>OU026124.1:2147369-7147369 GCA_907269095.1 Blastobasis adustella
ACTTTTACTTCCTCTAAATGATCAAGTTTGGTCAACTTCCCAGCAACGCCGACGGCCGTGAAGCCACCGCGTGTCGGTCCGAAGACCTCACTAAATCATTCAATCGGTAGTAGCGACGGGCGGTGTGTACAAAGGGCAGGGACGTAATCAACGCGAGCTTATGACTCGCGCTTACTAGGAATTCCTCGTTTATGGGGGATAATTGCAAACCCCAATCCCCAGCACGAAGGAGTTTCAGCGGGTTGCCCGGGCCTCTAGGCCAGGGAGAACATGCTGATTCCTTCAGTGTAGCGCGCGTGCGGCCCAGGACATCTAAGGGCATCACAGACCTGTTATTGCTCAATCTCGTGCGGCTCGAAGCCGCCGGTCCCTCTAAGAAGAATTTTAATACGTCGCCAGTGAGATGCGCGGCAGAACCACGCAAACCTAAATGACGACGCCTATTTAGCAGGCTAGAGTCTCGTTCGTTACCGGAATTAACCAGACAAATCGCTCCACCAACTAAGAACGGCCATGCACCACCACCCACCGAATCAAGAAAGAGCTGTTAATCTGTCAATCCTTCCGGTGTCCGGGCCTGGTGAGATTTCCCGTGTTGAGTCAAATTAAGCCGCAGGCTCCACTCCTGGTGGTGCCCTTCCGTCAATTCCTTTAAGTTTCAGCTTTGCAACCATACTCCCCCCGGAGTCCAAAATCTTTGGTTTCCCGGAAGCTGCCCGCCGAGCCATTGTAGTAACGTCGGCGGATCGCTAGATGACATATTTACGGTTAGAACTAGGGCGGTATCTAATCGCCTTCGAACCTCTAACTTTCGTTCTTGATTGATGAAAACACCTTTGGCAAATGCTTTCGCTGATGTTCGTCTTGCGACGATCCAAGAATTTCACCTCTAACGTCGCAATACGAATGCCCCCAGTTATCCCTATTAATCATTACCTCGGAGTTCTGAAAACCAACAAAATAGAACCGAGATCATATTCTATTATTCCATGCACGAAATATTCAAGCAGCATTTTGAGCCCGCTTTGAGCACTCTAATTTGTTCAAAGTAAAATTGTCGGCCCATCTCGACACTCACTGAAGAGCACCGCGATAGGATTTTGATATTGAACCGGCGTTTTACCGTCGGCTCACCGACGATATGCTCCGCAGACGTGTCAGTATCACCGCGGATGCGGTGCACCGACAGCGCGGCGCACAAATGCAACTACGAGCTTTTTAACCGCAACAATTTTAGTATACGCTATTGGAGCTGGAATTACCGCGGCTGCTGGCACCAGACTTGCCCTCCAATTGTTCCTCGTTAAAATATTTAAAGTGTACTCATTCCGATTACGAGGCCTCTTAAGAGTCCCGTATCGTTATTTTTCGTCACTACCTCCCCGTGCCGGGAGTGGGTAATTTGCGCGCCTGCTGCCTTCCTTGGATGTGGTAGCCGTTTCTCAGGCTCCCTCTCCGGAATCGAACCCTGATTCCCCGTTACCCGTGACAACCATGGTAGTCGCAGAAACTACCATCGAAAGTTGATAAGGCAGACATTTGAAAGATGCGTCGCCGGTGCTGGACCATGCGATCGGCAAAAGTTATCCAGATTCATCAAAATTAACGACTTCGGACGCAAGGCCCTCCGTCGATTGGTTTTGATCTAATAAAAGCACTCATCCCATCACTGGTCAGAGTTCTGATTGCATGTATTAGCTCTAGAATTACCACAGTTATCCAAGTAACTGAGTAAGATCTAAGGAACCAAAACTGATATATTGAGCCATTCGCGGTATCGCCTTAATACGGCTTGCACTGAGACATGCATGGCTTAATCTTTGAGACAAGCATATAACTACTGGCAGGATCAACCAGGGAGCTATCGATATACGGGCGTTAGCCCACAATCGCACATAACCATCGCCCTCGGCATCGTGACACCTCGGACGCGGCGTGACTCCTCGACGACTGACTCTCCTAGACTCGTTGTTTTGAGTGAGAGAGCAGACATTACAATATCAGACTTCTTCGTTGACGTATCGATGCGCAAACTTTCTACGGCTTGCGCAGCGACAACGTAGAGTGGCGTCAAGAACACCAAGTTAGTGTACTTTGACAAGCGACAATTTTCACGATTATAGATAATCATTTAACAGATGCGTTAAATAATAAATCGACGATTGCCGCCCGGTGTTGGAGAGACCGTCATACGTAACGGGCATTATAGACGAAACAGTAACGCGTTTAACGTCCAAGCGTGGTTCGCCCCTAGCGTGGTTTCACAAAGTGCTTTTCCAAACACTTTGCGCGCTTATGCATTTCGAACGACCGTTTCAATTTAACCATGTTCGTAAACCCCGCAAGATACCCATTGAAGGGACTCCGCGCGCATACATACACAATCGTTAAATCGGTCGACACAACATAAAAACAGTCACACAGAGACACCTAGCGGCAGACGTGGGGACACACGTCTAACGCGCAGCGCTCAATGCACACAAACACCTGTCCGAGTCGGACAAGCAAAATTACAAGCTGCGTCGGTTAGTAACGAAAACTTCTGAATCATCGGAACGGCAGCGCCGAGCGCGCGTAGCGCGTCGCGCGTTGCGCGTGCGCACGCTGAGGTACAATTTATACGCTCAATAGGCAAGCAAAAAAAAAAAAAAAAAAATTTTCATTTCGCATTTTTTTCATTTCGAGCGCATCTCAAGGGTTAAATACATAGAGTCCAAACAAAATTTTGCTTACTCTCGTACACATTCTTTACATTTTTCATTTTGACGGCGTCTCAAGGGTTAAACAAACAAAGGGTTAAACAAAGTGTTTGTAAACAAACAAATTAGTGTTATTGTTATACATATATACATATATACATACATACAGTCTGTAATTAAAATTTGTATATAATTTTTAGCGCAGTTGACGGGTTCATTAAACATTTGTGTCATTTTTATACATACACACGCATATACAGTGTTATTGTCATATAAATTAATGTAATTAAAATATGTATACAGTTATACAGCCTGTATCAGAAATATTATATTCTATACTTTTTACACTTTGCATACATACAGTCTGTAATTAAAATTTGTATATAATTTTTAGCGCAGTTAACGGGTTCATTAAACATTTGTGTCATTTTTATACATACACACGCATACAGTGTTAATGTTATACATATAACTTAATGTAATTAAAATATGTATATACAGTTATACAGCCTGTATCAGAAATATTATATTGTATACTTTTTTCACTTTGAGTGCGTCCAAAGGGTTAAAAATTAGTGTCATAGTTATGCATGAATTTGTAAATTTTTACTAGTTTTCTATTGCTCTAATTTTGAGTGCGGTTAATGGGGTTAAACATTTGTGTTATTTTTATACATACACACACAGTGTTATTGTTGTATAAATTAATGTAATTAAAATATGTATACAGTCTGTAATTGAAACTCGTACATAATTTTTAGCTAAATTTTTATAAAATTATTTACTTTTTCAACTTTGAGCGCATCTAAAGCGTTAAGAGTAAGTGTTATTGTTACACATATATACATATAATGTACATACCTACAGTCTGTAATTAAAACATGTATAAAAATTTTTTACCGCGGTTATGAAAAAACATAATTAAAAAGCCAATAATAGATCCACACTTATATTAATTATAATTATTAACTCAGTAAATTTTAGAAATTGTACTTTTTACACATTGTCAACTGTTCATTTAATACATTTTGTAATTATTTTTACGCTTTGTACTTTTCATACTTTATACTTCTTACACACTGTACTTTTTGCACTTTGTACATTTTATACTTTCTACTTCTTACACCCTGTAATTTTTACATCGTGTATTTATATTTTATAAATTGTAAATTTCACACTTTGTACTTTTAACACACGTCATACATTTTACGCTGTGCACTTTTTATACATTTCACTTGTACACACTTTACATAAATTGTTAATTTTACACTTTGTCCTTTTTACGGTTCGTACTCTTTACAATCTGTACCTGTACCTGCACCTGTACCCGTGTACCTGTACCTGTACCTGTGTACCTGGACCCGTGTACCTGCACCCGTACCCGTGTGTCCTGCACCTGCGCCTGTACCTGCACAATTTTTACAAATTGTTCATTTTATATGTACTTTGTCCTTTTTACGGCATGTACTCTTTACAATCTCTACCTGTACCTGTACCCGTGTACCTGAACCATTTTTACAAATTTTACATACGTCATACATTTTGTTCTTTTTACATACACATTTAACACATTAGACATTTTACGTTCTGTACCCCACTCTCCTCACCTCTCTCCTCCCCGTTACCCTGCTTACGTTAGGTTAGGGTATGTTATGTTATGTTAGGTAAGGGTATGTTAGGTTAGGTTAGGTTAGGTTAGGTTAGGTTATTTGCAGGCTTTTGTAATTATTTATTATTATTGTTATATGAGTTAATGTAATTAAAAATTGTATAGGTACATTTATACAGCCTGTATCAGAAATATTATATTTAAATCACACACAGAGACACTTACTTTGCACTTTTGACATTTTGCATTTTGTGCACTCTGTATATAGTCTGCACGTAGTATGCACTATGTATACAGGGTGTTTCATAATATATGTATAAAGCCGTGAACTGGGTGGAGTGCTACACGTATTAAAACGATAGGTACAATCATTTTTTTCTTGCGTGGAATAGTTAGCGAGAAAATGACTATCGAACTTTTTCTTTTTCAATGTCGATAATGACATTTTAAAAACGAAAGACCGCATCTCTAGAAATCAGTTGTAATTGGTTAATCAACCGCCGACAAACGCCCCGCCGCCACGGGCCGAGGCGAGTCGGCCTGTGGCGGTGCCTTTGATCTACGGCGCGGCTTCCATTGACGAAATTTACCTACTTTCGTGTCGTGTTCGTTCATTCGATTTAGTTGTTTACTTGAAACAGAGCTGCGCTTCAACGTAGTCGATATGATTATTTTTCTTTAAAAACGAAGATTTTTTAATGAAAATTAAAATTCAATGTCCGGATAATTTGAAGTCGCTAGTGTACTCTTTGCAAGCTATACTTCAACACCCTTTCGGCTTTATACATGTATTACGTAACACCCTGTATAGTACTTTTTACACATTGTAAACTGTACATTTAATACATTTTGTGTTTTTGTTACCACCCACCCGAACCCACCCTAACCGAACTCTGTTGTTGGACGTAACATGAATTCTTTGTATGGGGGATACCATTTTTTATATTTTATTCTTCATGTTCTCCTCGAACGGGATCCTACGGTGTCAGACACGAGGCGATCTGTGGAAATATATCTGCTTTATGAGCAAAAATATCCCGACCTGACCTGACCCAACCTAAATAAAGTCGCTTTTTCTATCATAACTTTCTTTTATTGTATGGGGAGTCCGAATTTTTATTTTATATCCTTAATGTACCCGTCGATCCGGATCCAACGATGCCGGACACGGGACGGTATGTATTTTTATGATGCAATATATAAAAATAAATGACAAAAATCACAGTTTTTCGATGATAACTTTATTTTTTTGTATGGGGGGTTCAACTTTTTATTTTATATCCTTAATGTGCTCGCCGAGACGGATCCAACGATGTATCGCAAGTGGCGCTAGGATGAAAAAAAAATGCCCACCCACCCACCCACTGTTGATTAGGCATATCGACTCGGCCTGCCCGGCCCATACAAATGAATAATTTAATTTTTTTTTTCCTTATTTTTTTGCTTTTTATCACTGAGACGCGTCTGCTTTCACGTCTGGTCGCTAAAATTTTGTTCGGACTCATCCCTGTGTGCCTGTATAGTTATGAAAAGCTATTATTTATGTGATTTTGTCTTTTTTATTGGCCAATTATTGCACATTCGCTAGCAATTTGGTCATTTTACATAACATGTCAAAATTACTTATTGATCACGATAATAGAGTATGTCCAGATGTTGTTTGGTTATTAAAGAAAAAGAAAAATATTGTTTATACAGTGCATACATGTGTTTAAAAATGCCCCATTTTATGTTATTGATTAGTTTTGCCTCTTCAATCAGATATAATATTGTGACAAAAGGCAGATAGAACAATTAAAAAATTGTAACAGTTACCTTAATGTTGTCTGTTTAAATATACAAAATTTCATTGTAATCGGATTAGCCATTACAAAGAAATTGATATATTAAAAATACACATGTTTAAGATGGTGTTCGTGCATTGAAATTTCAACTGCAGAGATGCTGTTTCACTGGTGTCAACATTGATGGTGTTCGTGTATTGAAATTTCAACCCGAGGTGCTGCGTCGTCTCGGCGTCAACATTGATGGTGTTCGTGTATTGAACATTTTAAACGTGAAGCATTTCTAGTCAGAGACTGCTTGAAGCAGAGCGTCAAATTGATTTCGACACATGGTGTATTCTGTCTGCGGTTGGGTAGGGGTAGGGTAGTAAGTAGAGAAGGGGGTAGGGTAGTAAGTAGAGAAGGGGTAGGGTAGGGGTGAGATAGTGGACAAAGAATTCTTCAACACATGAACACCACCACTAAAGTTATTTCACTGGCAATACTAGCCGAAAAAAAATCAATTTATGCAATTATAATTATTTGTTTATTTTATTTAAGCAGGATTTTTTTTTATTTGATAATAATTCAAGTTTTTTCTTTGATATTTATCATATACATACACGTTAAGGTTCAACTAGTCGCGGGCTCGAAGTCACTCGTGGCCGCGGCCGAAAAACACGCTGTCTCACCTAGCATTGTGTCTAAAAGAGATAGAATCAGTTATGAGCAGTTAGCAGCTAGTCTACACGCATACGTCTGGTCGCACGCACACAAACACCGTGCCGATGTCTGCCGAACTGAAACGACGTTAGACGATGCACGTGTTAGGTTATTTTCGTTTCGGAATTTCTTGATTCGGTCGCCGCGCTCAAAGCCCGCGATAAAAGCTATCCATAGCTTAAAAGTTTGTCATTTTAAACAAGAAACGGAAGGAATAACTATTGTGACAATGTCACTACGAAAGCGTCAAAATAAGTTCGTCGAGAGAGAAAAAAGTCGAGAACTAATTGACATTTCATGACGGTATACTTAGAATCTATGTAACTAAATTATAAAGAATTTAGTAATTTTTGGTAAAAGATGTAATTATGAAGTTTAAATTCGGTTAGGTTTAGTGTTTATTGAAAACGGTCAAACCGTTTTAGAATTTCTGTGTAGTGAGACATAACGAAAATAATTTGATTTTTAAAAGCTTTTATTTCGCTTTTGTTCTGCGGGCCCACGTCTGTTCATAATAAAATGTTGCAGTAAAATTTGTCCCATTACCTCATATCCGAGTGAGCTGAAATTTTGAACACTCATGTAAGTTTGGTGACAATGCAATATTAAGATACCATCGAGCTGATCTGACGATGGAGACGGATGGTGGCCATAGGAACTCCTAAACTACTGATTGATTAGTCTTGACAAATACACTGTATAATAAATAAAAGCTTGCTTTGAAAACTGTTTTTCATTTCACTTGTTATTTATATTGAGAAAATGTCCTTAGGAAGCTCTGCTGACATTCGATTATCCTGTAACTTGACACAATGTACGTGACACTCGGGAATAGTCTAGCTTCCTATGATTGTATTATAGAAAATCTCATGCTAATAAACCAGATTATTTGTCATTATCTGATGATGCTCCGCTTATAATGAAGCCACAGAACTCTTTTACAGCTAGGAGTGAGAACAGTACTGCAATTTATCGACAGGAACTACTAACCGTAAGCGTTTCCCTTTTCTCGCACGAAAGTTTGCTTTTTTTAATTTACCGTATTCCTTAAAGCTCTGAAAATTCAAGAAATTAACTAATCGTAGCGTGTTCTACGAATTCGTAGCATGCCTACGACGTTGTACAAAAATGCTACGACGCGCAAATAAGGATTGTCACTTTGAATGTAGAATTTCAGTAAACATTGGAGGAACTTAACACAGTGACTGCTATAGTTAACATAATGGCGATAGAAGGAACTACGGAAAACCAATATTATTATAGTTACACAATATTGATTAGTATCAATCGATATAGTTATCATCAAAGTCTACGGAAAAGCTTGGTTGTTTATTAGTTAATGAGTAATGATTGGGTAAGTTAATATCATACAGAAAATCTATCACTATTTCAGTATATTCGAGGTAGTCTGATGAAGTGGGTGTTATAGGTAGGTGCGCCAGGTATATGGTAGGTATTACAGGTATATTGCTGATAATTCTAGATAATTGCTGGATCCAATTCTTCAACATTTCTTCATGGATTATATCCTTGGCTGCTAAATACGAGGTCGCCCGAAAATAAATATCGACCACTTTGGAAACTGGCTGGTCGGCTATGAGTACTGGCCATCAAGACTATATCTTCTTTTGTGCCAAATGCGTTCTCGAACGTGTTTAAGAAAAGACCGAGCCTTCGTTAGAGAGTGCAGCTGATGAGTGGGCAGAGTTCTCCCAGCCTTCGAACTAGAAGGTGGATCAGTATCATAGCTAGAAGAAGCTATCTTCAGAAACCAAAAATGAAATACAAGTGACCGGTCAAAGTGCGCACGTGGCTGCATAAATCTTTATCTTCGAAATTCTCTAATTAAATAGTCTGCCGAGTTAGTCTGCAACCTGTACTTTTTCGGCCAACAGTGAACCCAGTGATCCAGCCTGGACATAGGTTGTGTGGAGTGGACATTCGTAAAAACTTTCGTGCTTTTAACCTTTTAAATTGATTTTGTTTTTGTATGAAATTTCTTGTTTTTGTAGATTATAGTTCTGGACTGATTGCATATATACCCATTACCCTGATATTCGTTGTTTTTCTTATTAACTGAGCCTGGCACTGTCCGTAGGACAGTGTTACGTTACAAAGCGGACCGTTTTTGTCAATATTGACGGAAAGAAAATAAAGTCGGAAGTGCGGAAAAATAGAGGTTGGTATACCACAGGGATCATCGCTCGGTAATTCTCTCTTTTTAATGTTTATAAACGACCTTCCCTCATACGTCATGGTCTTATTTGCTGACGATACCACCGTTGTAGTAACAGCGCGTACGGATGAAGAACTTGAACACATGATATATGATGTTTGTACTCAGCTACAAAACTGGTTTACCATGAACGGCCTCATTCTTAACATGAATAAGTCCAATGTCGTGGTTTTCACGTGCAAAAACACTCCGGCGCGATCCTTGCGGAGCCCTATACCTATAATTAATTACAAACGGGGCAGCTAAAATCTGTTCCGCGGCGGTTGGCTCTGCTCGACAAAAACCCGCGCGTTATCTACCCTACGTTCTATGAGCGACTATCCGCAAATTTGAAAAATGAATCTTGTGACGAAACATTTAGGCGTCGACTGAAAGACCTCTTATTAACAAACCCTCTGTATTCGATAAAATAATTTAATGAATGGAATATTTGACATTGATTTTATAATTTTAATTGACTATAAAGTATCATACCTGCACCGGTACTACTTAAATGTTATATTACATTAAGATTTTTTGATTATTTGATATTTTTGTTTATTTTACTTGACATTTTATTATTATGATTACTTTAAATCCATACGTATACTGTTACGTATACCTAAATATTAGGTATATTGTATTGACATTATTTTAAGTTTGACAAACGAGTATAATACAAGGTGCCAGTTGCCAGAGGCTTGACTTCGTAAATCAGGCAATTGAGCGCTTTTCAACGTTTACCAACATTTTGTTTTCGTATGAAGCTCATTTTCATCTTAATGGATACGTCATCATCATCACAGTTCGTAACAGTCCACTGCAGGACTAAGGGCCTCTCCCACGAAAGGGGAGGTTATTGCCATAATCTCCACGCTTGACAGGCGGGTTGGAGATCGCAGTGTTTAAATATAATAATGGAAAATGCTGCTGCCCATTTTCCAGACTACGGAGACTCTTGATCTTTTGCCTCGAAAACATTAGTCGCGTTGTACGACACCCATTAATGTAAGGGGTTGGTGCTATTCTACTCTGCCGGACACCACACGGCCAAGGTAATAAGCAGAATTGTCGCTACTAGAGTGCAACGAATCCGAAAGCATCAGAAACCCCTTCATTCGCCTAAAGTGACCGTATGGGCAGCGATGTCGGCGGGAGGAATTATCGGCCCTTACTTTTTTGAAGACGAAAGGGGGCGTGCAATTACAGTGAATTCAGAGCGTTATGTGGAGATGTTAGACGACTTCTTGGTGCCTGAACTGCAAAACTTTCCTGGCTATAACCAAAGAACTTGGTTCCAGCAGGACGGAGCAACGCCACACACGTCCAATACATCTCTGCCACGAGTTCGTGAAATTTTCTCGGGCAAATTGATCTCCAGGAGAGGTGACATAAATTGGCCTCCACGCAGTCCTGATTCCCTAAGTCCCTATGGACTTTTTCCTATGGGGTTTTCTTAAATCTAAAGTTTACGCCAATAAACCGACTTCCCTGGCGCGTTTGAAAGAAAATATCCGTCACGAAATGGCAGCCATCACTGAGTCCACCTGCCGAGCCGTCATAAGTAATTTTACTGTTCGATTAAATGAGTGCCGCGAACGCGAGGGTCTACATTTGGACGATATTATTTTTAAGAAATAAATTCCCAAATTGTGTATTTTAATAATCAATAAACATTTTTTCGATACACGATACTTTTTTTAATTGATCCACTAAATATAAACTTTATTTTGAGACACCTTGTATAAGAATTATTAATTAGATGACATAGGTACAACTAATATTTGTTTAAGTACTTATGAATTATTATCATGACATTGTTATTTATTATTTGCAATTTTTATGACGATATCCTTCTGACTTGCTTATGTTGTGAAATGAGTAATGATATAATGTAATTTTTATGGATAAATAAATAAATCTAATCTTATCTAATATTATAAAGAGACAAAGTTTGTAACTTTGGATGCAGTTCAGTTAGGTACCTACATAAGATTCGAAATTTTATCCATTAAGAAATCTATTAGTAAAGTAATGTTATGTAAAAATTATAAGGCCTTTAATACTAACACAATATGGACATAAAGGTCCGAAATAAATGAATTTTGTTCTATTTTATTTTATTATTAAAAAATGTACGGGATATACCAAAGCTGGTACATGTCGTGAACAAAGTTGAGGTTAGGCGCAATTACGTTTTACAATTAGATTACTTACCTTCTCGTAATTCTTACGCCAGGGTTTGGGAAACGGTAACGGTGGTCTTATAAGACCATGTCTGCCGATGTTGCACCGCATTTTAAACACTTTCGCATTACATACGAAAAATAAAGCCAAAACTTTCCCAAAACTCATAAAGGTAAAGTTCGTGTCCCTGTCTCATATAACCACTCAAACTCGACGAACTCAACTCACATTAGACCACCAATAAAGTCAACAAAACTAGTAGGTAATCAAATAGAAAAACCGAAACGAATAGCAAATTCACAACAAAATAAATACAATTGGCGAGCCGGTCTCCACTTTGTTTTTGTTTGCATGCCACCATAAACTATAACTTCCTGTTGGTGTTGCCACTAATATCGAATTTCTCATAGAGAAAAAATGTTTATATAATCCCTATGAACATAGCTTCCTTCAAGATGAACTTCAACAGGCTATGCTATCTGACAAGTAAATATATTGTCAAACTGACGGTTTGCGGCATGCGTTTTGAGGCTATGGTTTTCCCCGTCAGGGTCGCTAACTAACTTTCCAATCTCTTTGCTAAGTCATAATCGCTTATTAAAAAATAAAAATCTCTGTATGGCAAGTTTTTATACGTCATAGAACGTCATTAATAAAAGTCATAACAAATAATTTGATTTTTGTAGGATTGTTTATTTTCGTGAGTTATGAAAAATATTATTAAATAATGGGCAAAACAATTTAAAAGCAAGTGCGGCAGATAATTTTCAGTATGATCAAATAATTTAGACAAACTAAAGTAGTAGTAAGTACAAGTTCAAGCTAATAATAATAATAATAAATAAAATCTATACACAATGTATATAGACTACAAAAAAGCATACGATTCCGTGCCACACTCCTGGTTATTACAAATACTTGATATATACAAAATACACCCAAAACTTATTTCATTCCTACACCACACAGTCTCAAAATAAATACACCCATTAGAGACATAGAAACTGAACAAATACAAATTCAGCTATGCATATTTCAGAGGGATGCATTGAGCCCGTTATGGTTCTGCCTTGCCCTAAATCCATTGTCTAACCTGCTAAATACATGCGATGCTGGATACCCCCTAAACCACCAAAGTGATTCTACCCGACGGCCTGACCGAGAACAGCAGAAGTTATACCATTTATTATACATGGACGATATAAAATTATACACCATTGATAGAGAAGAACTAAATCTGTTAGCCACTATTACTGAAAGTCTGTCCCAAGACATCCGCATGGATTTCGGAATCGACAAATGCAAGATTAATTCGGTAAGAGCGGGCCAGCTGGATGAACACTACTATGAGCTGCAGTCAGGTGACCAGATAGAGTCATTCGATCAAAATGGTACATATAAGCTACCTTCAACCTTGGCTACCATCAATCCCGGCAAATAGATAATAAAAACACTAAACTTAATCTCACAAAACAATTCAAACAAAGGCTTACTTTTTTACTTAAATCCCAGTTAAACGCCAGAAACACCATTAAGGCAATAAATACTTTTGCTATACCAATCCTAACCTACTCTTTTGGTATTATCAATTGGACAATATCAGAACTCAAAAATCTCCAACGCATAATAAATACGAGTATGACGAAACAAAGCAAACACCACCCTCGATCGTGTGTACAGAGACTCACATTACCACGAACAGACGGAGGGCGGGGCTTGATTGACATCAAAAACCTTCATAATAAACAGATAACCACATTGAGGGACTATTTTTATGATAAGGCAAACACTTCTACCGTACACAAAGCAATAGTTAAAAAAGACCGAAAACTCACACCCCTAAATCTATCAGATACTAGTACTCAGAAAAATGAACTCCAAATCAACGCACAAACCAAAATATCCGACTGTGCCCAAAAGTCTCTGCATAGAAGGCATCTTCACGAGCTGAACCAACCAAACGTCATCAAACTAGCGTCGAACGAGTGGCTCAGACGTGGGGAGCTCTTCCCTGAGACTGAGGGCTTCATGTTGGCTATCCAAGACCAAGTCATCGAGACACGCAACTACCAAAAACATATAATAAGAAGTATACCGACAGATACGTGCAGAAGATGCAATAGCTCACTTGAAACAATACAGCATATAACCGGTGGCTGTAAAGCAATTGTTCAAACCGATTACAAACATAGACATGATCAGGTAGCTAAAATGATCCATCAACAACTTGCAATAAAATACCAATAAATTACACAGCCGCTCACATCATACTACAAATATAGTCCCGATACCGTACTGGAAAATTCAACTCACAAACTTTATTTTGACAGGGCCATCCTTACTGACAGAACTGTTCACTATAACAGACCGGATATCACACTTATTGATAAATTAAACAAAACAGCAAAACTGATAGATATAGCTATTCCGAATTCGCACAATCTCCAAAATACAATAGCAGAAAAGATGACTAAGTACATTTTCCTGAAAGACGAAATTGTGCGTCTCTGGAAACTCCAAAGAGCAACTATAGTACCTGTAGTGGTCTCTACCACCGGTGTAATTCCCAAGCAGCTGCATCAGTTATTTGAGACTTTAGCCTTACCCAATTTTACGTATTCCTTGCTCCAGAAAGCTGCTATCTTAAACACCTGTAGGATAGTAAGAATGTTCTTACTGCATGCCTTAACATTACTATGTTATACCATGCCATCCACTTGGCTTTGGCCCGTGGATGGTATTAGTTAACCAGTACCATGTACTGAGAGGTGTCGACCTAAAAATCAAAAATAATAATAATAAAAGTCTTTATTACGGATGATACAGATCCATACATCAAATTCGAAATTTACAAAAAATAAAATTGTATTGAATAGGCTTCGAAACTACTAGACCGATTTCAAAAATTCTTTCACCGTTGGGAAGCAACACTATCCTCGGGTGACATTGGCATTATTATATTTTCTAAAAAATTACGGATCATTAATAACACTCCAATAATGTAACCCAAGGTGTAAAAAAATACCCAAAAAAATCCTTACATCGCGTGTGCTGCGAAAACTATTGATGATAGAACAAAATAATTTACTACGACTTTGTAGAACACATCATTATCTACAAAAAATTTAGGGACAGTATATGTCTAACTATTATAGTTATGTCACAATAAGTGTGCTTCTATTTTCAAAATTGAATTGAAATCTAAGGTCGTCGTGTCCAGGGGACTTACCACGCGTCATTCTTCTCACAGTCCTAGCGACGTCGTCAGGAGCGAAGCGAATAGTCGCATGATTAGCCATGGTACAACCAACGCTCGGCAGGTCCTTGTCTGTCACAGGCAGAGGGACCAGCTTAAACCTATTCCTAAAAATATTGGCTATCCGGTCTGGATTTCGTGCTCCATCCACAATCTGTGACAGAGTCTGCTTGTAAGTAAACTTTTTTTGTTTGATCCCAGAACTTAACAAAATTTTTAAGCTATTGCATAGCTTTGGGCTTTGAGCGCGGCGATCGAATCAAGAAATTCCGTAACGAAAAAAACCTAGCACCCCCCACTCCGACCGGCACAGCGGTGCGGCGTTGAAAGCCGTGCATCGTCTAACGTCGTTTCAGTTCGGCAGACTTCGGCACGGTGTTTGTGTGCGTGCGACTAGACGTATGCGTGTAGACTAGCTGCTAACTGCTCATAACTGATTATATCTCTTTTAGACACAATGCTAGGTGAGACAGCGTGCTTTTTGGCCGCGTCCACGATTGAGTTCGAGCCCGCGACTAGTTGAACCTTAACGTATTGATGAAAGTAACACATTGATTAGAGTTTGGCTGGAATTTTGTGGTTCAGATAAAGTGGGTAGAAAAAAAAATACTGCATAAATAAAATAAATAAATAATTATAATTGCATAAGTTGATAAAAAATGCTATGCAATAGCTTTACTGCGGGAGTCCCCGAGTGCCACACGTATTTTTATTTTTACATGCAGATGCTAAGATATCTACATTTATTTTTGTTTCATTTTTCTGGCACCATGCCAGTTTCCTTTTAAACATCCTACGACTAGATGATAAGCGTTCATATATTGGACCCGCGCACAGCTTACCCGCCTCAACCCAGCATTTAAAACAATTTATATAAAAATTATGACTCTCCTTTACGTGTACGTTCCAGCCCGTAATATGTTTACCTTTACTTTTATTCTTATTCTTCTCCGCAGAACGAAAACTAGAGCGTTTGCACTAGGTTAAAGCATCATACAAACTGTCAATAAACTTGTAATGATTATCGAGTAGCTCACAATCCATCACATTTACCTTATCACAGCTATTATTACAGAATCTACACACTAAACAGTCATTAAGGTTAACTAGGGCCGTATTACAGAACCCGTAGTAGTTTTCACACTGTACTGAGTCTCTTATACCCTATCGAATGTCACCACGACTTGAATTACTGACAAGGCTGTCAATGCATTTCACCACTTTACCCAACCGACATAGCAACCTCAATGGATAATGATCGGACCATGCTGCATCATACATGACATTCACCGATTCTATAGTGGCCAAAGCCGCATCCGTTGCGACACAGTGATCCAGCCATCTTTTTGCGCCGTTGGAGTCGCTGATGAATGTGAAGCAGTCTGAATGTAAACCCAACCTTTCCACATCTGCACACTTCCATTCCTGATCGCTACAGAAGCTGAAAAGTTCCTGACCAAAACGAGCTGTCGGGTGCGCATTCAAATCACCAAGGATGAATGCGACTTGGACATCACAATCGTCTATCAGGGCGCTCACCATTGCTAGACAGCTGGTGAATTCCGTCAGGTTATCAGGTTCGTCCGTCGGCATGTACACGTTGACAATGAGCACCGCATTTGAGTCTATCACCACGCGTATGGCACCAAGACGATCACTGTCACATCCGGAAAGGACGCCAAAGCAGGGCCCGTCCGCCGTAAGGTCGACCCCTCAGTACTCCCATCGACGTATCAACGGATGACGTAGCTGTACACGCGAAGTCGGGGTGCACAGTGTGTATAAAATCTAGATCATGCGGTAGCAACCACGTCTCCTGCAGTGCAATGATATCAGCATCCTTACATAGGTCTCGTATATAGGACACAGATCTTTTGATTGACTTGCAATTGTAAGTTATCATAGAAGTAATAATGCCTTTTGGTGTGCCATCCATAATACATATTTTAATTTTTGTTTTCTACTGGTTTGTGCAGTTTTGGCTGAACCTCTCGAAAACGCTGAAATCTGATACTTTCAGGCCAGAAATCACTGCTCAGGAACGTGTTCAGTTCACTTTTATTGACAACAACTTTAAAAGAATTAAAAGAGGTGTCGTATCTCTGTCCGAGCAATTGTACATCTTTGCACTGCTCACCTTTACCGGTAATATAGTCCTTCAGCTGTTCGACCGTCGTAGATTATGCCAACCTAGATACATACACAGACATTCTTAACTCGGCCACGGGCAGTAAACTCGAGCAAGTTGAAGAGCCGCAAAGATTGATATTTTTTCTGCGTTTCTTGCGTTCAACCAGTGTAAAACCGTCTGTTTTTAGTGATTGGGATTCTCTTTTTTTCATATTAGATGATTGTCGTTTTATCACAACCATATCGCGATAACTGGGTGTATGAATCATTTCGTCGACGGAGTTTAAACGGTCACGAACTATACTAGATGTATCTAGCGGTTCGGGCGCAGCCCGAGGCGCGGGCGCAACGGTCAGCTGACGCACCGGGGTCTTATTGTTGCCGCAAGTACCTGGGGCCGGTTTCTTATCGGCGCGCTTGTGTCGTCTTTCAATTGAACTTGTTGCGTTCACGTCAATTGTACTATTTGTAGATGAATTTGAAATCCGTACATCGAAGTTTTTCAACAGCAGTTTAATTTCGTTCATATCGGTCTTTAAGGTTTCCACGTCCATATTATAGCTTATAATGTTAGTTTTCTGCGTACTTTCTGTCTTTAACTTTTCTAGGTCACTCTTTAATACAGCTAAGTCTTTTAAAAATGAAGACACGTCCACATAATCAAATGTTACCGGGGGCAATTTTGATAGTTTCCTTGCAACAAAAATCGGCAGCTGAACTGGTTCATATTCTTTTATTATTTTTATAATCTCTTGGATACTTTTTTCCTCGGATCCTTCTTTTCTTCTCATTATTCTTTTAGCTGGTGCCAAAAGGGAATAAACTAAAAAGCGAGCTTCTTCGATTTCCTCGAAGGGATACGTACTTAGACATATTTGCACTATGCCCTTCTCATGGAGAATGTCCACTTTGTCACATACGTAAGCTAGAAATTCATTAATTATCACGTTGCATGTAGAACACTTATGCGTCGAGGACTGATTATCCGAGTTGTTATTTTTTACGTTCCGGTCGCAATTGGCGGTGGTCGCTGTTGGTGACCGAATCATTGTACGTGCATACGCGCGCAACGCACGATGACCGCGCGGAGGCTGTGACAATAGTGACAATAGTGACCAAATAACTGAATGTTTACAAGAAGGACTGACAAGGACTGGCAAGGACAGATTATCCCTAGATTATTGCCATATCCACACTTTATAATTTATACTACTGTCAGTCAATACCATAGAGAATTTTTTAATATAATTTTACGTCTATGGTCAATACGGACTTATCGTGGTCCTATTATATACAATGACGAAGTCGGTGATAAAGGCTTTAGGCTAATAATGTCGAGGTAATTTAATAATGTCGAGGTACATTTCCTTTATTTCGTCTATTATTGCCAGTATAATAACTTAGATTTACTCATTTTTCCGCAACCTGTCAAAGTAACCTAAGTCCCTGGTCCCACTATGTTTGGATTTATCTGTTCTATTGACAGCTTTGTTACCTACAAGGATGGTTTCGGGATCTGCGTTGCAGCTGGCCATATACTCCGTCTTGGCGACATTCAACTTCAACACAGTTTTCTAGCATATCCTTCTACATGTTTACTCTGGTCTCAATATCCTGCCTAAGCTTGCTCACCAGTACAATGTCGTCAGCGTACTTCTTAAGCCAAGGAGGCATGTCCTGAATTTCTGCTGAGAGGGCATCGAGCACAATGCAAAACAAGTAAGGGCTCAGCACTGAACCCTGGTGAACTCCTACAGTAATTGGGAAGGGATTAGAAGGCCTACGATGGTTTTGACGACGGCTCCAATATTGTCATACATATCCTGTATAATACTAATGTACGCCTCGTGCGCAGAATTTAATCTCAAAGCCCACCAGATTATCTCCCGAGGGACACTGTTGAAAGACCTTTGCAGATAGAGAAATGCGTAATGCAGAGATTAATTCTTACTGCAGTGAGACTCCTGGAGGACTCTGAGGGCAAAGATTGGATCCATGGTGCTGCAGCCCGGCCTGAAGACTTATTGGCATTCCGACAAATCCTCTGGTCAATAAGCCGTTCGAGTAGCTTTATTGTGTGGCTTATGAGTTTGATACCTCGATAGCTCCCGCACTCCTACACACTGCCTTTTCCTTTAGAGATTGAAAATTGCTCACACAAGAAACACTACATTAAAAAGTTCCGACAAAAACCATCACTAGTTGTGGGCAAAGGCGGTCTTATCGCTGCAAGCGATTTCTACCAGGCTACCTTTGTCTAAAGAAGCGCTTGATACACAGACTTACTAATTATAAAATTTAAAATTACGGTATAAGATCATTATGTGAATAGAGTAATTGATATGATGTTCCGGAATTCGTCGCGCATCACAATAGCGACCACATTCCACCCTTTTGCCGATCCGCTGTACACAAGCTTATACCCCTGCCCGATTTCCCGGGACTTTGATCACCTCCATCTGATCTCTTGTAGGAATGCTACCTGATCGCGGGGCCTACAGAGCAAGTCGGCTAGCTCCCGAGAACGGCCAGTTAGGGAGCCAACGTTTAAAGTGGCGAAGCAGAGCTTGCAAGTATGCGCTAACGTCTTTAGCCCTGCCCGCGCGTGGCAGGGTAGCCATCGCCCATTTTTTACAGGTTTAGGGCGATGTCCCTGCGCATCGTTAAACGGCGACGCCCTAGCCCGGGATGTATTTTCTTTACCTAACCTTTCCATTGACCATTCGTGTTTTTGCTTTTTAAATGCGGCGACTACCATCCGGCCCGGAAACCTTTAGGGAAAAGCCGGTTCGCCATAGCCTCGTCCGTCTGTCAGCAGGGGGACCACTGGCAGATGAGGTTGACTTGTGCCAATGAGATGGTGATTGGGCCCCACACCACCGCGGTATAGCTGAATACACGCCCAATGTAGCTTCTTCTTTATCGGCTCAGTTTGTGCGGCGGTTCTTGCAGCACCCCAGCTAGTAGTGCTTAGGCAAAACATCTTATGACATGATTCAGTAGTGTCGAGCTCAACATTGGTATCCCCAAGCCACCATCATGCACCGACGCATGGAAGTACGCTATGGGCATATCCTTATATAGCCTCAACCTTATTGATTTTCTTATGGATCTGAATATCGAGCTGCCTCAACCTATCCGCCAAAATGTTACCAAGCACGAAACCGTGAAGGAACCTCGGCAGTAGGTTTCCTCTTACAAGCTCCACTCTCTGTGAAGGGCATCTTTTTGATATTTTGTAAGGCGTAGGCAATATTCTGCTCTAATATCGCGCATCCAGTTGCATTGAAGTCGACAGTTAGTTATCTCTAACATTTAACGCAATTCATTCGCGAGATGGTACCACTTACCATGCACCTTAAAGGTGTATTCGGTAATATAGTAGATATTTTTGCACTTCCATTCAGGGCTCATAAGGAAACAAAAAGGAGTTCTTAGCCCGGTTGACGCAGAGTCCCATCATACGCCTCACCCTATCAACAGTGTCGATCGTCTCCTGCGTCCCCTCTGAGAACAGGACTAGGTCGTCGGCATAGGCTAACACAGAGACACGCTCCGCATTAAGCCCGTAACCGACTTAGTTAGGTAAGGACGCCAGTATGACGTCCATCACCAAGTTGAATTGAAGCGGCAACAACGGTTTCTATGATGGACACGGCAAACGACTTTCACCGAAGGGCTCGTCCGTTCACGCAAGTCGAAGACCGTAGTGGGCGTGGTGTACAATCGAGCGATATAGTCACAGAATTCCACCGGCAGTCGCCCTTCCTGTAGCAATTGCACAAGTGCCACATGCGACACTGTATCGAATGATTTGGAGAAGTCTAGGACCTTAATCTTCTTTGGCTATCCCCTAACACCGCATCTAAGACGAAGGTGTTCTCCAGACTATCATCGAACCCAATAAACCCCACGATGACGGGCGTCAGGGGGATGACAGGCGAGCAGTCTCTGTGTCAGGATCGAAATCGGTCTGTAGTCACCAGGCTTAGCAGGACACTACGTTTTTTATTAGTAACGAAGTTCTGTGATTAGCTAATTTTGGTGGCATTGAGAGCTATATAATGCGTCGGCAGCTTTGGTGATGCGTACATGTATCCCATATGGCGGAAGATATAGTGGCGTAGCGCATCTTTTATTCTGAACTAGCGGAGAGCAAGCGGAAACGTCGCGGGCAACTCCACCGATATAAAGATGTTCAGAAGCGTCACATGAAAATGAGTAACAGCACTCTCTGTGGGGGGATTTGGCAACACAAATGTCTGAATGGAGCGGACATGTACAGAGGAAAGTACGCGACTTTGAGGAGCAGCGCCAAGCTGACCTCGACGCTAAACGCGATCAAATAAAAGCCCGTACACCCGCAGCCATTACTTACAATTTTATTAACGGCAAACTGACGAGCCCACATTGTGCACGGGAGTTTGCCGTAAAGATTGGCTATGCAAACCATTTTCGTGCGCATCAGCGCAGATCTGATTAGGGGTTGAAGGGGTCGCCCTGGCCGAAACCGGTTCGAAGAGAATGATAATAATTTATTTGTAAAAAATTTAACCAAAGAGGGTTGACATCTCCAATTTCAGAAACTGCTTTCACAGGGTAAGGAGATTATTTCGTCATTGAATTACTTCAGTATTTGGAACTCTGTGAATTTGTTATGACCAAAGAAATTACCGCCGTCTGTCACGGCCTGTCACGGCCGTCACTTCTAATCTCAATAGCCGATACCATACCAATCCACACAATCCCTGTTGATTCTAGCTGAATCACAAATACCTGAGTAGAGAATGGCATAATAATGACTCCAACGCTAGCGTGTCCGTAGCTTTCAGCATGCTGGCATTAGTGCTGGCGTTAGCGGTAGCGCGTGCCGCCGCTCTGACGTACTGCGGCACTAGGCTGTGCGGGCACACGAACGATCATACGTTCTGCCAGTACCAGGCAAGTAACTGCATTCATTCGTCATCAGACCACCGGACGTAGGCTACATTTCCCAAACAAACTTCTATCTCAGTGTGCATTCCATTGGCCGAGGTAGATTAGATTTGCAACGTCGGGAATGAGTGGTATAATATTGACCGTTTACTACACATTTAACACGCTTAGCTATATAGCTAGCAGTGCAATGCTGCAATTCTAGAGAAACTTTCTTCCAAGCACTTGGGTTGTAGAATGAGCTACTTGGAGAGGTTACTCAATGTTAGTTCTTCAAGTGTCTGAACGTTGGTTTGGTGGTCGGCAACACTAGAGTGGTATTCCTGGGATTGGAAACAGTCATGGGCTACGGTAACTATTTACCATTTCGAGGGCCGTACGCTGATTAACTAATTTATTATAAGTAAATGCACGCTGGGCTACCTATAAGTTCATTGAACTGTTCATGAAGACCTCGGGATCGACCGCGTGGGCCATATAGACCCGGCTGAGCTAGGCGGAAGCGGCGCCGGAGCCGCAGCCGCTGCATTTTGTCTGTTGGACAAACGAAAACGACAGAGATATTATTCAACATTCCTCTGGCAGTCTCTTGAATAGGACCAGGAGTATGTAGATAGGATATATGGATAGACCAGGGATCACAGCCCGTGTCAACTTATTCGACTTAGGGATGTCGTACAAGCCAACTTATGTATTTTTTATACCAATACTAGTGGATCCGGCGCGACTTCGTTCGCGTACACCTACTTTACCCCTACCTACCCTTTTTTCCTTTCTAATAAACCTTTCTCTTTAATTACTCTATCTATTGTTGAAATCCGCATTTAAATTCGTTGCGTAGTTTAAAAGATCTAAGCGTTCATATACATCCATAGGGACGGACGGCGGGTAGCCACTTTGTTTTTTACTATGTAAGAAGGTTGTTTTTTACTATGGAACAAGCTTGCTCTCTGCGCAGATGCGTTGGTACTGTGAGGTACTTCTACTTTAACTTTCAAACTGGAACATAACAAGTAGGTATGCATTGTTGTTTGGAGGCAGAAATAGATAAGGCGGTGGTACTCACCGCCTGATACTAAGCATTTACCACCGTCTATAGACGACGACAGTACTAGAATAGAATAGAGACATTGCAGATTGGACATCCGTAGATCATAAAGTGGACAGCGGCGTGTGTAGCTGCCAAGCGGGAAAATTCCTCCACTAATGGATAGGAGGCTCGAATCCAGCAGTGGGCTGTTCAGAGCTGTTGATGGTGATGATGATGACGATGATTCCCCAGGAAGGCCCAGGGCCCACCTGCGTGGGGTACATAGAGGCACGGCTGAGCGAGGAGGAGGCGACGCGCGTGCTGGAGCGGCTGAACCAGCGGCGCGCGGCCGTCGCCGCCGGTCGCCTGCGCGCCCTGCCGCCCGCCGGAGACATGATCAAGTTGGTATGAATCAATACAGTCCATACACTTCAATGCTAAGCCATCTCCCGCCATATGTACTTACTAATAAACGTGAAACGTAAATCGGTAAACGTATACTTAGCAAGCAAGCAGTATAGAAACTAAAAACCCCGACTACTAATAAAATACTGACCTGTAAGTTGTGTAAATAGTATATTTTTGAAATCGCCTCTTGAAGGCCTTTATTTTAATACTTCATTTTTATTTATTTGAAAGGCAATTTAATCGATATGGTTCTTAACTTAGTTTTATTAAAATCGGTTGAGTAGTTTACAAATTATTGAGTATATATAAACTTGGTCGAGGGTTTTCCGACGTTTTCTGTCGGTTTGGTTATGAAGTATAAGTTTGACAGTAGCGTGATACCAGCCTCATGGCTCTTGCTAAGGATTGAGTTAGTACTATACTAGCTCAATCCTTACAGTGACAACGCACACACGTATCTACGTAACTCACTTTATGGCTACTAGTGGTGGACCTAGTAGCCATAACCAACAAAATGTACCACGACTGAAAGTTGCCATTAATCTAAGTTTCACCATTTTTAAAACAACATTTAATGGTACTTCGAACCTATCGAGGATACAGGCGTAATACAATAAAATGTATTCTTCCGGCATAAAAAGTACGCTATAACACTCGGGAATGGTGTAGTTTCCTGTGAGTAAACAAATTTATGAAATCAGTTCAGCTCTAGCATCCATACTTTATCAGTCACCACCCGTCAACGTCTAAGTAGTATAAGCTAAGTAGCTGTTTTCTTCTTTGCGTACCTTGTACTGTTTTTCAATATGTGGAATACATACATAATTACAGTAGAGAAAATCGTTTATTTTTAACTTTTTTTTATTGTTAAGCTATTGCATAGCATTTATCGCGGGCTTTGAGCGCGGCGACCGAATCAAGAAATTCCGTAAAGAAAAAAACCTAACACCCCCCACTCCGACCGGCACAGCGGTGCGGCGTTGAAAGCCGTGCATCGTCTAACGTCGTTTCAGCTCGGCAGACTTCGGCACGGGGTTTGTGTGCGTGCGACTAGACGTATGCGTGTAGACTAGCTGCTAACTACTCATAACTGATTCTATCTCTTTTAGACACAATGCTAGGTGAGACAGCGTGCTTTTTGGCCGCGTCCACGAGTGATTTCGATAAGGTAATCCAAAAATAGTTAGTATTAAAGTAACATTATATCTATATAAATGTACATCGCGCGAAATTCGATGATCAAACTCTTAATATCGTTCTTTTTGTTCAAATTTTTTGAATGAAGGTACTTATTATAATTGCATAAGTTGATAAAAAATGCTATGCAATAGTTTTATCGCGGCAGTCCCCGAGTGCCACACGTATTTTTTTAATTTTCAAAAAGTCATACGTCTGTGAAAATAACTGTAAAAAATTCGACACTAACTCCTAACGAATTCCTATAGTTTATAATTCTGTAAAGCGCCATCTAGTGATAATTTTTAGAAGACTCGAAGCCAGGGCAGGTCGCTAACATAAGAATAGAATTCTGATTTCTGAGGTATGTTGCAGCGGTGGGTCGAGGAGCTGGCACGCGAAGCGCAGCGCTGGGCGGACCAGTGCGCGCCGCCCGCCGCGCCCGAGCACCACGACGCCTGCCGCGATCTGTGTAAGAGCACGGTTCACAGTTAGAATCCCAAACAGACAGAATTACTTTTGGACGTGCCTGCGCGGTGCCGGGGGCCCGTACGTGCTGTGACTATCTTGCGCTAGTCCGCTCACGAGCGGTCGCCTTGGAGTTAGGCGGGCCCCGCAGCATACATTAAACGTGGGCTGGGTGATTCATTTATTTTGCGGTTGACTGTACGTGGTGTGGATTATTACTCGGTGCCTCGCCGGCGTGTTTCATTTCGTGCGCGCTGGCCGGCCTGTTTGCGTCGCCTCCTATCTGAAAGAGCTCGTTAAACAATCCCTTTATTTTTTCATAGTTTTTTTACTTTTGATATTGAGATTAAATAATCCTACCTATTTCAATAAACAACTTTAGAGTTTTTACCAGCGACAGAAGGAGGGTTGTACTTTTAGAGCGTATGTGTATACCTATGTCTATGTATGTCTATTTCTTTGACAGGGCTACGGCCGTAATGGGTAAATGCATTTTAACATATGAAGTGTTGTGAAATTCGTCTTAGTCGCGCGAGTGACACAGGGGTCATTAAATTTAAATAAATAATCAAAATTGTGTATTTTAAACGAAACGAGTGGAATATCAAAAAGGCCCTCAAAAGGCGTCTTCAAAAGTCGGAGATGGTCTCTTTGACCTGGACTCATTTTTAATTGAAAACGTAACATCGATCGTAGCGCCACCTCGCGGATGACAGTATCTACGAGGAACGTCAGATTCGCCGGCGGCCGCTAACACTTTTGACCAAGAACTAAAAATAGTTATCCATCCATACAATAGCTAAGAGAGAACAGCGTTACCACGCTGTATGGCGATGTATATCCTCGTAAGAGGAGTGATCCAGAATAAGAATCGCTCCCACCTCTCTCATTCGACGGCCCACAAATAAAATAAATACCTAGACTAAGAATCTCCTTCAGTCATTTCTTATTTCGTCTGAGCAGTCAGTATGAACAGTCTGAATTAAATAACAAACATGTAGTTATGTGCATGTAATATCGAGTTAGTATAACAAGTAACGGAGACCATAATATGCCTCTTCAGGATGCGTTTCTAATCTGTAAAGATTAGGTATCTCGGAATTCCACGTTACCATTCCAGTTTCGGTGTCCGTGGGGCAGTGCGTCGCGTCCGTGGTGGGCGAAGCGCCGGGGCTCCGCCCCGAGTCCATGGTGGACATGTGGTACACGCAGAGCATGTACTATAAAGGAAACGTGACGGCTTACGAACCGTAAGGATACTATTTTTTTACCTGTCTATGAACTGTATGTAGTCGGATCACACTCGCCTATGACCACTCAACATAACTGGCACATTCCAGTCTCCGCTAGGAGTATTTTAAGCTATTGCATAGCTTTTATCGCGGGCTTTGAGCGCGGCGACCGAACCAAGAAATTCCGTAACGAATAAAACCTAACACCCCCCACTCCGACTGGCACAGCGGTGCGGCGTTGAGAGCCGTGCATCGTCTAACGTCGTTTCAGTTCGGCAGACTTCGGCACGGTGTTTGTGTGTGTGCGACTAGACGTATGCGTGTAGACTAGCTGCTAACTGCTCATAACTGATTCTATCTCTTTTAGACACAATGCTAGGTGAGACAAGCGTGCTTTTTGGCCGCGTCCACGAGTGAGTTCGAGCCCGCGACTAGTTGAACCTTAACGTGTATGTATATGGTTAATATCAAAGAAAAAAAAATACTGCATAAATAAAATAAATAAATAATTATAATTGCATAAGTTAATAAAAAATGCTATGCAATAGCTTTACCGCGGCAGTCCTCGAGTGCCACACGTATTTTTTTTTCCGTACGGTTCCAAGTAAATAGCTCGGGTCAAAGATGCTATCGCGCCACGATTGTATATTGACATTCATAAGTGTTGTAAAACCCAAAGTGGATAAAAATATTTGATTTGATATTAGATATTAGGTAAGAGCGGCCGTTCCACGACAAGACGTAGTTTTTAAGCGCGATTGCCCAAACGCATACGGCGTCTCCAGACTTCGCGCCGGAATACGCCCAAGCCCTTTGGCGGTGCAGCTTAGTCTGAAAGGTGGTGACGAGCCACGGCCGAAGTCTGCCACCAGAAGACAGATACTCAATTAACACCACCCAGGGACTATTTGCGGGGTAACGGGGTAACCAAGGGGGTCGGAAGCGAGTACTACCGACCGTATCTTAGATTACTTTGAGACATTCATTATTGTTTATCCCAATATAAATATTTCATGTAAAGTTTTTATTAGACTAGCACATCGTACTTTCACTCATACTCTTGCACTATTAACCTGTTTAAAATCTCACGTGGAGTTAAAATCTTCAAATACACACCGTTGCGCTTTTGACCACATCTTTCCACATCAAATCTTAAATCAAAATCAAGGATTAGAAATTGAGGAACACTATACTAACTTTTGCCCGTAATATTTTTTTTATACCACCAAGGTGGCAAACAAGCTTACGGCCTGCCTGATGGTAAGCAGTCACTGCAGCCTATGGACGTTTGCAATACCAGGGGCATCACCCACGCGTTGCCGACCCCGCAAAAACCTTTTAAACTCTTTCTTGAAGAACTCCATGTGGTACTGCTTTTTAACATTCGGATGTAACGTTCTGAACCCATTCCCGCAGAAAATACTTACCTATATTGAATAAGTTTTATTCTAAGAGCTTCGGTGGCATAATAATTAAGGAGTCCAACTCGTAAGCAAAATGTAGGACCAATGACTTTTTGCTGAGTTGCTCTAGTTGTCACCGATGTTCTTACGGCGAGGGAAAACATCATCATAAAACCTGCAGGTTAAAACGACTAAATGTGTAACCATGATCCAATCTGGTCATGTTACCCTTGTAATAGAGTCACGAAGGTCAGATGGCAGTTGCTTTGAACGCACTGTAATTACCTGATCTGCTAAATCCAGGATCATGATTAAGGCGAACACTGAGCCCTCGTGCGCGTGATCACAACCGGGATAGTGACGCCAAGATAATTATTATGCTATTCTAAGTTATAAGCTACGTACATTACTTTCCCACCAAGTTTCATCATAATCCGCTTAGTAGTTTTTGCCGGAAGCCATCAATTTTGATTGAAATTTTGAGTTAATAGCGGAAGATCTTGTTGAGCTTGGATCTGAATGAGATCAACTCCTCTTGTTCTCGTCTTATATTGGTTTCTTTGCAAAATATATTAAGATTCCATAGAAACAATTGTGACATGTACATGTTAAAACCTCATATTGTCCATATTATGAAAGCACAGTCAACAACATCCATTTATAACAAAGTTGATCATTTATAACAGATCATCGGGGGGTATAAAATGACCATGTTAGTGTTTCATATACCTATTTCATTTCAATAATTTGTCACTAATTTATCTGCATCATCGCTGTTGTTAGCATTGATATGACAATTCAAAATGGCGTCACTTCTAGTTTTGGCCGCCGGCTCAGACGAGCTTGTGGCTCTCTTATATGATTTATAATGTTATGAAACACTCAAATGTTTTCTTTTTAGCCACAGATCAGCCTCTAAATGCTTTATTATGTTGCAAACCATAGGCCTCAGAAGACCAGCGGCTACTATGGCGACTTTGCGCAGATAATGTTCGCAAACGCGTTTATGGTGGGATGCGCGCGCAGCCGGTTTATGGTGAGCAGAAATATACTAAATCATAGTAAATCGTAAAATTTCACTGTTCGACTTGGCCCTTCTATATTAGCCGAGGATTTCATCAAACACTTAACAGTCACACAGTGTTCGCTTTTCACTAGGACACGGCATCGTTCAAGAGGTGGGCAACGCATTGGTGTTGCCCCTGGTATTGCTGATGTCCACAGGCGGCGGTAACCACTTTCCATCAGGTGTTGTAATACATAATAAAAGTCGGCTTAGGGATCTCAGTATTAAAAAGTCAACAGAATCGTTACAGATAAACAGACAGATTTCTTTTTTAATTCTTAATATAATACTGTTTATCTACACTTATAGCGTGTTCCAATTACATATTCGAAAACAGTTGTTTAAGGATATGAAAGTCTATAAAATTTTAAAATAGTAGTTTATGCAACTGGCATATAAAAGGAGGTGTCGATAAACAGACACTGATGTTTTAATATCTAATTATTATGCAGTTGCATACACTACTTTATCTACACTCATATTTTCATGTTAAAATTTCGTACCTATAATTTTCTCAACTTTGCTGGAAGTAAGCTGCGAATCAGTTCTGTTGTCGCGTCGAGGATATCATACATTTAGGTATTCAGCCTACATTTAGCCGTGTCCCGGCGCCCGACAAAAATTTAAAATAGAAAAGTGTTGCATAATGATTAAAAAGTTGTTTTTCGATACAGCTGTAATGAAAATAGTATGGGAAATTCACACCAGTCTATAAAATTTTAAAAAGTTACTTTTTGATACAGAATTTCCCATACTATTTCCATTACAGCTGCATCGAAAAATAACTTTTTAATCATTACGCAACACTTTTCTTTTTTAAATTTACGCTATACAGAATATTTTTTCTAACTGTTGTAATTTGTGATTGTGAATGTATTTTCTTGTTTGAAGCAAATAAATAGATAAATGTGAAAGTAGTGAAGTGAATTTCCGCTTGATATTCTCGACGCGTATATACAACAGAACTGACTCGCAGCTTACTTACATAGTTGAGAAAATTATAGGTACGAAATTTTAACATGAAAAAATGAGTGTAGATAAAGTAGTGTACCTATGCATCATATAATTAAGTATTAAAACACACGTGTCAAACTATTATGATATACATACACTCATGTTGTAATACCCCCTTTCATATGCCAGTTGCATAAACTACTATTCTTTTTATTCTTTTTCGCCTTCAATTATTTTTTTGTAAATATATTCAATGTGCAGACACACTTTTTTTTACTGTTTTAATATGTGCATAGATAGGCTTGCATTTGACCTCAACTCACCTGATGGAAAACGACGATCGGGTCGAAGATGTAGCATGCGTGCCTAGAAGATACCTATTTACCGATTACTTGAAACCCCCAAGGTTATAGTTATCGGAGAACAGTGACTCAAGCAGAGAGTTCCAGTCCTTTCCAGCGCGCATAAGAAAAGTGGATTCAAAACGCCATTTCTATATCACGCTTACTAATTCTAAACTAATTATGTATCAAGTCTCCTCGTAACGGGCGCTTGCGCAGCGTGGAGCGGCTGGTGTGCAACGTGGCGCCGCGCGGGCCTGCGGCGGCGCGCGCGCTCTGGACGCCCGCCGCGTCCGCCGCCGCCTGCCCGGCCCGCGCGCACGCCGATGCCGACACGCCGGCGCTGTGTGCCTTCCGTTAGTATCTACACTAATCTATACATAGTATAAAACAAAGTCGCTTCTGTATTTATGTATGTTTGTATGTACGTTTAGATTTTTTAAACTACGCAACGGATTTTAATGCGGTTTTCAACAGTAGATAGTGATCCAAGAGGAAGATTTATTGTGATATGATAACCGACAAAGTCTATAAAAATAATCTTTGCGTCAATATCCCGGTTGTGCTCTCGCGCGCTGGGGTCCTTGGCCATCCAGAATTTGGCAGATCAGATAGTTACTGTAGAGCGACTGCCATCTGACCTGCGTGACACAGTTAATAGGGAAACAAACCAGATTGGGTCATTGTTACACTTTCTGTTGCCTGGATATTTCCCAAACTACTTAACCAATTGTAATTAGACAATCATACCGATTAAATTTATTTTCTTACATAAGATACTTTACACGAAAAGTGGCATGCTTTTCATCAATTCGTGCTTGTAGACCACGAAGGTAGGCAGTACGTTAAGCGGAAATCGTGGCGCCTCCTACATATAAAACACTTTGTCCGAGTACGAGACAATGTAATAAAGTGGAATCAAAATTAGCCACAAGTCACAATCAATCTTGTCACAAGACAACGCATATCGACAAACTACACGTAATAAATACTAATGGAGTTCAATTAAGTCAATCGATGTGGTTTCCCGGCTTACATTATGATGAAGTTTTCAATATTTTATTCTTCCTCGACTAAAATGTGAAGTACTCAATTTCGACGTCGCGTATGGGACCACTTTTATTTAGTTATATATGTATGAGATCAGAAGTAATAGCACATACACGTAACTGCGTTATTTACTTAAGTGTATTGTAAATTATTGTTCAATGACTCTGTGATATCAAATACGAGACAACACAAATAAAGTGAAATTTGTGTAAAACACTGTATTAAGCTACCTATCTTTAAATAACTCGTATGAAAAATATTAACAAAAAACTTGTCAAAACACCGTAAATTACATGGTTTTAATTACAGAGAAGAACATTAGTGTAAGACAGGAGTAGCGTCTGTTTTAAAAAGTAATCCGCTAATTGCAGAATACAATTTGGATGAGTCACAAGACGTCGAAAATACTATGAGTGTTGGAGACCACATGTTATTGAATACAGTCCTCAATATTGAACGAAACGAGACTATGAATTATCTAGGCAGTCTTGACGAGATATATCTTAGAAATCTAGCTATAGTTACTATGCCAGAAATACAAAAGACTGAAATCATAAAAAATGTTGTTACTGATATCGAGACAACTAATTTAGAGAAAAATACATTAGATAATTTAACAATAAGTAATATTGAAGAACTAGTGACAGTGTCTGCTAAAGTTCAAGATACTGTTATACTAAATCGGAAAGTTAACTTGATTGGCAGACCAAAATCATATAACGTTGATGAGCTCAATGAAGTTGATTCTGACCACATATCTGAGAGTAAGTTATTGCCTTTAGAAGAATGAATTTTTATAAAATGAATGTGTAATGAAACGTTTGATATGTTGCAGATCATATTGACGTACCAAGGCCAGCAGACAATCGCAAACACAATGTTTATTATGATTATGCTGAAGTAAATAGCGAAGAAATAGATGAAGAAGCCCTAAGTTCAAATAACACTGATTACAATGAAGTTCTTCCAATGAGCAATCAAGAAAATGAGCATAGAATTGCACGTACATATGTGACAAATGGTATTTGTTAATGTGCATAATCTCTATTCTCTACAATACTACTAATACTTATGATATTGTGGTAAAATTCCAGAATCATCAAATTACTTAGCAGTAACTGAAAATAATAAAATATACCAGAGAAACTATACAGAAGATATGAATACGAAACTGAATTTCTCAAATTCAAAGAAATTGAATAATATTACTCATCTCCTATTGCAAGCTACTAATGATAATGCTAGTGACGTTGAATCTAAAATTGAAGATTTATTATTGGCAGACCGTGAGTGAAAAACTAAAAGACTTATTATTATATTCTAAGAATGGAGACTGGGCTAAAACATAATGTGGAAGTTGGTCTACACCTCCTCTGGCTATGAGTGTGATATCAATAAAAAGGTTCATTTATATAGAACACACACACGTTTTATCGCGCAAGTGGGAGTTTGGGAAGGAGCAGGGGGATAAAAAGTAGCGTATGTGTTATTCTAAGTCCTTAGCCACCTACCAAATTTCATTCAAATCTGTTTATCCGTTTAAGCGTGAAGAGGTGACACACACAAACTTTTACCTTTATACTCGCAATCAATTGAAAGTGATGTAAATTTGCCATTTTTGAGTTTATTTAATTTAAATCTGCAGTATATAAAACAAAATATCTAACTATAATAAAAATAGGTTATTGTTCGATGTAGCTACTTTTAGCGCGGATGACAGCACTGAGTTTGTCCCGAAGAATTCGCTCGCTGCACGAATGCAGTCTGATGGTATTATGTCCAAATTCTCGTTGAGAGCGATCTTTAAGGCATAGGCTGTTTCATATTGTTTAGCTGATACTTTGGCCTTACGAATGGACAATATGGAAAAATTCATTGCGTTTAGGTCCGGGGAATATAATTATATTAGCGGCCATTGTTGTGAAGAAATTAAGCTGGAAATTTTTTCTTGTAAAAAAATACAGGTTACAAGAGCTTTATGGGATGCTGTCCAGTCTTGCAGAAATGTCTAATAGTTTCTACTGATTTGTTTACGTGTCTAAGGTAATAAAGCATCATTTAAAATCTTTTCACGATGGATTTGTTGATTTACTTTTACGCCCTGCTCCATGAAAATGAGCGTTCTGTGGCAGTTACCGCGGCCCAAACTATCACTGATGCTGACACTTGCTTTCACAGAGCAGTTTACTGGTCTAAATTGTCTTCTGATTTGCACTTTAACCATACACGATCGTTTAATTTGTTTTCATGCCGCAGAACTGTAAAAAGTTATGGATCAAAGAAGATAAAATTTTTCAAGCGACCCACGTTTGTGCAGCGATACTGTTATTCGTGGTAAAGATGGCTACATCGGACTATAAGCTGTTTTTATTTAAATTGTACATGTTTTTTTTATAAATATATAAATAAAAATCGTTTGATACATCTATTTCCCTGGCAAAATCTGAAACGAAAACAGCACAAATGGTTGGAGTTAAAAAGATTGGCGAAGCAATATCCATACCCATATTAGAAAAGCACATCAAGGATGTTTTCCGTACAAAATCAACCACTCCAGCGCCTGGTATCGTCATCGTAGAGTTTACATCTGTGCCAATTAGAGAAAATTTTATTAAGTCTTCGGTAAATCATAATAAAACCAATACAAATAAAAAACTAAGCACTCTACACATTCAAGAGAATGGACCAGCAATGCCAATATATATCTCCGATTCGCTAACTAAAAGGACTAGAACACTTTTTTACTTGGCGAGGAAATTCAAGAGAGAAAACGGTTACAATAATTGCTGGACGTACAACGGAAAAGTTTTCCTTAGGAAGAGTGAAGACCATCCCAGCACCTTGATAAGCTCTGAAGATGATCTACTCAAATTGGGTACACCTATATGACTAGACATTGTATTCGATGTTTTATCTTACATGTTAATATTTTATTTATTTATTTAAAACTTCATGCACATTACAGTACAAAGGCATTACAGTTAAAGCTACATAGCTTTTTCTACCAGTCAACCAGAGAGCAATAAACAATATTGATTTACTTTAGATGTTTACTAACCCAAAGAGTCCCTGCTCTGCACACATGTTGTAGATTACTAATACTACACTTATTTTATTATTTATTAACAGCAATGAATAACCATTTCCTAACCCACACTAACCGTTCTATAATTATTGTTATTATACAGTGGGATACTGTTTCTTATAATCAAAACAAACTGGTGTTTACGAACCTGACCTCTAATTTATAACCGTTAAAAATCAGTCTACTAACTAACTAATGTGACTAATTTGCAGGGGAGCATAGACTCTCTTAAGGTCTATAACTCATTTACCTGTGACCTTGCTACTTACGCCTCTTTTGACTCTAATCCTAAAACTTCCCTGAAACTAATTACACAGAATATTAGGAGTGTTAATAAAAATATGTCCCAATTTAATATCTTACTTGCGTCTACAAAGATTGACTGCGATATTGTCGTGCTGACAGAGTGCTGGCTACTAAATGCTACCAATGTTCCTTCGCTTGACGATTTCAACTCTTTCGCTACAAGCAAGAATAGAACGCAAAACGAGGGAGTTGTGGTATACAGTAGATCAAACCTTGTAATTTTAACAACTGAAAATGACTTCCCTGATGCTAACTGATTAGTGTTAAATACTAATTGGAATAGCAGTAACAACAATCTATAGGTCTCCGTCCCAAAGGGATTTATCAAACTTTTTCGCTCTTTTAGACATAATTTTGTATTCTCTAAACAAATTCCATACCATAATTATTGTAGGAGACATCAACATCAACATAACCGAATAACATCATGACCAATATAAATCCACATACCTGAACCTTTTAGCATCCCACGGCCTACTTCCCGCTCATACACTTCCCACGCGTGGAGACTGCCTTGACCACATTATACTAAAAACCAACCTAAAAGCAAAAACCCTCGTAGCGCACTCTTTACTGACAGATCACGAAACTCTATTACTTTTCTGGATCGTAAGACACCAAAACCACCTGTAGAAAAATGATTAAGAATTATATACACTACACTAAATTGTCGGACGAGCTCTAAACTGTTGACTTTACGAATATATTACAATGCAACGACCCCAATACAGCTACAGAAATGTTCACTAAAATCTTGAGCAATTGTATCGAGACCATAGACATAGTTCCCAAGTTAAAATAGCAAATAGAAAACGGTGAAATAAACCATGGATCACGACTGGTCTGTTGCGATGTATCAAACATAGAGACAACTTACACAAATAACTTAAACAAAATTCTGAAACTAACCTATACCAGATATAGAAACTTTTGCATTGAGCTTATCAAGAAAACTAAACGCCAATTTTAAGCTAATGAAATTAAACTGGCAGGTTCTAATAATAAACTTATATGGGAAAGTATAAACTCTATCACCAATAGAGAGAAGCCAAAGGAGTCAATGTCCGCTCTATTATCCTTTTCCTCCACACCTGAACAGTCTATAAACGAAGTTAACAAATACTTCGTTAGCGTTGGAAGACGGTTAGCCCAAGAATTTTCATCTCTGCCTCCTCACCCACCAAATACAAGGACGTGCTTGCCCTTGAACTCCATGGCACTCTTGCCCACAGATGAACCTGAGGTTGAACGTATAATCATGTCTCTTCGAAGTGACTGTACGACTGGAACAGATCAAATTTCGGGACGGCTGCTAAAAGAAAATAAAGATGTGTTAGTCCCAATTATTACACATATCTGCAACCTCTCTCTAAACTCTGGATTCTTCCCCAAGCAATTTAAAAAATCGATTATCCATCCGATATTTAAAGGTGGAGCCAAAGACCTTGTCACCAATTATCGCCCGATAGCTATTCTATCAACATTGTCTAAGGTTCTAGAAAAAATCATGAACAAGCGGCTTATAAATACCTATAATCGATCAAACTAATAACTTCGGCTCAGTTCGGCTTTAGGGCAGGAATATCGACGAGTGATGCGGTAAATGAACTAACCCACTTTTTGGCAACTATTTTGGATAAGAGGAAGAAAGCTATTGGAATCTTTCTTGACATTTAAAAGGCTTTAGATACGGTCTCAATTCCGCTCTTGGTAAACAAGCTCGAGAGACTTGGTATCAGAGGCACACAGCTGTGCCTTTTTAAGGATTACTTGATTGGCCGTTTCCAGTCTGTTAAGATTGATGAATACGTCAGCAATGAATTGCCAATCTCATACGGTGTCCCACAAGGCAGCATAATTGGTCCAACCATGTTTCTCGTTTTCATAAACGATCTGTGCGAACTCAAGCTTGCAGGGGGCAAAATAATCACTTTCGCAGATGATACAGTCTTGCTTTTTAGTGAAAACAGTTGATCCACTATCTGCCATCATATCACATACCTGTCGAAACTTCGAAAGGTGTATTTGTGTCCCGCTTAGTTGTGTTAATGAAATCAAGTATCTGGGCGTTATAATTGATAATAATTTGAATTTTAAATCCCACATAGAAACAATGTCAAATAAAGTTCGTAAATTAATATACATATTTAAAACGCTGAGACATTTTTCAGACATAAAACACTTGAAAACTGTATATTTTGCGCTCTATCAGTCCCTCTTAATCTATTGCAATACTTCATGGGGAGGTGCTCCTAAAACCACACTCTTGACTTTGGAGAGAGCCCAACGCTCATTACTTAAAGTGATGTGTTTTCTCCCATTTAGATTCTCAACGTCTGAACTCTATCAAAAGATGTCAGTACTGACAGTGTGTCAATTACAGTAAAAGCTCCTTATTCGCGCTTTCTTCATTCGCGTTTTCACTATTCGTGGTTTAAAAAAATGCGAACCAGTTCCTATATTCGCGGCTTAAAATTTCTTTATTCGCGGATCTAATAAGTACATACATAATAATAAAAGGATTCCAATAGGTATCCAACCCAATATCCTTAGTAAATGCCGTCAAATGGACTAATAAAAAAAGTAAAATAGATCTTATTACAACTTTGCCTAAAGTATGTGTTTAAATGATATCGCCGAGTTCTTTGACATAAGCCGCCTTCGCCGCGATCGGTGTTTTTGAGAATGTAAACAAACAGAATGAAAGCAACCTTATTACTCAATCAATAAAGTATATTTTTGAATGTTGCTTCTCCGTTCTTTGGTAAAAGCCGGTTTGCGTGTTTTATTATTTTGTCTTTCACATTCGTTACAAAAATTGTGATCGAGTAACACGTCTCTACCGCTCTTTTTCTAATTTATATTGTCAACTAAAAACAATAGGAAACGAGTTTCGACACGAAAAAAATCTGTGTTACCGCTTAAAGTGAAAATAGAAATGCTTCATCGTTTACGCCTTGGAGAGTCATTTGCATCCATATCACGCTCATACAATGTCAACGAATCAACTGTACGATCGATAAAAAATCCCAAGATAAAATAAGGTCGTCTGTAGCTTTTTTATATATTTGTTTTTAATTTATTTTGTCACCTAGGAACGTATCCCCATAATCCCATATAAATTACCATTCCGTATTTACGGTTTCTGTGTTCGCGGCATATTTATGGAACATATACCCCGCGAATAAAGAGCTTTTACTGTATTTATTCTCCACACAACACTTTTTCAACACCGCACGGTCACTTATATCCCCCCATCCTCAACCGCAAAATCCTGCAGAAGACCGTATACAGTGCCACATCCTAATCCCCCCATTTTAACGAGTTTTGGCCAGAGATTTTTCTGTTTCCTGGGAGGTTTTATATACAATAATGTAAATAAAGTACTCAACATCTACGCGCTTAACTATTTTCTATGCAAAAAGAGAGTCACCAGGTACCTTAAAGATCTCAGCTATAATAGAACAGAGTCTCTACTTGTACCAGTTAGTTAGATCATTATAAAAATGTAACAAATTTTAAGTTCCCACCTTGCCACATATCCCACTAGTAACACCAAAACTAAAAACTACTATTTAGTCATACCTACGACTATTACTCGTAGTTACATAAAAATATACAACACTAACTATCCTACCCAAAATTATGAACTTGTTATATCAGCTTACTGCTTACAAATATATATAAGAGGAATATTGCCCACATGTGTGTAGCTCTATATAATCATCTTCCTGAAGACTTGAAGTTGTTGACCGGAAACTCATTAAAATCTAAATTGACTACTTGGTTGCTCCATCATTCTTTTTATAGTGTTAAAGAGTACCTAGAATTTAAAGTTTGAACGACTAATAATTTAAATTAACAATGTTTGCACACTTGCATGAAAGTTGAATACCTACCACTGTATTAATGTTAAGAACTGTATTGTCAACTACTGTATTCTTGCAAATAAACTATTTGATTTGATTTGATTTAGTAGATAAAAAAATTATGATCATAGTTTCCAAGATTATATTTTGATAAATCATAACTCCTTTAATACTAATAATTATAATATTTTGTTTCAACTGGTAAATACAGGATGCATCACTGGAAGTGTTACTATCTGATAATGCTATGATTTTATCAATAATGAGTTTTTTAAGCTATTGCATAGCTTTTATCGCGGGCTTTTAGCGCGGCGACCGAATCAAGAAATTCCGTAACGAAAATAAACCTAACACCCTCACTCCGACCGGCACAGCGGTGCGGCGTTGAAAGCCGTGCATCGTCTAACGTCGTTTCAGTTCGGCAGACTTCGGCACGGTGTTTATGTGCGTGCGACTAGACGTATGCGTGTAGACTAGCTGCTAACTGCTCATAACTGATTATATCTCTTTTAGACACAATCCTAGGTGAGACAGCGTGCTTTTTGGCCGCGTCTACGAGTGAGTTCGAGCCCGCGACTAGTTGAACCTTAACGTGTATGTATATGGTTAATATAAAAGAAGAGAAGAGATGGTTCGGGCGAGCGAATGGATGGTAGACGGATGACGAAAGAGGTATATAGCGCGAATCTGGAAAACCAGCCCTTAAGAGGACGACCCAGGAAAACATTTACTGATCAGATCAGTAATGTTCTCAAAAAAGCTGGGGTCCGAAGTGGTAAGAATAAAAGAAGATGTATGAAAAGAGTTGTGGATATATGCGAGGTTAGGGAGTTGTGTCAGGACAGAGCAAAGTGGCAATCCATAGTCTCTGCCTACCCCACCTGTGGGACACAGGCGTGAGCTTTATGTATGTATGTATAAAAGAAAAAACTTGAATTAATATCAAAGAAAAAAAAAATACTGCATAAATAAAATAAATAAATAATTATAATTGCATAATGTTGATAAAAAATGCTATGCAATAGCTTTACCGTACACGTATTTTTTTTAAACTTCAGACTCTTAAATTTCAATAATTGACTGGTTCTAAGTATCCTACAACGGCTAAACTAATAAAAATGGTACTTTACAGTGCTTGATCGATAATGCATAAAGAATCAATAATGCTTGATAATAAGGTTAAGGTAGGATAAGGATAATAACTCAGCTGAAGGTCCTGTAAAGCCTCGACCAAAATCGAGAATGGCCGCACCAGGAAGCAGCGCTTAAAAACTTGCACCAAGCAGACGGCAGGTACTGAACAGTTACAGAACAGAACAAGCAGCAGCCGTGACCAAACACCTCCTGAAACGATAACACCGCTGTAATCTATTCGGAGAAAATAATAAATGGAAAGCGAAGCAATCCCTTAATTCTGTAAGATTTTGGGGGATTGGTTGTGACAATAAGCTGCGTTTTGCGTGTGAAGAGGAATAGCGTGCGGGCACGCCAGGCTAGCGGCATAACCTTCAACGGCAGATGATGAAGGGAGAAATTAGCAAAAGGTACTGTAGCACGCGTCACGTAAGATCCCTGGCATAACCTCTAACGTCAGATGATGATAGATAGAAGAAATAAGCAAAAAGCACGGTGGAATGGGACCACGCCAGGCCACGTGGCACAGCTATCACCTGACGGCGGGGCGGAAAAATAGCTAAGGAAATGGAAGCTAACCTGTTGGAGACGGGTTCAGATATTCCTACGCGTCGCGGCACCGTTAACATGCGTAGGCGGCTGTCCTTCGCGAGACCGTAGGAGGAGTACTTCCTACTTCGTCGGCTGAAATTACCAAAAAGAGTAGACACATCGATGTGTGTGTGTGTGTACTGCGGTGTCTTGTGGATTTAGAAAGGCGACTGGCCAGCAAATTCGCTGCAGACGCTGCGTGGCCGCCTTCCACCTGGACAGAATATTAATCCGCAATTGAAATTGAAGTTGGGGCTTTAACCCCTTGGTCTGACTGGTTGAACTGAAAAAAGAAGGAAATTAGACTTCGAAACAGACGACAACAAACCGTCACGGCTCCGGAAATACAAGGTTTAATAGTCACTGGTTACAGGACAACTTAGTTCGGGGCATCGGTCAGGCAAAAGGACCAGCGATCCCGCTTGCTCCTTGTTTTATGCACGTTGTAAATAATACGCCGATGAAAACTATATGAAAAAAACTACTTGGGGGTAGTCACGTGATCACTTTTTCCACGGACAGCGAAATGATAAAGACCATACAGCCAAACAGTAACGCTTGAGAAAACAAATTAAATTGTTATAAAACCAAAGATTCGCCCAAATAAAATATTTACACAGGCAAACCGAAACAAATTTTAAAGAAATTAGATGTGATTCTAAGTCAACTCCATCGAAACCCGAAATAAAAATACAAAAGACCAATTATGTGCTACTGAGACGAAACAAAACATTTATTTGAAAATAGATATACCAGTTAACGAATGCAAAATATAAAAAGAAAAAACGAAATGGATTCAACCATAACAAAAATAATTATTACTTTTGCAGGAAATTCATTTTATCGCATAAACAGCAGCGTTTCTTTTTTTTTATTGTTATTTCGGCAAAGAGAAGCAGGCGGCTTACAGCCATGCCTTGACTAATATTTTTAGGTCGAGAAATATATGTTACAGTATGGATACGGTTCTGTACTTCTTTATAGTCAATATATTTATTTATTATGATTAATATTATATACAGACCTGCACCCTCGTTAATGGAGGTTGAAGGCTAAAAGTTAAAGTATTGTTTTATTATTTATGTAAAAATCGTAGCCTGCGTACTAAATTTCAGCTTCCTACGAGAGTTCTGGAAGATCCCTAGAGGTTTTGATAAGAAGTGAGTCAGTCAGTGTCGAAATCGACCTGTTTTAGGTACTAATATATAAAAGCTAGACAATTAAAAACATTGTATATAAGTCTGCTACGTATATCTTATACTCAAAATTTAAAATTTCTGTAATTATCCAGACCGAAGATAGAAGGGACTGAAAATTCGTCGACACCTTCGAGAAAGGGTAGCCCCTAAGTTTTTGCTCGGTTCCAGATAGGAATGATTACTAATACGAATGAAATATTCTTCAACAATCTTGTTACAGCTGAAACAGCTCATCAGCTGCAAGAGGAGTTAAATCGAATGGAAAATGCACTTTTAGCTCCACCCCCTTCAGTAGCTGGCAAGGTAATAAAGTTGGACTGGAAAAATGTGAACGACTTGAGCCTCCATCACATTTGTGGAGGGGTTTGCCTTCGTGTCCACGCTTGGCAGGCGGGTTTCTAATCGCTACAGCTATGAGAATACACAACAAAAAACGCCAATAGTCTTTTTCTGGTTTACAAAATTCCTAGCTGGTTTGCTCTCAGACTTTAGTTCTCTTGTTTCATACACTGATTGAAATGGGTTGGTCAGATTCAGTTATCATCATCATCCGTAGCAAGTGGAACGATCTGGTTTCTGCTTACCGCTACGGGAAAAGGGCCATAACAGTATGTATGTATTTATCATCAGTCCTAGGGATACGTGGGAAATTTGTAAATAAATCTACCTAGAAAGATATCTCATTAGAGACTCAGGATTAGATAAATTGACACCGCTGAGCCTACGCCTCACGATGCGAAGATGCTGAAGACCGAGCGAAATAGAGGAGAGAAAGAGTAGGAAAGTGGACCCCGGCAGAAGCCGTGGTTGACCGCTAGGATGTTGTTGATGGACATGCCTCCTTAGTGTACACGTTAAGGTTGGCGGACTTACAGCACCTCTAAGAAGTTCTTCTAACATATACGAAGCTGCCTTCATTGATATTTTCTTATAATGAACATCCACGTGATTCAACTATAATGTTATTATAAGACGACTTAAGGCTCGTCTAGTAGTCATCTTGGCCCCGGCCCGAGGGCCCGGGGTCCGCCTTGACCATGATCAAGTATTTGGCGACCAGGTAATTACAGACGAGCGACTACCATCTGATCCCCGTGACCCTGCTACCAGGGGACCCTTTTACCAGGGGAACCTGACCAGATTGGATCATGGTTACAACAAATTCAGTTGCCTGAATTTGCAGGTTTCATCACGATGTTTTCCCTCACCGTAAGAGCATCGGTTAGTATTCAACTAATGTACATAACTCAGAAAAGAGTCATTGGTACATGGCCGCAGCGGGATTCGAACCCGGTACCTCTCGCTTAAGAGTTGGATATTCGACCGCCCGGCTACGACGTTCTTCAAGGCTCGTCTAATTAGACGTTATTATTAGACGAGCCTTAAGGTACAATAAACTAATAAAATTAAGTGTGATGAAAAATAATGAAATAATATTAAATAGGTACGACGGGACCTTAGAGTTCTTCCGCATGAAATGACCAATGCAACTAGCGATGTAGTTGATTTGAATAACCTGAAGACTGCAGATAATATAGACGTCAAAGAGATCGAAGCCAGAACCCGTGATGTAAGAGAAGTCGATGCATCTTCTGAAAATAGAACAGGCCATCTCGCAGCACCACCCATGTTAGATATGGTGATGAAGTATATGCCGTATTTAAAAGATTACAAAAACAGTGTCATACGTTCTTCTAGCAATTCGCCTATCGTGTCGTTTTCTACTATAGTTGTAGCTGTATTTATAGTTATGTGTACGTAATCTACATTTTTTATTTAGCTATATATATTGTGCTACTTTGATATAAATGTCACTAATTTTCGGATTCATGTGACGTCGGTATTTGTTTACAATTTCAATTCTGTGTCTTTTGTGAAGTGAATAAAACTTTGTTATTACACCTTACCTTGCTGTTCTTAAAATCTAGTGGCATGATTTTGTGCCAATGAGTATCTTTCATTTTTGACTTAATTTGCAGGGGTTTATTTGATAGGGTAAATAAAACCTACAGTATATTTCAATAGAAAAATACAACTATAATTGACTTGTAGACTGTCTGACTTGTGTTTTTACAAGGATTTAAACTTGAAACGTTTGTATGAAATTAAGTACCTACGTTCGGTTCAAATCTTGCAGGTGTTATTTGACCCACATCCTGGCGTTCAATTGAGCTGAAGTTTGGTACCTATACCTGTAACTTGGGTGGCAATGCGTTAATATGGTAGCTTGGAGCTGATCTGATGATGGAGTCTGAAAGTGGTCATAGGAACTACCTCGGGCTCGTTTGATACTTCTTGAAAATTACTCTGATCGTAGGTGATCTCCAGTTAACGATCGTATGTAAAAGCTTGATCGTATAGGTATTACGAGCAGACAGCCCACCTGATGGTAAGCGGTAACGGCCGCCCATGACATCTGCGACTCTTGCATTTAGGAAAAAAAAAAAAATTTGAGACCTTCTTTAAAGTCTTTAATTGTTAGTTTATATAGTATATTATATAACAGTATATATAGTATATTATCGGATGTTTATATATATTATAGTATATTATTGTTTCAAAATGTTCGTTTTTTTTTATACTACTCAGTGACAAACGAGCAAACGTTTACGCCACATTCAATAATATCGTTGTCGCGCTCAATTGGTTTGTCTCTTTCTCTTGAAACATACTTTACTATAACTTTGATTTTCGATATTCTGTCTTCATTATCCAACCAAAACGAAGCCATAATGTGAAGAAAATTAAAAGGATTTTTTATATTATTTTTAAACTTCGAAAATAAGTTAATGAATAATATGCTAACTGCTAAATGCTGAATAAACTGCTAAATCTAAACTTACACAGATCACAATTACACAGATCTTGAATATATTTTTCCATTGATATAGCTTGGGAAACGACAAATGCTACTTTTTATCTAATGCCGTGCAAGCAGAATTGGTAAAAGCTAGTACCTAGTATTATGTACAAAAATTAAAATCCCCGACTGCAATTAAAAACTGAAAAGTAATAAACAAGCAGATTATTGTAAGTAAATAGGAAAGTATATAATACAAATGTTAGTTTTATGAAGCCTTGAAAGCAGGCATGGACCAATTTTAATAACCCGGGGAATTATACGGATACTTAATTTTTATAAAAATACATTGAATTAGGAATAAGTAAATATAAGCAAAATAAGCAAACTAAGCAAAGCTTGTGTTATGGGTGCTGGATAACTGAAAACATATTATAACACCCAGACCCATAACACAAATTAAAATTTGAATTTCCCGGCTCAACCGGGAATCGAACCCGGGGCCTCTGCGTGTCAGACCGGCATGTTAACCAACTGAACCACTCAGGTCGGTAAGAATGACTACATTAACTTGGTATGTTACAGAAATATTGTTTTTTTTAAATAAAACACTATTGTAAATTAGTGGATCACCTCTAATCTACTCATCACCTTCGCACACCTCGGCTCGAAAAAGGAATTATAAACGCTCTTCTCTGCAAATACTCTACTCCGTACTACGTTAAACTAGCTTTCGTTACTTACCTTTGTACTATTCGAGTCCATATCTAGTCCAGTTCTCAAGGCTATGAATATTAGATGAAGCCTGATTAAAGTAAACAATGACAACGATGTCACCTCATTCTCTTTGTTACGGTTAAAACAAAGTAAAATCGTTTTCTCGGAAGTCGACCAGTAATGTTAACACCAATGAATTAATGTGTTTCGTAAGTGTCTGTAATGTAATTCAACCGAATCAACTAACGAGCTACTGCCTTTTAAGGACAAATAAAGTCATTATTCAATGAGAAATATTCGTGTTAAATGAGCGGCACATTTGGGATGAATTCATACATCAGACCAAATAAGTTAGGTATAGGCACTGTATTATTATCGAAAGTAACATTTCTTACTTCTTGTGTTGTCCCCTTAATTTCGTTCGCGTAAACGTAAATAAATACAAAGAATCCTCTGAACTGATTCTGTTCCCACATCCTAGTCACCTGTGTTAAACATTTATTACGATTTACCGATATGCATACAAATAATTAAATACAAAACCATCTCATGTTGATTTCAGCACAAGAAAATGTAAAAATACGCCAACAAATAATAACAAAAGCACATTATGTTAATTACAACGATTTGGTAATAAATTACTAGTATTCCTAACCGACGCTTAATACAGTAGTATACAGTAGCTTCGTAATAAAATTAAGTACGACAGACAACGCGACAGTATAATACCACAAATACCACTAAAACTAATTATTTAAAAACCGTATTCATATCTACGCCCATGTTTGCACAAAGAAAGAACACCCAAACAAAACATTTAACATTGGTATTTGACTTTCAATTTTTAGCTTTCCTTTGTCCAAGCGTGGTTGGCGATCGTTCAGTCGTTTTGAGGCCACGACTGTAAGTGTGATGAGTCAGTGACGGTCATCGCCCGGGCACCACCGCTCGCAATCCTCAGTGCAGCGTGCGTGGTCAAACCGGACGGTCGTAGGTCGCAGCCGCGTAGCCTTCGTAACCCCTCTACGGCGCGCGGCGTAGGCCGTTTACGAAAGAGACGGAGAGCGTTGTAATGTTCTAAGGAACCGAGTTGGTGGAAACGGTAGTTTTTCGTAAAGTGTAATCAAGGATTTGATCGTGCGATTTGACGGACACGCGATATTTTGTAGCGTAATTTTCGTAAAGTCGAATATTCGTGTCACGCGCTAATTCTGTCACATATTAACCGTGTTGCGTTATGTTAGTTTATTATGCTAATCACCGTAAACCGAAAACAATACACTATATAGTCATACAAAAGTAAATGACTCGTTCCTGATTAGTATTTAAAATTTACAACTTCTACCATTCCGTCTCGATGCATTCTGAATTGGACAGTATAAAAATAAATTAGACAGAAATTAATCTAAAATGACGAACGATACGGCAAAAGCCGGTACGGAGAAGGAGAGTCGGGGCTCCTGGCCTCGGCGGGCGGATGACGTCAAGATCGAGTTTGAATTTGGTGTTCCACTGGGGTCCATGGCGGCCCATCCTGCCTTCCACTCCGCTTGGGATATGGCCTGGTAAGTTGGTGAGGTGTCCGGTGGAGTAACATTCTATTGAGAGTAAAATAATAATAATCAATACGGCGTTTATAGCTCGATTGTTTGTCGCACGCAAGAGCTCGGCGTTTACCTTGGCGATGATCGAGGATGGATGGATGTGATGGTCAAATCAGGTAATTAATGTGGAGAGACTGCCATCTGACGTCCGTGACTCTGTTAACAGGGGAACCTGACCAATTGGATCATGGTTCTCATTCACGATGTTGTCCATTACTGTGTTCAGTTCAACTAATGTTTAGTACAAGAGCATAAGTGAATACCTCTTCAAGAAAAAATTCCTTTGCCGCTACAGCAACATTCACGGTATTTGGTGCATCTTTAACCAAAATCAGTTTGCTGTTGCACTCTTCATTAGCTGTCCCTTAAGCCCAAAGGGCTTGTCCGTTACCCCAGGGTATTTTTTTTTAATAAATACAAATATATTTTTTAATTATATAAAAACCATTTAGCAACTGCACAGTAGTGCAAAGGAATATGATTCTTAAGGTGGTCATGCACTTATGTTCTTACATTGTACATAACACGGGAATAGATCATTAATACATGGCAGCATAAGGCCACCAATGCTCCGACACCGACACCGACAGAAATATTAAATGACACAGGCTGGATTCATTGCTCGACGGACTCAATAGTTAGGGCTGATGTGGACGGTCGGACAAAGATCGTAGCCAGCAAGATCGAATCAGTTGATCTTTGGCCATATGGCTAAGTTTGAATCTATGAAACGGCCAAGCTAGACTTTTTTGACCCAAATATAGGGTTTGTACAGTAGTTGGGTTTGTGGAGGAGCCTTACTTTTCATGAGAATTGATAACTTTTTCTCAGTGAAACCGTTAGGAGCTTATAAGGCTTGACAAAGCAATATAACATAAATTGTTTTGGTGGGATTTCACGGCTTTTGTAGTAAGTATGGAATGGATGTAGGGTTACTAGCTAGCATATCAGATTTCTGACACTTCAGGAAGTGTTTGTATTTTATTTTATATTGAGGTCTATAAACTCATTAGATGTTAAAAGTTGCTGATTTCTTAATTTTATTTTAATTTGTTCTCAAATCCTAGCCTTCATACTCAAATTCAAGGTTTTTGCACTTCGGGAAATGCCATTTTAGATTTAATGTGTTAAATTCGAGTGTGTATGAAGATATGTATATCTATTTCTTTAACACGGACTACAACCCTTGTTCAACTTATTTTATTTTAAAAGCTCTTGTTTAAATTGCAATTTTTGTAAATATGTATGTTCGGTGCAAATCTTGCAAGCCTTATTTGACCCACTTCCCGATGCTCAATTAAGCTGAAGGTATACATACCTATGTAATAAGGATGACAATGCATTTTGATGGTTTCATGGATCTGGTCTGATGATGGAGTCGGAAGGATGGATAAAAGAATGGTCTTTATACCTAGGTAATATTCAAGGTATGATGATGATGACGGAAGGTGGCAATAGGAACTAGTGAACGCAACAATATAACCCCATCATGTTTGGGCTATTTGGAATGGTTGCTTGAAAAAGCTTGTCATGTCAATATTTTTCATTCGAGAACTTATTATGTCTCGGGCGCGTGAGTGACACTGGGTATATTAAAATTTAAAAATTTTAAATGGCGGATTTTAGGTGCCATATTGTTTCTTTCCAAAATGTTTAATTCACTAACACCAATCGGGCGGGGGTGTCAAAATAAAGGTAACTATCCTCCTCAATCGGTTCCTTAATGCTGAGGGTCGTGACTCTACTGACGTAGCAAGGACGTTCTCGTTCTCCATGAGCTGGAGAGCCGCGCTCACCGGCATTTCCAGACATTTCGACACCTGGTTGAGCCATCGCTTGGGGCTTCGGCCTCTTGGTCTTCTGCCTTCCACGGTACCGGTTACAATTAGTCTCTCCAAGTTGTTGTTATCTCGGTGAGCAATGTGTCCAAAATACTGGATTATCCTGTAGAGGCAAATAGATGATAACCGTTGTTTGCCCTGAAGACCCAGCTCGTTCAGTATGGAGACATTCGTTCGGAAAGCAGTCCCACCCTATCAGCCGCCGCCAACACCACATCTCAAACGCATCAATTCGTTTTCTGTCTGCGGCCTTTATGGTCCAGTTTTCAACCCCGTATAAGAATATCGAGAAGACAAGGGAGCAGACAACGGAAATTCACATATATCTCGTGATGTTTCTGTCTTTCCATATTTTATTTAGCTGGGTCATCGCCGTTTTAGCTATACCGATGCGACGACGTATTTCTGGTTAGCAGCTTCCTTTATTGTTAATACTGGAACCGAGGTACTGAAGATACCTATAGAAAATGCAATTTCGAAAATGGTTATGAACCAAATGATTAATCCGGATACCTAATGCCCGGATAAGTCAAATCAGGTAATGTGATAATACTTATTTAAAGTTCATTATTTGTCACATTGTTCGGTAATTATGAATACTGCTATAAATTGACCTGGTTACACACAAAATTGTTAGGTTTGCTGCGCCAGTTTTTAAAATTTCACGCCGAAATTTTTTTAATTTGTTTCTTGCGCCCTCCGGCGCCGCCACGCTCGCTTCGCTTACTGCACTCGTGCGCGATGGTTCATAACTAGAACTCATCGCTTCGCTCCTCGCAACCTAATCCTCTGTGACAGAATGTCATTTTTGATAGATTAGGTTTTGTAATTTTTTAATCCCAAGTCTGCCCAATAAGTGACGGACACTATTCATAATGCCCGGTCAATTTGGAATAGGTTTGATGAGTACTATACCATGAAATAATATTTTTCATTTGGGATTTTTTTTTTCTTGCTCTGTTATGTTATCCTGAAAATTTTAGCTTTCTGGCATTATCTAGGCAAAGGGTCTGAAAATTCGACGAAACACTTCGATAAAAGGTAGGTAGTCAGTTTTGCTCGGCTCGACGATTACAAGTATGACCATCAGTAAAATTTATCATCAAATTGTACTTTGCCACCCTCATAAAGGATAATTATGCTCAGGGCTTGCGTGGCCTCCGACTCGAGTCGCATGTAGGTAATTCTGATTGCAGACTTGCGATAATGGTGAAGGATTTTTGTTTATTGCTTGTGACGTATGATTATATTTACATGACTGAGTAATAAGTGATTCGTGATGACTCATACTTGGTCAATGTGGGTACGGTCAGTCTCATAATCATCATTATCAGCTGTCTATAATAATCCATTGCTAGACTTGAGTCCTCCAAATTAGTTGAGAGATTTGCAATAATTTCCACGCCATGTCTAATGGAATAATTACTTTGTTACAGTAAGTGTCTCTGTCCACGACGCCTTTATTTCTCTTGTTGGTTTGGTAAAGCCACCTGTCGCTTAGAGTAAACAGTACCTAATTACGAGAATGATAGTCCCTCACAATATCAATAGATAAAGTCGGGTCTTACGAACTATAAGCAATCACAGACTTAGCAAGTGACCCCTATTGAAGTTTGAAATTTTGATATTGTAATGCGTAGAAACTGGCCGTGTGGTATCCGGTAGAGTAGAATAGCACCACCAATCCCTTACACTCGTGGGCATCGTACAAGGCGACTAATGTTTTCGAGGCAAAATATCTAGAGTTCCGTAGGCTGGAAAATGGGCATCAGGTTTTTCCTTTGTTATACTTATCACTGCGATCTCCAGCCCGCCTGCCAAGCGTGGAGATTGTGGCAATAACCTCCCTTTTCGTGGGAGAGGCCCTGAGCCCTGTAGTGGACTGTTATGGGCTGTAATGATGATGATGAATGCGTAGAAACAGTATCTTGCTGTTTCAACATTAATAATTAGAAAAAAGAAAAGGTTGTAAGTTTGGATGTTGAACAGAAAGCTTAAGCTTAGTAGTCAGTTGATAGTAGGAGTCTCATAGTAGGGGTCTCTGGATAGCCGAATGGTTTAAGATCCAAACTGCGCGCGGGTGAAAACCGCAGGGAACGGCTATCATTACTTTCGTTCGTGAACAGTCAACAATTTTGGAAATGTGTTCGCGGACCATATATTTCTTCAGGTCATTAGTAAAACGTGTAATCTTGAAAATATTTTTCAAGCAAATGTTCAGCAAGGCCGTATGAATATTCATAGGCTGATTTACACAATACATTAGATACTGGAGCAGTACATATAATATTTTTTGTAGCTAGGTTGTTAACGTAACTGTATCAGAATCAGCGTGTGCAAGTCGTGGTGGTCGAGTGGTGAGTACGTCCAACTTGCAAGCAAGCCAAGAACCAATTTCCAGTGTAGATTATAGGATTACTACTACGGGCCCCGTGCCTTCGGAGGGCTGTCGGTCCCGGTTGCTGTTGGTTGGAGCCATGGAAAAACTCACCAAACCACGTACAATTGAACGCATTATATTTATTTATTTTAGTCCAAGATAGAAGTATCCTGGAGTATGCTTTGTTTACTATAAGAATATAAGAAATCGCTTTAAGCATTAAGGTCGCCGGTTGCTTGTTCTTTTTTTCCTTTGTTTTTGTTATTTGTGTATAATTTATTTATATCAGTCAGAAGACGCCCACTGCTGGGCATAGGCCTCCCCCAGAGATCTCCACAAAGGCCGGTCCTGTGTATAAGCAATATATAATTTTCATTCATTCATTCAATATTTTAGAATCGTACATACAGTTTGCCTCGACGACTAGGATTTAAACATGACGTCTATGTATTACTAACGTGGAATTCAATGTCTAGACTTGTCCAGTAAACTGAAAATCGATGGACACTCTTTATTTGGACATCACGCGATATGATTCAGGAAAGTCCATTAATGTCCTTTCCACATGATTACCTAGCTTTTTCCTATTTATTACATCAATTATTCGAGAGCTCAGTTTCGAGGAATTAATTTTTTTACTGAAGTTCTTTGATGTTACTACTACTAGATTGTAAGTTACACCTTGTGAAAACCCTATCAAAATCCATTCCGCACGATTTGCATTGTTTTTTCCCGTCGCGAATTCGTTCGCGTACACCTACTTTATCCCAACCTACCTATTTTTCTTGTTTAAAAGCCTTCCTCTTGAATCACTCTATTTATTGTTGAAAACCGCATTGAAATCCATTGCGTATTTTATAAGATTTAAGCCGACGTATTTAGGAAAGATTTAGGACCGACGCGCGACGGCGGGAAGCGACTTTGCTTTATACTTTTTTTTTTATATTATGCAAGGCAAGCATTTGACCGCCATCTCACCTGTTGGTAAGTGACGATGCGGCCGAAGATGGAGCATGCCCGTCTTGGAACAGCCTATTCACTCCAGCCTTGAAGGCATCCAGATGTATAGATGTACATGTATAGATGTACATCTATACAAAGACACACTTTTTTACTCTGTCTTATTATATATATGGATGATGTTAGATAAATGATTACCTATGCGTCTTTTCAATGTATCTACGTGACCCATTAATTGCTCGCGTCGAGCGGTGAAATATTTTCCGTTACGTAACGTTCACTTCTACATCTGTTACCTCTCTTCAGGTTCTATAATTGCGAAAAAAGATACATTAAGCCCGAATAAGCTTACAGAAAAAACCGGCCAAGTACGTGTCGGACTTTGCACATTTTGGGTTGCGTGCTTTAGTGATTTATTCGTACGCATTTGACCTTAAGTTACAAGAAAATGAGACAATTTAAAAGAAAAATTTTGATTTTTCAATATGTTGGTATTTGTAAGTCAAATACACGTAATAATAAACATTATCACCAAAATTTCAAGTTTATAGGTCCATGAGAAGTTGAAAAATACTTCGAAACAATTTTTTTTAAATAAGCTGGCTTTAGCGGCTCCTCATGTCTTTGTTTTCTATTTTTTTTAAAACAATACAATTTTGTGTACAAAAAAATACAATATAAGAAGTCATCGGCGACATTGCTCTTAGTAATGCAGTACTGAGGAGGCAACGAGTCAAATACGTCGCAGAAACGGGTACCGATCGACTTAAAAGTTATCAACTAGCAAAAGCATCGCGAACAACCCTAATGAGATATACTCGCTATGATTTAATACTATCGAGCCATTAGGGGAGCATTGGTATTGATGACTTGGGAGAAACCTATGCCCAGCAGTGGACGTAACGCAGCTTCTATGACGATGATGGAAGGGTAAGACACCATCTTATCTATTTCTGCCGCCAAGCAATAACGATTGCGTTGCTGTGTTCCGGTTTAACGCTAGCTAATGGTTGCTAGTATAATCACATGCGGCATACCAGCTTAGTCCTTACAGTGACACGCACTGCAAATCTGCATTTTTGTTACATGGAATCATGGAACTTAAACGAATTGAAGATTCGGCTGTTACCACTTTTCTATCTGGTGGATCTGGTTGTTTGCCATTGATGAGCTGTATAAAAAATGGAACCATTGCAATTTCCCGGAATTCCTTCGCTTAGCTATTGCGATAGAACAAATCTGTTTTATTTTTAAACCTGCAATCATACGATTCATCGTCATTGTAATAAACGACAAATTGTCAGCAACCTTCCTTCAACTGCTTATTTCATTTGTCACAATTATTTGCAACGACGCGACATGGGCGTTGTAACAAGGTAATTCGTCTTTGAGAGGAGTAAATTGAGGTCGTTGATTTAATCATTCAATTGGTGGAACTCTTGCCTTGAGGTCTTAAGGTCATCTTATCCTTATTATCTGGCGTCAATATCTCGATTTTGCTTTCTATCGCCTGTAAGAGGATCGGTAAGTGCTCAACTAAAGTACCGAACTATATAGGAAAAAGTAATTGACTCATGGCGGAACTGGGAATCGTAATCGGTATCTGCCGCTTATTAGACATTAGGCCATCAAGGACCATCAAGGACCTTCTTAAGATCATCATCATAAAGTATGAGTTTGTCATTCAATGGGTTATATGGATTTGGAATATAAAAAGTTTATTGTGTTATGATTTAACACAATAAACTTTTTATATTGAATTGATGAAATTTGGCAAACAGTTTAAGGTTTAAGATAAATTGCGTTTCAAGAAAATAATTATTATCATAAGTTTACACAATCATCGGCATCTAAATCGGGAAGACGCCCTGTTCTAAAAATGCTTTAATGATTTAACATTGCGATAGCCATAGGCATGCCAACGTCGTAATTGCAGCTTTGGCCCACCTAAAAGGCTTATTTGAGAAAAGAAATAAAGTTTTTTTTAGAGTAACACTATGTGACAGCATTTTTAGCCCCTGACGAAAATAGAGGAGTGTTATAAGTTTGACATGTGTATCTGTGTGTCTGTCTGTGGCAGCGTAACTTCCGAAAGGATGGATTTGGATATAGTTTTCTGTATTTGAAAGCCTTGTAGTTTTCTTAGCTCTCTTTCAATAAAATCGGTTCAATAGAAAATATTTGAGTAGATATAATTATGTAAACTAGGTCGGGGGTTATCCGACTTTTTTGTCGGTTAAGTTACATAAGACTATTTTTAGTCTCGCAGCAGTTACTAAAGCAGCAATAATACCTCATTCATCAGATGTCCATGTTCACACGAGAAATTATTTCAAAACGACCAACGACGATTTCGTAGTGACAGTCTTCTTTGGCCATCGATTGCATTAATAATGAAAGGAAACTAGCTCAGGGCGTTCACCCCGCCACATGGTAGTGTCTGGACAACGACCCTTGGCACATATCCGGTAATTGATCAGTTTACCCTTCTTGAAGAATACTGATTGACTGGCCAAGTTTACCTTGTCCCGTTACGGTGGAAATGTTTTGAACTTCGCTTTTTGCATTCGAGTAGGAAAAGCCTACTTTCAGTATAATTTGTTTAGGCGGGACAAAAACTACACTGACACGAACGAGTATCAGGTATTCAGTTTATATAATGTACTAGTGGACCCGGCGCGACTTCGTTCGCGTGTACCTACTTAACCTCTACCCTTCCTCTTGAATAATTATATATATTGTTGAAAACCGCATTAAAACCCGTTGCGTAATTTAAAAGATGTAGGTGTACATCGACACATAGGGACAAACGGCGGGAGGCGATTTTGTTTTATACCATGTATAAAAGTTGGTGATTTTGTTGATGATTTAGGTTCTTATATAATATTTGTAACGAATGTTAAAAACGCCTTAAATCGGGAATATTTTACATAGGTAGGTACGTACATATCGAAGCCATAATTCAATAGAAAGTGTGAGTATAGTATAATTATCTTTATCTGACCGTGATCAAGCGCAAGGGTCGTCAACATTAACTCATTCCGGTTCATATTGTAGGCCATCCCTTAAATCACTTATAATGTAGAGTCCATAAAAAACCTACTGTTGTAAAACTAGACTGCCGGCCGTTCAGCTTAAACCGATGAACTTTGACACACATCTGTTGTTAAAGCGAGGGAGCATTGACCCGCGCTTTCGACTTGGATGTAAACAAAGATGATTGCTGTACATTCATTGCATTTACTGGAAAATTCTAGAGTGAAAATAAACATTTAATGTGTCCCGATTTAAATGGTAAAAGTCAATTTTCTCTTTTGTGATTATAATGTGGCTGGAAAACGAAACTACCAAGATGATGTGAAGCTTTCCGTTCTTTTTTATTAGAGATAAAAAAAACGTGTGTGTGTGGGTACACAAGAGAATATGTCAGTATTATCACTACAAAAAGTCAAAGTTTGGGACACTAAAAAGAAAAAAAAACTGTGCACGGCAGACCAAAGTTTCTTAGGTCACTTAAACATCTACTATCACTATAAAGTGTAAGTTTTCTACGGCGCCCTCACAGTCTATTGCTAATCACTCCACACTGACTACATTGCACCCGTGCAAAGCCGGGGCAGATCGCTAATGAGTGTTTATGGGTTAAGTCAGTAAAGGCATATAAAAACTCTATGCGTCTTCAAGATTCGGCGAGGTTCGGTGGACTCCGCGAACCGTGCAGCCCGTCGCCATGGCAACCACACTCAAACATACCTGTCAAATAGCACACGATATTTTCCAACCCGGTTCAACAAAAGCAAATGTAAATGACACACTTTCCTTACTTATTAAGCTGAAAAATTATGTTTCGTGACGCACAGTGACCTCCATATTAGGGCTTCGAAGAGGTTTGAAGCAAACACTTATGTTGTTAAGGAATGTGTTGAGGATATCGGGACGAAGGATGGATTTCGGCTTCGGTGACTCCTTGTTTCCTAACGTTAATGGAATAAGACAGTTCTTTGATCATGATCCGTTTTTTGGGTGCGTATTCTCCTGTGGAATTGTTTCATGAATTTTAGCATTTGGATTTTAGCACCAGGTTGTCATTTGTAGACATACTGTTCAGCACAGCAAACTGCACACTGAAATCGCAAAAGGAACTTTAATATACAATCAGATTAGAAAGTAACTAAGGGAAAGAACAATCCAGAATGATCTTATCAACTAAGACATATTAGACATAGTTAACGAGGAACGGCATTCTGATAAGAACTGGATCCCATTCTGTTTTTATACAGAACAATCTAAACAATCTGGTTGCTTAGCTCCTGATGCTGATTATAGGTACTGCTAACAATGTTGTAAACATCAAAAAGGTCAACTTTGTACTTTCGTGTTGATTTTTACCTTTATAACTTTACCTTCATAGAAAATAGTAACACCGTAACAAGTAATAATATACCTACATTTCATATTTAGAGTTATGCCGGCTGTTAATAATCTTTAGCAACCATACGACAATTCGTACGATTCGGATGTGCAATGAGCTCCAAGCCACAGTGTTTCCTTTGGACTATGGCATAGGATCGTTCAAGAGGTATAAGTATTGGAGATCGCTTCAGAGGTGGGCAATGCACTCGCAACTCCCCTGGTGTTGCTGATGCCCATAGGCGGCGGTGACCACATTAAATCACGTGGCCCGCTTGCCTGTTTGACAGCCGTATAACATAATAATAATCAGGACAAATTGCTATGATAATGTACTTTCTATATGAAATGTCTGGCGATAGTGTAGGCTTTAGACTCAAGGGTAAATAATAATGCCTAAAGGCGTGAGCTTTGTTTGGCGGGACCAGCGCGCGGACATCAGTTCGAGGCGTTACATTGCTGGCCTTTCAGGCATTTCATCCCGAACGTCATGTACTATGCCGCCGCAATGTATAAGAGCCGGTGCCGCTTAACGTAGCGCACGCCCTTACCCATATAGCTCGCAGTCCCGATAGCTAGGGCAGAAAGGTTCTCGAGCGGCGCCTACTCACCAGCAATCGCTGCGTAGACAGGATTTTACGAGATGGACCTAAGGAACCGATAGATGCTCTTGCATCGTAATTCGTGCCTCAAAGTCGGTCGATGTCGAAGGCATGGGAGACTCAGCAGTGGGCTTCCTCCAGCGGCTGAGCTGATGATGACTAATAATCATCATCTTGGCGCTAATGTCCCGCTTGTGCTCTCGGGCGCGAGGGCCCGGGATCCGCCTTGACTATGATCCTGAACTTGACAGATCTGGTAATTACAGTAACACGACTGCCGTCTGATTCCGATGTCCCTGTACCAGATTAGAATATGGTTACACATTCAGTCGCTTAAATGAGCAGGTTTCATTACGATAATTTCCCTCGCCGTAAGAGCATCTGTTAGTGTTCTTCTCAGTACATAAATCAGAAAAGAGTCATTGGCAGATGGCGGCACTGGAGTTCCAATCCGGTACCTCTCACTTACGAGCTAAGGCTGAGCTGATAATGACTAATGCCTAATAATGACAACTAAACAAAGAAGCGGCCTTTGAATAGAATGGAAATGGAATTTGCCGGCCTTTTCTCACGTTAGCGAGCCCATTGGTGTTGCAGTGATCACTTACAATCAAGTGACCGCTGAAGACAGGTGAAGCTTGCTCGTTTGCCTCCAATATACCAAATATGCCATCAATACAAAATTAAGAAAAGATTGAAGAGATGCTTAGGTACATGACTGACCTTCGTGGCGGTCTGCAACCACCACCTTAACATGTAGCCCATGATGAACATTTAATCAATCATTAAGCAATTTAAATTGCTTAATGATTTTAACAATTTAAATACATGTCACGTTAAAGTAATGTAGTCCATGATTATATTTTGTATACCAAAACTCTGATAATGATGTAAAGACGCAGCATTTAACGAAGTAAGTGTCTATGATTACCACGCTAGGCAGGTTGGTTGCAAAGAAAACGCTGCTGCCCATTTTCCGGTTTATTAAGCCTACGGCCGCACTGACAGCTGACTTAGCTAATAAAAAATTAAATAGTTTTTTCTTCCTCAGCCCCTCATCGGGCTTCCACCACATGGCGCGTATCATGGACCGCATGATGGGCCCGCCGTTCGGCTTCGCTCGGGTGAGCTCGCGTCGCAAATGCGATGACCGGCCCAAAGACGACAGCAACGTACCGCCGGCGGCGCCGCGTGACGGCCTACGCACAGAGCGGAGCGACGACCGTCGCGAGCGCGTCACCAGAGGCCATACGGCAGATAGGCACTCGCTCAATGGGACCAGGCATCCGCCTACACAAGGTTAGATACAGATACCTGTAACGCTAACTGCTGGATTCTGGATTGCAATTATAGTACACTTAGCTGTAGAGTGAACGTACCCTTCACTGTGCAGCTGACTGTACCTGTGGAAAATTAACCCAGAAATTCTCATTGCTTAAGCTGCACTGCAAACGTCATAAAGAGAAAAGATTTGTATTTTTGTTTGTTGTATTGATTAATTTAAAAGGTAACGGACCTTTTAAAAAAAAAAAAATCTCTAATAAAACGCTACATTATCACTTACTTTTTATCCCTGAAAATTATAGATTCCTGCGGGAAAGTTGATTGTTTACAGAAATCCGAACTCCGCGCGTGTGAAAGCCGCTGAGAACGGCTAGTAAAAAATATGATTATAGAGTATCGTGTAGGTACTTATTAGGAGTACACGGTGAGGCATTGCTTGTTATCTACGGCCAGTAGAGCTTTCTCATCCCGTGATATTCCCCTAAAACTCGAAATCCTAATCAACGATATACCTAACCTTTCTCGGCAACAGTTTCGGCTTTTAGAATTGCTACATCAGGCCGTGGTCTTCTGGCGATTCTACACACACCTTTCGGCTTTGCGATATGCTATGCACATATGCGAATGTAACCTCCAAATTTGATTTCAGTGGTCAAACCCACCAGAGCGACAGAGTTCGTAGAACAGCCATTAGACCACATCAAACACGCCACGGACCCCACTACTGAAAAGTGGGCGGGCACGTTGCGGCGCCGTGATCGCGACATCGTGCCGACGCTGCCCAACATTGTGTCGCGAAAGACCTCTTCCACTTCTTCAGTTGGCAGCGGGAGGAAGTCTCGATCCATTGAGAGGATCGTTCGAGCACGAGGACAGCGGCATCTAGTACCCATGAAACCCTTGGAGAAGAAGGCTGATGTGGCAGGCGACGGCGTTAGCGGTCATGACGACCTGGAGAAAGACGAGAAGGTCTTTGACGCCTCCGGATACGAGCTTCACCTTGTGGAGACACTGGAGAGGGACATACTGCAGAAAAACCCCAACGTCCGCTGGAAGGACGTCATCGGGCTGGACGACGCGAAGTCGGTGCTGCAGGAGGCTGTCGTGTTGCCGCTCGTGATGCCGGATTATTTTAAGGTAATTTGACTTACTTTTCACACTCATCTTCCTCTGTCAATCGCGGCTACGCCAGGGTCTACTTTCCTACACTTTTCCCTCCATTTCGCCCAGTGCTTGGCATGCATGAAACAAAGCTGAGAATTATCTTTAATAAATTGGTTTTAAAATAGAGATACGGGACCCAAATCGGTCCATCCGTTCGGGAGTTACGATGCAATAGATAGATACACATAGAAACAAATAGGTACACACATCAAAGTTATATCAACCTGCTTTTCGTCGGGTCTTAAAAAACCTATTCGACAGAGCTCTCTAAAATTTTTGAGAAAGGTCTTTTTGGGTCAGCAATACGCGATGATAATAGAGTTACTGCTTACCATCCTGGTCAACTAGACTTACCATCAGAAGTCTGCGTGTGGGTACAAGCTATGAAACATATTCAGTTTCGTAAATAGTATATTGGTTCGGGAGTACAAGTCAACCGGTTGGCTGTCCAAATTTGGTCTAGCCCAGTTTTAAATTAGCGATTCGCGTGAGAGATGCTATCGGCATCGCAGTTACCCTTTGCCCATTCAAGTTGGACGACTTACGATTTTCTCGATTGCGTTATTATGTATTTATTTGCTTCGGTATTAGGATAAAGGAAACAGGCCACAGTAGGGTCAATTTGTTTCAACGCATGGATATGGTACCTCAGTGTATATATTGTGTAGAGAGCCGTGGTGGCTGAGTGGTGAGAGAGTCTACTTCAGACTCAGTTTAGAATTTCGCTCGGGACTATATAAATGGAGTCTTTCTACTGCCTTTGTGCTGATCATACGATCACCACGAGCTTCGTGCTTTGGGCATGTTAAGCCTTCGGTCTCAGTTATTATCGATTGATAACAGTTGTCTTAAGCCATATTGGACCTGATGATTGATTGAGTCATAAAAGTGCGGCGATCGGCATGCTGCCTATCACATTTGAATGGCTGACAAATGGGCAAAATATGTATGAATATTCTGGCCATTCTTTTTAGGACAGCGCATACATACACACCTACTGATGTATATTATTCTTCGTACTTAGTTTTTACAAGCTTTTATCTAACTTGTAATGTTTGTAACTGTGTATGTTCGGTTTATCGCCGTGTGGTGTCCGGTAGAGTAGAATAGCACCAACAACAGTCGTGGGTGTCGTACAAGGCGACTAATATTTTCGAGGCAGAAGATCTAGAGTCTCCGTAGACTAGAAAATAGGCAGGAGCGTTTTCCATTGTTATATTATTATCACTGCGATCTCCAACCCGCCTGCCACGCGTGGAGATTGTGGCGCTAACATCCCCTTGCGTGGGAGAGGCCCTTAGTCCTGCAGTAGACTGTTATGGGCTGTGATGATGATGATGATGTTCGGTTCAAATCTTGTAAACCTAATTTGACCCACATCCTGGTGTTCAATTGAGCTGAAATTTGGTATACCTATGTAACTTGGATGACAATGCATAATATGGTATCATGGTCTGATGGAGTCAGAAGGTGGTTATAGGAACTAATGAACGCAATACGAAAACATCATCGTGATTCCGCTCTTTGGAATGATCTTTATGGGTACTATACCGCGCGATAAAAGATTGTTATGAAAAAATATTTTTCATTTGAGAACTTATTTATTTGATAAAAACATTGACTAAATATGGAAAAGGATTCTCTTGTAACTATGTATTCTTGTCAATTCTTGTGCTTACGCAAGTGTTAAACTCAAGTTAGAATAAATTGTATCTAGACTTGACCTAGACACTTTGAAGCCTAAATTGCTTCATGTACATACTAGGCTGGTCCAAAAGTTTTTAGCCAACGGCGTGTTATACACCCTATTGTTTTAATTTTTGTATCGTTTAAAGCCAAATTTTATTACAAACTTCTTGACCAAAAATCACTAGCCGTCAACTTTTCGTTATTTTTTTATCGATTATTAAAAATAACATGGCTGCTAAAAATAAACCCCTACGACGGAGGTAACGCGGGACGCATTTTTTTGTATGTTTTATATAATATTTGTATGATTATAAATATGAGAGTTCACCCTTTGGTGAATTATCCCTTGCCTATGCTGTTGTCGTTTGTTGATTTTATGACTTTAAACGAGGTCAGAGCGACATGAAACATGAACCTAGACCAGGGCAGCCGCCAAAGTCAGTCACTCCAGAAAACGTCATCAGGGTATAGTCGTTGATAAAAGACTGTCACAATATTACTAGCTGTGAGATTCAGTACGAAACATAATTTCAAACCCATGTAGTTTCTATCATTTTCACGGACCATAGAAATTATGTATCATGAATTGGCACAAGTAACTTTCTGCTCTTCTCTGAAAAAGTGGGCTATTATTCGAGATACAACCTTCCTAACCTTAAGAAGTTCATGTAAAGTGGTAAAACTGCCTGGGATCTAATCCTCATTTCATGCTGAATCTCATGCTTGTTAATGTTGTGACATTTTGCTAATAACGAGTTAAGTTTACTGTTATTAAATGTATATTTAGTTAAGTACATAAATGTAATAGTGTAGTGGCTCTCCAGACGTTTTGGTTATAATTCAACTGTAAGTCTGGAAGCATTTGGATGATAATAATAAATAACCCTGATGACGTTTTCTGAAGTGACGGCAGTTAGCGGTTGCTTTACTCTATTACTCTAGGTTAATGTTTGTGGTCGCCCTGACCACGTTTAAACTTATAAAATCAATAAATGACAATAATATGTGATAGGGGCAATTCACTAATTAAATTTTCGAGTGATTTTTTATACGTTAACCCTTATAATATAATCATAGTACATCTGCCACGAAATGCTTCCCATATTACCAAAATAGTATGGATATGTATGGACAGACATGTTTTTTAAAATATTCGATAAAAAAATAACTAATGACCTTTAAACGATACAAAAATTAAAACAATAGGGTGTATAACAAGTCGTTGGCTAAAAACTTTTGGAACAGACAACGTACCTACAGTTTTACAAGCAACATTTGCATGAGTTATGTCTCAATCATGTTTGTTTTAACTAACATAATAGTATCGTGCTAAAGGTTCCGTTTGGATATACGAATGAACAACAAATAAAAATAATTAAGTTGTTTTCAATTAAGTACTATGATTAAAAATTATGATTATGTAGGTATATTTTTCCGCTTCAGCGACTTTGGTCTTCAGACTGACGGAGTACTGCTTTGATGGAAACTCTCAGCGCACCTTGAACCTGATTTGGTCTATGCATCTTTTGAATATTATCCTCATGGTGTCTTTCTCTCCATCTTCCCAACTACGAGCAGCTTTTCCAGGTTGTCCGTGCTCGGTATATTCTGTGGAGATAAGTCGTGGCAATTTTTTCTTTTGAGTCCATTAAACATTTTGTTCTACTGTATTTATAGCGCAGACCGTGAGTAATTTTTTGTTTTTTACGTGGACTACCCAGGCATTTGACTGCCACCTACCCTGTACCTGTACCGAGATCAATATCACTTTGACCTGTGTATAGATACTAGAAAATTAGAAGCTGCGTTTTTTGATCTACGTATTTTCAATATTGTGGTAATATAAGACTCTCAGAAGAAGTGGCGCAAGTTTTACAAAGGATCTTATATGACGATAATGACGATGAATATACCGGCGACAATAAAGATGATGCTTCAAAATTCTCCTGTTCCGCCTCATTAACCGCCTCTCACTTACTAGGGCATCAGGAGGCCCTGGAAAGGCGTATTGCTGACCGGCCCGCCGGGCACCGGGAAGACCTTGCTGGCGAGGGCGGTCGCGACCGAGTGCAAGACCACATTCTTCAACGTCTCCTCGGCGACGCTCACCTCGAAATATCGCGGGGACTCGGAGAAGTTGGTCCGGCTATTGTTTCATATGGTGAGTGACTCTAGCTTAGTGCTGCTGTGCCGTTCGTCAGTGCTTGTACTGGCCAGGTTTTCTTATTCTACAAATGAGTAAACAGCCTACTTACTGGTAAGCGGTATCTGTCGTCCATAGCATATACGTTTTCATATAACATAAATGCAGAACCATAGGTGTGTTTACTGTGAGGAGTAAAATGATTATATGCCTCGTGATTGTAATTGAGCTTACCTTATCCTTTAAACCGGTCTCTCTGAATAATATACACAAGGTTTTTACGAAGATTTCAATTGGATACGATTTTATCAAATTCATATCAGCTTCTTACGCGCTGTTCGGTTAAGACTTGGTATGTATTGCCCCTACCTGGAAAAGCTCCCTTAACTTTTCCTTTGCTTTGCTGTATTCCGTTCATTTTCGTTACGGGATACGTTAAAAAGTCATGGTGTTATTATGCTTGTATGTGATAGTGGCTCTACCCAACGTCATCAAAGTTGCATAGTTCCCTTACTCCTCCTTCCTTTTTTAGTTTAGTTGTAGTTTATAACGTGACAAAATTGATACACAATACCGCAAAAAGTCATAATTATAGTCATTCATTATATACATGTCAAAATAATTTTGCTTATGTCAAAAGAATAATTGTTTAAGACTAGTATAGATAATAATAATCCAATTTTTGTCAATACTCATCACCATCCGTGATCATTTCTCAGGCCGCATTCTACGCGCCGAGCACGATATTCCTGGACGAGGTGGACTCGCTGTGCGCGGTCCGCGGCGCCGACTCCGAGCACGAAGCTTCCAGAAGGTTCAAGGCGGAATTGCTCATACAGATGGACGGGTTGTCGGCGTCATTGTACGTACAGCTGAATAGCTAAGTACGGTTGACTCTTTAGTAATAGGTCGAGTACAAGGCGACTCGTGTCTTAGAGGTACGCCAGTTACCCCCTCCATAGATAGATAATCCGTGCACACGGCCTCCATAAAATTATACTAAACATTAAACAGAAGAAGAGCCTTGATAAAGTTCCAGATAGCTAGCACAGGGATGGACCCCTTGGATGACGATGATAATGGCTGTTGTTATCCCTAATAAAATAAAATAAATAAATAAATAAATAAATAATGATGATGATAAAGTTCCAGATAGTCTATCTAGAAGATGGATAGATATTAGATGTTTGTTCCGTGTAAGAAAAATTGGATATCAACTTGATCTATTATGGATAAGCTCTGATCTGGAATTTCATCAGCGAATGGTAAAACAGGCCTTAGTCTCTTTAAGAACTGCGTAATCTAATTAAGTAAACAAAAAAGTTTGGAACTAAAAGTAAGACGAGGATGATTTTTATGCAAAAAGATATTACATACTTAGACATTAAATTAGCCGTATGGTGTCCGGCAAAGTACAGTAGCACCAACCATTTACACACTCGTGAGTGTCGTACAAGACTAACATTTTCGATGCGAAAGTTGTAGTCTCTGTAGGCTGGAAAACGGGCAGCAGCGTTTTCCTTACAACTCTGCGATCTCCAAACTGCCTGCCAAGTGCGTAGATTATGGCAATAACCTCATGGGAGAGGCCCTAAGTCCTGCACTGGACTGTTATGGGCTGTGATGGTGAGACATTCAATAAATGTAAATGTTACATTATTTCCAATCTCCAGCCACAAAGAGAAAATAATAATGGTATTGGCGGCCACGAACCATCCGTGGGACATCGACGAAGCCTTCAGACGGAGATTCGAGAAGAGGGTTTACATTGGTCTTCCTGATGGTAAGTATTGACATTGATAACTAGTGGCTTGCTTCGTTGTACATGTACAGCTTCAGTAATGACTTACTTATTTTACAGAAACAACGAGGGTGAGGCTACTGAAATTGTGTTTGAGCGACGTGGTGTTAGCGCCTGATGTTAACCTCACAGAGCTGGCGAACAAACTGGACGGCTACAGCGGGTCTGATATTTGTAATCTGTGCAGGTAAGGACAGACTGGTCTGAAAATCCTGAAGCTTATTAGGCCATACGCTGCATCGGATTGGAGCCGCACGGTCTGACAATTGTCGTTATTGTGTCTAATCCATTGCTACCTTTGATAGTCCTGAAGGCCATTGGTCGCGCGCGCCGCGTACGAAACTCGGAATGGTTTGGAAATAGACCCGTCACATGGCAGACACAGTATAGAGCCTTAAATTGGAAGTCGCGCCTTGAGGGTCTACAAGACAACCAGCTTTATTCAGACGTGAGGTCTGTGGTCAACAGTAGCGGGCTCTGTAAACTATAATCTATCTCGCAGGATCCTGGGAATAATTCCCTACACTTGGGAATAATGCAGCTCAGTTCAGTAGTTTTACAGATTAGGTACGCCAAACATATAAACAAACTTACAAACTCGCATAAATATACCTACTTTCTTAATATTATTATAGATCATATTTTTGAGAAAAATTCTAACGATGGATATTTTTTACTCTTTAACACAACAAGCTCCTGATAGAATTTTGATTGACTTTTGCATTTTAGGCAGACGAGTTGCGGGAATAAGTAATAGTGATTATACTTATATTAAAACTTCGCGTGTTCCTCCGCAGAGACGCTGCAATGATGACCATGCGACGGAAGATCGCCGGGAAGTCGCCGGACGAGATTCGCATGATCAAGCGATCGGAGCTGGAGGCGCCTGTCACTTGTTCAGACCTGGACACAGCCGTGGAGAAGACCAGGCGGACGGTCACCACTGCCGACGTCGCCAAGTACTCCAACTGGATGCAGCGCCATGGGAGCTCCTAGCGGCGAACCAGAGCGCTGCGAGCGCTCATCCAGCGAATGCGAGAGTCCTAAACGCGATACCGCGAGCGCAACCAATCAGGACAAAGTATCAAAGTCCACGGTTTGCGCTATCCTGTAACGGTACCTTTTGGGGCGGACGCTGATTTGAACGAAATTTCAAAGTGACCGTGTTGAAGGCTTAAGACATGTAACCGGTGTATTTAATAAGGTGCATAGTGGAACTTTCACTTCAAAGTATTCGGCAATAGTTTTTGATATTTAGCTGTACATCTTTTTTATTTATAAATTTATTGATACTCGCTAAAATCATCATGATCATGAAGAACTATGGATCTAGTTCTAAAGGAAGTGATTGTCGATATAAATGTTATATGGAAGATTATATAAAATAGCCAAGTTGTAGCCATGTTGTAACATAGATTCTATAATAATATTATTGTATCCTCGAAGATAAGATTCTGTAGTTTTATATAACTGACAACAGGAACAGCGTGATGCTTTTTTTAGTTACAGTTCAGATTATTATCTCGAGACAAAATTGTAATGTGGCATATATGATTATCGTTTCTTGAGCCATTTGGTTGAGTCTTTTGTAATTAATTTAGAACGGGCTTCATTATAATGATTCTAACCCCCATAAATTACGAAAGTGCTTATAATAATTTATTTACGTATTGGATATCGCCGATAGACGCAATGACCTCTACATTGTAACTATTACTGGCGTGGATTATTTTGCATTATATTTCTATTTTACGTCTTGCAGCACGTGAAATGAAACTAAGAATCAGGTAAAAATTGTTTATTGAAGAATGGTGTATGCCAAGTGTAACGTTATCGGTTTTGTGTTAATATTCCTGTGTATCGATGATGTGCTATTGAGCTGTTCTGTGTAGATACAAATATAATAATAGAAGTTGGATTTGCATAAGGCTTTCATTTCCTTATAATCACATAGAACCTTTGCCACAATAAAGTACATTCTCGTTCCATCAAATACGCAAAATAGCTACAATCTGGTAATAATGTATAGGCTATTATATAAAATATACTCAGCAGCGTTAAAAGTGACCCAAGTGCTTATCGCAAGTTTGTAAGCTAATTTACGATTAAATTTTGTTATAATTCACTTTTTACATCAGCAATCAATAAAAAAAAACATTTAATAATCACATCCCAACTATCCGCTAATCAATTGTTCTCGCGATCCACTATTGTGTCGCCGGGACGTGACGGGTTAAATAACAGAGTTCCGTACCATGAACGCAAATAATTCTTAGGTTAATAAGATTTTGATGCCAGAGCAACATGTAATTGGTGCGCTAGTACAACTCACGCTTTACTGGTTTTTTCTATTAAAAGTGGAATCATACAAATTCGAAATTCGGAATTGTACGTATTACCAAAATTACAATGGAGAAATAACAAAAAACCTCCATATTTGTTGTTATAGCGGCCATAGACATGTTGAATTCTGGAACATATTGTAAGAAAAGGTCAATGTTAAATTACCCACTAAACTAAACAGTTAGCTTGAAACCTATCTGCATCAAAAACCATTTAAATAAGTTTGTTTTCAAAAGAGCTAGAAGCACGTGGGCCACTTTTTCTGTAGTTGAGTGTATGTTATCTACACAAACACCTTTGAACAAAACCATGTATTGGTCTTATTATACTCTAATATTTAGAAAAAAATAGAATAAAGTCCTATTTTAAATACAATTTGAAGGTTTCTAGTAATTTATAAAAAAAAATACGTGTGGCACTCGGGGACTGCCGCGGTAAAGCTATTGCATAGCATTTTTTATCAACTTATGCAATTATAATTATTTATTTATTTTATTTATGCAGTATTTTTTTTTCTTTGATATTAATTCAAGTTTTTTCTCTGATATTAACCATTTACATACACGTTAAGGTTTAACTAGTCGCGGGCTCGAACTCACTCGTGGACGCGGCCAAAAAGCACGCTGTCTCACCTAGCATTGTGTCTAAAAGAGATAGAATCAGTTATGAGCAGTTAGCAGCTAGTCTACACGCATACGTCTAGTCGCACGCATACAAACACCGTGCCGAAGTCTGCCGAACTGAAACGACGTTAGACGATGCACCGCTGTGCCGGTCGGAGTGGGGGGTGTTAGGTTTTTTCGTTACGGAATTTCTTGATTCGGTCGCCGCGCTCGAAGCCCGCGATAAAAGCTATGCAATAGCCTAAAATCCTTCAGTACCTACTCATTTTCTTTGTTTGCATTTGGATGATATTGACCCTCTTTATTAATATGAAATTGAATTTATATGTATTTCCCGGGTTTCTTACCACCTTCGTCTAGAATCGACGATGCATAGAACTCGACTACCTACTAGTCGAAATATCGAGCTATTCTTAAACCAAGGTACGCGGTAAGAAACTCGGGAAAATTATGCTTATAAAATGTCTGATAACAACGGCTTGACATATCTATCTATCCATACTATTATAAAACTGTAAAAAAGCTGTCTGTACATTCAAGATATTTCTCAGAAAAAATTTACGCGCGTGATTCTGTGGACGTAACTATGGGTGTAATTATATAACATAGGAAGTAAAGACTGTAACGCGCGCAAAAACTAGTGTATTCGCCTACGCTGCATATGTCTGTCTCAAGAACTACTGAACTGATTTTCATGCTGTTTTCACCATAATTGAAAGGTTTATATTTATAATACACTGGCTTTTGCCAGCGACTTCATCCGCGTACAAATAATTTTTGACCGTTTAGCTTTTACTTTTTTAAATGACCTCCGTATTGTATGAATGCTAGTGCTACGGGGAGGTCAAACTGTATCTCTGGTTCTACCTACCCGAGTTAGATGAAATATGGCTTAAATTGTACCCTGGACTTCAAGGTACTAAACTATAAAAACCAAATCAAAATCCATTTAGTAGTAATTGCGTGATGCGCGAACAGACAAAAATTCCAAAAAAACATGTTTAGACACAGTTACGTTCCCTACGTTATTTTTTCTGAAATAGCTTCAATGTACAGACAAGAGTTTTTATAGTTTTGTAATAGTACTAGCTGACCCGGCACGACTTCGTTCGCGTGTTATTCTACCATACCAGAAGTTTTATAATGCTACTGCTATCTCCATCTATTGGCAATTAGAGTTTGTGTGTTTAGTAAATAGTAACTCTACTTATCAGCAGATGGCGCTAATTTTAGAATTGAATGTCAACCCGGCCCATATCGCTTGCATTTTCTTGGGGTTACTCTATTATAATATGCATGTTTTATACACATAAACCTTCCTCATTAATCTCTCTGTCTATTGGTGAAAACCGCATTTTTATGCGGTTTTATCCGTTCTGTATGAGTTTGTCGCAAACAGACAGAGAGACGCAGCGTAGCTGGTTTTATAATAATATGTAGTGATAGTAATAGATAGATAGATGCATATTAAACAGTAACCCCGAGAAAACTCGTGCGAAACCGGGCGGGTCGCTAGTAGGCAATAAGAAAAGGCTCCCGTTAAAATTGGACCAATAGAAGGCACTAACGATACACTTACATCCCAATTAAATTATCTATATATAATAATTATTCTACTTAATTTAACCCCATAGGATACAATGCAATAGGTGTCATTTTGTTCTTGACTATCAAAATGTAAATATCTACATAATTATTATAATTTACGAACAAGAAAGATGTAATAAAAGTAATAGATACAATTAAAGTAAAACAACGCCTTTGACAACAATAATAGACTATTTAAAATGTAGCAGTAACAATCTTTTTACAAAGGGTAATAATCACTTTTAAATAATTTACAAGGGGTCTGAACACGAACCTTAGTAAAGTAGGTACCTACAAAATATATGTACTTACCCATCGATTTTGGTTCAGCGTGAAAACATACCTATCATGAAACAGGTATTAGTATGACCATATTTTTAGTTTGTCTTTAATTTCAATAGTGCTTAAAAAAATATTTCTGTGTATACCTAGATATCATCGAATCACGAGCTTAGATGGTAGCCTTCTATTCACTATTTTTAATAAATCCGGAAAAAGTACAACCAAAAGCGAAAACATTTATAATAATGATAAGACGAAGAAACGTCTTAACTTAAGCATAACAAAGCAGCACAAAAGGTTAGGCTTTGTGATTAGGAATGCCCGAGACTTTGACGATCTTAGTGCATTGAATATATGGCTTTAGTGAGAAGCAAACTGGAGTTTGCGTCTATTGTTTGGAATCCACATGAGAGTACTTACGCCTTACTCCTAGAGAAAATTCAAAAACGTTCCTGCGCTTTCTTTACAAAAAAATGTACCGATATTACCCATTTTTGTACCCTACCAAGTTCCTATTGGGAATATTTCTATTTAATTCTCTAGTGAAGCGTAATGCTGGCTTGCTTATTTTTGTGTGCCGTATTTTGCGAGGGTATTCGGACTGCACGGAGCTCGTTTCTCGGTTTGTGAGACTTTCCGTTCCACATATCTCTAGGCTATTGCTGAGATCACGCCAACATAATATCTTCGCGGCCCCTGCAGCTCGGACCGTGTCGCGCGCCAACGCACCTCTCATTCGAGCGTTAACTACGCTGTATTTGCTTTTGGCATCGGCGCCTGACTGATATTTTTGCGAGTCGATGGGCGGATGTGAAACACTCCCTGTTTGAAGTTCTGTGAGACGATGAACGAATGAGGCATTCGAAGTTATATTTTTGTCCTACTATAAAGTTTTATTATCTTAAGATGTATCTAATATTAATTTTACAGTGTATTAGTTATTAAACTGTAAAACTGTAAAGTTTATGGAATAAATAAATAAATAATTTGTATACCCACGTACAATTCAGGCGGCTATGTTACGAAGGTGTGATGTTCAGATATTTTAGCGCTGTTTAGGAATAATTGCTTGCAAGCCCCAAAATACAGCGCATCGTTTAAGGTATAAGCCAGTATAAGACCCGAGGTACAAATTCTACTGGCGTTTTCGATAAACTAAAGATGGGCGTGAAAAGCGTGGGAGGCGATCTTTGTCCAGCAGTGGGCTTCCTAAATAATCATATAAAGATAAATATTCGTAATGTTATATGCATGATTTACCTTTTTAATATAATGTTATTACTTGCCCTGATATGGATATTTACGGACTAAAACCGTAAATAAACTGATCACTTAATTTACCTAATTGGTACATAATTTGACAATAAGCCTTATTAATATAATATTCCTATACTAATTTGTTCAATACATCATATTTCAGTGATATTCGTGACTTGAATTATTAGTATCATATTACATATACAGGCTATAAAAAACCCCGTCCGGTCCGAATCACATAACCAATTGAAACAATGAATAAATGATTTTCACACCTGTTCGACAATTTCCAATTATATGTCTCAAAATGTCAATTGTTACCAGGAGATAATGTTGTATGGAACTTCCAAAGTATGTGATATCATGATATGATTTGAATTGGTAACATTCAAATTCGTCTAAAACTCGTGAGCAAACTCGTAGGCATTGTATAGAGAGTTTATTCGCTAACCCGTGAAAAGCGAGGTAGTTAAACTCAGGATCCAATAAGCTGCCCGTGACAGAAGACACTGCTTTATCTCCTTGGTTTATAATCTACTATTGTATCAACAAACATAATGTACATATTTTTTTTTATTGTGGCTCTTTCAATGAAAGCCATTTCTATTTTCATTTCATACCTATTTATGAAATAGCTTTGCGTGGCTCAAAAACATCGCCGTTGTAACTTTAACTTAAAACAAATACAGGATTCTTTTGCTTATTTTCTGAAAGGGATTACTTTTCATTCTAATACCGGTTACTATAAAGTACCGCTGAAAAACTTTCGGTTTATTTGGGTTACTTTCCAAATGGACAACTTTCCAATTCTATACCTTCACGAATCGGATGGGGCTTTTGTTACTACTGAATACGTATTTTTATAATAATTTTTATTAATTTATAATCATAAACAGCTGTCTGATTTGGTGGCTTTTCTAAAATTAACAGACAATATCATTTATATCTATACCCTAAATATGTTAAACAAGACTTATGAAATTGATATGCTTATTATTAAAAATAAAGTGAATATTGAAATAAAATATAAATAATAAAACTGGGCCATATTAATCAGGACAGCATAAAGTCTATAATCGTAATATATTAATTGGTGTTTAGGCTGTTTCACACTTATCAGATCCTCTTGAACTAGATGTAACTGTAACGAGTTCCACGTTAAATTGTGGTTTAACTTCTACTTTGACCAGCAATATAGACACCTGTAATACAAAGTTATAATAGCTGTCAATGTTCTTGAGAAATCCGTGCGTTTTATCCTTCTGGTCCACCTCCAATCAACTTTTAGTTGTTAGTTCCAATCACTATCGCAATGCTAATCACTCCATCACAACTCTGGTCATTCCATCACTGCTGTAGTCCAGACTCTTGTCATGTCACAGGCGCGGTCACATTCGAGATCTCTATTTTGACTGTGACCTACACAGTCGGCTGTATGTCACTCAACCGGTTTTCCGTTGGTCTCCGGCTTGATGTCATCCTCATCATTCTCCAGTATCGCGGAGAAGGAGAACGGAGTGAACGGATAACCTTGGCCCTCGTAGAACTTGCTCATGAATTCCACCCTAAAACAAGATAAGTGAGCGAGTTTACTAGTATCCAATTTCAAGGGACATAACCTATATACAACGGGAGTAGGCTGGTTAATGGAGTTCATTTATTGCAAATAATCTCAGATGTCATTGGTGGAGTAGGTCGAATATTCTGCTACCTTATATATTTTTTAATTTGACAGCTAACAATTGACTGTTTTTGTGGACTATTTTCATGATAGTTTACCGATTAGGCAGATTGATTATCAAAATATTCGCATGACTTTCTAGTGATTCAGAGTGAAATATCCCCACCAGCTTCATTTATTCCCGATTGTACCCATTGAGTACCACTGGGACAAATATATTTCTTTACAGTAAAGTAGGGCATCAGGTTTGTGTCTAAATAAGGTATTCCATCAGGTGGGGTGTACCTACTCTTGATTGCCATCTTATCAGAGGAACGAATTATACGTCAAATATTTTGTATATTTACTAGTTAGATATGCTTTTAAAAATAAAATAATTTACCAATGCAAACGCAGCGTATGAAGGAATGCAGAGAGGCCTTCCATCAGTACCAGGATGGCGAAGGTGAAGAACGCCCACACGGCGAATGTTATGTACACGCCTATCGAGAAGCCATATGACATCCCGAAACCCATGCGCAGAACCCTCTGCCATAGCACTGCTGACAGCTCTGAAAGAATTAAGGAGTGGTTTTTGACATAACAATCGTGTGGCCGAGCGGTTAGGGTATCTGACTCGTAAGCGAGTGGTACCGGGTTCGAATCCCGCTCCGGCCATGTACCAATGATACCTGCACATTCAGGCGACTGAATGTGTATTCATGATCCAATCTGGTCACTCTCCCCTGGTAGCAAGGTCACGGAGGTCAGATGGCAGTCGCTCCACTGTAATTGCCTGATTTTCCAAATCCTGGATCATAGTCAAGACGGACCCCGGGCCCTCGTGCCCGAGAGCACAACCGGGACATTAACGCCAAGATGATTATTATATTTATTGACATAACAATCCTACTTATATTCTTTGGGAGTTTAGGTTTCTGGAGCCGAAGGGTGGAAAAGGAACCGTAATAGGTATCTATGTATACTTTCTTGTATACAATATACAAGGAAGTCGCTTCTCGCCGCTGCCTGCCCCTCTGTAGGTATGAATGTACGCTTAGATCTTTAAAGATGATATTGTTGCGTTTCAATGACCACCTCCCGACTCCACCTGACCTAACCTAACCTGACCAGCTCCATGATGCCATATAAATGCATTGTCATCCAAGTTACAAAGGTAATTTTGGCTCAATTGAATTCCGGCAGTACGGCAGGCGGGGCAGTATAGTTATCCAGTAGCGGCCACAAACCGGAAGACGCAGTGTGGAGCTCCCACAAGGTGGACCAACGACCAACGACGTAAGACCGACCTTTGTGGAGATCTCTGGGGTAGGCTTATACCCAGCAGTTGTCGTCTTCCGGCTGATATGATAAACGCTGGGAAGTGGGTCAAATTAGGCTTAGAAGATTCTAGGCCATACAAGTGAAGTTAAATAAGAGCTTATAAAACGGAGCGCGACACTACTGAATGTAGTGTAAAAAGCAATGAAAATGAATTATGGAACTGTACTCAAGAACAACGGTTGCCACCCTCACGGTCACATCTAAGTCTTATAATTATTGCGCTTAATTGTTTTGTCTTTTCTACTAATACTAATACTAATGTCAAAAAGGCTCAAAGACTCACGAGCATGCGCCAGCGACAGCGCCCACAGCCGCAGATAGGATGCAGTGTGCGAGACGGTGCCAAGCACGTATTCTATCGTGTGGATCGCCTGCGTGATCATCAGCTCGCCGAACCCTTCGTCATGCGGGTCGGCCGACGCGTCGCCGCTCTCCACGCCGTTGTGATAGTTCTGGAAGTAAAATCGTCACATCCATCAAAGGCTGTATATTCCAGTGCTGGACTTTAATCTTCTCCCGGTGGCATGAGATTGTGGTGTTGAAAATGCATATCTGAAAACGCTGCCGCCTAATTATTATGAAGACCATTGATAATGGATTCCATTGACAATCATTATATATTAATAAGTAGCAACTCTGTGGCTTAAGTTGCCTGGACTGTTATGGGCCTAGTCGATGGTATTGCCATAATCAGCAGGTCTATGGAGGAACTATCTGATCTATCCCTCAACTTACACGAAACCTGTAATTAGTAGGGGTTTGTACAATATACTACCCAAAATTCGGGCGGCGCGGCAGTGGAATTGGGGTTTGTAATTTGGATTTTTGTGGTTTTTTAAGGTCCTAGCTAGACCATCTACTTCCATTAAATACTGGCATTGAACTGTTGTTCAATAAAATACCCAATAAGTGGAAAGGGTAGGTCCCATTCTACTACCACTATTATAAAACGAAATTCTTTGCGTACCTTGTTTTTCTTCTCCTGGTACATCTTATAAACTGGTTTCCCAAAGAGCATCACTGGGATGCAAAGAAATGCTAAAACCAGAAATGTTTTCTGTAATGCATTTTGACCGTCGTACATGAAAGCGTTGCAGCCTTCAGGTGCCACTGTAGTCTTCAGTAACATCATGTTGATGAACAGAATGAGCACTGACGGGGCGCAAGATGTGCCGTGCGCTAAATCTGCAAACAATATCTTAAGATTTTTTAAACAACCTTGGTGACAAAAGTTAGCCACCTGCCGAAAAGCGGTCACTACCGCCTATAATATCTACGATTGCATTTAGGTTTTCTCTTTGCTCATTGATCCATAATGATGGTGAAAATGACTGTGACCGGAATTGAGAAAGTGGAACTGAGAGATGGACGAAATGGTGGCATATCTCAATGACAACATTGATAGAGTTTATGTAGAATAGAGGTCGACAAACGGGTAAACAGGAATACATCTCTAAGACGATTAAGAGACCTGTAGAATAGAATGAACTATGTACTAATATACTAAATGAAATGAAGCGATGAATTAAAGACGAGTGCATGCGATAGAAATTAGAATGTTAAGAACCGAAAAACATACAGTTGAACTGTGTAAAATACGACATATATGAGAAAGGAGTGTATGCCGAGATGCTAGCGATATTGTTTAATGAAAGCGAGAGACAGTTGTATCGACTCGTAAAGGTACAGGCAGAAAATGATAATGATAGTTAACAAAAATTGGGAACTTCAGGTACGCCAATTTCTATTTTGATAAGGACTTGTTAAATACAGGATTAAACAATTGTGAAATACCAACTTTGGCAATCTTAAATGTCTGCTTTTACTTACCCGTTGCTACAGCAGAGTATATTGTCCATTTCATGAACATCAGAATACAGAGGTACCAGAATAACAATAGCAGAAAAAGTATTTGTGGTACGTACTGGAGCAATATCATCTCCGGTTTCTTGAAGAAACTGCCAAAAGCAAAATAAATTGGTTAATATTTGGTTAAATTCAAAACTTAGTAAAAGATTACTTACTACGTAATCTAATTCTATGAATACAGTAATTACTTGAAGTTTACCACACTCATTGTTACACCGAAGGCCATGTGTATTACGCCGAATATTATCGAAAGTTTCATCTTAAACGAGTTCAAGAATATTATGTTGTTCGTCGCGGACTGAAACACAAAATATAGACATAAATAACAGTCTAATCAAAATTATATGAACCCCTTTAGTATAGGCAGCTACCTGCCAAGCAGGGTCTATTCCAAACGGATACGGGTCCTCAGTATTTAAAGCCACTGCTGGATCGAGCTCAAGATACTTGTTCTTCGATAACGTTGAATTGTCATATACATTCAGCCATTGGCTCCCGAATATGTTCAAAGACTTTGAGAATATGTCGTTGTATATGAGGCCGGTGTATACGGAGAATATTCCCATGAGGAGGACGATGTAGCGTCCGCCAAAGAAAATGTTCCAGATTTCGTTGTCGGTTTTCTCTTTTGAAAACTTTTTCTCGTAGATGACCATAGTTGCCGCGAACACAGTCATGATGAGGCCGTGGCCGACGTCGCCGAACATCACGGCGAACAAGAAAGGGAATGTTACGATCGTGTACAATGCTGTAAACAAAAAATTCGTTGTTGATGAATCGATAGTCAAATTTGTTGAACCATGGATAATATATGCCAATGATAAAGAAATTATATAAAATATTTCAGAGTATATTACTAGGATTCTGTTAGATATATTTTATTCTCTGGAGAGTACAACATGGAGTTCTTCTAGAAAGGGGTGAAAAGGTTTTTACGGGGTCGGCAACGCCTGGGTGATGCCATGGTATTGCGAACGTCCATAGGATGCGGTGACTGCTTACCATCAGGCAGGCCGTAAGTAGCGACTTATCTCGTGCAGTATTAAGGTTTAAGCTATTTCGGTGGCAAATATCGAAACTATGTATTATTCTACTTCTAATTATTTAGTTGACAGTTTCGATCATGAAAGTCTTTAATCTACCAAACAAAAAATTAATGCACAAACCTGGGTTAACTTCTCTATAGCTGGCGATTCCATAGGAATCAATGAGGTTCTGGAAGCCCTTTGTGAATTTATTTGTCTTGTAATACGTAGGTGGTATCTCTTTGGTTGGGACATAGTTCAAGATTGATGGAATTGGACAGCCACTTGACTTCTGTAAATTAATAATTATCACTTTCAGGTATCTATGATCAATCATTTTAGGTACTCAACGTAGACATTAAATGGGTGATAGTTACAGACTTTCATCAATGTACCAAGATCATATACGATACCTTAATAATCGTATTTAAGTGCAATATGTGGCAATCTTACATTGTGTTCTTATCATAATGGTTTAACCATTATAAATTCTGTCACTTTGTACCTCCCCCCTTTCTTATCTCCTACTATAAATAAATAATTCTACTCTCTCACTCACTCATTCATTCACACGTTAACCCTCAAATGCTACTTCTATTTATTACCTAACGCGTATTCGTACATTCCTGACGTTACTATGGCCTCGTGATCGTCTAGTTATTCCTACGTTGTGTTTGTGGTAACCCAAGACTTTTAGAGTTGGAAGACAAACAGGCTATTATAATTTGTTAGGATAAATGACTACCAAGTAGTTGATAAATAACAGATTTAGTTTAATTACAAAATAGCTGTTGTATGTTCAAGGGGAATGTTGATACTAAGGGGATTCCCTGCTCCATATTATAAAAAAAATGGGAATTGGGAGTGAATCTTGCCCCAGCCATTACACTGGCTCATCATATCCTCAAGTCAGCCTAAGTTAGGATATGATATCTCTCCGCAAAGTTCCGTTTGGAGCAGCCAAAGACGTCTTTAAAAACTCCAATCCGCCCAGCAATGCTTTTTTAATATTGAATGACAGGGTACACAGAGGTAAGTCATAATCGTCAGAGTCAGGTTGTTTTCGAGTTATGAAGTGACTTGAGAGGACAATATGAACAATCTAGTGTCTCCAAGACCATATTCACGTGATAAATGTATAAAGTAGATCCATTAAGCTTGTAGCTCTCTCCACAAACACTCGTTGTAGGTAGGTAGATCTTGTGCAAGAACGTACTCCTGGGCATAATAAAACTCACTTGGAAAACATCAGCTTACTCAAACGCAATGCAGGGTGCAGTGCCTCTATCATGAGTTTTTGTTCCGTTTACTGTACAGTAAACGTGAATCGATTTCTATGAGTATTCGTACAGCGCCTCTATTGAGCAGTAGCGGAACTAAAATCCGTACCATGAGTTGCTATTGGTTAATTTACATTACCACTCACGTTACAGTTTACGTAGGGAGTGTAGTTTACATAGCCTTTTGCATACAAAACCGTACCATAAGTCACAAATTTGACAGATGCGATAGTAAATTACGGTAAATATTGTGGTTACGTCACTCACTGAAATTTATAATGTGAGAAGTATTTTTCGTTCGGAGATAGTTATTATTTTCATGACAAAAATGTCTGGAAAGCGATATTTAGCTTGAAGGATGTTTGCCGAAGCCCAAGCAGCTGATGAAAATATGTGGTTACGTCTCTCGCTGTATTTTCTAAAGCGAGAAGTATTTTTTAGTTTTTTCACTTATTTTCGAGTTAAAACTCCCTACAAGACATTGATCTTTTCGAGAGTGTGCAGCGAAGAGCCACCGAGATAGCGGCAGCCCTTAAACAGAAGTCATATGAGGAAAGAATTCTTGTAGAATTTGACTAACCTCACTGGAAGAAATAAGGATACGGGGTGGTCTCATTGAGACTTACAAGCTTTACTTTCACCGAATGTATAATATCAAAGGTGCTGAAGCATCGCGTGGACACAGCACAAGGAAATCGCACATCATCTAAGACTAATATTGTTTTATCACTTGCTACACCATAAGGTTGTGAGTTGTGAATAGTTGGAATAAGTTCTCAGACATGGGATAACATGGGATAATAGGCTCTCATAGGTAACCGCCAGTTCTGTTAACTCTTTTAAAAACAAGTTGGATAATGGTGCAAAATTAATAAAATTATTCGGTTAACTAAAATGTAGTATGTGTGTGTTATGGAAGTGAAAGCTATTATCAGCACTGTAATGTTGTATAGACATATCAGCAGAAATGCTTCTTGTCTAATAACCTATAACACCTAATAATAAAAATAAAACGTGTGGAAAGTGATATTTATAATATAAGTTACTCGCTGGCTCGTTTTATATATTTTACATACAAAAAATAATATTTTTAAATTAATGAGATGAACAAATATTTTTTGTTTTTTATTGTGCTCTAAATAAAGCCACAAAACTGTTTCCAACAACAGTGAAGTGGCGAAGATTCTTTATTGATAACAATAGTTACAGGTCATTTAGGTACATTACAGGGTTCATACATGCGATATAACTAGTTTATAAAATAAATTAATGTCAACAAATGTCAATATCATTAAATAATAATACAACCGTCAATACAATCTAATTCACAATAATGCTTCGTCCAAAATGCGTGTAGTCAATGAGGGTAGTAAATAATTTAACGTCAAAGAAATAGGAGAAGAAAAGCCAGCAACACAACCAAAACAATCTGCATAAGTCACCAGACATCGTGAAAGAACGACAATTACTACTCAAATAGCCCTCCCCAAGTAGCACCATGCTCAAAAGAGCCCATTATCGAAGCCGCGTTGCCACGCTGAATCGCCAACGAAATCCGCTGCACGAGGTAGGATCCAGAATATGGACCCAAACAATTTTCACGCAGACGACGACCCACTTCGCCAATGAATATCTTTGCCTCCGAACTCCACGCCCCTGCCGTTTCCACTGCAACCGGAACAAACAGGTACGCCGACTTCAATCCAGCATACTTTACATGTTTAGCTCGGGCCGCCGTCTCCGCAGCAGACCCCGCCGATTGCGCAGACCCCGGCAAATGAGTTGCCGCATATGTGCAGCAACACATGGAATCCCACAACAAACACCAACAACAATATTGTAACAAATTTATGGTATGTGCCATACTATGAAAGATTAAATTGATAAGAAAAATTAATATTTTATTTTATTTTTATCACACACACAACAGTCTTTAATGGTACACAGTTGGACTTGGGCCTCCTCCACATCAGTGGAGTGTTTTACCATAATCTCTGCACCTGACATGCCGTTAGATCTCCAGCCTCGGTCCAGATTCTAGTCTTGAGAACACACGTACATAAAACTGCTTTCTATTTTCTGGTCTATGAATGTCTTAGTTGGTCTGCCTCTAACACATTGAAGAGATTAAAGAACAACACAAAATAAAGTATTATAAACAAGTCTTAAGAGTATAATATTTGTGAACAACCATATCGTAGTATTAAACCGGTCTATCTTTGCTATCCGAATATAATCACATATTTTATTCCGTAGTAGGAACCTAAGCTCATCCTTTAACCAGTAATTTTATAAACAAATCCTAAACAGAGAAATAATAACCAAGTTACATCTGGAATTCAAATCATAGAACCAATCCTAACAACTCAATTAAATGCTGCACACGAAATGATTAAATTTTCTTCCTTGACAGCTCAACCTAAATACCTATGTATATTGTACTTTATGTAGATAGTTTGTAAAATCATTCCAAGCTAGTATTTATTGTTGTCTACTTTAATAGTTTGACTAGTTTGGGTTAGTCAAACTATTAAAATCTCGAGTGACAGTTTGATAGTATAGTTCAGTCCTTGCCAGCATCCACTCTCTCCTTTCATACAGCCATACACCATAAATTTATTTTTCCTAAATCCCAAACCAGTACAAATAGAGATCGGCGCCTTTAGCCCTCCCTAAGCATTCATAGGGTTAAGCGTATCTATATTAGCCGTGTGGTGTCCGGCAGAGTAGAATAGCACCAACCCTTTACACTCATGGGTGTCGTACAAGGCGACTAATGTTTTCGAGGCCAAAAATCAAGAGTCTCCGTAGTCTGGAAATTGGGCAGCAGCATTTTCCATTGTTATATTTAAACACTGCGATCTCCAACCCGCCTGCCAAGCGTGGAGATTATGGCAATACCCTCCCTTTCGTGGGAGAGGCCCAAAGTCCTGCAGTGGACTGTTACGGGCTGTGATGATGATGATATGAGCCCCTCTTATGCATTCATAGTGTAATCCTTACCAACATGAGCTCCTCCCTACGCAATTATCGTATAAATTTGAGACGAATCTTACTACTGTGCGGTCTTGTATGTCAGCTGATTCAGTTGCTTTCTGTAAGTATATGTGTACAGAGGGAAAATGGTGTATTTGTCGCCGAAAGAATATGTTTACGCCGGGAAGATGTTTAGTGCTCTCGAAGTTTATATTCAGTTTTGTGAACTAAAGTGACTTGTGTATCCTAAAAAGTTTTAAAAGTGTTGATAAACTGAAGATTATGTGAAAGTGTTTTCTTCAGTAACAATAACGTAAATAGTGCAAAAAAACGTGATAAAATTTATCCTATAGAACTATTTATCCTAGGAACCTATCCTCAAAATTTAATTTTTCGTAATAAATCTTAATTCTGCTATAGAACAACATTTTGAGGACTCCTGACAAAAGTAAACTCCCGGAGGTGGCTGCCCAGGCATCCGGGACAGTGACTGCTACTGGTAACAACCCAAATGTAAAACCCAATTTTGGCTTGCCAAACCAAAATTTCCAATAAGGATATACTCCAAAAAGTAAACTTGGATCCTGACAATCAACAAATGAATGTGGAAAATTAGTGGCAAAGTATGCCAATTCTATGCATAAACAAAAATCGTTATTAAAAAGGAAGATTAAATAACACCTCGGCTCAAGAACCAGAACCTATACCACTATAAAATAGATATTCAAATCTCCAGTTGGATGAAGGTGAACATGATAACATAGCCATCGAAAAGACAACCAAACCTCCACCTATTATGTTGTATGCCATTAAAGACATCTCAAAACTGAATGAGCTTATTAAAGGTGTGTTAGACGAATCACAGTATGCCTACAAAATTGTTACCAAGAACCAGCTGCGGTCACATATGTAAATACAGAATCATACAAAAAATTGATATCCCTGGTACGTGAGGAGGATTTAATTGGGCATACATTCACTCAAAAGGATGAACGATGATGAATGTAAGGGGTGAAATAATTATTGCACTTAGGTATATTTTCCATACAGGTGTTACAATTGAAGAACCCATTCGCAAAAAGGTAATTCCACAATGCAAAAGATGCCAACAATATGGGCATACAAGAAACAACTGTATGAGACCATATAGATGTGTCAAATGTGCAAAGAACCACAATACTACAGTCCAAAACAAGACAAAACAACCCGTGCTACTTGCGCACTATGTTTAGAAGCACGCCCCGCAAACTATAAGGGATGTAAGGTATATCTAGAAATCATGAAGCGGAAAAGCACCCCGAGAGTACAAGGCTACAAACAAAATTACCATACCCACATGAAAATAAATCGAAAATCAGTGAAAATGGAACCACATTGTCAAATAAGAAATCAGAAACTACAGAACCAAGAACCTCTGGAACTACAGAACCAACCAACAAAACAATACTTACAAAACAAGCAGAAAAGCTGGATCGTCTCATTGAACAAATGGGTACTTTCATGAGTCTCCTAACAACAATAGTTAACAAATTAGTTCCATAAATGGCTATACGTATTGTTCTATGGAATTGAAATGGTCTACTGGACAAGAGACACAATATTGAAACCTTGCTTAAATTGCAAAATGTGGATGTTCTAATGATATTTGAAGCTCACCTTACACCTCAAGCATCATTTACCCTGAAGGGCTATAGCAAATATGTAACATGTCACCCGGATAATACTGCCCATGCTGGCACTGCTATACTAATAAAGCAAAATTAAGCACCAGCCGATAGAACCACAAAAATACAAGCAACATCAATCATGGTATATGACAAACAAAGTTCCATTACGCTTTCATCAGTTTATTGCCCACCAAAAGGAGACAATACCCTAAAATCAACGACGAAGAGTTCAACCGTTACTTCAAAACTCTGGGAAATCGAGTTATAGCAGGCGGCGACTGGAACGCGAAAAATACGCAATGGGGCTCACGGCTTACCACAACGAGAGGGCGCAGTTTAACGAGAAGCCTAGAGAGAGTAGAGAGCAACCAACTACATACCATAACCACCTGTAAACCAACATACTGGCCCACAGATGCAAACAGACTGCCAGACCTACTAGATTTCTTTTGACATAAAGGGATAAATTCACACTTCCTAAACATCGAAGATTGTGGTGACTCCTCCTCAGACCACACTCCAGTTATACTCACAATGAGCACGTCCATCATAAGTAAACCGCGAAGACCATACTTATGCAACAAGTATACCGATTGGGATTACTTTCAAGAATACCTTACACACAATTTAAATCTCAAGATTCCACTAAAGACTGAGGATGAAATAGAGAATGCTACGACAGCGTTGACTAACTGCATACATGCTGCGGCTAGAGCTAGTACACCCAGTGACGACAAACCTAGGCAAGGTATCCAAAACCTACCATTGGAAGTGAAGAAAAGGGTACTGGAAAAACGACGCCTGCGTAGAGTGTGGCACTGCACCCGGCTTCCAGCTGATGAAACAGCCTTCAATAAAGAAGCAGCTGAACTCAAAAAATTTCTAGTTGAGGTAGAAAATGAGACTCTACAATTATATCTGCAGAACTTGACACCTACTAATCCTGCAAGAAAGGCGTATTCATTGTGGAAAGCAATCAAATCTCGACACAAACCATTACAAGCAGTACATCCACTTAAAGGACAGGATGGAACATGGGCAAGGACAGATGAAGAAAGAGCAGAAGCATATGGTCAGTTCCTCGAGGATGTCTTCACTCCTAATAATGACTTGGGCACAAAGGAAATAGATAAAGAAGTAGACAACTTCTTTGCAAGTGACTTGCAACTTAGTCCCACACTACGGTGTACTACGCCTTGAGAGATTAGACGCTTGATTTACGGCTTAAAAAAGAAAAAGGCCCCTGGCTATGATTTAGTGACTGCTAAGATATTGTAAAAGTTACCAAGAAAAGCATAATTTACATTACGACTTTGTTCAATGCAATACTTAGGACCTCTTACTTTCCCAGCGTCTGGAAAGTATCCCAGGTCACAATGGTTCTTAAGCCCGGAAAACCACCCCACCTTGCTTCGTCATACAGAACAATAAGTCTGCTCCCAGTATTATCGAAGGTTCTCGAGAAAGTAATCCTCAGTCGCATAAACACATACGCCAATGAAAACGCTAGCATCCCCTCCTCCCCATTCTTTGATATAAAATATGGCACTCCCCAGGGCTCGGTGCTGGGACCTACACTGTACCTGCTCTATACGGCTGATGTGCCTGAATCAGAGAGTGTATTGACGGCTACCTTCGCTGACGACAACGCAGTTTTATCCTCTGACGAGAATTAGGTAGAAGCATCCAGAATATTACAACAACATCTAGATAAGGTTCCTGGATATAGAGCTGGCGGATCAAAGCAAGTGCATTAAAATCCAAACATATTACCTTCACTCTACGAAAAGGAGACTGTGATGCAGTCAAGCTGGGTGAAAAAGTATTGCCACACAACAATAAAGTGAAATATCTTGGGGTTCATCTTGACCGTAAACAAAATTGGAAATGTCACATACAAAAGAAACGAGAAGAGTTGAACATCAGATTTAAATCCCTGTCATGGCTGCTCGGTAGGAGATCTCGTCTGTCAGTGGAGAATAAGGTCACAATATACAGGGTGTCCCACAACTCGACGTCAACCCGGAATCGGGTGAAACGGCAAGTCATGCTGGATGGCAGAAAAATATTAAAAAAAATCTAAGTTGCATGATTTCAAAATTATAGGCATTTAAAAAAAAACGTAATATTGCACACACTGCGACAGACTTTTCAGTCCTGTTGCAACAAATCTTTACTTTTTCCCATTTTTTTTTTGCTTTGTAACCCTTAATAATGCTTCTCTAAAATGTAATCAAAATTTTGAAACCAGCTGCTTAAGCTTGCATAAAAATAGGACTTATCTCATAGAAAAAAATTCAAAATAAAAAATTGCCTAGGCTTAACTGACTGTATTGAATAAAAAAAAGTACTACGCGAGTTTGGCAAGTTATGTCAAAAGCTGGCGCATTTAGTAAGGATTCCAGAATGGTATGATACCTGGTAAATTGTAGCTGCTATCGTTGACAAAACATTTTTTTTCCTTTAAAACCCAGTTTTTAACAATTTTTTGTTACTTGATCAAAATGGCAAAACTTATTGCTTTTTACATGGGAGCCGATTCCAATGCACACACTGATTAAATTTAACTCAATTGAACGTGTGCTTGTCTATTTTAAACAGATTGTTCACTAAATTTAGTTTAGTTCTCTTAGTGTATGCATTGGAATAGGTACCATTTTTTTTGTAAAAGTTTTAATTTTAATTGAAACAAATTTTTTTATATTAAGGTTTATTTATTGAATTTACAATAATTTTAAAAATTAATTAATGAACCAATGCAACTATTTTTACTACAGCAAATGTTCGAAATGCCTTCCTTCGGCAGCAATACAAGCCCGACATCTCTTTAAAAGAGATTGAGCTATCTTTCGAGCGAATCGTCTGTTATTTACAAATTAAGCTGCTTCAGCTATTCTTTGCCGTAGTTCAGATTCACTTTCAATTGGCTTTGAATACACTTTTTCTTTGACTGCTCCCCAGTAAAAAAAGTCTAGTGGATTCAAGTCTGGTGAACGTTGATAACATTTTAGAGAAGCATTATTCAGGGTTACACAGCAAAAAAAAATGGGAAAAGTATAGATTTGTGGCAACTGATTTGTGGACTGAAAAGTCTGTCGCAGGGTGTGCAATATTGCGTTGTTTTTTAAATGCATATAATTTTGAAATCATGCGACTTGCCTTTTCACCCGATTCCGGGTGGACGTCGAGTTTTGGGACACCCTGTATAACTCAATATTAAAACCAGTCTGGACTTATGGCATCCAGTTGTGGGGAACTGCAAGAACATCAAATACTGGAATACTACAGAGATTTCAGAATTGTGTGCTGAAGGAGATTGTGAACGCCCCTTTACCAGAATGGAAGACGTACACGAGTATTTAGGTGTACCCACAGTATGTGAGGAAATAAATAATCTAACAAGGAGCTACTGGGAAAGGATCAGAACTCACCAAAACAAGCTTGCCCAAATGTTGAAAGAACCATCTAAAATAAGACGCCTGAAGAGGCTGCACTTATGGGGTAACATATGACCTGTATTATGTAGCTAATGAAGGCTACCTAACACTGGAAGGAATAGCCTAATAAGCATGTTTGCAAAATCATATAAAAAAAAAGTCCTGACTCTTCGCCCCTATGGTCGGTTTACATCAAAGTATCGGGTATGCTGGCTTACATCACAATTGAATAAAGAATAAAAAGAAACAATAATATGTAATTCATTCCGTAGGTCATGGTCAGCAATATGCCAAATACCTACAAGTAATAACTTATTTAACCTAATTTGCATTGTGAAATTGTGATGTTTATATTATGTTAGCTGTTTTCAATATTTTCAGTTTGAAAATAATTTCTCAAACAAAAACCACCTCCCCACAACAAGCCATATGGCCACCCTCCAGCTCCATTGTACCATAAAGGAAAGTGATCCAAAATATATAAGCCATATGCAACCAGTTTCACAATCAAAAAAATCTGGCTTCGTACATGAAAGGAAGGTTCGCTGTTAATTTACATAAATTCATGTATAGATTTGTACTCCTTGGCAATAGACATTCCAAATTTGTAAACAGAATCAGTCGGTGCCTCACTACTTATTTGTTCAATCTACATACAGTATAAATGTGAGTATAAAACATTTACAATAATAAGTTTCCAGGCATAACTATATTTTCTAATCGACAACTGAATTATATCTATTTATGTTTCAGATTACTGTGATGAGATGGAAACTATATTGAAAAGACAAATATCTACCAAGTGTTATACTATCTTATAAGCAGAAACATTTTAGCATGTAAAATCTAGCAGCTAGGTTTTGAAAATTCAACGAGTCGAAAATCAATATAAATTAAGTTTGTAATACCTTATTCTCATGAAATGGATTATGTGTAACTATTAGGTACTTACCTACCTACTGTAGAATAAGTATGATACCGAATATGGAAGTAATGATTGTCTGTGGAATATTTGTGTAGGTATTAATTGTTTTGAATAGTAGTAGAAATTGGAACAAAAGTTTCTCTTCTACTTTTATCAATAAATGTTAATTACTGAAACCTTCCTTTTATTTACATTTCCTTATGTAATATTTTCCACTAATATAGGTAAATATAGGTACCTAGTTAAAGTTGACTTTGCCCAATTTACGTTGACTTTATGCAGTAACTATAAGGTCCTGAGCCTCATGCTTTAATGGATCTCGCAGTCGTAGTGGAAAACATTTACAATAAGTAGGTAAATAGCACAAGCTGCGACAGAACCCTACGCAGGTCGCAGTCTATCAGATAAGGGAACATGCAACTTAGCTCTGGTCATTGGTCTCCAGCTGATCGAATCCAAGGTAAATCAGTGCACTCCACTATCACAAAATCCAGGTTTTCTTTCACAGTACAACTCACACGCGAATTTCAGAATCTTGAGATTTCCTACTTGGATCAGCGCGCGCGCTGTATTTTATACAACAACGCGAATAGGTAGGTAGTAGTTCATATCACTCTCGATTTCACACTCCCGAGTCGCCACTGGGCGAACTTCACCGCCTGCGCCGGCCCCTTTGATCTTTTTCGCTGCCTAGTTTTTCTATACCGCTCCATGGCCCGCCGCGGCGCCGCGCCCGTCTGGCTCCGTCCGTTGTATTCTTTCCATCCAGTATTGCTTATTTCAATTTGATCCAGTTCGCACTTAAACGCCGGGAAATCGAGAGACTCCTATTTTTCTCCAATTTTTTTTTGCTACCCGAGCCCCGAACCCCGAACCGAGCGTCCCCGACGAACTTGTCGAAACTTGCTCCTCCTCCCCTCGTGCGCCCCCCGCAGAGACCCGGCCGCACGGGCCGCTCGCTCGCAAGCACCGGGAAAGCCCGAGCACAGCCGAACAAAAGCGATGCGTTCGCGCCGTCGCGCGTCGTAGGTTCGAGGAAGCGAAGGACTTTCAAGGTCACGCATCACGGAATGTAAATTTAATAACTTCGATTTGTTTAGATATTTAAGATTTTCGCCTTCGATTGAATACTTTGTATCTCAGCCGTAGCAATTTGTGTTTTAGATACACCTACCTAATTTTATTATACGTAAATATTAAGTTTTGCTCTCTCAATAATTACATACCTCGGCGCTTGGCTAGTGAGTAAAATATGTCGTAAGTGCAGGATATAAAGGCGTGAATAGCTTGTACTCAGATATCATAGTCAAGTAGGTATCAATTTGCGGATTATAGTAATTTCCTTTCATATTTATTGGGATACATTTTGTATAAAAATGTCCCCATCGATTTTACTATAGGTAAGTATTGATGCCGACCTCCCCACAGTTGGCAGGTAACTGGGTTATGTTTTTACTGTTTAGGTATTTAGTTAGACTACCTACGTTTACCTAATTACCTGCGAACGGTACCACCTAATAATACCTAAATCTGATTGCCGTACCTATTTAATATTTGGCCTAGGTGGGACCGTCACAACTTACTCATGCATCCCATAAGGGACAGTGATGACTTTCTTTGTTCAAAGTTGTTTCTGACTAATGACGAAAGAAAGTATTAGGGTAGTGTATGGTAGTGTAGGTGTAGAGTAGGGGTGGGACTGCACTCGAACGAAATCGCGCAGGACCCACTAGTCATTTATTAAACTACTAGCGACCCGCCGCGGCTTCGCACGGGTAATAGAGCACATTAAGCCTCGCATAAGTACTGCTAGCGCCACCTATCGGCGAGTTAATAGATTTCCAATAACCGCATTGTACGTAACCATTTTTTAAAAGTTAAAATAAGTAAGTAGTATAGATTTCAATCAATTTACATAAAACCTTAAATCTGCTTGATAATTTTTAATTTATCGTAAACAGACAGAAGGTCTTTGTTTATTATGTAGTGATTGTTTTATACTACTACTGCTAGCGCGCCACCTATCTCTGCCTGTGTCTTTAATTACGTAGTAACGCTACTTAACAGCAGATGGAGCTAATTTTAAAATATCTATAATAGTACAAAATAAATATTAAATGTGCTTGGAGAAATTCACACAGTGCCATCCAGCCTCAAAGTAAGCAAAGCTTGTGTTATGGGTGATAGATAACTGATTAACTACTTATATACTTTTTTTAATACATACTTATTATACATACTACACCCAGACCCGTAACAGAAATTAAAATTCATCATTTCAATTTCTGCTCGTCTGGGAATCGAACCCGGGACCTCTGCGTGGCGACCGGCATGTTAACCAACTGAACCACTCAGGTCGTCAAAATATAATAATAGCTAGCGAACTTAGCATTATCAGCGAATAACTTAGGCTATATTTTTTATTTAATACCATTGAAATCCCTAGGGAAATTGCAATAATATATAAATTAGATATCAAAATTTTGTAAATTGTCGCATAATTTTAGAACTACTCCCGCTATTTAACAAATTAGGTAGGGTTGGTCTAGGGTAGGGTAGAGGTAGGACGCCACGCTAACAAAATCGCGCTGGACCCACTAGTCATTTATAACACTACTAGCGATTCGCCGTGGCTTCGCACAGGTAATAGAGCATGTTATGCCTATATGTATTTTCTGTCTAGAGTCGCATAAGTACTGCTAGCGCCACCTATCGGCGAGTAGAATAGATTTCCAATTACTGCATTGTTCGTGACCCTTTTTTTTAAAGTTAAAATAGGTAGTATAGATTTCAATCGATTTATATAAGACCTTAAATCTGCTTAATAATTTTTAATTTATCGTAAACAGACAGACAGAAGGCCTTCGTTTATTATGTAGTGATAGTTTTAACTTACTACTGCTAGCGCCACCTATCTCTGTCTGTGTCTTTTATTACGTAGTAACGCTACTAATCAGCAGATGGCGTTAATTTTATAATATCTATTATAATAAAAAGTATCTAAATGTTAAATGTGCTTGGAGAAATTCACACAGAGCCATCCAGCCCCAACGTAAGCAAAACTTGGGTTATGGGTGATAGATAACTGATAAACTACTTAATTTCAATTTCTGCTCGGACTTCTTCCTACTAAACTCAAAAATTATATTACCGATTTTAAAAATTCTTACACCTATCTATAGAAAGCTACATTATCAGCGAATAACTTAGGCTATATTTTATATTTAAAAACACTTAAGTTCCTAGGGAAATCGCAATAATATAAAAATAAGATATCAAAATGTTGCATAATTTCAGAACGACGGCAGCTATTTAACAAATTAGGTATGGTAGGTATAGGGTAGGGAAGGGGTAGGAAGCCACGCGAACGAAATCGCGCCGGTACCACTAGTCGCACGGGTAATAGAGCATATTATGCCTTTATGAATTTTCTGTCCTAGAGTTGCATAAGTACTGCTAGCCCCACCTATCGCCGAGTAGAATTGATTTCCAATTAACGCATTGTACGTGACAAGTTTTAAGAAGTTAAAATAGGTAGTATGCATAGAACCTTAAATCTGTTAAGTAATTTTTATTTTATCCTGAACATAAAGACAGAAGGCCTTTGTTTATTATGAAGTGATAGTTTTATACTGCTCCTGCTAGCGCCACCTATCTCTGTCTGTGTATTTTATTACGTAGTAACGCTACTTATCAGCAGATGGCGCTAACTTTACAATTGCTTAACTTGGTACGCTTTTTCTCGGGTATACTTTAATCAGGTGGTAGGACTCTGTCAAGCCTGAGGAGTCCGCTTGGGTGAGTACCACCGCATTCTTGTGTTCCGGTTTGAGGGATAAGGCAATTACTGGCATGGGGCATTTCATCTTAGTCCTCACAGTGACCACTCACCAGCGGTTCTGCATTTTTGTTGCCTGTAACCTAAATACATGAACGTAGATATCATGAGCGACAGTTACCGCTTACCATCAAAAATACTCTATTTTGAGCATGTTTTACATACATAAACCTTTCTCATTAATCACTCTGTCTATTGGCGAAAACCGCATAAAAACCATACAGTAGTTTATGAGTTTATAGCCAATAGTCAGACAGGCTGACATGTCGTGGGACTTTGTTTTATAAAATGTAGTGATAAAAATATCTAAAGATCAGGATTCAACTCACCGCGCCGTCTTCAAGAGCTTTTTGAACAATGTGCAAATCACTTCTGGGCACCCAGCATTCTGCTATAAGGCACTTCTTTACTATGTCCATGCAGAACATGTTCAGTGTGTGATATATTGCCTTTTCCTTCCTCACTGCTACCATCCATGTGTTGAAGTCTTTTGCTATGTTTTCAAGGACTAAACGTCTATGCTGCTCTGTTTGATCTAGCACCTGAAAATAGTAGTTCTTATTGTATTATCTGTTAAGTTTTTCTGTAAAACTCTTATGAAACCATAATTAAAGTTCTCTTTTACTACCCAACCGAGTTAGATGAAACACGGTAAAGATTTTAAGTCAGATTGCAAACTACCAAGCTATCAAAACCGAATCAAAATCCGTTCAATCGTTTTTCCATATTTCTTTTAGTTTAGCTGGTTTATTAAGGTTCTACATCAGGTGTTCTAGTTTATAAAATAAATTATACCCCATATGTTGCCTAAACTTAATATCTATACACCAAAAAAGTTACAAACAGACAAACAGAAAGACTAAAAATAAAAAAAATCTTATTCTAGGTGGTACTACTTCTTCATAACCGTGAATTAATTTTTGTGTATAATATGTTCAATGTACAGACACACTTGATCATTGCCCAATTAGGTATGTATATCTCGTCACGTAAAAAGAACCATGGACACATCCTCATCCACTTTCGCCTAGCGTTCTTTTTACGGATTTGTACTGTTACTACATATTTAATATGATAACGTTAAATATTGGCTAGTTTACCATCTCCAGGTCGCAGATCCTCGTCTGGACACCGTTCATCATTTCCTGTTGCTCCTTGTAAGTGGCCGGGCAAGGGTACAGTGTCGCCTGGAACCCGTTGCACACCTTCTTCACTCGCAGCTTGATCTGCTCCCCGTGGAAGAACACCACGAATACCGTCTTCAGTAAGTCGTGACCCTGAAATAAAAAAAATACGTTTGTTAGAGGAAAATAGTGTCTGATTGTAGACAATGTGTGGTATTTGTTTTGACAAACTATTTTACAAAAACACGTTATATCATCGTACTGATCGCTATCCTCACGCCTTAGAAACTGTCCCATACTGTGCGGTTTCAGAGGAACTTACGCAGGACGCACGCTTAGTATGAACTCGTTACTGAGGTCAATTTTAAAACAATTCAACCCTTACGGTTTGTCCAAATCTCGCGAATGCGCTGTTGCAGTTCGCACGCGAGCGGCTTGTTGCATACATGAATGCGAATCGCTTACGCGTAGTTTGCCGTGAGCCGATACTGCAACTGCGCATTCGTGAGATTCGGACGCATCCTAAAGTTTACAGTCGACTGATCTTAAAAATGCTGCACCATTTTCTTGTTGCCTAGTGAGGCATACCTGTATACATGCCTTTTAAAGAACCCTAAGTAAACCTTAATAACAATTTTACATTTAGCAAATCATTAATTCAACTAGTAATTTGAGACCAAAAAATAAATCCAGATACCACTAGCTGTTTGCCATGGTTATAGAAACATAATACCTACATTAGCTTTGTTATAATCCGGACATACTCGTAGTCATAGTGTGCTTAGTAGCAATTAAAACTGCTTGTACCGCTCGTCACTAGGGAGCCATGTATGTGGAACACTTCGTCACGGCAGTTCTAAATTTAACCTCGACTATCTAATTAACCCATAACTGCACTCCCGAGGGCGATTGGGTGACGCACCGGTTATGAGGATAGGTTAGAATTGGGCTACGGAAAGGTTAACAACGGTCACTGGACGGACTTTGTTAAATATTTTAGTTGATACATCACTGTTCTTTTGTTGGGAAAAGATTTATTGAAAATATTTTTAACGAGTCTAAGTATTAGGTACGAATATGTGAACCTACGTACCTAATACTTTAGTCTTAGGGATTTATGGTGCAATCTCCGACATATACATACATACATAGGCTGATAAACACATTAACCTCCTTTGCGTCGCGCAGTCGGATACAAATGGGGCCCCGACTGCTATTAAGTTTAAATTAAACTAACATTTGACTATTTAGATACACCCATTGACTTTCATCATTCTTCTTGTTTTTAACTCTGAATAACTCCCTCGGTACACTTTGCTACGCTCAGAATCCAATATGCTGCCCATGATGGAAGCCATTGCTTTATACCCTTGGTGTATAATCTAATATAAAAAAATCATTAAAATTTTAAAACAGCCTCTTAACGTAATGTTTTAAAAGCTATCACGGTTATTATCAGATAGAAGAGACCCATAAGTAAATCTTGCATATGTACGTACTTTGTAGTGCCATCAACTTTTACAGCAGGGCTATTATAAATAACACCCTCAATGCGGTAGACTACTACAGAAATCGATAACATTACTTGGGGTTGACGGCCGTAAACTACTACTTAAATATAGTTACCACCGTTAGCGATTTCCATAATATCTTTCAATAGATTGAAAGTGTTACTTTCTTAGCTTTATAATAGTTTAGTGAACTATTATTTACTTTAATGAACGTGGCTATGGACTGTTTTTCAACAGAAAATGGGATTATAATGACTAGCCCAAATGTAAGGTCATGTAAGCTTTAACACTTTATGACTGTGTTCAGAATTCAGTGGGTGGTTCAATGTCGTTGCTTGTAATGAGAATGTTGCCTACCATTTATGATTTCAAAGTGACGACGTCGAATTAAATAAAACATTGATTTTGAATTGATAAAAATATATTTATTCTATTAATTACTAGTGGACCCCTACTACAGACGGCTGGAAGCGACTTTGTTTTATACTATGTATCTATGGATAGACTACCTGGCTTCTGTCTGTGACTTCGGCTGCGTAAAGTTCTGTTAATGAATAGTCTGAAATAATTTAAGCTTAGAGCTTAGAAAATAGGTACTAGTTTACGACTATATTTAAACCAAGCTACGACGTGAAGTCACCTCGTAATTCATAGTGCACTCGTAAAGCATCAGAAGCACCTGAAAAGAGCTCGTAATTTGTGGTTTATGGTGGACGACGTGAAATCATAATAATACTGGTGGGCCTGGCGCGACTTCGTGTGCGTGGCGTTCTAGTTCCACCCCTACCCTACACCTGCCCTACCCTTTTTTTCCATATAAGCCTTGCCCCGACAATTACAAACACAACAAAAAAATAATTAGTTAATATAGCCATAATATACCATAATCAGCCATAATATACTTTGGGTTATTTTATTGCAATTTTAGTATGAAACTTAATTTTTTTGAAAATAAAATGTCCTTGGTTACTCGCTGATAATGTACATAAAGAATTTTAAAAATCGGCAATAAGACAAGATATGTCAACTGACAAACTATCAAATATTTCCTCTTTATTATATTAGTATTGATGACCCACTGTTCGAACAGCAGAATACAAGGATTTACGTTGGTTTAATTTACGGTTTGACTGAGCCATTTCTCAAACAACACAGGAGAGGCAAATGACAGTGGGTCTATCAAAGTTTATTTCACGTGTATTTGTTGAATCTCCCAACTCCAAGAAATACCGAACCTTTTCATTTTTCATATCACAGCAACAAGACAAGACAATATTATCACAATCACGAATATAATGCATGTATATTAAGCTAACAGATATATGAAGACTTCGTCACCGTTTACGCTCTGTAAGCTACAGAGCATCAAGTATAAGTTTGCTCGCAGGTGGACAGAAAACGAACTACAATTTTGAAACCGCTTACTAGTAACTTTTGCAACAAAAATGCGTAGGAGGTGCCGCCATCAGAACGCTATACTCAACAAATACTCACAGTGACGGGATCCTTCAGTGGCACGCTAATCTGCGCTTGTTTGAAGAATATATTCCCGTGGGAGATGCGCCAGAGCATCTTCTCGAATGCCGGGACTCGCGCCGTGGCCACTGTACCCGCTATGAAACCCAGGTGCCCTGCCAAGATAGAAGACAACATTAATGAGCTAAACTAAATTATATTTTATGAAATAATAGTAGGGTCGGTTCAAATATCTTTCAGATTTGTTTTAAGGAAAGGCGGAGCCGCGCGCGGACGTTTGATTGACATGACTATTTTAATCCATTGCTGGCTTACAGGTATACAACATCGATGGTACCTATACAACAGACAGAGACAGAGGTAACGAAACGACAGAGAAGCACCTATGTGACGGTTACAATATCTTAAGCTAACTTTTTCGTTGGTTCGTGGTTTTGTTCCACGATCACAAAGCGATCCCGACCGATGCCGAACAATGGATTCTTTTGGTGTGAGTGCGGCGCGGGAGGAAGTGGTCTACGGGTTGTGCTGTTCCTATACTTCATGAACCTACTGAGCCTTTAAAACTTATAAACTTATAAAGCATTATACCGGTAGAAGGACTTTTGACAAATCGTTGCATGATGCTTTTGAGCTTGATGCTTGATTGCTTGATGAGCTTGATGATAATGATGATCATTGGGATAGATACCACCGTCTTATCTACTTCTGCCGCCAAGGAAAATATTTACAATGCCGAGCCCGGTTTGATAAGGCATAATCACAGACATGATGCATACTGTTGTAGCTCTCGCTTCTGCTTTTTGTCACGGAACCGGAAGATGCGCAGCGTGGATATCCCACAAGGTATCGATCCCGATCCGATACGACCTGGTAAAGATCGCAAGTACCAGCTGGATGCGAAAGGCACAGGACCGGTCTATGTTGCGAGAGAGGAGGAGGCCTACGTCCATAAGTGGGCATCTTTCGGCTGATATGATGATGATGATCAACTGCATGATTCGCTTGTGTTTAGCACTCTACATTAGATGGGCTATATGCTCGGTTGTAATGGAGTTCTATAAAAAAAGAATAAAAAGAAGGATAATGAGAAATCACAACTAACCTATAACGGCCTCGTTATTGTAAACTTGAACTGATTGGGAAATCTTCCTGGTGCTGTGGTCCTGGAAGAAAGTCTGGGTTTTCTCTATTAGGAGTTTCAGTTCTTTCAATGACAAATAATCGGCTTTCAAGTTTCTCGCGTTACGTGTTATCTCTTGAATTTCGGACTCGATGTAGTCTATCCTTTCCTGGAATAATAAAGAATAGCTTGTAAAGAATAATAAAACAATCTACTAACACTACTTATAAATAATTTAAGTTCTATATAGATTTTGATTTCATATCACCTATGGTTATAGTACTCGTCAGGATAATTCCAAGAGCGCAAACGCTATGGGTTTATTTTGTTGCGTTCATTAGTTCCTATGACCACCTTCCAACTCCATCGTCAGATGAATGCATTGTCATCTAAGTTACATAGGTACACCTAATTTCAGCATAATTGAACGCCGGGAAATGTGTCAAATTAGGCTTGCAAGATTTGATCCGAACAAAATACATAGGTACGTACTTACATACAAATATTGCAAATTAATTGTAGCTTGTAAAAATGCTAATTAGTGGATGTTTGGACCTCCTTCAAGCAAACTACTGAACGCATTTTGGTAAAACATTATACCTTGTGCTGTTACACTGTATAACTGATACACTAGATCAGGCTACAATTTGTTCTGAATGTTTCTACACCTCCCGTTTATTACTTTTTCCTTAAAAAGTAATTTTCTTTCTATCTTAATTAATTTTACCGTATTTATAATACAAGTAATATAAGATAGGATTAATATCTATATTTACTTCGGCACGTGGTTACAATATCGTATGCGTAACTATATGCACTTGAGTGGTGTAAAGTTTTAACAAAAATCCTTTCAGTAGTTTGGGCATGAAGCTGTAACAAAGTTCTTTTGCCTACACATCTTCCTAACAAACGTGTCAAATAGTAGTAAAATTTCGGACTAAATATAAGAGAAGTTATCAAATGGTACTGAATTCCTTTAGTCTTTGTGAAACTAATTATATTAACTCGTAGCGTAGTAAATAGTAGCGAATTTTCTGTTGGCAGCTAACCAGTCAACATCAAAATCTGTAGGTATAGTATTAATATTCTGTATCTGTACTTGAAATCACTGTGTACTCGTATAATTGAGGCCGATCTTAATTTTATTGCGTACTGCTTGCCAATTTGTCGGTACAAGCAAACATTAGGCTTGTTTCTGTGGGGTGATTACCTAATTCCCTTATCCTTCCTTAGATTTGGGGAAAATTTGCGCTGATGTGGAAGAGGATCAAGACCTGCTATCGATATTATGACGAGGAATTGAAACCAAATCATCATCCTAGCGGCCAATCCCGGTTTCTGCTGGTCCAATTTTCTCCTCCACTTCACCCAGCCTCCAGCATCCTCGGAACGTAAGCCGTTGGGTCTCACATCGGATTCAGAGTTGTCAATACAATACAAGGCTTCTGAAGGCTTACTATTTGCTCATAGGCGTGCGATAGAGACTAAGAACTAACGTTTAACAAGTTCAAATGAAAAATATTTTTTCATGGCAAGCTTTTATCGCGCGTTCTCTATTATTAGTCAGAGTATTTGTCAATACTAATCAAACGAGCTCAAACTCGATGGATAGACCATGCGAAGTTTAGGGGTTCCTATGGCCACCTTCTGTCTCCACCATCAGATCAGCTCGATGGTATCATAACATTGCATTGTCGCTTACATTAGTGTTCTAAATTTTAGCTCAATCACAAACCAGGAAATGGGTCAACTTGCAAGATTTTATTACGAACAGAACAGACATGGGGACATGAGAAACTAAATAAAAGCTTGAAAAAGTCATCTTGTAGTAAAGAATCTCACCTCCAGTATGTTGATTTCTCTCAGACTAAGGCTGTGAGGCGACGGCTTCGGCGGAGGCAAGGGCTGAGGCAGTTCGCCGCCAACCCAACGCAGCTTGCGTTCCATCTCGCTGCATCTCCTCACTTCGGTCACGTAGCGCCTTTGGAACTCGTTCACGTGTGGGTTTAGCTGTAATTAATAATACAATGTGAAATGAAAAGTGTTTTTTTAATTAACATTCTACTGGTGATAGGATTCTGCTAAGATTGAGGCGTCCGAATGAATATGTACCACCGCCTCATCTATTTTTGCTTCGTGTTAGCAAGCTAGGCGGACCCCGGGCCCTTGTGCGCGAGAACATAACCGGGACATTAACGCCAAGATGAGATGAGATGTTCTCAGTTAGCCAGCATGATTAATGTGGGCTGATATAGATGATAAATGATTGTAATTATGGCTTTTCAAAATATAAATTTTCTTATCACCCACACATATATTTTTTTAAATCACATGATAGGTGTGACATTCAGCACTTGTAAAAGTTCAGTCAATTCATTTATTGTAGTGCTATTAATGTCTGATGTCTGAATAAATTCTAAGCAGCAACAACAAAAGATGAAGGAATGTAGCCGTTAGCCAATCAGTTCATAATGTCAAAGTGCAACGTTACGAAATATGAGCCCGTTATACACGATTTCCCTGAAATGATTCAGATTTTTGCGCAAAGATCCTGAAAATTTGTTTTTTTATAATTAAGATTCTATATTAAAAAAAGAATAGTGTTGTATAAAGAGTTATTTTATATCACCGCTGTAATGAGAATAGCATGGGAAATAAAAAAATATCATCTTGGCGTTAATGTCCCTGTTGTGCTCTCGCGCACGAGACTTTGTAGATCAGGTAATTGCAGTGGAGCAACTGCCATCTGACCTCCATGACCGTGCTACCATGGGAACCTGATCAGATTGGATAAAGGTTACACAAAAATTCATCCTTAAACGGCTGTTTTCGAATATGTAATTGGAACATAATGCTATGAGTGAAGATAAATGAGTTTTTCAATTGAACAAATGGCAGATGTTTTCTCCATTATAAAATGCGACCAACGCCGATCCAATGCTATTGTCAGCCTATTTAGATTTCTGTTGCTAGCACAATGCTCGCGCGATGGGGCCAATTGGGGTCGTAGAACTACACGTGTTCTTAATATTCAGTATGTAGGTAGGTAGGTAGGTATACTAGCAATTTACATTTAAATATATTTCGCTGTTTTGCGGAATGGTCATCATCATTTACGGAGTCAATATACACAATAGCGGCACTTAGAAGTTTATATTGAGAGGAAAAGTTTGTATGTTTTGTCAGTTTGAATGTTGGGGATATTCTCCCAAACCACTGAACCGATCTTGCGAACACGCCGCCAATGCGCCGCGCCGTTGCAACAGTGCGCCCAGTGCGGGAGCGGTGCGATGCATTTCATCTGAAGACGTACACGCGTGGAGTACGGCCATGGGTATGGCGGAGCCGTTGCTTTAATGGCGCATTCGCTCCGTGTTTGCGAAATCTGCACGCATACGCTTACGATACTACACCATTCCGCGGTTGTAAATGCTTACTAAGATCCGGACTGCGCCTGGGTGAAAACGGGAGAGCACGGGGACAATTTTATTTTTCAAACAATTGGGTGTTCAAGCAATGTCCTGGTGGAATTCCGTTAATCACCAATTTGAAAATAATTATAACAATATTAAAATGTAATCCATTACAGGTAAATAGGTACATCTCCTGTATAACGAATTACCTACTATTTCAAGAAAGGTCAAAACGAATGACTGTAACCTGAATTGAATTGATAAGGGGCAATAAAAATACACGTTTTTACGAGCAACACTCCTTTCTGCCGAAAATAACTGATCAATTGGTCATCTTTTATCTACCAATCGACACCTCCTGTTTTATTGTGGTCTCATATTTTTATATCAGCAACTCTATCGCTGCTGTAACGCAAATTTCCTCGTGTTCTGACGTCATCTTGTTATGTGGCTTACCGGTTGTAAGCGTCGTGTGTCTTATAGAATTACCAAACTGCGGGATCAGTATTTGTTTGAAAGATGAAATATGCGAGACTGTGAGCTTATCTTATTTTCAATATGAAAATAACGGGACATCATTGGTGAAACTAACTCTCTTTCTTGATGGTTTCCATCAATGGTAGGCGCTTACATTATATTTAAAGGGCAGTGTCCTAACGGACATACACAAATATTATATTTTAAACTGCATACGCCCGCGGCCTAGCACCCAAGAAATTTAGTTACCCTGTTTCCGTGGGTACTACGTGTATCGTAAGGAGTTGGCTAACTCCATGGACAAACAAAAGCTGAACACAATTCACTTCCAAGTCGACGAATCCTACTATTTTACTAATCCTACTAACATCCTACTAATCATACCAAAAACATACATACGAGTATTTATCTTATCCCAAAATTTAATATGGTTCCCGCAGGAACGGATCCGCAATGTAATAACGGAGTTTTACAAGGCAAAATCAGAAATGAGGAAATCCGTAAGCGAACCATGGTTACCGACATAGTCCTAAGGATTGACACGCTAAATTGGCAGTGAACAGGGCACAAAGCTCGAAGAACAGATGGCCGATGGGGCAGTAAACTTCTCAAGCGGCGACCACGTACCGCTTGATTTTCTTGATGCGATAACAGAAATGACAAGCAGCTTACTTCGAGCAAATTAAAGGTACGTAACATTAAACTACGAGCGTTGATAAAATAGTGTATGCATCTGCACATAATTAGGTGATGAAACTCTTTTTGTTGTGTAACTATTAAGCCTGGGCAACATATAGCGTATAATTGATTTTGGAAATTAGAACATCTGGTGTAGAACCATAATAGACCAGCTAAACTATAAGAAATATGGAAACGATGTAGAACAGATTTTCATGGGGTTTTCACAGTATGGTAGTTTGGAGTCCAACTAAAATCTAGGCCAACTAATATCATCAAATTCGGTTGGACAGAACCAGAGATACAGCTAGACCTATCCATAGTACTAGATTTCATACATTAGGGAGGTCATTTAAAATAGTCCTTCGAGAAAAAGGTAAACGCAATAAAAACGTTTTCCACGCGGACGAAGTCGCTGTCAAAGCTAGTTAAAAATAGATTATCATAGATAGCACCTTTTACTTTATACCACGAACTTTTGTGAGCTCCCCTTCGTTCATGGTAAAATAAATATGTTGTAAAATATTCTTATCTATAGGAATCTGTACGTGTTTTACTGTGTACCTGATCGCCCCTGCGTAATTAGACGCGTAGGTGATAATTTCCATTTGATTGTCTTTAAGGCGAGTGATAGGAATGTCACTAGGAATTTATGTTATAGGGACCAGCTCGTTAGCGGTAGTTTAGATATCGCGTACAGAGATTGCGAGCTGTGTACAGAGCAAGTGCATTCAATGCCATGATACTTTCCTAAATGATAAATTAATGTTCTGCGTAATATGGGGAACGACATACACCTCTTTAGTGACCAACTGTCTCCTCTCAAACATTGTTGGGAAAGAAAGGTAGGAAATTTAAACACAAAGCAAAATTGTAATGCATTAGGCCGTAATCGCCTCGATTTCCAGCCGGGTTATAGATAAAATACTCAACAGAAAATGCTGCTGCCCCTATTCTGGTACATTGAGGATTTACCTGATCCACCCGAAAGGCAGTAGTCGCTTGGTTCGACACTAATACTTACAAAGTTGTGTACATATAAAAGGCTAGATAGGGACTGCATATAAAACGACACGTATTGTAAGAGTCTTTATGTAACCTTAGGTATATTGGTTTGACAGTACAATAAAGATTATAATGGATGTGTTTCATATCCTTAGTACGTTTCAGTTTCCCGTGGGAGTTGTCGGATAAAATTGTAGACAAGACATATTCTATTTCCTCACGGTCATTGTAGTTGAGTATAATGAATTGAACACTCAGTAGTCGTAATGTAGGTAGAGATCACCACTCGTTAGATGTAAGTATTCGTCTAGCAGTGTATGGGTGTTCTGTAGGTAAGATTCTTTCCTAAGTAGCTAATCCCAAGTTAAATGCATCCGATCAGAATCTATACAATTCAGTCCAATTGTACTGGTCCAAGACGAGACGAACAAAGTAAGCACTCATCATCTTGACTTTAATGTTCCGGTTGTGCTGTCGCACGCAAGGGCCCAGGGTTTGCCTTGACCATGATCCAGGAATTGGTGATTCAGGTAATTGCAGGAACTGCCATTTGACATCCGTGACCCTACCACCAGATTGGATCATGGTTACACATTGAGGCACCTTAGTGTGCAGGTTTCATCACGATGTTTTCCCTCGTCGGAAGAGCGGTTAGTGTTCAGCTATTGTCCATAACTCAGAAAGGATTCATTGGTATGCACCAATGACTCCTTTCCCATCCTGGAGCTCGAACACTACCTCTCGCTTACTAGTTGGAAAACGGCGCTAAATAGGGTGATAGTGCTGCCACTTCAGCAACAAAACAGTTCTCGCTAACTACAATAATTATTAAAAATCTGATCAAAACAATGTCTAGAAATAGCAATCAACTACTTTTGAATTGAAAAGTTTTCACAAATACAGTCTAGCTAAATAAAGTTTAGCTAATAAACATTTCTTTTTTGCTACAGACGGTTCTTTTTTGCTTAACTTAAATTGAGAACTGATATTTTCTTAAAGTGGCGGCATTTTCGCACCTCTAAGCGCCATAACCAAAGTAGGGGGCACTACTACCGTTAATAACATTCTTTGGCAAATTAACTCAACGCCATCTAGCCCCAAACTAAGCAAAGCATGGTGAACCATGCTAGAAAATATTACTTATCACCACAAAAACTTGTAAATTAATTAATACCACTGTTATTGTTGATATTATTTGAGAAACGATAGAATCTAGACATAGTCTGGGTTCTGGTACACTGGAGGAAGAGCATCCGCCTATTAAAGTGTGACCCTCTCCCGGTATACGATGTGCGTAGGCGCAGACTGGGCTTATATTGTTTTTAATTGAAACGACAATGAGACTCGCGTCTCCCAGTGTACGGATGGCGAAATAGAGCATAATGTAGAAACGTTACCGCTAGTAGCTGCAATAAAAACTATTGGACTTTAGTGATGATGAAGGATAGGAAGGAATGCAAGTGTGTTGAATGGAATGTATGAGTTATATAGATTTTTGCGTGATCAAATATTTATGACACACATATAAATCGAACAATACCTACTTATGTTTAAATGGTGTCTTAAGAATAAGATATGTTGCAATAATAATTTTTAATGTCCTGGGAAATACGAAGCAATCGCCTATTGTGCTATCTCTACAATATTATCACGTGCTTCACATATGAAGTCATTCGGTAAATGGCGTCCATGAATTTATTGCTATTTTTTATCCCGTCACAGTCGTATTCAAGTGGGCTGTTAGCGGAAATCAAATTTAATTGGACTGTTCAGGCACGAGCAAATTGTGGAGTGACATTGGGGTTTTAGTATATAAGTGTACTATGGCCTTTATTATCACTGTTGACAAAGATGGCGAAAAAAGCTTTTCTTGATAATTAACCCGTTATGGAAGTCCATAATGTGTTTCAGGTAAGCCACCAAACCACGGTTATAGTTCCGGAGTTATACTAAACGCAACTATTTTTTACAAGCTTTTATTTAACTCCCAATATTAGTAACTATGTATGATTGTATGTTCGGGACAAATCTTGCAAGTCGATTTTGATAGATCCCGGCCGTTCATTTGAGCTGAAATTTGGTATAGCTATGGAGTCGGAAATTGGTCATAGGAATTAATGAACGCAACAAGATATCTCCATTGTATTTGGGTTATTTGAAATGGTCTTGATGAGTACTACACCCCTAGGTGACAGTCAAGGTCTGATGATAATGACGGTCGATGGCCATAGGAACAGCATACAGAACGTAAAAGATAAACCCATCGCGTTTTAGGTCTTTGGAATGCTCTTGATGAGTACTATACCCCTATAATATTCAATGAAAGCTGTGCGTCAAAATCGTGCTATTACATTATTTATTTATTTGGGAAATAACTAATATTTCTGAACTCACAGTTTTTCAATACAGAGACCACTATTAGCCTTGATGATAATGGTGGTCATTTGATTTCTTGTACCTACCACTCATAGTCCACCCAGTTTAGTACCTACTTAGGAGGACCATGAATCACAGTAAACTTCATTACGACTTAGAAAAACAAATAAAAGTTATTTGACAGAATAAAGAACACACCTACTATTTGCGTACTCAGTCAAATATTGAGGTTTGTATTAATGCAAATAATATTAGATCACTTCTAACGTATTGGTTTGAACTTGTTATAAAATAGTTTTTAGCATTTTGTAGGTGAGTTCAGTAGCTCTCAAACTAACCATAGTCGATTGACAGAAATTAAAACCAATAAATAAAGTAATGCAATTTAATTTAATTCGAACTTAGATATTTATTTTTACTGGAGACCATCGTTTAGAGTAAGTACTTGTCAAGAGAAATCAAAAGAGATAAAACTCGATGGGTTTAACCATAGCCTCCTTCTTAACATTCGTATACTTTGACAAAAGGATGATAATTTTGACAGCTGACAGTAGGGATGGGGTAGTGTAAAATCGTTAATGAATCTATTCGATGACCGATTATCATTCTCGGAATAGGTAGTTGAATGGTTAATAAGAATTTAGTAACAAAGTTACAGGAGGTAGCTAACTTTCCAATATTTTTGGTTGCCGCGGTCGGATAAATGCCTCGATATTGACATCCAATTGTAGGTTCTTAGAAAACCCTCCCCGCCTACACCATTGTGTGCAGCGTGTGTGGGTGTGTGAGCGGGTTTTAACGCAAAAAAAATATAATTTTAACACAGTAATTTCAATGGCATCAGGCAAGGATCTTTTTTGAAAATGGTTAACTTTTGTTTTGGTTCTGTTATGTGGCGAGATATCTAGAGATTTATTCAGGATTTAAGAAGGCGTCTATCCTTTTCAAACGCTAAACGTTAGACGCCTCGATTTTGATGTAGATGGAAATAAAGTTTTAGAGGTTTACAAAAGTTGTTGTAGCTCATATAGCACGCTATAATTTTAAAAATTATATGCTTATTACTAACGAAGTTTACGCCAAAAAAAGAGAACTGGCGAGCAGCACTCGTATGTAGCAAACAACCCATTTAGAGTTACTTTTGACCCCTTCATAACCCAAAAACTATTTAACACAAACGCACCAATTTGGTTGGAAACAGTACATCAAATTCTATAAACACAGCTTAAACGGTTATTAACGTTCAAAAATCGTCATTTTTGTGATCGATTGACTGACATGTGATCAAAACCTAATCTAATCTAACCAACTTCCAGATGACCTAGAAAGTTCAAATTTGGCAAACTGCTAGGTAATTGTGTGCATACAAAGAAAAAAAAAAGGACAGTGGTAAAAGCATTTGGTAATAGCTGTTTTCCGCAGTACAAATACAAATGAAAGTCGACAGCGTGTCCCCACAGCAGTATGCCATAGGTCATAATACTGTGGAAATAACTAAAATAAACTAAACTTGCTGTAGCCTCGTCTGAAATACCTCGTATCTTCTTTACAGCAAGTGCTGCAGAACTTAGCCTTTTCGCCAATGTGAAGACCCCATTGCAATTTACTATCCAGCGTAAAGCCTAAAAGCGCTCTACTAGTCTCTTATATTTAGCTATTCAACTTATCATCTTTATGATATATGCAAATTATTGTTTTTGTTTTGTAATGTTCTATTCTTGCTTGAATTTAATGTTCTATTTCCCCTTTTCGCCGCGTACGAAATTCTGTGTGTTCGTGCGACATGATAAGTGGCACGACAAAAATAGGTTTTCAAGCCAACTGACCATGTGTGGGGAGAAATTTTGGAAGGAGGTCATGCCAAATAGGCGGGATCAAGTCAAAAAGTCGAGATCAAGCTTATTTTTGTCATGCCGGACATGAAAGTGGGTGGCCACCGTACACCAACTCCATCCATTGACAGATGTCATCAAAGACGACTAAAAGTAAGGTCACGGAACCTTGGTACAGTAAACGAAAATAAAATTAGATAACTTTTTATTTATTTTATTTATTTAACAGTTTATTTATTGCACACAGTAAAAAACATAGAGAAAGATCATACATATAGACGACACAACACAACGGGTTTTAAGTACATGATGGACAAAAATTTATTGTGACAAAGAGTTCAAAAATACAACACCACGGCGTCAACATGCATTATTAGACAAAATAAGTAGGGTAGGTCATGGCCACGATGCCCTTGGATCCATAGGCGAAGGTGCGCTTGGTATTTAAGACTGTAAATCTGTCTTAGGCATCCATATTAATTGGATTGTTACGTGGCAAATGTGACTTAGGCGGGGTTTCTTTAATACAATGTTGTCAAATATTGCAAGCCTAATTTGACCTACTTCCAGGCATTGAATTAAACTGAAAGTTAACCAATGTAACTTGAATAACAATACATTAATATGGTACCATGGAGCTGATCTGATGATGGAGTCGGATGGTGTTCATAGGAACTAATGAACGCAATAACATAACACCTTCGTGTTTGGGCTATTTGGAATGGTCTTGATGAGTGCTTACTGTTAATCAACCTTTACTTTACGATTTATTGTTAGCCGAAGTTCTGTAATTTTGTAGCTAACGCAATGACAGACCATCAAAATTATGAAGATACTTCCCGTCGACTTAGAAGCTTGATTTTTTTTTAAATTAATACTGGAAAAACGCCTCATCGAAATATGTACATCTGTTCGGGAGACACGCCAGAAAGGGGTAAATGGGAAACCATAATACAATTTGTCTTGATCTTGTGAATACTTTAACAAATATTTGTAATGTCTCGTCAAACAATATTGTAAATGCTGCTCCAATTTCTAACTGAGAAATGCACGTGTCGTTTCGACATTTTTCTCGTTCTGATACTTGGCACTGGGCCAGCACTGTTGTCCACGAATTCATAGTCTCGTTGCATCCAGTGTCATTGGCATCTATTAACGCCACTTCGTTGTTTACCACGGAATTCCTTTGCAATCCCAGACTATGCGTCACGTGTACCAATACTTGTAGGTCTTAAGTGTGTAGTCGATATTTAATTACTTAACAAAAGTCAATATTTCGTGCTACGTGGATGAAAACGTATTTAATATTTCCAGTTTGGGGGACTCTTGGGTGACATTGCTTGGGTTACCTACCTAAAGAACAATGTGTAAAACTTGTATGGACACCGTACCCAGAAATGTAGCACTTTCTTACCTACCTTATCTGAAATATCTGGTCATTCTGATCATTTTATTATATGACAGGTCAACTCTAACGAGAGTAGAAAAAAAGTGATGTTCCTTATTTGGGCACCTCCCCAAAACGTAAAGAGGGAATGAAATTTTTTTTCATTCTGAGGGCAAACAGGCAAGCGGGCCACCTGATGGAAAGTGACTTCCACTGCCTATAAATATTAGCAACACCAAGAGTATCGCCAATGCGTTGCCCGTCTCTATAACACTTTGCTCTGGCAAAAAAAGCAAATGCCCCTCCACTGCCAAAGCCACGGTTCACCAGATCCCCACCCAATGGAGCACTGGAGATCTTACTCACCGGCAGAAATACAATACAATTTAAAAGAGTATTGTTATTTTTCTTAGAGCACAGTGCATTGTATTGATTGTCCTTGGATAGGTCTATTTAATGTATGAAGAAAGTTTTTTGGATATAAGTTTTCCGTTTTCAATATATTTACTTCTAAGCAGAATTTTTTGTTAGCAACACGTTCGGGGGGCCCCCAGTTGAGTCATTTATATCAATCATTTTAGTTGCCAATATAAAAAACACCTACCTTAGGTGTAGGGAATGGTAGAGGTAGAATATTACGCGAACGAAGTTGCGCCGGGCCCACTAGTGTCTTTTAAACAAATTTAAAAGACACTAGTGGGTGGTAATACTTTAAAGATCAAATAGTACCTACCTTAGACTCTAAATTATCAAAGGAAAGTACAAAGAAATATGTTTTGCTTGTAAAAATTGTTACAATGGTGTGGAAAACAAGACAATTTTGCCTCAAATTCTACATTAATTTTTCACATTACCACCATAACAATCATACGTCATAACTACCACAGATTGAAAGCGTTAGTACCTACCTATGAGGTTACGTGTCTACCAGTTTACGTAAAGCCTTAATAATGAAGGAAACCGGGTCACAGGAGGCCACGTGCCCCATTGTGGGCAGGAAGCAACACGGCCAGAGGTTTATTTTGCAATCACGAGGCTGGATTTAGTCTATATTTAAAACAACGCTGTAACAGAAATATTGCTATCATTATCATTAAGTATTTTATTAAACTCTGTCAAATATTGTAGCATTCATTTGTTAGGTATTACCCGACTGCTAATGAAGAGTTATGTTATCACGAGTATCTTGTATGTATGTGATTGTAAATTTACTTTATTGCCACGTGTCTTCCAAACGGCTACATGGATTTAAACAGTTATGGTATCATTAGATGTGTCTCAGAACTCAAGTGTCTTTAGATAGGTGTTTTACAAAAAAGTTTAAATTGTATTTAGTCGGGTATCAAAATGAAGGGCTTAAAGACCAGATTTCAAATAAACTTAAAAATAGTTTAGAAAGTCAAATAGCATCAAATGTAAAATTATTACAAAAATCGTATTACGTCGAACAAATGGTACTAATCATAAAACTAAAAAGCGGAAAACAAAAATGTGTACCAAAACTAAAACATCCGACTGCTATTAAAGAACTGAAAAGTTAAAACAAGCCGAATGTTGTAAGTAAAAAGGTATATATAGTGTAAATATTAGTTTAATTTAAGCTTAAAAGCAGGCGGGGACCCATTAAAATTTCTATGAATATTAATAATCCGTGTCCTACCTATATGAAAATGAAAATGGTCCCCGCCTGCTTTCAAGTTAAAATTAAACTATCATTTGCACTATATACACCTATTCTTACAACATTCGGCTTTAAATAGCAGTTGGGCTTTTTAGTATTTGTGCTACTTTTTTTATTGTTATAGCACCTTTTCATAAATCCTGTTTGAAAAACCGAGCCTTTAACACCACTGCGCCTTGTACTCTGAAAACTAGGCCACGACTATGCATACATTATTGTGTTTCATTTTATCGATTGTACCTACCTAATAGTATATTTGCTCGCCTAATAGTGTCCGAACATCTAGGTGGGTGCCAAGTCAGATCGAAACAGGACTGACTGGTTCTACACTAGGTTCGACAAATGATATTGCAGTAAAAATTTGATGCTTGCATTGACCTTTAGCACAGCCGGAAAGGCGTCTGACATTCGCCTTTATACACGTGTATTGAGGAGACTGGGGTGAATAATAGACCAGTGGTAGGCACGTGTACAATCGATAGGACAGCTGGGTCACGAAAGACACTCCCTCCGTAGGCTCGCCTGCATGCGCCGCACGCAAAAAAAAGACCAGGGCGGTATTCCATGGATCAATGGGGGTTGGAAAGATTCATAATAAAACAGTAAAAAAGTGTGTCTGTACATTGAATATATTTACAAAAAAATAATTAAGAGCGATAAATTTTTGTCTGTCTGTTTGTCTGTTTGTACACGCTAACCTCTGGAACTATTGGACGGATTTGAATAAAACTTTTTTGTTGTGTAGCTATTAAGCCTGGGCAACATATAGGATACAATTTTGAAAACTGCAACACCTAATGTAGGACCATAATAGACCAGCTAAACTATAAGAAATATGGAAATGACGCTCAATGGATTTTGATGGGGTTTTCACAGTTTGGTCCAACCACACACAGGTTCACAGGTTGATGGTAGTTTAGGGTCCAACTTGTGTAATAAAATACCGATTATTGACAACATAAACACTTTCAATACTTACGAAAGTAATATGAGGTCTGCGAATATTTTTCAGTTATAATTTTTAAACCACACCCCCTGCCTTGAGTCCGTCCCCGCCCGCTGCCCCGGTGTGGCCCGCGTATAAATAATAGGTCGTTTTGGGGGGCGGGGGTAAACAGGCCGCGGACTATAACGCCGACGCCAACCATCAAACTATCATAACCTGAATGGCAAGCTTCAAACGAGTGCCCTGATTCATTTCTTTATAAGACGTTGCTCATGTCCTGATTTTCAGAAAATGAGCTTTATCTGTCGAATTCCTGCTCGTCTGCCAAACGTGGATACATTTTTATGGCAAAACCTTCCACTGATGTGGTGAAGGCTCAAGACCTGCAGTGGACTGCTAAGTAATAAATGTCGTCAAAGATTTAAATTGTTTAGTATGCACTACATGTTCGTTTGCTAAGGCCCTAGAACGATGGCTTGATGTCGTTAAGGATGATGTGCGTGCCAACAAACTGACCACCAACGATGCCGATGACCGAACCAAGTGGACAAAAAAGAGAAGGGAGGCGGACCCCGGACCCGCGCGCGCCAGAGCACAACCGGGATATTGACGCCTAGATGATGACGATGTTCGTTTGCTAAGCCTTTGCTTATTTTTTACGTGTAACATCTTTCCTCTCGCATTCCTGAAATCTGTGGGTTTGATTTCGTGAAAACGGACAGAAGTCTTCAGAACCGGAAGTCGGGCTGTCATTAAAACCTATAGGGTATTTCCTGTAGGCCTAGAATCTTAAAAACGGTCAGAACATATTTAGTTTACCTAAGCTTTTTTAGGCACACATGAATATACAAACAAATGTAGTCCTTTGGAAATATCTCCTAGCGCACTGTTTAAGCGAGATATTCGACTTGAACGTTTTGTTAGGTATTTCAAGAAATTTTGGGGCTATATTTCTCATTGAATCGCGTTGAAAGTTGATATAATTGATGGAAAAAGTGATATTTAAGCGAGATATTCGCTTTAAAAGTTTTGTTAGGTATTTTAAGGAATTAAGAGGAATGGGAAGGCGGATCTCTCGGCAGAAAGTTAAGCCGGGATTCAACGCCAGAATTATGATAGTGATGATGATGTGGATTGAACGCAGCTTAAAACCGCGGGATACGAAGTTAAAGGGAGCCGCAGAATAATATCTTCCGCCCCGACTTCGTTCTGGTTGAAGAGTTAATTCATAGAAACTGATCAAAGTGCCATTAACAGGGTCCAATTATGAATATACACACGTACCTGTATATATATAGGTAAACACATAAAATTTCATTAAAATCTAAGGAATTATTTTACAAGTACCATCAATAGGAAAACGCAAAAAAAACGTCTAAAAATAATCTAACAATAAGTTTAAAATATTCCCAATACGACAATCACAAAGTAATGGGCAACAGTTTTCCAAATATTGACACAGTTTGTGGTAGGCAGGTCATCAGTCACCACAATGAGATAATTATTGTATAAACAACTCATGCGATAACAGTATTGTGATAGTACCTATCTATAGTATGGGCGCATTAACAGTTTAGTTTCGAATAATTTTGATGCAGTAGAGCAGCATGATGATTCTTCTTTTAAGGATTTCGTACTTCAAGGGTAAAAAACCGGCTAAGTCCGAGTTGAACTCGCATATAAAGGGTTCCATACTATTACCAACAACAAGATTTTGATACCAGAGTAACATTTAATTCGTAAAACTTTATGAAATTCAAAACCTTGTTACGCGAGTTTTTAGTACAATTTAATATTAGCACTATTATCATACGAAGTTTGGTGCTTGTATGTATTGCCGTGATGCTTGTATGTATTTCTGAAGAAGGGCTTACTGACGGCTCGTAATCTCGGACATAACATCGAAAATAATTCTAAGTTTTATATTTTAGCTGGAGATAAGTTGGAGTCATAGGCCGCTTTAGGGAGCGTCGGTGGCCGAGCGGTTACAGTATCCGACTCGTAAGCCAGAGGTCCCGGGTTCGAATCCCGCTCCGGCCATATACCAATGACTGTTTTCTGAGTTATGTACTTTAGTTGAATACTAATCGATTCTCTTACGGTGAGGAAAAACATCGTGATGAAATCTGCGCATTCAGGCGGCTGGATGTGTAACCATGATCCAATCTGGTCAGGTTCCCCTGGTAGCAGGGTTATAGAGGTCAGATGGCAGTCGCTCCACTGTAATTACCTGACCTGCAAAATCTAGGATCATGGTCAAGGCGGACCCCGGGCCCTCGAACGCGATGATTATTATTCTTTATAGGCCACTCCTGCCTGACCACACGCATCGCCTAACTTTACGATTTCATCGAACTAACTAATAATGACTTTGTATATGGGTATTTAAACGAAGTGGTGTTAAATATTACACCGCTGATAAGTTAACAGTTGACCGATAATGTAAACCTCACCAATTACTCCTTTAATATTTATTTACTCTGCCCGAGCAAACATTTAACAGTGTTGGAACAGACTATTTCTTATGAATTCGTATGTACCAGAAGTTATGTATTTACGTATTTGACTTCTATATAGTAGCTTTGATTGCATACGAAGTGTACGATATTCTTAAATATATATATATTTTAATATCTGTTTGTTATAGTTTTAGCAATATTTAAGAAGGCGTTATAGTTTACACCTGTACTGAATTAAGTAACTTGATTTTTTCCAGCTTAATCTATTGAAAAGGCTACAGAATGGCAAAAACTTGAATTAAGTACCTACAGATCCTGTCCTGTGAAAGTTTGTCAGATGGATGTTTTAGAATTTGGATGAACCTACAGTTTTTCAGCTTAAACATCAGTAACACGTACGCCTCAAACTCATCATCATCTATGTCAATAAATGGGGTCGGCACAATATTTCTCATTCTTCAATTCAACCCCCCGAATTCTTTAATTATTAGGGGTTGTATTTAAAAAAATATATTTTGAAAAGCGTTGGTACTGGTGATTGCTAAGATATAGGTTTATAAGCGGAATAAATTGCAGCTGCCCTATGGAACGATTTGATACAAATAACCTAATAGATAAGGAGACACACATAACTCCTATAGATACTACTAGATAAGAATTGCATAATTGTTTTATTGTCCCACAATGAAATGCTGCATAAAATCCGAATTCAAGTTAACGTAACCGATATAAAAACGTCGGCTAACCCCCGGCCGAATATACCCAATACTTCAATATCCCTAAACTCCTAAACCGATTTTAAAGAATCTAAGAACCATCAAGAGTCATACTCTTAAATATATGATGATGATTATGAAGAACCATCTCGATTAGACTGGCTTTCAACAAAAAACATCCATCGTCTATCCAGATCCATTCGTTCGGGAGCAACGATGCCACAGACAGACAGAGCCACAGAGCCCTTTATTCATCGGGAGTTTAAAACTAACTAACGCTACAAAAGGCTAATGTAATATTTTAAATATTATCATTAATAGGTTTATCCATATAAAACTAAAATCAATTAGGTACGTATAATTTCCACACAATATTTGTACCGTAATCAATCACTTAATTTTCTTCAGCCAAATCGTATATAACTACACATCAGATGTGTGACTAGTTAAATGCTATTTCAATAACTTTCCTTTATTATTTTCCAAACCAAGGTCGTTCTTGATTCTATTGAACTTGAGCCCTAATGTTTGATAGGTTAAGGTCACACCAGGCTCTAACTACTCGTTAAATATTGCATACTTTTTTTTGGTTCCACAATGAAATGCGCTTACACAATGTAATCAAATTTGACCTCCAAGTATTTAAAATCCAAGTTAACCTAACTGACAGAAAACCGTCGGATAAGCCCCGACACAGAATACATAAACTTCAATATTTCGTAAACTACTTAACCGATTTATAAAACTATATACTCGTATGATACTGTTCATCCGTTCGGGAGCCACGATGCCACAGACAGACATACACAGTAGTGTTTCTATGACAGCTTACGCACTTACCTATAATTTCTTTAAGTTGAAATTGTCACGTGGCAAGAAATGACTGATTTTGATAGTCCTCGCGAATCTATACATAGTATAAAACAAAGTGGCTTCCCGTCATCTGTTTCTATGTATGTATCTATGTACGCTTAGATCTTTTAAACTGCGCACAAATTTTAATGCGGTTTTCAACAATAGATAGTGTGATTCAAGAGGATGGTTTATTAGCAATAAAAAAGGGTAGGTTAGGTTAGCCTACCTACCCATTTTTAAAGTAGGTGTACGCGAATGAAGTCGCGTCGGGTCCACTAGTTATTTCATAAACAGAAGGCGCCGTCATTGAAACGCCAACTTAAATTTGGCCTATATTTTATTACCTGACAGAAGGAGGATTGTTTTTCGAGCGTATGTATATGTAGGTACCTTTGTATGTCTATTTCTTTGGTACGGGCTACGTTCGATTCTGTATTAGTAACTTTTGATAAATGACAATTTTCACCTTAATACACTGACTTCGAAGCTTGATTTTCTCTTTTAGGTCACCGGGCTTGGTATTTGGTATTAAATTCAACTAGATACCTTTACCCTTTACCCTGCAGTGACTGCGTCTTGAGTATCCGAGCAGCAAACGTACAACAAAGTGATCCAATATGGGTTCCGTTGTTACCTGTAAGAGGTTTAGAACCCTGAAAAGGAATGTAATGTACTCACATCACGGAACTGCGAGACCCCAGCCTCTCCCAGCTCGTACATGGTGACGTAAGCTGCCTCTGGAGCCACAAATAGCTGACAGAGCACCATCTCCTCGGAACGGAACATGGCACCCATGATGATGGCTCCTGTGGAAGGACACATAATTATATCAACAATGCAATGGCCCACTGCTGGCTGTGAGCTTCCTCTAAATTAATGAAACTTTATAATAATATTATTGAAAACATTTAAAATAAAACGCTGTTGCACATTTTCTGGTATGCGAAGGAATTAGCTGTTCGTAAGACATTAGTCGCCTTGTACGATACCTATGAATGGAAGGTCTACAACAACCACCAGAAGAAAGGATATGAGAGGACATGTTATGATATTTTAGGGTTCTATATCCTTAAGGTAAATATCGGACCCATTATTAAGCCACTCATCTGTATGTCTACAACAGAACTGTATCTTTGAAACCGTAGCAGATACATAACGTTTTGATTAAAAAAATATCATTTTAACATAGTACCGCAGTACCAAGGGTACTGCGGTACTATGGTACCCTTTTCATCTCAAAAAGTATCGGGATCCTTGGTGTCCACATATCGGATAGAGTGCGGTTTCGGAGTCACCTGAAAGGTTAGACTAAACAATCTTAGAAATAGAGAATTTCGAGAATATTCGAAACTCGTGCCATTCGTATGTGGAATGAGCTCCAAGCCACAGTGTTTCACATGACATAGGATAATTCAAGAGTTATATTAGAGGTCACTTCAGAGGCGGGCAACGCATTGTCCCCCCTTATGTTGCTGATGTCAATAGGCGGCGGCGACCACTTCCCTTCGGATCGCCCGCTTGCCTGTTTGTCTGGTTGTAAAAACGCTTCATCATCACAGCCCGTAACAGTCCACTGCAGGACTTAGGGCCTCTCCCACGAAAGGGGAGGTTATTGCCATAATCTCCACGCTTGGCAGGCGGGTTGGAGATCGCAGTGTTTAAATATAATAATGGAAAATGCTGCTGCCCGTTTTCCAGACTACGGAGACTCTTGATCTTTTGCATCGAAATCATTAGTCGCCTTGTACGACACCCATGAATGTAAGGGGTTGGTGCTATTCTACTCTGCCGGACACCACACGGCCAACGTGTAAAAACGCTTGCATTGTTGTATTCCTGTTTAAAGGATATGGTAGCCAGCGCTACAGGCGTGAGTGATTTCAAGTTAGTCCCCAGTGTCAACGCACCTGCAGTACTGCATTTTTGTTGCCTGCAATCAAATGATGTTATCGGTAACAGTTACCACTTATCATCCGTGACCATCATCTCACCTGGCGGTAGGTGACGATGCGGTCAAATGACAACAACAACAGTTAGTACCCAGTATCTAGGTATACAGGTATTGAATATGCTTTAAACATAACTGCACTGAAATAAAATTGCACAATAGCCGATTCTTCATTATGGATGAAGAAATAGCTTTTATTATCCATAGCGACTGTACGAAAGCGCATTTACCACACCTAACTCTACCTTATTGGCTATTATCTAAGTCCGTGAGTAGTAGAGAGTATACACAGAGCATAATCTCTTGAGAAGTGTTGTTGTCAGATGCGATTTCTTACTGTTATTTTCGCCATTATGTAATTATTAAATTGTTACCCAAAGACCACCTATTGAAATAATACAAAAAAGGTAATTGATTCATTTGTTCTGTAGGTTGGAATTCTATGCAGTGCTAAAGAAATTTAAATTCGCTGAGACATTACCCTAGCTCTACCCTACCCTGCCACTAATCTACCCTACTCTACTCTTTCCCTACCCTACCACTACCCTACCCTTTTCTATTTTACTGTACCCCATACCATACCTTACCCCTACCCTCTCCTTGCGTCGGAGGCCAAGTCTCATTTTGGGTCGTTGCGTCACCATAGTAAGTTAGTATACCCTACGTTACACCTTCTCTTCCCAACTCTACTGTACCCTTGCCCAACCCTACTCTACCTTATACTACTCCATACCCTACCTTACCCCTACCCCTACACTAACCTACAATAAACCTACACCTACCCTAGCCTAACCCTATACCAACCCTACACGTACATATCCTTTTTTTTACAAACCAGTCGTTCTGAAATTATGCGCGAACATGCAATATTTTGATACCTTGGGTTATACTATTACAATTTTCCTAGCGATCTCAATTTCTTTTAAAATAAAATATAGCATATTTTACACGCTGATAATGTAAGAATTTTTAAAATCAGTTCTGTAGTTTTTGATTTTATCCGTTACAAACAAACAATCGAATATTTTCTCTTTTAATATTAGTACCTATAGATACCTAACCTAGCAATACTGTCTGAGAGGATCGAAGAAACCCCACCGCTACGAATAACAGATTCTTTGAAAACAATAAACTGGCGTAATGTCACTCGGTTCCGACGCTTACGCAGGGGAATTAATTGCAATCTAATATTATTTTTAACTTTATCAGTCCGGTGTCAGACCAGCTGTGAAGCCCAGCCGATCCATAGCCACTAGGTATTGTATTTTTGTACCTGGACTACATCCAAGTAGATGCCGAGAGTGGTGCATAGAGTAATATTGCTCCAATTTCCCATTGATGAGCCGTACCGATCCAGAGGGCCATGTCGCAACCCGCCATTGACTCTATTTTAGATTCAGACACTGTTTTCGTTGTTTTGTTTTGGCTAATTTAGACGCGTTCTCTTTGGTGTTGGCGTTGTTTTGTTTTTATCGTTAATCACTCGTAATGTTAACACTTTATGACACCTACTTACATGTTTACGAGAACGCTGAAGGGTTCTGTGTTCAGTTAAAAATCGAACTTTTAACGAACAAAGCGAATTAAGTTAAGCTACTTCTGTTACGAACTATGACGACGTCCTTGTACAAAAAAAAATAACAATTATCACTAGGCATATCTAACCTGCGACAACAATACAAACTACTATGACTTTATAGTGCTGTCACGTAATTATTTATTATATTGTTAAGTACTCACGTTAGTTTTAGTCGGCCACGATAATGTTTTAAAACACTATTGTCTTTTTAGACAATCGGTTGTGATCTGTGGCTTGCGCACATACGTTCATCACTGCGATCGGGGTAACACTGCGGTGGCACCACGGCACGTCCGTCCCGCGCGCATGGGTCACTGCTACTGCCGAGTTGCTAACACCGCCGCTTTTCATTTGAACTAATAAAAAATACATTGGCTGGGTGCGTCCATGCCATGCTGAAGCACTGCGGTTCTAAGAGCTTTGTTTTAATTAATTTATAGTTATCGTCAAGTTGGTTACTTAAATCGTGCTGAGGCGCTGAAAGAACACGGTGTCGGTTTCTTACCCGACTGCAAGGGAAAGGTAATGTTTTTCGCGCGTATCTTTCTGTTTGTTACGGTTCTTCTATCAATAATGGGAGCTTAGATTCGTCTTGATAGCCAACGCGACTAAAAAAATAAAAACACACCGGTATCCTACAAGGGTAACGACAGGTAACATCAAATAATAAACCGGTCAAGAGAGAGTCGATCTCGCATACGAAGGGTTCCGTACATACCTAGCTGTGATATACCACGTTTGTTGTTAATTTCTCCCAACTTTTTTAAATTTTCTCTCAATAGTGAAGTTATAGGTTTTCCTGTAAAATATATACTATACTAGGATAATTAAATAACAAATTTTTACATTTTTTTAATAAAAATTTTCGACTCAGTAGTTTCGGAGATGAGGGGGACGGAACGGTAATTTTTTGATCAGTTTTCGTAATAACTCAAAATCTGTAGAACTCAAAAAAAAAATTCATATAATATGTCACGTGTTGCAGCTTGCATTTTTTTATTATCCAAGTTGTGCCCCAAAAGTTTTCATATTTTCCTATAAGCCCCCATATTCGAAATTTGTCTTTTTACGTTACACGTTTGCGTTTGGGTCACAGAAAGGATCATATTGCACTAAAGAACAATGAGACATAACGCGCCCAGAATGTAGCACTTTCTTACCTACTTTAGATGGAAGACCTGATTATTGTGATCATTAACAGACTTCAAAAACAAAAGAAGGAGTTTTTCAATTCGTCGGAACCTTTTGTTTTTTTTTAAATATATCTTCCTCGATTAATCGAAGACGCCTGGACTGATTTAGATTTTTTTTGTTTGCAAGGGTATACTTCCTAGGCGCTCCCGTAATCAGGTCATGAACTGATTATGGAATCCTGGAGAAATCGAGGGAACTTATCAAATATTATAGGCATACAAATAGCGATTTCAGTATTATCAGTGACAAGTCAAGCATTTGCATTCAGAAAAGTTGTGAAGTACACAGGCCACTGTACCTTTTCAATATTGTTACCTAAGAAATCTGTCAGTAATAGACAGATTTGAAAATTTCTTTTTTTTTTAAGAGTTATGTAACTCATGGGGTGGTCCTACTTTTATCAGGGCAAAATCGAGGGATTATTTGAATTATGAATTGTATATTGTTGGTATATGGGGTGTTTGTTACGTTATCATATCCTACTCAGGTATCTGGTTCAGGGTGTCATAATTTGCTGCTGCTGTGCTGGTGATGAAACCAAAGAACTCATCAACAATTAAGTTTTGGGGATACTACTGCAATTTGTCGACAGGAACCACTCAGTAGTATCTAGGGGTCAAAAAAGAAAAGTATCACAAAAAGGAAAAAATAATCTTTTTATCATACATTACGAGTAAAATACATATCATATCATTATTTTTGGAGTGCCACACACCAACCCTGCCCCTGCCCCAAAAGTTTTACCTATCTACGAACATTACTGTGCTGGCACCGACTCCAAAAATAACGATATCTACCTTACTCGTATTGTCTAATAAAAAGCTTATTTTTTACTTTTTTACATTTTTTTTGTTATTTGACAGCTCAACTCCAACATATTTAGGAAAAAAGTTATGACCAATTGAAATACAGTCCTTTCAAATACAAATGTAATACAAATGTTAGCGACCAAATACGATTTAAGTTATTGAATAGAGCGTCGAAGGCCTAATAGCCATTAGCGGGTCGCACACGTAAGCGAGAGACCAAGTTAGATACTCGTATCAGATTTGGCTATTAACATAATATGCATTTTTAAAGTAATAACAGTATTTCATTTTGATATCTCTTTGATCAGTTGTAACAAAGTAAAGTGATCAGAATGAAAAGGTCAGGTAAGCTTGAAAGTGCTACATACTGGGTTCAGTATCAGGTTGACGGAACCCCAGTCGAAGCACTTGGTGGAGACCAAACGCCATACTTGGTCACAGTAAGCCTAGGTCAGACTAGTTCGTTCTAAAGGTTGTCCTAGAACAATGTATTTTATCCTATCTTTCTTAGGACAAACTGGTTCGACCCAAGTCAAATTTGTTGGGTTTGAAATTAGGATTGGCCGGTATCATTATAATGTAATATGAGCTTAAATTAGTTCGTACTTCGCTACGATTGTCTTTAAGTTTTTAGGCAAAAATGGATTGTCCTAGGTCAAACTTGCTTTTTTAAGGCACTTAGAATATACTAGTTTCGCCTAGGACAAATTAATTTGATCTGATGTCAGATTTGCACGATAACATATCTTGCATTTTAAAGAAGGTAAATGTGACTGAGTTTTAATTTGACATAACTTTTTCCTAAATAAGTTAGAGTAGGGCTCTTGTATAATAAAATGATCAGAATGATCAGATATTTCACCTAAGGTCAGTTCATTTCGGGGACGTTGTCCATACATTCTTGTCCATTGTAATTTTAACTGAATCATTCCAGAAGGTAGTTGCGGAATTCTTTTTTATGTCAAACAAACGACGGGCAAACAGGCTAGCGGAAACCTGCTGGAAAGTGGTCACCGCTGCCTATTAAATATTATTTAAAATTATATTGTTTGACTGCGTATTCTGTAAGGTGGAGGTACATCCCCAGTCGGGCGGCTCCGATTCGAACGCGATTCCTCTATGCCTACCCCTCTTCGCAGTGCCCTACCTCTCTTTTTGGTTGAGAGAGACGAACAGGCCGACCGACGTGTGAGTGATCCTATACCTAAGGTTCCGTTTTTTATTTGGGACGTAGGGAACCCTAAAACTTGAACGTAGTTGTAAGAAAAATTGTTTGAAGATATATATTTTTTTCTCCAAACCCCAATATCAAAATTGACATCAATATATTATATATATTATTTTTTAGTTTAATAACAATTAATAATAATAACGTGTGAGTCGGAATTGCATACCGATGTTTGGAATTTAATGAAATTTTAGGAATCTAGTAGACAATAATGTAACTTTAGAATTAATAGTAGAAATCCTTTCCCTCATGTTGTTCAAAGGTATTAATTTATTACTCTATTATTTCATTGTTTTGTTGCCCAAATAAAATGTTATCGAAAATAATACGATGTTTAATACATACAATGCTGTGCATAGCAGGCTGCCATTGAAATGTGACCGCCTGTTTATGGTCTACTTAAGTCAGTGTACTCACAAGTAGGTCGTTAAAACTCAGCCTAGGAAATAACAGGTATAGTTTGTATTAAAAATAAGTTCTCAAATAAAAAATATATTTTCATAACATGCTTTTATCGTACAAAGAGTTCAATCACGATGCGGTTATCTTGTTGCTGTCAGCATTCAATAGTTCCTATGGCCACCTTGAATATCATCCTAGGGTAGGTATAGTACTTAATATGACCTTAATAACAAACATGATTGGATTATCTTGTTGCGTTTCTAGATCCTATGGTCAGTTTCCGTCTTTATAATCAGACCTTGAATATCACCTAGTGGTATAGTACTCATTATCACCATCCCAAAGAGCCCAAACACGATAGTGTTATCTTATTGCATTAATTAGTTCTTATAACCACCTTCCGACTTCATAATCTGACCAGCTCCATGGTTCATGGCTCCATATAAAGCATTGTCATCCAAGGTACCAAATAAAATATCGCCCAATTGAACACCGGGAAGTGGGTCAAATTGGGTTTGCAAGATTTTCCCGAATATACATAGTTTAAAAAACAAACATTTGCAAGTTAAATAAAAGCTTGTCAACAAATACTAAGAACGTTTACAATTTATACACCTATTTACTTACACCATTCGGCTTATTTCTAACTTTTTAGTTTTTTATGGCAGTCGGGACTTTTAGAGAATCGCATAACCCAGTCGATAGTAAATTATTAAATTATTCGACGTAGAAGCATATGCAAAAAATAATTTAGGTCATCCCGCAATGACTTTATTGCTAAATCGGTTTGCGTTATGTGGCCATGTGACTATTATTATTCGTCAACTACTTATTATCAACCCCCAATGAGTAAAATCGTAAAGATAGATAGTTTGTTAATACCATAACAAGTATTCAAATGAAAATAATATTATTATATATAAAAATTAAGATTTTAACGCCTACATATTATTTGTTATCAAACTTTACCACATAAATAATTGCTAAACATTTTCTTGCAGGCGCTATTTTCAAAAATGTATTTACAATCGTATCCCGTACCCGTGTAATAATACTTTTTATATTTTATATCATAATAAGTTCTAGTCTGTTCTGAACATTAACTGAATTAATGCCAGATATACCGTTTATACCGTCTTATATCTCTATTTCATAATCTACTTAAATCTAGAGCTGTCTTATTGTTTACACCAAAAGAGAACGAACGAATTCTCTTGCTCTACTATGTTCGATTGGTATAAATATTAGCGTGAAGTTTTTTAGCATAGTTTTCAAACTACATATTACAGTTATTTTGCGATACATGCCGGGCTTTGATAACCTATCATTTTTGTAAAGTTCTCTTAATCTTAATTGTAGGTCACCCACCTTTAAGATTGTTATTAGCAAGTTAAATAAGTGGGAATCAGTGATGTAAATTTTGTTTGTCATTCTTACTAAACATTCTATTAAACTCGAATTAAGCATTAGTTTCTATTTAATTATGTAACTTTTAGGCATCATCGTCATCATCATCGTATCAGCCAGAAGAAACTGCTGGGCATAGGCCTCCCTCAGAGATCTCCACAAAGGCCGGTCAATTGGTATATTTCAATACGCAAATTTTATCTATGGATTTGTTGCGTGATGTTGATAAACTGTAGAGTACCACAAACTTGCCCTCTGCCCTCTGTTGGTCACCACGCGAAGGTTCGAAAGAACGTTTCTCGCTCGTACGATTCGGATGTAGAATGAGCTTCCAGCCAAAGTGTTACCTTCGGACTGTGACATGGGATCGTTCAAGAGTCATATAAGAAGTCTTTTCAAAGCATTGGTGACTACCCTGGTGTTGCTAATGGCCATAGGCGGCGGTGACCACTTTCCGTTAGGTGGCCCGCTTGCCTGTTTGTCTGCCATATAACATAAAAAAAAACTTATCCGAACCAGTGACGGTGCCGCTGTTGTTGAGAACGAAATGACATTTCAAAATGGCGACGCTTAGTTCCAGTTTTGCCCACCATGTCAGATAAGTTTATTGAACTCTAGATTATAAAATAAAAGATAATGCAAATCGTTTCATTCGTTTTATCATGATGTTTTCCCTTAACGTAAGAGCATCGGTTAGAATTCAACTAATATACGTAACTTAGAAAAGTATCCTTAGTACGTGGCCGCAGTGAGATTCGAACCCGGTACCTCTCGCTTACTGGTGGGATACCTTAATCACTCGGACACCAGCGCTCCAACGCTTATGGCATTATATATTGAGTTGACTTTTTGACAGCTTTGACAGCAGCTGCATCTGTTATTTAAGGCAGTGACTAACTTAGGGACCTAGGGACTAAGCATCCCCTAATCCACTTCCTAACTTTGAGCGTTATCTGACGGCGAAAGTTATTTCCTAGCTGATGGTGAAACGTATTTTCGTCTAAAACAATTCTTAAGTATTTAGGCATCGGATTTAGGCGATTTGTATGTTTTGTGATAACGGGTATTGATCATAAATGTGTCAACTTAAGCATCACCTAGGTTTACAAGTTTGAAATCAGGCATAAGATTTGCTTTTAAGAGCCACGGCCAAGTCATACTTTCTGACCCAAATGTGAGGTTGGTAGAGATAGGCGTTGTAGAGTTAAGGGCTTGGCTCTTCATGAGATCTGATAACCTTTTTACAGTGAAACTGTTTGTGCTTGCGAGGCTTGGCGAACCAATGTTACACGAAATATTTTTAGTGGGATTAAGTAATTTTCCTCACAACAATCGGTCTTGCGCTGTCCCCAACCAACGTCTATCCATCACTGGGGTGTCGCTCCACCTTGCGGTCGTCACTGAAGGACCTTTCGCTTTTTACCGACGCTTTTCTCCGATGCTCATGTGCGGATATATGTCCGTCTTGCCTATGTATCTGTGTGCCTGTCAGTGTCAAAGTAGCTCCCGAACTGATGAAGCGATTTAGATGAAGATTTTTTTAAAGAGCGAATCTAGATAGTTAGTTCTTAACTTTAAAATCGGTTTTGTACCGTAGAAAAGAATATATGTATACTTAAATAGGTGGAGAATTATGTACTTAGGTACTTTCTTACACACAATTTCCACTCATCAGTGTCAGTCGGAATACTCCCAGTGGCCTCTCCCTGAGATCTCCACAAATGCCGGTTTTGAGCCTTCCGTTGGATACTGAAGGAGATGGTACCTGCGATCTTTAATCTTAGGCTTAATCTAATCCTAATCGAATAATGACAACCGCATCGATTATTATTTGTATCAGAGTAAATACTATTTAGGTAGGAGTAGGTACATCCTGCATTACAGGGCCACACTATACATCGTAGGTATAGTACGTAGGTGACATTATAAGTACCCAGCTTTTCTGTTAATTAGTAAACAACCTTGGGTTTATTAACCCGGCGTCTGTCAGGTTGGGTCATAATGACCCGCCACATTTTTAAACGCGTATTTAAAAAAAGTTATAGTTTGAAGTTGTCGTGTTTTTCAGTAGCTGCAGTTAATACCCCTCCCCTTTCGGTTTTAGTATCAGCTCAGTCGGTGTGCCCCTGCAAAGGGAGTTACAAGCGGGTTAATGTAAAAGGGGGTTAATATGACCCAACCATACATTCGATGGAACCTTTTTGTGCCAATTACGTTTATGCATTTATTTCTTTGATATATGGTTTTCTAGTCACTAGCTAATGCTACACCTTCTCAAGGATCCTAATTTACAAGTATGGGTACTGTTTGAAAAAATAAAAGACAAAAAGACTATTTTTACTGGTTTACTCGCCTTAGAAGAGATTTCTAAACGATCACTTGAACGCCTGCAAAGATGTGTTTTGTTTGCATAGAGAGATGCGCAAGACAATAAGATAATTTACTGGAGAACCTTTAGAGGGGTCACCTACTGATATTCACGGAGTTCAAAAACGCTGCCAAATATGTGCCTGTGTAAATTGTAAGAAGATTGTCTGTCTACACTACATAATTACTTACTACGGTGGATATGCAAATATAGAAGCTAATAGTAATTAGTTTTAAAATTTCCGTTAAATTTAGCATAAAGTTTTTCCAAGACCTTACATTAGGTATACTAAAAAGTTTAAAAAAATTATTAAAAAGTTATAATTTTGTTTATTTGTTAGTAAGATTGCAGATATTAAATATTTTGTTATAAATTTTATAGAGCTTTTGTATATACACAACAAGTTCCTAATATTGTATGATTTTTTATTGTTTTTCATCAAATATAGTAATTTGAACATCACTTAAACTGATTTAATATATCATTCCCAAAAAGTAATTGAAATATTAAGAATTAAACCATTTTTAAAATCCGGGTTATAATGACCCACCATACAGTCCTTGTACTAATTTTCTACCATACAGACGCCGGGTTAATGGAACAGTTTAATAACATTGAGGATCCAAATAATCAAATTAACTTTAGCCTATCCTCGTAATAACAACTTACAAATTTCACATAAATACACCGAAATTAAGAGGGTAAACTCAACAAAATCCGCCTCCAGCAACTGAAGTGGCCTTCGAGGGGCAATTTATAGAAAGCGTGCCCTTGAAGGGATGACAACATAATTGTCAGGAGATGAGAAATTGGCGGGTGATTTCATTAGTTGGCGGGGCGACCAAGCCCTGAGAAAACCGCCATCCTTTATCTGAGACACTGCGTATGCCAGGCCAGTCGAACTCTGACCGCCGCGACGGGTGCTTGCCACGGTCCCCGACGACCCCGCGTTCGCGCCAAACGAAACGTCACATTGGAAAAAAGAACGCACAGAATAAAAAAAGGAAAAACACTCCGCGCAACCTGCCAGTGCAATTAAAATAGAACAATGGTGAAACGTCACTAAGTAGCCGAGGTCTAATATTTACCCATCGATTGTTTACGTGACTTTTTGTTTTATTTATTTATAAACAAAATTGTAATTTTGCCAATTGTTCCTGTGTTTGTTGTACGGGAAATTTACGGATATTTAATTTGGTAAGTGTATTGATTTGAGTTGAGTATGTTGGGTTTGTCAAAAATTTTATCATATTTGTTATTTGAAAAAGGTGGAATAATAAATGATTGAAAGCGACGCGTTCATAGTAGATTAGAATTTGCTTGTTATTTCGAAGACGTAAGGCGTAATTTCTAGTCAAATCGTACGTTCACATGCTTACAATTTTTTTTATAATTTACTCAAAGTTTCAAGCATGTGAACATTTATAAGGTGTGAAATTTTGTAAGGAACATTCAAGTGTTTGTTTCTTCTTTCCCATCAAAACTACAGAACGGATTTTTATGAAATTTGGCGATAATGTAGCAATAAACCTAGAATAACTTACAGGCCCTAATGTATCCCTAAATTCAGTCTAAACAATACTTCCATTTTTAATCGCGACCGTTTAGGTCTGACGGTCAGTTAAGTTGTTTTTCACCTTTGAAACATTGGGCTAGTACGAGTATATGAACCTACTAGTAACGAGATCTGTTACGAGAAACTTTCATAACTTTTTGTAGTAAGTATGGAATTGAATATGGTCCTAGGACTTCGGGAATTACTCTAGAGATTTTGATAACAACTAATCAGTGAATCAGTCAGCTTCGAAACCGACGTATTTAAGGTGCTAATAAAATGTAATTTTTTGTATTTTATAACTTTTCTACGTACATCGTATCCTGAAATTTTAGCTTTTTGGCATCTAGACCAAAAATATAAGGGTCTGAAAATTCGACCTAATTCTTCGGCAAAAAGTAGTGCCCCCTACTTTTGCTCGGCTCCTCGGGCACCCTCTGATTACATTTCCATTCACTATTACACAATAGATACTAGTAGTATATAGTAGTAGATAATACTACCAGGCTGTCTAGAGAAGGATGCAGGCTTGACAAGGAGACTTAATGGTAGAACGACACAGTCCAGAGGCAGAATATTGTGATCAAAGCCCTCTTTAAATCACGCTGTGCCCCAAGAGCTACCGGGTCCTCCGGGACGCCAGGATGATGACGATGATAGACTAGTATCAACTCTTTCTAAAAATATGGATGTCATAAAAAAACATTTGGTAGTTGAACTATATAATTCATACTGGGTCAGTCTGAAAATCAGCGCTGTGTTTGGCTGCTGCCATTCATAGTGTTAAGCTGAGACTGGTCCAATTTGGTCCGATGATGCATCGCCCTGCTTCCTTATTATGTACCTATTCTGTTAGTTTTCAGTTTTTTTTAATGTGTTATTGGACCAAATCAAGATACGTCTATGTCTATGTCTATGTTTATACAATATCGTAAGAAAATTTGTTTTTGTAAACGAAAATAAATTTGTATTTATATTTGTATCAATAAAAAAGAGGGGTATTGTAAGTTTGACGTTTGTATAACGGCTTTGTGGATTTGTGTGTCTGTCTGTGGCATCGTAGCTCCCGAAGGGAACAGCCGATTTGGTAGCAGCTTTCTCTATTTGGAAGCCAGTTTAATCTAAATAGTTCTTCGCTTTGATTTATTTAAATCAGTTCTATAGTTTAGAAAATATTGGAGTTTAAGTAAACTTAGTTGGGAGTTATCCGACTTTTTCTGTTGGTTAGGTTATTGATATTTTTAGCAACTCAACCGATTTAGATGAAGTTTTTATCGGATTCCTCCTAGCGCAAGTTCTACTCGTCCAGTCATTAGATAATTAGTAAAACATCTGACTAACTAATATGATAATCCATATGGAAATATGCATAAAGCGGCCAGCCAATTTGTAGCATGATTACCCGGTTCTTCTTCTCTTTAGTAGGGTACAATGAGTTTACAGTTAAGAGGGGCTAAATGAAAAAATAGCTAATCGAATAACATAGCCGTATGGCTAATTCTAAATCTAATAACTAAGCTATTTCTTCGCTGTGAATATTAATTCTTTTGTATTTCTATTGGTAATAATGCAATCACTTGTACATATAATAATATACTATTACTTAAGTATATTAATTTATGTAGAAAAATGTAATAGGAGATTGTACACCAAAGGGATCTTTATCCCTTACATTATGGGCGGCATATTGGATCCTAAACGTAGCAAAATAATTCTATAAATAACTCCCGAGTGTAGCGAGTATATAAAGTTTATATAGATTATGCAGTTCGGATCTCGACCATATTACTTTTCCGAGTCTAAACGTGCCGTAGAATCTGAGGATGGAACGGAAATACATTTTTTGGTTAAAGCTGAAATCCAAGTCTAAATTAAGGTAGGAATTACATTCAATTTTCAGGAATTACATCTATCACAAACGTCGGCAATGCATCTGCAAGTGCCCCGGTGTTGCGGATGTCTATGAGCAGCGATGATCTTAATAATCAGAAGCCATATGCTCCCTCTCTCTGTAAAACAATACAACCTTATCAGTTATTACAACTGGCTGCCTGTATTACGATACTGATATAGTTTTGTTATGGAGAGTCCTTCATAGAACTTGAGAAATTAATATAATCAAAATAACTACACCACAGACCTACGCTCGACTGTTTAAAATACTTAACCAATCTAAATTTCGGCCATTTACTACGCTTAATATTTGAATACCACGAAGTCCATGTCGGAGTTAGCTAGCTGCCAAACTCATCAAAACGGGCTGAGTAAATTAAGCGTGAAAGCATAAGCGGGACGATAAACAAATTCATGAGCATATGAACTATTTAACATAGTATTAGGAACGCTAGCACACGTATCCCAACAATAGCACATAATTTAGTGATTTCTGTTTTACACAATAAATGGATTAGAAAAATGGTAAAGTGAAATAAGAGCTGTGTCAGGACAGAGCAGAGTGGTGGTTCGTAGTGTCTGCCTAGCCAACCTGTGGGACGGAGGAGTGAGCTTTATTTATATATGGCATACGAGTAGATATATCGTTTTCGTCAACACTTATCTCACCTAAAAGTTTTATGTAAAATTGGTTTGCCAAGCCTCGCAAGTTCATAACGGTTTCACAATGAAAAGTTATCAGAACTAACTCTACAAACCATACATTTTGGTCAGAAAGCATGTTCTGGCTGTTTCATAGATTCAAACGAAGCTCTATCAATGACAATGTAATCAATCAGTTAGGCTTTGTAGAGATACGTGTTTGGCTCTTATTGAGATCTAATAACGTTTTATTACAAGCTGTTATTTACTTTCACATGTCCCCATGTGCGGAATAAAATCTTGCAAGTTAAATTTGACCCATTTCCCGGTTTCCGAGCTGAAATAAGTTAGGTAAAAATGCATTGTTTTGATACCATCGAGCTGATCTGATGATAAAGATGGAAGGTGGCCATTGGAACTCCTAAACTACCCATGAAAATCCATCGAGTTTGGGCTCATTTGATTAGTCCTGACTTGTTTACAGCGAATGCGTTATGAGCCTGCGAGGCTTGTCAAACAAAACTTAGATTTGTAATTGATTTGATAATACGTGGATACGTTGTCTACGATACCCGTCAGTAAGCCCGGCAACGGCACGTGACCGTGAAAATGTTACAGACGCCTATAAAACTTTTGGTATGTTTGTTTTGAATACGCGGCTTGTTTTTTCTCTCCCCTGTTTACTTTACAAATCTACAATTTTATCTACAAACCGGCTTTCGGGTACTTTCGGATTAATTCGGCGGCGAATAAAACACTCGGGTGAATCACGAAATTGTGCTTGCGGTGTATTTTGTGGCACTGAGTGAGGGATTCAGTATATATACAGTTGTATGTTCTTTAATAGTGTAAACCTCCTCGTGCGAATTTTACGGGTGAAATTCTTTGATTGTTTACGAGATGTTTTTTGTAGTTATGAGATCAAACGCGAGTTTTGATGGTGGGCAAGTCGTCCACATGGCTAAGCGTTATGGTGGCTGATATTTTGGGCCAGGTATTTATGGCAAATACTCAACATATTACTCGAAATAGGCGAAATAGTTTTATTTATTAATATATATATTTTTATTACTTTTGATTTGGACGAATCTAATAGGCACTATTAATTACGTCACTATTACGTAGTGACGAATGAGCAGACAACCCACGTGATGGAAAGGGGTAACTGGCGCCCATAAGATATACAAATACGATTGATGTACTTAGGTCTACTTAATAAAACTTTATATGAAACAATTAATAAAAATTTATAAAAATATGAAAAGTGGTAGAAACGTATTTTTTCGTTATAAGTAATTTGGTAATTAAGTTGTTACTATTAAACTATCTCTAATTGTTTCTCGAATAATAAAAGTCGGTGTCACTACAAAAACCCCTCAAATTTAATTAAATCTCACTTATTCCAAGACTAATTAACGTACCAATCACCACGTATCAACTGGCCATCCAATCATAGTAAACTACAATATAGTACACTAGATAAGCCAGCAGATAAACTTTACTATTGGAGTCCAGATTTATGACGAGTTCAGTCAGGGGTACGTCCGTCCCCTTACCCGTTGGCATCCTATTGTTACCACCCCATTGTGGACGTCCCCAGCCCTCGCTCAAAACGTGAGACCAACAAAGGGTACACTACCATAGTATAATAGTAATAAAAAAATCGTGATAGCTCCGTTGCGTAATGAATTGAATCGTTACGCTCGAAGGTGACAGTTGGTATGGGCTGATAATTTCGTAAACTGTACTATTTGATATTATGACGCTGTTCGTTGCCGTTAGAGGTTGTTTTCGAAGTTTTAGAACTGATTTGAGAATCTTTGTAGGGTATAAGATATGGTGCTCCTTCATTGCATGAATGCCTAATGTCCGTCATTAAAAAATCTGCATATATTAACCTCCCACGGAAAAAGAGAGGTGTATAAGTTTGAAGTTTATTTCCTACAAATATTTGACAGCCAGTTTAAGGTGGTATAACTAAATAAAACCCAAATATACTAACTTTTGCTCGACATGTCTTCATGGGTTCAGTGTTTAGTAATTGCATTATGGTTTAAACTCTCAGTAAATGCATTAAATAGAGCAGAAAATGAATTTTTGAAGGTAAATAAATAATAAAACAAAGCAGTGAAATAAAAAAATCAATAATTGACCGCTAGATGACGTTGTTTATTATTTTTCTTTTTTGTTTTATATTATTAACATGTAAGAGTAGAAATCCATTTCGCGCTCCATTGGCGGAGTATTAATATTCTGTGCTAATGGCCAGTTGCACAGCCGAACATTAAAAACTTCAAACCCTTGAATGAATCTTGATCAAAGTTTACCGATTACTATAATTTATATGGAAATAGACCTTAATCGAGATGGTTCTTGGCTTTATTTCAATCGGTTCACTTTTCCACGTCTGTCCGTCATGTTATTATTATTACATCTTGTATCTAAGTAATAATTACACATACGGTTCATACTACATACGGTAACTTCAAATAAAATTAAATTGGTCGCGTTGAAAGATTACTTGTCGGTGGCTTTTGAGCGTGCGCACTTCTTGACCTATAATAAACAAAAACAACCTTACTTAACCTAACTAATATTAGGTATATTATACAATAACATTTAAAGCTTCCCTAGTTGTATACTGCGCAACCTAGCGGCAGTACGCTATATACGATAACATAAACGCTGGATAGCCGTAATTACGTGTGATTACGTTAGCTGCGGCGGCGGTCGTTCGAGTTTTTGCGCGAATGCAGGCTTCCCATACACATAACACTGTTATAACCGTGGAATAGACATTGTTTTCATGTCTCCAGAGAGAAAATCTTCACACCCTATTTGAATGTGTTGACAAGCATTATCGTCATCGTATATGTAGCTATTTTTATAAGAAAATAGGTATAGCTAAGGAATGGACTCGTTGCCTGCGAGTGTCCTCCCTGATCCATTACAAAGGCCTTCAAGGTTGGAGTTACCAGACTGTTCCTAGACAGGCATGCTTCTTCTTCGGAAGCATCACCACTTACCAGGTGAGAGGTTTTATATGTGCTCTATTTTAACTCAAACGACCCCAAACTCGATGGGTTTATCATGCATTGAATAGGAGTGCCTATGACCATCTTCCGATTGGTTCATCAACAATCAGTTACCATATGAATGCATTGTCATCGAAGTTACATAATACCAAATTTTAGCTTAATTGAACGCAGGGAAGTGGGCCAAATTAGGCTTGCAAGATTTGAGAACATTGCAAGTTAATAAAAAGCTTGTAAAAACCGCCAAAATGCGTGTCGGAGTTTGCTCATGGCTCCGTGCCAAATGGTGGTTACGCGTTTGACCGCAAATTAAGGTGGTTATTTTTAAAATATTTAAATTTAAAAGAAAAATTTAGATTTATCAATATATTGATTTTTACCTACATTCATACATAACTTCACACAGACGTCTCTCACTTCTACTACATTCATTAACCATTTCATACTTTAACGTCAGTTTATGGTACCTCTTCTAATCTGACCTTTCTTAAAATATCATCGATTTTGTCGTGATACCTTAATCTTCTATTCACTCCTGCCATACAAATATTTTTGTTTGGATGTATTTAATCATAAAAATTTTCAAATGTTCTCCAAAGTTCACCAAAGTTCTTAGGCCAATTTCGAACAAAATTTAGAAAATAAAGCTGACTTTAGCTGATTCTCATGCCTCGTTACTACAACAACAAGCTACTTCTGAACAATGATTCACGTTCGGTTAAAAATATTTTATTTTCACGTCACCACACACATAAGAGTCCCATTTAATTTTAAAATTATGTTTATATTTGTAGTTTGTTATAGTGGCCATAGAAACAAATATTCTGTGAACACTCGACGTAGAAATCTGAGAAACAGGCCTGTGATAGATGACAGACAGACGGGTTCAAAAATCTAAGCCATGTTTCATCTAATTCGGATGGGCAGAACCAGATATACAACTTGACCTCTCGTAATACCAGCATTCATACAATAGGGTGATAATTTAAAATTTAAAATTGTTGAACTGTCATAACGATTTCCACACGGACGAAGTGCGGGCAAAAGCAATCGATAGTTGGTATCGACATTATAGTTTGTATAGACTACCCAGTATGTAGCACTCTGTACGTCTTCATTATTTGAACTACTATTAACTCAGTGGTCTCGTAAAGTAATATTTCGGTGGTACACCATGCCGAGCAGTCTGAATCTCCCGAGGATACGACGAACGAGATGTCTAGAGCACTGGAGCCCCAGCGATGCCTCGACGCTGCTACCACAGATCCCAGTGATTACGATCCGCCAGGATATTAAAGGGAATTAAAAAATATATATTAAAAAAATAAAACCCGACTACAAATTACTAAAAGTAAAATTTAAGCTTTTTATCATACAATACGAGTATGTAGGATATCATTGTTTTTGAATCGGTGTAAGCACAGTAATGTTCGTCAGGGTAGGATTAAAATTAAAACTAAAATAATGTTATCTAACTTACTCGAAGACGCAGCGTGGGTAGTCCTCCGACAAGGTGGACCGACCACCTGGTAGAGATCGCAGGTACCAGCTGGATGCGGAAGGCAAAGGACCGGTCTTTGTGGAGATCTCTGCGAGAGGCCTATGCCCAGCAGAAAGACGCCCAGTCTTTCGGCTGATATGATGATTTTGATGATGAACTTACTTATGTATTGTATGATAAAAATATTTTTTTACTTTTTTGTAAAGTACTAACACTTAGCCCAGCTTGCACAAAATTCTTAAACACATTTAAGAATGATGTTTAACGTTTTTTGTTTAAGTATCAATTGTAATGCGTTTAAGAATTTGATGCAAGCCGCTTTTAGTTTTTAGATTATAGCTAACATATTATGAACTTGTATAAACCGCGTAATAATACTTTATAATGCCTGAAATAAACGGTTCTTAACATTATTATTAAAGGTAATATAAAAGACAAAAGACAATATATTTTTATTGTCTTTTGATGGCCATATTATTATTACCCATAGATAATTTATTTCTACTAGTAAATAAGTAACTGTAAAGTGTAAATGTCGTAGCCAGATTCTAGAATTGACCACTTTATGATGTGGACGACCATTTCATGAAATGTTTGTAATATGGCCAGTTAAAACTGTCCATATCGGTTAGAAGTCAATGTTTGATAGTATGTTTTATCATTAATCTGCTTAATACGATATTAGTTGCCCTCCTCTTTTGAGTCATTCATCATCATCAACGAGTTAAATCCCGGTTTCGCTATGAGCCTGAGGAGCTTGGCGAGCCAATTTTACATGAAATGTTTTTGGTGGGATTTCATGTCTTTGTGGTATAGATGACCTACTTCTTTCAATTAGTGTTAGTACTTATGTGTGTGTTTTATATATTTTTAATAAGGTCTCAAATGAAAAATATGTTTTTATAACAAACTTTTAATATGATTAGTCAGAGTACTTGTCAAGGCTAATAGGAGCGTCGGTGGCCGAGCGGTTACAGTATCCGACTCGTAAGCCAGAGGTCCCGGGTTCGAATCCCGCTCCGGCCATGTACCAATGACTGTTTTCTGAGTTATGTACATTAGTTGAATACTAACCAATGCTCTTACGGTGAGGGAAAACATCGTGATGAAACCTGCACATTCAGGCGACTGTATGTGTAACCATGATCCAATCTGGTCAGGTTCCCCTGGTAACAGGGTCATGGAGGTCAGATGGCAGTCGCTCCACTGTAATTACTTGACCTGCCAAATCCTGGATCATGGTCAAAGGCGGACCCCGGGCTCTCGTTCTCGAGAGCACAACCGGGACCTTAACGCCAAGATGATGACTTGTCAAGGCTAATCAAACGAGCCCAATCTCGATGGGTTTCTAACCATCTTCTGTTTCCATCATCAGATCCTCGCGATAGTATCATAACATTGCATTATCACCGAACTTATATAATGTATCTATACAAATTTTCAGAACAACCTGGAAGTGGGTCAAATGTAACTTGCACGATTTTATAACGAACAAACACTGGGACATTTGAAAGTACATATAACCTCGTAATTTTTTATTTTATTTATCTTCACAGGTGTTATAAGTTTGATATGATATCCCGAACTCGTACGTGGTTTTCTATATTTGAAAATCAATTTAGTAGTTTCGTACATATTTGACTATTTACTAATTAAATTTTGACTTTCTCGGGAGTTATCAGACTATGTCGTTTAGGTTATAGGTAAATCTTTACAATCATCGACACACTTAAGTTTAAAAACATTTAAAAAAAAACTATTTATATTATAAAAAACCTTTCTTTTCGAACCAGGGTTTCTCTACGAAGTAACCGACACCAGTGCTTGAGTACTCCTCGGACGGTCGTAGTGAAAATTAAATTTATCCAAGCGCTCAATTGTGCTCCAATTGACGCAGTCTCGGTCTATCTCATTGAATCGCAAATTTTGCTAGCACCTTATGCGTACGGCCCAGTCTGTCCAGTCGACCTTCGTATGCGTATCTGCATGAACTGGGCCTACCCCACTCTCTGATACAAGTCCACAATTAGATAACATTCGTAGTTTTATTCTAAATATAAAATATTAAGACTTATTACTAATAATAAGGACTTCTACGTTGTGATTATTTAGGATTTCTCGCTGCAGATTGTATATTTTGTAAAAACGATTGTAGATATAATAAAACTTGATCCATTAGGTTAGAAAAAGTGCATAAATAGGATATGCCGTACAATATAATTTAAATGTGACCTAATAGTGTCTATAGCTGCTAATAATGGATATTATATAGGAGAGTCGTCGAAATCAGAAGTCGGACCGTCATCAAAATCTATCTTGAAATTTGGCATGAAGCTAGGTCGAAAAGTGAAAAATTGTGAAAAAATTCCATCAGGTGAGTTGAGGTCTAAAATAAAATAATATAAATAAAATATAATAATATAGTCATAATAAAAAAAATCCGAAGACTGTGAATTAATTAGGTTATGATATTTGACGTTTTGTTTCCTATTGAAACGGAACCAAATAATATTTTCAATCAGCTAAGTGTGAATTCTAAAAGTTTTAAAAGTCAATGATGATGGGCTTGAATAATTACGTAGTGCAAGGCAGGTCAGCACCGCTTGAAACGTTAATGAGGCTAGGCAGAGCCCACTTCGCGTCTTTGGCGCCCTCTGTGCAGCAAGCTAGCTCAAACGTTTTGCTCATGGTAATTCCATTCAAATAACGGGGGCAGGATCGTGCAAGCTTGCCCGCAACAGGGTTTGACATGCATTGTGTCACTCAGGACTGGGCTTAAATTAGAGAACCCTGGCTTCTGCCACAGAACACTAAAATAACGTAAATGAATTTAATTCCAACTCTTCCTCTTCCACTTAGTCAGGCATTCAGTAACCAAATAAAATATTAATTAAGTTGAAAAATATAATTGGTTAACAAAATGAAACGATTATATGCGTATTTAATTAACAGTACGAGTGCGGTAGAAAAGAAACACGCGTATGAATAGGCTCCGTTGGAAACCAAAATTCGGTTAAAAATGACAATACGTCTTTTTGCAAGCAAATGCGTTGAAAATGTTTGAAAATGCTTTGAACATTTTTATATCAGGAAGAGAAGACTCGAGGCGAACTTTATTATCGACGAAGTTTTAATGAATTACCGTCGAAAGCTCTTCTGGTAATTAAATTTTAGAAATTTCATTAACTTTCATTAATTTCCTCGTTGGTCCTATTGGTGGCTATTTTTAGCTAATATAATCAATGTGTAGGTATTACTCACATCAAAATTTTTATATAGTCAATTTTAATACTTCGAAGACAGTTTACTTGTGAATAAATCACTTCTTGAAATTGTTACTTCTTGTTGTTGTTCCAAATATTAGTGCTCCCTTTCCTAAAGACTAAAAGCCGATAACAATAACAACTAATAGGTTGTAATGTTATTTTGACTAAAAATTAAACTATGTTTAGCTTTGGACTCTCTATTGTTGGTACATTTAATACAAAAAGACACGAAATCAAATACGATGTAAATATTAAATAAACTTAAAATAAAATAAAACTAAACAAATACGTGTTAATCAGTGTTTTGTTACCACGAGAGATTAAATTAATACCATAGACAGACAGAACGTTAAACCATGAGAGTTCACCAAAACATCTTCAACGTATTTAGAGCAACCATTACTTCACACTGTCATCCTATACCCCAATCCTTATCATATAACAGAAGCGTAATCCCGAACCGTCGGTTTGATTGTTATATCCGAGACACATGGGATCTTTGTTGTCTGAACAATGTACCATTCACAACAGTATCTATTTTATTTACACTCTCGATTGGAGCTGTTCATCTCATTAGCTTTTCCGTACGTTCGTGTGTTGCATCATGAACTGTAGCGGTTGCTGTTCACACACTTATTTGGCTGTAGTTGGAAAGTGGTCATTATTTATTTAACAAACAGTTTATTGGACACAAGATAACAAAAACAGAAAGTACAGATTAGTTACGACACAGGCACTACTTATCTCTAAAAGATATCAAAGTAATTTTTTTGCTAAAAGTAAGCATTTTTATGCTTTTAGTTTTTAAGGTAATGTACACGTAGGGTTAAAAAGCAACCCTATAGTAAGAAATTTATGGTATTCATATTATTCTAGGTATCGTATTTCACTTCAAATGTGTATACATTTTCACCCTTTAGATGGTGCTAATTTAATAGCAAATAATAAAAATTGTCAAGTATGAGTATTGGAATTGCCTACCAAGGTTTTGTATTTAATCCAATTTTACGTATCACATGTTGCTCTGGCATCAGAAACTACTTAACCAATTTTAAAACTCTTTCGTCCATACAAAGCTACATTATCGGCGAGTAACATAGGCTATAATTCTTCCCGAAATTCAATGTGGCTCCCACGGAAATAGGTCCAGAACGTAGTAACCGAACTTTACGCGGACGAAGTCGCGGTGAAAAATGCCAGTACCTAATATTCTCACTTACGTAAGAATTATTTGTGTTAATTTATCCAGAATGGTACGAAACCATTCGTATTAGCACTTGAACTATAAAAACGTTGACAGTACGGGAGTACTAGCTGGTTTGTGTTACGCTTGTAAAATGCCGGCTACCTTATCCATATCAAAACGGATCACAATCTCGCAAGCATTTTTAGTTTTATTAAAATTATTCTGATTGTCTGTGTACGTATACGCCCGCCAATCGCTCGTCTCCCACACCATGCCTAATGCAACTGCACTGATGTAGCCAGCAGATGAGCCGATGCAGGGAAAACTGGGTCAAACTTTAATTGGTTTGTTTTAGTAGTTACTGGGGTTAGCGTTCCACGACGCTAAGGCTTCATTCTGTGTATTAAGAAATTTGACTTGTTTCACTTGAGAATAGCAGGATCTGTATTAAGACGAATGTATGTTAAGAAGCTTGTTACTGTAATTATGTAAAACGTGAATGTTAAATAAGACATTTCAGATTTCAGTCATTCGGGGAAAAGGCTTTTTTGAAAATGCATCATAGTATATATATTGTAGGTTTTTATGGACCGAAGGGCAATTAAGATATCTGTCAAGTTTATGGTTTCGCCTCCGACTCGGTCTCCAATCAAGGCTTGTGCGTCCAGATAGGTATGCAAACAAAAACAAGACAATAGTGTCTAAGAGCCTTTTATGCACGGTTTGTCCCAAATATTTATGCAATTTTGGTTTCAATACTAATAACAGAAACCACATTTTATAATTTGCAAAAAAAAAGCCGACAAATTGAAAGCCTCCTCCTATTTTAAAGTCAGTTGATAAACACGCATCGCCCACACAGTGACCACACAGTCACTGGGTCGCATCAGGACAGTCGTTGTGCCGCACCAACGTAGGTACCCGCGCCGTGTGTGCGTCAATAGAGTAGACTACTCAGTCTGTTGCTACGCGTTGACTGTGCGGTTTGTAAGCGGCAACGTATGAATGACACTGAACGTGCTACCATTACTGAGACTTTAAAAGCTTCGGAAACTGTCATTATGTTCGTATAAAACACTTACCTAAAACCTATTTAATATAGATATTCTGTGGCTATATCATAGATACTTAAAAAGAGTAAGAGTCTACAAACCCCGATAGGAAGCGCATCAGCTATAAGGAAGCCCGCTATATACGGGCGCGTACGGCTCGAGATTTCCTGCCTTTGTCTTTTTACTGGTTGAAGAGAGCACAGCTGTCTCCTAATGGGTGTTCAAAATTTTTTTGTGTGCCTCTTTGTTGTACTACGATGGTCTTCTTGCACATAATTATGTTATAAGTGCTATCTTAAGAAGTTATTCATTGAGTGATTTGTTTACTAAAAAGCTTGATTGATTTTTGACTTACATTTCGGTAAATCTTACAAAAACCATGTAACATATGTAACGAAATATTATATATGACAAGTTCGTTTACTTACGTGGTAGACTAACAGGCAAGTCGGCCACCTGACATTAGCAACACCAGGGGTGCCACCAATGCGTTGCCCGTCTCCAAAATTAATCTGCCGCACAATCCATAAACGCAGTAGTCGCACTTACTGTGTTAATTATGTGTACAGAGGGACAGACGGCGCGACGGTAAGCGACTTTGTTTTATATCTACTACCTATGTATAGAAAACATGTAAAGAACCCGAGACACACGCAAAAGTAAAAACTGGACTTCAATCGTGTTTATATTGAAACTGTGTTTATGTGACTTACAGCGTTTATAAATTATGGGGCAGAGTTGCTCTGGCAGTAAATAGTCAAATGCAGGGCTCATCACTACCAAAGTCACGATTCTACGCCCCATAAAGCACTGAGATTTATACGCGTCACACAAAAATTATCACAACAATTTTTCAAATGGTTACTCTTAATTGGTCGACGACGGTTCCAAAATATTCGTAATCACAGTCTCTACAATAAATGAAAGTGCCTTCATCATTGTTTGGAGCGGCTTAATAGGGTTAAGTGGTCGACTTAAGTTTATGGTCTACAAATTTATTTGTCAATTGTTTGCTGTCAAAAGATGCTATGACCGTTTGAATTAAAAGTCATAACATATTATGGAGGCTTTCTGTGTATCATACGAACACTGTGCCCCTACTAACCGATTTCGAAAATTACTCCATAACTCAATAAACTTCATAAACAACTTCACAATTCTCGTGAATAGTAACCATCTTTACTAGTGCCATAGGAACAGGAACAACAACAGAAATCCGCGGGATAGCCGAATGTTGGGTGAGTTTCGAATTGAACGCGGGTAATAGTCACTTGCCAGCGGATCCTAATGAGAATTATCTATTGAAAAGAAAATTAGGCTCCTTGATAAAACCTCAACCTTTAATAGGTATATGGAATGAATGCAACCAAAACAAGCATTAACTATTTGTGTATAAGTAGTAGTCTCATAACCCACTTCCTATATTGCTACCTGCTAAATGTTGGATCCTCTGACTCTCATGGTTTACGTTGTAAATTATCTTTTAATGAATATTTATTAAAAACTTTTATTTAACTTGCAATGTTTGCGTATTCGGGTCTAATCTTGCATGCCTATTTTGACCCATTTCCCGACGTTCCTTTGAGCCGAAATGTACCTGCACCTATGTAACTTAGATGACAATACATTGATATGGTACCACGAAACTGGTCTGATAATGGAGTCGGAAGGTGGTGATAGGACCTAATGAAAACAATAATATAAACCTATTGTGTTTGAGCCCCATGGTGGTGATAAGTATATATTATACTATACCCCTAGGTGATTTTCAATCAAAAGCTGTGCGACAAGAGCTTGTTATGAAAAAATGATTTTTATTTCTTTTATATTAGTTTTTTGCTTGTTCTGCTAGAACCTTCACCTCGACTTATCAACAAGTACAATCGTACTACAAGTCATCTGCAAGTCTTTTCGACAACGTATTGTCCTGTTCTTAGCGCGTAAGGGCCTTTAACTTTTAACGAGGTGAGGGGAATGTGGGGGACAGCCAGGGTCCTCCCACCAAAGTTTCGCTCGTTATACAAACGCTTCACTAAATGCGACCGTCAAAACTTTCCACCCAAGAGAGCTTCGCGACTTTGTAAGCTCCACTTAAAAGCCTCCGACGTGGATGGGTTGCAAACGTATGTAACTTCATCAGGCAAAATAAATAATAATCATCTTGGTTGTGGTCTCGCGCACGAGGGCCCGGGGTCCGCCATGACATGATCCATCTTACCTCCGTCACACTGCTACCAAGGCAACGTGACCAGGTTGGATCATGGTTACACATTCAGTCGCCTGAATGTGCAGATTTCATCACGGTGTTTTCCGTCATCGCAAGAGCATCGGTTAGCATTCAAATAATGTACATAACAAAAAGAGAGTTATTGGTACGTGCCCTGTACCTCTCGCTTACGAGTCGGATACCTTAACCACACGGCCATACGTCCATATCGTTACAACATTGAAACTTTAGCCTGCACCTATCTGAAAGGCATGTCAGGCCCACCCTTCGGATGTGGCTTTGTATTGTTTGACCTTAACAATGAGTACTGATGCATAACGATATTAACCATAACAATTTGACCTAAAGAAAGACTTTCCAAACCAACACTAACATCAACTTGATAAAACTAACTTGAGACGCAACTGAATTAACCGATTAGTATTAGATTTTCTTAAAAATAAAAGTAAAAGCTTCTCCTTTGAACTTGGCTCAAGAATGATGAAGCACTGGGCAAGGTCAAGAACCTTCCAAGCGAGTGGAGACGTGTCTTGAAAGAAATGAGCCGATCGGCCCGCGCTCGTGACTCCGCAACTAGATAAAGATTTAGAATCTGTCTCAACCCAGAACGAAATTCACACTCGCATACGAATGAATGAAAAAGTTTTTATTTTAGAACTTAGTCGCTGCGGTTATGAACCGTGTTCCCTATCCTGTTACTCTCCGGGGCATAAAATAAAATTCTGGGAGAAGGCGGCTTCCTATTAGTAAACGAAAAAAGCAACGGCGGTCCAATGGCTAGTGGGTCCGATTCGTATACTTACGAGAGGTGCCGAATTCGATCCATATGCCGCCATGTACCATTGACCTTTTTCTGAGTTACGTACATTAGATGAACACTAACTGATGCTCTTTACGGTGAGGGAAAACATCGAGGTAAACCTGCACCTTGAGTCGATTAAACCATTATCTAATCTGGTCAAATTGCCCTGTTAATAGGGTCACGAAGGACAGATGACTGCCAAATCCTGGATTATGGTCCCTATACCCTTGCGCGCGCAAGCATAACCTGGATATTGGCGCCAAGATAATTATTTCTTAGGGTTCCGTACGTCGGCAAAAAAAAGAAGTATTACTCGTGTGTCTGTCCGTCTGTTACAATCAACTTTCTCCAAAACTACTAAGTTAAAATTTAGTATCATACTTGTCACGACTAATTTTACTTTTAGGGAGAGATAAATGGGACCATTAATTGCACTGCAAAATGTTTATTCCTTCGTCAGGCGAGTCAACACCATACCATGTACGTAAAAACCATCGCCGATGAATCACAAATCCATTTCCGAAAACCGTGTCTTGTCTAAATTGGTCAATCCGTTTTGGAGATAACGTTTTATTTGCAAGGAACAAGGATCAAATAATAAATAAAGATGGCACGCTGTCAACAGTGACATGAGGACGGTTTCGTAAACATGTGTGCCATGGCGTAGTTTGGTCGTTAACTTGTCCATGTTTGCGTGTTACCGTGTACGTACACACAGCATAGCGTAGTTTGGCGTGCGCCAGTATATTGTTAGCAGGATTTTGTCTATAATTCTTATTTGGTCTGAGGTTAACACCATAACACATATCTAAGAAACTTCGCTGATAGCTGAATCAAAATTCATTTTATAAAACCGTATCTAAAGCGGACAAAACGTTTTGGAGATAAATGTCTACATTCAATGGGACATACCTACACACACACACACACACACACACTCACTCACATACACATAGAAACAACCTCCCCAAGACGTGGGTAACAATGATGTTACGAATAATGAGGTGACGAGTCAGTTAACCAATTTTAGCATAACCCTCTACCCTGACGCCTGTCACTGTACTGGTCCATGAGTATAAAGCAATGTTATTATTATTTTCAGGTAAGATGCTGTAATGACCCAGGCCCGAGAACCATTGAACATCATGGACGGTAACCCGCCGAACTGCGACTTCTCCACCAAGACGAAGCGAGGAATCTACCTCTCGAAGAGTCTCACCCTCGTCATCCTTATAATCTTCGCTCTGGCCCTCGTCGCCACTTCCTTTATAGTGTACAACTTCGCAGCCTGTCCTGGTACAGACCAGCTCGCGAACGTGACCAAATACGAACTAACCCACTGTGACCAATCCAAACTCTTCGTGATACCAATCACAACGGAGCACAGTAAAAATGTCATACCGCTCGAAACGACCACACCGATGGCTGCTGAAGAGGAACTAGTGACAGATGTGCGGTTACCGAATATAATAAAGCCAGTAAAGTACTATCTGAAACTGATACCGTACATTATAGAAGGAAACTTCACTTTCGATGGAGTGATTAGTATTCGTATAGCTGTGAAAAATACAACGAAACAAGTCACCTTTCATGGAGTAGAGTTAAAATTTATTAGCATAAAGCTATTTGAAACTCAAGGCAGAGAAATCATAATAATTAGAAGGACTGAAGATGTGCCAAGGCAGTTTCACATTCTGCAGCTAAGTGAGACTCTGAAGGCAAATCAGCAATACACCCTCAATATAACGTATACCGGTATATTGAATGACAACTTGCACGGATTCTACAGAAGCTCTTATGAAGAAAACAGAGCAGGATCTAACAGGTGAGTTACTAATGTAAAGATTTTGTGTTTTACTAAAAAAGTGGGGAGTGTTCTGAGAAATTATTTGATCTGGTGCCCACAGCACAATTCCGCCATCGCACCACCCGCCGAGGGCTGGGTACTCATCCCCATTACGTGGACGTTCTAGTGGTGTCCACGCGAAGATTCTAAAAAACGTTTCTCGGTCGTACGATTCGAATGTGGAATGGGCTCCCAGCCACAGCGTTTCCTTTGGACTATGACATGGGATCGTTCTAGGGGTATATTAGAGGTTTCCTAGAGGCGGGCATCGCATTGGTAGCACCCCTGGTGTTGCTGATATCCATTGGTGGCGGTGACCACTTTCCATCAGGTGGCCCGCATGCCTGTTTGTCTATCGTATAACATAAAAAAATAAATAACAAAAGATTTTATTTCAAGTGTCTTTACCGTAGAATACTTAGAAAAACAAAGAATCTGTATTGTTTCGCTAAGTCCATCTGTCTGTGGTTTAAGCCTGAGAATAAGACAACTTAAATAGCATTAAACATTTCGGTCACCACCCACTCTCCGCCATTTTGAAAAAATAAAGATTTTGCGGCCACTCATAAAACTTATGCCAATCGATAAGAAACTATAATATATATCAATCACTTTATGTTCAAAAATGTCAAATGTTGAATGCTCGGTAGGCATAATTATACTCACACCGATAAAGATGGAAAATAAAATCTTAACTAAGTTAACCGACAGAAAAACGTCGGATAACCCCGGATCAAGTATGCATATGCTTCAATAAACCTAAATTACTAAACCGATTTAAATCAAACAAAGCTAAGAACCAACTCATAAACTAGCTTTCAAACAAAACCGCACGCAGTCAGGAGCACAGACAGACACACAGACCCGCAGATACACAATTCAAACTTAAAACACCCCTCTATTTCCGTCGGTGATTAAAAAGTACCGTTGCGCGGACTCCTCAGGGTGCCGGCGCGCGGCGCTATGGCGGTATGACTCTTCGCGCCACCCCCACACCAGTATTCACCAATTCTAATAAACCAACATTTTGTGACGTTAACTTTTTAATTGTGCAGCTTCCCACAAACAAATTAGTCCCGCACACAGTAACACAATTTACAGTTTGCTAACTGAATTTACCTCGGTACACGGTGCACTAATTTAATTCCCGAATAAATGGAAACTTCCTGATATGACTCGAATAGTGTGACCTCTGGCAAAGTTGGCGGGATTTAAATTCATGACCCGTTTATCCCCAGTATCAGGTCAAGGCGTAACAGATATCTTGGTCTGGCTTCAACTTCGCCTGTGATATATTATTCCGAAAGTGTTCTTTTGATGTGTTCAAGCAAATATTTGGAAATACTAGATTAGATTCGGATGAGCGGATCTTAATAGGAACCACTTGTTTGTTTAGGAATGACTGGATTATTAGGTTTAGTTTAGCATTCTTCGCCATTTTAACAAAATGTTACAAAATCTATAATATAATTCATCGAGGCCAAACATTTTATCTACTAAAAGATGCAGCTGCGTGGAATTGAAATCGAAAAAAATCGGGGTGGGCTCAGTTCTGACACAGGGCCGTTGGATCTTTGAAATCCTGCAAGCTTTGCGCCGGACATTGGGGTATCCACGTGTGGCCCATGGCCCCCTCTTCGCAACGATAGCCGTGATCTGTATTTCTTGCTGGTTCTTGCGCGGGATTAGGCCGACATATTGCTTATTCCTATGAACTATTCACTACTACTTTTAATATTATTTAAATTTCATCTATTTTTATACAGATTGACTGTTGTAGACAAACTCAATAAATACACGTAAGAATCACCTATGACGTGTGAGTCGTGAGGTACACTGAATCGAAATGCGCGGGAGCGCACGATTCGTTGATTCAATACAGTGCCCTGTAGCCTCACCCGCCCCCGACTTCAAGGTCAAAACAGCGAGGTGACTATATACGCAAAACAATGACACTAGATTTATGTTCCTAAGACTCATAGTTTTGCAGTTATAAAGGTAAGACAATATTTTCGTTACGATCCAGTTTTCAGACTTGGTATCAGTGTGATTTTAAAGACGTTTCACGTTAAACGTCCAATCATAACTAAAATATTAGTGAAGTACTAATTAAAAGCGAGATTACAAACATTGAGTGTGATAAAGAGTACAAAATAAGGTTTGATCAAATAGGATCAACGTCAATTTCGGCTCGAGATGTTCACAGCTAACCATATAAAATCGCCATCTTGGGCAAAACAATGGACAGTAGCATAATTAAAATTCAGATGCGGACCCCACGCGGAACACTTGTTCCGATACCCTCGGAATACTAACGAACAGTTTACTGAGTCACAACCGACAGGAATGTTGAACATTTAGAAGTCATATTGGAGGATTTTGCTATTTTAGTCGGTCAATATTCTCACGGGTCATTGCTAATTTTGGACTTGTTTAAGACGGTTGAAGGATTTAGTATTAATGATATTCAGTAGGTATAGTAAAAGAAGGATCGGTCTATAGGGTGGCCAGATATTGCGAAGTTGTTAAAAGTGATTTCTTTTAAACGAGTAATATTTTAGAGAGCGCCACTGGTTTAGTGGCAGCGGGCTTGTGAGAGTGATAAGCAAGATTAAGCAATATTCGCCGTGTCCGTGAACTGGATGGGTGACCGTTTCGTACTTTGAGGCTAGTTGAACTTTAGGACCCCAACGAGTACGCTGTCTGTCCATCCGTTCGTCTGTCTGTCACAGGCCTGATAAGTCTATGCAGGCCTGTGACAGACCGATCTTTAGCACCGCGATAGGAAGATACTTGAAATTTTCCCAGAATACGTATTTCTATAGAGGCTATGACAACAAATAAATAAAAAATATTAAAAATTAACCATGTTTTTTTTCGACGATTTTCAGAGTTTTTTTATTGTCATAAAATATATACCTATTTTAATGGGAGTTTGTACCTATTCTGAAGAGTTATTTGGTTACCTAGCAAATGCTCAGCAAACAACCAAACCATCCAAATAACAATAACCAAAATTATATTTAAGCCCACTGCAACTATCTTTTAAAGCATTTGTTGGCAGTCCTTAGTGCTAGGTGGTATGTGTCGCAACCGTATAATCAAGATTGGTCAAGACTAATATTATTGTGCCTCAAAGGCTTTATAGCTATATCCTGGGCTTATCAACATCATTGTTTTTAAATTGGTTTTATGAGCAATAAGCATTTCTAATTTCGACACTGAGTCGTCAATGTGACAAAATATACCGTGGACGCATTGTTTAGTGGCTGTAAAATGAAAGTATCAAAATGCATAGGTGCCAAAATGTACACACTTGTATTTTTCGTTCTACATATAGTCTCGGGAGCCCATTGGCACCCTGTGACGGTATTAATGCAGAAGAAAAGTTTGTAGGTGTGTTTGTATATTAGGGGTAATCTCCCCACCTACTGAATAGATTTCGAAAATTGTTTCACTATCTATATGAAAATGGGGGCCCGACTACTTTCAAGTTTAAATTATACTAACATGTGCTCTTTAGAGGTACACTCATATAATTCCAATATTCGGCTTGTTTTTACCCGACTGCGTGACGCAAAAAAGGTTAATGTGTTTATCAGCATATGTATGTATGTATGTATGTTTGTTCCTTTGTGGCACTCTAACGACCAACGCGTGGGCTGATTTTAATGGTTACGTCTATCGATTTGTCTCAATCTAGTAGGTATCACTGAAGACATGATATTGATCAACATCATAGAGAAAAAATTATGTCTGTTATCAACATTCAATATGGCGACCAACAGTCGCCATTTTGTGAAAAATAAAAATATGAAAGTTGACAAAGTACTGCCGCCTGCTAACACCTATTTATTTACAGCATTCGACTCTTTTCTAACTTTTCAGCATTTTAGTAGCAGTCGGGATTTTAGTTTTTTAACTTTTCAGTTTTGTTTTCTAACTGAGAAGTCATGTCTTGTTCAATGTAACGTGTAAATTGCAAATATGCACAGAAGACGACGGAAACCTCTCCAAACCCTAATACTTCTTACCTCCTTCCAGATGGATAGCAGTGACGCAGTTCCAGGCGACGGACGCTCGTCGCGCGTTCCCGTGCTGGGACGAGCCGGCGCTGAAAGCGCGGTTCACTATCAGCATCGCGCGACCAGCCAACATGACCTCCGTTTCTAACATGAACCCTATCGGGCATGAACCACAGTGAGTCCAAGCTTTTTTAATCTTTTTACCTGAATTTATTTACGTTCTTTTGGACAACATTGATAATGTAATGAAATGTCACTTGAAAGCTCATGTAGATACATCTAATCTCATCTAGTTAGTGGTGAATATTGCACATCGGTTAATTTCGGCTTTACTCAACGAGAGTTTGTATATATTATATTTACTCAACGAGTTAGTTTATTTACTCAAGGAGAGTGTGTATGTTTACAACTTTATGAGATAATCTATGCTATCCTATGCACTAATATTATAAATGTGAAACTTGTGTGAGTGTGAAAAATTTAATCTAGCCTTCCCAGGTTTTTAACAGGGCCACAGTAGCCGCTAGTACAGATGGTTGTCGCTTTAAGAGTAAAGCGAAGTGTATTAGAGAATTAACTGATCTGCCATAATCCTGGATGACGGTTAAGGCGGATTCCGGGCCTTGGCGCAGTCACCACAAACATATTTGTACAGCTGGCCAATACTAGATCTAAGTGTCGCTTTTTGCTTCTGAATTTAGTCGTCTAAATTCAGAAGTAAAAAGCGTGAGAGCAAATCAAAGTGAAACGATTGCTCATAAACTAAAGTAGGTACATTTCTGTACCACTTATTTATTTGTTACGCATCGCTCCGCTTTCCAGAAGGAGTGATACAAAAAGGACCTTATAATACATTCCACTTTGACATGCTGTTACTATTTTTATATCTCAATTTTTTCGACTGAATTAAGCCAGGTGTAGGAAGCGTATTACTAACGAATGTGTAACTATACAGGCGTTCAATGTTTGTTGATCAATACTTTTTTATTAATAAGACGGCATGCAAAGACGTAAACAAATTAATTGTAGTACAATTTTGTTAGTAACAAATAATTTGTCATTTGACTTTTAACTTTATTTCTTTCACAGCAATACCTTGCCGAACTACGTGTGGGACCACTACGCCGAGTCGCTCCCGATGTCCACATATTTGGTCGCGTTTGCCGTCACCGACTTCGGCTCTATGAGAGATAAGAGTTTCGCCGTTTGGGCGAGGAAGGAAGCCTTGTCCTCTGCCGCATATGCTTTGGAGATCGGACCAAAGATCCTCAGCTTCCTTGAAGAGTACTACAAGATCAAGTTTCCACTGCCGAAGATCGACATGCTTGCGTTGCCGGACTTCAAAGCTGGTGCCATGGAGAATTGGGGGCTTCTTACCTTCAGGTCAGTTGGCTTTAATTGTTGACAATCAGTTTTATGGATTATGTACAGTTTGCACGATCGTTCTGTTATCTCGGTTCTGGGTTAAAAACTATCATTAATTGGTTATCGTAATTATAATAACCACGGTAAACTGTTTTTTTTAATGTTATACGGCAGACAAACAAGCAAGCGGGCCACGTAATGGAAAGTGGTCACCGCCAATGGACATCAGCAACACCAGGGGAGTTACAAATGCGTTGCCCTAAAACTAAGTTTATAATTCTATTTTTAATATGCTTATACTTTGTATAGGTGTAATATTTCAATGATTGATTACCTTACATTAGCACGAACTCGTGCTAGTCGAACTCTGGCGAATACTCAAAGTGGAGTAGAGTGTACAAGTGCATGATATAATATTTTACGGTTATTACCGCTCGCCGAGCACTTTTGTGAATTGCTACTATATAGATGCGAGCTGTATCTGCAATGTGTGATGTTTCTCTGAAAAATTGCTTATAAAAATAGCGCGTGTAATGCTCCCTATATACCACCCGGGTAGTCCAACAAATCTTTCAAATAGAATGACTGGTAGGTATCCATTTATATAATTGTGATAGACAAGGGAGGGGATCTTGGAAAAAGTATATTTAAAATAGATACTTACCTATTTCATAAATAAACATGTCAAAATCAAAGTACACTATTTCAAATACTCTAAAACGGTGAGGTTGTTTACAAACAGTCACACAAAGAAAAATTTAACCGTTGTATAGGTATATTTGTGTAAACCATTAGTTTATTAAAAGCACACATGAAACTTTTGTTTTAGTAGTTAAATTTGTTAGAATTACAATTAAATTTAAAAGTAAAGACCGATTTAGTAATCAACACGCTACAGTCAGATAGTACTCATCTCAACATATTTTAATTTCATCAGATAAATTTTAAAATTATCCCTCGGGTCTATTTGAGGGGTGGTCTCCCTTCATCTTCTCAGTGGCCATGAAATGGTCAAAGATTATGCTGCTGACGTCGTCGCAAAGTATACTTTATGGCAAAGGCATAAAGTAATATTAGGCCTACTCATATTCCGCTGTGAAATGCATACTCATCCGCCTAATATTAAGCTAGTGCAAGTTATCGTATTACCCTAAAAGCATGAATCTTAATCCTCTTAAATTTCACCCTATGTAAGTAATTGTAGATCACAGCGTGATTTTTGGGGTCTTTGCCCTTCATGTTACTCATCCATTTAGAAACGCGTGAGGTTAAAATTTGCTAAGCTACTGTATTTTGAACCTGGTGTTGATGACGTTCTTAGGCGATGGTCACCAGTTTCCATCAGGTGGAACGCTTGCCTGTTTGACAAAAAGAAAATTAAAGAAAAATTACAGCCTTAAATCAAACTTTTGGTACAGCCAGGGAAACAGTAACAATTTGAATAGTTGAGCATTATACTGAAGCTTTGTTGTATACCTATGGGTGATTGATTCTATAGGGGTTTCGTTGTTTCTTCAGCCGTCGGAACCCTAAAAAAGTCGGAAACCCCGTGACTAAGCTCATAAATAGGTACTTAAATATTTCCTAAACTGGTACTGGATCGACTTTAACAAAACAAAGCTAAAAACTATCTCGATTAAAGGGCTTTCTAATGTAATAACCGCATTGAAATCAGAACATCCGTTTTGGAGCTCCGATGCGACAGACAGATACACACCTACACAGAGCCACAGACACGCACGTCAAACTTATAACACCATTCTCTTTTCGTCGAGAGTTAAAATGTAACAATAGTGCCGAGTACCTCGATGAAAATAGTGATAATTTATTTATGAACATAATTGCGGTTTGAATTTTGTAAGGCGCATTATAAAATATATGACGCCGCCCAAGACAGACTACTTATTACATGACTAACCGTTCCTCAGATCAATTTGGATATATGTAAATATTTAACTATCCCGCAGGATACTGTTCTTTTTCCGGAATCAAAAGAGCTCTTTGACTTTCGGGAATAATGTAGCTTCTATTAGTGAAACAATGTTCATAATCGGTTGAGTAAATTCGGAGATTGCTTCCAACCTACAAATAAACTCGCAAACTAGTATATAGAATAGTAAATACCATGATCCAACCTGGTCAGGTTCACCTGTTAATAGGGTCACACAGGTCAGGTCGCATTTGCTCCACTGTAATTACCTGATCTGCCAAATCCTAGATCATTTTCAAGGCGGACCCCGCGTCCCGCGCGCGATTGGAAACCGGAACATTAACGCCAGGATGACCAGTATAGAAAAGTAAAGAATAGGTACCTACTAGCATATTTTTTTTATCTGAAGTAAGATAAAAATCGTAATTGAAAACGATTAATTATTTCCCAATTTCTTATCAAGTTATTAATTAAACTGATTAATCATTCCTTAGTTGCTATCTTAGAATTGGGATATTTACCTTATTTGCTTTGAGATTATCTAGGTCATTCACAAGGTCGATAAGCACTAATATAAATTTCCAGAACTATATTTTTGTACTTGTAGCAGGATCATTTCAGCAAATACACTAGCTTTTAACCGCGGTTTTGCTCGAATGTAAGGATAAACAATTTCATTTCTAACTTAAATATGTACCTACAGCCGTCACGGGGTGCCAATTGGCCGGGGTCCCCCGCGGAATACCGTTGTTACTGTACAAGGCTGTACCTAAATAATGCACATGGAACGTCATAACCTGTCAGCAGACGAAATGGCCCCGGGTCTAGCTCCCGAATGGACCAATTTTGTTGCAGTTTTTATTTTACACGTTCGAAAGCGAGTTTCATCGAACTAGTTCTTACCTCTGTTTTTTTTTAAATTGTTTATTCATGTATATTTTTTGATCATAAATATGTTTCAGTACATGTATGTCGGTTACGTTACGACAGTTTATAAATATTTGCTAATTAGCCTTAGAATCTATCGCATTGTACCAGCGCATCGGCGTGTTCTCCGAACCACATGTCGTATCTCCTGTAAAAAACCGTTAAATGCAAGGGGTGTGTTGAGCATTTACTGTAGTGTGAGGCAATCGATTGTAGCCGTTGTGGGTCGACGCTTCATTAGTGGTGTGGACCGCCATCTATCATGCTGTGTGATCGGGGTGGTTCTGTGGACTGACGCACAAGCGGCGGCGGGAGCGAGAGTGGGCGCGGGGCAGATTGTTCCATATTTTTTACTGGTGTACATCGAAGTCAGTTATAGATAGGTGGATAGTTGGGTACGTTAATAGGCGGTTGAAGGTGTCAGTATTTTTAACCAGTCACATTCGGGCGACTGGGTATCGGATCGCACGAGAGAAAATTCACGGATGCTTGGTATGTGAGATATCAAATCACAAAGTATTAGCACATTCGAACATTGGTTTTCTATACGAGTACCATGAGCTACGCTTGTACTCCCTTGTACAACATGTTATAAATCGCATCACAAGCGACGAAGTCCTCTCCTTGCGTGCGCCATTTCCCATAGCTTGCACCACGCAGAAATAAACCCTACGCAGATGATGCGGTAATGCTTATTTTCACCCACGCCCCGGAGAAATCTCATAAAAATGGACATAGGGGGGATGGGACGTGACGAGAGTTAGTAGTAAATTAAGTTTGATAAATAGCCTAATACGAGTATTGCAATGGCGCATTAGATTTGTACGAGCGTCACTTGGCCTATATTATTTATGTGAATCTTGCATAAATGACATACGCTATCCTCGATAATAGCGGTACTTCTCAGATAAGGTTTTATTATACGTAGAAGTGGTTTATTTTGATTTCGGCAAATTAAGAATTAACTTGTTAATTACGCAAATTAAGAGTTAAGTTGCAAAATATTCGTGCCCTCATTCAATTCGTGCCATCGGAACCTCACTAGATGCTTTCACATAGAGCTATTTTTATGTAGGTAGATTAGCCAAGCATTTGACCGCCATCTCACCTGCTGGAAAGTGACGATGCGGCCGATGATGGAGCATGCCTGTCTAGGAACAGCATATTGACTCTAGCCTTGAAGGCGCCTAGATTACAATAATCAGGGAACACACTCGCAGGCAACGCATTCCATTCCTTACCAGTATGCATTATAAAGGTTAAACTAAAGCGGCTCTTGCTGATAGCTGGAAGATCCACAACGTAAGGGTCGTTCGCCTGGATTGCATCTACCGATGGCGGAATGGGGCCGACGGAATGAAGTCGTGCAACTGCTTCGCACATTCTCTTAAATGCAACCGGTAGAAGACCGATAGACGCACAATCCTACGCCGACGCTCAAGGCTCGAGGCTTAGTTTTTTCCAATTAAGTTCCTAAGACTTATCGTACCTGCCGATCCACAGGGAGATCGCGATGCTGTACGAGCCGGGCATAGCGCCGACGACGGCGAAGGCGCGCGTGGCGTCCGTGGTGGCGCACGAGATCGCCCACCAGTGGTTCGGGAACCTCGTCACGCCGGCCTGGTGGTCTGACATCTGGCTGAATGAGGGGTTCGCTTCCTATGTGGAGTATGTCGCTGTTGATGCGGTATGTTGTACAACTAATTTTATTGTCTATCTCTCTGTGCATGGGTGTGTATGAGTGTGTACATGTCTGAGTTTTACGGAGCGATAGAAAGCGTCTACCGTCATCCAGGACTTCAGCAACCTAAGGGGAGTGGACCCGGTGCCGATCTTTGAGATGCCTAAAGACATGTCTTTTGAAGAACTCCAAATTATAGAGAAAAGGAAATACTTAAGATGGAAAACAAGCCTACGGCCCACCTGATGGTAAGTAGTTACCGGAATTCCCAGATGTATCATCACCAGTGAATATTTGATAGGTAGGTCGATTTATAAGATTTGATAGTTTGTCGGTTTATTTATTTGTAATGCTTTAACTCATAACCTACTTAACCGATTTAAAATCAGCAAAGGATCACACGGGATCGGGGACTCTCAAGTGCACCCGTGTGAAGCTGGGGCGGGTCGCTAGTATTATGACAAATGCTTGGTAGGCATTGGTTTATGCCTAGTCAGTACCGTGATACTTAGAGGGATGTAATATAACGTATGGCTTAAGTTAGGTGGTCATCTCAGAATTACGTGAACTTTGAAGTAACATCTATATTCGTTATCCAGGTGGAAAAAACATGGAAGCTGATGGAGGTGTTTGTCTTGAACGAAGTGCAGAGTGTGTTCAAACTCGACGCTTTGACCTCTTCGCACCAGATATCAGTTGAAGTAGGAAACCCCGAAGAGATAGGAGCAATTTTCGACAAAATTTCATATGGAAAAGGTAACATTGCGAGCATGAAGGATATGAGAATGTGATGATGTGTTCCCAACGTTTCCCAATATTTTCGTACATCGTCATAACCCGAAATCAGATCCAGAGCAATAATTGCGAGTCTTTTCTTCTTGGCTTAGATTCTATAAATCCTGAGAAATTCAACGGGTCAACGTCATCATCAACCACATCAGTCCATGCTAGATTCTATTTATGTCAGTATGCGATGGGCTTAAGGTATTTCAGCATAGACCTATCACAGTGACAATGAATACCTATACGACTCTGCATTTTAGCTACACGATAGTTTCCTCTACCTATCAGATAGACTTTTCTCACAATGGGTTACAATCCAGGTGGATTTCTTTCCATTTCTGTAGCACAAAAAAGATTTCACCACTTTTTACTTATTTGCGGCAGACAAAAGAATGAATAAAAAACATAATAATAACTTCCTAATAATCCCTTCAGGCTCAGCAATTCTGCGCATGATGAACCACTTCTTGACTGACGACGTCTTTAACGCCGGTATCACGGATTACTTGAACGCCAAGAAGTTTGGTGATGCGGAGCAGGGAGATCTCTGGAGTGCTCTCACTAACGCGGCGAGGAGGATGGGCGCCTTCGAGGCGGATGTTGCCGTGGTCATGGACTCCTGGACCTTGCAGACTGGCTTCCCAGTCCTGACGATCACGAGGAATTATGAAACAAGTGAATTCACATTTATGCAGGTCAGTTTGGGTCTGTTTTCCGACTTATCCTAAGTTATCCATGAAAAGTCTGTCATTTTGATTTTTTTAGATATTTCCGTAATCTACGTCTATAAATGAATAACTAATATATTTTAAAGATGGAAAATAGTTCCGGTCTATAATTTTTTTTGTTATCTGCAATCTAAATGCATAATCGTAGATATTATTTGTAACAATTACCGCTTACCATCAGGTGGGCTGACTGCTCGTTTGTCAAAGAGTATCATAAAATAACTAATTCCCGAGTGCCATTGGGTACCTACTATTTACCTTAGAATACGTTCCCGCGGGAAAGTTTAATATTTACAGTAATCCAAACCGTGGAGGACGGCCAATGTATTATTATAATATCTCAACAAAAATACGAAATTCACGCATCACGAACTCAGGCTACACGAGTTCAGGCTTATGAGTGAGGTTCATCTTTAAAATTAGACGGACGGACAAACAAACATAATTATTTATATTATTTAATGCGAGTAATCATAACAATAATAATCAAGTGAACGACGCTTCGAATTTGAATTGATTATTAGTTGCCTCAGCCTTTTGTAGATCAACTGTTTCAAGTCCTTTGCCCACAAGAAGTCCACGTGATTGAACGTTGCCGTCATTTTTATTGTGGCCACTACGTTGGGTAGTTGCTGCATCAACTGGTTAACGTCATCAGCGTGAGCCAGCCAGTCGTCCGTGCTGTAGAAAATGGCGACGGGTGCAACAATATTCTTCAGATTGTAACTCGGTGGTGTTTCAGCGCCATACTTTGCTATATTCTGCCTATTACCGTAATTGAACTGCCTAAAATCTCCCGATACGACGCCCTGACCGTAATGAACGAACTGCTTTACCGACGCCCCGGCCGGCGTATGGCTGTAAATCACCGGTATATTGGTCACATTCAGCTGTTTGAAATCAAATCCCGCCATTAGCATGATCGCGTTGCTGCAAATTAGCTCCGCCAACTTCCCAGTTCCACACAACAACTGCTTCAGGCTCAGCATAAGCACGTTATCAGGCACCACCTCGTAGAGACCGAACAGCCGTGCTACCACATGGACCACCTGATTGACTGGCGCGAACAGCCTCAACATCGGAGATTTGGCTCTTGACATAAAAGCTACCGGTGATAACGAGACCATGAGCGAGATTTTACTGTTATATTCCGGCCTCTCTGATGCCATCACAAAAAATGATGTCGTCCCTTGCGAGTGTCCTATGTATATCAGTTGATCTGTATTAGTTATATGCAAGATGTAATCAATCATGGCTGGAAGGTCATAGTAGCCAATTTCGTGCCAAGAGAAGTTCCAAAAATTGGCATCTGAAGGATCTATATGTGTATGTTTGCGGGAGTGTTTGTTACCGCGAGCATTACCCAGCCAGACGTCATACCCGTCAGCTGCCAGAAGATACGCCAGGCCACTGTTAACGCCGCTCACGACGAAATCGTCAGAACTGCACATCAACCCGTGCTGGAGGAAAACCACCGGGCCGTCGCCCGGTATCCTGAACATTGTCAAAATATACCCATCCTCAGTTACGACTTGGTGTCGCTCGGTTTGAAATCCATATTTTCTGACGAGTTCCTCGATAGACAGCCAGCAATCCTCATTTTTCAGACCGAATTTGAACGCAATCGTGACAGCATTTGTGTAATCTATTGTGTTCTGAGGACTGACCAGAACCGGGAAATCAACCTTTGCACCGAGGACTCGAGATAGCACGGTCGGTAAGTAAGACACAACCATGGCGAAGGCTGCAATAAGTTCATCAGAAACGTGAGACCCAATTTCGATGATCGGAATGTCAAGAAATGAATCTATGTCATTAATAAGTTCAGCTTTGCACCGAACCACAATTAAAACCAATAATATAACTTTTAAAATTATCATAGACATCATAAATATTCAAATAATATACAGATTATATTAACTGATTGAAACTCACTTTAAATTATTGTCCCGAATACGTAAAAATTTTTTTCTTTGAATTTCTTTATTTTTTACCTATTTTTTTGTCTAAGGTAAACGTTTACTCTACTATAGTGAAGGTTTATGCTATAATCGGCAGTTTTCCTATATTTTCAATTTGTGCAGTTTACAAATTTAATCAGTCGTAATCCTAGTGGTAAGTAGTAGGTATTCGTTTCAAATCAATTACGTTGTTGTCCTTTTGCATGGCATGCAACATTCAATTAGATCTTAATAATATTTTCTTATAAATCGTTAGGTACAGCTGTTCCAAAATATAATTAGCTTTCCGCCCGCGGGTTCACTCATAGTCTACATGATCTATACAAAGTCGCTTCCCGCCGTCTGTATCTATCTACTCTTAGATATTTTAAACTACCCAACGGATTTTAATGCAGTTTTCAATATTTATAGAGTTATTCAAGACGAAGGATTATAAGCAAGAAAAAAGGTAAGTAGTGAGGTAGTAAAGTAGGTAGCGCACGAAGTCGCTGCGGGTAAACTAGTTTTAAATAAATAATTACCATTAATATTGACATTTAGGCACACGGAAGTGCACCAAGCCAGAAATAAAGAGATCCGATTCTATGAAAAAACATTTATGTAAGGCTCAAATTACTGTCTAAAAAATCTCGGCCCCATAAAGTACTTAGACCTAAAATTCGACCAAATGTTTGGTCATAATTTTGTTGTATGGGTATGTATTGTACTTTACAAGCTTTTATTTAACTTCACTTGTATATTCTGCAATCTAGCAGGCATAATTTGACCCACATTTCGGTTTTCAATTCGGGAAGGAAAACAGAGAAGTCGCGCCAGGCCCACTGGTCTTTACTTATCATTATAAAGAGGAAAGATTTGATTGATTTGTCGGTTTGTTTGTTTGATTGTAATGGATAAACTCAAAAAGTGATTAACCGATTCTCTAAACTCTTTCACCTATAGAAAGCTACATTATTAGAGAGTAATATATATTATATGTGTAGGGTAGTTCTGGGGCAGGGTAGGCGTAGGATAGGCGTAGGGCAGGCTAGGGTAGGTGTAATCATTTTGAGATATATCGCAGACTGATATACGGATGGACATGACGAGGTATAAGGGTACCATGGTTTACTACGAAACCCTAAAACGAAAGAGAAAGAAATTTTTGACTGTCACAACTGGCAACTATGGCAAAAATGGCAACTAAAATAATAACTCACAGTTATACTCCTGCGACTAAGACGAATCTAATAAATGTAGAAACCATTGAGCCGTTAGTGCTGTAGCCCGTGCTAAGAAAAAATATTTAGATACATACCACCGAAAAACATGGGTTAAGTTCCTACTGTCGCAGTCGGGTAAAAACGTGCAACATGTAATATTTTGGTAATTTGTGTATTATTGAAATTTTCTTAGGGATCTCTAATTTTTTGATGGTATAATATAGCCTATGTTAATTGCTGATAATATAGCTTTCTAATAGGTGAAATAGTTTTAAAATCAGTTGAGTAATTTATTAACTTATCCGAAACAAACACACCAATAGACAAACAATCAACCTTTTCTCTTTATAATATAAGTATCTAGATATCTTATAGACGACTAAACCTAACCATGTATAAGAAAATAATATTAAGATGTTATTCAATGTTGCATGCCATGAAAATGGACAACAACATAATTGACTTAAAACGAATACCTACCAATTACCACTAGGATTATTACTAATTGAATTTGTAAACACTACAAAAATTAAAAATATGTAAAAACTATGGACTAAAATATGAAACTACACAATTGTAGAGTAAACATTTACCTTAACCAAAAAATTAAAATTTATTAAAAAAATAAGATAAGTACTTAATGAAAATGTTATTTATTTCAGGACAATTTATTATAGGACAAAGAAATTGTTTCGCGTTGGGAACAAAAATTAAAGTTTTTATTACATCAATTACAGTCAGTGTAGTATTTGAGCGTCGGTGGCCGAGCGGTTAGTGTATCCGACTCGTAAGCACCGGGTAAGTACCGGGTTCGAATCCCGCTGCGACCATGTACCAATTACTCTTTTCTGAGTTATGTACATTAGTTGAATACTAACCGACGTTCTTACGGTAAGGAGAAAACATCGATGATGAAACCTGCACATTCAGGCGATTGAATGTGTAATTATTCAATCTGGTCGGGTTTGGGGAAACTACCATGGGGTAGCAGGGTCATGGAGGTCAGATGGCAGTCGCTCCACTGTAATTACCTGATCTGCTAAATCCTGGATCATTGTCAAGCGGAACCCGGGCCCTCGTGCGCAAGAGCACAACCGGGATATTAACGCCAAGGTGATTATTATTTTACTGTTAGTGTAGTATTTGAATATGGAATATGATAATGTCTAAAGTAATATTAATGGACAATGTTCAGGATACCGGGCGTCGGCCCGGAGGTCTTCCATAGGCACGGGTTGATTTGCAGCTCTGATGAATTCGTGGTGAGAGTCGTTAACAGTTGCCTGGTGTATCTTCTGACGGCTGATGGATATGACGTCTGGCTGGGTAATGCTCGCGGTAACAAACACTTGCGCAAACATACACATATAGATCCTTCAGATTCAAATTTTTTCTGATTTCTCTAGGCACGAAATCGGTTACTGTGACCTTCCAGCAATAATTGATTACGTCTTGGATATAACCAATACAGAGCAACTTATAGACATGGGATACTCTCAAGGGACGACGTCGTTCGTCGTTAGTTCCAAGGCTGAGGAAACTAATAATCAAATCAAATTCAAATACATTATATACAGAATCTTCAATCAAGACGTCGTCCACATGATTATTATTGTTATGATTACTCGACCTTAATTGTTTGTTCTGTAGGTATAACCTATCTGTCTAATTATGAAGAAGATCCTAATGAGAAAAAAAGGCCAGGCGTGGGTGATGCCCCTGGTATTGCAAACGTCCATAGGCTGCGGTAACTGTTGCTGTATGCTCACCCTTGTGGTATAAAAATAATGAGAGTCAGAACTTGTTATTGGAAAGGTTTTTTAAAATAAAGTATGTAGTCACTAAAATTATAGAGGTAAAAGCCAAAGTTCACCTTTTTAAGAAGCAACATTTTGGTTCAGAAGGATTTTATCTTCTACAACGCAGCAGGCAAAGCTAGTACATTTTTAAAATTTGCATTTTAACCCTTCTGAAAGAAATACAAAGCGTTGTTTACCATGATCCCTCTCAGACCCGTATCCAAAGGGTGGAAAGGTGGGAAAGCCTGACCTAACCAAGAAAGATCTGTCTGTCACAGGGCAATATCTTTGGAAACGTTAGACACTAATACTTTTCGTAGAATACGTGCTTTTCTAACCGCTATAACAACAGCTAGCTCTTTGTCTACCAATTGATATAAACTATATTATTTATCGGTACTTAACATAAAAACGGCAATACACAGAACCATCGAACTTTTAATCAATTTATTGTTGGCAAAGATTGTTTTACACTTAATTCATCATCATCATATATTTAAGAGTATGACTCTTGTCGGTGGAGCAATTGCCACTTAAGAATGACTTATTTAATATTATCCGGAATGGTACGGTGCTCTTCGTAAGCCCGACTCAAACTTGACGATTTTTTAGAAGGATCTCAATAGCAATATTAAAAATTTCTGTAAAGTTAATTGATTAAGTTACGGCAAAGCGTCAACATTTGTAGTTGACTAAATTAAATAGGTAATTAATGAAATGAAATTCGAGACCTACCTACGCATAAACTACGCTAAAATAGACGAAAAACATCCAAAAAATTCCATGAAAACTTAATGCGCAATACAGAAATCGATTTAGAAATTTTACTCAAGGAATTTGGAGATAAGAAAATCCAATTACTTTTGTAAATAATCTCTTTCTTCTGATAACTTTGTCGTTAAATTGTTAAGGTATGCGTCTCTAATCTTAATCTTTTTAATTTCCTCACTGCAATGAAAACATTGATGCGTATCAGTGTGATCTCATTTGTTAAAGCTATGAGTAATTTAAATGGATTAATCGATGTACAACACAATCGTTTTTCTACCTATTCGCGATTCTACACAAAATGGATTCCGACACATTATTTATTCCACATGACTTCAATTTTACACAAACGCGTTTCCTTCTATTCGCGATTCTACACAATAATAATTCCACACAACTGCTGCCATTTAACATATACACTATTCCACCTGGGACTGGCTGTAACCTAAGCGTAGACTTAGACCTGGATCTAGTTTAGTAGACCTAGTAAAGATTCCATAGATACCAAGGTCAACCATGGTTAACGAACCTGGCCTACCAGTCTCATGGTGCCCAGCGTTGACCAGCTTGTTTGACCGGGGTTGACCTTTCTTAACCTTTACTAGGTCCACTAAACTTAAGTTCTGGTCTAGTTCTATGCTTAGGTTACAATACAAACAGTCTCAGGGTGCCCAGGTTGACGAATGAATACAATAGACAAACGGGCCACCTGCCCTTAAAAGCATGGGTGGCCTAGTAGTTAAGGTATCTGACTCGTAAGTTCAGGTGACTGAATGTGTAACCCTGATTTAATCTGTTCAGGTTCCCCTGGTAGCAGATCAGATGGCAGTCAGTCCACTGTAATTACTTGATCTGCCAAACCCTGGATCATGGTCAAGGCGGCCCCGGGCCCTCGTGCGCGAGAGCGCAACCGGGACATTAACGCCAAGATGATGAGATGATTTAAATATTAAAAATTTCGCAAATTATTATACATATTATGAAACTAGTTTTTGCCCGCGAATTCATCCGCGTGGACCACTTTTACTACTAACTAACTACTACGAACTAACCTGACTGCGCGACGCATAGGAGAGCAATGTGTTTCTTTTATTTTATTTTATTGATTTATCAGCCTATGCATGTATGTTTGTTCTTTTGTGGCACTCTAGAGACTAAACGCGTCTGCCGATTTTGATGGTTCTTCGTCTATCGATTTGTCTTAATCTTGCGAGTGTCACTGAAGACACGATATTGATCAAAATTCAATATAGCGACTACCAGCCGCTATTTTGTGAATAAAAAAAAAATTAAAGTCGACAAACTATGCTTTGTGGGGTATCGTTGAACAGTACAAAAACTATAAACCCCGAATGCTATTAAAAACAGAAAAGTTAGAAACAAGCCCCCATTTTCATATGAGTAGGTGGACACGGTTAATATTTATAGGAATTTATTAAAATGAGTCCTCGCCTGCTTTAAAGTTTAAATTAAACTAACGTTTGCACTTTATACACCTGTTTACTTACACCAATCGGCTTGTTTCAAACTTTTCAGTTTTTTAATAGCAGTCGGGGTTTTAAGTTTTTGTAATACGTTTTTTATTTTTACATTTTCCTTTATTTTTATTTCATATGCAACACCTTTTCAACCGCTTTCTTATCGCCTCTTTACAACACATTACATTCCATAAGGGAATAAAACAGGGGCTGAATCATAGGTGGTAGTACTTCATTTACGTCATATAAGAAACTTCCATGCAAAAGTTTCAGCCCTATATCCAGCCGTTTCAGCTCTACGTTATTTTAAGCTAAAACACGGCTTATAGATACATTGTTTGATAATGGAGTTCCGATACCTACATTTCGGCTGCAGCATCAGGCCAGAGGGGGGGAGGGGTGATATTACCATTCCATTTATTAATAGACGGGTGTGTCTTCTCATACCGTGGGCAAAGCGAGGTTTCCAACATAGGTCTTCCGCTTACAATGCAGATGTTCTCGTCATTCGACCTCACGCCTTATTAACGGCTGATAAGCAATGGAAGTTTGATTTTCTATCTTCAGGAGCGGTTTGTCCTGATCAACAGCACGACAGATAATGGATCGTCTCCAGTGTGGTGGATTCCGGTCTCCTTTACGACAGCGGCTGAGAAAGACTTCGAGTCTACAAGACCGAAACTCTGGTTGAGAGGGGAGAAGTCGATCGTGGTCAACAACATCACCGTTGGCCAGGATGATTGGTTCATTGGCAACATCCAACAAACTGGTAAGTTTGTAACTTTTCCATTATATTTTAAAACGCATTCTTTTAACAAACTCTTTCTCTATTCAGACAAGCGTTTCTACGACATCGCATTACTTGGAATCGATATGATTTCGCTTTGTTTCGCTCAAATTATAACATTACGGCTATAATGGCGGGTCACAAGCATGTTTGGCCTCGTGGTCATTAATTTTCAATATGCTGTTGACGATGATGATGATGCGGAAATGCGATTAAATATGATTTATGTAGTTAAATACTTACTAATATGTCTTAGTTACTTTAATCATCATTTTGAAGTTAAATTCTGATTGTGCTCTCCGAGGGCTCGGAGTCGGGCTGTTACTTTAATACCGTAGGTAATCTATTTTGCCATTCTACGTTACAGTCTGCATGATATTGAAATATGTATGTATGTATGTTAACTCTTTATTGCATAATAATTAAATACAGAAATGAGAAAAATGAAATTGTACAAAGCAAAGACGGGCTTATTCTATAATGGGATTTCTTCCAGCCAACCCCAGACCCTTTGAAAGGAGTTCTAAAGAGCGGTGGAGGCAATAAATATCATCGTAATGTACAACCCGTAACAACCCACTGTTAAGACTTAAGAATATGAATACCTAATAACAACAAATACGTTTTTGAACTACCAATGTTGTATATAAACTTTTCACACTTCATAAATTTGATTTGAATTCTTCGATAGAAGAAATAAGATGTTCTAAAAAGTTATTACAAGACTTTTACCGCGTCGTTCCAGGCTTCTACAGGATCAACTACGACCACCGCAACTGGGAGCTGCTGGTCAAGATTTTAAACAACAAGAATCGGTTTCAAGAGATACATCCCATCAACCGGGCACAAATCGTGGACGATGCGATGAACCTGGCCTTATCCGGACGACTGGATTACCGGACAGCGCTGGATATAACCAGTTATTTGACGCACGAGAGGAGCTATGTACCATGGAAGGCGGGGCTCGTCGCTCTCGGATATATTGATACCATGCTGTCTAAAGGCGCGTACTATTTGGAGTATAAGGTAAATATACTTTTCATTTTGAATTTTATACTAGTTTTTTAAAGTATTTTAAATTATCTAGATACAATGTTTTAACAGCATATAAGAAACAATGCTTTTGTGATTCGGAAATCGATCTGATTATCAGATATAGTCCAATCTCTACCGTTTATCTTAACCCTCAACATCGTTGTCATAGTTTTGACAAACACTTCTTGAAATGCTGACGCATGTACGCAATGCTGACCAACATAATTAAATGAGTAAGGAAGTCTGAACAGAAATGATAAAAAACGGTCATGTACGAATCAAATTCTCATACAAAGGGTTCCGTACAAGTAACACAAATAATTCTAAGGTTGGCAACAGTACGTAGGTGCCAGAGCAACTTGTAATTCGCCAATTTCTATTAAATTTTAATTTTAATAAAATATTGTTTTTAAATTTTTTAAATTACTCATCATCATCATCATCACAGCCCGTAACAGTCCACTGCAGGACTTAGGGCCTCTCCCACGAAAGGGGAGGTTATTGCCATAATCTCCACGCTTGGCAGGCGGATTGGAGATCGCAGTGTTTAAATATAATAACGGAAAAAGCTGCTGCCCATTTTCCAGACTACGGAGAACACTTGATCTTTTGCCTCGAAAACATTAGTCGCCTTGTACGACACCCATGAATATAAGGGGTTTAAAATTACTATTTCACTTTAAATATTTCATACAAATGCATAATATATTGCTATAGATTTACGGTCATATTACAAAAATACAGGCCGACACACAGACAGACGGACAGACAGACAGCGGACTTCTTAATGAGGTTCCTTTTTTACCCTTCGTGTACGGATCCCTAAAAATACTGGTCTACCTGACGTTGTTGCAGGCAAAAGCTATTATTTATTTAACCATTTATTATACACAAGATTTTTACAGATTTAAATGATATAATGTAACAGACACAACAACCCAGCTTATTTCTATAAAGAAATCTCTTCCAGCTGGCCTACTGCAGAGAGGTCGTGATAATTAAATGCAGCTATAAACTGGCCTCAGCAAAAAAATTTCATTCGTTAGAATTTAAAAAAAACAGTTACTGACACAGGTTAGAGCTGTATCTTGGAAGCGGTTTTCACCAGGCGTGCCATTCATCTCTGTAAACCTTTAATTATACCGCGGGATACTATTATTTTTCCAGTATAGCCAAACAGTACCTAACCTACTCCATGACACTCGGGAACAGCGTATCTACCTTAATGTTTCAAAATCATTTATGTTACAAACATACAAACTTTTCCTCTTTTAGAATAAGTAGATTACATAGGCTAGAGGTAGGTACTCGTATTTAAGGTTTAATTAAGGTTTTAAGACGATCGCCGAAAGATGTCGCTACTTGCAGCAATTTTTGAGGAACATCTTAACAACGCTCTTATCACAGTTTCCCTTATCATTATATCGCTTCATATTTTCTGATATAGTAATGAAATTCCCTAAAGATAATTGGTAATAATAGTAGTATTTCAAAGTCAAAGTCAAAGGCAAATATTTCTGACACAGGTAGGTACAACGATTAACGATTATTGTTCTTTATGTAGTTATACGCAATAAAGAGTTTACATACATACATAGGTACATACATACATACATACGATTCATCAAGATATTATTATGATGTTTGTGAGTATCTGTGTGTTTACCCAAATTGTGGGCACACAAATATTATAATTGTATAAATAAAATCATAATAGCTAATATTTATTGAATTAATCATAGTCATTTTAACATACCTGGGTTAGCCGTGTGGTGTCCGGCAGAGTAGAATAGCACCAACCCGCCTACCAAGCGTGGAGATTATGGCAATAACCCCCCCGTTCGTATGAAAAGCCCTAAGTCCTGCAGTAGACTGTTATGGGCTGTGACGATGAAGGTTATTTGTGTAGATACTGTACACAAATAACCCTTTATCATCACGTTCAATGTCACCTCTAGTTATAGTACGATGTACGTTTCTTAGGTGCAATTTACTTATCATTGCATACCTTAAGTCAAAATCTTTCAAATACAAAGGGAATGTCTTAATTATTTGAGTAATTTAGTTCAATATTGTATGACATACCTATTAGAAACATGACTAGAGGCCTTCACTACATATTAATTGAGGATTGATTTGATAATATGGAAAGTGTTCCAGCTTATAAATAAGACTAGCTATTAGATACATGTGCCGTCGACAGCCTGGACCACTTTCTTATTATCCCTTACTTACATGAAGTTCTCTATAAACATTTTCATACCGTATTTCAGATTGATTTCTCTAGGAATAAAAGTATGCACTTCCCCAGATTGCCTTTTATCAAAATGCAAAAGGAATTTTTCATTTAAACGGTTTAAATAAAATATTGGGTCCTAACCTATGAAGTTGGCGTATTTTTCGCAAGTATAGCTAGGTAGGTATCTACATTTGCTCCAACATTTTAAATTGTAAATAATAAATGAAAGTAAATACTTGATTTTGAAAATCAAGTATGTTTAGAAAAGTAAGTCCCTAAAGTAAAATAAAAAACATTTTGTTAGGTTTGCAAAATGGTAGGAAAATACTTCTATTAATTTGTCGTCAGTTTTGCCTCTTTACCCAGATGTAATTTTATGAAGGGGGTAGAGTTATTACAAGTAAAGGTTATACACCAGTTGGTTTAATACCTAAGTGCAAAGTTCCATTTCCAAGAAATAGAAAAATTTGTTTGTTTAAAAATTACAGATTCCGTCATTTTCGCCATTCAAATCTCATATTTGCATAAAACATAACACTAAATACACACAAGAAAATAAAACAGGTCGAGGATTATTTACAATAGTTTCCAATAGATGTCGTTACTTGTTACAAAATCAACAATAACGGCGATTACCTACAGTGTTAAATGGACTTTCAGGTTAGTTATCAAAAAAATAGTATGTTATCTCTAGTTATCGTATCGTAATAATAATAAAGCAATATAGATATGTGTAAAAATTGTATACCTAGGTGGGATATAATCTAATGATCGTTCATAGGTACTTACTATTGATTATTTATATACTTGCCTAACGTAATTTTATAAAAGTACTCAGGGAATCACCCAAAGATTCTAGGTCACCTATCACTACCTACATATTATAAAACAAAGTCCCACGCCGCGCCTGACTCAAAAACTACGAATTGGATTTTCATGCGGTTTTCGCCAATAGACAGTGATTCATGAGGAAGGTTTATGTGTTAGTAAAAAACATGCATATTTAATAGAGTAACCAAAATAAAAACAACACATACTCAATATAGTAAGTAGTAATTCAACTCGCCGATAGGAGGCGCTAGCAGGAGCAATATAAAACTATCACTACATAATTAATAACATCCTTATGTCTGTTTGTTCGCGATAAACTCAAAAATTACTACCTATTCCTATCTATGGTTTTATGTATATCTGTAGAAATCTATACCTACCCATCCTAACTTCTGAAAATTTGTCAAGTACCAATGCGGTAATTATACTTACCGATAGGTGGCGCTAGCAGTACGCGACCTTACGCCGGAAACAACATGTATTCATAATATTATGCTCTGCAACCCGTGCGAAGCCGGGTCGGGTCTCTAGTACAATAATATAAAACTGTAAAGCAGTTTTTGTTAGTTAAACGCTCTAATCAATATTTACTTTCTTACCCAGTAATGGTCGAATGCTTACAAATTTTCAGACTGAGTGAAAACCGCAAGGGACCGCTCGTACGATAGGTATTAATTGACGTTTATGCTTGGCTTCATTATCAAGATGAGTAAGTAATAAGAATCTTTCTAAGATGCCACAAACACATAATACATGAAGACATGAAGCAGTAGCGAACATCATATCCAATTTTCATTTATAATGGATCGTTTTGCTTTAATATTCACGCTTGGAAGGTGTATTGGAGATTACAATCTTAAAATAACTCAAGGGAATAAATACTGTCCTACCATCGTTTCTCAACTACCAACCGGGTGTTATAAGTGTTATAAGTTGACATGTGTATCTGTGTTTGGGTGTGTCTGTCTGTAGCATGGGAGCTCTCGGACAGATCTACCGATTTCGATGCGGTTTTCTTTATTTACATACATACATAAAGCTCACGCCTGTGTCCCACAGGTAGGGTAGGCAGAGACTATGGACTGCCACTTTACTGTGTCCTGACACAACTCCCTAGCCTCGCATATATCCACAACTCTTTTCATTAATCTCCTTTTATTCTTACCACTTCAGACCCCAGCTTTGTTGAGAACATTACTGATCTGATCAGTGAATGTTTTCCTGGGTCGTCTTCTTAAGGGCTGGATTTCCAGATTCGCGCTCTATACCTCTTTCGTCAATCGTCTATCATCCATTCGCTCTACATGCCCGAACCATCTTCACATCCCTCTTTCTTTTTTTGATACTACATCATCTTTCATGTCACACCTTTCACGGATCACTATATTTTTCACTCTATCACTCAATTTCACTCTATATACTTTCCTTAGGGACCTCATTTCAACCGCATTCATTCTACTTTCATTCCTCTTCTGCCATACCCAATATTCACTACAGTATGTTAGTGTGGGAAGCAAAACTGCGTTATGCAAAGCAAGGCGTGCTTTTTGTGGCAAACTTTTACTTCCCATCACATGATTAATGGCTCCATTCACTGCGTTACCCTTGTATCTTCTTTCAATATCCTTCTCATACTTTCCATCACTTGTGAACATACTTCCCAGATACACGAACTCTTTCACATGCTCAACACTCTTCCCTTTTATTTCAATCGAAGTGAGTGTCATGCCCTCATTTCTTTCAAACACCATTACTTTTGACTTCTCCACATTTACTTTCATGCCTTTTCTTTCCAACGATTCACTAACAATATCCAACATCCTCTGCAGTTCGCTTTCCGACGATGCAAGTAATACTTGATCATCGGCGTACAAAAGGCATTTAATGTTGGACATTCTCATTCGCAGTCCACAATCACTCTCTCGCAGTTCACCAAGACAACTATCCATAAACAAATTGAAGAGCCATGGTGATGCCACACATCCCTGTCTGACACCTTAAGAGATGCCAAAACAACTAGCAACTCTGAGCAACTACCATTGACCCTAACACATGCACTAGAACCCTATTTGAAAGCTAGTATAATCGAGATGGTTTTTACCTTTGCTTCGTTAAAATCAGTTTTGTAGTTTAGAAAATATTTGAGTATATAGTTACTTGGTCGGGGGTTTTCCGACGTTTTCTGGTAGATTAGGCTATTCCCAATGTGTTTCCTATCACTCTCAGTAAAACACTACCGGACACCAGGCTGTCATTAATCATCATCACCGCCCATAACAATCCACTGCAGGACTTTCACCTCTCCCACGAAAGGGAGGCTATTGCCATAATTTCTACGCTTGGCAGGCGGGTTGGATATCGCTGTGTTACAAAGACAACAATGGAAAACTCTGTTGCCCATTTTCCAGCCAACAGAGACTCTAGATATTTTATCTCGATAACTTTAGTCGCCATAAGACACCCACAAGTGTAAAGGGTAGGTGCTATTCTACTCTGCCGGGAAACACACGGCCTAATGTCATTAATAACGATTCAATAATTCATACATAATCTTTGCAGGACTACGTGCTAAGCCTTCTGCGAGGCGCCGTAGATGACTTGGGCTGGGAGGTAGCGGCCAATGAGAGCGTGGTGCGCGCGCAGCACCGCGTCGAGCTGCTGTCCACGGCGTGCCACCTCGAGCATGCCGACTGCCTCGGACATGCCGTGCGGATGTACGCCAACTGGATGCTGAGCGCCAATCCGAACGCCTATAACGAGTGAGTCAGTGTCAGTGACATGCTTTATGATGAGTCGGTCTTCGGATTCCGAGTGCTAAAGTAGCAGCAGCACGTATGCAGGCTGGATGCTGATGCATTATAATGAGTGATAAGTAAGAGTCCGTCTTCAATATTTGCCTTCTTTAACGAATTGTGAACAAAATGACTAACACGAGAATCTATATTGATATTGTACAGTCATCATCATCTTGGCGTTAATGTTCTGGTTATGCTCTCGCGCAAGAGGGCCCGGGGTCCGCCTTGACCATGATCTAGGATTTGGTAAGTCAGTTAATTACAGTGGAGCGACTGTTATCTGACCTCCGTGACCCTGCTACCAGGGGAGCCTGACCAGATTGGATCATGGTTACACATTCAGTCACCTGAATGTGCAGGTTTCATAACGATGTTTTCCCTCACCGTAAGAGCATCGGTTAGTGTTCAACTAATGTACGTAACTCAGAAAACAGTCATTGGTACATGGTCGTAGCGGGATTCGAACCCGTTACCTCTCGCTTACGAGTCGGATACCCTAACTGCTCGGCCACCGAGGCTGCCGTTGAATGCTGTATAAACATTTTTAATAACAAGCTTTATCGCGCAGTTTTTTATTGAATACTATAGAGGTATGGTACTCATCAAGACATTTCCAAGGAGCCCAATCCCGACGAGTATGTCTTGTTGCAATCAGTAGTTCCTATAACCACCTTTGGACTCCATCATCATACCAGCTACATGGTGGCATTTCATTAATGTATTGTCATCCAAATTACATAGCTATACCAAATTTCAGCTCAATTGAACGCCAGGAATTAGGCTTGCAAGATTTTCCCCGAACAGACATAGTTACAAACATTGCAAATAAAATAAAATATTGTAAAAGTAATAGACGGCGCAAATTATCGTTTCCAGCCAACATTCCTCATCAATAATAGTCATAGTTAATTAGCCATGAAAAGATACGCGATTCACTTTGATTTTATCGTAGATAATGATTTGAATTCGCTGAATAACGTTAATTATACTATTTACCTTATTTATACTATGTACCTACTTAAACATCAAGGTTATTTATTTAACATTTATTGTTAATTATTGTTAGTGTAATCGTTCTTGTAAACTAACTATTAATAATGTTAGTTCATTATTTTCATTACAGTTTTATTATCTAGTCGCAAAGCAGAAAAGGTGAAAAACCTTTTGAGTGTGTTATTGGATAGTGACGATGAATCACAAATCCATTGTGCAAGTAGTACATTGCTGACACGAAGAACTATGACCATATCTTGTTTAAATGTGGTGTTGTAACGTCCATTTTATAGTAAATGAATTATGGATTCACGCAGCCAGGGGCCCAAAGAAAACCGAAAATAAATTATATATATACAATTAAATTTTTTAATTACATTATATTAAGCCTAGCCTAATCTAGCGATTGCGATCGATGCCAGATAAACAATAAATTTTTATATTAATTTACTGATAAAACTGCACCTTCGTCTGTGACCGAGTTTCCGCAGATTTCGGCGGTGCGCGCTGCTATGTTTTGTATTATTATATAGAGCAGCAACGTAATAAATGATTAATTTATTATTTATTTTATTTATGCTTTACACTGTGATACTACTTTAAGGGATAGTTTGATCACTGACGATGAGCGACAAGCTAGTTCTAGAGCTAGAAACGAGTAGGCGAGCTGTAACGAGTAAGTTCTCGAGGGCGATGGGCGATTAGATACTTACATTCCATGGATTTATAATTAAGGGTATTTTAGGGTTCCGTCCTAAGGAACCCTTGTAATTTCGCCAAGTCCGTCTGTCCGTTCGCGCTTCATCTCAAAAACTATTGGTACTATGGAGCTAAAATTTGGTATGGTTATATAATATCATTTATGCCGACAAAGTTGTAAAATCAAATATGTTTTAAATATCCTTATTTGGGTACTTCCCCTACACGTAAAGCGAGGAATTAAATTATTTTTCGCGTATAGTTCATTGTGTGGGGTATCGTGAGATAGGTCCTGTTAAATCATTTAAGGTATCTAAAGAAAGTTTGTGGAATAAGTTTCCCTTTTCTGATATATATAAATAAATAAATAAAAATAAATATGTATCTAGCCCCAAAGTAAGCAAAGCTTGTGTTATGGGTGTCAGATAACTGATAAACTATATATTCAGATTTTTTAAATATATACTTATTATACATAATACCTCCAGACCCGTCACAGAAATTAAAAGTCATCATTTCAATTTCTGCTCGGCCGGGAATGGAACCCGGGACCTCTGCGTGGCGACCGGCATTGGAGGATTGGAGATTTAACTTCAATGTGGAATTTTTGTCCCCCCCCCCCCCCCATGTTTTGTGCTAGCAGCATTTGTCTTTGTAATCATCATCATCATCACAGCCCAAAATAGTAAGCGTGGAGGTTTTTGCCATAATCTCCTCGCTTGGCTGACGGGTTGGAGATCGCAGTGTTTTAAATATAACTGGAAAACGCTGCTGCCTATTTTCCAGCTTACGGAGACTTATAAGTTTTGCCTCGAAAACATCAGTCGCCTTTTACGACATCCAAAAGTGTAAGGGGTTGGTGCTATTGTACTCTGCCGGACACCACACATTTGTAATGTGTTTATAGCATCAGAAAGCCCTCTTCTTTACGCATAATATAATGACAGGCAACTACGTAACACTACACTGCACGTGGCAGGTCATTGGTTTTTATTCTAAGGGATCCGGTCCACACTTGATCGGTTTTTAGTATTTGTTGTTAAAGTTTAGTATTAGCACTATAATAAAACCTACAAAGTTTAGTGCTTGTATGTATTACCGTTATTACGATAGAGAAATAAAAAAGCTCGAAATACTGCGCAAAAGCATGTTTCTTGTATGATGGGGCCCACAAATTTTTCAACTTTTTAATTTTTACCCACGAGTACGACGGACGGAACGAAACGGAGGCGATATATGCGTTTCGGGTTAGAGGTTGATGTCTGTCTGTTACCATTATCCTCGGAAACTACTGGACCGTTTTCGTGGACCTGGTTCGATTTCGATTTATGAATATAGACGAAAATCGACCGTTCCCCCCTCCTCCATTATCTTCGAAAATCACGAGCTAAAATTCTGAAAACATTAATGTCGGTCAATAGTTAGCTATATTTTACAAGAAAAAATAATAGTGATATCCTTGAATTTTAGAGTTTTTGAGATGTTTGTGCGTTACACGGGATCAGAACCCTCTGCGCGCAATTCAGCACACAAACTTGCACTTCTCGGTTTTTTTCCATTACTAACGTAAATCAGCAAATCCATAAGTTTTAATATGTTTCATTTTGCTTGTAAATACTTTGAACGGGAAGACACTGACTGGCAAGAATGTAATCAAATATAAGATTGGATTAGGACGATTGTTACTGTTGTGTCGCTCTTGCATAACATGTTGTAATGATGTTGTGTCTTCTCGACTCCTGAAAAAATATTGGAATTAGAAATGAGTGGCCAGTTTAGTTACCCGTCACAAAGTTTATGCCCTCCACTCTCCTCTTACTTATCTGCTCGTGTCGTGTACTTTTAAATCCCAACGCAAACAGAGTAGAATCATAACATTGACGTATGTATTTGTGTATGTGTGTACATATACGTGTGTCTCTGCTGTGGCATCGTAACTCCCTAACGGCCCCACCAATTTCGATGCGGTTTCTTTAATTGGAAGACTAAGTTCTCGTCTTTGTGTCATAAGAATCCGTTCAGTAGTTAAAGAAATATTTGAGTTTAAATAAACTTTGTCGGAGGTTTTCCGTTTGGGTTTCAGCCGGTTGGGTTATTAGTCTAAACGTTTCCTTCTATCTTCCAGGATCCACGCGGACGTCCGCAGTACGGTCTACTGCGTCGGCGTGGGTGCGGGCGCTGCGCGGGAGTGGGCCTTCGCCTGGGACCGCTTCCGCTCTGCCGCCGCCGCCGCGCCTGCCGAGCGAGAGCTCCTGCTGTCCGTGCTGGGGTGCACGCGGGCACCTTACTTGCTATACAGGTATCGGTGGTGGCTTTGGACGTGAAGATCGGCATATTATCAAAATTAAGGGGGCCCTCGTTCGTAGGGGTACATAGGAAATAGGTGCTGAACCTGCCAGTATCAGGAAAGAGGTCCTGTGGGTAACCCAAGAAGCGATGGATTGACATCGCTGAGTCGAATGCGAGAGCCAACGGCTTACGACGAGAGGATGCCGAAGACCGGGCGAAGTGGAGAAGATTGAGTAAAAAAGCGGACCCTGGCAGAGGCCGGGATAAGCGCTAGGACGATGATGATGAAGTGTCCCTTTGTCGTGGCAGCATTTTTCATTTCGCTCATCCAGTTTACAGTTCTGTACAGATCGGCACAGCGAAGGAAAAATAGTGAGTCAAAAATAAACAAGTACTCAATTGATTTTTTTTTCATAACAAGCTTTTATCTCGCGTTCTATATGATCGGTCAGAGTACTTATCAAGGCTAATCAAACGAGCCCAAGCTCGATGGGTTTAACATGCGTAGTTAAGAGTTCCTATGGCCACCTGCCATCTTCATCATCAGATCAGCTCGATGGTATCATAACATTGCATTGATACCGAATTTTAGCTCAATTGGAAACTGGGAAGTGGGTTAAGTTTAACTTCCAAGAATTTATTATCAATTCTCCACGGAAAAAGTGAAAATATTTTATAAGATTGTAATGAAAGAATGGATCCAGAGAATGCTTGTCTCTACGGGAATGCTTGTCTGTCTTGTCCGTCTGTCAATTTTCTCCGCATCCAATGGACCGATTATGTTTCAATTTGGTACATATATTAGTTTATTTGGCCCAAATGCGGACGAGTAACGTAAATAAGCATATTTCGAATATGGGGATCGCTTTTGGGGGACAAGTTCGAAAATTTAAAAGAATCGTTTGGTATTACATTGTTTTTTTATTATTATTAATAGGCTTGCATTTGACCTCAACTGACCTGATGGAAAGCGACAATAAGGTCGAAGATGTAGCATGTGTGCCAAGAAGATACCTATTCACTCTTGATTTGAAGACCCCAAGTTTATAGTTATCAGAGAATATAATGAAATGAAAGGGCTCGTTCTGAGGATCTCAAGTCCATTTTTATAAAATTAAAAGAAAAAATAGTTTTTTAGTTGTTTAAGAAAAGTCAAAAGTTTTAAAAATACAGAAATTAGTGCTTAACTTATGATTTCGGGAGAAACCCACAAAACGTCTATATTCATAGAATAACATAGTAAATCACAACTATGTACGGAACGTAGTTACACGTTTCATCACTTTACAATCACTATAAAACAAAGTCTGTCTGTCTGTCTGTTTGTTTGCGATAAACTAAAAAACTACTGAACGAACTTCATGTGGGTTTGACCAATAGACAGTAATTAATGAACAAGATTGATATATGCAAAACATGCATTACAATAGCGCAGCCGCGCGGGTCGGAATGCAAATAATAACGCAATCTGATGATAAGGAGCATTACTACGTAATAAAACACAACCTAAAAGTAATAATTCTACTCGCCGATTGGTGGCGCTAGCAGTAGCAATATAAAGCTATCACTACATCACCACAATATTGTTATATTAAATAAAGTCCCTCTGTCTGTCTGAACGCCATACACTCAAAAACTACTAAACAGATTTTTATGCAGAGTGATTCAAGAGGAAGGTTTATAGGGTAGGACAACACACGAACGAAGTCGCGGCGGGCCAGCTAGTAAAGGTTATCTTCAACAACTGCATTGCTAGATTGTTATTTTATTTATAGCTTATTTATTTTTATTATTTCACATAATTACCTATTTGTGGAAAAATTTAAAAATTGATGTATCTAAAACGGTATACTGACAGACAGTGCAGAACCGACACCGCTAGGTCCAGAACCTTGAAATTTTTCTTCGTAATCGTTTTATTCTTTGTTATTAACCTTCTTCTTGAATAGTAATTCCCTTTTTTCTTTGTTATTAACCTTCTACTTGAATCACTATCTATTGTTGAAAACCGCCTTAAAATCCGTTGTGTAGTTTTAAGCGTCCCTAGATAAATAGGAACAGACGGCGAAAGCAATTTTGTTATATACTATGTATTCATGTAAGTAAGATTTTTGGAAATTCAAGGTGATGGAATAGGCCCGATTGAGTAGGGCCTCACCCCTATTCAATAAGGGGTGAAAGTTTGAACGCAACTTGTGATTCCTTCAGTGGGTTCACTTGTAACTTTGTACAAATATTCTACAAAACAAATAATTAGGATTAAAGCTTGAAATGTTGTATTTCTGAAAATTAACTCCTTGAGTGGGCGGAATAGGGGGTGAAAGTTTGTATACAAGAAAAGGTACATGCCAATAGCCACCTCCTATTTTTGTTGAGTGTTGATATTTAGAAAGACTTAGAGCAGGGACTGGTTGAATAGGTATTGCATTTGAAATTAACGGAAAAACGTAAAAAATTGTCCACGTGGACGAAGTTGCGGGCAAAAGCTAGTACCTAATAAGATAATTAATTTCTGATGTAAACTGACCATTGTCCCAACAGATACTTGGAATACTCTCTGCGCAATGACAGCGGCATTCGAAAGCAAGATATGGTCCGTGTGTTCTCAGCAGTCGCCAGCTCCGCTATTGGGGAACCGATCGCGTTCAACTTTGTCCGGGCCAACTGGCAACGACTTAAAATATTGTAAGTAAATAGCTTTGAAGGATTAAACTATTTGGTTACATTAACATTACCTATATTGTATCTGGAGGAGCTCAGACTTGGTATTTTGAAAATTATTTTTGGTTGAATATATTAATTATTTTTAATAACGTTTTAGTTTTTGATGAATTTTATCTTCTCGTTACTGCGATTTTCAAGTCGCCAATGCAGGTTGATAAAAAGAATGTAGAAGCCGTGTCGTATGAGAAAATAAAATCAAAAGCGAACGATAAAGTGAAATCATCAGAGAGTAAGGCTCTTAAATTGATGGTGATAATACTAGAGATTTCAGAGTGGCTCATTGTTCTATCTCTCATCCGCGCATACCTTAGATAAAAACAATGACAGAACAATAACAGTTATTTCCCTGTGATATCAAGATAATGAGCTTTTGCTCACATGAAATTGATGCTCCGATAGTTGTAGAACTACAGAACTAGTATATTTTCTGTGCTTCAACAGTATCTTCCCAAATAGTTTAATGTACTTACTTATCTGTATTTTATTTACGTTTTCCAGCGTTGGTTCAGTGTCGACTCTGAACTCCATCCTGAGGGTAGTCACCAGAAGATTGAATCAGCCGCACGAGTATGAAGAGGTAATAAAATATGGAGTTTTAGTTTTAAAGCTGCGCCATTTTTTCATTTTTGTAGCAATATCCTCATTAACCTCCCTGGATTTTAATACTGCCCTGGTCGGACTAACCGTGGTCCCATGCCGTCTTGCGCTAGGGTTTGTAGACCTTCACTTTCAATCTTAGGTCTTTCCGTACTTTTTAGAGCCCAAATTATTCCTTAGGCGGGTTTCACTTTTTAACTTTTTTATTCATTCTAAATTACTCAACAACCAATCAGAGCTCCATGATTGAATACATTTTAGTTATTTCATAATACCTATTTTCATCCAATTGACGTATTTAGTACAATAGTCCAGACCATGAACCCCCATGAAGACCCCATGAACAGCTTCCCCAGACTTCGCTTAAGAACAAAGCGTTTTGCAGTGCTAAATAGTCTTGGGCTCAGTGACCATGGCACCTACCACAGGGAAAAAACTGTTAAATGTTGGAATACGGCTTTAAAAAACTCATAAATCATCACACATATCGGGATTGTCATCTATATTTCGAAGCGGTGTAATGATCCATAGTCCTCCTAGGGACAGGCATTTATCTGTATACCCTCTTATCGATTCGACGATTACGGATTTTGGTAATCTTTCACGATATTTAGAAAACAGTAACTGGCCCTGAGCAACTTCATTCGCCTGGCGTTCTACACCAGGCCTACCCCTACCTACTCTACCCTACTCTACCCTTATCCTACTGTACCCTACCCTACTATTCTATCCTACCCTATCCTACTATACCCTTACCGTACCCCTACCTTACTCTACCCTACTCTACCCCTTGTCTACCTCTATCCTAACCCTGCACCTACCCCTACCCTTACCCGTACCCTAACCTACTCTACCTCTACTCTATCCTGTCCAGATAATTACATACACAACTAAAAAACGTAGTAGGTAGGTATATCAAGTCTAAAGTTAAGTGCGAACATCCATTCGATAAATTGACTTTTATTTATTTAAATTGTATGTATTGTCAACAGTTGAAACGGTTTATTCAAGAGTCCTGCAGCGATCTTGGAAGGCCTGTATTGCAAGTCTTGGAGCGAACGGCAGCGAATGTCCAATGGATGCAGAGAAACTACCAGACGATAGTAGACTGGCTTCTAGAAGCTTCTCCGAGTTCTACAACTGCGTGATGGAAGATGTATCATGAAATAGAAAAATCATATGAAGTGGGCATGATAAATGTAGCTAGTTGAAAATAATGAAGAAGCTTAGCAGGGTGTAAGAGATGGCACAAGATTGTATTGATTCGGTTAGGAATAAATTTGCGTGTTTTTTGTGTTTGAGAGAGAATGTGCGGAGCGTCAGGTTTTCATAGTTGTGTATTCTAAAGCGAATTTTCAATAGATATAGTTTCAGATGCAAATGTTCATATGTGAATGAAAGTGGTATATAAGAATATAATATAGCAAATACATATGTAAGTGCAATCTACAAACATACACACTCACGCCCGTATCCCACAGGGGTATATCGCAAATGCTTGCCGATAAACCATGAAAAGAAAAATAAATGAAGTAAATTTGCATAGTGCCATATACAAGCACGAAACTTTAATTCTATTCAAACAGCTGCTCTGAACCATGAACTATAGTTTTTCATGATGACAAGTTATGACAGTTGAACAAATCAGCAACGGATTCTATCAAAAGTAAGGGAGTCCAAAATTGTCTAATCCAAGTCCTCCAATCCCATCCAACATTGGTGAAGAGGTTTAAATAGGTAGTCGGTGCCGGTTACATAGGTAATAACGCAGAATTGTGTGACTAACACACTGATATTTTCTTATCTTTTGGAATAAATATATATGCTTGGACAAATTCACATAGCGCCATCTATCCCCAAAGTAAGCAAAGCTTGTATTATGGGTGTTAGATAATTTATATACTTTGAAAAGCCAATAGTTCATGCTCCTCGACTACGGTAGATACAATAAAATATTGATGTCTTTATATAATTTTTCCAAAGAATGTCTTTAACCCTCGATGAATAAAGAGACCCAGTTCATGATGTTCATGATGTTAATTTTAATAGTCGTTAATAATGAATCCTTCTGCTCCATAAATATCACCACGCACACTGTCGACGAATACCAAAGATAAAACCATGCTGGTCACACTGTGTTTGTATAAATTACCAACTCTGGCACTCATGATTGGCTCTATTGATATAATAAGTTTGATAAGGTATAAATTGCAAGCTATCGCTAACTGAAAAAGCAGGGGTGCAAAAAAAGATGACACTAAACACTAGTTTACCTATAAGAATTCAACAACTTTTCCATTTATGTATTTCATGTAAAGATCAGCAACAGCAGCAATTTATTTACAAGATTTTAAATGGTTTTGGCATTCCTGAAGCTACACTCACCGGCACAATTATACGCCCACAACATATTTTTCTATTTACGCTCATACATTTCTGCCATTTCAAATCATTCTTTAACTTCATAAATATTCAATCGATTTTAATAAGACAATATTGGCTGTTCTGATTGCAGCTATTTTGGTATGGAAAACGTCTCATAATTGAACCGGATTAAGAAAAAGAATCTTCGGAATTCAGCGTGTTGAAGAAATTACACTAATCATTGTCCTATTGGCTATCCAACAGCGAAGACCTAATCAAAATCGATTAAGTATTTCTGAGGTTAAGACTGATTTGTAACGCCAGAAATGTATGAGTGTATATGAAAAAATATGGGATGGGCGGATAATTGTGGCGGTGAGTGTAGTTTTGCTACTTGAAAAACCAATTATTTTTTTGATTGTGAAATTTTAATGCAACGGCGATTGTTACCTTTTTAACACTTTTTGTCGATTTTCTATCAACCCAAGTGTTTTCCATCTATTTCTGGTCTAATTTAATTTACTATATTTTTAGTTATTTCTTATGAGTAAGACGAGTCAACTATTCTATTAATATGTTAGTTAAGTTTAAGAATGCCCCCTAAAGTTAAATAATTATTAAATTTTAATTAGTAATGGATATTTTGAAAAATACAATTCAACCATTAAACTATTTATACTATTAATAGTAATAGTATAAGTAGTTTAACTATAGAGTTAAGTACGAAATGTAGGTTAACATATAATTACATCCTTAGCTAACTTACGCACATTTTAGTATTGTTTATTCAATCTCATTTTTATAAAAACAATCGTTTATGTCGTGGTGTAAATACAATATAGGTGAAAATGTAATTAGATTTAAAAAATTCTTATCAAATAAATACATTTGCAGAAATATAAGATTCAAATTTATAGTATGTTGTCGTTTTATTGTATCCAGGAATTATGCAATTTATAGACGGAGGGATACAAGGAGCTTCGCAACACTGTAATGCTTCCCTATCGAGTTATTTTTATGTTATACGGCAGACAAACAGGTAAGTAAGCAACCTGTAGGAAAGTGATCACCACCACTTATGGACATCAGCAACACTAGGGGCGCAACTAATGCGTTTCCCGCATCTCATGAGACCTCTAATATACCTCGAGTATGGCTTGCTTCATTTGTCGCCATACGGAGTGCAGTAATACATACAAAGTACCCAGGCTCTGATGATGGAGTCGGAATAATGGCCACTAGCAGAAACTATTCATAATAAACCAATAAAAGGTAGTTTGATCTTGCTACGATGTGTCTTGAAGCCGTCGTGGATGGCATCCAGGTCATTATGAAAGAGTCAGGAGGTGGCCGCACAAACTCTTTCGTAATAGAACAATGCATCACTATCAAGATTGAGCTCGTAGAGAAAAACTATAACCTTGTGTGGAGTCCAGGGAATGAGGTCCTTAGATGAGGAATCTGGAAAGTTGTCGTGGGAACTTCTAAAATATCCAATAATATTTTGGGTCAATTAATTTCTTTTTATAAAAGCCATAACCCCTCTTGTACGTATATTGTTTTAAGCTGTATTTTTACAATCTATTTAATGTACAATTTTATTTGTTTTTACATTTAATTTGTCTGTTTTGTTGGTTGGTTTACGTTAATTAAACTACTTTTATTTCCGGAAGACTCCTAGTCGGCGCAGTGCAAAAACAGTCAAATTCAAAAAGTAAAACCATTCCAGAACTGCCAGTGTCCTTATCAAAAAACCAAAAAGAGAGAAGAAGGTAGGGGAAAATAGACAGTAATTGGCCGGTAGATAGTTAATGGACAACAAAATAAGAATTTTACTAAGGATAGAAATGTTTTAAAAATATACACTGGCAACATTACCTTTGAAGTATCTGAAAAGTACACGCTGTTGTCAATAGATTGCCCACTTTTTCACTTTCTTTCAAATTTTTATGGGCTTACCGAAATCACATGCTTTTGTTGTTTTTTTATTTAGAACATATAAATATATTTCATTGATTCGCATTGGCGGTTGCGGTTGCTGATTGATGCTAGAAAACTGATTGCTATGTAAGGTTCTTTACAAAATAGGTATAAAATGACTCTTTTTTAATCTAAACCTCTGTAAAAATGTTTTAACTTCAATTGACCATAACTTTTTTCCATACATTTCTGCCAGTCCTCCTTTGCTAACGTATTAATAAAACGCTTCTAATTAATTCTTAGGGTAGCTGGTCATCCCACCCTAACTCAATAAGCCATAATTTTTGTAGAAATACGTTTGCTATTGTAATGATCCCACTCAACAATCCTAGTGTATCGTTTATCTGAGAAACAACAGATAAGATAAAACGTTTAGTTATTGTAAGGGAGTCACCACTTACTTTTGTCGTAAAATGGAACTGTTCACAATCCCTAAATCAGCACAGCCCTAGTGTCTTACTGGAGTAGTTTTCATCTAACGACGAAAACTTGGAATCCGTGGATCCCTGCACCAGGTGTGAACCTAGTTCTGGCGAATTAAAAATCCATTTTCGTAATGGAAAGCATCACATGAGCAAACCCGGGACATCATTCTACAAACATCCAACAATTCCTGTTTATTATCGCTGCCTGTAATAAGATCGTAGACATCATCGTAGATATCATCGTATCTTCTAAAATAATACGTGATATTATTTTATCATCGCATTCCAACCCTAAGTGTCGAACGCAAGGCATACTTAAGTATGGTGCGGACGCAGTTCCGTAAGTGACGGTATTAAGGCGGTACAAACCGATAGGTTCGTTAGGGTTATCACGCCACAAAATTAATTCTAGGTTACGTTGATCAGCTTTGATTTCTATTTGCCTAAACATTTTATATATATCGGCACAAGCGACGTACCTATGCTGACCAAAATTTAGAATAATAGAAAATTTATTCAGCTTTGTGAAGTAATAAAAAAATTACTTCACAAAGCCGACATTCTTACATGGCCGCTGGTTATTCGAGAGAGAGTTTGCATTAATGGTGGCGCTAACTGGCGTTCCACCAAGGAACTATCGTGCCACAGACTATGTGAATGCAACATCCTTTCCTTTTAGGAAAACTCGAAAAAAAAACACAAGTACAAAATTTCTTACTCGGTTACTTTGTTATGATACTGTTTAAGTAATTAACCATAGTCTGATGGCATTTTCAATTTATACAAAGTAGCGATGTCTTGAACAAATACAAAGACTACCCTTATAAAACAAAAATAACTTAAGTATACAAACAATAAAGGTATCGTTACTTTTATTTTCAATTTATACATAGTAGCGATGTGTTGAACAAATACAAACACTCTCCCTACAAAACAAAAAGAACTTAAGTATTTGTAAATGTATTTGAAAAGTCTACCCCAATAATGGGCTTGGTTACGTCAGCGACGACAAAACTCCAAGAAAAGGCACGACGAAGTCCAAAGTCTAGTTCCAGGTGTGCGTAGCCATACGTATTGATTGTGGTCCCATTTGTTGCGCATAGCTGGTAGTCTGTTTTTGGTCGGCGCTGTTTAAGTTTCGAACGAGGGTAAACGCAGAGATCGCTTCCCGTATCGATCAAAAATCTCATTTGACTTGCTCGGTCAGTACTGTACAGGCGACCAGAAATATTGGGACAGCCGTTTGTCGCCATGATCGACAGTCCTAGTTTTCCGGCTTGTAGTCGCACGGCTTTGTACAACTCCTCGCATGCTTGCCAAATTTGTGATGGTACCAGCAAACCGGAAATCTTCGATGTTCGCTGTCTGTACGAGTCGTAGACGAACTGCGAGCACGTTGTCTACCTCTGGATTGTGATCGGGATCTGGGACGTCGGTTGTGAAACTGTTTTATCAGATCGTGCATCTGCTTGCGTAGCTCCGTGATTTCGCTTGCCATGGCATCCATTGAAGACCCTGGCGCCGATGTAGACGTTACTGCGACTTGCGGTGATGTTGGCGCGATGTCCTGCACCCGATCTGCCAAATCCATAAGGACGCTGATGGTTGAGTCGAATTGCGCGGCGATGAAAGATTGGATGTTTCTAGGCATTCTGTTCGACCAAATGGATTTCAAATATTCGTCCGGGACTTCCACACCTGCCAACCCTTGGAGATGTCTGTAGAACTGGGAAGGCTTCCGGTCACCCAGCTCTTCGTGCATCAACAGTTGTTTCACTTTTTTTCGTTGGAAGATGAGAGACGTTTCATTAATTCACTCTTCAATTTGAGAAATTTGTTTGTTGGTGGCGGAGAAATAATTATATCTCTTAATTCTTTCGCGTATTGTGGATCCAGTTGTGCCGTGACGTAGTAAAACTTTGTGGTGTCGCTGGATATTCCCGATAACACAAACTGTAATTCTATCTGTGCAAACCATAACTCAGGATCGTCCGGTGAGAACGGCGGAATCCCAATGCCGACCTTGTTGACTTCCGCGGAAGGGACAGTGGAACCGCGCACTTCGCTGTCCGTTGCATCGCTGTATAACGTGGTATTTTTTCCTTTGTCCACCGACATTTTATAATTTTTCGGACACGGTACACTCTTGCTATCTTCTTCCAGATGTTCCTACGGGGTCACCAGTGTAGGATGTATTTCCTTACTCCAGCACAATTCAAGCAAACGAAAAAACAGAATGGAATGAAGGTGAAGAAGAATGTCATGTCAATGTCGTGTCAATGTCAGGTCATTATACTCTTTATAACGACCTGACATCCCCACATATTCAAACAAAATAACAGGATGCCTGCACTAAACATAATCATCACATTAGTGTAGTATAACTTTGTATTTTTAATTTACCTAGCCCTACGAGTTCCACTCTTGGGATCAGATTAGACATCCACTAGGTATTACATACAATACTGTATAGCTAAGTTAAACGGGTAACTTTACATGACAATGTGCAGAACTATGCACTGTGGTTTATTTGCCCAAGTTAGTTTATACAAAACTATTAATGTAATTTAGTCATCTCTATATCGATGAGGTTTTAACAAAGAATTTGAACAATTGGTACAACCTCTGACTGTAATTCGGGAATAGAGCATTTGCTACTTGTACCTGAGCTTGAAGGTTCTTAAGAAGTGGCCACATTGGTATTGTTGCCATTATTGTTTGCATCTGTACAACCTCTAGAACTGCGTGAACCTTTAGTTTAGTGACTTTATACAATCTCTATTTGATAGTCCTGTTTTGGGTGATTTTAAAATGTGTTGTTGGTTACGTCTGAACTCCCTGTCTTCTCCTTTGACAAACCAAGAGCGAGGGGTGCCCGCCGGTGCGGATATAACACTAGGACTCGATTTATTATGATGGCGAAAATATACTTCGTCACCAGTTTTAAAAGGTTTTAATTTTTTAGCATGTTGGTCATACCTCAGCTTTTGGTTAATCTGGGATTTTGACAAGTTGATCATTACAGTTTTATAATCTGCAATACAGGGAAGTAACATTTTCTCATCAAACATTAAATTATGCTTCAACACCCGGTTAAACAATAATTGGCTAGGAGAATAATCAATAGTAGGTATAATAGAGTTTAGGTATTCAAATAAATAAAGTAGATGATCATCCCCTGTCCTGTGACACTTGCGAAGTCAGCCTTCACATATTTTTACACCTGCTTCTTCTGCCATACCATGCTCACGAGGATAATTTGGACTGCTAGTGGTGAGAGTGATCCCACATTCGGTTACGTACTGTCTGAATTTGGTACTGTTAAAGGGCACATTATCAGAGATCATCTTATCAGGATTTACATGAGTAGAGAACATGATGACACTTTTTTCATTATGTCTGTTGTGGATTTACTTTTTAGTGGAAGCATTTCGATCCACTTAGAGTAATAATCAATCGTTATGAGATAATTTATGTTATTGAAGTCTAAAATGTCGATAGCTAATCGAGACCACGCTCTATTTAGTATGGGCATATTTATCATAGGTTCTCGAGGATTCTGTGGTCTAGACTGTAGACATACTACACATGAGTTAATATAGTTTGTTATGTCATTAGTCATGCCAGGCCAATATAGAAGTCGCCTAGCACTTCGTAGAGTTTTTTCTATCCCCATGTGACCCTTATGCTGTTGTTGTTCAAATGAGCTAAAAAAGTATGACATACTTTTTTAGCTCATTTGGAACAACTAGTCTGTCATTATAAACACATGAAAGTTCTCCTTGGACCTGATAATACTGCTTTAAATTATCATAAATTTTTTAAGAATTGTTTGGGCATTTTATGACGGTTTGCAAAATATGGTCATTTTGAGTGCTTTCAATAAATTTATTTTGTTGTGTTATGTCGGAATGTTATACCATGAATTATGTAGTCTAGATCTTAATGATGACATGGTGAGTCTACCACTACTCTAGAGAGTGCATCTGCAATGAGCATTTGCCTTCCAGGTAGGTAAGAAATGTCAACTCTGTATTTCAGACGCATTCATTTGAGACGCATGCGCTGTAGTCTAGCAGGGATTTTATCTCTGTTTCTAGTGAATATGGAGAGCAGTGGCTTATGGTCAGTGTGTACAAGTACTTCACGACCATAAAGCCAGTAATGAAATTTATAAGCTGCATGGCGTATTGCAAGACATTACTTTTCAATAATTGCCATATTTTGTTCAGATTTAGACAAAGAGCGTGAAGAGGAAGCTGTTGGACGGTTGTCTTGAATGAGATCAGCTCCAACGCCATCTTTAGAGGAATAACACTGTATAGTCAGTGGATTGTTAGGCTCATAATGTTTAAGGGTCGGTGCGGAAGTGATCAAGCTTTTAATATCAAGAAAAGATTTATCATGGTTATGACCCATGACCATGGAACATTATCTTTAGTGAGCTCACGAAGTGGCGCTGAAATAGTTGATAAGTTAGGTAGGAACTTCATTAGGTATTTGGCCATACCTAGAAATCTCATTAGAGCTTGTTTGTCTTTAGGCTCAGGATTATATGCGCAAGTTCTTTTTGCGCATAAATCAAGTTCCAACCCACCCTAATCATGTATTTTTAGACGACCTGAGTGGTTCAATGGTCAACATGCCGGTCTGCCACGCAAGAGGTCCCGGGTTCGATTCCCGGCCAGGCAGAAATTGAAATGATGAATTTTAATTTCTGTTACGGGTCTGGGTGTTCTATGTATAATAAGTATGTATTTAAAAAAGTATTTAAGTAGTTTATCAGTTATCCAGCACCCATAGCACAAGCTTTGCTTAGTTTGGGGCTAGATGGCGCTGTGTGAATTTGTCCATGAATATTTATTTATTTATTTTGCAAGTAGGGTTCTCTGAGGGTAACCGTATTCTACCATCGAGTAACGGGTCCCAGAAACAATCCGCTCTTATCAGCAAGTCTACCTGTGAAGGGGTACAGAAAGTATGGTCTGCCGATTTTATATTTTCTGGCACATCGATAAATTTATAATCCATACCGACGGCGGGCAAGTTGGCGGTTATGTTTGATAAAATTACAAACATTTTATATGCGCATCAAAACTACAGTTCAATGATCGTATTTTAACTTTACAAGAGCGGGATGTCTTTGAGACCACTCCAGTGATATGATAACTGGACTGTAAGATTTGAGGGTTTACAGATGGGTGCATAGTGCATTCGATATTGCATTCGATAATAAAACAGTGTTGGCTGCCACTATCCAACAACGCACGCGTCTTATAATAGTTTATCACATTCGATCAGCGCGGTGGACAGTAGAACCGTATTGAGTGCAATGCAATAAATATTCCAAATACAAATCACTTCATTCCCTGGGGAAGTTTCAAACAATATTATATTTCTGCGGGTAATTAGGCCACGCTTTACGGTGACATTTCATTGATTTCATGACTCTATTCTGAGTTATGTACATTAGTTGAACACTAACCGATGCTCTTACGGTGAGGGTAAACATCGTGATGAAACCTGCACATTCAGGCGACTGGATGATCCAATCTGGTCTGGTTCTCCTGGGTACAAAGTCACGGAGGTCAGATGGCAGTTGCTCCACTGTAATTACCTGAACTGCCAAATCCTGGATCATGGTCAAGGCGGAATCCGGGCCCTCATGCGCGAGAGCACAACCGGGACATTAACGCCAACATGATTATTATATTTATGCAGCTAGTGATATTGTCTTGTGAATAGGTACTAGACAGGGCGACTGTGTGTTAAGTTGTAGATGTACGAGTATGAGTGGGTTTCGACTACTATCTACCTGCCGTTTACAGAGTGAAGAATCATGCGCTTGCACTGCAGTGAGCACGGAACGGTCGGAACTAAACTCGTTATGCAATAAACTAAGTATTATGCTTAAAGCCGCACTGTCTACACGGACCCAACGTACAATTATCGAAGGAATGGCCGACTCACAGACAATTTGTACACAAATTTAACCTTTTAACTAACTTTAATCTGTCACCTGATGGCAGGTTTAGAAACTTGCTATACGAGTAAAGATAATGATTGTCGTTGCAGTTAAGACAAGTACGGATACGGTTTTGATTTTTCGATTTATTGCTTTGTATTGATACGAAACTACTTGACTGTTGCATATTTTTGCTACCGGTTGATCGTATATTAGACTGTTGAGAATTATTGCTGCAGAGTGTCGCATGATTCGCATTAATTATTTCCAGAGCATCTGCTTTTTCCTTTAAGAAGCCTAACAGTGACTTAAAATTAAATTTGTTATTGAGTTTAGAGTCTACCGACGCGCATTTGAACCGCTCCCAATCTTTTTCAATGAATACATCTAATTTGGAAACAATGATATAGTTTAATAATGAATCCCACGACTGGGCGTAGGTTCCCCAAGCGTCATTAACACTGTCAATTAACTTCTTAATTTGGCCTGGAGTTTCCTTATTTACCAAAGGGAGTGAAAATAATGCATGCCTTGATGTGGTTATTTATCAGCAATTTAACGGTACTCTACCTATTTTCCACGAGTTCCCAAGCGACTCAGTAAATATCCGATGAGAATTCTCCAGATTTACTCACCTGGACAGCAAATAGTTGGTATAGTAAAGATAGTAGCTTACGCTTAGTTTAGTCCCAGGGGTTAATATTGTAAACACATTTAATCACACAAAGTTTATTTAGTTTATTTATCGTTCCACACACAACGTTTACACTCAATGTCTTATCTTGTGCGTTTCCACTGCACCCGTCCGTCACGGAATTGCAGAAGTTTTATGAATTGTTTATATAAGTATTTATGATTAATTTGTGTATATTGTGTATTTATAAGTATTATGTATATGTGTGTGTTTGGCTTTATAGAATATGTTAAATAGTTAAAAGTAAGTAAACAGGGTGGTGTTGTATAAAGCCGTGAACTGGATGGAGTGCTAAACGTATTAAAACGCTAGGTACAATTATTTTTTTCGTACGTGGAATAGTTATCGAGAAAATGATTATCGATCAACCGAAGGATAGAATTTTACCAATTACAGATAGGATACAGGTTTTGTCCCTTTAAGTCTTTTCTGCTTACCGTTTCATATGAGTTTTAAAATTCAATCTAAAGATCACTACGATTTTTAGATTGAAGCCTCAAGTAAGTGGTTAGTAAAATTATTATCACAAGCAGAGCAGCTCGTGGACAGTTCGGAACAAAAACAAGAAATTTCGATGTTTGTTTCTACTACTAATTTAATCTTTTTTTTATTGCCTTCAACACAATGTTCACACCTAGGTACATAGTCGACAAACTAATTGTGAAAACACAATAAACATTAGTAGGCAAAAAAATCACAGTTTGATTTCGCGTCTGCACCATATCTTCTATTGTACTAGGCTATCATGACTAGATACGGGATACTGATATCACAAGGTGTCCAAAAAGTACATTCATTAGTTTTTAATATTTTTAGAAAGTGTGTTTGACAACAAAAGTACAGGATATTGTTGTTACACTTTTTGGCCTATTTTTCACATAGTCTACATCTCGTTGAATGCATGTGATGAGCCTTGGCACAAGTTTATGCACTTCTCGAAGAACTTTTCCGCCAGTTCCGAAATAAGGAAAGACGTCATTTCAGTAATAATAGTCATAAGTAATAGTAGTCATAATAGTAATTATTAAATTCTACTCATGTATGAATTCAAGAAGGTGAATATTCAATTTGAAAAGCTGAAAAGATATCTAGCAACACTAGGTACGGTGAGGAGGTGATGTTTTTACCATTTACTAGTAACAGACGCTCCGATTTGGCTATAGCCGACCAACCATCAGTTGCAGTCGATATTAATCCTTACGAAGTACAAAACAAAGTAGCTTTTGGGTTAGTACGGATGCGCGGGCATGCCGACCTTGGTCCGACGTCCGACCACGTATTCCGCACTCAAAAGCCGACTTTGGTATCCGTCCATACTGCGTTTGGTCGATTGCTTCTATCCGTTTGATGTTACCGCAACGCTGCACTGCGGATCGCCGGCCGGCACACGCCAACAGACAATCGTTGGCCGAAACCGGTGCGTGTGTACGTAGCATTAGGCTCCTGGTAGTAGGCTTAAGGAGGTTGCTCTATTTTCATAGGGGTCGCACGAGGTTATTAAACTGCTCTTTGTAGGAGCATCAACTTGAAATAGAGCTGCGCTTCAACGTAGTCGATATGGTTATTTTTTTTGAAATACGAAGATTTTTTTATGAAAATTAAAATTCAATGTCCGAATAATATGAAGTCGGATAATCTTTGCAAGCTATACTTTAACACCCTTTTAGCTTTATACATGTATTACGTAATACCCTGTATACTTTAGGTTGTTATACATATTACATATAAATAATTATTATTAATGTACGTAAGTAGGCTACAAGAATTTCCGGTAAGACGCGACCGCAAATAATAATATTTCTGGATATTATCTAAGCCGTTCGACCTGTGAATCATTGATACATTAGTATCTCGAAACTCTTACCAGCTATCATACGAACCGGCGAAGGTACGAAGAGAAATATTCGGCAATTTAATATTGTGAGAATAGCATTTGGATCAACCTACGTCATTCGAGTCAGTATCACTAGTTTGTCTTATAAGACACTGAACCCTAGCTACAATGCTATAATAGGAGTTATCAAACAATTCTCCAGCCAACTTTTCGAAATTAGTAAGCATAGCTCTAATCGTTCCACGTCTCTTCTTTAAACTTGCAAGCTTTACATCGGGTCTAGAAGGGGTCTGAACTACTCGTTGTACTCAGTTTGGCGTTCTATGAAAATTCCGCATATATCGTATAGGTGGCGCCAATACGTTACGTTACTACGTTACGATTTTAGCAATTTCATATTGAGAAGTATACTGTATAGTCTTAACAGTAGTATACGTACACGTTAAATATAAAGTATGGCTAGTACAGGAGTACCTCTATAACTACCTCTATAAGTAACCGGTAGAGGTTACAAAAGTGTGATGAGCGAACTTCACTGAGTAAACATGTTAGCAATGTTTATTAATTTCTATTCATTCATATTCATTGAGTTAAAGAATATTGTTTTGAGTTTTGAACTACTAGAGTCTTGAATTACTAGAAGAGAGCTAGTATAGAGTCTTTTAGCACCATAGGGTCAGGAGTGACCGAGCGGACATGGTACTCTGTGCTATAGTATTTTAATGATAGCACACGAGGGCGTGTCGATCGAATTGTTACCTCGTCGATGGCTGGAAATACTGTGATGACGTCATATTCGGCACGAAACGAACACTTTGCATTCGACCATCGACGAGTCAAGAACTGGAACTAGCTAGTTCAGGAATGGACGAGCAGCTGCTCATCCATTGAAGAGAGACGAAGTCTTGATTTATTGCCTCACATCACATAGCCGTACTCCATAAAGGAGAATGTGAGTACAGAAAGGACTACAAATAATAATTTGTATGAGGGAAACGAGCTTCTAGCGCAACTCACGTTTTCGGCCTAACAGGAGGCCATGGGTGGTGGCGGGTCTTCCATTGACTCAAGAGTTCAGTAGTCCCATATTATCTGCTACTGAAATTATCCAAAATTCATCCTTTTCTTTTATTGTTTGCTATATTTATTGTAATATCGCTTTATTATCTCAATGCACTGTTCAAATGTTCGGCTCATCTTTATTTCCACTATCCCGAAAATACCTTCTGATGGATCTCTCCCCTGCTAGAGTCTGCCCTAATTTACGACATGTATAATGTCGTAGACGATCATGAGCCTAGACATCATTTTGACTCAGAAACGCAACGTCAATCGAAGCCCCACCTTGCGAGTGGCTGGAAATACTGTGATGACGTCTTATTCGGCGCGCGACCACAATGAACACTACATTCGACCATCGACGGGTCAAGAACTGGAATCAGCTGCTAATCCATTGAAGAGCGAAGAAGTCCTTATTTAATGCCTCTCGTCACATGGTCTTCCTCCAGAAAGGAGGGTGAGTACAGAAGAGAGTTTATATAATAATTTGTATGTGAAAAAAGCTCCTGGCGCATCTCATGTTTTCGGTCTAACAGGATGGCCTAGGGTGGTGGCGGGTCTTCCAGTGACCCACGGGTTCGGTAGTCCCACATGATTATCTACTACTGAAATTATCCTAAATTCATCTTGAAAATGCCATAGGGACAATCTTGGCAAGGCTCAGAGCCGTGTCGCAGTCAGAATCCGAGCGTGGTTGCATGCCCTTCCGTCACCTCATCTGGGCACTTTTCTTGACGACAACTTCCTTTGGGTGGCAGTGGCCCTCCGCCTGGGTTGCAAGGTGAAACCCACGATTGCACCTGCGGCTCTGTGGTGGAGGCCGATGGCCATCATGGGTTGAGTTGTCGTCGCTGCGCAGGTCGGTTTTCGCGGGTTTTTATTGTCTGCTATTACAATAAAAATAGCAAACAATAAAAGAATATGATGAATTTTTTAATTCTTAAATGTATTTATTCAAAAGCAATATTTACATGACAAATACTAATTCTAATGCAAACAAATTTATATAGTAATATGATATATAAAGTAAAGAAACATTAGCCTAATAATAAAATAAATAATTACAATAAATCAAAATAACCCACCCCTGATTTTGCCCGGCGCAAAGGTACCCATTACACCAGCAGCATTACCGCGCTGTATGGCAATGGCTATCCTCTGCGCTAGGAACTAACCAGCGCGGGGGTCACGGCTGCTTCCTTAAATCGGCTGCCTTAATCGCGTACCAAGCTTTTCGCCTCTGGACATCAAATGCCCAAGTCTCCACAGCGAAGGGCACAAAAAGGTAGGTGGCCCGCATCGCTGCGTATTTCTGCCTCTTCTTGGCAGCTGCATCCTCCGCAGCAGCAGCTGGTGAAATGACCGAGCGACGCAGGTGACTGGCGGTGACAGTGCAAACGCACGTGGCATCCCACACTAAGCATTTCCCGTTTATCCAGGGCACCAGAGTCAGCCCATTTGGTCTCTTTCCGTCTGATCTGCATAGGCCCGGCGGCTCCAGCACGCAAGGGACATTGGCTGACACAAAGGCTCTGCGGAGTATGTCAAACCTTTCCGCCAGGGAATCTTTTCACGTACGCATTGTCCAAATTATAATTTGGTAGTCCCTTCTGTACTCACACTCTCCTTTATGGAGTACGGCTATGTGACGTGAGGCAAAAAATCAAGACTTCTTCCCTCTTCAATGGATGAGCAGCTAATTACCGTCTTGACTCGTCGATGGTCGAATGAAAAGTGTTCATTGCGGCTGTGCGCCGAATATGACGTTTTCACAGTATTTCCAGCTATCTGCTAGTGACGCTTCGATTGACGTTGCGTTTCTTAGTCAAAATGATGTCTAGGCTCATGACCGTCTGCGACATATATATTAGTAGTTCCCCGTCATAAGTTGAGATATTGCAGGATTTTAGATATGGCTTGATAAGTCTAAGTCGAAAATAGTTTTCGTTATTCAGTAAGACATTAAATATCACTTTTAATTGATAAGATATCGGTAGAGGATTATAGACTGGACGTGGACAATGCATTTTTTATAAACAGTTGTAAATCAGTGTTTCGGACAATTGGCCGTCGCTTTAGGATTTAACGGTAAGTTGAAATTTTTATCCTAGGCGTTACTCACACAGGTTTATTTAAATGCGACTCAAGTTTGATTCGCATATAATAGGTTGGGGAGAAAGTTTCTTCGCATTTAATATAAAAATTCAAAACATTTTTTATTATAGTTTATTTACATTTAACTAAAGTATGTAGGTACCATTTTGTTCGATAACTTTTTGCCATCTTATAGGTAGGGACATGATCCCATTACTATAGAAATTTTGGGGCTTCTGATCAAAAAACTGCGTCAAGTAGTTTTGGCAGTCCTCTCGTGATGTTAACCTGACACTGCCTAAATAATTCTGAAGAGACCGAAACAGGTGGAAATCAGAAGGTGCAAGGTCAGGACTATACGGCGGATGCATTAACACCTCCCAGCCAAACTCTCTTAATTTTTGCTGAGTGGTTAAACATGTGTGAGGTCTAGCGTTATCTTGATGAAAAACCACACCCCTTCTGTTGATTAATTCCGGCCGCTTAATCTCAACTTCTTGCTTTAATCTTATCAGTTGTTTGCAGTAGAGTTCTGAATCGATAGTCCTGCCAGGTGGTAACAGCTCATAATAAATAATGCCCTTTCAATCCCACCACATACACACAGCATCACCTTGTTGCGAGTTAACTGGGTTTCGCCACAGTCTGTGAAACCTGACCGGCCTTTGACCATGACCTTTTTCGCATGTTCTTGTCGTACGTGATCCACTTTTCATCACCAGTTATCAATTTCTTCAAAAATGGTTCGGTTTCATTACGTCGTAATAAAGAATCACAAATGAGTACACGGTTCATTAGGTTTCTTTCAGAGAGCTCGTGAGGTACCCAAATATCAAACTTTTTTGTGTACCCATTTTTTTACAAATGCGCTAAAACTGTTTTGTGGTAAATTCCCAGTTCTTCAGCTACGTCGTAACTACTGATATGCCGATCTTGCTCCACTTTTTCAAAAATAGCATTCATTTTATCCGTAACAGGGCGACCAGAGCGATGTGCATCTTTGACATCAAAATTTCCGGATTGAAAACGCTTAAACCAAATTTGTGCTACTCTCACAGACACTGCATTAGGTCCATAAACATCGCAAATTTTTTTCGCGGCTTGCGTTGCATTTTTACCTTTTTTGTAGTAAAATTTTAAAATGTATCTAATTTCTTCATTAGATTCACTCATCTTGACGGTAATAAAAACAAATGAAAATCACGCATTTTCATAATTTGAATTTGGAATTATCTTCTTTAAAATTTAAACTTTTAAATGATACCAAAACCAGCCAGATACAAATAGTATAGCCAAAGAGTTTTTATTACAAGTTCATACGTATGTATATGCGAAAAGACTTTTTCCCCAACCTAATAATACAACCATACAACAGAAGCAAATGGTTCAACTCGTTGTCAACTCATCGCACCGTGTGCGAAGTCCAACCAGCGAATTGAGATATATCTGAAAGCCCCTGAATAAAGATGGTTCTAGTTTAGGGTGCTTCGAATAAAATGTACAGTTTCCTGAGTTTTGACGTGAAACATCTTTAATCACACTGAAACATTATGAGTACCAAGTCAGAAAACGGGACAGTCACGAAAATTGTCTTACTTTAATAACTGCAAAATTATTAGTCTTAGTAACATGAATCTAGTTTTATTGTTTAGCATATATAGACTGCTTGCTATTTTCGCGCTCGCCGCTCGCGAGATGGTTATGGGGCCCCTGCACCATCTCAGGGGCCCAAGCCAACCTCACCTGCACGTGGTCCCCCTGCTGGCAGATGGCCGAGGCTCTGGCGAATTGGCTATTTCTCACGTAGAAAAGCCAAAACCCCAAAAAAATTTATGGAAAGTCGACAATGGAAACCGGGCTCGCCCTACTCCTGTGAAGTCGGTTAGGGCTACCGGGTCCAGGGCGGGCCCGGTTAATTTATTTATTTATTTATTTAATACTTTATGCACAAAATAGTACAAAGGTGGACTTAATGCTTCGTAGCTTTATCTACCAGTCTACCCCGAAAAGAGGTATAAAAAAAAAAATGTTTCAGGCGGTGCACAAAAATTTACAACATTACACTTACGTACCTAATAACAAACACAATTCTACCCACTAGTATTCACATACCGAAACTCAAAAATAATATTTTATTTAATTAACTATTTAATACTAAAAACCAACAACAACAAGATAGCACAACGTACTTGAATATAATTCTCAATCAAGTGCCTACCTACCAAGATCATTCGCAAAATTAACAGGTGAAAAAAAAGAAAAAAAAAAGAAATAAGTTAAAGTCGGGCATTACAAGGAATTTAGAAAATGCTCTCGAACAGCTTTTTTGAAGGAAGGCTTGTTGGAGCTTCGTCTGATATCGACCGGAAGATCATTCCACAGCCTTGCTGCCATTATAGAAAAAGAGTTGGCGAGAAAACCAGTGCGATGAAGTGGAAGATTTAGACAGAGAGTATCAGAAGAGCGAAGATTGCGCTTATGAGGAATTGAAGTTTACATTTCAAATACTCCGGTACAACCCGTTAATGACTACCCACAGAAAGGTACGCTTTGCGTCGTGGAACCTTGGCACGCTAACCGGACGGGCGCGTGAGCTGGCCGATGTGATGATGCGATGTGTGCAGGAAACTCGTTGGAGAGGCAACAGGTCCCGCAAAATCGGGAACATCGGCTGCAAGCTGATGCTCGGGCTCTCCGTGTGGGGACAACGGCGTGGGGGTAGTATTCTCTGAGGAGTTTCGAGACAGCGTCTTAGATGTAAAGCGTATAAGCGACCGCTTTATGGTTGTGGGAGTGGTTGTCGAAGGGGTCGTGACCAACTTGATAATCGCCTACACTCCACAGGTCGGTTGCAGCGATGCGGACAAGGCGCTGTTCTGGGATAATTCGGGGAAGTACTGCGTAACATTCCGTTGTCACAGAATATTGTTGTGGGTGGCGATCTGAACGGTCATGTGGGTGAGAAGTGTGAGGAGTTTGAAAGTGTTTTGGGAGCCGTAACGCTGAAGGGAAATAAATTCTTTGGACGTGTGCGGCTGCCGACTTGGCCATCGTGAACAAGTTTTTCCAAAAGAAATCCGAGCATCTGATCACCTACAAGAATGGGAGGTACGCTACCCAGATCAATTACTTTTTCACTCGGAGAGAAAATATTGTCAAAGTAACCACCTGTAAAGCTATACCCGGAGAGAGTCTCACTACCCAACACCGGGTCCTTGTGATGGACCTGCGCGTTAAGCCCCGAGGCAAATACCGGGAGCAGTGCCGACGCCAAACCCGGTGGGGGCTGCTTGAAGGAACCAAGTACCACGAGTTCGCCGCTGCTGACCTTAGTGTTGCGACAGACGGTGAACCCGTCCAACAACTCTGGGACAGAACTCAGGCAGCTATCGCACGGGCAGCGCTGACGGTGCTGAGTGTGTCTAGGGGTGGTTGCAGGCTTGACAAGGAGACCTGGTGGTGGAACGATACAGTCAGAAGGAGACCAGGCTGAAGAAACCTCTTTTTAAAAAGTGGCAAGCATCCAGATCCCGGTAGCCAAAGCCAGACGAGACCACTTACGTCCTTTGTACGATAAGTTGGAATCGTCTAAGGGGCAGAAACTCATTTATGAGGTGGAACGATCGAGGGTTAAAGCGCCACAGGACATTTCCACGTGTCGCTGTGTTAATAATCCTAGCGGTAACCAGTTATGCGATGACCGCGCGGTGAAGGAAAGATGGCGCTCGTACTTCCACGAGCTGCTCAACAAGCAGCACAAAGAGGTGCAGCCACCGGATTTTCCTCGGAACCAAGGACTTGTGCCACCGATAACGCCTGAGGAAGTCGAGACGGCTCTTCGCCGCATAAAGAATCGGAAAGCTGTCGGGCCCGATGGAGTCCCTATTGAGGCATGGAAATCGATGGGCTCTTGTCGTGTGAGCATCCTTATCGACCTTTATAACCGCATTCTCTTCACTGGGCAGATACCAGACCAATGGAGGCTGAGTATTATTACTCCAGTCTAAAAGGGTAAGGGCTAGGTGCGGGAGTGCACCAACTACCGCGGTGTAAAGGTGATGTCTCACACCATGAAGCTCTTCGAACGCATTGTGGGCTCTCGAATCCGACGGGAGTGTACAATCTCGGAGTGTCGGTATGGACCCCGTATTTGCCCTAGGATACAGGCAGGGATACAGATCAAAGAACACGCCCCTGCAATTCTTGTTTCTGGACATGCAGAAGGCCTTTGACTGTATCCCTCGGGAGATAATATGGAGGCATATATTTACATTATACGAGACATGTACCACGATTCCCATTCCATAGTAAGGACTGCCGTTAGTGACACCAAACCGTTCCCAATTACCGTTGGGGTACACCAGGGCTCTGGCTCAGCCCACTTTTGTTCAACGTGATATTAGACGTATTATCAGACAGCATCCGAGATTATCATGAGGTATCTCCATGGCTGCTCATGTATGCTGACGATATCGCGCTTACAGACTCTGATAGGGGCGACTAGTCCAACGTGTAAAAAAGTGTACTTGAGAACGGTGGTCTAAAGATTAATGTGGCGAAGACAGAGTACAGTGGCCTGCAACAGTGCAGATCCCCTACCCATGCGCATAGGCGAAGTGGAAGTCAAGTGCACGGATCAGGTCAGATACTTGGGACCTGTACATAGCTCAACCGAGGACATCGATGGCGAGGTCAAGGCCCGAATATCTGCTGCTTGGGCCAAATGGTGGGAGATAACAGGTGTCATTTGTGACCCCAAAATGCCGATAAAGCTGAAGGAACAGGTCTATAAGACTATCATTAGACCTGCTCTCCTTTACGGTAGCGAGACGTGGCCCTATTAGAGCGACACAAGCAAGAGCTGCGCGTCACGGAAATGAAGATGCTGCGATGGATGTGCGGAGTTTCACGGAAGTATCGCTTTCCGCCAAGAAGATTAAAATTAAGGCACAAATTGTTAATGTAAGCATTGTAGCATTTATTAACAAAATTGTAATGGTTAATGTATGTACTTAACATTGTTATCAGTCGCAACAGTTAGCTTAATAAGTATCGAAGTTTGTAAATGAAATAGGAAACTTTAGGTCTAATTAATTATCTAGTGAAATGTACTATTTGTATAAATGACTGTTTGTTTATAAATAAAGAAAAAAAAATGATGATGATGAGTCTGCTCACTGTTTTGACCTTGAGTTTGTGTCGCGGGTGTAAGGGGGGCGAGGGAGGGGGTTCACTGCATTGAACATACGCGCACTCCCGCGCATTTCTTTTCAGTGTAACTTGTCAGACTATATTTTGAACTGAACTTAACTTAAGGGTTTTAAAAAAGCAATCTAATGTTGAGGGGGTATAAGTATAAAATATATTGTAAAAGGTAAAATTAAAAAAAAAACAAAATAATAAACAATTACAACAACGGAACAACATCAAAATACAAATAAAACTCTTTACTCTCTCTCGCACAATACTAAACTAAAACAGACACAGATATTGGTAAAGCATTATGTAGTAGACTAATAAGTTTGCAAAGCATAGTAGGCGGGAACGGCTACGGATGGTGGGTTCTGGATATGTTAGGGATTTCAGTGGTCTGGATTATTGTACAGGATGCAACTGGATGATGAGGCAGGCTGAGTATCGGCCGGGTGGTGGCATAAAAATTGCCAGGGGCTAAGAGCAGACCCCATTTTCAGAATAGTTGGTGGCTTGGCAAAATGTTCATGATCTTATTAAAAGCTTGTAAAAATCTTATTAAAGCTCCCGACTTCAGGATATAAAGCTCTCCCTCCGCTTTTCCATATCTTAGAAAGACGGAAAGATTGGCAGGGATGAGGAATGGATTTAAAACGATGCAGGAAAGCTAAAGGTGGGTTCAAAACTCACCTGACTTTCGTCAGCAAACAGGTATTAGGACTTTACCTATATGTTTTAGTCACCATCACCACACATTGTAAACAGAAAACTTGTCGTGAAAAAAGTTTGATGGGAAAGTAAAAGAAATGAAAACTCCGCGCTCAAAGAACCTTCAAAAATGGGGTTCCTAGCATGTCAAAATAAATTACCCAGAACAGTTTGCCAAAAGTAGGGAAAATATAAATATGAAAATAAATAAACTAATAAAATAAGGTGTCTATGTAACATAGTAGAAAAATCATACCATGTTACATAGATATACATAAATACTGATTAAATAAATAGAACTAGTAAATAAAAGAAATACACATGCATAAACTACAGGATAACCAGACATTATGCCTTAACGGTGGCCAATATCTGGCAACAGAGAAAAGTGGCAACACTGCGATCGACTGATACTTCCTGACTTGCGCAGAGAGTAGGCGTCTACCGCGAAAACACAGGATAGACCGCCTGAAAGGGATAGATATATACATAAATAAATTAAGAGAAAAAAAGAGATAAATGAAATGATGAATTTTGAAATGGAACATGCTAAGGCGACCTTAAGAAAAAGAAAGGCAAAGATAACTAATGTAACGAGCCTAAAATTGCAACGTTACAAACTCACGACTCATACGTGATAGGGCAGTGATTATTGAGTGTATTTATTCAGTTTGTCTACAACAATCGATCTATATAAAAATGGGAGTAATTTTGACAATATTGATAGTAACTCTTGCGTTCATATTTCTAAGACTAATAGTTTTGCAGTTATTAAGGTAAGATGATATAGACCTTTTCGTTACGGTACAGTTTTCTGGCTTTGTACTTATAATCTTTCAGTGTGATTTTAAAGCATAAAAAAATATACGAAAATTCAGAATATCGACATCAGCCCGTGCACAGAGGAAACAGAGGGTCAAAGGCCATAAGGGGGCATTAGGGGTAATGCACCGCGCTGAGTGAGGGAGACAGTTTCGGGAGCATCTCAAAGCTGCCAAGGTAGATGTTTCACGTTAAAACCAACGAACTTGTGTTCCGGCACCGCCCCACCACAGTTTTTCGTTTTCCATTACTTGTTTATCCTTCCCTTGGAAAGTGGCCCATATTATCTTCATGAATCAAACAATGAACCTTTTTAAAATTTAGTATACTAGAAAATTTACGCACAAAATATCATACCTTTATATGGTACGATAACGAATATATAAAATACGCTTAAAGATTTATTTTAATATACACACTGCGTACGTCTTAGCCTTGCGCATTAATTACCCTGCGCCTAGATTCAATTAGACATGAAACTGGGGATATCATAACTTGCAGATGGCGACTTTAAAGCTGTTGGTGTTGCTTCTTCTGGCGCTGTGTGTCGCCGGACTACCTCAAGAAGATCCTGTCGCTAGGAATACTATATTCGGCGACGAAAGACTCGAAGGAGAGATCTTCGAAAAACTCGACGTCTTCAAAGACGCCGTACTTTATAACGACGAAGTCAACCCTTACCGACTACCCACAACCACCAGACCAGTTCACTACGACATCCTATGGAAAATTGATATTGAACACTTGTTTTACGAAGGCACAGTAGAAATCGATCTCGTCGCAACCGAAGCCAATGTCAACAAAATCGTTATCCATTCCGCTTATCATAGAATCACCCAGTCCCCCACGTTGGTCCTTTTGGAAGAAGATGTAAACATTGGTGTGATTTACACTCATGATTTTAATTATGACTTCATGGTTATCGATACAAGTTTGGCTTTGCTATACAATGCCGTGTCTCCAGTCGTATACAGGCTAACAATTAGTTTTGCAGCACCAATGAGAGATGACATGTTCGGCATTTACAGGAGTTGGTACAGGAACACTCCCGGGAGCGAGATAAGGTATGGTAAATGGTTTTAGATGGGACTGCGCAATTACTACGACGGTATTGTCTAATTTGACTTATTTTCAGCTGGATGGCTGCTACTCAGTTCTCACCCACCGCTGGCCGATATGCGTTCCCTTGCTACGACGAGCCCAGTTTTAAAGCCACTTTCAACGTAACCATCAGGCGACCTATCGGCTACTTAAGCTGGTCTTGCATGCGAATTAGTAGGATTATTGCCTCTAGCGTAAGGTAAGTTTTATCTTTCACTTTTTTTATACCATTAATGTGACACACAAACTTACCGCCTGCCTGATGGTAAGCAGTCACCGCAACCTGTGGACTTTTGCATTACGAGGGGCATCCCACGTGTTTCCGATTCCGTAAAAACCTTTTCATCCATTTCTTGAAGAACGTCATGTTGTACTCACCAGGGAAAACCTCTTTAGGTAGTTCATTCGACAACCTTAGTATGAGTGTTTAGAAGCATGAATATATCATAAACCATAAATGACAGATAAAAGTCTAAACATTTTCACTTCGCAAATCTTATGAAGACTGAAGCTTCTGGTTCTACAAACTCTCAATCTTGATTAAAAAGTATAGCTACTATTGCAAGACACATAGGCTAGATTCTCGACTGACGGGACAGTTAGACTGATGTCGGACCAAGATAGCGCGTAGCTAGCATTTCTGCAGTTTTGTTACCTGCAACCTTAATAAATGAATTGTAGATTTTATGGGCGACAGTAACCACTTACCATCAGGTGAGCTGTCTGCTCGTTTGTCACTACGTAAAATATAAAAAATATTAAACAGCCAAGCTATACTTTCTGTCCAAAATGAAGGATTTGTCAAGTTAGGATCTTATGATCTGATATCTTTTTCTCAGCAAAACCGTTTAAGAGCTTAAGAGGCTTGGCCAACCAATTTTACATTAAATGTTTGTGGTGGGATTACATTTCATTTCTTTTTGTAGTATGTATAGAATAGTTGCCTTACTTCTTTCTAGCCAGCACACTTAATTTCAACTTTCTTTCACTTCGGGAAATGGAATAATAGGATAATTACAGTGGAGCGACTGCCATCTGACCTCCGTGACCCAGGGGAACTTGACCAGATTGAATCATGGTCACACATTCAGTTGCATGAATATGCGTTTTCCCTCACCGTAAGATCATTCACATTAGCATTCATACTAATGTACATAACTTAGAAGAGTCATTTATACATGGCCGCAGTGGGATTCGAATCCTTTACCTCTCACTTACCACCGACGCTCCTACCTTTGAACGTATGTCTCATCTAAATTAAGCTGACATGTGCACGTCTACTACATAGTATAAAGCAAAGTCTGTCCTTAGGCTGATAAACACATTACCCTCCTTTGCGTCGCGTAGTCGGGTAAATAATATATGCAACTTGACACGAGTTTGACACGAGTGTTTTAATACCTAATTATATGCAGTTGCATACACTACTTTATCTACACTCATATTTTTACGTTAAAATATCGTACCTATAATTTTCTCAACTTTTCTGGAAGTAAGCTGCGAGTCAGTTCTGTTGTATCTACGCGTCGAAGATAATATCAAGCGGCGGGAAATTCATTTTACTACTTTCACATTTATCTATTTATTTGCTTCAAATAAGAAAAAACATTCACAAACACAAATTACAACAATAAGAAAAAATATTCTGTTTAGCGGGAAAATAATTACACAGAAATATAAATAGGAAAATTTGAATTTTGAATTTGTCAAAGACATCTAGATATTCAGCCTACATTTCGCCGTGTCCAGGCGATTGACAAAAATTTTAAATATAAAAGTGTTGCATAATCATTAAAAAGTTATTTTTCGATACAGCTGTAATGAAAATAGTATTGGGAATGCTGTATCGAATAGTAATTTTTAAAAATTTTATAGACGCGTGAAAAAAGTGTAGAGCTTGTCTAAGCTGAAATGACGCGCCCAACTACTTAATTAGTTGATTTCGATGTGTGAGTGCAAATATTAATAACGACACTTCATCTGTGTGGGAGCGTCGACTGCTCAATCGAACGACGCGTGCTAGGAGCTCGCGTCGTTCGATTGAGTTTGAGTCTCACTGGCAACTTAATGACCAATTACAACGGCATTTGTATATGTATTGCGTCCATATTTTAAATTTGCTTGTGTGCGTTAATGCGATAGTGGGGCGCGTCATTTCAGCTTAGACGAGCTTTCTACTAATACCCTACAATCTAACTTAGAAGTAAATACTGCATACTGTATAGTACTGCAGTTCTGTTCCATGGACTTTGTCATTCACATATTCAGATATAACTAAATAAACTAAGTAAAACAACTTACAGGTAAAGACTTGTTTAATAAATTTCTCGAACACTGTAGTGTCTATAACATATATTTTTTATAGTGACCTTAAATTTATTTAATGGTAAATTCTGTGTATCTGTTGGAACCTTATTATATAAGTGAAGGTCTAGGTCCCAATTGGTAAATGGCGCGAATAGCCCTTTTCTGCTGTACAAATACATTATGCCAGCCGGCAGCGTATCCCCACAGCAGTATACCATTAGTCATAATACTGGTGGAAATAACTAAAGTAAACTAATCTTGCTGTAATCTCATCAGAATAACTTTCTTCTTTACAGCATATGCTGCAGAACTTACCCTTTTCACCTGTCTATTAACGTGTTAACCCCATTGTAATCTAACTAAAGAAAAGCCTAAAAATACTGTGGAATCAACAAGTGGGTACTGATCTAACATTTGCCAAGAAGAATTTTAAACATTTTGTCTTTTTGCCATTCAGTAAAAAATTATTAACCATAAACCAGTTTACCGCTTCTGAAATAGCTTTGTTCACGTCGTCATGCGTTTGTTAGAAAAAGGGTGTATAGAGTGTTTAGATCTCGGGCGTGAATTTAAGTATTTAGAAGATATTAATTATGATTGCCTAGAATTTTATCAAATACTAAAGGTGGAAAGCTTAAAGAAATAAAAATAGGGCACATTAGTTAAATATAAATGGCAATTTATTCAGGAAAGGAAAAGCATATTAAACACACAGATTAGATCAAATTAGATAAGTTATTATATTATAGGATAGACAATTATAGCAAACAAAGTTATATGGGAAATATAACAATATATAATGAACATAATAAAACATGGCAAAATACATATTTATCCTTTGAAAATGGGACAGTGGTATTACATACGATTTAATAAATAACCGATTATATAAATAAATAAAACTTATACAAAATATAAAGCAACAATAATACAATGCAAATTTGTACTTAACTCTGTGCCGGGTCTGGAGCAAAAAGGCCCTTCCCAGTCTCTAGACTGGGTTTATATAACCAACATTAAAACGGAAATCGGTAGCTGTTACATTTCAACCAATGACGGCACGTTATAATAATTCTTATTAACTATGAAATATTGTACAGAGATACTAACCAAAAACATCGAAATAGCTCTTAAAACTATTTCTAATAATTATAAGATAAATTACATATTTAGAAACCTAACTTTTATTTAATTAGTACAGAATATACTCAAAGATTAAACATCGTTCATTAATCTCTTACATTCGTTTAGAAATGTTTATAATTTTAATTGGCAATATTATTTATTATTTATTACCTTTAAATAACAATTAAAAATAGACTATTTTACCATACATATAACACGTTCTAGTTGTCTTTTAATTTTAAACATTGAAGATGTATCATCAGCGAACAAAACCATCTCGTATCTTTTACAAAATACGGCATTTATATTGCTTACTTAAAAATGACATGTTAATTTTTCATAAAAATATCCTGATATTCAAGGTCTGATTATGACGACGGGAAGTGGCCATATGAACCTACTGAACCCAACAAGATAACCCCGTTTCGTGATTGAAAGATAAAAACTTCTTATGAAATTATATTTTTCATTTTAGAACTTATTTGTTTTTTCAGCAGTCCCAGGTACTCTTTCTTGACCGGTTATTATATATCAGGTCAGAATAAAGATTGGAGAGTTGGGTCCATAGACTTTGTTTTAAAATTTATTGAAAATAAAATATACCTCAAATAAACGTTCACATTTCAATCGATTCAGCTGCCGAAGCATTGTTTAAAGTGTACCTACTACATAAACATTTTAAATTAAGAAGTTCTTGAAGAAATTGAAAAACAATACCAGGAACTTTTTTACCGTGCCTAACTTTTTTAATTTCTGTTCAAAATTAATATAGCTAAATAATGTCTTGAACTTGGATGCACAGCATAGAGACACCCACTTTCACGTTGTCGGAATTTTTAGTCGTTGTACCACTTTTTCTTGTTTTACTACAAAACAGGATAAAATAATATTGTCCGAGTATTGTGTGACTGAATTGAATGAATACAATATTAAATACTGTAATAATATATCAATTTTTAAAGTAGGGAGACCCCCCAAAGCCTAGAAATATGGAATGGCTGAGGAAGATGTCTTGCAGCTGAAAATAGTAATAATTTGTATAAAAATAGTAATAATGTGTAATAAGTTGATTACGTTTTAGCGGTTACGAAGACGACATATACCACCAAACGCCAGTAATGTCCACGTACTTGCTTGCAATAATAGTGGCCGATTACCAATCGATACAACATTTAAATACGGACACTGGACGTTTCGACTTCGAAGTGATCGCGAGGCAAGGCGCAATACTAGATGGACATGCAGATTACGCTTTCGATGTTGGTCAAGAATTATTAAGCAATATGAGCGCTCACACTGGCATAGATTACTTTGACGTAGACTTGAATCTCAAGATGACACAAGCTGCTATTCCTGACTTCGGATTCGGTGCTATGGAGAACTGGGGCCTGCTTACATACAGGTTCGAAATATTTAGCTACATAGATCTAAAATTAAAAATTTCTTTTTTTTTCAATTGTTACTTAACAGTATTGGACTACCAGTTTGTTTTGTTTACTTATATTTGTTCACACAATATTTTCTCTTTTTCTCGTTTAAGCTTTCGACAAAAGTACCAAAATTGAAATAAAATATTTATTCTAGAGAGGCGTATTTATTATACGACGAGGTTGAAACCAGCAGTTACTTCAAGAATTTGATCGCGGGCGTCATGGCCCATGAGATCGCCCACATGTGGTTTGGAAACCTCGTTACTGCCGACTGGTGGGATGTGGTGTGGCTAAAAGAGGGCTTCGCGAGATACTACCAGTACTTTCTCACCGATTGGGTTAGTAGTGTTATTTAGATTAAAGTTGTTCGTAGGTGGAGTAAAGTTTAGACTTTATTTTTAGTAAGGAATCACTTGTTTAAAAGTCCCCAAACATTTAAGCAAAAATGTAATTTTACATATGTTACATTACTGCTATATAGCTTCAAAGTTGACTTCGTTGGTTAAGTGGTAAAGAGAAGATGAGAAGCAATAGGCCATATGTAATAGGGGGATGACAGGCATGTCACAAGGAATTTGTAGGAAAGATTTCGTAATGTTTGGATGCACCAGAGAGACTGACTTGTGAATGGACCGTAATGTTGACTTGTGAATAGACAATACGAATGACAATCATATGCTTTGGAAGCAAATGCGTGCAGTAAGAACGAGTGGTAAAGTTAAATGGAAGAGACAGGCACTATGGGCCGTGGACGTGGTAACAGGCGAGGAGATTATAAATTTAAGTATTTAATTATATTATTCAATATAAACAAATATCTTAATAATATAAAATAATTTTAGGTAAAAGACTACATGGGATTTCAAACCAGGTTCATAACTGAGCAAGTACACACAGCTTTTCTTGCTGACTCCGCAAACAATCCGCACCCTCTCACAAACCCTGGCATTGGCAGCCCTCAGCAAGTCCGTAGCATGTTATCAACCCTGAGTTATAACAAAGGTGCAGCGGTCATCAGAATGACTGAACATCTACTTGGTTTCGACGTTCATGAGCAAGGATTGCGGATCTACCTGGAAGAGAAGTGAGTTTTCACTAACACAACACAATACGACAATCATTATCATCATCCAAGCGGTCAATTCCGGCTTCTGCCATAGTCCGTTTTAATACATTACACACCATATTGTCTGTAATTTTCAGCTTACTTTATTATTTTATTTTCTTCATAGTCGCTTCTCAACTGCCCATCCCATTGATCTGTTCCGAGCCCTCCAATCCGCCGCGGAGTCATCTGGTGTTTTAGCGCAGTACCCAGCCGACTTCTCCGTAATAGACTATTACAGAAGTTGGACGGTACAACCTGGTGTACCCGTGCTTAACGTTGAAATCAACCACCAAACTGGTAACATGTCTATCAGTCAAGTAAGTACCTGCATTAAGGTGTAGCTAGTAATAATAGGCACGCTAAAATGGCAGTGGCCTGGCGAAGAACCGATAACCGCTGGGAATGAGTTCCTGAGTGGAGACCGTGACTCGGAAAGCGGTGTAGGACTCCCTCTGGTCTGGTGGTGTGATGATTTGCGATCAGCTACAGGCGGCCTCTGGATACGACAAGAATCTGGATGAGTTTTCTTGTTTGAACAAACAAAATTATCGAGAGGCCATGGTCGAACATTTGAACTTAGCTATCTCTCTTGCTTGTTAAGTTTAATGCAACGAAAACTCAAACTTGTCTATTCCCCACAAAATGAAGTCCCATCGATATAGTTTCGCCTTTTCAAGATGTATCTGTACCGATATCTGGCCATCTGAAGCTTTTTGGGATAAATATTTCATCTAACTTAAACTTTGCGCATTACATTTAATCTTAGGTGATCACTGCTGCCAGAAAGTTGTATTGGCACTTCATCAACTGGTATGAATAGGTAGTAAATCTTCGGAGTACTAGATACGGGTGGGCTTCTACCCACATTATGTGGTTGTTGGACCGCAAATTCGCACAAAACATTTCGCTTCTACAATTATTATGCGTATAGCCAAGGAGTGGAATTCTTTGCATGCGGATCTCTTTCCCGAGCAATATAATCCGATTTTCGAAGTAAGCATGATACACCACCGTGCTCATCGTCACTTCGTGACACATAAATTCAGGTAAATTCTTACCTTTATAGTATAGTATAAAAAATGTTATTCAACAGCGCCGTTTTAACATCAACACCGGATATTCGACCGTAAATGCCACCTGGATAATTCCATTGACCTTCTCGACTGCCAGCAAACCTGACTTTGAAGACACTAAACCAACACACATCCTCAGAGAATCACTGACCATTATAAACAAAGGATCAGTTGGCGATGAATGGGTTGTATTCAACAAACAGCAAGTCGGTATGTGTCGCTATGTCGGTGCTAAGATTATATTTGACTAAGTTTAAAATATACAGGGTGACCGTAGCCTCTGGACAAATAATGAAACCCTGTTTAAGACTGCACTCAACAGCATTATAAAATAGGTATTTCTTTAATTAGACAAAAAAACATAAAACTATTATTTCTAACAAATTAAATTGTATCTTAATCGGCAACAATTACAACATACTGTATCTGATTGTTATAATACTTTGCGGTTTTGCCCTACTCTACTAGTAGTATTCGGCTAGTATTGTGAAACAACAAAAAAATTAGTTGCTTTAAAAATGGTCAGCAGTAGATAGGTATAAGAAATAATAGAAACCCCACTATTTATTTTTTTCAAACCGATGGCCGCCCCCGTCGGATTTTCCGAGCGATCGATCGAGTCAGGGGCTTAAAAGAGAATTTAACTATTTTTCCTTGACCTACAACAAATTCGTTTTTCAAAAACTTTGGTTTTTATTTATCGATTGTAATTTTAATAAAAAATTGTTTTGAAATGATAGCCTTTGAATGCAATAAACCGGATCGAAATCGGTTTAGTAGTTACTTAGTTCTATCAGATTAATAAAGTCAAACTGCCTTCAATTCTATCAACGAAAACGTGTCAAAGGTTTTATCGAACAATGATTTAACTGCAATATCACTCTGATCGAGCTGAGCTAAGTTGGAGTTCTGGTGATGCACAGCTATAAAACATGTCTAAGAACCTGCTCTGAAATGATACCTTTCGAAAGCAAGAAGCGTCTATGAAATCGTCGTAGTAGCTTTTGATTAAGTTTACTCGTATATGAACAAACATACACACCTCTACCCCCAAACCCAACCGCCTTCTGCGTTCCGTTCCGTCCCTCGTGGGTAAAAATATAAATTATTTAGTATTGACCAATCATAAGGAGTTGGTGATTTGGCTTGCATTTAATTTCATTTTAGTTTAGCATACATGTAATATTGATCTTATTTACAGGTTATTATCGAGTAAATTATGATGAGCGTACTTGGAACCTAACTGTGACTGCTCTGAGAAGCCCTAATAGAACCCAAATACATGAATATAATAGAGCTCAGGTTTGTATTAGGTCACGGACCTTCATAGATATCATCATACCTTTTAACAATAAGTTCTTAAATGAAAATCATTTTTTCATAACAAGCTTTTATCGCGCAGCTTTTGGTTGAATATCATAGGGGTATTGTACTCATCCAGACAATTCCAAACAGCCCAAACACGATGGGGATATCTTGTTCCGCTTATTAGTTCCTATGACCACCCTCCGACTCCGTCATCAGACCAGCTTTTTACCATATCAATGCATTTTCCTCCAAGTGACATAAGTACACTAAATTTCAGATTAATTAAACTCCGGGAAGTGGGTCAAATTAGGCTTGCAATATTTGACACAAACATAGGTAAACACATAGATACAAACATTGGAAGTATAGAATATAGAATAATAAAAGCTTGTAAAAATAGACCACTCAGATAGTGTTGGTTATTATTATATACTTTATTACACATGAAACAAATTAAAAACAATTATTACAAGAGGTTGTTTACAAAGGTGGGCTTATCTCTGTAAGAGATCTCTTCCAGCCTACCCTACGGGATGTGGAGAAAAGCAATAAACGAGGTTATGAAAGTTTAAAAAAGGTTACCAAGATAAATACCTTTTATATGAGTTTTCTTTGTTTGTGTAAATACCATTTATTTATTTATTTAACAATTAATTGCACACAATATATAGTATACCATTATTTTATTTATCCTCATTACTTTCATGTAACACTTTGTGATTCAATTTCAATTTCAATTTATTTTATTTGTGGTACAGAGGTTAAGCAGTTGATGTGGGCTGAATTGACCAATATTTGTTTGTTGTTAATCAGATCGTCAACGACGTGTTCGAATTCGCTCGGTCTGGCATCATGTCCTACACTAGAGCGTTCACCATCCTCTCCTTCTTGGAGTTTGAAACCGAGTATGCCCCATGGGTCGCCGCCATCACTGGCTTCAACTGGCTGAGGGAGAGATTAGCGAGCACGCCGTACCAAACCCTACTTGAGGTAACTTTAACTCAATACTTTTGAAAGGTATGTTCCGGGTTTCCAGCCGCGTAAGGTACGTTTACAAGTCGCGGGATATTTCGACGCAGTTACGTGCATCACGGTCACGGGGTCAATGGACAGCTGCGAGTGCCGGGGAAGTGTTAGTTACCGATAAAGCGATCAAAGCTGATCCACCCACTTTTGCAAAAGTTGTCTGCTACTACTCGAACTCACTTTTAAGTCACGGCACACTACACTCACCGTACACTCACTTTTTTAGTCCATCCAGTGATTAGTGCCAGATTCTAAGAAGTGTTGAGCAAGGGCAGATTTACAGCTCTGTTTGTTTTTATGGCTTTGATATGCTCCTATACCCCACCCGAGATGGCACGTTTGCTTTGGCCGATATGAGACTTCCTGCAACTACAATCAATCCTGTACACACCTAGATGTTCCAAAGTAAAGATATCTTTAGTTGACCGCAAACTGCGAATTTTTCATGAAAGGAGTGAATGTTGTCTTTTTTGCGTATTTATTTAACTGAAATGTGTGATAATAACAGTAATAGTTTAATACAATCTTTTAAAATACATCTGTTATGATCGAAAAATTCATATGGGTTAAATTAAATACATGTGACTTTTGTGTGGTTGCGGAGCAACATAAATTGGAAAGGTGAACATAGAAAACGATTAGGACCGTAGCAAGTGAAATATAAATTGTCGCTACAAACCCCTACGGGAAAAAGGAATGACGTACCGCTCATCAATGATCCTCTCGGCTCATCAAAAATTAAGTTGTGGAATAAACAAGAAAACGTATGACATGGATTTAGCTTCCCAACTACGACATCGGCCCTTCTATGAAAATTAAAACATGGGTATTTATGAGCTTATTTGCGAATGTGTACTAGGCATCAATGACATTTCCAATTGGGTAACTTAGACACTAAGGTATATTGAAAATAACCTTAATTCCTCAGGCTCTTATCATTCGATGGGCTCATAACGCGATGATGAGCATCAGCTACTACCCCAGACCTAACGAGACCTTCATGGACAAATACTTGAGATACCAACTCGCACCGTTCCTTTGCTCGATGAACGTCAGGGAATGCCGCATTGCCGCTGTACATCAATTCCGCGCTTTAATCAATACTGGAATTCAGTAAGTTTATCACATGGATTATCAGTACAAAATAGAGTTCTTACAGAAGGTCCACTCCTGTCGTCCTCGAAAATTATGACGTAAACTTGCTGGCTCACTAGGGTTGCTACTATTCCCTAGGGTATTCACTAGGGTTGTATTTATTCTGAATGTTGAATATTATTTAATAGATCGAATAGAATTCTAAATGTCGTTCACTATAACTTTTCCCTTCCCAAGGTCCTCTATATCTCATTTACTGCTTTATTTACATTAAATTATTATTTTATGTTGTATGGCAGACAAACAGGCATGCGGACTATCTGTTGGAAAGTGGTCACCGCCGCCTATGGACATCAGCAACACCAGGGGAGTCACCAATGCGTTGCCCGCCTCTGAAGATTCTGATATTTATCGCCATCGGCTTACATCATCAGACCCTGAGAATATCCTTTCCCTGACCTGGGAATAGAGTTCCAAGAGTCTTCGTCAAAAATACAACGAACCCAAAACACGATAGGGTTGTATTGTATTATTAAAGGGTTCCTATGGCCACATTAATCTCCAGCATCACAACTCACTAACACCATAATATAATATTGCATTGTCATCTCACAGACAGAAGGTGGCCATAGAAACCATTATAGGGCCATTAGGGCCTTTCTGTTCTGTTAAAAACCGTAACGGGGTGTCAATCGGCTCTCGAGACTGTACAACCAGTCTCAGGGTCACTAACGGAAGACCTTGGTCAACCTTGTTCACCATCGGTATTAGGAGGCACAGCAGTGAGCAGCGATCACGGAGCGGTGCTGAAGTTCAACTAGCCTTAAAGTCCGAAATGGTCACCCATTATTTTTTAGACTCTGTGTGCTTGTATTTTATGAAGTAATATTAGTTACGTACAAGTCATTTTATTAATTGAATAATAACATCGTATAATTAAATAATATTCAATTTACGTCGACAATACAACGAATGCTCGTGTTAACAATCGCGACCGAGCACTGCTTGAAACTGCTTAAGAATGCCTGTAAACGTAACGTCAATGTGTGCGTGACGGAAATTTTATTTCCAGTGGACCTTTTGCTTGGGGAGGGCCGTTTTTTATTTTGTGTCATCAGTCATAAACATGGAGGTTTATTATCAGCAAATAACAGCAAATGACTATGTTAACCAATTAATTCTTCTAAGGTTGAAATGCTTTGCAATTCTTTTAAATCTGATTTTATTTACCTTTTAAACGACTTCAAAAAATCTAAACAGTAGGCGGGTGGGTTCTAATTTTATTTTTCATTGCTGAATGTCTTTTTTACCCGACGCAAAGGAGGGTAATGTGTTTATCAGCCTATGTACATCTGTATGTTTCTTTATGTCACTCTACAGACCATAAGCTTAGGACGATTTTGATGGTTCGTACGTCTATCGATTTGTCGTCATCTTGCGAGTGTCACTGAAGACATGATATTGATCAAAATTCAATATAGCGACTACCAGCCGAAATTTTAAGAAAAATAAAAAAATTAAGGACAAACTTTGTCCTGTGGAGTATCGTTGAATAGGTATTGAAAAATTATCTATAGGTTTCTCTTACCATTTTTACCATAGACCTATCCGATTCAAAGTTATTTAGCAACCATTCTCACTTTTTACACAACTGCGCGACGCAGAGGAGGGGAGGATCAACAGATCAGCCTATGTATGTAAAAAAATGAAAGTCCACAAACATATCATGTGGTATCGTTGAGTAGGTATTGAAAAGTCGTCTTTACCATTTTCCATTTAGAATTAACGTTTAGGATATGTAACGATTTAAAGTATCGAGAACGTATCGATCAATAATATAAAAAGCGGAAAATAAAAAATAATATTGCAAAAAACTGAAACAAGCCGAACGGTGTAAGTAAATATATGTATAAAGTACCAACGTTAGTTTAATTTAAACTTGAAAACAGGCGGGGCCCCATTTTCATAATGTGTTCGGCTCAAATCTTGCAAGCCTAATTTGACCCACTTCAATTGGCATTCAATTAAGCTGTTTGGTATACTACGCTGGTCCAAAAGATTTTAGCCAACGGCTTGTTATAAACCCTATTGTTACGAAACGCGGCAAGCATTTTGTTGTTTGTTTTATTTGATGTTTGTATTGTTTTAAATATGGGTTAACGTTTATAGAATCACATGAAAATGTTATCAGCCCCTTTGGTGAATTATCCCTTGCTTATGCTATTGTCGTTTGTCTATTTTATGACAGAGCGACCTGAAACATGAACCTAGACCAGGGCAGCCGCCAAAGTCAGTTACTCCAGAAAACGTCATCAGGGTATAGTCGCTGATAAAAAAAATGTCACAATATTACTAGCTGTGAGATTCAGTATAAAATACAGTTTCAAACCCATGTAGTTTCCATAATTTTTACTGACCATAGAAATTGTGTATCATGAATTGGCACAAGTAACGTTTTACTTTTCTCTGAGAAAGTGGGCTATTACTCGAGATACAACCTTCCTAACCTTAATAAGTTCATGTAAAGTGGTGGAAGCTACCTGGGATCTAATCCTCATTTCATCCTGATTGTTAATGTCTATTATTGTCTATTAAATGTCGTTATTATCCCGCTAATAACGACTTCACCCTGATGACGTTTTCTGAAGTGACTGCAGTTGGCGGTTGCCTTAGTCCTACATGTTTGAGGTCGCCCTGACCACGTTTAAACTTATAAAACCAGTAAATGACAATAGCATTGATAGGGGCAATTCACTAAATAATATAATCATAATACATCTGCCACAAAATGCTTCCCATATTACCAAAATAGTATTGAATTGTATGGGACAGACATGTTATTTTTAATATTCGATAAAAAAATAAGTAATGGTCGCCGGCTATTGACTTTTGTCCAAAGACTTTGTACTAAAATTTACCTTTAAACGATACAAAAATTAAAACAATAGGATGTAAAACAATCCGTTGGATAAAAACTTTTGTACCAGCCCACGTACCTATGTAACTTGAATGACCTGTGTACCATGGAGATGGTCCGATGATGGAGTCGGCAGGTGGTCATAAGAACTCACCTTGGCGTTAAAGTCCCGGTTGTGCTCTCGACAACGAGGGTCCGGGGTCCGCCTTGACCATGATCCAGGATTTGGCTATTAGGTAATTACAGTGTAGCGACTACCATCTGACCTCCGTGACCCTGCTATCAGGGGAACCTGACCAGATTGGATTATGGTTACAAATTCAGTTGCTTGAATTTGCAGGTTTCATCACGATCTTTTCCCTCACCGTAAGAGTATCGGTTAGTATTCAACTAATGTACATAACTCAGAAAATAATCATTGGTACTCAACCGCCCGGCTACCGACGCTCCTCCAGGTGGTCATAGGAACTAATAAACGAAATAAGTTAACACCATCGGTTTGGGTTCTTTGGAATGGTCTTTATGAGTAAGTACCTTACTCTTAGGTGATATTCAAGGTCTGATGACGATAAAGGAAGGTGACCATAGAAGTTACTAAATTAATGTTTAACATGCGATGAAAACTTGTTACGAAAATATGTTTTTCATTCGAGAACTTATATTGATTTTATTTTATCCAGGGTGCCAGCTGACAGTCGTCTGTACGTTTACTGCAATGCTCTTCGGGAGGGTACTGAATCAGATTTCACGGCTCTTTACGATAGATTCCGGAACCATAATTTGTATAATGAAAAAATTACTATTCTACAAAGTTTAGGATGTACACCGCACTACTCGTCCCTTACTACGTAAGTACGAGCCCATACACGATTTCTGCACTGTAAATTTTAGTTTACGTAGTATTGAAAGAAAGCAACTTTCTTATTCGCTTCAAACAAGAAAAAACATTCACAAACATAAATTACAACATTTATAAAAAATATTCTGTTTAGCGGGAAAATAATTACATACAAATTTAAACAGGAAAATTTGAATTTTGAATTTGTTTAAGGCATTTAGGTATTCCTACTTTCACCGTGTTCCGGCACCCGACAAAAATTAAAAAAAGAAAAGTGTTGCATAATGATTAAAATAGTAGTTTATGCAACTGTCATATAAAAGGGGGTATTAAAACATGAGTGTCTGTTTATCATACGAGGCGTAGCCGAGTATGATAATAGTTTGACACTCATGTTTTAATACTCAATTATATGCAGTTGCATACACTACTTTATCTACACTCATATTTTTACGTTAAAATATCGTACCTATAATTTTCTCAACTTTTCTGGAAGTAAGCTGCGAGTCAGTTCTGTTGTATCTACGCGTCGAGGATAATATCAAGCGGCGGGAAATTCATTTTACTACTTTCACATTTATCTATTTATTTGCTTCAAATAAGAAAAAACATTGACAAACACAAATTACAACAATTAGAAAAAATATTCTGTTTAGCGGGAAAATAATTCCAAATGTACATAATGACAACCACAGACTGATCACAAATATAAACAGGAAAATTTGAATTTTGAATTTCTTGAAGACATTTAGGTATTCATCCTACATTTAACCGTGTTACGGCGCCCGACAAAAATTTAAAAAAGAAAAGTGTTGCATAATGATTAAAAAGTTATTTTACGATACAGCTGTAATGAAAATAGTATGGAAAATACTGTTTTGAAGAGTAATTTTCTTAAATTTTATAGACGCGTGAAAAAAGTGTATACTTAAACAACTGTTTTCGAATATGTAATTGGAACATTACGCTATGAGTGTAGATAAAAAACATTAAGCCATGTATGTAGATAAAAATAAATTGTGTTACTCTTTACAGATATTTTAATGCAATGTTTCTTGACATCAATATTATTCGCCCACAAGATTATGCAACGGTTCTGAATTCCGCCACATCAGGAAACGAAGGGTACACTCAGATGATTTTCAGTTATATTCAGAGTACCTACGACCAAGTTGAAGTAGTGTGAGTATTTTCGTTATATTTATATTTTAAAAGTCTAATTTTAATAATATCAATGGTTGAATTATTATTATAAGGTTTTATTAACTTGCAATGTTTGTCGTAAGCATTAAACTCAGAGTGCTTCTGTGTTCAATGGTCGTAAGTATGTAGTGTAACGGTCCTTATGTGCCATAAGTACGTTTCAGTAGATTAGTTATTATTACCTACATCACTACAGGTATGTGATTTTGAAAAGTATTCGTATATCGCGTTTAAATACGCATGGTCGGGTGACAAGATAATAGCACACAACTTTAATGGCGAGTTTTATATTCGGGTTCATTGTGATCGCTTTAGCAATTTGGAAATACCATAGAACAGATAAAACAAAGTATCGTTTTCGAAATGCCATTTGCGGGATTTTAACAAACGCCGCTGCGCACATGTGGGCTATTGTCAGAAACAGAATATGAAGATGTTTTAGGGCGGCAATTAACTCAGAAGCGGCGCTGATTTCCTTCCTTTACAGCATGAATACTTTTCCCTAGAGTCTATTGTAACATTTTTAGCAAAAACTGTATGCGCGTTTGACTTTATAGCCTGCAGTTGCCATGAACTTTGCGTTGGTATATTTTTAAATACAAAAGGCGATATATAGTCCCGGAGATAACAAAGAGTGCCGACAAGTTCCGATTATTTATACATGTGTTGTTGGTCAATGGTTGATTTTCTTACTTGCGTTTTGTACGAGCATTTGCAGTAAGTCCGATATTGAATTATATATTTTTGTGTGGCTATAATTATAGCAGTATATTAAATAGTGAAATATGAAGATAAGGATAATTTTGTGTTGTAGACATTGAAAGTTGTTTAGTCAAAACTATCACTAGATATTCCCTCTAAAGACACTGTATAGAATAATAAATTTGACACATCCGTAAAATAAATTCTAAACTGCTTAACATTTAAACGTTTTCTTTAATTTTATGTTATTCTATAAACTTAAAGGCGTTATTTCGACATACGATTTTATAAAACACACAAGGTAGAGTGTCCTCGTAATTTATTCAAAACTAGACGATCACAATGTACGGCCAATATAATTTTTTTGAGTTTAAATATCGTGTAATTCACATGTTTTATAGCTAGAGACATCTCAGTCATATAAGTAAGTAGGTTTAAATATTAAGAGCAGGGGAACGAGAGTTACAGTAGGTATTATGTTTTTGCAATCCTAATTTAACCTACCCTTCTATTTTTCACACTATGTAACTTATCGAAGTTATATCCGTCAATCTGACAATGCATTAACTTTGATGGAGTTGGATGGTAGTCACAGGAACTACTAAACTCAACAAGGTAAGCCCGGGTGTAGAACACGGGTGCGAATGCCGAAAGCGACCTACAAATTACTATTATTATTATTATTATTTTAGCCACTTCTGTCCCACTGCAGGGCAAAGGCCTCCCTATCAATTACTATAGGTACCCCTATACATGTGATACTTAAGATCTGATGATAACGACGGAAGGTGATCATAGGCACTCGTAAACTATACAATATTAACCCAACGGGTTTGAGCTCCTCTGACGTATGTCTTGACAAGTACTATGATTGATCGTAGATGGTATTCAATAGAAAGCGTATAAAAGCTTGTTATGAAAATAAAAGAAAGTGCGGACAACCCAGCCTATATGAACAATAACGTTGAGCGATACGTTTTGGAAATAATTTTTATTTTCTACAACTTTTGCTATGGCGATAACTCTCGAATCGCTGTGGGGGAAATTTGTGAAAATTATGAATCCTTTCCAATGACATATCGCTCATCGTTATTAGTCATTGTGGGCTGAATTTTCCAGTACAAAATGAAGTTTATTTTAATTTACCATAACTTGTTTCCCACAGCGATACGAGAATTGTACCCATAGTAAAATTTCTAGGATATTAAAAATCCTTTCCATAGCTCATCACTATTGGTCATATAGGCTAGGGTCTATACATTTCAGCCGGTCCTCCTTTCATTTGAGAACTGATTATAATATTTTTAACCGTTCATGTAACGCGTGTGGGATGCATGGGCTTTTCTGAAAACCACCGCTGTGACAGGCATGAGCCCTCACAGCGTTATGCTAAGACCGGTCCATTTCAGTTTACGTTACATCACTGGCTGGTCTTAAGTAATTTTTAATAATTATAATTTACTGTCACACATCATTAACCTAAGCTGAGTACCTTAGGTTAATGATGTGATGGTCCGAATAAATTACTGCCTATATCTATAAGTATATCTCGGGCGTATACCTGTAGCTAAAACCACTGGCAGATCTTCGGAGTAGTTGTCGGGGTCCTACATTGTAACTAAGGTACTATAAGGGAAAAAAATGTATAAAATGTCTGAAAGTAACTGTGTTTGTTTAAAACATAATTATATTATTAATTTCGTATTTATAATTTTGTTCTAGATTCGGCTCGATGGTCACGCCATTGTCATATATATCGTCCAGACTGAGAACCGAAGCAGAAATCGCTGAGGTAGGCAGCATTTTTTAAGTATTTCATTTTATAATCTTTTTTATAAGAGCCAATTCCATATACATCAGCACACCACCACGTATGGAGTTTTTCGTTTGGTATTCCTATCTTAAGCGCACTCCACATGTGGACAGTTCCGCCGGAACACGAGAGTGTAGAGGGAGTATTCGCCTATATTCGTATAGTCCCGTGCATGTTTGGCATGTCTCACCTATTTCATAGACTAAGTAGAGATAGTTGTTGTCGTCTCTATTCGATCGATTTTATATTTATATTCCTAGCGCTTTTTTTCGTAACAGGTTCGGGGTACACTTGACCATGATCAAGGATATTAGTAGATCAAGTAATTACAGTAGAGCAGCTGCCATCACCTCTGTGACCCTGTTTACAGCAGATTAGCGATATTACACCGATGAATCGATATAATGTCGACGCGTTTTGACACCCACCACATCCCTAATAGGCGAGAAGGTAGAGGGTCGACCAAAGTCCCGGCCAAAGTTTCGCCGAAAGTTTCGGCGGACATGTGGAGTACGCTTTACAAAAGCGTCTGCATGCGTATCGATTTCGAAAAGACACGTCACCGACTCACCGGTCATATTATGGTGAGGTGATGCTGTTATGAATTTGAGTAGTGTGTTGTATTATACAAATAATGCTCAAGCGCTCGAGTTTAAACAAATTAATAAAATTATTGACCGCAATAACTTACAAAAGTTCCTATCCACAGTTCCAAGGATGGGCGTGGAGGTACCAACTGCGTCTAGGCAATGACTTCACTGCTGTGTTCAACGGCGCAGAGATGTCTCGCGAGAGCATCCGATTCGCCAATTCCATTGCCGAAGACTTAAACAACTACCTTGTCAACGGCAACCAAGAGATCGAAATCCCTGAACCAAGTGCGGCCACAACCAGTGCCTTGTCAATATTTTTAGTAGCTATTGGAGCAGCCGTCGCATTAAAAGCTTAGATCGATTTTGTAGCAATATTTATTTCTCCTAGTAATATTAAAATGAGAAAGTTTGAAGGAAGTAAAAAGCCAATCGTGTTAACATAGTAAAATACGAAAACAATGGAATGAATAAAGAATAATTTGTGTACGAGATGATGTTGTTCTCTCAAGTCTCTTTCAATCTACGCAAGTTTAGTATGATAAAGGATCATGTACGCATGTTTTATGTGTACACAAAAAGCAGTTACTCAAGTATTGGTGGGTTATGCAGTCGTGATAGATCTAATCACATGATTCATAAGACTTACTTTGGTGATGTGTTGTGTCTCCACATTTCGTTCATACAAAGAGTTATTTACGTTTGGGAATAAAGTAATTTTAAAATCGCTTTTATAATAAGAATGTAAACTACCTCAACTGTCTACATTGCAATACCGCACTGATTTCAAGTAAAATTATAAGTGATGTGTAAAAATGAATTGGTTTAAATACAGTGGAGTAAATGTGAACCTTTTCTTTAATTTATCTAGACGACTACGATCTAATACTGGCATCACCACCCAGATGATAATTATCCTGATACACCAATTTCCTTGACGCAACGACATATTCATTAACAAACTGAACATAAAATAATGGAACAGTCTTTAAACATTCTCTCGGTAATTATAAGATGGCCATAGAAGTTGAGGGAAGATGGCCATAATAATTATGACGCGCTTATTATCTTTTAGCCTTTACCTTTACTTTGTTTTTTTTTGCATAATTTTCTTTTTTTGGGTACATGCATGACATTTACTGTCGAATTTAGTAAAGTTTTCGTGTACTCACCTTTTATAAATGATACACTAAAAATTAGCCTTTTTTATGGTCTGTCCCAAAAACGGTCTGTCTCATTAGAGAAATGTTGAGTTTTAATGCGCCTCTAAGGTTTTATCGCGGTACACCCTACTCTAAGCAGACCTGCCGAACTGAGACATTTCTGGAACGAACACCTCCAATTGGTTGTGACAGATCGTGTTAATTCTGTTCATCGTGAACGTAGGTACTCGTTCACAAAAATTTGCCATCTAACCTCAAAAAATATAGGCCATCAGTCTTAAAATGTATAGGAGAGATGGCCACTAGCAATTGTTGAACCAAAATATACAATTTGTAATCAATTTTAATCTTATGATATAGGCCGGTAGGTGGTGTGTGGTGCCGCCACCTCAAAGAATAACACCACCCCATCTCTTCCCGTGGGTGTCGTAAAAGGCGACTAAGGGACAAACCCGAAAGATGGGCAGCAGCATCTTTCTGGGTACATTAACATATACTGTACTGCGATCGCCAACCCGCCTGCCAAGCGTGGCGATTATGGCAATTCCCCCCCCGATGACAAGTACACACAAGCCACGGCCCACAGTACCCGGCGGCCCCGCTATTCCGGACCATGGTAGCGGTCACGGTAACGGCGGGGCAGGGGGTGCGAAAAATCACCGGACGCGATCAGGCTACCGCAAAGAACGACCACTGGCCCTGGCAACATACAATGTCCAGACACTGCGGACCGACGAAAAGCTCGTGGAGCTGGAGGAAGTGGTAAGCAGATTACATTGGGACATAATAGGGATATCTGAAGTCCGAAGAAAGGGGGAGGACTCGATAACTCTGAAGTCCGGAAATCTGCTTTACTTCCGGGAGGGCGACCAACTGTCCCTAGGTGGTGTCGGGTTTCTCGTCCACAAATCCCTTGTGAACAACATCGTCAAGATCGAGAGTGTGTCGTCTAGGGTTGCGTACCTTATACTCAGAATTACCAAGCGGTATTCGTTGAAGGTCATACAGGTCTACGCACCGACTTCGACTCACTCCGACGATGAAGTGGAGGCTATGTATGAGGATATAACTACAGCCATACATACCTCCAAGACACATTACACCGTTGTCATGGGGGATTTTAACGCGAAACTGGGCAAACGAAGCGGAGACGAGTTGAGAGTGGGGCAATTTGGAGTTGGAAGTCGGAACGCCCGTGGCCAGATGCTGGCCGGCTTTCTGGAGAAAGAGGGACTCTTTATGATGAACTCATTTTTCGGGAAGCCGGATCATCGCGGATGGACGTGGGTTAGTCCCGATGGTGTCACAAAAAATGAGATCGACTTCATCCTATCTACGAAACGGCATATATTCAATGATGTCTCGGTGATCAATAGCGTAAAAATTGGCAGTGATCACCGCTTGGTAAGAGGCACATTGAATATTAATCCACAGCTGGAAAGATCGATATTGATGAGGTCCACGATCCGGCCTGTACCCACCCAAATCCAAAACCCCGAAAGCTTTCAACTCGAATTACAAAATCGCTTCGAGTGCCTAGGAGATTGCGTCGACGTGGACGACTACAATAACAGGTTCGTGGAAACTGTCTATACGGTTGGGTCAAAGTTTTACAAAACCTGTCGTACAAAAAGAACTAGCAAAATCTCTGACAATACCCTCAAACTCATGGAAGAAAGACGCGCAATGACTCTGCAATCCCCTGATGATGTCTCTCAATTTAGGCGACTTAATCGACAGATCTCCAAGTCTCTGACTCGCGATATACGCCGATTCAATACTATCAACATTGAGGCGGCGATCGAGCGGAATAAAGGCTCTAAAGTCTTTGCGAGAGATCTGTCGATTGGACAGAGCCAGTTGACAAGACTGAAAACGGATGACGGCAGAGTTGTTTCGACCAAGTCCGAGGTTTTGAGGGAAGTCGAGAGGTTCTATGGACAGTTATACACGACAACACGGGCACCTGTTACCAGTATGGCAAAAGACCCCAGAGCCAAGTTGACCCTACACTACACCGAAGATATCCCGGACATCAGCCTGTACGAGATTAGTATGGCTCTCAAACAGCTCAAGAACAACAAGGCGCCGGGTGATGATGGAATTACGGCTGAGCTTCTGAAAGCTGGTGGCAAACCTGTGCTTAAGACCCTTCAGAAGCTGTTCAATTCCGTCATCCTCGAGGGAAAAACATGGCACAGAAGTATAGTGATATTGTTCTTCAAGAAAGGTGATAAGGCTCTCTTGAAGAACTTCAGACCAATATCGCTGCTGACCCATGTGTATAAGCTGTTTTCGAGAGTCATTACGAATCGTCTCGCACGCAGGTTTGATGACTTCCAGCCTCCCGAACAAGCCGGATTCCGAAAAGGTTTTAGTACCATAGACCACATTCATACGCTGCGGCAGGTTATACAGAAGACCGAAGAGTATAACCGGCCATTATGCTTGGCGTTTGTGGACTATGAGAAAGCCTTCGATTCGATCGAAACTTGGGCGGTGCTCCAGTCTCTACAGCGGTGCCAAATTGACTATCGATATATCGAAGCACTGAAGGGTTTGTACGAAAACGCCACTATGTCAGTTCGTCTCCAGGATAAGACCACAGAACCTATCCAGCTGCAGCGGGGTGTTAGACAAGGTGATGTCATATCACCGAAGTTGTTCACTGCTGCACTGGAGGATATCTTTAGGCTTATGGACTGGGACGGACTTGGCATCAATATTAACGGCGAGTACCTTACTCACCTCAGATTTGCTGACGATATCTTAGTCATGGCTGAAACCCTGGAAGACTTGGGCAAAATGCTCGATGACCTCTGTAGTGCCTCTCAACAAGTAGGTCTTAAAATGAACATGGACAAGACGAAAATTATGTCGAATGTCCATGTTGTGCCTACTCCAGTGACCGTTGGAGGCATTCCACTTGAAGTTGTTGACGACTATTCATACCTAGGACAAATAGTTCAGTTAGGTAGGTCCAACTTCGAGAAAGAGGTCAATCGACGAATCCAACTCGGTTGGGCAGCATTCGGGAAGCTACGCCATATATTTTCGTCCCAATTACCGCAGTGTCTCAAAACGAAGGTCTTTGACCAATGTGTGTTGCCAGTGATGACATACGGAACCGAAACGTGGCCGCTCACTGTGGGCCTTATAAGAAAGCTCACTGTTACCCAAAGGGCAATGGAAAGAGCTATGCTCGGAGCCTCTTTGCGCGATCGAATCAGAAATGAGGAGATCCGCAAGCGAACCAAGGTCACCGACATAGCTCTAAGGATTGCCAGACTGAAGTGGCAGTGGGCAGGGCACATAGCTCGAAGAACAGATGGCCGATGGGGCAGTAAAGTTCTCGAGTGGCGGCCACGTGCCGGAAGACGCAGCGTGGGTAGGCCTTCCACAAGGTGGACTGACGACCTGGTAAGGATCGCAGGTACCAGCTGGATGCGAAAAGCACAGGACCGGCCTTTGTGGAGATCTCTGGGGGAGGCCTATGCCCAGCAGTGGGCGTCTTCTGGCTGATATGATGATGATGATGATGATAGGCCGGTACATGCCTTCAACGTTTACGTTAGAAATGCGACAAAAAAATAGAAAATAAAATACTTCAACGGTTTTATTACATATTACCCTAAATATGTTTCATATTTGATTCAAATGTTGCAAGAAAATAACCAGCAAATTACTGTTTTTATAATCCACTAAAAATTACAATATTTATTTATTTCATTTAAAATGTCAACTCGAACAGTCCAACCATTATATTCTTAAAACTTTAAACTAAATTAACAAATAACCATGTCAGCCAAATAACCCACCCCTGACCGCTCCCGGCGCAAAGGTGGCGTTGAATCGCAATGGCCAACCTCTGCGCCAAGAACGACCTGAAGCGGGAGTCATCCGTGATATCCCCGAGCCTACGGCATATTTCCCTCACAAAGCTGTCAGCCTCTGCACTCCAACAGCCCAAGGTCTCCACGGCCACCGGCATAAAATGATAGTGCTGCTCCAAGAAAGCGTACTTGAGCCTCTTTCTAGAACCGGCGTCCGCGGCAGCAGCCGATGGAGAGTGTACGGTGCGACCCAGGTGGCTGGCGGCAACAGTGCTGACGCAAGTAGCGTCCCAAATTAGGCACTTGCCATTCTTATCCGATCTATTCAGACCCGGGGGTTCAAGTACACAGGGGACGTTCGCCGATATCAGGGCTCTACGGACTATGTCATTCAGGGCATGGTGTCGCGGAAACCTCCCTGTGCAGCGACGACATTGCGCGAGGGCCATTGACTTCCACCATGGAACCGCAGGTGCATACGTGGGGTTCACACACCTTGCAGACCAGATGGAGAGCCACCGCCACACACAGAGAGTCGCGTGTGTCAAGTAAGGTGCCCAGGTGAGGCGAGGGCACCGCCTGTAGCCACGCCCCGGATTCTGGTTGCGACACAGCCCGCACTCTGGCCTTATCGACTCCCGTAGCACTCTCCAACAATTGCTCCTGGAGTAAAACAGTGACTAAGTTCTCCACCGCATGCGTCGACGCCTGAATAGCTGAGATGCCTACATCACGCGCGCACCGCACGCCGAGACCACCACATCGAATAAGCAAAGCCGCCTGTCCCCACTGGGTCCCATTTAGGGAGACATTGAGGATTGACTCCACCACCGACTTCAAAGCATCGACGAAAGAGGAAACTTCCCCGGGACAGAGCCAGGTAGCACATGCGTTACAAGATAATCGCCACGTGAGCGGAAAGATCTTTCAGATGTTCATGGGCAGTCAGGAGGAGTCGTTTACAAGCAGTAATGGCCTCAGGAACAGCACTGAGAAAAATCGGGATTCCTAAAAGATTGAAATCGGAACATGACAGTTCCTTGAGGCCAGGAAGAAGTGCATTAAAAGAAGAAAATTGTTCACGAGCCTCGGTACCGCAGGGAAAGAACTCGCACTACGAGGGATTCACCTCCAGATCCAGGTCTCTGAGACAGGGAAGCAGGACCTCTAGATCCCGTAAAACGACTTCCGGCTTACACCAATAGTGCCATCGTCGAGATACCACACGTTTAATAGAATAGAATATAATAACTTTATTGTTGAACTGTGTAGGTACATTTAGGTATTACAGATGATATTTGTGAGTTTCAACAGTTTGCCCATTTCGGACATACAATATTTAAAGTAGCAATAATTAAATAGTAAAATTCACATCCATTTAAAACAATAAAAAAAGAACTCAAAATATGCAATGTCAATAATAGCTAGATACATAATAAATGTAAAATGTCAAATTCAAATTAATTTGTCAATTAAATAATAATATGAATGTCAGTTTATAATTTACAATATCAAACTCTTATTTCGTCCAAAATTCCCTCAATATAAATACACGTCAACGTCAAGAATTTCCTTTATTTAAAAAGAGTTCGCAACGTTTCATTTCTAAACATGTTGTAAATCGATCTTATACATTTCTTTTGCAGTATAAATGTGGATTCCACATTCACGGAATTTCCCCAAAATACTATGCCATACTTCAACAAAGGATATACATATCCATAATATGCATTTTTAGCAACACCTTCCGATGACACTTGGCAGGCAGGGAAGGCAGATTTTAGCTCAATAATTGCTTTGTGAACAGCCAAACTAAAAACGAGCGGCCCCAGCGGGTCCCCCTGCTGGGCTCCTAACTGTCAAATAATAAGGTTATCATCGAAGTAAAGATTGGAAGGTAGCCTGTAAACCTGATGTAGGAAGGGATAGAGAAAAGGGATTTTTTAAGAACAGAGCAAAGCAGATCGTTTCTCTCCAAGGTATTGAACGCGTTGCGAATATCGAGCTTAGCAGCGAAATACAGTCTTCGTTCTCCGGGTTCATCACAAACGTTCGCGTGGCGTGGAGCAGCAAGCGCGGCAAGCTAGCTTGGCAGTCAGGCGACGAAAGACACTGCCGACAGCGATAGGTCTAATGCCCCTATCCGTTTTGGCCAACGCAAAGAGCGAGGCACTGAGAGAACGCGAAGGACCTGGGTGTTTAAGTTCCATAGCCCCCCACGTGGCAGGATCCCGCTGTCGTCGGACATCAAAAGGCGGACAGCCTGATACTGATACGGATATGGATTCTTTCCGAAATAAATGTTAATTTAATTTAAGGGTGACTTAAATTAAATGAATTAAATTCTGAGGCTTTAGTATTGACTCAAATTTAAACTGGAAAAATAAAATTAATAGTATAAATAGTAAAATATCCAGCTATTGTTGTTTATTATCTAAGCTGATTAACACTACGTCCATAAATGTTGCACTACATACATACTTACTACTAATATGTGTATCCGGTACTTACTTATGGTGTAATTTTCTGGGGCAATTCGGTGGAAATTGAGAGGGCCTTCATCATGCAAAAGCGATGTTTACGGATAATTTATAATATTTATGGCAAGTAATCCTCACGATATATTTTCAAAAATAATAACACTTCATTGTATATACATACTGGAAATATGTATGTTTATTAAGAAAAATAGTCATTATTTCATAAACAAAATTGATATACGAATAAATAGCCGAGATATATACAAATATGATTTGTGTAAACACATAAAAAATAGAATTTTCGAAAAGTGCCCTACAATTTTTTAATAATCTACCTCTAGAAATAAAAATGTTAGAGGGTAATAAATTTAAAAACAATCTAAAAACGTGGCTCAATCTTATAACTGTCTACAGCTTAAAAGAATACTTTGACAAATAAACATCTACTATTAACAAAATAAGTAGGTAATATTAAATTTAAGTGTTAAATTTAATGGTGTTTAGTTATGTCTTGGATAATTTTTGCACTTAGTATTAATTTTATCTTTCTCTGTGTCGTTACGTAGGTATGGCATGTTTTTGTTTAGGTGCATACCTATAGTTATAGTAACATAAATTGTGTTTTGTTAACTCTTGTACATTATCATAGTTTATTTAACTAATTAAGTTGACTGTATGTATATAATATATATGGTGTTGTAATGTAAGCATATCTAACTATTGTATATCCGAAAAGGATAAACTGGCCCATAGGCTATGTTGTTGCAATAAAGTACTTACTTACTTACTTCCTCTACGGCCATCTCTCCTCGAATTACCCAATTTGTAGGTACCTTTATAAAAATAATTTAACTCGTGATGTAAAAACAATTAAAATGTAAATGTAATTCAATATTTTTTTAAGACCATCAGATCGATAAAAAAATCCGCCGGGCGCTGCCACTCATGGCTCCGGAAGTAACTAAAATTTTAGATTTTCATAACTTTGACATTAATGAAATATCTATAGGTACGAGTACATAGTATATAACAAAGTCGCTTCCCGCCGTCTGTCCCTAGGTATCTACGAAACGGGTTTCAATGCGGTTTTAGTGCCCATTTTTGTCGCAACTTTGTTTGCGTTCACCTACTTTACCACTAAATACCCTTTTTTCTTTATTGTAAACCTTCCTCTTGAATCACTTTATTTTAAACACAAACAAAAAATCGCATTAAAATCCGTTACGTAGTTTAAAAGATCTAAGCGTACATAGATATACCTAGGGACAGACGGCGGGAAGCGACTTTGTTTTGTACTATGTATAGATGATTGCGTGCTCATAGAGGAATTTCGTAACAAGCCCATTGCAGTCTACTGCTAAACATAGGCCTTACCAAAACACGCCTCTCAGATAGGAATTGTATTACAAAATATGATTCTACCTCTTCCAAAATGTGGCGAAGACATGGTACCTTCATACCCTGGATCAGTATAGATCCGCTGCCTAAAACGTTACCTCGTCGAGAGTAAAAAATAGTTAATGATAAAATGTAATTAGACCTAAAAATTTCTTATCAATTAAATACATTTACAGGAACATGAGATAATTTGTTTTTGTATCTTATCTTTTATTGTGTCTAGGAATTCCTATCCACTTAATTATGCAATTTAGTGTTTTAAACACACGATAAGTTGCACTATTGGAATACTGACACCAAGATGATTATCCTTCCAATCTCGACTAATATTATAAATGCGTAAGTAACTATGTTTGTCTGTTACACTTTCCTCACTAACCTCAGCACCGGTTTTGCGAAGTTTAGTATGGAGATAGTTTAGCACATGGACATAAGCTACATTTTATTCGCAAGCTCGCAAGATATAGGTAGGTACAATAAATAGTCAACGCGGGCAGAGCCGCGGGCGGAAAACTATTGTTATTATGCTGTGATACGACTAGCCACTCCAACAGACTAATTATTATGTCCACTGCTGAATTGACCCTCCTCCACATTGCTAGGGGTCACACTTATAATCCCATTTGGCAGGCCGCAGCGGGTTGGACATCACAGCATTGCAAAAAAGCAACAGAAAACAATGCTGTCCATTTTCTGGTCTAAAGAGGTTCTATAATTTACTACAGACGGTATAATTTGTTCTATTCTGCCTAAAATCGTCCCATCCCTTGTTCCTTTGGGCCCATGTCACGGTAAACACAGAGTTTGGGTAGGCAGTTTTATCAACCAGCCAAACCTTACTCTTGAAGCTTCTGCTTGTAAGCGAAACGGTTTGACGAAGTATTGTCAATAGGGTAAGCACTATTTGAAATTAATAACGGACTTAACTGATACCTCGAATTACTTTGATGGTTGCTGAATAAATATGTGCCTGTAATTGTACCGATTATCTTATCCTTCGAGCTGGAATGTTAGCTTTGAGATTGATATGGCAGTGGTACCCACCCAGACTCGGACTCCTCTGTTTTATTCACCAGTGTATGATATTTTAATATTTGTTTTTAGAAGAAACTACCATAGTTCTCTTGAATAATACAGCAGAAATCTAAGTACATTAGGTAAGTACGTACAATACAAGAACATAAGTGCATGACCACCTTAGGAATCTTATTCCTATGCAGTTATTAGAAGGTTTGTTTATTCTTTTGTTTATTTATTATTTTTTTGTTTATTCGTACTTAAATATTTAATACTTTGTGTTGTCATTTGACGATGGAAATCCATTATTATGAATTAAATCACTTTTTTATACTAGTTTCACTTTATTATACAAATTTTTATTAAATTGCATCCGGTTTCGAATTACTTGCCTGAAGATGAGTAGTTCGAAACCGGTTGCAATTTCATAAAAAATTGTATAATAAAGTGTAACTAGCGTAAAAAAGTAATTTAATTCATATTCTTACATAAGTTACGATGCGTTGCATACTGTGGAAGGGCAGAAGCTCGTCTATAAACTGGCAAAGTAGCGGAGTCGAGCCCGTCTGGACTAAGTGTGCTGCTATAAAAGGTGTAGACGGCGTGTCCCTCACAAGTGCAAACTCTATTAAAGACCGTTTGTGCCGTCATTTCAAAGAACTGTCTTACGAGGCCAACAACCACGTGTCACCACAACAGCTTCCTGCAAACCTTGGCTTGAGAAGTCCGATTACCCCTGACGAAGCGTAGAGGTCTCTGGTCCGTAAGAATAACAGAAAATATAATGGCCATGATGGAATACCCATAGAAACTAGGAAATCAATGGGAAACCGAGTCGTACTCTTGGGAACCTAAAATTCCTGTCAAACTCAAAGGGCTTATATACAAGAGTATGATTAGACCTGTGATGCTCTATGGCTGCGAGACATGGCCAGCGCTGACGAATCACGTTCGCGAACTCCACGCCAACGAAATGAAAATGCTGCGATAGACGTGCGGAGTTAAGCGATTCGATCAAGTACGTAACGAGTACATCCGTGGCAGCCTTGGCGTGAGGGATATCGCATATAAGATCGAGGAAACCTGCCTGCGTTGGTTTTGTCACGTGTTGCGTAAGCCCCAGAAATACGTTGGAAATAAGTGGCTGAACCTGTCGGTATCAGGAAAGAAGCCCGTTGGAGACCCAAGAAGCGATGGATTGACATCGCTGAGTCGGATGCGAGAGCCAACGGCTTACGACGCCAGGATACCGAAGATCGGACGAAGTGGAGAAGAATGAGTAGAAAAGCGAATCCAGACAAAGGTGGGGATAAGCGCTAGGACTATGATGACTGTACTTACATAAGAACTTTAATAATATGTTAGGCAGAGCGGCTACAGGGAACCTAATCCCCACAGTCGTTAATAGCTGTTATCTAATTTGATAAGTAGTCCAATTTCGATTAATAACTCAGATACGACTTGATAATGTATCGGCATGCGATTATAGAGTAGACACCTATATTACAATAATTTAGATTATTGTAATCCAGTTGTGGGGCTGTGGTCGGTCATTTGGCAGTCGCCCTGGGATAGAACGGTAAGTCGAAATTTTTATCCTTTGGCAATTCGCACACGAGACTATTTACAGGCGACTCAAAGTTGCATTTGCGACTAAACTAACTCAATCGAACTTGTATGACGACGCCGCCGTTGACCCACGAGCGATGCAAAAGATACCATTCCTATTCTCGCCTTACGACATATCTAATTCGATATATTTTCTAGCAAAGTACCTCTAATAAAATTGTTATTGAAATTTTAAAAGTTATCTTCGATGATTGGCGAAGATCAATAGCAAATTGACTAGGATATAGGTAACTATACCGTGATATAGTTACCTACATCCTAGTCAACATTCTGTTCAACATTTTCAAAGAAAACAACTTTCAATCTATTTAGGCGTGATTTTTTAGGGTTCCGTAATAAAACAATGAAACCCTTATAGTTTAACGCGCAACTTATTGATACAGAGAGCTGAAGTTTAGTGTGGATTGTTATCTGTTATAACCACTATATTTATATCAGACAAGTACAAGCTTGTATTATGTCGATATAAATGATCGGTGCCAAAATTTACTGAACCTTTTCCAAGTACAACTTTAACAATGTTTTGAATAGTAGAATAATGTGTGCTTATAACTTGAAGCTGGGATCTCCATATTATACAAGAAAATAACCAGCGCCTTTTATTATTAAGTTCTCATACTCGCAACACTAATGTCACCCATCGGCTAAACTGGGAGATTATTCGGTTTAGCGTCTTACAAATGTGCCATCTCGGTTTATCTACCTCTAACACATAGTATACGACACCCGTAAGATGAGGTTGACTACATCGAAATTTTTCCGCATGCCAAATATTTTCAGTCTGCGGTCACGGTAGTAGATACCTACAGTAAGAAAAATAAAAGTCCAGAATGATCTGATCAATAAAGTAATTTAAAATGTCATTCTAAATGGAACTGTATCGAATTTATCAGGTAATAGTTTTCTGTCAAGCCGGAGGAGTCCGCCTGGGTAAGTACATTTTTGTCGCCAAGCAATAATGCTTGCATTGTTGTGTTCCGGTTTGAAGGAAAAGGTAGCCAGCGCAGTTACAGGCATGAGGCATTTTAGTCCTCACAATGACAACGCACCTGCGGTTTTGCATTTTTGTATTTCTTCAATCGTAGATGTCATGGGCGACAGTTTTCGCTTAGCACCAGGTGGTCTGTCCGCTCTTTTGTCACTACGAAGAATATAAAATATAGTTGAAGCTTATTTTTCTCCACTTGATCAAATCATACTGAATAGTCTGGCTGCTAGCTACTTCTGACGCTGACAGAATCATGGATTTTATGTTCAATTTTATTAAATTTAGCATTTCGAGAGCTGGGAACATAGAGGAAATTTATAAACGGTGTACATTTGGGCGAAGTCACAACAAATCGTTGGTAATTTAATCTTTATCCTGTCCAAAATTATGATTAGAAATAAACGATATCTTGATATTGATAATTAATACCTAAAGACATAATTTGTACCTAGTTGTGTTCGTATCTAATCTTCAGACTTGATATATTATATCTAATAGTATGTACCTATATTAATCTCATTTTTCCTGATTAATACATGCCGATCCTGTCGCAAGCGTTTGAATGTTCTAATTATCGGAAATGATTAACGAAAATGACCTTCGAATTAAAGTTGTTTCTGAAAACATATATCTAGAGCAGATCTTGAAGTCAGGTAGAAAGAAAAAAATACATACAACTTCTTGAACAGTCTTGAGAAATCTGTTGCATATCTGCATCACAGAAAAAAAGTTGTAAAAAGTGTGGTTTTAGTTCTTAAAGTTATGCAGGGGCATGCAAGTTATGCATTCTAGAGCGAGTGTCAGGAGGTAGATAAGCGGTTTTAGGAACAAGTCAAGCAATTGCATTTAGTAGGTATCATTTTACAAGCTTTTATGTACTTTCACATGTTCCCATGTTATGGTGCGTAATAAAACTTTGCAAGTTAAATTTGACCTATTTCTCGGTTTCCGATCGAGCTGAAATTTTGCATACTTTCGTAAGTTAGGTGAAATGCAATGATATGATACCATATAACTAATCTGATGATGTCATAGAAACTCCTAAACCATCACATGCAAAGCATGATATACCCATCGAGTTTGGGCTCGTTTGATTAGTCTTAACAAGTACTCTGACTGATCACAGAGAATGTGCGATAAAAGCGCGAAAAATAGTTTTCATTTGAGAACTTGTGTTGAAATGAAATTGATGCCGTAACTTGTCATAGATAACTATATGTATTGATATTATGGTACCTATACTTTCCCGAGCATCGTGAGGTATCGACCTTACGATGCTCGAGAAAGTATAGAATCTATTAGTGAAAGAATTTTGTTGAAATCGGTATAGTATTGCAGAGTATATCGGAGATTAACAGACAGTTAAATGGCCATCATAATGAGTTCCATAGTAAATTATGGATCCCTTAGAATTTTGCCATGTCGGTTTAGTTCGAAAACTTTTTTTACTAGAAAGTTGATTATATATATTATTCACGCCGACAAAGTTGTTAAACCTTGAAAAGGTACCTTCATTTGGGTATTTCATAAAGCGGGGTAGATATTTTCCGGAACTTAAAAATTGTAAGGATATTAATTTTAACTTGACACCGTCTTGCGTGTCCGACAACAAAGTTATCCTACTTTTCTACCTAAAGTTCTGGAATCCTCAAAAAGGTTAATTATGAGTAAATTGAAAAAACTAGTTGACGCTATTATTTTAACTGTAGATAAATACCAACCGTCTTACTGATATAAATGTACTGATCAACGCGCATTGAACGCCTGTTTGGTTACGCCAGCTCACGCATATGAATTGTCGTATTTTTTTTCGGCAAAATATTAATTGTTTAAAACATTAAATCGCAATACTATACTTTTACAATAATTAATACTATTTTGATTAATGCTTATTAAAAGATCTTAGTAAATAAAAAATATTGAATGAATTCAACAAAATCATAGAGATGCGTCTATCTCCGCACGAGGCATCTATCCTCTGAAGCATTTTTTACCATTGGGCAACTATCCGCCGCAGTAGGCAATTATCGCCCTTTTGAGGGATTAAATAAAACTGGATTTACTCAAAACCAATCATAATTATGGTAACAAAAATAGGCTATTATACAGGTTCAAAGACATATGTTTTCAAATACATGTAGCACAATTATTAGTAAGTTCTTAGTTTGGGGCTAGATGGCGCTGTGTGAATTTGTCCACGAATATTTATTTATTTATTATTTTTTAATAATAGAGCTTTTTATTAGTGGGACTATCCGGCTTTTACCCTATATTATGTTTTGTAATATTAAAATTTGCAATTACCATCACGTAATTATTCGTAAAAAAGCCAACTAAGTACCTACATACCTCATAAATTAATATTTTTAAATTATCAACACATGAATTATTGCGTTGTGGCAAGGTTTTTATTATCGTATACTAGTGGACGCGGCGCGACTTCATTCGCGTACACCTACATTACCCCTACCTTCTTTTTTTCTTGCTTATAAACCTTCCTCTTAATCAGTCTATATATTGTAGAAAACAGCATTAAAATCCGTTGCGTAGTTTAAAAGCCCTAAGCATACATAGATACATAGGAATAGATACATAGGAACAGACGGCGAGAAGCGACTTTGTTTTATACTATGCAAAGATTATTAATTCGTTTGTTTGGTATGATAATTAATACATACAGCATAATCATGCAAGTATCGATTCCAAATCCTAAGATAATGATAATGGATAATCCCTACTGTGTCAAAATTATCTGACAAATCGTAGTTACAAGGCCTGCTCTTCCTAACGCTACAAACTTTTCTGGCCCAGTGAGGCGTCGCTGTTGATGATTTTAGTATTGGCGAAAAATTATATTTCAATTGGCGACACTTAGTTACAGTTTTGGTCGCCTGGTCTAATCCCTAATTTTGTGTGCCTTGAAGCTCTGTGTAAATTAACATAAGCCTGTTTATTTTCACAAACTATCAGACCCGATGGTCAAGCTAAAACTATATGTCGCCATTTTGAAACGTCATGCTGGTTCCAACAATAGCGATGTTGTCACCGAATCAGATAAGTTTGTTATTTGGTTATACACTCGTTAATCGAGCGTCCAACGAGAATTTAACGCTTGATCAACGTATGAACAATCTTTATTAGTAAGACTAAGTAAACTCACATTAACAATGATCTCATGGACTTATCAAGTTAGACGAAATCCTGGCACCGACAAATTTTAATCCCTCCTTACGTAACCTAAGGCTTAAGTTCCTGTCCAAAAATCTCGGCCTCTTAAGATACTGAGATCCAAAGTTAGACTAAGTTCTGACCACAATATTATCTATATTCTATAGGTACTAATATTATGAAGAGAAAACTTTGTATGTTTATAGGTTCGTAAGTTTGTCTGTTGGGAGTAATCTCCGAAATTACTGAAAGGTTTTGAAAATTCTGTAATTTATGGAAATTATTGTTTATTTTATTGACATACCTATTATATACAATCATAGTCTTTTGACATCCATAACCATATCATAATGACATTATTAAAATAATGTGATTTATATTAGATAATTGTAAGTGACATGAAATTATTGCAACTGCAATAGCTGACATTAATATAATTTTAATTGTACAAATAACCATTGACATACATATGACATAAAATTTGACATTATTATCCATTCTAAACTGATATATATATATAATTTTAATAATGTAATTAACAGTACCTAAACTGTATTGACTAGAACTTATTTAAATTGTAATAACTGACAATTAATATTAATTGTATCAAAATTTGACATGTACATTTTTATTTATGAAAATAAATAAATCAATCAATCAATTCCCGAGTTTACATCATAGTAACTTTTGATTATAAAATACGGGGCCCTAAACAACCAGTGTCCAGCGGAAGCAATTGTTGACTACACTTTTAAATATTATTAAAAGCCAATTAGAATACGAATGTGAACTTATACAATTTTATTAATAAAGAGCTTGACATATTTTATATCCAAGAATACATCACGACTGTAGAACTGATTTAGCAAAATGGTTAAAATCTAAATCATACGAAGGAATCGAATCTCTCTTATTAAGAAATAGGTAAATATAACCGAACAAACACATGAACGACCGTGAGAGAGGCACACACAGACGCACACGCACATGTACACGCACGTCACGTACACACACACACACACACACACACACACATATATATACTTACTAATATAATTTGCATGAAATCATAAAGTTTTTTGGAAATATCTTTAGTGAGAAATTGAGTACCTTCCTACTTAATCGATTGTATAACGGTATGGAAGAGAGGGCATACCTAACACAGGCAAATATATTGCTTAACAGGTGTGTCCAACACCGATTACGTATTCTGGATTAAGGAAAAGAAAATAAAAAAATATTATTTTTCTTATTATTATTACACAAAGTTCATACCATTGTGTCGTACGATTACGAAATTATAAATATGTTTAAACATTTTGTGTATATATACTAATTATGTCAGGCCGTAACTTAGCTTGGGGCACTCACTTGCGCTTAAAGTAAATTGGATATGAAACTGGGGATAACATAACTTGCAGATGGCGATTTTAAAGCTGTTGGTGCTGCCTCTTCTGGCGCTGTGCGTCGCCGGACTGCCTCAAGAAGATCCTGTCGCTAGGAATACCATATTCGGCGACGAAAGACTCGAAGGAGAGATCTTTGAAAAACTCGACGTCTTTAAAGACGCCGTACTTTATATCGACGAAGTCAACCCTTATCGACTACCCACAACCACCATACCACTTCACTACGACATCCTATGGGAGATTGACATCGATCTTTTGGTTTACCGAGGCACAGTAGAAATCGATCTCGTCGCAACCGAAGCCAATGTCAACCGAATCGTCATCCATTCCACTCATCACACAATCACCGAGCTTCCCACGTTGGTCCGTTTGTCAGATACTACCAACATTGGTGTGACTTACGATCTAGCTGAACAGTACCACTTCATGACTATCACCCCAGAATCGGTTCTGGAGTACAATGCCGTGAATCCAGTCCAATACAGACTCACAATCAGTTTTAGCGCACCAATGAGAAATGACATGTACGGCATTTACGGAAGTTGGTACAGGAACACTCCTACGGCCGCATTAAGGTATGGTACATTGTTTCGGATGGTACTGCGCAATTACTACAACGACATTAGCTAATTCGACTTTTCTTTCAGCTGGATGGCAACTACTCAGTTCCAATCCACCGCCGGTCGATATGCTTTCCCTTGCTATGATGAACCCAGTTTCAAAGCCACTTTCGACATAACCATTAGGCGACCTCTCGCATACAGGAGCTGGTCTTGCATGCGAATTAGTGACACCATTAGCTCTCCAGGCGTAATGTAAGTTTTATCACTGTTTTTATTTTATTTAAGCCCATGGTCTCCGCTTTAAAATTTGTTGTAAATATTGTCCCAGAAGTTGACGTTCATATTTCAACCGATTCAGCCGAAGAAGTTGTTTTGAAAGTGTATATCAAAAACATATTAATTGTCTCACACCCCAAGAAATTAAAAATTAATGTCAAGAACTTTTTTACCATATGATTATCTTAGTAATTTTGTAATTTCACTTTAAATTCCTATTTTTATATTGGACTAGTCAGGCATTTGACCATCATTTCACCTGGTGGCAAGTGACGATGCGGCCGAAGATAGAGCATGCCTGTGTAGCAACAGCCTATTCACTCTAACCTTGAAGATGTCCAAATTATAATGATCAGAGAACACTCTTGTAGGCAACGTGTTCCATTCCTTAGCTTTACTCATTATAAAAGTTGGACCAAAGCGGATATCGACACCATCTTGGCATCAATCCCGGTTTTGCTTCCTATTTCTTCCTGTCCACTTCGCTCAGTCTTTGCCATCCTTCGTGGTGATTCTTAACGACCTTTTTGGGTCGACCTCTTCTTGGCATTACCCTATCCTGTGAAGGCGATATTCTTGTAGATTATCTGCGATGTTACGGACATAAAGGCTACCACAAATTCGTTTTGTCCAAAACGCCTTTATATGCTCGTCTCTTCCTTTTTAAATAGTTGCCAGAGTTTTTAGTTGTTGTACTACTTTTTCTTGTTCAACTACAAAATAGGATCTAATAGTATTGTCCGAGCATTGTGTGACTGAATTCAATGAATACAATATTAAATACTGTAATAATATATAATTTTTTAAAGTAGGGAGCCCTGCCAAAGCCTAGAAATATGGAATGGCAGAGGAAGTCCTGCAGCTGAAAATAGTAATTATTGATTACGTTTTAGCGGTTACGAAGATGACATTTACTTCCAAACGCCAAGAATGTCCACGTACTTGCTTGCGATAATAGTGGCCGATTACGAATCGATAGAACATTTAAATCCGGAAACTGGATTGGTCGACTTCGAAGTGATCGCGAGGCGAGGCGCAATAGACGATGGACAAGGAGATTACGCTTTCGATGTTGGTCAAGATTTATTAAGCAATATGAGCGCTCACACTGGCATAGATTACTTTAGCATAAACAACAATCTCAAGATGACACAAGCCGCTATTCCTGACTTCGGAGCCGGTGCTATGGAGAACTGGGGCCTGCTTACATACAGGTTCGAAATATTAATTTACATAGATAGATCTGAAACTAAAATTATTTTTATCTTTAAAATTGTACTTAAAAAGTACTCTTATCTTTTCCACCTTGCCAGACTGCTAGTTGTAATGTGTTTGTACCACCATTGTTTATACAATACACTTACCTTTTTCCGTTGGGTAAGCCTTCGACAAAAGTACCAAAAGTGAAATAATATTTAGAATCAGATCCTTGGTTAGTGTAGATAAAACTGTTATTATTATTCTAGAGAGGCGTATTTATTATTCGACGACGTTGAAACCAGCGGATACTTCAAGCAGATGATCGCGTACATCTTATCCCATGAGATCGCCCACATGTGGTTCGGAAACCTCGTTACGTGCGACTGGTGGGATGTGCTGTGGCTGAACGAGGGCTTCGCAAGATACTACCAGTACTTCCTAACCCATTGGGTTAGTCATGTTGTTTTAGATAGGTGTTGTTCTTAGTTGGAACAGAGTTTAGAATAAATCTTTAGTAATGAATCACTTCGTAGTTCTCAATCATTTAAGTAACGGTCTTATCTATGTTACAATATTTTATACAACTTCAACGTTACGCCCGGTCACAGTTGAAGTAGTCACGAAAAGATGAGAAAAAATAGGCCAGCACGTAATAGAGGGGAGAGGGATGGATAATGAATAATGAATGTGGAAGAAAGATTACGTAATGTTTGGATTCATCAAAAAGATTAAACATAGACGGATAGACTGTGCGAGTAATATACTTGCGTACGAGTGAGTACCGAGGGAATTAGTAGGAAGGATAAATGGAAGCGGCAGCAATTATGTCGTGGATGTGGTAAAAGACATGAAGCTTATGTTAGTCAATATAACCCTTCAGCATAAACTAATCACTTAATAACATAAAACAATTTTAGGTTGAAGACTACATGGGCCTCGAAACCAGGTTTATAACTGAACAAGTCCATACAGCTCTTCTTGCCGACTCCGCAAACAATCCGCACCCCCTCACAAACCCTGGTATTGGCAGCCCTCAGCAAGTCAGTAGCATGTTCTCAACCCTGAGTTATAACAAAGGTGCAGCGGTCATTAGAATGACTGAACATCTACTTGGTTTCGACGTTCATGAGCAAGGATTGCAGATCTACCTGGCAGAGAAGTGAGTTTTTACTAATACAACACAATACGACAATAATTATCATCATCCAAGCGGTCAATTCCGGCTTCTGCCATAGTCCGCTTTAATACAATACACACCATATTGTCTGTAATTTTCAGCTTACTTTATTATTTTATTTTCTTCATAGTCGCTTCTTAACTGCCCATCCCATTGATCTGTTCCGAGCCCTCCAATCCGTCGCGGAGCCATCTGGTGTTTTAGCGCAGTACCCAGCCGACTTCTCCGTAATAGACTATTACATAAGTTGGACGGAACAACCTGGAGTACCCGTGCTGAACGTTGAAATCAACTATCAAACTGGGGACATGTACATCAGTCAAGTACGTACCTGCATTAAAATATAACTATAATAGTTAATAATCTTCATAGTGTTAATGTCCCGATTGTGCTCTCGCGTGCGAAGGCCCGGAGTCCTCATTGACCATGTCATCTGAACTCCGTGAGTCTGTTAACATGGAAACCTGACCAGGTAAGGTCACGGTTACACATTCAGTCACCTGGATGTGCCAGTTGCTTCACGATATTTTCCCTCGGGTTCGTGATTCTTCATAACTCAGAAAATAGCATTGCTACATGGCGGCACTTCAATTCAAATCCGATACCTCTCGCTTACGAATCCGACTCTACTAATAGTAATAATTGGCGAGTTAAAATTTCCATGGCCTAGCAAAGAACCGCTGCGGTTCACGAGTTCCCGAATGGAGACCGCGACTTAGCAAGTGCAATGTGGCACCTTCCGATCAAGTGGTAAAAATTGATTATGTAGAACATCGACAAATTCGTGTAACGATTTGCGAAATGCTGCAGGCGGTCACTGGGTGCGGCCCAACGCGGAGAGGGTGACTTAGTACTCATTTGAGGAGGCCTACGTCCAGCAGTGTGCTAATATGGGCGGATGATGTTGATAAGTTAGAAATAGAAATAGAAATAGAAACATTGATTTACACACAATAACACCACACCAGTTAAGTTTTCTTATTTGAACAAACAAATATCAATGAAACTTTATTCAACAGCGTCGTTTTAACATCAATACTGGATATTCGAACGACAACGCCAACTGGATTATTCCATTGACTTTCTCGACCGCCAGTAATCCTGACTTTGAAGACACTAAGCCAACGCACATCCTCAGAGAAACACTGTCCATCATAAACAAAGGATCAGTTGGCGATGAATGGGTTGTGTTTAACAAACAGCAAATCGGTATGTAACGATATGTCCGAATGGATACTGTATACGAACATAGAAAAAAAAAACAAAAAAAACAGACTTCAAGTCATAAAAAAGAAAGAAATAAGGTTTTTATCATATTAAACTAGCAAGCTAGATATTTGGACTCGGTGCCAGCACAGTAATGTTCGTCGAAGGAAGGGGGTAAAACATTTTTTTAGGGGTTTTGGAATGTCTGGCATCGACTCCAAAAATACCTATCGAACTTACCATCCATCTAGGTAGAATTTCTATAGTATTATAGAAATGTAAAAAAGCCGTGTCTGTGCATCTATGCGCATGGAGACAAAGTCCCTTCCCGCCGTTTGTCCCTATGTATCTTTGTATGTAGATATTTTAAACGCAACGCAATGGATTTCAATGCGGTTTCATTTTCGGATTCAAGGGGAAGGTTTATAGACAAGAAAAATGGGTAGTAGGTGTACTTCAACGAAGTCGCGCCGGGTCCACTAGTCGAAGATACTAACCGTGGTAACAAACCTGATAATATGTGTAGTGAAAGTGTAGTGACGGTTAGTCACTAAAACCAAGATATTTAAAAAAAAATGGATCGGTATAGGAATTTTTGAATTTTCGTCTCTCTTTGTTGGCGTATCACTCAAAAACTACTAAACTGATTTTGATGGGGTTTTCATAGTTTGGTTGTTTGGGGTCCAACTTAAAATCTAAGCCATGTTTCATCTGATTCGGTTGGGTATAACTAGAGAGGTCAAGCTGTGACCTCTCCATAGTACTAGCTTTCGGGAGGTCAATTGAAATGGTAAAGGTATCGGGCAAAAGCTAGACTGTCATAAAAACTAATTACACGCGGACGAATTTGCAAGGAAAGCTAGTTGTATAATAAAAAGCTTATTTAATACTTTTTTGTGAAGTCTGTTTAAAATGTTTATTGAAACTTTTATTTACAATTTTCAGTGGTAGTGGTAGATAGCCTTTAGATACTGCTGAGTAGATCCTGTCGACAAATTGTAGAACTATCCTCCATTCCTAATCGTTTAAGAGTTCTGTGACTACATCATAAGCACAGCAACATCAAATGACGACACTCTGAAGCGAACACCTAAATAAGACGTGAAATCGTAACAAACACACCGTTTTAGTGCCTTTATCAAATCCTGACCTGGTAAAAATGAGACCACTAGCTACACCCTTCCAAACATCACGACACCGCTAGATGATTCTGGGAGTTTCTGTCGACAAGTTGCAGTACTAACCCCTAACTCCTTATCGTTAGGGAGTTATTTGGCTTCATATTAAGCATCAAATAATGACACTGTGAAGCGAATACATCAAGTAAGAAATGATATCGTAACAAAACCTCACACGTGCCTACAAATTTCGAGGTTTGCCCTCGATTTCATAGGGTTTCCATGATAAGATCCTGACCTGATAAAAATAGGACCACGTCAGGAGTAAAGCCTTTAAAATAAAAAAAAGGGATTTCCAAATCAGTCTATAACTGATGGAGTACTGAGGTAAAAATATTGAGTAGTTACAGTGGTCTGTGTTCTTCATCATCAGCTCCACTTAACCAAATAATACTTTTCTGAATGCAAATGAAACTTACTTATCACTGAAAATACTGAAATCGACGTATGTATGACTATAATATTAGAGGAGTTCCCTCTATTCCTCATGGATTTCACCACCAGAATTGGCTTTTGATAAAAATGGAACCAAACTGGAAGTACCCACAAAAATGGAACCAAACTGGAAGTATTTTTTAACCACATCAAAAAAAGAATTTTTAAATCGGTTTATTTATGACAGAGTTCTGAGATAACAAATATTAAAACAAACAAAAAATCAATATACAACTGAATTGAGAATATCCTCCTTTTTTGAAGTCTGTTAAAAATATGTGTGTTGAACAGATGATTAAGTAATATTGATCTTCTTGACAGGTTATTATCGAGTAAACTATGATGAACGTACATGGAACCTAATTGTGACTGCTCTGAGAGGCCCTGACAGGACCCGAATACATGAATATAACAGAGCTCAGGTTTGTATCAGATCTTGAACTTCTTAACCTTGTAACGAAGATGGGCCACACAGCTAGCGTAGGCTATTACTAAATATTATATTATGAAAGTTTTCTTAGATTTGAATACTTACTCTAAATGCAATAGTAGCAGTGCATATTAAGGTTGGTTGGGTTACTCTCTTAGTCTAATAAGAGTTTATATTTCGCAATCATAAGATTGCGAAAGCATCATTTGGTTCATCAACTAAACAAAACTAAGTTCAGGTTTGGTTTATTTGGTTAATTTTTTTTTTATCCTAATCGTGTAACATGTTGTTTGTTTTATGTACATCAGATCGTCAACGACGTGTTCCAATTCGCTCGGTCTGGAATCATGACCTACACTAGGGCGTTCACCATCCTCTCCTTCTTGGAGTTTGAGACCGAGTATGCCCCATGGGTCGCCGCCATCACTGGCTTCAACTGGCTGAGGGCTAGATTCGTGGGCACGCCGTACCAAATCGAACTAGAGGTAATTATATTACATTAATATTTTAGTGTTCTTCTTTTCTTCTGTTAACATCTAAAAATTCACACGGCTTAAATAAAACAAGTGCGATTTTTGTGCTATGCCAGTTTTACCCGTATGCGGAACAAAATTAATTGCAAAGGTTTAAAAAGTTTGATGAATTTGGAAAATGGTAAGGGCCGTAGCTAATGTAACATTGGTCTGAACCTACCCCTAAGGGGAAAAGACATGACGTTATAATAACTATAATATTTCTCTTTATGAAATATTGATGATCCGACAAACATAGGTATTTTTGGTATATTTTTGTATGTGTTCTAGGCATTAAACACACATTGCGTCCTGCTGTGAAGCGATATTTTTTACTTTCTAATTACTCAAAATAACTGAAATTCCTCAGGCTCTCATCATTCGATGGGCTCATACTGCGATGATGAACATCGGCTACTACCCCAGACTTAACGAGACCTTCATGGACAAATACTTGAGATACCAACTCGCACCATTCCTTTGCTCGTTGAACGCCAGGGAATGCCGGATTGCCGCAGTTAGCCAATTCCGCGCTTTAATCGACAATTCAGTTGAGTAAGTTTATCATATTGTATTATCAGTCATTGCATGGAGCGATTTAATTGAGAGAGAATCAGTACGTGTTTGTTTTAAACACAACTCAGCGATTTGCGTCGGGGGAGAGTGAATGCGCGCGTCGTCGTTGACACAGAAGTCGAAATTGCGTAGTATGTTTCCGATTGGCGGCTCCAGATACATTGCATTGCATTACCGCATTGACTGAACTGTACGTCAGAGCGTCGGTTGGCCTGGTAGTTAAGAGGTCCGACACGTTAGCGAGGGGTGCTGACTTTGATCCCCTGTGTCGCTATGTACCAACAAATTTTCTGAGTTATACACCGACATTAGTCGAATACTAACCAATGCTCTTACGATGGGGGAGAGTATCGTGATGATACCTGCACATTCAGACTACTGAATGTGTAACCATGATCCAATGTGATCAAAGGTCAGGTTCCCCTGTTCACAGGGTCATGGGGTCAGACGACAGTCGCTCCGTTAGGTACCTGATCTGCATTCACCAAATCCTGAATCGTGGTCGAGGCGGACCCCAGGCCCTCGCCCGCGAGAGCACAACGGACATTTTGACGCCAAGATGATACTTAAATATTTTTTTATCACTGTTTTTACAACGAGCCTAACTCTACCTCCTCTACCTTACATGTAGGGTAGATGCAGACCTCTACCCTTACTCCTACTCCTACCCCGATCTAAACCCCTATCCCCTATCCCGTTGTGTGATCGTAACAAATTTCTGACACACTTCTTGGTTTCCGATTGAGATGATATTTCGCGTGCTTCGGTGACAATATAACGTTATGATACTTTCGAGCTGATCTGGTTATAGAGTTAGAAGGTGTCTACAGGAACTCACAGACTGTACATACACCGATCGACTTTAGGCTCGTTTGATTAGTATAGAAAAGTACTCTGACTGATATAGAAGAGAACGCGCAAAAAACGCATGTTATGATGTTTTTCTTATTTGAACAAACGAAAAAAAGAATTAGTCAAATAGGCGCTGCCGTTCTGGAGTATATGACAAATAGCTTTTTATTTACATATGTTTTTCTTTATGCAGGGTCCCAGCTGATAGCCGTCTGTACGTATACTGCAATGCTCTTCGGGAAGGTAGTCCCCAAGATTTCACGGATCTTTATAATAGATTCCTGAACCACAACTTGTACACTGAGAAAATTACTATTCTTCAAAGTATCGGATGTACACCGCACGCCAACCCCCTCGCAATGTAAGTCGAGTTTAAGAATCTGATGAACATATGGGCGATTTTTTTATTCCAGGGTGACTTGCATTTATTATTGTAGTTGATCCATAACTCCGTATTCTGCCCAATTTGTCCTAAATATTTATGTAACTTTGGTTTCTATACTAATGTCATAAAGCTTTTTACAATTTTTTATTAAGTTTCACATGTCCCTATAACCTGTTCGTAATAAAATATTGCAAGTTAAATTTGACCCATTTCCCAGTTTCCAAATGAGTTGAAATGTGGCACACTCATGTCAGTTCGGTGACAATGCATTTTTATGATACCATCGAACTGATCTAAACATGGAACCGGAAGGTAGGCATAGGAACTTCAAAACTACGCATGATAGACCCATTGGGTTTGGGCGCGTTTGATTATCTTGAAAAAGATTAAAGAACGCGCGATAAAAGATAGATATGAAAAAAGAAAACATTTGAACTTGTTCATTATTTGTAAACAAGCGTGCAGTACCCAAAGCAAAGTCACCGCATAGCAATTGTGTCGCGCCCACGCAGTCGTCGTACCGCACCGGCATTGTGAACGTGTTGTGTGCCAATAGGGCAGACCGCACGTTTTGAGATCGATTGCTACGCGGTGACTATGCGGGCACGATGTATACGCGTATACTGTTAAATTTTTAAGCGGTGACGTATAAACGGTCCCTAATTGTTAATGTTAAAATCGTAAATTCTCATTACTGCATTCTGTTACTCTTTACAGATATTTGAATGCAATCTTCGCAGATAACAATATTATTCGTCCACAAGATTATGGAACGGCACTCAACTCTGCCTCAACCGGAAACGAAGTGAACACTCAGATTCTTTTCTCTTACATTCAGAATAACTACGATCTAGTTAACGCAGCGTAAGTGTTTTCGTGATATTGATAGTGCAAAGTTTAAATTTGACGATATCAACAACTGGGTACTTTTACAAGCTTTTTTTTCACATTTTCCGGGGACTGGTTAATTTTGAATCATTATCCGGTTTCTGACTGGCTGAAATTTTGCATACATAAGTAAGGTCCGTTATAATGTAATGTTATAATACCATCGACCTGATCTGATGCTGGCCAAGCTACGCATGATAAATCCATCGAGTTTGGGCTCGTTGGATTAGTCTTAACAAGTACTGACTGAAAACGTATTTTTCATTTGAGAACTTATTTATAAGTATTTTAGGGGTTTATACCGGTAACTAACACCATCTGCAGATCTCCGGAGTAGTATTTAACTGTCATCGCCATATTAGACTACATTGAAAGTGAGGTAGGCTGTACCCCAAAAACTATTTATATACCTATCAGTACATACACGCACGCCCGTATCCCACAAGGATAGGCAGAGACTATCAAGTGCGAGAAGCTACGTACGACCCTGAAACACCTCTTCTCTCTCTCTTCCACGTTCATATATCAAAAATATTTTTAAAAGGCGGAAAATAGCAGTGATGGTTTCAAATATTACATTAATTGAGTTCATGTCTACAATTCCAGGTACCCCAATATGGCCACGCCTTTGTCGTATGTGTCGTCCAGACTGAGAACCGAGGAGGAAATCGCTGAGGTAGGCAGATTTTTTTCTTGTAAGGGCCTATTCCATTTCCATCATCCACCACGTATGGAATTATCCGTCACGAATTCTTTCTTTTAGAATGTGAATCTTTACATGTATCGATTTCGACAAGGCACGTCAGCGCCTCTGCCATCATATCAATGTAGAAGCGGTGTCATATAGGTGTCGTACGCATTGCATCCGATACGAATCCGAGGAATTGCGGTCCGAGCGAGCCACAGTACCATTTCTATGACAATTTACGCACTAGATACCCGCTGTTCGTTTGTCTTCTCTTTTATAAAAATACTAGTGGACTCGGCGCGATATCGTGCGCGTGGCGTCCTACCCCCATCCTACATTACCCCTACACTACACCTACCCTACACCTGTCCTACACCTACCCTACTTGCTTATAAACGTTCCTCTTATATCACTGTATCTATTGTTGAAAATAGCATTAAATCGGTTGCGTAGTTTAAAAGACCCCATCATCATCATCATCATCATCATCATCATCATCATCTTGGCGTTTAATCCCGGTTGCGCACACGCGTAGTTTAAAATATCACAACATCATCATCATCTTGGCGTTAATGTCCCGGTTGTGCTCTCGCACGAGGGCCCGGGGTCCGCTTTGACCATGATCCAGGATTTGGCAGGTCATTAAAATCCGTTGCGTAGTTTAAAAGATCTAAGCGTACATAAATACATGCCTAGATAGGGACAGATGGCGGGAAGTGACTTCGTTTTATACTATGCATAGATTGACTACATATAGATATAGATACATCCGAGTTCCTGAGTTTTTCCCGAAATTTCTGGCGTGGCAGGAAAATGAACAAAATGGTAGTGAGTATGTATTACGATGGTTTCACATATTTAAACGAGTAATAGGCGCCGCCATTGTATAAGAAAGTAGGACGCCAACTTAAAGTTGGCGGTCTACCTTGAATTTTCTCGGATTCGGATCAGAAGCAGTGAGTAAACGCCTACATGGTACTGAAAAAAATTCATGCATGTAGCCATGCAAGTAGCTAACCTCATACCTTTGACATTTAAACATTTAACTTTGTAAAATGCAGAGAACTACTATAGGTATCAGTGGAATGTAGTTATTTGGGCGACTGCGGGAAGTGTCGAATCGCTTTTCATGAGGTAGATTGCCTCCTTGACTTCATGCCTCAACCATTTTTCAAACAAAGTTACGCAATTGCTACACAAATGACTCACTGAATTTGTTAATCACACTATATTCATGAACTCTAGCAAATTGTAATAATTAAGGATTGTCCTGGTCAACACACTTCTTGTTTACCTTTGATTAATATATAGTATACTGGACATACAAATTTTACAAACAATTGAACACAATAACTTACAAATGTTCATATCTACAGTTCCAAGGATGGGCGTGGATAAACCAAGCGCGTCTAGGCACAGCCTTCAATTCCGTATTTAACGGAGCAGAAAACTCCCGCGAGAGCATCAGATACGGCCTTTCCGTTGCCGACGACTTAAACTACTACCTCGTCTACGGCGACCAAGAGATCGAAATCATCACAGCGACGACACCGGCCCCTGTGGACCTCGTCACAGAACAGCAGCCTGTCCTCATTTGGCCCCCACCCCCAGTGATCCCAGAACCAAGTTCGGCCACAAACAATGCCTTGTCATTGTTCTTAGTGGCTCTAGGAGCAGCCGTCGCATTGAGAGCTTAGACGTATTTAGTTGTAATATTTATTTGTTGTACATAAAATATACTGTTAGTCAGATGTCCGTAATGTATACAGTGAAACAATAATTTGTTAAAGTGTAATTTTGACTTTTGTAATTTTATTAATACTGTTGTTCCTAATTTTATTTTGTTTCATTTCTGTTTCGCGAACCCTATTTATTAAACGTCAGAATGTAACTGGTATTGTCAGAATCAATAATTGAGACTGCCTCAGGAGTAGGTACCTTTCAAGCATCATGCTACCCATTGTAAAAAGTAGTATCCCCCTTTCTAAAAAGTTCTGTAGCTTCATCATCGGCTCAGCAGCAACAGATGATGACACCTTAAAGCGAACAACTGAATAAAAATTTATTTACAAAACCACAAACAACATACAAATTAACCCTAAGACTAAATCTATATTTAGTCGAAAGTAAGGCACTCCGCACATGACGCGACAGCCACGCGACAGCGACGCGACGGACAATGCAGGATGCATGCAGGACGCATGCAGCACGCATTTACTCCGAACACGACGCGACACTGTCAAGTGACGGTTTACAGAGATCATTTGGCACGTGGCTGAAATCAGAATTAACGCTGCCATCTTGTAAGGCGTCATTTTTGACAGACAGCTGGAGTTGATGTTTAACACTCACGCCCTCATCCAAATACCAAATTATCCTTGTAACTGTGATGCAATGAGGAAAGAAAAAGCTCCTTTTAAGAAGAGAGAGCACAATGTCAAATAATGCGTAAAACAGATGTGCACAAACTAGAAGAACAATACATAAAATTCTATTGCATCATAGTTTATCTTATCTTATACATACCTATACTCAGCAGCACAAAAACGTGTCCAAGTGCTTGTCGCAAATTTATAAAGAAACTATGGGTTATTTATGAGATGTTAAGTCGTGCGTATAGATTTGAAACAACTTGTTTAGTTTATCTACTTTGTGCTATGACACACTTTTTCTAACAATCGGTGCCAGAACTGTTTTCAACGTTAATCCAAGAGGTAAGTTTATATGTGAGGTTTTTTTTATATGTGAGTCTAAGACAAATGTTTATTTATTTTTTAGAATTAAAACACTTTTTATACAAGTTCCACTATTATTATTATTTTTTATTTGTCACTTACTGTTACCCAAATTGGTCAGGCGGTCTTCTTACCCAATTTGGGGCCAATTATCACCATATTATTTGCACTTTAAGAGGTACCCGTCACAATGAATGGTCACAGGTACTAGTATTTAACGCTAAAGTTGTATCGAAAAATGGCTTACTATACTCTATTTTTTTTCAACTATAAAGTACTGAGGCTGAATACAATGTGCTCATTGGTTCATTCAAATCAGCAGGAAGGCAGACCCTGGGCCCTCGCGTGCTGCGCGGGATGATGATGATTGGTTCATTCAAATGAAGTAGGTACGCTAAGGCGGCTTTCACGGTGTGGATTTTACCTGCGATTTTCATCTGTGTTACAAAAAATAAATCTAAAATATCTATACATATAATAAAATCGTAAAGACAAAAAGTCTGTACATTGAAGATATTCGAAAGAAAACCAACCAGAGCGACTTAAAACAACCACCTGAACACGTTACGATAATTTTAAAATTTTTTGTTTGTCTGTCTGTTGAAACGAAATTGAAATTTTGTACCGCAATAGTGTATATCCTCGGCCAAATTTAGGCTATAAATGAAATCAAAACTTGCTTGAGAATTAATAAACCAGCAATAAAAACCTCTGGTGCGTTACACATATAGTATTTTCTAGAGGTCCACTGATTGGTGCCTGAATGATCTAATTCCCAGTACATTTACAATAGCTAGAGGTCAACGTATTTTTGACAGGGATGGTAAACATTTATACAGTCTTACCACAAAAAAGTTAAACAAGGGTTGGACATCTGTTGAACACATGTTTAGAAAAAGTCGTACCATAAAAGAGCTTTCCTGTGCTTCTCTCCTACCTGTACATCTATTAATAATAGACAAGGGCAGCGACACCGTAAATCGAGGTTGGTACCATAACTAAAACCTTTAAGTGCGTCCGGGCTCACAGCACACTCTATTATCAGTTCACCTGCTTTACATTTATATTCAGTATCTGAGATGTATAATGATGAGAGCGTTGGTGGCCTAATGGTTAAGGGGTAAGACACATACCCCGAGGAACCGGGTTCGAACAGCAGTGCCGCTATGTACCAATGCTCTTGATAAGTTATATACATCAGTTGAACACTGACCAGTGTCCTTGCGGTGAGGGAAACATCGTGATGAAATCCGCACGTTCAAGCCCCATAATCCATCTGGTCAGATTCCCCTGTTAACAGAGTCACCGTGGTCAGATGGCAGTCACTCCACTATAATCGCCTGATCTGCCAAATCATGGATCGAGACGGACCCCGGGCCCTTGCGCGCGAGACTACAACCGGGACATTATCGTCAAGATGACCACCCGAGATGTATGGTTCATTTTAAATTGTCATTGAAGGATCGGTATTTTGTTTATGTTCAGAGGCCCACGCGGATGTAGTCGCGGGCAACAGGTAGTATATAATAATAACATGGATAAACGGCTGTCAATCGGCACGCTCATGGCCTATCATCGCCACAGAAACCATAACCAATTATCCTGTCCTCTGGTTTATGTCCTCTGGTCCCCCGACTAGCAGGTAGCTCAAAAAACTGGCGGGGCTGCTATTACCATATTTTGTTCCCAATTTTAGATGTTGGCCCAGTAGGTAATTTCAAAGTTGCTCACTGGGGCAGACTGAATCTGATGGAATTCAACCCCTCAAAGACGCAGGTCTGCGCATTTTCCGCCAAAAAGGATCCTGTTGGCATGGTGCCGCAGTTCCAAGGAACACCTCTCTCCATCTCAAAAAGTATCGGCATCCTAGGTGTCGACATATCAGACGATGAACGGTTCCAAAGTCACCTGGATTGTAAGGCTAAGATAGCATCGATAAAACCTGGTGTGCTTAACCGGTTTAAGCGATACTTCACCCCAGAGCAGCGCCTGTTGCTGTATAAGGCATAGGTGCGGCCACATATTGTGTATTATTCCTATCTTTGGGCCGGGAAAACCGCCGACCTGCTTAATCACTTGCAAGTATTACTGACAAGCATACTGACAAGCAAGTTAGACCCACTGGCTGATCGAAGGGACTTTGGCTCTCTGTGTGTGTTTTACCGGCTGTACAATGGGTAGTGTTCTGAGTAATTATTTGACCTGGTGCCTACAGCACAATTCCGTCATCGCACCTCCCGCCGTGGGCTGGGTACTCATCCCCATTACGTGGACCCTCTAGTGGTGTCCAAGCGAAGATTCGAAAGAACGTTTCTCGCTCGTACGACTCTGATGTGGAATGAGCTCCCAGCCACACTTTCCTTTGGACTATGACATAGGATCGTTCAAGAGGTATATCAGAGGCGGGCAACGCATTAGTAGCACCCCTGGTGTTGCTGATGTCCATAGGCGGCGGTGACCACTTTCCATCAGGTGGCCCGCGTGCCTGTTTGTCTGCCTAATAACATAAAAAAAATACGTAGATATCAACACAAATATGCTATTATGATGTTTCGACTATCTGCAACAAATTAAATAGGTACTACATTCAAATATTAATGTCTAAGTCATGAAAATCTAAAATAATTCCAGAAACATACTTTTATCTACAGGACTGGGAATGGCAGCCCCCCGAAGGATTTTTGAGCTACCAGCTAGTCGGGGGTTTAAACAATTATTTAATCCTCAGCCGATATAAACGCAAATGTCAATGAGTGCTGTGCATGCAGCTGCCCATGCCCGTGTGCGAACTGCTGTGGGCAATATCTGCCGCCGCCCTGCGATACTCAACCCAAGTGCCTCCAGTATATGACTGGCTACTACTACTGACTGATACCACGTGAAGGGCCTGTGCTGCTGCGGCGGGCCCGTCAAGCTCGGATGCTACGGCGCTTGCGGGCCAACCGTCTGTATGGTCCCAGATGTGGGCTCGATGGGCTTGATGGGCTCTATGGGCTCAGCGATAGGCTCGAAGGGCTCCGCGATGGGCTTGATGAGCTCTATGGACTCAGCGATAGGCTCGAAGGGCTCCGCGATGGGCTCGTGCGACGCCTTCGAATCGTGCATGTCCGCCCTGGTTCCCGCCATTAGCAACTCCACGTTCTGCATGCCGTCTGGCCACTACAGCTGCAGGGGCGCCGGCGCCTAGGCATCCAAACTTGCAGAACCGGCGCAATCTTCAGTAAAAATATTCGAAATTCCCAGCTGATAATGAACCACCACCACTACAAGCTAGCCACACACCTCGTGCAAGAACAAACTTTGGAATCAGTTGTGACAAGTTTTTACAATAGCTTAAGATGAATAAATGTTCTATACTATGCAATCCTTTTTGCGTGTCAATAATTGGAACCGTCCGTCGTAGGATTTCCATTTTAATTTGAATTTTTGTTACGTTATGTTCCTAAAGCTTACATACCTATCTACCCAAAAAGTAACCGAAGATAGGGCTACTCTGAACCTAGGTATAACTATGACAAACTTTACTGTTTTTTTTACCTTTTAGGACTGGCAGATATGTATGGGCCCCAGCCTATACGACCAATAACGTTGAGCGATATGTCATTTTAAGGATTTTTTACTACGGCAACAACTCTCGAATCGCCGTGAGTAAAAAATTATGGTCAATTAAAGTAAGCTTCATTTTGACCACAACTTTTTTCGCTTTTACAGCTGTATCGAAATAGTAGTTTATGCAACTGTCATATAAAAGGGGGTATTAAAACATGAGTGTCTGTTTATCTATATAATAGTTTGACACGAGTGTTTTAATACCTAATTATATGCAGTTGCATACACTACTTTATCTACACTCATATTTTCATGTTAAAATTTCGTACCTATAATATTTCCAACTTTGCTGGAAGTAACTGCGAATCAGTTCTGTTGTATCTACGCGTCGAGGATATCAAGCGGCGGGAAATTCACTTCTCTACATTCACATTTATCTATTTATTTGCTTCAAACAAGAAAAAACATTCACAAACACAAATTACAATAATTAGAAGAAATATTCTGTTTATCGGGAAAATAATTCCAAATGTACATAATGACAACCACAGACTATGAACTGATCACAAATACAGGGTGTCCACTGGCAGATTTCAAAGTTCGAAAAGTTGTAAAAAAAAAACTACACCTCTAATACAAAGTATGTTTATTGTAATTTAAAAACAACAAATGCGGATTTCATTTTTTGAAAACCACGTTCTCCAAATGGCGGCCATCGAACCTGACACACTCTTCGAGTCTAGCACGCATGTTTTCAAAAACGCGTTTACAGAGAGGCTGGGGGATCCTGCTGATTTCGGCTCGAATATTGTCTTTAAGTTGTGTCGCAGTGCTCGATTTTGTTTTGTAAACAACGGATTTTAAGTATCCCCATAAGAAAAAGTCACATGGGCTTAAATCTGGTGACCTAGGTGGCCACGGTATGGTGCCGTTTCGGGATATGTTTTTTTCTTGAAATAACTGCCGCACTGCATTCATAGACACATTAGCAGTATGAGCTGTGACCCCGTCCTGCTGGAACCACGTGTTTCGGTTGAAGTATGGACTATTCTGTAGTTCCAGTCTAAAAAAGTCATTTATCATCTCGGTATATCTCTCCGAATTCACAGTTACAGTTTGGCCACGTTGGTTTTCAAAGAAATAAGGCCCTATGATGGCAGATGCAGACATTGCACACCAAACTGTAACTTTAGGTTTATGTAAAGGTTCTTGATGCATTTGTCTTGGGTTGCGGACATCCCAGTAACGGAAATTTTGCTTATTCACATATCCTCCGATGTGAAAGTGGGCTTCGTCACTAAAGAATATGTTACCCATCCGAGTAGCAGTACGAAATCTCAACAACATCTCCTCCACGTAAGTTTTTCTTAATGCAAAGTCAGAATCGTGTAAATCTTGAACGATTTGAATTTTATACGGATGGAACTTGAGTTTTTTTCGCATTATAACCTGTAAACTTGATTTCGTAATTCCCAATATCGATGAACGTGCACGAAGTGATAAACGGGGATTTTCAGTGACAGAAACCATAACACGTTCAACATTTTCGTCCGTGGCTACCGTTGGTATAGATCCTGGTCTGGGTCTATTTAATGTTGATCCTGTAGCTCTGAACTTTGCTACCCATGACTGAATGAGGTTGATCGATGGTCCATCACGCAATCGACGAATACCGTAATGATAATTAAATCGACGGCGTGCTTCAGACAGCGAAAAACCACTCGAAATGTACGCCTCGACAGCAAAAGCGCGGTGCTCTCCACTCCACTGTTCCATGGCTACTAAAAAATCCGCAGCGCTTGCGCTTTCAACGACGCCCCCCGCGCCCCTCTCACATGTTGCGTTCAGAAACTACGTTTGTTCAAACTTTGAAATCTGCCACTGGACACCCTGTATAAACAGGAAAATTTAAATTTTGAATTTGTTGAAGACATTTAGGTATTCAGCCATTTAGCCGTGTTCCGGCACCCGACAAAAATTAAAAATAGAGAAGTGTTGCATAATGATTAAAAAGTTATTTTACGATACTGCTGTAATGAAAATAGTATGGGAAAGGCTGTATCGAAAAGTAATTTTTTAAAATTTTATAAACTGGCGTGAAAAAAGTGTATCCTTAAACAACTGTTTTCGAATATGTAATTGGAACATTACGCTATGAGTGTAGATAAAATAACTTTTTAATCATTATGCAACACTTTCCTTTTTTAAATTTTTGTCGGGCGCCGGGACACGGCGAAATGTAGGCTGAATACCTAATAGTAGTTTATGCAACTGTCATATAATACCTAATTATATGCAGTTGCATACACTACTTTATCTACACTCATATTTTCATGTTAAAATTTCGTACCTATAATTTTTTCAACTTTGCTGGAAGTAACTGCGAGTCAGTTCTGTTGTATCTACGCGTGGAAGATATCAAGCGAAATTCACTTTACTACTTTCACATTTATCTATTTATTTGCTTCAAACAAGAAAAAACATTCACAAACACAAATTGCAACAATTAGAAAAAATATTCTGGTTAGCGGGAAAATTATTCCAAATGTACACAATCACAACCACAGACTATGAACTGATCACAAATATAAACAGGAATTTTGAATTTGTTGAAGACATTTAGGTATTCAGCCTACATTTAGCCGTGTCCCGGCGCCCGACAAAAATTTAAAAAGAAAAGTGTTGCATAATGATTAAAAAGTTATTTTTCGATACAGCTGTAATGAAAATAGTATGGGAAATGCTGTATCGAAAAGTAATTTTTTAAATTTTTATAGACTGGCGTGAAAAAAGTGTATCCTTAAACAACTGTTTTCGAATATGTAATTGGAACATTACGCTATGAGTGTAGATAAATGTCTTTAACAAATTCAAAATTTAAATTTTCCTGTTTGTATTTCTGTGTAATTATTTTCCCGTAAACAGAATATTTTATCTAATTGTTGTAATTTGTGATTGCGAATGAATTTTTTCTTATTTGAAGCAAATAAATAGATAAATATGAAAGTAGGAAAGTGAATTTCCTGCCGCTTCATATCCTCGACGCGTAGATACTACAGAACGAACTCGCAGATTACTTCCAGCAAAGTTGAGAAATTATAGGTACGATATTTTAACATGATGCTATGAGTAGTGTATGCAACTGCATATAATTAGGTATTATATGACAGTTGCATAAACTACTATTCCAATGACATACCGCTCAACGTTATTGGTCATATAGATCGAATTTTCCAGTACAAATCAAAGTTTACTATAATTGACCATAACTTATTTCTCACCGGGATTCGAGAGTTATAGCCAAAGTAAAAGTTGTAGAAAATGAAAAATCATTTCTAATGACATATAGCTCAACGTTATTGGTCATATAGGATGGGTTGCCTGTCCTCCTTTAATAAATGCTTGTCTATCAAAATATATTTACTTTATTTTATTTTTATTACTTTATAGGGTAATCATTTAAACACATAGCATACCGATGCACTAATAAATAGTAAATCGATTAAAAGAGCACTATCTCTCTTTACTCACCTGATAGTATAGTATATGTATGTATATTATATATATAGGTATTTATTTTATTTTGTATTATTTGTATTTAAATGTTTGTAGAAATATAGATATTACACATATTACTTAAATTAAAATTTCAATTGCACATATTACACCCCGACATTATGGTCTCTCCACAGAATGTGAGGTTGGCTGGATATCTTTTAGGGATAAGCTCGTATTTGTACTTTATGTTGTAAGTATGTTTCTAATGTGTTTCGTGCAATAAAGAGTATAATAATGAATTTAAATAATTGCAATATAATTAATCAAATATGTACTTTTTTCGAAGTCATTCAATCTTAAAAAATCTAGCGGCCATTCCCTCTACATCCGTGGATAGAAAACTAGAAACTAAAGGATATGCTTACGTAATGTATTAAAACGAAATTTAGCTACTAACCGCTGTATCAGGGGCTGTAGGTACTTCACTTTAGGTACACACACAAGAACGTTATGCTTGTTGGTACCGCTAGAAATCCTGTGGTTAAATAAAATAATACATGGCGTTAATGTCCCGGTTGTGCTCTCGAGAACGAGGGCCCAGGGTCCACCTTTGACCATGCTCCAAGATTTGGCGATCAGGTAATTACAGTGGAGCGACTACTATCTGACCTCCGCGACCCTGCTACCAGGGGAACCTGACCAGAATGGATCATGGTTACAAATTCAGTTGCCTAATTTTTACTAGAGATCCTGTGGTTATTTAATAGTATATTTTTTGACAGGCTACCACAACTAGGCAACAGGTGCCTAGTCGTTGAGGAGTTCGTTTGGTTACTTCATTAGTTAACGGCATCTTCATCCTGATAATGCTTTAAAGTTTGTTAATGATAAAGTAGTGGCCTATTTGTAGTGTATGAGTCAACTACTATCAATTATAGCCGTTATAGGATAATATAAGTAATCCTTTCTTATTCAAGTGCCGGTTTCTTCGTTTATTCCATCATACATTCATTATAATTTAGTTAAAAGGATTTAGATATCGATAGCTTTATCTTTCAGATATATTGTTTTTTACTTTGTACATTGAAGATAATTATGCGCTGTACTGCTATTTAGATAAGATATCGCGATTATGAGTTATTTGGATAGAGATAAATCAAAAACACCTTATTTAGTAAGGTTTACTTCAGTTTCTATCGACTAGCGGCAAAATGGTAAGCACAAAGATCATGTATGTTAATTAAATAATTGTAAACAAAATGTCCGTGAGGCCTGAAAATGTTAATGCTAATCTTAATGTTTTTAAGGCAAATCGCTGGTTGAGTCTGGTTTTGGGAGTGGCCCTTATTCAGGGCCTGTTCTCCATGAGTCCTATTCCGGTACCTGATGAAGAATGGGAGGAGTTCTCAAGAATGACGAGAGATACCAACTACCGACTTCCAACAACTACCCGGCCTTCAAGATACGAGGTCACTTTGGAGCCGTACTTCAATAACCCTCCGGAAAATATTGCAGCCTTTACATTCGACGGTTCTGTGGTCATCTATCTAACCGCTACAGAGGAGAATGTCGATGAAATTGTGATGCATTGTGACGATATATTAATCGACTATTTGACAGTGGAGTATACAGCCAATGGCAATGTCCAGTCAATTGTGGACCCCACCGCAACTTTCCTATGTAACAGTAGGACTGTGGAAGTTCCTTACAACTTCTTGAGGATACCAACAACCGAAGTTTTGCAGTTAGGTGTTGAATATATCGTCAGAATAAGTTTCAGAGGCAATCTGCAGACAAATATGAGAGGGTTCTACAGAAGTTACTACACGGACAGCTCCAACCAACTCAGGTTCGTTACTTCATTATTTTTTTACACAACTAAGGTATACCGACAGTTGGCAGTCAACTGAAGAGCGAAAGGCAAAGGAAGCGTTTTCGAATGCCGCCCACGTACTGGTAATGCAGGAAAGGTCGACTGAAGCCCTTATAAAGATCGTAGGAAGCGGGTTGGGTGAAAGAGGCACGAGGTCGGTCGATGTGGAAGACCTCGGAGAGATAGTGATGACCAGCAGTGGACAGCTCAAACCCATCCAGTATGCGTATGATAAACTTACAATAAAAGTTTGTTATTGTAATATTATGACTTCATCCTATTCAGAATCCTAACATTATCAACATCCTATAACCGTTTACATGCTCCCAACGCCAATATGCGTCACTGGATGAGCTAGTTTAACAATCCCGTCGATTAAGAGTACAATTGACCCTATTATCACAATTTTTTATGTTGAGATTGAGTTTTACTCCACTGCGAAACTTGAACCTCCACCACCAACTTGACGTTTTCGTCATAATTTCTATTTACGGTATATAGTTTTGAGTCTTCAATTGGAGAAAGAACTTCGTAAAATGTGTTAGAGAAACTGTTAGGGAAAACGCTGTTGCTTAATTTTTATCTACAGAAACGCTAGTTAGCTAAGTAATCTACTTTACGTAATCTGCCAGACGTTACACCACACTGGCGATTATTTAAAACTCATTTACTGTTTTGTTTCTAGGTGGATGGGCACCACTCAGTTCCAGCCCCATCATGCCCGCCAAGCTTTTCCATGTTACGACGAGCCAGGATTCAAGGCCTACTTCGATATCACCATCATCAGAGATTCTGACTTCGAACCCACCATTTCCAACATGCCCATCTCTCAAACAATCACGTAAGTTATTAGAACAAACTTGGTACAATTATGAGTTTTACCGATATTGGAGCTTACAATGAAACGAGTCTATTCCTTTCTCAAAGATGCGCATTGCATTATAGTCCGTCAACATAAGATTTAGACAACAAAGATTAGGCAGTACAAAACAATTACTAGGGTTTTATTTTGGCGCAGTTAATTCGTTCATCCCACCAAAACACTTATGTAAAATAAGGCCAAGGTTCTTGTTCAAAATTCTTGGCGTCATACAGTACTGAGATCAAAAATTTTACCAAGTTTTGGCGTCTCATTATGCTCTTGTATATAACACCATTGAGATTGTCGTGGATTTAGGGTCCCTTGTGACTACCGTGTGCTCAAGTCATTTGACTCAAGCTGCAGAGATGTGGTACTCGACATTATAATGAATATCTCGGGACTTATGCAGCACGGATCCAAGGTACTTGAACTTATCTGTTGTATTGACAACTTCGTTCCCTATGTGGATTATTTCAAGAACTGCGCTGCAGCTAGCCGTGTACTTTCCCACCCCTGAGGCCTGATGCCATCCTGAGTGAAATAACGCAGTTTTTAGAATTATTGCCTTTACTTGTGTCCTAAAACCTGCATACATACTAAATTCCAAGTTTCTACTCTCTTGGGAACTGCCTCCTAATTTTGATGAGTCAATGAGTCAGTAGTAAAATGGACGATTTCCATACTGGAATATCTCAGTAACCACTAGATAAAACTTTGTGAAATTTTTAACAGGTAACTAAGATACGTATGTTAATGATCTACAAAGCTCATATCTTTATGTGGAACGATAACGAAGCTATGATAGGGGGAAAAACACGCTGCCGCATTTCGTCGGAACTTGGCTTGACGCATTGCCGTGCGCCTCGATAGGTAACGTTGCCTAACGGACGATGATGTCAAAATATTTCCCATTCATGTTAGGGTATTTCTTCTCATAAGTGTGCTCACGCAAAAAAAGCTAGTAAAGTTTTCCAATGAAGGCGCCTCCCACCTCTAAATACGAAATACTTCGTCTGAATATAAAAAAAAATTGTATTTTTTTTTGCCACGCTATAACTTAACTTGACTGATTTTAATCTAACCGTCAGAAAAATTTCGGAAAACCCTTGAGCAAGTTCTATACTCAAGTATTTCCTAAAAATCTGAACTGATTTTTACAAATCATATCGAATAAACTGGCTTTCAAACAAAGAAAACCACTTCGAAATTGGACCATCCGTTCGGGAGTAACGATGCCACAGACAGATACACAGATACACACGTCAAACTTATTAAACCCCTCTTTTTTCGTCAGCGGTTAAAAAAATTAGAACAGAAGTTATCTAGTGCCTAAGATGTTGTGCCTGGTAAATGTGCTGTGACTGATCCTTTTCAAGGAGTCAAGATCGGATACAGTGTGTACACTGCACATGCCACATCATTGCGATGAAATAATCCGTCAAGGTCATAATTCCGGAACATAATCAAAATTCACAATTCGAAAAAGTTCAAAATTTGCGATTCAAACTGCGCGCGAATTAAAATCCCGAGGGACGGTTAGTTTATTATAAAAATATTACAAGCAATATACCCCACTTCATATGAAATATTTTTTCGATAAAGTGTTATCTATACTAATATTACCTATTAGCAGAACAGATTTGATTGTTTGTCGGTTTGTTTGTTTGTTTGTAATGGAGAAACTCAAAAAAAGTAGTAGTACAAAAACAAAAAATTAACTTCTGTTAATGAAAGGTTAAATAACGCGGGACCCATATTCGTATAGGTAGGCAGCCACCTAAGGTCATAATTTATAGAAATGTAGAATGGGTCCCGCCTGCTCTTAAGTTTTAATTAAATTACTGACTACTCCAGATTAGCGTACATCAATCAACTTGGTATTAACTATTAAAATAACCTGTCTACAAAGAACTTAAAAGAAAAAGCATTTTAAGTTTTTAATAGTCGGAGTTTTGTATTTTTTGTACGACTTTTAAGCTATTGCATAGCTTTTATCGCGGGCTTTGAATCGCGGCGACCGCGTCAAGAAATTCCGTAACGAAAAAAACCTAACACCCCCCATTCCGACCGGCACAGCGGTGCGGCGTTGAAAGCCGTGCATCGTCTAACGTCGTTTTAGTTCAGCAGACTTCGGCACGGTGTTTGTGTGCGTGCGACTTGACGTATGCGTGTTGATTAGCTGCTAACTGCTCATAACTGATTTTATCTCTTTTAGACACAATGCTAGGTGTACTAGTAATAGCATAACTTTGTTTTTAATAATAACAAGTTCCATAATATAATTTTTTTGAGAATTTAGTTACAAAAAATGATAAAATCAAATACATAAATTTTTAATAATTTAGCAACTATGTATTTACAAGTATATAAGATTACATAAAATGCAATTTCAATTCAATAAAATCCATTTCAAAATTAAAACTAAAACTAAATGGGTATCTGTAATTGCATCACATCGTATTATTATTAGTACTATTATTGTTATAACATTATAATTATAAATAAGATTTATTATTAAATAAGATTGAAAATTTAAATGAGAATGATTGTTAACTAACTTTAAATCATTGTCATTCTAAATAAATAATGGTAAATAATCTCAAACTTATTTTTCCATAAATATTCAACCCCACATGACATAGTTTATCGACTTAATTTATTTTATTTTATATGATATGGTGGCTGCTAGCTGCCATATTGAATTTTGATTAATGTCATGTCTTCCGTGACACTCGCACGAAGACAAATCTATAGACGCAAGAACCATCAACATCGGCCCCCGCGTTTGGTCTCTAGACTGCCACAAAGGAATAAACATACATAGCCTCATAAACACATTGCCCTAATTTTAAAAATTCTTTCATCTATAGAAAGCTACATTATCAGCGAGTAACATAGGCCATATTCTATCTTCAAAAACTTTGAGCTTTAGGAAATTTGCAATAATATAACCCAAAATATCAAATTCGTGCAAAATTTCAGAACGATTGCACCTATTTAACTTATGCTTTATTTGTTGTGTTTGTAACAGTCAGGACAATGTTTATTTATAAGAATAAAAGGGTAGGTAGGGGTCGGGTAGGGGTATTGTAGAAGTAGAGTAGGGGAAGGTAGGTATAGGGTAGGTTTAGGGTAGATGTAGAGTAGGGTAGGGTAGGGTAGGTAGGTGTAGGGTAGGTGTTGGGTAGGGTAAGTTATCTGTAGATTAGGGGTAGAGTAGAGTAGGAGGAGGAGTAGGAGTAGGGTAAGGTTAGGGTATAGGTAGGACAACAACGAATGAAGCCACGCTGAGCCAACTAGTGACGCATAAATTTATCAATAGTACTTACGAGATAACGAATTGTAATAAATAATACTGGGAATAAAATTTTGCATACTTGTGCTATTAAGGTGACAATGCAACGTTATGGTACCACTTAGCTGATATTATGATGGAGACGGAAGGTGGCTATAGGAACTCTGCGCATTATTGACCCATCGAGTTTGGGCTCGTTTGAGTTGTCTTGACAAGTGCTCTGGCTGATCAAAGATAGTATCTTAGATGATAATAGTTAATATAAAAAACTCGATACAAGTTTGTTTAAAAAAAACATTTTGAACTTATTAAATGTTCTTTGGATTTCCTTTCTTAGGGTTAACTCAATTATTTGGTTTCAGGCGCCCCGATGGAAAAGTTATCGAGACATTTCACAGGACTATGCGCACGTCGACATATCTATTGGCTTTCATTGTGTCTCATTTTGAATCCATTGCTGAGAATTCCGATGCTGAGAGACCCTTTCAAATCTTTGCCCGCAACAACGCTCGCCCTACTGGAGACTGGGCCTTGGAATTGGGCGAAGCTCTACTCAAAGAAATGGAGTACTACACTGACTACCCGTATTATGATGTCACAGCCAACATGGACATGAAACAGGCCGCTATTCCGGACTTTTCTGCCGGTGCTATGGAGAACTGGGGTCTTCTTACTTACAGGTATGTTTATGTTCTCCACTACTGAACCCGGCGCTACTTTGTTCGCGTACACCTACTTAACCCCTACCTATAGTATTTTTTTCTATATTATAAACCTTCCTCTTGAATCACCCTATCTAATGTTGAAAATCACTTTAAAATACGTTGCGTAGTTTAAAAGATCTAAGCGTACATAGATACAGTCTAAGGGAAGATACTTTTTATGTAAACAGTACAAGTGCACTTCAAGAAATTTTTCTATGCCGCTACTTTTTCTTTGGTAAAAGAAGGGAGAATCAGCTGTTGCTTATACTCCAGGGCAGTTTTTATATAATAAATACAAATTTAATTCATGAATGCTACAAAAACCTTTTAACAACTGCACAGTAGTGCAAAGGAATATGATGCTTAAGATGGTGGTGCACTTATGGTTTTGCATAGAACACGTAGATGTGTATCAAAATAAAATATGGGTATATTATTCGAACTTGTGGAATTGATTAGATAAAACCGCAGCGTATAGTAGTTTACTTTTACAAGGGTTTGAATCCAGTCCATAACATAACTTTCTCATTTTAGGGAGGCGTTGATATTGTACGACGAGACCCACTCCAACCATTTCTACCGCCAGAGAATTGCTAATATTATTTCTCATGAAGTGGCTCATCAGTGGTTTGGAAACCTCGTTACCTGCTCCTGGTGGGACGTTCTTTGGCTGAATGAAGCTTTTGGAAGATACTTCCAGTATTTTCTGTCTCACAGGGTATGAGTATTAATAATAATGACCATGTAGAATAATATAGTAGAAAGGAACAAGATCGTAAAATCTTGATATTATTATTAATTTAACTAGACTACCTATTGTTTCATAAACCAAGCTTTTATTAATAGCTATAATTCTATTACTACCAACTAACTATCATCAGTTCTTCAATAGGTCCGTCCAGAAATGGGTTACGAGACTCGATTCATCACTGAGCAACTCCAAGACTCAATGTTCGTAGACTCACTTGATACAGCACATCCCATGACCGACCCCTCTGTGATTGCGCCTTCCAATGTTAGCGCCCACTTTTCCACAATCAGTTACGCAAAGGCGGCATCCACATTGAGAATGACTGAGCATTTGCTGGGCGCAGAAACCTTCATGAATGGATTGAGATACTATCTTAAAAGCAGGTATGGTTTATGAACGTAAACTGGCTTAAACTAAGTATTATTATGAAGAGAAATTATTTAACCTATTTGTATAAGTAAGAATACTATAGTTTTAAAAATTCTGTCATCTTCAGAAAACCCATTTTCAGGAACATTGTCTGTATATTATTTATAAAATTTGAAATCTCTATAGATATTGCAATTATGTAACTAAAACGTGTCTCTATATTGCACTAAGCCCATTTCTAATTTGTAATACCTGTAACTACAGATGCGAATTTAAAAAATGCTTTATAGGATCAAAGTATCACAGTACTCGAGAATAATTATAGTTGTCAATATGAGTATCACGTGGTACTTTTAGTGCAGAAAATAATAGAGTCCTACATCCATGGGGAAATCAGTATACAGCACGACACACGGATGAGTGCACAGTTTAATTTAGTTGAGATTTTGATGAAACTGCTGCATTGTAGGGAATTCGACGTTGCTGACCCCCATCATTTGTTCGAGAGTTTCGACCGCGCAGCTGCAGAAGACGCAGCCTTGGTTGGCTACAACGGAATTACAGTGGACAGTTACTATACGACGTGGTCTGAAAACGCTGGCCATCCTTTACTTACAGTGAATACCAATTACAATACGGGAGAAATGATAGTCACTCAAGTAAGTCAATTTGGATTGTCCTATATTATAGCGATGAGTTTGTCGTAAATCAAATAACCACATTATAAATTAAGACTGCAATTGCTGATTGCTACCTTTTACGCTATTGTAGATATGAAGGTGAACTAACAAATCAATGTGGAAAGCGTTCCTTAGACTTGTGTCTATATTAATTTTTATAATATAATTTTGTGTATTTTTATGGGGGTAATTCGGAGATTATTACCACCGATATGATTTCGAAAATTCTTTCACTGACAGGAAACTATACAATTGCCAAGTATAAAATAAATGCGCAGCAGTTATAGAGGAAATTCCTCTATTCATGAGCTGATGGTAAAATAATTGTCATTTTTAGGCCCGCTTCGAGCGCAACGTAGGAGTGTCTAGTATCCCGACTTTGTACCAAATCCCCATCACATGGACCAGAGGTGATGCGCCAGAATTTCTAAACACCAAGCCGTCTTCCTTTATAACAGAAGAGACAACGAGGCTGGATAGAGGAAGTACAGGACTTGAGTGGGTCATATTTAACGTCCAACAGACTGGTGAGACATTTATTAAGTCAATACTATTAAATATAATCAGATAGTAATTCTTTAAAGTATTACTACGCTTTCATACATTATCGTTAGCCTAAATTAGTGTAGTAACAAATGATTTACACGTATTCGCGATTGTATCCCATACGAGTAGATCGAGGCTACTTAGTGCCTCAAGGTAAGGACCCTTGGGTCTGGTTTCTGACGCATAATATACCTAATATAATTTCATATTCATTTTTCTAACTTCAATTGATATATATCTCATGATAATAAGTCTCTCTTGTTAACAGGATACTACAGAGTGAACTACGACTTTAATAACTGGGCCCTTCTCACCCGTGCTTTGCGAACAGAAGAAAGAGAGATAACAATTCACGAGTACAACCGTGCGCAGGTAAATGGAATAAGATTTTATTTACTGCATTTTGTTTATGTTATTACCTGGAGCGTAGCTAGAAAATATATGGACGACGCCCTGTGCACCAATACGCTCTGTCCTCGGGTTGCTGTAAAAAAAATAGAAAATAAAAAATACGTGTGGCACTCGGGGACTGCCGCGGTAAAGCTATTGCATAGCATTTTTTATCAACTTATGCAATTATAATTATTTATTTATTTTATTTATGTAGTATTTTTTTTCGTCTTCATCCAAAAAGCACGCTGTCTCACCTAGCATTGTGTCTAAAAGAGATAGAATCAGTTATGAGCAGTTAGCAGCTAGTCTACACGCATACGTCTAGTCGCACGCACACAAACACCGTGCCGAAGTCTGCCGAACTGAAACGACGTTAGATGATGCACGGCTTTAAACACCGCATCGCTGTGTCGGTCGGAGTGGGGGGTGTTAGGTTTTTTTCGTTACAGAATTTCTTGATTCGGTCGCCGCGCTCAAAGCCCGCGATAAAAGCTATGCAAATGCTTAATAATCATCGTAAGAACATCGGTTAGCAATTTAGCATTGAACTAATGTACACAACTTAGATAAGGGTAATTTATGCCTGGCCGCAGTGGGATTCGAACCCGCTACCTTTCGCTTACAAGTCGAATACATTTACTATTCCTCAGCATGCTATATCCAAAGTCAATCTATAGGCTTATGCCACTAAAGAACTTTAACCCAGCAGTTGTTGTTACTTAAACTGTAGGTTTCTGTTTTTTTATGATGTTGTTGGACCTTGTGGTGTCCAGTGTTTTGCAGACTAGCGTTAATCGTTTCAACTTATGCGTGTTATACAAGACGATTAATGTCACAGAAAGAGACAAGTCGGTTCCTCCATACATCAGAAATGGGTGGCAAAACTTTTTGTTGAGTTTTTTTAGCACTACGGCATTTTTAACACTACGGCAATATTTGCCATAGAATTGGTGGCCGCTGGGCAGGTGTTCTCGTTGTCTCCAACGACTGAGTAAACTGCACAAACGACTGGCAGTAGCTAGAGGCGCGAAACTGAGGACTGGTCTAAACGGCATGCCTTGAGTTGGCTGGTGATTATGAGATTATGGCAATACCCTCCACTTATGTGAAGGAGGCTAGAGTCTAGCAGTGGATTGTTAACCCTAACAGTGGGACGTTAATGAAATGTTTAATAAATTGATATTTTCCAGATTGTGGACGATCTATTCGTGATGGCAAGAGCCGGAATCCACTCTTATCACAGGGCTTTTAACATCCTCTCGTTTTTGGAGTATGAAGACCAATACGCTCCATGGCTCGCGGCTATCGCAGGATTTAACTTCGTTGACAGGAGACTGGCTCATAACCCCACAGAACGCCAGAGATTACATGTACGTATTTCTGAAAAAGAAAAAAATCAATATTACCTGTAATAAAATCTGAACCTTCAAAATAATATCAACCATAGCTTAAACTTTAACTTTTTTAAAGCAGCTTGCGAATCTATGTGAAAGTGTGGAGGTTAGTGTCTCAATTAATTTAGTACCTAGAATGAGTTCTAAATTAGAGATAGCTTCGAAAGTGAAATGAACATCATTTTATTACTAGGCATGTTATCTATAGCCAAATCGAATTTTTTGCAAAAATCCAAAACGTGCGCAAATAGCCCGCAGATTTGAATTTTGGATGAAATCTCTCCTTCCAATTTTTATTTATTTATAGTTTCCATTAAGCTTTTTTTTTCATAATTTCTACATTTTCTTTTTTATGATACCTGTGCATATAGTTTACTAATGGACCAGGCGCAACATCATTCGCATTGCGTTCTACCCCGACCCCTACTCTACACCTACCCTACACCTATCTGACACCTACCCTACACCTATCTGACACCTACCCTATGCTTACCTTACACCTACCCCACATTTACCCTACACCTACGCTACACCTACCCTATATCTAATCTACAACTACCATACACCTTTACTCCTACCTACACATTTTTGTTCATTATAAACCTTATTTTTGAATTACTTTATCTATTGTTGAAAACCGCATTAAAATCCGTTGTCTAGTAAAAATATCCAAGCGAACATATAATAGACACAGACGGCGGGAAGCTACTTTGTTTTATACTATGTAAAGATACCGTCAAATTTTGGATGTAGTACACAGTTATAGATATATTATAGAGTATTGTGAATTCATAGGAAATGATCCATGACCTCAGCGTGGCTGTAACCAACCGACTTGGCTTCAGTGAGCACCCTACCGACACTTATATGGACGGTCTGCTTCGTATGTACTTAAATACTTTCCTCTGCAACATGGGCCATGAGCAGTGCATCGCTGCTGCGACCAGTAGCTTCCAAAACTGGGTCAATGGAGGATTGTAAGTATGATCCTTCTACAATTGTTCTTTCATTTCCGTTTGTTTTAAGGATCTAATTAATTTTGCTACCCATTGAATTGGAAGACTCACATGCCTAACCATCATCATTCATGAGTTACCGCTTATCACCAGGTGGGCTATCAGTTTGATTGACAATGCATAGAACAAAAAAACACAACAACATAGAACAAACAAACACAACATAAAATAACTTTCTAATCATTATGCAATTCCCGCCACTTGATGCTTAGATAGATACAACAGAACTGATTTGCAGCTTACTTCCAGCAGTAGATAGAATTGGTTATGCAACTGCATATATTTAGGTTATGCTAGTTGCATAAATTACTATTATTCTCAGTATCCCCGCCAACATGCGTCCGTGGGTCTACTGCAACGGACTCCGTTATGGATCAGCCGACGACTTTAACTACTTCTGGAATCGGTACCTGCTGGAAGACCTAGCTAGTGAACAGGTTGTGATGCTGCAGAACGGCGGATGCACCAGCGACGAGGCCAGCTTGAACAGGTTGAGTTACTATTTTATCTTAATAAATAAGTCCACTAACTGTTCACATAATGTCAAGCCAATAAATTGTGTCGCAGGTGGTTGGATGCCATCGTTGCTGATGATAGTCCAGTGAGGGCTCAAGACCAGACCACAGCCCTGAGCTCTGCTGTCACCGGTAACGAGTTAAACACCATGGCAATGTTCAGATGGATCACCGGCAATGTTGATCAAATTATCTCTACGTGAGTACTTAGACAGCACAAATAAGAAATACTTTAATTTTTGCAACAAATAAAAATTAATTTTCACCAGTAAATGACAGTACCTATATTTGATTTTGATAGATTTTGTTTCCATGAGTGGATCAAGCTATATATCTCATACATAAACCATACATTTTTGTGTGGTTCAAATAATTTCAATATTGTTGGTAAGTATAAATATATACATTTGATTTATTTTTTCAGACTTGGCAGCGTATCTACTCCCTTGAACTACGTGACATCACGACTTCTCGATGAAGCTGATATTACTCTGGTAATTTTCTATTTTTAGGATTCCGTAGTAAACCAAGGACCCTTATAGTTTTGCCATGTCTGTCCGTCTGTCCGGCTTATCTCAAAAATAAAACAAATTAATACTAGATAGGCGAAATTGTATATGGTTATACATATGAATCACGCCGACAATGTGGAAAAGTGAAATCTTTTAACAGTAGAGTAGTACCTTTATTTGGGTACCTCCCCTACACTTAAAGCGGGGGATGAAATTTGTTTACAGATTGTCCATTGTGTGGGGTGTCGTTGCATAGGTCTTATAAAATAATTTAGATTATCCCAAGAACCTTTTTGGATGAAGTTTTCCGTTTTTTTGATATATTTAGCTTCAAAGTACAATATTTTTGTTAGAAATACCCCACTTCTAACTTCTAAACCGTAATATTAGATACGTGAAAAGTAATCAACATAATAGAATATTATAATGAACTTAAAAAGAAAATGATCACAGCCTAGTGGACTCTTCAAGTTACTGGTATTGGAAAAAAAATCCTAGCTACATTTGTAACTTTCTAATGTGTTTATAGTATCAGAAAGCCCTCTTTTGCATGGTTAGGTATTATGGCAGGCAACTACGGAACCCTACACTGCACATGGCATGACACGTCTTGGCCGTTTACATTAACAAATTAAATAGGAACTACCAACCTATTTAATTACTAAATCTGAGAGTCCTTACGTTTGAAAGAAATCAACTGGTTACCTGAATTATCGCAACCAACTTCTGCAATAAAACTGCCTAGTTTAATTTACTGTCCAGAAAAAATTTAGAATAGTGGAACGGTGCGTGAATGCCGAGATGATGATTTATGAAGACAGGAAAATGATGACGAGAATGTATTTTAAATATGAGATATCTATTTATATACGATCAAATTCATATAGTTGTCGCTTCGTAATCGTACAGCCCACTGTCGGACTTGAGTCTTCTTCGTATTAGTTCTGCGTTTTGCTCTCAAAACTTTTCGGGCGTGTTAGAAAAACGCTGCTGTCTATTTTCTAGCTAATAACAGCAACTAGTTCATAGCCATATCATACAAATATATTTATATTATTTGGCGTTGGCGTGGTGTTCCCTCAAATGCTGATGCTCAACAAAGAACCTGTAGACACTGGGCGGCTTTCATGTGGATAGACTCACGTCGCACACTGGGCTGAAATCAGCGTTTCATAGACATTCAAATAATTTTTTTAAGTGTCATTTTTTTTCACGTGGAATGCTAGAGGAAAGTAATTACATGCCTAAAAATATATTCTTTATGAAATGGGTACGTAAACGGAAGTCTTAGAATTTTTTCTTTAAAAATTTGTATGGAGACAACATAAAAAAGTACGATAACTCTGCTATCGCACAATTGGCCCTAATTCCCTTCTAGGGCATTAATCCTTAAATTATTTTGGACTTTTTGACATACTCGGTATCACGGCCTCAGGTGCGCTTTTTTTTTTTAAAATGTACCTACTTATAATTTTTTTTTTTGGATTATGTGGCAATTTCGTTGGACCAATTTGGCTTAACATATATTAATATGATCCGAACAAATAACTACAACAGTTTTATTTAAATAAAACTAAATTGGTCCAACGAAATTGTCACATAATCCAAAAAAAAAAATTATAAGAAGGTACATTTTTAAAAAAAAAGCGCACCTTTGGCCGTGATACCGAGTATGTCAAAAAGTCCAAAATAATTCAAGGATTAATGCCCTAGAAGGGAATTAGGGCCAATTGTGCGATAGCAGAGTTATCGTATTTTTTTATGTTGTCTCCATACAAATTTTTAAAGAAAAAATTCTCAGACTTCCGTTTACGTACCCATTTCATAAAAAATATATTTTTAGGCATGTAATTAGTCTCCTATAGCATTCCACGTGTAAAAAAATGACACTTAAAAAAATTATTTGAATGTATGAAACGCTGATTTCAGCCCAGTGTGCGTCGGCGGCATGTCTAGTAACTATTAGGCCTAGCCTCACTTTCCGAGACTAGTTTTCCGACAACCAAGTCGCCAACATAGTATCGGGGCTGCTTTGATTCATATTATACTTACAATTTCCCCTCACAGGTTGAGACATGGATCACGCTGAACGAGGGTGCCATCGGGGCTAGCGCAGCGATTGCTAGCCGAAACGGCATCGCGACGTCGCGTGCCAATTTACAATTTTCGGCCGAGCGGGAAGGCGAGTTCGCTAGCTATTTCGATGTCGGTTACGTTGAAGACGTCATCGAGGAACTGATACCTACACCAGAGCCTACACCAGAACCTACACCAGAACCTACACCAGAGCCTACACCAGAACCTACACCAGAACCTACACCAGAGCCTACACCAGAACCTACACCAGAACCTACACCAGAGCCTACACCAGAACCTACACTAGAACCTACACCAGAGCCTACACCAGAACCAACGGATGAGCCCACTACGCCCGAGCCAGACTCAGCCCACATAGCTGCATTAAGCGCGGTCACACTCCTCGTGACTTTGTGTATTAATTACGTAATGTAAACTAATAAAAACATATTGTATATAAATTAATTATGTAAAGTAACAAAATTTTATCTCTAAAGCAATTTCAGCTAAAATAATAAAGGCGGTTTTAAATTTCTATTCAGTGTTATTAGTAAAAGAAGAAGCCCATCCCAACACCCTTCCACCCTAAAATGGTCAGCGAATTGGAGAAGAAAATGCCAGCTACTTTGAGACAGGTTAGACCTCTGCTCTCGCGCCTGCGCTATTCTGTCGACAACGAAACTGGACTTACGCAGTAACTTTTTGTAATCTATTTCGGGAGGTTAACACCTAACTGACCGGTCATAAAACCACATATTCTGTGAAAATTTCAAGTAGGTATCTCGCTGTCACAGTTAATATGTGCTTTTATGGCCGCTTATCACTTGTTGAAAATTGAGGAGCCCCATATGAGAAACACGCTTTATTCGCAGTTTTCAGAGGTTGTTTATTATTTCTCTATCGTAATCAAGGCACCAAACTTTGTATGATTGTAGTGCTAATATTAATGCTTAACAACAAATACTAAAAACCGATCCTTTCGAATCCATGGCATCCAGTAATTATTTGATTAGTTTCCAATTGCCCACAACTGGAAACTATAGAGAAGTTAATATTCAGAAAAACTGACAAGTCAGACAAGTCTGTCTACACCTAGAAAAAAATATGCTCATATAAAGTAAAAGCCGGATAGTTGCCCCACTCTTCAAAAAAGCTCTATAATTAAGAAATATGCACTTACTAAGAATTTTGCGATATGTATATCAAAACATAGATCTTTGATCTTCTATAATAGCCTATTTTTGTGAACATAATTATTATTGGTTCTGAGTAAATCCTGTTTTACTTAACCTCTCAAAAGGGGGATAGTTGCCTACTGTGGCGGATAGTTGCCCTACGGTAAAAATGCTTCGGCGGATAGTTGTCTCGTGCGAGGATATAATATGTCTCACTATGAGTTTGTTGGATAGAATCAATGTTTATTATTGACTGAAATCCTTTATTAAGCACTAATCAAAATATTGATAATGATTGTTTTAATGTTTGAAACCATAAATTCATCACTATCCCGACGTCTGTCAGGCAGGATCCGCTTTTGGGGCTTGTTCTTAAAAATTTCTTTCGGTATTGAGTTTTTGTCTGTCTGTTCACAATCTGTTCAGAGGATCGTAGAGTTGCTTCAAATCTATGCCAGAAGGCAGTGTTTTCGGTTTCGGCGCAACTGAAGAGCATTGAACTGATGAGGTTGATTTTTAGCCCCCCCTTTGATCGCCATAAAGGTATTCCTTAAACTATCTTCTGACCAGCTAATTAGGCGGCACCACATCTGATTTGCACACCTAGAACGATAGACAGATAAGTATTTATTTTATTTAAAGCAAGAATTATAAGTTGGAAAAACGCCTAAAGAAAAATAAATGACTATGCTTGTCATATAATTTTACAAGTTGTATCCTCTAGAGTAAATGGGGCGCCTATCATTTTTGATACGGATACTTGCCGTTTTTATTTGTGAAATAAATAAAAACTTATTTATAATAAAATATCATCAACAATTTAGTTTAATCTCGAATGCTTGCAAAGAAACAAAAAGTAGATTGATACCACAATCAGTAATAAAGATATTCAATAGAAATTACCTACCAATATAATTTTGACACCCGTAAAAGCTTCGCCGCCGAAGATTTTCACTTATAAGGACAAAAGGCGTAATCCCAGAGACAAGTTTGACAAGTAAGTGACGGATAAAGGGTTACCAGAGTTAGACGAAATTAAATAGTGATGTAGTCGATATCGATTATCAGTATCGATTCGAATGTATGGTTTGTCAAGTTTGCGATTTACGTACAAATTCTTACCTATAGTGTATTGCTTGCCACTGCTTTAATAAATCTTACATGCATATAAACACATTCTTGATCACAGCCCATAAGAGTCCACTGCAGAACTTAGGGGCTCTCCCACGAACGGGTAGGTTATTGCCATAATCTCCACGCTTGTTTGGCGGGTTGGAGATCGCAGTGTTATAAATATAACGGTGGAAAAAGCTGCTGCTCATTTTCCAGCCTAAGCGCTGGGGCACACTAAATAGGTGCGCCGCGCGGCGTACTGCACAATGTGGCAAAACTTGTTTCACGCCGAGCAGTTTGTATGCAAGTACATTGACAGGTGCCGAAATGTCCCACTGTGCAGCGCGCCGCGCGGCGCGCAACCCGCAATCCAAGCCCGAAATGTCAGTTGGTTTGAATTTTGTCCACATTCTTTTAATTATGCCGCATCGTGCAGTGTGCGGCGCGCTGTCAGCAGATGGCAACATGAGACGTCACACTTGACTGTTTCTTTTTACCAACAGTTCGAATCTCTCCTCCTTATGTGACACAGTTTACACACATATATCTGTCTTCTTTTTTAGTACAGATTCAACGCGTATGAATGAAATAGGAATTCGACCTTGTCTAAGAAATTTTGACCGCTGATGCGTAAGCCCCGCCCTTTTTCACCAACATCATCGTAGTTGTTTCGCTTTCGTGATCCTTTCGTCATTTTGTTCTCAGTTCCTCCCGAATAATAAATAAGGCATGTTTTGTTCTAGAACACAAGTTTCTAAAAAGAAATGCTGGTACTCGTGGAGATCTACATTTCGGATAGCAGCTGTCAAACTTAAGACTAATAAGTCTGTAACTTTTGGTCCTAGAACACTAGTTCTTTAAGAGAAATGATTGTGCTCGACGAGATCTACATTTCGGATGACAGCTGTTAAATGTAACATGACAGCTGTTAACTGTAATAACTCTAAAACGATTGGTCCTACAACATTAGTTCCTAAATAGAAATGATAGTGCTTGTTAAGATCAACATTCATTGATACAACAAACAATGACACACATTCATTCGGTCACGCCTAGCTCCCATAGGGATAGGCAGATACCACATTGTTCCACATGCTACGGTCCTGACAAATCTCTGTGGCTTCTTCATACATACATACACTGTTAACTTCACTACCCATCGTCGCTTTCTATCAGATGAGTTTGAGTTTCTATCAAATGCAAGCTAATTTATAAAAAAAAAAGCTACCCTTCCTCGGCTTCCTCGTAGTCGGGTAAAAAGGAACAGTTATCATAGTATTGTTAAAGGAACAGTTATCATAGTTATATGGAAAACCAATCGGGGTGGTCCAATTTCTGTACATATTTATGATGTTATACTTTTTAGTTAAAAAAAAGCAACAGTCGCGTTTAATACATTTTTAGATCAAAAATTTAAGTGTAGGCCAAAAAACACGGTTCGATTGTTATAGGCTTTTCGAATAGCGATATTTAGTACCTAGTGTACGCCCAGTGGTACATAGTGGTGATGGTGGGCGTACAGCTTTGACACCATAGTAAAAAATTATAGAAACTATGCTGTATCTGAAAATTGCATAATATTCTGAAAGTGTTTTAATCCTCTTTCAGTGTTTTAATGAATGATATCCTTTTCATACATTTCTCTTGGTTGCATTTGAGTCGGCAGATTAAAAAAATCTCCACTTACTTTTTACGCCTGCGTGTGAACACACAGTCGAGAAGACATATGGTCGATAATTATGCAAGTCATTTCAAATAACGCGCGTAAAAGCATCGAAAAAGCTCTCGTGCAAATGTTGCCTAACTTAAAGTCCCTTGTGCGAACGTTGCCTAATTTGAAAAACCAGAATAACACCACCGTTCCTTTGGTTGTCACCGTGACGTGGCGCCGCGCGGCGCGCCGCGCAGTGCACTGCACCGCGCCAATGGAGTTTCGGCCTAAGGAGACTAGATTTTTTGCCTCGAAAACATTAGTCGCCTTGTATGACACCCACGAATGTAAGAGGTTGGTGCTATTCTACTCTGACACCAAACAGCATGATCGCATTCGTTTTTGTTTATTCATAGACACCAAGTAAGTAATGTCCATTTTACATGCACGGTCGGTCGCCATATTGTATGTGTGATACAATTTTAATTTGATAACAGAGTAACCAAGCAATTCAGTATGACGTGTTATAAACTTTATTTGTAATTATATGTACAGAGCATAGGACACGGCTCCATATTATTCTGGTGCATCACTTCTTACATTTTAATGCTTCTGTCCTACCGCCTTACTCCGATAGTACGCCGCTATCTTGATCCAACCCTGTAGAATGATGTCACAGACGTCGTACCGCCTAACTCAGTATCGGTAAATGGATGCTACTGGGGAGTATATAGTAACGATCCGTTTCGCTTTTTGATTTTGAAACATCGTACTTTTAAATTAAATAAAATTCTAGAAAAATAAACTTTATAAAATAATATTTTCCGATTATATTTATATGGAATTGCAAACGTCCATAGGCTGCGGTGACTGCTTATCATCAGGTAGGCCGTTAGCTTGTTTGCCATCTAAGTGGTATTTTTTTTGTTATTTTGAGTATATCTTAAGATTTATTTATTTTTTAAATCAGCTAAAAATTAAAATTAAAAAGCTGAAAATTATATTAGTAGAACGGAACATAAAATTCACTCGAATGAAGTTAAGGGTATAAAAAACCAACTTCATGTCGTTCAAAATCGTACATTTCAATCCATTTTACTGGGTAGGCTTATTGGAGTACGAGTAGATCCTATTCGAATTGGATGTTGTGGCGTCATTTTACTCTATTGGCGTCGTACTATCGGAGTTAGGCGGTACTACCCCTGGAATGTAAGGCCAATCAAAACAAACTGCTTTAATAATCGTCGTAAAAAGACATTTTCAACAACAGCGACGCAGTCACAGTTTCAGATAAGTTTGTGGCTCTGTAAGTAACGAATAGAAGAACATCATAATGCAGTAGGTGTTTTTTGCGATTTGTCTACAGCATTTGATTGTGTAAATCATTCAACATTATTACTAAAATGAAAACATTACGGTTTTACGCATGATAGTCTTGAAATGATAAAATCATACTCGTACTTAGGTAGAGTTCAAAAAGTAAATGTTAATGGAGAGTTATCTGCAGGGGGGAAAATGAGCAATGGAGTGCCACAAGGATCTACATATATTGGGACCGTTTCTCTATCTTGTCTATATAAATGAACTTCCTTACATGGTGCAGAACACTGCTGGTATAGTTTTGTTTGCTGAAAAAAGCCTATTATAATATAGAGATATATATATCAAAGACAAAAATGTATGGTGTACTACTAGCTCTTCGAAGTAGGAAGTTATTTATAGATTTACAATTTTGTAAAATCTGCATTGGCAGTGCATGCTCACTTAAAAGTTTGCCTAGTAGTGGCGTAGGGGTCGGGTCGGATCTTCGCTCAATTATGGTTGAAGTGGACGATGGCTGGTCCCTGCGTTATGGTCGTGAATGGGTGCTGCCTTGGTGGACTGGCCTGCTTTACTGTACTACTTTTTTATTTTTTTTTATTCTTATAATTTGTTATTATCTTGATCGATTTGTAGAGGACCACATCATATTCCAATCAAAACAGGCTCACTCAAATTAAATTGTCAAATGTATCAATGCAATGTTATCATATTTAAATGTGCCTGTGAGTTTCTTGCCGTTTCTTTCTCCCACAGACAGACGACATTCTTTTTAATTATTTGTTCTGAGCTCAGGGGGTGACGCAGGTAGGCCAGCCGGTGCGTGCTGGTGCTCGCGCGCCGGCGGGCTGGCTGGGACCGGACACGCTGTGCACATGATTCGCCTAGGCGGTTATGTGTGTGGCGTGTATCGGTGCCCGGTGTCTCGCCGGGGTGGGCGCTCGTACGCGGTGGTCGGTCTGCATGCATCGCCCTCTACCTGGATGAGCTTGCTTAACTTACCCTTTGCTTTCCATTAGATGTTTGAATTTTGGAAAGAGATTAGTTAACGTAATCCTAATTCAATAAATACTTTTTTCATTATCATTTTCATAGTTGAGGTCATTAGAGCTATTATCGAACCACATAACAGAAGTCGTCAACAACTTAAAAGTATTGATTTTACGATTCATCTCACCCCTATTTACACCTACTTACACTTCTTTTTTTACTTATAAAGCTTCCTCTTGAATTATTCTATGTATTGTTGAAAACCGCGTGAAATCCATTTAAAAGATATAAGCGTTCATAGATACATCGGGACAGACTATGTACTAATGGACCGGGCATAACTTCGTTCGCGTGGCGTCCTACCCTACCCTTACCCTACACCAACCCTACACCAACCCTACACCAACCCTACACCAACCCCACTCCAACGCTACACCTACCCAACACCTCTACATCTACCATATACCTACTTTACCCCAACCTACCTTTTCTCTTGCTTACAAACCTTCCTCTTGAAGACTCTATGTATTGTTGAAAACCGCATTAAAATCCGTTACGTAGTTTAAAAGATCTAAGCTTACATAGATACATAGGGACAGACGGCAGGAAGCAACTTTGTTTAGATAGATATAAAAAGATGTTACAAGCGTTCGGATCACATAAGTTGATATGTATACCAAACAACTTAATCGGTACAATAGTTTCGGATAAAATTCGCTGTGACAGACGGACAGAAAGACACACGCCGAGTGATCTTATATGGGTTCCGGACCACTAATAATAAGAAAATAAAGAAAAAAAAAATTGGGTGGGGCTGTGTCCTAACACACGGCCGTTGGTTTTAACGTGAAACATTACCTTGGCAGGTTTGAGATGCTCTCGAAACGTCCTTGCTAGCTTATGCACTTATTACATTTGACTAAACTCAGTAACTAAATTCAGAAGCAAAAAATATGAGAGCAAATGAAAGTGAAATGTATTAATCTTTAAATAAAGTCCATTTTTGTATAACGGCTTTTGAAAAGCGGAACGACACGTATCAGTGATACAAAAATGGACCTTATTTTATGAGCAATACATTTCACTTTGATTTGCTCTCACGCTTTTTGCTTCTCAATTTAGTTAAATATAATATGCGCATTAGCGACATTGGGGTCCCCACGTGTGGCCTACGGCTTCCTCTTTCCGACGATAGCCGTGGTTTTCTCATTTTGTACTCATTGTTATTTTAAAGACACATACCACGTCAAAAATGTATACTATAGGGGTAGAAAACAAGTGTATGGACCGCCTGATGATAAGCAGTTACCATAGCCTACGGACGGTTAATTTGAAATTATGACATTATATTATTTTATTTCGAATGATGTAATAAATATGAATGATTTCACTGATTACAATTTATGACATTTTTATTTTTTATCATGAATAACTTAGTTAATTCTGGGGCGTTTATATTGTGAATTACAATAAAATGTAATATGCTTATTATTAAGGTACTTCCTAAGTACCAAATTAAAACTTTGACGTGTAACTCTATTACTAATAAAGAATTTGTATTTGTATTTGTATTTGGTTTATGCAAACTTGAGTAGCATCACTAGCGTGTTGCCGTAAAATACACCACGGTACGCAAGGGCTCTCGGCACTCATTTAACCATGCCTTACTGTGGTTTTGACGGCGTACATGTTCTGGATGATTCTAATGCACGGCTCGGGCACCGATTTTGAATTTAGAGCTCACCAGATCGACGCCCGTTGGACTTTGCCGAAGATTTTTTACAGAGTGAGAAATGCGAAATGTAGAAGTTGATTTTACTGCAGTAGCTGGAGTGCTAGCTACAGTAGCTGGGTTTTCAGGGCAAATATTGGTTCCATGGTGCTATAGCCCGATCTAAAGCCGTATTGGATTTCCGATATGAAGTAGTCTATGGGCTATTATACGTTCAAACAGCTTCATTGTATGAACCCCGTAGCTGCGATCCTGTTCAATAGGCCAGTGAACAAGAATACACCCCGGGTCCCTGTGTTTCAGGTCTTGTTAGGTATACCATCATAGTCGAGAGTCGAATATCCCGTTTCTCACAAAGCACAGATAGATCTGCACCTCAGAAGTAAGATTGTACAGGCGCAGTCAAAGTCTGTGCCGTAGATTTCCGTGAAAACTTTTTATTTATCATTTTCCTTTGACTTTATACATTATATAATTCCGAGCATATTTATGATTCATATGTGACGACAATTCCAATTTCTTTACAATTTTCGTTTTAATACCAATTTTGACATATATTCCGGCGAATATTGTTATTGTTTCACTTAGGGTCCTTGTAGTACATCACAATCTCTGTACAATAATGCCAATGTCCTTCCACTAATTTATAACTTTAAACAACGCTAAATCGTAACAGTTGTACAAAGTCCGACGACGTCATAGGCAAAAGAAATACTGTACGATAAACGTGTACAGTACAGGTAAGCTATCCATTGTGACTTCAACCGTTATTAACGCATTATTAGTGTCGTAGTTATAAGCGATTGAAATCTGACGGTATTTTGTAACGGAAAGTTTGATCGGCTATCGCTGTACTTAACGAGCGAATAGTCACGCCACGTCAATATTATATGAGAATCAATTTATGTCTAACATTATCAGGGTGTCGATAGTTGCGATCCATGCAGATCCTGCGCAACAAAGCCTTTAGCGTACCTATGACTACTATGCCTTAAAATAGGTAAACCATCTCTTTTATTATAGCTATATTATGGAAAACAAGAAATCACTTACCGACTACTTCGACGCTAGTAGTCCGACTACTTGCTCGTTTGAAAAAAATATCATTCCGCTTGGAGAAATGAATAATTTTAATTTCTTGTTAGAGCCCCAGTATACTGCAGACTTTTTATCGGCAGATATTTTGGTTGGACTCTTATAATCATTTCAATTTCAATTTATTTATTTGTGGTAGACAGGTTATGCAGTTGTTACAATGTTAGTAGATAGGTCCTCTGTGACCTGCCATCGGCATACAAATCATAATACAGATGTGTGCGCACACTTTATGGCGCTACGGTTTCCGCCGATTATTAAGTTGAATAGGCTTCCCGACACTATGCGGCAACTATTCGTGACTTCAAAATTCCTAAACAATAATTTCAATGTTAGTAAATGTATATTAAAAATTAAAAAACTAGCTAGCGGTAGGAACTAAAAGCTATACGATAAATAAATAAATGATAGTGAAATAATTTTCTCTCTTGAAATAGGCATTTTCTTTTCTTGAAAATTATTTATTTGTCATAATCCTATGGTCAAAAAAGCGTATTAGCATTAATTAAAACTTCAAGGCCAACGTTCTATTAACCGTTTTCCGCCTGATCTAGATAATAATAATTAAAAAATGTACCTAATGTAGGTATGCGTCTGGTTGATAATATTTATAATCTCGATTGCCCGGTGATAAGTCTTGTAGATATGCTAGAATGCTTTTGATAAACATTGGGCATTTAATCGAATTACTGAAGGCTTTAGATAAGGATAATGATTACCGATAAATATGTATGTATCGAGTTTTATATCATCCCTTTAGTCGGCTTTTGGCTGGACCCGTGGCCAGAATGGGTAAGTTGTGTTTAATTTATTACTTACTAAGACAAGAGAGACTAAAAAAGAATACTTGCCTACTTAGGTACAGAGAGAAAATCTAGGCACGATACGATAACTTAGAGCACAGTCTGATCAATATCAATTATGTTAATCTGGCTATTCTTTGATAAGCTACCTCCTCACATATTCATATTCATAAATCGAACCATCAGGATCAACCTGGATATCTACTAAGATTCATTATTGTGTACACATATACCAATACCTACCTAGGACCGACCTACCGCCATATGCCATATTGTTTGTCATTGTAAAATTATGGCCATAAATGGTAGCTACTCCTATTATCTGTCCAAAGTGGCTTGTCTTATTTGGTTAAGGAAATTATGTAATTAAGTGTTTAAAGTGCAGCAATATTCGTTGAAATTCACATTCTAAGGGTTTCTTATATAATTGACATCTATACACAATGTATGTAGCGTGATAAATACGGCAAGTCGTGATTTTGGGCATTATTTGTTCACCAAATAAAACAAGTCAGTTTGGACAGATCATAGTTAAACCTAAATGTGTGAAAATTGTACCTTTCTCGTGCAATGTTTTACCCATTATCATGTGGCCTGAACCAGTATCGTCATCATCATCATCACATCAACAGCCCATACCAGTCCACATTTAGACTTCTACATTGATGGATTTTGCCCAAATCTCCACGCCATAGGAACTCCTAAACCCATCGAGTTTGGGCTTGTTCGTTTAGTCTTGACAAGCTGATTATAGAGAACTCGCGATAAAAGACAAATGTTTTTCATTTGAGAACTTTTCATCATTCTTTCACTAAATGGGATCTGGCAGTTAAATGCAATATTTGAATGAATGTCACTATAATAGACTAATAGGTACTTTATTTACTTCTATATGCTATCGATAACGTTCTGAAGGTATCCGTTAATTATCTTTCAGGTTCCAATATATTGGTAGTGGCGTTAGCCATCGTGGCGCTGGCGATCGCGGACCCTTACGCTGAGTTAAGGTCAAACTTTGAATTTCTTGATGCTGCGGAGGCCTTCACAAATCTGGCTGAACCCAAATACAGACTCCGGGATACCGTGCAACCCATAACCATGGACGTAGACCTAGACGTATATCTAGACGAATCTAGATTCACTGGTCTAGTGCAGATTGGTGTCGATGTGAGTATAATCATAATCATCTTGCCGTTATTGTCCTGATTGTGATCTCGCGCACGAGGACCCGGGGTCCACCTTGACCATGATCCTGGATTTGGCAGATCAGATAATCACAGTAGAGCGACTGCCATCTGACCTCTGTGATCCTGCTACGCAAGCATGCCGCCACTAGACCGGTACCGCTTATAATATATATCACACATCTGAAATTTAAAAAGGCGCGGCACAAATGCTTTTTTAAATATTTTTCAAGCTTACTCGTTGGCCTTTCATCGGTTACTTTCATCAGTTTTTATAAAAACACATTTTTTAACAATATGTTAGCAGTTTTAAAACAATAGTTTCCAACTATGTAATAATAAAGCTTTTCAATATTCTTTAAATCAATAAAATTACTTTGTCTATACTTTTTCACGCCTAAACTGCTAAACAGATTTTATCAAATTTGGCAAGGAGATAGATGGCAACATGGAGAATTTTTATATCCTATAATAATATTATTTTCGCTTTAATAATAAAGTCGCGTGCAATAGTTATTGCTACAATGTAATTCAGTACATCAATTTTCCGTTCGCCTTCTTCTTTTTCCCTTAAGAAGGAAAAAGGCAAATTGTATAAATTTAATTTTTTTCTTTTAAGTAGATACACCATAAAATAATTCCAAGTAACGATATCAATGTACTGTTTATTGCCTAAAAGACATATTTGGGATATCGTATCGATATCAAATAATCTATAGTAATTACGCACTGATACGCTTGAAATAATACTAAGCGTGATGGTTTGAGATGATAAACACTTAATCATATCGATAACTACAGTAATCAATTGCTGACCGCTGCTCCAGAATATTTAGGCTAAATGATTACCTAGCATATTTACGCTCCCAATGATAAATAAATGTCATTTGAGGCAGTGATAAAGTTATTTAAACTAAAGTAGGCACTAATATAGCATGTTCATTTCCATAACACAGCATTAAAGTACAAAATAGAGCAGCACTCCCCATACACCAAAGGAAGTTAATACCAATAGAACAGTATTCACTTGAATTAACTCTTATCGAGCGATACCTATTGAGCAATACCTATTCTCTGACACTTGTCATCAATAAGTGGTATAATTTTTAACCCATTTTAAATTTCTTAAAATATTAAGTAATCGTGTCCACCTATTTTAAGAAAATGGGTCCCCGCCTGCTTTTAAGTTTAAATTAAACTATTGTTTGCACTTCATACACAAAGAGTGTGCCAGAGTGTGAGAGAGTGCCACAAAGGAACAAACATACATACATGGGCTGATAAACATATTATTCTCTTTTTCGCCGCACAGTCAGGTAAAAAAGTGTTTAGTGATTTTTTACGATAACACAAAATATCGTGAAGCGAGATTGATTTGACTCCTGAACTTTTTAATCAGACGCTGTGATTGGTAGAAAAGTAAAGTATTCACCTCTGGCATAAATATGCCTTAGTCTTGGGCAGCTTAAACCCTCTCATCACTGAGGACACTACATAACTCACTCGCTTCGCTCAGGGGTTACATCTTAGAGTCCTTGGCTACGCTCACGATCCATTAAACCCCCTGTGACGGAATACACTGCTTTATCCCCTCGGTGTATAATTTACTATTTCACCTTTGAGTCAACTCTTTCATCTATCACAAACACAAAGTTATCTTTTCATTTCTTGCCAGCTGCTACAGTTTGCCAGCAGTCATCACTCTAGAACCTTACAGTCCGATCGCTTCTGCGAGCTATGTGGCCTGCCCATCGCCACATTACTTTTTTAATTCTTAAAGCTATAGTACCTTGGTTCTGTTACAGATGTCGTCTACCTGCCTTCATGATCATCATCTTATCGTCTCGCCTGTGTTCAGTATCCTCACGTCGGCTCTCGCATTCGACTCGGCGATGTCAATCCTCTTGAGGGCGCTCTTGAGGGAGCTCTTTTTTGATACCAACAGGCTTAGAACCTTGTTTTCCACCCTCTGTATCCCTGGTGCGGCAGGTGACTGAACCAGCGCAGGCGATTCTCCTCAGTCTTATCCGCAATGTCTCTCATGCCAAGGCTGCCATGGATGTACTCGTCACTGTCTATAATATCACGTAAAAGAACCAGAGAATCATGGTTACTCTGTTTTTTTTTAGATCCAGGAGCGTCTCTCGCAAATCGTCCTGCACCAGAAGGTGGTCTCGATCACTGGTGTTAGTGTCCTGGACAGCAATGGCCAGCCTGTACCATTACAGAATCCGAACCCCTTCGAGACGGACAGCTACTATGAGATCCTCAAGATCAACTTGAACCAGGTCATTGAAGCGGGCTCCTACACCCTGATCATTTCATACCTCGGACAGATCAATGAGAACCCCGTCGATAGAGGCTTCTACAAGGGTTACTACTACTTCAATGATGTGAAGCGGTAAGTTATTTTTAGTTGAAACTATTTCTGCCGCTAGATGTCCACTGCTAACCCAAAACTTTTCGGTTTAGAGCAACCTGCACCTACAGCAGATAACTGAAAATACAGGGTGTCCCAAAAAATAGTGTCAAACGAAAGTCCAAAGATAGAGCACCTCTTGAGGTATCCGAATCACCCCCATGTATGTTCCGAGATTTTTCATACTTTTCGAGTTATGACGTTTTTCTGAATTTTTGAGAATTTTCGACTTACAAACTTAAAAAAATTCTTAAAAAAAGTACACTATCTTTAAAATATTTCTCTTTGCAATTGAATCATCTTGAATTGTTCTTTTATGCTTAAAATAATCAGCTTCATAAGTTTGATGAAAATCATGAAAATATTGGTTTAAAGTGAAAAATTTACGGTTGATGAATTATGATCTAAATTTTTAACTTGAAATTAAAAATATAAAAAGGTGATTTCAAAATTTCCAAGTAAGTCTCAAGAATTTTCCAGACTCTCAGCTTTCACAATCATTTAAAAAAAGTAACACTTGATGGGCTACTTTAGCTGAAATCGGACTTTCGCTTGACACTATTTTTTGGGACACCCTGTATTTTCATTTAATGACTATACTCGACTAGCAGCCGCCCCGGCTTCGCACGGGTACGTTCGATTCCGCACACGACCGCTGCGTAGGGAGCCGACTTATTTCTTAATATTGACTCCCCTCCCGTACCCCGTGCTGCCTAGATAGCCGAGCGGACTGAGCGGCGAACACGCAACTTTTTTCTAATATTCACATTTTTTAACTCGTGATATCTTTCGAATGGAATGTCTGAATTGAATAATTTAAAAAGTTATATACAGGGTATTGAAGGAGTCGTGAATATGAAGTAAATGATTTTGATAAGGATTAATACCAAGGTACAAATAAAGAGCGTTTTTTAGCGGCGGCATTTCAATTAAATTTTGAAAATAAAAGAACACTTATTGTGACATAACTATAATAGTTAGACATATACTGTCGCGACACTTTTTGTAGATAATGATGTGTTCTGCAATGTCGTAGTACATAATTTTGTTCTATCATCAATAGTTTTCGCAGCACACGCGATGTAAGGAATTTTTTGGGTATTTTTTTACACCTTCGGTTACATTATTAGAGTTTTATTAATGATCCGTAATTTTTTAGAAAATATAATATAACCTATGTCACCCGGGGATAGTGTAGCTTCCCAACGGTGAAAGAATTTTTGAAATCGGTCCAGTAGTTTCGAAGCCTATTCAATACAAACAAACAAACAAAAAATCAAACCTTTCCTCTTTATAATATTATATATATTATAATTAGTATTAGTATTAGTCAGTATAGAGTATAGATTAGGACGAAATGCTTGTGAAATTCAGTGGTGTTGTAATTGCTACTGAGAAAAATCAAATAATTAATTACATTAAATTAGTACAATGGAAATATAAATATTCATTACGACTTGTTTCTTTAAAATGTATTTTCTTACTTTTATGTCTCTTTCTTTACAGATACTACGCTACAACGCAGTTCCAACCTTACCACGCAAGAAAAGCCTTCCCTTGCTTCGATGAGCCTCAGTTCAAATCCGTCTATACTTTTTCGATCACACGAGACAGTTCTCTATCGCAGTCTTACTCCAACATGGGTATTAACAATTCACAAACGTATGTAACACATTTATTTGGCAATATTTTTACCTAGTTGAAATTTTTTTACTTAAAACTCTGTATTGGTAGAAAACTTTTTCAAAGAATATCTGCTTGAATATTGGTACTAACTATTGCATATTATCGCAGACTTGGCACGGATCGGATCAAGGAGATCTTCCGTCCCACTCCCATTATTTCGGCATACCTCACCGCTTTCCACGTCAGCGCCTTCGAGGAATCTGTTGAAACTGGCACCAATGCAAAACCTTTCGGCATTATATCTCGTGAAGGAGTATTATCGCAGCACACCTACGCTTCAATTATTGGCGTTGATATTACCCAGGTACTAGACGACTATCTAGACTATGAATACTACAGCATGGGACAGGGTGAACCCATGAAGAACGATCACATTGCTCTGCCTGATTTCCCTTCCGGTGCCATGGAGAACTGGGGAATGGTAAATTACAGGTACGGTATTAATGCAAAACATTATGTTGATATATTTAAGTGTTCATAACTTACCAAATAACAAACATGAATTAATTTGTAGAGAGGCCTACCTGCTGTATGATCCAGAGAACACGAATCTACTAAACAAGATCTTCATTGCAACCATAATTGCCCACGAGATGGCCCACAAATGGTTCGGTAACCTAGTCACATGCTTCTGGTGGAGCAACCTGTGGCTCAACGAATCATATGCCAGCTTCTTCGAATATTTTGCTGCTCATTTAGTAAGTATGATTAAATTTTAAGGATGGGTGTTTCTATCATGGGTATTCTTTCCCAAAAACTTGTTACGAAGTAAAACTTTGCTTAGACTGAGAGCGTTTACATACTGCAGCCAATCCGAATAGTATCAATATCTCCTCAACGCGCACTGATCTAGATCAAATTTATATATTTATTTATTTAAAACTTCATGCACTGCTACGTACAAAGTCGGACTTAAAGCTTCATAGCTTTCTCTATCAGTCAACCGGAGAGTTGATAGAATGAGAAATTACAGGGTATTAATCAAATTGCGTAACCGCACTCAAGAACAAAATAAATAAACGATGGGTACTGTTTTTTTTATTTATTCGTATGGCAAAAATACAATATACGAGAAACACATTCAACTACACATTTAAATCAAGCGAATGGGAACGAATCAATGGGTACAGTAAAACTTAGTATCTAAATTTAAGGAAATCTGACCGGAAACCAAATCATTACTTTTACCAGGCCGATACTACGCTGGAGTTGGACGATCAATTTGTTGTCGACTACGTGCATAGCGCGCTAGCATGGGATTCTGGTGCAGGTGCTACTCCCATGAACTGGACTGGTGTTGCTGATAACCTCTCTATAACCTCTCACTTTAGTACCACTAGCTACGCTAAAGGAGCTTCCGTCTTGAGGATGATGGAACATTTTGTTGGCACAGATAACTTCAAAGCAGGTCTTCAAAATTACCTCAGGGACAAGTAAGATTGTTGTATATCTTGATATATTCCTACGTATTCATTGTTTAGTAAAATCTTGTTTTATAACGCCAAACGAGTGTAATTTATGAGTTATAACTGAAAGGATTTTCGTCATGTGCAATCATATTCTGTCGGTTTATAATCACAAAGTAAGAGCAATCTTTTGATACATTATTTTAAAGCTGGTATAGTTAATAAACTTTATGAATTCAGTGCCTACGGCCTTGGAACACCGGAGCTGATGTATGCCGGCTTCCGCCAAGCTGTTGCATCAGACGCCACCTTTGCTCAGACCTATCCCAATATCGACGTAGGTGAAGTTTTTGATAGCTGGGTCCAGAATCGTGGCTCTCCCGTATTAAATGTCGATTACAACATGCACACCGGCGTAATTACTTTGACGCAGGTATGTAAATTATAACCTGTTTAATCAATTGAGCCAGTGATATCCTTTTGTAATATTTTCATTATTTCTTCATATTCGTTGCAGGAACGTTATCAACTTACTGGAATTATACCAAGCACTCTTTGGCAAATCCCTGTCACTTGGACTCACGGTTCAGCCCCTAACTTTAACAATTTAAGACCTAATTTCGTCATGACTGAGAGGAGAACAGTCATTCAGGGCCCTATTGGACACGATTGGGTGATCTTCAACCTTGCTCAATCCGGTAAGATACTCATCATGATCATCATCCGAAATTTTAACATGAGATTTGAAATTAAAGGTTACGTTTTGCTTACAATCCATAGAGTACATTTAAGTAGACTTTAACATAAATGGCCAAAAGAGATTTTTAGTATTATGGGATACCTAAACCAAAAGTTAAATTTTAGGGCTCTATCGCGTCAACTACGATGACCATAATTGGCAGCACATCGCTTCAGATCTGCGTGGAAACGCAAGGGAGACCATTCATAAACTTAGCAGGGCTCAGGTAATAGACTTTGATATATATTTTTTATTAGACTAACCAGCCATCTTACCTGTTGGTAAGTGATGATGCAGCCGAAGATAGAGCATGCTTGTCTAGGTACAGTCTATGATCTCTAGCGTCGAAGGCGTCCAGATTATAATGTCGAAACACACTCGCAGGCGACGTGTTCCATTCCTTAGGCGTACGGCATTTTAAAGGTTGAACCAAAGCGACTTGTACTGAGGATGAAGCGATCGCCTGCGTTTCCTCATGGCGAAAACGGACCGGCGCAACTGCGTCACTCACTCTCCGAAATGTAACCTACAGTAGACCGACACGCAAAAGGTGCAACCCTACCCCGATGCTTGAGGCTCTGCAGCTTATCATTAATCAATTTCGATTCCCAAATTGTCTACTTTGCACGTTTTTCAACTGAATCCAAAGCGGCTAGTTGGTATTTGGCTTATCCATCCCAGAGGTGGCAGCCAATATACCTACTGACTTTCTATATGTCTGTATTTTTAGGAACGCTGATTATGATCAGATTTATAGTTCGTAAGCTTCTACATTATTTTTAACATAACACCATTGGTTCGTTAATTACATGTCGATAATTTCAGATCGTCAACGATGTTCTGTACTTCATCCGTGGAGGCCACATCTCCATTTTCCGCGGTATCGACGTGCTATCCTTCCTGCAGTTCGAGACTGACTACTACGTTTGGGCTGCAGCTCTTGGCCAGCTGGACTGGATCCGCAGGCGGCTGGAGCATTTGCCTACCGCTCATACTGAGTACAGTGTGAGTTTTCCGAAAATTTACATATTAAGTTGGCCATTTAGTGTTCGGCAGAGTAGCACTTAGCGCTAAGCCCTTCCATTGGCGAGTATTGTAGTAAACCAGCTAATACCTCCGCAAACCAGAAAATAGGGGGCAACGTTTATAATTTAGCGTTTATAATTTAACCTGCCAAGCGTGGAGAAAATGGCATAATCTAGAGAAGGCTGAATTCAATATTCATTTATGTATAATGACTGTGCTGATTTTATTCAAAGCATATCAAAAATATGAAGTCTTTGAATAACAAGTTCCTACTTGAACGAGTATTTTAGTTTTACTGTAGTGTAGTTGTATAGTTTGTGTGAACGTTTAAGCTAAACTGTGAATATAATTTTTATATTTTAAACCCAGAACTGGTTGTCCCATCTCATGGACCATGTCATCGAAGAGATTGGATACACCGAAGGTTCAGAAGACTCTACGTCTCTGATTCTCAACCGCATGCAAATCCTGAACTACGCATGCAACAACCTCGGCCACCAGGGCTGTATCGATTACAGCAGACAGAGGTGGCAGGAGTACAAAGATAACGACAATAACCTGTACGTACGAGTAGTTTACTCTATTTGTTCTTCTTTTTCTTTCCTTCTTATTTCTATCTACAGGTAATATTAATGGTATTGTTTTATCTTATAACAAGTTATGTCATTCAAAAATTATAAAAAATTATTATATCAATCGATTGCCGTTTTAGTACAAATCATGCACAAAAGTATGTGTTAAATAGTATTTCTTTGTTACCACCATTAACCTACATAAAATATATACATAGTCCACTAGATAAAATATATTCGAGATCCATAGTTATCGCCATATCACTAGGATCTCCTAATATTTAACCTTCCTATAAAAATATATTTTAATCCAAACCTCGTCTTCATCAGGGTGCCGGTGAACGCCCGCCGTTACGTGTATTGCGTCGGTCTCCGCGAGGGAGATGCGTCGGATTACCAGTTCCTCTTCGAGAAATACAACACCTCGCAGAACACCGCAGATATGGTCGTCATACTCCGCGCCCTAGCTTGCACTAAGGATAGCGTCTCCCTTGATCAGTGAGTAGTGGAGACTCCGCATATGCTGTGGATGTGTAGGATGCCGTGAATTCTTTCTATCAGGTGGTCCAATGCTTTATTAGCCTCTCTCTGCAAAGTTGGAGCCTGCTTGGATCGGTGCCGTCGCCTCTGTCTGTGAAGCAAGCAGCGTAATTAAAGGCAAGAGACAGCTTAGTTCTTACACTGAAAGGCACTACTTGTTCAGCATGAATCTTAGATGTTGGCGACAGATTCAAAATGTAGCATATAAGAATTCAAAACCGCTACTACTACTCTGCAGATAAGCCAGAATTGTTTTATTTTAAACAAAACAAGTTCAAGTACTGCGGGTGCTGATTAAAAATAATATTATTGCTTTTGTTTTCCTCTTTCAGTTACCTCGATCAGTCTCTGTACAACGACAAAATCCGTATCCACGACAAAACCAACGCCTTCAGTTTTGCTGTCCAGGGCAACCCAGAAAACCTCAGGCCTGTGCTCCAATTCCTCTACCGCGACTACAAGTTGATTGAGGACCAGTAAGTTGCCCATGATAATTGATCAATCTTTCTATTACAGGATGTGATGGTTCTCCTTATTTGCCACTTTAAGTGAATCCGACATTGCTCTCTATATTTGCAGCATTATAAAAATCAATTTGTCATTTTTTCAGCTATGGAGGAACAGCTCGTTTGAACATCGCTATCAACGCTTTGACTGCGTCCTTAACTGACTTTTCAAATATTGTTCAAGTAAGTTTTCGTTAAATTTATGATTTTATTATTGGTGTTGCGAAACCAAAGTTTATGATCCCTAATATATTTTCCTTCTATCAACAGTTCCAAGAATGGCTTTATAGGAACCAGTTGGATCTGCCAGAGTCATTCTCAACTGGAGTTGGTGTCATCAACTCTGCCATCAGTAACCTGGAGTGGGGGAACAATATCGCCACTGATCTCATCATTGAGATAAGAGACTCGTTAAGGAGTTCAGCTACTTCTGTCACAGTTTCCATCGCTGTCCTATTAGCAGCTACTTTAACCCAGCTCTTGAAATAGTTAAGTTTATACGCAGTAGTTGTTTGCACAAGATCCGTTTGAATATATCCGATCACAGTTATAACAATGATAACACCATTTGAAATGTACACAGTTGATAAAATAATATCGAGGTACTTGTTGTAAATTACAAGACATTTGTTAAATAATTTATTTAAATAGTTAAGATATTTTTAGAAACGAAGCTTTTTGTACAAAAGTTGTAATAAGTTTGAAATAAATATTTTGTAAATATTATTATTGTTTCTATTTCAACTTTAAAATAATAATAATAACACTGCGTTACAAAATAAAAAAAACAATTAAGTACCCACTTAAATTTTTCCTGTTTATTTATTATCATACACATCGCTTAAGACCACACAAGCCATTTTTTTCTATCACGTACTGTTTTTCAGGTACAGTAGATAACAGTTATACGTAAAAAAATTTAAAAGTAAACGTGCAGTATAGTCATTGTTTTATTTATTTATCAATAATTGAATAAAACTGCCAGTAGAACTTATTATTAATACACAATAAAATATATGGTTTTGTATACAGGGTGTCCCGTAAGTCGACGTTAAGCCGGAATCGGGTGATAGTCCAAATCATAATAGCTACTAGAAAAATAAAAAATAAAATCTAAGCCTTAAATTTATTAAATTATAGGCATTTCTTTTTTTTTCGAGAAAATGTACACCCTGTGATGGTTTCTTAGCTCCTGTTGCTACAAATCTTAACATTTTTTCAATTTTATTTTTCTTATGTAATCCCGAATAGTGCTAATCTAACCTATTACTTAGAATTCTAAGTCAACTGCTCCAGCTTGGAACAAAACTTTATAGTAGGCCAAAAATATAATTTCATATTACTCACCCGTTCATCATCTCACAGAACATCAAACACTCCCTACACACATCCGCCCATCGACTCGCAAAAATATCACAGTCAGGCGCCGATGCCAGAAGCGAATTCAGCATTGTTAACGCTCGAATGAGAGATGCGCTGGCGCGAGATACACCTCGAGCTGCAGGGGCCGCAAAGACATTATGTTGGCGTGGTCTCAGCAATAGCCTAGAGATATGTGGAACGGAAAGTCTCACAACCCGAGCAACGAGCTCCGTGCAGTCCGAGTCGCCACGCAATATACGGCACACAAAAATAAGCAAGCCAGCATTACGCCTCACTTTTAGAGGTAATCGTTAATGATAACATGTCTAGGTATTGTTAGTTTATTTAAACAAAATAGGTTTTTATAGAACTGTCTCCATTCATCTGACAGTGACGTTGGCAATTCTGTGTCCCAATCGGACTTGTCTTGCCAAAGTTTTTGTATGAAGCATTTTGCAATTACTATTACGGGGGCAATTAGACCTAGTGGGTCAAAAACTGAAGAAATTGGGACAAAACTTTACGTTTAGTTAACGACTTTGGCACTGGTTGTTCCTTCAACGTATATAATAGGTTGTCGGTCTCGTTCGACCATGCTAGCCCGAGGACCTTTTGTGTATTGTCTTCAAACTCGGTTGGGGTGTTAGTAGTGGAAGTTGGTGTGTCTGTACCCACCTTTTTTAGAATTGCGGGGGAGTTTGACTTCCATTTTCGTAGATTGAAGTTCGCGGTCCTTAGGATACCGCTTATCTGCACGGCTGTTTCTGCTACCGTTACCTCGTCGTCCCCGCCGTGGAGCAGGTCGTCCCTGTAGAAGTAGGACCGGATCGCTGCTGCTGCGGCTGGGAACTGGTTTTCGTTTTCATTAGATAGCTGTAGTAGACATCGTGTAGCTAGGTAGGGTGCGCATTTTAGACCAAAGCTAAGTGTGGTTAATGCATAGGTTTTTAGGTTTTCGTATGGATTTTCTCGCCATAGTATACACTGTAGGTTATGTTGTTCGGGGTGTCTGAAAATATTGCGATACATTTTTCTATGTCCGCATTGACGACAAATTTATGAAGTCTGAATTTTAGTAGGATGTTAATTAGTTCGTCTTGTAGTATTGTACCCTTATGTTGAATATTATTCAAAGAATTTCCCGAGGCAGTTGGTTTATTACCGCATGGTGAGGTAAAAAATTGAGGGGGCCATTGGGTGAGCTGTCTATTACGACCATATGGCCCGCCTCTTCGAATTCTCGCATGAATTGTACGTACTGTTGCTTTAGTGGGGGATTTCGAGATAATTTTGATTCTAGGTATAATAATAATAATAATAATAATAATAATATTTATTAGCCAAATAATACAATAACAACACAGCATAATAGTACAATAAATCTCTTAATTACTATGTGTGTATAAAACAATTCATGCACAATAAAATAAATGTATTAGCCACATATTGATTTCCTGTCTCCTAAACTAGGTTACCCTGTACTATAGGAGACAGTAATCCCTCTTTTAAGAATTTAAAAGTATGATTTTTAGCCATGAACGATTTGAATGTGGAATATTGTAGAGAAATTTGCTATGTGTGCGTGTGTGTGTGTGTGGTGTGTGTGTGTGTGGTGTGTGTGTGTGTGTGGTGCGTGTGTGTGTAACTTTGTAATTAATTTGAGTGGATGTATGTGTATCATCTGTCTCTATTTTAACATCACACTATCATAGCCTCAGTGTCATCATAACCTACATTTGTCAGCCAGGATTGTAATTTTGTTTTAAGTTCGTAACCAGTCATGGGGTATATATTGAGCTCTTTGTTTATTTTATTATAGAGTATGCCACTCATAACTGGGTATTGTTTCCTTGCCGAAGTGGTGCGGTAGGGGACAGTGTTACACACTGGCATACCACGTCTTTTTTTTAGAACATTTCCGTCTAACGGAAGAGATGAATGTTTCCGCATGATGGTACGCAGAATGTAAAGCTTTCTCACGCTTAGGACCCCACATAACGCATATAAAGATGAGGTAGGGAATAGTCGGGGTTTCGATAGTAATACCTTAAGAACCGCTCGTTGAGCTCTCTCAAGGTGTATAAATCGTGTCTTAGCGGCACCTCCCCAGACCGGGATGCAGTATGTTAGAATTGACTGGCACAATGCGGAGTATACCATAAGAATTGTTTCCTTATCCGCTGATTCCCTAAGGTTTTTAAACGTGAAAATTAATCGCCTTACTCGCGTGATTACGCTCTCTAATTGGAAGCTCCAATCGAGTCTCTCATCGATGTAGACACCCAAATACTTAATATGACTTACCATGGCAAGCGGTCTACAGTCGCAAGCACTGGACACAGCTTGGCAGTGGTGAGCCACGAGTGGAGACGCAGTTTGAGGGTTTGAATTGGATTTCCTCAGAGAGAAACGTATTACCTTGGTTTTCTCTAGATTGAGGGTAAGTAGATTTGCCCTTAGGATACGCATGACTGCACGAAGAGACGCTTCAGCAGCCTCTTTTGCCAGCCTCCCCTGGGGGACACCAAACTCAATACCTTCCTCATCGCTAACCACCGACCCCAACTTAGTACTCTGAGTACGACCTTGGAGATAATCTTCAAATATTTTTAACGCGATGCCACGCACCCCCGAGCTTTCCAACTTTGAAATTAGGATGGGAATGGAAATCGTATCGAAGGCCTTACACAAGTCGAGGAACACACCGTAACATTTATATTTTCTGTCAAGTTTCCCAATAACTGAGTTAGTAAATTTCATGACGGCATCCTCTGTTGATATCCCTCGTCTGAAGCCAAACTGGTTTTCAGATAAAATTGCATTCTTAGTTAGAAAGTCGGTTAGTGCATTGTTTAGTATGCGCTCCAAGATCTTTGAAAGGGCAGAGAGCACCGATATTGGCCTATAGTTTGTAACTTGGTCCCGATCACCGCTCTTGTAAATCGGATGTACTATCGCGCGCTTTAATGTTTCCGGAAATTTGCCCATTTCAATTGACAATTTACAAATGTGCGTTATGGGGGGAACAAGTACATGGCGAGCCATCTTGATAACCATGGCTGGGGTATCATCCCAACCGACTGCACAGTCACTCCGTAAACCCATTATAATTCTCTCTATCTCATCAGGGTGAGGTGGAAGTATGACCAGGGAATTTTTAGGCGGGTTTGGCTTATCACTTAGTGGTGACGATAAGTCGCTAGAGCTCTCATTTAATATATTGTTCGCCAGGAGTCTGCCTACATTTGCAAAGGTGGTATTAACTTTAGAGGCTGCAATTTTTTTATCTGGGTGTAAACCCAGTAGTTGGTCAGGTGGTTTAGTGTGTTGGTACCCATGTGCAATCCGCTTTATAACATCCCACGTCTCTTTTGAACTTTGCTTAGCTCTATGGAACTCTGCTCGCTCAAATGATGTTTTGAGGTTTTTTAGTAAGGTATTGCAGTAGTTCCGATACCTTTTGTAAGTTGTTTTTAAGATCAGGTTATTTGGATTATTTTTTAATTTTTGGTGCATTCTGTCGCGATTTCGTATACAAGTTCGTATTGAAATCGTTTGTGAGCAATGTGTATAGACTTTCCAAGGGAAGAAGCAGGCTCGGTTAGAGGAATGCTGACCACAAAGTTACCCTCAGAGCTTCGAGCGTCAGTTTCAACAAAGAATTTCTCACACGCGCTCACTGTATCATCATCGGATACCTTGAAGTCGCACTCGCCCGTCTCCCAGAAACCTTTAAGTTGGTTGTTTAGTACAAAATTGCAACGTACCTTCTTTTGTGGTAGGCACAGTGACATTGCGCCTGATACGACCCATCCGAGTCTTGTTTTTTGTAATATAGGTAAATCGTCACCTAGTTTATGCTGTCCAACGCATAGTAAGCTGTAGAATTGTTCTGCTCGCAGAACTAGGTCTATGTCACCCGCCTGATGGAACCTGTCGTCCGCCAGTTTGAATCGCTGTGGGATTTTTAATTTTTGTATATCAATCGTTTGGTTAGGTATACTGCAAATGGTGGGTACAACAAGACAAGACAGCTTGGTTGAATATTTACTATCGGTTGATTCTAATTCGATGTTGCAAAGGTTATCGACCTTTGTCACACTCTCATTAAATCCCATGACCTCCATAGCAATACTATGTTGTTGAAGGTCAAGGTTTTTGCATGCATTTTCGGTTATTAGGTTAGACTGAGAACCTGAATCGAGAAGGATTCTCAAAGTTTGCAACTGGTTATATCTGTCACGCACCTTCACTTGGGCGGTTGATAGAATGACAACTTTATTTTTAGTTGGTTGTTCGGTCTTTATGTTAGAAATTGTAGTGTTAGTCACTATCGTTTGCGTCGACAAATCGGTAGGTAGGTTTCCTGTTATAGGTAAGCTAACAGGTCGGTTTGTGAATGAACTCGGTCCATCACGAACTCGGTTTTCACTGTAAGACTGTGAATTAAAGGTATTAGGTTGGTGTGAACTCGGTCCACTTTGGTGATGAGAATTGTTTGTGTTTGTGATGTGTAAAAGTGTGTGATGCTTACCCTCTCTGCACTGACTGGCTCGGCAGTTAGGCAGAGCATGGCCTGCTCGGAGGCAATTAAGGCACAACTTACAGTTCCTTACAACTCTTATACGTGCTGCTGCGTTCAGGGCCAAAAACCTAGGACACTGGTTTATGTAATGCTTTTCCTTGCAATAGGGGCACTGATTAGTAGGCACATTTGTTACCGAAGGGTTTAAGTTGGACCTGGACGAGGACGTGGTGAACAGGGTGCTCCTGGCTGGGCCGGCTGGGGTGTCAAACTCGGTTGATACTCCAGACGCTAGAGCCTCTTGCAGATCAGCCTGTGCTCGCAAAAAATTCTTGAAGTCCTATAACGAAGGCAACTCTCTTGAGCTGATTCGTTCCTCCCATTTTTTTGGAGGGATTTTTCGAGTTTAGGCGTTATGAAAAATATTATTAAAATATCCCAGTCCGCTATGGGTACATCAAGATTTCTCAATGTCCTGAGATGCTTAGAAATATTGTCAATTAGACCTCTTAAGGCCATGGGGGCAGAGGGAACGTGGTCAATAAGGAACAGGCCTCTTAGGTGATTGTTTACTAGGATCTTAGGGTTGTTAAACCGTTCACACAACAATTGCCATGCAAGTCGGTAACTCTCTTCAGAGTATTCCAGTGAGACGATAACCTCAAGCCCATTGCCCCTGAGGCAACTACGTAAGTATTTATATTTTTGAATGTTCTTTAGGTTACTCTGGTTGATTAGGGCATCAAACGTATCTCTGAATTCTATCCAGCAGGTAATATCCCCATTTAATGATGGTAATGGAATTTCCGGGAATTTTATCGACTCGTAGGTCTCTGGGGTACTTGATTGACGAGTTAGATCAGGGTTATTACCTGCTGCATGCTCACCTTTGGTTTGCAACAGTTTCTTGCCAAGCGAGACACATGAAAAGTAAGTAGATTGGTACGTCTCTCTCTCGGTTACTTGGCTATCTATATTTGTAGACAGAGTTTCGATATGATTTTGAATAGTTTCAAATTCATTAAACACTTGTGATATTCTTTCCAATCTTAGCTCTAACTCGATTAACTGTTCCGCAGTAATGTTATCTTCTGATAACCAGGACAGAAATTTTTTGAAAAGTGTCAGCTTCCCCTTAACGATCGCACGTTTTTTCTTAAAGGCTTTCAGCTCGTTAGATAGTGCTGGCGCTTCTTGTGACTCGTCAGAAGAAGATGACATTTTGCAAATGGGTTATTCTACCTTACTTGTTCGATTCTAATTAGAATATCTGTAGGGACTTTCTCTAGATAGGTAGGTACACATTTAAGTGTACCGTAAGTACACAGTACAGTAAGTAAGTGTAGATTCGTATTGGATCACTTCTATTGGTTTTAGGTTAGGGACATGTAAGGGATAAAGGAATGCCAACTCACGTGATCGGTAGATACTTAGGTACGCGATGCGTGGTGGTAGGTCTGTTCGGCTCGGCCGTGCGGGATCGCTGTCGATAGATACTCAGGCTTCCGGTGTCTCAGCTCGGTGTAGAACATCCGTTGTCACTTATGCAAGTAGGCTTGGGATCGTAACTCGCTCGGCGGCGCGAGTGCGTCCCGCGCTGATAGGTAGAAGTGTAGGTAATTGCTCCTGCAACACTAGAATAGGTGACGCGTCTGGGGATTCCTGAAACCGGACGATTTGGCTTGTAGCTTAGTCGTTACACGTTACACGTGGCCTTCTTTCCAGTCGACTTTTTCGCTATTTTCCGGGCTGTGCAGTTGAACGACGTGTAGACCGCTCTTCGTAGCCGTAGAATCTCCCAGGTTTGCTGATTTCTTCCAAGGAAACGCCCGACCCGGCCTCGCGTCCACGTGCTCGCCGTCGCAGGCCGCCGGTTTTTTTTTCGAAAATAGATTTATTTATTTTTTTGCCTGGATTTTGCGTAGCTGGCGATTCTGCTCCAGCGCAAATCACCCAAATGTTACCAGATCGTCCAGAATCCCCGGGATGCGTCAATGAAAAATAGAGGTTATGTCGATTCGATGTCTTCGAGTTTTATTACAAGAATGAATAATGGTTGAAAAGAGTACACGATATTTCGATACCTTAGAGTGGCGCTACCCATGATCTGCAGATTGTACTAGCAAGTTAGTGTTAAGAAATCGATGACTATCAAATCAGCAGTTACAATGCAAATTCGGTAGATGGCGTTAGTAGTTACAATTAGGCTTATTATCAGATAAGGTGTTGTCTTTAGACATCTTGGCTGGGTTGAAGCTAGACTGCGACGCACGCTGCAACGCAGTACAATCACACATATCATTAATAGGGCAGATGACCTTTAGATCATCGGCGTATAATAAACTTAGGGACGAAATAAGGTCTCCGTCTAGGTAGTTTATCATAATTCCATAAAGTAATGGTATATCGACCCCTGACTAACACCGGAACGAGTGTGATAAGTGTTTGAAATGAAGCATTCATGGCAAACATACTGCTGCCTGTCACACATATAGCTTGCGAATAGTTTTACGAGGTTTGGAGAAAATCCCATAGCACAAAGCTTACTCAGTAGTATGTCGTTATCGACCTAGACGAATGCCTTTTAAAAGTCAAAATATATAACGTCAACCTGGAAACCGCGGTCAAGGTGATCCGATATAATATCAACCAAAATAAGAAGATTGGTGTTGACCGCGCATTTGGAACGAAACCAGTGTTGACAGTCAGATAAGGACGGTTTAATCTGCCATCTGAGATTCCCTTCTGTAGGATGGATTCATACATTTTAGCAGGAGCCGAAGAACTAGTTATAGGCCGATAATTCTCGACGCTAGAAGGATTACCAGACTTTAGGATCGGAGTGACACAAGTAGTCTTCCAACAAGACGGATACACACCGGTTGAGAGTGACAGGTTTAGAATAAAGCATAAGGGGTTCTTTAGTCACTTTATCAGGCCCAACACATTTGGATTTCAGCCCATTGATGCTGTCCTCAATGTCTGCCACTGTAATTTCACCTATACTGACGTGACCAGCTAACGTACTAGTGTTAGAGTTTACCGAATCACTATCCAGAGTAGGAGTATCAGGCAAGAAAACGCTTGATAAAAATGACGAAAACGCCTATGCAGCCCTGCTGCCAGTATGATTTTCTCACGCGTAAGAAACCTTAGTCTCAAATCCAGCTTTGGATATAAGGCTGCTTATATGTTGCCAAAAAGCACGCGGATCGCTCTTAAGTTTTGATTGTACACGGCGAATGTAATATGTATAAGAAAGAGAGGTTCGCTTGTTAATATCAGATCTGAGGCGAGAAAACTGCGTATAGTATTCCGGATCTCCACCTGCCTTCCATTTGCGATGGATGATTGCTTTGCATCTAATATCGCGTATCAAGTCAACAGATAACCAGACAGGATATGTTCTACTAGTTTTTGAGATCTATTCTTTTTGGGTATGCATTGATCGAAAATATTGGATAATATACTAGAAAATGCCTCGCAAAGTTCCAGTCATCGCACGAGTCAATATTACTTGGCTCAATGGTACCGGAACCCCCTCGACCAGTCACTGTATCCAGAGTAACGTTAATATCCAGAGGAGGGTGGTAGGCATCTCGATGCGGTACCAATCCTACGCCTTCGATCTCAGATACTTTGCCATGACGAGTACGCTCCGACACCAGCACCACATCTAACTTTCCTCCATACATATTTACCACTTCATTTTTCTCAATCAAACCACAAACCGAAAGAAACTAATAATAATAGCTCAAAACATCACTAGATCTATATCTTGGGTTCAAATTGAGGTCACCCATTATTATAATATCACTCTTTAAACCACTTATTATTTATTAAACTTTCATGAACCAATTCTTTTACTCTTCGACAGAAGCACGTGGGTTTATGTACACTACACAGATATAGCACCATTGATTTTCAATAGTGCATAAAGTCCAAAGGTCTTCACCGTCAATTGTCTCCAAATCAGTTCAGCGGCTAAGTCCGACGCCAGGGCGCGCGGCCAACAGCACTCCTCCGCCACCACCGGTAGAACGATAACGACGAAGTATACTCCATCCGTCGCTCGCTATCTCAGAGTACTCAACTGATTCATTCAAAAATAATTCGGTAACAGCCACTATGTTATACCTGGAAGTCAATAACTCATTTAAAACAAATCCTTGCTTAGTATTGAGGCCCCTAACATTTTGGTTTGCTAAGGCAACCTCAATTCCTCAAAATAACCAAGCTTTAACCCTTGCGTTATCGGGCCAGACTTCTGGAAACAGACATATCCCATAGAACTTCACAGGAACAGTCAGCTTGTATGACTTGTAGTCACCTCTTGGTTTGAGCTCCTCCACAATACAACTCCCCCCAGAACATTACTGCTGCAGGTAGCTGTTTACCTCATCTACCTCTGACGACATATTCCACAGATGAATGTGTTTATGATGTTCTACGGCTTTTAAAGTGGTGTCGCTAGGGCCGGCAGTACAACGAATCGAACCAAAACGCTTAGGCTTTTTGTGACTTACACTTACCCAAGCATCTTAGGACTCCGACAGAACTGTTCCCGACTCAGTCCCGGCGTCATAATCCCGCTGAACCGGAACATCAGATGTTACACCTGGGAGATCCTCTTTTCTGGGTTTGACCTTGTTTACCACCTCCGAAGTGACCTCCGAAGTTTCCAAAGTCAAACTGGAGTCGGTCCTGTCTGAAAGTGAGTTTCCCTGCCCCTGTTTCTCATGCTCTTCTGCAACCCCTATCTTAATAATCGGCACCATATTACCGGCCCCACGACAACACCGACACCGACTCTCAAGTGCAACCTCGACATCCTGAAGGCGCTAGTTGGTAATTTCAAATTTTGTTGTACACAACGTAAGGGCATCATGGTAGCGAACGATAGTGGACACAGCGTCCGTGAGCTGCTCAGTCAGCAATATAATTCGTTCCCGCAGGACCTGCATTTCCAGTGTTATAATGTCCTCGCTACGCGAACTATCGGCTGTAGTAGGAGCGTCCGGAGAGTGCATTTGCGTCACAATACCTTCGCTCGGCATCGCCACACTACCGTCACCACGCGCACCTAGGGGCACAGTATCGCTGGTGGCGCAAGCTTGGGCGGTATAGAGTGGGTTTTCTATGCATGATGGTTTTCAATGTTGTCGGTGTACTGACAGGAGTGTCGTAGTTACTCGCACCTCTTTTAGGAGCAGCGCTACATTCGGGGCAAACCCAAGTGTCTTTTACGACATTGCTAAAAGTTATATTGCAGCACTGTAGACGATATATTCTACTGCACTCCGTTATCTTGCATTGGAGAAATTCCTCACCTGGCATCAAACTTCGCTGGCATCCAAAGCAATTATTCACAGCAGCAAAAGTAGCGTAAAAAGCTCAAAGCAAAGCGAAATATAACAGATAAATAACGGACGTACTCAGCAAAGCAACAGCGACGCGGTGCGGCGGCGACGCAGCGAACCGGTTGCACGCTCGGCGGTGCAGAGCGATGACGTCCGCCACGCGCTCGAAGGAATCGATAAATTCGCCGGGTGCCGCAGGTACACGATAGCGCAGCGGTTATAATGCGGCAATTTGCATTACGGAGACATTGGGTTCGAGTCCGCTCCGAAGGAATAGTTTTTTTTTTCCAAAGAATGCGTCTCCTCAAACACCACACTAGCTGTCACGCTCTAAGGCCACCCAGTGGGCGTCAACAACAGCTAACAACTCCACAAGAGGAACAAGGAATCATAAAATACAGTTCATCACCAATCACAGCAAAGTTAGAAAAATATTTCGCAATAATTCACAACTAAAACACGTCTAACGGTAGTGACGAACGCAACGCGACGAAATATGGGCAAACAAAAAAGTTATCAGTACCTTAAAAAGAAGACGTGATAGAAATAAAAGACTTCCACTGCCTACATAATCTAACTAATAGGAAACTTTAATAGCAATAAATTTTTCGGATACTGAAATCGTGTTAAGCAGTGTAATCTTTATTTTTAATAATAAACTTGGCGTTAATGCCCCGGTTATGCTCTCGCGCACGCGGGCTTTGGGTCCGCCTTGACCATGATCCAGTATTTGGCATATCAGATAATTGCAGTGGAGCGACTGCCATCTAACCTCCGTGTCCCTTCTACCAGGGGAACCTGACCAGATTGGATCATGGTCTTTAAACGTTATCTTAGGCTGGAACTCCATTGGCGCGGTGCAGTGCACTGCGCGGCGCGCCGCGCGGTGCCACGTCACGGTGACAACCAAAGAAACGGTGGTGTTATTCTGGTTTTTCAAATTAGGCAACGTTCGCACGAGAGATTTTAAGTTAGGCAACGTTTGCACGAGAGCTTTTTCGATTCTTTTGCGCTCGTTATTTTAAACGACTCGCATAAATATTGACCATATGTCTTCTCGACTGTGTGTTCACACGCAGGCGTAAAAAGTAAATGAAGATTTTTTAAATCTGCCGACTCAAATGCAACCAAGAGAAACGTACGAAAAGGATATCATTCAGTTTGGATTAAAACACTGAAAGTGCCGGCAATTATGCAATTTTCAGATACAGCATACATGTTCTATAATTTTTTACTATGGTGCCAAACCTGTACGCCCACCACCACCTCTATGTACCACTGGGCGTACAGTAGGTACTAAGTATCGCTATTCTAAAAGCCGTCGGACCGTCGGACGTGCAGATTTGACGTTATAGCAAACAATGTCAAAAACTGTTTTCTCTTTTGGAAACTAATAATTTTGTTCTGGCCTACACTTAGATTTTTGATCTAAAAATGTATGAAACGCGAATGTTGCTTTTTTTAAACTAAAAAGTACAACATCATAAATATGTGAAGAAATTTGATCACCTCGATTGGTCTTCCCCGAATACTATGATAACTGAGAATTTTACCCGACTTCGAGGAAGCCAAGGAAGGGTAATGAAGTTAACAGTCTATGTATGAAGAACTCACAGAGATTTGTCCGGACCGTAGCAAGTGAAACAATGTGGTCTCTGCCTACCCCTACGGGAGAAAGGCGTGACCGAATGAATGTGTGTCATTCAGAGAATTTCTTTAAAAGAATGTTGATCTAGACAAGCACTATCATTTCTCTCTAGGAAGTAGTGTTGTAGGACCAATAGTTTTAGAGTCATTACCATTTTAAGTTTGACAGCTGTTACCCGAAATGTAGATCTTGACGAGTACTATCATTTATCTTCAGGAACGAATGTTTTAGGAGCGATCGTTTTAGAGTTATTACAGTTTCAAGTTTGATAGCTGTCATCGGAAATGTAGATCTCGACGAGCACTATCATTTCTCTTTAGGAACTAGTGTTCTAGAATGAATAGTTTTAGAGTTATTACAGTTTTAGGTTTGACAGCTGTCATCCGAAATGTAGATTTTGATGAGCACTATCATTTCTCTTCAGGAACTAATGTTCTAGGAGCGATCGTTCAAAAGTTTGACAGCTGTCATTCGAAACGTAGATCTTGACTAGCACTATTATTTCTCTTTAGAAACTAGTGTTCCAGAACCAAACACTCCATATTTATAATTCGAGATGACGAAAGGACCACGATAACGAAACGAATACGATATTGGTACAGAATCAGAAAAAGGGGAGGGGCTTACACATTAGCGGTCAAAATTTGTTTGACTAGGTCGACTTCCTATTTCATTGTGTGAATGCGTTATATCTGTACTTAAAAAAGGTAGACAGATATATGTGAGTGAACTATGTCACATAAGGAGGAAAGATTCGAACTGTTGGTAAAAAGAAACAGTCAAATTTGACGTCTCATGTTGACATCTACTGACATCGCGCCGCACGCTGCACGACGGGGGCAAATTAAAAAAAAATGTAGAAAAAGTTCATACATCGGAGCTAACATTTCGGGCTTGGATTGCGGGTTTTGCCCCTATCTTGCAGTGCGCCGCGCGGCGCACCTCTTCAATGTGTTCCAGCGCTTAAATGGTAAATTTAATGTGGTTTTCATCAATGTAGTGATTGAAGAGGAAGGTATGTTCAATATTGTTTTGTGTAGGACACCACGCGAACGAGGTCGCGACAGGCAGCAAGTTGAATATTTTAGAAGGTGAAATTTTAGAAAATTACTGGCATAATTTATGGTCAAAACCAGTAGAACACAACGCACACTCAACACAGGCTGAATTAAAAGAACAAGAAATGGAAAATATCAATCCTATGCCTGAAATAACAATTGATAAAGATGATGTTACACAAGCTATAAAAATAACTCTAAACTGGAAAGCACCTGGACCTGACAAAATTCAAAATTATTGGTTAAAATACCTGACTTCAACACACGCACATATTGCAAACGCACTGAACCACCAAGTCACATAACCCACAAGACATGCCCCCATTCCTAACACAAGGCGTCATCTACTTAAAACCAAAAGATAACGACACGACAAATCCAGCTAAATACAGACCCATCACTTGTCTCCCTATTATTTACAAACTACTGACATCCATCAGATCCCATAAAAATGACACACACATCTCAAAAAACAAAATCATACCAGAGGAACAGAAAGGCTACAGTAAAGGGTCGATGGGCTGCAAGGAACAGCTGATAATCGATGCAGAAATACACAATCAAGTCAAACAGAAACGCAGAAACCTACACTATTCATACATTTACTATCAAAAAGCTTTTGATAGCGTACCCCACTCCTGGCTGTTACATGTTGTAAAAATGTAAAATTGACTACAAACTAATACTATTTTTACAGTACGCAATGACCAAATGGATGACGAAGCTCAATTTAAAAACCTATACCACGACACTCTGTACATCACCGATAAAAATTGCACGCGGAATTTTTCAAGGTGATTCCCTCAGCCCGCTGTGGTTTTGCCTAGCCTTAAATCCTCTCTCTAGAATCCTTAATAATACTCCCTACGGATATACAATAGACATGGACAGCAATTTTAGAATTACGCATCTGTAATACATGGATGATATAAGTCCGTTCCAGTCCGGTTTCCGACCTGGACATAGTACGGCTACTGCTCTACTTAAGGATACTGAAGATATAAGGGAGAGTATGGAGAACACTAAATTGTCAATCCTTGTATTAATTGATTTTTCTAATGCCTTTAACAACGTCGATCATGACATCCTGCTGGCTGTCTTATCGCATCTCGGTGTCTCGTCCTCTGTTATTGATTGGTTCACGTCGTATCTTCGCGGTCGTCAAGGCAGTTACGGCTGATGGGTTAACGTCTAGCTGGAGCAACCTTGAGACGGGTGTCCCGCAGGGTGGTATCCTCTCCCCCCTTCTTTTTTCAATTTTTATAAACTAACTTACTCGTTGTCTCAACTGCTCGTATCACCTGTATGCTGACGATTTGCAGGTATATGCGGACTCGGAGGCTGCTGATATTTCGGATGCAGTGTCTGCTCTTGTTAAAGATCTTGATGTTGTCCAGAATTGGGCTTCCAAATTCGGTATCTCTGTTAATCTTTCTAAGTGCCAAGCCGTTATTCTGGGTAGCCCGTATCAAATTAAACGCCTCGACATTTCCCGGGTTCCTCCAATTCATTTCAACGGTGTGGTTGTCCCTTATTCTCCCCAGGTAAAAGATTTGGGGCTCCACATTTATAGTACTTTTAGCTTGTCAGCCCACGTGACTGAGGTTAGCAGGAAGGTAACTGGGACTCTTTGCTCTCTCTACAGGTTTAAATTCTTTCTTCCTCCTGCTACTAAAATCTTACTTGTGCAGTCCCTAATTTTACCTATTATTGAGTATGCTGACGTATGTTGCTCTGACATTAATCAAGAGCTCCTTCTTAAGCTGGAACGTCTTCGGAACAACTGCATCAGGTTCATTTTCGGTCTGCGCAAGTACGATCACATTTCCGAATTTCGTGCCAAGCTTAAGTGGCTCCCCATCCGCCAACGCCGTAATTTAAGAATGCTATCTCAACTTCATTCCATCTTATTCGATCCGGCCATCCCCAACTACCTTAAAACTAAATTCAAGTTTCTTTCTGACACCCACGACCGTGGCCTTCGCTCCTCGAGTAACCTTTTATTAAATCTTCCTCTCCACCGTACGGGTTTTATCTCCAATTCTTTTGTACTGAGGGCTGTAAGGCTCTGGAATGATCTCCCTCCCGATCTTAGATTGCTTTCCAGCAAATACTCATTTAAGAAAGCTGTTCGTGAGCATTATCTGAAGGATCTTTAGTGTTGGGGCTCACGAATTTGTCTCCTATCTCCCCCTTGTTTAACTGAGCTTCTTTCCCCTTTACTCGTATAGTATTTATATGGTTATGTATTCTTGCTATATTACCCACTCACTACGTTTATTTATATTAATTTATTTTTAGTTATCTATCTATTTATCTGAACATTATCTCTGGTTTGGTTATGGTTACATAAACGGTTCCCCTCCTTCTTTTTGTCTAGTAGCTTCTCTTGCACCGCCTACCTTTTTCTTCATCCAACATCTCCTGGTTGACTGGTAGATAAGGCTATTTTAGCTTTAAGTCCGCCACTGTACTATTTTGTGCATGAAGATTTAATAAATAAATAAATAAATAAATAAATATAAAACTCTACGCAAGCACAAAGCAGGAACTAGACCATCTACTAAGGTTACAGAAACACTTACCACCGATGTAAAAATGACGTTTGGTACAAATAAATTCAAAATAAACAGCATTATTAAAGGCCAACACAGCAGGACAGATGCATTTAAATTGGAACTGCAAGGAGGGATAATTAATAGTATGGAACCCAGAGAAACATAATATTTAGGATATCAGCAGAGCACGTCCATAAACCACACAGATATAAAAACATTACTAAAAACTCAAGCTGCTGCTGCACGACCTCATTCCGCCGTCCCCTTTCCGCCATCGGGAGACACGATCCGGGCGAGCGCTTCATCCTTATGTCGTGGATCTTCCAACTATCCGCACGAGCCGCTTTGGCTTGACTTTTATAATGCGTACGGCTAAGGAGTGGAACGCGTTGCCTGCGAGTGTGTTCCCCGATCAATATAATCTGGATGCCTTCAAGGCTAGAGTGAATAGGCTGTTCCAAGACGGGCATGCTCCATCTTCGGCCGCAACGTCACTTACCAACAGGTGAGATGGCGGTCAAATGCCTGTCTTGTTTAATATAAAAAAAAATTAATAATAATAAAGTACTGAGCACCCAACTCTCCGCTAGGAATAAAGCTAAAGCAATTAATATCTACGCTACCCCATTTTGACTTACTCTTTTGGAGTCGTTAAATGGTCTGATACTGAACTTAATGCCCTCAACACCCTAACAAGAACAACTAGCAATAAACACAACATTCATCACATACACTCTGCTGTACAAAGATTCACACTGAAAAGAAAACTAAGAGGTCTCGGATTTATTAATATTAAAAACCTGCACTACACCCAAATATAAAGATCGTACTTTATCCGAAAATGCCATGACAGTTCACTACACGAAGCCATAGTCAACTTACCACATTCTAGAACACCCCTACAACTAAACAATAGTTAATTGGAGCCAAAAACCAAAGTCATCCAAAATGAACAAAAAATAGGAAACTGGCAAAAACAAAGCACTGCACGGAAAATACCCACACCAACTAGCACAAGACCATAGAGACCAAACAGCATCATCAACTTGGTTAACATAGGGAAATATATTTGGCGAAACAGACGGATTCCTAGTAGCAATACAGGACCAAACAATAAAAACTCGAAACGATGCCAAGTATGTATATCCTAAAAGAAGCAATAGAAACGGACAAATGCCGATTATGCCACCAGTATACAGAGCATATTGATCACATCACAGGTGGTTGTACTATACTGGCCAATAAAGAATACACACATCGTCACGATAACGTGGCAAAGTACATTCACCGACAACTTGCACTCCAACATAAACTACTAGAAACAAATACACCATACTGCAAATACAAGCCTAAAAATGTTTTGGATAATGATAAAGCAAAACTGAACTGGGACTGGGACATCAAAACCGACCGTACCATTTTAAGCATTACACTTACGTTTAAATCCACAAAGACCACCTATCTCATAGACATTGCCGTTCCAAATACTTACAACCTAAAGCAAAAGCACGCCGAAAAAGTTCAGAAATACATACCTTTAGCTGACGAAATAAAACAGATGTGGCAACTGACTGAAGAGACTGTCAGGATTATCCCGATAATTATTTCGTCAACGGGTGTAATACCAAAAACTTTACATACTGCCCTGAAAATGCTGGATCTCCACGAAAAAACCTACGTAGCCCTACAAAAAACAATAATAATAGACACCTGTTGCATACTTCGCGGCTTTCTCAACCCGACTTCGCTAACACTCCACAATATCCCAGATACCACAGGCACGCATAACACATGCATAACCCAAAATTCACAAAATCACCAGACTAGCTCACAGGAACCAGAATACTTGGCATAAGCCCGTAGCCCTGGGCCGCTTCATAAATATAACCGTAGCATTATCCAGCTTTAGTGTCTCCGCCAACGACGGTTGTAATTCGGAAAATAGTCAGGAGAAAGTCTCCTGGATATCATAGACATAGCATCGAACACATGAAATACGGGGGTGTACATTTGCCGCGAGTTCTTGCGATGTTTTTCAATCTGTGTATTAGTCGCTGTCACTTACCGTATGAGCTGATGTATACGACTGTGGTGCCCATTATTAAATACAAAACGGAAGATCCTTCAAATCTGTATTAGGTCCATTTCACTCGTCACTATAATAGCTAAGGTGTTGGGCAGTTTCCTTGACAAGCACTTGGATAGAAACGTCAACCTACACGACGCTCAGTTCGGCTTTAGGCCTAGCTTATCTACTGAGAGCGCTATCTTATGCCTCAAGCAAACTGTACATACTATACTATACAGCTCGAAGAACACCTGCGTTCTATTTAGACTTGTCAAAAGAATTGGATTTGGTATCATCTGATTTACTATGGGAGAAGGTGAAGGTGGACACCAGTGTAGATGACGGAGTTATATCTTTGCTTCAATACTGGTACAGTAAGCAAAGAATTAGTGTCCGATGGGCGGGTGTACACTCTGCAGAGTACGGGTTAGAGTGTGGAGTACCTAAAGCTAGGAGGCATAAGCTCTTCACGCCTCTTCAACCTATATATGAACAGGCTGATCGTAGAACTAAGCAGCACTAGAATCGAATGTCACGTGGATGGTGTATGTATTAACAACATTAGCTACGCTGACGATATAGTGTTGCTGAGTCCTTTGATTAGTGCTCTTCGTAAAATGCTCAAAATTTGTGAAACGTATGCGAAATCCACGGACTCAGGTACAGCGCGATGAAAAGCGAGTTTATGGTGTTTAAGTCAGGTTCGAAATCGTACTCAAACACTCCGCAAATTAGTCTGGAAGGCACTTCCCTACATAAAGCCCAACACGTTAAGTACCTGGGTCACTGGATTACTGAGGATTTATCCAATTGTGACGATATTGAGAGGGAGCGCAGGGCGCTGTCTGCCCGGTGCAACATGTTGGCCCGTAGATTTGAACGGTGTAGTAATGCGGTAAATATTACATTGTTTAAAGCATACTGCCAGACCTTCTATACGTGCAGTCTGTGGACCAACTTTACACAGCGGGTGTACATCGCACTGCGCGTCCAGTACAACAACGCGTTTAGGGTACTATTTGAACTGCAGTGATACTTTAGTGCCTCGGCGATGTTTGCGGAAACACGGACAGATTACTTTTTTACCATCATACGCAAGCGGTGCGCATCGCTGTTGCGGCGGTCTCGCGATAGTCCGAATGGCATCATTAACGTGTTGGTAAACAGGTGGGATTCTCCAATGCTGCGGCGCTGGTTGCAACTGCATACTGCCGTAGGTAGTGTAGATGCGTCGGGCGTGGCAGGGTCGGGGTATCAGTAAATAAATCTACCTACTAATTATAAGCTTATTTGTACCTAACTGATATGGATTCTTTCAGTAATAAATTATTATTTTATTTTATTTAATTATAAGAGACGTTGACCAACTGGTACTAGCACACGCATTATTTTGGTCCGATTGACGACATCGGTCCTAACCGTCGGTCGAGCACTGAATCCAGCCATATGCAATAGTTTACAATAGAGGAGAGGTTGGAGAGGGTAGAGAGAGTTTTACGAGGTCAAGGTTGTGTTGTTTGTCTTCGCACGCCAGGTGTATCTCGAGCTCCCACAGGCTCCGGATGCGATGGCCGATATTTTTGGGCTCGCATCTGCTTCGAGTGCGATGCGAAACTCTACGCAAATTTCTCTGACGGCATTTATATGCGAATTAGTTCGAAGGCGGTGCGATCGCAACGACGTCACATCTCGGTCGGTGGTTGTCTTCGTTCTCGGCTCCCTCCTTACGTGGGCGCTGTGGTGCAATCTCATGTCTGCTTACCATCAGGCAGGCTGTAAGCTTGTTTGCCATCAAGTGCGAGTCGGACTAGCATACGAAGGATTCTGTACCAACGACAAGATTTTTATGTAAGAGCAACATGTAATTCTTAAATTGTTTTACATTCGAAATCTTGTAACACCGACTTAAGCTTGACCGTTTTTTTAGTATTTGTTATTATAGGTACTTTATTATAAGCACTTTAATTATTTTTAATTATATTTATAGGCCTGATGGAAGAAATTTCTTTTTGAAAAAAAGCACCTTTTGTGTCTTTTTTACTGTTATATTTCTCTGTATATAATTTGTGTGTACAATAAACGGTTCAATAAATAAATTATTCAAAGCTTGGTGCATGTATGTTTTGCCGTATTTACAATAGAGAAATAATGAAAAAATGGCGAAAAAGCTTGTTTCTTGTATGGGACCCCCACTACTTTTCAATATATTTATATAAGATACAAGCTTGTGACAGGCAGATGGATGGTGGAGGATTAGTAGTAGGGCTACTTTTTCACTCTTCGGGCACGGAACCCATAAAAAGAGAAAAACATCCCGCGGTGTAAGTATAATAAGCATGATTACGCAGTCTACGATGACACGTACACACGTTTCCTCTGGAAACCATGTGCTTCTGTGTTGGCTGACGCTTTGACACGCCTATTCTCGGTCTCCTTATCTATTGGGGAAATTCACAAAGACCCGTTTAACTACTGACCTATTGCAATTACCTCCCTACTCTAAATAATTATGGTTCTCGAGTGGCGACCACGTACCGGAAGACGCAGCGAGGGTAGGCCTTCCGGAAGGAGAAACGACGACCTGGTAAGATCGCAGATACCAGCTGGATGCAAAAAGCTGACCGGTCTTTGTGGAGATCTCTGAGGGAGGCCTGTGCCTCGCAATGAGCGTCTTTCCGTTGATAATCGGCTGGCATAATGTATTTGTACTGCAGAAAAGGGCTATTCGCGCGATTTACCATTAGGACTTAGAACTTCACTTAGAGATTAATTCAGGAATATTGTTATATGTTCTATGTTCACTTGTTGAAGAAGAACAGTGATGTTCATAATAGGAATACTAGAAATAAAGATAACTTGTTTCTAGTGCTTTTGGTCTGACGAAAGTCCCAAAAAATTTTATGGGTCAATGTACCCATGTGTGTATGTAATAAGCTGTACCTGTTGTGTTGTTTTCTTTATGTCAATATTATATACTTGTTTTTGTGCACAATAAACTGTTAAATAAATAAAATAAATAATTTTTACAAAGCAAAGGACAGTGGGTTGTCGTACCTAATCTCCCTTTGGACTGTGTCATTGAACCACTAGGTCTCCTTGTCAAGCTCCTCCCGTTGACACCCCTAGCACCGTCCTTGCCGCCCGTGCGATAGCTACCTGAGTTCTGTCCCAGAGTTTCAATTCAATTCAATTCAAATACTTTATTGTGACACACAGGTTGGTATACATAATTAGAAATAATATACAGATCTTAAGTAAATACAGAGAGCTCTGTGGTCTGCCCACGGACATACAATAATTCATAGTTTTAGATCATACAAATCAAATTAAATATATCTACGCACATGTCATATTGTTATTAAATAATTATTATGTCAAATTTATTTTACTACTAAGCTAATAATACCTATATAAGTCATTAAGTTACATTATTTATTTCCAATGTTTGCAAAGTATAGTTAATAATTCATTTTAAGTTGAGTCGTTTAAAAATTCGTTAATAGAGTAATATGCTTTGTCAATTAAATAATCAAGTATTCTTTTTTTAAATACTACCCAGTCAGTACACCCTCTGATGTGTGCCGGTAGTTTGTTATATATTTTCGGCACCATTATTATAACACTATTACCACATAGAGTTGTTTTATGGGCTGGTGCAATTAATTGATCACAGCGACGCGCTCACGTGCTGAAAGTAAATCTGTTGATGTACCGCCTTACGAACATTGCACATTCATAGATATAGAGCGAAGGTAGCGTTAAGATCTATAGTTTTTTAAAGTAAGGTCGACAACTCTCTGTTTGTCTTATCCCAACTATCGCACGTATGCATTTCTTCTGAAAAATGAAAACTCGCTCATGATTGGTGGCATTTCCCCAAAAAATTATACCGTATCTGAGTCGCGTAGCTACATATCCATGGTAGGCAGTGAATACAGCATCTTGATTTGCAATCTTCGATAAGTTTCTCAGTGCATACGAGAATTGTCTTACTTTTTTGCACACAAACTCTATGTGCGTTTGCCATTTTAAGTTGCTATCGATGTGCAGACCCAAGAACTTTGTTGTTGATGTTTCTCCTATTTCCATATCATCAAACATTACCTTAGTAATTAAATTTTCATTAGTTTGTTGCCCAAATGTCATTATTTTTGTTTTGTCAAAGTTTATTATTAGATTGTTGGACCGTAACCACTCCACTATTAACCCAAGACTATTCATAATTTCATGTTCATTAAAATATGTCACAGTGCAGTCATCCGCGAATAATGTCATACGATCCTTTGTAAATTTTACAATATCATTAATATAGATTATGAATAGTAGCGGGCCCATAACACTGCCTTGTGGCACACCATACTCAACATTTGTGACGTAGAGGTATAACACTTTTCAGTTTTCGTGACAGGACATATTCTATCAATACCCGTAATTTGTGTACGACCATTCAAATATGATGCCAATAATTTCAGGGCATTTCCGCGTATTCCGTAGGACTCTAGTTTTTTCATTAATGTTTCATGATTAACGAAGTCAAATGCTTTTGACATATCCATGAAAACTGCATATACTGGACTTCGCGTGTCAACTCTACTGCATATAGCGTTTAGGAAATCGTATACAGCCAGGTCTATTGATTTATTTTTCCTAAATCCTTTCTGTTCCTCTGTAAGAATTTTTTGAGATTCGAGATAGTTGTAAAGTCTATTAAACATCACTTTTTCGAATATTTTAGAAAAACCGGGATTTAATGCCATAGGTCTGTAATTTTTCATGGCATACCTACAATTATTTTTAAATAATAGTTTTACTACCGTTTTTTACAACGCCGTAGGAAACACACCATCTTCAAAACAGATATTAATTACATAGCTTATTACAGGTGAAATTATTTTTGAAAATAATTTCCGTCATATGCTGTGCTGTTAGTATTTTTCAAATTATTAATTATAGAATGTACCTCTTCAGAGTCGGTAGGCCTAAAAAATAATGAGTTACACGAACTGTAGTTAGAAGTACTTCTCAGTCCCGCGGTTTTTTTGAGCGATCGCACCTGTTTAATGTAAAAATCATTAAAGTTTTCAGCTATTTGGACAGAACATTTTATTGTGTTACCATTGACAATAATTTGGTCAATTTTTTCACGTGGTAAATTGTTTTTGTGTTTGTTATGCCAAGTTGCATTAGACTTTTTTTTTTATTTAAGAATAAAGTAAGTATTTTGCGCTTTCTGTGCAAGTTTTATCATTTTCCTGTATTTCTGAGAGTAACTTTTAAATTGTTTTCTGTCAGTAGAGTCTTTTGAAAGCCTGAATTTCCACAGTAAGTTTCGCTTGATTTTGCTACATTTTTTTATACCCTTAGACAACCACCTCGGTCTCGGATTTACGTCGATTTTAGTTTTTATTACTGGAAAACACAAATCATAAAACATTTTAAACACTTCATAGAAGTTGTTAAAGGCCTTATCTCCATCGGTTTCCATAAATACGTCACTAAAAGAGAGTTTTTCAATACATTCTCTGAAATTTACCATATTTTCCGTGCAGTAGTCTCGTCTTTCTGAAAACCAATAATTATAGTTGCATGACATCTTTACGGGACACTTAATAATTTGAGCTTTGTGCCAATATTGTCTCTCCGAGGGAAAATATAAATGATCTTGGTTTTTTTTATATCACTAAGGTGTCAAACAAGCTTACGGCCCGCCTGAGGAGTCACCGCAGCTATAGACGTTTGCAATACCAGGGGCGCTCTCTTCCACTCCTGTAGGTGATCAGATGCTCGGATTTCCGAAATTCTCAGAGAGCACCACCGTTGTCCCACTCGGAGAGCCAGCATGTATTGCCTTCAGCCGTTCCCGATGTTATGTCTAATAAGTAAATAGGCTGTGCAAATATCCTTTCAAACTTTGTCTAAAATGGAGACCTCGCTGGATCTCTGAATAATCCAAAAGTAACCAACGCAGACACCAATTTGGACATTCGTGGCAAAAAACGCCATTTTGTTGTAGTGCTGCGGTTTCAGAACGACTCCTTTACAATCTCAAGTATCGCTGTCTCAAACTAATCCCAATTTAGGGCTAATTTGGAAAATAAAGTCAAATTGGTTTCAAAAACAAGGTAATCAAGTAATTACAATAAACCGACTGCCATCTGACCTCCGAGACTCTGTTTCCTAACGATGTTAACCCTCACCGTATTTGTAACTTGTATTTACTAAACGCTTACTATCATCTGTAAGAATTATATTCTGGGAAAACCTATTAATTGATGAAGTCATTCAAATTTTTGATAAAAAAAATTATATCCCGTCTCCAGTACGGCAATATTACAATGTAAGTATTAGCCGGAAAAATCATTAGTAGGTGGAGTTTATCATATTTTTGGAGATAGTATTATCTTAATTCGCATGTGGCAATAAAAGATATGATAACATAATCATACACTTAATTTTATACACATTACTATCGTCGATATCAGGTATTTTTCGGCACTTAATGAAAGGGCATTTCTGGAAGGTTGGTGTCTATTACACTAATTTAATTAAATAATTGTGATAAATAAATACTTGCGCTTACATGGATTACTTATCACAAGCTAATTAATGCACTTAAGTGTACATATGGCTTTGTGAAATCGTCTTAATCAACATTTTGTTTCAGAAATGTCCAGGATAATAATAATTTTGTTAGCGCTCATCGCGCTTGCCAAAGCAGATTTCCGTTTACCATTGGAAAGAGAATTGCATGATGAGACTCATGTTATAACTAATAGAAATACAGTATTTGAATCAGTGTACAGATTGCCTGCTTCAGTTGTTCCTCTTGAGTATGACATTTACATCGATCTTTACTTTGACGAAAATGTGGATAGACCTTTTAGTTATGACGGACGAGAAGATATCGTTATTCAGGTATGTTTGCAAATTTATTTCGACTTTTTGCAATTACTGGACATGGGCGTCTCCCAACATTTAGGTTAGGTTAACACTCGTCACAATGAGAAGTGATTTATAACTATGTTAGAAAATCTATAAGTATTTATACAATACAATCTTCTGGCGGCCCTACATAGACTGCTTCTAATAAGTGGTCGTTTTGTACGACAAATAGGACTTGTGCTACTAAGATAAGTTACTTTGCCACACACCACAAGGCTGACTTACAATCATCAACTTCATAGTAATGAATAAATCGAGTATAACATACCTTATACGAAGTCTATGGTTAAATACTAACCTAAAACTATTCAAAACAAAGTAAAATGTTCCCAGGCCGTCGAAGGAGTAACACATATAATACTGCACTCCAACGTTGACAGAATAAATTCAGTCAGCGTCCTCTCAAATACTGGAACACAAGTTCATCTTAACGCATGGGAGCCTTGGACCTTGGAGCCGCAGTACCATTTCCTCAAGGTCAATTTAGCACAAACACTCGAACTTAATGTCAATTATACATTGCACATAGAATATTCTAGTACAATGAACGAAGGACCAATGAAGAGAGGTATCTGGAGAGGATGGTACAAAGATGATAATGGTGTGGAAAGGTGAGTCTCATAATGATAACTTGTATGGAAAACCGAACCAGATCCAGAATATTGGTTAATTGATTGATTGATTGATGTAATCTTCATTGTACCAAAAGAAAATATACATTTAACATAAATGTTACAGAGGTATGTTCAAAGGCGGACTTATCCCGCAGGTCTTATTATTATCATTCCGAGCATGTAACTTTCGAACACTTTACATAATTATTGTCAGAATACATATTACTATGGTTACTTATACATCAAGATATCCTCAGATGACTCTCAAGTTGTAATTGTTACGGCAAATCCATCCGATGTCAAAAGGTCCATCCGATGTCAAGGGTATGGTCAGATATGTGTCGGTTATTTATGTTCTACAGAAATGAATGAAACTTGCCAACTTGAATGAAATTTTCCACTGGCTCACAAAATTAGGCGCATCCGTGGGGCATCTGCCACGTCACGGTGACATTTCTATTTGTTGCGTGATACGGAACCACGAAAGGTCCGAAACCAACTGTCAATATAACTTTGTGTTTACTTAATTTTAGTAATATTTAATTTAATTTATTCTAGAATTTATGCCACAACTCATTTCCAACCCTACAACGCCAGACAGGCTTTCCCTTGCTGGGACGAGCCTTATTACAAAGCTGTATTTAGGATGCATCTTTCGAGACCATCTGGGTACATCGGGCGATTCTCAAACACTGTCTTACAAAGTGTTGACGTGTAAGTATTATCGTTATATTTCGTATGTGTTCTAACTTCCGCTAATATTATAAGGTAAACAAATTTATATGTAAGTTCGATCCGAATCCAAGAAAATGCTGTACAGATTACCTACAGTAGGTCATCATCATCATCCTGGCGTCATGTCCCGGTTGCGCCCCCGCGCAGCACGCGAGAGCCCAGGGTCTGCCTTCCTGCTATTCCTGGCCCACCTAGCTCGGTCTTCGGCATCTCTCGTGGTGAGCTTATTTGCACGCATATCGTTCTCGACTACGTCAAGCCATCGCTTCTTGGGTCGGCCTCTCCTTTCCGTGCCCGGCGGGGGCGGCATAACCAGACAATTGTTCCCCACATAAATTGCCGGTCTGCGCAAAACGTGGCCATACCAACGAAGGCGACACTCTTGTAGCTTATCTGCCATGTCACGGACGCCAAGGCTACCCCGAATGTGGGCGTTTCGAACCCGATCCTTTCGTGAAACTCCACACATCCACCGCAGCATCTTCATTTCCGTGACGCACAGCTCCTGCTTGTGTCGCTCTAATAGGGGCTAAGTCTCGCTACCGTAAAGAAGAGCAGGTCTAACGATGGTCTTATAGACCTGTCCCTTCAACTTTATCGGCATTTTGGGGTCACAAATGACACCTGTTACCTCCCGCCATTTGGCCCAAGCAGCGGATATTCGGGCCTTGACGTCGCCATCGATGTCCGGTTGAGCTAAGCACACATCCCAAGTATCTCACCTGATCCGATCTCACTTGACTTCCTCATCGCCTATGCACACGGGTAGGGGATCTGCACTCTTGCAGGCCATGTACTCTGTCTTCGCCACATTTATCTTCAGACCGCCGTTCTCAAGTGCCTCCTTCCACTTTTTTACACGTTGCATTAGTCGCCCCTTGTCGGAGTCTGTCAGCGCGATATCGTCAGCATACATGAGCAGCCATGGAGGTACCTCATGATAATCTCGGATGCTGTCTGACAATACGTCTAAAATACTTTGAACAGAAGTGGGCTAAGTACAGAGCCCTGGTGTACCCCAACGGTAATCGGGAACGGTTTGGTGTCACCAACGGCAGTCCTTACTATGGAATCGGAATCGTGGTACATGTCTCGGATAATGTCAATATAGGCCTCAGGTATCGACTTGGACCGCAATGCCTACCATATCATATCCCGATGTATACAGTCAAAGGCCTTCTGCATATCCAGAAACAGGAAATGCAGGGGTGTGTTCTTTGATCTGTATCCCTCCATGAGCGATCTCAGGGCAAATACGGGGTCCATGGTCCCACAACTCGGCCGAAACCCATACTGACACTCCGAGATTGAACACTCGCGTTGGATCCAAGAGTCCACAATGCGTTCGAAGAGCTTCATGGTGTGAGACATCACCTTTACACCGCGGTAGTTGGTGCGCTCCCGCACCGAGCCCTTGCCCTTATAGACTGGAGTAATAATACTTAGCCTCCATTGGTCTGGTATCTTCCCGGTGCAGAGAATGCAGTTATAAAGGTCGGTTAGGATGCTTACACCACGAGAGCCCATCGATTTCCACGCCTCGATAGGGACTCCATCGGGCCCGACAGCTTTCCGATTCTTCATGCGGCGAAGAGCCGTCTCGACTTCCTCAGCCGTTATCGGTGGCACAAGTCCTTGGTTCCAAGGGCGGTCCGGGGGCTGCACCTCTTTGTGCTGCTTGTTGAGCAGCTCGTGCAAGTACGAGCGCCATCTCTCCTTCACCGCGCGGTCATCGCATAACAGGTTACCGCTAGGGTCATTAACACAGCGGCACGTGGAAATGTCCTGTGCCGCTTTTACCCTCGATTGTGCCAACTTGTAAATGAGTTTCTGCCCCTCAGACGATTCCAACTTATCGTATAAAGGACGTAAGTGGTCTCGTCTGGCTCTGGCTACCGCTCGTTTGCTGGCACGTTTGGCATCCCTGTACACAGCGTGGTGTTCAGGAGATCTGGACGCTTGCCACTTTTTAAAGAGGGCTTTCTTCTGCCTGGTCTCCCTCTGGACTGTATCGTTCCACCACCAGGTCTCCTTGTCAAGTCTGCGACCACCACTAGACACACCCAGCACCGTCCGCGCTGCCCGTGCGATAGCTGCCTGAGTTCTGTCCCAGAGTTGTAGGACGGGTTCACCGTCTGTCGCAACACTAAGGTCGCTGACAGAAGCGGCGAACTCGTGGGACTTGGTTCCTTTAAGCAGCCACCAGCGGGTTTGGCGTCGGCACTGCTCCCAGTATTTGCCTCGGGGCTTAACGCGCAGGTCCATCACAAGGACCCGATGCTGGGCAGTGAGACTCTCTCCGGGTATAGCTTTACAGGTGGCTACTTTGCCAATACTGTCTCTCCGAGTGAGAAAGTAATCGATCTGGGTGGCGCTCCTCCCACTCTTGTAGGTGATCAGATGTTCGGATTTCTTTTGAAAAAACGTGTTTACGATGGCCAAATCGGCAGCTGTATACGTCCGAAGAATTTCTTACCCTTCAGCGTTACGGCTCCCAAAACCAAATCTGCCATGTACACAGCCAAACTCCTCAAACTTCTCACCCTCATGACCGTTCAGATCGCCACCCACAGCAATACCCTGTGACAACGGAATGTTTCGTAGCACTTCCCCGACTTGCTCCCAGAATAGCATCGCCGCAACCGACCTGTGAAGCGGACCTCCTATAACCATCAGGCGGTCGCTTATACGCTTCACATCCAAAACGCTGTCCCGAAACTCCTCAGAGAGCACTACCCCCACGCCGTTGTCCCCACTCGGAGAGCCCGTGTATATAAGCTTGTAGCCGTTCCCGATGTTGCGGGACCTGTTGCCTCTCAAACGAGTCTCCTGCACGAACGCTACTGCCACCCTCAGCCTGGCGAGCACATCGACCAGCTCACGCGCCCGTCCGGTCAGCGTGCCAAGGTTCCACGACGCGAAGCGGACCTTTCTGTGGGCTAGCGTTTTTAACCGGGCCCGCCCTGGACCCGGTAGCCCTAACCGACTTGACACAGGAGTAGGGCGATCCCCCTGCGCGTCGTTTTTCGGCGACGCCCTATCCGTGTCCGGTTTCCTTATTGAACTGTCCATAATTTTTGCGGGGTTTTGGCTTTTTACGTGCGTCGACTCCCATCCGACCCGCACAACCCGTTAGGGAAAACCCGATTCGCCAGAGCCTCGTCCGTCTGCCAGCAGGGGGACCACGTGCAGGTGAGGTTGGCTTGGGCCCCTGAGATGGTGGTGGGGCCCCAAACCCAAAGGTACCCACAGTAGCTACTATTCCAATAACCACTTACACGCTAACTATCCAAGGCATGTCCGAGTCTTGTATAATCGTTGATCACGTTTGGAAAGAAAACAAAATAATGTTGATAGAACCAAAACTTGATGGACTATTTTCTCGGAATTCGATCGGAAGCAGTGCATAAACGCTCTTATTATCCGACTGCTTAAGAAGAAGGATTATGTTTTTCGAATTCGAGTTTGTTAATTTTGGTATTCTGTTTTTGTACTACTTTTATTGTATTCTTTAAAAAAATATATGTACGTATGATTTCAATGGCTGGCATTTGGCTTCAGTTATATCTATGGAATCTGTTTTACAGACTATCAAACAACCGAGCTCGAGACAATTTTATGCCAACACCAAAAATGTCATCTTACCTGGTGACTTTCCTCGTGAGCGAATCTTTCCAAGTTATTGCAGAAGATAGGTCATTTGAACCTCCCATCAGAATCATAGGAAGATCGAATACAGCAGGCCAGGGAGACCACGCATTAGATCTGGCTGTCAAAATGACGGAGTTCTTTAATGACTACTTCCAGTATCCGTACGAAGATTTGCATCCTAATCTTCTGAATGATCACGTCTCGAGTCCCGATTGGGCATCAGCCGGTACTGAGAATTGGGGAATGGTCAGCTACAGGTAGGAATAATGTTTTCGTTTTGAGATAAATTTATATACCCGAACATAACTATAATGTAACTAAATTAAGTTCAAAACACGAAATAAACTACTTACTCCGATTTTTAACAGCTAACACAATTGTTTTGAAGCTAACGGCGAGAACAATAATTTGTCTTTTGTTTCTTATATAATGTTCATGCTATTATTTTCTAGTCGGTATAGGGTATTCTAATCCTACATTGTTTTTTAAAACTTATAAACAATATTTTTTCCTATAGAGAACTTAATCTTATAATTGATAAGAGCAAAACGCTTATGTCTGTTGAACATTACGCCGCTACGCTAGTTTCTCACGAGCTCGCTCACAAGTGGTTTGGGAATCTAATCACTTGCTTTTGGTGGAGCAATACCTGGATTAATGAAGGTTTCGCCAGCTACTTCGGCTATATCGCCACCCATGAGGTAACTTTATTAGATTAATATTTATCGTTTGTACTAACTAAATCGCCATTATCACAGGCCATAAGTGACCGTTTCTGTAACTATATTTATAAAATATTCTACGAAAAATGAAACTTTATTTCTTATTTATTTATTTTTCCACCACCTGCGTTTATGGTGAATTGACGAAATGAGAATTTTCGCACTTCGAATAGCATATTTTTCATGTTACTGACGTTGACACGATTTTTCTTCTAGAAATTCCCACAATACGAGTTCCACGAGCATTTCAATAACCGATATCTTCAAACTTCGCTATCTTACGATTCTGGAGTGAACAGTGAGCCCATGAACTATGTTGTCAACACTCCTGCGCAAGTCACAGGTCACTTTGGCACTATCAGTTACTCTAAAGGAGCTGCCTTCCTCAGAATGACTGCTAACATGATTACACCAGCGACGTTTAGGAAGGCGTGTCAATATTTCTTGAGAGACAAGTGAGTAATACTATCTTTTCATAGTATAAAACAAAGTCCGTTCGCGCCCTCTGTTCCTATGTATCAATCAATGTACGTATCTATGTACGGTTTGATCTTTTAAACTACGCAACGGATTTCTATGCGATTTTCAACAATGGATAGAGTGATTCAAAAGAAAGCTTTATAAGTAAGAAAAAATGGGTAGGTAAGGGGTAAAATAGGTGTAGCGAACGAAGTCACGCCGGGTCCGCTACTACATAATAAAACAACGTGGCTTCCTGCCGCCTGTCTCTACTGTCTGTATTTATGTATTGTTATTATGATTATTATTATTGGATACACTGACACCTGATGCTGAAACGTGTATATCACAGCACTTTATGTCATTTTTAATAAAACTTGTCCTGTCTATTTTTAAAAGAGAGCACTTATAATGTCTTCGGATAATTTATTCCACTACAAAGCCACGCGATTGGATATGAAGTGTTTCCTGGGTTTACTTGTGCACACGGAGCTATTGAGTATCAGTGAGTGGGTGGTGGGTGGAGTGATTGAGTTTGTATCTATGTAGGTATCTATGTACGCTTAGATCTGTTAAACTACGCAACTGATTTTAAGCGATTTTCAACAATGGATAGAGTGATTTACAAGGAAGGTATATAAGCAAAAAAAACGGACAGGTAGGGGTAAAGTAGGTGTATGTAGGAATAGGACGCCACGTGAACAAAGTCGCTACCCGCTCTTTCCCCATGTATGTATGTACGCTTAGATCTTTTAAGCTACGCAATGGATTTTGTACAATGTTTTTCAACAATAGATAGAGTGATACAAGAGGAATGTTGAAATACAAAAAAGAAAGGGTACGTGGGGGTAAAGTAGGTGTTGCGTAGGTGTAGAGTAGGTGCAGAATAGGTGTAAGGTAGGTGTAAGGTAGGGTAAGGTAGGGGTAGGACGCCACGCAGTCGTGCCGGGCCTGATGATATAAGATGATTCTCGTTGTCCTCCATTATTTAATTTAATTATTTTCATTAGGTAATCTTAGGTGCCATTGTGCTCGATTGTATGAATTATAGTTACATTTACATTCTTTACGTAAATAAAATAAACGAGAACTTAAAAATGTACATTGCTTATCAAATCAGGAATATAGTGCCAGGTCTCGTGCTATCACCGTAGAATGAATGTCTTAAATATAAATATTTTTAAATACACTGGTAATGCTAATTAGAATAATATTTATCACAAATTGAATCACATGAGACAATCTTGCAAGTAGTAAATTAGTTTTCATTGTACAGAAGATGTCGTTTTCTTACTAAGTTATTTGTTTACCATCTGTCCTCCTCTAAAAAAATGTATTGTTCTTAAATCTACCTTCTATTGATTTGTTTTGTCAATAAAAACATTAATTAACCAGTCATTACGTCCACCCTACTTATTGAACGTCCGAGTTTTTAGGAAAATTCGCGAAAAACGTTTCGAAACATTTGATAATTTCTCTCATAATAATGAAGTTAGAACCGAGATTGATATATCACATGAAAGCTGAGATACGGAATGAGATAGATACGGAATCAGATTTTAGTATTATTGAGTCTTAAATTGATTAGTATGAATTGGAAAAAAGGGCAACTATATATAAATAAGTATACATAACTTTTGAATGTAACGCCCATTTCCTCTAAGTAGTACCAAAATTAGGGAAACATAAATGAATGACATTATGTAGCTTAATTTATTCCCTTTTTATTGATACATAAAATTAAATAAAACTTATTAAAATAAATAACACTAATCGGGAAAATACAGCTGTCTGTTCCAATCCAAAGTGTTCAACGGGGTTGCTACCCTTTGTAGGCCTACGGAATATTTAGAGTGGTTAAATTGCATCCAGACAGATCTGTGACTCTTTCTCTTTCTGTAACGCATTTAAAATATGATGGTGGTTGAAAGTAAGCGACAAATTCGACCCTTCGTATGAGCTTTTCGGTGGCCTGGTGGTTAGAGACTCTGTCTGGGAATACGTATAGCCTGGGGTCAAAGCTCTAAAACTAATACTGTGTTCTTTAAGTTTATTTTACAAAACGAATGTGTTGAATAGTACAATATGAGAAATCGAGTTATTACAACAGTAACAAAGAAGTGTATTTAGTAGGCTAGGTAGTACATTTGCTAACTATCTAAAACAGGTTCTTACCTCGTCGTCGTAGTAGGTAAGCAGCGAATCTCGACTCGAGATTCCCTCTACTTTACTTATTTAAAAGACAATGGTCACTGCAAAAGTTTTTAGATATTTTCTTATCAATCAATATTCGATAATCGAGTCAAATTTCATTGTCACGATCGATCGGAAAAGCCGGTCAAACTACAAACAAACCTTGCACGTTAAATAAAAACTTGTAAAAAGGTACAATGGTGTACTAAACGATAAAGTAGCGAGAATGTGTAACCGAAAAAGGAATACCCAATGAATATTCAAATAAAACTGCTAAAGGCTATGGAAAGTATGAATGAAACCACGTTTTATATTTGCAGTGCGTTCGAGCCAACTGCTCCGGTTCATTTGTATGCTGCATTCCGTCGAGCTGTAGACGAAGACCGAACTTTAGACGAGTACCTTAACTTCAATTTCACTGATTATTATAACATCTGGGTCAATGTACCTGGATACCCCGTATTAAACGTCGTTATCGACTACGATACTGGAACTATGGCATTAAGTCAGGTCTGTATTGTTTGTGTTATTAGTACTTGAAATTGTCATTTTTGACACAGTTTAAACAAATATAGAGACATACAATTAGACTTATAATTTTCTCTAAAACTGCAGAACCGAGGTGCATTGTTATTCGAGCCTTACGCGGGCTTCCTTTAACCATTAAACCGGAACTCAGATATATAAATATCGTTCTCGAAGACCGAAATAAAAACAGCCCAGACTTGCTGTGCTGGCTCAGCGCCTCAAAGTAGGTTATACCGGTAGTAGGAGTCTATTAAGCTTGATGAGTCGGCCTGAAAGGGTATGACCGCTATATCTATATCTGCATTCAAGCATGCGTTGTTATTGTCCACTTTAATCACAAGCATCAATCAATTATCCTCTTCGTCCTCACTTCGCATTTTTGATACATGAAACTTAACTGATTGATGAATGTTGTGGGCAACGGTTGCCGGATTCAATCAGGTGGGTTGTCCGTTTGTTTATCACTAAGGGCAAATTTTTCAATTCTCAGAAAAAAATTATCTGCCCGATAAAGCAATATTACCAAATTAAAACAACTAATAATACAAAATAATTAAGAAGTAACAATACAATTTTATTCACATAATAACGTTTTATCTGAGGATTGAAAAATTAGCCCTAAGTGGTATATAAATGTTTTCACGATGAATCTAAATGAAATCTTTATTAATTTTTAGGAGCGATTTTACCTAAATTCAGATGTCACGCCTTCCAACCAAATATATCCGATACCCATTACATACTCCACCAACAGCCAAAGGAACTTTAACTCCTTGAAACCGATTTATATGATGACTACTGATAGAATTGTATTAGACAAGAATCCTGGAGAAGAATGGGTTGTTTTCAATAATTTGCAACATGGTAAGTAAGATTTTCACATACGAGTACACAATGGAAAACATATTCACATTCCGTGGGCCCCAATGCAACGAAGGCCCGGGTCGTAATGATTGTTCATAGGACACATTCATTCATTATAATTGTACTTGGCTTCGTAGCTTAAACCTATATTCCGAAAATTAGTAGAAGTACGGCCTTAACTTAGGTTAGCGGACTATCTTCCCTATCCAGCTGTCCAACGGTGCAACGCGGCCAGACTTCTGGTTACCTATTCGCTTTCTAGGGCTTTGGTGCCCTTTCTTTATCTTTGGTTTATAGGTGTAGTTAGGTTTAAGGTTTTCTTCTTTAGGAATCCGTACGATTACACATTAGTGTTGTAAAACACAAAACTGAATAAAAATTGATTGATTTGAATTGACACCAACAACAAGATTTTAATGCCAGATTAACAGGTAAGTCTAAACCTTGTAGCGTGACTCACACTTGACTTAGTTTGAAGTATTTGTTGTTGTACACTAATATTAGCACTATAATCTTACAAATTTTCCGGCTTGTAAGTATTGCTATATGATAGAGAAATAACGAAAAACCTCTGAATACCCTGAAAAAACATGCTTATTGCACTTTTTTTTCTGAACTCCTTAATTTTAATTTGTTTAATTATTATTTGTTGTTATAGTGGACATAGATATACATATATTGTAAGATGTGTGTTCCAAGCAGAAGCCGGGATAAACGCTAGGACGATGATGATGATGATGATAAGAAACACATTAATTTCATGTACCTGGCTGAGTTACAGGCCTGTGGCCAGACGGACGGACGGACGGACGGACGGACGGATAGCCGATAGCCGAAGCTTCGATCGTACACTAAAAGCAACCCTATTACTGAGCTTTCGCTGTCCGTTTGTTCTTCTATTTGTCACAGGCCTGTATTATAAGAACCGTGACAGCCAGGTACTTAAAATTTTCAAAGTACATGTGTTTCTGTGGTCGCTATAACAACAAATAAAAATAATTGAGAATTAGGCGGTATGTCCATACATTTAACATGCATTTTCGGTGTTTTTTGAGGTTTTTGTTACTTCTCTATCGCAATAACGGTTATACATAAAAGCACGAAACTTTTTTTAATTATAGTACTAATACATAAGTATGATAGTAGTTAGAACGGACCCTGGCAGAGGCTGGGATAAGCGCAAGGACGTAGATGATGATGACTCAAGTACAACAACAAATATACAAAACCGGTCAACCGTCAATAAAATTTGAAGAATTACATGTTGCTGTGACATCAAAATCTTGATTCTGACCTTAGAATTATTAATGGACGGAACCGTTTATATCAGAGTTCGATTTGTACTTGGCTGCTTTATTTATTAATTAATTTCAATTTCAATTTATTTTTTAAAGACAACAGAAAACCATTTTTGTTAGTAGTACAGGTATTATACAATCTATGTTAGTAGAACAATTAATTAGTTTTAATCTTTATACATTATTGGTTTCGAAAATTTATATCTTTAACTTCATCTTTACTGTTGCCGTTAATCTTATTTCAGGTCATTACCGAGTTAACTATAATGAGAGGAATTGGCAGTTGCTCTCAGAAGCTTTGCTCAACGATCCAGATTCCATACATCACTTGAACAGAGCACAGGTAAGTTTGCATAAACTTTGTAGTTTTATAATAAGTTCATCGACAAATAATAATAATAGGTAGCTAAAGCTCTTTCGATAAACCAATAATAAACGTATTTGGCTTTTCAGATTGTTGATGATGTATTCGCCTTAATGAGATCCGAAAAGATGACTTATGGCTATGGTTTTAATATTCTTCAATTTTTGCGTAACGAGGTCAACTATCACGTTTGGGACCCTGCTATCTCCGGATTTACCTGGCTGAGGAACCGCTTGCGGCACTTACCGGAAGAGCAAGAGGAATTTGATGTAAATACCCACAACTAATCAGTAGATATTTTTAAATTCCAAGAGAGACAATTCCTCTGGTAACTCCTCGTGAATTTTCTGGAACTTAGATTTTCGGTGGTAGTTATGGTAACTTCGACACTTTCCTTGAAGTTAGATAATATTCGCATACGTAAGACACTGTACGTGCATCGAGATATCGAGGTATGAGGAGATATGAGGATATATATACTCGATATCTCTGAAATTTTGTGATCACATCCTGATCTTTTGAAAATGAGGCTGTCTGAGGTGTCAGGAGTAGGCATACTCTTTTGCATCACCTTAGCACTACTAAGTAGTTCCTGACGATAAATTGCAGTACTATTCCCAAACTTTTAATTGTTTTATGACTTTATCATTAGCACAGCATCATCAGATGACAATACCCTGAAGCGAACACCTGAGTTAGACATGAGAACGTAAGAAGCATACCATACGTAACTAAAATTTTCGAAGATTGCCCTCGATTTCACAGGGCTCCATTCAAAATGGGACGGACCACTTCAAGAAAAACCCTTTCAAATAAAAATAAAAAATTTCAAAGTCTGTATATAATTGACGAAGAAAATAGGTGGACATACATAAAAAGACAGGCCAAAAAAACGTGTCGTGCAACGTGCAGTGTAGGATTCCGTAGTTGTCATAATATGCTTGCAGAAGAGGGCTTTCTGATACTATAAACCTATTACAAAGTTACAAATATAGTTTCTCAAATTTTTCCCGTACAATTTGTATGAAAGGTTTGCTAATCGGTATGCTATTATCTTAACTACTTTTTGCGTATCAAAATATTACGATTTAGTAGTTATGGGGGTCGTGTTTAAAAAAAAATTAACTTTGAAGCTATATATCGAAGAAGACGACCCAGGAAAATATTTCCTTATCAGATATGCGACGCTAGGAAGTTGTGTATGAACAGAGCATAGTCTCTACCTACTGTGGAGTTTGCATGTTATTTTATTTCACAACTTTGTCGGCGTAATTAACATGTACAACCATATTAAATTTCACCTTTCTAGTACTAACAGTTTTTCAAATAAGCCGCAGACAAACGGACAGACAGACGGACAGGCGAAACTATAAGTGTTCCTTTGTTTACTACAGTTTCTGCTCGCCAGTTCTTAGCTTGAACTTGTCGTGTCTAGATTGCATTTTCTAAGCAGTATACTAAATATATTTGCGAACATAATTTGCCGCCTATAATTTGCGAACATTGTTCTTATTTATATTAGCCTGAGTCATCTCACTGCTTATATACCTGTCCCCGATTCTTTTACTTTTCGCGATCAAGTGCTATTGTCTGCCAGTCACTTTCGAAGGCTCGCAGCTAATCTGTCCACCTTTTTATGGATCTGGAGCGTCCAAACTGTAACGGTACTGTTGCGAACATTAATCTATAAAAAGTGGAAGATGGAAATCTATTTTTTTTTCAGGAATACGTACTTAGCTTATTACAGCATGCTATAGAATCTGTAGGGTTTGATCCTATCCAAGACGAGACTCCGACGTTCACGATGACCCGACAAGTTATCTTGCATTTTGCTTGCTTGCTTGGACACAGCGGTTGTGTAGAAGAGTCTAAAAATAGATTCCAGACATCGCTTAGCACGTAAGTATTTAGGAACGGAGAATGATATTTTGAATTTGGAATTCTAACTTGGTGATAAACTAACTTCAGTTTATTATAGACACTTCTTACAATTGTTATCAGTTCAACCAAAACAAATTAGTGCTTAATATTTTTTAAATCAAACTAAAGCTGGCAAAACTAATTTCAGAATAACACCAGGTATTCGTCGTAACGTTCTCGTAGTTGGTGTTAGAGAAGGAGGAACTGCAGCATTCGACCGGGTCTGGCAACTATTCGAAGAGTCCAATCTAGCCAACGATAAACTTGAATTTTTGAGAGCTCTAGGTGCGACCAGAGATGCAGAACTATTGACAAGGTATGGTGTGGCGCGAGTATATCAGCACCACAGAAACGTTTACTTTAATTGGACCATGCAAGCTAACTCCAAATCATGAACGATCTCATTGATATAGGCTCTATCAGAATTCAACCTACATCATCTAAAACGAGGGCGCTACTCGAGACTACCATTACTTCGTTTCAATTTCATCTACACATCCCTCTTCTCTGCTGTTTCAGATACTTGGAACTGACCTTAGAGAAAGAAGTAAGATCTCACGATAAAGTGAATTCCTTCAACTATGCTTTGCTGGGTAACCAAAGAAACGCGCCGACCGTATTGCAGTTTGTCGTTGATAACATTAACAGGATCAGGATTGAGTGAGTAATAATTATTAGCCGAGTGGTTTTAGGTGGAGTGGTATACAGTACGCACCATTCTGTTCCAACCGGGTATCGAACAAGGCGACAAATGATTTAGAGACACACAACCTATAGAACCTTCATAGACCATTTAACAGGCAGCGCCATTTTTGTCTGTTAATCTCCAACTAGCTTGCCTAGCGTGGAGATTAAAGCAAAACTAGCCACTAATGTGGAGGAGGCTCAAGTCCAGTAGGGCTCCGCGACAGGTTGTAGATGTGTCATCTACAAGGTTTCGTACGCTGACTTTTTGTAAGATTTGATACTCAAGAATATACATTTATTCATACTCACTGTGAAGAGAATAAAATTCCCAGTCGTTCCTAGTAACGTTCCCTGTAGGTACGACTGGGAATAAATATTCCCGGGTTTGAAGTAGATGCAGGGGAGATGTAGGGGACGTGTAGAAGTGTAGAGGTGGTATAGCGTAGGCTTATTGTAGGTGTTACTAGCTACCCGCTGCGACTTCGTTCGCGTGCTGTACTACTCTATAAATCTTCCTGTTGAATCACTCTATTTATTCTTGAAAACTGCATTAAAATCCTTAGCGTAGTTTAAAAGATCTAAGCGTACACACATACATATAGAGAAACAGACGGCGGGGGGCGCCTTTGTTGTATACTATGTAAAGATTCAGTTTAGAATTTGATAATTTGACAATCAGTGGTTACAAACTTAGTTTTAGCTAGAATCCAGTAGAAACTACACAAGCAATATTGGAGTATCTTTCTGGTAAATGAAACTCATCATTTTTGTTTTATACAGGTATGTTGAAGACTCTCCAGCGAATCCCGTGCAATCCGTTTTGTCTAATCTAGCTACTTACCTCGATTTATCGGATTTGGAAGTGGTATGTCCTGTATATATACTTTTGTATGAATTTTCATATCTGTTTGAATGTATAAACCTCTTAAAAATATATAAAATCTTATCAACAATGTTTAAAAACCGAATAAAATCAAAATAATTTCAAACCCAGGTCGGCCAGTGTGCACGAATGCATTTTTTATACCATTAAGGTAGCAAACAAGCTTACAGCCTGCCTGATGGTAAGGAGTCCTCACAGCCTATGGACGTTTAAAATACCAGGGGCATCACCCCATAGGTCATGCATACTAGGAGGAAGGCATAATATCACTCTTTCAGCATTATCTATTTCTGCCACCAAGCAACAATGTTATTATGTTTATGTTGAATAGGGCCAGTATTGGCAGCCCACTGCTACTTCAGCAGTTCTGTTTGGTTTTCTGTCGGATTTCTTCGTTGCAAATTTTATGCTTCAGAGAGACACCGAGCATAGTACTTTTTGTAGCATGTTGAGCGACATTGAACTGGTGAAATATGGTATCTTCCGAAAATTTCCGGAAATATCTTCCGAATAAAGGTTTAGTTAGTCAAAAGGTAAAGGCGGTTTACACTATTGTTTTTCTTTTCTAGTATGAAAACTGGATGCGGACCACCCAAAGCAACTCTAACCAGTTTGATGCCACCATCAGAGCCATCAATTCTGCTAGAACAAACATTGAGTGGGGTGATGAAAATGCTAATATCATTATAGATGCAGCTAGAGGCGGCGCAGTCAAAGTTGTAACGTCACTGATCATGTTACTGGCCCTTTCGGCTTTGACTGTCGTTGTCAAGTAAATGCTCTGGCGCATTGTAGTATATTATGTAGTTGTGAATTATTATTATTGTTTTAGTAATTTTACTATAATATAAAAACAGGACATGTAAGAGTTTGAGTCGTGTTCAGAGGGTTTTGTACAAACTTATTTCCTAACATTTAAACAAATTGTATATTTATCAAGTAGTATTAAAGTTATTTGTAAATAAATTATATCTACTACTATTATTTGATAAAACTTTCTATGTGAATTTATTTTTCTTTCAATAAAGGCGTATAGATAGACAACAATGTAGTTCTAAAAGGATTCGGTTTTTCTTATTGTAGTCCGGGGCTCTAAAACTGGCAATATAATATAGATAGGTATGAATGTAACATTTTTTATATGTTAACATTTTTGAATTGTAATAAAGAACTGATTATTATCTAATATATCAATTTGATTTCAATGTCTGTCTATAACATTTATTGAACAAAGCCTCTTCATATACCAGAATAATTGTGCCTAGTACCCTTGTCCTCTTCCTTCCAGGAACACTACAAGACCTCTGTAGCTCAGAAAATGAGCGGTAGCGTGTTCTATTGATTACTTCCTTTCTACTCTACAATCTCCAAATAGCCCGTTTACGGATTACCCTCCACCAACGTGGAGGAGGCTCAAGTTGAGTTTTCACTGGCTATTGCATGGATCCGAGAGAATAAACATCGATAACACTCAAAATCTAAACGTTTGTAATTATAAAGTAGAATAAGGGAGACAAGACCAAATCTTATTCCTCATATGTATATTTGCCACTATGTCATGTGTGTCATACAGCCGTATATTATTGCAAACAGAACAGAAATAAAAACAATTACTACATAACTAATTCCGGGTTTTCGGGAGTGAGCACAGGCTTGGGAATCAAACCCGGAATGCTCTGATCATTGTGACCAGGTACTGTGTTTGAGGTTGGTAAACCTATGACAAGTAAATTGAGTAATTCGCCAGACAAATCTCACAAAAAAATCTCCTAAAACGCAAAACGTGATGTAAAGCTGTTATATTATTTGGACCCCTTAAGAAAGTGGGAAACTAAATTTTGCAAGTATAAAAAAACACATGTTGGTCTAAAAATCATAAACTACTACTTTTTTTAACTAACTGCATTTTTCGACCACCAAAGTTAAATAGTTTTTAAAATAATTATATTTGCCACTACGAGTATTTAAGCCCAAACGCAGCTCTAAGAAATTTTAATGACTCTTCAAAGAATGTCCATTTTACCCAAAAATTCCCTATTTTAAGTAGGGACCATAATTCAACGCCCGACGGCTAAGTTGTGTTGCAGGTTCTCCGCCCCCAGCCCAGCAGATTACTTCCAGCCTATCCAGCTCGGCTTTGGATCCAAAGATCGAAACCGCTGTCCACGCCCTGAGAGTTTTCAACGAAAGTAATAAGTGTTGAATTCATACTGAAGATTTACGTAAAAAATGGGTTTGGGTCAACTCCGTCGAAAGAGTCGCTTTGCTTGCTCAAATACGATCTAAGCTGCTAGCAACCTATAAGTTTCTGTGGCAATGCTACAAAAAGCCGACCGAATCTTATCTACAAGGGCCATCTCTTGTAATCAGTGGTCGGCTGGGGCAAGCTAAATTCTTAATTTAATGTGTGGTAGGACGACCTTCATAGACGTCGGGATCCTACAAGTGAATGCGACTGCTGGGCTGGGGGTGAACACGGTTTTACAGGATCTACAGCTCCTCATGCGCGAGTTCAGAGCCAATGGTTTGGACTTGAATCGCGAAGTGTGAGCTGTATACTACAAAGTGCTTTTCGAAGGCTGGTGCCGTTTCAGCAACTTTTGACGCTATTGCACTAAAAGTCTGTGTCGTCGACAAGACGTGGCTTCACTTTATAGGTATTTATGATAAATCCCTCCCTTTGTTAAAGAAAAAAATCATAATTTCAATGACGTTTCGGATCGTCTTCTTTAAATTAATAGCATGGCCTATGCCATAATGTTTTGCCTTTTTGTACCAAAATTCACGTATGTTTGTCAGCTTGACAACACCGTGAAACCGTGACAATATCCTTATAGGTATTTTAATTTTTAACATAAATCTCGATAAATTATCTTGGAACCAGATGGGTATGGAGGTCTAGGCGTTAGGAAAGTTTCAGATGTGTCCCTGCCAGCTTTTCAGTCCTCGGTGCATAGTTTGCAGTCCCTAGTTATCTAAACTAGGGACTTTTATTACGGCGTATTCTAACGCGGCCAAAAGCCGTGGCTTTTCCGGAGGTCAAGTTCCGGAAAAATTTCTGTTCCCAGCGGCTATAGGACAAGCCTCGCTGTAGATTGGCGCGAAACAACCTTTGAAGCGCATCAACTAACTACGCAGAGCGTGCCCGTATGCTGACTACTGGCAAGTGTGAGTCAGGTCTCTAATTTCAGGCTTTACTCTCTAAAAATACAAAATATATTTGTGCCGTTTGGCGTGGAAACCCTTGGGCTCTGGGGACCATACGCACACTCCCTATTTCGGGAGCTATCTAAGCGCCTGGTTGATATTACTAAAGACCAGACGGCTGACTTCTACTTCGGACAGGGGGCAATGCGGCAAGTCTTCTGGGCAGCATTTCTTAGTCCTAATACTGTGGACCTAGGATAAAATTAGTGATTGTTTTATGTAGTTAATTAGTTGTAAAGTAGTGAGTTTTATGACAGAATGTATTCATACGATGTATAATTATTATCCCTACCATAATAAATACTTTATTCTTAAAAACATTTTTTCCCTTTTAATTTTTTCTAGATTGTGAGTGAACCATTAGTCTCACTTAGTTCGTTCTGTACTTTTATGAAAAAAAAAATTAAATGTACTACAACTTCGATTAATTTTTTTTATCATCGTACTAGCAATTTTACAAATAATTAGCTCCGGACGGAAGCAAAACCTGATTTTGTAAATTTTCGAGAAAAGTGGACCATATTTCTAGAGTCATAACTTGAATGCTATACGCTTTATAGAGCTGTTTTTTGCCTAAATACTTGCGAATTTAATAAACTTTAAAAATTATTTAGTTTTGTTGGTCGAGAAACGGATAGTTTACGATTTTTAGGCCAAAAATTGACAAAAAGGCCCATAATTTCGCAGTTTTTCGTGTACTACGTAGGTAGCAAAATTTGTTTTTGCTTGCAAAATGTTATTCCTCACTCTCATAAGGGGTCTAAATAACATACAAAAAATGTGGCTTTACATCGCGTATTGCGTTTTAGATGAAATATTATTTTAGGCGTATAAGTAAATATTGCAAAAGCAATTACAGATCTTAATGAATCATATACCTAAATCCTTTTCGGCTCATTTGACGATTACTAAGTTATTGCAATTTATTTATCTGATAACAATATAAGTCCGCCACTTGTCAAGATGTAGATTACACTTATCACAAACATACTTATCACAAGCCGGTAATTTGTGTCATTAGACTAATCCATATAAATTATAATAAAGTTGTTTATCAACTAATCTTCTATATCGGATATTGGGTACAAGTTATTTTTCATTTCAGGACTAGCCATAAAGCCAGGTAGGTAACGTGTATTTATTTTATTACTTAGTAACAACTTTAGACAAATAAAGGTACATTTAACTAAATGTAATTCTTAACTAGATGTCAACAAAATTGTAATTTCAGTTTAAATATATGAATATTCAATTTATTGTACTTGAAATTATTCAATTTAAAAGGGTCACAATAGAATAGAGTTAAATTGATGGAATACAAGAAAAGGAAATAAAAATATCTAAAGACGTCATACTTTCATACAGCATAATGTGGAAGCTGGTGGTAATACCAGCTTTGTTGGCGCTGGTCCGATCCGAATACCCGTTGGATGTTTTCGATGAGCCTGTCTTCAGAAACGATGTCGACCCAACTATCTACCGCATTCCGGAGAGCTTAGACCCCATACACTATGACGTGGAAATAACGCCTTACTTTGAAGCAGAAGAAGGGAAGGAAGCGTTCACGTTTGATGGCATTGTTACACTTGAAGTCAGGGTAAGCTATTGTGTTTATGAAGAAATTATAAACTAGCTGTTCCTCGCGGTTTTCAACTATCTACTAATATTAGTATAGAAGATATAGAGGATCTTTTACCTGCGACTTATATACCTTTATAGTACACTGAAACTAAGTAGTTATACGAAATGTATATAACTACCTTAGCAGCAACCATTAGCCAAACAATAACGAACGTAAATATTTTTTCAGGCAGTCGAAAACGACATATCGGTCTTGACTATCCAAGAAAATGTAAGAACTATCGAATCAGTAAGCCTTACGACAGAAGCGGGACAGCCAGTTCTTCTAAATGAAACTGACCCATTTACACGAGTTCGTCAATATCATTTTTTAAATATTAACCTGAGGAGTGGTGTCACATTGGTCAATGGAGCCATTTATATACTGAGGATTGTTTACATTGGCAATATTAACGAAACCCCACTTTCAAGAGGCATCTTCCGGGGTTACTATACAGACAGAAATGGTGTTAAACAGTACGTATCAAGTAGTTTATCGATATTTTTTGCAGCCCTAAACCAATAGATGTTGTATTTCGGGGAATGTTCCAAAGAAATTTTTAGTTTGGTGCTACGGTCAATTTTCCTACATAGTATCCTTTGATGTTGTGTTACAATTCATCCATATTATATAGATAAAGTAAAGCAACTGATTGGAACCCCAGTGTCAGTTCCCCAAAGAAAAGCCAAGGGTAGAGATGATTGGAAGGCCTTGACATCAATCGCGTTGGAAATCTCCAATGTGGACACGACCTACAGCAAAGAAAATTACTAAGAAGAAGAAGACATAGATGTCGGTGTGTCGCTGTTGCGTGCATGTACCGCGACTAGTGAACATTGTACATGTATCGCGAGTCTTTTTACCACACAACTGCAAGATGTGGAATTATTATCCTTCCCGCTACAATTTGGAGTTCTTCGTAAAGTATGTCTTCAGGTACCTTAAAGTTCGGCATCCTCTCCGCTCCCCTTACGCTACAGATAGATGCCCTGGACGAGGGCTGGGCGATGCCCTGCCCCACACTTTTCATAGAGTGGGCCATCTGACCGTGTGTCTTCCTAGGCAATAAAACAATTTAAACACCTAATTTGAATTTTGAATTTCAGTTGGTACGCTGCAAGTCATTTGCAACCAGTAAATTCTAGGCAGGCATTCCCCAGTTTTGACGAACCTGGATTCAAATCTACATTCACAATTATCGTAAACCGACCAGTCAGTTACGGCAAGACCTTCTCCAACATGGAAATAGCACAGGTATTTGAGTAAGTAGCATTTGATTGACAATGTGATGAAATTAGTTTAAAGAATGGTTATGGAGATCTGGCCAAATACCCCAAGCAGACGAGACTGTATGAAAAGGTTGAGGAATGAGTTTATCCGTACACGGGCAAGATGCGTTTCTATGAATATAATGGGTATAAATAAATTTATTATTTCAGACAGGGCAACCGAGTCAAAGAAATTTTCTACGAAACACCGAGAATGTCAGCGTACTTGGTAACGATACACATCAGTGAAGAGTTTGATGTGATAGCTGATAATGACAACGTCAACAGATCCTATAGAATTATCGCCAGGCCCGAGGCTGCAGACCAGGGTGCTTATGCTTTGGAAATCGGTACGCCTCTCACGAATTGGTTGGGAGCATATTTCGGTATAGATTACTATGACATGGGAAAAGATATGAAGAACGACCAAATCGCTGTACCGGATTGGGCTTCTGGTGCTACCGAAAATTGGGGGCTTGTTAGCTACAGGTATTCTATACTTTTATTTTCTATTTTATTTTTCGTTATTGTGTTTCAGAGAAATGTCTCTCTGTCGGTGCGTTTGTCATTGTTAAGACGGTCATTAATCAGTAGTTACTTGGTAGTAAGTTATTGTTTTCTCATTGTGTTGAATTATATAATTTCAGGGAACTCCGACTTCTTAACTTAGATGACGAAACAAATGCTGTGGACAAGATGAGTATTGGCACCATCACTGCTCACGAGCTAGCCCACAAATGGTTCGGAAATCTGATCACTTGCCGCTGGTGGGACAATGTCTGGATCAACGAAGGTTTCGCCAGTTACTTCGAGTATTTTGCTATGGACGGAGTTAGTAGCTTTTTGCCACCTATGTTTATCGATAACACATGTATAACTACTGTGTTAGGTTCACTTATGAGCAAAGTAATAGTGACGCTTCGCTTCTAAGATTATCGCACAATAATCGTCGCTATCTCAAAATCTATTTAATTACGCACTAAATTTTTTTCATAAATATGTCTATCCTGAATTCCAAGTAAATAATGTTGATTGTTATTTTTAGATTGACAAAGACATGGAACTAGCAGATCAGTTCAACATAATGTACTTGCAAAGTGCGCTTTCAACCGATTCAGGGCTGAACACGAGAGCCCTCCAACACACTGTCAATAGCCCTGCAGAAGTCACCGGCCATTTCTCAGGGATCAGCTATTCTAAAGGGGCATCTTTGCTACAGATGTTGAAACATTTTCTAGGCGAAGATATATTCAAAAGCGCTCTGAATCATTTCCTGGTAGCCAAGTGAGTTCCGATTTTGTTTTATTGCACCTATCTTTCTTTTTTAGCTGTCTTATAAATGTAACTGGTATAATAAGATTTAGACACACTATAAGAAATAAATGATTATTTACATATAATCTGCCGAAACTTTTAAAAAATTAGGAGATTTAGAGCGTTACAATCCGTAACCGAGAACATCTGTACGAAAAATCATCATCCGTATTTCTACGGTAGTTTCACTTGACACTATGAGTGTTGTCTAAGCTAGGATCAAGAATCAAATGGATAAGCCAAGGGTGTATACCCGCAAGGGACAGACTCAAGTATCAGTGTTGCAATCTCTACCAAAATTTAGCCCCAAAGTGTTTGAAAAATATCCTATCATTTAATAGGCTAGACATGAGATATTAGACAGTACGTATCAGACGTACATCTGCAAATAAATAGCATTGTACATTTCGGTCACCACCCACTTTCCGCCATATTGAAAAAATATCGATTTTGCGGCTTCTCATAAAACTTATGCCAATCGATAGGAAACTTTAATATCTATCGATAACTTTATGTTCAATAATGTCGAAAGCGGTAGATCTTGCGAGATATCGCAAGTCAAAGATGTACATTAACTACCGACAAATGCAGAACAAACACCCCCTACTAAGTCTACCCATAGTCAAATATCTTCTAAACTCCTGAACCGATTTCGATTCAATGAGGCTAGATATAATTTCGATTAAAAGACCTTTAAAATACAGAAAACCGCATTGAAATTGGTTCATCCGTGAGGGAGCTACAGATAGACGGATACACGCGTTATATTAAGCAACTTTATTATCTTATTCAATAAAATAAAGGAGCTTGCCAGAAGGTGGCCTAGTACGTTACTTTATTACTTATCTAACATATAGATAATGTGCATTCATAAAATGTACAATAATTTACTTCACTGTCCAGGTCCTACGAACACGCCTATCCTGAAGACCTGTACACCTCATTCGCAGCCATCGTCCAGCAGTCCAACTTGAACCTTGGTGTGGACATCACCAACTTCATGCGATATTGGGTGGATGAGCCTGGTTACCCAATTCTCAATGTTGATGTTAATATGGGAACGGGTCTTATTAAGCTTGAACAGGTAGGTTATTTATGGTTCATCATACATATTGATGTCGGCTGTAAATAATAAAACACGAAACCGAAACCTAGTGCAACTCTAGTACAAGTTTTTTTCGGCAATCATAATTGTGTAGATACGTTTGCTAAATTCGATCTATGGATCAGCCCCTTTACTTTTTCAATGAGTTCTTAATAAATTGTATACGCTTGCAACATTTAACAGTATATCACATTTTTATTATTACTAGTTTTTGCTTGCGAATTTGTCCACGTGGACTAATTTCACTCCTGTATTTCACCTCCATCAGATTTATTTTGAAGTCCTTACATGTTGCCATCTACCTCAAGCGGTTCAGACGGTTAAACGTAACACACAGCATATACGCATTAATAATATTATAGTTAATTTTAATTTGTTTCAGGAACGTTTCTACCTCAGTACAGCAGGTTCTCCTTCAGATCAAGTGTGGCCTCTTCCTTTGACATATACGACACAGAATAATGCGGATTGGAACACTTTGTCTTCACCTCATGTTATGACTGGCAAAACCTACGAGATTCAGAAAGATCCAGGCCATGAATGGGTTATCTTCAATGTTCAGCAAAGAGGTGAAAATAATAATTATTATTACTATTTTATCATATTTTGTATTTTATTCTTTAGGATCAAGGGTGAATTCCCTCCCAGTGGTTATGACCGGGATTAGAAAGTAACTCAAACAGTAAATCACCCTGAGTACGCTATTGACTGGCCATGTTTATAGTACACCTGTTATTATACTCACTTCCATGTGCGTAATTTAATTTTGAGTAGATTAATAGAATGTAAGCTCAAATAATTAAAGCATAAAGCAGTATTGTTATAATCAGAAAATTTACTTGCATTATTGTTGTTACAGGGATTTATCGCGTTAACTACGATACACACTCCTGGGAGATGCTGGCTAGCGCTCTTAAATCAGATCGTAGTAGCATTAACTTCTTAAATAGAGCTCAGGTTAGTAATTCTGTATTTACCTGTCTCCGTTTCAATCAATGGAACTTAAGAAATGCTATACTGACGCCACGCAGGTATTCAGAAACGTTACTATGAGGTCTCAATTTCACAGTGCGCGCGGACATACAGTATTCGGCAAATCCTTACACTCGTGTGTGTCATACTAGGCGATTAACGTTTTGGAGGCAAAAGATCTAGAGTTTTCGTAGGTTGGAAAATGGACAGCAGCTTTTTCCATTTCCAACTTGCCTGCCAAATGCGGAGATTATGGCAATAACCTTTTCTTTCGTGGAGAGGCCCTAAGTCCTGCAGTGGACTGTTAAGAACTATGATGATCATGATGATGATCGGCACTGTGCGTCCGTCAAATTGAACAAAATTGAAAAATCATAAAGCCGTATTGAATGCAGTACGCTCACAGTACAGAGTACTGTGAGAACGCATATTGAAGCTACTGTACTTAGACAAGTTATTGTTTGTAAAAACGGGTGTTTCTAAGCATATTATTTATTAGCCAGCTTGTACTATCTTATCATTCAAGAGAGATAGGGCATAGCGGGGTATCCCGTTCGAATTGGAGCCGCCCGACTGGGGAAGTACGTCCACCTTTTAAATACTACCAATACTCTTTTAAATAGTATTGTGTTTCTGACGGTGAATAAGGTTTCCAGTGCTCCATGGGGTGGGGATTTGGGAAACCGTGGTTTTGGCAGTGGAGAGGCATTTGCCTTTTTGCTGCCAGAGCAACGTGTTATAGAGGTGAGCAACGCATTGGCGATACTCTTGGTGTTGCCAATGTCTATAGGCAGTGGTGACCACTTTCCATCAGGTGGCCCGCTTGCCTGTATGCCATACGGTAGGCAACCGTATGACATAAAAAAATCATACTAGAAAACAACAACGCAAGCATTGTTGAATCTTGGCAGAAATGGATATATCAACTGGTTTGGACTTTGAGTATCGTGAATTGAGTGTAGGTACTCGTCGTTGCTACATACCAGTGTTGGTTGCCGAATGTATGTTGCGTTTTGCTTGCATGAAAGCTCCACTTGATTAACAGAGAAAAGTAAGTCATAAATGGAGCACTCCTCAGACTTAGCCGAGTCAACGCACCGGTCCATCCAAACTATTATTATGTTAGTAACATATTTGCTGTTATTTTGATTTACAGATAGTCGATGATGTCTTCGCTCTCATGCGTTCTGAAAAAATTACCTATGAACTCGGATTCCAAGTACTAGACTTCTTGAAGGAGGAGACTAACTACTACGTCTGGTATCCGGCGATAACTGGTTTCAACTGGCTGAGGAACCGGTTCCTGCATCTTCCAGATGTTTTGGAAGAATTCGACGTAAGCGTCACTGTTTTATTAGAAATCTTAAATCAATATATTTTCCTCCACCTAGCCCTGTAGGGTGCGGTTTCAATTCTTCATTTTTTATAAATAATTCGTATAAAAAATAATGCATTTTAAAAATGATGTTAAAATTTCTTTTTTCCAAGAAGCTAAATGAATTATTTAAGCAGTAACGCTATACGCCTATGATAATTGTGTTAGCAAAACCATTTTAGCGTAACAATTAAAGCTGATATTATTTGTTTCTAGGAAATTCTATACACATTCCTTGATGCCATAATTACTGACGTGGGCTACGATTTTGTTTCCGGCGAAGCTTTGACCAGGACCTTGAACAGATTCTACGTCCTTTCTTTCGCCTGCAACATCGGTCATGAGGGTTGCCTCAATGACGCTAGTGCCAAATTCACTGCGTTGCGAGCCAACAGCAATGCAAGGTATGTGTTAAATACTTGGTTTTTAAGCATGGTTCAGCCCCTTCCCGCTGTTCGGTTTTTTGTCCGTTCGATTTTCAGCCTAGCATAACTGGAGTTGGTACTACACTTTTGTGTGGTACGGCCGGATATGACAATCTTAAGTTTACAGCCAACGTAAACTAGACGAACTAAGTACCTATTACCTACGTAATAGGTACTTAGTTCGTCTGTTTAAAATTCGGTTATCACGTTCTAGATCCATTCCCGAGGGAACCACATTGAATTTCGGAATAAATTAAAACCTATTATAGGCAATGTTGGTGTAAAATTTCATCAAAATCCGTTCAGTAGTTTTTGCGCGAAGGACTAACACACATCCAAACATACATCCTTGTAAATAGGATATAGAAAATGTACTACAGCAAATGTGTCTAGCGTAATTGGGGAGTTTAATAGAAGATAATCAATCATACGTCAATCATTTACCAAAACGATGCGTGACTAACAGCAATTTCCAGTAGGTAGCCTAAATTACAATATGAGCGTAATGGCTTTATATAAAGGAAATTGACGGAGGTTAGGTTTTAGGTCGATTACATTAACACGTATATAATTTCTTAACAGAGGTAAAATGTCTAATTCATTGATAACTTTCATTTCAAGTTCATGCCTAAGTATTTTAAACCGCCTTGTGAGAATAATTGCTTTAGTTTCCTTCATAACAAACTAAATCCTGAGTCATTATAGGTACCAGTAGTGTTAGGTACCACTTTTAGAACCACATTCATATTATGCAGCTGCAGTACGAGGAGTTTGGTGCATCGTTAAGTAAGTTATGTACCTGAAAAGAGGGAAAGGTTGCTGCTGTCTATTAGGCCTCAATAAATCATTCTTGACGCCCGAATTTCTTTAATATACGACAAGAAACTTCCTTTCATTAAATCCTGCAAAATAAATGCCATCTAACTTGATTATTCGATTAAATTCGGAGCAATTTTATTTAAATGTATTTTACGACATCAAAACATTCATTAATTGGATGACTCTTATAAATCAGAGTTTAAAAATCAATTTTTTCACCAACAGAGTTAACCCCAACCTCCGGCGTCACGTCTTCTGTGTGGGTCTTCATGATGGTAACTACGAAGACTGGTTATTCATGCATCAGCGAAGGCAAGCCTCCCAGAACCAAGCCGACATGGTCGCGATGCTCAGGGCCATGGGCTGCACCACTGACGAGAGAGCCTTACAAGAGTATGTATAAAAAGTTATTGTTCAGTTGTAGCCTTATTTAGTAAGGTTTTAAGTGTAAATAAAATAAGTTGATATAAAAACTGATAAATAAATTAAACTAACGCAGAGTCATAGATAATAATTAGACTTGTATTTTTACGTAATGCACGAAATGGCGTACTACCATAATATATGATTTTCTTTAATGTCCTTATTACCAGGAAATAACGAAACAACATTTTCAAATTAAACTTATCGTATTGTTACTTTAACAATAAACAAGCCTTTTGCGAAAACAATAAACAAAATAAGTATCGGGATGTATATATCTATTAGTAAACCGGATTTTTTACTGATTTTAAAAATAAACGTGAAAGGTACAACTAAGACAAAAATACAAATTTCTAGATGTAGAGACTATCGGCCACGACGCAGCTAAACAAAGGTGGTTCTAGAAAATGGTAATCATAAAGTTCATTTCAACAGGCACATGCGTAACATCCTTGATGACGACATCGTGAAGGCCCAGGACCGAGTGAACGCCTTCACTTTCCTCTACATGGGTGACCGCAGCAACGCCCGCGTCGCTCTGCAGTTCGTTAAAGAAAACATTGACGAGATAAGACGGAAGTAAGATATAATCATTTACCTCTACCTTACTTCATGCATGAAATAAAACTTGAGAACTTAATTAAGAAATAGGTAGGTTGCGGCATTTTTTTGTAAGTGACAACGTGGTCATAATCTTGTATCTAATTGTTCATTAATACCTGGTCTAGAAGGAACTAAGCCTATAATTTTTATTTTATTTAAGTATATTTTGGATGAATCACAATTGGAAATGGATTCTTCATGATCTCATATCAGAAGAAAGATGCGATAACATCCAAGATCCACTTATATCTGTTAAGCAAGTATTGAGTTAGTTAATCATGAAATCTTATGTATGAGTCACGATCGCAATGAACTCTTCATGACATCACAACCATATCAATCATATTATTTTTATTATAGCAGTAAATTTCTTTATGTACAGTGTCAACGCAATGAATAACTATGAATAAATAAAATAATAATAATCATACTGGCGTTAATGATCCGGATATGCTCTCGCACAAGAGGGCTCGTGTCCGCCTTAACCATGATCTTGGATTTAGCAGATCAGATAATGGAGCGACTGCCATCTGACCTCCGTGACCCTGCTACCATGGGGACCTGACCAGATTAGATTATGGCTACACATTCAGTCGCCTGAATGTGCAGGTTTCGGTTAGAATTTAACTAATGTACTTAGAACTCAGAAAAAAGTTATTGGTACGTGGCCACGTACCTCTTGCTTATAAGTCGGATAACTTAACCACTCGGCCACCGGTGCTCCTAATAACTATGAATATTTATTTCGCCATTTCAGAGTGGTCCTGCAATCTTGGTCTGACAGTATCATCAGCAACTTGGCTTCTTACTTGGATGCAGAAGGCCTCCAGGACGTAAGTATTACTGTAAAAATTTATGTAAAAGTACTGTTTTATAACTGGTAAAAAGAACAATGATAATGGTCCATGTATTTTTGAGACTCCACTTAAATCTACCCATCGGAAACGAAACTGTGTATTTTTAGACAGACTAAAATCGATAGACTAGGATAGGTAATCATAAAATATTAGTTATATCTAGTTTTAAAACATAATTATTCTTATTTTGTTGGCATGAGGTTTCAGAAAAGTTATACCATCATCCGTCAAATTGGTGATCGATTATCTTTATGGCTTTATTGGCAATAAATTTTCAAAAGAATCAACTGTCGGACAATCTAGGTAAATCTTAAAACAACATTGTCTGACAGTTGATTTTCTTGAAAATTAATTTTACAATTCTTTCCTGGCCCTATTCTAACAAGGATCACCATGCTTATGATCTACGCCTGATCTGATAGAAACATAAAGTAAAATAATTAGAATCACGGAACATGAACAGCAACCGAAATGAATGACTGTCATTATTTGTTCATACTTATTTATACGCCTTTTTCCCGTAGGAAAAATATTTCCAAAAGCTGTTCAAAGCTAAAAATTATTATCAATTTTCATTTAATAAAATTAAATTTGTTTGATACCCCGAGGGTGTCTCTTTAAATAGGTACCCAGTTCATCGTTTTTCTTTCTTTACCCATTGTATCAAATTCATTTAGGTATGAATTAATGACTCCTTGTGTGAACAGTAAAGGAGGAGCATTAGTAAGGTATTGATAGTAGAAAAATACCAAAGCTTAAACTGAAATAGTATAAAAATATAAATGGTACAAAAAAGACCATAAAATTTGTAGTTATTAAAAAATAATGACATCAATAACCATAGGTATTCATTTTCACAGAATTTAGTATATAACGGCCTTTCTCCTATATCTCAGTTCTAGATCTTTTTAATAAAATAGACCACACTCCATAACACTTAAAGTAATAAAATTTATTTTATTTGTTACGAACAAGCATTTATATAAAAATTGTGTAATATTTCAGATGGAGGAGTGGCTTCGTGCTAACCAAGCGTCTATTCCTGAAGCCGATTGGGGTTTCGACTCCATCATTTCCTCCAGAAATAGCATGCAATGGGGCACTGATAATGCCCAGATAATACTCGAGGCAGCAAGAGGCTCAGCCATAGTCGTCTTACCCACGACAATGCTGCTGTTCACCACACTCATTGCTCTGTTTTTGAAATAATTGAGTAGCAACGTCATTTGTATTGTTCATTGTTCATTTATTGCATAAATTAAAAATTTACATGTCCGCTTTGTTAAATTCAAATTGTTAGAATATTAAAGTAATGTTTTAAGGAAAAATGTGTCTGTAAGGAAATTTGTAATAAATTTATGTAGTCAGTATTTGCCTTATTTATTTATTGATATTTTTTACATAAATAAATCATCATAATTACAGGTAAGTCACCCAAAGCGATTACGATTGCAGTTATGTTACATTCTAAGTATTTCTAAGAAGTCTTTATTTACTCAAATTAATAACAAAAAGCAAGTTTCTTACAAATTATAGTATGGATCCTATGGCGTAAATCAGTCTTCCACCCTACGCTGCACTTTCTCCAATGATTTGGTCAAACTTTTCGTGATTGCTATGATGAAAGTATTCACCGAACATTGAAACAGATCCACTTCCTTCGACACCTCATTAATTACACGCATAGCTGTAGCGACTGGTGAAAATTTAAGGATATTAGTCCTGCAGGTTGGTAGGACAAGTATTTGCACTCGCACACCACGCCTCAGGCGCAAGCTTGGAATACACAACGCTAATTACTAAAGTATTTGAGGGTTATTAAGTAGGCCATGAAACATCTTCAAGGCGGACCCCGGGCCCTCTTTGAGAGCACAACCGGGACATTAACGCCAAGATGATTATTTAAGTAGACCATGAAACACTTTAAAAATATATACACTGAGCGCCAATTTTCGTTTAAGCTCCGTCTAGCCCACTATGCCTAACAGGAATAGCGTAGGATATATCATTGGATAGCCTGGATATAAGCCGTACTGTTTATAGTAGGTATACAGGATGTCCCAATACTCGACGTCAACCCGGAATCGGGTGAAAAAGCAAGTCATGCTGGTTGGCAGAAAAATAAAAAAAAAGTGTAAGTTGCATGATTTCAAAATTTAAGGCATTTAAAAAAAAACGCAATATTGCACACCCTGCGACAGACTTTTCAGTCCATCTTTACGTTTCATATTTACTTTTTCTCATTTTTTTTGCTGTGTAACCCTGAATAATGCTTCTCTAAACTGTAATCAAATTTTTGAAACCAGCTGCTTAAGCTTGTATAAAAATAGGACTTATCTCTTAGAAAAAATTTCAAAATAAAAAATCGCCTAGGTTTAACTGACTGTATTGAAATAAAAAGTACTACGCGAGTTTGGCAAGTTATGTCAAAAGTTGGCGCATTTAGTAAGGATTCCAGGATGGTATGTTACTTGGTAAATTGTAGCTGCTATCGTTGACAAAAAATTGTTTTTCCTTTAAAACCCAGTTTTGAACAAATTTTGTTACTTGATCAAAATGGCAAAACTTATTGCTTTTTACATGGGAGCCGATTCCAATGCACACACTGATTAAATTTAACTCATTTGTACGTGTGCTTGTCTACCTTAAACAGATTGTTCACTAAATTTAGTTTAGTTCTCTTAGTGTATGCATTGGAATAGGTACAATTTTTTTTGTAAAAGTTTTTATTTTAATTGAACCAATTTTTTTTATACTAAGGTTTATTTATTGAATTTACAATAAATTTAAAAATTAATTAATGAACCAATACAACTATTTTTACTACAGCAAATGTTCGAAATGCCTTCCTTCGGCAGCAATACAAGCCAGACTTCTCTTTAAAAGAGATCGAGCTATCTTTCGAGCGAATCGTCTGTTATTTACGAATTCCATAGTTCAAATTCACTTTCAATTGGCTTTGAATACACTTTTTCTTTGACTGCTCCCCAGTAAGAAAAGTCTAGTGAATTCAAGTCTGGTGTACATTATATTATTATTAAGAATTTATCTTTCTTTATCTATCTATATTTGTGTTAGAGACCATTTGCCTTATACGCCCTATGCCACGCCGCTTTAATTTTGATATAATTTATTATATCTTTCGTATTTCTTTCTGGACATGTACATTTGGATTTTTTTACATTCATTCGTTTTCTAAGCATACATTTATCAATAATTTTATTTAAATTACTACTAAATGCTTCTTGAGCATTGTTCATTTTCAATAGTGAACCACTTGCAGACTTCTGTCGCTATTTTATTACTGTTACTAGTGCATATAATGTTCAAAGGTGGATGTTGCGGATCAGGGTCGATTAAGCATTTACACTCTTCATCTACTATTTCAGATGGTATTTGTCAGTACCACATCTAAGTTTTTTTTATTACAATTTATTACACAATTACTTTGGCGAAACTCACAAAATGTTAATAAATATTCATAGTAACATTGTACCTCCAATGACGCAGAATATAAGTTTAAGTCCCCCAATACAATAATGTGATCGTGTTTTGAAGTGAGCTGTTCGATAATGTTAAATAAGTGCATATATTCATTATTATTACTTTGTGGAGTAATGTATACTCATCATCATCATCATATCAGCCAGAAGGCGCCCACTGCTGGGCATAGGCCTCCCCCAGAGATCTCCAATAGGCCAGTCCTGTGCTTTCCGCATTCAGCCGGTACCTGCGATCTTTACAAGGTCGTCGGTCCACCTTGTGGGAGACCTATGCGTGCTGCGTCTTCTGGTACGTGGTCGCCAATCGAGAACTTTACTGCTCCATCGGCCTTCTGTTCTTCGAGCTATGTGCCCTGCCCCACAGCCACTTCAGTCTGGCAATACTTAGAGCTATGTCGGTGACCTTGGTTCGCTTGCCGTACTCCTCATTTCTGATTCGATCTCGCAGAGACTCCGAGCATAGCCCCTTTCATTGCCCTTTGGGTATCAGTGAGCTTTCTTTTAAGGCTCTTTCTCGAAATTGGACCTACCTAGCTGGACTATTTGTCCTAGGTATGTATAGTCGTCAACAACTTCAAGTGGACGAACTTCGAGTGGTGAAACTTCGAGTGTCTCCAACTACCGCTGGAGTAGGCACAACATGGACATTCGACATCATTTTCGACTTGTCCATGTTCATTTTAAGACCTACTTGACGAGAGGCACTACAGGGGTCATCGCGAATTTTGCCCAAGTCTTCCAGGGTTTTAGCCATGACTACGATATCGTCAACAAATCTGAGGTGAGTGAGGTACTCGCCGTTAATATTCATTCCAAATACAGCCTCCCGAACAAGCCGGGTTCCAAATCGGAACCCGGCTTGTTCGGGAGGCTGGAAGTCATCAAACCTGCGTGCGAGACTATTCGTAATGGCTCTCGAAAACAGCTTATACACATGGGTCAGCAGCAAAGTTCTTTAAGAGAACGTTGTCATCTTTCTTGAAAAACAATATTACTATGCTTCTGTGCCATGTTTCCGGCGTTTTTTCCCTCGAGGATGACGGAATTTTTTTTTCTATAATTTATTTAAGGACTTTTACACATAATGCCTATTGTACCGTAACACAAAATTTCTAACAATGAAACAGCTGATCGCCGATCTCGTAAGGCGACTACTGATGGTATTACTAAACAAACAGATGTCAATAATGGTCATCTTCTCCCAGTTATAATGACTGATTTATGGTAAATGACGTACACAAGTATCCCATAGAACTCGTGGGTATAAAATAGATAAATTCACTGACGCGAACAATCGAGATTATACAGATCCAGAGTAGTGTCTGAAGCTGGACTACACAGGATCGACTGAGGTAAACTAGATAGATTGAGCTTTAATCGCTCCTCTTTGACTTTCTCTCCCTTTTAACCTCGGTCGAAACAACTCTGCCGTCATCCGTTTTCAGTCTCGTCAACGGGCTCTGTTCAATCGACAGATCTCTCACAAAGACTTTGGAGCCTTTGTTTCGCTCGATCACTGCCTCAATATTAATAGTATTGAAGCGGAATGTTTTTTTTTCATAATAGTCCAGCCAAAGCGGCTCGTGCGGATAGCTGGAATATCCACGACTCAAGGGTAAAGTGCTCGCCCGGATCGCGTCTCCCGATGGCGGAAAGGGGCCGGCGGAATGAGGTCGTGCAGTTGCTTCACACACTCTCCGAAATGTAACCTTCAGAAGACCGACAGACGCGCAACCCTAAGCCGATGGTCGAGGCTCTGCAGCCTAGCTTCAATCAACTGCGGGTCACAAATTATCTTCTTTGCACGTTTTTCCACCAAATCCCAAGCTGCGAGACGATATTTGACTGATCTATCCCAGAGGTGGCAGCAGTACTCCATGCAGGATCGGACTTGTGCTTGATATAACTGAAGCAACTACTTTCGCGTCGCGAGTCAGAAACTTGGAGATCTGTCGATTAAGTCGCCAAAATTTAGGTCATCAGGGGATTGCAGAGTCATTCCGCGTTTTTTTTTCATGAGTTTGAGGGTAACGTCAGAGATTTTGTTGGTTCTTTTTGTAGGGAAAGCTTTATAAAACTTTGACCCAACCGTGTAGATAGTTTTCACGAATCTCTTATTTAGTCGTCCACGTCGACGCACTTTCCTAGGCACTCGAAGCGATTTTGTAATTCGAGTTTGAATGTACGTCATATACCGTTTTCGAATCTCAAGTTGAATTTAATTAAACAGTAATTTAAGTGTAATATTTAAAACGTAACGCTTGATGGATCAGACGTAACAGTTCAAAACAGAGTCGTCGAAATTTATCTCAACACTTGACATACAAACAAATAGTGTGAAGAAGTTTATCTGTGCATAGAAGTTTTGTGATAACGTTATAGTCGAGAGATGTTCCTTATCTGTTTTATTGCTGAGATGCTTCAACACAGACATTGTAAGTGATATTCGTGGATAGTAGTGAGATCCAGACCGCAGGTTAGTAGTCGTGTTATTTGTTGCCATTTATAATATTTTACTCAAACCTAAAACTACTAGTTATAAAATAAATTATGGTGCCTTTCACGCAAGTTTTAATTTACAGATTAAATCAATTGTTTCAGCCATGAGTGGTCATCGCCTAATTTTAGTATTAGCAATAATATTTTCTGTAGAAGCGGCAACAGACTTAAACTACAGACTTAATATACCAATAAGACCATCCTCATATGCTATATCTATAACCCCTTACTTTGACACCAATGATTCTTTAGCGTTCACTTTTGATGGCGAGGTTACTATCAGCTTGTTTACTGATCAGAACACGAGACAAATCAAGCTTCATTCCGAAGGTCTCACCTTCTCAGCTAGTAACGTCACAGTTACAAGAGGAGCAACAGTTTTAGGACTAGATACTGAATCGCCAGTCACTTTTGATGAGAAATACACATTTGTGTACGTCAATTTGGCCACTGAACTGCAATCAGGTGTTGAGTACACCCTGAATATTGTCTACCGAGGTCCGATAAGAAGCGACTTAAATGGTTTCTACTACAACTATTACATCGAGAACGGAGTCAAAAAGTAAGTATTCAATTCTCTCATATATTTTAATTCTTTTTATATATAGTTGCATTGTTTCTATTAGGAAAATATGGCCAGTTAATTGTTTAGTAGTTAAGATAGTATATACTGTTTAGCATATTCTGACTCACGGACTGTTATTTATAGGTATCAATATCAAGAGTTATCAAGACTCGTGTAGGATAAACTAGTAGGTATGCAAAAGTTACATACAAGATCTCTTGACTTTTTCTGTTGAATATCGCTATATGCGATAAAGTTGATTGCAAAATCCTTAAAAAAGATAACATTGCATTCTATGACATCTGAAGTTTTAAACTCGTCTAGTATGTTTTATTAGATCTTATCAATTTCATAACGAAACATTATCTATACTAATATAATAAATATGATAGTTTGGTGCTTTGTCATTATTTCATAGGCTGAACAGTATAAAAAGGAGGAGTGTGTTATTCCAGATTCTAATCTGCCTACCTATCAAATTTCATCCAAATCCATTCGTCTATTTAGACGTGATATTTATGATATTATTAAGGAGCGTCGGTGGCCGAGCGGGTACAGTATCTGACTCGTAAGCCAGAGGTCCCGGGTTCGAATCCCGCTCCGGGAGCAAAATGAACAGCCATTTTAAGCGAAGAGGAAAGAATTTTAATAAATAACAATGAAATTATTATTTGCGTTTTTAAAGACGTCATATTTAAAATGAAAACAAATAAACATTAATACCGTTTACTTAAAAATCGGAAGAGCGTCGGTGGCCGAGCGGTTACAGTATTCGACTCGAAAGCCAGAGGTCCCGGGTTCGAATCCCGCTCTGGCCATGTACCAATGACTGTTTTCTGAGTTATGTATATTAGTTGAATACTAACCGATGCTCTTACGGTGAGGGAAAACATCGTGATGAAACCTGCACTTTCAGGCGACTGGATGTGTAACAATGATCCAATCTGGTCAGGTTCCCCTGGTGGCAGGTTCATGGAGGTCAGATGACAGTCGCTCCACTGTAATTACCTGACCTGCCAAATTCTGGATAACGCTCAAGGCGGAACCTGGGCCCTCGTGCGCGAGAGCACAACCGGGACATTAACGCCAGGATGATGATTTATAATATTAGTGGGATACTCAATACTCATCGATATTGTTAGTGTGATTTATAAGAAACTTATGACATAGCTCCAGCTAATACTGGCATTCATTACCCGTCATACAAACTATATTTTCAATAAAAACACTTAAAATAAGTAATTTTTGTAAATCTCTGGCAAAGTGACAATAGCTCGATCAATAGTTGCATGATAAGGTTATTATAGATAAAAATAAGTTGTAACGCATTTAAGTATTTAATTAAACAATGATGTAATAATCTTTTGTTTCTAGACACAGGTTTACAGCATTCTTAGAACATTAAACACTCGAACGTCGATAAACAGATAATAGTTTTACGCTATCTTATGCAGTAAAGTACTGGGAAACTCATGTTTGCAAAGCTATAAGTGCTGGTGTGTGTATGACGTGGTGTAAACTTACTGTTAGTTGACTGTTTTTCATAATTATTTTGGCATATTTGTAGATAAGTACACTCGCCTTCTACGAGATGAAATTTTACCTGCACGGTAATGCTTGATGAAGAATTGTTTATAGATTACAGTAACTGTTTAAATCCAGATATTTAAACCTGTTTTTAAAAAAGCTTTTCGTTAACCGACTTCAAAAAAGGATAAATCTCAAATATTCGGAATCTTTTATAAAAACAAAATATTTCGTCCCCCGATTAATCGAAGACGACTAGACTGATTTGGTAAATTCTATTATTGTTTGAAAGGATATACTTCCCAGGGTATACTGGTAGTCCCATGGTCATCAGATCAGAATGTGATGATGGGATCATGGAGAAATCGAAGGCAACCGTCGATAATTGTAGACACGTATGGGGTGTTTTATCATATCTTACTCAGATGTTCGCTTCATAGTGACATCATCTGATGTTGCTCTGCTTATGATGAAGCCACTGAACTCTTTAACGATTACAAGTTAGAGGATAGTACTGCAATTTGTCGACAGTAACTACTCAGTAGTATCTAGGGGTAAGATGATGCTTGAAAGGGTATCATAACTACCACTACTACTACCACTGAAACTTACCCAACCCATGCTACATCTTCGACCTCATCGTCGCTTTCCATCGAGTGAGTTGAGGTCAAATGCAAGCTGATAAATAATTAAAAAAAAAACCCAACCTACCCAAGATTTGTTGTTTGTTTCTTTGTTTCTAGTGTTGTAACATACATCTACTTCACCCCTACCTAACCTTTTATCTTGCTTATAAATCATCCGAAATTATACGAGCAAGTATATCTACAGAATAGTTAGGTAACTTTAAAACCTGTTAGAAGACAAATTGGGAAAAGAAAAAGGTCAATATTCCCGGCCAAACCCTACAGGAAAACCGTATGCACAAATCTACACATACATATAAGATAACTATCCACCTAATTTCAGATGGCTGGGAGCTACCCAAATGGAGCCTACACACGCGAGGAAAGTGTTCCCATGCTTTGACGAGCCCGGGTTGAAGGCAACATTCACATTGACCATTGACCGCCCAGAGAGCTTCCAACCCAGTCTCGCTAACACCAAAATGCAGACTTCAACGCCATTGTAAGGATCATCTTTACAAATACACTAGATCTTGTAATCTTTACTGAAGTAAAAACTTGTTTAGGTGAAATTTTTCTGAACAATAAAGTAAACTGAATTGTCACGCGTTACGCTCGGGTCGGTGACGCTGAATTAAAAAATACTCGGCTCCAATCATAAGATTTCACGTCTATCGTGTTATTATATATGTGGTTCAAAGAATCAGGTCCTTATTATTTTCTACAAATTAGAGAATATATGTTGATAAAAAGTAACGAAGCTAAAGATTGAAGAGGCACTGCAATATAGATTGAATCGAGGCTTAGGCAGGCTTTTCATTCTGATTTTGATTCCAGAAACAACGGATATGTACGTGAAGTATTCTTCCCAACACCTATAATGTCCTCATACTTGGTAGCATTTCTGGTCTCAGAGTTTAGACCAGCCCAACAAGCTGTGGAAGGCAACAAAGAAATCGGAATATATGCTCGTCCTGATACTGCAAACCAAACTGATTATGCTTTCACATTTGCCTCGAAAGTCGTCGACGCTTTGAGTAATTACTTTGGCATTGACTATTATTCGACAGATAGTAATCTGAAGCTTGACCATGTTGCATTACCTGACTTTAGAGCCGGAGCTATGGAGAACTGGGGATTGATAAAATACAGGTCAGTTCTGTCAAAATCCTTATTTGCATTAGAAATTATCGTAGATCTTTTGTGTCTTAAATTTTGAATATTAACACGTAATTGCTGTCTTCCAGTATAAAGACAGTAAAGGTTAAAAGTATGAACCTTTGTGAAATGTTAACTTTTCTCACTGTAGCAATACTGGGCTGTACATGCATATCTGCCTCTTAATTACATAACATTTGAATGGATGGTAAATAGAGTTTGGGGGGTTTCTATCGCACACTAAGATTGTGGTATGAACTAACTGGAGAGGTTTACCCTGGAGAGTACAACATGGAAGTCTTCCAGAAAGGGATGAAAAAGTTGCCCCTGGTATTGCACACGTCCATAGGCTGCGGTGACTGCTTACTATCAGGCATTCCGTAAGCTTGTTTGCCATCTGTGTGGTATGATTAAAAAGCTTTATCGAGAAAGCGTCCTTACTCTATAATACACTTGTCGTAAATTAGGGCAGACTCTAGCAGGGGAGAGATCCATACAGTTTAACAGTGTATTGAGATAATAAAGCGATATTGCAATAAAAATAGCAAATAATAAAGTAATAAGATGAATTTAGGATAATTTCAGTAGTAAACGTAACAAGGGACGACCAAACCCTGTGTCGCTTGATGACCCGCCACCACCCATGGCCATTTTGACTGGCCGAAAACGGGAGGTGCGCCAGGAGCTTTTGTCACGCGTCACGTCATACAAATTATTATTTGAAGTCTCTTCTGTACTTACACCGTACTCCATAAAGGATTATGGAGTACGGTTATGTGACGTGAGGCAATAAATCAAGACTTCTTCTCCCTTCAATGGATGAGCAGCTAGTTCTTGACACGTCGATAGTCAAATGCAAAGTGTGCGTTGCGGTTGCATGCCAAATATGACGATATCGCGACATACTTGTACTTATAGGTATAAGAATTCCACTAATGTGTAATTCCATTGTTTTGCAGAGAATCTCTTTTGCTTTATGTGCCTGAAGAGTCAACACCATATTTCAAATATAGAGTGGCACAAATCGTTGCGCATGAAACAACGCACATGTGGTTCGGGAACCTTGTCACCTGCCATTGGTGGAGCAATACATGGCTAAACGAGGGTTTCGCCAATTACTTCCAAGACTATATTACATCCATGGTATGTAACTTCAATAATAACTCATACGAAATAGAAGCTTTATGTATTCCAGATTTACTTCACTTTGTAGCAAAGACTATCTTATCCCGGTGCTTTAGATTGCTCAACCAGTCTCCGGGTCCCCAGCGGAAGACCTTGGACTACGTTGCTTCGCCAACGGTATTAGGTGGCACATCTACACTAACAAATGGCGAGCTCGCTGCGGTGCTAAAGTTCGATTAAGCCTTAAAGTACGAAACGATCACCCATACATTTCCCGGATAATGCGAGCATTGTTTAACCTCGTGCTATTTTATGTAATCCCAAAATGTTAACCCAGTTATCTCTCAAAATAATATTTCTTTTTCTTGTACCATAAAGGTCGACGCAGACGTTGGCTCGGTCGACCAGCTAGTCGTTGGTTCCGTTTACTCCGCATACGATGCTGATGACGACCCCGAATCCGTTCCAATCACCAACGAGAACGTCAATTCACCGGCGGAAATCAGTGGCCATTTTGGCACGATCACTTACCAGAAGGCGGGATCAGTTATTAGGATGATGCATCACCTTTTAGGCGACGACGCGTTCAAGATTGGTCTCAACAGCTATCTGGAAGCCAAGTGAGTGGTTTGACTTGTATATTCTGTGTCTTGTGTCAAATGTAATATCGGTAATGATGGGGAATGTTCAAATTTTATTAAGTCTTTTTCGTTATTAGGTGTTATTAGAATAATATTTTCCACCGATTATCATTCCTTAGCCATGACTAAATGTGTTTGAGCATTGGATAGATATATCTGAGATAATGATTTTTTAACAAACTACGAAAAGAATCATCATCAACCAGAAAAATGATCAGTGTCTTACACCAAGATTTTTATTCCCAGCAAATTTGACTCGGGCTACCCTGAGTTAATGTACACAGCTCTTGGGCAAGGCGTGAATGTCACGAATGCCTTGGGCTCATACACTGGATCCAATATACATGACATTATGGATTCGTGGATTTCTCAAGCTGGTCATCCAGTATTAAAAGTGGACGTCGATTATGAAAATGGGACCGTATCTTTGACTCAGGTATTATATAGGATTAAAGAAAATGGAGTGTATAACCAAGTAGACTTAAAAATGGATAATGCCGTTTTCTGTACGTATTTCTTTCAACACAAAGAACACCAAACTGCCTACTAAGCGAAGAGTTTATGGCAAACACCTCCTCTAATTTAGAGAAAGTTCAATTCGTAATTATATTCTATTGCGTTTTGATAACACAGCAGAATGAAACTTCAGACTGACAATTAATAAGGTCTCTGAATGTCACAAAATGAGTGAATTTTGCATGGACTTTGGAGAGCTTGTAAAGCTGGGTAGAATTTTAGTGTTTATTAGAATTTTCCTTTAAAGGAACGCTTCTACATTGACGAAGATCACGAAACTTCCGAAGTATACCAAATCCCGATTACATACACGACTAGCCTGAACCCTGACTTTAACAACACGAAACCTGCATTCATTATGGATACAAAGTTCCATATGTTCACCATGTCCACTATCAGCCAGAACCATTCCTGGATCATCTTTAATATACAAGAGACTGGTAAGACATTGATTATTACGTAAATAAGAATAGCAAATGTTCAAATCAAAAAACAAATGCCGAATAATATACCTACACTAATACCTGTATGTTTTGTTTAAATTTTTTCTACTATTTATTGCATCCAACTTAAATTTGGTACATAGTTTCTACATGATACATTTATTTTCACTAAGTATGCTTTCTTCATAATTATGTTGTTTACTTTTAATGTTGATTTTACTACTTACTAATTTATGTTACTTTTTCAGGCTTGTATCGTGTAGACTACGATGATCATACTTGGCACTTAATAATCACTGGTTTAAGAGGACATGATCGCACTAGAATCCACCATTTGAATCGAGCTAAAGTAAGAACATAAAATCGTCGCCTTATCGCCAGAAGTCATTAACTACCAGTTTGTAAAACTCGAAATTACACAATTAGTTTTACCATCATATTTTTGTCTGTAGCGTAAAAATGCAAGGGTTTATTATGTAAATTATTAAATATTTTTATTAAGATGTAATCAAACGCAAATACAGAAACGTCCAACAGCTTTTTTAAAACACCAAAAACACAAGTTAATGACTTCTTGCAACTTGTTTTGTTAGTAGTAGCAACTTAACAGTTAGTGACTTTTTAAATATCATATTAATTTATACACTTGTCAGTGTCATGGGTAGAGATCACATAATTAGACTAAAAAATTAACTTTGTTCAATCTTAAGAACAAGCTTTAATAAGCAAAACAAACAAATTATGTGTAGTATTTTTCTTTTAGCAACTACTTTTTACAACTAACGTCAATGTATGTTAGCTATGCAATTAAAGAAAACTTTCATACAGTTAACAGTCAAATCATCATTCATCATCTCCCGTCGGACCTATCTACTGATACAATTCGGTTTAGGTACCTATTTCAAAGCGTATCTCTAGGTTTTATGAAATACGTGACCAAACAAGCGCCGGCCTCTTCGATCTTATCCGCGATATCACTTACGTCATGATTGCCACGGATGTACTCGTTACGCTCTCGATCAAGTCGCGTAACGCCACACATCCACCGCATTATTTTCATTTAATTGGGGTGGAGTTCGCGGAGGTCCGTTCGACAGTGTCGGCCAGCATCCGCCATTAAGCATCACAGGCCAAACTCTGTTCTTGTATGCCCCTTGAGCTTTATCAATATTTCAGGGTCACAGATAACCGTGAGCTCCCGCCATTTAGCCCAAGCTGTAGAGATTTTTAGGAAGCTGTGGTGGCAGCATGTAGTTGTTGTTTTTGTTAGACAGTTCCTAGAATCCACTAACAGTCTTCAATAAAGTTTGTGAGCAATACGCCGTGCCTTATATGGCTGCACACTATGTTACATCTGGACTGGCTTGATTCTGCCACTTTTCCACTTGTGGACAAGCTTCTACCTCTCCACAGTATCCAACGTATCGTAGAGCGGAGCCAGCTGGGCCAACCGCGCTTTTGCCACTGACATTTTGGCTCGCCGCTTTGCTCCCAAGTACACCTCCTTCTCCGATAGTATGTTACTGCGTCCTGCACCACACTATTCCACCATTCCGTACATTTGTCAATTCTTCGGTCGCCTTTCAATGTGCCGATTACTATTCGTTCGAGTTTGAGAATGGACCTCTGGTCGAATGTCACCAGTGCTCATTAGTGGTTTCGCATTTTGTGCTCCAATCAAGGACTTTGGCTGCCTCCATGAACTCCTTGCTCTTGCTTTCTATCTCTATTAATTACCCGGATGTTTATGACAAGGACTCGGTGCTGTCTAGTGAGGAAATCCCCGTGGATGATCTTGTAGTGCAATGCCACGTCTTTGGATCACCAGATAATCGATCTGTGATTGATGATATCACCTACAAAAGTGCCCCACTTTTGTAGGTGATGAGGAGTTCGAGTTTTTTATGAAAGAAGCTGTTGGCTACGGCCAAGTCGGCGGCCAGTGAGGTTCGAAGAATATCTTCCCCTCACTGTTTCGCTGGCCGTTGTTAAAGTCACCGTGAATCCACCCGAACTCCTTGCTCCTCTAACACACGTGGTCATTGAGGTCCGCACCAACTACAATCTGTTCGGAAGATTCTTCGAATCTATTCCAGAAGGTAGTCTTTTAGTTGTCGGCACCACCGAACTAAGGAGCATAGGTGCTGATGAGGTTCAGTATTTTCCCCTCAATTTGTGCTTTGATGGCCAGGAGTCTATCGCTCACTCTGCTCGCCTCCCACCCACCACAATAGCGACCCCATTCGTTCTTTTTGCTGATCCAGTGTACAAAATCTTGTATCCCTGCCCGATTTCCCCAGACTTAAAGCCCCGCTACCTCGTCTCTTGCAGTAATGCCAACTAAACGCGACGCCTACACAGCAAGTCGGCCAGCTTTAGAAACTGGCCAGCCAGAGAGCCAACGGTCAGAGTGATAAAGCGCATCTTCACTATCGGAAGTTACGGGAGCAAATCTTCTTGCTAAGCGCGAATTTCTTTAACCCTGCTCGCGTGTAATAGGGTAGCCCTAACCACTTATCATAGGAGTAGGGCGATATGCCTGCACATCGTTTAACGCGACGCCCTTGCACGATGTGAATTTCTAACAGCGGACGTTTTCATAATTTATACAGTGTTTTGGCTTTTTACGTGCGGCGACTACCATCCGCCCCGCACAGAAATTGAGGGAAAAACCATGATTATCACTATTTACAAATAGTAGTTAGTTAGTATTCAATCGAATTATTGCACCTAATAGCATGTACATGTCAAAATCTTTTGTCTATTTAGCTCCCACCTCTCATCCTTTCGTATTGAACTTACTAATATTATTTTATGAATACAACATTGTTTGCTACAAGAATGATAATTATTTTCACAGATTATAAACGATTTATTCGCATTGTTTTACGCCGACGAAGTTGATTTCGAAATAGTTTATGAAGGGTTACAATTTTTACACGAGGAGACTGATTACTCTGTGATATTTGCTGCACTGCGTGGACTGAATAAGCTGCGGCACTCTTATCTTGGTACTACTGCATTGGATGTTATTAAGGTAAACAAATAACATAGAATTTTAGGAAAGTACTTTATCTATTATTATGATCTGTTTAAACTGACTTGTCATATTTGGTGAACAAACAATGCCCAAAATCACGACTTGCCGTATCAATATCGCTACGTATATTGTGTAAAGATGTCGAGAATTATACAAAAAACGCATGGAATCCAGTATGACTCTGATGTACAAAGTCGATCCCTCCGTTCTTCTCGTGATCGAACGTTGATGATGCCCAGTCATGCTACGATATTATGACAAATCACTTACTGTCCAGTAAGGTAAGGTGTTCTAATACACCTGATGTATTCAAAAGGAGATTAAAGCAGCATCTCCTAGATCTAAAAAAAAAACCTTTCTTCTGAGTCTAGATATGGAATAGCATTGTTAAATATTGTATTTTTAAGTCATTTATTTTTGTTATACCAGTTTATGTGAAAGTGGTTGCCTGGAAGAGATCGCTCTTAGCGATAAGGCCGCCCTTGTACCTATATTGTTTTAAACTGTATGTATACAATCTCCTTTAATGTACAATAAAGTGTTATAAATAAAATAAGTAAATAGAATGTGAATTTCAACGAATATTGCTGCACATTATCCATTTAAATACATAATTTCCTTAACCAAATAAGACGAGTCAGTCTGGACAGATTATAGGCGGAATTGCGTTGATGCCAAAACATCTTATTTCTGTAGCTTCAATACCCAAACAAAGTTAATTTTTCCCACAGGAAAGCCAAGTAAACCTTCTGGATAGCTTAATCACTAACATAGGCTACGATATTCAAGCTGGTGAGGGAACTGTGGCTCAAAGAAACAGAATGCAGGTGCTAGAGTATGCTTGCATGATCGGCCACCAGGGCTGCATAGACCATGCCATGGATCTCTTCAGGGGCTTGAGAGATAACGGTACCGAGTAAGTAAAAACAGTATACGATTACAAAGTTCATCACCACGCCGTAGGACAAATTACACAACTTGCCATTGACACAGGGTTCATCCTCACTATAACTGGATATAAAGAGATATGAAATCCCATCAAAAAAATCACAAGTATAATTGGTTTGGCAAGCTTCGTAAGCTCTTAATGGTTTTACTGTGAAAAAGTTATCAAATCTCAAGAGGAGCCACAGTCATAACTCTACAAATCCTATATTTCGGTCAGAAAGTAGGTATAGCTTGGCTGTTTCATAGATTCAAACGTAGTTCATCATTTCAGCCTTAGCTACGCCAAGCAAGCCAACATAGAGCCTCTCCCACGAAAAGGAAGGTTATTGATATAATCTCCTCGCTTAACAGGTGTGTTGGACATCACAGTGTTATAAATATAACAATAGAAAATACTGCTGCCCTTTTCCAGCTTACGGAGACCCTAGATACTTAACCTCGAAAACATTAGTCTGCGTGTACGACACCCACGAATGTAAGGGGTCGATGCTATTCTACTCTACCGGACACCACACGGCAACGTAGTAAACAAACGTAGCTCTATTATAGATAAATATCTACTGACATAAACCCAGTCGCATCGGCCTAGGACTGAATCCAGCCTATGTGTCATGCAATAGTTCTAGGAAGCGGCCAAGGCCAAGTTTTTGATCAAAATGTAGTGTTTGTAGAGTCAGGAGCTTGGCTCCTCATGAAATCTGATAAATTTTCACAGGGAACTCATTAAGATCTTACGAGGCTTGTTAAAATAAATGTTTTTGGTCGTATACTACTTTTCATTAGAATTGTGCCGAAATCCAAGTTTGTACCTCCATTTTTATATTTCCCGGTTACCAAATACCCTAAGAATAATGTGCATAAAAATTTGATGGGCTTTATAACCCCCGACGAAAAAAAAAAAGAGTTATAAGTTTAGTGTGTGTATCTGTGGAACTGTCTTTCAGTCTATCTGTGTTTCTGTCTATGCCATCCCGAACGGATAGACCGATTTCGATGCGGTATTTGTTTAAAAGCCAGTTTAAACGAGATGGTTCTTAGCTTTGTTTCATTTAAATCAGTTGAGTAGTTTAAGAATTATTTGAGTACAAGTATTCTTGGCCGTGTGGTGTCCGGCAGAGTAGAATAGCACCAACCCCTACATTCATGGGTGTCGTACAAGGCGACTAGTGTTTTCGAGGCAAAAGATCAAGAGTCTCCTTAGTCTGGAAAATGGGCAGCAGCGTTTTAAAGTATTATATTTAAACACTGCGATCTCCAACCCGCCTGCCGGGCGTGGAGATTATGGCAATGACCTCCCCTTTCGTGGGGGAGGCCCTATGTCCTGCAGTAGACTGTTACGGGCTGTGATGATGAAGATGATTCTTGGTCGGGGGTTTTTCGATATTTATCTGTCGGTTAGATTTTGACGTGAAACGTCTACCTTGGCTACTTTCGAGACGCTCTCGTAACCGCCTCGTTCGCTCAGCGCCAGACATTGGGGTACTCACGTGTGGCCCATGACCGCCTCTTTCCGACGACAAATGTGATATGTATTTTTTGCTGGGTCTCGCACGGGCTGAGAAATACAATTTATATACCTATATATTTTTTTTACTTATGTATCACCGCCCTATCACGTGTGAGTCGTGAGGTATACTAATTAGTAATGCACAAGACCGCGCGTTTCGTTAATTCAATAAAGTGCACCTCCCCCGCTGCCCCCGACGCAAATTCAAGGGCAAAACAGCGAGCATACTATATACGCTTAACAATGACACTAGATCCATGTTTCTCAGACTACTTATTTTGCAGTTATTAAGGTATGACGATATGGGCCTTTTTATTGGTAGTCCACTTTTCTGACTTGGGACTTAATGTTTCAGTGTGATTTTAAAGACGTTTCACATCACGTCTTCTAATTACCTAACCTACAGAAAAACGTCGAAAAACTCCGACCGAGTACATATAATATCAAATTTTTTCGAAGAAACAAAGCTAAGAACCATCTAGCTTAAACTGACTTTCAAATAAAGTTAACCTCATGGAAATCGGTTCATCCGTTCACAGACAGATTCACAGATAAACAGATACTTCTTTTTCCGTCGGTTGCTAAAAATATCAATATAATGTGTCACAAAATTTCACCGAGCTTGCAACAGACAGATTCACAGATACTTTTTTTTCCGTCGGTGGCTAAAAATATCAATATAATGTATCACAGAATTTCACCGAGCTTAAGGCCAGTAGCATACTGCGCTGGCCTGCGCTACGGGAATGGTGAGGACTTCGAGTTCCTGTGGGACCGTATGGTAGCAACAAATACCGCCAACGAAATGACGATCATCGGATCGGCCCTTGGTTGTACTACTGATCAGGATAAGTTGAAAAAGTAAGTATTTTAGAACCACTGTAAAGTGTCCTTTCTTAATGAAGCGGTTACTTATTCACTTCACATTCACAAATGTTATAAACCGAATAAGAAAGCAAATCAGTGGCCGTTCCAAAAAGTCCATAAATTATTTCTACCACTCAAAGCTTTGGTTGCTGTGTCTCAGATTGAAAGGTAATGAGCAGGCGAAGTTGGATTATAATTTACAACCGATGAGATGTTGGTAGGGCCCACAACGCCCTACCTGAATTTACACTAAAGATAAAGGTTGAACATAAAACATTATAGGTTGTCAGGGATTCACAATAGAAAATACGTACCCCTAATAACTCAATGTTTCAACCAGAGAGGAAAATCTTTAAAATGAATTTCACAAACATAACCTAACCGGAAGAAATAAACGACAGTAACACCACATTTTCAGGTACTTGGTATCAATGCAGGTGGAGGATAGTCCTATTCGAACACAGGACTTGACGGTGCCACTAGTCAGTATACTGTTCGACTATAACAATGTTGGATTGGTACTCGACGAGCTGAAGAACGGATATGAGCAGTGGAATACTATGTAAGTAAAACACACACGTACTTACGACTGCAACCATGATATTTCTTAATGTAACAGTTTTGTTACATATTAACAGTTTTGAACATAATTCAAAATTACCAATATGTTAATATGACAATATAGTTTTTACACTACCGATGACAAATAATGCACATCGACTAGTTTCTATTTACTCACACATGTGCAACAGAGATGACACTCAAAGGGCCAACTCCGAAGAAATCCATAATGTTCACTTGACTCAATCTATACATAGTATAAAAGAAAGTCGCTTCTCGCCGTCTGTGTCTATGTACGCGTATCTTTTAAACCGCGCAACGGATTTTAATACGGTGTTTATCAATAGATAGATTGATTCAAGAGGAAGATTTATAAATAAGAAAAAAATTGATAGGTAGGGGCAACGTAGATGTACGAGAATGAAGAAGCGCCGTGTCCACTATTATATTAAAAATTACATAAAATTAGTACATAAATACGCAGGGACAGGCGGCGGGAACCAACTTTGTTTTATACTATGTATAAAAAAAAACATCTTGGCATTAATGTCCCGGTTGTGCTCTCGAGAACGAGAGCCCGGGGTCCGCCTTGACCATGATCCAGGATTTGGCAGGTCAGGTAATTATAGTGGAGCGACTGCCATCTGACCTCAATGACCCTTGCTACCAGGGGAACCTGACCAGATTGGATCATGGTTACACATCCAGTCGCCTGAATGTGCAGGTTTCATCACGATGTTTTCCCTCACCGTAAGAGCATCGGTTAGTATTCAACTAATGTACATAAACAGTCAGTGGTACATGGCCGGAGCGGGATTTTATAGTATATATAGAATGAAACTAAATGGAACCTCTTTCAGATATACCACCATGGATTCGGTGGTGTCTATGATTGGCTCAAGTTTACACACTGAGGAAGAATTTGAAAAGGTTGGTATTTCTCATTTTATGTATAACTACATTATGTATACTAACAAATTATGGCGAGGAGGACAAATATTCGCTTGACGTGGCTGGAAACCCTAGTATTATACATTTTCGGAGACGGAATGGATTCTGATCGGTATCCAAACAACTAACTGTTCAACATCTCTTTACATGAAATTCCCAACTCCAATACGCACTGAAATGCAAATGACAGTCAAGTAGGCGCAGTATAGTTCCCTATTAGTCACCTCTCCATGGTCACGAGTAGGCATTAGGAATACCGTGTATGGCATAGAACCGGGGCTAATATTAAAAACGGAGGCTCTATAGTCACCAGTAAATGAATCACTATGGTCCCAATTAATTAAAAACAAAACTTAACTTTTTGGTTTTTTTTCTAACAAACTTAATCGTAAATTCAATGTAATGCAAACAATTAAATAGTTCCGCTCAACTCGATCGAGTTTATTCTGTATTGTACTTATTTGGAGCTACTTGGAACGTCTCGTTGACATTGTATGGGTTGTTTCGGTTGATATTATCTTATGCCCTGTACCAGGACAATGATATTGTTAGCGATTATATCGTTTTCCAATAATCACTGATTATGAATCGTTACTTTCTTCTTATTGTGTGTTAACCTGAACCCACCCGGTTTAGGTTAAAATATTTTCAGAAAAAACACCAATACTCTAGAGTCACTGTATGTGCTTTAAACCTTGCTAAAACCACCAACACAAAAATGTTTATACCTATAATTATTATGTCTGTATGTTCGTCTATGACATCGTAAGTCCCGAACGGATAATTTAATCGAGGTGGATTGAAAAATGTGTGAGTACCAATAGGTATGTAGGCTGTCGAGGGTATTCCGATATTTACCGTTTACGTTGAAAAGGGTTGTTCAATACTTTGTCCTCCATACACACAATTTTACAATGGTACTTCCGAAGGGACAAAATAGTAGAAAAAACAACCACATAATGGCGTATCAACATCGCATTAAGGAATGTTCCACTCCTTTCACAAATCAACAATTAGATCGTTAGAGCTCTCCAATCTCGGGCCATTATTATCCGCCAGTTGACACTGTAGTGCAAACGGGGAGTGCGGTACACTCAGCAACAAAAATGTACCATGAACACAGTTTCGGGTGTGCATTCATAACATAGAATCCAAATATTTGCATAAACTTTACAGGTTTTCAGCGGCGTGAACTATGTATTGTAATTAACAGACAGACAGAGTTTGTTACTGATTCTCTTCAAAACGCTAAACGGATTTTGATAAAATCATGGGCTATATATTGTTATCACGAATATTTAAATAGTTTCCGTAAGAATCCCGACTGTGCCGGAACCATTTAGAGCTAGTTTCTTGCTTATCTAAGGGCGTCACTTGACCTTATGAGAAGGCCACTCAGCGTGCGATAGAAAGCTTGCTCGGAGTTTCAATTCGAGAGGACCAGAAATTAATATATCTGCAGCAGAACTAAGGTCACCGACTCCAGAGTCGCAAATCTGAAGTGGCAATAGACAGGCCACGTAGCTCGCAGAACCGATGGCCGGTGAGACGGAATGTTTCTTGAGCGGCCTTCATGTACCGGCAATCATAGCATAGGACGGTCCCCCGCGAGATGAATGGATGAACTCGTAAATGTTGAAGGAAGCCGATGGATGCAAGCAGTACAGAGCCAATCGGTGTGGAAGGTGTGCGGGAGGTCTATGTTCGGCAGTAGACGTCCTAGGGCTGAAATGATAATGATTATACCTATAGCATGACCAATAAGTTCTCAAATAAAACATATTTTTTCATAACAAGCTTTTATCGCGCGGTACAGTACTCATAAAAACCAATTCAAAGGGCCTAAATACGATGGTGATATCTTATTGCGTTCATTAGTTCCTCCCGACTCCATCATCAGACTAGCTCCATGGTACCATATTAATGCATTAGCACCCAAGATACATAGGTATACCAAATTTCAGCTTATTTGAACACCGGGAAGTGGGTCAAATTAAAACGTACGAACGTGTGCTTGTAGCACACATACAAAACCGTTCGCGATCTATCATATCAAACAAACGTGTCATGTCACTTGTGACAGATGTCAACATGGCAGGTTTATTTAAGCTGACAGCTGTACTCGCGTTTTGTTTACAATCTATATTTCTCCATTCGAACTTGCATGAGATAGTTAAAATTATTATTTTTAATTATTCTGTGCAATGATTGCCAAAACTAAACACGAGTTAGGTTAAAACATTACCATACAGATATTTTATAGTCTATATTTTTTCCGTTGGATTCTTGTCCCGATTGTACACGATGATGTGTTCAACGTGTTTGGACTACGGTCATTTGGGTCACCTAGACAATTATATGGAAAGGTCGCCAAAGGACATTTTAATATTCGTGTTTTGACGTTGGCATTGCACCATTATCATTAGTTTGTATTTTTTCGGCCTATACATATCTACGTGTGTTATAAAATTTAACTTGTTAATATAAACGCAAACTTTGGTATGGATCCAAAAGTCCGAAGTTACCGAACCGCTTGGAGCTACAACTGCTTGTAGAATTTTTTCAACAAAGAGTTTCTGTTAATTAGACGAAAGTCATTTGAAACTCTTGAGCATAAGAAACTTTAATACTGCAGTGCGTAGGTACTTAAAGAAGAATTTGCCATTATATTATGTCAAAAGATTGAGTTATTTCATCATTATCATGGGCTCTATTGTGAAAAAATGTGAAAATCGGGCAAAAATAAATATCTCGGTTGCCGTCCCACGCGCGAGGGTCCGGGTTCCACCTTGACCATGATCGAGGATTTGGCAGATCAGCGCGAGTAGCGACTGCGAATCAGTGCAAACTGAATGTTTCACCGTGCTTACCCTCACTACAAGAGCGGCGTTTAGTGTTCGTCACTCATTCCCAATTATGCGTGTTATCTATACTTCTATACTAATAGAATAAAGAGGAAAGATTTTATTGTTTGTCGGTTTGTTTTTTATTTATAATAGATAAACTCAAAAACTACTTAACCGATTTAAAAAATTCTTTCACCTATAGAATACAACATATTTTAAAATTAGACTTCAGTAGGAAAATTGCATTAATATGACCCAACGGATGTTTGCGTTTAACAACTTTTAATACCTATTTAACTAATACTTTTTTGTTGTGTTAGTAATTGTCAGCAAGGTTTGTATGAGAGAAAAACGGTTAGGCAGGGGTAGGTATGGGGTAGGTTTAGGGTAGGTGTAGGGTATAGTAGGGTAGAGGTAGAACGCCACGCGAACGAAGTCGCGCCGGGCTTACTCGTTTTTGTAATAAAAATAATCTTCACATTTTAATATTCACTGTCTAGGTCACTAGTATTACGTATTTTATTTTAGCTGTAAACGTAATGCACTTTCTTCAAATGTGAATCGCCAAATTATTTTGGCCTGGCGCCAGTATAAAAAATTCGCGCATAACCCTGTATCATTCGCTTTATTTTTAGCACCATTGCGTTTTAGTCTGGGTATTACTTTCAAAACAGATGATAGAATTAATAACGAAATTTCACATGTGATTACCCCCGCGTAAATTTCTTTGCCATTCGTCTACGTTATTCGGCATATCAGCTTCAACACTGTTTTGTATAGGTACAATATAAACACATAAACTTTAAAGCTCATAATATTACTAGGATATGATATAGCAGGATTTATGTTGCCATAGTACATACACTTCTTATAAGTACCTATGAGTTTTAACTTCCACTCAGAAATCTTCTACAAGGTGTCTGACATTGCTCCTTTATATCGGCTGCGCAATTTTAGGTAGGTACCTACTTATTTGGTCTCTTAGTTCGTCTATTTTCATAAATCAATAAACTTCTCATTCTATGTTACACGATGTAGTTTGCAAATTTTTTTTAACTTAAAATCTCTGTGAGAGCACAGAGATTCTCATATTCAAAATTTGTTTATTTAGGTTACAAGACCGCGCATGTGATACAGAAATTCGTATGTGTACTAAATTGCAATTTAATCTGTCCAATAGTTTAGGAAAAAATTGACTGTGACAGACCGACAGACGCACACGCTTCTGTTTCCGGTTCCTTTTTTTAAGGACGTATGGAACCCTAATTTAAAACTCTAATAAATAAAATGTCGTATTTGTTTGTCCCGTAGCTTGAATATTATAGTGCAAAAATTTAAGATACCGCGAATAAAGTCACCGGTAAACAGCGAGTCTGGATAGTTTAATTGCCTGTAGCTCGTAAAGGTCATTATAATAAATATTAGCCAAATTCAAGGCTGTTTGTCATTTAGCTTGTTACCACTAATTGAGAGTATTGAGTTTGGTAATGGTTTATTTGCATACTTTTCGTAGCTAGTAATTAGTTTCCCTCGCGGGAGGGCCTAAATGAGATTTCATGATATTGTTTGATGTTAATTTAACAAGAGCACGATTGGCCTTTACCTTGTTCCTTTTTGGACTACGAGCCTTTTCTCGCTACTTCGTCTGAGTAACATTCGATTATTTTTACAAGCTATTATGTAGTTTCACATGTCCCCATGTGTGTTCGTAACAAAATCTTGCAAGTTTGATGAAAGATGAAATATTCTCTTCTCTCTGATCTTGCAAGATGAAATATTGCACACTCACATAAGTTCGGTGACATTGCAATTTTATGTAACCATCGAGCTGATCTGATGATGGAGCTGGAAGGTGGCCATAGGAACTTCTAATTAGTCTTGACGTGTACTCTGATTTATGATAGAAAATGCGCGATAAAAGCTTATTATGAAAAAATATTTTGCATTTGAGAACTTGTTATTGAGATACAAAATAGCCTATTCCCTTCCGCAGGTTAACAATATCTCCTTACGGTTTCAGCAATATTTAGTGGTTACCTTTAAAACTTAGCAGACAGGCAGACAGTTACTTCCGCATTTATAATATTAGTTTAATTATGATGAAAATCTGTCATTTTCGATGTAGTTGTTGTTCACTATGCGTACTCATGTTATGTTTTCTTTCAGTTCACGACGTGGTTCTCTTCTTGCACTCAGTGTACAGAGCAGGTCATTGCCAGCGCCGGGAAGTCACTGGGCAAGGCGAAGAGCGTTGCCGGATGGGCGAGAGGGCACCAAGAGGAAATACTCAGGGTTCTAAGAAACAACGCCATCTTGAAAACACCATCAGTGACGTTACTGGCCCTTAGTTTTGTGGTGATTTGGTTAAAGTTCTAGATACATCATTTATCATAAAATATCAAAAAAGATTATGTACTTATTGAACAGGGTGATTTTGTAATTATTGTAACAACTTTTCTATTAGGTTAGATGTATTGAAAACCATTTAAAAATTAAATTAAATACAAAAACAATAGTACTATTAAACATTTTGAAATGTATGTGTAATTCTCAAAATTTGTTTGATTTTATAAAAATTATATTGACGCTGTCAATGCTTTTCAATTTAATTGAACAGTATATTTGCAGTCAGCCTGTCAGTAACCACAATAGTGTAACTAAAATTAATTTAAAAAATTAGTAGTAGGTATGTAGCACTTAATTCATAATTAGGTGTATTATGTTATACCTAGATCGATCGTGGGATTGAGCCGATCGACATGTGCCGAGGCAGACAAACATATATATTTAGATTACGGAATATTGATTGAATTCATAACAACTATGAATGTATAATATTATGATTTTCTATTGAGATCATCTCCACTAAACAGTAGATAGATTAGAAAAGAAGTATTGATAGAAAACAAATTGTCATTACGGAATATTGTAAAAAAAGTATTGAAATAAAAATTATATTTGTAGTTTGAATTTGTTTGCAGTTGTCATTTACACCAAAACAGTGTCCTTTCGGAACGGCATACATCGCAGTTACGAATTTCGCGTCAATGAATTACACTCTTATTTAACTATTTTGTGTGTCTAATGTCTAACAAGACAACGATTTTGTAACCTTTCCATAAGTTTTCTAAACATTTCTAACACTTTCCCTGTAGGTGGGTAGTCGAATATCTCGAGTGGCCCTTCAAAGTGAAATATCATTCTTTCTTAAATGTCGGAGTTTACATAGGTAGGTAATAAGTTTTGTATAGTAGATAATTCGGAAATATGTCTGTGAAAGAAAGTAAAATGTTATTACAATGCAATGCGTATTTGTGCAATCATTATTATCAACGTCATCCCACTACGGAGATATGATGTCCACAGTAGATACAAATTAGAAAATGTTCTATCATTAGAGCCAAATGATCCTGTAATGTGCGATTCACTCACGAGTTGCGCGCTGAGCTGTTGCTTTCCCAAACCCATGTACCTATAACATGGAGCTCTTCGAGAAGGACGTCATAAGGTTTTCTGGCTCGGCTATATGCTACTATGAATTTCTATGTAACGAATTAACCACGACATCGAATTATTAAAAAAATATTGGAAAAAAAGAAATGGAGATTATCTTTCTTAATAACGTGCCAGTCATTCCGTGCGTGGGTGGCTAACCATTGTCAGTAGGCAAGAGCTGGTACGAATACATTTTAACGATCTCCCTAAGTGCGTCTACCTACGCGATGGTATTATAGGAAATTATATCGCACTAGGACCGTTACGTGCATTGTTAGAGTTCACGCGTGCCCTGTGCGTAGGAGTACGCAGTGTTGTATGCATTTTTTCCTTTTCTTTTCTTTTTATAATGTTATCAATTCGTAATGATCTTGTAGGTAACTTTTAGCTACTTAATCTCAACTTATTAATAGGCTTTTCGTTCGCGACTTTTCTAGTGCTTGCAGATAGAGTAGGTCTTCTGGTTCTAGGTAGAGTAGGTACAGTAGTCTTCAGTTTTCTATTGTAGATCATGGTCTTGATCACCTTTATACTAACTCGTGTAATGAGCTCCCAGCCACAGTGTTTCCTTTGGACTATACCATGGGATCGTTCAAGAGGTATATTCTCGTAGAGATCCCCTTAGAGGCGGGCAAAGCATGGGTAGCGCCCCTGGTTTTGTTAATGTCAATCGGCGGCGTTGACCACTTTCCATCAGGTGGCCCGCTTGCCTGTTTATCTGCCGCATTACTTAAAAAATTATGTAACCTATATACTAACTTTACTTGTGAAGAAATAATGTATACACGATAAACTTATTACATACACTTTTTACTATTATTTTTAGACATGATCATACTAGCTCTAAATTACGCATAGCTAAGCCAATGCAATGGGTGCTACATAACGGATGTACTACTTAAATACATATTTATTATTATACAGCGTAATACTCAGTCCGGAATCTTCAATTTCTGCCGGACAGGGAATCGAACCTAGCAAACCGCCATGGTAACCTCTTATCCACTCAGGTCGTTAAAACGGCATAAAATTCCTCCAAAGCAATATTATAAATCGATGGTAAATCAATATGTTACATTTTCATGATTAAACCGCTTAATAGATTTCGGTAAAAGGCAAGGAGTAAGTTAAAATGTCCTTTCAGAAAATTCTTCAAGCTACACAACACTGCTGCTTTTGCACTGTTGCTTCGCGGCAGAAATTTTAGAAACATCAAACGTGTTCTAACGCGGAAATAGACAAGGCGGTGGTACCCAACCAGACTGACTCAATAAATAAAGATAGTACTAACACTCGTAAAAAAGGGTGCTTGTTATAATTGGAACTGTTAAATCTTCTATTACTAAATGGTTCCAGTGATATTATTGTCTTCTCCTTCTTATCGTGTCAGTGTAAAAAAGGTTATACATAGTTTATTTGTTAATTATATTTTTTCAGTCCAAAACTGAGCGATGCGCGGACGGCCTATAAATATAAGTAATGATTACAAATATAAGTGCTTACAAACAACAGAAACATCAGTTTGCTTTTAATTTATTTCTATTTAAAACCATTAACAAATTGTAACTCGGAATATGCAACACGTAAACATTTTCGTGCTATGTAACATATCGCAGGTTTCCCCAAGAACACAAAAATCATTCCTCGAATTTGCAAAAGTAAACAAACAAGAAGAGTCATTGTCGAACACACTCACTTATAAAATACGTGCAACTGGACAAATATAGAACGCAATGTCATCTGGCATAAATTGAACTGCAGCTTGGTGCGAGCGTACCTCGTTTTAGTTTATCGCCGCAGTATAGGGGCGGGGCGGGGCAGTTCAAGTTATGTTGGTTTGTGAAGTCCGGCGCCAGTTTCGATCTATTCGGTCGGTAAAGGTGTATTCGATCGCGACGGGTACGGACGTTGCGCGTCGCTCTGCGCGCGAAATTCAAACGTGAATTCGGAGTTCGAAAAAGATGGAAAAAATTATTCGCCGCTCGTCTTTTGTGTTCTTTGCGCTCCTCGCTTGTTGTAACAGTGTATTAGTTTACAACGAGCTAGGCGAGTGTTTGAACTATACAGTGTACCCTTTGGAATACGATGTCGCGATTACACCATACATTTACGAGAAAGCGACGTCTTTCTACAACTGTGAGGTTCATATTCGAGTAATAGCGAACGTACCGAACTTGCAACTGATCGAGTTGGATTCTGGTGAATTTGAAATAGAAAGCGTCGAAGTATGGTACGAGGCGCTGAAACGTAACATTATTAACGAAGCGAGACCGTACTTCTATAATAGAAAAACGAAAAAGCTGACGATATATCTGAAAGAACCAATGATCTATGTCGAAAGGCTGCAAGGACCCCAGTATATTATAAAAATTAAATTCCGCAAGGAGTTTAACAAGGAGCCTAATGCGATTAGGTTGGTGCCGTACGAAGCCGAGCATAACAAGTAAGTATAAGTATTTCTCTGAGTTGTGATATAGTATATAGTCGAACAAAAAGTTGTTTATGATACATTACAAAACAAAACACAAACACTGTCATAAAGCAAGCCGATTGAGCAAAGCGATTCCGCGAATAAATGCCACCTATACCTATTTACATTGTTCATTTTGGTCTAAAATAGATTCCCTAACCTTTCCTATCCTTTCGGCTGCGTAGCGTCTAGAATAATAATGGTTTCCGCCTATTCTGCATTAGAGTACAGTCTGAAAATATATCGGTATCATCATCGACAGTCCGTACTAAAAATAAAAAGCGGGAACTGAGGACTGGAAACCTTTGTAAGACTTTATAAAGCCAAAAAAGTCGGAATCGTAAAGCCCCTTTTATATGTCACCGCTTGCAAACCGGACAGCAAACGCATACGTGTCTTGCCCGCATAGTCACCGCGTAGCAACTGGACACAAAACGTGTAGTCTGTCCTTTTGGCGCGCACACGACCGACTCGGTGACTAGCGCTGCACGTTTGTTTACAAATTATAAAATAAGCTTTTTGTCATTACAAAACATACAAATCTTGCAGAAATTGTTCTGTCATCATCATCATGATCATTTTCGTCTCCGCTTCTGCCAGGGCCCACTTTCCAACTCATTCTTCTCCACTTCGCCCGTCTTGGAGCATCCTAGCGTCGTAACTCGTAATTTGGCTCTCGCATCCGTCTCGGTGATGTCAATCCATCGCTTCTTGGGTCTTCCACGGGATCGTAAGGGGTCTTTATGGCCTCTAAATGCCGTGGACGAGAGTTACCGCTTCCCATCAGGTCCACTGACAGCTCGTTTCGCAGAAGCGCTCTTAATTTTTTAAAGTTTTTCTATATCAATAGCGCCGTTTCAAATTGGTGAAATAAAAAAAAATATTGCCTACAGCTGAGATGCAAAAAAATCTTGTCGTTAATGTCCCGGTTGTGCTCTCGCGGACCAGGACGATGATTCAGGATTTGACAGATCATGTAGTTACCTACAGTGGAACAACTGTCATCTGACCTCCGTAACCATGCTACTAAACCTGACCAGATTGGATCATAATAACACATTCAGTCGCCTGAATGTGCAGGTTTCATCACGATGTTTTCTTAGAAAAGAGTTATTGGAACATGACCGCAGTGGGATTCTAACACGGTACTTCACGAGTCGGATACCTTAACCACTCGGCCACCGACGCTACTACAGCTGAGATGTAATGTTGAGTTAAATTAAAAGATAAATGTTATCTATTAGCTTTCAATATTACGCTAAAACTGCAACATGTATCACAGTTAAGAGATAGCACAATGTGACCTCAAAGATGTGTTGACACTATAAGTTCTTAATAATCATTTATGTTTTGCTAAAATAATGTTCATTTACCGACACCGATTTACCGTTAATTTATTTAATGTTACGTCTTTAGTCATACTTAATCTTCCGAGCGGTTAGTCCCGGCTTCTGGCTCTTTCTTCTCCACTTCGCTCAATTTTTGGCATCCATTGGCTCTTGCAACCGACTAGGACTTACGCAATATAAATGTATCTACAACAATTTTTAGGCATACTTAATCAGTAATGTAGATATTATATGCTTCTTTACATGTCAGACCAGTAGATCTCTAGTGGTGTCCACGCGAAGATTCGAAAGAACGTTTCTCGCTCGTACGATTCGGATGTGGAATGAGCTCCCAGCCACGGTGCTTCCTTTGGTCTATGACATGGGATCGTTCAAGAGGTATATTAGAGGTCTCCTTAGAGGCGGGCAACGCATTGGTAGCACCCCTGGTGATGCTGATGTCCATAGGCGGCGGTGACCACTTTCCATCAGGTGGCCAGCATGCCTGTTTGTCTGCCGGATAACATAAAAAAAAAAAAAAAGATATAATTTATAGTGCCATGAAGAGACCTGACCAAAAATAGAGCTAATCATTCCACTGTTGAACATAGGCTTTAGTCATATTAGGGTCTTGCCAATGGATGAGGTTTGTGCCCCCACCACCAACTTACTTCATTCTACTATGCCAGACACGGCCAACTAAAACTTTTTAAAGAAAATTATGTTCTGCTCTCTTCATATGAACACCTCTGAGATTCATATTCCATTCTGTCTTATGAAGTAAACTTTATAAATAAAGAAATAAATAGAATCATGCATCACATCGAGTCATTCAAACTGTATTTATTTTTCTTAGAAAAGAAACCACAATGAAACCTATTGTTGTGTATAGATGTTATTGCGTCCTTCGCCTTGAATATAATTAAATTTCATTATGATGTTTTAGTTTAGTGTCAGCCTACGTTATAGTGATTCATTCCTTCATTCAGCATAGTTTACGAGTACATGTTTTGCACTTGTCCAGTATTACACGACTTAGCGACGCTGTTTTCAGATTGTCCGATTGAAAATGGGCAAATAAGTAGGTATCCCAAACAAAACAAATCAAATCTTAAAAATAAACTAGTTGCCGGCAACATATTTGCGACATACCTCTTTTGTTGCGAAAGTCCATGGATGGCGGTGTGTTCACTTACCATCAGGTCACTTGCTTGCGCGTTTGCCTCGCAAATAAAAAAAATTTAAAAAAGTAGTACAGAAACTAAAAACCCCGTCTGCTATTTAAAAACTGAAAAGTTTGGAGATAATTCCACATAGTGCAAATGTTAGTTTAATTTAAGCTTGAAAGCTGTCGGGGTCCCATTTTTATAAAGTACCCGAAAACACGTCCTGAAACTAGAGATAAATATTGTTTGGTCTTCCAAACTTTCAAAACGCTGGCAGCGTTGTGTCATGTCTAATGTCAACCAGGCGCTTGACTATTTCCCGGCAGATATAAGAAATGTGCGCTTCGTCCTCACGAGCCAAGTGTATCAACATGCCGCAAATATGACATAAATAATTGTATAATATGTCATTTTAAATAAAACCCATCTCAGACTGGCCATGTATACCTAAGTCTAGCATACAGGTTGGCCTTATGTACACCCACATAGCCATTAGAGCCCAGATATAGCAAACGACTATAAATTAATCCATCAATTTATTCCGCGATACATATTATGCTTATTTTTTATTGATCAGCGCTTGAGGAAAACGGAACTATAGATGGTATTATTTAAATAGACTTGGACTGCTTTTTACTAAAACGAACCGTTCCCCGAAATCTGACCTATAGTTCCTAGATAGGCATGCTCATCAGACTCGCGGCAGGTAAGCTGTATTTTATAACGTCTCATCTCTTAAACAGCGTTACTTCCAGATCACGACATAATTAGAAAATAACATGAAATATATACGGTCTCGGAGAGTGGTGGCCGAGTGGTGACGGGATCCGACTCGTAAGCGAGAGGTACCGGTTTCGAATCCCACTGCGGCCATATGACTCTTTTTTGAGTTATGTACATTACTTGAATATTAACCGATGCTCTTACGGTGAGGGAAACCTTCGTGATATAACCTGCATATTCAGTCGCCTGAATTTGTAACCTATGGTGTATAAAATCTGGTCAGGTTTCCTTGGTCACGGAGGTTAGATGGCAGTTACTTCACCAGATCTGCCAAATCCTGGATCATGGTCAAGGCGTACCCCGGGCCCTCGTTCGCGAGACATTAACGCAAGATGGTTTTTTTATGAACGTTGTTCCAATCGGTTTCCGAGACTGGAAGTAACGCTGTTTAAGAGATGAGACGTTATTAAGAGATGAACCAGTCTCAGAGCTCTGTCTTAGTCCCCAGCGGTAGACCTTGGTCAACCGAGCTTTGACAACGATGTTAGGAGTTACACCTAATGAGTGGCGAGCTCGTTGCGGTGCTAAAGTTCGACTAGCCTCAAACAACGTAAAGGTCGCCCATCCAGTTCCCGGAATCTGACAGCAATGGTTAACCTATGTCATCACTCTTGCAAGAACGCTGCCACTAGACCAGTGTCGCTTCATAAGTTTTTCATTCTATTCATTCTACCTACCTATATCTACAAAATGTGTAAAGTCCTTGAATAAATCATGCAAAAAATGTAGCAAATGCCAGCGATTTCACGTGCGCCTCGCACTTTAGAATAAAATTAGACATAGGTAAATACTGATTTATAAAATTTATATAATAAAATACAAATTATGTATGCAGCCATTGGCCTAAATGTACAGGATGTCACAGTTAATTACCCAAATCACTATGGTAGGTATAGTTATGTGTTCTTCCCATTGTCTCGGTTCGTTAGTCGAAACGAATGGGGACATTTATCAGGTATCATGTTGCAGTTTAAGTTTGATAGTCAACTTTTGTAATGACTCAATTCAGTGGCACGAAATAAAATGAAGTATTCCGCATTGCTCCAAAATTATGGTGCCATTGATACCAGAGATAAAGATTGTTTGTTTGACATAACAGGTATGTGATATTATTTTAAAAAATACGCACAGTAGGCGAACATCCCAAAAATACTGAATGAATAAATATTAAGATAAATATAAATATGTTTGGACAAATTCACCCAGCGTCGTCTAGCCCCAAAGTAAACAAAGCTTGTGTTATGGGTGTTAGATAACTGATAAACTACTTATACACTTTTTTTTAAATACCCACTTATTTATTTATTTATTAGTTCATTTCACAGTTATACAGCAAAAAAATACATATAAAATATAAGTACATTATATATACTACACCCAGACCCGTAATAGAAATTAATCATTACAATTTTTGCTCGGCCTAGAATTGAACCCGGGCCCTCTGCGCCAACTAAACCACTGAGGTCGTCATGATAAATTTGTATGAATTTGTGTAGTTATTTACCTAAGAAGTAATAGTAATAGAAAATTTGATACATAAAAAAATCACAAGCACTAACAGATAACGAATACCTTTTTTGAAACCTACTCGATCTATTTCCAAGGACAAATAGCTTAGTATCGTAAACAAATATTTGACTGCAACGTGACGTCGGCCAGCGTCTCGGAGGTGGCCTTGCTTGCTCGTGGGTAGCAAGTTCAAACCAGACGGGTTTTTATTGCTATAGCCATAATTGGCTGTCGTTTAGCGTTGCAGTGTGGCTTAGTTTAGCGAACACAATGAGTGCCGAAGATTTGAGCGCGGCGTTTCACATCAGCAGTCCATTACTGTCCACGGTGGGGCTTAAGCCTCCTTCACATTACTGGAGGGTATTGTCGTAAGCGAGAGGTACCAGGTTCGAAGCTAGACCTACCTTAGTTTAATACTTACCAATGCTCTACGCGGCGAGGGAAAACATCGTGATAAAACCTACACATTCAGATGACCAGGCCATATAGCTCGAAGAAACGAATAGGCGGACCAGCCTCGAGTGGCGACTGCGTAGATGCAACCGTAGCGTAGGATAGGACGACCGTATAAAGGTCGCAGGGATCCGACGGATGCAAGGTGCACAGTCGATCATGTGGAAGGCCTAGAAAAACTCCTGTTGTTCCGACAGTCTGAGCACGCGGAAAAAAAATCTGCCAGACAAATTTTTCGCATCAAGTAGTACTGGAGTGGGAGGAGGCCAAAAATCCTATAAAAAAGTGGATTGACCATTAGTTAATATTATTTGTATTTTTTAATCAGACTAGCCAGGACGCATTTGACCGCCATCTCGCCAGGTGATAAATGATGATGCGCCCGACGATAGAGCATGCCTCCCTAGGAACAGCCTATTCATCTCACGTATCGTAGACCACTAAGAAGATACAGACAGTCCTACACTATAATTTATTGGCTTGTATTATTTCAGGCACATGATCCTTACGAGAATCACAGCTGAGACTGCAAAATACTTCTTCCCATGTTTCGGTGACCCCCGACTGGAGTCAGGCTTCCATTTCATGGTGTACATCGTGCCTACTTCTCACGGAGTGGAGTATTTCAACACAACTCTGGTCATAGCCAATCAGCGGACGAAACAAACGTATGTATTAATAAAAATTAATTTAGAAGTAATGTAAATGTTTATTGAACAACACCTTAAAGTAATACATTCCAACAAATTTAAAAAATACAACCTTGCCTAACAAAAAAAGAAGATTAGAAGTTAAATAACTATACTAAATTTAAGCTCTTTGGTACGAACTAGTCCCTAAGATAATTCGTGGACTGACTTGGCGAAAGTATAAGGTCTCCTTATTTAGACTATGGAACCCTAAAAAAGGTTTCTAGTTTATGTGGTGGAAATGTGGTTACAATTCCGAATAAGCATGCGTAATCAATCCCACAGAGATGTGGTCACAACTGGCCATAATTGACACCATTCTCAGTGCCCACACTTGGCGCGTTCACCTTACATGGCCACCGCCAGTTTTTAGTATTGAATGGAAGTTTGTGCATGTCTACGCTTTCGATTTTCTCCAGCTTTCGAACTATTTATGAGAAACTAGTGTGGTCTATATAATTTTTCATGGCTTTCTTATAATTTATGTATTAGCTGTAGGAAATACTTCCATATCTAATAAAATAAATAGTTCTAGGACAGTTTATCTTTTTATAGTCGTCCTTTTTAATTGACCTCTTTAGTATATGGATGCCAGTCCCATGGAAAGATCAAGCTGTATACTGCTATACCCACCCGTATTAAATAAAACATGATTTAGATTTTGAATTGGACCCCTAACTATCAAACTGTGAAAACTCCATCAAAATCCGTTTAGCGATTTTTGCGCGCTCAGACAGACAGACAGACAATTTGGGATTACGTACGTGACTATCCGGACAATTTTTTCTGGAATATCTTCAATGTACAGATACGTCTACTACAGTTTTATAATAGTAGATAGATAACCGAGTAAAAGGTAGTGTTTCTTAAGTGACAAATGATTAACTGTTCATTCACATTGTGGTTTTCGGGAGGCAGTTATGAGGTTATCGTTTTATTTCATTAATTCCTAATATGCAACTTTGTAATACAAATTGTTATTGCAGGTTCCACGACGGCACTACGTCCGTGGACTTCAACCGATCACCGCAAGTGAAATGGCACGAAGTGGGATTCCATTTCTCAGACTTTCAAAGCAAACAGATAAATATTAAAAATGGCAAAGATGTCATAAGAATTTGGGCACCTAGGAATAAACTCCCGAACTACGACAAAGCATTGGAATTTAGTGAAAAGATTGTGAATGTTATAATTAATTATTCTGGTGTCTACAAGGGGTTGGTGGAATATGGTCCGATAAATATTGTGGCCGTGCCAGGAAAGATAGACGGCTTTGAAATTGGCAGTTGGAATCTTCTGACGAATGGGTAAGTATTCGGTTAGCAAGATAGTGCAAAACAGTAGCTTTAGTAAGGTATGCAATAATATTGTGATTAGCGACAAAATAACGAAAGAGGAAAATGTGTTATGAACCAATGGAAAACGCAAATAAATAAATGAAATGACACCTGCGCACCGTTACAAAATTGGGAGTGACCGTGACCGAAATTAGCGTATTTGGGCGTGTGAAACACACTATATGTATAATCAAAATTTAACGTGCAATTTAATTCCCTTTACGTAATTTCCCGTTTTGCGGCAAAATGCGAATTGAGCAAATAATCACTTTGTCGGTGCAAATTACCACGCCAAACTTACATTAGAGGCAATGTTGAAAAAGTGGACTTGAAGACCAACCTTTTAGTAATAGGCGTAGGTTTTTTATCGCTTAGGTACATTATTTAGTTATTTGACGTTTCTGATAGGTAGTCGCGTTTAATGTAATTAAACTTAAAATAATTATGTATCTGAATGTTTATCATGTGGTAGTAAGTATTTAATTTTGTTAGATGTGAAAAATGTACTTTACATAAAAGGCAGGCATAGTGTTGGCAGGTAAAGTAGGTGCAATAGGACTTCTAAAGTCCTTAATCATGATTTACAATATCAATGATTATGAAACTGACTCAGGCTACGATAATGAATCGCTGATGTTGTTAAACGCTATGTTATTGAAAAAACGTCGAACAAGGTCGAAGAGTTTAAACAAAATTCCAGCTGTTACATGTAAACTTCAGTGTAATTTCGTAAACAACTACGGATTATACGCATGTAGTCTAACACAAATTTAATTACATGAGATGTAATAAGATTTGAAAAAGAGAATATAGTAAAAGCATAAATAATAATTTATTTGTTTAATGCCAACTAAATTTCCAACGCTTAGCAGCAAGTATGGCTCATTAGATAGGTATTTGCAGCAGAAGCAATGTCGCTGACGTAGGTTTTAAACTTGCAAAACTTTGTAATGTCAGGAGGGAGGACTATTTCGATCCTGAGATGATGATGACAGAGCTAATAGTAAAAAATAATAATTAATGATTTCAGAGAAAACATATTGGCATACATAATACACTTCACGAGCTGCAAGCAGCAAGAGAGGATGATGTTCGAACTGACTGAGCAGTTCTGCAGGATATGGCTGGGCAATCCCGGGGAGTCAGCGCGTACCATGTGGAGAGAGGAATGGTTTAAGGAAGGAATGGCTACCTACTTGACGTTTTTCTTCATGTCACAGGTGACGTTGAGGATTCATTGTTGTTACACAGTATCTATTAGTTTGTATGGATGTCATAAGCTTTTGTAGATCAAACTATTGCATCATAATTTCTAAATACTTACTACTAAGACACAAAATTGAGGCCCGTTTTTACTTTGTGACGGTAGCTGTTCAGTTTTAATTGCACTGTTCAACCACAATAAGGAACTTCACGAAGGTCATCTTCATTTGATTAATTAATAGTTTGAATTTTTGGGGCAAACAAGCAAGCAGGTCACCTGATGGTAAGTGATCACCGCCCATGGACATCCGCTACACCAGGGGTGTCGTGAATGCGTTGTCAGCCCATGAAAAATGTGTAGACTCGTTTCTAGAGGCTCTAATGTCGTACTCGGGAACACCGCTGAGTAAATAAAGTGACAAAAACTTCTGTATGTACGATAATTCACTAAGATAATCTAACGTATAATAATTATGTACATTGTAATTTTGAGAAGCCTACCTAAATACAATTGTGTGGTGTCTTTAGACAACAGCTATGAAATATAATTTACGTACATCTCGTATTTCCAGTATCATTTCGGCAATTCACAGAAGAACATATACACAAGGCCGTCAGCATTTTATGCCTTGCACGCCAAGAACAGGGCCATGACTCTAGACTGGATGCACAGCACTCCAAGCCTCTATACCTTCAATAATACATTGGCCATAGAAATTCCACAAAGGTACAAGGAACTCGTGAATTTTAAAACGGCATCCCTTCTTTGGATGATCGAGAATTGGCTCGGCTCTGAGAGATACCACCGGTCCTTAGTGAATTATATCAATTCCAAGTAAGTAATTGCTTGTAAAAGATAGCACTATAATTTCCCCCCCGTGAAACCTGCGGTTTTCACCCACATGCAGGATTAAAACTCTGTTTACATACATATCTCGCAGGATTCTATTGTTTTCTAATTGGACCAAGAGTTTCTTTGTATCAGCACAAACATTAAACAAAAAATTCGAACAATTTCAGACGAGGCACCAGCGCCACCGTCCCCAAGATATCGCTGGCTGATTATATGACAGTTTTGGATACTGACACCGTCGAATGCACTTATCAGTACTTCAATGGCTCCACTGCGTCCAGGATTCTCTACTCCTGGTTCCATCAGTACGGATATCCAGTTATTACTGTCAATGTTTTGCGTGATAGGACTCCGAATGCTATTCAATTAAAACAGGTAATTAACATAATACACCTAAGTCTAAGTAAAATATGGTATGGATATGGTCAAGTTCCTGTAAGATAAATATCGTATCGTGTCTAATATTACTAAATTAAGGGTACATGGCAGGCACGATGGAGTAATTCCTGGACTTATCATCCTCTGCCCTTATCCCACTATGTAAGGTAAGGTAAGGATGTCTCACAATGTCATGCTGTAAAAAGATCTGCTCAGATTTAAAAATTATTATTTGATTAAAATACAGTACAGAAAACGCTGTTACCCATTAATTGAATCATTTCTGGGCTATTCTTTTAATGTAAATTCAACAAATATCTCCTACACTTTACAGCATAAATTCAGCTTCATCCGTGACCACCGAAGCGAGAGCAACTACCTCATACCGATCACGTATGTGGTCCAGAATACAGAAAATTGCAATACGTGTCATCGACCAAGGTTCACCATTCAAGGCAGTTATACTTTTGTTGAAAACCTTGACGGTGGCTGGATTCTCCTGAACACCAATGCTACAGGTATACTATATCAATCGCTTCAGTAGTTACCAAGAAACTTGAATAAAATTATTATTACCCCCAAAAACACCCGCGTGTGACGATGACCACGTATTAAATATGAATCTAGGTAAGTTTACGGGTATTAAAATGACTTAAAAATGTGATTGTTTAACAGCTTATTGAAGTCATCATCATCATCATCATCTTGGTGTTAATGTCCCGGTTGTGCTCTCGAGAACGAGAGCCCGGGGTCCGCCTTGACCACGATCCAGGATTTGGCAGGTCAAGTAATTATAGTGGAGCGACTGACATTTGACCTCCATGACCCTGCTACCAGGGGAACCTGACCAGATTGGATCATGGTTACACATTCAGTCGCCTGAATGTGCAGGTTTCATCACGATGTTTTCCCTCACCGTAATAGCATCGGTTAGTATTCAACTAATGTACATAACTCAGAAAACAGTCATTGGTACATGGCCGGAGCGGGATTCGAACCCGGGTCCTCTGGCTTACGAGTCGGATACTGTAACCGCTCGGCCACCGACGCTCCAACAGCTTATTGAAGTCAATTGGCTTATATTCCTCCTCCACTTTGCCTACATATAATATTTAAAAAAGTTTCTGTGAAAAGGTGCATTGAGTGTCCGATGGATAGACAGACAGACATATAAACAAGAATGTGATCCTTTTGGGGGTTCGTTTAGATGTTCAGAATCATGAAAGGAGAGAATTTATTAAAAATATATACATATCGGCCAATATTAAAGCGACAAGACATAAAACAATTAACGAAGATATATAAAGTCAAAAAGTATATTTAGAACTGCGACACTTACATCATAGTATTGTGTCAATCCTAAATCAGTCTAACTTGATAAATTGTGCGCGACTGCCACCAACGCGTATTACTGTGAAGGTCTTGTACGTTATTCTTGGAAATCTTCGGATCTAGACCGCATTCAGGAAAACTGCAGACAAAAATACACAGAAACACCTTGCGAATGTCGCACCCTTGGCCTCAAATGCAGTAATAAATGCTTGCTATTCTCGTCATTTAGTGCTTTCGGCACGTTCAAATTTAGCACCATAATATTATAGTAAAGTCATAATTGCTTCCTACTTGTTACGCAATAACAACAACGCCATAAAATGAAGACTGTTGTCTGTAGTTCTCATAATTCATAGTTGTTTTTTAAACTTTCGCAGTAAGTAATGCAAATCGATTATTTCGGCTGCGTAGAGAATCAAATCATCTCTGTAGCACGGGTGTGAGTAAATTTTAGGTCCTTACCTATCAAATTGGCGTTTTGTATGGCGAAAATGACGAAAACTATAATTTTCATGAAAGCAAATTAAATTTCTTGGAAATGATAAATCCGATGACAATGAAAATTTTTAGGTTTAATCAGACAACATTAAACTAATTTGTGCATAGCATTTTGTTGTGATAACTACCCTCTTCATAAAATTACACATGATGTAAGAGGAAAAATTGACGACAACTGAAAAGAGGTGTTTTCAAACCATTATAACAACTTAAGAAAAGATTTATAATTTAATTTTAAGTATCTAAACATATTTTATTTTCGAAATCAAGTATTAATTTTGATATGTTATGCATATTTAAAAATATTTGAGCAAATATATACTTGCGAAATAAAACTCCAAATTCATAGGTAAGGACCCAATATGAAGCCGAATTGGCCGTGTGATGTCCGGCAGAGTAGAATAGCACCAACCCCTTACACTCATGGGTGTCGTACAAGGCGACTAATGTTTTCGAAGCAAAAGATCAAGAGTCTCCATAGTCTGGAAAATGGGCAGCAGCAAATTCTATTGTTATATTTAAACACTGCAATCTCCAACCCGCCTGCCAAGCGTGGAGATTATGGCAATAACCTCACCTTTCGTGGGAGAGGCCCTAAGTCCTGCAGTGGACTGTTACGGGCTGTGATGATGATGAAGACGAAACAAGCCGATTTGCATTATTTAGCACCCCTTTACCGCCATGTACTGTAGTCGCACTATTGAGCGGCACTGGTCTAGTGGCAGCGTGGTTGTGAGACCGATAACCAAGGTTAAGCAATGCCGTAAGGTCCGGAAACTTGGTGAGGCTAGTCGAACTTCAGCATCGTAATGAGGTCGCGACTCGTTGGGTGTGCCTCCTAATTCCGTTGGCGAAGTGAGGTTGACCAAGGTCTAACGCCCGGGACCCGGGGAAAGGAGATTGGTCGTACAATTTAAGCAGTTTGAAAAGTAATGAAAGTGACAAGTACCTATATAAAAGCCACACAATTACTATTTAACCTAAAATTATTATTATTTGACAAAGACGGGCATCAGGAGATGTGTAACAGTATATTGACACTAAATACCTTTGGTGTGCTCGCTGAAAACTTTAAGTGATGATTTAAATTTTAAAATGTGATTTGTATATCTTACAGGTTATTACCGAGTGAACTACGATAGAACGACATGGCAGCTCATTGCTCAGACGTTGGCGAAATATCATCTGGCAATTGATGCCCAAAGTAGGGCTCAAGTGAGTATTTCTTTTTAATTTTCGTCAATTAATTGTTCAGTATTGGTGACATAGGATAGAAAACCGGTAGGCACCGGTGATAGGACAAGCCTGAGGAGCCCGCTCTGGATTGGTACCACCGCCGTATCTATTTTTCCCGCTAAGCCACAACGCTTTAATTGTTGGGTCTCGGTTTGAGAGATGAGGTAGCCAGCGCTATTATAGGCTTGAGATATATAACTTTAGACGTCATAGGCGACAGTTACACTCTTAATTCAAGTGGGCCATCAACTTCTTTGTTATTGAGGAGAACAAAAACTTTCAAAATTTATAAAATAAATCATTTGAACTGATCGTTGCCTATATCGACAGTAATATACTGTAATCTTCTTATCGAGTCGATGGACTAAACTCTGACTTATACTTTATTCGCCCAGTATTCGGCGACGCATACAGCGTTTGAACTGGCCTTGAACAATTCCTCCATTGTACAAGTTTTAGGGCACGCCGAGCATGAAACGAGGTGTTCCATGGTTTGCGGAGATATGCCACAATCGCACTGAGAACTGTCCTTTGTATATCCCCACCTAAAGAGATTCTCTTTACATCGGCCCACCTGGGTTCGCAGCCTATTTAGCGCCTTCCAGATTGGCCACGGAAGTTTGTTTCCGGGTGGGAGCTTTTCAGTAGGAGAGATAAAGGCGGGATAGGAAAATTTGTTGATCCACAGGTTACTTCTGGCTGTGGGGGCGTCACTTTCACAGGCAGTGGTGGTCGCCAAGAAACTGGATCGGCTTTTCAATCTCTTGACAATAGGTTCCTGACCATAGAGAGGGTGGCGTGAGTCCGTTTCCTGTTTGCGTTTCTCAACTGCACTGGCTATCTCTCTGCGAACGGCTGGTGGAGCAATGCCAGCTAGTGGATACAACTTACTCACCGGAGTCGGTTTAAGACATCCTGTTATTTTCCGGCAAGTGTCGTTAAGAGCTGTATCCACTGTCTTAGCATGAGCTGATCGGTGCCATACGGGACATGCATATTCGCCCGCAGAGAAACATAATGCTAAACCAGTAGAGCGCAAAACCTGTGGCGTGGCACCCCATTTTGAGGAAGTGAGGCGTGAGAGTAAGTTGTTTCGGGCGGTTACTTTGTGGTGTATGTTCTCACAGTTTTTCCTGTAGGTAAGCGAACGGTCTAAGGTGATGCCAAGATATTTCGGTGAGCTACAATGGCCTACTGGAATTCCCTGCCATGAAATATTTAGTTTGCGATTCGCTGATCTATTTCGCAAGTGAAATGCGCATGACTGGGTCTTTGTAGGATTAGGCCTCAACGCGTTCTCCTTATAATATTCACTGAGGCTGGACAAGGCGACTTCGAGTTTGGTTTCTGCCTCTTCAAAGGAATTCGTCTGAGCAGCGAGTGCCAGGTCGTCGGCATACAAGAAACGTACCGTCTCTGGTGACTGAGGCTGGTCGTTCGTATATATGTTAAATAAAGTAGGAGCGAGCACGCTACCCTGTGGTAGTCCGTTCTTTTGGCGTCGCCACCTACTTTTTCCTTCAAGCATATGCACTTGAAATATTCTGTTATGCAGAAGCTCGCTCAGAAGTCGGACGAATTTTTGGTCCCCAGTAGCGTTCTCCACCTTCCATAACAATCTTTTGAGGTTTACTGTGTCGCAAGCCGCTGATAGATCGACAAAAACGACCCCCGTGACTTTTCCTAACTCAAAGCCATTTTCGATATACTGGGTCAAGTTGAGAACTTGGCTGCAGCAAGACTTTCCCGGTCGGAATCCAGCTTGTTCGGGAATCAGTTTCGGGTCTATGATGTTTGTGAGGCGGTTTAGAATCATTCTTTCAAAGAGTTTGAAAGTATGACATAGAAGAGATATTGGGCGGAAACTTTTGGCATCGTCGGGAGCTTTCCCGGGTTTCAGAACTGCTATGATTCTTGACTTTCTCCACAGACTGGGTATCTTCGCAGACTCGATACAGGTATTAAAAAGTTGAAGGAGCCAAGAGACAGCGATTGGACCGAGGTGTTTCAGCTGCTCCGTAGAAATGTTGTCAACGCCAGAGGCCTTTCCCAATTTCAGTTCTTTGATGGCAGAAACTATATCGGATATATCGAAAGGGCTGCTAATTGTGCATGAATCTGAGCAATTTTGAGAGTTTAAGGGAGATATTTTGGGCGGTCGTTTAGGACGCTGGTCGGGTTTACCATTAACAATTAATTGGTGAGCGATCTGGTTAGCGGTAACCTGACTCGATTGTTTTGCTTTTGGAGGGTCGCCAGTAAGTTTTTGGATAGTTGACCACGCTTTTTTACTATTATGTGTCAGATCGATAGAGCTTATTGTATTGATCCATTTTTCGCGGCGCTTTTCGGAAATTTGTGCCAAGAGAGTTTCACCTAGATGAAGTGTCTCTTCTGAAAACGGATCATCCTTATATAGGGCTTCATACCGATCCAACATCACTGCGGTCTCGGGCGACAAGCCAGGTATATATGCCGTCTGGCAACCTCTAGGTATGCATCTTCGAGAGATTGACGCAACCAAATCGACAAACTGCCGATAGTTTTGCGGGTCTGGGATTACGTCCGATAAAGCTTTGTCAATACTTTCCGAATACTTAGTCCAGTCGGCCTTTGCGTAATTGAAGCGTCGTCTGAAAGGCACTTCTGTTGGCCTAATAATGGCTTGGACTGTGCATCTTATAGGCCTATGTTGGCTTCTTGGTACTGGTGGGCAAACAGATTTATGACATTGTTGGCTGATGGATGAGCTTACAAATATTATATCCGGATTATAGCCCCTCTTCCAGCGACAGCTGTTAAACGAAGCGGGTGCTTTGGCGTTATGAATCAAAGTTAGGTCTAGCGCGTCAGCCCATTCTTCTACTGCTAGTCCATCAGGATTATTTTCTCGGTATCCCCATGTGACGTTGTGACTATTAAAATCACCAACAATTATTTTGGTCGAGTGGTAGTCAAAATTTTGCGGTTTGTGGAAGCTAAACGGTTGTCCAGGGGGTTTGTAAACAGAGGAGATAGTGCAGTTGTCCAACTCCACGGTTAAAATTTCTATTGTGTTGTGGTTTGAATGACATACAGATTTTATATGGATATTCTGTCTGGAGAAAACTGCGCTCCCATATTTTGAATGGGGGATTTCACCAACTAAAGTCATGCCTTCAACAAATGGGCTTGGTTGTGACGAATCTCTGTGAGTTTCCTGAACACACAGGATATCACATCTGGTTGTGCGACATAGCTCCGATAAGACTTCAGATTTCTCATTGGAGAAACCTTCTATATTTATAGAGACTACAGTTAGCGCTGGCTTGGAGAGGAGATGCCTTGACTGAGGCGTTTCATTTGTACGCCGAGGTGCTGAGCTCTGAAAGGTACTCGTGTTTAGGTCCATCGTGGTGAAAGGATTTGCCAGCTAGACCCTGCGTTACCGGATCTAACTGTTACCAGGGTGCGCCGGGCGTCGGAATCACAGGGAACGATTCGATCACGCCACTCGGGGAGGCTCCTTTCGTGCACCCCAATAGCATAGCACCCAGTAGTATACTGTAATACTACGAAAAGAGCATTTATCGTGCGATGTGATTGGAATTGTCTGGATACGGTACCAAAAGCACCACTTATATGTTTTCTAAAAAGAGAAGTTACAAGAACCCTCATTTCTCCGGCGTAAATATACTTATCATTTGATATTTACACGGGTTGAGGTCGCTGAATTTATGAGTACTTTTTGGATACATAGGTATGAGCTATCGATCTATATCTGTGTATGTATAAAGATAATCATGGCATAGGCCATAACTTTGCAACCAGGTGGAAATGTTATTTTAATGTTAGTGACTATTTTATGTCAACTAATCAATATTTCTATTGGACTTCGAACGCATTGTTGACTCTCGGATCTGACGGGAGTGTACAGTCTTGCAGTGACATTATGGGTTTCGGTCGGGTTGTGGGACCAGGGACCACGTATTTGCCCTGAGAACTCTCATGGAGCAATACAGATCAAAGAAAATGCCCCAGCATTTCCTGTTTCTTTATTCGAGACATGTTAGTGTGATTCCGATTTCATAGTTAGGATTGCTATTGGTAGCACCAACACGTTCCCTATTACCGTTGGGTTACACCAGGGCTCTATGCTTGGCACACTTCTGTTCAACGTAATATTAGACGTGCTGTCAGACACAATCTGAGACTATGCGAGTGACCCTACTACAAGCAGGAGCTGCGTGTCACGGAAATTATGATGGAAATGGTGGATGTGTGGAGTTTCATGGCAGGATAGCGTCCGAAACGCCCATTTCTGGGGTAGCGTCCGTAATATTGCAAATAAGCTGCAAAACTGCCGCCTTCGATAGTATAGCCATATCTTGCGCAAACTAGCAAATTATGTAGGAAACAAATGTCCCACCCCCACAAGACACGGGAAGGAGAAGTTGGCCGAAGCTTGACATCAATAACTATGACATGCGATCGAGCGAAGTGGACCAAGAGGAGTAGGACCCCGGTTCCCGGGATCAAATCCGGGATTTAACGCCAGAATAAAAATGAATGTTTAAATTGGGCTTGTCGTAAGAAAATAATATGTCTATGTATGTTCTTGGCTGCCTTAATTTAAAATTATTTCTATCATTTCAGATTGTCAATGACGTATTCGCCTTATACGTCGCCGGCGACCTAGACATAGGCTTGGCGATTGAGATTCTCGGTTACTTAGGCAACGAGATTGATGCCATCGTATGGGACTCCGCCATTTCTGGTTTCGAGCTACTAAAGATAAAGGACGCATCTTGCAACATGACTAGAAACATTTACAAGGAATGGCAGGTAAGAAACTTTCGTGCGGAGTGTGTAAGCATGAAATCCATTGCAGGACATCTGCTACTTTTTGTTTAATTTACATGTTAGAGGTCATTCTTACCTCTCAGATGGTGTTATTAGTAGATGTTGCGATGTTGTGTTTAAATAGGCTATAGTGAATGCTATTTCTAGATAGGCATGCTCCGTATTCTTACATACCACATAAACATAAATTTTTATTCGTTTCACGAGTTACAGGATTTTCAGGAATACGGTGAATGTGCATTTAATTTAATGTTACAAATTCTAGGAGTTTATGAGTCAGAAAGTGACAAAAATGTACAACTATATTTATAATGACTTGGAGACCGATTTGACGACACGACTCATTAGAACTATGATCGTCGAGTTCGCTTGCCGCGTCAAGAACAAGGTTTGCCTCGATGACTTGAGGAGGATGCAAAGGGTAGTCAAAACCGGGAAAGAGAGGTAGGTTTCAACCAAATTAGTACTAAATTACATACATGCATAAAGTTCACGCCTCCATACAATTAATTAACGATATATTTATATATATTTTTTTAATATAATTTATTTATATTTATATTCAATAATGTTTTCATTGTTTGTTAACAACTTTCGCAGAATCGATCCAGATTTACGGGAAGCTTACTATTACATGATTATCAATGAGAAAGGACACTTTGGAAGTCAGGGGTTCAACATATTTGAGATTGATGACAAAATTGCGGCCGACCACAAATGGTAGGTTTTGGGAGAGATTGGATATACTTTTGGCATATGCTGTAGGTACCCAATTAACCGATATTGCTGTACTGGTCGCGGGATATGATAGAGTAGAACTTACTTGACTATCAATTGTTAGAAAAATTTAAACTATGGTAATGATTGTCATAGATCAATAAATACTTACAAACTGATGTTTGTCCTGTTCTGAATGAGGCTATAGTTCAAGTTTTTTTTTAAATACTAATGTGGCAAATAAGCTTACGGCCTGCCTGATCGTAATCAGTCTTATGGACGTTTGCAATACCAGGGGCATCACGTAACCATCTTTTGACGCCGTAAACATCTTTTCACTCGTTTCTTGAAGAACTCCATGTTGTTCTATCCAGTGAAAACCTCTCCAGGCAGTTCATTCCACAACCTTAGTGTGCGTTCGAGAATGTTTCTTTGGAACCGCACGGTTCGCGACCAATATTCCTCTAAGGTGGGATGAACTCCTTGCCGGTGGCAAGCGGTGCAATGATAGAATGTAGCTGTAGGCATCATGTCAAACAGTTCTTGAGAACAAACACCGTTTTACAAGCTCGAAATCCCTCCGCTGACTCAGCGGCTCAATACCCCTTGTGAGCATGGTATTATCGACAATTCTCACAGCGCGCTTTTGGATCAAGTCACTAGGACCAAGTTGATATGCCGGTGAACCTGCCCGTAGATGGGAACAATACTCGAAATAGGGTTTGACTTAAGCCTTATACAGGAAAAGTCGTTGCCTAGGCGTAACAATCGCTTTGATCTGCTATCACACCCAGCTTTTTAAATACGAGCTTGATATTTTCTTCTAAATTACTGTGAAATTAGACGTCACTCAAAATGTCGACTTGATATATGCTCTTAGACATGATAAGCGGTGTATCCTGTAACTGAGAAGCTAGAACGAATGAAGCTTTCTTGGCGGTGAACGCGCATACTTGTGTCTTAGTGGGGTTAAATTGGACTACATTTAGTCATCCCCAAACGACAGAGTAATCTCGATTTTAGACACAAGTACTTCACGACTTTCCTTAAGAGCGTCAGTAGCCGGGCGGTTAAGTATCCAACTCGTAAGCGAGAGGTACGAGAATCGAATCCCGCTGCGGCCATTATTTATTCATATGGCAAAAATACAATATACGAGAAACACATTCAACTACAAATTTAAATATATCAATGACTCTTTTCTGAGTTATGTACGTTAGTTGAATTCTAACCGATGCTCTTACGGTGAGGGAAAACATCGTGATGAAACCTGCAAATTCAGGCAACTGAATTTGTAACCACGATCCAATCTGGTCAGGTTCCCCTGGTAGTAGGGTCATGGAGGTCAGATGGTAGTCGCTCCACTGTAATTACCTGATCGCCAAATCCTGGATCATGGTCAAGGCGGACCCCGGGCCCTCGTTCTCGAAAGCACAACCGGGACATTAACGCCAAGATGATTCTTTTACTTCGCGACTTTCCTCCACTATGATACGAGGGATGTTCGCACGACCCGTATAAAAGGCGTCTCCAGTACTGTCATCCGCAAAGCAATGAATTCCGTCAATGGACAGCATATCATTGATATGAAGGAGGAACAGAGTTGAAGATAGCACCAGCGTTAAAATCCAAGCTGTCGGAGCAACAGCCGTCAACTACGGCAATGATGCGTGTGCTGGACAGAAAAGCTAGTTACCCATTTGCACAATCCCTCTGGAAGCCTATATGATGGTAACTTCGATAGAAGACCCCCATGCCAGACCCGATAGAACGCCTTCGCCATATTTAGGCCAACAGCTAGTGCCCCACCTTGACTCTCAACAGCTTAAGCCCAACGGTTTGTTAAATACACTAGAAGATTACCCGTTGAGCGACAATGTCGGAAACCATATTGACTCAGAGATCGTATTCTTCTGTGTAACCAAGGAGCTGTGTGTTTATAACACGCTCCATCACCTTAGAGAGAAGGGAGGTAATAGCGATATGCCTGTAATTTAATGGGTCTGATCTGACGCCTTTTTTGGAGATGGAACCCAGTGGTCTCGGTGGCACAGGTATCAGGATTATCTGATGCAAAGCAGAGCTGCCTCCACGGATACGATGCGTAAAATTCACGCAATCCATCCCAGTCCGCTGACTTATTGGGTTGCCGCTGTAAAACTATTTTTCTTTTTTTAGCCATGTTTGAGGGGGTAATTAAAAGTTTGAAGGGGAAACGTTGCTCTGGCAGCAAATGAGCAAAGGGTCTGTCATAACGGCTGCTACGGAGTCTGGCAAGTATACGGTCTGCTGGCGCGACAGGCGGAAGGGCCCCTAGTCCCCCCTGACGTAACATCTGCGTCCACTCCGGTCTTCTCCTCCGTCACGAACATAACGCCAGGGACTTTTCGCTATACTGGCAGCTCAGTCCCCCAGGGCGGAGGTTATGTATTCCCTGGGTTCGGGAGCCCGTTCAGCCTGCGGGCGACCAACAGACAGCCGTTTCATTAGGTCTCCTTGACCGCCGCGTCAACACACCACCCCCACTCAGCCTCGTAACAGCGAATATGAAAGCATTAAGCATTGGAAACCTTTAACACTATTAAAATAGTGTTATTGCCAAACAGCAGTCATGCTGTATTCTGTTTTAACACAATTATTTCAACACATAATGGTATCACAGAAAGAAAACTTATTATGACTTGTGTGCATGGCGGCTATAGACTCCGAGACTTTGATCGCGTTCACCAAGCTTTGTTCGTTCACGACACGTTAGTTGCATTTTGTGTTCTTGCCAAATTATCAAATCAAAATCTAGTTCCTCACACGTTACGGCCATTAGCATATTGAAAATGGTATTCAGTAAAATTAAGACTAAAAAGTGACTGAAACATTTCAGGAAAGAGGACAGCAACTTCCAGATTTATATTCCACAAGGCCCACCAATATTAGAACATTTGAATTCAACCACGACGAAGCCGCCGACACATGAAAATCTGCAACTGGTTTGTTACATTTATGCCTGTTTTACGAAAAAAATATTAATGAAATATTTAATAGAATTATTTATTTATAGGATGCGCCAAATAAACGTATGACACACCTGATGATAAGTAGTTACCGTTCCCATGGTATTTCATAAAAAATTAAAAGCATATTGTAGTCGATTGGGTTTGACTATCGCCGTTGCTATTCAATTTCTATTCAGAAAAATGTTTTTGGGGCTTGGCTCTGGCTGCAAACATGCAAGGCCTCTACTGCCAAATCAACGGGATCGTCATCACCATACTTAAAATACTGTTCTTAGGCTTCCGTATTCTATAAGGTAGATGTACTTTAGTCGAGTAGCTCCGATTCGATGCCCTAATGCTGTGCCCTAACTTTCTTAAATACCATACTATCGATAATATAATAGTTTCTTTGATAGGATCACTTGAATTTAAGTAAAAACTGCATACTGGGTTTATGTGTTCGTAATTCTTCAACACCTAAATTAATGACTTTATCGATTTAGAAAACTTGTTGTGCTTACGGGGTCACCTGGATCTAAGCTATAGTTTATTACGGTACTTCGTATTGTTAGTTACTATCTGTTTTTACTGAGACTTTTAATATAGTATTTATTTCTTGATAACTATAATTTTAACTAAACTTGAAGTAACTGATATATTTTTTTATGTTACAGTCAACTATAAAGCCAGCTACAAAGGCAGCTCCAACATCGATGTCATCATTATTGTTCACATTTGTAGCATTTATTTTTATTACTATTGCAAGATAATTTATTGCATTTGTTGTTCAAAATATATTACAAGTCAAGCTGTTGAGATATCACTATCAAATCATTCAATGGCTAAAAGAGGTGTACACAATTTATCATTCTGTTTTTTCTAAAAAGAATAATTACAATTGTAAAACTTACCTTAATTACTTTTTGCGATACCTTGAAAGCTCATAGATTTTTATGTTCATTTATTTTTGGTGCGCCACTCGTTTAAAATGCTTTAATTTTGTGAATATTTAGTTTATTTAAATAAAAACTTCAGTTTATCGAGAAAAACATATATTCTAATAAAAATAGGTTATTGTTGGACAGACTCGACTCTGTTACTTGCGCTAAAGGTGAACAAAAACCATTTTTTATTAAAATTTTATATGTTTTTTACCGATATACTGAAATTTTTTAGTTTGCACGAATCCGGCGATATCGACCACGATGTCAAGTCCCGAATCTCTGCAGCTTGGGCCAAATGGCGGGAACTTACGGCAGTCATCTGTGACCCTAAAATCCCTGTCAAGCTCAAAGGGCTTACAATACAAGAGTTTAATTAGACCAGTGGTGCTCTATGGCTGCGAGACATGGCCAGCGCTAACGAAACACGTTCGCGAAATCCACGCCAACGAAATGAAAATGCCAAGACTGCCACGGAAGTGGCAGTCTTGACGTCAGGGATATCGCAGACAAGATCGAGGAGGTTGGTCTGCGCTGGTTTGGTCACGTGTTGCGTAAGCCTCAAGGCTACGTGGAAAATAGGTGCCTAAACCTGCCGGTATCAGGAAAGAGGCCCCGTAGGCGACCCAAAAAGCGATGGATTGACATCGCTTTTCGATCGATTGAGAGCCAACGGCTTACGACGCGATTATGCCGAAGACCGGGCGAAGTGGAGAAGAATGGATAAAAAAGTGGACCCTGTCAGAGGCCGGGATAAGTGCTAGGACGATGATGATGACTGAAGTTTTTTGTTTAAAACACTTAAAATTTACAAAATTATAGCATTTTCAATCTGTAACAATTCGAGTGACGCAGCCTGTATATACAAATATGTAAGAAACACATATTTACAGACCATAATTTAATAAAATGAATGTTGTTTTTAATGAGGAACGGTATTGTTAGCATCTACACATTTCAGTGATATTATATCAATTAACCAAAGTGCCTTATTTATATATGACATTCCTTAAAATGTTGACAGCCGTGATTATGAAATTATATTGATAATATTATTGATATTATAAGAATTATATTGTTATATAATTATATTTTGATATTAATAGTACTTTCTAGTCAGTAATAATAATAACTATGTCACTAGGTATAGTAGGTATACCAATGTAAGTTACATAATTATGTTTAAAACTATATATTTTAAATTGAACCATTTGATCATATTTATGTTTTCACTTTAACTTTTACTAATATTTATATCGTAATTAAATTATTTATAGGTATGCATTATGGAATAAAACAATCATTTACCTAATTCTTTTATTTTATTGTCGCTTAAAATGTTTATATTTAAATGTACATATTAAAATAACCGTTTATGATTAAGACGTAAGTAATAAAATATTTTAAAAAAAATCTTGTTTACAACTAGAGAATAAAGTAATATAATATTTATACCTACGTTTTTTATTTTTTATTAATCCAAATTAAAATTAATAAGAGGTAATCAACTTTATTTGAAGCAAGAGGACGCGTTTGCTTCAAAATGAGTTAATTTGTCTAAATTATTATGAAAAAGTAACTTAAACCTATGAGTGAAAATGCAGTAAAAAATCTAAATACTTACTTTTACTAAAATACATAATCTAATTTCATATGTCTAATTTCCTTTGTGCAATTCCATAAATTTACTAAACAATTATTAAAATAAGTATTATGGTAGTTTATAAAACTACATCTTACAGATAATAATTACGATTAGGTATATAAGTATAAATAATTTTACGAAAAATCACTTTGTACAATTAAGCAAATATTGAAACTTTGAATCTCATTACCCTAAAATTGTATCGATAATGTGAGCAATCATAACCTTGCATCCGTTCTAATTTATTTATCAAAAATTGATAAATTAAATACCTAAATTATGATGATTTTCACTTCATAAAATATTCGAAACACCATTATATATTCCTGGAATATTTTATGAGCAGCATAATTTTGTATTTTCGTTAAAAGCTTGTGAAACTTCAAAATACTATCAGTTGTGATGGTATTGAGTTTCTATTAACCATTCATCCATTAACATTATTTGGCATAGCTATACAGACAACATTATTAAAATATACATTTATTATACCCTTAAGGTTATTTCATAAAACAAAAATAATTTCGATTTTAACCCTAAAACTTTCACTACCACTTAAAACGACGTACACTGTAAATAATAGCTCTGTAATTATTAATGTAAAGTATAAATTATATACTTATAAAATAAATAGGTACTTTAAGTACCTGTCTACACAATACAAGATATGATAATTAATATGCATCTATATATGAATAACAAAGAAAGACTCAATTATCCTACTTTTACGTTTCAAATTTATATTATTTGATAAAAACACTCACTAAACCGTGATAAACTAATATTTTATATTGCTTTCAATTCTTTACGACAGTATTTTTAATTTTTGTCTACATTTAACTAATTAAACATATGCTACACATTAATGCTAAATAGCTAGCTGCTTAATTATTGAATAGAGTTACAATAACTGTGATGCATACTAGAACCAAAGACAAAGCAATAGTAGGTGCATCATTGTCATCTATCCATTCGTAAACGTAATCGCGAAACAAATCTTCCCATACAAGGTTTTCCTGAACCATTCTTAGAGCGACGTTTGCAGCATCTTCAGAGTCATCAAGATTACTTATCACTGAGTTCACCCATATTTGAAACTAGAAGAAAGAATATCAATAGGTACCTTTTAGTTTTATCTACACAAATTGCACACAAATAATGATAAATTTAATATTGAATTTAACAGTTTCATAAAATTGTCAAGTATAGAAGTTATCGTTTGTTTTAGGAACTAGACTGAAACTTACATCAAAAGCTAAGTCTCCGTCCGCTGCGTTTTCTGCTAAGACGAATATCAGCGCCTCTAATTTCTCTGGACCCCCATACCTACAAATTAGAATTGGATCAATTTCTTAAAATATAATTTAATTGTCACCATTATTTTGTCCTTGGTGCTCTACTAATATTATAACATATTTCAACTTAGGAAACATAATCATAAATACGGTAAGTAACAATCTTACATAGATCGTATATCACTAGCCCGGTTTGTCATGAAGCTGATGGCAATGCCGGCATTTTCATAACTGCTTTCGGCCACGGCAGCGAATATTTTGTTCCTCTCCTCCACCGAATAACGGTTGTTTGCTACTACCGTCTCCAGGAGAAGACTAGAAAAGAAAATAATATAAAAAAATATTATTTTAAAACAAGTGGTTATAATATAATATGTTTTATCTACACTCATAGCGTAATGTTCCAATTACATATTTGAAAACAGTTGTTTAAAGATACACTTTTTTCACGCCAGTCAATAAAATTTAAAAAAAAATACTTTTCGATACAGCATTTCCCATACTATTTTCATTATAGCTGTATCGAAATAGTAGTTTATCTACACTCATAGCATAATGTTCCAATTACATATTCGAAAACAGTTGTTTAAGGATACACTTTTTTCACGCCAGTCTATAAAATTTTAAAAAATTACTTTTCGATACAGCATTTCCCATACTATTTTCATTACAGCTGTATCGAAAAATAACTTTTTAATCATTATGCAACACTTTTCTTTTTTAAATTTTTGTCGGGCGCCTGGCCACGGCTAAATGTAGGCTGAATACCTAAATGTCTTCAACAAATTAAAAATTCAAATTTTTCTGTTTATATTTGTGATCAGTTCATAGTCTGTGGTTGTGGTTGTGTACATTTGGAATTATTTTCCCGCTAAACAGAATATTTTTTCTAATTGTTGTAATTTTTGTTTGTGAATGTTTTTTCTTGTTTGAAGCAAATAAATAGATAAATGTGAATGTAGTGAAGTGGTTTTCCCGCCGCTTAATATCCTCGACGCGTAGATACAACAGAACTGACTCGCAGTTACTTCCAGCAAAGTTGAAAATATTATAGGTACGAAATTTTAACATGATAATATGAGTGTAGATAAAGTAGTGTATGCAACTGCATATAATTAGGTATTAAAACACTCGTGTCAAACTATTATCATGTTTTAATACCCCCTTTTATATGACAGTTGCATAAACTACTATTAGCGTCGAGGATATTAAGCGGCGGGAAATTCACTTCACTACCTTCACATTTATCTATTTATTTGCTTCAAACAAGAAAAAACATTCACAAACACAAATTACAATAATTAGAAAAAATATTCTGTTAGCGGGAAAATAATTCCAAATGTACACAATCACAACCACAGGCTATGAACTGATAACAAATATAACAGAAAATTTTTAATTTTTAATTTGTTGAAGACTTTTAGGTATTTAGCCTACATTTAGAAGTGTCCCGGCGCCCGACAAAAATTTAAAAAAGAAAAGTGTTGCATAATGATTAAAAAGTTATTTTTCGATACAGCTGTAATGAAAATAGTATGGGAAATGCTGTATCGAAAAGTATTTTTTTAAAATTTTATAGACTGGCGTGAAAAAAGTGTATCCTTAAACAACTGTTTTCGAATATGTAATTGGAACATTACGCTATGAGTGTAGATAAAATAACTTTTTAATCATTATGCAACTTTTCTTTATTTAAATTGTAGACTGAATACATTTAAAATAATCAACAAATTCATAATTCTAATTCAAAATTCTAATTTTTCTGTATATAAATATATACATGTATACACGTGTGAATTATTTTCCCGCTAAACGGTATATTTCTTCTTATTGTTGTAATTTGTGTATGTGAATGTTTTTTCTTGTTTGAAGCAATAAATAGAAAAATGTGAAAGTAGTAAACTGAATTTCCCGACGCTTGATATCGTCGACGCGTAGATACAACAGAACTGACTCGTAGCTTACTTCCAGCAAAGTTGAGAAAATTATAGGTACGATATTTTAACATAAAAAAATATGAGTGTAGATAAAGTAGTGTATGCAACTGCATAATTTAGGTATTATGCCAGTTGCATAAACTACTATTTTTTTTACAATAACAACCTTTATTATTTTTGAAAATACTTCTCATTTTAGAATGGACTGAATCACGTCATATTAATAGCCTGTTACAGTTCACTGCTGGACTTGAGCCTTCTCCACTTTAGAGGAGGGTTTTCCCATAATCTTCACACTTGGCAGGCGGGTTGAAGATGGCAGTGTTAAATAAATACACATAACAGAGAATTCGGATAATTTTCTTGGTCATGCAAGATTCTCGAATTAGTCACAGTAATAGTACGATTCTCGAGAATAAAAAGAGTTGTTACTATATTCTACTCTGACGTAAACCACACAGCATACCACTTACACAACGAATATAACTTACGAATTTATAAATCCGTCATCGCTCGAACAAGCAAGGGACTCCAAGATGACAACTCTTTCATAGGCCGAAGCCTCTATTTCCAATCTATCATACAGCGCATTAATCACATCCTGATCACCCTCTCTGACCATGGTGCAGTAAACAGCTGGTCGAATTTCTGGCGGTATGTTAGGGTTTCTAAAACGTAGAAAGGATTGATAGCATTATTCATATTCATTCCTTTTGTTACATCTTACACGTCAAATATCATCATATCAGCCAGAAGACGCATACTGCTGGGCATAGGCCTTCCTCAGAGATCTCCATAAAGGCCGGTACTGTGCTTTCCGCATCCAGCCGGTACCTACGATCTTTACAAGGTCGTCGGTCCACCTTGTGGTAGGCCTACGTCAAATATATTAAAAATCAATTAATTAAATGAAAAAGTAGTGCAAAAACTAAACACTCCGAACGCTATTTATACCTGAAAAATTACAAACAAGCCAAATAGTAAACAGGTGTATAAAGTGCGAACGTTAGTTTAATTTAAATTCAAAAGCAGGCGTTGAACTAAGTTAAGCATTAAACTAACGTTTGCACTTGATACACTTATTTACTTGCAACATTCGGCTTGTTTGTAAGTCGGGGTTTTTAGTTTCTGCTCAACTTTTATATTAATGATATTTATTTTATTTAACCTTTTATTGCGCACAATAAAAGTTACAATAATATGAACATAATAACAATCACAAAAGGTAGGTACAGCTGATTTCTAAAACTATATTGTCAACTTAAATTTTTTTATTCTTCACAAAATGGCGGCTTTTACTATTGAGGTATGGGGTCCTACCACCATCTCAGGGGCCCAAGTCAACCTCATCTGCAAGTGGTCCCCCGCTGGCAGACGAACGAGGCTCTGGCGAATTGGCTTTTCGTGTCGGGTTGTGCGTGTCGGATAGGAGTCGACGCATATCATCATCACAGCCCGTAACAGTCCACTGCAGGACTTAGGGCCTCTTCCACGAAAGGGGAGGTTATTGCCATAATCTCCACGCTTGGCAGGCGGGTTGGAGATCGCAGTGTTTAAATATAATATTGGAAAATGCTGCTGCCCATTTTCCAGACTACGGAGACTCTAGATCTTTTGTCTCGAAAACATTAGTCGCCTTGTACGACACCCACGAGTGTAAGGGGTTGGTGCTATTCTACTCTGCCGGACACCACACGGCCCAGCATATAAAAAACCAAAACCCCACAAAATGTATGGCAGGTCAAGTAAAGAAACCGGACACGGATAGGGCGTCGCCGCAAAACGACGCGCAGGAGGAACGCCCTACTTCTGTGTTAAGTTGGTTAGGGCTGCCAGGTCCAGGGCGGGCCCGGTTAAAGACGTTAGCCCACATGAAAGTCCACTCCGCTACCTGGAACATTAGTACGCTGACAGGACGGGCGCGTGAGCTGACCGATGTGCTCACTAGGCGGCTGATGGTAGTGGCGTTCGTGCAGGAGCTCGTTGGAGAGACAACAGGTCCCGCAACATCGGGAACAGCTTCAAGGTGATACGGGCTCTCCGAGTGAATACAACGACACAGGAGTGGTGCTCTCTGAAGAGTTTCGAGACGGCGTCTTGGATGTAAAGCGTGTGAGCGACCGCCTTATGGTCGTGGGGGAACTTATCGAAGGGGTGGGTCAAAGGTCAGTGAGAGAAGTTTTGCCGTTTTCACGGCGGTTTTGGTTTTGGGAGCCGTAACGCCGAAGGGGAATAAATTCTCCGGACGTGTATGGCTGCCGACTGGATACCGAGCATCTGATCACCTACCCACCGACCACCTACTCACAGACCGTTTACTTTTTCACTCGGAGAGACAGTTTTGGCAAAGTGTCCACCTGTAAAGTCATACCCGGAGAGTCTCACTGCCCAACACAGGTCCTTGTGATGGACCTGCGCGAAGCCCCGAGGCAAATACCACAGTGCCGACGCCAAACCCGGTGGTGGCTGCTTGAAGAAACCAAGTCCCATGAGTTCGCCACTGCTGTCAATGACCTTAGTTTTGCGACAGACGGTGAACCCGTCCAATAATTCAGGGACAGAACTCAGGCATCTATCGCACAGGCGGCAAGGACGATACTGGGGGTGCCAAGGGGCGGATGCTGGCTTGTCAACAAGACCTGGTAGTGGAACGACACAGTCCAGATTGGGATTACACAGGGAGATTAGGATGAAGAAAGCCCTCTTTAAAAAGTGGTAAGCGTCCAGATCTCTGCATACAGGGATGCCAAACGTGCCAGCAATCGAGCGGTAGCCAGAGCTAAACTAGACCACTTACTTACTTTGTACAATAAGTTGGAATCGTTTGAGGGGCAGAAACTCATTTACAAGTTGGCACAATCCAGGATTCAAGCGGCACAGAACATCTCCACGTGCCGTAACTGCTCTTCGCCGCAGGAAAGCTGTCAGACCCTATGGAGTCCCTGTTGAGGCGTGAAAATCGATGGGCTCTCGTGGTGTGAGTATTCTTACCGACCTTTATAACCGAATCCTTTTTACCGAGAAGATACCATATGAAAAATAATTACTCCAGTCTACAAGGGCAAGGGCTCGGTGCGGGAGTGCACTAACTACCGCGGTATTAAGGTGATGTCTCCCACCATGAAGCACTTTGAACGCATTGTTGACACTTGGATCCGACGGGAGTGTACAATCTCGGAAGGTCAGTATGGGTTTCAGACGGGTTGTGGGACCATGGACCCCGTATTTGCCCTTAGAACTCTCATGGAGGGATACAAATAAAGAACACGCTACTGCATTTCTTGTTTCTGGACATGTAGAAGGCCTTTGACTGTGTCCCTCGGGAGATGATTTGGTGGGTATTGCGGTTAAAGTCGGTGCTTGACGCCTATATTCACATTATCTGAGACATATAGGTACCGCGATTCCGATTCAATAGTTAAGACTGCTATTGGTGACACCAACCCGTTCCCTGTTTCCATTGGGGTACATCAGGGCTACAGAGCCCTGATGTACCCCTGTGATGTATGTACCTGAGCACAGGCTCAGCCCACTTCTATTCAACGTGATATTAGATGTACTGTCATACAACATCCGAGACTACCATACGAAAGCGAGAGCCCCTTGGCCCCTACTGGCGACACATGCAGGAGCTGCGCGTCACTGAAGCAAATATGCTGCGGTGGATGTGTAGCGTTTCACGGAAGGATCGCGTTTGAAACGCCCACATCCGGGGTAGCCTTGAGTAACATCGCAGACAAGCAAGTTATGTGGGGAACAAGTGTCTAGCCATGCTGCCCCCTCCGGGCACGGGAAGGAGAGACCGGCGGGCGTAAGAAGCGATGGCTTGACGTAGTCAGGAATGATATGCGTGCCAATAAGCTCACCACTAAGGATGCCGAAAACCAAGCGAGGTGGGCCAAGAGTAGCGGGAAGGCGGACCCTGGTGATAATAATGATGATGATGAGTCTTGATCAATATCATGTCTTCAGTGACACTTGCAAGATTAAGACAAATCGATAGAGAGTAATAACCATCAAAATCGGCCCACGCGTTTGGTCTCTAGAGTGCCACAAAGGAACAAACATACATACTCGTACATAGGCTCATAAACATTATCCTCCTTGGCGTCGAACAGTCGGGTGAAAAGATGGGTCACTAAACGTATTACAGCTACTCTGGCTAAACCATAACAGACTCTGGTCATGGTTAAACTTTTAATGTATGTGACACATATAAATCTTTTTTATAAATTATTTTTATATCTGTGATCTGAACTACTTATATGCAAAAGGCACTTGTGTCGTTGTTCGAAAATTCGTTGGAAAAACCAATTATGTACTATCCTACCATAATAAAACTCATGTAATTCGTTGATATCGTTACTTACACTACGGGATCATTGCTATCAGGATCGTAGAACCAGTCAACGGCCGCGGCGATGCAAGGCCGGTAGTTGGATCTGCAGGCGTGGTCCATAACGAGACCTCGAGTAAGGGATTGCATTGCTGGCTCTTGGAGATTTGGGTCAGGGTAGAACCCGATCTCGTCTTCTACTAACCCAACTGTTCGCCTCACCATTCGCTGTGGAGAGACGATTTCATAAAATTTGAGTTTGCAACATTATCATTCAAGTACGACAAATATTTTTATTGTTATAGACAAAATTTTTGGCTCTCTAAACTGCTTAAATAAGCTAAAATATTGAATGTGTGAGTATTGAAATGAAGCTCGGCCAATTATTTAATAATAAATAATTATTTAATAAAAATAAATAAATTTTCTGCAATATTTACCAAATAAATATCTGGATCCAAATCGTCTTCATCAAAAACATAGGCAACAAGACGTTTTCTAAGGAAGTTCATATTTCTGACAAATGCTTTCCACACGGCGTACTCTGTCTCGTGCTCCATTGTAAGAACTACTTGTAACGCTATGTCGTAATCGAGTTTGTTTGCTCTGGCTAAGTTAAGGGCATCGTCCACTAACTAAAATTTAATATTAAGTATAAAGATTAAAGTTAAAATTTGTAACACAAAATGCTGATATTGATCGAAATTGTGAAAAACAGTTACCGTGGCACGATTCAACGGATGAATTTCGTTTCTCCTATCAGGATCGCCGAGAGCTTCAATTATGTTTTCCCATAGAGCTGGTTCGTAATTTACTCGGTAATATCCTGTAAATAGAGTATTAGAGAAATAAGTAGATATAGAGAAATAAGTAAATTCCCAGCCATTTTATATTTTCTTATTGTTCTTACCTTGACCTTGGATATTGAACAACACATAATCCTCTTCTTCATCTATGTTCACGTTGTTTATTGAATGAGTGCCCAAAGACATCATTTCGATATTGTACACATTTTCGTCTTCATAATTTGGGTTTACGCTTGTGGTCCATGTTAAAGGTATGTTGTACTGTACATTAGCATTAGATGAAAAACTAAAGTGTTCCTGGAACCGAATAAAGTTGTTTTAGAAGAGTAAGTTATAGTGCAACGTCTCTTGAAGACTTTCAAAGACGAAAAATCTTTTAAGCGATTATGAAAAGCTTCAAGAGATGAACGTGTTTTTGGCTACTTTCACACGTGTCCGACTATAGTTCGGTAGCCACATAATATTTATATGACAGCTTATACAATAGATATCAGACTTCTATCTTAGTATCCTATTGTCACTCAAATTTAAATTGTCGCTTGGCAAGATTACCTGTTAAAATCAAATCTCAGGTCAGTAGTACTTACTAGTACTGAGTAGTAAATACTTAGACAATAGTTTTGTTGAGCGCCTACCTGAGTAATAAACAATACACGTTGTCTTAAGCTGACGTAGATAACAGGATAACCATTATTTTCAACCCAAGGTTCTATGAATTCTTCAAAATCTTCGATCAGTTGATAGTCGCTGTGTCGCCAGAATCCCACAATAGAGTCGTAGAAATGTAGATTGGATATCGTTTGGAGAGCTCTGTAATTATATTTTGTATTGTATGTATTATAATCTCTAGGTAATTAGTAGATATAGATACATATACGTATAGTACATAACTATCAAACTATACATATTATAAAACAAAGTCGCTTCCCGCCGTCTGCCCTATGTATCCATGTATGTATGTCCGCTTAGATATTTTATTAGAGCTAAGATCATAATGCGATTTTCAACAATAGATAGAGTGATTGAAAGTAGGTGTAAGCGAACGAAGTCGCGCCGGATCCATTAGTACAGACAGCTGCAGAGAGACCTGAATCCCCACTTTTTAAATAATTGAAGTAGAAGCAACCTCTTTCGAGATCGCTACTATTACCCTATTGCTTCGCTACGAATAACCTTACAAACGAATTTCATTCAAAGTCGCTACAATACCTAAAAGTCTAATTGACCGTTCTCCGATCGCCGCACAATTTGCATTTGCGAGCGCTTTTAAATTTACGTCGAAATTTATAACCACTTGTTACACATACCGCAATCTATGCGTCAGAAAGAGACAGAGAGTAAAATATCCATTAACAAGCATTCAATATTGTTTTGATTAACAAAACATGAGGGTAGATCTCAAAACAATCAAGTAAACGATTTAATGTCTGGGGTAGATAATACAAGCGAATGTGATTTACTTATACATCTTTCTATTCAGAAGAAACAAAATTGCTGCACGTTACCTACATTTATTAAATATGTGTTCAATAAATTTAGTTAGCAATGACCCATGTAAGTGTGCGCGAGACCTAGGTGTGTCGGTAAGTCATACAGTTATTACTGGCTATTAATAGCAATTATCTACCTACTTAGAATTAGTATTTACCTAAAAACTTAAATTTCTCGCAGATTCATACGGTCCGTAAATGGATTAGAAAGTAGCTCCATAGTTTTATGGTACGGTATATTCCTTTCAAACAAGCACGTGCCAATCAATATATTGTTGATTAAATTAGGACTCGTTTATACGCTTCCGATTACAAACCGCGCATGCGTCGCGTCCGTCTAGTCATGCCTTAATGACCAAACAGAAAACACGCTGCCAACGCCTTGCTAAAGCAGACACGACGCAGTCACAACTAGACTGAGGGCCACGAAACTTTGCTGACAGGTGATAGCGCGTCTGTCGATTTTTGTTTTTTAATTATTTGTTTAACGGCTCTAGATACCGGGTTATATTGAGCCAGTCACATCAAAAAGTGTCCCTTTTATTAGTCCGTATCTGTTGTAAACCACAGTTTACAGAAACAATCAGTAAGTCATCTTCGCCAACTACTCGAAATATTAACTTATCTACTCAAATAATGAATGCATTAAAAAAATTAAGATAAAAATGCTTAATTAATAAAATAACATTGAATGAACAGTGTCTATATTCGCAATTTGTTTCTATTTTAGGTTGCTCAAGTGTAATAATGAAACATGCTAACATAACCGCACTTATGTTTTAATTCAACCCAATCGCACGCATATTCATTACAGTGTAAGTTATAGGCGGTGAAAAATATTGCCTACCATCCTAAGTTGAAGTTATGTTGTTAGTTTATGTTGTACCTACAACATAAAACAATAATATTGTTGATTTTCCCTTGCAATAATTATTTAGGCTCACCTTTAGCGACATGTGCCACGAGGTCTATTATTAAAACTAATAGACCACTTTTTTAACCGGCCGTACCTATCTCATACCATAAAATGTCTCTCTAATTTTCAATATGGATCATTTGATACCTTTTCTCGATAGGGTTGATTTGTGTAATATTAATGAGATTGGAATTATGGGGGTTATGGGGCGCACCACCATCCCAGGGGACCAAGCTAATCACACATTGTGCTCGTGATCCCCGTGGTGCTGACAGACGGACAAGCGAAGCTCTGGCGAATTAAAGTTCTAACACAAAAAACAAAATGGCTAACGCATCCTCATTATGACGCGCCGGAGGATCTCCCCTAATGTGTTTCCTTTTGAACATATTTGGTATTTTTAGAGCGTCACAATAACGATAACCTGAGAATTTATGGCTCGAAAGTGTATTTACTTGTACTTGTAGTGTTCATTAGTCAATTGTTACAATGGCCGACTCCGCTAATGTCATGCAATGAATGAATAAATAAAAAATAAACAAATAAATAAATTGCGCCAATGAAAATAACCTACTACTACCTAACTATGAAAATGACCTACTGATGGATTTGTGTACTGTGCCTGAACTTCAAAAGTCAAATTTAGCTCGAGTTTCAGCCGGGCGCAAAGTCTCGTGGCCCTCGCTACAGGTGGAGGTGGTGCGATGACTGGGTGGACGCGACGCGGTGACTGCGTGGTGACTAGGCTTAAAATTAACTTTCTGTCATTAGTATAGAAACCAAAATTGTATAAGCATTTAGATAACGCATGCAGATATCGCGTACGTTTGTATGGCTTCCGTACAGCTGCTTGGCTCCTAAAATAGCTCAAAGGCGCCACTCGGTATTTTATATTAACGAAGTAGTATATTTATTTATACGTGGGGTACAACGAGAGAGGAAATCTGCGGTTAAGCACCCGCTTATACATTAAAAATGTTCCTGCATAATTGACTGTTTCCAACTGAAGCAGTCGATGTAGCCGGAAATGGCGAGGAGAGCATCATCTTTATTTACCTATTTTGGAGAAGTGCAACAGTAGCGATTTGTATGAAGTCGTCTTCTTCTCTACCAAGAATGAGTCGCAACATTCTCAGAATAGCTGGAGCCTTTTTAGTCAAATGACCGTAGATGTGCAATCTCACTTGTCCCTCATCAAATATGTCTTCGCCAGCATCCAATGCTGGTAACGTTGTATAACCATCCATAAGCAAACTTTCTTGTATAACATCTGTAGTAAATAGAGTGTTGATATCCACAAGAGTGATGTCGACACCAAAGTCGTTGTTTTGGAACTGCAAATGTTGAAGTGTGTCAGTACCTGATGGCATGCAATTTGTCTGAGGAGCCTGCACATTCAGACGACTGGATGTGTAACCATGATCCAATCTCGCCCTATTAACATTATCACGGAGGTGAAATAGCAGTTATACCACTGCAATTACCAGATCCCCCAAATCCTGGATCACGGTAAGGCGGAACCCGAGCCCTCGCACGCGAGGTCTCGAGCGCGGGCACAAATTTTGCATTACAGCCAAGATGATTGTTTAAGTTCTTCACGGAACCTCAACGCCACTTAAAATAAAAATGAGAGAGCAATTAATTCAAAGTTTAACCTCTACTTCTTACTTTCGTATAACACTGCCCCTTCTACACGTCGACTAATGTATGAGTTAGAGGGACCCCAGCCGGAATCATTTCAAAGAATTTTCCGCTTTTACAATATCTGGACCGGAGATAATGACAAACTGTCTTTATTTGTCAGTAGACGACGTCACTCAGTCATAATTAGCATTTCATTACTGAAAGAATTTTTTAAATCGGTGCAGTGGTTTTTGAGTACCTGTATTCGTAACAGTAAATAGCGTGATTGTAAAAATTTCATAGGAATATTAAGGTAAAGGCAATATTTTGATAAGATCTGCAGCTTATCTCTAGTTCATAATAACAACAATTTCCTGTTTTGTAGATACGTCATCATCAGTCTCTAAGTCCTTCTAACTTTATGATAAAAGACTGTGTAGGTACTCACCCCTTTCGCAATTTCGTAGGCAGCATAGGTACTAAGGCCTGATATAACCCATTGATGTCTCCAGTTCTCAGCAAATATTCTATATCCAATCCATTGACGCGCCATAGCTTTGGCGATTTCCACAAGCACAATAGATCTTTGCTTAATTGAATGGTCGATTCCCATAAGAATGTTCGGCTCCCTGAGAAATAGAAGCAAGAATTTAGTTCTTGTGTATAAAAGATAAAGTTTCAGTCTTATGCTGATGCGAAATTCATTGCAGATATTGAGGGCTACAGTTACTGAATTTTATTAGGTGACCTGTTAACGCTATTGTCTTTAGGAGGACGCTTTCCTTTCCGATTGTTTCCACATAACGCGCCATGCCAGATTCACCTGTTCTTGTGCTAACACAAAGTTGAATATCTCGTGTACCTACTTAAAAAAGCGTCTGTAAGTTAAAATTCGTAAAGTAGAATTTTGTTGAGATTACCATGTCACTTTTATCTTCTTTCGCGAATTAAAATTTAGTAAAAATTCCTCTTATCAAATTTTAACATATTGTAGGTGCTACCTATCGTTAATGGTATAAGAGAAAAACGTAAAAATATCTCAAAAACTTTTTACAGTAAATTTAAAAATATATCTAAGAATATTGTGTTTTCGTCTACATATACTGAAATTTAACATGTCTGAATCATGTAGTTAGCTTAGAATCTGTATTCAAAAATACAATCGTTATCTAATATGTAATGTAATGAAAAAAAAATACATACCATATACAAACCGTAGACAAAGCGTACCACTCCACATTCGTATCGGGTAGAGACATAATAACCAGTTCACTGTTCTGTTCAGCCACGATCTCAAAATAAGGTAATTCCGTCCATTCTTCTAAGCTATTGAAATAATCGCTGATGGCAAGGCTGGTAATACTATGTAACGTATGGATAGTCTGACGCGCGAACACTCTAACTTGGGATGATGGGATGGCTACTGGGATGAAGTTGTGAGCTATCATTCCCCAAAGATGAGGTGGTCCTATGAGTGCCCTGAAATCCGTTCTGAAAAAATAGGGACACCTTAATTTTAATGTGCAATTTAAATGATTGTAGGAATTTCTATCCAACATTTAAACAAGGTTTTTTAAGCAAAATATGTTCCAATTCTACACTATCAGCTACAGTAATAAAAGAACTTCCGATTTATTTAGTATTTACAATCGATTCCATTCTCTGTTGTGTATGAGAGTTATAAACAAGTCTCAGCTAGAAATATTTTTTCATATAAACCTTTTATCACGCGTTCTCTGTGATCAGTCAGAGTACTTGTCAAGACTCTTAAATTTTCGGATTTCCTCTAACAGACCCATTCGGATTGCTTACCCTGTATATAATTATTCAGACAGTCACATTATCCATAAGATCGCGCCCTGCATTAGATAACTAAGTTTTTAGAAATGATTAAAAATCAACATACATGCTTCCATCTTGTGGCATCGAATTGACTACTATGTTGTTAAAGGGTACGTCGTCAAAGGAGAAGAAAATCGGCGCGGAAATTGTGGGGTCGTCCATGCAGGGAAATACCCGTCTGGCATATGTCGGGAATAGATTCATGCCTATGTAAGAACTGAAACAATGAAAATTATTAGTTTATAAATATTTTTTCTATTTCTTTAAATAAACAAAAAAAATTATGGGTTAAATATTCCGGTTAAGCACTCGCGTGTGAATGCTGATCCAGGAATTGGCAGATCTTTAACCGTCTGACCTTTGCAACCCTGTTAACAGGGGAAACTGACATATTAGATCATGGTTACATTCACATCAGTTTACATTCACGTCAGATCATGGTTACATCAACATTCAGTCGCCTGTTTCCTCACGGTCTTTTCCCTTGCTGTAAGAGCATCGTTTAGTGTTCAACTCACGTACATAACTCAGAAAAAAATCAATGGTACATGGCTGAACTGCGGATCACCTCGGATCTTTCGCTTACGAGTCGGACCCGCTAGCTAGCCATTAGACCACCGAACCTCATTAGACAATACTCTTCTAGACTCTACACTAAAATTACTCAAGCTATTTTTGGCAAGGTGAGGACCTTTGAGTCGGTGACCCACCTTGCACTAGTAATTTGTAGTGTTTTGGTTATCATAAAATACCAAAAACTGGTCTAATAATAAGCACAGGCCTTACGTGTCTCTAAAATCACTTCGGAATATTCCAAAACCTCCATTACTATATTCCCCGGTATACTCAATGATTACTAAATAAGTTAATGAAACCTGCTCCGGGAATATTTCCATTATACCGTCATCTTCTTCAAAATAAGTTTCTTCTGCATTAGAAGGCAGGAAAAAGCCTACTTTCACTGAATTTATTTGTAGACCTTCCACGTTGAATACAATTGGATCTTCTTGAGTGCCTACATCCAATTCTACATTTATCATAGCAGTTGCGCTATAAGAATTTTCATGCAGAGTTATCGCTACGCTGTATCGGAGAGCTTCTTGGCCCGGTCTTATATTCCTGAGCAGCGAATCACGGGTAAAATTTATGTGTCGATCATTGACTTCGAGGTCCACTAAGGAGGAAGTATTATTACTTTCCGTCCTGTGATTTTCAGGGTATTCTATTTCGTCTGTCGTCATGATTCGATCCGTCACTGCATATGTTAAATCGGTATTGGTTTGCAAAGCTATTGTGACGTCACCGGTCTCATTTTCCAGAGACCCTATTTCAACAATATTCAGATCCGGTATTTCCAAATTTTTTAAACTCATATCAGGAGTTGTCAGTGACGACAACTGTTTATCCAGTGGAAGACACTTGATGAACACATTGAGGAGAATTATGTGGATTAGGAAGGAGACCTTCCATTTTTTCTCCCTGCCCATTTCTTAGTTTAAAACACTTTCTGTCGTTTCATGCGATTACTTCTCACAGACACTAACTAGCAAATGGGTCCAAATTACAGCCACCACAAACTATTTCGAGTGTTGCGAAAGATGATAGTGTCACTTACGAGAACTTATCGATGATAAAATATCATGTTTGCGAAACATGTATTGGATTCCATTCAAGTATCTATTGGTGAGAGTAGATAATAATTTACAAAAAGAAAAAACCAGACAAGCAAATACGAGTAAATGGGTCTCCGATACAGCAAATAAATAACGGCACCTAACCGATGAAAAGGGCAATAAAAATTCATCACCTCTAGTTCACTATCCACAGACAATTGTGGCGGCATTGGTTTGTGGACAGTAAACTTGTTAACGTCTAAGGGTACCTAAATAGAAATTTTAAATATATTATTTTACAACTTTATCGACGTGAATAATGTGTATAATGTGTAACGACGTGAGTAATAACTATACCAAAAATACTCCGGCTGTTACATCGCGGACTGACAGACAGATGGACGGACAGGGCGAAACTACAGGGGTTCCTTAATATACAACAAAACCCTAAAAATTACATCAAACATTTACCATGACTCATTTCTAACCAAATACTACACAACAATGCTTCAATGTAAATATCGTCTGTTATACGTTTGGAATAGAATATAATATTTTTATTGCGTAAAATGAGGTTTACAATAGATCTTAATCAACATTTAATATAATAATTTAATTTACATTCATAACGCAAAAATAGTAAGTATAATGTCAGTTTCAATAATTAAAATAATTAAATCCCAATATTAAATAATAATTTATTATCCAATAAAATAAGACCATGTAATTAGATAACAAAATAGCTTGATATAAAATTAAAAATAAAATAAAAAGTACAGAAAACTGACACATAGGGATCCATCATCATCATTGTCTCACCTTACTCATAGGCGGATACATGATAAACATCAAAATTTTGATTTTTTTTTATCATCTTTATATTGTTTTGTAATGTGATGTTTATTCGTATTTATGAAATATGCAACAGTAATGTTCTGTAGAACAGACCACCTATCCTAGAGTATATTCTGTTTTCTAGGTGTCTAAGGTTGCCTGGAAGAAATCGCTTTAAGCGATAAGGCCGCCGGTTGCTTTTCTTTTCTTCCTCTGTTTTTAACTACAGACTGTTTTGATTTATTTTATGTAAAAGCAAAAAAGAGTATTTCATTCATTCATTTTCATTTATGCATTCATGTCAGTATCAATAATTCAATTCATGAAATCCTAATTAATAATTAATTATCCAATAAAATAAAATATGATATTAGAGAAAAAAAAAAAAATTATGTCAAAGGAAGATTATATGATTTGACAATTTTGGGTTTCTAAGAATTAAAAAGTTAAAAGTAGTCAGTTGTTATTACTAGTGGACCCGGTACGACTTCGTTCGCGTACACCTACTTTACTCCTACCTACCCTTTTTTTCTTTGCTTATAAACCTTACTTGAATCACTATCTATTGTTGAGAATCGAATTTAAATCCATAGGGAGACACGGCAGGAATCGACCTTGTTTCATACTATGTATAGATATACAATAGGGTAGTAGGTGTAGGGTAGGGTAGAGTAGAGTGGGGTAGGGGAAGGATGTCACACGAACGAAGCCGCGCTGAGCCCACTAATATACGATAAAAAAGCAAATTCTGCACGAAAAACTAGTCGATTATTTAGAGTAACGCAATTTCCCACTATACTTCATTCCGGTTTTGACACTATCTCTATCAGTTTAAAAGATAAGGTTCATGATAACTATTTTATCGATATTTAGATAATTGACGTTTCACCCTTTTAACATCTCACTCAGTGTTGCAATGCTCATGTTATTGCGTTTTTAAAAAGAACGACGTTATATTTTTTATATGTTAATTAGATACATATGTACAGTAATGTTAAAAAAAATTTAGGGCTTTTTCGACTTATTAATTGTTTAGTAACTACTCACTCTAGTCTTGACAATATCCGGATTATAATTATCAGGGATCACATTTGCAGACATATTAACACAACACAACAGACACAAACGTATTAACTTTAGGTAATATTGAATTCTTTCTACTTGATGTCAGATGAGAATAGGTATTAACCAAAAGTATAAGAAAGTTAGCTACCTTCACGGCTGAGAAAATGTTTTTTTCTGCTCTATGGTAGGTATGTTCGATCCCCAGTGTCACTGCCATTGGCAATGATTTTGTTTGAGTTATGTAGTTTAACACTAACTCATCAGTTCATATTCATGTTGTTACACAAAACTTTATAAATGATATAAAATGTTGCGAAACTTTATAAAATAAATTAATAAAAAATTTAAGATATAAGTACATAATTACATAATTACAGGCATGAGGCATTTCATCTTAATCCTTAAACGCACTTGTGGTTGCAACCTAAATACATAAATCTTAGATGTTTTGGGCGACAGTTACCGCTTACTATAATAATAATAATAAATCATTTATTGTCTCCAAAAGAAAGTAACAATAGCGTTACATAAATAAGTCTTCTTAAATAACTAAATTAGACGGTGTATAACTTAGCCGAACTAGGCCGAGCCTGTAACTTTGATGCTAGTCCCCTCCTTCATGTTGCAAAATAAGTATAGTTAAGACGCATATACTAACTAGTTTCTAGTGTAAAGGAGTTGGTGGTTATAGTATCTTATAACCTGCATATTCAGGCGACTGAATGTGTATACATTATCCAATCTGGTCTGTTTTTCCTATTAACGGGTTACAGGCAGTTGCTCTACTGTAATTTCCTGATCTGCCAAAACCTGGATCATGGTCAAGGCGCGTGCGAGGGCACAACCGGGATGTTAACGCCAAGACGATTATGAATTATTACTATTGTACATTGATTATTACAATCTTCAAATAGTAAGATTCACATCACACGTCAACAGCAGGTAACGTATCAGTCCAATTCTGCACTTAAACCTACTACACATCAGTGGAGGGTTTAGCAGGCGAGTTAGAAATTGCTATGTAACAACGAAAAATGCTACAGCCCATTTTCTGGTTTATGGACATAAGTCGCCTTTTACCACACTAGTGAACACATGGCTACACCTAATTGTAAAATAGCAGACAATGAAATTAATCATATACTGCTTTTTACCCGACTCCCAAGGAAAGGTAATATTTTTATGTACCCTTATACTGATATGCCAAACCCTGAGTCATATTATGGTCAAAGCAAAACCTCAGATCCTCGCGCGCGATAGCACAGCAGGGACATTAACACAGATTACTATAATTTTAATTTCTGTTACGGGTCTGGGTGTAGTATGTATAAGTAATTAATTTTAAAAAATTGTATGTAAGTAGTTTATTAGTTATCTAACACCAATAACACAGGCTATGCTTGCTTTGGGGCTATGGCGCTGTGGCAATTTGTCCACGCTTAATTATTTATTTAATATTTAATGTGTTTCTATAGCCTATAAAACAAGAAATAATAAAAATTAAAAAAGTTTGACACTTACACTTACGGTTTTCAGAGGATTTTTATTATTTTTCTACAGTAATAACAATACATACAAGCACCAAACTTTGTATGATTATAGTCCACCTAACAGCCCATAGCAGTCCACTGCAGGACTTAGGGCCTCTCCCTCCAAATGGAAGGTTATTGCCATAATCTCCACGCTTGGCCGGCGGGTTGGGGATCGTAGTGTTATAAATATAACATTGGATGGAAGAGGCTGCTGCCCATTTTCCAGTCTACGAAGACTCTAGATGTTTTACCTCGAAAACATTAGTCGCCTGCTACGACACCCGCGAGTGTAAAGGGGTTGGTGCTAATCGACTTTGCCGGCCACACACGGCCATATGATTATAGTACTGTTACTAAAGTATTACAACAAATATTAAAAACAAATCAAGCGTGAGTCGGACTCGCTCTACAATGTTTCGAATTTAATTGAATTTGACGAATTATTTATTGCTTTGGCAACAAAATTCTATTGTTGGCAATGGTACGGAACCCTTTGTATATCTCAAGTTCGACTCACACTTGGCCGGTTTTTAACAATAAAACATGCATATAAATATAACATTCAGTTAATTTACGTACTCGTCTGCGGCAGCAAACATTCCATTGGCCGCATTGTCCATTATCCCCGTGTATTCAATTTCAATCAAATAGGTACTAGCATTATCAGGTTCAATTTCCAGAAGATCATCATCATCGTTAACGGTAAATTCTGCTGCAGTGAAGATATTTGCCCCTCCAACAGCATACTCCACAGATATTATGTCCAAATCAGCAATTTGAAAAATCAAATCGTCTTCTCTTGTATTTGAATCAGTTACAAAAACCAATGTTGTTAACTTGCCACGGAAAGAGCGATCGTCCAAATTAGGATGAATTTCAACGAAATATCTATCAACTACCATGCCAGGTCTGATATTGTTTCTCAACTCTATATTAGAGTTCTCTACAAGCACTTCACTTTTATTTGTCACTGCGGCTGTCACTGTGTTTGATGTACCTTCGACAACTTTATGGACTTCAACAGAGGGATCTGTTGTTACACTATTAATTGAAATTTCGGTTAGCGAATTCATTGCTTCATCTTTAAAATCGATGTTTATTGGCAATGTCGATATTGAAGCTACTAATAACGAAAATACACCAATTACTGAAAGAGTACCCATTTTGAAAGGGTATCTCTTGAACTACTAACACTACACTGTGATGAGAGATTCATGGATAGTTTGTGTGACGACCAAACCCGGAATGAGGCTGATATCCGCAGTGAACACAGTTATCACATCGTGATGATTGATTGACTAAAAGTTTATGTTGACACCGTGCTGCTTTAAAGAGGGAAAGGCAAGGATTTACAATAGATTACAGTGCATGTCAAGATAAAGTGAACACTTTTTTTGTATAAACTTACCTTTCGGTCTACAAAAGTTTGGTTAAAGTGCCACGTACCCCCGAAGCATAAAAATGTATGTTTATTTGTAGTAAATCTTTACGTAAGGTACCATCCATCGCATAGCATACATCCGATCGCGTTATTGTTCATCGCAGTTTTGTCTTTCACGAATGCGCCTTACACTCAACTCAAAGGCAAGTGTGGTGTCCGGAAAAGAATAATAAATGCGCTCCGTTGAAGTTGTCATACAAGTTAAGAGACAGACTAGCTATTTATCATCGTAAGCCAGAACTTGACCAGTTGATTTTTCTGCTAAGTCAACACTACGATCTACAAACCGCCTGATAAGTGTGAAGAGTATGGCATTACCCTCCACAAATGTGAAGAAGTAGACTTTGTGTTGATGTAACATGATCCAAACATGAGGCATCAGTTACTGCTCAGTTTCTCAAACTTCGATTCAAGTTCGTTTCTTTAATCAAGAATTTGATATAAATGTTACTTTTACAGGCAGACAAATTTTACAGGCAAATATATTTGTACAAACGTGTACAAGCTAAAATGAAAGTCATCATGTATTTGTCACAGACGGAGATCAATCTTTGACAAGTTTATCACAAAACCAGTATTTGGGACAAATTTTATCTCTAACTGCATCGATGTCGCTGTTGAAGCTATTTATTTATTACTTTACTAATGCACATTATACTAAGGTTTTAGTTCGTATTCTAGACACTAGAGTTATAACTTAATTTTTGTTTAGGTGTGGCTATGTTCGAGATTACGTGGTTCAGTATGCTACTGAATGAAGTGGCTCAATACTCGTAATATGAAAACAACATAATTATCAGTCTCATTGTAATGAAGATGCTGCGCTGGATGTTCAGAGTTACAAGTCTCGATCGTGTCCGGAACGAGTCCGTCCGTGGCAGCCTTGGCGTGAGAGACGTTGTAGATTAGATTGAAAAGGTTCGCCTGCGCAGCTTTTGATTCGTAAGAAATAGATGCCTAAAAAGATTTTTTTGGGTAATCTGCATCTGTTTAACAGCCAATCGTACAAAATGAATAGCATAAAGGTGTTTCTAAATTAAAAACGACATAACAGACACTACTTATTTCTAAAAATAAGTCTCTTTCACGAGGCTTATCAAGGCCTCTGCAGCTAAGAGTCAATCATTTGCGGGTTACAAATCTAGCTAGTTCTCTCATGCGTGCGACAAAGACCCAACCTTTGCCAGTCCTAAGTGTTGGGCGACAGTTAATATCGAGGGGTACATCCCACTCTGTTTTCCAGTATGTAATTTCCGTTCAGATACGTATTATTATAGGTGTTTAACTGGTGGTTTTCATAAAGCGAGACGAATCGAAACTAAAATTGTTGTTTCAAAATCGTTAACGCTTTTGAATCTATCGGAAATATGTCAATAGATATTTAATATCAAGTAGGTATCGTGGTTTGTCATAAAATTATCTCTGAGTCATCAACATCATGAAGAGAAAAGTATAAACCCATAATATAAGTGATGCATCGTTTGTTACGTTTATACTCTGATATGACTTAGTATATTTGACTGATTTTCAAATATCTTATCTTGTGATGCTCGTCGTTTCATCAGAATGCACAATAACGTATTAGGTTTCATCATGTGAAGAAAAATAACACAATATTGTATTACTGAAAATCTTTAATAAATGCGAAACAATAGTAGCTTAGCACAAACGTATATTATACAAATTTAACTATATTGAATTTAATAACAGGGCACTTTTTGTAACAATGGTTATTAGCATTAGATAGTATAAGCATCACAACCATTATAATTACTAACTCAGTCTGTAACGACATTATAGGGTTCATAAACTAAGTTATGAGGATAACATGACAGCAACAACAGAGATGAGAACGATTATGCTGGAGGTGACAGCTCCGGCACTGTTGCCATAGTGCTCTTGAAGCCAGGAGTCGATGGCACCAAGATTGGTGGTACTCCAAGTAATAGAGGCACTGATATTCTCCTCAATAGCAGCAATAGATGCGGTCTCGGCCGGGGTGAAGATGTTAGAATGACGGCTGTTAAAATCAGCGATCTGTTCGGTAAAAGTAGAAACATAAAGATAAATAAATCGAAAACCTTAAAGAAAAACGGTAAGCAGTAAAGTATTGGAGTACAAGTAATACAGAAGTAACCGCTACATTAAATTATAATATCTACTTTTATCAAATAAAATCAATCGAAAAAGGTAACATAGAACACCGTTTGAGTTCATCGCAATAAAAAAGAAGAGTACGTAAGAAAAAAAAAATTAAAATTAATTATTAATTTATTGGTTATATTGATTTCAGGCAAGCGTCGGTAGCCGGGCGGTTGAGTGTCCAACTCGGAAGCGAGAGGTACCAGGTTCGAATCCCGCTGTGGCCATGTACCAATGACTCTTTTCTGAGTTATGTACATTAGTTGAATACTAACCGAAGCTTTTACGGTGAGGGAAAACATCGAGATGAAACCTGCAAATTCAAGCAACTGAATTTGTAACCATGATCCAATCTGGTCAGGTACCCCTGGTAGTAGGGTCAAGGAGGTCAGATGGTAGTCGCTCCACTGTAATTACCTGATCGCCAAATCATGGTCAAGGCGGACCCCGGGCCCTCGTTCTCGAGAGCACAACCGAGACATTAATGCCAAGATGATTATTTTATTATTTTATTGATTTCAGGCAATAAAACCCATATAGAGTTATCCATGATCCACAATCCAAAAGTTTAGATTAATGTAGTGTACCTTGTTCCTGTGTTCTTCACTGTTAAGTCGCCTCGCAAATGCATTAAGGATGTTAGTAGTACCAGTGAGACCCTGGACCCTGTATAAAACAATGATATTTATTACTTTATATATATCTTAATCAAATAAAGTATAATAATTTTTTTTAATTAAAATCGATAAATAATAACCTGGGCTGAATTTGGTCGAAATGCTCGACGACGAAGTCGAGAGCAACATCCATATTCTCTGGGCTAGAGTTAATGACCGAAACAATAATCGTGTGTTTGTCCTGTTCCCTCACCGGGGAGTTATCATCAATGACTTGTCCTAGGTAGCTGTTGACAGAAATAGAAAACATGTAACTAATCGCAGGAAGAGATAATGAATACTATTATAATAATTCTCACAGTTCTCAAGTAAAAAGTTTTCTTAAAGGTATATTACAGTCTGGCAAGAAAGTGAAAAGGAAGTATCTACTGCTTTTGTAATAATGAATTTCTGTCAAACTTAGTACTTCTGTTGTCAAGTGGCGCCCTCAAAATATTCAAGACATTATTGACAGACTGTATTTACTATTATACTTAATTTTCAAACTACAATTATTAAAACTGAGGATATGTTTCAGCCTCGTATATAAATAACTGCCAACTTAATATTATTACTCACAAGTCGAGTCGGTCCTCATTGGTAGTACATCCAAGAGAATTGAGGAGGATGGTCTGTTGGCTGGCATCTGTGCTTTGCTCGTATTGTTGCCAGAGGTACTCAAAGTTCTCCACATTACCGCTACGAAGACCAGAACAGAACACTGTGGTCTGAATGTCCGGGTTCAAAGGTAAGCCTAGAAAATCGGACAGTGTTAAAAACTTTGAAGAAAAATACCGGGGGATAACGCCAGATAGAGTTTAGCTAAACGGACTATCTGACAGAGATACTCTGTAATAGATAGGAAACGATTACAAATAAACAAAGACTAAACCAACTATTCCACACGGCTCCCTAACGATAGATGTCAAAAAAATAAAAAATAAAAGAAAGGTAAAGTCGCTAACATTAGTTTACTGACAAAATATTTGCTTAAAAGAAATACTATATCCCTTCTATATCCCTAGGATGTAATCACCTCACTGCGACATATAGAATTATACCTAACGATGACATCCACTTACTAGGATTATCCCTGAACTGCTGGAGTAGCCTCTCTGCTTCGTCAACGCAGAGTTCGTTGCCGTAACGGCAGTTGATGTCCAATATGATGTTGCGGTGGTAGGCGGTCACGAATTCGTCGTTGTCTGTCGCTTGGAAGCCTAGTTCGCTATACAAGGGCGCCGTCAGATTCAGGAGGTAGTACTAAAATGACATAAGATTGTTAATGCAAATCTTTACTAAAATTTGAGGTATTACTATCTATATAGAAGCTAAACTGTGGATTTACAGGTACAAAAGTAAGCATTGACAATTAAATACCGAATTGGTATTGATAATTGATGATAATTGCCGGTATGCCGCTATTTACAAGATTGTTATATTAAATTTGTAAGGAGGCCTATATCATTTAGTACTTAATAACAACATTATTATACTGGTCTCCATTCACGGTGACGCTGCTTCACATTATTTATCTTTCCTTTTTATATGTCTATTAATCAACAATTATTTCTTCTTTAAAGTGTTCGTGGCGTACCTGGTATAAGTCGTAGACTGGAGTACCACTCAGTACAATGTCCAAATAGTTAAATACATTGTTAGCGGAAGCCCATGGGATGTAATCCTTTTCTTGCAACAAGTATTGCGAGATTTCTAATGAGTGGATGTAGTTCTGTGAAAAAGGCAATATATTAATAAAATCTAGAAGACTGCCGTTAATAAAATTACGTGAACGTACATTATAATATGAGCTGTTGTGATACTGGACTGTATTTCAACTTATCGTATCAACACTTACCAAAATCGCACGAGGAATGCAGCGAAAACAGACAAGACATTGATTAAAAGTTATGAATGCTTATTATGGATACCGAGTATGAATCATAACAACAGCCCATTGGCCTACCGCAGGATTTGAGCCTCCTCCACATGCTTGGAGAGCTCAGCCATAACAACACGTTTGACAGGCGGATTGGAGATCGCACTGTTTAAAATACAGAAAACGCAGCTGCCCATTTTCTGGTCCAATACATTTGTCTTTTACGACATCCAGTCGAAAGGTGGGTGCAATTCTACGGCCAGTTCCAAGTATGAATGTAGAAAAGGTATCACTTACAAGTCTCCCATTCCTTGCTAAATTGAAAGAGTCATCAACGATTTGCGCTCGGTTGAGCAAATTAATTAGCTCGTGATCTTCGTTCAACACCTTAGCTAGTGCTTGCCAGTTAGCTGGCTCGTAGTTAACTCTGTAATAACCTGTTCAGAGGAGAAGATAAAATTTCTAAACGTATTCTAAGTCCAAGTCAACGAAATCCTATTCCTCCAAGTATTTAGTCATTTATGACACTCGGGTACTAGTAAAACAATGTTCGAAATTGGTTCAACAGCTTCGGAGATTACCACAAATGTTCTCTTTAAAATATTTGTATAGATACATAAGTACCTGTACATGTATATAACTTTTGTTAGTGTAAGTCTCGTCGGTTGTCCTCAGGGATACGGCCAATGCTCTAATAGAGAATACTCGTATTTCAGCACCACTCACCAGTTTGTTGCTTATTGAAGATGAACCATTCTGCGTCTTGGAGGCCATTAATTTGAAAGGCTTGAGCAGTTGCTCCAACGCCTAGCCATGCTTGAGGACTAGTGTCGTTGAAAATGGGGTCCGTAGAGAGCACCCAGTTAAGAGGCACGTGCCAGCGATCGTTGGTACTCTGTGCAGGGTCCGTGAGGAAGCGCTCCTGGGAATTGTGATGCGATTATTGTAATTATGAAAGCACACAAAACATTTGCAGTGTAGTCCATGCGGACGAAGTCGCCGACGCGCAGCTAGTCAACTAATAAAATGAATGGATAACAAATTTATTAATTAAAGTTGTCATGTATGTAAATCCTTAATGTTTTCTCCTCATTTCCTCGCCCTTAACCCGCTAGGTGGAGGCGGCACAATGCTCTTTCTCCCATTTAACCCTATTACTAGTAATATCGGTACCTACTTATACGTTTCACCCGAATGTTTGTTTGCGATGAACCAACGCAAATACTGCTTAACCGATTTAGAAAGCTAAATTATCAGAGTAGAAGAGGCTATAGTTTTTCCCGAAATTCAATGTAGTTTCCACGGAAACGGGTCCAGCGCGTAGTAACCGAATTTTACGCGTACGAAATAGCGGGCTAAAAACCTAGTAAGTAACATTATACATTTTACCACAGCTACCTATAACACATATATTACAATTGGTATGTCATAGAGCAGACGTACTGTATGACAGCATCATAAATTTCTAATTCATTACAAACAAATGGGTAGGTACCTACATGAAACACCTGAACTACTAGATCGGCAACTGAACTCCATCTAAACGTACCAATAATTATTCTTCGCGGCAGTCTAATGTTTGTGGGTCGGAACAAGTTCTTACGTGTTCAACGTGCAAAGTTTCCTCATTATACCTCAAGTCTTGGGCTAAGTTCGTAAAATTAACTCCATTTAAAGTTTTCTAGAACCAACTTATTACACGTATGAGTACAATGTTAGACCAGACGGATTGAAATTGGTGATAAGCTTTACAAAGAGTATGGATGTAAGTTTTATGACTAGATATTGCACTAATGTTATTTGAAACAAATCCCGCTCCGGCCATGTACCAATGACTGTTTTCTGAGTTATGTACATTAGTTGAATACTAACCGATGCTCTTACGGTGAGGGAAAACATCGTGATGAAACCTGCACATTCAGGCGACTGGATATGTAACCATGATCCAATCTGGTCAGGTTCCCCTGGTAGCAGGGTCATGGAGGTCAGATGGCAGTCGCTCCACTGTAATTACCTGACCTGCCAAATCCTGGATCATGGTCAAGGCGGACCCCGGGCCCTCGGCCTCGAGAGCACAACCGGGACATTAACGTCAAGATGATTATTTTTTTAATTTTTTTATTTGAAACAAATTAAATAACAAGTTCTCAAATTATTCTTTTCATAGCAAGCTTTTATCGCGTGTTCTCTATGATCAGCCAGAGTACTTTTCAAGACTAATCATTTGAGCCCAAACTCGATGGGTTTATTAAGTGACATTTAAGAGTTGCTTTGGCCACCTTCTTATTTTATGGCATCACCTTATGAATCGCCTAAGTTTCGTGCAATCGTCCATAAGCCCCCTAACCATTGACGCAATTATAGTACTATTGACTATTTATTTTATTTATTTATTTACTTTACAGTTTATTGTACACATAAAAATTTTAGGAAAAATATAAAGTTTTAGATAACACAACAGGCACGACTTATTTCTAATAAGAGTTCTTTTCCAGCAGGCCTATCAAAGAGATATGTGATAAACAGTCGCAGATCAGACAATATAATAAACTACATATACCTATTACTTATACAAATACATGGAGACCTACAAATTATCTATAGGCATTGCACTCTGCATTTTCAGGAACTAATAAAGAGATAGTGCTCTTTTACACATTTCTTAAGAATACCGACAGATTTACTATCGCGTATTTCATACGGCTAAGAGTTCCACAATCTTGCAGCATGAACAGTGAAGGTGTAGGAATTGAAATCGGTATGGTGAGGAGGTACTGCTAACAAGGTTCGTACCTACACTGGGACGACAATGTTTGTCTAGTGGACGGGAGAAATTAAACCGTTCAGCGCGGCAATCACAAGTGTGTCCGCGACACATCTTGCGCCGCGAGAGAGCGTTTGTTTCCTTCTCTCAATACTAAAATGAAAGAGATAGAAGCATCTTCGTCGCACCTTTTCTCGCTTATCGCGCGCGAGAACAACTCGTGCTAGCCGTATAGAGAGATATAAAGGAGAAGAAGGGTTATAAAGAGTGGAAAGTATGTAAGCATTCTTACGTAGTCGAATTGGGAGCCATTTGAGTTAGGATCAATATCTTGAAATATGGTCGTACTTGCGTAAGCTAAAAGTAAAGAGTATGCACAAGTTTTAAAGTCGCTCTAGCTTATTTAAAAGTTCCGTAGTGGCATCCGGATAGCAACAGTCTGCATAGTCCAGAAGAGGAAGAAGAACAGTTTGGGCAAGAGAGATTTTAAAGCAAAGCAAGCTGTCAAGAGAATTAAAATAATCTATATGCAAAGAGGGGCTAAAACACGGCAAACAGCAATATTTTTATGACTTAGCATTAATTCAATAAAGAGATATTTTGCAGAGCTCGAGTACAGGTTTGGTGATGCACTGACAACAGTGTATAAAATATCCTCACGTAGATAGATAGCGACACCACCACCTCCCTTGTCCGTATGGTCATTGCGAATGAGTGTAAAGCCAGGGAGTGTAAATTGAGAAGAGGAGAGAAGCTTTTAGGAAAGTTTCCAAAATAAGCACCGCATCAACAGGACTGTAACTATTGCTAAAGGATGCCAGTAAATAAATCGGTTTAGTCATTTATTCATTACATTACATGGTAATATAATAACATCAAGCAGAAAGAAAAACCATTAACTAGCGGCCAGCCCCGACTTCGCTCGGGGTTGTCTGCTTTTCTTTAATTAAGTATTAATGTATTATCCGGTAGAAATTCCAAAAAAAAATAAGAAGATCAACACACCTGTGCAATAGACACTGACTGAGCAGTGGGCGCGGACCTCCTGACGGTTAGGACAGGGAAACCGCCCTGAGTGGTCCAGCGAGTTAGGATGGTGTTGATGGTGGCAGGGAAGGTGGCCCCAGACTCGTTCAAGGCGTTCTGCAGGGAAGTGTATAGCTCATTGGGAGTAGCAGCTCGACGAGAACTGTAGTAAAAGAAGGAAATATAGAGTTGAGAAATGTTCTATTATGGACTATTGCGCTGCGTCACTAACGCCTATGTCGGTTTGGATTGTTTCTAAAGAACGTTTTGCCTGACGATGTGTTCCCCAAATATTATAATTTAGACTCATTCAAGGCCAGAGTATTCAGTCTGTTTCGAGACGGGCACGTCCCAACATCGACCGCATCGTCAATTACCATCAGGTGTGATCGTGGTCAAATGCTTGCCTAGTATAGTGTAAATAAATAAAACCGATTTCGTAAGTACCATTAACACAATTATCAGATTCGGACCGGTTGTTATACTCTCTTGGTAGACAAGGGTTTTGACCATGATCCAGCATTTAGCATATCAGGTAATTACAATAGAGCGACTAGCGTCTGACTTCAGTGACCCTGTTAACAGGGAAACATCACAAGATTGGATAATGATTACTCATGCCTGAATGTGCAGGTTTCCTCGCAATATTTTTCCTCACCGTAACTCAGAAAACACTTTTTGTCACATCTTCAAGCGAAAAATACTAATTACGATACACAAAAAAGGCGCTGACGACGCTACTTAGTAGCGTAGCGTGTGGCCGCGCTATTACCACTTTTGCCATAGTAATTACCGTGAGAGCGTCGGTGGCCTAGTGGTTTGCGACTCGCAATGCGGGAGGTACCGGGTTCGAATCCTACTGCCGCCATGTACCAATGACTCTTTTCTGAGTTATGTACATTAGTTGAATACTAACCGATTAGAGAATCGGTTGGTAGCCGTAAGAGTACGGTGAGGGAAAACAACGCGATCAAACAGATTCAAGTGACCGAATGGCTAACTATGGATGGCCCCATGCCCTCGTGCGCGAGAGCATACCCGGGATAACGCCTAGATCACCAGTTACCCAAAATAATTTGGAAGCTATGGTTTCGTTAAGGTGTCAAATATACTTACTTAACCCTTAAGTATTGGATAAGACCGCTTTGGAAGACTTCAGGAGTTAAGGCGTGCTGCATCATGCGAATCACGGATCCAGCTGCAAAGAAATACCGAAATAGTTTAATACTGTGAAAGTACTCAGAGAAAAGTTTTTGATTAACTTTTATGGAAATATAGAAACGACAAGTGCAAGTTGTACTCGTGTGAACAAGGCACCACTTACCACCACACGTACCACATCGATTTGTATTAGTTTAGATCTTATAACTATAGCACTATCTAAGAGCTATTTTCAAACCGAATAACGTAAGTTCAAACTTACGGATTACGGACCCCCCCCCCCCCTAATCTGTGTATATGTTGCACGTCCTCGTTAGGGTACTTTTGGAAAAAATGCTGTACCACATGGACAGAAAAGTGATCCCATGAATTTCGTTTTTTTTGGACGTACGGAACGTTGTTTGTGTGTGTTTGTTTATTTTCACGCCTATGTATGAATGAATTTATGACAAATTTTACATAATACTACATAACTAAACGCAAAGAAAAGAAAATAAATAAATAGATAATTGCGATTTCATATCCAACCAAATTCTTTTAGCCTCTACAAAGCTTTATATTTTGATCAAACAAGATCAAGATTGGCTTACAAATAAATTTTATACGAACTTGGCATAGAAAATATATAGCGACAATGTGTATTGTTTCAGACTTTGCGGTTACACCTGTAGCTGATCCTGTTGGATTTGCTAAACCGAAATTCCCATTTACTGAAGGGGGCATTTGAAATAGAGATAATCAGAAGTAACAGACATTATCATGGTTAATGTATCCATAAAAAATTATCATTATCCTCATGGACATCTCTTTTTCAATATAGGTACGATTGAAATTCAGTAAAAAAACATATCATATAATTTTGACATGAAAACGACTATTCGCTCGTTAAACATAGTGATAGCCGGTCAAACTATATAAAACTTATAAATCGCTTACAACTACGAGGCTTAATAACCAACCCTAAAGCCGCATTAAAATCCGTTGCGTACATCGATACATAGGGACAGACGGCGGGAAGCGACTTTGTTTTAATACTATGGAATAGATATTACGTAATTTTTTCAAAAACATTTTATCTGAATCAGCATGACTTCGGAGACACGAATCAGAGATAATGCTGCCCGAGATAGCCACAGTACTATTAGAATGACAGCTTATGGTCTAAGTAATCACCACTAAGTCTTTCTGATCTCGAAACCACTCGAATTTAATCATTGCGGATTTAATCTACGTCATGATGACTTTTCAATTAGGTAAGGTTTCAAGTATAGTTAGAGCATTCTATCAACTAATACCTATTTAAAAAAAAGTGTTTTTAAACCCTATGGAAAACCATTCTGCGTGTCTTGTTGATAGGTGGTCTCTACTCGAGAAGCTTTCCGTTAAATTATTATTTTGATGTTTAATGTTTAAGTAATATATTTACATATATAACCGCCAAAGCATTACAAAGGCTGTAAACCCAACCGCGTTTTAACGGCTCACGAAAATTGTACAATTTGGCCACAAAACGAAGCCACTTATCAAAGTCGTGGGCACGATTGCAGATAAGGGTAATTGACAGCCCATTGTGAGAACTCTCTTCGGTACGGCACTTCTCAGTGTTATAGTTCCACGTAATGCTGGGAAATTTTTTAAATGAGTAATGAGGGTAGCCCATTTAATTTCTGGCGTGAAACGTCTTTAGATTACCTACCAAGTGAGAAAACTGGACCGTAAGGAAAAGGTCTATATCATGTTAACTTAATAACTGTAAAACTTTTAGTCTTAGAAACATGATTCTAGTGTCATTGTTTAGCATAGATAGTCAACTCGCTGTTAAGAACTTGAATTTGCGTCGTGAGTGGGGTCTGTGATAAGAGGCGAAGACTTCTTCTAGAGTTGCCATGTTTAGGTATATATTTTCGTGGTCAGTCTTACGTTATTTAGGGTGGGTGTACTCTGACTCTGGGTTGACAAAATGCCATTTCTAATTTCTTATTTGAAGATTTGGAGATTGTCTATTGCTACAAGGCACTTATATTGAAACTTTTCAAAAAATAAGTGTCGCTACTTCTTAATGTCCTACAGTATATTGAACTCGAGATATTTAAAGTTGAATTTTGGCCTTCGGGGCACTTATAAAGATAGTAAAATAAATCTTGTTTGACTTACATTTCTGGTAGGCAACAGCATTGAATGTACCAATTATCTGCGATGGTGTGTACACGTGGTGCGTCATAGGGTTCACGCTGACCACCGCGTCGCTCTGCATCACGTTTTGGAGAGCCACCACGAACTGGTCCATCATGCGGTATGCGGGTTTCACCTAGCGGAATTTAAAATTATTTCTGACGACAAGCAACAACGGTGGCATTAACATATCTCGTATAAGGCATAACAGCTTATTTCGTCTTGCAGTACTGGATTTGCGTTAGAGTCTCAGATTCTATTTTTTTTATACCACAAAGTTAGCAAACAAGCTTACGGCCTGCCAGATGGTAAGCAGTTACCACAGCCTATGGACATTTGCAATACCATAGGAATCACCCACGCGTTGTCTACCCCGTAAAAACGTTTTCACCCCTTTCTTGAAGAACTCCATGTTGGACTATCCAGGGAACACCTCTCCAGGTAGTTCATGGTATACAAACTGGTATAACGCCTTCGTTGGTAAAGCAAAATACCTGGTGCATTAAGTTTTATAATTCACTTTTGTCCCCAATAAAGGCATAAGATCTATTAGAGAATTACCCAAAATAAAAACCAAAATACAATTTTGAGAAAACCCATGACGGTTAAAATTGTAGTAAAAGAAAAAGGATTAAATAATATGTTAAACCCCTGACTAGCAGATCGCTCGAAAAATCCGGTGGGGGCTGCCATTGCCATTCTCTTCCTAAATAGATAATTAAACGTTTGGGTCCGACAGTATTTTAATTATTGTCAAACTTGAAAATCCAAAATTATATCTCATTCTAGGGCCATATTAGTTCCACTGGGAATGGCAGCCCCCGACGGATTCTTCAAGCGATCTGCTAGTCAGTGGCTTAATACATTATTTAATTTTTTTCCTTTACTACAATTTTGACGCCGTGGGTTTTTCCAAAATTTTAAATTTTGAGTTTTTACTTTGCAATTGCAATGTGAACATAAAATTGATATGCAATGACAGTTTTCGAATGCAAAAACCGTACCGAAATCAGTAGTTTGCCGACTAATAACTCTGCTGCAGCGCCCCCTGGTGGTGATACCTTTTGAATGCAAAAAATTGCACAAAATCTATCCTCTAACTCCAAATGTATGCCTATACACTCTCCGCTTCCGTCGTAGAAAAAAAAGAAAGTATACGATTTCCTCAAAATTATTCCGTAACAAGGTGGAGGTAAGAATTAGCTATGGTGGGGGAGGTATCAAAAGTTACTATAATGAAAAACTAGTTATCCGACAGAATGAACCAAGCCCTCGAATAAGTGTCCGCCTCATATAAAACCACCCGCTTTCATACTGAGGACAATTTGTATTTCACATAATCATTGAATACTAACTTCTGAACCGTGTAAAAGTTTTATCTGTGATCCCTTGCTAAGTCTACTTACCAAATCGGTACCATACATCTCGAACAAGCTGGCAAAGCCTTCATTAAGCCAGGTGTAAGTCCAGGTCGTTGGGCTGACTTCGTTACCGAACCACATGTGAACGTTCTCATGGCATATGAGCCTGGCAACAGTCTGGAGCGTAGCAGTGGTGGTCACACCGTCTACGACCAAAAGAGCTACTTCCCTGGAATAGAGTTTGTGAAACATACAGGACGAGCCACACAGAGAGGATGATGCGATAAAGCGGTCGGTATCGGGCCCGGGATAATTTTTAGAAGAAGAATGTTTAAGTTCTTAAGTGCTATTGTGGAATTCTTTGTCGGTTGGCTAGTCGCTGGCTTCTCCTCATTATAATTCAGAAATGTTTAAAAAATGTGTCATAATATGTCGGCAGTATGTGTATCCGACATATTGTAATGAGAACGTTCACACGTGGTTCGGAAATTAAGTCAACCTTAAGATCTGGACGAACACTTGGCATAATGAAGGCTTCACCAATTTCTACGAGAGCTTTGCTACGGCTTTGATGAGCAGACTTTGCAGGAAACCGCAGGTAAAACTTTTTCCACTGATCAGAAGTTAGTATTTTGTGAAATTCAAATTATGTGTAAAGTGAATGGTTTTATGCTCTGTCAACTAGTTGGATAACTACTTTTTATTACCCAAAAGGATCTTTTGATATCTCGCCTGAGGCAATTATTCCTAGTTGTCCCCTCTAGCACTATCGACGGGGTAACAAGTGGGAATTGAGGGACCAAAAGGTACCGTACCTATCTCTTTCTTACTTCTTATAGCTGGTTTAATAATATAAGAATCTCGTCGTCTTGCTTCTATTCAAAGTTCTTGAACAGATGTAATTTAATAGACTAAAATACCTGTTGTAAACTAGTTTCATAGAAACAGTTCTATTTTAACAAACTTTTAAAAAATTGTGACGGGTTTCAAATATAATGGCTCCGAACTCTGTCAAACAGTTTTTATTTTTACCCGACTTCGGCGAAGTAAGAAGGAGGGTTATGGTTTTGACCGGTATATTGTATTTTCAGCTGTTCTCGTTTTAATAATTTGACAAATGAGGTAATAAGGGAGCATCTTGATCATCCACTTTTAATGTTAACATTCAAGATTAAGAAGACGTGTATTCGAAACCAGTTTCAAGTAATTGTTATAGTAAAATTGGTATAATAAAGTGGAACTAGTGTATATATGTAACTAGTGGTTTAATTAATACCTACTGGTATGTAACCTATTAAGGTAAATAAATCAATTCTTATTCTAAATTTATAATATAATGGAGTTCCACCACGAAATCACAATACAACGTGTTAAATAGCTAATATTAAAGTTAAGGCTGCTGTCGTTATGATGTCCAGTTAGTTATTAATTATTAACGATACAATATGTGTTTACCTAAAATTGGTTATTTAAAACTAGACTAAAAAATGTATTTTAGATCAATTATACCTAAGTATTTTGTGTACAAACTGTTGGTGACGCTAAATAAATAAATAAGGCTCATACTATGTAGATATGGTATGAAGTATAACTAGTTGTGTTGTGACCATGCTCCGTAGCGGGGCTTCTTAAACCTGGTATCTACTGGGTGAGAGTTTTCAAAAGTGAAGAAAGTTTCTTAAAATAATTATAAAATGTTGCTTGGAAAAGGCAAAGTCGACGGAGCTTCTTGTTTAAAGGTTTACCTCCGATCCCTTGCAAAGTGTACTCACCAAACCTGTAGCATAGTTCTCGAAGAAGTTGGCGAAGCCTTCATTAAGCCAGGTGTAAGTCCAGGTCGTTGGGCTGACTTCGTTACCGAACCACATGTGGACGTTCTCGTGACATATGATCCTAGCAATGTTCTGGAGCGTAGCAGTGGTGGTCACGCCGTCTACGACCAAAAGGGCTACTTCCCTGGAAGATAGTGGGTACAAATATAAAGGACGAGCTACACAGAGGAATTGATGCGATAAATCAGTCGCCATCTGGTGCGGGATGATTTTGACATAACGTGTCAAATACACACCAAAGCTGACATACCGCCGACATGTCGGCAGGTATTAAGCGCGGGTGCTTGTCGCCGAAATGATTCTATCTAAATCAAGGCCGCTGGTATGTCTTTTAATATCATGTATTTGCCAAAGCAAGCTTTATCATGAATTACTTGAATGCTAGAAGTAATTAAAGACAACAAACATTTCAGTTTGGTCACAGTGCAATGCATTGCAGCTCTGCATTATTACGCGTCATCTCGACTTTGTGCTTCTTGCATCGAACGGCTACGATCTTTAGAAGATCTGTCTCGTGGGGATCGTCCTAAGCTGTAGTTACCGGTATACACGGTTATTAATCTGGGAAATCTAAATTTATGAATAGTAGATAGTTAAGTAGGCGACACTAATTTGGTTGTTTGAATAGTGAATTAAAATGGTTGAACAAAATTAATCGTGAATTAGCATCGGACTTGTTTATCGTAATTATTTCAAGAAAAATGGTAGGTATTCTTCTATACTAACTGAGTCACTATCTTAATAGTCATAAATATAAATTCAAAATAGATATTAAAACAAAAGGTGCATAGTGAAAAAAGGAAATACTTTTGAAAGTTCCCCGGTATCATGAAAAGGAGTGGAATTTTTCATTGTAGAACTGGAACGGTTGTGACCTAATTTTATACCTGCCATTAGTTTCTATTGCACAGAACTCGCTCGGGTTTTAATGAAGTTGTAAGCCAACGAGGTTTTAAAAAGTTAGTGGAGAGTTACTATTCTGAATGATAAATTGAATTCTTTTAAAATGAGTTCGGTGAATGTTATTTGAGATTGTAGATTAAATTTTAAAGCTTTTAACTGGATAGAGTTTTAGTTCTACAAAATGTGTTTTATAAACTGAGTACCTGTGGTCTCGGTTTGCGAGGTATTATAAACTCCGTGAAGTATAATACTAATTCGTAGTCTGCGGTATTCACAAGAGAAATCAACAAGCATTTTTCATTAGAGAGCACTCTCCACAGAATCTAAAAGATCTATCTATATTGTTTAATCACAGTCTAGCGTTGAATGAGCTAATTTAGTACGTATTCATTACATTGCTGGTTTAAAACCCCTCGAGACTCGTTATCCCCAGAAAGATTCACTGACTGGAAAAAAAACTCACAGATAAAGTTTTACAGCTTCTTTTACGACCATCCCAAGATAGTGGTACTTGGAATGGGTGAGATGGATTGATATAAAATATTCAAGACACATATTGAGAATCTATATTTTGTAGAACGTGACTTCAGCAAAATTGTTGTTTTTTAGTTGTTTTATATAAAAAAATTACATGCGTTTTGCTATAGGTAATAAATATTTATGGAGTAGCCAGTATATAAGGGGCATGACACATGACACATGACAGCACATGCATAACGCATCTGCGAAGCAAAATTTTTGTTACTTCTTCGCACTAGGTAGATTGCCTGTTAAGATGTCTTTAGGATAATAATTATACAGAAGAAATAAACTATTACTGTATCTCAATGGCTTACCTGTAAATGACCAGGCCCCAGTTCTCCATGGCACCAGCTGCAAAGTCAGGCACAGCAGCCTTGTCAATCTTGGCGAATGCGTATGGGAATTTCGTATACTCCTCCAGAGCATTCATGTTTTCTTGTCCGTACTGTAGCGCGAATTGGGCTTGTTCCTTTGAAAATAAATAATTTCGTATTAAGGTAGGTACCTTGTTTTATTTATTGTATAAACGATCGTAGGTAAAGTGACAAGGCACATGCGGTTCTTGTTTTTAGAATTATTCATCAGGATGCCTAGTTGCGGTTAAGGATAAAGTTCTCTTGGTTCTGAACAAATTATAAACATTCTTAATGGACATTCTTAACTGGTCACGAACAAATTATAAACATTCTTAATTCGCAACTGGTTGTGAAAACGTCCAGGTGTGCTTTTTACAACCCATACCCGCGTTGGCACTAGTGGCACAAGTGGTGGTGGAAGCGATGTACTTCCTTGCTTGGACTTCCACAGTCAGGGAGTGCCCAATATATAGTGAATTTTACGCCACTTCCATCAGATCCTAATGTCAAGTATTATTGAAGCCATCTCACATGGCCAGTGCCGATATGGCTGAAGACGAAGCAAGAAACAGATCACGTTAAAAACAGTCCATTAGAATTTATAATCTTACCCTGGTACCAGGTCTGGAGAACACTTTGAAGGGGAGATGAAAAATATTGTTATCCTCGTTGCTGACGTGGTCAAAATTGGAGACGAGGTAGGCAATTAGATACGTCGACATCACCAGTGTATCTTCGAACTCGTGTTTCACCCAACCAGGTACATCTTCCCTGAGAAATAGAAACCATTTGTTATACACACCTAAAATAGAACTACTAAATTACCTAGTGTCATACTTCGCATATAGCTAATATTTAAATGGTACGAGACCAAGTTCTAATTTTCACAAGCTTTTATTTAACTTGCATTATAGTAAGTAAGTTAGTTAGAGAGCGTCGGTAGCCGGGCGGTTGAGTATCCAACTCGAAAGCGCGAGGTACCGGGTTCGAATCCCGCTGCGGCCATGTACCAATTACTGTTTTCTGAGTTATGTACATTAGTTGAATCCTAACTGATGCTCTTACTGTGAGGGAAAATATCGTGATGAAACCTGTAAATTCAGGCAACTGAAATTGTAACCATGATCTAATCTGGTCAGTTTCCCCTGATAGCAGGGTCATGGAGGTCAGATGGTAGTCGCTCTACTGTAATTACCTGATCGTCAAATCCTGGATCATGGTCAAGGCGGACCCCGGGCCCTCACTCTCGAGAGCACAACCGGGACATTAACGCAAAAGATTTTTTTATTTTTTTTATTTATAGTAAGTAAGTTGTTCGTAAATAAATTAAATTGTTGTTCGTAAGTAAATTTTTCGAACATATGTTGATATCCGATTGAGCTGAAATGTGGTATACCTGTGTAACTTGGATGACAATGCAATAATATAGTACCATGGAGCTGGTCTGATGATGGACTCAGAAGGTGTTCATAGGGAACTAATGAAAGCAAAAAGATAGCGCCATCGTGTTTGGACTCTTTGGAATTGTTTTGATGAGTAGGTACTATACCGCGCGATAAAAGCTTGTTAATAAAAAAAACATTTGAGAACTTATTGTATTAGATATTACGGGAAGGAGATTCCGCCGAAAGTCAAAGAAGCGATGTTATATTGCTGAGTAGGAAACCAACAGCATGCTGCGCGAGGATGCTGAAGACCGGGTGAAGTGTAGTAGAAATAGTAGGGAAGGCTGTCCTTGGCAGAAGTCTAGAGCTGATGAATGTGGAAGAAGCGAGTAAATTTTGTCAGGACCGTAGCAAATGGAATAGTATGGTCTCTAACCCACATCAACGCGGAAAAGACATGACGTTATGTAAGTATGTATAATTATAGTATTCTTGAACATTAGTTTGCGGTATATTTCCTTCGTTCACGTACTTCAAATTGTTCAGTTCACTCCTTTCGAGCGTGTTGCTCCTGATGACGGAGAAGGCAGCTGGGGAATAGATGGTGGTCCGAAACACAGCCTTCAAACCCGGCTGGTCGTAGCAGGGGAAAGCACGGCGCGCAAACGTCGGTTGCAACTGAGACGTTATCAAGTTCCTGGTGGAAAAGAGATATTGTGTGTAATTTATATATAGTCTTCAGTGTCAAACGTAAACTCACGTCTCAGAAGTTATGGGGTACAATCACTTTACACACGTACACGAGCTTTTGTGTGTTTGTTGGTAGCATATACGTGATATCGTTTATTTCACATTAGTTTTTATTCGCGACTTCGTCAGCGTGGAAACGTTTTTAGTAGATAGTTTTTATTTTTCCCTTGCGACCATTTCTAATGACCTTCTTTATGTATGAACGCTAAGTACTACGGAGAGGTCAAGCTGTAACTCTGGTACTGCCAAACCGAAATAGATGAAATATCACCTAGATTTTAAGTTGTACTCCTAACAACCAAACTGTGAAAACTCCATCGAAATCATTCGGCGATATTTCCATTTTTCTTCTAGTTTAGCTGGTCTATTATGGTTGTACATCAGGTGTTCCAGTTACCAAAATCAATGATATCTTATATGTTGCCCAGGCTTAATAGTTAATACAATAAATAAAGTTTCATTTACATTCGTCCAGTAGTTCTGGAGATTAGGTGTACAAGTAGACAAAGGGACATAGGTACAGACAGGCAAACATTTTTTAATTCTTATTCTATTACTATTCCTTCACTGCCCTAAATTTGTATTTTGTAAATATATTTAAAGTACAGACACACTTTTTATACTGTTTAATTAAATGTATGGAGAAGACTTATTTTATCAAGAATTTGCGTATAGGGCTATTATGACCAATGTCTAAGCGATGACTAAAATTAAAACTTTAAATTTTTTTTAGGTTTAAGCACATACTTCTATATATGGACCGGTTCATTGTACAAAAGCAAAAACACTACTTCATTGGTGCTAAAACTGCAATAAAGGACCAACGTCGTGTCAGTGACGTTTGGGCTATGTATACGAATGGTCGAGTTACGTAGGAAACACATGCACTACTTCCGATAAACAGTATCCAAAAACAAGGATGGAGTATCTTTTTTCCGTAAAGTGTAAGAAAGATCATGTATTACTTGTAAAACTTATGTTTTTAGATTTCCAATAAATATTTCAGTGTTTATTGCTTCCGCACAGGACCGGCCTTTGTGGAGATCTCTGGGGGAGGCCTATGACCAGCAGTGGGCGTCTTCTGGCTGATATGATGATGATGATGATTAGTATATATGTTCAATCATTTTCAATGCACTCCATCTGTTTGTTTTTGATTTGCTTGTGATTGTGGTGTTTGTGATGTGACTGCACCGGCGGCATAACGCCGTTGATTTTGTTTTCGCGGAACTAATATAATTAAAGATAAAAATACATAACAGATGAGTATACATATTAATCAATACCAATAATATCGTTCTGTAATATCAATAAAAACTTGTAAATGTTTTAAATCGTTAAAGAATTCTGAAAGCAAAAGTGGCATAATTTTAAAAGAGATAATGGTAAAGATAAAAGGTTGGATTTGTAATTGACGAATCTCAATTATTACTGTTTAGAAATTTATATTTTAGCTATTACGTTACAACAATTTTGTACGCTTTTACAATGTTATATCTGGCGCCTTGGCGAGATTGAAGACTGACGTCTATTTCAGTGCAACAAACCGATAGCGATAACTGGAACTCAGTGCCATATTGAAATGTTATGTCAATGCCAACAACAGCGACGCTGTCACCAGGTCAAATGAGTTTGTGGCATAAGAGACAGCGCCATTTTATTCAATATGGTAACGGTGAGAGTTATTTGTTCGGTCAAGCATATCTTTATACTTATTTATTGTTTAAGGTTTAAGGTTTATACTTATATATAGGGTTTAAGTGTGTTACATATTCGAAAGTCATATCAAATAATTAGTAATTGTATAGTGTAAGTACCTACCAGGACTTTATTATAGATCAATTATATTTTACATTTAGGTATCTAGGTATGTATCAATTTAAATAACGATAAGTTTACTGATACGTTAATGACGCTAGCTAAGATTTCCTTGTCTATACATATATGACTTTTATAGCTTCTATACAATGTATAGATATTGATTTACCGCTTACAATGAATTCATATTCATGATTTCCTTGAAATAGGTACATTAGTATCTAATAAGCACTTAAATAAACTTCTGTTTAAGATAATGTATAAGTGTCAATTAATAAAAAATACAAAGAAACTTACACCGTCTCTCCATTCTCGACGTAAGTAGACACATAAACGCCGAACATATTTTCGGCAAACCTTCCCGTGTAGGAAATACGAATGATGTGCGGTGTCAGCGGTGCTGCGGTCGTGTTCAGATTGATCCTCAAGAAATGCGTGTCATCACTAGCATGGTCATAACTCTCGAACAGGTTCGATGTTCCACCTTCAAAATAGACTTCAATGCTATCAATATCCATCTCCATAGCATGTAGCACGAAGACGTTCGTCTGAATAACAGGCAGAACTCTGATCTCAACTGTTCCGGTGAAGTTATCAGCGTTGTTGGGATCGAAGAACAGTTGCACATCGTAGAAGGTCGGTAGTGACTCTCCAGGCAGGAGGTAATGGACATCATCGTTTCGTGTCGCGATCTCCTCAGTAAGAGGAACTGCCAGGGCAGAGCCCAGCAGGGCTGTGCAGAGCAGTAAATACATATCTGGAAATAAGAGATTAATGGATTGAGGATTATGTTACAGAAAATTGAAAAAAGAATTGCCAAGATGGAAAATTTTTTGGAAAAAAAAAGAATTTGAAAAGATGTGTCAGGCCACGTACAGTGTAGGATACCGTAGTTGCCTGTCAATATGCATGCTTTAAAAAAGTTATTTGATTCTATAAACATGTTTCAAATTTACAAATGCACCTCGTTCCCAAACAACTTGTATGAAATATTTGCTAATCCAACTGTACATTATAAATTGGTTGGCTATTTTTTGTTGTTACAATAAATTAACGGATTTCAGATTTTATCCTTAAGTTGTGATACATGGCATTATTTCTTGCCAAATTTCATGATTCTACGTCAACGGAAAGTACCCTATAGGTTTTGAATCCATTGCGAGCATCAAAATATGTGTCATAATCGAAGCATAAATGGCCGTATCTTTTGATTGCGTTGACATAGAAGTTTAATTTTTCAATGCTCCCAAGGATTGCAGATCTGAGTATTTTATATGATTTTCCGTTAACCTATCACTCCACAAAAACACGTACACACAATACTACAAATTATAATTATTTATGTGCGAAATGTTATATTATCTGGCATATAAGTAGTTTATGTATTTATAAATAACAGCATGGGTGACACCATTCGTCAGTGCTTCACTGAGGGGCCCACTGAAAACCAGCGTTATGGCATCAGCCGTGGCTTATGCTGAGTGTGGCCCCATTACGTCTCCTCATGACACAGGTAACAATAAATCATTTTAATAGTTAGTTATAATAGTTAACTAGTTTTGTGTATATGTCAATTGTGAATTGTCATGTATGAGGTTCGTGTAATAAACGTGTTATTATTATTATTTTTAATCTTGTGAGCGTCACTAAAGACACGATATTGATCAAAATTTAATATGGCCACTACCAGCCGCCATTTTGTGCTAAATAAAAAAATTAAAGTCAGTTCAGACGAAACCCTTTCATTACATTTGCTGATGAGCGTCTGGTGATGGAGCAGGGAAGAAGACAGTGGAACTCCTAAATTACTACTAGGAAGCACCCCCTGTTTGGGCTCTTCGCTTTTTTCGATTCGCTCTGACAGGGTCATTGGATAAAAACACAATATGATAATTCTGCACCACTGAGCTGATCCGATGATGGATAAACAACTTTGCAAATATACGGGAATCTGATGACAATGCAATAATCTGGTACTACTGTGTGTATTTGATGATGGAGCCAGGAAGTGGGTTGTAAACTCGTAATTTAAAAAAGCACTATCTAAAACAGACTAAAAAGTTTTAAATAATATTCCCAATTAATATAATAGTATAGTATAATAATTCTGCCGGTGAGTAAGGTCTCCAGTGCTCTATGGGGTGGGAATTTGGGGAACCGTGGCTTTGGCAGTGGAGGGGCATTTGCCTTTTAGCTGCCAGAGCAACGTGTTATAGAGGTGTGGAACGCATTGACGATACTCTTGGTGTTGCTAATGTCTATAGGCAGTGGTGACCACTTTCCATCAGGTGGCCCGCTTGCCTATTTGCCTACCGTATGACACCATAACTCATTAAATTTGTCACTCTACAAACTAACAGATAATAAACAAGGCAATATTTAATTTTCATTTTACATATTATCATGGAAATTAAATTATATTGTTAATTAAATGAGCTACGTTCGATGTCAAGATTATCATATTATACCTATTCGAGAGTTATCGTCTAATTCGGTGATTGAGTTCCAAAGTGTGGTGTGCGTTGTTTATATTGATTTCTATGTATGACTTAGTCACAGAAAGAATATTTACAATAAAAAAAAAACACTAAGACTTTTCGGGAAAGTACTACGAAACATTCTATTGTCACAGGGTATTGTTGTGGGTGGCGATCTGAATGGTCACGCGGGCGAGAAGTGAAAAGAGTTTGGCCGTGTTTATGGCGGTTTTGGTTTTGGGAGCTGTAACGCTGAAGGGGAAGAAGTTCTTCGGGCATATGCGGCGGCCGATCTGGCCGTCGTGAACACGTTTTTCCAAAAGAAATCCGAGCATCTCATCACCTACAAGAGTGAAAAGAACGCCACCCAGATCGATTACTTTCTCACTCGGAGAGACAATATAGGCAAAGTAGTTTACCTGTAAAGTTATACCTGAGAGAGTCTCGCTGTCCAACACCGGGTCCATGTGATGGACCTGCGCGTTAAGCCCCGAGGCAAATACCGGGAACAGTGTCGACGCCAAACCTGGTGGTGGCTGCTGAAGGATCCAAGTCCCACGAGTTCGCCGCTGCTGTCAACGACCTTAGTGTTACGACAGCCGGTGAACCCGTCCAACAACTCTGGGACAGAACTTAGGCAGCTATCGTACGGGCAGTGCGGACGATGCTAGGGGTGTCTAGGGGTGATCACGGGCTTGACAAGGAGACGTGGTGGTGAAACGATACAGTCCAGAGGGAGACCATGCTGAAGAAAGCCCTCTTTAAAAAGTGGCAAGTGTCCAGATCTCCTGAAGACCACGCTGCGAACAGGGCTGCCAAACGTGCCAGCAAACAAGCGGTAGCCAGAGTTAGACGAGACCACTTACGTCCTTTGTACGATAAGTTGAAATCGTCTGAGAGGCAGAAGCTCATTTATAAGTTGGCACCATTGAAGGTTAAAGCGGTACAGGACATTTACATATGACGCTGTGTAAATGACCCTAGCGGTAACTGTTATGCGATTACCGTGCGATGAAGGAAATATGGTGCTCGTACTTCCTCAAGCTGCTCAACAAGCAGCACAGAGAAGTGCAGCCACCGGACCTCCCTCGGAACCAAGAACTTGTGCCACCGATAACGCCTGAGGAAGTCGAGACGGCTTTTCGCCGCATGAAGAATCGGAAAGCTGTCCGGCCTGATGGAGCCCCTATCGAAGAATGGAAATAGATGGGCTCTCGTGGTGTGAGCATCCTCACTGACCTTTATAACCGCATTCTCCTCACTGGGTAGATAGCCGACCAATGGAGGTTGAGTATTATTACTCCAGCCAGAGGTATCAGGATGTACCCCCATGGCTGCTCATGTATGCTGACGATATCGCGCTGACAGACTCTGACAAGGGGCGACTAATCCCACGTGTATAAAAGTGGAAGAAAGCACTTCAGAACGGCGGTCTAAAGATAAATGTTGCAAAGACAGAGGACATGGCCTGCAACAGTGCAGGTCCCCTACCCGAACACACAGGCGGAGATGAAGTCAAGTGCACAGATCAGGTCAGATACATGGGATGTGTACGTAGCTCAATCGGGGACATGGATAGCGACGTCAAGGCCCGAATATTCGTGGCTTGGGCCAAATGGCGGGAGGTAACAATTGTCATTTGTGATCCCAAAATGTCTTGAATGAAGGCCTATAAGACCATCATACAACATCAGACCTGCTCTTCTATACGGTAGCGAGACTTGGCCCCTACCAGAGCGACACAAGCAGGAGCTGCTCGTCACGGAAATGAAGATGCTGCGGTGGATGTATAGGGTTTTACGGAAGGATCGCGTTCGAAAACCTCACATCCGAGGTAGCCTTGGCGTCCGTGACATCGCAGACAAGCTGCAAGAATACCGCCTTCGACCGGCAAGTTGTGTGGGAAACAAGTGTCTGACCATGCCGCCCCCTCCGGGCACGGGAAGGATAGGCCGGCCCAAGAAGCGATGGCTTGACGTAGCCAAGAATGATATGCGTGCCAATAAGCTCACCACAGGAACGTGGACCGTCAGCGCTTGCTGCGCGACGGCGCAACCGGGACATAACTCCAAGATGATGATGATGATGGTGATGATTCGGCATTGACGGGTGTCCTAAATGGCGTCTAATGTTATAGAGGCTGACCGTTTAAAGATTGTTATTACCCCATGAGAAATCCTGGATCATGGTCAAGGCGGATCCCGGGCTGTGCGTGCTATAGCGCAATCTGGATATTAACGCCACGTTTGTTATTATTAAAAGTACCCTATGACACTTGGGAATAGCGTAACTTCCAGTTAGTGGAAGAAATTTCAAAATCGGTTCAGAAGATAGGTAATCGTCGATCATACAAAGTCAAAGTCAAAGGCATTCATCTAAATATTAGTATAGCTAGATAGTATTAGATATACAGACAAAGGTGATGCGATTCTACTTTGCTGGATACCACACCACATGACAAATTTATAAGTACCTAGACTGTAAATTCTCAGACTCGTAAATATCTCAACCTCATTGAACAAGTTACAATTGGGTAACAAAATATTTGGTAGGTATGTCAAGTGGATACTGCGTTATCGTATCGTATCTTAATATTATCACGTACGCTTCGGTGATAAATACTTTGGTATGTACGCCATAGTGTTATCAAGAAACTGTTATCAATAAGAGTTTGAGAAAAAAATGTAACGAAATCCATATAGGTATCTGAAATTGCGATCTTTTTCGGTCATCTACGTACTCCTACTTTTTAGAAAGCGACATTATCAGCGAGTAACATAGGCTACACTTTATCTTTAAAAAAAATTGAGATCTCTAGAAAAATACCATATACATATAACCCAAGGTATCAAAATTATGCATGTATAATTTCAGAACGACTTTTTTTGTTTGATTTGTAATTGTCAGGATAGGGTTTCTATATAAGAAAAAAATAAGTTCATTATATTAATCTATAAATAAAATATAATCATCTTGGCGTTAATGTCCCGGTTGTGCTCTCGAGAACGAGGGCCCGGGGTCCGCCTTGACCATGATCCAGGATTTGGCGATCAGGTAATTACAGTGGAGCGACTACGATCTGACTTCCGTGACCCCGCTACCAGGGGAACCTGACCAGATTGGATCATGGTTACAAATTCAGTTGCCTGAATTCGCAGGTTTCATCACGATTATCATATTAATTTAGATTGACAATAATGGTCGCGGCCACTTTCTAACATCAATCATATCGACCGCCATCACTTTGGAGTTCATTCTGTAAGAATTAAAATTGTCTCGCACTGTGCGGTTCCAAACAACCTTCATCCACGTACTTGCTGTGGAATGAGATTCTAGCTAAGGTTTTCTCAAGCGAGTACAACACGGTATTTATCAAGGAGTGTGTGAACATGTTTTAAGGGTTCGGCAACTCACCTTGGCAATTAGTAGGTTTTGTGAAAGCCGATACTCATAGTTTACGCATACAATCGAGCTGACTTACGTTTGTTTGCCGCCTCAGTGGTATAAATTGTCCGTCTCAAAGTTTGGTTTGAGAGATATTTATCTTCATTTTGGGGACCCCATTTTCTATCTAAATCGCTTCTTATTTGAAAGTTTTATTTACTACAACGTAGGTACATACAATACATCTATAACGCCACTACTCTTTCTAGCTTTATTGTAATGAGTGGAAACTAACAATTTGGCTAACCTAACCTAACCTAATCTAGATTTTTTTCACAAAAATCCAAACTAATCAACCATTGTTAATACCTCTATATAAGAACTACAAAAATACTTGCAAATGCAAACTTATTACAATTACGTATTAGGTATACACATAAATACTAAGAGGCAGAACAGAGGTATAATATCCTTAAGAATTGAATTTTATTTATAAGTTTTAAGAGATAAAACTATCGATTCGTTTGATTTTGCATAAGTGAAAACTGCAGCATTAATTTATTAATCTTTTAATCACAGATTAACAGTATATTTTCAAGATTAATAAGATTATACTTATTATCTTAATATTACGTCGGTAAAGAAGTGCAAATGGCTTTAGAAATCAAATGTCCTTATCTTGAAGCTTGTTTATTTATTAGGAACCTCGCAAAGTTGCAAGTGGTTACAACAATCTGTATTTTTGTATAATTATTAAGTAAAGTCGACAAAGTTTCTTGTAATAGAAATAATTTAATAGCGTGCTGTCATGAAATACCTACATGATAATGGATTAACTCCAAAGCAGATTCATGAAGACATGGTCAATACTTTAGGAGAATCTGCTCCATCGTATTCCTATATTAAAAAGTTAGTAACTATATTAAAGCGAGGTTGGGAGGGTATTGAGATGAACTCAGAAACGCAGGCCTTCAAATTTTTATATAAATTTGAAGACCGAAGATTAACCACCAATAATATTGCTCAGATCACGGGTATTGGGTATGGCTGAGTATGAAATACAATTAGTCAAGAATTGGGTTTCTACAAGGTCACGGCGAGATGGGTCCCGAAATTGCTTTTAGCTGTTGGTATGTGAAATGAGTTGTTTGAAGAGGCCTTGTAAGCAGATAGAGGAAACCCTTGAAATGTCATCACCGACCATTCATGATATTTTACACCGTGTAGGTGACGGTCAATCAGGATTTCAGGAAACTTTGTGCGCGTTGGGTGCTCATGCAGTGACTGCTGAACAAAAACAAGCTCGCGTAACATAGTGCAAGGAAATGATTGTAAAATTCGAAAATAGGAAAGGGCGGGATATATCAAATAATAACGTCGATTCCGTCGACCCCCCGTCTGTCCCTCTGAATGTATGTATGTTTGTACGTTTAGACCTTTTAATTTACGCAACGAATTTTAATGTGGTTTTCAACAATAGATAGAGTAATTCAAGAGGAAGGTTTAGCTTCGAACCTATTGAAGCGATTTCAAAAATTATTTCATTAATATCACCATCATGGCGTTCAATCTCGGTTGCGGTAAAATCCTCGCACGGTACACGAAGGCCCGGGGTCTGCCTTTGTACTTCTCCTGGTCCACTTCACTCGGTCTTCGGCATCCGTGTTGGTGAGTTTGTTGGTACGCATATCTTAACGGCCGACGTCAAGCCATCGATTCTTGGGCCGACCTATCCTTCTCACCACCGCCAGGCACGTTGGCCAGATCTACGTAATTTGCCGGTCAGCACACAATGTGGCCATACTATCGAAAGCGGCACTTTTGAAGTTTATGCGCAACTACGCGCAGTGCGCTCCTATTGCTACCTTACATAGTGTTAGTGATAATAATATGCATATTGCTAGCGGTAAAACAATCATATTTTCCGATATGTTGGGCCGTAATCTTGGACCTATGTTATCAAAATACACAAGTAATAAAGTCGTAAACTATTGTTACCCATATCGCTATCTACTTTAGGAAAGAAAATTAACGATCACAAATATAATCATACTGACACATTAATTATGGCCTTAGGCGAGAGTGTAAAGTATAGAAAGCATGATATTATAAATTTTTATGACCTTTTAAATAATATACAGAATGTAGGAAAAATTATAATTTGCACATTACTTTACTTTAAAACAGTCACAGAACGCAGATTGGTGAAATGGAGAGCAATGTTTTTACACTTAATAATATTTACAACAGTCTATCAGGATCTCAACTGCTCATACTTCATCAGTAAATGGACAAACCATTCGGGAGTAAATAGAATTGTTGTGACAAGAGATGCTACTGCTATTAGCAGCTATGACATAATATCAAGAGCAAAATTAATACGACACCCTCAAATTTGTAACAAAAGATACTACTCTATTCCAAGGGTGTTTACATTGTCATCGGACTCAGGTCTTTCTAAAGTCTTTGGACAGGGCAGACCCAAAGAGAGGAGGTCGATGGCATTTTAAGCGTTATTTTAAATTTTTTGAACGTTCTATAAATCACAGAACAGCAAGTCTCCCAACAAGAATCCAGTAATACTTACCACCGATGCAGCGGATGCACGGTGGGGAGCTCACCTAGACAACCTTAGTCTGTTAGACATCTGGACACCATATCAGAGATGATGGTGTTACAATCTGAAGGTGATGTTTGCCGTATATGGAGCTGTAAGCGTACATGAAGCAGGCCTTCAGTGTGCAAACATTCTAGTTCAGTCCATATAACAGGACATTATTGTATGTAGCTGCAGGTCAAATCAGCAGTTTTAAACAGCTGACAAAATACAGAATTTGTATGCAATATAAACTTGTGTGCTCATTGTCAAATGGGTACTTCTTTAACGTTTTATGTGGCTTAAAACATAAATAATGGGGTTTTCTTTTTCTCATACGCTGGGCGAATTTTAATGTAAAACTCAATATCATTTGAGTATTGAATATTGACTGTAAGTTCTTTAATGGTGTTTCATAATTTAGTTGCCACCTAGGAAAGTAGCCTTTTACAACAGACGGAGGTACTCATTCCCGTGCTCTCCTGAATCTGACTGCACACCTCACTGATAGTGGTGTACCTTTCGGGAAGATACAGCGGCATAGCCGACCGCCTTTCAAAAAATACTCTTGTCGGAATGGCATTTGTTGCCCCGGGCCTCGGAGGCCTTGATTCGTAACTGGGGCGTCCATGTTGTTGTGAACATATCGTTTTGGCGTCACCCTCACACTGGTGGTCCTCTCGGGGAGGTATAGCGGCATGGCCGACCGCCTTTCAAGAAACAAACCCTTACCGGAAGGGCATCTGGCAAAATGTTGCGATGCATTCACTAAGACGGAAATTTTGGCTTGCGTGGCCTCCGCCTAATGTGATAACGCGAGTTCTCAATCACTTGAACACGGCAGAAATACCTTACATATTAATTGCGCCTTAATTAGTACTGGACTTAGTGCACCTGGATGCCCTACCTGTGGGCCCTATGGAAAAGCTGGTATCAGTAGAGAATCTGAGCGAAAACCTTGCAATTGGGAGACACAAGTGGACAAACTGCAAATCTTGGCTTGGAAAAGGAGAGGGGTTTAGAGGAAAGAGAGAGTGAGTTATGCTCTCATAAGTACCTATAGGTACTCGTTACTGAGATGAAACAAACTGATAATTCAAGAATCTTGCAAACTAATAAATAAATAAAATAAAAAATAAAAATAATTTATTTCAGGCCGATTGACCCATAAATTGCATTACATGGGTAATATGTCTAATAACTTGAATATGCATAATGCAATGACCTGAACTTGTGCCACAGTGTTATCCTTTCCTCCTCCTGAGTAATATTGTCTGCAGAAATATCCAAGTGTATGATTAAGCAGATGTCTTCCTGAGACTAAAAGAAGAGTCAAAGCCGTTTTTTTTGACATGTCATATAGTGTGCATAAGGAGATGGTGGACAACTAACCAGTAATATAATAGTTTTGTGTCCCACACAGGCACTCTCTTGGGTTGTGGTTTACTCAAAGAAATAGCTTTTAGAATGCACATAAAGGTGTATCATATATTCTCATTTAATGGCGGAAATAACCAACTCGTATGAGAGATACCTACTGTACAGTAAATTGTCTTTTAGAAATAAGGTAGCTAGAAATATAGCTAGCTCCTGGCCTTCAGAGGTTTAGGGTAATGTAATGTGAATTAAAAGAAACATTAAAAATAGGGAAATAATTTCTAAATACCAGTCCCTCTAAATCTTGATTTATGGCGAACATGGAGGCACCAACAAGGAGTTTGCTAGAGAATAACCTTAGACAAGTAGGGAAAACTGGAAGAGTTATATCAGGTACAAAAAAATTACTGTCATCAGATTGGCAGAAAAACAGACTCAGCTCTGATTTCATATTGATTTTTACTTCTGGTAAGGTGTTCATTACCTGATTTAAAACCAGAGACTGTTGTGGAGTGATTAACTATTATGTGGTAATACTGTTAAAGGTACTATTGTTTGTAAGGACTTCCGTGATAAGACTCTATAAGAGTCAACTTTACATTCTTATGGTTATTGTTAAGGTTACAATTGTTGCTGATGTCATTAGCAATATAATTTGTTGATTTTTGGGATAACATTTCATAGAAATTTATAAAATTTTAAAAGGAATCGTGGTATTTGAGACATACTAAAATGTTTTACGTTTCAGAATACCTAAACTAAACATTAAAATTACATATTTTTTCAGTTATTTGATCACATAGCGTCTGCAATCCTTTTTCACCAGCAGTAATCAAACAGGTCTTCACTCAACGCTGTGTGTTTTGAAGAAACATAATAAAACTGTTTTGCATTACAACAAAACAGATATTATGTGTATGAGAGACACACAGCGTTTAGTGAAGAAGCTATCTAAGATTTTGATAATGTAATAATAAAATTATAATTATGTGTATTGACGTTCAATAAGTATATACTGTATGCCTACATTGAATAAAGAATTTTGAACTTTGAACTTTATCTGCTATGTCACGGACGCCAGGCTACGTATCGCGATCTGTGCGTGAAACTCCACTAAGTTAACCGAACGCGGAAAATTACATTTAATAAATATATCATTACAAGATTGCATTTATATTTCGGACTTACCTAGGTATGTATTACCGCCAACCACACTACAGCAAAACTGGATTAATGATTACAGATAATTAGTACATTTAGATTAAAATAGTATCTACTTATTTCATTATCTAATCAGATATATTACTAGGTTTCTACGTAAGACTTCAAATCATTGTTCATTAAAATTTTGCAATACATTTAAATAAATGGTTAAAATGGAAATAGTAGCATCAAACTGACCTCATGATGAAGCCATAAGGAAGGCACTGGAACTCTGTCATATCCAGTCCTTATTTCGCCTATAAGAATTGTCCAGCTATAAATTAATTCGTAAGATTTTAAAATTTCTTTCATCTGAAACACAGGCTCATATCTAAAAAAAATTAGAGGTCCCAAGGACTGATTTTAATAATACCCAAGATATTATTTTTCAAACGACTATTATAAAGAATTAGGATTTGATTGTTTGTAATGGTTAAATTTATAAACTACTTAATCGATTTTAAAAATTCTTTCACCCCTAAGATTAAGGAAGGCCTAATTCTCGCGCTGTGACATCTTGAATTCCACATTTTTTCTAGCCACATATCTCCGTTAATAATGAAATTGAAATTTCTATTGCAGCCAAAAAATATTTTCTCAACTATCTTCGACAGTCTCTATTATCAAAGATCAATTTCGTGTTTATCAAAGTGAAGTTTTAATGCAGTTTTTTGGCTAGACAAAATGTCGAATTTGAGATGTCACAGCGCGAGAATCGCCCCCCTCTAGAAAGCTGCCCACGTGGCGCGCGAGCCGTTGCTATAACTGGGCATTCGCGGCGCGTTAGCGTGATTTGAATGCTCCCTTAAAGACCAGATAGTCGCTTTTCTTCGTGTTGTCAATTACGCCAAGAGGATCATGGCGTAACCCTCACAAACAGCGAGGACATCTCGTAACCAAGGCCTTACGCTCCGGACCCCGAGACTTTTAAAACAGTCTCGGAAGCCGATTGGCACCCTGTGATGGTATATTCATCGTAATCATATCAGCCAGTAGAGACCCACTGCTGGGCAAAGACTTCCCCCAGAGATCTCCACAAAGGCCGGTCTTGTGCCTTCCGCATCTAGCTGATACCTACGATTTACGGTATATTATTATTATCTATCGTATATACTCCGGGAAATGCAGATAGATTTATAATAATACTTACTTGAAGTTGACATTGACTTTGTATTGTAAGACAGGTAGACCCATATTTATGGCTGAATTAAAATAGATATAGAGCTCTCTTCTTGAGTCTGCACCTGTAAAAGTTCAATTAAGCATTATTTAAGTATAGTAATGTTCCCAGAATCAGTTTCGTGTATTGCGATATCGCGAAAAAGTACCTGTAATAAAGATTAGAAATACTGCACCACTAAATCCATCGGATAATTCCATCATCATCATCATTCGTTTAGAGCAACCGGATAATTTAAGCATTCAAATATCACGAAACCATTTCATAACACCACCAAGACAACCCAGGAATATACGTAAATTCTCGGATTTTTAACATGCCCAGATTCGATTATATCATTTCTTAAGCATAAAAACACATTGCTAAAATCTGCACGCATTAGAAAAATATCGATTGCCTCACTACGCCATTTTACTACTAACAAAAGTCAAACAGTGACAGTTTTGCGCAACTCATTAATAAAACAATTTACATCTAAAGTAATATATTGATGCATTTCTAAGAGAGCGGACAGTGACAGACGTCCTTGGCTAATTTTTTTTTTTTAATAGTTGCGTTACACAATAGAAGCGTATTTACAAAACATCAAAGTGTTTGTCAGTGACGCTACGTAGCAACACCCACAGGGTTGCTGGGGATCCTGCTGCGTCATTGCGCGCGCATCAAAGAAGCAGGCAAAACTGCACAAAGTATGGCAGCCATCAGTCAAGACGTCAGTTTAATTTATATGAGCTTGTGGCGAACATCTAATATTTTTTACAGAGCATACCGCTCAAGCGGTTTGCACTTGGGCAACCGCCTTACAATTTGGCGAGAAACGCTCCGCTTGTGCATCTTGTACCAAACGCAAGATGCACGAGAACAAAAGGCTGAAGTGAAGCGCGCGGCGGCGCGCGGCCAATCACGAGGCGCGGTTGTTGCTAGCCGCTGCCACTATGCGCCCGCGCAGATCGACACACCGCTACTGGATTTAGACGCATTCGCTTATTTACGTTATATTGCTTACCGCTGTTAATTTGTGCTTAGCGCTTTGTATTGGCTTTATAAACCGATTAAATTTTAACTCGAAAATTATTAATCTTTATTCAGTGTTTGTCTCTCAATTACCTATCTAGCCTTCAGCTAACTGCTAGCCTAAACTTCTAGCCGGCCGCTTATTATTAAAATTGCCTAATGCAATTATAACAGCTTATTTCTTATCGGGCGAGGGTTCACTAACCTGCGCCCATAAGCTTAAAGAATGATGTTTTGTTATATAGTGTTTGTGTTTTTATAACATTTTTATCGTTAGTTTGGAATTAGTTTTGTTTTTACCATATACCATAAGCATACTCGTATGTCCCAGGACACACCGGTTTCTGATGGGTCGAGTAGTGCGCCCCCACCGGTCGATTGGATTCGGTGCCCCAGATACCTCCAGCCCCATCTCTGTAAGGGATAGAGGGGTCTTAGTATTCATTTGGGTAAGTCACATAAAGTGCATGGTGAAGTAACTACCTCCTCTGTCCCTTCTTTGACACCCGTCTCCTTAGTTCTCAATGTAACTTCCACAAAACCTTTCTGGGACCGGGTGTTGAACCTCAAACTTTCGGTTTCATTTGTCAAAAGAATTCCCCGTGGTGCGAGGGTTTCCGTTGCCCAAACCCTCGCACAGGACATTATAAGAGTTACATCCAAAAATGATCAGCAGAGCTGGGAGCATCGACTTACTTTCGGCTTCAGAATTCTACATGTTGTAGACTCCAACAATACAAGCTACAAAAATCACTCACATGTATAAAAGACAACTGTGCAAACCCCCTCTCCTTTGATTCAGCCAACTTTTTAAGTCGTCCACATAATTTCCGACATAATTCTATCTATCAACATGTAGAAAACAAAATTAATGACTGTGATATCAAAGGGGCAGCCCGAATCCTATTTTCTAACGACTCTTTAGCTGCCGACACACCCGAGACTCTGGTTGACCTCCGTAGTAAGCATCCTCAACCTTCGGTAGGCCTTCTTTTACCTGACGCACCCGATGCTGCAGATTCAACTTTTCAGGTTTCCGCCGATTCCGTTCTCCAAGCTGTTTTCGCCTTTCCAAACGGCTCGGCTGGAGGCATCGATGGCCTGACTCCGCAGCACCTAAAATACCAGTTATGCTGTGGTGTTGAGGCTGGAAATAATCTTCTAGTTGCAATTACGGGGCTGGTGAACTTAATGTTGTCAGGCTTGGTAGAGCACTCCATAGTGAGTGCCCTTTATGGGGCCAACTTAATTGCATAAAAAAAAAAAAGGACGGTGGCATTCGTCCCATTGCGGTTGGGACTACCTACCGTCGCCTGACGGCTAAGTTGTGTTGCAGGTTATCTGCCCCCAGTCTAGCCGATTACTTCCAGCCTATCCAGCTCGGCTTTGCCGAGAGAAGCCGCTGTGCACGCACTGAGAACTTTCCTGGAAAGTAATAGTGGTGAAGTCCTACTGAAGGTTGACGTAAAAAATGCATTCAACTCAGGCAATAGAGGCGCTATGCTGGCTTAAATTCGGTCCAAGCTGCCGGCCGCCTATAAGTTTCTGTGGCAATGCTACAGAGAATCTAGCAATCTCATTTACAAGGGCCACCTTTTACAATCAGCGGTTGTGGCTGCCAGCAAGGCGACCCTCTGGAGCCGGCCGTTTTTAGCCTCGCGATCCACCCCATACTCGAGAAGCTAAATTCAAAATTTAACGTATGGTATTTAGACGACGGGACCCTAGGAGGGGATGCGAACACGGTTTTACAAGATCTACAGCTCCTCGTGCGAGAGTTCAGGACCATTGGTTTGGATCTGAATCTCTCGAAGTGTGAGCTGTATATCTCGGAGTCTTGACCGACGGCTGGTGCCGTTTCCGCAGCTTTTGACGCCATTGCACCAAACATCTCTGTCGTCGACAAGATGTCGCTTCATCTCCTAGGGTCACCTATTTTTGATGAGTCCCTCTCGAACTTCATTAAAGAAAAAAAACAAAATTCCAATTCGGTTTTGGATCGCCTCCTCCAAATTAATAGCCACATGCCCTATGCCATAATTCGGTATTGCCTTTTTTTACCAAAATTCACGTATGTTTTGAGGTGTTGTCAGCTTTGGAAACATCCTGTCCTTCTAGAAGACCTTGACAACGCCGTGAAACGCCTTATTTCAATTTTAACATAAATCTCGACAATTCATCTTGGAATCCGGCATCGTTGCCTATCCGCTATGGAGGTCTAGGAGTTAGGAAAGTTTTAGGTGTGTCCCTGCCAGCTTTTCTGTCCTCGGTGCATAGTTCGCAGTCCCTAATGCAGAAATTATTATCTAAACTAGCAAATTTTTACTGCGGCGTATTCTACAGAGGCCAAAATCTATTGGCAGGTGGCTTGTCCAGACGCCGAGCTCCCGACAAATTCCTGTTCCCAGCGGCTATGGGACGAGCAGGTCTTTCTGCAGGTTGGTGCGAAACAACCTTTTAAGCGAATCAACCAACTCTGCAGAGCGTGCTCGTCTGTTGGCTGCTGGTGAGTGGGAATCAGGTATCTGGCTTCAGGCAATGCCCTCCAAAAATATTGGCACACTTCTCGACCGCACCTCGTTTAGGATTGCCACGGCCCTGCGCCTTGGCGCTCCCTGCACCAGTGCCATTGTGGTCACCTTTGCCATCATGGCCTGTCGTGCAGCAGGAGTGCTGGGCGCTTTCCTCGGCACGCGGATCTAAATGATATCATCCGCCGGGCCTTCACCTCCGCTGGAGCTCCCGTGGTACTGGAGCCAAGCGGTTTAGTTCGTAATAACACTCTCGCCCTGGAAGCTGAGACGACCTTTGGTCTGGGACGCCACGTATGTCGATAACCTCGCAAAGTCCCATCTTCCAGTAACCGCGTGTCATGCTGGGGCCGGTGCCGCCGCAGCTGAAAACGCCAAGCGACGCAAATACGCGAGTCTTGGTGAGGACCACATATTTGCGGCATTTGGCATGGAAACCCTTGGGCCGTGGGGACCAGGCGCACACTCTCTGTTTCGGGAGCTAGCTAAGCGCCTGGTCGATGTTATTAAAGACCAGAAGGCTGGCCTCTACTTCGGACAGCGAATTAGCCTCACCATCCAGCGGGGCAATGCGGCCAGCCTTCTAGGTAGCATCCCTAATACCGTGGACCTGGGACAATTTTTTTATCTGTAAGTTTGTTTTACTTAGTTTATTTAATTCGTTGTAAATTTTTAATTAGTAGTGTGTAGTTATTCATATTATTGTTATGATCTGTTTCAATGTTTCAATAAAGCCCAAATATATTTATTGTTTCTAACGTGTTCTCCATTTCAATCTAAACACTTTTTCATTCGGTTAAACCATTTTGGAAAACATGAGAACCATAGGTCTGAGGGCATGTTCACGTGCTGATTGAAAGCTATCACGGCCTCTTCCGGCCCCGTAAATGTCAAACCTCTTATCAAATCCTTGATTTTTGGGAAAATAAAGAAATAACCATTGCCAGGTCTAGACTATGTGCGGGATGGGTCACTCTATGGTGGATATATGGATATATGGATGGTGTGCTCTACCTTCAGAAGCCAAAACGACGTTGTCTTGTTCGCAGTGTGCATCGAAGCATTGTCATGGTGCAATAGGATGCGACTTCTAGGACGTATTTTCCTTACCTTTTCAAAATGGGTAAACAAATAGTGGTGTACCACGCAGCATTATCTGTCCTTTGTTTTTCAAGTGGGATCATACAGTCAGGTCCCGTCCAGTAGAAAAAAAAAACGCAGTCATTATATAGGACATGTATGCCAATGCTGGAGCTGTCATCAAAACCATCGTAGGCCCTTCCCGATGACTGTAGGTTTTCACTAGGGTTCTGTGTGAGCCCTTACTTTGCCTTGTGCTCGATGCCCTCCATGCCTCCTTGGCTTATGAAGTACGCTGTCGACATTGTACTGGTGAGCAAGCTTAGGCAGGACCTAGAGACCAGGGTAAACATGTGGAAGAATGTGCTATAAAACGGTGGTTAGAAGCTGAATGTCGCCAAAGAACCGAAACCGCGGTGACGACCACCGAACTTTGACACCATTGCCGCGGGAGATCCCCACTCGGGTGAGTCCCGCGGCAACGCCACCAAACGAGACAGCGTCGCCGCAGTCGATTTTGCAAAAAAACCGTAATTGCGGCGACGAAAATTGAACCTGAGACCTCTGCCGAGTTAATACCCCACCGGTAATTCCCCGCCAGGTGAGCACGCGGCTGCGCCATTAGCGCTCAACAATGGCCCATTGATACTTTTCATTCACACAATGAATGAAAGTATCAATGGAAAATTGCGAACTACCCGCATTCCAAAAATTATTTTAATAATTTTGTAAACAAACAGGGCTGCCAACTAAACAAAATGACTGCCGCTGCCGTTGGGGCTCGGGAGTGGGGGGGGGGGGGGGGGGCGCTCCGCGCACGTGGTGCGAGACGAAGTATGTCTGTCTGTCTAATGTCGCCAAAACAGGGATAAGCTGTCAATAGAACAGATAAATCCAAATACCTCGGATCCGTGATGCACGAGTCCGGCGATATCTGCCCCGATGTCAAGTCCCAAATGTGTGCAGCTTGGGCCAAATAGCTGGATTTCACGCTAGTCATCTGTGACCCTAAAATCCCTGTCAAGCTCAAAGGGCATATATACAAGAGTATAATTAGATCTGTCATGCTCTATCGATGAGAGACATGGCCAGCGCTGACGAAACACGTTCGCGAACTTCACGCCAACGAAATGAAAATGATGCGGTGGATGTGATCGAATACGTAACGAGTACATCCGTGGCAGCCTTGGCGTATATCGCAGATAAGATCGAGGAGGCTCGCCTGCGCTGGTTTGGTCACGTGATACGTAAGCCTCAGAGATACGTGGGAAAAAGGTGCCTGAACCTGCCGGTATCAGGAAAGAGGCCAGGAGAGCCTTGTCTTTGTACAGCGTATACAAAAAAACCTGTTGGCAGGGTCACTATATTTTATTAAATACTAGCGACCCGCCCTGGCTTCGCGCTGGTTATTGACAAATTAAACACCTAAATCTTCCCCATGAATCACTGTAACTATTATTGAAAACCGCATTTTGTTTCGTAGTTTTTGAGGTTATTGCGAACAGCCAGAAAGACAGACGCGGCGTGGGACTTTGTTTTTTAATCATCGTTTCATTCATTCAGATTCACCATCATCAGCATCAAACTAATAGTCGTCCGCAGTTAAGGAACAGGCTCTTTTTTACTCAACTAATTTACGATTACGTAGTTACAAACATATGAATACTAGTTCGAACTCTGACTTAGCACTATCTACCTACTCATACGCAGCCATTCCATTTCCCAAATTCAATATGGAACCCTAACGTCGCTTGCTAGTTACAACTAACTTAATATTCATATTGCATCCTACTACCAGTAGCTCCATCTATATTGCATCATGAAGATTACGTGGCCGCCTAGCAGCTACTTTGAAATATTAAGCGGCAAAGTTAGATCAGTTTCGTAGTGCCCAGAGATCGTAGACGTAGCGTAGTCAGTTTGGACTTACTTGATCCAAACTTGATCACTCTGTAGTTCCTGGCACTTCTGAGGAATCAATCCGTATGAGTACTTCCCGCAAAATATGTTTAGCAGTGTTGATTTCGTGTAAGTACCTATCTACACTAAACATTTTCTTCTTCAAACAAACTCTTTAAAGTCAAATTGTGAAATGTATCTGTGGTGTCTCATAAATGGCTGATAGGAGTTATGATATTGTACTTATCTTATTGTTGTAAGCTGTGAGACATCCAAATACAATAAAATAAAATATATTACTTATTTATTACTTTTACAAGAGGAATCACAAAACATTATAAAGCAAAGTCCCACTCCGTGTCTGTCTGTCTGTTCGAGATCAACTCAAAAACTACTGCACGGATTTTCATACGGTTTTCATCCATATATAGAGTGATTCATGAGGAAGGTTTAGAAGTATGGTTTGTTGAAGTTACTTTCCGTGCGAAGCCGGGGCGGGTTACTACTAATTAATAAAAAATAATCATCTTCACACTAATGACCAGGTAGTGCTCTTGCGCAAGGCCAGGATTTGGCAGATCACGTAATTACAATCCATCTGTCCTCCTTGACCCTGTTAACATTGGTACAGCTTTCGCTTCCATACGTTAATGTTCGAAAGAGCACTACTCTTGAACTGCCCAGACAGCCTATTTTAGACACTTGACTGTTCATGACTGAGATGTGTATATTGCTCTATTCACCATATTTCCTGCATTCGCTCCTTTCGACATCACTGTCACACTTTCTATATCTCGTAAACATTGACCCTATATATACAAATTCTTTCACTTGTTCCACTTTTTCACCCACTATCCGATTTCCCAGTCAGTCATATTTTCATCATGCCTTTCTTTTGAAAATATCCATGTAAAGTATAAACCATCTACTAACGTCTACCGAAGATGCCAAAAACACTTTTTACCGCGCACGTGCAAGGTGTGGGATGAGCTCAGTTAACACAAAATTACTCTGAAAATTCGAATGCAAAAAACCTCATCGATATCGGTTTAATAGTTTGTTAGATCTCTTTAATCTCTCCTCTTAGATCTCTCCTGGTGGTTGGCAGGTCTGAAATGATACCTTTTGAATGCAAAAAATTGCAACGAAATCGGTCCAGTAGTTTCCGAAGAAAATGGTAACACATAAAGACACAGCCTCTAACCCCAAATGCATATAGGGCTTTCTTTCGGGAGTTCCTCAGTTCACGCATTCGCGGCGCGTACGCGAGATTTGCTTTCGGTCCATCGTGCGTAAAATGTGCTGATCACGTCCACGGAGTGGACATTTTCACAAATTATATTTTACGTTATATTAGCTTTTGCTCGCGACTTCGTCCGCGTGGAAATACAGTTTAGCTTTTGACCGTTTTACCATGATGGCCTCCGTATTGTATGAATGTCGGGACGTATGTCCAAAGTCTCTTGTGTCTGGCGTCGGTTTGTAAAGGTCTCATCCCTGTGTACATCTTCGAACACGGTTTTTTACGTATATGAACCTCCGACCCTATGACATTCAATTTTTCAAAGACCCCTGGACAGATTTTTTTGCACTTTTGTATTTAAAGCCGCATGATCGTGTAGCATCGGCTTGCATATGTCTCTGCCCTGTGCACTAGCTTGCCTATGGTTTGCCCACTGTTTCAATCTTTTATGAACTACCGATAATTTGACATTGAATATCTCAAAATCGTTTGTATTGTCCCATACAAAAAAATAATACATTTAAAGAGATCTTCGAAATGTAGTATGCGTCAACCCTATGCACATACTTTTATTTTTAATACAAAGTTTTTGTTGGTCCAGTTTGCCGAGTCTCTTTGCTAACTTGCTAGAGTTTATTACGAACAAATATGGGCACAAAGCTTCATAAAACTAGTAATTTTAATTTATAAGTAGGTAAAAGTATTGCGAAGTGTGTGTGGATCTCACTAATTCTTTTTCTGAAAATCAGAAAATCCTACTCACATTTAAAACACTCTCATCCAGTACAAGATTGACAGCATCCCGATGCACAATTTACAATTGGCGCCATTTAGTCAGCTTTTAACTGGCCGCTAACATTATAGGTAAGTACATCCAATTCATAATTTCAAAATTGGAATTGCGCTACGCAAGCAGCTCTTGTCCGCCAAAGGAGAACGAGACAAAAGCCTTTTGCAGAGAGAGATGATAATACGGAGTGCTCCTTATAATTCTGTGCGCCTCGTAACTGAATCACATACGTGCTTTGCCAATCCACTAATGAAATATTAAACAGACAGATACGGGAGTAATTCAATAAAATATTCAATCACTCGGCATTGGATTGCGAGTAAGGTGTTTTGCGTATATTGTAATGTATACATTCAATCTATGCTTTTTGAATAGTCTGTGTTTTGGGCACAAAATCGTCCCTGGCGAACAATTCTAGATAGTAAAAAATTAAAATTTGATTTTAGGTATATCAAAATAAAATATATTATTAACTTGCTACATTATTAAAAAAACTCATTGGAAATGTAATAAAACACCTTCAAAGGAACGATGTAAACAACGTGTAACGAAATAATGTTAAATAGCGCGTTTTCATTTCGGAATTCCGGCCACGTAACTCAACGAAATTGGAGTGTGGCAGGAGCATGCCAAATAATTGTACATGGCCCTTCATCTAAAATATTATGATATTTCGAACTTTATGTTAGACACAACTTTTTCTATTCATTATTTTCTTATAAGTCAACCAATAAGGTTATTAGAATAGATGTAATTGTTTGCCAAGATATACTCTATGTAAGAATAATTAGAGTAATACTTCCTTAGCAATATTTTTTAGAAATTTATTTCCTTCATACTGTATTAGTGAAAATGTATATCCCAAAAGTATGTGTTGCAAACCTATCCAGGGGGAGGGGGTCAACCTAGGTAGGTAGACAATAATTAATCCTGTTACATGCAAATTGAATATTAATGATTACATTTACCGCTATTCATGAGGTGGACTGTCTGCTCGTTGTTCACAAAAATACTGAGGTACACAAAATATTTTTTAATGTAGCCAATGTTTTTAAGAAATTAGAAACAAGGAAAGCTTTAAACAAGTTACAATCCTCGTCAACCGTTTGCAAAGCTAGCAATGTTTATTTTAACGGTAATTGGAGTCTCATATTCTGAGCATAAGCGAAAAAACGCAGACGGATAAATTGGTCCCAGGTGCCATCTTGTGTTCTCCACGTCTATTTAGAATTCATGTCTTGTTTTTATTTCATAGAAAAAATAGCACGCCATTCGCTGCGATATCTAACGTGGACGGAAATTTCAAGATAAAATAATCTCTATAGCTACTGAAACACTTTTGGTGTAGATACAATCATAGCTACCATAATCGTCTCAAAGTTTCATTTAGCAAGGTGATTCATTATAATCACCTTGGCGTCAATGTCCCAATTGTCCTTTCGCGCGCGAGGGCCTGTTCATCTTGACCATGATCCAGGATTTTGGCATATCAGGTAATCACAATGGAGCGACTGCCATCTGACCTCCGGCAAATTTCATAATTTTTTTAAGCAATTGCATAGCTTTTATCGCGGGCTTTGAGCGCGGCGACCGAATCAAGAAATTCTGTAACGAAAAAACCTAACACCCCCCACTCCGACCGGCACAGCGGTGCGGCGTTGAAAGCCGTCTAACGTCGTTTCAGTTCGGCAGACTTCGGCACGGTGTTTGTGTGCGTACGACAAGACGTATGCGTGTAGACTAGCTGCTAACTGCTCATAACTGATTCTATCTCTTTTAGACACAATGCTAAGTGAGACAGCGTGCTTTTTGGCCGCGTCCACGAGTGAGTTCGATAAGGTAATCCAAAACTAGTTAGTATTAAAGTAACATTATATCTACATAAATGTACATCGCGCGAAATTCGATGATCAAACTCTTAATATCGTTCTTTTTGTTCAAATTTTTTGAATGAAGATACTTATTATAATTGCATAAGTTGATAAAAAATGCTATGCAATAGCTTTATCGCGGCAGTCCCCGAGTGCCACACGTATTTTTTTATGTTATACGGCTGACAAACAGGCAAGCGGGCCACCTGATGGAAAGTGGTCACCACCGCCTATGGACATCAGCAACACCAGGGGAGTCACCAATGCGTTGCCCGCCTCTGAAGAGACCTCTAATATACCTTTTGAACGATCCCATGTCATAGTCCAAAGGAAACACTCAAAGGAACATCATGGTTACATATTCAGTCGCCTAAATGGTTAATCGGTGAGTAACTCATGTACATAACTCAGAAAAGTCATTAGTACATGGTGACACTGGGGATTGAACTAGATACCTCTCGCTTACAAATCGAGGCCACCGACGTTCTTCCACTGACTATCGTAACTATTCATTTTTTATTTACATGAAAAACTAACAGATTTTAATATAAGAATATAACACTTAAATATATACAAAAAGCCAATTATAGGATTTCAGTGATAGCAGTTACCTAAGATAATTAAACCGCAAAGCACTAGTCTACGATAAGAACAGATAAAAAAGTGCCGAACCTATGTAATACATACAATAAAACATGTACAAAATAATACAATATGTTAGCTATGCATTATATTTAGTAGTATTATTGAAAAACGCTTGACTAAGCACTCGCTTTGCAGTCCGATAGCCTGGGTTTAACAGATCGAAATGCTCGTCTTTACCTGCTAAAACTATCTTAGCTACGCCACAGAAAAGTGTTACGCTTATAAACCCTTTAGGTAACGATAAAATGTCATTAGTGCGCAAAGTTCTGTTAGGCGGTCTGAGTGGTATTTGTTCCAAAAGCTTAAGATTAATAAGGGTAAGGTAAGAGCAAAATGTACATGAATGTGTGTTCTAAGATACCTACTTGCAAAATTTTAGAAATATTTCCAGCCGACATCTGCACATAAATTTGCCTGTTAAGACATCTCACTTAAAGAAATACCTGAGTTAACAACTTCCACCCTTCTTTATGGAGGCGAGGTTCATACGCATAATATTTCACGTCAATTAACTTCTCAAGTATAATGAAGCTGCTGAGTGTCAAAACCCAGTGGCCTATTTAGCCTTAGTGGGCCACCTTAATTCTTTGATAAATAGGATTTACGGCTACCTGAATGAGTGGTGAGTTTATGTAGATTGCATGATGGTATAAATTCATTAAAATAGCTTAAAAAAATTTTACCACATGTACCACGGTACGGTCAAACAAATATTATAAGACTACACACATGCATTACTAACATTACAAAATAGATAACTACAGACTTCTTTATGCTGTGCTAAAATTATACTTAAAATTGTGATGTACACAAAAAGATCCATGTGTCGGAAGTGTAAAATTAAAATTTCGGACAAGCTTAAACGCTTAGTGGAGAAGGGTGCAGCTTTCAAATCACTATAAAGCGTTCCGACGGATTACAGTCCGGTACAAACTCTGTCAGTGTAAGGGTGCGTTCAGATCACACGAACGCGCCGCTCGTGAGCCTATTTTCTGTCACGCCTGGGTGAGTACCACCAAGTTATCTATTTCTACCGCCAAGCAACAATAGGTACTTGCATTGCTGTGTTCCGGTTTGGAGGATAAGGTAGCCAGCGAAATTACAGGCATGTAGCATTTTATCTTAGTCCTCACAGTGACAACGCATCTGCGGTTTTGCATTTTCGTTACCTGCAACCTAAATATAAGAATCGTAGATATGATGGGCGACAGTTACCACTTACCATCAGGTGGGCTGGCAGCTCGCTTGTCACTGTCTCGCTCTGTTTCTTTCTGATTAACGTAGTATCCGTTTAATGTATGGCTTTTCAACTGAGGTAAATACTATATAAGTATTCAGTCTATTCTAAATGGAATATATTTTTTCATAATAAGCTTTTATCGCACGGTATAGTACTCATTAAGACCATTCTAAAGAGCCGAAACACGATAGGGAAATCTTGTTTCGTTCAGTAGTTCCTTAGGCCACCTTCCGTCATCATCATCAGACCTTGAGTATCAGCTAGCGGTATAGTACCAAACAGGATGGTGTTATCTTATTGCGTTAAGTTATTCCTAAGACCACCTTCAGACTTGATCATCAGACCAGCTTTATCATCATATCGTCCTTGCGCTTATCCCGGCCTTGGCTTTTCTCCATCCTCGCGTCGTAAGCCATTGGCTCTCGCATCCGACTCAGTCACAAAATAAAGAACGGCCCAACCCAAGCAGAAGGTCCACTGGAAACAATGCGCCATTTCCGTCACGCACGCATTGACGTTACGTTTATAGGCATTCTCACGCTGTTTCAAGCAGTGCTCGGTCGCAATGGTTAACGCGAGAATTCGTTGTATTGTCGACTTAAATTTAATATTATTTAATTATACGATATTATTATTGTTAAAATAAAAGTACTTGTACGTACCTAAGATTACTTAATAACACACAAGCAACGCACGCAGAGTCCAAGAACTGATGGGTGACCATTTCAGACTTTCAGGCTAATCGAACTTCAGCATCGCTACGAGTTCGCTGCGAGGTTGACCAAGGTCTTCCGCTAGAGACCCTAGGACTAGTAAAACAGTTTCAGGGACCACGTGCTAGTTTTTAACAGAATAAGAAACCGTACTGGCCACCTTAATGGTTTCTAGTCGGAAATGCCTATCTAGTCTAATATAAAAAAAATCGTGGACCAACTTCCTTCTCCATCATCAGATCAACTGACTAGTACCATAATATCGCATTTTCATCAATTTACGTGTATATAAAGTTTTCAATTCAATTGATTACCGGGAAGTGGGTCAAATCCCAGGTCAGGGAAAGGTTATTCTTAGGGTCTGATGATATAATCAGGTGGCGATGAATTTTTAAAAAGTGAATACATAGTAGATTATTATTACTTCTACTAAAGGCATAATGTCTGAAGCTGGTTTGGAAAATCTAATACACTTGAACACATCTGAACAGCTTGGGAAGCAATTATGATCATATTATGGCAAGGATTAGATATTGATCCTTTACGATCGAACGAACGATCTTTAAAATTGTATTCGATCTTTGAAATACTATTTTAAAATTCAGAATAAATACAGTAGCAACCCTAGTGAGTCGGTTAGTTTAGGTAATAATTTTCGAAGACGATGGGAGTGGACCTTCTGTTAGTTTTCTATTTTGTGACTCAGTGACGTCAATCTACCGCTTCTTGGGTCGCCCACGGGACCTCTTTCCTGATGCCGGCAGGTCCAGGCACCTATTTCCCACGCAACACGTGACCAAACCAGCGCAGGCGAGCCTCCTCCATCTTGTCTGCGATATCCCTCACACTAAGGCTGCCACGGATGTATTCTTTACGTACTCGATCGAGCCGCGTAACTCCGCACATCCACCGCAGCATTTTCCTTTCTATGGCATGCAGTTCGCGAACGTGTTTCGTCCGCGATGGCCATGTCTCGCAGCCATAGAATATCACAGGTCTAATTATAGGATCCGAGGCATTTGGATTTATCTGTTCTATTGACAACTTTGATACCTATACGGATGGTTTCGGGATCCGCGCTGCAGCTGGCCATATACTTTGTACTGTGTGTCTGTCTGTCGCTTCGTAGCTCCCGAACGTATATATCGATTTCGATGCGGTTTACTCTATTTGAAAGCTAGTGAGAGATGATCAAATCTGGTTCAATAGTTTAAAAATATTTGGGTCTGGTTAGGATATAGTATTTTTGTTTATTTGTACCTAAATAATACTCAAAAACTATTGGAACTATTTTTAAAGTTCTTTAACTAATATAATTTTAGATTATCACTGAATAACATAGGATAGTTATCCCGCAAAAATAATAGGTTTGTAACGTAACACTGTCCCACGTACAGTGCCAGATTCAGTTAATAAAGAAAAACACAAAGATTCAGGGTAGTGGGTCCTGTACTTTCATTCCGGAAAACTAGCTACGTACAATAAAGTTACAAAAATAAGTTAAGTAAAGCACAAAAGTTCCTAAAAGCGACTACGCCACATAACCTCAGTCCTGGCAGGATCACTAAGTTAAACTTGGATTGCCGAAAAGTACAGAGTTCCTTACAGCTCTGCGCCGGAAAGTGTATTTATTTTTAGGCAACTATGTGCCATTTTAGTTAGAGAATTTCAGAGAGAATTATTTGATGCAACCATATGCACTTTTTGACCGGTCACTTATTTATTATTTTATTTAGTTCTTGAAAATAGCTTCTGCTGGGCTATAATGCTAATTCACCTCCTAGTTCGAAGGCTGGGAGAACTCCGCCCATCGCTCAGCTGCACTCTCTAACAAAGGCCTTCACTTAAACTCGTTCGAGAACGATTTGGCAAAGAAGATAAAGCCCTTACTTGATGGCCAGTACTCATAGTAAACCAGCCAGTACCCGCAGAAGACGATATTAATTTTCGGGGGCTCTCGTGTTTGGCAGCCAAGGATATATTTATAAAGACATGATGAAGAATAAGATCCAGCAGTTATCTAGAATAAGAGAAGCACAAAAAATATTAAAATCTCCGCCAACAATGAAATGTGTCCGCATGACAACAAATGACAAGAAAAGAATAAAATAACAAAAGGTAAACACTATCCCCCTAATGTGAAGTAGTCCTGGATTACAATACATAAGGAAACAAGAAATTACAGAGGAATCCAGACACACATCTCCAATACCCTTGTTTTTATCCAATAACCATCATTTCTTTTACCAATTGGATATTTAGGAAACGAGAGATCATTTCCTCAATAAGAAATAATGTTATCGAAATTCGATTCTAATCAAAACTTTTGTAGAACGTAGTTACAACGTAGTCTGAATTTACAGGATTAACGAATTTTCCAGGAAAGAATTATGAGCAATCAGAGCCTGAAGAGCTAAACCCAAAGATAAAACAATCCGATACCCATATTAAACGTTTAAAAATTGAAAATAAAAGTGTCAACGTGCTGAACAGTTGTTTAAACAGGAGTCCTAATAACCGTAAGTATAGATACAACAAATATCAATGCAAGACCCTACAGGTTCCTGCATGAAAGTTGATTGTTTACAGAGATCTTAACTGCGCTAGTAAAAGCCGTTGTGAATTACTAGTCAGTTATTAAATAGTCTATCGTCTTCGCAAAACAAATTTCCAACACAAGCTCACAGTATCAAAGCTAACAGAACTGGATTTGGACGACGCATTCACTGGCTCTGGACGCACCCTAACGTTATTTTTAACGCCCTTATTCCGGCCTTATATAGGCCGTCTAATACTGTCAGGAAGTGATTAAAACCTGTATACAATAATTTTAACTGCAGCGTTATTTAATTGCTACGACATAGAAAAGCGAAGATGGTATTCACAAAACGATTAGGAAAACTTTTCCATTAGAGCAGCATCAATTCTTCCCGCGTAATGTATGTTGTAATAATTGTATTCGTTTTATGTCTCTACGTTTTCTTATATCGTTTTCAATGTTGTGGTGTTGTTGTTTATGTCAATAAATATTCTTTCTTTCTTTCAATTCAAATGATCTAACGTCTGCACTGTTGACGATATTAGTTAATATTGTAATTCTGTCTGATAAATCAAAACCAGAATCTATTATAATTTGAGCTCTTTTTACAAGAAAACATGTCTTATTTACTAATGCTATTATTAATACCCCAACACAGTCCACTGCTGGACTTGAGCCCGCTCCATATTACTGGAAGGTTTTGCCTTAATCTCCACGGTTGGCAGGATTGGTGATCTCAATATTGTAAACGTAGCTGCCTGATTTTGGTCTATGTTGATCCTAACTGTTTAACATCTACGAGTAATTCCTATATTTTAAAACGTCACTGTGAGTTGTCACAGTACGGGAACACACAGGGTTCCAACTGACGATACTTCATTGGCGATCGGCACTATGCGTCAATCAAAATGAACAAAATAGTTCAATGATAGAGAGAGATACTGCTGTACTGAACCCAGTGCGTTCACTTAGCAAAAAGCCGCTCTCAGATGTGTCTTAATACGCATAGTAATGCCACGAATACGGGTTTATGTCAATAGTCCCTTTATCTGTGGGATATTTGTATAACGGCTATAAAAATGTATACCAGCATTCCAAATAAAATTAAAACATTGGAGACAACAGCTTCGTTCACAAAAGAATTAAAAATATTTCTAATAATAAAATGTTATTATAATATTAAAGAATTCTTTGCTGATAAATAGATATGACAAATAATATTAAAGGTTGATTTCCCTTGTGCTTAAGAGATTGCTCGATGGACTCTAATGCTGGGCTTGCGATATTCTGGAAATGGAAAAATTAGAATATTATATTTAAAAAACTAACCACTAACTTAGAATAAAATATAACTCCAGAAACATAAACTAAACAACTAACACTACCTGTTATCTAAAAGTAAGCTCTCTCAAAATTTTGCGGTGCCCCTACGGGGTGCTACATCCTTGTTCGTTTTAAGTTTTATTATCATTTTATTATAAATAAACTAAAAAGTTAAAAACCACAGCAACGCCAACCGTGTAAACACTGCAGCCCATTAGTAGAGTCATTTTCGTACTCCCAGAGTCCGCATTCTTCTCAATTTCTCCAGTTTTCAGCATCCTCGCGACGCAAGTCGTTGGTTCTGGCATCCGACTCAGCGATGTAAATCCATCGCTTCTTGAGCCACTTTCGGGACCTGCGCTAGTACAGTCATAATTATCTAAGCGTTAAAGTCCCAGTAGTGCATGAGCCGGGTCTCGGTGCCGGTTTTCCCATGATCCAGGATTTAGCAGATCAGGTAATTATAGTGGAGAGCCATCTAATTCTAATAGAAGCGATCGCTTGTCGTCGTCAAGAATGACATGCGTGCCAATAAGCTCACCAGCAAGGATGCCGAAGACCGAGTGAAGTGGGCCAGGAAGAGTAGAAAGGCAGACCCCGGGCCCTCGCGTGCCCCGTGGGAGCCCAACCGGGACATAACGCGGAGATGATGATGATGATGACTGCCATCTGCTATGTTATTCTGTAAGACAACATCCATGAGCGCAACGCTAAAACGTGACAGATCGTGCCAGGTTGCCAAGCAATTTCCATTGAAATATTATTATAATCCGACAGAATATCCTACATTTCATTGTTGCGATCAATAATGTTTCTTAAAGAATCGCCCTCTAGACCTCCGTGACCCTGCTACTATGGGAACCTGACCAGATTACATTCAGTCAACTGAATGTAAGTTCGTGACAAAATATATAATCGATAATATTCAGTATCTTTTCTTACTTATCCTACCTTACATATTATTATGTACAGCTAATAGCGCTACTACATGGTTCATTTCAGAGGCCGTTTGACTGACAAACTGGAACAATTTAATTAGCTCATGTTGTTGAACTTATTTCGAAAATACACGCCTTGTGAATATTTAGCTCGTGGCCTTCAAGTTTTATGTGGTACACTGTACGTTGCAAATAGTTTAGTTTTCGTTTTTATAATGCAGTATTATAGTTAATAGGTACTGTACGTTTTTGGTATTAATATATACTAATATCATAAAAAGAAAATAAGTAATGAAGAAACTCAAGAACTACTGGACCGACTTTAAGAATTCTTTCTCTAATAAGAAACTACGTTATTCCCGAATGACATTGGCTACTTTCTATCCCGGGAAAATAATAGGAAAGTTGAATATTCACAGAGCTCCGAAGTGCCGTTCTCAGCGACTTTCACCCGAAAGTCGCTGAGAACGGCTGGTCATCATCTTGGCGTTAATGTCTCGATTGTGTTGGCGCACACGACGGCCCGGGGTCCACCTTGCCATGAGCCAGAATATGGCAGAACAGGTAATTACAGTGGAGCAACTGCCACTCGCCCTCCGTGTCCTGTTAATAACCAGAACAAATTGGATCGTGGTTACACATTCAGTCACACGAATGTGCAGGTTTCATCTCGATGTTTTTCCTCGTTGAAAGAGCGTCGGTCAGTGATCAACTTATGCATACCTATAACTCAGAAAAGAGTCATTGGTACATGGCGGCAGTGGAATTTGTACCCGAGACCTCTCGCTTACGAGTCAGACCCTTTATCCACCAGGCCACCGACGCTTCACTGTCTGTATATATACATATGAAACAAGTAAAGTAAACACGCCGCTAGATAATCTCGACGCGGCAACAGAAATCACTCGCAGCTTACTTCCAGCAATTTTAAGAAAATTATAGGTATGAAGTTTTAACATGAAAATATGAGTGAAAATAAAATTGAGTATGCAACTGTACATAATTTGGGATTAAAAAACTCGTGTCAAACTCGTACACTCTTGTAATAAATACCCCCTTTTATATGCGAGTTGCATAAATAGGTTATATATACCCTATTGCAACATTCCACAATTCTTATTCCAATCTATATGACTAGTAGGAACAAAATACAGTCAAATAACAATACAGAAACGCCTTGGCAAAAGGATGGGTTTTAACAGGTGCACTGCGAATAAAAAACGGTAGCTAGGTAGGGCATTGCATAAAATAGAGCACCGCAAAACCATTGCCTGTTGCGCGTAGCACGGTTACGCCGCCGTAGCCAGTCACCTACAGAGCGCCGAGGGCTACGCCCGCCCCCCGTCTACTTTCTGGCTCACTTCTCATTTAAATACTTCCCGTACGCTTGCTGCCGTTGCCGCGTAAAATTCAAAAGTGGAACCGGAAATAGATTTAGTTCTTTTTTCGCAACGCTTGCTGGTTATGTTTTTGGAAATTTGGGATCCTATTATTTAAAAAATAGCACCGTTGAAAATTAACGCTTGTGGTGACAAAAAACTGTTTTAGTTTGAGTGGGTTTTTATTTTAGTAATTTAATTGTAATAATGTTGGCTTTAAACTAATGTTATGGCGTTGGTTTTAAAAGTGATTTAAAATGTTGCTGAAATGAACTCTCGGACGTTAATCTTCTCAAAGGTAAGTAGTCCAAAAATATTTTAATGTATCTATTCATAATCTAGGAGGCGGCACTGGTATAGTGGCAGCTTGCTTGCGAGACCGAAAACCAAGGTGAAGCATGTTCGCAATATCCGCGAACTGAATGGGTGACCGTTTCGTATTTTGAGACTAGTCGAACTTCAGCACCGCAAAACCTCCAAATACCGTTGGCGAAGCCAGGTTGACCAAGGTCTTTCTTTAGGGACCCAGAGACTGGTTGAACAATTTAGGGCCTCATGTCGGTATTCATTATTTCTAATATATTTTGCCCTAATTTTTAAAAACCAAGAGTAATAGTTAACTTAAAGTAGTATTGACTACTACACCGTTACAAAGCAATGAACCAAATAAGAAAATTAGCACCTTCACCTTAAAAATTTAGATAAAAAAATTATGAAAAATGTTCTGTCTTTTAAACAATATTTAGGGAAGACAATTTTCCTCCTATTACGTCTCACAATGATTAAATTACAAAGAAATGAACGTTTTTCTGACATTCATTTCGCCTGCCAAAAATCTTCGAGCACAATCACTTAAAGCAATAAAGACCACCACAAACGTTTAAGGCAAACAATACATCAAATAAAGGTGGAATCACATTGTTGACTTCAAAGGCTCTTAGTGTGAAGCTAGCTTTTGTGGTAGAAAACTACAGTACCTACTGGGTTTTTCGATCAAGCGGTTAAAAAAACCTTGAAATATTGAGTTTGTAGACGATTGATGGATCAATTTGAAAGTGTATTCGTTCTTAGTTTCTTAAGCCTATTGTGAAACAATATAACAAACAGGGAATCATAATTTGTGTAAGGCGAAAATCCGAATATGTTTTAATTTAATATTTGGTACAAAATGATATTTTCACAGTTGTAGTATTTATATTTGATAAGTATTTATATTTGATACGTGAATTTAAGATATCATTGTACTAGTTTTTCCTAACTATAATCCAATATGGTCAGGTACCCCTGTTATCAGGGTCTCCGAGGTGGCAGTTGCTCCAATGTAATTATCTGATCTGCCAAATCCTGAATCAAGTCAAGGCGGACCCCGGGCCCTCACGCACGACTCGTGAGAGCACAACCGGCACATTAACGCCATGATAGTTATTTTTATTTTTGTTATACTAGTTTTGTCTGCGACAATGGCGCTTCTGCTTTATACATATTTAAATAGTAGGAATACAGCAGCTGCAAAGTCGCTGCTTTCTTCTGTCTGTTTCTGCACTTACTTCTTCTAAAGCTTTTAACGAATTTTGAATTTGAATTGAATTTCTTCCGTAAGGTTTAGATGCAAATTTTTTCGAGAAAATCCAAGCGAACACCCGTGCGAAGCCCGGGCGGATTGCTAGTTATTTATATTATTATAAAAAAACTACCGTCATGAGATGCCAATCGCCCGCTCAACCAGTCTCAGGTTCCTTAGCGGAAGACCGTAAAAATTAAAATCACTTTAATAAAGTTGCTCCGTTGACAACTGTGTTCGAACACAAAGAAAACGGACTGAAAAGTCGTTTCTTTCTTGAAAAATATATTTGACGGAAACAATAAACCTTTAAACAAAACAATCACAACAATAGCATTCTAGGTTCGAATTTTATAAAAAGACGAACGACGTCATATATATTGACGCAGTGAAGTTAATGATTATTAAAATTATATCGTTTTCATGTTATGATCTAGTGGTTTTCGTTAATATTCTATCGTCACTGATTGCAGCGTCAGTTTACATTTCCACTGTCGGAAGAACAAATACTCAAGTATTTTCCAAAACTGAATCGATTTTAATGAAACAAAGCTAAGAATAATTTTGATTAAACGAGTTTTTAGGTAGGTACAGAAAACCGTATTAATTTTGATTTAACCGTTCCAGAGCTACAATGCCACAGGCAGAAACAATTACAAATTTCTAAAACCTGTCTTTTGCGTGGGGGCCGGGGGTTAAAAATATTCGTAATAAAGTAATATATTTTTTATCGCGCGTTCTCTATGATCATTCAAGAGTGTTTGTCAAGACTAATCAAACGAGCCCAAAAACGATGGGTTTACCATGCGTAGTTTTAGAGTTCCTATCCACCTCCATCTTTAGATCAACTCGATAGTATCATTGAATTGTCACTGAACTTATACGAGTGTACAAAATTTCAGCGCAATTACAGGCATGAGGCATTTCATCTTAGTGCTCACAGTGACAACGCACCCGCGATTACAACCTAAATGCATGAATCGTAGATGTTATGGGCGACAGTTACCGCTTACCATCAGGTGGGCTGTCTGCAGGATTGTCACTGCGTAGCACAAATTTAAAAAAAATTGCATTTTTAAATTTTTCACAAAATGGCGGCTGGTGGTCGCCATTTTGAATTTTGTTCACTGTCATGTCTTCAGTGACACTCGCAAGATTAAGACAAATCGATAGACGTAAGAACCATCAAAATCGGCAAACGCGTTTGGTCTTTAGAGTGCCACAAAGGAACAAACATACATACATAAGCTAATAAACACATTACCCTCCTTTGCGTCGCGCAGTCGGGTAAAAATATGTTGTCCATTTCTAACACTCACGAAAAATAGGGTTTTATATGTTTGACGTGTGTATCTGCGGATCTGTGTACGGGTGTGTCTGTCAGTGGCATCATAGCTCCCAACGGATGGACCGATTTGGTTGATTTATGTATTTGAAAACCAGTTAAATATCTGTTTTACTAAAGTATCTTAGGTAGTTTAGGAAATATTTGAGTATATGGTATACATGGTCGGGGGTTTTCCGACGTTTTTCTGTCAGTTACGTTCATCATCATCATCACAGTCCACTGCAGGACTTAGGACCTCTCTCACGAATGGGGATGTTATTGCCATAATCTCCACGCTTGGCAGGTGGATTGGTGATCGCGGTGTTATAAACTGCTTTCAGTTGCCTGAATGTGCAGGTTTCATCACGATGTTTTCCCTCACCGTAAGAGCATAAGTTAGTGTTCAACTAGTGTACATAACTCGGAAAAGAGTCATGAAATCAATTAAATGTCACCGTAAAGCATTACCTAATTACCCGCAGGAATATAATATTGTATATAACTTCCCCTGGGAATAAAGTGATTTGAATTTGGAATATTAAAATTCTTATGAAAACTCTTAACATACGGGCTTTGTAAAGAGACTTTATTCAAATATCGCACCTATTGTTTTTCTATATACAAAAAAAGGTGCGATTACAAAAACGGTAACTAAAGACTAGGCAGTATGGTTGCTGGACCTTATAGGTACTGCTTAAATTACGCAAATGAAAAAAAAATGTGTTTCTTGTTCATATTAATTTTCAGTTCCAAATTATATTTTTACATTGACACAAAATTGTCGTGAAGCGATACGGATGTCACGACGGAGTTTACTAAATCAGACGCTGTAAGTGCTTTATTATCTTACAGTTCGTGTGAAAAATAGAGTATTCACCTTTGGAATAAAGCTATCTTAGTCTTGGGCGGCTTGAACCTCTAGCTCACTCAGGACTCTACATAACTCCCTCGTTTCGCTAAGGAGGTAAATTTAACTTTCTCGTTACACTCGTGAGTTAACTCTAAAATCTTTTGCTACGCTCAGATTAAACTAGTTTTCAAATCGCAGCTAAATTCGTCCATCCGTTCAGGAGATACGGAGCCACAGACAGACACACAGAGCCACAGTTATTCAGATACACACGTCAAACTAATAACACACCTCTTTTTTCGTCGGGGATTAAAAATAGTATTATTTAGATACATAATACCGCAGCTAATAGTATTATTATCTGTAGTATTATGTACAGTAGAGGTAACCATTGACCTATTTGCATCCATATCATTTTCAATGCATATATCACCTTTTACAACTAAAACAGTTTGCGTAAATTGCATGCCAGCAATGCAACCAAAGCGCTGCATTATGCCTGAGCACGTCAGCAAACATCGACAATATTTACCTGGTAGATGCATTACCCGTTTAAAACGTTTCAGCCCAAGCAATGTTTGATTAAAATACATTATTTCTACTCGCGTTGATCAAAGCGAAATTAAAATCTTCATTCGAAATACAGCAGCGAAAACTGGGACCTTTTACGGATACGTAAATCCCAGAAAAAATATTATGTGCACTCTAGATTTGTAGGTTGTGTACTAAATTAAGGGTCAGTGAAAACTGCTGAGAGGTACAAGGCGACTATTATCTTAAAGTTAGCCAGCTAGTCATCCGCTGCCTTCCTTAGCTATCCGCTCAGGATCGGCATGCATGGCGTCCATTGGTGTTGGTGTCCTCTTTGGGTCGCCAAGCTAGAGGAATAACTAAGTCAGACCAGCTGCGACCATCGCAGAGAGATGTGACGTCACGGGTAACGTAAAACACACCTTTCTGCTGATATAGATCAAAGAAAAATTGCCTTTGCTACATCCATTCATTATTATAAGCAATCCATAGAGCTTTTTAGTTTATGGTTTTAAACGGTTTGTGCATAAGATATATGCGAAACAGCGCGCTGCATTATGCTTCGACACGTAAGCAAAGTTCTATAATATTTCGCTGGTGGAATGCACATCTGTTTAATTAAAACACGTTTTTCGAAAGACGTTCGTTGCGTTTGCCCTAAATTAAATCCACCACGAAAATGAATTGCTTTGAATCCACCGGTGGATTGAAGAGAAAAAAAAATATCCACAGATCCCCCAGTGGAGCCACGTCGGTGTAAGTGGTAGATGGAATCGTTACGGGCTAGCTGAATAGCTAGATCCACACTGAATATCGGGTTAAATTACACCCGATGTGATATTGGGGGCTTTAAGTTTTCTTTATTTGAAAACAAATTTTACCGAGAAGGTTCTTTCCCTTTGCTAAAGCTTAGTTTTTATACAATCGGTTCAGTAGTTTGGAAAATATTAGCCGAGGATTTTTCGAATGTGTCGGTTACTTTAGAGTTGACCCTTTGATCCTAGTAGTTCCGATCATTAGTTCCATTTTGGTACTTATAGGACACCACTTTCATTACACTAAGAGCACTACAGTTGTATCGATGCGTCGTTATACTTACCCATTTAAATCCTTACACAGATTAAAATTAAGTAGTTTTCCGCGTCTATCTGTTTCTCAGTCTGTATGGCATCATCAAACTCTTTCTAAACCAAGCACCGGATTTTGATGCCGTTTTCAATATCGTTTATATAATTTCTTTCGGAAGGTTTATCCACGTATGCATATTAACATAGGGGAACCCGAGAACACTCGTACGAAGTCGGGGCGGTTCGGTAGTTAAACAATAAGTTAGAGTATTGTTGATAATATAGCGATGCAACTAGTGCCTGCAAAACCCGAGTACAGAGATTGCAATGTGCTCCAGTGAGTCTAGGGGAATCTAGGACGCACTGCGCTGTAGTTGTGATATCATTCATTCGTAGTAACTCATTTCTGCCTCTCCGCGTCTGGGTAGAATAATCTGTACTTACTGCGCCGGTAATATTTGTAACGGCTTGATTTCTCCCTTTATCTTTGGCCATTTGTGAGCAGAGAAGAAATAGTACATTATTATACGAGTGTGGCAGGTTGGTAATTACTCAAGATGCCCGATTGGAGACCGAGCCAATGGATAGGATCTCCGCAGTATTTTAAACACTGATCTCCAATCTCCTACCAAGCGTGAAGATTGTAGCAACAACGTCGACTGATGTGGAGGAAGCTCAAGTCCAGCAGTAGACTTTTATGGACTCTTGATGTGATGAATAAACAGCCTTAACAATGGGCAAAAGTATAATGAAGCTTCTCCAGCGGAAACCACAATCAAATTCGGTATAAAGTATGGGCTATAGACATTACATTAAGATCAGGTCTATTTCTAATTGTATAAATAGACAAAAAAAACGTTGTATAAAAAGCTGGTGCGACTTCGTTCGCGTGGATTTTATGACCTTTGCCTTGAACAAATCATGTATTAAGTTTTTCTTTATGGCAAATCACTATCACTACGAAGTAAACCAGTTATTTATAAGTTTAAATTAAAGTCGCTCTCCGCGTCTGTCTTTCCCTGTGTTGTTAGGCTATTAACTCCTCCTAGGCCACTTCTGCTAAGGCACAATGTCCATATAGCTCTTATAGCGTAGCTGTTCTCTTATAGTTTAACATCAAATGTTATAGATCTCTGAATTTGATACGTCAACAGTAAATGCTCATCAGGCTGAACAAGCTTAGCTGGTCTATTATGGTTCTACATCAGGTGTTCCAGCTTCCAAAATTAGTTATACCCTATATGTTGCCTAGGCTTAATAGCTATACAATAACAAAATTTAATTCAAATCCGTCCAGTAGTTCCGAAGATTAACGCGTACAATACAAAAAGATAGACAAAAAATTTAGAATTTTTTCCTTATCGCCCTGTATCATATTTTTCTAAATATATTCAATGTACAGACACAGCTTTTTTACTGTTTTGTTATATGTATAGATCATCATCATCATGTATTTAAGAGTATGACTCTTGTCGGTGGAGCAATCGCCACTCTTCTCTCCTGTCTCCTGTCTGTATACATTATTGGTAGGTAATCGTTGAGATTACAATGGAATTTAAGATTTGAATTGAAATAAAACTATTGGTCTGACATATCTATGCTATTAAACACTACGCGTAAACCAGAGACTTTGGACGTCACGGAATTCTACATATGCGGCCATATTGCCCTACAGATTGCCAACTGCTCGAAAAAGTGATCGGGAATTGAATTTCCGGATTTCATTCCAACGTGCCTTCCGTGCCTCCCTTATGTCAATTTTATTATTGATGAAATCAAATTATCTTGATAAAGCCCATTCCATAGATAGCACAGTATAAAATAAAAATTCTAATATGAAAATTGTACTTACTTGTTCTTCCTGAGAAATAAATAATACTAAATCTGATTATGTAGCCGCGTCTGTCTGTCTGAATATCCGCTTACTCCTTCTAAACCACGAATTTCATCCGAAAGGTTTATAATAAAATGTGGAACTAGCTTTTGTTTGCGACTTCGTCCGCGTGGATATTGCTTTTAAAATAAATTACAGAAAGTACTGGACATATTTATTTCCTTGCCAAAAGAAAATAAAACCCACCTACACAAATTTTTAAGAACTTTTGGGTGTAATTCACACAGCTCAATACTGAAAACTCGAATATCGGTCGCCGTCGACGATCCCGCACCACCTCAATTTCGTCCGAAATCACATCTTAAGCCCTCGAATCTAAATGGGGCCGTGGCGGAGCAATATCGGGATCTACATACCTTCCTACAAGCTAATTCCAATTCGGGCCACACTCTGCCTTGACGGACACTCCATGGCGTAATTACACCTAACAACGATTGTGGTTTCACTTCTTAACTAGATGGCGCTAGTGTACCCGAATTATTACGCCTAACAGTCCGCCTGATTGGGTATCACCATTTTATCTCTACCGCCAAATAATAATGCTTGCACATGGTTCTTTATTTGTGCATCATGAAAGCTAAGCGAATTTTAAACATAAATTTAACATAAAGTAGGTAGAGTATAAAAGACACGTCTTGTGGCCATTTAGCATTTTAGCATTTAAGTATGCACAATACCTATTATGGACAAAAGTACATGGTCATTTATAACTATCGTCTATAACACTTTAAATTCCACTTGGACTCAGGTTTCATGTAACAATAAGCTAACCGACAGAAAAAGTTGAAAAACCCTTGACCAAGTAAGAAAAACTAAAATATTTTCTAAACTACAGAACCAATTTTAGCGAAACAAAGCTAAGATCGAGCCATATCTATTACTTCTAACTATCTTTTTTGGAAATTTGGAAAATCTCATCCATCTCGATCCATCCGTTCGAGAGCTACGATGCCACAGACAGACACAGAAAGCTATACATCTCAAACTTATAACACCCCTCTTTTTTCAACGGAAGTTAAAAATAGAAATCCTTTTTTTTATAATATTAGTATAGACAATTGTTTAATAAAACAATGCTAAAATCCAAATCGATTAAATTGCTTTTGAAATAAATAAAACTGCATCGAAATCGGTCTCTCCGTTCGGGAGTTACGATGGGACAGGCAGACACACACATTCACAGAACTACATATACACACATACACATGTCAAACTAATAACACCCCTGTTTTGTCGTTAGGGTAAAAATGGGGAACCGCAAGCGCGTTTTCACTGCGAGGAATAAACTGGTATACCTATCTCTATCCTGAGATTATGCTGGCTGGCTGACATTATCCTTTAAATCGGAAAACAATCATTACAATCATTATTTAGTTATCATGGTCACGGGTAGTACCCTTAACATTTTGACTTTAAAAGTAAAAAGCAACTATTATTGCTTATCGCCAGAAATAGATAAGGCGGTGGAACCTATCCATCAAGGCGGACTCAGAATCATACCATTGACGAAAAACTTTCACTTTACGTTTTTAGATATGGGTAGGACCTAGATTCGCGATATAGAATACGAAATCGAGCGCTGCACATAAACCAAGAAATAAACCATTATTCCCAACATTCACTTGAGTTTTCTGCAAACGGAACCCTAAATATAAAAAATGGCCGCCGATAGCCTAGCTATCGCTCCCGTGACGGACGGCGCTCTCATCCGATTGCAATCTTGTTCCACTAGCGATCGAACGGTGCTTGCCTGCGCGGAAGTTTAAATGGGTGTTCCATCGACTAGCTGGCTTCGTCGAACAAATACCGCTTCAGTTTGATATTGTAAAGAGGCAGCGGCATGGGATCGCGTGGGTGCAAATTGTATTCAAACAAACCGTTGACGGAAACTCGACTAGTAACTGGATAGGCGGGTACCGTCACATTATTGTTTCAGGAGGACGCAACCAAATATGAAATTGTATCACTCCAGATGTTTTGTTAAAATAAAAATCAAAGAAATACATACATCAAATACATGTAAGTACATAATTCTTAAAATAAGGCAACGACAAATGTGTGCGTGGTGGTCAACGGATCAGGTCATATACCTGGGATCTGTACTTATCGCATCGACAGCGACGTGAAATCCCAAATATCTGCGGCTTGGGACAAGTGGGAGGTGACAGGTATCATTTTGTGACACCAAGATGCAGATAAAACTAAAGTAACAAGTCTATGAGACCATCATAGACCTGCTCTTCAATACGGCAGCGAGACTTGGCCCATACTAAAGCGACACAAACAGGAGCTGCGCGTCACGGAAATGAAGATGCTGTGGTGAATGAGTTAAGTTTCATGCATGGATCGCGTTCGAAACGCCCACATTCGAGGTAGCCTTGGCGTCCGTGACATCGCAGATAACCTGCAAGTGTGCCGCATTCGATGGTATTGCCACGTCTTGCGTAGACCGTCAAATTACGTAGGAAACAAATTTTAATGTCTGGCCATGCCACCCCCGCTAGGCACGAGCACGATGGCTTGATTTGTCAAGAATGACATGCGTGCCAATAAACTTACCACCAAGGCTGCCGAAGACCAAGCGAAGTAGTCCAAGAGTCCCTCGCGTGCCACGCAGGAGCACAATGATGACAAATGGGTCATACAGCAGATAACTCCAAAATTATTCTACATTACTAAAGTGTTTTTTTTTTAATCCCTCGTTTCAGACTTTTGCATAGGTATACTCTTACGCAAAACCTATTGTAATAAACTCTATGTTGTAGTTGTATACCAGAATAACGCATAGGTTATTACGTATTCATAAGATGCCATAACATTGCATTATCACCGAAGTTACAAAAGTATTCAATATATTAGGATGTCAAAGAGTTGTTCTAATTAAGCTTAATTAGGCTTGTAATATCGTTTTATAGGGCATAGCAGTGCCCTCGCCAAGTTGAGCAGACAAGCAATGCCGCACACGCTTTTGTCGCTTTTATATCTTTGTTACGGACTGTAGAAAATGCCTGAATTGCATTGTCAACGTAACGTTGACAGCGTATATTCCTTACATTTCGTGATTGCCAAGTCAGAAAAACATCTTTACAAATTAAATCAAATAAAGTTCTATACAACAAAAATGCATAAAATATATTGATCATAAGTTTAAGTATTATTATTTACTCAGTACGTGAAAAAGAGAACTACGGTGCAATTTGAAGAATAATTATTTAAAAAAAGTGCTGATAGGCTTGGTTTCACCTTAGATCTCATATATTTTTATAAGAGAGTCAAGAGACTTAGCGAATTTTTACATGAAAATGTTATTAATGGGATTAAATATATTCAGCAGGCACTAAGCAGTATTGCCAGCATTGTCAGCAGTTGTTCATTTCCTACACTTAACCAATTATGAGCAGAAGATGATATGTAGCGACCACAAAGTGCCGCGAAGAGTTGTATTTCTGGGCCATAATTAATAAGCCACTCATTGCAGACAAAATATTGCCAGGATACTCTCTCCATTAATATACAGTTACGTAACTAGTTCGTGTAACAGACGTGCCACTGTTCTGAGCTTTGTGTATTGTTTACTCAAAAGAAAGGTATCGATAGGAAATGAGAACGTTGCGAGCAGACTTCTTCTGAGATGTTTATGCATGCCTGCCTCTGACAAGTTATTACAGCCCCCACAACAGAGCCACGTCCGGTCGCACCGCTCACACCACATTAGGACTGCCAATGCAAATAAATGGGTACCTTTTCCGATACAATTGTTTGGAAATAATAATACTTACGATCAAATGAAATGGGTCAAATAGAGCAGGGAAGTGAGTGCACTTGGCGGAAGCAGGAATGACCGCAGGGAAGAATAAATAATAATAAATAATAATAAATAAGAGGTTTATTTTCTCTTCACAGGGTCTTATGAACTATACAAAAATATGTTTTATAATAAAAATATAAAATTATACAGTAGGAATAACCTGCGTGAGAGACTGGTGTCTGTACTAGGTTATAAATACCTGTTTTACAGATCACCAGGCCCCCAGCCCATTGGAATGTAACAAAGCCGAAAAAATGATTAATCTCTAAATTTAAATAACAGAGAAAGTAAATAACAAATGAATACCTACTAGTTAGAAACTAGTACTAGTACGTATAAAAATTATATAAATAATTAAATTAAATGAATTAAACAAAATTATAATAAAATCAATCAAATCAAATTAAACAAAATTTTAATTAAATTAATCAAATCAGACTGTACCAAATTAATTAAACTAAATTAAATGAATAAATGTTATGATTTTAGTTGTGTGTGTGTGTATGGGTGTGGGTGTGTGGTTGTGCGTGTGTGTGTATGTGTGTGTGTGTGTAGCCGTATGTGTGTGTGTTTATACATCAAGTAGAGCCTCAGTTGCATCGTAATTCAGCTGCATCAGCCATCTCAGAACGTAGGTTTTAACTTCAAATTTGGCGAGCGAGTATATATGTAAGTTTTTGTTAATATTATTATAAAGATATGGTCCTCGAAACTGATAAAATCTATGTGAAAAAGCTGACTTACATGCCTACATGCCTGTGTATGACAAACTGTGTGCTTCCGTCTCTTATCCTGGTTTAGGGTAGGGTCAAAAACAATCTCCGAATGTTTCCGGAGCACAGTGTAGTGAATGTATAGTTGGCGGACTGTTAAAACTTTACATCGCTTGTAAAGCTCGGTGGTAGGATATAAGTACGGGAGTGAGTAGCTGGTTTTTAAAATAGCCCTCTGGGCACGCTCCAGTTTTAATATGGATGTTTTGGGTATACCACCCCATGATGTGATACAGTACGTTAGCACTGACTGACACAATGCGTAATAGACTGTTTTAATAATCGACTCGTCTGCTACATGTTTTAAGTAATGAGTTTGCGTGTTCGAGTTGTTAACAGGTCAATATGCTCAAAATCAATCATAATGCCCAAATATTTAATCACAAGGGTACTTTGAATCAGCGGGCAGCGGCATGAAGGGTCACTAAAATCTGGACAAGAGTGGGCAACAATTCTGTTATGACTACTGGGTTTTGAGCTTTTATGATGGGTTAAGGTGAATGGGATGTACTTTGTTTTATCTATATTTAACGATAGCCTATTAATTCGTATCCAGTTTAATACGAAATTAAAGCCATTTTGAGCATATTTGAACACATTACCCATGTATCAGCTTCAAAAATAAGAGCGGTGTCGTCAGCGTAAGATATAATTTTGCCGTGGGAAAGCTGTAGACCGCACAACTCGTTTATAAACATCAGGAAGAATGTGGGGCCTAGGATACTTCCTTGAGGCACGCCGCAATCTGATAAAGGAAGGTCTTTGCTAGTGTGATCTCCTATTTTGACACGTTGACTCCTGTCTTTTAGATAGTCAGCAAGTAGATTGTGCTGTACATCTCGAATACCCATGTCGTAAACTTTTTTAAGTAGAAGTGGAACAGACACCGTGTCAAAAGCTTTGGCAAAATCAATGAATATCGCCACCACCTTCTTTCCCCTATCCAGGCCAGACACTGTGAAATTGGTTAGTTCATGAACTGCGTCATCAGTAGACCTCCCACAGCGAAAACCGAATTGGGAAGCTGAAAGCAGATTATTTTTTCCAAGTAGTTGATTTATCGTCTATTTATCAGTTTTTCCAGGATCTTAGAGGGGCTGGTCAGGATAGATATTGGCCTGTAATTATTTATAGTGCTTCTAGAACCTGCATGCACCTCATGAACCTGGATGCACCTCAGCCTTCTTCATAACCGAAGGGAACGCGCCAGTTTTAAAAGCCAAATTACAAATGTAGAATGACCTTTAGTTGTACCTATTCACCATTCGTTCAAGAGGGTTACCTATTTTCTTCAGAGGCGGGCAACGCATTGTTAGCGCCCCTGGTGTTGCTGATGTCCATAGGCGGCAGTGACCACTGTTTGTTTCCCGTACGACGTAAAAATATAAATAATAAAAAACTACAGAAATATCTTTCATTAAACGTCAAAGGATACTTTTGTTTCCAGAAAAATAATAGGACCCTGCGGTTTGCTTTTTGTGACAAACAAACAGCAGCGGTATAGTTGCATGTTTACAAATATCCAAACTGCACGTGGGTGATAATTGTGGACGTCGGCTAATCCTTCCTTATCCTTACATAGTATAATAGAATAGAATAGAATATCGTTTATTTCATACTTCACGCACACACAGACAACTTAAACTTAGAAGCTATATAAGTACAAGCATTGTATAGAGGTAGACTTAGCAATTAATGTAAATTAATGTAATCCTGTTCCTGTAAAAAGCGAGTGAAACTGCAAAACACAAAAATAATTATGTAAAGAAATATTCATTACTGTAATAAATAAAATAGATAAAGAGTTGTAATAAGCCAAATAAGAAAATAATACTTAAAGCACATAATTTTCTTTACGGGATAAAGTATGAGCTTATGTATGAAGGTAATATATATTATGTACCATGCATGGACATTTCCAACAGAGATGAACAAATTAAAATAAAAGGAAACCGCATGTTCCGCTCCCGCAAGAAGTGTTCAGGAATACGTTTAAAATAAGTTCTCAAATTAAAAATACTTTTTAAGCTATTGCATAGCTTTTATCGCGGGCTTTGAGCGCGGCGACCGAATCAAGAAATTAACGTAAACGTAACGAAAAAAACCTAACACCCCGACTCCGACCGGCACAGCGCGAGCGGTGCGGCGTTGAAAGCCGTGCATCATCTAACGTCGTTTCAGTTCGGCAGACTTCGGCACGGTGTTTGTGTGCGACTAGACGTATGCGTGTAGACTAGCTGCTAACTGCTCATAACTGATTCTATCTCTTTTAGACACAATGCTAGGTGAGACAGCGTGCTTTTTGGCCGCGTCCACGAGTGAGTTCGAGCCCGCGACTAGTCGAACCTTAACGTGTATGTATATGGTTAATATCAAAGAAAAGACTTAAATTAATATCAAAGAAAAAAAATACTGCATAAATAAAATAAATAAATAATTATAATTGCATAAGTTGATAAAAAATGCTATGCAATAGCTTTACCGCGGCAGTCCCCGAGTGCCACACGTATGTCTTTCATAACAATTCAGCTTATTGAGGTGTTATTGTTCGTCAGCTTCAAAACGTATTTCCATCAAGGCGAATGTCATAACAATGGAGCAAATATGACACAACACCGTCGATGACGATGTACAATAGTCGTCGGTCTGTAATGCATATAGGTCAGTTTCGGAATCGTATGTACTCACACGTGGACGGTGTGCATTACTGACCGACGACACAATTACAGCCGACATCTGTAGACCTTACGGTGGATGTGGTGGATATATACGGTTGGACTGAAAAGCACCGAACGATTAATACAAAACTAGATTTTGTCCGCGACTTCGTCCACGTAAAATTCGGTTATTACGTTCCGGTGCCCTTCCCGCGAGAACCACATTGAATTTTCGGTATATCAAAGCATATGTGTTGTTCTGTGCTATAAGCTAGAATACTGCATCAAAATTCTTTCTGTAGTATTTGTGTGAAGGAGTAACCAATATCCCAACATTCATACAAACGAATATCCTTACAAACTTTCACATTTATAATATTATTAAGGTGGAAATGTTTTAAAAGACGATCGACGTGGGTTCATTTGAAATGCATCTAATTACAGGTTTATATTTTAGTTTCATCTATCTAAGTGTCTCTAATCAAATCTTGCAAATATGAATCAAATCTTGGTTTCCGATTGAGCTGAAATTTTAACAACTTATGTAATTTCGGTAACAACGCTAAATTATGATACCATCGTGATGATCTGAATGAAGACGGAAGGTAGCTATACGAACTTTTTAACCATGCAATAACATGATAAATTTTAATCTTTGTCATGATCAATGTTGAATAAATTGTAACCTGAAGTGGTGTCCAGGCTCTGATGATGAAGAGGTCATAGGATCTTCTAAACTACATATGGTAAACCCATCGTGTTTCAGTCGGTCCAGGCCTCGAACGTCCAACTCCTCGTCACTAGTCACTAGTGGGTCCGTAATGCAGAGCTCCGTGAAAGTCAAATTCCATTTTCCCCTACGTCCATTTCCCCGACGGTCCGGGCTCGTTTAGTCTTGCTTAGTAAGTACTCTGACTGATCGTAGATGGTATATCATTAAAATATAACGTGCTCTAAAAACTTGTTATGAAAAAACGTTTTACATTTGAGAGCTTGTTATTTCCCTTAGCGTGCAAAACTATTGAGCTGAATTCAAACGAATGTATTAAAACCGGTTTAAGTGAACAGAGATTCAAACCGGCGGTGCAGGGAAGAAAACCACTAGAATCGAGCAGAGTTGAGCTGCGTTAAAGAATAATTAATGAGTCAGCATTAATATCGGACGTCGTCGGCGGATTTATTTCAGTAGAATTAGCAAGTAAATAGACTATTCACAACGTGAATAATTAAGACTTTAGAGACGATGAACGTGGTTATAGGTAATCTTATAATGGAGCCGCGACTTCGTCCGCGTAAAATTCGTTTATGTCGAATCCACTCGGGAACCACATTGAATTTTGGGATAACTTAAACCATAGGTGTTATTATGAGATATAAGCAACAGCATTGTAGAGTTCTATCAAAATCCGTTCAGTAGTTTTTGCGTGAAACAGTAACAAACATCCATTCAAAGGTACTTTCGCTTATGGAACGAGTAGCCGTATTGGACCGCTCCGGCTTTGAACGGTACAAACTATACTAACTTAAAAATACTCTATTTCAATAAATCTTATACATGCACTGACAGTGTATATGTGTATGTTTTTTCTACTAAATATGAGATGTTTTAGTACAATTAAATTAAAATATACAACACCTGCTACATTTTCGCCTAGCTACAACATTATATTTTTTGCCAAGTCAGCGTATTAAACTAATGCAGTATACTCTCATTTTAATGACTATAGCTAGGTATATAGGTATGTACACTGTTACGCCCGCATCTCTCGGGATCCTGATCCATCTCTTCAGAAATCGAAATTTCGTGTCGTAAATTTTTCGTCACGTGACATTTACGTCGAATGCGAAATTGTTATTTCATGTAGCAACGGATAGGTGTAAAAAAACATTTTTTTAGAAACATCTTTTCGGGTTTGCCCTTTTTTCAAATAGCAGTCAAGACATTCCTATAATACTAACCGACATGTCGGAAAACCCCCGACAAAGTTTACATAGATTTAATCGATTTTCTGAGAAAGCTACGAACCATCCAACCAAGCTTTTATCGCGCATTCTCAATAATCAGTCAGAGTATTTGTCAAGACTAATCAAACGAGCCCAAACTCGATGGGTTTACCATGCGTAGTTTAGGAGCTCCTATGGCTACCTTCCATCATCAGATCAGATCAGCTCGATAGTATCATAACATTACATTGTCACTGAACTTGCAGAAGTGTGCAATATTTTCAGCTCCATCATAAACCGGAAAATAGGTCAAATTTAACTTGGAAGATTTGACTACGAACAGACATGGGGACATGTGAAACTAAATAAAAGCTTGTCATAAAGGAAACCTTGTTATCGAACGATACCACAGACAGACACACATGCACACCTCAAACATGTAACACCTGGTTTTCTGAGTGGGGGTTAAAACAAGTAATAATTAAGATGATTTACGACACACACAGAGCTATAAAACTCATCTATTCATAGTACTTACAACTCGTAGACACAACTCATATCAACACTTACTTAGACATGTTGGTACATGTAGACATGTAAACATGAGCTTAGATCCGTATCGCGTTGGCGACGCTACCGGATCTATGCAAATCCGTTTAACCATTGAAGCCTAAGCTTTGATGCTACAATATGATTAATCTATGGATAGGACATTGACGTGCGCCGGTCTATACCATGCAGGTAGATAGGAGTTTGAGTGACCCGTCCTTGCATATTACGAGGGCCTGAGTGGTTTAGTTGGTTAACTAAAATAAATAAATAAATGAAAAAACATGCCGGTCTGCCAAGCAGAGGTTACAGCTTCGATTCCCGGCTGGGGAGAAATTGCAATGATGAATTTTAATTACTGTTCGGTGCAAGCTGATAGACACATTACCTGTCGGGTAAAAAACCTTACAAAAAGGGATAACTCTGTGAGTTTTATTGTCGAGAGAAGTTCATTAGATATTGTAACTGAATACGTTTTTGGATAAGACTAGATCCCTAACTAATGAATTTAAAACGCTATTTTCTATCTCTCAGATTGTTATAAAAACTCAAATTATGGTATACCTGGACTTGTGCGAAGCGATTAAATTTTCCCACACTGTCATATTCAAACATTAATGGGACAAAATTATCTTTACAATAAACCTAGTTTCACTGATATTAATAATTAAACATAATTTTTTTTTATTTTGTAAAACTTGTTTACTTTTAAAAACATAAGTTGTACTTACTAATATTATAAATGCGAAAGTTACTCTATCTGTATGTTATGTTTCCCGCATAAACCGTTGAACAGATTTTGATAAAATTTTGTAAGGACATTGACGGCAAAATGGAGATAAGTGCCGCTATTTGTGTATTGTCAAGGTTAAATTGTCAAAAATTTCATTGGGATTGCTTCATCATATCAGCCAGAAGACGCCTACTGCTGGTCATAGGCCTCCCCCAGAGATCTCGCATAGGCCTCCCCCAGAGATCTCCACACAGGCCGGTCGTGTGCTTTTCGCATCCAGCTGGTACCTGCGATCCTTACCAGGTCGTCAGTCCACCTTGTGGAAGGCCTACCCACGCTGCGTCTTCCGGCACGTGGTCGCCACTCGAGAACTTTACTGCCCCATCGGCAGTCTGTTCTTCGAGCTATGTGCCCTGCCCACTGCCACTTTAGTCTGGCAATCCTTAGAGCTATGTCGGTGACCTTGGTACCGACATAGCTCGGTTGGGATTGCTTGTTGTACATAAACCAGCATAGCTACTACGAAAACCGAGAACAATGCTTGTAAATAAATTAAAAATCCCGTCCCAGGATTTCGAACAGGATCAAAGGCAAAGCTCGAGAAGAAAAAGATAACAGACCGGCATTTAGGGTTGGCAAATTAAAACAAAAGTTCCGCCCAATTCCTTCCAAATAATGATTTGAAATGAGTCGTAGGGTTGCGTGCAATGTACATGTGTTTCCTTTTGAACCCCTACAATGTAAAGCGCTGTTCATTTAAAAGTATTTTGAGTGAGTAAAATGAGAGCACCTACGTCCCGGTATAAGATAGCGATGCTTCCTATTGTTGTCACATCTAGACAGTGGCAAGTATATTTTTTCTTTTTTCTTTTCTTGCCACACTCCAACTCATTCTTGAATTGACGTACTGTACTGGTACTTATTTCACTTACTCGAAAATAAATCTCGAACCTAGCCACTAAAACAAATTTTTAACCTCCAGTGAAAAAAGACGGGTCTTATAAGGTTGACGTGTGTATCGGTTTTCTTTATTTGAAAGGCATTCGATTGAGACGTTTGTGACCGAAGCGTCGGTGGCCGAGCGGTTACAGTATCCGACTCATAAGCAAGAGGTCCCGGGTTCGAATCCCGCTCTGGCCATGTACCAATAACTGTTTTCTGAGTTATGTACATTAGTTGAATACTAACCGCTGCTCTTACGGTGAGGGAAAACATCGTGATGAAACCTGCACATTCAGGCGACTGGATGTGTAACCATGATCAAATCTGGTCAGGTTCCCCTGGTAACAGGGTCATGGAGGTCAGATGGCAGTCGCTCCACTGTAATTTCCTGACCTACCAAATCCTGGATCATGGCTAACACGGACCCCGGGCCCTCGTGCGCGAGAGTACAACCGGGACATTAACGCCAAGATGATGAAGACGATGATTCGATTGAGACTTTTACAAAATATTAAAGTTTAGGTACTTTGATTTTCGACGATTTTTCTGTTTTTTAGGGTAGGTTATTTTACAGTCTTCCAATCGAAATTAGACTCCCAAAACCGCCCGCCCGCCCGTACTCTAGAAACGTTTACGATTTCTGCGTGTGCTCTAACGTTATCACATATGCATTATGCCATTTTGGATCATTGTTATGATCGTCGGGCATTAATATGCATGCCAGTAACAAACACCCTCTTTTATAATAAATAAAAAATAAAATAAAAGCACTTTATTTTCACAGAATATATTATGCATGGCCATTAATTGCGACAAACTCGTTATTTTGCAAAAGCCATTCGGCCACAGATCAACAATACTCTCGCTGGTGAGAGCTTAATAGCTCGGCGGATTAAGCTTTATTCGTTCTGCTCCAAATTTGTGAACGAACGCCTGTGGAAAATAGGATGTATTAACACTGTCGGTGATGAATACTGTTCCATTTAGGTACGCCAATGTATAACAGAGTTTGTCTAGATATACCTCTCTAATGGATTTACAGATCTGGCAAACAATGGGGTGTACAATGCCACTAACTTATCTGTGCAATGGTGAAATTAGGAACTACGGCCGCCAGGTTGAGATGTCATTCAATTGGCTGTCTCTGTCTATGGTGTCTTACTACGTTCGCGTGCTGTGGTCGCGACCTGGTTGAGTGAACTGTGGCGATAGGTCCCGATAAGATTGCTTTGAGGTTATGGCGTCCTTGTCATCTATACATAGTACAAAGCTAGCTTTGTATGCTTTGCCTGTGCCGCTATACAATCTTTATATCATTTGTGGTTAGCTGGTTAGAAATCTCTCATAGAGATAAGTTCGCCATTGTACTCATTTTTGTTTGATGTATCTAATTAAGTATGTATACAATAAAGAATATAATCATAATAAAACAAAGTCTCTTCCCGCCATGTATTTATGAATGCATCTAGGTACTCTTAGATATTTTAAACTTTGCAATGGATTTTAATGCGGTTTTCCACAATAGATAGGGTGATTCAAGAGGAAGTTTATAAGCAAGAAAAAAAGGGTAGGTACGGGTAAAGTAGGTGTATGCAAGCAAGTTGTTTATATTGCGAGCTGTTGTTCTTGTTGGCTGTCTGTCAAAATTAGTTCCTTTGATATACGCGTGCAATGTTATCTGCACAAACACCTATTATTCGGCCGGTCGATGTTAGCGCCAATGCAGATGCAGTGCCATGTTAGCGACAATGACGAAGCGTAACCTGGACCATCGAAATTTTACATCAAATGACAGATATGACAATGACATTCTTCTGCCGTCCTTAAAATTGAATGAAAATTCTAAGCGCAATTTATGACACTGTTCCTTTACATAGACATGACTTGGCACTATTTACATCAAATCCAAGCCACACAGTAGAAACAAAGATATCCCACAAGCGTTTTGTGAGTCGAAAAGGATAGCATTTCGGTGGCCGATTTGCGCTGCATTTGTTTCCATATTAATGCCGATTTGATTCATATGACACGGCGCAAAATGAGTTCAGTATCATAGATAATTATGAGCCTAGTCGGTGCTTCAATAACGTTACAACTCTACCACTCCACCACTCCACCTCTCCAACCTCTCAACTCCAACAACTCCGTTACTACTAAACGTCGCGTCCGCATCGCATCTAAAAGGCCAATCCTATAAATAAAAATAATAAAATTATATCTATTTTCAAGATACAGTTCATGCGGAACCTTGCAGCAAGGTACGAAAAGGTTTTTTGGCCTCGGATTGAACGGTCGGCTGAGAAACGTGACTCGAATTTAAAATCGGATTTTTATCTCAATATTTCCCGATACAATATTATCGAGAACTCAACAATGCCGTTGTTGAGTAGACAGTTTTCGGAACTAGCCGACGAAACGGTGTTGGGACTTTTGCGAAAATTAAAGATTAAGTAAATGCTATCTATAATCATCATCTCGGGGTCAATATCCCGGTATGTGCTCTCGCGCGCGAGGGCCTGGGGTCCACCTTGATCATGGTCCAGGATTTGGCAGATCAGGTAATCTAACCACGGTAATTACCTGATCTGCCAAAACCTGCAGCATGGTCAAGGCGGACCCCGAGCCCTCATGCGCGGGAGCACAATCGAGACATTAACGCCAAGATGATTATTATTTTTTATTTGATCTTCATGCAGTCCAGGCCCAGCTCTAGTAAACACATGACCTGAGCGCACATACACTGTGTGTTATTTGGCGGTGTACGCGTTATAGACTACAAGAAAGGGGTGACAAAATAGCCGCTTGTCTTTATCGCTAAGTTACTCAGCACAGGGCTTGGTTATTAATGTTAAAAAATCCTACTTCTGTTACCTATAAATGCGATAGTGTATAAGGGTCCGTTTATACGTCGCCGCTTACAAATCGTGTACAAAACGGGTATTGTCTATTCCTTAAAATGTCGGGTCTTTCAAGGTTAATTGAGCTGCTTTAGCGGCGGCCTTCGCTTTTTAGAATCAGAATCAGAATCAGAAAATTTTATTGTTAAGACTGTGCTAACAAATAAATGTTTACATGTTTACATCAGTTACCCTTTCGGGTGTACAATAATTATAAAAAATTACAAAATAACAATTATTAAATTCTAAAAGCTAAAACCGAGAAACATATAATTTAGAAATGAAAACATCAACAAGATAAACTAAGTTAATATTTAACAAAGATACTATTATCATTATAATATTCCTGTAAATTGTAGAAAACTTTATTTGACAACATATTTTTTAAATTATGTTTAAATTTATTAGTTTTAAGTACTTTTATTTCTTGGGGTAAGTTGTTATATATTTTTATACCTGTTGCGTATGTACTCTTTGAATATATTCTTGTATTAATTTGGGGAACTTGTAAATCGTTTTCATATTTGGATCTAATGTTTGATCTTAATGTAGCTTTTTTATTAAAGTATGATTCGTTAGTTTTTATGAAGTTACAAATTTCAAGAATGTATAAGCTTGATAAAGTTAATATATTTTTTTCCTTAAATACTCCTCGAAGAGAATCTGTATTTTTCATCTTAAAAATATTCCTTAAGCATTTCTTTTGCATTAAAAAAAGTGAGTTGATATTGACATAGTTACCCCAGAATATTATTCCATAGGACCTCTTTTGTGCAGCGGCCTTATGATTGCTTTCTTAAGGCTATCTGGAAAGCAGCCACTTTCCAATGAAGTATTAATAATGTGAGTTAAAGGTTCGGCTATGTGGTCGATGCATAATTTAATTATCTTTATGGGTATATTGTCATATCCTGTACTCTTCTTATTTTTTAATTGTTTTATTATTAACTTAACTTCATTTGTAGTAACCGGGGTTATGTACATACTATGGCAATTTGGACTCGTTTTTGGTTTGTATTCTCTAACATTACAATTATTAGCGTTACAGAGGTTAATAAAGAAATCGTTAAATGTTTTTGTTATTATTAACAAAGGATCGGTGCTAGACTGATCACCTATAATGATTTTCCCGACAGTCGTTTTAAGATCATTTACCGCAGTAGTATTTTGTTTTATTAAGGACCATGTGGCTTTCCCTTTATTAGTACTTCTATTTATGTATTTAATATTAGATGTCTTTTTTGATTGGCGAATTGCTTTTTTTAATATTTTGCAGTATTTCTTGTATTTAATTACCTCGTCTTGATTTCTATATTTTTGTATTTTTATATGCATCGCTCGTTTGGTTTTACTAGCTATATCTATGCTTTTAGATTTCCATTTAGCTTGCTTTTTGTAGGTTACTCTTATTTTTTGAATCGGAACGTATACCGACACCCATAGAATGTCTCTACCACTATCTTACATAATCTCATATACATACTAGGTCGTGATATGACTTATACCATTTTCCTACGCTTCGTTTTGAATGTTATTGCAATTTTAATTAAACATAAAATCGGTCATTTAAAATTCAAAATAAAAATATTTCGAGTGAAAATATTCAGCGAAGAAGAGCGGCAGCCGTACCTTTGCACTGGGAGCATTACTGTCGCTCCGTTGGTTCCACAAATAAAAAGGCTACCTATGGTTGTTTTATAGACTGAACTCGAACTTGAGAGCGCTTTCCCAAATGCTCTTCTTATCTTACCCATAATATTATATGATTGCATCCATATATAATGACCGGGATGATGTTATTCGTAGTCATTTCAAACACAAACTGTAGTATTGTATATTTCGTTCGTAGAGTTGAGTTGGATATATTTAGCAGGGTATCAAAAATTACATGATGATATTCGAGACAAACTCACGGTATCTACAGTCATTATACGTATTAAAAGCCAGTTTCAAAAATCTATATTCCTCAACATTAGTTGTCTAAGTTTCACGACCACATTTAGAAGTTTTTATAAACATAATTTATCTAGAAATATGGCAACGTTCCGGGTAAGCTTTGTAGTAGGTACCGGATTACGCGGGCCGGCCGACCGGCCGCGGGCGTGCTCGGAATTCCAAGCGGCACTTTTTTAACTTAACGGGGCAAAATCGCTGTTAAAAGCGTATTTTCTCACTGGAAAATACTGGCCAGAAATGGGAGGAACAGATTTTTTAAACGCGAATTAAGTTTGCGGTTTCGAGGTAAGAAGTTGAGTTCTTTGAGTAACATAATGTGTTTCCGTTCTGTGTTGAATTGTCAATGTTAAGAGGATCAAATAAATCTTTTTCAATGCTCGATTTAGCTGTCGTGGTTAAACATTTGCAACAATGCACATGTGCATTTATCTAAATACTACTCCTTACATAATAAGGATTGTTTCGGTTGTACTCTCACGATGTTTTCTCTTACCGTAAGAGCATCGGTCAGTGTTCATGGCGTCACTGGAATTCGAACCCGCTACCTCTTGCTTACGAATCAGACCGCTTAACTACTAGGCCACTGACGCTGTATCTATCTATCAGAACTGTCCTATCTATCTATTAGTAGATTTATTATTATTCATTGTAAACCGTGTATTCAACACATTGTCAACTTACAAATATATTTTTTCTAGTTACTTGCTCGCCACTCGTTAGGTCGTACTATTAGAGGATTGCAGCATTTTTGAGATATTAATAGTAGTTTATGCAACTGTCATATAAAAGACATATAAACATGAGTGTCTGTTTATCATACGAGGCGTAGCCGAGTATGATAATAGTTTGACACGAGTGTTTTAATACCTAATTATATGCAGTTGCATACACTACTTTATCTACACTCATATTTTAATGTAAAATTTCGTACCTATAATTTTTTCAACTTTGCTGGAAGTAAATGCGAGTCAGTTCTGTTGTATCTACGCGTCGAGGATATCAAGCGGCGGGAAATTCACTTCACTACTTTCATATTAATCTATTTATTTGCTTCAAACAAGAAAAAACATTCACAAACACAAATTACAACAATTAGAAAAAATATTCTGTTTAGCGGGAAAATAATTCCAAATGTACATTCACAACCACAGACTATGAACTGATCACAAATATAAACAGGAAAATTTGAATTTTTAATTTGTTGAAGACATTTAGGTATTCAGCCTACATTTAGCCGTGTCCCGGCGCCCGACAAAAATTTAAAAAAGAAAAGTGTTGCATAATGATTAAAAAGTTATTTTTCGATACAGCTGTAATGAAAATAGTATGGAAAATGCTGTATCGAAAAGTAATTTTTTAAAATTTTATAGACTGGCGTGAAAAAAGTGTATCCTTAAACAACTGTTTTCGAATATGTAATTGGAACATTACGCTATGAGTGTAGATAAAATATGTTATATGTTTGTGGTGTATTGTCGTGTGTAAATAAAAACGTATTCTATTACCTTTATTATATTCTATTCTATTTTAATACTGTTGGCGAAGCGAGGTTGACCTTGTGTTGCCTTTCGCTGAGGACCCCGATTAAATATTATTATTATTAAATAAATTGGATATTTTTCATCCACTGTCAGTATCACCAATTATAAACCAAGGGAATAAAGCAGTGTCTTGTGTCATGGGCGGCATATTCATGGAAGTGAAGGTTTCAAGCCGCCCAAGTCTAAGACAGCTTATTCCAGACGTGAATACTCAACTTTTTACACCACCAATGAGACAATAAATAAAACACTTAAAGCAGCATCTGATTTAGAAAACTCCTGAGTTAAATTAGTATCGCTATACGATATTTTCGTGTCAATGGAAAAAATTAATTTAGAACTGTAAATTATATTATCGCGATACATGTTTTTTATTATTTCACACTTTTTCCATTTGCACAAGTTGAGCAGTCTAAGTCATAAGTTACAAGTTTAGGTTCTGCGACAATACTGCCTAGTCTGTAGTCACAGTTTTTGCAATCATGGTGCGATTTTCGAATAAAAAGGCCTTTACAAAGCCCTTATGCTAAGAGCTTTCATACGACTTGTATCATTCCAAATTCAAATCACATTATTCCCTTGGAAAATTTCATATAATATTATTTCCCTGCGGCTAACAAGGCCATGCTTTACGGTGACATTTCATGGTACATAATTGGACATTGTCGAGCAATAGCTATAAAATAATATTAACCTTGCATAGAGCTTGTAAATGATATATTTACGAATTGAAAGTGTAAAGCAAGTACTTTAGAAATCAATATTATATGCTTACATGAATTCACTTTTCGTCAGATTAAATTTAATATGTACCCTGTTATTTCAACCTTGCTAGGGTTCCGTAGTAAACCAAGGAACCCTTGTAGTATCGCTATGTCCGTCTGTCCGTAGTGTATCTCAAAAAGTATTGGTACTAGAAAGCTGAAATTTTGTATGGTTATACGTAATAATCCCGCCTCAATCAATATCAATCAATCCGTTTTCGATATATTTAGCTTCAAAGTGGAACATTTTGTAAGAAACACGTATGTACGTTGGTCGTCTGTGACAGCCCTGTATCTTTAGAACCGTAACAGCCAAATACGTGAATATTTCACAGAAAACAAAAATTAAATTTATTTAAAAATTAAGTAAGGGCTTCCACGAGTGAAGGGGGCATAAAAATAAAGAATATTTTTCCCGAACGTGTGGGGTGTCATGACCTAATCAGAATCGGTCGTAGTCCGAATCTGACTAAATAAGAAACTGACTACCTCGGAATCAGTCGTCCTGAGAATCAGACCTACATCTCCGACTTCTGATATATACCTACTGTATATTTGTTTTCAAAATATTAGTAAACAAAAACAAAAGTAACCGCTAAATTTGACTCTTTTTCCAAAATTTTATTCCGAAATATTTTTTAACGTCGCATTGACATTGATTATTATGTATATTTTACCAACAAATTCCAATATATTTATTTGTTTATTTAATATAAAGTGTATAATTGCTCATTTTAATTCCCGCATTTACCTCTTACAGGTCATACCAGCCCAAATTTTGCGGTCAAATGCGTAACCACTCGGTACGGAACCCTAAATGTGCGAAGTCCGACATGTACTTGACCGGTTTTTTAAATCTGTTTATTCAGGCACTCAAATAACGTTTTATGAGCGTCATGAATTGTTATAAAGCCATTTTTGACGTGAATTCTACAGAATGGGCTGTAAAAACACCACACCCTTGCAAAGCCCGAAAAATGTCTGCAGGGTGGTTCGTGTAAAAACTGTGAAAAAAGCATGTCATCCACGTAAAAACCGAGGCTGAAAACTTTTAATTTTGCGCGACCAAGTATAACTTTTTCAAGTACCTACAATAGCTTCCTATCAGTGCCGTTAATATAGGTAGATATTCTGTGCTATCAGTCAAAATTTTACTAATACTCGCCTAGCTCGCGGGATCTTTATGTTACCGGGAAAAAAAATAGGTATCCGAATCTCATAACATAACAACGGGAAGAACGTAACTGTCTGTAGCTCTGATCGTGAATAGTAGTTTGCTCCTGTAATTGTGCTAACTACGGTCCTGAGTTCTTTCCGTTTGTGATGTAGCAGTCTATTGGCTAGTCTTTATCATTAGTATACATAAAAACATTAGGTACTTCACAACATACGACCTTACGTTATTTTCTAAAGTGTCAAGAATCTGTGATTTCGTCTTGCGCTGTCCGCTTTCAACGCTTTACTTTGACCCTCGTCAAATCACCAGATAGGGTTGCTCGACTATCGATAGTTTCACTATCGATATAACATACATTATACTAATTTTGATATTTTTCCGTAGGAGTAGGCAGAAACCACATTGTTCAAGCTTACAAAAGTCTTGACCTGGCCTTTCTTTATACTACCATCAATTTATTGTTCATTTACAATAATATCGATAGCTTTTATAACTGTTGAAGGAATTGCAAGTTCAAACGGACCAATACTGTCGATGCCCTCGACAGTTTTAATTCTACACGAGTGTAACTGCCTTGAAAATTATTAAAGTACGTTTTTACAATATGTAAATAAATAAAATGATCGTGTATGGTTAACATTTTCAAAAGCATCGAAATCAATCCTTCAACGATTTGGAGCAACGATGCCAAAGATAGACAGAGCCGCAGAGCCACAGCGAGCGCCACAAAGCCACAGATACACACGTCACATATAACACCCCTGACCGCCCCCTAACAAACTCAATTATTTCAGAATTTAAACTTTGTATATGCAGTTTGCAATTTTTTTTTTCAACTTGCCCCTAAAGAGACCATAGTCTAAAATTGTCTATTTACTTTAGACGTCCGCATTTGGGTCTCAGAAATTGATATGTATACCATATTTACCTCACAATAAATTGTATATGGTGCCCTCTAGAGGACATAGTCATACCAAATTTCAATAACTTGAAACTGATTAAATAACAGCCGGCTGAATAACGTTGGTAAGTAGTAACGTTGGTAACACTGAAGTGTTACCAATTATACAGAGTCCATCACTTGAAAGTGATGGACCCTGTATCAGCGACAAATTTATTTTCTTCTCCTATTAAGAAATCAGTAAAAATCTTTTCTCTTTGTAATATTGGTTTAGATTATTCTAAACAACTAAAAATCTTCCGCTTGTTTCAGCCCAGTCTAAAGTAATTACTAATTGACCTGCTTGACCCGTAACCCATTGGTTGAACTCAAAGTAAGTAAGTATTTCGTAGCGAAATTGACCATTAATCAAATTGTGACAGATTTTCCCGCCACATTTATTTGTGCCCAGTTCCTTTCTTTTTTGTTTGGAATCAGATTGAGGACGAGAATGAGGGATTGACTCGGGGCGTCAAGATTATACCGTTGGGAGTTTTTCCTGCGTATACTTTAGTCATTACTGCGGATTAGTTTTCCAGAAATGCATAGGTTCCTACTCATTGAGAAGTTTGGTTATGCGTTTTCAGAATCTGCTCCATTTTTTCAGAATGTCAATTTTTTCAGGTAGTATTATAGCCGGATTATATCAAGTTGCGTCGGCGACGCGTTAGACATTAGAAATTAATACAATTTTAAATTTACAACATAAAGCCTTTCACTTTTCACACCACTTCTCCAGAATTGTTGAAATAAATCATCTTTATGTAGCACAAATATCTAATCGTTGGGTTTCACAATATTAACAATAAAATATATAAAGATTCATGTCTCACTCATTCACAAATGATCTGAACTCCTCAAGTTTGATATCCAAAGCTACATCATGGCGGATACAATTTAATTTAATCTAATATGATTCGTTCACTTATTATTCCAGTCGCTAATAAAGCTTTTAAGCTTCTTCGTCCGCGTGGACCAATTTCATATTAAGGATGGACATCATATTATACTTGAGATGAATCTTATACGAAGGTATATAAGGTAGACGCTAGATGGGACTGCGAGATGGCGGTGGTGGGCGGACGAGCACGTTTCCCATGCTTACAAACTTTCAACCTCTATAGCAACCCCCATAACAAGTTGCCTATGTCCTACCCAGATTATTCATTCATTTACTTATAAAATAAAATACATAGTAAAAACAAAATATCTTAAGTTTTGTAATTAGCGTAGATAGATAGATTTACTCTTTATTGCACACAAAATACAAAAAAAAAATTTCATTTGTAGATGAACACATAATGTCCAACAAAGATAGGCCGTCTCGACAGTACATTACCACACAATACAACACACGCCATATCCTGCCCCCTATTGGCTCCACAATCAATCGCGTTTCATCTGACACGGCAAACTGGTATGAACCGGTTACATTAATAGCCAAACAACGCCGACAATCCATCAGCTAGTGTAAACAAAATGGTAATGTCAATCGATAAAAGGTACGTATAAATATAAAAGGGTTGCAGTCAACCTTCCAGCCCGATTTATTTTGAGACGCCGCGCTTGGCTACACGGATACACGCCGTGGAAGGCACCGGGCTATGCGTATGTCGCAGGTCAACTGTTGAATTTTGTGGAAACGCCCGGTGTTACTACGCCGATATTTTGTACGCCATTAACGATGTAACTTTAATTGTCACTTGCTTTTTAAAATACGCCAAATTACGCCGATAATTACTTATTACGTCAAATTTGTAGAAGACTTTTAGAAGATACATTGTTGCTGTTGCAATGAACGAGAACATACTCGAGCATTAAGTACATAAATAGTATTTATTTCAAGTAATGGACATATTAGTTTCTATTGTATCATTTACTAGTGGACCCGACGCGACTTCGTGTGCACCTACTTTTTTTCATCCTTCTTTTTTTTTTTTTTTTTTTTTACATTTATTGTGCACAATAAATAGTATACAAAATTGACATACAGATAAGATCACAACAACCTTCGCTAAACCTTCCTCTTGAATCACTCTATTCATTGTTGAAAACCGTAAAATCCGTTGCGTAGTTTAAAAGCTCTAAGCGTACGTAGATACATAGGGATAGACGGCGGGAAGCGACTTTGTTTTATACTATGATCATTCAGCGTCATCAGTTTTCTAACCCTCGATTTATCGAATGCCGACAGCAAGTTGTAAAATACCTAGGATATGCTGGTCATATTGTAAACGGTGGGGTTTTACAAGTTGACTGCGTCAAATATAACGTTTGTCTACGAGGGTACAAAGTTCAGTGTTAATACAACGCCGCACAGTCACGTACAGGGATATGTAAACACTTTGTGACCTTGTCACAATATTTGTACTCTTTTTGCCGTAGATAAAAAGAATATAGTAACTATACAAAGTTAATGTGACGACAATGTTCTAAATGGGATTTTCAGACAGCTACTTAAAAAGTAAAAAGTGTAGTTCGGCGTGCCTCATTAGATGGCACTGCTTAGACTGGATTTTCAAATATTTGATAAACGAAGTTACTCGGAAAGGTGTTTCGTGAAAAGATAATTAGTTTTAGTACCTTTTTTAAGAAGAAATCGCAAAATGTCTACATTTTTAGTACATCTAACAGTATCAATTTGATGAATTTTTAAGAATCGTGTCTAATTAACGCCATCTATTACAACTATATTATAATATTTTAGAACTATATTTTCTTTTTAATCGGCTCTTGGAAAATGTCCCATTGCTTTTATGTCCGCCTACAAGCAATGGTTTTGGTCGATGTTTGGTAAATGCCGTACTGTTATCAATTCAGATATTTTTTATTTCAAATCTTCTGAAAATCTACAGAATAGTAATAAGGAAACCAATATCATATGGAAAAACTATTGGGTTTAGGTCCGGGGCAATATTGTGGCAATTATTGTGAAAAAATTAAGCTAAAAACTTTTTCTTGTCAAAAAGAACTTTAGGTTTCAACGGCTTTATGGTGGCGGCGATGGTGATGAGTCTCTACCAATTTGCTTACGTATCGTAAGGTAATAATAAATCTTTAAAGTATTTTCATGGTGGACTTGTTGATATATCTTCAGGCCCAGTTTAATGAAAACGAGTGGTGAGCATTATGTGTCAGTTACTGCGGTCCAAACAGTAGCAATAGCGGTCCAGCAGAGAATAATTCTAAACAAATTTTGCTAATTTAATAATTCGCTGGTCTAAACTGTCTTTTGATTTGCATTTTGCCATACATACTCACTTTATATGTTTATATATTGCAGAAGTGTAAAAAATTTGCATTGGAAAATACCAAATTTGCAAGCCAGTCACGTTCGTACAGCGAGCGAATCTTTTGGGTCAGATTCGATGCTGTTATCCTAAAGGTGGCTACATCGATCATTTTCTTCTTATATGACATGCCTTTTATGTATACTGAAGTCATTAATTACATTATTTCTAAATTAACAAAATTAGCATTTCATTAGCAACACTTCGTGTGACGGTGAAAAGATTACTTCATTTAATATAATGGCCATGTGATATCCGGTAGGATAGAAAATCTTTCGGTTTTAGAACCTAAGATTTACGTAAAGTTAGAACATAGGCAGCAGCGTTTTGTGTTGAAACTTCCACTGATGTGGAAGAAGCTCAAGTCCAGCAGTGATTTGTTATCTGAATAGGTTGGAAGTAATACAAAAGGTACCAAATAATAAGGTAATATACCGTGACGTAATGGAAATCAACTCCCGAGATTGATTAATAGTATCTACCTACACACAAAAGAAGTCACTTAAATCATGTTAGTCACCACGGTTTTATTAATTTTTACCTCGATTACACACTCCATAGTCACGAGTAGACACGAGTAGGTACTCGTGACCATGGAGCGTGCAACCGTTCCGAAATATCGAGGTAATAATAATCAAAACCGTAGTGAAAAACACGATTTAGGCGACAATTTATATGCAGTGAATAACCACGAGTATTAAAACCTATAGCAACCTTAAAACCTAAATATAGGATTTCCTAATTGTCCTTCATTATGCTTATTATTTTCTACGTTATTCTGACTTACATGACCTAGCATTTACACTCGATAGTTTCCAATATAATGACGTAGAATTCTGTTGGTGCTTTCAAAACATACTTCAGTAAGTGCATCTGCCATGTTAGCGGGATCGGGACGAACCGATAGTTTCCACGCTATTATGCGAAAAAGGGTCGTGACTGTTCTGTAGAGCGTCCGAACAAGCCATAACAGTATAAGATGTGGCTAGAGTGCTATTCGACCCACTGGTGGCTGTAGGTCTTAATGCATTAAGGGGAATGTACAATCTACATAGAACTTTATTACGATAAGATTAGAACTGACAGATAAAACTATATTTTTCCCGCCTGTTACCGGGGCACACATCGCTGTTTAATACATGAAGAGCTGGAGAAATAACTGTATAATTACGCTTCTAGTCTAAGTACTTTTTTTTATCCGAATGTTTTAGGGCTACTGAATACGAACCCCAACTCCTTTCCAATTAAAACGGCCTGTAAAATCAATTTAATCAACAGCTGTGTTAAAATTGCACCCAAAGTTCATGGTTTCGATCATAACGGCATAATTACTACATAATTATACCGGTTTTGTCACTATTTCAGTGTTTTACTGCTCCTGTAAAATCTAATTTCATGATTAAACATTTTGTTCGACAGCTCCTCAGATGGAAACGCCTGCCTTTCGTAGTGCTGCTTTCTTCTAAAATGGATTGAAACCAAAAGATGTAAAAATTTTAAAACGATCCAATAAACAACTAAAACAGTATCTTAAGTGACCGAAGCTAAGAAGTAGTTTGCCTTCGAATAGGAAGAAAATATATTGGACAGCAAAATGATACAATGTTAACGTACAAGTAAAACCGACATATTGCAAACATCCATAATGGAAAAACGCGATTTTTATGCCACTATTGTTTCTAGCACAACAAACGGACTACAAAAAAAATTATAGGTATAATAATCGCATTTTAATCAATCAAAAATACTTTTTCATGTTACCCACTTAGAATTACAATATTCGAAATGCGAAACTGGTGTTAGGGGAAATGGATAAGAAATTTCTTTTTCCCCAGTGTCGAAATTTTTTATTATTTCATAACCATTTTCCATTCCGTGCTGTAGCACAATTTTATACCCAACATTTAAATGTCTTCGACAGTTAATACCCTACTGAATTTCTAATGATAGATACTTCCCACTTAATGGTGGAAGCGGACCTTCAGCCCCAAAATGTCATCAGATAGCTCATTTACCTGTGACAGGGACCGCGTCAGTTCTTAGTAAAACAATTTTTTTTTAATCTATGACGGCTTAGCGTAAGCTTCCCTAAGCTTGCATGGTTAGTATTGTTTTTACCTCGATATTTCGACACAGAACTGTAAAAACAATACAAACCGTGGTAACAAATCCAATAATATGAGTCGTGTACCACGAAATTTTTAAAACCGACATAAAACATGACTGAACCTGCTCTGAAATAATACGTTTTGAATGCAAAAAAACGCAATGAAATTAGCTTTCGTGAAAAATTTAAACAGACATACACACAAACGCACAAACAACTTATAACGCTCCGTTCGATCGATTCCGTCTGTCGTGGGTAAAAAGATATTCATACATAGTATTAAATTTTTTTACTGAAACACTGAATAACATCGTTTTGTTATATTCTTATATTCAATATGACGATTACCTAAGGTTTTATTGGTTTTAAACTAGAGGGATTAGGTATAACAAGAAAATCAAGTGCAACATAAATGCAGAATCATAGCTTTGTTGTCCCGACTGTGACGTAATATTGTCTCACAATACCTATGTGTATTTGCACTGTCGTAGGTAGCTTACAATTCAAACCGGGACACGACAACCCAAGCATTGTTACTTGGCAGCGGAAATAGATACTATATAGAAGCATGTATGTATATATATTGCACAATAATAGAGTTAACTAGACTGGATTGGATGACCCTTCCTTACATAGGTTCAAGGATACAATGGAAGCCTTTTGCATGGTAAACACAATGAAACACCCACTGTCGTTTTCTGAGTTAGGCCATGGAGGTGTACTTGTCGTTGTATTAGTGTTGCCAAACCATTGACAGTTGACCTTCGATTTATTGACCTTAAAAATCCTACTAAATGTTATAAATAAGAAAGTTTGTAAGGTTATATGGATGAATGCTTGTTACTCTTTCACACCAATGAATGATGAATTTGGTAATAAACACAACGTAGATTGTAATTTTAATTCAATTTCAGTCTGTCGATAGGCATTTTCGCACGATTTGCCTCAAAGTTTGGTTACAGTATTATTAGATGTTTTCTGACACATCTTATTTTAAGATGTGTCAGAAAACGCGCAGCGCCCGCATAGCCATCGCAAAGCCACCGTATCGCACCCGCCTAGTCGTCGTGCCGCCCCCGCGTAGTCACCGCTTCGTGTGCGCCAATAGGGTAGACTGCACGTTTTCTTTCCGGCTGCTACGCGGTGACTATGCGGAGACGGCGCGTACGCATTTTCTGTCCGGTCACTATAATATTGCCTATATTCCTGGGATACACGACACATGGTTGATAGTACCTACGAGTGACGAGTATTGATCGTTATTTTTAATGGTGCATACCACACTCGTTTACAGTCGATAAGATCAATATAAATGATCAGCCAACTAACAAATGCAAATTGTTGGCGCACCGTCAATTTGTCTTACAGCTTAATGGTATGACGTTCTGCAGCAGACATCCAAGATATTTATGTACTACAAAAACAGGCAATACAATTCGGGAGAATTTTACAATTGAAGTCCACGGGTGTGACTAAAGGAACATTTAAAAATATATTGAGAGTGGTATTACAATAGGTATATATATTTCAACCTGGTACACATTTACAAACGTAAAGCTTCCCATTTAAAACTGTCTGATAACCACCAAGTATAACATACGAAATAAGGTCAAATCAGATAAATTTTAATTTATTATCATTAAATAAACAACAACATACAAACATAACAAAAACTAGATAGGTTGATCTAAAAGTAAATTAGTACAGACTTATTACTAAATGTTTTAGATTAACAAAGTGAAATTTTCCTTTGTGTCTTATTTTATTAAAATACCACAAGAAAAACAAAACCTATCCCTTAGTAAGTTAAAACACACAATTAAGCTTACTTAATGAATAAAACTTACTATTAATTTAAAGACTTCTTGAGACATTTAATTTAAATATTCTACAAGTGGACCCGGCAGGTCTTCGTTCGCGTACACCTACTTTACCCCTACCTAAGCGTGCACACATAGATACATAGGGACAGACGGCGAGAAGCAACTTTGTTTTATACTATAAATAGATTGTGAATTTTAATTGTGTTGACATGAATTATTGTTTGCTAATCTGATTACAGGAGTCAGGTATTTCGTCTCAGTTCATTTATTGACAATAGATCTGAGCCTACGTACATAATTTAATTTACAGGAGATGAAGTGTCGTAGAACTCTCAAGTCTGAGGAATCCCCCTAGACGGGTACCACCACCTTATCTATTTCTTCCACCAAGCAAAATGTTTGCATTGTTGTGTTCTGGGTTGAAAGATACGGTAGCCAGCTCAATTACAGACATGATTTAAAAATATCATCTTTGTCCACACAGTTATATGTGCATCAATTATACAATGTTATGGGTGATAGTTGCCGCTGCCTGTCAGGGCAGTCTGTTCGTTTCTCATTGAGTATCTAGTCAAAACAAGTTCAAATTAAAAATATTTTTTCATAGCAAGGTTTTATCGCGCGTTCTCTATGATCGGTCAGAGTATTTGTCAAGACTAATCAAACGAGTTCGAGTAGTTTAGGAGTTCCTATGACCACCTTCCGTCTCTATCATCAAATGAGCTCGTGCATTGTCACCGAACTTACATGATTGTGCAAATTTTCAGCTAATTCGGAAATAATTTTATTACGAACAGACATGTGAAACTAAATAAAAGCATGTAAAAATATATCTAAACGACATTTGTGTCTTTGATGGTTACTGCTTTCAATCAGACTGTTTGCGATGTAAGTTAAAAAATAAGTTACGGGCAAATATACGAAAATCGATATCTTGGTCGTGGAGAGTAGCGTGCGATCGTATCCAAATTATACGTGAAACGGTTTACGGTGTAGTTACGGTGAAGGGCAAATTCTATATTTGTGGCCGACCCACAGCGGCCTTCAAAACCTACTTAGAGAGGGTTATGATTAGCTTTTATTTACATTTGCGGGCACTAATTTGGTTTTATTGTTGCATACCACGTTTTGTGAAAACACCTCATTATTCGAAGCCAAATAACGAGCGCCATAAATACATATAATAAATATTGCGGCGGACGCAAGATTAAATGGTTCTTATGACACAGTTATTGTTTAGCTTGGGATTCGGGATTAGAAGTTATTTCCCTATCAACACTCAAGGCTAGCGGGCCACCTGGTGGTAAGTGGTGACATCAGCAATACCAAGGGTATCACTAATTGGTCATTGTGAAGCTAATTAGAATTTTTTGTGCTACTTAGTGACCAACAAGCAGACAGGCCATCTGATGGAAATCCGTACCTGTCGCCCATAACATCTACGATTTTTGCACTTAGTTTTCAAGTAACAAAAATGCAGAGCCGCAGATACGTTGTCACCATGAGGATTAAGGAGTTATGCCTCATGCCTTTAATTATGTAATATGTTGTGTGTTCATAGGAGTCTTTTTTTAGTTAGACTTTTGACCGCCATCCCACCTGGTGGTGACAATCAGGCCGTTGGTGGAGCGTGCCTGTCTAGGAATAACCTATTCTCTCTAGTCTTGAAGGCGCCTAGATTATAGTGATCAGGGAACACACTCGTAATTAAATGTCATAATGGCATAAGATTTGCTGAATATGACTTCCGTCTGTAACAATAAGGAAGATTTATATCTGTCTGTTCACCTTCAATTACCATATTGCGTGTGAAACGTATTCAAAAAGAAGAGTAAGAAGTACACATATGCTCTAGCACACTAAGCTCTAAAAAGGGGTTAGGGTGCGTCCAAATCTCGCGTACGCGCCGCAAAGGCGCCGTTGCAGCACCATGTTTGGCCTCCTACAGTATTACAAAACTGATAATCAAATTGATGACGCCCCCGTGGCTCAACCTGAGTCCGTACCTGTGATCTATAACGGGCGTGACCACCCCACTTCCTTGAGATAGCCTATTTCCAGTCCAATGATCGAGTTGCGAGCCACTGAGCCTCGGCACAATAAGCATACGGACTAGTGACGTCAGAGACCACGCGATACCTCTCTGTATCTCTGTCGTTAATGTCTACACGAAACAGAACGATAGTAATACAAATAGAAATGGTCTAATGAATTTTCAAAGTCTTAGTAGTACCGAAACTAAAAACTCTGAGTTCTATTAAAAAGCTGAAAAGCAAAAAAAAGCTTTTAAATGTACCTATTCGTAAGTAATAATATTTTTGAAATCGCCGTTCCAAAAACTAACTTAGTCACAATATGGCAGTGCCATATTTAAGGTAAAATTAACTATTTTGAATTTTAAAAATTTTATTGTTCTCCTGTCACTGGCACGACCAAGACGAATCTGTTAAGATCCATTGAGCCGTTAGGGCTGTAGCCCATGCCAAAGAAATAAACATACATACACACGCTTGATAAACATAACCCTCATTCTGACGCAGTCGGGTAAACCTAAATAGGAAGCATACAATACAGTTAAACTAATATTTATATTGTAGGTACATTAATGGTAATTGTAAAGTTAAAACTCTTATTTAAGTTTAATTTTACGTTTAGTCTATTTTATGTTCTTTTCTCTTCCTTTGTTTGCACCGCCTTGTAATTTTTAAGAACTGCTCTCTGGTTGACTGGTAGAAAAGCTACGTAGCTTTAAGTCCGCCATTGTACTGTAATGTGCATGAAGTTTTAAATAAATAAATAAAGATTACTCACAAATTAGCCAGGTATTCAGGAGGGATTGAATTGGAACGACAGCTTTATAGGGGTACTAGTTTTTGTAAATTCATCTACTTATTAACTCTCGAAACCGTTCTCGCAGGAACCACATTGAACTTCGAGATCAATTAGCTTATGTGTTATTCTGGGTTATAAGATACATTAGAGCCTGTAATTAAAATCGTTAAATTGTTTTTGCGTGAATGAGGAAAAACATACGTAGGTACATAAATCCAAACATCTTTGCATTCATATATCATTAACACGTAACAGTCAATAATATGCGTATAATCTAGTTCTAAACATTTTGAAAAGCAACAGTGTTCACTATGCTAACATAATTTAAAAACAATTTGGCAAGCTTTAATTATCTAATTTACATAATTATCAAGAAAGTCGGTGCGTCGGTGGCCGAGCGGTTACAGTATCCGACTCGTAATCCAGAGGTTCCAGGTTCGAATCCCGCTCCGGCCATGTACCAATGACTGTTTTCTGAGTTATGTACATTAGTTGAATACTAACCGATGCTCTTACGGTGAGGGAAAACATCGTGATGAAACCTGCACATTCAGGCGACTGGATGTGTACCCATGATCCAATCTGGTCTGGTTCCCCTGGTAGCAGGGTCATGGAGGTCAGATGGCAGTCGCTCCACTGTAATTACCTGACCTGCCAAATCCTGGATCATGGTCAAGGCGGACCCCGGGCCCTCGTTATCGAGAGCACAACCGGGACATTAACGCCAAGATGATTATTTTTTTACATCATTATCAAGAACACCTGAGGCAAGCTTTTTAATTATTAATTGAATTTTGTAACAATTTTGAGAATACCTAAATATGTATATTTTTGTAATGTACACATTATAGAAATGAACCATTTGATTTAAAGAGGCACGACGGCCGGTGTATTGTGTGCAATAAATAGTTAAATAAAATAAATAAATAAATAATTGGTCGAGACTGTACCGCCAATTCATACAAATCAGTCATGTTGACATCTGTCACAATCATGTGTTTGTTTACTGTCTTAATAGTCTGTGTCGTGGTATTGCTTTACTCATAAACACAAACTATCGTATGATTTATTATAGCTCTTATCAAGTCATTTTCAGTAGTTACTGTTACAACTCCTAACTGCGGCAATAAACTAACATGATCATTCCGTCGAGTACCTACCTATCCTTTAATTTAGGAGGGACGTTTGTTACAATTGAGTGTTTCTAATGTTTCAAAGCCCTTCTAATGTTTCTAAGACGTTGCTGACATTATGAATGTTTCAAAAGTCCTCAAGTCGATGGCATTAGTATTTAATTTAAAGTTACTCTGTTATACGGTATGCTGTTCCTCGTTATCGCGTAATTTAGTTCACAGGGTCATACCGCGTATCTCTGTTAACAAGTAAAAGTTGTAGCAGTATTTTTGCGTCAAATATCTGACTAATAACACGGTATAAATTCATAAAGTTACTTTTTTTGTAAACTACGCAGTGACAAACGCGCAGACAGCCCACCTGATAGTAAGTGGTAACTGTCATAACATCTACGATTCATGCATTTAGGTTGTTAAGGTGAGGACTAAGCTGAAATGCCTCATGCTTGTAATTGCGCTGGCTAACTTATCCTTCAACCGGAACACAACAGTGCAAGCACTGTTGCTTAGCGGCAGAAATAGATAAATTAAAATAAAATTTAAATCTATGACAATTAATATAAAAATTCCTCGTTTCAAGCGTTTCGTAATGACTCATCCGAAGTTCTAAAATTCTATAATAACTCATGTTAGTCAAGATTTGGCCATATTTTACAGAAACCATGTAGCGTTGTCCCTATTTTAGTATTGAAAGATTGTTAAAAAATATGATTAATATGCAGTTCGAAAATAGCCTAAATTGGTAAATCACAACTATGTACGGAACCCTTCGCATATGAGTTCGACTCGCATTGCCAGTTTTAAAAGTATCACAACAAACCTGTATGGCAAGTCTGATATATGGGTTGGTGATCGTATTATTAAAACCAATAAATAACGCTGCTGCCCATTTTAGGTCTGCGGAAATCCTAGTTGGTCAACTTTCAAATCAAGACTGCCCAACCTTAGGCCTGTGGGTCACGATGTGGTCCGCGAGCTATCTATAAATAACCCGTTTTAAAAAGTTTCGAAAGCCCCATAAAAGTGTCACATATTACTGGTAACGAAACACAACACATTTCATTCAGCCCCTTCATATATGGGTCTCATATATAGGGGGACAGACGGTGGGAATCAACGGTATAAAAATTCACTGCACTCGCTCTTTCATTAATTTCACTAAATTCCATTTAATGCATTTGTTCCAAGTTAATTTCTCAAGCATTTCAGCAAATGGAGTGTAATAATTTACATTTTATGTGCAACTGTCTTGAAATTTAATTTTAAAGCTGCATGAAGCAGCTATAGTAAAAAAGAAAGCTAAGTTTAAAAGTATCCGAATCATTCTCAAACCATTCTAACACGAGCTTCCTTTTCAGGCGACATAAGGCCGGGTGCAGATGGAGGACGCAAACATGCGGTGTCGGCGGCAGGCGGCGATGTGCACGCACCCTTATCAGTCATGTGTGAGCACGAATTGTCGACGGGACAGTGATTGAGGTATATTTAGAGTTAAATTTAGCCATTTTGTGACCTGATTTTAATGTTGCTGTGTCTTTTTCTGGTATTATTCGGGCATTTATGAAACTAACAGGTGTTTAATAGTAAATCTATATCAGTTTTATATGGAGCTGTCAAAGAGGCGCCCGATTTTATAAGATGTGACAAACTTTAAGCATAATTCATTCACTTCACAATTCATTCACAATTCATAATTCGATTCTGGCTCTGACCACAATTCACTCGTCAACTCGAAATCAGTCTACTATTATGTTCGAGTACTAACCAAGACGCTTTGATAGACGAGATAAAGCAAGACGAGTTTCATAATTTAAAATAGTATTAAATCCACCTTCAAGTACATTTAACATCTGCTGCTTCACATGAAAAATCATTATAGGTATTAGTAGTCAGCCTTTTATCAGCAACGTATAATGAAACGTTTCCCCCACCTAATTAGGTCGAATTGCTTTCATGAAAGCGCACATAGTTTCGCTAAAGACTTTGTTAGTAATATTTAATGTACGCCTTTTTCCACCCACAGTTTTATTGGTCATGCGATCTCATTTTCAAGTTCACATAACAATTGACTTAATTGCGTTGGCCGTGGTTTACCAATTTAATAGCTTGTTGTTATAATACGAATACATTAACCGCAGTGCGCTATCCAGTAGCAAATAGGTGTATATTAAATTGAATAATACTGTGGATTGAAACGCTATACGTATCCATCTAGCGCAGCATTATTATGCGGCCACTTCAACATCAAGAGCCAATAACAATTCACTGATGAATTTAGGTCACCTTTATATTAGTAGAGGGTATTTTTTACCCCCAACGAAAAAAGAGCTGTGATATAAGTTTGACGTGTGTGGGCTTTGTGTCTTTGTGGCTTTGTGTATCTGTGTGTATGACTGTGGCATCGTAGCTGCCGAAGGGATGGACTAATTTGGATGCGGTTTCCTCTATTTAAATGCCAGTTTGAACGACATGGTTCTTAGCTTTGTTTAATTAATATAGATTCAGGAGCTTAGAAAATATTTGAGCGCCGGTGGCCGAGTGGTTAAGGTATTCGAATCGTAAGCGAGTCGTACCGGATACGATTTCCACTGCGGCTATATACCAATGACTCTTTTCTGAGTTATGTACATTAGTTGAATGCTAACCGATGCTCTTACGATGATGGAAAACATGTATGTATGTATGTATGTAATCTCTTTATTGCATCAATTTATAACATTACATTTTAAACATCGTGATGAAACCTGCACATTCAGGCGACTGAATCTGTAACCATGATCCAATTTGGTCAGGTTCCCCTGGTAGCAGGGTCACGGAGATCGGATTGCAGTCGCTCCACTATAAATGATCGGATCTGCCAAATCCTGGATCATGGTCAAGGCGGACTCTGGGCCCTCGTACGCGAGAGCACAACCGGGACCGGCCAAGATGTTTTGTTTTTCTTTTAGTTCAGAAAATATTTGAGTTTATTGAGTTTATCAAGCGATCCCTCTGAAGGCAGGTAATCACCGCTGCCTATAGACATTAACAACACCAGGGTTAGGTTCGCTAATGCGTTGTCTACCTCAAAAAACCTTGAGACACGTGGCTCTGGCAGCAAAAAGGCAAATGTCCCCTCTTCTGCCAAAGCCACAGTCCCCAAATTCCCACCCCATGGAACACTTATATTTTCCTATGTTCTAAGAATGGCGGAAACAAAGATAGTAAAACAGAATGAGTATTCTCTCGTTTATTTGAAATGTACAAACAGTTTAAAAAAAAAATATCGCTGCAGACCTTTGCGCATATTATTTTCGGGCCATAACTATAACATTCGAAATAAGAGCAAAGTAAATATTTTACAAAATAATTCAAACTGAATACAAATTCAATTTACTTTTCAGAGCTGTTGCCTTTCAACAACGTTAAGAACAATTTGAAACTTTTGTCTTTAAGCTACAGAGAATATACTTGGATTTGCTGAACGAAAATTCGTGTAAACCGAAATCCAATTTCCCAACTGTAGTTACGGGGGCTCTGAAAGTAGCCATTTTGGTAATTGGAATGAAAATTGTCAGCCTCTTTTAGCTTAAGTATTTTACTAGAGCTAAGGGAATATTGAAGAACTTGATTGTAATATTAAAAATAAAAAATTTAGGGTAACATAGGTTATAATGGCCATCTTGGCGTTAATGTCCCAGCCCGGGGTCCGCCTTGATCATGATCCAGTATTTGGCAGATTGGGTAATTAATGAGGAGCGACTGCTATCCAATCTCCGGAACCATTTTCCTTCATCGTAAGATCATCGGTTAATTATCATCATCATCATATCAGCCGAAAGACGCCCACTGCTTGGCATAGACGCCCACCAGATATCTCCACAAAGGCCGGTCCTGTGCCTTCCGAATCCAGCTGGTACCTGCGATCTTTACCAGGACGTCAGTCCAACCTGTGAGAAGCCTACCCACGCTGTTCGGTACTTAGTCGCCACTCGAAAACTTTACTGCCCTATCGGCCATCAGTTCTTCGAGCTATGTGCCTTGCCCACCGCTACTTTAGCCTGGCAATCCTTCGGGCTATATCAGTGACCTTGGTTCGCTTGCGGATCTCCTCATTACTTCTTGGTCTTTCTTGGTCAGGTATTTGACCAATGTATGTTGCCAGTGAGGGAAAGGGCTATGCTTGGAGTATCGTTGCGCGATAGTGCATAGGTACCTCGGGGCACGAGTAGGACCCCTTAGCTATTTAAGCCACCGACGCTCTCAGCATTAACATGGACTATAATAAAATCTACTTTAAAATACTTCCGTCCATCCTAGCGTCCTAGCTTCCGTCCGTGAAAATTCGTTAATACTCTAAGTATTGTGGCCACGTGGGAAATCATATTGAGATGTATGATGTCCTCTATTTTAGTGAATTTATTTAAAATCGTACAGTCCTTCCCTTTTTGTAAGATCCTACTTAAAGCAGTATTAATTTCATATTAATAGGTATCACTCATATTATTATGGTATACCTATAATATGTCCCATCTACGAAATCAGTTTTTACTTCAGTATTTAAATAGGTATCTTTGATCAATTTCGACTACGATTCCCTTAAATCAATTACATATCCTAAGACACGCTGTGTAAGTAATATTTACGCTTCTGAATACTAAAAGCGAATCTTACAAGTCAGCTCGTTTTTAGAAGAAATATGGGCGTAATAAAAAGCTGCGATCTTCTGGTTATGTCAATGAGATCCTGCCTGTCATTCGCGTCGCTCGTTGTACGAGTATGGGATAAGGTGGAATAATCTGATACAGCGAATAGCAGGAATTCTTGAAGATACCATTATCGAATACCGGATGTAGGTTGTTTTGTTGTAAATTTTTTCTTCTCATAAAGTCTTTCTTAAATATAGGTACACAACGATCCCGTTGAAATTCGACGGCCCGCGTAAATTTCCGTCATAGCGCGATGCCGATGCGACGTACCTACTTTGAATTTTGGAATATATTTGAGTCTATTTTGCAATTAGGTTACAATATATTCCATTAAAAATCCCTTCAACACGAAAAAATGTGAAAATTTCCATACATCCTTAAAATTGGACATTAACAATAGTTGGTCGGGTAGGTGTTCGTAATAATAGTACTAATTATTCGAAAATAAACCATTTCATCACTCTATTATGGTTCCTTTAGCGACTACAGAGACTTGGTTTAAACTTTTGTCAATGAAAACTCATCGTGAATGAAATGTGTGCAAACCTGCATATTCAGGCGACTAAATGTAACCATGATCCAATCTGGTCAGGTTCCTCTGGTAGCAGGGTCACGGAGGTCAGATGGCAGTCGCTAAACTGTAATTATCTGAGCTGCCAATTCCTGGATCATGATCAAGGTGGACCCCGAGCACTCGTGCGCGAGAACACAACTGGGACATTAACGCCAAGATGAGTGAATACAAAATTAAAAACGATAGTAAAAGTAAGGAGTAGCCTTTTAGGGTGCCGCGAATGCGCCGTTGCAATCGACGCAATCTGGATGTACTATTACATTTAGCCTTCTGTCTCTTTCAAATTAACATATTGTACGGAAATAATTATAGTCATATTATGTCACAAGCTACGTATATATATATATTTTTTTATATTAATCAAGACAAGCATTTGACCGCTATCTCACCTGTTGGTAAGTGACGATGCGGCCGAAGATGGAGCATGCTCGTCTTGGAACAGCCTATTCACTCTAGCCTTGAAGGCATCCAGATTATATTGATCAGGGAACACACTCGCATGCAACGCGTTCCACTCCTTAGCCGTACGCATTATAAAAGTCAAGCCAAAGCGGCTCGTGCGGATAGTTGGAAGGTCCACGACATAAGGATGAAGCGCTCGCCCGGATCGTGTCTCCCGATGGCGGAAAGGGGACGGCGGAATGAGGTCGAGGTCGGAAATATAACCTGTAGAAGACCGAAAGACGCGCAACCCTACGCCGATGCTCGAGACTCTGCAGCCTAGCTTCAATCAACTGTGGGTCACCAATCATCTTCTTTGCACGTTTTTCCACCGAATCCAAAGCCGCCAGTTGATATTTGGCTGATCCATCCCAGAGGTGGCAGCAGTACTCCATGCAGGATCGGACTTGTGCTTGATATAACTGAATCAACTGCCTTGAAGTGAAGTACCGCTTAACCTTCGAGAGGACACCAAGTTTTTTTGCTGCAATTTTTGCCTTGGATTCGATGTACTGACCGAAGTTGAGATAGGTAGAAAGCTCAACACCTAGAAGCTGTAGGTTGCCGGTAATTTCCACAGGAACATCCCGAAAAGTTGGAGTAAGATGGAATGGACTCCTTTTGGCGGAAAACAAACACGCCTGAGTTTTGGTTGCGTTGAACGTCACCAGATTGGCTTCACCCCAATCAGAGACTGCCTTGAGAGCGTTGTTCAAACGATCAACCATAACCTCTCGACAATACTGAATATCGTTCCTTTTGGCTTTTGCATCTGCCAGATATCTATCCGTTGCTGTGCTGTCGTCTGCGTACCCAAAGGTACCTGGTACTGTTAGCAGATCGGTAATATGCAGCAGGAATAAAGTCGCGGACAGTACCGATCCCTGAGGAACTCCCGCGTCGATAGCCTCAAGATTAGACGAGTAGCCATCGATAACTACACGGATTGAACGTTCACACAGAAAATCCGATAACCAGGTGCAAAAACCAACAGGAATACCAAATGAAGGAAGCTTGCTTAGAAGGCCCGCATGCCAAACCCTGTCAAAGCCCTTGGAGATATCAAGAGACACAGCAAGGGCCTCGCCATGTCTCTCAATGGCCTCACTCCACAATTGTGTGGCATACACCAGAAGGTCCCCAGTAGATCGACCACGGCGGAACCCGTACTGGTGATCGCTGAGGAGATCGTTACCTTCAAGATGCGTAAGGAGTTTGTTGTTTAGTGCACGTTCCATAATCTTACAGAGTATGGAAGTGACCGAAATAGGGCGGTAGTTGGCAGGGTCGGCGCGGCTGCCTTTTTTGGGCACGGGCTGCACATTGGCAAGCTTCCACGACTTAGGTACAATACCAGTCTCAAGTGAGAGGCGATACAGGCGTGTGAGAACAGGAGACAACTCAGGGGCACAACTACGCAGGACTATTGCCGGTATACCATCAGGCCCACTAGCCTTGTTCACGTCCAGACTCTGCAGGATTTTTAAGATCTCTCTCTGATGTATTCGCACCTCTGCCATAGCGCAGTCAGCACGGGATGAGATAGGTGGTGTTTTTCCTGCAGTATCCAAACGTGAATTCGCCGCGAAAAGAGAAGCAAGCAAATTCGCTTTCTCTTCAGCAGCATGGGCCAATGTTCCGTCTGGCCTCAGCAACGGTGGCAACGAAGATTGACTAAAATTAGATTCGACCGCTTTTGCCAGAGACCAAAACGCCTTACTCCCAGGAGGATAAGAGGCCAGTTTGGCGCCAATCCGGCTTATGTGGTCGAATCTAGCCCTGCGAAGCGTCCTTTTGTAATATTTGGCGGTGAAGTTAAAGGCTCTCGTCAGTTTGCGAGTATCCGGAGACAAGTGCGCTCGAGCCTCAGCCCAGGCAGAGTATGCCGAATGCTTCAGCACTTCAGCACGTCTGCACTCAGCACCAAACCATGGGCGAGACCTGCCGTTCATCGCTACGTCAGAATTCTGGCTACGTCAGAATGAGATGCGCCACTTCTTCTACGAAGAAGTGGCGCATCTCATCCCAATCTGCTGACTTGTATTGCCACACCCGTCGGGGGTTGCATGGGGTTTGCTCGGGTGGGGAATAAACGGATACAGATTTCACCAGACAGTGATCGGATGTACCCAGCGGTGCAGAGACCGATACTGAGTGTCTGTCCGGATCGGTTGTCAGCAGAAGGTCTAAGCAATTGGCGGTATGGGAGTCAACATCAGGTACCCTCGTGGCACAGTCTACCAGCTGGGTGAGATCTAGCGACAGAGCTAGTTTACGCGCCTCTCTCCCAGCATGATCCGTCACCTGGTATGGGAAAAGCCACTCTTGGTGGTGGGCATTGAAATCCCCCAGAATGACAAACTGCGCCGCGGGGTAACGTTCCCTCGCCTCATCCGCCACTTCTATGAGATGGTCACATAAGCGAGTCGTCTCCTGATCCCCGCTGTGCGATCGGTAAATGCAGGCATACAGGATTTGCACTTGACCTGTATCCACCAGCAACCATAAAATAGAAAAACTAGACCCCTCAAAGCTCCTTAGACGCCGAATGCAGATGTCTTCGCGAGCGTACACACAGACTCCGGCACGAGGTACAAACCTGTGCTCGAGAGTATACCCTGGGTAGCTGAGGTACGTCGCGTCAGCCGGACATCTGATCTGCGTCTCAGTGAGGAACAGCAGCTGCGGTTTTTCAGTCTCAAGGTGGTAGTGGACTGCATCGAGATTTGAGTGCAGGCCTCGGATGTTAGTGAGGTGCACTTTGAGTGAGAGGGAGTGCAGCCGCTGTTTACAGTTTTTCTTTTTCTTGTCTTTCATTTTGAGTTTTAATTGAGTGTGAAGAGGTTGTTGTAGGAGGATAGCAGTTGGACGAGGTAGCGCTTCGCCTACCAGCAAACATGCTCACCAATACCGCACGGGAAGGTGCCTGACGCGGAGACCGCGGGGACGCCCGAACCCCCCCAGATTGGCTACCTGGCCCTCCCATCCGGTCGCCAACCGGCATGGTAGAGCAATCTGGGATTTTTCGTAAGATGGCGGGGCAGCCTTTCACTGGTGGCTAACCAGCTACTTGGGCCCCCTACTATCTACGGTCGGCCAGCGGCGGCACCGTGCTTCGGATCCCGCTGCCCTCCGAAGCCAGGCACCCGGTACGGGAGTGGTGAGCATCAAGAAAAAACGGTTACGCAGAGCGTCTACAACTGTCCAGACCCATCCTCCTCGATGGCTACTCCAGACATCGCAACGGAACACGGCTGGGCCGCTTGGCGCCGCGTTCGCTTGGAGGGTGGTGACCAGCCACGGCCGAAGCCTACCACCGGAGAGAGTGCTGTCCATTTCGCACTACCCGGGGATCACGTGTAGGGTATCTAGAGTCATGAAGCCCAAATTAACAAGTTTGGAGTGATATATCTTGTCCGCACGTAATGTAATTCCAAAATTCACCCCATTTCATTACCTTACTTTTACAAGCAATGGATTACGTCAAAAATTATTTCAACATAGTATAAAACATACTTATAATAACTATAATATGACTTAGTTAACTATGACGATGTTAATTATTGAACTCTAGGCCGCTTGTTTCTAAACTAACCCCTTTGTTACAGGTTTGCCGTCACCAAAGACATCACAACTGTATTATATAGCAACGGGGACAATAACAGAGGAGCCTTGATACCACAATGAATTCTACGGAAGCCAGTCTCGACGTCAACCGATCCACGCCTATCTTCACCATCGGCACCACTTTCATAACACAATGGTTGGTCGCATTTAACTAGAGTACTCAGATTTAGGCTGATTTGATTTAATAAAATGGGATTTTTCTTGTATGCTTGTAACTTTTGGTTGTTTAATGTTTCTTATAATATTATCCTATCCCAAAACCCCACTAATATTATGAATGCTAAAAAATTGTGAGTGTGTATGTTTGTTTTCTTTCACTACAACTAACTATAATTGATTTTTATGTATTTTGCAGTGTTGCAGTTTATATCCTATAATAACAATTTATCCCTAAATGAAACGGAGTACGATAAAGTCGCGGGTAAAAGCTGGTTGAATACAATCCGTCATCGAAATCGGAAAAGAAAACTGAAATGTTATTTCTTAGGCCATGCAGAAGTACAATCTGAATAGGTCTACGATTTATCAATATGATGACAACACAGTGAAGTTGCAATTGTAACGTATAACCCAACCGACAGAAAAACTCAGATAAATAATAAATTTAAAAAATAATATTTTCAAATAGCTGAACCGATTTTAATGAAACAGAACTATGAATCATCTCGATTAAATTGGCTTTCAAATAAAGATAACCGCAAAGTAATCCGTCCATCCCTTTGCTATGATGCCATAGACAGATACACTAATGGATGGTTTTGCTATAATATCCACGTTTCGAAGTGTTTAATCTAAGTAAAACCTAACGTAACCGACCGAAATATGTCGGAAAACCCCCGACCAAGTTTACACATACTCAAATATTTCCTAAACTACTTGACCAATTTTAATGAAACAACACCAAGAATCACCTCGAATAAACTGGCTTTTAAATTTATAGAAAACAGCATTGAAATCAGTTTATCCGTCCGGGAGGTACGATGCCACAGACAGACAGAGACACAGATACACACTTCAAACTTACAACACCCCTCTTTTTTCTTCGGCAATTAAAAAAACACTGCGGTCCATCTTCTGGAGTACGGAGAAGCTAGGTGTCAATAGTAGGCTAAAAATTATAACTCGATGGTTTGTGTCTGAGTCCTAATCTGACAGAGATCACACGGCTACTATACGTACATCAATAAAGCTTCTTGATAGCTGTTCACTATATTGGTATGTCCTACTTAAATGCACCAGCAACCTAAGCCGCTAATGGGAAATCAATGAACATTAATAATCATTAATAATGAATAGTACTAGCTAGTTCCATATAAGCTATTATAGAATAGTAGCTTTCTTGAAAAGTAATTACAGTAAGTTAGAGAGAAAGTAAATTAATGTTCAATTTCTGAATGTACATTTTTTATGTTGATGACAATTTGACACTTTTTACCATTATTGAGAACACAGATCGACAGACCGACACAAAACCGGCAAACAAAGGACCTATAATGTACTGGTTCCCTTTTCTACGATTCCGTAGTAAAACAATGATTCCTTTTTAACATTATGTTCGTCTCTTTGTCTGTTTGAAAAAATAGTCGGCATAGGATTCTGGGACGGAACTATGAACAAATAAAAGGATTTTTATTCTTGTCTGTTTGTCTGTTCGTGCATCACGCAAAAACTACTAGACTCTAAACCGTAACAACTGGAAACGTCTAAAGTTTTCGACATAATAGTACAACTCAGTGGTATCGGCGTAAAAGAGTAACACACACTAAAAAACATCCATACAAACGACCTTACGAACTTTTGCATTTATAATATTAGTAGGATAAAGCACTTAGGCATCTATCCCAAATTCAATGTAGTGTCTGTGGGAATCCGTCATAACAAAAGCTAGCATCGTATGAATCCCATTCTTAAATGTATTGTTGTTTCCAGGAAACTCCAAAAGTTAAAGCAGCGTTCATGCCAAGCCGGACTGCCCGAGTGCCTCGGAAGTACATCCAATGGAACCAACTACACAGATGTCTACTTCTTCAATAGTTCTTTGGACAACTTGTTAGCCACAAATGGTGGATTGGTAAGTTATGAAATATCTTTTGCTCGCTGTCCTTCCGCACTGAATCCATCGCTCTTATTCTAACATGTTTGACATAATTATTATGTCCAGTTTTTTAACTGAAAATTATTTCTATTACACAATTATTTGTTGAATATATTCCTTATTTCCTTATGTTTTACGTAATTATAACTGGTTAGCCGTAAGGTACTGACAATATTTAACAATATAATTTGATTTTACTCTCTTTCTATTTGTGCGGGGGAAATTCTTGAAATACATAAGCTTATTGTTTATGTGTTCCAATTCTCACTGCAAGATAGGGAACTTGTTTATTATCTAGGAAATGTTTAAGGTGGGGAGGCTAGAAAGTACGCCGTTAAAAGCTGCTATGAATAACTAGTAGGTACTATTGCAGGTAATATTTGTTATGTCAATGAGTGCACACGCCTAAAATATGTTCATTAGACAAACATATCAAGCAAACTACTTTAGGCAGATCATGATTTATAATCGGATTAATTATGGAGCTAGAGCCCTAGAAGAGACGAAAGTTTGTAAGTATTTGAGGTTTCTTATGGGTATATTATTATTTACCTTTATATACCGAGAATTTGTAATCGTTGAGCTCTACACGTATACCATATTTACCAAAGAATCTTTATATTATCTTACAGAGATTAAAAGTTATACAGCTTTTTATTAATGTTAGTTTATATATGTAGCTTTTGTATAATATACGAGCGTGATTGCGCCGTGAGTACTACCATAATATATCTTATTGGGGTTCAATCCATCAATAAACATGTGTCACTTTTAAATATACCTAACTCGTATATGTAGGGGCTCAAGGGCTCATAAACGATTCTTCCTTAGAATATTCCATTTCGTATTTCGAAATAAAAATATGAAATTCTGAAGCAACAATGTCTTTGTTTTACAGCTAAGGAAATCTGTATAATGTCTAATAGGCACCTTATCATATAAATCCTTCCATGTTTGTTTATAAATGAGCTAGTTACACGGGGTTTATCGTAGCTTAGGAATGTTATCTTTAATGGTTAGAAATATAGCGAAACATTTTCTGAACAATCTTCACTGGACTCGTCCCATTAGTCGGATATATTAGGATGTTCTCTCGAGGTCATGATGCAAAAAGTATTGTTTGTTATGAAAATTACATACATAAGGATATTTTAACAACTACAGTAACAAACGAGGAAGATTGGTTTTATTAAAAGCAGGTACTAATCGCGGTTGAATTTTATCATCATTAGCTTATTGGTAAACATAGTTTTGGGTATCCAGTCACTTCCAGCCGTTTGCGGTGATCGTCGCTTCATCTAGCCGCAAAATGTCTTGCACCATGTTTGCCCAATCGTTGTCCCCACTCGTGAATACGTCGTCTACCCCAGCGGCTATTTTTCTGTCTAGTGACTTTGTTCCGGATCATGTCATAGAGAAACGCCGAGCATAGATTGCTTCATTGCAGCTTCAGCTTACCAACAGTTTACGTTATGGCTTCGTCCTACTATTGTAAATGCGGAGTGAATTATGTTTAGATCTTTGTTACTGCTTCATGCAAAAACTACTAAACGGCTGTATAGCTTACTGCCAAATTTTATCAATGTTGCGAACGGATCTTGTGTGTAATCTATACATAGTATAAAACAAATTCACTTCCCGCTGTCTGTCCCTATACTTCTATGTATGTATGTACGCTCAGATCTTTTACCCACGCAACGGATTTTATGGCGGTTTTCAACAATAAATAGAGAGATTCAAGATGAAGGTTTGTAGGTGTACGCTATCGAAGTCGTGCCGGGTCTACAAGTAATTTATAAAATAATTCAATATATGTTTTAATAAGGTCGTTTTTTACAGCAACCAGTCCTCCCACCATTCCCTCTCTGGTTGGCGGCCATCTTTGCCACCTGTCTGATGCTGGTCATCTTGCTGACTGTCAGCGGCAATGTCCTCGTGCTACTAGCCTTCCTGGTCGACAGGACCATCAGACAGCCGAGTAACTACTTCATTGCATCATTGGCGGCAACTGATCTTTTAATAGGTAAGTTTAAACATTTCATTTTAAAACTCAATCCATTTTCAGAAAGCTTACTGCTTCATACGGCGACAGTCGCAGTTTTTCTAAACCACTACGACAGTCTGGATATAATGAGCCCACACCTACCTCAAAGGCTAATAACGCATTCGTGACTTCGTGCGTTACGAGTGTCTATGGGCTGCGTCGACCATTACATCAAGTAGCCCCTTCGATCAACTGTACTGGTATAGTGGATCCAAGAGTAGCCCGCTTGCCTCTCTCTTAGTATAGAATAGAGAATATAAATATCTATCTCTTTTCCCGGAGCAAAAGTATCGAATATAAAGCGTTTACGCACGGCATCCAAGTTTCAATTCCAATGTCGGTGCCTTCTACATACGAAGCATTTCTTCTGAATATGAAATAGGGTAGTAACTCACAAATTATTTGAATGTTACAAAAAGTGTAGTTAAACCGGTTTGCAATCAAAATAAATAATTAAATAATAAATTGGTTAGTTTTTTTGCTATGCGGCACTTGGCAGCCAAAAAACTTAGAGCATTCTCTTGAGCGTTACCACCGACTAATGTACTGTATTGAGTGGATCGGTATGAAAAGCGTGGATTTAGGCTTTTCTGGCAATAGGCTTCCTGATCTGATTACGATTATAATTATGATGACCTTTATAATTATGAATCATTTCTAGTTTCTGTTTCATATTGCTAAAAGATCCTAGGGTCTTTACTTACTAGAAATTACTAGTAATGACAGAATTTTTTTTGACTAATTACTTAAAAACAAACAAAACTCTTTAGCAACAGTCAAAACCTCCTTGTACTGAATTCATTAAATTAACTCGGCTTATCGAACAGTTTAATTATCTTTCCAATTGAGATCTGTCAGCCTGCAAAGCCATTAATTAATTTTCAACTGTTTAAATGAGCCAACAAAATGTTAATTAATTTTACCGAAGAACTCTAACAGGTGTGTAATGAAATGAGAACAAAGATTATGATAATGTTTTTAAATAAATTCAAATACTTTACCTTTCTATTCAGTCACTGTTATACTTCATTCAATAGTTTCATTTTCATTCATTGGGCTCGTCACTTTAAAAGGTCCATATTGAAATAGCTTCTTTTTTGTCACACGGACTTGCTCAAAGAAGAAACAAAACTAACATGGCATGTATATTATGGTGAGCACCCTCCGTTATTTATACGAACAGGACTTGACAATGTCCTATGAATTCTAAACTTGAACGGGTCCTGTCCCCGCAATAACGAAGGAAGTGAGCTACAATAAATAATGTACGAACGCGATCTCAGGTCGCCTTCCTTCGGGGCCCTTTCATAATACGTTGTATAATCAGAGGCCTTGTCAAGATGAGTATTTTATATTGTCCGCAGGTACTTTATCGCTTCCATTCTACACTGACTACGTGCTGAAAGGATACTGGCACCTGGGACCCCTATTGTGCGATCTATGGCTTTCCGTCGACTACACCGTATGTCTCGTCTCACAATACACTGTCTTACTTATCACAGTCGACAGGTTCTGCAGCGTCAAGATCGCAGCGAGATACCGAGCTTGGAGAACTAAAAATAGAGTCATATGGATGGTGACTGTAACGTGGATAATACCAGCCTTATTATTTTTTACGACGATATTTGGATGGGAACACTTTGTAGGATATAGGGATTTACAAGATGGCGAATGTGCTGTACAGTTCTTAAAAGATCCAATTTTTAATACGGCGCTGATAATTGGCTATTATTGGACTACGCTGTTCGTTTTAATCGTGTTGTATGCGGGTATTTTTAAGACTGCTTATGATATGCAGAAGAAAAGCGAAGCGAAGCAGAGAAAGATGCAGTCAATGGTGGCCTTAAGTGCGGGATTCATGACAGGGATGGCTGGCCGGGCGGCGGGTACGTCTGGTTTAACTAAAGCAACTATTTCTACCGAGGATCAAATTAAGGTATCAGAAACTGTTAGGAAAGACTCTACGTCTAAAGGATCTTTAGCTGCTCCATTATTGACCTTGGGGGGGTCAACTGATTCTAATTCCAGTCAAAAATCCTCAGCACATAAAAGCAGCGCTACAGCCACCGGTACTTCAACAACAGCAGAGTCTGATGCTGAAAAAAAGGAGGATCAAGTGGAAGCGGAAAGGTCAAGTAGCCCAGCCTTCGACTCGGACGAAGAGAGTGGTGCACCAACTAACGGCAAGAAACGGCCATCAGTAGCAAACTTGGTGATGCAAACTGGAGCATTACAATTACTCAATAATATGCGTATGAATGGCGGAATGCTGATCAAGGCAGATTTGAAACAATCTCCTCTTATGAAACATGATTCGGACAAAACTAAGACTTCGCTATCGCAAATATCTGAAAAGAGTCTACTTGACACTGACAATCCTGAAGTCAGTCGTAGTACTGACCCAATTCCAGCACCGACTGTGCCTCTTTCTACGAACACCACATCTCCTTCTTCCTCTGGGGTAGTCACGCCATCTGATGTAGTGACGACAATTGCCCAAAAAATTATTCCACCCCCAACCGAATTTCGCTGCAGCCCATCAGTATCAGAGAGTCCTCCGTCATGTTCAGAATCATCACGAACTAGAACAATTAGAGTTATGAGAGGAGACGGGAGTTCTTATGACGTACTCGTGGGCATGGATGGAGCTGATTTGAGGTACATGGACGAAAGTTCCGTGATCGTGCCCACTCCTGCCAACGAGAGTCCTCCGTCTTCTGTCACGTTCCCTACCGCGACCGAGCCGTCGTCCCCTCCAACTCTGAACTCAGGCGTTGTCACAAATACGTCACTATTGCAAGCCGCTCTTATTCGGGCGACCGCTGAGGCGCAAGTAACGCAACCGAAAGCGTTTTCCCCACCGCCGCCGATAAAGGTAAATACCGAAGTGAGTATAACCCCCGGGGAGCGGCCCAAGCCGGTGATCACGCTCGTATCGTCTTCCAATAATAACGCGCCCCAAGTCCCTAAAGCGAGTGAATCGAAAAGTTCCCCGTCGCAGCTAAACCCCGCAATAAGTCCGGCGGTCGAGAATAGCGACATCTCCACTACAGCCGTAACTGGGTCGGGCCGCGGCGGCTCCAAGAGGGAGTTTGTAAAAAACATAGGGAAAAAATTAAAAGTTAAACGGTCGAAACGAGAAGGTTTGTTCGCTGGCATCGGGCGGCAAAAGTCCAAGTCTGAAAACAGGGCAAGAAAGGCGTTCAGAACCATATCGTTTATATTGGGGGCGTTCGTCATTTGTTGGACACCGTACCACATCCTGGCGCTCGTGGAGGGTTTCTGCACCAACCCGCCCTGTATTAACCAGCACTTGTACATGTTTTCCTATTTTTTATGCTACGCCAACAGTCCCATCAACCCCTTCTGTTACGCGCTGGCCAACCAGCAATTCAAGAAGACCTTCACGAGACTCCTCCGGGGGGATTTCCACGTCACCTAGTCCATGTATATCGGTCACAGAACCGCGTAATTGTTTGGATACAATAAAGCTATTTTTCGATTCAAAATGTTACGCGCACAAAGCTATTGAAATCATTGCTAAGAGATAAGACAATACATACTCAATTAAATGACTCGTATGCTTTAGTGACCATGTGCTTTTGATGTATAGAAGCGAAAATGAAAAATGATTGTGTAGAGGTGTAAAATAGAGCTTTTGTGCGCTAGAGAGGAAGTTATCCTTAGAAGATAACGATGTAAATAAATTCCGTAAATATATGTTGTACATTTTGAAATGTAATTTCATCTTTGAAAGTTCAGAACTGACAATAAAATGATAAAATGTTAGATTGTGTACATAAAGGTAATTGAAAATGTCTCTTTATATTTCTATATTTACTAAGAAATAAACTATAGCGTAATGTTGAATGTTAACCTTATTCAAGCTTTTTATGATGTCAGAGACATCCTAAGATACGTTTATGTTAGGGAGTTTGTATGGAAATGTTTCTACAATTATTGTTGTAAATAAATAGTTATAAATAATCCTCTAAGATTTTATCTTGAGACTATGAGTGAAGTTAAAATATTAAAAATAATTTGATTTTCAGTGAATTATTCACCTTTCCGAGTATACACACATGCAACCTAAAGCAAATAAAGGAAATGTGTTCGTAAAAAGGAATTACTAGTGCTTCCATGCGTTGTTTCTTAGTACTTACTTATCAGAAAATCAATAAGGCAGTAATGCGGACTACCGACAGTGGTTTTAATTATAAAAATTAAACTCAGTTCTTACAGGTATTTACGCCTTTAGGTTGCCCTAAGACCTGTTGCAATTTTTTTATTTAATACTTTATTACCATTTTACTTTTCAAAACAACAACTCTGACTAACCCATACAATTCTAATATTATATAATCTTTGTGAGTTAAGCCGTAATGTTGTTATTTTCTGGTGGGTGCTATTAATTTTTGTTATAAATAAATGTGCCTATTTAATTTACTCATCTTACAAGTAGATGGCTAAGCCTCCAAAGTGTTTTGTATAAGACTCATTGTTTCATGATAAAAGAGAACTACGCTTAAGAGCTTTAAGCCACGAGCCCTGCTAAAGTTTTTCAGCGTTGTGAAAAATAGTCAATTAACTGTTAGTTTTTAATAATAAGTCGTTACGGGCCTAAATCCGTTTATTAATAGACAGAAAGAAGGACTAGATAATAATATTTTGCAAATAATTTTCAACTTTATGTATTTTGCTGTAGATATCGTTATAGGTTTCCATTAAATGCCTATTAGGTGCATTCTATTCGTATAATGCTTCAATATTCACATTTTTATGACAATAAATATTAGTGTAGGAGCCTTTCAGCAAGATAGATTTTACCGGTGATAGAACTCTATCAATTACTCGTAATACAAAGAGTCTGCTTTGATGGGGGTCGTAATCTATTTCGAATTATGGAACAACAAAGCAACGTGGCCAAGATAATTACAAACTTCAAACATAGGTATCGGAACGATGTGTATGAATCATATTCAATGTTATGGGGTATAGTCACCACTTCAGCTGGTCTTTTCACGCGTAAAGGACTACGTTAAGTTATTGCAGAAAAATGGCGACAACTTTTCAAAATTATTATAATTTGAATTAAGTGAAACTCTCTCTATTAAACTAAAGATTTGACAATACTTTTGCGAACCATACGAACCATAGCGGGAGTCATCCGATTTCTCCATCAATCTCCGTTATGTCTTGCTTACCAACACCAAGGCCTCAGAGCCCCAACTGCTCATCGTCTCCACAGCGATGGGCACAAACGTGTGTTGTCATCTAGCAAAGTGCCTAGATGTAACAATTTAAAATGTTTATGTATTACAGATCAATGAATTTCTTTAAATAATTTTTAATATGTTGCGCCGACCACAACTAGTGGGTTTACGGCAGAAAGATCAGAAATGTGAGTTATTAAAGCATTATACCTTTTTATTTCATTATTATTATAACCTGTCATAACATAATAATGTAGAAAGCGACAGTATTATACGCGTATAAATGAATTGTTTATAAAAAATATAAGATATTAAAACACGACATGAAAGACAAAAGTGAAAAATAATAGTAGTTAGCAATTATTATCCTACATGAAATAAAATTACATAATACTTAGTAAACTCGATGGGTTTTGTTATATAGTAAAGAAGCAAATGTGGAGAATATCACTTTTTGTTTATACTTTAGTACTATCCCATGTTATTAGAACCATAATTATATTACTCATACTATACCTTACTGTAAACTGTGTAAATCTAAAATTATTTATTTAGTAGAATGAGCTATGAAATTATGTTCATCGTGCAAGTAAATAAATCATGTTGATTTTTATTGTTTGTTACAGTTACGAAATGTTAGATTTTGGAAAAAAATTCATACCTGCTCTTCGTTTATGTGTATCGAATGTGAATGGAGAAATAAAAATAGAAAATTTAATTTCCTTTTTATTTTTTATATTCCTGGACCCGACTATTAATGTAACTTTTCAAAATAATTGTTATCGCTTATTGCATGCATCTAGATGCCTGCTAATCATTGCACATCTAGATCTAGATACCTAGAATCGCGATTCTTTTTACTGCGTACGTGCAGGATATGGATTTAATTTCCTTTTCACTATAACTTGGTTCAAACTCACTTTCCACCAGGTAGACCTATCCCTAGCTGCCCTGACTCCTGCAGATTTATATGCAGGCAAAAATGACGCCAACGGCGTTGTTTGCTTTGAACTGGGAAATATTCACTTACGACCATTGACACGCTAAGAAGCATTATCATAATGTGCGGTCTACCAATTCAAGAGCCTTCTGATGTTACCTCGTTTTCTAAAATCGACCCAGTAGTTTTTGAATTCAAACATCCATACAAACATACATACCACATACGTACTCCTACATACTCATGCACACCCACATACATACATAGAATATTAACTTCATCACCCTTCCTTGGCTCCGCCGTAGTCGGTATAAATAATATGACAGTACTGAATGAATGAAATATTCGCATACAAGTCGCATTCTCCATAGATATTTACAAGGTATTGACAAAGTCTCTAGAAAAAAAATTCATAGACACTTCGTCCTATATTTTTTATGCAAATAAACAAGCAAGCGGGTCACCTGATGGGAAGTGGTTACAGCGGCCTAAGACGTTAGCAACACTAGGAGTATCGCCAATACGTGAACTACCCCGGGTTACGTTGCTCTGAAACCCCGGGTTACGTTGCTCTGGCAGCAAAAAGGCAAATGCCCCACCGCTACCAAAACCATGGATCTCCAAATCGCCAGCCCATGGAGCACTCAAGACCTTACTCACCGGCAGGAACACATTTCTATTTAAAATACATGGTATTGTTCGGCTTCTGTATTCTGTAAGGAAGTACATCCCCAGTCGGCCGGCCCCAATTCAAACGGAATAAGTAGATACTCCGCTATACCCTACCTACTAGGTGGATACAGATACTTTGATAAAACTATAGAACCTACAGTATTAATGTTGTTGCTTGATTCACATGATTATTACAAGCTCATTATCCTAAACATTTTAGTGCTCTTATGGTCCGTAACATATACGTCTTGCCACGATTGTTCCCAACGACCTATAATTAACAATAATGAGAGAGAGGAAAATTCCGACCTTTAACAAAATAATTTGTCTTTTCGTTGATGGAATCGTGACTAAGACCATTAGGCCGAAGTTAGAAATCGTTGGAAGGTTGACGCTGGCGCCTTAAAAAAGACAATTACAACCCGTCTTAATGCAGGCTCCAATAGTAGTTGATACACGTTTCACACAATTGCGAGGAAAATACAGGCCTGTATTGTTATAACTACTAACCGATTAAATTAAACTTGGTACTAGTTGCAGTAGGGTACAAATTTAACTTAAATAGGGGAGTATCATAACGCCTAGGTGTGTGTAATATTTTCGATTACATGCTTAAAAGTATGAAAGTATATTTCGTTTGCTACGACCACGCTACGGCAACGACAAGGACATTAGACGATATTGAAAACTGGGCACCAAATAGGTAAGGTTTATTAAACTATCGGACATATTGAGTTCACTATTAAAAATAAGTTCAAAACAGATGTAGTGAAAGTACTTAAATTACACCCAGTAAGGTAATCAAATAAGGTAAGTACGGCAAATCTGATGTACAGGAGGCTCAATTCTAAATGTAGTAAGGCGGACATGGCATTCATTTCAACGAAACGTCCAGATTGGTGTGGCAGTCCATAATTTCTAATGGGAATAAAGATTTACAGATGCAGCAGACAGCTGCTGAAGAACTAAAAGTATCGCCGAATATTTTTTTTATTTAGGGGATAATTTTTCAATAACAAGCAAAAGTATATTAAAATTTGCACTATTTCGCACTTACGTAACGCTCCGCGTTTCTACATGCGTCATACAACAATTACCCTTCTTCTATGAGCAGCGCGTTCCAGATTGGTCTGTAAGTGTAAATAAACAAAAGCTTGCGAACTGCCTCTCCTCAAGTTCAACAGTTGATGGTTACCGTCAGTTATGTTTATGATGATAATGATGGTCAGGCTGAAACTCCTTCACGTTTAGGTATATAGCAAATAAGAGCTGGGATTAAAACTGTTATGTTCCGTATGGTTGAAAACCGACTGCCTCGATGCAGATATACAGGATGACCTACCCAAATGTGTCAGAGGATAAATAATAAGATATTAAACGAACCGATATAATTAACTGAATTCCTCATTGAGGACAAATATGATTTGGTCTGTGTGAGTGCTTACTAACACGTAATTTTCCGCATTTACTTACTAACACATATTACTACATTTCCATTTGTTAGTAATTACTAGTGCAAGATATTGACCCCTGGTTGAGTATACCAATATCTTATTATATTATAGACTACACACACACACACAATAGGTAAAAACATCCGAAATTGGCATTCCTAATGGAGACGGGGTCTTGAAAACAAGGAATATTTGAAGTAAAATATACGTTAAATCCTGCCTGTATTGTCAGTTTTCCAGAACCGAAACGTTTCCTTGCGTAATAAAAGAACCACAATTTTTAACCCCAACCACACTCCAACGACTTCGATCAAACCATTTCTATTCTTCACCAAAAAATATAGCACCAAGTTATTTGCGCAACCTGTAGAATCAGTCTCGACGTATCCCGGAACCCGAGCAATGTATGTACGAGTGTCCGGGAACATACAAAGGGTGTCTATACAGGACGCCTTCAGAACGCCCCGTATTAGCTTTGTGTGGCACGCACGTGGGTCGCTTTGTTGATGAATTCGTATACCCAGGTAGGTAGGTAGGTTTTAAGGCTTCATATTGTGCTAGTTTGGTGTGTGCAACTGTACCTATTCTATCTCTTTGAGAATCTGTCGGTTTTAAAATCTGCCAATTAAAAAATTTTTTTTAGAATCTGTTCTTATGCTCATAAAAGCGGTGTCATTATCATCATCACAGACCTTATCAATCCACTGCAGGACTTAGGACCTCTCCCACGAAAGGGGAGGTTATTTCAAAGGCGGTGTAGGTAATCTGCAAACATTTTAAAACCCTAGTGATACTAAATGACCAGACAAGCCAACTTATGGAAATCCGTAACAGTTACCCGTTATAACTAGGTACCATTTAGACTTAGCCTATATAAAAAATGTAGAACAGCAAGTTCCAGTTTTGCTTTGAGTGCATTTACCTACTTGTGTGCGCGGAGGCTGATATGCCTGGCCAGAAGTCTTACATAGTACATATAGTGTCTAACCAAGGTGTTCTATATACAGACGTATATGGACACAATGAATTTGCAATATAATATGAATACCTATTAGTATATCAGCACAGCATCGGTTAGTGTTCTACAAATGTACATAACTTAGAAAAAGTCATTGATACAGGACGGCACTGGGGATCGAACTCTATACTCTCGCTAACGAGACCGACCCCTTATCCATTAGGCCACCGATGCTCTTATGACATGTTTATCACTTTTACTAATGCATACCAATTTAACTCTGTCTGTCAATCTGTCTATCCGTTACGGATACCTCTTCATGACTCGACACGTGTCGGAAGAACTTGAGTATGCGGGCTTGTAAGAGTATGGACAGACGCTGCTTAATACCGACTTATTAGAGTATGGAATCATGATAAACTAGGTATACTATAAGAAATATGAAAATGGCGCCGAAAGGATTTTGATCGGGTTTTCACAGTTTGGTAGTTACGGGCCCAACTTAAATTCTAGGCCATGTTTCATCTAATTCGGTTGGGTTAGAGATACAGCTTGAGTTCTCCGTAGTACTAGCTTTCATACGTTAGGGAAGTCATTTAAAATAGTCGCTCGGAAAAAATATAAACTGCCCTAAAAACTATTACCACGCGAACGATGTCGCAGGCGAAAGGTAGTTTTAAATATAACTTAACAAACTATGCCATTTGACTAAACTTACCTTTATTTATTTATTTAACAATTTATTGCACTCAATAAAGATTTACAGAGAAATAACACATAAATATTTGTTTAGCTCTACGACCGCTGTAGCTACATAAGATAGCTACAATAATGCTTTTTAAAAAAACGTTCAAGAAACAACTCCCTACCCTGTATACCAAGAAGGCGCAGTACCTAAGTGAATAAGTAAGGTATTCTAAATATTGCAGGTTAGCAACGTTGCTGGGTCCAGGTATTAAATTTAGATGGTCGTAAAAGCGGCGTAACTTGCTCGGAGTGATGTCGGATGCGAAGCGATACGGAAGGCTTCTCCGGTCGAGATAAGGCTCTCACGCTAGGCCGTCACTCTCAGCCTTTCACCGAGAAATGAGCCGCCCGCTGAGATTAAAACGATTGACTCTGGTGCATCTTTTCGAGGCTTTTGACTGTGACGTCAGCTCTTCTGATGTAGTAAGTGATTGCAAGAGATATGTACTGGCGTGACATGTCTTTGCAAACACGGCGATGTCCCAGATAAAAAATTGTTTAGGTACGTGAAGAGAGAGACACACGTTAAGTTTGTAATTATAACTGATTCCCGATAATTTAGTGAGTTCAGTGTGTAAGTAAAGAAAACTGAAATACATATAATATTTATAGTAAAAAATATTTCTGCGCACTAATAGCTAAAAATCAGTCGCCACATCACTCTTCTCACCAATATAATTCATAAAATGTCTAACGTGCTATTCATAACTTTCTTGAAGATGAAAGAAATAATCCGATCCGATCTTGATCCGAATAAAAAAGATAACACCAAATAAAACAGTCGGGACCCGTAGCGCTATACAACATATTTTCGACTTTTTCAAAACACTATGACGATGACAAATGGGAAGCGTACATGAAAATCGTGCCAACGCAACACCCGGGACCCAGCCTATTAAACCCAGTTACAAGCATCTTTGATATTCAATATTCTATCCACTCAGCAAACTGGGATGCAAACAGGAGGAACCTGTTATCAGGGACGTCGATATTATTAAAAAAGCTATTAAATTGCAAATTATTCTATCTCGTTGGCAATCGCGATTGTACACAACGATATAAATTACCTCGGCTGGATAGAACTTTTTATCAATTTATTAGGTAGGTACTAGCGTGTGCCCGTCGCTAAGCCCACGTAAAATTCGGCAATAGTTCCCTTAAACACTACTTTGATTTTCGGTGTTCGTTCTGAGATAAGTTCTCAAATGAAAAATGTTTTTTCATAACAAGCTTTTATCCTAGTACCTAACATCCGGCAGAGTATAGTAGAATAGAATCAACCCCTTGCACTTGTGGGTGTCGTACAAGGCGACTAATGTTTTCGAGGCAAAACATCTAGTCTCCGTAGGCTGGTATTGCTGCGATCTCCAACCCGCCTGCCAAGCGTGGAGATTGTGGTATTAATCTCCCCTATTGTAGGAGAGGCTCTAAGTCCTGCAGTGGACAGTTATGGGCTGTGATGACGATGATGATGATAGTACTCTTCAAGATCATTCCAAAGAGACCAAACACGATGGTGTCATCTTATTGTATCATTCTTAGTAACAGAGAATTAGACAAAAATAAGATTATATAATTTCGTTTTTAACTTTAGAAGTGCAGTTTATAAAAAATTCCCGCCAAGTGAGAGTTGAAGTCGCATACAAAGGGTTCTGTACCATTACCATCAATGCGTCGGTAGCCGGGCGGTTGAGTATCCAACTCGTAAGCGAGAGGTACCGGGTTCGAATCCCGCTTCGGCCATGTACCAATGACTCTTTTCTGAGTTATGTACATTAGTTGAATACTAACCGATGCTCTTACGGTAAGGGGAAAAACATCGTTCAAGGCGGACCCCGGGACCTCGTCCTCGAGAGCACAACCGGGTTCTGGCTGTCACAATTCCAATTATTACAAGTCTGTGACAGTCAGACAGACAGAGAGCGGAGACTTAGTAATAGGGTTTCTTTATTACCCTTCGGGAACGGATCCCTAAAAAGGAAAGAAATATCAATGGACGAATTATATACTTACTATAGAATCACATCACCGAAGAGAACAGGACAACTTGTCCCTCCCTTAAAAAAGCGAATTGAACACGACACTTTATGAAAGCAATAAGGTAGAAGACTCGCTTACTTTATGTTTTTATTAAAATTATTTTCCAAGCGACAAAGTTTCCACGGCTCACGGCTGAGTTGGTTCGTCTTGTGGGAGATATTAATGTTCCGAATAGTAAACACAGAATATGAAGTGTTGTAATACTGTAGAAGTTAGCTGCTTTACATTTCTCATCATTGTTTATGTTTTGAGTGTTCATAGTCTAATGGAGTAGGTGATTCATAAACTTAGAACAATTTAGTTATGGACGAGTATTTGAATCTTCAGTTAGGAAATAACAAGCGATATTTAAGTAATAAATACTACACTGTACCCTTGCACCGGCCACTTGCAAGGAGCAACAGGAAATGATGAAGGGCGTCCAGACGAGACCGTCCGTCTATGACCTGGAGATGGTAAACTAGGGAATGTATAACTTTATCAATTAACAGTAAAAAAGAATGCTGAGCGAAAGTGGAAGGGAATGTGTCTGTCCCCTTCATACAACCAATTTCTTATATTTTTTAATATTTATTTTCTCTTTTTTGGCCATGGCTCTTTTTACGTGACGAGATATACATAGGGAATGCAATACCGGGATACCGGGATCCCGATATACCGGGACTAATCCCGGTCGAAAATTTTGCGGAATCCTGCTGGACTGGCGGGATTACAGTTTATACGTGATACTGTGCGCGGGGCGGCTAGTGGGCCGTGGTCTGGCTGGCTGGGCGCTGGCTAAGTGATGCGATGAACACTAAGCGATGAGATGCTACACTTGCGACCTTAACTATCGAACCACCCCCTATTTTTCTATATAAGTTCATACATTTCTGTCATTACAAATGAGTTTTCGGTTTTCGCGGTTTGAAAGCCAATAATTACCTCTGTATTTGATTAATATAAATAAGATTCATTGTCTTATTGGCTATCATCACGCGAAAATCTAATTAAAAGTGATTAAGTGTTTATGAAGTCAAAGACCGATTTTAAACGCCAGAAATGTATGCGTATATGGAAAAATATGGAGCGGTTTGATAGTTATGCTTGTTGTTTCCAAAATAATGTTTAATTTGTTTACGATGTTGTTTGTGGTGTGTACGTAGTTATTTCAAATTTATGTTGATGTTGACTAGAGTATGTCAATTTATCTCTTAATCTTTATATTGTAGGGTCTTGCCCTAAAGCTTGGTGGTGTAATACGGTGTCGGGTGTACTTACTGTTATTAGGACTCCCGTTCAAACAACTGTTCAGCACGTTGACACTTTTATTTGAACATTTTATATATATAATTGGTATATTCTTGGGTTTGGCCCTTCCGGCTCTGATTGCTCATCATCATTGCCTGGAAAATTAGTTAATACTGTAAATTCTGACTACGTTGTAACTACGTTCTACAAATATTTTGAATCGAATCGAACTTCGATTAGAGTATTTTCTTTTGGGGAAATGATCTCTCGTTTCCTAAATATCCAATTGGTAAAAGTAATGATGGTTTTTAGACAAATACAAGGGTATTGGGGTGTGTGTCTGCAATCTTTACTTTTTCGGCCAACAGTGAAACCAGTGATCCAGCCTGGACAAAGGTTGTGTGGAGTGGACTTTCGTAGAAACTTTCGTGCTTTTAACCTTTTAAATTCCTTTTATAAATTTCTTATTTTGTAGTTTGTAGTTTCTGGACTGATTGTATATAAACCCATTACCCTGAATATTCGTTGTTTTCTTATTAACCGAGCCTGGCACTGTCCGTAGGACAGAGTTACGTTATAATATCTAAAAATACTAAACAACCATTTTAAATGTACCAAAAACCTTGTGTAATTTAGGTTAAAATTAAAACCATGAAAACGAGGTCTATAAGGTCTTTATTACGATTGATTTCTGGGGTCTAAGTCAACCCTGCGGGATCCCGCAAATACATGGATCCAGCGGGACTAAGATGGTTCAGTCCCGCAAATACCTGGATTGAAATTATGTCGCGGGATTGCATTCCCTAGATATACATAATTGGACTTCGTTATATGATTATAAATCTATATAGTATAAGAGGCAGTTCATGGAAAGGTCAGAAAGGTTAGACAGTTGTAAAGGGTAATGTGCAGTTAAACTGCAGTTTAAAAATCTAATAGTCATAATTCACCCAAGGGGCTATGAATAGGCAATACGACAGCTTGACAGTAGCTGTTTATTGCGCTAACGGAGTGTTCCATTTACGATACTTATCAAATTTATCCAAAAGACGTCCATTGGACTTTGGGCCCCTGCCACAGCAACTCGGACAGCCGGGTAATTACCTAGCCTTTTTCTTCTCCATTATCATTGCTAACTTTGGCGGCTGAATTCAATAGTTAACCTTTACCACAAAGTAATAAACATGCGCTTTGATTGGAACACTATCATTACAAGCACAGGCTTAAGCTCAAGTGACTGTGTCCCGTACGGAGAGAAAACGGTTACGCAAAATATCCGCCTGAGCTCACGTCAGCGCTTGTAGTATGTACTATAAAAGTTCGTTTGTATGAGGTTGACCCTATGTTACTCTGCGCCTTTACTGCCAAAACTGTATAGTTAAAACTAAATGTGTATAAAACGCATAAAAGAGTTCCTCCTCCCTGCTCTATTTTCAGCGTCATCGCCACCGAACAGGTGAGAATGGGGTCAAACGCAAACACGAAATCAATAAAAATACAAGTATACAGCTATTACTAATGGCCTTATTGCATTGCTAGACAGGTGGCCCGCATCTAGGTCTATTTTTAGCATGACCTAACAACTTAATAATATCGACGGGCTCATAGTCTACACCGTAGCTGGTGAACCGTGAAACTGTTACAGAAGTGAAGTCTCCTTCAGAAGTGAAATGAAATTGTGTGTGTGTGTGTATTCCCGCACATTTTATCGCATGCCTTGTCGGCACAAAAAGTTCGTCGGTTGCATAATGGCTAGAGGGTGGGCCTCGTATTTATGAGGTGCTGAGTTCGATTCCCATTACCACCGACCACCATGTACAAATGACTTTTCTGATTTATTTACCTACATTTATAGTACTTTTTATGCTCTTCAGATGAGGTAAAACATCGCAAGGAAAACTGCACATTCAGGCGACGACAGTGTAACCGTGATCCAAGGTCAGGCTCCCCTGTTAATAAGGTCGCGGAGGTCAGATGGCAGTCGCCTTTCTGATATTACCTGATCTGCCAAATCCTGGATCACAGTCAAACCTACTCCGAATCTGATACGGGAAAATGTACTAGGAAGAAGATTTAATCCCTTGCCTTGGTATTAAAGTTATCATCATCAGTGTTGGAATATAAATGGGTAAATCCAAAAGCCCGTGATCCGTTGTCATTCGTAGCTATGGATATGTACCTTACTCTCATATATACACAATTTGAATTGAACTTGACTGACATTTTGGTGAATTTGTAGTCCATCTCGCATTTTGACACGAATATGTAAATTTTAATAAATTCTGTAAGCATCGGGTCGTTATCGGGTCGTCTTCGTATATCGTCGCCATGTTAGCGGCGCTCGAGCCGTTGCTGCAACGGAGATTTGGACGCACCGTTGGGAATGAAAAGTTAATCCGTGGTATTATCGATGGCTCCAATACAACAGAGACAAAGACACACCTATATGAATTTCATATATCGTTCGGCCATGGTATTGTTCAGGAACGCAGCAATTGTCTGCCTAGCCAGTCCAATGAAAGGCATTTAGCATAATCTAGGTACTCATCGTCCAAACCTTGATAAACCACCAAAAAGTGATAAACCACTTGCGATTCTGCATTTTTTGTTTTGCATCGTGTTTACTGGTTTATCACAAAAAAATTTAACTAGCCGAAATACAAGAGTGTTGTACTAACAACTCCAATTCTGACTACATGTTATTCGCGATAAAAGCCAGGGTCTCGTCTCACGATCTCGGCTTAATAATGGCAATCTTCAGGACTAAATAACAGTTATAAGCGACAGCTCCGGTCCCGCACTTCTTGCTGACGCGGGCTTTGTTCCGCGAGCCTCATTCTCCACGAGTCATTAGTGGAATGGTAAAGCGTTTTGTTTGCTCTTTTCTTTATTAAACGCTTTTGTTTCTATTTCTTTATTTTTTATTATTCACGCCTTGCTTTTTTTTTGTTGCTGGCTAAACACTGTTCAGCGGCCAGTGGCTCCTTCTGAATTAAACACTAGTGCCAATGAAAACTTATGTCTTGACATAAGTTTTCATTATTACATTATTTATCTTGATAAATAATGTAATAATCTGCTTACCTATAGCCAGCGGATATGTCCGCGTAAAATTTGACTATGTCGTGTTTATGCGGGAACTATATTGAATTTCGGAATAAACAATAAAGCGATGTCCGGCGCAATGGCGCTGCAACGTCGCATTTTAGGTGCGGTTGCGAGATTATGACGCACTCTAACACAGTAAAATTTAATGGAAATCCGTTTAGTAAATTTTGCGTGAAAGTACAACAAATATTCATCCAAACAGCTATCTATAGAAGTTTTTGAATTTTTACTTATTTGTAGAATGGCTTCAATCTTCGCAAGTAGAGAATGGGGTCTGAGATCCACAGTAAAAGTATAATATTACCGTTTATCCCAAATTTAGTTCGGGAGAACTAATTTGACCAAGTCACCACCTACGGGATTTACGGCCGAAGATTCTTGAAGAGAGCCACTTAAAACTTTCAAACGGCCGACGGAGTTGTGGCCAAATTAAATAATTTGTAGATCCACAGGAGGTACGGTTAGTAAATATCGAGTCTAAGTTACAATATGACTCAAAGTGTTTCAGTTATCACAAGATTTTTAGATTGTTGTTTATTAAAAAAAGTACTTTATTTAGTAGCTGTATATCGTGAGATGTACGACAGCATGGAATACTCGTTCAGTGCCATGGCGGATGTGGATAAGGCAGCCGCCTATGTTGGCAAGCGAAAATCTGGGGGAGGCGGAAAAGTTGAAACACTTTTCTAGCGCAATGTAGGACAGTCAGCGCTATCTATGTGCAATGCTTGCTAACTTGTGTGCGTGTACTCGTAAAAGATGAGTATTGTTAAATTTTCTTATTACAGCGATATATGTCACTGCACTACTAACCCCTTCTATTCACGGGGGGTCAACTATGCTAAAACTTGATCAATGTGAACCAGCCAATAGAGACAAACACTAAGATTCATCTCGCACGCCAAGCATAGAAATTATCGCAAAATCTTCCTATAATGTCGACGAAGCCCAGGTCCAACAGTAGTCTTTTACGCTCTGTTGGTGATAATTTGGTAGCATTTGTAGATCATGATACAAGCTGATGTTCTAGGGTAGCAATAACAGTCAATTGCTGACTTATCAATATTGTTATTTAACCCAACTTTCACGAAATATCGTGTCTAGTTACTTTGGCTTCCGTTTTAATTTCAATGCTTGAGAATGGTGTTTAACAACGTCATCTACTGCGACACATCGACCTAGGCATTTTTTCATTTTATGCTAGCTCTGAGAAATGCGCAGATTCGGATGAGAAATGCAAAGGTATTTGAAATGCAAAGTGATTTCTTTGTATAAAAAGGATAAAAAGACTTATTCGATTAGAATTATTTTGCTGTTTGTACTTACGCCATCACCTTCTTGGTAAATTGCACCATCTGTCAAAATCGCACATGGTATTAGCCTACAGGGCCGGTTTGAGGTTTGATTAATGGAACTAGTGCTGTTGGTACCTACTAACTGAACTGCGGGTATGCCCAATTCAATTTAGGACTACTCTATGTAGCTTTATTCCGTATGTTATCGAAGTCAAAAGAGATTGTCGACACAGAGGGTACCGTAATTAAAAAATATTGATACCTAGATTGTGCCCTGTGACAGGTTTGATCCCAAGGTCGGAATAGCATACATAGTGCGACACTTCTCCTAGAAACATTATGGCCAAAAACAAAAATCAGGAATTCAAGCGCTTGCCCTTGTGCGACACGCACCTTTTTAACTATTCACAGTTGTCAACGGTACTAGTTCTAGTGATGTAATAAACTCGAGTCCGGGAGTCTGAAATTATAAACTCGACTTTTCTCTCGACTCGATTTTGAAGGACTCAGTGACCTAAACACTCACCGAGTTTCGAGTAGAGTCGAGCTCGAGTCATCAGAACATGGACTCGACTCTAAAAAGAATACGAATCGTAGACATAAGTTTTATCTAAAATCGAGTTCGAAATCTTGACTTGTAGCGACTACTACTTAGTGTCTCGAGTATCACAAGCTTAAATATAAGACACCACAGCAAATTATACCACAGTTTCACATACCATACCATATCACCGCTCGGTAGATACCTTAAGACGCGAGCGAGACTCATTACATGAAGAGACTCGAGCGCACAAAAGACTCGATCATTAACTCTCGCTCGCTCATAAAACATCGAGCACACTATAGTCTCTGTCATAATGAGTCGAGTCGCATGACTATGAGTCGAGTCCAAAAATATAGACTCCCGGACTCGAGTTTTTTACAACACTAGCTAGTGCGGCTTTGTAGATAGATTGTCTCTGTCGCACGCTTGTGAGTAAATACGAAGCTGAAACTAGTCAATATGCCGATGCACTATTGACCGACGACGTATGTATCATAGGTTTATTGCGAGTGCTAATCAAACCAATCCCACATACGATAGTCGATCATCACCCACAATAAAAACTGCGAGATTTTGTCTTCGACATCTTGAAGGCATGTAATACTTTACCACTGTCTTTGTTGTCCGTCGATAATGCTTACTTTGTTACATTAAGATAGCCAGCCTAATTGAGAACATGTGACATTTCAGTTTTTACCGTGGTTGTACAAGTAAGGAACAGTAGGTAAAGCCTGAGGGGTCCGCCTACGGGGTTATAACCGTCTTATCCGTTTTTGTCGCTCGGGAACAATGTTTTGAATTGAAGTGTTGAAGATCTACAGACGACACTGCGGCAGGGCCGATCTAGAGTTTCAGTTTATACTAATCATAAGGATTATATAAGTTCACATTATAGCAGTATAAAATAAGTCACTTTCGGATGCGGGGGCTGTAGTCGGAGATCGTCGGCTCGACTGCGATTCTGAAAGGGACCTTATTTTATACTACGTAGAGATTAGTATCAACTACACGCTTGCCTTCTATAGATGTAGCGAATAAAGCGATGAAGATATGAATGAGTGACCCAAAAAACCTCGTAATTTTCAGCGTTTACGGATATTGCTGAGCCCGCGGTAGCACCTTAGAGATACCTGACCTGATCCAAAAATTGGAGATATCTGACCTTTTTGCAAGAATTGAATTTTCTGAGCTAAAACATTTGGGACAAATGGTACAGAAATCGTGCTGCGTTCTAAGGCGGCGGTATCACCTATCCTTACTTACTGCTGTTACCTAAAACTGCGTCCGAACAGCGAACGCGCAGCGTCCGCTTATTCGCCGCGTAGCATCCAGTGTAACGTAAGTGTAAATCGTAGTTTGAAGGGCACGAACAGTAGAATTTATAGGTACGAAGTGGGTATCAAAATTCCGTGATAAAGAACGAAATTATCGTGATACCTTAATATTAATTTTATAATCACATCTACTCAATTTCCAAAATGTATACAGTGAGACGTTCTTTGGCCCAATTATAAACATTGTTCGGAATAAGTAATATTTGTACGAGCACTTGTCTGCTGAATACATTGAGATAAATCTCGATACTGAGATAAGTTTTGATATGATATTTTACCAAAATGTTTCAAAATTTTACATTACCCCACAAGAGCCAACCTACGTAAGGTTGGCTTTCCGAATACAATTGTAGGTATTTACCTACGACGTTCGTGGAAGCAAACACGCGGTCACTTGAAGGGAAGACGAACCAATGGCACCCCTATCATTGTAACCGGGAGGAAGCTGGTCATTCAATAAAGTGCTGTCAATATGTGCGTGTGTTAATTCAAGTTCTTCTTAAAATTCTGAGAAGTTGTGCCGAATGTGCCGAGTCAAGTGTGCCGAATCAATAGCTGGACCAATCGCTTTATTATTTACAATGTCACTTAATAGCGGCACAGTACCGACTATTTGGAAGAGGGCTTATATTACACCAGTTCATAAAAAAGGACCTAAAACAGAAACAGTAAATTACAGACCTATATCTAAACTGTGTATAATCTCCAAAGTCCTTGAAAAGGTAGTCTACACGCAAGTGTACGCCTCGCTGCAAAGTTCTTTCAGTCACTTCCAACATGGGTTTCTGAAAGGTCGTTCCACTGTGACTAATTTAACTCTTCTTAATAATACATTGACTGATGCTATGGAGAGTGGCTCACAAGTTGACGTTATTTATACAGACTATAGCAAAGCCTTCGATAGAATCAACCACAAACTGCTTTTAAATAAGTTGGCTGCTATCGGGATCAGTGGTGATCTGTTCAGATGGTTCACCTCCTACATTTCAAATAGATCTCAGGCTGTCGTAATCAGCAACTATATGTCTGGTTGGGTGACCATTCCTAGTGGCGTGCCCCAAGGTTCATTATTGGGGCCTCTGTTGTTTGTTGTCTTTATAAATGACATAGAATCATGTTTTTTAACAGCTAGTCTTTTGGCTTATGCAGATGATATGAAGATATATGCTACCATAGATTCATTTGCTGACGCTGAGGCCCTCCAGGCCGATCTCGAGCGTCTTGACGACTACTGTCTGATAAACAAACTGGATCTCAATCCCGCTAAGTGTTCAATTGTGACTTACGGTCGCAAGCGAGCTTTCATATACTTCGATTATGTTCTTAAAGGACAAAAACTTCAAAGAGTCTCTGTGGTGCGTGATTTAGGCGTTCTGCACGACTCCAAACTTATTTTTGACTCACATATCAACGCTATAGTAGCTAAAGCATATAAGGTGCTTGGTTTCATAATGCGATGTTCTAAAGAATTCAATTCCATTAAAACTATGAAGATATTGTACTGTACGTTTGTTAGGAGTATTCTTGAATATGCATCTCAGGTTTGGAGTCCGTGCTATGCTATTTACAAGTCACGTATAGAGGCTATACAAAAGAAGTTTATGCGTTATTTATGCTATCGAGCGGGTCAGTATTATGAATCCGACAATTACTTACGCCTATGCAAGAAACACCACCTTCCTCCACTTCTCAAACGAAGAGAAATAGCAGACCTGAGACTACTCATCAGAATTGCATCTGGTACTGTTGATTGCCCGGAACTTCTCTCTCGTATTTTTATTAAAGCGCCTGCAAGATCCTTTAGACACCACTACCCTCTTTATGTTCCCGAAGCTACCACCAACTATAGGAGAAATACCTTTCTGTTACGTGCAGCTCAAAATTTTAACGTCTTGTCCAAAGTTGTTGACCTTGACCTGTTTAATATGAGTTGTGAATCGGCGAGAAATCGGGTACTTAAGTATTACTTTGATACACTGTAATGCAATTTTTTTTTTTGAAAAATTGAATCGAGCAAAGATAATTTTAGGCTTAAGTTGTTGTGTCTCATCAACTGTTGTACTTATTTTTATTTATTGTGTGTTTTCTCAGTGGAAGCCTATAATTGGCTATGTAATGCTATTATTGTTTTTAGTGTAATAACTGCTGTTGGCTTTCCTTAAGTAAATAAAAAAAAAATAAAAAAAAAATAAAAAAAGTTGTTTGGGCCAGCGCCTGCTACCGAGTTTCACCCGCGTAGATACTACAGGTGAGTGGCGGTCAACTATCCCACGCCTGTCAAGATATTTCTTGCCGCGTACGACCATTTTGTGGTCATCTGTGGTGTGGTCATCATCACTTACCTTCAGTTGGCCAGCATGTTCTTCGTAATATTAATTTACTGTACTCACTAACCTAAGTTAAGGATGTAATGTGGAACCGAATAAAGTGCTGTCTATGTATATGTCTATGTCTATATTCGTTTGCCTCATACTGTTAAAAAATTATAACCAAACTTTCTTTTGTAATGATAAATGTTCATTCATACATTCATTCTAAACGTAAATTGTTTACTATTTCGTTAACGACAAGACCAGATTATTCTATTCGTTTTCTATATTGGGTAATTTGATCGCTCAATAGGTACTGTTTGAAACCTACAAGGTAATATATTACTTGACGGCTAATAATATACTATATATTACCTTGTATGGATCTCTATTAAACATTAAACTGAAATACGTATTTCTAATTTGGTATAATTTTACGACAGCAGCAAGGTTCACCAGCCCTGCGTTTCTAGGTTTGTTTGTGAAGTGTATCTCAAATGTCCTCTACTAGTTAGGTATGTGGTCGGTATGTGCGGTAACAGGAAGCTTAGTGAAGATCAAAGGGTATCACGACGTGTCGCTTACTCGTCGTGCTTAGCCTACAGAGATTAGTTCCTATTTGCTATTCATTTGTTTTCATCTAATGGTAGATTAACATAATTGATGTTACCGACTGTGCCTCGTTTACTACAGGAAGAGCTCTGTAATTTTGTCTAAGACTTTCAATAAAAAGTTAACTTGACAAGATTTTATTTAGGTATGATTCTGCAACGCTGCGAAGTAGTGGATTACAAAATAATTACAATACCTATGCTTTGTTCACAATAAAAATTGATAGGTACATTAAAACTTATTATTAAAAAACTTATTAAAAAACATCGTCAACTTAACCAGTGAAGTCAAGCATATTAAGGAGGTGTATGCAACAATAAATCAGTTAAATGATTTAAAAATGGACTTCGAAAATATCAAGCATGCATCTATAGTCAATAGTTTTGATCCCATAAATCGAAAAAGAGGTACATGCAGAATGAATAGTTTTACATACGATAGCGGACCAGTGGGTATACAATACATTTCGCAAGGAATAGATAACGACCCAAGGTGCGATATAGCGTTGTCTCATTCTGCCTTGCATACTCCCAACGAGCGCAGTGATCAATCCGTCTCATGTACGTTGACAAAAGCTATGAATGAGGCCTGCACCACGGTTCCTGTATGCGCCAACGAGAGCAAAGGAGACGCAGCATGTTGTGATGGCAGCGCAGTGAGTCAGAACGAGACGGAACACATCACGACTTTGGAATGTGCGCAAGCGCAAGCGCAGCGCGGTTCCCCTACTACGGGTGTTTTAAACTCGACGCGTCTCAACAAAACAACTTGCGAGAATCGATTTAATATGCAAAGCACACATAATGCGGAGTTTATGAGTCGAGTTCGAGATCCAGTGGTTGTGGATAAAGGCGATGAATGGACAATGGTGAATAGGAAAAGTAAACGTAAATATAAATATCTGGGTCAAAAAGGCAGAGCTTGTTCTGAGCCGCAAGGAAAATTTAGAGCAACGCAGAAAAGTATACCATTGTTTATATCCAACGTGTGTAAGGATACGAGTGAGGCGGACATAACCTATTACATTAAAAATAAAACGAGTGAAGTAGTCTCCCTTACAAAGATAAAGATGCGGCACGAGAAAAACTACGACTCGTATAAGTTATTTGTGCCGGAAAGTAAACTTAATGTGTACATGGATGGAAACTTTTGGCCTAGCGGTGTCACATTTAGGCGTTTCATACCGTTTAGGCATAAAGTGAATGAACAGAATGGCTCGAACATAGCCTCGGATGATGTGTATGTCGAATAAATGATTTACGTACCTATGGACGTGTGCGCACAAAAGAATCACAACAAACTAAGGTTTACAACCTTTAATTGTAAATCGGTGAAGAGATCAGTGGATGATGTGCGTTTGCTGTGTCAATCGGCTGAGGTTGTGGCCCTTCAAGAGACATGGCTTCTCCCACACGACATCCCGGTGCTTGGTACCATACATCAAGACTTCGAGTACACAGGAAAATCGGCAGTGGATACCTCACAGGGAATCTTGAGAGGAAGGCCCTACGGTGGAGTGGCGATCCTCTGGAAGAAAGGCGTGTTCCAGTCCGTTTCGGTCGTAAAGTGCAACAGTGATCGGTTGGTGGCGGTTCAATTATCAATCATGAATCGTTCCGTAATGGTGATAAGCGTCTACATGCCTACTGACTCGATGGATAATTTGACGGAGTTCACCGATGTGTTGAGTGAAATTAGTGCAATTATAGACAGTAGTGGCATAGAGACAGTTTATATATTGGGGGATTTTAACGCGAATCCAAGTGAGCTTTTTGGTCGTGAATTGCAAAGCTTTTGTTATGACCAAAACTGGTGTTGTGCTGACATATGTAGATTAGGTATAAACTCTGGCACTTACACATTTGTAAGTGATGTACATGGCAGTACTAGCTGGCTAGATCACTGTGTGCTCACGGAATCCGCATGGCAAACGGTCACTGACATGAATGTGGCTTGTGGTGTGTATTGGTCCGATCACCTGCCTATAACTATGAAATGTAATGTGGACATAGTGCCTTCTAAAAGCTGTAAAACTGATGCTAAAAAAGATAACATTCTTTGAGGATCGAGAAATAGTGATCAAACTAGTATGTATTTTGAATTATGTAATAGTAAACTTAAGTTATTAAACTTTCCTGCAGTGTTCCGTTGTTGTGCGGATAAACATTACTGTGATAAATTGGAGCATAGGCTAGCAATAGACCAAATGTATGAAAATGTTGTAAACATTCTTACTACAGCCGCAATTGAAACATGTACTAAGGTGAAGCCCAGGGGACGGGCCAGGGTGGCCGGCTGGAATAGGCATGTGCGGGACGCGCACAGGGAGGCCAGGCTGAAGTATAAATCCTGGTTGTTAAACAACAAACCTACTACAGGTAAGTTGTACGAGGACATGTGTACGAGTCGAAAAATATTCAAAGGTCGTTTGAAATGGTGTCAAGACCATAAAGAACAAATCCGAATGGATATTATTGCTGAGCATCACTCTTCTAACAACTTTAGTGAGTTTTGGAAGTCTACTGGGAATTTGAATAAGCGGCCTGGCCTGCCTGCGTGCGTGGGTGGGTGTAGTGAGACGGGTTCAATAGCCAACTTATTTAAGGATCATTTTCAGGTTGAATCTCCGTTGGGTCCCTCGCGGGAGGTGGGCGATGCTGAGCCCGACCGTGGCGGGGGGCACGTTCGTTTCTCGGCGGCTGAAGTCGCGGCAATTATAAAAAAGATGAAACGAGGAAAGTCGCCGGGCCACGACGGGCTCAGCATCGAGCACCTTAAACACGCGGGATTTCATCTCGCTAGGGTTCTCTCTATGCTCTTCTCGCTTTGTTTGGTTCACTGTTACTTACCTCATGATCTTATGAAAACTTTGGTGGTCCCTGTTGTAAAGAATAAAACAGGTGACCTGTCTGACAAGACAAATTACCGGCCTATCTCGCTGGCGACGGTGGTTGCAAAAGTCCTAGATGGGCTGTTGGGCGAGAGGCTAGATCAATACCTACATCTACAGGACGCTCAATTTGGCTTTAGACAGGGGCTCTCTACTGAGAGTGCCATACTCAGCCTTAAGCATACGGTTAGGTACTATACCGACCGAAATACTCCTATCTATGCATGCTTCCTAGACCTCTCCAAGGCATTTGATCTCGTGTCATATGATAAGCTCTGGGAGAAAATGAGGGGAAGGGGTATGCCTAGTGACTTGGTTGGAGTGTTTCGGTACTGGTATAGTAACCAAACAAACTATGTGAGGTGGGCTGATGCACTTTCAGATGAGTATAGGTTGCAGTGTGGGGTAAGGCAGGGGGGGCTGACGTCCCCTAAACTCTTCAACCTTTATGTTGATGATCTGATTGTCGGTCTCAGCAACAGACGTGTCGGATGCTACTTAGATGACGTATGTCTCAATAATCTGAGTTATGCAGACGACATGGTGTTGCTGGCACCGACGGTTGGGGCATTTAGGGATCTCCTTGCTGTTTGTGAGGGCTATGCGGAGGATCATGGCCTAATATATAATGTAAAAAAAAGCGAGTATCTGGTCTTTGGGACCGCTGGAAAGCGTACTGACCCAGTACTTCCCATTACACTAAATGGAACCTTGATTCAAAGGGTAAATCAATACAAGTATCTGGGTCACATGTTGACCAGCGATCTTAGGGACCAGATGGACATAGAGAGAGAACGTAGGGCGTTGGCGGTGAGAGGTAATATGATTGCCCGTTGGTTTGCTCGTTGCAGTGAGGCGGCAAAAATTACATTGTTTAGAGCCTATTGCCAAACATTTTATACGGGCAGCCTATGGGTTAGTCATACCTTGAAATCGCTCAATGTCCTACGTGTCCAATATAATAACACCTTCAGGATGCTGTTGGGGCTGCCGCGCTACTGCAGCGCGTCAGGCATGTTCGCGCAGGCGAGAGTGGACGGCTTCCACGCCATAAGGCGCAAAAGAACTGCTTCGTTATTAAGGCGCGTGCGCGGCAGCCCGAACAGTATCCTGCAGGTTATAGCTGATAGGTATGATTCACCTATATGGCAGGCATTTGTCAAGGTTGTCATATAGATAAATCACATTTAAAATTAAAATATTAAAAATTGTTCTACTAACATATATTGTAAGATACCTGTACTACTAACAAAAATGAATCTCTGTTGTCTGAATAAAAAAATAAAATAAAAAAATAAAAAACTCGTGGAGGTGGCCTAGTGATGTTTTTATATTATATAGTCAGGTATTTGACTGCCTAGGGGTCCGACTCGTAAGCGAAGGTACCGGTTCGACCCCAATGCCGCCATGTATAATTACAATATTTTAAACTTGAACATTAACAGATATTCTTACGGAGAGAGAAAACATCGTAAGGAAATGTGCACACATTCAGGCGACTGAATGTATAACCATCGTCCAATCTGGTAAGGTTTGCCTGTTAAAAGGGTCATAGAGGTCAGATGGTAGTCGCTCCAATGCAAATACCTGATCTGCCAAATCCTGGATCATGATCAAGGCGGACCTAGGGCCGTCTTGCGCGAGAGCACAACCGGAACATAAATACCAAGACGATAATGATCACTTCAAAAATCGATTAATTGTTAAAACTTTCCACCTATGTAGTCACAACGGACGACTTGTGTATCCCGATTAAACATATATCTCTTTTTATTTTGAAGATTAATTTTGGACATAACCTAAATAAAAACTTACAAACTGATACGATACGTCTTGGAAGGCGTACCAAGAGCAGTAGAAGAAGAAAGGCAGTGAAGAGGGTGTGGCGTTTCAAATGTCAAAAAGAAGTCAATGTTATACAAAAAGCTAGTATCAATCTTCGACTGTGATAATTGTATTGATCTTAAATTAATTGTGCCTACTGTTTATGAGTGCAGAACAATAAACTGTTGCGCCTGTGAAGTGTATCTTTAATTTCATCAGCTGCATACTCAGGTACCTAATTACAAGGGAATGAAAACCAGCGAATACCTTGGCAGCACACGCCTTGCCAACAAAACTTATATAAACAAAACTTGTATAAACAAAACTTATAACCTACACTGTATGTGGATTTCAATATATAAAAAAAATTACGTGCGGCACTCGGGGACTGCCGCGGTAAAGCTATTGCATAGCATTTTTTATCAACTTATGCAACTATAATTATTTATTTATTTTATTAATGCAGTATTTTTTCCGTCTTTATCTAAAAAGCACGCTGTCTCACCTAGCATTGTGTCTTAAAGAGATAGAATCAGTTATGAGCAGTTAACAGCTAGTCTACACGCATACGTCTAGTCGCACGCACACAAACACCGTGCCGAAGTCTGCCGAACTGAAACGACGTTAGACGATGCACGGCTTTCAACACCGCACCGCTGTGCCGGTCGGAGTGGGGGGTGTTAGGTTTTTTTTCGTTACGGAATTTCTTGATTCGGTCGCCGCGCTCAAAGCCCGCGATAAAAGCTATGCAATAGCTTAAAACAGGTTTTAGGCTGAACTGAATAGGTAGCACGACCAGCCATATCGAAAAGCACAGACAGGATGAAGGATTGACAGTTGCCGGTGGTCATAGACCTGACCTGAACGTGAAATTTTTTAAAACATAGAACGATAGTGTCATACGTACTTCAAAATTAAAGCGTATGACAAGCACTAACATAAACCACAGTTACAAACTTTTCTTCTTTGTAATATTAAAATACTGCGTTTTTGAAATGTTTAAACTTTAATTCCCAGAGAATCGTACTTACCTAGTTCATAAAAAATTTCTAATAATACGAATTACCAAATTAGGTAAGTTTTACCTCAGAGGAAATAATCTTTGTAGGCTTTAAATTTCCCAGTGAAATCCTTACATTTTCCAGAAATATAAAGTTACTTGCTTTGGCCCGCGAATTCATCGGTATTTTGCTGTAGTATTTAAATGTTGACAAGTTATGTAAGAATTCACAACATTTTAAAGGAAAGACGCGATAGGAAACCCGGAACATGCCTTTAAAATATGTGATAATAACCGCTATAGTTTAAAACATTATGTTAGGAATTCACAAGTTTTATTTTAGGTGTTATATTTAATGTGATTTTTGCTATTTGTAATACAACTTGCGCTAAATCTTAATATTGAAAAACTTTTAAGAATTTAAATTAAATACTTATAAGTAATTTGACAACTTATTTGTCGGGGGTTTCGGCGACCCACCACCACCTCAGGGGCCCAAGCCATCCTCACCTGCACGTGGTCCCATGCTGGCAGACGGACGAGGCTCTGGCGAATTGGCTTTTCCCTAACTGATTAAGCGGGTCGGATGGGAGTCGACTCATGTAGAAAGCCAAAACCCCACAAAATTAATGGCAAGTCGGAAAAGGAAACCGGACACAGATAGAGCGTCGCCGCAAAACGACGCGCAGGGGGATCGGCCTACTCCTGTGTTAAGTCGGTTAGGGCTACCGGGTCCAGGGCGGGCCCGGCTAAAGACGCTAGCCCACAGAAAGGTCCGCTTAGCGTCGTGGAACCTTGGCACGCTGACCAGACGGGCGCGTGAGCTGGCCAATGTGCTCGCCAGGCGGAGGGTGGCACTGGCGTTCGTGCAGGAGACTCGTTGGAGAGGCAACAGGTCCCGCGTATCGGGAATGCCTACAAGCTGATATAAACGGGCTTGCCGAATGGGGACAACGGCGTGGAGGTAGTGCTCTCTGAGGAGTTTAGGGACAGCGTCGCGGACATGACGCGTGTAAGCGACCGCCTTATGGTTGTGGGAGTGCTTATCGAAGGGGTCGTCACCAATTTAATAAGCGCCTACGCTCCACAGGTCGGTTGCAGCGATGCGGACAAGGCGTTCTGAACGGTCATGTGGGTGAGAAGTGTGAGGAGTTTGGCCGTGTTCATGGCGGTTTTGGTTTTGGGAGCTGTAACGCTAAAGGGGAAGAAATACTTCGGACGTGTGCGGCTGGCGATCTGGCCATCGTGAACAAGTTTTTCCAAAAGAAATCCGAGGATCTGATCACCTACAAGAGTGGAAGGAACGCCACTTAGAACGATTACTTTCTCACTCGGAGAGACAATATTAGCAAAGTATCCACCTGTAAGGTTATACCCGGAGATAGTCTCACTGCCAAACACCGAGTCCTTGTGATGGACCTGCACGTTAAGCGCCGAGGCAAATACCTGGAGCAGTGCCGACGCCTAACTCGGTGGTGGCTGCTTGAAAGAACCATGTCCTATGAGTTTGCCGCTGCTGTCAGCGACCTTAGTGTTGCGATAGACTGTGAACCCGTCCTCAAGGAGACCTGGTGGTGGAACAACACAGTCCAGAGGGACATCACCGACGACGACATTTGACGACCTGAGTGGTTCAGTGGTCAACATGCCGGTCTGCCACGCAAGAGGTCCCGGGTTCGATTCCCGGCCGGGCAGAAATTGAAATGATTAATTTTAATTTCTGTTACGGGTCTGGGTGTTCTATGTATAATAAGTATGTATTTAAAAGTATTTAAGTAGTTTATCAGTTATCTAGCACCCATAGCACAAGCTTTGCTTAGTTTGGGGCTAGATGGCGCTGTGTAAATTTGTCCACAAATATTTATTTATTATTTATTTATTTATTTATCAGGCTGAAGAAAGCCCTCTTTAAAAAGTGGCAAGCGTCCAGATCTCCACGTTGCCAAAGGGATGCCAAACATGCCAGCAAACGAGCGGTAGCCAGAGCCAGACGAGAGCACTTACGTCCTTTGTACGATAAGTTGGAATCGTCTGAGGGGCAAAAACTCATTTACAAGTTGGCACGATCGAGGTTTAAAGCGGCACAGGACATTTTCACGTGCCGCTGTGTAAATGACCCTAGCGGTAACCTGTTATGCGATGACCGCGCGGTGAAGAGAGATGACGCTAGTACTTCCACGAGCTGCTCAACAAGCAGCAAAGAGGTGCAGCCACCGGACCTCCCTCAGAACCAAGGACTTGTGCCACCTATTAACGCCTGAGGAAATCGAGACAGCTCTTCACCGCATGAAGAATCGGAAAGCTGTCGGGCCCGATAGAGTACCTCGAGGCATGGAAATCGATGGGCTCTCGTGGTGTGAGCATCCTTACCGACCTTTATAACCGCATTCTCCTTACCGGGAAGATACCCGACCAATGGAGGCTGAGTATTATTACTCCAGTCTATAAAGACAAGGGCTCGGTGTGGGAGTGCACCAACTAACGCGGTATAAAGGTGATGTCTCACACCATGAAGCTCATCGAACACATGGTGGACTCTCGGATCCGACGGAAGTGTACAATCTCGGATTGCCAATATGAGTTTCGGTCGGGTTGTAGGACCATGGACCTCGTATTTGCCTTGAGAACTCTCATGGAGGGATCCAGATCAAAGAACACGCCCCTGCATTTCCTGTTTCTGGACATGCAGAAAGGCATTTGACTGTGTCCCTCGGGAGATGATCTGGTGGGCACTGCGGTCCAAGTCGGTGCCCGAGGCCTAAATTGACATTATCCGAGACATTTACCTCGATTCCGATTCAATAGTGAAGACTGCTGTTGGTGACACCAACCTGTTCTCTTTTACCGTTCGGGTACAACGGGATATTAGACGTACTGTCAGACAGCATCCGAGACTACAATGAGGTGCCTCCGTGGCTTCTCATGTATGCTGATGGTATCGCGTTCATAGACTCGGACAAGGGGCGACTAATCCAACATGTAAATAAGTGGAAGGAGTCCCTTAAGAACGGCGGTCTGAATTTAATGTAGCGAAGACAGAGTACAAGGCCTGCAACAGTGCAGATCCCCTACCCGTGCGCATAGGTGAAGATGAAGTCAAGCGCACGGATCAGGCCAGATACCTGGGGTCTGTACTAAGCACAACCGGGGACACAACCTGGGGTCTGTACTAAGCACAGCTTGGGCCAAATGGCGGGAAGTGACAGGTGTCATTTATGACCCTAAACTGCCGATAAAGCTGAAGAGACAGGTCTATAAAACCATCATTAAACCTGCTTTCCTATACGGCAGCGAGACTTCGCCCCTACTAGAGCGACACAAGCAGGAGCTGCGCGTCACGGAAATGAAGATGCTGCGGTAGATGTGTGGATTTTCACGAAAGGATCGCGTTCGAAATTCCCACATTCGAAGTAGCCTTGGCGTCCATGACATCGCAGAAAAGCTGCAAGAGTGCCGTCTTCGATGGTATGGCCACGTCTTGCGCAGACCGACAAGTTATGTGGAGAACAAGTGCCTGGCCATGGCATGCCTGGCATGGCGCCCCCGCTGGGCACGGAAAGGAGAGGCCGGCCCAAGAAGTGATATCTTGACGTAGTCAAGACAGATATGCCTGCCAATAAGCTCACCACTAAGGATGCCGAAGACCGAGCGAGGTGGGCCAAGAGTAACAGGAAGGCGGACCCTGGGCCCTCACGTGCCGCGCGGGGGCGCAACCGGGACATAAAAAATCCAATTATTACATACACCATTAAAATTTACTACAGCAAAACCACAACGAACAGCGATCTGCTTATTATATATCACACGGACGTGTTTACTCGACCGCCAAGTTGAGAAAATTGAATAATAAAGATGCTATTTGCTGAATATAAGCGAAAATGTCAAAGCGGCCATTTCTAAACAGTGCTTATCTACTAGGCAAAGCAATTATTAAAAATAACAAAACATATTACCTGAGTTTTTGTATTGCTTAAATGTTGAAAAGTAATGTCGTTATCAGATTAGTGGTACATTTACGAAATCGCAAGTTTTAAATACACTATGATTTTCGAAAAAGATTACAATTAATACTTACAATTAATAATACAATTTAACACTTGAAAACAGTTTTATTTTGTAATAATTTTGAAAACGCTATCATGAAATTAAGAAAACAAGATAATAAATTTAACAGAGAATAAAATAAGAGACAAACTTAGCTTTATTCCGATTTATGTCGCAATATGTTTAAATGACACAGTTGTTTTCGTTTTTTTAACTTATAGAACCATTTAAGGCAATACTAACACATCGTTAAAATTCAGAATAGCGAAAGCACAAAGAACGACTATCTGCAAGTGGATGCGATACATTTTGGTTTCAATTTAGCATTTAAAAACACTTAAGGATTTTTTTTTTTAATCCTTAACAGGACAATCCACCGACAAGATTACCTTCTTACCAATATATATCGCAATACGTTTAAGTCAAACGGTTGCTTTAATTTTTTTACTTTTAAAATTCACAATTGCTCAAGCACAGCGAACAGCGATCTGCACATGGACGTCTTCACTCGACAGCCAAGTTGAGAAAACTAAAAAATAAAGCATGCTATTTGCTGAATTTAAGCGAAAAGGTCAAAGCGGCCATTTCTAAACAGTGCTTATCTACTAGGCAAGACAATTATTGGAAATAACAAAAGATATTACCTGAGTTTCGGTATTGCTTAACTGTTGAAAAGTAATGGAGTTATCAGATTAGTGGTACATTTACTAATTCACAAGTTTTAAATACACTTTGATTTTAGAAAACAATTTTAGTAAGTTCCTTAATGTGGATGTGATTAACGATCTCATACTTTTTTGCAATATAATACTTGAAAACAGTTGTATTACCTGAGTTTCGGTATTGCTTAACTGTTGAAAAGTAATGGAGTTATCAGATTAGTGGTACATTTACTAATTCACAAGTTTAAATACACTTTGATTTTAGAAAACAATTTTATTAAGTTCACTTCATGTGGATGTGATTAACGATCACATACTTTTATGCAATATAATACTTGAAAACAGTTGTATTTCGTAATTATTAAACAATTACGTTCATGGTTTTACGGAAACATGAAATAAAAACTTAATAAATGACATATTAATTTTAACAGAATTCAAATAGCGCACAAACTTACCTTATAACACACTTTTGTTGTAATGTAACACTTAAAAACATTTTGTTTAATATGTTTTTTAAAAACGCCATAATGGTATTAAGTAATAAAGAAAATATAACGTAGTAAATGACAAAATAATATACACTTCATGTCGCAATATGGGTAAATCACACGGTTGTTTTCTTTTTTAAGCTTATAGAACCATTTCAGGTAACACAATCACATTATTAAAATTCACAATGGCATAAGCACAAAAAAGTCAATCTGCACGTGTATGTAATTAACTATAACACACTTTTGTTGCAATGTAACATTGAAAACACTTTATTTTAATATATTTATTTAAATCGCGTTCAAAGTTTGAAGAAATCAATCAATCAATATTAAAAAGTAATAATAATTAAAATCCTATTATTACACACACCATTAAAACTCACAACAGCAAAAACATAACGAACAGCGATCTGCTTATTATACATCACACAGACGTGTTCACTCGACCGCCAAGTGTAGAAAACTGAATAACAAGTCATGCCATTTATAACGATAATCGAGACAGAGAGAAAGAGCGACAGGTAGCGCAAAGGTCAGAGCGGCCATTTCTACACCGTGCCTAGACTAGTCAAAGCAAATATTGGAACTAACAAAAAGATTTACATATCTGTAGTGCTTAACTGTTGAAAATTAATGGAGTTGTTATCAGATAAGTGGTAGATTTGCGAATTCACGAGTTTTAAGAAGGTACACTTTTAATTTATAAAACAGTTTTATTTAGTTCTTTTCATGTGAATGTCATTATCGATCACATACTTTTTGCAATGGAATACTTGAAAACAGTTTTCTTTTGTAATTACTTCAAAATCACGTTCATGGTATTAAGTAAACAAGAAAATATAATGTTATAAATAACAAAATTGTATTAACAGAAAACATAATAGCAGACTAACTTATATTCTAACCAATTCAAATTAGGTAAATCACACAACTGTTTTCGTTTTTAATCTTATAGAATAATTTCAGGTAATACAAACGCATTATTAAAATTCACAATAGCATAAGCACAAAAAATATTAATCTGCAAGTGTATGTGATTAACTATAACGCACTTTTGTTGCAATGTAACTTTAAAAACACGTTAGATTAATATATTTCTCAAAATAGCGTTCAAGGTTTTAAGAAATCAATCATTCAATATTAAATAGTAATAAATATTAAAATACTATTATTACACACACCATTAAAATTCACAACAGCAAAAACACAACGAACAGCGATCTGCTCATTATACATCACAGGGACGTGTTCACTCGACCGAAAAGTTAAAAAAACTGTATATTAAAGTATGCTATTTGCTGAATTTAAGCGAAATGGTCAAAGCGGCTATTTCTTAACAGTGCTTATCTACGAGGCAAGGCAATTATTGGAAATATCAAAATATATTACCTGAGTTTCGGTATTGCTTAACTGTTGAAAAGTAATGGAGTTATCAGATTAGCGGTACATTTACGAATTCACAAGTTTTAAATACACTTTGATTTTAGAAAACAATTTTAGTAAGTTCACTTCATGTGGATGTGATTAATGATCACATACTTTTATGCAATATAATACTTGAAAACAGTTGTGTTTCGTAATTATTAAAAAAATACGTTCATGGTTTTACGGAAACATGAAATAAAAACTTAATAAATGACATATTAATTTTAACAGAATTCAAATAGCGCACAAACTTATCTTATAACACACTTTTGTTGTAATGTTACACTTAAAAACATTTTGTTTAATAAGTTTTTTAAAAACGCCATAATGGTATTAAGTAATAAAGAAAATATAACGTAGTAAATGACAAAATAATATACACTTCATGTCGCAATATGTGTAAATCACACGTTGTTTTCTTTTTTAAACTTATAGAACCATTTCAGGTAATACAAACACATTATTAAAATTCACAATAGCATAAGCACAAAAAAAGTCAATCTGCACGTGTATGTGATTAACTTTAACACACTTTTATTGCAATGTAACATTAAAACACTTTATTTTAATATATGTATTTATTTAAATCGCGTTCAAGGTTTGAAGAAATCAATCAATCAATATTAAAAAGTAGAAATAATTAAAATCCTATTATTACACACACCATTCAAACTCACAACAGCAAAAACATAACGAACAGCGATCTGCACATGGACGTCTTCACTCGACAGCCAAGTTGAGAAAACTGAATAATAAAGCATGCTTTTTGCTGAATATAAGCGAAAAGCTCAAAGCGGCCATTGCTAAAGAGTGCTCATCTACTAGCCAAAACATTATTGAAGATAGCAAAAGAATTTCCCTGAGTTTCTGTATTGTTCAACTGTTGAAAAAGGTAATTGAGTTAGCAGATTACCAAACATTTATGAATTCGCAAGATTTCAAATACACTTTTAATTTAAAAATCGGTTGTCTGTAAAGTCGGTTTACTGACGATAGTTGAACGTGATAACGTCATAATTTCATACTTGACGAAAACATGTAAATGTATTATTGTATAGCAGCTGTCCACGCGGACGCATCGCTCACTCAAGTAGGAGAGAGACAGATGTCGAACGCTGCGGAACGCGGAGGCCGATTGTGCCTCTTTGTCGCTCGTTCCGCGCTCTCGCTTGCAGCGAAGTAACGACGGTAACGACGCATAAGTCATGTTTTTCGATCACACAATTTAGTACTTGCAAAGAGTTTTAAAAACACGTGCATGGTATTCAGTAAACATGATGATAAAACGTAATAAATGACAAAATAATATAAATAGAAAATATTATTGCAGACAAACTTACCTTTATACCTATATACGTCGTAATATGTTAAAATCACACGATTGTTTTCGTTTCCAAACTCAAAGAACTATTTCAGGTATTACTAACACATTATTAAAATTCACAATAGCATAAGCACAAAAAATGACAATCTGCAAATGTATGTAATTAACTATAACACACTTTTGTTGCAATGTAACGTTAAAAACACTTTATTTTAATATATTTATTTAAATCGCGTTCAAGGTTTTAAGAAATCAATCAATCAATATTAAAAAGTAATAAATATTCAAATCCTATTATTACACACACCATTAAAACTCACAACAGCAAAAACATAACGAACAGCGATCTGCTTATTACACATCACACAGACGTGTTCACTCGACCGCCAAATGTAGAAAACTGAATAACAAATCATGCCAAATATAACGATAATCGAGAAAGAGAGAAAAAGAAACAGGTAGCAAATAGGTTAAAGCGGCCATTTCTGCACGGTGCTTATCACTAGCCAAAGCAATTATTGGAGATAACAAAAGAATTTACCTGTTTGTAGTGCTTAACTGTTGAAAAGTAATGTAGTTATCGGATTAGTGGTACATTTACGATTTCACAAGTTTAAAATACACTTTGATTTTTGACAAATATTTGAGTTAGATCACTTCATGTGAATGTGATTAACCATCACATACTTTTTTGCAATTTAATATTTGAAAATAATTTTAACAGAGAATATAATAGCAGACAAACTTACCTTTATTCCGATTCATGTCGCAATATGTTTAAATCACACGGTTGTTTTCGTTCTTTAACTTATAGAACCATTTAAGGCAATACTAACACATCATTACAATTCAGAATAGCGAAAGCACAAAGAATGGCGATCTGCAAGTAGATGTGACACATTTTTGTTGCAATTTAACACTTAAAAACACTTTGAATTTATATTTTTTAAATACGCGTTCACGGTGTTAAGTAAACAATATCGAAACGTTGTAACTATTAAAATCCTTAACAGAACAATCCGCCGACAAGCTTACCTTCTTACGTTTTTAATCTTATAGAATAATTTCAGGTAATACAAACGCATTATTAAAATTCACAATAGCATAAGCACAAAAAATATTAATCTGCAAGTGTATGTGATTAACTATAACGCACTTTTGTTGCAATGTAACTTTAAAAACACGTTAGATTAATATATTTCTCAAAATAGCGTTCAAGGTTTTAAGAAATCAATCATTCAATATTAAATAGTAATAAATATTAAAATACTATTATTACACACACCATTAAAATTCACAACAGCAAAAACACAACGAACAGCGATCTGCTCATTATACATCACAGGGACGTGTTCACTCGACCGAAAAGTTAAAAAAACTGTATATTAAAGTATGCTATTTGCTGAATTTAAGCGAAATGGTCAAAGCGGCTATTTCTTAACAGTGCTTATCTACGAGGCAAGGCAATTATTGGAAATATCAAAATATATTACCTGAGTTTCGGTATTGCTTAACTGTTGAAAAGTAATGGAGTTATCAGATTAGCGGTACATTTACGAATTCACAAGTTTTAAATACACTTTGATTTTAGAAAACAATTTTAGTAAGTTCACTTCATGTGGATGTGATTAACGATCACATACTTTTATGCAATATAATACTTGAAAACAGTTGTATTTCGTAATTATTAAACAATTACGTTCATGGTTTTACGGAAACATGAAATAAAAACTTAATAAATGACATATTAATTTTAACAGAATTCAAATAGCGCACAAACTTACCTTATAACACACTTTTGTTGTAATGTAACACTTAAAAACATTTTGTTTAATATGTTTTTTAAAAACGCCATAATGGTATTAAGTAATAAAGAAAATATAACGTAGTAAATGACAAAATAATATACACTTCATGTCGCAATATGGGTAAATCACACGGTTGTTTTCTTTTTTAAGCTTATAGAACCATTTCAGGTAACACAATCACATTATTAAAATTCACAATGGCATAAGCACAAAAAAGTCAATCTGCACGTGTATGTAATTAACTATAACACACTTTTGTTGCAATGTAACATTGAAAACACTTTATTTTAATATATTTATTTAAATCGCGTTCAAAGTTTGAAGAAATCAATCAATCAATATTAAAAAGTAATAATAATTAAAATCCTATTATTACACACACCATTAAAACTCACAACAGCAAAAACATAACGAACAGCGATCTGCTTATTATACATCACACAGACGTGTTCACTCGACCGCCAAGTGTAGAAAACTGAATAACAAGTCATGCCATTTATAACGATAATCGAGACAGAGAGAAAGAGCGACAGGTAGCGCAAAGGTCAGAGCGGCCATTTCTACACCGTGCCTAGACTAGTCAAAGCAAATATTGGAACTAACAAAAAGATTTACATATCTGTAGTGCTTAACTGTTGAAAATTAATGGAGTTGTTATCAGACAAGTGGTAGATTTGCGAATTCACGAGTTTTAAGAAGGTACACTTTTAATTTATAAAACAGTTTTATTTAGTTCTTTTCATGTGAATGTCATTATCGATCACATACTTTTTGCAATGGAATACTTGAAAACAGTTTTCTTTTGTAATTATTTCAAAATCACGTTCATGGTATTAAGTAAACAAGAAAATATAATGTTATAAATAACAAAATTGTATTAACAGAAAACATAATAGCAGACTAACTTATATTCTAACCAATTCAAATTAGGTAAATCACACAACTGTTTTCGTTTTTAATCTTATAGAATAATTTCAGGTAATACAAACGCATTATTAAAATTCACAATAGCATAAGCACAAAAAATATTAATCTGCAAGTGTATGTGATTAACTATAACGCACTTTTGTTGCAATGTAACTTTAAAAACACGTTAGATTAATATATTTCTCAAAATAGCGTTCAAGGTTTTAAGAAATCAATCATTCAATATTAAATAGTAATAAATATTAAAATACTATTATTACACACACCATTAAAATTCACAACAGCAAAAACACAACGAACAGCGATCTGCTCATTATACATCACAGGGACGTGTTCACTCGACCGAAAAGTTAAAAAAACTGTATATTAAAGTATGCTATTTGCTGAATTTAAGCGAAATGGTCAAAGCGGCTATTTCTTAACAGTGCTTATCTACGAGGCAAGGCAATTATTGGAAATATCAAAATATATTACCTGAGTTTCGGTATTGCTTAACTGTTGAAAAGTAATGGAGTTATCAGATTAGCGGTACATTTACGAATTCACAAGTTTTAAATACACTTTGATTTTAGAAAACAATTTTAGTAAGTTCACTTCATGTGGATGTGATTAATGATCACATACTTTTATGCAATATAATACTTGAAAACAGTTGTGTTTCGTAATTATTAAAAAAATACGTTCATGGTTTTACGGAAACATGAAATAAAAACTTAATAAATGACATATTAATTTTAACAGAATTCAAATAGCGCACAAACTTATCTTATAACACACTTTTGTTGTAATGTTACACTTAAAAACATTTTGTTTAATAAGTTTTTTAAAAACGCCATAATGGTATTAAGTAATAAAGAAAATATAACGTAGTAAATGACAAAATAATATACACTTCATGTCGCAATATGTGTAAATCACACGTTGTTTTCTTTTTTAAACTTATAGAACCATTTCAGGTAATACAAACACATTATTAAAATTCACAATAGCATAAGCACAAAAAAAGTCAATCTGCACGTGTATGTGATTAACTTTAACACACTTTTATTGCAATGTAACATTAAAACACTTTATTTTAATATATGTATTTATTTAAATCGCGTTCAAGGTTTGAAGAAATCAATCAATCAATATTAAAAAGTAGAAATAATTAAAATCCTATTATTACACACACCATTCAAACTCACAACAGCAAAAACATAACGAACAGCGATCTGCACATGGACGTCTTCACTCGACAGCCAAGTTGAGAAAACTGAATAATAAAGCATGCTTTTTGCTGAATATAAGCGAAAAGCTCAAAGCGGCCATTGCTAAAGAGTGCTCATCTACTAGCCAAAACATTATTGAAGATAGCAAAAGAATTTCCCTGAGTTTCTGTATTGTTTAACTGTTGAAAAAGGTAATTGAGTTAGCAGATTACCAAACATTTATGAATTCGCAAGATTTCAAATACACTTTTAATTTAAAAATCGGTTGTCTGTAAAGTCGGTTTACTGACGATAGTTGAACGTGATAACGTCATAATTTCATACTTGACGAAAACATGTAAATGTATTATTGTATAGCAGCTGTCCACGCGGACGCATCGCTCACTCAAGTAGGAGAGAGACAGATGTCGAACGCTGCGGAACGCGGAGGCCGATTGTGCCTCTTTGTCGCTCGTTCCGCGCTCTCGCTTGCAGCGAAGTAACGACGGTAACGACGCATAAGTCATGTTTTTCGATCACACAATTTAGTACTTGCAAAGAGTTTTAAAAACACGTGCATGGTATTCAGTAAACATGATGATAAAACGTAATAAATGACAAAATAATATAAATAGAAAATATTATTGCAGACAAACTTACCTTTATACCTATATACGTCGTAATATGTTAAAATCACACGATTGTTTTCGTTTCCAAACTCAAAGAACTATTTCAGGTATTACTAACACATTATTAAAATTCACAATAGCATAAGCACAAAAAATGACAATCTGCAAATGTATGTAATTAACTATAACACACTTTTGTTGCAATGTAACGTTAAAAACACTTTATTTTAATATATTTATTTAAATCGCGTTCAAGGTTTTAAGAAATCAATCAATCAATATTAAAAAGTAATAAATATTCAAATCCTATTATTACACACACCATTAAAACTCACAACAGCAAAAACATAACGAACAGCGATCTGCTTATTACACATCACACAGACGTGTTCACTCGACCGCCAAATGTAGAAAACTGAATAACAAATCATGCCAAATATAACGATAATCGAGAAAGAGAGAAAAAGAAACAGGTAGCAAATAGGTTAAAGCGGCCATTTCTGCACGGTGCTTATCACTAGCCAAAGCAATTATTGGAGATAACAAAAGAATTTACCTGTTTGTAGTGCTTAACTGTTGAAAAGTAATGTAGTTATCGGATTAGTGGTACATTTACGATTTCACAAGTTTAAAATACACTTTGATTTTTGACAAATATTTGAGTTAGATCACTTCATGTGAATGTGATTAACCATCACATACTTTTTTGCAATTTAATATTTGAAAATAATTTTAACAGAGAATATAATAGCAGACAAACTTACCTTTATTCCGATTCATGTCGCAATATGTTTAAATCACACGGTTGTTTTCGTTCTTTAACTTATAGAACCATTTAAGGCAATACTAACACATCATTACAATTCAGAATAGCGAAAGCACAAAGAATGGCGATCTGCAAGTAGATGTGACACATTTTTGTTGCAATTTAACACTTAAAAACACTTTGAATTTATATTTTTTAAATACGCGTTCACGGTGTTAAGTAAACAATATCGAAACGTTGTAACTATTAAAATCCTTAACAGAACAATCCGCCGACAAGCTTACCTTCTTACCAATTTATATCGCAACACTTTTAAAAATAAGGTAGTTTTTATTTTTTCACTTTTATAATTTACAATTGCCCAAGCACAACGAACAGCGATCTGCACATGGACGTCTTCACTCGACAGCCAAGTTGAGAAAACGGAATAATAAAGCATGCTCTTCGCTGTATATAAGCGAAAAGGTCAAAGCGGCCATTGCTAAAGAGTGCTTATCTACTAGCCGAAGTTATTATTGGAAATAACAAAAGAATTTACCTGGGTTTCTGTTTTGTTTAACTGTTGTAAAGTATGTATGTATGTATGTATGTAATCTCTTTATTGCATCAATTAATAACATTACAGGAAATAAAAATACAGTTTATAATGCAAAGGCGAGCTTATCCCACAACGGGATTTCTTCCAGCTAACCTTTGATAAGCCGAGAAGACCTTTGATGAGCGGTGAAGGCAATCAAGAGTAAAACAATTAACTATAACGAATATAACCCCATATATACATATGAGGATGTAAATATTGGCAGACTATATACTAATCAAATACTAATATTAGTACATAAATTAACAATTACTATTATACATAAATAATTATAATATAATAAATAAACCTATATAATATATATAATAAATAAAGCTCATTCATCAAGTTTTAAGAAAAATTTCTTCACGAGATCCTTGAAGGTGACAGGTGTGCGAGCGAGTTGAACATCTTCAGGTAGCGCGTTCCACAAGCGAGCCGCATACACCTTGAACGATTTCCCGTAACTAGCCGAATTAAACGAGGGAATATCCAGCTGAAGCTCTCTGCGGGGGCGCAGTCGAGGGTCAGCGGACGGGCGGAAGCTGAACCATTCCCGCAAGTACTCGGGCGCATTACAATTATTAAGTACCTGGTAAAGTACTGCTAGAATATGACTATCTCTGCGGCGACGTATCGGAAGCCAATTCAATTTGCTTCTAAACTCTGATACGTGGTCGAATTTCCGCAACCCAAAGACATAGCGAATGCAAAGGTTCTGCAGCCTCTCCAATCTAGACAAAAGTTCTTCAGTAGGATCTAAGTAAGCTACATCCCCATAGTCCAAGAGAGGGAGAATGAGACTCGTTACCAGCAATAATTTGGTCTCAAAAGGCAAGAAATTTTGTAGTCTTTTCAGCGAATGGAACGAAGCGAAGACCTTACGGCTGACCTCGCTAATATGGGTCGACCAAGACAGCGTTTGATCAAATATGACGCCTAGGTTCTTAACAGTCTCGTTGAACTCAATGACCGTTCCATCAAATGACAATTCAGGCAGATCGACATTCTTCAATTTATTTATGAAATGCTGGCTACCAAGTAATGGACTTTTCAGATTATTTATTTATTAACAAACTTAATTGCACTTAGGTTATTACAATTGGAATTGGATTTAGATTAGTATAACATTTACGAATTCACGGGTTTTAAGTACTCTTTTAATTTATACAACAGTTTTATTTAGTTCACTTAATGTGAATGTGATTAACGATCACATACTTTTTGCAATTTAATACTTGAATACAGTTTTATTTTGTAATAATTTTGAAACCGCTATCATGGTATTAAGAATACATGAAAATAAAACGTAATAAATGAGAAAATAAATTTAACAGAGAATATAATAGGAGATAAACTTACCTTTAATCCGACTTATGTCGCAATATGTTTAAATCACACAGTTGTTATCGTTTTTTAACTTATAGAACTATTTAAGGCAAACTAACACATCATTAAAATTCAGAATTGCGAAAACACAAAGAATAGCGATCTGCACGTTAATGTGACAAACTTTTGTTGCAATTTAACACTTAAAAACACTTTGGATTTATATTTTTTAAATACGCGTTTACGGTTTTAAGAAAACGATATCAAAACGAAGTAACTATTAAAATCCTTAACAGTACAAATCGCCGACAAGCTTACCTTCTTACCAATTTATGTCGCAATACGTTTATATGAAACGGTTGCTTTAATATTTTTACTTTTAAAATCCACAATTGCACAAGCACAAGAAATAGCGATGTGCACATGGACGTCTTCACTCGACAGCCAAGTTGAGAAAACTGAATAACAAAGCATGCTTTTTATAACGATAAGCGAGACAAAGAGAAAGAGAGGCAGGTAGCGAATATGTTAAAGCGGCCATTTCTAAGCTGTGATTATTTACTAGCCAGCGCAATGATTGAAGAAAACAAAACAATTTACCTGTTTAAAGTGCTTTACATCAGTAAAGCAGTGCTTTTCATCAGATAAGTAATGGAGTTTTCAGATTAGTGGTAAATTTACGATTTCACAAGTTTTAATTACACTTTTATTTTAGAAAACGATTTTAGTTAGTTCATTTCATGTTAATGTGATTAACCATCACATACTTTATTGAAATTTAATGCTTGAAAATAGTTTTATTTTGTAATCATTAAAAAAAACACTTTTATGGTTTGAATTAAACATTAAATAAAAACGTAATAAATGACAAAATAATATAAACAGAAAATATTATGGCATACAAACTTACCTTTATACCGATTCACGTCGCAATATGTTAAAATCACACGATTGTTTTCGTTTTTAAACTTATAGAATCATTTCAGGTAATACAAACACATTATTAAAACTCACAATAGCATAAGCACAAAAAATGACAATCTGCAAGTGTATGTGATTAACTATAACACACTATTGTTGCAACGTAACTTTAAAAACACTTTAGATTAATATATTTCTTAAAATCGCGTTCAAGGTTTTAAGAAAGCAATCATTCAATATTAAAAAATAATAAATATCAAAATCCTATTATTAAACAAACCATGAAAATTCACAATTTCTAAAACACAACGAACAGCGATCTGCTCATTATACATCACAGAGACTTGTTCACTCGACCGCCAAGTTGAGAAAACTGAATAATAAAGCATGCTATTTTCTGAATATAAGCGAAAAGGTCAAAGCGGCCATTTCTAAACAGTGCTTATCTACTAGGCAAAGCAATTATTGTTAATAACAAAAGATATTACCTGTGTTTCTGTATTGCTTCAATGTTGAAAAGTAATGGCGTTATCAGATTAGTGATACATTTACGAATTCACAAGTTTTAAATACACTTTGCATTAAAAAGCCAATTTACATACTTGGTATTTGGTGAATAAAAGCGGAAAGGTCAAAGCGGCCATTTCTAAACAGTGCATATCTACTTGCCAAAGCTATTATTGGAAATAACAAAAGAATTTACTTGGGTTTTTGTTTTGTTTAACTGTTGTAAAGTAATGGAGTTATCAGATAAGTATTATATTTACGAATTCACGGGTTTTAAGTACTCTTTTAATTTATAAAACAGTTTTATTTAATTTACTTCATGTGAATGTGATTAACGATTACATACTTTTTTGCAATTTAAAACTTGAAAACAGTTTTATTTTGCAATCAGTTTAAAAAAATCATTTTAGTGGTATGAATTAAACATTAAATAAAAACGTAATAAATGACAAAATAATTTTAACAGAGAATATAATAGCAGACAAACTTACCTTAATTCCGATTTATTTCGCAATATGTTTAAATCACTCGGTTGTTTTCGATTTTTAACTTATAGAACCATTTAAGGCAATACTAACACATCATTACAATTCAGAATAGCGAAAGCACAAAGAATGGCGATCTGCAAGTAGATGTGACACATTTTTGTTGCAATTTAACACTTAAAAACACTTTGGATTTATATTTTTTTAAAACTTGTACACGGTATTAAGAAAACAATATTAAAACGTAGTAAATATTAAAATCCTTAACAGGACAAACCGCCGACAAGCTTACCTTCTTACCAATTTATGTCGCAATACGTTTATATCAAACGGTTGCTTTAATTATTTCACTTTTAAAATCCACAATTGCACAAGCACAAGAAACAGCGATCTGCACATGGACGTCTGCACTCGACAGTCAAGTTGAGAAAACTGAATAACAAAGCATACTGACTAAATAAGCAACGATAATCGAGACAGAGTGAAAGAGAAACAGGTAGCGAATAGGTCAAAGCGGCCATTTTTACACAGTGCTTATCAACTAGCCAAAGCAATTATTGGAGATAACAAAAGAATTTACCTGCTTGTAGTGCTTAACTGTTGAAAAGTAATGGACTTATGAGATTAGTAGTTCATTTACGATTTCACAAGTTTTACACTTTGATTAAAAATACACTTTGATTTTAGAAAACAATTTTAGTTAGTTCACTTCAAGTGAATGTGATTAACCATCGCATACTTTTTGCAACTTAATACTTGAAATTAGTTTTATTTTGTAATCATTTTAAAAACACATTTATGGTTTAAATTAAACATTAAATAAAAACGTAATAAATGACAAAATAATTTTGACAGAGAATATAATAGCAGACAAACTTACCTTAATTCCGATTCATGTCGCAATATGTTTAAATCACTCGGTTGTTTTCGTTTTTTAACTTATAGAACCATTTAAGGCAATACTAGCATATCATTAAAAATCAGAATTGCAAAAGCACAAAGAATAGCGATCCGCAAGTGGATGTGACACACTGTTGTTGCAATTTAACACTTAAAAACACTTTGGATTTATATTTTTTTAAAACTTGTGCAAGTTTTTCACTTTTAAAATTCACAATTGCACAAGCACAACGAACAGCAATCTGCATATGGACGGCACTCGACAGCCAAGTTGAGAAAACTGATTAACAAAGCATGCTATTTATAACGATAATCGAGACAGAGAGAAAGAGAGACAGGTAGCAAATAGGTTAAAGCGGCCATTTCTAAACAGTGCTTATTTACTAGCCAATACAAATATTGGAGATTACAAAAGAATGTACCTGTTTGTAGTGCTTAACTGTTAAAAAGTAATGGAGTTATCAGATTAGTGGTACATTTACGATTTCACGAGTTTTGAATACACTTTGATTTTCACACACAACGAACAGCAATCTGCACATGGACGGCTTCACTCGACAGCCAAGTTGAGAAAACTGATTAACAAAGCATGCTATTTATAACAATAACCGAGACAGAGAGAAAGAGAGACAAGTAGCGAATAGGTTATAGCGGCCATTTCTTAACAGTGCTTATTTACTGGCCAAAGCAAATATTGGAGATTACAAAAGAATGTACCTGTTTGTAGTGCTTAATTGTTAAAAAGTAATTGAGTTATCAGATTAGTGGTACATTTACGATTTCACGAGTTTTAAATACACTTTGATTTTCGAAAAATATTTGACTAAGTTTACTTCATGTGAATGTGCTTAACCATCACATACTTTTTTGCAATTTAATACTAAAAATCAGTTTTATCTTGTAATAATTTTGATAACGCTATCATGATATAAAATATACATGAAAATAAAACATACTTAATGACAGAATAATTTTAACACAGAATAAAATATCAGAACAACATATCTTTATTCCGATTCATGTCGCAATATAGTTAAATCACACGGTTGTTTTTATGTTTTAACTTATAGAACCATTTAAGGCAATACTAACACATCATTAAAATTCAGAATAGCGAAAGCACAAAGAACGGCGATCTGCAAAGGGATGTGACACACTTTTGTTTCAATTTAGCACTTAAAAACACTTTCGTTTTATACATTTTTTTAAATCCTTAACAGGACAAACCACCGACAAGCATACCTTCTTACCAATTTATGTCGCAATACGTTTAAATCAAACGGTTGCTTTAATTTTTTCACTTATAAAATTTACAATTGCACAAGCACAAGAAACAGCGATCTGCATATGGACGTCTTCACTCGACAGCCAAGTTGAGAAAACTGAATAACAAAGCATGCTATTTATAACGATAATCGAGACAGAGAGAAAAAGTGACAGGTAGCGAATAGGTTAAAGCGGCCATTTCTACGCGGTGCTTATCAACTAGCCAAAACTATTATTGGAGATAACAAAAGAATTTACCTGTTTGTAGTGCTTAACTGTTGAAAAGTAATGTAGTTATCAGATTAGTGGTACATTTACTAATTCATGAGTTTTAATTACACTTTGATTTTGGAAAACAATTTTAGTTAGTTCACTTCATGTGGATGTGATTAACGATCACATACTTTTTTGCAATTTGATGCTTGAAAACAGTTGTATTTCGTATTTATTAAATAATTACGTTCATGGTTTTTCGGAAACATGAAATAAAAACGGAATAAATGACATAATAATTTTGAATGAATTAAAATAGCGGACAAACTTACCTTCAAAGACAGCTTTATTGTAATGTAACATTTAAAAACAATATATAACTTTGTATAATATGTTTTCTAAAAACGCCATAATGGTATTAAGTAATAAAGAAACTATAACGTAGTAAATGACAAAATAATATAAACAGAAAATATAAAAGCAGACTAACTTACCTTCTCAACACTTCATGTCGCAATATGGCTAAATCACACGGCTGATTTCGTTTTTAAACTTATAGAATCAGTTCAGGTAATACAAACACATTATTAAAATTCACAATAGCATAAGCACAAAAAATGACAATCTGCAAGTGTATGTGATTAACTATAACACACGTTTGTTGCAATGTTACTTTAAAAACACTTGAGATTAATATATTTCTTAAAATCGCGTTCAAGGTTTTAAGAAAGCAATCATTCAATATTAAAAAGTAATAAATATCAAAATCCTATTATTACACACACGATTAAAATTCACAACAGCAAAAACACAACGAACAGCGATCTGCTCATTATACATCACAGGGACGTGTTCACTCGACCGCCAAGTTGAGAAAACTGAATAATAAAGCATGCTATTTGCTAAATATTAGCGAAAAGGTCAAAGCGGAAAATTCTAAACAGTGCTTATCTACTAGACAAAGCAATTATTGAAAATATTAAAATATATTACCTGAGTTTCTGTATTGCTTAACTGTTGAAAAGTAATGGCGTTATCAGATTAGTGGTACATTTACGAGCTCAGAAGTTTTAAACACATTTTAAATTAAAAAATCAAATTTAGATAGTTCACTTCATGAGGATGTGAATAACATACACATGCTTTTTTGCATCACCATTAAAATGCACAACAGCACCACCACAACGAATAGCGGTCTGCTTATTATACATCACAGGGATGTATTCACTCGATCGCCAAGTTGAGAAAACTGAATAATAAAGCATGCTTTTGCTGAATATAAACGAAAAGGTCAAAGTAGCCATTGCTAAAGAGTGCTTATCTACTAGCCAAAACTTTATAGGATAGAACCATTTAAGGCAATACTAACACATCGTTAAAATTCAGAATAGCGAAAGCACAAAGAACGACTTTCTGCAAGTGGATGCGATACATTTTGGTTTCAATTTAGCATTTAAAAACACTTAAGGATTTTTTTTTAATCCTTAACAGGACATTTCACCAACAAGCTTACCTTCTTACCAATTTATATCGCAATACGTTTAAGTCAAACGGTTGCTTTAATTTTTTCACTTTTAAAATTTTCAATTGCACAAGCACAACGAACAGCGATCTGCACATGGACGTCTTCATTCGACAGGCAAGTTGAAAAAACTAAATAATAAAGCATGCTATTTATAACGATAATCGAGACAGTAAGAATCTAGGACAGGTAGCGATTAGGTTAAAGCGGCCATTTCTAAACAGTGCTTATTTACTAGTCAAAGCAATTACTGAAAATAACAAAAGAATTTACCTGTTTGTAGTGCTTAACTCATGAAAAGTAATGGAATTATCAGATACGTGATACATTTACGATTTCACAAATTTTAAATTCACTTTTATTTTAGAAAACAATTTTAGTTAGTTCATTTCATGTGAATGTGATTAATCATCACATACTTTTTTGCACTTTAATACTTAAAAAAAGTTTTATTTTGTAATTATTTTAAAAACTTGTTTATGGTTTTAAGTAAATATGAAAATAAAACGTAACAAATTACAGAATAATTTTAACAGAGAATAAAATCGCATACAAACTTACCTATATTCCGATTTATGTCGCAATATAGTTAAATCACACGGTTGTTTTCGTTTTTTAACTTCTAGTACCATTGAAGGCAATACTAACACATCATTAAAATTTAGAATAGCGAAAACACAAAGAACGGCTATCTGCAAGTAGATACGACACACCTATGTTTCAATTTAGCACTTAAAAATACTTAAGTATTTTTTTATTTTAAATTCTTATCAGGACAAACCACCGACAAGCTTACCTTCTTACCAATTTAAGTCGCGATACGTTTAAACCGTCTGACGGTTGCTTTCATTTTTTCACTTTTAAATTTCACAATCACAAGAGACAGCACAAGAAAAGCACAAGAAACAGCGATCTGCATATGGACGTCTACACGGTGCTTGTCAACTAGCCAACACAATTATTGGAGATAACAAAAAAATTTACCTGTTTGTAGTGATTAACTGTTGAAAAGTAATATAGTTATCAGATTAGTGGTACATTTACGATTTCACAAGTTTTGAATTCGCTTTGATTTTAGAAAACATTTCATTTCATTTAACAGTTCATTTAATGTGAATGTGAATAATCATCACATACTTTTTTGCAATTTAATACTTAGAAAAAGTTTTATTTTGTGATTATTTTAAAAACTCGTTTATGGTTTTAAGTAAACATGAAAATAAAACGTAACAAATGACAAAATAATTTTTACAGAGAATACCATAGCAGAAAAATTTATCTTTATTCCGATTCATGTCGCAATATAGTTAAATTATACGGTTGTTTTCGTTTTTAAACTTATGGAACCATTTAAGGCAATACTAACACATTATTAAAATTCAGAATAGCGAAAGGACAAAAAACGGCTATTTGCAAGTGGATGTGACACACTTTTGTTGCAATTTAAAACTTAAAAACACGTTGGATTTATATTTTTTTTAAACTTGTTCACGATTTTAAGAAAACAATATCTAAACGTAGTAAATATTAAATCCTTAACAGAAGAAACCGCCGACAAGCTTACCTTCTTACCAATTTACATCGCAACACTTTTAAAAATAAGGTAGCTTTAATTTTTTTACCTTTATAATTCACAATTGCTCAAGCACAGCGAACAGCGATCCGCACATGGACGTCTTCACTCGACAGCCAAGTTGAGAAAACTGAATAATAAAGCATGCTATTTGCTGAATTTAAGCGAAACTGTCAAAGCGGCCATTTCTAAACAGTGCTTATCTACTAGGCACGGCAATTATTGGAAATAACAAAAGATATTACCTGAGTTTCGGTATTGCTTAACTGTTGAAAAGTAATGGAGTTATCAGATTAGTGGTACATTTACTAATTTACAAGTTTTAAATACTTTTACTTTGATTTTAGAAAACAATTTTAGTAAATTCACTTCATGTGGATGCGATTAACGATCACATGCTTTTTGCAATATAATACTCGAAAACAGTCAAATTTTGTAATTATTAAAAAATTATGTTAATGTTTTTACGGAATCATGAAATAAAAACTTAATAAATGACATATTAATTTTAACAGAATTCAAATAGCGCACAAACTTACCTTACAACACACTTTTGTTGTTATGTAACACTTAATAACATTTTGTTTAATATGTTTTTCAAAAATGCCATAATGGTATTAAGTAATAAAGAAAATATAACGTAGTAAATGACAAAATAATATACACTTCATGTCGCAATATGGGTAAATCACACGGTTGTTTTCTTTTTTAAACTTATAGAACCATTTCAGGTAACACAAGCACATTATTAAAAATCACAATAGCATAAGCACAAAAAAAGTCAATCTGCACGTGTATGTGATTAACTATAACACACTTTTGTTGCAATGTAACATTAAAAACACTTTATTTTAATATATTTATTTAAATCGCTTTCAAAGTTTGAAGATATCAATTAATCAATATTAAAATTAATAATAATTGAAATCCTATTATTACACACACCATTAAAACTCACAACAGCAAAAACATAACGAACAGCGATCTGCTTATTATACATCACATAGACGTGTTCACTCGACCGCCAAGTGTAGAAAACTGAATTACAAGTCATGCCATTTATAACGATAATCTAGACAGAGAGAAAGAGCGACAGGTAGCGCAAAGGTCAAAGCGGCCATTTCTACACCGTGCCCAGACTAGTCAAAGCAAATATTGGAACTAACAAAAATATTTACATATCTGTAGTGCTTAATTGTTGAAAATTAATGGAGTTATCATATTAGTGGTACATTTACGAATTCACGAGTTTTAAGAAGGTACACTTTTAATTTATAAAACAGTTTTATTTTGTAATTATTTCTAAATCACGTTCATGGTATTAAGTAAACATGACAATATAATGTTATGAATGACAAAATTATATTAGCAGAAAACATAATAGCAGACGAACTTACTTTCTAAACAATTCAAATTAGGTAAATCACACGGCTGTTTTCGTTTTTAATCTTATAGAATCATTTCTGGTAATACAAACACATTATTAAAATTCACAATAGCATAAGCACAAAAAATGACAATCTGCAAGTGTATGTGATTAACTATATCGCACTTTTGTTGCAATGTAACTTTAAAAACACGTTAGATTAATAAATTTCTCAAAATCGCGTTCAAGGTTTTAAGAAATCAATCATTCATTATTAAAAAGTAATAAATATTAAAATCCTATTATTACACACACCATTAAAATTCACAAAAGCAAACACACAATGAACAGCTATCTGCTCATTATACAAGGGACGTGTTCACTCGACCGCCAAGTTGTAAGAACTGAATAATAAAGCATGCTATTTGCTGAATTTAAGCGAAAAGGTCAAAGCGGCCATTTCTAAACAGTGCTTATCTACTAGGCAAGGCAATTATTGGAAATAACAAAAGATATTACCTGAGTTTCGGTATTGCTTAACTGTTGAAAAGTAATGGAGTTATCAGATTAGTGGTACATTTACTAATTCACAAGTTTTAAATACACTTTGATTTTAGAAAACAATTTTAGTAAGTTCACTTCATGTGGATGTGATTAACGATCACATACTTTTATGCAATATAATACTTGAAAACAGTTGTATTTCGTAATAATTAAAAAATTACGTTCATGGTTTTACGGAAACATGAAATAAAAACTTAATAAATGACATATTAATTTTAACAGAATTCAAATAGCGCACAAACTTACCTTACAACACACTTTTGTTGTAATGTAACACTGAAAAACATTTTGTTTAATATGTTTTATAAAAACGCCATAATGGTATTAAGTAATAAAGAAAATATAACGTAGTAAATGACAAAATAATATACACTTCATGTCGCAATATGGGTAAATCACACGGTTGTTTTCTTTTTTAAACTTATAGAACCATTTCAGGTAACACAAGCACATTATTAAAATTCACAATAGCATAAGCACAAAAAAAGTCAATCTGCACGTGTATGTGATTAACTATAACACACTTTTGTTGCAATGTAACATTAAAAACACTTTATTTTAATATATTTATTTAAATCGCTTTCAAAGTTTGAAGAAATCAATTAATCAATATTAAAAAATAATAATAATTGAAATCCTATTATTACACACACCATTAAAACTCACAACAGCAAAAACATAACGAACAGCGATCTGCTTATTATACATCACACAGACGTGTTCACTCGACCGCCAAGTGTAGAAAACTGAATTACAAGTCATGCCATTTATAACGATAATCTAGACAGAGAGAAAGAGCGACAGGTAGCGCAAAGGTCAAAGCGGCCATTTCTACACCGTGCCTAGACTAGTCAAAGCAAATATTGGAACTAACAATAGTAGTTTATGCAACTGTCATATAAAAGGGGGTATTAAAACATGAGTGTCTGTTTATCATACGAGGCGTAGCCGAGTATGATAATAGTTTGACACGAGTGATTTAATACCTAATTATATGCCGTTGCATACACTACTTAATCTACACTCATATTTTCATGTTAAAAATTTCGTACCTATAATTTTTTCAACTTTGCTGGAAGTAAGCTGCGAGTCAGTTCTTTTGTATCTACGAGTCAAGGATATCAAGCGGCGGGAATTTCACTTCACTACTTTCACATTTATCTATTTATTTGCTTCAAACAAGAAAAAACATTCACAATCACAAATTACAACAGTTAGAAAAAATATTCTGTTTAGCGGGAAATAATTCCAAATGTACACAATGACAACCACAGACTATGAACTGATCACAAATATAAACAGGAAATTTTTGAATTTGTTAAAGACATTTAGGTATTCAGCCTACATTTCGCCGTGTCCCGGCGCCAGACAAAAATTTAAAAAAGAAAAGTGTTGCATAATGATTAAAAAGTTATTTTTCGATACAGCTGTAATGAAAATAGTATGGAAAATGCTGCATCGAAAAGTAATTTTTTTAAATTTTATAGACTGGCGTGAAAAAAGTGTATCCTTAAACAACTGTTTTCGAATATGTAATTGGAACATTACGCTATGAGTGTAGATAAAAATATTTACATATCTGTAGTGCTTAACTGTTGAAAATTAATGGAGTTATCAGATTAGTGGTACATTTACGAATTCACGAGTTTTAAGGAGGTACACTTTTAATTTATAAAACAGTTTTATTTTGTAATTATTTCTAAATCACGTTCATGGTATTAAGTAAACATGAAAATATAATGTTATGAATGACAAAATTACATTAGCAGAAAACATAATAGCAGACGAACTTACTTTCTAAACAATTCAAATTAGGTAAATCACACGGCTGTTTTCGTTTTTAATCTTATAGAATCATTTCAGGTAATACAAACACATTATTAAAATTCACAATAGCGTAAGCACAAAAAATGACAATCGGCAAGTGTATGTGATTAACTATATCGCACTTTTGTTGCAATGTAACTTTAAAAACACGTTAGATTAATATATTTCTCAAAATCGCGTTCAAGGTTTTAAGAAATCAATCATTCAATATTAAAAAGTAATAAATATTAAAATCCTATTATTACACACACCATTAAAATTCACAACAGCAAACACACAATGAACAGCGATCTGCTCATTATACATCACAGGGACGTCTTCACTCGACCGCCAAGTTGTAAGAACTGAATAATAAAGCATGCTATTTGCTGAATTAAAGCGAAAAGGTCAAAGCGGCCATTTCTAAACAGTGCTTATCTACTAGGCAAGGCAATTATTGGAAATAACAAAAGATATTACCTGAGTTTCGGTATTGCTTAACTGTTGGAAAGTAATGGAGTTATCAGATTAGTGGTACATCTACTAATTCACAAGTTTTAAATACACTTTGATTTTAGAAAACAATTTTAGTAAGTTCACTTCATGTGGATGCGATTAACGATCACATGCTTTTTTGCAATATAATACTCGAAAACAGTCATATTTTGTAATTATTAAAAAATTACGTTAATGGTTTTACGGAATCATGAAATAAAAACTTAATAAATGACATATTAATTTTAACAGAATTCAAATAGCGCACAAACTTACCTTACAACACACTTTTGTTGTTATGTAACACTTAATAACATTTTGTTTAATATGTTTTTTAAAAATGCCATAATGGTATTAAGCAATAAAGAAAATATAACGTAGTAAATGACAAAATAATATACACTTCATGTCGCAATATAGGTAAATCACACGGTTGTTTTCTTTTTTAAACTTATAGAACCATTTCAGGTAACACAAGCACATTATTAAAATTCACAATAGCATAAGCACAAAAAAAGTCAATCTGCACGTGTATGTGATTAACTATAACACACTTTTGTTGCAATGTAACATTAAAAACACTTTATTTTAATATATTTATTTAAATGGCTTTCAAATCGAAGAAATCAATCAATCAATATTAAAAAGTAATAATAATTAAAATCCTATTATTACACACACCATTAAAACTCACAACAGCAAAAACATAACGAACAGCGATCTGCTTATTACACATCACACAGACGTGTTCACTCGACCGCCAAATGTAGAAAACTGAATTACAAATCATGCCAAATATAACGATAATCGAGACAGAGAGAAAAAGAGACAGGTAGCAAATAGGTTAAAGCGGCCATTTCTGCACGTTGCTTATCAACTAGCCAAAGCAATTATTGGAGATAACAAAAGAATTTACCTGTTTGTAGTGCTTAACTGTTGAAAAGTAATGTAGTTATCGGATTAGTGGTACATTTACGATTTCAAAAGTTTAAAATACACTTTGATTTTTGACAAATATTTGAGTTAGATCACTTCATGCGAATGTGATTAACCATCACATACTTTTGTTGCAATTTTATATTTGAAAATAATTTTAACAGAGAATATAATAGCAGACCTACTTACCTTTATTCCGATTCATGTCGCAATATGTTTAAATCACACGGTTGTTTTCGTTTTTTAACTTATAGAACCACTTAAGACAATACTAACACATCATTAAAAATCAGAATTGCGAAAGCACAAAGAATAGCGATCTGCAAGTGGATGTGACACACTGTTGTTGCAATTTAACACCTAAAAACACTTTTGTTTCAAAATTTTTCTTAAAACGCGTTCACGGTTTTTTGAAAACAATATTAAAACGTAGTAAATATTAAAATCCTTAACAGGAAAAACAGCCGAGAAGCTTACCTTCTTACCAATTTATATCGCAGAACGTTTAAATCAAACGATTGCTTTAATTTTTTTACTTTTATTTTAGAAAACAATTTTAGTTAGTTCACTTCATGTGAATGTGATTGACCATCACATACTTTATTGCAATTTAATACTTGAAAATAATTTTATTTTGTAATCATTTTAAAACACATTGATGGTTTAAAGTAAACATTAAATAAAAACGAAATAAATAACAAAATTATTTTGACAGAGAATATAATAGTAGACAAACTTACCTTTATTCCGATTCATGTCGCAATATGTTTAAATCACACGGTTGTTTTCGTTCTTTAACTTATAGAACCATTTGAGGCAATACTAACACATTATTAAAATTCAGTATAGCGAAAGCACAAAGAATGGCGATCTGCAAGTAGATGTGACACATTTTTGTTGCAATTTAACACTTAAAAACACTTTGAATTTATATTTTTTAAATACGCGTTTACGGTGTTAAGAAAACAATATCGAAACGTTGTAACTATTGTAAATCCTTAACAGAACAATCCGCCGACAAACTTACCTTCTTACCAATTTATATCGCAACACTTTTAAAAATAAGGTAGTTTTTATTTTTTCACTTTTATAATTTACAATTGCCCAAGCACAACGAACAGCGATCTGCACATGGACGTCTTCACTTGACAGCCAAGTTGAGAAAACGGAATAATAAACGTAACGTAATTCTTCTTCGCGCGCGTGCGCGGAGCGCACGTGCGGGGAGACCGTGTAAGGGCGGTTGCCCACTGACGGTGGTGTGGTGTCGCGGCCCGTTGAAACGGGCCGGTCTTTTGGTTTGGCGCTCCCGGCTCTTCACGCACGGGAGCGCGGGCCTCGGCTTGTGGTAGTGTGGTGCCGGTTGATGCCATGGTGATGACAATCCGGTCTGTGGGGGTTCGCACCCCTCGCTAGCTCTTCTTTGTCGCCCTCGGCGCGGTACTAGCCTGCCGAGTGGGACCCCCTTCGGGGAGGCCCGGCAAACGACCAGCGAGCAGGCGACATCCTGCTGCGAGGGGGGCGAGGAGTCAGACCGGTACCGCTACCGCTATAACTCTCCCGAGGCCCAACGGCAGCGGCAGTCATGTGGTTAAGTTGGCAGCCCTGTCTGTTTACAAATAAAAATTATTATAAAAAAAAAAAATTTTTTTTGCTGGTAGTTGGTGAAAGTATCGTTTCGCGCCATTATTGAGCGCTAATGGTGCAGCCGCGTGCTAACTCGGTGGAGCTTTACTCGGCAGAGGTCTCGGGTTCGATTCTCGTCGCGGCAATTTCGTTTTTTTTGCAAAAACGACTGCGGCGACGCTGTCTCGTTCGGTGGCGTTGCCGCGGGACTCACCCGAGCGGGGATTTCCCGCGGCAATGGCATTGTTGTGGTGGGGCTACCGCGAGCTCCCCGGGCTGGGGGCTCCCGCGGTGGTGGGTGTCGTGGTTGGTGCTGCGGTCGTCGTGGGCTCCAGGAGCTCACGTGGGAGCGCTCTGGAGCTGCGATGTGCGGCGTGTGTGTAGTGGCGCGATGCCGCGGATATGCGGGTGCATCGAGTTGTCGGCGGACTCGTACATCCGCCGCGCCAGACTCACGACGAAGTCGTCCAGGCCCTCGTGCTGGAGGTCGCGGCTGATGGTGGCGTTCCTCACGTACTTACCGGCGCCGACGATGGTGCGCAGGCAGAGGTTCTCCTGCGCGCGGAGGCGTTGCCGCTGCCTGTTGGCGGCTAGGGCGTACCACGCTGGCGCGGCGTACGTGAGGCGGGACCTGATGTAGGTTTTGTAGATCCCCAGCTTGGCCCGCAGTGGTAGCGAGCTAGCGAGGATCGGACGCAGTTTACTTAGCGCCACCTTTGCGGCGACGACCGTCATTTGGACGTGGTCGCGCATTATTCATTCGCCCGACGATCATGGCTTGCGTCTTCGCGACGTTTACCGACATTCCCCATTTGTCGAGCCAGGCGGGTAGGGTGTCAAGTTGGGCTTGCATTCACTTGATGGCGTGGGTTACGTTGACCGATGAGCTCTGGTACGACGTGTCGTCGGCGAAGAGCGCCAACAGCACGCCGATGCTCACGGGGATGTCGTCAGTGAATATGGCGTAGAGGGCAGGCGAGAGGCAGCTGCCCTGTGGCACGCCGGCGAGGACTCGGCGCACCGATAAGGTCTTGTCCTCCACTGCCACGTGAAACTCCCTGTTTTGCAGGAAGCTGGCCACGACCTGTAGGATCCTGTGTGGAGTGGCACTCTCCGACAATTTGTACAGCAGGCCCTCGTGCCATACCCTGTCGAAGGCCTTCTCCATGTCTAGCATCACCACGACCGAGCACTCTCGCTTGTTCCGGCAGGTGGCCAGGCAATGTAGTACCCGGGTGAGCTGGAGTGTGGTGGAGTGGCCCGGCCTGAAGCCGAATTGCTCCGGCCTGGGCTCTATGTGCGGGGTCAGGAAGCGAAGCAGGAGCGTTTCGAATACCTTTGACAGCATCGACAGCAGCGTTATGGGCCGGTTTCCCTCTGGCTTCATGTGATTTTTCCCGGGCTTGGGCAGCATTATGACGCGCCCCAACTTCCAGGCTGTTGGGAAGTGACCCGTGCGTAGTATCCCGTTACAAACGCGGGTGAATGCCGCCACGGTGCGCGGCGGCAGGTGGCGTAGCGCCGCGTTTGTGATGCGGTCCGCGCCCGGGGCCTTACGGGAATTGGTGCGGTTGAGTGCGCGCTGCACGGTGCCCGGGGAGACGTACAGGGGTTGTTCGTCTGCCGGGGGTGGTGCTGTCAGTCGCTCTCGCAGGTGTCGCTCGACTGCCTCGCGGTAGTCGTGGTCCCTGATGTTGTTCGGTGAGAACTGCCTCTCCAGGTGTTCGGCAAAGATCTCCGCCCTGTCTATAGCTTTGTACCTGGGTCGGCAGTCAGCGTCCAGCAGTGGCTGGACGGGTTGGGGTTTGGAGGACAGCTGGCGGCATAGACGATGCACGGAGGGCACGTGGTCGCTTACCTCCATGATGAGGTCCTCCCAGGACTCAGCTGCGTGGTCGGCGAGCGCTGCCTTCACCCTCTCCACCAGTCTATTGAGCCTGGTTTTGAGGGTTGAGCATCGGGTACGCTGCCACAGCCGCCGCAGGTCGCGTTTCTCCTTGATGAGTGCCTGGATCCGCGCGGGCAAAGGCTCTCGCCTCGCCTTGCGCGGAACGGTGTGAGCGGTCAGTGCGGTCTGGATTGCGGCTGTTAGCTCCCCAGTGGCTCGTTCGACGTCGTCCGGCGTGGAGATGGGAATGGTCCGGGTGTTGGCCTCCAGATGGGCGGTGAAGGCTTCCCAGTCGACTCGCGGGCGTTGACCCTTACGGGCGACCCGGCCAGCTCGCACAGCACGGGGCGGTGGTCTGATGGGAGGTCGTACAGGACCTCCTGCGTCAGCTGCATTGCGCCTAGGCCTCTGTGGACCACGATGTCGAGTACGTTGTCGGCCCTCTCGGCTGGGTCCATAGAGTCGCGGCCGGCAGGGCAGATGTTAGTGCAGTGCCAGGCCGTGTGGTGCGCGTTGAGGTCCCCCGCCAGGATGGTCGGCAGGGGAGACCGCAGCAGGAGGCCCCGCAATTCCCGCACTATTAGCGGGGTAGCGGGGGGCTTGTAGGTGGCGTACACGTGGATGTCAACACTACCTACGTGTAGATCGACACCCAGCGCGTACATGCTCTGGAGGCTCTGTGGTGGTGCTGGCTGGTGGACTACACGGCGATGGACGAGGACGAGAAGGCCTCTGTAGGCCCTCCCCTCTGGCGACACCTCGTCCTGTCTGTACGCGATGTAGCCTGGGAAGTTATAGATGTCTATGCTCCGGAGATGCGTTTCGCTCACTAGGGCTACGTCGATGTCCTGCTCCCTAAGGAAGTGCAGGAGCAGGCGACGCTTGCCTTTGAGCGAGCTCGCATTCCAGTGTTTCAGTCTCAGTGGTTTGTTGTTATCCATTGAGCTGTTACACGGCGTCGGAAGGTCTCGGGGCGGGCGCGCGGCGCGTAGTAGGTTGCGCGCGCTTAGCTAGCAGTGCTGCCAACATCGCCATAGCGGCGCGCAGCTCTGCGTCGGGATCGTTGCCCTCCGGTGCAAGGTCGGCCGGCGGCCTTGCGCGCGGGCGGGCGACTGCGAGGGTGGGGGAGGGGGGTGCGGGGTTACGCTGCGTGAATGGAGCCTCGCCGCGCCGCCGGTTGATTGGCGGGCGGGCGAGTGCGGGGGCCGGCTGGGCTGCGGGGGGAGCGGGCTGAGCGCGGTGCGCGGCCGCTGCTTGTTTCGCGGCTAATTTCCGCGCTTTCTTTTTATTCCGCCTGTGGAAAGCAGAATTAGTTGGCGGGTCGTTTGCTGGCGCCATGAGTGTCGCCGGCGCCGACTCCGTCACCTGTGTAGGGTGTAGCGGGCGTGATGGTGGGCCTGTGCGGGCGACGGTTCCCGCCCTGCGATTCCGCATCTCACGACGCAGCGCCGGGCAGGACGAGTGGTTCGCCGGATGGGGGCCACGGCAATTGGCGCACGAGGCTGGGTCTGTTCGCGGGCGTGGGCAGTCTGCGGCGGCGTGGGCGTCCCCGCATCGCACACACGCCTGCGGGCGGTGGCAGCACTTGGATGAGTGCCGGAAGGCCTGGCATCGATGACATTGTGCGGGGCCCTTCTTGCCCCGCCAGGCTTCGATTGTGATACCCGGCATGTTGAATAACTCGGTTATATCGTAGATGCCGGGGATCAGGTTGAGAGTTCGCTGGAGCACTATGTGGAAAATGCATCCGGGGCGACCCTGTCGCGCCTTTATGTTTCGCACATATTCGACGGTGTATCCGCGTTGTTCTAACGCGGCTTTTATTTGTTCCGGCGGCGTGTCGGCCGGAAGGCCTCGCAGCGCCACTATGTGGCTGCGTTGCGCCGGCAGTGAATAGGAAAACCAGCTGATTCCTTCCTTTTCCAGGGTTGTGAGGTAACCCTGGACCAGCCGGTATTCCTCCGCTGACTGCGGCGAGAAGCGGACGCCCTGTCCATAGGGGCGCGCGTTGGGTGGGTGGCCTAGTTTGGCCGCCAGGGCGGCGAAATGTTTCGCCCAGTCGGGGAGCCGCTCCACCACTAGTGGCGGGTAGCGCTCCCGCTTAGGCGGGTCGGCGGGTGCTGAGCCGCCATCTGTGACAAAATAATTTTGACAGAGAATATAATAGCAGACAAACTTACCTTTATTCTGATTCATGTCGCAATATGTTTAAATCACACGGTTGTTTTCGTTCTTTAACTTATAGAACCATTTAAGGCAATACTAACACATCATTAAAATTCAGAATAGCGAAAGCACAAAGAATGGCGATCTGCAAGTAGATGTGACACATTTTTGTTGCAATTTAACACTTAAAAACACTTTGAATTTATATTTTTTAAATACGCGTTCACGGTGTTAAGAAAACAATATCGAAACGTTGTAACTATTAAAATCCTTAACAGAACAATCCGCCGACAAGCTTACCTTCTTACCAATTTATATCGCAACACTTTTAAAAATAAGGTAGTTTTCATTTTTTCACTTTTATAATTTACAATTGCCCAAGCACAACGAACAGCGATCTGCACATGGCCGTTTTCACTCGACAGCCAAGTTGAGAAAACGGAATAATAAAGCATGCTTTTCGCTGTATATAAGCGAAAAGGTCAAAGCAGCCATTGCTAAAGAGTGCTTATCTACTAGCCAAAACATTACTGAAGATAACAAAAGAATTTACCTTAGTTTCTGTATTGTTTAACTGCTGAAAAAGGTAATTGAGTTAGCAGATTACCAAACATTTATGAATTTGCATGATTTCAAATACACTTTTAATTTAAAGAATAATTTACTTCACTACATGTGGATGTGATTAACGATAACACAATTTAATACTTGCAAAGAATTTTAAATTGTAATAATTTTAAAAACACGTACGTGGTAGTCAGTAAACATGATAATAAAACATAATAAATGACAAAATAATATAAACAGAAAATATTATGGCATACAAACTTACCTTTATACCGATTCACGTCGCAATATGTTAAAATCACACGATTGTTTACGTTTTTAAACTTATAGAATCATTTCAGGTAATACAAACACATTATTAAAATTCACAATAGCATAAGCACAAAAAATGACAATCTGCAAGTGTATGTGATTAACTATAACACACTATTGTTGCAATGTAACTTTAAAAACACTTTAGATTAATATATTTCTTAAAATCGCGTTCAAGGTTTCAAGAAAGCAATCATTCAATATTAAAAAGTAATAAATATCAAAATCCTATTATTAAACAAACCATGAAAATTCACAATTTCTAAAACACAACGAACAGCGATCTGCTCATTATACATCACAGAGACTTGTTCACTCGACCGCCAAGTTGAGAAAACTGAATAATAAAGCATGCTATTTTCTGAATATAAGCGAAAAGGTCAAAGCGGCCATTTCTAAACAGTGCTTATCTACTAGGCAAAGCAATTATTGTTAATAACCAAAGATATTACCTGAGTTTCTGTATTGCTTCAATGTTGAAAAGTAATGGCGTTATCAGATTAGTGATACATTTACGAATTCACAAGTTTTAAATACACTTTGCATTAAAAAGCCAATTTACATACTTGGTATTTGGTGAATAAAAGCGAAAAGGTCAAAGCGGCGATTTCTAAACAGTACATATCTACTTGCCAAAGCTATTATTGGAAATAACAAAAGAATTTACCTGGGTTTTTGTTTTGTTTAACTGTTGTAAAGTAATGGAGTTATCAGATAAGTATTACATTTACGAACTCACGGGTTTTAAGTACTCTTTTAATTTATAAAACAGTTTTATTTAATTTACTTCATGTGAATGTGATTAACGATTACATACTTTTTTGCAATTTAAAACTTGAAAACAGTTTTATTTTGCAATCAGTTTAAAAAAATCACTTTTATGGTATGAATTAAACATCAAATAAAAACGTAATAAATGACAAAATAATTTTAACAGAGAATATAATAGCAGACAAACTTACCTTAATTCCGATTCATGTCGCAATATGTTTAAATCACTCGGTTGTTTTCGATTTTTAACTTATAGGACCATTTAAGGCAATACTAGCATATCATTAAAAATCAGAATTGCAAAAGCACAAAGAATAGCGATTCGCAAGTGGATGTGACACACTGTTGTTGCAATTCAACACTTAAAAACACTTTGGATTTATATTTTTTTTAAACTCGTGTACGGTTTTAAGAAAACAATATTAAACGTAGTAAATATTAAAATCCTTAACAGGACAAACCGCCGACAAGCTTACCTTCTTACCAATTTATGTCGCAATACGTTTATATCAAACGGTTGCTTTAATTATTTCACTTCTAAAATCCACAATTGCACAAGCACAAGAAACAGCGATCTGCACATGGACGTCTGCACTTGACAGTCACGTTGAGAAAACTGAATAACAAAGCATACTGACTGAATAAGCAACGATAATCGAGACAGAGTGAAAGAGAAACAGGTACCGAATAGGTCATAGCGGCCATTTTTACATAGTGCTTATCAACTAGCCAAAGCAATTATTGGAGATAACAAAAGAATTTACCTGCTTGTAGTGCTTAACTGTTGAAAAGTAATGTAGTTATCAGATTAGTGGTACATTTACGATTTCACAAGTTTAAAATACACTTTGATTTTTGACAAATATTTGAGTTAGATCACTTCATGTGAATGTGATTAACCATCACATACTTTTTTGCAATTTCATATTTGAAAATAATTTTAACAGAGAATATAATAGCATACCTACTTACCTTTATTCCGATTCATGTCGCAATATGTTTAAATCACACGGTTGTTTTCGTTTTTTAACTTATAGAACCACTTAAGACAATACTAACACATCATTAAAAATCAGAATTGCGAAAACACAAAGAATAGCGATCTGCAAGTGGATGTGACACACTGTTGATGCAATTTAGCACTTAAAAACACTTTCGTTTTATACATTTTTTTAAATCCTTAACAGGACAAACCACCGACAAGCATAACTTTTTACCAATTTATATCGCAATACGTTTAAATCAAACGGTTGCTTTATTTTTTTCACTTTTAAAATTCACAATTGCACAAGCGCAACGAACAGCGATCTGCACATAGACGTCTTTACTCGACAGCCAAGTTGAGAAAACTGAAAAATAAAGCATGGTATTTAGTTGTTTTAAATTCGTTCACGGTTTTAAGAAAACAATATAAAAACGTAGTAAATATTAAAATCTTTAACAGGACAAACCGCCGACAAGCTTACCTTCTTACCAATTTATGTCGCAATACGTTTAAATGAAACGGTTGCTTGAATTTTTACACTTTTAAAATTTACAATTGCACAAGCACAAGAAACAGCGATCTGCACATGGACGTCTTCACTCGACAGCCAAGTTGAGAAAACTGAATAACAAAGCATGCTATTTATAACGATAATCGAGACAGAGAGAAAAAGAGACAGGTAGCGAATAGGTTAAAGCAGCCATTTCTACACGGTGCTTATCAACTAGCCAAAACAATTATTGGAGGTAGCAAAAGAATTTATCAGTTGGTAGTGCTTAACTGTTGAAAAGTAATGGAGTTATCGGATTAGTGGTACTTTTACGATTTCACAAGTTTTAAATACACTTTTATTTTAGAAAACAATTTTAGTTAGTTCACTTCAAGTAAATGTGATTAACCATCACATACTTTTTGCAACTTAATATTTGAAAATAGTTTTATTTTGTAATCATTTAAAAAACACTTTTGGTTTGAATTAAACATTAAATAAAAACGTAATAAATGACAAAATAATTTTAACAGGGAATATAATAGCAGACAAACTTACCTTTATTCCGATTCATGTCGCAATATGATTAAATAACTCGGTTGTTTTCGTTCTTTAACTTATAGAACTATTTAAGGCAATACTAACACATCACTAAAATTCAAAATAGCGAAAGCACAAAGAATAGCGATCTGCAAGTTAATGTGACACACTTTTGTTGCAATTTAACACTTAAAAGACTTTGGTTTTATATTTTTTTTAGAACTCGTTTACGGTTTTAAGAAAACAATATCAAATTGTAATAAATATTAAAATCCATAACAGGACAAATCGCCGACAAGCTTACATTCTTACCAATTTATGTCGCAATACGTTTAAATCAAACGGTTACTTTAATTTTTTCAATTTTAAAATCCACAATTGCACAAGCACAAGAAACAGCGATCTGCACATAGACGTCTTCACTCGACAGCCGAGTTGAGACAACTGAATAACAAAGCATGCTTTTTATAACGACAATCAAGACAGAGAGAAAGAGAGGCAAGTAGCGAATAGGTTAAAGCGGCCATTTCTAAACTGTGATTATTTACTAGCCAGCGCAATTATTGGAGATAACAAAAGAATTTACCTGTTTGTAGTGCTTTACTGATGATAAGTAATGGAGTTTTCAGATTAGTGGTACATTTACGATTTCACAAGTTTTAAATACACTTTTATTTTAGAAAACAATTTTAATTAGTTTACTTCATTATTATGTGATTAACCATCACATACTTTTTTGCAATTTAATGATTGTAAATAGTTTTATTTCGGAATCATGAAAAAAAAAAACGCTTTTATGGTTTGAATTAAACATTAATTAAAAACGTAATAAAGGACAAAATAATTTTAACAGAGAATATAATAGCAAACAAATTTACATTTATTCCGATTCATATCGCAATATGTTTAAATCACACGGTTGTTTTCGTTTTTTAACTTATACAATCATTTTAGGCCATACTAACACATCATTAAAATTCAGAATAGCGAAAGCACAAAAAACGACGATCAGCAAGTGGATGTGACACACTTTTGTTGCAATTAAACACTTAAAAACACTTGAGATTTATATTTTTTTAAAACGCATTTACGGTTTTAAAAAAACAATATTAAAACGTAGTAAATATTAAAATCCTTAACAGGACAAACCGCCGACAAGCTTACCTTCTTACCAATTTATGTCGCAACACGTTTAAATCAAACGGTTGCTTAAATTTTTTTACTTTTAAATTTTACAATTGCACAAGCACAACAAACAGCGATCTGCACATGGACGTCTTCACTCGATAGCCAAGTTGAGAAAACTGAATAACAAAGCATGCTTTTTATAACGATAATCGAGACAGAGAGAAAGAGAGGCAGGTAGCGAATAGGTTAAAGCGGCCATTTCTAAACTGTGATTATTTACTAGCCAGCGCAATTATTGGAGATAACAAAAGAATTTACATGTTTGTAGTACTTTACTGATGATAAGTAATGGAGTTTTCAGATTAGTGGTACATTTACGATTTAACAAGTTTAAAAATACACTTTTATTTTAGAAAACGATTTTAGTTAGTTCACTTCATGTTAATGTGATTAACCATCACATACTTTTTTGCAATTTAATGCTTGTAAATAGATTTATTTTGAATTCATTTAAAAAAAAACGCTTTTATGGTTTGATTTAAACATTAATTAAAAACGGAATAAAGGACAAAATAATTTTAACAGAGAATATAATAGCAGACAAACTTACATTTATTCCGATTCATATCGCAATATGTTTAAATCCCACGGTTGTTTTCGATTTTTAACTTATAGAACCATTTAAGGCCATACTAACACATCATCAAAATTCAGAATAGCGAAAGCACAAAGAATGGCGATCTGCAAGTAGATGTGACACATTTTTGTTGCAATTTAACACTTAAAAACACTTTGGATTTAAATTTTTAAATACGCGTTTACGGTTTTAAGAAAACAATATCAAAACGTAGTAACTATTAAAATCCTAAACAGGACAATTCGCCGACAAGCTTACCTTCTTACCAATTTATGTAGCAACACTTTTAAAAATTAGGTAGTTTTTATTTTTTCACTTTTATAATTCACAATTGCCCAAGCACAACGAACAGCGATATGCACATGGGCGTCTTCACTCGACAGCCAAATTGAGAAAACTGAATAATAAAGCATGCTTTTTGCTGAATATAAACGAAAAGGTCAAAGCGGCCATTGCTAAAGAGTGCTTATCTACTAGCCAAAACTTTATAGGATAGAACCATTTAAGGCAAAACTAACACATCGTTAAAATTCAGAATAACGAATGCACAAAGAACGACTTTCTGCAAGTGGATGCGATACATTTTGGTTTCAATTTAGCATTTAAAAACACTTAAGGAATTTTTTTTTAATCCTTAACAGGACAATCCATCGACAAGCTTACCTTCTTACCAATTTATATCGCAATACGTTTAAGTCAAACGGTTGCTTTAATTTTTTCACTTTTAAAATTCACAATTGCACAAGCACAACGAACAGCGATCTGCACATGGACGTCTTCATTCGACAGGCAAGTTGAAAAAACTAAATAATAAAGCATGCTATTTATAACGATGATCGAGACAGTAAGAATCTAGGACAGGTAGCGATTAGGTTAAAGCGGCCATTTCTAAACAGTGCTTATTTACTAGTCAAAGCAATTACTGAAAATAACAAAAGAATTTACCTGTTTGTAGTGCTTAACTCATGAAAAGTAATGGAATTATCAGATACGTGATACATTTACGATTTCACAAATTTTAAATTTACTTTTATTTTAGAAAACAATTTTAGTTAGTTCATTTCATGTAAATGTGATTAATCATCACATACTTTTTTGCACTTTAATATTTAAAAAAAGTTTTATTTTGTAATTTTTTTAAAAACTTGTTTATGGTTTTAAGTAAATATGAAAAAAAACGTAACAAATGACAAAATAATTTTAAAAGAGAATAAAATCGCAAACAAACTTACCTATATTCCGATTTATGTCGCAATATAGTTAAATCACACAGTTGTTTTCGTTTTTTAACTTCTAGTACCATTGAAGGCAAAACTAACACATCATTAAAATTCAGAATAGCGAAAACACAAAGAACGGCGATCTGCAAGTAGATACGACACTTTTATGTTTCAATTTAGCACTTAAAAACACTTAAGTATTTTTTTATTTTAAATTCTTAACAGGACAAACCACCGACAAGCTTACCTTCTTACCAATTTAAGTCGCAATACGTTTAAACCGTCTGACGGTTGCTTTCATTTTTTCACTTTTAAATTTTACAATCACAAGAGACAGCACAAGAAATGCACAAGAAACAGCGATCTGCATATGGACGTCTTCACTCGACAGCCAAGTTGAGAAAACTGAATAACAAAGCATGCTATTTATAACTATAATCGAGACAGAGAAAAAGAGACAGGTAGCGAAAAGGTTAAAGCGGCCATTTCTACACGGTGCTTGGCAACTAGCCAAAATAATTATTAGAGATAACAAAAAAATTTACCTTTTTGTAGTGATAAACTGTTGAAAATTAATATAGTTATCAGATTAGTGGTACATTTACGATTTATCAAGTTTTAAATACACTGTGATTTTAGAAAACAATTTTAGTTAGTTCACTTCAAGTAAATGTGATTAACCAACATACTTTTTGCAACATAATACTTGAAAATAGTTTTGTTTTGTAATCATTTTAAGAACACGTTTATGGTTTAAATTAAATATTAAATAAAAACATAGTAAATGACAAAATAATTTTAACAGAGAATATAATAGCAGACAAACTTACCTTTATTCCGATTCATGTCGCAATATGTTTAAATCACACGGATGTTTTCGTTTTTTAACTTATAGAACCATTTAAGGCAATACTAACACATCATTAAAATTCAGAATAGCGAAAGCACAAAGAATGGCTATTTGCAAGTGGATGTGACACACTTTTGTTGCAATTTAAAACTTAAAAACACGTTGGATTTATATATTTTTTAAACTCGTTCACGGTTTTAAGAAAACAATATCTAAACGTAGTAAAGATTAAAATCCTTAACAGAAGAAACCGCCGACAAGCTTACCTTCTTACCAATTTACATCGCAACACTTTTAAAAATAAGGTAGCTTTAATTTTTTCACTTTTAAAATTCACAATTGCTCAAGCACAGCGAACAGCGATCTGCACATGGACGTCTTCACTCGACAGCCAAGTTGAGAAAACTGAATAATAAAGCATGCTATTTGCTGAATTTAAGCGAAACTGTCAAAGCGGCCACTTCTAAACAGTGCTTATCTACTAGGCACGGCAATTATTGGAAATAACAAAAGATATTACCTGAGTTTCGGTATTGCTTAACTGTTGAAAAGTAATGGAGTTATCAGATTAGTGGTACATTTACTAATTCACAAGTTTTAAATACTTTTACTTTGATTTTAGAAAACCATTTTAGTAAATTCACTTCATGTGGATGTGATTAACGATCACATGCTTTTTTGCAATATAATACTCAAAAACAGTTTTATTTTGTAATTATTAAAAAATTACGTAAATGGTTTTACGGAAACATGAAATAAAAACTTAATAAATTACATATTAATTTTAACAGAATTCAAATAGCGCACAAACTTTTGTTGTAACGTAACACTTAAGAACATTTTGTTTAATATGTTTTTTTAAAAACGCTATAATGGTATTAAGTAATAAAGAAAATATAACGTAGTAAATGACAAAATAATATACACTTCATTTCGCAATATGGGTAAATCACACGGTTGTTTTCTTTTTTAAACTTATAGAACCATTTCAGGTAACACAAGCACATTATTAAAATTCACCATAGCATAAGCACAAAAAAAGTCAATCTGCAGGTGTATGTAATTAACCATAACACACTTTTGTTGCAATGTAACATTAAAAACACTTTATTTTAATATATTTATTTAAATCGCTTTCAAAGTTTGAAGAAATCAATTTATCAATATAAAAAAGTAATAATGATTAAAATCCTATTATTACACACACCATTAAAACTCACAACAGCAAAAACATAACGAACAGCGATCTGCTTATTATACATCACACAGACGTGTTCACTCGACCGCCAAGTGTAGAAAACTGAATAACAAGTCATGCCATTTATAACGATAATCGAGACAGAGAGAAAGAGCGACAGGTAACGCAAATGTCAAAGCGGCCATTTCTACACCGTGCCTAGACTCGTCAAAGCAAATATTGGAACTAACAAAAAGATTTACATATCTGTAGTGCTTAACTGTTGAAAATTAATGAAGTTATCAGATAAGTGGTACATTACATTACAGTGGTACATTTTAAATACACTTTGCATTAAATAGCCAATTTACATACTTGGTATTTGGTGAATAAAAGCGAAAAGGTCAAAGCGGCGATTTCTAAACAGTACATATCTACTTGCCAAAGCTATTATTGGAAATAACAAAAGAATTTACCTGGGTTTTTGTTTTGTTTAACTGTTGTAAAGTAATGGAGTTATCAGATAAGTATTACATTTACGAACTCACGGGTTTTAAGTACTCTTTTAATTTATAAAACAGTTTTATTTAATTTACTTCATGTGAATGTGATTAACGATTACATACTTTTTTGCAATTTAAAACTTGAAAACAGTTTTATTTTGCAATCAGTTTAAAAAAATCACTTTTATGGTATGAATTAAACATCAAATAAAAACGTAATAAATGACAAAATAATTTTAACAGAGAATATAATAGCAGACAAACTTACCTTAATTCCGATTCATGTCGCAATATGTTTAAATCACTCGGTTGTTTTCGATTTTTAACTTATATGACCATTTAAGGCAATACTAGCATATCATTTAAAATCAGAATTGCAAAAGCACAAAGAATAGCGATTCGCAAGTGGATGTGACACACTGTTGTTGCAATTCAACACTTAAAAACACTTTGGATTTATATTTTTTTTAAACTCGTGTACGGTTTTAAGAAAACAATATTAAACGTAGTAAATATTAAAATCCTTAACAGGACAAACCGCCGACAAGCTTACCTTCTTACCAATTTATGTCGCAACACGTTTAAATCAAACGGTTGCTTAAATTTTTTTACTTTTAAATTTTACAATTGCACAAGCACAACAAACAGCGATCTGCACATGGACGTCTTCACTCGATAGCCAAGTTGAGAAAACTGAATAACAAAGCATGCTTTTTATAACGATAATCGAGACAGAGAGAAAGAGAGGCAGGTAGCGAATAGGTTAAAGCGGCCATTTCTAAACTGTGATTATTTACTAGCCAGCGCAATTATTGGAGATAACAAAAGAATTTACATGTTTGTAGTACTTTACTGATGATAAGTAATGGAGTTTTCAGATTAGTGGTACATTTACGATTTAACAAGTTTAAAAATACACTTTTATTTTAGAAAACGATTTTAGTTAGTTCACTTCATGTTAATGTGATTAACCATCACATACTTTTTTGCAATTTAATGCTTGTAAATAGATTTATTTTGAATTCATTTAAAAAAAAACGCTTTTATGGTTTGATTTAAACATTAATTAAAAACGGAATAAAGGACAAAATAATTTTAACAGAGAATATAATAGCAGACAAACTTACATTTATTCCGATTCATATCGCAATATGTTTAAATCCCACGGTTGTTTTCGATTTTTAACTTATAGAACCATTTAAGGCCATACTAACACATCATCAAAATTCAGAATAGCGAAAGCACAAAGAATGGCGATCTGCAAGTAGATGTGACACATTTTTGTTGCAATTTAACACTTAAAAACACTTTGGATTTAAATTTTTAAATACGCGTTTACGGTTTTAAGAAAACAATATCAAAACGTAGTAACTATTAAAATCCTAAACAGGACAATTCGCCGACAAGCTTACCTTCTTACCAATTTATGTAGCAACACTTTTAAAAATTAGGTAGTTTTTATTTTTTCACTTTTATAATTCACAATTGCCCAAGCACAACGAACAGCGATATGCACATGGGCGTCTTCACTCGACAGCCAAATTGAGAAAACTGAATAATAAAGCATGCTTTTTGCTGAATATAAACGAAAAGGTCAAAGCGGCCATTGCTAAAGAGTGCTTATCTACTAGCCAAAACTTTATAGGATAGAACCATTTAAGGCAAAACTAACACATCGTTAAAATTCAGAATAACGAATGCACAAAGAACGACTTTCTGCAAGTGGATGCGATACATTTTGGTTTCAATTTAGCATTTAAAAACACTTAAGGAATTTTTTTTTAATCCTTAACAGGACAATCCATCGACAAGCTTACCTTCTTACCAATTTATATCGCAATACGTTTAAGTCAAACGGTTGCTTTAATTTTTTCACTTTTAAAATTCACAATTGCACAAGCACAACGAACAGCGATCTGCACATGGACGTCTTCATTCGACAGGCAAGTTGAAAAAACTAAATAATAAAGCATGCTATTTATAACGATGATCGAGACAGTAAGAATCTAGGACAGGTAGCGATTAGGTTAAAGCGGCCATTTCTAAACAGTGCTTATTTACTAGTCAAAGCAATTACTGAAAATAACAAAAGAATTTACCTGTTTGTAGTGCTTAACTCATGAAAAGTAATGGAATTATCAGATACGTGATACATTTACGATTTCACAAATTTTAAATTTACTTTTATTTTAGAAAACAATTTTAGTTAGTTCATTTCATGTAAATGTGATTAATCATCACATACTTTTTTGCACTTTAATATTTAAAAAAAGTTTTATTTTGTAATTTTTTTAAAAACTTGTTTATGGTTTTAAGTAAATATGAAAAAAAACGTAACAAATGACAAAATAATTTTAAAAGAGAATAAAATCGCAAACAAACTTACCTATATTCCGATTTATGTCGCAATATAGTTAAATCACACAGTTGTTTTCGTTTTTTAACTTCTAGTACCATTGAAGGCAAAACTAACACATCATTAAAATTCAGAATAGCGAAAACACAAAGAACGGCGATCTGCAAGTAGATACGACACTTTTATGTTTCAATTTAGCACTTAAAAACACTTAAGTATTTTTTTATTTTAAATTCTTAACAGGACAAACCACCGACAAGCTTACCTTCTTACCAATTTAAGTCGCAATACGTTTAAACCGTCTGACGGTTGCTTTCATTTTTTCACTTTTAAATTTTACAATCACAAGAGACAGCACAAGAAAAGCACAAGAAACAGCGATCTGCATATGGACGTCTTCACTCGACAGCCAAGTTGAGAAAACTGAATAACAAAGCATGCTATTTATAACTATAATCGAGACAGAGAAAAAGAGACAGGTAGCGAAAAGGTTAAAGCGGCCATTTCTACACGGTGCTTGGCAACTAGCCAAAACAATTATTGGAGATAACAAAAAAATTTACCTTTTTGTAGTGATAAACTGTTGAAAATTAATATAGTTATCAGATTAGTGGTACATTTACGATTTCACAAGTTTTGAATTCACTTTGATTTTAGAAAACATTTTTAGATAGTTCATTTAATGTGAATGTGAATAATCATCACATACTTTTTTGCAATTCATTACTTAGAAAAAGTTTTATTTTGTGATTATTTTAAAAACTCGTTTATGGTTTTAAGTAAACATGAAAATTAAACGTAACAAATTACAAAATAATTTTAACAGAGAATACAATAGCAGACAAATTTATCTTTATTCCGATTCATGTCGCAATATAGTTAAATTATTCGGTTGTTTTCGTTTTTAAATTTATAGAACCATTTAAAGCAATACTAACACATCATTAAAATTCAGAATAGCGAAAGGACAATTAACGGCGATCTGCAAGTGGATGTGACACACTTTTCTTGCAATAAAACACTTGATAACACTTGGGTTTTATATTCTTCAAACTGCATTCACGGTTTCAAGAAAACAAAATTAAAACGTAGTAAATATTAAAATCCTTTACAAGACAAACCGCTGACAAGCTTACCTTCTTACCAATTTAAGTCGTAACACGTTTAAACCGTTTGACGGTTGCTTTACTTTTTTCACTTTTAAATTTCACAATTGCACAAGCACAAGTAACAGCGATCTGCACATGGACGCCTTCACTCGACAGCCAAGTTGAGAAAACTTATTCAGTTGCAAAGCGTGCTATTTATAACGATAATCGAGACAAAGAGAAAAAGAGACAGGTAGCGAATAGGTTAAAGCGGCCATTTCTACACGGCGCTTATCACCTAGCCAAAACAATTATTGAAGATAACAACAGAATTTACCTGTTTGTAGTGCTTAAATGTTGAAAAGTAATGTAGTTATCAGATTAGTGGTACATTTACGATTTATCAAGTTTTAAATACACTGTGATTTTAGAAAACAATTTTAGTTAGTTCACTTCAAGTAAATGTGATTAACCAACATACTTTTTGCAACATAATACTTGAAAATAGTTTTGTTTTGTAATCATTTTAAGAACACGTTTATGGTTTAAATTAAATATTAAATAAAAACATAGTAAATGACAAAATAATTTTAACAGAGAATATAATAGCAGACAAACTTACCTTTATTCCGATTCATGTCGAAATATGTTTAAATCACACGGATGTTTTCGTTTTTTAACTTATAGAACCATTTAAGGCAATACTAACACATCATTAAAATTCAGAATAGCGAAAGCACAAAGAATGGCTATTTGCAAGTGGATGTGACACACTTTTGTTGCAATTTAAAACTTAAAAACACGTTGGATTTATATATCTTTTAAACTCGTTCACGGTTTTAAGAAAACAATATCTAAACGTAGTAAAGATTAAAATCCTTAACAGAAGAAACCGCCGACAAGCTTACCTTCTTACCAATTTACATCGCAACACTTTTAAAAATAAGGTAGCTTTAATTTTTTCACTTTTAAAATTCACAATTGCTCAAGCACAGCGAACAGCGATCTGCACATGGACGTCTTCACTCGACAGCCAAGTTGAGAAAACTGAATAATAAAGCATGCTATTTGCTGAATTTAAGCGAAACTGTCAAAGCGGCCACTTCTACACAGTGCTTATCTACTAGGCACGGCAATTATTGGAAATAACAAAAGATATTACCTGAGTTTCGGTATTGCTTAACTGTTGAAAAGTAATGGAGTTATCAGATTAGTGGTACATTTACTAATTCACAAGTTTTAAGTACACTTTTATTTTAGAAAACAATTTTAGTAAGTTCACTTCATGTGGATGTGATTAACGATCACATACTTTTATGCAATATAATACTTGAAAACAGTTGTATTTCGTAATTATTAAAAAATTACATTCATGGTTTTACGGAAACATGAAATAAAAACTTAATAAATGACATATTAATATTAACAGAATTCAAATAGCGCACAAACTTACCTTATAACACACTTTTGTTGTAATGTAACACTGAAAAACATTTTGTTTAATGTGTTTTTTAAAAACGCCATAATGGTATTAAGTAATAAAGAGAATATAACGTAGTAAATGACAAAATAATAAACACTTCATGTCGCAATATGGGTAAATCACACGGTTGTTTTCTTTTTTAAACTTATAGAACCATTTCAGGTAACACAAACACATTACTAAAATTCACAATAGCATAAGCACAAACAAAGTCAATATGCACGTGTATGTGATTAACTATAACACACTTTTGTTGCAATGTAACATTAAAAACACTTTATTTTAATATATTTATTTAAATCGCGTTCAAAGTTTGAAGAAATCAATCAATCAATATTAAAAAGTAATAATAATTAAAATCCTATTATTACACACACCATTAAAACTCACAACAGCAAAAACATAACGAACAGTGATCTGCTTATTATACATCACACAGACGTGTTCACTCGACCGCCAAGTGTAGAAAACTGAATAACAAGTCATGCCATTTATAACGATAATCGAGACAGAGAGAAAGAGCGACAGGTAGCGCAAAGGTCAAAGCGGCCATTTCTACACCGTGCCTAGACTCGTCAAAGCAAATATTGAAACTAACAAAAAGATTTACATATCTGTAGTGCTTAACTGTTGAAAATTAATGGAGTTATCAGATAAGTGGTACATTTACGAATTCACGAGTTTTAAGAAGGTACACTTTTAATTTATAAAACAGTTTTATTTAGTTCTTTTCATGTGAATGTCATTATCGATCACATACTTTTTGCAATTTAATACTTGAAAACAGTTTTCTTTTGTATTATTTCAAAATCACGTTCATGGTATTAAAAAAACATGAAAATATAATGAAAAAATCACACGACTGTTTTCGTTTTTAATCTTATAGAATCATTTCAGGTAATACAAACACATTATTAAAATTCACAATAGCATAAGCACAAAAAATGTTAATCTGCAAGTATATGTGATTAACTATAACGCACTTTTGTTGCAATGTAACTTTAAAAACACGTTAGATTCATATATTTCTCAAAATCGCGTTCAAGGTTTTAAGAAATCAATCAATCAATATTAAAAAGAAAAAATATTAAAATCCTATTATTACACACACCATTAAAACTCACAACAGCAAAAACATAACGAACAGCGATCTGCTTATTACACATCACACAGACGTGTTCACTCGACCGCCAAATGTAGAAAACTGAATAACAAATCATGCCAAATATAACGATAATCGAGACAGAGAGAAAAAGAGACAGGTAGCAAATAGGTTAAAGGGGCCATTTCTGCACGTTGCTTATCAACTAGCCAAAGCAATTATTGGAGATAATAAAAGAATTTACCTGTTTGTAGTGCTTAACTGTTGAAAAGTAATGTAGTTATCGGATTAGTGGTACATTTACGATTTCACAAGTTTAAAATACACTTTGATTTTTGACAAATATTTGAGTTAGATCACTTCATGTGAATGAGATTAACCATCACATACTTTTTTGCAATTTTATATTTGAAAATAATTTAACAGAGAATATAATAGCAGACCTACTTACCTTTATTCCGATTCATGTCGCAATATGTTTAAATCACACGGTTGTTTTCGTTTTTTAACTTATAGAACCACTTAAGACAATACTAACACATCATTAAAAATCAGAATTGCGAAAGCACAAAGAATGGCGATCTGCAAGTAGATGTGACACATTTTTGTTGCAATTTAACACTTAAAAACACTTTGAATTTATATTTTTTAAATACGCGTTAACGGTGTTAAGTAAACAATATCGAAACGTTGTAACTATTAAAATCCTTAACAGAACAATCCGCCGACAAGCTTACCTTCTTACCAATTTATATCGCAACACTTTTAAAAATAAGGTAGTTTTTATTTTTTTACTTTTATAATTTACAATTGCCCAAGCACACCGAACAGCGATCTGCACATGGACGTCTTCACTCGACAGCCAAGTTGAGAAAACGGAATAATAAAGCATGCTTTTCGCTGTATACAAGCGAAAAGGTCAAAGCGGCCATTGCTAAAGAGTGCTTATCTACTAGCCGAAGTTATTATTGGAAATAACAAAAGAATTTGCCTGGGTTTCTGTTTTGTTTAACTGTTGTAAAGTATTGGACTTATCAGATTATTTATTTATTAACAAACTTAATTGCACTTAGGTTATTACAATTGGAATTGGATTTAGATTAGTATAACATTTACGAATTCACGGGTTTTAAGTACTCTTTTAATTTATACAACAGTTTTATTTAGTTCACTTAATGTGAATGTGATTAACGATCACATACTTTTTGCAATTTAATACTTGAATACAGTTTTATTTTGTAATAATTTTGAAACCGCTATCATGGTATTAAGAATACATGAAAATAAAACGTAATAAATGAGAAAATAAATTTAACAGAGAATATAATAGGAGATAAACTTACCTTTGATCCGACTTATGTCGCAATATGTTTAAATCACACAGTTGTTATCGATTTTTAACTTATAGAACCATTTAAGGCAAACTAACACATCATTAAAATTCAGCACAAAGAACAAAGAATAGCGATCTGCACGTTAATGTGACAAACTTTTGTTGCAATATAACACTTAAAAACACTTTGGATTTATGTTTTTTAAATACGCGTTTACGGTTTTAAGAAAACAATATCAAAACGAAGTAACTATTAAAATCCTTAACAGGACAATCCGCAGACAAGCTTACCTTCTTACCAATTTATGTCGCAACACGTTTAAATCAAACGGTTGCTTTAATTATTTCACTTCTAAAATCCACAATTGCACAAGCACAAGAAACAGCGATCTGCACATGGACGTCTGCACTCGACAGTCAAGTTGAGAAAACTGAATAACAAAGCATACTGACTGAATAAGCAACGATAATCGAGACAGAGTGAAAGAGAAACAGGTAGCGAATAGGTCATAACGGCCATTTTTACACAGTGCTTATCAACTAGCCAAAGCAATTATTGGAGATAACAAAAGAATTTACCCGCTTGTAGTGCTTAACTGTTGAAAAGTAATGGAGTTATCAGATTAGTAGTACATTTACGATTTCACAAGTTTTACACTTTGATTAAAAATACACTTTGATTTTAGAAAACAATTTTAGTTAGTTCACTTCAAGTGAATGTGATTAACCATCGCATACTTTTTGCAACTTAATACTTGAAAATAGTTTAATTTTGTAATCATTTTAAAAACACATTTATGGTTTAAATTAAACATTAAATAAAAACGTAATAAATGACAAAATAATTTTGACAGAGAATATAATAGCAGACAAACTTAAATTAATTCGGATTCATGTCGCAATATGTTTAAATCACTCGGTTGTTTTCGTTTTTTAACTTATAGGACCATTTAAGGCAATAGTAGCATATCATTAAAAATCTGAATTGCAAAAGCACAAAGAGTATCGATTCGCAAGTGGATGTGATACACTGTTGTTGCAATTTAACACTAAAAAACACTTTGGATTTATATTTTTTTAAAACTTGTGCACGGTTTTAAGAAAACAAAATTATAACGTAGTAAATATTAAAATCCTTAACAGGACAAACCGCCGACAAGCTTACCTTCTTACCAATTTATGTCGCAATACGTTTATATCAAACGGTTGCTTTAATTATTTCACTTTTAAAATCCACAATTGCACAAGCACAAGAAACAGCGATCTGCACATGGACGTCTGCACTCGACAGTCAAGTTGAGAAAACTGAATAACAAAGCATAGTGACTAAATAAGCAACGATAATCGAGACAGAGTGAAAGAGAAACAGGTAGCGAATAGGTCAAAGCGGCCATTTTTACACAGTGCTTATCAACTAGCCATAGCAATTATTGGAGATAACAAAATAATTTACCTGCTTGTAGTGCTTAACTGTTGAAAAGTAATGGAGTTATCAGATTAGTAGTACATTTACGATTTCACAAGTTTTACACTTTGTTTAAAAATACACTTTGATTTTAGAAAACAATTTTAGTTAGTTCACTTCAAGTGAATGTGATTAACCATCGCATACTTTTTGCAACTTAATACTTGAAAATAGTTTTATTTTGTAATCATTTTAAAAACACATTTATGGTTTAAATTAAACATTAAATAAAAACGTAATAAATGACAAAATAATTTTGACAGAGAATATAATAGCAGACAAACTTACCTTAATTCCGATTCATGTCGCAATATGTTTCAATCACTCGGTTGTTTTCGTTTTTTAACTTATAGAACCATTTAAGGCAATACTAGCATATCATTAAAAATCAGAATTGCAAAAGCACAAAGAATAGCGGTCCGCAAGTGGATGTGACACACTGTTGTTGCAATTTAACACTTAAAAACACTTTGGATTTATATTTTTTTTAAACTTGTGCACGGTTTTAAGAAAACAATATTAAAACGTAGTAAATATTAAAATCCTTAACAGGACAAACCGCCGACAAGCTTACCTTCTTACCAATTTATGTCGCAATACGTTTATATCAAACGGTTGCTTTAATTATTTCACTTTTAAAATCCACAATTGTACAAGCACAAGAAACAGCGATCTGCACATGGACGTCTGCACTCGACAGTCAAGTTGAGAAAACTGAATAACAAAGCATACTGTCTAAATAAGCAACGATAATCGAGACAGAGTGAAAGAGAAACAGGTAGCGAATAGGTCAAAGCAGCCATTTTTACACAGTGCTTATCAACTAGCCAAAGCAATTATTGGAGATAACAAAAGAATTTACCTGCTTGTAATGCTTAACTGTTGAAAAGTAATGGAGTTATCAGATTAGTGGTACACTTACGGTTTCACATGTTTTAAATACCTTTTGATTTTGGAATAAAATATTAGTTAGTTCGTTAGTAAATGTGATTAACCATCACATAATTTTTTGCAATTTAATACTTGAAAACAGTTTTACTTTGTAATAATTTTCAAAACGCTATCATGGTATTAAGTGAACCTGAAAATAAAACGTAATAAATGACAAAATAATTTCAACACAGAATATTATAGCGGACAAACTTATATTTATTCCGATTAATGTCGCAATATAGTTAAATCACACGGTTGCTTTCGTTTTTTAACTTATAGAACCATTTAAGGCAATACTAACACATCATTAAAATTCAGAATAGCGAAAGCACAATAAACTGCGATCAGCAAGTGGATGTGACACTTTTGTTGCAATAAACACTTAAAAACACTTGACATTTATATTTTTTTAAAACGCGTTCACGGTTTGAGAAAACCAAATTAAAACGTAGTAAATATTAAAATCCTTAACACTTATTATCCTACTTACAATCCTTACTATTTTAATTTATAAAATAGTTTTATTTAGTTCACTTCATGTTAATGTGATTAACGAACACATACTTTTTTGCAATTTAATACTTGAATACAGTTTTATTTTGTAATAATTTTGAAAACGTTATCATGGTATTAAGAATACATGAAAATAAACCGTAATAAATGAGAAAATAAATTTAACAGACAATATAAAAGGCGACAAACTTACCTTCATTCCAATTCATGTCGCAATATGTTTAAATCACACAGTTGTTTTCGTTCTTTAACTAACTTACACATCATTATAATTCAGAATTGCGAAAGCACAAAGAATAGCGATCTGCAAGTTAATGTGACACACTTTTGTTGCAATTTAACACTTAATAACACTTTGGTTTTATATTTTTTTTAAAACGCGTTCACGGTTTTAAGAAAACAATATCAAAATGTAACAAATATTAAAATCTTTAACAGGACAAACCGCCGACAAGCTTACCTTCTTACAAATTTATGTCGCAATACGTTTAAATAAAACAGTTGCTTTAATTTTTTCACTTTTAAAATTTACAATTGCACAAGCACAAGAGACAGCGATTTAATAGTAAACCTGAAAATAAAACGTATTAAAAGACAAAATAATTTCAACAGAAAATATTATCGCGGACAAACTAACATTTATTCCGATTAATGTCGCAATATAGTTAAATCACACTGTTGTTTTTGTTTTTTAACTTATAGAACCATTTAAGGCAATACTAACACATCATTAAAATTCAAAATAGCGAAAGCACAAAGAATAGCGAGCTGCAAGTGGATGTGACACACTTTTGTTGCAATTTAACACTTAAAAACACTTTGGACATATATTTTTTTAACGCTTGTTTACGGTTTTAAGAAAACAATATTAAAACGTAGTAAATATTAAAATCCCTAACAGGACAAACCGCCGACAAGCTTACCTTCTTACCAATTTATGTCGCAATACGTTTGAATCAAACGGTTGCTATAATTTTTTCACTTTTAAAATTCACTATTGCACAAGCACAACGAACAGCAATCTGCACATGGACGGCTTAACTCGACAGCCAAGTTGAGAAAACTGATTAACAAAGCATGCTATTTATAACAATAATCGAGACAGAGAGAAAGAGAGACAAGTAGCGAATAGGTTAAAGCGGCCATTTCTAAACAGTGCTTATTTACTAGAAAAAGCAAATATTGGAGATTACAAAAGAATGTACCTGTTTGTAGTGCTTAACTGTTAAAAAGTAATGGAGTTATCAGATTAGTGGTACATTTACGATTTCACGAGTTTTAAATACACTTTGATTTTCGAAAAATATTTGACTTAGTTTACTTCATGTGAATGTGCTTAACCATCACATACTTTTTTGCAATTTAATACTAAAAATCAGTTTTATCTTGTAATAATTTTGATAACGCTATCATGATATAAAGTATACATGAAAATAAAACATACTAAATGACAGAATAATTTTAACAGAGAATAAAATAGCAGAACAACTTATCTTTATTCCGATTCATGTCGCAATATAGTTAAATCACACGGTTGTTTTTGTTTTTTAACTTATATAACCATTTAAGGCAATACTAACACATCATTAAAATTCAGAATAGCGAAAGCACAAAGAATAGCGATCTGCACGTTAATGTGACAAACTTTTGTTGCAATTTAACACTTAAAAACACTTTGGATTTATATTTTTTAAATACGCAATTACGGTTTTAAGAAAACAATATTAAACGTAGTAAATATTAAAATCCTTAACAGGACAAACCGCCGACAAGCTTACCTTCTTACCAATTTATGTCGCAATACGTTTATATCAAACGGTTGCTTTAATTATTTCACTTCTAAAATCCACAATTGCACAAGCACAAGAAACAGCGATCTGCACATGGACGTCTGCACTCGACAGTCAAGTTGAGAAAACTGAATAACAAAGCATACTGACTGAATAAGCAACGATAATCGAGACAGAGTGAAAGAGAAACAGGTAGCGAATAGGTCATAGCGGCCATTTTTACACAGTGCTTATCAACTAGCCAAAGCAATTATTGGAGATAACAAAAGAATTTACCTGCTTGTAGTGCTTAACTGTTGAAAAGTAATGGAGTTATCAGATTAGTAGTACATTTACGATTTCACAAGTTTTACACTTTGATTAAAATTACACTTTGATTTTGGAAAACAATTTTAGTTAGTTCACTTCATGTGGATGTGATTAACGATCACATACTTTTTTGCAATTTGATTCTTGAAAACAGTTGTATTTCGTATTTATTAAAAAAATTCGTTCATGGTTTTACGAAAACATGAAATAAAAACGTAATAAATGACATAATAATTTTGAATGAATTAAAATAGCGGACAAACTTACCTTCAAAGACACCTTTGTTGTAATGTAACATTTAAAAACAATATATAACTTTGTATAATATGTTTTCTAAAAACGCCATAATGGTATTAAGTAATAAAGAAACTATAACGTAGTAAATGACAAAATAATATAAACAGAAAATATAAAAGCAGACTAACTTACCTTCTCAACACTTCATGTCGCAATATGGCTAAATCACACGGCTGATTTCGTTTTTAAACTTATAGAATAAGTTCAGGTAATACAAACACATTATTAAAATTCACAATAGCATAAGCACAAAAAATGACAATCTGCAAGTGTATGTGATTAACTATAACACACTTTTGTTGCAATGTAACTTTAAAAACACTTGAGATTAATATATTTCTTAAAATCGCGTTCAAGGTTTTAAGAAAGCAATATAAAAACGTAGTAAATATTAAAATCTTTAACAGGACAAACCGCCGACAAGCTTACCTTCTTACCAATTTATGTCGCAATACGTTTAAATGAAACGGTTGCTTGAATTTTTACACTTTTAAAATTCACAATTGCACAAGCACAAGAAACAGCGATCTGCACATGGACGCCTTCACTCGACAGCCAAGTTGAGAAAATTGAATAACAAAGCATGCTATTTATAACGATAATCGAGACAAAGAGAAAAAGAGACAGGTAGCGAATAGGTTAAAGCGGCCATTTCTACACGGTGCTTATCACCTAGCCAAAACAATTATTGAAGATAACAACAGAATTTACCTGTTGGTAGTGCTTAACTGTTGAAAAGTAATGGAGTTATCGGATTAGTGGTACATTTACGATTTCACAAGTTTTAAATACACTTTGATTTTAAAAAACAATTTTAGTTAGTTCACTTCAAGTAAATGTGATTAACCATCACATACTTTTTGCAACTTAATATTTGAAAATAGTTTTATTTTGTAATCATTTAAAAAACACTTTTGGTTTGAATTAAACATTAAATAAAAACGTAATAAATGTTAAAATAATTTTAACAGGGAATATAATAGCAGACAAACTTACCTTTATTCCGATTCATGTCGCAATATGATTAAATCACTCGGTTGTTTTCGTTCTTTAACTTATAGAACTATTTAAGGCAATACTAACACATCACTAATATTCAAAATAGCGAAAGCACAAAGAATAGCGATCAGCAAGTTAATGTGACACACTTTTGTTGCAATTTAACACTTAAAAACACTTTGGTTTTATATTTTTTTAAAAACGCGTTTACGGTTTTAAAAAAACAATATCAAAATGTAATAAATATTAAATCCTTAACAGGACAAACCGCCGACAAGCTTACCTTCTTACCAATTTATGTCGCAATACGTTTAAATCAAACAGTTGCTTTTATTTTTTTACTTTTAAACTTTACAATTGCACAAGCACAAGAAACAGCGATCTGCACATGGACGTCTTCACTCGACAGCCAATTTGAGAAAACTGAATAACAAAGCATGCTTCTTATAACGATAATCAAGACAGAGAGAAAAAGAGACAGGTAGCGAATAGGTCAAAGCGGTAATTTCTAAACAGTGCTTATTTACTAGCAAAAGCAATTATTTTAAATAACAAAAGAATTTACCTGTTTGTGGTGCTTAAATGATGAAAAGTAATGCAGTTAGTTCACTTAATGTAAATGTTATTAACTATCACATACTTTTTTACAATTTAATGCTTGAAAACAGTTTTATTTTGTAATTATTTTTAAAACGCTATTATGGTATTAAGTAAACCTGAAAATAAAACGTAATAAATGACAAAATAATTTCAACAGAGAATATTATAGCGGACAAACTTACATTTATTCCGATTAATGTCGCAATATAGTTAAATCACACGGTTGTTTTTGTTTTTTAACTTATAGAACCATTTAAAGCAATACTAACACATCATTAAAATTCAGAATAGCGAAAGCACAAAGAATAGCGAGCTGCAAGTGGATGTGACACACTTTTGTTGCAATTTAACACTTAAAAACACGTTGGACTTATATTTTTTTAACACTTGTTTACGGTTTTAAGAAAACAATATTAAAACATAGTAAATATTAAAATCCTTAACAGGACAAACCGCCGACAAGCTTATCTTCTTACCAATTTATATCGCAATACGTTTAAATAAAACGGTTGCTTTAATTTTTTCACTTTTAAAATTCGCAATTGCACAAGCACATCGAACAACGATCTGCACATAGACGCCTTCACTCGACAACTAAGTTGAGACAACTGAATAATAAAGCATGCTATTTATAACGATAATCGAGACAGACAGAAAAGATAGCGAAAAGGACAAAGCGGCCATTTCTACACAGTGCTTATCTACAAGCTAAAGCAATGTTGGAGATAACAAAAGAATTTAGGGGTAGGTGGCCTAAAACGGGTAAGTTTCTAGGGAGGGTAAAAAATCCCATAGTCAGTTCGAGATGAACAGCACGATATACCGAACAAGTGAATAAGACAATCCAACATTTTTCACCTGTTTTTAAAAACATGGGCCCTGCTAAATCGACGCCCGTTACCTCAAACACCTTAACGAGCTTGGTTCTATTTTCTGGCAAAGGCGCGGTAGGAGCCTGAGCTGCAAGTCATTCTCCTGCACCTTAAACAAGATTATATCACCGCCTGAACATTACGACGTGCACGCGTAAGCCAGTATGTTTCCCTCAGATTGCCGATAACTATAGAAGCACCAGCGTGTTGAAGTTTGCAATGCTCTTGGTAAATCAGCCGATGAGTAATCTCGCACATGCCCGGAATCAAACTGGGATATTTAAAATTTTCAGGCTCATCACCTTTAGGCTTTTAAGCAACCTTGATTTGACTCGGATCAGTCCGTAATTAAATCGAACCGTCTGCAAGCCTTCACTGCACACGGTGACGTCACATCATAATGTTCTGATTGCAACAATTTCATTAGTGATCTCTCTGCGCTCACATATTCATCACACGACAAATTTACTTGCCGCCTGTTGCCCGTATTTTTGCAATTATGTACAAATCTGATAATCCAGCCCATGCATCTCACCATTTTACTGAATTTACTAAAGTAGAGGAAATTTTCACTGAATCGCGCTTTATCAGTACTAACGACAACAGTGTTCCTAACTTCTAGACTCGACTCATCATCTACAATCACCGCTGACACAGGCCACTCATCTACACTGTCGTACAACCACCTAGGCCCAGTCCACCACAGCGATGACACCAGTTTTCCTGGCGAACAACCCCGCGACGGTAAATCAGCCGGGTTGTTAGCGCCAGTTACGTGACGCCACTGATTCCTTTGGGTGAATTTCCTTCACTCGGTTATTTACAAATACTGTCCAATTACCCTCACCCTTCATCCAAGTGAGAGCCACTGACGAATCAGTCCAAAAATAGGACTCAACATTATTTAATGCCAAAGCATTAACACACTGCTGGTATAGCCTTACGCCCATCACTGCTGCTACCAGCTTCAATCTGGGGATCGTAATCGCTTTTAAAGGCGCCACCCTAGATTTAGCTACCACTAAACGCACCTGGACATTGCCCTGGCATTCCGTCCGAATGAATACACACGCAGCGTATGCCAATTTACACGCATCGCTGAAAGTATGAAGTGATACATTAACCTCATCTGACAGCATAATCGGACAAACGTCGTGGGATATTTATATCAGATATTGCACTTAGTTCACGCACCCAAGATATAAACTCATTCACAATATCTCTAGGTAGTGTTTCGTCCCAGTCTTTCTTCAGTGACCAAAATTTCTGTAATAGTATTTCCGGAACGATGCTTGTTGGACAAGTGAATCCAATCGGGTCGAACATTCTTTGGGCAAATGATAACAAAACCCATTTTGTTACAACATCGCTCAAATCGCGGTACTCGGGTTCAATGCGGAGCACATCCTCCTTGTTGTTCCACCGCAATCCCAGCACAGACTGACTATTTTCCACTTCGCACGGCCCGTGGACCCATCCCCGCAAATCAAACTGAGCCTCGCTCATCACACTTTTCGACACTTCTACAAAACTTTCACGCTCACAGTCAGTATTTACACTATGTACACAATTATCGACATACAGCGACGCCTTCAACTGCTGGGCAATCATCCTCCTGTCGTCACGTATGCTGTCTAAATGGTGATTAATTGCTGCTGCCAACAAGAAATGACTACTAGTCACTCCGAAAACAACTCTTTTATGACGGTAAATAATAATCGTCTTTAACTCTTCAAGATCGGACCACCACAAAAACCTCAAATAATCTCTGTCCTTCTCTACCACTGAAATTTGTAGAAAAGTCTTACGAACGTCGGCAGTTATACCTATGGCATTTTTTCGGAAACCCATCAAAAATTTTGGTAGGAGTTCCAGCAGCTTGGTACCCTTCGCTAAACTCGAGTTTAAAGAATGACCTTGAAGCTTAGCCGAAGCGTCGAATACTGGTCTTACAGGAGTCGTAGCGCTGGACTCTTTGATTACCGCGTGATGATACAAATACAACCCACGACTGTCACCATCAATGACCCTTTCTATAATTCCCTCCTCAAACCAGTCCTTGAAAACTTTGTCATATCTATCTAGTTACCTGTCTGTTTGAGCTTCTTAGTGGTAGATACAAGCCGCTTATAAACCAGGTTAGTATTAACGACTGGAAGATTCTCTGGAAACCCCTCCTTCCATGGTAGATGTACCTGATAGCGACCGTCAGGATCACGCGTCACTGTTTCGCTGTAAAATTTCAGTGTCATATTCACACATCTCTTTAGACTTTACCTCAGATGGCTCTTTAATACGCATCACTTCTAAGTCCCACAAATCAGAGACTGAGAAGCCTACAAAGCAAGCCACCTCAGTCAAGCTATATGTGCGTTTACATTTTCAGCCTGCCCTTGTAGGGTCCATCCGAGTTTTGTATCAATAGCTACCAGACTGCCATCTATGTGCACAATATGCCCATTCAAAATTAACCCCGAAATGTCTGCTCCTATTAGCAGCCCAATGTCGGTTACTGTGTCGTCACTATCGTTGATGTATATATTCAAGTCACGTAATTTTGCTTGCACGATGAACTATCCATCAGCCGTGGTAGCGAGCCACAAATTTTCTCCAGTCCTTCATATTTACTTGGTACTGCCCGTCCACACTACCTAAGTTAAACTCATACACGTTACGTGCGTCGGCCTTTGTTTCTAGACCCCCAAATAAACTGTGCGACATGAGTTCTCGAGATGCTACTTTCATACCTAATTGTTTCGCGACATTTTCTCGGACGTAGGACCACTGAGCGCCGCTATCGAAAAAGGCTCTAACAACTACACTCTCACCGTTGTACGATAATTTTACCAAAACTGTCTGTAAGAACGTAGTCTTCGGTCTTCGTGTACAAGTCATCACCTTGACTTTTTCAGCTGTAGACTTGGTGCAGCTATCTCCATCCTTCTTGACTTCATTAATTTGCGGACACATCACGACCAGGTGTCGTCTACTGCATATAAGGCATTTTTTAAAGCTTCTGCAAGACTTCGCTCCGTGGCCCACTCGCAAACATATGAAACAAGCCTTGTGCTTTCTTAGAAGGTCTCTTTTTTCTTCAAGTGTCAACTTAACCAACTTAGGACACTCTATTGAATGATGTGATGCCTTTTCACAAAATAAGCACTTTACTTCGGGCTTCTTTTCCACCGCTGCTGTCAGACAGGATGCTGTTGGCTGCTTGTCATGCGTTGCATCAAAGCCTCGCCTTGCTATGTTTATGCACTCTTCACTCTCTACCTCTGCCTTGAAGTATTCCATGAAACCAGTGAGCTGTGGTCTGGATCCTTTGTCTCCGTTCCCAAGCCTTAAGTACATCAAAAGGGATTGTTGTCTCAACCATGGGTAACAACATAGCAGCGTACTTATCTGATGTAACTCCAAGTGATTCAAGCGCGTGGAGGTGCGAAGTAAGCTTGTGGTACAGCTCGGACAGAATCACATCTTCTTTCCTCTGAGTCACTAATAGTAGCAGACCTCTTATACATATATGTCTCTATTAGAATATCGTCACGAGCAAATCGTTCTTTCAGCTCAGAAAACACACGAGCATAGATGTCGCCGCTTGGTGGAAAACTCTCTACAAAGTCCCTTGCTTTAGAAAATGGCTCAGTAGCTTGAATTAAATACCTGAACTTATCAAAGTCATCGATAGTGAGGTCTTCATGAATACGTTTATATTGGCCCCAAAATGTTATCCAGTTGATTGGCTGGCCATCAAATTTCTTAAGTTCTAGTGTCGGCAACCGGAATGTTTTGTTCGCCATACATTTCACGGTACACCCACTGACACTAGCTGCCGCCTCCCGAGGCACTGCCGTTTGAACGATTGATTCATATTGTGCACGTACCTCGTGTAGCTTCTGCCGATACGTCTCCGCTCCTTCCAAGTTCGCAAAAATTGTTTCATCGTCATTGTCGCCTTGGAAGAGCAACTCTAAAGAGTTAAGAAATTAAAATTTCGGCTTCAATTGCAAATAGCTCTTCTGCTCTTCTGCCTTGAATGTCTCGTTGCTGCTCAAGATCCACTTGAAATTTTTTTATTGCGTTACTGAAAATTCTTCTTTCTAAGGTTCTCTTTCTTTTTAATAAGACTATGTCGGTCGCCATTATGTGCGATCCTGGAGCAACGTAACCAGCCGGGAGCGGGTCCTCAAACTTCTAAGGAAATAAAATGCGTGAACTCACTTAAAAGCCGGTTTCCTCCCGGTAGTTTATTATGACATTAAAATTTATTAAAAATGCGCTTCCTCTTGTCATTGACAAAAATAAAAATATTAAAAGAACAAGGAGTTCCGACACAAGCTTTGCTTAGTTTGGGGCTAGATGGCGCTGTGTGAATTTGTCCACGATTATTTATTTATTTCATTTATATGCCAGTTGCATAAACTACTATTATAGACCAGGTTTCTGTACGACGTACTGTTTTTAATTTTAAGCGGAAAACTGTAAATTATGATATTTTTTGGAATTTTTATTTAAGCAGAAAACCTGAAATTCAGATTTTAGGGCGCATATGAAACCATCAAGAAAAGTACTCAATTTTGTCCCGACTATAATCTAACCGAAACAATAATTTATGACAAAGTGCTTCCGTACTAACTGAAATAATTGACTTGACTGTACATGAGATCTCACTTCTCACTACTGTTGAAGGATTAGTTACATAGCGACTAGCGAGACTTGATATTTTTGTACACTTTTTTATTTTTTATGAAATACCTTTACTGGATTAGTAGATATTTCCACATTTTTACGTATCAGTATGGTAGGTTTGTCAGGTTATTCAATCTGCCTACAAATATGTTCTCTTCTCATGAAGAATATTGGAAAATCATTTGCCTTAGCTTTATCATGTTAACGTGTTGCCGTGCTGTAACCTCGTTGGGTACCGCCGCGGACCTTCTAGTCCCAGACGTTGAGCACCAACAGCCCATAACAGTCCACTGCTGGACTTGAGTCTACTCTGCATCAGTTGAGGGCTGGTAGTCTCAGTGTTTAAAATAATAATAATATTAATAATACACCGTCACTTAGCTGATCTGCCTCTAATACATTTGCTTGCCACACCCATTACTGGAAGTGGTTGGTACTAAATACTACTCTGTCGTACACCATGCGGCTAATTTTCATGGTATAAACTGTTGTGTTTTTAGATGTAGTTATAAATTATTATGTTACTGAAACTTTATTTCGTTCATAAATCCCATGGTAGGCGGTCAACGCAATGTATTTCAAAGAATGGACAATATTGAATGTCCTCTGGTAAGCGGTATGTCTAATAATTGTATTAGTCAAAGCGATTGCTAGATATCGTAATTGTCGAAGGCTACATCGTGCATGACAGTTGCGGCGGCAATTAGCCTAATAGTCAGCCTTTAAATGTCGTCAGATGGCGTTGATTCGGAATTTGCTTGTATTGAAAATCGCGATGGCTAGTTCGCGCAATGATTGTAATAGGTTTAACGTTTTTGGTTTGTTTTGCCTAATCTGTGTGTACTTCCTTTTTACAGGCTGGCCTGATCGACCTCGGTGTTGTACAAACAGTTTACCTCTGCAGAAAACTGAAATATTTACTAGACTGCAAACTCAAAATTTTACTTTAAAAGCGGCTAAAATAATATCTTGCAAGCTCACCATAGCGACGGCTAAACAATTCACCGTCCATGTATGACAACGTCGTGTCAACTGATTCAATTTTAGAAATGCGAGGGGAATCAATTTGGAGACAGTAACGTTCGTGAGCGGCGTGCGATCGGCAGCTTATGGTGATTTGGGAACAATATTTGGGGCAGATAAATTACTATGTGGTAGGCTTCTGCCATGCCTGGGGGATCCGTTATGTTTGATACTACCGTCTTATCATTTTTTTTTATGTTATTCGGCAGACAAACAGGCATGCGGGCCACCTGATGGAAAGTGGTCACCGCCGCCCATGGACATCAGCATCACCAGGGGTGCTACCAATGCGTTGCCCGCCTCTAATTAAACCTCTAATATACCTCTTGAACGATCCCATGTCATAGTCCAAAGGAAACACTGTGGCTGGGAGCTCATTCCACATCCGAATTGTACGAGCGAGAAACGTTCTTTCGAATCTTCGCGTGGACACCACTAGAGGGTCCACGTAATGGGGATGAGCACCCAGGCGGTTGACGCGATGGCGGAATTGTGCTGTGGGCACCAGATCAAATAATTCCTCAGAACACTCCCCATTGTACACCCGGTAGAACACACACAGAGAGCAAAGTCCCTTCGATCAGCCAGTGGTTCTAACTTGCCTGTCAGTATGGTATCGTCGACAATTCGTACGGCGCGCCTCTGTATGGAATCCAAGTGATTAAGCAGTCTGAATTGTCACCCTTCTTGGGTATCGGATGCACATGGGCTAATTTCCACGAAGACGGCACAGTTCCTGAGGTGTAGGAAAGCTTAAATAGGCGCATTAACACAGGAGACAACTCGGGAGCACACTTTTTAAGAACGATAGCCGGAATGCCATCAGGTCCACTGGACTTCCGGATGTCTAGGGAGAGAAGCACACGTCTTATGATTTTTTGGATGAAACGAACCTCGGGCATGATGCCCTCACACCGTGAGATGGTGGGCGGTGTAGCTCCCCCATCATCCAGAGTTGAGTTATGAGCAAAGAGATTACCCAAGAGATCGGCTTTCTCCTTTGCTGTGTGGGCCAATTGGTCATCCGGCTTGCGCAAAGGTGGAAAGGTGGTCCGTTCGTCCGTGAAAAAGTTCCCCTCGACAGCTTTGGAGAGAGACCAAAAAGCACGGCTCCCAGAGGTGGAGAGGAGCTGATTAGTTTCTCCCCAATTCCGCCTAGGAATTTGAATTTTGTTCTGGCCATTGCCCTCTTTGTAGACCTCGATACAGCATTGTACTTTTTCCTTAAAATGTGGGTGTTGGGGTCCTTTTGGGCCCGAGCCACTGTCCAGGCACGAAAAGCACCCTGTTTGAGGCGAGTTGCCTCAGCACTAGGCCTGTCGTACCAGGGCTGACTCTTGCCGCCGAGACAGACTACAGAGGACGGGATAAAATACTCCATTCCCTGCAGTATGAAATCAGCTACAGCGGCAGCACAGATGTTGGTGTAATTTAAGGAAAAGCAAAGCCGTATCCACGGGTACGACGCGAAGAATTCTCGCAATCTATCCCAATCTGCTCAACTATAATGCCTTACCTTGCGTGACCCACTGGGGCGAGCCCGTTCGGGCATAGCAAGAGGCGCCTCGAAACGGACCAGGCAGGGGTCTGATGTCCCAAGAGGAGCATCGACGGACACCTGATAACCGTCCGGGTGGGTGGTAAGCAGAAGGTCCAACAAAGAAGGATCACGGCCCATAACATTCGGCAAGTAGGTGGGCCCTGACACCAGCTGCGTGAGACCATGGGCCAGAGAAAATTCATGGACGGACCTCCCGGCTGGGTTGGTAGGATGGCTTGACCCTAGCCACTCAGTGTGGTGACCGTTAAAATCTCCTAGGACCGCCAACTCAGCGGAAGGATACCGCTCAAAGACTTTGTCGGTAGCGCATTGTATATGCTCGAAAAACCGATTTGTCTCACCTACGCCGTGACGGTTGTTGTATAGGCATGCGTAGACACGGGATAGACCCCCCTGTTCTACGCACACCCACACCACAGACTCGTCACTTAGTTCTATGGCATTAAGACGTCGACAGCAGATATCACCTCTGACGAATAGGCACACACCAGTGCGAGGTAAAAACCTATGTTCCAGCTTGTATCCAGGATAGTGGAGATACGAAGTGTCAGTCGGGGGTGATATCTGCGTTTCCATCAGGAAAAGTAAGGCGGGCTTCGCCGTCTCTAGGTGGTGATGTACGGCGGTCAGATTGGAGTGTAGACCCCTGATATTACAAAAGTCCACTCGAAGTGTGGAAAGGGGTGCCGCTGAGAGAACCTTACTTTTATTTTTCCTTGCCATTTGTGATAATATTATAGGTGGGGATGTAAAGGAGTGCTGTAACATCGGTATCCAGTAGGGCAAGGACGTTTTGCTACTGAACGCTGCAGAGGGATGGGTTGTGTGAAAAGCTGACACGGGGGACGGAAGGGCCCCCGATCCCCCCCGAATATGCCTGCCGGGTCCACTCCGGTCTCCTACCCCGGCACGACAGACATCTTCGGGATTTTTCGCACAGTTGGCGGGACAGCCTCCCGGGCCGGAGATTAAAAGTAATGCCCGGGTTCGGGTCCCCTACTAACTGGCGGGCAGCCAGCGACAAGCCGTTTCATCGGGTCTTCCTGGCCCCCGCGCCAACCTGTCACGCCCAACCCTCTAACATATCCAACACAAAACTGGGACTCACAGGATACCAATATTATAGCACTCGGACGAGGGCGAATGGCTCACGAAGTACTCTAACGGGACACAGCCCAGAGGCTGCTTAGCGCCATGCAGACTCATCTCCGTGGGTGGTCGCTAGCCATGCGGGCCGAGGCCCTACCACCAAGCAATTTCGGCTGCACTCTTCGCACCACCCGAGAGTCAAGTGTAGGGTCTCTAGGGTAGCCTACGGACGTGATACAGCAAGACTTATCCTTTTTCTGGTAAAAAGATAACTTGTAAATATTGCCTCTAACCTAACACGCTAATAGCTATGTATTGTCGTACCTATGTATATATGCCGTACCAATACGTCCAAACAGTCTAATAGACTTCTAGAAGGAACTGGGCGGGTCAAAATTAAAAATAAATAAATAAATAAATAAATATTGGTGGACAAATTCACACAGCGCCATCTAGCCCCAAACTAAGCAAAGCTTGAACTATGGGTGCTAGATAACTGATATATTACTTAAATATTTTTTAAAAACATACTTATTATACATAGAACAGCAAGACCCGTAACAGAATATAAAATTCATCATTTCAATTTCTGCTTGGCCGGGAATCGAACCCGGGACCTCTTGCGTGGCATACCAGCATGTTGACCATTGAACCACTCAGGTCGTCAAAAAGGAAACAATATTTTAATCCAAGTGCGGCAAAAGATAAATCCTAAACCTAAGCTATATATTTCTTGTACATGGATGATAATTCACATCACATCATGTCAACAGCCCCATTTCAGTTTGATAAGCCTTCTCCACAACAGTAGAAGAACAGATGGCTTTGCCTTATTTCCACTTCTAGCATGCAGGATGGAGATGGCTGTTTTAAAAATACACAACTGAACTCGCTCCTGACTACTTTCTCATGTACGTAGGTCCTGGCCGGATTGCTTCTGGAATCTGCTCATTTACCTCCAAATTCAGCCCATAACACCTCATATCATCAGCTCATAGTCGGACTTGAGCCTGCACCTTATTAGTGGACCTTGATAATGGGATTAATGAAAATGAAAATTCTGCTATATATTGTCTGGTTTACGGTGGTACTAAATGATCTAATTCTACAGTCACCTTTTACGACACCCGATGGATGCTTAAGATGGAATTTTTTAGACGGTCCATCTGATGAGAAGTGGCCACCGTCGACAAGGACATCAGCAACCTAAGGGGACCATATGCGGTGCCGGTCTTTGAAGAAATAAATTGTAGAGCAAAGGAAAGATATGGGACGGAGCTCACTCCACATTTAAAATAACATTCCCCGTTGTACAAACGGTAAAGAACAAAGAGAGAGAGCCGCCTGCGAGTAGGGGATCGTCGACAATACAAATAGGCCGGCGTTGGATGGAATCAAGTTGGTCCTAACATTGTACTCTGTCGGACAGCACACGGCAAGTGATACTAGTTTATTGTACAAAACGAACTGTTATTTCGTACCTACCTATCGTGAGAAGTTTGCGTGTATGCGGTCTTGCGTGCTGCAGGCCCGCCAAGTGGGCCTGCTGTGATCGATATCGCTACTGTGTATCGGCAAGCAATATTATAACCGCTTGGAACCAACGCAACGGCTGTTAATACCCTAAAATTCGATAATCCGAAGGCCTGCCTATTAGGTCCCAACATCGCTCTACCATGTTCTAGATCAATCAATCGATCAATGTGTGAACAGGTTCCTCTAATCTCAACCTACAGAGTTAAATAAGACATCATCCTAGAATAACATTTGTTTGTTAGTAATGGGCTTTCATGGCGAAACTCGCCCTAGGGCGACAGACAGATGCGGAAAATAACAATTACAACGTTTTATTCACCTTCTCCTGTAACGGGCTGATGTGTTTGAAATAAAATCGTGCAAGTTACCTACATTTAACCACTTTCCGAGTTCCGATTAGGCTGTTGCATACTTATGTAAGTTCAGTGACAATGCAATGTTAGATTACTGTCGACGACTGGGTGGTTCAGTGTGTTAACATGCCGGTCGCCACGCAGAGGTCCCGGGTTCGATTCCCGGCCGAGCAGAAATTTAAATGATGAATTTTAATTTCTATTACGGGTCTGGGTGTAGTATGAAAAATAAGTATATATTTAAAAAAGTATGTAAGTAGTTTATTAGTTATGGCGGAAAGCGGCTATAGGAGTTCCTAACTACGGCTTGTTTGATTCATCATCATCATCATCATCATATCAGCCAGAAGACGCCCACTGCTGGGCATAGGCCTCCCCCAGAGATCTCAGGCCGGTCCTGTGCTTTTCGCATCCAGCTGGTACCTGCGATCCTTACCAGGTCGTCAGTCCACCTTGTGGAAGGCCTACCCACGCTGCGTCTTCCGGCACGTGGCCGCCACTCGAGAACTTTACTGCCCCATCGGCCATCTGTTCTTCGAGCTATGTGCCCTGCCCACTGCCACTTCAGTCTGGCAATCCTTAGAGCTATGTCGGTGACCTTGGTTCGCTTGCGGATCTCCTCATTTCTGATTCGATCGCGCAAAGAGACTCCGAGCATAGCTCTTTCCATTGCCCTTTGGGTAACAGTGAGCTTTCTTATAAGGCCCACAGTGAGCGGCCACGTTTCAGTTCCGTATGTCATCACTGGCAACACACATTGGTCAAAAACCTTCGTTTTGAGACACTGCGGTAATTGGGACGAAAATATATGGCGTAGCTTCCCGAGTGCTGCCCAACCGAGTCGGATTCGTCGATTGACCTCTTTCTCGAAGTTGGACCTACCTAACTGAACTATTTGTCCTAGGTATGAATAGTCGTCAACAACTTCAAGTGGAATGCCTCCAACGGTCACTGGAGTAGGCACAACATGGACATTCGACATAATTTTCGTCTTGTCCATGTTCATTTTAAGACCTACTTGTTGAGAGGCACTACAGAGGTCATCGAGCATTTTGCCCAAGTCTTCCAGGGTTTCAGCCATGACTACGATATCGTCAGCAAATCTGAGGTGAGTAAGGTACTCGCTGTTAATATTTATGCCAAGTCCGTCCCAGTCCATAAGCCTAAAGATATCCTCCAGTGCAGCAGTGAACAACTTCGGTGATATGACATCACCTTGTCTAACACCCCGCTGCAGCTGGATAGGTTCTGTGGCCTTATCCTGGAGACGAACTGACATAGTGGCGTTTTCGTACAAACCCTTCAGTGCTTCGATATATCGATAGTCAATTTGGCACCGCTGTAGAGACTGGAGCACCGCCCAAGTTTCGATCGAATCGAAGGCTTTCTCATAGTCCACAAACGCCAAGCATAATGGCCGGTTATACTCTTCGGTCTTCTGTATAACCTGCCGCAGCGTATGAATGTGGTCTATGGTACTAAAACCTTTTCGGAATCCGGCTTGTTCGGGAGGCTGGAAGTCATCAAACCTGCGTGCGAGACGATTCGTAATGACTCTCGAAAACAGCTTATACACATGGGTCAGCAGCGATATTGGTCTGAAGTTCTTTAAGAGAGCCTTATCACCTTTCTTGAAGAACAATATCACTATACTTCTGTGCCATGTTTCCGGCGTTTTTCCCTCAAAGATGACGGAATTGAACAGTTTCTGAAGGGTCTTAAGCACAGGTTTGCCACCAGCTTTCAGAAGCTCAGCCGTAATTCCATCATCACCCGGCGCCTTGTTGTTCTTGAGCTGTTTGAGAGCCATACTAATCTCGTACAGGCTGATGTTCGGGATATCTTCGGTGTAGTGTTGGGTCAATTTGGCTCTGGAGTCTTTTGCCAAACTGGTAACAGGTGCCCGTGTGTATAACTGTCCATAGAACCTCTCGACTTCCCTCAAAACCTCGGACTTGGTCGAAACAACTCTGCCGTCATCCGTTTTCAGTCTTGTCAACTGGCTCTGTCCAATCGACAGATCTCTCGCAAAGACTTTAGAGCCTTTATTCCGCTCGATCGCCGCCTCAATGTTGATAGTATTGAATCGGCGTATATCGCGAGTCAGAGACTTGGAGATCTGTCGATTAAGTCGCCTAAATTGAGAGACATCATCAGGGGATTGCAGAGTAATTGCGCGTCTTTTTTCCATGAGTTTGAGGGTATTGTCAGAGATTTTGCTTGTTCTTTTTGTTCGGCAGGTTTTGTAAAACTTTGACCCAACCGTATAGACAGTTTCCACGAACCTGTTATTGTAGTCGTCCCCGTCGACGCAATCTCCTAGGCACTCGAAGCGATTTTGTAATTCGAGTTGAAAGCTCTCGGGGTTTTGGATTTGGGTGGGTACAGGCCGGAGCGTGGACCTCATCAATCTCGATCTTTCCAGCTGTGGATTAATATTCAATGTGCCTCTTACCAAGCGGTGATCACTGCCAATTTTTACGCTATTGATCACCGAGACATCATTGAATATATGCCGTTTCGTAGATAGGATGAAGTCGATCTCATTTTTTGTGACACCATCGGGACTAACCCACGTCCATCTGCGATGATCCGGCTTCCCGAAAAATGAGTTCATCATAAAAAGTCCCTCTTTCTCCAGAAAGCCGGCCAGCATCCGGCCACGGGCGTTCCGACTTCCAACTCCAAATTGCCCCACTCTCAACTCGTCTCCGCTTCGTTTGCCCAGTTTCGCGTTAAAATCCCCCATGACAACGGTGTAATGTGTCTTGGAGGTATGTATGGCTGTAGTTATATCCTCATACATAGCCTCCACTTCATCGTCGGAGTGAGTCGAAGTCGGTGCGTAGACCTGTATGACCTTCAACGAATACCGCTTGGTAATTCTGAATATAAGGTACGCAACCCTAGACGACACACTCTCGATCTTGACGATGTTGTTCACAAGGGATTTGTGGACGAGAAACCCGACACCACCTAGGGACAGTTGGTCGCCCTCCCGGAAGTAAAGCAGATTTCCGGACTTCAGAGTTATCGAGTCCTCCCCCTTTCTTCGGACTTCAGATATCCCTATTATGTCCCAATGTAATCTGCTTACCACTTCCTCCAGCTCCACGAGCTTTTCGTCGGTCCGCAGTGTCTGGACATTGTATGTTGCCAGGGCCAGTGGTCGTTCTTTGCGGTAGCCTGATCGCGTCCGGTGATTTTTCGCACCCCCTGCCCCGCCGTTACCGTGACCGCTACCATGGTCCGGAATAGCGGGGCCGCCGGGTACTGGGGGCCGTGGCTTGTGTGTACTTGTCATCGGGGGGGGAATTGCCATAATCGCCACGCTTGGCAGGCGGGTTGGCGATCGCAGTACAGTATATGTTAATGTACCCAGAAAGATGCTGCTGCCCATCTTGTTTGATTAGTCTTGACAAATAGTATCTAGTAAAAATGGAAATCGCGAAAAAACTTGTAAGGATGTTTAGTTGGTTAAATTGGACTGACAGAGGGACTTGTAAGCAGCGCGACACATTACCTACCGTAGCTGCTATAGCAAGACAAATACATAATAATCATTCATATTTAAAAAACACAAACACAAAGGACTAAAATTTAAAAGTACGCTTCAATATATATCAGTTTAAATTCCCGAAACCTGTGACCCTCTCGTATTGTGGCAAAATAGCCCCTTTAGGTAAAATTCCTTTAAAAGGGTGATCATGAATGTACGTGAATTTAGAGAAAGTGAAATCTGAGAGGTTTGCCAGTGTTCATAATAAAATCTTAACACACTTAAGTGCTTGCGTCATGTTAATAAAGCTTATCACGTAAAAGACACGTGTGATTACACAGTAAAACGGATAACGAACAGTAAAATTAATTTTCACATAAAATTATCATAAGTTGCCCCTACTGCCGATTCTACTCGAAAGTTACTTGGAGAGAACGTGATGATATTCGTTATATTTAGTAAACAGGAAACATGACTGTACAAAGAACAATTCATACACTAAGGTCACATACCTAATAGGTCTATGAGAAACTTCAAAATAATTAGAAGGTAAAGTTGCGATGCACATTGTTAAAATGTTTGTATTCATTGTATTCATATTTAGATTTCCCGTGTTTTGTAGTAATGTAAGACGTAACTTTTATATATATTGTACTATAGTAAATTACTCCCTTCCCACTATTCCGCCAGCCCTGCCCCGCCACCTGGAAACGCGATCCAGGCGATATCCCAGCTATGGTTCACGAGCCGCTTTGGTTCAAACTTTTTTATTTTGTTTTATTTGACTAGCCAGGCATTTGACCGCTATCTCACCTGGTGGTAAGTGACGATGCGGCCGATGATGGAGTATGCCTAGGAACCTGCCTGTCTAGGAACAGCCTATTCACTCTGGCCTTAAAGGCGTCTAGATTATAATGATCAAGGAACACACTCGCCTTTATAATACTTTATAATGGCTAAGGAATGGAATACGTTGCCTGCGAGTGTGTTCCCTGATCATTATAATCTGGACCTTCAAACCTAGAGTGAATAGGCTGTTGCTAGACAGGCATGCTCCATCTTAGGCCGCATCGTCACTTTCCACCAGGTGAGATCGCGGTCAATTGCATCGCTAAACCAATTAAAAAACATAACAGATAATACGTGACACGTAGCGAGCATTGACAAATCATAGAGCCGAATCGAAGGTCGACTAACAACGAGCCGCTAACGAACACTGTGACAAGTGTCGTACTTTGCTTAGTTTACTTATACAAGCGACAAGACACAGCGTGGGTAGGCCTCCCACAAGGTAGACCGACGACCTGGTAAAGATCGCAGATACTAGCTGGATGCGGAAGGCACAGGACCCGCCTTTGATAAGATCTCTGGGGAAGGCCTATGCCCAGCAGTCTTTTGTCTTATTTGATGATGACACAGAAAAGTATTGTTTGTGAATACAGGTGTAGGCAATTACGCGTCTACTCCAAATATCATGGATTCTGCCTGACCACAGTATCTACATTATGATACAAGTGTGGCAGGTTGGTAATTACTCACGAAATTAGAGTGCAACCCGAACGGCAGTGGAGGGCGTAACGCTGCCAATTGTATACCTAATTACCAAGACACAAGTGTCATACGACGATTTTTAACACACTTGCGAGGAAAAAACTATAGGTAAATACTTACCTTTTTTCACCAGTTGCCTCGGGAATCCGTAGCACAGAGTAGCACAGCGTAATAATACAGCAACTTATTTTTGAAATGATTTTACTATTCGTCTGCGAACGATCACCGGTTATGATTGAACTCACTAAACTAATAATCGAGTGGGGATTTAAATGGCGAAAAGTATAATTAAGTTGAACGTCCACGTAAATCATTTAAATAATTTTATTTATTATATTTAACACTTTATTGCACACAATAAAATACATAGAGAAATAATCTCGCGATTCACCAATTTATCACCGAAATGAAATTTTTAACTCGGAAAAAACAAATGACGTTCGTAAGATAAAAACTTTTTCTGTACGTAAAGCGCCTAAAAAGTTTTAACCATGGAGGTCGAATATCCCGATAGTTTAGGTATATCGTGACATTAATGACGGAAACATTCGAGTAAATAATAGCTAGCGTTATTCATCTATCCCATCAAAAACATTAATGTTTAAATGGGAGCCAAGTTTAATAACGGAAAAATACTGGGATCCCAATGGATAGTTGAATATTTACATTGATCTGAATTGCAAAGGTGAAAACTGCAGTTGACGGCTGATAAATAAGTTTTTGCATAAGTCTATGTAATACTTCGGATTTCGTAGACATTTATAGATTACATAGTAAATAGATTAGTAGATAACATATTGTTTAGCTCAACAAAACTTAAATAACCGTAGCGCAGATTCGTGGTTGGGGGTGTCATTACGTAACCTGAGTGGCGCTGGCATTCAAACAATTAAATTCACCGTCACATAGCTGTCGTAAGCTATCATGTTAATTTAAACTAAATGGCATGTAGGTGGTATTTAAAATGTATTGTCTCTATTACTTGTTACACATATTACTAGCTTTAGCACGCGACTTCGTACGCATAAAATTACATTGTTACGGCCCGAATCCATTCCCGTGTGAACCATATTGAAATTAGCGATAAATTATATGCTATGTGTTACGCTGGACTACCTTACTACCAATGATCAAAATCTGTCAGTAGTTTTAGCCATGTTGCCTTTAAGTGAAGATTCAGCTGATTGTCTTTCCTTTTTCACTCTTTAATAAGTGAAGGTATTGAGGGATTTGATGTTTCAGTAAAGATTATTCTGGATTAGCATATTTGTGGGATACTTCTTTTTACACAACTGTCAGTACCACCACCGTACAAAACCTGATGGAAAGTGTTATTGTCGTTTATAACACAGAACATACATAGTTTCATGTAATAATAACCTAACCAATAGGAAAATATCGGAAATTCTCCGACTGAAATAAATGTACTAAAATATTTCTGAATGATTGCGAGAAATAGAATTCTAAATCAAAACGCGTTAAAACTCAATGTGCCAACAGACAGTGTGTCGCAGCCATAATAATCCTTTATTTACTTCGACGCAAGGATAAAAAGTGAAAAGAGACCCCGAGCATGTAAACGCGTGCCGTAAAATTAAATAGCCCATACCATATAAGCCATAACATAGCTTTGTGGCCCTTGAAACTGCGAAGGGAGATTGCCGCATTCCCCAGTTTATAACTCACGTACGCGTGTTGCAAGTAAACTACCGGAGACAGGTAAGTACGTATTTATTTTTCACCTCTCCAACACGACAAGGGCGCGTTTGCTGTATGAAAATTCGCAAGGAAAACGCATTTTATTCACTATATCTGTGGTTATTGCGTAAATCAGGAGAGGTGAACAGTTGTGTGTTCAACACGAGAGTAAATATTTTTAGTACTCGTGCTTTGAAATCACTCTCTGTGCTCAGTAGTCTATATTAGAATCACACGCTACGCTCGTGATTCAACTCTAGACTACTTCGCTAGATCGTGATTGAAAGTCGGCACTCGGAAGCAACAACTAACTTTACTCTCTTGTAGGTATAACGAGTAACTATTGTAGGATAACACGCAAATGGAGTAGGTAGCGTTTGTAAGTTCCATGTTACATGTAGAGAAGGAAGGCTAGTGCATAAGACATAATTTCGGCCTTTGTCCTAAATAAAACTATATTATATAAAATCAGTTTCACTGTAAAAGGTTATCCGGAACGGCAGTGTTGTAATGGTTAAGGGGTCCGGCTCGTATTCCGAGGGTTCACACCCCAGGTCCGCCATGTACCAATGTCTGTTTTATGAGTACATTCAGTTGAACCCTAATCGATGTTCTGGGTGAAGGCGTTCACGGTGAGAGAAAAGTCGTGATGAAACCTGCACATTCAGGCGACTAAATGTGTAACCATGATCCAATTTAGTCAGGATACCCTATTAACAGGGTCACGGAGGTCAGATGGCAGTTGCTTCACTGTAATTATCTGATCTGCCAAATCCTGGATCATGGTCAATGCGGACCCCGGTCCCTCGCATTCGAGGACCCAACCGAGACATTAACGCCAAGATGATCACCACTATAAATAAGTTATCAGATCTCGTGAAGAGCCAAGTTCCCCGACAAACCTTACATTTTGGTCAGAAAGTATTTCTTGACCGTTTTATAGAACTATTAGACATACCTAGGTGTAGGCTGGATTCAGTGCTCGACCGACGCGACGGTCAGAGCTGACGTCGTCGGTCCGAATTTTAATATTAGGTATAAAGAGAAAACATTTGATTGTTTATCGTTTTGTTTGTTCGTAATGGAAATATTCAAAAAGTACTTAACGATGCCATTATCAGCAAGCAACATATGCTGTATTTTATCTTCCAATAATGTTAGACCCTTAGGAAAATTGCAATAACATTGGAATTTCAGGCGAAAGCTATCCTAAGTAGGTACCGTTAGGTGGATACAACATCACAAACAGAAACTAGTATTTAATTTGGCGTAGCCTTGGCTTGCGTTGCTGAATAAGAACATAATATATTTTGGTCGGAGGCATAATAAATCATACATTTGCAGGTGATTTCCATACATATAGCTGAAACAGATGCTACAGTTTGGTCGAAGGCAATCTCGTTACATAAGTCAAGTAGCGAGCCGCCCCGGAAACACACAGATATGCAGATATATCTTACTAATCATAAATACGAAAGTTAGTGAGAAAAGACGGATATTTCTACGTTTTCACTCAAAAATGGATATAGTTACGGATCCTGGCATATCTAGCGTGTCGTCGACCTCGTAAAATATTTTCACGAGATCTTGCTTTCACCAGTAGTATCTAGTACTCGTCAAGCTTCTTGTTTGTCGTAGAAATATTTCTATTGTCATACAATAATGCTTCCATTATGTCTTCTAGTTTGAAGAATAAGGTAGTAAGCGCTTACTGGAAACATACTAAATAAAGTCACGTACAGAATATACTATAGACTATGTTTTTCTCCGCCACTTACGTGATATTCTCTTCCGCCCTGGACGCGCCGTAGGATATACGGCGTTTCTGAGTAGATCACATTCTTAAAAATATTGATATCTAGATGGATGCCATGTTCCTCAATTTTCTTAAACTATAGCTAAGCGATTGAAATTAAAAACATTTTTCAATTTAAAGATTTTAACTACCGGACACTCACGCGTATGGCTCCCTCGATCATATTCGTATTCTGATAGCATGCCTACCTATATAAGTGAGGGACGTCGGAGAAAGTTCCACGAGAGGCATAAGACATGGTTGGGACTGATGCCAGACTGAGTACTGAATATAGGGCAAAGTGGAGGAGGAAGAGTATGAAAGCGGCGAAGATGATGACGATATAATGTCCAACTGGAGTGACGATTTGGAGAAACTTGCACGTAGGCTGGTGGTGGCTAACCGAAAACAGGGTGTATCGCCGCTCATTCGGCGAAGCCTTTGTCCTGGACTGAAGATAACTGAAAAGAGCCTCTGACATATTACTTTTACATTTGAACATGTCTACCCTTTCGTAATAATGTCATTTGTAATATAAGTAATGATTTTCAATTTAACTAATAACAATCGCTGTTGAATTTATCAGTCCCCAAACTTTGTTAAATCGCTCGGAGTGTCTCGTTGCGAAGGCAACGGAGTCAAAGGTAGCCCATCTATCTCTGGGACGATAACAATCTTAAAAGGAATTGAAGGTAGATTTGTTCCAGTACAAAGTAGCTACTATATATTCTGTCTATTCGATCTTGATTTGTAATAAATAGTTGCTGATAAGATAACAAAATAAATTTCGCATAAATTTTGTTATACCTAAACGATGCTTGATTTTTATTAGGACCGAAAGACAGAAAAGTTATGTATTATTATAAGTTATAAGTTATGTATTATTATAAGTATGTGTTATGTATAATTATTATAAGTATGTATTATACATAGAGGTGATAAAGATGAGGATGAAGGCTTTTCCGTAACTAGTTACGTACCTATCAACCTCTGGCGACAGTGTTTCTAAACCGCACAAAAGGCCTGTGATGTGGTTTTATCGATTATAATTGATACACAACCGGATCTAACTGCTTTAAAGTGCCCCTTAAGGTAAGGAGTACATTCAGAATGTCTTTAAAGTAGAAGTCTTTAATGCTACTCTAATAACTGAACAATGAACATGCTATAAATGCATGCCACATTGTATTCCGGATTAAAGAATAAGAATAAGAGAAGCCAGCGAAAGTACAAGTATGTGGCATAACATCTTAGTCCTCACAGTAACACGCATATGTGGTTCTGCATTTTTATTACATAAAAACTATGTTTACGAGTCGTAGATACCTACTTAGTTACCACTTTTCATTGGCGCTTTACATGTTCTGTCTCTCGCTTTCCATCAGGCTATCTGATTGTTTGTCACAGGCCGAGTAGTATGAAAAATAAATGTAAGATAAATATTTAGTGTAGAAGTGGTGAATGACTGCGGTCAACCAATGACAACCGAGACCGTAATAAGTTGAAGCTTGAGTTCATTACTCTATAGCTGCATTCCACTCCGAAACTGTCCGTTTGAAACTGACAACGTAACTGCCTAACTACAAAACAAGCATCTACCCCATTTACGAACGTAACTTAGTTCTAGATATTCCTCATATAACTGACAGGCCGATAACAATCTGCGAGAGTTTGCGTCCATTACGCGCTGAGCATACCGGCAATTTGATTACGGTGAAACCGCTCCAGCAGTGTACAGCGTAATCGATTTAATTTGGTATTGGCATAGAAGGCTTTTATTAGTTTATTGTATGGGCGACGGGGCTACCTGTTCGTTTTTCCGGTTTCCTTAGTTTAATAAAATATTTTCCATGTAGGTATTTTATGTTAGGAATAAAACTGATATACGTTGGTATAGCAGTTTTATTTAAAGGTATTTAAATTTTCAAGGTCAGCGCTCAATCTTAATCATTGGTGAATGAGAGGGGAAAATACGTCGTGTATATGGCGATGGGGGCAGAGATTTCAAACTGAGTTCTCGATTCTTAAAATAAATTTTCGATTAGGCTAAGACCAAGATCTAATCGTTAAATACTGATCCACAAAATATGTTTGATACCCAGTTTTGATAAAACCAGCAAATAAGGTATTACTAATTTGAAGGATCTATTGCAAAAATAAATTCTTATATGCATGATTTTGTTCGTTCTGCCAGTCCAACAGTCAAGAACTTTGACAGGACTCTTGTGTTTCACAGTTTCACCCATTAATGATGTTTATGTATGTTATTATGCTCCTAGCGATGTCTGGCCTTGAGATTCGTACTTTGCCGCGTTTTTGCTCTCGCCGATTATTAATTTAAGGCTCCCGCGCTATACATGAAACTTTGCCAATATTCTGTTCTGTGACGTCCAGTCTGACGTAACTTTGACAATATGCAATTTTTTCCGAGCACCGTCATGGAGACGTGGCACAGTTGTTATATACGATATAACAACTGTGCCACGTAAGATATAGTTTTTCTGAATTGTTGTTCAAAGCTTTTTTTGCACCGAAGGACCAAACTAGAACACGTTGCTCATAGAATAGGGGTCATTGTTGTTTCACGCATTTTGGAGCGATGCAAAAAGTAAGAAAATGTGCTGATTTTTGACACATTTTTGCTTGTTATAAAAAACCATCTCCTAAATAAAAAATGTATTCTTCGATACTTTTAATTTAGTTCTTCTGCTATCGTCTGTATTTCCTTTAGATTAAAATTATGGACGTTTAAAAATCATTCGTTTTGATGAAATGGGCGCCAACCTCGCCTTAATAAAACCAAGCGTATAATATTCTTCAAAATGATTTGGCTCCTCAGTACCTCCGTGAGCGCTTTGAGTATCTGGTGCCCAAGGATAAGCCTACTCGTTCTATCAGATTTAAAAGAGCATTATCTCTCTCTCTCTCTAATATATAGTTATAGTACGTATATATTTATTGTATTCATTATTAATTATAGTATTTATTTAGTTTTTTAGTTTACTTGTGTTTATTTAGTTTACTTGTGCGCACTTCCCATGCCTAAATGCTGACTAACGGTTTCATTGACTCCAAGGTTTGCTGGTAGAAAACTTAACTGTTGAGTTAAGCTCGCCTTTGTAATTAAGTTACCTTCTGTTAAATTGTATTTATTATTTTTGTGTACAATAAAGAATAAATAAATAAAGAAGTGCTTTTTATTCTCCCTGGAAGACAGAGTCCCTATGGAGTTATAGAGTTTCTATATACTACCATATTCGGAGTTTAGAGCCGACGGTTAACAGCATCTATTCCTAACAGATAAACCAGGCCCTAGCGCGAGAGAGTAAAACAATATTCATCATAAAGGATCATAAAGCCCAAACTCCACCAGAGCGGAGAGGAGATGTGTGTGTCGTCACCAAGAGGAGAGGAGACGTGTAGTTGAGACCGATTGTATATTTTGTTTCATAGAAAAAATCTCAATAAAAACCAAATCGTACATCTATAGTAGTATAAAACAAAGTCGCTTCCCGCCGTCTGGCCCTGTGTATCTATGTAGACTTATATCTTTTCAACTACGCTACGGATTTTAATGCGGTTTTTACCAATAGATAGAGTGATTCAAGGTTTATAAGCAAGAACAAAGGGGCAGGTAGGGGTAAACAAAGCGCGAATAAAGTCGCGCCGAATCCACAAGCTTAACATAAAGTACGATAGGATAGGATCCCATCCCGTCCCTTCTCTACACTCCCTGCTGGAGAGCAGGCTGTGTCGACAGACAAAACCTTATTACTTATCTGTAGAATCTATATCTTTTAGAACCTATTAAAAAACTAGCGATACAATTTATTTAATGCGGAGTACTGATTTTTGTTTACGAGGTACGGTTAGGTATTTGATGCAAAGAAATTTAAGTTACACCATTTTGTCTGGCTACAAAGCGGCCAAGCCGTACCACAACTAAGTAATGGTAAAGCCTAATGCCCGACACCAAACTTATCAAAAAACTGAACTCGTTAAGTTACTCTTAATTTTATGACACTGATTTTGTGATGCATATATTGCTAAGGAATATCTAAAGCGCCAACTTAATCATATCAGTATACAGTAAATCACGAAGTAGAATTGAATTATTTAAGGTACACTTTCAACACAATTGTTACGTATGTCAACTGATCAGTTCTACAATATAGCTTCTATGATTAGACGAGGTCTGGCATCCTTGCAGAGCTCTGGACTGCCACGTAATGAGTTATTATTTATTGAATGTATATCATACGAAGGTACACTTACCATATGTTGTATTAAATATTGCTGGGTACGATGTGGTGATCCGGCTGAGGAGCATGATACAGCTAATGGCTAGAACAATTTCTGGCTTGGTCTGTTCGTATATATCTCTAATAGCATAATCTGAATATATCTAAAAGTAAATTGAATACGATGTTTCTGGGCAGGTATACGCTGTCTGAATTCACTTACTATTGTGAGATAGCGGAAAAATGCCTATTATTATTACCTATAATACAAAGCACCACCTTCATCTTGGGATCCTCTACGTATCAGACTGGCATGGTGATCACTTGCCAAGGTCTTCATTGGCAAATGTCGACATTTTACCTAGCTTTCGTTTATCGTAATTTCTACAGGACGCCCGAACGACCAATAAAATCTCTCATATCTGATTTCCGATTATGAGATTCGTTGGCGCGGCGTTGAATCGCGTCGGTATGATTCCGCGGAGGTGTGAAATCCATTAATCGTATTTGGACCAATCAGAGCGAAGAGACGGTACGTACAGTAAATCGAGAGCTAGGGAAATCTGTTCATTACATAAAATTTTGTTTGGATGTAGTATGATTAAATAACACCTGATATCCTTAAATTTTTCTTTTGGAATAGTAGGTGTTACCTACGTAAAAACAAATTGTATCACATATTTAAATATAAGGTTTCCGAAGCCCCCATTCCTGTCATTCCTTAGTCCTCCGAGTTCCTCATTCCACCATCTTCTTGTAGCTTATTTCATCTGATATAACAAATATAGGTTAGGTACATCAACATACCATACAATCTACGTTACTATTTAGAATGTGAGATCCGCCTTGGTCATAATCCAGAATTTGGCAGATCAGGTTATTACAATTTAGCGACTGCCATCTGACCTCCGTGACCTTGTTTACAAGGCAACCTGACCAGATTGGATGATGGTTTGTTATCACGATGTTTTTCTTCACCGTAAGAGCATGAGTTACTATTCAATTAATATAACTAAGAAAACCTTATTGGCACATGTCGGCTGGGGATCGAACCCGGTGCTTAGGAGTCTGACGCCGCTAGTCATTAGGACATCACAGGGCCAAGAGTTACACGCCATATAATAACAAATTCTCCACAAACAAGTCAGGTAGCGATCGTGCGCGCATCGATTTTTCATTACGGCTTAGGTATTGGACTAGCGTTTTATTACAAAAAAAGCGTCTGGCTCATAAATAAACATCAAAATACCGGCCGCTGATCACCATCGATAATCAATTTAATATTAACATCAATATTTATATTCGATTTATTACCCGATTTGTATTCTATTTTCGATTGAATTTGGACTGTTATTCGATAGCCACAAATTGTATAACGTGTATAAACGATCTCTTCATTCAAAGATCATTGTAATATTTTGTCATTGTTATGTTAGGTATAAGGTGATACAGTTTGACTAGTTGTCTAGAATTAGTCAAGAGCGCATAATTACAACTAGGCTCCCCGCTTAGCAGGCGGATTAGGTAGAGTTCGATTGTTCAAATATCATCATCATCATCATATCAGCCAGAAGATTCCCACTGCTGGGCATAGGCCTCCCCCAGAGATCTCCAAGGCCGGTCCTGTGCTTTTCGCATCCAGCGACCTGCGATCCTTACCAGGTCGTCAGTCCACCTTGTGGAAGGCCTACCCACGCTGCGTCTTCCGACTGCTAATTCAAATATGCTGCTGCCCATTTGTTGGTCCACGAATCCCAGATCCTACTGGTTCTAACAGTTTAGTGTGACTATTACGTGTATTTATTGAGTTTACATACAACAATTAATCCATATAAAATAGGTGTAATTTGGACAATATTTATAGTGAAAGTAAGCAAAAAGTGTAAAAAGTTATACGAACATTAAATATGTCTGCCTCAGCCCGTACCGAGGGCCAGCAGAAATACAAAACACAGCTATCGTTGCAAAAAGGGGATACCGCAATGTCCGACGCTGAACTAGCGAGGCGGTTTTGAGAGTTTCTCAAGACTGCCAAGGTAGACGTTTCTCGATAAAACCGACGGCCGTGTGTTCCGACACAGACCAAACCATTTTTTTTAATTTTAATACTCCAGTTATCGTATTAACACCTGCGTATTACCTTAAGAAAACGTGTTACATTTTAACGGTCTACGTAGCGTAAACCCTTTGAAGACGCAAAGCCCACCGCTTGCTTCATTACCCTTCATTAATCATCAAACATTCACACAAATGTTGAGGACATATTAAATTTCGGGACCCCAACATTACGAAGTTCGGTCCCAAATATATTTCTATCAGAACTTGGGCAAGCCTGAATGAACACAGTTTCATTTCAATTCAGACGTTAATGTAGGTAGCTGTACGAGTATTGGGAAAGGCATTAATTGATTTCAGAATTGCTCGGTGAAAGTTCGCACATGTTTGCGATTTTGTTTCGCTACGTCTGCAATTGGGCGCTTAAATTATGTTTTAGTTACACAAGACATACGTTAACAGAGTTCACAGGCAAACTGAACAGTTTAAAGTGAATATACGTAAGTTACGCTGTATGCTTCAAGACTGTAGTTATTAAAACGGAACACTGCAATACATATTACACGGTGGACTGTTGGTAGAAATAGACAACGCCCTTGCCCTACCCATATCATTTTAATCATATTTTACGTAATGTTTCAGTACATATTTCATCTAAGTGAACTTCGCAGTCTTAGCAGAGTCCTGCTATAAAAATACATCGTTACTTTAAATTTCTAATTATTAGAAGCATTTCTATTATTGAAATTTTATTTAAACAGGTTACATTTTGACAAATATTCCAAGATAAAAGTATCTTAGCACATAGTAAATTAAATTAGACAAACATAATCGACTAACACAGTTTTCTTTTCCAAATTCAGGGGACTTGGGCCAAATTTTTTTATCTTTGCTTAGGATTAAGGTTTGTTAGAGTAAGGTTATTTTTAAATATTAATCATTGTTAACTTTGTCATTGAAAAAAACATAATCGTTCTGCATAAAAACATTGACGGAAAAGTCAACAAGAGAACTCGAGACAGTTGGCAGAAAAGTCTATTAACTTCCCTAAGTAGTCGTGAAGAGCGAGTTGTTCAACAAAGGAACACTTGGGCTTGTACCGACCAAGCCGATGCCTTTGAAAAACAACTTCGTCAATATAGCCAACTCTTGAATATAGGTACATGGATGGATGTCTGTTACTCTTTCACGCAAAAACTATTAAACAGATTTTAATGAAGCATCAAAGTACCTTTCAACACACACATAGTTTATTATATTCATGTGATGGCGGTATGGCGGTTTTGACTTTAATTTTATTATATTAGCTGGCCCGTTGCGACTTCGTTCGCTTGGTGCCCCACCCTAACCCTTCTCTACTCTACCCCTACCATACCCTACTTTGCCCCTACTCTAACCCTACCTCAATCTTCTCAACCCCTACTCTACCCACTACCGTACCCCAGCCTACACATATCCAACAACTAAGCTACACCTACTCTACTTTAGTCTACTTTCACTCTATTTTCACACAAACCTTGTCCTGACAATTACAAACCCAAGAACAGAATTAGTCAAATAGGTGCAGCCGTTCTGAAGTTATGCGCAAACATAATTCGATAAATTTCTATTAATTTAGTATTAGTAATTAAAACGTGGCCAACTCGTATCATAACCCACTTTAAATCATACGGTAAGCAAACAGGCAGGCGGGCTACCTAATGAAAAGTGGTCACCCCTGCCTATAGAAATTAGCACAGGCACTTCGCTAATGCGTTGCCCACCTCCATAACACGTTGCTCTGGTAGCAAAAGGCAAATAGCCCTTCACTGCCAAAGTCACGGATCCCAAATACCCACCCAATGGAGCACTGGTGACTTTACTCACCAGCAGGAATACATAATACGGTCAGTAACACACACGATAATTAAAGCCTGTGTTTATGTTGACAGCTACGGTGCTACGCTGCGTAGCTCCGTAACTTGCGTAGCTCCGTATTTTCGTACCATTCTTTAGCTAGGGTAGACCCTTATTGCCTCTCATATCACATCAACAGCACTTAACAGGCCATTGCTCAACTTAAACTGTATTTCGCATATTTGGGCAGAAATAAGCAGGTATTTCATAATTTCACAATACGTTACCGCATTTAATGTAAAAAATACTTGAAACTACCTATAAATACTCTGCCAGGGATCTCACGGATGATAAAAATCTAGAGATAGAGTAATCAGGTAGAAGTATCGGTATAATATACACTACTACCTTATCAGATACAGTCAAGGCCCTTTTCCCTTCAAGGTACAGCGCGACCCAAGAGTTACATCAATCGACATAATGTGTAGCAATAACTGGGCCAGGCGCATTGTTTAGCACCCCTGACGGGGCTTATCAGTGGAAAGGTCAAGTGCGGGACACAGACAAGCAGGGGTGCTCAACCTCGGGTAGTCTTAGGAAGTGAACTTCAGCCATTTGAAAGGGATGCGTTTGTATCAATTTTTGGTGATCCCCGATTTGTCTGTGCTTATAAGCAAATTATTTAGGTAATTGTTTAGCTTATATTTAACTAATGAAACCTAAAACTAATGGGAGTGGAGGGACACGCAAAATCAGTTCTGTAGCTTAACAGCAGACTAAAAAGATAATGCACATTATGTGTGTGAAGCAAAAATACTTTCGCATTTGTACCTACTTATAAATATATATAAACATTCGAAAGTTCCAATGACCATATGCCGATTAAATGATGAGATAAGTCTACGGATTGAACCTCGTTGGAGTTGAGTAAATAAGCTCGCATACTTTGTATTAGGCTCGACGTAGTATTGTACGCAATGTATCACAGCAGACGATAAAAAGTTGAAAGAAAAAAGGATTGACATGGCGACAACCCTACGTAGAAAATACCAAGTAACCTTTATCTAAATGTCAGTCTTTCAGAACCACGAAAGTCAGCAATTTTCACGCTACCTTCAAACGTAGTTAGCACTATACAAAAATGCATTAATATCTCACAAGATATCTTTCGGTTGATTGCTCGTCTGTCTTTCATAATAGTTTATCATTAAATCCTTACGTTGTTGGACGCGATCTGGCGTAGTATTAAGCGTTTCTCCATGCCGAAACGACTCCACGAGCAGACTCAGTCTGGCATTGTCGTACGCGACCCGGGTCTGCCTAATATTGTCGGCCGCGGTCCAGCTCTGTCTGGCATTGTCGGACGCAGTCGTAGAAGCTCCCACTAGTGTATTAAAACTCAGAGGATATGACAGAGACGTCTTGTTCTTAGTCGGTCACTACGAAACTGGAAAAACATAGCAAACGATCGCGAAGTATGGAAAAATAGGAGGAGGCCTTTGCCCAGCAGTGGGATGATTCTAGCTGATATGAATAAATAAATAAATAATACTACGTTTTCGGTTGATGTTCGGTGTCGTTCAGTACACTATGTTAGTATAGACATAAAAATATAACCTCCCGATATTTAGCATGAACACCGGCATGAATAGAAAGGATGCATGCACGTAGCTAAGAGAGTTAAAATGGAATTAAAAAGCTCTCCGAAGCGCTCAGCTCAGGTCCTTCCATATAACTGAGCTTAGAGGTGTCACGGGGATAATCTAACTCCAAGACAGATACGTATTCAGTTAAGAAAAAAATATACCATTAGTCAGATAACAAAATAGGCAGCAGCATGTCTGTTGCATATTTTAAATACTGCGAACAATAACCCGCCTGACAAGCGTGGGGAAATGGATGAAGCCAAAAAATATAGTAAGCTCAGAGCTTTATATACAGCGGTGGCCGTCCTGCTGGTATTGTATCAACAACCCTGATATATTCGTTTTGCCCATCACTCCATGCCACCGCTGACGCTTTGTGCAGTTAAACCTAGAAACAGAATATTCATACTATACGTGACCTAGATCTAAGAACGTTAGTCTATAACGATATTTATTTCGTTTTAAAGTTTCTAACATGTATTCTCCTTACAATGTCCCTGTGCACTAAGGTACAGCTCGCTTCTAGTAGCAATTCAGTTAGCTACGGGTACTTCTAACCTCACCCCTGGGCTTCATCCTTTTCAAAGTGCAACAATTAAGGTAAAGGTATTATTAAGGGTTGTTCCATTATAAGTTTTTGATCCTTTTGTGATGAGATTAGCTACCCAATTAAAGTTAGGGTTTTAATCTGCGCCGTGATTTAATAGAAGCGTTCTATAATAGTAGTTTTATTGTACAGAAGTGGAGATTTTATAATAATTTCGGTTCACTGTTAAATTGTTTGTATTTGTTATATGTGGAAAATATCTCAATCAAATTTTGTGATTGCCTGTGATTAAGGTATGAGATAATTAACTACTCTATTCTGCCGCCCTGGGTGAACTCGATCAGTTCAGTGTATTATCTTTGAGCCTACCGAGAAGCAAAAAGGAAAGCCGGTACCAATAACAACGAACTATAATGTTTCATTTAAAGCGGCGAAAAATGTTAAAATTTCATAGAAATATGCAATTCTCCCCATTTCACGAAACAGTAAGCATATAAAAAGTACATTTCCCAACATATTTTCCTCGCGCATGAATACAAATCTGTCGTCAGCAAGTTCCCAGTCTCACGCCCTTGATTCGAAAGAAACGGAAATAACTTCCAAACTTATAACTTTATAAGGAGATTTCTAAGCGAATGGACACATTTTTTGCCAAAATATGATATTTTCATAAGTTTTGCCTTGTGTTAGATTCCGTTGGATGTCGGAGAAGATTTTCATATCGTTATCTTGACGTTTGTTTTTATGTTACATTCTCATACTGTGCGCCAGGTAAATATTAGATTACATCGGGATTTAGAGTTATCGTGCTTTGTTCGTACGTGGTATCTTACATTTCTCTCCTAACTTGTATCGTAAAAAGAACTTCTATTTATTTATACTTGTGTTATCTTGTGTAATGTGAAAGAACACAGAATATGTGTGCAGACAAATCTGTGTTTTTGTTGATATTGCGAGTAGAGAGCTACGCAACATAACAGTCCATTGCTGAACTTCAACCTCCTTCACATCAGTGGAGGATTTTGTCATAATCATCACGTTTAGCAGACAGGTTGAAAATCGCAACGTTTCAATTCCTAACCTCAAACATTAGTAATCTTTTACTACACCCAGTCGAAGGGGTTGTTGCAATTCCACTCTGCCAGACATCACACTGCAGATCATAGCTTTAATTTTCTAAATTGTGATTGCAAAATAAAATAAGGGTATTAATAGAAAAACATAGAGGTATTTACATCCCTACTAGTTGCAAGTAAAACGGTATCACTGCCAATATTTGTTATTTGCCACAATATCATTCACGCGCTCATGTCGATTATTTGTTTAGAAGGCTCGGGATATACGATGTGTGCGCAAGCAATGAACCGACGTCACGGCGAATATTTGCTCGGGGAAGCAGTAAATCAGGCTATAGAAAAGGGTATGCATAAATACGACCGAGCCTGTATCATTATGGGTTACTGCGTTACGGATAAATTGGGCTCTTAAATTCTTAAGCTGCTTCATATGAAGGTGGAGGTGTAATGATATCTAATAATATACTTATATAGTAGGTAGTGTTAGTTAATGAAAATAAGACAAACCATAACAATTAACTTCACTGACATTCTATAACGAAATGTAATATTTTATCATGTAATTCGATATTTGCAATTAGTTTACTATTGTATTTAAATTAATGAACACATGAATCTACTTGATTGATAATAATTAACAATAGACTGTCAAACTTGACAATTGTTAATGGTGTTGCCATTTATAAAGCAATTATCATCCAATAGTAGGTATTACCAAACGGGAGATAATCTGGTGGGCTCTGAGATCGAAGTCTATCCCCGAAGCGTACATTAGTATTATACAGGATATGTATGCCAATACGGGAGCCATCGTCAAAACCATCGTCCGCCATACTTATCCCTTCTCGATTACTGTAGGAGTTCACCAGGGTTCAGTGCTGAGCCTTTACTTGTTTTACATTGTACAGTTGCGAGTAATGTCCAGCGCTAACGAAACACGTCCGCAAACTCCACGACAACGAAATGAAACTGCTGCGGTGGATGTGCGGAGTTATGCGACTCGATCGAGTACGTAACGAGTACATCCGTGGCAGCCTTGGCGTGAGGGATATCGCAAATGAGATGGAGGAGGCTCGTCTGCGCTGGTTTAGTCACGTGTTGCGTAAGCCTCAGGGATACGGAATAGGTTCCTGAATCTGCCGGTATCAGGAAAGAGGCCCCGTGGGCGACCCAAGAAGCGATGGATTGACATCGCTGAGTCGAATGCAAGATGAATGGCTTACGACGAGAGGATGCCGTAGACCGGGTGAAGTGGAGAAGAATCAGTAGGAAAGCGGACCCTGGACTGGAAGCAACATTAGCAGCATTTAATCTGGTATCAGAAGTGCTTCAAAAATTAAATTCAAGTAACTATGTAACAGTTTTATTTTTCGACATGTCTAAGGCGTTTGATGCAGTATCTCATGGACTGATTTTATCAAAGCTCGAACATAACGGCATTAGAGGTACAGCTTTAAACTGGATATAAACCTACTTAAATAATAGACAAAAGAAAGTTGAAATTTCAAAAGTTGATTCCAACCTGACTATGCAAGTACACACATCAAGTTACAGACATAATAACTTCGGTGTTCCTCAAGGAAGTGTAGTAGGGCCTTTACTATTTATTGCCTATGTAAATGACCTAATAGAAATTACAGGATATAGAAGTCTTATGTTTGCGGATGATTTGTCAATAGTTGGATGCAGTGATAAGCAATTATCAATTAAACACCATGAAACTGAGATAAATAGAGTTATAGAAATAATAATAAAATAGCTCAACAAAAACAATCTACAATTAAACATTGACAAATCAAAACTTTTAAATTTTAATAATTGCAATGACATTTTAAATATTAATGGACAAATTTTAAAAAGACCAATAACATGTTATTCCTATGTATAATGTTAGATGGAAAAATTGATTGAAAAGAGCATGTAAAACATGCAATAAATTAAGGCGTTTTTCTTTTGCGTTATACAAATTGCACAAAACAGTATAAAAAAAACTGCTATGGTTGCATACTACTCATATGTCGAATCGGTGCTCAGATATGGACTGTTGTTGTGGGGTAATTGCACTGAAATAAACAAAGCATTTATCTCACAAAAAAGTGCATACGCGCAGTATGTGGTGTGGGTCCTAAAAATCCATGTAAACATTTGTTTGCTGAATTAGGAGTCTTGCCACTGCCTTGTCTTTATATATATGAGGTATGCAAGTTTGTAAGGGATCAATCTAACAGCTTTAAGACGGCTAAAGAAATGTTTCCAAGGAGCACGAGAAACACAAATAGGCTAGTTGAGAAACATTTAATAAAAAGCACACGTTTCCAAAAAAAATGCATACTCAATGTGTATAAAAATGTATAATTAAGTTCCTGACGAAATAAAAAACCAGCCCTATAATATTTTTATTTGCAAGTTGAAAAAATTTCTTTAAAAGGAACGTTTCTATTCTGTAGCTGAGTTTATATTTTTCAATACCTGCTTCTAGAAGAGTAACATAGGTAGTAATAAAAATGATGTTACATGTAATATTATGTAAGTCAGTCCCTGAACTAATCTAATTATTTGTAATGTGTATTGACATTTATAATTATTAGAGATTTATATTGTGTTGAGCCTAATAATTAACATACACATTTGACATTTTGAATTGACATTATATGAAATTATTGAAATATTGACTGACATGTATAAGAATTCTCATAATTATAATTTAAATTTAAGATTTCTCTGACTGATAAAATCTAATTAATGGTTATTATGTATTGATATTTGCATATCAGTTCCTAAACGGACTGAATGTGAGAACTGCATCTTTGATAATTGTACCACCTATATTGTTAATGTACCTACCGCATTTATAGCAAATAAATGATTCTAATTCTAATTCTGGCAGAGGCCGGGATAAGCGCTAGAACGATGATGAGTAGGTGTTACCAAACCTTTTAATTAAAGGTACGAGGCATTCCATCTTAGTCCTCAAAGCGATAACGTACCTGCGGTTCTGATATTTTGTTCCTTGCAACCTAAATGTATGAATCGTAGATGTTATAGGCGACAGTTACTGGTTATCTTCACGTGGGCTGTCTGCTTGTTTATCTCTGCTTTTAAGAGAAAGCGGAAGGCAGACCCCGGGCCCTCGCACGCGACAACACAACCGGGATTGACGCCAAGACGTTGATGCGATGACGTGCAATGTATTACCAAACCTATGAATCGTCATAGGGATGGTAGATTAAACTATTTCTAGGAATCTGTCATCTTGCGGTCGCCATACTATAACAAGCCTGTATCATGGTCACAATTGTTGCAATCTAAGTTACGAACTCTTAAAATACTACATATTCTTAACAAGGTTATGGTGGCTAGTTTAAAGAAAATAGTGAAATGGTACGTATTATTATTTGAGGTAAGTACAATTCTGATTCTTGGATAGATTACGTACATACTAAATCGTTATTAATTAAAGGTACATACATAACTCTCCATTGGAACGCCAACTTAAACTTGACGGACTATAGATCAGCTCGAGCGTAATTAGGACTAGCATGAGATGTACGCAGATATAGGTATACATTTACATTTGGCCTGGTAAACGGCATTTCGTATATTGATAACCTTTGTCTCAAACCAAACCAATTTTCAATCCAGGTAAATAAACCTCTAACAGCACGAAAATATGTACTCAAATTAGACGTAAAAGTCACATCATGGGTCTAACTTTTCAATTTTGTAAACAAAAAATCACTTTTTACTATTTATGATTTTAATATTTCCATTTGTTTATATCGATAGGACGGAATCAATCGAGACAAACCGTAAAGTAGGTATTACGATACTCATATATGATGCAGGCATGAGAGTGTATAAATGTATATGAATGAATCAGAGTTGGTTTCAGGTGAGACGAGTCTAGCTTTATTTGCGAGCTGCAGCGCTTTTGTGCGACTAAAGCGACGGCGGAGAGAGATAACGACCGGATCGTGGGGTGAATAGCGCGCCTTATGGCCTGTACAGACGAGAGTGCCATTGTGTTTCTCGAACTCTAAAATCTGGACTCCTTCAAGGCCCAAGTGAATCACCTGTTGCTACACTAGGTACCTACTCCATCTTCGGCCGCATCGTCGTTAACATCTGGTATAAAAGCTGCTAGTCGTGTGGATAAAAGCATTTTTACATTGTACTAGCGTCTCGCCACAGCTTCGCACGGGTAGTAACCGTAATACATTATACACGTAAACCTTTCTTATGAATCACTCTGTCTATTGATGAAAACCACATGAAAATTCGCTAAGTAGTTTTTGAGTTTATCGCTAACAGACAGACAGACAGATCATCGTGGTTCTTTGTTTAAATTCGTTCGTCGCCTCCAGATCATACTCGTTGTATTGTGTACCCTGCATGAGCACTGCCCTCGTCTACAAGGGCCTTTAAACACCTCACTGGCGCCTTTGTCAGGCCAATGTAAATATGGCGCTATTATAGACAACAAGTTGGATTTTAGGGTCAATAAAATGGGAGAAGAGGCTACTCTCTCATTCGAAATTTGTTAATGTTCGTCGTTACGGATTGTAACTATCACTTAAGTCCGTTCATAATTTGAATTTAGACATATACTTGTCAAAACCTTTATTTTGTTTGAATTTGACAGTTCTTTGGCCAGATTCGTAGTAACGATTCACGGGCTTGGAGATTGGGTTCTCAGAAAACGGTAGCGGTTAGTGCGTCTTGTATGTTTGAATACCACTCGGGCGAAGCTGCTCTATACTATCGGATACAACAAGGCTAACCATTAAAAACTAATTACGAGAAATTATAGCTAATTCGCTTGTGCGACAGATCGGCCAGCGATTACGGTAGAAATGATGTGATTGTAGTTGATATTCAGACGAATTTTTTTGTAACTTAGAGACACCGCCATTATTGACTAATATAGATATAGATCTGTATTTTCTTGGATTCATATCTGATAAGTGCGTAACCGTTTATTGGACTTTATTCACAGCAGGTAAACTAGGCTGCATTGTACAATGCACTACAAGCACCTACTGTCAATGAAAGAAGAGTAATTTCGTCCATTCTTTACAAAATTCCCACGTATACATCGACTACATTTGGGGGCTTCACGAACAGGGGTGCGAATCTTTGTCCTTCGTTAGCGCTGACGTTTCAGAAAAAGTCATAAAAAGGTCTACAGAGTCGCGAACAAACTTTACACGGAGGGCTTACTGTGTCGCCTTTTTGCTTTACCAACGTTATGTGGAGTTGCAGTGAGAACGAGCATTGGTGAGTGGTGATTTTTGCTTCTTTACAAGCTTATATTTAATTTCACATGTCCTTATGTCTGTAAGTAATAAAATCTCGCAGGTTAAATGTTATTGACCCATTTACCGGTTTCGGATTAAGCTGAAATTTTGCATTCTTCAATGAGTTCAGTGACAATGCAATGTTTGGATACCATCGACCCGTTCTGATAATAATAATAATAATAATAATAATAAACATTTATTTCAGACGATGGTCCATATTTTGTTAGTATCTTGTGAACAAAAAAAAAATACTTATATCGAATTATATGAAAATATTTATATGATCACTATTAGACCCGGCACGACTTCGTTCACGTACACCTACTTTACCCCTACCTGCTCTTTTTTCTTCTTTATAAACCTTATTGTTGAAAACCGCATTAAAATTCGTTACGTAGTTTAAAAGATCTAAGCGTACATAGATACATAGGAACAGACGGTGGGAGCGACTTTGTTCTATACTAAATATAGATTATCGTCAACTGGCTATAAAAAGCCACCGATGGACGTGAGCCTCCGCGCCATGTAGGTATGAAAGTAGAATAGGGTTAGTGCTATTTTATTTTGCTGTACGCCACACAAGTATTATCAATTTCATAAGTATATTTTAACACCGTGATTCTTTTTGTTCTAGACGTAGAACCGAATACATCGCACTTTTATTTTCATTTAATAAACATAAGTCCTCTCAATTGACAATAAATAAATTTTGTTTTTTAAACATGATATGAGTTATTACCGCTTTACGATAGAGTCGCATATTCCGTTAAAAGTGTGTGATGGGACGCTAATAATACATATTCATAAAACACACATTCTTCTGTCGCACTCTAGTAAAAACATTGGCGTCGTTCGAACGTTTCAATTTGCTAACCGAGGCTATACACCCACATGTGGCACCTACTTAAAATTCCGAAAACCAAAAGCAATAAATGCCCCAAAACGCATCAAGCTTAATTACAAGGATCACACTTGTGAATCCCAAAAAAAATAAAAGTTCGTAATTCAAAATGTCAAATAAATTCACGCTGGGATATCGATGTAAAAACAATACCAAGAAAGCGAACAAGCTAGCCTAAGAATAAAAAACTATCATAAAAACAAAGATTTCAGGTACATTTACTTACGACTTAGGGATGCTTATCAAATATGATATTACGCGGCAAACCGTTGGACAATTTCAGGGACGAGCAAGCGAGATAAAATCAGTCGGTGGTGAAAGGCGCAAGCGACGGAGTCTTCCAACTCCGTCGCTTGCACTCCCCGCCACAAGCGATGATGCGCAGGCGTCGGTTGTCATCCGTAACAACCAAAGGACAACAAACAACACAAGCAAAGAAGAACCTTGTGTTAATTACAGTAAATACTAAAATTGTAATTAGTAATTAATAATGGTCAGCGAGACGAATCGAGGGGTTGACACTTCTTATTTCGGAACGGAGCGAGCCGGCTGGGCGAGCAACATTCATTAAGGTTAGATCTTGAAGTCTAAAAATGTAAAATTATATAATATTTTAACTTTACTAATAAATTAGAGTCAGTGTATAGTCGCAGCCGGCGACAAAAGTTGAGTTAATACCTTTATATTTATGTGAATGGTTTGGGTCTATATTGTATCGAACAGGTTAACTACATTTATAAATTTCATCAATTTCCATTAGAATTCTCACTATTAGAGGTTTCTATAACATAGTTTAAATTCATTAAGATGGAAAGTAAAAGTGACCCAATCGATTGACATTTACATGTAATTTTATCGTAATTATTAACTATGAATTATCTCTGCGTGAGATAATTAAATCACGGTATTATTTGAACAAAATATACCGAAGCCTATGTCTATCTTCATCAAATCAAGTAATTAATGTGTTTGATATATGTCTGTCTGAGATCATTATGTGCTATTGTTTTATCAAATTCAACCAATGTATATGTATGTACTGTGTAATTCACGTTAACGTTCATCATCACGTTAACTTATCCCTGCGTTATATATTCGTAATGCGGTATTATTTGAATAAAATGATTCCAAACCTACGTATGTCTAAAATGCGACGCTTGGGAGTTCGTAATGTACTTATATTGAAATCATCATCAATAACGAATACCTCAAAATATATATTGTTTGATTGTATTCTACATAAATGTTAGGTAATAAATATATGTAATAGCTTAAACCAACGGTTTATTTATATTGTTATTAGACCAAAAGGCGTATGGGCTGTCCCAGCTTATAGGACTAGTCTAATTTACGAATATACCTATAATCTATATTATTATAAGGCCAAAAGGCATGTGAGTTGATTAATCTCCACATGACTAGCCTAATACCTGTTAATAACGCGCAGCGTTAATGAATCGAATACTTCATTGGCAAGTTATAATTTATATTAACTAATTATTTAACATTAATTTACCTAATATGTTTGATTATATGTCTTAACTTTGCAAATCAAGTACGAGGCGTTGACTTTTGATTATGTAAATGTAATGATTTGATCTGAAAGGATAATTGTTGAGATAATATTAATTCAGATATTAAATAATTATACTTAGTCTTAATTGGGCAGAGTGGTTTTTATACGTTGTCAGAACAGTTTTTTCCCACTCTATCAGGAATTGGCCCTAGGAAACGTGTTCTGAACATCACGGATTTTACTATTATTTTCTAATCTAGAAATCCCTGGTGAAAATCAAAATCAGTTTCAATCGTAGAGTCACAATTAAGCAAATAAACGTATATTTATACTTTAAACTCTACCTGTGACCTTAATTCATATTCCCGCATACCTTGACTTATTTTCAGTAAACTACTTTCTAACTTGGCTCTAAGTTGGGTTTCTAAATCAACCAGCATTGTGACAAGTAACTTCATTCTGGACTAATGGTACTTAAATGCCTTAAATAAACTTATTTGCTTTAGAGAAAATTAATACAAATATCCATATAACTTCTTGCAATTTAACGCATGGCATTCGAGGTTTGATTTAAAGTAATACTTATTAAACCCCACTTGGTTCTATATTCAGTAAGATTGAAACACCACCGTTGTTGCGATCCTTCATGTGAGGAACTAGCTGTCCAAAGGATCCTAAATAGAAAAAAAGAAAGAAAGGAAAATACAAAGGGGCGCCCCATTCTCAGATGAGGAGTGGATGTGGTTTAAATGTATGAATATGATAACCCTACGGGGTTATAATGATTGACAGCGATATGTCAAAGGATATACATAGTTATCTTGCCAGGCCAAGGCAAGCTTAGGGAACCTTGGGGATCAGAAAGCTTCGACGCCCTCCATCGTGGTACTCCTTGGAGCACATGAAAGGAAGCAGGTTAATTTTTAAGTCCCCAGGTAGTGGCAGAATAATATCGGCTGGGAGACTGGTTCCTTTGTGACCCACTTAAGGGGGCTCAACGCCATTGACGTAGTAGAGTTTTATTGCAAGTTTCTGTCATCTCATTTTACATAGACACTAGAAATGAATTAACATTACAGTTTAAGGCATTTATAAACCAATCATCAAATCTTAATCTCATAAAGTTAAATGGACTGTCGTTGAGGGCCTATGTATAACCCATTTTATATTGGACTCGCACACGACGGTGAGACCGCTTTATGTGACGCGCGAGACTCCATCGACCAACGCTAGGTTTCATAGCACGTGGTGAGTGACTAGATCGACCCTAGGACGGTCACATCTGGGGACGTAATGGCCCAGGATAGGGCGGGGATCATCACAAGCTATATGATATGATAGCTAAGGAATTCACTTTTCGAATAAAATTTTCTAATTATTCATGATTTCATTACATTAGTATTCGTTATTGAAACATTTGTTTGATTTTTTTGCATTTATGATTACCACGTACAACCTTGAAAAAGTTGTAAGAGCTGGCCAATTGATGAAGCCCAAAGTCTAACACTGGTTAGTAAAACATTGTGACTTACAAACTATACCTATTAGTAATCTAGTTTTAATCTAATTACTAAATTTCCATTGGTACCTCGTTTCAGTCCCTGCCTGTGTATACTGTGATTATTTAAAACATCATTAGCCGATTATTTATCCCATCCAAGGCACATAGATACTAATATTATAAATTTATTTATTTATTTATTTACTCAACAAACTTTACAGTATTACAGTTTAAGAACTAATACACTGTAAAATTAATATTAGGTACATCTTAAGATAATACAAATTTATAGTAGGACAAAAATATAATTTCGAATTCCTCATGCGTTCATCGTCTCACAGAACTTCAAACACTCCCTACACACATCCGCCCATCGACTCGCAAAAATATCACAGTCAGGCGCCGATGCCAGAAGCGAATTCAGCGTAGTTAACGCTCGAATGAGAGGTGCGTTGGCGCGAGACACAGTCCGAGCTGCAGGGGTCGCGAAGATATAATGTTGGCGTGGTCTCAGCAATAGCCTAGAGATATGTGGAACGGAAAGTCTCACAACCCTAGCAACGAGCTCCGAGCAGTCCGAGTCCCCACGCTTAATACGGCACACAAAAATAAGCAAGCCAGCATTACGCCTCACTTCTAAAGAGTTAAATTGTAGTATCCCCAGCAGAAACTTGGTAGGGTACAAAAATGGGTAATAACCGTTCATTTTCTTGTAAAGAAAGCGCAGGAACGCCTTTTGAATTTTTTCTAGAAGTAAGGCTTAAGTACTCTCATGTGGATTGTGGACGCAAACTCCAGTTTGCTTCTCACTAAAGCCATATATATCAGTTTCAATGCACCAGGATCGTCAAAGTCTCGGGCATTCCTAATCACAAAGCCTAACCTTTTGTAGCAGCTAGTAGCCACGGACGTCATATGATCATGAAAATTTAGTCTAGTGTCGGAAGTAACTCCCAAATCCCTTACTGTGGTAACCCGCTTGATAGGGTCGCCACCCAGCACATACTGGGCAACCAGAGGGTTTTTGCTCGACTATAGGACATGACACTGCATTTGGCTGGGTTGAAACTAAGCTTATTGTCAATAATCCATTGCAATAGGGAGTCGATATCACGTTGCAATGCAGCACAATCACACATATCACTAATAGGGCAAATGACCTTAGATCATCGGCGTATAATAAACTTAGGGACGAAATAAGGACTGCATCTAAATTGTTGATCATAATTCCAAAAAGTAATGGACCCAATATGGACCCCTGACTAACACCGGAACGAGTGTGATAAGTGTAGGAAATGAAGCATCCATGGCGAACATACTGCTGCCTGTCACACATATAGCTTGCGAATAGTTTTAGGAGATTTGGAGAAAACCCCATAGCACAAAGCTTACTCAAAAGTATGTCGTTGTCGACCTGGTCGAAGGCCTTTTTAAAATCAAAATATATAACGTCAACCTGGATACCGCGGTCAAGGTGATCAGATATAATATCAACCAAAGTAAGAAGATTGGTGTTGACCGAGCGTTTGGAACGAAATCCGTGTTGACAGTCAGATAGGTATGGTTTAATCTGCCATGAAATTTCCTTATGTAGGATGGATTCATACATTTTAGCAGGAGCCGAAGAAGTAGCTATAGGCCGATAATTCTCAACGCTAGAAGGATTACCAGACTTAAGGATTGGAGTGACACAAGTAGTCTTCCAACAGGTCGGGTACACACCAGTTGAGAGTGAGTACACCAGTAAATGCGAACGTTTATAAGGATATGGTTGTTTGGATAGATATTTGTTATTTTTTCAGGCAAAAACGTTCATTAGGACCGGATTAGATTAGGGATAGAACCCCCACGTGATCATGGCAAAACAGAATTTTACATAAACGAATTTCCAGGTAAAAGGTAGTAATGACGTATGTAAGCCGCAAGACGTCTATATCTAGGATGTCTGGGCATGCCTTCCCCTCCTCCTTCCACCTTGTTAGCTTTATATTCTTGAATCCGTGGTCTCGCTACACCGTTATCCATTGAAAACTGTGGTGGCATGCGGAAAGTGGCCACGCATTATGCTGAGTGATGTCCAATTATTTTGAAAGCTACGACACGAACAATGCTACTGGGTATGCAATATTATTTTGTATCTTTTGTGCTTTTATTGTATTTTTTTAATATACACTGCCTTCTTACACTTGTCTATAGACCACGTAAAGTTCGCATAATAAGCATACAACGTACAACAGAATATTGGATATTAAATTTACACATACCTAATTATGGCAGCACTCAGAAAAACCCACAGACATAACAGACTAGACACAAATCACAAATATTCCCTGTTCGCTCACACTACAATGAATGATGAATCTATCTCGTTGTTTCATCTATTGAAATAAGTTGACAGAAAACGACGCGCGCAATGTTTTGAACGTTCGACATGTTGGAGCTCCTGAAGACCTTTCTTTTGAAACATCAGTGTTAATTTTATCATTTTCTAACAAAATTTAATCAAATCATTTAAAAGATGGTGTAATATAGTGCACATTTAAGTGAAAGCAAAAAGTGTGGAAATACACCTGGATTATCTTTTCATCCCTAAGTAAACATTCGTGGTCGCAGCGATCGGGAATCAATTTTAGAAATTGTGATAAAAATATGCATCGTAATAGTGTGAATTTGCAATAATTGGAATGCTTTACCTTAAAATAACATGCCATTAAAGACACATTTAAAATTATTGGCAAATTGAGCAATATTTTGGTGTCTAAATAGGTACAAAAATATTTTGATGCTAAAAGGGCATTGCATTTAGTATTAATTGTATAGAGTTTTAATACTCAAATCTTGTAAATAGCGGTCCACAATTTTATATTAACCTATTAGGGTTTTCCTAAAAATTAACCAAAAATTTCCCTAAATGACATTTTAAATGTTCAGACATTTTATGAAACAACTTATAGGATTAATCGCGTAATTAAGTTTATTTAGATTTATTTGTTTTTCTAGGTTTCCTAAAGACCAGACATGGTGATGTCTGGGTTGCAATTTGGAAGTTCTGCGTAGTAAACATTTTGAAGAACAAGATAATGAGTGGATGCAAGTCCCTTATGTCCTAGCGCACCATCATTATATGAATTTTTACTGGAAATAAAGAATATGCTGCCTTTTTAATAAAATAATGTACCTATCCTTTTCTTTATTTTACTTTCATGACTATGTCCTCTAGAGGGCATCATATTCTATGAATTGTGAAGTCACATAGGCCAACCTGTGGACAATGAAGACGCTTTTAAAGATAAGTAAGTAGGTACCTACTTCATTTAGAAGTTATGAGGCAACAAATAAACATTCATACCCCTTCTTTTTGCAAAAGCAAGCACTGCCGATTTATGGTGTGTAGGATTAAGAGATCAAAAAGACGGTGGTAGTTATCAGGGCGTGGTTTGATTCATTTTTATTAAAAATAAAAATCATCTTGGCGTTAATGTCCCGGTTGTGCTCTGGAGAACGAGGGCCCGGGGTCCGCCTTGAACATGATCTAAGATTTGGCAGGTCAGATAATTACAGTGGAGCGACTGCCATCTGACCTCCATGACCCTGCTACCAGGGGAACCTGACCAGATTGGATCATGGTTACACATCCAGTCGCCTGAATGTGCAGGTTTCATCACGATGTTTTCCCTCACCGTAAGAGCATCGGTTAGTGTCCAACTAATGTACATAACTCAGAAAACAGTCATTGGTACGGTGCGGGATTCGAACCCGGGACCTCTGGCTTACGAGTCAGATACTGTAACCGCTCGGCCACCGACGCTCTCGCGTTTGATTCACTTTTATTATAATGACAATATTAAATTATAAGGACAAGTTTAAAAAAATGAGGAAGTCTTCCGGAGCGAAATACGCCCACAAGTCAGATTTGTTTGTGTTCGTTACGAGTAGAAATTCGTAGCAAAATAAAACTTATCTGCAGATGGGCTGCCTTGTTTCGTCCCTGCATTTGCATTAGGTGTGTGTGTTATAAAGATGAATGACATTTTGTCTCATATTTAAACTCGGATTGTACTCTCTGCTTCTGTATATAAATTTTTTTCTCAGTAAAACCATGTAGGTTAAAAGTGTCAAGTAGTGTACTCAATGTATTCTACGAATATTTCGTAATTTGTTTTTTTTTTAGTAGTCATCGGTGTCCCACTGCAGGGCAAGACCTCTCTCCCATTTTTCCACGTAGACATATTAATTAATTAAATAGATTGAAATAATAAATTATAGGTTGTTCAGCTTGCATGTCCTACCTACGTATTGCACTTGTTGTGTTGTTTTTCTTAATGACAATATTACATACCTGATATCGGGCGCAATAATAATTACATAATTAAATGTCTTTTGTACAATTGTAAAGTTATAGAATAATGGAACAAGTTAACAGCTGTGTAACTCTGGCGTTCTATAATAATACTATAGTCACTGTTTGAATTAACAAGTTAAGGGGGCAGTGCATTCAAACAAATTTGCTCTTATGACTCGCGCAGAGCATGTTTAAGCAGACATTGTTTTGTCCTAAACAAAACTTTAATATGTTTTGCGCAAAAAATCATGATGGTGTCTTAAGTGTAGTGTTTGTCAGTTTGTTCATATTATTCTTGGCGGCTATATTAATTTTTGGAGCGTATATTGTTATTAGTGATCCGTGGCCTGTTCCAATGTTTAATACTCGTGTAGTGCCGATGTTGTGGACGCCAAGAGCTGAAGCTAATAATTTTTCTACATCAGGAATATTCAGATTGTGACCAGTGGTATTTTTAGATGTTATGATAGTAACCGAGAATATACATGGCGAGTTCTATGGACTAAAACGCAAGAATTTGAAAACAGCAAACCGAGTGTTTTGAATCTAGAACGACTCTTTCCAGACGAGTTATTGATCTATACGTAAACAAGTAACATTGTGTGACACTATTATTGAATGATAGAAGTAATTTTATAAAATTGTAATGTATACTGAACTGAACATATATATAAATGCTACCTTAACTTTAAGTATGTATTACTTGGAAAATTGTAACGAATAGTGTTTAATGGTACTACCAATACTATTTTTTGTAACTCTTCAATTATTCATATGATATAGTGTGCCTATGTCTAAGTTATGTATCATACAATTCACACCAAGGATCACTAATTGTGCTTCAGTTTTGTAACCAAATACCTAAGTAAACGATCTATAAATCACCGATAATAATTATTTTCTTTTTTTCATTTGTTTACATCGATGAAAAATTGGTTTGGGACAGGCCTTAAATGACTCCTATTTAACCTATAACTCATTTTAGGAATGAATTTTCGAATAAATACGGACTTGCATTTTTTGGTCAAGCGCAGAAGCTACGTAAATTAACATGCTACGGTGGATGTGTGGAGTCTCACATAGAGATCGCGTTCGGAACGCTCGTGACATTGCAGATAAGCTGCAAGCATGCTGCCTTCGATGGTATGGACACGTGTTGCGTAGACAAGCAAATTATGTAGGGAACAAATGACTGGCCATGCCATCCCCGCCAGGCACAGGAAGGAGAGGCCAGCCCAAGAAACAATATCTAGACTGGATAAACTCACCACCAAGAATGCCGCAGACCGAGAGACGTGGACCAACAGCAGCAGCAAGGCGGACCCCGGGCTCTCGCATGCTGCGCAAGAGCGCATATACCTACGAGTTTTTGCTAATGAAAAGTGAATTCCTAACGAATTGTGAAGTTCGCATTTTTTATATAGGAATTATAAAATATATATTATATTTTATTAGTTAATATGGTATATGTTTAATTTATTTACATGGTATATTAATATAGTATGTATAGAATTTTATGTATGTTATAGTATAATTTAGTTATAGTATAAATATAGTCATTTTGCACGTCTTATCTGCGTTTAATTATTACATCACACAGAAGAGATTTCTTTTAGAGATTAGTAGTGCCTGTTGTGTCGCATCTAATCTGTACATTCTAATGTTTTCTTGTGTACAATAAACTGTTAAATAAATATATAAATAAACAGACACAGAGTAACAGAGTTAAGAAAGAATAAATCCTCCTTCTTCGTTTTATTTTACTTTTTTACTTCCTAGCTGGAATCCGACAAAAGTGTTCGGTTAAGCTCGCCGCTTACAGCTATCGGTTTTCTCTTCGCTACTGAACCGATTTTAATTAAACAAAATTAAAAACATCTAGATTAAAATCAAAATCAAAATCTCGACAAAAGTGAGGGCCGTAATCCAGAAAATGTATAGCAGCTTTTACTGTTGAGTATTGTAACGTAACACTGTCCTACGGACAGTGCCAGGCTCAGTTAATAAAAAACAACGAATATTCAGGGTAATAGGTTTATATACAATCAGTCCAGAAAATACAAACTACAAAACAAAAAATTTATAAAAGGAATTTAAAAGGTTAAAAGCACGAAAGTTTTTACGAAAGTCCACTCTGCACAACCTATGTTCAGGATGGATCACTGGGTTCACTGTTGGCCGAAAAACTACAGATTGCAGATTGATCCGACAGACTAATTAGTTAGAGAATTTCTAAGATAAAGATTTATGCAACCACGTGCATACTTTGACCGGTCACTTGTATTTCGTTTTAGTTTCTGAAGATAGCTTCTTCTAGCTATGATACTGATCCACCTTCTAGTTCGAAGGCTGGGAGAACTCTGCCCACTCAACCGCTGCACTCTCTATCGCAGGCTCGGGTCTTTACTCAAACACGTTCGAGAACGATTTGGCACAAAAGAAGATATAGTCTTGATGGCCAGTACTCATAGTCGACCAGCCAGTTTCCGAAGTGGTCGATATTTATTTTCAGACGACGTCGTGTTTGGCAGCCAAGGATATAATCCATGAAGACATGATGACGAATTGGATCCAGCAATTATCTAGAATAAGGAGAGCACAAAAAAGATTAAAATCTCCGCCGACTATGAACTGTGTCGGCATGACAACATATGACGTATAAAGAATAAAATAATAAAAGGTTAACATTAATTTGGAAAATGTGATATTTTATCTACAAAATCAAATATTTGCCACGTAAGAAACACTCTAATGTGATGGAAAAATGAACTTCGTGGCATGGGGGTCTACCTGGATTCCAAACAAAAGGAAAACAAGAAGTTACAATGGTAAGAATCCAGACACACACACCAATACCCTTGTATTTGTCAAAAAACCATCATTATTTTTACCAATTGGATATTTAGGAAACGAAAGATCATTTCCCCAAAGAAAATACTCTAATCGAAGTTCGATTCGAATCAAAATATTTGTAGAACGTAGTTACATCGTAGTCAGTATACATTTTTAAATAAAAGTCAACGTGCTGAACAGTTGTTTGAACGGGAGTCCTAATAACAGTAAGCACACCCGACACCGTATTACACCACCAAGCTTCAGGGCAAGATCCTACATATTACCCCAAAAAACCGGAATTTTTTTTTTGAAACTATAAACAATTTTTTTAACTATATAAGTCCAAGTGAGGTTATAACCTGTGTTAGGCAGTTAAAACAATGGCTTATTTAAGAAGTTGTTAGCCGCTCCTAGTAATTCCTATATCCTCTTTGAGAGATTAAAGGTTACCCAAACCCTTTAGAGGGGTTAAAGTAAACAGGAACTCCCTAACCCTTTAGAGGGGTTAAAGTAAACAGGAACTCCCTAACCCTTTAGAGGGGTTAAAGTAAACAGAAACACCTTAACCCTTTAGAGGGGTTAAAGTAAACAAGAAGTACCTTACCTTTTAGAGGGGTTAAAGTATAGATACAACCCTAACCCTATAGAGGAGTTAAAGTATAGGGACAACCCTAACCCTTTAGAGAGGGTCAAAGTATAAGAAAGAACCCTAACCCTTTAGAGGGGTTAACATGTAGAGGGAGAAAAAAAAATAGGGTAACATGTAGAAAATCTCCTGTTACAACATAAGTAAAAAAAATCATTAAAGTAGATTTATCATTTAACAATGTTTAAAAAATACTAAAATCTTTAAATGTTTACAGTGTTCAATAAATGTGAGAATTTGTTTGTTAGTTATTCTGTAGAAGAAAATATTGTATCAATCACCATACAATAAGAATGAAATTGAAATATGAATGTTAAATAAAATAAAATTTGTAACATGTTTATATTATTTTCCTTAACATTCCAACATAAATGTTAAAAGTTTATTTATTTTTAATAAAAGAAAATAGTGAAGTTTTATTATTAATAAATAGTAACTTTGCTCGGTCACAACCGTGCGCCCAAATCTAAGGAAGTAGGAAAATAAGTAAAACTTTTCCGACTGTAAAATATTATGAATAAACATTAAATAAATACGTTAGGATAAATATTAATAAAAATAAATAAAAAGGGTGACTCAAAGATTCGAATGTTCTGTGCGACGTAAATCTGAGTCACCACCCGCTCAGAACGAAAGGTGTAGGCTTTAGATAGATGTCACGATCCGCATCAGTGAAAGGCAAATTTTTTTGTAAATGTGTTAATACTTATAAATACTTTTTTTTTATAGATATAAGTGTTATTTTTTAGGGTTTTCTTTCCTACGTATAGTATCTGTAAGTGTCTCTTTTCCCTGAGCCCATTTCCATGCAACATTGCGCAGTATGTTTAAAACACTACACGCCTCACTTGAGAATAAGATATCCCTCACACAGCAAATTAAAAACAACACTGCTCCAAACACACAATTAACCCAAGCGGCGCCCCGAAGGCCTCCGCATAGCAGACATAATAATGACATATTTCTTAAAGTCGAAGAGAAAGTGCAAGACGGAGACTTAAAGGGCGCCGCTCGACTACTATTCTCAAACGATACCATTGCACCCGACTCACCGGAGACCGCCGCCGCACTACAATCCAAATACCCCCCAGGCCCTTCCTGCCCCCCTTTTGTAGACCCCCCATCTGACATTGCAACTTGTCTCCGCGCCAAAGAGGAAGATGTTGTTGCCGCCATCGCTTCCTTCCCGGCAGGTTCGGCGTCCGGTTTGGATGGCATCTCCCCTCAACACCTCAAGGACCTCACCAGCCACGGTGTGGGCATGGCCGGCGACCACGTCATCTCAGCACAAACCGGGCTGGTGAATGTCATGCTAGAGGGGAATGTGTGCCAGGAAGTGACGCCGATCCTATACGGGGCTAATTTAATAGCTCTGACTAAAAAAGACGGTGGCGTACGACCGATCGCTGTAGGTTCCACCCTGCGGCGATTGGCTGCCAAAATTTGTGTTCGGCTAACTCGTTCTAAATTCCAGTCTCTTTTCGAACCCGTACAGGTTGGCTTCGGAACCCGCGGAGGCTGCGAGGCAACGGTCCATGCCTTACGTACCTTCACGCAAGACGATCTGTGCGAGGTAATCCTTAAATTAGATGTTAAAAATGCTTTAATTCGGTAAACAGGGACACCTTACTGAATAAAATTAAACTACACGTTCCGGAGATTTACAATTTTATGCTACAGTGTTATCACTGTCCTTCAAAATTATTGTACAAAAACAATGAAATTCTTTCGGCTGTGGGGTGTCAGCAGGGTGATCCCCTCGGTCCAGCGATCTTCAGTTTGGCCATAAATTCGATAATCCACAGTGTCAATTCAAAATTAAATGTATGGTACCTGGACGACGGTACCATAGCCGGGGACGCTCAGACTGTCCTAACTGATTTAGAAATGATAATTCACAATTTTGACCTCATTGGTTTGGAACTAAATTTTAACAAATGTGAACTCTACATTTCTGAGAAAATAGACACAAGCTTGGCACAATCCATAGTCCAAAATTTTAATAGCGTAACCCCAAATATTAGAATACTCACAAAAGACAGTCTGAGCCTCCTTGGCTCCCCTATTTTCGACGAGGCCATTCCACCGCTCCTAACAAGTTCGGTTTCTAAATATAATGAATTTTCGGACCGCCTTCTTAAAATTAGCAGCCATTCTGCCCTTTTCATAGTGAAGTTTTGTCTTTTTGTTCCAAAATTTACAAACCTGCTCCGCTGCTGCCCAGTGTGGAAATTCCCTGATCTAATCCAAGACTTAGATAATGTAATAAAATTCCAAATTGAATCAATCACAAACATCAGACTAAGCGAGCAGGCATGGACCCAAGCCTCCCTGCCAATTAGGTATGGTGGCCTGGGAACCCGTAAAATCTCTAGTGTAGCACTGCCGGCTTTTCTGTCCTCTATCCATAGCTCGTCTGACCTCACAGGAAATATTCTTAAAGCCCCCGTGGCTACAAACTGTGAGGTCGCGTGCTTGGCGGAAGCTGAAACTGCCTGGCTAGCTGGACCGAGCCCAAATTTTCCTCCCACACCCAAAATTCAAAAGGCCTGGGATAACATTTCATCTCAAGTCGTATTAGACACTCTCATAAATAACTCATCATCTTTAAAAGACCGCGCCAGGCTGGAAGCAGTTGCCAGACGGGAATCCGGGCACTGGCTCAACGCCTACCCATCCCCCAACACCGGCACTTTCATCGACCCGACCACTCTCCGTCTCGCCATCAGTCTCCGGCTGGGAGCCGAGGTTTGTATCGACCATAGTTATGCTTCCTGTGGAGCGAGTGTTGACCGCCTCGGTCACCATGGGCTTGCCTGTTCTTCGAGCGTTGGCCGCCTCTCCCGTCACGCCGCGATCAATGACATCCTGCGACGGTTTCTCGTCAGCGCCAACGTCCCCGCAATCCTGGAACCTCAACACATTGCACGGGACGATGGCAAGAGACCTGACGGGATGTCTATGATACCGTGGAGGATGGGTCGCCCGCTGGTGTGGGACGCCACGTGCGCCGACACCGGCAACCGCCAAACGGGCTGGCGCGGCGGCTCAGATGCGTGAGCGCTCGAAGATGGGCAAGTACAGCTGTCTCGGCGCCCAATACGACTTTGTCGCATTTGGTGTCGAGACAATGGGTCCGTGGGGTCCGGGCGCACACTCCCTCTTCAGGGAGCTTAGTAAGTGGCTCAGGGAAGCGACGGGTGACCCACGTGCCGGCGGCTTTCTCGCGCAGCGGATAAGTATCGCCATCCAGCGCGGGAATGCCGCCGCCATGATGGGCACCTTACCGCGGGGCCCTGGTTTTTTACATATTTTTTAATTTAGTTAGGTCATCAAATATTTATAACTATAAGGTTTTAGTTTAGTAAATTTTATATGTATTTTACTAGTGTATATATTTGGTATTTTAGATGTAGGTATTAGTGTATTTTTTTTATTATAACTGTAAATAATTTATGTGTTCCTTAATAAATCCATGAAGACATGATGAAGAATTGGATCCAGCAATTATCTAGAATAAGGGGAGCACAAAAAGATTAAAATCTCCGCCGACTATGAACTGTGTCCGCATGACAACATATGACGTATAAAGAATAAAATAATAAAAGGTTAACATTAATTTGAAAAATGTGATATTTTATCTACAATATCAAATATTTGCCACGAAAGAAACACTCTTATGTGATGGAAAAATGACTCCCGTGGCATGGGGGTCTACCTGGATTCCAAACAAAAGGAAAACAAGAAGTTACAACGGTAAGAATCCAGACACACACCCCAATACCCTTGTATTTGTCCAAAAATCATCATTACTTTTACCAATTGGATATTTAGGAAACGAGAGATCATTTCCTCAAAAGAAAATACTCTAATCGAAGTTCGATTCGATTCAAAATATTTGTAGAATGTAGTTACAACGTAGTCAGAATTTACAGTATTAACTAATTTTCCAGGCAAGGATGATGAGCAATCAGAGCCTGAAGGGCCAAACCCAAGAATATACCTATTATATGTAAAAAAAATTAAATAAAAGTGTCAACGTGCTGAACAGATGTTTGAACGGGAGTCCTAATAACAGTAAGTACACCCGACACCGTATTACACCACCAAGCTTCAGGGCAAGACCCTACAGTATTTGCAACATTGTAATCACCAACCAGCCTGCCAAGCGCGGAGATAATGGCAATATCCTCCACTAATGTGGAGGACGCTCAAGTAAAGTAGTTGACTGATATTAGCTACTGGTATATTTGATTAGGTGTGATGGTTATTTCTAAATGTTTTCTCCCGAGTTAGTTCAATTTGTTTTTGGGAAAAACATTTGTGTTTGTTCTTAATTTAAATAACAAAATGCGCCGAAGTTTATATTTGTATTTTTTATTAAACTAGTGGACCCGGCGCGACTTCGTTTGCGTACACCTACTTTACCCTTTACCTTTTTTTAGCTTATAAACCTTCCTCTTGAATCACTCTATCTATTGTTTAGAACCGCATTAAAATCCGTTGCCTAGTTTAAAAGATCTTACATACACATATAAGGAGAGACGGCGAAAAGTCTACTATTATAAATTAGACTAAATTTTAGTAAAAAAGTACGCGAGTTGCGATTGAGCTGGCGTCGGACTCGGCGCCGCCTTCGCGTCGAGCGCCGCCAGCTGCTCGGCCGTGCAGTACGCTGGTGGAAATGAGGTTAATTCTAAATAAAAATCTTTGGTTTCGGTAAGCCACTATCATTACATTGCTAGATGAAATAATAGACTTACTGCCGACTTCTATACCAGTTGGACTGGTCTACATGGAGATCTATGGTGAATGGCCTATGCCCAGCAGTGGGTCTTTACTGATATGATGATGAGGGTAATGATCTTCATTATGAGTGTTGCGGTTGGTCGTTTCTACAGTATAAGCAGTATAAGCTTATACAGTATAAGCTTGTTAGTTTTTCACGGCTTCATCGGTTACCGCTCTTCGGATGACGTGATGACCCTAAGTATCAGATAAGGTATACTTTGTAGATACCTATCTTACACAATAAAGCTAGTCGTTGACTCGCGAGGCGATTCCAGATGGTGCTACTGAGGTGTATATAATACATAGATACATGTTTGGGACAGACGGCTGGAAGTGACTTTGTTTTATACTATTTCTACACAAAAATATCTGAAAGGATTTTTTTTATAGAGAATAGTCAGGTATTTGACTGCCATCTCACCTGATGTTAATTGCTAGTCCATCTAATTTAAAAATTGACAGCTCGTTCTAACAATTCCTAGCTTATTTTAGAATCGTAGGTAAACATCCTCTAAAGAACAAAAACATCAACACAAATTTCCATTTTTCTGTTCGTGACATTTTCTAATTACTGCTATATAATATCTGTGTCGAGCTACTTGAATGGTAATGGGACACGACGCGACAATAGTACAATAGACAATGTATTGCGAACTCACTAAAAGTGTGTGTTTCAAGCGAGTCCATAGCGCAACGTGTGTATAAACGAGGTCCTACAAACACCATATTACTGTTTGTGCTAAGCGTACGAATTGACATGCAGAGTAAAATGTCCGAGATAAGTAAAATATAAATGGGAATTTTTATGAAACCCATACGTAATAGTAAATTAGCGGAAGTTTTTGTTCGTTTAAGGCTGATGTGTATGGCAGCTGCCTTAGTTTCAGTAGTATATATTATTGTTTGTGATCTATGGAACAGGCGCGTGCATGTGACCAAAGGGGTTAAGATGCAGACAAACAGTAGAGAAATTGTGGTCGCAGCAGAGGAATTAACGAAGCTAATGAACTCCCTGCACCAAGATTTTCCAGAGTGTGAGGAATTGGTATTGTCAGAAATTATAGACGCGACCGTAAAGACCCACAGACTAGAAAAGCAACAACGTCGTTAGGTGTATCAGCTGATTGTGCAAACTAATTCTGGCACCTACAAATTTGTAGCTAGAATTCGTAAGGTCAATAACAATTGGTCTCTTGATAGTGTTCCTTATCGAATTGATCAAAATATGAGCCTAAGCCAATGCATGCAAGATACTCAGCTTAAACCGTTTTGCTATTGTAAACGCTACACATGACAAGTGTGAAGCATTCTTTAAAGTGTATGTATTATTTAAAGTGAACATACTAAAATATAATATAGGCCCAAATATATATTTTTATATTCTAAAGAATGTAATCTTATTACAATCTAGAATCTTATTCTAGTATATTGCTATACTTAGAGATAAAACATGAAAGCGGTGCGCTGCTTTTTTATATTTTATAGATTTTGTCCCCATCGGGCAGCGTGCTGCGCGATGTCTGCAGATGTCAATACTAGATGTCACACTTGACTTTTTACCACCAATTCTAATCTTTCCTCCTTATGAGATATAGTCACACACATATACGTGTCGTGAATGAAATGGGAAGACAAACTTGTCAAAGAAAATTTGATCGCTGATGCGTTAGCCCCTCCCCGTTTTTCCAACTCTGTGACACAATCGTATTCATTTCACTTTCATGTTCTTTTCAATATTTCAATATTTTTCTCAGTTCATCCCGATTTATAATTAATAAGTCTAGTTTGGTTTTAGAATACAAGTGCCTAAAGAAATGATAGTAGATACTCGTCGAGATCTACATTTCGGATGGCAACTCTAAAACAATTGGTCTTAGAACGCCTGTTCCAGAACAGCAAATATAGATCGAGACGAGCTTCCCATTTCAGCATGTAAAGAAAAGAAATAACTTTTATAACATCATATACCTTTTTAATATATTCAAGAAACAGTTTGTAAAATGTATTGTGTACCGTCAACACGTGCGTGTTTAGGTAGGTTGCGCAGCCCAACTGTGTCAACAGCTAGAGGAGTCGGGTTTTTATCAATTTCACGTACTTCAGATAAACAACCACAACTTCAAAAGTGATAAGCAGTACCTACGCACAGTGAAATAAAAATAATAATGGCCACCTTGACCATGATCCAGGATTTTGTAGATCACCGTAAGAGCATCGGTTAGCATTCAACTAATGTAGGTACCTAACTCAGAAATGAGTCATTGGTACACGAGAGAAGTGTGATTCGAACGCGGTACCTCTCGCTTACGAGTTTAACCACTAGGCCGACGCTCTCATCCATAATGCCAGAGAGAAGTAGATAGGTAATAAGGCCCTAGTCCTCCCACCAGTGTAGTGAAAATAAGTTTCAGTTTCTCACTTCGAGGATATCTCTACGCCCAGAGTGCTAGTGCTTAGGTGGAAGTTGTTCGGTCGAGCTCACCGCTTACGGCTATCGGTTTTCTCTCCACCTTTTAACTTCATGGCAAGTAGATGTGTTCTTCACACGCCTACAGCTGGGTTTATATTAGTCGATTCTGCCACACTACTATTAAATTGCGAATGTGACTAAAATTATACGCGAATACTCTAAAACAGTGTAAGTCAATTTTAGTCAAAATCCGTTTAGTCCTTTTTGAGTGAACAAGGAACAAATACAGCCTTAATATTCTTCCTCATAAACGTGCGGTGCGGAATGATGAGTTTGTGGTGAAATCCAAATGCTGTGCCTGGAGTGCCTATGATTCCTAAGGCCACCTTCCATCATCATCATCATCATCAGACCTTAAATATCACCTGGGAGTATAATTCTTATCAAGACCGTTCCAAAGAGTTCAAACATGATGGGGTTATGTTGTTGCGTACGTCAGTTCCTATAACTACCTTCCGACTCCATCATCAGACCAGCTCCATGGTACCATATTAATGCATTGTCACCCAAGTTACACAGGTAATCCAAATTTCAGCTCAATTGAATGCCGAGAAGTGGGTCAAATTAACCTTGCAAGATGTGACCCAAACATACATATATAGTTACAAACATTGCAAGTTAAATAAAAGCTTGTACAAAAAAAGAGATAAGTAAAGATTTTTGTTAGGATTTCCTACAAAAATACTGGCGCTTTTTACAATTTATTTACTCAGAATGAGTTTTAGTAAAATAGCTATGTGTAAACGCAGCAGTACGCTCTCTGCTCTCGAGAACGGCGATTTGCATCGAGTGGACGGCGGCCATTGAAATGTAATTTCAATATATTACGCTCCTATTGTTTCGTAATTTTAAGGCTACCTTCGCGCTATGGAAAATTCGAAATAGGTTTTGTTGTCTGTCAGCTGCTAATTATGCGAACTATTTTTGTAACGACTCTAGATTTGTAGCCCGACTTTTGAAAAAATAACTCAAACCAGCCCTAACGTATCGTGCCACGTGCAGTGTAGGGTAGTACAAAATTGCTTTCTGATACGATTGACACATTACAAAGTTGCAAATGCAGCTAGCTCAATTTTTTCCTCACAATTTGTATGAAATGTTTGTTAATCCAATTACATTTCATAAGTTACTCGACTATTACTTGTTACCTTGTAACGCTGTAATAATTTTCCTTCTTACTTCATAATATATGTTACTGGAAAAACATACAATTCAGTAATTGTATAGAATACCAAGTCATTCTACGTAATGTCATTGTATGTGTGTGTGTGTGTCACGGGAACTTTAGGTTAAAACAATCATTTTGAGCGGTAGTTCTTAAAAATATTCACTTGGGGATGCAGTAATGACGTCATTTTTACTTGACGTTAAAAAGGCGTGATGGTATATATGATAGTATGTACTTACATACAGCATGGATTTGGCAGATCAGGTAAATACAAAAGAGCGACTGCCATCTGATCCCAAGGAAATGCATTCCTGTTGCTCTGGCTATTTACCTTTCCAACCGGAACACAACAATGCAAGCATTGTTGGTTGGTTGGCAGAAATAGAGATAATAGGCATAGAATAAAAAATTATGCGTTAAACTCCCCAAAGCACATATTTACACACGTTTCTGGAGTTTGTTCCGAGCTAGCTTCAGACGATTTATTATTCGCAACACCATCAGTCACTGTCGCCAAAGGAACAAGTTGGAGTTTTGTCGTTCAATTTATTTTTTCCCTCTTTATGTACGATCTTTAGTGAATGGCGTCTAGAGATTTTTGTTCGAGTAGGTTTTGCTGGGATGTTGTGTTGGTTTGAGGAACGCAGTCGCTGTACGGGCTGTGGTATTTGATAAATTATATCCTTTATAGTAATCGTGACAACTTTATGAGAGTGATAATGGAAGGCAAAGTTGAGGGAAAGAGAGGAAGAGGAAAGCCAAGATTTGAATATTGTAAAGATGTGAAGGAAAACGTGAGCGCCGGGGATTATAGAGAAATGAAGAGGTTGGCAGACAGGAGATAAGAGTGGCGATTGCTCCGCCGACAAGAGTCTCTTAAATATATGATGATGATGATAGTAACCCAATCTGGTCAGGTTCCCCTGGTAGCAGGGTCATGGAGGTCAGATGGCAGTCGCTCCACTGTAATTACCTGACCTGCCAAATCCTGGATCATGGTCAAGGCGGACCCCGGGCCCTCGTTCTCGAGAGCACAACCGGGACATTAACGCCAAGATGATGATGATGATGATAGTAATATAAAAGATGATAAAGTAACTTTTGTCACCAACGTGTGTTGTTCGACAAGGTTCGCAATTTTCTTTTTTAAACTGTATCTTCGTTAAAGGACAGTTACATGTTGACAACACAAAAGTTGATATTTTACCTTTTTTGGACACACGGCTGTAGATAACATAAACTTTATAGAAAAACTATTTCATATATATTTTGGGGTAGGTAGTTACTAACTTACCACAAAAGTCATAATATTTTCGCACCGTCTACTCGACAATTTACAATTATATGTCATGAAATGTCAACGTAAAGCATGGCCATGTTACCTGCAGGGAAATAATGTTGTATAAAAATCACAAGGAAAATAATGTGATTTGAATTTGGAACGTTCTAATTCGTATGAAATCTCTGAGAAACCCCGCATTGTAAAAAGAGTTTATTTGAAAAATGCAACCTTAGTTTTTTCTCACAATTAAAAAGAAATTAGGCGCGAATGCAAATACGGTAGTATGGTTGCAGAACCCTAAACTTCTCAAATCAAGCAAATGAAATAAGAATAAAAATATGAATTACATAAAAAGTTTTGTGTTATTATAATTTTATCAGTTCCAAATCCTTTCTAAATTTTATTATTACTTTGACACCGGAGTTTGTTGAATCAGACGCTGTAATTGCTTTATTTACCTAAAGTCTCATAGATGGTGTAAAAAGTAGAGTTAGTCTTGGGCGGCTTCGCTCAGAAGTTAGGTTTTTTAGTTAAAAAAGAGTTAACTCTAGAGTCCTTTGCTACGCTCAGGATTCAATAAGCCGAACGTGACGCAATACACTGCTTTCTCCCCTTGGTGTAAATTCTACTATTAAATATTTTAATAGATTGTTAGTATTTTCAAGGCCTTTAGGTAAATATTTTAGTCAGGCTGTTTATAGACATGTCCATCTTCGGCTTCATCGTTGCTTTCCATCACTTGATGCTCTGTAACTTGGCATTCTGCTTTACTGTTTTCGATCTTGTATGTTTCTTATGTAGAAGGTCCCCCTTCTTCCTGTATATCTACATTTTTTAATACTTACCAACATGGCTTCTATCGAAGTCTTGCGAAGACTCCTTATATTTGGTATGAATGTTTCCGTGAGTGGAATCGTTTCGAGTCAGTGAGCTAGCAATCCAAATATTGGAAGCAGGTACCCTCACTCCCTCGTAATTGGTAAACAGACAAACATACGGTCACTTCTAAGTATTGATTTTAACTAGATTACTGACCGCAGAGAGTTGTATATTGAACATAATACGATAATGAGTGAATCGGAGAAATTGCCTTTATTTGTATGTCTAATCAAAACATTACTTTTGATCCAGTCATAGCCATATGACCTTGTATCCGGCCGAGTAGAATAAAGCTCCCACTTCCTCCATTGACCGGTGTTGTAGAAAGCGAGTTATCATCATAATCATCATCATCTTGGCGTTGATGTCCCGGTTGTGCTCTCGCGGACGAGGGCCCGCCCGGGGTCCGTCTTGGCCATGATCTAAGATTTGGTAGATCAGCTAATTGCAGTTAAGTGGCTGCTAACTGACCTCCGTTGACAGTGACAGTTGACCCTGTTGACAGGGGAACCTGACCAGATTGGATCACAGTTACACATTCAGTTGCCTGAATGTGCAGGTATCGTCTCAATCTTTTCCCTCGCCGTCAAAGCATCGGTTAGTGTTCAACTAATGTACATAACTCAGAAAAAAGTCATTGGTACATGGCAGTAGTGGGACTCGAACCAGGGACCTCTCACTTACGAGTCGGATCCCTTAACCACGGGGCCACCGACACTCCGTTGCAGAAGGCTACTACTACCTACCTACCTACCTCAGAAAACCATAAAATAGGCAGCAGCATTTTCTGCAGTGAGTGGCGACCAAGTGCCTACAATTTCAGCGCAGGTTGGCCCCAGCCGATGGATACTGGAGTCATAAAGGCGTTCAGTGAGGAAGGTGCGGAATAGACATACGTTAAGCAACAAACATCCTGCGACTGTAATGACGAAAATGACTGTAAGCGTGCATCAAACCCTACACCTACCCTACGCCTACCCTACACCTACCCTACACCTACCCTACCCCTACCTACTCTTTTTTCTTTCATACAAACTTTGCCCTGACAGTTGCAAGCACAACAAAAAAAGAATTAGTTAAATTGGAGCAGCCGTTCTGGTATTATACGCACATGTATACCTTGGGATATATTATAGCAATTTCCCTATTGAACTTAATTTTTTTGAAGATACAAGCCTATGTTACTCGCGGACTATCTATAGGAGCTTTCTATAGGTGAAAGAATTTTTAATATGGGTTAAGAAGTTTTAGAGTTTATCCATTACAAATAAACAAAGCGTCAATCTAATATTTCCCTTTATAATATTAGTAGAGATATGCGCGACCGTAAAGTATTTTCGCCGGCCGGTGGTCCCATGATCACTTTATGGTTAATTTAATACAGTGAGCGGTAATGTCCCTCTTATTACAAAAAGCGATATTAGCACTTATCGCCAACAAATGGACTTCTCACCGCAGACAAACCAAAACCGCTGCGGCTTTGATCCAATTAATTCTGCAGGTTATATTCGATTTAACAAGGTTTGATATTTTACACAATGTCGCACTGATTATGTTTTTGGCTATCTTCTGATGAAACTCTTCAATAAAAGGAATGTTAAATTAAACATAGCAAGAATGACTAAAAAGTTAAAAATTGTAAGGTTCTGATGAATCAATAAAGGGGCGCTATTTAAATTATATCTGGAGCTCGTACCTTTATAGTGCGTATTAACATAAGGGGATATACTTACCGATCGCCTTTTTACCCGAATACAGAGGAGCCAAGGAAAGGTATGTGATTCAGAATTTTAAACGTATCGTAATTTTTTCAAGTTATTACATTTTTTTGTTTAACCTTCTATTATTGCTTGACTAAGCGACTTGCGGCATTGCTTTACTGGTAATATAAAAATTCTTAAATTAAAGCAATATAAAAAATAAAGTCAACGACCCTATCTTTTTCGTTTTCAGAACTGGTGCGGCGCACTTGACATTTCCAGTTGCGTTTAAATTCCGACGATGCGACCAATTTCGGTGCAAATTAGTGATAGCCTAGTACCGGCTTGCGTTTTACATGTCCAGTTACAAATGGCCCTTGGGGACCGCTCTCTGGCTGCTATCCTAGTATAAAATGTTATGCTGGTAGCGGAAACCGAGGCGGGTCTAGATATTTTGATCAGATTTTATGAGTGTCGACCACGCTTCGCTAATGCAGTGAAAGCCGCATCTGGTTTTGGAAAACATGTGGCAACAGGACAGCGGTTCTTATGTTTATAAATTTTTTAACCATAGCGAAATACCTAGATAGCGAAAATATGAGTTAGAAAAAGTAATCACCTAATTGAAGTTAAGGTACCTACTTGTGCCTAAATTTTAGCAAACAGTAGCTTAAAACTTTACTTAGGCAGTTAATTAATGGACTGCAGTTCAAGATCATGAAATGGAATGGTTAAGCCCAAACCAAATATCAAATAAATCTCGAACCGATATTTTTAGTCATCCGAGGGCAATGTGACCGATTATATATCACCCCTCTTATTGAACGACTGACTACTCCATAAAGGTGTAATAAAACCCAAACCACAATTTATTTTTATGGCATATGATACCATAAACTGGATATAGCAAAACCATCACCTATTATATTTAGTGCAGGTCGTATAATTTATAGATGAAAATATGATTTTCGAAATGAACCGATATTCATAAGCATAGCTCACAAGGATATCCGGCTGGGGTTTCTGTAAAATCTAAATTTGTAGTAACTGACTTTTCATTTGTCCACTGTGACCAGTTTCCGATCGGAAACGTACCATATAGGTTTGTGACCTATGATATTACCTTTCATTTAAGCCAATAGTGCTCTTTTTGACATCACAATCATCGGCATTCTCATGTGGGCGCAGCCTTTGTAGCACTTTGTAGCGTAAATAGAAAGTAATCTGTTTACAAATCAGTGCGTTTCTGTTTTCTGTGATATTACATAGAAAGGTCATGCAATTCGTCTGGCCCGGTTGACGTGTGAGAGTAAAGCCGTCCATTAAACTTTCCATTTGCGGGCATGTGTAACGAGGCTCTTCTTTGGCAACTGAATGAAGCCTTCTTCCGTATTCATACGACCCGGCGAGCTTGCCGATTGACCGGGGGCCTAAATTGGAGAGTGGGGCGGGGACTCCTTTCTGGTCCAAGTATACGTCATGTTTTAAACTATTGTGGCTATCAGACATTATTTATAACTCAAATTTGAATAATTAGTCCCTTATTACTTGATAAAATATGCCTAACCTAACGTAAAAGTTGACTATAATAGCCTATGTATGTTTTAAACTTCATTTACAATTTAATTTTAAAGATTTCGACCTTTCGTGATTTCTACCTTTCGGGATTACAAAATTCAAAATTCAAAATTTCAAGTTTCGGTATGTATATCGAGTAACGTCATTTCGTACTTTCGATATACGTTGTATTAACATCGGTATTTTAATGATAGGCATTTGTGTTTTCGGTATTATAATGCGCTCCTAATTAAGGCAACGCTTCCAGAACCCGGGAACCCGGGTGACCGTTTCGTACTTTGAGGCTAGTCGAGCTTCAGCACCGCAAAGACCTCACCAGTTAGGTATGCATCCTGACGTACTAGAAAAGCGAGGTTGATCAAGATCTTCTGCTAGGGACCCTGAGACTGGTTAAGTCTCGGGAACCGATAGGCACCCCGTGATGGTATACTGTACTTAGTCGGGAATTGTTCATCCGTCTGTAACGGGAGTTAATTGTTTCAGGCCAGGTAACCGTCACGCGCCATCAGTATTTCGAAGGTAAAACAGAAAAATACAATGAACCAGTTCTTATGACTTGCGTCGTGGCTACGACCCCAGCGAGGCCGCTATGAACAGAACGCAATCTCACCGCTAGCCTCAAACACTCATCCAGGAAGCTAAGACCGGAGAGCAACAATTTTTGTTTGGAATTTCGTTTAATAGCTATACTAGACAACCGTTTTGGAGCATATATTTGTCTGAAACACACATACACATTTGTAACACTTTACGTCCATATATACGTGTATACATAAATTCTCTCTCATTCATTCAGCTCAAGCCCCTGTCCCACAGGTGGGGTATGCATACAGAACATTGTACAGAGAAAACTTAAAATAAATGCAGGTAATTACTAATATTATTATTCATCTTGTTATGTGCATACATCATAGTATTTATTTAGGTGGCACATTGCGATATATAATATATATTATTGTCTTAGACTCAGAAATTCGGATTGATTTTTCTACCACCCTGAAAGGAGTCAGAATACTTTACGTATTTAAAGTACACATATACACTTTTTGCCGATGACAGTACAATATTTTTTGACCACAATAATGACATTGATTATCAATTAGAAATAAATAATACTTTAAATAATGTAATAAACTGGCTTGACATGAATAATCTAAAAATGATATTGAAAAAACTAATATAATGCAATTTACACAAAGAAAAAAGACCGACACGCTAAAAATTATACATAAAAATCAAACAATAAACCAAACACAAACAGTTAAATTTCTAAGGCTCTATGTAGACAACAATATGACATGGGTAACACATTCACAAGACGTATGTAAAAAATTATATAAGTTCTCATTTGCCTTATATAAGTTTTATAAAGTAGCAGACCGGCAAACAGTCCTAATGTCATATCATGGATTTGTGACTTCAACTTTGCGATATGCCATAATTCTTTGGGGCAACTCTTCAGAGAGGGAAACTGTGTTTAGGGCTCAAAAAAGGTATATTAGGGCAATGTGTGGCATCAAACCTGTATACTCCTGCCCGCCCCATTTTAAATCAATGAAACTGTTAAGATTTCCGTGCCTGTTCATATGGAGTGTTGCGTATTCGTGCATTGCAACTCAAACATATTTAAAAAAAACCCTGTAGTTGACTCCATTAAGCTCAGACCCAGAAACATTATGATAGAGACATGTTGCTGCAAAACAGCAATGATGAGTAAAAATATTACTGAATTTGGTCCCAAACTGTATAACAATCTACCAGAATTTGCAAAATCTGTAGATGTTAAAAATTTCAAAGTATTTTAAACTAATTTGCTAATTTAGTGACATCAATTTAAGAAAACTTTGACATTTGGCTATTTTAGCATTCTATTTGGTAGAAATAATTTGTTTTTGGGCGATGACATTATTTTAATAATTCAAATTGACATATTTTATTGACACTTTATGGAATAATGACCAAATTTGAATTATTTTTACTTGACATTATATCTTTTATTGACATTTTATGGAATAATTAGTACATTTGAGTTGTTATTATTTGTCATTGTAATTTAATTATTTTAACTTAAGACATTTAATTTCTATTATTTGACACACTGAATTCTTTTTAATTTTATTGTAAACAATCAAGTTTATATGCAACTTGTAATATTTAGTATGCTTTACGGCGCATCATGGAGCCGCTACCATTATTACATTACCACCTTTATGTACCTGTGATGACTGAATAAATGATTATGATTATGACTATGATTATGAATAGAGGTATCTATTTGTATATCAGAAATGTCCTTTAAATACTTCCAACTTTTACGTAAAATGTAAAAAATATTAATGAAAAACCATCACCGACTTAAAATAAACTTTTCAACATACTATACGGTATCATTTATTTTAGGACGCGACTAGCGCAGTAATGGTCGACAAGTAAGTTGGGGGGGTTGGTTTGTAGAGTAGAGTCCGGATAAGATTGCTTTGAGGTTTTTTGAGGTTATGGCGTAGCGGTCGATGTTTCATTGTAAGTTTGTCTTGTTGACTGTCTTTCAAATTTAGTTATTTTGTCATACGCGAGCAATGTTAGCTGCACAAAGGTCTAGCACCGACTACAAAACTAATTGATACCTGACGTGTTGAAATCTATAATATCAAAAAGCTTATTCTTTACGTGGTATGTACTTTGTTATGTTAACTTAAACAATACCTTTAATCCAAAAACCTGGAACCTACCTTTAAAATGTGTGATAATAATCGCAATAGTTTAATAGTAGCTTGTCTCAAAGTGTAATGTTCCAATTACATATTCGAAAACAGTCGATACACTTTTTTCACGCTTGTCTATAAAAATTAAAAAATAGTAGTTTATGCAACTGGCATATAAAAGGAGGTATTAAAACATGAGTGTCTGTTGATAATAGTTTGACTCGAGTGTTTTAATACCTAATTAAATACAGTTGCACTACTTTATCCACACTCGTATTTTCATGTTAAAATTTTGTACCTATCGTTTTCTCAACTTCGCTGGAAGTAAGCTGCGAGTCAGTTCTGTTGTACCTACGCGTCGAGGATATCAAGAGGCGGAAAATTTACTTCACTACTTTCACGTTTATCTATTTATTTGCATCAAACAAGAAAAAACATTCACAGATATAAACAAGAAAATTTGAATTTTGAATTTGTTGAAGACATTTAGGTATTCAGCCTATATTTCGCCAATTTTTATTATGGTGCCAAGTATATAATCGTGCCAAGATTTTATTATGCACGAACAAAAGGACATGTGAAAGTAAATAAAAGCTTGTAACAATAAACTTTCATGGTTACACATTCTGTCATCTGAATGTGCAGGTTTCATCACGATGTTTCCCGCACCGTAAGAGCATCGGTTAGTGTTTAATCTAATGTACATGACACAGAAAATAATCATTGGTACATGGCGGCAGTGGGATTCGAACCGGGTACCTCTCGCTTGCGAAACGGATACCTTTACCACTAGGGCACCGTCGCTCTTAACTCCTCCTCCTTCGAAACTCCAGAGACCAGGTTAGCTTTATAAAATCAATATTAAAAATCTGGACTGACTTAGTTTTAAGATTCTTGTAAGAAGCATAGTCAAAAACTTATTAATTATTTGGTCGCCAAGCCGTTCAATTTGTTATCCCCAGCGAAACCGAAAGTATCCGCTCTAGACGTTACTGCCCACACCTAAAGTGGTAATAAAAATGTGATTTAAAAGCTTCACCACATAGTCCATAAGCATGTACAGGGCAACATGGAAATCCACTCGATTTTCGATAGCAGCATACCGCAAAATACAGGCTGTACAACAATTTGCGATATGTACAGGGAGGCACAAAAATCGGGTTTCATTTAAAAATAATATATTTTTACTAACATTTAAAAGCAGTTATTCTTGAAACCATGTCATCATCATCTTGGCGCTAATGTCCTGGTTGTACTTTCGCGCACGAGGGCTCCGGGTCCGCCTTGAGCATGATCCAGGATTTGGCAGGTCAGGTAATTGCAGTGGAGCGATTGCCATCTGACCTCCATGGCCCTGTTACCAGAGAAAACTGACCAGTTTGGATCATGGTTACACATCCAGTCGCCTGAATGTGCAGGTTTCATCACGATGTTTTCCCTCACCGTAAGAGCACCGGTTAGTATTCAACTAATGTACATAATACAGAAAACAGTCATTGGCACATGGCCGGAGCGGGATTTGAACCCGGGACCTCTGGCTCTTAAAACCATGTCATAAGTTGATAACTCAACTGTAAACTTTTAAAATATGTTTTGAAAATTGCTAGAATTAAACATAATTGTTTCCATGGAGGGGCAACGTTAAGGGGGTGCGTTTTTCATATAAATTTTAAGTGACCTTATATTTCCATTCTTTTAAGGGTTTTACGTTTGTGCAATTGGACGTTAGGAAATCAATCCATGACGCCGTTTGATGTCCGGCAGAGTAGAATAGCACCAACCCCTTACAGTCGTGAGTGTCGTACAAGGCGACTAATGTTTTCGAAACAAATATTCTATAGCCTCTGTAGGCTGGAAAATGGCCAGCAGCGTTTTCTATTTCTATATTTACAAAACTGCGATATCCAACCCGCCTTCGGAATGTGAAAATTATGGCAATAACCTCCCCTTTTGTGCGAGAGGCTTGCAGTGAAATGGTATGGGCTGTAATATTGAAATGTTTCCAAATGAACTTACATGAATGTGCAAAATTTCAGGTCAATCGGAAATCGGGAAATGGGTCAAATTTATTTTGCAAGACTTTATTAGGAACAGATAAAAAAAAATAAAAGCTTGTAAAGAAATATTCCATTCTCAAGTAAGCTGAATATTGTCTCACCTTGTAGGGTACACTTGAATATCGCATTTGGAATTCTCTCGATGCATTGGAATACATCACTTGATTTAATATTGCAAAATGTATCGTGCATAGCCCAGTGGCGCGCTTTTACTAGGGAAAGTACTACTACGAATATTCTCCCTTTGACGACGCAATATTGTATTGGCTGGGAGAATGTGTTGTTGTTTGCTATGGAACGAATGTCCCTCTTATCTTTGACTCGCAGAATGCAATTCTAGAAAGCCAAGGGTAGGCCATTGTTTTTATTTTAAATAATAGTGGAAAGTAATTTCCGTTATACCTACAGTCTGTCAAGTGTAAAGGTTGGCGCCATTGACATAACAGATAGAGTCGTTCGGGTCAAGTGTGCGCTCTTTTACATTTGGGACTCCATTGTGCGTTATACACCTGAATTTGTAAAAAATTGTGTTTTATAGTGAACATTAGTATTTTATAATGAACATTCTAGCCGTATGGTGTCCGTCAGAGTAGAATAGCACCAAAACCCACTCATGGGTGTCGAACAAGGCGACAAATGTTTTCGAGGCAAAATCTAGAGTCTCTATTGACTGGAAAATGGGCAGCAGCGTTATCAATTGTTATATTTATTACACTGCGATCTCTAAACTGCCTGCTGAGAGTGGAGATTATGGCAATAACTTCCCCTTTCGTGGACGAGGTCCTAAGTTATGCAGTGGACTGATATGGGCTATGATGATGTGATGATAGATAAACATTTATAAGACTATATTTAAAAAATAAACAAAATGAGCAAGTATGTTAGTTTTGGAGCAAACAAATAAAAACAACTGAAAGTGGGAATGCGTACACTTGGCTCGTATTGCGGGTAACGTGCGTATACCTGTGGGGTAAACAGACGCATACTTAATACCGATCCATGGAAAAAGGAGCTACTTTTAATTGTAGTCTTTTGCGTAGACATGATCCGCTTATAACAATGGCTACTGCAGCAGCTCGTTTTCTTTTACCCTGCTCAATAAAAACCTCTACTTTAGCGATTTGTTGTACAGCTTTATTTCCTACATCGTTTTGAAGCATGACGATAAACACTAATACAAATAAATAAGTTATTTAGTAAGTAAATTATTTTGTAAACATTACTAGTGGACCCGGCGCGACTTCGTTCGCGTACACCTACTACCTATACTCCTACCTATCCTTTTTTACTGACGGCAAGAAACGACTTTGTTTTATATTATTTTAGATAAAATAATTTTAGATTCAGGTTTCAGCGACCGTTGTAAAATAAAAATATTAATAACCATATCAGACATTTCCAGTATCCAATCTTAAAACTGCTATTCATCAGCTATTCCGGTAATTTATTGGCGATATATTTTTTCTCGAGGAGTGCTAAATTAGGTAGAATTTGGCGACCTAATGAAAACCTCCAAGTGAGGGAAATTCAATTGACTCGAGATTTGGCACACGCGGAATGACGTCGATTTTCACCTTAAGCACCCGCCTTTCGTGCCTTGAGGCTGTACGAGTAGATACAGTATCACAAGCACGAAACGCGGCCCGCCACTATTTTGTGATAGGATGTAAATAAATACACAGTCAGATCTGCGATAGTATTGTTACGAAAGATTTATGTACCTTTTCGAAAAATACCTAAAAAAAGTAGTACACAGAATAAAACCGCCCGCCGCGCTATTAAAAAAATGAAAAGTAAAAACAAACGAAATGTTGTTAGTAAATACGTGCAAGTGTTGTTTTAGTTTAAGCTCAAAAGCAGTCGAGCAGAACTTTTATGTAGGTGGACACGGATTCTTAATATTTATAGAAATTCAGAATCCCCGCTTGCTTTCACATTTAAATTAAACTAACATTTGCACTATATAGGTACACCTATTTCCTTATATAATTCGGCTTCTTTTGGAATGCTTGTTTTGCTTGGAATGTGGTTGTCTGTTCGTCTTCTAAATCACTGGAAGATGCGGGGCGGCTTTTCTTGTTATAACTAAATTCGCTAAAATAAGTTGATGATTTCTGATTCTGTTAAACGACGTTTTTAACACTTGCGAGGAAAAAACATTAATACCTTCATTAATTAGTTCGAAGACAAACATGCGACGTGCACTCGCCTCAAATATCGCACTCGGCATAACGCGTTTAGGATAAACAGTTTTCAATAAACTAGTATCATTGGATCTGTTTGTATATCATACGAAAACCACTTATAAAAAAATCAACTGATTAGTATATATTTAGGGAAGAACCAGAAGATAATTACTGAAAAATTCAAAATGTTTCGTTCTCAAGTCCTTCCTCAATCGCATAGCCGCGCAACAAATAGGCAATATCCTGATTAGTTCGGAAGTTGCCTCGACCGAGTTTCAATCTACCTGTTGATTGCCTCTTAAGTGGGGCCAAGTGCTTGCCAACACGACCTGTTGGAATGCGTCGAATCACAGTAACACAGTAAACCGTTACTCAATAACCTTACTCAACTTCTAAGTATCTTGTACCCGTTTTGTACAGGGCTTGACATGTGGCGACCCCTCCTCCTATCGATAAACGGGTGTCGTACCTAAAAAGCGATAAGTGTCATAGAGGCAGACCGCCTATGGAACCAATTCTACGTTACTATAATAGGACCACGCTAAGTCCAAATGGCTTATTAAATAAAGTAAAATAAAAGTATCTGTATGGCAACTTATGCTAAGTTTTTTAAACGTCATAGAACGTCATTCATAAAAGTCATAACAAACAATTTGATTTCTGCTGGATTGATTATTTTCGTGAGTTATGAATATTAAAGAATGGGGAAAACAATTAAAAAGGAAGTGCAGGAGATAATTATCAGCATGATTAATAATTTAGACAAACTAAAAGAACAAGTTCAAGCTAATAGTGATCAAATAACTGAATGTTTACAAAAAGGACTGACAAGGACAGATTATCCACAGATTATTGCCATACGCACACTTTAAATTTTTTACTATTGTCAGTCAATACGGACTTATCGTGGTCCTGTTCTAGTTACATATGAAGAATCCATATTACCTACGTGAAACAGAACATGAACAGCAACATTTTCTGTAGTGCATTTTCGTAACCAGCCTGCTAAGAGTGGAGATATAACAACTAACTTTTCAACTAAAGGTTCAAGTCCAGCAGTGTACATTTATGGGCTTGTGGTGATAGTAGCGGTGATGAGCGATCACAAACTATGTTAAACCCGAGGCAACAATATTTTATTTTAAGTCATAATTCATTTAAAATTACCCACCTGCTAACCATCTTATTTTGTAACTCCTTTAACGTGGCTATTACCCATTAGCGAAACCACCCTCTGGCTGCTTCGAAGATAAGCCGTAATGGAATAGAAAAAAACAGCTTAAACTTTTTAAAGTCATTTATAAGCAACGCAAGTTGCGGCTGAGTTTACTTCGATTTAATTAACTGGTCACTTCGCTGCTATTGAGGAATTTTACCGGGCTGCTAGGAGAACAATTTCCAATGATAAACTTTTCAATTACCTATACCATTAATAAGAGTTTGTCTCGATTATGGGCAGCATTTTTCTACCGGAGTTTCATCGACATAATAGGTATACTGTACTGTACAGTGTACTCCGGTGTATATGCATACCCTCGTCGTCTTGAATCTAATAGCGTCTTAGCGGCAGATGAGTTTACAAGACGATCATTAGACCGGTTGTATTGTATGGATCTGAATATTGGGCAACCAAAGACATGACTCACCCTGATGGGCTGCGCAGGCTTATCTAGTGGTAAGTGATCACCGCTGCACAAAGACTGTTGTCTTTGTAACAAAGATAGTTTATTAAAAAAAAAAATGTATCAGTGTTTGAATTAAATGTATCATGGGCGCGGAAATATCGTTACAGAAAGCTCATTTTAAAACCATGATTTTAAAAATAGATACAAATATATTTCGGCATTTATAATAAATTATACAGACTATATTCTTGAAAGCAAAATTTTGTTAACGGTAAATATGTTAACTTGATTCACCCTCTACCTGAGTTCAAATACTAAGGGCAGCTTGCACCAAATTCTTAATCGTATTTAAACTTAAAATAAATACGAAATTTCATACGTAATGGCGTTAAACGTCATTCTTAAATGTGTTTAAGAATTTGGTGCAACGGGGCGTAAATATCATCTAAACTACACATTCTATTACAAAATTATCCGCTGTGTAAAATTTTTATTATCTTCATCGAAAACGAAAAGGTAGATAATGATTAACCTTATTATTTGCTCACGTAACGGACAATGCTCAAAACGCACACTAAAATGTTATTTATTGGAATATTTTATTCTGTCATCAAACGTTAACAAACTATTGTGGATCAAACGGGGTCGGTGTCAGATTAAGTACCAACATAATATGCGCGCGATGTACGCACAAAACAAAATAAAACCTCCACGACTGCGTACGCTCAAATCAGCCAAGCCCTTTAGCGTTGGAGACCTCTTTTATTTTACTTTATAAGAATATAGGTGATTGCATTAGTGCAGCACGGCCACATCCACCAGTCGATCTACTCGCGTTCCCCCTCAGCTCGCAACAAATAACAACAAGAAAATATGTCTGTAAGTATTTAAGCTATCATGAAATATTCTATGAATATCCTGTGAGAGGACAGTTTAAGTGGTTAGTTTTAAGCTATGTGCGGTGTAATGTACTCATGGGCTTATCAGCACAATATACGACGCAGTTCCTTTCGATCAAGTTTGCCCCTGCGTCCGCGAGGCAATTCCGCAATGATCCGCACAGCTGACAGCGGAGTTTTTGCATAGAGCTGAAAATAAAAGGAAAGCACTTGATTTATCCGTTGTGAAAAATTTATAGACCAATAATGAAATTCAAAAATTCAATAAAAATGTTAAAAAATAAGATAATTTTTCCATAAAATTCAGCTCGATCAAATAGGCTTGGTCGAACCTTTACCACAGACACGGAGATAATTTTCCGTCAAGTGGCATGCCACGGTCAGTTAGGCTTGATCAAGCCTAACTTTATCATATAAAGTTAGGCTTGATCAAGCCTAACACAACACTAACTGAAGCACAAGATCAAGCGGCATGAAGATGAGTGGCCACCATCAAACCGGCCAAGTGCGAGTCTAACTCGCATATAAAGAGTTTCGTCCGTACCATTTGTATCAAATATAATTCGTAAAATTATATGAAATTTGAGATTTTGTAGCGTAAGTCCGGCTCCTGCTTGACCGGTTTTTGGTATTTGTTGTTTAATATTAGTACCATAATTGCACAAAGTTTGGTGCTTGTATGTATTGCCGTTATAACGATAGAGCAATATTAAAAACCTCTGATTATAGGCGAAAAAGCATGTATGGGCTCTTATTTTCAACATTTTTGCATTTTTTCTGTGAAAATTTCAAGTACTTGATTAACACGGTTCCAAAGTTACAGGTCTGTGGCAGATAGACAGACAGCGGAGGCTTAGTAATAGGGTTCCGTTTTTTACCTTTCGGTTACGGAACCCTAACAACCGGCCCAGGTGGGTCGGACCACGGGGTTGGTTCTTGGGATCAATTTGATCCCAAGAACTACGTATGTTGCAAAACATCGAAATCTAGCCAATTATGGGTCTGATTTTCCAAAGCTTATATCCACAGTAAATTAAGGGTAACCTGCGGATTGACGAAGTCGAGGATCTCCTGAGGCTCCGGCTGGCATCCCGCGTGCGGCACCACGAACGCCACGGCCACTTCTCCGAATGCTTCGTCAGGTGCGCCCACGACTGCCACCTCCACCACGGACGGGTGTCGCAACAGGATAGTCTCAACAAGCTCAGGTGATATCTGTAATATACAAATTTATTTCTGGTTAACTACTTACGGTATGTATTTTGATATTTTCGAAGTCCTAAAAGACCTGCACGCGCTGGGTATCCTCGATTAGCAGGAGATGACACAGGATAGTAAAAAGTGTCGATATCTGGTGTTAGAGGCCATGATCCACTTTGGGTCGCTGAGCCAGCGCAGTAAGTAATGAGATATATACTAACCTTCATGCCACCATAATTTATGATATCCTTAACTCTGTCTTTAAGGAAAACATATTTGTCTTCATCGTAATATCCGAGATCTCCTGTTCTGTAGAAACCTTCTTCGTCCTTAAATTGTTGATTGTCCTGATTTAGATATCCTGTAGAATTATGGTTACAAATTACATAATACCAATAGCCCGTCATAAGTTGAATAAGTTGGTTTCTACTATGCCAGTCACCACGGAGGATTAAATAATAATCATTACTAGTAATAAGGTCTCAAATGAAATTCATTATTTACTAACAAGCTTTTATCACGAGATGTAGTTCTCGTCAAGACCATTCAAAAAAACCCAAACACGGTGTTGATATATTAATGCATTGTCATCCAAACTACATTGGTACCTATACCAAATTTCAGTTCAATCAGATACCAACAAATGGTTGATAAATTATTTGCAAATTTTGAAGGACAACTTACATACGAACAGTGCAAGTTTAATAAAAGCTTGTAAAATACAAGTCATTTCCAAATAAACATTTAATTAATATAAAATAATGATAACGTACCTGACGTCAACTGACCGTTCTTGACGAAAATTTCACCCAGTTTGTTCGGGCCCAGAACTTTACCTGTTTCCAAATCAACAATCTGAAATACATAAAATTGTTCAGTCAGATTAATAATAATAGTATGATTTGTTTTATTGTAACGTCGGCAACAGTTAAGAAATCCGTCTGCAATGTACCCATAGCTTTAAAGGGAAGTATTCAGAAACTCTTCTTTCGTAGTAATCCATGTATCCGCGATGATCAAATATTTTAAAACAGCTTTTAACTCTTGTAAAACCTCGATTAATCCGTTAAAATTTGTATAATTTAAAACTCATCTTTCATCTTCAGTGTAATATCGACATTATTTTTGGAAACAAAGAGGAGTTTGTTTTTAAATAAGTTCTAGTCTAGTAGTATGTAATACCGTACATCTATGAATGATACCAACCCTAATTATGTATACGAGAGCATACAAACGCTTTCCTTTCAGATAATTACCTTTCCAACACCAGCATAAAATCGTCCAACACTCCCCGGTTTTTTTATTGCTAAGTGACCATCCTTACATATTACACCAGCCTCTGTGCAGCCATACCATTGACACACTACCGAATTTGGGAACCTGAAATTTTTGTTACTTTTTACTTTTCTGAATTTGTGGGACTTACCTTTATCAAATCGAATCATATGCATGTAGTTTTACCTTTCCATTAATATTTTACGTATTGATGGTTTCAGAGCCGCTGCCATTGACATGATAAGTTTAAGCGAGCTTAAGTCATGGTTTCTCCATTTTGGGTAGGTTGCTATATCAAAAAGCATGCTTGCTGAACGAACTATTATAGAAATCTGAAATATATAAATATTACGTACATTACAGGGACCTAATTAGCTAATGACTATTGTTCCAACATCAAATGAGCCTGTTTTAGTAACGAATAGGTATTGTAGTCAACAATTATTTTCCAATTTACTGAAATAATCTTAAATAAAATTGTTTTTACTTCTAAGAGCGTCGGTGGCCGAGCGGTTACAGTATCCGTCTCGTAAGCCAGAGGTCCCGGGTTCGAATCCTGCTCCGGCCGTGTACCAATGACTGTTTTCTGAGTTATGTACATTAGTTGAATACTAACCGATGCTCTTACGGTGAGGGAAAATATCGTGATGAAGCCTGCACATTTAGGCGACTGGATGTGTAACCATGATCCAATCTGGTCAGGTTCCCCTGGTAGCAGTCGCTCCACTGTAACTACCTGACCTGCCAAATCCTGAATCATGGTCAAGGCGGACCCCGGGCCCTTGTTCTCGAGAGCACAGCCGGGACATTAACGCCAAGATGAGATGAATCATTGTTTTTACTTACCTTGTAATCTTCTACTGCTTTAAGTACAGTTTTAGGGCTTATATCTATTGTAAAGAAGGCTGATACACCGAAGTAGAGACTACAGAAACCACCTAGGCAAAACTCTGATCCCACCATCAGAACATGTGTACCTTCAGAGTAGCTGTAAAAAAGGGTCATAGGTTAATACATCGTGGTGTGTAGACTCATCAATAATGAAATTATAGATTGAGAAATAAATGTGAGTTGAGAAATATGTGTGTAATATTTTTCGTAAAATGTTAATTGCCACACGACGTTTAGGTTTTAATATCTACTAACCTCGGTAAATGTAATGTAAGAAGTTCTGAAAGAAAAGCACTGTGCGTCCAAGGTACTGCTTTTGGTAGCCCGGTTGTTCCAGATGAATAATAAATCGTAGCTAAATGGGATTTTCCATCTACTGGTACAGGACTAAAAGCTTTCACATCATCTCCATTATCCAATTCCAAAAAATTATCGTACGTTATTGCCCCATCTAGAGTATCGTCACTAAATACAATGAAATGTTTAATGCTCTCAACTGAATTACGTTCGTTCTTATACGTCTTGTATCCTTGTTTTGACATGAATATCACCTTCGGTTTTGATAAGTTGAGTTTGTGAAGAATTATTGCTGAAATTTAAAAAAAAAATACATTTCGGATATCTATTAAAGGCACATCAATCCTACTGCCTTCTGCATGGTACAGCTACACAATTTTCAGAACAAGAAGCAAGTCTTATGAAAATGTAATGCACGGCATACCGCTTCCCGATGTTTCGAGGTTAGTATAAGTGCCACCGGCGCACATGATACCAAGTAAAGTGGGGTAGAAATCCAAGCACTCAGGGCTGGACACGGCCGCGATGTCTCCTGGCTCCAAACCCAGTCGCAGCAGCGCCCGCGCCACGCGCACCGCCTGACGCCACAGCCCGTCGTATGACAAGCTCTCGCCAGTCTCGGCGTTCGTCTAAAAACAAATTGCCCTGCAAAGACTTGATCGCAGCGCTACATTGTGACAAATAAGGGTGAAATTGCTTTAGCAACGTTTCATCTCTATTGCAATAACATTTCACTGCCGACTGCATGGTCCCATGACAGCACTGCGATCAAAGCTAAATTTCAACCCATCAGTTAAATACCATCAAAAACATGAAATATCCAAAAATGACATTTCTGGCTATGTACCTAACGTTCCACCGTAAAAGTCGTGAGAGAAGTTATGCCAAGTCGGATATTTCAGTTAGTGTTAATCAACAAGTTTGCTTGATATTGCCATGCTGTTTATCAAGTCATTATTATAAGAGCGTCGGTAGCCGGACGGTTAAGTGTCAACTTATAAGCGAGAGGTACCGGGATCGAGTGCCGCTGCGGCCATGTAAAAATGACTCTTGTCTGAGTTATGTACATTAGTTGAATTCTAACCGATGTTCTTTCGGTGAGGGAAAAAATCGTGATGAAACCTGCAAATTCAGGCAAATTAACTTGTAACCAATGATCCAATCTGGTCAGGTTCCCCTGGTAACAGGGTCGCGAAAGTCAGATGGTAGTCGCTCCACTATAATTACCTTATCACCAAATCCTGGATCATGGTCAAGGCAAACCCCGCGCCCTCGTTCTTAAGACCACAACCGGGACATTAACGCCAAGATTATTATTTTTTTTAATTTGATAAGTCATTATATTGATTATCTGCACTAGTCTTATAAAGAGGAAAGATTTGATTGTTAGTCGGTTTGTTTGTAGATAAACTAAAAAAAAACATTTCCAATAGATATCTAGAACATTCCTAAGCACTCGCTAGATGGAGTCCCGTCGATTTTGGTAATTGAAGATCGCTTGAAATAGGTACTTAGCAAAGAGGATATAAACACTGGGTACGTTGTACTGGATAATATTGTATTTATCAATAGCTTTCAACAATTTTAGAGGTTTTAATAAATTATTACAAACAAAACAAATATAAATTTGACGGAGTCAGTTCGTTTCGTGGACGCTAGGCTCAAGAATGGACGTAATTCAAATGTAAAAGGTTTGTATAAAGATAGAACAATTTTTTTTTGCATTTGTTTAAATGAATTATATCACTTTTTTGCCTGAAGATGAGTAATTCGAAACCGGTAGCAATTTAATAAAAAATTGTATAATAAAGTGGAACAGATATATGGATAAAGTAAAAAAGTGATTTAATTCATAATAATGGAGTTCCATCATGAAGTGACAACACAGTGTTAAATATTTGTTTAAATCTTTAAAAGTTAGTTTATAACTTATTATTTTTAAGTTTAGTATCAGTTGGTTGCATGATGTCACTGCCATAACCATACAGATTTAAAAAGGAGTCCAAAATATTGTAATTCTATTGATTTTTTTAAACCAACTGACAGTACCTACTGGAACACTGCTCTTTGATTTTAAAAAGTCTGTCACCTGTAGAAAGATACATTATCAAGAAAGAAAGAAACAAGAATACAAGAAAAATGGATAGGTATGTAGTATGTAAAATGGTAGGTAGGGTGGGGTAGGGTAGGGTGGGGTAGGGTAGGTGTAGGGTAGGTTTAGTCTAGACCGTCTAGAAGGTATGGGATAGTGGGTGTAGGGTAATTGTAGGACGCCACGCGAACGAAGTCGCGCTGACCCACAAGTAAAGCCGGGCGAACATATGTCCCAAAACTTAAAAAAGTATCCGGGTGACGGTTTCGTACTTTGAGGCTAGTCGAACTACAGCACAGCAACGAGCTCACCATTCGAGGTCTACCGCTGGGGACCTTGATACTAGTTGAACATTCTCGAGAGCCGATTAGTACCCGGTGACAGTAAATTATTATTTTTATTATTTTGGATTGAATCCCGTGCCATTTCATTTACTTTAAGATATTGATAATAAACAATCCGTCAATCAAAATTATGTGTATGTAAATATCATGAATTAAGAAGCAAATATACTTACAATTGCAGTTTTATCTCCATACTGCTTACATTTTTCCAGCACAATAGCTCCTATATTAAGATCATCTGGTATATCAATCTGTTCATCTCCATAGAGATAATTTTCAGTAGTCATTATTTTATAAACGTGCTAAATAGTAAGACGTAATGTCTAGAAGTTGAATTGAAAGCAATATTCTCGTAGCCTTACTTTATATACCCATTTAGAAAAAATATGTATTTGCATAAGGGCTCGCCAGTGTCTGCGCCAAGTAAATACATACATAATACACAATTGGTTTCGAAGTCAGACCGGCCGGAGCAAAGATAACATGTCAGCAGCTGTCCACACTATGTCACACCTCTTATCGTGTCCTGTGGACAAAAAACATGCAGACAAACACTGCACGCAGGAGGATCTTGACAGGACCTGGACATTGACAGCCACCGACGGTGCTGTCAATGTGGCTTAGTTTTGGGCCCGTACATAATTGCGTTTTTCATTGACACGCTAAGAAAAAGAATTAAATACATACTAGAGTCGTAGCTCTAAACTCTTTTCTAGAAGTACAAAAGTCTTTAACTAGTGATTGTTGTCAGTGATGGCTGAAAGATCTCGGATTTTATCGAAATTTTAAGAACAGAAATGATAATCTCTGTAGCGTGCCTGATTGGCCAATTTGATTCTTTGGATCATCGTTGTAGATCCTGTACAACAGCAGTTGCTGCGGTGTTAACGCATAAGTCGTTGTCCGGTCTTTTTTTTCTTCGGCCTTGCTAGATTATTCACATATTATTTGGGGTCAGCACCTCTTGTAAACTTTCGCAACAACGGTATATTTTGGGTATTATCCGTATCAGTATTTGATGCTCGCATATCATTGTGTAAAGTCATCATCCAAGTCGTCGGTGGCTGTCCGCAGGATCTCTTTCCTCCTCCATCTCCAAAACTCCGATATGTAGGAAAATATATAATGTAGCAACATTTAAGAGGCAATAGCAGATCACATCGCCCGCAGGAGCAATTTAAAGTACTAGCTGGCACTCCGCGACTTCATTCGCGTATTGTCTATAAACCTTCCTCATGAAACAATCAGCCTATTGGTGAAAATCGCAAGAAAATTCGTTCAGTAGTTTTTGAGTTTATCGCGAAAAGACTGACAGCCGTGGTGTGGGACTCTGTTTTGTAATATGTAGTGATAGTGATGATACTTGATAAGCCTTTATGTGTTAGGCCCATATAACAAGTTTCGGCGACGCGCGTACACTAATGATTCTTACATAAATTGTAAGCTGAATTACTAACAGAAATGGTTCTCTGTTAACTGAATGAGATTAATAACCAGAAAAAAAATTAAAATGGGAGAAAGTGCATGTATGCCGCTGCAGTGGACTGATATTGTTAATTACATTACCTACCACGACCGCAGTGAAATCCCCTGAACATTTTTACTACCTCTGGTATAAAAATAGCTACTAATATCTGATTTCTGAGAACATGCTTTCATAAATGGGTGAACCGGTCTACTTGGCGGGGACACTACCATGCTGAGGGACCTATTATCAATTATTTACATAAGTAAAGCAATCAATATAAATTGTTTAAGCATTGACGTTGTTGTTGTTTGTACCCTTTAAAGGACAAGCAAGACACCTGATCAAAGACATGACTATGTTCTTTCATACCTACTTTGATCTATGATTCATAATATAGACTCCGAAACGTCTAGATTGATTTTGATGAAATTTTCGATTGACAGTGTTGTAGCTTATATTCAAGAATAACACATAGGCTATAAATAATCCCGAAATTCAATGTAGTTCCAACAGGATCACGCTGTCACTCCTTCGCGCAAAAATACTTAACAGATTTTGATGAAATATAGGGGAGGGGAGGGACACGTATTCCTAACAAAAAAAAACACTTTGAAGCAAAAATGATATTCAGATACACTAAATTATTTTAAAAGACCTGAAGATTATGAAGTATGCGCAAAAAACATTTCGTCCCCCGCTTTACGTGTAGAGGAAGTACCCAATCAATCAAATATTTTTATCGTGTATCCCATATTACCCAAATAAAACTACATGGGTATTTTTAATATTTTACTTTACATTGAATGGACAGACGGACAGACGGACGGACATATGGCCGGAAATTTACCTGACTTATTTTTGTATTTTAATTACTTATTTAATTTTTACAAATTCGCCAAGTCCGTCATCATTCAGACCTTCAATATCACCTAGGGGTATAGTATTAATTAGGGAATGCAATACCGGGATACCGGGATCCCGCATACATTTTGCGGGACTAACCTCGGTCGTAAATATTGCGGGATCCCGCTGGACTGGCGGGATTGCAAAGAAGCGTGGTTCATACGTGTTACGCGGCGGCGCATGGAGTGGAGTGGCTGGTTGAGCGCAGGCTAAGCGATGCGAGGGCGCCCGAGAGGGAATAGGGATGATGACTGGGTCAAAATGTTTAAATTCTAATTGGTCCGTCAGTTAGATTATCAAATATATTAAAATGTTTCGGAGTGGAGGCTCGTGACGTTGCTTCTGAGTAAAATTTCACCTCAGGCGTGACGTCCCGCAACATTTCAACGCACAGTAACGGAGTTATTTTTGTTTAACTAACAAAACAAAAAAATACTTGTCTAACATTTTTTTATACTCTACCTGACGAACAAAAAAAATTTATTCAGTCATAATCCTATTCCCGCGCCTATCCCGCGATTACATTTTTTTATAAGATACAACTTGTTCTTTGACTTAAGACAGTGTTTTATTCATTGAATATTCATAGTTTTTTCTTCTTATCTTATTCTTTGTCAATTTATGTCTTATTCTTTATCTATGTCTAAAAGTGTTAGTAAATCAGCTTCATTAGTTAAGGCTCAATTAAATAAAACGAAAACGAGGTCTATAAGGTCTTTATTACGACTGATTTCTGAGGTCTTAAGTCCACCCTGCGGAATCCCGCTAGTACCTGGATCCAGCGGGACTAAGATAGTTCAGTCCCGCAAATACCTGGATTGAAAATATCATACGGAATTGCATTCCCTAGTGCTCATCAAGACCATTACAAATAGCCCAAATACGATAGAGTTATCTTGTTGCGTTCATTAGTTCCTGTGATCACCTTCCGACTCCATCATCTGAGCAGCTCCATGGTACCATATTAATGCATTGTCATCCAAGTTACATAGCTATACCACATTTCAGCTCAATTGCACGTCGGGAAGTGCGTCAAATTAGGCTTGCAAGATTTATCCCGAACATTTTTAAACACATTGGACGATTTTAATAAGGGGAACAATGTATTTCATGTTGCGCAGTAGAACCGAAATATCGTTTATCCATGTTGCTACCATCGGTGGATTACTTGTGGCATTATCAAAGTAAAGAACTGATTTGCGAGTTTATGAATTCGAAATTAGTTAACGATTTTAAAGTACAACTAGAGAAGAGTTCACAGAAGCTGTTCAAAGTTAAAAATCAACAATGTAGTGCAAAGTTGGAAGCCAAGAAGGAAACTAACGATGGAAAAGTACCTGGAGTTTTAAAAGTTCGTATTCCAAATAGACAAGGCTTTCCTAGTAAGATACCAATTAATACAGCAGGTAAAACTTAGGCCGTACCTGGGATGCAGCAAGTATGGGCTAGCCTTGAGGGAGAGGGTAGCCTTGTTTGGGATGTAACAAGCAAGTCCCTCCATCCTCTTATAACTTCGATTAACTCTGTTGTACAACATAGCTGTAGCATGTAGTATAAAAGTAGTATTAAATGCTCTACGTTTTCTACACTAAATAAATTTAAATGAAATATTTTAAAAAGTACAATAGGAATATATGTTCTTACAACAAAACTATAGTAAATATAATTCATGTACTACGAAAATCTCTGTATGTACTATAACAAATTAATGTTTGAAAAAGTGAAAATAAATAGGTATGTTTGCATAACAAAGGAGTAGACTCACACTATCTGGTATTAGTAGTATTGAAACGTCTATATTTTCAATAATGAATTAAAATAGGACGTTTTGAAAATTATAAATAAGATAGGTACGTCCGTTTTCTATATAGGTATTCTATATAGTTTTAAATATAGGTAAGTTCATTTCCAAATCCGAATGCATTTTTTTCTTCTACTCACTATTTAAGATATGTAGACCTGCACCGTCGTTTATGGAGGTTGGAGGCTAAAAGTTACAAATTTCTATATTTTTCTGTTCTTTTTGCCAAAATCGACGTAATTTAAGTGCAAATAAAATGATTTACTGATCCTGAAAATTTGAGCTTTCAGGCATTCTCTAAACGGAAGATATGAGGGTGTGAACATTCGACGAAACTCTTCAAGAAAAGGTAGGCAGTGTTCAATTTTTTTGCACGGCTTGTTTGGTCTCATCAAAAAATTCATTCATTTATCTAAATTGCAGCGATATAAACTGGCTGGTTGAGGAATAGTCTGTTATTAGATCATAATAAGTAGAAAGATAGTGTGGTGACTAAGAAAAGCGTAGTATTTTCAAAGATTTATTTACGTACCAATTATAAATTAAGCAATTTACCAAAAACATATATTGGCTAAAAATAATGTCGTAATCATTTTCAGGGAACTAACAGAGCTTTTGGATTTATTGATAATTTACATAAACAATAAAGAACGGTATGGTAAATGGTCAATTTCTTTGCGTACATGTTTTTATCGGCCACAAATAGTATTATTACTACAATTACTGTAGAAAATTGATTACAACAACCTACTAGCTTTTTATAAGCACACTAGATTAGTCGTACAATATGCGACGTAGTTCCTTACGATCAACTTTGCGTCTGCCACCGCGGGGCAGTTTCTCAATTACCTTCACAGCTGTTAATGGGGTTCTCGCATAGATCTGTAAAGCAAAATAAAATCACAATTAATCACAATTTCACTCTATTGAACATTTCACCAACTATAACCTAATTCACCTGACGAGACCTGGCAATACCTTTGCACAATCAAGCCCTTAAATAGACGGCTTCGACTGGGCACCAATGGTTTCGCGACATTCAGGCTGTCGTGCAAAACCTCACCACATTTACATTATATTTGCTATTCAAATTCGGAATTTCGGAACAATAGACAGCGGAACTACTATAGTTACTAAGTTCGCTGCCAATAACTCGACGTATTTTGACAAGAGGACTTAGCATCAGCTCCAGTATAGCGCCACTTTAATATTGCATATTTAATTTACGTTATGCAGTGGGTTTTGTTATTTAGACACTGGCAGTGACGCACACGGACCGTCTTTCTGAGAATACCATCTTGTTCTAGCAAACCTGCTGGTTGACGAAGTTGAGGATCTCCTGAGGGTCCGACTGTTGTCCCTCATGCAGCCTCACGAATGCCACAGCCACCTCCCCGTACTGCGGGTCCGGCACCCCCACCACCGCCGCCTCCACCACGCTCGGGTGCTGCAGCAGTACCGCTTCCAACTCATGGGGCGATATCTGGAAGATCAAAGATTTTTTTTTGTCACACAACAGGCAAACAGGCAAACCAGCCTCCCGATGGAAAATGGCCAATGCTGTTTATAGACATTGGCAACTCCAATGCGTTGCCCACTTCTATAACACGTTGCACGTTGCGTTGTAGATCAGGTGGCATCAGATGGTAGGACTCTGTCAAGGCTGAGGAGTCCGCCTGGGCAAATACCACCGGTTTGTCTATTTATACCGCTAAGCACCAATGATTGCAATTGCAGTGTTCCGATTTGAATGATAAGGCAGCCAGCGCAAGTGACAACGCACCTGCGATTCTGCATTTTTGTTTCCTTCAACCTAAATGCATAAACCGTAGATGTTATAGGCGACAGTTACCGCTTACCACAAGGTGGGTTGACTTCTTGTTTGTCACTGCGTAGCATAAAAAAAAAGATGTTGAAAAACTGGCCCTGAGTTCAGGATCTGACGATCTGACGTCTGAGTGAGCATAATAATAATAAATGACTAACCTTCCAGCCACCATAGTTTATAATATCCTTAATTCTATCAGTAATATAGACATATTTGTCTTCATCATAGTAGCCAAGGTCTCCTGTTCTGTAAAAACCTTCTTCGTCTGAAAACTCTCGAGGGTCGTGATTTATATATCCTGTGAATTATAATCACATCACATTATGTCAGATGCTAAAACTATATGATACGGTCTACTGGCGATTAACAACAAACGGGCTGGTACAAAAGCCACAGTCTCTATGTAAAATTGTAGCGTCAGTTGAGTTGTTTCACAGTGTGTACGGTGATCGCGGTAAATTAGCGCATATGTGTGTGGGTAATTACTCCCACAAACGAGCAGACGACGGCTGTAAATGATCGCATTTCGAGAGGGACGAGATTGTGTACACCTCCATCAATAGTACCTTAAACCAAGGCAGCGTAAGCGTCTACCCAGTAGAATTTCTGAACTCTTCAAGACCTGGACCTGCAGCGCACTCTATTTTAAAGTCCGGTGTTCCGATAATGCTTTTGCGTAATTTCACCCTCCCGAAACTATGCAATGGTATCAGCAATATAAATCAGTTCAGGCCTTCGAGCAGGACCTTGAGGGTAATTTTGCGAACTCACCAGCTTTATTCAGATGTATTCAAAAAATGTTCATATGTTATTATATTAGACGGGACGTACCTTTTCGATTGTTTTCCCGACGTTACTGTAGGGTTACGTCCACCGTGGTCACGAGAAGACTGCCGTGGAGAAGTGACAGCTGCGGTGATGTGCTGGATGTGCTGAGTGTCGGGAAAACAAATCGAAAAGGTACGCCGCGTGTAAGTCCCGTCTAATATAATAAATAAAACTAAAAAATCATCTTGGCGTTAATGTCGCGGTTGTGCTCTCGAGAACGAGGGCCCGGGGTCCGCCTTTACCATGATCCAGGATTTGGCAGGTCAGGTAATTACAGTGGAGCGACTGCCATCTGACCTCCATGATCCTGCTACCAGGGGAACCTGACCAGATTAGATCATGGTTACACATCCAGTCGCCTGAATGTGCAGGTTTCATTACGATGTTTTCCCTCACCGTAAGAGCATCGGTTAGTATTCAACTAATGTACATAACTCAGAAAACAGTCATTGGTACATGGCCGGAGCGGGATTCGAACCCGAGACCTCTGGCTTTCGAGTCGGATACTGTAACCGCTCGACCACCGACGCTCTAATATAATAATATGGTGTAAATAAAGCCAGTTTAGTTTGAAACAAACAATGTTCATATGGTTTCTGAAAGAATAGATATTTTATTTGTTCAGTTGTCAAGTGTACGAAGTCGCAGACAACAGCTATTATTGCAGTAAGAAAGTTATTTACCTCATAAATATTATGATATTAATTTTTAAAATGCTAAATGACGTACAAACCTGAAGGCAAATTATCCTTCTTGACACGAATCTCACCCACTTGATTCGGACCCAGAGCTTTGCCAGTATCTAAATCTAGGAACTGAAACGAATTAATATTTAAGTTGGAAATGTATGAAAATCCTCCTCGCAGTTTTTATTAATAAAAAGGGGTCTAGATTTTAGAAAACTTATTTACTATTTGAAAGCGTATTACATATTGCACAAGGAGCGACGGTGGCCGTGTGGTTATGGTATCCGACTCGTAAGCGATAGGCACGGGGTTCGAATCGCATTGCGGCCGTGTGCCAATGACTCTTTTCTTAGTTATGTACATTGGTTGAATGAAACCGATGCTCTTACGGTAAGGGATATCCTTTTTGTTCAGTAGCTTCTATTGCACCGCCTACCTTTTTCTTTACCCATCATCTCCTGGTTGACTGGTAGATAAGGCTATTTTAGCTTTAAGTCCGCCACTGTACTATTTTGTGCATGAAGATTTAATCACGATAAATCCTGCACATTTAGACGACTGAATGTGTAATGGTCAGATGGCAGTCGCTCCTCTGTAAAATGGTGTATCATGGTCAAGGCGGACCCCGGGCCCTAGTGCGCGAGAAGATGGTTATTTTTATGTACCTTATACGCAAGATTAAAAAATTGCAATTTTTATATTTGTATATCAAAACTAGTTTATTGGTACATACACACATGCTCTAACCAGCAATTTAACATCTAACTAAATACATGTGCTGCAATGCTATTTTATACTAAGACTGAGAAATTGAATAACACTTATTAGTGTCTGAAAGTTTGCTCAGTGGTCCCAGTGGGGCTCAACAAGTCCTCAAAAATTTGCAAAATGTCACTATTCAAAACAATCTTTATAAGTATACCCAGGATATACCTAACTGCATATGCATATCGACAAAATCTATTAACATTTAACGTAGAGACTATAGAGTATATAATTGCAAAGGATGGTGGGAATATGAGGATTATCTGATTTCTCTTGAATAATTCATCAATTACCTTCCCTATGCAAGCATAAAAGCGTCCAATGCTTCCCGGTTTTTTGGTCGCTAAGTGAGCATCCTTCGCAATCACACCAGTCTCGGTACAGCCGTACCATTGATATATGCCATTTAAATTTGGGAATCTGAAATTTTATTATAAGTCAGAATATGAATTTACGTACAGTCTGTTCCCTAACTTATGTCATCAGACATATTGGTGTTTTTGTGTGCACATTCTAGACTGCACCAAATAACCATATTAAGAGAAGTAAATAGTAATCCCATCAAAAACATTTTTATGTAAGAATTTGCCAAGTTTCGTGACTCTTCCGTAAAAATATATGAGATCTAAGGCGGAGCCAAGTGACGGTACTCTTTTTTATTAAATATTCGGCAAATTGTAGCGTAGTTCTCCTTTAAACTACTTCCCGGTTTTCAAGTTGCTAGCGTGACATTGGCGCGATTGCACGCTACGTAATAGCGTCGTCTGTGTCATCATAATTATACAACAGTGAACATTATTTCACTTATAACTTTCGCTCTAAGATACGGTACTTATCACTCAAATGATAAGTGCCGTATCCTTTAAACCAGCAGCGACATGGTTACGGATTATAGGTAGAGCACCATTAACTATGTTCTTATGCCGTACGACACCAAAATCGCCCAGGGCAGTTTCGAGAAAAAAGCATTTATTTATAACATTTTTGTATAGCAAGTTCCATTTTCTTTGAACCAGCAGCGATATGGTAACGGAGGATAGGTAGAGCACCGTCAACTGTGATCTTATAGTGCAAAAGACATAAATGCTGAAGGTGCTCAACCTATTCTCTGTAACCATGTCGCTGCTGGTTCAAAGAAAACGGAACCTCCACGGAGCATCCAAAAATGTTATAAATAAATGCTTTTTTCTCGAAACTGCGGGGGGCGATTTTGGTGTCGTGCGGCATAAAAACATAGTTGAAGGTGTTCAATCTAAAATCCGTAACCATGTCGCTGCTGGTTCAAAAAATATGGCACTTGTCATACAAATGTGACAAATGAATGCTTTTTTCTCGAAACTGCCGGGACCGATTTTTAATGCTCTCTTGTACAAATATGCAGCTGAGGTATCCTAATTCATAGGTCATTACCGTAATGATGCTGGTTCATACACCACTTTTGCCCAGTCTCCTTCAAATTTTACTATTACAATTTGACTAAATTCCAAAGAAACTGTCAACCCCTATTTCACCCCCCTAGGGTTGAATATTTGCTGTTTTCAGACTTTCCCCTTATAAACTTCCAACTACCTATCTCCGTGCAAAAGGAGATGGCTAAAAAAACCCAGAGTCGCCAGAAATTTCATATGTGCCGTTTTTATATTCATAATTTGTACATCAAATATATATAATAATTTACTTCAAAATCGATGTAGTCCACTAAATATTTCGTGAGAAATGTAACAAACTCCATATATAAAAATCAATCCCTCTTCGTTAGTCTCGCTATAACTCGAAAACGGCTGGACCGATTTGAATAATTCTTTATTTGTTTTGTTGGTTATAAGTTTAGTATAGTTTTGGGTTATTTTTACGAATGAAAAAAAAATGGTAGATAGGGGTAAAGTAACCTACTATTTTGCCCTTACACACCCTTTTATTCTCTGAATTTAAACGATCCCTATATTATAGCGAACAAAACAAAAAATAATTATTCAAATCGGTCTAGTTGTTTTCGAGTTTCAGCGAGACTAACGCTTTGCAATTGATTTTTATATTATACTAGTGGACCCAGCGCGACTTTGTTCGCGTGGCGTCCTACCCCTACCCTACCCTACCCCTACCCTACCCCTACCCTACCCCTACCCTACCCCTACCCTACCCCTACCCTACCCCTACCCTACCCCTACCCTACCCCTACCCTACCCCTACCCTAACATTTCAAAACCAAGATAAGATAAATCCGTTCAGCCGTTCTCGAGTTTTAGCGAGACTGACGAACAGCAATTCATTTTTATATATTATTATATAGATTTATTGAATAAAAATGTTATTACTAAGTATTAAAATATGTGTTAAAGGGTATCTATATTTTTCACATTGATAAAATAAAAGTCAAGAAAAATCAATAAAAGCATAATTCTCATACAGTATAATAACTTCTATACCATATTGCTTAGGAGATTGATTTAAAAAAAAGAAATTTACTATTGTGAATTTTTATTCATTTTGTTGCTGGCGATTCTGGGTTTTTGGTCTATGACTTTTTAGCCATGCCCTTTCAACTTTCTAAGTCACCTGGAAGTAAGTGGTCTATCTTTTTGATACCTGAGACCTATATGCCTGGAGACATATGTTAGGAAACAGACTGTACTACTAGGGAAATCATACCTACGCGAGGCGAATTAGTTTTACCTTTCCTTTAAAATTTCAATCAATGAAGGTTTTAAAGTCATCGCCAAAGATATTATATGTTTAACAGAGTTTAAGTCATAATTTTGCAATTGTAGGTAATTCGCTATTTCAAAGTACGTCCACGGCGTTTGTATTATTAACGAAATCTGGAATATAATAAATTAACATTAAAATAAGTATAATTATTCCATCATAATAATAAGTACCTATGTGATGTTGTAATTATTCGTTAAGATCCGAAACAAGCCTTTTAATTATACTTTTTCTTCGGTTGCTTCTACCATCAAAACAGTCCAAAAATAACCTTAACAAGAATTAGTGCCAGTTACCTTGTATTTGTCAACTATTTCAAGTACATCTTCGGCGGTTTCCTTAAATATGGAAAAGCCCGACATACCGGAACAAAGGCTCATGAACCCAGAATGGCAAAAGTTTGAGAGCAAGATAACATTTTCGCCTTCACTGCAACTGTAAACATTATGTATTACACTAATAAACTGAAATATAGATTTGATTATATAAATATTCATGAATTAGAATCAACAAGACAAGAGCGGTAGCCGGGCGGTTGAGTATCCAACTCGTAAGCGAGAGGTACTTTTCTGAGTTATATACATTAGTTGAATTCTAACCGATATTCTTACGGTGAAGGAAAACATCGTGATGAAACCTACAAATTCAGACAACTGAATTTGTAACCATGATTCAATCTGGTCTGGTTCCCTAGGTAGCAGGGTCACGGAGCTCAGATGGTAATCGCTACACTGTAATTACCTGATCGCCAAATCCTGGATCAAGGTCAAAGCGGACCCAGGGCCCTCGTTCTCGAGAGCACAACCGGAACATTAACGCAAAGATGATTATTATTAATATTCAAGAATTAGTAGTGTACTTAATACTAATTTGGCCATAAGTCTCATTTGAGACAAAGCCCAAGGCTAATGAGATAAGATCCCGAAGCAGACAAGTACGGGTATATTATACCTATCGGTATAATAATGAGCATTCACTCGTTTTCAAAGAACAAAAATTTTAACCCTACCCTCCCTGTACGTACTACAAATTGCCAAATATGTGCGACACAACCTAAAATCGTTCACAACTCGCGCTTAATCGCACAACAGCGAAATGAGACGCCAAAACGAACTGCGCCCTCCGCCAACACGATTAGTAAAATCCAATAAATGCTTGCACACAATCGGTCCTAGGGACAACATGATACCAACTGAAATTATAAACGCAGCCAGTGATGCGTCATTAATGGCCCAACTGAAAGGAAAACTAACTGCAGATGCGCTGTATTCGAATTTCTGTCAAGAAAGTTAAATACATAACCAAAAACGGATGCGGGTTATTTGCCTAGTCTACTTATATTGACATAATGAACCTACAAATTTTGACATAATATATTTTCTTTACAAAATATAACATGTAATGTAATAACTATTAACTGTAGTTAATTATAATATTTTGGCTTATTGTTAAAGGTATGTTAAATTTGACATGTAAATTTTTATTTATGGGAATAAATTGATATTGATAAAAGTTGCTTAAGAACTTCAACAGCACAGCTATGCTCAGACAAACATTATTGAAAAAGTTTAATGAAGTAAAAATCTATAGGTACAAACCATGGCTCGCTCAATACAGACATCTCTGTCAAGAATCTGGAATGTGTCCAAGGAACCGCTTTTGGAAGCCCGGTTGTACCAGATGAAAAATAGATCCCAGCTACGTGAGTATTTCCATCTATAGGTACAGGACTAAAGCTTTCTACATTTTCTACTTTATCCATTTCTAGGAAATTGTTGTATAATATGGCGCCATCTTGATTTTCATCACTAAACACAATATAATATTTAATGCTCTCAACTGATTTAAGATCGTTTTTATAGGTCTTGTACACTTTTTCTGAGACAAACATCACCTTCGGTTTCACCAAGTTGAGTTTGTGAAGAATTACCGCTGAAATAAAACATACTTTATTTTGAAATTGTCAGGGGGCCTAGGCGCAGCATGAAAATAAAGAATATTATTGTATATCATGGAAAACCCAGTTGTATACAAATTTGATATCTTATTAGAGTCATCTCTATGATAGATCTAAGATGCCAAAATCTGAGAACTTGAATCATATCTGACATGTACAGCTATTTATTATCTTGATATATACTGATATGTAGCTGATGTCCTGGGATACGTTATTCCATTAGGTGGACCGTATGACTCACAAGGCAATAAAAAACCGGAGAAGTGTGGGTAGAACTCGCATACGATATAGTTGTGATTTACGGTGTTATTTTAAAATCATTGACTTAATTAAGGATTTCCCATAATCGTAAAGAAAAAAAACATATTTTTAATTGTTCAGAAGCAGCACTCAACGTTTCGGTTCGAAATAGTCTTTGCAATTTGCAAAAAAGAAAATCCAAGTTTCTCCCTAAAAGTGATCCCCATATTCAAAATTCGTCTGTTCTCGTTACACGTCCGCGTTTGGGGTCACAAACATTAATAAATAAACTAATTTCGAAAAAAAATATCTGTGACAGACGGACAGACGGACCTATCCTATGAGGATTCTGTTTATTTCGTACGAGCGGAACCCTAACAAGAACTTTACCTTTAACCACAAATTGCCCCCATCATCAATCATAAAAATGACACCAAGAAGACAGTTAAACATTTGTCTTATTCCGTATTTGGATATTATATGAGTTCGATATTACGTTTCCGCTGTTAAATGGTGATATTTACTTGCAGAGTTTTTTTATACAACGTTTAGATTGGGGACTCCGCTGATAATGAAATACGAATTATAAACAGTTTAAGCATTACCGCTTCCCGATGTCTCGATGGTGGTATAAGCGCCACCAGCGCACATTATTCCTAGCAGTGTGGGGTAGTACTCCAATCCCTCGAAACATACGGCTGCCACATCACCCGGCGCCAGGCCCAGCCGCGCCAGTGCCAGCGCCACGCGGACTGCCAGCCGCCACACTTCGGAAAACGATAGGCTCGCCCCGGTTGTAGTGTCCGTCTGTAAAACAAATTTCATTATTATTAATTCAAGTTTTTATCTCCGCTATTCACTTCCAGAGTACAGACCTAGTAGACAACACATCAGTGATTTTGCATGCACTTACATAATATCATAAATTATAATTATAATATATCACAAGTTCTTAGAAATGGACATCGTGAACAATGTAAAAAGTTTTAGTCATGTACCAGTAGATGGAAATTCTCACGTAGACGTGATCTATTTTTCATCTTGTACAACCGGGCTTCCAAAACAGATTCCTTCTTTTTGTAGAAAAAAAAACGAAAAATTGTTCGATTTTCGAATAAGTCTCCGAGTAAGTCTCCTTACAAAGCCCATATGCTAAGAGTTTTAATACGACTTTTTACATTTCAAATTCAAATCACTTTATTCTCTTAGGAGTTTCAACTGTAAATAATACAACATTATCTCAATGCGTGTAACAAGGCCATGCTTTAACATTATTCATAATTGGACATTGTCGTGCAGGAGGTGTAAAAATTATTTTTTAAACCACGCGTGAATACTGCAGGAAGAGGCTAGTTATAATAGAGAGAGTTAAATGAACAAGCAGATCACTTAGTGTACTTCAATGGAACTGTACTTACTAATGCACTTCTATCTCCGTATTGCTTGCATTTTCCCAGAACATAGATACCCATATGAAGGTGATCAGGCAAATCGATCTTTTCATCTCCATAAAGATAATTTTCAATAAACATCGTGTTACGTATCTACTGATGTAAAGTTTTGGAGTATGAGTTGACAGCACCTTAAAATAAGTTTGGACAAATAACAAGGACAACATTACTTACACCTACGTCAACACATCCATTTTCAAGATTAAGTAGTTAGTTTCAGGTACGGTAGTGTCACCGCCAAGATAAGCAAGCGAAATCTTACACATTTTTCTCATAGCCATTCAATTAACCATTTTAAACCGCGCACCCTGCATCAATCAGAATCAATTTCAGAAAGTTTAATATGGAATTTATCAAGAAGCCACTTAAGGTTATATTTCATAAAAGGTTAAGGTAAGTTATTCTAGATGTAGATCAACCCTTACGAACAATACTTTTACGAACACTTAATAGTACATTATTATACAAGTGTGCTATATTTGTCTTGTGTAATTATGAATGTGTAGGGAAGTCTCGTTGACGATCCTTGCCCACGAAGTAGATAGGTAGGTAGCTACTTACGATTAAACTTGTAGAAGTTTAGAGGATAGTATAGAAAATATAAAACACGAGAATATTGTTTTAAGGAAGTTGAAGAAAGAATTTATTACTTTAGATTCACTAGGTTACAAAAGAGTTCAATAGTCAGTTTCAAAGTGTGCCTACACACAACGCGTAAGTACGGAAGACTGCGGCCGGTCTTGATATTTTTCTCCTTGTACAAAGTTGCGGGTGTCTTGATAAAATGTTAATTTTCGTAGGTAACAAGATTATAAGCGGAAGCGTTTTTCACAAATTGTAAAGTGTTGGTTCAAATATAATATTACGCCACAAATGCACACACGTTACATACGACTATTTCATCACATTTGCGAGGAACTGTATTGTTATTAACTTTTAATTATTGAAACAATTACAAAATATTTATACGGAAAATGGCGCGCAGTTTTCTTTTTCTTCACAGGTACAGGTAGGCAAGGGCGCGAAAACAAAATTCTACATACAGCCTATATTAAAAATATAATAAAGCTAATATTTAGGTATTTATAAAATAACTTATTGCGAATTGTAAACAATTCAATAAAATTGAATGTTTATTTATCATAATTAAGGAAGTACAGTTTATTTCAAGAAAATCTGTACCTACTATTTTCAGTCCCATAAAAACTGTTTTTACCACACTTGCTTGTAGCTTGGATGTTTTTCTATCACTTTTAAGCACAAAATCCAAGCAATGGCAGTTATCTTTTTCTTCGCGCGCATGTGCCAAGTAGGGATAGGTGGATATAAATGTCATCTTGGCGTTAATGTCCAGGTTGTGCTCTCGAGAACGAGAGCCCGGGGTCCGCCTTGACCATGATCCAGGATTTGGCAGGTCAGGTAATTACAGTGGAGCGACTGCCATCTGACCTCCATGACCCTGCTATCAGGGGAACCTGACCAGATTGGATCATGGTGGATATAAATGTAATGTCCATTATTAAATTATATTTGTATCCAATTGTTATTTTAGAGGACCGAAGTAAAACAATTCGCCATGTCCGTATGTCTGTCCGTGGCTTGACTCAGAGGATATTTGTACCAGAAAGCTGTGATTTCGTACAGTAATACATATTAATCACGACTTCGAAGTTGTAAAATAGAACCTACAAAAAATATTTTTTTTGGCATCTCCTTTCTCGTAAAGTGGGGGTAATTTTCTATTACTTGTCAATTCCATGGTTGGATAGCTCTTTTAAAAACATTCCTGGTATCTAAGGAAAACATTTTAATTGAGTTATCCATTTCTGATGTTGGATCACTAAATTAAAATGTGTTCTGTTATTTAGCTTAAAAGTTGGTAATTGAATGAGTTTCGTGCCCACCCTTAGCGGGTTGTTATTTTGACTTGGCCGAGGCACTGACTATGAATTCCCTTAGAATGAGCGGTTTCCCAAATGCCGTTAAACAATAACTGACGCGGTACCGAAATAGGTATCGTCAGTTCTGACGACAATCATATTTAAGACCAAATCTTGAGTCTCACAGCACAGCTCTCGATTCCATCTATTATGAATTGACAGATTAGTATTATTATTCAATTATCTACTATCTATTACTTTTGATAGCCCTAATTAAAGACCAACAGAGAGCACAACTGATTGAACGTAATCTTCTACGAAGCTGTCGTCAATGTTCTACGATTCAATAAAGATATCATGACATGAACTCCATTTATTAACATACAAAGACCTAACAAAGCTTAGATGAGGTTTGGATGAGGATTAGTCCAAAATGTTTATACAATTTTGATCTGTATGCCAATGTCAGAAACCATAGTTTGTTATTTGTAAGCAAACGCGCAACATCCGCATAGTAATCGTGTCGCACCCGCGTAGCCACCGCGTCGTGTGCGCGCTAATAGAGTACCAAGACTGCACGTTTTCTGTCCGATTGCTACGCGGTGACGGCCACGACGCCTACACATCTACTGTCCGGTTTGTAAGCGGCTACGTGTATTCATATTATTCATACTAAAATTCATTTATTTTGGTAAAATCTTACACCGTCATTTATAACAATACACAAATATGATTACTAGAATAGTAAAGCGATAACGATTAAAATAATAGAAATGTTGGCACAGAATACAAAATGTCAAATTGAAATTAATATTAGAAATAAATAATTAAATGTCGACATTAGGAATAATGTAGGTACCTATATATTGGGTAGGTATTCCAAACATTAATTTAATATTATGAAATATCAAATGTAATGTAAATGGGCCCTTTGGTATACTCCAATAGCAATACAGCTAGGCCTTTTATTAACAGGCCTTCAAGTCAGCACGAAAGTTTTGCATGAAGAACTGGCGATATAGTGATGTTATTATGTCGTAAGTGTAAAACATGTTTTTAAACTATTTAAACGCGTGAACAAAGAGGCCCTAAGGTAACAGTTTCAAGGAAATTATTGGCCGACGGAACAGCTGTAAATACAGTTACGAAACCTTAAAAAATTAGCGTGGATTGGCGTGATTAAACTCAGCTGTGTGGAAAGGAGGTGCGACGCATTACCTACAAAAACTTACACGATATTGTTACACGTTACCCTTTTGGAAGAGTATTTATTTTTTATTCTAACTCTGAACGAGGAGTTTTGTAGAAGCTATTTCTTTTGTATACGAATGACGTAATTGTTTTTATATATTTATGGGCTAGCCCGGCCTATGCAATTAGCGGCCAATAAGCCAGCCCTTTCCCAGTAGGGCGGCCGCACGCGCGGCCTGCACGCCAGCGGCCATCGGATTTGCATGACAAAGCTGCAATGCAGGTGGTGTGGAAACTGGATGAGTAAGTGAAAGTGTTGTTCGATAAACAGTTCAAAACAGCGGCCTTAAAACTCACTCAAAATAGGGTTTTGGACCATGTTATTCTACTTTATAAACAAAATGCAAAAGTTAGGTAGGTATCTGAGAATGTAGGTATGTATGTTGGTATTTGTTACTCCTTCACAATCCAACGGATTCTGGTGAATTTAAGTGGGTACATTGTTGTTACTTCTCACTGAATAGACTTTTTATACCACTAAGGTGGCAAACAAGCGGCCTGTCTGATGGTAAGCAGTCACCGTAGCCTATGGACGTTTGAGGCATTTATCCTGAAATTCCACGGAATAATCGAAATCGAAACAACTCGGCTGCCCGTATAGGAAATTCTAATTTCAGACGGTACTTTTTGTATGAATAAACTTATTTCACCGTGCAACTAGGACGTAAGTATAATTAGGTACTGTTAAGAAATATTGCAGCACTCCGTCTCTCCCAGCCTGGCTCTCAGCTGTAACTGATTTATTGGCGGGAGAAAAAGCAGTCTACAAAAACTCGTACGTCTAAAAGAAAAGCGCTAAATGTATAAATCGAAAATGTGTTGCCAAATAATTACTTCTTTGCCTGTTTTCCATTAGATTGGTTTTTACCTTATTCGTTATTTCGAATGTACCTATAAAAATACTGGAAATAAATGTGTCTAGAAACTTCATTTAGTTATTTTATACCTTGGGCTAGTAAACTTCCAAACTTGGGCTAGCAGGCTTAATGCTCTGCTCTCGCGCAAGAGAATCCGAGGTCCGCCTTGAGCATGATCCAGGATTTGGCAGATTAGGTAGTTACAGTGGAGCGACTGCCATCTGGCCGTGACCGTGCCCTGTTTTCATTGGTTAAATTCCTACATAGCATAAAAGTAAGTCTGTAGGTATAGGTACGGATATTTCCCCCTAAAACACGCAACGGATTTTGGTGCGGTTTCCACCATCAGTTAAAGAATTCCTTCTGGAAGGTTTATACCTAGTACCTAGGTATGTATAATATTTAACATGCGTCTTATAATAGAGAAAACCTAAGAACACACGTCCAAAACCGGGACGGATTGCTAGTAAGTTACAATTATGAAATTTGTTGCATAGCAACTTATTTACGAATTATTCGCCGCCGCCATGTTTACGAACGGAAAGGATGTGAATACGAACTGTAGGAATTAGGGTCACACATTCATGTTCTGCATCAGCACCTGTACACCCGCATCACCAGCTACGACACTCGTTCAGGCCAACAACTCCAAGGGTCGCCTCGTCAGGCCTTCGCTAATTAATCCACAGCCAACCTGCCAATACGGGTCACGTGCCCTCAAGATCAGATTAGTTCATGGAAAATATTAAAAGGCGATAGTTGAGCTTGATTGGGGGCAGGGATGCACTCAGAGGGGTTGGTAGCGCGATGAGCGATGGCATAATTTTGAATGTTAATTATCTATTTTTATCCTGACGTGACTGACTTATTTTTGCGCCGAAAATGAATAGAAAAGCATTCAAATCTTAGACTCTTTAGTACTTGTAGAACTTACTGGATTTCAAACTATGTACTTTTAAAAATTCTGGCAGCAAGCTATAACCGCGTTGTGACTGACGCCAATCGTGATCTAGTGACGTAATTTAAATGCAACATCTGTTTTTGTTTTGAATAATAACGGCGACAAACGAACGACGAGCTCGTATCTAAAGATATAAGCCCATAACAGCTACTAGTGAGGACTAAAAATGAATGCCTCATGCCTGTAATTGCGCTGGCAACCATATCCTTTAATCCGGAACACAACAATGCAAGAACACAACAATTGTTGCTTGGCGGCAGAAATAGATAAGGCAGTACTCACCCAGGCGGACTCCTCAGGCATGACAGTGTCCTACCACCTGACAAAACGTACTTAAACAAAATATTCTGAGCTTTTAACTTCGATTTCTTTAACAATAATAGTTATTGCGCTGTGATTAACGTTGTTTTATATTTAAACGTCGTTTTGTATCCACAACAAAGAACTGAATGCGCAAAGCCATGCAATTCTGTGTGCTCCCGAAAATGCCAGTTTGTGCCTGTGCCGTCTTACTAGCATAACCACGCCTAGGGCGATGCTTCTCTTTGCCCGTGTTGATTGCGAGCTGGATTGAAATCGCAGACCGAGGTGAAGAAAATCCGATTAATGACTTCCAATCTATGGAATTGGAGTGAATTGCGGTAGGATGAAATTAATTAATCCCGCGGAGGATGTAATAATAAAGCGTTAAGTAGCCGGCCGACTCACATTGGATGAAATAAAATGAAATAGAGCTTTAAGTATGGCTTGGGGGATCTATTCCCATTTTAAATACCGACGTTTGTGAGGATAGATCTATCTATGATTGTTACTCTAACTATATTGAAATAATCAATCATTCGAATAGTTTTTAACTTTATTTGACGATGTCTTTTCACAGCAGATTTAAAATTACATTACTGGTTTCTTTTTCCTCCATTTCTTTGACGTTCATTAATAACCCTCATTTTTGACGAAGCTTGATTGTGAATTACTTTATGTTGATTAAATGACCTCTTAAGTAAATTTTAATGGTGTAGTTTACTGTGTTATACCCACGAAGTAAAGAGATCCGTGATTATAAAACAAGATAAATTTATTTCATTTTAAGAGCTCAGCCTAGTTACAGAAGTATCTTAATAATAAACAAAACAGAATATTTAACTAGTAGTACAAATTATTTGCACATTATAAAATTGACGGTTATACCGAAATAAAAATAGGCCAACCCGAAATTCAAAGTAGTTCCCATGGTATCGCACTAAACCGAATATAAAATAAATAGAGAAAAATAAAACAAAAATAGTATAAATAAATTTATTTTTATTGCAACTTTTGCGTTAACCTTACTGTCACTAAAGGGGTAATTTTAATATTAAGTATTCTGGAAATTTACACTTTTTATTATAGGATAGCTAACAAAATTGGGCCTAAGCTCAAACAAGCTAGTCCATACGGATGCCAGGATGGATGATTTTACACTTTCGTGAACGTATTTCGTTTTTGAACGTATATTGAAGAAATTTTGCGGTATTGTATCCCATAACCTAACCGACAGATTAAGTCGGATAACCCCCCACCCAGTTTACTTAACTTAAAAGATTATCGAAACTTCTGGACCGATTTTAATGAAACAAAGATAATTACGAACCATCTCGATTACATTGGTTTTAAAAAACCGCATCGAAATCGATTCAGACTGTCCTACAGATATACAGAGCCACAGATACACACATCAAACAAACACCTCTTTTTCAGTTCCAAGTTCTTAGTTAGCATCTGCCACTCCACGGATACGAGAGTCAATGGCTTACTTCTGCAGGCAGAAGCCAACAGCAGAAGCTATTAGTCGGGGAATGAGGTTTACGGGACTGTGACGTATCCCTCGTACTCCGGCTTTTTCTTGACCGGATAATGACCGTCGGTCAATAGAGTCTTGGTCGGCTTCTTCTGGGATAGCAGGCGCTCATGGCCATCAGTCAAGTCGCGCGCCGGTTGCTCTCCGTTTAGGAGCTCGGTGCGCAGCACCTCTAGACGCCAGAATGCCCATGACGGGGTGAATTGGAAAAAAAAGAGTCGGAAAGCGGACGTTAGCAGAAGCCGGGAATACCCCCTTGGAAATTGTGATGATTGCTAATAATATAATAGTGACGGCACCGTTGATTATCCTACGTCATCAAGTACATGAAATATACCAAGTTGTATCAATGACTAGTAGACTCAATAAACGTTGGCCTGCCTATGCACATCGTAGTTAATGGGTAAATATTATTAAATATTATAAATAGATAAACATTACACAATGTAGTAATCAGTGTTCACTCTACTAGTGTTTACATTGGAAAAACAACAATAGCATCTTCTATCTATGCAGTTACTTGTCGTCAAAACCATCGTAGGCCATACTAATCCCTTCCCGATTGCTGTAGGTGTTCACTAGCGTTTAATGCTGAACCCTTACTTGTTATGCATTGTGCTCGATACCCTCTCAGCGGAAGTTCAAGACATGCCTCCTCTGCTTATAAAGTACGCTGACGACATTGTACGCGGCAATAAATGACATCATCCGAAGGGCGCTTGTCACCGTCAACGTACATGACGATGGTATGAGGCATGACGGCATGATGTTCATTGCTTGGAAACGTGGGAGGGCGCTGGTGTGGGACGCGCTACTTGCGTGGACACTCTGGCGCCGTCCCATGTAACCTCTACCGCCCGCAGCACTGGAGCTGCGCCTCTGCTGCTGAGGACCTCAAACGGAGGAAATATGAAAGCTTAGGCCAGGACTTCATATTTCAGCCGTTTAGGCTCGAGACGTTGGGACCGTGGGGTCCTGACGCTTTGGAGCTTTTTCAAGATTTAAGCAAAAAGCTAATCCACACCACAGGCGGCTCGTTCCTCGGATAGAGGATAAGCATTACTATCCAATGAGGCAACGCAGCTAGCTTTCTGGGCACCATTCTGGGGAACAACGGTGTAGATAATTTTTTTAATATTTAATATTTTAGTATTAGTGTTTATTTTTTGGTTCTCATTGTAAATATTTTTTCTATAACTTGAAAAATTAATGAAACTCATTCAAATTCAAATTCAAATACTTTTATTGTGACACACAGGTTGGTATACATAATTATAAATAATATACAGATCTTAAGTAAATACAGAGAGCTCTGTGGTCTGCCCACGGACATACAATAATTCAGAGTTTTAGGTCATTCAAATCAAATTAAATTTATCTACGCACATGTCATATTGTTATTAAATAATTATTATGTCAAATTTATTTTACTACTAAGCTAATAATACCTATATAAGTCATTAAATTACATTATTTATTTTCTATATTTGCAAAGTATAGTTAATAATTCATTTTAAGTTGAGTCGTTTAAAAATTCGTTAACAGAGTCTACTAAATAATCAAGTATTCCTACTGCTTTGTCAACTAAATAATCAAGTATTCCTTTTTTTAAATACTACCCAGTCATTACACCCTCTGATGTGAGCCGGTAGTTTGTTATATATTTTCGCCGCCATTATTATAACACTATTACCACATAGAGTTGTTTTATGGGCTGGTGCAATTAATTGATCACAGCGACGCGCTCGCGTGCTGAAAGTAAATCTGTTGATGTACCGCCTTACGAACATTGCACATTCATAGATATAGAGCGAAGTTACCGTTAAGATCTTTAGTTTTTTAAAATAAGGTCGACAACTCTCTGTTTGTCTTATCCCAACTATCGCACGTATGCATTTCTTCTGAAAAATGAAAACTCGCTCATGATTGGTGGCATTTCCCCAAAAATTATACCGTATCTGAGTCGCGTAGCTACATATCCATGGTAGGCAGTGATAACAGCATCTTGATTTGCAATCTTCGATAAGTTTCTCAGTGCATACGAGAATTGGCTTACTTTTTTGCACACAAACTCTATGTGCGTTTGCCATTTTAAGTTGCTATCGATGTGCAGACCCAAGAACTTTGTTGTTGATGTTTCTCCTATTTCCATATCATCAAACATTACCTTAGTACTGGAATACAACAGAGAACCCACGACGCGATTTGCAAGCGGGTGGTCGTGACATCCCCCTCCGCCGCTGCGCAGGTCATGCATGTGATTATTATGATGATGGGCGGGTGCATTGGCTATCTTTCGGAGGTTAGGAATGCCTCTGACCGATGTAACTCGGGTGTAGTTTATTATTATTTTGTTCTTTTATTGACAATAGGCTTGCATTTGACCTCAACTCACCTGATGGAAGGCGGAAACACTATTCTTAGTAATCCTCTCCGAAACTTCGTAATAAAATTTGTTGCTGGTTTCAAGACAGTACTGGGATTAGCTTGTGCTCGGGCGCATTCTATGGGCGCGCATGAGTGTCAAAACCTGGGACCTTTGTGTAGTCGCAGCGGTAGATCCTGGCTACATAGGAGTTGTAATAATGGAAAGTAATTTTTAATGGTGCCCATTAAAAATGCCTCTCATCCAAAGTCTTATATATAATGCTCTCACCACACGGCCGCCAAGACGGCAGACCTTGGATTGGCTTGGAAATTAAGTTTGAAATGAAAATGCAGGTAAAGAAGGAAAAGGGTAAGGGAAAGGGTATTTTGTATATTTTGTAATAACAAAATATCTAGAGGCGACTGATAGCTATAAATCTGAGTCCGATAGCTGCCAGCCGGATGCGGAAGGACAGGACAGGACACACAGGACTGGATTTTGTGGAGATCTCAGAGGGAGGCATATGCTAAACAGTGGGTATCTTTTGGCTGATATAATGATGGTCTGTCCGCGGGCGTATTTAGTCCAATAGTACGCGACCGCATCCTGTGTGGGGTAAGGGTCTATAATGGATAGCCCATAGAGTTACTATACGAGGTATATAACTCTATGGATATAACTCTTTGTGATATCCAGTCTCCCAGTCTCTAGCCAAACTCATTTTTCAGTATATAAACTCCTTGCCCTGTTGATGTAAAAGCCCTGCTTTTGTGCGGGCACAGACCTACAGAAAAGGTCAGGGCCGGTCAGGGCCGGGCCCTACCGGTACACATTCTTAAAATGTTTATTCAATTGTAATCAAGCGCTTGCCGGGAATGGTTTGCAGGTAGAAATGGACGACGACGAATTAATGTGCGTCGTCTTACTGATTGGCGCGAAAAACTAATAAAAAAAGGAAAGAAGGTAGGTTGGATGAGGAGGAGAAAATTAATGAGGGTGGGCAGTAACGGTCTACTGCCATTAGTCTTCGTGAATACATGAATTTGACTCGTGTCAAAAATTGGCTATGTTTAGCCTGGGGCTTGACCAGGGTCCAGCCCAAGGTTACTATCCTTCTACTCGGAAACTAATGATCCTAGAACACTAGTTCCTAAAAAGATATGATAGCAGTCGTCGAGATTTACATTTGGGGTAACAGCTGTCAAACCTAAAGGGGTTATATCTCTGATTCTATTGGTTCTAGAACACTAGTTCCAATATAGACATGAGAGTACTCGTCGAGATCTACATTTCGAATAACAGCTGTTAAACTTAAAGCCGTTATAACTTTGATTCTATTGGTCCTAGAACACTAGTTTCTAAAGAAAAAATATATCACTCGTTGAGATATACATTTCAAGTGACAGTTATCAAATTGAAAACTGTTATAACTCGAGAACCATAGGTCCTAGAAGACTAGTTTATATAGAGAAATGATATTAGATACTCGTCGAAATCTACATTTCGTAAGAGAGCCGTCAAACTTAAAACTGTCATCCGAAATGTAGATCTCGACAAGTGCTATCATGTCTATATAGGAACTAGTTTTCTAAAACCAATAGAATCAGACATATAACATATAACCTTTAAGGTTGACAGCTGTCGACGAGTACTATCATATCTCTTAAGGAACGAGTGGACTAAGGGTCAACCATAGAGTTATATACGTATCCCAGGTATACCAATCTCTTTGATGATAACAGATCCGCCCCGATCGCCCGGCCCGGAAAGCTAATGGGCTGTATATGCCGATTATAAGGAGATTATATGCAAGCCACACCTCTTTCTGACCGGTTTGAATGTTTTTACTGGGTGATTACTATAAAAATGATATGACCTCCAGGTTGAACCCGGGCCGGCCCAGCCCGGCCCTGACCGGTTGGTCTGTGCCCGGCCTTAGAATTCGTGACGCATCTCGTCAACTTAAAATAGTATGAACGCGCATCAGGCGCGCGCGTTCGAGCGCACCCCGTCCCTACGGGGTGTCGCATCCGATGAAACCTGAAAGGCCCTTCCGGCTACAGGTGCTCCCAGGGGGTGTTTAGCACGTATGCGCCTAGGTCTTTTTTTTGGCGAGTCGTGCATAACCAGCTGGCCGGCCGGCTGGTACTCATGAGAGTTCACCTCCTCCCTCCCAACCGCTATACCGGAGGGTGCCCATTTCCTTTGCGTTGGGCGCAAAAAAAAAAAAAAAAATCAGGCGCGCGCCGACGCGACCTGCGTTTTACTAGCGTCGCCGACGCAACCTGCGTTATCGACGCTCCCCGCGTCGGCGACGCTTGTTATAATCCGGGCCTTATAGTGCGTATTAACGTAAGGAGGTAATACTTACCGATCGCCTTTTTATCCGAATACACAGGAGCCAAGGAAAGGTATGTGATTCAGAATTTTAGACGTATCGTAATTTTTTCAAGTTATTACATTTTTTTGTTTAACATTCTATTCTTCTTCATCTTAGCGGTAAATCCGGGCAAAGCGACTAGCGGCATTGCTTTACTCGTAATATAAAAACTCTTAAATTAAAGCAATAAAAAAAATAAAGTCACCAACCCTATTTTTTTCGTTTTCAGAACTGGTGCGCAACGCAACTGGAAATGTCAAGTGCGCCACTTGACATTTCCAGTGACGTTTAAATTCCGACGATGCAAATTAGTGATAGCCTAGTACCGGTTTGCGTTTTACATGTAAGTTACAAATGGCCCTTGGGGACCGCTCTCTGGCTGCTTTCCTAGTATAAAATGTTATGCTGGTAGCGAGAACCGAGGCGGTCTAGATATTTTGGTCAGATTGTATGAGTGTCGACCACGCTTCGCTAATGCAGTGAAAGCCGCATCTGGTTTTGGAAAACATGTGGCAACAGGACAGCGGTTCATATGTTTTTAAATTTTTTACCCATAGCGAAATACCTAGATAGCGAAAATATGAGTTAGAAAAAGTAATCGCCTAATTGAAGTTAAGGTACCTACTTGTGTCTAAATTTTAGCAAACAGTAGCTAAAAACTTTACTTAGGCAGTTAATTAATGGACTGCAGTTTAAGATAATGAAATGGAGTGGTTAAGCCCAAACCAAATATCAAATAAATCTCGAACTAGTTATCCGACTGACTACTCCATAAAGGTGTAATAAAACCCAAACCACAATTTATTTTTATGGCATATGATACCATAAACTGGATATAGCAAAACCATCACCTATTATATTTAGTGCAGGTCGTATAATTTATAGATGACAATATGATTTTCGAAATGAACCAATATTAGTGCGAGCTCACAAGGATATTCGGCGGGGTTTCTGTAAAATCTAAGTTTGTAGTAACTGACTTTTCATTTGTTTTCTGTGACCAGTTTCCGATCGGAAACGTACCATATAGGTTTGTGACCTATGATATTACCTTTCATTTAAGCCAATAGTGCTCTTTTTGACATCACAATCATCGGCATTCGCATGTGGGCGCACCTTTGTAGCACTTTGTAGCGTAAATAGAAAGTAATCTGTTTACAAATCAGTGCGTTTCTGTTTTCTGTGATATTACATAGAAAGGTCATGCATTCGTCTGGGCCGTTTGACGTGTGAGAGTAAACTTTCCATTTGCGGGCATGTATAACGAGGCTCTTCTTTTGCAACTGAATGAAGCCTTCTTCCGTATTCATACGACGCGGCGAGCTTGCCGATTGACCGGGGGCCTAAAATGGAGAGTGGGGCGGGGACTCCTTTCTGGTCCAAGTATATTTCATGTTTTAAACTATTGTGGCTTTTAGACATTATTTATAACTCAAATTCGAATAAGTAGTCCCTCATTACTTGATAAAATATGCCTAACCTAACGTAAAAGTTTTATATAATAGGCTATGTATGTTTTAAACTTCATTTACAATTTAATTTTAAAGATTTCGACCTTTCGTGATTTTCACCTTTCGGGATTACAAAATTCAAAATTCAAAATTTCAAGTTTCGGTATGTATATCGAGTAACGTCATTTCGTACTTTCGATATACGTTGTATTAACATCGGTATTTTAATGATAGGCATTTGTGTTTTCGGTATTATAATGCGCTCCTAATTAAGGCAACGCTTCCAGAACCCGGGAACCCGGGTGACCGTTTCGTACTTTGAGGCTAGTCGAGCTTCAGCACCGCAAAGAGCTCACCAGTTAGGTATGCATCCTGACGTACTAGCAAAGCGAGGTTGATCAAGATCTTCTGCTAGGGACCCTGAGACTGGTTAAGTCTCGTTAAGTTAAGTAAGTTAAGGCACCCCGTGATGGTATACTGTACTTAGTCGGGAATTGTTCATCCGTCTATAACGGGAGTTAATTGCTATAGCCTATAGCCGCGGAGTGGAGTTAAGCTATAGCAGCCGCGTAACACGTATGAACCACGCTTCTTTGCAATCCCGCCAGTCCAGCGGGATCCCGCAATATTTACGACCGATGTTAGTCCCGCAAAATGTATGCGGGATCCCGGTACTATACCCCTAGGTGATATTGAAGGTCTGAATGATGACGGACTTGGCAAATTTGTACAAAATCCAATAAGTAATTAAAATACAAAAATGAGTCAGGTAAATTTCCGGGCGAAGTTATAGGGAACGCGGCTGGTATTTATTACGTTTTCAAGTTATGTTTGAACCACAATATTCTACATGAAGCTCTAACGGAATGAAACATGAAATTACATAGATGGTCAAATCCCTTTAAACGGGTTCCTTAGTTAACAAAGGAACCCTTAGAGTTTCGTTATGTCCGTCCGCTTGTCCGTCCGTTGGTCCGTCCGTATGTCCGTCCGTCTGTCCGTCTGTCCATTCGCGGTTTAATGTAAAGTAAAATATGTAATATGGGATAATATGGGATACACGATAAAAATATTTGATTGATTGGATACTTCCCCTACACGTAAAGCGCGGGACGAAATGTTTTTAGCGCATACTCCATCACCTTCAGGTCTTTTAAAATAATTTAGTGTATCTCAATATCGTTTTTGCTTAATACGTGTCCCTCCCCTCCCATAAATTTCATCAAAATCTGTTAAGTATTTTTGCTCGAAAGTGTAACAGCGTGATCCAGCTGTTGGAACTACATTGAATTTCGGGATAATTTATAGCCTATGTGTTATTCTTGAATATAAGCTACAACACTGTCAATCGAAAATTTCATCAAAATCAATCTAGACGTTTCGGAGTCTATATTATGAATCATAGATCAAAGTAGGTATGAAAGAACATAGTTATGTCTTTGATCAGGTGTCTTGCTTCTCCTTTAAAGGGTACAAACAATAACAACGTCAATGCTTAAACAATTGATATTGATTGCTTTACTTATGTAAATAATTGATAATAAGTCTCAGCATGGTAGTGTCCCCGCCAAGTAGACCGGTTCACCCATTTATGAAAGCATGTTCTCAGAAATCAGATATTAGTAGCTATTTTTGTACCAGAGGTAGTAAAAATGTTCAGGGGATTTCACTGCGTTCGTGGTAGGTAATGTAATTAACATTATCAGTCCACTGCAGTGGCATACATGCACTTTCTCCCATTTTAATTTTTATTTTAGTTATTTATCTCATTCAGCTAACAGAGAACCCTTTCTGTTAGTAATTCAGCTTACAATTTATGTAAGACTCATTAGTGTACGCGCGTCGCCGAAACTTGTTATATGTGCCTAACACATAAAGGCTTATCAAGTATCATCACTATCACTACATATTACAAAACAGAGTCCCACACCACGGCTGTCGGTCTTTTCGCGATAAACTCAAAAACTACTGAACGAATTTTCTTGCGGTTTTCACTAATAGGCTGATTGTTTCATGAGGAAGGTTTATAGACAATACGCGAATGAAGTCGCGGAGTGCCTGCTAGTACTTTAAATTGCTCCTGCGGGCGATGTGATCTGCTATTGCCACTTAAACGTTGCTACATTATATATTTTCCTACATATCGGAGTTTTGGAGATGGAGGAGGAAAGAGATTTTGCGGACAGCCACCGACGACTTGGATGATGACTTTTCACAATGATATGCGAGCATCAAATACTGAAACGGATAATACCCAAAATATACCGTTGTTGCGAAAATTTACAAGGAGTGCAGACCCCGAATAATATGTGAATAATGTAGCAAGGCCGAAGAAAAAAAAGACCGGACAACGACTCATTTGTTAACACCGCAGCAACTGCTGTTGTACAGGATCTACAACAATGATCCAAAGAATCAAATTGGCCAATCAGGCACGCTACAGAGATTATCATTTCTGTTCTTAAAATTTCGATCAAATCCGAGATCTTTCAGCCATCACTGACAACAATCACTAGTTAAAGACTTTTGTACTTCTAGAAAAGAGTTTAGAGCTACGACTCTTGTATGTATTTAATTCTTTTACTTAGCGTGTCAATGAAAAACGCAATTATGTACGGGCCCAAAACTGAGCCACATTGACAGCACCGTTGGTGGCTGTCAATGTCCAGGTCCTGTCAAGATCCTCCTGCGTGCAGTGTTTATCTGCATGTTTTTTGTCCACAGGACACGATAAGAGGTGTGACATAGTCCTTCCACCTGACCATGTTATCCTTGCTCCGGCCGGTCTGACTCCGAAACCAATTGTGTATTATGTATGTATTTACTTGGCGCAGACACTGGCGAGCCCTTATGCAAATACATATTTTTTCAAAATGGGTATATAAAATAAGGCTACGCCAATATTGCTTTCAATTCAACTTCTAGACATTACGTCTTACAATTTAGCACGTTTATAAAATCATGACTACTGAAAATTATCTCTATGGAGATGAACAGATTGATGTACCACATGATCTTAATGTAGGAGCTATTGTGCTGGAAAAATGTAAGCAGTATGGAGATAAAACTGCAATTGTAAGTATATTTGCTTCTTAATTCATGATATTTACATACACATAATTTTGATTGACGGATTGTTTATTATCATCATCATAAAGTAAATGAAATGGCACGGGATTCAATCGAAAATAATAAAAATAATAATATACTGTCACTGGGTACTAATCGACTCTCGAGAATATTCAACTAGTATCAATGTCCCCAGCGGTAGACCTCGAATAGTGAGCTTGTTGCTGTGCTGTAGTTCGACTAGCCTCAAAGTACGAAACCATCACCCAGATACTTTTTTAAGTTTTGGGATCGTATGTTCATCTGATCATATGTTCGCCCGGCTTTACTTGTGGGCCAGCGCGACTTCGTTCGCGTGGCGTCCTACAATTACCCTACCCCATCCTACATCTACCCTACACCCACTATCCCATACCTTCTAGACGGTCTAGACCAGGGATCCCCAAACTATTTTGGACAGGTGACCCCTTTTCCAAAATGAACTGTTACCTCAGACCCCCATGACCAAATTACCTACTTTTAAGATCAACCACCTTATTCATAATGGTCCGCTAACTTAAAACAGCTGCTACAGAATGTTATTTTTCATTCTGACTTAGGTCGATAGAAGAAGACAGAGTGAGAATTAGCAATGCTTTAGCTTAATAAGGGGGCCTATCTTTAGTTTTTTCCTATTGATACAAAATATCTAGGTACTAAGATACCAATTGGAAAACTTTGCACTTGGTTAAGTGAGTAAAGTTGACTTCATTTTCTCATCAAAATTTAACAAAATAAAAAGACATACAATTCAGTAAATATCAAGTTTAATTTATAATGATTATTACAAATTAAGTACTTAAAGAATCTTAAGTAGGTAGGAAATTATATTTAAAAAAGTATTGAGCAGCAAAGAGAAAATAAAACATTCAGTGTGATGGATGAACCTGGTGACTATCTACCAATCTAGCTACATCCGGTTCAATATTGGTGAGTTGCAGCCTTAAATCTCCACGTTCGTTGATTTTCAAACGGTTTCTTTGTTTCGTCAAAATGTTTGTTACCACACTGAAGCTTTTTTCAACTAGGTATAATGATGGAAAAGCCATAAGGTATTTTTCAGCAATGTTCCACAATGTAGGATAAGCAGAAGTTCAATCAAGGCTATCAGAAGTTCTTATTGCAACGCAACATTAAAACACATTGCGTCAAGCACAGATGCGTCTGTGGCTGTCCGCAAAATCTCTTTCCTCCTCCATCTCCAAAACTCCGATATGTAGGAAAATATATAATGTAGCAACATTTAAGTGGCAATAGCAGATCACATCGCCCGCAGGAGCAATTTAAAGTACTAGCTGGCACTCCGCGACTTCATTCGCGTATTGTCTTTAAACCTTCCTCATGAAACAATCAGCCTATTAGTGAAAACCGCAAGAAAATTCGTTCAGTAGTTTTTGAGTTTATCGCGAAAAGACCGACAGCCGTGGTGTGGGACTCTGTTTTGTAATATGTAGTGATAGTGATGATACTTGATAAGCCTTTATGTGTTAGACACATATAACAAGTTTCGGTGACGCGCGTACACTAATGAGTCTTACATAAATTGTAAGCTGAATTACTAACAGAAAGGGTTCTCTGTTAGCTGAATGAGATAAATAACTAGAATAAAAATTAAAATGGGAGAAAGTGCATGTATGCCGCTGCAGTGGACTGATAATGTTAATTACATTACCTACCACGAACGCAGTGAAATCCCCTGAACATTTTTACTACCTCTGGTACAAAAATAGCTACTAATATCTGATTTCTGAGAACATGCTTTCATAAATGGGTGAACCGGTCTACTTGGCGGGGACACTACCATGCTGAGACTTATTATCAATTATTTACATAAGTAAAGCAATCAATATCAATTGTTTAAGCATTGACGTTGTTGTTGTTTGTACCCTTTAAAGGACAAGCAAGACACCTGATCAAAGACATAACTATGTTCTTTCATACCTACTTTGATCTATGATTCATAATATAGACTCCGAAACGTCTAGATTGATTTTGATGAAATTTTCGATTGACAGTGTTGTAGCTTATATTCAAGAATAACACATAGGCTATAAATTATCCCGAAATTCAATGTAGTTCCAACAGCTGGATCACGCTGTTACACTTTCGAGCAAAAATACTTAACAGATTTTGATGAAATTTATGGGAGGGGAGGGACACGTATTAAGCAAAAACGATATTGAGATACACTAAATTATTTTAAAAGACCTGAAGGTGATGGAGTATGCGCTAAAAACATTTCGTCCCCCACTTTACGTGTAGGGGAAGTACCCAATCAATCAAATATTTTTATCGTGTATCCCATATTACCCAAATAAAAATACATGGGTACTTTTAACATATTTTACTTTACATTAAACCGCGAATGGACAGACGGACAGACGGACGGACATACGGACGGACCAACGGACGGACAAGCGGACGGACATAACGAAACTCTAAGGGTTCCTTTGTTAACTAAGAAACCCGTTTAAAGGGATTTGACCATCTATGTAATTTCATGTTTCATTCCGTTAGAGCTTCATATAGAATATTGTGGTTCAAACATAACTAAAAACGTAATAAATACCAGCCGCGTTCCCTATAACTTCGCCCGGAAATTTACCTGACTCATTTTTGTATTTTAATTACTTATTGGATTTTGTACAAATTTGTCAAGTCCGTCATCATTCAGACCTTCAATATCACCTAGGGGTATAGTACCGGGATCTCGCATACATTTTGCGGGACTAACCTCGGTCGTAAATATTGCGGGATCCCGCTGGACTGACGGGATTGCAAAGAAGCGTGGTTCATACGTGTTACGCGGCGGCGCATGGAGTGGAGTGGCTGGTTGAGCGCAGGCTAAGCGATGCGAGGGCGCCCGAGAGGGAATAGGGATGATGACTGGGTCAAAATGTTTAAATTCTAATTGGTCCGTCAGTTAGATTATCAAAAATATTAAAATGTTTCGGAGTGGAGGCTCGTGACGTTGCTTCTGAGTAAAATTTCACCTTAGGCGTGATGTCCCGCAACATTTCAACGCACAGTAACGAAGTTATTTTTGTTTAACTAACTAACCAAAAAAATACTTATTTACCATTTTTTTATAATCTACCTGACGAACTAAAAAATTCATTCAGTCATAATCATATTCCCGCGCCTATCCCGCGATTAAATTTTTTTATAAGATACAACTTGTACTTTGACGCAAGACAGTGTTTTATTCATTGAATATTCATTGTTTTCTCTTCTTATCTTATTCTTTGTCAATTTATGTCTTAATCTTTATCTATGTCTAAAAGTATTAGTAAATCAGCTTCATTAATTAAAGCTCAACTAAATAAAATAAAAATGAGGTCTATAAGGTCTTTATTACGACTGATTTCTGAGGTCTTATGTCCACCCTGCGGGATCCCGCTAATACCTGGATCCAGCGGGACTAAGATGGTTCAGTCCCACAAATACCTGGATTGAAAATATCATACGGGATTGCATTCCCTAGTGCTCATCAAGACCATTACAAATAGCCCAAACACGATAGAGTTATCTTGTTGCGTTCATTAGTACCTATGATCACCTTCCGACTCCATCATCTGACCAGCTCCTTGGTACCATATTAAAGCATTGTCATCTAAGTTACATAGCTATACCACATTTCAGCTCAATTGCACGCCGGGAAGTGCGTCAAATAAGGCTTGCAAGATTTATCCCGAACATTTTTGAACACATTGGACGATTAATAAGGGGAACAATGTATTTCATGTTCCGCAGTTAGAACCGAAACATCGTTTATCCATGTTGCTACCATCGGTGGATTACTGATGGCATTATCAAAGTAAAGAACTGATGTGCGAGTTTATGAATTCGAAATTAGTTAACGACTTTAAAGTACAACTAGAGAAGAGTTAAAAAACAACAATGTAGGGCAAAGTTGGAAGCCAAGAAGGAAACTAACGATGGAAAAGTACCTGGAGTTTTTAAAGTTCTTATTCCAAATAGACAAGGCTTTCCTAGTAAGATACCAATTAATACAGCAGTTGAAATTTAGGCCGTACCTGGGATGTAGCAAGTATGGGATAGCCTTGAGGGTGAGGGTAGCCTTGTTTGGGATGTAACAATCAAATCCCTCTATCCTTCGTATAACTTCGATTAACTCTGTTGTACAACATAGCTGTAGCATGTAGTGTAAAAGTAGTATTGAATGCTCTACGTTTTCTACACTAAATAAATTTAAATGAAATATTTTAAAAAGTACAATAAGGCACTCCGCACATGACGCGACATCCACGCAACAGACACGCGACAGCCACGCGACAGCCACGCGACAGCCACGCGACAGCGACGCGACGGACACACACAGGATGCATGCAGGACGCATGCAGCACGCATTCACTTCGAACACGACGCGGCACTGTCAAGTGACTGTTTACAAAGATCATTTGGCACGTGGCCGAAATCAGAATTAACGCTGCCATCTTGTAAAGCGTCATTTTTGACAGACAGCTGGAGTTGATGTTTGACACTCACGCCCTCATACAAATGCCAAATGATCCTTGTAACTGTGATGCAATGAGGAAAGAAAAAGCTCCTTTTAAGAGAAGAGAGCACAATGTCAAATAATGCGTGAAACATATGTGCACAAACTAGAAGAACTATACATAAAATTAAATTGCATCATAGTTTATCTTATCTTAGATATACCTACACTCAGCAGCACAAAAACGTGTCTAAGTGCTTGTCGCAAATTTATAAAGAAACTATGGGTTATTTATGAGATGTCTAGTCTTGCGTATAGATTTGAAACAACTTGTTTAGTTTATCTACTTAGTGCTATGACTCACTTTTTCTAACAATCGGTGCCAGAACTGTTTTCAACGTTAATCTAAGAGGTAAGTTTATATGTGAGGTTTTTTTATATGTGAGTCTAAGACAAATGTTTATTTATTTGTTAGAATTAAAACACTTTTTATACAAGTTCCACTATAATTATTATGTTTTATTTGTCACTTACTGTTACCCAAATTGGTCAGGCGGTCTTATTAGCCAATTTGGGGCCAATTATCACCATATTATTTGCACTTTAAGAGGTACCCGTCACAATGAACGGTCACAGGTACGAGTATTTAACGCTAAAGTTGTATCGAAAAATGGCTTACTATACTCTATTTTTTTCAACTATAAAGTACTGAGGCTGAATACAACATACTCATTGGTTCATTCAAATTAAGTAGGTACGCTAAGGCGGCTTTCACGGTGTGGATTTTACCTGCGATTTTAATCTATGTTACAAAAATAAATCTAAAATATCTATACATATTGTTATATTTCTCTGTATATAATTATTGTGTACAATAAACAGTTAAATAAATAAATAAATAAAATCGTAAAGACAAAAAGTCTGTACATTGAAGATAATCGGAAGAAAACCAACCAGAGCGACTTAAAACAACCACCTCAACACGTTACGACTATTTTAAAATTTCATGTTTGTCTATCTGTCTGTTTGAACGTGCATCACATAAAAACCGCTGAACAGAGTTCTATGAAATTTTGTATAGCAATAGTATATCCTCGGCCAACATTTAGGCTATAAAACAAATCTTAACTTTCTTGAGAAATAATAAACCAGCAATAAAAACCTCTGGTGCGGTAAAAATTTAGTATTTTCTAGAGGTCATTCAGTATCTGAGATGTATAATGATGAGAGCGTTGGTGGCCTAATGATTAAGGGGTAAGACACGTACCCCGAGGTACCGGGTTCGAACAGCAGTGCCGCTATGTACCAATTCTTTTTATAGTTATGTACATCAGTTGAACACTGACCAGTGTCCTTGCGGTGATGATCCAATCTGGTCAGGTTCCCCTGTTAACAGATGTCCGTCAGATGGCAGTCGCTCCACTATAATCGCCTGATCTGCTAAATCATGGATCGAGACGGATCCTGGGCCCTTGCGCGCGAGACCACAACCGGGACATTATCGTCAAGATGACCATCCAAGATGCATGGTTCATTTTAAATTGTCGTTGAAGGATCGGTATTTTGTTCATGTTCAGAGGCCCACGCGGATGTAGTCGCAGGCAACAGGTAGTATATAATAATAATATGGATAAACGGCTGTCAATCGGCACGCTCATGGCCCATCATCGCCACGGAAACCATAACCAATTATCCTGTCCTCTGGTTTTATTCGTCATTGCTGGGGGGCTATGGGGCGTTATGACTAGAAAACTATTAGTCCTAGAAGACTAGTTTCTAAAGAGAAATGATAGTAATCGTCGAGATTTACATTTCGGATGAGAGCTGTCAAACTTAAAATAGTTATAACTCGGAAACTAGTGGCCCTAGAACACTACTTGCTAAAGAGAAATGGTAGTACTCGTCGAGGTTTACATTTCGGATGACAGCTGTCAAACTTAAAATAGTTATAACTCGGAAACTAAAGGTCTTAGAACACTAGTTGCTCTAGGGAAATGATAGTACTCGTCGAGATCTACACTTCGGATGACAGCTGTCTAATGTGAAAAGTGTAATAACTTGGGAACTATTGATCTCAGAACTCTTGTTCCTGAAGAGTAATGATAGATCTGTGCCATTCTAAAGGAGTGTAATAAAAAATAACAATATAATATAAGGAGTATGTGTGGGGTCATCATCATTGATAAAATGAGGAGTAATGTGATAAAAGTTCGTTAGGATGATGTGATGACTAGGATTGAAAGAGGTATGCTTGTGGGGAGGATGGCAGAAAAACAGCATACACATGGTATCTATCGTATGAATGTGAATGGAAGGGTCGAAAGAGCGCCCAAGAAGGACATTATATTGATCAACTAAATGACCAGCTCCAATAAGGGCAGGTTACCCTCAACCGGCGTAAATGCATGAAAATATGTATGAACGTAGAAGACGCAAAAGAGGTGTGTTAGGATCGTAGCTTGGGCCCTCGATAGTCTCTGCCTACCCCTATGGGACACGGGACTGAGTGTTGTATGAATGTAATAATAGTACCTATACATATATATTTAGGTTTACTTAATGAAAATTGAAAAGCATGCGGGACCAATTTTCATATCAGAAGTACCTTATTTCACACTACATAATATTTAATCGACGAGGGTCTTACATTTGTATACCGGGTCACAGCTTTCTAGTTTTTAGCTTCAATCAAACAAAAACTGAAACATCCCTAGGAGACACGTATGCAGTGAGTGTCATGTCAGTGTCAAGTTGCATGTCGTTACGATGTCGTTAGCGTGCGATGTGCGCAGACTAAATATATAATTTTTTTCTCACACGCGACATGCATCCGACGTGTAGGATGCATGCATCCTACATGCGTCCTACATGTAGCATGCATGTCGCGTCATGTGCGGAGTGCCAAAGAATACATGTTCTTACAACAAAACTATAGTAGATATAATTCATGTAGTACGAAAATCTCTGTATGTACTTTAACAAATTAATGTTTGAAAAAGTGAAAATAAATAGGCATGTTTGCATAACAAAGGAGTAGACTCACACTATCTGGTATTAGTAGTATTGAAACGTCTATATTTTCAATAATCAATTAAAATAGGACGTTTTGAAAATTTATTTATTTATAAAATAAATATTTGCATGACAGAAATAAATTAAATAATGCTAATACTAAATTATTAAATAATATTTACGAATAAAAATCTTGCCCCAAGTCCCTTGTTAAAGGAATAGTCAGCTGCACTCATGACGGGCCACGAAGGGAACACCAAGGCGAAGGGCAACTCTAAATGTAGGGCTATCCAGCAGGGTGCCAATAGTGGATGATGGAAATGACTGAAGCCATAGGCCTGACTCCCATTCGCCGACAGCCAGGAGGCGGGCACGCACTGCAGGATCGGTTGACGTATTAACCAGATTATCCCGCACCAAGCTGCAGAGCGGCTCGTCTCAAAGTTTCTGTGACGAAGAGGTGGACGAAAATTCAGTCCTGGGGCAGGCTAAAGTCCATGAATTCCTAGCCTCTGTCATGTATGCCACCTTACACGCGTTGGTAGACGTGCCCAAGATCTTATCTACCAACATGCATGTGCTGTGTACAGAGGACAGGAAAGCAGGTAAGGAAATACTAGAAATTTATCTGATGCCCAGACCACCAAACCTGACGGGTAGAGAGGCCTTGGCCCAAGCATTGTCATCGAAATTTATATTTAGGAACGTCATTAATGAATGTTTAATGGTGCTGTCGAGTCAAAAAGTAAATCAAGGTGTTTCCATAACTGACAGCACCGTAAAACATACGTAAACTGGGGGACAAAGAGGCAAAATCGTAGAATAACATAGGCCATGTGGGTACTAATATGCCGAAGGCGATCCGACACTGCTGTAAAATTTTGAATTTTACTGTCAACAAAGGAGGAAAAAGATTCGTCAAAAATTGGGGCACCTAGGAGATGAAGCGTGCTCTTGTTGACAAAGGAGATGTTTGGCGCCAGGGTATTGAATAATGCCGCGATAGTATTTTTATCTGGACATGTGTCTGGGATATACAACTCACACTTGGCTAAATTTAGCTCTAAGCCAATAGAGCGAATCAGGAGTTGCAGGTCCTCCAGCACTGTTGTCGCTTCACCACCTAGGGTCCCATCGTCCAGGTACCAAACGTTAAATTTGGATTTCAGTTTCTCTAAAATGGGGTGGATCGCCAGACCAAAGATAGCCGGCCCGAGCGGGTCACCTTGCTGACACCCAACGCTAGAATGCAATAAGTGATCCCTGTATATGAGTTTTGATGATTCTTTATAACATTGCCATAAAAACCCATATACAGAGGGTAACTTTGATTGCACTTGGGTCAGCAAAGCGCCCCTATCGACTGAGTTGAACGCATTTTTAACATCCACTTTCAGCAGCACTTCACAATCCTGGTTGAGTAAAAAGGTTCGTAGAGCATGTACCGCCGCCTCACAGCCACCCTTTGACCCAAAACCCATTTGAATTGGCTGAAAATAAGCGGCCAATTGTTCGGTAGCGCTCTTACAGCAAAGTTTAGCTGCTAAGCGACGGTACGTAGTGCCGACAGCAATTGGCCTGACACCACCTCCTTTTTTATTCAAAGCTATGAGATTGGCCCCATACAGGATGTCGGTGAAACTATCCGCAACCGAACCAGATAGCATAAGGTTAGTTAGGTCCTTTAATTCATTGAGTAGGGACACTCCGGTTTACCGCAGCCGCCGCCGAGTACGTCTTTGAGGTGTTGTGGTGTCAGCCCGTCAATGCCGCCAGCAGAGCCTGTTTTAAAAGCGAAAATAGCTTGAAGTACTACATCCTCCGAGACTACAAGGGCGGGGGCATCCATACTTTTAGGATCATCAGGTAAGTGCAGAGCTGCTGAAGGTTGTGGATGTTTACTGCGAAGCGCAGTAAGCGTATCCGCCGAATCAGGAGCGACTGCATCTGTAGATAAAAGAATTCGTGCAGCACCCCTAATGTCACCTTCGCTTACTTTTGCTTCCACATGTTTATAAATATTGTAACTGGGTTGTGGCCGAGAGGTTAAATAGTCTAAAGAAGCAGGACTAATGCAGTTATCTTTTATAAGAGATGTGAGCGATTTTTGAAAATTATAAATAAGATAGGTACGTCCGTTTTCTATATAGTTTTAAATATAGGTAAGTTCATTTCCAAATTCGAAGTGCATTTTTTTCTTCTACTCACTATTTAAGATATGTAGACCTGCACCGTCGTTTATGGAGGTTGGAGGCTAAAAGTTACAAATTTCTATATTTTTCTGTTATTTTTGCCAAAATCGACGTAATTTAAGTGCAAATTCAATGATTTACTGATCCTGAAAATTTGAGCTTTCTGGCATTCTCTAAACGGAAGATATGAGGGTGTGAACATTCGACGAAACTCTTCAAGAAAAGTTAGGCAGTGTTCAATTTTTTTTGCCCGGCTTGTTTGGTTTCATTAAAAAAATAATTCATTTATCTAAATTGCAGCGATATAAACTGGCTGGATGAGGAATAGTCTGTTATTAGATCATAATAAGTAGAAAGATAGTGTGGTGACTAAGAAAAGCGTAGTATTTTCAAAGATTTATTTACGAACCAATTATAAATTGAGCAATTTACCAAAAACATATATTGGCTTAATATAATGTGGCTATCATTTTCAGGGAACTAACAGAGCTTTTTGATTGATTGATAATTTATATAAACAAAGAATGATATGGTAAATGGTCAATTTCTTTGCGTACATGTTTTTATCGGTTACAAATAATATTATTACTACAATTACCGTAGAAAATTGATTACAATAACCTACTAGCTTTTTATAAGCACCTAGATTCGTCGTACAATATGCGACGTAGTTCCTTACGATCGACTTTGCGTCTGCCACCGCGGGGCAGTTTCTCAATTACCCTCACAGCTGTTAATGGGGTTTTCGCATAGATCTGTAAATCAAAATAAAATCACAATTAATCACAATTTCATTCTATTAAACATTTCACCAACTATAACCTAATTCACCTGACGAAACCCGGCAATACCTTTGCACAATCAAGCCCTTAAATTGACAGCTTCGACTGGGCACCAATGGTTTCGCGACATTGAGGCTGTCGTGCAAAACCTCACCGCATTTACATTATATTTGCTATTCAAATTCGGAATTTCGGAACAATAGCCAGCGGAACTACTATAGTTACTAAGTTCGCTGCCAATAACACGACGTATTTTGACAAGAGGACTTAGCATCAGCTCCAGTATAGCGCCACTTAAATATTGGATATTTAATTGACGTTATGCAGTGGGTTTTGTTTTTTGGACACTGGCAGTGACGCACACGGACCGTCCTTCTGAGAATACAATCTTGTTCTAGCAAACCTGCTGGTTGACGAAGTTCAGGATCTCCTGAGGGTCCGGCTGTTGTCCCTCATGCAGCCTCACGAACGCCACAGCCACCTCCCCATACTGCGGGTCCGGCGCCCCCGCCACCGCCGCCTCCACCACGCTCGGATGCTGCAGCAGTACCGCTTCCAACTCATGGGGCGATATCTGGAAGATCAAAGATTTTTTTTGTCACACAACAGGCAAACAGGCAAACCAGCCTCCCGATGGAAAATGGCCAACGCTGTTTATAGACATTGGCAACTCCAATGCGTTGCCCACTTCTCTAACACGTTGCACGTTTCGTTGTAGATCAGGTGGCATCAGATGGTAGGACTCTGTCAAGGCTAAGGAGTCCGCCTGGGCAAATACCACCGCTTTGTCTATTTATACCGCTAAGCAGCAATGATTGCAATGTTGTGATCCGATTTGAATGATAAGGCCGCCAGCGCAAGTGACAACGCACCTGCGATTTTGCATTTTTGTTTCCTTCAACCTAAATGCATAAGCCGTAGATGTTATAAGCGACAGTTACCGCTTACCATAAGGTGGGTTGTCTTCTTGTTTGTCACTGCGTAGCATAGACAAAAGATGTTGAAAAACTGGACCTGAGTTCAGGATACCTTAAATTATGTGACAAACTATATTTCTATCTACGGCATTAAGTAATAATTATACTTCACGTCTGAGTGGGCTTAATAATAATAAATGACTAACCTGAGAGCCACCATAGTTTATAACATCCTTAATTCTATCAGTAATATAGACATATTTGTCTTCATCATAATAGCCAAGGTCTCCTGTTCTGTAGAAACCTTCTTCGTCCGTAAACTCTCGAGGGTCGTGATTGATATATCCTGTGAATTATAATCACATCACATTATGTCAAATGGTAAAACTATATGGTATGGACGGTCTACTGGCGATTAACAACAAACGGGCTGGTACAAAAGCCACAGTCTCTAAGTAAAATTGTAGCGTCAGTTGAGTTGTTTCACAGTGTGAACTGTGATCGCGCATATGTGTGTGGGTAATTACTCCCACAAACGAGCAGACGACGGCTGTAAATGATCGCATTTCGAGAGGGACGAGATTGTGTACACCTCCATCAATAGTACCTTAAACCAAGGCAGCGTAAGCGTCTACCCAGTAGAATTTCTGAACTCTTTAAGACCTGGACCTGCAGCACACTCTATTTTAAAGTCCGGTGTTCCGGTTATGCTTTTGCGTAATTTCACCCTCCCGAAACTATGCAATCATCATCATCATCATCATCATATCAGCCAGAATACGCCCACTGCTGGGCATAGGCCTACCCCAGAGATCTCCACAAAGGCCGGTCCTGTGCTTTTCGCATCCAGCTGGTACCTGCGATCCTTACCAGGTCGTCAGTCCACCTTGTGGAAGGCCTACCCACGCTGCGTCTTCCTGCAAGTGGTCGCCACTCGAGAACTTTACTGCCCCATCGGCCATCTGTTCTTCGAGCTATGTGCCCTGCCCACTGCCACTTCAGTCTGGCAATCCTTAGAGCTATGTCGGTGACCTTGGTTCGCTTGCGGATCTCCTCATTTCTGATTCGATCGCGCAAAGAGACTCCGAGCATAGCTCTTTCCATTGCCCTTTGGGTAACAGTGAGCTTTCTTATAAGGCCTACAGTGAGCGGCCACGTTTCAGTTCCGTAAGTCATCACTGGCAACACACATTGGTCAAAGATCTTCGTTTTGAGACACTGCGCTAATTGGGACGAAAATATATGGCGTAGCTTCCCGAATGCTGCCCAACCGAGTTGGATTCGTCGATTGACCTCTTTCTCGAAGTTGGACCTACCTAACTGGACTATTTGTCCTAGGTATGAATAGTCGTTTACAACTTCAAGTGGAATGCCTCCAACTGTCACTGGAGTAGGCACAACGTGGACATTCGACATAATTTTCGTCTTGTCCATGTTCATTTTAAGACCTACTTGTTGAGATTCACTACAGAGGTCATTGAGCATTTTGCCCAAGTCTTCCAGGGTTTCAGCCATGACTACGATATCGTCAGCAAATCTGAGGTGAGTGAGGTACTCGCCGTTAATATTTATGCCAAGTCCGTCCCAGTCCAGAAGCCTAAAGATATCCTCCAGTGCAGCGGTGAACAACTTCGGTGATATGACATCACCTTGTCTAACACCCCGCTGCAGCTGAATAGGTTCTGGGGCCTTATCCTGGAGACGAACTGACATAGTGGCGTTTTCGTACAAACCCTTCAGTGCTTCGATATATCGATAGTCAATTTGGCACTGCTGTAGAGACTGGAGCACCGCCCAAGTTTCGATCGAATCGAAGGCTTTCTCATAGTCCACAAACGCCAAGCATAATGGCCGGTTATACTCTTCGGTCTTCTGTATAACCTGCCGCAGCGTATGTATGTGGTCTATGGTACTAAAACCTTTTCGGAATCCGGCTTGTTCGGGAGGCTGGAAGTCATCAAACCTGCGTGCGAGACGATTCGTAATGACTCTCGAAAACAGCTTGTACACATGGGTCAGCAGCGATATTGGTCTGAAGTTCTTCAAGAGAGCCTTATCACCTCTCTTGAAGAACAATATCACTATACTTCTGTGCCATGTTTCCGGCGTTTTCCCTCGAGGATGACGGAATTGAACAGCTTCTGAAGGGTCTTAAGCACAGGTTTGCCACCAGCTTTCAGAAGCTCAGCCGTAATCCCATCATCACCCGGCGTCTTGTTGTTCTTGAGCTGTTTGAGAGCCATACTAATCTCGTACAGGCTGATGTCCGGGATATCTTCGGTGTAGTGTCGGGTCAACTTGGCTCTGGGGTCTTTTGCCAAACTGGTAACAGGTGCCCGTGTTGTCGTGTATAACTGTCCATAGAACCTCTCGACTTCCCTCAAAACCTCGGACTTGGTCGAAACAACTCTGCCGTCATCCGTTTTCAGTCTCGTCAACTGGCTCTGTCCAATCGACAGATCTCTCGCAAAGACTTTAGAGCCTTTATTCCGCTCGATCGCTGCCTCAATATTGATAGTATTGAAGCGGCGTATATCGCTAATCAGAGACTTGGAGATCTGTCGATTAAGTCGCCTAAATTGAGAGACATCATCAGGGGATTGCAGAGTCATTGCGCGTCTTTCTTCCATGAGTTTGAGGGTATCGTCAGAGATTTTGCTTGTTCTTTTTGTACGGCAGGCTTTCTAAAACTTTGACCCAACCCTAAAGACAGTTTCCACGCACCTGTTATTGTAGTCGTCCACGTCGACGCACTCTCCTAGGCACTCGAAGCGATTTTGTAATTCGAGTTGAAAGCTCTCGGGGTTTTGGATTTGGGTGGGTACAGGCCGAAGCGTGGACCTCATCAATCTCGATCTTTCCAGCTGTGGATTAATATTCAATGTGCCGCTTACCAATCGGTGATCACTGCCAATTTTTACGGTATTGATCACCGAGACATCATTGAATATATGCCGTTTCGTAGATAGGATGAAGTCAATCTCTTTTTTTGTGACACCATCGGGACTAACCCACATCCATCTGCTATGATCCGGCTTCCCGAAAAATGAGTTCATCATAAAGAGTCTCTCTTTCTCCAGAAAGCCGGCCAGCATCTGGCCACGGGCGTTCCGACTTCCAACTCCAAATTGCCCCACTCTCAACTCGTCTCCGCTTCGTTTGCCCAGTTTCGCGTTGAATTCCCCCATGACAACGGTGTAATGTGTTTTGGAGGTATGTATGGCTGTAGTTATGTCCTCATACATAGCCTCCACTTCATCGTCGGAGTGAGTCGAAGTCGGTGCGTAGACCTGTATGACCTTCAACGAATACCGCTTGGTAATTCTGAGTATAAGGTACGCAACCCTAGACGACACACTCTCGATCTTGACGATGTTGTTCACAAGGGATTTGTGGACGATGAACCCGACACCACCTAGGGACAGTTGGTCGCCCTCCCGGAAGTAAAGCAGATTTCCGGACTTCAGAGTTATCGAGTCCTCCCCCTTTCTTCGGACTTCAGATATCCCTATAATGTCCCAATGTAATCTGCTTACCACTTCCTCCAGCTCCACGAGCTTTTCGTCGGTCCGCAGTGTCTGGACATTGTATGTTGCCAGGGCCAGTGGTCGTGCTTTGTGGTAGCCTGGTCGCGTCCGGTGATTCTTCGCACCCCCTGCCCCGCCGTTACCGTGACCGCTATTATGGTCCGGAATAGCGGGGCCGCCGGGTACTGGGGTTCGTGGCCTGTGTGTGCTTGTCATCGGGGGGGGAATTGTTGGCGATCGCAGTGCAGTATATGTAAATGTACCCAGAAAGATGCTGCTGCCCATCTTTCGGGTTTGTCCCTTAGTCGCTTCTTACGACACCCACGGGAAGAGATGGGGTGGTGCTATTCTTTGAGGTGGCGGCACCACACACAACTATGCAATGGTATCAGCAATATAAATCAGTTCAGGCCTTCGAGCAGGACCTTGAAGGTAATTTTGCAAACTCACCAGCTTAATTCAGATGTATTTAAATAATGTTCATATGTTATTATATTAGACGGGACTTACACGCGACGTACCTTTTCGATTGTTTTCCCGACGTTACGGTAGGGTTACACCCACCGTGGTCACGAGAAGACTGACGTGGAGAAGTGACAGCTGCGGTGATGTGCTGGATGTGCTGAGTGTCGGGAAAACAAATCGAAAGGTACGCCGCGTGTAAGTCCCGTCTAATATGATAAATGAAACTAAAAAATCATCTTGGCGTTAATGTCGCGGTTGTGATCTCGAGAACGAGGACCCAGGGTCCGCCTTAGCAGGTCAGGTAATTAAAGTGGAGCGACTGCCATCTGACCTCCATGACCCTGCTACCAGGGGAACCCGATCAGATTAGATCATGATTACACATCCAGTCGCCTGAATGTGCAGGTTTCATTACGATGGTTTTCCCTCACCGTAAGAGCTTCGGTTAGTATTCAACTAATGTACATAACTCAGAAAACAGTTATTGGTACATGGCCGGAGCGGGATTCTGTAACCGCTTGGCCACCGACGCTCTAATATAATAATATGGTGTAAATAAAGCCAGTTTTGTTTGAAACAAACAATGTTCATATGGTTTCTAAAAGAATAAGTATTTTCTTTGTTCAGTTGTCAAGTGTACGAAATCGCAGACAACAGCTATTATTGCAGTAAGAAAGTTATTTACCCCATAAATATTATGATATTAATTTATAAAATGCTAAATGACGTTCAAACCTGAAGGCAAATTATCCATCTTGACACGAATTTCACCCACTTGATTCGGACCCAGAGCTTTGCCAGTATCTAAATCTAGAAACTGAAACGAATTAATATTTAAGTTGGAAATGTATGAAAATCCTCCTCGCAGTTTTTATTAATAAAAAGGGGTCTAGATTTTAGAAAACTTATTTACTATTTGAAAGCGTATTACATATTGCACAAGGAGCGACGGTGGCCGTGTGGGTATGGTATCCGACTCGTAAGCGATAGGCACGGGGTTCGAATCGCACTGCGGCCGTGTGCCAATGACTCTTTTCTGAGTACATTATTGGTTGAATGAAACCGATGCTCTTACGGTAAGGGATCATGATAAATCCTGCACATTTAGACGACTGAATGTGTAATGGTCAGATGGCAGACGCTTCACTGTAAAATGGTGTATCATGGTCAAGGCGGACCCCGGGCCCTAGTGCGCGAGAAGATGATTATTTTTATGTACCTAATACGCAAGGTTAAAAATTTGCAATTTTCATATTTGTATATCAAAACTAGTTCATTGGTACATACACACATGCTCTAACCAGCAATTTAACATCTAACTAAATACATGTGCTGCAAGGCTATTTCATACTAAGGCTGAGAAATTGAATAACAATTATTAGTGTCTGAAAGTTTGCTCAGTGGTCCCAGTGGGGCTCAACAAGTCCTCAAAAATTAGCAAACTGTCACTATTCAAAACAATCATTATAAGTATACCCAGGATATACCTACCTGCATATGCACATCGACAAAATCTATTAACATTTAACGTAGAGACTATAGAGTATATAATTGCAAAGGATGGTGGGAATATGAGGATTATCTGATTTCTCTTGAATAATTCATCAATTACCTTCCCTATGCAAGCATAAAAGCGTCCAATGCTTCCCGGTTTTTTGGTCGCTAAGTGAGCATCCTTGGCAATCACACCAGTCTCTGTACAGCCGTACCACTGATATATGCCATTTAAATTTGGGAATCTGAAATTTTATTATAAGTCAGAATATTAATTTATGTACAGTCTGTTCCCTAACTTATGTCATCAGACATATTGGTGTTTTGTGTGCACATTCTAGACTGCACCAAATAACCATATTAAGAGAAGTAAATAGTAATCCCATCAAAAACATTTTTATGTAAAAATTTGCCAAGTTTCGTGAGTCTCCCGTAAAAAATCTGACGGTACTCTTTTTTATTAAATATTCGGCAAATTGAAGCGTAGTTCTCCTTTAAACATACTTCCCGGTTCTCAAATTGCTAGCGTGACATTGGCGCGGTCCACGCTACGTAATAGCGTCTGCGTCATCATAATTATGCAACAGTGAACATTATTTCACTTATAACTTTCGCTCTAAGTAATTGCGTCCAACGCCAAAAAGTGCAACGCCAATGTGGTCCAGGAGTTAAATGTGATGGACGAGCTGAGCTTACCGCAGATCTGGCGACCAGCTACACCCTGGACGTCATCAAGCAAACGAAGGAGGCGCTCCATGTGACCGTCCACCACGAGATCAAATAAAGTTATAGACAACAAAGATGCATAAGATATATTGATAAGTTTAAGTATTATTATTATTATTTCAGTTTTATAGGAGAACTACGACGCAATTTGCAGATTATTCAATTTTTAAAAAATTGTACAAAACTAAAAAAAACCGCTGACCGGCAGTTCCAAAAAAAACAACAGATTTTTACTTCCCACATTTTGTATGGGGAGTGCCCTATACTATGAACCTATGGCGGTATGCTTACAGTATATAGGTTGAGCACCTTCAACTATGTTCTCATGCCGCACAACATTAAAATCGGTCCCTGCAGTTTCGATAAAAATGCATGACTTTCGCACATTTGTATGACAAGTGCCAAGTTTTTGAACCAGCAGCGACATGGTAACGGGGTTACGGTTGATCACCTTCAACTATGTTCTTATGCTCAACTACTCAAAATCGCCCAGGGCAGTTTCGAGAAAAAAGCATTTATTTATAACATTTTTGTATAGCAAGTTCCATTTTCTTTGAACCAGCAGCGAAATGGTAACGGAGGATGGGTAGAGCATCGTCAACTGTGATCTTATAGTGCAAAAGACATAAATGCTGAAGGTGCTCAACCTATTCTCTGTAACCATGTCGCTGCTGGTTCTAAGAAAACGGAACTTCCACGGAGCATCCAAAAACGTTATAAATAAATGCTTTTTTTTCTCGAAACTGCCGGGGGCGATTTTGGTGTCGTGCGGCATAAAAACATAGTTGAAGGCGTTCAACCTAAAATCCGTAACCATGTCGCTGCTGGTTGAAAAACTTGGCACTTGTCATACAAATGTGACAAATGAATGCTTTTTTCTCGAAACTGCCGAGACCGATTTAATGCCCTCTTGTACAAATATGAGGTATCCTAATTTATAGGTCATTACCGTAATGCTGCTGGTTCATAGACCACTTTTGCCCAGTCTCCTTCAAATTTTACTTTTAGAATTTGACTAAATTCTAAAGAAACTGTCAACCCCTATTTCACCCCCCTAGGGTTGAATATTTGCTGTTTTCAGACTTTCCCCTTATAAACTTCCAACTACCTATCTCCATGAAAAAGGAGATGGCTAAAAAAACCCACAGTCACCAGAAATTTCATATGTGCCGTTTTTATATTCATAATTTGTACATCAAATATATATAATAATAATTTACTTCAAAATCGATGTAGTCCGCTAGATATTTCGTGAGAAATGTATGGATATTTCAACTCAGTTGTGCGCGCGGCCCTATGTGTGGGTAAACCGTCGTCTCGCTCGTCTCGCTCGTCGCTCGCAAACGTCTTGCTCGGACGACGACTGCAGCGTCACTGCCACATAAATGAAAGCTGTATATTTACACACATAGCGCCGCGCGCACAACTGAGTTGAACTATCTATAACAATCTCCATATATAGAAATCAATCCCTCTTCGTTAGTCTCGCTATAACTCGAAAAGGCCTGGACCGATTTGAATAATTCTTTATTTGTTTTGTTGGTTATAATACAGGGGTAGTTTATAAGAAAAAAAAATGGTAAAAGGGGTTAAGTAGCATACTATTTTGCCCCTACATACCCTTTTATTCTCTGAATTTAAACGATCTATATTACAGCAAACAAAACAAAAAAGAATTATTTAAATCGGTCTAGTTATTCTCGAGTTTCAGCGAGACTAACGCATAGCAATCAATTTTTATTTTGTATTTATTTATTGAATAAAAATGTTATTACAAAGTATTAAAATATGTGTTAAAGGGTATCTATATTTTTCACATTGATAAAATAAAAGTCAAGAAAAATCAAGTATAATAACTTTTATACCATATTGCATAGGAGATTGATTTAAAAAAAAATAATGAGTCTACTATTGTGAACTCATTTTTATTCATTTTGTTGCTGGCGATTCTGGATTTTTGGTCTATGACTTTTTAGCCATGCCCTTTCAACTTTCTAAGTCACCTGGAAGTAAGTGGTCTATCTTTTTGGTACCTGAGACCTATATGCCTGGAGACATATGTTAGGAAACAGACTGTACTACTAGGGAAATCATACCTACGCGGGGCGAATTAGTATTACCTTTCCTTTAAAATTTCAATCAATGAAGGTTTTAAAGTCATCGCCAAAGATATTATATGTTTAACAGAGTTTAAGTCATAATTTTGCAATTGTGGGTAGTTTGCTATTTCAAAGTACGTCCACGGCGTTTGTATTATTAAGGAAATCTGAAATGTAATAAATTATTATTAAAATAAGTATAATTATTCCATAATAATAATAAGTACCTACGTGATGTTGTAATTATTCGTTAAGATCCGAAACAAGCCTTTTAATTATACTTTTTCTTCGGTTGCTTCTACCATCAAAAAAGTCCAAAAATAACCTTAACAAGAATTAGTGCCAGTTACCTTGTATTTGTCAACTATTTCAAGTACATCTTCGGCGGTTTCCTTAAATATGGAAAAGCCCGACATACCGAAACAAAGGCTCACGAACCCAGAATGGCAAAAGTTTAAAAGCAAGATAACATTTTCGCCTTCACTGCAACTGTAAACATTATGTATTACACTAATAAACTTAAATATAGATTTGATTATATAAATATTCAAGAATTAGAATCAACAAGACAAGAACGTCGGTAGCCGGGCGGTTGAGTATCCAACTCGTAAGCGAGAGGTACCGGGTTCGAATCCCGCTGCGGCTATGTACCAATGACTGTTTTCTGAGTTATATACATTAGTTGAATTCTAACCGATATTCTTACGGTGAAGGAACACATCGTGATGAAACCTACAAATTCAGGCAACTGAATTTGTAACCATGATCCAATCTGGTCAGGTTCCCTTGGTAGCAGGGTCACGGAGCTCAGATAGTAGTCGCTTGACTGTAATTACCTGATCGCCAAATCCTGAATCATGGTCCCTCGTTCTCGAGAGCACAACCGGAACATTAATGCAAAGATGATTATTATTAATATTCAAGAACTAGTAGTGTACTTAATACTAATTTGGCCATAATCCCGAAGCAGACAAGTATACCTATCGGTATTAATATTGAGCATTCACTCGTTTTCAAAGAACAAAAATTCTAACTCTACCCTCCCTGTACGTACTACAAATTGCCAAATATGTGCGACACAACCTAAAATCGTTCACGAGTCGCGCTTAATCGCACAACCGCGAAATGAGACGCCAAAACGAACTGCGCCCTCCGCCAACACGATTAGTAAAATCCAATAAATGCTTGCACACAGTCGGTCCTAGGGTATACAACATGATACCAACTGAAATTATAATCGCAGCCAGTGATGCATCATGAATGTCCCAACTGAAAGGAAAACTAACTGCAGATGCGCTGTATTCGAATTCCTGTCACGAAAGTTAAATACATAACCAAAAACGGATGCGGGTTATTTGCCTAGTCTACTTATATTGACATAATGAACCTACAAATTTGACATTATATATTTTCTTTACAAAATATAACATGTAATGTAATAACTATTAACTGTAGGTTATTATAATATTTTTGCTTATTGTTATAGGTATGTTAAATTTGACATGTAAATTTTTATTTATGGAAATAAATTGATATTGATAAAAATTGCTTAAGAACTTCAACAGCACAGCTATGCTCAGACAAACATTATTGAAAAAGTTTAATGGAGTAAAAATCTATAGGTACAAACCATGGCTCGCTCAATACAGACATCTCTGTCAATAATGTGGAATGTGTCCAAGGAACCGCTTTTGGAAGCCCGGTTGTACCAGATGAAAAATAGATCCCAGCTAAGTGAGTATTTCCATCTATAGGTACAGGACTAAAGCTTTCTATATTTTCTACTTTATCCATTTCTAGGAAATTGCTGTATAATATGGCGCCATCTTGATTTTCATCACAAAACACAATATAATATTTAATGCTCTCAACTGATTTAAGATCGTCTTTATAGGTCTTGTACACCTTATCTGAGACAAACATCACCTTCGGTTTCACCAAGTTGAGTTTGTGAAGAATTACCGCTGAAATAAAACATACTTTATTTTGGAATTGTCAGGGGGCCTAGGCGCAGCATGAAAAAAAAAAGAATATTATTGTATATCATGGAAAAACCCAGTTGTATACAAATTTGATATCTTATTAGAGTCATCTCTCTGATTGATCTAAGATGCCAAAATCTGAGAACTTGAATCATATCTGACATGTACAGCAATTTATTATCTTGATATATACTGATATGTAGCTAATGTCCTGGGAGACGTTATTCTGCATTCCATTAGGTGGACTGTATATAAAAAACCGGAGAAGTGTGGGTAGAACTCGCATACGATATAGTTGTGATTTACGGTGTTATTTTAAAATCATTGACTTAATTAAGGATTTCCCATAATCGTAAAGAAAAAAAATATTTTTAAATGTTCAGAAGCAGCACTCAACGTTTCGGATCGAAGTAATCTATGCAATTTGAAATAAGAAAATCCAAGTTTCTCCCTAAAAGTGAACCCCATATTCAAAATTCGTCTGTTCTCGTTACACGTCCGCGTTTGGGGTCACAAACATTAATAAATAAACTAATTTCGAAAAGAAATATCTGTGACAGACGGACAGACGGACCTATCCTATGAGGATTCTGTTTATTTCGTACGAACGGAACCCTAACAAGACCATAACATTTAACCACCAAATTGCCCCCATCACCAATCACAAAAATGACACCAAGAAGACAGTTAAACATTTGTCTTATTCCGTATTTGGATATTATATGAGTTCGATATCACGTTTCCGCTGTTAAATGGTGATATTTACTTGCAGAGTTTTTTTAATACAACATTTAGATTGGGGACTCCGCTGATAATGAAATACGAATTATAAACAGTTTAAGCATTACCGCTTCCCGATGTCTCGATGGTGGTATAAGCGCCACCAGCGCACATTATTCCTAGCAGCGTGGGGTAGTACTCCAATCCCTCGAAACATACAGCTGCCACATCACCCGGCGCCAGGCCCATCCGCGCCAGTGCCAGCGCCACGCGGACTGCCAGCCGCCACACTTCGGAAAACGATAGACTCGCCCCGGTTGTAGTGTCCGTCTGTAAAACAAATTTCATTATTATTAATTCAAGTTTTTATCTTAGCTATTCACTTCCAGAGTACAGACCTAGTAGACAACACATTAGTGATTTTGCATGCACTTACATAATATCATAAATTATAATTATAATATACCACAAGTTCTTAGAAATGGACATCGTGAACCATGTAAAAAGTTTTAGTCATGTACCAGTAGATGGAAATTTTCACGTAGATGTGATTTATTTTTCATCTTGTACAACCGGGCTTCCAAAACAGATTCCTTCTTTTTGTAGAAAAAAAAACGAAAAATTGTTCGATTTTCAAATAAGTCTCCGAGTAAGTCTCCTTACAAAGCCCATATGCTAAGAGTTTTAATACGACTTTTAACATTACTAATTCAAATCACTTTATTCTCTTGGGAGTTTCAACGGTAAATGATACAACATTATCTCACTGCGGGTAACAAGGCCATGCTTTAACATTATACATAATTGGACATTGTCATGCAGGAGGTATAAAAATGTTTTATTAAACCACGCTTGAATACTGTAGGAAGAGGCTAGTTATAATAGAGAGAGTTAAATGAACAAGCAGATCGCTTAATGTACTTCAATGGAACTGTACTTACTAATGCACTTCTATCTCCGTATTGCTTGCATTTTCCCAGCACATAGATACCCATATGAAGGTGATCAGGCAAATCGATCTTTTCATCTCCATAAAGATAATTTTCAATAAACATCGTGTTACGTATCTACTGATGTAAAGTTTTGAAGTATGAGTTGACAGCACCTTAAAATAAGTTTGGACAAAAAACAAGTACAACATTACTTACACCTACGTCAACACATCCATTTTCAAGATTAAATAGTTAGTTTCAGGTACGGTAGTGTCACCGCCAAGATAAGCAAGCGAAATCTTACACATTTTTCTCATAGCCATTCAATTAACCATTTTAAACCCCGCACCCTGCATCAATCAGAATCAATTTCAGAAAGTTTAATATGGAATTTATCAAGAAGCCACTTAAGGTTATATTTCATAAAAGGTTAAGGTAAGTTATTCTAGATGTAGATCAACCCTTACGAACAATACTTTTACGAACACTTAATAGTACATTATTATACAAGTGTGCTATATTTGTCTTGTGTAATGATGAATGCGTAGGGAAGTCTCTTTGACGATCCTTGCCCACGAAGTAGATAGGTAGGTAGCTACTTACGATTAAACTTGTAGAAGTTTAGAGGAAAGTATAGAAAATATAAAACACGAGAATATTGTTTTAAGGAAGTTGAAGAAAGAATTTATTACTTTAGATTCACTAGGTTACAAAAGAGTTCAATAGTTAGTTCCAAAGTGTGCATACACACAACGCGTAAGTACGGAAGACTGCGGCCGGTCTTGATATTTTTCTCCTTGTACGAAGTTGCATGTCTATAAAAATAATAATTTTCGATAAAATGTTAATTTTCGTAAGGAACAAGATATAAGCTGAAGCGTTTTTCACAAATTGTAAGGTGTTGGTTCAAATATAATATTACGCCACAAATGCACACACGTTTCATACGACTATTTCATCACATTTGCGAGGAACTGTATTGTTATTAACTTTTAATTTTTGAAACAATTACAAAATATTAATACGGAAAATGGCGCGCAGTTTTCGTTTTCTTCGTGCGCAGATTCCGGGTAGGCAAGGGCGCGAAAACAAAATTCTACATACAGCCTATATTAAAAATATATTAAAGCTAATATTTAGGTATTTATAAAATAACTTATTGCGAATTGTAAACAATTCAATAAAATTGAATGTTTATTTATGGATAATATTATAAGAATATTAGAAATAATAATAATTAATAAGGAGATATATAAAATTAAAATAATGATTTATATTAAATTTATTTTTAAACTTTTTGATTGGAAATCAAATATACTAATTATATTATATAAATAGTTAATTACCTCATCAATAAATAGAAATATATAAAAATAATCAAACTACATCAACAAAGTGTCAGTACTCTAATCACCCCTATCATTTAGTAGATTATAGCCCCTGACCTTTAACAGGAGCAATTGGTGTTTTAACTTTAGTTACAGGAATAGTAAAATGATTTCATAATTTTAATATAAATCTTTTAATTATTGGATATATTATTACAATCTTAACCATATATCAATGATGACGCGCTCCCTTAATGCCATTGTGCATTAAGGGAGTACAATTTATTTCAAGAAAATCTGTACCTACTATTTTCAGTCCCATAAAAACTGTTTTCACCACTTGCTCGTAACTTGGATGTTATTCTATCACTTTGAAGCACAGAATCCAAGCAAAGGCAGTTATCTTTTTCTTCGCGCGCATGTGCCAAGTAGGGATAGGTGGATATAAATGTAATGTCCATTATTAAATTATATTTGTAACCGATTCTTATTTTAGAGGACCGAAGTAAAACAATTCGCCATGTCCGTATGTCTGTCCGTGGCTTGACTCAGACGATATTGGTACCAGAAAGCTGTGATTTCGCACAGTAATACATATTAATCACGACTTCGAAGTTGTAAAATAGAACCTAAAAAAAATATATTATTTGGGAGATGCTTCTCGTAAAGTAGGGGTAATTTTCTTTTACTTGTCAATTCCATGGTTGGATAGCTCTTTTAAAAACATTCCTGGTATCTAAGGAAAACATTTTAATTGAGTTATCCTTTTCTGATGTTGGATCACTAAATGAAAATGTGTTCTGTTATTTAGCTTATGAGTTGGTAATTTATTAGAGTTTCGTGTCCACCCTTAGCGGGTTGTTATTTTGACTTGGCCGAGGCACTGACTATAAATTCCCTTAGAACAAGCGGTTACACAAATATCGATAACTAAAACCGACACGGTACCGAAATAGGTATCGTCAGTTCGGACGACAATAATATTTAAGATTAAATTTTGAGTCTCACAGCACAGCTCTCGATTCCATCTATTATGAATTGACAGATTAGTATTATTTTGCAATTATCTACTATTTATTACTTTTGATAGCCCTAGTATTCCAAACATTAATTTAATATTATGAAATATCAAATGTAATTTAAATGGGCCCTTTGGTATACTCCAATAGCAATACAGCTAGGCCTTTTATTAACAGGCCCTCAAGTCGGCACGAAAGTTTTGCATGAAGAACTGGCGATATAGTGATGTTATTATGTAGTAAGTGTAAAAAGTGTTTTTAAACTATTTAAACGCGTGAACAAAGAGGCCCCCAGGTAACAGTTTCAAGGAAATTATTTGCCGACGGAACAGCTACGTAAATACAGGTACGAAACCGTAAAAAATTGGCGTGGATTGGCGTGATTAAACTCAGCTGTGTGGAAAGGAGGCGCGACGCATTACCTACAAAAGCTCACACGATATTGTCACACGTTACCTAACTATTTAGCGTTTTATTCTAACTCTGAACGAGGAGTTTTGTAGAAGCTATTTCTTGTGCCTACGAATGACGTAATTGTTTTTATATATTTGTGGGAGATAATATTATGATTGTATTTATCTTCATTTTTATATAATGAATGTAGTGTTCTTAAATTAAAAACCACATGCGGGTACACCGCAGTCTATAAAAAGGCGGCCATCGCTCTCGACAGGCCCACCGCCCGATAAGCCTCCTCAAGGCACTAGGGAAAGTATTCGAGAGAGTTGTACTCTCTCGAATGAAAGAACATCTCTTCAAAGACAATGTTCTTATTCCCCATCAATTCGGCTTTCGTCCCAAACACAATTGCCCCCGACAAGTCCATCGTATAGTAGAATTCATCCTCAGTGGATTCTGCCCAAAGAGAGAAAAGACGGTCGCAGTCTTCTACGACGTCGCCAAGGCCTTCGACAAAGTCTGGCACGAAGGCCTTGTATACAAGCTATACAAGCTTGGTCTCTCCGATCGACTAGTCCGATTAGTAGCGTCCTACCTAAAGCACCGTACCTTTCGGTTCAGACACGAAGGTACATTGTCTTCCCCACGTCCACTGAAGGCCGGCGTCCCGCAAGGCTCTGTACTCTCTCCCCTCCTCTATATATCGTACACAAACGATATCCCCGTCCCCGACAACGGGGTACAACTGTCCCTTTTCGCCGACGACACGGCAATGTACGCCAAAGGGCGAAGGCCACCGATGGCTAAGCTCCAAAAGGCGGTGAACAAGCTCGAAGCTTGGTTCAAACTGTGGCGCATCGAAGTGAATCCGGAGAAGAGCTCCGCGGTTTGCTTCGATGTTAAGCGCAGACGGGGTGACAGCGACCCCCCTCCCCTCCGCATGCAAGGGAAACTAGTTCCCTGGCAGCGCGCTGTCAAGTATTTAGGCGTCACACTTGACAAGAGGCTCACCTTTGGGCCTCATGTCGACAAAGTGTGTCGCACCGCCCGTTTTTACTTGGGTCGCCTCAACTGTATGTTGGGGAGATTCAGTAAAATGTCCCTCAGGAACAAGCGAACCCTCTACAAGGTGTGCATCCGACCGGTGCTGACTTACGCATCCCCCGTCTTCGCTCACGCGAGCTCCCTCGTCATTGAGAAACTGCAAATTGTGCAGAACATCTTCTGCCGTAGGGCAACGGCGGCTCCATGGTACGTCCGCAATGCGGACCTACACAGAGACATGGACCTGCCTACCCTGCAGCAGTTTCTCAAAACACTCTCCGAGACCTATTTCAAGGCCGCGGAAGTGCATCCCAACCCGCTCGTGCGAGAGGCAGCAGCCTACTCTCCCCGCCCGATCTCCGGCCACGCGATCCGGAGGCCGAGACACGTCCTCACGGACCCCCCCAACGACCTGTCGAGCGCTCTGAACCTCCTCCTGGAGGCTCAGGTCGACCCGACAAAGCCCCTCCCTGCCGTTTCAGCGGCCCCCGTAGGCCCCCAAATCCAGTCCACAGCAGCGGGACCCCCTTCAGGGGTCACGCTATAAGTTCTCCAGTGTACGCTCCGTAAGGAGTGACGCTGAGCGCACCCCGTCCCTACGGGGTGTAGCATCCGATGAAACCTGAAAGGCCCTTCCGGCTACAGGTGCTCCCAGGGGGTGTTTAGTACGTATGCGCCTAGGTTCTTTTTGGCGAGTCGTGCATAACCAGCTGGCCGGCCAGCTGGTACTCATGAGAGTTCACCTCCTCCCTCCCAACCGTTATACCGGAGGGTGCCCATTTCCACTTGCGTTGGGAGCAAAAAAAAAAAAAAAAAAAAATCTCGACAGGTCAGACGTTGTCCGACTGCGGACACGGCACCACCAGTGCTCTGAACTGTCTTCCTCGGGTAATCTTGCTTAACCGTATAACGCGTATTATTTCTATGTTCTATTTTGTTATTTCTATAGAAATAACAATTAATGATTGTCAACTTGTCTGTATTTTGCTAAATCTAAGTACATCACTTAAGCTACTAAAATATGTCCTCTCCATCTGTTGCTGTCCATTTATTATATTATTGGTAATAATATACATAGATTTATTATTCATATTTCTTTGTTTAATTTCTATACACGTTCTCCCACATATTTATGGCGAGTACTGGGAAATTCTCGTACCTACATAATTTAACCACTGCCATTCGCAGCTCGCCACTCGTTAGGAGTGCCTCCTATGAAGCGAGGTTGACCAATGTTTTCCACTGGGGACCCGGAGACTGGTTGAACACCTTAGGGCCCCATGACGGTATTTTATTTTATTCTCATATTATGTTTGTGGCAGAGTAGTCTCTCTAATAAAATGAGGTGTTGCCTGCTCCGTGTTTACGCTGGTACCGCAGGCTAGCCCGGCCTATGCAATTAGCGGCCAATAAGCCAGCCCTTTCCCAGTAGGGCGGCCGCACGCGCGGCCTGCACGCCAGCGGCCATCGGATTTGCATGACAAAGCTGCAATGCAGGTGGTGTGGAAACTGGATGAGTAAGTGAAAGTGTTGTTCGATAAACAGTTCAAAACAGCGGCCTTAAAACTCACTCAAAATAGGGTTTTGGACCATGTTATTCTACTTTATAAATGAAATGCAAAAGTTTGGTAGGTATCTGAGAGTGTCGGTATGTATGTCGGTATTTGTTACTCCTTCACGCAAATTCTAATCAACGGATTCTGGTGAATTTAAGTGGGTACATTGTTATTACTTCTCGCTCAACACATTTTTTTATTATACCGCTAAGGTGGCAAACAAGAGGCCTGCCTATTGGTAAGCAGTTACTGCAGGATGTTTTACATAGGCATTTATCCAGAAATTCCACGGAATAATATAAATCGAAACAACTCGGCTGCCCGTATAGCAAATTTTAATTTCAGACAGTACTTTTTGTATGAATAAACTTATTTTACCGTGCAATCAGGATGTAAGTGTAATAAGGTTGTGTGTTAAGAAATATTGCAGCACTTCGTCATTCCCAGCCCGGCTCTCAGCTGTAACTGAGTTATTGGAGGTAGAAAAAGCAGTCTACAAAAAATCGTACGTCTAAAAGAAAAGCGCTAAATGTGTAAATCGAAAACGTGTTGCCAAATAATTACTTCTTTGCCTGTTTTCCATTAGATTGGTTTTTACCTTATTCGTTATTTCGACTGTACCTATAAAAATACTGGAAATAAATGTGTCTAGAAACTTCATTCAGTTATTTTATACCTTGGGCTAGTAAACTTCCAAACTTGGGCTAGCAGGCTTAATGCTCTGCTCTCGCGCAAGAGAATCCGAGGTCCGCCTTGAGCATGATCCAGGATTTGGCAGATCAGGTAGTTACAGTGGAGCGACTGCCATCTGGCCGTGACCGTGCCCTGTTTTCATTGGTTAAATTCCTACATAGCATAAAAGTAAGTCTGTAGGTATAGGTACGATATTTCCCCCTAAAACACGCAACGGATTTTGGTGCGGTTTCCACCATCAGTTAAAGAATTCCTTCTGGAAGGTTTATACCTAGCACCTAGGTATGTATAATATCTAACATGCGACTTATAATAGAGAAAACCCAAGAACACACGTCCAAAACCGGGACGGATCGCTAGTAGGTTACAATTTTGAAATTGTTAAAGCAACTTTTATACGAATTATTCGCCGCCGCCATGTTTACGAACGAACAGGATGTGAATACGAACGGTAAGATTGATAATTACGGTCACACATTCACGTTCTGCATCGGCACCTGTACACCCGCATCACCAGCTACGACACTCGTTCAGGCCAACTACTCCAAGGGTCGCCTCGTCAGGCCTTCGCTAATTAATCCACAGCCAACCTGCCAATACGGGTCACGTGCCCTCAAGATCAGATTAGTTCATGGAAAATATTAAAAGGCGATAGTTGAGCTTGATTGGGGGCAGGGATGCACTCAGAGGGGTTGTAAGCGCGATGAGCGACGGCATAATTTTGAATGTTAATTATCTATTTTTATCCTGAAGTGACTGACTTACTTTTGCGCCGAAAATGTAGCTAATTGTTTCCTAGCATTCAAATCTTAGACTCTTTAGTACTTGTAGAACTTACTGGATTTCAAACTATGTACTTTTAAAAATTCTGGCAGCAAGCTATAACCGCGTTGTGACTGACGCCAATCGTGATCTAGTGACGTAATTTAAATGCAACATCTGTTTTTGTTTTGAATAATAACGGCGACAAACGAACGACGAACTCGTATCTAAAGATAAAAGCCCATAACAGCTACTAGTGAGGACTAAAAATGAATGCCTCATACCTGTAATTGCGCTGGCAACCATATCCTTTAAACCGGAACACAACAATGTAAGAACACAACAATTGTTGCTTGGCGGCAGAAATAGATAAGGCAGTGGCACTCACCCAGGCGGACTCCTCAGGCATGACAGTGTCCTACCACCTGATAAAACATACCTAAACAAAATATTCAAGCTTTTAACTTCGATTTCTTTAACAATATTAGTTATTGCGCTGTGATTTACGTTGTTTTATATTTAAACGTTCTTTTGTATCCACAACAAAGAACTGAATGCTCAAAGCCATGCAATTCTGTGTGCTCCCGAAAATGCCAGTTTGTGCCTGTGCCGTCTTACTAGCATAACCACGCCTAGGGCGATGCTTCTCTTTGCCCGTGTTGATTGCGAGCTGGATTGAAATCGCAGACCGAGGTGAAGAAAATCCGATTAATGACTTCCAATGTATGGAATTGGAGTGAATGGCGGTAGGATGAAATTAATTAATCCCGCGGAGGATGTAATAATAAAGCGTTAAGTAGTCGGCCGACTCACATTGGATGAAATAAAATGAAATAGAGCTTTAAGTATGGCTTGGGGGATCTATTCCCATTTTAAATACCGACGTTTGTGAGGATAGATCTATCTATGATTGTTACTTTAACGATTTTTAAATGGTGTAGTTTATATTATACCCACGAAGTAAAGAGATCCGTGATTATAAAACAAGATAAATTTATTTCATTTAAAGAGCTCATCCTAGTTACAGAAGTATCTTAATAATAAACAAAACAGAATATTTACTTAGTAGTACAAATTATTTGCAAATATTTTACACTTTGTGTTGTCACTTCCTAGTGGAACTCCATTAATATAAATTAAATCACTTTTTGTACACTAGTTCCACTTTATTATACAATTTTTATTAACAAATATAAAATTACAAAATATAAAATCATTGAATGAAGATGAGGAATTCGAAACCGGTTGCAATTTAATAAAAATTGTATAATAAAGTGGAACTAGTGTACAAAAAGTGATTTAATTTATAAATTATTTGCACATTAATTTGAATAAAAATAGGCTAACCCGAAATTCAAAGTAGTTCCCACGCTATCGCACTAAACCGAATTTCATGCCGGAGTAGCCGCTGGCAGTAGCGAGAAAAATAAAATAAATATAATATAAATTGCATTATTCTATCGGCAAAAAGTTTTGCATTGTTGAACCTCGACCTACGGCCGAAAATACAACCTTACTAACATAGTCCATACGGATGTCAGGATGGATGATTTAACACTTTCGCGCAAATATTACTGAACGTATTTTGAAGAAATTTTGCAGTATTGTAGCTATATCCTATAACCTAACCGACAGAAAAAGTCGGATAACCCCCGACCAAGTTTACTTAACTTAAAATATTATCGAAACTACTGGACCAATTTTAATGAAACAAAGACAATTAAGAACCATCTCGATTACATTGGCTTTAAAAGCCGCATCGAAATCGGTCCAACCGATTGGGAGCTACGATGCCACAGACAGATACAGACTGTCCTACAGATATACAGAGCCACAGATACACACATCAAACTTATAACTCCTCTTTTTTTCGTCGGGGCTTCAAAATAACACATAAACCTTATCACAAAATTTAACGTCGAGATAGTTTCCGCAGGAGACGTGACAAACTAACTGGTGCTAAAAAGGAACTTTAAATACCCAAACTCTCCCAATTGTAATATCCTGAAACTCAAACATTATGATTGTTAATTACCAGTATTTTTCCAACAGTCTTTTACGTTTTCAGAAATGCGCAATACTTATTTGTTCAAGCAAGGCCATGTCTGTTGTACAGTAACGCCGCCAACCTGTGTCAGTGAAGGTGAAATATAGTGGGCTGAGGCCTAATTACACCTAACTATTGTTGCCGTGAAATGTCATCTCGTTTGCTACCTTAATTAAGACTTTAATTCATGTGGTTTTGTGTCATTTGCACAGACCGAATGTTTTGTAAAGCCCACTCATAATATTATATTATAGGTAATATTTTGTATAATAGCTATGTTTCGTCCCACACTATTAATTTCATTACTTCTTTTAGTGTGGGCTTAGGACTCCGGGGTCATCCAGTCCACCTTTACACCGTTACACCTGTAACCTTCACAAAAATGAATTACAAATTGATAGAATTTATACATAGTATAAAACAAAGTCGCTTCCCGCCGTTTGGCCTTACGCATCTATGTACGCTTAGATCTTTTAAACTACGCAACGAATATTTCATTTCATTTCAACAATAGATAGAGTGATTCAAGAGAAATATTTATAAGCACGAAAAAAAGAGTAGGCATAGAGTAGGGTACGCATTTATACTAAAAGATAATAAATTCTAGATATAACATTAAGCTAATATAGACGGATATATAGATATATAGATAGATATATAAATACATATTATATAATTAAGCCTGTACCCCATGGAAGTAGTCAGAGTTGTGCCCCGATCCGTCGCATAAATGAAAAGTTGCATGCACGTGAAGCGAGCTGCATTACGATCGATTAAGTGGCACTCAATATTCACATTTACCTAGCCATTACGGATATACCGACGCACCGCGGCCAGACAGAACAATAATCAACTGGGCCTCCACTCGCGTTGGAGAGCGCGGCAATATGACGAACAATAGTTAATCCGGTAGGTTTCAAGTGCTCGAACCGTTGGACGGGCATTTTTCACAGCAAAACCGCATTGTCAGCCACAGCGGCTGTCTGCTGCGAACTCCGCGAGCAACAATCGCAGCATTGCTCGCCATTGTGTTTCGATGACACAATGCTGTATTGCGGACGGAGCAGGCCGATTCTGTAAAGTTTTTGTTATATGCCACAATAGATGGGACGAGCCGAGATAGGGCCCGAGTACACCCTTGATTTGGGCTTCAGGGGCGAAGGGGCGAATTGTTACCATGTTAGTGAGATTGCTTTGTCTGTGGTGGTATTTGTAACGTTTTCCGTTAAATTCGGTGGAGTGACTTCAGGTCGGCTAAATGTGTTTTCCAGGTGTGGGTGGAGATGAACAAATTTTTATAAAATAATATGTTGTTTAACTGAAAAGGCACTTAGCGGCTGCGGAGTGGCGCAGCGCAACAAATACTTACATTTGTACTAAATGCTCTGCCGCGCCGCAGCGCTCGAATGCTGCGCCGCCCCGTTAAGTGCGTTTTCAAATGCGTTGCGTAGCTTGATTAAAGTAGCAGTTAAAAGTTATCAATAAGCTAGCCTCAGTGACATTAGTCGCCTTTTACGACACCTATCAATGGATGCGGTTTATAGGTATATATCTATTCCCCCAGCACCATACAACTGCAGGCCAACAATACCAAAGGGATAACCTGGATGATTTCTAAAATGTTTCATCTATTTCTAAAATGTAATTACGATAATCATAGCCTCCGCGGGTTCTTAAACATTTTGATTTTGTAAGCGTGGTCCGATTATTACTTACTCACAGAAAACTATGAGGCCAGTCAAGTCAACCACCAAATCGATCAAAATAACTTGTTTTCAATACAAAATCTCGATCTTCCTGATGAGGAACGCCACATGAACAAGGAACCAAGTTTCGCAATTAAAAATCCAAGCGAAACTAGTTTTCCAGTACCTGTAAGTTACCGATGAAACTATCAACTTCTAATTCAATGGGCGACTCTTGAACCCTTAGTAGTTTCGCTAAAGGGAACTTAGTTTGCCAGTAATTGAAAAATAGTTGCAAGTTGAGGGAACTTTATAAGAGGCCTTTTAGTTAGAGGCCGTGTTCCCGAAAGGGGCGTATGCGTGTCTTCCGACTGACTAAAACTTTTCTCTTGTTACGGGAAAGCTTCTAAAGGCAGTATTAAAATACTATACCTCGGCAGGTTCACATTGTTGGAGGGTTTGTGTGCGAACTGCGAACGCCTTTTGTTTGCCTTTTGTATCTGTTCCGCTGTTAGAGCTGATTGAGTTCATAGTGCATCCATGAATGTATGCGTCATAAGGACCTGTTATATGTTGCCGCTTCCATATCGCGTACGCGTCGCTAGTGATCGGCCACCAAGACTAGACTAGTGAACAGGGCCTCAACTCCGCTAATTTGCTAGCAATCCGGCTCAATGGCAGTATTATGCATTTTTAGTATTCTGTTACAATGAAAGCTGTCAACGGCTGCTGTTGTAATCCAATTACTATTCAATCAAGCCAAGGAAATTAGCGTTCGAGGCCCTGGAATCGCGCAGCCTACCATATTGGCGCGGACGATGACGATTGGCCCGGACGATGACGCTGTGACTAGGCGAGCGCGAGGCGGCGACAATGCGGGCGCGATGCGAGCGCTGCGCGTTTACAAATAATAAAATCAACTTTCTGTCATTTGTACAGAAACCAAAATTGCATAAACTGTTGGGAAAAATAGCGCAGAAATTGCGTACGTCTGCATGGGCTCTTATTGTTGTAGGTACCACGGAGCTTTTTGCACACAACGTATAATTTAGTTTATTGTGTTCACACTTTAGTTTAAGCCGAGGGGTCCGTCCAAATCTAACGAACGAGCCGCAAATGCGGCGCATTCGTCATCATTATATTTCTGGGGGCGTCTTTACATTATACGCCACATTCATTATTTATTATACTTGCCGCACACTAGTACGATTTTTTGATTGAAATACCCGTTGATAATCAACAAATATTGCATGCAGCTTTTGCAGCAACTACGAGCTATTTGTGGAAGAAATGCAAAAAACAAAATGTTAATTTCAATACTAACGCCGACGCCCGGTTCCGCCCGCAATAACCGCCTCCTTCCGGCGGCGACCGGCTTTAGGAAAAAGGCATATTTTTTCCTTTACTCTACTAGAAATGAAGCGAAATTTATATTTCTGCGTTGTAGGCAACACGAAGTAAAATAAAGTTATATTTGTCAATGTTTTCAATTACAGATGTAACATTTTCATTTAAGTGATACTATAAAGTCAAACCTTACAAGGTGTGAGGCAGATTACAATACATTACTTACAACCCTGTCTCCTCACAGGCGTCTACTAGACGCCTAATGTTTTTAAAAGAGACTTACTAAAATCTCCGTAGACTAGAAAGTAGGCAGCAAAGTTATTATTTATAACAAATAGCTTCGTCCTCGTAAAATTTGGTTACTACGTTCCGGACCCGTTCCCGTGGAAACCACTTTTAATTTCGCAAATAAAGTATAGCCTATGTTACCCCCTGATGAAAGAATTTCCCTGTTAACAGGGTCAAGGAGATCAGATGGCAGTCGCTCTACTGTAATAATCTCTAAGTTAATAATCCTGGGTCACGGTCAAACCCATGCACGCCGTACCTTGTCTGGCAACTTAAAAATGGGATACTTACTAAGTTTGTGAACCGTTTCCCTTCGTAGGTACCGATCTTAGCTAAACTAAACTAAAACCCGTTCCTATATCGAGTATATCAATTTTACAGTTACTTTTTAGGCTTTTTTCTGCTGAATTGCTGAAAGAGCATGCCCGTCAACCCACTAGATATAATAAGCGAGTGAATGTAGGCCGGCCGGCATAAAGGTAATTACATCGCCGTAGAGGCTTTTTTACAATGCCCCCATGCCACTATCACTTGAACCTACATTGGTGCATATACGCAGCACAACCAATTTCCTTTTATCTTGCTTTAACGTGGCAGTCGGGGCTTTTAAAAAGTATTTGTGACACAAGTCGGATCAGATATAGCGACATACTCAATTGGTAATTTAGGGCCGATTTTTCAATCTCTCAGATAAAATGTGTACGATAAAGTAATATAGTGCCTAATTAAAACAGACTACTAATATACTAATATATGAAGTAATGATACAATTTTATTTTAGTCGCACTATAATTTATCAGACTGATATGTTTTATCTGAGGATTGAAATATCGGCCCTAAATAAACAGAATTTAGTAATCAATACACCATGCGCAACCGTGGCTTGGGCAACGGAGAGGCTTAGTAGTTATACTAAGGTAATCACAAGCAAAAAGAAAAAAATGATCAAAATATCCTCCGGAATAATAACGTCTTGATCGAGTCAAGGACATTTTTAACAAAGGCATTGTTTAAATTGTAATTGTTTGTTTGTTCTGTTTGAAATACAATGTATTGTATTGTTTTGCATTTGTAATAAACAAGTCTTTACTCACACTGCTTGAGTTCAACCACGGCTTTAATTGGCGATCATAAATACTGGAAATCGGCGAATGTATATACGGTAATTGCCACCGAAATTAGCTAGTTTCCATGCATATCCCGCCTAAGTTACCGTTATTTACGTGACATTTAATTACGTTCTAAACGGTAATAGTTCCAAACATGAAAGGGCGTAACGGGCTACGAAAATGTTAAAATATTGTAGATTAATCTAGTGAAATAAGAGAAACAGAATCACTCTACTTAAAAGGCCTACCGACTAGCAAAAAGAGGGGTGTTATAGTTTGAAGTGTGTAGGTGGCTGTGTGTCTGCCTATGGCATCAAAGCTCCGAACGAATTTACCGATTTCAACGCGGGTTTTTTATTTCAAATCCGAATCTGAAACAGATAACGAATATGGATGGATCTAACAATTACTGGATTTAGTCTCTGTCTAATAACAAAGTAGAACAAAAACTGAAAACCCCGACTGCGACCCGACTAAGCAGATGGTGAGGGTCAAACCCCAATTCACTATTTTACTTAGGTACTGTGGTTAGGTATTTCTCATGATAAACAACTATTCAGCTCGTTGCACTGTTTACTTTCAATATTCGCAATTTACATATTATGCACATGTTTGATGTATGGAATTGTTTTTCTGAGTTTAATCTGTAATGACTATGCTTGTCAGGTCATCGCAGTCATCAGGGTGAACTCTTGGTCTATTTATGCAAATGAGTTTCATTGGAAAAATACTGCTGGGCTTTTGGATGGAAACTTCTACCATCAGTTATATTTATGAACCTTGTGCTGTATCCTAATTGGCAACAGTCGTGCGACCATGGTCGTACGACGGACGTCACCCGACCAATAGGACACCACAAAGCCGCCCGTCGCACGACCGTTGCCAATTAGGACAGTTGCTTAGACATTATGATCTTGTTCAACATCCTAATCGATACAAAACTCTGAATGTTTTATCGTAGATAGGCAGACATTTCCCGTTTTAACGATTTTGTTCGGACTTATAAAATAAAGCTTTGTCGTTTCGTTTAGAATGACACTTCATCAAAATGTCTTCCATTTGCTACAGTGGCACTTGCCCCGGTGCTTACCTCGCTAACAGGGTAGATGGAAAGAAAGTTTTATCTGCCCCGGTAGTACCAGGCGTTTAACAGGGCAGATTAAAGGGCATCCACACAACACAATCTAATAGTCCAATCAGATGTGAATTGGCTACGGGCTAATTGTCTATCCTTGGTGCGTTTATGTGGTACGTCTCTGGTCCACACAAGATAATTTGTTTGCCAATCTAGTCAGATTATACATCAAATTGTGTCAATTTGATGTATAATGTTGGTTGTCAATTAAAAGTAATTTAAGTGGTGCTATCAGTATACATAGTTTAAAACATAGTCGCTTACCGTCGTCTCTATCTATGTACGCTTAGATCTTTTAAAGTACGCAACGGATTTTAATGCGGTTTTCATCAATAGATAGAGTTATTAGAGAGGAAGGTTTAAGTTAAAAAGGGTAAGTAGGGATAAACTAGGTGTAGAGTAGGTGTAAGGTGTAAGAGTACGGGTAGGGCAGGGCTAGTACGTTACAATATACGAGTACCTTAAATTTCCTTGTGGCTTTGCCGTAGTGGGGTAATAAAGTCCGCGTATCCAAGTTTAGATCTACTTGTTTCATCCTGAGCACCAACTGAGAGGTAAACAAAATAAAACACCGAGGGTTATGCCGAAGTTAGATGAGTTCCGAGCGAGTAGACTTGAATATTTATTGGAAGTTTTAAGTGCTATTGTTTATTGGTTAACGTTTTGAAGTCAGTTTGGACGAGGGGTTCTGAATCCCGGAGATACGCTTCATAATCAGTGCTTGAGTAAATTCAATATGAATGAAACCCTCACTAATTGAAAAACTTAAAATTGCAGGACAGTTTTATTTATTTATTTATTTATTTTAAATAAGTTTACATACACAGCTAGTTCTTTAAGTATCGATATTTAAAATGTTTTAAATCTTCGCTAAATCAAACTCACTCGTTTTTTCTACTCGGTACCATCCGAATCTTTGGTGTTCAATTGATTTACCTACACTGAAATATTTATATTTGTTTTGTCATGTAAGTGTCACTGTTCCATTACTGTCACTTTTCTGTTAGTCGCATGTTTATTATTTATTTATTTATTTATTTATTAGACAGTCTAATATTATTAAAGAACATCTAACTTGCATCCGAAAATTACAGAAATACTATCACTTTACGTTTATAAATATTGTTCGCTTATGCAACGGTCTTATGTGTAAAGAACGGAAAATCGGTAAAATTTAAGGTTACTGGCATACTAGCATCTTCAGAAAAATAATGAAGATACATCTTACAAATATTTATGAAAACGCCGATGGTGTGTAACGGCAGCAGAGAAGAGTTTCCGTAAAAGAGTGAGCTAATTGTTACATGAAGCACCTTCTTCAGGCCAAAGTGAACGCTCACAACTCAATCGTTTCCAAAATGAAACAGCGGCACCTCCTTAATTAACAGTCGTTTGGGAGTAAGGCGGTGTGGCGGATATCATAAAAATGCTCCAAGTTTTCCAAGCCGGCTCCTTTGCGATTTATCGTCGGCTCTCTTATTGTTTTTAATTAAATTCCAGCTAAGTGCCCGCCTGTGCTAATGAAGTCCCTGCGGAATTGACCTGCATTACGCACCTTATTAAATTCTGTAGGCAATTCACACTTGGCTTTTATTGCTATCACTGATCTAAGGCGCTCAGTCCTTCAATGGACAGAGCAAACGATGTTGATTTCAATACAATTCTTAATTCCAGTGATCTGGCCATGGTTATCTACAAGTTGTATCTGGCACAGAACAATATATAATCGTACGTCGTTCCGCTAAGTGTCATAGCTAGCAAACTACCATGTTTCAACATTTTGTAACTACTAGTGGGCCCGGCGCGACTTCGTTCGCATGGCGTCCTACTCCTATCCTACCTTACACCTATCCTACACATACTCTACTCCGACACTACACCTGCCCTACACCTACCCTAAACCAAACCTACTTACTTAGACACCAGGACTTCCCGGACTTCCGTAGTCTTTGTTGTTCAGTGGGCACAAGAGTTTTCCCAATCTTTTGCCATTTACTTTTGCTATCTACTTTCACTGGGTGGAAGCGAAGCGAAATTTAGTATAAAAATAATTGAGGCTTCCTTGGGAGTTTCGGTCGCAAACCGGTGGGGAACATATCTAGTTTGTAATATAATACGTCAGGGTCAATCATTAACCCACGAAAAACTCAGCCAGGCGCAATGAGGCCGATCCCTTTTGGAATTGAAATAATGCAATAGAAATAGAGAGGTGAGCTCGTCAATAAAGTTTCAGGAAAGATGATTTTATTACGAACAGGCGGTGTGTATTCAACCCTTCCAAATTTGTGGGGAAAATTCCCTTTTCGCTGGAAATAAACGATTTCTATGATCGTGTTTTACAGGTTCATTATTATGGTGATTTTATAGACCAGAAATTCCAGCCACGGCTTCCCTAGACAATAAAAACACGGCTAGACCACCGTCCACCTGACAACGTAGTCCCCATCGCCCGGCAATAATGAAATCAACTCCGTCGCCCAGGATGTCTGCAATCTAGGGGAGCAGATGTGGTGGCATCCTGCCGAGGTGCCATATCTTTTGAAGAACTTTGACTTGGACATTTTAAGATATTGTAGGTCTATTATAATATTGATTGCTCATAAATAGGTATTCTAAGATCTTGACCTTTTGAATTATACTCTCTAATAATGATGATGATGATGTCTTCCTGGCCGGTTTCGGCTACGGCGACTACATCCGTTGTTGATGTCGTTCATGTGTTCACAAGTGGCTTACTTAGCCAATATTTTTGGTGAAGACCCACTAATCGCTTCAGTAATCGCAAAATGCTCTATATATAATGAAACCAGTTGTCCGCCCGTGGACTACACGTCATATTGCGCGCGTGGGGTGAGGGGGGCCATGATGTAACTACCTACAAAATTTTATCGAAATCGTTTCATCCGTTTAAACCTGAAGAGCATTCATAATATTAATAGGATAACCAATACGATAACGATTAATACGGCTGTGAGTTTCTCAAATTCAAGATTTTAAATAGGTAACTTATATAAACTTGAAATTTCTTTCATTCATACCTGATACCTACTCATATTCGATCCTTTACAATGGAGACAACAGGTGCCATCTTCTCTCTGTCGCAGTGCAGAAGCCGACCTAAGTCACATAAAATTGGATAACAATTCGAACAAAAGACATTCATTCATAATAAACCAACACGGTCTCCGTAATTGGCAATTTAATTATATGGATAGCACCTGCTTAAGGCCCTGGGTTTTACCAAAGGCCCATTACACACTTGCGATTTTTGAGGCGAGCGCGATTTGTCTATATGTGAGGTCCCGTCTTGTTGGTGCTTAAGTAAATAGTTGTTACCGCTGGGGTCCGAAGTGGCAAGAATAAAAGAAGCTGTATGAAAAGTGCTGTGGATATATGCGACGCTAGGAAGTCAGGATAGAGCAAAGTCGCGGTCCATAGTCTCTGCCTACCCTACTTGTGGGACAGAGGCGTGAGCTTTATGTATGTATGTTTCCTATGTCAATGAGATTGTTGTTGTTACCTATACATGTCACTGACAATGGTACTGTTCAACTAGTTTCAGAGTCCCCTGTGGAAGATCATGCTCAAACTCGCTTTCCCTAACGGTATTAGGATACACACCTAACGAGTGACGAGCACGTTGCGGTGCGGAAGTTGGACTAGCCTCACAAGAACGAACCGGCCAACAAGTCCCTTCCCGGTCTCTGCGTGCATTGCTTAACTTTGTTTTATAGTTATTGGCTGTCACTACACCAGGGGCCGCTTTTTATTACATAAATGTCCAAAAACTGACTTACATTAGGTATATAGCAGTTCATCACTGGCACAAATTGACAAAGGCCCGCAAACTGAATATAAAGTGTTTTGAAATCTAAGAAAATCCGTGAAATTTTGAAGGACTAGGTAGCCAGCGCAATTACAGGCATGAGACTACGTGTCACTATGAGGACTAAGATCTGCTGTTCTGCCTTTTTGTTACCTGTAACCTAAATACATGAATCATAGATGTTATGGGCGACAGTTACCGCCGACGATAAGGTGGGCTGCCTGCTTATTTGTCACTGTAGTTAAAAATTTCTAATCAAAGAGACGCCCAAAATGTTGCTACATATGATTTTGACCGTGCCTGTCGAATAACTATAATTTAGCTGTAGAATCCCGCCCGCTTGGAAATCGCTAGTGTGTACGAGCCATAGCGGTAACAAACAAGCGCCTGTCTCGTTTCTCTTGGCAATGCTGCAATATTTTCCAATTCGAACGTAATATTTTTTAATACGAACGCGGTGTTCCTTGCACCTTCTCCTTCGCTGCCCTGGGGAAAGGAATGCTGAAAACATTTTGCATAAAGTCTTCTTTGTTGTTGTTTAATGTGTATTTCTTTTTTAACGTTTAAAACTACACTTAATAGCACAGTTGCCTATTCATAACTTTTCATTACGGTCACACATTTCTGGCATTTTTATATACAAACCAGCCTATAGCTTCATAAATACTAAATCTTATCGTCGCTAGCAAAAGAGACAATTATTACATTTGTATGTATTTAATTTATTTCTTAAACATAGTAGTTTTACGCTAGACAATTTATTTTTAAAATGAGGTACTGGTAAAACGGTGTTACTTTGACGTCCTGGAGATACTTTGATCACTCACTTCTCTCTATTAATTTAGTGTTATTTACATGCAAACAAAGCACGCCATACACGTGACAACACTGATTAGTGGCAATACTGTAAATCAGTCATCTTTCCATTAGCACTTATCAGAGAAAAGTGAGTGATCAATGTAGCCCCTGCATATCAAAGTATCCCTTTTTATGGTACAGTTATGAGGCGGTTTTCATAATAATACCGCTGCAATCAGAACAGCCTGCAGTCCTGTATCAGGTATTACAAAGTATTTAATAAGTTTCCAAAATATAATAAGCCTACATCAAGCGTAAAGTTCCTCTGGTTATTTAAGTCACTCGTACAGTGGTATACCTAATGGTACACCTAAGTCAATACATATAACATATCTACAGAAGATATGTTATATTTCAGATTTTACTAAATTTCATATTTAAAAAATCGAAAGTATAGGTCCCAAAATTCGTAAGAATAGTATCACAAGTCACACCAGGTTACTACATAGTTCAGTCTGGCAATAGTGTCTTTTACCTCGGATTCTAATTTCAATATACAAAACTACATGCGCGCTTTTAAATTAACTAGATGTTAACTCACTGGACTTCCAAATTCCAAACTAAAACACCTGTATTCAGAAACGTTACTATGTGGTCTCACATCGCGTGAGAACGCGTGGTTCCAAGTTCCAACTGACAATACTTGAGTGACGATCGGCGCTATGCGTTCGTCAAAATGATCCTCGAGCCGTATTCAACGCAATGCGTTCACTTAACAGACGAGCACTGTGAGAACGCATAGTAACGCTTATTTACTTAGATAAGTATTATTTGTGAATATAGGTGTTTATTTTAGGCAAATCTCTTGACAATATCAATTGGTAGGTCTGGCAATAGTGTCATCCGTGTCTGGTTTCTGGCAGGCCAGCGCCCCACAGCGGTTTGCGCAGCACTTGAGGGCGCGCGGGCAGTCCGCATCGCCGGTGCACATGTCGGTGCAGACCCAGGCTCCTCGGGGGTACTGCGGGCAGCGGCCTTCCTTCACTGAAAGACGTGATGGTACAAGTTAAAAGTGTTCAAAGCTGTTGTCCCCCAAATGGGAGGGAACAAGAATTTTCGTGGCGTTGTCCTCCAAACTTAATGAGAAACAAAATTCCTTATAAACTTTCGCAGTCATAATATTAGTAAGATAGTAGGATTCTATCAGACAAGACCGACAAAAGCGAGGCTCTGAAATTATGACGATGAGAAGGATTCTACCATAACTACGGTTCATAGTGCTTGTTTTGAAACCACATACGTGCTGCTGTACTGACCTAAATTAACGAAGTTCCGCTGCGTCATGGCATCCACACACATAGAACCCTGGCACACTGTGGGGCAGCACAGCTGGGTGGCGTTGGTGCACGGCTTGTCAGGCCCGCAGGTGTGCTTGCATTCTTCCACGGGCAGCGTCGGGGGGCAGGAGCCAGTCTTTGCCTCGCTGTACGCGAATGCTAAGATCGTCGCTGAAATTATGTACTTAAATAAATATTGGTCTATATTCAAAAAGAGCAAACATACCAAGAACTTGGATAACACCAATAATAACAATTTGTTCAATGATTATTCGCTCTCTAAAAGCGTCATCTTGAGATGTTTTATACCACTATGGTGGTAATTAAGCTTACGGCCTGCCTGATTAGAGATAACCTTCCAATTTGCCAAATTAAAGTAGGTTTGGAAGATTTGTAACGATTTGTTGACGGGTAACAATTCTTGTCAATGTGATTGTCCCACTGGTTGGGATCGGCTCAACATGTCTCCCTCTCTCTCTCTCTCTTCCATTTAACACGTCATCTCGATATTCACTCATTTCACCAGCATGTCGCCATTCACACACACCATCCATATGTTCTTGACCTTCCTTAGGAATTTAGTAAAATATCTATCATCACTCCTATAACATGGCCGAACCACGCTAACCTGTTTCTCTTCACCTTTTCTGTCGCGGACGATATTGTCTAATTTTCTCTGATCAACTCATTCCTCATACACTTTCACTACAAATGTTATGGGGTTTGTTACCACGGTTAGTATTGTTTTTCCTCGATATTTCGACGCAATTGCATGCGTCATGGTCACTAGTTGACTGAAGCCTCATATTCCTCATATTTAAGTCACCCCACACACCTATCTTAAATTATAATTTCTGTCGCATACACTAGCACTAATAGAAACGGATGATCGTTTGCAGAGGTTTCCCTAAATTCTGATCAAACCTGCCACTGTTCCATCCATTTCAATTATCAGTTCTATTTTCCACGTCACTTAATATAACCTAATACGGGTTAATTACGCAAAAGTAGTGCTCACATATTACGAGTGCTTGTTGATACCACATTGCTAGCGCGTCGCCACAAAACCGTCCGTCACTTGGTAACGTCTCCGCTTCTAATAATTGCTACGAGAGACGACATAAATAATTGTATACACACCGCTGTGGGGTTCGCCTAACGCGACATAACAGACATAAGACATAACCTAACATGGCAGTAGTCGGAAGACCCCAGATAAAGTCTATATTTACTTAAATATTCCCCAAACTATAGAACCGATTTGAATGAGATAAAGCTAAGAAACTGGTTTTCAAATAAAGGAAACCCATCGAAATGGGTCTACCCCTTCAGGGGCTATGATGCCATCACAGACAGACACAGTTGTACACTGATATCACCATAAAATCGGATTGTCATGGGCCGGTTGAATTGAGAACGTCCCTTCCCTCTTCGCCGCCGGGACAGTTCGTTTATGTATATGGCAGTCTTAATTCGAATGTGTTTCGGTAACCTAGCTCACAGTGCATAGAGAAAGTCAATTGATGTGGTGATCTCTTTGCCAGAAACTAAACTCTGAATGACGAAGACATACCATCCCATGGTGCGTCAAATCTATGCCAGCCAATCCAGCGGAAGGTACGGCAGGCGCTAATCTCTCTAGATATATTCTAGAACTCTCTAGAAATATATCTAGTAAGTAAGCTGTAATTAATAGAAATAGTGTTGTTCTAGGGTATGCATGTGGCGGTGCTAGGGTAAGTATCGGGGCGGGTGCCACAGATCAAGTTTCATCAACCACGGTATTTCCGCCCCTTAAAAAGACTTTTACAACTTTCCATGTTTCCACAAAGCCATCGAGGCAGACGGGAATGCGTCTGAATCTCATGATATTTTCGTAACTCACATTAACCTAAATTTATTGAAATAAGTTCACCGAACAAAGAGACTGTGGGTCCAGAGATAACACATCGTAAACAGCCGAAGCGAGATCACTCGAAACTACTCATTATCTCCGGGAAACACGTTAGCGATATTTGTTGTCTTAAATAAATAATCGATGTATTTTGTGAACGCTTTATCCTGTTCAATATGCAGTTTGTTTTTTTAATGTCATGTATCATGAAAGCTATAGTGATATTCGAAACAAATGTTCGTAAATTACACATGATTTATAAGAAAATTGTTTTGAGACATATATCTTTTTGCAGGATGTTGCCAGGTAATGTTTATTCTCGTTTTTATTACATTTTTTTACAATCGTGTGATCATTTTAAAACCAATTATAAATGCAAATCTTTGTCTGTGTCTTTTTTCGGCAAATTCCACTGACCGTATGTTGATGATGATATATTACAGTTCTGTAATATACACATGTAGTCCCTACATCAGAATATTACATTGGCAGAAGTAAATTCAAAGTAGTTCCCGCGGGATCGCGCTGCTAAATCTAGTCACCAAGATATAGTAAAACAACCACGACGTTTACTTACCGCTAAGTTGATTGTCTTGCCTCACATACGCACACGGGCTCACCGTAGTTGTGTAACTAGCTGCCCCTGACCAGTAGGACTCCATAATCTAATCGGGCTGAACATCGTTACCGGGTCGGGAGTCGTGGGGACTTCACCTGTACCCTCTCTAATACCCTATAGCCTAGCCTAGACTAGATTGGCAATTGTATTGTACCGTTAGTGACCTAGATCCACTTGTGGATTTACTATACCTTGTTATTACAGCTTTACTCGTGACTAAGCTCATTTAAAATTTTGTTATTTTTAGAGAAAAGTAGGCTACGACTCGTAGGTTGCCTGGAAGAGATCGCTTGTAGCGATAAGGCCGCCTTTGCTCATATGTGTTCCTGTTACTGTAACTAATTGATACTGTTATGTTTTGTGAGCAATAAAGTGTTTATCTATCTATCTATCTATCTACGACATTCCCTAGTTTCTCATCAAACTCATTACCAAATTTCATCCAAATCTGTCCTACCTGAAAACTTTCAGCATATTCAGACAAAGTTATTGTCGCATTTATAGTTGCCAAGTATTCGCGACTATGGACGACACTTACCACTTACATTAAATAGGCTGACTGTTCGTTTATCAGTCAGTTAAATACATAACGGAAAGGGAACGGAACCAATGTTAACATCAGGTAAAACGACAGTCTCACTGACCATCAATATAAAAACCCGCCAAGTGCTAATCGAACTCGCATACGAACGGTTCCATATCACAAATCATTCTTAGGTTAGTAATAACATTAGGATGCCATTCAGAGCATGTTTTTTCTATAGAATTCGCTCCTCCTACGACTCACACTTGACTGATTTTTATTATTATTGAAGGGTAAAAAAAGTAATTCAAAAACTATAAATACAGGATGCTATTAAAAAACTGAAATGTGAAAACAAACCGTATGTTAAAGTAAATGGGTGTATTGCATAGTGCTAATGTTAGTTTAATTTAAACTTTAAAGGTGGCGTTGCCCAATTTCATATACCTAGGTGGACACAGATACATAATATTTATAGAAAGTTAAAAGTTGGCAGGTCCCCGCCTGCTTTCAAGTTTAAATTAAAGTAATATTTGCACTATAGTGCCCATGTACTTCTAAAATAGGGCTTAAAACGCAGTTTTTAGATTTTTAAACGCAATCGGGGATTTTAATTTATGAACTACTTTTTATTTTCCGCTTTTTAGTTTAATGATCGGTCTCATTTGTTCGACGTTTATTTAAAACACCTATCTAAGGACACTTGCGCTTTTGAGACGAATCTAAGCATATCTTAACTGTCGAAATCCATCCTGCCATTTTGGTACCAAGATACGTGCGAAAAACATACCCCTTCCTTGGCAGTCGGGTAAAAAAGGAACATCAATGACTAAGACTCCGCTGTCTGTCTGTCCGTCGGTCACATGGCTGTATCTTTGGAACCGCAATAGCTAAGTATTTGGGTTTTTACAGAATATATCCATCTGTTGCCGTTCTAACGTTAACGAAAAATAGTTTAGACACGCGCTTTATCGGCGATTTTCACGACTTATTCGAACAAATAGACAGAATAGGGGAGGCTCAGTAATGCTGTTCCTATTTTACCTTTCGGGTACAGAACCCTAAAAAAAAACCGCATAGAAAACGGCCGCAATTGGGCACTGCACAAAATGGCCCGCATGAATGGGGCCCGGTTAATCCCATGTCTGTCAACAAACCCGTAATACCTTTTTCACTCACAACGTTTCAATTACCTTTGCCTTTAGAACTCACTGTGGACGCCTCGACGTCTATTATACGCGTTTTTAAAGGTTCTGTGAGGGCTGGCATAACTCGGGGCCCAAAGACGGCTTCGTATTATCGTAATTGAATCTTTGGGGACGTGACGCGGTGCCCGAATGGGCCACATCTCACATGTAAATCATGTGTTACAGGTAATGTTCGACTAGGTTAGCGTTGCGTCTCAATTGATCAGGTGGTAGGAGTCTGTCAAGCCTGAGGAGTTCATCTGGGCGAGTTATAGCCCGTAAAACAAAAACTTGTAAGTACCTGAATTTTATGCTACATTCCCTAAGTAACGGGTGTTCTATCAGCCACCACAAACAAGAGCATGTTATGGGTTTACCCTTTATATGGGTACCCTTTATACATCATGAAAGTGCTAGTTATGGCATTTGCAGGTTTATATCCCAGGTGGGCGTTTTCAAAATTGACATCGGATGGACAGCAGTGCACGCCAGACGCCTCGCGGCGAACAGAATTTTTCGTCCGCAAATCTCATTATGCACTGGCATTACGGTATACGGTATTATTTTTTTGACGTGTAAAATACGGCCGATTTATCGGCGGTTTTCCTTCACCAACTTTATTTCATAGGTACTATAGTATAGATAGACCTCATTTGCTGGACTCTACAAAGCTCTGAGTTTTTCTTCCAGTATTCTAGGTCTTCCGCTGTGGACCCTGAGACTAGTTCAACAGATTCGAGACCCGAATGTCACCCCGTAACGGTAATATATTTCCGAAAAAACTTATAAAATAACGGCCAAGTGCGAGTCAAAATCGCATACAAAGAGTTCCGTACCATTAACACAAATAATTCTTAGGTTAGCAACAATATTTTGACGCCAGAGCAACATGGAATTCGTCAAATTCTATTAGATTCTAAAACCTTGTTGCGCGAGATCGACTAACGTTTGACCGGTTTTTAGTATTTGTTGTTATACTTTAGTATCTTACAAAGTTTCGGTTGTATGTAATGCCGTTACCAGAGGAGCTCGAGCACCCACGAGGGCGAGATAGAAGAGAAGAGGGGTGCTGAGAACCCATGAGCACCATGACCGTATCCATCAATTAATCAGTACCTACTTGTTACGCACCCTTCATACGGCGCTGCTGAGATCGCGGAAGCTGCCTGCACGTACTCCTGGAAATCACTCAATGCTGCTCTGCGCTACGTGATTTACCTATGTAGTCATTACGTGTACTTATTATTAATAACCCGGGATGGGAATCTTAATATAAGATTTATTTCCATCCCTATTTTGTGCAGTCCGCGACTGCTACTCGCTAGGTTACGCTAGTCGTAGATTAGTCAGTAGTTAGCATATTTAAGTGAAATTATCAAAATTGAATTATATTACTTTATTTCCATTGCTTGGTGTTTCTTGATCCCCCGGTTGGAGCCATAGTAACTTACTTCATTGGTTTTGTTCAACTAAAACAAAATACTTTTATGATTGCAGGCAGCAGCCGATTCGCCAGGGACGTCGACACCGTGGGTACTCAGCACACATGAAAGTCAAGTGGGTGCAGAGTACCCATGAGCATAGACATCAAAATTCATCCATTCGTTATAAGCAGATATAAAAGGTATGTGTAGACACATGCCCATAAGAAAAATATTGTCGACCATAACATCTATTAGATGTATCATAAATTTTACGAACGCAGGTGTGTTGTCGCTGTGGGCTCCAAGCTGATATAGTATCTCGTTCAAGTACCTAAGTGATTACTAACTCCTACATCTTACAAACCGTTACGTACACATTGCAAGCCTTAAGTACTATGTCTTAGCAACAGAAATAGATGGCGATTTTACGCAGCGCCCGCCTCGCGTCTGATGATGGTTGGCCGGGCCTTTATTTCTTGACAAGTACTTTTACGTATATATTTTTTCTCTGTGGTATTACTTATCCTCTTTTCTGCTCTCACAGTTACATCCTTCGATTGCAACACAATTTTGATTTGAAAAACACGATTAAATATAACTGAAAAGCCAATTCCCGTAGGTATATAGGTATCTAGTGTAATAAACAGAAACCTCTCCTTCGCCAATATGCTACCACGTTTTGGTTGTGGCTTAGCGCGATATGGGAGCGTCATCTCGTGAACACGCCGCGAATGCGCCGTTGCCAAATACTTCTATATTGAAGAAATCTTTAGCTTTTGCAGAAACGCCTCATGACTCCTTTGTTGCAACGGCACAGTTTTCGGTATTCGTTAAAATTACTCAGTTTTTAACCCCCGACGATAAAAAGGGGTGTAATAAGTTTGACGTGTGTATCTGTGTATCTGTGGCTTTGTGTTTTGTATGTGTCGTCGTAGCTCCCGAACGGATTCCCCGATTTAAATGTGTTTTTTTTTCTATTTGAGAGCCAGGATAATCGAGATGGTTCTTAGGTTTGTTTCATTAAAATCGGTTCTGTGGTTTAGTAAATATTTGAGTTTGAGTAACTTGGTGACTTTTTCTGTCTGTTTTGTTATAAAGGCAAAAGTTAACTTATGTGGAAACCGAAGAGGAGCGTCGGTGGCCGAGCGGTTACAGTATCCGACTCGTAAGCCAGAGGTCCCGGGTTCGAATCCCGCTCCGGCCATGTACCAATGACTGTTTTCTGAGTTATGTACATTAGTTGAATACTAACCGATGCTCTTACGGTGAGGGAAAACATCGTGATGAAACCTGCACATTCAGGCGACTGTATGTGTAACCATGATCCAATCTGGTCAGGTTCCCCTGGTAACAGGGTCATGGAGGTCAGATGGCAGTCGCTCCACTGTAATTACTTGACCTGCCAAATCCTGGATCATGGTCAAAGACGGACCCCGGGCTCTCGTTCTCGAGAGCACAACCGGGACATTAACGCCAAGATGATGATGATGATGATGTGGAATCCGAAGAATTGTTATTGTGTTGATTGAACATATTGAACTAACCTACCTTTACATAGGTACACACAAACACACACACACACACACACACACGCACACACACATCTATAGATAGATACATATTTGTTATATATAGATAGAAATTCAACTTGGATGTTTTTGTTACAATGTAAGTGGATTAGAATGTGTATAGGGACCTAATACGCTCGGGCATTCACTGATTCCTAAAATACAGGTATATCCTAGTTTAGGAATCAGAATAATTATCCTGATCTTATGTTAAAACCTTACATCGATCTTCCAACGAATGAATCTCAGATTAGCATAAGAAAAAATGTACTCTATTTGGTAAATAAATAAATATTATTATTATTATTATTATTATTATAGTTAACTAACCACGGTTGCCCTTCGATAATAATCGAAGTATCGATCGGGGGATCAATATGTGGGGACTCAGACCCTCGCTAGACGAAGGCCAAGGGAGCGTAAATAAACAGCCTCGGGCACTCCACCCTACACGGCCGTGCTCACTAGTACGGAATGGATCCCCGAGCGCGATTATGACCCTGGGCCGGTATATAGGTGCCTATATAAATCGTTTTATCCCAAAGATAACAGACGGTGCTGCCCACCTTACGTAATCTGATTAAATATAACAACTTTTTAAGCGGTTGACTGCTAACCCGAAGATGAGATTAGGTACGAGTTCTCTAAAGACGAGAAAAGGTAAACGAGAAAAGGCGTTTGTCAGGATCATAGAGCATATGCACAATATCGTGCTCTATGCATAGCGCCACGTGATGGATGCGTGACGTTGTGCATACATCTAGGGTAAAGTACCCGGTGTGAACCCATTCACTAGCACTTTAGTGACGGTGGTGGTGGTCCTATCTCCGGCTTCTAGATTTAGGTGGCCGGAAACTAGGCCTGCATGCACTTTTCTGAAAATCTATGTTTTATATAAAAACTAACAACCTATATATTAAATAGTTTTGAATATATGTTTATTATTTTTGAGACTTAATAAAAATTACACTCATCACGCTACCTATAGAGGGAATCTTCTGGAGAGCTTAGTTATAAGTGAAACAAGTCAGCTATTGTCTTAAGGGGCCGGGCACTCGCTGTTTTATTATTTCCGAAATACTATTTTCTAGGACATTGATATGGATAGAATGGTCCTTCATCATCACGGTCCTCATCTTACATCATCAGCTGAAGGATACCCATTACTAGTCAAGCTCAAGTTTCAGAGAAATCCGTCCCCAAACCCTTACTAGTATACGAACCGCGATGTGTCTTCTTGCTATCCACTCGTTGACTGAACCCAGTAGGCTCCACAAACAAAGTAGGTATCCCGTAACTGATATCCAACTCATATTTTATGATAACGGCTCTCACACTAGAGCTAAAGGAAGGGAAGTATTAAATGATTTCAAGACATTATTTCTAAACATCATAATATAATCCTCTTAGTCTTAACCTGTATTATTACACTTATGTCTATTTTCGACCAGACTGATTCGTTACCCCGTTTATCCTTTACCATCTCCGGTATAGGAGATTAGATGAATTATTTAATTAAAGACCGTTATCAAATATTGTGATTGTGATTCAGTACATATGTATCTAAGACATTCATAAAACATGTTACCGAATCATAAGAACAGAAATAAACTTCTCATATTCCTGTAAATGAAAACTAGTTTACAAAAAATATAAAACTGACACCATAGCGAAAGTCAACATTGCTGGGTAATGCTATTGAAATGAAATTGAAATGCTTTTAAAAATTGAGCTCAATCTTAAAAACCATTTCGCTAAACCGTTACAGCCAGGCTTTTTCAATATGAGGTTCGGAGTCACTCTGGTTTCTTGAATGCCTGGTTATCCTTTGATCCGAATTGCTTCAAGAAGTTGTCCAGCCACTTCTCGATAATCGGGAGATTCTCGTCTGACCATTTCACTTCTTCCATGATGTTCCTTATGGATTTTTCAATTATATGTTCAGCTGACCCGAATTCGCCTTGGTGGCTCTTATAGAATTCAGTGACCTCCTTCAATCCTTGTTTGGTTGTGAAGTGGGAGGTAGCTGAGGTGATCAGGTTGTCCCATAAGTTGGTTTTGCTCTGGTACCTGAGAAGGTTTTATTCACTTTAATAAGAGGACTATGGTGGGAAGAAAATTATCCCCTAGCGTAGAGGATGATTACAGATAAAATATATAAATTCTAATTTAAGTATCAAAAGTGATATACTGTTGTTCTTCTTACATTAATATAGGTACCTACACCAAAATAAACCTTACAATTTGAGGTTTGTTTTGTAATTTCTTGCACAGTCACACACAGACAGAGATAAACCTTTAATCAACTTTTCATATGAATAACTTCAACCGATTTTAGTAATTTCATAAACAGATCCAAAACTCTAAAAATATTTATTTTCATACTAATATATATAACCGACTATGGACTAATACTCCGACTATGCATAGTAACTACCTCTCCGATATTCTATTTGTATGCGAAATAGTACTTACTACCTACCGCAGGATAGATAGAAGAAATTTTGCATGCGATTCAGTTAACAATACAGATTTAACAAAACGGCGGCAAACTGAACAAGAAAAGTTATGCTCTTGTACTGTTCTCTTGTACTTTAACAAGAGCATACGTCCATTACCAGTTCAAGGCAAATTTTCCTTTGAAGCTACAGAAGGAAACAGGGTATTTGGTGCGTCGTTAGCCATATTGAGTGGGCTAAAAGAAGGAGCCATTAGCTGCCTCTTAGGTCCCAAGAACTCATCCTTGACCCCAAAGTATTTTTGTTTAATAAATAAAATTTTATTTCATTAATACTATAAAACCTTTCAAGAACTGCACAGGAATATGATACTTAACGTGGTTAAGCACTTATGTTCTTCTATTGTACCTATTGAATATTGGCACCGCATTAACATCGAGTTTTAAACACAATTGTGTTTAAGTAATTTAATCGGCTAGAGCAAAAGTTGAATTTTTAATGCTAATTCAATACTAAAACCAGCATGTGAAGTTTGTCGGAGTAATCCTCTCGCGGATAGATTAGCATAGATCAAATAGCTTTAGTAGTACACTCATCAGAAATTTTCGGAACTAATTAATCAATATGAAAATTTATTCAAATAACTTCAGATAACACTCCACGAGAATTGCACGGTCCAAAACAATATTCCTTTCTTCTAAAAATCAGAGAAGCTAAACAATGACGACAGACAACTTGTGAGATATCAAGGAGTATTTTATTGGAAATGAAACCGCCATTGATCGACCATCAGTTTCTTTGGTAAAATTATTGTTTGTGAATACCGTTGAAACTTTGCTGAATAGGTACTCAATATTGTTTTAGAACTTAACTGCGATATTATGGAAAGATTATTACATCAGACACATCACACAAAGGAATTTTAATGAACTTGCATTAGAAAATTGGCTATTTATTTAGGAAGATCGTGACTGTATACAGTGGTTGGCCAAAGTATTAGGAACAGTCATCGATTTCACGCTAGTTAATAAAAAAATGTATACACAGCTACGTATGTTACAAATAAATGACTTTGAACATTTAACTTTACAGTCTTTTGTACTTTTTTAATTTTTCTAGTTTACTGTCTAGTCTACTGGGGTTTTCTTATAAGGAAAAGTAAAATACTGAAAGCCTAACAAACATTCATAAATCTATCCTGAATATTGATTTATAGCTAGTATATAGAAGTCTTTGATCCTGAACATATTTTGCATTTATATTCTTATATTATTAATAGGAATCATGGATGCATCTAACATAAGTTGCATAGATAACTACTCCAGTACTAGTAGCCACTTACTTCTGTTTGAGGGTATCCCAGTTGTCAGCTAGGAAGTACAAGAGGGTCGTGTATCCCTTGGCGTTTCCGTTGAGCATGCTGAAGATGAGGAATACATCCGTTTCCGTGAAGTTGCCGTTACTCTCCAAAACGGTGATGTTCAAGAGCCTGCATAATTAGGACACGATAAAGCAATTGGCATCTGTCTAAATGTGCTTATTACATTTGGCTAAATTCAGTCGTATAAATTCAAGAGAAAAAGGGTGTGAGCAAATTAAAATGAAATGTATTGCTTATGAAATAAGGTATGGAATATTTATCACTTTTATGTTATGCGTCGCTCCGCTTGTAAGTCGCCTTTGGGGCGTGATACAAAAGTGGACCTTATTTTATAAGTTATTTCAAACTTACGGCAGAATACTGGAATGCTTCTTAACTTTAGGGGCTCCTTAAAGATCATGCTTAGATATACTTTCTAATCTTTGACATTCAAAAGGGAAGAAATCATATCTAATGAGCCCTTAAAATTGAGAGACATTCTAGTTTTTGGGCGTCAGAAATAGATTTTATCCGTTTTAATCAGTGGATGTATTACTTGGTAATCTCCCAGCCGTCCACTGGACACCCGGCCAATGTCTTAAGCAGGTAAGTCCTCTCGTTCTGTTTCCTGGACGGAGGGAAGTTGGCAACCCTCTCCAGGCCGAACATCCACTCCAAAATTGTCCCATACTTGAATACTGGGCAGATGAATTGGTTGGCGATGCTGTGCACAGAAAGGAAAAATATTATATGCTGAAATACTGTAGGTATTGATAGACGGAGAGCCACGATTGGTATTCAAAATCTCATGTTAGAGATTATTTTTTAATCAATTTGTTTGCAAACAAGGTAGTTAAGTAAGTTTAACTTCTGTTTTCCAGACTTTTTCTTTTCATACAATGAAATGTTCAATGTGGTAAAATAGGTTTCATATAAGTAGGTCAAAATTAGCACAAATTATTCCCGTGGTATATCCCGTGGAAGGGACTGGTGCTGGGGGGCAAATTTCACGAGATTACGAAAAAAGTAATTTTTTGCGCTGTTCGTACGATAAGTTATTTCATAATTCCCTATGTTGTAGAATTATGTATAAATTTTGCATGAAACCAAGAGGAAGTAGGTTCCTAGGTTTACAAGTTATCTATCGTGAAATTGAAAATCGTCAATACGTGAACGAACCCAAGCAATATTAGATTGGACTTTTGTGTCACATTTTTCACATGAACATTATTGCACGTTCTTTTTAAAGAAAGTTCTAAGAGAAAAATATACCGCCACATAAACTAAAGCCAGCCTTCAGGTCAGAAGGGGTTATCTAAACGTCGCCTCAACCCCTGACCGCCATTGTCGATGACCTGAGTAAATCACTTACGGAAGCCTTCCTATTTTTCCTTAAACCTCACGCTAGACGTTTCAAAAGGGCTCGAGATACACTCAACGTTTTCTAAGGAGCGCTTAAACAGCGGTAAATTAAAAAGGTATTGAAGCCTCATGTCACCAGCGGCTTTTACAGGTTTTCTGTTTGATGGATAGGAGTGTTACGTAAGTACCTACTCAGGTACTAGCTTCCGCTGCGTAAATTCCTGAAACTATTTATAGCCTACAAATTCATAGCATAATTTGGTGTTTTTGGTGTATTACTTTAAGCAACAAGAGAATACCTCTCAGCATGTCGCTCAGCTACCTCCGTAATTTTAAACGTTGCCTGTACGTGGCGGTTACAATTTTCCATCAGGTGGCCCGCTTGCTGTTGCTTGTCTGTTTGTCTACCGTATGATATATAAAACAAGTATTTATACATCCTACATATAAAATATCAGCTTCTTTGACCGCGTCTTCGTCAGCGTAAAATTCGTTTACTACCTACGTTCCGGACCCGTTCCCGACATTGAATTTCGGTAAAAATATAGCCTATGCTACTCGCAGGTAGATAATGTAGCTTTCTATGGATGAAAGATTTTTTTAAATCGGTTATAACTTTTCAGAGTGGATGACCAAAAGAAATAAACAAAAAATTTAAATCTTTTCTCGATATTATATGTACTCAAATATTAGTATAGGCTACGTCCGAATATAAAATACGGTTCTATCAAATATTAGATTATACACCAAGGGAATAAAACTGTGTCTTCCGTCATGGGCGGCATATTGAACCCAACATAACCATGTAGAGTCCTCAGTGAAGCGAGGGGTACAAACCACCCAAGATTAAGACAATTTTATTTCAGAGGTGACCCTATTTTTTATACCATTCGTGAGACAATTACGTCACAGAGGACAAAGCCACGGAGAACGCTTCTACCTACCTAGTTTATCAGCATACCTACACAATTTAACTTAAAAGGCCCCAAACATATTTTTACTGCTGAAAGTTCAGAGGTGAATTTAAAATGGCGCGAAGGCCGGATGCGATGTATCAAAAGGCGGATTATCTGCCGTAGCGTGTAACGGTGATGGATACGCGAAAGGATCATGGTAGATGGATGTGCGTGCATAGGAATTTATAAAAATGTAGGTGCAACTTAAAATTTTTGTTTGGTTTTGTAGCGCGCCTTGTGGTTGATTGTCGCACAAGTAGATGACGTGTTGTTAAAGATGAATGAAGTTTTGGTATATAATGCACATCGGCTAATTTAGTTTTTTCAGTATACCTAGTATTTTCTGGTTTCATAGAGCATTATCTCTGTCGCACACCTGTGAGTAAATACGAAGCCGATACCACAAAATAGAGAAATACAAAAATGGTGTATTGTAAAATGGTATTTTGTGCCGAAACTAGCTGATGTGTATTATTTGCCGCCGACTTACGACTCTTTACAGCCATATGCCATTAGCGGATGACCTAACGTATGTCACTAAGTTAAAAAAATCTTGGTTTATTGATTGTATGGCTTGCAGCACTTACGGATTGCCAGCATCGGGGTTCTTGGCGTCCATCCACTTCTTGTACTGCAGCTGTGCCTCAACCACGCAAGGCTTCCAGCCGGCTTGGCAGAGGAACGTCCAGGTCAGGCTTCGTAGGTTCTTCAGTGAACCGTCTTCTTCTTCTTTGACGTCCTTGCTTAGCTCCTCATAAAGAGGGGTCAGCATTATCCGGATATAGGCCTGATAGAATATAATATCACAAAATAAATGACCTACTCCGTAAAAAGCCAAATCAGGAGTATGTACCTCTTTAAGGCAATGGAGTAAGTAAGTACAAAATATTAATTGCACACGTTAAAAACACAAATACACAAGCATGACAATCTAATAGACGCAGGATCGAAGCAAGTGGCACTAGGGTGTAAATGTAAGGTAAGTATGTCTGCAAATAAAATATTAATTCTTAATGCAAATAAATTATTTTATTTATTAATATTAATTAATTAATAAAATAATTTCAAAGATATTCTGTGATAATGCCACAGCTCAAACGTCAACAACCTTCACACCTGCCTTATTATGGAAGACCCATTAGTCCTTAAACAGTATAACACGCACCTGGAATTTCTCATGTATCGGCCAGATGTGTCTTCCGATGTGATCGATCATCGTAAACACTGGGTCCCAGACGAGATGGTGCCGTTCTTCAGTCATGAAGAGGGTCATATCAAAGGCAGTGTCAAAGGCTAGCTGGCCAGCAAACGCAAGGTTCCAAGCGTCATGGAGCAGCTTGGCGCGCGTCAGCTCGGGTATCCTCAACCGGCCTTGGGTTCGCAGGAATTTAGCCAACAAAGCCCAGTTATTGGAGTCATAGTTCACTGGGAACGGTGCTGCAAATGTTTTTTAAGAATAAATAAATAAATACATAATAAAAAATAATAATCGTACATAAATTGACACAGAAACTTTTTAGGTTTTATTAGTACGATCTTAGGGTGTACCTATAATAGGAAGGAAGTCTACCTAAATAAAGGCCTTCGTGAATCTTTCTTTAAAAGAGGTTCTGTTATATCATTCGATAAATGGAGCCAAATATATAGACCCCTAATCCGAGCATCGCCGAAACTCGACGCCTGCGTCTATTTCATGTGGTGAGGTTTATCGTTTGGATAACACTAATGTGCTTGCCAACCTAATTCTTCAAGGAAATGCAACAGAAGTTTCCACATCAGGAAGAACAGATGGTGTTATCCAAAATGTGTTTAAAAGGTTTTTACGGGGTTGGCAACAAGCGAGTGGTAAGGTAACCCTGGTATTGCGATGCTTACTGTTAGGACGCTATTTTCCACTTGCTTTTTTATCATCTTACCACTAGTATATTGAGCTCACCAATCTCCTCAGGGTTGACGATGATGAAGTGCTCCTTCCCAGGCAGGTTTAGAGCCTTGGTTTCTTTCTGGTTGGTCATCCAGAATGCTGGAGTGGTGTTGTTGAAGTCCAGACTGTCTCCTCTGGTCACCACTATGGGAGCCATCCAGGTCATGCGGTCTGCGTCAGGGACGTCGTGCGGACGCTCGCGCAGGTACACTTTCTAAATAACGATCGACGAAAATTAGATAAAGTAATTTGCAATTTGTTTATTGTGTATTAACTCTGAAGTTTGAATAGATTATGTTGATTTTGACGGTCAACAATCAATACTTTGCCAAAAGTCTTGATTACCCCTACGAAAAATCTACTAAAATAATACTTAATCATCTTGGAGTCAATATCCCGGTCGTGGTCTCGCGCGCAAAGGAGAATTTGGAGAAGTTAGCGGATGGAGCGGAGGAGGCGAGTGGATAGACAGACGCGGAAAACGGTTTAATTTATATACTAGTGGGCTAGGCAGGCACAACTTTGCTTCGTAGGGTAGGAGGATGACACCAAGCGAATGAAGTAGCACCGACCAGCTATACTATATACGATAACAGATGAACAGTCGCGAGCTTATATGCACAATCTTTTCGAATTTCGTCCGTCTTCATTTACTTACTTGTACGAAAGTAAGCTCATTGTTGTCAGGGTTCCTCGTCACTGTGATCACGGGCAGTCGGTCCTTATTAATCCAGCTGCGCGCTATGGTCTTCAAGTCGAGATTGTCAGGGATTTTATGGCCCTTGTGAGCTGCATCGTTGAGCTCCTTCCAAATGTCGTCGCCGGTGAATGTTTTGAATTTGCTGCAAATATTGTGTCATAGATCAGTTGAAGAAAATAAAATACATTAGGTGCGCGGAGGGTCGCAACCCCATGTAACGGCAGTGGCGTACCAGTGTAGGAAGTCACGAGTGAGTAAATGTTGCAGAATCACATGTTTAAATGAATTCTTTACCATCATCAACCATCTCAGCCACAGGATGTACACTGCTGGACATAGGACTGCATCAAAGCCTGCCATGCTGATTGGCTCTGTGCCCCTCGCATCCACAGCCTCCCCACTAACTTTACCATGAAGTCATTCCATCAAGGGGGGCATCCTGCGCTAGGATTTCCGGTACGTGGTCGTCACTCGAGGCTGACCTTTTCACCCCAACAAATGTCATATCAACAAATTTTCTAAACCAAATGTCGTGACTGTATTATTAGTCCTTTCATACAAACCTGATACGTCATACAATACTGTTGACGTCATTCGCAATCATGAGACAGGAGAGGTTTGTATGCTTTCGACAGTCTTACTTTATGGTTATAGAGCAGGGCAACTATAGATAAACTCACTGCGCCTCCAAGAATCGCCTAAGCCCGCATCTGAACGTGTCCGCACCAAGGGTATAGTTGAACATCCGGAACAGGAGCTCGATCTTTGTGCAGGCAGTCTCCTGCTTCATTCCCGTGATCCGCGAGTGCGGGTAGCGCTTGCTGTACTCGTAGTAGAGAGAGTACAGCACCGTCATCGGCCACTTGCCCTCCATCTCGGAGCCGTTGTTGATCTAAGGAGAGTGGTCAATAAATCAATACATTAAAATCGGCTCAAAAACTTCAGCTAAGTTAAAGAGTGACTTTAAATTAATTCTTGATACCAAGGGGTATGCATGTGCTCGTGGTAGCAATCAACTTCTACTATAGCACCGACTCTGAAAGCGTGAAAAAAAACAGCTGTTTCATAAATTTTAGCAGAATTAGTTTTTGTTTTGCGATTTCATCACGCGGCATCATATTTTAAAGGATTTTTCAACCGTTGAATAAGTACATCTACAATGAACGATGCGGGTGAATTCAAATACTATGTTTGGAATGTTAGCCTTTGTTTACGTTAGTTTTTATGTTTCTGTGTATGTGCCAAGCTTTAGTAACGTTCAATATACCTATTTAACTTACAAGTATCTAACCTCAACGCTCATTCATTGTAATTACTACATAAGTTAAATCTATATTTAAATATTAATAAGTGAAATTGTATTTCTTTTTTGAAAAATACATTTCTTTAATCACATTTCTGTATTGGTGCCATAGTAAGAGTTGTTTGTTATCACGAGCATATACATACCCCTTAGTATCAAGAATTAATTTAAATTCACCGAATATAAGCTACAAGTTCGACCCCATTCAGAATATATTTATCATCTGTAGGCGGGAGCACCAACACACATAATTTTGTAACAAAGGGAACATTAAGTTGTTTATCAGGCAAGAGTTAGCTGACATGTCCCACGCTTGAAATTTACACTGGCTACCTAATCCTCAAAACGGCATCCATACGTAAGCATTGGTGCATAGCGGCAGAAATATTGGGCCCTCTAAACACCAGCGTTGTAGTACGCGTCAAGCCGCCACAACATTATGCCGAGTGAGGTCCACTTACACTGGAAGCCACGACAGGAGCAATGCCAATGGGTTCGATATATTTGTTGCTTTTTTATCGTTACTTTATTTTGTGCCTCTGTGTTATTGTGTTTTGGTTGTTACCTAAAAACATTTATTTCATACAAATATATAGGATATAACCCGTAACAGGTGGCAGTCATAACTTTTTTTTATTGCCTAGGGTGGCACACGAGCGGACGGTCCACCTGATGGAAAGCGGCCACCGTCGTTCAGGACATCTGCAACCTAAGCGGAGCGGATACGGCGCCGACCTTTAAGGTACTTGTAGACATGCCCTTTGAAGAGACCCAACTTAAAATGTTGTTAGGTGTTAGAAGTACCGGATTCTACAGTAGGTACCTGACATCACATGGCTTAATGAGCAAGCTTAATCCCACATAATTTCGTAATTCGATGAAGAAATTATTTAACAAGTATGTTTGATGCGGCCTATGATGGAGCATACCTAGACACAATATAATGTCTTGTCTAAGAACAGCCACATATATGTATTTTATTTTATTCGCATGCCTCACAGCATGCAATAATTAATATACATAATAATGTAACGCCGATCAGATAAATACGTAAATGAAATAGTTATTTTCTACATCCAAACCTTGAACGCGGTCTCAGCAGCCAGGTACCCCACGAGCGCCTTGTTGAGGTGCGCGTCGGACCACCAGGCGGGCGTGGTGAGCCCGCCCATCCACTGGTACGACAACTCCTGCGCCAGCTGCAGATACCCACGACTTGCGAGGTCGCTCTCCCTGCGAAAGGGAAAGGGTGGTCAATGTTGGTTGGTCAAACGGATCCGGATATCCTTAGATATCGTAATGACGTTTATGATGGTTGGATACTCATTCAATCACACACAAACTGAACAGATTTAGATGGAACTTGGAAAACAGTCCTCGATTAGGTTATAGGTTAATGAAGGTAATGCTTCCCGTAGGATAGTAGTTGGAGACATAAACATAGCACCACAAGCGATGGAAATTAAAATTAAATTAACTGTCATTAAAAATTTTAACGATGTTCACCCCTATGGGATACGGGCGTGTGTGTGTATGAAACAGTCATTCAAATCATTACCAAGACCCCCTGGCCTTATCCTAGTAGATGGGGCAACACAACATGTCCACCTTATCACTCGTCATCGCGATATTTACTCCTTTGACACGCATGTCGCCATTCACTAAGTCCATTCATGTTTTCGCACGTCGGCTTCTACTAGACACCCATCCACATTCATATTCATCCCCTTCATTAAGTAATGACCATATCAGACTAATCTATTGCACCTTATTTTATCAAACTGGAATTTTCCCATTGCATGCGGAAAATCGGACGCAGAAGCTTAAGCTAATCCAATAAAACAGTATTGTTTGCAAACATAATTTACACTTAACGGGAATCTAAATGAAATGGGTAGTTAAATTATATTCCATCTGGTGCAAAAGGTGAATAATAACCAGTGAGAAGATCGGGAACAGGAGTTTTTTTCTTTGACCCTACGATTTCCAATTTCAATTGTTTCTTATTGCGAAAAGGTTCATTCCATATTGATTGTGTTGCTATCCGGTACCCGGTCAGTAATAACTGATTTCGATAAAGCCTTCGGGATGTATGAGTCTTCAATAAGACGAGAAGTTGACCTTAGGGAAATCGTAATATATCAGAAGTTAACCATTATTTCTATTTACAACTTTTTCCTTTTACGTTTACTCTCTACAGGGTATGACGGTCTATGAAGACATGAATTTATTCATGGTCAGTATTTTGATTATAGCCCAACATAATAATTACGTTGATTACCTACGCTTATAAAGCTACTCCATAAATCCTTTTCCCGACTTCTTAGCCTCACAACACGCGCACTGCCAATAACTTTGAATTCGTGACATTCCGAAGTTAAGGTCAATATTTCCGGAACGAAACGGTTTACGTTTAACGGCGTGGCGTCACTCTGAAACGTAAACCATTAGAGCACGCGAGCGCTCGAATACTTCAAACACCTGAGCACCCCGAGTGGCTTAAATGCCTTAAATCGCTTGACCAGGACCTTTGTGCCTCCAGATATTGGATTTCCGCACTCGGGGCACCTCAAACGGGATCGTAAGAATTTAATCGAACAATTTTACGGGAGGAGAAACTCCTGCCCTTAATTGGCACTCAAAAATCAATAATAAAAGTGGCCCAATAAAAATTTATGAGCGGAATCTCTAAGACGGCAGGTGTCAGCGCCATTGTATCAATTTTTCTTTTGAATTGTGATCGATATTTCAATTACTTTTCCTTGAACAGGCGGGCGAGAGCCCGCTGTTATTGCGTCCACAAGTTGGTTGTATAACTTTGGCGGTTCTCCCAAATAATAAATTGAATTGATTGTAATAATGCGTACCTAATGCTAATATAAATTAAACTAATCACACGTCGTCAATTTAGTAGTTTGATTCAATTATTCTATCGTCGAAATATTATATTGTTTATTGCAGAAAATTCAACCAGCGCATTACAGGCTTTTTACAGGCAGGCCAAATTACATTTTTGTTGCCTGCAACCTAAATGCATGTATCGTAGTTTATGTAGGATATGGGCGACAGTTACCGCTTACCATTAGGGGGCCTGTCTGCTCGTTTGTCACTGCGTAGCATAAAAAAAAGATAAATGCTTTAGATTTGGTGAAAACCGAATCCACTATGCTTAACCGGTGAGAAGGTAAAAGTAAAATCCTGCAGTTTAATGGTAAATATTTTTATCCATTGTATTACAATAATGTTGAAATATGAGCCAGAAACACTGATGACAACAGTCAAAAGGATTGGAAAGTTAGTTAGGCTTTTTTTCTGCTATATACCTTTCTCCCAAAATACTCAGGAACAGTAATAAAACACTTTTTAAATGGTTTTAGAAGTGGGCAACGCATTGGCTGTTTCCTGGCAACTGGTTTTGCTAATCTATAGGCAGCGGTGACCACTTTCCATCAGGCGCATAGTCTGTTTGCCACCGTATGACATAATAAAAGCCTATTAGACGACAAACAAACGAATCATCTTCTTCGGCTACATTGTCTAATGGACAGAAGTCATTCTCATGCAACTCTCTCATGTTAGCTGGTAGGCTGGAAGCTACTCCAGTAGCTTGTCAGGGACCGTAATAACCTTATCTTATCGTCATGCATAATTAAGTTTTAACATTCGCGGCGTCGGTTCAAGGTCAGTAGATAAGAAGCTAGTGCTAGAAGAAGTCAAGTGTTTTACTTTAAAGTTTTGTTAAAGGTTTTTGTTTGAAGGATAATCTATAAACTAAAACAGTTACTAGAACTTTGTTATTAGTGGTAGAAGAGCATTGCGACGTATATATGAAATGCAGAAAACTGTACTTAAGTACAAATACATTTCATAGGGTTTCTTAAACGCAGGGATTTTTTAAGAAAATACAATTTTTTTCTATTGTTAGGTAAATCAAAACATTGAAAGTTTAGAACGAGTGAATACCTAATAATCAAAAGAAATCGACTTCAATGAAATCCATGTTTTACATTGTTTTCTTAATTAATTACCAACGTAATACTTTCACAAGGGAGACATTTTTAGAACAGCTAATGAAGCGGCAGCGGCAGAAATTGAAATAATGAATTTTAATTTCTGGTAGTGGTCTGGGTGTTATATGTATAATAAATATGTATTTAATAATGTATAAGTATTTCAGTTTTCTGGCTTTGCTTACTTTGGGGCTAGATAGAGCTGGGTAGACGATAGGGGTGACGAAGTTGATATTGATAATAACGACGCACTACGTACTTGAACACGATCAGTCCCCAGCTGTCGGCCGGCTTGGCGCCGTGGTAGTTAGGCAGCGCGACCACGTCGAGGCGCTGCATCGGCAGCCGTATTTGCCAGAACGCTGCCAGCTCGGTCATCACCCGCAACAGCTTTTTCGGTGCGTCCTGCAAGGCCGGCATGAACTCCGGGCGGGACCACACTAGGAGCTCTAAGGACGAAAGATAAAAGTGAGGTTGAATTAGTATAGTATATAACAATTGCGAATATAAACGGGTCACGAACTTGTACGAAACGAGAATTACAACTAAAAGATAATTTGTACAAACTGTTATTTGCACGAATTGCGAATTATACGAACACATAATTTAAACGAATTTAGAATTTTAGCAATTTATTAAGAAACAAATTTTGCCTTCTTCTCTTTTTTTGACTTTGAATTTGAATTTGACTTCGTCTGCGTAAAATTCGGTTTTACAATCCGGACCCGTTTCCGCGGGAACCACAATAAATTTCGGGATAAATAATGTGTAAGCCTATGTGGTATTCTGGGTTATCAGCTACATTACTGCCAAATTTTATCAAAATCCGTTCCGTAGTTTTTGCATGAAAGAGTAAAAAACATCCAACATACACCCATCCATTCTTACAAACTTTCGTATTTTAAATATTAGTAGGAAAGGATAGCACTAACTGCTCATGATTCATTTATACTTAGCCGTAGGTAAACAAAAGGGTTTCAGATGGGCTTTCTTCTCGATTGTCGAAAAGTACCTACTTGAGAAACTGAATCTATACAGTAAAACTAGGAATCGTTAGTTAGGCCATTGTGCATGGTTTGGGCACACCACTTGGGTAGTGCAGACAGTGACAACGCACCTGTGGTTCTGCATTTTTGTTACACGAAACCTGAGTGCATCGTAGATATAGGTACTGTCTGCTTGATTATCACGGAGTTGTGTACAATATTGTGTTGTATAATACTAGTGAACCTGGCGCGACTACGTTCGCGTGGCGTCCTACCCCTACTCTACATCTACTCTATGCCTTCCCTACACCTATTTTACCCCTAGATAGATAGATAAAACACAAGAATAATTACATTAAAAAGTTCCGACAAAAACCATAACTAGTTGTGGGCAAAGGTAGCCTTATCGCTGCAAGCGATCTCCAAAAGGCAACCTTTGTCTAAAGAACCCTATCTACCTTTTTTTTTTACTTATAAACCTTTCTCTAAAATCGCTCTATATATTGTTGAAAACAGCAATAATATATATAATCTTACAAACCTATATACATACATAAAGCTCACACCTGTGTCCCACGGGTGGGCAGAGACTGTGGAATCTTAAGTTATGTATTTTTGTCTAAAATAAAACTGATTGATTGATTAATAATATCTGCATTTGCCAGCGTCAACAAAAATGTTTCGCGCGTTTCCCAAAAACATATTTTTGTTCTCAATTTAAATTTAACTGACAATTCTTGCGAATTATTAGCATTTTATCACTGTAATTTTTTTAATTTTACATTATAATTCACACGGAGTTACAAATTAACTTTAATATTTACGCAACACAGAACAAACTCGAGAGGAAACGGGAAGATGGGTTCAATTTTCTTAATTAAAAGAGCTAATGTCCAAAAGACAGAGATATTAGAACAGCCTCCCTTTGTGCGACGAATGCCTTTAATATTGAACCGTCGAGGATCATGGCACATAGGTAGATAATATTATATTGCTGTTGGAACTTACTATGTTATTGATATGCTATCATCGAATTTGAGACCAAGCATTGGGACGCATGCTTTATATTCGACCGCATCGTACCTACCGACTAGTATAAGAAATAAATTAATTTAATGGACCCCTAATTTCCATGATTGCTAAAATAAAACGTAAAACGTTATGCATTGTTCTTTTTAATTTAGCTAGGTTATGGAACCAATGTGTTATTATTTATATAATTTTATATATTTTAGTTTCACTTTACATGATGTGGCTGACACATAAGGGCGAGATATTGAATTGTAATTGGATCGCAACTGCAGCTCAATTGCAGTTTGACACGTGTTTGATATTCTGCTACTGTTTTTAATATCTGGATTGAATTGTAATTGAGCGCTATTGCAATTACAATTCAATCCGCCCTTATTAAATTAGTGGACTCTAGGTCCGACAAGCTATCTACTCAATAGTGACATGAAATTGCATTTTTCACTTTCAAGCTAACTCTTTATGGCTCATACATGACATCTTTTTTTTTAATATTCGTGGCAGACAAACCAGCAGGCAGGTCATGATGATGGTAAATTTTGTCTGTTATGCTTTGCAGTTTTGCAAAACAGAGTTTGCTTTTGCAGTTTAGTTTTTAAAGAGCTTCTGAATCGCAATCAAATACGGCAAGCAACCAACTGTTAATGGTAGTAACGAAATTGTGGCTGAGCAAGTTGTGCTTGTAATTTCGAACGCCGTAGCGAAATTTGGCTTGATGCATATTAATTGTCGGCTCCGTCCGTGAGAGCTGAAACTAATTCAAGGCCTCTAGTGGCTGTAATAAGCGTTATTCGGTCTACCCCTACATTCAGACCAATAAGATTGAGGCAATGTGAAATTCGGTTACGGGAGGGACAAGGCCGTATACCTTAAGATGTTCAGCTAATTTCAGCAATTTTACTTTTTTTACAACTACCGTATACTTGACTAATATCGTTTTTAATCTCCGAGATACATCACGACAAATCAATGACGTCATCGATGACATCATGACACTGACGACAGGCTCCACATTCATTTTAGGGGGCGGAAAGGTACTTGTGTGGCGACAACGGCGTACTGCGGGTGAGAAGATGATGTCTTTATTTCAAGCCAATCCACCACGCTTATAAAGATTTTAAACAAATTCACGAAGATTTAATTCACTGTAAAACTTTGAAATGAGGTGAAGTTGCTATGGATTTTACTTGTACTTACTCAATCTTGTAAACTTTGCTGGAGTACTCACGCAAAAACAGAAGTAGGTTATCTACTTCCTACCAATATTATGAATGCGAAAAGTAAGGTGGATGTCAGGATGGAAAGTTTCCTTTTGCCGAAGTTGGTGGTCATTTTCTGGGTTAGTCTACTTCTCGGTAGGACATTTTTCACGCAAAACTAACGAACAGATTTTCATGAAATTTTGCAGTATTGTAGCTCATGTCATAGAATAATACACCTATAACTTATACCGAAATTCAATTATTTCCCGCGGTAGCACCTCATAAGCGAATTGTACCTACGCGTTAAAGTCAAGGGCAAAAGCTAGTATATAAATATAGAGGTAGTATATAATACACTCTGTATAGTACCTAATTCAGAAAGTTCATTTATCAAGTACCTAACACAAGGATAATTTTAAACCCCCATTTGGTTGGATAGGACGAGACCCTACACCGAAGGATATCCGAGGGATACCAGAAACTCGTTTAACAGTAACTCTTCACAAATCCAGTGGGGGACAATAAATTGGGAAGTGCAAATTGGGTACCGAACAAAATAAATGACGAACCGGACCCTTGTCCGACCAACCCATCATCGGAATAGGATGTAATATTGCGTTATGAATATTCCTATTACATACTATGACGATGACACACCCTTCAAACCGATTTGATGTGTGGCCTTATCAGTTTTGTTAGTGGTCTGTTTGAAATATTTCCCTACATTTGTGTGCAAAAAATCCATACCACATTTCCAGCATAATAATAACGATTTCATGATAATAATTCCACTTAGTTATTGAATGTTGAGCGTTGGAACTGAACATCACTGACTATTGACTACGATGAATTGAATGTTTAATACTTATAACGCAAACTCATTTTCATTTGTTTTCGTAATTTTATAGCAACAATGTAACCGACAAATGTCGGAAAATCTCTGACAAATACTACATAGTCATAATAAATTTCACAAACTCCTGAAACAAAGCTAATAGCAATTTCGATTATTGGCTTTCAAATAAAGAAACCGCAGAATCAGTCCATCCGGGTGTTACGATACCACCCACAGATACACACATCAAACTTATAACACCCCTCTTTTGCGTCGGAGGTCAAAAATAGAAACTGGGAGATGCAATGCGGGAAAAGCTAGTTTACCTACAAATCATATTCATCCCACAAATATTAAAACTGGCGTAGCCTAAAGAATTTACTTGGAGATATAGATACTATGTATATTGTACCCGGAATCTCGGATACTCCCGTCAAATCTACATCCTGCAAACAACAATACTTGCTTTGTTGTATTCATGTTCACAAAGCAAGCAATGTATACAGGCATGAAGCATATCAGCTTGCTCTTGTTAAATAACCAAAGATGTTAAGGTAAGTTGTCTCCAGTATGTCGCAGGAATGATGTAGAAATTCGTTGGGAAAATACCGGTAGGTATATTGTGTTTTAGCGTTTCATAACTCAGATTGGGTACTCAAATAATAATTTTTGTTGACAATTTAAACGTCAGATATCGATAACGCCGAATTAAATCCATAGGACCTTGGACCAAAATTAGGTTTGACGCATTTTGCATATTACTTGATACTGGCTCACTAAATACATAAGTGTAATTTATTTATGTGTCCATTGTCACCATTATTATTTATTTTTTTCAAATCGAATCACATACGTTTGTTAAGGTTAGGTTTTCACAAAAACTTATGAACGTCATACATAAATAGACTTCCTTGGCAGTCGGGCAATAATAATTGTAAAATGCTAGGTTTATTTGTAAGTGGGTGTGGTTTTATAGAGGGAAGAGAAACGAGCAAGCAAACTATCGGTTATTTTGATGCCACCGTCACTTTTTCGCCACAGCATCCTCCGACAATGGGATAGATATACCTAATTCACATGGTCTAGTTGTTAGTCAACCAACTAACGTACTGGCATAATGAGCCTAATTACCGCGCAAGTGCAAAATGATATCACTCCCGTATTTATCTTGCACTACAACTTAGGGTTGTTTACAGGTACTTACCGCAAAGGCCGGCACCGCATCCGCTCCTTAGGTTGCTGATGTCCTGGTCGACGGTGACCGCTTTCCGTCAGATAAACCGTCTGACCATGTGCCTCTTATACAATAAAAGGAGCCTGATGGTAATCACCAGCGTCCATAAAAACCCGGGGAGTCAAGAATGCTAATACTTTCAGATAAGTATTCTATTCAAATTTCGTGCTCAACTTGAGTGTAAACAAAGAATCACAAAAGGAGGAGGCTCATAGTCCACCATTAGACTGCTACTGTTGATAATACTGCGGTTATCATTATTACTCACGGATTTCGTTTCCGAATTTATCCACGTAGACTTCGGTCCGGTTAACGTGCTCGAGCTCGCCTATGACCAGACCGAACATGGAGACCGGTATCGGGGGCGTTGTATTGAAGATGTCGCGCAACGCGTTCGGTTCGTCAGTGCTGTGAGAAGGTACAGATCATCATCAGCATCATCATTTGGACCGCTCAAGGTAAAAACAGAACCCTTAAGCATAGAACCTGTTTGTGCCCTTCTGGCTGGCTTTGACTATGGACACTCAAGCATTCAAGATATTTTTTCTCAACAACGTGGTAATGGTACCAAGAGGAATTTATCACACTTAACTTCTAAGAGAACGGAAGACTTAAGATATAGTCATTTATTCCACATTTTATTATCCTCCCAAACTGATTTACTAAAACTTCCTGTAGACCTCCTAAAGTCGTAAGAAAAGTCGTTTTGTCAGTCTCAAATATGCATTCTTGCCGTGAAGGTGACTATCCAGATTATTGTTTCTACTGCTCCCATACATATCAAATCACATCAACAGCGCATAAAGGACTCCTCCACCTTAGTAGAAGGTTTTGCCATAATCTTCGAGATAGGCAGGCGGATCGCAGTGAACACGAAGCAGAAAACGTTTCTTGCTATTTTCTGGATCTACAGATGTCCCCATATTGGTTTGTCTAACGTTCATCATTTCAGCAAAGGCAAAGCTTGCTAGGCAATTGCCGCATCAAAAAGGCCTCTTAATAAAGTCTATAAGAGCAATCAGGATAACATGATACCCAGAAAAAAAGTCAGTACAGAAAAACAACGATAAAATGGTGGAGGTGAACTCGACAAACCAGAGATCATGGATTTCGTAAAATAAATAAAAAAGACTCAAAACAAACTCTTCAAACAACAAAAGCCAACGAGTTTAATAAAAATACTGAACGAAAATAATTAGAAATACGAGTACTACTTAAAGTTGTTGTTGAATACTGATTTAATTTTCTGCGAAACGGCCAAACTTTGTTCTGTATAAGTTTCAATACCTTTCATGGTCCACCGAGCATCAAAGTTAATTGTAGCTTTTCGAAATAATATAATAAAACATCTTTTTTGTAATGTATCTTTCATTTTGATAATGTTAAATTTAAAGATCTTTGCTTTTGAATGCCAAGATGGGCAATGGATCCCTGACCCAGCGTGATAATTAAAACATAAAAAAATGAATACTGGAATGAATAAGGGTATAAATAAACTAGTATACCCGGCGCAACTTCGTTCGCATGGCGTCCTACCCCTACCCTAAGCTACATTACCCCTACCAATACCCTACCCCTACCCTACACCTACTCTACATTAAGCTATGTTTTATACTATGTCAAAAAGCAGTCTAGACTGGGTAAAAATAAAAACGCAGTATAAAATAAAGTCGTTTTTGGGTGCGGGGGACGTGGACGGACGTCCGACCAAGGTCGGCTCGCTCGCGCATCCGAATTATTACAAAATCGATTTAATATTGTACATTGTAAGGATTTGTATCGACTGCAAATGACAGTTGGTCGTCTCCAGCCAAAACGGAGAGTCTGTTACTAGTTGACCCACTTACATAGTCTGTGTCTCCAAAGGAACTGCGTTGCTGAAGGCGTGGAAGTTGCGTGGCCTCACCACGGTCAGCTTGATTGGAGTCCTGAAGGCTGGCTCGTCGAAGCAAGGGAACACGCGTCGCGCATTGTTGGGCCTCAGCTGCGTCGCTACCATCATCCTGGTGGGAAATGGAATTACGTTGTAAAATGGTGATTACATTTATAACCTACATTTAAAATCGAGAAAGGAGCTCTATATTAATTTACATATCTAAACAATTGTCTATTTCATTAGCTTTATTGACGATTTTTCTTTGTCCGACTTAGAACCCTTATTGGCACCACCGCAATATCTGTACCTCCCGCCAAGCAACAGCTTATATTGTTATGTTGCGTAGTAGTCTCTTTATTTTGCACTTTTAGGTAACTCCATTATTACGACATTTTGACTCCTTTACATGCAAAGACTTCTATATTCTATCAATGTTTATATGCGAGCCAATACAAATTAAAAAGTAATCATGTAAAATACCACAAAGAAGAGAATCCGTGAAATTTCTATTATTTCAATGTTCCTTTTCTTAGGTCCGAATCCCTAGGACTGATTCACTTAATGCCTTTGTCTGTCTTTTGGCTCTTAATTTAATATGTACCTACTTATAACACAAAGTAACGAGACGTCTGTTGGTAACCCTGATATCCAATGGAATTCTTAGTGTATCGTAATTTAAATGTTCCCTTAAGAAAAGGTAAGAATTTCAAAAATAAATGTATCGGAAATCGATTATTATGTTTAGACAATCTTCATTTTTAGGGTGCCGTACCCGAAAGGTAAAAAAGAAACACTATTCTAAGCCTCCGCTGGCTGGCTGTCCGTCTGTCTGTCACAGGCCTATATCTTTAGAACAGCTAGGCACTTGAAATTTTTGGTGTATATGTTTCTATAACTGCTAAAACAACGAATTCTTCAAAAACGAGCCGTTAGGATAATGGGGAATGTAGGAACCAGGCATACGTGCAGGACACTTTTTAAAGAACTTAAAATTATGACTGTATTCGTTGTACATATACAACACTATCATTTTTGTAAGGCGAAATTTGTCAAGCTTCACGCGTCGTACAGGCGAAGAGCGCGGACTGCGCGGCGCGGGGCGACTAGCCTCCGTACCCCGGCGCACCGCGTTAGCGGGAAAAAATCCGCGAGTTATAGGTCCTACCCTGTACGAACATTTGCCCATACTCCTTAGAGGTGAACAAAATGACGAAACGTTTTATCGCCAACTAAAGAACCTTTTATTGAATCATGTATTTTACTCTGTTAAAGAATTTTTAAATCATAATTTCAGCGAAAACTATTCATAATAATAAAAAAATTACATTATCTTATTGACATTTAGTATTAAAATTGTAATTATGTTTTGACATTTATTTATTCTAACGTTTGACATTATTATATTATTTGAATTTTTAAATCATAATTTCAGCGAAAACTATTCATAATAATAAAAAAATTACATTATCTTATTGACATTTAGTATTAAAATTGTAATTATGTTTTGACATTTATTTATTCTAACGTTTGACATTATTATTATGGATGGTTTTAATTAGACATTTTAATCTGTAAACTGACACAATTTGTACATTATTAAATGTATTCACTTTTGACAATTAATTACTTTGTTTAAATTTATTGTATCGACATGTTTAATCTCGTATTGACATGTATTTTTCATGGACATGTTTTACATTATGTAATCATTTTATTAATTACGTATATTCCTTTCGATAATTTGTATATTCCTTTATATTTAAAGATCTCTTTAGACAAAAATAAATTTAAATATATCTTAAATGTATTATCTTGTGTAAGAGTAAAAAAATAAATCTAAATCTAAATCTATTAAAAATATAAAATTTAAAACCCAATATTTTTTCACTTTTTTCTCTTCTTCTCAATATCTAGGACAGTGACAGCAGTTACGAAAACTCCCGTTTTTTTTGTTTTTATGTCTTCAAGGATTTTCATAGCTTTTAAAAATTCACAATCATAATTTTTCAGAACAGTCTTTATGGGGTTAGGACTGGTATATAGGGTGTATAGGGTTATAAATCTATACGAAAATTATTTTATACTTTTTATGCCGACTCAAACCCGTGTTTTTTTTAATATAATATTATTATTTATTTATTATCCAAATGCTTCCAGACTTAATGTTGAATTAATATCAAAACGTCTGGCGAGCCACTACACTATTACATTCAATATATAAGTTTATGTCATAACAAGTATATACGGAACCCTTCTTATGCGAGATGCGACTCGCACTTGGCCGGTTTTTTATGGGCAGTCGTCGCTTGGCAATGGCGCTCTTTGGGGGAGGCCTACATTCAGCAGTTGACGGCACTTAAGCTGATCGTATATAAGTACAATACCTAATCGTCGCTTCCTATTCGATAAAATAAAGTCAAATGCAAGCCTCGTTACACATAAGTCAAGATAACTCCGAAAAAATGTATGTAGACTTTTGTAGACTGACGAGAGGTAAGAAGATTCAAAATAGCACGTTTCCGTGTGAAAAAATTCAAGTTGAACAATAAGAGGGACGAATAAATTGTAACTCGGTCGTGCTAAACATTTCGCCCGTTATTTACAACCTTGACGAAAGATTAAACGGTAATTAGGAGGCTGGAGTGAGGGAGGAACTAGGGGCAATTACACAGAACCCTTTTAGGCCCGTTTATAATGAGCCGCTCAAAGAAACATTCAAGGGAGTAGTCTTCCGCACGACTGACTGTTTGCGCTTTAAAAATAAACAACTTGGTCGATTATGCATCGGGGATTAACGTTTAGAGTTTTATTTGCGTTAAGGCGAATGTTGAAGAGCAATTGAAGTATCTAAATCAATGCTACACATGCTACGCTTACATGCCGGTCAGCCACGTAGAGGTCCCGGGTTCGATACCCGGCCGGGCAGTAATTGAAATGATAGATTTTAATTTATGTTACGGGTCCAGACCCAGGTGTAGTATGTATAATAAGTTTGTTTTAAAAAAAGGATATAACTAGTTTATCAGTTATCTAACACCCATAACACACACTTTGCTTACTTTGGGGCTAGATAGCACTGTGTGAATTTGTCAAAGCATATTTATTTTACATCCAGATCCACCCATCCCACCCATCCAGCCCATAACAATCCACTGCTGGACTTGGACCTCCAGCAGAGAGTGTTCCCTAATCTCCACACTTGATTGGCGGGATGGCGATAGCAGTCTTGAAAGCACACAACGAAAAGCTGCTTCTAAGACATTTGCCTGGATATCTATACTCTACTCTGCCGGACAGCACACGGCTTTTTTACAAGCTTTTATTAAACTTGCGATGTTTGCATGTATCTATGTACGATCGGGGCAAATCTTGCAAACCTAATTCAACCCACTTCCCGGTGTTCAATTGAGCTAAAATTTGGTATACCAATGTAACTTTGATGACAATGCATTAACATGGTACCATGGATATAATAACGCATTTAGGTTGAAGGCAAAAATGCAGAACAGTAGATGCGTTGTCACTGTGAGGACTAAGATAAAATGTCTCATGCGCCTAATCAACGCTGGCTACCTTATCCTTTAAACCGGAACTTAATGAGTGCTATACCCCTGGTGATATTCAAAGTCTAATGATGATGACGGAAGGTGGCCTTAGGAACTACTGAACGCAACAAGATAACCCCATCGTGTTTGGGCTTTTAGGAATGGTCTTGATCAGTACTATACCGCGCGATAAAAGCTTGTAATGAAAATGTATTTTTCAGTTGATAACTTATTAAGTTTGTTGTTTTCAATTTCGATTTCATTACATACTCGTATTTGTTGGAAGCCCAACTACGGCATCAATAATTTAAGTAATCAATTCTCGCAATTGAAGTAAAGAATCAGCGCTTTCATAATGAACTCATAAAATGCAGCATCTTACTGACATTAGTCATACTTTACTCTCTTCAAACGGCCCAAATCGCTGCCACCGAATCGCTTCCAACGATTTCCGTTTTTAATTCAATTTTTCCGGCAAGCTGAGTCAGCACCCGAAAGTGGATGCCTTTTCAGCCTTTGTTACTTTACGCACGCCCTAAACTTTTCGGTCGGTTCTTTTGGAGAGGAGACGAATGTTTCCAGTATGAATATTCACGAATACGAATAAGGAACTTATAGGTACTTTGATGTCGAGTCAGTAAAATGACTGAGTTTATTTACTACGTGTTATTTTCCTACTCAAACCGAATTCTGATTTATAAATCAGAATATTTAGATATATTCTGCCGTCAACGTTATAAGGTAAATAAAGGTATTATTTACCACGTGCCAACTTTGTTGTGAGTGTTTATTGTATAACATTGACTTTATATAGATATTATAGTTGACTACTTATTAGTGGGTTGTTGATGATTATTACAGGATGACAAATGAGGTAGCTCGCATCAACAGTCCTGTGGCAACTTGGTAATTAATAGGGTATTATGTAGGTACCACGTAAAATCCGTATAATAATTATTAACTTTCTCAAAGGACTAATTATTATTCAATTCAGAACACACCATTTTCGTTTTTCTCTGTTTTTGTATTTTATTAAATATATAAATTGGTCCACCAAATTTCAAATGACAGTCACATCTCTGCTCCTGTCTTAACTTTTCATCCGTGAGCCCCCACGTCCGCCAATAAAGTTTACAACGGTATTTTCCACGGATCGGCAGTAAAACGTAAACAAATCGGGCAGGCTGTGCAGCAACTTTACCGTTTTAGGTTCACAAGCTTTCATATGAGCTTCCGGAATAAGTCTAAATAACAGAAGAAAAAACAATTTTATTTTTTCAAGCCGTTCTCTACCGTTTTCACCAGCGCGAAGTTCGGATATCTGTAAACATTCAACATTCCCTCAGGGTCCTATTCCTTTTCAGGGATGAAAAGTACCCAATGACACCCGGGAATAATGTTGCTTTCTATTAGTGTAAGAATTTCCAAAATCCGTGCAATAGTTTTTAGACTTTCCTCTTTATAATATTATAGAGAAAACTATCAACATCAACATCCCTCTGGCAGTTCATCGTTGGACTTGAACAGGATTATGTAATTATCTTTAAGCATGGCAGGCAGGATTGTCAAGATTAGTCAAAAATCATAATAATCATCCTCTGCCTTATCTGGTGTAAAGTAATGTCGAAAACATACAACAGATAACTTAGTATCTAATCTCTAGTCATTAACATCTGCCTACAGTGCCTACTCCTCTGGATGGGATGCGTGAGAAGGAATAGGTATGTAAAAAACGTTCTGGCCCGAGGTCAGGATCTAAGACATAAGTCGCCTTAGTTGTCCGACGATGGCGAAAACGAAATGGTTTGGATACTACTTTGCTAGAAACCGCAAAGCTGCAAACAATAGATAAAAACAGAATAATTTTAAGAGAGTATTTCGCCTGCCCCTGTCGGATCAGATAACTGATAAACCAACAAATCTCGTAATTACAGTAACGTTGGCATTGCATTACTGACTGTAGTCTACATGAAACAGACGGGAGGCAAATGATCAATCATGACTGGGGTTATTTGATCCGTATTCGGTGCCTGCCGCGAGAGCGTGCCAATTTCGGGCGGTGGCTATGGAAAATTCTGTTAATCCCAGATCGTATCCGGTAACAATCTGTCTAAAAGCAATCTGGTGTACTTATTAATTGATTTCGTCGCGCATGCTTTATTGTGTTTATTAAGTTGTTTTCTTTCCGTCTTTATTGTTATAGAGTTGTTTCTATATGAGAGTACTCAAAAGTGGAAGCGGAAAATGAGGTGTGCCAGGATAGGAACATCTCAATACGAGTAGGTAGTCTCCTGACTGCTTACGCCTAGACGCCTGTGGCTTGTACGCATAAATGTACTGTCACCGTATCATAGTGAAGACATAATAATGTAACAAAATCTATCTCGCCAGATTATAAACTATCGAAAAATTGCGAACTGTGATTTCGAAGAAACTGGAAAACGTTAGTGTTATGAAATAGCATACAGCATACCGCGATGAAGGTCTCCGTCAACTAAGGGCAGAATGCTTAGAAATGAAAGCGGTTAACACGTTTTTTATTCAAAATTCCTACGGCATTATATTACATATTTATAAAAGCCAACATCCAAAAACCTACTGTTTTAGCTATCGCGGATTGTATCACACATTTTAACTTTAGTTTACGGTATAAACCCGTATACTAAATTTAAAATTATCCTCCAACAATGTCCAAAAATGTAGGAAAGTGCCGTCCAATAAAAGAAAAGTAATTAAAATTTTCATTACCTATACGACCATTAGGTACTAGAGTTGTTATAGAAGATAGGAAATCTAGAATTTGATTGCAATCAATATAAAACCTAGAGTTGTCTGTTTCAGGTTTACGGCTCAAGTTATTGTTTTTAGCTTAACCGTCTTAATAAAAATATTTAGAATAGTAAATGCTGTCGAAATTGCAACCATAAATTTGTTAGCCGGTACTTTTAAATGGCAAATGGTACTCTTTGTATGAGCCCTGAATGTTCTCCTGTATTAACTCACTTCTCAGTCTCCTGCTCAGTGTAAGTTGTCTTAAAGAAGGCCTCCGTGGTCGCGGTTTCCAAGTTGCCGTTGAAGCTAAAGTCCAGTTGTCCAGTGCTGCCTTTCTTCACTGCCTTCTCGAGGTATAGCGTGGCTACTGGCTTCTTGAGGTCCATCGATAGCTTACGCACCGGTATCGTGACGAGCTTCTCCCTGTGAATAGAAAAGTTTAGGTTATTTTCGTCGTTATTGTCGTCAGCATCAACACATCGTTCCGTGTGATGTTCGGTAGAGTAGACTGTAGCAATATACGATAAAAGGCGACTAATGTCATTGAGATAGATTAGCTAATAATCTCCGTAATCAACTGGTTTGACTATGGAGCCCAAATACTCGTTAGTAACTCTCGTTTCTTGAGGACTTCAAGGACATAACTGTTAGGGAATACTTCACGGGGTTCACGCATCATATTACTAGACTAGTGGGCCCGGCGCGACTTCGTTCGCGTGGTGTTCAACCCTACACCTACCCTACACCCATCCTACACCTTCCCCATCCTTACCTACCCTTTTTTATTTCAAACTTTGAGACAAGACAATTACACACACAATTACGTTCTGAAATTAGACGCGAACATGGATGTCTTTATATTACTGCAATTTTATTATCGAACTCTAATTTTTAAAAATAAAATACTTATGTGTTACTCGCTGCCTATGTTTAGCCAACGTTATTCGCTGATAATATAGCTTTCTATTTGTGAGAGAATTTTCTAAAATCGGCTAAGCAGTTTTTGAATTTATCCATTACAAACAAACATTCAGACAATCATTAAAATCTTTCCTTTTTATAATATTAAAGTATAGGTTTAAGTACAGAGGAAATATTTTAGATAACCACTACACCTGCAATATTCATTATCGGAATGTGAACTACTAACTGCAACTTTGTGGTACCTTCATCATCACAGCCCGCAACAGTCCATTGCAAGTCTTAGGGCCTCCCCCACAAATGGGGAGGTTATTGTCATAAACTTCAAACTTTGCCGGTGGGTTGGAGATCGCAGTGTTATAAATATAACAATGGAAAACACTACTTGCCATTTTCCAGCATACGGAGACTATATCATTTGCCTCGAAAACATTAGCGCCTTGTATGACACCCGCGAGTGTGAGGGGTTGGTGTTATTCTACTCTGCCGGACACCACAGTAAAAAACCTAGGACCTAGCAAAAATATGCACGAAGTTATAACTTAATTATAAATTATAATACGCGAGAGTGCACATTGCAACGGCAGCTGCTACTTGAGCGTCCATGATGAAAGGAGTAAGCGTGGTGCAGAGGCTGCGCGAATGAGCTCCTCGCGAGGTCGAACGATTGTGTGACATAATCCGGACTTCGGTTTCCCGAGTACTTCGTCGAGGAACTTTACGAGTAGTGTAGAGCAGGCATTAGATAGATTACAAAAGCAGGTATGGGACGGGACCAAAAAATCGCTAAATCTCAATTATCTAGTTTAAAGAAGTCTCACATTCAGACATTAGTCGCCTTGCGCGACATCGGTGCGTAGGCGATACTCTTTGGTCATGACTCGCAGACGATCAATTATTTATTTCTTTTATTCTACTTGCTTTTGCCCGGGACTTCGTTCTCGTAAAATTCGGTTTTAACGTTCCAGACCCGTTCTCGCGAGAAACACATTAAATTCCGGGATAAATTATACACCAAAACCTGTCACCTGCCTATTGGCGAAAACCGCATGAAAAACCGTTTAGTAGTTTTTGAGTTTATCGCGACCAGACACGTGACAAGAGATTTTGTTTTATAATATGTAGCGATTAAGTTACATAAGTAATTCTTTTTCTTTCGTCGTGAATAGTCGGACATTCGTAAGGCTCCAAAAAGGCTTTTAGCTTAATATTAATACTAGGTATTTAGGTTGTACAAACAATGGCATCATAGCAATGTAATTTTCAGATGTTGACATCATTACATACTAACATACATTATTACGTGAAAATATTGTGTATAGCTTAGGTATATTGTCTCTAGCTAATCAAAAAATATCACACTATCCAAGAAAATGTATGAATCACTCATTATATACACAGTAAACATTCATACACAAAAGAATTTTTTAAATTAGACTTGAATTGTTGCCTAGAATGATTCACTTGCCTATTTGGCAGTAGGTATGGAATGAAACTGACAAGACTGACTAACTGATAAGATGCAAATGGCGATTTCTAAACATTGTCCTGACTAAGTAATAGGTACATAGTTGACTAAAGAGCGTCTGTGGCCTAGTGTTTAAGGGGACCGACTCATAAGCCAGAGGTTCCAGGTCCGAATCCCAGTGCCGCCATGTACCAATGACTCTTTTCTAAGTTATGCACATTAGTTGATAACTAACCGATGATGTTACGATAAGGGAAACCATCATGATGAAACCTGCACATTTGGCGACTGAATGTGTAACCATGATCCAATGTGGTAAGGTTGCCCTGTTAACAGAGTCACGGAGTTCAGGCGACAGTCGCTCCACTGTAATTACCTGATCTGCCAAATCCTGGATCACGGTCAAGGCGGACCCCGAGCCCTCGCGTGCTCACCACAACCGGGACATACGCCAAGATAATTACTATTTTTTAGTTTTGTTGAGTTACATTCACACTAGAAGATGCTAAACTCTTATCCTACTCAGAGTTGCACGTATCAGCTGCATGTAGTGATTACTGCAGATCCAAATTAATAACCCTACTCTGATAAATTAGTCGCCGAAAAAATTCGAAATCGATTTATTTCTTCGTTAGTCACTCATCGGGAAATCGTCAACACCACTTTAACAATAAATCTTTTCAGCTACAGTACGTGCAGTATTTGGTGCAAATAATTGATTTTATTTGTTAAGCTTGTTTACACTTAATTTTATTATTAAAATTTCTTTTTTTTAACAACTGCGCCGGAAAATTATTCTTAACGTCGTGCATGTATGCTCTTGGCCAATCACGACACAAACGGCTCAACAATCATTGGACCCGAATGTATAATATGCTGTATTCATGGTCGCTTTTCCTCTGGCAGATAATGGTAAAATTCTGAAGTTCTTCTACTCACCCATCCGAACTGCGGGCTTTCACCTGATAAGCTGAAATTTCGAGCTCGTGGGCGCAGTGCACGCTGACCTCATCAGTATCGCGGAGCCAGGTTACGTTGATGCTGACGTTGCCCTTGAACACGGCATCTACATTCAAAGACAGAATTACCGGTGATTAGACCCATGAAGGTTAAATTAAGCTGGAGTGAAATAGCTATACAATAACAAAGGTAAAGAGGTATTTGTAGATAGAGGAAGATCTCATTATTTGTGGTCTAACAGGCCAATAACAGAGGTACAGGCGATTCAAATACAAAAGCAATAGCTTCAAGTATGTATTAGGAGTGTTCTAGAGAACTTGATTATAATATCAACCGCAAAAAACAATACACTAAAATCGCAAAGTGTCTACTTCTTAAGAATTTGCGAACTTCAATACAAACCTTCAAGATATGGTTCTAAATACAGATCGTAGGCTGTGGGCTTCATGGTGTTCTCCAGTCGAGGCTCCATGGCGAGGCCATGGGCGTTGTTCAGGTCTATGCTTCTCGTTTTTATTATATGAAGCCCTGACACCTGCGACTGAAAATATCGTGACTTTTAGTAAACAACTCCAACTAACCACTTAAAATTGTTCTTTAGAAAAAGATTCATATCGATCGTAGTTGTTGATAGAAATAAAGTATTTTTATGTACTTGGGTATTAGGTTGTCATGGGCCGGAGGGTTACGAATGACTCTTTTCTAAGTTATATACGTCAGTTGAAATATACTATAACCGAGATATTAACGCCAAGATGATTTTTTTTTAATAAAGTCAAGCAGGAAAAAATAAACATTTCTCAGAGAAGTAATAATCCGGCCTCTTATAACAGACTGTTCTGCTTTAATTGGTTCTACTTTACATAGAACGACAGTGATAATTGCGATTCATAAGACTTCAGAAGACATAAAACTTTATCTATTAGGACTTTAGAGTTTGTCTTACAAAATTTACCCTATCACAAAGATATATTGTTAGGTAACATTTCTAATAGCAATATCAAGTTGACAGTCAGTTCTGAAACTTATTAAAACCAGCTTAAAGTTTAAAGCTTAATTAGCAAGCTATTAAAAATCGTTCTATCCTATGGTAAAGTTATGATTAACTATTGTTCACGAAACGGATCGAAAATACACAAACTTTGACTACACTTTCGGAACTTTAACGATAATAAACAACGATGGCTATACCTCCGTCTGGCAATACGTGTTGTTCCCATGGAATTTTATATTTCTTTAGCAAGGCTATCTGCCATAATCTCCGCGAATGGCAGATAGGTATATTGTTTTGATAGGTGTATACTAAACCTGACATACCTCGTTAGGAGAAAATGCGGCTATCCATTTTCTGATTTATTGGACTAATGTCCTGACTGACTGTCCCAACTAAGGTCGCCCAAGGTTACAAGGCTGACAGAGTTACTCAGTTGAAACGGCCTCAAATACCGTTAAAAATGAGGTTCTCATAGAATGATATCATTAATTAGTACATAACAAATCAAATTAATTAGTAATAACTAATGACTACCGAGGCGAGGTAATAACCAATCACTTCATGATTTGTTACGCGCGCCTCAAATTGCCGATGCAATATTCGGTAGGTATCGTTGGTTAATTACTAGTTAATTACATCATATTATGTTGATATACTTTCAGTCGAGGAGTAGCGTTGGTGGCCTAATGGCTAGCGATACAGGGCTCGTATCGACATTTGGATACAGGTAACCCTAAAAGCAAGCTACGCCACTGATCTCCACAAAAGTCAGTCCTGTACCGTCCGCATCCAGTTAGTATCGCGTTGGTATTTACCAGGTCGTCGGCGCATCTTGCGGAGTGCCCACATCCACTGCGCCTTTCGGTACGTGGTCGCCACTCAAGAACTTTAGTGCACCGGCGGCCATCTGCTATGCGAGTTGCCTACTGTCACCTAAACCGGACAATCCTTGGGGCTATGCTGGTTATCTTGCTTCACCTCATTTCTGCTACGATGGCACAGTGTGACTCAAAGCATAGCAAGCATAAATCGTTTGTGTTTTAGGGATTTGACTCAGTACCTACATATTTTAATTTTTTCCATGGACGAGCATATTTTTGTAATGGAAATTTACTCATCATATAAGTTATCCGAAAATTATACCACACTTGCCATAATACCCATAATTATAGAACAATAGTGATCAATCACAGTGGAGCGCAGCGGAGTCAAATTCCCAACCTCCCCGCGCCACCCGGTGGCTATTAATGGCTACCGGGCTAATCCACTCATGACTTCCCAAGGAATAACGGTGCAAAATTTAACCCTTCTAATCGCCGAATTCAGGGTATATTCTGAGGAAACATTGCACTAAATTACCCATTAGAGTATAAGTTACTGTGATGCCTTGTACAGTCGAACGAACATCGCCACGCTCCTCACAGCTCCAGTTTTACATATTTGTTCGTACTACCCAACGCGCTGACACGCCGCGACGGATAAACGCAGTTAACCCCGCATCCTGCGCCCGCGCCGATGATATTGTTACGGTATTACGCGGCTATTTTGAGGCGCCCTCAGGGTTACCGGGTCAACTCCCCGTGAGACACACTCGCTTATTTCGCAGGTAAGTAATGATATAGGTATCTGCAGTTCTGCTTTGCAGTCTACTACAGGAAAAGTAACTTTTATTGATGATTATACAATTTTTTACAAGCTTTTATTTAGTTACACATGTCCCCATGTCTGTCCGTAATAAAATCTTGCAAGTCAAATCTGACCGGAATTTCGAATGGAGCTGAAATGTTGCACACTCATGTAAATTCGGTGACAATGTAATGTTATGGTACCATCGAGCTGATCTGATGATGGAGATTAAAGGTGGCCAAATGGATTTACTAATGTAGTTTGTAAGTCAAGAATGTTTTACTAATACTAATATGGACATTGTCTGAAATGTTTTTTTTTTTTTGTAGTAACTCCTAAACTACGCATGATAAACATCGAGTTTGGGCTAGTTTGATTAGTCTTAATAAATACCCTGACTGATCATAGAGAACGCGCAATAACAGCTTGCTTTGAAAAATTGTTTGTATACTCCTTTCAGTAAATTGCCGACATTATGAGGTAGTAAGTAATCACCAATCGGCTCCCAAGACTGTCCAAACAATCTCAATGTCAAACCTAACCAGTGGACGAGGTGTGAGATTGGTTAACCTGTCTCGGAAGAAAGCCGATTGGCACCCTGTGACAGTATATTGCTATTATAATCACGAACCTTGTCTGGAGGGAAGCCATGCACCGTCGCAGCCAGCAGTAGTAGCAGTATTGGTAGCATTTTACCTGCTGCAGAAACTTACAGTGAGAAGGGAAATCAAACTACGGCCATCATCTGCATACTGACGATTGCCTCTAAGGATGCGTCCAAATCTCGCGAATACGCAGGTGGACGTACCCCAAAGAGACTGAGTATCATACGCACGTTCCAGACACCTAACACAGTATCAAATCAGGTTTTAGATTAAGGTTTATTTCACAGTTTTCAGCATGTAAATTATGTTTAAAATGACAAAATAAGGTTTCAGTTTTATTTAGTTTTAGGAATAATTGATGTTTCTTTGTTTTACTTAAATTCAATAAATTTTTTTTATTCCTCGAAAAAATTAAACTGCACTGGACCTCCTATGGAGACAGACTGTTTGTTTAAACATCCTAATCTCCAGAGTTCCTAACCCCACCGATTCTAAAAAGTATTTCACAAAGACTATTTGATCCACCCATTTGAGCCTCCATCCAGGCTCCTTCAGGAATATTGCAAGGTTGTCTTTTTGAAACAATATGGAGCGTTTAACATAACGCAAGCATAAATAATTCAGATATAGGTTAATTAGTGTGATTCTTTGCAAAGTAATAATTACGACTATGTAGGAGAAACACCCCCATTAATTTATTTCAACTTCAACTCAATCTCGTTACAACAAGGCATAAAATAAACTCGGTTCCAATTTTGAAACAGCATGACAACCTATCCGGCAGCTACGACAATATACCATAAGAAAACACACAAACGCATACTGACCACAAACTTTTAAGTAGACCACCCTTCACGTCTGAGGTTAAAAACCAAAGCACTGCACGTATTTTACGTGGTTATACACTATGAGATCACAGTACTCACCTACAGGTTTATGTGAATCGGCAGGCAGTGTTGCACTGTTCGGCGGCCCAGGGCCCGCACTCCTCAATTGGGAGGAAGTGGCCGATTTGCCAGACCGAGCTGTGATTGAGACTCAATGGAGCCGGGCCACACTCCTGCTAATCTTGTTAGCCGTTTGCGTCATGTTCGCGATGTACCGACTTCATGCGAAAGCCCTACGGACATACGCATCGATTTCATCATCATTACTGTCTTTAGTCGGCGGCAAAAACAGGTCTTCCTCGGCGATAGAAATAGTTCTTCCTAATACGAGGTTTTACCTTAGTTTTAACTCAGACGAGTTTCAGCAGCGTCTGGCATTGTATGTAGAATATCGCACTAACCTCTTCTATTTCCAAGTGTCATACACGTGCAATGTACACTTATAGTAAATATTTTATTGTTTGGTTGTAATGGATAAACTCTTAAACTACTTTTTAAACATTCTTTCACCTATAGCCTGCATTATCAGTAAGGAACATAGGTTATAGTTTTTCCCGAAATTCAATGTGGTTACGGATATGGGTACGAGAACGGGTCCGGAACGTAGTAGCCGAATTTTACTACTTACTAGCGTCTTGGCGTCAATATCCCGGTTGTGCCCTCGCACGCAAGGGCCCAGGGCTTGTAAATGATTCAGGATTTTGGCAGATCAGTAAATTACAGTGGAGCGATTGCCCTCTGTCCTCCGTGACCCTGTTAACAGGGGAACGTGACCAAATCCAAACATGGTTATACATTCAGTCACCAGAATGTGCAGCGAATATCACGATGTATTCCCTCACCCGCTCAAGTCCAGTATAGACTGCTTATTATCATTATTATGCTGGCATTGGGTTGCCAATCAGTTCCCAGACTATTCAACCAGTTTCAGGATCCCCAGCGGAAGACCTTAGTAAACCTCGATTCACAAACAAAGTAACTTGCACCAAAGTAAACATATAAGTATTCAAACCATCTCAGCTGCAGAGTGAACGGACCCCGCACGCATTTAATAAATACGTCCGAGTCCGTCCACTCTTCAGCTATCTGTACTTATTTTAAATGACTAACCCTTTTTGTCTATTACGCTTCATAACATTCACCGCCGAGGCCCGTGACCCAAAAGGACGGTCAAAATAATTTGATAACAAGTCACATCTGGCGTTATACACTCATTATTTTGCCGGTCAAACAAATCACAGGCTAGTACTACCTACATCCAATATCGGTTATTTATGCGTTTACGCAGTACGGGCTCCATCTGGTGTGATGGTTGCTCATGAAAACAAATGACTTCATTGCGTTTTTAATACATCGGCCTAATGGTTTCATGACATATTGCTAGCGAAAATTGCGTGCGGCAATTTCCCTTCGTGTTTTCGCTTCACGGCACGTAGAACGCCCTATATGTATGTTTTGCTCCCCTTCCACTGAAGTTGGACTATAATTGTGTTTCACAACTTTAATGATCTAGATAGGTAGAATAAGAATGCTGCTGCCTTTACTACCACACTGTAGGTAGTCAAGGCAGCCCGCTTTATATCGCTTTATCCTAATCCACATTTGTCATGATCGTCACGCTTGGCCGGTGTATTGGAGATTACAGTGTCCTTCTCACTCTTTCTTTTATTCTTTCTTCTCTGATGACTTCTGTTTCTCTTCATTCTCCGTTTACAACTGAAAACGCTATTTCTGTTATATGGAGGTTCTGGCTGGTCTGTCTTATAGGACACCCGTGAATACAAGGGGATATAGGGGTTAGTGCTATATTTATGTACGCTGCCGCTCACTAAACAGCCAAATTTTTTTTCCATCGGTCAGGGATACCTACTATTTGCAACGTTCGGGCATGAATCGATGAGCCCCTTGGGATCGGGCGCACGGAAAGTGCTCCAAGATATATTATGCCCGGCTGATAGAGGGGAGCTGTGACCCACGGGTTGGCGCGTACCTCGAACAATACCTACATAGACCTAGGGGAGCGCAGGGTGATTGGAGACTACTAAGGGAAAACTTTGATAAAAAATCTAAATTTGTTTACATTTTTATATTTTTTATTTATAAATAATGTTTTATTTAACCTCATTTTGTTTTTATCGCAGTTTAATTCAACTACAGCCATATATTAAGGTACAATAAATGTTTTACAAAAAATGGCAACCGCTCCCATTACCCCCATACATGCGGGTAATGAGAGCCCATTGGATGCTCATATGGAAAATGGGAGCAATAATTTTTACTTCTTCTTTCTTCTAGCTATTGTTGTTGAACGACCTCTTTTACACAGCATCTTAACAAAATAATAACTAAAATGTTAGGCTAACTTACACGATGGTTGACGGAAACGCCCGAGTGCTTAAGGTCACCCTAAAGTGCATAGGCTTCACGGAACCTATTAGGTTCCGTGAAATGGCGTCGCGTCGCTCCCATTACCCGCCCGCTCTCATTACCCCGCGCTCCCCTACTAGCCAGGCTCTTTTTATAGAGATGTATCCACCTCACACCTTGAGGTAACTATGATTCTGACCTACGAACTGCGCTTATTCGTTGAATTTATAGGCTACTGGACTAGTGTACCCGGCGCGACTTCGTTCGCGTACACCTACTTTACCCCTACCTACCCTCTTTTTTCCTTGCGTATAAAGATCATTAATCACTCTATCTATTATTGAAAACCACATTCAAATCCGCCAAGTAGATAGTTATTCATAGATACATAGGGACAGATGGCGGGAAGCGACTTTGTTTTATTCCATGTATAGTCTGAACGAATGAACTAGTCATTGGGATGTGGAAGGGCTATAAAAGAGAGAAAGGAGTAAAGCTGGATGATTTGGTTTTGTTCGGCAGAAAATATTTTTGTTTGCGTGAATTCTTCACTTCTATGTGATGTTCTCCTATGTTATTTTTTTAGAACGTCAACAAAGATCTCGTCAAGGATCTAGCCAACGCATATAAAATCTGAACCAAGAAAGGATGGGTTTATATAGGAATGATAATTTTTTATTAACATTCTTATTTTAATAACTAAGGCATAAAAATAAAAACATTTAATGTAGAATAGGTTGTCTAGACTCATAAGTTAAAAGACTAATGAGCTAAATGTTATAGAAAATTGACAGTCATAGATCTCATAAAGAGACAAGTTCGAACCTAAGACGGATTAGGTACAAGTCAACCTTCAATTAGTACTGGAAAAAACTCTGTTTTTTTTTTAGTTATTGAAGGACTGAAGGCTCTATTCGTTTAGCATCACAGAACAGCTAGTTTATTTATCTGTGTATAGCATGCAACCCCTAATGGATAGCTACTATCAAAAACATTGGCCTTACCAAAAAGGTTGCAAAGCTTTTAGTCTTATTTGCCTACATTTCCTGGCTCACATTACATACGTACCGATTTACTTACATGTATTGTTAGTATATGGAGCGTCGGTGGCCTAGTGATTAAGGTATCCGACTCGTAAGCGAGAGGTATCGAGTTCGATACCCACTGCCACCATATCATCACAGCCCGTAACAGTCCACTACAGGACTTAGGGCCTCTCCCACGAAAGGGAAGGTTATTGCCATAATCTCCACGCTTGGCAGGCGGTTGGAGATCGCAGTGTTTAATATGCTTCTGCCCATTTTCCAGACTACGGAGACTCTTGATCTTTTGCCTCGAAAACATTAGTCGCCTTGTACGACACCCATAAATGTAAGGGGTTGGTGCTATTTTACTCTGCCGGACACCACACGGCCACCATATACCAATGACTTTTTTCTGAGCTATGTACATTAGTTGAATAGATACTAACCGATGCTCTTACGGTGGCTGAAAACACAAACCATTATCGAATCTGGTCAGGTTCCCCTAGTAGTAGAGTCACGCCGGGCAGATAGCTCGCTCCACTGTAATTACCTGATTTTCCAAATCCTGGATCATGGTCAAGGTCCTCCTTGAGGCCCCAGGCCTTAGTGGGCGAGAGCAATACCTTGACATTAACACCAAGTTCATAGTTATTCAACGAAATTCGTTTCTAATTTTTTATTTATTTTATTTTATTCAGAAGATCCACTGCTTACAATTTACATAAGAGCAGTAATATAAAAAAGCCAATTACAAATCTTCACCATGGGAGGCCTTTCTCCAGTAATGGAGTAGGTTGATGACGATGATGAAGAAAATAAAGGGACAGTTAAAGTCAACCAAGCGTGACTTAATAACGAAAAATACTCCTTTCTTTCGTCCGTCATTGGCTTGACTGCACCCAACAACGAATCTTGATTAAACGGACTGGTAGTGGTTAAAAACCGCATCTTAAACATTACAAATCTACTACTCACAGGCTAATAAATGGACAAACTAACAAAGTAGGTAGGTACACTATGTCATCTAACTTAATATGCACCCCTCTGTCGGGGGTTGAAATACTATATCAACCGACAAGACACAGTAGAGACAGGTACATTACAGCATGCGGCACCTGTGGGTTCTTGAGCAAACTAACGCAATACGTTGACTTGTACTTTGCACTGTGGACTGATAGTACCGTGTTGATCCGATGGAGGCGCTGTATTGATTAAACTACTGGCACGGAGTCTGAGGGAGTAGATGAAGCTGAACTCAATTTATTTTGTGTCGAGATTAGGTCAGATTCTGTAAACTCGAATTACGTGTTATGCGGTACAAATAATAGTAGCATAGAAAATGTCCCATTAAAAATTACATCAGCCTGTTAAATAACAGTCCACAGATGGACTTCTTTTATGGTACCTTCTCACAGTGACAAACGAGCAGACAAGTCATGGTAGAATAAATAAATTAGTAGGAATAAACAATTCAGTAAATTAATTCGTTCTTTAAATAATTCTACCTACTCGATTCATGGTTAAAAGTTATTTTGTTTGTCCTGCCAGAATGAGGCTCAGCTTCCGGTATCCGCTCAACTAGTTCATTCAGGAACCGTTATAGGTCCTAACTACCTAACGTAGCGATCCTAGATTGTTTGTTTAAAAAAGTAGGCTTTTGATACACGAGTCTTAGGTAAGAGTATGCTTCTCTCGAGGAGAAGCATTTTTTTATACCACTAAGGTGACAAACAAGCTTAAGGCCTGCCTGATGGAAAGCAGTCACCGCAGCTTGCGGACACTTTAGATTAACGCTTGATGTTCGTGTTCGTAATAATATAAAACTTTAATTCCATATCTATGCCGATATCGGTTGCACGTCTCCTTATGGCACAACTAACGAAGTAACGATAGCATTGTCCCTTTCTCATTGTTTCGTGTATGCTGTATTATGTGTCACGTGTCAGACAGGTTTAGGTAATAAACGATTTTTATCATTAATTTTTATTATCATACATATCTTAAAAAATCAAGAATGCCATAAGTTATTTATAATTTATGTTGTTTATTATTTATTTTTTTATTACAATTGCGCACGTCTCATCCCCTATACTCTACCATGTCTCTCTTCTATAGGCCTGCTGGAAGAGATTTATTTTTAGAAATAAGTAGTGCCTGTTGTGTCGTCTTTCATTTTTGTAATTTCTGTTTACTATATATTGTGTGCAATAAATTGTTAAATAAATAAGTAAATAAATGAGTTCTGTAATGTAATGATGTTACTAACAGACACAGGCACCACGGTAAGTACCTACATACGAGATACTGAAGCGATTAGACATACGCTCTTGTGAACAGTCTGGCAATAAACTATGACACATGCAATAAACTAGTCCTCCAGCCACTATAAGTTGGATACTAATTTCATTCTTCCTCTGAGGAAGTTCCTTCTTGAGTTTGTTCTCGTAATAACAGCCCATAGCAGTGGTTTGCGGATCACTAACGTTACAGATCACTCATGTTGTAGATGTAAAAATCACTCGCAAGTATGAACATCATTGTACCTTTAATAATACCGGTTAATTATGTTGAATAATATTAAATACTAGTTGGCCCGGCGCTATCTAACCTCCCCTATCAACCACCTGCTTTTCCCCAACCTTTTTTCTTGCTTATAACCCTTTATAAAACATCTAAGCGTACACAGATACATACGGACAAACGGCGCGAAGCGACTTTGTTTTATACTATGTATAGATACCTAAACATATATAGATTGTTGACACCGTTAGTTTATAATCTGTGACATATTATGACAAGGGAACTTTCTTTTAAGAGTCCACCTCACATTTGACCGTTTTTACAAGCTTTTATTTATCTTCACTTGTGCCTATGTCCCTGGATCCTGCAAGCCTCATTTGACCAACTTCTCGACGTTCTTTTGAGCTGAAATTTGGTGTACATACGTATGCTATTTGGAGCTGGTTTGTTGGTGGAGTCGGAATGTGATCATAGGAACTAATGAACGCAACCAGATAACCACATCGTGTTTGGCCTAAATATACTTGTTATAAAAAAATGATTTTTATTTGAAAACTTTTTAACCAAATCTTTGCAGTTTATGAGTCTAAGAATAATTTTATATTTAGCACCTAATGAGTTTCTAGAATCACCAGATCAATCCGGAACTATTGCGCTACTGTTTTCTTCTGATGTGTACTTTAATTAGATTATTTTAGAATATAAAGCTTTTATTCGGCTATATGATAGGCGCATAGCATATAGTGCTCTGTGCGATAGCGGGGTATCCCGTTTGAATTGGAGCCGTTGGACTGGGGAAGCCTACCTCCAGCTTACATTCAAATTAAATTAAATTCAACTGGACTGTTACCTACGGACTATGATTCTGATGACAAGCACCGGTGGTATTGCCGTGGTAGGACTCTGTCAAGCCTGCTTATCCACGTTACCACCTTATCTATTTCTGCCGTAAAGCAACAATGTTTGCAATCCTTCAAGATTAGGTAGCCAACACAATTATAAATGACATAGACTGAGACATAAAATCTTAGTTCTCACAGTGACAACCCGTCTACCTACATATTAATGGGTGACAGTTAGGTATCGCTTTCCATTAGGTGGGATTTCTGCTCATTTGTCACTAGTAGCATTTAAAAAAGCTACGAAATAATGAAATCGGATCACAAAAAAATATTAGGTAGGTACTCGGCATCGCGATCGTTGCGATCACTGGCGTAAAACTAGATATTGAGTAACATTAGGCCGCCGTTACGAATTCTTGCACGCCCCACGGCGCATGTTAGATCACCATTCGTACTCAACACTCCATTTGGGGTACTCAAATCTGTTAAATAGTAATAAAACATAGCCACTGTTCGTGTCTGTCTGCTTCATCGCATGTAACGGGTTCTGATACGGTTTTCACGGACACAAGGGTAGGTAGGTATACACAAATCCGGCAATAGTCCACTGCTGAATTTGGAGCCTACTTTAGGTACATAAGTCGGCGCCTCACATCACACTAAATGGAATGGAACAAATAAAGTACCAACTTGAAGTTTTAAGTTTAAAATAGAACAGATTTATAGACCTACCTAAACAGCCAAGTTTAAATTGCAAATTGAAACAAATCGCAATATTAAACTGTTATAACGCCAAACTACTTAACTATCGAGTTTATTTATAAGAACATGATTAAACCGTGACAAAAAGCGGCAAGGTCGTTCAAAAACATAACCTACCTGTAAGTAACGTATTATTGTAAGTAAAGGAAAACTATTGGAGGCGTCTCATCGTATAAACCAGTACAAATGATCTCCTCCGCTCCCCGCGTTTGCTAAACTATGATAGCAACAAAGGAGTTCGCAAATGTTTTGAAAGGTCACCTTACAATGGTTGAAAAAGTACGTTTACCATCCACAAGCGTATCGGTATAGATCGAAGTCGTACGCGCAGCGCAGAACTCGTATATTTTCCGTAGCATTTCTTTTGTATTTTATTTAAAAAAAATGCTGTTTTCTTCATAATTGTGTCAGTGGTTTGAAGTGGCCAGAATTTGATGGATTAGTTTCAAGCTCGTTGCAAGTGTGAATTGTGCATTGGAAATATTTTAGTGGATTCCTTGTGGCGGTAAGTGAACCATTTATAACCTCGAATTCTTTTCTCGAATTCAATTCTTTCATGCCGTGTTTATTTTATAGCTAACGTATTTCATTAATGTCTCAGTTACTTATACCGTCTTTCTCTTTCGCCATAATTTGTTTCAGTCGATGGTTGTTATAAGTTGGTAGTTATTTTATTGAATACCTAGGTATAGGAGTTCGATTAAGACTTTCTTAGCTACCTGTTCAGCAAATATTTATTTTATTTTGTTAATATAATGTAGGTATATCCAAGGCAAAGGTTTAAAATTCCTACGGTTAATTCGTCTGGTGTGAGAGTTACTCGTATTATTATATTCTTATATCAACGTTTTTAGTCCTCCAATTTTACTGAAAACTTACAGATGAATATAATTTTTTTCTGCTAAATAAATGCAATAAGAATTCCAGTCCAATCATAATATTTTTAAACTACCTACTCTGCTTTGTGTTTAAAATAACTTGACAGTTTATAACCTTAGTTTCACGCAATACTACTTATCTACATTCAATCAATTGTGAACCTGTAATTTTCATTTAAGTACTAAAAACTGTTTCACAGACACCTGCAGGCACCTTATGTTATGCCTGATCAGATATAGATTCCATAGATTAGAAGAAAATGGGTATCAGCGGTTTCCTTTGCACATTATTAAACACTTTGATCTCTTGAGCGTCTGTGGCCTAACGGTTATGGGGTCCGACTCGTAGCCTAAGGTACCGGGCTTGACCCCCAGTGCCGCCATGTACCAATGACTTTTTTCTAAAATATGTACATTAGTTAGTTGAACACTAACCAATGCTCTTACGAAGTGGGAAAACATCGTTATGAAACCTGCACGTTCATCCTGAATGTGTAACCTTATTCATAATCCAATCTAGTCTGGCTCCCCTGTTAATGTGGTCACGGAAGTCAGATGCCAGTCGCTCCACAGAATTACCTGATCTGCCAAGACCTAGATCATGATCAAGACGGACCCCGGGCCATCGCGCGCGATAACACAACCGGGCTTTAACGCCAAGACGATTCCTGAACACTGCGATCTCCCGCCTGATCAGCGTGGAGATAATTGCGAAACCCATCCCTATATCCCTATAAGGAAGACCGGGTCCAGCATTGATCTTTTGTAGGACGACGATGACAAATTTTTAAGTGAATTATTTCGTTAATCGCACTGTTCATTTTTCAAAACCGCACGAAAAGCGAGAGGTAATTACGAAATTGAAGCGTTTAGGTTTGTCGTGTTGTGCCCAGTAGACTAGAAAACGTAGACTATACCAACTGATTTGATATATGGGTATCGTACGAAGTGGCTAACACCGTATTCACAAAAAATACTAACACCCGTAGGCATTCACAAACAATACTTGTCTAAGTAACGTAGTGTTACCTATTTGTTATCGCACTGTGTTCAATATATAGACATTGACATTATTTATTTCGACATCACAAAATCCATAAACGGTATCCATATCCATAACACGGATTTCTAGCTTTTTTCGTCCTTCGTCCGCTTCGGTACGTTTCGAACCCGCTCCCGTGGAAACCGCATTCAATATCGGGAAAAACTACATATAACCTATGTTACTTGCTGATAATGTATATTTCTATTGAGAATTTAAAAATCGGTAAGTAGATTTTTGGTTTTTCCATTACAAACAAACAAACAACCAAATCTTTTCACTTTATAATATTAGTATAGATGAATCAATAAATGTTGTTCATTTTGACGGAAACATAGTGCCGACCCGATCGCCACTCAAGTAAAGTCAGTTGGAACCTTGTGCATTCGCGCGCACTGTGAGACCTCATAGTAATATTTCTAAGTACCTACGAGTGTTTGAGACCCTGATCAGCTAGACCAGAACAAATAATAGAACCGTATTTTGAAGAGTAGTTTCAACACTGCAATCTCCAAGCCGTCTGCTAAAGCGTGGAAATTCGAGAAAAACCCTTCATACTAATTTGAAGGAAACTCAAGCCCAGCAGTGGACTGTTATGGGCTGGTAACGTGATGTTGATGTGCCGTGTGGTATCTGCGCCGGCGACTTGTATGAGTAACTATGATCCAATTTGGTCAGATCCACCAGACGCTCCACTGTAATTACCTGATCTACCAAATCCTGGGCCCTCGCGCTGGAGAGCACGACCGCGATATTTATGCCAAAGTGATTATAATTTTATAATTTATGTGCTGTAAGGTTTCCAGCTGAGTAAACTACAGCGTCAACCATAATAACTTTATGACTTCAACCCCAAACCGACACCTTTGACGTACGGATGTCATACAAGGTGACTTTGTCTTGGCAGACAGCTGCAACCACCGCATCGCAGTGTACATAACACTATACACTATTCTCAGCGCTGTGATATCCAACTCTCCACGCTGTGGAGTCTCAACTATAACAGTGAACCATTACGGACTATGAATGATTATGATTATGTTATAGATTGTAAGCCTTGTAGAAGAAAGTTTTTACTTGGGAAGGAACGTAAGGAAGAAAAAGTTCCAGTGTCACCATTTTTATTAATACGTACAAGGACTTTCATGTAAACTGAAAGGTAATAAACTTTGTTATATAAAGTGAAGCCCAATAGAAACCGGTGCCGAAATGACACCCCTCATTTCACTCTTCCACATTCATATATCTTCTCATACCTACATTTACACCGGTTGAGTGGGCTCCTGATTTACCCTTTTTGGAGAAGGTACTTTATTTGATCAGTGTGTCCTCCTCAGCTGCTCTCTGCCGACCCGGCCTTCCATGCACACTCGCACGATAGACCTACCTTTCCTTACCGTCTTTCATCCATTCTTTTCATATGTCAAAACCATCTCAGCATAACTTTTTCAATCCTAGTCACTACTTATTATTACACTACTCCACATTATTTCACCTGCGAGTATAATTCAATTCAATTACGTAATAAATGGTACTTGAGCGAAGGAAACCATCCATAACTAGAAATAAGACTTCAAGGCTTTATCTTAAAGCTATATCTTTATGACAGTCTTTGTTCTGAAAGAATAGAATAATTTTACAAATGTAAACGACTATAACGCAACACGGACATGTATAGGTACATTGTAGTCAATAATTACCATAAACGCTAGTATAGTAGTAAGTATAGGTAAGTAACTAGTTTTTGTCCGCGACTTCGTCCGCGTAAAATTCGGTTATAAAGTTCCGGACACGTTCTCGCTTGAACCACATTGAATTTCGAGATAAATTATAGTCTATGTGTTATTCTTGGCTATAAGCTATATTGCTGCCAAATTTCATCAAAATCAGTTAGTATGCAAGAATGCATGTGAGTAAGCATGGTGTTAGCATGGTGCTAACACCATTCTTATGTGTAAAGATTTATAACCTTCAGATCATCACATCAACAGCTCACAGCAGGGCTTAAGCCCCCTCTACTTTTGTAGAGGTTATTACCATAATTTGCACGCTTGGCAGGCGGGTTGGACACCGCAGTGATGGAAATACTCAACAGAAATCATTGCGATCCATTTTCTGCGGGTCTGCCTACCGATAATAACACAAATTTTGTACTCGTGCCCTGCCGGACACCTCACAGCAATAGCATAAAACTTCCTCGTGATTATTCGGTCTTCCTAACTCTTAACCTAATTGACAGAAACCGTATATTTAAAATCCTTTGCATGATTTAGAACAAGTAAAGAAATACTTGAGCAAAGAAATTGGCATTCAAATCAAGTAAGGTGTTGCTGATGTCCATATATATTTCCATGAAGTATCCATTTATATTTCCCCTAAAAGTATAACATTTCTTCGTAGCTCATGGATACTACTTACTCATTGTGTTAATGAATTTTCGGTATTATTTTGAAGCCAGCAGAGTTCGTTATGTCTTCAGTCTAAACTTTAGTCTTCTAGTTACTGTGTAACACCGTTTTTTCAAGGCAACAGCGATAGCTGCGTATGCGGGGCTGCGGGGTGATAACACTGACAAAAATTATTTTCGAGCATTTAAAGTAAGGTTACTGTTAACTAGAACTAGGGAGCTTAGTGGCGATAAACTCATATTCAGAGAGTCGCCTAGAAATGTACACTGTAAGCGATAACTCGGACTTTGCTCAAGTATTCCTTATGGAATAATCGCCACGCTTGGCAGGCAAGTTGGCGATCGCAGTACGTACTTACATTTGCAGAAGGATGCTGCTGCCCATCCTCTGGCTTAGTCCTTTAGTCGCCTGTTACGACACCCACGTGAACAGATGGGGTGGTGCTATTATTTCAATGACGGCACCACACGCCACTTAAGGAGCCGTACAGTAGAATTGTTTAAAAATGTCCAGAACAAAAATATGACTATGATCTATAAAATATTATAACATTCCATATGGACATAATATTTCAACATATTATTCATCAGTCTATTGTGTCTGCTTACCGCGTGATAGTTAACCTACCACTGTCTTATTCAACCGTCCTAAGGAAGTAGGCAACCTAAGACTGTCCCAAAGCCTATCCTTCTTAGGGACTGCTGAAAATCATAAACAGATAAGAAGTCCTACCATCTGGTGGGACCCACCGAGAGCAACGAATGAAACATACAAGTAAGAGGTTATAGGAAATTAGTTATGTTTGATTCAAGGCTGACACACTCATTAAAAGGCCCCTAAGTATAACAAATAGTACTAATTAGAAAGAAATTACTGCTTACCGTGCATTGCCTTCGATCTGTACCTACTAATTAGTAGGACTGACATGGGAATAGCACAGCCAGCTATAAGGAACAGTACAGCTAGCTAACATTATGTATTTCGAACACTGATGATGATGATGATGATAGATAACTCACTTTAAGTTTATTAAAACTAGAGCATTTATTCGGAATCACATATATTTTATGGTGCTCGGAACCATTGGCTACGATGTACATAAAATGTACTGAGTTACTTAAATAAGAGGAACAAGAAGGTCAAAACTAGCTATTTATATTTGAGTCCTATCAACATTATATAGCAATGAACGTCGCAAAGTTAGCCTAGATACAATGGTTTGAGTTAAAAATAAGTATAATATCCAATGATGGAAGTCGATCATAAAAATTATCACTTGCAAGTCTTAAACGGTAAATATTTACCATCCATTATTCAATTTACATCTAACTTGTTTGATTACAAAGCGAACGATAAACTATCTAACAAATCGTTACATAGATCATCCATACGCATCTGTAAATGTACCGCAAGATAACTTTGAGTGCGGGTAAAAATGGAACTAAATTTGAGAGTAAGCCAACAGGAACATCTCGTAACAAAAACAATGACAGAGACGCCTTAAAGGTATATAACTTGGGCTCACCATATTGTAAACACCACGGCTCTTGCGTATTGGTCTGATGTATGAATAATACACGATGTTTATTCATAATACCACATGAGTCTTGTTTGAAATAAAACTAATGCCGCGCGAATTGATAACACACAGAGTGTGTTAGGCTCGGACTACAAGGATCCGGGACGGGACGGATCGGAAAAAATCGTCTCCGGATTCAATCTGTAGCTCAAGTAAATGTATGAAATTTTACTACATCGACTACATGCGAGCCGGGGCGGAATGGACAAATTCCCTCTGGAAGCAACCGGATCGTGCGGCCTTTTTCTCCATGACCCAAGTACGGTTTTTTTTGGCACGGGGGGCGGGGCCTATCAAAATCGTATGAAGTTTTATGTAGCTGACCACACAAAGCTCTAAATTCGTTTCATTCCAGACAAATCGCGCGCCAGTTCGATGACAGACGTTGACCGGTACGTTTTTGCTATAAGAACGTATGTCGCGTGTTTATTATTATCACGTAGAATGACCTATAATAAGTTATCATTATTGGTAAGTTTTATGGTGATGTGTGAATGATAATTATACAACAAACTTCTCCACTGGGAGAAATAAAATATTGTCCGAAATTTTTTTTATAACGGCCGCAACTGAACATAATCTTCAACTAAAGTTAAATATTCCATTTTCGACTGATTTGCGAGTGGTAGCGGCAGACTGAGTAAATATTTCTCCGGATTCAAATCGGATAACACGTGTAGTTGATAGCACGTTTTTTTTCCGTTCGAAAGAAAGAAAGAAAATACATTTATTACACATATCATACCACGACACAATAACAGTTACAGTTACAGACAACGGAAACATTAAAATTAAAATATCTTAAACAAAACGTAGCCTCCCATGCCACTGTCGGTGCCGCGGCGGCCAGCGTAAATGGTACCCACTCAGCATGTACTGTGAGGCGCAAGAAGCGACTCACAGCGCTGGTATTCTGTAGGCCCATTTTTAGGTACGTCACGGGCGTTATACTACCTAAATATTTATAAATAAATGTAATAATAATTACAAAATATGTAGGTAGGCATGTAAAAACAAATATTATATTAGTAAGAACGGTACAGTTGTTAGCTTTTGTGTTATTCACCTGTCCCTGCGGCCTCGCCATGCCATGGGGCTTGCGGCGGGCGTTTTGTTTCGATCCGTCCCGTGCCGGATGCCTGTAGTCCGAGCCTTGACGTTCCCTTCCCTTTTGTTTCAAATTCTACTTACTCGTACTATAACCTAACTGACAGTATTATAGGAAAACCCCCGACAGAGTCTACTAATATTTCCCAAACTAGTACCTAGAGAAACGATTTTAATTACATAAAGCTGCCACTGAATAATCGGGTTTTTAAATAAGTAAGTGTTCAAATGAAAAATATTTTTTTCCTACGGACACCTTCCGTCTCCATCATTACATCAGCTCAATGGTATCGTGACATTGCATTGTGACCGGGCTTACCTACATAAGTAGGTACGTATGCAAAATTTTAATTCAACTGGAAACCGGGGAAAGGGTCAAATTTAACTTGCAAGATTTTATTACGTACAAATATTGGGACATATGAAAGAAAAAAAAAGCTTGTAACAAAACCGAATCGAAATCTGTCGGTCCGTTCGAAATCTACGATGTCACGGACAGGCACAGATATACACACCCGTTAAACTTATATCACCGCTCTTATTGCGTTAGATAAAAATTTTAGAAGCGTTGCTGCAAGGCGCACTTATTGGTCCAGCTGTGGACCAGTATGTGGACTAGATGATGATAAAAATATTATAAATGCGATAGCGAAGGTTTCTGAGAGTGAATGTGTGTATCTTTGTTACTCTCTAATTAATATTATATGTAACTGCGCCAAATCGGCCTTACTCGACGTTTTTTGGCCTTTTTAGGAACATTATTTTATTGGTATTTGAGATACGTCTGTGGACTACTATAGAATAAGAAATTGTATTATGAAATATTTGAAATATCGTCCGCCCGGACTTTTAATAGGTACAAAACACTGGACTAGTCTGAAGATGGACTGAAAATTTCATCAAAATTTGTCATGTCATCAAATATTTCATTGGGTACCGCGTACTACCTGGGTTTTGGCTGAAAATCAGTGTGTTGCCCTTCAAGGTAATACTGTGCTGAGCCACAACCCTTTTGTGTTGCTGCAGCGCACACATACAGATTAAGTGGCATTTCTTTTTTTCTTTTTTTTTTCTTTGTTAATTTAAGATGTATTTATTTATATTTATTGTTTATGTATAAGTTGATGTGTGTGCATGCAGTACCAAATAAATGTCTTTCTATTCTATTCTATTCATATAAGTACTGCATCTCGGGTGAAAACAGTAATATGTGTATGTAGAGGTAGTTCGATATAGTGCAAATATTTTATCTATCATCAAACAAAAACGACAATACTATCGTCATCACAGTGGTCCATGAGCAAACCTGTCGCCAATATTAATTACAAATTGTCAATCGCTAGGCGATAACCCACCGCTTATTGCATATTAATTGACACGCAATATATTTGTACAGATGCTTAGGTCGTACTAACCAATGTTGAAGGCCGTTTCTGATAGCATTGCAATTATAAAAATAATCATCGTTACCTAATGTCCCGCGTTAATGTCCCGGTTGTGCTCTCACGCACTAGGGTCTGGGGCCCGCCTTGACCATGATCCAAGACTTGGCAGATCAGCTATATACAGTGGAGCGACTTCCATCCAACCTCTGTGCCCCTGCTACAAGGGGAACCTCACCAGATTGGATTATGGATACACATTCAGTCGTCTGAATGTGCAAGTTTCATCACGATGTTTCCCCTCACCTTAAGAGCATCGGTTAGTATTTAACTAATGTACATAACTCAGAAAAGAGTCATTGGTAGATGGCGGCAGTGAGATTCGAACCCAGTACTTCTCACTTGGAATTCACGTCACTTGGCAACTGTCAAACGGAATTTTGTTTTCCATAGCAGCAGCTATGACATCGTTTAACACACGTAAGGCTGGCAAGCCTAATACAAAATATATATTTCATAGCCTCTGCGGAAGATCCACCTTCCTGCTATATTATAAAATCCTTAAATACTTAGCATTTATTTTCCCATTTGGTAGCCGACTTCAAAAGAGGAAATTTACTTCCCAATCCCTTTACATAGCTAGCTACGAAATAGGTATTTGTTGGCTATGCTCAATGTTATTCGAGAATTAAATTATTCGAGAGATAACGAAGATCAAACAGAAGTGGCAGTGGGCTTGTTTTATATCTTAACGTAGAAATCACGATTCTACCAGGACTCGATGTAAGAAGGACGTTCGGTTACTGTGGAGTGTCGATTTGCGCAAAATGGCTGCGTCAGCACCTAACAGGATGCGCTAAACTGAAGGGCGTTAATTCTATAGTTGCTATAAATGTGCACCAACTTTTATTTCTACCAATACCTAACCTAAGCTGAACTTAAACGATTTCACTACAGCTGTAGGTATATGTCGTTTAGCAGGCCAGGTTTGAGTACCTAAATACGTAGGTAATTTACGTGCGTAATCCATAAACGGGTAGTTAACTGGCTACTGCAATTGGCTAATGCAAATATTGCCATTTTTTTGCACATTCATACGCAGGTCGCACTGTTTTGCTAGCGCCAATTGTTGGCAAGGTGAGGGCCGTGACGTCACCGCGATTCCTCTAACCGCGTGTGTAGGAAGTGTATGACAATTCGAAACCGCGCATCGTTGTTTCTAAGTGGTTAGGCGATTACGGGTAAGGTAGTCTTATGACACGAAGGCCGGAATGCCAATTAAAGCATATGCAACCTCTCTAGCTAGTTAAAATATACCCTACTGATATCTTCCTAGTCTCATCTGCATGGTAGCATTATGGAGAAATTATTCTGCCTTTATAGTTAGCCAGAGACCAAACAATATATTTATCGGGTACCTACGGTTATTTTAGCGATTCAGACAAATAGAATCTATCGCATTATTATTAGCTTCATCATCATCCTCGCGGTCAGTTCTGGCTTTTGCTGCTTTCCTACTCTCCTCACACACTTCACCTCATCTTGAACATCCCCGCATCATAAGCCGTTGGCTCTGGCATACAATTCGACGATGTCCATCCATCGCGTCCTGGGCTTCCCGTGGGACCCGTTTCTCGATACCGGCAGGTTTATTAGACACATATTTCTCGTATTTCCTTGGGGGGTGGGCGTACGTAGCAGGCGACCAAACAAAATCAATCGTATTTAATAGAAACTAGCTTTCACTAGACTTCATCGACCCGTTTCCGGGAATCACATTGAATTTCGAGAAAATCTATAGCCTGTTACTCGCTGGCAATGTAGCTTTCTAAATGTGAAAGCATTTTTAAAATGGGTTAGTAGTATTTGAGTATATCCATTACGAACATACAAACAAACAATAATCAAATTTTTGCTCTTACTAATATCAGTATAGATGGATAAATTAGTCGTCGTCCTGGACGTTTGTGTTTACAATTCATTTCTTGTACGTACAGTTCCTCTCGATTCGGTGTCTTCTCGTTATAATTGCCTCAAATGTATTGATAGAAGTGCTCACTGGTGTGCCTCTGTGAAGAGAAACTCCGTGGGCGAGTTTCGGGGTGCAGTTTTGTCCTTTCAGTTGTAAAAGAACAACTTTAATTTGGTCAAGATATATTTTGTAGAATCGGTCCTAAGGTTAGCTGCAAAGTTACGAAAGATTTTCGCATTTAACGGATCAACGACTACTATCTAAGTACCTCATTATTATCCTTATCCTTATTATTATCTTTCTATCAAAGATTTTAGTTTATTCCTAGTGGACTACCTACATATGTGAGTTTAAGTTATATTTTTTCCTCTATTGCGACCTTTAGCACGCCCAAAGTGTGGTCATGGTTTCCTATGAAGCTGTATTCGAATACCAAGTAGCATCCTGTACAATACCTACTTAAAAAGCAATAAACGTCCCTCCCTGCCTTCACATAGCGATAGGGATAAATACCTGAACCTTGCCGCCATTGGTGGAATCATACAAGGCGCGAGAAGGAAGGAATTCGTAAGTAACCAGACAACAACATTTTGATACCTATTAATTTCGGCTGTAGTCAATAGCCATTAGGTTTCAAGTGTTGTTGTTGTGACAAGCAGACAGCTTAGACTAGCTAGCAACTCAAAGGTATATGTACTATAGGTGTCCCTCCGACCGTTGGCAAAACCATGTTGTCCAAGGTTAGCAGTATGATTCCTTTTGTATCCTTGGAACAAGGAATTGAGAAACAATTCGTTTTGTAGACTTAGCAGACCTAGCGCTACAGGTACTATTTACCTACTCTGAACACAGAAAAATACTTGCCTCCTATCGACACGCGACCTGTGGCAAAGGCGATTATGACGAAACTTTTGCCTAATTCTATACGTTGCGCGTAGTTTAGCTTATGCCATTTCTTGGCTCACATCGTTTCGTTGTTCCACGTAAATAGCTGCATTAAAGTTGGCAGTTAGCATGCGGTTAGCCGCTTAGAGTTTGATAATTGCTAACGTAATAGCAACGAATACTGCTCGCTCATATGGCCAAGCAAGAAGTTATTCTCGAGGGTAATTATTTTTCTACTTACGCTATTTAAGTGTCTTTATGGCAATCGTAGCGTTTTGGTTTGGCTGTGTTTTTCTTTCTATACGATCACCAGCCGTTCCCCGTGGTTTTCGTCCATGATTTTCGTGGTATTAGGTACTATTATTTTTTTCGGGATCCAGAGTGAATGCATTTTTGAAATCGATTCAGTGTTGCAGATATTACCACCAACATACAAACTTGCAAACATAAAAACTTTTCCTCTTTATAGCTATAGAAGTACTATAGGTAAATGTGTCGCAGGCTTATGATGAAATCGGGATTTCATAATTCGGAATTAACGAGCAGAGCGAGCTCGGAAAATTGTGAACAATAAATGTGAAATTTATTTACATTTTGGTTTTTTGAGGCTGTGATAATGTGTGATGCTGATCGTAATGAAAGGTAACTTAAATGAATGAATGAGCGATCGGAGCTAGCACCACATTTTTACTTTTTTGTTCTTAACAGCAAGGTGTTATAACTAAATAACTTAGGGAAATGGAATTTTGCTCTTGAAACATTGGTGAATAGTAAGAAATGTAACTAAAACCAATGAAATTGCAAGAAATCGATTTAAATTTTTTTGACGTTTTTGGCATATTGACATAATAATATTATGCTGATCGTAATAAAAGGCAAATTATATTAATGAGTGAGTAACCCCAGGAAGGCTTCCAAGAATTACTGTGCGGTCATGTGCTTTTAAAAAAAAAATTATAACACATAAACACGTTCAAAATATGTCTAGTCTGGGGGGGTGAAGTCATCGCAGACTGGTCGTCTGCTTATAAATGCTGGCGTTCCCCAAGGTTCTGTGCTTGTTGTTGTTTGTCATGCACATTAACTATATGTCACACATCATCAGCGGCATTCATTGCTATGCGGATGACAGCACGGGTACTTTCGTATAATGCCGTACAAATATTTCTCGCGCCGTGCAGATGTGGTTGAGAACAGCATCAAACTTGTGTCTGAAATAGACATAGACATAGACAGCACTTTATTCGGTTTCACATTACATCCTTAACCTTAAAATTATTATTACGATGAAATTAAAATTATCGAGACCTTCTGCGGAACAGATCTGCGAACCTAGTACAGTTATACCCAACTACATAATTAAACTGCAGAGAATGTTTCGAGGAACTGTTTTGGTGCCACCGTCACTTTTCAGCCATCGCGCCCTCCAACGATGGATGGATTTTATGTCTGGCAGCCAACTTTTTGCACTATAACTTATGGTTCCCCAAAGGTCTGCACCGCATCCGCTTCCCAAAGTTTTCATATGCCGATGACGTAACTTCGGTCAGTATGCCTCCCAGGCAATATAAAAACCAGTTTCAATTGAATGCACTTGAAATAAATCAGCTGATCCATCCTCTAGAATGCTATTTTACAGCTATTAGTGCAATTAGTGCAATTTGCGTTTCTATGCTGTAAGTACCTATCTAGGTAAGCGTCAAAATGATGCCTTCAGACCGTTTACTATTCGTAATGGTTGAATCACTTTATACTTGTCTCAAAGTGAATGCCCTGGTTGAAATTGATCCCCATTCAATTAATACCAATTATCAGCACAAATTCGTACTTGCCTACAACAAAACTTGGAATATGTTGTTTGTTACGGTTCACTAAAACCCGTTAGACGAAGTCGTTAGTAGGTAGGTACTTGTACTTCATTAGTAGAGGTAGAATGAAACAAACATTGTATACGCAGATGATTAACAGGGTAATGAAAATTTGTGTTTTTTTTTTACAAAAAACTTATAATTAGTTCACCTTCTGATGATGAAGACGAAATAATAACTTAAAATATTGCTTTAATACTATACTTAATACAAGCTTTCTTATCTACTAACAATCAGATAGAATATGACGATCTGAGTGGTTCAATGGTCAACATGCCAGGCAGCCGCGCAACAGGTCCCGGGTTCGATTCCCGGCCGGGCAGAAATTGAAATGATGAATTTTAATTTCTGTTACGGGTCTGGGTGTTCTATGTATAATAAGTATGTATTTAAAAAGTATATAAGTAGTATAGTATATCAGTAATCTAGCACCCATAGTACAAGCTTTGCTTAGTTTGGAGCTAGATGGCGCTGTGTGAATTTGTCCACGATTATTTATTTATTTATTTAATATTTCCCCTCCGTTGTGCCATTGAGTATCCTCCACACCAAAGGAGAGTTAGCAAACTTATTGGAAATGACAGTGCCAACACAACAGAAAACCCTCCTTGCTGCCCATTTTCTCGTCGACGGTGATCGTATAGCTAGACTGCCTCTGATTTTTAATCTAATAAGCAGCTATCTTCCAAAATTATTCGGACACCTATGGGCCTGACTTCACTGCAGGACTTCAGCCACCTCCACATTTCTGGAGGATTTTGCCATATTCGCCACGCAATGTTGAAAACGCCCAATAGAAAACGCTGCAGGTCACTGTCTGGTCTAATACATACACAGTCACCTTGTAACACACCTGTCAGTCGAAGGGTTTGATGTTAAGCATGGCTCTCTCAGTCGATATTTGTAATCACCGGAAGTGGTACCGCCTAGTGATAGTAAGCCGCCATTTTGATGCAATTGAGTTAACTTGCTAAGCTGACTTGCTGCGGTTGGTGCCAACTCAATTGCATCAAGTTGGCATCGTACTACCGGAAATGGGCGGTACCGCTGCAGAGACTGGCTGGTATCTACATGGTGCAGAAATAGTTCTCAGATTCAAAAATTTGTTGATTGTTCATTAAAACAAAGGGTCAATCGCTGCCTGCAGGGAGCCCCAATGACGAGATGCCCTTGTAGGTACAGTAGTGGCACACATACTTACAGTATCGATTATTTTATGAGTTCCATCCTCAAAGTACTTGCCTATTTACCATCGATTAGAGCGTTCCAGCCCGCATGCCTTCACTGTGTCCATATCGATCGCCAGCTTGACTAATCGATTACAACGCCTACAATTTTACAGCGGAAACATAAAATAGTAGGTACGGTACAGCTACATACGCGCACCGTCGCGTGAGTAAATCTTGTGATTATTTATAAGCAAGTCCACGCATGTCTTTTCCTAGCTTAGTATTTAGAAAGAGACGTCATCCGTCGAGTAAATGCGAAACGCCTAATAGAATTTTCGGAGCAAATACTTTTATTGTTATGTTTTTTTTTCTTAGATAAACAGTTGAGTCATTTTATTAATATCTGTAATGACTGATTAAAATTTTAAACAACCCTAGACTGACTGATTAAGTATCATACTGCCCATAATAATCCACTGTTGGAGTTGAGCGTCCTCCACGTCCGAGCAGGACTTTGCCATAATCTCCACACGTAGCCTTGGTATAATTCTACTTTCCCAGGCTCCACACGGGCAGATAGTGATAGTGACTAATAACTACGTAGGTATATAACAGTTACTATATGACTACGTGCTTTACAAGACGATAGCGGTCCATTTAGATAGCCATATTTAATCAAATCAACGTGCGGGAGAAAACACACACAAACACCTACGTCACAAACAATCACGGGTAAGTCACAAGTTGTCACGAATTTCTCCCTTATACCAGGCTGAGAATTTTTTTTCACTTAGGTATAGTTACGCTTATTCCATACTTCCACACTTGCCCTCCTCGAACTTGCCAAAACCACCAGCTTCATTACATCTCTAAACCCAGTTCAATAGGTACAGCATAGAAATGAATGACATAAAACCGTGAGATAACATTCCTATCTCTTTGGTCCACAGCATGAGCCACGATGACGCTGTCGAACAGTCGCCAGCAGTTCCTGGCGTACGAGTCGCAGACCGCGGAAGACATCCACTACGCGAGGCGAGGTGGCGTGTTCGTCTCCACCGGCGTCTGCGTCGGTTTGGTGATCACGGCGGTGGTGCTAGCCGGACTAGTCGGAGTCATCGTGTACTACGTCGCACATGAGACGGTTGGTGCCTATTTGTTTCATCGTGATAATTATCTATCAGCCCACAGCAGCAGTCTTCTGATGCTTATCCAGACAATGTCATTGCTAGCCGTTTTGCGCCTGGACTCAGACGGGACATCCCAAAAGTGGTTTGTATAATCGTGGTAACCACTCATGGCCCATCAATAATAATTTCTTTTACAAACACACGCCGTCATCTGATGTGATAATACAGCCGAAGAAAAAGCTTGTCAAGAAACAGCCTACCTGAATAAAATACCTATTTTTACTTGAATATTTAGTATTTATATTCCATAGTCGTGAAATTGAAAGATCGAACAAAACCGTTCCCAGAACCGTTTTTAGGTTATGATGTGAGGACTAAGTTTCATCCCTGTCATTACGCTGGCTATCCTTCATTATCCTTCAAACCCATGGAAGACTGACCATGACAACCAAAAATATTGGAAAACTATTAGCTACCTTAATGGCTGAGAGGCAAAATCTTTTTTTGCTCTTTGATGACAACGCGAGCACATTGCTTGGTAGAAAAAAATAGAAGGCGCACTCCTGAAGCTCGCAAGATTCCTACCACGGAGTTGATCAGTCATTTCAATGTGTATACGTCGTAGGCGCGTGTATTACAGTATATTCCCGACTTTTGTATAAATTTTATTGTCTCAAAAGTAATCGATATAGGTTACTATTATCTGCTTACGTTTTTTTAATCAGTCTCAACAAGGCAAAAGCAGCCACCCAGACTGACACCTTGCCCCCCAATACCAATGGTCTAATGTTTTAAAAATGATAACGTATCACCTAAGCACAATTTTAGACAGAACGATAAAATATGAATGATATCACCGTTTTTCAGTTAGTTCAATTAAAACCCAAAATAAATCGTGATCTACGGAACTTATCTCGCTTTTCGGGCGGAACAATCTATTGAAACCTTTGACCTGAATAAAACCGAACAATAATAATATATGTTGTGCATGATTATGGTTCTGTAGCTAATGAAGGCATTAATAATCATTGAATATGATGTAGGTACAGAAATTTTTATGCGCTTTATGCGCGCGGTTTTCGAGGCTCGCGGCAATGATTGACGTCATCCCGCGCCCTCAACCCGCAGAAACCTTTAGCGCTATACCGGTCACATAGCCTTTTTAGTTTAACTTAGGTAGGTATTTGCCGCTCCTATTCCGATGGGACCAACAACTCAGGAAAACCACCTTATACAACGAAAGAATAGAAGTACGTAGGTAGGTAAAATAATTATTGTCAACATGATAGTAGATACAATAGGTAAAAAGAAGCGTCTCGGTGGTCTGGATTCAGACCCGAAAGAGAGAGGTAGGTCTCGGGTTCGATCGAACCACAGTGCTGCCAGTACAACCATATACCAATGACTCCTTTTCTTATTTATTACATTAGTTGGACACTAACTGATGCTCTTACGGTGAGGGAAAACATCGTGATTAATCATAACTAGTCTTTTCCAGCGGCTTTTAAACACGTAACATTCAACTATCCCGCGGGACGCTATTATTTTTCCGGAATAAAAAGTAACCTATGTTACTCTGGAAAGTAGTTTTTGAGTTTATTCATAACAAACAAAAGACTCTTTATAATATTAGTACAGATGAAACTTGCTCATTCAGGCGACTGAATGTGTAGGTAACTGGTAACCATTTTCCAATCTGCTCAGGTTCCCCGGGTGTAAACAAGGTCACGGAGCTCAGATCGGGCCGGTCACTCCACTGTAATTACCTGATCTGCCTAATTTTGGATCATGGTCAAGGCGGGCCCGGGCCCTAGAGCACGAGAGCAAAACTAACATTAACGCAAAGATGAATAATGAGGATGACGAAGACTTCACTTATATTATTTTGTTGTTCCTGCTTAAATATAAATTGTTGAAAATGTGATAGCAAATAAAGAATCTGGTTTAGTTTTTACTTTAAAATTATCCATATCCCAAAAATAAATAATGAAATAAACAAAACGCAGTTCAAATGGCATTGCGGCATTTCTGAACGCAATGTCAAATTGACATCTCATCTCGTTTCGTTCGCAAATCGCATGAATCTGTAAAATGTGAATCTCGCGCCCGCGCGCGCTCATTCTCAGATAAGAATCTCGCGCTGAGTGCGATTCGCTCGTGCCGCGCGCTTTGTTTCCGTGTTTCGTTTTGAGTCAGTGAATTTATTTATCGAAATAAATTCCAGAAATATTTATTTGCAAATGAATTTCTGTGGAAATTACGCTCGCATAAAAATTTGTTAAGTTTTCATTTTCCTAGTGTAATGACAATTAATTAATTACAAGTTACAGTGTAAAATGTACACTTTATCATTATCTGTTTATGTTTTATTTCTCGCTTTTATCGTAGAAGGAAATAAAACTGTAAGTATATTAATTAATCCTTGTACCTGAGATAATACATACATCTTTAGAATATTGTTTATTTTCTCGATGGAAGGTTTATTTTATTTATTTATTAGTACTATACTTAATTATTTGTATTTTGCACAATTTTATGACTAAACTGCTACTAATATTATTTTTAACTCTCTAGTGTTCGTACACCTACCTATAGATAACATTTTGTGGACTGACATTGTATTTATTTTTAAATGAAACATGGGTACCTATTTACATGCCTATAAAATTAAGTAAGATTTGATTGAAACATCTGTGTTGTTGTTTTCTAGTACCACTAAGGTGGCAAACGTCATACGGTCTGCCTGATGGTAAACAGTTACTGCAGCCTATGGACTTTTCCAAACTCCACAAACCAAAACAAAAAAATTTATCTTTCTAAATTCTATAATTATATATACCTAAGCATTAATAATACTTACTTTTTGTGTTCCAGTTATCTCAACAGAATGACAACTTCTGGGATGACACAGAACCATTTGGGCTTGCAAGTGCTCCATCTCCAGATTTAAGACTACCTTCCAATGTAGCACCAAGCTTCTACAGATTGAAGCTTACTGCAGACTTGGAAAACTCAACTTTCACTGGAGAAGTCTACATCACAATAAAAGCCAATAAAAAAACCAAAGAAATTGTGTTACATGCTAAAAACCTGAATATCAGTAATAATGCTAAGGTCACAGAACAAATTTATGAAAGAGTTGGAATGTTATTTCAAACAAACTACAGACGCAAGAGAGAAACTAATGCAACAGCTGAAACAAATACTACTACAAATGTACCTACAGAGCCAGCTCCAAGCATAGCCCCTACAAATGTTACAGTAGTCGAGACAGCCGCCACTAACAGTACTGTTAGCAATGCCAATGTTAGTGTATCTGAAAACGTCACAGAAGCAAATTCCAATACTACAACTACTACAAAGCCACCAAGCACTCAAAACTCAGTGACACACAGTACAGTACGCAATATCAAAATACTCTCGATAACATCTAGTACTGGAGACAGACTGATACTGACTCTGGCAACATCCCTGAAACCAAATGTGGATTATATCTTGGAACTATCATTCTCGGGGCAGATTTCGAATGCTCTGACTGGATTCTATAAAAGTACATACACAAACAATGCAAAAGAAATCAAGTGAGTCTAAATTAAGTTATTATCTATTATGCTGTATCTTTTTCTTGTAATCTATCAAAAATCCTTCATGCATAACAGCTGCAAGAAATACCAAACTACGTACAAGGTTTAGTTAGGGTTTTCTACTGAACTAAATGCTTGGCATTTGACGAACGACATACGTTTAAATATTCCAGATCCCTGGGAGTAACTCAGTTCGAGCCGACCTCCGCGCGCGCCGCCTTCCCATGCTTCGACGAGCCCGGTTTCAAAGCCATGTTCGAAATCTCAATCGCCCATGACAAGAACCTGAATGTTCTCTCCAATATGAAGATAGCCACTCAGGAGGATATGTGAGTAGTATGGTAATGTCTACTTGGTCAAAATCGAGGTAGATAGTCAGATTCTCATAGTAACACGAGTTTTACTCATTTACATTTAAAACATGTGTGAGCATTAAAGATACTGCAGTACTGGTACTGAGGTAATTACAGTAGAGTAACTGCTATCTGACCCTGTTACCAGGGGAAATTGCCCAGATTGGATCATTGGACAATGTTTTCCCTCTCCGTAACAGCATCGGTTGGTAGTCAACTAATGTACAGTAGAGGCAACTGAATGTTTAGAAGTCTGAAATTGGCTGTGTTACCATTTTCCGACTTATAGTATGTCATTATGTGATGTTTCTCGTAAATGTACTAACAAACTAAAAAAACTATTTAACAGTTTTCGTTTTCCACAACTGTACATAGCTCAGAAAAAGTTAATGTTATGCTTATCATTACTACATAAATATAAAACAAAGTCCCACGCCGCATTTGTCTGTTCGCGATAAACTCAAAAGCTACTGAACGGATTTTAATGCGTTTTTCAACAATAGATAGTGATTCATGAGGAAAGTTCATAGGGTCGGACAACAGCCGAACGCGGCGGGCCAACTTGTAAGTAATAAGTCATACACCACAAATGGCATGTTTGCTCAAACGCATGACGTTCAGCGAATTTACGTCAATAGGTGTGACAATTGTCGAACTACTAATATTGCGTATGTTAATGTATGTTTATTGGTTTTAACGTATACCTACTACTGCACTTATGGGTTTTACATTGACTACGTATCTGAACCCGGCACACGAGGTTACCAATATATGACAAGTAATTTCCACTGCGATCATACCAGTAGTAGTCTCAACAACATTGTCCCATTTTTCCTTCGCGACCTATGAAGAGGTCGACAGTGCGTGACAGGCCGCGACTGCCAGACCAGTCTTAATGAACAACGCCAAGATTAACTGCCTGATTCTTCTCTCGTCTTGATGCTAGGCTGTTTAGCCTTCTCTGTCAAGTATTCTTCCTTTACTTAAAAGGGAAATGTGGAATTGTACATTGATGTTAAATAATAATACTAACACTATATGTACGAGTATGTTTGTTACACAGTTCAGACAAACCGGGCTGGCAGTGGACCCACTTCGATCGCTCCGTTAAAATGTCCACTTACCTGGTGGCGTATGCCCTCACGGACTTCAAGGCACAGGTAATAAGTAGTCAACACATAACCGTCAATTTAGTACAGTTGTTCCTGGTCAATACATTGACGTAAGAAACATGGACATGAATTACAGGTATAAGGCATTTCATCTCAGTCCTCACAGTAACAACGCATCTGCGGTTCGGCATTTGTGTTACATGCAACCTAAATGAATGAATTGTAGATATTAAGGGCGACAGTTACCACTTACTATCAGGTGGGCTGTCTGCTCGTTTGTCACTGAGTAGCATAGAAAACAGCACAAAAAACGTGCGCAATATATTTAGTAATAGCACCTTACGAAATTTGTGGTAATAGCCTAAATATTAATATAAAAGAACATCAATAGGATTTTTTAAAGAAAAATTTGTATTGGGATGGTATAAGATGTCATACGATTTTTTTTTTTCACCTCAAATCAATAACCAATCCATACCTCCAACCTTGTTCAGGAGACCAGCTACGTAAGCAAGGACAACGTCACCAAGCCCATCAAGATCTGGACCCGTCCCGAGCTCATATCCAAAGCGAAGTACGCCCTCACCATCACACCTAAGCTGTTGGAGTACTACGAAGACGTTTTCGGTGTACCCTACGCGCTGGATAAGATGGACCTGATCGCCATACCGGACTTCTCTAGTGGGGCCATGGAGAATTGGGGCTTGATCACTTTCAGGTGAGCGAAAATATGTATCATATAATAAGTACGTTCCAATGATAAAAGAAAAAACAATTGATCAAACAACGATAATGAATGTGGAATAAAATGAAATTAGAAAGCATGCAGCCGTGAATGAAACTAGAGATCAACCAACTTTTCTGTGAACTGATATTTCTCGCCACCGTCGCATTCAAACGTACAAAGACACCATAGACACTGACAATCGAATGACATCTTAACCTTGCGGCCGTAGTTCCTAATTTTCCCATTTCACAGATAAGTCGGTCACACGAAACTACTGATGACATTAACGCCCTCCTCTAGTTCATTATTATGTTTATTAAAACGTACTTAACATCCAAACATGGTTAGAATTAGAACTTGTAACAAACAGTCCAATGCGTTTGTCCCCGAGTGGTAGTAGTAATAACCTAACCAACAGAACAAGTCGGGCGACCAAGTTTACTTAAACTCAAATATTTCCTAACTACTGAACCGATTTTACTGAAACAAAGCTAAAAACCATCTCGATCAAACTGGCTTTCAAATAGAGAAAACAGACGAGACACAGATACACAAAGCCAGTAAGCGGCCACACACGCACCCCTCCTTTTTCGTCGGGCTTAAAACCGAAATTCCATACAAATTTGAACCTTACCCCCATACTGAGAAGGCTCAATCTCCTCAGGGAGACCACGCTGCTGTTCGACGAGCAGAACAGCGTGCCGCGCGACAAGCAGAACGTGGCCATCGACATCGCGCACGAACTCGCCCACCAGTGGTTCGGGAACCTCGTCACCATGAAGTGGTGGACCGACCTCTGGCTCAACGAGGGGTTCGCCACCTACATCGAGTACGTGGGCGTCGATCACGTGAGTTTCTTATTGTGATGCTGGACTCATAAGTAGCCTTGTGGTGGTGGAATGCAGATACAAGCGGTAACTGCATACATAGGCGGGTGTTGTAGAATGTGCAACTTTAAAATACAGTGTGTAAAATACACAACAGAGAAAGCTGCGCCTCATTTCCTGATCTACGGTACGGAACTCCTAGCTGATCAGCATCTACAACACCAAGTTACTCGGTGTAGACTGTGAGGGCGCCGGGTTATCCTACGCTGTCGAGTACAAGAGGTTGTGCTAGGACAGACAAACGTTTTGTGGGTCTTCTAAATGAAAATCAATCTACTATCGCTACAAAGTAAAATTTTTCATGTACTCGATGACATAGGATAACCTACGGCGCCGTCGCACTCCAGAGGGGTTTTTGTGCTGTATTCTACTCTGCCGGACACCCCACGACTAATCATCACCGTTTTCACTAACTTTATCGAAACATAACAAACGTTTGAAACAACATTCCAGATCGCACCAGAATGGAAGATGTTCGACTCGTTCACTCGCGACAAAATGGACCTGCTCCGTTCTGACGCGTTGAAGAACACGTCGCCAGTCTCAAGGAAGGTCATCGACGCGGCCGAGATCTCGCAGAAGTTCGACGAGATCTCGTACACGAAGGGGGCTAACCTTATCAGGATGCTCAACCATACCATCTCGGAGCAGCTGTTCCATACTGGACTTGTGAACTACTTGAACCAATGGTGAGGGTAGTGATAAAAACCCAATTAGGACGTTTGCAATTTCGAAATCCACAAAGCGGCGCTACTGAGACGTGTCTGCTGTCAAAATAAAGCCATGTCGTTGGGTGGAATGGATCCGTATTTTACAGCTGTTGTATCTGTTGCGGCAGTATTTGCGGCCTTGCGGCTCAGTGGCGCCATCTTGTGGATTTTAGCATAGAAGTAAATTACATAGATGGTGCGACAGTCTGGTTTTGGATGGAGACTACTCAGGCGTGCCAAACACATCACATCAAGAGTCCATTGCGGAAGTTGAATCGCCTCCACGTCAGTGGAAGGTTTTGCCATAATCTGTACACATTGCAGCTTTTAAAATACACAACAGAAAAAAAACGCTGTTTCTCATTTTCCCTCAAAGAACGAAATGGTCACTCATCCAGTTCCCAAACTCTGTATGCGCTGCTTAACCTTGATTATTGGTCTCGTAAACATGCTGCAACTAGACCTGAGCTTCTTCTGTCGTCAGGAAATTCGCCAACGCGGAGGAGAACGATCTCTGGCAGGCGATGTCGCTATCGGCGAAGGACGACACGTCGCTGGCTGGGAGGTCGCTCGTGGACTTCATGAACTCGTGGACCCGCCAGCCGGGATACCCCGTGCTAAATGTACACAGGGACTATGCCACGGGGGACGTCACCTTCCAACAGGTATGTAAACTACGCGGGTGTGCGTCAATAAGGTATTATTGGTAATGGTGGTATCGGTCTTTATAAGTATGTAACGGCCAGTTTCTCAAACGTTAATCTATTGTTACTCATCAATTAAAATTCGCCACCCTTATCTGTAGTGAGTAGTACACAGAGACGGAAAGAGTTTTAATCGATGATTAACATTGGCAAGCGTTTCAGAAACTGGGCATTAGTGACAATTACCTTCTGACAGTGCATGGGCGTTTGTGACAATACGTAAGTTAGGAATGTGAAAAAGTTGTCACCTTAAAGTACGCGAGGGTTAGTGAATTAAAAGTGACGAAATGATTAACGTCCGAGAGCGATGTGGGTCTTTCTAGGTCGTATCTCAACAGCAGACCTATCTGAACCGGTTCGTTCAGTTGACAAATTAAAGATTGGTACAATTCGCGTGGTACAATCCTCCGACTTGCTTGACTAAATAAATAACCAATCTACTTGGTAAAAAAATTCAAAATGTTTTAATATTAAATTAATCAACATTCTTTTTTACAATTCCAGCAACTGTTCTCCAGTTCGAATAAGCCCTACAAAAACATGGAGGACCAAATCTGGCAAATACCGATCAGTTACACGACAATGGACACTCCGGAGGAGCTGTGGACCGCCAAGCCCAAACTCTGGCTCACCGAGAAATCCACCACAGTGAAATTACCGATCAACGCTAGTCAAGCACTCTACGTTAATATTGCTGCTATCGGTAAGTTATTCACATTTTATCTTTTCTGCCGCCAAGCAACAACGCTTGTGTCATTGTTTTCAGATTTGAAGCACCAAGCAACCAACGAAGCAGTGGCGTTACTGTCATACAAGCCCAAAAGCCGGGCTTGCCTTATAAAAATAATTATTCAAAAAAAATCAAAGGTAATGCGAGCGCGAACTATTAAAAGTTCGGACTCCTATTACTTTTCAAACTACGTGCACACCGCCGCGCCGCGAAGCAGCGCCATCGTGCGCCTAGCTCACGAACCACGAACCGAACGCACACGCAAGTTGAGACCGAGTTGAAATTGAGACTCGGCCAGTCATCTCGCTCGCACGCGCAGGCTTGTTAACGGGCTTCGATGCCGGCCGGTGTGTCTCTTTCTTACCTATGAAAACTGTCCTATAATGAGATATAACTATACGTTTATTTAGTAAATTGTACGAGACTTTAAGCCCTGCATGCGTATGAAGTTGTACACGGATGTGTGAAAATGTGAAACTTCGCGCATGCGCAGTAGGTACGTTTGTTGAATGCTGAAATACGATCTAACTTCACTATTGTTTTGTTTGAGCGGATAAGTAATTAGATTTTTGTTGTATTTGTATTGTGTTTTGTAGTAAAAGTGATTGAATTGGATTGATCGACAATAGAAGAAGTATAGTCCCTTGTGGTGATTTAAAATGTGCACAAGTTTTGATTAGCTGTACCAAACACATTGGATTGTTGGTTGTTCTCACTCTAAAGTTATTTATTGCTGGTATGAAACTGAAGAGTGATAAGTGAGGGTTGATCAGTAATTTGGCAAAAAGATGGATTTATCTTCAATAACCGTAAAAACTACAAAAACTGCATCTCTCGGCTTGCCCTACTGTGAAACCCTAGGCACGCCACTGCAACGAAGGTAGCCAACTCAAGCAGGGCTTTACAATTTCAAATATCCAACAGTTAGATGGCTCTACTGTAAGATCTGTCAAAGCCATGTTATTGGCTGGAATGTAACTTAGAGCTGAAGTCTGTCAACTTAGAGCTGAAGTATCTGTCCAATAGCATGGCAGTATTTAACCTGCAGACTTTATGCCTTAGTAACGAGATAAATTGGTGGCGCTGTAAGTGGCAAAAAACAACGTAATACTGTTTGGTGAATTTTTGAACTTGGTAAACCCCTGTTAGAGACAAACCCCTGTTAGTTTTTGTTATAATCTCCATGCTTAGCAGGCGAGTTGGAGATCGCATTATTGTAAATATAACAATGGAAAACGCTGCTGCCCGTTTTCCAGACTCTTAGATCTTTTGTCTCGAAAACATTAGTCGCCTTGTACGACACCCACGAGTGTAAGAAGTTGGTGCTATTCTACTCTGCCGGACACCACGCGGCCATCTGATGGTAAGTCACTATTATAAAACCCCCATTTCTTCATTTCCCAGGCTACTACCGCGTCAACTACGACCCGAAGAACTGGGAATTGCTCAGCCAGGCGCTCAAATCTGGGCACGTAAAGTCCCCCATCGCCAGGGCTCAGCTCATAGACGACGCGTTCAACCTTGCTAAAGCTGCCCAGTTGAACTACAGCGATGCTTTGGGACTGACTACGTATATCATTGGAGGGGAAGACTCGAAGATGGTGTGGGACCTCCTGCTCAATAACATGGCCTTCCTCAGACATAATTTGAGGGCTACCTCGGGTTATGTGTATTTCCAGGTGGGTTTGTGCTTTTTTTAGTGTCATTTGGGGCTATCGCCAGAATAAATCCAGTCTGCCCTTATTTGTTTGCTCTTGTTCTATTCTGAAATTACTTTCTTAAGCGAGCCAAGCAATTGTAAGCGACATGAGAAGTGTCGTTAATAAATTACTAAAATCACTAGTCAGCCAAGACTTTAAATTTTAAGAATCCACCAGATGGCGCTACGTAAATTCTGCTCTGAAAATACAGACGCGTTATAGCCTGGAACTGATCCGTCAACTTACAGCGACAACCAGTTCAATAGCAAGGCCTACCGCCATCTGGTGGAATTTCGAAATAGGAAAATGAATAACCACAAAATCACTGGCCGAACAGAAGTGTCTCAAATCGACCCCTTACTCCCAACAGGACTACATGAAGATCGTACTGCAGAAGCAACTCGAGAAGGTGAACTACGGCCTGGACAAGCCTAAAGATGACAACGAAGCGTTCCTAATAGAGAACTTAGTGATGTGGGAGTGCTACGTGGAGACACCGCGCTGCCTTACCTGGGCGAAAGCACAGTTCGAAGGCTGGATGAACCAGACTGACTTCAATAACAATCCGTGAGTGACTAGCTATGAATCAAGGCTTTCGCTATACTAAATGGCGCTTCTGATACGTGAGGTCCTCACAGTCTACTGCAGGACTTAGGGTCTCTCCCACGAGAGGAGAGGCTATTGCCATAATCTCCACGCTTGGCGGGCGGGTTGGAGATCGCAGTGTTGTAAATATAAAAATGGAAAACGCTGCTGTCCATTTTCAAGCCTAGCGAAACTAGAACTTTGGCATTTGGGAAGTGGGTGGGCATTCGAGGACCTTTCCGTCTCATCTGCCATTGCCACTTCAGTTTGGCGATTCTGGTACCTATGTCGCTGACTTTAGTTCTGCTACGGATATCGTAATTTCTGATTTTATGGTGTAGAGCAATTCCGAGCAAAGCTGTCTCCATCGCTCGCTGAGTTATCCTGAGACTTCTTATGAAGTATTTTGTGACTCGTGAGGCACATAGGTCAAAGATGTGTTTTTGTCAGTGTCTCACACTGCAATTTGGACGAGAATATCTGCTCAATTTCCCAAACTCAGCTCAACCGAGCTGGATTCTTCGAATGACCTCTTCCTCGATGTTGGACCTACCAGCACGGCTAGCACAAGTGTGCGCGTGACAAGACATAGAGATTGATCTTTGTATTGGGAGAAGGAAACAAAGACTCTCTCGCAGTGCGAGCTATATCGCGTACACACTTCGGCACTGTTCTTATTGGCAACGGTCGTGCGACGGGCGGGTTTAAGGTCACCTATTGGTCGGGCGACGAGTACGTAACGAGTACATCCGTGGCAGCCTTGGCGTGAGGGATATCGCATATAAGATCGAGGAGGCTCGTTTGCGCTGGTTTGGTCACGTGTTGCGTAAGTCTCAGGGATATGTAGGAAATAGGCGCCTGAATCTGCCGGTATCAGGAAAGAGGCCCCGTGGGCGACCCAAGAAGCGATGGATTGACATCGCTGAGTGGAATGCGAGAGCCAACGGCCTACGACGAGAGGATGCCGAAGACCGGGCGAAGTGGAGAAAATTGAGTAGGAAAGCGGACCCTGACAGAGGCCGGGATAAGCGCTAGGACGATGATGATGATTGGTCGGGCGGGCGACGACCATAGTCGTACGACCGTTGTCAATTAGGAGAGCACCTTATGCAGGCCGTGCTGGACCGTTTGTCCCAAATGGACATATTCGTCAACAATTATAATTAATATATTTACTTCCTACCCCCAGTATCCCCAGCTATCTCCGCTCAGTGGTATACGGCATGGCTCTTCGCCACGGCGGGCGTCGCGAGTTCGAGTTCCTGTGGCAGGTGTTCCAGAAGGCCGACGACCCCAACGTCAAGAGCCTGGCCATCGCCAGCTTGCCCAGCACCAGGGACGAGGGGCTTATTTCTATGTGAGTCTAGTTTGTATACACGTATTATGTGGCAGGGATGCTCGGAAGTTAACCAATACAGAGCGTATTTGCTTTTTAGGGTGCCCGAATAAAGACGGGAGTCCTAGTTGAAATTTTGTACACATATAAATTTTTGTAACCTAAACACTGACGTGTTATGTAAACTTTTGAAGGGAAAATAAATGCAAATAGCATACTAGCGGGACCGGCGCGACCGCTACCGGGCCTAAAATTTTGAATTAATAACGGATACTTTGTAAGTTTTTTAAGAAAATTGACCATCCCCTCTCATACAGAAATTAGTTCGTTACATATAGATTACAAAGAAAACTATAAGAGGTCCAAACTCGCACACAGAACTTAGGTAGGTATCTAGTTATAAGCTGTTATAGAAATGGTTCTGTGTGGCGACCTCGTACAGCATTTCTTCGGATACCAATCGGATGTAGGGCGCAAACACTTTTAGGCTCTTTTGGGCTTTTTTATTAATTAAAAACGTCTTCTCACCAGGCTGCTAGAGAAGAGTCTCTCCGAGATCCCGAAGCAGTACGCCGTGGGTGTGTGGAGCGTGGAACCGCCCACCGGCACCGCTTTGGCTCAGCGGTTCCTCCTAGACAACTTCGACCGAGTGTATAACAAGTTCACTGCCCTGGACACCTTTATGTTCCCCACCGTGCTTTCGGGCGCCTTCGGACTTATCACGGATGAACGGGAGTTGGATACTGTGAGTGGATACCGCATAATAATATTATAGTACTACCTGTATTCAAATAGTTTACTAGCATAGCAGACCTATGCCTATTTTGTTTTCTGCTGTCTGCGCTTTTTGAGGGAGGAAGTCAGAATAACGATATTTCCTACTCCTACCTGTTCCTTCTTAATTAAATTTGTTACGGGTTCCAAGACAATGTTAGCTTGTCCTCGAGCGCCTGAGTGTCAAAACTCAGAATCTATGTGTGGTCGCCGCTGTAGATCCTGGCTACACAGGAGTTGCAGCGGTGGGAATGAGTGCTGGAGCAAAGACTACACGACACACATAAATGGCCGCAGTGGGATTCGAACCCGGTATCTCTCGCTTAAGAGTCCGATACCTTAACCACTCGGCCATCGACGCTCCTATGGCAATAGTCCATACCCTCCAACTAACATTGTGAAATATTATATTCTGGCTGAAATCCTTCGCAGTCCAACACAAATACTAGCAGTTGGTGACGACGGCTGTACTAATCCCCGACCCTTATATTCCAGCTGAAATCCTTCGCGGTCCAGCACAAATCGAAGCTCCTTGCGCAGTCGCAGACCTTACAGAAGATCGTGGACACGGCACGGCTGAGGATCGACTGGGTGCGAAGGCACGCCGCTTCGATCAACACCTGGTTCCAGGAGTACTTGCAGCGTGAGTTGGGACGCTAGTTTGGATGATTGGGGGGGTGTAGTTTGTCTTTTCGCGCATCACGCAACGTGCATGGGGCAAAAGTTAAACTGTCATACAAACTGTTTCCACACAAACGAAGTCAAAAGCAAAAGCTAGTACATACATATATGCACACATTCGCGCCTGCATCCAATAGGAGCAGGCAGAGAATATCGAGTGCATTATCCTTCAGCTTACAACGAACTCTTAGCACACTATTCTTCATTCTATAACGTAAAATGACCCCACACACCATACCCAACATTCACACACCCAACACCACCATGAAGCGCATATTATTATGGTAGAAGGTCATAATCCGATTGGCCAGTTGCGGCCCAAGGTTCAAAACCTATCCTTTTTACAGGCAACGCCACAACCGCGCCGCCCACCGTAGCCCCGACCACGCTGCACACCAACGCCGCTTCGAACGCGACGGAACCTGCACCCGAGCCGACCACCGTAACCACTGCACCGAACGTAACCGAACCCAGTAAAGCGAATGCCACTAGTCTATAGTTGTATTCGGCGACCCCGACCAATCCTAGGATGTACGAATAAGGTCTAAAATTGAACGAGAAACAGGCTGTGTATTCGGCGACCTTGACCAAACCCAAAGCCTACTTATAAGGTCGAAAATGGCACAATAAAGACGCTCATTCCCACTGAATGAGGCCTACTGTGCTTGTGTGTTCGCCAGATTACTCTGCTTGTGGCTCCATGTTGCTATGGAGTTGGCTGTATGTCAAATTTAGTTCCATTCTCACCCTCGAGCAAAGTTGTCTGACGAGCGCTCTACCTACTATTTTTGCGACACTAGTGAGACGTGACATGAGGTAAGTTGTTAAAATACTGCCGTGCTATTTATTGGGCGGAAATAACTGATGTAAGGTAACGGATCCGTTCCAGCCAATGACACGGCTTTGTTTAAATAGCAGACCTAAAACTAGTAACAGACGCTCCGATTTGGCTTGAGCAGACCAACCGTCAGTTGCAGTCGATAGTAATCCTTACGATGTACAAAATAAAGTCGCTTTTGGCTGAATTCAGATGCGCGGGCGAGCCGACCTTGGTCGGACGTCCGACCACGTTCCTCCACTTACGCCTCAATAGTGCCATCTAGTACGTTTTTGGCATTGAAAAATCTCTCATTACACTATTTAATCTGTCTGTCGTAAAAATTGTTCCAATGGCGGCGCCACTTATATACGATACGCTTTATCCAAAGTACGAAACGGTTAATACAATCCTGAAAAATTAGTTCGTCGTCACACTACGCGACGTGTAATACTTGACAGACCATAGATAGCACCACTGAGACCTAAGATCTGCTGTCAGAAGTGACACGTGTCATTGGTTACAAAATAGATCTGACAATATAGAGCAGCTATTCCTGCCCAATGAATCTAACGTGTCTTGACAAGAGAGCTCCCGTCCCAAATTTTCTGTTCAGACTACATATTTAAATGTTTAACTTTGCTTGTGTCTATGGTGTCCATAACGCAGGGTAAGAGTGTTCGCTTTTATATTAATGCTATCAAATGGTATTTTGGAAATTCCACATCACAAATAGGTTTTAAATGCCAACAAACCATAGACAACGATTTTTTGTGTACATATTGATCCGTTCTGTTCTTTAAAGTTTAGATAAAAAATTTAGATATTTTTTACGAGTTTACTATTTGATTCGTGACCATAATTTAATTAAACATTCCTTTTTTTATAGAAAAAAAATATAATTTTGATATTTTATTATTTCCTACGGATAAGAAAATTGAGTTATTTTTAAACCAAGTTCCTTTATGGGTAGCTGTTAAGTGTAATAAAATAATATAATAGTACGTATTTTTAATTAATTGAAAACGAAGCTTCACATGGTAACCAAACGAGATCTTTATAATATTATAGGGTTCCAAAATATAAACGAAACTGTACAGTGGCTTTCAAAGGCAAAACATATTAAGTGTCATCATCATATATTTAAGAGTATGACTCTTGTCGGTGGAGCAATCGCCTTGATATTAAGTGTACAATTTATAAAAATTACATCACATTTACGTACATAATTCAAAGCATAAATCGTGTGCCAAATAGCTATGTTCTGATTTTTTAAGGGACAGATATAATAGATACTTTAGTTTTCATTTACATGAGAGAAAACGAAATTTTTACAAAAAAGTATCTAACAATTACTGACCAGAATCCAAAATATACCTGCAGCAGCGCGTCAAATATAACTTTGGTCGCTTTGCTCGATCAGTTTAACTTACAGGTTATCCCGAACTAACACTTAAAACCACATGGTCGGATAGAAAACAATAGATATTTTCGGACGACGGAATTCTGAGCCGTCACTGACCCTAGAAAGTTTTCATTCGCTTCTACCGTCGAATTCTCCCGCTGTTGCCATTACTATGACAGTAAGCTTGACAGCGTGGAAGCTATTTGACTTGGTGCATCGCTCAAAAGACTGATGGAAAGGTTTTGCATCTCGCAAAAGGTTCAGTAGCTCTACGCAATTCAAAAAAAGAAATAAAATAGTTATAGATTTGAACTTGATCTTTGTAAATGTCTCTACTAATAGTTATTCGGACGGCCCGTTTGTGCCAAAGAGGCTGGAATGTAGTTGTGTCTCACTCTCATATTTTAAGTATTGAGGGCTATCGTTTTTGTGCTCACCAGTTGGCGCCACTGTCGTTAAAGTCTTGTCACAGTCAAATAACTCCGTTCTATTGGCTGAAATCCAACTGTAAACATTTAGTGTTTGATTCTGACTAACAGCGCTGCGTATTCTGACAACGGACCTTACTGGCCAGTGGCGCCATCTAGGGCGAATTTTGTTCGCGCAATAGCCCTCACGTGAAGTTAAGGGGGTTCTACATGGGCAGTATTTCTACTACAATATTTGGCTGCAAGTGTAGAAAATTCACATTGCTACTATTATAAAATGCGGCTGAAACAACAACACGGCAATTGCAGCTACGTATAGCCCGTTTAGAAACACCTCAAACGTATATTATGTTTATTAGATAAAAAATCCATCGGCATATTTAGCGGAATTATTAAAATCTTTCTTTTATTATAATTATGTTTTGATACAGAAAGTGACAAAACATTGTTTAGAACATTGAAGTATTTTTATAAATAGCGGTTTACATTACTTTTTAGGCTTCCGTAGTAAAACAAGGAAACCTTTTAGTTTAGTCAGGTTCGTCTGTCTGTCTGCCCGGCTTACAATTCCAACTTAATCGGTCCAGTAGTTTCCGAGAAAATTGGCTGTGATAGACGTATGGAGGGACGCACTTCTGATCTTTTAAGGATTCCGTTTTGTTTTTCGGGCATACGGGACCCTAAAATCTCTTTTTAGCCTACCAAGTACGCGTATAATTGTATGTGTAATTTTTTGGGGTGTCATTGGATAGATATTTTAAAAACATTAAGGATATGTAACCCATACTCCGTTAAATATTTTGGTGAGATTAATCATTACATTAGGAAGGTAGGTACTTAAGTTAAAGCTAAAATCCAAAAAAATAATATTTAAGTTTCGCTTTTTGAAAAATATACTAATTTGAAAATGTGCTTACTATCGTTTGCACTGCACACATGTCATTTATATGAAAATGTTGAATATGATACAATATACAAATTTTTAAAACTGTTGTAATTTTAAAACCTTGTAATCAAAAAATGTCAAACGATATTGAAAATCACAACAAAATACATATATTGAATGTTATACTAAATTGTTATTAAAAATTCGGGCATAATATTAAATATTTTAGCTCTCTTTTAAATTGTAAATTTTATCTTTATTTAATCAATGCCTTTAGTACGTCGTCTATTATTGTTAATTGCAAATATAATGTAAAGGTTAAAAATAAAATTATGTTCTGTAGTCAAATGTTGGCTAAATCCCATGTTTTTAAAATGTAAATATTTTTGTAGACAGTATTTGAATTAAAATGAAATGTTATCAATATACATTAATCATATTTAATCATTATTTATCTATATAACAGTTTCGAATTTATAAATATGATCTGTTTACAACTTTAGATTATTATGATGTTGTCCTGCCTTAAATGTTTTGCATGTATGAAACAAATAATAAAATTGATTAAAAAACCAATGGACGTTTTTTTATTACCCCATTGCCAAGGAAGGGTTATGTTTTTCGCGCGTATCTTGTATGTAAGTATATTTCTATGTTTGTAAATTTCTTTATTCTCTTCTTTAGTATCTTCCAAACGGCTGGGTGGATTTCGGCAGATCGTAAGAGTCGAGGTAGGATCGTGAGATTCGTCTCAATACACCATGTGTCCTTCCTTAGATAGAGCTTGTCTAAGCTGAAATGACGCGCCCCACTACTTAATTAGTTGATTTCGATGGGTGAGTGCAAATATTAATAACGACACTTCATCTGAATGTAAGCGTCAACTGCTCAATCGAACGACGTGTGCTCCTACGTTTGAGCCTCACCGGCAACTGAATGACCAATTACAACGGCATTTGTCCATATTTTAAATTTGCTTGTGTGCGTTAATGCGATAGTGGGGCGCGTCATTTCAGCTTAGACGAGCTCTACCTAGGTGATTAATAGGACCCATTCTAAATTTTTGTAAATATTAAATATCTGTGTCCACCTATACGACAATGGGCCCCGCCTGCTGTCTAGTTTAAATTAAACTAACGTTTGCACTATATACATCTATTTACTTGAAACATTCGGCGTGTTATTAACTTTCAGTTTTTTAATAGTAGTGTTTTATTTCCTTGGATAATAAAAAAATATTTTTTACATGCGGTTTTTTATGGCAGACAAACAGGCAATCGGGTCACATGATGGAAAGTGGTCACCGCCACCTATGGATATCAGCAACACCAGGGGCGCTATCAATACGTTTCCCGCCTCTACAGAGACCTCTAATATACCTCTAGAACGATCCCATCTCATAGTCCAAAGGAAACACTGTGGCTGGGAGCTCATTCCACATCCGAATCGTACGAGCGAGAAACGTTCTTTCGAACCTTGGCGTGGACACCAACAGAGGGTCTTAGGAATGAGTGTTTAAGGGACTTGATATCCAAACGGAAATGGGTTACACAACTACTACAACCATGTGTACACACATATGTGCCTAATTGAAAACAATTGTTGGGCATCACAAGAGGCGCTGTTATATCTAGCCTAGCTATGAACTTAGCTGATATTTGTAGTTCCGCTGATTACCGCGGGACATTCTTCAAACGGACTCTACAACTTAGTATTAGTGTATTGTGCTACTAGTCAAAATACCTAATCGAAAGTCATAAATTAAATATAGTAATACAAACTTTCTTGTTACTTTTGTTCCCCTCTCATTGGTAGTAGTAGGTATACTGTCACCGGTATTCGAGGGCACTCCGCCACGTTACAATGGCGTCGCGCCCCTCACTAAAAATCAATAATCCGCTTGTAAACAAGCCATGAACATCAAACATAACTTATCATTAATATTTTTACAATCTAATACTTTCAATGTATTAATTTCAATGCTGGTTAATTGTTATAGTCGTTTAGTTTAATAAATATATGATATTTATTGAAATAAATAGGTAATTAAGGCGTTCAAAAGTTCGAAAATGGATGCTAATGTGGGATATTCGTACCATTTGCCATCGGGTGGTTGGAATTACAAGATTCGCAACACATTGGCCCAGTTCAGCGATTTGTTTAGCGAATTCAACAAATACATAGCGCCGGCATATCACCACGATCGCTGCGAGCGGTGAGTTTGCATTGTTTGTGAGTATAATTTGCGGAGATAGTGAGTGTGTACCTACTAGGTACTACCTAGATAACCTACCCTACTTGATGCGTAGTTAAGGCAGGTAATAGACGCTGTAAAATAAGTGAATAAAGCTTTAATCTGTGATCTCATTTTGAAATACAATAGCAACAAAGCACCTACTTACCTAGTCTGTTTAGGTACCTAATTAAGTATCATGTTCTCAAATAAAAAGCATTTTTTATAGCAAGCTTTTATCGCGCGTTTTCTATGATCAGTCAGAGTACCTACTTGTCAAGACTAATCAAACGACCCCAAACTCGAGTGGTATATCATGCGTAGCTTAGGAGTTCCTAGCCACCTTCTGTCTCCACCATCAGATCAGCTCGATGATATCATAACATTGCATTGTCACCGAACTTATATAAGTAGGTGTGCTAAATTTCAGCTCAATCGGAAACCGGAAATAGGTCACAAACTTGCAAGATTTTATTACGCACAGACATGGTGAAAGTACCCGACATGGTAAATAAAAACTTGTAAATAAATTAGATTAATGGAAAAACGAGCATAGTGTTAATTCTTTCGTTTTTAATTAGGTACCATATTCCTGAATGACACAATTAACTAAAATAGTAAGTAGGCACCTACCTACTTGGTTTAGAATTAGAATTAACTTAAGTATACTTAGTTATTTTCACAAATTTAACTGTTTTAATAAGTTAGGTATTGTTAGCTCTCTACTTATTGTCGAAAATATTGACTCCGCAACACTACTTTAAAATTACCTACTAAACTAAACCATATCTATTTTTAATACTGCCTAATTAAGACTAAAATATTTTTTTTTAATTAAAGGTGCTTCAGTACCTACACATTGTTTGTAACATTAGATTGTATTTACTTATCTACATGATTAATGATTAAAGTATTAGATACAGGCTAAACTACTGAACGATTTATTAATAATGCACAATTACAGTCCGTGCGGGACAGGACTAGGCTATAACTACGATTTGTAAGTTAAAAATTTATTGCGGAAATATGAATATTACTACGAACTAGCTGCGGACGAAAGAATGCGGAAGCTACCTAGGTATTAACTAACAGAATGTGATATCCATCATTATACGTTGGTTTTTTTTATAAGTTCACATTGCGTTTCATTTTCAGATCAGTCCAGATGCGAATTTACACAATGCACAAAGGGGAGTTCGTGATGGTTTTTATAGCATTTTTTGCGTGCTTCGGACTGGGTGTGTTCATAGGATTAGCAGGTACGGAAACGTGCGACGAACACCAACATTTAGAACACACACTTCTGAGAGAATCTATAGATTCATTTCGATCTTGGTAAGAGCAGTGAAAAAGCTCGTGCGATGCCGGGGACGGGCCACTATTTGAATCTTTATATTCCTTTATATTTTGGTATCCTGAATAGATCAGAATTATATGTACTTACTAGAATTAACCCTGGGTTTAAAAAGAACTCAAAAAATAAGACTAAGTAAGTTTGTAAGTACCTACTACCTCCCTGGAATACGACGACTCTATGGCAATTGCGGCCTGACATTTCCTTCCATGCACAGCTGTAGATATGTTTAAGTAGGTACCTATCCAAAATTCCAACATTACACCAGGTCATTACATTATATTACAGGTCAGGTACATTATCACTGCATCAATTCTAATGTAAAAGTTACTGAAACACTGGTAGTTGGGGAAGGCCTTATCCCTCCCTGAGCAGTCCGCTTAAATGAAATAGTGCCTACCTCCTATATGCGTTACCGTGTGTACTGTAACACTCGGAAATCTGGGGGATTTAAATAAAAACTAGTAACTCGAGATATAAGTTATTGAAGTTATATTTGTGAAAGTAAACTGAAGAATGATATAAAATACAAAAGACATCTTACATCTAATTCAAATGGAACTCATTTGAATTCCTGCCTAGCCAGTGCTATGTGCGCTCATAGAGCCAGGCCAAAGACCTAAGTCCTGCTTGCTCCGAACTATCCAAGCTTACCGACCTCCTTCCTACATGATTCAACCTGCTTAACTGATTAAAGCCCCGGCTGCTCTATGGGAGCAGCAACCTCACAAGGAAGCCTACTTAACCTAAAGCCCCTCCAGACATGAGACCTCCGAACGCCTTCCTGTCTTGCCCTATGGGAGCAGCAACCTTACCCGGAAGCCTACTTAACCTAAAGCCCCTCCAGACATGAGGCCTCCGAACGCCTTCCTGTCTTGGGATCCGTCCTAACCTAGGGCCTGCCCGAACACACATGCTACAGTACTTACTTACAGTTCAGATAAGTTTTCTTACTGTATGACTCTATGTCTGTTATCTCTTAGCTAAGGCAGTACCCGTCCAAATCATGTAAAAAGATTCGTATTACTTGCTACCTTAGTGCGTATTCCAGGTTCCAGACAAGCAGTTACCGTTGCAAGGCATGTCAGTAGTGCATTTGCACGTGTGAAATACGTGAAATGGTTGGAACATTCTCTTTCCTTAGTAGGTACTTCTTGTGTAAAGTTCCATAAACTGTAGGTTCGGAAAGGATACAGAATGTTCTCAACACTTCTCTGGCACGTCGCCGTAACTTGTGAATCGTCCAGGGCCATCGCCAACCTCGACCACATCCACTGCGGCGAGCAGCATCCTGGGCAACGCGAGCATGTACGAGGGCCCCTTCCGGCTGCGCAGCCCCGCGCTGGGCACGCGCGTGCAGCAGCTCTGGCTCATGGCGGAGATACTCACCAATAATAATGATGGTCAGTACCTATATGCAGTCATTTTAATTTCTGTTACGGGTCTGGGTGTTAGTAGTATGTATAATAAGTATGTATTTAAAAAAAAGTATAAATGTAGTTTATCAGTCATTTAGCACCCATAACACAAGCTTTGCTTACTTTGGGGCTAAATGGCGATGTGTCAATTTGTCCAAGCACATTGATTTATTTATTGGCAATAAAGCGACAAATACATTGTAATCCAAAATCTTTGACTTGGGTCTGATTACGATTAGGGCGTTAAAAAAAATTTTGATTAAAATGGTTCTGCATGCATTCTCATTTCTAAAGTAGGTGTACCTAACAGGTAACATTATTGGTTTTTCTTTTTCAGAGGAAATATTCGACAAGAGTTTCCAGATTAGTATATCCATAGACGGTGTGCTAAGCGACCGTAAAACAATTAACATAGTGCCAGAAAGTCCAGCCACTAATCGGTGAGTAGAAAGATTACCTACGTCACAAAGACTCGAACCTACGTGCCTGTAGTAATAATCAAGATTTAATAACATACTTTGCGTTAAAACGTAACATCTCAGAAAAAAAAAACAGTCCCCTAAAGTGAATCCAAAAATACTGTGGCGTGCGCATGGTGAGTCGTAATTGTGATGCGTTGTTGTTGCTATTTCACACACTACATAAGGTTAGATAGAGACGATGAGACTTGAGAGATTCACCACAAACCACTCTAGCACTGTTTAGAAAGGATGCGTCCGTATGTAGACGTGAAACACTGATGCATGCCGGGGTCTTTACTGCGCATTTCGGCATTGCCTTTGAAGATGAATGCTCCTTTCTATATCTTCTGTGGCAATTATAGTTTATAACCATAAGTAGCTTGTAGATGCTAACTGTATGAACTCAACCGGATGTGTCTCAAATCAAACCCGTTACGACTACGACACACCATACCTACACCACAGCACAGTATCGTGCCTATTTCTAGCTTTACCCAAATATACTATTAATACGTTGTGTGAATTACGTGCCGCTCGAAGGGGTAAACCCCTTCGATCGACTATGTTTTCCTACATCATTGTCATCATTTGCGTGGGGGTAACGGAATTTCACAAGTTTTTATTTAACTTGAGATATTTGTATATTCGGGACAAATCTTGCAAACCTAACTTGACCACCTTTCCGGCGTTCAATTAAGCTATTTGATTTAATTACCTATGTAACTTAGTGCTTCCAATCCCCATAGTCAAATCTACCTAGCCGAAGTGCAATCACATCAGACCAGATGAGTGCGTACAAAAGCCAACCTGCCTAACATACACCTAATAGAGCTCCGGCGACTCCGTCGTAACAAGAAGCCAACCTACATATAGGCCTACCTATCCTGAAGCCTGACCTAACAAAAAGCTCTGCGCTCATGCTAAAGAAACACTCATTGCTACATTACTTAGGTGATATTAAAGGTCTGATGATAATGACGAAAGGTCATAGGCATTCCTAAACTATGCATGATAAACCCATCGACTTTAGGCTCGTGTAATTTGTTTTGATTCGTAGGTACCTACTCTGACTGATCGTAGATAGTATCTACTTAAAATAGAACGCGTATTTAAAAAGATTATTATAAAGAAAACTTATGACAACTTATTCACCTTGTAGGTACTAGGCAGGTATTGCACCGACCCGCTCACAATGGTACGATACGCCCGGAATGCATGCCTGTCTAGAAATGCCCTGTGGATTGACTCTAACACTATTGAAAACATAGAGTGGATCTGTGCTCTGAACGGCACACATATAAGGATTACATCTCTCTTAGATGACAAAAAAAACTTTACTGAGGCACGTTCTCGCGTAAGAAGGAACCGCCGATCATACCTATAGGCACTTGTGAGAGCGAGAACGGCTAGCGTTCTCGAAGTCGCTATAAAACCGAGTGCTACCCATAGGTAGTATGGCGACACAGGCCCCGTCCCGGTAGAAGCTCGTGACTTCGAGTAACGTGCGCGTAGGTAGTTGTATAACGATATCATCATCACAGCCAGTAACAGTCGACTGCAGGACTTAGAGTCTGTCCCGCGAAAGGGGAGGTTTTTGCCATAATCTCCACGCTTGGCAGGCGGATTGGAGATCGCAGTGTTTAAATATAACAATGGAAAATGCCGCTGCCTATTTTTCAGACTACGGAGACTCTTGATCTTTTGCCTCGAAAACATTAGTCGCCTTGTACGACACCCATGAGTGGTTGGTGCTATTCTACTTTGCCGGACACCACACGGCCACGGTATAACGATATGGCACTACGATTTAGGTGCGAGGAGCCAGAAGGCTACATTGCCCCAGAATGTATCGATACTGTCAATCATAGCCCTATCGATATTATCGATAATCGATAAACAATCGGAATATTTGAAGGTCTGTTCGGCATCACCTCGGCCATACGGCCGTCACTTACATCAGAGTACCTCTCAGTATTATGTGCCATGAAATAAAATTGCACCCAAAAGCGTCCTGTTTAATGTAAAACCCCTATGTTAACCACTCTACCCATCCCCAGCACGCACCACCTGCAATGCGCGCGCGCGACGTGCTCGCCGCTGTCCGTGCTGCACCTGGGTTCGCTCACGTACACACGCTACGACCTGGTGGTGCGGCTGCACGGCCTGGCGGGGTTCCATAGGCGCTACCAAGTCAGGGAGGTGGTGTTCTATGTGAGTTGGCTTTGTTATCTAAACATGAGAAGCGATGGAGTGACATCGCCGCGTCGGATGCGACAGCCAATGGATACGACATGAGGATGTCGAAGACCGCGGGGCGAAGTAGGTCTGCTCTGCGCAAAGTCGCGAGCAAAATCTTGATTGGCTAGTCAAGTAGCTAGTAGACAGTACGAATACAATCTTACCTGCATTTGACAATCCTTTCTTCTGCTGTGCCTGCTCTATGTCGAAAATATTTGGCTGGGACTGTGTGAATATCAATAGGCATCAGGACTAATGAAAAGAAGCGTGCGTAGAGCTGCACGCCGGTCCATGCGCAATGGAGTTGCTTACTTTCCAATCTCTTTAATCTTTAGTTAGGTTCAATGCAAGTGTGAATGTATGTTGTAAGTATGGAAACGGCGAATGAAAACACTGCGATAAGACCTGCATGAGTGAAAATCGAAATTCAGTAACATTCATATAATTATTTATTAAAAATTTAACTAAGGCCACTATGGCTATGGGTGGTAACACTTCAACAACTCTTACAAAAATTACATTTTCCAGTTCAAGACGTACAATCCTGGCTTCACACAAATGGAAACCTGGTTCAGATTCATCTTCCTAATGGCGACGTTCATTATATCTGTAAGTAAAAATAATCAAAATTAGACAAGCATTAACTTTTTTAAATCTGTTTTTATAGATCCACCAGGGCATCTATTTAAAACTTTTGTCAACGGGTCTGGCTGGATCGGGTCATAAAAAGGTCGGGATCGGTTCGTAAAAGGGTCGTCGAACGAAAAGCTTGTCTTTGGTATTGTCGATAGCTCCCTTACTACGACTAAGAGCGATAGAGGATAACAAAACAACAGAGACGCACACATGAAGTAAAAACAATAACACAGACTCACTTTTCGTTCGACGGTTCGGGATCGGATCGTAAACGGGTCGGGATCGGGTCATGTGATGAGTGTTTACAAACCGATCCCACCCGTTGACGAACGCTTTATTACAGTAGGCTACCCATTGGAAGCTACGATACCACAGACAAGCAAACATAGAAATATAATAGATTTTACGTAAATAACTTACGTGATTAAAATTATACATATATGATTATAATTTAGGCCTAAACCTTATATCTACCTTTGTTCCAGTGTTGGTTCGCGCACACCCTAAGGAAATATTCGACTCAAGACTGGGCCATCGAACAAAAGTGGCTGTCAATATTGCTGCCCCTGCTTCTACTTTACAATGGTATGGTCTGCCCTTCGTACCTCAAAACCTAACCTAACCTAACTTTCAGTACCATTCTCGTTTAGGCATTATATTGAAATTGTAGGTACCTAATAGAGCCAAAGCAACGTCCCGTTGGTGTATTGATACGGGATTTCGCCTCAAATGCTTTTCACTTCCATTGGATTGGCCGTAAAACCTTGTAGGTAGGCCTGTAACCTACTCGGCTGAAAGGCATGCTCTTTTGTTCAAGCCGGCTCGCCATTTTTGGAGATTGAGTATCTCCATCTACGAATAATGAATTTTCATCCAATATAGTTCCGATTCCTCCACCGACAAGAGTCATACTCTTCAATATATGATGATGATGATGATAGTTCCGAGAACGGCTCGAGTCATTGAAAGTTTTAGAAAGAGCCGATAATGGGTTAAATCCTGATGACAACTAAAAACATATTCGGATATTCGCACATTATTGAACGGTAGTGTACAGACATTAATTACAAACAAATTCCGATAAACACCTCAAATTATTACGGTAGTGACCGCGTCGAGGGGATATCCTATTCTCGAAGCCTTTCAGCGAGCTTAAGTTTAGTTTAGGGTACGAAGTTTCACACGCATCGCTCATCAAATTCTAAGGCAATTCTAGCAGACACGTTATACAATAAAATTTAAAAACCGGCTTCAAATCAGGGGTAGGGGTTGGACGCCACGCGAACGTAGTCGCGCCGGGTCCAGTAGATAATATTAATATAGAAAACAGTTAGGGGATTTGAATGTTGTCATAATATTATGTACTTTGGCGATGCTATACAGACGGTTCCGGTCTTTCGGCTATTCGCATAGTACGAAATCGTGTCCCATTGAGCAACTGTGTTCGCCAAAGTACAAGAAAATAATTCTTTTGTGTTCGCAGACCCACTCTTTCCGCTACGACTGGTCTCCGGCGGGTGGTTCGCGCCATTGATGGACACAACATTCCAGACGACGTTCCTTGCCGCTGTCATGTTGTCGTGGCTCTCGCTTTACCATGGCTTGAGACAGGTAAGGGCTGCAATACAAAATCTCTTTTCATATAACAGGGGGAGGCAAACGAGAAAGCCGGTCACCAGAACAGCTAGCATATGTATGTCTGCGACAAAGCTTGCGCCGCGAGAGAGCGTTTGTTTCTTTCTCTCAATTCCAAGATGAAAGAGATAGCAATACCTTTATCGCGCCTTTTCTCGCTTATCGCGCGCGAGAGCAACTTGTGCTAGCCCTACTGATGTGATTACCGCCACACATGGACATCCGCAATGAATCTGAACCTACAAACTTTTTTGTGAGAAACTAGCCGTTCCCAGCGGCTTTCATCCGCACGCAGTTCGAATCTCTTTAAACATTCAACTGTCCCCCGGAACCCTAGGCATGTATTATTTTCCCGGAATAAAGTAGCCCAGTTCACTCAGGAATAATGTAGCTTCCTATGAGTGAAAGAATATTCGAAATCGGTTAAGTAGTTTTTGAGTTTGTCCATTACAAACAAACAAACCGACGAACAATCAAATATTTTCTCTATGAAATATTAGTTTATATAGGCTTGACTTCATCTCACTTGATGCAATCGACGACTAGGTAAAAAATGAAGCAAGTTTCCCAAGAAGATACTCTACCTACTCACTTTACACTTAAAAACTTCAAAGTTATATTTTTCGGGGAGCAATGACGCAAGCGAAGTCCCACTCATCAGTACGAGAAAAGTATGCGAATGGCTGTGTATGAGATGCCACAGAAGGCAGTATATCGAACGACTTACCCAAAACTAGCATAAAAGCAGCGTGCGCGTCTATAGAGACGCTAGCTCATCTTATACTGGTTTATGAGGATAGCAACCGGAAATCCGTTTCATCTCTAATAATTACACACAAATATAAAAAGGAAAATTTGAATTTTAAATTTGTTGAAGACATTTAGGTATTCAGCCTACATCCGCCGTGTCCCGGCGCCCGACAAAAAATTAAAAAAGAAAAGTGTTGCATAATGATTAAAAAGTTATTTTTCGATACAGCTGTAACGAAAATAGTATAGAAAATGCTGTATCGAAATAGTAGTTTATGCAACTGTCATTTAAAAGGGGGTATTAAAACATGAGTGTCTGTTTAAAACACGCGCACACGCACACTATTATCATACTCGGCTACGCCTCGTATGATAATAGTTTGACACGCGTGTTTTAATAGTATGGCTATCACTAGGATGGCTATCACTCGCCCCCTCGTTGTCCGACAACTGAATCCTAATTGGTTTCTGTTCCCTATCAGTGCCTACCGGACGCTATCCCTGACAAACCCAGAAACGATGGTGATATCTAGCGGACAATAACTTCGTAACAGCTATCGGAACGTCATCGTGATGGTTTTATTTTTTGTGTGTTAGCAATGGTTAGATACCTATTCCTTACCTTCTTAAATACGTAAACACCAACAGATGTCGAAAAACTCTTTTCAAAACTACAGGATAGTTAATTACTTACCAAAAAATGCTAAATGATCACCAAAAACAGGTTTACACACTAAATGTAGAGGTTAGTGAGATTAGCATTTTGTCAGTGTGCAAAAAAGGATTTTTGGTGGAAAGTTAGTATTGTTTGGTTTCAGTTAAATACTAAAAACTATAATAAATAATTAATCCTCTTTTTGCGTGTAGCCCAAGCGAAATACGAATGCGAGATATGACTAATACCTAACAAGCCGGTTGTTGTTTTATTATGTGCCTATGCATGTCTTCATTATGTCGTCATCTCTCTCTCTGCGTTAATGTTCCGGTTCTGTTCTCGCGCACGAGGGCCCTGTCTTCATTATGTACAAACAAATATTTTTTGGAGCTTTTAGTGGTGGGGGGCTCGAAAAGTCCCGTTTTCGTTTTCGTAAACATTGTGTCCTACACGAGCATGGTCTGTTACTAAATGAAAGCCTATAAAAATGTCTATAGCTTTTCTTTTTTAACTAAAACACCCTTTTCTTAGTGGTCTAAGATCCGGCCATAATATCTACCCTCATCTGTTATTTAGAAAAATCGAGCATTAAGTATGTATACGAGAGAATATGACTAAAACAATAACAAAAAATATGGGTTGCCTACTCTCATCCTGGTCCAACTATGGGGCTGTCATAGAGATAATCTACCCTCATCTGGTATTTAATTAGTTGTATGTCGAATGAAAGAATATGTTTTACCTATCCCAGAACATATGGTTGCCTGGGCAAAACTTGATCAGATCGGAAATGTCGGTGAGCATTCATAAAATAAATGAATGAAAATTATTTTATGAATGATATTTCCGTTGTATGCAACTTGATGGTAAAAAAGCAACCTCTGGTTAAATACCTTCTGTCTTTATAATCAAAGTACCTATCCTAAGGCGGTAAGGGTACCCTTTCTATATTTCAATAAAAATCATACCTACTGTATCCAGCTAGGTATCTATACGAAAATGAGACACGTCTACTTTAAAGTTTTAATTACCTACGCATTAGGGAAGTGGACGTCCGCGGGAAATGGACGTTCAAATTCGGATTGGTATTTACTTAGGTACACTGCTTGTTTCTTACTTCTCAGTTTTAAATAGCTGTCGGGGTTTTTAGTTTTTGTAGATAAGTATCTACCGCATTACTACTTTTTACCCCACTAATAATATATTATAAAAGCGAAAGTTTGTGTATGTTTGTTAGGTACCTCTTTACGCCTAAACGAATTAACAGATTTGGATGAAACTTGTTGGGTAGCTAGATTAGAGTCTGGAATAAGACATAGGCTCCTTTTTATTTACGCACTGTTCGAGATATTTACGAAAAATCACAAAACACTCCTCACACCAAAACCTCCATAGCTACGTGTGGGTATATCGCACTTCAATGTGTTTACCAATATTTACATTTTATAAATAGTTAATTTAATAGTTGAAATCTTAATATAGTTTACCAACAATATTTACTGTTTGAGTCCCAAAAAAATACGCATTTTGTAAATTTTTGTTCGACGCATAAAAACGGGCAACGCTTCATATAACGAACAGAGTATAGACAGCGTTTGATATTTAAAGTCCCGTGGTTTTAAGCGGAACTTAAGTTTAAAGCTAGTCTAGAGACTACAGCACATACAACAGTGCCAATCCTCAAAGGTACTAATGTTGAAAGAGATTAAAGTCAAGCAGTTGCTACTGCCTTATCTAATATGGTTTATACTGTGTCTGGGTGCACTTAACAATGTTGCAATAATTCGCATTTAGGTACCAAAACAGCGAGCAAGCAATTTTATAAGCCGAATTAAATTGTCTTTGACCTTCTTCTTAGTAGCTGGAGAAATTAGGTTGCGGAAACCTTGACTTTAATAGATAGGTACTCGTAGGTACTTGCCCTACAAGAATATTATGATAGGAAGCAATTATTGGCATTGTAGCCGTGGTGCTGGTGACTAAATATCTTACGTCCGTCTTGTAGAAATGCAGATTTGGCCCTGGGTGGGGGCCTGCACGGTTACACAACTTGCGCCGTGATAGAGCGTTTGTTTCCTTCTCTCAATACTAAGATGAAAGAGTCAGCAGTATCTATCTCGTGCCTTTTCTCGCTTATCGCGCGCGCGAGAGCAACTTGTGCTAGCCGTACTGGCCTGAGAGTCTCTCTTGTCCACTTTCGTTAACATTAGGTGTTACGGATCTCTCACTAAGCCCGTTCATAATTTGATTTCTAAATGAATTTGACTAAATTTTGAACCATAACAACGGGCTTTCAGTTAACTGATATTAGGACAAGGTGGCGCCTCCTGTGATAATTTTGTTGCCATATCTCGTTCGCTTATTTGTTTCGCGCCAATTGTAAGTTAATAACAGGCTAATAGAAATAAAGGTTAACTAGGTGACTGTTAATCACTGACACGCTAAGAGGAAGTTATTCGTATAAATATTAACCGCAAGCTTAGAGTGTAGCCCCCTGTCTGCATGGCTCCTTTTCTAATTGATGTGCACATTCTAATATGCCACATGTTTTGCGGTGAAGAAACCCGAGCTAACATTAAATCATCTCATATGGGCGTTAATGTCCCGGTTGTGCTCTCGTGCACGGGGATCCGCCTTGACCATGATCCAGGATTTGGCAGATCAGATAATTACAGTGGAACAACTGCCGTTTGACCTTCGTGACCCTGTGGAAACAGTGTCACGGAGGGGAACCTGGCCATATTGGATCATGGTTACACTACTTTTATTGATTTCTATGAGGGTTACACATTCAGTTGCCTAACTATGCAGGTTTCATCACGATGTCTTCCCTCACTACACCGTAAGAGCATCGGTTAGCAATTAACTAATGTACATAACTCAGAAAAGAGTCATTGGTACATGGCCACAGTTGGATTCGAACCCGGTACCTCTCACTTACGAGTCGGATACCTTAACCACTCGACCGCAGATGCTTCTGACCGTCAGCCGAGCCAACATTGTGAGTTCCTAATTTTCTCTCACCAATATGTATTTAAAAGCAGGACCGTCTTTTCCTTGGATCACTCTGGCACATGCCCTGGGCATGTATTTTCCCTTCTCTCGAATAACCCGTCTGAGAACTTTGATCTGCGCTCCTTACACACAACCTTGCACTTCCGTCCCTTACGATCTTTATACCTTTATGGAAAGCCTTATCAATGTCTGCTGTGGTTTCCAAGGCATCGAACCGATTTTTAAGTACCAACTGGAAACAATCTGAGCCGGCTATGTTCTGATGCAGTGGTTTTGGACTTCATAAGACTTTTTATTTCTAGTTTGTAACTGATAGTTAAAGTCTCTGAGACAAGTCGGTGATCGCTACCTACGTTGAACTTGTTGATAGTGATCAACAACAAGTGATTTTTTTATGCGTTATTACAGTGCCAGACTTAGCCACATCCACTAAGCTTCCACTGGGGCTTCCACTTGAAGAACCAATTTGTTATGAATGGGCCCAAGAACTTAACTAGCATTTGCCACCTATGGTTTCTGCATCCGAAGCCATGTGGTCCTTCTTTCAAATCGATGTAGTCTATACTCCCACTAGCAAAGAAACAATTTCCCACCTAGCACAACTTTTATTTATACCACTAAGGCGCCAAACAAGCGTACGGCCTGCCTGATGGGAAACAGTCACCGCAGCTTATGACGCTTCCAATACCAGGGGCAACACCCACGCGTTGCCATAAAACCTTTTCATCCCTTTCTTGAAGAATTTCATGATGTACTCTCCAGGGAAAACTTCTCCATGTAGTAAATTGTCTCAAATGTATACAACAATTGTCATGTTGAGAATACAAAATATTACATGTATACATATAAGTGGGTAATTCGGTTTCAGTTCTGTCAGTTCGTTTACCTATAGGTATCAGATCCGAAGAAAGCTGATGAACCACAAACAATCCCAGACGACGACGGATCCTACCCACCACTAGAATCGCCAGCCTGGGCCAAAGGCCGCCTCTCTGAATTAGGTTCCTCTCCCGGGCAGTCAGCAAACAGTCATTGACGTAACATAGGGCACACGTGCCTTGGAGAAGAACGCCACGCAGGACGCAATTGTATCCATTGTTATTGCCCCAGACTCCAACCTTTGCCGCTTGAGCACCCCGTCTCTGTACAGGACTACCTGGATCTCCAGGTAGTCCCTCAACAGTGACTGGAAATATAGAGGCACCCCGTGGTAACGAGTGTTTTTAATATTGTGGAGTGGGGGATGGATTTAAAGGTATCGGCTATATCGAACGACAGCCAACACTCCCTCGCCCCTCTCCGCAGCCTCCAACGGCAGGCTTTTAAGCCTTACTAAGGGGTCTATTGAATACCGCGAATTGGGTTTACGGAAAGGTATCAACCTGACAGATGGTTGTTAAGACGGGAGTCGATCACGCACTCTTAACAGTTTATACACTTCAACCTGCAGGACGATGGGTCATTACCTCGAAGGCTATGTAGGTTTATACATTGTACGAACAAGAAACGTAGAAACAACTTTGACAAGAAGGAACAACTTCACTATATTAAAGTTATTTCTCTATAGATGCAGGTGGGCTAAGCAGCATTTGGAAAGTTGCGTCATATATTTTATCACGGATACCACAACCTGCCAGCCTGAAAACAAATATTCAATCAATGCGTCTTGCCCGTTATCACCTACGGAATGAAAACGTGGACACTGATAGTGAGACTATTCCACAAGTTAAAGGTAGCTCAGTGGGCGATAAAGCGAGTTATGCTCGGTATTTCTCTACGGGTCATAATCCTCAGAGAATTTACAAGCTTAAGATGCATAAAAACACTAGTAGCAACGATAGCCTTTGTTGGGCTAGACGTGGTGTTCTCGAGTGGAGGCCACAATAGAGCAAACTTAGTAAGGTTCAGCCCTGTCTCTAGATGGGGCGATGATCTGTCTGGCAGTGACTGGATGTGCAAACTGAGGACCGGTTTTGACCGGTCCGCCTTTGCGTCGCACCTTGAGGGAGGCTTCCGTCACGAAGTAGGCTGCGCTCTAAATGATGACTAGACAAGGGTTCGTAGAATTGAATACAGACATTTGGCATATCTTATCGCTACTGGACCAGACAGAGCATGCGCTCACAAATTATCAAAATTTAGAAAAGGCCAATTAATATAATTGTAACCTGTGTGGACACTGCGCTTGAATTACTTATTTGAGGCACAATACATTAAAATCTATTTTCACGTCTTTCTTTGTATTCTTGTATCGCCTCTCACTTGAGACTGATATTGTGCCTAAGTTATGGAAGCTAGCCAATGTGCAGCCCGTGCCCAAAAAAGGCATCCGCGCCGACCCTGCCAACTACCGCCCTGAACGTGCACTGAACAACAAACTCCTTGCGCATCTTGAAGGTAACGATCTATTCAGCGATCACTATTCCGTTGTAATCGGTCGACTGGGGACCTTCTGGTGTATGCCATATATTTATGGAGTGAGGCCATTGAGAGACATGACGAGGCCCTTGCTGTGTCTCTTGATATCTCCAAGGCCTTTGACAGGGTTTGGCATGCAGGCCTTCTAAGCAAGCTTCCTACATTTGATATTCCTGTTGGCTTTTGCATCGGATTTTCTAAGTGGACTTTCAACCCGTGTAGTTATCGATGGCTACTTTTCTAATCTTCAGGCTATCGACGCGGGAGTTCCTTAGGGATTCGTTCTGTATGCGACTTTATTCCTGCTGCATATTAACGATCTGCTTGTCAGATCAGGTCAGGCTTGCATGGAACGAAGAGCACAAGCCCAAGCGATGTATAGACTAGGTGGATGTCCTTACCTATCTACGAGTAGGTATTCCACAATAAAGTATCTACCTTACCCAGAATTTTTGAAAAATTCATTCTATTCATTACACACTTGATTTACAAATAGGTAGGTAGGTACTATATTTTGCGAATTTTATTTTAAAAAACTTCACAGAAGAATTTTGCTAAACTTAGAAGTAAGACAAATTGATTAAATACGATTTATTATTAAACGTCTCACCATATTAATTGTACAACGCCCTAATGAAAAATCGTCACTGTTCGGCGTAGGTACCTGCTCTACCTACATCTGATCAATGTTATCTTTTTCAAGTTTTCATAACATCATTTTATTGGAACCTAAGCCAGGTATGCTGTTTATTCAATAACTGACACTTACAATCTAAATAAAAGTAATGGTAGGTAGCCCAATTTAGTGACGATAAAAAAATTAATAAAAATTAAAACCTAATTTAAATCACAAAAAAGTGAAATATGTATAAGCTTATTATCATACAATAGGAGTAAGTTAGATTTCATTATTTTTAGACTTGGTGCCAGCACAGTTATGTTCGTCAGGGGAGTACCTTAGGGGGAGGGCACAGAACACAGAAAAGTTTTCTATAAGGGAGGGTTGCTGTGTGGCACCGACTCCAAAAATAATGATATCTTATGGGACCACCTGGGAATACACAATTTTAAACAAAAAAATATTTTGAAAACGGTCCAGCGGCGTCTTCGAGTAATCGCGGATATTCATAAAAAAATTAATAGTTCTGACGAATTGAGAATCGTCCTCCTTTTTTAAAGTCGGTCAAAAATTCACAAAGCTTTTAAGAATACCTACTCGCGCCACGTGGCTGTATAATGCAGTGCAACTTCAACAGGAGAGGTTGAGCATAAAACGTAGGTAATATTATATCGCGATACAGCCGCGCGTTTCTCCGATGATTCAACAATCGCCTACACATCGCTGCCGTGGTTTCGACATAACTTGTGGCGGAGTCATTAGACTGGGAAAGAAAATTTACTCATAGACGCCCAATATAAATACTCCAATTTACTGAATTGATATTCACATACATAATTCAAAATGACGAGGAATGCTTAACGTTAGAAACGGTAACATCACTTAAAATGAAAAAATAACGGATAATATTTGTTACAGAACGAGAGAGGATTCCTGTCTTTCTATCTGTTCAAGTTGATTATCATCGGGCTGGTTTGGATGCCAGCAATGGTGCTGACAATCTGGCAAAAATACTACGCTTATGATGACCCCACGTTTAACTACATGACGAGCCCTAATTATCCTGTGAGTAAATTATATCTCACTTCTTACCTAGGTAACCCCTCATTTGTAGAACATAATAATTAAAAGCAATTTCTCTTACAGGTTATTAAAATAATGTTCTTCAGTGCCGTCACGCTGTACTTCCTATATTTACTCATTTTGATAATAAAAGCATACAGTGACCTGAGAAACATGCCATTTTTCGGTAAGTGACACCCCTGTCCCGTTGTTTCTTGCCGAGTCCCATACCGTATCGCAGCACCGCTAGCTAGTGAAGTGTCATTCAACTACGACTAGTTCAAAATGGCGGCAGTATCAAGATGGCGGATTAGGGAACGCGGGAAGAAACCGGTCTCGAGGGTGCTTAGCTCAAGGCGCATGAGATAATAAGTGATGTAGTATTAGGTATTTCTTTTTCAACAATCTCGCTTTTGCTTGAAGACAAACTGCATTATCTTGGTCCAATTAGAAAATAAGTATAGGTACCTACTCTAATTTTTAATTCGAGTCAGTAAAAGGGCAAAACTGTCAGATAGGAGTAAAAGCAATCGTGTAAAATAAAGATCTTAACAATATACAACTTACAGACTTAAATTTTCTTTTATTTCCGGTTTTTTTTTTGTTATTAAACGACTTACTTGTTATTGTCATTTTACTAACTCGAATTATAAATCACAATTAACACGACACAATATGTTTTCTTGCAGATATTCGACTAAGATGCCTATCAATAATTGTTGGGACCGTCACATTTATTACCACGATACTGGCTCTGCAAGGCTGGGGCCCAGCCGCTCTGCAGGATCATTGGGCTTCCCAGCCGAAGATCCACTACGACACATCAGCTCCGTTCATGGCTCTTTACGGTCTATTCAATTTCAAGATGTACATTCTAGCCTATTTATTCTCGCCTGGCGGAGGATCTATTCATGGTGAGTGAGAATAGAAAATTAACTAAATAGTTTGTTCTAACCGGGAACATTTGTTACACTTGTTTGCCGGCGATGTGAGTTTGAGATCAATCTTCGCGTAACAAAGCTAGCTATGATATGATTATGATTAAAATGCAAGGTGCCAAGGCGCAGTGAGCTCAGATAGCTTAATTCTATTCGACGACACGTTAGACAGGGACTCGATCCTGATGGAGTCAGATGGCAGTGGATCAATCCAAGTGGATTGAAGGAATACAGTAGACGGGCGGAATCTCATCTATGTCCGAGATCGGACAATCAGATAGCCAACGTTCAGTCTCGCGTCTTTAGCCATGCCCGCGCATTGCAGAGTAGCCCTAGTCCATTTACACAGGTGTAGGGCGATGTCCCTGCACGTCGATACACAGCTGCGGCAGGGGGAACACGAGCAGGTGAGGTTGGTTTGGGCCCATGAGATGGTGGTTGGGCCTCATCCTAGCTTCATTGTGTGCATTTGCACACTGATCTTCTTACATATATGGGCGTAATAATATACACGCGTCAGCTACAAACGCCGTGGTTACGATCATGATAAATAGAACAGAAGTACGCCCCGGGTCCCCACGTTTTTCCAGGTTTCCATGTATTCCGTCATGGCCGATAGTATCTAATACCTTTCCCGTTCCTCATACGGGCCAGTCATCTCTCTACATCGTCAGGGGTAATCGGGATTTGTTAAAGCTGTGGTGGTGGCACGTACATATATATTGTCCTTGTCTTTAATACCTATAGTTTGAGAAAAACATACAAACTTGTGTTCACCGGATGATCGGATCGGCAGAAGGGTGGAATGCGGTCGTTATTTTGGGGTTCAGCAAGTTCCGGAACGGCATTCTGGAGGTGAGCAGAGTAAGCGATAGCGAATGGCTTCGAAGATTTAAACAAATTGTGATTGGTGTGGACCTTAACGGTCGCGTGGGCCAAAGTTCCGTCGGGTGCACGTTGGATTTGGCTACGGAAAGCGAAACAGTGAAGGAGAAGAAATCCATTCGCTTCAAACCTCACTGGCCGCCAATTTGGCCGTGGTTAACAGACCATAAAAGACCCGAACACCTCACACCTACAAACGAATCAGAAATCGACTATCTGCTGATTCGAAGACGTGACATCGGCCAAGTATCTGACTGCAAGATCATATAGGAGGAATGCCTCACTCCGCAGCACCGAGTTCTTGTCATGGACATTCGATTAAGTAGTATATGCCTACTGCGCAACTTTGCCAACCGTTTGATGGTGCACTTTGGAATGCAAGGAGTTCATGGAGGCAGTCGAACGCAAACCACTAATGGGCTCTGGTGCAATTTACAAAAGTCCATTCTCAAACTCGGTCGAACTGTACTCGTTAGGTACGTCGAAAGGCGGTCGAAGAATTATCAAGGACACGCGGTTATGGAATAGTGAGGAGCAGGAAGCAGTCAGAGACAAAAAGGCAAATTTCATGAAATGACAGCGAAGTAACTACTCTTTGTGAACAGCATTTTGTGAGTAGACTTAGACAGGATCTTGAGACCAAGGTAAACACGTGGAAGGAAAAGTGCGAGAAAACGGCTGTTGAAAGCTGAACGTGGCCAATTCAGAGTACATGACTAACTGCAGCGCGGATCTTGAAATCACCCGTATAGAGAACGAAGCTGTCTAGTCAATTGAACAAATAAATTCAAGTACCTCGAATCCGTGCTGCACGATTCCGGCGATATTGACACCGAATTTAAGTCCCGAAACTCTGCAGTTTGGCGGAAACTCAGGCAGTCATCTGTGACCATAAAATACTGATCAAGCTCAAGGAACTTACTAGATTATTTAATTATATTATAATTAGCTATGTGATGCTCTATGGCCGCGAAACCTGGCCGGCGCTGACGAAGCACGACCGCGAACTCCACGCCAAAAAAATGAATGCGCTGCCGTGGATGTGCGGAGTTGACCGAGTACGTAACGAGAACATTCGTGGCAGCCTTGTCGTAGGGATATCGGTTAGATTATATAAGATTGAGAGGCTCGCCTGCACTGGTTTTATCACGTATAACGCAAGCCCTAGGTATACGTGGAAGATAGGTGCCTTAACTTGCTGCTATCAGGAAAGAAGTCCCGTGGGCGGCACAAAACGTGAAGGGTTGACGTCGTTAGGTCGGATTCGAGCGCCAACGGGTTACGACGCGAGGCTGCCGACAAGAATGAGTAGGAAAGCGGACCTTGGCAGACGCTTATGAAGGATAGACCTTAAGAAGATCATAGTCATGACAATCCATACTACTATTGTAAAGGCAAAAGTGTCAGTCTGAAGACAGTGAGGATGCATATAAGCTACCTTTTATTCCCCTCCACTCGCGCGTTATAAGGTGTAGTCCAGGCGGAAATGAAACTATATAGAAATGCTCCCTGTCTGAAAGGCAAATACAGCTTCAGACTAGCACTATGGATCCAATCTTTGCCCAGAGAACCCTCCAGTAGGCATACTGTAGTAGGAATCAACCTCTACATTTCACATTTCTCGACCTGCAGAGGGCTTTCGACAGTGTTCCTCGGGAGGTAATCTGGTCCACCAGAGAGAGTAGTTAGAGTCCACTCTACATCTCGAAGCTAAAACGAAGAACGAAGCTGTCAAAAGAACAGATAAATTCTTGTAGGTACCTTGGATCCGTGCCGCACGAATCCAGAGATATCCACTCCGATGTCACGTCCCGTATAGCTTGGACCAAATGGCAGGAGGTCACGGCAGTAACTTGTGACTGTATGAAGCTCAAAGGGGCTCACATAGCCTATACTACTATATAGCTCATATACCTACGTCTGCGAACTCCACGCAAACGAAATAAGATGCTGCGTTGAATGTGCTGTATTACTCGACTTGACCGTATCCGTAACGAGCATATCCGCCGTGGCAGAAGTAACATATCGATTAAGATTGAAGAGGCTCGCCTGCGCTGATTTGGTCAGGTGTTGCATAAGCCCTAGGGATACCTAGGAAATAGGCCTAAACCTGCCGCTGCCAGAAAAGAGGTCCCTTGGGAAGACCAAGTATCGATGTAATTGACAATGCTGTGTGGAAGGCGAGAACCAACGGCTTACGCCGCTAAAATGCCAAAGGAAAAGCGAAGTAGAGGAGAAAGAGCTGGAATACGGACCCTGGCAGAAGCCGGGATTGACCGCTTGGATGATAATGATAATTCGCACAGCAAACGTTTTAGCGAGTAGGTACGTTGAAACGAACATCAGAATATTGGTACGCGCACAACCTTCGCGCCAACAAAAGTTCTAGCGCAACAAGTGCTCGCAACCCGAAAAGCCAATATTCGCCTGTGAGGATAAACTCTTCAAACTTTGATGTAAGAATTAAGTGTACAATTAATTACACTGCGACTTTATAGGTAAATTCTAAAAATTCTTGCAGAAGAACACAAATGTATTGAATTCGCAAACAAGCGATCAGTCGTCAATCCCTAAGCAGTTGTCTTCAACGACGATATGGCCCCAAATAAATACTTGTAATATCCCTGGAAAACTATAAGAGTGATCGAATTTAACAAGTAAGCATAACAGATTGAATAATGAAGACGTATTTAATAAAACAAGATACAACAAGATAGTAGCTAAAAGTTGGACGTCTTCATTATTCAAAATCAGGTTGCTTACTTGTTGATTTCAATTAATCTTCTAATTCCCTTTTATAACAGTCTAAAAGCTAAACCAAAGATGTGTTCTATTCTAAAATACTGTTGTAACTTTCAGAAACGTCCATAACCAAAGACAATCCAGCGTTCTCTATGATCAACGATTCAGATGAAGACGTGATATACGGTTCCGACGAAGACAGCCGGCGCCCGCTCAATTCTCACCACAGAGTTAGCAACGAGGACATATGATTCACCCGACCAAGTTATTATTTACGTAATGGCAATTATATTTTCTTGTTACTGAATTAAAAAATTAACAGCTACGACTACATGTTTCTTTACCTGAGCAAAAGCTACCCTTAATATTAAATTAATATTATAAAGAGATAAGATTAGATTGTTTGTCGGTTTGTTTGTTCGAATGTTTGTTTGTTTGTAATGGGTAAACTCTATAACTACTTAACCGATTCAAATATTCTTTCACCTAAGAAAGCTACATTATCAGCGAGTAACATGGGCTATATTTTATCTTTAAAAAACTACAGTTCAACAGGAAAATTGCAATAATATAACCCAAGGTATCCATGTTCGCGTATAATTTCAGAACAGCTGCACCAATTTAACTAATTATTTTTTGGTTGTCTTTGTAATTGTCAGGGAAAGGTTTGTATGAAAGAAAAAAGGGTAGGTAAGTATGTAGGAGTAGAGTAGATGTTGGATAGATGTAGGGTAGGGTAGGCTATGAGTAAAGTAGGGTAGGGTAGTGGTAGAGTGGGGGAGAGAAGAGAGCAGGAGTAGGTCTCCAAAGTCGCGCCGGGACAGTAGTATCAAATATGATGGCGCAACGACGATGAGCAAGAAGTTAATGCTACTCAATAACAAAATGGACCTACTTTACGTAATAGTTTTACAGCGCATTCGAACAAATGACGAATGAGTAGGTAAGTCATTAGAGCAATTGATAAGACGACAGTTACGCATTATTTGGTCGCTTCCTTGAGTATGATTATTTTGTTACAAAATATCCAACATAATATTATACCTATCCGATAAAAGTAGAAATAATTTCATGTAATGTCAAAAACCTGTACCATTTATTATGCTGCAGTGACAAAATGTAATATGATATGTATCGTACAGTAACATGAACTTCTTACATCAAGCACTAAACAAAATATAAAGAACCATTATGATAATGTGACAAATGGTTCATTTCCGTTGTCCCCCAAATGTCCCCGAATGGGTGACAACGGAAATTTTATTTTCTTTGTCCCCCAAATTCTGAAATGGGGGTAAAACAGGTTAAAAATTGCGGCTGTCCCCCATTTTGTAATTTCATTATTTTTATTAAGAAAACTTAAGTGCGATTGTGCTTAGCTGTATGAACTTGAGTTACATTTACATTCTTTACGTAATTAAATTAAACAGGTATTACTGATAGTCTAGGTTCAAATCTCGAATATTAGACCTGTTTTTAGGTTTATTTTATAAAACGAATGTGTTCAAGTCTTTTAGAAGTGGATTTATTACAATAGTAACAAAGAAGTGTATTTAGTAGGCAACATGTCTCGACTAGAGATCTGCGTCACGCCGGCGAGGTACCTCAGCCAAATACCTTGACAAATTCGCGCCGACCTCAAAATTCTATCAAAATTCGCGCGAAGATTTAGTTTTTCTTGTAGGTATTCGTCACAATACCTAGCAACTATCCACACATTGTTGCCTAGCAACCAACCGAGTCCAGCAAGTCCCATTCAAGCGAGTCGGCAAGTCCCAAGTATAAAGACGGCGTCAAGGCTCGCTGACATATCGTGCTTATTATGCTCCAAAACTTGTAACACTGCTGTAACCTATAATATAAACGAGATGCTCACAAGATTGGTCAGAGTGACATTTAAATATATGCCGAATAGTGGAACGTTATTTAGAAGGCTTACGTTACTTAAAGTTTCTTAAACCTTTTTAGAAGCCTTGGGAATGTTGTCGTCGTAAAAGGAGTCGTCTCTAAATTTGGTGCTCATTTTCGACAAGTACGCCTAGTGAAAGAGTTTTTTCTGTTGCTGGGTTAGTCTTGACTGCGAAGAGATTGCGTTTAAATCCCGGAAAACTGAATAAAATCATTATCTCTCACGACAATTATAAACATTGCTCATAATTAGTTTGATTTAAGTACTAATTTGATTGGAAGAATTTTTTTGCTAGCCACAAAATCACAAGTAAAAAAAACGATCCCAAGCCGGCGACTCCCGCGCCGCGCCGGGTACGTTTATCAGCGCGCTGCCGCCGACCATCTTGACTGCGGCGCGGATCTCTAGTCTCGACTCGAGATTCGGTCTACTTTACTTATTTAAAAGACAGGGTTCACTACAAAAATTTTTAGATGTTGAGTAAAATGGCGTCCAACCGATCGAAGAAGTCGGGCGGCTAAGGGGGCTTAAAGACATTCCTATTGTAAATGTAGATATTTAGTACTACAAGGGATAAATGTATTCTGCAAAAATTCCACTTTGTGCATAAGCATAATAATTCCTGATTTGATAAGCAATATACATTTTAAGAACTCGAATTTTCTTTAATTTAATTACGTTAAGAGAGATGTAAATGTAACTCAAGTTCATACAGCTGAGCACTATGGCACTTAAGTTTTCTTAACAAACATAATTAAATTTAAAATGGGGAACATCGGGAATTTTATATTACCTTTGTCCCCCATTTCAGCATTTAGGGGACAACGAACCTAAAATGTCTGATAACATTTGGGGGGACAACGGGAATTAACCAAGAAATGGTTTGACTATAAAAATAAAATGTCCATAGATACATTTCAGGTTTCCCAGTTTCTAAGTAAAAAATGTTCAGTCATGTCAGTGATAAGGATGGGCGTCATCTTATCGATGGCGACATTCATGCACGATAATTATGGGAAATTATTCTATTAATGAATACCTAACAGGAAAGATTCTGTTACTATTGTAATAACTCCATTTCCAAAACACTTGAACACATTCATTTTATAAAATAAACCTAAAAACAGGACCAATATTCGAGATTTGAACCTAGACTATCAGTAATCCCTGTTTAATTTAATTATGTAAAGAATGTAAATGTAACTCAAGTTCATACAGCTAAGCACAATCGCTTAAGTTTTCTTAATAAAAATAACTAAATTAGAAAATGAGGGACAGCGGGAATTTTATATTACCTTTGTCCCCCATTTCAGCGTTTACGGGACAATGAAACTAAAATGTCTGATAACATTTGGGGGGACAACGGGAATTAACCAAGAAATGGTTTGACTATACAAATAAAATGTCCATAGATACATTTCATGTTTTCCAGTTTCTAAGTAAAACATGTTCAGTCATGTCAGTGATAAGGATGGGCGCCATCTTGTCGATGGCGAAATTAATGGATGATAATTATGGAAAAATATTCTATTAATGAATACCTAACAAGAAATATTACTTAACAGAGCACATGCATAAAATTATGTACAAATAATTAATAGAAACTCAAAGTAAATGCTAACCGAATTTTAGTCAAGAATCGACAGCGGGCATGCGTCTGCGCCGTCGGCCATCTTGTTTACAAGCTTCCATACGAGTCCGCTACACCCTAGGTCTCTACCCGTAAGCGGAGTCTGAAATGAAACATGAGATGGAACATTTACAATTTAATTGAGAATAATAAATAAATCGATCGTCGATGATACCATAATTAAATTAAATTACATGAATTCACTCTAAGGATATCGTTTGGAATTTATTTACACTGTGAGCGATGAGTATGACGGGATGCGGGCGCGGGTGCAGCAGCGCGGGGTGCAGCACGGCGGTGTCGGCGGCGGGCAGCTGGCGCGCGCCCGCCCGCGCCCCGCCCGCCCCCGCCCCGGCCGCGCCCGCCGCGCCGCAGGGCTCCGCCGCGCGGCCCGGCGGCGGCCCCGGCGCCGCGCCCGTGCGCCGCAGCACCGCCCCGCCGCGCATCACGCACGCCACGCCGGCCCGCGGGTCGCAGTTCTCGTTGGCGTTGGGGCCCTCGTCGTCCGAACACAGGTCGATCACCTCACAATCGTCCGCCCGCCGCAGCGGGTCGCGCACCTCCGCGGCGTCGGCGCGCTCGCACTCCGCGCCGTCCACGAACACCACGTCCTTCTCGGCCTCGCGCCGCGCGGCCGCCTCCAGCTTCAGCTTCTCCATGTACGCGTTCATGCTCGCCTCCGACATGCGGCCCACGTCCACGGTCACCGGCCGGCACTTCAGCAGATACAGCTGGGCCTTCAGATCGAGGATGTCTTTTTTTCTTTGGCTGGGAAATCTGTGCTTCCGCTGCCAGTACTCTACGGGCCTCCTGTATCTTATAGGAAATTGCTGATTCTTGCTTTTACTAGCTAATGTTTTACTGATGGGAGCCGTTGTGCAGCAGTATCTCTCGATTCTCTCTCTGGAATAGTTGGTGTCTCTCTGTACGTTGGTCTTAGCATTTCTGATGTAGGCCAGCGAAGAAAAGGGATAAGGAGGACCTCGATCTATGTTAGCGGTGGTCCTGGCATTACGAGGCCGGGCTTCATTTTCATTATTGCCAGAAACAGGCTGTGATGGTTTCTCACCCAGAGGTAGTAATTTCAGTGCAGATAAAAACTCAGGTAGACCCCCACTACAGGTACTCTTGGGAACGGTTTCATTATTACATAGTCTCTCATGTGCTTTAAGAATATCCAAATTGTCAAAGTGGCTATCACAATTATCACAAAGATAGATGTCTGCAGACTTCACCTCTGGCTCCTTATCTAAATCCACAATTTCCACCTCTTTGTCATAGAGAATGTTTTCATTCCTGAATGTCACAAGGAGTCTGCCATTAGGTCTATAATACAATGATGTTGTGTGGTCATGATTGTCGACATATCTAAGCCTATTGCGGGGGTAGCGCGCCAGTTGCGCTGAAAATACCAGCAAGAACGGGCTTTTATGGTAGTCATAGCACTTTTTGACCAAGCTCTTGAGCCTGGTCTCCCAGTCGTTGGGCACGGGATTCGGTCGCGTAAAGGGGTGCGAAAACTCGACATCGCGGGGCCACCATGGAGGCCGTCGAATGTCTTCGATGTCTTTAGCAGTGTCGTGCCCCCAGGAACATGTCACCATGAATGATATGAACTTCTCTAACTCGGCGGCAGTGATTTTTGTCAAAGCTGTCGGATTGCCGTTGGCGAAAAGTAGTGGCAGATTGGCGATCATGGTTCCCGCTGACGCTTATGGTCATCGCAGTCGAAGAACAGTCAGCGCTTGCGATCCCGACTCGCACACCGACGTCCTAACGGTGTATGCCTGGTAGTCCATTGTCACAAGCTGCATTGTATACATTTATCACACATAGGTCAAACCACTTCGTCTTAGGTACGGCTGGAAAATCTAGATCTCAATAATATAAAAACTGTAGACAGCGGTGGGCGCGTTTATTAGATAAAAAGAGAAAGATCCATAGATCCACAGACAACAACTTCCACAAAATCTTTTTTTACGCAACGCAACGCAAAACGAATGAAAAAAGAACGACGCCACCCGACTTTGTCCGAATAAAATCGAAAAATATGATCGGAACAGTGATGCAACAACCCATCTATAACGAGTAAATACTAGGTAGCTCCGACTAGTATGATATAGTTTACCAACTGGCGATGTTTACAATATTAATAATGTTATAGTGAACTGTTTGCAGATTTTGATTCGCTTGAAGGAATCATAATGACGTATTGTTTTTTGGACGAAATAGGGCAGGGTTTTTTGACAGCTAAATAGTTTAAAAAGTAAAAAAGTAGTTCGGCGTGTCTCACTAGATTGCATTGGTAACAGATTTCTGCAGCTGTACCATGGCCGTACCACCGATCTCCGACAATACGCCCTAGCATAGCCTCCTCACAGACATAACAGACTACACACAAATCACAAATATTCCCTGTTCGCTCACTCTACAATGATTATGAATCTTGCTATTCCGTTTTTTCATCTATTGGAATAAGTTGACGGAAAATGACGCGCGCAATGTTTTGAACGTTCGACATGTTGCTAAAGCTTCAATAGACCTGACGTTTCTTTTGAAACATCGGTGTAAATTATATAAGATAGGAAATTATTATTAATAAAGTTCAAATCAAACCATTTAAAAGACGGTGTAAATTAGTGCACATTTATGTAAAAGCGCAAAGAATGAAAATACACCTGGATTATCCTTTCACCGGTAAGTAAACATTCGTGGTCGCGAATATCGGGAATAAATTTTAGAAATTGTGACAAAAATATGCATCGTATAATGTGTAACCTTAAAACAACATGCCATTAGAGATAGATCTAAAATTATTTGCAAATTAAGCAATATTTCGGTTTCTAAATAGGTACGAAAATATTTCGATGCTAACAGGGTCGGACTAAGTATTTACTATATGGAATTTTTATACTCAAATCTTGTAAATAGCGTCCACAGTTTTATATGTATTAGGGTTTCATTCCACAAATATTCCTAAATGACATTTTAAATGTTCAGACATTTTATAAAACAACAGATTAATCGCGTATTTACGTTCATTTACATTTTATTTGTATATTTATTTGTTTTTCTAGATTCCCTAAAGACCAGACATGATGATGTCTGAGGTGCAAATTGGAAGTGCTTCGTTGTAAACATTTTGAAGAACAAGATAATAATTAGATGCAAGTCCCTTTTGTCCTGGTGCACCAGGCTGCCAGCTGCCTGATTAATATATTAATGTAGCTATCCTTTCATTATTATTCTTTTATTCATGACTATGTCCTCTAGAGGACATAATATTCAATTTATTGTGAAGTCACATAGGCCTACCTGTGGACAATGGAGACGCTTCTAACGATAAGTAAGTAGGTAACTTCTTAGTTTAGAAGTTATGAGGCAACACATATACATTCATACTGGTCAAAATCATCCTTATTGCAAAAGTAAGCACTGCCATTCACGGTATGTAAGATTGAGAGATCGAAAAGACGGTGGAAGGTATCAGGGCGTGGGTTTGATTCACTACACACCTTAGATACCTTTTATTATAATGACAATATTAAATTATAAGGACAACTTAAAAAAAAATGTCGTAAAAAAATGTCGAAGTCGTCCGGAGCTAAATACCAACTTTATTTGTTTGTGTTCGTTACTAGTTGAAACTCGTAGCGAAATATAACTTATCTGCAGATGGGCTGCCTTGTTCCGTCCCTGCATTTGCATTAGTGTGTGTGTTATAGAGATGTGTGACATTTTGTCTCGTATTTCAACTCTGATTGTACTCTCTGCTTCTGTACATAAAATTTTACCTCTATGAACCTCCTTCATATTACAAGCCATGCTGTAGCACGGAACGGCAACGTCGCTGTGAATGGATTTGCTCTACTTTAGTTATGATGATACAGTTAAGTATATTGATAAAACTGTAAATTAACGCGTTTATATGGACCATCTACGAAGGTAAATAAAAGTAAATATATTTATATTTGCGTTAAAATTGGATAAACACGATTTTTAAAACCAACCCTTGCACATTTTTGTAGTCGTTTTCTACTTATTTCATAAATCAAATTCTATTTGATAATCGTAATCTTACACCTAACAGATGCAAAGACGTTGTTGCATATGAAAAATGCAAGTAAAATTATGATTAAACCTTAAAAATGGGAAAGAAGCTGTGCCAAAGTTTTGCTTTTCAAAAGATGTAATTCTATTAAACAATTAGACTTCTGCTATTCCCCAAGCATGCTGGAGTCCCACTGAAGGATTTTTACTGTACAGCAAACATTTTCGCATTATAAATGTTCTCACAACTACTTTAAACAACGAGCTTTGATTATCCACGATGATGGAAGCGTTGAAAAAGCAGATAAGTACAATAGGTAAGTAAGTAGTTAGTTTGTTTATACTTAGATATTTGTATGACTTTATAATGTATAATACCTAATATTGAATAAATTGCGCAAGATTTTGACTGGCATAGACTATTTTATTTCGTAATAGCTTTTGGCCGCGACTGCGTCCGCATAAAATTCGGTTATAACGTTTCGGACCCGTTCCCGCGGGAATCACATTAAATTTCGGGATAAATTATAGCATATGTGCTATTCGGGGCTATATGCTAGGTATATAACTGCCAAATTTCATTAAAATCCGTTCAGCACTTTTTGCGTGAGAAAGTAACAAACATCCATTACGTACAAAACCAAGCACACATTATATTTCGCATTTATAATATTAGGATAATACAATTGCAAGTAGGTAGTTAGGTAAATATTACAGGAATCTATCCAATTTCATATTATCTAACTAACGCATATAATTATTTATATACTTAACCACTTAAATATCTAATAACATTAAACGCCAACGACCGCGACGAAAGTTGTACAGTCATTTTCAGGTTCACTAAAATTAAAAAATGCGACGTTGTCAAACTTCTGCGCATAGCTTGTAAGATGAAGAAGGCTATGGCAATAGAGAAAAAATGTTAAATACAGAAGTCTGTGCAATACGCTGCCATCTTGCAGCAAGTCAGATAGGTGCGGTGCTATAAAGAAAATTCTACTTCGGTTTCTTTAGTATGACGGCGCTTCGAGTTATTGGTCGTGATAAGATATCTATCGGTTTGATACTCTTTAGCTGGTCCTTGTTGCTTAGTGGTCGGTGTTTAGTGGACAATGGCGCGCGCGCACGCACGGCCATGTGCTGCGACGTTTTTGTTTAGATTAAAACCGGAAAATAAGCACCCACGAAGAATTGCTATATAAGTCACGAATACCAATACCTTAGCCTTTAAACTGACGTCGTTGTGAGTTTGTGTCTTGGTGGACCACGGGTCCTTATGCACCGCGCTGGAAACAATCGGGCCTGATGGTAAAATGATGATAATAGATCCAGTTATAATTATATCGGCTATCAAGACTCTAGGGCGCCGATAAGTAGATTATCTATCATTCTATTGTATCGCCGACATATTTTCAAACAAAAAGTTAGTCCGTTGTATTGTTGGAGAGAGACGGTGATAACAAAACGACAGAGACAGACTTACCTGACAATATGAAAACGATAGCATTTGCAATATAACATATTATGAGTTATGACTTCATCCCAATAGCTCCATTTTTTATTTTGACTTTTAGCAATAGCTTTTAGTTTAATTTATTCCATTCCCTTCGCATTTCCGTCGCTTTGTATAAGTTATTGATTCTGATTGACATACTTATCCATTTGATGTTAATGATTATATGGGGAAATAGTGTTGTGAAAATTAAAGGTAAACAAAAATTTATGAATTTTGTTGTTGTAGGTATTATACTAATTAATTTTATTTAATTGACACTCCAAATATTTCATGCCAGATTCTGGTAAAGTGTGTGAACCGAATTTTAACAACTATTGTATACCACATTTTCAGCAATAAATAATATTCTATTCTATTCTATTCGCCTTTCGCGAGCGTACGAAATGGCAAGTCGCAAGCGATAGCATTCGAGTATAGGCGATCGGACCGTGCTCATCACTAGTCAGTAGTGCAATTACGTAATTTTGTCGGCAATGGTCTGGGGTCGTTTCGTTATCGTACCGTCCATCATGACTACAAACGGAAGGTATCCTTTGTACTTCATAGTCATTTTGCTGCTCCGATTCGCTGATGCTAATGCTGTGTGTTTGTTTGTAATGGATAATATCAAAACCTACTTAATAATTTAAAAAAAATATTTACTTGTATCTGCAACATTATCAGAGAGTAACATGGGCAAAATTTTGTTTTAAAAAAAAGTTTGTGTTCCCTAGGAAAATTGTAATAATATAATCCTAGGAAAATAAATATTCCATGTTGGCGCATAATTTCAGAACGGCTACACCTATTTAGCCTCAATTTTAAGGGATTCCTCTATAATTTTCGTTCGTCGCTGCCACCGTGTGTTCTACAGTTCCTTGCAGCAAGTACTCGCAGTACAGTAGTGTGATAAAAATAGACAATGAATGTCGTCTTAATCTACGTCTACGTCCAGGTCCACGTTTACGTCCAAATCCAGGTCCACGTTCTGGTCCCGGTTCTTGTCCTGGTCTCGGGATTGGTTCTGATTCTTGTCCTAGTCCTTGTCCAGGTCTAGGTCAAAACCAAATCCACGCCATAGTTCCGGTTGATGCCCAAAATGACCCAGATGCATATCCAAGTCCACGTCCACGTTCCATTCCTGGTCCATATCCTGGTATCGGAATTGATTCTGGTTCTTGTACTGGTACCGGTTCCCGATCCTTGGATTTGAGCACCGAACCCGAACCGGATTACCGTACCAGATCGTGACCACCCTACCACAGGTGATAATAGGATAACAAGAAATCTCTTGCGAAAGTTTACATAAAAATATCTCCTACTGACCCGATTTTAATGAGACTAGCTAAGAAGCACCCCGTTTCAAATCAAATCAAACCAAAATTTCTTTATTAAGTAGGACATTACATATCTCTTTTAATCGTCAAAGAGGATAGGGTAGGAAAGTAGGTGGAAGCATACAGTAAAATAATGGCCACCCCAGGACTGGAGCACATCCACCCCACGCCGACAACGGCCGGACCGTGTCCGACAATATCAGACAGAACCGGTCAGTACCCGACAATGCCAAGCAGAGCCGGACGCGCCCGACATAATATATATCATCATCATCACTGCCCATAACAGTCCATAACTGCAGTAGGGTCTCTCCCAGGAAAGGGTAGGTTATGTACGCATGGCAGGCGGGTTCAAGATAGCAGTGTTATAAATATGACAATGGAAAACGCTGCTGCCCATTTTCCAGCCTACGGAGGCTCTAGATCGTTGGTCTCGAAAACATTAGTCGCCTTGTATGACACCCACGAGTGTAAGGGGTTGGTGATATTCTACTGTGCCGGAGACCACACGGCTGGTATAATATTTATGAACCAATATTATTTTTATGAAAAATCCACCTAAAACTACAGCAAGAGTAAAGCCAGTCCACCAAAACAGTACCTATTCATGAATATAACGCAGGGCTCAGCCATCGTCCAATCCAATTATATTTGAGGGAAAAGGGCGACCCTGCCCACACGCCACCGCCAGACAGACCTTTAAGCGATAGGTACATGTACCTATACCCGGTAGCCATTGGCGTATCTAGGGCTATTTTCTAGTGGGAGCCCGGCCCCTGAGGTGGCCAATGAAGCCGAGTCGTCAATGTACTGTCATTGAGCACGAATCAGCACAATTAAAACCACCCTACGCGGATTTAGTTTTCAAGTTAGGCGTTAGTTTTTAGTTGTCACATGACATAGTCGAGCACTGTAATTCTTTTTGAATTTTTGATATGTTGGTTCTCAGAATCTGAATTGATGAGCGGTGTGGGCGATGTGAATGTTTTAAAAATGAGCGATTGTAGCGAGTTCGAAATTGTTTGAATCTTGGCTCAAAAGAACTGGTATGAACATATTAAATGTAACACAAACTAATGAATAAAGCTGGCCGTGTGTACCCACAAAATCTGCCCTGACTACACCGCGCGTTTACACAACACTCGTAAAAGCGATAAAAATATTGTGTTGTTTGCTACTGACTACCATGCATGATCCAAAACTTAATCCTGAACCGGTCATTTCTGCGCCTGTACAGAATCTGCGCCCTGTGCCTGGGCCAGGCGCGGATCTAAGATTTGGTTTAGGTGGGGGATGCAAAAGTAAAAATTATCTTCATTAAAATAATACATATCTAATATAAGTCATCATAAGAGAGCTATCTGAGTTAAATAAAAAAAACCCTTTTTAGTGAGGTGAGGGATAAATAAATGAGCGAGCGGAGCGAGCTCAAAAATTTTGGGTTTTAAAACTTGGGGGAGAATAACGAACGTATGAGCGAGCTAGAAATGATTGTCATTTTGTATCTTAAAAGCTGGGGTGATCAATGAATGAGCTACCGGAGCGAACTCGACAGTTTTGACGTTTCAGGTCTTAAACGTTGGGGTGATAAATGAAAGAATGAGCGTGTGGAGTGAGCTTGAAATTTGTGATATTTTGGGTTATAAAAGCCTGAAGTGATTATTGAATGAATGAGTGAGCGGACCGAGCTCGCAATTTCAGACATATTTGGTCATAACAACAATGGGTGATCATCGTAATAGTAATTTAAGGAAATCAATGAATGAGTGACCGCAACGAGCTAGGTGAATGATAAGAAAAGTATCTGAAACTTATGAATGAGCGTGCGGAGCGAGCTCGAAACTTTTGACATTTTAGCTTAGATGCTGTGTTGATGTGTGATGCTGAGCGTAATAAAAGACAATAAAAGTTATATTAATGATTGAATGAGCAATCGGAGCGCTGGGGTGATTGCTAAAATGAATATTTGAGCGAGCACAGCGAGCTCGGAATTTTAGGTTTTGAAAAATTTTTATGCAAATAGTATGAAAAAACTGAAGCAAATAAATAAAATAATTGAGTGAGCGCAGCGAGCTTGGAATTCTTGGCCTTTTGGCTTATAAAACCGTGGGCGGTTGTGAGTCAGAGTCGGGTCTCAAGAAGGGGCATTGCATCCATTTTGGGTCAGCAAGTATCACTCGCTGTCCATCGGGGGAACATTTGACTATATTATACACTGGAGGACTGAATAATTTTCTCTTAAGTTTGTTACCCGACTTTTGGAAAAATAACTCAATCTAGCTTTGATTGTATTTAATTTAATTGTAATGAAATGTGGTTGTCATTTGAAAGGGCTAAGTGTCCTCCTTTCAGAATTCAACTTTTTGTTTAAAACAATGCGATACAAGCTGAAAAGAGCAAAAGTCAGGTAACCAACCTAGAGTTGAGGTTTTAGTCCACCACTATACAATATATACCTACACTCCTTTGCAAAAAAAAGTTTTTGGATTCCTCGGTTGTATTTCATTGAAATTATGTTTAGGTGAAGTTTTTTATGTGTCCAGCCCAGAATTTCGTATCGGTACATCCTGGGGTGGGCCCCTAGACCATTCTGGAGTAGGCTTGCCCCCCCTTCCTCCGCTTATGTAGATAGCAGCTCCCATTCTACCCTTACACCTACCCTACCCCGGCCTACTCCTACCTTATCTCTATCCTGCGCTATCCCCACTACAGCCAACACAGAGCAGGCGCCCACGCCGCTTCCTCGGTGGATCTCCGTGGTAAAGAAACGGCAAGAAACCCACAGAGAGAGAGAGAGAGAGACTACGTTTAATATGTCTTATATACTAAAACATTGTATTTGCCCTACATATTAACTTAAAAGTTCTAAGAACCGCAGTTCAGTCCCATGGACTTTTGTTATTTACATATTCCGATAAATTATGACAACTTTTTTGTCAATTTTTTTTTATAGTGACTTATTCAATGTAATTTATTCAATGGTAAATTCTGTATATCTATGTGTGTTTAAACTGGTTTACTAATAATTGAAACTGTATCGAAATTGGTCCAGCCGATTAGGACGTTACCATGCCACAGAGAGACGCAATAATAAATACATGGCGGGACCGCGTGGCGTAGCAGGCGGCGAGCGTACGAGCGTTGTGATGTCACTGCAGTTTCGCTCGGCCAGTACTCGTCGAGATCTACATTTCGGGTAACAGCTGCCAGACTTAAAACTGTTATATCTTCGGAACGTAGTCATGGAACATTAGTTTCTAAAGAGAAATTGTAGTATTGTACTCGTCGAGATCTACATTTTGGGGTACAGCTGTCAAACTTAAATCTGTTATAATTTGGGAACTATTGGTCCTAGATCGCTTGTTGCTGAAAAGAAGTGATAGATCTGTACGTTCTATTCTATTCAGTTTACTTATTCTGACGGATTCGTAATAAATAAAATACATTGGAACTTATGTAGCATTTTGTTGAACCAATGAATAAAAATTAAAATAAATAGTCGTGGACAAATTCACACAGCACCATCTAGCCCCAAACTAAGCAAAGCTTGTGCTTGCTCAAACACAAGTTTGCCCATAATTCCATGTCTAGCGGTAGTCCCACGACTACCAGGGAATTTTTTTAGACCATCGTCAATGCGACCCGGTCACAGACTGAGCGTGGAAAATAGGTTTCCCTGTAATTTTTTATTTGTAAGGGTAGTCTCATTTTTATGTGATCAGGATCTCACGATGGAAACCCTGAGAAATAGATGAAAACCCTCGAAAAGTCGTTCATTACCTCTGTCTCATAGCTACTGAAGACAGCATATCGATCATATAACATTACTATGTGCGTCTATAGAGAGAGCGGCTCATCTTATAGTGGTTTTGGGTAGGTCTGTATGGCGTTGACTGTACTTACCACAGACATACGAGTACTTTCGGAGACTTATCGTTCATAACCAATCGTTTTCAGAACTACGTAATTGCAACCCGTTCAACTGTCAATTTTGACATTGACAGTGAGAGTTGAATTGTACATTTGTTTGTTCCAAGTTCCGAGTGTGTGTGTATTTAGACTATTTTTCAGGTTGTCTGTTTTTATTTGTTGGTTTTTCTATTCTAAATAAGATAAGAAATTTATTAAAACATAGTCCCTTAAATTTAGCTTGAAGAGCTAAAAGAATAAAATATGTTCACATATTTCTAAGCGGTACATGTAAAATGTGGTAACAATTTCTGTAAATAACATAAAAACAATACAATAATGGTAAGATCAAAGGGTCAGCAAATGATTTTTGCTTATTCTTGTTTGCTATTTTATTTAATGTTTACTTCAATTTATAGGATAAAGGCAACAAGACCAAAGGCACCCCACCCGACTCGCCTATTTCCAATATATCAGATTTATCAGACTATGAGTAAGTATTTTGTGAGATAAGAAGTTTTAACAAATGTGTATAATTATCCATTCACATCTGGTCTAAGTCTGTAGTTGTAGACTTACAAATAATTGTGATTGTTTCAATGTGAATTGTACTTTTTATATAATAGTACCTACATTTAAATATATTTTTATATTATATATCTTTTGAAAAAATAAGCCTCAAATATGATATCAAAAAGATTAAATTTAATGATATTAATTTTGACAGCCTGCAACTTCCTGCATGGAGTTTGAAGAGTTTGCAGAATGCAGCAATCCAACTACAATTGGCCCGACCTAGGAGCCTGGCTTGGGCCATCCTCCTACACGCTGTCCCACCATTAGGTGAAGACATTGTTAGTAGGTGAGAAATATTTTTAAGATCCCTTAAGGCGTTTTATGACTCAATACCACATGTAGTGATTCCCAGAGGTGGTCTTATTGGTGTAAGTGTTCTTTGACCCTGCTACCCATACATAAAATGGGCGCTTTTCATGGACGTCCACAATATAGGGGAGAGGTGGCCTGAAGGGGACATTATTTAATAGGACGTTTTAGGTGTGAATCATTGTGCTTTCAAGTTGCCACAGAACAAAAATATTGTTGTCTCAAGACGTTTCTTATTTTACTCGTTATATGACTTATCCCTTTCAATACATGTCCCTTTCATGTCACCTCTCCCCTATATCATCATCAAATATATTATTATGGATGTCCACGATAATATTGTCATGTTACAAATTATAAAAGCACCCAATGGAAGCAAGTTTTGCTAATCTTTTCAACACAACGTCAAATTCGAAAACGGGCACTTAAATACCAAGTAAGCTCTTAAATGAAGCAGTCGGCCATGTTCATACTGGACAGAAAACATTACAACTCACAAACATTAATTAAATTTACATTTTTGTCCACAGCTTAAATACTCATAGGAATTTTTACAATGACCTAAGAGAGAAGCTTTCCATGGATCCAAGGGCAGTAATTGATGATGATCCATTGTCACAAAATGATGAGGTGCGTTTTTAACTATTTGAAAATAAGACCTACTTTATCAACAATACATTTATTTTTCAATATTTTATTATTGTTCATCACTTCACCATTACACTTTGCACCAAAGTTATTACTCATTCCTTTAGAGTATTCTCCACCACAGAGTAATCTAATGGAATGAGAAAAAATCAGTTGGTGCCATGAGGGCATAATGCATTGTAATAGATACAGTCCAATAGTTAATTCACCTTAAGCTAGCCCAGTACCTTCCCCCACCACCTGAGCAGTGGATTGACTTTGTGTGAATGCTGGCCTTTAATGCATTCCGTCGCGCGCGCCACGTAAAAAATCCGCAATGGATTAGACCCGAATGCGCTCCCGCCCGACGGAGCGGACGCCCTTAAGCATTAATATCATCTAAACTTTTTAACCTAGGCTAGATCTAGGCACAGACTAGGTTAAGAAAGAGATTTTATACATGTCTCTTTCATTTTAAGAGTCCGAAAATAGGAATAAGATGAATATATGAGACGTAGTGTTACAAGCGCCGAAACGCGCGTATCGGGCGCTCTTTTTTCTATGAATTTTTATGTTCTGTGCACTGAATATATCTAACGCCCGTCCGCGCGCAGTGCGCTACGACGCGCGCCCTTAATGCGCTCTCCAATATCACTGATTCAAAGAGGTATATACTGATAATTTATTTTACAAATAATTCATTGTACAAGAAATACAGTACTGAGCATGTTGAGGGTTCAAAAGGTCAACAAAAATATTGTTTTGACGAGCGTTCGGCGCGCTGAGAAATCTCGCCACGCCATGCGCAACATAGTAGTCCTTTGGTCAAGGAAATACTTACAATAACATACGTAGTACCTACATTTGATGACATTTGCACTTTTATTCGACTGGCGCGGCGTCTGCAGCACAAAGTGGAGCCAATCCACGTCAAACCGCAGAGCCCATGATATATTTTTCTAATGGTTTATAGTCTTTACTTTGTTTGCAGAGCGCGTGGAAACGTCACTTCTGCGACAACGAGCTCCGTGCGTTGATACTGCAGGACGTGGTCAGGACGTTCCCGGACGACCCCTACTACCGCGCGAGCTCCGTGCAAGACCTCATGGTGAGTAAGCTAGAGCGGAGAGTCGGAGATAGAGATTGAGTGAGAGTATGCGAGCAAGATGGGTAGAGATTGACTGCGCTTTCGTCCGTTTCGGAATTAAAAATGTGCTGAAGCGAATTAGCTTACGCGCTTATTACGCCTGCCTAAATTCAGTCGACTAAATTCAAAAGCAAAAAGCGTAAGAGCAAATCAAAGTGGAATGTATTGCTCATTGAATAAGGTCCATTTTTGTGTCACTTATATTATGCTACGCGTCACTCCGCTTTTCAAAAGGCGTGTTACAAAAATAGACCTTATTTTATGAACAATACGTTCCAGCTTACGCTTTTAGCTTCTGAATTTAGATGACTGAATTTAGGCAAATTGAATAAGGGCATTAGCAAACTATCACTAAGTCTGTAAAAATGAAGATGATATAACAAAATCAAATTTGGTGAATAAATGAAACAGTTAACTGTAACTGTTGCTGGGATACTAATCCCATCTTATTTTTTCAAAACAGCATCACGGAAATCATACGTCTAACGTGACCGTGCTTTGATTGAAATGATATAACATGGAAACCATCTAATATTTAAACATGTCCTGCATATTACTAACCTAGCTTAACAAACAACATTATATAAATCACCAGCTAACCCGTCGCTACGTTCGTGTGTTGTTCTACTTTATAAACCTTCCTCTTGAATCACTCTTTCTATTGTTAAAAACCGCATTAAAGTCAGTTGCGTAGTTTAAAAAATCCGTACATATATACATACTTACCGAGACACAGACGGCGGAAAGCGAATTTGTTTAATACTATGTATAGATTTATATTCCACATCGTGTATTCCGCGGTCCAAGTCTGCTAATTTTATTTAACTCACACGCTATTGATATTCAATTGCGATTCCATTACGATTATGATAAATTGGGTATTCTGCAAAAACTTTTATCAGTAGAGTCGTAATAGACTTATAAATTGACTCACAGTTGAAAGTTACTGTTGTTGCTTTCTAAATTATACTAAGAGAGTGCTGTTTTTGTCCACAATCGAGTTGCAATTAGATTGCAATAAAATCTCATAGGATAAACCATTTTTCATAACAAGCTTTTATCACGCATTCTATTCTATATGGCACAAGAGCCTACACTCGATGGATTTATTTTGTTTAGTTTAGAAGTTCCTATAGCCACCGTACGACTCCATCTTCAGACCCTGGACATCAGCAGCACCAGAGTGTTCGCCAAGTTAAATCAAATGAGCCAAACTCGATGGGGTTATATTGTTACGTTCTTATGGCCAAATTCCGTCATCATCGTCAGGCCTTGAATATCAACTAGGGGTATAAGTATTCAATAAAATCATTCCACAGAGCCCAGACACGATGGGGTTATCTTATAATGCATTGTCATCCAAGTTACATAGGGATACTAAACAGCTCAATTGAACGTCGGGCAGTGGGTCAAATTAGGCTTGCAAGATTCCAGGACACAAGTGAAGTTAAATAAAAGCTTGTAAAATTGATAGCATGTGAACGGAAAACTATTGGTCTTAAGTCAAAACTCAAAAATCAAAATTTATTTATTGGTTAGGATATTAAATATCTCTTTCAATCTTCAAAGAGGAAGGAGTAGGAAATTAGGAAGGAAACACATAGTGACACGTTGGCCGAAAAAACTACCTAAAACTACTTTACAGCAAAAGTAAGCCAGCCCACTAAGGCACCCGTTCACGAGTATAACGCAGGGCCCAGCCATCGACCAATTCAACCATATTTTATGGAAAGAGCGACCCGGCCCCCACGCCACCGCCAGACAGATTCTATATACCGCCAGATAGTCTATTGCAGAATACAAAAAAGTGTCTAACTTCCTATTGAGATCCAATTCAATGAGGGTTTCGCGATTCCAAAATCCACGAGATGTGCATGTAAAGCCTGCTCTCAAAATAAAGCTCTGTCATAGATTCGTCATTTTACAGCAGTTGGTTCTGTCCAAAAGCATGACAGTATTTTGACAAGCAGACTATTACGCCTCACTAGCGCCATTTGCAATTGTAAAAACCCTTATTGAGCCATTCGTAAGCCTACATGGGGCCCTGTTGAAATGTATCACCCAAAGCTAGCGCTCCAGTTGCGCCACTTAGTAGTACTATGATTCGCGTCAGCCCTCACTGCCCCTTTGAATAAGCATAAAGCCAGCTTAATCCTTAAGCCAGCTGTCACCTCCAGGTGCGCGTGCTGTTCTTCTGGTCGCGCTCGCACCCGCTGGGCTACCGGCAGGGCATGCACGAGGTGCTGGCGCCACTGCTGCGCGAGAGACACGTGGACGCGGAAGACGCGCCGGGTAACATAAGGTACGCAGATTGGTAAAAGGTACAACCTTCTCGGATGCGGAGGTTAACGGAGGCGGAGGAGAAAATGGAAATGGAAAAAAATTTAATTCATTGTTTACCGCCGTAATTTATTTCAAATAGGTACATTGATAGTACACTTTCTTAAAAATTGAAACATTACCTACTAGTAATCAAAATGAAGGAGAGCAAATCATGTTTCAGTTCAGTTCAGCGTCGCTACTCGCGCGTTATATTATGACGTACATAAACCTTCGTTACAACTCCGCAAAAGTTAAGCGGAGGCGAAAGTGAAGTTCCCTTACAACCCTAATTAAATGTCTTTATTTTTTTTTTACAGCGATACATTGAAACACTACTTGGATGAGGAATACTTAGAGCACGACAGCTTGTGAGTATTGTCATTAACCATTCATTCACAGCTTACACTCCTCTTGCATAGGCTGAGTTCCCTCTTACAAGTTAAGCCTTAACTTTTATTCCAAGTCAGAACACGTAAAACGCGACTAAAGTTATGGAGGTAGACAAACTAGTACTTCTGTAAACCGAAAAAGCCCACCCGGGTTATGTGGTGTTGCTGTTAGCTGGGGACTGGGCGGTAGGGTAGGGCATGTAGCAAGAAATTTGCGTCACGCCATGTGGTAACCGGAGGGCAGCACCAAAAAGACGTTTAAAATCAAGAGACTGACCATCGATTACCTCTGCAAACAAGAAAGTGGGCAGCAGCCATTATCTGTTAAATATTTTTTTAACTACGATCTTCAAACCGCCTGCCAACCGTGGACATTCTGTCAATGCATACGCTGTAGCTATTGGCATCACATAATACTGGTAGCTTCCCTTAAAATGTTTAAATCTCCTTCATATAAGATATAACTTATTGTTTCGGCATTGTTTAGATGGATCTGAAGAAATGTGTCAACCATGATAATATAACAATCTGTAGTCTAGCGACATCTGTGTGATTCTTAAGTGAAATTTATCGTTACCAAATTGCTACTAGATGGCGTTGTTCCTAACACCTATATTACGACGAGCAAGACTAAAGATCGTCAACGTCATACTAGCACAAGTAATTGGGGCCCCTCCTGTCGCGCATTTTGTTATTGACTTAGGACCACTCACACGAAAGGGAAAGTTATTGTTATAATCTCCACGCTTGGCAAGCGGAATGGAGGTCGCAGTGTTATAATTGCAAAAGCTGCTGACCATTGTCGAGCCTACGGAGACTAGATCGTTTGTCTCGAAAACATTAGTCGCCTTGTACGACACCCACGAGTGTAAAGGGTTGGTGCTATTCTACTCTGCCGGACACCACACCGCCAACCGTTTTGTTTTGTTACCGTATCAAGTGACAAAAGTTAATTCGCATTTTTGCCACACGTCAAGATGTGTGACTATGACGTTTTGAGAAAATGTCAATTCAATAATTAAATTTAAAACTAACTGATGATGATGAACACTATCCCCTACTGTATTAGCGCCATGTCCTCGCCAGCATGCTGTTGAACGCAGTGATGAAGGGGCTGGAGCGGTTCTACAGCACGGGTGACGCACTGCCCGGCCCGGGCGGCCGGCTGCCCGTGTCACGGATGAGACACGTGAGTGATTACCGCGTTCTTTTCACTTTCAACCCCCGGCGAAAATAGAACACCAGAATCGAATCACACGACGGTGAAACATTGTTTTAGAAATAGTCAGGGATTTGATCGCCATCTTTCCCGATGGTACCACTCAGTGACGATGCTGCCAAAGACAGAACATGTCTGTCTAGAAACATCCCATTCACACTAGCCTTGAAATTGTATTGTTGATGGAACAGGCAACGTGTTCCATTCCACTGCCAGTCAGTTAGCTGTTTACGTATTTTAGAGGTTGAATAGCTGGCATAGGTAAGGATAGAGCGTCATCTCTAGATTGACGTCTTTGTGTTGAGTTTCGTAGAACGGCTTAATGGCTAACCTAATTATTTACAAACATTATAGTTACAAAAAAGGGACTTTGATGTAGTTGAAAACCGAAACTGCGTAGAGGATGTGGGGCACCCCGGTTATTTTTACTTACAGAACCCACATAAAAGGATATCTAAGTATTATCGCTATGAAAAGTCGAGGTATTTTTTTTGTGATTAAACCTTAGCAACTAACCAACGACCAACATTTTGTGGGTCTGCTAAACGTCGTGGAATTTTTCTTGTACTCGAAGACGTAGGATTACCTACGGCACCCTCACAGTCTATAACAATACGTTGTCCGGTGCGTAGGCGCCCACCGAAGTGGTGCGGTACCTGGAGCAGGCTCGCGCGGAGCTGCTGGTGCCGCGGGACCTCGAGCTGGCCGCGCGGCTGGACCACTGCAACATCACCATGGAGCTGTTCGGCATGTGAGTATCACACAACAACACCGACAACCATGTTTTAAACTATCGCGGTTATTATCACACATTTTAAAGCTATGTTCCGAGTTTTCTACTGCGTACTTTTGTTTACGAGTAGCCCGATATTTCGACGCAGTTGCATGCATCATAGCATGCATTGGAGTCGTCCCGTGAGGGACCACGGAAGTGGAGGAAACCCAAAACATACCCTTAAAATACCAACAAAACTCTAAAGGATTCTCCGGGTTTCTTATCACGTACCTTGGTTCCATTGGTGGTTTGGTGATGCATGCAACTGCTTGAAATATCGGGTTGCTCGTATTCGTAAATCAAGGTACGCGGTAAGGAACACGGAGAATCCTACTAATAATATAAATGCGAAAGTTCGTAAGGATGTTTGTTACTCCTTCACACAAAAACTTCGGAACGGATATTGATGAAATGTGGCAGTAAAGTAGTTCATAGCCCAGAATAGTAGACAGGCTATAATTCATCCCGAAATTCAATGTGGTTTTCGGGAACGTAAAAACCGCGAAACCGGATTTTCGCAGCAAGCGGGCCGCAGTGATATACTAAAAAATACGCACCAGAAAATACTGGTGCCCATTTTTTTCTAGTCCACGGTGATATTAGGTGATCTGTTCACTAGCTGCCTTCAACGACGACCTTGACGGTGAAACCGCTGGGCGCAATTAGTATAAACGTGAAAGTTGGGAAGGATGGATGTTTAGAAGGGTGTATATTACCATAATGTATTTTGTTCGTTACGCTTTGACGATTTCCCCACGTGATATCGACTGATATAAAAAAATATCTCCGTCAGCCGGTGGCTCCGGCTTCTCTTCGGGCGGGAGTTCCCCCGCGGCGATGCAGCGCGGCTGTGGGGGTTCGCGTTCGCTCTCGGCCCCGCGCTCTCGCACCTGCGATACCTCGTCGTCGCCATACTCATCGCCAACCGGGATACGCGTGAGTAGAGACGAGACATTCATTTGGAGCGACATCTATCGCTCCAATAGGGAAACTCAACAATACTTACAGTACGAGCACACGAACACGAGGTTGGCAAGCATCCCCACGTAGATGGCGCTGACCATCCTACGAAGGGTGCCAACTTCCGCGGAATAATAACTGTCAAACCCCTGGTCCCCTGGTCGCAACACCCGGCCAGGTGGATAATTACCCTTTTCCACATTCTCCATTTTTGCTTGCCACACCAATATTAGCGGTTACCTTCCACCGCCAAACATTCATTATTGGCATTCATTGGCTAATCAACTCAATAAATGATTATTTAGCATTATTTATGGAAAGGTTTTTGATAGCCGATTAATAAGAAATGTAGGTCTCATCATCATCATCACAGCCCATAACAGTCCACTGCAGGATTTAGGGACTCTCACGAAAAGGGATTTTATTGCCATAATTGGAGTTAATTGCCGTTGGAGATCGCGGTGTTATAAATGTAACAATGGAAAAAGCTGCTGCCCATTTTCCAGCTTACGGAGACTCTAGATCTTTTGTCTCGAAAACATTAATCGCTTTGTACAACTCTGATGGACATCACACGGCCAATAAATGATTATTCAGCATTATTTATAGAAAACATTCTGATAACCGATTAAAAAGAAATCTAGGAGAGATGGATTGATCAGAAAACCCCCGACTTAGACTACTTGTACTTAATTTTCCAAAGTACTGAACCAAGTTTTAACAAATATAAGAACCTCGATTAAACCCGTTTTCAAATGAATAAAACGGAAGATGTTGATCAGACGCGATTCTCAGAAATTTGTCGCAATAAAACCGGTAAATTTATAAAAAAAAACAGACTTTGCACTTGTTTGTCGGAAAATCTACTAAACCACAAGATATCTTATTCACGAAATACCTTTCCGATTAACTTCCGCTATCCGATTCAAATGCTGACTTATAATGTAAAAGACAAACCTTTCGATGTCTTAACGAATATCGCTTTTCAGCGGACCTCCTGCATTTGCCTTGACAATCAGTAATGCTTAAGCACCATGTATTCTAGCAAATAATATGATAGTAGGAGATCCGGCCATAGTAATATCGTTCCTCATCTGGCTTTCAAAGAAATCTTGCATTATGCGAAAGAATATTACTTAATTAAGCAAAGTAATATAGGGTTGCCTACTCTCACCCTGGTCCTTCTATGGGGTTGCCATGGAGAGAATCTACCCTCATATGTTATTTAATCGAGTTATATGTGAAATAAAGGCTATTTCTTTCCCCTATCCAACAATATATGGTTGCCTGGCAAAACTTAGTCGGTGTTCACCGATATTTCCGTTCGTTTAATGCACGATTTTTTTTATTAACAGATGAGGGAAGATATTTCATGGTCGGATCTTAGACCATGAGTGATTAATTGACTGATCCCTTCCCAGTGCTAGACCCCGAACCTGGCGTGGCTCTGTCGGCGCTGATGCGGCCCATGGCGGCGCCCGTGGGACACGTCTGCGCGCTCGCCATGCATTTGCTAAAGCCTGACGAGTATCCGAAACCAGCACCCTACAAGAGACCGGCGCCGGTGACTAATGATAGGTGAGAGCGCTTCAGGTTTCAAGACACATTTTTTTTTATGTCATACTGTAGGCAAACAGGCAAGCGGGCCACCTGATGGTAAGCAGTCAAAGCAGCCTATGGACGTTTGCAATACCAAGGGCACCACCCACGCGTTGTTGAGCCCGTAAAAATGTTTTCACCCCTTTCTTGAAGAACTCCATGTTGTACTCTCCAAGGAAAACCTCTCCAGTAGGCTTATTACGTAACGCTGTTGCCAACAATTGTCTGATTGCAATTATTAAAATTGTTACTTTTGCGATTCCATATGATCGATTTCATGGGCACAGTTGCTAACAAAGTTCCACTGCAATAAACTGAAACTATTAAATAGATCATACGTATTCGCAAAAGTAACAGTTTCAATACTAGAAATAAAATAATTGTTGGCAACAGGCTTACGTAATTAGCCTACACGTAGTTCATTCCACAACCCAGTGTGCGAGGGAGAAAGTTCTTTTACAACCGCACAGTTCGCGATCAATTTGGCCATTTGGGGGATCCATCTTTAAACTAGTAACATACGCTTCGATTTGACTGGATACGACCAACCGTCAGTTGCAGTCGATACAAATCTTTACGATGTACAATATAAAGTCGCTTTCGGATTCATGTGGCGAGCCGACCTTGGTCGGACGTCCGACCACGTCCCCCGCACCCAAATGCACTGTATTTTATACTGCGTAAGGATTACTATCAACTACTGTTACTAGTTGTAGACTTATCGAAGGCGTTTATGATTCTAAAATCCACCAGATGGCGCTAGTAAGAAGTAAGGACTGGTGTGTAATATAGCCGTGTCATTGGCTAGAATGGAGCCGTCATTTCATAGCTGTTATATCTGTCCAATAGCGCAGCAGTATTTTCAGGGCGGTGTACACAGCTGCTATTAGCTACATATCGGGTACTCAATACAAATTCAGGCTTTAGTATTCCATACCGCAGCAACTATAGGTTAGTAAATTGGAACCAACGAACCTTACCGCTCAATTCGCATAAAAATCCCGTAAATAACGCTTTGTTTACTGCGATAAGCTTTTGGGACATTTTTTTACCGCTGAACGAATAAGGGTTTTCGCGATTCCAAAATCCACGAGACGACGCTACTGTGACGTAAGGTCTGCCGTCAAAATAAGGCCCTGTCATTGATTAAAATAGATTTGTTATTTCATAGCAGTTGTTTCTGTCTTGTTTGACTTTACGCCTCGCTAGCGCCATCTGAAATCGTAAAAATCCTCATTAGTGTAGGTAGATAGCACGGCTAGCACGAGTACACAACCCGCGGGCGATGAGCGAGAAGAGGCGCGACGTAGATATTGCTCATCTTTTTCATCTTAGTATTGAGAGAATAAAACCAGGGCCTCCTTCGCGGCGCGAGCTGTGCCGTGAGCACACTTGTGCTAGTTGTGCAGGTGATGATCTAAAGCAAAGTGCTCACTAGCATGTATAACTTCTGCAATGTTTTTCAGAAGTAATTTGACGATTATTTCTACCGACTGCAATTTTTAGCAAGTCAGAAGTTAACTTTTTGCAAGATCTCAAGCCTGAGGAGTCGGCCTGGGTGACTATCATCGCCTTTTCTATTTCTATAAGGTAGCCAGAATTTCCGGCATGAGGTATTTCATCTTAGTTTTCGTAGTGATAACGCACATGTTTCGTTACCTGCAATCTAAATGTATCAATTGTAGATGGGCGACAGTTCTCACTTACTATCAGGTGGGCTGGCTGCTTGCTTGCCACTAATAAAAAAAAAACTCTTCCGCCAGCGACCCACCCCTCCTGGAACAAACAGGGGCTCCATTCAGCCCCGACCTTCCATCGGACGGGTCGGAGGGCGTCCCTGAAGGCTCGGACGTGGCTCGCGAGCTAGCGGCCTTGGCGTTGCTGCGCGCGCGCCTGCCGCCCGCCGCCGCCGCGCTGGCGAGAGCCTTGCCCGCCCCCCCGCCCAACGCCAGGGGACCGCTGCAACAGATACTGCAGGTGAGTAGCCACGCAGACGCCTGCTTCACACTGGTCAAGTAACGGGCGCCCCGTTCAGGTCCGACCTGCCATCCGACGGGTCGGGAACAGATACTGCAGATGAGTAGCCACGCAGCTAGCAGATACTGGGTTTACATTCGTCAAGTCATTATCACAGCCCATAACAGTCCACTGCAGGACTTAGGGCCTCTCCCACGAAAGGGGAGGTTAAATAAACAAATAAATCATTATCAACTGGACGCTCCAACACAACATTTAAAGAAAAAATTATATAGGTACAAATTTTAACACACGAGTGTCTCAATAAAATCAAAAAATCAAATTACATAATTATTTAAACTACTTAAATAACTTGACATTGCTGTGCTGTCGCCCTCCCGGTCGCTAAAAGGACCTCCCGCATGAGCCGTGGCCAAAGCCGCGGCGCAGGTCTTCCGCGGGTCCCGCGGAGTGAGGTTATTGTATATCTCCATGATCTCCACGCTTGGCTGGCGGGTTGGAGATCAAGTCTCGTCAAGTGTTTAAACTTGACCACTCATACGTCCACGGCAAGTGTAGTACACGAAAAAAAATTTGTCAACCGTCCCGAGGGTACTACAGGCCTCAACTCAGTTTATCTGTTGACAGTTTGACACCTGTCATTTGTTCTATAAGAAGCCAATAAATGGTTCTGTAATAAATTAGTCAACCGTGATAAGTCAAAGTAAAAATTTCTTTATTGATTAGAACATAAAATTTCTCTTTCAATCATCATAAAGGAAGGGGGTAGGAAAGTCGGAAGGAAACGCACAGTGACATATTGGCCGGGCCCAGCGCCGGAACACACTGCCCCACGCCGACCACGACAATACCACACAGAGCCGGTTAGCGCCCGGCAATTCCAGGCCAAATGTCCTTGACCAATGTAAACCAGCCATGAGGCTAGTCTATCTTCAGCACCGCAACGATATCGCTATCGTAGGTGTGCATCCTAATACCATTGGCGAAGCGAGTCTTCCGCTGGGACCCGGTGACTGGTCAAACAATTTAGGTCCCCTTGACGGTTTTTTTTATTTCCTTACGCCCTACACTGGCTCAGCGACCCGGCGAGGATCTTAGCCTCCGACAGCAAGGCGCCACTCATGTCGATCCTGAACGAATTCTTCCGTCTGGCCCTCTGAAGATCCTTTAGGTTCTTCAGCACTTCGTCCATACTACCCAGTACTTATCATAGTAAATATTTCCCAGTCGGATGCCCAGAGTAGGCTCTCTCTATATAGAAATTTCAAGATTAGATTTGCCACGAAAGCGAAAGCGCTTGGGCAGGATGTGACTGGCGGGACCTGGGACCCCTTTCCTGATACCGACAGGTTTAATCACCTATTTCCGAAATATCCCTGAGACTTGCACCATGACCGATTTAACGCTGGCGTGCTTCTTCAATCTCATCCGCGCTATCTCTCTCGCCATGGCTAATTAATTTTTTCTTCCGTAAATTCCAGCTATCCGCCTTACTTCAGTGCCGCAACCATGCGTTGGTGGACGTAGAGACCGCACTGGAGGCAGCCGAGGGACAGACCTCGGGGAAAGCTGGTCGCAAGTCTCTCGTCCCGGTCTCCATGATTGGAGGCAAACGACCGAACCCGAAACAAACCAAACCAGTGAACAAAGTTAAAGAAGTGCCCCTAAAACTGTTCCACCAAGCCGAGTGCGTTAGTGCCAGTGATCTCCCATGCTTGGACCCCCTGCGCTTGAGGACAGAATGATTAAGGCGCAAAATTATGCTGTATAGCTATTACCATTGAGTGGACTTTGGATTGTGTTCGTAAAGTGAACAGAAGTTAAAGTGAGTGACGTGACGTGCTGTGATGTTTGTAACTGTTATAATATCGTTGATGTGACAATATTTATACCTAGTGAGTTAGTGACGCTTCTGTATAAACAGTAAATATTTGTTCAATATTGACATCCCTTTGATGTGGACAATAAGTTGTATGTACCTACTACGTATTACCTACTTATAGGTAGGGTAAATATATCCTTATTATTGACAGGTAAAATCGTTCTCGGTACAGTAAATTACGCGCTTATCTCAAACTCAATCTAACAGGAAAATCTAATGACGTAAATAAGCCGGCCAACAGTCAGTGTGGTGGGACTATTTTGCTTTGTATAATTTGGAACAATCAGAGTACTTTGAAACAATATGGCGACTTATCTACCTAGTGGTAACAGTATTCGACTCGTGAGCGAGAGGTACCGTTTTCGAATCCCTCTGCCGCCTTTTACCAATTACTCTTTTCTGAGTTATATATAACATTAGTTGAATACTAACCGATGCTCTTACGATAAGGGATGTGTAACCATGATCCAATCCCACTGGTAGCAGTTAAATAACAGTAGCTCTACTGTAACTACCTGATCTGCCAAATCCTGGACCCGGGACACAACCGAGACAAGGCATTGTCGGCAAATTTTGAGTATTATGACATCACTGTTATAAAGAATGTAAATAGAAAATGTAATACGAGAGTAATACTATCTGTATATTTGTTATTTATCACTTTTGATACTATGCCAGTGAGTTGTGGTGCTATCAAGTCTGATAATCTTGGAAATTGCCAAGGCTGTAGAGTTTGTATAATGGCTATGACTATCCTTACGTTTTGCTATGGTGAAGTACATCTGGAAGTAATCAAAACTACCACTGGCAAAATTATTCGAATTAAGCCAATAGTGTAAGTGAAGTATGTAATTAGTACAATTTTAAATAACTGATAAGCATTTAATGAACAAATGTAGAGGAAATATTTTAATTATTAATAACGAAATGTAACTTTGTCCAAACCCAAGGTTTTCTTAATTAAATTAAGTGATCCAAATATTTGTTAAGTAACTACTTAGAATTAACTTTTTTACAAAAGGCTATGTGAAAGTGCAAAATTTTAAAAATTAAGTATTATATGCATTTAGTGATGTTGGAAAGTCATGGATGAATCTTACGAATTTATTTAGTTTTATTAAGCTATTGCATAGCTTTTATCGCGAGCTTTGAGCGCGGCGACCGAATCAAGAAATTCCGTAACGAAAAAAACCTAACACCCCCCACTCCGACCGGCACAGCGGTGCGGCGTTGAAAGCCGTGCATCGTCTTACGTCGTTTCAGTTCGGCAGACTTCGGCACGGTGTTTGTGTGCGTGCGACTAGACGTATGCGTGTAGACTAGCTGCTAACTGCTCATAACTGATTCTATCTCTTTTAGACACAATGCTAGGTGAGACAGCGTGCTTTTTGGCCGCGTCCACGAATGAGTTCGTGCCCGCGACTAGTTGAACCTTAACGTGTATGTATATGGTTAATATCAAAGAAAAAACTTGAATTAATATCAAAGAAAAAAAAATACTGCATAAATAAAATAAATAAAAATTATAAATGCATAAGTTGATAAAAAATGCTATGCAATAGCTTTACCGCGGCAGTCCCCGAGTGCCACACGTATTTTCTTGTTTTGTAAGAATTATGGGTCACAAGTCCACAAAGAGTGGTATGATGAAATTATTTTGTCTGATTTAATCGGTAATAATTTCCAACAACTTGATTTTCAGTTTCAAGCAAAGCTTTCAATATGGAACAAATGGTCCTCATTGAACAAAACTTCTGACCCAAAATATTGTGATTCCCTGTGCAATGTGTTTGAATATTTTGTATTCCATATGGTAATAGATGTGTATAGATTTTATTGTAACTATAGGACGTAAAATAATGAATGATCAATTTATTACACTTGTTACATGCATCAGACTGTAAAAATAGACTCAATTAAAAATATTTTTGCTTTAATGGTTAATTTTTTCTTAAATCTTTCCTTAACCTCTGGAACGCAATAAATATATTTAGTATTGACTTTTCGGAACCGACTTTAGACTAAGATTGTCTTACGCGTTACGCGACCGTGTCGTCAACCGTTTGTTATTCGTGATTTGATTGACTACCTCTCCTCTCTCAATCGTCAAATGGGACAGTCGGGGACAGTGATAGAAGAGTAGGAAGGAAACACACATTAAGATATTGGCCTCCCTAGCGCCGTAACACACCTACCCCACGCCACCAGGCAGAGCCAGACCGCGCCCGACAATCCCAGGCAGTACCAGACTGAGCCGCTCTGCGCCCGACAATGGCAGGCAGAGCCTGACCGCGCCCGACAATCCCAGACAGTGCCGGACGTTGTCAAACAATGCTAAACTGAGCCGCTCCGCGCCCGACAATCCCAGACAGTGCCGGACGTTGTCAAACAATGCCAGACTGAGCTGCTCTGCGCCCGACAATGGCAGGCAAAGCCTGACCGCGCTCTACAATCCCAGACTGCCGAACGGTGTCAAACAATGCCAGACTGAGCCGCTCCGCATCCGAAAATGCCAGGCAGAGCCTGACCGCGCCCGACAATCCCAGGCAGTGCCGGACGGTGTCAAACAATGCCAGACTGAGCTGCTCTGCGCCCGACAATGGCAGGCAAAGCCTGACCGCGCTCTACAATCCCAGACTGCCGAACGGTGTCAAACAATGCCACACTGAGCCGCTCCGCATCCGAAAATGCCAGGCAGAGCCTGACCGCGCCCGACAATCCCAGGCAGTGCCGGACGGTGTCAAACAATGCCAGATTTTTGTTGGTGTTTTGGGTTTATGATTTTGTGTCAAAACGAAAATTTATTTCACCACGTGATATCTTGGTGTGGTTTTTTATAATAAGATTAGCAGTTTGTATCTCTGTAAACATGTCACTCGTAAATAATGTAGCGTCCTATTAATGAAATTATTTTTAAAATCGTAGCTGTAGTTTCGGAGAATAACTTACCCTTAACATACAAACTCACAAAATGACAAACATACAAACTTTCCTCTATAAAATATTAGCAACAAACGAGCATGAGCGAGGAACATCCATAGAGAAAAAAAATTATATATATTTTATCTCTGTGGGAAAATCGTGGTGCGACCACGAGTCCGGAGTGGTCACTCACTTCGTGTAGCTGCAATAACGACGGCTCTGCTCTAACTAGAGAAATACTCGTGACTTTACTAACGGCTTTCTAATACATACGACCGATAACAGAGGAATGTAGGTACCTAATGGTTTACTAAGAATACTGTTTCAATAGCATCCTAAGGACCAAGTACAAGATTTTTTAAATTGTGAATCTTATATAAATCCCTGCAAGTTACAAATGCGATTGCCTCGGACGGCTACTGCACATTGGTTTTGGCAACCAACTCAACTTGATGTTACCGAGACTATAGGCGTGTTAAAGCAGGCGGGTGGCCCAATGGCACGGGTCGCTATCAAGTGCTTTAAGTACCTATATACAGGGTGTAAAAAGACCGCTAGCATTAATTGAAACCTCATATTCTACCCATGAAACTGAACAACTTTCCCCAAGAAACATACCCGCGGAAACTCTTAGTTTAGGCAGAAATCGAGATTCTTTTTAAAAAAAAAAGTTGTATTTTTGTACTAAAAAATATCAAGTATCGATAACTAAATCGCTCACAATTAATTTAGACACCCAAAGTTCAAATTTAAGTTGAAATAAATGCACTGTAAGTAAAAGAACGCAATGTAAAGCGTGCGCCCGGCCGCCCTGCCGCACACGTTCTACTACCTACCTACTCGTGACGCGCGCACGGCCGGAGGTAGGTATTACCTACAGCGGCTGCGCGCGATCCAACCCGCCACCGGCCGTCCGTGGGCCCATGCGCATAGGCAGCAACACTGCCATGCTACCACTCAGTAAAGTTCAACAAGACAGGGGTACGCATACCTTAATACATTACCTAGACGTTTGCTTACGGTCATTCACATTATACTAAAATCGTACCCAGCACCTACTTACCGTCGATATCAGCAGTAAAGTTCACGATCGAAAGTCCTACCTACCTAGGAACATGATTGTATGACGACCATTCACATTACATGAGAATTTAACGTAGTAGGTATTTACCGCGGCGCGCACTTGCATGGTCAGGCACAGGATCAGCTGTCTACCTAACTAACTTACGTACACGTTTGCTTACGGACATTCACATCATACGAGAATCGACCCCAGTACCTACCACCTACCTACTGTCGATATCTGCAGTAAAGTTCACGATCGATAGCCCAATACCTACTAGGAACATGAGAATTGAACATAGTTCCTGTGGTAGTACCTACCTACCGCCACGCGAACCACTTGTCATCAGCTGACAGGAAAACCGAACCGAACAGTCTGCGACTTATAGTTTAGCAGTTATTTAGGTTTAAATAAGTGAATTTTGTGCCTTATTTGCTGTGGTGAACAGGTGTTAGGTACCAGGTGGTACCATTTTGACGAGAATGTCATTTGCTTTCTGCGACAACTACTGCACGATGGTTTTTCCCCGTAAGAGGCGCCTAGCCAAGGTATACCTACTAGTTAGGTAGAATACGCCAGAGCGGCCGCCGCGCGGGGTCAGTGGCCACTGGTCACGTGGGTGAGCGAGAGCCGTGCGCTGGACGATGTACATTGCGCGTCGCAATTAATTATTTTTTTTAGGTAGCAAAATTATGAAGTCATTTCCGCGGGTATGTTTCTTGGGGAAAGTTGTTCAGTTTCATGGGTAGAATATGGGGTTTCAATTAATGCTAGCGGTCTTTTTACACCCTGTATAGTACCTATGTATGGGAGCTGTTTACATAATATTTCTATGGTATCCCATACGACCCGTGGAGCATGAATGTGGTACGTTAGTATTCTGTGGCGAATAAGTATGTGGTAAGCATGAAAGAAACCTGCCGCAAATTTAGCGTGGTTCAGCCCGCTGCTTTTTGAAAAATCCGTCCGCTCCTAACCGGACTTGGCGCTCAGATTTGGGGGCTTGGGCAGTGTTAATGTAGTATGCCTTTCGCTTGGGCAGCAAAGCAACACAAAATAACTAGCAAGCAATGCCGCAGTCACATAGAGCCGCGGCGATAGGCCGCTGAGTCGCTGACTCTGTGAGGTTGATGACCTTTACAAGCGCAGCGTGTTGCACGGGCGTTCGCGTAGTCTTTCCATCTAGAGATAGTATTTAAATTTTGTTTAGTAGTATTGCAATCTTAACACCTACCACACAAACTATCATTTAGCTACAGAAAATCTAAAGAGGCTAGACTGCGGATTTGTGGACCGTTAACGTATCACAAAGGATACTAGGTTACATCACTAGTATCACAGGCAAAAAAAAGGGACGCTTACTGGTCTGTGGTATTTTACGTCATGCATGACACGAACAAGTTGAAAGTTTACTGACACTAAACGTATTGTTTCTATACTCTTTTCTTTGGTTGACACAAGTCAAAATACGTTCTATTTTCTTGTGTCGATTTTCTTATTTATCTCCTATTTTAGCTAATCTACATACGCTACAATATTTAATGAATTGCAGACAAACTTAAAATATAGGAAATAAGAACCAGAAATGGCTGAACCGAAGGATAATGGTGAAAATCCTCTAAATATAGATGGCACCAACTTCAATGGTGATTTATATCTAGAAAGGTTGCTAAAATGCGCTACCTTGAGGCAAATTATGGATAAAGAAGCTGAGGTAGTCACCCAGAGTCAGTTTTTACAATCAGAAATGCAGACGTTGGTCTACGAAAACTATAACAAATTCATATCAGCCACCGAGACAGTTCGCAAAATGCGGTCCGATTTCAAAATAATGCAAGAGGAAATGAACAAGTTGAGTGAGAATATGAATAAAATAACAACTTTCAGCTCCCAAATCTCAGAAAATCTCAAAGACAGTGGTAACAAGTTGAGTAGATTATGTGGAACAAGACAATTGCTAGACAAATTGCAGTTCCTATTCTTATTACCCTCCCAACTAAATAAAGCGATTGCAGAAGGAAGATACGTAGATGCTGTCCATGACTATACCCATGCCCAGAGAGTGCTGCAGAAGTATGGCAACCAGCCTTCATTCCAAAGTATACAAACTGAGTGTTCCGAAATCATATATGACTTAAAAAAGACACTTAGGGACAGACTTCTCAACCCTGAAACATCAGCTTCAGAGCTAGCCGAGAGTGTGGGGCTGCTTCGTCAGTTACAAGAGGCAGATTCTTCTCTTCAGGATATCTTCCTAAGCTGTTCTGAAACCAGACTAGACCAACATTTACAAAATTTAAGTTCATTAGTAGAATCCACAGATATTATAGAGTGGGTGGAGAAATGCAATAACACTCTTTTAGCAGATATAGGCATAGTCATTTCATGTTATCAGGATATGTTCCTAGATAAAGACAATCTCAATTTGCCTGAATTTGCTGATAAAATAATGACTCAAGTATTTCATCTATTTGAAGAAGTTGTGAAAAGACCAGAGAATAGTGGAACAGAAATTCTTATTAGAGGCCTAGACAAATTCTTCAGGAAACTGCAGGCCATGACTGAGATAATTGCAAGTGAAACTATGTCTAACAAAGCTGTTGAAGTTGTAATACAATGTATCAACCAAAAGGCAACAATGCAATACCAATCAATCCATACCCAATTCAAGGAAAGCTTGGTCAGAGTTAGACAGTCTTTAGCCAGTAAAGGAACTGAGACTACTGACCTGAAAGATATATTGAACTCATTACAAGTCTATCTCATGCAGAAGGTACAAGCATCCCTATTAGATCTGATGGCTTTTCTGCAAAGTAATCTCTCGTTTGGTTTGAAATCTTGGTGTGCGAAAGCTGTAGCAGAAGCCTGTTGGAATGTTATAACTGAGACTATGGTCAACTTAGCTGATATGGTAAAGAATATGGCCTGCATACAGACCTCAAACAACATTCCATTTGAGCTTCTACTAATCCTGGCAAAACTTTGTTTAGAGATGCAAGAGAGTGGGGTAAACACACTTCACAACCATTTGCTGAAATTGTTAGAAGAGGGAGCACCAGGGCTTACATTAGAGAATAAGGATACAAATGGTGTGATGGTACATTTATCGACTGCTGCCCAAACAGCCTTGGACTCTGAGGTAGTTTACATAGGGCAGACTGCTGCCCAGATGTTGAGGGTGTCAGTGCTGGCGAGAGACTGGCTGAGAGCACCCGAGCCCCGGGGACCTCGAGCAGTGTGTCGGAGAGTTGTGGAGACACTTGCGAGTGCCGATAGTGCTGCCTCCCAACTATTCCCTACAAGTGTGAAGCCTTCAAGTGACTCCAGTAGGAGGACCATTTGGTCTCGTGCACCATCTTCGTTCTCACCAATAAACCGGATATTTTCTGAGAGAATTGAAGTGTTCAGTCCAGCTGGGGCAGACAGAGCAGCTTTATCCAATGGAGCTTTAAAAGTCGCTTTGAAAGCCTTAGTAGAATGTGTAAGACTACGCACATTTGGCAGACATGGCTTGCAGCAGTTGCAGGTGGACGTCCACTTCCTACAGCAAAGACTGTCATGCATGGGCAATGACGAGAGGCTGCTCAACGCCTTACTGGAAGACGTGCTGGCGTCGGCGCAGCTGCGTTGCGTGGATCCTCAGCTCATGGAGCCTAGCATTGTAGATATAATTTGTGAAAGAGGATAGATAGCTAATAAGTATTTATGTGTGCTTTAAATTATGAAATATATTAAAATATACTATGTTATCATGGTCATGGATTTAATTTACAAAAACACTTTGTATTTTATATTTTATTTATAACCCATTAAAATTGCATCATCATCATATTAAAAATAATGATATCATCTACATTATAAAACTTTATTTTAAATGCTTCTAAAACATAAGATTCCACAAAGACATCCTAGTTCTGTTTTATTTTAGACATTACATTTTACATTTGTTACATACATAAAATTGTTTAAAATTAAAAACAACATAATATATTATTAGCATTACAAAACAGAATTTAATAATTTTGGTCCTAGTTAACTATAAAGGGTACACATGTCATCTTTTCACTTACTTTCAAAGCTTTCATGAAAAGAGACACTGTCTGTATTTGTTTACAACATTTTGTCAAAATTAGGTATCTATTCTTCCAAATTTATTGTAAATTACTTACAAGCTACAGGTATATTTAAATAAATCAATGATTTTAATTTTCTCATAATATAATGTGTATACTTAGCACTAAACAATTCAAAACTTGAATTGGGAAGCTCATATTAATAACGATTCTTAAAGAATTATTATATTCTCAAACTGAAAAGCAAATTATAATATAATAATAAAGACTTAAAAGGGTATGAAATTATTATAACATCAATTATTATTATTCTACCTACCGTTGAAAGGGTACAGATATGTTGTTTCGGGACCGTTAAAAATTCAGACAATTAAAAATTTATAAAAAAATACAAACCTGATTTATGGAACGTTGACACTAACCCCCTACTGACAAATGAACCTATCATGAGTATGTTAATGATAAAGTTATTGATTTATTCTTTGAAATAATTGAACATGGATTGCACAATGGTAAACTTAACAAAATATTCCCCAAAAAGATGTACCTTATACATATTATAATATTATTCTAATAAAAACATAAATATTATTCTTAAACAGAACTTTAGCCTAGAACAAATTGACAAAATATATTTGCTTAACTATGATTTAAGTTCGCAAATGTACATTATAGACAAGATCAACGCCATACCCACAATAAAAATATTTTTTAATTTGTTGCTTAGTCCACCAAAAGTGTAAAAATATTTCTATGTTACATGGTCCGTATGTTTCCTTATTGTGAGCATTGTGATGCGTGATTTCATCTATTCTTTTACAACTAGCGATTCACCTAGTGGGGCGGACGGTCTCAGAATATCTCCTAGCGGCGCACTTATTATTAATTGAAACGTCGAGCTACAAGTTTGATCTTAATTCTTTATCTATCTAAAATCTAAAATGCGGAGCTACAGTGACATGGAAATATCAATTCCTGGCGTGCCTACCGTCGGGAGATACTCTCGAGACCTGCCGTGACTAACTCTTGACTACGGTCAATTTGGAAACGTGTCAGTCCGTCGAGCGTCATTCCGGAACTTGGTTATTACTTCTTACCTTTTTCGAGAAGCTTCTTCATTTTATCCGGGACGGGGACGCCTCGGTGCGCCGCGTTGCGGGTTTTGGCGGTAGTTCGGGTTGATTCCGGGGCGCTTTTCACCGACTTGCGGGTCGGCGGTGTCTTCGTGGTCTCTGTGGATTTTCTCTGGGGTTTCTTGGGGGTAGTCTTGTCAACAGACTTGGGGGCTTTTGATACTGGCTCGGGCGGGACGCGCTCGCGTCGCACGCGAGGAGGCGTGTGCGCGAGCGTGGCGTGACGCGCGAGCAACGCCGCGCTGCCGAACAACTGCCCACAGTCGCAGCGATGGCCCGCGTCCACTGCACCTGTCCAATGTTGGGTAGAGTATTATATCTATTCTTTCAAGCTTCCAAAATTGTTCGATACGCATCAAATTCGGTTGTAGCATGTTTCTGATCCCCAAAAGCTTTCAATTGCGAGGTAGATATAGTTTTTTAATTCATCATCATATATTTACGAGTGTAATTCTTGTCGATGGAGCAATTGCAAAAATTACATCGTGCAAAATTAAATCTGAACTAATTACTTAGCTAATAGACTAATGGGAATTAAAACAACAGCAAACCAAACATGATTGACAGCTACAGAGTAAAAAAAGTGAGTATTTTATATTGTCATTCATGCAAAAACTTTTATTACATTAGAAATAAATAAGCAATTGGCATCTACTCACGTCTCTTTATCTGCTTGGTAGGAGAAGGCTTATCCTTAACTTGTGTAGTGAGGATCTTCCCAACAGATTTCCGTTTGGCTATTCCCGACAAAGTTTTTCTTTTCTCCATTTTAGCCCTCTTTTTATCTTTCGGGGTCTTTGGAACCTCCTTTGGTTTTACGGAAGCTGTGTCCTCGGTCTTTACGGCCTTTTCCGTGGCCGTCTTTGGGAAAGAGTATTTCACATCACTATCGTCAGAATCTGTGGCTGGCGCCGTTTCTATTTTTGTCACCTTTTGTGCATTTGACGACGGCTTTCTTGTTTCTATGGGCTTTGGCTTCATTCTGGGAACTTTAGGCGGATGTTGTAAGGAAGTCCTTCGCTTCACTAATTCTTTAGAATTTGGTCTCTCTACTTGCAACGAATTACGCTTATCAGCCCTCACTTTCATAAATGTGTTTTCGATTTCTTTCTCGTCCTTGAAGTTTGGATTGAGCATATACCTCACATCGTCCTCGTCACTCGATTCAGGTGCGGCCCGCTGATCTTTTACTACAGAGACTGGAACGTTTGTCGATCTTCTCGGCTTAGTTATAGTCGAAGAAAGTTTATCTTTAGAAATTGTTTTCTTTTTCGGGGTTTCGTAAATTTTTTTATTTTCCTTTACTTTCTCTTCAACCTTCTGAAGTTTTGCTGGGATTACAGATTCATTGTCAGTTTTGGCGATGACTGTCTCTGAAAAGTCTCTCTTTTTAGGCGACATTTTTTGCTCGCTAGTTGTCAGTGGTTCACAGGGTTTTACTGATTCAACATGCTTGACGTCGCTTTCTTTTGATAAACGTTTATCTGTAACGTTAATTACCTTTTGAACTTTTTCAACAACTGTGGCCTCCGAAGTTTGGTCTATGTTTTTAATGTCGGGTTCGATTATTGATTCCTTTATTTTTTGCCTAACCTCTGTTTGTTCTACTTCCGAATTATTCTCCTCCTTTTCGAGTATTTCATTGCTTTCCTTAGATTCGCTTTCATCATCAGTTTTAGCTTGTTTTGCAGCCGACTGTCTCTTTTTTCTCTGGCAAAAGACTGAATGTTTATTTAGGGAATGCTCATTTGGGAAAACCATGTAACATAGAGAACATTCGTGAATTATGTCTCTGGCTGAAAGAGAGCTTTTAACACTCTTATCATCTGATTTTTCTGAGCTAGTTTCTTGATGCTGTTCTTTGTGCTCAATTAGGTGATGTAACTTTCTAAATGTTTTCTTGCAAACGTCGCACTGTGGTGAATCGGTAACTGGTTTGTCAGTAGAAGTTGAAACAGTTGGATTCTTTTGCCTGTTTATGCCATCATGGGTTTCCCTATGCTCAACTAAATGATGTAATTTTCTGAAGGATTTATCACAAGGTTCACATCGGAAAGCCGCACTCTGGTCATCGCTTTGTTTGGCTATTTCCTTGTCTTTGGAAGATTTGTTCTCATTCTGTTCAGCCGAGCTTTTCCGTGATGGCTTAGCTGGAGCACTACTAGAATTGTGAATTAGACGATGTTGTACCAAATGGTGTAACTTTCTGAATTCCTTTTTACAAACTTCGCAACTGAATACAGAATTGCTTCCATTATTACTGTTGTCAGTTTGATTTGTGCCTTCTTTTTTATGCAGGAGTCTGTGGTTTACCAAATAAGACATTTGTCTGAAAGATTTACCACAAATTTCGCATTCTATTTTGGCATTTAGGGGATGAATTCTTGGCCTGCCAGGCTTTCTCGGTGCTTGTTTAGGCTTCTCTACTGCAGGTGAATCTTCTATAACAATGACTTCCTCTTTATTTACACTAGCGTCAGAGGACGCTTTAGATTTACGTTTCTTAGGAGATTCTCTCTTGCTCTTGAGCTTTTCAGGCTCCATATCATCTGAATTACTATCCAGCGACTTGCTCTCCGATTCCCTCGATTGTCTTGATCTTCGTAAACTTCTCTTATCAGAATCTGATCTACTGGGCGACGGCCCTGTGCAGTGTTTAACATGCTTGTATACAACATTTTCAGATCGGAACAATTTACTGCAAATTGGACAGACTATATCTTCATTAATCTTGCCCATCGTCCAATTTTCTCTAACAATTTCATCATCAGTTGAAACATCATCATCATCATCATCATCTGTAGTGTCTGTAGTGACTTTGGGTTTCTTCGAATCTATTAACCGTGGTTTCTTTTGGGGACTTGGGGCCTTGGCTTTGCCCTGTTCTGATCCTTCTGGTAACGGATATTTCCTAGGACGACCCCTGCCTCTTTTAACTGGCGTGCCTTGAGCAGTGGAATTACTGGTAGATGACGCGCTCGCGTTCAAGGTTTCAGATTGATTTTCAAGTAACTCTGCGGCTTTTACTAAATTATCTATTGCCGACGCTGCGTTGTGACTAACGATTGTACTCTGGATCACATTTTCGGTCATAATAATTTTGTTCACATCTAGAGATATGGCTTGCTTATCTTCAACAGGAGCACCACGACCAAGTAAATAAGTTTTCTTAGGCAACAGAAGTTTAGAACTTTTTTCAGCTTTAACATCATCTGTCTTTCTTTTCTTTTTAGGTGAAACTTCTTCAGCCAAACCTAAATCTTTCGGTTCTATGAGTTCTAAGTCCGGTGTTTCAACTGGAGTCAATACTTGTTTCCGCTGATGCTTAGCTTTGAATTTGATTTCATCTACAGACTTGCCTTCATTTATGACCTCAAGTATATCAGAATCAACTGAGTCGTTATTAACTTCTGGTTCTGGCAACAGTCTCTTTTTGGGTGATAATTGACTACCTTGAATGTTTAATGGTTTAGACATAAATTCAGAATTGGAGTCCATAAATACCACTTTGACAGGTTTATCCTCAATTATAGTTATTGGGGACTCTTTTTGGCGCTTAGCAGTTAGAGCAGATTGATAAGCCAGTTGCAATTTCGAGTGATAGTTTTTATTTAAAGAATCATCAGTGAGGGGCACCGCTTTACTGGTAATATGGATTTTGTTTTGATGTTTAGGTGCTGGTCGCAGTGACTGTTGTTGTTGTTTATTTGTTGACTTTACTTTTGCTTCTGCCAATAACAGCTCGTTTCTGGAAATTTTCTTTACAGGAACTTCTTTCTCCACCACAGTTTGAACTACATTCGAAGGTTGGTTGGCTTCATAGTTAACAGTGAGACAATTTTCATATGTAATAGAGTTTCTGCGAGCAAATTTCTCAAACTCGTTTTCGGTTATAATAGGTGCTTTGTGTGATGCACAACTATTTGATTGTGTGCTCATACTGGAACAATTTCCAGTTTTAGACTGAGTAGGAGACATGGTATTTTTGTTAACTACAATATCCCCAGTAATAGGTTCGTGTTCTATAATTTCTTCCTCAGAATCAATTTCAACTACATTATCTTTTTCACTTTGCTTCTTATTAGTGAATGGTAAAAGATTCGGGATTTTACTATCTTTGCTTAGAGCAGCCTTTGAATTTTCACTTTTGGCATATGTCTTAACTTCGTTACCAAAAACGTGAGGTAGTTCATGGAGAGGCCGCTCGACAAATGGAATACCATGTAATTCATTCATTTTCATTTCTATATCATCTAAACTAGAAGATTTTGTTTCTTTTGTTTGGTAACTAGTTATAGTAATTCCTTTTATATTCTTTGTAGCTGTAGTAATTGGCTCTTGCCTTTTCTCATCTTGTTTAGGTGGAAGAGCTTTATTGATGATGCCTTCAATCGTTTTATCAATTAAATCCTGATTATTAATCTCCTTCCTCTGTGTGGGTTCTTTCTTTTCAGTAGGTGATGAAGAAAATACAGTATTAGGCATATCTTTAAGAGTAAATGTTTTAGGCAATATTTCCTGTTTAGCAATTTTCTTATCAATAATAACAGGCCTTGCTGTCCTAATTGCTGTTTGCTCAGTCTTTATGGGAGGTTTGGTTTCTTGTATTGGAGGTTTTGTTTTTGATTCTTGGACTGCAGGTTTATTACTAAATGATTTGGTTTCGGGTTTGACAATCAGTTTGGACTTGCTGTCCTGAATTTTTGTCATCGCGCTGTTGGTCTGCCTCTGACTGTCAATTTTCTGTAGCACATCCCTTCTGTTTAAATCATTGGGTTGTTTCAATTGTTTGCTACAAGAACTAGAAGAATTTGTTGGTATCTTCGATTCTTTAATTTTATTTAAAAACTCTTGTCTGTTTGCCTCTGTCCATTTTCCAAAAGGTACTGCAGCATTATTATTATTAATAGGTTTCTGATCAGTATTGACAGTTTTTGTTTCAACTTTCTTGATATTAGTTTTAGTATCTGTGGTCTTCGGCACATGCAAAGGGATGTTAATTTGTTTGGTAATTTCTTTTTGAGGCAGTTTGTTTTTATATTCAACCTTGGAATTATTATCTAAATCCACAGTCGGAACTCCGCTGACTTTAGCAATGTTTTCTGGTCGATTCTTGCTTATTAGCGTTGTTGTAACTTTAACTTTGGAGTCATGTTGATCTACACCTGCATGAATTGGTAATTTTTCGGAGCTTGTCGGTTTCGCCTCATTTTGAGATAATGTAATGGCCTGACTTTTTTGAGTAATAACATTTTCACCCTTTGGTAATCTAACATTGGAATCTTCTTGTTTATTCTGTCTTTGTTTCACAGATTCTAAACCAGATTTTAAAATGGTAGTAGAAGATGTGGGCTGACTCTTCAAGTCTTGAGACAAGTTTAAAAGCTTTACTTGATTCTTTGTTATTTTAGTGTCCTGCGAGACTTTATTGCAGTCCTTTCCAATTTTATTAGTATCCTGTATCTCATTATCAACTTTTGCTTGTTGCATGAATACATTATCTGTTGTTCCAACCTTAGCAATAACTGGTGGTATGATAACTTTCGCGTCTGAAACTTCAATTTTATTCTTTACATCTGGAGATTTTTTCATAGGTGTTTCACCAGATACTTCAATTGTGTTTTTGCTACCGATAGGAGTCTTGAGCACGATTTCTAAATCTTTACTTGTTTTATAAACAGATTCTTTACTTAAATCTTTTTTAGCTTCGTCTACATTTGTAGGCAATGATTTTGTATCAGAAATGCTGTGTTTAATTAAGATTTGATGACATGATGTTGAAGTATTTTCATTTTTGGTAGCAGGTGCTTGTTCATTTTTCAATATATTTTCATTTTCAACTTTTGTTTCTTGCTCAGTGTTTATTGTAATAAGAGGAACATCTATATTCTTTTCAGGCTCATTACTTTTCTCATCATTTTCTAACTCTGTTAAAATTTTTTCTTCAGTTTTCGGTTTATCATTAGGTTGAGATGTTTCTAAAGTCGTATTCTTTTCTTCATGTTTATATTCAGTTGGTTGGTTTTCATCATTTGAAACTTGAATATCTTTTTTATTTACTTCATCATTTAATTTATTATCACTAAGTTTAACTTTTTCAGGGGTAGAATCTACAACGAATTCCAATTGCTTTTCAACAATTTCTTGCATTTCAGTTTTATCTTTAAGTGCAGCCATCACTTGAGAGGTAATATTCTCACATAAACTTGTAGCCAAAGAAGAAACTTCAATTTTTTCACCTAAATTGTCGTCCAACTGTTTCGCTACACTTTTAGTAGAGTTTTCATCCTTCACTGCATCATTAGTATTACTTGTAGTATCTGTTAATACTTTACCTGGAGAAGAAAGCTCACTTTCTTCGATCTTATCAACCTGTGCAGTGGATTTATGGTCATTTTTTTTAGATTCTGATGTTTTAAGCTCTTTTTGTTCAGAATTTGATGTCTGCAGGTCTTCTTTTTCAACATTTTCAGATATTTTCTGCATGTTTTGCTCAGTTTTATCGGGCATTTTCAAATCTGAATCCCCTTTTTGTATGTCATCAGGGCTTAATTTCTGTATGTTTTGTTCCATTTTATCCATCATTTTAAGATCTGAATCCCCTTTTTGTATGTCATCAAGGCTTAATTTTTTTCTTTCACTTTCTTTGCATTTTACTGTCACATCTGTTTGTTTATGTTTGCTATCTGTATGTAATTCAATTGTTTTGACATTGTCAGAGTGTCTATTGGGGTGTAATTGTTGATTTACCATTGTCTTTGTAAGAGGAATACCCTCTTTATTGGGTGTTGAATGTATTACTGGAGATTTTCTTGTTTCATTAAACTTCGTCATATCTCCATTTAAGTTGGACTCAGATTTTGGTTCATTTGCAAAGTTTTTCTTTGGGTCACTGCTTGACTCTTTAGTTGGAGTATTTGGGCATTGTACTTCCTGAGAAAGGTCATTCTTTTTCTCCGTTATGTTACTAGTTGGGTCATTTATCACTTTGTTAATCTCCTTTATAGGAACATGGGAAGCACTTTTTCCTGTAGTCTTTGCTTCTTTTATAGGCTGAAATTAAATAGAATAACCAATGAAGGAAAGCATAAGATAGTTAAAAACAAAATCTAATACATTAAAACAAATCCTATTTAAGAAACTAATATTAATTACTAAATTAAAACTTTTTTTAGTGTAATTCAATCCTAACTTACCACTTCCTTTGCAACTTCTATTTCTTCATATACTTCTAAATTACCTTCAGCATTTTCTCTGAAAATAAAACAAGGTTTTGTTCACTTTATCAAACAGACTCTCTTATATCATAACTAGAATGATGGAAGCAGATGTCCTGCTCAATTTCACCAAGAGAAAACAGCAAAATAGCAACTAAACAGTTGCCCTTAGACTAAGTATATTTCTCACTTAACAATTTTTTACTGAAGTTAATACTTATACCAATCAAGCCAAAGGGGCTAATATAAAAATAATCATCTTTGCGTTAATGTTCCAGTTGTACTCTTGCGAGCGAGGGCCGGGGGTCCGCCTAGACCATGATCCATGACTTGGTAGATCAGGTAATTACAGTGGAAAGCTGGCCGGCGCTCATAAAGCACGTCCGTGATCCATAAACCACGGTTCCAATTTGCCCTCTTTAGCCAACCCTTTTGAAGACATTGAAGCTGCTTGTTTGCGCAATCCAATCGGACGATCTGATTGTTTTAGGTTGTTTGAAACGTCAATAAAAGTCAAGGGACAAATTGGAATACTGAATAAAATTTTATTTAAGATGCTCAATCAAACTAAGCTTTTTATTCTCAATCATCATCATGATCATATCAGCCAGAAGATGCCCACTGCTGGGCATAGGCCTCCCCCAGGTATCTCCACAAAGGCCGGTCCTGTGCTTTCCGCATCCAGCTGGTACCTGTTATCCTTACCAGGTCGTCGGTCCACCTTGTGGGAGGCCTACCCACGCTTCGTCTTCCGGCACGTGGTCGCCACTCGAGAACTTTACTGCCCCATTGGCCATCTGTTCTTCGAGCTATGTGCCCTGCCCACTGCCACTTCAGTCTGGCAATCCTTTGAGCTATGTCGGTGATCTTGGTTCGCTTGCGGATCTCCTCATTCTGATTCGATCGCGCAAAGAGACTCCGAGCATAGCTCTTTCCATTGCCCTTTGGGTAACAGTGAGCTTTCTTATAAGGCCCACAGTGAGCGGCCACGTTTTAGTTCCGTAAGTCATCACTGGCAACACACATTGATCAAACTCCGTAGTCTTGAGACACTGTGGTAATTGGGACGAAAATATATGGCGTAGCGTCCCGAATGCTGCCCAACCGAGTTGGATTCGTCAATTGACCTCTTTCTCGAAATTAGACCTACCTAGCTGGACTTTTAGTTCTAGGTATGTATAGTCATCAACAACTTCAAGTGGAATGCGTCCAACTGTCACTGGAGTAGGTACAACATGGACATTCGACATAATTTTCGTCTTGTTCATGGTCATTTTAAGACCTTGTTGAGAGGCACAACAGAGGCCATTGAGCATTTTGCCTAAGTCTTCCAGGGTTTCAGCCATGACTACGATATCGTCAGCAAATCTGAGGTAAGTGAGGTACTCGCCGTTAATATTGATACCAAGTCCGACCCAGTCCAGAAGCCTAAATGGTGATATGACATCACCTCGCTGCAGCTGAATAGGTTCTGTGGTCTTATCCTGGAGACGAAGTGACATAGTGGCGTTTTCGTACAAACACTTCAGTGCTTTGATATATCGATAGTCAATTTTGCACCGCTGTAGAGACTGGAGCACCGCCAAAGTTTCGATCGAATCGAAGGCTTTCTCATAGTCTACGCAAAACGTCAAGCACAATGGTCGGTTATACTCTTCGGTCTTCTGTATAACCTGCAGCAGCATATGTATTTCATCTATTCTATTATGGTGTATATTCTCAGTATGTACGGTAAAGAATGAAAAATTACGTAGCTCAGGCTCCAAACCCTTCACCCCCCTATGTAACCCAAATTAACTTTATAGCCATCCCCTTCCTAGGAGATTTCCTAAACAAACCATATGGTTTATGGATGCACATCAGGACGGAACTGAATTGTCAAAGCTTTATTGCTCATGCTCACACATGCATCACACATCGTGCTCTTATCCCATTAGGTGGGTTTGGCACAAAATGTTTCTCAGACAGATGTTACAATAACCTAAGTGACAGAAAAAGTCGATTAACCCCTGACCAAATTTACTTTAACTCAAATATTTTCTATACTGAAAACATGAAACAAAGGACAATCTTGATTAAAATGGCTCTTAAATAGAGAAAACCACATCCAAATTGGTTCATCTGTTTGGTAGCTACAATGCCACAGACAGATACACACGTTAACTTATAACACCCTTCTTTTGTCATTGGGGGTTAAAAACCACATTGCCCTCATGTTTGAGCCACAGATGGCACTCCATTTTTTTTGTCATCATCATAATAGCCAGAAACATCCTACTGCTGACTTAAGCTTAAGCATAAGTTTTAAATTGAATATTAGTAGCCTATGGCCCCACAGCCAAATTTACTTTTTTTTTGCACCTTGAAAATCACAAATATCATTCAACACAAATCATTTTGTGTTACAATTTACCTATTTATTAAATGGATTTAATTAAAACTAAACTTGGAATGCTAAAACAAGCTCTTAACATGTATTGGCTAGCCATGAAGAAGAGTTTTAACTAACAATAACCATATTGCAGCCTTTATTGATTTACAAGGGTTCCAAGGTGCAACATTTTGTTTTTGAGAAAATTTTTAATAACAGCTGAGCAAGCACATAGGCCATCTCTCATAGTATTAATGAAACCTGTTTTTGTTTGATTACCTACATAATTATTATGTACTTAGAATGAATAATCTATTGTTATTGTGACTCAGGTGGTAAAAATGTTATAAAGGATAAATGTAAATCTATTAATTGAAGGTAAATACCACAATACTCACCTCACTTTAAGGAATTTGAAACTAGGTTGCTGCTGGTCATCGTCGATGATCTGGACAGCGGCCAGCTCCTCCTCTCCCTCCCGTCTATACAAATACAAACCATTGCCAATGTCTATAGCATTCACATTCTTTCCATCAATCTGCAGCACCACTTCTGTGTCCTTACTAGCTATTGGTTCACTGTCAACCAGAGTCAATTCCGATAAATCCTCATTCTTTTGAAATGATAACCCTTCAGCTTCAGACAGTTTCAACTCAGGATTCGACTTCTCCTCCATCTCCACATTGTCATCAATCACTAATTCATTCCCATCATATGAGTTATCATTATCAAAAAGATCAACTTCACCAGACAATATATTTGCCGCATCTATTTGTTTACCAATTTTATAACCATGAAGCAGGTCATTCTTCTTCGGTATAGGCGACAAGTTGGAGATGAGTTCGTCAGTCGCAGCTTTCTCGGGATTTGCAGCTGAAGCCAATGATACGTCTTTGATTGGAGAAATGTCAAAGGTAGAGTCTTCTTCTGATAAGGAGAAGTACTTGGAGCCGTCGTTGGCGGTGATGTAGGCCTCGCTCGGCGGCGACGTGGTGTCCAGAGTGGAGTCCCGCGACCCGCCCGCCTGCCCGCGCAGTTGTGTCAGCCGATCCATTTTCACAGTTCATCAGCCATGACAATAGAAATCTATCAACTTCAACACATCGTGCCGCCACGCGCACGATGGATATCCACAACAACGATTAGAGAAGAATTATTGAAAATAGTCAAAGGTAGGTCATATAATTAGCACCTAGGTCAATACCAATCAGAATAACAGGGAAACTTTTTAGTGGAACAAACGATAATGAAACTGTGACACTTTGTGATTAACACGGAATAACGACGGGATTTGGTTATCTAATGTATCAATAAATTTGGGTTACTACTGCAGTGATATTTTCTTTGTTAAAACATCAAAAATAAGCTTTATTTGTAATATTTTCGAAATTTTTTTGGAAAACAACACAACAAGCAACACATCAAAGATTAAAGATGGACGCCAAATGGCAGTGTTGCCAAAATTTAATAATACTGCTAATTTCTAAAATCTTGAACTATCTTTATAAACGCGTGCTTAAGTTAGAGGAGTCATTATCTTTTGTCTCTTTCAGCGATGGTTTTGACCATTTTGACAATGATCAATCATAAAATGTCTGTGACTTGGGTATTGGATTGCCAGATTAGGCATTTTTTCGCGATTCTGGGTAAAAATTTGCCCTATTAGACCACTTGTTAACCACCCGTTTACATTTTGTAAAACAAAGCGTCCCATAAACGAATTACAATGTTGGTTTGTTTTAAACAAAACTTGCGTTCTTTACACATATTACTATATTTGTATGTAGTCCCTACATGAGACTAACACGAGACATACAAATCGCAAAGTTACCTACAATGCGTGTTAACCCCAATAAATACCTACCACCAATACCTACCTAATAAACTAAATAAAGTAATCGATATCGGTAGACCGTAAACTTGAAGAGTGGTATAACAAAAATATTGTCCCGAATACGGTATACGGTAATTTTAGTTAGGGACAAACGAAAATTAAATTTAGGGAGACTTAAAAATTGCATCGGGCAATACTCGGTCAGACGTGACAGGTGACCATAGACCTAAAAAAAATTCAATGTGCTGATTTGACTGACTGACTGTTGATAGAAATTGTCAGATATATTCAAATTTGTTTGTTGTTGCGGCAAGCAAGCGTTATTTTCTTTTTTGAATTTGTTGTTGTTTGTTTCGCCTTTTTCAGTAATATCTATAGTGCTCACAAGCAAGTCCAGTTAAAATGGCAAACAAACCAGCAATTGCAACTTCCAAAAATGTGGATAAAGGTAATTAACTGATTTCTGAAGTTGTTAAAGGTCATGCTAGAACTGTTGCTATAAAATACCCACCAATTTGTCTCAATTATCCTTAAAAACACCACATTATTATTGTTTACAGTAAATAAAGTACCAGCTTCAGTTAAAAAACCACCATTAGAGCCAAAAACAGTGAATGGAAATACAGTGAAAAAGGTCCCAATGGTCCCAAAGGGGCCTGCCACACCAAAACCTAAAGCTAAGCCTAAGGAAAAGAAAGTGGTACCTCCTAGCAGTGTCACTAAGAGTGCTAAGAAATCCTGGCAACGGAGACCAAAGGCAGCTCATTCTGGAGTCCCAATCCCTGAGAAACTAAAGAAAATATTACAACAGCAGTTTCAGGATTCAGACAACAGTCTTTAAACGATAGGTTTTAAGACAAATTTTTTAACCTATATTTTAAAGGTTAGTCATTAAACAGACAAAATTTTGATATCTGGTGTTTTCCACAAGAACTTAGGTATCGAAATTATTGACATTAAATGGATAGATATTTGAAATCCTTCGTTTACCTACAAGAGTATGGTTTAGAAATATAATGTGGTAGTTCCAATTAAAAATTAAGGTTTAAGTAAGTATTGTAAATAGAGTAACAATAGTACAAAACTGATGTAAGAAGGCTTACACACAAACTTGTAAGTTAGTGTATGTCTTCAGTGTTCATTAGAACGTGCCATTATTATCGTTGACTTAGTATGTTTATATGTATATTTAGTTTTTAAATACTTTTTAATTACTATTATGGTCAATTATTATTAGATTATTTTTATTACACTATGTTTTTTGTTTTAAAAACAACAGATTAATACTGAATCCTCTTCAGCAGGCCTGATTGATTACTTACATGATCAAAACATAAAACATTTTTTAAGTTTTTGACAAGCACACTGCAATACATTTTTTTTATATTATCAAATTATTGTAATAAAGTTCCAATACTTTATTAAACAGATAACATAAAAAAATTATAGTATAAAAAATGATAATGGGTACCAAAGTGGTTAGATTCTTCAAATAAATGTGTCACCATTGTGACTTAGTAATATGATTTGTATTGCATTTACATTGCAATATGGAAGCTTTTTATTTTGTAAATAATAAACAAATGTGCATATTTTTTTTATTTACTTTACGAGACCTTGCTTTCTTACTGTGCTGTTTTCAGAATTCACGTTAAGTATCCCACTTTATGTGGACATTGATTAGTTTATTCATGCATATAATGGTATCTGTGGTACAATTTCGTTAGCCAAGTGTTAGTTTAAAAAAAGCTTAGCCATACAAGCTGCACTTTGCTGGTTGTTAAAGGTAGCTGTTGAATTGATGCAAAATACCTCAGATGGTAATGATAAGCCGGGATAAGCGCCAGGACGATGATGATGAACTCAGATGGTAATGAACAAGTAGTAACAGAGAGTTTTGTCATCATTTGCAATCATCATCATCTTGCAGTTTGCACTAGGCCCTAGGTCCTCTTTCCAAAGTTGTTCTGTCTTATTCTTGGTACTGAGTTTGTTTATGCCGCGTGGTTGCCGTGAGGATACAAGCGGCATTTGGAGATGTCCTGTGCCGCTTTGACCCTCGATTGTGCCTAATTTCAACCATCTGTTTTCATATGATTCCAACTTATCGTGTAAAGGACATGCCTGTGTGTGGTCTCGTCTGGCTATGGCCGGATACCGCTCGTTTGGTGGCACATTTTGGCATGCCTAATTCCCTGTACAAAGTGTCATCTACAGAGGAGCTGACGTTTGCTACTTTTAAAGCCGGTTTTCTTTACTCTAGTCTCTCTCTGGATTGTGTCGTTCCACCCACCACCGGGGACCCTTGTGCTGCTGCGCTGCTGACCTAATTGGCAACGGTCGTGCGGCTAAAGCACCGGACGTCACCCGACCAATAGGAGGCCTCAAAACTGTTTGTCGCACGACTATTGTCGTATAACCGTGCCAATAAGACCAGCGCCTTAAGCCTCGGTAGCCCGACGAGTTTCATTTCGGTCACCTACGTTCGGTTTCATACGAAATGACGGTTTCGTCCGTTTCGTTCAAACGTGACGCAAATTTAGTTAAAGGAAAAATTCTGAAAACTGAATTTTTACTTAGTACGGCCTAAAACAGGGGTAATAATATCGTATTTTTAGGGCGGTTTCTAAGATTATATTATTGTATGTATTAGAATGTAATATGCAGCTGAGATTTTACTGACAATGAAAATTGCTATATTTTACCTCACACTCCAGAACAAATTGTCCTAGAAATTAAGCCGAACACAAACTTTTGCACTAGATGGCGGTGCAGATACCTATATTAAAACACGCTTACGAATATCACCCAAACAACACACCGTTTGGGTTACAATTACCCAAAACTTTCCCACTAGATCCCGAACGAGCAGACACGTGAGGGCAGATGTCGTTGAATGTAAATATGGCTTCAGGCCGGACTATGGTACCATAAATGTAATCTTTGCCCTGAGGATTCTTCAGGATTCGCACTGCAGTAGAAATCAAGCTGCATCTCGCTTTTCTCGATCTGATCTGCAAGACGGCTTTCGACAGTGTTCCTTGGTAGGTAATCTATGTGGTGGGCTCTAAGATCCAAATATGTGCCCGATACGTACACTAGAATAACCGTAAGAAGCACTGTAGGCTTTACTAATCCCTTCCCGATGGTCCCCTTCATAGGTTCACCAGGGTCCAATCGTTCTGTCCTAAGCTCTTACTTGTTCTGCGTTGTGCTGTGATATATTCTCAGCTGAAATTCCTGACACGCTTTTCTTAATTGCTCATGGAATATGAGTTATGAAGGCCATGAAGCCATGACGGAATATTGCACTTCATAAGCAGACTTCTTTAACGTGGAAGGGAGTGCTAGAAAACGGCGGTTTGAATAAATAAATAAATAGCATTTACATCAGATGATTAAATCCATATCAAATTTTTTACAAGACACTAAAAGAATTATAAAATTAATATATTCCTTACGAAGGTACTCGTACAAACTTATAATGCAGCTAAATAATACTATTTATATTATTCTACTGTTCTCGCACCTGTGCAGAGTTAGCCAATGGCTCACAATAGGGTTTCTCATGTCTTTACAGACCCGCGTTATTCATTCGTACATTCAGGATAGAGAAAATGAACGCCACGATCAGCAAACATAGCTTTTGCCCTATAGAAACGAGGATGTTTTATTAGAATCATCGCATCGTTATACTGTACACGAAGCACGTTAAGAGACCGTTTTGTGTACTTTGTCCTCATATTGCAGCTATAAAAGCACTGACAAAATGCCTTGAACAAATCTACGTGTAAGCATGTTAAGCTGAACGTCGCCAAAACAGAGTACTTACATGCGCGGATAACCATCCATAAAGTGGACGAACAGATAAATTCAATTACCTTGGATCCGTGCCCACGAGCTCTGAGTTATCTATTCTGATGTCAAGTCCCGTATCTCTGCAGCTTGGGCCAAGTAACGGGATCCTGTCAAGCTCAAGGGCCTTACATTCAAGAGTAGGTATAATTAGGCTATGATGCTCTGCGAAGCATATCAGGGAACTCCACGCTAACGTAATGAAAATGCTGCGGTGGATATGCGAAGTTACGCGACTAGATGGCAGCCTTTGATTTATATAGTATATAGAAGTCATTGATGGCAGCCTTGGCGTGAGGGATATCGCTGATAAGATTGAAAGAAAAAAAAACCCGTGCAATATCAAAATGGATCTTGGCCTCTTAAAGTACTTAGATCTAAAATTAGACCAATATCACTTCACTTTCATTTCCTGGATCGTTGCAAGCTTAATTTGACCCACTTTCCGGTGGTCAATTGAGCTGAAATTTGATATACCTAAAGACCTACCTATGTAACTTGGATGACAATGCATTAATATGGTAACAAAGACCTGGTCTAATGATGATGGCGGAAGGTGGTTATAGGAACTAATGAACACAAGAATATAGAAAGAAGAACTAATTGGAAAGGTAATTTTTTTTATGCTACGCAGTGACAAACGAGCAGGCAGCCCGCCTTATGGTAAGTGGTAACTGTCGTCCATAACATCTATGATTCATGCATTTAGGATGCAATCGCAGGTGCGTTGTCACTGTGAGGACTAAGATGAAATGCCTCATGCTTGTAATAGCGCTGGCTACCTTATCCTTCTAACCGGAACACTATAATGCAAGCATTGTTGCTTGGCGGCAGAAATAGATAAGGTCTTAATGAGTGGGTACCTACTGTATAACCCTAGATGATATTCAAGGTCTGATGATGATTACAGAAGGTTGCCATAGGCACTACTGAACACAACAAAATCGCGGAGACGGGCTTGGTATGAAAAAATATTTTTCCATTTGAGAAGTTATTGTAACATTGAATTTAAAATTCTTCTCTCTACAATCTAACAAATGGCATGTCAACTAATATTGTGCCCATATACAACTCTTACCTAATCGATCATTAGGATAGACAATCAAAGCGGTTACGTAACAATTTGATGTAGCGAATACACAAGATGTAGCCGGTACCAATAAAGTGCTGCCCAGGAACGTTTGATTTCTGGTGAGTTATTGGCCGTAACTATTTGGGTAGGTTGGAACAATGAACAGACAGGTATAAGCTATGTAACGACAATAAAAACGGCTTGTATGCTTAATTTATTTAAGGTACAGTCATCGCATCAAATTCTTGCTGGTGTGGAGAGTAAGGTTTTCAGTGTTCCATGGGGTTGAGGTGAGTATTTGGGGAACCGTGGCTTTGGCAGTGCAACGTGTCCCGGGGTTTAAGAAGTTGGCAACGCATTGGTGATACCCTTGGCGTTGCTAATGTCTATAGGCAGCGGTGACCACATTCCATCAGGTGGCCCGTTTGCCTGTTTACTTATCTACCGTATGCCATAAAAAAACTGTTTATTTTTTACATTACCGGGCTGTTCCAGAAGTATCTACCTACTGTAGGAGAGTCTGTTCCTTCGTTTATGAAAAAAGAAAATGGGTTTGTCTAGTTTAAACGAGATCTCAGGAGTTAAGAATTTCCGATCAATTGCGACTAATCTAGAAATGGTAAAAAAATCCACAAAGTGGCATATGGCTGACCGCCGATTGCATGAACTATACCTACATCGCTTCTTGGCTGAAAATTTATAGGTACTCACAGTCGAACAAAAGCAACATAATGAAGATGTTTCAGGCGAGAGTTTGAAGTTTCAGTCCAATGAAGCAGAGTTGTTGCGTCGATTCTTATCCATCTAAGAGACATTGCCGCGACCTCAGCCATTCGAGCGAGAACATTCGCACGCGCCGTGACGTCAGCTCATACTACATTATTGCATCGTGACAATAAAAATAAATAGGTACGCGAAAAGCCAGAATGTACCTTGTGTACTGGGAATAAAGTATATAGTTTCCTTGACACTCGGCCGTCCGGAATACCTATACCAGGATGTGTTGCCACGGATATTCTCGAACGGCGTCGGAACTAGAACATTATAGTATCGGGGGCTCGGAGCCGGGGTATATCAACGGCATGGCACAGTAGGTATCAGTTATGACTATCGGAGAGTTCACATCGGAGCAAATACCTACCGAGCGATAACCTGCGAGTACCTGCGACATCCTACGACTTCAGCGATAGGTACCTACGGACTACAAGAGACCTGCGATAGTGGAAGATCAGCTTGGCGTGTAAACCTTGGAAGAGAATAAACCTTCGGAACTTATCATCAATGTGTCACTCCAAAGTCCTGCAGTGGCCTGTTATGGACCGTGAAGACGATAATGATGTAAGTTCGGTAACATTGCAATGTTGTGATACCATTGAGCTGATCTGATGCTGAAGAGAAAAGGTGGCCATAGGAACACCTAAACACGCACTACGCAGTTTGGGTTCATTTGAAGGTACTCTGACTGATCATCTATGATCGTTCTCTAGAACGCGCGATAAAAGTTTGCTAAGATAAAATATTTTTAATTTGAGAACTTGTTTCTTTGTATTGCCGGGTGCCTATTTATGAGACTGCCCTTGTAGGTCCCATCTTAAATAAAATAAAAACCGCTTAAATGATTCCCCTTAATGATGACATAAGAATTAAGATGCTAGGCGCACATGACAAGTTTTTAAATGTAAACTCGTCTGGCGCCGGGCGCGACCATATCGTCTAGGGATTTTCGGATTCAATTTTGAATGCATTGTTTTATTTATCTCGGTTTGCGATCTAATATTTGTAAAAATAAACTGACCCCACAGCAAGTCGATGAAAACATGCCGTCACGGCTATTCAGATTTTCAAGTCACGACCGGCCTCTTAATAAGGCAATAGATGCTTATGTTTATACTTAGGTTAACCTGAAAACAATAAGAGATATCCACAGGTGTCGCTATAACATGCAACGCTCATAAACGCAGCAGCGTTTTAATTCTAATGACTAAAGTAGGTAGGTACCTACCTAGTACCTCCACTTGTCCTTCTCTCTGTCTGCTTGTCCTTCAAACCGGAATACTCGTCTTCCAAACGTCGTCTGACAAAAACCTTGGATCATCCTTCATCATAGGGGTTCGTAGGAGGTTATGGCCTCCCATAACCTCTTACGGTGCGTCCTTACGCACGTGATGCTTTTTTACTATACTAGGTAGGGTTGCCGACATGCCGTTGCCGTAGCAGACAGACTATCGGGCAAGCCAGATCTAGGGTTCCCCAAAATTGACTCGACGAAGAAGAAGGGGTAGGGTAGGGCCTACTCTAGTATGGTAGGGTAGGGTAGGGTATGATAGGGTAGGACGCCACGCGTGATAATATAAGATTGATACTAATGCATAAGGCTGGTTGCTGCCAATTGAAATCAGGACTTGTACTTGAACTGTCTATAAGTATCATCTAACTAAGACGAAGTTTAGGATGATAACATTAGCGACAGACCGCCAACCAAAATCCCGACACGCTACAAGCCACGCCCTCAAGGTAATAGAGTTAACCAGAAAATATAGAGCCTCCATTGTAGGCCCTTAACTTCTATGGTGGCTCGTCTAACAAGTGTAGAAGAGGTCACAATAATTTTGTGCGACTTTTTTATGTTAGGAAGTGTCCACCCACAATAAAACATCACAAATGTATATGAGATTAATTCCGTTTGTTCTTCTATATTTATTTGCGATTTATGAATGCTTACCTAATTACTGGGTATATAACATACTTGTCTATGGCATGGACGGACACCCTTGCGCGAATCCATTTGTGCAAAAGACTTGCGCGAACGGACACACATATAATATGCTGTATCTTTGGATACGTTTTTGGAAACTTTTGATGTATTTATGGAAATTAGAATACACTAAATAGAAAAAGTCATTGGTATATGGAAAGATGGGTGAAATGGTTTTTACAGCTAACTGCCCACCATCAGGCAGGCCGTAAGCTTGTTTGCTACCTTCAGGTATAAAAAAAATTGGCGGCACTGGGGTTCGAAGTCGGTACCTCTCGCTTACGAGTCCGACTCGCTCGCCATAGCCACCTCCGCTCTCCAACACATATGACGTTTAGTCGCGTTTTACTCAAACCAATATATCAGGACCTTACCTATGAAGTTACCGTTTTCGATGGCGAAAATGACAAGCAAGTTTTTTAATTTCTTGGAAATGGCCAATCCTAATACGATGAAATTTTGTACGTAGGTACAAAATTTCATAAAATTACATCTGGTTAAAGAGACAAAACTGACGATAAATGAAAAGGGGTATTTTCAAACCCTTATAAAAACTTAAAGAATTATTTTTTAATAAATTTTAGGGACGTACTAGCATCTAAACATACTCTATTTTCGAAATCAAATTAATTTGTAAGTTAAATGTGTATAAATAAAAATATTTGAGCAAATGTGTAATTTCGAAAAAACGCCAATTTCATAGGTAAGGACCCAATATAAACACAGCCTTACCACACAGTCTACGGCTGCTACGCTACGCCGCTTAGTAGGCAGCGCACGCGAATTTAATCCTTTACTCGCCCATTAACAATTAAAATGTGGCGTCCAGTGATTTACGGCGGCGAAGCTCCGCCTGTCGGGCGATGACTGATGACAGATACCCGCCGGCACGCAGCGTGAATTACGAGCATTTAGCCGCCAATCGGGCGGGAACGGGATTATTATATTTTCTCAATCTCAACAGCCGTATCAGGACGTCCATTGCTGGACTTTAACTAGTAACAGACGCTCCGATTTGGCTGGAACCAACCGTCAGTTGCAGTCGATACTAATCCTTACATTGTACAAAATAAAGTCGCTTTTGGATTGATTCGGATGCGCGGGCGAGCCGACCTTGGTCGGCCGTCCGACCATGTCCCTCGCATTCGAAAGCGACTTTATTTAATATTCGTATGGATTAGTATCAACTGCAACTGGCGGTTGGTCGGCTCCAGCAAAACAGAACGTCTGTTACTAATTATAGGCCTCCCTCCCTCAAGCTCTCAAGTTTTGTAACAGTGTAACAGGCAAGTATTTTTTCTTCCACCTTCTTACCTGATGGAAATATGATGCATAGGCTCAGATTACAATAAACGGGATCCATATCTGCCGGGGACCCTTGTGAAGGTCGTAGGAGCATATGGATGCAAATAGCACAGAGTTTTATTCCATATATCCCATCCTCATATCTCAGCACATGCTGAGTGGGTACCCATTTATGCTGGCAGCCGCGGCACCGACACTGGCATGGGAGGCTACTCATTGTTTAAATATTTTAATTATTAATGTTTGCTTTAGCTGTAACTGTAACTGTCATTGTGTCGTGGTGTGCTATGTGTAATAAATGTCTTTCATTTTTTCATATTACCGCTGGCTATCGGGATGTACGTTACTATGCTTGCGATGTACAGAAGCGTGGTCCCGTGGGAACCATACTTACCATACATATTGGTAGTAGGAATAGGAAGGTACCGATATCTATTATAGAGATTTTTGACCGTGACGAAGTCACGTGAGTATTTTCTTCAGGTCTCCAGTTCAATATGAGTTTAATGAATGAATATCAGCAACACACTGTCTGGGGGAGGTTAGTGTGATGGTGCTACAGGGCCAAATAGCACCAGGGCCAAATGGTCACTGGTGGTCAGTTGAGAAGACGGAGTAAGTAAGTACCAACTCACGATCAGCGGTCAGATTTGGTGGTCCGAAAATAAATGAGAAGCATTTTTCGAACGAGACGGTCAGGTCAGTACCTCTGTCTGTGGAAAATGGAACCCTTGGCATTTTTTCTACAGATCTCATATACTTCGTAAGTTCAGATTTAGAGTGCTACAGATAAATCAACGCGATCGAGCGTTCAACCAGAATGAATAATTAGTTTATACGGAATTCAATACTTGGGTATAATTATAGATAGACAATATTGACCACTACAAGCTGACGTTAACTTTATGTTTACTAAACAATTTTTTTTTCTTTGTCCCAAGTGATTAAAATTAGGAACACCCTCATCCAGTATCTCAGTCGTAACTTTGAAATTTTGACCCAGAGCATTATCGTTTACTTTAGGTATCCTAAAAGTCAACAAACGTTATAGGCGCAGACTATCTACCAATTCTCAGCACCAATACTGGGATCTCCAATCCGCCTGCCAAACATAGCATGGAGACTACGGCACAGCGTTGCCAGATATTTTTCGAGAAAAACGGTTTTCACACTTTTTAGTAGGTACCTACCTAAGTAATAAAAAAACGACGGAGACGTGTCGTCCCACGTGCAATGTAGGTGTCTGTCGTAATATGCGTGCAAAAGAGGGCTTTCAGGTACTTCAAACAGATAACAAAGTTACAAATGTACACGTGTTTCTAACTAAAAATACCACTGAAGGTTAAATATAGCGAAAACGGGAATTTAACCCAAAAACTTTTCTGAATGCGAATGCTTGACTTGTCACTGAAAATACTGAAATCGACCATGGGACCACCTGGGAAGCAAGTATACGTTTTCAAACAAAAAAAGAATTTTACATGCCGATCCAGGTGTCTGCGAGTAATCGAGGAACATACATAATAATAGAAAATAATCTCTAATATTTTATGAACTACTGAACCGATTGTAATGAGGCAAAGCTAAGAACCATCTTGATTAAATTGGCTTTCATATAGAGAAAACTGTATCCAAATCGGTCCATCCGTTCGGGAGACACGATGCCACAGACAGATACATACGCCAAACGTATAACACCACTCTTTTTCGTCAGGGGTTAAAAAACAAAAGGTTCTGACAAATTGAGAACCTCCTCCTTCTTTTGTTTTTGAAATCGGTTAATAAACCAAGTTTTGGGGCGTGTTGTGTCTGAAATAATTTAACGGTTGAAATACTTTCCTACCAATTATTCATTTGGGTGCGGGTGTTTCTTATTCACAACCAAACAATCCACATCGTGTGAAATATGGTATTGAATAGTTCTATCACACTAAAAATATAGTGGAAAAGTCTGTAAAATTTGAATGTTCGAAACCATTGATCCGCAGCAGGAAGCTACATTGTTCCCGAGTATCAAGCCCATAGTAGGATCCCGGGGAATGGCTAGATCAAAATTAGATTTTTCATAGGTTAAAGGAATAATTGGAGCACATTTGAAAGAAAACAAAACATATCTCTTGTCTTTGAAACCTAAACCTCGAACCTAATCCTACCTATTTAGGTAGTCTTTAAACGTCGTAAATAGGTAGGATATCAGTGCTTCGGCGGGCACGTTAAGCTGTCTCGGTACGGTTGCTATCAATAGAAAGCACTCGTCATAAGCTACGTCGCAGGCTCTATGACCGTCAGACCTTCGGCGGCTCGGATGAACTACGAATGAATGAGAAAAAGTGTATCCAACAATAAGTATTAATATACTCAATACATTTATTCTAAAAAATATGCCTTACAGTTTTCATCCACGCTTCTAGTACCAATGACTATTTTATAGATTACGTTGGTAGGTATAGATATATATATGTTGCACATTAACCGATGCTCTTATGGTACATAAGAGAAAACATCGTCATGACACCTGCACGTAAGGTGTAACCATGATCGAATCTGGTCAGGTTCTACTTTTAACAGGGTCACGCATGGAGATCATATGGCAGTCGCCCCACTGTAATTACTAGGATAACCTGATCTACTAATTCCTGGATCGTGGTCAAGGCAGACCCCGCGCCTCCACGCGCGAGAGCACAAAAAGCCTTGCACTACTTTCTGATTTATTTGCTTGCTTCGTTACCTATGCGGATAGTTTCGGGATCCGCGCTGCAGCTGGCCATATACTATGTTTTATCGACATTCAGCTTCAAACCACCGTTTTCTAGCACATCCCTCCACATGTTTACTCTGGTCTCAAGGTCCTGCCTAAGCTTTCTCACCAGTACAATGTCGTCAGCGTACTTCATAAGCCAAGGAGGCATGACCTGTATTTCCGCTGAGAGGGCATCGAGCACAATGCAGAACAAGTAAGGGCTCAGCACTGAACCCTGGTGACCTACAGTAATCGGGAAAGGATTAGTATGGCCTACGATGGTTTTGACGACGGCATACATGTATAATACAAATGTAAGCCTCGGCACAGACTTTGCTCTCAGAGCCCACCAGATTATCTCCCGAGGGACACTGTCGAAAGCCCTCTGCAAGTCAAGAAATGCGTAATGTAGAGGTTGATTTCTACTGTAGTGGGACTCCTGGAGAACCCTGAGGGCAAAGATTGAATCCATTGTGCTGCAACCCGGCCTGAAGCCGTATTGGCATTCCGACAAAGAGCTTTCCGTTGAGACTGGTCTGGTTCCGTTGGTTACGTTCAAAAGCTTCATTGTATGGCTCAGAGTTTGATACCTTGATAGCTGACTCACTCTTGTACACTACCTTTTCCTTTATAGATTAACGTATATTTACACGCCACGCGTCTGGTATAAGCCCCATAGCTACAAATCTATTGAATAGCTTAGTAAGTAAGAGTATGCCACAGGTCCCCATTGTTTTCCAGGTTTCTATTGGTATTCAGTCATAGCCAATAGCTTTCCGTTTTTCACACGAACCGGAGACCTCCCCCCACCTCACCAGGGGTTATCGGGCTTATCATGCTTAGATTTGCAGGAACCATTTTAGCTCGCCGCTTTGCTCCCAAGTACACCTCCTTATCCGGTAGTGAGTTACTGTGCTGCCATTCCTAGAAACATGCCTTTTTGTCCCTAACTGCTTCCTGCACCTCACTATTCCACCATACCGTATCCTTGTCAATTCTTTGGCCGCCTTTTGACGTGCCGAATACTGTTCGTCCTAGTTTGAGGATGGATTTCTGATAATGACACCAGAGCTCATTAGAGGTTTCGCCCTTCGTGCTCCAATCGAAGCTTTCGGCTGCCTCCCTGAACTCCTGGCTTCAGAGTCCATCACTTAATAGACGCTTTGCAGCGTTCTGCCGTAGCTTGTCTACTACTTACCCGGACGTCCATGACAAGGACTCGGTGCTATGTAGTGAGGCATTCCCCCTGGATGATTTTGCATTGGCATACATGGCCAATGTCACATCTTCGGATCATTAGATAATCGATCTGTAATTGGTGCGGGCCACTTTTGTAGGTGATTAGGTGTTCGGTTCGTTTCTGGAGGAACGTGTTGACCACAGCCAAGTCGGCGGCCAGTGAGGTTCGGAGAATATCTTCTTCCTCACTGTTCCGCTGGCCATAGCCAAAGTCACCGTGCACCCGTCCGAACTCCTCGCTCTTATGACCCACGTAGCCGTTGAGGTCCGCACCAAATACTATCTGTTCGGAAGATGGTATACCTACCATGTACCAAAATGTAACACTCGGGATCGTGGGGGCGTTTAAATAAATACTCGTAGCTCGAGATATAAGTTATTATAGTTATAATTAAGAAAGTCCACTGAAGAATCAACAATAATGAATGATACCAAAATACATAAGACATCTTACGTCTAATTCAAATATAATCTATTTGAATTCCTGCCTAGCCAGTGCGATGTGTGCTCATAGAGACAGGCCAAAGACCCAAGTTCTGCTTGCTCCGAACCGTCCAAGCTAACCGGCCTCCTTCCTACATGTTCTAACCTAACCTAACCTACTTAACTAATTAAAGCCCCGGCTGCCCTATGGGAGCAGCAACCTTACCCGGAAGCCTACCTAACCTAAAGCCCCTCCAGGCATGAAGCCTCCGAACGCCTTCCTGCCTTACCCTATGGGAGCAGCAACCGCACCTGAAAGCCTACCTAACCTAAAGCCCCTCCAGGCATGAAGCCTCCGAACGCCTTCCTGCCTTACCCTATGGGAGCAGCAACCGCACCTGAAAGCCTACCTAACCTAAAGCCCCTCCAGACATGAGGCCTCCAACCGCCTTCCTGTCTTGGGATCCGTCCTAACCTAGGGCCTGCCCGAGCACACACGCTACCCTACGTCGCGGGGTATTTTCGAAACTGTTCCAGAAGGCAGTCTTTTCAGTGTCGGCTCAGCTGGACTGGAGAGCATAGCCGCTGATGAGGTTCGTTGTTATTCCCTCAATTTGCGCCTTGATCACCATGAGTCGATCGCTCACCCTGTTCACCTCCAAAATGCCGTTCCGGAACTTGTCTCTCACCACAACAGCGACACCATTCCTCCCTTCTGCCGATCCGGTGTACAAGAGCTATAGACTAATAAATGTTCATTATGAAATACTATCTTTGTTTCACTAGTTCCAATGTTCTAATGCACAATGGAGTCCCAAAGGTAAAAGGGCGCACACTTGACCCGAACGAATCTAGTACTCTAATGGGTGTTAGACAACTGATAAATTACTTAAATATTTTAAAATAAACTTGAACCGAACCGATGAATCGATTTCGATGCTGTCTTTATTTATTTGATAGCCAGTTAAACGAGATTATTTTTAATTTTATTTCATCAAACTTGGCTCGGCAGTTTAGTTTAAATATCTAGGTAGCTACCTATTTGATTTTGGAACCGTTCGAATTGGATTCGTATGCGAATTAGCTCAATCTCATTCACAGTCGTAGTAAGTCGCGACGAGTGTGAAAGAGATAGATAACTCTAATACGAATCGAATTCAAACGGTCCAAAAATACGGCCCATGGCCCGTGGCAAGACGGGATCCATCGCGCAATCTGTCGAATAGCGAATCTGTCCAATCTATATGTCGTAGCCACGTAGGTTTAGGATGACATCGGTTTTTGATCAAAAACCTAGTCTAGGAAGAAGAAGAAATTATTACTTAATCCTATCATAAGATAAAATTAAGATTACACGCGATCGAATGGAAGATTTTGGTTGATGGGGATTTCCTGCCGTCTTGTTTCGCCTGCGCTCGCGCGTGTCTTACCCCCTCAGTCTCCTGATCAGTCTCAGTTATTTATTATGGTTACAGTCTCAATTTTATCTATCGTCTAAGGTTTTGCAAACCCGGGTAAAATTTTGCCTCATCCAGTAAATCTCTCCAGTCCGATCTGGTTCCACTTTCTAAGATGTCCAGGTACACGAATTCACTAACGCGGGCAAAGGTATTGCTGCTTATGACAATGTCGTTTGAAACTTGCCTGATCTCATCAGGCAAGACTAAAAGTAATTTAATAACTCTACTTACTGAACTTCGGCTTCCTATGTGATATAAAAATGAGAAAAAACATGAACACCTAACATCGAAGCGGCATATAATATAAATTCCGTAGGTGGGTAGGTACCGAAAATAAGGGATTTTAATGTTAATTGAATAGGACGCAGTCCCGCCGCGGGAGCTGTGTGGTAGGCCCGGAAGGAACCTACGCTCAGAACGCGGTTCACCGCCGCATGCCGTGACCGCTACGTCACCCGGGGGAATGACGTGGACATGTGGGATTGCCCGAAAATGGACCCTACCCACTAAAACCCTACTCTCTATGTATCCACAGCCGCTTTTATCGGAACACCACAGGACCTCATAGATAGTTTTTGCTATGGTGTTCCAGCGTAAACCCCAGAGAGAGCCGGCAGGAGCGCGGCCCGCGCCTTAGTCCCACTCCCTCTCCTTACGATGAAAGGCAACGTATTTTCCGCACTTCACACGATATAACACCTATGTATTATGCAACACACTCATATATAGTATTATGTATTTAAACGGGTAATATTTATTTATTTCATTTATTTTATTTATTTATTTACTGCTTGTGGCACTTTTGTCCGTGCATCACTAGATGACCCACTGAAAACCAGCGTCACGGCGACAGTCGTGGCATATGCTGAGTGTGGCCCCATTGCACTCTCCACATGGCACAGGTAACGAGATTAAAGTATCTGTTCTTTTCTTTTTTCGTTTATGTGACTGTTTTTTAATATTTTTTTTACCTTATGAATATTTAAGAATTTTGTGTCGTGTGTCTGAATGTAATAAAGGTGTTTTACTTACTTACTTTACAGTGTTGGGTCAGTCAACACATACAGGAAACGTCCTTATACACAAGGACGTTTCCCAGTCATATGGAACCGTGCAATGCAGGGAAAGCATTCCCCGCTGGAAATAGTGCAAATCCTAGCGGACGGTACCCCTTGCACTTTCTATACATCTTGTCATCAATTTCACACTTGTGCTCTCGCGCACGAGGGCCCGGGATCCGCCTTGACCATGATTGGTCAGATCAGGTAATTACAGGAGAGCGACTCACAGTTACACATTCAGACGCCTGAATGTGCAGATTGGGTACTTCACGATATTTTTCACACGCCATCGGTTAATAAACGACTTATGCAAATAATTTAGAAAAAGCACTTTCTATATATATATTCCTAACTAAGTATTAAAATCTCTCTATCCATTGATGAAAACTGCAATACTATTATTTGCTGCGTTACGTGTATTATACTACGACGAGTATTGTGAAATGAATTATGGCGGCAAACAAGAAAATGTAACGTAAGAACAAACCCCGCGTACTGTAATAAAAGCGTAGATTAATATTATGTAATTAATTATCAGGTAGAACCTATGTGATTCTTTGACGATTGTATCCACTAGACTAATGTACGCCCTCAACCAATGAATCCTTTAACAATGAGTTAATAGAACTTGTAGATCCAATCGAATCATAACTATGACAGCATTGTAGGTCCGCCAAATTACAACATCCCACATTAGTTATATTTTTGTTATACTTCTAGTCAATGGGATGTTTTGGCTAGGGACATATTATCATCTTGATCAATGTTATATTATCAATTTCTATTGTCATGCACGGTTCTTATGGACTCATTAACCCTGTAAGCGGCGGGGTTTTGTATGAATGTATGGGGCGATATTTTACGGGCTTTTTGCATGATATCAATTATTTAAATATTGAATTTATGGTCTGCCTGCATAACGATATCATAGGCTCGACTCTCACAGAGTTTATTGTTTCCAAGGATTATACATATTTAGGTATTAGATGCCAATTTTCTGGAGGATCTAAAGTAAAGTAAGAGGTAGATGAAGTTTCGAGACTTAATTAGTAAACGCAGCCCGAATTTACATACGAAGTAAACATTTTATAATTTTTCGCTACTGATATTGAACCTCTGCTTAAAATCTACATAAAATAAATAATGTTCCGAGTAGCGGAACTTTTCTTAGGAATCGATTGTACAGTACTTAATCAAAGGGTTTAAAATCGATTAAACGTCTACAGGATGTCTGTTGGTACGGCAAGTCATTACTTCCTTTCACTCCTCAGAGCGGCCAAGTACTTATTTCCTTAAAAAAATAGGATATAATTAAATGAATGTCATAGTTGCCGTTCACCCACACACAAATTGTTAACGAGTTCATAAACAAAACAGTAGTTACTTGACTCGATTATTTATGAATAACACGCAAATATTTGTGAAGTAACAAAATATGGAATACCATTTAGTTTTTTAAATAAAATAAATTAACTATTAGTATAAAGTAAGTCAAATGGCGGAAAGTACCTCCACCTTACAGAATACCGCAGTCAAACAATACTCTTTTAAATAGTATTGTCTTTCTGCCGGTGAGTAAGGTCTCCAGTGCTCCATGGGGTGGGAATTTGGGGAACCGTGCCTTTGGCAGTGGAGGGGCATTTGCCTTTTTGCTGCCGGAGCAACGTGTTATAGAGGTGGGCAACGCATTGTCGATACTCTTGGTGTTGCTAATGTCTATAGGCAGTGCTGACCACTTTCCATTAGTCGCCGGAGTGTGCAGGTTGCCTCACGATGTTTACCCTTACCATAGGTTAGTGTATAACTACAGTACATAATTCTGAAATAGTCATTGCTACATGGCGACAGATACGGGGATCGAACTCGGTAGGTACGTCTCGCTCACGAGGCCGACCCGCTAGCCACTAGTGTAGGCCACCGACGCAGACGTCAAATTGCGATATAAATATTGTAATAAGTTTTGGTTTAAGATTTACGTTTACGAGGGAGAGGAAGGGAGAATGAGACTTCCATAAGTAAATGAGATACCTACAATTATTATTTATAGTACACTAGTGAACCCTGCCCGACTACGTTCAAATGGCGTCCTACCCCTACCCTACCCTACCCCTAAACCTACCCTACCCTACGCCTACCGTAAAGTACACCTACCCTTCATTTTTTTTCTTGACTATAAACCTTCCTCTTGAATCACTTTATTGATTAAAAATCTATATTGTTAAAACTGCATTAAAATCCGTTGCGTAGTTAAAAGATTTGCATACATACCTATATACATTTGCATACATATATATATACTTTGTTTTATACTATGTATTGACTAGCAGCTACAAGCTGATGTATCTCAACTGCTCGAAATATTTTATTTTATTCTGTTCAGAGCTTAAACCTTAGAAACCAAATATTTTGCATGAATATTTAAATGCATTAAATTATTTTTCACAATATTGCTAAAGGCGAGAAAAATTCTATGTATATTTTTTTAAATTAAAAACTCGTGATCGTAAAAAAAGGCCACAATTGGGGGTCCGTCTCGTGCGGGCGCGAAGGGTTAACTCTCACGCGCATGACGCGGTGGGCCATTGAAAACGGTGTGCAGAAGATGCGGTTTGTGTAGTATTTAAACTGCCGGCTGCTGTGCGGTTAGCATCGGCGCTCAGTTCCACAAATCCACACGTTCGACACCAGTGCAGTGCAAAATGAGTTCCACCTATTTCCTATCTATCGCTCTCGTCCTGTCTGCAAATGGTGAGTCCTTTGGATTAAGATTACTTAATTAATTTTACAAATATTGCAATAAAATTATTAATTTATATTTAAAAAATGTAACTTCAAAGCTATCATTTTTAGTAATTGAAATAAAATAGGTAGGTTTTAATTTTTAGTTTTAATTGGTAATAATTTTTATTTATAATGTAATAAAGTAAAACTGAAAAATATACTAAACTTATCGAAATTTAATATTAACTAAATTAATGTTACCTAAATGAATACGTATAAATGCAACAGTATTGTCCCCCTTCCACGTGAATTTATCTATAGATAAATATAGAGTTTTATCTATTGGACAAAACCATATTAAAATCCTTTGCGTAGTTTTAAACAAACAGGGTTTTTAATTTTGATATAGATACATAACATCAGGTGTGGTGATAACTCAAATTTAATTTTCATTTAACATGTAGGTACCTACCCACCTTCAATATTATAAAAAACACATATAAAGCAAAATGTATCAGATTATACATTTGATAAAGGATGTTTAAAGAAAATGTTTTTCAATCTTGCAATAATAATCATCATACACTTAATTTAAAAAATATTGTTATACAGTTATAACAATATACTTATAATATTGTCATGCATTGTCATACAATCGTCATTCTCTATCTACCTCTACCGGAAAGAGCCATGCACATATTATTATAATATAATATGTACATATTAACCCTTTCAACGACTCACGTCATACACGAGCTCGGCGCCAAGCACATGCCTCTGAAACAAGGTATCTTGAGTACGCGAAAACATCCGACATAAACACAAAATGCTCTCCCGCTCATTTCATTATGTTATTTACTCAATAACAGATATACTTAAGCCTTTATACTCTAGCCACGTTTCGTGGACAATGCTCATTCATTACGCACACTTGCACAATGATACGAATAATATAACTGAAACACTTCATATTTCAATACGATCCAAGTTATTATGGCGACGAACAACGAGAAGCTACCCACTGTCTTACAAAATTATGCAAATAAATAAATATAACGAAATTTTAGATTTTATATGAAATTACTAAGTCATTTGCGTAACATGAGTTTACCTGCTACGTCTTTTTATTTACAATAAAAATTTGCCAATAATATTTTTGTTATAGAAAACCCAACCCCAAACGTAAATATTGAAATATTTTAATTAAGTATACTCGGTTATTAATTACAATTAATGAAAATTACTGTCATGTAAATAGTCTTTATTGATGTAGATGGATGTTGGCAGTATTAATTATAATCATTTAATATTTACGTAATGTACGAGGGGTTAAAATAGTCTTCAGTAGATATATGGATTATTTATTTTACCATCCAAAGATTTATTATCATCAAATACATTTTCAATCCCTTAATTTAATAGTTTAATCCAACACAAATTGGAGATAAAAATTTTACGGATTAGCTAGGTAGATGTTGTTAATGAAGTCTTAGTTTTGCTATTCTTGTGCCCTTCGCACATGAAACGCTCTAGATCCTACTTAAATACTGCGTCGGCATCAATTACCGTAGCGATCTATTATCAAACGCACTACATCTTGGGGTAATTACTTATAACACATTTTTGAACAAGAATTCACTCACTCTACTCAAAACTAGGTATTAAAAATTCAAATTAATTAATTCAAATATTTTTAAGAGTAAGGTACCAGACGCACCTAGATCATAATTATATATAGAAAAATGATAGATGAAATCCTTATCTAATCTTTTGGGTGGAACATAGAAAACATGCGTTTACTATAATTATCAAAAACAAAGATCCCGTATGTGGCTCACTGTGCAAAAGTGGGGCACAGAATTCTTGTTATTAATTACTGTCATATTGATTAAGAAATTGACAAGGTAGGTACAGTCCTTCAGAAACAGCCAGGTAAAAATTAACGTACGGTACTACATAATGTAAAACAGAACAGCCTATCTAAGTAAAAACTACCAAAAGATGACAGATAAGATCATACATAACTTTATCTTCATGCGGTGGTATCACCTACCTAGAATACAAAGCAACTTATTACTTACTTTCAAAATGTAAGTTCAATTAGGCTAGAGAATACATACAATCAGTTGTAGTAAATCTCTTGAAATAAATCTCTACAATTATCAACAGCGATAAGTAGGTAGGCTCCTAATCTAAAATTGCAGAATACTAAATGTGTCTGCTTTGGCGAATTGTCACGAATTCTATGATAATTTTTTTCTTGTGTAACTAAATATTAATATCTCTCTAAATAGACTCTGTAACAATTGGTATAAGTAGTTTTTTGTCAATACGAGTAGGTAGGTTTATAATTTATCGATCTATATTTGTAATTCAAATACGAACGAACGTGTTGTTGGATGCTGGTATTGCATGGCAATTCATTCAATGAAATAAGTTCTTAATTTTTCACATAATTTTCGTGAATATCTGCTACTCTGCTCAGTTCTTTAAGGGTTCAATAAAAAATGTGTTATCCCTACGTTATACCTCTCTATTATAAACATAAAATTCAGTAGACATGTGCGTCATAATAATGTAAATGTAACACCATGGATATTTATAAAAATAAATTTCGAACAATGGATACGTACCTACATATAAGAACATAACCTGAATGAGGTCTGCATAGTAGACTTCGCGCGCAAAAGCTAGTGCCGTATAAAACTTGTAATAAAATCAATATTTTTTACTGGGCGCGTTATCTTATGATTTCAATTTTTATTTGATGCTAACAAAACATTGTACAACATACACTTAATCCATTACTGATTTGAGCTGTATCACATTACCAAATCAAATTGGATGACAGCATTCTTGGCGCGCGATGAGACTACTTACAAATTATTGCAGAGTTATCGAGTTAAATCGTTTAGGAGCCGAGCACATTTGGAATTCTATACGACCGGAGCTTTCTTGGAGTTACGAGCGTCGGCTCATCGTCTTAGTCATTCGGAAGTTCGGCACGTAATCTCAACGACATGAACATGAATGATGAATCGTTAAGCCTATTTATTGCTTTATAATTAAAATGAATTCGTTGCCGTGAATACTTGCATGAATTGAGCCTGTAGCAGGGTACAGGTTACAAGGAAGCATAGATATTATAACTATAATGACAGTGGTTATCAATGTAAACAAGGAACGCAATGATGCAGTTCGAACACACGTATGCGTGAGGTAATCGCATTATTGTTCGTAAACGATAACATAGCATCAATCATTTCTTTTGTTATGACAACAATGCTTCCCAGCGCAAAACAAATCAACCAGTTTAGATAGCAATGCGTGCCAAATCCTAAAGTCACTAGTTTTCATTAATTACACCTTCTGCAGTGACGGAAGTCAGGAATGTAACGGTTCTTAATTAATTGCTCCACTTAGTGGACGGTTCAGCTCATTAATTACACATAAAAAATACAACAGAACTTACCTCCCTGCATAGTACGCGGTAGGCATCCATGGGTAGTATACAATGTGATGTCATCATACCCACGTTCGTAAAATTGAGGTTTGAGTCTTCTATATCCTAGAATGATGTTTTTTGTCCTTCGTCAATAATTTGAGGATTCGGTACGTTTTCCAAACAAACAGACGATGTTTTCTCAATAATCAGCCTGCAAACATGTAACATTATAATTTTAAGCACCTTCGGTACCTTATCGAAACTGGAAAAAACCGACACGATTCGGCAACGCTTGAAGATTTTGAACTTTCTTTGCAGCATGTCTTGCCTGGGGCTGGGGCTACCGAGCCTCCGACCAAAGGCGATGGGCGGTGTTGCACCCCGCGTGCGGCGGGCGGCAACAGTCGCCCATCGCCATCGCCGCCCGCCAAGCCATCCCCATCTCGATCCCAGCGATGGAACTTATTGGCTACCAGAACCCACTGCCCGGACCGCTGACCATCACCAATAACGGTCACTCAGGTACGCAAGACTAAAATACTTCAGTAAATACATCGACACATTACGACATCAACTTTTATAAGTTGTTTATACAACATGGACAAATAAAATGCGAAACGAGGTTGACGATGGTCTTCCGCTGGGGACCCTGAGACCGATTGAACAGTCTTGGGAGCCAATTGGCACCTCGTGACGGTGTTTTTCTCTCCACTTGACACTTCCCTGATGTTTTGCCGCTATATTATTGCTGGAATCATTTGCTTTTACTAAAAGAATGAACCATCTCTTGTTTCCAGTCGCTTTAACCATACCGAAGTACAGTTCGGAGGAAGAGAAGAAGGGCTTCAGGTTGCCGTACATATTCGGAGGCCCCCTCGATAACGAGTACGAAATCGAGAGTCTGCACTTCCACTGGGGAGACAAGAACAACCGTGGCTCAGAGCACACCCTCAACGACATGAGGCTACCTCTAGAGATGCACATCATCCACAGGAACAAGAAATACAGAAACCTTGCTGAAGCCCTGCAGCACCCCGATGGCCTTTGCGTCCTCGCCTTCTTCTACCAGGTAACGAGCATATCCTCACAGACATCAGGTACTCTCCGAATAGTACAAATGCACATGTCAAAGTCAAGTACCGTCTACGGCCGCAGTCATACACGATATCCATGTGATGTCGAAACGGGCAACGACTTGTTACACAATCCCTATCACCCCCTAAGCGTTAGAAGCCCCTGAAAACTTAGGGGGTGATGGTGAAATCAGGCATAAGTCACCCACATCACCACAAAGTTTGTTTACTCCGCAGGTCGTTGAGTTCGACGCCAAGCTGCTGACTCCAATTGTGAAGAACCTATCAGCCATCGAGAACTACAACTCCAGCATGCAGCTCTCTCACACCTTCTCGCTGTCCTCGATCTTGTCTGGCCTCGACACCGAGAGGTTCTACACGTACAAGGGATCCCTGACCACGCCTCCTTGCGCCGAAGCCGTCACGTGGGTCGTGTTCTCTGACTACCTCCCGATCTCCGTCTTCCAGGTACATACGTTCGAGAGGGCTTTCATTTACATACATGGTGTACTCGTATATAAATAGATCAGCGAACATTTGTTGAAGCTTGATCTTTATAAGTGGTATTGGCACTACAACCCCTAATTCCTCGCATTCCAGATGGACAACTTCCGTGGCCTGCTCTCCAACTTGAACCTGCCTCTGGTAGATAACTTCAGGCAGCTACAACCGCTCTTTGGCCGGCGGGTCTTCGTCCGTATCACGTCAAAGAATCCAAAGTTCAAGAAGACCAAGCTCCACTACTCCAAGTGGGATTGGGTGGGCCACAAAAAGGCCGAAAATGATGTCGCCGAGTTCGACGAATAAACAAAGTCAATAAATTGCAATCTCTGTAAATCCTTCGCAATACGGGTACCTTAAATCTAACCAATACCAAATGATGCTTTTTGATTTGTTTTTTTTAGTATATCAATCTTATATAATTATTTTTTAAGGCGTGTGATCCACTATCTGTATATATACGTTATATTTCTGTGTGAATAGCAATTTCTATTGTATAAGGCTGTTAAACTAATAAAGAAATCTTTTATAATATTTGAAACCGTTTTATTATAAATACATAAATACATTTAAGAGTTCACCTTCACCTTCAATAGATACAATACACAAATTAAAGCAAACATTTTAAAATTAATTTCCGTAGTTTTCTGATCCATACAAACTCTGGAAATAAAAAAAAAAATCATAAAGATATGAAAATAAACATTGGTCCAACAATAAAAACAATCTTACCTTGCAAGTCCTGACGAATTCCACACCAAAAAATCACATAATTAAAAACTCCAAATGCAATAAATGCAAATACAACACGCAACAACAAAATAACAAATTATTTTCGTTTGCACTGTTATTAAATTAAACACCATGATATGTACAAGTTGGTATCAAAGAATTGAAACTGCAATAACGCGTCGTTAAATACACCTCAAGGACTACGAGTCGAACATAAAAAAAAATATCTGTAATGCCAAACTACATGGTGACCCCCCGGCGCCATCTTAATACAGATCTTTTCATGTCGGAGGTGTGGCTAGCACTTTGTGCACGAGGCCTGCATTCAGCCGCGGCGGATCCGCGAGGAACAGGGCTGTACTAAGACTGAGTAACCCGTGAGTGTGGCACAGCATTACTTAATTTATGTAGTAGCTGGGGCATTAATGCAAGCTATTGTATGGAGACCCTGCAGATTGTGATCGAAGCATGAAACTTGGTACAGGTGTAGCTTAGGTCAAAATGAGCAGATTAAGCCCTGTCCCCACCAGATCCGACGGGTGGGGGTGGAGGGGTTGTCGAAGTACATTCGCACTGCTCTACAAAATAAAAAATTATAACGCCTTAAGATTTGACACGAGACCGAGTTTGGTGTCATTTTCGTATATATTAGGGATGAGGAATTCATGTCATCCACCCGCGGCCGCATCGGTGGGAACAGGGCTTAATCTGCTCATATTCACCTAGTACTATGTAGGTATCAAGTTTCATGCTTCGATCACATTCGGCAGGGTTCATGTCACTAACGCCCGACGAAACATTTGATCAAACACTATATATATACAATCGTACATATACCTAGTTTACATAAAAAAATAACAATACGTAATGCGTTAAGAACTTAATAAAAACAATTACAACTATAAAATAGAGCTAGTGGCGCACCTACCGGCGAGTTATAGCAGTTTAATTTCATCAACATAAACTTAAGAGTTAGACTCTAATTTTTACTTAGTATGGTAATTTTGCAATTTTTATCGTGTAGATTTACTCTTTCGCCAGCCAACGCTTATGGAATATGTGAGAAATATTCAATTAATGTTTTTAGCGGAATGTACAGCCACCATCAGAAATAGGGTAGCTAAAGAAAGAACATTCTGCTAGATTGATTTTAATATATTTTTTAAATCTTATTTCCATGATGCAAAGTCAGTTTCTGTGCAACTTAGTTGCAAAGATCCGAAAATAAATGAAAGTGTCATTTTCCTCCGTCTATGTTGTTATTTGGTAGGACTTTTATGGGTAGCCTTATAAGTACCTAGGTATCTATTTATTTTCACGAAGGATTACTGTGCTAGCTGGCGACAATGAAGATCTGGATTGTACTACATTATTAAGGTGTATTTTAGAAATTGCATCTATTTCATTGAGCCATTTCAAATGAAACTACCTATCTACTAAATACTGAGTATTGGTATTCTTTTTTATGTTATACGGCAGTCAAACAGGCAAGCGGGCCACCTGATAGAAAGTGGTCAGCGCCACCTATGAACATCAGTAACACTAGGGGAGTTACCAATGCGTTGCCCGCCTCTGAAGCGACCTCTAATATACCTCTTGAACGATCCCATGTCATAATCTAAAGGGAACATTGTGTCTGGGAGCTCTTTCCACATCCGAATCGTACAAGCGAAAATCATTCTATCGAACCATCGCATGGTGACCAACAGAGGGTCTACGTAGTGGGGATGAGTACCCAGCCCACGGCGGGTGGTGTGATGACGGAATTGTGCTGTGGGCACCATGGTATTGGTAGCTTTCAGTGTTCCATTTAAAATGGCTCATGTACCTATTTAAAAATATAACACTGTGATGGCTACGTACGTAATATGACTGAGCTTTGTCGCGCGATAGGTTTAATATATCTGCCCGTTTTCACTAAACATAGGAACCGTGCCCAAATACTTGCTTTTGACGCTTTGCTAGCTTAAGACGAAAATAAGTTTCACAAACCCCTAGGAAACAACTATCGCCGTTAGGGAACGCTTAAAGTTAGGTAGTGGATTGGGCAATCGGCGGTGCTTAGTCCCTAGGCATCGCCTAAAATAACAGTTACGTTGTTTCCCACAGCAAACTTATCTAACCCGGTGTCCAAAACTGGAACTAAGTGTCGCCATTTTGAAATGTCCCTTTTGTTGTCAACAACAGCGACGTCGTCACCAGTTCAAATAGTTATACATTTAGCAGGTAATGTCTTGTTTACTGCAACGCAAATCGAAAGAGCTAGCAAAAGTTATCTCTCGCTCTAACGCGTGACAAAGCCCGTCAAGCATGCTAATTCCTGATGCAGGCCGATTGGTATGAAAAAAAATATATGATTACTTAACTGAAATCAATAAAAAGCACCTTGTTAATACAGTCACCTCCAAAATTGTCACCTTCAAAATAATCCTAAGATAAGAACAAAGGATAATGGATTACATACCCAAATGTCACAGATTACAGCACATACTCACAACATCGCAAAATGTTTTTGCTATTTACATCATGAAAAACAACATGCTGTTAGTAAAAAATAAAACACTTCATCAAATGTATTTTGTTTCATAATCTATAATACAATTTTAACAGTATCTAAAGATGATTTTAAAAGATTATTATAATTATATTTGAATAATATAACAAACATCTATTGATCTATTTAAATATTTTTTATATGAGTACATATTTGAATTGCTGATGTGGAATGTAAATTGTCCGAAATTGCACAAAAACATACTTACCTAAATTAGGATTGCCAGCATTAAACTATGAAATATATAAAATATAGCAAAGAAATAAGATTCGTAAACAATTTCCCTGCAGTGACTCCACTGTATAATTTTATAGTCAAATACCGGTATATGAACTTCTATTTGTATTCCATTTGTTAATATTAACTTTTGTGATTTAAAGTTTACATGAACAAAGTCACAGGCAAAAGCTAGTGTGTTCATAAATGTTGCAGTGAGGCTTAGAAAAATTTACAAATGGAACACAATTTAGTTCAGTATGTTAGTGGTTAATTATCACTTTTGTAGCTGTATGTACAGGTGCCAGCCAGTAGCAACCAAATAAACAACACCATGCAAAAATGTTACGCTTAACGTGCCATCTCTTCTGGGTTGAACATGCCCTGTGAAAATAAAAATATTATGTTTTAAATATCCATAAATTCGACGTATCATACTCATAAGTTAATAACACAAAGTTTTTCTAAGTTTTAACAAGAGAATCGTGATTTTATCCCTTTGAACACCTTTTTCGCAACTGCTATTCGCAAATAGGAACTTTTATTCCTTGATCAAGAGAACAATTTTATTTTTGTATTTGGGTTTTTAGTAGGCATCATGATTATTCCTGATGATTAAGTTCTGCAACTAGTTGGGACAACAGATTTTTCCTTAATTGTAATTTTTGTTATCTACTCATAATCTATTTTGTTGGTTTGCATAAAAACTATGGCATATCAGGACATGTACGCCAACACTGAGACCTTCATAAAAACCATCAAAAATCTTAGTTGCGAAAATAGCTAGAGTTAGGAATTTCATGATGTTGAATATTGGTAGAGATTTGATTATCAAAAATCTACAGTACATAATACAGTAAATTAAGTATAGCAAGATCAAGTAAAATTAAATACAAACCTTTGCACGACGCAGAATGGAATCCTTGGAAGGATCATATGGGTGGTCCTTGGATGGAATCTCAAGGACTGCAGGTACGGGGGATGTGTGGGCATCTAAAAGATGACGAACCAACTCTGCAATGTTCTGGTTGATGAGGATGATGTCAATGTCATCGCGCTTGACGAATCTCTTGAAACAGTCTTCGATTTCACTCACTGGAGTGTCTGGAGATTATAAAAAACAGTGGTTATAGCAAACTTTAGCAGTAAAGATTAGTTTTTTCCATAAAGTATTAGAAGAATAATGTTCAGGTAGTAAATATACTCCTCGTAATAGCTAAGGAACAATTACAACTGCGTAGGAAATGGGAATTAATGATAGAATCAGAGTAATCTGGAAAAGGTCACTTACTCTTGTCAACAACCATGAAATTTGGGTGTCTGTTCTTGTTAATTTCGCCAATACCACCCAAGAGGAAGCCCACACAGGTATCCTGAAACAAGGGAGCAGTATTTGGGATATTATATGCTAACAATAACAATAAAATTGTGAAATCGAGTAGGGACATCCAGTTTATATATCAAGGGCAGTTGTATATGGCAATTTTTACCTCATCTCCAATTATGCTGATAAGTTTTCCTTTAACAGCTGAAGCCAAAGCCATTTTTGTGTGATTTTAGATTTTTTTCGTGATTTTAGAAACAAAAACTGAATCAAGAGTTCATCACCTGACTTCGATTAGTTTTTGAACAGTTGGTAGACCTGCACAAACGTCACAACAACAAATACGAAGGTGTTGTAACTAGTTATAATAAGAAATGAATATTTGCACAACTAGGGATAATAAAATTGGAGCGTGGATTAACCACACCGGTATTGAGAAACGTTTCTAAACATTTAGAAACATCTGCTGTGGAAGCAGTATCGAAAGAAATTCAAGGACCTCCGTGCCACACAGTTATACATACAATCTGAGTAGATTGGGTATGGACGCACCAACATAGAGAAAAAAATTACTAAAGCAGTTGAATATTGTACCATTTAAACCCAAAGATATTAGAAATCGAGCATAGATAGAGCCTCGACATATAGAGTCACTCTGTCACAACTCTAAAAATGACACAATGCATTACAAAAAGCTAGTAGCACTAGTAGTTTCGCACAGTGTATTGTAGCCAGCCGTATGGACAGAAGATAATTTTGCGCAAATTGACGGATTTGTTGACTTTGCTCGTCCATATCGACAGAGAAATGGTACTCATTGTAGAGTAAACAGTCAGTGCGCTCGCCACTGGCCATTGTACTTGAACTCTCCACTGTCCTTAAACAATGTAAATTGAGCATAACAGTAGACTAACGTCTGAAAACTGTTATACACAAAGCATGTAGTTACCCTTTTTACCTGTAATAGCTTGATGCAAAACAAAACTGTTTCAAACTGTTTTGCGAAATTGGTGTAAGAGCACCTTGAGTTTAGAGCGACTGATGGAGACACAAATAAAACGACTGACTACTGCCAAATAATAACTAACTGTTATTAAAACATAATGTAAATAATACGTAAGTATTTCTTGTGATGACCCTATAAACCTTCCTCTTGAATCACTCTATCTAGTGCTGAAATCAGCATCGAAATCTGTTGCGAAGTTTAAAAGATTTAAGCGTACCTACATAGATACATACATAGAGACATAGGGGCATGTTTTAAACTATGTACTATGTACCTAATAGATATAACAAATGTATATCTCTACATTCACCTCTACAAATTGTAGTCTAAGCTGCTTAATAAAGTTTATTGCAACAGAGAATCATCTCCATCAACTAGCTTGTAGGTACATGAAAAAAAAATGATCGAAATCGGTCCAGCCGCTAGCACACAGATGCAACCGTTATACACTCCTTTTTTACATAGAACACGATTTGAGTTAGGCTGCTTGAAGGCCATATTTTCAACCTAGTTATTAGCACAAACTTGTGCAAAATATCAGCGTATATTGTGACAACATTTGATTATTAGTTTGCGGCAGACATTTCTGTCATAGTGACGTCCGTAGTGAGTCAGTCAGAATCCGATCAAAATAAATTACTGGTCTGTGGAACTGCGAAACACAACAACTTGTGTGTTTTTGTGTGGTATTTGTTTGTGTAATATTTATAATTATTAGTTAAAAGAGTTTAATTAAGTTTTAACATAGCTGTATATACCATGTTGTCGTTAAAACATTATGGCAGTAGCTCAGAAGATGAAGCAGACGGTGAATCTGACAGTGTAAAACAACACAGCAACGAGGCTTTGATTACACACTTGAAACCCGTAGATCCCAGCATATCTCTAGCAAACAAGATGCAGATATGTGCTGCCCCAGTCGTAATGCCTACGGTACAGTTTAAATCCTATTACAATTAATTTAATTATAATAACCTAACTATTGTATATCCGAAAAGCTATGTTGTTGCAATAAAGTACTTACTTACAAACTTGTATTAGATAATAATATTTATTTTTCTCTATTTATAAGCCATAACCTTCATTACATTTAAACATGTACTACCATTTGGCTCAGCAGAATGGAAAATTTAATTTTGTTTTGAAACTACTTATGTGATAGAAGTATTTATACATGTGATGATAGGTAGATGAAGAGCGTCGGTGGCCGGGCGGTTGAGTATCCGACTCGTAAGCGAGAGGTATCAGAGGTTGAATCCCGCTGCGGCCATGTACTAATGACTCTTTTCTGTGTTATGTGCTTAAGTTGAATTCTGACCGATGCGGTTATGGTGAGGGAAAACATTGTGATGAAACCTGCAATTTCAGGCTACTGAATTTGTAACCATGATCCAATCTGGTCAGGTTCCCCTGGTAGCAGGGTCACAGAGGTCAGATGGTCGTTGTTCCACTGTAATTACCTGATCGCCAAATGTTGGATCATGGTCAAGGTGGACCTCGGGCCCTCGTACTCGAGAGCATAACCGGGACATTAATGCCAAGATGGTTATTGAAGTAGATGATTATGTCATGTAACAATCCATCGTGTTTCAGAATAATGATGACACAAGAGTTCTATTGCAAAATAATCAAGAACTGATGCACAATCCAAGATATGAGGAGTTGTTTGCACCTACATACGGACCAGAGAACCCATTTCAAACGCAGCAGATGAAGGCTAATAGAAATATGCTTTCCGGTTTTGTAGAAAAAGCACACATTAGTGAATTTCAATTTGAGAATCAAAGGAGAACATTTACAAGTTATGGTTATGCAGTAGATCCATCGACAAATAATGAAGAACATGAAGGCGAGAAAGTTGTTGGTAAGAAAATTTAAAGTTTAATTTTTCAAAGTTTTATGTCCCCAAACAAACATAAAAGTATGCAAGTTCCATTGTGTGCTTTTATGTTTGTCTGTAATTAAGATTTCTACTAAATTGGTTCAGTATTTTCCCTGCACTGTCAGTATACCCTATGTACCCATATGAAATGTAAAATAACTAAAATATTGTATTTTACAAATACCACAGAAAAACACACAAGTTGCGAATCACCTTCCACAAACCTGTGGTTTAGTTTGAACGGATACTGACATCACTTTCACTATTAATCCTAAATTATGACAAGGTTGATTACTATTTAGGTTTACTCTTCAGTTTTTTATTTTAATATTCAGCCTACGTTTCGCTGCGCCCGGGGAGTACTTTATTAGGAATGTTACGTATCTAATTTCTTTTAATTTTTTAGTATCAGCAATGGTAGCAGCCCCAGAGGAATCAGAAGGCAAAACAGTGTTTGAAAATATAAAAAAACGGCCACAGGACTTGAAAAAGCGAGTTAAAAATGACACACCTGAAGATATAAACGGATTCCTTGGACCTTGGGGTGGATATGTTGGAGAGAAGAGGTAATATTTATTTATTATTTATATATTTGTTGATGCACTAGCAGCTTGAAGCTGATGCTTGCATTTCACTAGCACTTGTGTTAGTCACTTGTTTGTTTAATATGCTCAAACATACTTTATGATTAGGTAGATAACAACAATAAATATGAGGTATGGGGCCCAATCAACTTCACATGGGCCCAAGTAATCCTCACCTGCTCGTGGTCTCTCTGTTGACAGACAGACAAGGCTCTAGCGAACCAGCTTTTCCCTAATGGGTTTTGTGGGACGGATGGTAGTCGCCGCATGTAAAAAGCCAAAACACTGCATTAGTTTGAAACGCATGCAAAAGTCAGGTAAAGATAATACTTCCCGTGCTAGGTCTTCATTCTTGAATTCAGATTGAATTCATTCAGAATGGGCTAGGGCTACCCTGCCACAAGCGGGCAGGGCAAAAGACGTCAGCATACCTGCAAGCTCCGCCACCTTGAACATTGGCTCCCTGGTGCCGTGTTATCATTAATTATCACTGAAATTTGCTTGCCAATAATTAATTACCAAAACTAATATGTTGAAGAGTACCTGTGTACCTGAATAGCATAATTCCTTGTTCTCTCATGGAAATTGATATGAGCATAATTATGTTTATATTAAACATTTCAGGGTAATGAAACCAGAAGGTGATGAAGCCAAGGAGTTGGAAGAAATAGTTGCCAAGAGACAGAAGAAAGGCAAAGTTGACGATGACAAACCAATTGAAGAAAAATCAATATTCCATTGTAAGTGCAATGGATACAAAATCCGAATGAACACAGTTAACTTTTCTAAATTAAGCTCTCCTGGTAGTTTTCTTTTTTCCTTTTAACAATAAATAAATTACTCAGGTTAAAATTGAAAACCTGGTAGGACCCATATTAATGTTAAATATTTATGAAAATGTTTTAGGTTCCTGCTTGTTTTCAAGCTTGCTTTGTTTCTTTACTGTGTAAGTACCTGTGACATTCAAAAGTGTTTCGTTTTGAAAAAATCCAGGTTTACATGATATTTATGTCATCGTAACATTGCGAAAACCGCTAGTTTACAATCGAACGTTTACAAACTATCGAAAAATTGTGAACTGTTACATTCTAAGGCAATTCTACACTGTTACGACGATTCGCGGCGCTCCTCATCAAGCACAACACAAACCTAACCTAACCGAATTTAAACCTCTCTAAAGTGTTTCCTCAAAATTATGTGTTTAATTGTGAATGATTTGGTGGATTTTCTTGTAGTTTACAATATGTTGACAGTTTACAATCTAACGTATTTGACGTTAGATAACAAACTGGCGGTTTTCGCAAACTTGTGCGATTACTACACCTGGCTAAATTTATTCGACTAAATTCAGAAACAAAAAGCCTGACAGCAAATCACAGCAAATCACACGTATTACTCATAGAATAAGGTCAATTTGTGTATCACTTATATTATGTTTCCAGTCGCTCCGCTATTCGTAAAAAAGTAAAAAAGGCGTGATACAAAAATGGATCTTATTTTATGATCGCCATACATTCAATTCTTATTTCCTCTCACACCTTTTGCTTCTGAATTTAACACTTAGCAATAATAAGCGCATTACGATGACATTGACATCGCACTCAATATCAGCCGTTAGAGCTGGTATTGTAGCCGTGCGGTGCGTGTGTAGTTACACGATGTGTGGTATGTTGCAGTGGACTCCGCGACGGACTACCAAGGGCGGTCGTGGGTGGCGGCGCCGCGCTCCGAGACGCAGCTGCGCAGCGCCGCGCCGCCTGACAAGTGCTTCCTGCCGAAGGTAAGCCACATCGTGCGCCTTGTTGTATGTTATACGACAGACAAACAGGCAAGCGGACCACCTGATGGAAAGTGGTCACCGCCGCCTATGGATATCAGCAACACCAGGGGGGTTACCAATGCGTTGCCCGCCTCTCGAGAGACCTCTAAAATACCTCTTGAACGATCGCATGTCATAGTCCAAAGGAAACACTGTGGCTGGGAGCTCATTCCACATTGGAGCCGTACGAGCGAGAAACGTTCTTTTGAACCTTCGCGTGGTGACCAACAGAGGGTGAATGAGGCCCACGGCGGGTGGTGCGATGGCGGCATAGCGCCTACTTACGGGTTCGTTGTCAGTGGCGATCAGAACTTGAAAGCTACGTTCGGCCAGCGAGCAGAGTTCGCAGTACACCGCCTCTTATCAATTCAGCTTTTTAACTTCTGACGAAACAAAAGGGTGTTATAAGTTTGATTTGTGTATCTATCTGGTTTTGCGAAAGACGCATTTTGAGAAAGGGACTTTTTGCTATCAAGGTACATTTTGAGAAAGGGGCCATTATGCGACAAAAGGGTGACTTTGTCAGTCTGTGGCATCGTAGCACCCGAATGGATGGGCGGATTTGGATGCGGTTCTATTTAAAAGCTAGTTCAATGGAGATGGTTCTTAGCTTTGTTTTATTAAAATCGGTTTAGTAGTTTACAAAATATATGTGTTTAAGTAAACATGGTCGGGGGCTATCCGACTTTTTCTATCCTTAGGTTATTGTATATAATTGTGTAAAATCATTGGTTCAGTGGACAAAATCTGGACCAACATGACATCTTGTAATAAATGAAATACAAGTACTAGCTGTCATGTTATCTCCGAATTTGTCTACTGAACAGTTAATTTAGTGGCATTGTACCTTAAACGGTAACAAAAATAATTTAGTTTCTCTTCATAACATTGCCATTCTTAATACCCACAATGTATAGTCCACAATAGTACAGAAACTAACAAAATACACAGACTTTAAAGAAATCTCGAATTTGAAAATTTTATAAAGTATCGATTGTCCCAATAGTTCTGTCCACCACTGGTACCATACCAACCCAATTGCACCAATCCATTTTAACTCAAATTTACCACAGCTCACTTACAAACAGCTGCACATGGCCGTAGTACTCAATTCTTGCGGACTTGTGAGGAAGTGCCTGCAAACCAAATATATTAATTTTATGTTTAGTACTCGGCTTAAACTCGTGCTATTTTCTCCGATTCTTTTAGCCAAATATACTATATATAAAATCAAAAATAATAATGATCTCTTTTCAGGCGCATATCCACACATGGAAGGGGCACACGAAGGGCGTGGCGGCGGCGCGCTGGTTCCCCGGGACCGCGCACCTCATGCTGTCCGCGGGAATGGACTGCAGGGTGAAGGTGAGACTGACTTGCCATAAGCGTTTATTTAGTTTCACCTGTTCCGGTGTGTCATCATTATCATCACACATAACAGTCCACTGCAGGACTTAGGACCTCTCCCACGAAAGGGGAGGTTATTGCCATAATCTCCATGCTTGGCATGCGAGTCAGAGATCGCAGTTTTATAAATATAACAAAGGCGAATGCTGCTGCCCATTTTCCAGCCTACGGAGACTAGATATTTTATCTCGAAAACATTAATCGCCTTATACGACACCCATGAGTGTAAAGGTTTGGTGCTATTGTATTCTGTCGGACACCACACGAACGGGCAAAAAATAAAAAATGGAATTCCCGATTGAGCTGAAATTTTGCATACTGACAACTCAATATTATGATACCATCGAGTTGATCTGATGGTGGAGACGGGAGGTGGGCATTTGGGCTCGTTTGATCACTCTTGAAAAGTACAGACTGATCGTAAAATAGAAAGCGGATTGAAGTTTGCTTTGTTTATTTTTATTCATTTGAGAACTTGTTAGAAGCTTTTGTGTGGTTGTAATAAAACTTTAGAAATCAAAATTCACCCGGTTTCCGGCATTCAATCTAAATAATTTTTTTATGCTGCTAAGTGACAAATGAGCAGACAGCTCACCTGATGGTAAGTGGGAACTGTCGCCCATAAAATCAACAATTTCTACATTTAGGTCGCTGGTAACAAAAATACAGAACCACAGGTGCATTGCCACTATTAGGACTAAGATGAAATGCCTCATGCCTTTAAATTCGCTGGCTACCTTATCCTTCAAACCGGAACACAACAATGCCAGCATTGTCGCTTGGCAGCAGAAATAGATAAGGCGGTGGTACTCACCAAGGCGGACTCCTCAGGCTTGACAGAGTCCTACCACCTGATAAGCATCTAAGCATATTGCCACAGAAAATGTGTTCAAAAACTATCAAAACTGTCAACCGTATAACAACCTGTGTGTAGGCAGTGGCCTCCCACAAGGTGGACCGACGACCTGGTAAAGATCACAGGTACCGGCTGAATGCGGAAGGCCCAGGACCGGCCTTTGTGGAAATCTCTAGGAGTGGCCTATGCCCAGCAGTGGGCGTCTTTCGGATGATATGATGTTAATGATAATGATGTGACATCTGATGCTTGTATTCTAGATCTGGGAGGTGTACGGTTCGCGGCGTTGCGTCCGGACGTACTTCGGTCACCGGCAGGCCGTGCGTGACGTTAACTTCAACAACGCGGGGGACCGCTTCATTTCCGCTGGTGAGCTACCTGTTCCTGGTGACTGTAGAGGGCGCGTTATAACGTACCTGCGTTTTATAACGCGCTCTCGACCCCGCCCGTGGATTTTAATGCAAGGACTGCTTTGTCATTGCAACTAAATCAACAAATCTTTATAATAAACTAGTGGACCTGGCGCGACTGCGATCGCCTGGTGTTCTACCACTACCCTACCTCTACCCAACACCTACCATACACCTACTTTACCCCTACCCCTCTATATTGCTTATAAACCTTCCTCTTGAATCACTCTATCTATTGTTGAAAACCGCATTAAAATCGGCTGGAATGAAGCGACTTTGTTTTATACTATGTATAGATAATTAACAATAATCATTTTGTCGTCAATATCCCGTTCGTGATCTCCCGATGATCCAGGATTTGGCAGGTCCAGCAATTACAGCGGAGCGACTGTCATCTCACCTCCGTGACCCTGTTAACAGGGGAATCTGTCCAGATTGGATCATGTATACACATTCAGTCACCCTAATGTGAATGTCTCCTCACATTAAGAGTTGTTTTCTCTCACTGTAAGAGTATCCCGTAGCACGTTAAACACAAAACAACGCCATCTAGTGCCAAATTATGTTTTTGTTTATTCCTATCTAAACATAGTATAAAACAAAGTCGCTTAAATCTTTTAAACAATGCACCGGATGGTTCCGGGCCGAGCAGAAATTGAAATTATGAATTTTAACTTCTGTTATGGGTACGACGCCCGAATACTGGAATGTCTCTTAATTTTAAGGCCTCATTAGATATCGTGCCAAGTGAAAGTGACAAGTTTAAGGAGCACTTAAAGTTAACTATTCGGGCGTTAGTGTTATATGTATAATAAGTATGTATTTAAAAGTATATAAGTAGTTGATCAGTTATCTATAGCACCCATAACACAAGCCAGCCTTGCTCACTTTAGGGCTAGATGGCGCTGTGTAAATTCTCCAATAATTTATTATTATCCTTACGTGAGGTACCTAGTATATGATCCCACATTTTGCGTGGGGGGTTAAAACATTCCAACATGTTGCCAGGCCTCGGTAATACCGACTTGGTATCGCATAATTATTTCTCTGTAAAAAGTTAACAGCCAATCCTACGACGGACTCGGCGCTAGCTACTATTTAAGTAAAAAAAAGTAAAAACTCTTTATTGCACACATGCATATGATAACATTCAAGAATCTACATAAAACATACCTACATGCGCGCAAAGGCGGCCTTATAGCTTTAAGCGATCTCTTCCAGACAACCTTTGGGAAGAGGTAATTTGTTTATTTATTGATAATCCTCCTTATTAATTTTTTTTTCTCTATCGCAGCGTACGACCGCTACATAAAGCTGTGGGACACGGAGAGCGGCGCGTGCGTGTCGCGGTTCACGGCGCGGAAGGTGGCGTTCTGCGCCAAGTTCCATCCCGACGAGGACAAGCAGCATCTCTTCGTGGCCGGCACCTCCGACAAGAAGATTATATGCGTGAGTTGAAGAGCCCTTCGAGCTTTTATGTAACTGACAATCATCATCACAGCCTGTAACGGTCCACTGCAGGACTAAGGGATTCGCCCACAAAATTTGCCATAATCTCCACGCTTGGCAGACTGGTTGGAGATCGGAGTGTTATAAATATAACAATCGAAAAAGCTGCTGACTATTCTCCAGCCTACGGAGACTCTTGATCTTTTGCCTACAAACCTTAGGTCGTCATGTACGACACCCATGAATGTAAAGGGCTTGTGCTATTTTACTCTGTCGGACATCACACGGCCTACTCTCATTAAGCAGATTTTTGATAATTATTGTGGTTAGCGAGAACTGATTTTTTCCTAAACTTTTTATTTATGCTACTCAGTGACAAGCGACCTACATACAGCCCACCTAATGGTAAGTGGTAACTGTCGCCCATAACATCTACGATTCTTACATTTAGGTTGCAGGTAACAAAAATGCAAAACCGCAGGTGCGTTGTCACTGTGAGGATTAAGATGAAAAATGCCTCATGCCTGTTATTTCGCTGGCAACTGGCAACACTTTCACACCTCTAAATGCCTTAAAGCATATTGGTACATATGCTCATATTGTGTATCATTTCCCTGTACAGTGGGACACCCGCAGCGGCGAGATAGTGCAAGAGTACGACCGGCACCTCGGGCCCGTCAACACCATCACCTTCGTCGACGACAACCGCCGCTTCGTCACCACCTCCGACGACAAGAGCCTGCGCGTGTGGGAGTGGTAAGATGGGCTCTCATTTGCTGCGGTTTGGATGGGTGTTTGTGGTAGGCAATGACGAAGAAAACTTTTTACTCCATAAGACGGTTTGGATGGATGTTTGAGGTGGGCAGCGACAAAGGAAATTTCTTACTCGCTAAGGAGGACAGGGCATATGGTTCAATTCAATTTCTATGGTAATGCTGTCTATGAGAGAATTCTAGTTCTTATGTTACTTGTTTTTGGGCACATCTATCGGTAAAAGGTATACACGCATTATTTGACAGTATGCGCTATCCTTTTAAAATGAGTTTCTTTCGTCATTGGTAAAAAATCGTGAATTGAGGTAGAGCACAGCGGGATATCGAAATTTCGAGGTACAAAGGGGCCTTCTACGCCTCCTCCAACGTGGCATATGCCGACTGCTCTCAATCTATATAGACCGGCCGCTCAGTGGAATTCCGTTCGCAAAAATTGAGGACTGCATTCTGACTCCTAATATTTATGTAGACATTCATCATCACAGCTCGTAACAGTCCACTGCAGGACTTAGGGCATCTCCCACGAAAGGGGAGGTTATTGCCATAATCTCCACGCTTGGCAGGCGGGTTGGAGATCGCAGTGTTTAAATATAATAATGCAAAATGCTGCTGCCCATTTTCCAGACTACGGAGACTCTTGATCTTTTGCCTCGAAAACATGTACGTAGGCATTGTAGTGATCTAATTGACAGAGTTGCCAACAGGATTGTGGTCCCCCTCTCGTCTCCCTCTCAGTTAATGGTAATTATCAATACATTAACGCAAAGCTTACTGCACGGATTTTGGTGAAATTTCGCAGTTTTGTAGCTTATAGCCAATAGCACTACTTAGGCGACTCTTAAAGTTAAGCTTATCGAGTTTAGTTTTCACTTCAGGTTGGTGCCGACTCAATGCATTTTCATGTTAGGAATATATGAAATCGACATAGGCGTCGCCTAAAGTTTAGCTCAATCGGGCATTATAACGCAGAATAACACATACACTATAATTTATCCTGAAATCCAATGCGGTTCCATAATATGGGATGAGGAAGGAAATAAGGAAAAGTTTATGGGACAAAAGTTGGTGTCCATCTCCGAAACTACTGAACCGATTTTGAAAATTACTTACACTCATAGGAAGCTACATGATTCTCGAGTGTCATACTTGACAATCCCGGGAAAGTAATAGGATCCTGCGGGATAGTTAAATGTTTACAGAGATCCGAACTGCGCACGGACAAAAACCGCGGGAAACCTCTATTATATATCTTTTCTCTACCATCAGGGACATCCCAGTGGACATGAAGTACATAGCGGACCCCTCGATGCACTCGCTGCCAGCCGTCACGGTGTCGCCGAACGCCAAGTGGCTGGCATGCCAGTCCATGGACAACAAAGTGATAGTGTTCAGTGCGTTGAACAGATTCAAGATGAACAGGAAAAAGACATTTACCGGCCATATGGTGGCCGGATACGCGTGCTCGGTGGACTTCGCGCCAGACATGAGGTGAGATATATTTATTCTTACATAGTGGCATTGGGCAGGGCACATAGCTCGAAGAACAGATGGCCGATGGGGCAGTAAAGTTCTCGAGTGGCGACGCAGCCGCAGCATAGGTAGGCCTCCCACAGGTGGGCCGACGACCTGTTAAAGATCGCAGGTACCAGCTGGATGCGGAAGGCACAGGACCGGCCTTTGTGGAGATCTCTGGGGGAGGCCTATGCCCAGCAGTGGGCGTCGTTAGGCTAATATGATGAGGTGCATCGTATAAATTAAAGTCGCTTTTCACGTCTGTCTGTATATCCGCTAACTTATAAATCACGCAACGGATTTTGCACTATCATTTAAAGAATTTCTTTCAGTAAGTTTATATGTGTAATTCATGTATATTATAATAGAGAAAACTCGCCAAACACCTTTTGGAAGCCGGTGAGGGTTGCTTGTTATCTCATAAAGGACCGATCATACTGGAGCTCAAAGTACGCTGTCGCTGCGATAATGCGGCTCATCGGCTCAGTAAGGTTCAAAAGTAATGCTCAAAAGTGACAGTAACGAGCCTTATCGCAGTTACAGCATATTTAGAGTTCCGGTATGGACAGCTCACGTCTAAAACACGCAATGAGTCGCGTGACGACCTGAGTGGTTCAGTTGGTTAACATCCGGTCTGCCACGCAGAGGTCCCTGGTTCGATTCCCGGCCGAGCAGAAATTGATATGTTTAATTTTCCTTACTGTTACGGGTCTGGGTGTTATATGGTATAATATAATAAGTATGTATTTAAAGTAAGTATGTACCTAGCACCCATAACACAAGCTTTACTTACTTTGGGACTACATGGCGCTGTATGAATTGTCCAAGCATATTTATTTATTTATTATTTTATTTGAGCTCCGGTGTAGTCGGTCCTTAACTCGACAAGTTCATTACATCGCCTAGGTTCCATCCCATTTTGATGGCACGCGGGTAATAGTTGCTGTTCGTTACTTGTTTATAGTTTTATACACGCAGTAGCCTCTGCTGCTGACTTTACTCGCGCAGATTTCGAGACAAGCTAACCTAATTTATTTCCATACAAAATGTTGGCCGAATCCGTTCGTCTGGGGCCCAAGTCTGCCTTAATTTAACTCTCATGTTATATTTATAAAATAGACAAATTGGGGTATTCTGCAAAATCTTGTATGTATCGATAGTTAAGAGTCGTAATTGACTCCGTTGAAGTCACTGGTATTGCCTTCTAAAATCTACTGAGAGATTGCTGTTTTAGTCCACAATCGAGTTGTAATTAGAGTAGCAAATAGTTGAATAGCAGTTCATTGGAATATCACTGAAGTCTTAAATTAGTAGCTGAATACGATAACCCAAGACTTTCTAGCAGGCTTGGGACCCCGTTGACGTATGTAATTCTGTTTATTTTTGAAAGGGGCTATTCACACAATACCTTATCTCTTACATTGACTTTCTGTAGAAACCAGTTTGACTGAAATTCAAAGTGGTTGGGCGATGCACCACCTGCATGCTCTTGCTGATTACGTAAAGAATCAAATGTAATACAATAAAGCGGACTACACACTTTCAGTTTTAACTGCACAGTCTTCACTGTACTGTCGAACTGTTCAGTTAAAACGTATGTGTGTAGACAAAACTGAGAACTGTACAGTTGAACTGAACGGAAAATCGAATCTAATCGAAATTTCATTAGATAAAACTGTACAGTTAAAATTAATAGTGTATAGCAAAAACTGCGCAGTCGTTGTGGTAATATCTTCTTAGCTTACTTTATTCTTTTACGTTTTTTAGAAGCGAGTTAAATTAAAGGTTTTACTAAACGAAAATAGATTACAACTGAAAACCCCCTCCTACCTCCTTCTGACGCGTTGGGTAAAAACTCTACTAAACGTGTGGTTTTAACTGAACAGTTCGACTGTTTAGTTAAAACTGAAGGTGAGTAGCTCGCTTAAAGCGTATAATCGAATCTATTGTTCAGGGGACCTACAACGCAACCTGTTTACAAATACACTAACACTGCATCTAATTTCTCTTCGAGGCAACTAACCTATTGACACGAATGAAGATGATTGAATTGTTAATTTTATTACGTACTACAAAGTTGTTGGTGTCAAATGTCAAACCCGTGTGTCAAACTAATCAGATACATACATCAATGAATCGTACATTGTAGGGTTGTGCAAAGTTATTGAAGTTCTAGAATTCTGTGCCATGTCCTTAGGTCAACTATAATAGTCGATCTAAGGCCATGTTATGAAAACCGATATCTTAAATTAACATTGGCTTTAAAATGGAGTCTGTCCCTATGTATGCTTAGATCTTTTAAACTACACAACGAATTTTAATGCGGGTTTCAACAATAGATTGATTCAAGAGGAAGGTTTATAAGCAAAAAAAGTGTAGGAATGGGTAAAGTAGATGTGTGGTTGGTGCAGAGTAGGGTAGGGGTAGGACGCCACTTGAACGATGTCGCTGCAGAAGATGGTGAATTTTGTCTCAATAGTCGTTAAACGTGTCTGCTAAATGAATTGAATGCGTTTTTCACCGACACGATGGTTAGACTTTTAGACTGATTCAGTACGTTTATTTACGGTCGTCTATGGATACGTATACGTATATGTATATCGGACCCCTCTAGCATTGGCTTATTAGTAGTAGCACAGCCCGAATTCTCTTGAGGTGAATGTATATAAATATTGAGCTAAAAGTAACCAAAACCGTGTCGACCAACCCGATAACTGTGACAGTTTATGTGTAGTGAATTTATCATGAAAATTTTAAAACTATCTAGGAACATAGTTTGTACTTTTGTGAAGCTGGGCCGGTCGCTAGGACCTATTATGTTTGCTATAATTATGACGTGTAGAGACAGAATCCTATAGCTTAAGAGTAGAAACACCCCTTTTCATACACGGGCGCCGTATGAGGCGACGAATAAAAAAATAATCATCTTAACGTTAATATCCCGGTTGTGCGTGAAGACCTTCCACCTCCGTCCACCTTGACTGTGGTCCAAGGTTTGGCAGATTAGGTATTTACAGCGGAGCTATTGCCATCTGACTTGCGTGACCTTATTATCAGGAGAACCAGATTAGATCATGATTACACATTCAATCGTCACGTTGATTTCCCTCACCGTGAGAGCATCAGTTAGTGTTGAACTAATGTACAAAACTCAGAAGCTGCACTGGGGATAGAACTCGATACCTCCAGCTTACGAGTCCGACCTGCTAGCCATACGATTCGACCAATACGGCCAAAATGGGTGAACGAAAGGGTAGTATCCAAGTGCATTTTCCAACGCGGTTGAAGGCTCATCCTAATAAGAGTTTGGTGTATAGGTTTATGTTCGTCTCTATAGGGTTATAATAGTATGTTGTAATAGGTCGTGTCGTCGTGTCTGGCAGTGGCAATGGTATCTGGCAGAGTAGAATAATAACATCAACCTCTTCTAGCCGCGTCGTACAAGGTGGCTAATGTATTTTAGGGCAGACCAGCTAGACCTCCGTAGACACAATAAAATGGTTGACGTTGCTAGTGTATGTTTTCATAACAGCAATCTCCAAATCTTCTGCAAAAGCGTGGAAATTCCTTCATCAATGTGGAGAAGGTTCAAGTCCAAGAGTGGACTTGTGGGCTGTTGAGTATTGCCCGTTACGGGTCAAAGATTGATATTGTTATTGATTTTTTTATCGTTACGTCATTGACGTGCAAGTCACTGTTTGCTGCGAATAACTGTTTTGCCTATTCAAAGTGACTTGTCGATAATTCAAAGCACAGCTGAGTCACGGTGAGATGATCACGGGAATGTGACCGCGCAGTTTATCGCGCGAAATGGCGTCGCTCGCTTTGTATTTTCTTCTTTTTGAACACATCGCTCGCTTCTAGAATAATGTATTGACTACGGCCCAATGAGATGAGATCCTAAGAATTTCTTCTCCCTCACTGTTTGGCTGGCCGTAGCTAGTCTCTGTCTCATCTGGGCCACGCGGTTTTTGAGGTCCGCACCACCCACGAATCGATCCTGTTCGGAGGATGGTTACGTCGCAGGATGTCTTGTAGACTAACCCAGAACGTAGTGTTTTCGGTGGCGACGCAGCCGGACTGTGATTTGTAGGCACTGATATTACTGATAAGGTTTCAATCAATAGGCGCTTTGAACGACATGAGTCGGTCGCTCACTCTGCTCACCTCCAAGATGCCGTTCCGGAGTTCGTCGAACATCGTTATAGCGACCTCATTACTTCCTTCAGCATCCGGTGCACAACAACTTATACCTCTGTCTGATATGCCTTGACCTGGAGTCCCGCCATTTTACCGTGCCAGCTCCTGTGTATGCCAGTCCGGGAACCAACATTGAGCGTGGCCAAGCGTAACTTTCTTCTTTAACACTGCCCACGCGTGACAGAAAAGCCATCGTCCACTTATCGCACGTGTAAGGCGATACGCCTGCGCGTTCAAACGTGAAATCTACAATAAATAATATGGAACAAACTAGAAATTACCGTTTATTTGTATGATCGCTTAGTGCCGGTAAACTACACGTGACTCATCAGGAAAGGTTAAATAAAGTTGAATTCCATAGGAAGAGAGAGCCCATACTGAATGTGACGTAAAAGAAACTAACATCAAACTATCCTGAAGAAAAGACGTACCTCCACACGGACATTTCCCCGTTGTCGCGTTAAATTCTATTGTATTTTTCTATTGAAACAAAGTTACTTTACAAAGTACTGTAGTCTTACAATTAACATTTTATTATTCAAATATATCGTGTGTTAATTAAATTAAGCCATTGTACAGGTTGTACGAGTGTAACTGGCGATATTGTGAACCGGTATTACCTGGTTTGCGTTTTTCATTGTGCGTTTATACCTACGATTTATAGTAATTTTAATATTATACCTCTATATAGTATTTATACGTGCTGTTCATTACGATAACATATTATTTCTTTTAAATCTGATTGAAGTGCGTCATTGATATCAAGTTAAAACTTGCTAAACTAAGCAGATACAATGCAAGAATATAAGTCCATGACCACCTTAAAAATCAAATTAGTTTATCCTACTGTGCAGTTGCTAAACGGTTTTTATAGCATTCGTGAATTAAATTTTAATTTATTATATAAAAAATACCCAGGGGTAAAAGGCTCCCTTCTTTTAGCAAACTGAATTTGGCTAAAGATGCACCAAATACGCGGCAAAGGATTTTTTTTAAGTGGTAATGCACTTATGCTCTTGTACTGTACCTACCGAATTATTATGCTGACTGTACCAAGCAAGCGCATTGAAGCCGTTACGGTATCGATAACGTTTATACACACGATCCGCGCTTGCCGTTTCAACAATTGGCCACAGAAGGTTATTTGGAACACAAAACCTAATTGTGCCTGCGTTAGCATTTAAAATTTAGGTACACGTGGTCAAAGAAAAACCGTTATTAGACTCGCTCCTCTATTTTCTATTTTATTGTATGTTTTATCGAATATATTATATTACAGTCGATCGATTATCTTGTTATGCGGAATCGCGGATTGCGTAAGTATTTACGCGTTGAACATGTTCTTTCTTGCCTTTTATAGGTACGAAAATATTTGAAAGGGTTGTGTTCTTGGCCAATCTATGAAGTTTCAGTACCCAGTCAGTAATCCAGTCCTAAGTGGTGTCAACTGTCAACATCTGTTATTTTTACAAGCTTTTATTTTACTTGCACTGTTTGTATGGATGTAAGTCGTCCGTCCAAATTTGCAAAAAATTTTTCGACTATTTGTTGGTATCCGATTGAGCTAACATTTATTTGAGTTACATAGTTATACACCTATGTAACTTGGATGACAATGCATTAATATGGTACCATGCAGCTGGTCTGATTTTGGAGTCGGAAGGTGGTCTTAGCAACTTTTGAACACAATAAGATAACCCCATCGTGTTTGGGCTCTCTGGTCTTGACTAGGTACCGCGCGATAAAAGCTTGACGTGAAAAAATATTTTTCATTTGAGAACTTATTTAAAAAAAAACGCCGTAACATACAGTTTACACCACCAAGTGTTTGACATTCATACACGCTTGAGACCGAGCGCATATGTAACCACCAGACTTTCTCTGACCCTCGTCGCGAGCACGTGATTCGCCGACCTCGCCTGCGCTTGCGTTTGCGCTTAGCCCGCGCTTGGGGCTTGGAGACTTGGATACAACCGGATTCTACCGGATCGACGTAAACTCGCATTAACTCGTTTCTATTTGTGTTTAAGTAGGTATGCCAATTTTTCCGCAGCTTTGTTTATAAATCGCTTACTTGTGGTAGGTAGAATAATATGTGGTTTGACGTCTTTTAGTATCTGTAGATATTCATATTAATTTATTCAGTGTTAGTTGTTACATCGTTCAAAATACATTCCAAATAGATAGCTGGTACTCGTAACTTCTGAATTTTAAACTATACTGCCGCACCTTTGCTACATAGTTGCAAGAATTCTATTTAATTTTATAAATACAGCAGCTTTTGTCGGAATTCTTAATATTTGAACACTAGTTGGCTCAGCGCGACTTCGTCCGCGTGTTGACCTTTCCCTACCCTACTCCCACCCTTCCTTACCCTTCCCTACTCTACACCTACTCCAACCCTACCCTACCCTACTCTACCCCTAGTTCTACCCTACCATACACCTACCCTACCCTTTTTTCTTATCAATAAACCTTGTCCTGACAGTTATAAACACAACAAAAAAAGCAGTTCTGAAATTATGCACAAATTTGATAGCTTGGATTATATAATTGCAAATTTTATTAATTTCTTTAATTTTTTTGAAGATAATAATAGCCTAAATTACTCGCTGATAATGTAGCTTACTATAGGCAAATAAGTAGTTTTTTAATTTATCTATTAGAAACTATTCTCTATTATCTATTATATATTAATCTATTATTTTTCCTTATAATCTAGTTTTTCTTTTTCCATGTTTATAATATTAGTGTAGATAACCTTTATTTAAAACTCCATGATGTATCTACAAAATATTTCGATACATATACGTCATAGAATTCGGTTATATCCTACCTATACCTAACTTTAAATGACATTCCTCATTATCTCTCACTGCTGAGTTTATCAGCGGTAATGGTCAAATCATAGCGTAAACAATGCGCACCTACAACAATCTTATCTTACCAGCAATTAATGTAGCCATTAAGCAAGTGGACACGGTGACCCAGCAGTTTGCCAAATCATGGACAATGCCTACAGCTATTTTTGTTTACTGATATGTTCATAATATAACTGTTTTGTATTACAACAAAACAGATATTATGTATATTTAAAACAGGAAAAACTATATAAGTAGTTTATCCGTTATCTAACACCCATAACACAAGCTTTGCTTATTTTAGGGCTAGGTGGTGCTGTGTGAATTTGTATTAGCATATTCATTTATTATGTTTCATCAAAACACACTTTGCACACTTATCAATTCATCCGCTTATGGAATGGATGACAAGGAGGTTATAAGCGGATGAATTGTGTGCATTATTTTTTATGATAAAAAGCAGTCTGTTAGACAGATTCTTCATTTAACGCTGTGTGTTTTAATGAGACATAATTATTTATTTGCAAAAAATAAAAACATACTACATGTTTCGCCACAATTATTAGTAGGCACGCAAAAGTTACACAATAGCAAATATTATACCTACTATTAGTCAAAATTTAACATTGTCGTTTAAAAAATCCTTAATACTATAGAAATTATGCTCAGATAACCAGAAATACAATTTTCTTTTAAATATAGGTAAAGTCTTGTAGCTCGAAATAGTTTGTACACTTCGAGCTCGTATACTAGCTTATAAAGCTGTACGGGTTGCATATTACAAAATACTTGTTAACTGACAGGTACTTCTGCTTCCTTGAAACATTAGGTATAATCTAGATAAATAATTGTTAAGTTTTTAATGAGTGGAACTTAGCCTAGCCAGTGATTGTACTCAGACTGTAACAAGACCGGTCCAGGAAAACTAAAGTAAATAATAACAATGGTACAAGGTATAATTAAGCAAGTCAATCTACGCTGAGTGAAAACTAGTAATTAACTTAATGACAAAACCCCGCCCATTTAATTTCCGTCGAAGTCATTAGATCCGCGGTCCCTGCGGACAATAAAACTTTAGTAGGTAGATACTTAGGTATTTCCCGTATATTTTCTGTATGTACATTGTTCCCATCTCAACCCTGTTTTTCCGCAGGTAATTCTGTAAATCCTGTAAGAGACCATTGCTGGACTTGCGCCTCCGTCACATTAGTGGAGGGTTTTAATGTCCACGCGTGTCACTGTAAATAAAACGGCAAATAAATAAAATTCAAGCACACACCCCATCGTCTATTGTTAATCTTTGGAAACATTGTAGCTACTTACAATTATTGTAGCTATGTAATTAATTATGTAATTAAGCGATTAACTTCTGAGCATATAAGATAATCGTACTATCGTACAGTCAGCCGAATGACTATTACCTTTTATCTGAATAGAATATGTAAGTAGATAGGTATAAGTAGGTAAGATATTTTTGTACACCACTAATGCGGACTTTATGTCGTACAAATAAGGTTATTCAGATCATTAAGGACTTCGCTACTTACTGTACCTGCTCACCTGAAACGAATTTGGCACGTGGTAGTACAGTACCTACCTACTGTACACACAGTCGAGGCGTGCCACCGATAGGTATCACTGATAATGAAACCAGTTCATTGTTTATAATGATTACTGATTGACCTTTAAGCCCTACCCAGTTTAGAGTCAGGCAATGTATATCTAAGGTTTATTGCTTTATTATCGAATTACTTGTACGCGTAGTACGCGAATGCGTGCGAGTAATGAAATTACATGTCAAGGGTACTGGTACAAGGTGCTAAGCATTTTAAACGGTACCTACATTCAAGTACACTTCATTCATTCATCTTAGGGTGTATCAACCTGGTGTCGGGAGTTTTCGCACTGCATAAATGGCCGCCGACGTGGCTTATGATGACTGCTATCAATCAGTCGATAGCAACCAGCACGGCTAGCACAAGTTGTTCTTGCGCGCGATAAGCGAGAAAAGCCGCGATATAGATACTGCTATCTCTTTCATCTTCTGCTAGCCGTGCAGGACTGACGGATTAACATAACCTCCTAAGAAGTCTCCAAAAAATATCTCTGTCAATTTCCACAGAGGACTGTTACATGTTTTTGACGACCTGAGTGGCTCAATGGTCACGCACGCAAGAGGTCCCGGGTTCGAATCCCGGCCGGGCAGAAATTGAAATGATGAATTTTAATTTCTATTACGGGTCTAGGTGTTCTATGTATAATAAGTATGTATTTTAAAAGTATTTAAGTAGTATATCAGTAATCTAGCACCCATAGCACAAGCTTTGCTTAGTTTGGGGCTAGATGTCGCTGTGTGAATTTGTCCACGATTATTTATTTATTTATTTATAATTATAATGATGATTATCATTATCCTTGCGGTCAATCCAGGCGTCTGCTAAGGTCCGCTTTCCTGCTTTTTCTCCTCCACTTGGCCCGGTCGTAACCATCCTTGCGTCGTAAGCCGTTGGCTATCGCATCCAACACAACGGTGTCATGGAACAAAGAATGTTTGTCTCCGTGGCGGTGTCACAGAATATTAATACTAAAGTAAGCAGACAAACCACCTCATTGAAAATGGGAACTACCGTGCATAACAACTACGATTAATTGTCACATTCACATTTCATTATTTGTAACAAGTTTTACAACACCGACATTGTTAGTGGCAGAAACCATCGCTAGGTAATTTCATATCTGTTAGTATAAACAATTTTAAAACGACTGATCTCTTTATTATGAAATGACCTAATCGATACGAAACCGTCGGCAAACCCCGACCAAAGTAGATGACCCCGACCAAGTAAATGTATTGCTTAAATATTTCTAATAAATAACAAAACACAGCTAAGAACCTAAATTGAACTGGCTTTCAAACAACGAAAACCGTATCGAATTCGGTCCGTCCGTTCGGGAGCTACGATGCCACAGAGAGACACACATACACAGATCCCCAGATACACACGTCAAACTTATAATTACATCCCTCTTTTTCGTCGGGAGTTAAAAATGTGTACCGTAGTATAAATATCAATCCTTCATCTTCAGGGGTAGGCAGAGACTATTGAGAGTCTGTTCTACATCCATCCATACGTCATCTCAACGTACTTTACGCCGCTTGAGGATACTCTTGACTTTCCTTTTTCGGTGAAGGTCATTTATCTTGAATAATTATTCATGTTATGAGCTACTTTCAAAGACACTATAATTTTCTCAACGTTTTCCTTTTGTACACAATATTTTTTCAGCTCCTGCATCCATCGAATGTTTTCGGAAACTCCGAAAGACTTTTAAGACAGAATTGCTACTTTATATGCAAGTGGGTCGGTGCTCGAATGCAAACCGGCGTCTCCCTCAATGTTACGTCCAGTCTGGTCAATTTTACATACATACTTAAGTACTGTAAGCGCCTGCGCACATTCTACGAACGGCAGCGTAGTACATTTTTCACGGCCAAAGCCTAACAACTGAAAAAAGTCATCATGGTGTTAATGTCTCCGTTTTGCTCTCGCGCTCGTGGACTCCGGGTCCGCCTTGACCATAATCCAGGATTAGGCAGACCAGGTAATAACAGTGGAGCGACTGCCATCTGACCTCCGTGACCATGCTACCATGGGGACCAGATCAGATTGGATCATGGTTACACATTCAATCACTGAATGTGCAGGTTTCATCACGACGTTTTCCATCACCGTAAGAGCATCAGTTAGTGATCAACCAATGTACGTAACTCAGAAATAAGCCATTGGTACATGGCGGCAGTGGGATTCGAACCCGGTACCTCTCACTTGCGAGTCGGATACCTTTACCACAAGGCTACCGACGCTCATTAGCTTCACAACATACCAAATCCAAAAACCTTGGCTAAAAAGCATAGCCGATAACGTTTTGAAGGATTCGCAGTTTAAATACTTCGCTGTAAGGAACATCGAGGCTTAGTGCACCAATTAGAAGCACCAATATTTCGCAGTAACTTGCGTCGCGGATTAGTATTTTCGCTATTTAGTACTGACGCTGTAAAGTACATAGACACTTAGTTGAGTCGAACCAGCGACTTTTCGCAGAAACGTGCGTCGCGGTATTGTAAAGTCCACCATTAGAGACATAGTTGTAAAATGACATCGCAGTTTTGTTAAATCGTATTGGCGATAATCGAAGATTGTTTGACGCGGAAACGAGGTACAGTCCACTGACCGTGAGCAACGCTCAAAGCTGTGCGTCGCCAAATGTGAGCAGGCCTTTAGAGAGGGATTGAATAAATACAGGATACGACTATATGTCCGAAGCGATTGTTTACCGCTAAGCATTCCCGTTTTCCCGTTAGCGCGTCGGTGGCCGGGCGGTTGAGTATCCAACTCGTAAGCGAGAGGTACCGGGTTCGAATCCCGCTGCGGCCATGTACCAATGACTCTTTTCTGTGTTATGTACATTAGTTCAATTCTAACCGATGCTCTTACGGTGAGGGAAAACATCGTGATGAAACCTACAAATTCAGGCAACTGAATTTGTAACCATTATCCAATCTGGTCATGTTCCCCTGGTAGCAGGGTCACGGAGGTCAGATGGTAGTCGCTCCACTGTAATTACCTGATCGCCAAATCCTGGGTCATGGTCAAGGTGGACACCGGGCCCTCGTTCTTGAGAGCACAACCGGGACATTAACGCTAAGATGATGATTATTTTTTTATTCCCGTTGTAATACACAACGGTATTTTAGCAAAGTCTTCTTGATTTAAATATTGAATGTAGCCATTAGGAGTTACAACAGAATTCACACATCACGTTAATAATAATTCGTAACAGACCACTGCTGGACTTGAACGCTTGACATTTTCTGGTCTAATGAACTCCTAGCTGGTTAGCCTCGTAAGACATTAGTCGCGTTTTATGACGCCTATAGTCGAAGGGGTTGGTGCTATTGCTATTCTTCTCTGCCGGATACCGCACGGCAAATTGAAACACGTAAATTAGGTATAAGCTATACAAGAGTATCACTCTATACCTACCGCGTTAAACGCCTAGTGGTCATAAAGGTACCTATTTAATTTACGTAAATGAAGTTGTGTATAACTGCAAGTTAGAAATGTTAAGCGAATCGATTTTATCCGTACATATTTGGACCGCTCATCACCGCTCATACATTAGACGCAAACGTAAGGGTAATAAGGAAGTTTCCTAATGTGGATATTACTTACTTACAATATTTAATGACAACTAACTAACAAGCCAATGAAATTTTTTTCGAAATCCGGTAATAAATGACTGAATTTACATATTTTCTCACGAAATTATTTCTACTGCGATGTAGCTGTGACGTCAGCAGGCCGGCATTTTGGCCGCCGCTATGCTGCTACCCATACACTGATACTCTTTGTGACTGCATCTTTGGAACATCAATAGCTTGGTACTTGAAATTTTTACAGAGTGTGACGAAACTATCACACTAACAAAAAAAAAAAAAAATTGTTGATCTCTTTATATGAATCGTAATATTATGGCGTTATCAGAGGTACTTAGTTTTTTCTCTATCGCATTAATGGTAAAACTTACAAGCATCAAACTTTGGGAGATCGATAGCGTGCTAGCGAGACCTATATCCGGGAACTGGATGGGTGACCGTTTCGTACTTTGAAGCTAGGCTAACTTCAGTACTGCAAGGAACTCGCCACTCCTTAGGTGTGCCTGCTAATACAGTTGGCAAAGCGAGGTTGATCAAGGTTTTCCGCTGGAGACCCTGGGACTGGTTGTATTTTATGAAATACCAGCTGGGCCGCCGCGATTTCATTTGCGTGTATTTCTACCATATAAATGGACATTGTCTGAAATAAATTTAATTTATTTTAATTTATTTATAAACCTTCCTCTTAAATCACCAGTCTATCATAATATCGTAGTCATATATTGTTGAAAACCGCAGTAAAATCCGTTGAGTATAAAGTAAAAAGAATAAATGAATTACATCGAAGTACCTACACATTTTGATTTCTATCCCCTCTCCTAAGCGAACCGTGATAAATTTTGGGATATAAGTATCAAATGTCCTACCACGTAGTATGAACTTATCATACCAAGTTTCATCTGAATACATTCAGTAGTTTCGAAGTGATGCGCGGCCAAAATCCAGACAGACCAAAAATGAAAAAAATTAGAATTCATGTTCCAAGAATCAAGAATTGGACCTGCTACTAGTCTTATCATACCTAGGTATAGCAATGTATAAAAACTGGTCAAATGTGAGTCGGACTCGCGTACCAGCATTGGCCGTAAGACTATGAAGTATAGTAGCTACTGTGTTATTAGACCTTAGGTCAGATCGGGATGGTAAGTCGGGGTCCTGGTCCATGTTCAACTCTAGTTTCAGATCTACGTCCAAGTCCAGGTTCATGTCCAGGTTTAATACGATACATGCAATTTGGTCTGTTATTACAAAAATGCACAATTATGACACATAATGCGTACAATGCTTGCGTGCGTGCGTGCTGGTCTAGTAGTTAGTACTTGTAGAGTGCATTTTAGTAGTCGTACTAACAAATGTAAGTAGGTATTTATAGCAAAGTTGTACGAAAAAGGTAAAAATGCAAAAGTACATGCGATGTTTTTCTCCATTTGACGTCAATTTGTTTTTGTATTTATTACTACTTGTGTAAGTTTGTACATAATTATTTACGCTTGTATAATGGTAATGAAGTACCCATTTATTGCCAATGGATACATACTTTTATATCCAATACAATACAATGAAGGCAATTACAATGTGCTGTAATATTATTTCTGATTGAAAAACAAGTTACATAGATTATAACTACCTATGACTTGCATGTTCTTCTACCTACTTCCATTATGTACTTGATATTCGGCCATTCTAAGGGCAGTGGTTGCATGAAACAAAAATTACTTTATAATACACTAGTCGACCCGAAGCGACTTCGTTCGCGTACGCCTACTTTACCCCTACCTAGCTTTTTTTGCTTCTAAACCTTCGTCTTGAATCACTCTCTCTATTGCTGAAAACCGCATTAAAATCAATTCATCATCATCATCGTGTCAGCCGAAAGACGCCCACAGCAGCTATGCCCAGCAGGGCATAGGCCCCCAGGGATCTCCACAAAGGCCAGTCCTGTGCCATCCGCAGCCAGCTAGTACCTGCGATCTTTACCAGGTCGTCGGTCCACCTTGTGGGAGGCCTGCGTCCCACGCTGCGTCTTCCGGTACGTTCCGGTAAAATCGTTTGCGTAGTTTAAAAGATCCAAGCGTTTATAGATACATAAGGACATACGGCGGGAAGCGACTTTGTTGTATAGATAATGTACCCAATGATTAAATACATAATATAATGATTAAAATAACGATTAAGGAAACATATCGACTAAAATCGAAACAATATAGGTAAACCAAGAATGAAACTGATATAATGCAGATACTAGTAAAGCCGGATTCACATAACACTGACTTGCTGTTTTATATCTCATTTTGTTTCGTATATTATTTTGTATGGTTCGAGACTACAAGTGTGTTGTATACTACAGCATACACAGTATCAATGAAAGAAATGCTTCTTCCAACTTTTCAAAAATCAGTCGTTTTCGTACTAGTGTTGTATGCGTTTGGGGTTAGAGGTTGTGTGTTTGATACCATTTTACTCGAAAACTACACTGAGCCGATTTCGTTGCGGTTTTTGCAATCAAAAGGTGTCATTTCATGGCAGTACGCCGCCAAGGGGCGCCGCAGCAGCCTAATTAGTCGGCATCTGAGGAGTTCTAACAAACTACGGTTTACTACTAATTGGTTTAGATTTTGATGCGGTATTCGCATTAAAAAGCTATCATTTCAGAGCAATTTCGTTTTAACATTGCAATAAATCGCAGTAATTAGGATCGCAGGTACCAGCTGGATGCGGAAAGCACAGGACCGGCCTCTGTGGAGATCTCTAGGGAAGGCCCAGCAGTCTTTCGGCTAATATGATGATAAGGCTTTAAAAAAAATTTAAGTTATGTTTTTAACCAGTATTAAACTTACTAAAGTCGTCATGATCCACAGTCTAATATTGGTCCGGAACTACGACAAAATGTTCGTGTCATTCGAGATACAAAGTCATACTTCAACGGATAAGATTATTTTTTTTTGTGTTCTGATAAATATCAGGTAAATAGCGCTCACACATAAATATTATTTATAATGCCTGTAAAAACTGATTTACAAGTTGATATTGAATTGTTATATGTATAAGCAATGTTAGAAGCAATAGATTTACCATAGTAGTACTTACTTACTGCGCTGGCTCAGCGACCCAAAATTGGATCTTGGCCGCCGACACCAGAGTTCGCCACCTCTTCCTATCCTGCGCCATCTCCTGCCAATCGAGCAATCGAGGATGCCCAGTGCGTTCTGGTCTTTTAGGACTTCAGCCCGACCGGTTGACGTCCGCTCGGCCGACCCGCATATGCTCTCCATATGGCGTTATCCTCCCCCATCCTCTCCACGTGGCCAAGCCAACGCAGACTTGTGGTCTTAATCTCTCCCAGAATATTGGGTTCCGAAATGAGCTGTTCCATCTCCTCGTTCTTCCTCCTCTTCCACATGCCATTCTTTGTTGGCCCCAGAATCATTCGGAAGATCCTACGTTCAGCTACCAATAACTTGTACTCCTCCTTTAGTGTCAGTGTCACGAGTCCAAGCCTCACATCCAGTACATCAAGATTGGTCTAATAACCGTTTTGTATATTCGAATTTTGGTTTTTCTGCTTATCAGTTTGGACACCAACACCTTATGGATAGCTGCTAACACCTAAGCGTACCTATTTATATTCGGTGGTAGTTTTAATCCCAATATGTGTTTGTTTGTGCGTGTAGAAGTTTTCCAGAGGCTTGAAGAATTGTCTTGTCTTATCACAAAAATTCTCGACATTTCAATATTTTAGAAACGTGTGCCAATCGTTAAACTCCACTCATTGTACGGTGCAGACTTGATCGATGCGATATCTTATCGCAACTCAGGCTGTAACTAAGCAGAAGCGTTTGATGTGTGTTCAATTCATGATTAGTTGGGGAATTTTATTCAGTACTTTACATATAAGTACATAGGTACTGAATAAAATGTCTATCTTCTGTAGATTAATTGGAGGATCGATTGAAATTTGCGCTTATAAAAAAGTTCTTCTCTTGAAATATTTGACCTACCTAATTGTTTTTCTAAATAATGTGTTGGTAAACATAACTCTAGCTCTATCTACTATTATATAGATTACTAAATCTTAATAGTTAAGTCAAACCCCACACCTATGGTTACAAACTCCCTCTCAAAAATTTAGCTAATTTCTATTCCTTTCCTATGTACTTACCGTCCATATTCAGAGTTGCAGGATCTAGTTGCATAAAGCGAGTTAGATAATCTTTTAATTTTTTAACCGATATCCGGAATACCTTTTATCGAGGTTTGCAATTGTCCATTGAAGTGAAAAGTCTGCGTATTCTTCTTCAAAATCTTAAAAAAAAGTATTTGCGTTGATATCTCGCGCGCAGGATACCTATCTAGCTAAAAGATATAGTTCGCGTACAAGGTTCAGTAGGTGGTAGATGGGTACACAATAATGCAACACAGCCAAAGAAGCATTATGAAGTGATGTCATTCATTGCATCTGAATTGCGAAAGTCATCGACCTTAGCAGCTCTGTCTAAGGCCATTCATGTTGTTAATGTCACGGTAAGAGGTCGATTTGTGAATGCAAACAACATCCGAGTAAATATGCAACTGAATGGCACTTAAGGCAAGCTTATTTAAAATAAAAAAGATTTATACTTTTTGCTATTTGTCTTTGTAATTTGCCTTTGTAGTTTGACTTCCAAAACCGATCAAAGTCCGGAAGGTTTACTTTGGCAACCGAATATTGATACCACCTATACGTAATACCACATCTGGGAGCCATTCCTTTTGATATTTATGAGAAGTTGCAACCTCGGCCTCGACAACTCGTGACTACATCACGCTGCGTCGAATGTTGGCTGGTTAGTGATTATTTTTCGAGTGAACTAAAAATAATACACAGTATACAGTAATAATAATATAATAAAAATATACAGATTTACATAAGTATAAGTCCGCGTGAACATCGGTTGTAGCGATAAGTATCCAAAGTCCGTCCCTGGAAAGTACTCTATGTCCGTCCCGGGCCTTTAATCTATCTCCATTCTCCGTACCAAATTTCATCAAAATCGGATCAGCGGTTTAGGCATGAAATGTAACAGACTGTTACTTTCGTATTTATAATATTTGTAGGGGATGTGTGTATCTATTTGATATACACATAATTAAGAAAGCCTTAATCTTAACAGAGCAGCGAAGATAGAGGAAGTTACGTTCTCAAATGCAAAGGGCGGATATTTTTCGAGAATAATAATTGAAGCCATAAAGTAATGAAGGTTCGATAATATATTTGATTTTTATTTCGCTTGTCCGAAGTGGCACTGTTGAACATACTTACAAAAAGAAACACTTCCCCCTTTTTTTCGTCTAGCTCTTACACCGACTATTGTTGTACTACTGCATTGTTAGAGCTAGACAGTCTGTCGGCTGTCGCCTTGTATGGTCGCGAAAACTTAATAAGTACCTATTTATCCACTTTGACACTAAGTAAATCCGGTTTGTAAAGCTAATCAAACTAGACATAATATGATAAACTACCTAAAAGGGAAAGCGAACCGACCATGTTAAGGTGACGAGTGATTTGACACGTCAGACACGTGATGGAACCCAGTATTAGAACGTGTTCCGCCGACGTTTCGTCGTGTATTTTGTAAGCAGCCCTCCTCGAATTGGATATGTTTATATGAAGCCATTTCCAGTGATTGTTCTTGACGCGCCATGTTTTGGCGCTTCCTGTATTGTAGGGGGAAGGGTCAGGATTCGGCCAATAACAACTAGACTTTGCGCAAATCTACATTTCCTGAACTGTAGGCTAATCGGTCGATGTTCTTAATAATGTTCTATTTTGAGCCTAAATGACTCAAGAGAATCAAAAGATAAGTTTCTTAAATATGAGGCGGAGCATGACCGAAAAACATGCAATATTCGGTTCAGAGAAGTAGTTTTAATTCAAGCCCCAAACCAAACTGTGTCACTCGAGCAATGATAACACCTATCGTCATTTCACCAGGTTGTTTTGTAATTTACAAGTACATATTTCGTAAAGTTCTTTCTATAACAGTTACCTAATACATATTGGAAATATTTTTAGTACCTAACGCTTTAGGTCTATTACGCGTTAGGGCAACAGATAAACACTACTATGTTGCTTACCTACGTATACTGATAACGTCTGAGTTGACCTCTAGCTGAATGGTGTTGGGAGTTATATTTATCACAGTCGCCCTCCGTTACAGAATTAGGGCGATGTGAGATGGCAACTTGTTTGGCGATTTGGACGCATATGGAGATTGTTGGCGATTTATTGGTATAGGTACCAGTAGTTTCAAGCGTTTTAAAGTAATAAATCGTTCATCTTCAATGGTCATCTGTGTATTGGTCTTTATGCGTAGACTTGAAATGTTTATGTAATAATATTTGAATATAACACAGTGAACAGTTTAGCATGGAAATGGAGGTGGGCTACATTTTAGCCCGTCCACGCGAGCTAAAGCTAGTTATAGGTACTATAAAATGGTATTATAAGAGTAGGTACTATGTATTTATAAGAGTATTATGTAAAATTCGTTCGTGATGTTCGCGTGTTCAAAGTCGATAGGAGTAACGTGGGTCGTTATTATGTTGTCTTCGCGATCGGCGCACGTTGAATTAAAATTAGAATAAATTATAATCGAGAATTGAGATAACACACCGTCCCGGGCGGCGTGTTTAACCCGGCGTCTGTCAGGTTGGGTCATAATGACCCGCCACATTTTTAAACGCGCGTATTTTTTTAAGTATTGTCAAAGGTCAAACGGGGTAAATATGACCCAACAATACATTCGATGTAACCTTTTGTGCCAATTACGTTTATGCATTTATTTATTTTATAATTTATTTACTAGTCACGAGCTAATGCTACACCTCAAGGAACATAATTTGACAAGTGTGAGTGCTGTTCGAAAAAATATAAGACAAAAAGACTATTTTTACTGGTTTACTCGGCTTAGAAGAGAATTGTAAACGATCACTTAACAATAAGATGATTTACTGGAGAACCTTCAGAGGGGTCACCTACTGAGAGTTCAAAAACAGTGCCAAATATGTCCTGCCTGTCTAAATTGTAAGATGATTGTCTGTCTAGACTACATAATTTCTTACTACGGTGGATATGTAAATGTAGATGCTGGCTGTGATTAGTTTTAAAATTTCCGTTACATTTAGCATAAAATTTCTTAAAGAAAAATTTTAAATAGTTATAAATTTGTTTATTTATTAGGAAGATTACAGAAGTTCAATATTTTATTATAGATTTTATAGAGCTTTCGTAAATACCAAACAAGTTCCTAATATTGTATGATTTTTTATTGTTTTTCAACAAAATATATTAATTTGAACTGATTTAATATATCAGTAAGAAATAAACCAATTTCAAAATCCGGGTCATATTAACTCCCCATACAGTCCTTGTACTGATTTTTTACCATACAGACGCCGGGTTAATAACAAAACGGCTTCGAAAAAAGTTTAATAATATTGTGTTTTATAGGTGTATCTAATTGTGTATAATAATTGATTACGTTGTTATCGTTCTATATTGGTCTTTATTAGTTTGTCTAAATTGATACCAATTTGGTACTACCATTAGCTACAAACTACAAATTACTTAACACTGTTGCGTAAAGCATACATACTACATCAGTATCTTCAAGTATCCAGTAAACGACCGTTACTTAACGTCACTTTTTCCGCGTAGCCGACCAGTTATTTGGACATAGACAAATCTTTGAACTCTTGTCTCTTTCTTGCAGCTATCTGGTGTCGGGCGACGCGGACGGCAAGTGCTACATCTGGGACTGGAAGACCACCAAACTCTACAAGAAGTGGAAGGCTCACGACGGCGTCTGCATCAGTTCGCTCTGGCACCCGCACGAGCCGAGCAAACTGCTCACGGCGGGCTGGGACGGCCTCATCAAGTACTGGGACTGAATAAAATGACAATTGCAACATCGATACGGCTTTAATTTCCACCCAAACCACGTAATTAGAATTAAAAAACATAACATCACATATATTAACGTTTCCCATGCCCGGCGGTACTAATTAATAAAGCGTTACGCGACGAGCATCGGAAACTTGCGGGGCTCCTCGTAGGCGACGTCCACCTTGTACTCCATGGAGCACTCGCGGCACGTGCCGTTCGGCATGAACTGGTCGAACGGGATATCGTTCTCGCGGAAGGCGTCGCCCAGCGCGGCCACGAGCGCGTCCACCATCGCGGGCGTGTGGTGCGGCCCCGGCGCGAACCGCAGCCGCTCCTCGCCGCGCGGCACCGTGGGGTGGTTGATGGGCTGCGCGTAGTGGCCGCGCCGCAGCAGCGCCGCCGCCACCGCCGACACCGCCGCCGCGCCCGCCACCGGCACCGGCACGATGTGCGACACCGACGGCAGCTGCGGCAGCCCCGCCACCAGCAGCGACAGCTTCAGGTAGCGCACCATCGCCTGGTGGCGCGCGCGCAGCCGCCGGCCCTCCGCGCCCGCCAGCAGCCGCACCGCCGCCAGCGACCCCGCCAGTGCGGCCGGCGGCAGCGCCGTCGTGAAGATGAACCCCGGCGCCAGCGAGCGCACCGTGTCCACCAGCAGGCTGGAGCCCGCGATGTAGCCGCCCACGTTGCCGTATGCCTTGCCCAGCGTGCCCGAGACCACGTCCACGCACGCCTGCACGCCGCGCTCCTCCGCCACGCCCGCGCCGCGCCGCCCGTACAGCCCCACCGCGTGCACCTCGTCCACGAACGTCAGCGCGCCGAACTCGTGCGCCACGTCGCACATCTCCTCCAGCGGGCAGATCGCGCCGCTCATCGAGTGCACCGTCTCGAACACCACCAACTTGGGCACGCCCGCCGGCGACGCGGCCAGCAGCCGCCGCAGGTGCGCCGGGTCGTTGTGCCGGAATATGTGCTTCGGCGCGCGGCTGTTCCGGATGCCCTGGATCATGGAGGCGTGGTTGCCCGCGTCCGAGTACACGATGCAGCCGGGCAGGATGCGCGCCAGCGTAGAGAGCGTGGCGTCGTTGGCCACGAAGCAGGAGCTAAAGACGAGCGCGGCGGGCTTGTCGTGCAGCGCGGCCAGCTCGGCCTCCAGCTGCTCGGTGAGCGGCGAGTTGCCGGCGATGTTGCGCGTGCCGCCGGCGCCGGTGCCGAACGCGCGGATGGCCGCCACGGCCGCGTCCTGCACGCGCGGCTCGCGGGACGCGCCCAGGTAGTCGTTGGCGCACCACACGGTGACGCGGCGCCGCGCGGCCTCGTCGCCCTCCAGCGCGGCCGGGTACGCGCCCTCGGCCGCCAGCCGCGACACCTTGCGGAACACGCGGTACGAGTAGTCGCGCTTCTTGGCGCTGATCTGCTCGTGGAAGAAGCCCTCGTAGTGGTAGGGCTGCGCGGCGGGTGCGACGGCGGTGGCGGGCGGCGCGGGCGCGGCGGCGGGCGCGGCGAGGGCGCGCGGCTCCGCGATGTCCTCGCTCATCTCGCGCGGCGCGTCTGCCACGATGGCGTTCTCCTGGATGAACGGACACTTGGTCTCGTCGTTGCCCAGCGACCGGAATGCGCGCGACATCATGGGGCAATAGTTTCCATATTGTTTCATAAGCACTGCTCCGTAGTTTCTTACGAAGGCTTGGTTCAACGATCCCAAGAACGGACAGGGCATTTTTATGTAATAGATGACACTCACGATCACGAACACGAAGTCAATAAATATTTATCACTGATCAGGGTGGATTGTTCGAAGTTTTGCCCGAGGTAACGTTGGCTCTCACTGTAGCCGAACGCCCCGCAGTATAATGTTCATCAACTGGTGATAGAACAGGCGGCACCTTGCATTTATAACATTGGTGTCGTCATACCTATCGATTATGTTTTTGCTTTACGTTCACGTCCGCGAGCTCGCTTCACTAACAATTTCGACTGCTTCGCATAATGTTGTCAGCGCCGACTAAAGAATTTCGACATATGTGTATATTTCTAGTCAAAAAATGATGGAAAGACGAAAATTTTATGATTAAAATTCACTAATTGTTAAGACATTTTTTGACACTGTTTATTTCTCCAAGGAAAAGTAGTTTCCATCAAAAGAATTTGAAATAGAAAAGATCAAAATTCACAAAAAAATAGACAATGGCAACACCGTTTTGACATAAGAAAAGTACCGTTCTTTTCAAGACGAAATCATAAGCATGTTGATTGATTTTAGAAGAATTTAATGTCTTTCTCTTTGTATAAAAGTATTTTCTTTAGGCAATTTATTTGTGATGTGGTATTTTGATACAATAAATTGGACATTAATAGAAAATATCACATTATAAAGCATTAACTTTGAATGATGAAAGGAAAACTTATCTATTAAAAAAACACATGTCAAAGTCAAACAGCTGTTCGTTTGATAAGTTGATAACAAATTGATTTTTTGATAAAAATAGTGGTTAAATCGTGAAAAAGCTGTTTTAAATAAACTCATAATGTTTTCCCTAAATAATCAACTAGAATTGCGACAGGTGACAGTGTCCAGTCTCCTAACCTGTATTTACTTGCCGAGCATTGTGACTGTGGTGTCGTACAAGGGGCTCCTGTACTCGGTCGGCAATGGCTCGTCCTTCTACATTTTGGGGCTGATATTCCTCGCTGAATTGATGAAGTCCTTCTACTTGAAATCTTCAAATGACGTGCAAGCAAAAAGAGGCAAGAGCAGGAACAAAGTCAGCGATGTGGCTAAAGCATTGATTTTCCTTTTGTGGGTGATGTTCTGCTTTTTTAACGGTATAGTTCTGTTCGGGGCTCCGTTTTTGGACAGTCATGAGGAGACGCTGATGCTGTCGGCGCTATTGATGCTGCTCACGATGTTTCCGCTGGTCGCGCATTGTGGAGTGGAGGGCTCTATGCAACTGTTGTTTGGGGTGAGGAGTTACTCAAAAGACACTATAGTGGAGATGCTCGTCAACAACGCGGTGCTGGCAGTGTGCGGCGCTTGGCTGGGCGCGGTCGTCATCCCCCTTGACTGGAACACACCCTGGCAGCAATGGCCCATTCCGTGCTACCTTGGAGCGGTCGGTGGTTACCTCCTGTCCAATGTGCTCTCCGTGTTCAAAGTGTCCCTGTACTCAGCGGCTGTTAAATATCCAGTATTGAATACTCTGATAAATATATTGAATAGTTTCAACTTATCAAAGTGAAATATGTAATTACTGATTTGGACAATTCTAGTGCCTGCCCTGCAGCTAGCTTATAAAGGGTGTTTTTTTAAAGGCGGAGAACTTTAAATTGAAATAAAACAAAGAAAACATTATTTAGTATCAGTGAAACTAGCTATAATAAAAAAATAATCATCTTGGCGTTAATGTCCCGGTTGTGCTCTCGAGAACGAGGGCCCCGGGTCCGCCTTGACCATGATCCAGGATTTGGCAGGTCAGGTAATTACAGTGGAGCGTCTGCCATCTGACCTCCATGACCCTGCTACCAGGGGAACCTGACCAGATTGGATCATGGTTACACATCCAGCCGCCTGAATATGCAGGTTTCATCACGATGTTTTCCCTCACCGTAAGAGCATCGGTTAGTATTCAGCTAATGTACATAACTCAGAAAACAGTCATTGGTACATGGCCGGAGCCAGATTCGAACCCGGAACCTCTAGCTTACGAGTCGGATACTGTAACCGCTTGGCCAACGACGCTCTATGGCAGTAATTGTTGCAAAGTGTATGAAAATAGGTTATCTAGATTGCGCCATCTATATGCCAGTCGCGGCAGCCATGTTGCCAAAATTATATTCAAACACAAATGCCATAAAATCATCTTCCCAATATAGCTAGTTTCACTGATGTGAAATACTTTTTCTTTCTTTTATTCCAATTTAAAGTTCCACCTCAAAAAAACACTCTTTACGTTATAGTTAATACTGACATACACATGTCAGTGGATTGAGATTGAATTTTTATTAATTACCTGTTATTTCTGTCTCCTGAAATTGTTAGTGTGACTCCGGCTGGCATAAGGGTGGTAAAAGATTTACATTTCAATTAAGCTTTCTTTTTAATAGGCAAAACCCACTATTCATTCCTACATACATACATACATACATCTTTATGTATGCCTGTGTCCCACAGGTGGGGTAGGCAGAGAATATGGACCGCCACTTTGCTCTGTCCTGACCAAACCACTCATTCCAACCGATGCAAAAACCTTATTAACCACAATCTACCCACAGCAGCAACCCAAAGAGCAACTGAGTTTTGACCCCAGGTACACCAGAGGTCAAGCTAATACAGTTGAAACCCAGAACACATTAAATTTAGAAATGAGTAATAGGGAGTAAGGTCTCCAATGATCCATGGGATGGGGATTTGGGGAATGTGGCTTTGGCAGTGGAGGAAGAGCTAAAGAAATGAATTAAATACAGAGGTAGTAATAATTGTCTTATTGCTGATTGGCTATGAAACCGCGAAAACCTCATTCTTATTCCTATCGAGTTGATGGACTAAAATCTTGACTTGCGCTTTATTCGCCCAGTATTAACCTCATTAAAAAGTATTGAGTATTCATGAAAAGACTGATTTGTAAAGCCAGAAATGAATGAGCGTAGGAATGCAACATGTTAATGTAAATCTGTTGGCAAATTAAATAAATAAATAAACATATTAGATGGGTGGTGGGGTGCCCTTGAGTGCATTCAGTGTAGTTCAGTGGTTTCAGAGATTACCTAAAACCTTTAATTTCCAAGCTTCCATCATCATAGTTATGCCAGACTGAGTTAGACCATGGTTGACTGTAAATAAACAAATAAAATGTACAAATGCAATAGTGGGAATAAATAAACCATAATTTTAGTAAATTAATAAGTTTATTTTGTATTTGTTAAATATTTACATAGCCTATTTAATGCTCTAAATGTTTTAATTAATAAAATATGAAACTTAACCAACATTTTGCTTGATCACATTTTTTGCATAACTTCTAAATTAGTAGTATAATAATAGATTACATGATGATTTCATTGCTATAACCCTATCAAAACTCCTATGTTACCAACAGCAATAAAATTTGCAACATAAACAACATTAGTATTATTGAAGGCCTTGATAGATAACAATGGTTTTTGGGTACTTAAAGGCAATTTCTAATTTGTAGTGCAACTTATATTACAACCGATGCATATGATTATTGTGTGTTGGTTCCTCCCAATGTCTTGAGCCAACACATTACTAAATAGTAATTATTGAAACTTTAAATATAAATTGCACGATAAATTAGCAGACACTTGCATTATAAAAGTTTATACTTTGCTATTGATTTGAAAAGGAGAAAACCCAGAAATTCCTCAGGCCCAGTGCAAATGAAACTTAGCTCTTTGTACATATATTTTAAATGCCAATTTTACATATTTGCCGCAGGAAGTGACTAACACGAAAAAAATATGCACAAAGCTAAATTATCCTTTATTTGCACAGAGCCTGGGGTATGGAGCTCGATTTTTCTTCTTTGCAGAAACCATATTTATAAAAATCTTAATTTATAAATGCTAATAACTGTATTTTAAAACTGTAACTTTTATTTACACACAATCCAAAGATCACTAGCCCGGACACACAATATTGCAAGTTTCCTACTTTATTGTAATATTACTAATAAACAACATGGTGGCACATTTAATTATTTTCACATTACTTTCAAATATATACTGTCTGTCATTGAACTTCACTTGCTGTTCACAAATTGTACAGCCAATCTAGAAACAAGCTAACTTGAAGTGTTGAACAAGCTATAATGGGTCAAATTTCTTGAGACCCATGATGAATTTTAGTATCCTATATTTTTAATGTGGCATAGCATATCAACAACTAAGTACAAAAATATTGCCGGAGGTTTTTATGTACCTCTAATATAATTGGAAAAGAAAACTATCACACTTGTTGAATTGGCATGCACTTTGCTATCACCGGATTCAACAGATGACCATCAGCTTATATCTATATAAGTTTTTTTTCTGTCAAAACTGACTATGTCCTCAACTGTGATAGGTATTAAGTAGGAAAAAACGTACGACCATCAAACCTCTACGACAGCGTAGGCGACGCCCTATATTATGTGCTGCAGACTTCGCACTGTTGGCAGTGTTAAATTCACTCTCTTGACTATACTCACTCAATCCGCATAAACTACAAAATACACAATCATTAGGCTCAAATATTACAATTGCAAATTTGGATATGTGCTAACAATATACTATATCCATAGGCCAACTGCCTTCTAATTCATACATTACAGGTTCTCAAGTTTTATGCTACAGATAGGGATTTCAAAACTTTTTACATTGCTCATAGACCAGTAATATCGGTGCAATTTAACTTTATTGTTGGTGTCATGGTTGGTCTTATTAACAAACTTTCATTAGGTAAAATCCGAAACTATGGCTGACAACATACATATTATATTTTATTTGGGTATCCACACCCCGTTATGAATTTCATTCAATTTAAATTATATTGAAGCCTGATAAACCAATAGAATTTCACTTTAAGGTAGAGTCAGCAAATAATGTGCTTAGAAGCTACACAACAACAATTTGTTAACTTGTAAAAACTAAATAAACACCTAATTGAAATTAAAGCACTCTCTACAATAATTATTGATTACCGTAGATTGTGCGCAGAGAAAGGCTTTCCCTTTAAGTACATACTTCGGATTTGTTTTCAAATTGACTACTAAAATAGGCAATTATTTCATCTTGGATAAAAAGCACCTTTAAACTTCAGTGTTTAATAAAGTTTCCATTGGAGATCAAACATTTTAAGCCAATATCAATTTTCAAGCAACTTTCAGCATATAACGGTTACAAATAGCAATATCTTTCACCTTAGTCTAGTAAATATGCGTTCTAACGCATGTTTCACAACATTTATGTAAAAAATAAAGCATTTCTTTAACGCTAAACAAATTACCCTGTCACAGGAACAACTTCAAGACGTGAAAATATGAAACATGATTGTTACTGAGACTAGAGTAAAATTACTTTTAAAATCTGTATAGATAAGAGTAATTAATAAATAGGCATATTTCATTAAAAGATTTTAAAGTTTAAACAAAACCACCTTAAGTTATCAATTATCATATAGATAGATACTTCATTGTAACAATTTTTAACAAAGAGTTGAACAACTGACTGTGGCAGCAACATTATACACGAGTTTCGGGTGGTATAAAACAATTCTGTCATTGATAACATGATTCATGTTCATGTTCAATTGTTATATATATCCGGAAATAGATTATGTTGCTACTGCTGCCCATAACATTATCTTCGACTATCCTACCAGTAAAATATAAATATATCATCTTTTTAAAGTCACAAAATAGCACACATAAAACTTGAATCAACAACGAATCACAGGTATCTCAAATATATAAACTTAATACATTACTTATACATACAGTGTACGTTCGTACACTGCTAAAATATCTAAATATTTATATGTAAAAAAAGTAACACCTGAAAAGGTGGAATGAATATTAGAGAATGGGGTTTTGTATAGTATAAAGCATTTATAGAAAGGACGTTGAAAGTACGTTAACAATACGATATAACTACCTAATTAATATAAAATGCACCACTAATACTAATTATACACAATATAATATTTCAACAATTTTTAATTCCGCTGGAATTGACACAATATATCATTTTTCGCGATGATTTGTTGTGTAAATACAGCGAAATACGTAACAGTGACCCAATATTTATGAACACCATTATTTTAATTGCCGGCAATCTTCGTGAGCATTTTTACGTGGCGGGGGAAGGTATGCGCAGTGACATTTGTATATAAGTCCCTACTGCGCTGTCACGCGACTCGTTCAGGAAAATTGCCGTTACCTATATAACTCAGTATAAAAAAATCTGTGCCTAACAAGAAGAAGTGGCTCAAAGCCCCATAACGTTTCATATTGTATATCTTTGCAATCGGCTTGGAATATTTAATTTGTTCTGCCAATAACTTTGCTGATTGTCTGGCTAATAGTAAAAAAAAGGTAACGTTATATATATAATATAAATTATGGAGAATTAAGTACAGTTTTCAGTTTACACTTTTTAAAATAACACTTTTTTTATGCAACAATTATTGATTTATCTTTTGGATTAAAGTAAAAAAAAGTAACTGGCTGGCTGATTTTATCAGCAAAGTAGTGATGGCACAATGTAATTTTTGTTAACAGACTTAATTCTAATTCAACAGCGGAGATGCGTTTTACGTGCTACTCGTGTCTGGTTGGAAGTAATGCAATCCGTTTATCTGCAACAAAGGAAGAAAAATAAAACAATGAAAATAGCCGTATTGTACTTGGCCACGGTCGACGCACACTTGGCCATATAGAATTTCAATTACGGTAGAGGCCATTTCCGACGACAGGAACCGGACGAATGTGGGCATTGATCATGACTTTGGTCTTGTCCAAATTTATGCTGAGATCAAAAATCACTTTCTGCATGTCTGTCTGTTTGGTGTTTGATGCGATTTTCACATTTAGAAGAGAATTTCATCCGGAAGGTTTATATGTTAAATACATGCATATTATAATAGAGAAAACCTGAGAACACCCATGCGAAGCCGGGGCGTATTATGTATAAAAATAAAATTAAATAACACCACAGAAATCAAAACAAGATATATGATATAAGACTATTGCCCATAGTATCTGACATCTGACTATCTTGCACCTGAGTTATTGCGCAGAAGTTATAAAGGACCGTCAGTGGCTGAGTGGTAACGGTATCCGACTCGCAAGCGAGAGGTACCGGGTTCTAATCCCACTGCCGCCATGTATGTATATTAGTTGAATGCTAACTGATGCTCTTACGGTGAAGGAAAACATCGTGATGAAACCTGCACATTCAGGCGACTAACTGTGTAACTAATCTGGTCTGGTTCCCCTAGTAGCAGGGTCACGGAGGTCAGATGGCTGTCGCTCCTCTGTGTACCTGAACTGCCAAATCCTGAATCATGGTCAAGGCCGACCCCGGGCCTTCGTGCACGAGAGCACAACCAGGACATTAACGCCAAGATGGTTATTAGTACAGTTGTGCGCAGTAGGATCTCTCACGGGATACGGGCGTTCGTGAGTGTGTATCAATGTATAATGTAGGACCACGATAAGTCCGAATCGACTGACAGTAGTAAAAATTATGAAGTGTGGATATGGCAATAATCTGGGGATAATCTGTCCTTGTCAGCCCTTCTTGTAAACATTCAGTTATTTGGTCAATAGTGAGCTTGAACTTGTACTTTTAGTTAGTCTAAATTATTAATCATGCTGAAAATTATCTCCCGCACTTCCTTTTTAATTGTTTTGCCCATTATTTAATAATATTTTTCGTAACTCACGATAATAAACAATCCTACAGAAATCAAATTGTTTATGACTTTTATGAATGACGTTCTATGACGTTTAAAAACTTGGCATAAGTTGCCATACAGAGATTTTAATTAATTTTTTTTAAGCGATCCGTTCTTAGCGTGGTCTTATTCTGTGTGTGTATGTGTGCGTGTGTGTATGTGCCACCCACCGTCATATCGTACTCGGTGACGAAAGCGGGCAGCTCGAGCTGGTCGCGCGCGACGGCTGCATGGAGATACTCCACGCCCGGCAGCGAGTGCACCTTCGCCTTGATCGCCGGCGCCATGAACGTCGTGAACCACCACGTCATCATCTGGGGGGGGAGGGGAATCATCATTTTTTTATACCGCTAAGGTGGCGAACAGGCTTACGGCCTGCCTGATGGAAAGCAGTCACCGCAGCCTATGGATGTTTGCAATACCAGTAGACTAATTACGTAACGCTGTTACTAACAATTATCTAATTTCAATTATTGAAATTGATGCGGTTCCGTATCATCGATTTCATAGGTTCAGTTGTGTATAAAAGTTCCATTGCAATAAACTGAAACTATTCAATTGACCATACGTAATTGCAAAAGTAACGATTACAATAATAGAAATCGGAGAATTGTTGGCAACAGGGTTACGTAATTAGCTTACAGGTGCATCACCCACGCATTGACCGCTGTCCAACAGCGTAAAGTATAATAGAAAAAGAGACAAAAGTAAAGCACAATAACAATAAGTAAAGCAAAGACGTTTAGTAGAAATATATTCGTATATTGAACTATTACTACCTGTCTCTGTTGTTCTCGCGTTAATATATTTGTACCACGTTCGTACAGAGTCGCGTCCTTGAATCGCGCGATTCAAGGGCGCGAGACAGATAGTAACAGGTTAATGTACGAATTTCTTTCTACTGAACATCTTTGTTTTAATAAATAAATAAACTTATTTAAATAAAAATAGATTTTTCACCAGATTTATGTGGATTGTGGTGCTCTACTTGTCTCATTTTTGTTGATATTTATCGTGATACGTAGATTGCGATCTTGGAGCACGATTTTTATCGAATATCTTATCTAATGTCTTTTTATCGACTTGCGGATCGTGATACGGATCACAGGATTTCAAGAAAATAAGAAATGCACGATCCGTATTAACGATAAATATCGAGCGTATAGTATTCGCATAGTGCCATCTCCTTCCATCTCGATGAAGGTTTATAAGTAAGAAAGAAAAGCGTAGCTAGGTGTAGGGTAGGGTAAAGTAGGAGTAGGACGCCACACGAACTAAGTCGCGCCGGGTACTACTATTAATTAAAATAGTAGTGTTTGGCTGAGGTATTCTGTAAGGTGGAGGTACTTCCCCACTTGGGCGGATCCAATTCGAATTTATAACGTTGGAATTGGTTGGTTGGAACTCTTAAATATTAAAAATGAGATTTAGTTAGATTACGAATACAATAAATATAAACTTACTTTAGTCCAGAATGTCGGATGAATGATGTAAAACGCTTTCAGGTTCTTCTTATATCTGAAACGGACGTCACATAATATAAGAATTTGCAGATGGATTCATAGATTAAACTATTTCTATATGCTAATATGTTGGTTGACACACAAGCATATGGACGGATTCTCTATGATAAATAGTTACGGTTGTTATGGAATACAAAAAATAAAACTAGCGTGTTGCAGACCTGTATTTTCTTTTCATTTTGGCGTTAATGTCCCGGTTGTGCTCTCGCGCACGAGGGCTCTCATACGAAAGAGAGATAAAAATGTCATGGACTAGCTCGTGACCTTTCTGTTTGACATTTCACCATTGTCATCGACCTCGTTTGACGTTTATTAAAATAAGGACTCCGAAAAGAGGCAGCAACGTTGAGTATTTTCCCTGTGATCATCAAATCTTCAAACTGTGTGGAGATTATTGTAACTTTTGTAGAGGAAAATGTAAATTCTAAAACGTGATGCGACGCGACGTTTCGTCTCGTACAGTACAAGGCATTAAATAATGACCATCGGCAAGTATCGGCTTCGTATTTATTCGCACGCGTGCGACGGATACGTTGAAATAGGTGACGTGGTGCATTATTTACTATCGACATCTGTACATTATTTAGCCGCCCGCCTTATACGATGTTGAACGGGCTTCTCCTACATATTACTCAGCTGAACATCACACAGTCCCCTCCCCCATTGCTTATCTAGCACCCATAGTACAAGCTTTACTTAGGCGCTAGATGGCGCTGTGTAAATTCGTCCAGGCATATTATTATTACTATAGTTGTCGAGATCTAAGAAGCCCATTTTGGCAGTTGTCATCACTTCCTTGTATCCACGACATAAAGTACACTTTCTCTAATGTATGTAAATTTTTTATAATAGAGAATGAATGTGGCCACATGAACGTGGTGGAATGGTCGTGGCCACAAGGAAATGTACCTGTCAAATGGGCTTCTTAGATCTCTACAACAAACTCAAAAACAGTTAATAGCTAGGTAATAGTACGGTATACTCACTTGTAAGGCAGCACGGTGTACACCTCCTTGAGCCAGGAGAACGGCGGGTGGTTCCCCGCGGAGGCGAGCGTGTGGAAGTACGCGATCACGTAGTCGCCGCGAACTATCGGCTCCAGCAGCTTTATCAGGTACAACAGCGCCTGGGGACCGGGGGATGGAGGCATTTGAATTTCTCTTTATACCACTGGTGGCAAGGACGGCCCGCCAGATGGTAAGCGGTTATCGATGCTCGACATGTCACGACGATGTGACTTGCGGATCAGAGATGTGGTGCGTTACAAAGGGCCTCATAGGAAGGCTCAGGATCACTCAGCGAACCATGGGGTGAGTTTGGAGATCCTCGGAGTTTCTTTACGTAGTAGGATCAGAAATGAAGATATCCGTAGCAGAACTCCGATCAACGGCAGAAGCGCAAAACTGAAGCGGCATTGAGCAATCGCAGCGTGGGACGGCTCTCCACGAGATAGATGGACGACCTTTTAAGGTCCGATGCCCGGGTACCGATAAATGAGGCACAAATTCGATCAGTGTGGAAGGCCTTTATTCAGCAGTAGACGTCCTACGGCTGAGATGATGATGATAAAACACAAAACCATTTGTTTTATATATTTTTTAGAACAGAAGAATGATTTACGAAGAAGTCCGGCCAAGTGCGAGTCGAACTCGAAACCAACAAGATTTTGGTGCCAGAGCAATATAGACATAGACATAGACATATCTTTATTTGGTTCAATAACACATTCAAAAAACTTAAAACTAACAGAATAAGTACATGTGTATGTACAATATGTAATTCGTAAACCTTGTAGCGCGAGTCCGACTTACGCTTAACCGGACAGACAAACAGACAGCGGAGGCTTAGTAATAGGTACTAAAAAGCCGTTATACTCGAATAGTATTCCATCACGATATTTGTAAAACTGGAATACTAAAACCGAGCGAGCATTGCATGCCCTGCTTTAGATTTAGGTACGTACTGAAAACGGTCTCTACGGTACTAAGCGGTAACCTTGTATACTTTCCAGATCGTTGATTCGTTGTCACAGCGAAGAATAATATTAGAGGTCACATTGCAGGTGGGCAACGCACTGATGAGGCCCCTGGTGTTGCCAATGTCTATCCATCATAGGTAGCTGTGACCAGACCAGGGGTCTAAAAAGGCCACATTAGCGTTTCATATTATGATTCATATTAATTTGTCATAAAGTTATTTGCAGCGTCGCTGCTGTTGACATTGACATGACTATTCAAAATGGCGTCACTTAGTTCCAGTATTGGCCACCGGATCAGATAAGTTTCATAATATCATAATATGAAACGCTTTTTAGACCCCCTGGCCTGTTTGTGTACCGATCGCCATAAAAAAGGAATCTCCTCCTCACCTTGTCGAGGTCGATATCCCCGATGGGGAACCACTTCCCGATGAAGACCACGACGGGCCGCCCGAGCCGGTCCACGCCGCTCTGATACAGGCAGCCGATGCCCGACACCGAGGATAGGTCTTCGGTGTGCGCACGGCGCAAGAGACGCTCGTATCTGTGGATAGAAATGGTTGAGCGTTAACATTGGTCTATGTTCTGGAGTCTAAAAATATGGTCTACCAGGCTAAAAATATGGTCTACTGTCCTAAGATTGAAGTTCTGCTGTACGTCATAAACAAAAAGTTTGATTTTCCCTTTCAATAATATTCCAGGCGTAACCTTAGCGACAATTTGATGACACGGGTACTTTAAGCAGTATTTCCGAATAGGAAGATGTTCTCCATCATAGCCTGCATCTACACTTAACATCAGGTGACATGGCTGGGAAATATCTGACTGTCATATATCGTCTTCGGCAGCGTTGGTATATCGGTGTTTGTTTGATATAAGAAGCATTATCTGTATGACTTTACTAATTTCAATGTTAAAGATGGTTAGATAAAATATGACCAATGTTTTTAGCCCATTAGATTTGTTAGTCATATAACAAATAATAAGTGTCAACATAATAATTGTTTGACGATCAATCGGAAAAGTTCGTTAGCGCGGCACAAAGTCGTTAAATCTGTGTTTAAATATTTGACGCTGAAGACAAAACAAACGATCATTATAGAATATTTTTAACTCCAGTGCCAGTATCTATCTACCTAGAACAACAACGAATTCCTATTCAATAAATTGCACACCTCTGTAACTATGTCGTAAATACTCGTAACCCTTGCCGTCATTCTAGGCAGACTATTTCGATAGTTATAGCCAATACTATGGCCAAAATCAATACACTTGAGACTAAAAGCTCATTTTATCAAAATGTCCAGAAAAATGAAACCATATATTTCTAACTTGACACACGCAGCACACCCCGCCACGGGTCCTCATCGCGACACGGGGCCACGGCCGAGAGCCCTTGACTAGAGTTGCCATTTGCCAACCGTCCCGCAAAGTATTTTTGCGTGTGGGACTCTAAATGTCTCGGTTTATGGTAAACTTAGCCAGGTTATACTGAAATTTCATTCAAATACAATAAGAGTACGGCGAGGCACGATGCTTCCATTTTTGTGCACTTTGCACGGGTGACGATCGGGTTAGCGACAGCGGCTTAAAATTTTTTGTCCATATTTTATTTCAAAGGGTGGTCATGAAATTGTGGTTGTGTTCTCGCGCACGAGGGCCCGGGGTTCGCCTTGACCATTATCCAAATTGTCAATAAGCTAATAAAAATAATTAATAGTTACATTTCCCTTACATCTGACCATGTGTAGGCAGTTGCCGCTTTTTTGGCCAAGTCCCCATGAGTAAGATATACCTAGGAGGCAACCCTAACCTTGACCCAAAGACGTCACAGTCTTGAAGATGCCTGACGTCCCCGTACTAATTACAATCATTCAGGCAAGTGATGACTATCAACTACTGCCCGAAGGCTCTGAATACTAATCGATGAGGTACCTATATAAAATTCCGCTGTTTATTGACGATGCCTTAACTACAATATGAATAGACACAAAAAACAAATAAAAGCGACTGTTAAGCATTTTAAAACTAAGCATGCACATCATCGCGAACATAATCTGACAGACAGGACGATGTTAAACCAAGGACAAACAATACAACATTTGCACGACGAATCTGGAATGGGCGTGCTGAGCACTCTAACTAATGGTTTGTTTGTTCTTTTCACATTTTTAGTGACGTTTTTACAACTTCAGTCGGCAGCTTAGAGTGTTGGCAATGTTGTTTTGATTTTTACTACTCGACTCTGTGATACACATATAGGTATGCACGTACACGTAGACACAGCGGGGTTAACAAGTCATTAGATAGGCCAATACATTATACCAATGTGCATGAAAACCTTTACAACCATTTTCAGGTTATTAACGAATTGAATAGATAATGTTGTCTTTCTGTACAACTATGATGATGTCCAAGGTTACTCCATTTCATTGATTCTAGTTGCAAAATAGAAGTACCTATTTTCACTGAAGACAATAAGTAAGGGTACTGCAAAATTTTAAAAGAAATAACCGTGGAAGAAAATACGACGCATTGGGTCCTCCGAAAACGAATATATTGTTATATAAGCTCCTAGGAATCCTAGCGAGGTATGTCGAAGATACAGATCGACGCATGTGTACACTCAAACCTTGGATGTAATACTAGACTCGTCACACCGATTTCTGTCATACCGGGGATCAAAACCGGAACTCCAACGGAAATCACACGGCTACCGGGTAAATGACCAACAACTCATTCTAGATTCACACACTCAACTTCGACATAAGCTATCAGTGTTATGGGATTTCAGAATTAAAGGGATGAATTGGAAATAAATCTTGTTCCGAACATCCAGAAAGCACAGGCAGTGCAAAATTCAGTTAATAAGAAACAACATACATGCCTTCAATTTGATGTGTAAAATAAATAATGTAATAATACACCAAGAAGTTGAGCTGCTCAGTAATCCCCATGATGTGAATAAATGTTAGATTTTATAGAGACAGTTTGACGAGCGTGGCCTGAATTTCATAATTGCAACCCTGAGTTTCCCTCAGTGACATTCGGAGCATTTTCGGGCCAAGGCTAGTTTTCGTCGGACACTTGGTCCGGTGATGTGTTTACGCATTAATATAGGATGTCGATTAATCATACCGCGGGCCGAGGCCGCTAGAAAATTGTTGAGCGCTGAATATTTATAGCTAGGTAGGTATATTTACACAATAATCGTTACAGAGCTGTTTGATCTTTGTAATGATTATGGCGGATTTTTTATCAACGTCAAAAGGGAAAATTACCGGAGCCGGAAAAAAATAAACCTGTAAGAATGGAAAATGTTAATTTTATCATTGCCTTATTATCCTCAAAAATTATAATGAACCTCTTTTTACGACGCTGTCTTGTCGTAATTTGTGTCGAAATTACGACACAATAAAAAGGTCCACGACGTAAACAGTTAACCTAGTTACTTGTATAAATAATCAGTTCGAAACTTTACTCGCAACTGTGATGTTAAATAATAATAACAGAGATGTAGGTACTACCCACTTCCAAGCCTTCAAACGTCAGAGTAAATGTGTAAACATCAGATACTTAGTACAAATGTAACTCAAACATTTCAATCTACATCTCCTTCATCAAGAAATAAAATCAACGAGGTGTTTCCTGGAACGCAATCTACGGATCTTTCCGTGTTCAAACACTTTCAGTGATATAACCCATACTACGCTATTTACATTCACCTACAGCTTCCGTTTACATTGAATCATATAAATAACACATAGTTACATTATTTACTTACATACATGTGTTTGTACATAAACGTGGATATTAATACAGATCTATGATGAAAGCTTTTGTCGCGGTCATATAATTGTTCCAGATTAATATTATTTTCAAAGAAACCTTCTTGTTTTATGAAGTGCAACTGAATTTCAACCTTAGGTGATGAACAACTTTCTAGGTCGACTGTACACAGAAGCATACACAACATACTCCACTAATGTACAGTTCAAGTCCAGTAGTGGACTGTCACGGGTTGTTGATGTGATCATACCTACGAACAATTTTTTCTCGAGAAATAAAACCTACAGGTAAAACAATAATTTTAAGCCCATTAAAATTTGGTATGCCATAAGTCGAGCGGTATACAGACGTTTGTTTTCGTGCCTTTTTACGGCAGACTAAAATTGGCTGAACATCTGGCCCATTACTTTTAAGTTTCAACGGTAAAACAAAGGTCGGTTCGGTCACAGGTTCATCGTAAACAGCATAGCACAGCCCATAACAGCCAACTGCAGGACTTATCTCCTACGAAAGGGGCGGTTATTGCCATAAGCTCCAAGCATAAATATAATAATGGAAAACACATTTTCCAGTCTACGGAGACTGAATTTTGCCTCAAAACAGGTTACTACTGCTACAATCAGGTAAATTGACTACACGTGGTACGATACTAACTAATCACGCACGGTTACATTAACTTTGGTTGTTAGTCCAAATAGCCATATTACCGTTCAAAACTAAACTGGCCAATGCCAGACAGAACTGTTTTTCTGGCGAGTCTATAATTATTTTCTTCTCAATGAACCGACCGACGTACGTCAGAGGGCTTCATTATAGTACCCACAGAATTGTGTACTAGTGAAGTGGCCACGGAAATAGACCGGAATAACAGAAATAGACGGATTTCGAAGCCGTGACGTCATAGGTGGTTCACCGTAATTGCTACACGTAAATATTCTCAGTCTGACGTAAATGTGGTTAAGTAAAAAATGTATGAAATGTAAGAAATGTTCAGTGGCATTCGTATGAGCTTACAGTAGATATAAATTTACAACATTCTTATTAAAGACTATTTTCGTCTCACGAAGATCTGCGTGAAATATACCTAGTTATCAACAGTGGAGCAAATTATTAATAGGCTGAGAAATTAATTTTCATCGTAGTTGCCATCCTTCGTGTCCTACGTGACACTTCAGTCTTTTCATTTTTCCCACAACGAAACGCTGTTACGGTAAATATGATGACTTGTTATCGTACAATACTTTCGCAATAAGCAGAGGCAAGATCAAATCTAGCGACCAACTTGGTATTGGTACATAACAACCATATATGCGAGTCGGAAACGTCGCTAAACAAATTAGCCACAGTCACGGGCTGGTGAAAAAGGGAATACAATTTTATTTGTAGGAAGAGCGAGGTAAACAATGACGTCACATGCGTGAAATCCTTTGTCAGTAACACACTGTGTCGATATAGGAATTAGTCCGGGCAAAGTGAACGAGATAATATACCGACAGTGCAGAACGAATGTTCAAGAACAATTTTGCGCGAATCCAATTTCTTGTAATTTATGCCATCTCGTTACTGTGATTCTCACCATATTAGAATTTGATCTACGGGCCTAGCTGAACCGCCTCTAAGACAATGTTCGCCTTGTACGTCAGCCTTAAGTGGAAGAGATGGTGCTATAACTTCTGGCGGACAGAACACGTCCTTCCTTATTATTTTAAAACTCTATACCAACTACGTCCATAAGGAATCAATATTAAATGTTCGTGCGTCACCTACGTTCCAGGGAGCTCTCAAAAACCCCTCAAAAAGTTTTTACATTGATTGCTCAACATTTCAGCGTACAGTTTCCAGGCGTTGGCATTTGCCGTGCTTGACGCATATTTACAGTAATTCACGAACCCATCGTGTCAGGAAACAACTTCGTACATAAGCAATCAGCTCGACATTTCGGGGACAGCCAGCGCGTGGGCGGTGGCATTTGCCGCCCTTGCATCACTCCCATCCTGATCGCTTGACGCATTACTGTAATGGAATATTTCCGAGGGCCGATGCAGGGCGGGGGCGCGGCGGTGACGTCACGAGGCGCCGGCTGGCCGCCGGTTACGACGATGGCTCGTGGCCGTTTTCATGTCCTCGGGACTTGTTGAGGGCAATCTTATGGGGATTATTAGGCAATTCGCTGCGAAGTATCGTCAGTTTCAGGGGCAGAGTCTACGAACTTTAATCTATTTCGTTGACAGCCCCTGTTGTTTAATGCATACCTGCAACACTCCGGCGATAGCAAGCGTCGCCGGCCTTTGAAAAAGATTTTGGTTCTGGAATGCCCTAAATTGGTATCGGTTTATGATTTTTTTTTGGAGTCCAAAATCCACTTAGGGTCGCTCAGCCATCGAAGTAAGTAAGTATGTACAAGGCAGGTATTTGACCACCAACTGATGGGAAGTGACGGTCCGGCCGAAGATGAAGCATGCCTGTCTAGGTACATCCTATACACTAGTGTCCAGGTTATAATGTGGCGGGTACACACTCGTAGCCAAAGTGTTCCTTTCCTTAGCCGCGCGTATTCCAAATGTTGAACCAAAACGCAAAACAAACAACCACTCCACAAAGCAAAATCCGCAGCCGGAGAATAAAATCTAACTGAGGTGTTATGTTCAGAGCGTATGTTCTGTATGTTTGTGCTTACTTACAACCGTATTCAACGTTATGAAAGTATGTAGGTTAGGTACCTACTTATGTTTACTTTACACTCGTTCTAAAAGTACGTAGGTAAGTAGTATCAACCTACATAATAGAGTAAAATATCTAGTCAACCTATCATTTGGGTAGGTTATCATTTAACGGCTCATCAACCACCCTATAATACCGACCTCGACCTTAGCATAAAAAAGATAGCTATCAACAAGTAAAGTACAGCCGTCTAGACTAGACTGTAGGCTTATAGCGATCGTCTGGACTCTTGCACTCAGAGCTTCGAGGTCAACTACTCACAAAATCTGAGCGTTTTTGTGGAAATCGTTTGTGGTATACCTACCTTCTGGCTTAAATATGTCAATAAACGTAAGGTCGAACCAGTAATTTGGGAGAAACGGACGTACATTAATAATACTTAATAATAACGTTCATTATCTGCCAAGAACTTACAGTTTACATTATTAGCTAATTAACTCTGACAAGTGTCAACGACTGATGCCAAGCTAGGCAGAAATCCTACATTTCAGGTCACAGACATTGTTACAGAACGTGTACGAGCTCGATCCCTTAAGTATTTAACTTTAGTTATTCTGGCCGTGACTACATGTTATATATTATGCTCTGCGATGACTGCAAAGACCGTAGTAGTTTAATTTTAATTAACTTATAGTAGACGCATTGTTTAAAGCGACGGTTTACGGTGGTTAAACGTACAATATTGCACCTTCTACTGGTACAACAGAATACTAATACAAACGTAACTGGTACTTACTTACGTTAAGAATAGGTAATAAACAGTAAACGTGTAATAAAAGTAGTATTGTAATAAATTAAACTGAATTGAACAAGGTTGCGTTAAATTAACATTTGTTTGAGAGTGGAAGAAAAGAAAATTGCCATAGCCTAGGACAAGTGAGTGGAGGACCTTGAAGTTTTTTAAAATAGGAAGACCGACGAAATTACGACAAAATTGGGTAAAGGTTTTTCATACCGCCGGCGTCGTCCGAACCCATTCATACCAACATCTGTTTATGTCTTTAGCCAGGGCCCAGGACGATAAACTCTCCTTCCCATCGGCCACCAGTTACGCGAGCTACGTGGCCTATGCATTGCCACTAGTTTGCACATTGGCAGGTACGTTTTGACACTTAGGCTGGCATCCGCAACAAAAAAAGACGTGAAAGAATGAATAAAAACAACTTTAGTCACCAATTAAATGGCGACACGTGATCGGCGATGTTAAAAGGGGGACTATATCGAACTATATCGACTATATCGAACATGCATTGGCGCCAGAAACGAGCCTACATAGTAGCGCAGTCACATCGCCAGCTGTGTAAGGAGAACTGGTTACTAATTGGTGATTATTATATAAGAGAAAATATTTATTTATAAAAGGTTTATACTCTACAATGGCACAATGGCGGACTTAATACTAAAACAGTTTGATCGACCATTTAACCATAAATAAGTGTGATTGAAAAAGATTGCGAGAGAGACTACGGGGGGGGGGGTGGAATAAATATTTATTCAATTACGGAACAAATATTTATTCTATTACAGAACCGATATATAAATAGATACTAATAATAGTGATAGACATGGACAATAAATAGAAACCAAAGATCCATAGGAGTAAACTGCAGGGGAAAAGGTAACGTTGGTAAGAAATACGTACAATTTAAAGGATCGGCAATATTTCCGACGACGATTTTCTAAGACTACAATTTATTGTCTGAGGATTACTTATACAAAACAATAGTTATAGTATGTAACAGAAAAGCTAAAAAAAGGAATATCCAAGTATTATTCCGGCATCACTTCGGTAGAATGTTTAAATAGGCACTCAATTTAAATTAGTTGATAAATTAGTTGTTGTTGTGTCTGATATATTCTGTCATATAGTTTTGTAACAATCTTGTGTACAATAAATTGTTATATAAATAAATAGAATATAATCCGTGTACTAATTTAATCCACCAGCCAGCCCAGGACAATGATAACCCAAATCGAAACACTATCACGAATAGTTATGTTTAACAAAACAAAGCACGCAAGGCTACCAATTGTTTAACAGGTTAAACAGTTGTCCGACAGGTAATTATCATAATTTCTATTGTTAATCTTAAGCTTATTAAGCTTATTTCCGTTTAAACAAAATGAATGAAAAGATATTCGCCTGAATTACAATTTCTTATAAACGAATCGAGCACGCAAAGTTGTAACAATGTAACTTTTGCACGTGATGGTTAGGACAAAGTCACGATCTTTAATTTAACTGCAGGTCTTTTATATATCTGTGCGATAATATTTACACGCAGGTCCTTTTGGTAAGTCGTGGAGATATAAGTTTGAGAAACACTGGTGTAAACGGTTGGATAAGAATTATCTAAAGATGTAGGTATAGATCAAGTAAACGAACAAGGGGATCACCTGATGGCACCGAAGGAAAGACGCGAAGTTATACAGTCATCAGTCCAAATCGCTGGATTACTTTAAAGTCCAGGAGAGCGAGCATTCTTAGAATATTCCTAGAACTGTCCTAGAAAGCTTTACGTTATTTACGTTGGTATCGTATAACTGCACGTTACGTTGTCACCAACATACTCACTTGTCCTCAGCGGTTTCTTCCACAGGCACTGGTGGCGCCAGCGTGGTGAGGTCCGGCAGTTCCACCGCCATAGTGTCCATCGCCATATTGACACTCACTTATACACTGGGTCTATGTACACACTACACATCTATGTCACACGCGACAGGTCACTGTTATTGTCCTATCAGGGTCCTCTTAATTTCTTTAAAAATGCTTAAGTATGTATTGGTAAGATTGGAGAACCTATTAAAATGAAAATTGTTTGTTATTAATAAATAGCTTTTGTTACGACTGACTTAAACAGATTGAATTTACCGAAATTACAATTGTTAGTGAGGCTGTGGCCGAAGAAACGTATGTATAACGTACGTAGGCAAAAAATGATCTATAATGACGCAGTAATAGACAATATCCGACTAAGAGAATTGATTATTCTAATCTAAATGGATATCGGTACTCCACAAGCTATTTTAACACGTACGAATAGCCAGACGCCCAGATGGAAGCTCAAAGAATACGGAAGTTTTCCCAATGCAAATATTTAAAACCCACACTGGTGAGGCACCGCGATGCTTAGGTACATGTGCGAAATATTAATACGTAAATAATGTAGTGCGTAGAAAAACAAGTGGGAGTCAAAACAGGAGGTTGCTCCTGGTATTTATAGAATGCCGAGTGGTGATCTAAATGGATTTGCAAGTCTTCGTAGGTATGTCAATATGACGTCTTCTACTGAAGCAATGTAACCTCCCAGGAGAGAAACGTTGATTTACACACGGCTTGCAGTTTCAGCAACATGAACGCACGTTTACCGTTCCGATTTCATATTCATGCCGGCACCCCAGTGGTAGAATTTAATGGAAGGATAAGTACCAATTCCGTTGTGTCCAATTCCCTTGATAGGATTGTTATGTTTCGCATCGTAATCGTGCTTGTTTCTTGGTCAAGCGACATTATAGGCACTTAAACGTACTTTGCTTGCTGCTGCTAATGAAAATGTAATTAATAACTTTTATGAAGCGTACTTATACGCGGGTATTTGCTGTTTCCAATTATAGTTTTACAGTAGTAACCTTAAGAACACGAGGTTGTTTCTATAATAATTAATCTGAAATAGCATACTGGCAATATAGCGGGTTAATTGGGAAAAAGTTAGGAAAGGTAGGTAATATAGTTATGTCTACTGATAAGAATATGTCAAGGGTGAGAAATAGTGAGAATGCTATATATCTAAGGTGTATGTATGTCTCCATCATCATGGTTCAATATCCGGTATCCGCGTGCTAGAGCCCGGGGGCCGCCTTGACCATGATACACGATTTGGCAGATCAGCTAATTACAGTAGAGCGACTGCCGTCTGACCTCTGTCACGCAGTTAACCTAAACATAACAGTTACACATTCAGTCGCCTGAATGTTAAGGTTTCCTCACGATTTTCGATCACCATTGTATGTATTGTACACAGTAATATTGTACAGGAAATATAAGTAGCATATGGTCCTCTATTATCATCTTTCGTATCAAATATTACGTGCGGAAAGCGCCCGAGTAGACGAACGAAATTAGTCCCGCAACCTTTCCTAAAATGAGCTATCACCGCCATCCAGCAAGGCCTAAATGCGTTTGGCCGTGTTCCAATAACGGTGGGATACTACAAAAACACAACGTAGATTCGCATGAACACGCGGAGACCGTAAACATTTTAAACTGGCAAAGTGGTACACAACAACACAAATCTCTCGAGTAATAATGTATTTTTATATTCATGAGTGAAACAATCCCAAATTAAACTTATAGAGGTATAAAATACATTAAAAACAAAAGGCCATTATTCGCCATCAATCGACAAAAGTCAGTTATAGCGGACTTTGAGATGTGTAATGTATTTTAGCATCTATTGCTTTACTGATAAAATATGAAGCTGAAACCGTCTCTTTTGATACCTTAACAATTTCACAGTAACAAATTTCCTACCTACATGTCACACTCTACCATCCCTAGCATCTACATTCCGCCTCAATAACCGCATAATCACAATTCCGGATAACGCCTAAACCCAGAATCAGCGTCACTAGTTCAAACTAAATTATTTGCTACCGAAATTCAGATACAATACGTATAGTAAGCGTTTTCCCTGAATGAAGTACTGTAGGTACCTATATACGATCGTGCACCAAAACAACCAAGCCAACGAACCACGATTAGCACCGTTGGCAAAACAAAAGCGAAACGCAGAAGCAGCATTGTTTCATCGACCGAAGTTTCCATTTCGGATTCTAACAAAAAATAGCGTTTAGAGGAATAGGCCCGATATCACGTTAGGGAAGCAATGGAGAGGTCACAGCATGCTTGCGTAGAATATACCTAATTAGCCTTAAAGTGAGAAGCATTTAAGACCAAAAGAGGCGCGAAAGTGCAGCCACATTCAGAAATAAAAAATGAATTCTTGCTAAGTAACCAGAATAATTATCGTAAATGTGCTGAATTAAATGTCTACAAATAGCAAGTTACTAAAGCTAAAAAGAAAAATTATGCTAAAAACAGCCGTTTTTCGCAAACATGTTAGGCACTCGGGAAAAGGCGTTGTCTTCTTTAATTGCCCAGAGGGACTAAGGAGGCACACGGTCAGACAATCCACCTGATGGAAAAGCGGCGACCGTCGACCAGGGCGGGCAACCTAAGCGGATGCGGTGCCGGCCTTTGAAAGCTATGTTATTTAAAAATAGTTCATTGCTATTTGTAGAGATTTTTGTGAACATTTGTGAACTGATTTGTTCCCTCAGCATTTTCACACCTCTTAAGGTCTTTACGTTAATCCGATTTCGCAATGTATTGATCGGAAGTACTTGAACTTCACACAAAGAATACGAAGCTGTAATCGTCGATGCAATTATATATGCATGTATATATGGTGTCAATGATTCACGCAGACGCTATTCCTGTTCAACATATTTGCAGCTGCAGGCTGCAGCGTTAAAAATAACATTGCTTGGATAACCATCACAGAGTTCCGGAGAGATGAAATGGTTACGTAATTCTGCACAAAAAATATAGATACAGACATTCAGCTGTAGTATGTGACAATTACCTATTTCGACAATACACAACTGATGAATAACACATCTATACATAGTATTAAAACAAAGTCGCTTCCCGCCGTCTGTCCCTATGTATGTATCGATGTACGCTAAGATCTTTTAAACTACGCAACGGATTTTAATGCGGCCTTCAACAATAGATAGAGTGATTCAAGAGGAAGGTTGAAGAGGTAGGTAAGAAATAAGGGTAGGTAGGGGTGAAGTAGGTGAACGCGAACGAAGTCGCGCCGGGTCCACTAGTAGTACATAAATAAAATTATCTATCCATTATATGCGATTTCCTTGCACATTTTCTTGAGAAACTTGGAATCGTGAACCACGCAAGAACAAAATGATTCATATGGCTATGCAAACTGAACGCCACATGCAATTACTAAGTAAGTTAATGTTATGTTTATAGGGTGTGATGTGACTCATGAATAGTTATAATTTTTAATGGAAAACTAGTGGACACAGCGCGACTTCGTTCGCGTACACCTACTTTACTCCTACCTACCCTTCTTTTCTTGCTTATAAACCTTCGTCTTGAATCACTCTGTCTATTGTTGAAAATCGCTTTAAAATCCGTTGCGTAGTTTAATAGATCTAAGCGTAGGTACTACGTAAGGATAATACGTACACGATGATACATAGGGACAGACGGCGGGAAGCGACTTTGTTTTATACCTACTATTTATAGTATAGATAAGGTTAAAACAATGTTTTAAATAGGTAAAATACTTGTCGTATGCTTAGGTACGTTATGTTATTGTAATGGTACGATAATGTTAAAATAAATGCGATTCGACAAGGAGCTGCCATTCCCTCAAACAAGAATATTTGATGATAACAAAAATAAGTACCTACCCGTACCTAAAATTTCAACTCAACATAAAAATAAAGATAGATTTTAGACGAATGGTATTCCACAAATCCTATTCCAGTGAGTTTCACTGTATTATCTTAATGAAAAAAATGTAGATACTAAGAACATGTAATTGGACTTTAGAAGTTGTTTCATTTAAGACGTTAACAATTATATTTGCAAAACAAATTAAATAAGCTATTCGAAAGTTGTAGCATGAAACCTTACAGGTCACTATGAAAAGGGTTCAACTATTTCTTTTCCAATTTCTTATCATATTTCCCTATCTTGAATTGAACGGCTTCTAGAGGAGGTGGAATAGATTTTTATGACAAAGGGAAAAAGAGGATTGCAAAGAACAATTCTCGCTACGTGCGGGCAAATTGAAAATATCGAAGTAAGAACTGGCTAGGTAAAAGTGGATAGGTATTGAATTTTAAAACGTCTTCTCCTTTCCATTGGGACCTGTACTGGTTTAGTTAATGGACGGGGACAGTATCAACAACTTATTGTGCATAAAAAACCAATGAACGAGATTTAAGATAAACGAGATAATAGGTATAATTTATCGTTTAAGCTAATACAACGTTATGAAAGAGGCGTTACCACTTGTTGTTATTTTGACATAGGTAGGTACATTTTTTACAGTGTTCGGTGACATTCGAAACTATCCTTAAGACTTTGACATGGATATAATGACTGTCTATTGTAAATTCAAATATTTACTGCAAATGATGGAGGTAACAATCAAGATACCAAGGCTGGTGCAAAAAAAACAGCATAGTAAGCACCTACGTACTACAAAGCCTCTGGCAAACATTGCAGTAGCATCTAGTTTAAACAATAGTATCACTGTCATCAGCGGAGATAACTATCAAATTAGTAGGTAGATTGCACAACGCATGCGTTGGCTAGGAAGTAATACGTCTTACTGGTGCTTGTACCTCCTTATGATTGATGTCGGTGAGACATATTTATACTTGGAAGTAATTTTCCTTTCGGTGTATGTTTACTCCAAGCGGTTGGAACATTGGAAGCTAGTGTGTGAACTAGATCTAGAGAGATGACGTGGGATTATTTTTTCTTCTGCCTATATAGAATGGTGTTCGATTGGTTCAGTAATGAATTGCATGCATTAATAAGATAGATAGATAGACAGATACACTCTTTATTGCACACAAAATTACAAAAAAAGAAAATTTAACAGGTCTTTTCAAACATAGTGGAAAAGGGTCAAATTAGACTTGCAAGATTGGTCCCGAACAAACATAGTTACAAATATTGCAAGTTAAATTATAGTTTGACTGACGAGGAAAACAATGGTTTGTTCTCTTTCCCCCAACCTTACTCGGTAGAACAAATAAACTTGAACAGTGCAGTTCTCTATTCTTTAAAGCTACAATGTTGTATCACGTCCAATTTGATGTAAATTGCAATGCCAATTTAAGTAACAATGATATAAATTGTTCATTACAGCCATTCGCGTGTCTTCAAGGTTGAATATTTTAAAATCGTTTTGCAAGATATATTTCAGTAGGTAAGTATTTCATCATTTGGACAAGATAATTAAAATTGGTGCTAATAGAACTTTATAAAACAAAAAACATGGGAAGTCTCATGACATTGAAGACTCCACAATTAATTTTATTTTATAGTTGAACATGATCGTTTATGCATTAGCCATATCATTACAGTGTTGACTCATCATTTCTAACTAAAACACTGGACTTTACATAAAGGCGAAGTGCATTGTGCATGTGTTGGTACTTGGTATCATAAATGTTGACGCAACGCTGAACAATGTTCATTGATTTCGTTATGGTGTCATAATCATTATCGATCAACCATACGCGTCCTTTTAATTCCATACTGTTTTATAAGAGAGAAGGACACGTGTAAAATGAACTTGGATAATGCGTATACAATATTAAAAACCAACCACTGTGGAATTTCATTTACAACGCTATTGGAATACACATACAATAAATATAATCAAATCATGTCGCAGAAATAACCGCCAACGTGACTGCAGCATTCTAGTCCAGTTATAAATACCATTTCGCATACCATTCAATGATATTGATGTACATGATAAGAGCGATCAAATTCAGTTACTGTTGCATGTGAACCCTTCAAAGAGATGCATCTTTACATAGTATAAAACAAAGACGCTTTCCGCCGTCTTAGATCTTTTAAACTACGTATCGGATTTTCATGCGGTTTTTAACAATAGATAGTGATTCAAGAGGAAGGTGTATAAGCAAGAAAAAAAGGGTAGATAGGAGTAAAGTAGGTGTACACGAACGAAATCACCCCCACCAGTGTCATAATAAACTGTGACGCAAGTTCAATAGAATTGAAAACAGAAAAAATAAGTCGTCACTCCAAAAATCTCAACAGCGCAATTCCTGGACTTTGAGAATTTGACAAAAGATTGGATACGGTAGTAAACGAATTTTTGAAAATTCACATTCAAATACACGGTAGAGAGTGCACAAAGTACCGTTCTGTATAGTCTACAGGAACTCTCAAGACAGTTCCCTTACTACATTACGAAAATAAGTGACCTATATAAGCAATTTTGCATTGCTGTTAATTCCTAAACCCGACGTTACTGTGAATCACAACAAACTGCTGATATTGAACCAAAGGTCACTTTGGCGTCTAGGTATAAAAGGTCAATCGGGGTGGATTCGTCCGTTCTTTTAAGTTGCCATTTCTTTTAAGTAGGTACCTACATTGAAATCTCGTTTGATATTTTTAGGCGAAATGTTATTGCGTTATTAGAAAACGTTATTATTAGATCTAATTTCTCTGAAGGGATTTATTAGATATACTCTCAGCTCATATAGCTAATGAAGTACCTACCTAATCAACATTATATTCTAATCATATTATAAGTCATATATTATATTTTATGATGAATTCTGAGTAGGTATATTGACGATTGATACTACATTATGACAACCACTGATCTTTTTACAAGCTTTTATTTAACTTGCACTGTTCGTATGTAAGTTGTCCGTCAAAATTTACAAACCATTTTTCGACAATATTTTGGTATCCAATTGAGCTGAAATTTGGTATACCTATTGCATGACAATGCAAGTCGGAATGTCGTCATAGGAACTAATCAACGCAATAAGATAACCCCATCGTGTTTGGGTTCTTTGGAATGTTCTCGATGAGTAGGTACAATACCGCGCAATAAAAGCTTGTTGTGAAAAAATAATTCATTTGAGAACTTATTTCTAACAGGGAGCACAATATTATTTTCAATTACATGACTGGAATCTATCGAATCGAATAATCTAAATTTGCTTTTACATTAGAATAGTGTCACAGGGCTATTCAAATTAGAACTGTTTTTAAAATTATAAATGTATTTGTTTATTTATTATGACAATTTATAATAGTAATTAAAAAAAAAAAGAAAAAGATTATCAAAATGCTAACTAATGAAGTTACGTGACAGATTATTGGATTTTATAGGGGGTTGAAGATGATAATTTGTTCTTTTACAAAATTTCCCGTTGGATTTGCTAGCTTTATTATATTTTTCAAGAATTTCATTTTTAACTCATATTACTCAACATTTGGTTTTTTAAACCTGTCGAAATCGAAAATACTTTTTTAATCTAACAAACTAAAATGACATTAGGGATTAATAATTTTTGAAGCTGTTATTATTTACTTTCAAAGTAATCAAACCAAGTGTGACAATTTAGTTGGTTTTTATGGACAACATAACCACCTTGGCGTGCCGGCATGCCGTTTAAATACCCACAACAATAATTGTACAATTGGCACATGTAAACACATGTAAACGATATGACTACATGTAATGAGAATCTAAAATATAATTGGAAATAGCCTCAATACAATACATAGGTAAATACGTAGATAATAAATAAGTAATTAAATACATGCTCATCAGAAAAACAGGAACACCGACAGTTAACTAAACAACACGATACTTACAATTCAAAATCACTGTCCTATTAAATCGAAACATAAAATAATAATCGAACAAAAAGTAAGTAAATAAAGTTTCCTGAAAATATTTCACCGATAGCGGTGGAGGGTTAGGTTTTATGGATCGGCGTAAAGAGCCGGAACATAAATAAGTGGTATAGTGGATGTAATATCATCAAGCTCACGTCGCGGTTCCACTGGGCACTTTTTCGGTTCGATACCGGTGGTGTCGTTAAATAATAAATGTCCGATTGTATTGGATAATGTTTAGGTGCGAGGGCGCCGGTTGTGGGCGCGCGTACTTCGCGACGGTCTCGGGTGGACTGGGGGCGACTCGACTCGACTGGCGAGTGTTGAGCGCTCATGCGCGAACTCGGCCCACGCTGGGCAAATATACCTGAATTGTTGGGAGATTTCAGGAGTGTTTATGTTCTAAGCGGTAGGTGTTCAGTCAGAGTTGGATTGTGGTTACGGGTTTGAGTCTATCAGCTTGTTTGTTAGGATGAGAATATAGGACGTAATTTAGAATGTGCGGAATGTAGCTGTGTGTAAATAATGCGAAACACATTCATTGCATATCGCAAAACACAGGCCACAGAAATAAAATTTCTAATAAAATTGTTACGTACGAATATTATCAATAACTTTCAAGACGGCAAGTCGTATCTCAGCGCTGGCAACACGGCGCTCGGCGCCGCCATTATAAAGATAGAAAATGAAAGACGAACGTCCCCCGCCCGCCTAGACGCGCGTGGGGCGCCTTCGATCGGCCGACCGATCGCGCGACCGGTCGCCCGACCAGCCTCGTGACGTCAGCCCCCACACTAAACAACCTACAAAGACGATAAGTTCGTCCACTATACGATCTTAGGGAATTAAGTTCAACGGAAGAAATAGAAATGCAATTACACTGGACACGCGCACCTAGGGTTGCCAACCCTTCCGGAATGCCCGGGACACTCCGGTAATAATGGTTAAGTTCCCAAGCTCCTGGGGCTCAATCATTTTTCGGAATTTTTCTCAAAATTAAACTTAAATTTTATAATCAACAAAATAGGTCGCCTCCCTGCGCCATGCACTCCTCGCTTGCGAGGTGCGCCAAGCAATGAAAATGTAATCTCTAAAAGTACCAATCACATGGACAGGAATTTAAATATTGACTTAGATAATGAGAAACAGTACGATGACTTTGGAATATTGCGCAAGGAATTGCTTTGGAATTTTTGCAAAATCGACTTCTGTCCCGTTGTCTCTAATGCTTCTTGCGAACGCGTATTCAGCAACAAGTATGGAGCAAGGAAAGAAGCCGAATGAATATTTCTATATTATAATCAGAGTTACAAATACATATTATTATTAGATACTGCTCGAAATCATAGGAAATATAATTTAAAAAATTAAGATTTTCTTTTAACAACACCCCCGAATTCTTAAAATGCTCCCGGGTTGATTCTTTTGACAGTTGGCAACCCTACATACACCTAATGTGAGTGGCTCTGTTTCCAATGGTGACGTGCCTAATGGTGTGGAAATACTATATGCTCTATAGTAGCGTTAACAGAAACTATTAATTTAGTTACAGGTCGTTGAGAGTTTCTGTCGCATGAATGAATGTTTCAGCTGACTTTTCGAACGCAATTTTGAATTTATGAGTGCCGTCTTTTTTCTTTTATCGACTCTCAAAGAATCTTACCTAATTTAAGTTGGTGTGAGGGTGAGACTCATCTTTCTCGGGATCGGAAGTATGGGCTTAAGAAGTAGACAAATGAAAGAAAATCAAAGAAGAAGAAAACTTGAGTTATCTTCCCAGTATTGATGAGTCGAGGCTTTCTCGGTGGCTACAAAATATTGACGTCCGTAATATCAAATTGTCGTATCACCACCGTTAACGTACAAAGAAGAAGCTAGATGTAAGTCAACAGTACGACAGTCGCATACAAAACAGACGTCACATCAACGCATCACAAAGAGCAAAAAACAAAGGCGTTCTCACGGAAGAACAAAGAGTTCGCTCGCAGTCGCCCTCAGAGGCGCTTTGAATTGACAACAGGCGTTCTACACCTTCGTATGTCGAAGTAGCTCGATACTTGTTCAACTTCAAGCTGCAACATCACTTGACGTTGTTGACGCTCGCATACACTTGTTCCTTGCTATTGTCTGAGCAAACGCTAGGGAGATGGAGACCTGTTTCTAAGGTGGCAAAGTGGCTTGAGAGCTAGCGGGGACGGAAGCGGAGAAAACGTAATCGGAATCATTGTCAACGGCTCATAACAGTCCACTGCTGGACTTGAGCCTCGTCCACATAAATTGAAGGTGTCGCAATACTCGTCGTGTGTTTTTAAAGACGTTTCACGTCAAAAAACTAAAAGAATATGTCTTTCCTTTATTTTTGTTAACCGGGAAACCCCCTAAAGATAAAGGAGTTTTTAAGACGCGAGTCCCTTGGTATTGCAAACGTCCATGCGCTGCGTAACAGCTTGCCTTCGGGCGGGCCATACCTTTTGTCATATTTCTTGTTGATATAAAAAGCACATACAGTCTAACGCCGCAACATGGCTGTACCCTCCGCTGTTTCCCGTCCGACTAACAAACGGGTAGTCGGAGCCCGAGTCTCCGGACAGCGTGCTAATTAAAAACCGTCAGCGCTTGGTGAAAAGTAGGCTTCCATTAACGGTGCGCGAACAAGACATGATTCTGTGCTAATTAGAAATGGGGAGACCTGAGTATAGACATGCCTCTATTAAAACAGCCTATAACAGATTTATACCAACAGCCCATAATAGCCAACAACTTAATTCTTAATATGGAGATGAAAAATATTCATTTCTTTCTTTTTAAGATAAAACTACACAAAAGAAAATGCTGCCCGTTTTCTGGTCTACGGAGATCCTACGCTCGAAGCTTTGTTGTACAACATCCTTCCGTCGTATGGGCAATATTTCACTCTACCAGACATTATACAGCCTTTGCTAACGCCCTTATTACATTTGGCAAAATTCAGTTGTCTCAAGTCAGAAGTAAAAAGCGTGAGAGTAAGATCAAAGTGGAATGCATTGCTCATAGAATAAGGTAAATTTTTGTATCACTTATATTATGTTACGCGCATAGTTACGCGTCGCACCGGTTTTCAAAAGGCATAATTAGGCGCATTAGTTAGGATTTTGATAATACGAAAGTGGCACACCACATATTTACAAAAACACTAACATGCGCTATAATGTACAAATTCCAGGTACTTACAAGGGACATAACATACATCAACTGATCGGTCGGAAATAAAACCCGGCTGATCGATACAGGACCGGATGATCCGATAATCTAATATTGTAACACGGCCACGCTTATATTGGCGCTAATTGAGAAAATAGAAGCGGCAGTAGTAGAAGTATTAGTCTAGTTAAATAACAATTAACATGTACTGAATTAATATCTAGTGTCCCTAGAGCTTATTGTTGTTTGTTTTCTTGATTTTGTTGTTGTGTGAAACAAAGTGCATCGGTATTATTATTTATTCTAGTCCATAATTGGTGTTGTAGGTTTGCACATGTAAAACGGACTTTGTAGAAATCGACGACCCGCATCGTATGGGCGTCCATAGGTAATGCTTGAAGGGGCAAGTCGCATAAATGTCGATCACGATTTATGACACTGCCGTTGTTAACGCGCAGATTTCCTCACGATTTACAATAAATATACCTGGGTATGTCAAAGTGGATACGTAACTCACACGACCGTAGTCCTTCAGCGAAAAGCGCGTAGCATGCTGCTTCAAATCAGAAAAAGGTACCTTGCTTCGGTCAGTGGTAGTGGTATTTAAGCTGCGTCAACCGTGTACAAGAAAACAACTCAATCAGAACCAATCTTCAAATTCATCAGTATTTTCGTCCTTATTTAACCTTTATTTACAACGTGACGCACGTACGCCTATGCATACGGCACACCAGTAGTAATCTAATAAATGTTTATATGGTGACAGTTTAAATTGTGATAAGGGTGTCGTCACATTGCGGAAAACTGGGTGTCACATGCTACGTAGGTAGCAGTGATAATATTGTTTAAACACCCGACATGTTTGGAAGGCCGCATTGTTGACGTGACGCGAAGACAACTTTGGACGCGACAAGCTGATATCAAGCGGGGCTGAGAGAAATTTATTGTGTGCACAAGTTTTGAAACTGGTACAATGTAGGTACCTACGTAAGTACGACGTAAAATCTACAGTAGGTACTGAATCGTTCCCTTCGTGTCAAAAGTGTAAAGCTAGTAACAGACGTTCCGTTTTGGCTGGAGCCGACCCACCGTCAGTTGCAGATGATACTAATCCTTACGCAGTATACAGTAAAGTCGCTTTTGGGTGCGGGGGACGTGATCGACCAACGTCTTCGCCCGCGCATTGTAACGTAACACTATCCGACGGACAGTGCCAGGCTCAGTAAATAATAAAAACAACTAATAACAGGGTAATGGGTTTATGTACATTCAGTCCAGAAACTATAAAAACTAAACAAGAAATTTTTAAAAAGAATTTAAAATGATAAAAGTACGAAAGTTCACGAAAGTCCACAACTTATGCCCGGGCTGGATCATTGCGTTCACTTTTGGTCGAAAATTACAGTTTGCAGATTGACTTTGACAACTTCGAGGATAACTTTTATGACGTCACGTGCATAAGACTTTGAAAACTTCGAAGATAACTTTTATGACGTCACGTGCGTAATTTGACCGGTCGATTGGTTTTTTAAATTTTAGTTTCTGAAGATAGCTTCTTCTAGCTATGATTTAGTTCACCTTCTAGTTCGAAGGCTGGGAAGACTCTGCCCACTCATCCGCTGCACTCTCTATCGCAGGCTCGGGTCTTCATTTAAACACGTTCGAGAACGCATTTGGCACAAAAGAAGATATAGTCTTGATGGCCAGTACTCGTTAGTCGGCCAGCCAGTTTCTGAAGTGGTCAATATTTATTTTCGGACGACCTCGTGTTTAGCAGCCAAGGATATAATCCATGAAGATATGATGAATAATTGGATCCAGCAAATATCTAGAATAAGGGGAGCACAAAAAAGATTAAAATCTCCGCCATCTATGGACTGTGTCCGCATGACAACATATGACATATAAAGAATAAAATAATAAAAGATTAACGTCAATTTAGAAAATTTACAATTTTTAATTAGAAAATAAATATTTGATACGAAAGAAACCTTCTAATGTGATGGAAAAATGACCCCCGTGGCAAGGGGGTCTGTCCGGATCCCCAACAAGAGGAAAACAAGAAGATACAACGGTAAGTATCCAGACACACACCCCAATACCCTTGTATTTGTCCAAAAACCATCTTTACTTTTACCAATTGGATATTTAGGAAACAGGAGATCATTTCCCCAAAAGAAAATACTCTAATCGAAGTTCAATTCGATTCAAAATATTTGTAGAACGTAATTACAACGTAGTCAGAATTTACAGTATTAACTAATTTTCCAGGCAAAGATGATGAGCAATCAGAGCCTGAAGGGCCAAACCCAAGAATATACCAATTATATGTATAAACTGACAATAAAAGTGTCAACGTGCTGAACAATTATTTGAACAGGAGTAACCGTAAGTACCATCAGGGCGAGACCCTACATATTACCCCAAAAACCCGGGAAAAAAAAAATTTGATACTATAAAAAAATTTTTTTTTAGCTAAAGTCCAAGTGAGTTATAACCTGTATTAGGCAGTTAAAACAATGGCTTATTTAAGGAGTTGTTAGCCGCTCCAAGTAATTCGTATATCCCCTTTGAGAGGTTAAAGGTTACCCAAACCCTTTAGAGGGGTTAAAGTAAACAAGAACTCCCTAACCCTTTAGAGGGGTTAAAGTAAACAGAAACACCCTAACCCTTTAGAGGGGTTAAAGTAAACAGAAACACCCTAACCCTTTAGAGGGGTTAAAGTAAATAAAAACTCTCTAACCCTTTAGAGGGGTTAAAGTAAACAGAAACACCCTAACCCTTTAGAGGGGTTAAAGTAAACAGAAAAACCCTAACCCTTTAGAGGGGTTAAAGTAAATAAGAACTCCCTAACCCTTTAGAGGGGTTAAAGTATAAGAAAGAACCCTAACCCTTTAGAGGGGTTAACATGTAGAGGGAGAAAAAAAAAAAATATGGGTAATATGTAGAAAATCCCCTGTTACAACAAAAGTAAAAAAAACATTAAAGTAGATTTATCATTTTACAATGTTTAAAAAAAAAACTAAAATCTTTAAATATTTACAGAAATAAAAGAAAACAAGAGAAAAAGAAAAAAACAAGGTTATTATGAAAGTGTTTAGTAAATGTAAGAATATGTTTGTTAGGTATTTTGTAAAGAAAATATTGTATCAATCACCATACAATAAGAATGAAATTGGAATATGAAGTTCAAATTAAATAAAGTTTGTAACATGTTTATATTATTTTCCCTAACATTCCAACATAACAGTTAAAAATTTATTTATTTTTAATAAAAGAAAATAAAGTAAAACTTTTCCGACTGTAAAATATTATAAATAAACATTAAATAAATACGTTAGGATAAATATTAATAAGAATAAATAAAAAGGGTGACTCAAAGATTCGAATGTTCTGTGCGACGTAAATCTGAGTCACCACCCGCTCAGAACGAAACGTGTAGGCTTTAGATAGATGTCACGATCCGCATCAGTGAAAGGCTAATTTTTTTTTTTACCTACCACACAGAACACGCGAAAACTTGATAATCAATAAATACGTAATAATAAATATGTTTTATATTAATGGAAATACACGATGACCGCAAACGGGATTTAACAAGTTCATCTCATTTGCGAGCGCTCGTAGCATCCACAACGAGAAGAATGTATAAGAGGACAGGCGGTACCTTACACAGGATTGAAGAGTCACCAACCGCTCTAAGAGGTACAGCATAAGGCTTTTTTAAAGTGTCGCGAACCGCACCCGGTGTAGGCTTTTTTATCTGGACGGTCCTACCCATCACAAAAACAAAATTAAAGAAATAAATATTAGTGGGAACAGGCGGTACCTAACACGGGATTGTAGAGTCACCAACCGCTCTAAGAGTTGCAGCATAAGGCTTTTTTAAAGTGTCGCAATCCGCACTCAGTGTAGGCTTTTTATACCGGCGGTCCGACCCATAACCCAGGAAAAATAAACAAAAATATAATTAAGAGATAAATTGATAAGTTCAAGAAGTTTAAATCTTGAAGTCCTTTACATGCCATCTAGCACGAGATCCATTAGGATCTTCCAGAAGATAAACCAAAGCAGAGAGCTTTTGAATTATCTTACATCTAATGAAACGCGGAGCTAACTTTTTAGAAAAATATGAACCAGCATCACTAATTACATAGTTCTTACGCCATACAATATCACCGACGTTAAATTCTTTAAGAGATCGCCTCGTATTATAATGAGACGCATTCTTCATATGAGCACTATGCAGAGCAACCTGCACTCTGTCAAAAAGATGTGCCAAGGTACCAATATTTTCAGCATAAGTGTCTCTGGGTAAAAAGATCAGCTCATCAATATTGCTTACTTGAGAGTACAGAGACCCACAAGTAATGATCTCACGACCAAATACAAGAAAAGATGGGGAAAATCCAGTAACAGAATTAACTGAATTGTTCATAGCCGATTGGACAACTGGGAGAAACGTATCCCAGCTGCGATGATCATTACCGACCAGGGAAGCTAAGGCAGTAATAATAGTTTTGTTATATCTTTCAGTAGGATTCACTTGCGGGCAATAGTTAGGAGTGAAAGAAGCGAAAGGAATTTTATATTTTCCAATCAGATCGTGGAACTGACGTGATTGAAACTGGGAACCATTATCCATAATAATAGTCTGAGGGACACCATGTATCAGAAATACAAGTTCTTCTAAAATTTTAATAATAGCAGCCGCTGTGGCCTTTTTAAGAGGGAAAAGAAGAGAAAATTTTGTGAAACAGCAATTTACTACAAGAATATGCTGACTTCTTAAACGAGTCATTGGCAAAGGTCCAATTAAATCGAGGGAAATGCATTGGAAAGGTCTGGAACAGATTCTAGGCTTACCCATTAACCCATAAGGAGAATGATTGGTGTGTTTATAAGCAAGACACAACTCACATGAAGAGACGTAGCGAGCCACGTCCTTGAACATCCCCGGCCAAGAATATAATAGTGTTAGTTTTTTATAAGTTTTAAAAACCCCAAGGTGTGGTTCTGATGGCAACCCATGACATCCTTTAATAAGACTCTCCCTTTCGTCAGGGTGTGGAATCTGTTTCCAAACAAAATCATTCGTTAGAGAACTTGAGCTACGCAAATTATGAAATAATTTATCTTGAGTGATTCTATAATCAGGAAAACGTTCCGGTTCGTTACGACATCCGAGGAAAAGGTTATTGAACTTTGTAAGTGCAGGAGATTGGTTAGTGTCCCCAGCTATCGGAGCTACCGGTAATGAATCAACTTCGTTTTCAGGGAAACGAGATAAATAATCCGGCACTACGTTATCCTTTCCTTTTTTATGTTTAAGTACGAAATTAAAACAAGAAAGTCGTAGAGACCATCTCGCTAATCTTCCCGTAGGATTAGATAGGTTCAGGAACCATTTTAGAGCTGCATGATCAGTGAAAACAGTAAACTGTTTGCCATTATCCAAATAACAACGCCAATGTTCCAGCGCAGAAATTACAGCGAGAGTTTCCCTTTCAGTTGCGGAGTAGTTTTGTTCATGCCTATTCAGAGATTTGCTCATGTAGGCAATAACAACTTCTGAACTATCGCGCGTTTGAGTAAGCATAGCACCAATTCCCAAATTCGACGCATCACAATGTACATTAAATGGCAAGTCAAAGTCAGGACTAGCCAAGACTGGAGTAGACATCAAAAGTTTCTTCAACTTCAAAAATGCAGCATGGGCCTCAGGGGTCCATGAAAACTTTGGCGCATTTTTCCCCGAAGAAGAAAGTTTGTTTAAAGGAGATATTATAGTACTAAAATTAGGTATAAACCTACGGAACCAGCTGCACATGCCATGAAATTGCCTTATCTGTTTTTTTGAAGACGGAGGAGAGAATTCCAGAATAGCACGGATTTTATCAGGATCAGCAAGTAGACCATTTTTATTTACAACAAACCCAAGATATTTAAGTTCATTCTTAAAAAACTGACTTTTTCCAAAATTAATCGTTAATTTCGCATTTGAGAGTTTATCAAGAACCCTTAGTAATAAGGAGATATGTTCCTCAAAGTTAGAACTAATGATGATGATATCGTCAACATAACAAAATACTTTATTTTCGAATTCTGGCGTGAAAAGAGTATCCATTAATCGTTGCTGAGTGGCCGGTGCATTGGTAAGTCCAAATGGCATTACTACGAAACGGTACATCCCCCTACCAGGAACATAGAAAGCGGTTTTGTCCCTATCAGGTTCGAATAATGGAATCTCCCAGAAAGCTTTCGCAATATCAATACTAGATAAATATCTTGCGTCCTTAAGGTTATCTAAAATTTCATTTACATAAGGCAATCTGTACGCGTCCTGACGAGTAACAGAATTAACTTTCCTACTATCAACACAAAAACGCCAGTCACCGTCCTTTTTAGGTGTTATGAGAACAGGAGATAACCACGGACTTTCGCATTTCTCAATGACTTTTAGCGCTAACATCTTATCAACTTCCTTTATTAAAGCTTCCTGTTTGATAGGGGATAGTCTATAACAACGTTGTCTAATCGGAAGGGAATCACCAGTGTCGATTTTATGAGTAATTAAATCAGTGCGACCAAGCACACCCTTCTTTTCTATTGAAATATCCTTAAAACGCGAAATAATGTTATCGGCCACGCATTTTTGGTCCGCGGAAAGTGCAGAGTAGGAAAGAACTTTAGGATCAATATCCAAAGAGTTACAATTCACCGAAGGTGAGCAAGAGGAAATTAAGACCTTAGGTAAGAGGTTAAATTGTCTCCAGAAATCAATTCCGAGGATCAAAGATGGATAAATATCCGGAAATACGTGAGCTTTAATAAAACAATTGCGATTATTAAAACAAATTGGTAAATCAAAATAACCAATTGATTTTAGTTTAGAGTTATTAGCAGTGGATACATAAATAAAATCAGACTTGATTAATGTGTACCCCAATTTTAAAATATTAAAATGAGAATTGTTTCCTAAAATTGTAATAGAACTTCCACTATCAAGAAGACCAGAGAAATGAACATTATTAATAGCGACATCCACGAATGGTCTGTTCTGATCAGTCTCATCGTCAAAGTGAACCGTAGAAATTTTATTCCGACCAAAGAAATTACGGATTTTAGCAATCCAATCACGCCAATCGTTTAAACGAAAATTAATCAAGTCTTTATTTAGTTTTTTTGAGTAGAGGTAGATGGACGATTTTTTTTACACTCAGGACATTCAGGTTGTCTAACCCCTTTAAGGCCACAACCAAAACAAATCAAAAATTTAGGTTGAGGACACAAGAATAAACTGTGGCCATTAACCCGACAACGAACACAAAATTCGTGAGCGTTGAATTTCATTGTATCAATTGCATTTACTTGGAAATTACCCTTGGCTTGGTAATTATTATGAGAAAATTTTGAACTGTTATTAAAAGGTTGTTTATAATTAACCTGCTTATTATTAGCTTGATTATTAGGTTTAGAGTTATAGTAAAAATCGCTAAATAATTGAGAAGGATCCGAATTTTTGGGTTCTTTAAAATTTCTGTCCCTATCGAGAAGTCTCTCATACTTCTGGCATGACAAAATTAAAGAATCAATCGTGGTAATGTCGCATAGGGCAACAAAAACCGAATAACAAGGACGAATATTTCTAAGTAAAATTTGGAGTTGATCGGGTTCAGTTAGTTTTTTATTAAGACGAGAGAACATCTCGTACATAATTGATACGTAAATAATTATTGTTTCATCCTCGCCCTGAGTGCGAGAGTTAATTGCCGATAGGAGTTTATAATCGAAATCAAAGCTGCCAAAGTCCTGTATTAGTAATTCTGATAATTTAGCCCAAGAAAGTTTTATATCTCTATGTTTTTGAAAACGGAACCAATGCAATGCTTTGCCTGTAAAAATTTCAAATGCATTATCGAGCAGCCGCTCATGGGTTAAATTTCGCGAGATTCGAAACTCCTCGAGTTTTTGTAAAAAAGATTTAGGGCAAGTGTCGCCTGAATAAGATAATTTTTTAATGTCATTTATAATGGAAGTCATCTGAACAACCGGAGGTTGAAAAGTGGGAAACGCAGTAACCGGTGTCTGTTCCTGAATTAATGCAGAAGGCCAGGGAGCATCAACAGGGGCAGCAGGAATTTGCTCCACCGCATGTGTTGATACAATAGTTGATTGATGTATCGGGTCGAAAAAGGTTTGCTCCACCTCACCCGTAATGGAAATATATTTAGATTCACAGCGTTCAAAAACTGTTTTTAGTGAGTCAATTTTAGTCGTTAAAGAAGGGGAGCAACTATCGTAGTCCAGACGCTCAAATCTATAGTATAAATGATTAATGTAGGTCCGGACTTTATTAGAAGTCACAGATGTGAACTTCTTCTGGAGAGAGTCTAGTCTCTCCTCAACATAAAGTAGAGTTGATTCCACCTGGCTAATATCCTCTTCTAAAGGCAAGGTCGAAATAATGACCTCTTCAGTCGAAAAAGTTTTAGATATAAGTAATATCTGCTTTTTAAGACTAACTAAGTCCGAAGCGGGCGTTTCCAAACGTATCCTTACTTCATACTCCAACTCACTCTTATTTAGTAGCGTAAAATTGATAGGACGTGCCATGATTAAATAGTAATTGCCAAAATTAGAGCCGAAATACTATATGACTTTACAGACAAGTGTGTGTCTTTTTTAGAATTTAGAGAAAAAGCAAGTTAGATATGTAATAGGTATGTATATGAGTATATATGTAAACACCGCCAGAGGGTAGCCCTGGAACCGATGCCAATGTAAGTATATGGGTATGTATGTAAACACCGCCAGAGGGTAGCCCTGGGACCGATGCCAATGTAAGTATATGAGAATGTATGTAAACACCGCCAGAGGGTAGCCCTGGGACCGATGCCAATGTAAGTATATGAGTATGTATGTAAACACCGCCAGAGGGTAGCCCTGGGACCGATGCCAATGTAAGTATATGAGTATGTATGTAAACACCGCCAGAGGGTAGCCCTGGGACCGATGCCAATGTAAGTATATGAGTATGTATGTAAACACCGCCAGAGGGTAGCCCTGGGACCGATGCCAATGTAAGTATATGAGTATGTATGTAAACACCGCCAGAGGGTAGCCCTGGGACCGATGCCAATGTAAGTATATGAGTATGTATGTAAACACCGCCAGAGGGTAGCCCTGGGACCGATGCCAATGTAAGTATATGGGTATGTATGTAAACACCGCCAGAGGGTAGCCCTGGGACCGATGCCAATGTAAGTATATGAGTATGTATGTAAACACCGCCAGAGGGTAGCCCTGGGACCGATGCCAATGTAAGTATATGAGTATGTATGTAAACACCGCCAGAGGGTAGCCCTGGGACCGATGCCAATGTAAGTATATGGGTATGTATGTAAACACCGCCAGAGGGTAGCCCTGGGACCGATGCCAATGTAAGTATATGAGTATGTATGTAAACACCGCCAGAGGGTAGCCCTGGGACCGATGCCAATGTAAGTATATGAGTATGTATGTAATGTTAAGTAATATTTGTAATGAATATATTTAAATATATATTTAAAGATTTTATGTACGCAAAATAATTAAGAGTGAACCGACTGAATAATTATGAATGAATCTACTAGACTAGACTTCTGGACTGAAAGACCACAGTTTACGGCGCCAAACTGTAACGTAACACTATCCGACGGACAGTGCCAGGCTCAGTAAATAATAAAAACAACTAATAACAGGGTAATGGGTTTATGTACATTCAGTCCAGAAACTATAAAAACTAAACAAGAAATTTTTAAAAAGAATTTAAAATGATAAAAGTACGAAAGTTCACGAAAGTCCACAACTTATGCCCGGGCTGGATCATTGCGTTCACTTTTGGTCGAAAATTACAGTTTGCAGATTGACTTTGACAACTTCGAGGATAACTTTTATGACGTCACGTGCATAAGACTTTGAAAACTTCGAAGATAACTTTTATGACGTCACGTGCGTAATTTGACCGGTCGATTGGTTTTTTAAATTTTAGTTTCTGAAGATAGCTTCTTCTAGCTATGATTTAGTTCACCTTCTAGTTCGAAGGCTGGGAAGACTCTGCCCACTCATCCGCTGCACTCTCTATCGCAGGCTCGGGTCTTCATTTAAACACGTTCGAGAACGCATTTGGCACAAAAGAAGATATAGTCTTGATGGCCAGTACTCGTTAGTCGGCCAGCCAGTTTCTGAAGTGGTCAATATTTATTTTCGGACGACCTCGTGTTTAGCAGCCAAGGATATAATCCATGAAGATATGATGAATAATTGGATCCAGCAAATATCTAGAATAAGGGGAGCACAAAAAAGATTAAAATCTCCGCCATCTATGGACTGTGTCCGCATGACAACATATGACATATAAAGAATAAAATAATAAAAGATTAACGTCAATTTAGAAAATTTACAATTTTTAATTAGAAAATAAATATTTGATACGAAAGAAACCTTCTAATGTGATGGAAAAATGACCCCCGTGGCAAGGGGGTCTGTCCGGATCCCCAACAAGAGGAAAACAAGAAGATACAACGGTAAGTATCCAGACACACACCCCAATACCCTTGTATTTGTCCAAAAACCATCTTTACTTTTACCAATTGGATATTTAGGAAACAGGAGATCATTTCCCCAAAAGAAAATACTCTAATCGAAGTTCAATTCGATTCAAAATATTTGTAGAACGTAATTACAACGTAGTCAGAATTTACAGTATTAACTAATTTTCCAGGCAAAGATGATGAGCAATCAGAGCCTGAAGGGCCAAACCCAAGAATATACCAATTATATGTATAAACTGACAATAAAAGTGTCAACGTGCTGAACAATTATTTGAACAGGAGTAACCGTAAGTACCATCAGGGCGAGACCCTACAGCATCCGAATTAATCCAAACGCGATTTTATGTTGTACGTAGTAAGGATTTGTATCGACTGCAACTGACGGTTGGTCGGAACCAGCAAAAAAAAAAAACATCTGAGCGCCCGTTACTAGTTTCAAAAGAGTCCCTTACGTTTTTACGGACTGCTCAACGCCGAATTCACAACATACTGATTAAAAAACAAAGTTAAAGAATGCGAGCGTGGGCATGTATCACATCCATCATTACGCTATAAATTCTATACACTCATCGATTATTAAGACCATGTCATGCTGCGCGATAATTTATAGAGTTTCATAGTTCGCAAATAGTTGCGTTCAAAAGTATTTTGGTGGATATGTTTTTCGAACAAACATCACGTGCTGCGGTGTACATTGTATGGTCAGATAGGTGTATGACATCATCAGCGGGCCATCACTACTCACTAATAGCATGCGTTTTCATTAAGGTAAAACGTGTGCATAAGATTCGTCTTTGGACTGCGTAAATATGACCATGTCTCCGATTTTCGATCTCAGCTCAAGTGGCTTCCAATTCGCTATCGTAGGAACCCTCATGTCCTTTCTATGCTCTACAATGTCCTCCATAATCCCTCTGCTCCCTCATATCTCCGCACCAACTTCCATTTCTCCCGGGCCCAAGATAAACCTTGTCGCTCAAATGTAAGATCGTCTTTGGCCATCCCCATCCATCATTCCGATTTCTTTTCCTACTCCTTCACTGTTCATGCTGCGAGACTGTGTAGTTCATAAATTATATATCTATGTATTTATATTGTTATGTAGTAATATGTAAGTGTATAAGTTTGTATGTATTTATTGATATGATTTATGATATATAAATATTGATCATATTCATATGTATTTTATAATTATTCATTCATTGTGCACGTCGTATTTGCATTTCTTAGTCGAACATTTCCCTTCCGTAGGCCTGCTGGAAGAAATTTCTTTTAGAAATAAGTAGTGCCTGTTGTGTCAGTTATATCTCCGTATTTGTTTATTGTGTGAAATAAATTGTTAAATAAGGTATTTTATTAAAGTAGGTACCTACTTTGGTTTTGGTTAGTACCTAGATTTGATTTCAGTTACTGTGAAGATCAGTTCTTTGTATTAAGGCGATTCCACGCTTATACTAAATTTCTCTCGTCATTCTTTCAATCGTTTGAGTGTTTAGTGATTGTATTATGATTTATAATCTTAGTTAATGTATTCAAGGGTGCGCAAAATGGGTTTCTATAGGTTAATGATTAAATCATGAAAATATTATAAATCAGTTAAATCGAAATAAGCACAAGTCACCGCTAGATGGCGTTGTTTTGAGATTTCATTATTTTTCTTTTTTATCATGTATTTTGCGAACAATTGGACACATTTACTAACGGCCCATTCCGCAAACTTAGTTTCTCATACCCTCGAAGGAATGTCGATCAAACGTTACAAAAAATTTGTATGATAATCGTACCGCTTTAAGCGAGAAATTCTTCTCCCTTAATAAATATTAAAGCTTCTACTCTAGTTTGGATGTTTGTTTGCAAATGACGTAACAAATACTGGAATCACGTTCATAAAAGTCAGCCATGACGAAATTTAGTTTAAAATAAAACTGAGTATTTTAAGCTGAAAAGGATGCGAGAATTTAAAAATAAACCTTAAAAATAACAAACATGTTTACAGTGAGCTTCTTCAATGTTGGAATAGTAGCAGTAGCCGAAATGAGGATTGAGACGTTGACGGATTGGTATATTTATAACCTAGCAACTAACGCAGGCATAGAACGAAATGAATGATAACTATGTGATACTAGTGGACCTGGGGCGACTTCGTTCGCGTACACCTACTTTACCCCTATCTACCCTTTTTTTCTTGCTTATAAACCTTCCTCTATCTATTGTTGAAAACTGCTTTAGAATCTGTTGCGTAATTTTAAAGATCTAAGCGACAGACGGCGGGAAGCGACTGTGTTTTGTACTATGTATATGACATACTTTCATATAATTTTTTCTTTGCGAATTCTGTCAATTCCAGTATGAAGGTAGGCGTGAGTGCTGGTAGTACCTTAACGGCACTGTCCCTAACTAATTGACGTGGCAACAAGGGGTAACTGAAGCATACATCAAAATTGATGGACAGCTGTCCTTATTAGGCAAGAATTTGTTCATTTTAACGGGTTTAACACATGCAACTGAAGATAAGTGACGATGCGGCCAAAGATAGTTTTCTATAAAAACTGGCCTTGCAAGTGTGAAGATTTTAAAGAAATAAGAAGAAATAACAATAAAAACCGGTTGTCACGTGCAAAACGGAAAATAAATTGAAAAGTAGTTTATTCGGTCGGCGCCACGCACCAAGATATGTGATAAAATTAAGTAACGCAAATATTTGTACCTACTCCATTAGCGCTATCCTGTCCGGGATCTATAGTTACAAGCGCAACGTTATAACAACGCATAACGATGTAAAGATAAAAAAGGTTTTGGCTAAATTATCTGGCAAAATATAAAAAAAAACGGCTAGTATCACCTTGTAACAGTGGCCTGCATCTACCCTTGTGAAATGAAGGTGTGAATGTGTAGTAGGGAATAACAATACCGGGAAGTCTTACTGTCACGCGATGTATTTGGTCAGTGCTCACTGTCCCTGGTCGTCCGGCGGGCGCGAGCAGCCATTGCAGTCTAACTAGAGTATACTGTGACGCAAGCGCCGCCGAGCCACAAAATAAAGAACGGCCCGCCCCTAGCAGAAGGTCCACTGGAAACAATGCGCCATTTCCGTCACGCACACATTCACGTTACGTTTACAGGTATTCTCACGCAGTTTCAAGCAGTGCTCGGTCGCGATTGTTAACGCGAGAATTTGGTTGTATTCTCGACTTAAATTGAATATTATTTATTTATACGATATTTTTATTGATAAAATAAAATAAAAGTACTTGTACGTACCTAAGAATACTTAATAACAAATTAGCAACGCACGCAGAGTCCAAGAAATGATGGGTGACCATTTCAGACTTTCAGTTTAGTCGAACTTCAGCACTGCTACGAGTTCTAATGCCGACGGTGAAGCGAGGTTGACCAAGGTCTTCCGCTAGAGACCCTAGGCATAATTGAACAGTTTCAGGCACCACGTGACAGAATAAGAAACCGTAATGGCCACCTTAATGGTTTCTAGTCGAAAATGACTATCTAGTCTAATCAAAATAAAAAAAAGTTGCTGACCACCTTCCTTCTCCATTATCAGAACAACTGACTAATACCATAATATTGCATTTTCATCAATTTACATGTGCATGAAATGTTCAATTCAATTGATTACCGGGAAGTGGGTCAAATCCCAGGTAAGGGAAAGGTTATTCTCAGGGTCTGATGATATAATCAGGTGGCGATTAATTTTTGAAAAGTGAATAAATCGTAGTTTATTATTACGCCTACTAAGGGCAGAATGTCTGAAGCTGGTATGGAAAATCGAATACACTTGAACATATCTAAACAGCTTGGGAAGCAATTATGATCACATTATGGCAAGGATTAGATATTGGTCCTTTGCAAGGGACTTGTTATTGTAAACGATCTTTAAAATTCTATTCGATCTTTAAAGTACTACATATTTTCCAAATTCAGAATAAATACAGTAGCAACCCTAGTGAGTCGGCAAGTTTAGGTAATCATTTTCGAAGACGACAAGAGTGGACCTTCTGTTAGTTTTCTATTTTGTGGCCGAGCGACAGAAACCCAAAGGTGCCGCAGCCTCAGGCTCGCGTGTTATGTAAGTGTAAGTGAGAAGCAACTAGGAGTTCAGTACTCACTGTCCGTGGTCGTCGTGCAGCCGTAGTCTCGCGGGCCGGTCTGCCTGCTAGAATTTTCGGAATTGTCGCTGCGTTAACTCTCTTCAGAATACGGTTTCGTGAGCACGGACGAGCAGTAGAAACTCCAAGGTCTCGCAGTCTCGGGATCGCGTGTTATGTAAGTGTAGTGTATTGTGAAGCAACTAGGAGTTCATTACTCACTGTCCCTGGTCGTCCTGCAACCGCAGCCTCGCGGGCCGGTCGGCGGGCGCGAGCAGCCGCTGCGTGAACTCTCTACGAGTACATTGTATTATATGGGACAGGGAGTCCCTGGTCGTCCTGCAACCACCGTCGCGCGGGCCATTCGCAGGCGCAAATTGCCGCTGCGTGAACTCTCTCTGACGAGCGACAGAAACTCCAAAGTCTCGCTGCCTCGGGCCCACGTGTTATATAAGCGTAAGTTAGTGTAAGCGTTCATTACTTACTGTCACTGGTCGTCCTGCAACCGCAGCCTTGCGGGCCGATCGGCGGGCGCGAGCAGTCGCTGCAGAATCTAGCGATAGAAACTCCAAGGTCTCACTGCCTCGGAGTCACGCGTTATATAAGCGTAAGTTAGTGTAAGTGTTAAGTACTCACTGTCCCTGGTCGTCCTGCAACCGCAGCCTGGCGGGCCGGTCGGCGGGCGCGAGCAGCCGCTGCGTGTCGGGCGCGGCGCAGGCGCGCGCGAACGCCGCCGCCGCCTCCGCCGCGGAGTCCGAGTCGCAGTACGAGGTGTCGTCCTCCGCTACGGGGGGGATTGACACGTTATTTATTTATTTAACAGTATGTTGCACACAGTAAAATACATAGAGAAACATCATACATATAGAAGATATAACAGGCCCTATTTATTTCTAAAAGAAATTTCTTCCAGCAGGCCTACAGAAGAGATGTGATAAGTACAGCAGATCGACATTATTATGTTGAAAGAGATAAATACAACATCTATGCTAGCTTTTGGACGCATTGATAAATGTTTTTGCGGTTCCTGAATGCAGTCGATGTGGCACATACTTTCGGAATGCCCTAACACAAGTTACCCCGGCCCACCGGAGGACGATCACTCATAGTGACGAAGCACTTAAATGGCTGACTTCGCTTGATTACAATTTGTAATCCATTTTCTCGTGTATGGTATTTTTGCCATACGAATCAATAAATGTTAGCTTTTGGCCGCGTGGACCAATTTCATGGCCAAAGGTCAGTAACGCTGTAGACTATAGATGGCGCTGCTGGATAGTTAAAACGCGACCGAGTCTGTTTTTAAAGCAATGCAATCTTCTATTCGCTATTTTACCCAGTTTGGGTGAAATTAGCAGTGTAATTATACGGTGGGTCGACGTGCGCGCTGTAGCCATGCGTGCACACGCCTATAATGGACAATAGCGCTTATTATTGTCAGTAAGTAAGTAAATATTGATAATATGATTGAGGTATGTGCGGGCAGTTCAATGTGCTCAAATACATAGTGCGTATCGATGCTTGGCGGGTCACTGGCGTGTGCATTTCGTGCGTGTTGGTCGGTCAGGATGCGTCGCACCCTACCTGGGCCTATTTTTGAATCGTTCGCCTCGATTCGAACGATTTTCAATTTTGATTTTCGCCATTAAAAAATACAATATTTTTAAATCACATTGGCAACACCGAAAGAGTATGGTTTAAAAAAAAAAGGAAAATCACCATCTTGCATTAAAATATCGATTTTTTTTTATGCCGAAAATCAAAATTGAAAATGAGCGATTCAAAAATAGAGCCCCTGGATGAGTTCCTTTCTCTGTTTTCCCTATACTTTATTGACGTTAGATAAGAGATTAATTCCTATTTCGTTTATAATAATTTTTGAGTTTCATGACGACAATCATGACGATTTATATTAAGTTATGAGCGCCACGTAAAACATATTTATAAAAATATTATTTACACTAAAATTAGATACGTTAAATGTGCGCTAAAAATCTGCAATGCGCAATAATTGTTATCAACAACCATACAAACACTGTGATTTGTTTATCTTTCAGTTTGTACGTAGATTGTGGGAGGTGTTACACTTATTTCAATAAATTATATGGCACCATTTTTATGATACGCTTACAACTGTGATAGCAATAGAAACGCCCACTGCGTTTTTCTTGTCAACGATTTGATGATATAATTTTATGGAGTACGTTATTGGTACACCGTAATTTAAGAAATTATCATAATTTTTACGCAATAGTAAATATAACATTCGCGCAGTATTTCGGAAAGGTTTATTTATTGAATACTAGCCGTTTTAGGCGGCTTTTACCCGCTCTCCCGATCTCCCAGAATGAAAGGGTAGCCTATGTTACTCAGTAATTATGTAGGATTTCATTAGTTATAGTATTTTTTAAATCGGTCTAGTAGTTTTAGAGTTTACTCAATACAAACAAACAAAAATACAAACATGCAAAAATACAAATATTTTCTCTTTATAATATTCCGGGTTTTAATTCACATATCGTAGTGCGCGAGATCGAGTTTTTATTTCTTATCAAATCGACCGTTCCACCAAGAAAAGGCCTTCTGAGAAGAGTCTTAAATAAAAATTATAAACCAGACTTCAAATAACAAAAATGTAAAAAATAAGCTTTTTATCATACAATACGAGTAAGTTAGATATAATTAATTTTGGACTCGGTGCCAGCACAGTAATGTTCGTCAGGGAAGGTTCCCCCTTCGGTAGGGGGAGGGTTGCTGTGTGGCACCGACTCCAAAAATAATACTCAAGTAACTCGTATTGTATCTACGATCTAAAGCTTATTTTGTACTTTTTTTTAATTTCGGTTTTATTTCTTCTTTTTTTTTGAAGTATTTAAAAATTTGCAGGTAGGTACTATACCCTTTCAAGCATCATGTTACCCCTAGATACTACTGGGTAGTTCTTGTCGACAACTTTCAGTACTATCCTCTAACTCCTAATCGTTAAAGATTTCTGTAGCTCATCATAAGCAGAGCACCATCTGAGAACACCTGAGTAAAAAACGATGTAACAAATACCCCATACGTGCCTACAATTTTCGATGACTGTTCTCGAATTCTCTAGGATCACATAATCAGATCCAGACCTGATTACAATGCGACCACCCAGACCACCGTTATCAGGTAATAAGAGTAATCGGGGAACAAACAAAAAAAAGAAAAGTAAAAGATTCCGACGAAATGAGAACCCCCTCCTTTTTGAAGTCGGTTAACAAACTCAACTGAATAAACAATTGAATTTGAAAGAAGATTCTGCAGGATCGCAAACGGTCAAATGGGCTAAACGGAATCCTACAACCAGTGAAAACTATCTACAAGATATCGGTAAACATTCATATTTATTTACTTACGGTCGTACTCGAATGCCAAGTTGAGCATGTTTACAACAACACCACCGCACGTATTGTCAATTCAAATGAGAAAAAAACATGGCGCGTTCACGTTTCGGCGGGAAACGACCAATTTATTGTTGGTATTTAGTTAATTGACCGAATGACTTTTTTATAATAATACACACACTAGATAGCGTTTTTCACGGGTACCTACGGATTAAGTTACCACTGATTAATAACAAACATATGATTCATTATTTTCATACTTTTTATAACAATAAAGTATAAAATACACACTTTTATGGATATCTGTTACACAAGTAGAACATAAAACCACAAAAACTCGGTCGGAAATAAAGGTCACAACATAACATAACAAAATTATGGAACCATTTAAAATGTTAACCTCCAAAGTGAGCTGGAGCGTCACGTAAACACACAGATACCGACTAAAATTTAAGATAAAAGAGCCGTGGAGGTACTTAGCGGGAAAAATGTGTCAACATATCACAACGCTGGAGGTAACAAATAACGCTATGGGTTATGTACGAGTATAGTATACAATAACGCGGGCGGGTGTAGTGTGCCGCGTGAAATCCTTACTCATTAATGGACGAAAACTTAGCAGTCACGCCAATGTCTTGTAATTATTCGACAATTATAGCCAATTATTACGTTTTATTACTGTTTAGCAAGCGTGACCTATGGTGGAAGATTTTGCGAGTGCCTTTAGGTATTGGAGGAGAATGATGATCAACTAGTCAAGAGATCAAAATGGAAACACCTACGTAATTGCATGAATATTCATCGAAGCGTTTTCACGGCTATGAAAATGAAATTTTAAGAAGGTTTTTCGTGTCTTTTATAAGCTGGGCTAAATTATTATTTTTAACATTTGCAAGCTTCCCTGCCACAAAATCTTGCGATATAATTTTGACTCTATGTACAATTGTAAGTAAACAATGAAATTAACTTCAAAATAAAAAAAAAAATGGTAAATTTAAAGGTTAGTTCATCGGGTGCTGCTGACCAGCGCGATTACATCAGCGCAATCATTGAGCGTCGGTGGCCGAGCGGTTGAGTATCCTACTCGTAAGCGAGAGGTACCGGGTTCGAATCCTGCTGCGGCTATGTACCCATGACTCTTTAGTTGAATTCTAACCTTGAATGCTCTTACGGTGAGGGAAAACATCGTGAACCTGCAAATTCAGGCAACTGAATTCCCAATCTGGTGAGGTTCCCCTGGTAGCTGGAGGTCAGATGGTAGTCGCTCCACTGTAATTACCTGATAGCCAAATCCTGGATCATGGTCAAGGCGTTATAGTGGTCATTATAGTGGTTCGACTGCCATTTGACACTTATGACCCCATTTCGTAAAAGGGGTACCTGACGTGTGTGACGTGTGGTGATGTTTTCCTCACCGTAACAGCATCGGTTAGTGTTCAACTAATGTATGTACCGTAAAAAGACTCATTGGTTAAAAATAGACTAGACAAAATTCTAAGATCACAATAATAGAAAGATTAATCTTTGGTGATGTTTTCCTCACCGTAACAGCATCGGTTAGTGTTCAACTAATGTATGTACTCATAAAAGACTCATTGGTTAAAAATAGACTAGACAAAATTCTAAGATCACAATAATAGAAAGATTAATCTTGGTTAGAGAGAAGCCGGATGCTGGCAACCCAACAGTTGTTCACAACTTCCTGCCTGATAAACGATAATAATAATAATACATAGCGGCAGTAGGATTCGAACCCGGATACAGTTACCACTAGGCCACCGACGCTCTCTCATTCTCATTCAATTTCAAGATTTAATAGCACATCTAAAACATACGACAATGCAATATTATGGTATCACTGAGCTGATCATATGATAGAAACGGAAGGTAGCCGAAGGAACCTTTAAATAAAACAATGCAAATATATAGAATTTGGACTCAATAAATTTGCCTTGACCAAGACTAGTCCTGAAAGGTAGCCAAGGTCTGGTGATGGAGCCGGAAGGTTTTTAGCGCGTTACTATTATAATCTATCTACACTATTATAATACAGTAAATAATCCGTGTCTGTACATTGTAACATATTTTAAAAAAAATTGTCGGGTTAGGATATTAAGACGTAGCCAAGCCCAAAAAAAATGTTTTCATTTTGTCTGTTTGTCTAAAATAAAGCTAGCCATGAGACTAAGACAATGTCGTCCTTTATTATTTGAGGGAAGCGAGCCTTGAAAACGGCTCACTGTCCGTAAATATGAACATGAAAAATTCCCGTTTCTAATTTCATATTCCCGGCCTATAACCGTAGGACAAAAACAGATAGAGGGTGCAAACATATCTATCGCATTCGGAACACAAAGTGTGGGAAGTGAGGCTTGCGACTTTACTATAAAGTCAAATTACAAGGGTTTTTATCGCCGAGCGATTATGTAGTTGCGGGAGAACGTTTGAAAGTAGCAGATCTATGCTTATGATCCTCAGAAGCTGTTTCAATCCTCGGGGGGTACTAGAGTATGGGCATCGCGAGCCTTCTTACAGCGCACGTGCAAGATGTGGAACGAGCTCCCTCTGGAAGTCTTTACTATGGAGTATATCATGGGGTTCTTCAAAAGGCATGTCTACAGGTACCTCAAAGGCTGGCACCGCATCTGCTCTCTTTAGGTTGCAGATATCCTGGACATCGGATGCCGTTTTCCATCAGGTGGACCGTCCGTGTGCCTCCCAAGGAAAAAAACAAACGCCGCAAGCATGACACACAAGTACAGTGATATTGTTCAAGCTTCAAGAATATTCGCTCGAAGAACTTTAGTGTATAAGCTAATGTAAAAAGTCATTACGAATCGTCTGATGCAACACACAGGTTTGATAATTTCCAGCATTCAGAACAAGCCGGGCTTCGAAAAGGCTTTAGACCTGTTCGTGGACTATGAAGCCATGGCTGTGGTCCTGTCTTTTCGGTGATACCAAATTTAATATCTATACATCGAATCGAAAAAACACAATATCAGGACGTCTCCAGGACTGAAACGCGAAGCCTTTTCAGGTGCAGCAAGGAGTAAGACAAGGCGATGTCATATCGCCGAGCCCGTTCACCGCAGCGTTGGAAGATGGCTTCTTCACTGGACCTCACTTACTTTCGATTTGCCGATGATCGATATGGCTTGTTGGGCAAAATGCTCTATGATCAAATTCCAGAAAGACCCACTCAAACCAACTTAGTTGAGCAGCGTTCGGGGAAGCAGCGCCGCAAATTTTCCACCCAATAACCGTAGTCTCTAAACGAAGTGTGTGTTGCCAGTGATGACTTAACGGAACAACAGAGATTTGGTCATTTACTTTATCTTACAAGAAAGCTCAATTTTACCTAAAGGGCAATGGTAATGTAAATAGAAAGAGTTATGCTCGAAGGTTCAGTGCGGGATTGAATCAGAAAAGAGGAGATTGGCGGCAGGCAAAACAATAGGTCACCGACATAAACCGAAGGATTGTGAGGCTCAAGGTAGCAGTGGACAAGACACATAGCTCGCAGAACAGATAGCCGCTGGGGCAGAAAAGTTTTCGAGTGGCGACCACGTTCCGCAAGACGCAGCATGGGCCCGCAATGGTTCAGGACTGGCTTTTGTGGATATATTTGGTCGATGCAGTCCAACAGTGGCCGTCTTTCTGCTGATCATCATCTTCATATCAGCCGAAAGACGCACACTGCTGGGCATAGGCCTTCCCCACCTCCCTCATCTCTGTCGTACGCGTGTGAGTAAATACGAAGCCGATGTGCACATTTACTGCACTTAGCTGTACTGTACGTCAGATTCCACTCCCACCCGCGTGCGCTCTCAAATCTTGATAGAGTTTAAACACATACCCTGATATTCTTTTTTTTATACTAGCCAGGCATTTGACCGCCATCTCAGTTACGATGCGGCCGATGATGGAGCATGCCTGTCTAGGAACAGCCTATGCACCTCTCTAGCCTTCTAAGCTACTATATGCTTCAGGCATTTCAAATTTAAGTGTTTCAACCATTTTTCTGCACTTATATAAACCGAAACATGATTTATTGAATTATATTTCAATAAATCATTCTTTAATTGTGATAAGTTTCTATTTTTACGATCCCCTGTCATGAATGTAAAATTCGAAATAATAATGTAATACATTCTTCACTGACGTAAAATGACTCACCGGTTGGGCGCGGTTTCATTTCTATGTCTCGGCTGATCGTCACGATTTCCATTGCTTACACGCGGCGAGTTAAAACAATAAAACAAATCGAAGGCGCTGTTTCCAATTGTCACAATAATAAAAAAAAATACGCGCACAAAGGAGTTTCGTTTGCAAATGCCCTCGCAGTGGAGAACGATAACGTCGAATGCGTCAATAATATCGATAAAGCTTAAACGCGTGGCTTATCTGAGATAACATGTATTAGCTATTTTACTAGGCTGCACCTCCGTTTTTCTTTTGAACACGGTTGTTTCTAGAGCATAATATTATGCTGTAAGGCTTGACGTCGACGTTTCTGAAGCGAGCAATTTTATGTTTATGGCCGATTTGAAAAGTAATGAGGTCGTTGTACTCCAATACTGCCTGCACGGATTCTAGTCGTATTATAAAGATACAATACACGAACATGTGTTTACATTTATTTGTATTATATAGAAATGCTAGTAGACACGGCGCTGCTTCGTTCGTGTGGCGTCCTACCCCTACCCTACACTTACCCCTACCTGTTCTTTTTAAAAACCTTATGAATCTTCCTCTCGGTTCACTCTATTGTTTAAAACCGCATTAAAACTCGTTGCGTAGTTTAAAGGATCTCAGCGTACATAGATACATAGGGCCAGACGTCGGGAAGCGACTTTGTTTTGTACTATGTATAGATACATTTTCTGTGTATCTATCCGCGCAAAATACATACATACATATATACCTAGAAGAGTCAATAAAGAAACTGTTGCATTCGCGAGTAATACCATTTTAAAATAAATAATTGTAATAAGTAGACGTAAACTATATAATTAATAAATAATTTACAAACAAACAAATCAAAAGTAATTGTTCAACTTGTCTATCAAGATTCTAATCGTCTTACGTTGACGATTAGAATCTTACTCAGTATAAATAGATACAGGGCAGATACTTATCGATGGAAATCTGTGTCATATTAGAATTAACTAGGATGTATTTAATCAGCGGAAAATGACGCATTCGTTTGGTTGGTGAAATAAGTATTTGTTCAATTCTACGTATCCAACAGTGCAACAAATTGCACTATATTGCGTCTTCACAAGAGTCACTATTAGCTTATTGTATTTCAGAAGTCCTTCTCTGAAATACAATAAGTTTCAAAATGTTTCTGATAAAAAACGTAACTTTTTAAACAAAAGGAAACTTAATAGTTTAGGCCCGTATTACAGAACGTTACTCAGTGATGAATCTAGTTTTAATTCTGGTTCAAGGATTGATTTGATTTCTGATTACCTACGTAAATAAGGTTGGGCCTACTCTTGAGAATAAATTTGACAAAGCATTTTAAATGAACTATAATAAAGTTAAAATATCTTAAAACGAATCAATGTTGATAATAAAATTTGTAAATGAGAACACACTTCAATCACATATAATTTAAACAGAGATCGAATCAGAACTTGAGTTGAGTTTCAGCTAAGTAAAACTTGAAATATGTTCTGTAATAAGATGGCTACTTCAGTCCACCCTTAAAACTAGTTTTGCATGATTAGAGTTCGGACTCCACTTGAGATACGTTCAATAATACTGGCCTTAAACTATCGCAGTCACTATCACACACTATAATCGTATATTCCGGGTTTCTTATCGTGTACCTTGGCTTACGAGTCACATCATCATCACATGGCATCATGGTCACGGGACGAGTACACGGACATGGGACGGGGCTACTCGTAAATCAAGGTACGCGGTGAGAAACTCTGAATATACGTTTAAAATGTGAAAAGGAAACTTTTTACAACATTTGTCAATGTGGTTCGTTTTGTCGCAATTTGTTTAGGAATATATTAGATACATTCCTACACTATCCACATTACACTGACAATAATGTTTAAGATTTTATAAGTGCTATGTTTTTAACCGATTTTAATTTCGCTTTCAGATATCGTTTTAATGCTATTTTCATATTTTGCTCATAAATTCATATTCAGTTTCAGTCATCACTCGTATTCAATTCAAATCTGATGGCAGTGAAATAGAGGTATGTTTCGGCAGCGTCATCTATCGTTTGCATTACGTAACTTAATACAAGCCATAATATCTCATGAAGGATATGAAATTAGTCCACGCGGACGAAGTCGCGGTCAAAAGCTAGGCTGTCATAAAGTAGACACTCGAATGCTTATTATATTATCTGTGCTAGAAGCCATCCGATTAGTCAAGGCTAGACAGTGTGTCGAACTAGAGTGGCTTTTTTTTGGTAAACTAAGGTTGATGTTATTTGCAAGTAATAAAGCAAAAAGGCCAATTTTCCCTCGCAAAGACATCCCGACAGTTCGCAGTTACGACCTTAGCGACATTTTGGTTATACGGCAAGTTTTAGTAAACTGATAAACCATTTTTGTCTACCGCACATGTTAGCACTAGTAACAGACGTTCCGTTTTAGCTGGAGCCGACCAACCGTCAGTTGCAGTCGATACTTATCCTTAAGACGTACAAAATAAAGTAGCTTTCGAATTAATTCGGATGCGCGGGCGAGCCGTACCCAAAAGCGTCTTTATTTTATACCGCTTAAGGATTAGTATCGACTGCAACTGACGTTTGGTTGGCAGCCAAATCGGAGCGTCTGTTAATAGTTTGTGAATACCCAAACTCACCGCTATCCGAGTTATGCGAGGTAGGGTTGTGTATGATCCGTATCCTTCTCTCCGGATGGTGGGGCTCCCCGTTGGCCCCCCCTGCAGTAGGCAGCCGCCATCTTGCCGCGTCGGCCTCCCTCGCGTCCCGGGGGAAGTAGAGGGGGGCCAGCGCCCCCCACAGCGACAGCTCGGGTCCGGACTGGCTGGCCAGGATGACCAGTTGGGGGGTCCTGTGCTGCTCGAGGTAGCGACGGATCGTGCCTGCAGATGGGAGATCAATATTTCAATTATAATATAGTATTTAAATAATTGTATTTATAAATAACTGTATCTGCACTTAACATCAGGTGAAATGGCAGTCAAACCAGATTATTTACAAAAAAAATGTAAAAGAAAAAAAGCTTTTTCTTTTTTTTTGCATTTAGACTATAAGTAGGTGATTTGTGCTCGAGGTGTGCTAAAATAACCAGCCCAAATAAATATATTTCAATTTCGTTTACCACAGATGCTAATTAGTCTCTTTGGGCGTCCACAGTCCTCTCGAAGAGACCCTGTTCTCAGTGAGGCTTTAGCCCTGTTATCCACTCCCTCATACTCAAGGACTATCGTTGTACCAATTTATCTCATAAACAACTAATCTCAACTAAATTCCACAGAGGATTTGCCATAGTCGCCATGTTTGGCAGGCGTTCACGGAGATCCTGGTTGGTTAGCTTCGAAGACATTAGTTGCCTATGACACTGTGCCGGACCCCGCCAATCATAGCACAATCATATTAATTATCTATCTATAGCATATATATATGGATGGATGACCTCGTAAAGGTCGCAGAGATCCGATGGATGCAAACGGCACAGCAGGTCTAGTCAAGATGCCAACTATTTCGTAGCAATTCTATTGCGATCCATGATCGAAACTTGTCGCTAACGTTCGGCCAGCGCTCGTACATTGGCGCAGTACTGCGAAGCGATAAATTCCGATTATGTCACTTATTTATTGATTATGTCGAATTTTATACATTTTCCTTTATATTCTAGTGTCTGCGTAAAATGTAACCAGCAGATCGGTGTGGAAGGCGTGGTTTCCCGCCTTTGTCCAGCAGTGAACGTTCAAACGGCTGAGATGATAGGGAAGGTTCATAGCAACTCGTTCCATTCGGGACTTGGGTAGTCAAGCAAGGGTATATTTGTTTCTTTTCGCACAACTAACTTAACGGGACGAGTTGCGAATGACACGCGCCGCTAATGGTACGAGTTGCTACGAACCCGATAAGGATGATAGGGGTAGCATGAAGGGGTAGCACTGCTGAATGAGGGCTTTCGCCATTTCAGATGGCACTACTGAGGCGTAAGGTCTGTTGTCAAAACATTGCCGTGCTATTGGACAGAACCAACTGCTATAAACTTAAATTAAATAATCATTTATTTCAGACCGTAATCCATATATATGTTAGTAACAAATGGTTCTCATACAAGACTATATTAGTAAAATGACGAAGCTGTTCCAGCCGAGCAGTGAGAATGACAGGGGTTTATTTTGACGTAAGACCTCACGTCACAGGAGCGCCATCTCGTGGACTTTGGAATATTGAAGACTCTCATTAGCGTTCAGTTACCTAGTTAGTCTGCTTAGTTGAGTATTGGTTGGTGTTATACTTATAATTGTTTATACTGTTACAACTTATTTGATACTGTAGCGACATAAATCGCATCTCGCTCAGCATTTTGTTCCATAGCAAACCGAAGTGGTTCGTTTTAAGTGGGAGCCGCTCTGTCGATGTGTATGCCTAGTAGTGACAGTGTGGGTACTGACGCAGTGCGATGTGCGCGGCGGCGTCGGGCGGGTAGTCGCGGCGCGGCGCGGCCACCGAGCACAGCGCCAGCGAGCGCGCGCCCACCTCGCGGGACAGGTGCAACACGTTCCTGGGAATGGGGGAATACGGTTGTAAAAATAACTAACCTAGGTGTAGGTACACATATCGACGGTATAAAAATCAGCACCTTGGCGTTCATGTCCCGGTTGTGCTCTCGCGCACGAGGGCCCGGGGTCCGCCTTGACCATGATCCAGGATTTGGCAGGTCAGGTAATTACAGTGGAGCGACTGCCGTCTGACCTCCATGACGCTGCTGCCAGAGGAACCTGACCAGATCGCCCAGTCGCCAGTACACGTCCAGTCGCCTGAATGTGCAGGTTTCATCACGATATTTTCCCTCACCGTAAGAGCATCGGTTAGTATTCAACTAATGTACATAACTCAGAAAACAGTCATTGGTACATGGCAGGAGCGTTTATTAAAATAACTAAGTTAGTGAATTATCAAGTTGGACGGCCTAGGTATCGATGGATGGACAAAGTACGGAAAGATCTGCGTAACCTCCAGATAACGAACTGGGAACAAATAGCGCAGCATAGGGATTAATAGCCAATTCTTGTGTCGGAGGCCAAGATCCACTACGGTTCGCTGAGCCAGCGAAGTAAGTAAGTAATGAATTACCAAAACCCATGTTCAAGCGAAAATTTAACCATTTTTTTTTAATTCTACTCAGTAACAAACGAGCAGACAGCCCACCTGATGGTAAGTGATAACTGCCGCCCATAACATCTACAATTCATACATTTATGTTGCACGTAACAAAAATCGCAGGTGCGTTGTCACTGTAAGGACTAAGATGAAATGCCTTATGCTAATAATTTTGCTGGCCACCTCGGAACACAACAATGCAAGCATTGTCGCTTGCAAGCAAAAATAGATAAGGCGGTGGTACTCACCCAGACGGACTCCTCAGGCTTAACAGAGTCCTACCACCTGATAAATGATTACTGATGTCACAATTTGCTGAGCAGAATCGGCCAAGATATTTTGGCGTATAGTAATTACATTGTTATAGCTAATTATTAAGTCTAAATAGTTAACTAATAATAACTAACAACTACTAACTTAGTTAATAATAACTGTACATAAGAGAAAAATAAGAACACTGTAATAAGAGCTTGTGTTTCCTCCGCCAACAAATTTCCCTGCAGTTTGGCGGGAGCAGTAGAACTGACTTGACTATTCATAGTCTCGAGGCGCTTGTGACTGACTTTTAACTGTCGCCATAATATAGTATACTGACTTGTAACAGTTATGCAGCGAGGTCTCCGCAGCGGAGTGGTAGTCGGGCGAGTACTTCGGGCACACCGTGTGCACCACGTGCCGGCAGCGCAGCGCGCCGCCGCCCGTCGCCACCGCCTCGCCTGTGCGGCATTCTGGGGACACGGGAAATAGTGGACTAAATAATACAAAAATTATAAAGCAATATAATTTGTCACAGGGTGTTAATCGGTTCAAGAGACTCTTCAAAACGTCTCAGAGTCCCTAGCGGAACTGACAACACAATTGATGAGTGGTTCAGTTGGTTAACATTGGACCCGGGCTTGGTACCCGGCCGGGCAGAAATTAACATGATGAATTTTAATTTCTGTTACGGGTGTGGGTGTTATATGTATAATAAGTATGTATTTTAAATATATAAGCAGTTAATCTGTTCTCTTTCTGGAACCCATAACACTAGATTTGTTTGCTTTGTGGCTAGATGGCGCTGTGTGAATTGACCAAGCATAGTAAATTAATATAATATTAAAATTAAATTAAACTACCGTATCGAGGTTGGAAGTGATACTTACGCTTACGACCATTTTTACCTTGTTGTCTGTCTAATATTTAATGTTACATATTGTTTTCCAATAAAAAATGCACACAAATGGCACATTTTTCTGACACATTGATCGCGAGAAGTGAAGAAATTCCGCTGAGGGATGATATAAATTAAATTCATCATCGTTATAACGTCTATCCCGGTTTATGCCAAGGTCTGTTTTCCTACTTTTCCTTCAGCTACCACACGTCGTAAGCCGTTGGGTTCCGTATCCGTCTCTGCGATGTCAATCCATCGCTTCTTAGACTGTCGAGACCTCTTTCCTATCGGCAGGTTTAGGCACCTAATTCACACGTATCTCTGGGGCTTACGCAACACGCGATATAAATCGATAGTTTCTGCCTACCCCGGTGGGATGCGGGCGTGAGTGTGTATGTATGTGATATAAGTATAAATAAATACTCTTGCTATAGTTTTAGGTAATTTTTTTTAAGTATACTAGACATGTCGGGCGCGGTCCGGCCCTGCCTAGCATTGTCGGGTGCTGCCCGGCTCTGTCTGGTATTGTCGGGAACGGTCCGGCCGTGGTCGGCGTGGGGCAGTGTGCTCCGACCATGGGGTGGCCAACGTGTCACTGTGTGTTTCCTTCCTACTTTCCTACTCCCTTCTTTTTGATGATTAAAAGCGATATTTAATGTCCTAATCAATATATAAATCTTCAAGTTTGGGTTTGAATAATAAATGTCATCTCACCGTATCCTCTAGTAATGATCTCCTCCTTCAAGTCCGGGCCGGCCGCCTGCAGGATGCGCTCGCTGACCACATTGCACTCGGTCAGCGACGCGTCCGTGGTGTTACAGATCACGTCCACCTCCAGGGTGGTTATGTCACCTTGCCTGGAACCGGGAAACATTAATTTTATGTATTATTCGGTAGACTGACAAGCGGACTACCACCATTAGCAAAAATAGGCGTATCGCCAATGGGTTGCCTACCTCTAAAACCTGGATGGTTACCCTCTCAGACAGTGACCGCATTGTACGACTCCCGTGAGACGAAGATTTTGGTGCTATACTAGTCCATGGACACCACATACGAGAGTAAGCACACATAATCGACATTGCCTCAGCTCGTGCCGCTCAGTACTCTACAAAGCATACAAATATGTATAGTAACGTAACGGTTTCACAAACGGTTTCGCCAATCATAAGACAGGTAGGTGACATTCTCTTGATTTCTTCGAACTCGGCCAGTACTGGTATTCTAAGAACACCAAATCACGTGGAACATTTATCAGACGAAGAAATTCCACAGTTTCACGACCATCAATCTTGGTATCAGGAATTAAGAAGCGGTAGAAAGTAATGACGCGGACCAGAGATAGGAACCAATGTCGTCCACTGCCTACAGTTACTGGGGAACAAACTTCTTTCGCTTATTCCGCATTCACCAACCTTTTCAAACGCGGTCGCAATACAGTACTCTAGACCTGTTCTTTCATTAAACTAAGGTAATGTAGTCCAGTACCTAATACAAATAGAAGACAATATCGTCCAGTACTGACCATATGGCGAATCGATTGTTGATCGCGTCGCTATGCGCGAACACCGGTTGTGGATGCGCGGCGGCGCGCGGCGGATACTCGGCCGGCGCCGGCGCCACGCCCGCGCCCCACCGGCTCACGCCCGCCGGCGCGCGCATCACGCACCGCTCTGAGGAGGGAAAACAAGGCTTCGTAAGACATTGGACTTTTTTTTATACCACTAAGGTGTTGAAAACAATCTTACGGCCTGCCTGATGGTAAGCAGTCACCACAGACGATTGCAATACCAGGGGCATCACCCACGCGATGACGACCCCGCAAAAACCTTAACACCCCTTTCTTGAAGAACTCCATGTTGTACTCTCCAGGGAAAACCTCCCCAGGTAGTTCATTCCACAACCTTAGTGTGTGTGGGAGAAAATTTATTTGGAACCGCACAGTTCGCGACCAATTTGGGTCCAAGTCAAGGATTTACAGATAAGTGGTATCATCATCATCATCATCTTAGCGAATATCCTGGCATCGGCCAGGCTCTGGTTTCCTTCTTCTCCACTTTGCGCGGTCTTCGGCGTCGTAACCCTTCCTAGGAAGCACAATTACAGGCAGGAGGCATTTCATCTTAGTCCTCACAGTGAGAACACACCTGCGGTTCTACATTTTTGGAGCTTGTTATTAAAATGCATGCTACCGCGTACCATCAGGTGGGTTTTCAGCTCGTTTGTCATTGCGTTGAATAAAACAAACGCACCACGGCCACATGTAAGTCTTTAAGTTTTACCGGATCTTTGTAAGGCTAGGCAAATTAAGATTATTACCCCAGGCAGTGTGTACGAATGACATACGAATAAGCTACAGTGCTAAATACAATATGTAGATATTCAGTATGGCATGGTTAACGGTCACATTCTATTTTCAGAACAATTACGCCACGACCTACGTTATCTACGAGTATGTGAGGATTATAATTGGTTGTTGGGTTATGAGACTCTAGCAAAGTGATATATGGTTTCGTTACGTTGATTATTTACATTAATTCATAGGTAAGCTTAGCGTATGTTGGTGGGTTAGTTCCAAACAAACCTGATCTATAGTTTTTTTTATTGAGTTTTTATACAAGCCATGGTCCGCAATGATTGCACTGTTGGCTACGCTATGATGGCCTCGAGCTAAGCTTAGCTGGCGTTGGGCCTTCAATCACAGCACAGTCGTAATAATTTTACTAACATTTGACTCAGAAATACCCACTAACAATATGAACGTAGTTACTTGAATCATCATCACAGCCCGTAACAGTCCACTGCAGGACTAAGGGCCTCTCCCATGAAAGGGGAGGTTCCGCGCTTGGCTGGCGGGTTGAAGATCGCAGTGTTTAAATAGAATAATGGAAAATGCTGCTGCTCATTTTCCAGACTACGGAGACTCTTTATCTTTTGCCTCGATAACATTAGTCGTCTTGTACGACACCCACGACTGTAAGGGGTTGGTGCTATTCTACTCTGCCGGACACCACACGGCCAGTTACTTGAATAAATGAATAAATTATTATTACATAAATTATTAGCATAGCAGCCCTTGCTGTCCGCGCTATAACTTTCTTCCAGCTTGTCCAGCAAAGGCTGCAATGCTGCAGCAACATAGGCATTACTCATTACAGACCGACAGTAACGTACTTATCCTGTTAGATAGATACTTTATTGCTCATATTATAATGCACCCAAACCAAAAACATACAGATAAGCAACTGTTCTGTTGTGTTCAGAATTTCTAAAGGCTTTTCCTATTAACTGAAATCGAAGAGTTTCGATGTTGGTAATGCCTGAAATAGCTCTGTTTTTATAAAAGTTTCATAATACCATCTCATTTTAGTGTTTCAAACCTCGACACCCACAGGTCTGTGCGCAATTAAACTTAGGTCTGAAATACCGTCATGAATATTTAATCAACCGCTATAATGAAGTATCATTTCACTACATATTATAACACAAAGTCCTAAGCCGCGTCTGTTCGATTATTTAAAAAAACTACTGAACGGATTTTCATGGGGTTCGCATCAACAGATAGAGTGATTCATGAGGAAGGTTTAGATGCATAATTTGTTAAGGTTACTGCCCGTGCGAAGCCGGGGCGGGTCGCTAATATTTATCTTAATGGACATATTATATCGTATTTCGTATGCTGTAAGCTGCAACGCGGCGAACAATCTCTATAACTGTAACATACTTGTAACAACGAATAAATAAATAGAAATATTAAACGTTACTCACTGGAATTGGCTGAAAGAAGGAGCCAGTTGTCCTTACATCCCAAATAATCGACATTGTCTCCAAGGATTTCTTTATTTAATAGATAAAAATATCTTTCATGAATGCTATAAAAACATGCTCCACAACTGTGCTCCTCCCATATTATTTCCCACGGTCGTTACATTTATACATAGACAAAAAAAACAACCAAAATTAAGTTTTTATTATTGTAGGTCAGACATCAGAAAGTCAAAATTTCAATTTGGAGAGATACAAGAACTACAATAAGTAGTAAGTAAGCGAGTAAAGACCTTGAGCAGGAACCTAGTCTATTTCACGTTATCTGTCGCAAACTAAACCGGATTCCAAAAAAGGAACAACCATGTCCCTATTTAAGGCCAAAATGACACACAACGCCAAATATTTATCACAGCTTCGATACCGAGGATAGCACACGTCTCATTTGCGCCTGTTTACTCGCAAGCACCGGAACAGGGAACCAGGTCACATTGATATCATCTGCTTTCACGCTGAAAACTTCCTGACCCTAAACCGGGTTCGTTCGCAGATATCGTGCCCACGATCGATCGACATCTAGGTCGTAATTGGTCCACATTCTATTTACAGGATTCGGCTCGTTCGTTTCGTGATCCCATAAAAAGTGTTTATGGAAAACTGTTGGCTTTGATGGCGTGGCAAGTTCGAGGTAAAGGCTTGCTTGAATGAAGGTGTTATGATTACGAAAACGTTTTGCTTATTATAGTAGGGCAGTAATTCGAAACTACTTAGATATCTACTTATAATCTTATACAAAATTTGAATATTCGTATTTTCTTATTATTAGTAAACTAGTGACCCCGGGGCGACTTCGTTCGCTTGGTGTCCTACCCCTACCACACACCTACTTTACCCTACCTATCCTTTTTCTCGTGCGTATAAACCTTCCTCTTGAATCACTCGTATCTTTTTCGCTCTGAAGACCATACTTTAAAAGATTTAGGCGTACATATATACATACTCTACTATATCTATATTAGACACAAGGGGACAGACGGCGGGAAGCGACTTTGTTTTATACTATGTATAGATTTTAATTTCAGTATTTAGATACCTATCTATTTAGCTTAAATGTACATTTTGATACCCTGTTAAGGTAAGCCTAACTAAATGATAAGAGTGTTCCGCCATATTTTCTGTGCTTCTTTAATTGACTAATTGTCATCAGGAGTTCAAAATCCTAATTCGAATAAAAATACTAACTGCAGAAAAACCATGTACAGAGCGTAGCAAAATTGTAATTAATGGCATTTTGGTTAAATAAATGAAACGCGTAGTTCCTCTACAACGCAGTAAGTAAGCCAACCAAATGAAAGTAGCCTCGGCCGAGCCGCTTTGCCGATAGCAGATAAATACCACCAACGATTCACACATTCATTGATAATTTAAATCAGAGACCATAAAGCAAATCACTATATGCATCGATTTCAAGAAGGGGTAAGTTAATAATACCATGAATCATTAACCTAACTATCACATGCAGAGTCTCACGCATATCATTTTGTGATGCACAGTTTGCATGCGATTACTGCATAGCCATTACAATGCAGACCCAGATGTCTCAATGGTCAATCACCGGATGAATTCTCATCATGACGTCATTTGAATGCACACAATGAAACTGGGGTAAACGTGACGTCATCCATTGCATAGCTCCGTCTCGTGCATTGCACTCAAACGCGACAGAGATACAGTATCCATTGAGAACGGTGGGTGGCGTTGCAAGTTAGTTCGCCAGTTTGGGCGATGGAAGCAGAAATTAAAGTGTAACAATTAAAACGTCAACGACCAGCCGTAAAGTACGTAGTAATGACTGTAATCGACCTAATTTCACGAAACGGCATAAAGCCGACCACAATTCAAGGACACGCGCGAGAAAAGATAATAAAACCGTCACGATTTTCTTTTGTGGGGCCTGCGTACTTCACCGTTTTGTTTCTGAAGGTCATTTCCATATTTCCCTCCTTATGTAACAACTACGTACGGATTGATACTGAAATACGTTGCGTAACTTTGCGGTTGCTGTGTGTAAGTAAAGCGGCGTGTGTCTTACCGATGATTGTCATTGTTTGGTCTGATTGGCGGCACAAACTCGCGAAAACGGTGAGGGAGTGGTGTTTCTTCCGAGCGATACGTCCGCACGGTCTGAAGCGCGGAACGCATATGACCTCGGATCGAGGGGGGCGGGACACACCCCCACCGGGGGTGCGGGGTGGGCGTGACGTGACGTCACGCGGTCGACAACCCCGCCACAAGCAAGTGGGTCACGAGACCCGAAGCGAGCCCTCGGCCGACCCCCCCACGTACAATTATGTAATTTTCATGGCGGAAGGGTAATAACGAGCGCCTCGTAGCTGTCATTATTATCTTAACGTCTGATGGGTTCTATTAAATGCCGTGCGGCCTTGTTGTCCGCTATGTTGCAAGGATTTCTCATTGCTTCACGCGCAGTGGATCTAGTTACATATTGGCATCGACATTTACGAATAGAGCTTCAGATAATCACGCACGACTTTCTTTATACGCTTCTCTGAAGATTTATTTATATTTACAGAAATTGTAACATTACAATGAACCATTTCGTTACAAAGATCAAAGATCTGGTAGCCTCACCTATCAGATCTTCAGGAGAATTAAGTTTAGAAACTCTAACCGAATATGTTAAACTTAAGTGGCAATAGACATTAATAAAAAAAGATAATTTCAGGATGATAATTGTTTCCTTACAGCTGGATCTCCCAGTGATCTGAAGACGCAGCGTGGCCAAGACCCCTGCTAAATGATCTGGTGGGGGCATAGGCAAGGAAAGCCATGCAGATTAAGGGCATTTCTTTTGGGGTGTCATCTATACCATGCCGGTTGTTGATGATGACGATGAGTATGAGATAGCCTTAGTAACCTTTGCCAAATTAATTTTTTTAAATTAATTAGCAAAGGATCCGTGACATTTTTATTAGGAATACATACCTATTGATGAGAATACATACATTTGATGAAATAAATGTTGTATGGTTTTATTTAATTTAAAATACTCTCTACTCTATCCCCATTCTCAGGATATGCCAAATGCCATAAAAACTTTTAACAACTGTTAATGAATATGATTCACAGTACCATTACATCAATTATTGATTTCCCAGTAGATACTGCTGAATCCGGGGCCTTGACACAATAAGACAGCTCAATAAACGCTTTCTTGAAGAGTAAACCCCGGCGATTCAACACAACGATAGCAAAACATAAGAACAATCAAGGTGTATTGCAAACTTGCGTTTATTCATGTAACGCGGACAGTCATTCAACCGAAGGGAAGCGCGATCTCACTTTGAAATCGCTTCCCGCCTATAAATAAATAAGTTGCAAACGCAAAAAAACCAGCAATGGTTTAATTATAATTAAAACTTTAAAAGTTTGCGGCGGGTGTTAATACTTGTTCTTGTTGGTTAGTAGCGTTACTTACCTGATTCATATTCCTCAAAATGTGGAGGCTAAGATATATAAAACTTCTCTATACTAACAATTAACACAACCTTATTAATGCGGTGTCATCTAAATGAGTAATGTAGTAATTCATAGTTATCAAAATTTCAGCTGAATTGACCACCGGGAAGTGTGTCAAGTTAGGCTTGCAAGATTTGACCCGAACATTCATAAATACAAACAAACATTGCAAGTTAAATAAAAGCTGAAACTAACTCCATGAGACTTAGTAAAACACTGTTTACGATATAAACTCGCCTATTTTATGAATTAAATTGAGTACCGACGATGAAAACCGAAAACCGAACGCACAATGACACAAAGAGACAACGAAGGAAAACTCCAAGACTGACAAAGTTGGACCTTGGGACGTTGCAACTTATTCAAAGTGGCACAAAAGCATTCCAGGCCGACGCCGGCGACACAGAAGCCTTGGGGCAACTTTCACCCGGACTCCGGGCCCGGGAGACCCGACAATACGTACCCCGAGTTTTCTTATTTAACTTTCCGATTCCCTTCCGAGTTGTTAACGTGTTTTGTGTTTTCTGTTTCATAACGCCCGGAATGTAACAGCCGACTCGTGTCTCGAAACGATGCGGGCCAGGCCTGTACGTACTTGTAATAGAATATGTGTAAACTTTTCTAGACCAAACATACGTAGCAGTATCGGTGTTATTTGCATAAATTGTTAGTATGGATCTCGTGGCGAACCCGACAATATGTATGTAGTAGGTGTATCTCGAATAGTATCGACAACAGAGTGACAATATCATTAGTAAGTACTGGCCCGGAAAAGTAAACTGCGTTGAAGATCTAACGAACACATGACCTTATTTATCTTCTCATAAATGAGTCCCCATTGCAAGAAAAACAATCAACGTACAACACATATAGGGGCATTATACTTAGTTAATGATCACGAGTAGTCTCATAAGGGCGTACAAAAACAAGGGACGAATCTTCATACGGAAAACAATTCGGAGCTGGTGACCCAGATACCCTACAGAACAAATTGGGAGCGAACAAACGAACATGGTAGCGTGAACAATAGGTACATTATTTGAGTAGGAAAATGTGAAACAAAGTCACAATAAATTGCTTTAAAACATGTGCCTAACAAAATAACAAAGAAGATAATTTTAATTTACAAGCATTCATTTGTTTCACATGTCCCTATATCTGTTGGAAATAAAATTTGACCCATTGCCCGGTTTCCGATTAAGCTGAAATTTTGCCCACTCATGTAAGTTCGGTGACAGTGTAATGTTAGGATACAATTGAGCTGATCTGATGATGAAGACGGAAGGTGGTCGTATAAACTCATCGAGTTAGGCTCATTTGATTAGTCATGATAAATACTAGAGAACGCGCGTTAAAAGCTTGCTATGAAAAAATATTTTTCATTTGAACTTGTTTATTTTCGGAGCGACATAAAATATTAAAGAGGAATAAACGATTAATGATCTCAATGATACACAAACCAAACCAGTATTTCACACAAATGACATGGTTGTCAGTTCATAGACTTAATGATTTCAATTAAGCTACGCAGGCAATACCAACCAAACGAAACCTACCAAGTAGGTAATAATTTAAGAAGATAGTTGTATAAACTGACATTTTTATGATAGCTTAGCACATATAAGCTTGATAGCTTATATGTGCGGAATGATTTATCTGGGTAGCTTTCGCCCGCGACTTCTTCCACGTGAATATATTATTTTAGGCGCTATGAGGTGCGAAAGAGCTGCCACTTTAGGAAAAAGAACAATTCTCGCTAACCACAACAATTAGATATAAAAATCTATTCAAATTCATGTCTAGAAATAGCAACCCCACAAAAAACATTTACAATAAAGTTGGATTGCCAATCCTTGCAAGTTCATAATGGTTTCACTGTGAAACAGTTGTCACATCTCATGAAGAGCCAAGCCCCTAACTCTACAAAGCCTAACTTGACGCCTAAAGTCTAACGTGCAGGTTTCATCACGATGTTTACCTCACCGTAAGAGCATCGGTTAGTATTAAACTAATGTACAAACTCAGAAAAGAGTCATTGGTACATGGCCGCAGTGTGATTCGGCCACCGACGCTCCTGTAAAATAGCTCGAACACCTGAATTATCCTAACGATTTGTCTTTGCCATCATACTATAGGGTTTTATTCAAGCATAAGTACACAGATAATCCAGACTTGTCTATCAATTCTACTTAACTTTAATGAAATGTCAGTCTAGGGATGATGCACTCGCTCAAACAAACAGATATGAAGGATGAGACACAACTACAATAAGTGTCGGATTCAGATAAAAGACGGCGTCAAACAATGGCACCCAGTGCAGACAAACATTGGTGTTTACGTAATCTCATTTCCCCTCATTAGCCAAACATTTCAGAGCCGAGGAAAGAACAACTGAGTAAACTGAGCTCAACATTGACGTGGGAGAATCTTGACATATTCTATGGCATCGAACCGTAAACCGACGATAAGGCAGTCGTAAAACCATATAACAATTTTGTATGCACATTGCTTTACAGCTCTCGGAAAATTCTGAACAAATCGATTTCAAATATTATGTCAGTCGTACGAGCATTTTAATTAAAACTGAAACGGGTTAATTTAACACAACGAATATCATAAATTAAATACTAAAAACACACACAATGAAAGATGTATGAATAATAACTTATCAAATGAAAAATATTTATTCATTACAAGCTTTTATTGCGCGGTATAGTGGGTACTCATCAAGGTCATTGCAAACAAAGAGCCTAAACACAATGGGGTTATAATTTTGCGTTCAGTAGTTCCTATGGCCACCGTCAGTCATCATTATCGGACCTTAAATATCTCCTAGACATAGTAGTCATATAAGACCACTCGAAAGAGCCCAAACACGATAGGTTTATCTTCTTGCGTTCAGTGTTCCTATAGCCACCTCCCGTCATCATTATCAGACCTTGAATATCACCTAGAGGTATAAGAATCTTATTGTATTTATAAGTTTCTATGGCCACCTTCCAATTCAATCATCAGACCAGCTCCATGTTACCATATTAATGCATTGCCACATGGTATAGTATACGGTATAATGGTTTACCAAAATTTCAGCTTAATTGAACACCGGTCAAATCAGGTTTGCAAGATTTGACCCGAACAAAATATTACATACAAACAAACAAACATTGCAAAATGAATAAAAGCTTGTAAAATGTTAAGCAATTGGATTTGAGTATAATATAAACATTTTACTAATTTAACAATTATTGCACGAAGTAAAAGATATATATTTGACAAGACAAACAAAGATGTGTAGGTAGATATTGTGTAAGTGCCTAGGTACAAATGTCTAGTTGTGACAAATCTTAATTGCTGCTGCGCGCTATTTGAGATTAGGCAGATTAGAGCTCACAAAAACAAGAGATTATTTAATGTACTGTGAGATTATCACTGTAGGTTGGTGTGTATGTATGTAGACGATTGCAAAGATGCCATTGTAAGTACGCATGCAGTGTTGATCGTTACAACAGAATCGTTTGTAACCGCAGTGCCGTTAGGCCGCTCAATACCGCTTCATTATTCATGCGACACCGGCGCCATGACACTCAAATGGAGTACTGGTGAAGTAAACCGGGAAATAGCGGATCCATTTCCTAGTTACACCTATTTTACATTTTAACGTAAAAATGTATAAATAAAATAAAATAATAAATAAATACATATGCTTGGACAAATTCACACCAGCCATTTAGCCCCAAAGTAAGCAAAGATTGTGTTATGGGTGGTAGATAACTGACAAACTGTTTATAAATTTTTTTTTAAATACATATTTATTATTCAATTTGTTCGTACTTGTATATATCAATCGTTCGGATCGGATCGGATTCTATATCGGATCTTTAACTAGCACCTACGCAAAAACAAAGGGATCCTATAACGACAAATACTTAGGTACCAATTGATCTTTGAAATTCATTCATCAATAACACCTTAGTAAACTAAGAATCTAGAGAACCTAGGTAATTTCAATAAGTTACATACCTTACTAGTACTATTATTTTGTTAATTTGCATGAGTCTATAATGTAGAATAATTTTACATGCTTGGTATGAATCAATTTACCTTAGTGAATTTATATGTATTAATTTTCTATTTTAACATTGGTTATTATATTATTTTTAATTTATTAATTATTTGAAATTGCTTTCTTTTATGAAAGCAATAATTCTATGCTTATAACCTGACGATCTCTTTTATTGGCCTAGTGTAATTAAAATATTATTATTATGTAAGAACTTTAAGAGAGAAATAAATAAATCGAAATCTAAATGGACAGCAGCGTTTTCCATTGTTATATTTGCAACACTGCCATCTCCAATCCGCTTGCCAAACGTGGAGATTATGGCTATAACCTTCCCTCTTATGGGAGACGCCCTAAACCCTGCAGTGGACCTTGAACCTAGAATCATGATTTGTGAAGATTGATGAGAGAGATGAGATGAGAAGCAACGTGTTAGATTGGAATCCTTATGACGCTCCTCGTCCTAGTACTACCTAAGTAACATGAAAATTATTTGTTTATTTTTAGTGAAAGTCTGTAGGTATTTTTTTACATACCCACGCTTATTTTTACTATCTTGCTGAAGGAATTCACAGTAATTTTTCTCAAGACTTGTAAACAATACGAGGAAAAGAGCTTGTGTTGCAAAAATATCTCATTTCGCAAACACAAGAAATGGCAATGCAAAACATGCCATAGTTGATGAGATAATTATTCCTCGCACTCGTTTATGTTTGTTGATTCATTTGCGCAAACGTGTCGATAAAACAATGATCCGTAAAACATAATTATGCAGATAAACAAAGCAGCTCTCAAGGCGATGCCGCGACTATAAATAAAATACCAAAACATTATTGTTGATCGAAATGACTGCCATACGGAAATCCTTACTGTAAACATTAAAAATGAAGACTCATAAAAACATAGTAAGAAAGAAAACAATGTTATTAATACTGAAAGAAGTAATACTATGAAAGAATCACCATCACCCTAAAAGCAAAATTTGATTGAATATGTACACCACCGTGAAAAAAATCCGACATAAACTGTGAAAAATTAAATTTACCACCAGATCGAATGACTCCGAGACACTAAACGTCAAAACGAGCAGAGTTGGCGCTACATAAAAAGTCTTAAATGTTGTAATAAAATCTGCCGAAAACGGTAACACACAGTCAATAACCTAGACACATTTTTCAGAACGATTATTATATATTTACTTTTAACACGTACCAAAAATTACAATTGGCGTACCCTAAATGGTTAATACTGTGCCAAAAAACACTGTTTCTTGTACATAAACAGCGTAGTATTTAAGTAAATTACCATTATTGAATGCATTAGCGCGGCGACGAATTTTGTATGGAACCAAAACTCAGGATTTAAAAAATAATTGAAATAAATGGTTACGACAAAATTCAGTTTTATCAAATGATCATTATTTTGCTTGTAACACTGACACAAAGATTGGTTATATGGTGATTTTTCCGAAACAGGGGGAAGGAAGCCTTTGTTCAGTAATTATTTGAACGTTTCACGGTAGTTTATGATCAATTTTCATGATATTCACATTCTTATTTCTTTATTAGTATTACCTATGGTTAATAATACAATATTCATTAGCCTTCTGATGGGGACCCTAAAATTCGTTGAACAGTCTCTCGGGAGCTGATTAGCACCTCATAACAGTAAATTATTATTATTCGTTAGTTTGTATACCACTAAGATGACAGAAAGAGCAAGCAGGTCACCCATTAGAAAGTGATCACTGCCATGTCCATAGACAAATAACACCGGGGAGATGCAAATGCGTTGCCGGCCTATTATGAGATAGGTGTAGGATAGCTTCTTGAAGGTTTAATAAGTAGTTGTTATTACGTATAACTTTATATTTTTGCTAATAGATCGTCCTCTCACGAACTTCACTCGAATAAGTCTACACGTTATTTATCACCTGAAGTTCCTGAGAGGCCGCCATATAAGCAAACAAAATTGGCTTGTGTAACAAAAATATTCCTAAGGCGCGACGTCGAAATCAACAGCCTGAGACGAGGCGGAAGAACAACACATTTGTATAGATAGGCCATGCTGTGACTATTGCTGAGAAAAAACGAAGGTCAATGACTCCGATGCTTCATCCACCGGCAGCAAAGTACCAAAAGGATATGACGAAATCGACATTGCCTCATTACATTACAAAGATAAGACAACTGTAACACGACCAATTCTTGAACAATAACCAAATGCAACACAACAACAAGTTGGACAAATTTACAATAAGTTAAAAGAGGTCGAATAGACATAACTATTTTGGGGGGTAAAGTATATCACAAACAGCAACAGTAAATATTATTGATTCTACATACATACAAAGGTACATTTCGAGGTCGAGAGGTCAACAAAAGGTAGCATGTAAAATGTAAAGATCTCCCGATTTCCAAGGGACAAAATTCTCGTAGAAACTACACGTGCTATTTTTAATGTTTTGTGTAATAATGCTCTAATTAGATCAACTCTACCGTCATTACTTGTTTCAGAATACTGAATGGTAAACTTGTAATAGGTATGAAGTAGAGAATAAAGTGGGGTGAGGTGGAGGGAATAGGTAGGATGTACGGGCGACCTGTTTTTGGATCTGTTCACGCCAGAGATATTTATACGTGGCCGGTGCAGACGAAGCCCGTCCGCGAACTTCACACCAGTGTAATGAAAATGTTGGAGTGGCAGTGCGACGTTACATACGACCGAGTGCGTAACGACATTAACAGGCAGCCTTGGCATGGCTCGTCTGCGCTGGTTTGGGACGTGCTGCGTAGGTCACAGGGATATGTGAGTAGTAGATGCTTAATGTATGCTGCCGGTATCAGGAAAGAGGCCCCGCGTGAAACCAAGAAGCGATGGAATAATATAGTCTATAACAATGTAGCAGAGTCGGATATGAGAACCAACGGCTTACAGCGTGAGAACGCTAAACACCGAGCAAAGTGGAGGAGGAAAAGTAGGAAAACGGACCCTGGCATAAGCCGCGATTGACCATCATGATGGTTCGACACAATAAAATTACTGTACAACCTACACCTTTACCTGTGAAATACGAGTATAAAGTCGGTGAAACGAGTATAATGTCATAAACACAATAATCTCGAGTTATGGTGCCTCCTTTGACTCTGGGATTAAAAACGGACTATATAACTGAATACCTTAATACCTTTATAACTATATAGTTAAAACGGAAACCATATACCATAACCAGGATATACAACTCTACATAATACCTATAGTTTGTTTGTAACTGTAGGCAGTCCAGGTCAATCGCCTTTCATTCCAGTCCATTAATCACACGCATTGGTGCCTTTGCCATAGGTATATGATGTGACAAATTGATAACGGTTCCGCCCCCTTGCATTGTTTAACTGTTTGCATGTTTAGCTTCAGCTCTTGTTAAATTTAATAAATTAATTCCCAGAAAAAACTACGTAAGCGAGCACGTACCTATACAAATTGGGGAAATGCCTTTTCCCAGTACTAAATACATAGGTAAGTCATATTTATTTGCAGCAGACAGCTCTTCTTTTATCATATCTAGAATTTAAAGTACCTACTTACATTGATTTTCTGAGAAACTAAATGTAAAAATAATTACAAACTGCAAATATGGAATATCTAATTGAGCAATTGAGCATCAACAAACTGTTTTATCAGTTATCTAATCTGTGATATCATTAACATTATTATAAACAAAGTCTGCTTGTCTGACTTTAGGATGTGCTAGTAATAAAGTTATTTCTAGCGGGTCCATGACCGATTTTAAAATTTCTAATCTAAGATAGGTAATTGAAAATATGTAATGGCTGTGTTATGGCTTATTCTTATATCCTAAACTTGGGAGTTTAATTTAGAATCAGTGAAATGGCATTGCAGTACGCCAAGTCAAATATAAGTTAGCGTCGAACAGCGGTGCCTCGGTTTTTCACTCGATTGCGAGAGAAGGAAGGTATGTTTTTTCGAGTGTAGCCCAGCCCAGTCTTGGTCGCGCGAGTGACATTGGGTACATTAAAATTTAAAAAATCAAAATGGCGGATTTTAGATGAACTTTTGAAAATCTTTTTTCTCTAAAACTAATCGAGTGGGGTATCAAAATAAAGGACTTAAAAGGCGATTTCAAAAAATATACATATTCTTTATTGTACACAATAGACATTACAGTAGAAATAATAGTACAAAGGTGGACTTATCTCTAAAAGAGATATCTTCCAGTCAACCCTGCCATGTGGTACGAGAGTAAAAACACATACGGGAAGCCAGTAGTGTGAAAAAAGAAAAAAGAACCCATACATATATACATACTGATAAAATAATAGTAGCTATCTAAAATACAGAAATACATATATAATACAAATATATACCACTTGAACAGTTAAAAGATTTTTTTGCTTTTGCAGTCAAGGTTATTAGTTTTTGTACTACTCAGATTTTTTACTGGCAAAAATTAGTGCGACTTCTTGCCTCGAACGAAACTCATACTTGAAGTGTTGTGAGACTGCTTTTGTCAATTCCTTGAAATTGTTTCGACTTATTTCACTCGAATTGAAAGTTTAGCTCCTAACTACAGCTAACTTGCTAATTTGCTTGAAACTGGTCCTTAATTTTACTTCTATCTACAAGGCTTGTTCTCCAAAAATAATAGAAGAAAGTGCATAACATTGTTCTTTACAGAAAACCCGAAAGGTCAATAACCAAACGAGACAAAGAATTGTTGTAAATTACAAGGCGCAGGGTCTTTTCGATGGCATCGCGTGTATGGTAAATGAAATACACCAATTGCATGCGACTGGCCGATTGAGGTTGGGAAAGTCAAGGGTTAACTATTGATTTTTCTCTGTCTGAACGATATTTAAATGGCAAAAGACGGGTTTTTACATTATTTCAAATGTTATACTGAAGTCTGAAGAAGAGGCGTTGGTGGAGGAGTGATTAAAGTATCCGACTCGTAAGTCCAATTAACTGGGTTAGAATCCCACTCCGGCTGACTCTTGATTTTATGACACTTTTCTAAGTTATGTACATTTAGTACTAACCGACGCTCTTACGGTGAAGGAAACCATCGTGATGAAATCTGCATATTCAAGCGACTGAATGTGTAACGTTGATCCAATCTGGCCTGGTTCTTCTGGTAGCAGGGACACGGAGGTCAGATGGCAGTCGCCCTACTGTAATTGCCTGATCCGCCAAATCCTGGATCATGGTCAAGGCGGACCCCGATCCCTCGATCCCTACCGGGACATTAGCGGAAATCAGCTTCAATATACATCATCATTATCTTAGCCGTAGTGTAAGAGGTTCACAGGTGAACATTGGCTTCCCTCCTCGCCTCCCACACCGATCGACTCTGTGCTTCCTGCATTCAATCGGCTCCCTATGACCTAAAGGTCGTCCGTCCCTATGTACTCGTATGTAGTACCTACCCTATGAAACCGGGAATAGCGTATCTTTCAGTTAGTGGAAGAATTGGTTTCGGAGACTACCCCTAACATCCAAACTTACAAATACACAAACTTTTCCTCTTTATTGTAATAGGACAGGCTAGACTTTTCTCAGCAAGTTCGTTTGCTTTGTTCAGCATTTGTGTTTCCCCTACATTACCCATAAAATTTCTATGAGACTATGTAGTTAAGGTTTAATTTTAACTGAACTGAACATATCGACATCTTGGTATAACGATGACGTAGGCGGTCAATGCATTTGCAATGGAATACAAAATTAGCAATGTGGGAGCCAGTTAGGTATCTCGCTTTCAAAACCCGTGTGATCGGCTCTGAACTGGTTCTTCGGCCAGGAAACCGGTTTCGATACAGCAAGTTATTTTAGTCTTTAAGGCAAGTTAGAGCTTGTCCTATAAAATGAAGTGCATACACAATAGTACCTTCACATTTAATCAAATGGGAGGGAATACATAAGTATGCCGCTATAGAGGTACTATATTATCATGAAATTTTCGAGTATATGGATGTTTGATGCTATGGATTGGGTGGGTATACTATATACATAAATCATAATAAATACGTAAGCTATAGCCTACTAATTTATCTCGAAACTGAAAGTTGTTCCGAGACGGGACGATGCCGTTATACGCGGGGGAAGCCGTGGGCGGAAGCTAGTAGGTACATTTCTAATCTTACAAATAAGTAGTACCATGTCTGTCTGAAACTATCAAATCAATCCAAAAAAATAGTTCCTAGAGGAAAGCTAAATTCGAAAATATTTGGGAGAAAACAACTACAGCTCGAAGTCAGGAAAATGCGACACGATTTATTAAAAACTTCAGGATTTATAATGGAATATAAGCATCTACGTACACATTTCATCACCACTATAATCTTAAGCTCGCCGATGCTCTTCTGATACTAAAGTAAACAATTAAGTCACGGTTTTGAACAGAAAAAAGTTCCACGCAAATGATAAAAGCAAATGTGACTCATTTGACACCAATTACCACAATAGAGCTAAATGAAGAAACCTCGTAAGGAAACTGGTAACAGACGTTCCATTTTGGCTGGAGCCGACCAACCGTCAATTGCAGTTGATACTAATCCTTAAGCAGTATAAAATGAAGTCGCTTTTGGGTATGGGGGACGTAGTCGGACGTCCGACCAAGGTCGCCCGCGCATCCAAATTAATCCAAAAGCGACTTTATTTTGTACAGCGTAAGGATGAGTATCGCCTGCAACAGACGTTGGTCGGCACCAGCCAAATCTGAGTGTCTGTTACTAGAATTCGTGTTTTATGCTATTACTCGTATTCTATTCTATGAGCAGAATAGGTCGTTAAGTTGCTAATGTATTACCTGGTGCGCTAATGGAGCAACCTTGAATAGTTCTACAAGTGTTGACAGAAAAGTACGAGTTACAATATTATGTAAATCAGAACAAGCATTGCTGCACGGTTTTAAGGAAACTTGTAGAGTACCTTTACATTGATTTATTAGAAACGTAAAACTGTCCATTGCCGGACCTTCCTCCATGACTAGATGATATGGGGTTCGCTATAATACCAAGCTTATTAGGCGAAAATTTACTTACTCGACAGATGTCGGAAAATCCTCGATAATTTCTACAAATAACTTAAATATTTCCTAAACTGCTGAACAGATTTTAATGAAAAAGGCTTTCATTTGGCAAAATCTCATAAAAATCAGTCCATCCTATCGGGACCTGATGCCGCAAACAAGACATACAAATACACTCTTCAAACAATACTCTTCTTCGCGTCGGGGCTTGAACGCTGAGCATTTTCTAGCCAATTTGCGTTTATGACATTAGGTGCCTTGTACAGCACCACCAGTGTAAAAGGCGCGTTGCTATGGGCGTTCGTAGAGATGCTAGCTCATCTTATACAGGTTGTGGGTAGGTAGTTGATGTGCTACCTTCTGAATGACACCCGTACAAGGCTAATAAAAAGCATATAAAACCGAAACGTAAACATTATCCCAAAGGCAAGAGCATTAAAATGACAATACCTATTACGAGACAATTAAATTTTCAAACAATAATGGAGAAAACAACGTGATGGCATCATCATCAGTGACGTAAGATCAAAGGTGGGCGCATAATTTGTTTTGGTCCCATGAACTTCGTTCGTGTTAAATTCATTACATTTTGCTTGACTGACGGACAAAATAACTACAAACTGTCTCATGCTCAGGTTTAATCCAAAAAGACATAATTGAGATTTAAACACAGTTAAAATTGAATAAATCCCAAATTAATATACCTAAACACTGACATCCTTACGGCTATAATATAAACTACCTATAAAGCCTATGTACTTATTTTGATTTAAAACCATAGGCAGACAGCGTCTACGTCCTACGTATAACTCTCAAAGTGAACGGCTATGACAAAATCCTTGAATGTTTGCTGCCATCGCAACTTTTGATACGAGAGGATATCATACGATTTTACCTACCTATTGACTACTATTGACGTTTTCAAAGATAGACGGTAACACGCTAACTGTGCAAAGGTCATCCTATACTAATATTATAAAGAAGAATGTTTTTTATGTTAGGCGTAATCTCTGGAAAAATATCGACGGGCAAGGAGTGGAAACCAATAAACAAATTTTCAAATTCCACTAATAGGAATTTTAGGATACCTATTTTGCTTTGTACATGAGGCACTTTTGATCCTCGAAAAATAATGGTATTCCGCGGGTTCGTAGAATGTTTACAGGGCACGGATGAAACGGCTGGTTTGGAAATAAATCGTCTGGGAGTCTATGATGATGAATATTGTAACAATTTAAAATAGAAAAAAGGTCCACAGTACCAGAACTATAGTAAAATAATGAATGCACAATTACCCTTCACTCAACAACACTCTTGATTATTCACACACGACACGACTCAATAGGTTTTCCTCAAGTAATGTACTTCATTTTCTGGTATGAGTTATTACGTATTTCGTGTTAGGTACAAATTAAAACGACAAATATTGTCTAAGAGTGTCTATCCAGGTGTCGATTTCATATGCGAATGTACACATTTACATTTTAATTCACTACAATTATTTGAAGTGAGTTGCAACGCTTTACAAACCAAGACACCAACCTAACCAAACACTAACTAAAGTAAGTATTTATATCATCAAATAATAAAAACTGGTCAAGTGTGTGTCTCTGTGTATCACAATTTTACGACTCAAATGTTGCTTTGATTAATATACCTAAGTATTGTTCTTTACCTAAGAATTACTTGTCTTAACATTATCTGAAATGATACAATTCGCTTGAGGTGACACAGGCAGGTTCTTGTTATCTTGTATGAAACAATCACTACTGCTCCTGGGACTCGACATAGACAGACAAACTCTAGACCTACCTATAGCGTTACCGTGCTGTCACATTTACAGCTGTAGCGTGGGATAGAGAAGGGTAGCTTGACAAAGCTTTGTCCTACGACTTATGATAGCCAGGCCACATTGCGACATGGACTGGCGAATAGGTAGTATGCTAAAATACTACGCATAAGGCCTGCTAATAGGTTGCATTTACTCGCTAATACACATAGTTGAGCTTCTCTGTTACGTATTAGGCGCGTACGAGGTATTATATGTGGTACCTACGTATTGTGAATGAATGAAATGAAATACCAACTACTAGATATAACTTAATTAGTGAGCGTTCACACTGATCCTTATAACAGTTCTCATTAATTATTTTTAGCGTTTCTTAACCTACCTATACCAAAACTTTCCTAGCTCTACCAATATTTGTTGTTTCTGTTGTTAGATACTTTGTACTCACTGCAGCACATCCCATAATCGATTTAAATCCAAGAGTGTGAAAGATTTATTTACCTAGATTAGTTTAAAACTCAAAGGCTATTACATACATTGTATTAATATCGCCAGTAAATTTTCGAAATAAATCATTATGGTATGTTATACTACGCGGATGAAGTCGCGGACAAAAGCTAGTACTTAATAAATATTTTTACTCTTTCCAGCGAACAGCGTCACCCAACCGGACACTGCGCCCGCGCGGGGCTTCCGCGGCCGTGACGGAAGCCCCTCAACTGCTTCTGTGACCGCGGCCGTGGCGTCACGCGTAATGCTTTTACCTGAGGCTGATGATCATTTTATGGGTGTACGTGTACATGTACACTTAGTACCGATTAAGTCCACTCACTAACATAATGATAGTGCTACGTGGTCCGTGATGTGCAATGTTAAATTAGTAACAGACGCTCCGATTTGGCAGAAGCCGACTAACCGTCAGTTGCAGTCGACACTAAACCGTACGGTGTATAAAATAAAGTCACTTGGATTAATTCGTACGCGCAGGCGATTTGAGCTTGGTCGGCCGTCCGACCACGTCCCACACTGCGTAAGGATTAGTATCAACTGGTCGGCTCCAGCCAAAACGAAACGTCTGTTACTAGTATTAGTAACATTGCACAGCACAAACCACACTAAGGGGAGGTGCGTGCGGGCATACTACGAACGAAGGAAGGTTTTAGAAATATTTAGTTTGTAATTGTGTGAAATCGAAGAGGATCGACACTCTATAGCGTTCTTAATATGTAGGTAGGTAATGTCAGTCAAAATAAAAAAGTTTTATTATGTAAACAACGCAGTTGCCTCTGCAATCATGTTCTCAGCTCTTTCAAATCCTCACTATACCTAAGTAGACACGATAAAAGGGCGAATGTTTATCAGCTACGCGTAAATTCTTAACAGTCTGTTATTGGTTCTGGGCACGGACAAATACTAACGTCCAGTAACCCGTACGTTGATCATATTGTCAGACATCAATTAAAATTAGCCATCCTTAATCTGTGGTGAGTTGGAGACAGCGATGGAAAGAGTTAGAATCGATGATTAACATTAGTACATTGAATATAATACTATTAGCCTTTACATAAGTAGTGGACAAAGGCATTTAGACGACAATGAGGTTCTAATTACTGACAAACGAGCAGACAGCCCACCTGATGGAAAGTAGTGACGCCTACGACGCCTTCAAATACGGTACGTTACTTTCCTCACGTTCACACTATGATAGAAATGCAAGTCAGTGTTGCAAAACTTTGAGCTGTTTTCCTTCTTAAAACCAAATCGATACAGCATAAACACTCCAATGCAATGGATAAGAGGATGGTGTTGTTATTCCATCGATAGTAAAAGCTAGATTGGGCAACGAGCGATTTAGTTTATATCAACCTCGCTCGTGTGAAGCTGAGCAGAAGACTAACAAATACTGAGCATTTTGAGAGAAGATGTAAACAAAAACAGACATGATTCTTTCGAAATCATAATACTGAGCAAGATAATAAACGAATTCAGTAACATTGGCCTTTCCTAAGTGCAATACTCGTGTTTGAGTCAGTTTCGGGTTGAGCGCACATCAGTCCAACACAGTGGCTTACACAGGCCCATGGCCTGGATTTACTTTGCACTGTTACATGGCTGGTTGGCTAGTCGTTCTGTAGGTAGCGTCGGTGTCGGTAGCTGACAATGCATTGCATTCGATGACTATTCCTATTTTTGGGTTCAGTTACTTCACAACGAAATCCTCGTGCGAGATAGTTACAGTTGTAGATGGGTAATACCTAAATACTTTTAGTAGATACTGGCTATACCTACCAATATGGCCATTATACCATATAGGCAAACTAGTTATTACTAATGTTATGAAATCAAAACTGTGTTTATTGGTCGAATGGAAAGTCCTTCATTCACGTAGTTACCGGATCGAAGATTTATTTTATTGGAAAGATACCGTTTGTAGATAGTAGACCGGCTAGGTAAACATGACACTTTTTATCAAAGACTTTGGGACTATCGCGGAGATATCGCGAGTACAGCTAAATCCCATCAAAAATATTTTTATGTAAAAATTCGCCAAGTCGCGTGACTCTCCCGTAAAAATATATTATGAGATCCAAGGTGGAATCAGGCCTGACAGTAATTAAAAAAAAAAAGAAATATTCTATAATTGTACAGTAGTTTGTCTCTTTTAAACATACTGTGTAAATAATAATGCTTAAACTTATGTTCAATATATTTTATGCATCTTTGATGTCTAGAACTTTTTTTTATTCTTGCACTTTGGCTAGTAATTTTCGCTTAGACCACTCTTTGTTTTTGTTAGTTATTTGACATGATTTCAGCTTTTCCAAACTTGACATATTTTAATATCATATTAGTAACCAAGTTGATTAGAATCTCTTACATTTCGTGATTGCTACGTCGAAAAATATCGTTATAAATCAGATCAAATAAAGTCCTAGTCTTAGAAAGCGTTAAGTTGTTTTTAAAAAAGGGTGTACGGCCGTGTTTGTCTGCTCGACTTGGCGGGGGGTACTACAGTGCCCCCTGATAAACTGAAAACAACTCGTGACCCAGATGGATTCAACAAAACGCGGCGGGTTTACTTCTAAAAAAGACGTAGGTAATGTAAGAAGAGAAATTTCTAAAAAAAATCCTTATTCACGTCGAACGCTTCTCATCTCAGAAACAATGGTGTTCAGATCAAGATACGACACGAACGAGAAACAAAGAGCTGAGGTAAACCTACGTCGAATGATAGCTAGCTGGGAATGCAAATATCCAAAGGCTTATATCTTAGGTCTTCCTATCCTTGCATATTTAATTTAATGAGACGGAGTAATGACAGTCTGGAAAAAGTTGTCATAGTGGGCAATGTTAATGGCAAGAGGTTAAGAGAATGGTCACCAACTAGATTGACCGATCAGTTGAAGGTTGCGCCATCCAACAGGTTCTGCGACGATGCTGACGACTGCTGGCGATGGATAGGAGCGGTCGGAACTCATGAAACCACAATATTCAGTCTTGAATTACCGACTACAGAGAGAGATTTATAGTCTTAGATCATACCCACAAATTACAAGTCAACTAACTTCAAGCAGTAACGCTTCGTTGGTGACCGAGATTAATTATAACTTCTCCAAAAAAACATAAAACCTTGAACACAACTTGTCCTTGGCAATTTATACATCACGACTCGTGTCGTGTAGTCAAGAGCTTACCAAGCTACATTTGCATATTTGATTCAGAAGTTGGTCGATACATGAAACCTTTGTAATGTTGGAACTGGTGTTTACGGTAGCCGCTGCTTAATCCCGGGTTAAAATGCTTCTTTTTTGACATCATCAACCTCACCATCGACTTATAATCGCCAAGTTATTAGGCGCAAACCTTCTTACAAACTAAGCAGACGATTTCACGCAAATGCTCGACTTTCTTTTAGGACCTGAAGATATTTTCTTATGATTCTTGTTTACTTTAAAAACACATCATAAATCAATAGCCCAAAACAGTACATTGAGCCTCCTCTACGTTGTGTCGAAAACACAGAAAATGCTGATGCCCATTTTACTATTTACAGAAGTAGACAGTAGATTCACCTTTTACGACACCCGTCTATGGATGGGTTGGTTTGGTTACCAGAAAAAAACTAGTTGGGTCTAGGCACCTCAGTCGGAACCAAATGCTTGACCACCACGTCTTCGGAGAAGCATAGTCTCATCAAAATGTACGTAGATTTACACAACACTTATCCTCTTTGGTATTCTTGGTGTGAATAACCGATCTCATGTTACCCTATTCACTGACCTAGATAGCTTCCGTTGGCAAAGAGTATCTGGTTACTGATTACATTGACCACCGTATTGTATCGAAGACCCTAATATATTTGTACATTAATAATCCATAAGTTCCAAGTTCCTCTGCCATTGCAGCACATAACGCAGTCTTGAAATGGGAGAAACTAATGTAATGAATACCTACGATCAGAGTGAGATTTGGGTGAAGATTGACAAAATCCAACTGTTTTCTAAACGAAAACGAAACCAAATAAATGTTCAAACTTTTTCCTTACATTAGCATACAATTATGTAGTATGTGATGTATTCAAATTAAAAAGCTAGTCGGAAACAATGGTCACACTCTTAGGTAACTTATTTCAAAATTACATGAAAGTACATGAAAGTGTAGTGAATAACCACGAAAGTATTAAAACCTATAAAATACATGTAGTGATTCATGACACGTTTCTAGATCATTGACCTGTTTAGGGAATTGGTTACCGCAGCTACATATTTCAAGTACACCGCATATGATTGTACATATGTGATTTGTAATTTTAGGTTCGGTTTGTTTGTAAACTCTTCATCGTAAAAACATAAACATTACAAAAAAAATAGTTTCAAATGACCAGGCGGGTAATACCGTATTACAGAAAAACCAACAATACTGATTACAGACGATTTCGAAGAGTAGAGAAGAGAGTGAAAATATTGTGTGATGAAACACAAAAACCTGTCCACACAGTCGCAGGGAAAAGTCATTATCATCGTCCTGGCGCTTATCCCGGCCTCTGCCAGGGTCCGCTTTCCCGCCCATGCTTCTCCACTTCGCCCGGTTTTCGGCATCCTCGCGTCGTAAGCCGTTGGCTCTCGCATCCGACTCAGCGATGTCAATCCATCGCTTCATGGGTCGCCCGCGGGGCTTCTTTCCTGATACCGGCAGGATCAGGCACCTATTTCCCACGTATCCCTGAGGCTTACGCAACACGTGACCAAACCAGCGCAAGCGAGCCTCCTCGATCTTGTCTTCGATATCCCTCACGCCAAGACTGCCACGGATGTATTAATTGCGTACTCGATCGCAGGGAAAAGTATGAAGTCCTGTTATTACTAGTAAGTAATTAAGACAAATTGCAGAGATTTTGAAAAAATCCCTAACTGTCCCTCCAATCTAATTAATTATCCTTGCTAAATATTAAAAAGTAAATTGTTTCAAAAGTACAGAGTCAATTTTAGTCCATTACTATATTATTGCTCACAATGTATCCGTACCTAAAACTTAACCGTCTGTGCAATACAGTTTGGCTTCGGCTCCCGGTGATAGCTCAGGCATATCAATATGCAAGGCAGCTAATAACGCTTCCGATTAACGCTGGGCACGTTTCCCTGTGGAGAACATCAGCCAATTCTGGTAGCCGGGTACCCTGAATGGGCTTACTGCATAAATATTTACTGATTTTGATTGGAAGACGCCTTTCCGGGTTATAAGGGCGCATGGTTGTTGTGACGCATTTGCACTGCCATTTAGATTGTAGGTAAATGACATTGTAGCGACAAGTTACGATATTAATGTATTAAATGAATAACACCGATAGCAAGTTTCTGATGATGTTAGTTTAGTATGTCGTTAACGGTAGTGAATCAGCATTAAAATATGTGTACACAATTAATTAAACATTTGTCTGTATTTTATCGTCCGATTTAAACTCTTCTTACGTACTTTTTCATTTTAAATTAAAATAAATTTTGACAAATGGACAAGACACGATATTTTCGCGAAATTGATTACAATAACAAATCATGTTGTCGATAGGTTCCCTTTGTCCGAACTTGGGAGTCTAAATTGACCCTTTGTGTTACTGAGAGTTTTTAGCACTACAGTAACCTTGTTATTAGTACATTACAACAAAATACAGTTATCGCAAAAGAGACAACCAAAAATGTGACTAAGAGTCTGCAAGTTCGTAAAGTTGGATAAGCTACGCTTCGATTTTACACTAACACCGAATTCGTAACATTGAATTAAGTAAAGTGAGCAATACAAAAAACACGCAACAATAACCCTTTAAAGTTCTTTTACCAACGCAAAAAATACAATAATAACTTATCTACTCGTAATGCTTTGACTGTCTATGAGGCATAAGAAAAATAAATAAATACAGGCCACACTGTGGCCAACTAATGAGTCAAAGCAAAACCAGATAAGGAAACAAAATGACTGTGAGCCCATACCATCAAATTGGAAATCCAGTGTGGAGACTTCTTAGCGCGTCACAATGTCAAAACAAAAACACTTTTCCACTGGCGCGGAATGTCGCAACTTTTCAATTGACACTTTGAAACTTTGACCGCGAACGAGATACGTCTGCACTCGACAGTGTTCAATTGCGGACTGATGATTCGAAGATGAAATCCAAGGTACAACCGGCGTGGCGTCATTGGCATCGGCGGTTCGCGGGCGTTTGCATACATATGAATAAACAAAAGCTGCGTGGGATGGTGTACTGCAGTTCTTGTTCCGATCCACGTAACCGCGTTTACCGTACGATCAATGGACCTCATACGATATTATAATAGATCTATGAACGTTTTGTTTCTCTCTTGCTTATTTTACACATGGGGCTATAGTTAGTTAACCTATGCATTTCTTTTTCTGTGTTGATGTCGGTCATGTTATGAATGAAATATAGTGAATGATTGATTTACTGTTTTGCTCAATTAAGTGTTACGATAACCGAAATAGAAATTTCGATCTCGTGTAACAACGGCCCAAGCCCCGAATGCATTTAACTCAATCGATTCCTTTGGATGTTTACTTAAATAGAAACAACAGAATGATTTATGGAAACCACGTGCCAACCATGGACCGCAGCGTGTTTTTACAAATGAGCACCATCACTGACGCTCGAAATTGTATTATAAATACAAGGGTTTTAAGACATCTATAAATGTCACTTAGGTCAAACTCATTTATTATCTATAAAAACACGACAATCTAAGAAGTATTCAATTAAAGCTATAAAAATCAGAAGAAGCCTTCTTGGTGAAGACAAATTAGAAAAATACAATGTAATCCATATTATCTTAAGGAAAATAAACATTTATTCTTAAATAAAAGCTCAATTTGTCGCAGGCAAACGGCTAGCCCAATGAAAGATCCTAACTCAACACCGTTGCACCTTCGATGAATGGAGTAGTAATCTAAAAATAGGATTGCCTCTCTTGCCAGGGATTAAAGCTGAATGGGACCCGGCCCCCGTTGGATATGGGGCACTGGGGCAGCGGTGACGCGGCGGTGTGACGTCACGGACGCATCCCAGGTGAACTAGGAACTGGGTCACGGGATTTCTTCCGCCACTTTGATTCATGGAGATTGCAATCCATTTTTTTTACTTTTATTACCTTTGCAAGATAAATTTGCTCGTGGCCACCTCAAAAAGGCAGCTAAGTTTGATGAAACTTTAGTTTTTTTTTTGGATTGTATAGGGGGTACGACCGATTACAACGGGAAGACCGATTTTCATGCGGTTTTGTTGTAATTTGTGGTTAACAGTGTGGTTTTTTTATCTTCGTTTCATTAAAACTAGGGATGGGTTGAATGTACGAATGCGAAAAGCACTTCCGTGAACTCCACGTGAACGAAATGAAAATGCTGCGGTGGATGTGCGGAGTTAAGCAACTTGACCGAGTACGTAACGAGTAACTACAACCGTGGCGGCCTTGAGGGCGTGAGGGTATCGCGGATAAGATCTAGGAGACTCGCCTGCGCTGGTTTGGTCACGTATTGCGGATGCCCCAGGGATATGTAGTAAATAGGTGTATGAATCTGTCCTGTCGGTATCGGGAAGCAGATCCCGTGGGCGGTCCAAGAAGCGATGAATTGACATCGCTGAGTCGAGAGTCAACAGCTTACGGCGCGACGATGCCGAAGACAGGGCGAAGTGGAGAAGAATGATGAGGAAAGCGGACTCTGGCAAGTGGCAGTAGCCAGATATACGCTAAGATGATGATGATAGGGTGTAAGATGGCAACCACTAAGATCTTGTCGCCTCTCTGGGCTATAATTGTACTCCATTAAAAACATCTTTCGTACAGAAAAAGCTTTCGTATTGAAGAAATTAATTAAATACTAGGTATTTATTGTCTTATTGGCTAACAGACCTCAAAAACCTTACAATTACATAAAAATTTATTAAGTATTTATTGAATTTAAGACTGATTTGTATGGCCAGAAATGTATGAGCGTATACGGAAAAGTATGGGGTGGTTCAATAGATATGCATATAACCCTTCGGCCACTTTCAAGTGTATTATTCTCGTTATAAATTAAGGTACATTTTATTTTGCAAGGCAGTGGGTTTTGCAGATGTTACAAAAACCAGAATAATCAACCGCCAATTTGCCCACACGGAACTAAAGTAGGTACCCAACCCACATGCCCTTTAAAAAGAATAATGTTTCCCGCAAGCCCAGGTGTCAGGGAAATTCAAAGTGGGGCATCTTGCCCATTACAGTTTCAAAGCAAAAAAAACCTTGCCGCGAGATTAAGATACGCCTCGAAAAGATGTCGGTTAAAGGTGGCTCTTTGCATTCGCTCCCGGAGATGAGCTCTCCGAAATGAGGTCCCCGCAAATGTATGCAGACGATGCGGTGTTCATATCAAGCAGTTTTTTTTGAAGTGCAAACAGCTAGTTACTCTGATGAAACAGGTGTATTTTCGTTTTAAATTTACATTGAAACGGTTGGTAAGAAAAGAGAGAGGACCCAGTTACTTAATAAAATTACCATCATCTTGGCGTTAATGTTGCGGTTGTACTCTGTGCTCTAGCGCACGAGGGCCCGGGGTGCGCTTTGATGATGATCCAGAATTTGGCAGATCAGGTAATTACAGTGGAGCGATTGCCATCTGACCTCCGTGAAACTGCTACCAGGGCTACTTGATTAGATTGGACACATTGAGTCGCCTGAAAGTGCAGGTTTCATCACTGTAAGAGCAGCGGTTAATATTCAACTAATGCACTTAACTCAGTCATTAGTACATGGCGGCACTGGGGACCGAATCCGGTAATGGGAGACCGGGATACCCGCCCTCCACAAAAATACTCATATTATTTTTTACTCCAGATAACGAACTGGGAACAAATGGCGCAGGATAGGGACCAATGGCGAATTCTTGTGCCAGAGGCCAAGATCCACTTTGGGTTGCTGAGCCAGTGAAGTAAGTAAGTATTTTTTAGAGTTATATATTGTTATTTTCTATTAGGTAGCCTCCAAGTAGGGAGATATTACCCGGGTTTTAATTTTATTAAAAATATTATATGTAAGTATTCATGACAGTATTATCAAAATACAATAAGAAAATTAGAAACTAAGTATTTTTTACTTTTGTATTTAACAACACGTAGGTACAACAGAATGGACTCGCAATTTACTTCCAGCAAAGTTTAACATGAAAATATGAGTGTAGATTAGTGTATGCAAGTGCATATATTTAGGTTTCAAAACATGAGTGTCAAACTATTATCATACTCTACTACGCCTCATTTGATAAACAGACACTCATGTTTTAATACCCCCTTTTATATGCGAGTAGCATAAACTACTATTTTAAAATTTTATAGTTTGTTGTGAAAATAGTTCATCCTTAAACAACTGTTATTGAGTATGTAATTCGAACAATGAGTCTAGATAAAATACTTTTCCTAAATTTTATAGATTGGCATCAAAAAAGTTCATCTTTAGACAGTTTTTAACCTTAGGAACATTAAGCTGAGTGTAGATATTTCTATAACTAGTAACTTAGTTCAGCTGGTGGTTGTTTACCAGATTAGTGGGTAGTGTTTGCCATCTTTAGCTGTGTACTTTGGGTTTGTAATAGTAAGAGGAAGTGTTGTCCTACTACCAAAGAGTAAAAATAATGAGTTGGATAATAAAAATAATCTCTGAAACTATATTTACACTGACTATATTTACATTTTAACTATATTTACATTTTATTTTATATTTAAACTGAACTGTATTTCCTGAGTCACATAGACCAGGATATCTCAAACTTATACTCTAGCTACATATACCCCTGTCAAGGTTTCCAGATGATGGCGAACCCCTTACTTTACCCGTATCGCAAAACAAGTCAATTTTATGTAGTAGGTCAACAATAATCTTCTAAGAACATTTGAAAAGCCATTTTTATGAACTATGTGGCTAAATATTGGTAAAACAAAATATGTAAAGATTAAAATCTATTTAGATTTATTTTCCTCCCAAGATCCTTATCCAGAATTTTTTTTGCTGTGTAAATAGTCCCTATTTCTCATATCAACATACAAAATTGTTTAAATTATCAATTTTTAAAATTCCCTGGGTGCCTTTTCTTAGCAGATCCTAGTAAAAGCTTGGAGTGTAGCAAAGGGGGCGTTGGGTGCATTTTTCAATTTTTCTAAGATTTTGAGTTACATCTTTTGGTATTCTCTAACCAGAATTTTAAAAATATTAGTTGTGGTTGTTCACTATTGAACAGACTGAGGTACCTATTTATTATGTAGGTACCTACCTAGACTACAGCTTGGTGTACCTACTTATCTCCCAAGCTGGACGCACGCTGGACGGTGAAATCCTGTTCATGTTCACACTTCACCTGTATTTGGTGACATTGGCCTTCCCACACCTACAATCAATATACCTGAAAAGTCTAGGTAATTTATATTGATAGCAAGTAACTTACTTACTTTTGGTAACTGGAAACTTGTAGATAAAAGCACTGGCACTAAGAAACTACTTAGCGCAGGGAAACTAAGGTCTATCACAATTATTTATTTAGGAAAACAATGAACAACACCGCAAAATGCACACTTATCGGCCGCCCATTTTGTTTCTGTCAAATATTTTCTTGCCAGACATAAAAATATATCATGAAATTAGGGCACGAAAGCTACTCTATTGAAAACCTGAAAACCACAATGGCAACTGAAAATTATGTTTTATTATTAATTAACGGAGTAGAAATTGAACAAAAACTGTTATTACCGCGAAAAAAACATGTGGATGTTTTTACTATTGAATGTGGAGGCTGTCTGCCTGTAAGGAAATTGAGGAAATGGGGAAAATTTTAAAGAAAAACAGCAAGTACGAATCCTTCTCTTGACGCCATCTGTCGCATACTCTTCAAACTACTACTTACAACGCAAAGCTAACGTAGCATGTTTACAGCTTCTACGAGACACTCTAAGCTTATATGTACCAACATTAATTCTAAAGAAAAGCTATAGATGGCGTTGTCTTAAACTCATCCGACAATTCGCTCATCCGGCAAAACAACATTCTGAATATTTCTTAACCCCCGACGAAAAAAATGGGGTGTTATAAGTTTGACGTGTGTATCTGTGGCTTTGTGGTTTAGTGTATCTGTGTGTCTGTCTGTGGCATTGTTGTTCCCGAACGGATGGACCGATTTAGATGCATTTTTTTCTATTTGAAAGCCGGTTTGATCGATATGGTTCAATGGTTCTTAGCTTTGTTTCATTATGACCACATCATTATGAAACCACAGAGCAAGTAATTAAAGTAATTAACAGACGGCCCCTGGTCTGGGATGCTATGTGCATCGACACCCTCGCGCCGTCTCATATTCCAGCCACCGCGTGTCGAGCAGGGGCACCCGCCGCCTCTGCTGAAAATGCCGAACGGCGCAAATAGGCTTGTCTAGGTGGCGATTACATATTTGCGCCATTTGGAGTGGAAACCTTAGGCCCGTGGAGGGCGATTAAGCCTCGCCTTACAAGCCTAACAAGAGACCTGTGATACTCTATGACTGCGAGACTTAGCCGCCGCGCGCCACGCACGCCACGGAATTGCGCGCTCAGTAGCTGAAGAGCATGAACTGTGCGGGGTGCGTGGTCGCATTGCAGAATCGGTCGGGGCGGAACCGCGCCGCGTCTACACCCCAGTGGCGGGGGTTGTGGTGGATGCCGCCTATGTAGATCGATCGTGGTGACCAGGCGGATGGAATTTAGGTTCACCTAATAGGTACAAGGCCAGAGATGTTGCTGCGCGCCGTCATTTGTCTGGAGGTTGCCTGCTTGTGCGGGAGTGTTGCTAAAGTGTTACCTGAAACTCTACAAGCTAAGAATACAATACAAGCGAAATGGATCCCCCATCGTTGGAGAGTCCTCTCGTCCGCTGCTACATCTTCTATTCCTCGATATTGGCGATGAAGCTGCTAGCGATGGCGGCGCTGGCCATCGTGACGCGGATGTGGAAAGGCGTGTTCATGAATTGCGAGGATGTGAAGATGTTCGGTGGGGCGGTGAAATACGGCGATTCGACGGTGGAGAGGTTCCGGCGCGCGCACCTGAACGACTTGGAGAATATAGTTCCGTTTTGGTTGATCGGCGCGTTGTACCTGACGACTAGCCCCGGACCATGGTCCGCTTGGCTCTTCAGAGTGTTCGCGGCGAGCCGGGTACTCCACACCTTCGTCTACTGCATCATCCCACTGCCGCAGCCGTCAAGAGCTATCGCCTTCGGTGTACCCTACGCTGTAATGTTCTACATGGGGGCGCAAGTTGCTGTATACTATATAAAAGCTCTGTAACTCTGTGATACGTGTTCACAGTGAGGACTGAGATTTCACGGCTCGTGCTTGGCTCGTGCCTATGGCTTGTGTTTGTATAAAAGGTACTTATAGGTTATAAGTGAGTATAGGTATTGTTAAGGACAGACCTAGAACGCAAAATTTATTGGTTTATTTGTTTGTTATGATTGAACATACGAACATTTATCATAGAAACATTTACGAATATACCATTAAAAACATTTTTACTTTATTTTGTTAATTAATTTATTTTATTTTCCAACTGATTTACATTTTATTGCAATGTTCTTAAACTATACTGACAATAACAATTTACGTATACTTTACGTACGTATTTTTTTATATACTGAGTTAATAGTAATGTATAAACTGAATAATAATGCATAAACTATGATAAATATATTTTATGGATATTTGTTGTCTAGCTAGAACTTCATTTACTCTCACTTGAAGAACAAAAGACAGTTAATGCTGAGTGGTACACCACCATTTGTTTGCCCAGTGCCTTTGAAAAGGTAAGGGAAAACGACCAAGTCGCATGCTATTGCACTATGACGATGCTTCGGCGCACACCGCGAACAAGACAAAGTCATTTTGGCTTCTGAAAAGGTACAGCTAGTGACCCATCCCGCACATAGTCTAGACTTGGCACCATGCGATTTCTTTATTTTACCAAAAATCAAAGATTTGATGAAAGGTTTGACATTTACCGGACCGGAAGAGGTCGTGATAGCTTTCGATTTGCACGTGAAAAACTTGACATCAGATCAATGGTCCTACTGTTTTCAAAAATGATTTGACTGAATGAAAAAGTGTCTAAAATGTAATGGAAAATACTTCGAATAGCAGTAAATATGTTACTTCACTTGTAAATTGTTTCATGAATGAGTTACGTAAAAGTTTCAGTGCACCCCACGTAGGGTAGGAATAGGCACCACGCGAACGAAGTCGCGCATGGCCAGCAATAATGAATAAACTCAAAAACTACTGGACCAATTTTAAAAATTCTTTGACTATTATAATGCTACATTATCGCTTAGTAACATAGTCTACTTTACATCCCGGGAAAATAATAGGCCCTAAGGATTACTATCAGACTTGGCTCCACCTACATATATTTTTACGGGAGAGTCACGAGACTTGGCGATTTTTTACATAACAATGTTTTTGATTTGCGAGGGGATTGTAGTTTTCAACAATATAGAGTGACTCAAGAGAAGGGTTAATAGGGCAGGACAACACGCGAACGAAGTCGCGGGGCGGACTAGCTAGTACATAGTTTAAAACAAAGTCGCTTTCCGCCGTCTATCCCTATGTATCTATGTATGTAGATGCAAATCTTTAAAACTGCGCAACGGATTTTATTTATTTATTTATTTCAAATTTTTATGCGGTTTTCATCAATAGATAGAGTGATTCCAAAGGTAGGTTAGGGTAGATGTAGGATAGGTGTTGGGTAGGTTTATGGTAGGGGTAGGGGTAGGGTAAGGTAGGGGTAGGACTCCACGTGACCGAAGTCGCGCCGGGCCCACTAGTACATAGTAACAAAGTCGCTTCCCGCCGTCTGTCCCTCTGTATGTACGCTTAGATCTTTTAAACTACGCAAAGGATTTTATTATGTGGAAAATTTACTATCAAGTAGAAAATTTCTTCCGGAAGGTTTATATGTATAAGATATGCATCTATTAAGTTGTTTACTTTGTCTGTAGGTGCCTAACTGCTATCTACGAGCACGGCAACATAAATACTAGCGGTACCGAGCGCGCGCACGGAAGCATTTAAGCAGACCCCGATACTGCGCGCCATCGCCCTTCTCAACTATGCACTCGCTCTAGCGCCGCAGTGTGATTTGTTTGCGAGTACGACAGTATGCTTGATGAGTGAATGTATAAAGGAAATCGAAAGTATGATGCCTGTAAGTACCATACAGCATTAAATTTGTACATTAGATTGTATCGATACCTGCTAAGTGCCCATGCTTATAAATTAACTGTAACAAAGTGGTTTACTGTAGTGTTACAATTTCTGTGAATACAAATAAATAAATTGACATCGGGCCTTCCGGACTCGTGCTGCAGCACGTGATGCGAGTGTATCTGTGTCTCATTTTTGTGGAGATAGTTCACTCTGTGTCATTCTGTGGGATGGACCTATTTTGATGCGGTTTTCATTATTTGAAAGCCGAGAGATGGTTATTATATTGGCTTCGTTGCATTAAAATCGGTTTAGTAGTAATATTTGAGTGTATGCTTGGTCAAGGGAACCTCGACATTTTTCAGTAGGCTATTAAATTAAAAATTAAAAAGACCATTTCCTTAGACACTTTATTCGAATAACGAAATGACGTGGCAACATTCAAGCGGTTTTAAATTTAGACGCTGTTTGTATAGTCACGTTGGGGAATATGTAGAGCTTCGCCACGTCAAACCGCCGATGGTTCGTTCCTCCTGCGCAGAAGTTGTCATATTGCTCGTAGACCAGTTTCGCAGCCACGAATGATGCAGCGAACATGCATACTAGGAGAATAGCGCACACAGCAGGACACAATATGGCTGCAAGTTTGCTTGGTGTGTGTGAGCGGACGCTTTCCACCTCGGAGTCCGTTACGCTATGTTCTTTCGTCATTTCTGGAAAACAAAACTTATGAGAAGTTGGAGGTTCAAGTTCGGTAGTATACTTTTATGGGCAGTTGAAGATGTATGTAGTAGTACGGTGTAGTACAGAAAAGCTGTTAAAAATAATCTTGGCGTCAATATCCTGGTGGTGCTCTCGCGAGAGCCCAGAGTCAAATTTGGCAGATCAGGTAACAACAGTGCGCAGTGGAACGACTGCCATCCTCCATTCTGCCACCTTCGACCAGAGTCGATCATGGTAACACATTCAATCGCCTTAATAGTGTAAGTACCATAAGGTTTCCTGACGATGTCTTTCTTCAGCGTAATTGGTTAGTGTTTATCTAATATTTCTACATATTATGTTTGAAAATTTTTTTTGGTACATCAGGGTACTGGGGCATAGAAGACTATAAAATCGTAACTGGGGTTCGATACCGGTACCTCTCGTTTACGAGTCCGTCTGTGGCGATTAGGCCACCGATGCTCCTAAGTACTATCTGTAGTTGCAATATTGCAATTTGGATTTTGGATGCAGTTTTTATGTAGTTGTTACGTAGAAAGCAGCAACGCCCCAGATATTTTTTTATGTAATCGCAGTTGAAGGGCTGTATCAACGAACTGCATACCAGAGGTTGCTATAAAACTTTTAAATATTGGTACTTAGGTTGGCCCAGTTGACTATTTGGTCCTCTGCAGCTTTTCAGGCAAAATTCGTTTGTATGAAATTTGCTAACATGTCATTATCAGGCGTTCGTGTTTTGCGTGTGATAGTATGTTATACCCATACCAACGGCTTTATTTATAATGTAGGCAAAAGTATTGACGGTCTATCTATTTGTGAACCACTATCTCAGGGGCCCAAGCCTACCACACCTGCTTACGATCCCCCTGTTGACAAACGGACGAGGCTCTGGCGAATCGGCTTTTCGCTGACTGGTTGTATGGATCAGATGGCAGTCGCCGCAAACAAAAAGTCAAAACACCACAAATTTATAATTAAGGATTCTGGTAGCCGTTTTCTGTAAATTTGAAAGCGCTTTACCAGTAGAAGAGCGGACCCTGGCCGGCAGGTTTATCGCGGACTGAAGGTATTAGTTGCATCTTTGTGCGAAGCTGGAAGATCGTGGTCCATCTGACCACGATCTTCCGGTGGAGACCCTGATACTGGTGACGTTAGATAAGTAATTTAACTTACTTGTAAAGTGCACTAATTTATTTTCGCTTAATATTCTCAAATTCAATCCCTTAAAGTAAGCTCGAAATAATATACATTTTATTTTCTAAATAATGCCTTTGCAACGAAGATTTATTCTATGACTTCTAAAAATTTATGGAAAAAAGTCTATAGAGATTTAGACCAATGTTATCTAAACAAATTCTTTGTTCGAATTACTAAAAATTTTCTCTATGGTTCTAATCATGATAACTGCTCTATGGTCCAAATAACCAATATGGAAGATGTCAAAATCCATAAATAAAAGATTGTAGATACTATGAGATACTGTCTCTATGCGTATAGTGTGAATTACGTCATCATCATTGAATGTAAACCCGTGAAATAATTTGTGTGCAAAAACGCAAAATTAGCTTTATAGTATAAGGTTTAAAATGCGCAGGCTAACGTTATACATAATACTGTTTGTTGTGGCTATCATGTCACTGTTCACTGCTTTCCTGTATCTGATGACTGTCGTGGATCCCGGTCTGGTCGATTTAGGACGAGTTCATCGTGAGGTAAGATCCTCAGTAAGATCGGTAACATTAATTCCAAATCGTAGGTAGTTGGTATCCCGTGTATTAAATAATAAAATACCTAATCATCTTGGTGTCAATATATCCTGGTTGTGGTATCGTGCGCAAGGGCCCGGGTTCCGCCTTGACCATGAGGCCATGATCTGCCAATTCCTAGGATTTGGCAGATCGGTAACTACAGTAGAAGGACTGCCATCTGCCTTCCGTATCCGTGTTTATGTTGTCTTAAAGGATTAACTCGTTCGATCCATCGTGTCCCCGGTAGACTGCATTGATTAAATGATTAAAAAAGTATTAGCTATATTATTTTAACTAAAGCAGTGTGTAGCCAATTCAGACAGGGCGTGCGCCCAACTATCGGTAGTTTGCATCAGAGGCCGGCACCACATCCGCTCCCCTTAGGTAGCAGATGTCCTGGACGACAGTGACCAGCTTCCATCAGGTGGGCCGTCCGTCCATGTGCCTCCCAGGCTATAAAAAAAAAACAATTTACATCTGCACCCCTCCCTTGCCGCTCTTATAGCAGCGCAGGAACCAACTAATGATAGTTGTAATATTGTAATTTGGATACAGTTTTTATGCATTTACAACAACTGCATAGAAAGCGGCATCACACAATGTCCCTATTTGGTTTGTAATCGGTATTAAAGAGCAGTTTCAATAGAAAACCCTGCGATCTTTACTGATCTACGGGGAAAGGCTTTCTCTGCTGGTCTGCTTCTAAGACGTTAGTCGCTCTACCGTCATAAACGTGACGAGTTTTGTGCTGTATTCTAGTTTTGCGTGTATTGCAATTTTGCGGCTGATGTTTTAGACCAGTAAGGATGACTCACCCTACACCGTGCTAGGTCAGAGCTGAGTCTCGGCCATAGTACGGTCAACTAATACCCCATATATTTTGTATGGACACGCTCAATGGTATTCCGAGGGGCCACCGAGTTGTCATCGCCCGGCGGTGTCAGTTGCCCCTTGGTATAGCACGAGTGTGTGAGTAGTCCACTGCTGGACACGCCTCCCTCAATGAACGCCAATGCACTCTGTCCACGGCTTACAACGTTAATAACAAAAAATACTTTTAATTCCAGTTCCGGGACAGAAAGTTGAATTCGAGTGCCAACAAGGACTTAACAGGATTTATGATGTTATAGTGTTTTAGAATGTAATGTACGTATGATCCGTAAATATTTTGTAAGAATGTAGGTTTACTTTGAAATAATAATGTTGTTTTAAAAATATCTTAATATTATTTTATGAGACACTAGCAGTTTCCCGCGGTTTTCACCCTCGCGCATCTTGGATCTCTGTAAACATTCAACTATTCCTCAGGATCCTATTGCTTTTTCAGGATGAAAAGTACTCTATGGCGCTGTCCTAATTTGGCAATAGTCGTGCGATCATGATCGTACAACGGACGTCGGCCGACCAATAAGAAACCTGAAAACCGCCTGTCGTACGACCATGGTCGCACGACGGTTGTCGATTAGGACATCGCTTAAGACACTAGCTAATAAAGTAATTTCCTTTGGGAGTAATGTTTTAGTGAAAGAATTTTCAAAGTCAGTTCAATAGTTTCGGAGATTATCCCCAACATACATACTTTTCCTTTTTATAATATTGATGACTTGAAGATGATGACTTTACCTGCTAATATTATACAGGAAGACAGGAAAGCTTTCCATCAGATGGACCTTCTTATCGTGTATCTCCCTAGGCAATATAAAAGACATTTCAAAAAGGACTTGTAGGCAAGTTGTTTGAAATGCTTTTTATGGAAAAAATTTTGGAAACATTAAGATAAGTGGAACGAGTCACTTGAGAACGGCGGTCTGAAAATGAATGTGGCGAAGATAGAGTACATGGCCTGCAACAGTGCACATAGGCGACGATGAGGTTAAGCGCACGAATAGGTCAGATATCCGAGATCAATACCCAGGGCAATCGGGGACATCGATAGCGACGATCGCTGGAGAAAGGATCGCGCACGGAACACTAATATTCGGGGCAGCATTGGCGTTCGTGATATCGCAGATAAGCTGCAAGAGTGCCTTCGATGGTATGGCCACGTCTTGGGCAGACCCAAAAATTGAGTAGGTAACAAACTGTTGGGAGGCCTATATGCAGCAGTGAATAGCCTGCGGCTAGGATAACGGCGATGAGCGATAGTACACCACGGTAGCTAAGTATTTAAAAAAAATTAATAGTCAAGTACGGGTTCTTCACAATTTTATTAAGTGAAGGAGACTTCAGATATTTTACAAAACTGACGATAGCAAAAATACACAACAAATGATTCGGTGAGTACTTTAATTACTTCCATTTACCATAAACTTGGATACCATACCATACTCATTGGAGAATTTGTTTCAGTTTTACTATTTTCCACTAGCATTCTAAAGTCTGTCTCGTTAAATGTTTCACTCATTTCATCTTGATTACGAATCCTTGACTTTCCCGCTGGATCCGATAATCTAGAAAATGTCAATATAGTAGAACTATTGTCCAGATTATCCAGTGCATATTCTGTTGCATCATGCTGACGCTTTTTCTTGGGCATTTGTTGCATTTTATTCGTCACATCCTGCGAGTGCTCGATTACAGTGTACGACTTTGGGTTAGTTGATGATTTAGACCATGGCATCATTGACACTGTCGCATTCCTTTTCTCATTCTTGGTTTTTGCTGATCGTTTCGGCAGAGCAGTGCTCAAACTTATCTTAATGGAGCTCATTTTATTTATGCTCCGATTTACGTTCTGCATCTGGAATGTGATAAACGGATTGTTCTATTATGTGTACGAAAATATCGATAACAGACATAGGTTTTTATAAAAATGATTCTATTAGCCATATCATATGCTACTGAGTCTTCAATCTGGCTAATAAAAAGCATAATTTTTTCTCTGTTATTATTATTATTTCATATTAGCAATCTGCCCCGGCTTCGCACCCGGGTGTTACTACCCGTAGTAACCTAACAAATTATACACCTAAACCTTCGTCATGAATCACTCTGTCTATTGGTAACCGCATGAAAATTCGTTCATAGTTTTTGAGTTTTTTGCCAACAGACAGAGAGACGCGGCGAAGGACTTTGTTTTATAATATGTAGTGATTTATAACTTCAGCAACCGTTATTTTTCATCCCAGACGTAAAAAGAGGGGTGTTAAAAGTGACGTTTATATCTGAGTTTCTATCTATATATACCAAAGTGTATACTATGGACAAAGACTTCTGTCTGTGACATCGTATCTACCCGACGTATGGACCGATTTCGATGTGGTGTTCTTTACTTGAAATCCAGTTTAATCGAAATAGTTATTCGCTTTGCTTCATTTGCTTTGGTTCAGTAGTTTAGGAAATATTGAAGAATGTGTATACTTGGTCGGGCGTTATCCGACGTTTTTTCGTCGGTGTGGTTATAATATATGAATGTGGTGTTGAATGAAATCTAAGTCGAATATGAGGTGTGCTTTGTCCTGGGGCATTTGTAATAAAAAAGGGCTTTTACTAATAAGGGAGCTTGTACTATCTATTCCTCTGTTACCCATGTTACTATCAGCTGCTATAAAACGGGTATTTTTGATCGTTTAACGTCGATGTCTCCACTCATGACAGGTAGTACACACTGGTTGATAACTTTTGTTTTTAAGCATTGCTGTTGCATTGCATTGCAATTGCGGTATGGATGACGTGAAGACGACGAAGTTTCTCGAATGCCCAGCTGAACCCACCTCTTGGTCCCCTTCTCAAAATTGCTCCTACTAAACTGCAAAACTTGCCCCAGGTATGTGTATTCAGAAAAACTTTCAAGGTGAAGGTCATTTATGATGACAGGTCCCGAACTTTGGTTTTGTCTAGATTAATGCTGAGACCTATCCGCTGCGAGGCTGATGCTAGATCGGCCAGCACCCGTTATAGATCCTCCAGCGAGACCGCTAGAGACTAGGAGTAAATAATCTGCGAATATGAAGTATATTAGGTGTTCGCCGTTTACGATGATACCTTTAATTGTAAACAGGTTCGGCGATATGACATTCCCCTGCCTTACTCCTCTGTGCAATCTGGGTTAATGCAAATGGGTTAAGACTGCTGATCCTGTACTTGGACAATCATATTGATACATTCATACAAACTTCTTAACACTCATTTTGTACTGTATCTGTGTTCAAATTGAGAATTTTAACGTTTTCCTGATGTAAATATAAAATGGAAGTCGGATTTTGTTTGTCTTGGTCCCTGATCTTGGTCTGGTTAATCCGCCTATAGGCATATTTGCACGGCTTTAAAAATATGGACGTAATTCCTATAAGCACTTGTTGCCGTGTGGTGTCCGGCAGTGTTGCATAAACAAACCCATTTCACTCAGGGGCCAGCCCTCCGTAATTGAGAACGTAGAAAATAGGCACGCATCCTGTTTCGTAGTTTTACACTGGAATCTCTAACTTGTCTAGTAAGTGTTTAGATTATGGCAAGCCTTCTCTTATATGGAGGTATATTATGTTCAGCAGTGGACTGTTAGGGGCTGTTGCTGTGGCTATCATGATGGTGATCGCAGACTTCGACAGAACTACGGAGTGGACCGGATCTCATCGCACTGAAGAAATAATCAGTACCTCGAAGAATTACAGTAGTTCAAAATTGTAAACAAGCTATTTTATTGGATCGAAAGCGCAGGGTCTTTGGACAGTGACAGAGGCAAAATTGCTTCAAATCAGTACAGAAAGATTAATATTTTTGCAATTTATTACAGGTATAGCTTTGACGACGGACTTTGGCCCCTTTGTATCTCTCTATCATTATGAATATACGCTGTAAACAATGTAAATTATCGCTATCTGCGTCTATATGTATGTATTTGCGCTAAATACTCCTAAACTACGTAACGGATTTTGATGCTATTTTCACCATCGGTTACAGAATTTCTTCCGGGAGGTTTATATGTAAATTTTATTTATATTATGGTAAAGAAAAGCCGAGAAAATGTGAGCTAAGCCGGAGCGAGTAGCTAGTCAGCTTATATAATAAAAATAATTCTCAATATTAAACAAAACAGTCGATAATAATTTAAATAGTCAATGGTTCGTTTAAATTTAAAAAATACTTGGAACGATTTTGCATTTGTATTCGATTCGATAAAAGACTCACTTTAATTGGTGAACTTGGCTCTTTAGAAGGAAGTTTAGTTTGATTAGCAGCCGGTTTCTGCTCTTTGTATATTGCGTTATTTTTTGCTGCCACATGTTTGAATTTTAACGTAAATTCCATTGGATCCCATGGATTCGAATTCACACCTGCTTTTTTGTAATTTTCAATATTGTCGACGGTCAACGTATTGTTTGGCAACAATTCTATAACAGTATTCTTCAGTAGATATTTCTTCAAGAAAGACAGTGTTTCGTCGTTTTCCACATGCATGCTAAAGTCTGTCTTGGCAGGTTTCTCTTTCCATTTTTGGTTGCGATTTTTTTCCGAACTTAAATTAGTCTGTGTGCCGTTCGGTATATTGATAGACTCTCCTTGTTTTTCAGATAGTTTTAGTAATACGGATCTCGCATGATCAATTTCTCGATTGTTTAATGGACGGTCTTGTTGGTCAATTGCTTTGTGGCGCTTTTGCATGGATCTTAGCTGCTTTTTCGTTGAAGCTTCCTGCAAGACCTCGGTTACCGCGATATTTGACTTTGAATTTGGTTTTTGGTCACCGTCTATTTTGGCCCAGCTTCGCATCTTGCCTGTCCCGTCTGACTCCTGATTCGCCGGAAGAGAACTTGTATTAAAACTTGTCAAGTATGTTAAGTTCATTCTATTAATGACTCGATCTATGTATCTCTGCATCTGGAATGTAGCAAGCGATCAAATCTCAATAAATATTGACATTGAAATATTGGATTATTATTGCCTTTATAATTATTACCAACCACCCTATAAAGAAACGAGCAGTCAGAGAGATCATATTTTATACCTACTAATGGGGTAACTATCGACATAAACGTTTTAGTTTGCAACATTGCAACTACGAGAATTTGCACTCCGGACCCGTGGTTCCACCACCATGTCCCACTGGTCGGTCCACGAGTACAGCCTCATTATACCAGCAAGAAGGTAAGCATTGTTACTTGGCGCCAGAAATAGGTGTGGCTGTGGTAGACAGGTGCCCATCAAGACTGAATCCTCCAGTTTAGCAGAGCCCTGTCATCGGTTTAACCTCACAAAGAAAGAAACTTGATGTTCGTAGCTTCAACGTACTTGTATTTCAGATAGTTTCTCGGAGTCTTCGCCTGAGCTGTTTGAGTCGAACGCGAAATTCTTCGAGACTGTATCATTGTAGTTAATGCGTGCAGGGTGCACTATGGACATTAAATAGCAGGAGACAGCGAAAAGACCTATTAAAACTAAACTATATAACACAGTAAATGTCTCCACTTTACCCATTATTACTACAGAAATTTAGAAATTTAATTATCATAGCACTGAAATAATTTAGAAATGTTTACACAAAACACTGAAATATTTACTATAGAGAATTATGACATATTTATTGTACCTATGTACTGTGCAACAAACTTATCTGGCCAGGTGACAGCGTCGCTGTTGTTGGACTTGACATGACATTTCAAATGGCGACACTTAGTTCCAGTTTTGGCCACCGGGTCAGATAAGTTTGTAGCACTCTACCGACGAGACCATAGAATGAGCTTCTATAAAAAAAATTCTCTAGGAAAATGAGACTAATTGAGGTTAGAAGTAATCTTTTTGAAATAATAATTCTGGCATGTTTTGTAAAAAAGTTTATCAAAATTATAGTCATCATCCTTACAGACAGTGCCACAAATATAGCTAACCCGGTGACAGCGTCGCTGTTGTTGTTGACAAAATTACATTTAAAAAGAGGGACACTTAGTTTTGGTTTTAGCCACCGGGTCGGATAAGTTTGTTGAACTGTACAAAGCAAACTGTCCGCAAAAAACTATATTGTAAAAAGGTAATCTCACCAGCTGAACAAAGGCCACATCCAGGATTTGATAAAACTATATAATGTTATGGCTGTTTGGTGTCCGGCAGAGTAGAATAGCACCAACCCTTTTACACTTGTGAATGTCGTACAAGGCGACTAATGTTTTCGGTCTTAAACTTCTAGTGTCCATAGGCTGGAAAATGGGCAATATTTATAACTATGCTATCTCTTGCCCAGCGTGGAGATTATGCCAATAACCTTCCCTTTCGTGGGAGAGGCCCTAAGTCCTGCAGTGGACTGTTACGGGCTGTGACGATGATGATGATGATATATTTTGCAATTGCTAAAAAGTTGTATATGACAATACCCAAGTGTTACTATATCTCTAACTTTCTTCAAAACAGTGGAGTAATTTAGCCGTGAAAGCGTAAGACGAAGACAGAAGCGAAGCAGTGGGTACGTTCCCAGTGGGATACAACCAGGAACAAAGGAGTTATCGTTTATCTTCAATAATAGTAGGGATATTACTTAATTCGGCCTTTCCTTCTTCGACTACTCTGTCAATAATGTTATTGCTTAATTAGATTTTAACTGTTATTTGCTTACAAAAGATGTCGAAAAAATATTCAATTCAATTAATTAATTTATTGCAATCACATACTCGTATATTTTAACTTTTTATCTTGAAATGCAGAATCGCGTCCCATGCCGCAGCTCTCGGTTGAAAGGAATATGTACATGGATTGTAAGTGATCAGAAATGATCATTATGTTATGATAAATATATTATAACCTACAATCAAAGTTTAAGGCTTTGTAAGCCTTTCACAAACCCTAATTAATGGAGAAATATTTTCTATTACAAATATTATGTATTATCTACATATAATGTGTTTAAAACCTACTTGATGACAAATAAAATCGTTTGTCTATTTATTTATTTAATATAAAATTTATTCTCTATGATTTCACCTCCGTATTACTTTCTTTTGAAGTGATCTTCACGTCGCTCTAAAATCCCAATCCGAACGACATCGTCCTTTTTCAAACTTGACACTTTCCTAACTCGTCTCATTTTCAACTTGTCTTAGTTTTAAATCGTCATTTTCCTACATCCAAATAACAGAGTTTCGATTTCTCTTCTATATGCCAAACTCTACCTATAAAGTCAATAATACTCCATTTAATGTTACACTGTAGAGCATTCGCTAGCCAACAAAGGGCAAGTACCAGGCCGTCATGAGCCGCAGGAGTGCTGCGAGAGAGCGGCGGCGTTCCCACGTGCGCGCGCGCCGCCCGACTGCCTTGAACGACCTTGCGCCGCTCGCTATAGAGCGCGCGACGTACCAGGGTTCCTTATAGCGAGTGGTTAGGACTAATTTGTTTTAGATATACTTGAGGATTGTAATGTGGACTTTATTGTTTCGTATTTTCTACGCGCACTACAGGCGTAGCATTAATCTACAGCATCAAGCGATTTAATCCGCCAACCACCATGCATACCTACTCGGGGCGTATTTTTCAGTTAAAGCAGGAATATATGAAGTCTGATTGACAGACAAAGACGGAGCTACTGTTGCCGTTATTTGGCAGTGTAAGAAACTAGTTCTAAAAATTCCACAATATGGTGGGCCTTTAGGTAGAAGCAATTTTGATATGAAAGTCAAAGGGGAAATTGATCTGAGCCTGTCAGCGATCGGGATACTTCGATATGCCTTCTAGTCATATAGATCGACTCAAGAATAACCTAAGTACTCAGTTGAGATGTGTTTAAGGTATGGTTACTTAGTCCTTTAGTTCAGTATGCTACGGAACACGCTATGCTCAGAGTCTCTCTGAAGGATGTTAAATTTTTTTGCAACGAGCTCATCAGTCAGTAGTTCGAAGATATCCAAGTTGACTATATCTGCTCAAACAACCGATAAGGTGTAGTCAAATATGGGTCAAAGGGAGTAGTAGCGGAGCTATAGTTAGTATAGGTAGGTAACGTGTAACTTACCGTTGAGATCAGTAACAAAACTTTTTTATTCTTATAAAAATCTCTTTCAGCTGGCCTACAGAATTGATATGCAGTGAGATTAGTTCAATGAGTATTAGTAGTGTAGAGCTGATAAATAGCAGATGAATTGTACACAATAATAAAAATGACATCTAATGAATATGATATTGAAACGCAAAATACTAAGGCACACAGAAAAATATATTGTTCTCTTTCAACTTGCACATGTGGATTATACAGGCAGATTTTGAAAATATTTGTACCTATTCTAGATTTTATTATATCTTGGTCGGTAAAGATCCAAAAAGAGCAGTGCACCCTCGTCGAGCGAGCGTTGTACAATGCGCAACTCGGCTTGAAATTGCCCGAGCCGACCCCGTTTCTTTGTTCGAAATATTTTTAATCGACTACACGGCTTAAGACTGCTACATTTAGCACCTGCACGAATAAATCGATTATACGGTGCGTGTGTACGCTTACGAGGCTTTTTTGCTGTTACAGTGGTGTTTATTTATTGAATAACAAGCTGGAACGAATGGATTCTTCTTGAATCACTTCTAGTGTTAAAAACTGCATTAAAATCCGTTGCGTAGTTCAAAAGATCTAAACGTACAAGGGGCAGACGGCGGGAAGCGACTTTGTTTTATACTATACATATATAGACTAGCGGTTCCCAGTGGTTTTCACCTGCGCGCAGTTTGGGTCTTTGTAAACATTCAACAATTCCGCGGGATTCTATTATTTTCCAGGGATCAAACCAAGCGAAAGAATTTTTAAGACCTATTAGTGAAATAAATTTCAAAATCAGTGCAGTAGTTGCGGAGATTATCCCCAACATACAAACTTACAAACTTTTCCTTTCAGTATGTATATAGAACCACGGAAGAGAAAGAATAGCTGATGTACAGATACAGTTTAGAATCAGGAAGGGCGTAGGTTTTGTTGAATAGAAGGTGTAGCGTTTACTGTTGAATATTTTCTAAACTACGATCTCCGACCCGTCTGTCAAGCGTGGAGCATCCTCCTGGGTGAGTACCACTGCCTTATCTATTTCTGCCGCCAAGCGATAATGCTTGCATTGTTGTGTTCCGGTTTGAAGGATAAGGTAACCAGCTTAATTACAGGCATGAGGCCTTTATCTTAGTCCTTACAGTGACAATGCACCTGCGGTTCTGCATTTGTGTTACCTGCAACCTAAATGTATGAATAGTAGATGTTATGGGCGACAGTTACTAAGTAACAGTAAGCTGTCTGCTCGTTTGCTCCAGAGTAGCATAAGAAAGCGGAGATTGTGGCAAAACACGCTAGTCTAAAAGTGGACTGTTACGACCCGATATGTCCCCGTGATGACGACACATAAATACAAAAAAGGTTAAAAACAGCACAAGACCAAGAACGATAGAAAATATTGAATGAGGCCTAAACGCTAGAGGTTTAGAATGGCTGAAAGAAGACGAATCAGAGTTTGCATTAAATACAATACCTACTGATGATATTTTGTATGATATAATTGTAAGTAGGACATTATTTTACACTGAAATATGTTCTAACAAGGCTTAAAAAATGTTATTCTCCGATAATATTGTATCCGTGCTACATGCTACATATAAATGATTTATTTATTTATAAGATGTACTAAATTTAACTGTAGAAAATTTAGAGGTAGATGCTGTTTTTGTCAGCAGACAGGTCTGTATTGTTTCGTGGGACGGCAATAAACGGTTTTGCTTTTGAGTTTTGTTTGATATTACTTTTTATTACCCTTGAAACTTTTAATAGTCGTTCTGGTATTACAAAGCCGACGTGACGTACTCACAGATACACTACTCTAGGCGATATGTAGTTTTATTTACTTTTAAGCTTGAGAATTTGTAAGTTTGCATCTTGAGGATATTATCTGAAACTTCTAAACCCAATAATGTTATAAATATTATCTATACATAGTATAAAACAAAGTCGCTTCCCGCCGTTCCTACGTATCTATGTACGCTTAGATCTTTTAAACTACGCAACGATTTTAATGCGGCTTTCAACAATAGATAGAGTAATTCAATTGGAAGGTTTATAAGCAAGGAAAGGGTAGGTAGGAGTAAAGTGAAAGGGTAGGTATACGCGAATGAGGTCGCGCCAGGTCTACTAATCTCATATAAAAGACATCAACGCGTTTATGATGCTACAGAAAATGAAATACAATTAACAGAATAGATTTATGAATATATCTGGCTTGCGCTGTGCAGTTCACTTGATCGAAAGCGGTAACTATCATCAACGATCTAGACCTAAAGGTTTTTTACTCCTACCTATTCCTAGATTTTAATAACTTATATGTATGTATGTGCCTAATATGTTCGAGTCAAATCTCGCAAGCTTAATTTGTCCCACTAATTTGAGCTGAAATTTCGTATAGGTACAAAGCATTAATGCGATAGCCTGGAGCTGGTTTGGTGATGGAGTCGAAAAGTTGGTCTTAGAAATAAATTAAATAAACCATTGCCTTAGGGTTCTTTGGAATAGTGTTGATGAGTCTTATACCTCTACGTGATATTCAAGGTCTAATGATGATGACGGAAGCCATCGAAACTACTGAACGCAACCAGAAACCACATCGTGGTTGAGCATCTTTGAAACAGTCTTGAGGAGTACTATACCGCACAATAATAAGCTTATTATGAAAAAATATTTTTTTGATAAAAAAGAAGAGAAGAGAAAAGATTTGTATTTTTGTTTCTTTGTAATGAATAAACTCAAAAAATACTGCACCGATTTTAAAAATTGTTTACTAATAGGAAGCTACGTTATTCCCGAGTGACATAGGTATTTTATCCCGGGGTAGTAGGGGTAGGTACCCGCGGGAAAGTTGATGTTTATAGAGATCCGAACTGCGCGTGTGAAAGCCGCTGAGAACGGCTAGTTTTTCTTAGGGGGAGGGATTTTCAGCGTGTCACCTCATGACACCGAGCCTCGAGTCCGCTGATGATGATGATGATGATAAAATGCAACGCCTCTGTAAGAACTAAACGGAAATGCCTCGTGCCCATATTATCATTGAAGCCTCAGCACAACGCAAGCATTGTTTCTTGGAAGCAGGAAAAATAAGACGATTGTACCAAGCTTGACAAAGTCTTACCACATTGAGCTATTTGTAGGCATCTGTGTGAAATGAATATGTTTTGAAGTTCAGTTCTAAAATGGCCAAGCAAGAAACATTGTATCACATTATCCTGCTTGTTTTATTGGAAACAAAGGGAACCACTCACAGCTACTATGTACTGTAGTTATTTTTGGCTGTAGGTACTTAATTGCTCATAAAACTGATAATGTATTAAAAATCCTTTATGTGGCTACATGATAAGCTTCAACTTCCAAATATTTCGGGGTCAAACTTAGCAACCTTGATAGCTTGGTGACCCATAGAGATCTAAGATCCTTTAAACTAAATGACTTTGCATAAATATTTGTGAAGCAGACTTGTTTTCAAGTCATCGTCATCATCTTGGCGTTAATACCGTGCGAGAGCTCGGGGTCCGCCTGTTCTCATTCTTTATTTTCTGATTGTTCTGGAGTTGGGACCAGCACGACTAGACTATGAATATGGGGTTCTTCATAAGACATTTCTACAGGTACCACAAAGGCCGACACTGCATCCGCTCCCCTTAAATTGCAGATGTCCTGGATGACGGTGGCCACTTTCCATCAGGTGAACCGCATGTCTGCCGTGTGCCTCCCTAGGCAATAAAAAAATAGATGGGGCGCCTGTCTGCGCCAAGTGGCTGGTAGTGATCGGAAGTGCAAAACGACGCGGCTTGTGAGTGTCCTATCTTTTCCTAGTAGAGTTTACTGCAGTAGGAATGAAATATCTTGAAGTAGAATTTGGCCAGTTAAATAAAAAAAGAGGTTAATTTAAAGCAGAGGTTTGGAAAATTTAATGGAGTTTGAAGTGTTAAGGGATCAGTTATCTCACTGAACTCCAAAGTCCTCTTTGATCTGCTTGGTAGAGACAATAGGAAGCTAAATTTTCCAAATAACATTTAAAAATAGTTTCAACATTTCTGTAAGAAATGTATGACATTTTTAAACAAATCTTACTCTTTGAATATATTCAATACTAATTTACTAATGGTTTTATTTTTATTTATTTATATCATACTGAGTCATCCCACTGCTGCGCAAAGGCCTCCTCCCTCTTCTTCCATACTTCGCAATCGTTTGTTATGGTTTACCAGTCCCTGTCGAACGCCAACAACTCATCTCTCCATCGTTTTTGGGTCTGCCGGGACGTCGTTTACGGGTATTGGGTGCCCAATTTGTAGCGGTTTTGGCTCATAACTCCTCCGACATGCGGCAGACATGACCGGCCCAGTCCCACTTCAGTTTTCCAGCTTCTAATAGGTAAGTTTCTTAAATATGTAACTATTCCTATAATTATTAAAAATAGTTTCTGTGTCTGAGTGGACTTTTAATCACGAAAAGAATTTATGAATTTTATATACAGGCCAAATATTATTCGTAACTTTCGTAAGTTACAAATTAGATATTATGTCTACGTTCTCTTATGCCTAAAGTCAGTCACCTGCCCGCGAAGAAAACACGATTGTGGATTGCGATTATCACCCACTCGCAACCGGGTCAAGAATCAGTTAATGCACCGCCTCTCTCGTAAACATGCACTAACAAACAAACATATTATATCTTAATACAGATAAGCTTACTTATGTAAACTGTATACGACTGGTACAATCGAGTTCGGAGATAACGAAATATATCAATACTAATATTATAACGAGGATCTAGGTTTGATTGTTTGTTTGTCTCTCGGTATTTCTCTAAAGATCATGATCTGGAAGATTGAGAACAAAGCTTATCGACAAAGGTAGCTCAGTTAGTTTGCAAGCTAAATGGACTATGGGCTGGCCACATCTGTTGTAGAAAGAATTACCGTTCTGAAGTGGAAGCCACATTTGTGGGACCTCGTCTAGATACGTTACGGTACGTCCCATTTACAGCTGGCGACGATCTACTGACAACGGTTGGGAGGAAAATTATAAAAGCACTTCACCCGGTCTTCAGCATCCTCGCGTCGTAAGCCGTTGTTGTGGTTCAGGCACCTATTTCCCACATAAACCTGGGATTTATAGGCCGAATCGAGCCTGATGTCTCTCAAGCCAAGGCTGCCAAAATGCACTGTACCTTCTCGTTATGCACTCAAAGTATCGTAGTGCTTTTTCGTGTCGTTCGCGTGGTGTTCGCAGGGTTAACTTTTATGATTAAATGGTATACTAGTAGGCCCGATGCGACTACGTTCGCGTGGCGTCCAACCTCTACCCTACCCTTTTTTGTGAAAACAATCTGCGATCCAGGTGCCTAACTCCTCGAGGGAAGAACTGACACCTACCCTACACCTATTTTACCCTCACCTGCCCTTTTTATTGCCTAAAAACCTTCCTCTTGAATCACCACCAAACAGCATTAAAATCCGTTACGTAGTTTAAAAGATCTAAGCGTACATACTCGTACATACATAGATACAGAGGGACGAACAGCGGGAAGCGACCTTGTTTTACATTCAATACTAATTACATTGAATATTAATTACAGGTGAAATTATAAAATAGTTTTAAAAAACAAACAACCGAATCTTTTCTGTTTATAATATTAGTAGGTATAGGCCGATACGACTATAATTTACAAAGTAATATAGTTGCCACATTGTGGTGGTGGTGGGTAGGTAGGTAGGTAGGTAGGTAGGTAGGTAGGTAGGTAGGTAGGTAGGTAGGTAGGTAGGTAGGTAGGTAGGTAGGTAGGTAGGTAGGTAGGTACGAGTGTAGTGCTTTCCTATAGGTATTTGGCTGACTCAAGCAAATTACAAATTCTGCGACTAAAGTATAGTTATTGAATTTTTGTATAACGTTTTTTATTAAAAGTGTACGGACCGCCTAGATAATCGCAACCTAATGACAAAACTGGAAAGATCCATATAGCCTGTACCCAATACTGGAGGGACAGTAGGTAGTGATAATGATTAAAATACAAAAACAAAAGAAAAAAAGCCCACATCATGTTATTGTTGTCACGTAAACAATATTGTTATTGTTAAGGACTTGCAGATAAAGAAATTACAGATGCCTTTGTGTTCGCAGGACACAAACACTACCACTGTAATAATTACAAGCGAGTATTAATTGAGGTATATGCCAAGTCTCACAATATAATAACAATAACAGAAAATAAAACTAAATTATACTTAAACTAGTGAACCCGGCGCGCATTCGTTCGCGTACACCTACTTTACCCCTAACCTTCCTATTGAATCACTTTATTATATTGTTAAAAACCGTATTAAAATCCCTTGCGTAGTTTAAAAGATCTAAGCGTACATAGATACAGACGGCGGGAAGCTACTTTATTTTATACTATGTATAGATTATTGAACTTTTTTGTTTATTTATGAGATGTGTACATATGAGACACATATTACATTGTCTGCCGGAAAATAAAACAAAAATTACAAAAACATAGAAAATCACCCTGTATTTTCCTTGATATCGCGACGAAAACTTACGAATCTGAAACGGTTAAACAAACTTAGTGTTTGGTTAAACAAACTCAGTGTTTGATTAAACAAACTCAGTGTTTGTTATGTGCAACATTTGTTATTAATAATACCTAGGTTATTAATGCCATACGAATAAATAAATAAATTTGTTATTAAAAAACCTTAGCAGAGTAACATTTAGGCTTAATAAAAAATCATTTTATAAAGCTGCTTTTAATAAAAATAATCCTAAGTAATCATCCGCTAACCACCTATTTAGACGCAATATTTTACAAGTTGGGTTAAGTGGAATCACGTCGAATAGACAAATGTTCATAGCCTATGGTAACTGTTTACCATTAGGCGAGTCGTTTACCACCTAAGTAGTATAAAAAAGTCGGCAACAGGTACTCGTGTAGAGAAAAATAAATTTGGTAAATTACTTTACCAAATTTTCAAACGCATTTAAGCTAATACTTAAACAAAAAACTAAAGTCATTCTTAAATCTGTTTTAGCATTTGGTGCAAGCGGGGTTAAGTATAATTTATTGCTTGCATGTGGTGCAACATCCATCCGTGTTGAAATTGCGTACCTTCTTATAGCTAGATATTATATAAACTAGAATATTATTTCTCAAACATTTTGCCACACTAGTGCATAAATTAAGGTCAGCTCGAGCGATCTCTTTGATATGCTGACATGTCCTAGAAAAACAATGCGGCGAACATTGAACCTGAATTACTGTAGTTGAGGTTGTCGAGTTGAGAATCGGCTCGTGGGTTCCATAGCTACAAATAATTGTGGACTAATTCACACAGCGCCATGTAGCCCCAAACTGAGCAAAGCTTGTACTATGGGTGCTAGATCACTGATATACTACTTAAATACTTTTTTAAATACATACTTATTATACATAGAACCCCAGACCCTAAACTGTCAGGCGGTGTGATCACTTACCGTCAGGCGCTTGCCATGCTTGCTTGTTTGCCTCTCTAGGTATTATAAAAAAGTTTCTTCCAGAAAAAACTTAGGCAATAGTATAAACTGAATCGAGTCGGGAGCTCTCTTTATAGATAACTTGATTTCAAAAAGATGTACCTTAGTAAATATTATAGGAATCGATGTACGAGTATGTATTACACATTACTTATCTTGATTTACTCATGTGGAGGACGCTCAAGTCCAGTAGTAGACTGTTATGCTTATTATCAGTTATGAAAAGACCTACCGACCTAGAGGGCGAGAATAAAACTTCTCTAAGAAGCATAGTAAAACGTCTACCTATTATATATATTATTTCTTTTATTTCCGTAGTCTAAAATTTTTGTGATCACGTTTACTAACGGAACCCAAAAGCAGCTTTGAAATTATGGCATAAATAACCCAATTTTTGGCATAATCACTGAGTTACGGTTTATCCGTGTGGACGTGAGCTAATGAATCTTTCATAAGCTTACACTTGGAGCGTCTAGTCCAGATTCATGGTGAGACATAATGTTCAAAATTCGAGGAAATAAACATGACAAGGGAAGTAATAAAGATGTTCCGTGAAGGAGCGGAACACGATACGGGGCTTATCGGCAGTGAGTTGTGAGTTTAGTGTGGTGAGCCACTCACAACATTAACACAGTGGGACAAAGCTAAAATAAGCATATTAAAAATCCCATTTATGAATTATGAAGTCTCGCAAAAGAACGCCTGTACTATCGATAACCTCAAATCAGACTTGCAGATTGGCAGCTTTGTAAATGTACCAATAATTGCCCAAAATAAATGATCCTGACATAAACATTGGTATGTTTAATCTTGATCATATTGGAATTTGAAATATAAAAATGTATAAAGCTTAGTACAAGGTTAGGCTAGTGATTGCAATACAAGTAAGCGAGGTTCTGATGCAAAGATTTGCAATTCAATTACAATCAAACAGTTTCGAGAAGGCACACACTTTCTGTCGGGTCTGGATGTAGTAAGTATAATAAGTACGTTTTAAAAAACTACTTTACTTTGGGGCTAGATAGCGCTGTGCTGTGTGAATTTGTTCAAATATTGTCCAAACATTCTGTAGTTCTAAATAATTTGAGCACCTATTATAAGGCGAACTCCTTCCGTTCAAACCCATCCAAAACTAAGTCTTGCGATGGGATCCTGAAGAAATCGAGGGAACTCCTCAAATAGGCATACTTACTTATAGCGATTTCAGTATTTTCAGTGACAAGACAAGCATTTGCATTCAGAAAGGTATCATTTATTGAAATGAAGCTAATGATAAAGACTAGAGGCCATCATAACTCCTCAATATTGTTACCTCAGAACTCCGTCAGTTATAGACCGATTTGGAAATTCGGAGTCGGTGCCACACAGCAACCTTCCCCCGTCCACAATGGGTATAGTTCCTCCCTGAGGCGAACATTACTGTGTTGGCACCGACTCCAAAAATAATTATATCTAACTTACTCGTATTGTATGATAAAAAGCTTATTTACTTTTTGTGTTTGAAGTTGGTTTAACCTTAAAATTTTCATTTTCAGGGCGGACATCGGGCCCTCGCGCGTGTGAACACAAGCGGTCAACATATTTACGCCATGATGATTTATTATCGTAGTTGTTATGGGCGACAGTTAGCACTTTCCATCAGGTGGGCTGAGTTCAGTACTTTCTTGATAGATAACTTAACCAATGAAAACTCACTGGGACAAAAAATATGTGTAATAAAAAATTTATAGAAAAAACCGCTATTGACGCCATGACGACCACTACTTATATATTTTTTTATGATTTTACAGAAAATAATTTGTCCTTCAATGGTGGAAAGTGATGATGTAGAGGATTGTTTAACTAACATGAGTTATCTGCCAAGATTCAAGAGCTCCATAATCCGTAAACTGCACTCCCCTGCTGCTACTGCTGGATAGCTAAATTACCTTGTTAGTAGTCCTTGCCCACCACTTAGATAGGTCCTCCGCAGAAAACGCTACTAGACGTCCTCCCATTGTAAGTACAGTCCGCAGCAAAACTTTCTTGTTGTTGCTTTAATTTCAGGGTCATGGATATCAGATGGTATTCGCTCTATTGTAATTACATGATTTGCCAAATCCTAGTTGCGCGAGAGCACAATTGGTATATTGACGCCAAGATGATTTTTGTTTTCGTAGGTGTTATGGGCGACAGGTACTTACTAGGTACTATGGCACTTCCCATAAGAGGGGCTGAGGGCTGAGTATTTGATAGATGACTCGACCAATCGATGTCAAGCCTATGCTCAGCCTAGCCTCAAATGTTTCCCAAACTACTATACATTAAACATGTTTGACTTGTGTCTGTGTCATCGTAGCTCCCGAACTATTGAAGGAAATATTGAAGTATAGTCGGGAGTTATGGGACGTTTTTTCCGTCGGTTTTTCTTTTCATGTTTAATTTATGTATATAGGTATCTATATGTGTAAAATTTTTATGCCATATTTAGTATTAAGGTAGCGCCACATTAGAGTGATGTGATGTGATGTACGTCAGTTTTACTATTAGTAGTTAATGTATTAAAAATCTCAATTTAGCAACACATTTGTCTTACGTGACATCGATTATGCGACCAAATCCCATGGTGTGTGGGCGCGTGTGGCTTGTAATGTCACTCGCGTCACATCACGTGGCGTACGTGTGGCTCTAATGTAACGTCGTGTAACATCACATCACATCACATCACTCTAATATGGCGGCACCTTTATCGTTATCGATGTCACTAACAATTATTTTACTTTTTCCATTGAAAAGATCTTTAGATGGCTGTGGTTCCTTAGGTAGTAACGGGGAGCGAAGTAAAAAATAAAAGACAAAACATGTCACTGTTTATATCACTTTTTATAATTTATTTTTTCACAACATTTTTATTTATTTTTCTGTAAAATTTACAATAGCTTAAAACTCCTCACAAATATATACTTAGTTAATTCATCGGGCGCTGCAGCCACGCATTTACACAAATAGTTTTCCACGAAACAGGCAACTTGGAAGAGGAAATTATAACTAGTAAATATATTTGATAAAACCTAACAATATGCTTATATAACGTAAGGCGTAAGCTAGCAATCCTATACTAGAGAGTCAGTAGGTCGTCCGCCCCCTTGGAACATATCTTTTCGGGCGACGACTAGGCGCGGCCACCGCGCCGGGGGGCGCCACTGTCTTCCAATGCGTTAGGAGTTGTCTTCCTGGTGGTAGGTTTTAACTTGACTTTATAGTACGAAAATGTTCAGCTATTACAGCCGAAATTCACACGCCGTCCCGTTCTGATAATAGCTATAGTGAAAAGAAAACCGACAAGTGGCTTTCGGCTGCGTTGCGATTACGTTCAGCCGAAAATATTAGAACAATAAAGTCTCAGGTAGGCACGAAACAAATGCTCTAAATGTAAAGGCATCTTACATGCACTTAGTTTTTGATGATCAGTTTTAACTGCGCAGTTTAATTGTGCTAGTTTTTACTGATGCCCATCACATATAGTTGTAATTACAACGCTAGGATACCTCGGATGTATTACTTAGCGTCAGAAAAAAATTCACAGCGAAGTTAAAATACACAGTTAAAACTGGACGTGTGTAAGACGCATAGCCTACGGTGAGTGGGAACCACAAGTTAATTTCTCAAAATTCTTGGCTCATTCTGCAAATTACTGGAATCGGGAATTTTTGGATTAGATTGTGAGACCAGTCATCACATGAGAAAATGTATGAGAAAATGGAAGCTTAGTTAGATACCGAGACAGTCTCCAACGACCGAAGTATGTGTCACTTCAAAATGAATGGTTAAATCTGTAAGTTCGAAGAATCATACCACTTATAGTGAAACAGGGATCGATTTACAGACTTACCTAAGTATCGAATTATATTTTGTAGACAGTTGTCTATGGGAAAAGGGAAAATGTGCAAAGGGTTTTCTTGTGGGAAAATGCTGTTGTTAGAAGACAGTGGCTCAGCCAGGCGCAGTGGTTCGCAGTTGCCTCAAGAATTCGGAACCCACGCCTCGGCGCTTGCGTGCCCAAACTCCACATAACTATGACTCCGAAACACAAACTAAATACTAATTTGACTCTTCTCGGTGGACCCCATCGCGCTAGCCACAGTTACTTCATAATTCTTAAACATCCGCCTCCCCGGATGTTGCTCTACAAATAACAATGTTTATTAAGCGAATTGTTACAACAACAAAAAACAACTAACAATACTTGTTGTTGTGTGATGTTAGATTAATGTTGTAATTTTACACGACCAGTATCTAAGGAATAAATTTATTTTATCCCTGGTTTAGATACTGATACAATGGTGAAATTTTAACAGTATAATGAGCAAAACATTCTCCTAGATTGGATCATTAACATTGCCATGTCAGGTACAGCCGCAGAGTGAATGAACTCCTCCGCTTGCATACATTAAATGTATGCAAGGGTGGTCTGTTCACACTACAGATGACTATGCTAGCCAAATAATACAAAAATGGCAAAACAAATCCGCTAATCAATTGATCAAGTCATCGTCCACTATCCAGCAATAGGGTCCACCATAATTCAACATGACCTGCAAATAGATTTAACTGTTTTCATAACTCAAAGTAAATGCTTCGATAATCTTGAACTTGTTTTCGTTTCACATACCACGTTCCTAGTACGTCAGGCGTTGGTGCACTACGTCTTTACACCACGACATTACTTAGGTGCTTCGATAATTATTTTATTTGTAATATTAGTTCAGAATGTATGGTAAGAGTTACATAAATTAGAGGCATAAGAAATTTGATGGAAAAATACATGAAATAACACAAGTAATAATAAAGTTTTATTACATTGTTTTGACTTGTAAAGCAAACATTATAGTCGCTATAATTATCGTTATTTTTCTCATAAAGTGGTATAAAGACGTAATTGCAGAAAACACTTGCCGAAACTCATGCAATTTAATGTCTCGAATATGTTATAATGTAACGTAGACACTTCATAGGATTTTTAACATTTAACGGAAATCCTCAAAATTTTCTCACTCAAAGTAAATTAGAGTCAACGACCAGAAACTTGAAATGTCCTCCATACTCTCACGCCCAGACACATCTAAATAGACAACAATTTTGTTAGTATTATATTAAAACTACATTGTACCGAGGCTGTAGCTATGAGAAGACATTTCACGAATCCAAAACAATCTCAAACATCTCATATAACTACCTACAATATATACATATAGAATACCAAAATAGAACAGCACGCAAGCGCCTTTGACCAGTGCACAACTATAGTTAAAAAATTAATGATTAAAAATAAGGCTAGCCAAAAACTGATGGTAACTTCAGAAAAGTAAATCCCTAAGCTACATTGCAATGTCTCTCTGCTTCGTTCCTTATCTACACAACACAGTAAATGAAAGCGGGTTGTCGTGTAACTCTATTCAAACGGTAGGCATTTTCGGATTTCGAAAGCGTTGGTAGCTTCATTGACCTCGATTAATTGACTACAAGGACTGGAGTTCGACGACAGTCGTCACAATCGTGTTGTGGAAGCGATGAAGCAGGCTCTAACTCTAAAATTGAATTAAGTAGACAAACCATATCAGTCTCTAAGAACGAATGAGCTGGTAATGATTCTGCAATCAATACGTTAAGGATAATACGGAGCAGTAATACGAAGGCTCGTCTACAACGTGTAATTTCTTAGTCTATTTTAAAGTTCCCATCGATAGAGAAATAAGTAAATCACAAAAATATACACATACGAATATAGTTTATAACTCACGCGACGAGGTAGTTCGCAACGAATTCTGCCAATAGCTGTAACCACGATACAGTTAACAATCACAGTTATTATAGTAATAATGACGACAATATAGAAATGACAAAACTTGTCAAAAGACTACAAATCACAACTTATAGGCCTGTCTCGTTGCTGAGAGTAACCTAATGATAAGTAATTAACTTACGTTCACTCTTATTACAAAAAAATGGAATATAGTTTAAGATCAGTTAGCTACATTATGTACTTCATTTATTTCTAAGTACAGACAACTGTGAATAATAAATCTTTATGTCTAATTAGATCTAGGTTTCGCTTCAGGCGTTTCATCTGTGATCGTCGCAGGAGCGAGCTCGAATGGCCGGCTGATCAGGTTCGCGCGTTCGTGTGCTTGGGTTCGTGTATCCAGCTAAGCGAGGACAATGGGGACCTCAAAGATGAAACGCCGAAGAGCCATCCAAACTTGCATCCTAGTGAACCCACCGTCACGCAAGCGACAGCAAAGATAAACACATAACGACACTAGCCCCCCAATTATTTAGACATTCTCGAGTTGAAGTTTCCATTGAATCCCCCAAAGGAAGTTCGTAAAAAATGAGATCTCAAATTTTGGTTCGATGGTGAGCAAATCGAAATTCGTTCATATAAAATCGTTACATAGTTCCGAAGTATAATAAGATTTAGTCTAGTAGCGGATTGTACTTTATCACTCCGGATATATTGTATTATCTACTAATAAAATAGATTATAACGAACACTGCTTAATCGAAGCCCTACTAAGAAGTCCATGCAATATGATTTGTATACATATATTTTCTTTGCAATTTGCATTAGCAAATATCTAAACATGCACGAATTGGCCGGATCCCGTTTACACCGTCGTTCACATAACTATTCATTAAAATACAACAGTAATAGTATATATCTCTCTATAGGATTTAAACTACGTAATAATGTTATGTAAGTATATAATATTCTCCGACAACAGGGTAAATCTACAACAATTAAATCACATTTTGTCATACCATCTACTGCTTTAATTAACACTGCGTTCGTGAGATATTAATAATAGTTTAAAAAAACATATTCATAAGTACTCTGTTACTAATGTGACTTCGCTACTTGTAAATGTTCTTAAAATAGAATATATAATATTTATTTGTATCATTAACAAGAGTGACTTTAATATTGTACACATCTTAGTTAAATTTTTTTTTGTTTTTCTTTTTTAAATAGGTTTTTTTACTTAAAACGTTTTATATTTTAACTTAGTTTGTTACTTCGTACGCCAAGCCGTATACAATACTAGAGCGGTCACGAGGTGAAGAAAAGTGTATACATACAATCTTTCAGTTAATTATTACAATATATATAAGTAGTAAAATATGTGTTCACTAATCCGCGCGGCGCCGCCCGCCCTGCGCGCTGCGCCGGCGCAGCCGACGGCAGGCTCCGCGTCCGAAGGCCATCGCACAAGGCCGGATTGTTTATCTACTTTCTAAAGGTCTCTTGCAACAATATCGGTGATACTCAATCGCAGCGAGCGACGCTCCATTGTTTCGAATCCCGAGAGACATGCTTACATTTATTACGGAGACGTTTTCTATACAATAAAAAGCTTAAACATAACTAACTAGTCTTTTTATAGGCAGACCATAGGCCCGGGCGGCCCGGCGTACCCGGCGTACCCGGCGCGCGCAAACAATTTTCGTACTGCTAACATGTTGAGCCGTCAACACGAAAGGAGTACGAACGGAAATTATCGGCGCGCGCCCCGAGCCAAGACGCGGCTACACATTTTGCGTCGAACGTATTGTTAAAAAATACATAATAAAAAATAAAAAATAAGTATTAATAACCAGCCGAAAAAACACGAAGCGTATCACGACACGACACGACGCGACACGTCGCGTGTCTATATACAGCCGCTTAGCGGGGTGATTCGTAATACAATATATACTCTTTATCCATATTATATACATTTGGCACTAAATTCATGGAGCGAGAGGGGTAGGCCTCGGGGGGTCACGCGGGGCAAAGCGCGGGCGGGGGCCAGGCGTAGCAGCGGCAACAGGGCGCGGGCGGCGCGGGCGGTGCGGGCGGCGCGGGGGAGCACGCGGCGCACCCGGCGCACGCCGCGCACGCCGCGCACGCCGCGCATACGCACACGTAATACGCGGGCGCCAGCAGCATCGGCGCAGGCGCGGGCGTCGCCAGCTCCCGGCAGGCCAGCGCCGCGATCAGCGCTAGCGTCTGCCGGCGCTCGTGCCCCATCAGGCAGACCGTTGACTCGCGGACCACGCCGTGAAGCAGCGTCAGGTATCTGCGGAACAGCCGACGTTAGGCGGAGAAAAACAAAACATCCAAAATACTGAGCTTAGCGACTTTTGCAATAGCTTTACTGCCCAAGGCAAATAAGGTGTTTGAAAATCTTATTAACAGATTTCGATTAAATTGTAAGTAATAGAAATATTGGTGCATAATCTCTAAAAGATAACTCACCTGTGTTTGAGTGCCTCCTCCTCGCGGCCGACGAAGTGGTTCCGCAGGTAGGCCTCCAGCTTGGCGCGCTGCTGCCCCAGCTCCGGGAAGTCGATGAAGAATCGGGAGCACATGTAGCGCTCCAGCGTCTTGATCTTGTCTGGACGCGCTGGTCGGTAGCCCTTGGCTAGCAACGCGCAGTACTTCAGCAGTCCGCCTCCGCGGATCTCCTCCGGTTGCCGCGTCGCGATTAGCTTTCCCCCTAGGTGCTGCAGCGACTCGTGGAAATCCCCGTAAACAGACTCCCCGACCACAGTCGGATAGAAGTTCTCCCCGATCGGCAGCTGCGCGCACTCGTGGAACGCCAGCAGCGAGTCGAGAGCGATTTGGAACGAGTCCACGGAGAACTCGAACTGGCGGCGCATCGTGTCGACGAACTTAAGCTCGACGGACTTGTGGCCGCGGGAGCTACCGAGCGAGATCAGCGACCAGCGGTCCCCGTCTGAGTTGACGCGCACCATCTTCGAGACGTAGGCTTCTTTAAGGCCGGCGGGGGTGGCGCGTCGGCGGGGGCCGGTCTGGGGCAGCAGGGTAGCCAGATGGCCGAGTACGGCGGCTTTGACGCGGTCGCAGTGGCGCGCGGTGGGCATGTCAGCGGTGAAGATGAGGTCGATGTCGGAGTAGGGCTGCGCGCGGTCGGCGAGGACGTGGCTGGCGGCGCCGCCGTTGAGCCTTACGTCACGCACCTGCAGGCCCGCGCCACCCGCGCCGGCGGGAGCCCTCAGCCGAGCGCGTACTCCCGCTACGAGGTCCCGCAGCCGCACATTAAGCGTGGGCCAGCCGCCACGGCCCGGGATCGCCACCGCCTCATCCATCACGTCGTTCAGCCGCCGCACCTGTTCGTAGCTAAGCACAGCATGTCGTTCGCCGCAGCCGCCTTCCGACAAGTAGCTCGCCTCGGTCTGCAACAAAAAAGGATGTTCGTCAGTGTTTTCCTTTACGGACGTGTAAGAGCAGACAGAGGCTGAGATTGGCAAAACAGCGGTATTGTAACAGTTGCTGAGACATGCCCATTGGACATGCCTTTAATTTTACTCCTATTTTTAAGTCAAACGGTAGACTCACAGGCAAGCGGGTCTTGACTTAAGATAGAAAGTGGACCTCCATGACATGACATGAACCTCCTAATAGGAACACTACAACACAAACAGTGTTTCTAGGTGCCTGATCGCTATTGAGGATCCTCTCCGCAGTCCAATTGGCATCGTTTATCAATTTACTCAATAAAGACTAATTCGGCGATCTCTTTACGCCTACGATCAGAGCGAATGGTCGTCGACCTTGACGAGTCGCACATATTCTCACATTGCACACTCACAATCGTAGTCCAAACACCAGTAATGTAGGACAACAAAGAGTTAGCCACGAACCGAAACGGAAGATCCGCCGAACATCCAGAGCGCAGTCGCACGGATATCCGCCGAACAATAGCAACTGGACATTTCCACAATCGTCTTTAGAATGGAGACAAACCGTTTCGTCGCGACCACTCAATAGCATAATTCGAAACGCCATTTATCTGGACAATGCTTAGGCAAATATTCATGCAGGTGAGATCAGGGTCTCAGCAAGACGTGTTAAAGAGGCAATGGCGTGGATATTAAGGCTGTGACGCGCTAGTCAGTTGATAATAGTCGTAGGCATTCGTGCCATCAAGGTCTTGCGATTGCACGCTAGCGGTGGAACGTAAACAAGCTCTTGAGTGCAACTATTTGGGAAGCCAAATTCCTACCGGTTACGTATATTAAATTCACATATTTAAAGCCTTGATTCGCAGTTAGGTATTTTTAGAAACTGCGAAGTATTGTGGACCAGAAGTCAAAAACAAAACCAAGTACGTATTATTTTTTTATCTCCACAATGTGCCTCTTCATATAGTGTACCTACTTCATACATTGTACGCTCACGTGCGTAGTTATTATTACATAATATACATATCAATGGCTTGCTATATGGAACATACATACATGCTATGGTTTATTCCATAGGCTGCGGAGATTATTTGCACAAACAACTTATCTTAGACGTCCAATGGTCAAATAAAACCATGGGTTATCTATTTTGCGAGATAAAATCTCGCCAGAGGTCACCATAAATGTCACTGTTATGGAAACAGAATGGTAGGTAATAAAAATGAGCAAGTAGTGAGATACACTTACGACCTAAACAAGAATAATATAAATACGTATCACAAAATTAAAATTGACTTAATATATACGTAAGTATAGTAGGTTTCCTTCAACCATTACGTTTTTATTATTAGTTTTAGGAGACAGGTAGTAATGTTGCTCTCGACAATGTACAAAAAACTAAATAATTATTCAGTTTATTATATATATTATCTTGACATTGAATATTGAAACAAAAATAACTTTCACAATAGATAACCACGGTGCGTACGACATGCAATGGATCTAACTGGCAAAAGTCCAGATGTAATATTCGTAACGTCTGCAAAGTTTTTTTCATTATCAACAAGTTGCTCGGTCATACTTTTGATGTGTAACATCTTTCCTCTAGCTTTCCTGCAATCTGTGGGAGTTCTTTTGGAGGGGCAGGTCATTTACAATTTCGTGAAAAGGCACGGAAGTCGTCAAAACAGGAAGTTGAACCGTTATCAAAGCCTAGTGTACTTTTAGGGTAGGGTACTTCCCGGCAAGAGGTACCGAATTCGATCCCCGGTGCAGTCATGAGCCAGACTTTTTCAGAGTTATATTAGCTGAACACGAACCGATGCTCTTACGGTAAGGAAAAACGCCAATTTCCGAATCAGCATATTCAGGCGACTGAATGTCCAGATTCTCCAATTCACAGGGTCACAGAAGTTAGCGGCAGTAGCAATTTGCATTACCTATCTGAAGTGCTAAATCCTGGATCATGGTCAAGGCGATACCTCGGGCTTTCGGCAAGAACACAAACAGGATATTGACGCCAAGATGATTTATTCATACGAACTCGGATACCGCTCTTATGAATCCATTTAATTAATTGCTGTTGTTACAAGCCACACCCGCTCGCAAGATTGCAGTTCGTTAGGTGGGCAGCTAACTATATCTAGCAGCTAGATTAGCACTTTAAGTTGTAACGGGCAAGTCCGGCCCGAACGTTTACGCGGGCAAGGTCGCCTGTATCCTGTTGCCCAACGATAGCACTGCTGTTTATCAAGGGCCCTTGTTTGGCAGAATGTAGGTACCGGTTCTAAATAGCGTAAGCGACAAAGGGGCATTTATAACGAACACAACATTAAGTGCTTGTTTTTAATGCTGTGTGTAAAAAAATAACTATTTGCGTGTCTTTATTTGATTATTTTTTTAAGCAGTAACAGAGCGATTTAACGAAATGAGGGTACAAAATTTACACTGACCGGTACCATTTTTTTTTTGTTTACTTGTTTTTTGTGAAATACTAATAACTATGAATACAAGCAATACCTACTTACTAAGATACCATGAAGTCGGGACGGGACGGAGAAGTTCTTGGTACAGCCAGTTAAACTCGGAACGTTGGGATTGTCAATGAGATAAAAAACCTTGAGCTCGAACTAACTGCTTTTTTGTGTAAGAAAAAGAACAAGCGACAGCGTAAAGCGTGAATTGAGGTTGTCGCCTAGGAATGTGCTCGTGGACGGCAGCAAATCAGCTGATAATCAAGGTCGGACCAACTCGAACGACAGAAATAGATACGGGCGTGATCTATCTATAGTGAGATGGACGTGTCACGTAAAAATAGTACGGTAAGTAGTTGCCTGCTCGTTAACACGTGGGTGGGTAACGGCGTAATTGTTGATATGAAATAATATTATACGATTCATATATAATAATAGAATCATACGTAAACTGTCAATTTTGAAATATTTAATAGCGAGCTTGGAACCCGACAAGTCCGGACTCCGAGGAGTTTGGAATCCGGCCAGATTGGAATCAAGCAAGTTTAGAATCATGGAAATAAGGAACCATTCATCACGCACATAAACAGCCCATTATGGTGGCCACTCGCCGTCATGCCGCTTGATTTAATTGCATGATGAAATAGGTTTGATCAGGCCAAACTGTCAGTGCGTGCGGAAAAAATGGCTGCTGCCCATTTTCTGGTACAAAACAAATGTCTCAAGTCAGTAACCGTACCTACAAATTAAACTAGCACATACCTAAGCACCTGCCAATAGTCGCACCAGCAATCGATTACATAAAAACTTGGAAACTCATTAACTTATCACGATCACGGGTGCAACAAAGCGCGCACAGATGGACATACACGGTAATTGCATGATAGTACTGTGCGTGATACGTTAACATTTGGCACAGATCCGTTTCCGCTTACCGCTTGCAGTGGGCATGCGACCCGACGGTCTTGCACCCGATGAGCCTCTTATAAGCATTTTTTTGTATGCAAATTGCCTAAGCGTGCTTCATGGAACTCCTTTGCGGAAGTTGGAAGGAGGGAAATAAATATTTCATATCAAGATCACATCAGCAGACCCTGATTCTTGCTAATCTGGAGCCATATTAATGGACTGGAGCCTTATAAGAGTCTTGCAGAACGTGGACCAGATAATCTAGAAGAGCAACTGAAGCAATGAAGTTCCTAACAATATTAATGATCAGTTACTCCAGGGGTAGGGCCCCGTCCGCCTGAGAAGACTGGTTGGAATGGTTTCAGCTCTTTCTGCCGCCAACCAAAAATGTAGGCGTGTTTGTGTTCTGAAGGACAAAGTAGCAAGTCATCAAAGTCACAACACACCCGAGCTTGAGATTTAAAACGATATTTATCGATAAAATCGTAATGTTTTACATGTCAATTTGATATAAGTAGATATACTGTATTGTATAAACTAAATTGGGAAATGATACATTATGTTTTTGCGTACAGATTGTACACTATATGCAATACTTCATCGCGAGTCAACATTAGCATGCCATTTACATAAATTGTCAAACAAAAGGAGAAATATGTATTCACATTAAGATGTTTACAATTATTTATCTGTAATGTAACAATAGCTTACACCTCGCCTAAGGCAATGTGATATTAATTATGTTTAAACAATATCTACACGAGACAATAAATCCCTATCAAAAATGCACATGTATTTTATAAATAGCGTAATGAATAAAAAATAAATAACAGCTATAATTACATTAATTTCAATGCCTTCATATCTACAGGTTGGGCAAAAAAAATTATAAGTAGGTACTACCAGTGACAAATGAGCAAACAGCGCGTCTGATGGAAAACGGTAAATGTCACCAATCCATCTACGAACAGAGCCACAGTTGCAGGGCTAAGATCAAATGCCTCATGCCTGTAATTGCGCTGACTACCTTATTATTCAAATCAGAGCACAAACAATGCAAATATTGTTGCTTGGCTAGAAATAGATAAAACGAAGGTGCTCGCCAGACAGACTCCTCAGGTTTGAGAAAACCTTACCACAATATGAAAAAATAAATTAATTCGATAAATATATTTCAATTTTGGTATATCGATGTATAAATATGTTTATACGTAGATAAGGCGGCGTGACCCATCCAGATGGATTATACATTGTATTTAATTTATCTACGCAAATAATTAAAGACAGATAACAAGGCAATGCATAATTTTTTGATAACTACGTATAGATAAACTATCTACTGAAATGTTTTTGTGTGTATTAAAATAGAATTAATTCCAGAAACATACCGAGGACAAAGTGCATTAGCGTTCATTGGTGAATGCCTATATCCAGTAGTGGACAGGTTATGCTGAGATGTCAGCATCTCAGCATAAACCTGTCCAATGTTAATCAGTTAAAGAAAGTACCAGAGGAGACGCCCAGAGTCTAGTATTAGCTTAATCCAAGCGACAATGGTGTCAGGTATCGATGTAATTACCTACCATGCCACCGGTATGTCATGATAAGTTCCTGGGTTCGATTCCCGGTCTGGCACTATTTGATGTGAGGAATTTAAATTGATGTTTTGTGTTATATGGAAAAAAGGCGTGATAGAATGTACATTATGTGTTTTTGAACAAAACCAGTCTAAATTGACACAAAACATCTAGAAACATCAAACCACTAGACCAATACGCCAAACCACCACGACTTGACGTCAATGCCGCTTATTAGCACAAAAATTCACATACGTTCAAGTGCAATTTCAAAACACCTGTGTTTATACCTTCACAGTTGTTCTAGTACACCTAGCTACAAAATATATGGCTACATATTCATTTGAATAACGAATAGTAGGCAACAATTATCAGAGCGAATGCGTCATATTTCACACGACATTTTCCAAGTAAACAACTTTATAAGAACGAAATTACTGCGCACTTTGTTTTTGGCTAAAGTATGTATTTGAGGTTTTCATTCAATCTATACTTTATAATATTTTCAGGAAAAAATATTTGTATTCAAGAACTATTGGGCCGACTATAAAAAACTCTTTTACTAATGGGAAGCTACATACATTGTGTACCGATTAAAACACTCCGCTACTTCTCGTGAGATCAACAGATACTCATGTTTTAATACCCCCTCTTATATGCGAGTTGCATAAACTACTATTAATTAAATGATGATTAATGCTATAAAGGACGAGAATAGGTATTTTTTATTTAGGGTAATTTCATCTCAGTTTCAAAACGGTTATTAGAGTTTTAAAAAAGCCTTGTTTGCCTTTAGTACCTTATAATTTATCTCGTTTAACGTGTTTCTCCAGAACACCAAACCAAATTTTGAGAGGACGTAGTCGCGGGCAAAATCTATAGTTCTTACAAATTTTAAAGGTATGTTCCGGGTTTCCTACCGCGTACCTTTGTTGACGAGCAGTTGACTAGCAGTAGTATGAGTAAAATGTGTGATAATAACCGCGATAGCTTAAAACATTATGTTCTTACAAATTTTTCGTTAAATGCCAAACAAACAAAGAACCGGATGTTTGACATTAGATGGCATGCTTTCCACTTTAGGAAATTCCCTTGACATCAATGCAGTAGTTGATCGAGCGTTATCAGCGGAAGTGGCGGGGCGCGGGGAGCGGGGTGCGGAGCATAGCGTACTACTAAACAGGTGAATACAGTAGTTGTTTACTCAGCTAATTGTGTAGTGTAGACTAGGGTGCTGACGTTATTGTGGCGGGATAGTGCTCTCACTATGGGGCGTTCCTGTTTTTGTCGAAGTATAAAGTCGACGGCGACCATGTTTTTTACGGTTCACAAATTATAGAAATTGTATGGAGTTTTGTATCAACATTGTCGAGATGTAATAAACCTATTTTAAAAGCTAATTTTCTATTATACGAGGTTGCGCGTCGTCGATAAGTAACTTTATGTACACAAGGAAATGATGACAGCTGTCAAAGTGGGCCTTTACCCCATAAGATCTTACTTTATTGATCACTGTCATTCATTGAAAGTTTAGGAAAGACGCGAAAATTAATACTTTTTACTTTACTTTTTTATTTTTTTAGATGGCGCGTGTGAATTTGTCTAAGCATATTTATTTGTTTTAAACTAGCTAAGAATAAGGATCAGAGCCAGAGCCAGAGTCCCTCGGAACCAGTGTAACCGGCCCCCGTCACGGTCCTAGCATATCCAAGCCATTACCATCCTTCATTGCGACGTATGACGAAAACGAAGTCTGCAACACTGTAGGCAAGAGGAGCAACGTTTACATGGGTCAATTTGCACGGCTTCGATCTCAGCGGTTCTAAGACTAAAACTGCTGAATATACGAATGTGAAAGAATAATTTAACCGACAGACGCTGAAAACCCACAGACAGTCTTCTTTTTTTTTGTTGAAGAGGGGCAATATTCGAAAGATACCACGTGACCCGGAGAAATGACGTGGTATGTGGGATTGGCCGAAAAAAGAAAGTCTATACCTAAATATCAATTCATATCTTTGTTAAACTGCTTCAGCAGTTTGCTGCTATTCTGCGTGATATACAGATACGCAAGTCAGAGTTATAACACCCCTCACCAAAAGTTAAATAATCATAAATTGTACCAGTGGTACAGGACTCTGTCAAACCTAGGGAGGCCCCACCTCCTGGATAGGTATCGCCGCCTATTTCCCGCCAAGCAACAAGTGTTCCGGTTTTAAGAATAATGTAGCCAGCAAGGCTAAAATCGACTCGTGTAAACCCAGAATAAACACACGGAAAACCGAAATTATAGCTACCTACGTCCGTTTAGAATGTCTATGCAAATAGCGAATGTATTAATGAATATTTATGTTAAATCGAGCGCGAAGTCACGGTTGTCGAGTCGAGAGAGCATCGAATAGTGATCTGGAGGACAATGCATGATTTAATTCATACATATACCAAGAGTGACTTAAATATTATATTCATTTAAGGTATATTTTTAATATTTTGCACTTTATTTCGACTACACAGAAAACTCGCCATCACAGTCATTCTCTTATGTCCACTAAGGTTGTAACATCTATATAGTCTAAAGTCAAATGAGCCATAGTGTTGAATTACTTTCTCGGTTTCGTATCTAACAATACGTACATACAATCAAACTCGTACATACACGTACACATCCTTATCCCATACGGGTAGGCAGAGACTACCAGGCTCTAATAGAGGAGTTACCAGCGTCACAGAGGTCAGACGGCATTCGTTCTACTGTAATTACCTGAACTACCACGTCTTGGATCGTGGTCAGGGCGGACCCCGGACTCTCGCGCGCGAGCACAATTGGGATACTAACCCAACAAATATATAAGTCGCTATGAGTAGAACCTATGTTACTGGGGTTTACGACTCCTGCAATAGACGTGTTATTGGTATAAATTGTTTAGGTTCATTCAACAAGGATCTGTAACTGAAAATTGAGGCCAGGAATTATATGATGTGCAATGAAAAGTATTTTATGTGTGAACACATGAATAAACATACACACACCAACATTAACTCTTAGAACTATGTATTGTATACATACCTACAGTAAAATATGTAATCGAATTTATGTAGTTTTAAATTAGTACCTAAGTCTATAAAAGGAGAAAGAAACACAATAGTTAAGTTATTGGCTTCTGGAAGTGTTCAGTAACTTGGATAGTGCAATCATTTAAACATTTATATGGGTGAGTAAAAACACTTAACGTTAATTATCTTCGCCATTAATCTTTAACCACTTAAGTGTCATCGTATTTTATTGTCTTGTACTTAGGTTTAACTTGATAGTTAACGTTATACCTTTGTTAATGCTTATCAGTGCTATCAGTGTACTTGGAAACGTAATTGTACAGATAACATGGTCTATCTTCATGAAGATCTTGCTATCAAGCTAATACAAGTAATGGATTATGATTAATTTGTAACTCTTTTATGGACCAAAGCAAAGGAGCAGTTAAAGGCATTTACAAATGAAGCCAAAGCTTAAGCATATATTTTTAGACTATTTTTTGAAATTATATCAGATTGTGACGTTGTCCCCATTCTTAAACTAATTTTAGACCGATTTTATAGACTGTTGGCTCGTAATAAATGAAGAGGTATAAAAAGAGGACGATACCCATCCGTTTAAAAAGAGTTAAATACCTACAGCATCATCGATGGCTTTAGACATCTATTATAGATGATTTAAACAGTGTTCGAAAGACAGATTCGGTCACACAGCGAATAAACAAGAGAATTCGCCCTGGATAATAAGGGATTGTCATACGTACATACTAAATCTAGACACTTACGCAGGGAAACACATCCCACAGGGGTAGGCCGAGAACAGAGACATGAGATCCTGACACACCTGTTTGGCCTCTTGCATAGTCATGACTTGAGGATACTCCTGGATCATTTGGTCTGGTCATTTATTTGAGAAAAATTGTTAAGGTTAAAATGTACGCTATCAAAATCGATTTTCTCGACATTCAGGTATTGACATCTGAATTATCGATAGTTCGATTAATCCGGTAATCGGACGTAGACCAGACATCTCTCGAAATTCGCGGCCTTGCCCTCGGATCGGTCGTGACCACCCAATTCCAGGCTTCACTGGATAAACCATTTACTTTAATCGAACGATAATCTTGTCGATGACAGCTATAAATTATTATAGTTTCATTATTACACAAGTGTAAAACAGAAATACATAACGTCACACCTATTTCCCGTAGGGGTAGGCAGAGTAAAATGATAAATATTATTCAATAATTTGATTTAAAGTGTTTAATGATAGGTACTAGTTTCATGAGGAGGCCTTGTAGAATAGATTGACAGGTTGCGTTTAAGTTGACGTTTGAGTGCCAAAAGTTATAGTGATTATCATTTACGTCATGTTCGTCGCTACTGGTGTTTTTTCTATCGATTATCTTTTATTATTAGTATAAAACAAACTCTATGTACGGTTAGTTCTTTTAAACTGCGCAACAGATTTTAATGCGGTTTTCAACAATAGGCAGAGTGATTCAAGAGGTTTATAAATAAGAAAAAAACTGTAAGTAGAGATAAAGTAGGTGTTTAACGAAGTCGCACCGGGTCCACTAGTTTAAAATATAAGAACTAGCCACGAGTTTGATTGCCATCTCGTCTGGTGCTAAGTTATGATGCAGCCGAAGATCTTTCTAAAAACAACCCTCGAACTAGCCTTGAAAGTGACAAGATTACTATATTCACGGAACACAACATACTCCAGTCCAGTCTTCGAGGAGGCCCAGAAGATAATCCATAGTAATAAATTAAATAACTAAATGAAATAACTTTACATTCATCTATAGTTCACAAAGCGAATAACTCAAATAATGCTTTCAATTTCGACATAGCCATTTAGCATTCGATACGCGACCACTGAGGTCTAGAATACCAATGAGAAAGGTCAGTGTTGTGTTTCCACTCGGTCGCTGTTATACAAATAAGAATACTTAATTAAAAGCAAATACCTGGACAGGACAAGTGGCATTTAGAGAGACTGACCACTTTTTTGTGAAATCGAAATATATATTTTTTATATCCATCGAATTTAACATGTACGATGTATTTCTAATAGCACTGGCCAACTGAGTGAATGTCTTGAGTAAAGGTGCTTCCCTACCGACACACAGTGAACAATGTTCTTAAATGCATCGCAGACTAGCTTTTGCCCGCGACTTCGTCTTGCTTCTAGTACCCATTATTATGACGAGGTTTACCTATGACGGTTCAAAAACTCGCCTCCGTCGATCTATGGCTCTCATCCAAATAGGTGACAGGAAGAGTTAGAATAGACTTAGCAAATAAACCTAAAATAAATCTATACTAAAAGGATCATCACCATCATCATTAACAGCTCCTAATAGTCCACTGCCGGACTTGAGCCTCCTCCACAATACGCTCCATGCGTTGTAGGCTGTAGTCGCCGCTGGCCATTTTCTTGTTTACAGAGGTCTAGTCTGCCTCTTGGGCAATAATCGCCTTTCATGACACCCATGTGTTACAAGGATTGGTGCTATTCTACTCTGCCGGATACCCGCCTTAAAGGATACAATGTTGCATTCCTACCTATCGTAACCCAAATACCTACTCGCGGGCGACACTTTCGATTTCGCGCGACCAGTAATTAGCATGGCCTTAACGTACGTGACGCTTCGTAACACGGAACGCGACTGCTGTAGTGACTAGTCTTCTAAGCGAAAACTCACTGCCAGACCTTAGAAAAAGCGCTAGATTTCTGTATTCTGTATTAAAATCATTCGTAACGTATAATAACGTAACCGACAGAATAACGTCAGAGGACCTTGATAAAATTTGCATATAATCAAATATTTCCTAAACAACTGAACCGATTTTCATGAAACAAAGCTAAGAACAACCTCGATTAAACTGCCTTTCAAACAAAGAAAACTGAATTGAAATAGGTTTATCTCTTCGGGAGCTACGATGCCACAGACATACACACAGAGCCACAGATACACACGTCAAACTTATAACACATTCTTTCTTGTCGGCGGTTAAAAAGAAGAGCTAAAAACCGTATACAAGAAAATCGAATTGATAAGGCACATCAAATACAAAAAAAAGCGCTAGATCCACAGCCGAAAGCGCTAAGTTGGCAACACTGCGCGCCGGGCTTGCGGGAGCGTTTCCGAATACGCGGGAAGGAAGCCATTTTCACTTTCTTTCTCCAAACGACTGGGCCGGCCCATTTCGATGCTGATTAGTAATGCAGGCGACGCATTTTGCACTTGCGTACGGCAGACAGTGGAGCAAGACAATCAATGGAAACTAATCGATGAAATAGAATACGTAGTAGTAATTACGCCACCAGTTTTTAATGAAAAATAAGGCTCAGATTGCTTTAGTACGTTTACGCTGCTCTTTTCTATTGTCTGTAACGTTAACACATATAATTGAGTAATTACATTATTTACGAGTTCGGCAAAAACGCGCATTTTACGCATGACTAACCGCAGAAGGTTAAAATCTTGACTAATTTACATATATTACCTTTATGCTAACCAAGTAGTTATTAATTACCAATAGAACAAATTATTGTGCAAAGAGTGGTTCTTCGATAGATTTTTAAAACGCGACGTAGGGTTATCACAAGTTTTGTGATAGTAATGTACAACCTATGGACGTTCGTGTACACCTACTTTACCCCTACTTACCCCTTCTTTCTTCAATCACTCTATCTATTGAAAACCGCTTTTATATCCGTTGCGTAGTTTTAAAGATCTAAGCGTACATAGATACAGACGGCGTAAAGTAAAGACGCGACTCATGTAGTCCGCTCTCGTAAATTATTTGGTTTCTAGGACCAATTAACATGTTAACATATTAACATGTTACTAAATAATGCGTCTCAACATATCATAGCTACAATAAGAAAAAATAAACAAGTTTATGAGCAATGGCAATTCTACGCAGGTACAAACTTGATTGCATTCAAAGTTTTTTTCTTAGTTTTGATCTAGTAGGATCGCTTACATTGAATTATATTTTAATTGCACACTTAAATTTGAATTGACGTAATGACTAAATCGATTCCGATATTTTATTACAGTAGAAAACAGATAACAAATAATTATTGTTATGTTATTCTGTTATTCTAAATTGAAAACTAGAACGCATACGTTTTTATAAGTCCAATGAAAGGAATACTATTATAAATTGAAACGTCTATTCGAAACATTAGAAATAACGCACCTTACAGAATAAAATGTATGTTCATATGTACCCCTGCTAAACCTCTTTCGCTTCATAAACATTAAATCTTTTCATACACGCTCGTCGGTTTAGTACTGTCTGGGGGGCATTCTCGCGCTGTGACATCTCAAATTCGACATTTTCTCTAGCCATGAAACTGTATTCAAACATTACTGAAATTGTGATCTTCAATAATATACGACTGTCGAGAGTTAAAAAAATATGTTTTGGCTCAGACATTTCTATGTCAATATTAATGGAGATTTGTGGCTAGAAAAAAGGTCGAATTCGAGATGTCACAGCGCGAGAATTAGGCCCTTGGATTTAAAATTTCTTAAAAATGTCCTCGATTAGACAGTGATACATCGGTAGATACGTCTGATTATTCGCTCTCGTAAAACAGTCGTACTTTTCCATTCAACGCAAGTAGTAACCATTACTCTCAATCAATAATCCTTGGATTTGCATTTTGACCTTATTAATTCAAACTGGGAATTCATAATTAATTTATTATCTTTGTTATCTCTCACAAAAGGACATCGAATATAGAACAAGGGAAATTCTAATTGTATTCAGGCCAGTGATACCACAGAGACCATTTGTTTTAAGGTCATATGCATATTCACCAAAAATCGAAAAAGACAGAGTCCACAAAACGGGTCCATAATAAAAGAATACAATGCATTTAATAGCCAGTTCGCCGAAACAATTATCATTATTGAATCGTTGTCGGCCCTAGTGCCAGCGTTCGTTAATCGTTATGTTATGACCTCCACTTGCCCCTGACAACGAGATCTAACCAAAATGTTGATTGTATCGTGTAACACAATCGTATCGGGTGAACGACATTCACCGAGCCTTTTCATGCAATTGAAAACACATAAAAGATGACTTCCACAGGATACTATTGTTCTGGGTCAATTTTTATCTAAGCGGAAACAACGCCGCGAATTCATTAATGGTTATTTAGTTGAAACTAAATAAACTCGATTGTTTATATGAGGCGCGTATTATGTCAGTTTTTTTTAGATTTTGTACGAGCTTTGCTTTTGTGTGTTGGTTTATATGGCGTGGCGTGTAGGTACCTATAAGTCGAAGAAACATTATCTATTGATACAGTTCGGTACTGAACTTTATGGAATAAGTAAGAGTGAAAATGCAATTTTTAATTTTTAAATTATCCTTCCTTTATCTCTATCGTTTGTATGTATCTACGTTTATATGTTGGAGGTAATACCCGAAACTCTAAGACCAATTTGAAAATTCTTTATCTAATAGGAAGCTACATGATTGCCGAGTACCATAGGTACTTTTGATTCCGGAAAACTTATAGGATCCCGCGGTATAGTTGAATGTTTACAAAAATCCGAACTACGCGTAGCTAAAAACCGCGGGGAACAGCTATTCTATTACCACAAAATAGCCCTTTTCTACGTAAAATATTCCTTTCAACCTAGCGTCTAGTTCTCGGCACGTCAAAAACCGCTCGATCTTTCCCTTTCCTTGCGTCAGCGGCGCACGCGCTTCTGGCAGCGCGCAGGTCACTCTAGGACGGAGTTAGTATGCGCGCAGGTCCGCATCCTTGTCGAGTATGCCAGGGACGGAGCTGGCACGGAATGGGTAAGATATCGAATATCTGGCATCAAACACAACTGTAATCAACTTACAACTTACTTTGTGCTGCTAAATATGGAATAAATCAAGTGTATTGTGATTTATTCGCTATTTAACACTAAATAATGGCATTAATAACTGTTGCTAGAAAAAGACGTGACCTTGTTCTATTTAACAATTGCAATGATTGTGATAATTATGAAAATTACGCATCTGAAATGCTAATACACACATTTATTGCAAATTAATATACCCAAACACAACTCTTTGTTACGCACGATACATTAAAAATATACACAGTATATTTACGAAAAAACTAAATGGTCACAATTTTATGTTGTATGTATTTTGTTTTCAATTTTACCGATTGTAGTGAAATATGCTATATATGTTCAGCACTTTAGGAGTTCAACGCAGGACGTTTAAATGACAAATTTGTTTTGTTCATTCTTTCTATACAAAATAAGAAAGTCTGCAAAAACTAATAAAATTTTTTTAGGACCCTCAGCTGATAAGTATAAGTATATGTTATAAGTACGGCCCTGGCAACTATTCCGTTGGAATTTGATGAGAGGTGGCATTGGGTCCGTACCCGCGACCTCTGTCAATCGGCTGTTACATAACATTTTCCTTATCAATCACACATTATCAATGTTACTTTTTATAGCCTGATTCGACTTTACAATTTGATACAGGATAATACATAATTTTCCATTTTAGTTGTAATTTTGCGTTTGCTTTGTACCTAGAGCCGCTTTCGTTCGACCTTTATAATGCATACGGCTAAGAAATGGAACATGTTGCCTGCGAGTGTGTTCCCTAATCAATATAATCTGGACGCCTTCAAGACTAGAGTGAATAGGCTGTTCCAAGACGGGCATGCTCCATCTTCGGCCGTATTGTCTCTTACCAACAGGTGAGATGGCGGTCAAAGCCTATCTTGTGTTATCTTTATTAACTAAAAAATAGTTTTTTTGCATTATACTCGTAACTCCAACAGTTCCTTTTCCCATTTAAAGGCCTTTAACTCAGTGCAAAATTACACACACGACAAGGACAAGTTAGCTATTTTTATACAACTATTTATTTTACAAATTTCTCAGGTTGGCGTAAAGTCAGCCGTATGTACCGAACAGGTTTGTTTGACCTAAAACCCGATATTATTATTGGTCCGCGCTGTCGGGAGAATGGTATTTAGTAATGAGAGTTCCGTGTTTGGGCCCAAGGTTGGGCGCTATCTCATAATTGTTCCTCGAACGGTCTCTGATTTAAAGAAAAGTAAAATATGTGGATTATAATACTTATAATTATAAATACCTATGGGTTGAATAGTAATCGTTAGTAGGTAGGCAACATATTGTGTACCTAGAAGGTTGCGATTTTGGTCCGAAGATTGATTAATGGACGGATTTATAGATTAAAGTGCACTGTATGATACAGTCGAAAGTCTACGTGATGTTTGTGGCTAGTACCTACAGCTGGGATTAGAAGGAATTCTACATTATCTCGGAACATACCAAAATGGCTACTTTATATTTGTTTTCTTATCATCATAAATGGATAAAGTGACCACTCGACTCTTACAAGAGTCGGGTAAGTATATTGTAGGTAGAAGAAAATGTCTAGTTTATAATAAATCTGTATATTTTATTATACGTTCGATTATTACAACGTATGCATTACTTACTTGCGCTACATGAGTTGGAAGTTAGGTAGGTAAATTTTATTGTAATTTATACTGCAATCTAATTTTAATAATTAAAAACTAAAACTATTTTTCTAACGGTCAGCCATGTACGACAAAACATAGACTATTGTGTTCACATTGATTATGTGAAAGGTTAATACATCTCGTGTACCAGTTCCATACATAATGCATACATTGGGGGCTGTATATTGACATTTAGCTTCACAAAATCTAAGACGATTGTATTTATCTTAATGGAAAATCATTCTGAATCTAAAATATAGATAAGACAAAAGAATATACCTTAGAAACCAAGCTACATGTTTGTGTCAAAGTGGATTTAGTTAGAGAGCATAGCTTTGTGGATAGCGATTGGATTCTATATGTAGGTGTGTATACGGAGATCTTATAAGATTATACATCTAGTGGACTCGGCGCGACTTCGTTCGCGTACACCTACTTTACCCCTACGTACCCTTTTTTCTTGCTTGTAAACCTTCCTCTAGAATGACTATCTATTGTTGAAAATGGCATTAAAATCCGTTGCGTAGTTTAAAGATCTAAGCGACAGACGGCGGAAAGCGATTTTGTTTTTTATTCACACCCGTATCCCATAAGGGTAAGCATAAATTATCTGTCATTTCAGTACAGTATTTTCATCTATTCACGCATTGCCTATGGAATGTTGTGATTTCGAGAATGTTCCTGAATCTTCCAAAATCTTATCACATTAAACCCCTTAATCGCTTTGATTGTATGTGTTGTATAGATAGGTAATTACATGCATTAAGATAGTGACATTCGTTTCCAATGTTTTTATTTTTAGTCTTTTTAAATTTCTTTAACCAGTAAAAGCGAGCGAACTCATAAGGTAGCATATTTTTGGCCTCTGTTGCCACCAGGTGAAATGGCAACGTAGGTAGGTACCATTCATAGAAAGATAAACGTAGATAACGGAAACATATGTTTTCAATTATACCATTTAAAAATTATGTAGGTACGTGTCATGTGGAACCGAATAAAGAGCTCGTTATCTATGTCTATATCTAAATTATATCAGTATTCAAATACGGAAATACTCTGTAAAATGGCACAAACGTATCACAGGAATGGGGATTCTAGTCTACCGTCATTTTATCTCAAAGCCAACGCTATCACTGTCAATTATTTTTAATATAGGTAAGTATATGGACCGCTTATCGTAACAAACGGTAGCCATACGTAACTCGGTTACGGATCTGGTGTAATAATAATAAAACTGTATTGACTGTTTAATAATAAATAAGTGTTATCAGGACGATTTCAGAAACGTGAAGCGGTGATAACGAAGTACATGTAGCATCAGGTTGTTTTGCTCATACAATGTTAAACACGTCATGAAACCTGCAAATTCAGGCAACTGAATTTGTAACTATTATCCAATCTGGTCAGGTTCCCCTGGTAGCAGGGTCACGGAGGTCAGATGGTGGTCGCTCTACTGTAATAATCTGATCGCCAATTTCTGGATCATGGTCAAGGCGGACCCCGGGCCCTCGTTCTCGAGAGCACAACCGGGACATTAACGCCAAGATGATGAATGTTAAAACCGTAGTCGTGAGGAATATCGTCAACCCCTTTTTACAAGCTTTCATTTCACTTGCTCTGACCATTTGTTGGTAACAGATTGAGCTGAAATTTGGTATACCTATGTAACTTGGATGAGAATGCATTAATATGGTATCATGGAGTTGGTCCGATGATGGAGTCGGAAGGTGGTCATAGGAACTAATGAACGCAATAAGATAACCCCATATTGTTTGGGAATTGTCTTGATGAGTAGGTACTATACCGCGCAATAAAAGCTTGTTATGACTACTGTTTTTATTTGAGAACTTATTGATTGCAAAGGGTGGCACACGGCCAGACGGTTCACCTGATGGGAAGTGGCCACTATCGTCCAAGACATCTGCAACATAAAGGGAACCGATGCGGTGCCGACCTTTGAAGTAGCTGTAGACACCAGTTTACCCATTTCATTGAAAGTAACCACTTATAAGTTCGATATTTGGGTATGTGTATATGCCTGTGTGTCCGTGTGTTCGTCCGAGTGGATAGGTGATACCGCTTACTAGATAAGCGCACCAGGAATAATGGCAGTGAAATACCTATTGAAAACAGATAACTAAAAATTACCTACTTTAGTAAGCTTCAATTCAATATCATACCAATTTGGGATTAAACAAATCGTCTTAGTGAAGATTTCAAAGTAGTATCTATGATACCTATCGCACGTCATTGGGAAACCCATCACGCTTCGATTGAGGATTATCCCATGCTTTTGGGCTTAACAAGATAAAAGTTGAAAATAAACACTGCACGTTGTTATGTTATGTTAGTAGGAATATAAGCTTGTTCGCTTAGCTGTGCGATTAGATAATTACAACACAACTGCGAGTATTATTATAATTCTTCGCGATATTGTTCTATAATTATAGTTGGACAGGCGATAAGAACACTTTGTTTATAAATGTAAAAAGACTTTTGTGTTTTCCACTAGAACAGCGTAAACAAGAATAATTTTAGAGGAGTGTTTCCTAAGACTTTCCTAAGAGTATAGAACTAACCTAAATATTTGACTTGGCTAGTTTTTAGCAGCAAATCAAATATTTAGAACAATAAAAGGTAACAGTATAATAAGAATAACTTGACATAACATAACATAAATAACTAGAATAATCACACACATTAGAGCTCAATAGATAGGCGGACAGACGATGGAGTAAGAACTGAAAATACTATATACATTTAATAGTTCATAAAAAATAACAACAACAAAAATTGCCCTAGTTTCTCTATCAAACTATGCAATTCTGACGCAATGTAGAGGTGCATTGTCTAGGCTGGCAATGTATTGTCTGGCATCGACGCATACGCATCTAAGCTATTAGACGCTATACTTGTTAATATCAAGGACCTGACACACACGAGCTGCGAGGGCCTCGACATCGCGCGTGGTTAAGAAATATGTTAATATATGTCGACTAGGATTCAATGAAAGAACGAATTTACTGTATTGCACAAATACACAGAATACAATAAATACAAATTTTCTTTACTTCTGCTAAAGTAGCAGCAGTGGTAGGAATCGATTGGAATGAAGTACTGGGTAACAGTTGCTACAGTACACGGCTTTTGAAAAGCGAAGCGACGCGTAACATAATATAAGTGGTACAAAAATGGACTATGATTTGCTCTCACGGTTTTTGCTATTGAATTTAGTCTAATAGAATAAGTTAGTGAGTGTCATTAAAAAGGATAATAAGTAAAAACTATTAGTAATCTTTTGTAAACGCATGATAGTCAACTATGTCGGGCTCATGCCTGATTCTAAAAAGAAAAGTACTGTACACATACAAATACAACTAAACCAACAAGAGACATAATAGCACAGATTAAAATAAGTAGGTACGCTACTGGTGTGTATTTAAAGGCAATTTTATGTGACTGAGGATCGCATCCGGGATCCGGCACAGCAGAGTTTACGAGTCGTCAAACACGTACCCATTAAGAGAGAGGTTTTACTATCGCCGCGATGAACGCGATATCTGCGGTGCGAGATAGTAGGAACATAACAATACGTAACGCACGTAATACTCGTAAGTCTTTGTCATGATCATTATCCGATAGCATTATTTCCATCGTTTCGTCGGGGTGAATAAAATCTGAATAGTCAGTAATATTTGTGGTAAAAATAAAAATAAATTACGATTGAGCAACTGGCCGGTAAAAAATGTTTCCAATTTAGTAAAAAATTGATTTCTACCTGAACGTAGTCTATAGTCTTATGCCATGGTTCTATCCACAATTTTGTAGGGAAACTTGAAATCGGAGGCAACAGAATTCTGTGCCTTTTAAACAACGCAACGAATCTTAATGCGGTTTTCAACAATATACAGTGATTCAAGAGGAAGGTTTATAAGCAAGAAAAAAAGTGTAGGTAGGGGTAAAGTAGGTGGACGCGAACGATGTCGCGCCGGGTACACTAATGTATATTTGGTAAGGTGACGTCCGCATTGCCACTAATGAGACCGCAGACCTTTGTCTTAATTAAATACAATTGCAAGATTTTAGAAAGTAAGTGTTTGTAATATTATCATATTTCATATTTCTTTATTAGTATTGTTCATACATTGTCCAAAATTCAGTATCTAGGTATACATTATGTCCTAACTAACAATGCATATATATTACCGAACTGTGTGGTTTAGTTGGATAACATCTTCCGTAGTGGTCTTCCGGGTTCGATTCTCGGCCAAGCAGGAATTGAAATGGTGAATTTTAATTTCTGTGACACGGGTTTGGGTGTAGTATGTATAAATGAGCATTAGAAAAAACAGTTAACTTACACCCATAACACGAGCTTTGCTTACTTTGAGGCTACATGGCGCTGTGTGAATTCGTCCAAGCATATTTATATTTATTTTATTTTTAATATTATCTACACGCGAATTAGAATGCGACAACCACTAGTGGAGCGATAATACCGGCAATGCAGAAAACATAGGTATTAAACTATGTTTATGGTTATTTAATACAAATGCGCTGTGAATAAAACTCAGCATAAAACCATGCGTGTGACGAATAAAGTGTATATTATATTTGTTTATTTTATAGCGTTGGAAATGTCAGGAGTCGATAAATTAAAAATTCTTTTCTTTTTGAAGACCTGAGTGGTTCAGTTAGTATACCGGTCTACCGCGCAGACGGGTTTGGTTCCCGGCCGAGCAGAAATTGAGGTAATGCATTTTAAATTATTTTTTGAAATGAAGAGAAAGTTTGTGAGGACGTTTGGATGGTTGTTAATCTGACGCAAAAACTACTGAACGGATTTTGATGAAACTTGGCAGTAATATAGCTTTTAAGCCAGGATAGCACATAGGGTACAGCTTATCACGAAATTTAATGTGGTTCCAGCGGGAACGGGTCTGGAACAATATCTCCGAATTTTATTAAAGGTCTCTTCTGACGCGGGTAACGCATAGGTAACTCCCATGATGTTGCTGATCTCCATAGGCGGAGGTAACCACTTTCAATCAGGTGGCCCGCATGCCTGTTTGTCTGCCGTATACTATAAAAAAAAAACTTTAAAAAGGACCGACATCGCGTGCCTAATTTGTCTAAACTTGAGCCGGCAAAAACATTACACAACAGATCGCAATTCCAGATTACAGGGTAACGGACGAACTAAATTGAGCGTTAATTTTCACATTAATTTACAAATAATAAAACGCAATGTCAGAACACTAAACATACCGAACCTCTTAATCACCTGCATACCCGGAACTCGATTTGGCACGGAAACCGAATTGCTCGTATAACTTAGTTAAATAAATAATCTTGGCGTCAATATTGTCAATATCGCGGTCGTGCTCACGCGCGAGGGCCCGGGGTCCGCCTTGACCATGATCCAGGATTTGGCACATCAGGTAATTGCAGTAGAGCGACTGCTATCTGACCTCCGTAACCCTGTCAGGGTAAGCTGATGAGATTGCATCACGGTTACACATTCAGTTTCTTCACGATGTTTTCCTTCACGACAGTAAACGTAGTATGTATGTAATATAGAAACTGGATCATTCTGTACCCATACCAAAAGCTTATGGAGGTAGCACTTGCAGTAATCTAGATCCTATAGAGGCAGAACTTATACTTGGGTACTAATAAGAAAAGAAGGTTACGTTTTTATACAATTTTTTTTTATATTTGGAAGGTAGATATATTTTGTTGAATTTTGAATAATTTAACACGATTTGGCGGTCTCAAATCTTATTATGACGCGTAGAAATATTGTATTTTAATTCGTAAGAATACGTCTTTAGATTTAAAAATAACTCTTTTCCAATGTTTTTTCTACAATAATACTCTACCTACTCTTGTTCATTAGAATATTGTGAAAATATTACGCCAAGAATTTTATCTGCAGCATGAGTTTGATTAATACACCTACCTCTGCTGATAACGCTCGTGTGGTGTAGTGGAAAAGACCTAGACCCAGTAATGTCACTGCTCGTAACTTTCCCACCACCGTTGACTCGCCGTTCAGGGTCGCCATATTTATTATCGATTGAATGCAAGTGTAATTTTCTGTTATTGAAAAAATAGACAGAGAATATAAAGGCTAACAGCCTAAAAGACTAAAGAAGATATTGGTATTGCGCGAACCTAAAACATTTAGTACAATAAAATTAACCTCTTTCGGAAATCGGAAATTTTTAAGTTAATCGTGATGATGGCCTAACGACCTCGTACTTGTACCAATAACTTTCGCTATTCGACAACGATTGTCGTTTCCCGTTAGAATTTTACGACACAAAAATGAACGGTCAAGCCCGCATTGAGGATTTCCTCGTCCATTACTGCTTGATCATTGTTCATAGTAAATTAACACGAGGAATCCCTAGATTCGCGCGGCGTGCGCGCGCGCACCGTAGCGGATCGTCTGCGTGCAGCCAACTGGCATTTATTCACGAAACTACTACACATATCGTGTACACTGTTGCCACGACGGCGGGCAACCGGCGGCGGCGCATTAGCGCGAATATTAAGTTTTAGAAAATGTTGCGTTCGAGCGAGCGACTGATAATTCCGCGGGCGACCTTGGGGATTGTCCGACAATCGGTGGGGACTCGAGACTCGAGCTGGTCGTGACTGCCGTGGCCGCCATTCGGACCCAAGCCTAAGCCTTGTGAAATGTTATGTTCGTATCTATCGCTAGTAATCGGCTATCGAATCAGCTCACGTTACCTACAGGCATCTAGCCTATACGACGCATTACATTCTTCCCCTCGCCGTGTATTCGATTCAGACCGAATCGGCCCCGACGCTTTGTCTCCGACTATTGTGCGATACGTTTCGTTACTCACGCCGTGCGTATTTAATTGGCCGTCGAATAAAACAATTTTTCGGGGAGCCACCTGCACAAACATCATTGGACGCGAAGGTGGTCAAACAAAGAGTTCGAGTCGGAGCCACCGAGGCGTACGCAAATTTTGGGACAGCGTGTACAATTAACAAGTGAATCTGGTCATGACGGTCAAATTAGGGACGCTCGCGTTGACACGGCGAAAACAAATCACGTTGCGTCATTGGCGCGCCAGTTACGCGCATCCCACGAGATGTAATAGTTTAATGGCGTGAATCACCCCGTGGTCGCGTGGGAATCGAGACCGCTAAATAATACTGCACATACGCGAAGAATACACTTTTCCCTGCAATACAGGTGCAACTAGCTATCAACGCTTCAAAACGACCTGGTAACTGATTTTGGTATTTCTGGAGCGATTAGTCGCCGCTAATCGGCGCGGATAAATGTGTGTGTTCTCACGTAGCGATTCGCTCTTGGCATTGCAATCGTGTCACAAACAACTGATAAGGGCACCGCTTCCGTTGACCGGGCGATACGCGCGTTTTCACCGGCTGCGCGGAACCCGCCCACGCGGTGTAAACGGGCCACTTAAAAAAAGAACAGTTCAAACCGGGCAGCACTCGATGCACTCACCTTCATGTCGTCGAGCATGTCGCAGACGGAGATCAGCGACGCGGTGTCCGGAGTCACTTTGATGACGCCCATCGTGATTTCCAAACAAGGGTCGGGGGCACAAAAGTTCTCAACTTCTCAAACTAAAATACAGAATACGAAATATGTCCGGAACGCGGCACACGGAGAACCGAGTGGGTCGTTTGCGTGTGTCCGATCCGTCTCCCCGAGGGAAGTATCGAGTCTGTCTGTAGCGAGTGACGCGTGAGTCGGAGTGTGGGCCGAACGGAGCGCGGGACGTACCCTCGCAGTGACCGAGCCGCGTGGACTGCGGCGGCGACGGCGGCCCGCGCCAGTGAAAGGGCCGTGACGTCACACGCGATAACGCCCCGCTCGCCTCCCCCCCCCAGCCGACACTTGTTGCCACACCTCGCATCCTGCTCGCGCGCACACCACCCGCATACATCCATCCTCCTCACACGGCGCGACGCGACGCGACACCGCGACCGGCTCCAATTCACGCTGTGCCCCCGAATACGTGAACTTGGCGTTTTCGTTTTGCACACATCACGAGAAACACCCGCGGTTGCCATCTGTGTCTGAACAAAGACTGGACTCGCGACCTAGAGCCGGTGGGTGCTCGTTTTGAAAGGATTACCAAATCGCTAACATCTATGGAAAGGCCGCAATCAAAGCGTTACGACGGGAAATTAGAATGGGCTCCGCGAAATAAGTGAAGGAAGTTTATCTGGCGTTGATTAGATTAGAAAGTTATTAATTTTCGGGAATTTGTTTACGTAAACAAACTCCTAATAGAACTTGAAGTAAGTTTTCGACTTGAAAATAATTATTATAAGGGTCAGAAAGGGGAAAGTTAGATTGGTTGGCCACGCTTTTCGTAGAGGGTGTCTACGGATGACGTAGCGGGCGCCGCGCGCCCCGCCCGCGCTACGCAGGACGCGTAGAGGGTTGCTACGCGACGGGGCCTTGCGTAGTATACATTTCCAATGACGTAGGGAAAGTAAAACGAAATGACGTCAAGTGAAAGACGTATAAGTTTAGGTATGTTGCCAAAATATTATGATTTCGCTTGTATCGCAATATTATGTTGTCATTCTAAACCAAATACCTAGTTGCGGTTGACCTCAACAAAAAAGTATGATATAACATTGCCAAACGCCATTTCTTGTTTACAATGATAACGTATCGATTTGATATGGAACTTTTAGCTTTATTCGCTTGTCACTGCGTAACATAAACAAGTAAATTGTACAAAAACTGAAAACCCCGACTGCTATCCTCTTTTGCCCCACTTTATTGGTTTTAGAGAAAAAAAGATTGAAAGTCACAATATGGCATCTAAATCCGTCATATTATTTATTTTTTATTTTAATATACCCAAAGTCACTCGCGCGAACTTAGGTATAGCACCTCATAATATGTTAACATGTCTATGAAATAGACATACATACATACAAACACACATACGCTCGAAAAATATAACCCTCCTTCCGTCGCAGTCGGTTAAAAAAAGTAGCACTCCAGGGTTATAGCTGATAACTGAGCCCAGTAGCCATTTAACAGACACATTTGAGAGGGGTCATGAAACTCATAATTATACAGAATATAAGTTACATTAGTGGAATGCTAACCGATACTCTTACGGTGAGGGAAAACATCGTGATGAAACCTGCACATTCAGGCGACTGAATGTGTAACCATGATCCAATCTGGTCAGGATCCCCTGGTGTCACGGAGGTCAGATGGCAGTAGCTACACTGTAATTATCTGATCTGCCAAATCCTCAAACTGGTCACACCAAGGTACCTGTCCTACAGTGAATGGAAATTTTCTCATATTTATAAAATGAGAGTTGTCGTCCTTTAATACAAAAATACTTGATCAATACCGACTATTTATGTGCAGGTGTTACCAGTAAATGCTATTAATAAACGTCGTTACTATTATATTAATAATTGCAGAGAGATTAATGGTGCAAAATGATAGGTATTTTAAAGCGTTTATTTAGTTTCACATGTCCCCACGTCTGTTCGTAATAAAATCTTTCAAGATAAATTTGACCCGGTTTCTGATTGAGCTGAAATTTTGCACACCTATGTAAGTTCGGTGACAATGCAATGTTAGGAAACCATCGAGCTGATCTGATGATGCAAGATAGATGGTACTGAAAGCGACTTTATTCTATACTACGTAAGAATTAGTATCAGCAGTGTCGTAAGTGGAGTGCTTAATGGTGTTAGTCGTTTAGATCGAAGATGTTGGTATTATACTGTTTACCTACTTACTTGCTGCAGCGACCCAAAGAGGATCTTGGCTCCGACCAAGAGACGCCACTCATGTTGACATAAGTATCGGTATCTAGGACGACAGACTAGATACCGCTGGCTGTATTAAGTACTGAAGGATCTATCTGCGCTTCAGAGGCCGAGAAAGAATGTTCTATACTCTACTCTGCCGAAAACTACACGTATGCTATAATGGCCTAATAATAATAATAATAATAATGATATGCAACATTGCAATTAAGACAATCAACATTCTTGATCTTGTCTCGAAACTGGATTGCGGAAACGAAGGCCGGTCTCTGTTCGAAATTCGGCCTTCTTTTTTTTCCAAGTAAAAAAAATTCCGACCTGCAACCAATGCCTTCGAATATTGGAATTTACTTCGCTAAAATAATCCAATCGCGCAAACTCTAGGCGACAAGTAATTCGTCGCGGAACGGATATCTGTGTTTAATGTTGAAATGAAATCCATTTTCTCACCATTTCCACTGGCTTCTCGCAATTAAGTTTTTTATATTTTTATGGAAATTTGTCGTCGCATACGCATACGTTATGCGAAAGGAAACTTTGCAAGGCCGTTCTGTTGGTGATAATATAATATTACGGAATCTGAACGAGAATTAGTATTAGGGTTTCAATTATTGTTTTATGATGCATTTTTTGAGATGTAAATATTATGTTATTGTACTAAGAAAAATCAAGTGTTGGTCGTAGTCCACCTCAATGATAGGTAGCACTAAAATATCTACCTGGGTGCATCATACCACAGGCTTTTAACCCACTTTTATTTAGCTTGCCATGTTAGTTATTAAGTCAAATCTTTTCAGCTATTTAGCTACCACTTCCTGGTGTTCGAATTGGCTTCAATTTGGCATTCTTGCGTATCTTCGGTAAAAAAGGGTACCATGGAGCTGGTCTGATTATGGAGTCGGAAGGTCACCGACAATACCTTAGCGGATGAAGTCAGTCACAAACTCTATCATAAAATACTTGGCAGCGATTAGTTGATGTCATATCAACGTGTTTGGACAACATCCATTAAACCATCATATTATCCTTCACCTATCTATTGATGTCTCGAAAAAAAAAAAAAAAACCACGTAACAAGTTTTTAACTGCCCCAATGACCTTCACCCGGTGCGAGGTCGGCGGCGCACGCGCAGCTCCGCTCTGCGTTCGTTATTTGAATTTTTCTAAACTAATATGGCGTAACTTTCGGCGCGTGAGTGTGACAGCCCTCGTCAGGCTGTGATCGATTAGGGAGCCACTGAATACGGCATGTGTTTTTAATAATTACGCAATGGGTTCTCCGCAGTAGGTTTTTAGGTCCGTGATTTTAGACTACGGATTGAAATACTTAACTATCAAATTCACACAAAATTTAAATCACGAACAGGCTTAAGTAGAATGTACTAACTAGGTAAGGTTAGAATATTTATAGGTATACTTACTGTGGATGACCCAGTGTTTTACCCGTGTAACCTATCCATGTTAGGTTTCATATTCCGAATACAAATAAACAACAAAATAATAATAATAAATAAAAAAATTAAAGCCTAATTAAGTACTCTGCCAACCTAACAAATTACTAACTATAGATTTTAAAAACCTTGCCCCAGGTCCCCAGTGCCAGGAAAAGTGGCTGGCCGCTTAATTAATAATTATTATAAGAGAATAGGTACTTCCAAAATATTAATTTAGAGAACACTGTAAATTATTTTCAATTATAAATTCATATTCATTGATATGGTTGCGGGTAACCGCTATCAGCGTGATAGTATTCGTACCTAAATAAATAACTCATTTATTACCTAAGTCATAAATTACTATAGTCTTAGATATATAGGTATATCCGAGCCGTTTTCGCATTCAGACGAACTCTCGCCTATTCTGCGTGGATATGGTGCACTCCAAGATACCCTATTGTTCCTGCCATCCCAACTCCTCCAGGAAACGTAGCAACCCTTTTAGTTTTACAAACGTGTCCGGAAGGGTTTGTGGTTGTCCGAGATGCTCAAGCCTGTATGATGCCACCCCCTCGTATGTCTGCAGGATGTGTGCTGCCGTCTCCTCCTCCCGCAGGCAGGCTCAGCACAGGGGCTATACTGACTGACTATACTCTTACCAACATTTGTTCTCGTGGAACTGTAAACTGCCTGGAGATATTACCTGCAAAAAACAAATTTAGAATTAGCATTTGAAGAAAGTTAGAAAGATTATCAGAATTAAACTTAAATATTTTAGACAGCTGTGAAGGTTGGTTGATTTTTTAAAATGCTATGATGATCTGGCAGTATGTAGTTTCCTAGTAGCACAGTGAAAAAAGACTACGCCAGTAGCGAAATAATTTTCGGAGTAGGTTCCGTAGTTTCGAAGATTACTACCAAAAGAATAAACAAACTTAGAAACTTATAAATATACAAACTAACCCTAGTACATACTTAGTGTAAAAGTATAAATTTCGGATATTTGTTTATGAAAATTAACTTATTTTTAAAATAAAAAAGAATCGCTAAACATCCTTGGAACATTCTAAACCAAATAAACAAAGCAACTAAACAGGTTTAATTTCCATAATGTTACTATTGAACGTGTTAACATTTCGGCGAAAATGCGATAGACCAATATTTATATATAAATAAAACTCACGGTATACCAAGTGTCTGTAAAAAATAAACCTAAAAACACGTATGCGGACATTTGCCGGCCAAATATTGCGCATTTTGTTTTGTTATAAAGACCGATTATTACTCTTTATCAGTAAAGTGAGCAATAATGGAATATTTTGAGATATCCTTGTTGCGGTGTCCAATAACGGAATATTTTGAGATATCCTTGTTGTGGTGTCCAGCAGTGTAGAATGTAGCATTGACTATTTGACGATTGAAAGAGATATTTAATGTCCTAATCAATAAAGATATTTTGAGTTTGAGTTTTTTTATGTAATACCACAGCCAAACAAGCATACGGGCCATCTGATGAAAAGTGGTCACCACCGCCTATGGACATCAGCAACACTAGGGGTACCAATGCATTGCCCGCCACTAAGTAGACCTCTAATATACCTCTTGAACGATGCCATATCATAATCCAAAGTAAACACTGTGGCTGGGAGCTCATTCCACATCCCGAGAATCGAATCGTACGAGCGAGAAACGTTCTTTCAAATTTCCACATTTCTTCTCCGTATTTCTTTGACTCCTCCTGCTCCTGCGTGTTGTAAAAGCCAACTAATGTGTCAGAGACAGACTCCGGAAGTCCTATCCATTTATGTCTACAGTCTTTCCAGTTTTATCTTCTAACAAATAAATTATTGAAATTGTATAGGAAGTTGTTATCCGTAGTTAGTTACTAATAGAGAATACTAAGAGATTGGGGTTAAGAGACTAGCCCCTGGACCGAAGCTACGTAATATGAATTAAGGTAAGGTTAGGTAAACAAAGTCATTAGTAAAACCACATCTCGGTAACGAAAACGTCGAGACAAGACGAGAGACGGAACTTTAGCAACCTAATTAACCGGCAGTTGTCGGACACAGTTGATTAACTGAGCCGATTTTAATAAAACAATGGTAAAAACTATCTCGATTAAACTAGCTTCCAATTGAATAAAACTGCATCGAGTTCGGTTTAGTTGTTAGGGAGCTACGAGGCCACACTATGATATTTTTTATATCAAGGGTTAAAAAACTGGTCGTCACGGAATGTCTTAAACTTTTCCGTCCATGTAAACAAATAGAATAAAAAAAAATGTGATTAATATTTATTGGTAGTTTAAGCGTCAAGGAGCGTCGGTGGCCGAGTAGTTAAGGTATCCGACTCGTAAGCGAGAGGTACTGGGTACGAATCCCACTGCGGCCGTGTACCAATGACTCTTTTCTGAGTTATGTACATTAGTTTTACATGCTAACCGATGCTCTTACGGTGAGGGAAAACATCGTGATGTAACCTGCATATTCAGGCGACTGAATGTGTAACCATGATCCAATCTCGTCAGGTTCCCCTGGTAGCACTGTCACGGAGGTCAGATGGCAATCGCTCCATTGTAATATCTGCTCTGCCAAATCCTGGATCATGGTCAAGGACCCTTTATAACAGATATGAAAAATTAGTAACGTAACGGATTTTTTCCGTTACGGCAAACCAATCGGTCTTACATACAAGGCCATTCCAACATTTAAAAAAAAACAACATTAAAAAAAAAAAATTTTTTAATTTAGGTCCTGTTACACGTTGCCACGATCCGATCGTCACAGCCGTCACCGATCGTTATGCTGTCAAACGTCATTTAAAGGGCACACTACATCCGCGACCTTGAGGTTGCGCAAAAAACTTTATAGTACTTTATAGTACTAAATAAAAAAAAAACAGCACGTGTACCAACAAAAACGCCTAAGCAATTAAGGTAATTAAAGGCAAATGAGTTATGAGACGCCACTTCGGTGAATTGCGGCTACCTATTGCTTTGTTCCTTTTGTTGGTTTCTAATGAGGAACACTGCTCGCTAGAATGGACAGTGTTTGAGCTACCTCTTAGGTTGGAAGCGAAGATTTTATAGATTGACTAGTGGACCCGGCGCGACTTCGTTCGCGTACACTTTACCCTTACCTACCCCTTTTTTTCTTGCCTATAACCTTGCTATGGAATCGCTCTATCTATTGTTTAAAACCGTATTAAAATCCGTTGCGTAGTTTAAAAGATCTAAGCGTACATAGATACATAGGGACAGACGTCGGGAAGCGACTTTGTTTTATATCATGTATACCTAAATAAAATTTGATGCATTTGGTACTTCATTGTTTTTCGAAGCTGTCAGGTTTTCCCTCTATTATATATAAAAAATCATCATAGCTCATTCTAATTCATTACGTAATTTATTATTATCTTGTTCGTTTTCATTCTTGTTGTTATATGTAATCATTCTTTTCTCACTCATACCTATTTTCTTTTGTTCAGGTTCATTGTGTTTATTATGTTTGTGGAATAAATGATTTTGTGCTACAGTAAGAAGGCCTTTGACACTAGTGAATCATGCTCTCTTTACATAAAATAAATATGCTTGGACAAATTCACACAGCGCCATCTGCCAGAAAACTGAAAAACTACTTTAAATACATACTACAACACCCAGACTGGTACAGAAATTAAAATTTATCATTTCAATTTTTGCTCGGCCGGGAATCAAACCCGGGACCTCTGTGTTACCGACCGGCATGTTAACCAACTGAACCACTCGGTCGTTACCTCAGGTCGTCTTTAGTGATAGATTTCTCAAAATACATCTAGGTACATGCATATAACAGAACCACTACATATATTGTTGAATAGTTTAAATAGCAAAATGTTAACACTTTAAAACTTTTTGTACTAAACACGCATTTTTCAAAAAGGTGTGACATATCCTGGTTGGGAAACTGGTATACTTACACGCGACTGTAGACTTCTCTTTTCGACGTAAAACGCTATAAATAGAGCATTATTTCGTCCGTCTGACCGTTCTGAGTTGTGTTCAAGGGCAACTGAACAGGATTTTGGTCCGGTTCCCATACAAGTAATCTAGGCTTTATAGACATTTTGACTCATATGCCAAATACGCCCAGGATCTATTTTTTTCTTCCGCGCATAGGAATATATGACACCTATATTAGACTATTAGTATGTATGAGTAGGTAAGTTGGTTGTATGGTGTTAACTTAGATGGCCGGCGCTCGCCTGTGGCCCGTGTGGCGCCAAGCCCGAATCAAAACAAACATCTGTTTTTATCTGTCTGTTGCCGCCGTGTGTCTGGCAGAGTAGAATACTCGTATAGCAAAAAATCCTGGAAGGACGTTTGTTACTCTTGCCAAATCCTAGATGGCTGTTATTGTTTCACACAAAACTACTGAAATTATTATGATGAAATTTTTCAGTGTTGTAGCTTATCTTAATAACAGATATAGACCTGAGCGTCGGTGCTCTAATGGAAAAAAATTGTAAAAGCTAGAACTCAATAAGATTACACAATGGATTTCGTACCCGGGTAAGGTACGAAGGTAGGAGTTTGTTGTCCATTTATATTTGCGATTGTTTGATAGTTTGGAACATTAATGTAAGACGAGTCCTTATTAGTAGACTAGGATAGACTGTATAGTAGTAATTTAAATATATCTAACACAAAAACATAATCTTAAACCAAGTTTAACAGAACTGGAGATTCCAAAAAGAATTACGACAACCGCGGCTATAAATCGAACGCACCACTTTCATAGTTATTAGTTAGCGTAAAGTCTATTAACTTTTATGATTAGTATCTATCCATACAGTTTATTGTCCCAATAACTCATTCTTTCCAATTTACTTTAGTAGAGTTATAGATAAAGCGATTTTAACATTGTCATAAACAATATATAGATATTAATATTATAACCTGTCTGGTTCACCAGTTCAAGGTCGCTCGGCGTGCTATAGAGCGTGCTATGCTCGGAGTCTCTCTGAACGATAAAATTCACAACGAAGTAAGCCGACAGAAAACCAAAAACACCGACATAGCGCACAGCTTTGGCCATATCTGCCGAAGAACCGACAACCGCTGGGATGGACTAGTTTTGACTGGAGACCGCGACTTGGCATGCGTGGTGTGGGACGCCGTATGGCCACGTGCAATGACGATTTACGTAAGGCTGCAGGAGGATGCTGGATGCGGCAAGCCGGACATGGTGCATTAGCGCCCATTGGGGGCCCTATGTCCGGAAGAGAGGAAAAATTTGTACCAAAACATCCCGTGTTATTTAATAATCATCTTTATATGACCCGGTCCGCCTTGACAGTTATCCAGGATTTAGCAGATCTGGTAATTACAGTAATGCGACTGCCATCAGACCTCCGACACCCTCTGTTAACAGGGGAACTTGACCAGATTGGATCATGGTTACACATTCAGTCGCCGGAGTATGTAGAGTTTATCACGATGTTTTCCCTCACCGTAAGAGCATCGGTTAGTGTTTAAATTGTACGTAACTCAGAAAAGGTCATTGGTACATGCACTGGTAATCGAACTCGGTACCTCTCACTTACAAGTCCGACTCATTAGCGATTAGGCCGCCTACGCTATTACAAGCTTTTGCAATGTTTGTAACATGTATAAGTATATTCGAGGCAAATCTTCCAAGCCTAATTTGACCCACTTCCCGGTGTTCAATTAAGCTAAAATATATATTTATGTAACTTGGATGACAATACATTAATATGGTTCCATAGAGCTGGTCTGATGATAATGACGGAAGGTGGCTTTAGGAACTACTAAACAAAGATAACCACATCGTCTTTGGGCTATTTAGAATGGTCTTGATGAGTTCTGTACCGCGTGATAAAAGCTTGTTATGAATAAATGTTTTCATTGGAGAATTTATATCAATCAAAACCGTCAACGTCATCGATGCTGGATAAAATTAAGTTATGAAAAGGTGACCAACACAAGTAATAAAATGGCAACAGAGCATAAAAATAACACGGCGATGGCGATCCTGATCATCAGATATGATATGAGGAAGTCACAAGAGTTTATGACCTGAATAAATTAATACGCACGAGAAATATATTCTTGACTGCATCATTATAACTTCATCACTGTTTAACGTCTATATTTTAGCGTTGTTTATTGTTAATTTTGCGTTGAAGATTTTTAATATTTTTTCCTGTAGACATACTTAGGCACAAAACCGGTGTGTATACGTGGTAGACATTCTTAGGCAAACATACAACACAGGTTGTGTATGTGTGCCTAAGTATGTAGGTACAACTTGTGATAAATATAGTCACAAGCTAAATTATGTGGCTATATTTATGATAAGCTAAATATTGTAATAAAACGCTGGGAGTTCGTTTTCAAAGAAAGATGTGGACTGGGATGGAGAAGAATAGAGAGGACTGGAGGAACTGGGGGACACCAAAGAGGCGAGTTCCAAAAAGATAAAATCTACTAACAAGCTAACAAATAAAATGTCAATACTTAAAAAAAAATCTAATTAATGTAAGATCTAACTAATGTAAATTAAAGAAAAGGAACTCACATGAGTACTCATGTGAGCAATTTATGGTAGAATAAAGGCTATTTATATTTATTTTATTATAGTCACAATAGTTACGTGGGAAATACGCACCTGAACCTGCCGGTATCAGGAAAGACCCAAGAAGCGATGGATTGATATCGCTGAGTAGGATGCGATAGCCAACGGTCTACGACGCGAGGATGCTGAAGACCGGGAGAAGTGGAGGAGAATGAGTAGGAAAGCGGACCCTGCCAGAGGTCGGGATAAGCGCTAGGACGATGATGAGTCACAATATTTAGCGTATAACTACCATCCATATATCTTCTTAAAGACGCATTACTGACTGGGCCATGTGGCGGCCGGTAAAACGCCATTTCTCTTATTGTGTTGTAATTACATGGCAACTAATAACTTGGAGTGACTTAGCTTGTGTACAGGCACGAGGCATTTCAGCTTAGTCTTCACCGGGAGTATGTTGTAGATGTAATAGAACACTAGCTTTTGCCCGCGACTTCGTTCGCGTAAAATTCGGTTACAACGTTCCAGACCCGTTCCCGCGGCAACTACGCCAAATTTATGGCCTATGTGCTATTCTGGGCTATAATCTATACTACTGCAAAATTTCATCAAAATCCGTTCGGTAGGTTTTGCGCTAAGAAGTAACAAACATCCAAAGATACATCCTTAAAAACTTTCGTGTTTATAAAATTTGGAGTATAAGTTAGTCTTATATCATTGTCTATCTCTAGATTGTCGTAAGATTACAGTTTTATTTTAAAAGAAAACAATACAAGGCTCGTCGGCCTTACTTTATCAATACATTTGACATTACATAGTCCAGCAATGGATCATTCGGCTCTTTGACGCCCACACAAAACGAACATACGGACCCTTTACCTTGTCAATTGCTACGAAAACAAACTAACTGACCATCGATTACACTCGGCATTTCATTGACGTGCCAAACCTGAGTGTTTACAACCCGCTAACTCACATATTCTATTCAATAAACCGTGTCGCTGACGTCTACATCACACCGACACTCTATACGAATTCCCTATCGTAAGCATTAGTTCCAAATTTCGACACCGGCATTGTTAAGTGCCGTAATAAGCCTAAACAACTCACTTGTTCGACCGCCGGAGGTGAATAAAATCGAAAGTATGGTTGGATTATAATCTAGGTCAGTGTCAATTCAAGGTACTAGCGTAGAGAGAGATGTGGTTGCACAACGATGGCTATTTAGACTTGTTATCGTAGGCAAGTACTCGTCGCTTCTTCTTATTCTTTGTAACCTTAGACGCAATGTTTGCAAGTTTTGACGTGAGTATCTGTAGTCTGTATGTGCCACCCAAACGTATGGAATAATTTCGATGTGGTTATTTATCGAAACAGGTTCAACTGTCGATTGGCACGTCGTGACAGTATATTATTATTTATTATTTAAAAGTCAGTCATTATTAGCTCTTTATACATGGTCACATACCTTCCAGCCTTTTACATTCTTAGCTTTGTTTCATTAAAATAAATTCAGCAGTTAGGTCGACATTTTTCGGTCTGCTTTCCTGCTCGTTCTCCTCCATTTCACCCGGTGTTCGGGGTCCTCGCCGAACCCGTTGACCCGTAAGCCGTTGGGTCTCGCATCCTACTCAACCTATGTCAATCCATCGGCTCTTGTTGAAACCTACACTTTTATGAGACTATAAAATGATAGTTAACGCACATAGCAACCGCTTTACACATCTTTTATAAATAGCAATATGCCGTATCTAAATGTTTATAAACGTAAAACATTATTCTGATTGGGAAATAATAAATACTTGAACGTGATAAAGCTCAGCCCAGCATTAATCTGTTAGTTGTAGTCAATGGGCAAGTTTATTGTACTCAGCAACAAGCTGCAGGTCAGAAAGGCTAGCCGATAATTGCAGCCTAGCTGACTGTGTGTGGGCTACCTACAGTGGACCTTGTACGTTAGATAGACAACAATGTATGTCTATCAGTAACTTTTCAACAATAAAAGAAGTTTTTTTAACCCCCGACGAGAAAAGAGGTGTGTGATAAGTTTGACTTGTGTATCTGTGGCTTTGTGTATATGTCTGTGGTATCATAGCTCCCGATTTGATGGACCGATTTGGATGCGATTTTCTCTATTTGATAGCCAGTTTATTGGAGATGGTTCTTAGCGTTGTTTCATTAAAATTGGTTCTAAAGTTTAGAAAATATTTCAGTTTAAGTAAACTTGGTCAGGGATTATAAGATTTTTTCTGTCGGTTAGGTTATTCGTTGTACCTATATTCGATATCACCGCGGGTTCTCCGTATTTTTAAAAAACGACATTAACAGTATTAAAAAAATAGATCAAATAGGTCCCTACGAATCCCTACGCAATGATGTAACCAAAAGTACCAACAATTTGCCTTTAAAAGTTGTTGATATTCTTCGAAACTACTGATTTAGAAAACTCTGAAATGATCTGTTTTCGAAAATTATTTCATTAATAAGAAGCTACGTTGTTCCCGCTGGGTGTAGTAGGGTACTTCATGCCCCGTGAAACTAACAAAATCCCGAGGGATTGTCAAATATTAGCAGAGTAACCAATTGCACGCGGGGACCGTTGGGAGCCAACAGCCAATAAGGGAGCAAATAGTCTATACTATTCTATCATCGAGTCAATGCCCAATATCTAATTATATCTGCGTAGTATACCGCTGGCGGATGTAGCGCGGCCTTGCGTAGGGCGAGTATGTAGGTACTCATGCTTTACGATCGAACGAGGGCCTTATTGCCTAAAATGACATTGGTAGAGTCGATGGATTGGTATGCGGAGATTTCGATTAGAGAGCCTATAGAGCTAAAAGTTCGATCTATACTAGGTATATGTTGATTATAAGCATACAAATCGCATGATTTTATCGCGAAGCTAAGGTATTTTAATATTAATGTATTGTCTATACCGTATATTTGTCATGAAAGTCGCTAAACAACCGAGGTGATAGTTTGAAATCCAAGGATTGAACCTATAGCCTCTCCTTTCGATTGGACGAATAATATTTAAATTCTAGTGAAAGCGCATATTACCCGCTAACAATATTACAATAATTTCGCGGTTCCGTTCGGACGAGAACTTTACTTCAACATTGCATCGATAATTATCGCCACAACCGCAAACTGTATCAATTCGACAACAACACTATACATCGAACCATTTAAATTGTGTAATCGTAGCAAAAAACGATGTTTGTTATTACCATTGTATTTGGAGCTGTTTTGGCATCACACAAGGTCGCGCTAGTCGATCGGAGCACAACAATCGTGCAAAAAAACGACACATAAATATATCATGTACGTACATAATATTATATGTTTATCGGCCCGTTCTATTAAATTATAATTATTATCACAGTCGTATGCAGTGTAATTTCTGCACTGTAATAGGTTATTTGACCTCAAAATTGCTTTGGTTGTCGAGCGGTTGATAATATGCATATATTATATGTTAATAAATGCTATGTCTAATAGTTGTACACGATGCTCTTGAAAACAAATCATGAAGGTTGGAATAAAAAGTCGAAGGATCCAGGCCAAAATGATGATCATCTCGTCTAAAGCTATGAAAAATGTCATACCTTATTCTAATGTCATTATGATCAACAACACCCCATACATCTTGTTTGCTTATTATTTGCTGCATTCGGCAGCTGCCGAATAATGCAAAAATCAACATAATTTTTCCGATCTATCCGATTGCACGCGAAAATTTGTATGGATTTTTAAGTGTTGGGTATTCCTGCACGCAATAACTACTGAGCGAATTTTTTTTGCGAAATTATAGCTCAGAATAGCACATAGGCTATAAAAATTTGGTCTGAAATTCAATGTTGTTCCCATGGGAACGGATTATGAACATAACCTAATCGGCAGAAGACTGCCGGAAAACCTCCGACCAGTTTATATATACTAAAATATTTTCTAAACGACTGAACCGATTTTAATGAAACAAAGCTAAGAAGAACCATCTTGATTAAATTGCCTTTCAAATAAATTAAACAACATCGAAATCGGTCCATTACCTTTTCGGGAGCTACGATGCCATAGACAGACACACACTTCCACACATACACATAGTAACAGATATGCAGATTCACACGTCAAACTTCGAACACTTCATTTTCTCTGTTCTGCTATACCAGAGCTTAGTAGCTTAGTATATTTGTCTTTTTTCGTCGGGTATTAAAAATGAACATTTCACAAGATGGCAAAACATCAAGGTGGCACTGAAAATTTCTCGTCATTTTCTAACAAATGCCGTAACTTATAGTAGAAATCTGGGGCACCGCTGTTGTGTCTCAGAGAAGTAACTTTTTGATACAATTTGTTCGCAACCAAAATAAGGGACGAATTTTTTTTTATCCACATCGACTCTGTTTCGTGTAAAGATCATAAAACCTGAAAATAAGGTATTAAAATGTTTCTATAACAATGCAACTAATGACTACTGGACCAACTAATACCACCGTAGGCTGGAAAATGTTTAGTTTCACCAAAATTCGTCGGTCTGTAATGCTAGGCACCGAGTTTGTTTATGTAAAGGTCGGGCAGAAAACAAAATTATACCTTTGTTTAATTTTAGTTATTTATTTCGGATCTGAGCTATTGTTTACATGGCTCCCACTACACATGAAATCCTTGTAAGGGTTGGTTTAAGTAAAGTTTATATCTTATGATTCCCGGTACAATTATTGTGATACTTATAACATTGAAAATATTTAGGTCAGCTATTCATTTGTTTGTTTGCATTGTAATGAAAAATAAGTTCACGTTATCTCGGCTTGTTATTTAAAACTGCGTTTTCCTGCTGATATAATATTTAATTGACCCAAATGAGGACACATACACACACACTCACGCCCATATGCCCAGGGGTAGGCAGAGACTATCAAGTGCCACAAGCACAATCGTGTCTCATAACCTAAACATAAAATAGATATCGAATACTCTCAAAACAATTCCAGAAAGTATATTTCCACGTATAATAATATAAATCATTAACCTCTATCAAATGATAAACACCACCCACATAGGATGGTAGAAATAAAACCCAGCCTATTTCGGGCACCTCCGGGATGGGGCACATCTCTATCACGGAAATGGCTGGCAGAGTCACGTCGTATAACGTTTGGCAATATCAGCCTGTGATCGACAATGTCCAATGGAGCCAAGGCACGTCCGACAATGCCAACATCACGAAAGCGGAACCACAGCAAATGCAACAGTCCTCAGTCAATCTATCAACGTTCGCTACGCTTCCTTCGACTGTGGTCTTTCGAAACGTCCTGCTGTTGTGCTATTTAATTTAAAGCAATCAACATTTGTATCGATAAAATATGCGGTCTGCGGTTACTATCCACTCGTGTAATTGTTATGGGAATTTAAGCTTGTCAACGGCAATTAATAGCCCGACAGAAATGGAAAGTATAATGTCACAAAATGTCATCCGCTCACGTGGTCGCTAAATGTAAGTAATCGTTAGGCAGATCGTTTTTTTTTATTATTAGACTAGCCAGACATTTGACTGCCATCTCACCTGGTGGTAAGTGAAGATGCGGCCGAAAATGGAGCATGCCTATTTATTAACAGCCTATTCACTCTAGCCTTGAAGGCACCCAGATTATAAAGATCTGAAATCTGAATGATATGCAAAAATTTATATACCTAAGCATTTTCTATTGCATATTTTCAGCACTGTATGATCTAATCTGTCACATGGTGTCTGATAGAGTAGGTAGAGTGTCGTAAAAGACGTTTAATATCTCAGAGGCGACCTACCAATAGAAGATGAGCAGCAGTGTTTTTGACCAATGACTCTGACTGACCCATAAGTTTTGTATATTAGTTGAACACTAATCGATATTCTTACGGTGACGGAAAACATCGTTATAAAACCTGCCCATTCAGGCGACTGAATTCGGTCCCCCTGATAAAAGGGTCACGGAGGTCACATAGCCGTCGCTCCACTGTGATTACGTGTCCTGCCAATCATGGTCAAGGCGGACCCTGGGTCGCTATTAAGGCGAAATTCGACGTTGCACGGACGTGATTCCATTGACGTGATGCAGAGGAGCCTCAAGTTCAGCAGTGGACTGGTATTAGCTATTACCCATCTGATGTGATCTGCAACCCATTTCAAAAGGTCAGAGATTTGCAAACCCTCAAACCAATCTGTGGACTGAACCCCACTGATTGGTTTGTTTAAAATATTTTTAACCTAAAATACCTATGTAAGGTGTGAGATTGAGACAGATAAGATTATGAGATGGAATTATCTCGTGCATTGCATAACAGTCGCATAACATATCATACGTCTATCAAGGAGATAAAAAATTGTTTTCCCAAGGTTAGCTCTCGATATCACGACTTCGTAATTTATACGAGTAACTATTAACGATTATTAGAAATTATATTACACGCCCACTCGAGAAGTGATTAATGGTATCGAAGTCAGGGAAAATGGCTGTTTTGTTATAAAAGCCGTATTTTTGCCCCTGACGTACAAAGAGGAGCAATCGTGTGCGTCATTGCGTGATTGTTTGCTTCGATTTTAATTTCTTTAATTAGTTGCATACTTAACATGTTTAAGCATAGCCGTTAGATGTAGGTAGCTGCTCTATGGTTTAAGGCCTTTGAAATTGCAGCCACTTCCTTTTATGTATATCATTCGAAAATCATTCGGTGCTGACTAGAATATTTATTACAGTTAAATGTCCAGGAAAGGCAATTAATTATTTTTAAGAGCTAAAGTTTTATTTTTAGCTATACTACACTCAGGTAATAGCCCAGAATAATACGAAGCTATTATTTCTCCCGAAATTTCAATGTGACACTCGCAGATAAAAGCTGGTATAAGTTATCATGATCGTCATTAATTAAAAAGTCAAGAATCCACCATCACCACCACCAACCTTGTCAGTGGAGCTACGGTCATTTAACTTTGAAAAAACAGTAGATAACTTACTCGTACAAAAAAAAATTAAAATGCACTTCGTTATCAGCGTGCAACATCTGAAATATTTTTGGTGCGCAAAAAAACAAACTATCAACACATCAAACTTTATCGGACGTAGCATTATAGAATCGACCATGACTTTCAAGCGTGAGGCAGATAACAACCATGATGTAAAATATAAAGATACGGTCATAATACGATGACTCGCGACCTGGATAATATACTACTTCTATATCATATAAATAAATAAAAAGCATTTGTTATACTTAATCACATGGCATATCAGCTACATTTATACCAAGAAAATTAACTATAATGACAGCAGTAACGACGATATGATATACTGTTGAATCGGACGGACATGAGAAGTCGTGCAACGAGGTCACACAGAATAAGCCATGGCTACTGCCATAGCGCTTTACTTTACCGCCAAGTCTTACTAAAGGACGCCACGCAGGGCTCGCTCGACCACATAAGCAACATAGAAAACTGGCCTCTTACCCGGGCCTTATCCAGGGAGTAACTAAATAAATATATTTGGGTAAGTGTAATACTTTGATGATGATAATGGAACTTCATTTTATTATAAATTAAAACACTTTTATACACTGGTTCCACTAAGTATTCAGTTATATAGGTATTTAGTGGAACTAGTGTAGAAAAGTGTTTTTATCGATAACATAATAGTTTTATTATGCACACGCCCCAACAATTGCACGATAAAGGTACACCCAGACGTAGCTGATAGCCTTGTTTGTGAAATGATATTGTTTTGGCACACGGCTCGGTCACGGCATAACACGTGGGTCAATAGGTTGACTGAAGTCTGGAAGGAACTGCGGAATTTGAACTATAAGTTTACTATTAGTTAGAATTACAATATTAACAATATTTACAACTTTCACAATACAAATTAAATCATGAGCATGACAATTATATCAAAAAAAGAGGATTAGTCATTGCGACATCCTTCACCACAAACGAATTCTTGGCGTTAATGTCCCGGTTGCGCTCTCACGTACGAGGGCCCGGGGTCCACCTTGACCATGATCCCAGATTTGGCAGATCAGATAATTACAGTGGAGTGACTGTCATTTGACCTCCGTGACCGTACTACCAGGGGAACCTAACCAGATTGAATCATGTTTACACATTCAGTCGTCTGAATTTCATAACGATGTTTTCCCTCACCGTAAGAGCATCAGTAAGCATTCAACTGTGTACATAACTCAAAAGAGTCATTGGTACATGGCCGCAGCCCACTGCGAATCCCAATTCGAACCCGGTACTTCTCGCTTACGAGTCAGACACCTTAACTACTCAGAGCCATCAACGCTCCTACATTGTTTATAAACAATTCAGGCATGGCAGTACCCATGGTTTAGCCCGCTAAAAGGTGTAAACCGTTTAAAAGTCATTCAGATAATTAAACAAGTCACTTCATATCAGTATCAGCCCCAATTTAAACTCCTTATTGCGGTGCAAAACCTTATTCGTCGAACTACATAACACTCCTTTGCACTTCATATCAATCCAGTGACGACCTGAGTGGTTGGTTAACATGACGGTCCGCCACGCGACCACGCAGAGGTCCCGGGTTCGATTCCCGGCCGGGCAGAAATTTAAAGGAGAATTTTAATTTCTGTCACGGGCCTGGGTGTTACATGTATAATAAGCAAGTATTTAAAAAAGAAGTATATACGTTGTTTATCAGTTTTTTGGCACCCATAACACAAGGTTTGCTTACTTTGGGGCTAGATGGCGCTGTGTGAATTTGTCCAAGCATATTTATTATTATTTATTTTATTCATGCTGTAGACGTGCTCGATTGTAGGAAAATTGCCAATGTACGCTTTCAAATATCACCACAAATCCATCTACTCAGAACTGTCAAACCACATTGCGCAATGAACTTAGGCACGGTTCACGCTGCGTAAACGCATTAACTGTTTCTAACCTGCACGCGCGGATTACTATGACATTGTGAAGGCGCAAACATATGTGAACGACCCCTTATCTCGTCTAGATAATTCTTGCATAATTCAAAGTAGCTGCGGGTCGTGCTGTCCTTTTTACTCGTACATTGAATTCCTTACGAGTGAATAGAGTAGCGTGCTTCGTGGTGTCTGATTAGAAGACTTCTAGCTATTGCCTGCGACATCGTCCGCGTGAAATTCGGTTATTTTTTATAAGGTTTATATCGACTGAAGAGAAGCTCTCCATTAAACGTAATTTGATAATATTTTCAATATTACGGTTTCAAAGCCAATGAATTTTGTAGACGTGATCCAGAAATCAATATCTACGAGTATGCCTGTGGTTTAGCTTATTTTCGTAAAAATATTTCGTTTACGAATGCGTTGCCGGCCTATCTACGCTACCTATCTCGGATACAGCGGGGTCGGCATCCAAAGATATCGGTACCACTTGAAAGCTACGCGGCGAACAAAAGTAGTTTCGAATTTCTGATACTAGGCCAGTAACGAGATAGATTATGCCAAACCCTTGTGGAGTAGCCAGACGGATACCGCCTTATCCATTTTTGCCGCTAAGCAACAATGCTTCCGTTGATGTGTTCCGGATGATGTAGCCAGTTTTATTACAGTTGCAGTAAATTACTTTGAACTATTCAAACTGTGTTTCATTTTGCATTTGGCCTCGTCTTACCTGATGGAAAGCCATGATGAGGTCGAATATGCAGCACTTCTGAGTTCGTGAGAGTTCGTGAAGCTTCTAAGAGCACTCGCATATGTGAATTCGATAGAAGATCGAAAGGCCGGTAATGGTGGGATCTTTGTTGCATTAAAGTCAAATTTTTGAATCGTAGATATTGTGGGCGATGGTTACCGCTTTCCATTAGATATATGGTATGGTGGTATGGGTATGGTGGTATAGGGTGGTGGTAATAATATACCGAAAACTATAAAAGAGCAACCCATTCATAAATTGACAGATGCTTTAAATCCGTAGTAGAGTTATTAGATTTTAAGATTGATTAACGGTAAATACTCTGTATATTTAGAAACTACCCATTTATATGCAACACCTAATGTAGTTATACCATATTCTTTGCCAATCAATCATTATTTTATTCTATTAATGAAAGATAACAGTATGTAGGTACCTACACAACGGTGTTTTTGTTGTAATACCCGTAATTGTGGTAGTCTAAAAATGTACTTCGCTTTTTCTACACTCTGTCATTAGTAGTAGGTAATACGTGCTGTCGGTATATGTTTGTAAGGAAATAATTGGCACCCTCTTATGTGTCGGTAGCTAGGTGTACCTATTTATGAACAATTTTCTTTAACAAGCAGCCTTGATACTTTCGCATTGCTGCGCATTACCTACATTTTTATTTCTTTACATTGTTTTGTGTATTGTGCCATGTGTGTGGGGGTGGGTACATATACTTATCTACTTCGTAACTTCTATCGTCAAGAATTGTCTTCAATATGGAGGGAAAAATTGTGGACTAAAGCTTGTACAGATTATTGAAACAAGATGAGTTACCTCCCTAAATAAGGATTATTTAGGGAGGAATGTATATATATACATAAAGATCACACCTGTGTCCCACAGGTGGGTTAAGCAAAAACTATGGACCGCCACTAGAATACAAAGACTAGTCAATAAACACCCGGGACGTATTTACATAACAGAATGAACTAGCAAATGATTACCCCAAAGCCGTCTCTGGCGCACGCCTGGCTCCAGCCCTGATCGGCCTTGGGCCGCATTCAGAATGAAAGTTGATCTAAAGCAACAGTCGCCAGCAAAGGACAATGGTAAAGTGATACGGTGCGAACCGGCCTTCGCTGTTTTTGTTAATAAGAGAAAAGAGATACTAAGTACTTACCTTACACAATTTATGTAGGTATAATACAACAGCAAAGTTCATTACCACTGTAAGAAAATTTTTCTTTACAGCTACAGCAACATAGGGAACTACAGTGAACGGAACGCTGTCCCTGTAGTAACTGTAAGAAAGCCGTATCTGTACATTGAAGATATTTATTTTGGATATTTTTCTGTCCGTCTGTGTGTTTGTTCGCGCATCACGCAAAAACTACTGAACGGATTTTGATTTTGTTTTGATAGTTCGTTAGCGTGAAGTCCAGGGTAAAATCTAAGTCATGTTTCATCTATTTCGGGAAGGTAGAACCAGAGATACAGCTTGACCTCTCCGTAGTACTAGCATTCATACAATACCGAGGTCAATTAAAATGGTAACGCTCGCAACAGCTAAACTGTCGGACGAAGTCGCCGGCAATAGCTACTCATGACCTATGACATTACATTACATGGACATTGTCGAGCAGGAGGTGTGAAAAGCCTTTTAACAACCGCACAGTAATATGATTCTTACGGTGGTAATTCACTTATGTTCTTGTATTCTAATAGTGGTTTTCAGAAAACAGTTTGCGCTCTATTGTGATTTGTTTTATTAAAGGTGCTGAATAGTCGCCCTTGGTGAATCTTTGTCGGCCTTTAGATCCAGCAGACAACTGGTATATCGCCTGCGGTGAGGTAGGCGGGAGGGGGACTTAAAGGGCCCACTGAAAACTAGCGTCACGGCGACAGTCGTGGCATATGCTGAGTGTGGCCCCATTGCACTCTCCACATGGCACAGGTAACGAGATTAGAGTGTCTGTTCTTTTCTTTTTTCGTTTATGTGACTGTTTTTTAATTTTTTTTTCTACCTTTTGAATATTTAAGAATTTTGTGCCGAGTGTCTGAGTGTAATAAATGTGTTTTACTTTAACAGGGTTATTTCGGGGCTGAAGGCGGGGGCGCGGGGTTGGGAGCTCAAGTGTTTTCCCGAGAAACATGATCAAGTGATGTTTCGAGGAACAAAATGCTCCCTGCCTCGCTCCCCGCACCCGACGTTGAACCCTGAAACTTCATATGCCTGAGATAATAAGCACACATCATATGCCTGAGACTACTGTAAGGCTCGCTGGTTTTTATTGATCGTAAACACTTTTTTTTGAACTCTTGTTAGAATTTCTATAGAAATACACTACATACAAATTGTAAATACGTTGCTCATGTGAAGAGAAAGCTGACAAGCCTATAATGCCTATAATTGCTGACTACGTTATCCTTAAAAACTCATTGGCGCAAGCAGCAATTTGCTGCACGATAAAAATAGACAAAAATCCTTGGCGACATTATGTTTCTTGCACTAATAAGTAGGTATACTCGCTATTGCATAACGAAGAAATACCAGTTTTATCGCAATCACCAAAATGCGTGCTAAAAGTACAATGATATGGAACGCCTCCATTCGAAACGTGCGACTTCATGAATTGAACTGCGTCATTCTTCGACGACGTTTGAAAGATTATTGTAACACAGTACCAGTTTCGGTAGCGAAATATTTTATTTTCTAGGAATCCTTGACATTTTGGAACTTTCTTCTATGGCCTGGCGGGGCACACGGATGGACAGTCCTCCTGATGGAAAGTGGTCACCGGCACCTTCGTCCAGGACAGGGGAGCGGATGCGGTGCCGGCCTTTGAGGTGATGAGGTAGGAATCGTTACAATTTTTTATTTTTATTTTATTAACAAGTACTCAACTATAAAAGGTAAAGACCACCCCATGATTCTTCCACACTTCGCTTGTCAAGTGCCCATGTAAATAGCGGTATACTTCTATAAAATGTAACTATAAACAAATAAGCCATTTCAGACCATCTTCCATAGTTTTGTTAGTAGAGAACAAAAATAACACTTGTATAGGTATATGTAGTTGTATATGTATATAGATATATTTGTATTGTAACTGTAAATACTTTATGTGTATAATAAAAAAAATTTAACTTATTAAAGGTATATAATTGAAAAAGTGTGTCTGTATATTGAATATATTTACACTTAAATGTAATGCAAGTAACAAATCGCTTATCCCGCGACCTTGCGTTGATTTCGAGATTAATAATAATAATAATAATATACCGTGAAAGAGTGCCAATCTGCAATAATAAATTAAATAAATACACGCTGGCAAGGATTGTGAGCAATCAGAGCCTGAAGCGCCAAACCCAAGAATATACCAATTATATGTATAAAAATTGAAAATAAAAGTGTCAACATCCTGAACAGTTGTTTGAACAGGAGTCCTAATAACAGTAAGTAATACGACACCGAATGACACAACCATTCGTCAGGGCAAGATCCTACAGCTATTTCAATATTTACCCTAACCTTATGTTTTATGTTCTCACATCTCGGAAGGCACGAAACGTCTGTTCATATACAAACAATTTGCAGACGCCACGAGATAATTTTTTTTATCACAGACTGTGTTTGATGTTATGTTGTAGTTTACTGAGAGGGCAAAAAATGCCATCAATGCCGACGATCTAACTTGGGAATGAGTTGTCCTACCGCTAGTGTACTCTGTCAAACATGAGGAGTCCCACCGCCTTATCTATTTCTGCCACTAAGCAAAGATTAAAGAATAACGTAGCTAGCGCAATAAGAGACATGGGACCTAATATCTTAGACCTCGCTAGCTGTGCCCGCGACTTCGTTCGCGTCGACTACAAGAAGTTTGGTATATCTCATAGGTATTAAGCAACACTGTGGTCTGGTGAAGAAGCTCTTTACTCTGAATTTGAAAACACGCAAGTTGTATCAAAAGACAGTAAGTTAGGTAGAGTTCCGTCGTGGTTCGCACAATAAATGTTGAAGCAAAGTGGTTTGTGCGAGTAGTCTTTGTAAATACGACTGTAAAACAGTTTCATTTCGCCGAGGCGCTCCTTGTTTGGTGGTGGAACAAAGATGGGCGTATTGGAATGGGCAGTTGCATTGTAGTACCCGGTAATAAAGAAATAGACATACATACATACGCTCGAAAAACATAACCCTCCTGTTGCACACTGTTACGGTTCAGCATCTTTGTTTTTATGGGCGACAGTTACTGATTTCTATCAGGGGCTGTCTACTTGTTTATGACTGAGCAGAATAAAAAACTGGACAGGTATTTAAAAAACAAAACATAATGCCTTTTATCTTTACTCAAGCTCTACTAGCGTCTTATCATCACAGCCCAACAGTCCACTGCAGGACTAAGACCTTCTCCCACGAAAGGGGAGGTTATTGCCATAATCTCCATGTTTGGCAGGCGGGTTGGAGATTGCAGTTTTATAAATTTAGCAATGGAAAACACTGCTGCTAATTTTTCAGCCTACGGAGTCTAGATCTTTTGCCTCGAAAACATTAGTTGCCTTGTACGCCACCCACGAGTGTAAAGGGTTGGTGCTATCCTACTCTGCCAGACACCACACACGGCCACGCTACTAGCGTCTACTCTAGCGTTAGGGTAGACGCATACCTACATAATTACATTATGATGAAAATCTGATGATCAGTTAGTAACAACCTAATCGACCGATGTCGGAAAATCCCCGACAAAGTCAACATTGTCATCAAAATCGCTTTTGATTAAACTGGTTCACAAATAACGAAAACCGTATCAAATCATTGTTATATTGTTAAATACTTATATTGTGCGCTATTGTCGTTACATTATTCTGATCTGCATAATCCTGGATAATGGTCAAGGCGGACCCCGGGCCCTTATGCTCGAGAGCACAACCAGAACATTAACGCCAAGATGGTTATTTATTGTTGTTACATTGTTACAACTTATTTATATAAGTTGTATAAAATAATACGTACAACTTTAATTGTTACTAGGCAATCTACGGATAAGGTATCAGCAAATTTGTTGTGAAGCTATGAGTTAACCTGTAATTAACATGTGATAACAACTAATGATTAAAATAAATAAATAAATAATACCTTCTCGTGAAGGATAAGTGGACATTGACCTGGGGGCTACAATCTGAGACCGTAATTCGTTCACATTGTTAGTTACGAATGCCCGTGTCTGTTCACCTTTCCTTTTCACTATTATTTATATGTTCAAATCCTTAAAAAGACATTACAGACTCTGAAGGCGCCGTAGGTAAGATTACGTCACCAAAAAGAAAAGTGACTTTAATGTAGCTGGAGTGGTTTTCTTTTTACTTCTAGAACCCACACAAAAGGATAAGTAAGTACTATCGCTAAGAAAAGTCGAAGATAGGATAATAAAAAAAAAACTTATTTTTGTGCCGGTTTGTGCACAGGCAGACCCACGTTTTGTGGGTCTTATAAACTTCTACTGTCGCTACATATCGAAGTGGAACTTTTCTCGTACTCTATGACGTCAGATAACCTACGGTTACCCTCACAGTCTAACAAACATCTTGATTGTTCCACAGCTTGATAAACGCCCGCATTACCTACGATTAGTTAGTTATTTCACGTAACAACAATGAGTTGACATCGCTCCATGCATCATGGGTGTAAATTATGATTTCAGTAACGATAAGAGAAGTCATCACGTTGAAAAATCCATATTGATCGAGTATACATCACTAACGATAATAATAATAATGATCTTCACGTCAATATTACGGCGGTACGGGTTCACGCACGACGTCCCAGGGTCCGCCTTGATCATGATCCAGGATTTGGTAGGTCAGGTAATTACAGCGGAACGATCTTTCCTTTGTTGACCCTGTTAATAGGGGAACCTGACCGATTGGATCAACGCAATGGCCGTAACATACACTGCTGGGCTTGAGCCTCCTCTTCAAGACGGTTGAGGGGTTATATTCGCCACAATTAACTTGAGCTTGAGGCTTTTTACAAGCTTTTATTTAACATGTACTGTTCGTATGTATGTTTGTAAGTGGTACGTCAAAATTGACATACAATTTTTCGACCATTTGTTGGTATCCGATTGAGCTGAAATTTGGTAAAACTATATAACTTGAATGACAATGCATTAATATTGTGCCATGGAGCTGGTCTGATGATGGAGTCGAAAGGTGGTTGTAGGAACTAATATACGCAATAAGATAACCCCATCGTGTTTGGGCTCATTGGAATGGTCTTGATGAGTATGTACTATACCGCGCGATAACAGCTTGTTATGCATTTCTTTTTTAAATTGAGAACCTACCGAAGAACACGCGGTTACCCTTGACAGGTTAGTGAGAGATGGCAGTATTGAAAGTACACATAAAAATACGCTGCTGCCCTAAGTCAGTAGACTACGTGTACGCTAGGTATACCAACATGAAATAATTAAGCGTATGCTAATTAAAAACCGCCATAAAAACCATCTGAATAAACATTTGACTAATCGAAACATGCAAATATCGCATTTAAATTAATATAAATTAAGAGCCAAAATACGAGTCAAGTACGAGTAGGACGTTGGTGAAAATCGCAGATACACTTTGAACATCATCCAAAACTACAATCGTATAACAAAAGATATGTTGAGGCCGATTGCTATAATATACCTACATTTAGGTACTTAATAAACTTCAGTAGTTCAATCTTACTTGATGATAATCTCAAGCCGCAACGTTAAGTAATGTAGGTACCTGTAACAAGAAAAAAATACAATGGTAAATATTGTTGTAATATAGAACAGGCAATCTATGCATTGACGTAGTTGCTACTGCTACTAAAGAAAAAAATAGTGATTGTAAAGTACTGTAAAATATTATTAATTAGTAAATTTACAAGAGTTTATCTATATTAGGCTACGTCTAGACTGCATGCAATACAACATTGGGATATCATGATGAAACCGTGCAGGTTTCATCATTCACATTCAGGCGACTGAAGTGTAACTATGATCCACTCTGGTCATGTTCGCCTGTGAGTACGGACTTCAGATGGCAGTCGCTTGCAATTATATGACAGGCAAATCCTGAATCATGGTCAAAACAGACCCCGGGCCTTCGCCTGCGAGTGCACGACGCTAAAGTTAACGCCAAGATTTTTTTTTACTATAGATGTAGGTAGGCTAGAACAGGGTTATGACATACCTAGACGTACTTATATTGTTTTCGTCCACTCTACCTACCAGTATCAGCAGTAAACTTAGCGCAAACGATAATATGCTCGTATATCTATCTACATTTTACAGAATACAAACTAGATATAAGTACAGAAGCTTAGATCTCGGAAAAATTCCTGGAATAAATTGGAAGCTATTTCCAGTACTAATCCTCTGGGATTTCGCACCAAATATTTTAATGAACTCACAAACCTTTATGAGATGAAAGGGACAGCAATTCGCACTAACGGAATCTAATCGTAAACTTTGAATGTGTGTCGGTGCATACCTACTAGTGCGCATGCCTTCATTTACATTTTCGTCCTCATTTGTGGACGTGTGGCGTACCCCTTAAGTTACATGTAGGATTCAAGGTAGAGTGTGATGTTATTTGTGATCCATTATTACATCTGTCCCTATGTATGTATCTATGTACGCTTAGATCTTTTAAACTCTAATTAGAATAGAATACATCTTTATTTGATCCTTCATGCAGCACTTATGCTAGTAAAAAACAAATTACAAAAATACATGAACTCAAATTGTCACGAAGTAACTCAAAAGAGCTAAGAAGTTTTCAACAAGGATAGACTGGCGACCCTGACACACAGTTCTTGGCTCTTTCACATTTAAAAAACAATATGTTGTTATTTCTGATAAAAAATATTTACTTCAAATACTAATTATAAAAGTTTGTCCTAGCTATCAACGCACAGCACACTGAGTCTATAAAGATAAATTAGAAAATTACGTTTATTTATTGATTCGCTAAGAAAGACTCTTGGAAAAACTTTCGCTTTTGATCTATGTGAAGCGAACCAAGTTTGCAGAAGAAAGGCTCGACTTATTAAATTCACATTTAACTATGACTTTATAAGCAAGTTGTAGTAAGTATAAGCAAGTAAGATACCTAGGCCTTGTTTTCTTGGTGCTACTATCGTTTTGTGGCAGATTTAACTGAAGTAAAATTCCATAATATGAACTATTTCTTAATCTATTTAAAATATTATTTAAAATCAAGAAGGATATTATTTTCAAGTAATTGAAATTTAGTTCTCGAACTATCTAGAAAAAACACAAGTAATAGATACATCAGGAACGCACCACCCTGTACCCGAATGAAGCGTACCGAAACCAGCTTTCGCTTTGAATTTAAATTTCATGCTAACGGAAAGGGTTTGAGTAACGTCATACCTCATAATCTAGTTTCCACTAGTTCAAACTAGATAACCCCTTTGTGGATATTGAGTTACTTGTTAAATTACTATCAAATAAGTAGTAGCGGATGTCGGTCCCCTCTAGATGGATGGGCGACCTTTTAAAGGTCGTAAGGGTCCGATAGATGTAGGAGAAACAAACAAGTTGGAAGGTTAATGACGTTTACTTAGTACAGAAGGCAGGATAGTACCAACTCAACAAAATAAATGTAAAGAACTATCCAAGGGAATGGCCGCTTTTATAATTTGTAACACGACTATATTATCGTTGACTTCCACGATATAGGGGAGAAGTGGGATGAAGGGGACATTATTTAATATGACAGGAGTGTGACGAATGGTTGTGCTTCGAGGTCGCCATAGAACAAAAATATTGTCGTCTCGACGTTTCTTATTTTACCAATTAATTGACTTATCTCTTTCAATACGTGATCCTTTCATGCCACCTCTCCCCTATATCGTGGACGTCCACGATAATATCGTCACGTGACCAATTAAAAAGCGTCCAATGAAAGTAACAAAAATTCAAATATGTATATAGTAACATTACATAAATATCTTCGTGGATACAATAATATTACGATAAACTTAATACACACACGTCAATATTTATCTGACCGTAAACAATTTTAATGTCATCTTTAATTAGTTTCAAATTAAAAGTCAATCGGTCAAGCACCGACGGTAAACAGATTATCAGCTGATTGGTAGGTTTCGGGTCAAGCACGTGGTTCTGTGAGAGATCAATACTTAATACTCTCATAGAAAAAAACAGATATTACACCTTTTCTGTCTGTTCAGATATCACACCTTGTGCTATACACACCTTATGCATTTGTTTCTTTTACATTGATCATCCATTATCTTCTCTCTGGTCTTATCCCGCTGTGGGATGAGGTAGGCACGATGTTTCTTGCTCATCTTTTGACCTTTAGATAAGTACTTTTTAAGTTTTGTTATAGGTACCTACTATGATTTTTGTAATTATTAAAGTAAAGTTTCTCTGAAACCGTATGGGTCCAAGCTGCCCACAGCTTTATCCACTAATGATCCTCGTCGATATCGAACGGTGTGTATTACGACATATGTCAAGATTTGGTGCTACATTTACTCTGCCGGTTGACGCTCATAAAGGTATAGGCACGGGTCTGAAAAAAATACTGACGCCATTCTACACTAAAGAGAAATAAACATGCGATGTATGACAATCTCTTGCCAAATTATTTCGTTGTACATGATTTACACACTCACACAGGTACATCACAAAATCTGTCAATTTGCCACTATTTTGTTTGATATTGTACCGCGCATAAAAATGGGTGGCCATTTTTTTTGCTACGCTCATGATTTTAGTGAGTATCCGTCCGTATTAGTTTCAGGTATAGGTATATTCTCATAATGTAGGTAGAAACTAGAAAAATTCCTTTCGAGGCGTAGTCCCAGAAACTCACTAAACCACGTATTAGATCTTCTTTCGGTATCTCTTAGACTCGGGGTTCTTTACCCTCCGTCAAACGACGCAAAACAAGGTTCTATTTACAATGCCCGCATTTCTCCGCTCGTATTTTAATTTAAACTGCTCTAAAACGGAGGCTAAAAATAAGACCCTCATGGCCACGTCTTGGGCGAATAGGGTGGCCATGATGCATTTGGTTCAGGATCCGTCCAAATTTAAATTAATTGTTAGCAGGACTACAGATTATTGTAGATAATGAGATAAAATTGCATTGCACTAAAACTGTTTAGTTAATCCTAACTAATAAATGTCATTTAAATCTTGGGAGCGTCGGTGGTCTAGTGGAGAAAGGGTCCGACTCGTAAGCGAGAGGTACGGGGGTCAAATCCCACTGCCGTCATGAAGCAATTTCTCTTTTTTGAGTTTTGCACATTAAGTTGAACACTAACCGATGCTCGCACGAGGGAAAAAAACAACTACAGGCAACTGAATGTGTAACCATGATCCAATCTGGTCAGGTTTTCCTGACAACAGAGAATTACCTGATCTGCCAAATCTTGAATCTGGGCTCGTGTGCGCTAGAGCACAACCGGGACATTAACGCCAAGATCAACGTATTAACGTAACAAATTACAAAATAAAATATCAAATAAAAAGTGGTTAAACTGTATAAGTTGAAAAAATTACATTTGTATGAGATACTGAAAGAATTGTTTCATGACCTTACTGATTGTATACACGTATAAACTTTTGTTATGTAAACTTAAATTCGCAATCTATTTTCTATTGTCTTGGTCTTTAGTCGTTAATTGTGAACTGTATTTACGCGTGTTATTTATTTATTTTTCTCAGTATTTACACTTATTTTCTGTCTTATTTGCATTCATAGAAAGAGAAATCAGCTGCCTTGCTGATTGAAATAAATAAAACATAAATTAAAAACTAGTTGTGATTGTAATGAAAATGATTCAGCATTTTCATATATTCTACCATAGGTAATGAAGGAAAACAATATATTAAATATTGTATTTTGAATGGGCCACGCATGGACCACAGTTCTGACAATTTCTGACTCTAAGAAGTTGATAACAATAGATATACATTTTCCTTGAAAATTTAAACGATTTTTTAAACTTAAAGAAAAGCTGGAGGTCTGCTTATGAACACGATAGACTTTATTTAGAAGATGTTCTACTTGTAAGGTACAAGGTTTTACAGGAGTGTAAAAAAATCAGTGTTAGGCTCAGTTTTGTTCACTGTCCACGAAAAGCGAGCGGAGCGCACCAACAACATTCCGTTTAAATAATTCTATCATCATAATCAGTCGTAACAATCCATTATAGTACTTGAGTACAAATATTCCAGCAGGCACATGGTCACCCTATAATTAGTAACGTAATTGTGACCGACTTAATTTGTTCCGCGGACTTCTGTTGGTGAAATTACGAGGCATTCAGTCGAAGGCCCGTCGCAAAGTTAGGCGGAGGGCGACCCGTCGCGTAATTCAGGTAACTCGGAAAAGTTACCGTAGACCGGGGTTACTTTGAATTGCGGTAACCTTGGATCGTAATGTACTTAATTGGAATAACATGTTTCACCAATTAATTGCATGGAAATTTTTAAATTATAGTAAAAGTTTGTTTCGGATAATTTTACTCGAATATATTTAACCAGCTGGTACCTGCGATCTTCACCAGATCGGCGGTCCACCTAGTGCAAGGCCTACTCACGCTGCGTCTTCCAGCTGAATGTGAAAGGCATAAGACCAGCCTTTGTGGAGATCTCTAGGGAAGACCTGCAGTGGGCGTCTTCTGGCTGATATGAAGAAGATGATAATATTTAACCATTTCTTTACTTAATCAGTCTCAATGAGTACTATGCCACATTTTTTATTCGTGTATTTATTTGCTTCTGTTCAAAACCAGCATACAAAACGAAAGCGAATCGTAGTGACGCCATCGGCAACGACGTCACAACAATTTCAAATGCTTAGCATATTCCCTATTAGCATTTCCATACAAATCCGAGCCTTAATTGTGCCCTGAAAAGGTACAATTTGCATTACAACACCCCATCTGTTTATATGCAAAGCATTTCTGAAATACGTAGCTCGTTCTCTAATGGGCGGGAATCAGAGTGGGTGGTCTCCCCCTGTCCCGTACAACGGAACCGCGATGCCACATCGGATGAAGATTGATGGTAATACATTGCGCGTTCTCTTGCATAAACGCATACGAGCGCCCTGATAACTTCTCGATGTAAATCGTGTCACTAAAATTTAACCAGCAATCGAGAATGAAAGTGAAACCGTTGGTAGGCAGGTGACCTCTTGTATTTCGGGGCGTGTGGGCGGTTGTAGTTCAAGGTCAGAGTTAAAGGTCATGTGCACAGCGCAACATGTAGAGTGCAGGTGTCGATCGATGTCCGCTATGTAGGTCAGGGGTGACCGCGTGGGCGGCAGTAGTTGCCCGCATCCGCATCGTTTGTTCGGGATAGAAAATGGATTGAATGCGTTCGGAAGTGCTTCTAGTGTGCATTTTTATTTTTATCGATATTGTTATTTATTATATGTGCTGTGCTGCAGTGCATTAGGCTAATGGACTATGCGGTTAGAATGGCGAGGATATATAAATACTGTATTGCATTCTGGAACGAGATGTGCAATCTATATAATTTAAAAAGATTTCATTATCGATAATCCACAGCAGTCCACTGCTGGACTTGAGTATTCAGTATTCGAGATACACAACAGAAAACGCAGCTACTCATTTTCTGGTCGACGGTGATCCTAGCTGGTTAAATTAGTCGCTTTAACGATCGAAAGACACACAGGTTAGTGCAGATCTACTCTATAGGATACCATAAGGCAGAGAAACCGGTTAGGTGTGAGTCGAACTCGCATACAAAGGGTTTCGTACAATGGTGGTGGTACAGAGGTGGTGGTAAAATGGTGGTAGACTCTGAGCCCTCGCGTGCCGCGCGGGCACGCAACCGGGACATAACGCCAAGATGATGATGATCTAAATCTTTACACTCAAAGAAGCGTACTAAACATACTTTCGATATAAGTAACTATTTCTCGACCTTCATGAAAGTCTCAGGTTACAATATTTCACTCGATTAGAATTTTATAGAAAACTGTGTACTCGTAGTACTGCGAGCAACATAATAAAAACTGCATTCAACAACATTAATCTGCTTTCAACTGATTTAACCATGAAATTATAATAATTGACTTGTGTGGTTCAGTTAGTTAACATGTCTGCCACGCAGAGGTCCCGGGTCTGATTTCCGGCCGAGCAGAAATTGAAATCACATCACAGCCCATATCAGTCCATTGCAAGACTTAGGGCCTCTCCCAAGAAAGGGGAGGTTATTGCCATAATCTCCACGCTAGGCAAGTGGGTTAGAGATCGAAGTATTATAAATAATAATGAAAAATGCTGCTGCCCATTTTCCAGTCTACGGCGACTCTAGATCTTTTGCCTCAAAAACATTAGTCGCCTTGTACGACACCCATGAGTGTAAGGGGTTGGAGCTGTTCTACTCTGCCGGACACCACACGGCCCACGGAAATTAAAATGATGAATTTTAATTTCTGTTACGAGACTGGGTTTAGTATGTATAATAAGTATGTAAAAAGTTTATCAGGTATCGAACACCAAATACCACAAGCTTTGCTTACTTTGGGGCTACATAGCGCTGTACGAATTTGTCCAAACACATTCAAGCATATTTATTTTAATCATCTACCGCATAATACGTCAGCATATGCGAATCCTCTAAGCGTGACATCCATATTTTCCGGCATAAACACCATTAGGTACCTACATATACTTACTACATAGGCAACAGCGAAGCGTCTAGCTACGATAGGTATACGAGTCCGGGAAATTTCCTCTAAAATTTTCGTAAACAAAACACAAATGAAGTAATTTCCATAAATTAAGTGAAGTCGGACAGGTTGAATAAATTACTGGCGTTCAGCGATGTGCCGAGTCAAACGCGAGTTACCACGTGAAGGTACTTGGTAGCTAACTACCTCATATTTGATGATGATTCTCTTTGACATGGAAAATGAGGCTTTGTTTTTCGTTATTGGTGTACTCATACGTCATTGTCTTAACTACGTATAATTGTTTATAATATCACCTAGAAACGCAAAAGGCAAGGCATTTAAAATTTAAAATAAGGTTATAAATAATTTGTTTAGATGCTGTTAATAGTGGTACGTTTGATTTATTTAAGATGCGTGTTTCCCGAGAGAGCTCCATACAACAATACATATTTTAACGAAAGGCTGACAAACCACAGGCATCGATATTGGTTTCTGGTTCTCGTCTACAAAATGTTTACGCTATGATAGCGTAATATTAAGAATATGATCAATCTACATTAGTACGGAACGCGCCTTAAACCTAAATTTCAATTAAACTCCGTATAAATACATCACTTTTGAAGTAATAACTAACAACTACCTACATGTTCGCCGCATGACAGACATGTTATTTTTTAAACTTTCCAAAAACACGCATCAACATCCAGTTGGCAGTATGTTAATAAAATGGCGTATCCTACCAACTTCGTAGCATCTCTACGCCTCTCCGTAGAGCCGCCAGATTTGTCACCTTTGCCCTTTGAAAGCCTCAGGGGTGCAAACAAGGTAATCTCTACCGCGGCGGTAATGGGTACTCTATTTGTTTGCCCCAACTCCAGATGGATAGCTGATATTATATGTAATGTAGAGCAATATTATTGATACGGTTTTAAGAAAGCTGCGTAGGAAATTGAACCTTATAACTGTAAAGAATTAGAGATTATTTTAGCTTTGATTATAGCTGTTCAAACCTATTGGCGGTTTGACAACAAAAAATGTGATGATATCGTTATGTGACAGAATAATATGTTATTCTGCTCATAATTTGTGTGACCGAATGCATGCGAAATTGTACCTTACGTATTACGCTTTGTCACCAAACGTTGGCATTGTTAGACCACAACAACGGTGATTTGCTTATTTCCAATTGAGTTATTATGGACGTTTATGGCAATGGTCGTAACTCATCCATCACATTGTCATTTCTTGGATTACGGTTTACATTAATGCGCAAAAAAAAAGATGATAATATGTAAAGTGAAACCTAGTACCCAAAAAAAAAACGCGGAACCATGCAGCATCAGTTACTACAACTTTATTATTACTTGAATGTCCTAATATATATTTTTTTTCAGCTCAAGACGCAACGGATAGTTACGTGGCGCAATCATAAAAGAAGAGTAATTTTAACAATATTAGATATTATACTTATAAGTGGTGCTTAAATATTCTTTTTGTCGAATAAAACTGACAACAGACTGACAACTGTGATAACCGACGCATCGCTTGGCATATAGAGAACACAAAGAGACTTCAAAATCCCTGTTTTCATTAGCCCTAAATCATTCCCACAAATCTCAATGTAAAATATAAGAATTTAGTGCTCTATTGCTATAATTTAATAAATCAACAAGACAATTTACTTACTCAATATATACACTTTCAGCAACTTACCGCCATTACTTAAGTATTTGCAAAGCTGTAGACTGCTTACGACGCAGGTATCCGTCCAGAAGGGTTCGCGAAACGTAGGCGCCTACATTTTTAACAAAGATACAGGGTTCCCACTCCACAAAGCCGAATACCCAATAATATTTATGTGCGAAGGTTAACAGTCCTAAAAATAGCTCCATTACACACATTACAAGCTGTTCGCGCGTCATTTATCGATATTATCACGAAAACATCGATACAAATGTCGTGTTAATCACACGTTGGAGGGAAATGGCACATCCCTAGTACAATAAGTGAATGAGGACGAGCGTAGGCGTCAATGGGCGAGTAGGCGTGGGGAGCAAGATAGCTGTATACCGAGACGAATGTGTGAGACAGGGACGGTTGAAAATGGGGGATTTGGGGTGGGATAGGTCGCCCACGCGTTACGCTCAATGGAAAGTGAGTGGAATGGGGTAAAGACTGTTGATTCTCGTCTAGTTTACAAACGTTTGTCGTTTTTTTTTGTTGCTTTTATAATATTTTTTTCTTTGTGGGATGAGGTGGTGCTATCAATATAATTATTATTGTCTTAATGGACAAAACGGTGTTTGTTACGATAAAATAAGGAAAACAATTTATACAAATGGAATTTTAGTAGTTATTGTTTATTCTTTACTGGCCGCTCCCCACGGTCTTCAGGCGCACGCAGTTTAGATCTCTATAAACATTCAACTGTCCCGTGGGATCCTATTATTTTTTAGGAATGAAAAGTAGCCTATTATGACACTTGGGAATAATGTACCATTCTATTAGAGTTTTCAAAATCAGTTCACTAGCTTTGGAAATATAAACATACAAACCCACAAACTTTTTCGTTTTCCTCGTTAATATTAGTATAGATTGTGATAGCAGAGCGCCCGTCCAAAATATGCTTAATATTGCAATATATATTCTTTATCTGGCCCGCAAAGAAATTATGAAAATTTAACAGGAAACACGAATTTAGAGGCAACGTGCCTTAACTTGATTCGAGATCAAAGTTTGGGGTTTCAAAATTTGCTGTAATTTCGTATAATTAATGGCAACACTGCGGACAGGAGTGCTGCCAGTTATCTCGGAACAATATCGGAATGCGATTTAAGTGGATACAGAAGGAAATTAAGCGAACATAATCTGATATTCACACAGTACCTGAATATAATAATATCGGTAGAGGAAGTTGTTCGTTAATCCACACTTCTCTCCCGCTGCAAATCATTCTACTTCCCCTTAGTCCCGGTTTTGCTCTCGCACACGAGGGCCCGGGGTTTGCCTTGACCATGATCCAGGATTTGGTAGATAAGTATAGTGAAATGACTGCCATCTGACCTCCGTTACCCTGCTACCAGAGGAACCTGACCATATAGGATAATGGTTACAGATTCAGTGGCCTGAATGTGCAGGTTTCATCACGACGCTTTCCCTCACCGTAAGAGCATCGGTTAGCGTTCAACTAATGTACATAACTCAGAAAAGAGTCATTGGTACATGGGGATTGGGAGTGGGATTCGAACCCGGTACCTCTCACTTACGAGTCAGATACCTTAACCGCTTGGCAACCGACGCTCCAAAGTCTCGTGATAATAAAGTATATAAAAATACTAGTTTTTTGCAAAATTATGTGCATGTGAATGAAGTCGCGGGCAGAAGTTGACAAATGTACGTATAAGCGTAACTAACACCCATGACGGCGCCTTATAACTTTAATCGAGCAATTGCGCCATTCGATGATTACTTACTTACTACAATTTTATTATGCCGTTGCTATGTTTTAAAATGTTGGTAATGTTGCCTTAACTACTTATGGCATTTTTGTTTCGGATTTCAAACTTTTCTAGTACGTACATAATATGTACGTACTTATTCAGAGTCGAACATGAACATTGTATTTCTTGTTTGTAATGTAGTAGATCACTGCGTGTGTTGTTCTCTATTGAACTAGTAGTCAACCATGTTATCTTTTGGTCACCGAATTTTGCTTAAATTGGTGCAAGCTACAATAGATCTTAGGGCGACGAACCATTTCATACCGCGACTGTACCTCTGTTTCATCTAATTGATCAGTCTTTACACCCAGTACAGTACAACAAAAAATCGATATACCTAGATAGAACAAAACCTCGGTAATTTAATTTATCGTCAGCCCACACATTGTGGCCCCGGTGGGATGTCGACGTACGACGGGCGCCGCTCAATCATAGCCGATTGTGGGCGCTTTGTCGCGCCCATCCGTGGTTTATGTTCTGCTCTCGTGTAATTGACAACGTCGGTACATCTCGCGTAAATGGACATAGGGTTGGCATGTTATTGATAGTAGCTATTTTTGCTGCAGGCAACACTGTTTGTTACTTTCCGGCTTGGAGGAAAGATTACGATAAAAATAAACGATATAAGTATATATGTACTGTAAGGATTGCGATAATTTATGACAAGTTGCCACTAATAGTCTTCCTGTGTTGCGTTATATATGTCTGCTTTTTTATTCCAGCGTGGTGAAAGGATAAACAATGGATAATAATAAGACTTGGCTTCGCAAAGCAAAATACTAAATTAAGCGAGGATTTATGGATGCAGAGGCCCGATAAATAAAAAAAAAACAAGCCCGTGTCAACCCTCAGAACCTAAACCTAACCTAACCAGCCGTACGCGATAAATCAACACACGATCCATCGATGAAAAACCTCTCTTAAGACCGCGTATTAGAACGCTATTTCCTTCGCTGCCCCTGAAGATTGTACTCGAAGCTTGGGCAATTTACGCAGTACGAACTTCCCTGGGAGACGAGGGAGGATGTGGGTCGCGGTGGGGGCCCATGACGTCAGTAGCCGTGACGTCACGAGCTCAGGGTGCATTCGCGTGGGCTAGTGGGGGCGTATAAGACTTGTATTTATATTGTTAGAATTTAGGATCTGTTTTGTTTACTACATACTTTTGTACGAGTTATATCAAAAAATTGTGGGCAACATTTATTTGTTTGAAAGTCAGTAGCTGGATATCACAGGAGTAGCAGTTTATGATAGACACAGATATAGATACTATAAAGCCAACTTCCTGAGTACATTTTCCTTATTTTACAAGCTGCGTTCTCAGTGTGCCAGTGTGTTTTTTTTATCTCCACTCAAATATACCTAATCAAAGACCTAAACCCAAATAAAGTACATAATCCCAACGTTAGATACAAATAACAGCCTTACGCTAAATAAACCTTTATATTTCAAAGACAAACCAAATAATAAAAGACGACAAACACAATTATACTAAAGAATAACATTTACACGTGAATGAAAAAAAGGTGTTTGTTAATATTAAAAACGAAACGTATCACTAGAAGCTGTTAAATCTGTTTATTCGCCAGATTATTGTTTGGTGTAAAAGCAAGCAATAGCGCATCGTAGCATTTGCTACGGGCTACGAAAATAAGAGTGCGTAGCAGTATCCCCACCTGGATTACGTCCTTTTATGGGGTTTTTGCATAATTTACCAACAACATAGTTTTATAGTTTGTCGTGTGGCGCCGGCAGAGTAGAATATAGTACAAACGGCTTCCAACCACGGATATCCAGGGGCCCGACATCCGATCATCATCTTGGCGCTATGTCCCGGTTGCGCTCCCGCGCGGACGCAAGAGCCCAGGGTCCGCTTTCCTACTTCTCGTCTTGGTCTTCGAAAACTTGGTGGTGAGCTTGTTGGCACGCATATCACTGTTAATGACATACAGTTATCGCTTCTTGGGCCGGCCTCTTCTTCCCGTGCCTGGCAGGGGTGGCATGGCCAGACATTTGTTCCTCATGCAATTTGCCGGTCTGCGCAAGACGTGACCATACCATCGAAGGCGGCACTCTTGCAGCATATTTGCGATGTCACGGACGCCAAGCCTACCGAGTTAGGCGGGCGTTTCGAATGCGATCTTTCCATGAAACTCAAGACATCCACAGCAGCATCTTCATTTAGGGGCCAAGTAGGGGCCAAGTCTCGCTGCCGTATAGGAGAGCAGGTCTAATGATATCAGCTTTATCGACATTTTAGGGTCAAAATCCTGCGGCTGGTTAAGTGGCATGACAAAAATAGGCTTGACCGCGCCTATTTTACCAAGCATACCATCAAGTTGTCATGCCTCTTGTTAAGTCATTTGTCAAGCGGCCTGAAGGTAAGTGGCAGACATCACAGAGCAAGCGAGAAGAACTCATGGAGTTTCGATTTACGGCCCTTAACCAGCTAAGACCTCCGTAGGCCAGAAACTGGGCAGCAGCGTTCAGTTCGAAAGCTTACCTCACCAGTAGACATGCCTCTTATTGATGCGCATTGATGCCCGCTGTACCACAGTACATCCACAAAGAGTAGGTACAGTACATCCTTTTTTGCTAACAAAATACGTAATCCATTTTTCATTTAACCGTCAGTCTCTTGATTTGTGACCTCGGCACTCGCTTAAGGCCGGTTTAATCCGGTTTCGACACTCTCGTTAATTAAAACGAATGGATAACCATTTTGCGTGTTCGCGATGTTTTCAGCACAGATTTCATTGCGGAACTGCCTTTTATAACACCGGAAGTTTATTTGATGGCACTTTTTTTGGAAAGGTACCGGATCAAATGTTAATTAATTCTAACCGACAGTAAACCCCGACCAGGTTTACATAATACACTTCAATATTTTCTAAACTAGTGAACCGATTTTGATGAAATAAAGCTAAAAACCATCTCGATTAAACTTACTTTCAAACAAAATCGGTCTATCTGTTCGGGAGCTACGATGCCACAAACAGACACACACACAAAGTCACAGATACACACGTAAAAACTTATAACAATCCTCTTTTTTCATCGGGAGTTAATCACAGACGCGTCTCGTTACAATGCTACCCAAATGGGACGCTCCAAAACACCCCGGTTCTGGTTCCCGGTGTTTTGAGATAAATACCGGTATGAGGTAAATAACGGAAGTTGTTAGTCAGCGGAGATGGATAATTTAGTCAAATTCCCAGCACATGCAAAAATTCTATCTTTTTTTATGTTATACGGCAGACAAACAGGCAAGCGCGTAAGATGGAAAGTGGTCACTGCTGCCTACGTACATCAGCAACACCAGGGGAGTTACCAATGCGTTGCCCGCTTCTGAAGAGACCTCTTGAACGATCCCATGTCATAGTTATTTGTATAAATAACATACCTACTATGCTTTACAAAAGGGGTTTATAAATAAGCCTGTCAGGTACAAATGTTTAACCAAATTCGAAATTAAACAAACTGGCCCCCATTTCAGCCCACGAGATAATTTTAACTCAATAAAATAATAAAGGCAGAAATACTGGAGATCCAAATTTGATTACCGTGAAAGCTTAGGTCTGCGTCACCGTTTAACTTTCTCTTAATTAATTCTCCCAGAATTCGTTAAAAAGGATCTCTTCATTTCTGTATAAGTCCGAGGCCGGAGAAATTATTATCTTACCTACTTCAGGAAATTGTGCCATCCAAGCACTAGCACTACTGAAAGTTATCACGGCTCTTGGGTTCTCAATTCAATGATGTCGAACATAAGTATCTAAATAAATAAATTATGCTGAACATAATATATTTCATCAGCAAAAAGTACAGAAAGATAGTAAATAAATACAGCATAAATAAACCAGCTATCAAAAACAAATGCCATCTGCGTCAGAAAACCGGCTCCTTTGAACCTGGTTGCGGTATAACATTGTTGGGAAAAAGGTTCCAATGAAACCGGATTATTTATTAAGTGTTTAAACACTGAATAACATCCGACATCGGTATTTTCTTACGGGTCATTGGCGTTTGAAACCCTTAGACTAGAGAGGGATGAAAGGTCTGAAGTGGGGGGGGGGGGTCTATTTTTGGATCCACCTCCCAAGCAGACCCCTTTTATAGCTATCCGGTTAAACTTGGAACCACTCGGATTGCGGGTTTCAGATATACGCTTTAAGATGTAAATATGACCCTGTGAATAAGGTGTATCAAAGCGTAGTATTTATAGGGTATTCATGCGGGACACACGAGTCTTTGAAAACATTTGTACATCTATATATTAGGCTTTCTCGTTTGTAACAAAAATGACAGAAGCCGAAATGGTGGGAGTCGACATTGCACGAGCCACAAAGACGAAAATTTAGAAGGTTTTAAATAACTATGTCCATCACGGGATATTCGGCGGTTGAATTATGATAATAATGCGTTTTAGGCACAGTGGTACCTGTGGTACCGGGGGAATATAAAAAAAAACTTCAATGTGTTATCGATATATATTATTAATATAAAATATTAAGTTACCACAAACAATTTTTATAAAACAGAACCTATTTGAAAATGCTACCTAGCCAATGTTATGAGTGCTCAACAAGGTAGCCTACAGACGTTACGATACTAAATATCCTTAAACTGGCAAGAATCATAGTTGTATAGCGACAAGAGATAAGAAGGAAGGAGAGAAAGCATTTTCTTGTAACGGTAAAGGGTACATTGCTTACTTTAAAGCAAAACACACTACTTAAATAAATTGATTATATTGGAATCCCTAGAAAACGACGCAAGTGAACGAATACAACTCTTAATAAACGTAAATAAATGTCAAATGACTAGCTCCTGCTGGGAACATTAATATTACTCTAGCCTAAGCGAAATGTAATGGACATTTTCCTCCAATTTGGAGCCATTGATTAATGGTTTGTTCCTAGTACAGCAAGTGTTTTGTTACACGCGTTTAACTGTACACTTAGTAAACGTTCATTGTGACCGGACATTGACTAAAATGTCATTGACATGAATCTATATTCTTGTTATCGAACTATTTACCGAACAGTTATGTATTTACTATTTTTGCTATATTTTCTTAATTACATTTCTCAATAAATGTTTAAGATATGTAATTATGATGGTCTACCTAATTTAGGTTTAATTCTACACTACTAAACGGATTGTTGGCCCTGTGGTGTCCGGCAGAGTAGAATAGCACCAACCCCTTACACTCCTGGGTGTCGTACAAGGCGTCGTTTTAGACACAAAAGATCTAGAGTCTTCGTAGGCTGGAAAATGGGCAGCAGCGTTTTCCATTGTTATATTTACATCACTCTGACCTACAACCCGCCTGCCAAGCGTGGAGATTATGGAAATAATCCGATGCCGATGTCGAAGATCGAGCAAATCGGAGAAGAAAGAGTAGGCAAGCGGACCCTGGCAGAAGCCTGGATTGTCCTCTCGGATGATAAGTTAAAATGAGTAATCATAAAGTGATAAATAGCTGATATTGATAATAATGATTTTAAGCCAAATGTTTTAATCTTGTGTTTTATCTTTTACAAGCTTTTATTTAGTTTCACCATTATTACCCATATCTGTTCGGGTTTTGTCTGTTAAATTCGGTGACAATGCAATGTTTTTATACCATCGAACTGATCTGACGATGGAGACGTAATGTGGCCATAGGAACTCCTAAACAACGAATGGTAAACCCATCGAGTTTGGGTTCCTTTGATTAGTCTTGACAAATACTCTTGACTGATCATAGAGAACGCGCGCTGAAAGCTTGCTATTAAAATATATTTATCATTTGAACTTGTTTCTATTGAAGAGTACGTTAAATTATTAATATCCGTATCCTTATCTAAATTTAATTCCTCTACATATAGGGATAGTCCCCTACCCCTACGGAATGCGGGCGGGTGTAAAAAACGAAACCTAATAAAAATATCTGGGCTACAGAAGAACTGCACAGGGCTTACAAGGCGGGCTGTGACGCAACGAGAAGGTTGAGGCGCTATTTTTAGACTGCGTAGGCGGCGAGGCCCCGGTAGGGGGCACTGCTCTATCTATGTTTATATGCACGGGGGAGAAAAGTATCCAGAACTGCGTAATTGACGAAGTATACGAATCTACGTAGTCGGCTTCGTGGCCGACTTTTTCTCGCCGATGATTCTTGTAATATTCAATATTACTCTATTAATAATGAAATTTTAAAATTGAAGATTAACATTTTAACTGAATTACATTGTCCATTTATCTATATTTTTAAATAGCAAACGTTGTAGGAGGACAAGGCAAGAAATTATACTTTTAATTATTTTAGAATATAACATGTTCGTACAAATAAATATCTTTGGTCGGCGCAATCGACAACCACCTAGTGGTAAGTTTAATAACGTAACAGTGCCGTTCGCGTCTCTCAATTTTGGACTGGAAAAATATATAACCTATTTTATCTACACTCATAGCGTAATGTTCCAATTACATATTCGAAAACAGTTGTTTAAGGATACACTTTTTTCACGCCAGCCTATAAAAATTAAAAAAAATACTTTTCGATACAGCATTTCCCATACTATTTTCATTACAGCTGTATCAAAAAATAACTTTTTAATCATTATGCAACACTTTTCTTTTTTAAATTTTTGTCGGGCGCCAGGACACTGCTAAATGTAGACTGAATACCTAAATGTCTTCAACAAATTCAAAATTCCTGTTTATATTTGTGATCAGTTCATAGTCTGTGGTTGTAAAGTACTATTATCATTGGTACGATAAGAAGAAGAGTAACGCAACAAGATCCCTCTCACATTCATGTTTTTTATGGGATGAAAGTTTAGTACTTAATATTGACTAGTTCCAGAGATGAGCGTTCACCCAAAAAAGCTTTAAAATATTGTAAACAAAATACATTAAAAAAAAATGTATGCAAAATAAAAGAACTACGTTATAGTTTCTAAGATGTATATAAAAGGTCAAAGGTTCGTTACAGTTTATGTAAAGAAATTATTGAAGAAACCTTTTAAAAGTTTAAATGAGAGAATAATCCCATAAGTGTTAGGTACGGGTGTATGTTAAAAAGAGATAGTGAGCTTAGGACAAAGTTCAACTACTTAAGTGGAGCACGAGTTACTACTTAAGTCATATGCGAACACTTATTCACGATTTATATAAGAATCAGCTTTTAGCCACGACTTCGTTTCTGCCGTATTGAATAAAAAGTAGTCCTATTACTACTACTAGTAAGTAGTGTATTTTAGCAGTAGAAACGCAGGCAGTTCTACAAGTGGTAGTTCCACATAATCATCGTGTCATCATTCAGTCCGACAAACTCTTCTCTCAAACTTAATAAGCGTCCTTTCCGTCACCCTGACTGGACCGTCGGGTCGGTTGCCCGCTATTCGAGAACTTTTCGGTCCCAAAGGCCGAGGACTGGCCAATTTGCTGATCCCGTAGCCGCTTGTTAAGTTTGCCACTTCTCAAAGTTATATCGGAAAATTAAATGCACATCAAAGACTATGGGGGGGAGACAGTACGTATGGAATTTATGGTAAGCGTGCTTAAATACGGGCGGATCGTTGTCAACGGCATATTCACGTACACACATACGCACACGTCTTTCAAGGCAATAAAAAAGCAGAAACGTGCTATTACGATTACATTTCAAACACTTAGGATATAATAAGTTCTCAAATGAAAAGCATTTTTTAAGCTTTTATTCTAATTAAATTCTGACCGCCTCCCTTGGCAATAAATAAATTCTCAAATTATAAGTATTTTTTCATAATAAGCTTTGATTGTTATGAAAAAATTTGATTGCTAAGTTTTTTTTAATGTGTTATTGGACCAAATAAAGATACGTCTATGTCTATGTCTATGTCTATGATTGCGCGGTATTACCTACTCTTCAAGACCATTCCAAAGAGCCCAAACACAATATTGTTATCTTGACGCGTTCATTAGTTCCTACGTCCACCTCACGACTTTATCATCAAAATTGCTCCATGATACCATACGAATGCATTGTCATTTAAGTTATATAAGTATATCAAACAGCTCAATGGAACATCGGGAAGTAGATCAAATTAGGCTTGTGAAATTCCAGGACATACAAAGCTTGTAATAATAAAATACATACGCGGCGAATATTCTACATTGTTCATTCAATTCCCATTTGGGAATTCAATTCAATCTCTTGTATTTACAAGAGATTGATTCGAGACGATAATAATTTTGCTAGTTTCATTTTGTAGTAGGGGCATTTTAGTTTTTGAATCATAAGCAAGTTTGAAGATGTGGTGCCATGTTGTACAACTAATTGCACGAGCAAGTTTGCGAAGACTTGAATTACCATATTGCCGACGTTAGCGCGAATCCCGCCGTATTTGCTGCATCTTTATGAATGCTCAACTTTAAATTTTTTGCATAGGTACAATTTCAAACAATTCTTCCTAATATAATTAACTAAAAAAAAAACGCAATTTGGTAAAAGAAATAACTTAATGTAAACGAACGAGATACTTGTTAATGAATAGTCTTAAAAAGGAATAATAATTTTACCTTATTCCTCCATTAAAACAGTTGAGACAATGAAAAATCTCCGCGAAGACAGAAATGAGAAAACCGAGGAAAAGCCTACTTTATCTTTCGTGGCTACAAAGAATCTCAATTAGCTAAAAAGCTAGGAGGAGCTTACCGGAAGTTGTACTTAGTTTCTTTTTTACTATTACTTAAGATACCTTAGTAAAATAAAACGGTGCTTTGACAAATACAGTTTTATGCGGAGATTCTGTGAGCGCGCCAGCCCATACTTATAAAACACCTATGAATTGTATTTCAAAGCAGCGTAAATACAAAAAGTGTGTTTATTTATTTACTATCTGCCCTGGCGCGACTTCGTTTGCGTATCCTCCCCTAACCTACTCCTACACTAACCTACACCCATACTAACCTAAACTATTCTACCTCTACTCTACACCTACCCCTACCTATCTTTTATTTCATACGAACCTCGCCCTGACAGTTACAAACACAACAAAATAAATTCTTAAATGAAAAAGACTTTTCATAACAAGCTTTTACCGTGCGGTATAGTATTTACTCATTAAGACCATTGCAAAGAGCCCCAACACGATGGGGTTATCTTATATACAATTTCAGCTCAATCCGATACCAACAAGTGGTCGAAAAATTATTTGCGAATTTTTACGGACAACTTATAAACATACATACGAACAGTGCAAGTTAAATAAAAGCTTGTAAATACGATTCATCCTTTAAAATGTAGTTAACTCTTATCAACATTTATGATTTAAAAGGACAGAATAGTCTCAGCTAAATTGCAGTGAGACTTTTAGTTGTAAACTAAATCCAAGTTGTGATATCGGTGTAGAACTGTAAATAGTTTAAATGAAACCGAGCGCAGAGATCCTTTCAAGAAGTTTTCTGTATTTACGACTCAGATACTGCTTTTAAAAAGAAATATCTCAGAAAGCCTGAAGTACCTGTAAGTTTAAAGGTGGAAATCTTGTATATCTCGGCGAAGTCAAAGATCTTGACAGCAAAATAGAATTATAGGGAGAAATCACGGCGTAGATCTGATATTGTGTTATAAATTCAATCCTCTATCGAAGTTGTTGAAAGCTTCTTCATATAAAGCTTATTCGTCTATTGTTGCTTTTCACACAGATTTTTATCAATATATTATTTTAGCTTTTTTGCCTGCGACTTCGTCCGCATAAAATTCGTTACTACGTTCGAACCCGTTCCCGTGGGGACCCATTGATTTCGGGAATAACAATGTTACCTGATATGTTAATGTAGCTTTCTATAGGTGTTAGAATTTTTAAAATCGGTATGTAGTTTTGGAGCTTATCCATTACAAACAAACAAACACTCTAATCTTTTCTCTTTATAATATCAGTACCTATAGATAGAAGCCAACATTGGCTGCTACACCTATTTGTATATTTATAGATTAAACACGAACTACGTTATCACGTTCATTAATATTGGATGTTGTAATGGTGTAAATAATAAAGCGAGTACAGTATGGTAGCACCAACTATGTACCATCAAAAGTGGTAGGTACGATTCTGATGAGTCATTTATTTGTGTCAGCTTCGACGTCATAGTGGCAAAGCGCCTGCTGTTTTGCAGTTTTGTTGCATAAAACATTATTCTATGAACTTATAGCTACTGCTTTTTGTCAATCTTTCATTTATGTATCAGGCAGGCCGTATCTTCACTGCTGTCATATGCTTTAAAAGAGCATCAAGATTCTCGATGCGTACTACGTCGCGGGAGCGTTTGTGGTGGTGAAGGTTTCCGACTCGTAAGCGAGAGGTACCGGCTTCGAATTCCACTGCCGCCATGTACCAATGACTCTTTTCTGAGTCATTAAGTAAACACTAATATCGTTATGAAACGTGCACTACAGGCGACAAAATGTGTTGATAATGATCCATTATTATGAACCATGATCCAATCTTGTCAGGCTCCCCTAGTAGCAGGGTCACGGATGTCAGATGTCGATTATCCAATGTAATAACCTGATTTGAAAAATCCTGGATCATGGTCAAGGCGGACCCTGGGCCTTCTTGCGCGAGAGCACAACGGGACATTAACGCCAAGATTATTATTTATATTTTATCCCGCAAACGTATTTACCTGCTCGCTAAAATAACACTAGGCTTCCATCTTAGAAACATATCCCCAACCGATTTACATGGAAATATGTTAAAGAAACCCCTTTTAATATAAATTCTTGGGAAAGACCGCTTCCTTCGTATCTCATCGCCTATGTATGAGGTCACTCGGCTTCAGTTGAGTTCATGGTTGTTAACCTTTATACCTCTGCAGTAAACTTGTCCGAACTAGCACAAAGTAGCAGACAGAGTATTGCGAAAAATTTGTAATCAGTGCAAAATATGAAATTATGAAATCCTCTTCAAATGAAAGAGGTACAGACAGACTTGCTTGTAAAAAATCTGACCGTGAACGTATTTACCGTTGTGCAAAATCATAACGACAGTTAAGCCTTAATTATGAAAGACAACATAAAGACAAGACGGCATAAACTTATTTTTAAAATTCAATGTAACTACATATTTTCGAGGAAAGCTATTTTTCAATATAGAAATGGAAACTAAAATTACCTAAATGGAAACAATAATTACCGAAAGTTTCTTAGAAAAATCAGTGATTGCGATAGTATCTAAGTCTAGCTATTCATCATCACAGCCCGTAACAGTCCACTGCAGGACTTAGGGCCTCTCCCACGAAAGGGGAGGTTTTTGCCATAATCTCCACGCTTGGCAGGCGGGTTGGAGATCGCAGTGTTTAAATATAATAATGGAAAATGCTGCTGCCCATTTTCCAGACTACGGAGACTCTTGATCTTTTATATATATATATATTCTAGCTATTGTAGCTAAATAATTATTTAGAATTAATTTATAAAAATTTATATCTTAGTTAGTAAAGAAGGCTTACATCCAGAAGTGGACAGTATGGTTGATGTGATGTAACTTGTGAGCCAATATTTATAATGTGAATATATTTTTTCCACTCAATCACACATTCAATCCATTACTAAGTCGCAAATTCGACTTTGATACGCCATCATTATAATGGATAAGTATAAAAAATGGGCCAATGTATAGGCTTATACCCTTGACATTAAACGATGTGCCGGCGACGTGGCCACTAAATATAAAATCATCTTTAGTCGTGGGGGACAAGTTTTAAAGTCGAGTACTCAATACTTGTAGCTTTTATGGATGCTACATATGTGTCTGATTGTTTACAATTAAACATGAGCTTTAAGTTCAGGGAATAAGCTTTAATTCAGCGTGGAAATTCATATGTCTCAACATCCGGATTCTTCTGTTTGTGACATTTCGGCGGGCAGTGGCTGTAAGTGATTTATTGCGTGACCATTATCAACAGTATAATTAAGAGGCTTGATAAACTATATGTTTAAATTGAGACACTTTTCTGACAATGACATTGTTAATTTAAACGGTTTAAAACAATTAAACGGCCCATGATGGATATTCAATTAAATCCTTTAAAGTAAACGGGTGTACTTAATTCTGAATACAGTTATTATCGGCGCCGGTATTCCTTGTGTAATTAATTTCGTTCGTATTTTTGGGCGTGGACGAAACTTGTTTTTGCAGTTGCGGAGTGTGATAAGGATATTATTGAGTACATATTTGTCATTTGAATTTTTCAAGATATTTTACTATTTAACATGGCAGATGCCATTTTGCATTTTTAGCACTGGCAGGGGGACATTTAATATAAATGTAAAGAAGTTACATATTCATATGAAACCATTGGTTTTTAAAAGCCATTTTCAAGGTAATTTATAAGGAAGGTTATGAAAATAATAAAAATTTTTTCATTGTTTTGATACATGAGATACCATATTTTTTAGCTTGCTAGCTAGCCCTTTAGATAGACAGAAAACATTACAGTAAGACAAACATACATGAAACGACTACATTATGAGACTAATTGCGGCGGAAAAAGGTATAGCAAAAAAAAATGCATCTGCCAGATTTCAGTGCGAACTATAAATTTAGCAAGAACTTAAAGTAATTACAAACAAGTTAGCAGGAGCCTCCGAAAATCAAACAAACACTGCGTCATATATGTCTAGAACAATCTCCAAAGATGTCAACAGAAGATCACAAGCGCTTAGCCGAGTTTTGATATTCGTACGTTATACTATTGGTACCAACAATAACACTTATTAACCTACAATAGCAATTGCGAAAGGTTAATATGAGCAATTACGATAATTGATCAATATATCCTTAATCAAGATTCTCGCTGGTGCATTGTTTATTAGACTGTAGGTAATTTGTTGCGGTTTTCAAGACAGTGTTATACCTGCATTCTAAAACAATGCTGTATCTTTACTAAACGTTCTCACACAGAAGAGTTGCACAGAACACATAAGGAGTCTGTATCCAGAAGTGGCCGGTTATAATCATAACGTTTCTCGAAACACTTCAAACATGAATGCACCAATCTGTAAAACAAGTGATTCTAAGCTCAACATATGATTTATATTATAATCATTGCTGTTGAATATTTGTCTACTTTGAATAAATGTCAGAAAGTTCGCAACTAGAAGTCTCAAGGACGTAATGAATCCTCTTCCAAAGACTATCGATTCCCGACACGGAATAAAATAAAATTTTTGTATTCTGAGTATAAGGATTTATATGGATTCATATACTTTTGTTTCGGTATCTATGTGGCAGCCACACAGGAGCTTCGGTGGCCGAGTAGTTAAGGTATTCGACTCGTAAACGAGAGGTACCGGGTTCGAATCCCACTGCGGCCATGTACCAGTGACTCTTACCTGAGTTATGTGGATACGTTAGTTGAATGCTAACCGATGCTCTAACGGTGAAGAAAAACACCGTGATGAAACCTGCACATTCAGGCGACTGAATGTGCAACCATGATTCAATCTGGTCAGGTTCCCCTGTTAACAGGGTCACAGAGGTCAGATGGTAGTTGCTCCGCTGTAATTACCTGATCTGCCAAATCCTGGATCATAGTCGAGGTGGACCCCGTGCCCTCGTACGCGAGAGCACAACAGATACTTTACGCCAAGATATATACTTTTTTAAAGGCGTTATTGTGTTTGTCTATCTTTATCATATTTCGATGCATCATCCGTCTCGCCTGCATATGCAAAGGACAGACAGACACAGCATTAGAGATTTAGTTTTGAATCGATATATACTAAAAAATCTAATTCATAAGCATAGTCAATATGTTTAGCACTGTCGGTATAGTTTCTTTTATCAAAAGCTTATCATAGGGACAAGGTTCAAATGATACCTTTCACCTGTCCCTGAGACCGCTCCATTCAAATTGGACTCAATTAATACATTACAACTGACAGATACTAAAATGCTAATTAATATTTCATAAGCTAGTTAGCAAATAAATTGCCTTACAGACCACTGTAGGTCACTGAGCCATTGCAACACAAGCTTTGTATCATTTTTGGGAAGCGCAATGGATCAGTTATTGCGAAGTGAAAGGATGCGATTGAGATGGTATTGAGCCTCTATCTGTTGATCGTAATTGCACTTCAATTGCCCAATGGCTTAAGAACACGATTTATTGGTATACGAGAAGCATTTAGAGGTATTCACCGGTGCACGTGTATTGTAATAAATTGGTATTCGGCGATGGTTGATGGTTTCGGCGTATTATACTTATATCTTAATGAACTATAAGTATTACTGAACGAATTATAATGAACTGAATCGTTACATTTTTATGGCGGTAGTTATTGCAGGCCTGCAGAGTTAAGTTGGGAGTAATGGAGGAAGAGGAAGGTCAAGATTTGAATATTGGAGGGATGTGAAGGAAAAAGTGAGCGCCGGAGATTATAAGGAGATGAAAAGGTTGGCAGACAGGAGAGAGGATTAGCGATTGCTCCACCGACAAGTTTTACTCTTAAATATATGATGGTTACTGCAGTCCAGTACTAAGTACCAGTTGATATTTCAGTACCGAGGGTATCAACTCACAAATTTTTACATCATAAATTTTAACCGCCCGTAACAGTCGTATGTTGGACTTGAGCCTCCTCCACGTTAGAAGAGGGGTTTGCAATAATCTCTATAAGCCCGTTTCGTAACATGATGTTAAGGGCTAAAGCCCTACCCCTACTTCCAAGCTATCCCAGCTAATATTTTAAAGGCGAAAGTACGTAACTGTCTACTCTTTGTCTATAACGTTATCACGGCTAAGCCACTGCACCGATTTTGATGAAATTCGGGCACTTTTTGTTACCCTCCACTAGTCCAAGGGGCGGAGCCGCGGGAGGAAATCGGGTTTGATACATTTTCATATATGTAGAGATCTCTTACGGTGAGGGAAAACATAGCGATAAAACCTGCACATTCAGGCAACTGAATGTGTAACTATGTATTATTCAATCTTGTCATTCAGATGGCAGCCGCTCCACTGTAATTATCTGATCTGACAAATCCTGGATTATTGGATATTAACGCCAAGATGATGGAAGATGCACAACTATCGCGTAGTTTTGTAAATTAATAAAACTACGAAGTAATCTAAGTGCGAATCCTCCACAGGCACAGCCAATTACAGCGGTCCCGCGGGAAATCGGGCGTCTCAGGCAACTAATCGAACTCGAGCTATTGCGGCCGAGTTGGCTCGAGAATATGTAAGTTATGTTGCCCCTGAGTGATACATATAGGTATACTGTGTTATGTGTGTATATATGTGTTATGTAAACATAATAATTTTTCAGATGAGTCTCACTATAGGCGATCGTTATCATAATCATCGTCGTAGCGGTCAATCCCAGCTTTTGCTGCGCTTTTTTCTATCTCCGCTTATATTTTTGGAACCGTAACAACCAGACATCAATCCAAATCAAACAATCCCAAAGTAACATGACATTTTCACAGAATAAAGAATATGTGTTTCTACTTACTATATATCCGCTATAATAACAAATATTAAAAAAGAATGAAGGGGATCCCCATACAATAAACTTGTTTCGGCGTTTTTCAAAGGTTACTTGTTGGTAAGGCGTAAGTCGAGCCCGCGCATCAAGATTTTGATATTTAATAGAATTTGATGAATTTGCTCTGGCATCAAAATCTTGTTCCTAACCCAAAAATAGTTTGTGTTAATAGTACGGAATCCTTTGTATGCGAGTTCGACTGGCACTTGGCCGGTTTCTATAAAACAATTAGATAAGTACCTTTACCTACAAATTAATTCCTATATTCGAATAACGATAGAAACAATACCTTCAAGGATCATTTGTAAGGATCAGACAAGGTTTTTGTTTCATACTGTATACTTATACTACTTTGACAATATATCTAGCCTCAATATCTGGACGCAATTAACTAAAGCGAAACATTACGCCACGTTCACACGTGCATTCGAGCGAGCGAGCCCAGTAAGGGCGCGTTTGCACTGGGCAATTATTATAAACAAGCGGCTGACAAAGGGGACACATTAACCCAAATATGACAGCTTGGAAAAATGCAGTCGGCCTCTGATAGGGCTGGTGGGCAGTGGAAATGTCGGTGCACGGAATATGCATATAGGTATATTTCGTGTCTAGATAATATTAATAGAATGAGCTAGCTTTTTGCCCACGACTTTGTGCGCATAAAATTAGGTTTCTGCGTTTCGGACCCGTTCCTGTGGATCTCATTAAATTTACGAAAAAAACTACAGCATGTAGTGTTGCAGCATGCATGTATAGGTATGTTACTCACTGATAATGTCCCTTTCTATAAGTTGATTTAAGAACATACATTAAATGTTTGATAGAGGGGTCCATTTACTCTACAGGTGACTGTATCCCATTGTGGGATACAGCCTTTGCTATGTAAATTTATTTTTGTCACTGTTGTATTTATTAAGCAATAAAGAGTTTATATACATACATACTGTACATAACTCAAAAAAGAGTAATTGGTACCTCAGGGTACGTATCGGACACTGTCACATTTACAAATACCTATTACATACATTACATAGTTAATTACTAGACTAAATTTCGCCCTGCCAACCCTAATCCACCTTTCGAATGCAGTCAGGGCCGTCGCCACTATCGGTCGTATCGTTTATCAGCAGTCTGTCGGAGTGTAAATGTCTGCGCTCGCGACACCCACTCCTCACTTTAGACACCAGTGAGAAGTTGCCTTTATTTGTTTTTGTTAGTTAGCTTTTTGTCGGAGATTTCTATTTCTTTTTTCGTTGAATAGCCATAGTAAAAGAAAACAGGGGAAATATTAAATCCTCTGCTTGTCTGACGGTTCATTTACGTCAAGCGAAATGAACGAACTCTCTTAGAGTAAAACAGAGGTAGACCATTTGCCCGTCGCTCTGTCATTGTTTTTAAAAAGGCATAACGGTTTCGTTGTCTTCCTATCCTTCTACATGGTATAAATAGATAATTTTTCCGAAAGTTTTATATTATGTATTGTATAATAATATAAGTTCCTGACGACACAACCTGATTTTACGTAGACGAAACCGCGGCAAAAGTTTTTTTTTAAATAACTAACCAGATATTTAACCGCCATCACACCTGGTGGTAATATGGACGTAAACAACATGCCCGTCTAGGAACAAAATATCCACTCTAACCTTGAAGGCGTCCAGATTATAAAGATCAGGGAACTCACTTGCAGGCAACGTGCTGCTTTATATGAATTTGACAGTTTCACTTCTAACGGACTTAGAGAGTTGCTCTCCAGATCAAGTAGCGGGTTTACGGTAGATTGCAATATTAGTAAGGATTTGGCGCCTTTCGCCTCGGGCGGCGTAACGAGCCTGTCGGCGTGTTGGTCAATATCATTGCCTAAGTGCGCAGCCGCATTCTCAAAGTTTAATTGGAAAATTTAAATTCTCATTGCGTTATGTTGTCGGGATTAATATATTATAGTAGAAAATCGTTATTTCTCTAAGAATTTACAAATAGCTTACGAGAAAATACAAGCGATTCGATATAAAAGTGAAAATTGCTAGGTCAGAAAAATATATTATAAGTTCTAGACAACAAATAAGCATAAAATATATTGATCATAAGTATTATTATTTACTCAGTACGCAGCTGCGAAAGTGTAAGGGATCTGTACTGTTCCAGGCCTTGTACTGCAGTCTTCGCCACAGCTTCAGACCGCCGTTCTCAATCTCCACTCCTTTCACTTATTTACTCGTTGAAGTAGTCGCCGGTAATAACGTAATGATTATATAAAATGAATTGAAGTAGATCTACGAGATATATTTTTCGTTCCGAATAGGTAACATTTTTCGAAGCAGTCCTAACAACGTTCCCAAAATTTCCTACGACATATCACGTATTACGATGCCGTAACTACGCACCGTCGCAGAACTAAACTCCCTTTAATATAGTTTCCTGTTAGTTTGATCTTTGGAGATGCTGTTTTCCTGTTGAAATCCGACAAGTAGTTGTGAAGCAGGAAAATGGGAAAATCCCCAAAGAGACCTACTTAAATTTTGTTCGGAAAAACTAAATTGCAATTTCATGGCTGTTGTGATTATTTACCTCATTTTTTTTAAATACATACCTAACGGTTGTGAGTATTTAATATATATTGCAGGCCTTCGCCAAATCCGCCGAACCGTGGTACGGACCTTAATAAAACACTTGTATTAACATCATTATCGAGCCAAAATTTCGAAACTTTTAAAGATATTTTCCTTATTGTTCTAGATTTAGAACAAAGTCAGTGTGAGCTCTTATTCCTGATGGTCTAAGAACATGTGTAACCTCTATCCACAGGTTCCTCTTAAGCAGTTATAACTTGTCATAAAGCTAATACATTTATCGAGCACTACCGATTAATTGGAGTACCAACATTGTCACACCTACGCGATCACACGCTACACTTTGTATGCTAATCACTACCACTATGTAATCGGGGTTCCCACATTAGAGACACGTGTCTAAATTAAGGCATTGCATCTATTATTAGATCCGAATTGTAGGCGGAGGATAGGTAGGAGCCCCCCTCCCCCCTCCCATAAGGGACCAAGTATATACCTAATACTCACTGATGTTTGAGCCTTTACGTAAATGTTTGAAGAAAGATTCAAGCAAGTATTGTTGACGTATCGCTTTGATGTTAGGACATACTCGTATGTTTTGGCTATTTGGCTATGGCATCCTCAAAACCAACATAGAAAACGAGTTGCTTTGTTAAATCAAACTGCTAGCGAGGGCCCGAGCTCCGCTTAACCATGATCCAGGATTTGGCCGATCAGGTAATTAGAGTGGAGCAACTGCCATCTGATATCCTTGACTCTGTTAACAGGGGAACCTGACCAGATTGGATCATGGTTACACATTCAGTCGCCTGGAACGTATATGTTCCATCTCGATGTTTTCCCTCACCGTAAGTGTTCAACTAATGTTAGAAAAGAGAAACTTAGAAAAGAGTCAATGGTGAGTGGCGGCACTGGGATTCAAACCCGGTACCGCGGGTCCGAGTCCGACCCCTTCACCATTAGGTCACCGACGTTTTACATCTACGATTAATCAAAAGTCAGCTAGATTAATATTGCTAATAGACACACAAACGTAGTGATTAATTTAATAGGTATCGACTTCAAGTCCATATTTCCATAATAGATATCATTACTATTATGCACCAAAAACAATTTGTCTTTGACATGAACTGCATTTATGTTTTGCCATTCACTTCGAGCATGATTGTGAGTGTATCGTGTGATAGTTAAACACACACAGAAATGCTCCATACACATAACGTGGACACTTACGGTACGGCTTGTTCACCAGTTGAAGGTCGCTCAGCGTACTATGGAACATGCTAAACATGCTCGGAGTCTCCTTGAAGGACAAAATTCGCAACGAAGTAATCCGACAGAGAACCAAAGTGACAGACATAGCGCACAGAATTATTAAGCTGAAGTGGCAGTGGGCTGGCCATATCTGCCGACGAACTAACAACTGCTGGGGTAAACGAGTTCTTGAGTGGAGACCGCGACTCGGTTAGCGTGGTGTGGGACGCCCTCCGGCCATACGGAGTGACAATTTGCGAAAGGTTGCGGGTGGATACTGGATGCGGCTAGCATCACAGTGTGCATTGGCGCTCATTGGGGAAGGTCTATGTCCAACAGTGAACATTTTATGGCCTGTAATAGTCCACTTATATCACATTAATGGAGAGTTTTGCTATTATCTTCAATCTTGGCAGACGAGGCAGAGATCTCAGTGTTTAAAATGCACAACAAAGACGGGGCTGCGCATTTTCTGATTTAGTCAACGTTAGCCTCTAGGGGTGAAGCCTCTGAACGCACCGTAAGCCATTAGTCTTAGTCCTACAGGGTTATGTAGAGACTATTAAATACCACACCTCTGCCCATTCCACATTCATATAAGAAAATAAATAAGCTACCGTTCCTATACATGTATCTAAAGTCTGTAGTGCAGTGTAACAATCGTTAATGTTAACCCTTTACAGCACTAAAGCCAAGCATAAATCTTAATCCTATGCGCGCGCGGCAAGCGGCCGGCCTTGCCACGCCCTGCGCTAGCGCGTTGGGTAATACGTGTGGTTGGGTGGGTTGCTTGATAAAGATATAAGAGATATAGGAATCTAAAAAATTGATTTAGATCAGGTTTGGGCTAATAAGGGCGGCCTATTTTGAACCCCCGAGGAAGAAAGAGGGGTGTTACAAGTTTGAGGTGTCGATCTGTGGCTCTCTGCCTCTGTCTGTGGCTACGTAACTCCCGATCGGATGCACCGATTTCGACGTGGTTTTTTTTGGACGGAAGCTAGTTTATTCGAGATGTGTCTTGGCTTATTTTGTTTAATTAAAATCGGTTCAGTAGTTTACAAAATATTTGAGTGTACGTAATGCGTGGTTGGAAGTTTTCCGAAATTTTCTGTCGGTTGGGTTATATACGTTAAATACTTTTTCTCAGTGAGTCGCTGACAAACGACAAGATAGGTGCATATAGGTAACCCAATTGAAGGTAGAGGCAATGTTATCGGGACTTCCCGGGTGTTCCGTTACCGGGTATCTAATAGGCGGCGGGGATAACTTTCCTACAGGTATCTCTCTTGTCGGTATAGGTCTCTTGTCGTTAGGAAAGTGACAAGTTTAAGAAAATTACGAAGTCGTCCGGAGGGGTTAGTACAGTTATAACTCTATATTAAATAAAAAACTTACACTCTAGTCCATCATGCAGTCGCGCGGCAAGTAAACGAATTAATTCTGATCGAACTGTAACTGTATTTCGTATTCAGGCGAAGTGTATTATTTGTAGGAGGCGCTGCCATTGGAACACCAACCGAAGCGCACAAGCACTCTAACATAAATATGGTAATCTTTGAGATTAATCGAACAATTCAATAGTTCTCATAAAAATTGCTATAGTAATCAAAATAAGTGAACAATATCAGAGTTATTCCCCGGTCGATGGGTACCATCTAGGTAAGTGGAGAATGCAAATTGCACTTATGTTCAATCCACCGAGCTGATAGCAATGTTGACGTAAATACCTTCTATCGTAAATGCTGAGCACGATTGCATAGAATGTTGTGTACCTGTAAATAAAGGATTTATAATAAGTATCTATTCTAATCTATTAATTATAAAATTTATGAACAAAAAAGTGTAGAAGGGGATGTCCCTTCAAATGGGAGAGCATTTGAATTACTTGCGTTTATCGCGGCGCGGTATGCGTATCGGAGAACGCTCTAACCAGCCATGCCCCTTCCCTTGTTCCTGATTCTGGTAAAACTCAGCAAACAATCCAAATTCTTCTAACCCGAAACGGATCTACGAATGAAGCTATAATGCGTAATGCAAACATTACTACAGGGTGCGCATGCGTTGACGTGCGAAATGTGAAACATTGGTGTGAATCAATGTGCAATCGATGAAATATCACGGTCTTGACGAATGTTAGAGGAAAATAGTGTTGCCTTTTTACTTTGTTGTTGTGTGTATTTTTATATAAAATATGATACACACAAAGACTTTTCTTTTTTTGATATTTCGAGGCTAGGGAGTTGTGTCAGGACAGAGCAAAGTGGCAGTCCATAGTCTCTGCCTACCCCACCTGTGGGACACAGGCGTGAGCTTTATGTATGTATGTATGTATATTATATCAAAAGGGTAAATCGAACTCTTACAAATCGCTTTGCTGTCTGTCTGTCTGTCAGACTACATATCGATTGCTCTGATCAGACTACGTATCGAGATGTACATTCTTATGAACGGGAGAGTGACATCGTTTTCGTAATATTACAAAACGTCACTGAAGCGATCACGCAATTGCATATCTTTTTGTTACGTTTCAGAAGAGTGAGGTCGGCTAAAATGTGTACCTAAATCGTTAAAGCACAATGTTTAAAAAGTGTTTTAGTATGTTTTCATAAACTACCTACACTGAAGGCAAATGATTGGATCACATTACATACTGAAGTATGTCTTCATTTTATAAAATCCGCGCGCAATGACTGGTTATGGAATCTTGTCCAGGTAAATCAACTTTCATTTCGATTTACTTCGACAAGGTTCCATCCCCTTCTGATTATGCGCGGATTATACCCAGTTTAACCCATCTATTCTAAGAAACACAAAGCTCGTCGCTATTTATATCCGAGTTAGGAACTAACAAAGTCAAATTACTTTGGCGCTAACTCAATGTCAACAGAACTAATTCCATCCCGTTAAGTAAAGGTTCGCAGAAAAGTCACACTTCTTGGCCGCGAGTGAGCGAGTCAAAGGTATGTAAATTGGATCAGGTGTGAAGAGGTAAGAGGATGAATACCAATGAACACATCCAACAGGATTTACATTGACGTCGAGCTCTTTATATCCACACTTACACAAGTAAAATTACTTTCGTATACGGTGTGTGTATTCCAATTTAATTTGTTACTTTCACAGCGGCTTGTTCCAATGACAAGTTTAGGTAATTTGGTTGCTTTTGCATCCTTTTTTATTAAATGCATTACGTACGATACCCCCTGCAGGGGGGGGGGGGGGGGTCTGTGTGGAACTCCCAACAATACCCACTAAACCCCGCGGCGCTCCTGAAAGGAGGTGTCATGAGAGTAGCCGACGCCTTGTCCAACCTATTCAACTTTTACTGCTAACATGTGACATCAGTATAGCTAGTATCTACGTGACAAAACAATATCTGATCCGACTAGACGCATTACAAAGAATGCCCATCCCACCATTTCAACATTAACGCAGCTGATTTACAACATTCACGATGCCATTTGCGGTAAGTATACAGGTACGACATTTTAGAGCGCATTGTTCGTATCTAAAAGAGAAGGATAAAATACATTGCTGAGCTGACATATGACACCTAATTTTCACACTAACATATCTACGTATTGCATAGTCAGTTGCGTAAATAATTGCAGACTTGATAGATTCCGATCTTTATTATTATTAAAATTTTGACTGTATTATGTACACATGCATACCTGGCCATTAGGAAAGAGGTACTTTCGGCAGTTGGAAGGGGATGATTACATGAACGTCATATAATAAATACATTATATTAAATAATAAGATATACTGCCATGAATGAGTGAGTGTAAGTGAGTTCATGAGGACATGAGTTCTTGTGAGACGCTGTACGTGAAAAGAAGTCTCTTTTTAATGTTTACGGCAGACAAACAGGCAAGCGGGCCACCTGATAGAAAGTGGTCGACCAGCACCACAGAGGCGCTACCAATGCGTTGCCCGCCTCTAAAGATACCTCTAATATACCTCTTGTCATTTACGATCCCATGTCATAGTCCAAAGGTAACACTGTGGCTGGGAGCTCATTTCACATCCGAATCGTACGAGCGAGAAACGTTCCTTTGAATCTTCGCGTGGACGTCAATAGAGGGTCTACGTAATGGAGATGAGTAGCCCGCGGCAGGTATTGCGCTAGCAGAATTGTGCTGTGGGCACCAGATCAAATAGTTCATCAGAACACTGCCCATTGTACAGCCGGTAAAACACGCACAAGGAGCCAAGTGAAGAAGAGTGGGAAGAGGGGGCGGGGGAGAAGAAATTCACCAAAAGCGTGAAGGATTAAGGCCCAAGTCCCTCTACGAAGAACCTTGTGAAAAGAGGCCCCCCGGCCGCCAGCGGGCGATTACTGGCTCATAGGGATTATGCGTGGACGCAAAAAATACAGTGGCCGCCATAATCGTCAACGGATCCCTCAAAAATATTTGCGATATCTATCAGTTATTGACGCAAACGCGTGCGTCTAATAATACACTGGCCAAATGACGCCATGGCGTGTGCCAAAGAGATAACGTGCGGGTCCTTATTGAATTTTCATAAACCATTAGGCAATGTGGCTTCCATATTGGCGTTTGCACGAAACTTTTTAGGTCAAAGAGTCCTTTGAAGTGACGTAATGTAGAGAAATTGTTGTTGTATCTCGTTATTTTGTATGATTCTCTTCGTATTTTACTGCTTTTATGCCTCGCATACGGCGTTTTGTGTTGAGTGTGTGCGATCGGCAAAGCGCCTGACAAGTATCGGTTATCTCCACTAATGTCAAGAAGGCTCAAGTCCTTTATGGACCATTATAGCCGTCAATGATCAAGTACTATGTGTACTGTAGTGTATAAAAATAATGTTCTATAGTGTATAAAAATAATAATCATCTTGGTCAGACCATGATCCAGGATTTGGCAGATTAGGTAATTACAGTGGTGCGACTGCCATCGGACCTCCGTGACCCTGCTACCAGGGGAACATGACCACATTGGATCATGGTTACACATTCAGTCGCCTGAATGTACAGGTTACATCGTGATGTATCCCCTCCGAGTAGGTATCGTTAGTATCAACTAATATACATAACTCAGAAAAGAGTCATTGGTACATGGCCGCAGCGGGATTCGAACACGGTGCGTCTCGCTTACGAGTTGGATATCTTAACCGCTCGGCCACCGACGCTCCAAATGTTCCATAATGTATATACGGGATATACACTATGATTCCCTTACGAATTGCAGTTTCTCGTACAGCCTACATGTATAAAGTTAGAGAAAGAGTAGGTACAGAAATTAAAACTGTCGTAAATGCTACTAACTACGCGCAGTCATTATCTGCATAATCGCTCCGCTAGGCACCAGTAAGTGTGGTAAACACTCATTTGATGATTGCCAACGCAGGAGGCTAATGTAATCGACAATGTGTGCAACGCAAGAATGTTGCTATGCAGGCGCTGGCTGGTTATAGCTAGTAAGTTGTTGGCTTCAAAATAAAGCTTTCCGCATACTTATTGGTTTTAACGAAAATTTTAGATTTGCTCTTCGATTTTTTATAACCCTCGGCGTATCTCTATCTCTCGTGTTCTGCAATTGCTTGATTCGTTTTTCAAACCTCCTGCTCGACCATTTTCAATTATATGTCACGATATGTCAACGTGGCATTGTTCTCCGCAGGGAGGTATGTTGTATGAAACTCCCAAGGGAAATAATCTTATTTTAATTTGGAAAGCTCTGGTATGAAAACTCTGAGCATACAGCAACTTGTACTTTACAAAGTAAAGTTTACGTCGAACTGGTTTTCGCAGATTTTGACAAAATTTGGTATATACAACTTCTTTTGCTTCTTCCACATTCGTCTACTTTTTACAAGCTTTTATTTAGTTTCACATGTCCCCATGTCCGCTTGTAATAAATTTTGCAAGTTAAATTTTACCCATTACCAGGTTTACGATTGAGCTGAAATGTTGCACACTCATGTAAGTTCGGTGATAATGCAAAATTATGATACCATTGAGCTGATCTGATGATGGAAACGGAAGATGGCCATAGGAACTCCTAAACTACGCATGGTAAACTCATCAAAATAGCCTCATTTGATTAGTCATGATAAATACTCTGACTGATCATAGAGAATGCGCGATAAAAGCTTGCTATAAAAAATATTTTTCATTTGACTTTGTTCATGCGTGAGTTTAAGGGTACTCTTTTTTCATACCTTTAAGGTGGCAAATAAATTCTTGATCGTAGCAAGTGGAACAATGTGGTATTTGCAACCCTACGGGGAATAGGCTTGACGTCACGTATGTTGCGCTCTTTGAATTAAAAGTAAAACAACTATATGCACCGGGTAGCAGTACCAAGATCGCCGACGTAGGTTTTAGAATCGCAAAACTGATGAGCAGGTCCCAACGCTCACAAATCACAATACTTAGTAGCGTTTTAAACTAGATGGATTATAGTAAACTCGGTCCAGATTCTGAGTTTTGAACCGCTCACATCCACGAAAGCGCTCCCTACCTATCTCTTTCACACTCGTTGTAAGTTGCTAGAGACAAAAGAGACAGGCTTTAGGATGTGTAGTGCATAACGGATATATACTGTGGTGTATACCTCGGACAACATTTTTTTCTTATGTCAAACGGTAGGCAAACCGGCAAGCTTGATGGAAAGTGGTCACCGCCGCAACACCAGGAGTAGCGCCAATGCGTTACCTACCTCTATAACACGTCACTCTAGCATCAAACAGGCAAATGCCCCTACACTGCCAAAACGACGGTTCCTCAAATATCTACCCCACGGAGCACTGTCTTGGATTCGGATTGGAAGCAGTGCCTAAAAGTTGTGAGGATATAAACCTGGTTTTTTTCTTTCGTGATACAAACATTAAACCAAACAGACGTAATACCTGATTAGACATCATTTTTTTACTCATAAATGCTAGCCAGTGTAACATCCTTTTGAATTATTCATGGCGGTCAAATTGCTAGACATTTCCAGTAAATTACATACGCACATCCCTGTTCGCCGATTGACGATGATTCTGCAAGGGATACGTATTAATTTACATGATTAAACTGTTGCTTATAATGCTGTTAGAAACTTCAACTCGATATAACTAATTAATGTGGATTTGGATACTTAATGAAACTGGTAATTCATTTGACAAATGGTGACGGGTCTATATGAAGCTTGAAGGCTTAAGACACCGTATTAATTTATTGCACTGCGAAGATTATGCTTAATTCAAATTGCTACGATATCATCATAAATATCAATAAAATTCAGGATCGCCTTGCCGTGGCATGGAAATACCTTAGCAAAATCTTGTAGGAAATAATAAAAGTACCACAGTAGGCAGCATATTTTCCTATTTAACGCTTAATTAAATATAAATAAATAACATGCGAGTTACGAGCAATACGAGCGTTGTCATATCAATACATCATTGAAATCTCCGCCCAGTTTCAGTAGCACGACAGTAAATCACTGTTACAATGTAATTACAGCGTCTGCTGTCGCGTAGTACACTTGTGTATTGAATATTCATTTAATAGGTGTGTCGGGTCTGTGTTATACGACTACAAGGCAGTCCGGAGGTAAGAGATCAGTTCGTGTATGATGGATTATGATATGTATCAGAAAATCAATACAGTGAGGAACACAGGACTGTGCGGTCTATAATGCCTAGATGCAGATTCAGGTGTGACTACGAATTTTGCCATTGCAATGTTAATTGCCATTGCCCATGCACTAGGATGCATTTGACTCAAAATGCACTTGAATTTTTTCACTACAAACGATGCTCACTAGCCTCCCGGCACGCTCCTGGATAAGTTCTAGACATAAATCTCTGCAAAAGTCTTGCAGGTGTTGCAGAAAAGTAAGGAAATCACAGCCGCACAGCCCGTGAACGCCGCGACGCAACATTTAGACTTCTAGTAACGTAACGTCGATCCTAGGCTAGTGTCAGCTTCTACACAACAATCTAACGTACCTGAGCAAAGCTCACCTGCTCTCAGACCTCCGCTACTCACATTCTTTAATCTTGAAATGTTCGTGACGAATGTACGTTTTCCTTGTATGTGTGTATGTGTGTGTATGTCTAGTTAACGTACACATACACGTATGTTGCGTAGGTAAGATACTATACGTGAACATGTCTTGAATACGTCGTCATGCTGGCAGTCAGCAATGATAGTATTATTCAATTTGCGTTATATGTGTAGTTAATTATAAATTATCGCTGCGCCCCGTTGCTATATGCGCTCCTTTGAAAACAAGATCACGGCAAAACTTCTGTATATGTTGCGACGTGTTCGCTGGGGGCTCGAAGCCGCTGTCGATAAGCCTGAGTAAAATACATGGTTTTTTCTTCAAAGATAGCGCAGTCGTTGCACCTCGTTCCGTTGCGTTACCGAGATCTCGATGCAGCCTCGGATAGTCACGTGCGGAGCGGTCTTATCGGTAGCTCGATGCAGCGGCCAAGACACGGAGCTGCACCTGGTCGGCGTGCAAGTTAATCTTGTACGGAGTTTGAAAAAGTTAGCATGTCAAAACGTATGCACTTTGTATTAGCTACATTAGGTACGAACCCAACTTTAGGTTGAAAACAACCAGCATGGTAACATTTATTTAATTATGGCATAAAAATATGGTGGAATTTCGTTGACGTCGGCGTTTCAGGCAAACCACAAAAATAGTTGCCTATTATTACAATTTTATCGGCATTATTCATAATGGGTGACGCACGAGGATAAACCGTGCACAATTTAACCATATTTGATCATTATTTATTCATTTAATTTCAGGAATATTGCCGAATTAATTTTCCTTACATTGTGTTATTGCATTATTCATTTTGCAGCTGCTGATTCAGCAGATACTACATAATGTCCCCCAAACCTTCCTCGATATTCATAAACCCACCGACAGCCAGTAAATATATTATACTTCTCCTGTGCATTCCTTCCAGGGATGAAGCGCCTGTTTTATGACTGAATTTAATATTTTATTTCTTTTCATTCGCAGTAATTTCAAAAACATGACATCAGTAAGGAGTCTGCTGTTGGCGGTGTGGATGCTGGTGGCGGCGAGGCCCGAGCCGAGCCTACAGCTGCTCAACGAGCAAAAAGCTGTAAGTATATCATTTCTACAAACTCCTATCAACCACCCATTCAAGTTTCTTATTACCGTTGCAATTTCTAAGCAAAGAGTTGGTCCCATGCCCCGACCCTCAGAATGTCTTGTAAGCATCAACGAAATTAATGTTAATTTTTCTATTTACAGATGACCGATCCCACCAGGTCCCACCATATCATGAAGAAATCCGGGGTGTTGGGGACCCGGATCGGGTTCGATGAAGGCCCAGACCCCAACACATACTGGGCCTTTTAATTGGGGAACATTAAGCTTACTCGTGTTTTATACTTCTATAAATAGAAATAAAAGTTATTATGTAATATTTCCTTGTATTATTGACGTAGATAAGCTGACGCGACACCGCGTCCAGTAGGTATCCCAACTGTTTTACATACCTGGCTGTAGGCTTAGGTCACCATCGGTCTGCTAGGCTACATGCAAACAGAATGTGCATCAGACCGATGTGCAGATATAGGCGTCACGCTGCAACTTGTGCAACAGATACTGCACTCTGATGGGTCGAGCGTAACGGGCTGGGAGTTAACACCGTTGCATGATAGAACTGTGTCTCCTGAGTTCAAAAATACCACCCCCCGCTACCCCCGACCCTTAACTTTGAAGTTATAGGCCGTACGTTCTTGTGTAATTCACTGTAGGTACGTAGTATAAAACAAAGTAGCTTCCCGCCGTCTGTATCTATGTACGCTTAGATCTTTTAAACTACGCTACGGATTTTAATGCGGTTTACAACAATAGATAGAGTGATTCAAGAGGAAGGTTTATAACAAATAACAAAAGCCGGGTCCACTTGAACTTTAAAATGATGAGATAGGTGTTATAGCAATCCAAAAGAAGATTATTTTTTCCGGTAAATTACGTAATTTGGGATACCTGGCTTAAACAACCTAATAATATACCCGATACCTAAAATTAAGTGTTTATTAATGGTTTGAACAGTATCTCTTAGCCTATAGGTCAAATAGGTTGTTGAATGTGATACGCAACTATCCATTTACGATTATGGTAATGTGTGTTGAAATAATGGAGTGGGAATAGTAATTAAGTTTAAGATAAACTGTAATATACAGTCTTTATTAATTAGGTTACAGTGAAACGTTGCCCTTTAGTAAAGTAAGATTTTGCATTGGTTTAAGCGTCCTTTCATTATTTTTAACAGACTTTAAAAATATCAACATAGGATAATCTTGAAACAATTTCAATGAATAGTTTCGCACAATATGCGGGTGAAAACCTCGGGGAACCGCTGTCGTAGGTACTTATCATACAATTCATAAATTTAAAAATGGTTAGTAGTAACATTAAAGAAATAATCGAGATATAGACATCTGTAGGTACATATTATAAAACAAAGTCGAATTTTAACAATAGATAAAGTGATTCAATAGGAAAGTTCAAGAAAAAAAAATTTGGTAGTTTTAAAATAGGAGAAGAGTAGGTGTAGGGTAGGTATAGTGGGTAGACGCCCCCCATAACCTCGCTTTTCCACCGAGGGCATGGTACCAGGAACGCAGGTTTCCTATACAAAAAAAAATATTTATAAATCCATGAAGGGTAGGGTAGGTATAGTGTAGGTGTGGGGTAGAGATACGACACCAAGCGAATGAAGTCGCGGTGGGCCCACTAATACGCCCACGGGGTATAATATAATGGTGATGTCCATGGACAATCGTCCATGGGCGGCGGTACCACTTACATTCAGATGATCTGCTTTCTCGCGGCGGTGACCACTTACATTGAGATGACCAGCTTTATCGTTTCTCTCGCAAACTGATAAAAGGGCTAAGTTAGGAATGATTAGATAATAATCGCAATCGCAATATTTTTGTGTAGCTTTTATCCGGAATCGTATAATATCTGTATTAGGTGGTTTTTACGGCGAGTCTCGGGGTAGATTTGCGCGGACGTTCATGTTTTGATGGAATAACCGTCTTAAAAATACAGTCAGAATATCTGAAATGACTGCGTTCCTGTATTTATAATAGGACCACGCTAAGTCCGAATGTAGATAGGGCAATAATCTGGGGATAATCTGTCCTTGTCAGTCCTTGTCAGTCCTTCTTTTTAAACATTTAGATATTTGGTTTGAACTTGTACTTTTAGTTTGACTAAATTATTAATCATGCTGATAATTATCACTCTCATTTCCTTTTTAATTGTTTTGCCAGTTATTTAATAATATTTTTCATAACTCACGAAAATAAGCAATCCTACAGAAATCAAATTGTTTGTTATGACTTTAATTAATGACGTTCTATTACTTTAAAAAAAATAGTTGTCATTAGATGCCATACAGAGATTTTTTTTTTAATAAGTGATTTGGACTTAACGGGGTCTTATCTGTGTTTTCTGTACGGCCAATCGCTAGTTCGCCTCTAGCCAGAGAACTCCTGTTCGTTCAAGAGGTATATTAGAGGTCTCCTTAGAGGCGGGCATCGCATTGGTAGCACCCTCTGGTGTTGCTGATAGTCCATAGGAGGCGAAGACCACTTTTCATCAGGTGGCCCACATGCCTGTTTATCTGCCGAAATACATAAAAAAAAACTTTTTATCTACAACCTAAATGCTCCACTAAATACCCTAATAATAAATGCCTAAATACTTTCATGTGTACCATAAACTGAAAAATAAATAAATAAATGCATGTATCGTAGATGTTATGGGCGACAGTTACCATCAGGTGGGCTGTCTGCTCGTTTGTCATTGCGTAGTTTAAAAAAAACTGTAAATAGTTTGGTACCCCTACTATGTAATGTCAACACAATTCAAACATTCATTGCATCTTGGGCTTGAGGACAAAAACTGATGCTCAAGCTCGTCCACATCTCTCACGAGGCAATTTCTACACTTAGAGTTATTATGCACAAGATTTATTATTGTTATTAGATTTATATTAGGAAGTATGTGATGAAGTAACGTTCAACAATCACAATCCGATAAATAAAATAATCGAGAGGAGGTAAGGAGACGGATAAAAAACAACGTAGACATAAACGTATAGCGTATTAAGAAGGTAACAAAGAGGAAGTCGTCGAACCGAGAGTTTTTACTACTGTTTACTGAGAGTTTGCTTGAAATCAAAAGGGAGATAATTCAATGTCTTGCTGCCCGAAAAAGAAAAATAAGCAATAAATAACTTACCTACTAATAAAACACCCAATAACGAAAGTTCAGAAGTTTTCCAATTACAAAAATAAACCAATCAGTCAACCAATTTAGCCGTAGTGGTATTATTTTTAATTTAAAACCCGAAATAGACGTCGACTGTTTTGAGCTAATATCGCTCGGCCAATATTATTATAATAATATTTTATTTTGGACTTCGCCCAAATTGACCAGTATACCTAATGGGGATAGTCTGTTTCACGAGAATATTATATTGTTTCACTCAATAATGAGTCTACCCATTTCTATTCCATTCCAACTGTCGGAACCGGAAATACTTAAGTCTAAACCTTAAGTAGGTATTAGGATGCTGAAGACCGGGCCGAAGCGGAGGAAAAAAAGTTGGAAAGTGGACCCTGGTATAAGCCGGGATAAACGCTAGAATGATCATGAGGATAGACCTGTTAAATTTTCTTTTTTGTAATTTTGTGTGCAATAAAGAGTATATCTATCTATAGAACGAGTTGTTTACAACCAACTCTATCCAGTTTAGTTTATCCGCCCAACAACATGGATTTTTGAGAAATAGGTTTACTGTATCCAATCCAATCCAATATATTTCAATTTGTTTTGGGGTGAATTTAGCAGTCCACTTATATTAGACGACCTGAGTGGCTCAGTGGTCAACATGCCACTGAGCCACCACCGGGACCTCTGCTACGCAAGAGGTCCCGGGTTCGATTCCCGGCCGGGCAGAAATTGAAATGAAAAATTTTAATTTCTGTTACGGGTCTGGGTGTTCTATGTATAATAAGTATGTATTTAAAAAAGTATTTAAGTAACATATCAGTAATCTAGTACCCATAGCACAAGCTTTGCTTAGTTTGGGGCTAGATAGCGCTGTGTGAATTTGTCCACGATTATTTCTTTATTATTTATGATATTAGCTATATGGCTTACTTAATATTTTTTAAGTGTAAGTTTTTAGATCTGCGGAATAACCATACCTACTTGTGAACTATGATTATAAAGCCGATAAAGTGATCACGGAGTGTACGAAAAAACTTATGGTGAATATTTTTTAATAGCACTTTTTTGCCCATTAATTTGTCTGTCATCTCACTTTATGGTAAATGACAATATGGCCGAAGATGGCAGCTTATATTTAACACACACATTACGTACAATGTTTTCTTTAAGTTAGAAACTTCAACAGGTAATAGTCGCCAGAAGATATTAAAGTTTCAGGGAGATAAGTACATATTGTCTACAAATACAAAACTTCCATACAAGAGGGAGACTTCTAATTCCCTAATTGTTCTAAATTTATATACCTACAACTTGGACCCGGCGCGAATTGGTTCGCGTGGCAACCTACCCTACCTACCCCTATATTACCCCTACCCTACAACTACCCTACATCAAATTTACCCCTACATACCCTTTTTTTCTTGCTTATGAAGTAGAATCACTATATCGATTGTTGAAAACCGCATTAAAATCCGTTACGTAGTTTAAATATCTAAGCTTATATAAATACATACATAGGGACAGACGTCGGTCATCAATAATTAATTCTTACTAAAATGACTAAATAAATACAATTACATCATTATATTAACATTAATAAATACGGTAATATAACTGTTATGTTGAAACTTAATGTTCATTGTAACGAATTTCGTTACATTTTTTAATTTAATTTAAAACAGTAAATACAACAAAATAAATCCTATTGTTAGTCTAATTTAGATTTAAACTTAACATTCAAAAGTAAACATACTCCACACAACAAAAAGTGAAAAAGTTTCTGTTTTTTTTCAATACGTCGGCGGCAGCATCTCCAAAACATACGTACCTAGTCACTGATCTGAAAATAGGCCAGAATTCGGCCAGTACTAAATCGCGCTGCGTTGTGGCAATAACGTATAAACGCGAGCTCGCGAGCTCGCGGCTGACTATAAATTCCGTTAATTTTATCACTTAATATTTTAACCTCCTATAAGTTACCTATCTCCCGACGGAATCAAGCAGAGGAACACACGATCACATTTCATAGTCTATTTAGAGCATTTCTAAGTAGTGCATAGACAAGACCGCCAGCCGGTTTTTGTAGTCGGCGCCTACACCGCGCCCCTCCCCGCCCCGGCCGTGTTTGACATTGAAACATTTGTGTGTGTGAAACAGACAATGCGGAGTAGATACCGCGAGTGAGTTGTGTTTGGTTTATTGCGAAGTTACTCAAGACCAAAATTAAAATATCTATATGTTTTTGTAACTGTAGAAGGTATAGTACGTGAACGTACCTATATAGGTATGTATATCCTGTCGTTACTATCGTGATCAAGGCCAAGGCCGTGTCAACAATTGTTTGATATTGTATATTTTGCTGTTTTACAGTTTTAATATGAGAAATTGAGCAAGAAGATAAAAGATTAATGGCAGATTGGATTTATTTAAATATATGAAACTGTTCCCCAAAACTCTTCCCGAATATTGGCCGATTATTATTTATAGGTACTAGGTAATATTAATGTAGATTAGTAAGAGGAAACTACGGGACAGATTCCTGCACTACAAGAATCACAGTGATATTGCACTTGACAACCAACGATTACTTCATTTCGACTACATTCTGCAGACTCGATTCTGCAAAATAAATCGCATTATAACATCTGAGTGACAGACCGATCAAAGCACCCAACATGGAAGGAACAATGGAAAGATTGGTAATTTTTGTGGTAAGTGACCAAGCACTACAATAAACAAATACGTGTGGCACTCGGGGACTGCCGCGGTAAAGCTATTGCATAGCATTTTTTATCAACTTATGCAATTATAATTATTTATTGATTTTATACAGGGTGTTACGTAATACATGGATAAAGCCGAAAGGGTGTTAAAGTATAGCTTGCAAAGAGTTAGAGTATACTTGCAAATTATCCGGACATTGAATTTTAATTTTCATTAAAAAATCTTCGTTTTTAAAGAAAAATAATCATATCGACTACGTTGAAGCGCAGCTCTATTTCAAGTTGATGCTTCTACAAGGAGCAGTTCAATAACCTCGTGCGACCCCTATGAAAATAGAGCAACCTTCTTAAGCCTACTACCAGGAGCCTAATGCTAGGTACACACGCACCGGTTTCGGTCAACGATTGTTTGTTGGCGCGTGCCGGCCGGCGATCCGCAGCGCAGCGTGGCGGTAACATCAAACGGATAGAAGCAATCGACCAAACGCAGTTACGTTGAGTGTGTACGCACCATAAGGTGGAGTTTAATAAGCTCATGCCATCCATATCAAAACAAACGAACCTCCTACATCTTACAACCAGGCGTCAAACTAAATGTTACCTACTTATCTACATGAATAATGCGCTTATTACACCTGACTAAATTCAGTCGACTAAATTCAGAAGCAAAAGGCGTGAGAGTAAATCGAAGTGGAATGTATTGCTCATAGAATAAGGTTCATTTTTGTATCACTCGTATTATGTTACGCGTTGCTCTGTTTTTCAAAAGGCGTGATACTAAAATGGGCCTTATTCTATGAGCAATACATTTTACTTTGATATGCTCTCACGCTTTTTGCTTCTGAATTAAGACGACTAAATTTAGCCAAATGTAATAAGCGCATAAGATCTACTAAATTAACTAGGAACTTACCTACACAAATTATTTTCAATAGGTATGACTCGTACGCGAGAGGTACCGGGTTCGAATCCCACTGCCGCCATGTACCAGTGACTCTTTTCTGACTTATGTACTTACATTAGTTAAATAGTAACCGATGCTTTAACAATGACGGAAAATATCGTGATGAAACCTGCACATTTAGGCGACTGAATGTCTAACCATGATCCAATCTGGTCAGGCAATCTAGTTCCTCTGGTAGCAGGGTCAGGCAGAACTCAGGAGTGTCAGATGGCAGTCGACCCTAGGCTCTCGTGCGCGAGAGCAAAACCAGATCATTAACTGGTTGCTATGCAATACGTAAGTAGGTAGGTAGCATGGTGTTTGGCACTTGTTTGCACTCATGCATAGAATAATGATTATCACATTACTTAAACAGTTGAACGCTGAACACAGACAAGACTACGTTAATGCTGGTACCTGAAGCAATAAATCATTTATTCATTCATATCGTTAACACTCTTATCACAGTTAACTTCACAGTAGGTACTTAGATATCCTACACATACAACGCAACAAGTAATCACATCGATCACGCGAAAAGCTAAAACCGAATGAACGAACACGACACGAAAGTAGGTAAATTTCGTCAATGGAAGCCGCGCCGTAGGTCAAAGGCACCGCCACAGGCCGGCTCGCCTCGGCCCGTGGCGGCGGGGCGTTTGTCGGCGGTTGATTGACCTGATTATGAACTTGAGTAACCTATTACAACTGATTTCTAGAGATGCGGTCTTTCGTTTTTGAAATGTCACTATCGACATTGAAAAAGAAAAAGTTCGATAGTCATTTTCTCGCTAACTATTCCACGCAAGAAAAAAATGATTGTACCTATCGTTTTAATACGTATAGCACTCCACCCAGTTCACGGCTTTATACATATATTATGAAACACCCTGTATATGCAGTATTTTTTTTTCTTTGATATTAACCATATACATACACGTTAAGGTTCAACTAGTCGCGGGCTCGAACTCACTCGTGGACGCGGCCAACAAGCACGCTGTCTTACCTAGCATTGTGTCTAAAAGAGATAGAATCAGTTATGAGCAGTTAGCAGCTAGTCTACACGCATACGTCTAGTCGCACGCACACAAACACCGTGCCTAAGTCTGCCGAACTGAAACGACGTTAGGCGATGCAAGGCTTTCAACGCCGCACCGCAGTGCCCGTCGGAGTGGGGGGTGTTAGGTCTTTTTCGTTACGGAATTTCTTGGTTCGGTCGCCGCGCTGAAAGCCCACGATAAAAGCTATGCAATAGCTTAAAAATTTAATGTACCTTTAGGGTTTCCTATTAACTAGGGTTAGTTATAACTATGGTTAGGGTTACTTATTATAATTGCATAAGTTGATAAAATATGCTATGCAATAGCTTTATCGCGGCAGTCCCCGAGTGCCACACGTATTTTTTAATTCCTAATCTTGGGTTCAAGTATACACAGGCAGTTGTCTAATGAATTAATAAGTCGGTAAACTAACTTTAAGCGCCTTTGTATTTCTTGTTAAAACACGTGTCGTCGTCGTCTTCGTCGTTGTTCTCCATCAGCTAAACTGTAAGGAGTAATAATCGAGCAACTTATACGTGTGATGGGCGAGAACGTCATAGGTACAAAACTTTATAAAAAGAAGTTGGAGCTACATTTGTAGGTACATTTTGAGGTACATTTGTAACTTTGTAACGTGGTGTTAGTATTACAAAACCAGCATATCGACAAGCCTCTACGACAACCCTATACTGCTCGTGGCACGTCACATCTTGGGCGGTATTTTTGTTTAGTTTTTAAAAAGTAGCTATTGGATTTTACTCAAAGTTTTAAAATTATTGTAAAATAAAGTTAGAATTAAAGAGGAGCATGCATTAAATATGAAGAAATATAAACGAGTCAAGACAAGTAAAGTATAGGTGTAAAGTCGAGTACAGTATTTGTTATTGTTTTCTTCTTTATATAATTCACATTTTGATTTTTATCTGTCGTCTGGTCTAGATTTTGATTATAATATTGACAGCGTTATGGATGATTATGAGCATTTGTTGGGCTGTGTGTCAGTACTGTAGAGGGATGTGGCGGTATCGCGGAAGCAGACTCAGGCGCCACTCGTTAAACGGTGAGTCCAACACTAACTTTTAAGTTTTTATGAAACCCAGTGGTGACAAGTAAACTTTGATGTTTCGTTGCGTATATTCTCTTGTGTGGGTTCTAGAACTAAAAAAACGGTCTGCATCACATGCTCTTTGCTGTTTCGCTTTTCAGCCACATTATAGACACAAAAAAGAAAGCGACTTAAAAGACTTTTTTTTATTGGAGCCGCTTGACCACCTTATCACACCATCGCTGAACAATATTATTGTAAATTGTATTATGTTTCTGTCGGTGAGTAAGGTCTCCAGTGCTCCGTGGGAAGCCGTGGCAGACAGCCGCATGACAGAAAGCTGTAACTGTCGCCTGGAACATCTACAACGCATGCACTTGTAACTAAAATGCGAAACTGCAGATGGGTCGTCCCTGTAAGGTGACTTAATAGCTTTAAAGTTTCAAGAAAGCATTATTATCGCAATCTATACACATCTCACTACAAACGCTTTTCATGCATTCGCTAACTTGCGATCGAGGTGCCTTACATAACAAAGTATACATGTCAAAATAGCTCTTTTTCTATGGTTTCAGTCTGTGTTACGCCTTCAAGGAGCCCGATAAACGTCCACAACGACCCACTGCCAGTCGGTGTTGATTATGTCCAATCCGCCCTCTTCGAAGCTCTCAAGATTCCGCTGCCCTACCCAAAGCACATGCCATACATTCCCAATACAGGTACATCTGCACCTGCCCTACACGCCCTCATTTTGAGGCCTATATACGTGTCTGTGGACGTGTTGCTGGAAGAATTCACGTAAAACTCTCTCTGCTTTCCAGTAGCTGCCGCGCCATACTCCAAGGCATCTATGCGTGAAGCTGCGGCATCGTTAGTCCCAACTGCTCCGGCCAGTCCCGATGATCCTTGCCCGCAGAACAATGTTGCCGCCCCGCCCTTCTCTGTCGCAGCCCCGCCCTACCCTGTGGCCCACCCGCCCAACCCTGTGGCCGGCCCGCCCTACCCTGTGGCCGGCCCGCCCTACCCCGTCGCCGTTGCGGATGAAGGTCAACATGGTAAGACTAGCAGCGGCAATGCGCAGGCAGCCTCTGAATCTCACACTATGTTTTTTTATGAAACTCATTGGAAAGTAAGCGAGAACTAAGAGGTACGGCATAACAGGATATCCCGTACGAATTGGAGCCGGATGACTGGGGAACTGCGACGACTACTGGGGAAGAACATCCGCTTTGCAAAGCTACTACTTTAAATAGTATGTATTCCTGCCGGTGAGTCTCCAGTGCATCATGGGGAAGCGTGGCTTTAATAGTTGAGACAACACAGTAAGACAATGTTTAAACTGACAGGTGGCAGTAACTACTGACAGTGCTACAAGGATCATTTGGTAGGTGGTCGAAATCAGAACTAACGCCACCATCATATAGTGCGTCACTTTTGAGAGAGAGCTGGAGTTGATGTTTCATACCCGCGCCCTCATCCAGGTGCCCAGTGATCCTTGTAGCATTCTATTCAAGCCTGCGTATTAAACCTGCCTGCGTAGCCTAACGGGCTTTGTCGCACGAGATATAACTTTGTGTCTCGCTTGCTTCAATGCAAACGAAAGAGCTAGCTAGAGTTACTTTGCACGCGACAAAGCCCATCATGCTTTGCCGGCTGTACTGTATGTTTTTTCTTGTCTCTTTGGCTACGAGCAAATAATAAGTTATTTGTTCGTAGTTCTCCGGCATACCTTAAGTTTTATTTTAATCCCTCACAACCTCACAACATAAATTCAAACACTGTCACAAAGTACCGAATGTACATAAAAAATGCAACATGTTTGTTTGATTTCATTAGGGAACAGCCGAGTACAATCGTTTAAAATATTTTTCTCCTTTTGATGGTACTATTCGTAAGGCTATTTGCAACTAACGCTGGGCTTGGGCCGAGACACAGTCGAGACTTGAGTCAAGTGGTGTGTTCTGAAACAGGTCCTGCTTGACTCACCGAGTAAGACAAGTCCTGCCTGACCCACCGAGAACGAAAACTCTGCCTGGCTCATCGAGCAATTACTGCCTAACTAGGATATTCGTCAGCCTGGACATGGAAATGAGGTCTTTAATCATCTACGGACGCACGCTAACCATAAAAATCTGTGAAGTTTGGGAGACATCCAATCTCCGCAACTAACGATGCCATGATGGTTGATAGTGGGAGAAATTAATGTTGCTACTAGATATTTTGTTGGTTTCAAGTAGTCAAGTATAATTAATTTCGTATGGTTGATCAAAGTGTATTGTTAGTCTAAGTGTTGAATATATTTTTAGCAATGATTATTTTAAAAATCTTTGAAAGATTCGTAAAACTAATTAGCCAATAAATACCGATATTGAGATATTTTCTTTAAAAAAACATTACAAATTGTTGTTTCATCTAAGGGCATTTGACACCATTTGTTATGAAATACTATTGCAAAAGCTTAGAACTACTAATGTACTACATATAATCATAAACCTTCTTGAGTACTGGTATAACAACCGAAGTAATCAAGTAAGGTGGGGATCTGCGTTTCGTCTCCTTACAGCGGAGTAAGGCAAGGTGGACTAACGTCGCTAGTAGGTACCATTTAATGTTTATGTTAATTAGCTGATCGGGGAGCTGAGTAGCACCAGAGTCGCGTATGCTCGAGTGGTGTGGTGTCGCTCAACATACAAAACTGAAATAATAATATTCAAAGCCGGAGCGGGCCCAGATAGTGTACCACCCATAAGTTTGTGCAACTCTCTATTGAGAGTTGTATCAAGCTTTAAATACTTGTGCTACACTCTCACGGTCTCGCTGAAGGACGACGAAGACCTGGAAAGGCAGCGACGGTCTCTCGCTGCTAAAAGTAACATATTAGAAAGGCGGTTTGCACACTGCTCCACTCAAGTAAAATTTACCTTGTTCAAGGCTCACTGCAGGGCTTTTAATACCCACCAATTGTGGTACATTTTCACGAAGGGTGCATTGATTAATTTATTTATTTATTTATTTTATTTGCCAACAGATTAACAATTTTATTTCATTGAAATATTACATGAAAGATCTTAAACAATAATAATAGTAATAATGTAATAATAATCAATCATGTAATTTCAATGTAATAACTAATGGTGTATGGAATAATAAATAAATATGTATTTGCTGTATATGGGACCTGTGCCAAAAATAAACGAATTTTATTTATTTATTTTAATTTAATTTTAATATGGCGTTGTATTTCCCAGAACCTGCGTCACCAAAGCCGCCCTCCGAACGGGCAACTCCTGCTGCCACGGGCGATGAAAGATCACAGAATGAATCTACTTAAAGAATTTAATGTATTTAAAGAAATGAATTTTTTTCAACATCTCGACCAATGTCCCTGACATGTAACTGTGCCTTTAAAACACAGGGACATTATCATATCTCAGGCAAAAAGCATTTATTATTTTTACCTTTTACGTGTATTACAAATTAAATTTATATCACAAAAATAAAAAAATATTGTGTTAAGTAAAGAATTTTGAAAATGGAAATTTGTGTTGATGTAAATATACCTCTTTCAACAATCTAAGTGGAATTATTTGCCTAAAAGTTCGTTTGGAGGCACAGTAGTGCCCCCGTCAAGACGAACAAAATGTTGGGGTCACTACCTACCAACGACAGTGCAGAGGTATTACGTGCTACGTGTAAATAGTCACATCACGTCTAAGAGAGCTACTACCTACAACCGACCGATAAGTCCGCGCTACGATATCCTGCACTTCGATCGAGCACTAAATTCTGGTCATAGTAACTCATAGTATTCTTTAAACTACTTGAATACTAGTAAAAACACGGCGCGCTCACGTGGCGTCCTACTTTTACCCTATTTTACACCTACCCTACACCTACCCAACACTTACCCTAACCCTACCCTAAGCCTGCCTTACACCTACCCTACACCTACCCTACACCAACCCCACACCTACACTATAACTACTCTACACCTACTTTACCCCTACCTACCCTTATTTTCTTACTTGTAAACCTTCTTCTTGAATCACTCTATCTATTGTTGAAAACCGCATTAAAAGGTTTCTCTTCAATCAGTCTACGGACTGCATCTCCAAAAAATATGTAGTCACTGATCTAAAAATAGGCCAGCCGAATGTCAGTACTAAATCGCCCAGCGACGCGGCAACAACGTAGACGTTTAGAAGAACGTCTACTATCGCACATTCTTTTTTATGGTTCAAACTTTGTCTTTTCGTAGTGATAGTACTTACATATTCTCTCATACCGAACTCACGCAGTTCTAGAACTACAAAAATCGGTCTGCATCACATGGTCTTGGCAGTTTCGCTTTTTAGTTACATTATTGTAACCAAAAGGAAAGTGACTTAAAAGTCACACCACCACAAAGTCAGAAGCCGCCCGAATGGTAAAGTATCGCCACCTTACCACACCACCGCTGAACAATATTATTGTAAATAGTATTGTGTTTCTGCCGATGAGTAAGGTCTCCAGTGATCCAAGGGAAACCGTGGCAGACAATCGCATGTAAAGAAACTGTAACTGTCGCCTGGAACATCTACAACGCATGCACTTCTAATTAAAATGCGAAACTGCAGATGGGTCATGCCGGATGTGAGGTGCGTAACTTAATAGCTTTAAAGTTTCAAGAAACCATTCTTCACTGCAAACCCTTTTCATGTGTCCGCTAACTTACGATCGAGGTGCCTTTCATGACAAAGTATACATGTGAAATATCTCTTTTTCTACGGTTTCAGGCAGTGGTGTGCCTGAAAGTATCCCGATAGACACTCACAACGTAACCGAATCCGGCATGGGGCATAACGACCCACTGCCAGTCGGTTTTAAAAATGTCCCACCCTTCCCTTTGGAGAGTCTCAGGATGCCCTACTCGGAGCACGTGCCGTACATGCCCTATACAGGTACATCTGCACCAGCCCTACACGCCCTCATTCTGAAGCCTATACGTGTCTGTGGACGTGTTGCTGAAAAGATTTACCTAAAACTCTCTCTGCTTTACAGTAGCTGACGCGGCACACTCCAAGGCATCCTTGCGTGCAGCTGAGGCACCATTAGTCCCAACTGCTCCACCGGCCAGCCCCGATGATCCTTACCCGCAGAACGATGTGACCGCTCCGCCCTTTTCTGCAGCTCACCCACCCTACCCTATCACAGCCTCGCCCTACACCGTGGCCGACCCGCCCTACCCCGTAACCGACGTGGATGAAGATGGTAAGACTAGTAGCGGCAACACACAGGCAACCTCAGGCGCCGCACGCGTCAGTGTGAATCTGACACTATGTTTTTTTGTGAAACTCTTTGGTAAGTAAGCATAGTGAGATTTGAGAGGTATGGCATAACGGGATATGCCATTCGAATTGAGACCACCACATTCCGCTTTAAAAAGCTACTACTTTAAAGAGTATTGTGTTTCTGCTTGTGAGTCTCCAGTGCATCATGGGCCAGAATGGTTTTGGCAGTAGAGAATACGGTAAGACAATGTGTAAACAGACAGGTGGCAGTAACTACAGTGCTACAAGGATCATTTGGTACGTGGCCGAAATCAGAACTAACGCCACTATCTTGTGCTGCAACACTTTTAACAGACAGCTGGAGATGATGTTTCAATTATCAAGTGCCTCCTTGTAGCACTGTATGCAAGCTTACGTACTAACACATGCTACGTAGCTTAACGGGCTTTGTCGCACGAGAATTCATGAGATATGAGTGCTACTAGCTAGCTAGAGTTATCTTGTACACGACACAGTCCATCGTGATACGCCGACTGTATTGTAAATTTTTTCTTGACAGAGAGTCAAGAAAGGAACAAATAATAAGTTTTATTTTATTCCCTCACAACCTTACAATATATTTAAAAACTTGTCACATAGTACCGAATTTTCATAAAAAATTCAACATGTTTGTATGAATTGATAGGGGTAGAGCCGAGTACAGTCGTTTAAAATATATTTCTCCTTTCGATTATTCTTGCTTCAGACTATAATAATATTATCATTCACGGCCGACAGAACCGTACCTGCCAGTGGTGCTGAAGCGTGCGCCGACGTCAAGCTGATTGCCGTCCTCGACACCAACCACTAAAGGTATCCTATACTACACATGTTAATATAGATGCGCTGGTCCGTCTAGGAACTGATTCGCAAGGCTATTTGCAACTAACGCTGGGCTTGGGCCGAGGCACAGTCGAGACTTGAGCCGAGTGGTGTATTCTAAAATATGTGCTTGACTCATCGAGTAAGACAAGTCCTGCCTGACCCATAGAGCAAGACAAGTCCTGCCTGACCCACCGAGCAAGACAAGTTCTGCCTGACTCACCGAGAAATTACTGCCTCACTAGGATGTTCGTCAGTCTGGAATGTTGAGGGTGGCGGAAATCAATATTACTACTAGATATTATGTTGGTTTCAAGAAGTCAAGTAGAATTAATTTCGCATGGTTGGTAAAAGTGAGTTGTTGGTCGAAGTGCAGTAATATATCATAAATAAATTTTTTAAAGTAACAGCCAATAAATAGTGCTTAATTTGGTTTCCGTGAAGAGTTGTTTACCGATCTTGCGTATTGTCTTTAAAAACATTATATTTCGTTTCACAAAGACAACAGCTTATGCATGCTTTCTAGCATTTAACACGTAATATTAGCAGATCTAGATGAATTCAATAATATATAATTACGTCAAGCCTTTCTCTTTCTGCACCCAATTGTATTATTTTAAAATAGACCTAATTTCGCACCCATTGCCTATGTTATAATAATGACTCATAATGACATACCTATACTGACCTCCTCGCCACCTTTTCAAATAATCGTAACATTCACGCCATTCTTGTGTCCGAAACCTTTTTGAAACCCTGTCTACCTTCTAACTCCTATTCCCTCCCAGGATTCCTTCTAATCCGCAATGATAGGACGGGCAAGGGTGGAGGAGGTGTTGCCATCTACCTCAGGAGTCATTTGCCTTTTAATATCCTTGATAAGTCCCCTTCAGACTATTCTAGTTCCTCAGAACACTTATTTATCGAGGTAATGTTTGGGCACTCGAAGCTGCTACTGGGTGTGTTCTACTGCCCTTCTCTACATATTAATTATTTTTCAAAGTTAGATGAATTGTTGGAAAACTTGGTTCCCGTTGTCGACCATAGTATCATCATGGGAGATTTCAATACTTGTCTTGTAAACAATGATTATTTTCACTCGATTCGCTCAAAGAGACTCCGCTCTGTTATCGACTCCGCGAACCTTAACATACTCCCGCTTAGCACAACTCACCATTTTCCTAACTGCTCTCCATCATTGCTCGACCTTATCATTGTCTCCTCCACTGATCACGTAGCCAGCCACGGGCAATTTAATGCCGAGGCGTTTTCCTATCACGATCTCCTTTTCCTTTCCTACAAAATCCGTGTTCCTAAACCTAAACCGCGCGTAGTGATGCAGCGTAGCTTCGGTGGCATTGACGATGTTAAGTTTAAGTCAGATCTCAGCAGTGTCGATTGGGGTGCCGTTTACGGTGCAGCGACGGTTGACGAAAAGGTGGAGATCTTTAACTCGTTGCTGTTGCGGGTGTTTGACTTGCATGCTCCTCTTCGGCCGGTGAAGTTGAAACACTTGCCCGCTCCCTGGCTCACAGAAGAAATTAAAGGATTAATGTCTAAAAGGAATGCGGCTAAGGTGAAATTTCGTAATGACCCCACGAAGGAGAGGCATGACAGGTACAAGGAGCTTAGGAATCGCTGCAGCAGAATATGCAGAGATGCGCAACGTCAGCATATACATAAATCTGTGGAGAAAGGTGATCCCGCCAAGGTGTGGTCCTTTCTAAATTCGCTAGGTATCGGTAAGACCAAATCCACTCCACCCGGTACCCTTGATCCTGAATCATTAAATTCCCATTTCACATCCTGTTCCCCAATCCCTCTCTCCGTCAAACGTGCTACTTTATCTTCTCTATTATCACCTATTGATCCTTCGTGTCCTTCTTTTTCCTTCTTGCCTGTCACCTTGCGGGAAGTTGAAAAAAATATTTTAGCTATAAATTCTAATGCTCAAGGTGTAGACGGTATTGGTCGTAGAATGATTGTCCTTAGCTTGGAGGTGACGCTTCCTATACTCCATCATATTTTTAATGTATCCCTTAGTACCTCCACTTTTCCCAGCTGTTGGCGTAAAGCTGCAGTTATTCCTATTCCTAAAGTCAGTAACCCTTCCACCCCTTCACAGTATCGACCTATCTCCATTTTGCCTTTCCTTTCCAAAGTACTGGAACGCCTTGTTCACCATCAGCTTAGTGTGTTTGTCAACTCCGAAAACCTCCTCAGTCCCTTCCAATCTGGTTTCCGCCCTGGCCATAGCACAGCTACTGCTCTTACCAAGGTGTCTGATGATGTACGCCTTGCAATGTCCAATCAATAACTCACTGTTGTAGCATTGCTAGACTTCAGTAATGCATTCAATACTGTGGATCACGACATCCTTCTCGCAATGTTGCGGTCACTGCATCTGTCGGACGCTGTTGTTGAATGGTTTAGCAGCTATCTGCTTGGTCGTCAGCAGTGTATTCGTGCCGATGACAGAGTCTCAAGCTATGCTGACATCTGTGCGGGTGTTCCCCAGGGCGGTGTACTATCTCCTCTTCTTTTTTCCATATTCATTAACTTCCTTACTCCTCTCCTCTCTTGTTCTTACCATGTATATGCTGACGACATCCAAATTTACACCCACGCTCCTGCCGATGAGCTGGACACCGCAATTGCAGCGCTAAATGGGGATCTAAAAACTATCCTCGAGTGGAGTCTGGCTCATGGACTGGCTGTTAACCCTGACAAGTCGCAGGTTATTATAATTGGTGGGTCTAAGCAGGTGGGTCGACCTGTTTATGGTAGTCTTCCGCCCGTTATTTTCAATGGCGTAGTGCTCCCCTATAGTAGCGTGGTCAAGAATTTGGGGGTATTCTTTGACACAACACTGTCTTGGTCCCATCACGTTGCTCAACCAAGTAGACGAATTTTCGCTGCAGTTTCTGCCCTTAAAAGGTGGAAAAATCTACTTCCGGTCAGGACCAAGGTTGAGCTTGCTCAAGCCCTCCTCCACCCTATACTAGACTACGCAGACGTCTGCTTCCTTGACCTCAATGAGGATCTCCTTAATAAACTTGAGCGTCTACAGAACATCGGTATACGGTTTATATATGGGCTGCGCAAGTTCGACCACGTCTCTGATTTTCGTAAGAAGCTGCAGTGGCTTCCGATTAGGCTGCGGCGGGACGAGCATGTGTTGGTGCTGCTATATAAAATACTGTTCGATCCCCGTTCTCCCAAATACCTTAGAGATGGTTTCAGATTCCAGAGTGCTGACCTAGTCCGGGATCTTCGGTCGGCGCTTGATAATACTCTGAGGCCTCCGTTTACACGATCTGGCTATTTTAAAGAGTCCTTTACTGTGAAAGCTACCGTCTTGTGGAATCAGTTACCTAAAGAGATTCGACACTCCAAGTCACTGTGCTCCTTTAAGGCAAAGCTGCGCACGAATCTCCTCTTGCCTGGCATGTGAATATTTATGTCCTTAATTGGTAATATATTATTTAGTTTATGTAGGTGTATTGGTTATATGTATTATTAGTTTTGTTATATGTGTATATGTCTACTTTGTATTAAGTGTAAGTTCCCTAGTATAAGTTCATGTTGTTGACTTGCCTGTGTATCAAGCGGTTCTTAAGACAAAGGTAGCCTGGTAGAGATCGCTTGCAGCGATAAGGCCGCCTTTGCCCACAACTAGTTATGGTTTTTATCGGAACTCTTTAATGTAGTGTTTCTTGTGTGAGCAATAAATAATTTATCTATCTATCTATCTATACCTAATATCAAATATGACATGATGTAATGACGAATAAGATAACGTAATAATGTTATAGCAATCAATATGAACGTAATAACTAACTAAGAATGTATATATATTTATTTATTCTATCTTTTATTGTGCACAATAAATAATATACAAAAGCTTAATATTATTAGGTATGTATTTACAATATATGGCACCTGTGAATGAAAATACGAATTTCAGTTATTTGTTTTTATTTTATTTTAATATGGCGATGCACTTCCCAGCACCTGCGTCACCAAAGTCGACCTCCGCTGGCGAACGGGCGACTCCTGCTACCACGGGCGATAAATAGGTCACATAATGAATCTACTAAAATAATTTCATGTATTTCAAGAATTGAATGTTTTTCCATTTCTCGACAAATTGTATTACGTATTCGAAAATGGAACTTTGACTTTTTTTTTTATTCTACTCTCATCATGCCTCCCACGAAAGGGGAGATTATTGCCATAATCTCCACGCTTGGCAGGCGGGTTGGAGATCGCAGTGTTTAAATATAACAATGGAAAATGCTGCTGCCCATTTTCCAGACCACGGAGGGTCTTGATCTTTTACCTACATACATACATTATATAGTTAATTTACTAGACTAAATTTCGCCCTGCCAACCCTAATCCACCTTTCGAATGCAGTCAGGGCCGTCGCCACTATCGGTCGTATCGTTTATCAGCAGTCTGTCGGGGTGTAAATGTCTGCGCTCGCGACACCCACTCCTCACTTTAGACACCAGTGAGAAGTTGCCTTTATTTGTTTTTGTTAGTTAGCTTTTTGTCGGAGATTTCTATTTCTTTTTTCGTTGAATAGCCATAGTAAAATAAAACTGGGGAAATATTAAATCCTCTGCTTGTCTAACGGTTCATTTACGTCAAGCGAAATGAACGAACTCTCTTAGAGTAAAACAGAGGTAGACCATTTGCCCGTCGCTCTGTCATTGTTTTTAAAAAGGCATAACGGTTTCGTTTTCTTCCTATCCTTCTACATGGTATAAAATAAAGTCGGTTCAGCTAATTCCTCCATGCAACGGCTTTTGATGCGATTTTCAGCATCAGTTAGATAATTTTTCCGAAAGGTTTATATTATGTATTGTATAATAATATAAGTTCCTGCCGAAAAACGACACAACCTGATTTTACGTAGACGAAACCGCGGCAAAAGTTTTTTTTTAAATAACTAACCAGACATTTAACCGCCATCACACCTGGTGGTAAGTGTCGATATGGACGTAAACAACATGCCCGTCTAGGAACAAAATATCTACTCTTACCTTGAAGGCGTCCAGATTATAAAGATCAGGGAACTCACTTGCAGGCAACGTGCTGCTTTATATGAATTTGACAGTTTCACTTCTAACGGACTTAGAGAGTTGCTCTCCAGATCAAGTAGCGGGTTTACGGTAGATTGCAATATTAGTAAGGATTTGGCGCCTTTCGCCTCGGGCGGCGTAACGAGCCTGTCGGCGTGTTGGTCAATATCATTGCCTAAGTGCGCAGCCGCATTCTCAAAGTTTAATTGGAAAATTTAAATTCTCATTGCGTTATGTTGTCGGGATTAATATATTATGGTAGAAAATCGTTATTTCTCTAAGAATTTACAAATAGCTTACGAGAAAATACAAGCGATTCGATATAAAAGTGAAAATTGCTAGGTCAGAAAAATATATTATAAGTTCTAGACAACAAATAAGCATAAAATATATTGATCATAAGTATTATTATTTACTCAGTACGCAGCTGCGAAAGTGTAAGGGATCTGTACTGTTCCAGGCCTTGTACTGCAGTCTTCGCCACAGCTTCAGACCGCTGTTCTCAATCTCCACTCCTTTCACTTATTTACTCGTTGAAGTAGTCGCCGGTAATAACGTAATGATTATATAAAATGAATTGAAGTAGATCTACGAGATATATTTTTCGTTCCGAATAGGTAACATTTTTCGACGCAGTCCTAACAACGTTCCCAAAATTTCCTACGACATATCACGTATTACGATGCCGTAACTACGCACCGTCGCAGAACTAAACTCCCTTTAATATAGTTTCCTGTTAGTTTGATCTTTGGAGATGCTGTTTTCCTGCTGAAATCCGACAAGTAGTTGTGAAGCAGGAAAATGGGAAAATCCCCAAAGAGACCTACTTAAATTTTGTTCGGAAAAACTAAATTGAATTTTCATGGCTGTTGTGATTATTTACCTTATTTTTATTTAAATACATACCTAGTACGGTTGTGAGTATTTAATATATATTCCAGGCCTCCGCCAAATGGCGAACCGTGGTACGGACCTTAAGAAAACACTTGTATTAGCATCATTATCGAGCCAAAATTTCGAAACTTTTAAAGATATTTTCCTTATTGTTCTAGATTTAGCTTATTCCTGATGGTCCAAGAACATGTGTAACCTCTATCCACAGGTTCCTCTTAAGCAGTTATAACTTGTCATAAAGCTAATACATTTATCGAGCACTACCGATTAATTGGAGTACCAACATTGTCACACCTACGCGATCACACGCTACACTTTGTATGCTAATCACTACCACTATGTAATCGGGGTTCCCACATTAGAGACACGTGTCTAAATTAAGGCATTGCATCTATTATTAGATCCGAATTGTAGGCGGAGGATAGGTAGGAGCCCCCCTCCCCCCTCCCATAAGGGACCAAGTATATACCTAATACTCACTGATGTTTGAGCCTTTACGTAAATGTTTGAAGAAAGATTCAAGCAAGTATTGTTGACGTATCGCTTTGATGTTAGGACATACTCGTATGTTTTGGCCATTTGGCTATGGCATCCTCAAAACCAACATAGAAAACGAGTTGCTTTGTTAAATCAAACTGCTAGCGAGGGCCCGAGCTCCGCTTAACCATGATCCAGGATTTGGCCGATCAGGTAATTAGAGTGGAGCAACTGCCATCTGATATCCTTGACTCTGTTAACAGGGGAACCTGACCAGATTGGATCATGGTTACACATTCAGTCGCCTGGAACGTATATGTTCCATCTCGATGTTTTCCCTCACCGTAAGTGTTCAACTAATGTTAGAAAAGAGAAACTTAGAAAAGAGTCAATGGTGAGTGGCGGCACTGGGATTCAAACCCGGTACCGCGGGTCCGAGTCCGACCCCTTCACCATTAGGTCACCGACGTTTTACATCTACGATTAATCAAAAGTCAGCTAGATTAATATTGCTAATAGACACACAAACGTAGTGATTAATTTAATAGGTATCGACTTCAAGTCCATATTTCCATAATAGATATCATTACTATTATGCACCAAAAACAATTTGTCTTTGACATTAACTGCATTTATGTTTTGCCATTCACTTCGAGCATGATTGTGAGTGTATCGTGTGATAGTTAAACACACACAGAAATGCTCCATACACATAACGTGGACACTTACGGTACGGCTTGTTCACCAGTTGAAGGTCGCTCATCGTACTGTGGAACATGCTAAACGTGCTCGGAGTCTCCTTGAAGGACAAAATTCGCAACGAAGTAATCCGACAGAGAACCAAAGTGACAGACATAGCGCACAGAATTATTACGCTGAAGTGGCAGTGGGCTGGCCATATCTGCCGACGAACTAACAACTGCTGGGGTAAACGAGTTCTTGAGTGGAGACCGCGACTCGGTTAGCGTGGTGTGGGACGCCCTCCGGCCATAAGGAGTGACAATTTGCGAAAGGTTGCGGGTGGATACTGGATGCGGCTAGCATCACAGTGTGCATTGGCGCTCATTGGGGAAGGTCTATGTCCAACAGTGAACATTTTATGGCCTGTAATAGTCCACTAATATCACATTAATGGAGAGTTTTGCCATTATCTTCAATCTTGGCAGACGAGGCAGTGATCTCAGTGTTTAAAATGCACAACAAAGACGGGGCTGCGCATTTTCTGATTTAGTCAACGTTAGCCTCTAGGGGTGAAGCCTCTGAACGCACCGTAAGCCATTAGTCTTAGTCCTACAGGGTTATGTAGAGACTATTAAATACCACACCTCTGCCCATTCCACATTCATATAAGAAAATAAATAAGCTACCGTTCCTATACATGTATCTAAAGTCTGTAGTGCAGTGTAACAATCGTTAATGTTAACCCTTTACAGCACTAAAGCCAAGCATAAATCTTAATCCTATGCGCGCGCGGCAAGCGGCCGGCCTTGCCACGCCCTGCGCTAGCGCGTTGGGTAATACGTGTGGTTGGGTGGGTTGCTTGATAAAGATATAAGAGATATAGGAATCTTAAAAATTGATTTAGATCAGGTTTGGGCTAATAAGGGCGGCCTATTTTGAACCCCCGAGGAAGAAAGAGGGGTGTTATAAGTTTGAGGTGTCGATCTGTGGCTCTCTGCCTCTGTCTGTGGCTACGTAACTCCCGATCGGATGCACCGATTTCGACGTGGTTTTTTTTGGACGGAAGCTAGTTTATTCGAGATGTGTCTTGGCTTATTTTGTTTAATTAAAATCGGTTCAGTAGTTTACAAAATATTTGAGTGTACGTAATGCGTGGTTGGAAGTTTTCCGAAATTTTCTGTCGGTTGGGTTATATACGTTAAATACTTTTTCTCAGTGAGTCGCTGACAAACGACAAGATAGGTGCATATAGGTAACCCAATTGAAGGTAGAAGCAATGTTATCGGGACTTCCCGGGTGTTCCGTTACCGGGTATCTAATAGGCGGCGGGGATAACTTTCCTACAGGTATCTCTCTTGTCGGTATAGGTCTCTTGCCGTTAGGAAAGTGACAAGTTTAAGAAAATTACGAAGTCGTCCGGAGGGGTTAGTACAGTTATAACTCTATATTAAATAAAAAACTTACACTCTAGTCCATCATGCAGTCGCGCGGCAAGTAAACGAATTAATTCTGATCGAACTGTAACTGTATTTCGTATTCAGGCGAAGTGTATTATTTGTAGGAGGCGCTGCCATTGGAACGCCAACCGAAGCGCACAAGCACTCTAACATAAATATGGTTACAATATTTGGTAATCTTTGAGATTAATCGAACAATTCAATAGTTCTCATAAAAATTGCTATAGTAATCAAAATAAGTGAACAATATCAGAGTTATTCCCCGGTCGATGGGTACCATCTAGGTAAGTGGAGAATGCAAATTGCACTTATGTTCAATCCACCGAGCTGATAGCAATGTTGACGTAAATACCTTCTATCGTAAATGCTGAGCACGATTGCATAGAATGTTGTGTACCTGTAAATAAAGGATTTGTAATAAGTATCTATTCTAATCTATTAATTATAAAATTTATGAACAAAAAAGTGTAGAAGGGGATGTCCCTTCAAATGGGAGAGCATTTGAATTACTTGCGTTTATCGCGGCGCGGTATGCGTATCGGAGAACGCTCTAACCAGCCATGCCCTTTCCCTTGTTCCTGATTCTGGTAGAACTCAGCAAACAATCCAAATTCTTCTAACCCGAAACGGATCTACGAATGAAGCTATAATGCGTAATGCAAACATTACTGCAGGGTGCGCATGCGTTGACGTGCGAAATGTGAAACATTGGTGTGAATCAATGTGCAATCGATGAAATATCACGGCCTTGACGAATGTTAGAGGAAAATAGCGTTGCCTTTTTACTTTGTTGTTGTGTGTCTTGTATATAAAATATGATACACTCAAAGACTTCTCTTTCTTTGATATTATATCAAAAGGGTAAATCGAACTCTAACAAATCGCTTTGCTGTCTGTCTGTCTGTCAGACTACATATCGAGTGCTCTGATCAGACTACGTATCGAGATGTCAATTCTTATGAACGGGAGAGTGACATCGTTTTCGTAATATTACAAAACGTAACTGAGCGCTTTTTGTTACGTTTCAGAAGAGTGAGGTCGGATAAAATGTGTACCTAAATCGTTAAAGCACAATGTTTAAAAAGTGTTTTAGTATGTTTTCATAAACTACCTACACTGACGGCAAATGATTGGATCACATTACATACTGAAGTATGTCTTCATTTTATAAAATCCGCGCGCAATGACTGGTTATGGAATCTTGTCCAGGTAAATCAACTTTCATTTCGATTTACTTCGACAAGGTTCCATCCCCTTCTGATTATGCGCGGATTATACCCAGTTTAACCCATCTATTCTAAGAAACACAAAGCTCGTCGCTATTTATATCCGAGTTAGGAACTAACAAAGTCAAATTACTTTGGCGCTAACTCAATGTCAACAGAACTAATTCCATCCCGTTAAGTAAAGGTTCGCAGAAAAGTCACACTTCTTGGCCGCGAGTGAGCGAGTCAAAGGTATGTAAATTGGATCAGGTGTGAAGAGGTAAGAGGATGAATACCAATGAACACATCCAACAGGATTTACATTGACGTCGAGCTCTTATCCACACTTACACAAGTAAAATTACTTTCGTATACGGTGTGTGTATTCCAATTTAATTTGTTACTTTCACAGCGGCTTGTTCCAATGACAAGTTTAGGTAATTTGGTTGCTTTTGATTCCTTTTTTATTAAATGCATTACGTACGATACCCCCTGTAGGGGGGGGGGGGGGGGAGGAACTCCCAGCAATACCCACTAAACCCCGCGGCGCTCCTGAATGGAGGTGTCATGAGAGTAGCCGAAGCCTTGTCAACCACGACACCTCCGAGTACCAACCTATTCAAGTTTTACTGCTAACATGTGACATCAGTATAGCTAGTATCTACGTGACAAAACAATATCTGATCCGACTGGACGCATTACAAAGAATGCCCATCCCACCATTTCAACATAAACGCAGCTGATTTACAACATTCACGATGCCATTTGCGGTAAGTATACAGGTACGACATTTTAGAGCGCATTGTTCGTATCTAAAAGAGAAGGATAAAATACATTGCTGAGCTGACATATGACACCTAATTTTCACACTAACATATCTACGTATTGCATAGTTAGTTGCGTAAATAATTGCAGACTTGATAGATTCCGATTTATTATTATTATAATTTTGACTGTATTATGTACACATGCATACCTGGCCATTAGGAAAGAGGTACCTTCGGCAGTTGGAAGGGGATTATTACATGAACGTCATATAATAAATACATTATATTAAATAATAAGATATACTGCCATGAATGAGTGAGTGTAAGTGAGTTCATGAGGACATGAGTTCTTGTGAGACGCTGTACGTGAAAAGAAGTCTCTTTTTAATGTTTACGGCAGACAAACAGGCAAGCGGGCCACCTGATAGAAAGTGGTCGACCAGCACCACAGAGGCGCTACCAATGCGTTGCCCGCCTCTAAAGATACCTCTAATATACCTCTTGTCATTTACGATCCCATGTCATAGTCCAAAGGTAACACTGTGGCTGGGAGCTCATTTCACATCCGAATCGTACGAGCGAGAAACGTTCCTTTGAATCTTCGCGTGGACGTCAATAGAGGGTCTACGTAATGGAGATGAGTAGCCCGCGGCAGGTATTGCGCTAGCAGAATTGTGCTGTGGGCACCAGATCAAATAGTTCATCAGAACACTGCCCATTGTACAGCCGGTAAAACACGCACAAGGAGCCAAGTGAAGAAGAGTGGGAAGGGGGGGCGGGGGGAGAAGAAATTCACCAAAAGCGTGAAGGATTAAGGCCCAAGTCCCTCTACGAAGGACCTTGTGAAAAGAGGCCCCCCGGCCGCCAGCGGGCGATTACTGGCTCATAGGGATTATGCGTGGACGCAAAAAATACAGTGGCCGCCATAATCGTTAACGGATCCCTCAAAAATATTTGCGATATCTATCAGTTATTGACGCAAACGCGTGCGTCTAATAATACACTGGCCAAATGACGCCATGGCGTGTGCCAAAGAGATAACGTGCGGGTCCTTATTGAATTTTCATAAACCATTAGGCAATGTGGCTTCCATATTGGCGTTTGCACGAAACTTTTTAGGTCAAAGAGTCCTTTGAAGTGACGTAATGTAGAGAAATTGTTGTTGTATCTCGTTATTTTGTATGATTCTCTTTGTATTTTACCGCTTTTATGCCTCGCATACGGCGTTTTGTGTTGAGTGTGTGCGATCGGCAAAGCGCCTGACAAGTATCGGATATCTCCACTAATGTCAAGAAGGCTCAAGTCCTTTATGGACCATTATAGCCGTCAATGATCAAGTACTATGTGTACTGTAGTGTATAAAAATAATGTTCTATAGTGTATAAAAATAATAATCATCTTGGTCAGACCATGATCCAGGATTTGGCAGATTAGGTGACAGTGGTGCGACTGCCATCTGACCTCCGTGACCCTGCTACCAGGGGAACATGACCACATTGGATCATGGTTACACATTCAGTCGCCTGAATGTACAGGTTACATCGTGATGTATCCCCTCCGAGTAGGTATCGTTAGTATCAACTAATATACATAACTCAGAAAAGAGTCATTGGTACATGGCCGCAGCGGGATTCCAACACGGTGCGTCTCGCTTACGAGTTGGATATCTTAACCGCTCGGCCACCGACGCTCCAAATGTTCCATAATGTATATACGGGATATACACTATGATTCCCTTACGAATTGCAGTTTCTCGTACAGCCTACATGTATAAAGTTAGAGAAAGAGTAGGTACAGAAATTAAAACTGTCGTAAATGCTACTAACTACGCGCAGTCACTATCTGCATAATCGCTCCGCTATGCACCAGTAAGTCTGGTAAACACTCATTTGATGATTGCCAACGCAGGAGGCTAATGTAATCGACAATGTGTGCAACGCAAGTATGTTGCTATGCAGGCGCTGGCTGGTTATAGCTAATAAGTTGTTGGCTTCAAAATAAAGCTTTCCGCATACTTATTGGTTTTAACGAAAATTTTAGATTTGCTCTTCGATTTTTAATAACCCTCGGCGTATCTCTATCTCTCGTGTTCTGCAATTGCTTGATTCGTTTTTCAAACCTCCTGCTCGACCATTTTCAATTATATGTCACGATATGTCAACGTGGCATTGTTCTCCGCAGGGAGGTATGTTGTATGAAACTCCCAAGGGAAATAATCTCATTTTAATTTGGAAAGCTCTGGTATGAAAACTCTGAGCACACGGGAATTCTTTTCTCTCACAAAAAAATAAAAATAAAAATGGGGCGAATACAAACTAGGCTGTATGGTTGCAGTTTTTTTTTTTATTCCACTAAGGTGGCAAACAAGCTTGCGGCCTTGCCTGATGGTAAGCAGTCACCGCAGTCTATGGACGTTTGCAATACCAGGGGCATCACCCACGCGTTGCCGACCCAGTAAAAACCTTTTAACCCCTTTCTTGAAGAACTCCATGTTGTACTCTCCAGAGAAAACCTCTGCAGGTAGTTCATTCCACAACCTTAGTGTGCTTGGGAGAAAGTTCCTTTGGAACCGCACAGTTCGCGACCAATTTGGCTCCAAGGTGATGATAGCGATGATAGAATGTAGCTGTAGGCATCATGTCAATCAATTCTTCAGAACAAACACCATTGTACAAGCGGTAGAACACACAAAGGGAGGCGAAATCCCTCCGCTGACTCAGCGGCTCAATGCCACTTGTGAGCATGGTATCATCGACAATTCTCACAGCGCGCTTTTGGATCGAGTCACAAGGACCAAGCTGATATGCCGGTGCCCCCGCCCATAGATAGTTCAACTCAGTTGTGCGCGCGGCGCTATGTGTGCGTGCGCTTGTAAATATACAGCTTTCATTTATGTGGCAGTGACGCGGCAGTCGTACGTCTTGCTCGGACACGAGCGAGACGAGCGAGACGACGGTTTACCGACACATAGGGCCGCGCGCACAACTGAGTTGAAATATCTATACTCCATTTAAAATCGGTGTATTAAAAAAGTGTTTAGTTGTGTTATAACATACATACATACATACATAAAGCTCACGCCTGCGTCCCACAGGTGGGGTAGGCAGAGACTATGGACTGCCACTTTGCTCTGTCCTGACACAACTCCCTAGCCTCGCATATATCCACAACTCTTTTCATACATCTCCTTTTATTCTTACCACTTCGGACCCCAGCTTTTTTGAGAACATTACTGATCTGATCAGTGAATGTTTTCCTGGGTCGTCCCCGTAAGTTATAACAGTTCCAATTAATAATTTCTCTTTCTTCCAAATTAACGTTGACACAAAAACGTCGTGAACTGACACTAATTTGACTCCAGAGTTGTCGAAACAAACGCTGTAGGTAATTGCTTTATTTATTGTTTCACAGACTGTGTGAAAAGAAGTTGCTGATATAGCAAACACCTGTCATTTCCTCTACTCTCATCTTTCTTACGGGGTTACGTCGACAGTGAGAGAGCGGAACCCGCTCCCGCTCTTGGTCTCCTTCTGCGACATAACTTCTTCGCAGAAGGTGATCTAGTAGTGACCCCTGGTATTGCAAACATTCAGAGACTACGGTAACTACTTACCATCAGGCGGGCCGCACTGTTGTTTGCCACTTTATAAAAAAAACATAAGTAAGTACGTCCTTTTAAGGTCGGAGAAACATAGAGCAACGTTTATACGAAAATGTGATGGGCTGTATTGTACGTACTGCATACAAAGTATTCCTTTTGTTAGAGCTCCTAAATAGCCTTAAGTTTGTTCGACTGTACTACCTAAACAGATACACTGGTAATATTAAATCAAGCATTCACAACAGACCGCCACAATTCAATACCATTAATATTGGCTAATTCGATTTCGCAGCAGTCAATGGTCACGGATTGCTTATAAACGGTTCATCCAGCAAATTAGTTTGCAGACTAATCTAATAAGCCATTGATTTAATACGATTGGTTTGATCCTAATTGGTGGAAACGTGATTTTGATAGCCGATTAGGTTATAACGAAGCCTACTGGTGCAATTTACTGTACCAATTATTGGATCTTGTGCCTGCAGGATGCGTCGAAGTTATAATGTGATCTTGTAAGATTAACGGATTTATGCGTACACGAGTGCATCTATTATACTATTATGAACCTCCCGGAAATAATTCTTTAAAATATGGTGAACACCGCATCTAAATCCGTTGCGTGATTTAGGAGGAGTTAATAAATAACCAGGCAGACGCGGAGAGGGAATTTATTATATAGGGAATATGTATAATAATCTGTTTAATTTCTTACTAAAGAACAACCTCACTAAGAATTTCAGGGCAGTCAGCAGGAGATATTGCTCGTGAATTATGAAACGGCTACCGGTGAATGTAAAACAAAACTTCGTCGAGATAGATAATCTCGGTTCGTAGTAATTTTACAGTGTGTGAAACTTATTCAGCAATGAACTTCGCCAGATTGTAACTCAGGCTTGGTCATAATACCTATATGGATTTTAAATGACATTAATATGAATGGCACGAAGGGTACGAAACCTAAATAGCATCGCCGTGACATAGGTAGGTACGTTACACGTGCTCATATTTTCTTAGTGAGTGTTCAAAACAACTGCCTTGCCAAAACAAGACCGGGTCTAAACGCCTGATGCATTAAAATTAATATTTTTCTTCAGGCGTTTGGGCCCGCAGTTAAAAATGCCCTTAAAAATTGTTTTAGAACAGTCGAGGAAAAAATATATTTTTAAACAGAATCAGGGCCAAAACCAGACCGGGCTGAAACGCCTGAATACTCAAGTATTCCTGCAAGAGCGTAGGTAACTTACGGGAGGGCTGGCTCTGGGTCTTACAAATAAAATGTGTTAGCAGGATAACCCGCTGATATTTGGCCGTTATGCAAGGTGCGCAGAATATAAAATATAGCATGAACCACATCCACTTACAGATCTCGACGGTATTAATAATGAACTAGAGTGAGTTGGTTTCGAAGAGCGTCGCGTCTGTCGCATGCGTGTGAGTAAATACAAAGCGGAAACTAACCGATGTTAATTGGCCGCCGACTTAATTACTGCTAGGACTTTAGCCAGAAGATAGAGGGCGTGAGCGTTTTCAGTTTGTTGCTAACAGTTCTTTCTGGTCTACTAGACAGAAGTGTTAGTCATTATGAAATCATCAAAATCAAAATGTATTTTCAGGGGTGGTAGTGGGGGTGACGTCCGTAAGACATGACACTCCAAGGATAATAATAATTACGAATATATATGTTACTTCAATATTAGCAATTAGCAAACGTGAACATGCCAATAAATTGTAAATGCACGTTTCGAAGCCACATGAAACTGCACCTAATCAGTAATTACGACATTAGCATACCCGCTTTGCATATCCTTAATGTATCTTATGCATAATATTTTCGATTGCCAATAAATCGGCTTAATGAAGTTGTGACACCTTGTACTTTACAAAGTAAAGTTTACGTCGAACTGGTTTTCGCAGATTTTGACAAAATTTGGTATATACAACTTCTTTTGCTTCTTCCACATTCGTCTACTTTTTACAAGCTTTTATTTAGTTTCACATGTCCCCATGTCCGCTTGTAATAAATTTTGCAAGTTAAATTTTACCCATTACCAGGTTTACGATTGAGCTGAAATGTTGCACACTCATGTAAGTTCGGTGATAATGCAATATTATGATACCATTGAGCTGATCTGATGATGGAAACGGAAGATGGCCATAGGAACTCCTAAACTACGCATGGTAAACTCATCAAAATAGCCTCATTTGATTAGTCATGATAAATACTCTGACTGATCATAGAGAATGCGCGATAAACGCTTGCTATAAAAAATATTTTTCATTTGACCTTGTTCATGCGTGAGTTTAAGGGTACTCTCTTTTCTTACCTTTAAGGTGGCAAATAAATTCTTGATCGTAGCAAGTGGAACAATGTGGTATTTGCAACCCTACGGGGAATAGGCTTGACGTCACGTATGTTGCGCTCTTTGAATTAAAAGTAAAACAACTATATGCACCGGGTAGCAGTACCAAGATCGCCGACGTAGGTTTTAGAATCGCAAAACTGATGAGCAGGTCCCAACGCTCACAAATCACAATACTTAATAGTGTTTTAAACTAAATGGATTATAGTAAACTCGGACCAGATCCTGAGTTTTGAACCGCTCACATCCACGAAAGCGCTCCCTACCTATCTCTTTCACACTCGTTGTAAGTTGCTAGAGACAAAAGAGACAGGCTTTAGGATGTGTAGTGCATAACGGATATATACTGTGGTGTATACCTCGGACAACATTTTTTTCTTATGTCAAACGGTAGGCAAACCGGCAAGCTTGATGGAAAGTGGTCACCGCCGCAACACCAGGAGTAGCGCCAATGCGTTACCTACCTCTATAACACGTCACTCTAGCATCAAACAGGTAAATGCCCCTACACTGCCAAAACGACGGTTCCTCAAATATCTACCCCACGGAGCACTGTCTTGGATTCGGATTGGAAGCAGTGCCTAAAAGTTGTGAGGATATAAACCTGGTTTTTTTCTTTCGTGATACAAACATTAAACCAAACAGACGTAATGCTAGCCAGTGTAACATCCTTTTGAATTATTCATGGCGGTCAAATTGCTAGACATTTCCAGTAAATTACATACGCACATCCCTGTTCGCCGATTGACGATGATTCTGCAAAGGATACGTATTAATTTACATGATTAAACTGTTGCTTATAATGCTGTTAGAAACTTCAACTCGATATAACTAATTAATGTGGATTTGGATACTTAATGAAACTGGTAATTCATTTGACAAATGGTGACGGGTCTATATGAAGCTTGAAGGCTTAAGACACCGTATTAATTTATTGCACTGCGAAGATTATGCTTAATTCAAATTGCTACGATATCATCATAAATATCAATAAAATTCAGGATCGCCTTGCCGTGGCATGGAAATACCTTAGCAAAATCTTGTAGGAAATAATAAAAGTACCACAGTAGGCAGCATATTTTCCTATTTAACGCTTAATTAAATATAAATAAATAACATGCGAGTTACGAGCAATACGAGCGTTGTCATATCAATACATCATTGAAATCTCCGCCCAGTGGCAGTAGCACGACAGTAAATCACTGTTACAATGTAATTACAGCGTCTGCTGTCGCGTAGTACACTTGTGTATTGAATATTCATTTAATAGGTGTGTCGGGCCTGTGTTATGCGACGACAAGGCAGTCCGGAGGTAAGAGATCAGTTCCTGTATGATGGATTATGATATGTATCAGAAAATCTATAGGTACGTAGTATAAAACAAAGTAGCTTCCCGCCGTCTGTATCTATGTACGCTTAGATCTTTTAAACTACGCCACGGATTTTAATGCGGTTTACAACAATAGATAGAGCGATTCAAGAGGAAGGTTTATAACAACTAACAAAAGCCGGGTCCACTAGAACTTTAAAATGATGAGATAGGTGTTATAGCAATCCAAAAGAAGATTATATTTTCCGGTAAATTACGTAATTTGGATACCTAGGTTAAACAACCTAATAATATACCCGATACCTAAAATTATGTGTTCATTAATGGTTTGAACAGTATCTCTTAGCCTATAGGTCAAATAGGTTGTTGAATGTGATACGCAACTATCCATTTACGATTATGGTAATGTGTGTTGAAATAATGGAGTGGGAATAGTAATTAAGTTTAAGATAAACTGTAATATACAGTCTTTATTAATTAGGTTACAGTGAAACGTTACCCTTTAGTAAAATAAGATTTTGCATTGGTTTAAGCGTCCTTTCATTATTTTTACCAGACTTTAAAAATATCAACATAGGATAATCTTGAAACCATTTCAATGAATGGTTTCGCACAATATGCGGGTGAAAACCTCGGGGAACCGCTGTCGTAGGTACTTAACATACAATTCATAAATTTAAAAATGGTTAGTAGTAACATAAAAGAAAAAATCGAGATATATCTATACATCTGTAGGGACATAGCATAAACAAAGTCGGGTTTTAATAATAGATTTCAATAGGTAGGTTTATACTCAAAAAAAAAAAATAGGTAGGTTTAAAATAGGAGAAGAGTAGGTGTAGGGTAGGTATAGTGGGTAGACGCCCCCCATAACCTCGCTTTTCCACCGAGGGCATGGTACCTGGAACGCAGGTTTCCTATACAAAAAAAAATATTTATAAATCCATGAAGGGTAGGGTAGGTATAGTGTAGGTGTAGGGTAGAGGTACGACACCAAGCGAACGAAGTCGCGCTGGGCCCACTAATACGCCCACGGGGTATAATATAATGGTGATGTCCATGGACAATCGTCCATGGGCGGCGGTACCACTTACATTCAGATGATCTGCTTTCTCGCGGCGGTGACCACTTACATTGAGATGACCAGCTTTATCGTTTCTCTCGCAAACTGATAAAAGGGCTAAGTTAGGAATGATTAGATAATAATCGCAATCGCAATATTTTTGTGTAGCTTTTATCCGGAATCGTATAATATCTGTATTAGGTGGTTTTCTCGGGGTAGATTTGCGCGGACGTTCATGTTTTGATGGAATAACTGTCTTAAAAATACAGTCAGAATATCTGAAATGACTGCGTTCCTGTATTTATAATAGGACCACGCTAAGTCCGAATGTGGATAGGGCAATAATCTGGGGATAATCTGTCCTTGTCAGTCCTTGTCAGTCCTTCTTTTTAAACATTTAGATATTTGGTTTGAACTTGTACTTTTAGTTTGACTAAATTATTAATCATGCTGATAATTATCACTCTCATTTCCTTTTTAATTGTTTTGCCAGTTATTTAATAATATTTTTCATAACTCACGAAAATAAGCAATCCTACAGAAATCAAATTGTTTGTTATGACTTTAATTAATGACGTTCTATTACTTTAAAAAAAATAGTTGTCATTAGATGCCATACAGAGATTTTTTTTTTAATAAGTGATTTGGACTTAACGGGGTCTTATCTGTGTTTTCTGTACGGCCAATCGCTAGTTCGCCTCTAGCCAGAGAACTCCTGTTCGTTCAAGAGGTATATTAGAGGTCTCCTTAGAGGCGGGCATCGCATTGGTAGCACCCTCTGGTGTTGCTGATAGTCCATAGGAGGCGATGACCACTTTTCATCAGGTGGCCCGCATGCCTGTTTATCTGCCGAAATACATAAAAAAAAACTTTTTGTCTACAACCTAAATGCTCCACTAAATACCCTTATAATAAATGCCTAAATACTTTCATGTGTACAATAAACTGAAAAATAAATAAATAAATTCATGTATCGTAGATGTTATGGGCGACAGTTACCATCAGGTGGGCTGTCTGCTCGTTTGTCATTGCGTAGTTTAAAAAAAACTGTAAATAGTTTGGTACCCCTACTATGTAATGTCAACACAATTCAAACATTCTTTGCATCTTGGGCTGATATTGAAAAATGAAATTCGATTTCGCCATGACAAATATAGATAGATAGATAGATAGATATTTATTATTGTTATTAGATTTATATTAGGAAGTATGTGATGAAGTAACGTTCAACAATCACAATCCGATAAATAAAATAATCGAGAGGAGGTAAGGAGACGGATAAAAAACAACGTAGACATACACGTATAGCGTATTAAGAAGGTAACAAAGAGGAAGTCGTCGAACCTTTTTGAAAGATTTACTGAGACTTTGCTTGAAATCAAAAGGGAGATAATTCAATGTCTTGCTGCCCGAAAAAGAAAAATAAGCAATAAATAACTTACCTACTAACAAACACCCAATAACGAAAGTTCAGAAGTTTTCCAATTACAAAAATAAACCAATCAGTCAACCAATTTAGCCGTAGTGGTATTATTTTTAATTTAAAACCCGAAATAGACGTCGACTGTTTTGAGCTAATATCGCTCGGCCAATATTATTATAATAATATTTTATTTTGGACTTCGCCCAAATTGACCAGTATACCTAATGGGGATAGTCTGTTTCACGAGAATATTATATTGTTTCACTCAATAATGAGTCTACCCATTTCTATTCCATTCCAACTGTCGGAACCGGAAATACTTAAGTCTAAACCTTAAGTAGGTATTAGGATGCTGAAGACCGGGCCGAAGCGGAGGAAAAAAAGTTGGAAAGTGGACCCTGGTATAAGCCGGGATAAACGCTAGAATGATCATGAGGATAGACCTGTTAAATTTTCTTTTTTGTAATTTTGTGTGCAATAAAGAGTATATCTATCTATAGAACGAGTTGTTTACAACCAACTCCATCCAGTCTAGTTTATCCGCCCAACAACATGGATTTTTGAGAAATAGGTTTACTGTATCCAATCCAATATATTTCAATTTGTTTAGGGGTGAATTTAGCAGTCCACTTATATTAGACGACCTGAGTGGCTCAGTGGTCAACATGCCGGTCTGCCACGCAAGAGGTCCCGGGTTCGATTCCCGGCCGGGCAGAAATTAAAATGAAAAATTTTAATTTCTGTTACGGGTCTGGGTGTTCTATGTATAATAAGTATGTATTTAAAAAAGTATTTAAGTAACATATCAGTAATCTAGTACCCATAGCACAAGCTTTGCTTAGTTTGGGGCTAGATGGCGCTGTGTGAATTTGTCCACGATTATTTATTTATTATTTATGATATTAGCTAGATGGCTAACTTAATATTTTTTAAGTGTAAGTTTTTAGATCTGCAGAATAACCATACCTACTTGTGAACTATGATTATAAATTGATAAAGTGATCACGGAGTGTACGAAAAAACCTATAGTGAATATTTTTAAATAGCACTTATTTGCCCATTAATTTGTCTGTCATCTCACTTTATGGTAAATGACAATATGGCCGAAGATGGCAGCTTATATTTAACACACACATTACGTACAATGTTTTCTTTAAGATAGAAACTTCAACAGGTAATAGTCGCCAGAAGATATAAAAGTTTCAGGGAGATAAGTACATATTATCTACAAATACAAAATTTCCATACAAGAGGGAGACTTCTAATTCCCTAATTGTTCTAAATTTATATACCTACAACTTGTGGACCCGGCGCGAATTGGTTCGCGTGGCAACCTACCCTACCTACCCCTATATTACCCCTACCCTACAACTACCCTACAACAAATTTACCCCTACATACCCTTTTTTTCTTGTTTATGAAGTAGAATCACTATATCGATTGTTGAAAACCGCATTAAAATCCGTTACGTAGTTTAAATATCTAAGCTTATATAAATACATACATAGGGACAGACGTCGGTCATCAATAATTAATTCTTACTAAAATGACTAAATAAATACAATTACATCATTATATTAACATTAATAACTACGGTAATATAACTGTTATGTTGAAACTTAATGTTCATTGTAACGAATTTCGTTACATTTTTTAATTTAATTTAAAACAGTAAATACAACAAAATAAATGCTATTGTTAGTCTAATTTAGATTTAAACTTAACATTCAAAAGTAAACATACCCCACACAACAAAAAGTGAAAAAGTTTATGTTATTTTTCAATATGTCGGCGGCAGCATCTCCAAAACATACGTACCTAGTCACTGATCTAAAAATAGGCCAGAATTCGGCCAGTACTAAATCGCGCTGCGTTGTGGCAACAACGTATAAACGCGAGCTCGCGAGCTCGCGGCTGACTATAAATTCCGTTAATTTTATCACTTAATATTTTAACCTCCTATAAGTTACCTATCTCCCGACGGAATCAAGCAGAGGAACACACGATCACATTTCATAGTCTATTTAGAGCATTTCTAAGTAGTACATAGACAAGACCGCCAGCCGGTTTTTGTAGTCGGCGCCTACACCGCGCCCCTCCCCGCCCCGGCCGTGTTTGACATTGAAACATTTGTGTGTGAAACAGACAATGCGGAGTAGATACCGCGAGTGAGTTGTGTTTGGTTTATTGTGAAGTTACTCAAGACCAAAATTTAAATATCTATATGTTTTTGTAACTGTAGAAGGTATAGTACGTGAACGTACCTATATAGGTATGTATATCCTGTCGTTACTATCGTGATCAAGGCCAAGGCCGTGTCAACAATTGTTTGATATTGTATATTTTGCTGTTTTACAGTTTTAATATGAGAAATTGAGCAAGAAGATAAAAGATTAATGGCAGATTGGATTTATTTAAATATATGAAACTGTTCCCTAAAACTCTTCCCGAATATTGGCCGATTATTATTTATAGGTACTAGGTAATATTAATGTAGATTAGTAAGAGAAGACTACGGGACAGATTCCTGCACTACAAGAATCACAGTGATATTGCACTTGACAACCAACGATTGGCAAAATTATGATCACGCATTACTTCATTTCGACTACATTCTGCAGACTCGATTCTGCAAAATAAATCGCATTATAACATCTGAGTGACAGACCGATCAAAGCACCCAACATGGACGGGATGGATGGATTGTTAACTACTGTGGTAAGTGACCAAGCACTACAATAAACAAATACGTGTGGCACTCGTGTGGCTATGCTATGCAATAGCTTTATCGCGGCAGTCCCCGAGTGCCACACGTATTTTTTAATTCCTAATCTTGGGTTCAAGTATACACAGGCAGTTGTCTAATGAATTAATAAGTCGGTGAACTAACTTCAAGCGCCTTTGTATTTCTTGTTAAAACACGTGTCGTCGTCGTCGTCGTCGTTGTTCTCCATCAGCTAATCTGTAAGGAGTAATAATCGACCAACTTATACGTGTGATGGGCGAGAATGTCATAGGTACAAAACTTTATAAAAAGAAGTTGGAGCTACATTTGTAGGTACATTTTGAGGTACATTTGTAACTTTGTAACGTGGTGTTAGTATTACAAAACCAGCATATCGACAAGCCTCTACGACAACCCTATACTGCTCGTGGCACGTCACATATTGGGCGGTATTTTGTTTCGTTTTTTTATAGTAGCTATTGGATTTTACTCAAAGTTTTAAAATTATTGTTAAATAAAGTTAAAATTAAAGAGGAGCATGCATTAAATATGAAGAAATATAAACGAGTCAAGACAAGTAAAGTATAGGTGTAAAGTCGAGTACAGTATTTGTTATTGTTTTCTTCTTAATATAATTCATATTTTGATTTTTATCTGTCGTCTGGTCTAGATTGTGATGATAATATTGACAGCGTTATGCATGATTATTACCATTTGTTGGGCTGTGTGGCAGAACTATAGAGGGAAGTGGCGGTATCGCGGAGGCAGACTCAGGCGCCACTCGTTAAACGGTGAGTCCAACACTAACTTTTAAGTTTTTATGAAACCCAGTGGTGACAAGTAAACTTTGATGTTTCGTTGCGTATATTCTCTTTTGTGGGTTCTAGAACTAAAAAAACGGTCTGCATCACATGCTCTTTGCTGTTTCGCTTTTCAGCCACATTATAGACACAAAAAAGAAAGCGACTTAAAAGACTTTTTTTTATTGGAACCGCTTGACCACCTTATCACACCATCGCTGAACAATATTATTGTAAATTGTATTATGTTTCTGTCGGTGAGTAAGGTCTCCAGTGCTCCGTGGGAAGCCGTGGCAGACAGCCGCATGACAGAAAGCTGTAACTGTCGCCTGGAACATCTACAACGCATGCACTTGTAACTAAAATGCGAAACTGCAGATGGGTCGTCCCTGTAAGGTGACTTAATAGCTTTAAAATTTCAAGAAAGCATTATTATCGCAATCTATACACATCTCACTACAAACGCTTTTCATGCATTTGCTAACTTGCGATCGATCGAAGTGCCTTTCATAACAAAGTATACATGTCAAAATAGCTCTTTTTCTATGGTTTCAGTCTGTGTTATGCCTTCAAGGAGCCCGATAAACGTCCACAACCGTACCGAATCAGGCATGGGGCCTAACGACCCACTGCCAGTCGGTTTTAAAGATGTCCAACCCGACCCCTTCGAAGCTCTCAGGATTCCGCCGCCCTACCCAAAGCACATGCCATACATTCCCAATACAGGTACATCTGCACCTGCCGTACACGCCCTCATTTTGAGGCCTATATACGTGTCTGTGGACGTGTTGCTGGAAGAATTCACGTAAAACTCTCTCTGCTTTCCAGTAGCTGCCGCGCCATACTCCGAGGCATCTATGCGTGAAGCTGCGGCATCGTTAGTCCCAACTGCTCCACCGGCCAGTCCCGATGATCCTTGCCCGCAGAACAATGTTGCCGCCCCGCCCTTCTCTGTCGCAGCCCCGCCCTACCCTGTGGCCGACCCGCCCAACCCTGTGGCCGGCCCGCCCTACCCTGTGGCCGGCCCGCCCTACCCCGTCGCCGTTGCGGATGAAGGTCAACATGGTAAGACTAGCAGCGGCAACGCGCAGGCAGCCTCTGAATCTCACACTATGTTTTTTTATGAAACTCATTGGAAAGTAAGCATAGCGAGAACTGAGAGGTACGGCATAACAGGATATCCCGTACGAATTGGAGCCGGATGACTGGGGAACTGCGACGACTACTGGGGAAGAACCTCCGCCTTGCAAAGCTACTACTTTAAATAGTATTGTATTCCTGCCGGTGAGTCTCCAGTGCATCACGGGGAAGCGTGGCTTTAACAGTTGAGACAACACAGTAAGACAATGTTTAAACTGACAGGTGGCAGTAACTACTGACAGTGCTACAAGGATCATTTGGTAGGTGGTCGAAATCAGAACTAACGCCACCATCATATAGTGCGTCACTTTTGAGAGACAGCTGGAGTTGATGTTTCATACCCGCGCCCTCATCCAGGTGCCCAGTGATCCTTGTAGCATTCTATTCAAGCCTGCGTATTAAACCTGCCTGCGTATCCTAACGGGCTTTGTCGCACGAGATATAACTTTGTTTCTCGCTTGCTTCAATGCAAACGAAAGAGCTAGCTAGAGTTATTTTGCACGCGACAAAGCCCATCATGCTTTGCCGGCTGTACTGTATGTTTTTTCTTGTCTCTTTGGCTACGAGCAAATAATAGGTTATTTGTTCGTAGTTCTTCGGCATACCTTAAGTTTTATTTTAATCCCTCACAACCCCACAACATAAATTCAAACACTGTCACAAAGTACCGAATGTACATAAAAAATGCAACATGTTTGTTTGATTTCATAGGGGAACAGCCGAGTACAATCGTTTAAAATATTTTTCTCCTTTTGATGGTACTTGTTTTAATAATGTTATCATTCACGGCCGACAGAACCGTACCTGCCAGTGCTGAAGCCTGCGCCGACGCCAGGCTGGTTGCTGTCCTCGACACCAACCACAAAAGGTACTATACTACACATGTTAATATAGATGCGTGGGTGCGTCTAGGGACTGATTCGTAAGGCTATTTGCAACTAACGCTGGGCTTGGGCCGAGACACAGTCGAGACTTGAGTCGAGTGGTGTGTTCTGAAACACGTCCTGCTTGACTCACCGAGTAAGACAAGTCCTGCCTGACCCACCGAGAACGAAAACTCTGCCTGGCTCATCGAGCAATTACTGCCTAACTAGGATATTCGTCAGCCTGGATATGGAAATGAGGTATTTAATCATCTACGGACGCACGCTAACCATAAAAATCTGTGAAGTTTGGGAGACATCCAATCTCCGCAACTAACGATGCCATGATGGTTGATAGTGGGAGAAATTAATGTTGCTACTAGATATTATGTTGGTTTCAAGTAGTCAAGTATAATTAATTTCGTATGGTTGATCAAAGTGTATTGTTGGTCTAAGTGTTGAAAATATTTTTAGCAATGATTATTTTAAAAATCTTTGAAAGATTCGTAAAACTAATTAGCCAATAAATACCGATATTGAGATATTTTCTTTAAAAAAACATTACAAATTATTGTTTCATCTAAGGGCATTTGACACCATTTGTTATGAAATACTATTGCAAAAGCTAAGAACTACTAATGTACTACATATAATCATAAACCTTCTTGAGTACTGGTATAACAACCGAAGTAATCAAGAAAGGTGGGGATCTGCGTTTCGTCTCCGTACAGCGGAGTAAGGCAAGGTGGACTAACGTCGCTAGTAGGTACCATTTAATGTTTATGTTAATTAGCTGATCGGGGAGCTGAGTAGCACCAGAGTCGCGTATGCTCGAGTGGTGTGGTGTCGCTCAACATACAAAACTGAAATAATAATATTCAAAGCCGGAGTGGGCTCAGATAGTGTACCACCCATAAGTTTGTGCAACTCTCTATTGAGAGTTGTATCAAGCTTTAAATACTTGTGCTACACTCTCACGGTCTCGCTGAAGTACGACGAAGACCTGGAAAGGCAGCGACGGTCTCTCGCTGCTAAAAGTAACATGTTAGAAAGGCGGTTTGCACACTGCTCCACTCAAGTAAAATTTACCTTGTTCAAGGCTCACTGCAGGGCTTTCTATACCCACCAATTGTGGTACATTTTCACGAAGGGTGCATTGATTAATTAATTAATTTATTTATTTTATTTGCCAACAGATTAACAATTTTATTTCATTGAAATATTACATGAAAGATCTTAAACAATAATAATAGTAATAATGTAATCATAATCAATCATGTAATTTCAATGTAATAACTAATGATGTATGTAATAATAAATAAAGATGTATTTGCTGTATATGGGACCTGTGCCTAAAAATAAACGATTTATTTTTATTTTTTTATTTAATTTTAATATGGCGTTGTATTTCCCAGAACCTGCGTCACCAAAGCCGCCCTCCGAACGGGCAACTCCTGCTGCCACGGGCGATGAAAGATCACAGAATGAATCTACTTAAAGAATTTAATGTATTTAAAGAAATGAATGTTTTTCCACATCTCGACCAATGTCACTGACATGTATCTATGCCTTTAAAACACATGGACATTATCATATCTCAGGCAAAAAGCATTTATTATTTTTACCTTTGAAGTGTATTACAAATTAAATTTATATCACAAAAAAAAAATATTGTGTTAAGTAAAGAATTTTGAAAAGGGAAATTTGTGTTGATGTAAATATACCTCTTTCAACAATCTAAGTGGAATTATTTGCCTAAAAGTTCGTTTGGAGGCACAGTAGTGCCTCCGTCAAGACGAACAAAATGTTGGGGGCACTACCTACCAACGACAGTGCAGAGGTATTACGTGCTACGTGTAAATAGTCACATCACGTCTAAGAGAGCTACTACCTACAACCGACCGATAAGTCCGCGCTACGCTATCCTGCACTTCGATCGAGCACTAAATTCTGGTCATAGTAACTCATAGTATTCTTTAAACTACTTGAATACTAGTAAAAACACGGCGCGCTCACGTGGCGTCCTACTTTTACCCTATTTTACACCTACCCTACACCTACCCAACACTTACCCTAACCCTACCCTAAGCCTGCCTTACACCTACCCTACACCTACCCTACACCAACCCCACACCTACACTATAACTACTCTACACCTACTTTACCCCTACCTACCCTTATTTTCTTACTTGTAAACCTTCTTCTTGAATCACTCTATCTATTGTTGAAAACCGCATTAAAAGGTTTCTCTTCAATCAGTCTACGGACTGCATCTCCAAAAAATATGTAGTCACTGATCTAAAAATAGGCCAGCCGAATGTCAGTACTAAATCGCCCAGCGACGCGGCAACAACGATCGCGAGGTCGTGGTCATATCCAACGACTGACGATAAATTCAGTTAATTTCATTCGTTAATGTTTTAAACTCCTTTAAATTACCTATGTCCCGACGGAATCAAGCAGAGCAAGCGGTCGCATTAAGCGCTAAAAAGCATTTCATAGTCTATTGGGTGTATTTTTAAGTAGTAGATCGACTAGCCCGCCAGCCGTTTTTTTGTAGCCGGTGTCTGCGCCGCGCCCCGCCCCGCCCCGACCGTGTTTGACATTGAAACATTTGTGTGAGTGAAACAGACAATGTGGAGTAGACACCGCGAGTGAGTTTGCGTTTGGTTTATTGTGAAGTGACTTTAGACAAAAATTAAAATATCGTCATATTTTTAAAATTGTAGTAGGTATAGTAGTAGGTATTTACATCTATGCTGTCACTAGTGTCGTGATCAAGGCATCTGTTACCAATTGCTTGAAATTGTATATTTGACTGTTTTACAGCTATAATACGTGAAATTAATCAAAAGAAAAATCGATAGCTAATAGGATTTATTTAAATGTAAACTGTTCCACAAAACTCTTCTGGAATTTTGCCGATAAAGGTTGATTAGTATATATAGGTACAAGATTAATGTAGATTAGTAATTTAAGATTTTAAAAAATCACAGTAATGCTGCACTTGACAACCAACGATTGGCAAAACTATGATTACGCATTTCTTCATTTCGACTAGATTCTGCAACATAAACCGCATTATAATATCCAAGTGACAGACCGATTAAGGCACCCAACATTAAGAATGACTAGCACAGCATTAATTGTGGTAAGTGATCAACCACTGTAATAAACAAAAACCGGCCTAAACGTGTCGTGTCCCATGCAGTGTAGGGTTCTGTAGTTGTCTGGCATAATATGCCTGCAAAAAAGGGCCTTCTGATATTATAAACACATTACAAACTTATAAATGTAGCTAGCACAATATCAATTTCTTTCATATATTTTGTACGATACATTTATCCAACGCTAATCCAACTACATTTCAAGTTCAAAGTTCAAGTTCACTTAAGACAAAAATAAAAATGGTGTTATACGTTGCAACCTCTTTGTACCAAGGTATCACACGATGCAGATAGACGTTTCTTTTTATTATCCTTACCCCTCAAAAATAACCCTCAAAAGATCATGGACTTCTATAGGTTTTCCCGTAATCTATAATAGATTGGTGGGCAAGTACTATCGACCTAGACACAATTCCGATTTTAATGAAATTTTGGGAGTTTGTCCGAGAATACTGTGGGGTTTAAATTTTAGTTTTTGACCTCGAGGAGCCTGTGCTGCCTTAAGGGGGGCCAAAACCTCGAAATTTTTGGAGTTTTTCCAGTTTGTTGCTTATAACTCGAAAATGGCGGCCTATAGCAAAAAATGTTCGCACACTAAGATAATCAAAATAAACTTCTCTACAACTTTTGCTTCAAACACTTTTTCAAATTCCCTACCGTTTACGAGCATAACAGTCTCGGCTATGGTGATAGGTAAAATATCCTTTTCTTAGGAAATTATATGAAAAATATATATGTACTTCATTGTGATACATGTACAAATTACCAGTTTTATTTTTTTCTCTTTACTTGTGCTGTGAGCCCTTACTTTTTGCTAAATTTCATGATTAAGTATAAGTCATTGGTAACTGCCCCAGAAGTTATCATAAATTTACTTTCTACTACTATCAAAGTTGTCATACTAATTTGTACCTGCAGACCGGATTATAAAATAGAACTAATTTCTGTATATTTTCCAAAATTATAGACTCGGTATTTATGGAGATAAGAGAGGGAATATTTCATTAATTTTCTTTAATTACTTGGATAATGCCGATCTTAACATTATAAATAAATAATAAAAGAATTGGTTTTCTAAACCTTAACTGGCAATTTTTTATTTTATTTTTTTATAATCGATTCGACTTAGCGTGGTCTTATTATAGTACATTTGTAAACTTGTAACGTGCTGTTAGTAATACAAAGCCAAAATATCCACAAGCTACTACGACAACCCTATACTGCTCGTGGCACGTCACATCTTGAGCTGTACTTTTCTTCGCTTTTTTTCGGTAACTATTGGATATTAAAATTTGACAAAGTCTTTAAATTAACTTTGAAATAATGTTACAATGAAAGATGGGTATACCATAAACATGAAGAAATATCAATGAGTCAAAACAAATAACGTATAGGGATAAATCGAGTACAATTATTTTTAATATTTTTCTTGTTTAGCACATTTTGATTTTTAACTGTCGTCTGGTCTAGGCGGCGATAATATTGATAGCGTCGGGCATAGTTGTTGGGTCTTATTTCGTCATGCAACAATGCTGTGGAAAGAAGGAGCGGCAAAACACAGGCAGAAACAGGCGCCGCCCGTATCAAAGTGAGTCTAACAGAAAATTCAAATTTTTATAAATAAATTCATTCTAGACTGTGATGGCGCCGTAGGTTATCCTACGTCATCGATTACACGAAAAAATCCACTTTGTAGCAATAGTAGACGTTTAGAAGAACGTCTACTATCGCACATTCTTTTTTATGGTTCAAACTTTGTCTTTTCGTAGTGATAGTACTTACATATTCTCTCATACAGAACTCACGCAGTTCTAGAACTACAAAAATCGGTCTGCATCACATGGTCTTGGCAGTTTCGCTTTTTAGTTACATTATTGTAACCAAAAGGAAAGTGACTTAAAAGTCACACCACCACAAAGTCAGAAGCCGCCCGAATGGTAAAGTATCGCCACCTTACCACACCACCGCTGAACAATATTATTGTAAATAGTATTGTGTTTCTGCCGGTGAGTAAGGTCTCTAGTGCTCCAAGGGAAACCGTGGCAGACAATCGCATGTAAAGAAACTGTAACTGTCGCCTGGAACATCTACAACGCATGCACTTGTAATTAAAATGCGAAACTGCAGATGGGTCATGCCGGATGTGAGGTGCGTAACTTAATAGCTTTAAAGTTTCAAGAAACCATTCTTCACTACAAACCCTTTTCATGTGTCCGCTAACTTACGATCGAGGTGCCTTTCATGACAAAGTATACATGTGAAATATCTCTTTTTCTACGGTTTCAGGCAGTGGTGTGCCTGAAAGTATCCCGATAGACACTCACAACGTAACCGAATCCGGCATGGGGCATAACGACCCACTGCCAGTCGGTTTTAAAAATGTCCCACCCTACCCTTTGGAGAGTCTCAGGATGCCGCTGCCCTACTCGGAGCACGTGCCGTACATGCCCTATACAGGTACATCTGCACCAGCCCTACACGCCCTCATTCTGAAGCCTATACGTGTCTGTGGACGTGTTGCTGAAAAGATTTACCTAAAACTCTCTCTGCTTTACAGTAGCTGACGCGGCACACTCCAAGGCATCCTTGCGTGCAGCTGAGGCACCATTAGTCCCAACTGCTCCACCGGCCAGCCCCGATGATCCTTACCCGCAGAACGATGTGACCGCTCCGCCCTTTTCTGCAGCTCACCCACCCTACCCTATCACAGCCTCGCCCTACACCGTGGCCGACCCGCCCTACCCCGTAACCGACGTGGATGAAGATGGTAAGACTAGTAGCGGCAACACACAGGCAACCTCAGGCGCTGCACGCGTCAGTGTGAATCTGACACTATGTTTTTTTGTGAAACTCTTTGGTAAGTAAGCATAGTGAGATTTGAGAGGTATGGCATAACGGGATATGCCATTCGAATTGAGACCACAACATTCCGCCTTAAAAAGCTACTACTTTAAAGAGTATTGTGTTTCTGCCTGTGAGTCTCCAGTGCATCATGGGCCAGAGTGGTTTTGGCAGTAGAGAACACGGTAAGACAATGTGTAAACAGACAGGTGGCAGTAACTACAGTGCTACAAGGATCATTTGGTACGTGGCCGAAATCAGAACTAACACCAATATCTTTTGCTGCAACACTTTTAACAGACAGCTGGAGATGATGTTTCAATCATCAAGTGCCAAGTGCTCCTTGTAGCACTGTATGCAAACCTACGTACTAACACATGCTACGTAGCTTAACGGACTTTGTCGCACGAGAATTCATGAGATATGAGTGCTACTAGCTAGCTATAGTTATCTTGTACACGACACAGTCCATCGTGATACGCCGGCTGTACTGTAATTTTTTTTTTGACTCTCTGGTTAGAAACAAATAATAAGTTTTATTTTATTCCCTCACAACCTCACAATATATTTAAAACCTTGTCACATAGTACCGAATTTTCATAAAAAATTAAACATGTTTGTATGAATTAATAGGGGTAGAGCCGAGTACAGTCGTTTAAAATATATTTCTCCTTTCGATGATTCTTGCTTCAGACTATAATAATATTATCATTCACGGCCGACAGAACCGTACCTGCCAGTGGTGCTGAAGCGTGCGCCGACGTCAAGCTGATTGCCGTCCTCGACACAAACCACTAAAGGTATCCTATACTACACATGTTAATATAGATGCGCTGGTCCGTCTAGGAACTGATTCGCAAGGCTATTTGCAACTGACGCTGGGCATGGGCCGAGGCACAGTCGAGACTTGAGCCGAGTGGTGTATTCTAAAATACGTCCTGCTTGACTCATCGAGTAAGACAAGTCCTGCTTGACTCATCAAGTAAGACAAGTCCTGCCTGACCCACAGAGCAAGACAAGTCCTGCCTAACCCACCGAGCAAGACAAGTTCTGCCTGACTCACCGAGAAATTACTGCCTCACTAGGATGTTCGTCAGTCTGGAATGTTGAGGGTGGCGGAAATCAATATTACTACTAGATATTATGTTGGTTTCAAGAAGTCAAGTAGAATTAATTTCGCATGGTTGGTCAAAGTGAGTTGTTGGTCGAAGTGCAGTAATATATCATAAATAAATATTTTAAAGTAACAGCCAATAAATAGTGCTTAATTTGGTTTCCGTGAAGAGTTGTTTACCGATCTTGCGTATTGTCTTTAAAAACATTATATTTCGTTTCACAAAGACAACAGCTTATGCATGCTTTCTAGCATTTAACACGTAATATTAGCAGATCTAGATGAATTCAATAATATATAATTACGTCAAGCCTTTCTCCTTCTGCACCCAAGGATAATACTGACTAGGTATTATTTTAAAATAGACCTAATTTCGCACCCATTGCCTATGTTATAATAATGACTCATAATGACATACCTATACCTAATATCAAATATGACATGATGTAATGACGAATAAGATAACGTAATAATGTTATAGTAATCAATATGAACGTAATAACTAACTAAGAATGTATATATATTTATTTATTCTATCTTTTATTGTGCACAATAAATAATATACAAAAGCCTAATATTATTAGGTATGTATTTACAATCTATGGCACCTGTGAATGAAAATACGAATTTCAGTTATTAGTTTTTATTTTATTTTAATATGGCGATGCACTTCCCAGCACCTGCGTCACCAAAGTCGACCTCCGCTGGCGAACGGGCGACTCCTGCTACCACGGGCGATAAATAGGTCACATAATGAATCTACTAAAATAATTTCATGTATTTCAAGAATTGAATGTTTTTCCATTTCTCGACAAATTGTATTACGTAAAGAATTTCGAAAATGGAATTTTGACTTTTTTTTAATTCTACTCATCATGCCTCCCACGAAAGGGGAGATTATTGCCATAATCTCCACGCTTGGCAGGCGGGTTGGAGATCGCAATGTTTAAATATAACAATGGAAAATGCTGCTGCCCATTTTCCAGACCACGGAGGCTCTTGATCTTTTACCTCGAAAACATTAGTCGCCTTGTACGACATCCATGAGTGTAAGGGGTTGGTGCTATTCTACTCTGCCGGACACCACACGGCCAAGGTGCATAGGTATTTGAAAAAATCTCATTCGTACCCATAAGGCTGGTTTAAGACTTGAGAGATACAAACCAACATCATCTGCGTACAGGCCAGCACATAAACCACTTGTCCACGAACACAAACCGTATATGAGGTAACATTGTTGCGTAGAGAGTAGAGATTGTTTAGTGTAACCAATACGTAATTTTCTTAATAATTACGGATCAAATTCTAATAAGCAACCTTCCTGATTGATTTTAAAGTACAAAAAGTTTAAGTAACCTTTACTTGGAGTTGTAGGTATTTTACTAGTCCATATTATTAGCGGTATAGTATAAATTCAATTTATTTTTAAAAATAAATTTTAGACATATTCCCCCCAATATTTCTTTAAATAAACTCTGATACACAAGATACATAAATTCAAAATTACTTTTTTTATGATATTTTCATTATAATTCAAAATTCTTTCACAATACTAAGACGTAAGTAAAACTGAAACATGAAAACCTAAAAAATAACTCGCCGTCTATTATTCGGATAGTCACGGAGATCGTGACTAATCGATCGCCTGCAACGAATCGTAACGAAATTCAAAAGTTCTAAAACTGTACCCGACGAATCGAAGGCAGTGCTCTAAAGCTAGCTATGACTTCGAGGCACAAAAGATATTTTGACACCTACTGAAACTGTCACATATTTCAATATTTTTCATATGGTGATAGTAGTAGATTATTGTACTGTGTCTTTTACAACACAGCTTTTTTCACCTTTTATTCGTTTTTAGACGAATATAAACGTATACTAAATTTCAAGCCTGTTACAAAAATAATTTATTTAGGAGCAAGTTAGTTAAGAATGTCTGACACATACACACTCACGCCCATATCTCGTGTAGGGTAAACAGAATGATATGTTCTAACTGTAAAGTTGAATTTATTAATCGTTATGACAATAAAGCGTTGTGACAATTCTTCGAATTTTACGTCCATTACCTACAAAGTTTGTCAAAGTCTGTCTGTTAATATCTCGTCATATCTATAGCCAAGCATTGGACGCGAACCTCGAAAGGACTGAAATGCCATTGAAGGTCGTTCCATACGACCAGCGACCTCGGCTGCGTTCCGGAGCATCTTTCAGCGAAACGGCTCCGACCTTCGGATGCCTTCGCGTTGCAAGATCCCAACGATGTGCTAAGCAAGCGAAGAACGCTCGGTCATGGGCTGGTTTGTCTTAAGTACTTAGGTACCTCTTATCGCATTCACACCTCTCGGGTAATGGTTGTGTCAAAAACGTATGTGTATAACTACAACTACAAAGGTGTGTGAATAACTTTCAGAGACTGCGTGAGGGCGATGTATATGTGTGAAAGGACTGAGTACCAGTGACAGGATTAACAGAGAATGAGAGATTTTGTGCAGACACCACCTAGTGAGATGAGAGCTAGCAGATTGTGTATCATCATAACTGTCAGACAGTATGTTGATGGAGAAAATGTAAGAAAATGGTTACGGTGTTTTGTAGGTCAGAATATTCATACAAAAACGTGAAACATTTTTGTTGTATTTAAGAGAGAGGCAAATGAGTAATGGGAAGTGATTACCTAAGACAGTCAATGTAAGCACTTTAAGATACATTATTACTACCACTAGCTATGCTCGGAGTCTCTTTGCGCGATTGAATCAGAAATGAGGAGATCCGCAAGCGAACCAAGGTCACCAACATAGCTCTAAGGATTGCCAGACTGAAGTGGCAGTGGGCAGGGCACATAGTTCGAAGAACAGATGGCCGATGGGGCAGTAAAGTTCTCGAGTGGCGACCACGTGCCGGAAGACGCAGCGTGGGTAGGCCTTCCACAAGGTGGACTGACGACCTGGTAAGGATCGCAGGTACCAGCTGGATGCGAAAAGCACAGGACCGGCCTTTGTGGAGATCTCTGGGGGAGGCCTATGCCCAGCAGTGGGCGTCTTCTGGCTGATATGATGATATTACTACCACTTACCCATTTAGCACCGTATAATCTTCATCTCTGTGCTTCATCTATGATTCATACCTGTAACAATAATCAGTTTATTATTATCTACGAAATTTTCTTTCAAAACAGTATCTGCCTGCTTTAGAAATACCATACTTCCTCTATTGGTGTTATCTTGGCGTTGTGCTCCCGCGCGCCCGGGGTCCGCCTTGACCATGATCCACGATTTGGCAGATCTGGTAATTACAGTGGAGCAGTGGCCATCAGACATCCGCGACATTGTTAACCTATAGATTCAGGTGACTGAATGTGTAACCATGGTTCAATCTGGTCAGGTTACCTTGCTAACAGATTTACGGAGATCAGATGGCGGACGCTTTACTGTCTCCAATACCTGGGGACCTATTTTTGAACCGCTCGTATCCACGTGAGCGCGCGCGCGCTACTTGTCTCTTTCACATTCGTGGTAAGTTGCTAGAGATAGAAAAGACAGGTATAAATGAACAAGCGCTTGCGTGGATGATAGCGGTTTAAAAATGGTACGTTACGGTATCGTAGAAGGCGACTAATATTTTCGAGACAAAATATCTGATTATAGCAGAAGTAACTAACCTGTTTCGAGGAAAAAGTTCTAGTTTCCGTAGACTGAAAAAGTGCAGCAGCGTTTTACATTGTTATATTTATAACACTGCGATCTCTAACCCGCCTGTCGAGCGTAGCGATTTTGGGAATAACCTCCCATTTGGAGGGAAAGGCCCTAAGCCCTGCAGTGGACTGTTATAGGCTGTGAGGTGGATGGGACAGAGACGAGGCTCAACAAAGCCGAAATAACCGACGTGCATTAAAAACCGCCCACATCTGTACAGCAGTCACATCTCAAGCCAACCACGTAATACGGGTGCCAACTACGGAGAAACCGTTCGCCTCACATTTCTCTGGACGTTCCAGTTACACATGTTTAATGGATTGCGATGCCTGGGGGAAATCAGGGCGGCGGCAGGTCATGTTTAGCGTTTGGAAATATATTATTACTAGCCATCCACCCTTGTTTCGCACGGGTTTTCTCGGCTATTATACACATAAACTTTTAGGTACAAATTCTCTAACTGATTGTGAAAACCGCAATTATATCCGTTGGGAGTTCAGTAGCATTTTCGGCATACTGTTTTTTACCAAGCTATATTTATCTGTCACCGTGAGATTGTGACAATCAACCTATCTAACGTATTCAGCACAGAGCAAAAAAAAATTGTCAGTCTGTGAACGTAGGTAACTTTTCAATCTTTTTGGGATTCAGGTACATTAGATTATAAACTGTCAAAAAATTGTGAACATTCTTAGGCAATTAGGCACTGGGCCGAGTTGACGGAGCCTCGCTCAGGGCTCCTAATTAAGGTGTTGCGACACAACTTAACCTATCCGAAGTTTAACCTATTTTTTGAGCGTTTCACAGAAAAATAATGCATTAAATGGTGATTTGGTGAATTTCATTGTAGTTCACAATAATATATAACGATAGTTCACAATCTAACGTATTTGACTACGTTATTTACAGTCTTACCCTCCCACCAACAACAACATAGCCATGGAAGTCCATAAAACAAACCCTTAACCCGCGTTAAGTAAACTCGTTCATACCTTTAAATAAAATAGCATAAACCCAGCATAAACTACAGAATGGACATCCATTTACTGGTGTATATTAAACCAATAAAGCCGGAAATACACCTGTATTATAAAGCATAAATCCGTTTACGAACCGTTTAAACTTTAAACCGATGGTGCGGTTCGAGCGCACGAATGGCTGTTTATTAGCGGAGCTTGTGAAGTGGAGGTTTATTTATTCTGACAGTTCAACTTTAACCCAATGCGCTGTAACCTGTGTAATATGATATTGCAGTTAGTATTGCAATTTAACATCGAGTGCGAAATGTGATAGTAATGTATACGTTCCAGGACGGAAATATGCGATGATCAGAATCCAAAAACGCGTAAAACTACCATGGAGCTGCGTTTGTGATCCAATTACAATTCAAAAATAAGCGGAGTCGAGGCCCAGATCTCGCGAACACTCCGCGAATGTACCGTTGCAGCAACACAGTACGCGCGACGTTCTCGTGTGGCGTGTAAAACCAAAAACAATGTAATATCCTAAAATATCATGAAACCTTAATGTACCTATCTATTAATAGCAGCAAAACATAAACCACAATTTCTTCATGTTCCTATTGCCTAATAATCTTGAAATGAAGAAAAGATACTTTGTAAGTCATACTCAACCAAAAATAGATCTCTCATTTCCTTTGTCAAGATGTAACCTCTTAAAAGTAAATTGGAGAAGCTATTTTTATCCATCAAGTTCATCGTATTATTTAAAGATAGGAGGAAAATTAATTGTAATTTCATTTAATGATTCGTTAGGTTATTAAAATGTATCTCATAAAGATAACGTTTGAACGAGGTTAACCAAGGTCTTCCGTTTGGGACCCTGTGACTGGTTGCACAGTTTAGGGCCCCCTGATGGTATTTATTTATTGACTAGCGTTTGTTCGCTTCTTCATCCGCGTGGAAATCGTTTTTAGAGTAGTTTATCTTTTTCCCAAGCGATAATTTTAAATGATCTCCCTTATTTATGAAAGCTACGGAGAAGTCAAGTTGTATCTCTGGTTCTACCCAACCGAATTACATGTAACATGGCGCCAGGCAAACAAAGTCGCGCCGTGTCCTCTAGTTAAGTCTATAGAATCGAAAGGATCAATCAAGATCATATTTTATTATTCCTTCTAGGAAGCATGACTTTAATTTAGGACCTAGAATAGTTAGGCTACCTACCTGAAACGCTTACTATCGTCCTTTTTAACCTACTCTATTTTTAATGTGGCCATTTTCAACTCTTATAATGTGTGTATTTTCGCCTGTCACTCAGAATGATTTAATAATTCGAACATCCTACATTATTCCTTTTTGACTTGTTTGCAGTCGGTCTTACTAAAAATCGATAGTGCAAGAGTTGTAAAGCGATGGTTTACGATTGAAACGGAATTTTACCACCAACGTATACATAAAGAATGATTTGGCAACAAAGTTTTGGAACTAACCCGCATGTAACTAGCGACTTTTATGTCATGCGGGCGGGACGTGCGTAGCATACAAACACCGAACTCTACTGAAATATCCTAATAATACTAAACGCATACGGTTCGTAACATCGTAGGATTCCTAGGTACAACGACTAAGACAGGTACAGGTAATTGAAATCACGCCTTTTCATATAGACAAAGAATTTACTTACCTTATGTAATACGGCAGACAAACAGGCAAGCGAGCCTCCTGATGGAAAGTGGTCACTGCCGCCTGTGGACATCAGCAACGCAAGCAGTGCTACCAATGGGTTTCCCGCCTCTGAGGACCTCTAATATAGGTAGGTACCTCTTGAACGATCCCATGTTATAGTCCATAGGAAACACTGTGGCTGGGAGCTCATTCCACATCCGAATCATATCTTATTTTAGGTCATTCCCTATGTGCGAAATTTTATACAAACCTTTACAGGATTTTTTGTATAATATGATCACAAAAAAGAATTGTTTACGTGTCATTTGAATGAACAATATAGGAACTTCTAAAATAGTATTGCACGAAATGATTTTTGAAACCTTGTCATTTAATCCATATTTATACGCCACATTTATATTTAAATACTACATTCACAAAAGTATTAGAAAAATAACAACGAAAATCTATAATTAAAACAAAAGTGGGCTCAGTGAAGAGCCCAGTGGGACGCCAGTCGTGATTTAGACACATTTCTCTTCTGCAAATGACAATTTCAAGCAATGTCCTGACAGGTGAAGACGAAGACGTTTATCCAATACAGCTAACAAGTATTTTAAATAATGTAGGGTCCCTACATACCACACAAAATGTACTTTGGGGCTTTTCTTGTTACTTTCAAAGTTAATAGCTGCGCCTGTGGACATGTTGATACGTTACTGAAAGTGATAAGATAAATAAAATACCGCAATTAATCGTTGTTGTGTTTAATAAGAATTTTTAAATTGGTTGAGACCATGTAGGTACTTAACAGTTATAATAGCAAAATGTATATGGACTTAACCAAGTGTTTATGCCACTAAATGGGAATTTAATGCTTTAATAATTGCTGATCTTTAAAGAACCTTTTCATTGATAATTAGTTTTCGTTGGTTTATTTAATACTGTATGGAGAACATATTGAAAAAGGATAAAGTATTTCAATCCATCATCCACCAGCTTATGGGAACTAATGAATGCAAGAGAGCGAATAATTGTTAAACATATTAAGGTGGAATATTTATTTATCCCATAATATCACTGATCCTGAAAAACTTTCGCATTTTAAGTATTTACTTTCGTATTTATATTTTATATTGGTCGCAGCGGAACCTTTATATTGTATTTACATAACATTTTATGTTTGATTTATTTATTTAGGTAACTGGTAGGAAATGATTCTAATTGCTGTAGTTAGTGTTAGACAAATCCGCAAGTCAATATAAATAAAACTAGCCTCTATCTACGAAAAAAATAGCTGAGGTAAGTGGGTACACTGGAAGCGAATTATAACAACAGCAACATCTAATATATCCTATTATAGGACTCTAAATAGTCTCTGGTTTCTATGCGCATCCATAACTAGACTAGTTCATGTTACACTGGTCTTGGTTAGTACGTATGGCCTTCTGTACCTACGTACTGCGATGGAGCAGTAGCAGACCCAGTAGGGGACAATTGTCTGAGACGTCCAACAACACAATTAGATTACATGTTCTCTTTCTGCGAACTAGGAATGTAGTTGTCAATTAACCTAGCCTAGTTCGGTACTAGATGGGGTGTCTGTTTTTTTACGACCCTTACGATAAATGAACCAACAGGCAAGCGATTATTATTGCATTATAATTTATACATTTCGGTTTTAATAACTTATAAATTAATAATCATCTTGGCGTTAATGTCCTGGTTTTGCTCTCGCGCACGAGGGCCTGGACCATGATCCAGGATATGGCAGATCAAATAATTACAGAGGTGCGACTGCCATCTGACCTCCGTGATTCTGCTACCAGGGGAACCTGACCAGATTGGATCATGGAAACATATTCAGTAGAATGAAAGTGCAAGTTTCATTATGATGTGTTCCCTCACCGATGGAGTATCGGTGAGCATTCAACTAATGTACATAACTCAGAAAAGAGTCATTGGTACATGGCCGCAGTGGGATCGAATCCGGTACCTATAGCTTACGAGTTAAATACCCTAACCACTCGGCCACCATGCTCCAGGTTTTAATAATAAGGTATTGAGTACTTGTGGAACAAAAAGGTAAGTACCGCTAAACTGATATTATGCTTGTAATTATTGATTTCCCTATCCGCCAAAGCTCAAGGCGAGGGTGATAGTACCTAGCCATCTATAAGAGCACTTGTGTACTTGACTGTGCTTAGGCCTGGTATGCCAATAGGATTTTAGAAACTGTAATCAGAAATTTTGAGTACGGTATTTGATGGAAAATCCAAAGTATTAACTTGCCATTTATAGGTACTCGTATTATTCGAAGCTTTATAATTTTAAAGAAAGAGTCCTTACTTGTTCCTGCCGAATTGTTTACCGTCACTGTATAATAATAAGAAACTTCGGGCTGCGAAGTAACGTCCTACACTACTTTTACATCAATGGCAAATAGAGACGTTCCAGAAACATCGAGTACTATTTACACTGCATTACGATTCGAAGCTAGTTCAAGGAATAACGGAGGGACATACAATAGGTGCCTTCCTTTTCGAATTGCACATGTTAACCTGTTGAGTTCAACGACTTTGAGAAATACATTTTATTTTAGAAGCTTTTATTTAGTTCCACATGTTCGCATGTCTGTTCGTAATAAAATCATGCAAGTTAAATTTGAACTATTTCCCGGTTTCCGATTGAGCTGAATTTTGCACACTTTCAGCTCGATTCGGTGACAATGCAATGTTATGACACCATCAAGCTGATCTGATGATGGAGACGGAAGGTTCCTATCCTTTCCGACCAATGGAGGTCTTGGGGGGGGCTAATCAAACGAGCCCAAACTCGATGGGTGGGGATGGGGCGTAGTTTAGGAGTTCCTATTAGGAATCATAGGAACTCCTAAACTACGCCCCAATTGATCAATCATAGAGCCGTATTGAACGCAGTGCGTGACAAGCACTGCGAGTGCGAGTGTTAGAGGCTGCTAAGACTTCCATAGATCGGAAAGTAAGTACTAACAAGTACTGTTGTAAGTATAACCACTGATCACAACATTATTCCGGCTGCCGGTTATAAAACATGAAACCAAACTTTAAACAGCATGATTCTGAGAGTGGGGTGACCTAGCGGGGTAAGGCCAGGGATTGGTGTGTGGACGAAGTGACTATTTCCGTATTTGATACTTGGTCGCTTCGTATCCTTCATAGCAGAATAACCACTCTCAAAAATGTACAAAGAAACTAATTTTTTCAGAGGTAGATCCGACCATAGATCAGAAAACATGCATCAGCATTTGCCAAGTATATTATGATAGAACCCGAAACTAAATTAGAGCTTTAACCATAATCCTATTACTTGAGCAATAGACTGATGCTCAATTGCGGGCTATAAATAAGTACAGACAGGTAGGTTTAGATAGTAAGGCAGATGATCCCTCGGTGTAAGTAGAATCTATCCGTTATTACGAGTGCATAAGAAGGGTAGCTAGCAACCTTTAATGAGCAGCTTACACCCCGTGAGAGAGTTATAACTCCAGCTAGCTCTTTCAAATTGCATAGAAGCAAATAAGAAACAAAGTTATACCTCGACAAACTCACGGCTACTCTGCCAAGAGTGCTACTCGTACTAAGTTGAAGAGACGTTAGTCGCTGTAGGTACAGGTCCTGTGTAACCTATAGGACCTATAGGTGTTATAGGTACAGAGCATCCCGTGACCTCGCGCGGGGCGCCCGAGCTGCGGGTCGTTGGCCGAATGTGCGCCCAGCATTAGCGCGCCGCGGGGTGCTAGGGCCGCGCTTGCTTTAGTAAGTTTTCCTTGTCGATGAAATGGAAGGTAGGGAAATAGTACGCGGGTTTTGGATGTTACTTTTTATAGCCAGGCATATTATATTTATATTTTATTTCCAGCCAGTGGTGAATAACGTTGCTGCGGTAGATGGATCATACCCGCTTTGACATCGTAAATTCACGGTGAAACAAATATGCCCGATTGCACTAAACTTTAGGCGATGCTTAAGTTGATTAACAAAATTCCTAACAAGAAAAAGTATTGTGCATTGTAGACAAGCGAAAACTAAACTCGCTACGTCGCTGTTCACTTTATGACAATAAAAAGTCAACTTAAGCGTCACCTAAGTTAAGTGCAATTGGGTATTAATATTCTTATATAAAGTATCAGTACCTACTTTAAAAGGTAGGCCCGTCTCTTGCAAAATGTATGTTTCACATTCTCTACCTACACCTAAGTTGCATACAAACGCAAACTTATAAATAACGCAATAACTGCGATTCCTTAGATTTCAACAGATTAAGATTGGGTAAGTAAATACGATCAAATGTTCTTGTAAGAAACACGTAGTTTCAACAATATTGATGGTGACATGACATACACAACTTTCACTTTAGGTCCAGAATAATGAACGGAACTGGTTCTAAGCAAACCATTTATATTTATATTACCTAAGACGGCGTGAGGTCTCCTATGGAATGTTAATCTTCGTACAGGGGTGTAGCTGTTGAAACCGTATAAAGTTTTAATTTTAGCATCGAATGGAGTTGAATTAAAGATGCGACCAGCTGTGGTTGAACTGTTTTTCTCATAGGACTGTGTACATTTCTCGCAATATTACGCTGTGGATGTAAAGGGCACCGAGACGTAATGTAAAGCGAACAGTTTCAGAAATTCTTTGCCAGATATTGGTTTGAAACGTACAATAACAGTGTATTTTTGTTGAAATATCGAGACAACCTATTCATCCGACTGGATGTGTAATTGAAATGAGTGGATTTAAATTAGTTTATTGCGTACATTTGTAAAATCACAATAAGAATCAATAACAAACCAAAACAGCATTAAATTCTATTTCTTAAATTTTATGGAAACGTTAAGATATGCAAATGATATTTTGTCAGTTTCGTCTTTAATATAAAAACCAGAAAACTCTATATACATAAATATCTGTTCGTAAATTATGAACGTTGAACTACGCAATAAATACCTCTTAAAGTTTATGCAACCTTTAATTGAGAATAGGTACGAGTGCCCCATGGCCAGCCACTGGACATCACTGCTAGTAGATTAAGGTTGACATTGAATTGTTTATTTGACATTTATTTTGACATGGTATTTTTATAATTTTTTCACTTGACATCAGAATAAGTGTGAAATGACTAATTCGAATTTTATATAATTTTATGAATATGAACTTATGACATCAAAAAATTATCTACTAGCATAGCATAGGCAATATTGTTCATTTACTAACAAATTATGGAATAATTATTCTGAAATAAATGATTTGAATTTAATTGAATTAATAATTTTAATAATAGACAGGTATTGAGTAATTAACCAACTATTTTAAAAAGCTTTTAAATAAAGAAATATAAATTACAAGCAAGCAAATAAACTCAAAGCTAAACTTAAACTCATCGATAAATCAATTATCAATGTTGCCCCATCACTATATCGTTGTGTGGCTGATTGGAAAACATCCCAGTAGGTAGTAGCTAAATGATTACTGGGAGATGAGTGCGCTGACGTCACCAGGGAATGGACATGCGGCCTACATCGGGGCATGGTGGTTTGATACTATTTGGAGGGAAGAAAAGGCTAGGTAGACAAATGCTTTCATATCATACAACAGCTTGTGATAGTCTCATGTTGAATTGCAGCCTCTTTAATATCAGTGGTGTAACGTTACGCCTTTCAAGGGAGTGGCGTAAGCTCAGCTAATATTTAGAAGTGAAGCGCTACGCCGAGTAAAGGTGGCGTAAAGTTCAGCCAATAAGGGCAAATGAAGCATTACGTCGTGTGAGAATGGCGTAGGCTCACGTAATAAAGATGAAAACTACTAAAGATTAAAAAATCTAAGAGCATGCTACAACTCAGAATAAATGAGTAAATCTATACATAGGAAAAAACAAAATTGCTTCCTGCCGTGTCTGTCCCAATGTAGGGTATGTATCTATGTAGATCTTTTAAACTACCTAAGGCGGGTCAGCTAGTAATTAATAAATTAAAACATAGTGGAATGAAGCTCAAAAGCAAATTTTACAATAAAAGCTCTGCCAACGCCTACAGGAAAATATGTGATGTTATGTTACGTATTCACGCTTCACAGGTGGGTTGAACAATGAACATCGCAGTATTAAAAATACAGAAATATTTCCATCTATTTCCAAATATTTCCTCCTAGACGGGAGGAAATATTTAATACAGCCATGTGGAGGGTTGTGCCATATCCAAGTAAACTCACTAGAAACACGTGTAGAGAGGATCGTAGTGTTAATAAATGTAAGACCTTTCACGAGGCACCGGTCAGTGGAAGAAATTGTTGCTGGAGTCTACTTGGTAGGACATTTTTGCTGCCTAATTCTAAGGTAATGCGTGGAATACTTTCATAAATAATAATCATCTTGGCGAAAATATCCCGGTTGTGATCTCGCGCGCAAGGGCCCGGGGCCCGTCTTGACTATTATCCAGCATTTGGCAGATCAGATAACTACTGTACAGCGTCGGCTATCTGACTTTCGTGATGCTGTTAACAGGGGAACCTGACCTCATTGGACCATGTTTCATATTCAGTCGACTGAATGTGCAGGTTTCCTCAGATGTTTGGAAGCAGTGATCATTAACAGTCTATAGCCCCTTCGCGGAGACACAGGGACACAGATCCTACGCTCTCAATGGGAATTTGGGTATATATTTTTTATTTGGGCCACTACACTTAGGTCGGTAGGTACTAACTGCCTGATCGGAGATGAGTACCGTACCGCCTCTTATCTATTTCTCCTATTAAGACGACCTGAGTGGTTCAGTTGGTTAACATGCCGCTCTGCCACGCCGTGGTCCCGGGTTCGATTCCCGACCGGGCAGAAATTGAAATGATGAATTTCCAATTTCTGTTACGGGTCTGGGTGTTATATGAATAATAAGTACGTATTTAAAAGTATATAAGGAGTTTATCAGTTATCTAGCACCTATAACACAAGCTTTGCTTACTTTGGGGCTAGATGGCGCATTCATAGCATATTTATTTATTATTAAGTAACAATATTTTGCATTCCATGGTCATTAGCCATTTGCGATGGTAGTCAAAAACCTACGTTATCTCCATACAATCCTCACTGTGTCCTCACGCCAAACTCACAAATAAGTATCACATATATCACAGTTTTATGATTACAGTATTTCATTATGATAACAATACACACATACCGCTAATTGTCATCAGAAGCCAATGGTGATTTCAATATAAATATAGTAGTATAATTTAGACTTGTTTACAAGAGAGTTCCCAAATTACCTTCAATATTCGGAAGTTATTACCATTTTCCACGAATTCCCATTTTCCTCAAACGCCAACCTTTACCGCTGACTTGTCCGACTAAACGTTCCCGCATTCGAAATAAACCTGTGAATTTATAAAGCCCCAGAGAAGTGTAGATTGAATTAAAAAAGTTGTTCTGCTAACTCTTAAATTAAATCATATTCCCTGGCCAGCGAGAACATTGCGTTTTACTCACACTAAACGATTGCACTCTCGTTTTATTCTGCTTTATGTATTTGCCATGGTTTCTATAAAGGCAGAGTAATAACTACTAATTTGTATTCTTTTTGTGAAAGGACTCCTATTTTTTCGTTTTGGGTGTCTTAAAGACTAGAGACACGAGACAGTGCTAGCACAAAATGAAAGGGAATCTTGCCCAGAAGTGGACTTTTTGTATCGCCAAAAATATTCATAAAAAACAAATTATCCAAGCCCATCAATTACTTAATATTACGTATATTCATCAAGATTGAATCAGGTTTTTTATTTTATTAATTTAGGTAGGCATAAAAAGTTGCAAATTACCTAATTTATGAAACACGGGCTATAACTTCTGCTAGCTACAGTCACCGCGTAAATATTTGAGTACCTATACGACACGATACGCCTACGCATTATATACGAGCAAACGTCAACAAGTAATGAATAATGGACGCTGGTAAATAAAAATAAGAAGGAAAATTAAAAGCAAACCCAACGGTCAGTTACCTGCATCTGATCGAAGATGCTAAACTGGTTGGCGCGTGTCAATGACTTATTGGTGCAATATTATATCACTTTGTAGGTATTGCATGGTGTGCGTCAAAGCTTTGTATCTAAATGAGTTTGCAGATTCTAATCCCTCACTTACTGAATATTTTATTTCTTTAATTTTTTGTTTCTTTCCTTAGTTTGCCGCAACCAGCATCCCCCTTGCAGCCTTTCGCAAATAGTTACCACCTGGCCGGAAATCCTCCACTGCGTCTCCACTCAAGAACTCAGTGATTGTCGGTTCTTCAGCAGATTCTGGAATTCTGGATAACTTAAGAAGACAACCTTTAATTACGTGCAAATTAGAAATTATCACCGATTGTCCCTGAAATGTCCCTTGCCTATGGTTTGTGTTGAATATAGCAAACAAAGCACCCCCATTCAAGCCTATTTAAGGGCCCCGTCTCTAAGTAACGTATGATTGGGGCCGCCCTGTGACGTTCGTGACAAATTGGGCCCCCGGTACATCGTAGTACGGATTTATGACATCACCGTTGCGCAGTTGCCACGAATCTGATCAGTTTCCTCTAATTGACATGTTTATTCGACGCCCGAGGAAAGTTATTGGTATATGGATCGAATGGGTCAAATTTTTGTGAATTTGATGCTCATAAATTATCTACAATATTCAAAATGTGGAAGAGATAGTCATTTCTTTGCCGAAGCAAGTACCCACCACGGATAGAAACGTTTATTACACACTAGCGACCCGGCCCAGGTTTTCTCGGCTTTTCTTTACTGTAATATGGAACATATAAACCTTCCGGAATAAATTAACTAAAAGAAAGTGAAAACCGTATTAAAATCCGTTATGTGGTTTAGAAGGAGTTAGCTGATATAGAAATAGACGCGGAAGCGACCTTATTTTATACTTTTGTAAGGTTATGGATAAACATTAAGCAATTTCAGTCGTGTGTTGTCCGGCAGAGAAGTATATTTAATCAACCCCTTAACTTATGAGTGTCGTATAAGGGAGGCTAACCCGCTCGGTCCTCTGTAAATCGCAGACAATGGGCAACAGCGTTTTCTGTGGAGCTTAGGGCAAAACCCTCCACTTGTGTGGAGGAGCCTCAAGTCAACTGTGGCATATATTGGCGATAGACGGTGGGTATTACGCAATTAAAAGAAAGAGTGGGAATTAATCTGTACTTAGAAATTTCGCTTCAAACAAAAAGTTCGAATGCATTTCGAATTCAAAACAACTTCGAATTCATACAAAAATCCTACTACATATTTATGGTCTATATAACTATAACTAAACAACCTACATAGTGAGTACAAGTGTTTAATGCACAAAGACTACATTAGGCGCACGGTATTAAACATTAATCGTTACAAATTGTTTTATTTCACCTTGTAACGGTGGAAAACTTCCTGTGGAATTTCATTAGCTCCACAGTTCTTTGCCCTCTGTAACCGTAGTTTTCCTTCTGTCTTTAGATAAGTCAGTTTTTATTGTCTGCAGTCTTTTATTGCTATTCGTTTTGTGGCAACTGCTATCTATTACCAAAATAGCTTTTCACCTAGTTAAAAATGTACTGTTTTATATTTTTAGGGTTTCCTTAGTGCCTATATAGATATCGTTAGTCAGATCGTCAATCCCGCCGTCCGTACGAATATATATACGCTTAGATCTATTAAACCACGCAACGGTGTTCAAAGCGATAGAACAATAGATAGAGTGATTCAAGAGGAAGGTTTTTAAGCAAGAAAAAAGGGTAGGTAGGGGCAAAGCAGGTGTACGCGAACGAAGTCGCGCCGGGTCCACTAGTTCGGTAATAAATATGAATTTAAGATTGACCTTCGGTTATAAGCATTGATAAGTAATGACATTCTCTATTTGCTATATTCTATTTCTATTTGTTATATACTAAATATATATATATTTATTTTATTGTATTTTTGTTTTAATAATAGATAATGAGGTTATTGAGGTTTATACCTCACACGATGAATAAATTGACATTATTTAAAAGATAAAATATATGTTACTGACCTACGTTTATCTACCACTACAATTCTTCAATAGCTTCTTGGAAGTATCTAAATTGTAAACTTATCAAGATATTAGCGCATCACTTAAACTGCACCATTGTCTTTATCATCTGCAGGATGACAAGATAATCCAATGATTACTCTATTAATGGCAGATAATCATTGTGTACCCAATTATTATCTTGTCATAAATGATATTCTGTTCTATTCTTCCTTCCGATTATGCTGGCCACTCATAATCATGCAGCTTAATCCAGTAGCATGATCATATAGGTTTGATCAAGTCAAACTTGCCTCACACACGGTCAAGTGGCATGCCGTCTTTCCAAAATATCTCCCCATTAACGGTCAGTTTGGCTTCAGCCAGCCTATTTTTTTACCCTTTTTATGGTAAATGGATTTTGTTTATGATATTATGATTAGTACAGCATGTAATCAATACAAATATTCATATAACTTTTTTAGGCGGACAAGTAGGGAAAGCAAAGAATTTGAACCATATGGTCCAAGTTCTTTGAGGCAGAGTTAAGGCCTGCCATTCATTTTTAGCCTAGGAAGATACACGGACGGACGGCCTACCTGATGGTAAGTGGTTACCGTCGTCCAAGACACTGCAACCTAAAGGGAGCGGATGCGGTGCCGGCCTTTGAGGTACCTGTAGACATGCCGTTTGACGAACCCCATGTGCAAAGGAAAGACTTCGGGAGGAAGCTCATTCCACAACTTACACGTGCAAATATGACGCTTTATTTTGACAGAAAATTTATGTCATCGGCTAGTTCGCAGAACATTCGTAGTTTCGTAGAGAGTTACAGAAGTCAGATGGCAATCGCTTCACTGTAATTACCTGATCGGCCAAACCATGGATCATGGTCAAGACGATCCCTTTGCCCTCGCGCGCGAGAGCAAAGATATCAAATCCCTATTTCTTTAGGTGTCTTTCTATAAACTGTCTACTCGTTTAAGAAAAAAAGCTTTAATTATGAGGTAATTACGTGTTTTCATATAAATTGCATTACGTCGTTCTGTACTTAATACCTAATAACATAATCGTTCCAATTATAAAGCCATTATTATTGTTCCATCGTTATCATCACTGACAAGGGACACGGTGAAAAATAACCGGTTTCATAAAAAAACAGCCTTTGCATGAATGGGTCGATCTTGTTGCCAGATAGTGTAGATGTGTTTGCGTAGTTAGCGCTCATTGTATTGGCTTATGTTTGTTTCTCGAGTGTTGTAATGGTCATTTGCCCGAATTTTCGACATGCGTGTAAAAAGTTACAGCCAGATGCAGAGAAACGTAAGGTAACGAGAAAGGTTACGTTCTTGTAATTACTTGTTACTACTACTAGGCGGACCCTGGGCCCTCGTGTGCCGCGCGGTATTAATGATGTTGCTACGGGGGCGTCAGCTTTCCTACTCAAAATACCTACTCCTACGGTTACGTCCTGTCGTGGCATGTATTATTCGATTTGTACTTCTTCTTCAGCCTTGCTATATTATTCACATATTATTTGGTTACAGCAGCGCTACTTGTACATTTTCGCCACAAGGCTCTATTTTGGGTATTGTGCGATTTGTACTGTTCTGTTAAATTATTTTTGGGATATACATCGCTATATTTAAATAAAAAGATTCACGTACAACGTTTTAAAAGACGAAGACAGACCATACGATGGAATGGCAGAGAAAAACATGTTCACCCCCGCTCGATGTACTTATAAGGGAGGTACTTTTTAATATGGTATAACTGGAACAAGTTTTCGAGTTAAACCGCAGAGATACAGGCAGGCCGACTTGGTGAAACTATAAAAAGTGTTGCTTGTTTTATTACTTGTAATATCTCTAGACAAATGCCTTATATAAATACTATTATGTTCTAAAAATACTCGTTCATTTACATACCTACGGGTATTGAACGAAAGTTCAAAGAAGGAAGTGGCCGGCTGAATATAACCTAAGAAAATATGGCCAGCGTAATTCGGTATATAGAGGGATTCGGTCCAAGAGAAGAATAATGTTACCGACACAGAATTAGTAACCTGAAGTGGTCTGGCTATATTTGCCGAAGAACTAAAGAAAAGTATTATTACGAAGCAAATTAAGGACACAAAACTTAGTTATATACACGAGTAAGTAGGTGCATATAAACTAGTAGAAAAGCAAGCTCTTTGTCAACTGGACCTACCTATTATACATGTAGATTACTAGTGCTGGGTGGCTGTAATTACAAATGGTTCTTGCACTTCAATCAGGCCCCTGGCTTTAGACGGGCCAGCGTAGGAGATAAATACAGTCCGAAATGGGGACTAGTCTTTTAACCTACTGTACATTGAAGTCACTGGATATTGTTATGAGGCAAATGGCGCCCTCACTGCGCAGTTATACTCTACCGTTTTAAGTCAATAGAAGTAAGTTATAGCCTAAGCTAGGACAAAAATCGGCGAGTACTCTAGTAGTTTAGTTTCTTGTGGTTTAATTTTAACCAACTATAATTCTAGCAAAACAGCAGATATAACATCGTTGTATTTTGGATGTGGCTCAATTGTTAACATTACGCTATACGTTACGATTTTAGGTCTCATGATGAAACTATGCCTTGCTCGTACCATCTTTGAGCCTGCTCTGTAGACTTAGACATATTTTTTATACAGCAATGTATACAAACACACAAATACAATAACATAGTCTTTATCTTTTATTTAGTTACTCTTGTACTTAACTCGATTTACTTAAATCGTAATCGGATCGCAATAGCAGCTCAACGGTTTTAATTCTAGCAAAATACTAAAACGCATAAAACTGCCATTAAACGGCAATTGCGATTCAATTACGATCCAATGGAGGCATTAGTAACAGTAGCAGAATACCAAAAACGCGTAGCGGCGATTGCGATACAATTACAATTCAATCGAGCCATTAGTAAATTAACGGACTGGAGGCCTAAAACATCTGCAACCTAGGGGTAACGAATGAGGTGCCTTTGAGGTTCCTGTAGACATGCCATTTATACTGTAACTAAGTCTAAATTTACCTTTTCATTTAGCAGAGAGTCCGTTGTGAAGCTGAAATATCCTTACCTGTAAATAAAGGACAGGAACGTAAATACATATAGCCCAATTGGGCGGAAAATACGGGACGATATTTCTTTAAATAGAACGTGGACAACGGTTCTCTTTGAGTCCATAGGAATACGAATACTTCAAAGAATACGAAGGTATGAGCTTATTCTACAAGTAAGCGGATTTTCGAATAATACCGCTTTGTTATCGATGTGATCGCTTAGGCACCCTTGCGTTGTGCTTCAGTGGTATAATGCGATTCGTCGATGGATTGCTCGCAAAATAACATTTAACCACTGAGGATTTGAAAGGTTGTTGTTGTACCCGATTGGAACGGAATAGATGTATTTCAGAATAACTGTTATCTTCTAGTTCATGTGCTTGTAGGTATTTTTATAAAATATGTACTTAAAGCTCTGGGGTACCAAAAGTGTGTTCTTGTGTGCGACAAACGAGAAAAGTGCTATCTCTTTCATCTTAGTATTGAGAGAAGGAAAAACAGGCTCTCTCGCAGCGCGAGCTATGTCGCGAGCACACTTGTGCTAGCCGTGCAGAAGATGTATATAAAACTTTCACAAATAAATGCTTAAGCTATATGCGTGTTTTTAGTTCAGATACCTTTTATATGTACATTAGCTGCTAAATAACAAAACAAAATAGTACTTAGGTACAAATTGCATCAAAATAACGCATCGCAGTTTGATTCTAATATTACGGGTATCCATAAATGGTCATTTAGTTTGTATTCATCACATAAATTGACTATCAATACAGGCTAGTAGCTCACTACACGGCTATGTATACCTACCTAATCATTCAACATTACCATTAATTGCCAAGCATTTAACGAACTATAAGGTTATCGAGCAGAGATCACTTACATTAATGATACATGTAGTAATTAGAATCGTGGTTTATATGTATCACCTTGATAAAGAGGTTTGTAGACCTAGGTCTTGACACCTATATTGGTCTAGAAAAGTGTTATATCGATCGCAATTACACTGTCGCAGTTTAAGCGAAGGTGGTCGAGTATTCAGGTCTTAAGTTGATGGATTTGTTTTTAAATTCATTTCGGCCATCTTTGAAACCGTTCTCAAACATTAACTAAGTAATTTCTCGTTAATGTAAGCAATTCTCCTTCAAAAATCCGAGGATAGAACGTGCCCGTCCAGAAACGACCTATTCACTCTGCCCTTGAAGGACTTAAGATATTCATTGCAGATACTGATATCATTCAATGAATGAATGAATGAATGAATAATTTATTGCTGTAAAATGTGGGACATAATGTGGTATATCCCGAGAGGTTTATATTAGTATACCTACTTATAATTATATAAATTAAAAAACGTCTTAACTGCATTCTATTATCACGATCGCTCTGCTGTAGGCCTGCTAGAAAAATTTACTTTATAGAAATAAGTTGGCCTGTTCTGTCTGATATATTATGTCATATAGTTTTGTACACTTGTGCACAATAAATGGTCAAATAAATAACACCGAAAAACATGGGGCAAAACGTTCAAGTCAGAAGAACGGTCGTCAATATAATTTTGTCATGATCGTAATTGAATGTGTCCAATCATTCAAACTCTCCGCGAGTCATAACCTGAGGGAAATAGTAGTTTGTACATAAATATTGTCGTATTACACCGGTACAAAGCTTGATTAACGTAAGCCATTACCTGTTTCGCAAATCATCTAAACGTGAAATTGTTTAAAGCTGATTGGAGAGATATTACTTCTAAATTAATTGCCATAAGTACCTAAAGTAAGAAGAAGGAGACACATGTTGTGGATTAAGTACATAAGTTACTATCCTATGGTTGCCACAAAATCTATAGGTACTATGTACATAGTATAAAACAAAGTCGCTTCACACCGTCTCAGCCCCTAGTATCTGTGTATGTATCTATGTACGCTTAGATATTTTATAAACTGCGCAACGGATTTTAATGCGGTTTTCAACAATAGATAAAGTTATTCAAGAGGAAGGTTTATAAGCAAGAAAAAAGGTAGGTAGTGGTAAAGTAGGTGTAAGCGAACGAAGTCGCGCCGGGTCCGTTAGTACACTTCGAACTCTTGTGAAGGACTTACTATAATATTAGATAATACACGATGAACTAATTTGAAGGTACTAAATAATTTTATTTTTAATGCTATTCAGTGACAAACGAGCAGACAGCCCACCTGATGGTAAGTAGTAACTGTCGTCCATAACATCTACAATTCATACATTCAGGTTGCAGGTAACAAAAATACGGAACCGGTGGTGGGTTGACACTGTGAGGACTAAGATACATTATCCTACAAAGTGGAACACAACAATGCAAGCATTGTTGCTTGGCGGCAGTAATAGATAAGGCGGTGGTACTCAACCAGGCGGACTCCTAAAGCTTGACAGAGTCGTACCACCTGATTTTAATTTCAAGGTAGTTTTAGCTGCGTTTTTATAAGTCTACAATATTCTACCTTCAACGTACCTACGATATGGCTGTTCTCCAGGCTTATGTGCGTAGGAAATGCGGTTTCAAATTATGAAACTAAGCCCTACTAAGGCCGGTCTAAGCCCTGGCTAAGCTCTGAAACGGTTCCCACTAAACGAGCAACAACAAATTGTGTGCACCGCATGCATAATTCCCGAGTTAACTGAGATTAACGTTGGATGTTAAAGTTTTAATAAACTTCAACTTCTGTTAGAGAGCTTCACGTAAGGATTTTAATGAAAGACTTCTGCCACTATAACGTTGTGGGGTTTTCTTTTGCTACTCAATTAAAGTGTATGAAGAGTTATTTGTTATACAAGAGAGCAAAGTTATCTTTTGTTGCGAGTGCAGAGTTTAAATCACGATCAGATCTGATATATATAGATTACTGAGCACAGAAAGAGATTTAAAAGCAAAAGTCATAAAATATTTGCTTTTGTGTTAAACACACCATTTTTCATATCTCCTGATTTCCACCATAACCACAGATAATAATAGGAATATTGTTGTAAATCTCTTTACGCTCCAATCTGTTTTAAATTGTATTACCTCTCGATGTTGTTGTTGCGATGTTCTTTCGCACTATAGGCACGCGGTTTACATACGAGAAGATCATAGCAAGAGCAATCGAAACGATATTATAATATGCAACAAGTGAAGGAGAACAAATATTTATGAAACTCACATGCAAAAGTGAGGTTCATAAATATTTGATGGTGATGCTAATGACAGTACAGATGTTGGCAGCTTGTCGTCAGTCAATAGTGCATACGCTGAGAGCACATCAGCTAGTTCGGCTGTGTCGCACAAGTGTGAGTAAACACCAAGAAATTTGAAAACGCTTTCGTACCAGAAGATCCGATCCTGGCAACCGCCCGGATGAAGACGATAGATAGTACCTACATACGCTTCTGACGGATCCCAGGTGGTCTCATATTACTACCTACAGTTAACTGTAGCATCAACGTTTTCAGCACCAAATCCAGTAGACGCAAGCCCTCGCGGCGCACTGGTCCTAGAATACCTTCAGATGAGACGTCTTTATTAATATGCTAATGGAGGGATTTACATTTTAATGATTGCCCCGAATTCGGGGGCGTCTCTTTGACGCGCAATTTGCCTGCCGGTCACCGGATTACGGATTTCACGGCGGGTAATGTTCGCGTTCACACGTACTTTGTCGCGATTGTTGTGGCCTTGGGGCGTCCAGCAGAGTAGAGACAATGACACCTAGGTGACATCCGCGTGCAATCGGAACTGGCCGGAACCTTGTCTAAGAAAATGAAAATTTTAGGTTTATTTACTTCGACCAGGTTCCATCCCATCCCATTCCTAAATAGAAGTCGTATAAAATTTTGTTATGGAGAAAAAATCATGTGAGAACAAATAGGGGGCCAACTAAGTGGGTCGATAGCGAAGTAGTCAAAATTAGATATGGGCTATGTGATAAGTAGACCTCGTGCGTCGGAGATTCTTTGGGGTAGCGGCCCATTCTGGTTGCACGGTATTATTAAGTAGTGCCACGTTTACAAGTTACGCCGATGTAAATCCCCAAAGTCATATTTTTGAATGGAGGGAAAATATCTCTTCGGTTATGGTTGTCATAACTTCTTAAGTTGCATGAAGTACCGAAAACAATTACTCTGAAAATGCTAGCAGCAAATACGTCTACCATACTACTGCTATTTGTCTTTTCGTAGTCACCATTGCGATGGCGTCGCGTTACCTTTCATTAAAAGTTACAAACCAAGGACGCTAAATGAATTATTTATTTGATGAATTAAATATGGATTAAAAATTTGAAGGAGGGAATTATGGCTTTGAGGCGGTGGGATGCCTCGCAGTTGTTTGGGTACGAAGAGGTACTTTGTTGGTAGTCTGTTTAAAGTCCTTAATCCTTGCTGAGAGATTATATTGTATTCAAGTTATATTAACCTGCCTATGTTAATTTCATCTATAGTAGTTATATCCCTTATACACTTTCCCCGGTCCACGCAGTACTGTATCGCATAAATTTTTGTACATTATTTCGCAGCATCTACACGTAAGTTGGTGGCGGGAGGTCGTCCGTATACCAATAAAGCCATTAAGCAAGCGGCAGGGTGACGCTGTTCTTAATAAAATTTAATGGATACCAATGTAGAGGATTAGGGTATTTACTACGAGTACATTATGTATTTGCTACTACCATACTACCATGGCTTCAAATTCATGATACATTTTGGCAGAATTCGATTTCAATTTTGGATGAAACAGCTAATTTTATTTTGCGTATAAAGAGTTGGTGCCATGGTAAAAGTTGTTTGTTATCATTGCATACTGTACTCCTCGGTATTATGAATTTGAAATCCAAAAACGAATAATTTTGCTTTGTAAAATTATTCTTATGTCATTCCTGTACAATAAGTACATTTATTATTTATTTATTTATTTACCATAAATTTACAGCTTCACAGTACTTATTATGCAATAAAGAGTTTACATACATACAGTACCACACGACAAGTACTAGTAATATAAAAACTGGCCCACATGAATACAATAACGAGTATTTGCTTGATGTAACTACACAATATGTACGTATAACTTTTACAAGTACAAGTCTACACAATCCGAAAGAAGCTCCTCAAAGTCGAATTTTCCTGGAAACGGTGCGCGGTGCTGAAAACGCTGTATAAAGCCATTGTTCAAGGCTTTTTACATTTTCGAGACGCCTACGCCGGGTTTCAGTAACAAGGGATTACAGGAAGCTCTATTTAATATCCTCGTTTTGTAAATATGAGATCTGGGATTGGGTTACCGCAGTCTCCATTTTGAATGGAGTGTCGTCAATGGATGCGGTTGGCGCTATCTTCTATTCCACCTGACACCAACGGCTATTCTCACATGAAATATACTAATACAGCTAGTTGTATCCACTACGTTTACCCAAAAATAATATGCTTGGACAAATTCGCACAGCACCATCTAACTCGAAAGTAAGCAAAGCTTGTGTTAAGGGTGTTAGATAACTGATTATCTACTTACATACTTTTTTAAAGTCCATAAGTACTTATTTTACGTTCTACACCCAGACCCGTAACAGAAATTAAAATCCATAATTTCAATTTCTGTGTGGCCGGGAATCGAAACCGGGATATCTGCGTGGCAGACCGGCACTTTACCTAATTGAACCCGAATCGTCAATAATGAGTTCCTTAGACCTAGCGTCCGTCCGTGTGCCTTCCTAGGCAATAAAAAAGGTTTGTTGAAAGTTAACCACACACTCATATCAGCCAACACTAATACTCCTGTGCAGACGTTTGGGCACGCAGAATACGGTATTTAGGGTCATGGTTCAGAGCACCGTAGACAGACACGCCCGTCATCACAGCCCACTATAAGTAATACAGGGTGCCAACTTGTTGCCAAGCCGACGGCGTATACAGGTTGTTAATTGTAGGCCGACGGTTGTAATCAGCGGAGCGACGCGGCGGCGCCGGCTGGCGGCCGTTCGATGCCTACACTCTGTATATAATGTTACTAGGTATGGTGACAGTATGGGGTATATAAATGCGTTATCAATGTCACGGGCCATGTAAAAAGATAAGGGTAGCAGTTTGGTTTCGATGATGTTCGGTTATTTCCGGTGTTTGAGTTTTTGGTGAAAGTTGCTTATAGGGAGGCCGCTTACGCTTATTGGCTAACTCATATCACATAAAATTCAACATTGTACATGGACGCCAAAATTATAATCGAAAGAATCAGACGCACAAGTCCCTCGGAGGTAATAAACCAACTTCACTGAGAGGCACACTGAAAACCAGCGCCATGGCATCAGCCGTGGCTTATGGCGTGTGTGTGGCCCCGTTGCACGTCTCCTTACGGCACAGGTAACGAAGTAACGATAACTTTGTCCTTTCCTCATTGTTTTTTGTCTGCTGTATTATGCCATGTATTGTGCCCAAATAAACTGTGCCTTCTGTGAGATAGGTGCAATAAACTGTTTTTATTTATGTTTTTAAAAGTTAAAGTTTATGAAGACGTCTTTGGTAATATCACCAACACCAACGAAACAGAGAAAGATAAATACCTATATCTTGCTTTTCTTATTTTTTTGCTCTTTTTAAATTTCTATTTTTATTTGTAAGATATAATATATAATTGTATTATTATACCTAGACCAATTTTGTTTGTCGTAGTTAGGTGTATGAGCTACATTATAAATTGCAGTTTAGTTATTGGCACTACAACTTGATTATGTATTTAGTTTAAATAGAATTAGATTGCTGTTAAACTGTGAAATAAATAAATAAATAATAAATAATACCAAAGAGTTTGAGGAGGAGGAAGTGGAGGAAGCCAGGACAGACGCTAAGATGATGATGATGATGAATAGTAAATGTACTATAATACTTACTATAAGATAGAATTTTTGTGTAGCACAAAAGTATGTACAGACCCATTATGTTGATTTCACAAGGGCGGTATGATAATTTCACGTCAGCATGAGTCACTAAGCAGATTTCGATTATGTAAACCACGGCTAAGCGGTCGACGTGGAAAATCAGATTGTGTTTCCCCTACATTACTCTCAACTCAGTGATTAATGTTCGTACATACACAGTGATAAATTCCAATTTATATGTATATCTCTTTAATCACCAAGGGATTTTTAATGACTCCGTGGGCGGCATTTGTCGCCGTCGAAATGTCAGTATAGATTGGGTGTCGATGTCGCCTAGTGGTGTAGTCTTAAAAATTGCGGTTCTACGGTAAGACCTACCTATTATGATGCGTTCTCTCTGACATCAGATGATTACCAACAAAAATTCTTTCAAGAAAGCGGTGCATGGTCTTACTTGAATTCTTAATAATACTCGCTCTCCCTCCCCGTTCGACCCACTTCACTTCACTCTTTTCTTTTCACTTTGTCAGATGCGAGTGTCACTTTACCTTACGTTTTATTTTTATTTGTTTTCTGCGATTGTCACATCTGTCGTAGGTATACGTAACGTAATTTGTGTCCATTATTTTATTACCTACTTAGTTTAATGTGCATTTTATAGCTTCTCTATATTTAGTATGCATTTGCGGTTTATAGTTGTATAAATGTATATCCGTCCATTTTATTTATGTAGTTTTTCCTGCACCGCCTACCTTTCTCAGGCTTAGATTATCCCGGTTGAGTGGAGGCTGTATAAGGCTGTTTGAGTTTTAATTCTGCCACTGTTCTGCATAAAGTTTTCATAAATACATCAAAATTCATAATATTCAAATTTTCATAATTTTAGGCACTGATTTCGGATATGCGTACGGATCTGAAAATTTCGTATTGAAAATAGGTCTCAATTTTATAGATGTTTCGAACGGAAAATAAGATATAGTACTGTGTTATCAGTAAAATTAATCAATTTGCTCAATTTTTAGTAAGTACGAGTATATTAAATTCAGTTAGACTCCATTCCCCGACCCGAATTACCGACAACGAGTCTTTAATTTTTGGCTTTACCATCCTAAAATGGCTAAAATTGTTCGGAATTATTCGAACACCAGTTGCAGAATTTCACAACATACATACATACATACATAAAGCTCACGCCTGTTTCCCACAGGTGGGGTAGGCAGAGACAATTTCACAACCGTACTACGTATTACCCGGATGACAGCAACGAGGACAGGTCGACAACCAAGCAATTCTGCAGCATTGTTTTTAAGTTGACTATATCCACTTGTAGGTCTGCCTGATCGGTTCGGTCGATCCAGCAGTCGTGAAAGTACAGGCAGGCAGAGCATTTCAAATATTTATCAAAACATTCATGATTGGCTTTTTAGCCTTATCATCCAATCAACATATAATAGTGACGTCACGCTTTCGATTCTATCGAGTGTCTAAATGACGTCAACGCTGCCTTATCACACTATAATAAAAGTACCTAATGCGTAAAGCTCTGAGTACTCATAGTAAGAGTGACTGACTGAGCACAAAACTATGATGTCCCGTTTTCTCCCTTACGAGGAGGTGTAAACCGTATGCAATCTGGTGGCTCGAACTCTCCGCAATGGCTAGGCGGATCTGCGCGTAGACACTCTACGCGGTGTCTGTGGGAACATTTTAAAATAAACTTTCTGTCTTTAATATAGAATCCAAAATTGCACACGTACACGCAAGGCGAGCGGAATCGCGTACATCTTCACTCAGGGGTCATATTTATTAACCGCTCCACGCGAGCGCTCGCCTTCTAATGCCTATATAGCAACATAACGGATTGTGAAAGAGACGAGCGCTCGCATGGGTGCGAGCGGTTCAAAAGTAGGGCCCCAGGTCGTATGAACAACAACCCACTTGAAACTGTAAACGGCATAGCACATTGCACAGTGGGGGTGCAAACGTGTAATTAGTAGCCAATGACGTCATGGCCCCTGACGTCTGGTCGAGTGTGTGACGTCATCAGACTCGAGGGTTGTTGACGGCAACCGCCCACGGGCTAGGATGGGATCAGACGAGAATTGGTGTCAATGAGTGTGTTTACGAGCCCTAGAAACGCAGTGGCTAGTAATCTAGTGAGATGAGGCGTGGGATCGAATGGTCTGAAATGTATGCTTGTGAAATGAATAGACACACGTACCTGTCACTTCCTTATCTGTGTATATTTAACATTTGACCCACTTTCGATGCTCACAACAGGTAAAACAACTAGAGACCCGCAGCTTCGCATAACCTTTTTACATAAATCTGTCGCGCTACGCCCGGTCGGCGACCGGAGTGTGACATCGGGTGCAGGCGGTTGAAAATAGGAGCTATGATGATGGAAGCTGGTGGTGGAACTGTAACCCTTCAGTGAGGAAATTAAACATCCAAAAAGCTGTAAATGGCAGTAATGAATGGCTGAATAAGCTGTAATTAGCACCGACGTTACGCTGTTAATATATAATAAATAACACTGCTTCTATAAAACTTTCATCAAATATTTTTAATGCATAGGGCTTAGGCAGAGCCCTAGGGCAGAGGCTTTGCCCATTCGTAAGGGATATTACTTTGTTGCAGTATGAAATGTGCTTGAGTAAAATAAAATAAAATCGATTTAAATTAATGATATTTTAATTATACATTTTTGAATTTAGTTTTTGGAGAATGGTTTAGAATTTTGAACAGAGAAAGATGGTATATCAGAAGGAGGTGATATACCATCGTCACAAACCTGAGTTGTAACCAGCATTAATGATGATTATGACCACTGACTCTTGATATTACTACAGCAAAATAACTTCCGAAGTTTACTAACGAACGAAAAGGCTCTGTAAAAAGACAAGTAGTTTGCCTTTCCTTTGATCACGAAATTGGGTAATTAAGGAACACCAAATTAAACTAAAGAAGAGAGCCTAATTCGGTCCTCAGAGATTCATGTAGGTATATAACGACATAGATAATTCCGTCATCTAAAAACAATGTGATCGCAAATCTAAAAATGTAATATTATCGACATTGTACTGTTGTTCATATTAATATATATTTTTAATGCAAAATTAATATTTACACATCTGCAATCGCTCGTTTACAATTTCCAAAACGTAATAGCTCGAAACTGAGGCGTACCTATGTCGTGAATACACGTATCATCACCTGTTTAAATGTTTGCCGTGGCTGCACGTCGTGGTGCCAAGGTGACTTTTTGCCCAAGTCATTGTTTTTTACACTAAATTATGTTTGTCTTCTGATCATTATAGAGCCATAACAGGAAACGATCCGAATACACCTAAGTGGGTCGTTGTTTCTGTGTATACTTACTTAGAACGTCTTAATCAGAGATGGATACGTGCTCGTTAAGAAAGTAGGCATCAGGCTATGGTGCGAATGTTCTTGGTCTTGAACGATCACAATAGGTATGCCCAAAATGTTTGAAAAGATTTTTTGGCTGTGTGGGTACGCCGTACTAAAATTTGGGAACTAGAAACTGTTATCAGAACGCTAGTTCGTTTAGTGTTATCGACCTGGGTGAACGAGCTATTAAGTACCTGATGGTAACGATTTATAACATGTTATGTACAATATTTTAAGAGCGCAATTTAAATAAACTGCAGACAATGGTAATAGTAGTAGTTACCATCAGGTGGGCTGCCTACTCGTTTGTCCTGCGTAGCATATAAAATCCACTATGACAAATATTATTCTCATAAATCTCTTGTGGATCTTCAAGCAAAAGTTTGGCACTTAACATTTTCGTTCGATGCCTAGAGCATTTAAGTCTTTTGGGGCATTTTCTATCTCATCGTTGTACTTTAATTCAAAAAGTTTTAAATAACCTAAAATAAATATGAAAGTTAAATCCTAACCGTAATGGGACTACAATTAATGAAATACAATAATAAGCCAGTGGAACTAATTTACTTTGATAAACAAACCACTTTTCGACTTCGTCACAAAACGGAGTTTTACATGAAAGGCTTGGAACCTCAGTAAGTCGTTCCTGAACAGAAGTTCAAATGTTTAGTTTTAATTCTGGAGCTCGAGCGTTGGGGCGGCCGTCGAGGAGCGCCGGCACCCGTTTGCCTGGCTCTAGGGCGCTCGAGGGCGCTCGAGAGTGCTCGAGTTGGGCCGAATGGGTTTCAGAGCCCGATAGTAGGCTGGTGTCATTTCATTGGTACACTTTTATGGGATACGGCGGGCGGACTACGCATTTTGGGTTGAAGTTTGAGATGCGATGCTTATGAAGGGAAAAGGGCGATAAATGTGTAGGTAGGTGTTGTTGGATGTTTTCTTAAGCCGAAGAGTTCACTTTCACGTTTGTTCGAACTATTATCTGGATGCTTCAACTTATTTGGCGTCAATGTCCCGGTTCGCCTTAACCTTAAGCCAGGATATAATATGATAATTCAACTCTTCTAAACCTCTATGTGCTACACCACTTATCTTCAGTGAAATAAGGCTACCCATAGGTATATTCCCATAGGTATACTCAAGGATATTATCATCTCGATCATTGCGCTCTTTGAATTTTAAACATTTATTGACTTTAACATCTTTATGAATGTAGAAGAAGCAGGAGAGGTTTGTCAGAACCGTATCAAGTGAAACAAAGTAGTCTTTGCCTATCACTACGGAAAAATTCTGACAATTTTATATAAATTGTGTATTATGTCAAATTTAGATGTTGGTTTACATCGGGACCAGTGAACAAATGGTCGATTATTTTGCTATTACACATACTACTTACTATATAGCAAAATTTAATCAAAAAAGTAGTACAAAAACTAAAATCACCGATTGCTATCAAAAACTGAAAAGTAATAAACCAGCAGATTATTGTAAGTAAATAGGTAAGTAAGTATGTAATGCAAATGTTGGTTTAATTAAACCTTGAAAGTAGACGGGGTATTTTGATGACCCAGGTGTAATTATATGAATATTAATATATTTCGGTTTATAATTTTAATACTACGGGTATTTTTTTCTTCCTGACAGCGCAAATTAAGTGTCTCAAGATTCACCCAGACATGGAATGGACCCAGATTTGAAGTTTCCGAAGAAGAAGAAGGCTTCCGAAAGGTTTGCATCAATCATGTTCTATTCTAAGAACCAATTTCGGTTTGAAATTGTACTTTTACCTTAAATGTTACATAAATTAGCAAAGCGAATTATAAATATGTCCGACGCAGAACAAACTGAACACAAATTTTCGCATACGTACAGCCTCCGCATAGTATTTTTTTCGTAATATTTTCGGTGTATTCAAAAATAGATTACACACATAAATACCTACCTTAAAACTGTTTACACTACCAAATTGGTATTGCCCTATGGGTACCGGTACCGCCGACCTTGACAACTGCGTCTCATTCGCTACACATCCCAACGTACTCTTACACGCTGTTTCTCCAAGCAATCAAATGGGCGGCCTGTTTTGCGTATAAATGAAAATAAATGGCGGTGTTGTAGTAAATACCCGAAACAGCCGCGTTCTCTTTTATTAGGCAGGGAAAGGGAAAATCTTACAGGTAGCCATTATTACTTACAGCCGTTTTCTTGCCCGCATTTCTACGGAGAATATCCAATGAAATTTAATCAAAACGTTGATAATAAATAATCGCTTGGCGAGGTTGTGTCCCTTATTTAATAATGAGGAGTAATAATTATACATTAACATAATAACAATAAATAATACTTCGTGTTTTAACGATTACTCTTACACAATTTAGATCATACTTTATCTTATTTATGGTTATGGTTAGAAAATCTTTATTTCTCTAAGAATTTACAATTCACTTACGAGAAAATACAAGTGATTCGTCAATTGATTTGACGTCAATATCCGGTGGTACTCTCGCGCGAGAGCCCGGGGTTCGCCTTAACCATGATCTAGGATATGGCAGAATAGAATAATTACAGTAGAGCAACTACCGTCTGACCTCTGTTGCCCTGTTAACAGGGTAACACTATATTGGATCATGGTTACACATCCAGTCGCCTGAATGTGCAGCTTTCCTCACGATGTTATCTTTAGAGCATCGGTTAGTGTTCAGCTAATGTACAGCCGAACAAACATTAAGCTATACAAGAGCTCTAACAAAACGCGCCATTTTGTATACCTACAGTTCCTGTGTAGGCTTATATTTGAACTACCGTACTAGAATTTGATTGGAGTGAAATCTTCTTCAGGCGCAGCCTACCATGCTTACTTTTTCAGGGCAGTGAAAGAGTCAGTGACGTCACATTCTAACTCCATTGAAATTACCACCCTATAACAAAGAAGATTAAAGACCTCTTGTTTGTCATACGCCGTAATTGGCTGACAGACAGGCGTACCTATTCTTTTCCCCCGAGTCACTGAGCATTGCGAAAAAATACGCAACAAAAAGTAATAGCTTGCGAGCACAAACTCACGAGGTGTTTTTGCGAGTTCCAAAGGTCAAATGTGATAACGTCTTCATGGCGACGTAGCATATGTATCCTCTGTATTTTTTTCATTCAGAAGCCTTCCCTAGATTGCTCTCAATAACATGCTAAAGTTTCATATCGATGAGATGAGTCAGATACAAACAATTTATTTCAGTTGGAAAGAGGATAATTACATTATCTCAGCTTAATCTCTTTAGTTATCATCTTTCGTAATGTTTATGCCACAGTGGCTAAGTACAAGCGTAGGTACAACCCTCATCTCATAAAAATCCCCTTCTACGCATTTCACATTAGTGTGGTGATTACAGCATTACCCATGCTGTAATCACGCTTGGCAGACGAGTTGAAGATCGCAGTCTTCGAAAATACTCAGCTGAAAAGGTTCTGCCCATTTTCTTGATTAGGTACTAGTGCCACAGTGTAGGCGAACAGATTTGGAATTTTATACAGTCCACCAGATTACCTCCTTATAGACACTGTCGAAGCATATCGGCAGATGGGGAAATGCAGATATTGATTCCTACTGCATTAGGCCTCCTGATGGACTTTGAGAGCAAATATCGGATTCATGGTGCTGCAGCCGGAACTGAAGCCGTATGGGCATTCCGATTTTTTTTTTTTATAATTTTTTTATTTTTTTATTTTCATATTGTCTGACGTTTAATTGTTTTAATTTTAAATGACAATAATTTATTGAATTTTTAATTAGTTTAATGAAATATAACTAATATTTAGTATGCCAAGAGGCACATCATGGAGCCGCTATTATATAAGACCACCTTTATTCACCTATGATGACTAAATAAATGATTTGAATTTGAATTTGAATTTTAATTTGAATTTGATACTGTTGTATTTAGGTAACAAATAAGATGGAATGCGAAATCAAAAATTGAAATTGAAAAGATTGATCCTTAATTAGATCCAGGTACCTCAATAGCAGTACCTAATGAAAGTAAGTTGAACGAAATATCAAAAATGCAACGTTTATCTGTATTATATTACCGTTAGCGACAACTTTTAAGTTCACAAAAATATTGTTCTGAGGGAAATATTGCGCGCCGCAGCCACACCGCGGGTAACAGATACGTTACGCAAAATATCAGGTTACAGTTGTCTGGGATACGTATGCGGAACGGCGAAATCACAGGTACCAGGCAAAGGTGAATTTCGTACACTCAAGCTTACTCAGTATTTATTTTCTTGCACGTATTTGTTCCTTCCGCACATTACATGTGGAGTTTTTACTTATGGTATAGGTTGGTTAGCAACCCAGAAAAAGATATCGGCCATGGATCTTAAGATTCAGCAACGTTCTAGACGACCTTGCGCTCACGACCTAGGTTGTGGAATGAGCACCCAGGTTTTTCTAGTACCGGCTATTCACTGGTTTTCTAGGCTTTTATTCACTATAACATCCATGTATCTAGAGTACATTAATATTATAATAGAGTTATCCCGAGAAAACCCGTGCTAAGCCGGGGCGTAGCTAATTATATTAAAGTGATGAAAACCGTATCTAGATTTGTTGCGTGGTTTAGGAGGAGGTATACAGAAAGACAGACGCGGGAAAGCGACTTTATTTTAAACTATGTAGAGACGATAAACAGCACGAGGTTCGTGTTAACATATTGTGTAGGATCGATAACACTTAGGTACAAAGTTACAGAATTGTCAGTAAAGCTTCCACCAAGCAGGCTGCTCATTGTTCGTTATCTTCAATATTTCAAAATCAACCCGGCGATGACCAATAAGTATTTGGCTCGCATTCTAATTCGCCGAATATTTTAGCAATATTTCACCCGCCCACTCCCGCAGGCTTACGCTTAATAGACACCGTTCACGGTCTCAAATTAAAGTCGACCAAAACAACGGCTTTTGAAAAAAAAGCGAATTAGCACCCGAAACCCGTGGGACGTATAAATCCCGTATTATCGTTCTGAATTTTTAATATTTCTGATTAAAACGTTAAAATGAAAGTTTTTCTTCAGCTTTTATGGCGAATGTTTTCACTTCGTACTCGTGGTCCCACCACGATGCCCCACTGGTGGGTCCACGAGTCATTTGCTATTTACTTGTGGACTCACCGACATACTCTTGACCAGAATGCAGCGCATTAACATGTAGGCTAAATAGCTCTGCTGATTTATTGGTAACAAAAGACAACCCTACTACTACACTACTACTAACACTGGTAAGCAACGAAACTGAACACTGTCAAAGCGCCGCTGGTCTAGTAGCAGTGTGCTTGCGAGACCGATAACCACCGATAACCGGTTTAAGATAGGGCTGAAATTTTCCAAAAACATGTTGGTTGTTTTTATCGAACAAGTGTTTGGTTATATACCTATCATTATGTTACAAAGACCCACACGTTTTGCGACTCTTTGAAGCGAAAGATATGCCAAGCTGAGAGCACTCCATGACAACAAGGGTGGAAATTGAAAGACAAGGCTGAAAGCCCCGGCAGCCGCGTAGGCGGCTAAATGCCGTCACACTGCCCACTTGTTCCTCCACGTCACTCATTGAGCCCTCAAATTTCATTACACCAAAGAACGAATGATAAATGACTGCCTATTTTTCGGGCGAAACCCCGAAAATAGAACACAATGTAATAGTTTACGTTTAGATGAATGGAAAATTGATGAGGGCGCGGTTAGTAAATGGTAAAACTCGCTCTCGTTCTGACGTACCATTCGTCATGTTTTGCAGCATGTGTCAATGGTTCTCTTTGGTTGTTAAGTTGAATCACGAAGCAACTAAGCCATAGATTGGAGATATAATAACTATACATGGTATAAAACAAAGTCGCTTCCCTGCGTCTGTCCCTATGGATCTATGTACGTTTAGATCTTTTAAACACGCAAAGCTTCTAATGTTGTTTTAAAAAATAGTTAGAATGATTCAAGAGTAAGGTTTATAAGCAAAAAAAGGGTAAGTAGGGTAAATTAGGTTTACGCAAACGAAGTCACGCCGGGTCTACTAGTATAGTATAAATGTGGGCTGTATGTAAATATTTCAGAGGAAAATGGCCTAGCCCAACTAGAAAATGGCCTAGTTGGGGTAGTTGTTCATAAGGCAGATATCAAGCCAGTTAGATAGATGGATCTACAATTTTTTTTTACCTTACTTAGTATTCCACGCATTCGCACAAACTGCTTCGCTTCATCTTTACCGCGTCGGTATTTCCGAATGAATATAACCCGCTAAGTTGTAATGCACGAGTGAATTCGTATCTTCTGGCTGAGGTTTCGTCGTTGACCTCGTCAATAGATCTATCAAGAATAAGGTCACAAATGAAACATATTTTTTCATGACAACTTTTTATCGCGCGGTATAGTACCTACTCATCAAGACCATTCCAAAGAGCCCAAACACGATGGGGTTATATTATGGCGCTCCTATGATCACCTTCCGACTCCATCATCAGACCAGCCACATTAATGCATTGTCATCAAAGCTACATAGGTATACCTAATTTAAAAAGAAGCTCAATCAAATACCAATAAATGATTGAAAAATGGTTTGCAAATTTTGACGGACAACTTACATACAAACAGTGCAAGTTAAATAAAAGCTTGTAAAAACAACAAGTCTAAAAAACTCTAGGAGCTGTTAGAATTAAAAAAAAATCTGCGATTATGGTAAGGGCTGAAACTGTTGTGCATTCACTTGCCTTATAATGAATGGGTCAACTTTTAAACCCTAGAAAACAAAACAGTTTCGAAATGTTACTAAACAGTTACCGTAGATGTACGTTTACAATACTTACCTGTTAATTCTATTGCAATGATCGATCGGAGACAATGGATACATAATCGTACAAACTTTAAATCCCGTATATTTTTACGTAACTTGTTACAAATGTTATATTCAACAGCTTCTAGCTTTTGTTGGCGATCTCTCTTATGGCGCAGACTTCGATCAATAGTATCCTATTCTCTGGGCCATGACCTATATCTACATTCATGTCTTCGTTCAAAGGAAAGGTATACAATTTTTCGCTTTCATTGTGTGATGTAGGTGCAAGTTTTCCGCACGTGACTCTGTTGTGGCTTATTACATACATATTTGTCTACTTAATTGCTAATTGTACTACAATTGGGTTACCTTTAGAAAAGAAATTACGTAACAATTATTGTGATGCATTAAAGCTCATAAAAAGCTTTTGAATTTGTTCATAATGGTCAAAATTTGGTGTTTAAAGAAATAGTCAAGTTGTTCGAAAAATTTGAAAATTCGGAAGAACTAATTATAAAATCTGCAAGAAAGTGACTTATAACTTTGTCCTGTAAAAACGTCACTAAGATTTAAACCTAAACATTATTTACAATGAAAAATCCACCTTAGGATAAATCACTTCCTACATACCGCCCTGCAACTGGTTTCGATGGTAGAAGCTACAGTGACTATTTCAGGTTCTGACACCACCTACCACCCTCAACAAGACATTCTATCATCGTAGCCGAGTGACCAACTGCCCACGCGCACGTAGCGCAGAGCCGACAGAAATGCGATGGACAATGCGGCGCAAGCGACGGGATTTAGCCGCAAAAAGAATAGGATTGCTGGGGCCACGAAACTAGCATGTGAGGGGTGGGTATCTGCTATCACCAATGATCCAATGCTGAACTTGAGCTTCTTACAAACTAACAAACATCATCAGAGTCAGGACAGGCCCAAGCCTACGTCGCCCCTTCACCGACCTCACAGTGTTCCAGTATACCTACTAACCCGTAGTGTTAAGTTGTACTAACAAGATATGGACAAATAGGATGTAATTTATTTAATGTACTGTCTGAAATAATATTTACTGTATTGCGACCTTTTCGACTTTATAAAGAAGTACAAATTAAGCTAGACAAGCACTAGACCCCAACCTCTTTTGATGGTAAGTGACGATGCGGCCGAGCATGGAACAAGTGTGTCTAGAAACATCCTTTTCACTCAGGCTTTGAAGGACTCCAAATTATGGACTCTACATCAAAAGCTAACCTTGAAACCAGCTTCGTGGCCCTACGGCTACTGCCAAATAATTACATTTCACGAGCGCTACTTATGGTCATTTGTCAGGGCGCGCGTGACGCGGCTCCAGAGTGTCACGTAATTAATGGCGTGACGCCGTGACACGCGCGCGACAGACGCCGTGACAGCGTCTCAAAACTCGGAAGCTTTTGATGCTGTAGTTGCGATGGGCGGCCAGTAGTTGTGGGAAGGTAATATTGATCTGCTACTTGTACTAAGGAATTCGGTTCACATTATATGCTACAGCAGCGTTCGAAGCTTAAACATAAAATTTACAGAGATTAAAGAAAATACTTTATATATTTTGTAAATAAACGGTGCTAATTATTTTCGCATCAAGCAAATTTGGAATTTTACACATTTATTATTCTTCCCCAAAACTAAAACCTCTCACTATAGCCGGTAATGGAAAATATATTAAGAACATGTTTGTATCCGTCGTTTATATTATTTAAGAATTTAATTATAAGACTACCAACAAAATATTGTTTTTAGACGAAAATGTTTTTATGAGAGTATACCACGTTCCTGCTTAAACTGAGAAGAAGCAAAAATCTTGAAGAAAGAAATTAAAAATCCTAGATAATCCGTAGCCGTCGACTTTGTTGATAAACAAGCTGTTTTCGCTTTCTACGGACTTTAAGGCTGCGGTTGCATTGACAAGCGAAGCAAAAACATCAGCCCACAGTAAAAAAAACAGTTGATTTATTAGGCACGCGTTACATACGTTCAGTTTTAACTGCACAGTTTAAACTGTGTAGTATTTTTGCATAATATGTCTGTGAACATTTATCCGTAACTACTGCAAGAAGCTGACATCCATAGTCACGGATCGTGTGCTAAAAGTGTAGCCCCAGGTTTCCGCTCCGCTCTCGCTGCCGCTCGTGCCCTTGCCCCGAGTCTGTTTCTCGGTAGTCTCTCGAGGGACTCTTTGATCAACTTTAATACGCAACGACAGTTTATTTTTAATTCACTCCGCGTCCAATATTCCTGATATTGCTCGGGCAGCTGCGGCCTTTGAACGCTCACTCGATAATATGCTTTAAATTAATATTGATGGACTGATAAACAATTTTCTTTTCCACCACAGCGTTTTGCTCGTTGTTATTTCTATATTTAGAGGTCATAGTGCTTTTTTCTTTGCGATTCGTCCTTTGTACGATTTATATTTCCCGCCGCTAAGAGCGTCGGTGGCCTAGTGGTGAAGGGATTCGACTCGTAAGCGAGAGGTTCAAACCTTAGTGCCGCCATATACCAATGATGATTTTTTTTTGCGCCCAAAAAGAGAAAGCTGCATATTCAGGCGACTGAATGTGTAACCATGAATTAACTGTAATTTGTTTCCTTATCTGCCAAATCCTGGATCATGGTTAAGGCGGCAACGGGCCCTCGCGCACGAGAGCGCAACCGGGACATTAACGTCAAGTTTATTGGGGCAAATGTATGTCGATCGACTGTCGATCTACAGGTATTAAAGTGTTGATCTTGCAAGATCGTGCCATGTGGTGTTCACCAGATTTAGAGAATTTACATGTGTCATAAAAACGAATAACGTTATGGAAAAAGACAAGTAGGTACCATGTAGAAAACCAGCAAATGGGTGCAGCAGCATTTTCCGCTGAGTAATTTCAACTCTGCGATTTCCATATTGCCTACCGCTCTACTTGTTATGAAATTTATCAATCAAAGAGCCGTCAGCTACCTATTAAACACAGTGCCTTAACTTAGCAAAGATCCGCTAAGTAAAAGCGACTTAGACATATTATTTGTAAATACAGATGAGTTTTCCACTCAGGCTGTCCGAGAATAGCAGAAACGAGTAAAGTCAAGAAATAAAAGAAGTAGAAAATAACTTTGTACAACTTCCATCCTTCAAAGTGGAGTTATTACGAAACGCAATTGGCTAGAAAAACCAACAAAGGGACAGTAACAGCGGAACCTTGGTTGCACAGCAAACGCACCACGGATACTGATTAAATGAATGAAATATCAACTTTGTTGCCAATAATAAAGAAGCGGTTGAAAGCTCTTTTATAGTTCCTTAGACTGAATTTCAACGAAACCTTATAGTAAAAGGTTTGTATCGGTTTACTCACTGACGTTTTAGATTTTGGCCCAGAGAGATATATGTTCAGTGTTTAATGGCTTCTGAATATTTTCAAGGAGGTTCCGTATCAAAATACATAATTTCAAAATGCATAAGTTCCAAAACTAAAGTGCTAAGAAATTGTAAAAAGATAAGGTGTTATAACAATCTCCGCGGGGCTCCGCCTCGGTCGACTTTGCCTTACTGGGCTTCGCTTTTCTAAGCTACATTTTAAATGACTTTAAGCAACTCTCCACTTTCAAATAATATTTATCCAGTTGTAATGTTGACGGAGCCTCGCTGCACGGCGCTCCTTTGTACATGGCCAAAATAACACTAGCTTAGAGTAATTCTTCTAGACTTAGTAACAATAAGACTTCACCTAGAGTAAATAAGCTACTTCACCTATAGTAACTTTTTTAACCATACGTATTACCTATTCATTTTACTTGAGCACTAGCCAAAAATCAGTTTACATACAAATTATGTAATAGCAAATCTACATTTTGACCGTTGCGCCTTCCAACCATTATGTACTGTAATTGTTATGTATTTTGACCATTATGCATTCCAAACTTTAAGTATTAGGAACTTATGTCAAATGATTTTATTTACATGTTTTTATTAATAATGCATTTTAATTTTATGTTTTTTGACTGGATCTATCACGCTCGTCAAGACTGTAAAGCAGGTCTGTTCAATGCTAGCCCTAGTGTAAACTACGTAGCTGGCGTAGACTTTCTGATAATGGTAAATAAAATTAATTGTTTTAGTTTTCAGGTACGGCAGCACACGAGGAAACGTGAATAGCTGAATAGTTATAACCAACGTACCAGTTGTACACTCCAATCACTATGTCAGCACACACATACCTGTAATGAAAACAATGTCACCATTAGTGATTATGGTCATTTTATTTATTTATTTCCCCTAATTATTAACTACATATGATCCCTGCCTACCTGTGCCTATTATGTATGTAAGTACCCATCTATACTAATATTTGATTGTTTGTTTGTAATGGGTAAACTCAAAAACTACTAAACCGGTTTTAAAAACAACTAATTCTTAATGACTTCACAGTTGATTCAAGACAAGGTTTGTATGCAAGAAAATAAATTGGTAGGTAGGTGTAGGGTAGGGTTGGGGCAGGATGCCACGCGAACGATGTCGTGTCGGGCCTACTAATGTGTATTAAAGACATAGGCAACATGTTCGTACAACCCTGTCACACCCTTATAACTTGTGTAAATTGCTTGCGGTAATTAAGTAACCTCTGTGCATTACGTTCCAGTTTTTGATTTCTGTGTTTAGTGTGTTGTAGTTTTTTGTTACGCGAAACCTGGTAAGTATAAGCTTGTGTATCTAAGTGTAAGTTCGTATGTTGTAACTTGTGGATGTCGTAGATAAAGTTATGGGCGACAGTAACCACATCAAGGGTGTCTGCTTATTTTGTGACAACCTATTTTTAGGTAGTACATAAAAATTCTATCTCTCCCGCGACAACAATAAACATATCAAGTACCTACTCCTTTTATTAGTTTCGCACGTCATCGGGCAAACGTCACGAAACCGTGACGGTTACGTCCTGATTTACGTCAATAAAAAAGTCGCACAACTGCAACTGTACCGAAAAAATGTTATCAGAGGCCTTATACTTCGCCTTGATGGATACGATCCGAGTCCTGTCAATGCGAGGTATTCCGTGGGAGGACCGTGGTGTTTTTATCTTTCTTATAAAGAACGTATCATTTTTAAAGTCCCCTGGTTTTAAGCGGAACTATAAACATTAGCTAATCCTATAGGAAGTCCTGAGATTACAGCGCCTCTCTTCATAGGTATTAAGGGCGGCTAGCGTCAAACTATTAATCGCATTTAAGCTTAAACACGATATTACGACGATAAACACGAAATTTCATACAAAACGACTTTAAATAATTTGTACATTCTTAAAATTTGGTGCAAGCCGGGCTAAATGTAGATATACGAGTATATTAATTTATCACAAACTTATCTGCAGCATCGCTGTTGTTGACATTGACATGACAATTCAAAATGGCGTCACTTAGTTCCTGTATCGGCCGGATCAAATAAATTTGTAGCACTCTAATATGAATCATAATATAGCCTTTTTAGACCCCCTGGTAACACTATATGCGAGAGACAAGTCTAGAGCAAAAGCCACTAAATCTCACGTAGTCGATACCAAATGACATGTCAATAAGTTTTTGCCGCAGCCGGTGTCGTGTGAGCAGCGGTTAACCGCTTTTACGCCTGTCGCTAAATATTGAATTAAATCAGGTGCCTGTGGTGAAAAGGCCGGGCCAGGTTGAGCAACCGGCTGGGTTCACTGATTGGTTCACTGTATGTTGTACTAGCTACAGTTTAGTTTTGTTAGAATGTCATTATGAAATGGAGTAAATATGTAATAATGATCCAATTTGGTTTGGTTCCCCTGGTAGCAGGGTCACGGAGGTCAATGTAATTACCTTGTGTGCCAAATCCTTGATCACGGTCAATGCGGACCTCGGGCCCTTGCGTGCGAGAGCACAACCGGAACATCAACGCCAAGATGATTATTATATCATTATGAAACGCAGATATTTTTTTCTATGTTTATTTATTTATTTATTAGTTCATCACACAGTTTAACAGCAGTTAAATTCGTTTAAAACACAAGCACATAACGGTTGAAATGCCAATGACAAAACTGCATTTTAAAATTTTGACATATAGCCACTAAGCAGCTTTGCAGATAGATACAATTTTGACAAACAAAACAATGTTGTACGTCTATTGGTAGTTGGTACCGTCAAGTACCATGGTCGCTGTCCTAAAGTGTGATTCCTTTAAGCAACGCAACGGCAGTATCGTCTGAGATATGTCTATAAGTCTACTTAGTTGACTTTTAAAATTATGCTGAATAATTGAATAATTGTATCATTTGCTCAGTTTGAGCAGTCTAAGGTCATGCAACCATAATACCCAGTCTTTAGGTCGCCGTTTTTGCAATAAAAAGAAAATGGTGCGATTTTCTAAATAAAGTCTCTTTACAAAGCTCGTTTGTTTTCATGTAAATATTCATAAGAATTTTAACATTTCACATTCAAATTACTTTATTCCCTTGGGAGTTTCTAACAATATAAATTTCCCTGCTTGCAACAAGGCCATACTTTACGGTGACATTTCATGATACATGATTTGACATTGTCGAGCAGGAGGTGTGAAATAATTATTTGGGCACCATGGCTTATTTTCAGAATTGCCATAGGTAATTGGAAAAGTTTAAAGATCTAATAATAAAAGTCTAAACATCACATTAGTTTGCTGAGTTTTACATTCTTATTGGGTTTTTAGGAAAACCAGTTCGAACCGGTTGGACTGGTGACAAATTGAAACAGACAGTTTGTAGGTCATACTAAATGATCTACTCAATTATTTAAGCATAAGTTACAAAACAATGTTTTATGTGTTAGTCGATCGAAGAATTTATTAAAATAATACCTAATTAGTTTTTTAGAAAGAGATTAGTTTTTTTTTGGAGGCGCACGTATTCAGAGCAAGTGATCCGTGCACAATCAGAATGGGATATGAAATCTTGTCGAACTAAAATAAGTTCTCAAATGAAAAAAGAACCTAAAAAGCTTTTATACGCGTTATATTTTAACTGGATACCTACCTCAATCTCAGACAATCATCTACAATCAGTCAGAGTACTTGTCAAGTCTAATCAAACGAGCCCAAACTCGATAGTTTCGGAGTTCTTATCCTTCCGTCTCCATCATCAGATCAGATCGATGGTATCATAACATTGCATTGTCACCGAACTTACATGAGTGTGCAAATTTCAGCTCAATCGGAAACCGGAAAACGGGTCAAATCTAACTTGCAAGATTTTATTACGAACAGACATGAGAACATGTGAAACTAATAAAAGCTTGTAAAGAACAGGAAATTGGGGTTCGACATTTGAATTAGGTAACAAGTTAAGTAAGTCACGAAGGCGATCTATAACGGACATACGAGATGCGTCGTAGAGGCGACAAAAAAGAACGAAACTCATACAAATACGTGCAATTTGCATGAAATGAATGGCCATTAGCATAACCTGTTGGTCATCTGACCGTTTAGTCGCCAAAACAGTGATGGCTAGTTTATTTGGCATTCGTTTTTGTTGACACGACATTTTAAAAATATTATGAGACAGATATAAATTTATTTTTGACAGTCTGCCTGATGGTAAGTAGTAATCGTAGACTATGAACATTTGCAATATCTACCATAGGATTATATTTCACTCACGTGCTGCTCCTGACCCAATAAAAACCTTTTCTCCCCTTCCTTTAAGGATTTCATGTTTGATTTTCCACGGAATGTCTCTCCAGGACGACCCAGAAAAACATTCGCTGATTAGCTCCATAGCAACCATATGTTTGTTAAAGTTATCCCAATTACAATATCAGCGGACAATGCACAAATAAACCTGTTTACGTAAGCCTAGGCATAAAGATTACAAACGTGAAGGTTAACAAACAACTAAGTAATTTTCCTCAACAGTTCTCGTAACTGAAAAAAAACCCTGCGCAGCAGCAACAATAGCATTCGACATTCGTTACTAATCTGTGGTTTGCGAGCATTAATCATTGCAGAGGATCATTTTACGTGAATATTGAACGTAGTTTAATATTCTGGTAAGACCTTTTTAGAAAAAAAAGCATTAACTCCTTAGAAATAGAATATGGCAATGGCAGCCCCCGACGGACTTTTCGAGCAATCTGCGAGTCGGAGGTTTAAAAAATTTTTTTTTTTTTTTACCTTTACAAATATTTTAGCCTTTTGTGGGTCTTTTTTTTCAAAATATTAAATATTGGTTTTTATTAAATTATTTTTCGATTTCAAAGTTAATCCGAAATTGCTCTGAAATGACGACTTTCGAATGCAAAAAATCACATCGAAATAGTAGTAGTTTGTCAGAACTCCTCAAATGCAGACTTATCACGCTACTGCAGCGCCACCTAGTGGTTTACTGCCATAACACACATCTAAGAACCTGCTCTACAATTATACCTTTTGAATGCAAAAAACTGCTTCGAAATCGACCCTGTAGTTTTCGAAAGAAATAATACCAGATAAACACAAACACACAACCTCTAACCCCAAACGCATATACCGCCTTCGTTCCGTCCGTCGTGGGTAAAAAACGCGTTCCCCTGCACTACCAATTAACTCTTTCAACACAGAATGGACAAAATAATTTAGCTTACGTAGTTGTTTTTATAAACAGTCACATTCAATTTTGCATGGTTTTTACAAATATAAATGGTCATTGTTGATTCTTTCACGGCCTCTTTGAAGGCGTTATTTCGTTCGGCTCCATAATTATTTGGATATCGTTGGTATCGTTATATTGCCCACTTTTTGCTGTCCATTTTCAGATCTACGAGTACTTAGGTCCTAGCTGGTCAATCTCTAAGACATTATTCGTCTTGTAATGGGTAAATATTAAACTGATAAACAGGTAAATATTAAAACGAGCCATGTAATTGCAGTGCGAGCGTCGCCACCAAATATACTGAAGTAAATCAATTTGCCGGCTGATTGGAACTAATCGAATATTGGATTCATAATCGGGTGTAAAGGTGTCGTAGCTTCGCAGATTTGCAGAAAATCCGGAAAATTATCGAGTGATAGATGAAGAGGCAGTAGAGTGGTAAAACGATTACAAGGAATACAATTTTAAGTCAAATCAATCCCACCCAAAACAGTTTATGAAAAATTGTTTGGCCAAGCCTCGTAAAGTCTTATCGGTTTCACTGGGAAAATGTTATTAGATCTCATGAAGGGCCAAGCTTTTAACTCTACAAACCACACATTTTGATCAGAAAGTATGACTTGGCTGTTACACAGAACTATAGGCTGGATTCGGAACAAGAAGCCCACACAGCAAAGGAGAAAGCAGATCTCTTGGGTAATCTCTTTGCTCATAACTCAACTCTGGATGATGGGGGAGCTGCACCGCCTACCATCTCACGATGTGAGGGCATGATGCTCGAGGTTCGTTTCAACCAAAAAATCATAAGACGTGTGCTTCTCTCCCTAGACATCCGGAAGTCCAGTGGACCTGATGGCATTCCGGCTATCGTTCTTAAAAAGTGAGCTCCCGAGTTGTCTCCCGTGTTAATGCGCCTATTTAAACTTTCCTACACCTCAGGAACGGTGCCGTCTTCGTGGAAGTTAGCCCATGTGCATCCGATACCCAAGAAGGGTGACAATTCAGACCTATCAAATTACAGGCCTATAGCGGTAACCTCCTTGCTCTCTAAGGTGATGGAGCGGGTCATAAATATCCAGTTCCTTGGATACCTCGAGGATCACCAGCTGATCAGTGACCGTCAATATGGCTTCCGTCATGGTCGCTCAGCTGGTGACCTTCTTATGTACCTAACACACCGGTGGGCTGAGGCTGTCGAGAGCAAGGGGGAGGCTCTGGCTGTCAGTCTTGATATAGCCAAGGCATTTGATCGGGTCTGGCACAGGGCACTGCTAACAAAACTCCCGAAGTACGGTATCCCCGAGGGACTCTGCAATTGGGTATCCAGCTTTCTGTCTGGGCGGAGCATCCAAGTCGTTGTCGACGGATGCTGCTCCGATACCAAGAGTATTAATGCTTGAGTACCCCAAGGTTCAGTGCTATCTCCCACGCTGTTTCTTCTGCATATCAATGATATGCTGAATATTCCCAGTATTCATTGCTATGCAGATGACAGTACTGCAGATGCTCGTTATACTGGCCGTGCGAATATCCCTTGTTCCGTGGTGTCGGAAATCCGAATAAGACTTGTGTCAGAGATTGAACACTCCTTGGAGCAAGTTGCTCACTGGGGCAGATTGAACCTGGTGGAATTCAACCCCTCTAAGACGCAGGTTTGCGCATTTTCCGCCAAAAAGGATCCTTTTGTCATGGTGCCGCAGTTCCAGGGAACACCCCTCTCCATCTCAGAAAGTATCGGGATCCTTGGTGTCGATATATCAGACGACGTACGGTTCCGAAGTCACCTGGATTGTAAGGCTAAACTAGCCTCGAAAAAACTTGGTGTGTTTAACCGCTCTAAGCGATACTTCTCCCCAGAACAGCGCCTGTTGCTGTATATGGCACAGGTGCGGCCACATATGGAGTATTGTTCCCATCTTTGGGCCGGGGAAACCGCCGACCTGCTTAATCACTTGGATTCCATACAGAGGCGCGCCGTACGAATTGTCGACGATACCATACTGACAGGCAAGTTAGAACCACTGGCCGATCGAAGGGACTTTGGCTCCCTGTGTGTGTTCTACCGGCTGTACAATGGGGAGTGTTCTGAGGAATTATTTGATCTGGTGCCCACAGCACAATTCCGCCATCGCACCACCCGCCGTGGGCTGGGTACTCATCCCCATTACGTGGACCCTCTAGTGGTGTCCACGCGCAGATTCGAAAGAACGTTTCTCGCTCGTACGATTCAGATGTGGAATGAGCTCCCAGCCACAGTGTTTCCTTTGGACTATGACATGAGATCGTTCAAGAGGTATATTAGAGGTTTCCTTAGAGGCGGGCAACGCATTGGTAGCACCCCTGGTGATGCTGATGTCCATAGGCGGCGGTGACCACTTTCCATCAGGTGGCCCGCATGCCTGTTTGTCTGCCCGATAACATAAAAAAAAACATTAAAAAAAAACACGCAGCTAGCATCAGTTGATTATTGTCTCTGATAGAGCTACGTTTGAATCTATGAAACGGCCAAATTCTCTTTCAAAGATTGTAACTTTTTCTCAGTGAAACTGTCAAGAGCTTACTTCCACATTCATAAGTAAATCTTATGAATGTAGAAGTATGCATTATTCATCGCTTGTACTATACTGGCTGGCATTACACGAAAGCCTAATCCGCGTGTCGCGCACGCAGCGTGGCCACGCACAAAGCCTGCGCCGGCGCCGCCCCGCACTACTTGCGGCCAACAGGTTGACACCGTACACCGCTTCCTTAGTTCCTGACTGAAAGAGCCACTGGCAAGTACTGCGCGTAATTTGCTCAACACATTTTGTTTGAATCCGAACTGTGGTAGCATGAGAGATGTTTGATGTTAGATTTATATTTGCTGTACCTTGATGATTTTAATTAATCGCTCTAATTACTGTTGGTATAATGCTAAAATCTGTAATGCGTCTACTACCGATTTTTGGCTTTAAGGTATCTACTATAAGTGGAGTGGTGGGGCTATAAGCAAATAACAATTTATATAGAATTTGATTACCACAGGTTTCATATCGTCGGGAGCTCACTTCATAAAAGTTAAAAATACGCATAGATAGTAGAACGCGCATCGTTCTATGAAACGCGATTTTAGTATGGATGATAGTATGGAAAACGACTTTTATAAAACAGATTCCTAGAACATCTTTTCTATTAGTATCGCTTTGAAGCCCAGCTGGGTTCCACTTATAAATTACTTTGCGCATTACGTCTCTCATGGAAGCTCGATTTCTAATTAAGGCGGGAAGCTGACGTGGGCCCGCGGAAAAGGAGCAAAACCACACTGGCGGTAATTGAAATTTTTCATCCGATATCTTTGATAGAGACAGCCCAGTGAAACATTCATTTGTAAGGAAAGCGCTCTTGAGAGCTGGCTGCTTGTTATTTTTTTCATACCCCATCTGTCTGAGCAACCAAGGGAGCAATTCCAACTCGTGTTTCAGAGAAATTTCCCCTTTTAAAACCGTTCGTTGGTGATTTAATATTAGGTTTAAAATTGTACTAATGAAAGTTATTTGTTTAGTAAAGTGTGTCTCCTTTTTATGCTGAAAAACGCTTGATTGTCTACAAAAAGTGGAGTTGTAGTCTTTATAAAGTCCATGTCAGATAAGATTGATTTGAGGTTATGGCGTCCTTGTCATTGTTTACCTTGTGAGTTGTTTGGCTGTCAGTTAAATTTAGTTCATTTGTCAGACGCGAGCAATGTTATCTGCACAAAGGTCTACCTATATTTATGATATGTCGGACTGTTAATGTTAACTAAAATTACTGGAAGTAGGTTCAATTTAATTTGAAAATTCGGTGAAATTCTACAACGTATATGAAGTTTGTTGGTATAGAGAGATAAAGTTTCTTAACCAGAACTGAAAGAGGATACCTACTTTAATATCGAATGGTAAAATTCAGGGAACAAGGCCCAAGGCAAAAGCTGCTACTGTAAACAAACAGTTTTCTAATAATATTCAATGCGAAAAGTTAGCAATAACGGTAACACCGGCCGCAAATACGTACCACAAATGCAATAAGACTGTTGCGAAGAATTTAATATAACATTTCAATCCCGATGCACCAGTTGGCAATGAGAAATGAATGTCATAAATCAAAGGAGCTCTTGCTATGGGCAAATTTATCTGTGGAAACATTGCCTGTTGTTTCATGTGCAGCCAAGTATAATGTAAGAAACGGGAGCTTCCCACTGACCAAGTAAATGTTATGTACTGAAATTTAAGCAATTTTTGTTGAGAATTGTGTCCCTTTGATCTATTTGATCTTTTTTATACATTCACATTCAGCCTTCATCGAGTTTTGGTCAGCAGTAAATGACCCGCTTATTTTATAGCCGCGAATTTACTAATTGGTGAATGAATGTGCTAATTAGTTGCGAACTTAATATCAAGTCTGGTAGAAAATTAATAGCTAAGTACGGCGTAAGTATGGCGTAGATTTCTGTCTCCTGATCATCATTTTGTTAAACTAATTATTTACAAATTCTATAAACTATAAAATCCGCAAATAATTTTAAACTATCATAACATCGACACCCACTCTGTTACCTACACTTTAATTGACAAAATTATCGGACTTTTCAAAAAGGCGACTTTTTTAACCCCATTCATAGTACGTAACCACGAATATCCTAATAAAAATAAGTATAAACCACTTGTTTTATTCATATTATAATCACAAATTATAACAACAAAATTTACATGACATTAAATTTTTTTACGTAGGTGCCTACGTGTAAGTACCAACGGCCTAAGCGAAAGCGTTGATGGTCCTTTAACCCTGTCGCATCCCATCGATCACGCAATGTAATGCCGCGGCCTAACGAGCCACCAATAGGCCACTTTGTCTCTGCCACTAGCAATTTCAGGCAATCACAGGGTTAGGTGTCATGTTGCGAAAACCAATAGGTCATACGCAAAGTTAGGGTTATGTTTGGTTATTTATATTGCCCATTTGATACGATGGGGAGCGGTTATTGCGGCGGCAATCAGGGAGATTGATATTGCCGCCAATTTGGGTTGTGTTTTATTTTTATTAGGCGGAAAGTTTGGATGGTTTTGTAATTGTTACGTGGTAAGTAACGAATTTTATTGATGCCTCTAGGAAACTATCAAGGGGTAATATACTAGGGTCAATGTTTGCGTTTAGGTTTGTAATTACATGATCTGTCAAATTCTGGATCATGGTCAAGGTGGACCCCGGGCCCTCGTGCGCAAGAGCATAACCGGGACATTAACGCCAAGATGTTCTTTTTTAATGTTTACGTTTAGGTAAGCTAATTATGAGCTATAGGTGTGAAGACACTTTGTTCTTTTAATTTAGTTAGATTGCAAAAGAATAACCATTCAAACCCCAAAAATTCAGTTCCTCTTACAAAAATGTAGGCCGCACGTACCTAAGGCTTAGTCACACCGAGGCAAGTCGGGAGTAATGCAGGCCTGAAAGAATACGCGCCCTAGAGCATGTTTGTTAGGAATAATAGCAAAAATGAAATAATATTAAAAGGTTTTGCTAGTTATAGTTGAATAAATTAATAATTTTTAGTATATTTTCATTAGGCTCGATTAACTTACAAAAGTAGTTCAAAACAAAAAACCCTGACTACTATTAAAACCTGAAAAGTAATAAACAAGCAGATTTTCAGCTGGGAACTATTATACAATATCGTCATATCCTTTCTGCTTACATTCCTGAATTACGACTCGCTTCATCCCGCTTCCAAACTGCGCTCCTACTGCATCGCTACTGCACTGCTACTGTACCGCTACACGATGTGCTCAGTGTGGCGTCACCTTTATTGGCATCAAGCAGTCAACCACACGTGAACTGGCCAAGGACAGCTGTAAACTAGTTAAAAGCGCCGCTAATGCACTGCTACTGTACCTACTGCTAAAATACTGCTACATGTGCTCAGTGTGACGACACCTTTACTGGCATCAAGCAGTCACCCACACGTGAACTGGCCAAGGACAGCTGTAAACTAGTTAAAACCCCCCCGCGCCCCTCTAGAATCAGCACCCACCCCCGTTATGTAAGACTTCGTTGCTCGCCCTACCGCTGTTCAGTTACGTACAGTGACTCATGCACTTGTACTATATCAGTAGTATTACACAGGTGATTCATTCAGTGGTGGTAATAAAATCTGAAACTGTTGAGGAAAATGAGGAATGAATGAAATAATGTTTCGTAATGTGGTTGTTTTGCTTCAACTTTTTTCCTTTTTAAGTGCGCTATTGACCTTGTATTGCAGTAAACGGTTCTTGCTATAATCTAAATGCTTAGCAGACGGGTTGAAGATCACAGTCTTCAAAATGCACAACAGAAAAAGTAACTGCTACTTTTCTGATTAACGAGTTATTGACTGGTTTGGCCACTCGTATTTCCTCTACGATTAGATACCTGACACCCTTCAATGTAACTCTAAAATGGCATGAACTCCAGTACTGTACTACTACTTCTGGAATGAACACCACATGGCACCCACTGAACTAAGTACACTAGGCGGAAAATACTGCACATCGTCTAGTTTCGGCTTCGAAATTTTTTAGTACTCATACGAGTACCAGAGAGACGACACCTTAAGAAGCCGAACTAGCCGATGTGCACTATTTACTGCCGAATATATTATTGCAAACAATTATTGGAGCGTCGGTGGCCTAGTGGTAACGGTATCCGAATCGCAGTGCGAGAGGTACCGGGTTCGAGTCCCACTACCGCCATGTACCTACCAATGACTTTTTTCTGAGTTATGTACATTAGTTGAATACTAACCGATGCTCCTACGGTGAGGGAAAACATCGTGATGTAACCTGTACATTCAGGCGACTGAATGTGTAGGCATGATCCAAACTGGTCACTTGGTCAGGCTCCCCTGTTAACAGGGTCATGGACTACAGATGGCAGTCGCCCCATTGTAATTACCTGATCCGCCAAATCCTGTATCATGGTCAAGGCGGACCGCGGGCCCTCGTGTGCAAGGGCCTTAACGACATTAATGACCATACCATTGCAAACAAGTCTTAGGCAAGAATATAAATGCCTTAGAGACATGCGTAAGAAACAAGTAGGTCTGAAGTAGGTCTGAAGGAGGCGCGACCCATGACCCGTGAAACTAGACGTCGCCGCGTCGACTGAGTAGAAAATTAGACAACTACGCGACAACTTCGCTATTCGTTTAATATTTTGCAATTTCATGCCAGATATCTCTCTGATTCCTTTTCTTAAATAGTTATTGTATCATACACAAAATACTACGAGTCTTTATCAGCTTCCACTGCAGCAGTACACTGAATTTGTCAATTGTAAACGCTGCTGTATATGCTGTATACTCAGGTAAAGAAATAGGCAGACATAAATACAACATTTTTTGGGCCTACATCATTGGAAGCACACGTCATTGGAAGTAATTGCTAAGTAACTGCTATTGCTATTTTACTCCCCTAAATACCACCCGGTCAGGCCAAGCTACCAGTTGATACATACTCTAATAAAATCGCCTGAAGTATTGCCTTATTTACATTCTATTACGTGTGCGTTGCGCATTTTGCAATGGAATATTAAGTAAATTGTAATAACTGAGTGCCAATGAACTCCGACGCGAGTCAGCGGATAAGCGAAATCTGACTCGGCCTTCTGACAGCGTTGTAGAATGTGCATGCAGTGACATAGTTACATACACAAATAAAGTTCATGCTGATTGTCGTTATAGGTAGGTGCCGGCTAACCAATGCGATATTACTTTTTTCAACACACTTGCCGATTCGGTAAAACACGTTGCACTGGCAACAAATAAGCTAGGCCTCTCCACAAAACTCAGTGCACTGGAGAACTGGAGACCTTATCAACGACAGGAATACAGCACTATTTAAAACAGTCTTATCTGGCTGAGGTATTCTGTAATGTGGAGGTACTTCCCCGGTGGGCGGTTCCTACCTCTCTTAAGACTTACTCATCAAGGGGCCATTATTCAACATTTTTGGCTTACAATGTAGCCTATCAAACATTGGCAAACAAGGCTCTTAAGAAATTAACATAATAACCCCGCGGTACCCACGCAGTGCTAAAATGCAAATCCCGAAATACCTTTAACAAAAATGTCAATTGCAAAATGTCGTCAGGCCCGTAAGCTGTGTCCTGCTTTGAACCAGTAACAAATAACATTGGTGGTTTGCAAAATTGCTAAAATAGCATCGACTAGGTTAGTATTATTTCATACTAGGTAGGTATATTGTGTCAATGTGTTTTATTGTCTCGAGAAGTCAAGAAATAAAAGTTTTTGAATTGGAATATTGAACTGACATGGGCAGGCGACATAGCTCGCAGAACTAATGGGGCGGAAAGGTACCCGAGCAATGACCATGTGCTGGCAATCGTAGGGGTCGGATTAGCGACCTTGTGAAGATCGCAGGGAGACGATGGATGGAAGAGGTATAAAGCCAAATTATGTTAAAGGCGAGGAAGAGAGAGGTATATCCCGCAGTCCCTGCAAAAGACGTCCAATGTGGACGTGCTTCGACTGAGATGATGATGGATGTATTCTAGCTAAACTACCATAGGATTTGAATACAGTATATTCCGGGGGGTTTAGGTGTGTAGAACGTGTAAACCCGTGCGAATCTGAAGGTCTTTATGTTCTGTAATATCTGTACCTAATTAATTCCAGTGTAACATAGTCGTTTTAGGTATTTAGCCTACAAAATGCTAACATGCATTCTGGTCAAGTGTATGTTGGTGGGTCCATGAGTAAATGACGCGTGGACTTAAAAGCGGGTCATCGTGGTGGGTCCACAAATCCGGAGTGCTTTCTAGTGCGTTACTCTCTTCACCGTGGACTTTAGACCCGCTTAGATCGATCACTGTAAGGTTCTACAAAGTACTTCGTGGATAACTCGCGATGCGGTGTATATGCAGTAGAATCGCGGCCCTCCCCCACGTAACGTGTTAAATGGTCTGTTTGTCGACGACTCCGAGTAATTGGACCGCAATTTTAGTCATTGTACCTAGTAGGGAGATTGTAGGTACAAAGTTTTTTTTTTTTTTGCGATATTCAGAGTTTCCGAACGATTGTGTGTTCTATTTAAATGCGTGAGTTACGAGGATTCATTGTACTGACTTTAGATTGTCAACTGTAGTTAAATATTAGTACTCTCACACCTGAGGACTACTCTCCAAGCTCATTGTTAGATGTGTAAGTTAAATTATTATTTAAACTCGACCGTGATTGGCTTTCATAATGAATTTGACAATTCTTTTGAAATCAACAGATCCGTAATTAACAATACAAACAAGTAGCGTTAATGTGCGTTCACTTCAATGGCTCTTTGCTAAGAGAACGCAGCGCGTTGAAATAAATGATTGTCTGAAATAAATTATTTATATTTTCATTTAATACGTATATTTTCATCTTTAAATAAATAAATATATAAAATAAATATATTCATGGACAAATTCACACAGCGCCATCTAGCCCCAAACTAAGCAAAGCTTGTACTATGGGTGCTAGATAACTGAATACTACTTAAATAATTTTAAATATATACTTATTATACATAGAACACCCAGACCCGTAGCAGAAATTAAAATTCATCATTTCAATTTCTGCACGGCCGGGAATCGAACCCGGGACCTTTTGCATGGCAGACCGGCATGTTGACCATTGAACCACTCAGGTCGTCTTTGATTGATCTATTTTGATTCAAGTGTTATCAGTTGAAACTCTGTGCGTTCACACGCACTGACAGACTTTATAACTTATGAATATCCGTATTTTACGTAAGAATCATGGAATTAGAGACAATCCCCTACACCACTCTCTATATCTCATTTGTATTTTAAATTAGACAGTTCTTATCTTCCGTCGTGGGGAGCACCTAGAACATTCATCAAGAAAGGGGTAAAAGGCTTTCACGGTGTCGGCAACACGGGACTGATATCTTAACCTTGTTTTCTTCTTCCCCCTTCTAAAAGCGCTTTATCCCTTAGCTAAACTATATATTATACACAAAAAAATTAAGGTTGTGGAGCATCGCTGGTTCAATGTTAAAAGGGTCCGACTTGTATCCCGAGGTACCGGGTTCGAACCCCAGTGGCGCCATGTAACAATGACTCTTTTCTGAGTTATACAGGGTGTTTGGAAGGGAGCTGTACATACGCCTAGGGTAGAAACTAGGGATAGTCTGCTACCTACCCCCGCCTATTATATTGACCTTGGCCTCAAGGTTTTTTTTTTATTTATTTTTAATTTTTGTTTGACTTTTTTGTGAATTTTTTACTAAAACTACCTGTAGCTCAAAATCTATCCATGGGACCGATCTGTTAATGGTCTTGTTTTAATCGTTAGAGTCTTAGGGTCCTGCAAAAAATTATTTTACACCAGAAAATTATGGAGAAGAAAAGTTATGGGGCCTGAAGTACCGTAGTAAGGTAAAGAAATAATTTTAAGGGCAACTTTCTATGGGGTTTAAAAAAAAACTAACAGGGTTGGAGTTCTTCTGATTTTTTTAAAACATCCTCAGTCCATGCCCTTTCTAACGATATGCTAAAAGTGTAATTAACACTTTTAGTTTTAAAGTTATTAATTAATTTCCGCAACTAGGGCACTTTTACCACCACGAGTCGACATTTGTAAGACAAATGTAATTTCCAGAATTTAAACCAGTTTGGCCTACAGTTGGCAGGTAAAATTTGTTGTCTCACTCTTACACGAGAGCAACACGTATTTCTGTCTCTTTCGCTCTTGGGTCGACGGGGCCGGGCAGGCAACTCGTTGGGGTCTTTGTTAGTCAGTCGAGATTTACCCATCTTAGCTAACTTACGTACTTGCCGTTACGACGCTCCACTGTTTTCGTTAATTTTGTTGAGTTTGTTATTACTTCGTTTTTGTTAAGTTTTGTTATTTGTTACCTTGTTGTTGGCAAAATGGCTGGATTTACCAGTGAAGAGTACACCGACATGCTGGTGGTGTATGGAATGGCTGATTGCAATGGGCGCGAGGCACGGAGGATTTATCAAGAACGGTATCCTAACCGGCGAGTGCCAAACCACCAAACGTTTGGCTCAACTTATCGGCGTCTGCGAGAAACCGGAAATTTAAATTTACGGGAACCAGCCGTGAACAGATTTCAACCAAATTTGGCTGCGGAAGAACGCATATTGGCTGAATTTGAGGAAGATCCGACCAGAAGCGTAAGAACCGTAGCCCGGACACTTGGTTTAAGCGTGTGGAAAGTCTGGTCGGTTCTTCGCGAAAATGGACGTCATCCTTTCCGCTACACCCCTGTTCAAGGTAATTTTTTACATTAAGTTTTTGTTTTTAGCTCTTATGTAATGAACTAGCATGTGAATTTCATAGGCAATTTTTAAATTAACATGAGCATGTGTGTGAGAGAGAGAGAAATGGAAAGACAGAGATAGCAATCAATGTTACATAGCTACTAATTCATAAGGAAACCGCTAACGTTGATATTTTTATTGTTTTAGGCTTAGAGGATAACGACTATGCAAGAAGGATGCAGTTTTGCCGCCACTTGCTCCATACGGACGTGGAAGATAATAATTTTTTACGGAGTATTCTCTGGACTGACGAGTCCAAGTTTGACAAGGAAGGAATTGTAAATTACCACAATCTCCATCACTGGGCACCCAGAGATCAAAACCCGAGAGTCAAGAGGAACAGAGGTTTTCAACGAAGGTTCTCCGTGAACGTATGGGCAGGCGTCATCGGTAATCGGTTGATAGGGCCGCACTTTTTGCCAGACAACCTAAACGGGCAAAACTACTTAGATTTCCTCGAAAACGATTTGCCTGATTTAGTGGAAGAAGTGTTTGACGAAGATCGGCCCACAGTCTTCCAGCACGACGGCTGTCCTGCTCATTGGAGCCTAGCAGTGAGGGAGCTTCTGAACAACTGCTTTCCTAATTCTTGGATTGGTCGGGGTGGGCCAATTCCCTGGCCCCCAAGGTCGCCTGACCTTACCCCGCTCGACTTCTACGTCTGGGGAAGGGCGAAAGAGTTGGTGTACGCAGAAGAAGTACCAACAAGGGAGGTTTTAATTAACAGGATCCACGCCGCATTCGATACAATGCGCGAGGAACTGCTGCTTAGAACGGTGACCGTGGAGATGAGGAAGAGGTGCCGAGCATGTTTACAGGTCAATGGTCATCAATTTGAACAAAATTTGTAATTATTTAAAATTTGTAATTTTATGACATTAGTCATTACCAAATTTTTTGTTTCATTTGCCATCCTTTTACGATCAAACACATTTAATTTTCATTAGTTGAAATTTTTGCTTAAAGTGCCCTAGTTGCGGAAATTAATTAATAACTTTAAAACTAAAAGTGATAATTACACTTTTAGCATATCGTCAGAGAGGGCATGGACTGAGGATGTTTTAAAAAAATCAGAAGAACTCCAACCCTGTTAGTTTTTTTTTAAACCCCATAGAAAGTTGCCCTTAAAATTATTTCTTTACCTTACTACGGTACTTCAGGCCCCATAACTTTTCTTCTCCATAATTTTCTGGTGTAAAATAATTTTTTGCAGGACCCTAAGACTCTAACGATTAAAACAAGACCATTAACAGATCGGTCCCATGGATAGATTTTGAGCTACAGGTAGTTTTAGTAAAAAATTCACAAAAAAGTCAAACAAAAATTAAAAATAAATAAAAAAAAACCTTGAGGCCAAGGTCAATATAATAGGCGGGGGTAGGTAGCAGACTATCCCTAGTTTCTACCCTAGGCGTATGTACAGCTCCCTTCCAAACACCCTGTATACATTAGTTGAACACTAACCGATGGTCTTAGGGTTAGGGAAAACTGCACATTCAGGCGACTGGTTACACAAACCATGATCAAATCTGGTCAGGTTCCCCTGTTAACAGGGGCACAGAGGTTAGATGGCAGTCAGTCATGTCTGATCTGCAAAATCCCAAATCATCGGGACATTAACGCCAAGACGATCATCAAGCAAAAAAGATACATAGTAGTCAACAAGTTGGTACCAAATTTACAAACCCTAGAAAGTGCGTCATCGGTTAGAGACATATAAAACTCGTTGGCTCAGAACAATTCTAGGAACAAGTATCCAGTGACGGATGGGCATGCCAGTACATTAGCGAGGCCAGAGGATTTGCATTGTAATCGATTGTTTTTATCTTGCAGAGACGTTAATTGATGTTTTTACCTATCTCCTTCGCACACGTGATCACGACACGGCATGCGTTCTCGTTGCAGTTATAACGTTAGGCGATAAATTGTTTGTTAGTGTTAAGATGTATTTTTTTCTTCACACTAGAACTCGCAAAACAAGTGTATCTAGGTCCGCCTGATAGTAAGCAGTTACGCAACTGGACGTTTGCAATATAAACTTGTTGCCGACCCCAAGCATGAGGCATTTCATCTTAGTCCTCACAGTGACAACACAGTGCGGTTCAACATTGTTGATACCTGCTACCTATGAATGGTAGATGTTATGGGCGACAGTTACCACTTACAATCAGGTGTCTGGACTGTCTGCTCGTTTGTCACTGAGTAGAAAAAAATATATACCAAGGGGATAAAGCAGTGTCTATCGTCATGGACGGCATATTGGACTCTGAGCGCAGTCGAGGGTGTTACATAGACACCGTCACGTCAACTCCATAATACAAATTCATTTCCGCTCCGCCGCGTCGCGTCGCGCCTTTGCGTGTGAGCCTTTATGCTTTGCTTTACGTTGACATTTTGTGACATATAATAATTACAGTAACTTCATAATTACAGTAACATTATGAATTGAACATTGTCGAGGAGGTCTGAAAAATCTGAAGTACTCCATGTGGTACGCATTTCGGAAAACCTCAGCAGGGAGCTCATTCCACAACCAAAGGCGGATGCTAGACATTGGATATTTATCGTGATACGTGGATTGCGATCTTAAATCACGATTTTTATCGAGTGTGTAGGACACACGGATCATGATACGGATCACAGGATTTCTAGAAAATAAGAAAACCATGAGAGAGATGATCATTATCAACGATACGTATCGCGATAAATATCGAGAGTGTAGCATCTGCCTAAGAGTTGGCGTTTGAGCAGATTTTGAGCAGAACTAAGCATTAATAAGTAATTGACCGTGTGGTGACCGGCAGATTAAACAGTACCATCAGTATGGCAATATACCTAAGGTTGGTATATTGACATAATCATACTTAAATAACTATTACCGGGTGCCGTAAAAGGCACCCAATGCCATAGCAGAGAACACAGTCCGTAAAGAGAAAATGAGCAGCGATATTTGCAACAGCAGCACCAATGGGGCGTTTCCTGATCTAGGTACAGAGTTTAAGTTAAGTAGGTATGCCATGTACAGAAGACAGCCTGCCCAGTTTGGACTTTGGGCCGTCTCCGGTTTGTAAACGTAGCCATAGTGGTGGTGGGTAGGTTGATGTGCTGCCATTTGTCCGTATTTACCTTAGCCTTTTAACCTACCTTATAGTCCGTATACCTAAACCATGTACATCTATAGATTAATATCTCCATACCGTATATAAGTACCTACTACAAAGGTAGAGGCTAACCAGCTAGGACCCTTCTAAACCAAAAAATGGGTTGTTGTTGTGAGGGGCACTAAAAATTTGATTTATAGGCTGATTATTAATTTATTAGCTACCTTGCTAACTGAGACTAAAGGCTCAAATTTGTGCCGCCTGCACATTTGTAAAACTCGGGGCCCAGCACAGCAAAACACGAGCGAACAAGTGGTTAGCAACAAGTGGCATATGCCGAGACCGGTGGAACATATCGATTGCATTATGCCTCATAAACGTTTTAAAGTAGCTTATCGAACTCTTTTCAAACTGAACTCGTAATTTTGATGACGCTTTGTACCTTTTAATTACACTCGTACCTACCTATGTAAAAATAGCTAATACTAAAATAAAAATGCTACGTGCAATAAATTAATTGAATCAACAACGCAGTTGATTTGACCAGTGTTCGACTAATTGAACTTGACTTGAGCTAATGACTTTTATTTACACTTGCAGCAATTTCATTTATTCCAATCGTATGTGTGTATTGGCTTTTAGGGAATGAACTCGGGTGTCCCAAAGTCAATTCGTAACTCGAATGAAACCCTTAAGTAATTGTGAAATGTACGGGAAAAGAGCGAATTTCGGGCCAATCCCGCGTCCCCAGCGCTCGGCGGCAAACAGAAAATAATAGAAAACCCATCACAGCCGCCATACTGTCGCGTTTTCCGACAGACGTGTCCAATTTATATAAATTATACGCCCTCGCAAGCGAAAAGCAATCTTGTTACGTGCGCTATAGGATGCGGAATTCACTATTCACGCTACTATTGTTGGAGATACGGAGCCGCTTGAAATAGAAGCTTGGTGCCGCGTGTTTAAGAAGCAAAGTTGTTGGTTCGCCGATCTGCGGGGGTAATGTGGTCTCTATGGGGTTGGCGGAAGGGTGTGTTTGGCTTGTCGGAGGTCGGCGGGTCAGCGGGGCGCGACTATGCAACAGGTTTTGTATCGACCGTGGCGCCATCTGGAACGCTTGTTGGAGGGAAATAAGTTTCAGAGATGAACATCGAGAATTGGCTGTTAGTTCTCGCTATATGGGAGCAGAGCAAGGTAGCTTGGTGACATTCAGGGAGATGCCCACATATAGGGACGTAAGGCTCGTCGTGAATCGGTATTGATGTGCCGATTGCCGACCTACTTTTGTTGATAATGTAGATATTGGTTTCGCATATCGGTGCGATTTTTAATCTGTAGACAAACAGACAAGCGGGCCACCTGACGGAAAGTTGTCACCTGCCTACGGAATGGGCATTATGGATAAATATACCTACGCTAGTGGACCCGACGCGACTTCGCTCGCGTGGCCTCCTACATCTACTCTATCCTACCCCTAGGTACCCCTACCCTGCACCTACCATACACCTACCTTACAACAATTGTTTTTTTCGTGGAGAAATCTTGCAATCCAGGTTATGTGGGACTTTTACCCACTAAAAACTCCATTCGAAGGGCTCCGGGATCTCCAAGGAACGCAACCGGAACCCATCTAACACCGCGCCCCAAAGGTCATCGCGAATCAGGTTGTGGACTCTTCAAACCTGCCCCTACATCGATCCGGTGTGTATCGGCTTGGACCTACCCTACATTTACCCTACACCTGCCCTACACCTACCCGATACCTACCCCTTAAAGACCCCACAGCTACCCTTCAACCATCTTCCTCTTAGAACGCAAAAGAGCCCTCATCATTGTAACCCAGCAAATCAAAGCGCGATTTACCAGTACCTAATGCAATGCGTGAATTAACGTGGTTTGGTCACCGGTGGTAATCCGCCATGGCCGAGCGCCATTACCGTGGTCGCGCGCCGTGACATTGTCAAGGTCGCGTCACCAGCCGCCATTTTCTTTTTCCTTTCTGCCATTATACATGCCGCGGACAATCATTGCCGGTACTTTCCGACTGCGGGTTCGCTTTCATGGTGCCTAACACAAAGACGTAGAGAAATAAATTATGATGATATATCTATACATGTATAGTATGAAATAAAAGTCGCTTCCCGCCGTCTGTCCCTATGTATCTATGTATGCTTAGATATTTTAAACTAAGCAACGGATTTGATGTGGTTTCCAACAATAGATAGAGTGATTCTAGGGGAAGGTTTACAAGCAAGAAAAAAAGGGTGGATAGTGGTAAAGTTGGTGTACGCGAAAGATGTTACGTCGGGTCCACTAGTCAAAAATAAATTATGATTATATCATGACGATATTTGAACAATGAAATACAAAAACAACAAAATAACACTTCGAAAAGATAACTCATTACATGCCTTAGTAATGGAAATAAGCATATAGATGAGTAACTAAATAAAAATGATATTCGTTATCAAACAACGTAAATAAAGATTTACATACCTATTTACCCTGGCTTGGAGACTAACCTATTACCTATTTAAACTCAGAGGATACGTTTAAGGGAGAAAGATTGTAACAACGGGGAACCTGCGGGCCCTATTTTTTAAGATTTCGCCCTGATTCCATAGATTTTCAATTTTAATTTTCGGCATGAAAATTTCGATATTTTGATGCATGATGCTAATTTTCCCTATTTTTAAACAGAAATCTTTCGGTGGTGTTAATATGATTGAAAAAATATTGAACTTTTCTTGTCGAAAATCAAAATTGAAAAGCGTTCGAATCGAGGCGAGCGATTTAAAAATCGAGCCCCAGCTATACCTACCTATTTTAAATAACGCTTAAACGATACCTACTTATGCAGTAGATTTTAAATAGTTCCACCTCCGCAACATCGTAAGTTATTCTGAAACATACGCCTGTGAAGAGATAACAAAACTGTTATGTATAGAAACATAACATCAACATTCCCAAATTCAAATTCCGAAGTAGCGAAAGCTAGGAGTAATATCCAGCTGTCTACACTCTAATTGCCATGCCGGTAGCCGTAACGGCCTGACAGCAAGGTCACTTCTGATTGTCTGAACGTTTACATTTGGGATTGGCGTATGCTGTTTGTACAGTTCAGAACACTGTGGTCTAATTTATATTACATACACTGGAGTTCTGTATTTGTGGAGCGTCGGTGGCTGAATACGGTATCCGACTTGTAAGCGTACAGGTACTGGGTTCGAATATCACTGCGGCCATGTACCAATGACTCTTTTCGGAGTTATGTAAATTAGTTGAATGCTAACCGATGCTCTTATGGTGAGGGAAACATCGTGATGAAACCTGCATATTCAGGCAACTGAGTGTGTAACCATGATTCAATCTAGTAAGGTTCCCTTGGTAGTAGGGTCACGAAGGTCAGATGGCAGTCGCAGATCATGGTCAAGGCGAACCCCGGGCCCTCGTGCGCGAGAGCATAACCGGGGCATTAACGCCAGGATGATTATTTTTTAATGTCAACCACCAGTAGGTATATGTACCTACCTACCTTATAGCTACGTTTTAAAGAAAGCTACGTTCTTCATTGCAAGCCTTTTTTGTAGTCCTTCGTAGTTTGTTGACCAAACATGTCGTCGAAGGAGCACAAACATGCCTGTCAATTCCTGTTCTTGGCTTCTTTGCCTTCTTAGTTCATTTGCTTTGTCTAAGGCAGATTTTTCTCAGCCTGTCTAACTAAGTATGAAAATGTATCTAATGTCTTTTGGATTACTACTGAAAATCAGAGCTGACCTAAATTGCAGCGATGGAAATTATTATAGATATTGTAGTGAATTTAAAAATAACGGAAAAAAGAATCGAGAGAAGATATAACGTTATCTCCACAATAATTATTAGAGCAGGCATTAGTTCTAAGCAGGGGATCATCCACATTGTAGACTTGGACATAACATAGTTCCCTCTAAGTGTGCTGCTAATGCTGGTAACACAGCAAGAAAATGACGACAATTATTTCAACTGAAGATATGAATAAAACAATTATAATAATCATAACAAAAGTCCTAACCCTAACAAAACAAAACTGAATTCTACCTAACGTAGAGATAAAAAAAATTACCCGGGTCCCCCGAATTTAAAAAGGTGCCCAGAAGGCTGGCCGCGTTGCCCCGCAAGATAGCGAGGCTTCAATATACTTCATCTTTTTAGCCTACGTCCATCTGAAATCATGTAAACATAAACGGCACAAAAAGGGCGTTTGGGCTACACATTGCGATAAGTCTGACTGTACTCCACAGACTGGCCTTAGGACGAAATGGGTAGTCTGTTTGTGTTGCTCTGGATATATTTTACTTTTGTCCTTTTTTATGTACCTATATGTATATGTTCTCTAGCCAATAAAACCAGATCCCTTCACTCTTCGAGTAACTCAAATCTTGAAAAAAAAAATGCGGTGCGACTGATACAGTCATAACTCATAAATAAAGGATAGAATACATATATATGGAATTGCGGCATGCAGTACGAACGCTAACGTTCCGCGGCCTTGTGATTTGTTCCGTGAAAGGCGAATGGATTGGCGTGGCGCTAACGCATTTGGCGATCAAATACCTCTCATAGCTCTATTCTATAGGGCGCTTTGGATTGTCGATGTGCTGCTATTTAGGACTGTCATTTTGCTGCTATGACGAAGACGTTCGTAACCTTCCGGCGGTTAATGACGAGCTCTTGAAACAACGAGTTCATAAAATGACGACTTCATAAAAAACTCGTCCGTGTTTTCGTCAAGTGGTGGACAGTTATTAGGCTCATTACTTGCTTGACTCACATGGCAAAGCTGTAATCTTATAAGAGAGGGGAAACCTAGTCCTGCCCAGTGAGTACGTTCCCGGTGAGTATGACCGGGAATAAATGTTCCACGTCACCTGGCTCAGTGACGTGGATATATGAGATTGCCGAAAAGCACCCTACCCACTAAAACGCCTCTGTGTCGTCCACAGCCGTTTTCTATCGGTACACCAAAGGATCTCATAGATAGCTTGCTCTGTGGTGTTCCGACAGTTACCCAAGCAATGCTGAGTCTGTCATGTCAATATATATGGGAGACGTTCTGATACATTTGCACGTTCCTCAATTATGTGGCACCGTACAATGTACGGAAAGAGTCCCAAAACCCTCCCCAGCTAGTTCCACTAGAAAAGAGGGAGAAGACGGTGGTAGCGGCCGACAGCAGAAGCGTCTTTTTCCCTGATTTGCTCAGCGGTCAAGCCTACCAATACAATATCAACCTATACGGCAATATCACATTCCCGTTTCATTCATCCTCCTACGTATCTGTAGCCAACACACGATTGTTTACCTTTAAAAAGGTGTAACTGCAACGTGTTCAAATTACGCTCCGAAGTCGAAATGGGGAAAAAACGCGCTTCAGCGCCCTTGGCCATTGTCTGGTCCGACGTCACATCCGATAGCGGACAGACAGTCACCGTGACTGTCATCACTCATTAACCTAAGCGAATCAACGCGTAAATTACAATCTGAATGCATGTGTTTCCTTCGTGGGTACTCAGTTATCATAGTATCAACTAGATTGTGCTACCGGAAGATGTGAGGCAGGGCTAACAAGTGTGTTGACGAACAAGTTCAGTTTAGACAGATTTCGATGCGATTTTCTTTACTGCATTACCTTAATCGATGTGGTTTTAGCTTTGTTTAATTAAAATGTTTGTAGTAGTTTGGTACCTAATGTAGACGTCGCCGGGAGATTTCAAACAACCGTTTTGCGATTAATTTACACTGTTTCTTATTTTACACTACATAATCAACATTTCCCTGCAATGCAGGTTTCAATTAAGTTTACCATGATCGATCTTCAAGCTGAATTCAATCTTCAATTGTCTATTTACAGGATACCTATATGCATTATACAACATTATATTTAATTATTTACTTACTTACCTATTTTGCTTTTATCATCGATAAAATGATAAACCACGGAATCATCAACACAGTGATCTGTTTTTTAAAGCGCAACTTTACTTCCTTCATAAATGGTATTGTATACTTCCATTCACTTCCTCGGGCCAATCTTAGTCAAGTAAGAATTTCAAGGGCACAAGCAAGATTATTCCTGTTACATTGTAGATAAGTGTTTAGTAATAAGTAAGTTACATAAAGACTTACAACATAGGTAGTCAAGTGACAAGTAAGCTTGTTGGTATTTCGTAATTTATAATTTCTACACTCGCATACAGTTAACAATTACTGGATACATTTGTGGATTCAAGTGAACAAAATAAATTACACTCATAGCAATTAAAAATTAGTTTCGGAGGTAGCTACGATCCAATCAGGTTTAAGCAAAAACAAGATTATGGGGAAAATGGCCAAAATATTCAACCAAAAATTATTACTCTGGGACTTAAACTGAATCAGTTATGTACATTAGTTGAACACTAACCAATGCTCTTAGCCAGGTTCCTGGCCACCATTACGGGAGGCAGCGATGTGGATGACTTTTTTAATGTTTTAGGTGTAGTTTTAGTTTATTCGTTATTGTTCTAAAAATATTTTTATACCCGTAGGGGTATAAAAAATATTTTAAAATGAACATTCAATATCTTTTGATGCTCTTACAGTTAGGGAAAACATCGTGATGAAATCTACACATGCAGGCAACTGAATGTGTAACCATGGTCGAATCTGGTAAGTTTCCCTTGTCAACAGGGCCACGGCAGTCATATATTGGATAAATCCTGGATCATGGTCGAGAATTCAAATCAACATTGGTGGATATTGAAGTCAAAATGATACTTATTTTATCACTCTAACAAAAGCAATAAGTATAGCAACGATAGTACCTACCTATCCCGTTCTATTGTTCAGGGCTTGCATCTCTGACTAGAACGGCTTTGTTCCCTATTACACATCTACCTAGTTAGTTCTAATGTTAACACCTTGACATTTAGGAAGGCGCCAATTGGTTGCACTTCTCCAGCTTATGTAAATGTTTGCCGGCCATTTGTCACATATTTGCAGAGAATTCAGAGGCGTTATGTGCAAATGTTTATTGTGTAAGGTTTTGTAAATTATAAACTTTTTATTGAATTGTAAACTTCATTAATAACCTTTTTATTGACAATATAAAATGTGACAATACAACAGAAACGAGATGGCAAACGTTTTGTACTAAACTTGAATTGAATGCACGTCGATCAATTCGGCTTCATAGAGGTCGTCTCTGTCACGCGCATGTGAGTAAATACGAAGCCTAGTTCTAGGCAATGTGCATTGTTTTGACCACCGACTATTATTCTTAGCCACGTCATACTTTGTCTCATCGAAACAGAAAAGTTTTCGCTCGTCGCTTACACGTGCCCGATCAGGCCGACTCACTCCAAGACTTCCGTACCAATTAATTCCAACCGATCCCACAAAACCTCGGAACTCCAAGATCTATCAACTCTTGAGCAACTTTCGACTCCAAGTTCTGAATTCCTCGAGTGTCAATCACGAGTGTAGGAGCGTATTTCTTGTAATATCAAAGCTAAATCGAAATACTGCGGGAAGTTTGAGGATGCTAATAGCATTGGCAAAAGATATCTATATCAAGTTCTTGTTGGGAACAAAGAACAGAATATAAGGTTTATTTTACAACACAATTCACTTTTCATACGTAACGAATTCGTGTAAATAGCACAACAACGACAAATCACCATTATTGTGTCGCTAATGTGTGTAATAACAGCTTACATCCGAGATTGACAATGTGACACTTACAAAAAGCTTGCTAAAAAGTGTTTCTTGAATAATTAGATACATGGATACACGGTGATTTGTTTGCCAGTGTACATATCATAGGTACCTAGATATTTGATATTTAAATGTGTAAATTTGAAATACCCAATGACAAACAAGCAGACAGTCTGCTTGATGGAAAACGGTAAACAAAAATGCAGAACAGCCGGTGCGTTGTCACGTACGCCTCATGCCTGTGTTTACGCTGGCTACCTCATCCTTCAAACCGAATCACATCGACGCAAGCGTTGTTGCTTTGCGGCAGTAATAATTTAATGCGGCGGTGCGACTCCGGTCTAAAAATGTTTTTGAAGTTCACAAAACGGTACCAAGGAAGGGTTTTCGCACAGTACGAGCGATAAAACGTGTGGAATAAGTTTACAACCGCATTAGTCTCTGTTTTGGAGTATGCCACGAGATCATTCAAAAGGTATTGTACAGGCCGGGGGTTTGGCAGATCAGGCAATTACAACGGAGCGACTGCCATCTAACCACCGTGACCCTGTTAATGACCAGATTGGATCATGGTTATACAATTAATCGCCTGAATGTGCAGGTTTCATCACAATGTTTTCCAACACCGTAAGAGCATCAGTTTCAACTAACGTACGTAGCTCAGAAAATAGTCATTAGTACATGGCAGCACTGGGGTTCGAACCCGATACCTCGGGGTAAGAGACGGACCCCTAAACCATTTTTCCATCGACGTTCTTAATTAATCTGCCGCCCAAATAGTTACGGACAAAAATTGCATATACTAAGAAGCGCGTGACAGTGACAGTTACGTCGGCGCAGGCGCTTGGCACCCAGCCATCCCTTACTACCGCGTGACAGACAGACATACCTGAGACCAGTATTTTTAGTAGACTAAAAAGGTCAGGTGATAGGAACTGTATTGCTGGACTTATTAGTCAATACTAATTAGTAAGCTATCACATTACAATTAATGTGAGAGTTTAATGTAAGTAAAACACGAAAACGAGTGCCTTACCTATAAACTATAAAGCACTGGACTGGGTAGGTGCCTACTTAATCGGGTAGTCAATGGTTAATGTTGAAACAAAAAAAACTTATAAATGAATAGAGACAAAGCTGAATTCTCTGTACATCACAAAATGCGGATCCTTATTTCCAAAAATAAAAAGAATTAACCTCTGAGCTAGTTTCAGATACGGTTCAGAAACACGCCCATTCTACTAAACCGAGTATCTAGAGTGACAAAATACATCATACTATTGTGCAACTATTATTATGACCTTCAATATCCTCTGAACTATAATCGGCGACCAACCAATAGCAATTACCTCCACAAGAGGTGGAAAACAAGATAACCAATCACTGGGTACTGACAATTATGTAACGCGATAAATTATCTGCTAATGCGTGACCTTCTCTTTTATGTGAGGATAATGACCCACTTGGAGAACAGACTTGACTTATGAGTAATCTAATCATATAGTAACAAGCTAGGCAAAGGTTGCCTGGAAGATATCGCTTGTAGCGTAGACGCCTATGCCAACAAAGTTCGAAAAGAGTTGTCAAATTTTCTTTCTTGTAATTTTGTGTACAATAAAGAGAATCTATCTATATATCTAGTGTGATGTCCAGTTGAATCTACCTAAGTTTATTCACAAATATGTAAAATCTGTCCAGATTGACTTGTCTTATTTAGTTATTTAAATTATGTACTTAAAAGGATAATTTGCAGCTGTATTCGTCGGAATTAACATTCTGTGTTTCTTATATAATTCAAGACATCAATGTGACACAATTTATGTAACGTGATTGATACGGCAAGTCGTGATTTTAGGTATTGCATGTCCACCAAATAAGGATAAGTGGGTAGGTGGAGTGGAGGAGAAAAGAAGACGCCGGGATAGACCACTCGTATGATGATGATGAGTAACGAAACTAACGTTTCTCTAGAAAATTACTCGCTACTCTACAACTGATTAGGTTAATTACTATGATGTACCTTCCCCACTAATCTACGTTAATGCTTGTATGATACTGCACATAAATTACTAATTTATGGTATTGTTAGTTACTCTTTGAATCATGTGTAGGTGAAGGCGTACCTATTATTAATACCCAAACCGCATAACATGGTGTTATCAAGGCGCCATTGCCTACAGCGAACCATGACGTTAATATTGAGGTACACCGTACACACGACATCACCTCACCTCAAACTACCCTGTTTAAACTTCGGACTGTCTCCGGTTTGTACGCGCATCTGAAGCGAAGCTAGCTCATTTTATACCGGCGTTGGATATGTTCATGTGCTGGCTTCCGTACTCCAACATAATGCGCCTTAAGCCGCAAGTAATAGAGCTGATAAATAATTTAACAGGTAGGCAGTCACTGTATTGAGCCGTGCGATTTAATTCCGATTAAATAGTAATAACATACAATAAGTTGGGCGAAATCGATTCCTCTGATATAATAAATCATCTATTTAATGTGGATTTCTGGATCTATTTAGTGTGGCAATAAAATAAATCATTTATTTAATATGGATTAACTTCTGGAATTTCTTGTCAGCCGGAATGAATTGGACTCAATTAACATGTCATGTGATCGATAATATCGAAATAGACTATTATTTTATGACTATATCGTTTCTTTAGCGCGATTTAGCCCGTAGCCCGTGATACGTTATTTTTAAATAATATAGGCTCCAGCAAATAGGGAAGTACCTCCATCTTACAGAATACTGCAACCAAACAATAGGTACTATTAAAAAAGTATTTATGTTCCTGCTGTTGAGTAAATCCGAGCCGCTTTAGATGAACCTTTATAATGCGTACGGCTGAGGAATGGAACACGTTGCCTGCGAGTATGTTCACTGATCATTATAATCTAGGCTACAGTGAATAGGCTGCTCTAGACAGGCATGCTTCATCTTCGCATCGTCACTTACCACCAGGTGAGATGGCGGTCAAATGCCTGGCTAGTCTAACTAAAAAATTAGTCTGCAGTGCTACTTGGGGCCTGATGGGGCACCATGGCTTTGGCAGTGGAGGGCGTACTAGGTATTTTCCCATTTTCTGCCAGAGCAACGTATCGATTAGCACCAGAATCGTGGTAGTCAAGTGGCCGCGTATGTTAAAGTTGGATTCCCACTAGGAGCCTGTATGTACTGACTCTAAGCACGTATGTCTATAGAACATAATAATAATAATTCATCATCATCCGAGCGGTCAGTCCCGGCTTCTGTCAGGGTCCGCGTTCCGACTCATTCTCCTTCATTTCGACGGGTCTTGGTCATCATCGTCGTAAACCATTGGCTCTCGCCTCTAACATAATATTAGTTAATACTTACAATAAAGAGGGACAGCGTTTATATATCTACGCAAATAGTTACTGAACCGATATCGAAAATTCTATTACTCATAAAAAGCTTATTCCTGTGTCATTATTTTAGTACTTGAACATATACAGCAGGATCGTTTTAAAATTATGTGCATTGTCTGACCGTGTGCCTCAATTGCCAATAACAAAGAAATAGGCTGAATAGGAGACTTTTAGGAACGAGATTCATTATTACAAGCTTTTATTTAGTTTCACGTGTACCCATGTCTGTTCTTAATAAAATCTTGGAAGTTAAACTTGACTCATTTCCCGGTTTCCGATTGAGCTGACATTTTTCACACTTATGTATGTTCAGTTACAATGCAATGTTATGATACCATCGAGCTGATCTGATGATAGAGACTCTATGAAAAAATATTTTTCATTTGTGCTTGTTCACAGTTACAGCTATGGAATACCGCTGCATATTACTTCCGTGGCCATAAGAACTATTAAACCCATCGAATTTGGGCTCGTTTGATTTATTTTGACAAATACTCTGACATATCATAGAGACCACGTAATAAAAGCTTGCTATGGAAAAATATTTTTCATTGGAGCTTGTTAACCGTTTGAACGACAAGTTCAAGGTGGCACACGAAAACCCCTAACAAGATTGTAGCCTATCACGTGCGACCTGGCATGTAATCTGTGTATGACAGCTATTGCGTCAAGGCCCATTCCCGCTTGTGGGACTTCGCTAAATGGACCGATGAGGCCCTCCTCACTGGCTGGGGCCCCACTAATCGAATATAAGCGGCTCGAATCTAGAATTATGACACGACTTCCAAAGACAGGTATCTAGTGAGATGATAACCACAGTATTGAGATAACATAATATAGACAGCCAGCCGCCTAACACAGATTTCTTTTTAATCTGTCCCTCATTATTAAATTATCGTAATTCCTATTAGGTAACTGTTTCTCTGAAACTTTTTAATCATTCAAAATATCGAAATGCTTAGTTTGTGCATTTGTTTTCATGCTGGGCCGCCAAGTCCTCGCCTGCGGTGACTCGGCTTCACATTGTTTACCTATTAACAGCGCGAAAGCAAATCTCTTCGAAGCGTAAGTGCGGCGTCAAGCCATCCGCCCTTGGGCGCTAACTGACATCCGCCAACGCTAAATATCGATTTTCCGCCACACAGGATCGTCTGCAGTAAGGCTTCGGTATCCGTCACTTGCCGCGCAACAACACATCAGCTTTACTAGCAAAAACACACCTTAAAACTGTATACGTTGAACTCGTTATCAATTGCAGCAGCGGTGCCTTTACGTCTGTTTTGCATTTGCAAGATTACGCTCGCCGATGACCGAGTAATTAAGTATACACATTAGTGTCGACAAGTGACCTTGGTGCCGATGCGATTTGACAAGTCGCCAGCAAAAACATGTGCATAACAACCGTATAACCCAGAGCAGAGCATCTAATTCTTACTTCGGTACTGTTACAGAGAACATTAATTCATTCCGGGTCTTTTTTCCAGGGTTCTGACACTATACAAAACATCATTGTAGCCTTGTGGTGTGACTTTTTCTGAGTTATGTACCTACACTAACTGTTGAATACTAACCGGTGATTTTATGATGAGGGAAAACACTGTGAGGAAACCTGCACATTCAGGCGACTGAATGTGTAACCATCATCCACTCTGGTCAGATTCCTCTTGTAACAGGGTCAAGGTTAGAGGCAGTCGCTCTAATGTGATTACCTGATCTGCTAAATGCTGGATCATGGTAAACCCCCGGACCATGGTGGACCCCGGGCCCTTGTGCGCGATAGCACAACCGGGATATTGACGCCATAATGATGTAGCCGTGTGTAGTCTGACAGAGTATCATATTGAACACAAACTAAATTTAGGCCAATTAGGTAGGACCGCTGTGGACGAGAAAATAGGATTACCTATTCTCTTTTTTTTTTTTTTCAAAACTGACCTACATCCGGCCTGTATAAGTTAGAGATTATGAACGAAGGTGGACTGCTGGAATGTGATGAGAGAAAACTGGACTCGACAGTGTCGTGGTGTCTGCGTCTGAGAACCCTCTTTGCTCATATTGTATAATAAATAGCCTTGATACGTGTGGTTAGTGCACCCGCATTGTTCCGATCCCTCTACCATTAGCTCTTTCTATTATCTATCTATGTGCACATTTCATGTAAGCATTGATAAAATCTAAATGAAATACCCAACAGTGAATACCCGGAAAGATAACCACATAGCTTAATTAACCACCTTATACAGCCACTTATACCACATCGATAGAACCACTGTTCAATTGTACTGATTAAATATTGATAAAATCTCAACAAGAATCCGAATTCCGCGGATCGGTGCTAACTCTCCAAGTTGTTAAGAAGAGTAAACAAGCGATGTGTCATATGTAAAGAGCGATAATAATGAAGTACGCACTCCAGCGCAATTACAGACGTCTCGACGAAGGGCTAAGTGCTGCCGTGATGGCGCTAATAAACTTAATGGCGATTGAGGGGTTTTTGCGAACCTCGTTACGTACCTACAGGAAGTGATGTAACGGTTTACATTGTTTATATCGAGTAACAGTACTTGCGTTTCTGTGAGCTAAACAGCTATTGTGCAGCTGATTTCGCTTGGTTTAGGTTCGCCAAATTGGTACACTGACGTCCGTGTCCCATAGGGGTCGGGAGAGATTATTTAAGGGCCACAAGCATGTGTTCTGTGATTATTACAATGATACAACTGGTCAAGTTTGACCATTAGGTTATTGAATTTTTTCGTTAATGACAATATGAGTTATAAATCTTTAATAACCAGAAAGCAAAGTCAAAAGGCTGTGATAAAGGTTGCGCAAGTTAAACACATCTTGGAAATGTGACATATTCAGCAAACCAATGTAAGGTCAATAACTTTTTACTGCAATTTATGTTACTAAGTAGGTTAATCAAAATCTTCAGTAGGAAACTCTTAAGCCAGCCAGCTGTTTCGTGGTCCATAAGTTTGATATTGCGGAATACGTTTTAGATTTATTTATTTAACTTGCAAATTTGTATGTAACTACGTGTGTTCGGGGCAAATCTTGCAAGCCTAATTTGACCTACTCCCCGGTGTTGAATTGAGCTGAAATTTGGAATACCTATGTAACTTGAATGGTAATGCATTAATATGGTACCATGAAACTTGTCTGATGATGGAGTCGGAAACTGGTCATAAAAACTAATAATCGCAATATGATAACTCCATCGTGTTTAGGCTTTTTGGAATGGTCTTGATGAGTACTATACCGCGCGATAAAAGATTGTTATGAAAAAATATTTTTTTATAAAAATATTCACGAGAAATGCTGCGGTGGATGTGTGGAGTAACGAGGCTCGATCGAGTAGGTAACGAGTACATCCTTGGTAGCCTTGGCGTGAGTGATATCGCAGATAAGGTCGAGTAGGCTCGTTTGCGCTGGTATGGTCACGTGTTGCGTACGCCTCAGGGATACGTGGGAAATAGTTGTCTGAACCTGCCGGTATCAGGAAAGAGGCCACGTGGGCGACCCAAGAAGCGATGGATTGACACCGCAGAGTCGGATTCGAGAGCCAACAGCCTACAACGCGAGGATGCCGAAGACCGAGCAAAGTGGAGAAGAATAAGCCGGAAAGCGGACCCTGCAGAAGTCAGGATAAACGCTGGGATGATGATGATAAATGATTCACGAGAAGGATTTACCTATAATAATTATGTAGGTATAAGTGTTACCCTTTACAAAGCCGTAGCGGCACTAACTAACTAATATTTAGAAATCGGAAACATACGAAATTGCGGATAGGCGCTTCAGGCCTATCATAAACCTCTAACGCTTCAAGAGAAAAATTTATTTTTATTTGTTTCAAACTAAACTCGCGGAATTATTACTAGTCCTTTTGTATTATTAGTAGGTACTTTTGCGCTATTTTTAGTCAGCCAGCAACAACCTACACAATAATTGGACCGCAATATTGAACCCGGACAAAGTCTTAAGGAAAACCGTCATTACAATTTACGGCAAAGGCATAGCTGGCAGCTTTCTCAGTCTGGCCTAGGATTATGCAATCCAACGAGAAGAGTGCAGTGTGCGGATAAAAATACCAATCACGTAAGAGGGCGGACCGGCGCCTGAGCGTCTTCTGCCCGATGTGGTTTGCATTTTCCTTAAACGCCTATGCCTATATATGGTAAATACAGAAGCGGCAGCGGCCTACGTGCACCTGTTTGTGACACCTAAAACCAGTATAGAAGGAGCTAACATTGCTATGCGCGTCTAAGGAGACGGCACCTCATCTTATTCTGGTTAACGGTAGGTCGCTATGCTATGCTGTCTTCTGTACAGTCAGCTGCAGACTGATACCCCCCCCTACACTACCGTACACTAGTCGGCTAAATTCTTCGACGCTCTGCGATGATGAACTAGCAACCAGACGATATAAAAAAAAAGCAAAAGGTGTACTACACCGTGCGTACTTCACCTTCCACTGTTTTCCCTGGGGCTGGTAAAAGTTAAGGAAAACTCTGCCAAATATAAATCAACTGTAAAGATCAACAATTCGCCTAATAACATACTGTCGGTGAAAATAGAGAAGACAACACAACGTCTGACTCTAATGGCCATACCAAACATTGCCATAAGACCAGATGACGCAAAACTTGCGCTAACACATAGACAAATCGAAAAGTGTGTTTGTGAAACAATTTAGTGTAACTCGGCGTGTGCTATTCTAATTATGGAGGAGTGGTTTGTGTTTCTGTGATTGAATAATCCAGCGAATTCCTGTGGTCTATCTGTACCATCAAAGGGGACGATGGAAATCCACAAATATATAATAAAATCATACAGTTACAGCCCGGTGTCGTATTATGAATATCAGAAAAACATGAAAATCCGTGAAGCAGATTAAAATTTGAGTATAGTATTGGCCGGTTTAGGCCCAAGTGTTCAGTTCAGGGATGCTAATGATACAATTGATAAATTAAGATAAGAAGATAAATAAATAATATAGTAGTTACATTGCATTGCAGTATGTGAAGCACAAGACGCGGGCAGAAGTTCCACCCTTATGTCGGAGACAGGTATAGTACACCAGCTATCCTCACGAATCGCTATGGCTCCACCATTCTAATGTGGCTAAGGAAGGCTAAGGAATGGACGCTTTGCCTGCTAAATATGCTATGTATTGATGATAAGTTTCCAAAAGGCAAAAACCTACCACTATAACTAAAATTTAAACCTTTGAGTAATTTATACTCGTCATTGTTGCTAGAAGCGACAGTCTTATTTACTGTTATTGGACAAATAATATTGGTACAATAATTGTACGAACAAGTAATCCGTGCAGAATTTCGGACAAAAATCGTCCAAAATTAAACTAAAAGAACCGCAACAATTGCAAGTAATCTGACGCGTAATGCAATCCGTAATCCATGAGCCAAAATAAAAGCGGTCGGCTATTTAAAAAGAGAGTAAGACACCCAAGTTGGATGGGCACATATGATTGACACACACACAATGCGCTCTTTGCACTATAGGAACCACTGTTACACGAATATGGGTAGCCAATGTACAGCGCACTTGTAAGATACTTACGAAAATAAACTATCGCATAGTAAAGCGAAGTGTCGGGATCAAATTGCGTAAAGCAACGTTCACATTCTCGCCGTGTTACCCAACTTGGCAAGAGTTGTACGTAAATGTATGGGGGGATGTACTTTTAAACACGACATTATTCTAGCATGCAAGTTTATAGATGAGCATTTTATATTCAGATTTGAATTCAAATGTGCTCACTATATTATGTAAAAGCAATAAACCTAGTCAGCACTGGATGTAATGATGGTTTTATAAAATAGGTGTAAGGTTAAGACTTGATCTTGACTTGTCACAAGTCGCACTCACAATGTTGTGTGGTGTTTGTATTAAGCCTTCCCCACGTTATTTGGGGGTTTATCGTCACTGTTAATAGGTGGGATCTGCCGTAAGAAGAATCTAGTCTAGTCTACGCTGCCACAATATTCGTCAACCTTCTATTTTTACGAAGACGCCACCGACTTCTAATAAAAATTATCGCATTGTTTGACCACAATGATTTAAGTCAGGGTCCACTCTTTTACCAGGAAAGCGTTTTCAGATTTACTAAAAGCGATCTCCTATAAGTATTCTTAATTAAAATGGCCAGAAATGTTCACATCAAGAAACCAATCAGAAATTTATAATTTGGCGTTAATATCCCTATTGTGCTCCCGCGCGCGAGTGCCGGTGTCCGCCTTTGCCATGATCCAGGATTTGTCAGATCAGGTAATTACTGTGAAGTGACTGCCATCTGACCTACGTGATCCCGTTATTAGTCCTCTGACCTGACTAGATAGGAGCATGGTTACACATTCAGTCGCCTCAATGTTAAAGTAAAGTGTGCGTCCAATAAGGATGCGTATGTTATTTTCCCCTTAGAAGTTAAACAGACCAATAAAATCACGCACGATGTGAAACAAGCTCGTATTTTTTTTTATATCCCACCATAATAATACCACTATAACTTCCACCTTATCTTATTTCATTCTAATTTTTAATCTTATTTCGATACAACGTTTGTGTTGGGCTTGCATAACGCCCAAAAGATATCGATCTCATGAGACGGAGTGCACCAAATAAAACCAGAGTTGCGTCTCTTTCTCATAATATACTTAGTGAAAAAGAAAGAGGATAGTCTAGTTTCAAGCAAATGGAGAAAGGCACTAGCTATACTCGTACCTACATTAAATGTAATGCCTCCGTAACGAATAATAGGTTGCATAATGATACCGTTCCAATAACGTTCGAACAGACCACTCTATATACGATGGGACAGAACGATTGCTTTCTTAGCTAGGGCGTAGTGATGAACGCTGGGTTTTGTGTTTGTTGATACTTTTATTCGGGCGCCCATAACAAGCTTTTATCGCGCTTTTACTCATCAAGACCGTTCCAAAGAGCCAAAACATGATGGGGTTATTATGTTGCGTTCATTAGTTCATATGACCTCCTTCATTAGACCAGCTCCATGGTACCATGTTAATGCATTGTCATCCAAGTTACATAGGTACACAAAATTTCAGAAGTGGGTCAAATTATACTTGCAAGATTTACCCCGAACATACATACAAACATTGCAAGTTATACAAAAGCTTGTAAAAACAGTTTGATCGTTGTCGTCTCGTTCGAGAGAGACGATTTACAAAATAATGAGGTTTAGACTTATTTTTACCTTTATACATATGTTGATTTCGTTATTCGAACGGAATCTAGATTTAGGGGTATGTTTGTTGAATGATGTACATGATGTTTGTTGAATATATGCACACCATCACAAATTTGTAAACCAGGGGCTTATTGCATAGTAAAATATAAGCTAACATTCTGTAATATAATTATTATACAGCAATGAAACCTCGTATACACGACTCTATGCAGTTTTTATTTGTATTATGTATGGTATATGGTTTACTTGACCCCTCTTAAATGTGGCTAACCCATAGGGGGTCAGTCACCTGTAATAACCGACTGTAGGTACATGTATAGTATAACCAAATGAACACACATGCAGCCAAAACCGGCATGCGACGCCTGCGCCTATTTATTTTGACGAAATAATTGGTTATTTATTTATTTCTTAATCCAAACACGAGTGAGTTGAATCCAAGTCAATTATCGATAGAAATGTCGTTGACGCAACGTTGCAACAACAGCTGGTAGGACCGACCGAGACGTTATGAAATCGTCTAGCCGTCTGCAGGCTGGGAGACTATGAAGGGCTCAAATAAAAAAAAATTTACGACCAAGAGGAAAGTGGCATGGAATTATTTCGATGATACGGAAGATGAAACCTCTCACTGTACATGCGGTCAATCCCGAATTCTTTCAGGGTCGCTATTCCAAGGTCTATCTACTATCCTATCCTAAGGCTATCCTAATTCTACTATTTTTTATATAACAACTAGCCAGGCATGTACCCGCCATCTCACCTGGTGGTAGTGACAACGCGGCTGAAAATGCAGCATGCCTGTCTAGAAACAGTCTATTCACTCTAATCTTGAAGGCGTCCAGTTTTAAATAAGGATCAGGCAATATACTCGCAGGCAACGCTTCAACACCCATTTCGTACGATCTTCAGCACCCACATGCCATAGACCGGAAGCTGAAACTCTACTCTAGGGGCTATTCTCTAAACCCATAATTATAGTAATATATATATAACTCTCATTTCGTAATAAAGTTAACTATTTATGAATTATAGGTTTAGCGAGCAACCCCCAGCATTGTCTCCATGACCTTTACCAGAAGTCACTGGTAACGGTTGGGTGTAGTTTGTTGGGAGCGTGCCGTTTTTGATCTGTAACACTAGATCGTGTCTGTCTTATTTGGTCGACTTTTGGATATTAAGCAGAGGCGACAGATCGTTATGGAACAACTGTAAAAGAATTACAATTTTATGTGAGCCCTCCAGCCAGGTGCTGTAAATATTTGCGAAAAGCTGTGGGTGGACACTGGATGCGGCAAGTTTAGGTCAGGGTGCTTCTGCTTTGGCTCTCATTGAAGGATGTCCTATGATGATGTTGAGAATATAATGAAACCGTTTAGCCGTCTGTATGTCTGTATTTTTTTTTCGATGTCGCGGAACGTAAGTTATGTACCTCCTTTGTGTAAAGCACAGTTGGAAATGCATCGTCTCTATGACCTTTTGCAGAAGTCATGGCTAAACTTGGTGGGTGTGGTCGTTGAGAGCGTGCCTAGCTCATTTGCCCACTCCTATTGGGTTGATTTATGGTCTTTTATATTATAACTAGAACATTGTAATGTGGGGTAATATTGTTGAATAATCAATAAAATATGTTGTGAAATCTGTGACTCTTTGTTTCCAAAATAAGTAAAAATTATACAAAATTATGTTTTAAAACTGATTTATTGAGTCATTTTTCAAATCAATTTCATCAGTCCAGTGCTACCATAAAACTATTAGTAGTAAAAGACATGAAAGTACGTTTTAGTAATGATTTAATCATTATAATCACAGACAGTTAGAGACAATGGGCCTTTACGGTCCAGCGACCAAAAGCATTATAAAGGATCTCTCCAGGCGTCTTTATGAGGCCACTGGTGACCGAAGGGCTGGCAACTTTTTCGAGGTTGGGCCTAATCTAAGTATTCAAAGGGGAAATGTTGCCAGCCTTCTGGGTACCATGTCTCGTGGGGAAGCCCTAAAGGAGGTTTTTTATCTGTTTTAGATTTTGGTTGAGGTTTAAGTTTGTATTTTGTTTGTCGTTATGTAAATAAACGTTATCAATACAAAAAAAAAAACATTATAATCGCTGCTACCCGTACCTACTTCAGGCTAATCATAGTTGTCTATGTTATGTTATGGTCGATAATGAGCTAAGTATACAAAAGATTGTTCAGAATACCTAGCAAGATACCTAATTTCGTAGAACTTCAATAATAAATACATATTATTTGAATTTCTCAGAACGAACACATATATCTTGTTATTTCTATAAGTTTGCGTCACAAAACTAATCTATAATATATAATTATAGGTACTTAGTATCATTTATTGCCATCGTCTATATGGATTTTAATGGTTACTTTGTAATAACTTTAAGATTTTATCGACTTTACTGTGAAATACAATAAACTAACGTTTCACATCACAACAATGGGTATTTATAACTAATTCTAATAATTAGTATCATTAAATTGACAGATTGGTGGACAAAAAAGTCAGTTAAGTTTATTTTAAATTATTGTCTATAACTAATAGAGACGTTTAATATTTTCTAGAATATTGAACTTCTTTATTGTGTATTTTGTGAAACAGACGGCATATACTCGTATACCCGACAACCGTACATGGAATGTTTTTTTAATATTTACGACACATGAGAAAATATAGGTTAGTTACCTATTCTTACAGTTCCTATTTCAAAGACAGATTAAAAAGGCAACACCACTGACCTGAGCAATGATGTCCATGGCCATCCTCTCGATGTCGACACCGTAGTAGTTCAGCTGGGGCACGTAACGTCGCCGCGGCCTAATATCGTCGTAGTACGCGACGACGTCATTGATCGACACGACCGGACAGTCGTCGGACGTCGAACAGCCACTGGATACCCCGTCCACCCCGCTATCCGAGTCACCCTCCCCCCCAAACCCTTCCTTGGAGTCCCGTCTGTCCCCATAACTCTTCTCTGACCCCTCCTGGTAGCCCGATTCGTTCATATCATCGGCGACAATCTCCGGGATCTTGGTTGCGACGTAGTCGTACCCGACGTCGTCATCGGCGATCGGTTCGTCTATCAGATCGGCCATCATGTCGTCTCTGTGCGCACTAGTTGTTAGCACTGACCACTCGTCACTACATGCTGTTTCGGCACACTTGGTAACACTGAGCCTGTGGACAATTGAGAAGGGATTGGTTAGGTTTTGCTTGAAATGTTACATTGTTATTACTGAACTTTGGATTTAAATAATATTGTAACCATGATTAAATTATTGAGTGAAATCGCTTTAGAGACTACATTTTGAAATCCAAGTCTTGATAAAGCTATTCATCGACTGCTATTCTAAAAACAAGTAATAATAAACGAACAGTATTAGGCTTTAGCTTTGGCACTCAACCTAAAGAGCAGATAACAACACTATAATATTAAACGCTGCAACTAACACTGTGCATAACACTTGCATAACCATACTTAGTCCGCTTCCTTACTCACAATATATTTCAATACAGAGTAGCAATTTCCCACAAAATGACAAGTAACAAGAACTAGCCACGAAACAACATGGAACAACTGAATCAGAAAGCTTATCGACAAAGTTCCCGATAGCGTATCGAATGGAGATTACGCTGATAAAAGCGCTAAATGAGCATTGGAAGTGGCCTTGTTACCGATACTGGTGTGATATTTTGTAGGGAAGAAAACAAAGAAAATTGTTTAGACAACAGGTTTAATACTAGTAGAGCTGGTAAAGCCTGAGGACTCCGCCTGCATGGGTACCACTCCGTCTCGTGGACTGGACTTCACAACCTTTCAAATTAACCCGGTCATAAATCAAGGTTAAAGTAAATCCGGTAATCCGGTAAATGTCCGCTTTAAAAATATTAGGGGGGGGGGGGACCCCCCTAATATCCACTAATATAATACCTGACCAATGTATGAGGTTCTTTAACTGGCAACAGCAAATTACAGCAACAGCAGCTCTCCCTTGACACTCTTGCAGACTCTCTTGTAGGTATCATAAATCAAGAAAACTTTTTGCTAAACGTTTTGCTAGTTCCAGTAGAGATACACTTATTTCTAGCACTATTAAAGACATTGCCAATTATAACAAAGAACATACAGCTGAGATTCGTGCAACAGTGCAAGACGCTTCATGACTTGCGCCAGCTAGAGTATCTCGTTACCGCTCACTGTCCTATGTAACTGTGGTACAACATAAAAGGATGTTACATCAACCTCTCACATGTTAATGTATTCCGTGCCAGCACGAATTGGCGAGATCAGCCGGTTTTATACCTCGCTACGCCATGGATCGCTTTTAGAGCAACAGTTAGGTACGAATTCACTTCACACACAAACAGTTACATTATTAAAATGAATCTCATCGAGGGTTTTCCAGATGTTCTTTTTTTTAATCGTGTCATTGACAAACGAGCCGACTGCGCTGCTGCAGAAAAGTTGTAACTATCGCCCATAGGTCATATCCATACATCAGCTAACACCCTTTAATTCCAGTATTTTTTGAAACTTTAAAATTGACGAAGTAGCATGTAATCCTCTTGTTCAAGTAGTAAATATCAACTTAATAATTGACTTTAGAATAACTTAACCTTTCACATTTGTAAATGCCAAAGTATATTAAAAATATATTGATATTTTTATTTATTGCCCACACGGACGAACCTGTTGGAAATTCTTGTGAGAACCTACTTAAAAAAAATTTCAGTAGTAAAATCTGGACATAGGTTGGATAATCCAATTTCGACTCCAACAATCTTGACAATACTTATAAAGCTACAACACAGGAAACGATATCGAAACGCAGAGTCTCAGAACCACTTTCATTTCTTAGATTCGGCGACCCATTGACCCGTGACCTTGTGACACACTCTGTATGGCTATTAGCAATTTGAACATTTTTAGATTTCAAAGCCATCATCTACTAGGTAATAGATAGGGAAACTACTGTTACGTTATTATTATTAACATCGCTATTTGGTCACGGCTTTGTATTGATCTTTTATTTGTTTACATGCATATTTTCTGTATTTGGTATTATACAATTTACTCCTACAGTAGGCTCTTATTATTAAACTCCAAAAATGGGACGTTACGACAAATACAACTCTGAATGTCACAAATAAAAGTATCAATCACACCGGAATCCCGGAGCCACCTGTTACGAGACCTTGAAAGAAAGTGGGTCAGGTTACAGCGGGAATGGAACAACCTGTTGATTGCGAAGGTCGCGAAAGGGGATGAGTTGGCAAATCGAGAGGGAATCTTTATGGTGTGCCTCAGGGTTCAATACTCGGCACACTGTTATAATAGGTTATAGTAATAGGCAACTGTAATTTAGGTAATCACTAAGAAGAGAATAATATTTTTGAAATTATTTTTTGAAAATGATATGATTTTAATATGAGCGCTTGTCTTTTTCTAGCGCATATTAACTTTAAACCAGTATCTTCAATTATATCTAAAGCCAAGCATCGCAATTTTTGTGTAACCGACATTGTAAATAACTCCAAGAACTACGATGACCAATGACGCAAGTTCACGTTCTAGGTAACATCTCGCGTGATAAACGATTTTGCCAATCATAATCATTACGTAATGTCCGACAAAAAGTGGTACATCTGTTTTAGGTGATCTCAAAAGAGCACGTCTTAGACTGACCGTTTTGACTTTTACAGCCTAAATTAGAAGCGTGTAGTTTTTTTCTTGTTTATAACGCTAATCATAGAATGGGCATCTAAGAGCATTTCAGTGTTGGCCAATTCGGTTGCTTTTGTGACGACCTACATTGCATTATCTAAATCTATTTTTCTTGAATAAATTAGACTTTATTTAAGCATTAATATTAATTTAAGTAAATAACATGTGTAATGCGTCAATACATCATACTATCACAATTATTTCACATAGGTAGACAATTGCTAAACAATTAGGTATCACAGTCATGATGTAGTCAGTTAGTAATTCGGATGACATTTGCTTTACTGTATTATTTTTAAACCCAAATAAACAATAAATTAACAGTCTTTAATGTGGTTCGACCTTTGAAAGCAACAAAAGCTCTTCGAAGAATCTGGTCAAGTAGGTATACCAATTACAATATTTTCAAAATGTCAAGAGCTCCTTCAATACAAATCTAACAAAAGCAGCTCAACAGGCAACACAAAGTATTTAGAAAATCACGCCTTCAAAGCTGACACCAAGGAATTTGCCGCTCAGACCTACAATCTCTTCTATTCAGTATAGTTGCCACGAATCTCTATAGTTGAAGGACACGTGAATAGTAGGTACTCACCGATATTATAGACGGGACTTTTGGCGAGATCCAACACAATTCCGTTGAAAAGTTTACTATATAGTTGTTGTATTCTACATATTAAAACTGTGTGTTGTTTAATTGCCATTTCATTCATCCACTCACCTTATACATGAAGAAACGATAATAACAACAATAATGTAATTGACATTACAATAATAGTACTTAATATAGTAACTGACAACGAAATATATTCAACTATTGTATATTTTAGGTTCTCCAAATTAATTTAAAGTTCTCTATAATGCAAAAACACCCAGCAGTATTCTGGCAAGTGTTATGAAGCAAAACAATATTCATTTGCAATTTGCTTAGTAGAAATGAAAATAATGGTTTCGAATTGAATACGATTTACATTCATGAAGCTTGCTGCTAAACTATCAATGTCTGAATGTTAAATTGAACTTTTATTATCAATCAATTGTCGAAATAGAACAATATATCTAGGCGAGATAAAAATTGCTTTAGAAACGGTGCCTACACCTATGCCTAATGTGGTAACCGCCTTTCTTCCATTCTGTAGCTGCGCCATAACTCTAATATTATAAAGAGAAAAGATTTGATTGTTTGTTTGTAATGGATAAACTCAAAAACTAGTACTTAACTTAAAATTTCTTAGTTTCTCCCTAAATACAATGTGATCCCCATGGGAACGTTGTAGTAACCGAATTTTATGCGGACGAAGTCGCGGGCACAAAAGCTACTATGTGTAGTATAAAGCTAGTATATGAGTATGACCACCGAACTCAATGGATGGAATTAAAGACCGAGCTTCTAGACCATTTCTATAGGATCGACAATGACTAGCGAAAGTCAACTGTTTCTATATAACAATGATACCGCCAATAAGATCAACACCAGCCTAAAAAGGCATAAAAATGTTACCTACATAGGCAAGCATTTTGTCCGTCATCCCACAGTGGTAAATGATGATGCAGACGATGGATCGAAGAAAGAAGCTGGCCTTTATAGGACACCCTTAAGAAGACTAAATAGGAACGGTATAGAAATCGTTTGATATTCGTTTGACATAGATAGAGACATAGCTTGCTTCAAGCGGATGCATTGACACAACTTTGTCTAATTTTAAGCCTTAAACCTAGTTTCACATCAAAATTAAATGGTTGCACAATAGGTAAATAGGTCTTCAGCAGTAAACACCAAAACACCGACTTGGCACAAGCCCAGAAGAGTTCGTTGTCATTTGTGTAACAATCGACATATTCTCGAAAGCCGTCCATCCGAATTAGGATAATACACTCTATTCCAAAGCGATAAGGGCGAGAGTTTTGTGCAAATTTAACGCGTAGACCCATTTGGCAGTTTGCCATTGCGGAATCGCAACCTCGTATTTACAGGTGGCCCGAACTATTTACGCACCTTTCGACCTGTTTTTCATCATTTATAATGTTCACATCACTGAAGTGAGAAGCATGTTAAGTGCTTATGAATATACCAGTAAAAAGAAAATAACGACTCTCGGGGTTAATATTGCGATTTTTACGATAAGGTTAGTTCGCCGTGACGGCGCGTATTAATACTGAATTTTGTTTTTATTTCTGGGTGCTCTGGAAAACTGGCAATGTAATATAAGTATGAAGCTAGGCCATGTCGAAAGGGAAAAGAACTAAAAAGCCAAGAAAAGTAAACCAAAAACAAAGTTAAAGACTGAAAAGTTAAAAACAAGCAAAATTATATGAAAAATACAAAATTTAGTTTAATTAAAACTTGAATGCAGGCAGGACCGACATTCATGTTCACACTTAATATTTACAAAAGTAGATTGGATCAGTAAAGGGGCTTAGCCCCGCCTGCTTCAAATTTTCCACAGGGAATTTTATAAATACTTTCTAGGTTTCTTACCGCGTGCTTTGTTTTACGAGTAGTACGAAATTTCGACTCAGTTGCTTAGATTGCAATGAAACCTGCACATTCAGTCGACTGAATGTGTAATCATGACACAATCCGGTCAGGTTTCTCTGTTATCACCAATTTCGACTATAAGCACCGCCCAATTCACTTACTAACTTTAAGCATTACCTAACGGCGATAGTACTTTTCTAGCGGTTGGTTAAACGTTTTTTCCTCTTAAGGAATTCCTATTTACTTGGCCAGCGGATTTAGGCGATTTTTTTATACCACTAAGGTGGCGAACAAGCTTATGGCCCGCCTGATGGTAAGCAGTCACCGCAGTCTATGGACGTTTGAAATATCAGGGGCATCACCCACGCGTCGATTTATTAAACATATTCCTATGTTTAGGTAATACGGGCATAAAGATTATGCCTAAGATATGTATAAAATAAGGCAACCACTTTAGGCTCGTAACCGCTAGTAAAGCAAATGTCAAACACGTTCAGGTAACCGACCTTTAACTAAAGCTATCATTAATGCGCCCATAAACTTGCTATACAATTACACGCAATCATTTATCCATTATTTGGGTACGACAACACATAAAAGGTTTATTTTCTCCAACCATAACTTAAAAAGACACTATAGCATCTAAGCATCTACTTTCTTTGCAACATTTACCGGTAGTACCTAATATAAAGTTTATGATTAAGGAGACAGGACGAAAATAACCTAACCGGCAGAAAAAGCCGGATAACCGGATAACACTTAAAGCTACGAAGCTTTAAGTCCACCTTTGTACTATTTTGTGCATAAAGTATTAAATAAATAAATAAATAAAATAACCCCCGACATTTTCGAAACTACTGAACCGATTTAAATGAAACAAAACTAAGAACCATATCGATTAAACTGGCTTTCAAATAGAGAAAACCGCGTCCAAATCGGTCCATCCGTACGCGCTACGATACCGTTAACGCACAGATAACGTTGACACAGACAGATACACAACCCCACAAGTACTCAGATATACACGTTAAACTTATAACATTCCCTTTTTCGTCGGAGCTTAATACCACCAAAACCAAGTAAACACCCATCCGTCAATACCCGAACCCCCACCGACAGGACATCAAACTATCTAGGCGTGTCTACAGCCGCAGCGCGAAAGCAGCCGCTCCGACACGAAAATAGACCATGACCTTGAACTTGGCCAGTGGAAGAGGGGAAGGTCGCCACTTGTTGCACCTGGCATCGATCCAACTCCCGACCTCACTCATTCATTTAATTCCATTGACTTCCACAACCCGCGGGGGATAGAACCTATGCAGTTGGGTCGTTTCATTGTACGGGTTGAGTAATAATGAGTTGTCTGTGTTTCAGAAGTGTTTAAGCAACAAGTTACATTTAATTGTAGAAGTTAGCTACATTTGGTGAACATTTAGTTGGCTTATCTATAAATATTATCAAGAGGAAAGATTTGATTGTATGTTTGTTTGTTCGTAATGGATAAACTCAATGACTACTGAACAATTTTAAAAATTCGCTACAGTATCAGCGAGTAACATAAGCTATATTTTATGTTATGTTTGTTAGAAAAAAATAAAGATCCCCAGGAAAATTGCAATAATATACCCCAAGGTATCAAAATTATTTAAAAGGACTGCAACTATTTAACTAATTATAATTTTTTAAATTTGTAATTTTCAGAATTAGGTTTGTATGCAAGAAAATAAGATAGCGTTGGTGTAGAATAGGTGTATGGTAGTGCAGGGTATGTAGAGGGTAGGTGTGTGTAGGGTGGGGTAGGGTAGGGCCCGGGCCCACTAATTATTTATATTTCTGTGGGATACGTCTACTTCCGCGCTCGCTAAAAACGATTACCAAAAAAGAAACAGGAGAAAAGGGAAGAAGTATTGCAAACTAGCCGATTATTTATAACCAATACCTATAGCTCGTTCCTCAAGCCAAAGAGCATTGCTATCCGATGAGGCAACGCAGCCTGATTTCTAGACAAAATCCCAGGGAGTTGGGGTATGGACTTTTCCTCTTTATAATGTACTAGTGGACCCGGTGCGACACCGTTCGCGTACATCTACTTTAGTACTACCTACCCTTATTTTCTTCCTCTTCCTCTTGAATCACACTATCCATTGTTGAATTCTATCAATATCGAATTTTTATGCCGAAAATCATAATTGAAACCCGTTCGAATCGAGGCAAGCGATTTAAAAATAGAGAATCTGATCTGAAATACCTAGGTACCTACAATAATAAATCTCTAATTATATAAATAACTAATGATAACAAACAGGGAACAAATGGCGCAGGATAGGGACCAATGGCGAATTCTTGTCGGAGGCCTATGTCCAGCAGTGGACTAGTATAGGCTGATGATGATGATGTATAAACAGAATGTGCGACTAAAAACGATGACCCTTGTTCAGGATAACAAAATTATATTTTAAAGGCTTATGCAACCATAAAACTGAATTTCAAACCAAGTGAGTGAGATAATCTCTGTTATCAAAAAACTGACCGCACCAGCTTAGTTACAAAATAATTGGATGGCAAAGTATCGCTAAAATAAAGGTGCCACATTACAGAACCCTATCACCTACGTGAGTAGGATTTATATTTACATAACTCGAGCCTCACACGGGGATATAAACTAAAATTAACAAATTAGGGAACAGAAGGGTTAGGTAACCTTTACTAATTTGCACAGTATTAAAGGTTTATTTTAGCAAACCAAATGTATTAAAGTAATACTAATACCTCGAAATCCTCATTTGAATATTTAATTTTTAAATAATGTTAAGTTTTATTTGTAATTATTCCCGAAATATTTATATCTCTTGATAGCAGTCGCTGGTGCTGAAAAATACAAGATTACTGTTGTGCTATCTCCTTCTTACCTATAGCAAACAAGTACGTAAACATTCATATGATAGACTAACACAGGGTTTCGGTGAATATAACAAAAATCATCTTAGCTTTATTGTCCCGGTTCCGGAGAGCCCGGGGTTCGCCTTAACTATGATCCAGGATTTGGCAGCTCAGATTATCACAGTGGAGCGCCTGCCATCTGACCTCCAACCCTGCTACCAGGGGAACCTGACCAGATTAGATCGTGGTTACACGATTGTCACCTGCATATTCAGTCGCCTGAATATGCAGGTGACAAGATGTTATACCTCACCGTAAGAGCATCGGTAAGTGTTCAAGTAATGTACATAACTCAGAAAATAGTCATTGGTACATGGCCCTAGCGGGATAGAACCCTCACCACTCGGCCACCGACGTTTCGGTAAATACCTAATTAACTGTAATTCACGTACCGTAAACAATGCGGGTAATACTTTAGCTACCTGCACATCGAAAACGCATCTGTAACCGCGACCCACATCTATAATGCAAAGTCTATCAAATATTCCACCGCCATTGATCTAAAACGGTTTATGGCACCATTGAATAGACGCGGGCCCTGTTACGCGGACACGGGTAGCTGCTCTGTTTCTATTCTACTATTTCCACTGCGAGTTTAGTGCGCGGCGCGCGCGACGGTTGACCTGAAATGTATGCAATGGATTAGAAACCTCAACGTTGTACGCTGCTAGTGATTGACGCAGCGCAGGGCTTTAGGCCGGTCGCACTTTGGATGCGTTTTTGTATTAATTTTGTTTTTATGCTACGTATTGATAAACGGGCAGACAGCCGACCTGGTGGTAAACATTTATGATTCGTGTATTTGGGTTGCAGGCAACAAAAATGCAGAATTGCAGGTGCGTTTTCACTGTGAGGACTAAGATGAGACTGCATGTAATTTAATGTTAACTTGCAAAACCCTTGAGTTTTATGCACGAAACCTCGCACACCATATGGACGTTCAAACCATCCCTTCTACACATCCATCTACATAAATTTTAGGTGACAAATGCATATAGCATCAAAAGTGCAACCGGTCTTTAAGTTTCTACATACGTATATCGAAAAAACATCTGTAACGAGTAAAATACGATCCTTCGAGCTCTACGGAACCTCATACATTAGTCGTACGTCAAATCCGTCTATCCAAATTTCATTCGTGTGCCATAACAAAAACGCATCGTCATCAAAACACGAGCCGTATCCATAATACACACGAAAATGCAGTAAAACGCAAGTTGAATCAAATATTCCACCGTCATTGATCTAAAACGGTTCATGGCACCATTGAATCGCATAATAGTAAGGTGCGTAGCTCGGCAGCACGTGCGGATTAGCCACGCGGCGCGCGCGCAGCCCGCCATGTTAAATCAGAGGCCATTTTGAAAACAGCGATAATCGCTGTCACGGCCGAAAGTTAACCCATTGCGGCGATAACATTGTGAGTTCTAGTAGAGAGCTCTTGAACTTGGTCTTGCTAGCGTGGGTGAAGAAAAACGTTAGGAAAAAGTAGCTAGTTAAACCGTCACGGGAGCGTCGGTGGCCCAGTGGTTAAGGTAGACTCGTAAGCGAGAGGTACCGAGTTTTAGTCCTACGGAGGCCATGTAACAATGAGTCTTTTTGGAGTTATGTGCATTGGTTGAATTTTTACCGATGCTCTTACGGTAAAGGAAAACATCGTGATGAAACCTACACATTCAGTCAACTGAATGTGTCACCATAATCCAATCTGGTCAGGTTCCCCTGATAGCAGGGTCTCTGAGGTAAGATGGCAGTCGCTCCACTTGTGCTCCACTCCACTCAGATTTGCCAAAACCTGGATCATAGTCAAGGCGGACCCCTGAGCCCTCGTGCGCGAGAGCTCAACCGGGATATTAACGCCAAGATGATGATGTTAAATTAACCACATAGCTACCCAGATTACCTACTTGTCTATACCTATAGACATAAACTTCACTGAATTATGTATAAGGAAGCTCGAAATAGAGTGTGATATTTAGTTGAAGAGATAATGTTAGTTTTTTAGTATCTTCGCTTTATGTAATAGAGAACCGCACAGTACATTTCAAATCGAAACTGCCTTGAAACAGCTAATTATCTACAATTCTTTATCTTCCTTTTTTATTAACAGCCAGACACCAAAATAAGTTAATGGCAAAGTAAAAAGATGGCCAGCTCGAAGTAATTTTTTATCCGAAGCAACTTATAAAAAAGTTTGTTAAGTAACTTTGTTCAGACGATGCTCCAATTTAGTAATCGCTTTGTACGCAATTAGGTTTAACTGTATTAATAAAATAACTATATAAGCATTTGTTTAATAAGAAAAGGTAAAAATGTGCAAAAGCAAAGTCGAGTAGGTACTTTTAAGTGTTATGTCAACACTTTACTCGCACGTTAAGTAATGGAGAGATATGCTGATATGTAATTAAATTACACACTCTTACTGACACCGTGTCGGTATTCAAACTGACGAAATATTTCATAAACATGCAAGAAACGAGACCATCTTGTCTTATCTCGTATTTAGTTACCTATACAATTGCCTACCTACATTTCAAATATTATTGAGATGACAGTGGATACTACCAGGGTTTTGGTAGGACAAGCGATATTATGTCACATTTATTAATTACGGACTCGCTATTGCCTGCGACTTCGTCCGCGTAATATTCAGTAATAACGTTCCACACCCGTTCCTGCGGGAACCACATTGAATTTCGAGATAAATTATAGCCAATATGCTATTTGGGCTCTAATCTATGTTGCTGCCAAATTCTATCAAAATCCGTTCAGTATTTTATGTGTGGAGGAATAACAAACATCTAAACATCCATCCATCGTTACAAACTTCAATTAGTAGGATATGAGATATATTAACAGGTACATGGCGGCGGCAGGATTTGAACCCGGTACCTCTCGCTTATGAGTCGGATACCCTAACCGCTCGGCCACCGACGCTCCTAGGGGCTTAGCATTGCCATACTGTACAGTAGAACAAAGAAACACTATATATACCTGTATTGATTATTTAACACTATACAATACATACACGTATTGATTGTACGAAAGACATAACAAACCTGGCCAACATTGCGTCGTAACTAAAAACTAATTATTAAATGTGTCCCCGGCCCACTAAATAGGCTTGATAAGACTACACGAATTCGCCGAGTGGCACTAGATCAACGCGCGAGCTAAACTGGGCAAGGAAAGCCACTTCCCTACACGGCTCTAAACTGTCGCACTAGCACAGGCACGGACTAAGTGCTGCCACGATTTGTCATTTCGGTTCGTGAATAAATAAATGAATGATATTTTTATGAATTAATACAAATATTTTTCTCTTTTGGCACAAAGAGTACTAATATTATGTACTACTTTATTGTATGTGTATTTATAGATCGTTCATTTCTAATATTGAAAAATATTACTAACAGCCACGAAAATGTTCTAAGAAAGGACTATTTGGCCACGATATCCACGCTTACCACGTGGTTTGGTGTTCTTATTGTGGAAAATTCATAACAAAGGTACTACGCTGATACCCATTATCTCGTCTAAAAGTACTAACTAGATTACTAGATACTGAAAAAGAGACTATGAAAGGCTACAGATGGATGCTGGATGCGACAAGCAAGGGAGTGAACTAGTACAGGCTGATGGTGACGAAGATACCGACGCGCCCTTCGCGTTCATTAAGTTTGTATTTTTAAGTTAAAGGTGTCAGTCTTGTTTTTTCTTTTCTGTGGTCATTCATCGAAAAATAAAAGCAGTGAAAATGTTCTCTGCCAGTGTTATTGTACCTATAGTGGCAACACCACACGGATCAGATTAATATCTGTTTTATTTAACCGTCAGTTGCACAACAGTGGTAAATGTCACAGGGACACACAAACCCGTAGTCTATCTAAGGCACAGTGCATTAAATATTAAACTCATATCTGTGCCTGAACTGAATAATATAGCCGTAAAAATTGTTTTAGAACCGTATCCACAGGGGCGTAGCGAATTAAATTATTGTAATTGCAACCTACCGAGTTCCATAAAATATACTGACATGCGGTAAACGAATGCAATGCAATGTTAACATTGGCTTGGCATCCATGAGAGATCAATCAATTACATTTGAAATTATTATTATAATCTGTTTTAAACGACTGGCACGCAATAAACACATAATTACTTATACCATGAGGAAATTTGATATATGAGCATTCAAATTTGTATTAAAAATTTAATCGGCCTCGACAACATCAATGTAACCTTCCCGGAAAATACCCCCACATAAAAAGTCAACTTAATCTAAAATTCTAAACATTTTTTAAAGAATTTACAATATAACCACCAGTTTCTGCATCGCAATCACCGCTTGCAGAAACTTTACACTTTCAGACGAAAGAACAGTCTGTGTGTGCTAATGGGTTATAGGTATTGATAACTTACTATCATCATAGTCGCAAGCATAGACACAGAATACTAGTACCAAGAACAACAAACCGACTTCATAAAGACAATAAAGTAGCTTAGTTTCGGCCACTGCCCAGAGAGAGTACGAATTGCAAAAAATATGATCACTTCAAATAGTATATACTATGTTCCGAATGCCTCCCTGGGCTGGCAAGCCAGCACAGGCACCGGACAGCCTTGAGGCACTCACTTTTGTATATAACCGCTATTTATTGTGAACGGTCAATTTGTGGGCTGGCCTGTATCGTGTGATAAGGGATTAAGACACTCGCCTTGGACAAATTACATATGTTTGTGATGTAGGACGTGTTACCGGCGTATGGCGTTGTAGATAGCTAACGCGGGCGTTGGAGATTGGTCTGGTCCAATCCTTTGTGGCATGCTCTAATGTGAGACACCTACATTTACTTTGTACTAGTGTTTTTACAAGCTTTTATTTCACTTGTATGTCCTGAAAACTTGCAGCCTAATTTGACCCCGGCGTTTAAGACCCTCTTCCCGGCGTTCAATTAAGCTGAAATTTAGTTGTTACCTGTGTAACTTGGATAACAAATGACAATGCATTAATATGGTATCATGGAGCTAAGGGCCTTACCATAAGCTCTTATAGCAAGACCTAAACAGAACTGACCTGCTTAGAACGAGACAAGCTTATGTGACACATAGCGCTGTTAGCCCCTTGGTCTGATGATGGAGTTCGAAGGTGGTCTTAGGAACTAGTGAATGCGACAAGATAACCCCATTGAATTGATCAGTGCTATACCGCGCGATAAAAGTTTGGTATGAAAAAATTATTTTCCTTTGAGAACTTATTTAAAAATACTTAGTAGTTAGACAAACCTAAAGCCTGAACTAAAGTACGCCACACTCCTTTGAGTCCATGTCCATAAGTAGTCCATGCTAATACAGAAGTTCTCTATGAGCGATTCCGTTTCGCTTCTGCCCACGTAGTGCAAAACAAGTCTGATGATACCACAGAAGCTGATCTTTAATCAAGATCTTGAAGACATGACAAGAAGTGGTCAGCGCCACCCATAGACATCAGCAACACTAGGGGCGCTACTAATGCGTTGCCCGCCACTAAGGAGACCTCTAATGTACCTCTTGAAAGATCTCATAATATCCTAACAGAGTCATGACTGAGCAGGAAAAAGAAAAACAAACATATTCAATTGAAAAAAGTATCAACACACCATAACTTATACGTACGTAAAGAGTATAAATAAAAGGGAAGATATTAAAAGCTGAAATATAGCTCGAAGAGTGTAGGATGAAGAATCAGCATTCAAGTCATGTTTACTAAAAGAATAAGTAATAAGTGTGCCTACGTGAGACAACTTGACGGAATGTGTAAGGCATAATGCCGTTTGATTTACATTTATTCCTTACTTCTTCTTGATCGACGTTCTCGGTATCAGCTGAAAGTTTTCTTTCAAAGATAAGCTATCATTAGGTAGGTACAATGAATATACCTCCTTGGGCATTCATTGGGCATTATAATCAATTATAGTGATAATTATATAAAAAATATTGTGTTACTGCAACTGAACACGTCCAAGTTGTGGAATGAGCTCTCTCCCGAAGTCTTTCCTTTGCACTATAACATAAAAGACATATGTCTACAGGAACCTCAAAGACCGGCACCGCATCTGCTCCCATTAGGTTGCAGACGTAGTGAACGACGGTGGTCGCTTTCCATCAGGTGGACTGTCCCATATGCGTTCCTAGGCAATAAAAAAGTATCCAATACTACTTCCAAATATACAACACATATCCCAAAAGTCGATACAAAGGATTTCACACATTGTCGAATACAATGAGTGAAAAGGGAGCCCTTAATAAATTAGCTTAGTGTTAGTACAATCAATTACGTATTACTAACCCAATCAATTGAAAGTAAAAGAAAATAGAGTACCTAAAGACCTCGTCTGCGCCATTCCAGACGGATGGGTGAGACTGCAAATCTAGTTCCTTTTGACTGAAACCAAACAACGCAAACAATTCGCGCGTTGGAAACTTCGAACTGCGACGCTGTATTAAACATTATATGTATGTATAAATAAAAACATACATACCGTCATCGGGTGCCAATCGGCTCCCGAGACTGTTCAACCAGTCGCAGCGTTCCCAGCGGAAGACCTCGGTCAACCTCGCTTCGCAAACGGTATTACGTAAAGAGCCACACAGCCGCAGACACCTAATGAGTGGCGAGCTCGTTTCGGTGCTGAAGTTCGACGCTTCATGGTACGAAATTGTCACCCATCCAATTCTAGGACTTTGCGATAATTGCTCAACCTTGTTTATCGGTCTTACAAGCACGCTACAACTAGACCAGGACCGCTATTAAACATTAGAAAGGCGCTTTTCGGTTTTTTGCACCACGACCATAAAACAAACAAACGCATCATATAATACAAGAAGCCGTAACAATAAATCTGACAAACCGTTGAGAAAACAATAAGAATACGCGTCGTATTTAATTAGAGCGAGTTGGCGTTATGGTAATGCTGTGGAAAGCGCGCGCGGCCGCGACTCGCCGTAGAAACGCGTAGAAATCAAACGGTAGCGTGCGCCCGCGCAGCTCCGGCATCGGCAGCTCTGGGCTACTCGGTAAGCCCGTTGTTCGATTTTACGGATGTCAAGTCTGTTACTTTAGCCTTTTAGTTTGAATTTTCGTGATATATCCGCTCCTTACGAAGACGGAAAGGTACCGGTGGAATTAGGTCATGCAATTCTTTCCTATTCTAACCTAGAGTAGAAGACTGACAGACGCTCAATGCTTTGTAGCTTAGCGTCAATCTCTACGAGTTCTTATACAATATCATTAGTAGCAGCCAGCCGTAGATTAGACTTGAGCCTACGACAATCTAGTGTAGAGTTTTGCCATGTTTTCCAAAATTGGCACCCGAGTTGGAGATCGCAGTATTGAAAAGCAGTAGAAATAGGCACATTTTCTGGAAGGTTGTAGTTTGTCTAGGTCATTAGTCGCCTAGTACAATACATGAGGAAACCAATCTGTGTTGAACCTATCTGTGTTGCATTATACAATGTTATTAAATAGTTTCCGTCTATAGCAGACCCTTCGCCGTAGTGGGCTGAGCGCGACGGAGCGTGCATTTGGTACAAAGGGCTGCGACAGGTACCTAGCCTGGGTACTGTCGCGCGCAGAAATGGTTATGCTACAGTATAATGAAAGTGAAAAGAGGTTTTGAGAGCTTCTACATAGAACCCTGGGGTCTGAATGATAATTGATCTTCGTGAAACAATGAAGCGAGAGGTCCATGAGGTTTGTCCGGACCAATGAACAATGTGGTCTCTCATGTCTACCCCTGGGAAAAATACGTGACGTCGTATATGTATGTTTGAAATATGGCTTATAATATACATCCATTTATTTTCTTTTTTATTGTTAAGTAGTAAAATAGACCGTGTAAGAGCCTCTACTTGTAAATAGTCTTAACATCCAGTCTCACACTTGAAACAGAAAGGAAATTCGTTGTCGTTTCGTTGACGTAGGCGCTCGCGTGTTCGGAATTTCGGACTTCATTTGAAGAAGCCTTTTACGTAAAGCCGTACAGACTATCTGATTATAATCTATACATAACGGTACACCGTCCGTCCTTACTTCGTTTCTTTGGGTATTTTAAAAGGTTTGTAAACAACACAAAGTTCGGCAGTCCGTTTTGATAAGGCACCACTGTTATCTTTATTTGTTGTTGTTTCATTCATCTCGAAATTATAATAATACTCAATATTATCTTTCCCAGGTACCAACAGTCGGTAAAGTGAAACGATTTAATAAATGAAAGCGGTAAGTACTATTTGCAATACGTACATGTACCTATGGATTTCATTACATTTTAATAACCAATTTGAAACCGTGCTAAACTTCGTGGCCTATAATTATTGCCTTTAAATGTTATGTATTTCGCACGTGGCTTTCTTTGTATGTTTGTAATATTTGTTACTTCCTCGTATAGCCCAAGGTAATGTAGGATCTTGCCCTGATGAATGGTTGTATGTGTACTTACAGTTATTAGGATTTCTTTTCAAACAACTGTTCAGGTTGTTGAAACATTTATTTTCAATTTTAATGTAATTTTCAGTTTTATTTCCTTGAGTTTGGCCCTTCAGGTTTTAATGACTCTCCAATTGTCAATATTATTTTCTGAAAAAGAGAGGATACTATGTTTGTTTGGATGCGACCATTATTGTAAATGGTCTACGAATTATGTATTTCTTGAAACACCTTTTTGTTTTGTTAATTTATTTCCTTTCGGCCGTTATTTTCTATATCATTTTTATAATATCTATACGTTGTTCTTAAGTTGTTGTGAAGTTGTCAAGCAGTGACGAACCATAGATCGATGCCATGATGGCAAAGATTTTTATTTCTATTTGCTGCCCACGAAAAAGACTGTGGCTGTCATAAATTTGAAATTGATTGACGGTGAGAAAAAGAATGGAATGGTCTGAAGTTTGGAAGTGAAAATATGAAGGATTTTTGATGCTATTTTACAAAAACAAATATTATTTGAAAAGAACTAATATTTTTGCTCAGCAGAAGCCATTCTCTCAAATTAAATATAACAATAAGTGACCGGTCCAAAAATGCACAAGGTTGAATCTATTATTTGAAATTTTCAATCTGTGAAAAGTGAACCCTGTGATCCTGTCAGGAATAAGGTTACGTAGATAAATTCTTTTAGGAACTTTTGTGCTTTACTTACTTATTTTATTACTTTTATACATTTTTTGTATGTAGTTTTCCGGACTGAAAGATTATATTACCCAGAATCTTTGTGTTTTTCTTTATTAACAGAACCTGGCACTGTACGTGGGACAGTGTTACGTTACAGAAAGTAACATACCTGTTCTGTAAATCTGTTGGCAAATTAAATAAATTGAAAAAAATAAAAAAATACCGAAAAATACTTCACACTATGCAGTCTGGTCCTTAACCTGTCCGGGAAATTACGGTCCGTGTAGGTAGCGCCCACAGTTCTGTTCAACGTTTGCACGGGCTCCGCCCGGTGGTTCCGTAGGTTGCATCCCGAGTACATTGTATCCGTACTCCTGCTTCGGAAACACGTATGTCTGGTCTGTACCGACTTCCGAAGCAGCTACGAATCAAACCTACAAAAAAGAATTATTGACCATCCCGGAGTGCCAATCGGTTCCCAAGTCTGTCCATCCAAGTTCCTAAGCTTCACCCTTGGTCAACCTCGCTTCGTCTACGATATTAGGAGGCACATAGCAAGTGTCGAGCTGGTTGCCTTACGAAAAATGCTTACAAAATAACCTAGTCTCGCCTAAGCAGTGCGCGCGCGCCTGTACCGCTCGGCTCTAGACCGGCGGCCAATCAGCTGGCCGCGTACTTTCACTAGCGCTGCGCTGACGCAACGGCGCGCTTTGTCCGTTCAACCCGACGAATGTAGGGCCCGCCGACGACTGTTGACTAAGGTCTGAGAGCCTTCACGCTTGGACGTATCGTCGTGAGTATTCGTACGAATTCTGCGAAACGTACGAATGGTAGTATGGAGTGGACGTGTAACTAGTTCGCAACTAAAGTGCGGCCAACGGAAGGACATAAGGATTGTAAACAAAAGTTTATTACTATACGGAGGGAGAATTCGAAAAGGGTCGGGATTCGATCGTGTAATTTGTACAAATGCCGTTAGAATGCACATCAAATATCGCCTTAAAATCACGGTCTGTCAACGGTTGAAAAGACCGGCACCGCATCCGCTTCCCTTAAGATCCGATCCCAGCAGTTGCAGATGTTCGGAACGACGGTGACTATTTTCCATCACCATGTGCCTCACTAGGCAATGAAAATATTATATAGAAAACCTACTAAATACAATTCGTCCAACAAAACGTCCACAACTCGTTCGTAAGACCTCTGTGGTGAGGAAGGTAAAATTTTGCGTTCCGTTAAATAAATCTGTTTAATATGTCAGCCATATTAAACAGCTTTATTGAGTTAATCTGGAGCTAATTCCGACGTCGACGCTTGTCTTACTTACTGGCTAGGCCCAACGAACGTAACAAGGACAGTCTCAGACTAATATTATTGGGAAAAAATTTGTATTACATATTTTTTTGCTTTTGATTGTTCAAAAGCTAAAAAATATGAAATTTTGTTAAACGTCTTGAGAGTCGAAGTTTGAACGTGAAATAATAGGTAGGCAACAACTGCGGATGCAACGATTGTACAGTCAGCTCGGTCAGAGATTGATATGAGGTTAGTGGTGTAGGTACCTACATGTGCAGCTCGTTTGGACCTTTAGCTGATTCGACAATCAGGTGAACTCGTTATAAATTGTTTTTGGTCACTATGCAGTGACAATTTTACCGCAAGACATGATAGACTCGGTTTAGAACATGAATTTTTATTTATTTCGTGTCATCATAATTATGCCGATAATTACCTTACTGTGAGACGTGATTAGGCTTTAATTTCAGGATAATTTTCTTCGCCATTATATCAACCTGGCGCACTTAGCAGCTACATAAAGCAGGAAAAGACTACTCACCACAGGCTCCGTGGATTCGTACCAGTGACATTATCACCCCAGGCGACACACCAATCTCTCGCCCAACGTTTTTTAACACTTATCGGTCACAATAAAAAGGCGTAAAACTTATTACCCCAGCGTTTCCAATAACAACCGCGTGCGCGTAGGTATTAACATTATGCAAAGTTTTAATTTAAACTAAGACTAATCGACTAATTTAAAGAGTGAGGGGCGTCGCGTAATCGGTCGCGCGCGTGACAATCGATTAGCGTGCGCCCGCGCCGGTGGCCGCGCGATACCGCACCCGCTGACTTGCACTCAAATATCTTCCGAACCAAATCGAGGGCATTCGAAGAACTCGCAGAACCGATAGCCGATGGGTACCATGGCCACATGTACCGGCAATCGCAGCGTGGAACAGCCGCCTACGAGATAGACAGATGACCAGTTAGTGATGAGCCGGTGGTTGCTTATGTCAAAGAGCCGGTTTGGAAGGTTTGGGAAGAATGTATTCAGCAGAGGACTTCCTTTGGCTAAAATTATGACCATGAAACGGATACGGGCATAATACGGAAAGGTTTCTTTGATAATACGTTTGGCGTTAAATGCCGGTTGGATTCTTGGCAGCCAGCGGGCACCGTCTTCCTACTCCTCTTGATCCACTTCGCTCGGGATTCGGTAACCTTGGTAGCGAGTTTATTGGGACGCATGTCATTCTTAACGACGTCAAACGAGCAAGCGAGCCTGAGTAAGTGTAAGTAATCACCACTGCCCATGCCCCCGAAAACCGGGGAGCGAATGCGTAGCCAGCCTTTAAAATAGGTGTAGGCTTGTTTATTAAGGTTTCATTACGGTAATAGTATGGTAAAATTCCATAGCATGTTCGTACGAGGCAGTGTGTCATGTCTAATAACAGACCACTGCTGGAACCTACTCCACATCAGTGGAGTTGAAAGGTCTACGGAGATGACAGAGGGTCAATGACGTAAACGACTCTGCCAATAGATGGCGTTGGTACTATTCTGCTTGCTCTGAACCAAGGCAAGGCCAGCTTGGATACCAAGGGTTCGCAGATTCGTGCCTGAATAGCCCGGTACCCATTAGCGGTTCAATTTCGCGTAATTCCTACGCAAGAGTTATCGACTCCCACGCAATAGAACTTTAATATAGCCCAAAATCGATAAATGTTATGTTATGTTGGTACAGACCTACCTACGGACTCGCTCCAAATACTGAGTTTGAGCAAATAGCCGTGATTAGACCGCCCACACGGCTACAGTCGCGGCGTACCTATGACAGGTAGATGTGTTTACTTTTTATGCAAGAATGCTTGCTTGTGTTATATATAATACCTACGATTTGAAGGAGATGTAAAGAAAAGGTAGCCAGTAGGCTGTAAAAATTTAAAAGATACATATCAAAACAACATGTTAGTTTGTTTTGGAAAACAATCTTTTCCATATCAAAGTAACGACAATACACGTGAAAGAAAAGAACATGGTACTAAAATATTATGGCTGTCTGAAACTATTTACCAACTACTTATCAATTTTACATTGAAAATGTTAACGATAAAAACTCAATAAGAAACAATAATAGATACCTAAATATTGACAGTTAATCTCTGTTTCCCGGAATTAGCTTTGAGACAACTTATCAGCCAAACAACCACAGTTCTGACTTAACTACGTAAGCTCGTAATCAACTTCCGTAAACTCGCTACCCACACAATTTATTTATTGGGTCACCGAAAAAATCCATACGGAACCGGTCTGGTTTCTATGTAGGCTATCTAGAATCTAGATAACGTACTCCCACACAAAAGCTACACCAGTCTATCTGACATATTGGTAAAAGGACAAATTAAAGCCCACATTCAAATGCGTTGATGTGCTGGTTGTTTTATTTTAGGTATTCCGATCAGTTACTTATGTTAGGAATGTACCAACTAATTACATAGTAAGTACCGGGCAGTCATCTGCAACTAAGATAAGTTGGTGAGTAATTGATTTGACAGTGTCATTTATATAGACAATAGCGGTCCTAATACTCTTCCCTGCAGTGCACCATTTTGAGAAATATTTAGAAATATAAACTACATATTAAATAGGTACTTGGGTAGGAAAGCAACATACTCTGGTACCTACTTAAACATAGAATTGTCAACTAAATTCATGGATTCTCCTAAATCAGCAATTCATAAAAACACGAATTCAAAATTTTATTATAAAACAATTTTATGTTGTTTGTCAATGTAATTCGATATAATATAATATACATTCTAGGATAAACATAATCTACAATAGGGATAAATACATTAATACGTGCAACAACAAATATACAAATTGAACGATAGATACGTATACATTGTCATGTACGGGATCTAATAGACTTCTAGGTTAGAAGTTCAACACCAAGTGAGTAACAAAGCCTGATAACACGTCATTTATTTATTGTTATATCTTTAGGGAATATGTGAATTCCTAGAAGAAAATCACGTATTGTTAAAAGAGGTCACCGTGGGGTATCAAGTGATAACGGGCAGCCGTGGTAGTGGCCATGTGATGGTCCAGTAGAACCTACACTACTTGTGCTAACAGTGTTTTGTGTATTGTATGTACCTATTTCAATGCTGCTATCTCCAGCCTTTACACAAACCTTTCACAGAAAAACAAAACCTACTAAATATTAAGACACTCAAGTCCCATTTAGGACTGTTGAGAACAAGTTCCATTGGGGACTGTTGAGAGCTGTTGATTAATCATTTGGAACATGGCATGAATGGAACATGCAAATTTAATATCAAAGCGCTAATTAATTATAATAACTAACTTAAATAAGTTATGTATAAATTAAAATGTAATGATGTTCCACTAATGAATGGAACAATATATTCGACGATACGCTTTATCCACTGACTTGAATATATTTGGAAGTTCTCATTCAGAACACCAAACGATCAAACGTGAACGGTATAACTTCGTGTCGAATGATTAAACAAATACAGACATTGATTTTTCTCGGAAAGGTGAGGCGTATGTAACGAATCAAAATCAATCTAAGTACCTATAGATAAAACTGGCAGTAAATATGGACACGCTCACGTTAATAATATCTGTGGGGATTGCGTTAGAACTGTGCCTTTTAAGTTTCTAATACCCTTGAATAGTACTGGGCTTAGCAATCTAGTAGGTACCGGCTCAGCCTTGGCATGCCACATGCCGATACCTTTATCACCAGTCCCAGCCCAGCTATTAATAAGCTCAGACACTATCAGTGCTTAATAAGTGCAAGATATTTGTACAAGCCTTGATCTAGTAACCATTTCGAATAAACTTTCATACCTAGGATCTCTAACTTTATTCTGGTTAGCTACAATAGATTTTTTTCAGTTAGAGTTTATGGGCTTATTTCGAATCGATATAGATGGATTTTGTATAAAGAGGTGCTTTAGTCGCGTAATACTGGCTTATCGGCAGACCGACCAGAATGTTTAAATTGTATCTCTCCTGTATCCTCGTGTTTCTTAATTATCCGATAAACACTCGTTCGTCGAATATTTTTTTATGAAAAGTGAGCAGCATAGCAGATTTACCGTTTAATTTATGAAACCGATTTATACGATTCGCCAATATTTCCTGTTCTTGTCGCTTCATTTTAGAATTAAACAGCAATAACCGAAAAATATTTTGCAAACAACGGATGGTTTGATGTTTATTGTCAATGCAATTAATTTTATGTGACCAGTATTACAAAAGAAATATAGTCTCTTTACTTTTATGACACACTTTAAATTAAAGGAAAGGAAGGTCGGTATATTCGCTACATGTAGCATAGAACAGGAGCCCAAGAGGGTGTCCCGTTTGACAATTTTCACGAAAACTTGGGCGAAACATATATCCAAAAAAGTATACGAAAATTGTGGAATTGTGGAAACACATTTAATAGGTGAACTAACTTGATGAATGGTGGCATTCTAGCGTTCCATCATGTGTAATGTTATGTAAAATCAGTAGGTATACGTTTTGTTCTGAATATTTTGCATAGGTTGCCCATGGACTAGGAGACACATAATATATCTAATAAAATGAAATCAACATGAAACTGTTGCTAACTAAGTTATAATTATCAACTCTGCTTATATGTTTTCCTCACTATACAAATGTAAGTAACAAAGTAACAAGCATATTTTAGGAATTTATTTGCGCCCAATTACACGCAAAAATAACAAACTACCTCTCTAAGCCCCACAATGCCCTGGCAATGTCGATCCTGTACAAATACGCAAGCTGAGGGTAAATACAAAATAAATTTCTTTTCTAACTTCCGTGTGTTCGTATCTAATAGGTACATATAGCGGAAGGATGCCTAAAGAATAATAGCCAACAATGTCAGAAATAAAGTAAGACTCGGATATTATCAAGAAGAGATCTCTTTCGGCAATAAGGCCGCCTTGGTAGTACCTATAATTAGTTAATACCAGTTTGTCAGGCTTTGTTCATATCTCGTTGTGATGCAATGAAGACAATTGATTCATTCAGTTAGCATCTAAAATTAGGAGTTTGCGCTTCATCATTTTTAACATAAACTGGAACCTTCTCTAATTGAGTGCTTAACCGCTTTAAAGTTTGCCAATCCTAATGTTTGGCAGGCAGGGAGATCAGTGTTGAAAAGACACTAAAGAAAACGACACGTGTCCCTTGTTATATGAGTACAGTCATTGTAATTTTAATGAAGTTTCTAGACGCTTACCTATATTGTTTGAAATAAAATTTTACTTATGTTCATTCAGCTCAATCGGAAACAGGGAAGTGGGTCAAATTAACTTGCAATATTTGACCCACTTCCCGGTGTAAATAAAAGCTTGTAAATGGCACTTTGTTAATATTTGTAGCTTGTAAATAAAGTAGGTACTTAAAGAGTTCATCATTTTTATTTGTATTTCTCAGGTACTCGTAGAATCAAGGACACCGACAGACACCGGCAGCGCTTTTCTGGACGAAGACGTTATAAATAAATATTTGCTTTCTTTCTTTATTATAATATCTTACAGAAGACCCTTAACCTAATATTACTCGCCATTATGTTTCAGTGCTCAGTTTACGTAAATTGGATTAGATTAGATTAGTTTAGGCTCTGTTTATGTTTGTTATCCCATGTTACTTACAATAAAAGTAACTTTTACAACTTAAACTAAACGTAAAGTTGTAGTACCTACACTTTTTCTTAAATTTAAAACTTGTAAAAAGAAAAGTCGGATAGTCATTGTCTACTGCGATGTTATTACCTACAGGTAGGTACAGACCAGGTTACTGATATACGAAGGACACTACGGGTGCGCAATTCAGTAGAGCGCGGATGGCTTTTAATCTATGGCTTTTGTCTTTTTTCCAATTTGGTGATTGGCAGACGTGTCAATAAAGATGTCGAGATATTTCCCTTCTTTCCTTAATAGTTGGTAACTTTTTTTAAAGTACCAATCTTTTCAGCAGGATCCGACAATACAAGTAGTATATATAAAAGACACCACTAATGTACGAGCATCCTAGTAAAGATATAAATTTTCCTAAGACTCGCAAACAAGGGACACCAAGCACAAAGACAGAAGGTAAACTTTCAAAGATACACTAAAACTTTAATCTTTAAGAGGCATTAGACCTTAATTGTTCGAGTAACTTTAAACAGAATTAATTTGGGACAAGAGAGCAAAGTTTAGCTGCAGGGCTCCGTCGGCGATGAAATTTCAATGAAATACAGCTGGGCGTTTAAATCAATTAGGATAGGGATAGTTTTCCTAATAAGGATTGACATAGAGTTTAGTTTTGGTCGGTGATGCTAACAATACACGCGGAACGACAGCGGACCGATGGTATTCATATTATATCAATATTTTGTTACTACCTGGAGAGGTTTTCCCTGGAGAGTACAACATGGAGTTCTTCAAGAAAGAAGTGAAAAGGTTTGTAAAGGGTCGGCAACGCATGGGTGATAGCAAACGTCCATAGGCTGCGGTGACTGCTTACCATCAGGCAGGCCGTAAGCTTATTTATTTATTTATTTATTTATTTAACCATTTATTGTACACAATTGTTGTATTGTAGCTTATTTGCCACCAGTCGTAAAAAAAAGTTTTGACGTAAATGCGATGAACATCTTCCACATCGGCCCAAAGGGCATTCCAGATAAATTGTATATGTCTAATTTCGTAACTTCAAATCCAAAATTTCAACAACCAGGTTGTTATTTCGTCACTTAGAATTTCTTACACGCAAGGAAACTCTTCACCAGTGAAACATCGCATTGTATACCTAAACATTGTTCAACGGAAGTGTGCTCTCAGCAGAGTGCAATTAAAGCCCGTTTATAAGTCTCCGCTTACAAACCGCGTACGTGTCGCGTCCGCCTACTTACCGCGTAGCGACCGAACAAGATATCGAGTCCGCTAACTTACTATGGCTCGATCGAATTGTAATTGGCTCGCAATCGCAGCTCAATGGCAGTGTGACACGTTTTCGATATTCTGCTAATGTTACTAATAGTTAAACCGAATTGTAATTTAATCGAAATCGTAGCTCAATGGCAGTTTTACGCGTGTTTAGTATTCTGCTAAAATGAAAACTGCCGTTGGGCTGCTATAGCGATCCCATCACAATTTAATTCCATTTCTATCGAGCCAAGTAAATTAGCGGACTCGAGGCCCTGGCAACGCGCAGTCTATCGACGTGACGCAATAATCCGGGCGCTGCACGGTGGCTAAGCGAGCGCTTCACGAACAGATAATAACTTAACCGACAGAAAAAGTCGAATAATACCCGACCATGTTTTAAACCAGTTATAATGAAATAAAGCATAGAACTTAATGGATTGAACTGCCTTTCGTGTAAAGAAAACCGTATCGAAATCGGGTCGTCCGTTCGGGAGCTATGGAAGCACAGACAGACACGTCAAACTTATGACCCCCTCTTTTTTCATTGGCGGATAAAATAAGCTTTCCGTCATTAGCATAAGCACCAAAATTGCAAAAGCATTTGGGGCAACGCACGCAGAAATCGCGTTCAGTACGGGCTCTTATTCTACAAATTATGTAAAGAAAACAACAGCTCCGCCTAAGAATAACATTTCAACGAGGAACACTCGCGACGTGTAAATGATATGGTGACATTATAATGGAGAGGAGTGACTGGATACAACATGCGGATGACCTTTGCAAAGGTCGGAGCAGATTAATACAGGTGCCACAAAGTTGGGCGTGTGGAAAGCAGCTGCTTTTATAGTGATGATGATTCTCCATACGAATAATCTCACATGAAAAATATTGGTTCCAAACAAGCTTTTATCGCGCGATACAGTACTCATCAAGACCATTTCTAAAGAGCCCAAACACGATGTGGTTATCTTGTTGCGTTCAGTAGTTCCTAACGCCGCCTTCCGTCATCATCATCAGACCTTCAATATCAACTAGGGGTATAATACTCATTGAGGCCATTCCTTAGAGCCCAAACACGATGTGGTTATCTTGTTGCGTTCAGTAGTTCCTAACGCCGCCTTCCGTCATCATCATCAGACCTTAAATATCAACTAGGGGTATAATACTCATTAAGGCCATTCCTTAGAGCCCAAACACGATGGTATTATTTTATTTTGTTCATTAGTTGCTGTGACCACCTTCCGACTCCATGTGTGAAATGGGTCAAATTAGGCTAAGAATATTTGCCACGAATGCTTGGCAAAAAATAAAACAACTGACAGAGACCTAACGGTACGTAATGCACCATGAGGGGTGCCAGTGTCGTTCAGTAGTTTCCCTAGATAGATATTCCCTATTAGCGACATTTAATTTATTTTACGACACATTTGTCGGACTTGAGTTTCAGATTCCCACTTCACTACAACCGTCGTCGCGTAGAATTGTTGGCCGTGTCGTGTCCGGCAGAATAGAATAGCACCAACCCCTTACACGCGTGGGTGTTGTACAAAGCGACTAATGTTTTCGAGGCAAAACTTCTAGAGTCTGCGTAGGCTGGAAAATGGGCGGCAGCGTTTTCTATTGTTATATTTATAACACTGCAAACTCCAACCTGTCTGCCAAGCGTGAAGGTAAGCAAAAACCTCACCTTTCGTTGGAGAGGCCCTAAGTTCTGTCTGCAGTGGACTGTTATGGATAACTGTGGACAGGACAACTGTGAAGATGTTAAATTGTTTTTGTGTTTCTGAAACGCACTTTAACCACTATCCTAAAAAAAAACATCTTGGCGTTAATGTCCCGGTTGTGCTCTCGCGCGCGGGCTCGAGGTACCTGGGTCCGCCTTGACCATTATCCAAGATTTGGCAGATCTAGTTATTACAGGGAAGCTACTGCCATATGACCTTCGTGACCCTGTTGACAGGGGAACCTGACCAGATTGGATCATGGTTTTCACTATCCTAATTGTATATAAAAAGTGATTTCGCTACAGTAGAGTAAATAATCCCTTAACAGAGGGGAATATAAGGTCATAATAAACTCTCAACTTCCAGTAAACTAAGTCACGAACAACAGCGGAGGAGCTACGGATTGCAACTTCTACGCTAACAAATAATACAACTTTAGTTGTGCAAGATCATGCGAGGTAAAGTGAATAAACCAGTGAAGTAACCTTGTGTTCTACCGAGCGCAAGTTCTGTTGTAAAGAAGATGATTTAGTTAAGGTCTAGCTTGTTTTATTTGGCTTCAAGATCTGGGGCGTTCAATTATAATTGCAAGCATTACGGATGTACTCGCAGTTTCTTCATTCCAATTGGACTTTCTAAAATGCTTTTGGAAACAAAGAATTAAATTGAAGACAATTTATGTCGGACGAGGAGTTTTGGTTTGACTAGTAGATCCGGCGGACTTCGTTCGCGTACACCTACTTTACCCCTGCCTACCTTTTTTATCTTGCTTTTAAACCTTCCTCTTGAATCACACTATCTATTGTTGAAACCAGTATTAAATCCGCTGCGTAGTTTAAAAGATCTAAGCGTACATATATACATAGGAATAGTCGGCCTGAAGCGACTTTGTTTAGATAAAAAGATTCAATATCTTTCTCTTTATTTTACGAAGTACTGGTACCTACCTACATGCTTAGTTTAATAACAGACGCATCTCAATAGTCGCTCATCATAAGTGTTAAGTCTAGGCCAAAAAAGTCACATCTCGCTGTATCAAACAATTTTAAGTAATGCGAAACATTTCGAAAGTTACTATGTCTGTCTGTTACGTTGTCAAACCTAAACCTCTGAACATAATACGATATTTGGCAGGGATTGTTAAAAACCGCACCAGATATTACGCAAGAACTCTACATACGTTGTCACTGTGTATCGCCGTCAACTATTACAATACACGATCTATCTTATCCTTTAAAACGAATCACAATAGAGCAAAAATTATCACTTAGCGGAAACAGTAGTTGACGGTACACTTCTCACGACTTTCTTAAGATTTGACGCAATTTCAATCGAAAGCCGGTAATCTACTATACAATCTCGATCTTTGCCAGACTGAATAAGCTGTTTCTAGATTTTACCTGTAGCAGGACTCTGTTACTGAGAAGTCCGCCTGTGTGGGTAGCCAGCATAATTACAGGGATACATTACAATCATCCAGTGGTCTGTGTGACACAGCACCTCTGCATTTTTGTTATATGAAAACTAAATAATGAGTAATATGACCAGTAATAGACCATACATTTTAAAATACACAGCACAAGTATGCGAGAAAAGGCGCGACATGATACTGTTATCTCTTTCATTTTAGTATCTCAATTCCTTCTCTCAAGAAGGAAGCAAAGGCTCTTTCGCAGCGCGAGCTATGTCGCGCTTATGCTAGCCGTACTGTACTATATAAAATAGGACATGTTCATTCCTCGGACGCATCATCACTCATCAAGGTGAGCAAGAACGCAAATACAAAAAATATATATCTGTAACTTCATTGTATATTTTGTTAAGCCTCGTACAACATAACTAATTTAAGGCAGTACCTACTCGACACTTTATGTGTCAGCCGTTTGCCAGAGGTCGCGATTGTCACAGGAACGCATAAAAGTTTAGAGGCACTAAAGCTGTGCAATTTGGAAATCGACCTGTCCATGATTCATACTCACTGAATAGAATATCCATAGAAGTAAACAAATATATACCTAACGTAGGTATTAGATTATTAGTGGACCCGGCGCGACGTCGTTCGCGTACATCTACTTTACCCCTACCTACGCTTTTTTTCTTGCTTATAAACCTTTCTCTTGAATCACTCTATCTATTGTTGAAAACCGCATTAAAATCCGTTGCGTAGTTAAAAAGATCTAAGTATACATAGATACATAGGCACAGATGGTTAGAAGCGACTTTGTTTTATACTATGTATAGATTACGGAAAGTTAGTATTTGGCACTGGACTGGCAAGTGTTAAACGGGCTATACATAGAAGGCGAAATATTTCAAACGGTGCGGGATTTAAAATTTCATTTAGTTCCAGTACAAAGTTTCTCAAGTATTTTTCCAGTCACTGATCAGCTGATAATCCTCTAGGGAACCAAGGAGCTGAAAGATAAGCTCAATCAGTTTACGTTGAATTTTCTCTTCATTTTCTTTAGCCGGGAACTGATGCGCGGGAGTATTTATAGTACAGTCGGACTTTGTATTTTTATGTTGAACTCGCCGTAGTAGTGACAATAAACTACGCCTGCGCACCTTGATACGTTGTACCGACGCCGTAGTGAAAATAAACTGCGGCTGCGTACCTTGATACGATGCTGCCGTGTGTTACGATGCACGCCATTCACGCGAAGGTTAATTTATAACTGATGTAACATTTTCACAAACGACTCTAACTAACATGCACTTTAGATGACTCAGAACCGTTTAAATTGAAGCACATGTATGGTTTTTTATTTTCAATTCGTAATCATGGTTGAGGTTTTGACTAAAACGTAGATACTGAGATATAATCTTCACCTTTCACTTTATATCAGAACATAATTAAAAATTGTAAGTACCTAACAATTATGAACTTTTGACATGTATATTTATCAAAATAAATTGAATTGAATAAATAATTTTATAATCGAGATTTACTGCTAATATTTTGGATATCCAATTACGTTAGAAGGATATCCGTAACATTGGCTAACCTAGTTCTCATGTACCCATAAGTACTGTACTTTTAATTAAAGACATTTGAGACCATTCCCATGACTGAATTTTTGTTATCATGTTACTGATATTATAACACCTATTAGAGACATATAACACCTAGACATGAATTAAGTATAAGAATTATATTTTAGGCAAATCCCTAGCACCTAAAAGCCTACCTTCGTTTTCTATAAGATCCATTAGATAGACATTTTGTAAAAACATTCCCATTATATCAAGAGACATCATTTTCTTATCTGTTATTCTATTTTAGGTCTCGTTATTCGATTGATCTAAGTATTTATGATCTATCGTACCCATTTTGATCGGCCTACGTTGGCTTCGTTACGTATTAAACTATCTTACGAATAACTGTCCTTAGTAGGTACTTAGAATTGATTGAACAAAACAAATTGTCTTTATATTTTATGTAACTAAGTATGCCACCAAATGGAGTCTATGGAAAATACCTCTTTGTGTCTGTAACTACTATTATTATCTACAAACCACTGATTAAATACAAACTGATGATTTAAATTGCTTTCGATCATAAAACACTATTCAGTCTTAAGTACTGTGAACTTTTTTGCGAATCGGGTGTTGAAATAAAGATAAGTATCTCTTTTTATAATTATAAAATCAATTTTGCCCGTTTAACAAGACATCATTTTATGAACAAGGCAATTATCAACAAAATTAAATCGTTAATATTGTCTGATTGATTACTCATACAAAATTTTATTGAGTTCGCATTTCACGTTTCCAAGAAACTGTAAATTTGCGGATTCCATCGTTTTCGCAATTTCAAATCGGCAATTTCATATCTATGAAATAAGGTACCTAAGTAAGTGAGCAAACACATGCTTAATGAAAGGTACATTCCGCGGAGACACTTGCAGCCGATTACTACATAAATCGCACTCAATAGCATTCGGCGAGTGTCTTGGAACCCGCTGCTACATTGTTGCAATAGCATTGCGTTTGCCGACTGGCGGGTCAATGCAATGATCTGAATTTCTCTAACGCATACGGGGACGCCGTAAATCGTCGTACCTACACTGCACATCAGATGGACGGCCGTTTAGTCGGCATGAATAGTTTAATTCACTTACAGATTGTTTAGGCAGCTCTCCGATGTATTCGGTTGCAACTTTGATTTATCTACATTTAATTTAGAGACGACTTTCATGTTCGAAATTGTTTGGAACATAATATGGTACAAAAACAACGAGACTCTTATTGCACACTGGATTCTCGATAAGAAGAAAATCAGCATTAGATACTGCAGGTACTTATTTTGGTCTACCCTCGCATCTAGTTCGATTTTTGATGACTTCGTCGGAATTACAGTGTTAAAAGGCGGTATTCGCAAGTTTTAAGTGGACAGAGCTAAATGAAGGTCCCCATTTCGCAAGGGCTAACTGGACCTTCCACCGGCTTCTACGTAAACGGGTTGCTCGGTCGATGAACGCAATATTTATAAGAGCGAATGTTTTGAAACGAAACGCTTTAACGAAAGGTGTATTTTAATTCGGGATACGTTACCTGTTGCGGGGTACATAAATATTAGGTGGTATTAGCACAGTGTAAATTTACCGAATAATAACATAAGTATCCGGTTGAGTTGAACCTAATTTGTTTTTCGGTGTTCGTCGGCTGAGAGCGGGTGACGGATAAACAGAGAATTGGCAGGCGAGCACTGCGCGGCTGGGAGTCTGGGACCCTCGCAGGGCCCGTCCGCGGACTGGCTCAACAAGTGCTTCGCCGGGCACCGCTTCCGACGGCCCACCAGCCGAGTGGAATTCTCAAGACGGAGGCAGCGATCGTGAAAACTGGGCCGGACATATATGCCGCGGCCGTGGCCGACTTCCACTCACTTCGCTTTTACACTAATTAGACAAACCGCACCTGCTGTATGTGACTGGTTGATCTGCGAGTGTGTGTCCGCTCCGGGTCGGTCCACTGAGGGCTGCACTCCGAACACTGTCTCACGGCAAGTGCGTTGTTTACGCGCGGGTACTGTCGCGGCGCGCACGGGCGTTGGACTCGACGGCAGTCGCGGTACTGCCGAGTGCCGACTCGCCGTCGCGATCGCGCGGCCCGCGGCGGAGCGGCGGACACCGGCCGACAATCCGCGACTCCGATACCTACATAACGTAACTTAACTCCATAATATTTTATAGTTTCGTAACGAGATTACCGCTCGGCTAATAGACGCCGCGACACCGGGAGCAGCCGCGGGAGACGCTGAGCCTCGATGACGGCTTATCGCTCCATGAATATTCATCCCCTTGCTTAATGGAAAGTCGCTCCATATTTTACTCGGCCCGGTAATTCGAGAAGTTATTAGTCCTTCGTCTCTAACGATATGGAGATGGAGCCTACTTTATTGGGCGTAGGAAGTAATGGCGACCGGTTTTTTGGGCGATACGCATCCCGCCGGGAGTTGAGTGACGTTAAGGGATTCTAATTGGTTCTCAACACACGTCTACTTACAGGTACGATATCCCAATAGATTCTTAATGATACCTTAAACGCGAGTTGTCCCTATTCGTGAGCTGAGCTTATTTCAATCGCATGATACCTAGGTATTTAATAGACATGGCGCACTAGGTTGCCTAGACAGCAGATATGTTGAAAACGTGAGCCATAAACCCGAGATAGAACCGTGTCGCAGAACTTGAGTTAGCGCTTTATTTTATTTACTAGACCTACTAACCGGTTAAGTTATTCCACATGTAGCTACTTGCAATTCAACGTTTATAACTAGGTACCTGTATTAATGATTACAATAAAACAAAGCAATGGCGTCTATTTTATTGCTTGCACCTGCATCCGATTAATCAGATTTTGATGCGGTTTTTATTTTAAAGAATTAACGCTAGGTAAGCGGCTATGTTTGCACAGCTATTTCGGTAAAAGAAAATAAAAAGATACCAATTTACCAAATGATAATAGATGGTGTATGTACTTGTAACTTACCTACGTAAGATAATGCTCTTTCTTTTTTTGGATCTATTATTTTTAGCTTTGTTTATTTGTGTCGTGACATGGTGTCTTGTATCAAAAATACATACTCGTCGATCCTTCTATCTCTCCTCTATTTTTACTAATTATTTATAGAAAAGATCAGGCATGCCCACCACCAGGCAGACTTGAAAACATCGTGATTTGTGACTCAAAACTAGAGTGATAAAGAATGAGCATGATCTCTTTTCAGAAAATTTTAATTAGAATTTAATTTCATTTGAACAGCAGTATAAAGAAAGTGCGAATAGCCATGGACCCGCGACTAACCGCTTGAAAGCTGATGATGAGCCATGAACGCCATCCTCCAACAACCAAGACTTGAAAACATCATGATTTGTGACTCAAAACTCTCAAATCTTAGAGAGTGGTTAGGAATGAGCATGGTCTCTTTTCAGAAAATTTTGAATTAGAATTGAATTAAAATAGTACAGCAGCAGAAATAGTGCGAATAGGCATGGAGCCTGGCACAAGCCGGGACTAACCGCTCGGAAGACGATGAAGAGCACTGAACGCCAACCTACGATAAGAAATGGAAGAAAAATAGAAAATAATATACTTTGCTGGTAACACAATTCTGCATAGACAGCTGTTTACACGCAAAACGCTTTCCCCCAGTATTGTGCGCCGAATTCGTCAACACGTGTTACGACAGGGAAGCGACAGTTCGCTGCTATTGACTATTAACCTTGCGTTGCGCGTAACAATAAAACGTTATTAGCGTTATAACCACGTTACTGAGACGCGAACACGCGCCTGAATCACGTTACGGCGTAATTTTAAAACACAACAAAGACAAAGTTTGTTTAAACTCAAATCTTTTCTAATCTACAGCACCGATTAATGAAGCAAAACTAAGAACCATTATTAGATCACAAAGCTAACCACCATTAGACGACCTGAGTGGTTCAGTTGATTAATATGCCGGTCGCCATGCAGAGGCCCAGGGTTCGATTCCCGTCCCGAGCAGAATTGAACTTATTAATTTTAATTTCTGTTACAGGTCTGGATGTAGTATGTATTAAAAAAAAGTATTAAAGTAGTTATCAGTTATCTAACACCTCTCTTTTTTCGTCGGGGGTTATAAGGCGGATTCCTTCACAGACCGTCTCGCTGGCCTAAGCCATACTAACCTCTAAAGGTTAGTACTTTTCTGAGTTATGTACATTAATTGATCACTAATCGATGCTCTGATGCCGTGAGGGAAAACGTCATAATGAAACCTGCACGTTCCTCCCAATCAGGTCAGGTTCCTCTGGTAACAGGGTCACGGAGGTCAGACGGCAGTCGCTCCACTGTAATTATCTGACCTGCCAAATCCGTGATCATAGTCAAGGCGGACCCCGGGCCCTCGCGTGCGAAATCAGATTAACGCCAAGATGATATTTTTTGAAGGCGAATTCTTCAACATGCAAGTATTATATCACATATCACACGCACATATCAACAGCCCACTGTTGGACTTGAGCCTCCTGCACATGATTGGAGGTTTTTGCCATCATCTATCTGCACGCCTAGAGGCAGGTTGATTAATAAACAGAAAATGCTGCTGCCCGTTGACTGTCTACAGAGCTCCTATAGTTCATGCCAAATGCATTGGCAATAGTGGACATTGATCTCTCGGTCAGAACTAATTTGTAAACGGTCAAAAAGACCGCTGTAACGCTTAAGATAGTCGTATTAAAAGTTAATAACAGTTTTCATGTATTTTTTATAAAATAATGCCAGTAGCTGGCCGAGATATCAAGGCACGCTATTCCCAATTCACTTAGCACGAACTATAGCTGCTCCGCCACTAAGATATTTGTGGCCTTGTGTGATATTCTTTTGTACAAAATCGCTTTCTACGTCTCTCTGTACATCCACTAACTCCACCTAAACAACGCAATGGATTTTGATGCAGTTTGCACTAGGTATTTTTTTACAAGCTTTACGACTGAGTGGTTCAGTTGGTTAAGTTGGTCTACAACACAGAGGTCCCGGGCTCGATTCCCGGCCGAGCAGAAATTGAAGTGATGAATTATAATTTCTGTTACGGGTCTGGGTGTTACATGTATTATAAATATTTATGTAAAAAAGTATATAAGTAGTTTATCAGTTTGCTTAGATGGGGCTAGATGGCGCTGTGTGAATTGCCCAAGCAATGCAATGTTGTATGTAACACTTCCCGGTGTTCAATTGAGCTGAAATTTGGTATACCTATGTAGAGCTTGTCTAAGCTGAAATGACGCGCCCCACTACTTAGTTAGTTGGTTTCAAATTCAAATTCAAATTCAAATCATTAATTTAATGTTGGTATCCAAAATACACTTATCGACGTCATTATAAAGTATAACAAAAGTATCATATAGTAGTAATCATATCAAATAATTCATAACACAATTATATACAGGATGTCCCAAAAAATAGTGTCAAGCGAAAGTCCAGAGACAGAGCACCCCTTGAGGCATCCGAATCACCCCCATGTATACCTAGTCGCAATTCAAATAATACTGCAAATATTAATAACGACACCTTATCTGTGTGGGAGCGTCGACTGCTCAATCGAACGACGCGTGTTCCTACGTTTGAGTCTCACCGGCAACTGAATGACCAATTACAACGGCATTTGTATATGTATTGCGTCCATATTTTAAATTTGCTTGTGTGCGTTAATGCGATAGTGGGGCGCGTCATTTCAGCTTAGACGAGCTCTAACTTTGATGTCTATGCATTAATATGGTACCATGGAGCTGGTCTGATGTTGGAGTCGGAAGGCGGTCATAGGAACTACTGAACGCAACAAGATAACCTTGGTCTTGAAATGGTCTTGATGAGTAAGTACTATACCTACTATTACGTACCGCGCGGTAAAATCTTGTTATGATAAAATATTTTTCATTTGAGAACTTATTATCCCGCTTAGGTGGCAAACAAACGTACTGACCGCCTGGTGGAATTTGGTAACCGTAGTCTATGGATTGCAATACCAAGTTTTCAGTATTGTTTAGAAATTACGTCAACTGCTAATTTATTGAGACTTGTTAAGAATTGTGTGCGTATTCAACTGTGTAAACAGAAGTTCTAAGTAACTTCCTATCTATTGTTTTCCTAGTGCTATTTACAAGGTGTTAAATCTGTTCCTAATATCCATGCAAGAACATCTTAATTGTGCTTTTGACAGGCAATCATTGAAATATTGTCGTTTTGTTTTGCTCAATTTAAAACAACATTGTTATTTGTATAGAGCTAAGAAGTTAAGCTTGATGCTCATACCTAGATTTCGAAACAAAATGCAGGTGAAAGAAACGAGTACCGAAATGACGACTAGTGGGTTAAAAGGAAAAACTACGCACCTGCTGCGTATTCAGGCCTACTTTCTTCGGTTGTAGACTGCAGGGTAAGCTGGTTAAAATGATGAACAGTGAACTGTAGTTTTAAATGAATTTAATGCGTTGAACAATTAATTACAAGGGTAATGAGAGGATGCTGATCCTCGTGAAAGGTAGGTAAATAGAGAATGGTTAAGCAAAGGTAGTTATAATGTACAGCCAAAGTTGGTTAAGCCAAAGTGACAATGCGGCAGAAGCTGGAACATGCCATCTAAAAGCAGCCTATTCACTCTAGCATAGAAACAGACTCGCAGCCAACGTATTCCAATACTCAGCCATGCCTTACACAATAGAAAGGTACAAAGCTTGAAAAAATGTGCGGATAGATGGATTAAAGATTTATGACATTAGGGTGAAAGGGTGGAACGTCAGTCTTATTTTTTTTATTTTTTATTTAGACAACAATAAATATGACAATTCAATTAGTTCAGGCACTTAAATCTACTAAAGATTTGTAATGTGCCAAGGTGTTCACTTAAGGATAACAATAGGTTTGTAGGTACATAAACTCGCGCGCGGCGATCACTAACCCACCTGCCAACAAACGATATAACGATAGGTAACTATAGTTAAAGTAACCAAATTCTTCATAACAAGAAACAAGACTGTGGAATATTGTACTCGATATCTATACTTACATAATTTTAAAGAGAAAAGATTTTATTGTTTGTCGTTTGTCGTATGGTTTGTTTGTTTGTTTGTAATGGATAAATTAAAAAACTACATAACCAATTAAAAATAAAAATTTTACCTATAGAAAGCTACATTAATTCAGGGGGGGTAGCGGTGGAAGGGCGGGAGGTGGGTGTAGGTTAGGGTAGGGGTGTCGCGCTGAGCCCACTAGTTATTTATAATGTACTTATTCATCACAGACTGGCAATTTGTTTTATAAACAGTCTCAGGTAGGTATTTCACTGCCGTCACACCTCAAATAAAATTCATAAGTTACGACCAAATTAAGACCTTATTTAATAGTTTTCTTGTTTGCATGTACCAAGAGCTACTCGTAAGTTCTCGGCGATCATGGTGAGGTTCGCCGCCGTTCTCTGTGCGTATTCCACTAGTATGAGTGGGCCTATATTTATTTTATGTATCTACATTAGCAGTAGGCGTAGGTACCTATTAAAGGCGAATACCCACGCATTTATTTTCTCTGCATCGGAAATGTATTAGCTAAATGGACGAAACCTCTTCGTAAGGCAATTATTGCCCGGAATTACTTCTGGTTCCTTTTTCGATATAAGTACTCGAGTTGGGGATTCGTATACGATTGTAATGCCAAGAGACCATTTGGTTTCGGTTTCGGTTTAATCCTATGAAAGCCGTTGGTTATGCAGAAATAAGTAAAGGATATTTTTTTAAAGGTTTGGTTTTTAAATTGAAATATAATAAAGACCTCGGTAAACTTTTTATCTGTAGGTTAGTTATAAGGTTTTTTTTGTTAGGATAGGTTGTATTTTTTATAAAGAAAAAGATTTAATCCGCCACCGCGGATTCCTGTGATATCAATTCCGCCTGGATACTCTGACCAGAAAAAGGGGAAACTCAGAAAGTTTTAATATTTATAAGTTCTACTAACCCTACGTTTTTAACTTTACTACTAACAATGTATGGGCTAATATATGACTAGTTAAGTTAAACTTGTAGGCCGCCTTTGTTCATATGTAATCCTTACAACAATGTAGGTAAGTACTTGATATTGTTGTGTTTTATGAACAAAAAACTGTATATCTATCTAAGTATCTATCTACAATTGGTGTTATCGGTGAACCCGGCGCGACTTTACCCCTACTTACCCTTTTTTCTTACTTACAAACCTTCCTCTTAAATCACTCTATCTATTGTTGAAAACCGCATTAAAAGGCGTTGCGTACTTTAAACGGTTTAAGCTTACACAGGGACAGACGGCGGGAAGCGACTTTGTTTTATACCATGTATAGAAGGTAACTTATGTTATAAAACAATTATCCCTGCATTTGTATTTACCGTCAGCTATTGCTGCATTAATCGTGAGCAAACGTTTCCTAAGACTTCGTGAAGAAGCTCTTCCAATTAGCCACTGTCGATGTGCTAGTATTTCTCTTTGTCGATTCTGGATGACACAGTTACAACTGAGACATGCATTCTCACAATTTGAATTTCCGAATTTGTAAATCCGAGCAAAATTATCTTATACAATTCCGTGCACAGACGTTCGATCAATAAATCAAGCTTATCAGCGCAATCTTCCAGGGATCGGAAACAGATCAACGAAGGTTACGCTACCCGACACCCACGTCTACCAGACAATACCTACAGCAAGTAGGTCGAGGCCGCATGGATTATCCAGCTTTTGCCTACACGCGTTCAGAAATTTGATTGAGACAGAATTAAAGGAAAAAGAAAATAAAGATATATCCGGCGAGATATCAGTTTGCTTTCCCAAAAGAAAATAATCTAGGAGATAACTCCTTGTCTACGCGGATAAGCCAGAGGCGATAGAACACAACGGTGAGTTATTAGAGAAATAAGTACTAAAGGAAATTATAAAAAACAGTGTGTGAAAATCACTCTTCGCTGCGGCCAAAAAGCATCCATACAATCAATTACAAATTACAATACACACTAAATACGTATTTTACTCTCCACACGTTGTATTTATCTATTTAAAACGTATTCGTCCGCGCCTCACATAGCAGGTCTCACTGAAAACCAGCCCCCTGGTCCCCGCCAGTGCATGAGATGAGTGAGGTCCCGGTCGATGCATGAGGATGTGATGTGGCTACACACCACACCACATCCACATGCAACGGCTCTGTTCTTCATTTTTCTTCCACTTACGTATGTTTATCTAGTTATTGTTTCATTATTACATTTGTTTTAAATTATTTTGTATGTGCATTTTAATGTAACTTTTATTTTGTTGTTACTTTTTTAATATGTTTCATGGCTCTGGATTCGAGCCACTGACCTCAAATAATACCCGTATTGTTGGAGGTCAGTGATTCAACCCCCTTTTAAGCCATTACATTATGCGTTTGTGGTGTTAATGTGTGTAAATAAATGTATTCTATGTTATTAAAACTTGACTTCCAGATTGGGCCATCTACACGCCAGTCGCGGTGACCAAATTTCCGAAATCATTAGTTAGCGGACCCAGACTTTCATATTAGCCGACCCGTAGACGTTAGGAGTAGGTCCGCCTAGGGCACCTAGGGGTGTCTATATAGATATCTATTCGATCATTATTATGGGAGGCATCTCAAAAGAGGAGGATACAACTCTACCCCTTTCCCAGCAAACGCAATTAGGGTGCCTACTATGTGGTAATTTAAAAACTTATCATTGTAAGCAATATTGACAAAATAACAAGTTTATGGAAATATAAGACATCGAAGACAATTTAATCACACCACAACACGCCGAGAGGACGGTCGATATGAAGTCCGACTGCCTCTGCAACCAGACATAAATAGCAAGATGGGCCAGTCCGAACCAATGGTATTAGCTCGGTTTCGTAACTTAGAAAGAAAATTAATGAAAAATCCATTTTTACAATATAAGCAAATCATATTATATTGCTGGTGCGACTCCAAAGTCGTATGAGGTTGGTTACAAGGTGATCCATCTCGGTTGAAACCCTTTGTAGCTAATAGAGTTCAGTACATAACTACATAAGCAAAATAAATATCACCGAACAGCTGGGATTACGTAAACACGAGCGATAACCCTGCCGACGCCGCGAGTTGAGGCTTAACTGTCTTACAGATGAAAAAAAAACGATTTATGTCGGGACGGACCCTCTTGACTTAGCACATTCCAAGGGCAACATCCGGGTGAGAACATCAAGTACACAACGGAAACAATAATTTAGGCTTAAACAAGTTCATCTCGTCAAAATAATCAAGCATCATAAACGATCGATTAGAAAGACATGGCTCGTTAAATGAAATAATACATATTATAGCATGGCTACAGCGCATTGACACCGCCGCGCAAGTACCGATCGAAGCCAGGCCATCTCATATTACGGGAATTGTGCGTCGCAAAAATCACTGTCATCATAAACATACAGCACGACAATTTTGCATCAGATATCAATAATTTAAAACAAAATTAATTATCCTGTAGCAATTTAAACCCATACTTAGGTCAAGATGGAGTCTTAAGAGTGGGAGGCAGAATATCAAACGCGAAGATTAATCATAACATGAAGCATCCAATAATTCCCACATCAAAGCCGATTTACCGACTTACTTATTGAAGAAGCACATTATCATACCTTTCACGGTGGCCCAAGACTCAAATTAAGACATCAGTATTGGATCATTGGAGGTGAGGGAAAACATCGTGATGGACCAGACCAGACCACCTGACCACCATGGTTACACATTCAGGCGAATGAATGTGTAACCATGATCCAATCTGGTCAGGTTCCCCTGGTAACAGGGTCATGGAGGTCAGATGGCAGTCGCTCCACTGTAATTACTTGACCTGCCAAATCCTGGATCATGGTCAAAGGCGGACCCCGGGACATTAACGCCAATATGATTATTTTTTATTATTATTGGATCATTGGAGGAAATGGAGGAGTCAAAGGGAAGATTACGAAGTGTGTAGTTTGCCGAAAACAAAAACCGGAGATACTACATCAAAGAATGGGAGATCTTCTGAGGGCGAGTATCAATCTAAAATGGCCATTCTATCACACCGGTGTCAACTTTACCGGATACGTGGATATCAAGCCAAGAAAGAAAGATGAAGACTGCTATAAGCCATTCGCACAATGAAGGGCTTCATTTAGCAGGTCTGCGGAGGATGGCGGCCCGCAAAGCAGCCCCTCATTATATCTATTCTGCTCATAAACCAATTTCATTGGAGCAAACCAAGCATTACATGAAGAGCATAGGGATTTATTAAACATTTACAGTAACAGTTTTCAAGCTGAAATTACGGAGATGGAAATAATATGGCATTTCAGTGACCCTTCGTGGCCTAGTGCTGGAGGCTTATGGGAAAGGGCTGTGCACAGCTTAGAATATCACCCTAAGCAAATTATAGGTGAACAATAATTAACTTTTGAAAAACACGCTACTCGACGATTACGGGGTCGGCAACGCGTGGGTGATGCCTATGGTATTGCAAACGTCCATAGGCTGCGGTGACTGCTTACCATCCGGCCGGCCGTAAGCTTGTTTGCCACCTCAGTGGTATAAGAAAAAGATTGAAACACCCCTTAATTCACGACCTCTCTGCCCCGTCACAGAAGACCCTGAAGATCTAAATGCCCTTACTCCGGCACACTTTCTATCAGGCCTAACTGTCATTGAAATAGAGCAAGACGCCAGGTATCTAATTTCAAAAATCTATCAAGACATATGGAAGCGTTGGAAAACTGAATATTTATCGCAGCTATCAGCATCAAACAAGTCGCATAAATCACAAAATAATATAAAATATTAAGATTTTGTAATCATACAAGATGACCATGCGCCGAGTCTTAAGAGTCGTCGACGTCCACCCTGGTGCAGATAACATAGTTAGAGTGGTCAATTCGAAAACAAGAATCAAAGGTCGACCAGAAGCCAACACAAGATCAAAAGCTACAGTAACAACAACGAGTTAAACCAAAATCAAAAAGACCAAGCGTTTCTATTTTACTATCATTGCTACTCTACTATTTTTCATGACAATATTTTCGTCAGGCGCTCACAGTCGCAATTCAATATATTACAGCTACCTAAAAATCAATCGATCTATTTTGATCCATTGTCACTGCCTTTGTGTAAATTTAAAGTTATTCGCGACAAATGGACCCTTGTCGTTTATAAGGCCCCGTATTGGACTGATCTAGAATCATATAACAAACTAACAAAGAATACGTTTACTAATATCGAAGAAAACATAAACTACCATATGATTTTACTACAGTTCCAACATACTTATCAAGAATTCTTCTATAACAACAAACTTTTGCTAAAGCAGCATTTTGCTGAAACGCACCGCCGCGCCGCCGCCGCGGCTTAATAGGCGAAGTCGGCTTTCTAGCGAATAGTCTCTTCGGAATACTAGACAGCCGATTTGCAGAAAAAAATTAGCAAGACATTAACTTATCACAAGCAATGAATTCCGTCTCACCAAATTATGGTAAAATCAAACTTCGGTAATCTAAGCAGAGTTCAACGCGCATAGAAGAGAATATCGACAAACAGTATAAAATAATGCACAAGTAAGTTAACATAACCACAACAACAGAACTACAGTCGGAAGCCTCATACAAGACTTCACCGTAACCGATCTAGCAGGAAACAATTTACTGTAAACCCTGAAACAACTGCAAGATACCCTTCTGGAAACAATCACTGATATTTATCAAGGCCAAATAAGCTTGCATCCACTGACTCGTATCCAATTTAAAAAAAAACAGTAGCCAAATGTCCCAGGATCTCGGGTTACCAATCAGCAGCATACAATCATCTCTGCAACAAACTACTGAGAGTTCGCACAAGAGTTACTAATGACCATATCATATTTGAACTGTCACATTGACCATATCATATTTGAACTGTCACATTTGTATCGAGATACATATCAAATATACAAACTTATTCCAGTTCCAATGCAACAAAATAAATACATGTTCAGCATTTTGCCACTATCAATGTACTTGGCTATGAACTTACAACGAGATTCAAACATCACTATCGATTTGAATGAACTGAGCTCATATTTCTTTATTGAGGGCACTTACATCTGCCAACTATCAAATCCGATAAATCATTTACAGCAAGATGAAAACTTGTGTAACACAGACGAAACATCATCAACATGTGATCTTAAAAAACAAATCTGCAGAGATCAAGGGATAGCATAGCATTAAGCACGCCATCGCAATATGATTATTTTTGTTGTGTTACCTACCTGCCCAGTAAAAGAGTATGCAACGGTCAGGGGCCCTATTTTCGATCCGCTCGCTTCGAGACGAATGGTTTTTAATATTAATTTTGGGCATGAAACATTTAATATTTTTATGCATGGCGTTGATTTTCTCTATTTTTGAACCTTTCACTTTCGGCTTCACATTTGACTTCATTCGAACCAACTTCACATTACGCCATCATCGAACCACCAAAACTTGATCAAGTAAACCATTGCATAAACATCAATATTACCGACACAAAAACCAACGCAAATCCGGGTACAAAAAGGACGAGTCCATAAATCATACTTAATCTAACATCGGGACTCAAATTAATCAAATCAAATCATGCAGTACACAAGAAGGAGAAATATCGGATGTACTTTTCACTCACGACATTCATCACTATAATACCATCTGGTACATAAGAGTGGGTATAATCGCTACCATCATTTTGTTATCTCGGGAAAATAATGGGTTGTTCGGGAAAATATGATTGTATACAGAGATGCGCGCAGATGAAAAAACCGCTGAAAGATAGAGATATGAAAATGGTATCAAAAGACGAGTTCATGAAACATATATTTCTAGGTCTGGAAAGATATTCAAGCTTCAACACTTCAAAATTCATAGTTTGGGATGACAGCTGCCATGATAATTGAAAATGTATTACAAGAAAATATTGATTTTCATACAAAAGAGTTCAACGCGAGACGCCCCCGTTGATGTATTTTATAAGAATGTAATAATTATAAAATTTGTATTTTCTATTGCTCTAATTATTGTTGTAATTTACTAATTTACACTAACACCTCGAACAGTGAATGTTCTAATACATTGAATTTTCTCACATTGCGAGGCTAACTTCTGAACCGACTTCGTTCATGGACCTGAAAAAAAAATGGACGGATACCTACTCCTTGCTCTTGCTTGATATGCTGAGTGAGGTCCTTTTTACACAAACACACCACTACAACACGTTATCAATTACACTATACTCCGAGATGAAATTCAAGATCAAAAGTGTAAAACAAATTACCACTATAAAAAATACACCCATGGGGTGGATTACTTAAAATCATTGAAATATTGATAAAAAGTATCACATTCGAAATGAAATAAAATCGTATGAATGTTTCAAAATAGTAGTCTAACCAACCGTCATATAAAAGGGGGTATAAAACATTAGTGTATAGTTTGACACGAGTGTTTTAATACCAAATTATATGCAGTTGCATAGATTACTTTATCAACACTCATATTTTCATGTTAAAATTTCGTACCTATAGTTTTCTCAAATTTGCTGGAAGTAAGCTGCGAGTCAGTTCTGTTGTATCTACGCGTCGAGTATATCAAGCGGCGGGAAATTCACTTCACTACTTTCATATTTATCTATTTATTTGCTTCAAACAAGAAAAAACATTCACATACACAAATTACAACAATTAGAAAAAATATACCGTTTAGCGGGAAAAAAATTACACACAAACATAAACAGGAAAATTTTAATTTTGAATTTGATTTATGAATTTGTTGAAGACATTTAGGTATTCAGCCTACATTTCGACGTGACCCGGCGCCTGACAAAAATTTAAAAAGTTACTTTTCGATACAGCTGTAATGAAAATAGTATGGGAAATGCTGTATCGAAAAGTAATTTTTAAAAATGTTGTAGACTAGAGTTAAAAAAGTGTAGTCTTAAACGACTGTTTTCGAATATGTAATTGGAACATTACGCTATGAGTGTAGATAAAAGACTATTTAAAATAACCCAACCCTTGGGTTAAATTTTTATAGGCGCAATTTGTTTACACTTTTAATCTTGAATCTTGATTTCATCTCCGAGTTTACACAACAAATAAAAAACCAGGTAGGTATATATCATATCGGCACTGTGTAGTCTTCCCTTGTATTTTATAATTGTATTTTTGTTTTATTGTGTATTTTTCAATGTTGTGGTATTCTTGTTTATGTCAATAACTGTTTTTTCTTTCTTTCTTTGCTCTCTAAAACCATGAGTGATAAACATCGAAGCCCATTTATGTGTTTGTGCTTTGATTTTGTACTAGCGTGGTACAAAATGAAACAAAAATTAAAGAGTCCATTCCGTTGCTTTGTTTCATACATTTCTTGGAGTGCCTCATAAAGCCCTTTCATTTGACACAATAGATTTAAACGAAAAAACATTTACTTGCTATCTAAAAAAATTATGACATCATAACTTTTCTCAAGCGATTCAAATTGGTTAATAGGTCTACAGAACAAATACGCAAAATAAAAAGTGCCGACTTACAGCAATATTTTGCATTATCTGCTCCCACTATGTAAGACAAGACAGGTATTTGTGCGTAGGACATGTACAACAAAAAAAATTGGCAAGCAAAGGGCCAAAAATTCCAAGCTCGCTACGCGCGCTCAATTATTTTGTTTATTTTATCAATTACTCAAGCTTTTTAGAACAGAAATGCCAAAATATCAAAGATTTCGAGTTTGCTCTCGTTGCGGTCGCTCATTCATTGATTTCTCTAAGTTACTTTTGTCATGATCACCCCTTGCTTTTAAAACCCAAAATGTCAAAAATTTAGACCTCGCTTCGCTCGCTCATTCATAGGAGAGATACTTCTCTTATCATTCACCTAGCTCGTTACAGTCACTCACTCATCGACTTCCTTAAACTATTAATAATTACTATTGCGAGGATGACCCATCGCTGTTAAGACCAAAAAGCCGAACTCGTTTGGCTCGCTTATTCATTCAATGATCACCTTAGGCTTATATAACCCAAAATGTTACAAATATCAAGCTCGCTCCACTCGCTCATTCATACAACTATCACCTCAGCTTAAGACCTCAAACGTCAAAAATGTCGATCGCAAGCTCGCTCAGGTCGCTCATTCTTTGATTATCCCAGCTTTTAAAACCCAAAATGTCAAAAATTTCGAGCTCGCTCCGGCTCTCTCAAAACCCAAAATTGGAATCTAAACTTGGTGAAATCTATATCTGTCTATTTCCTGCCCGAGCAAATCCCTTGCAACCCCCAACGGGTGTGGCTTTACGAGTACAAGTCAACAGATTGAGATAAGTTGCGTCACTCTTAGCATCTTCCATCCTTCATTCATTATGATATTTCAGCAATAGTCCTGTATCGATGTGCTCTTCCCCGAGTTGTCTCTTCCTCACAGACGCTTGTATCGCCTCTCACTTGTAACTGGTATGGTACCTTATTCATGGCAGCTTGTCAATGTACAGCACGTGCCAAAATGAACCTTGTTAACTAGGTACAGCTCTATTCCGGTCACCTCCATACTCTAAAGATCATGGAGCGTGCACTAAATAAGAAACTCCTGACTCACCTTGAAGGTAACGATTTCCTCAGCTCAGCGACCACCAGTAGAATCTACCGTTGTCGATCGACTGAGGACTAGCATAAAAAATAATGACTTAATGGCTGTTTAATGCAATTGCTAATGCTTTACCTTCACGAAGCAGTGTTTGACATATAATGTCAATCTGAATTTTTGAACGAATAGTCGTGTGTCATTGTCACCATTGTCAGTATTTGTCAGTAATGTCAGGTGTTGTGTTTGTTTACATTTTTCCTGAAATGTGAAACTTTTTGTTGATTACTTTACTTACAAAATAAGCAGATAAGCCATAAATACAACACAGAAAAACATAATATTGTATTAGTTCATCAACTTAAGTACTGAAATGAGAATATTCTGTTTATTAGCAGAGATTTTTGTCGATCACGTAAACACAAAACAACAAAATTTACGAAGTGAATTAAAGGCAATATTGAAGCTATCAGAATGAATGCATCAGAATATAAGAAGTACCATGAATCCTTCATGCAAAACAACCACGGCTCTACCGCATTACATACATATTTATGTATATTTTTCACAGTGCAGTGTGCAATCTATTCGGCGCTAACAAAACGAAGCAGTGACACACTTCAGTGTTTTATCGAATACATTGTCATCGTTTTACCACTTATATTAGCTCATACAATATTATCGAAACATATTTTCTTGCTCAATGTTATTATTGCCGTAATGCTTTTAGTAAAACTAAAATCTGTAAACAAGGAAAGTATTAGCAAAACATTCAAGTTAGCTAATAGTTTTGATACAAAATATATTAGTTCTATATCAATTTTGAGAGCACTAACGTATTTGATAACTGTGTGCTGTATTTTAGCAGTTGACTTCCGGGCATTCCCTCGACATTTAGCTAAGACTGAAAAGTTTGGATATAGCCTAATGGACACTGGAGTCGGACTGTTTGTTCTAATGAGTGGGTTGGTACACAAGGACCTTAGTAACTTCAGTTTTATAAGAATCCTACAATCAAATGTCAAATTCGTCTGTGTCTTAGTTACTTTAGGTGTGTCCAGATTTGTAATGGTCAGGCAGTTGGACTACCATGAACATGTCACTGAATATGGAGTCCACTGGAATTTCTTTTTCACTTTAGCAGTCTGTAAAGTATTATCCACACTGTTTTTGTCAGTTACTAGTCATTCTTTGTATTTGAGTGTGGTAATTATGGCTTTACATGAACTTTTATTATTCTGTGGCTTACAAGGCTGGGTATTTAGTGATGTAGCACGAACAAATCTCTTGACGGCAAACAGAGAGGGCATAAGCTCATCTCTGGGATATGTGGCTCTATACATATTTTCAGTTTATGTAAAGCAAATATTGAGTAATAAAGCCTTGATAAGGTATCAAGTGTTATTAAAACTTGCTTTGTTGAGCAGTTTTCTGTTTATTTTAATGTATTTATATGATTATTTTAGTGTGACTTCCAGAACTTTAGCTAATGCTGGCTATTGCATTTATTTAGCAGAAACTTTAGTTAGTATATTGTTTGTTATGTATGGTATTGAGGTTCTTTGCAACTCAAAAGATAAGAATTATACATTTGACATTCCAGATATCCTAATAGCCATAAATAATAATGGTTTAATATACTTTTTAATTGCTAACTTGTTAACTGGACTCATCAATCTGTCAATGAGAACAATGTTATTATCTACTACTAGTGCAATTATAATTTTGAATTGTTACATGATATTAACTATTTTAATTGTTGTTTCCTTAAAAGTTAGAGATATTAAAATATGAAATGATATATTACTTTGCACTATTATCTGGTAGTATATTACTTTAAATTGTAAAGTAGAGATTGCCCCATCCATGCACCAGAGAAATACATCAGCGATCCTTCGAAATATGTTATCCTTGCCCTAAACTTGAACAGGACTGATGACTACTGTCATAATAAGATCTACCACAGGACTTTGGTTTTGTGTCCTTCATCAATCGAGGCTCCTTGGAAGCAAATACCTGTATGCCATAGCTGTAAAATGCAATGTGGTGAAGTGAAATCAATTACAAAGGACAGTAATTGTTACAATTAATTATAGATATGTGCCAGAGTCCATGTACAAATTGCGATTTTTGAATAATTTGACAAATTCAGCTAGCCATTTGTTATTTATTACCTTTTATTATCTTTATATGAAATACAGTTTACGTGCCGAATTACTTTATTTTTATTGTTCATTACATTCATAACCTAACCGATAAAAGTGAAACCCCCTAAACTATACTAAGATAGTCTAAGGACCTAAACTCAAATATTTTTCCCAAACTACTGAACCGATTTACCGAAAACAGCTTCAAAGTCGGTTCCTCCCTTCGGGAGCTACAATGCCACAATGGGAAGACACACTTAAGAACGCATAGACGTCAATCATACTAACACCCCTTTTTTGCGGCGGAGGTTAAAAATGTCTTTACTTTGGGATAGCGCCATCTATGTGAGTCTATTGAAAGTTACTTGTAAAAATTGCTCACAGCGGCGGTATAACGACCTTTGTAAACGAAATGGTCATGTCTAGAGTTTACTTCATTACTCACTGGTGGCGCTGTTTTTCACTGTCGTTTAAATGTTATACGTTATTTGTTTAGTTCCTATTTGGTCCACTCGCAACCACCACCATATGCATGACAAAAGCGATCATCGGACAAGAACGTAAAATTCTATTTGTTTTCATCATTTGTTATCAGTAATTTAAAATCACAGCGTCACATATTATACTTGCAGATAAGATGTGTTATTCAGTTCAGTATTTGTATTGGCTCGGGGCGAGGTATTTGAGTGTACAAGATGTCGAATTTAATAACCAAAAGGAGTATTTTGTTAGTAAACTTAGGAAAGTATATAAACCATAATGCGAATAGGCTATCATCACACTTTACGTATTTTCCTGACAATGATAAACCAATCGAAGGTATGATTTATTCCACATTTATTCATATTCTCTTACAATATGTCGGAAAGAAATTGGAAAGCTCTTGATTCGCTGGTATATCTGTTAAGTTTTTTATACCTACTTAGTAAAAAGTATAAGAAGTACCTAATTTATGAGTTCAGTAAATAAACTAATAATCTTAAATTTGAAATAAATATGCTGACTTGTGGAGTTTACAAATTCCAATGGCGTTTTATCAGCCTCAGGTTACAACATCAAACCAAATTATCATCTGACTTAAAGCTGTTTAAGAATCAGTCACTAAATTTTTATTAATTTATTTTCTAGCCCTCCCCATAGCGCGCATTTTGGATCTCTGTAAACATTCAACTATCCCACCTCATCCAATGAGTTTTCAGATATGTAAAATACAAGGAATAATGTAGCTTCTTTTTAGTGAAAGAATTTTCAAAATTCATGTGTACTTTCAGAGATTACCCCCATGATACAAACTTTTCCTCTTCACTATATTAGTATACATAGAAGCGATAAATACCATACCCTTTAATTCAAAATTACATCTAAGATCATCATCTACAGCCCACTGTTGTACAGTCCACTGTTGGGCTTGAGTCTCCTCCACATTTGTAGCGAGCTTTGCTCTAATTCATTAGTTGCTTGCGCGCCAGCCCTAATGGAATGTGTTTGAGCTGTATTCTGCTCTGCCTGACATGACATGTAAAAATAGTAAAAATATGATATAATTACAGGGGATACCACAAAAATGAATATGATGCAAGCAATAAACAATGCAATGGACATCACATTGAAGAATGATCCAAGTGCTGTCCTGTTTGGTGAAGATGTGGCTTTTGGTGGAGTGTTTAGATGTGCATTGGGCTTGCAGGTGATAATATGTTTTTTATGCATAGATGCTGACATATGTTTTCAAAAACTTATAGAAAATTTGTTATAAAAGTTTCTTTGAATTCAGAATGTTTAAGTATGTAATGACGCCAAGATGATTAAGCAATACAAATAGGATATTATTATTTTATTTATTGATTTATATTGCAATATTTTCATAATGCTCTATTTATTGTTAAAAGTTTGTGTGAAAACGTCATTTATTTATTTATTGTATTCTCAAAATTACAGGAAAAGTATGGGAAGGACCGTGTGTTCAACACACCGTTATGTGAGCAAGGAATCGCAGGATTCGGCATCGGTCTGGCCACGGCTGGCGCTACTGCCATAGCTGAGATACAGTTTGCGGATTACATATTCCCAGCTTTTGACCAGGTAAAGAAAGTGACGAACTCTTCTAGTTAGTATTATTGTACTAAACAGGACTCACACGCGACGTTCTTTTTCGATTTAAGTGCCCCGTTTAGTACAATAATATGTGTAAAGAACGTGAGTTTCATTTAAAAGAAGTCTTCTAGTTAAGTTTTTCAAAATATTTTATGTCTATCTAATAACAAAATTAAATTAAATACCTAATTATCAGTTGAATTTATAGGCATAGTTAAGATTTGTAGAGTGTTACCTAACATGTGATTTTCATATTTATCACACAGCTTATCAGAGAGATAAACATTTCTTAAAGGATTGTCATAAATAGACACGAAATGGTTTCAACGGATGCTTATAGTATAATTTAGTATAAGAGAGAAAAAAATCTTTTTATGCAGATATTTATTAATTTGAAATCAGTATCGTGATTCCTGAGAACGAATTACGCTGTCTCTTAAGCGATGTACTTATTTTGGCTGTACTAGCGCGGTTTTAAGGTCTCCTGTTGGTCGCTCGGGTGCGACGTCCGTCGTACGACCATGGTCGCACGATCCTTTCCAATTAGTACAGCGCCAATAGTTTCGGATTGCTCCTCACTGACCTATTTAGACTGCACATCCTGTATATAACCCCCCGTTAAACTGCTCACCATGTATATAACCCCCGTCAGACTGCTCATCCTATGTACAACCCCAATGACCCCAGCTAGTGAACGAAGCGGCCAAGGCGCGCTACCGGTCGGGCGGGCAGCACGCGTGCGGCGGGCTCACGGTGAGGGCGCCCGCCGGCGCCGTCGGCCATGGCGGGCTCTACCACAGCCAGTGCCCGGAGGCGTTCTTCGCGCATGCGCCCGGACTCAAGGTAATGAGGTCGTAGCACTGTTGGCAGAGTGGTCGTGGTGGTTGTGAATGGGTGGCGCTACACCAGTCGCCGCTGTTCTTCCCTCACGGCTGATAAATCAACTCAATCGTCAAGGTAATAGGGCATCATAAATTTTTCTTACTTATTTATTTATCGTATGGCTCTTGAGTTCCTACTGCTACTTCAATTTTTAGGTTACATGTCGTCAAGTAGGCGAGAGCTTAGTGCCATTTGGGATCGTTTTCGAAAGCGTTTTTCTTACTCATTACTAGGCAGGTATTTCACCGCCATCTAACCCGATGGGAAGCGACGGTACGAAGATGCGGCATGCGTGTCTAGAAACAGCCTATTCTCTCCAGCCTTGAAGGAGTCCATATTGTACTGTTCACACACTGGGCAAACCCTGTGATGTGTGACCAGGTGACATGTGAACACAGCAATGCTCAGGTTATCAATGAAATAAACAGTTCCCCCGAAGCCTTTCCTTTGCACTATAACATAAGGTTCTGCAAAAAGCATGTCCACAGGTAGCTCATAGGCCGGCACCGCATCCGCTTCCCTTAGGTTGCAGATGTCCTGGACGACAGTGGCCACTTTCCATCAGGTGGACCGTCCGCAAAAATAATAATAGTAATGAAAAAACAACAACAATTATATATTTTTCTTTCATCATCCGAGACCGAGTGGCAACTGATAAGAAAATTCACAACAAATGTCATCCCAGAAAACAATGCTAGAGGGACTACATATTGGGAATAATCCGACCTGACTACAAATATCAAATGATATTAATCTGATATGATAGCAGCAACTGTTGCCCCACTTATGCCCACTTGTTCGTCACGTATTATACTTATCTATTATTCGTATCTTATACGTATTATATATATCCAGATCGAAAGGTCTTAAGTGATACATTATCAGTTCACAATTTTTACAACGAGGTCAACTTTCCTACCCGTGTGGTTGGCGGCTCATCAACGTCAATTGATCACGTGTATTCTAACATGAATACATCGTGTATCGAGGCGTCTCCCGTAGTAAGTCGCCTGGGCGACCACCACTGTGTCCGTTGCTTCGTGCAAGTCGCGCCGAGCGCGCTGCCGCCGGCCACCAGACTGGTGCGCGACCGGTCGAGCGCCGCTAGGGCCGCCTTCCGTGAGGCCGTGCTAAGCGTAGACTGGTTGCAGGTTTACAGCCGGCATTTGTCTGCAGACAGTCTTTCAAGTGCCGTTCTGAATATTTTAGTAGATAAAATTAACATTTGCTTTCCTTTAAAGCGGCGGCCGAATTGCCATAGGAATGGTACGTGGGTAACGGAGGAAATTCAAAACCTAAAATACCATATATTTGACTTGAACAATATAATACTAAAATTCCCACACAACAATGAAATTAAAATTAAGTTAGATAAATGTAATGACATGTATAATAAATTATTAAGTAATGAACGAACCAAGTATTTGACAAAAATGATTAATAATAGTAATAATGTTATGAAATCTATGTGGCGCGTTGTCAATATTGAATCGTGCAAAAAGCAAACAGTTGGTGTCGATTTAACGTGTGTTATTAAAAAAACAAATGGAGAGGAATTTGCATCAGCTCAAGAGCTTGTCAACTTCATGAACGAGCAGTTTATCTCGTCCTCCGTGCGGTGCGGTGCCCCGCGGGCTGACGCGCCGCGCGCGACCGCGACGCTGGCTGAGGCGCGCCAAAAGGCGGATCGCTCTCTCCGTCTGACTAGCTTTACTCCTTACGAGGTCTACACAATAATTAATAAACGTGTCGCTAGGAAACCGACGCGAGATATTTATGGGGTTTCGGTTGAAACTTTGGTTCCAATAGCCGAGCAAATATCGCCAGTCCTGGCGACATTATTTAACTGCTGTATACGGGAAGGCAAATACCCCGGTGTCTTGAAGGAAATCAAAGTGTGTCCTCTATATAAAGGAAAGGGTAAGAAAAGCGACCCTAACTGCTATCGGCCGATATCAGTTATCCCAACCATCGCAAAATTTTTCGAAAATGGACTTACGTCCAGACTTACTCGTTTCCTGAACGATACGGAGGCGTTGTCAGATAGGCAGTTCGCTTACCGCGCTGGCCATTCCACAACAATGTTGGTCCGAGAAGTGCATCGTCGAATTCTCCAGGCGCGGGAGCAAAAGCAGCAAGTGGCGTTGCTGTGCTGCGACCTCTCCAAGGCGTTTGACGTTGCTGACCACGACGTACTTGCCGCGAAACTTAAATTCTATGGGATAGACGGACCGGTGCTATCCGTTCTGGCGCAATTTATGAAAGCCAGGAAACAGTACGTTGTTGCGAGGGGGGGAGAACTTCGTTCGGAGGGATTGGCAGCGGACAGAGGCGTTCCTCAAGGATCTTCACTGTCCAACTTGATTTTCTCGCTGCTTCTAAACGATTTACCCACTTCCATAACGGTAGCAGACATTTTTATGTTTGCTGATGATGTGGGGGGAGTCATTACAGATGACTCCCTAAAAGGCCTGGAAGCGAAACTAAACGTGGTTGCTCAGTAGTTGGGCGATTGGTTTAGGCAAAATGGGTTAATATTAAATCTAGCAAAGACTCAATTTATACAATTTGACTTGTCAGGTCGCGCGCGCCGGCCGTTGATTGTAAATGTCGACGGAGTGGCAATTGAGCAGGTTGAGGTTATGTCATTCCTTGGTTTCCTAGTTGATCAAAGTCTCACGTGGGATTTTCACATCGATAAACTCTGTGGAAAGCTTGGAGGGGCGTGTTTTGCTTTGAGCCGTCTAAGCTCAACTCTCCCACAAGAATCGGTGCGAACCTGTTATTTCGCGACAATACAGTCCCTTCTACAGTACGGCGTTGAGCTGTGGGGCCACGCGGCAGAGTGGGAGCGAGTGTTTAGGATGCAGAAGCGTGCGGTCCGAGTAATAGCCAAAGTGCCGTATGACGCACCGGCCAGGCCACTCTTTGTGGAACTTGGTATTATGACATTGACTTGTCTTCTGATTTTTCAGATAGCTACATTCGTAAGGGAAAACCTAAACGATTATTCGTTTATGGGCAGATGTCATAAGTATAGTATTAGGCATACAAATCGGCTGTTGCCTGTACCGCACTCTTTGGCAAATTCTTCAAAGACTATTAAAATGATGGGACCGCCTGTGTATAACAGGCTCCCACAATCGGTCGTGGAAGCTCCGAGTTCTGGATCATTTAGGCAAAAGCTTCACCAGTGGCTCATTACGCAGGCGTTCTACTCACTTGCTGAATTTCTAGACCTTAAGTTGACTGTGTTTAAATAGATGCTTGCGACATGGCTGTGAATCAGTAATTTAATGACATTTTTCTTTAGCTTTTATTTTTTTGCTATTCTTTGTTATATAAATTTATTATTGACCAACGTTTACTATATTAATACTGACATTATGAATATCATTATTTATTTAATTAATGACATGTTAAGGAACTATTATTATTTATGTTTAATTATTGATTGATTGCCATAATTATTTTTATGATATTTGTTAATATTATGATATGATCATGATTTGTGAATTTAAATGACCTGTAAATTATTTTATCAATAAATAAATGTCTAATGTCTAATGTCTATTGAACTTCCACCTCCCGATCCTTAGGTGGTAGTCCCCCGTGGTCCAATCACGGCCAAGGGTCTCCTGCTGTCCTGCATCCAAGACCAGGACCCCTGCATCTTCCTGGAGCCCAAGATCCTGTACCGGTCAGCCGCTGAAGAGGTGCCCGTGGAGGATTATACACTTCCGTTGGGGAAGGCGCAGGTGCTAAGGGAAGGTATTTCGAAAAATAAGCCATTCTTCTAATAATAAAAATATACAGTGACGACCAATAGGCGCCCGAGACTGTTTAAACAAAGTCAGGGTCCCCAGCGGAACACAATTATTGGCTAATTGGTACTTTTTTTTATATAATAAAATCACCATATAGGATATGTGTTATAATATCTTTGGTACAGATAAATACACAATTTGTAAGTATATGAAAGATTGGTGATAACTCCATACCGACGATTCAAATGTACGAAATCCTCTACCCCAGGCGACGCAGCCACCCTCGTAGGCTGGGGCACGCAGATCCACGTGTTGCTGGAAGTCGCCCAGATGGCAGAGGATAAGCTCGGCGCGCGCTGTGACGTCATCGACCTCATGTCCATCCTGCCTTGGGACGAGGAGACCGTTTGTAATGTGAGTTTTTGGGAGATTTATTTTTGGGGTGGTAAGAAACACGATGTCTTTCAATTTCTTTTAAGATAATTGTATTAATGTTTATTCCAATTTCGTGTACAGTCCGTGAAGAAAACTGGGCGCTGTCTGGTGGCTCATGAGGCGCCCATCACTTCGGGCTTCGGGGCAGAGCTGGCGGCTACAGTACAGGTAACATTACTTCGTTCGCTAAAATTCGATTATTACGTTCCGGACCCGTTCCCGCGGGAACCACATAATGTGCTATTCTAAGCTATAAACTACATTACTGCCAAATTTATCTCAATTCATTAAGTAGTTTTTGAAAGGTAGGGATTTAAAAAACGCATATGGATTGATGATGATGGAAACCCTGAGAACCTTGGGTGTTCGACAGACTCTCGTACCGTGCCGGCAAACGGTATGATGCCGTCACTCACGACTTGTCTCGGCCAACACTCTTCTTACTCTTGTGCTCTTGCGCACGAGCCCCGGAGTCCGCCTTGACCATGATCCAGGATTTGGGAGATCAGATGAACGACAGCCATCTGACCTCCGTGATCTTGCTACAAGGGGAACCTGACCAGATTGGATCATGGTTACACATTCAGTCGCCTGAATGTGCAAGTTTCATCATTAGGTTTTCCCTCACCTTAAAAACATCGGTTAGCATTCAACTAATGTAGATACATAACTCAGAAAATATTGAGTGCCCTATGATGATGACCTTATTTATCCTTATTTTTTTTACCTTTTTTTTAGTTATCTAGCACCCATAACACAAGCTTTCCTTACTTTGGGGCTAGGTGGCGCTGTGTGAATTGTCCAAGCATATTTATTATTTATTTCTATTCACAGGAAGAGTGTTTCCTGCATCTAGAGGCGCCCATAGCGCGCGTGTGCGGCTGGGACGCGCCTTTCCCGCACGTCTACGAGCCCTTCTACCTCCCGGACAAGTGGAGATGCTACCAAGCCCTCGCCGATTTGTTAAAGTTCTAGTGTTACGTTTGAATTGTAAATCGTTGGTGCAATAAAGTTTGGTTTTGTTGAGCTTATGGTCGTCTCTTGATTGATGGATAGCTGTTCCTGTTTGCTTGCGAAACTAGCATGAAGAATCACCGTGCGAAAGTACTGGTGGTAGGACTCTGTCAAACTTGAGTCTACCTGTGTGGGTACGCCCTCGCTATATCTGACACCAACAATTTCTTTGGATGATAAAGGTAGGCGGTGCCACATCAGAGGGACTGAGGATCGAAAATACCGGTGTCATCGTAAACTACCTATACATATAACTTCATTATGAGTTCAGCAGAATAGACATAGACGTATCTTTATTTGGCCCAATAACACATTCAAAAAACTTAAAACTAACAGAATAAGTACATAATAAGAAAGCAGGGCGATGCGTCCTCGGACCAAATTGGGCCAGCCTCAGCTTAATGCTATGAATGGCAGCAGCCAAACACAGCACTGGTTTTCAAACTGATCCATAACAATACTGCCCGTATTAACTTACATGAATAAAGTGAACAATGAAAGGAAGTTTTATCTTATAATCAATTTATTAAAAATCAATATCATTCCATAAAAATAATGCTAGAAATTAAGAACAGTTAGTCAATACACTAGTTAACATTAATGTCAATCTTATGAAATTAAAAAACCTTAGAAGAAACAAAAAATAGCGCAATTTTAAAGTCTATTATTAAAAAACACACAAATACAATGTGTCGATATTTAAAATAAAATAGAAATCATTACCTAAGTATATTGTAAGAAATGGAAATAACCCTAAGAAATTACTTACCTAACTATGACAAACGTATCATTAACAATTTGTTCAAAAATCTATGAAAATTCAGTAACGAATGGATGTTATTTGAGAAAAGACTGGCACAAATGCCTAATATTTACATTTACAAACTAAAGTTACTGCCACAAATGAATGAAATGAAAACAGATCAAGATTTTAACATATTAAACACATACACCATTTTAAACAAACAAACTTTTAACTGACAAACACTGGCAATTTGGACTTCCAACCAGATTGAATATTTTTTGTCCAAAAACAAAAATTCTTAAAATGCTAACAGTCAAGTGCATGCAATAAATCCTATTTGAAATAACACTTTCCCGTAAATATATTTGTAAAAATAGTGACAACATTGATGCAAGCAGGCACTGTGCGCTAAGCGCAATGTTCATCTTATGAAGTAATTTTGTTAAACATAAAACACATACAAGCAATTCTTTTCCGTTATAATAACACAAGTTAATTTTTTTATTAGAACCTCACCTATTATGCAATTATGTTGAGTTATTATGAATATATGAATCTAATCATAATAAAGGATTGATTCTGGTCACTGATTAGGCAAAATTATATAATTATAAATATGTTTAGAATATTGTTATGAATACAGAATCTATCCTTTAATATCTATCACTTATTTTAACTTATGAAGTAACATACTCAAAGCAGTGACTAAAAATATAACGAAGATGACTGACAGTTCGAGAGAAGTAATATACAAGGCAATAAGTTTTGCAATAAATAAAATTTTGCAGGCAACTTTGTGTTACTTGGTAGTCTCATTAATTGAAATAAAATAAGTCATGCGAGGAACAGCGCTACTCGTTCCATGCGCGGTTGCCGCGCGATGGCTTTAAGTACGGCCCAGTCAGTGGAGAGTTGGGGAATCGTTGCATGTAGCGTTCCAAGCGCAGATATTTGACCGTGATGAGGTTGCCCTCGTACCACCAGCCATGCAGGCTGCGATACACCACGCCCGCGTCCGTTGGCGTCGCACACTTCACATACACGCAGCATGACGTCCTCTCAACGTCAATATGCAATATGTTGCATCCTCCACCACATTTCTCCAGAATAGCATCCTGAATCACGGTCCTCAAGTGAGGATTGGCATCATTTCTATCAAACATGTGGCGAATCTTCAAACATGGGGTCGGTGATACAGCAAGATTATTAACAGAGCCCTCTTGGGTCTCAAAAGCCTGCCCTTGCCATGCAGCATTGCGCTTCGGGCTACTCTGTGAGATCCACCGCCACACCCTACAATCCTCCCCATCCACAGACTGCACTTCCATCCTCACTCTGCTTTCGTTTCTTTGTATAAATTTAACAGCTGCATCCCAGGTTGAGGCCATTTTTTCCCTGTTTTGAGGCGAGATTAAAGTGTCTCTAACGTGGTCCACTGATATGTAGGGTTCCCCACTGTCTTCAGTCTCCTGAGAAATAATATCTATAATCTGTTCTACCATGGAATATATTTCGTCACTTTTCCTTTTCTTGTAGGTAATATAATATTTGTAAAGTCTTTGTGCTCCAAGCAGTAGCACACCTATTAGACAAATTATAACAATGGTGGAACCAGCAGAATACAAGGTGTTAACAATCAGACATGAGAATGGTGTGGATGGATCTGATAAGGCCAAAGCAACACTACCCTTACTTCTCTGTTGGACTACCACATCGGTGGAAGTGAGTGGGGTGAATTCAACATCTTTTGAATAAATGTTTTTCAATTGGACTACATTGAAACCCCATCGTGGATTGTGCACCAGCAATACTTGCAAATTGTTAAGATCTGTGCGGCACTGGGTGACTTCTATTGTCTCAGCTCTAGCACTTGCAATGTCTATTATTTCTCTTTCGGTTAAATAAGGCACAGCACCAGGCTTGCCACATTTGTACGCTGCAGCACGGCTTGTCAATTCTGGGTGGATGACTTTCAATAAATCTTTTGCATAGCTTACTTGCTCTTTGGGCACACAATTGATGCCTGGTCTATTACCGGGAATGTTTAACTGGCAGATTGGTATTACACTGTTCTGATCATCCACCACAGATGTGATGTCGTTCTTTTTAACTATATACATAAAAAATAAGCAAAAAAAAAAAAGTGCCACCAGACCAACAAGGGTGAGAGAAACCAAATTGTTCTTTAAAAATTTCCTATCATTTGCTGTTTTGTAGTCCACAACATCAGACCGAGCCACTCCAGGGATGTATCTGCGAGGCAGTACAGTGCTGCCATTGTTAGTGTCTCTGTCTAAGTATGAAGAAGTTCTTGCTGGCTCTGCTTTAAGAGAAGACAAACGTCTTGTGAAGTTGCTTAAATATGGGGACTCTACCTCATCAACATCTACAGCAGAAGTTGATGGTTGATAATGATTACTTGAAAATCTTGAAGTGTACGTACTAGTCGAAGGTCTGTCGCCCAAAGTAGAGGTCAAGCCAAGGCGGGAACGTATTGAGTTCAGATGGTCAGAGGCAGCAATTGGAGATGAATAGCTTGGTACTGATGGTCGTGAGAATAAGGAAGAAGTCTTTGGAGGGCTAGTGCCCACATCGTTTGTCGGTAGAGTGCTTGATATGTAGTCGCTGGACCTGGAACTGCTTCTGAATGGCGAGGATGTTTTCTTATCAGCGTCAACATCACTGTCTGAACCTGTTTCATACTCATTCTGGTCTCCTGCAGCGAACGTGCGTGTAACGCGCCTTGTCGTCACCGTTTCTACCTCTTCGTGAGTACGGACTGGCGGCCCGGGCTCTTCTTCAGATTCCGATTCCTTGTCAACTTCGCGCTTAGCAGGACTTTCTTTCCTCGGCGGTGCGCGGCGAACTTTAGTTGAAATTGGTGGTGGTGGGACGGTCGCGGCGGTAGTGGCACGACGACCGCGCTTGTCTTTAACACTGCTAGCGTCCAAATCGGACTCCTCGCCGCTAGAATACCGCGCGAGAGACCGCCTGTTCCCGGCCTTACTGTCTGTACTATTCCTGGGCTTGCTCTTGTTGTCCAACACCAACTTTAGTTTCTTCACTAACAAATTCCTAGTAGACGCAGTAATCGGCACCACAGGGAACCCATGCTCGGCCAGTTTGGTCCGAATCTCGGCATCTGACATTGAGTCAACTTGATCGGCCATTGTGAAATCTGCAAGTAAATCGTACAGGTTATTATCCGCCAGAACACAAAAACACTTGTTATAAACACAATTTGTAAATATTTTACCAACCTTATTCACAGTTTATTCAAAGAAAATTACGTCAAATGTATAAAAAAATTCACCGGCGCGTCATGTCGCACGCATTCCCAAAGCAAAGCAAAAACGTCGTTATAGTTGGTGTTGCCACTAATAAAATTATAAATTACCTTGGTTGTTATTTTAGGAAAGTTAGGAAAAGTTTTTGATTTACCGTAAGAGCGTAAAGTGAAAAGACCGAAGTAACCCACTTCAGTCTTTTCACTTTAGCTCAAAATTAGAAACGGTTTAATTTTACACCTGAGTCCTTAAGGTACAGTTTCGATTAGCCCTAAAGCAAATTTAGGGCAGGGCCATTTTAGGTGGCACCCTAAAGCGTACTCTACATGTCCGACGAAACATTTGGCGAAACTTTTGCCGGGACATTGGTTGACCCTCTACATTCTCGCCTATTAGGGATGTGGTGGGTGTGAAAACGCGTCGACATTATATCGATTCATCGGTGTAATATCGCTAATCTGCTGTAAACAGGGTCACAAAGGTGATGGCAGCTGCTCTACTGTAATTACTTGATCTACTAATATCCTGGATCATGGTCAAGTTTACCTCGAACCTGTTACGGGAAAAAGCGCTAGGAATATAAATAAAAAATCTATCGAATCGAGACGACAACAACCTATCTCTACTTAGTCTATGAAATAGGCGATACATGCCAAACATGCACGGGACTACACGAATACTCCCTCTACATTCTCGTGTTCCCGCGGAACTTCCACATGTGGAGTGCGCTTATAATCATCATCGAGAATAAAATTCTTTTCGTGTAACATGAAATGCAAGGCTTTAGCTGCGACTACACACACCCTAATTTAGGCACCTGGATAAAGGAGGTTCCACATGTTGGCTTGGCCATCAGTTGATTGTTGTCGTGAAAATAATACTTACTTTTTTAGCTGCCTTGTGTTACTTTTGAATATCGGCCACTGGCAACCTGACAAGCCAACATGTGTAGCTCCTTTATCTAGGTGCCAGATATAGGGTGTGTGTAATCGCAGCTAAAACTAAAGCTGGTTTTATTACAATCACCACCAGGTTTTAAGAACCAAAATCGCTAAAATTTCGATCTCGCTGTGATGGCTAATTCGTTTATTATGATCACGAACGAAAATAACACTATCTATGAGTTCGCTGCGCTCTAATTAAATTAAAGTTAAATATTTTTTTTACAATCTATTAAGTATAAGTATAAGAAGAAGAAGTATAAGAAGTGAGTACTTGATCTGCCAAATTCTGGATCATGGTTAATGCGGACGCCGAAAACCGGGACATTAAACCCAAAATGGTGATGACTTTTATTACAATAAGCCCAGCGTTTAAGTAAAAGCCAAAGTAGCGCAGCGCGCGTTCATTTATTTACTTGAGTCAGCTTTATCATTATCATTTCGTCATTAAATGCTCATGTTGATGTGGATCATGTACTCTTGGCTATGAAATGATTAAGCAATCAAGTGAAAGAAGACTGACTTAAAATTGCCTCGCGTGAAGTTGGCTGGCTTGTAAATGGCTAGACCAATTTTGATGAAATTTTTAGGGAATCTTAAGGTTAGCCCAGCGGTTATCCTATTACGTTTGGATCAGTACAAAAATATAGGTTAAGCTAGGGCAGGGTTTCTACGTAAAAATCGATATAGCAAAGGTTAGGGGAAGGAGAAGGAGTTTGTATGGGTAGGGTAGGAGAAAGAGTCGTAGTTTGGTACATGTAGCGTACGGATTCTATACATTTTTGAGGCCTGCAAAGAAACCATGAAGTCACCTGCTTAGATTCTTAATTTAATGTTGAAAATTTAAGTCATAATTCACAAAACGTAAATTTTTCACTTTAGACCAACATTTTCATAACTTTTCCCAAAGTTACGAAGCTGATTATTTTATGCATAAAAGTACAACACATGAAGATTCAGTCGCAAAAAATATTCGACAAAAGTCTTGTACTTCTTTTTCAGAAATGTTTGAAGTTGGTCAGTTTGAAAATTCTGAATAATTCAGAAAAAAATTCATAACTCGGAAACTATGAACAATCGGATAACATACAGGGTGTCCCGTAAGTCGACGTCAAGCCGGAATCGGGTGATTGTCCAAATCATAATAGTTACTTGAAAAATAAAAAATAAAATCTAAGTCTTGAATTTTTTAAATTATAGGCATTTCTTTTTTTCTCGAGAAAATGTACACCCTGTGATGGTTTTTTAACTCCTGTTGCTACAAATCTTAACTTTTTTTCAATTTTATTTTTCTTATGTAATCCCGAATAGTGCTAATCTAACCTATTACTTAGAATTCCAAGTCAACTGCTACAGCTTGGAAGAAAGTGTCACATTATGCCGTACAATGAATAGACAATTAATATTTCGTCCAACTTTAACGGACCGTACTGAAAAAAAAAGAACTACGCCAGGTTGGTAAGTAGCACTAAAAGTTGACGCATTTAATAAAAATTCTAAAATGGTAAAATACTTGCTACATTATTTCTTTGATTACGGGGTAAAAAAATTCCTTCAAGAAACCCAGTTTCGAAAACTTTTTCTTTACCTACTAAAAATTATTCTAGTGCGTTCAAAGCTTGCCTAAGTGAGACGGAGAGTCATTCATGAAGTGTGAGTGAGACAGGTAGTGATGCTTTCAAGTCAGAGATGCTAACTTTTTGTTAAATTTAGGACAAATTTTCCTTAAGTTTAAAATTAAACACCAATTAGATGCAAAGATTTATTATTTACAAAAGATGTTCAAACTGCCTTCCTTCAACTGCAATACAAGCTCGACATCTTCTTAAAAAAGATCGGATTATCACACGGGCAAATCTTCCGTTGTTGACAAATTCAGCTGCTTCCGTAATTCTTTGCCGAAGCTCAGCTACATTTTCGATTGGCTTAAAATAAACTTTCTCTTTCACTGCTCCCCAGTAAAAAAAATCTAATGGATTTAAGTCCGGTGAACGGGCTGGCCACGAGATCGTACCAGACCGACCTATCCATCTGCCCGGATATTCTTCATTGAGAAATGCTCTAACTGAGCGGGCATAGTGCGCTGGGCAGCCATCTTGTTGATAGCACATCTCTCTGTAAATACTGAGTGGCACGTCTTCCAGTAAACTAGGTAAACTGTTTTGTAAAAAATCTAAATAAACTTCAGCAGTCAAGATCTCTGGCAACTCAAAAGGTCCTATGACTCTTCCATTTAAAATTCCGGTCTACATGTTTATTTTAAAACGATACTGAGATCTATCTTGTCTCATTTAATTCGGATTCTCTACGTGCCACTCGTGTAAGTTGTGTAGGTTCATGTAACCGTCTTTTTTATATGTCGATTCATCCGACCACAAAATTTTCTCTAAGAATCGCGGATTTTCCCGGTATCTTTGTAGCATCGTTTGACAAAACGCAACCCGAAGTTGATAATCCTGAGGATGCAGGGTTTGTACTCGCTGTACATGGTATGGGTGGAGCTCATGTTTTTGTAAAATTCGGTGTGCTATAGTTTTGGGCACTCCTGTGCTTTGCTGGATTGCACGTACCGAAATACTTGGATCTTCTTCAACTGCTTGAAGTACTACGTCCTCGTAAGGCAAGGAACTTCTTCCTTCACCATGTGGTCGGTTTGGAAGTATGCCTTCTGTGGAGAGTAGACGGTGCGCATTTGTAAAAACTCGGTGATCTGGATAACGATCAGCATTTGGGTACCTCTCGCGATACAGTCTATCCGCAGCACTAGCATTCCCTCTGCATTCGCCATAAATAAAGTGCATTTTGGCATATTCCTGAGTGGTGTACACAGGCATGGTGGCACTACACAATCACACGATAGTCCAGGAGAAAGCAAGGGTTGTTGTAAAGAGATCGAAACTGTCCAAATCACAAGCAAACAAACAAGTCCAATAAACGAAGCAAAAAGTCGAAAGTACGAAATAACACGAACGAATACGGAAAGATGCGTAGTAAACGAAGGAGCGTAACGTACTGATCTGTATTGCGTGTGCCAATATTAAAAAAGTGGCGTCACTATCAATCTCGCTCACACTTCATAAAATGACTTTCTCTGTATCTGACTCATTAGCGTCACTATCTGTCTCACTCACCCATTAGAATATTTGACTCGAAAGCGTCACTACCTGTCTCACTCCCACTACATGAATGACTCTCCGTCTCACTCGGTCTTAGGCAAGCTTTGAACGCACTAGAATAATTTTTAGTAGGTAATGAAAAATTTTTCGAAACTGGGTTTCTTGAAGGAATTTTTTTACCCCGTAATCAAAGAAATAATGTAGCAAGTATTATACCATTTTAGAATCCTTATTAAATGCGTCAACTTTTCGTGGTACTTGCCAACCTGGCGTTGTACTTTTTTTTTTCAGTACAGTCCGTTAAAGTTGGACGAAATATTAATTGTCTATTCATTGTACGGCATAATGTGACACTTTCTTCCAAGCTGGAGCAGTTGAATTAGAATTCTAAGTAATAGGTTAGATTAGCACTATTCGGGATTACATAAGAAAAATAAACTTGAAAAAAAGTTAAGATTTGTAGCAACAGGAGCTAAAAAACCATCACAGGGTGTACATTTTCTCGAAAAAAAAGAAATGCCTATAATTTAAAAAATTCAAGACAGATTTTATTTTTTATTTTTCTAGTAACTATTATGATTGGACTATCACCTGATTCCGGCTTGACGTCGACTTACGGGACACCCTGTATATGTGGATGATTCAGATACCCCACGACACGAGGGACCTAATTTGGTTTTTTAAACGTCAATGTTTCGGCCACCCTGTATAAAAATCAATGTAGAAAAGAGTAGGGAAAGGTAAAGCATTCGATAAGGGCTAGAACTAGGAGTAGAATTCAATTACTCGAAACCATGCGAACGAATATGCATCAGGCATCTAATTCATGTGCCTGGTACGCACATGTGGCATTTTTTTGACCCGAGATCCGAAAAGGAGATGAGTAGGTGATCGATGGTATACAGGTTGCCAATGAAGAGAGAAGAGTAGCAGTTATCACTATTGTGGTGTGATGTTGAATCTGTTGCGAAGTTATTACTAAGACCGTACCATGAACTTTAAAAAAAAATCCAAGTTCCGCGCAGTTCAGTTGGGAAAGAAAGACGCTTTTGTGACATGTATAACGCTGTCTCGTTCTAATCATTTATTTATTTATTTTTACAGAAAGTACACAGCATTACAGCGAGTCAAAGCACCGTGCACGAAATTCTAAATTATGATAATGATTTACAAATACTTTCATGTTTCGCAATTTTCACAAAACCTTAAAATAAATTTACAAATAATATCGAAACGGTCCGCAAACAAGTCGCAGTCCAAAGCCGAGTTGAGAAGGCCATTCAACAGGATGCGTGATTTTACCAAAGGCGAATTACTATGAACCACCGTGCTACAACTGTCCTCAGCCAGCAACTGGATACGATTGCTACGAAATGAGCAGATGCGTGATACGAGATCAGGACAGTCAAACTACGTAATATTTTACAAAAGATCAGCATTAAATTAAAATTCTGGCGTACTTCCAAAGAATTAAAGCCCAATGCCCCCAGAAGATATTTAGTGGGATAAAGAAATGGGTAATACCCATATCGTTTTTTAAACAATAAACGTAAAAATGCCTTTTGCACTTTTTCAAACAAAAGTCTGTATGAACTTTCGTGTGGATCCCACACGACCGCCCCTGTCTCCAATTTTGTACGCACTAACACAGTGTAAATTAATGTAATTGCACTAACATTATGAAAGTCCTTTGTGTTACGAATAATGAAACCTAATCTTTTGTAACAATTAACCGCTAGATTTTTTTATATGTTCATTGAACGTCAATTTCTGGTCAAATATGACGCCAAGATCTGTTACTGTTTCTACTTGTGTTATTAAATTTGCTCCTAAGTAGTACAAAGATGGTATTGGATTACGAGATCTTGTAAAGGAGATGGTAGAGCACTTCGCAATATTCATTTGAAGTTTATTATTATTGCTCCATTGAAGAATTGCATCAATATCGGCCTGGAGCAATATACTATCCTGGGGTTCCTTTATCTCACAATATACCTTCAGGTCGTCTGCATAAAGCAGACATCTGGAGTGTTTGACTACAGATTTGAGATCATCAGCCATAATCGTGAACAATTGTGGACCGAGAATAGAACCTTGACTAACACCAGAACGCGTAGGATATGAGTTAGAGACATAACAACCATACCGTACATATTGTCGACAGTCACGGAGGTAGTCGGCAAGGAATTGTAGTAACCCAGGGCTGAATCCCTTGGCATAAAGCTTGGAGAGCAAGATGTCATTGTCCACGCAATCAAATGCCTTTTTAAAATCGAAGAAGATTCCGTCTACATGGGAACCTCTGTCAAGACATTGTGATACAAAGTCTGTGAGACTTAGTAAATTCACATTGACAGAACGTTGACTCCTGAAACCGTGCTGACAATCAGACATGTATGGTTTTATCTGCAAATCAATTTCATTATGTAAAATATATTCGAAAGTTTTTGCTGGTGACGACAGTATGGCTATTGGTCGATTGTTTTCAACGCAGAAAGTGTCACCAGATTTAGGTATTGGACATACTCGTGATATTTTAAACTGATCAGGGTATTTGCCTGTACTTAAAGATAAATTATGTCAAAGATATGGCAAAGAGGCAAATTTAAAAAGTGCTTACGGTCCTTAAGAATGTATGGCGGCACATTCTCAGACCAACCGAGCTCCGAGGCTTCAACTTTTCTAAGCTTTGTAGTACATTAATCTCGAATATGTAAGAAATATGAATCCCAGCTGAAATCCTAGGTTCATATACGACATTTACCGCCTTGAAGTCGAGCTGTGTGTGTGAGAAATAGTCAGCAAAAGCATTCACTGTTTCACATAACGAGAATTCAACACCTTGGTAGGTTACCGTAGACTTCAAGCCACCCTTTGATCTAAGATTACTAGTGTGACTCCAAAACGCTTTTGGATTGGTCTTTATATTATATTGGATGCTCTGTACATAGTTGTCATAGGCCTTTACTATTCGTGCCTTGATGTTTGAACGTGAACGGCTAAAAGCATTATATGATACTGCATCCCCAATGACCTTCCAGTTACGATGACATTGGGCCTTTTTCCCCTAGATCAGTAATTATATCTCCCGTAAACAAAACTGGATATCGCCTACTAACGTGACTGGATCGGTATTTTTCGGTGCACAAATATCAAATATTTCATACAATATATGATATAAATTATTTACGGCATTGCTGACATTGGTTTCCTGAAGAACAGAATCCCAGTCCACTTCTGAAATTAAATCATACATTGTCTGAAAGTCAGCTCTTGAAAAATTCCAATCTCTATGGGCATCGATATTACTGGGATCGACGTATGTATCAAGGTTATTTCTAATTCCAATTTCTAACGAAATGAAAATCTTAATGGTGGATGATAAGCGACGGCATGGGGTACTAGCCCTTCGCCTTCAATTTTGGATACAGTAACTGATCTCGCAGCACGATCTTGTAACAAAATAACGTCTAATTTACTATTATGTGCATTAAATATGTTATTGTAATCACTGAAATAACAAACATTCAGAAAATAACAGTAAAACGCACTCCACATGTGGACAGTTCCGCGGGAACACGAGAGTGTAGAGGGAGTATTCGCCTACATTCGTGTAGTCCCGTGCATGTTTGGCATGTCTCGCCTATTTCATAGACTAAGTAGAGATAGGTTGTTGTCGTCTCGATTCGATCGATTTTATATTTATATTTCTAGCGCTTTTTCCCATAACAGGTTCGGGGTACACTTGACCATAATCCAGGATATTAGTAGATCAAGTAATTACAGTAGAGCAGCTGCCATCACCTCTGTGACCCTGTTTACAGCAGATAGCGATATTACACCAATGAATCGATATAATGTCGACGCGTTTTTATAACCACCACATCCCTAATAGGCGAGAATGTCTACATTCTCGCCTCTCGGGTCGACCAAAGTCCCGGCCAAAGTTTCGCCGAAAGTTTCGATGGACATGTGGAGTACGCTTTATAACTCGATACCTCCAGGGTCGCACTATTAAGGTTTAAATCACCCAACACAATTACACTCCCATTCAGCAGGTCGATATTAGATTCTACCATATGAAACCATACCATATAGTCCGCAGCTTCTGCATTTGGTGGAATATACACAACATTAACAAAGTGCTTTACGTTACGTAAGGTAAACTCTGCCCATAAATCTTCACCTTGGCTGGTTTGAAGATTACTAAGACACCTCAAATACAAAGCAGATCTTGCGGCAATGAGCACCCCACCACCGCCTTTGGATTGTCTGTCTCGACGTTAAACGGTCCAACCATCCGGCACGATCTCAGCGTCCCTCACACATATAACTAGCAGAGCAGAGGCAAGTCCAAGACGGGCATGCTTCATCTTCGGCCGCATCGTCACTTACCAACAGGTGAGATGGCGGTCAAATGCCTGTCTTGTTAAATATAAAAAAAAGGTAAATAAAAATCATCTTAGCGTTAATGTCCCGGTTGTTCTCTCAAGAACGAGAGCCCGGGGTCCGCCTTGACCATAATCCAGGATTTGGCGATCAGGTAATTACAGTGGAGCGACTACCATCTGTGAACCTGCTACCAGGGGAACCTGACCAGATTGGATCATGGTTACAAATTCAGTTTCCCTCACCGTAAGAGCATCGGATAGAATTTAACTAATGTACATAACTCAGAAAAGAGTCATTGGTACATGGCCGCAGTGGGTTCGAACCCGGTACCTCTCGCTTACGAGTTGGATACTCAACCGCCCGGCCACCGATGCGCTTTAAGGTGACTACACCAGGTAAAACGTAATATTCAATTAAATTTTTAATATCAAAAGGCACGGCACAGTAGTTTACTTACACTGAATAATTAATGTTTCACTAAGCAATTGGAAATGGTTATTTTACTTCACAGATTGACAGCCGCCGCAGTACTAGATGCATAGGGATTCATGAGTAGACAAATAGAATAGGAATTTTGAAATTGAAATAAATTCTTACGAATAGATCTTTTCTTTAATTATTTATAATACAGTAGTAAATTTACCGTCTAAACAGCATGTATATAAACTAGAGTATCTCTATTCTAAACTACATACGTTAATTAGGTAATAAGTCAATGTATACATAGAAATATACTCGAAAATGCTTAACATTTAGTATAGGTAAGTACATAATTATATTCACAGCTCTTTCCAATTGAAATAAATAATATTATTATGAAGATATATATTGGTTAGACCAAACACAGTTTTACTGGGTAAAGGTAGTAAAAATATATTAAATTGATGATAATATTGTTTTAGAATTTGTCCATTTGATATAAATCACATTATGATCTATTAATGAAACTTATAGACTAAACTAGAAAACTGAAAGAGTTTAGCTCATCAACACCATTCATTTAATATCAACGGTATTATCTATTAATAAAAACTACATATAAAACGTACATGAAACAGTTAAAATTGCCTTACAATAATATTTCCAGTAAAAAACAACCACGAGAACCACGCCATATATGTGGTTTGTTACGACATTTATGCCAGTTAAACTATTTATTTATTGAATTAAATCCACAATTTATCGTTGTTGTTGTTGTTGTTGTGGAAACCGCCAGCCCCCGAAACCAATTTCGAGCTGCTTGGCGACCGCCAAGCAAAGTCTATCTTGATTTGGAGCAGCTATCACCTGTGTAAAATAAATTTTAATAAATGTTTGTATTATTAAAAATCGTAATAATATCATCACGGGGTGCCAATAGGCTCCAAAAACTGTTCAACCAGTCTCAAAGTCATCAGCGGAAGACCATGATCAATTTTGATTCGCCAATGGCATTAGAAGGCGTATCTAACAAGTGGCGAGCTTGTTTCTTATCATCAAACCTTGTTTTTTTATTAATTTACAGTATTCCACCCATTTAGTGACAGCCCACGTGATGGAAAGTAGTAACTATCGTCCATAACACCTACGATTCATACACCTTGGCGACTAGTAAGCTGGTATGCCTTAAGTATGTAACTACTCGGGCTCCACAGGCTAGACAGAGTTCATCGGGACTGTACCGACTTATCTTGCCTAAGTTTTTATAGAAGCCGTCAAAAGTTTATAGGTACGATAATAATAATTCAAAATAACTAATGACTAATGCGGTTAATACATTTGGCTAATTTCTTTTTCTTCGTGGTTTAAAATTTAACCATATTCTATGAATAAGATATTCCACTTTGATCTGTTCTCACGATTTTGCTCTTGAATTTAGACGACTGAATGTAGCCAAATGTAGTAAGCGCATTCGTTCTACAAAGAGAATTCAGAAAACATCATGAAGCAACTAGAATAGCAACGTCTCAATACAGTTCGGTTGACAAAACTTAACAAAGAACTCAGACTCAGGCTCACCTGTATCCCAATAGGTAGGCCGTTGTGCAAACCCATGGGCACAGAGGTCGCAGGCATACCCAGGATATTAAACATCATCGTATACATGACGCCCGACGCTCGTAGAAACACCTGGTTGTGATAATGAGCTAGCCCATTGCAAACAGGATAGAGGAAAACGCCATTGTCACCTAGCTTATCCTGCAATTGATCGGTTTGTATAATTTTTATCTGCTTTGTAGAAAAGTGAATAAAATATTTACTTTAGAGCTCAAAAAAATTAGGTTTTCTATAAAATTTACTGATCTAAATCTAGCTATTGCATAGCTTTTATCGCGGGCTTTGAGCGCGGCGACCGAATCGAGAAATTCCGTAACGAAAATAAACCTAACACCCCCCACTCCGACCGGCACAGCGGTGCGGCGTTGAAAGCCGTGCATCGTCTAATGTCGTTTCAGTTCGGCAGACTTCGGCACGGTATTGGCACTAGACGTATGCGTGTAGACTAGCTGCTAACTGCTCATAACTGATTCTATCTCTTTTAGACACAATGCTAGGTGAGACAGCGTGCTTTTTAGCCGCGTCCACGAGTGAATTCAAGCCCGCGACTAGTTGAACCTTAACGTGTATGTATATGGTTAATATCAAAGAAAAAACTTGAATTAATATCAAAGAAAAAAAAATATTGCATAAATAAAATAAATAAAAATTATAATTGCATAAGTTGATAAAAAATGCTATGCAATAGCTTTACCGCGGCAGTCCCCGAGTGCCACACGTATTTTTTTTTTATTCTGTGTTTAGAAAAATGTTAAATATTTCGTACCGTCATTTCATCTCGAAGTTTTTGTGCTTTGGCATGATAATAACTACGTCTTGATGCTGGTATAAAAAGCTGATTCTTATTTATTAATGTAAATCCTAATGCTTGCAGTGAACGACTTCCAATACCAAGCAAGCTCTTTGTTAGTTCCATAATAAGACTTCTATCACGCTGTAAAAATAAAAATTCCTTTATTAGTGGCAGTTTTGTTTGATGTGGCAACACCGACAATAAGATCAAAGATTAAAAAAGAATAAACAACGTTCCATTTCACGCATATTCTATAAATTTACGTAGTTACCTTTGGATTGGCGGGATCTTGAAGCATATTTGGGATATCTTTCATTGAGAAGAAAACTGAAACCGATGTCTCTACAGAATCTTCTAAGTCCTTGAATTTCTCCTGTTAATAAATATATAGCGTTTTGTTAGGCAGTCGATTATTGTTACTCTGAACTTTCCCAAAGTAAATATCCAAGTGTAACGACGACGTTTGACAAGGTTAGGTTTAAAATCTCAATATTAGCACTTATAAAAACGCTAAAAATGTAGGTACCGTACGTATACAGGATCCGCACTCCTTTTGCAGGTAGTTGGCGGCGCTGACGACCATCTCCTTGATTTTACGATGGACCCGAATAAGAGCGAGAGAATTTGTTGCCTCAGTCATAAAGAATACCTGAAAATAATATTTTCGCCTTAAGAAAAGTAGAACACAAACATTGTTTTAAGTAAGTATCTTTTATTTACTCAACCTATTTATCTACCTATCTTCAAAGGGACGGGTTTACTGACAGGACTATCTCCTATTACATATTGGGTACCGATAAATAGGTAGCTACTTGCTATATGGGTAACATGACATTTCCGCGGAAAATTATGTTTAAGCTTATCTTAAGCATAAGTAACCGTGTCCGATGATGTCACAAATTAACTGCTAAGAGGCCAAAACGGGACTAATAATCCCGCAGACCTGGATAAAGAACTCGCAACATTATTTAAGTACTTAACAAGGTCGTACTCACGTTGAGCTTTTTCAAATCCACCGGCCGATCTAATTGGAACTTGTCGCGGTTCTCTCCCGCCATTATGTTCAGTAATAGTGGCAGGTCCTCAGCCTTCTTCACCATCGGCCCGACGACCAGAAAGCGCGGGAAAAGCTCGTCGCTCAAGTAGGGGTTGTGGCCGCTGATCGATATTATGCCTGCGATGGATAATTACAATTTCAGTTTTCAGGCGAGATATAGCTACCTACATTGAGAAAATCCGGGCGGATGTTGGATCTTCTAGCTATCGCGCACAAACCGCTTTGGTTCATTCTAATCCTAACTACCATTAACTATAATACTATAAATAATCATCTCCACTACGTAGACCCTCTGTTAGTCACCACGAAAATGTTCGAAAGAACGTTTCTCGCTCGTACAATTCGGAATTGGAATGAGCTCCCAGACAGTGTTTCCTAAGGACTATGACATTAAATCGTTCAAGTGGCATATAAGATTCTCTTCACAGGCTGGCAACGCATTGGTAACCCCCCTGGTGTTGCTGATGTCCATAGGCGGCGGTGACCACGCACCATCAGGTGGCCCGCTTGTGAACCCTGCGATGGACAGGTATAGGCTATGACGTCATCATAAATTCAATATGGCGGAATGACAGAACTTCGAACAGATTAACGAACGTTGGGTCACAGTGTGTCTACGTATACTAACGTTGGGTGACAGTTTTATACTTTGAGGCCAGTCGAACATCAGCACCGCAACGAGCTCGTCACTCGTTAAATGTGCAGTCAAATATTGTTGGTAAAGCTAACCTGCCAAGGTCTTCCGCTGTGAACCCTGAGACTGTATCAACAGTCTCGTAGGCGGTTGGCGCCTTCCGACTCGCCTGGCGACTCACCTGGCGTGGGCTTGTGTCCAAGCAACCCGCAGAAGGCGGCCGGCAGTCGAATGGAGCCAGCCACGTCCGACGACACGCCGAACGCCGATGCCGCCGACGCCACCAGCGCGGCCTGACGATAGAAACACATTTTTTTTGTTGTACGATAGATGAACATTCAAACGGGTCATATGATGGAAAGTGATCACCGAAGCCAATATCACGCTTCCCTCCCCGAAACGAGCTCGTTCGGCATCAAAGATAGAGCTTTCTAAAAGCGAGGAGAAACCCAGTCCGCAAGCGCCTCGTCTCAGAGCTATTGGGAGTTAAGAATTTAGGAGCCCCACGAAAATTTTAATTTTGTTTGTGGATACGTACCTATATAGGTGTATTGAGCGTTGGGTACCCTTAGCGTCGGATAAGCTTGGCAAACTACGGAGGGAGCAAATGCCAAATGTCTGGCAATGCCATCCCCGCCGGGCACGGGAAACGCGAACAAACTTATCAAGGATGCTAAACATCGGGCGAAGTGGCCTAGGAGAAGCAGGAAGACCCGAGCGAGACACGGTTTAGTGCACAACCAAAGCCGACGCCAGGATGATGACGATACTCAACCCCCGGTATTTACGGGTGTCACCTATCGTACAAGGCGACGTTTTAAAAGACGCGTTTTCTGTTGCGGTCCCCAATACCCTAACCCACTTGAACCAACGAGGAAGGTAAGGACAACAGTAGATAGTGGACTATTTGTTATGGGATAATGATAGCCCTAGCTCTAGGTCATCCGTCATTCTTGAAGGAACTGGTTCTTTAGCACATGAGTTGATATGCCTACCTATAGTATCCCTGTGGCTCTATGCTGCGCTGCGCGAGCTTGTACGTGTTATCCCTCGATCACCTAAGTGCAGTCCTATGTCCTTTAGCAAATATAGATAATTTTATGCGAACTTGTGCGATATAACACCTAGGCACAAACGTAATAGGTAGAAACAACTTTACCTTCATATTATTGTCAATATTTGTTAGTACAGGGTGTCCAGTGGCAGATTTCAAAGTTCGAAAAGTTGTAAAAAAAAACTACACCTCTAATACAAAGTATGTTTATTGTAATTTAAAAACAACAAATGCGGATTTCATTTTTTGAAAACCACGTTCTCCAAATGGCGGCCATCGAGCCTGACACACTCTTCGAGTCTAGCACGCATGTTTTCAAAAACGCGTTTACAGAGAGGCTGGGGGATCCTGCTGATTTCGGCTCGAATATTGTCTTTAAGTTGTGTCGCAGTGCTCGGATTTGTTTTGTAAACAACGGATTTTAAGTATCCCCATAAGAAAAAGTCACATGGGCTTAAATCTGGTGACCTAGGTGGCCACGGTATGGTGCCGTTTCGGGATATGTTTTTTTCTTGAAATAACTGCCGCACTGCATTCATAGACACATTAGCAGTATGAGCTGTGGCCCCGTCCTGCTGGAACCACGTGTTTCGGTTGAAGTATGGACTATTCTGTAGTTCCAGTCTAAAAAAGTCATTTATCATCTCGGTATATCTCTCCGAATTCACAGTTACAGTTTGGCCACGTTGGTTTTCAAAGAAATAAGGCCCTATGATGGCAGATGCAGACATTGCACACCAGACTGTAACTTTAGGTTTATGTAAAGGTTCTTGATGCATTTGTCTTGGGTTGCGGACATCCCAGTAACGGAAATTTTGCTTATTCACATATCCTCCGATGTGAAAGTGGGCTTCGTCACTAAAGAATATGTTACCCATCCGAGTAGCAGTACGAAATCTCAACAACATCTCCTCCGCGTAAGTTTTTCTTAATGCAAAGTCAGAATCGTGTAAATCTTGAACGATTTGAATTTTATACGGATGGAACTTGAGTTTTTTTCGCATTATAACCTGTAAACTTGATTTCGTAATTCCCAATATCGATGAACGTGCACGAAGTGATAAACGGGGATTTTCAGTGACAGAAACCATAACACGTTCAACATTTTCGTCCGTGGCTACCGTTGGTATAGGTCCTGGTCTGGGTCTATTTAATGTTGATCCTGTAGCTCTGAACTTTGCTACCCATGACTGAATGAGGTTGATCGATGGTCCATCACGCAATCGACGAATACCGTAATGATAATTAAATCGACGGCGTGCTTCAGACAGCGAAAAACCACTCGAAATGTACGCCTCGACAGCAAAAGCGCGGTGCTCTCCACTCCACTGTTCCATGGCTACTAAAAAATCCGCAGCGCTTGCGCTTTCAACGACGCCCCCCGCGCCCCTCTCACATGTTGCGTTCAGAAACTACGTTTGTTCAAACTTTGAAATCTGCCACTGGACACCCTGTACAATAATCTAATATTGTAACGACGTAGATATTACTGTCCTACCACCTATTACCGCCTCGTCCGTCGGTAACGTTACGTTACGGTACGTTAACGTAAGTTTTTGGTAACGGCCAATTTTTAGAATCCGTCCATTTAGAAAACGTCTAGGCCTGGAACCTAAACAGTGCTATCTGTCACACAAATAGACCATGTATTTATGAAAAGTTAAGAGTGACACTAGTGGCCATTGAGACAAGCTAACATATTACGTAATGAACAAATAGAGCACTATTTTATCAGTTAATACCATCAATGGTACCTACATAAATGTTTAATAGGTCCAGATAGCGCTTTAACAACTTTAAGGCGATTAAAAGATCGGAAGTACCTAAGTACCCGTTCCTTGATAGCAAAAACGAAAATTAGGTAAGTTATGGCAATAACCTAGCTAAGATCTTCCCTTACAACAAAGTGAGGGACGGGCAAAACAAACATTGATTCATGTTAGTTACGTGTTAGTTTGAAGATTAGGTATTACGACTGATTCCACAGTTTGGCTGACGCCTGAGGCAATAAACAAAGTACGCAAGTAGTAGGTCGATACATTAACGTCATAGGGCTATGCAAAGACGGACATCGCAAGAGGAAAACATTTCACATGGCTATGTTACTGTAAGCATAAGTGCTCCTAGCATTGTGTGTAAGTGTTGTTTTGATGACCGATTGTTTTACAATTATGGCTATATAGTCAGCGTACCCTTGTAGAGGCCAAGGCAGGTGTGAAGTGACTACACATTGAATTGAATTGAAGTCAGTAAAATGACCATGCTTGTTAGCACAGTGTACATCACAGCCCATAACAGTCACTATCATGAAAGGGGAGGTTATTGCCATAATCTTCACGCTTGGTACGCGGGATGGAGATCGCAGTGTGATTAATATGACAATGAAAAACGCTGCTGCCCATTTTCCAGCCTACGGAGACTCGGGGACTCTAGACGTTTTGCCTCGAAAACATTAGTCGCCTTGAACTACACGAGTGTAGGGGTTAATGCCCTGCCGGACACCACACGGCCGGGACAGTGTACATTTGTTTGTAATAGGTACTGTGATTGGTCATAGAATATTGCTCTAGGGCAGTTGAAACACCTACTATACTTGGGAATTCTACGCGAGCTATGATAACAATCTACATCCACTATATAGATACCTATATCATCCTTTTGGCTTGCCACATACACCAAACTAGACTCTACAGTTCTTCCAATGCTTCTAATTACCCCCCTGGGGTCCGATTCAGGCAAGAAGGGTCATTGTCTATAACCTACAATAGAACAATCTAATAACTTGTAGGTATCGTTGGATTGAGAGTTGTTCATGCTCTGCTAACTAACAGTTGCCTATACGTAAGTCCTATACAAGAGAAAGTGCCGTACATAAAACCTTAACGATGACACTGTTTAAATCATATACAATATATGTTTAAGGCCAATGATGATTATATGTGGGTCCAGATACCTGTTCACCTGGTCATCTGCCATTTGTTCTTGGACGGTTCATTGCGTCGGACGTTGAAAAGAGTGTCAGTGCTATAACCTCTAATGCTATTGGCAGTGATGAAATGAGTCGTAGCATGATCGTGCCTATTATTGATGTTGTTGCTCCAATTATTACTCACATTTTTAATACATCGATTAGTACAAGGTCTTACCCGAGTCTGTGGAAGGAGGCTTTAATGTTTCCCATGCCTAAAAATGCATCTCCTGTGTCCTTCTCTGATCTCCGTCCCATTTCCATTCTATCATTCCTATCTAAAGTCCTCGAGCGCCTTATCCGCTACTAACTTTCCGCTTATCTCACTAAACACAACCTCCTCAATCCTCTCCAGTCTGGCTTCCGACCAGGACACAGCACTGTCACTGCTTTGGTGAAAATAACTGATGACATCAGGATGGGGATGGAGCGTGGGCATGTTAGGGTTCTGGCACTCTTGGATTTCAGCAATGCGTTCAAGACTGTCGACCATGACGTTCTCTTGGGTATTATGCGCTCGCTTTACATCTGTGAGGATGTTGTTGAGTGGTTTAGTAGTTATTTAGTGGGGAGACGTCAGCGGATTCGTATAGATGACTTCCTCTCAATGTGGAGTAGAGTGCATGCTGGTATTCCGCAGGGTGGTGTTCTTTCTCCTTTGCTTTTCGCTCTTTTTATTAACAACATCACCGCTAACATTAGATCCAGTTGTCACCTCTACGCTGACGACCTACAAATTTATGCACACTCAACTCCGGATAATTTGGTTCATGCTATTAACACTATAAATAGTGACCTAGAATGCATTACAGACTGGAGTGCTTCGCATGGACTTAAAATCAATGCTTTGAAGACACAGTTAATCATCATCGGTAGTTCGAGGATGAGCGGCAAATGAGCCCTAAGTACCTACCTCTCCACCCGACGACCCGCCTGAAGTCCGATTCAGGCAATAGGGGTTATTCGTGGTCCCCTGTAGCAGGTTCGTGGTCTCCCAGCCGAGGCAGAGCTCCGGCGTGTTAGAGACCAGCATCGGGATGGCGCCCGCGCGCCGCACCAGCCGCACCGCCTCGCCGTCCGCGAGGGCTACGCGACCGGCGTGCTCAGGGCAGCCTACCGCGTTGGAGAGGCCTGGTGGAGAGTATGGCGGTTAATTAGGGCAGCTGAAAACGAGTATCGATATCATCATCACTGCCCGTAACACTCCACTGCAGGACTTAGGGCCTCTCCCACGACAGGGCAGGTTATTGAAATTATCTCTACGCTTGGCAGGCGGGTTGGAGATCGCAGTGTTATAAATATAATAATGGAAAACGCTGATGCCCATTTTCTTGCCTACGGAGACTAGAAATTTTGCCTCAAAAACACCACACGGCCTATAGACAAAGAGAGGCCTGGTGGAGGGTACGGCGCTTTATTACGTTAGCTGAAATCGTTATGTAGATAGATAGATAAATTATTTATTGCTCACACAAGAATAATTGCATAAAAAAGTTCAGACAGAAACCAAAACTAGTTGTAGTAGTTATGTATCGATGTGAATAGCCCGTAATAAGCAACTGCTGACTTAAAATACTCCACTCACTCCACCCTCCTTGACCCATTATTATTACCTATAGCTTTCCGTCCACGTGGACATACTATATATCAAGCGAGTAGAGAAGGAGGGGGGGTAAACAGTTGCCTATGTCAAACCCTAAATTACAAAATTTCATCTAAATCAGTTCATCCAGTTACATGTGAAGAGGTAACAAACATAGACACACACGCACAAACTTTCGCATTTATAATATCAGTGGGATTTGTATTAATAGTTATTACGATTGCCATAATCTCCACGCTTGGCAGGCTCACAGCTGGACCGATCGACTCTCATGTAGATATATTATTACATACATAGGAACACACTTACTCACGTAGGTAGTAATCTTAATAAATTATACATCTCAACCTTCTACATGAATCTTTTGGTGAAAATCACATGAAAATCCGTTCAGTAGTTTTTGAGTTTATCGCGAACAGACAGACAGACAGACGCGGCGTGAAAATTTGTTTTATAATCTATAATGACAATATGTACTATTGGGCAAGCATTTGGCCGGCAGCTCATGTAATGGATGGGACGCGACGGCCGAAGGAAAGGAATAGACGGAGGACGTAGACAGCAAAAGCTTTTTAGAAATTCCCTTGTGGAACGGAGATGCAAACTCATCCGGAATGCATGAACATGGAAATTTTGTGCCCAAAATGTGTGTAAAATTCAGCTTGCAATCTTACCAGATAACGAGCAACTCTCCTTCACGCTGCAGGGCACACCAAGTAGAGGCTGGTCCTTTGCCAGCTTCTCCAACGTGCCATTCTCCCTGGCTTTGGCCAATAACCGGTCTGCAGCTTTCGCATCCTCCACCGCTGCCCCATAACGTTCGTCTACCACCGCGTTCAGGTATGGGTTCACTTCTTTCACTCTCCTTATGAATGTGGTCACCACCTCTTCGCTCGTTACCTGCGGGTTGTGTTATGGTGTTATGACGTAAACTGTTTAACCTCAATAAATACAAATAGTCAAATGGTCAGATTGTGACCAGTCCAAAATCTTATTTGTCACACTGCTATGCTAAAAAATAGCAACCAAAGTAACGCATCTGTACGATATAGGTAAGTTTCGGACATAGGCCTCCCCCCAAAAGCGCCAATGCACCCTGTTCTCGGCTTGCCGCATCCATGCAGCATTTAACTTCAGCCTATAGTAAGTTTTTAAGGAACTAATTTGCATCGACATTTAAAATTTCGCCTGCAAGTTACCCGTACACCCCGAAGAATACTTATGCCCGCGCATAGCTTTGTCGACCACATGTGTCTCACTTCAATGCAAATTGAAGAAACCTGCTGGAAGTGTCTCGCTTCCGACAGGTAGGTTGTACTTCTTCAAGCCGAGAGTGAATAGACTTGTTCCTAGGCATCTGCCGGGCAACTGAATCATGCCTATTCTTTATCGTCAGCTGCATCGTTACTTACCACCAAGAGAGACACCGGTTATAAGTCCGGTATGTTTTTATCGCCTGAGGCACACGGACAGACGGTAAATCTGATGGAACGTGGTCAGAACCTTCCAGAGGAAAGCACATGCTGTGGCGACCTTTGAGGTGCCCGTGGAGATGCCTAGGTATACCTTAAATTGTATAAACTACTTACCACTCCATTCCTGATATCCCTGGCCAGTTCAGTGGCACTCTTCAAGAGCAGGGGTGAAGTGGGCGGTGGGGGGAGCTCGCGTAGGACGCGCCCTCGAATCCAGAATAAAGGCGTCAGCAGCAGGTTTAGCAGCCGCAGCACTATGCCTATTAACCGCACGCCGACCTCCATTCTATGTAGAAACGTTAGGGTTAGATTAAATACCTTAGGGCTTTTCTATTTCTAATGACGAGTCAGTAACGAGTAGGTACTAGGTGTTACTTGTCATTTGAAGAACCCTCTTATCTGATAAAGTGCAAAAGAAAGACTTCGGGAGGGACACAGCTAGCACGAGCGCGGTAAAAGGCTCGCGATGCCCGTACGTTAGTTGGATGCCAGGCATCCAGATAGACAGATAGATAGATAGATAGATATACTCTCTCCAGATGATGTAGATGAAATCTATCCCATCATCGGAGGGTGCGGTGGCGTAAAAGTGACGGAGGCATCACACTAAATGGTTCTTTGGACCGTTCCCCGTTGTAAAGACGGTAGAGAACACACAGAAAGCCAATCAGAAAGCCCACGTTTTTCCGGATTCCTAAGGGATCCAACCAAACCGCCTGTAAGCAGGGGATCGTCGACATTACGAATAGCCCAACGTTGTATGTGCCAGCCCACAGGCGGGAGCTGTACTCCAGGGACAAACCTGTGCTTTGTAGAGCAAAAGTCGATGCCCCGATGTAATGTGTAAGAATGATAATACTTTGGGATGTATGAACTCCCTAGTCAGAACATTGGTCTTCCTATTGAAAAAATGCAATTTAAACCTTTCAAATGGAAAGTGTAGTCATAAAGTGACGATCACGATTATACTCAATCTCTATTTAAATCTATATCATAACAAGGAACATAGTATTCTAAACAGCAAGTCGACATGTTGTTCATATTCCATGAGTTAGTCCAAATAACTTCTATTTACAGAACATAAGTGGCCATGAATATCGATTTTATTTAAGCGTGTAACTGCTCCGCTGGAAGGTGACGGGTGATGGCTTAATAAATAAATCAGACAGTGTGTGACTGTCGGCACTTACTTACATATTTGCTTCGGAATTCAGAAATGGATTTTGGGTTCCAGTTTCAATTAAGTTGGCTACTCTCTAGATACTCTCTTAACTAAGAAAACTTTACATTTTTGGATGATTCGTTGAGGTTGATTAGATTAGTGATTACTATGGACTTTACAGTTGAATGAGTACCTAAATGAAAATTTGAATAAATTTCCAAAATTGAGTTGTTTTAACTCGTATAAATACCTGAGTGTTTACTTATATGATCGTTGACATTTCTGAGTTTTAGCTTTATAACCAGCAATAACAAAATTATAAGTTTACCTAGTCAAGGACAGACGGCGTAAAGGCACAATTGTCAACAAAAGCTGGTTATAAGTGTAAACACTACATGTCAATAGCGTGTTGGTAATGAACGTGTTTGCTGTAGGCCATAGCCATAATAATAATTTATTATCATCAGGTAAGCATTAACTATATCGAAGAATTAGATGTATTTACATACATATTACACTTTTAGGATGGAGGTTAAATTCTTACCTAGGTAACTGCGTGGAAATTTAATCTAATAATTTAAAGGTAGTCCTACCACGTTCACCCTAGCGGTCCATCCTGGTCTCTGCGAGGGTCTGCTTTCCTACTCGTGTGTGTGGACCTATGCCCTCAGAGTCCGCTTTCTTTCATTTTATTGAGGTGTTTTCTTTGTACGTGCGGCGACTACCTATCGAAAAGCCGATTTGCGAGAGCCTAGTCCATCCTTCAAGAGGAAGGTTTACGTGTAAAATTTATCCCGGAATCCAATGTGGTCCCGCGGGAACGGGTCTGGATAGTGAAAATCGAATTTTACTCGGAAAAAGTCGCTGGCAAAAGCTATATATAAATAGATACTCTTTAATCAGTCGCCTTATGCATACGTCTGTAATGTTACGGTAACACCTTAGACATTTAAAGTGAAAAAAAATTTTCTATGTACTTTTGACACACATTTTCCGAAAGGAACTATTATGCAATATGTATGCTACATATACCTACTTACTTACGATTTAAATATTAAACACGGTACTTAGTTGCATCTATCTCGTATTGCCTTAACAGCTAAGTAGGATAATACTGCAGTCGGTAAGTCCATCACGTAGCGGCACACGACTTTGCGGTTTCCCTCAAGACCACGTGCGCGACCGTTGCTCATACTTCGTTGGTAAATGGAAGATACGCTGTAATTACTAATAGATATTTATTTCCTTACCCTCGTGGGTGTCGTACAAGTCGACTAATTTTTTATAGGCAAAAGATCTAGAATCTCCGTAGGCTGGAAAATGGACAGCAGCGTTTTCCATTTTTATATTTATAACACTGTGATCTCCCACCCGTATTCCAAGCGTATAGATTATGGCAATACCCTCCCCCATTCGTAAAAGAGGTCTTAACCCCTGCAGTGGACTGTTGTGGGATGTGATGATAATGATTCCGTGAAGGGGGGTGGGTAGGTCTGCCTTTCTAAGCTATATACCGCTTGTGCAACGAAATTGTTCGTAATAATGTCCAAGGTTTTCTTTCTATCATCGATGCAATCTAGCCATCTACAGGGATATCCTGACAAATTATAAAGAATCAAAATGTAAAACCTATCCCACGTTCACTTAGGTTGTGGCATGAGCTCACTGTTGAGGTTGGTATTCAAATTATAGCGCCTTTCAATTGATTAAATGTATAGCTACATAGTATAAAACAAAGTCGCTTTCCGCCGTCAGTTCCTATGTTTCTATGTACGTTTAGATCTTTTAAACTACACAACGGATTTGAATGCGGTTTTTTAAGAATAGATAGAGTGACTCAAGAGGAATGTTTTAAGCAAGAAAAAGGGTAGGTAGGTGGTAAAGTAGGTGTAGGCGAACGAAGTCGCGCCGGGTCCACTAGTTAACCATAAATTGTTACCGCATCGATCCACAGATAACTTATAACATCATAGCGCAGTAGGATCTTTTAGGTAAAAGTAGGTAGGTAACACAAATAAATACAAAAACAAACTTATCTTACGTCTCTACTTATACCTACTTATACTGGCTTCGTCAGAAAAAGAATTATGTTTAGTCTTTTAGCTAACATCCTTAGCTATTATCACCACTGTTATGAGAACAACCAGAATATATCAGCCCATCTATAATAACATCCCCAATATAACAGCCTATTATCATTCTATAGCAGCAAACATTGTTTTTATTTCTGTTCTGAAATACGAAACGAATTGTTATAATATTATCTTACCTAGGCTAAGCTATGAATATGCTGTACACAAGCATTATCTGCATTCCCCATAATTAAATTATTCCCCCTATTATTTACTCCTATGTACCTATCTTTAGTATGTATTTGTTGTTTAACTATTTCTTGTATCTTTGTAAAATTGTATAAATTTAGCATTTATTGATGTAGATGGGAGCCTTCACCTTTTCTTATTGTTTCTCCCGCACCGCCTACCGTTTTCGATTTTTTTTTCTATGATTATTAATAAATATGATTTTAGGTGTCTCATAAAGTAAAGTTACTATCTATAATACTGCGTTGCTCGGAGCTTTATTTACCTTGCTTTTTGATTGCATTTTCACGGAATTGAATCTCGTTAAAATTTCGGACGAAATTACTCTGTCGAATATTCGTTAGTTCATTCTGTAGGCTTTGTAAGTACTTTGAATTTTCAGTGAAAATCCATTGAAACTGTCTTCATTATAACGGTTAAATAAATAACGTTTCAATGAACATTTTAATACGTGGAAATTCACTGAAAATTCAAGCGGCTCTTTTATAACGTTTAAACAAATAAAAGTTGTAATACGTGAAAATCCACTGAAAATTCATAGGCTCTTTTTTAACGTTAAAACAAAATGTACAAAATAATTTTTGAATGACTGTAGGTATTATAAGTTCTAATTGCTTGTGGGATCGTCACAATAATAGCTCGAAACAGACCATCGTAGACTTAACCTACCTCCATGTTACTCCACTCATGTCATGTCATGTCGTTAAGCGATAAGGCCGCCTGTTGTCTTCTCGGTTGCTACCGATATGTACTGACTGTATCCTGTATAATAAAGTGTTCATTCATTCATTCCACTAACTAAAAACGACTATTCAATAGTGAAATAATATAGCATTGCTTTCACCTTGAATCTCTTAGGTAAGTTCTCTAGGGCAATTTCCGTTAAGGAATACAAAAAGGACCAACAAATCCCTCAATTTAAATTAAATAACAAAACTTGGATTGGTCCCTTTAAGCGTCTGTCTTATCCGCTGACTCCTATAAAATCACGTAACGGATTTTGAGGCGGTTATCAGTAGATAATTTCTTTTGAAACCCGGCCCGATTAAAGTAGTAAAATAACCACGTAAAATACACATGACATCCCAATTCTCAAGCAAGACTTTACTTACACTTTATTGAACTATAGATGCACGTGCAAACAACCTGTGCCGAGGCGTCGCTAGTTTACGTATAATTTGATAGATAAATCAAATGAAAAGCAGGCTACGAGTACATGCCGAGGCTGATGTTCCGTTGAGGTACTTTGCATGCAAATTGTCGGGAAATGGCAAGAGCCATTGTAGAGGCGTGATTGCGGGTGTCTGTCGGGTTTTATGGGCCCCAGTAATTTGTGCAGAAATGTATGTATGGCTTGAATGGATTTGTATTTGATAGTAATGCAATCGTTTTCAAGTAGTTTGAACTCTCACTATGGTAGTTTAGAGGTAACGTCCAAAAATCTATTCATAGTAAAAAACAATGTCATTTCCCGCCGTTCGTCCCTATGTATCTATGTACCGTACAGTAGGTTTTCACAGGAAAGTTTTATGAGCAAGAAAAAAAGGGTAGGTGGGGGTAAAGGAGGTGTGCGCGAACGAAGTCGGGACGGCTCTTGCTAGTCACTAGTTAACAATACGGAATCGAAATACAAGGGTTAGGTTCGCACGCACGCAACATTGTGATATTTTGACAATTTATCTAATCTCTAACATAAATCGATCTATGAACGCCTTAATTTTATTTATTCGTATTGCAAAAATACAATATACGAGAAACACATTCAACTACAAATTTAAATCCAGCGAAATCAGCCATTAAATTGCTTCGTCACTAAGGGTGATCAGGTCCTCCGGTGGGCCAGGGTAACTTGTGTTTGGGCAATCCGATAGTATGTGCCACATTGACTGAATTGGGGAACCGCACGGACATGGGGCGATACACTCCATCCACAGCGGTGTTTGTAGGAGGCACAAAGGCCATGGCCCGAGCGTAGCCTATTTAAGTTGCACCAATCTCGCCTAGATAGTTCAGATCCCTACGCCTTAATTAGTAAGCGGGTATTGTATTGATTGGTTTTGTGCAGATTTAAACCAAGAAAATAGTTGATACTGCTTCATAATTTTCGTTTGAATGTTGCAAGAGTCTCGCAGCACCGCTCACTCTAGAAAGTGGCAAATCGATTACAAGAAAGGGTCATCATCGCCGCCAATGAAAGTGTGCTGTACTGTAACCTAGTAGGGCATTGCTTCACTATACCTGTACCTACGATCTTAGGCATTTACAGTAATAAATGAGTTGGAGTTTTATCCATATATAATTCGAGTTTTCAAATTTTCTATTCCGTTTTTCTTTGCTTTGCTTTGGTAAACGATTATCCTATAGAAACTGTGGCTAATCGTCCGGCGTAGACATGACGTCCTTTATACTGTTGCGTTGAAAGGAACCTACGTATATAACTATACATATCTAACTATAATATTGGTGAGATCCGTTGACTAATCTATCTGTACCAATACCTATGTTTAAGTTAAGTTATACCTACGTTCTCCTCTGGGCCCTTCCCCTTCCAACGCTTCCATTCACTACCTGTCGACTAGTGGCGGTTCAAATTTGCCAGGACCATTATGTATAGATTATAGATAGAGTACCTAAGAGTAACCTACATTAAAGTAATTAACAATAGCCACACACTTTGGAACAATGTGGCAATGTCCATTGGGAGATTGCATTGGCTCTGCTTTTTATTTCGCATCGGCGACCGTATTAAGTACGCGTCGTGAATTAATTTTGGCTATCCTCGGTTATCGGAAGTGAAGGTTGCAGCTACAGTTATAACTTTGGCGCAATACTTGATTATAGAAGTTAATGCGTTGACCTTACAGCAATAAAAAACCTGTCTTAACAGAAGAATAGGAAGTTAGTTATGCGGTATAAATTTGTAAATCGTCTGTTCGAAATTCTTAGGCCCGCAATTTTGACTAAGTCAAGGTAATCTTTTTATGCTTCGAAGTCGAAGTAAACCTTGTAGCGGATAATTTGCTAAAACTTATCTTAATTTCCTAGTTTTACTACGGAACCCCAAATATATTGTTTTTCATATGAAGACGTTACATGTTTAGTAAAATATAGTCAAGTAATACTTTATAATTAACGATTAACTTTATAGTTAACGATTGTTTATATAAGCGACAATTAATTACCTATAATCGTTCCAATAAATTACCTAATTGAAAAGTAATTTTAACAGCACGACTTTTTTTCTTTGTATCACCATACCATGTAAAATTATGAGGCTAGGACTTGTAGAAGTCTTGTAAAGGCTCATCGTATGGGCTCGTTGTTGTATAGATAAAAGTCAAACCATGGCGATGAGGTTTACCTACTTAATTCCCTACAAATGTCGGCGGCAAAACGCACATCGGCTTCATAGAGCGTAGTCATTGTCGCACAAGGTAGTGTAGGTAAGTAAATACCTTCTGTATTACTATCTGTATATTAATTTTTGATATCTGTGGTAACTACGGTTGCCAACCCTACTATATAATATAGTATCCTACAATGTTTGGTGCCCGTCTACTATTATTTTAAAATTTTAATATAGTTGGCTAAACTACTATATTTTATCAGCAAAGTCGCTTATCAGTATCACTTGCCGTAAAACGGAATGCGTCCTGAATTTTAATGTTAAGAATTCTAAAATAACTCAATTAAAAACCAATCCAGGACCAGCTAACTACTTATACTGAAGATCAATTTTATACTAAAAATATTTCATTAAAAATGCCATATATTTTTAATAAATTCCCTATCTACTATATTTTTATGGCTACTGAATCCGAAAATAATGTATTTGGTCTTTATAAAGTTGGCAACCCTAGTGGTAACTAGCCGATGTGCATTATTAACCATTATGTGACTGTGTCGCACATACTTGTGCGTAGAGCACACAATGCGATGGCCGATGACAAATATTCGAACTAAGGTTTCAAGGGCCAAGGCTGTTTGCTTTGGCATGGTCACACATCGCTAATGGACTCTTCCGATTCGACAGCTCCAAGAACTATAGGGACAGAAACAATTTTTTTTGCCTTGGATTCGATTTGCGTTCGGAGGAAAGTGGCGCCCTCGTTTTTTGCTCTTGCTTGCTTTTGCTTTTATATTCATGGTCAGGCAATATTCGTGACTTACCTACGTCGTGACTGTAGATCAAACAAATTATGACTTACATCAGGGATCACCAATACATTTAATTTGGGATCCGATTAAAAAAATTATATAACCGTCGCGGTCCGTTTCTATACTTTTTACGGCAGAATTAAAAAATATATGATATTAATACTGAGTCTTAGACATTAAGCTGGGCGTATCGTATAAAAGTAACAAATGAGCGAACAGAGCGAGCTTGATAAATTTGGCATTTTGTGTCATAAAAGCTGGGGTGATAATTGAATGCATGAGCCAGCTGCGAGCTGGATGATTATGACAATGAATGGGTGAGCGGAGCAAGCTCGAAATTGGAAAGTCGTAAAAATTATGTAACTATGTATATTTTTGTTTTATATGCTGACCGCCAAAATGAATGATTGAGCTAGAGCATTGAGCTATGAATTTTTATACTTTGGCTTATAATCCCGCGCCAGTACTCTAGTAATACAAGTGTCCGCACATAATAGATCGGCTGTCCGGATCCAGACCGCGGCCCGCCATTTGGTATCCCCTGACTTACATTATCACACTTCAATGTTCAACAGCAGGTCAGTTAAGAACATTAATTGAATTGAACTAGATAACAAATTTGAGTTAGATCTGTAAATAACAAAATTGCATGAAAGCGTTGGTCTCTATTTAGGATAAGTACCTGTATAAAAAGCGCACATGACCACTTGTGACCATGAACACACATCATCATCATTATCATATCAGTCAGAAGATCTGGACGTCTTGTCCATGTTCATTTTAAGACCTACTTGTTGAGAGGCACTACAGAGGTCATCGAGCATTTTGCCCTGCAGTTTTCCAGGGTTTCAGTTAAAGCTACGATATCGTCAGCAAATCTGAGGTGAGTGAGGTACTCGCCGTTAATATTAATGCCAAGTCCGTCCTAGTCAAGCAGCCTAATGATATCCTCCAGTGCAGCGTTGAACAACTTCGGTGATATGACATCACCTTGTCTAACACCTCGCTGCAGCGGAATAGGTTCTGTGGTTTTATCCTGGAGACGAACTGACATAGTGGCGTTTTCGTACAAACACTTCAGTGCTTTGATATATCGATAGTCAATTTGGCACCGCTGTAGAGACTGGAGCACTGCCCAAGTTTCGATCGAATCGAACGCTTTCTCATAATCCACAAACGCCAAGCATAATGGCCGGTTATACTCCTCGGTCTTCTGTATAACCTGCCGCAGCGTATGTATGTGGTCTATGGTACTAAAACCTTTTCGGAAAACGGCTTGTTCGGGAGGCTGGAAGTCATCAAACCTGCGTGCGAGACGATTCGTAATGACTCTCGAAAACAGCTTGTACACATGGGTCAGCAGCGATATTGGTTTGAAGTTCTTTTAAGAGAGCCTTATCGTCTTTCTTGAAGAACAATATCACTACGCTTCTATGCCATGCTTCCGGCGTTTTTCCCTCGAGGATGACGAATTTGAACAGCTTCTGAAGGGTCTTAAGCACAGGTTTGCCACCAGCTTTCAGAAGCTCAGCCGTAATTCCATCATCACCCGGCGCCTTGTTGTTCTTAAGCTGTTTGAGAGCCATACTAATCTCGTACTGGCTGATGTCCGGGATATCTTCGGTGTAATGTCGAGGTAACTTGGCTCTGGGGTCTTTTGCCATACTGGTAACAGGTGCCTGTGTTGTCGTGTATAACTATCCATAGAATCTTTCGACTTCCCTCAAAACCTCGGACTTGATCGAACAACTCTGCCGTCATCCGTTTTCAGTCTCGTCAGCTGGCTCTGTCCAACCGACAGATCTCTCGCACAGACTTTAGAGCCTTTGTTCCGCTCGATCGCCGCCTCAATATTGGTAGTATTAAAGCGGCGTATGTCGCGAGTCAGACACTGGGAGATCTGTCGATTAAGTCGCCTAAATTGGGAGACATCATCAGGGGATTGCTGAGTCATTCCGCGTCTTTCTTCGATGAGTTTGAGGGTATCTTCAGAGATTTTGTTTGTTCTGTTTATACGGCAGGCTTTATAAAACTTTGACCCAACCGTAAAGACAGTTTCCACGAACATGTTATTGTAGTCGTCCACGTCGACGTACTCTCCTAGGCACGCGAAGCGATTTTGTAATTCGAATTGAAAGCTCTCGGGGTTTTGGATCTGGATGGGTATAGGCCGGAGCGTGGACCTTATCAATCTTGATCTTTTTAGCTGTATATTAATATTCAATGTGCCTTTTACCAAGCGGTGATCGCTGCCAATTGAACGCTGTTGATCACCGAGATATCATTGAATATATGCCATTTCGTAGATAGGATAAAGTCAATCTCGTTTTTTGTGACACCATCGGGACTAACCCACGTCCATCTGCGATGATCCGGCTTCCTGAAAAATTCGTTCATCATAAAGAGTCCCTCCTTTTCCATAAAGCCGGCCAGCATCTGGCCACGGGCGTTCCGACTTCACACTCCAAATTGCACCACTCTCAACTCGTCTCCGCTTCGTTTTTCCAGTTTCGCGTTGAAATCCCTCATGACGACGGTGTAATGTGTCTTGGAGGTATGTATGGCTCTAGAAATATTCTCATACATAGCCTCCACTTCATCGTCGGAGTGAGTCGAAGTCGGTGCGTAGACCTGTATGACCTTCAACGAATACCGCTTGGTAATTCTGAGTATAAGGTACGCTACCCTAGACAACATACTCTCGATCTTGACGATGTTGTTCACGAGGAATTTGTGGACGAGGAACCCGACACCACATAGGGACAGTTGGTCGCCCTCCCAAAAGTAAAGCAGATTTAAGAATTATCGAGTCCTCCCCCTTTTTTCGGACTTTAGATAACCCTATATTATCCCAATGTAATCTGCTTACCACTTCCTCCAGTTCCACGAGCTTTGCGTCGGTCCGCAGAGTCTGGACGTTGTATGTTGCCAGGGCCTTTGCCTCTGGTGATTCTTCGCACCCCCTGCCCCGCCGTTCCCGTTACCGCTACCATAGTCCGGACGCGGGGCCGCCGGGTACTGGGGGCCGTGGCCTGTGTGTGCTTGTCATCGGGAGTGGACACACAATAGAAGTCATAATAACAACATCATCTTGGCGTTAAATCTCGGTTGCGCTCCCGTGCGGCACGCGAGTGCTCGGGGTCCGCCTTGTTGCTCGTCTTAATCCACTTTCGGTCTTCAGCATCCTTAGTGGTGAGTCCGTTGGCACGCATGTCACTCCTAACGACGTCCAGCCATTGCTTCTTGGGTCCGCCACTCCTTCACGTACCTGGTGGCATGGACAGACATTTGTTCCCTATGTAATTTGCCGGTTTGCGCAAGACGTGACCGTACCTACCATCGAAGGCGGCACTCTAGTAGCTTATCTGCGATGTCACGGACATAAAGACTACTGCGGATGTGGGCGCTTCGCACGCGGTCTTTGCGGAAATCCCCGCAACACCACCAACGCAGCATCTTCTTTTCTCGACTCGCAACTCCTGCTTGTGTATCTCTAGTATAGGTCAAGTCGCACGGCTGTATAAGAGTACAGGTCTCATAATAGTATTGTGGACCTGTCCCTTCAGCTTCATCGGAATCTTGGGGTTACAAATGATGCCCGGCACCTCCCTCCATTTGGTACAAGCTGCAGATATTCGGGCTCTGACATCGCTGTCATTGTCACCAGTTGCGCAAAATACCAACGTCAGGTATCTGGCATCCCTGTATGCAGCGTGGTCTTCAGGACATCTGAACGCTTGCCATTTTTTAAAAAGGCCTTTCTTCACCCTAATAACTGTGTGGTTCCACCACCAGGTCTTCTTGTCAAGCTTGCGTCCGCCGCTAGACACCCTCAGCACCATCCTTGCTGCCCGTTGCTATAGCAGCCTGGGTTCTGTCCCAGAGTGGTTGGACGGATTCACCGTCTATCGTAACATTAACGTCGCTGACAGCAGGGGCGAACTCATGGTCTTGGTTCCTTCAAGTAGCCACCACCGGGTTTGAAGTCGGCACTACTCCCGGTATTTGCCTCGGGGCTTTAGGCGCAGGTACATCACAAGGACCCGGTGTTAGGCAGTGAGACTCTCTCCTTTGCCAATATTGTCTCAACGAGTGAGAAAGTAATTGATCAGATGCTCAGATTTATTTTGAAAAAACGTCCGGAATTTATGATGGCCTAGGTTGTCATGGGCACGGCGAAAGGACTTTTGTAAGATATCCCCTGTTATTGCGTGGGTGATGCCCCTGATATTGCATTGGCTGCGGTGGCTGCTTACCATCAGGCAGGCTGTAAGTTTGTTTGCCACCTTAGTGGTATAAAAAAACTTGTACATGCATACGCCTTTCTTCCCTTTCGGCGTTACGGCTCCCAAAACTAAAACCGCAATGAACACGGCCAAACTCCTCACACTTTTCGAAACGGCACTGCCACCTTACGCCTGACGAGTGCGAGTACGTAAACCAATCAGGAGCACGTCCGGTCAGAGTGCCAAGGTTCCAACTAGCAAAGAGGACTTTTCTTTGGGCTAGCTTGTCCGCCCTTGGCCCGCCAGATAGACCTAACCCATTTAACACAGAGGTACATACATTTTTCTATTTTTTTTAAATATTGCTAAATTTGACTGAAGTCACGAATCACTTGAGTAGAGTGACTCTTAGGCACCCGACTCAATGTTACCTAAACGACTGTGACGGGCTCTACTGATTTCGATGTTCGATGGTTACGAACGACGAATCCATTCGATGTTCCAAGAAGGGGTTTACAAATATTAAAATAATATAGATGTTTAAGCTGCTTGGAAAATTCTTAGAAATGCTTATCAGAAAAATACTTTCCCTGATCATATTCTAAGAAATTCAGGAAAAAATCTACTTCCCATTGGAAAAGTGCCTTCGCCAATTTGCCTCATTGGCTGATTACTTTTAGAACTGCTTACTTTGGGAACTATGATCCCACGCGATATTCAAACCTGATTTTCGAATCCTGTTTCTTTCCCGGGACATAAAGTGGGCGGTACCTAATTGTGACACTTTGGGAATAATGTAGCTTACTACGAGGCCACAGTTTCATTTCGAAGAATTAGTACGTTCAAATAAAAAAAATACAAACAAAAACGTAAACTCTTTGGTTTTGCAAAATTAATATAAGTACTTAGATCTAATCTAATCTTAATTATTTTTATAATGAATATAATTAAGAGCGTGTCGGTGGCCTAATAGTTAAGAATCGTAAGCAAGAGGTACCGGTTTCTAACCCCAGTGCTGACATGTACCAATGACTCTTTTCTGAGTTATGTACATTAGTTCAACATAACGTCTAACTCGTTTGAACGTAGCAAGGCAGCGCCTGAGATGAAGATGGCGACGTTTAATTCGAATTAGGCGGTAAGGCCCTTGGTTCCCCTGTTAATAGGGTTATGGAGGTCAAATGGCAATCGCTCCACTGTAATTACCTGATCTACAAAATCCTGGATCATCGTCAAGGCCTAACCCAGGCCTTCGCGCGCTAGATGATGATGATGATGATAGAAAAATTAGCAATACCATCTAAGACTATATTAAGTTATGTCTAGTTTGCGATATCATTAAAAGTGTCTACAATCTACATCCACAACTACATCTATCGACCGATGACCTAATAAATATTTATGAGGCCACCTAAATACCTTAATGTACCTATGACTTAATCGTAACGTAACTATGTATCTTCTTAGATGTTATGGGCGACAAGTTACCGGATTCCATCGTTTTATAAGTTACTTAATAGGTGCTTAGTTCAAGCTGTTATTTATAAGGTTGCTTAGGAAAAAACAAAAAGTTCCACGATGTTCCTATTCACACAAACACACAGGTGTTTTTCTGTGAACCACAAAGAAAATCGGAAATCTGTCGTTCGTGGAATGTGGAGGATCGACAGAATTTTGTCAGGACCTTCTCCAGTGGAAGATTGTGGTCTCCAAACCCTACATGAACAAGAAGTGACGTCACGTATTATGTGGTTTCGTTCTGATAAGTGATCATGTAGTTCAATTTCGTTATGGTTTACGACATAGAGTTAACGACCCGTTTATGAAGCATAGAAACTCATAAACCTAACGTTCAGATTCAGTCAGTTTTATGAGTTGAATTTTGAAGCTACTCAGTGACAAACGAGCAGACAGCCCATCTGATGGTAAGTGGTAACTGTCGCCCATAACATTCTTGCAGATAACTAGAACGCATAAAGCAGGTGGGTTAAGAGACTGGATGCGCGTAGGAAGGAAATATAATAAGCTACTTTTTCTCATATAACCTAACCGACAGAAAGTCGAATAATCCCAGCCAAAGTGTACTTTGTAGGTACTTCAATATTTCCTAAACTACTGAACCGAATTTAATAATAGAAGGCTCAGAATAATCTCGTTTAAAATGGCTTTCGAACAAAGAAAACCACATCGAAATCGGTCCATCGCTTTGAGAGCTACTAAGCCACGGAGAGACACACAGCCACAGAGCTCACCTACAGATATACCTACATGTTAAAGTTATAACACCCCTCTTTTATCGTCTATATCATATAAATACAATTCAAAACAAGGCAATATAACCTTACCTGTTTATTTGTAAAACTTGTCGAGGGTGTGCTAATTAATCACAAAATACGAAATAACACCAAGTCTTGTCAACTTTCGGGGTTAGCTTTGTACAAGATAAAAATCAGTCAATACATTCCCACAAACAACTGGTTATTTTAATATTATACGAGATATGGCCAGGCGACAAAGTACAAACTACAATCGATCGCGGGAAATCGCGGGAAAACGGAAATGGCGCCAATTTTACGCGCGCGACGCTGCGTTCCGTTCGACGTCTGACCACAGACTACAGTAACTACATAAACGACCGGCCGTATTGGTATCCATTCAGCGTCATCGACGTATACTCTCGATAGTAAACTAACGATTCGTGGCCTGGCGACATTATATCGACACTTCGCACATAAAGTAATGTATACAATATGAAAATATACTTACCTAGGTAATTATATTGGTAAGACTTCTTGCTGGAATTATTTAGCCTGTCAAAACCAGATTGCATTAAACTTAGGCGATTAAGGTATCACCTAAATTATTTAAAGTATTCCTAACACCAACTTTACCTACGAGAAAGAAACATAAACTCGCAAAACACTCTTGACTTTATGACACCGATTTTGTGCATCTTTAATCCTTAAGAATATCTTAAGGACTGGTCTTGGGCGTCTTGAACCCCTCGCTTCACTTTCAGGACTCTAGCTCAAGCTAGAGTTAACTAGGCACCTGAGTTAAGTGGACCAATATGTCCATGACAGAAGACAACTGCTTTATCCCCTAAGTAGGCTAGGTATACGAATAATATACTATTAAATTGAAGCAATAATAAACGTAATTATGAAGTATTTAAGTAATTAAATAAATACCTAGGCACCTATCGAGCAAACTAATGAATATCTATATACCTATCTTAACATTTAATTAAACAACATTTAATTAAAAAACATGGAAAAAAAACACGCATTGTTCCCACTGGGAACGTATTGTAAGCCTGGAAACAAACGACTAACTATTTCAAGTAACTACGTTAAGGTACCTACATTATTTTATTCTATTATTTTTTTGCCTTTAATATTACTTAATATCTAATTAAACAACCTACAAAATATTAGGCTCAATATATACCGACACCTTAGTTACCGGAGTAGGCAACATAATTAGGAAAGGGACTTACCTGGAATCGTCTCTTCCTATGAGTTCACGGTTCAATAGTAGATCTGTAATTGGGAGAAGATAATTAGGGCAAACGTCACAAACAGGGACTTAACAGTGTAGGTAAACAAAAAAATGTAATCAAACCTTGCAGCGTCGCGAGGCATTTTCCCCTATTCGGGTTATTTCAACCCTTCAACATGATGTTGTAAACGCCTTGGATTTCACATCATTGGTGCTTGTTGTGGAACGTTTTCACTGTGAAAGTAACACAAATATGTTCCCCGCTATACCTAGCAAATCAATCAAAACGCGTCGCTCCGTTTCACTTTGCTGGCTGGGAAAGGCGGCGAGGGGGTGAGATTTTCAACGGTGGCTTCTCTGTAGGGATGGTAATGAAACGTTGGAGATTTCGTTCGGAAACACTGGTAGTAAAGTGGTCACGGTAGAACAGTATCACTATTCTATAGGTAAACGTTGAACCAGTTGACCCAAACTTGGGTTGGTGTTTGGGATTTCCTGTCCCGTGGAAAAACTGTTTTCAGTGTAGAGATCACGTAATTTAGTCGTTTTCAGGTCGCTATCGTTCCTTTGTTCCTAGACAAACTAAAAAACAACTGAATGAATTTTTAAAATTCTTTCATTTATAGAAAGCTACGTTGTCAGTGAGTGACATGAGCAATATTTTATCTTTAAAAATATTTGAGATCTCTAGGAAAATTGCAATAATATAATAATCCAAGGTATCAAATTCGTGCATAATGTCAGAACGGGGCGGCATCTATTTAACTTATTCTTTTTTTGTGTGTTGTAACTGTCAGAACAAGGTTAATTTATAAGAAAAAGACAGTAGGTTAGGGCACCTATGTGTAGAGTAGGGTACGGTAGAGGTAGGGCACGGTAGGAGTACGGTAAGGGTAGATTAGGGGTAGGGCAACACGCGAATGAAGTCGCGCCGGTTAAGCTAGTACCTACGTATTTTATATATCGGGTTTTGATTCACATTTAATAAATAAATGTGCTTGGACAATTTTAACACAGCGCCATCTAGCCCCAAAGTAAGCAAAGCTTGTGTTATGGGTGATAGATAACTGATAAACTAGTACTTATGTACTTTTTTTTAAATACATACTTGTTATACATACCTATTACACCCAGACCCGTAACAGAAATTAAAATTCATCTTTTAAATTTTTGCTCGGCAGACACATTAGTGATTTTAAAGAACCATCTCGATTAAACTGCTTTTCAAATAAAAAAATCACATCGAAATCGGTCCATTCGTTCGAAAGTCACGATACCACAAACAGACACACAGATACACGTCACGTAAACAGACAACACGTCAAACTTATAACATCCCTTATTTCGTCGGAGGTTAAAAAGCACGGAATTGAGTTTGCGGATTGCTCCAAGTCGCAATAGAACCTGCAATATCATTAATATAAAATAATAATCATCTTGGCGTTAATGTCCCGGTTGTGCTCTCTCACACGAGGGCCCGGTGTCCGCCTTGACCATGATCCAGGATTTGGCAGATCAGGTGATTACAGTGGAGCGACTGCCATCTGACCTCTGTGACCTGCTACCAGGGGAACCTGACCAGTTTCGGATCATGGTTACATTCAGTCGCCTGAATGTGCAGGTTTCTTCACGATGTTTTCCCTCACCGTAAGAGCATCGTAGTAATCAATTAATGCACATAACTCAGAAAAGAGTCATTGGTACATCGAACCCGGGACCTCTCGCTTGCGAGTCGGATACCATTACCACCCGGCCACCAACGTTCCTATAGAATACTCGTCAGTTTATTTTTTATTATTGCTTAAACCTACTGCTGGATCCTACAAAAATAGAGTTGGTTATGAATTTTAACCCAATGTATGGTTGAAGATCTTCATTGACATCAAAAAAGCAGGAAGGACCGCCATCTCGCCTGGTAAGTGTAGTGCAGAAAGTAACGATGCGTCCCAAGATGGAGCATGCCTGTCTAGGACCAGCCTATACACTTAAAGGCGTACAGATTATAGTGATCAGGAACCACACTCGCAGGCAACGTGTTCCATTCCTTAGCAGTACGCATTATGAAGGTTGAACCAAAGTGGCTCGTGCGGATAGCTGGAAGATCCACGACATACCTAAGGATAAAGCGTTCGACCTGGCCGCATCTCCGTCAACGCAAGCTCAACCTTGGTAACACGTTGAGTTTTTTTTAAGGGAAGTTATTGTAGCCAAAGTTCTAATGTAGGTTATGAAGCATCGTGGCGGGACCGAGAGTGTACCTAGTATTGCTTTGCGATTGCCGATTGCCGATTGTCGGTCTCTACACATAATCTCTACACATTTAGGCAATAGATCGATACTATTGATTGAAATGTGAGCCAACCACCCGTCATTATAGACGGAATATAGTAGCATCCCCTCCGTATTTTTAATTAAAATACCCCCCGCGACGTAACATAATCCTTTCCGTGTCGGCGAGCCGCAACGCAACACCGATGAAAGGTTTTGCGGTTGACTGATTCAGAATTATCATCAAAAAGTAATAAGCCGAATTTAAAAAATCTAATCTCATCCTTTGACGCATTTTTAATTTTTACCCTTCTGAGTCGGAAGGAGGGTTGTTATGAAAGGGGTAGAAAGCCATTTCAGTCTGGTAGTGGATGCTTTCACCAAATGGCTCCAGAGCTCTACACACCAAAGGCGTCGCATATCCTCCTTCATCGGAGGATGTGGTGATACCATAACAAGGAGAGTCCAAATTCTTTGACGACTTGAGTATACGTAACCTGCAATATCATAACTATCTTGATATTGGGGGGAACCGTAGCAAGGTTGCCTGAATTTGTTAATTATAAGTACTTACTACAATTCACTTGAGACAGGTTAAACAGTTTACTTGAGACAGGTTAAATCATCGCAATTAATAAACCGAAGAAGTACTTAGGTACACATCTGAGCTCTGCTTACTTGGGGCTGGATCACAGAGTACTTGGCTGTATGGCACTGTGTTATTTTGTCTAAGCATATTTTTTATTTAAGTATTGTTGTTTTAATAAAGCTTCTTTCTTGTTCCGAGTGGAGAATAAAAGTGAACCGTTTTAGCTCTCAATTAACACAGCGAAAACCCAAATCATGTGCATTGATAGAGAGAGCAAACCAAACTAACTTGCAGACCCTAACACTTTCAGATCAGGGAGGATGCTACGACAAAAAGGTTCGACAACGAATGCAAATGGCTAAAGTAAATGATTTGTTACTGCGTAGATTAAAAAAAAGACCAAGTTGCATTAAGCAAGCTTAGGAGAAGCTGTAACAATATGAACGTCTCCACTCTCCAGTAGGTAACATAAAAATGAGGCCAGTGGGAAAGTTGATCTACTTGATTTTTATGTTATAAAAATGTACGACTCCTTAAAAAATGTGGTGCTGGTATTGTACACCAGCACCACCAGTTGCGTGTAGGCATCATGGACAGCAAAAATATGTAACCAATCTAAGTATTCTTAACCAACTGAGGATTAAGTTAGACTCCACAATTTGCTATCAACGTATTCTCACCTACTTCGGTCACATATCTCGGAGACTGCCAGAGAACCTCAAAAAACTGGTTGTTATCAGGGAGGAGATAAAAACTACATTTTAAGGTTGTTATAGGCAAGGTGACCTTCCGTCAGACGAGTAAGTCGAGTGGACTGACACTAAACCACTTGTGGTTCTAGCCTAGCAAAGATGCCAAACAAACATTGACGATCAACACTTGTTGATCTACGAGCGCTGGTTGAACGCAGTCGGCATGTTCCCATCGTAAATTTCAATAGAAAGATTGGCATCTTGGCTATATCTGCTGAAAGGGACCGGCTCCCAATCTTAGAAAGCTAAAGTTCTGCATTATTGAAATTGTCTGCGTTGATAACGTAATTGTTCTACTGCTAGAAATAGGAATTTAGAACTTAGATAAATGAAAGCCAAAATTGTGAGAAACATTTTATTTGCAGTTGTAAAAACTGTACAAGTCCTAACAAACTTATAAAATAACATCTATTATGGACCTTCTCATGGCACGGCTTCGCCACACTCTCGGCTGACAGTCGGCCACGCAGCGACGCGATGCCTTTATACCACACCATACGCCGTCACGCCGCCGCCGCGTTGCCGACTGTACGTACTCAACTACATCGCGACTTGTTTTTCATCATTTTCTACAAAAACATCAGTCGATACAATGTTCTTTAACGGACACAGCTGCATTTAGAACCAGGGGCCAAAACAACCAATGTATTGGTGTATATTTAACATTTTGCTTTGTTGTTTGGTCCACTATATTGGTAAGTTTTGTTAGTTGGTCTCTCGAATTTTGCATTGGCGGTTATAATATGACTTGGTCGAGTTATGATGCCATAAAAAAGCATTCACAATACGATCAAAGAGTCCTTATTTCACAATGATATAGGTAGTCACAGGTTTACTCATACTAAAAATTTTGGAAAAAATCGAACAACTCTCAAAGAACACAATATGATTCGATCACTCCTTACATCTAGGGGGCAAAAATGTAAAACGTATATTTATAAATCTTTTATATACACTTTCAAAGCACCTTAGTATTTGACACAGGCGTAATATCAGTATTTTAGTGGCGTTTGTTATGCGGTTGGTTGGACATAACAACCTTCAGTCAGTTATATTTTTTAAATTACGGAGTTTACATAAAATGTTTGAAACTATAACTTTAACTGAAATTGCATTCTAGTTAATTGAAGCATACTTAAAGTAACAGTACTGGTTGTTAGTCGGTTCAATAATACGGTTAAATTTTAAGAAAACGACGTCTCTGTTATGACGAGAAACGAAAACTGATGTTTCAAAGAGTAGAAGTAGACAGGTCAATATATTCGATAAATTAATACTATGTTACGGATTTAACAATAAGATATAAGGGAATCAACAAAAATCTAATAAATGTGAGGTATTTTTCAATTTGTTTCGTATCTCGACTGGCGGCCATTTTAATTTGGGTCACTCTTCCGTTTGGCTGCCATTTTGTAAGCTACGAAGCAAATCAAAGACAACCCCACTAATAAATCGATTCTATTTACAATATAACTTAACCAATTTAATATAATTTATTTATATAATTTAGTAAATAATAAAATTAGTGATTTGAAAGTATGACAGCTAAAACTATTTCGCTTACAATGTTTCTTTAAAATGCAATCCGAAGTTTCGAACATGAAATGCTATATGGAAATGTTGATCCATAAATACTTTACAGGTTATGGAACAGAAATTGATGTATAATTGATTCCTAATGGCATAGATAAATTCAAAGGTCCAGCAAGTTAACTAATAAACCTATACGCGAACAAACAGTACTGAACGATTTGAACAACAAAGATAATATGAATTTAATTTCCAAGGATTTAAAAGCCGGCCTTTGCCCTGCAGTGGGATAAAAAGCCAACAACCACGTGCAACCACCACAGCTTCCTGCAAACCTTGGCATGATAACCCCTAACGAGGTGGAAAGTTCTCTGGTTCGTATGAAGAACGGGCAAGCTCTTGGCCATGACGGAATACCCATAGAAACATGGAGAACAATGGGGACCTGGGGCCATATGTCGGAGAGGGAGGGGGAGAAAAGTTGGTTTTAGTATGGACACAGTTCACGACAAATGTCATTTTGACTAAAACTGTACCCTGTTTGGATAAAGTGTTAAAATATTACGTGTTTGTCTTTAATTTCAAGGGCGTATGTTTAATGAGCATGGACCAATAAATTTATCTCCTTTGTAATACTGCAGGAAGACATAAGTTCTAAAAAATAATATAGAAGTTTAGTAGCAATAATTTCACTTTGACACGTAAGAGAGAGCAGAAGAAAGGCACTCTCGCGGCTTAAGTTATACAGACATTTCTTCCAGTCAAACTTAGAACTTAGATCTGTGATATGTCGAACGCTGTAGTTTACAAGAGTAGATTATATTTCACAATAAAAATTGACATAACAAATATCGATACTAAACTTCTTTAACCTACGCCTTATTTAATTTCCACGTACATGTAATCAAATTGTTCGTTAGTTTGTATATTCATTTATATAGTCATTACATGTTAAGGTCACTTCCCATTTACATTATTTATATCTGAGCAATTCCAATATCGAATTTAATCCTATTAAAATTGTAAATAAATTTTATAAACGAACATTATTGTCGATTACGTAGATTTATTTACAACAAGCTTAATTACAATAAAAAAGTACAATGATTGGCTGTATTTAAAATTCAAAAGGCGATTAAAAATTATAATTTCAACATTAATACAGATTGAGTTCTTTATCCCTACACCATACAGATAGTGACTAAAATCATCATCTTAATTTGTAAAAAAATATATACAAGATCGCTACAATATAATAATCAAATTGCATAAAGAATAAGATTGTTAAATAAAGTAAATGGATAATGCATAATCATAGTTCGTTGTGATACCAACAAAATTAAAATAAATAATATATATCTATTAACATTCAACAACTAGAGAATACAAACATAAGCGAAGTGTTGCGAGCATTCGTTGGGTTTTTCATTATAATACATAATAATAATAAAAACATTTGAATGGACGAAACACTTCGTCGCGGGTTCTTTCCATTCCCACCGTGGAGTGTCTAGTAGAATTCTGGCTACTAGTGGTGTGTTCACTGGTTCTTCTGGGAGTTCTACTGAAGGCCACGGTCTCATATGGGCCGCGTGAAGTTGGCAGGGAACATGCCTTTCTCGTTCGTGGTCTCCTTTATGCCCATTAGCCAACCTTCCTCCTGTTGGAGAAAAAAAGAAGTTTTAAATTTCGCTAATAACAATAATAATTTTTTTATTATTATGGCAGTGGTTGTCAACCAGTCAGCAGTCGATAAAGAAAACGAATCATAATGGCGTCTTAATCCAGGCGGACTTCAGATTTCTGCCATCAGTACTTCCTGTCTTCGCACACCATAGCAACGTAGGTGACGTCATAGACGACGCCGACAGCCGATATCAATGCTCAACTCGTCGCAGTCGTCGCTGTTCTAGTGCAAAACGCGGTAGGTCATCATCATCATCATTATATCAGCCGAAAGACGCCCACTGCTGGGCATAGGCCTCCACGGCGGCCGGTCCTGTGCCTCCCGCATCCAGCTGGTACCTGAGATCTTTACCAGATCGTCGGTCCACCTTGTGGGAAGCGGTAGGTATGGCCGGCAAAAAGTGCACAGAGCAAAGTGGCGGTCCATAGTCTCTGCCTACCTCACCCCCCACCTTCTGACGCTGTGCGCACCCCGTCCCTACGGGGTGTCGCATCCGATGAAACCTGGAAAGCCTTTCCGGCTACAGGTGCTCCCAGGGGGTGTTTAGCACGTATGCGCCTAGGTCTTTATTTTTGGCGAGTCGTGCATAACCGGTCCGGCCGGCTGGTTGGTACTCATGAGAGTTCACCTCCTCCCTACCAACCGCTATACCGGAGGGTGCCCATTTCCTTTGCGTTGGGCGCAAAAACCCCTCCACCTGTGGGACGGAGGCTTGAGCATTATATCTGGTATGTGTGTGTATGTGTATGTGCCAACCTGTTCCTCTGGATCGTCGTACTCGACGACGCGTATGACGTCGCCGACGTCGAAGCTGAGCTCGTCGCTGTCCTCGCGCGTGTAGCGGTATGTCGCGCGCACGCGGTACAGCGCGCCCGGTGGCAGCCCGGCCAGCGTCGCCCCTACGGACGCGGGAATAGGGCTCATTTTAGTTTGGCAGGATCGGCAGGCAGGTGGACATCTTTTAAATTGTAGTCTTAATAAATTGTTGCGCTTACGTAGGCGGAAACAAGGTTCATTTTATTTAGGCAGGCCCCACATTTTTAAAAATTGAACCCTTTATAAATTGCGAAAGGATTTCTTTTCATAGTGAGGGTTTTCGCGGTATCAGATGGCGCTATTGAGGCGCAAAGTCTGTCGTCAAAATATTAGTGCTTTTGGACATAGAGCATAGTCAAACAAAATGCTACAACATTAAGGTGACCAAAGCCACAAAATGTAGTCAATAGCAGTGGTAATGGAGGGCTATTTGACAACTTATAGCGTACCTTTTGGACATGTTAGCGTGCACCATTGAACAAGGAAACGCAATATACTCGTAGATCGCAACTTCAGCTGTGAGTAGGCTCCTTCTATGTCTCTATGTCCTATTTCTTTGTAATGGACAGAAACTATTGCTGTAAAATAGCGAATCTATTCCAGCCAAAGACAGGGTTATTTTGACATCAGACTTCACGTCGCAGTGCCGCCATCTCATGGATTTTGGAATCGCGAAAGCCCTCTGACCCTACAGAGAAGTGAATTACTCTTTAAATTAGAATGTCCAATCCCTAAATATAGTAAATTATTGTATTGGATTTTATTTTGGACTTAGATTCTTATCACTTATAATAAAATATTAATATAATCGCATCGGAAACCGGAAATAGTAGATACCACGGACTTAAAAATAATAAAAGAATAATGAAAAGTGTTAGTATTTATAAGTGAATAATAATTGTTAACAAATTACATAAAGCAAAGCATACACTCAAAAACTAAATATACAAGGCACATATTTACATATATTACATACCGATACATAAACTGATAATATCAACCTGTTAAATAAGAATAATAAGTAATAATTTACACAGATTTAATTATTATGAAATGAATATATTTATTTTTATATAATATAGCTTCATTCATCTTTAGACCAGACTTACCGTGTATTAATAAAATTACATTATGAACATAATCCGTTATATTGTACCACCACCGAAGATCATTTTATTTATAATATGAGATGCTTTCGTGTCCTTTTCCATATTCCTAAGACATTGTCGATTCATCGAGTGGACATTCTGGATACAGTGGAGATTTTTATATAGTGGATCATAGGAGCTACAGGGTTTGGCAGTAGGTAGATGTATTTTGGTTTCTACTAATATTTCTTAAGTGGCTGACACACGTACGAACTTAAAGTCCGCGGTAGCGGTTTTTAAGTTCGTGAACTTACTACGGCTCGACGTTGGTGATAGACGTACGGACTTAAAGTACGCGGTGTTTTAGTGCACAAACTTACTTGGCACGTTTTTCTATGAATTCCGTTAACAATTCGAAAATTAGTCAATTTGCAACAGAAATGCATTAAGTTCATTAAAGTTAAACTAATTTTATGCATAAAACACAAGCGAGATACATCACAAAAAAAATGGCGCCTCGTGGCTCACCGAGCTGACAGACGAGCGAGTCGAAGCTGGGAGCCGCGAGCTACGAGCAAAAATCAAATATGTTGGATCGCCGGCGAACTTACTCGGCGGGTTCAAAGTACGCGTACTTAGGCTGACACACGAGCGAGCAAGGTCGTCGAGCCACAAGTACGCGTAATTACTCGCACGTCTGTCAGCCACTTTAGAAGACCGCCGTTTAGAAGTCTGAATTGACCTTGAAGCTTTACATCCCACTATATAACTTAATACTTGGCCCTGAATACCTCGTACTTCCAAAAGTATTCCGGAACGAGTGGGATAAAATGTGGATCATGTGGATGTATTTTAATGAACGACACGAAAGCATCGCAACTCTATCGCGCGTCAGAATTTCGCTAGATGGCGCTGCTATAACGTGGGAAAGGATCTGTCAACTACATGGTGTGCTGCGATTAGCTAAGAATTAGCTATTTTTTTTTAATATATGTAATGGAGGGAGGCAAACGAGTAAGCGTGTCACCTGATCTGATGGTAAGTGATCACCGCCGACCATAGACACCCTCGGCATTTTCCGAGCTAACAGTCACCTTTTTAGTTCAGTTCAGTATCACTGATAACGTAAGTAAATAACACCTCCAATAGCATTACACCATTTTGACAGATCCCAACCCCCGTTTTAGCAGTGCCATCTATTGGTGTCGATTGCGCGACAGCTCCCTTCCACCGCTCTCTACTCACCGACTGGAATGTCGTAGACCTCGTCCGCTTTGACCGCGTTCTCTGTGTCTTTCTGGTTCACTTTGTCTACGTCTACGTGTCTGTCCTTGTCCTTGTCCTTGGCCGGGGCGATTGGGGCGATTGGGGCGGTTGGTGCGCTGGTGGGAGCGGTTGGAGCGCTGGTTGGGTCGGCAGGGGGGCCTTTCGGCGGGACGTCGGGACTGCCGGCTGTTCAGTATGCCATCGTAAAGCTTTGGTCTAGGACCGGTGTTACCACGTAGCGACAGTACAGTACAATGATGAGTTTGGGAAATTCGAGGATTTTTGTGAATATCAGGTGGTGTAATGAAGGTTTTCCGATTTCATAAATCCACTAGATGGGTCTACTGAGGCTTTGTGCCTCTAACTTATATTATGACTTATGTCTGCTGTCAAAATAAAGTCGTGTCATTGGCAGGAATGGATGTCCTCTAGCATGCCGTGCAGTATTTTGACAGCGTACCTTACGCCTCGATAGTGTCATCTGGTCGATGATTGAAATTGGAAAACCCTGACAAACTCTCTTCCCTCACATTATTACAGTCGGAAGTTTTGCATGTTAAGATTAATGCCGTCATACACGATTTGGCGATGTTATTAGGAAGCTGTTTTACCCATGGACCAATAGGTCCTCATATTATATTCTTGGTTGATAAACCAGGAATATAATATGAGGTACCGCCATATTGCAGAATTTTATGAACTCATTTCGTACACTGGCAACAGCAAGTAACAGCTGTAGCCCCCAACAGTCTTGACAGATCTTGTAATATATTCCTGGTCAGGTGTTAGAACATAAATCCATGGGTAGAACAGTTTCCCATATTTAACACCGTCAAATTACCAATGACGGTATGTGGCTCAACATTCAATTCTCCCGAGTGTATTTGAGTGAGGGAGACTTGTGTCTCACTCTCAACTGATGATGAAGTGACAAAGTATGAATTACATTCTCGACAACTACTCTCTACATTTAAGAAAAAACGCCATCTTTATTCCATTTTCGATGCTTAGCTGCGTTTGCTATGTGATAACACCGTATTTCTTTTTTAGATCCGGACGTCTGTAGGGAGATTTAAGGCGCTCAAGCAGTGATGCGCCAAGTAATTCTTTGATATTATAGTTTAAAAAACTTGAGGGTAACATTTCCCTAGAACAAATTATACATACTTATGTATAATTTACCACAGCTACAAAACCTAGGCTAATAGTGTATTTACATGTTTATTTTAAATGGCAAAATGTAACATAAACACAATATCAAATTAGATAATTAAAGTTAAATGGATAGTGCTGCCAAAAGAAACGCAACATGACATGCAACTATCTACTCGTACGTACAACGACGAAAAATACAGTGGCTTACCATATACGTGAATAAATAAAAAATTATAAATAATTTATAAAAAATAAATGAAAGAAAATACTTTTTTATAAAGAGCTAATGAAGTTATATCAAATTGTCAGATTCCTTCACCTTCAGACTGTAAACTTATGTCATATTCACCATATTCATCATGCGAAACCGCAATATCATATCACGATATAAACTTTATCTTATTTTGCTTGTGGAAGTCGCTCTAGTATTTAACCACAAACATTTTGTAAGAAACATTAAAACAAATACACATATTCTCGTATAAAAAATAAAACTTCCACGTAAAATCGCTTGTCGCCATAGGGATGCCTTTTATTCTCTTGTATTCTCTCCTGTACATTCTCTTGTCCTCATTGATGACTAGAGTAATTAAAATGAAACTTTACTATGTTCCATATATGGCTTAAGCTTGATAGTTTAGTAGCTTGAAGTCTAGAGTACAATCTGAGCCGTGTTTCATTTTAGCTTGACCTCCCCGTAGTACTAGCATTCACACAAATAAAAAAGCTAAACTAGCAAAAAAACTATTTCCACGTGGCAAAAGCTAGTTGTTTTATATTCTGATTCGTATGACCGCTCGAATAATTATTATCACTATGAGCAAGATATTTACCTACCTACGTTACAATAAAATACCGCCCCTACCCTCATAATAACCCTTACTTACCGACAGGTATATCGTACAGCTCTTCGACCTTCTTGTCACCTTTTTCCGGTAATTCTGGTGACTCTGCTGGCGGGTCCGGCGTGGCTGGCTTGTCCGGCGTAGGAGGGTCGGCCTTAACCTCCACCGGCGATTTCTTCTCCTCAATCGGCGAAGGCGTGTCGCCGCGATCGTGCGAACCCCCGTTCACGGCTAAACGCACACACATACACACACACGGCTCGCATGCTGACATGTCACATGCTAGGCGGGTTGGCTGTTTGGTCTGCTTGTTTGTTGTAATGGGGCTTTAAGATGAAAGTTCGTGGGGGATAACACTGGATGGCGCTATTAGAGCGTGAAGTCTTGTTGTCAAAATACGCCGTGCTGTTGGTCAGAATCAAAGGCTTACAGTTGACGGTTGGGTTTTAGCCAAATACACTTTTGACAGTGAGACCAGAGTTTACTCGCTACTAGCGCTAACTGGTGAGCAAACGCATGTCACACCTTATTATTTAAAGGCTCTCTAAGCCTATGTATACCTAATTTGAATCCTTTATTAAAACAGTTTTGAATTAGTTTAGAGAGGTTAGACAGACCAAACAGACAACTGGGGTGATTAAAGGAAATTGTGCTTGTACTGAGTATTCATATTTGAGTATTTGGCATATTTTTAGTTTTTATGTACTTTTTTTTCAAGACAGAGCAAATCCTGTTTGTATAAGTCACAAAATGAATCAATACAAGTACCATTTATAGAGATTGAAGGGTATAACACAATTTTAGTATCATTATTACACATTATCGTTTCAAATCAACGTCGAAAAACTGTAAATGATAGTTTGTTAGCGGAGTTCAAACATATCAAACAATATAAAAGTTGGATCAAAACTCGTTACTCGCGAAAACAGTTTTAGTAATTAAGTTTTTTTGATGTGCCTATGCTGTTTTCATGTGATTGAGGTTTGCTATGGCTGCCAGATTTGAAACATGAAAATCGACTGACGAATGGCTGTCAATGGTATAGCGCCTATCTCCGATTGCACGCCACCATTTTGATGCAATGGAATTTAAACCAATCGCAGCAAGACAGCTCTGGCTTTGGCTTGCTGCGATTGGTCCACACTCAATTGCATCAAAATGGAGATGTGCTATCGGAGATCGGTGGTACGACTGCGTGTCCGGTACGCCTAACAGTGTTATGTTGGCTAGCCTGATGCCTGCACAACCGTTAAGTACGCCTAATAGTATTGGCTAGTGAGTGTCGCTGTTTCTGTACTCACTCTGCAGTGTTGTGTTGGCTAGCCTGACGCCTGCATCGTTAAGTACGCCTAATAGTGTTGGCTTGTAAGTGTCGCTGCGTTCCTGTGTGTCTGTACTCAATCTGCATAGTGTTGTGTTAGCTAGCCTGTCGCCTGCATAATCGTTAAATACGTCTTAAAGTGTCGCTGTATCTCTGTACTCACTCTGCACAGCGTTGTGTTGGCTAGCCTGACGCCTGCAAAATTAAGTACGCCTAATAGTGTTGGCTAGCGAGTGTCGCTGTGTCTCTGTACTCACTCTGCACAGTGTTGGTGGCGGGCGAGTTTCCGTTGTGTCGTGGCAGTGTGCCGCCGCCGCCGAGAGCCGCCACATTGTTGGCGGGCTTCTTGCTGTACGAGCCGCGCTGGGAGTCGGTGGCCAGCTTGTCTGTGATCGCTTCCAGTTCCGCGAATACCTGGGGACGGGATGTTTAGGTAAATTAGCGATCTGTTGTTGGGAGCGGGTTTCTTGGGGTTTCGCTGTCTGTAATATACATATATACCTTCCGGAAGAAATTCTATAAATGATAGTGGAAGCCGCCTTAAAATCCGTTGATTGATTTAGGAGTTAGCGGAAATATAGACAGACAAACGCGGAAAGTGACTAATGGGGAAGGCAACTGTCAAAGTTTTTATTTATGGTGCCAGCATAAGTTTTTGCTGATTCTAGTTTTGCTGTATGGGATTTGGCTATAAGGGCTAGCGTCCAGGTAAAAAAAAAACAGATATTTGACACTTTTAGTAGACACGACAGGGGAAACCTATGCTGGCGCCTTCTGTAAAAAGCTACGACCGGCCAATCCTATTTATACTATGTATAGATTATGCACAATAAATGAAGCTTAATACAACAATCCCCCAACGATCTGGCAATGGGACTTTCTGGGAATACAGGCAGCTATCTGGGAACGCGACTAGACGATAGAATGAGTTTTGGAATGAGACAAGGAGAAAAATTAAAAACAATGAGAAATAACGTCTCTTGTCGTAGAATTCTATAGGCTTGTCAAGAAAATGTGAATTCATCTTCATAGTATTGAAACGCAGTGACAGATTTTTTGTAATCCATTTTGAAATGCTGAAGTTATAAAGGTTTGAAGGAAATGCCAAGTGCATTGAAAATGTCCTTTATTACAATAACAATAAGGATTACCGAGTACCGAATGACGTCATCGCGTGGCGTCCTACCGATTGCTGTTTAGTCATTCTTTTCACGTAACTACATTGTAATGTAGTTACGCTACAGACAAGACAGCTATGGCACACAGGTATTTACACTTTTTTTTTGTAAATATTTTCTGTAACTTTGATTGTAAGAGGGTATATACTATATACCGTACTGGAGGGTATATTCGAAGACATCCCATTTCTTGGGAGAGGCCCTAACTCCTGCAGTGAACTGTTACGGGCTGTGATGTAATGATAATACATACCTTGGAGCTCTCAGCATGGAACAGCTGTTCGGCGGCGAACAGCGTCTGCAGGTTGTTGACGTAGAACAGCACGCGCGAGTCGAAGAGCGCGGGCAGCTCGTCGTGCAGCTCCGAGTTCAGCACCTCGTACGTGCGCTTGGCTTCTTCCAGCTGTTCGCGGCCTTTCGTCACCTGGGGAAAATATACATATTACATGTGACGGCTTTAAAATAAGGAAAATGTGGGGCGACTTTAAAATAACTCTTGACACACTTTCAATAAAGAACTTTTACTGTGAGGGTTATCCTAAGTCATCGAGTGCAAAAAAATTACCACTTTGTAGTGATAGAAGACGTTTAGGAGACCCACAAAACGTTAGTCTGCCCGTCGACAAACTGGTAGAAAAAATTTTGTTTTGTGGCCCAAACTTCGACTTTTCGTAGCGATAATACTAAGTCACTTTTGTCTTTTGTGACTATAATGTAGCTGAAAAACGTAACTGCCAAGAGGATGTTTTTTTTACTCATAGAATCCACACAAGAGGATATGAAACTATTATCGCTTCGAAACGTCAAAGTTTACTAAAAAAAAACACTCGCAAAACACCCGGGTAGTCGTTCATGCGTTGCCGGCCTGAGATAGGCATAAGCTTGTTTCTTAAAAGAAGATATAATCAACACCGTAAAATAGTAGGATTCTTATTAAAGGTGTACATAAAATCATATCTGGATTTAAGGAAACCTCTGTAATTTCAGACAAGGCATCCTCACAGCATAATCGTTTCTGCATTTTCCGTCTGAATGAGTCGAAAGTTATAGGTCCCGATGTAAGGGAAAATAGGGAATTTAAGACAACAATATTACCTTGAAGTCCTCGCGCCTCTTTGCCGCAAAGAAACACAACAAAACAACATAAGTCACAATCACGCTTCATAGAATAACAAGTTATCAGTAGATTACTGTATGCACAGAAAAAATATCTCATGCTTTATTTGTTGCAACTTTGTGCTTTAAAATAATTGTGACGTGCGGTATTTAGCTCAGTCGAATGTAGCACCAACCCCTAACCACAAGGCAGACCATATAGGACTTCCACAGATCAGAAAATGCACAGCAGAGTTTTCAGTCATTGTAAGGTTTCATTATCCAATGTAATAAGCACCAATTAATGACAGAGATCTACCAACCTTGACATCGTCCCGTCTCTTCGCCGTGTTCGCCTGGAGGTTCTGGAAGCTGTGTCTCTGGCTATCGTAGTCCACCAACTTGCGGCCGCGTTTCTCTACTTTTTTCTGGGAATAAAACAATAGTCAATATCAGTATTTAGTTTTGTACCCTTTTATTCTGATACCAGTCTCCAGCTTCGCAGACATTGAGAATTACTTCGTACACTTCCTTTACGCATTGGTATTTGGAATCTTAAATTTTATGACAAAAAGCCGTTATGGTGTCTCCAACTCGCCTACCAATTGTAGAAATTGTAGAGCAAGCCGGCGATATCTTTAAGGCGTGCAGGTGTTAGCTGAATTTAAGTAATACATGTATCTGTATCTGTATGTAGTAATCTCAGCGAAACGCAAAAAATGTTGATAGAAAACAGTCATCACGAAATGAATCACCGGCGTGCGATTGATTATTATCAACTGGTCTTGTAGGCCCATAAGCTGCTGGCCGCTGCGCTGCCGAACGCTGCCAGCGTGAATCCAGTCTTACATTTCTAAACATTATGCTTTTTGCAGATGCAGCTATTATATGATGTATTACAATGGTTACGAAGGATATACCTCACTAGCGTCAACGAACTTCGCATGTTATTGGGTGTTAACTCAGTATCTATTTATGCCGCCGCCGTAGCTTTAGCAGGGACTGAAATCAGTGTTGGACTGTTGCCAAATTTACATAAAGTTCTCAGGCTACACTATAACTGAGAGGTACATAACCTCAGTAACCCAAACTCACCCTGACTTCCGGGAACTGGTTGGTGTACGTGTTGAGCGGTATCAGCACCTGATCGCCCAGCTTGTGCGAGAAGTCCTGCCAGAGCATCTCCATGTTCTGCGCCTGCACGTACAGCAGGTCGTGGCCCGACCACCCGCTCTCGTAGACCTCCTCGATGGCTTCCATCAGCGACTTGGAAGCGGTTTGGGCGGCTGGAATTAATAGATATGGATTTAAATAGGTTAACAATTTTATTTCTGGAGAGGTTTTCCCTGGAGAGTACAACATGGAGTTCGTCAAGAAAGGGGTAAAAAGGTTTTTACGCGGTCGGCAACGCGTGGGTGATGCCCCTGGTATTGCAAACGTCCATAGGCTGCGGTGACTGCTTACTATCAGGCAGGCCGTAAGCTTGTTTGCCACGTTGGTGGTATAAAAAAATTGTGTAGGCAGACCCTAGGCCCTCGCGTGCCGCGCGGGAGCGCAACCGGGACATAACGCCAAGATGATGATGAACAAATGTGTTATTTGTGTCTGGGGTTCTCCGGTTTTTTATACCACAAGGATGGCAAAAAAGTTTACGGACCGGCTGATGGAAAGCAACTGCAGAGTAGCCTATGGAGATTTGGTATGCCAGGGGTATAATTCGTGTGTATCTGATACGAAGAGAAATAAGATTTCATATTGTCAGAGGCGTCGCCTTCGCCATTATATTATCGTAGAATCTATCTTCGCCGTGTGTGATGCGATTAAGGGTCATTGCAGACGAGTGGCAAAATAATAATAATGCTTTGAGATTCCCAATGTGAATTCGTATGTAGAACGAGCGGTCAATCTCTGGCTTCTGTCAGCTGTCCCGCTTTCCTGCTCTTTCCCCTTCACTTTGGCCGATCTTCGACATCCCCACGTCGTAAACTGTTGGCTCTCGCATCCGCCTCGGAGATGTCAAACCATCGTTTCTTACCCAATTTCCCACGGGGCTTCCGCAGCCCGTGACAAAACTAGAACATGCGAGCCTCTTCGATCTTATCCGCGATGTCTCTCACGCCAAGGCTACCACGGATGTACTCGCTACGCACTAGGTCAAGCAGCGTAACGCCGCACATTCACCTTCATTCTCATTTCGTGACGTGGATTTCGCGGACGTGCTTCGTCAGCATGTCTCGCAGCCATAGAGCACCATAGGCCTAGTAATGCCAAGCCCTTCTTCTTGTATAAGCCCGTAAAGCTTCACAGTTGTTGTTGAAGTTGTAATAAATCGCTAACGCCACTCAGCAAGTCTGTGCTGCTGACACTAGCTTTCAGGATCTATTTTCGCACGGTGTCATCTTGAATTCAACATTTTTTCCAGCCACAAATCTCCATTGAAATGACACTAAATCTTTATTTAAGCTTAACATAATTTCAACTATCATCGACAATCACGTACGTAACGTCGAAGATCGATTTCAGTGACGTTTTATTTATTACAGATTTGTGGCTAGAGAAGATGTCGAATTTGAGACGTCACAGAGCGAGAATTAGGTCTAGAAATTGATCATTGCCGCCACTCAACTCACCGCGTATACATCTTATGTAGTTGTTGAACTCTTTCTGGAGGCGCGTTGCCTGCTGGTGCTGCCGGTTGAAGTTCTGCAGGTGCTCCTCGAAAATGTCGTCGAGGGTCCGGTCCACCTTTCCCAGGTTCTGCAGCAGCTGGGGACGAGAAACACAAGCTTTGAGTGGACGAAATCAAGAAAAGAATTGAAGATTCAAGAAGAAATGAAGATTCTAGACCATTATTATATACATTTTGTGATCGTCTGAGTGTCCTCTGCAGATTTATAAAGGATTCACGGTACGATATTTTTACATATAAATGGAGAATAACAGAGACAATCCTTCACCTCTAAGGTGGCTATAGGCAATATCTCTTCTCATAAAACTCTATGGTACAGCTAATGTGCCGATCCTAAGCCGTGCGATGTGGTGAATTTAAAATCACGACACTCCGTCCGCTGCCGCTGCCAATGTCAACATTTGTACTGAAGAGCGCCCGTGGCCAGACAATAAACCTATTTACTTTGTAGCAAACGTTTTCATTGTGCAGTAAATTGCACTTGTTTATAGGTGTCCGGTCTTAAAAACTGACATGGATTGCATTATTAGGACGTTGCCAGATTGGTGAAGTAAACGCAAACTTTACATCTCCATACTTTTATATATTACTTAGTGAAAAATGAGCAGACAGGACAGCACAAGTGTCATTATTGGCCATTACACCTGAAATACACCTATAGTGAGTAATAGGTACTTTAAAGTTTTATACTCTTATCTTAGTAGGACTAAACCATTGAAGTCCTATCGACGTGACATTAAACGAATTGGCCTGCCTACATGCATTCGCGTGACATTTCATGGACATCAATTTGTCAACCGAATATACTAGCAAAATAGAAATCAAATCAAGCCAATTAACCCAATATAGATCCAAATCAAACCGCTCCTAACACCTCCGTAGTATGTAAATTACAGAGACAAGTCTGCATTGCGTTGCCACACAAATTATGTGAGTTGCGAAATCTTACAGACAGTTTATTACACTCGTCACACCTACGCCCAATAACAATAGGCATAGCAAAGTAAAGGTTGCTCCGTTAAATATTTGCCAGTTCTCTGCGGTTGTGATAACGGTTAATCGCAAGGTGGAATTGACAGATAACATTGCGGCAGTGAATTCGTCCATTGCTGGCCCAATCGCATACAGTACACACTTCGTTTCACAGCAGAATCGAGAGTGAGGCTGTAATGGACCGTGGCTTTTGTCGGTTTGTAGAAACTGGTACTTTACTAGTATAGAAATTTTATATTCGAGTTATCACCTTAAAAAATAACTTTTTTTCTAAGACCTATTTATTGCATACAGCATTATTGCATGCTGCTTAAGAACGTCTAACATTATTTTATTGGTTAGTGTAATACATAATAATCGGTTCTACCAGCTTCGTGGTCATATGTAAAATAGTCGCTGTCAAGAACATAGAAGGAAAGGACCAGATTGTTACACCAGATAAAGAAAGAAAGAAAGAACAAGTGCTTGGGATAGCTACGTAACCTACTCTATCTACTGGCATATGCATCGTTTTAAACGAAACATATATGCGTCTTGGTCTACATAGTTGCAGAGTGCTCGGCACCACGCCTCTACGTCACCTGCTAAGCACTTTGCACACAATGGGCCGTGCAGTTGTCTTGCCCAAGGTCGCGCGATGACTGATCACTGGGTGTGTCGTTATGAAACACTTCAAAGATCAGTAGCTCGTGTGTTTGTGTGAGAACAACTAGTAGGTAACCAACGATGATATTAAATCCTAACAAACAGCTCAAAGATCGCAATGCATACATACAATACAATGTAAATAACAAAACATTATAATAGATCTTCAACTCTTGAAATTTGCACTGCAGAATTTGCTACCGACGTAGCAATGATTATAAACGCGATCTACGAAATTGATATCTAGATAGCAATATCTAAATAGATGGTAATAAATAATTTAATTTTACCAAATATATTGTCATATCATTTTGCCACATACCAATACTTAAAAGTCTGTGGCTGTTTCCCACAAACTACAGATATTTGCTCGATCGGTTAACGTCCGAAATTAATATAGAAACATTATCTGTGTCCTGCAGGCGCACCTGTTGCTCTAATTGTAAATATTTACTTAATCGATGCAATTTTCTCATAGCACCTACATATGTACTATATACCTACATAGGTATCTAGGTAACTATAGACTTATGTATAGCTTTCTTGTTATTTTATACCTAGACACATTATTAAACGAGAATTCCCCGAATCAAGGCCAAGGTTCATGGCCTATCCATAATTCAATATCAAGTTTAACTGCTTTCCAATGTTAAGATATGTGATAGCAATTATCATAAATTCTCGATATGATTCACAAGTTGAAATGATTCGGGTAAAATCTAATATAAGGGATTATAGATTTCGAATTGTGCATATTCGTAAAAAATTCCAGATGTTGACAAAAGTTCTGTAATCTAACTGGATGGACGATATTTACGGTGATAGGCGCCGTTCGGCGACCAAAGATTTTTGGTCGTGAGAAAGCAGAAGAAAAGATCAACCTGGTACTAATATAATTGTCGAGAACTCACTAAGAACACTAATTTTAGGAGGTTCGAAATTCGTCGCTTTATCCTACATCAGACCAACAGCCCCAATCGCATTAGAGCTTGTCCCTATACAAACACACACTCAACTTGCATGCAAGCCCACAGAATGCTAATAAGTCCGTGTCAATGGCCTATGATGTCCCTATAACATGCTTTATACGATAACATGAGTAATACCAGTCAATAAGGAAAGGGTTCAAACACGGAGCTATTTATTTGAATACTATTTGTGGTCCACAGTGAGTATGGCTGATAGTCTTCTACTAAAATAGATGGTTATAAGGAAAGGAAATGAAATTATTTGTTCGCCTGGACGATACTGGGTGTATGTATGCGTCGACAGCACCCCAAGCACAAAATGAAATTTTCTGGTTTAAGTTTAACCAGTTACAAGTTGTTTAAAAGTGACGACGCCTGCAACATACATCAAATGTGGATATATTGAAGAGGGAAACAAGAAAGAGGTGCCGAGGTTGGCCCACCCAAGAAGCAATGGATTTGGATGCGAAAATCAACGGCTTATGACGCGAGAATGCCGAAACCGGACCCTGGCACCAGATAGGATGACGGTGACATTTAGGAAGCATTGTAAAAATTATGTGGACTCAAATAAAGAGATAGACAGGTTATCGACATTATATGAAATAAATGGTAGAAATTATGTCAGTCAATTTATGGCATGAAACTCGCTCGCTGGGTCGAAACAAAGTGTTTCCGATTGCATACTCCTAAAAGAAAAATGATTGTACAAATATGGCAAAAAGAGACGTTGCAAACAGAATAATCATTTAAAGAATAGAAGCGTCAGTGGTACTCTAGTACTTTTAAAAGTAGTCCATATGCCACTGCCACTAAGGCATACAGTATCAAACACTCCAAACACGAAGTTATCCAAAATCTGCTTAATCTACTGCCGCCCGCCATCAAATCAAACCTCAGAAACGCATAGGCTATACACGGCGCGGTCACGTGCGCTAGCGCATCGCATCCTTACGTCACGTCCGGCTTCCTTTCGATTTCGACCGTTGCGGGCCCTGGAGGCTATTGTGTGCTGACGTGCTTACAGATGCGACGTTATGGTAGTTAGTTTGGCAATGAACTATTGTCTTGTTGGGTAAGGCTGTTTTTAATTAGGCAAAGTTTAGCACATTACTGATTCCCACAGCTGCCTCTTTAACCTGGATCTAGTGGCGACTTACAAAATATGGATACATAATCAAGCTCATGTTATGTGAATCAAATTTGATACAGAAATACACACGTTTAGAAGGGTATATATTTCGAGGGACAATAAAAACGATCAATTAAGTAGTTGATGTTGCGATTTCACCTATTTGATCATGCAGGATCATTATTTCACCAATTTGGCTTTTGTAGTATGTATACAAAAAGCCATAATCGATTTTTATAAGATAGAAGTGCTAATAATAGAAGTTCTTTAAGAAGAACTATTCCTAATTCTACCGATTTCCATTACAGATTCCCAATTCTACAGAAAATAATCCGGAAATATATGCAACAAGTAACATAAAAATGTTACCAGTCTAGTCCTGGGCACACGTCGTTGCACTTACATCATTCGGAATTTCCTACATAATATTTTAAGTACCTATACAGGTATATAAACCTGTATAGGTTCAGATACCCAGAACCGCAGTAATAATAACTTTACACAAATAGGACATCGTTTCGACGAAACTGTACACGGTATAGACCGACAATAAATTGCACGCACTAAATATTGTAATAGGCAATTTCGTATTGGCCAGACTTCCCGTTGCAACGCAATAGACGCTACCACACGGGTATGGCCGTCGGTGTTTCGCTCATATACGATTAACACTATTATAGACAGCATATTCGAAATAGCAAATTTTATCAATATTGGTGCCTGAAAAGTTGCCAAGCTTACAAATAAGTACAATGGAACATATTTATCGTCGTTATCGTCGTCATCAGCTATAGCCCGTAATAATCCACAGGCGGTTGAACATCAACAAGTCTTTCTTGTTTCTATTTCCGAAATCTGGAAATTTTCTCGGTTAATTCAACAATTTTCAACTTGTAAAGTTTCGCGTAAAATTACAAGTTATACAAACTAAATTGCTTGAAATAATCAACACCGTTCAGTATAAACACCGGAAATTTTCTTTAACAATCGGACACGACACCCCGAAACAGCGGAACCAATACCCCGTGCAATCAGCTGTTATTATGCTTAATTTAATCACTCAAACGTGAACTTTACAAGACTTTGTCGATGATACCATGCTCAGCGGGGGATTTCGTCTCCCTTTGTGCGTTCTACCGCTTGTAAACTACTTGACATGATGCCTACAGACATTCTATTTACGCACCGCTGGTCATCGACAGGGAGTTCATCCTCACACCTTGGAGTCAATTTTTGCGAACTGTGCGGTGTCAAAGGAACTTTCTCCCGCGCACACTAAGGTAAGGAGAATACGACAGCAACGCGTGTGTGAAGCCTCTGGTATTGCCAACGTCCATAGGCTGCGGACTGCTTACCATCAAGCAGCTCGTTTAAAACCTTTTTGAGGGATTACAAAAATCTTCTTTGCAGCTTAATTTGAAACTTAACAAAATGTAGTCAGAATATACAGAAGGAATGTTTATCTATCCTATCAGTGACGATAATTATTTGATTATCTAATCAGATATCAAATAAACAGAACCAGGTAAACTTAATTTACATCTAAAAATATGTATAATGATAATGAAATGTCAATGCAAGTTTTGCTTACTTTGGGGCTAGATGGCGCTGTGTGAATTTGTCCAAAAACATTTATTTATTTTAATGAAATCGTAATTGGCCTTTTTAGCTGAATATACATATATTGTAGATGATTTCGACAGCGTCACTGTTATGTAGAGCACTTTTCATGGCTGCAAAGGCCAACACGGGTAAGGCAGATTCGGCTGCACAGTGAGAAGACATGAGAATTCGCCCTGGATGGTAAGGGGTTGTTGGCGCGTTCGTGGCATCATATCTGAAATTCACAGTTCTTGACAGGGTCTCATCATAAGATCTACTTTTTGTTGATCGTCTTCTACTGGACTGGTCGAAGTTAATCCAGCCGGACAATCTAATGACTGGTCCAGTAAACCTGTCAGGTGTTTTCAAGTAGGTTTTTATTTCAGTTAGGGTTTAGTTTTCCTATTACCCTTCTCTGTACTTTCAAAGGATATATATACTTAAAGTACTTAATCCTCAGTCTTCTTCAGTTGACTGACGTGACTTTACTTTGACTTTTCTCGTATGTATCGCAGATTGATTCACTTCCAAAATCCACCAGACATCCAAGTCTAATAGAGAACGGTTATGAGAGCTGTTATGCGATATGGGAATATGGCCATTGCAGAATGTGTAACGAGTTTGGGAATGAGACCATCTGCTACCAAACCGATAATCGAGAGCAATCTCTAAAGAACATGAGATCAAGAAATAGTGCATAGCATCGCATTCACTACCGTCAAACCGCGTGAGCATACACTTACGCCAAGTAAATATACACACGAGACTGTACGCAAATACTATATCTTAATTGAAGGCTGAACCGCAGGCAATAGGTATATTAAAATGCAAAACGACGTAAATTAGGTCGTCATTCAGTCACGTGTGGCAGGCTTGCCGCCTAGTCGCGTATTGAATGGCTCATAAACTAAACGTTACAATCATATTGCACGGTGTTTTCGTATACTAGCAGCACAATGTGTCGTCGTTCGGCCGATTGACAATCTTATCGAACATTACGATAAAACGGACATCTCCTTTGTTTAGGAATATGACCTTACTAGTGATAACACTGTTGAATGCAATACGCGTAGGATTACTAAGCAGCAAACATGGTTTTGTGACAGGCTGTGTTCATAACCCGAAGACATTACCGTCAACACTTTTTTGCAGCACACGCAATTGGCTATATCAGAAATAATTTCTAAATAAATCGTTAGCATTTCTAAGGGTGTTGCTAGTCCTCCGAATCTTTATATATTTTCCCAGAACATGATAAAGCGCACTCCACATGTGAATCCACACGAGAATGTAGAGGGAGTATTCGTGTAGTCCCGTGCATGTTTGGCATGTCTCGCCTATTTCATAGACTAAGTAGAGATGGATTGTTGTCGTCTCAATTAGATCGATTTTATATTTATATTCCTAGCGCTTTTTACCGTAACGGGTTCGGGGTACACTTGACCATGATCCAGGATATTAGTAGATCAAGTAATTACAGTAGAGCAGCTGCCATCACCTCTGTGGCCCTGTTTACAGCAGATTAGCGATATTACACCGATGAATCGATAAATGTCGACGCGTTTTGACACCCACTACATCCCTAATAGGCGAGAGTGTAGAGGGTCGTCCAAAGTCGCTTAATACTTAGCATACATTGCTGCCATGCCAAAAATATATATTGCTGACGTTTAGCTTATTGGATGGTTAATGAAAACTACAATGCAGAGGACATTTTGTCACATGTTTCTTTAAGCCGACGAACACCCACACAATTCTCACAAGAATCACGAGACCAATCGCTACATATTCATTCAATCCATTAGTTTTTCTCCCCACATTCCGGCCTCACACTGTAATCCCCGCTTACATTTCGTTATCTGAAGGTTTCGGTGTAGATAAAAACGGCGTCTGTTTGCACGTCGCTTCGTTTTCCACTAGGACAAATGCGCGCAAACAAAAAGCTGGTTATCGGCGTTCTATTTTTAAACGATGCATGCGCAGGCGCCGGCCGCTGGCGCATCTCTCGTTGCGTCGCGGTTACATGTCTGTTTTCACTTGTTATTGTTGATTTACATTGGCTGTATTCAGAATTGTCATTTATCTCTGTATACTTCGTGCATATTCTAATATTGAGAACAAAGAATTTGAAACTTTGTTATTTGATTACTTATACTATAGCTATACAAGGCGGTGCAATACATTTTAAGGAGGAAAAATACAATATTCCTAAATTATTGTATCCAAAAATTGGGAGAGTGCAGAAGTGTTGAGAATGAGAGTGTTAATAAATAAACACGTGCAGCTTATAAAAATATTATCGTCAACAAGGATTTCAGTCTACCAACAATAAAAATGTTGAGTTGCAATTCGCTATTTGTATTACGCAAGATTCTACATAATAATAGTGCCCGTTCCTAGTATTGCGTTCCATTCATTAGCCATTATTTGTGGATAACAAACACACCTGTGGCATAACATTTAAACCAAAACTTCCTCAGTAAAGCCACTCGGTTTGCGCACATAAACGAATCTCCATACGTCATTACAAAGTTACTACAACTACTAGTAAGTGTACCAGCGTAAACACAACGTGTTATTGTTTACGCGATCTGATCTTTTACAAATATAGACAAGTAGGTAGACAAACCAAATTTCTGTTTGGCTAACATTCAGTACCAAACTTCATTCGTTGATTCCGAATAATCTATTTTCCCAGACTAAACTTAATCTACTAATGAAAAACAGTAAACTGATGGATGCGATAGACTGAATGCAAGAACCGTATCGAAACGTAATAAAAGAAGAGCATTTACTTTAAAGACAACAATAAGATCAACGTATCTGCAGAAAAACCCGAATGGGATCCCGAAACGACAATATTTTCTGCACAGCATAATATCTCCTATAGCAACAACGTAGCAAATTGCAAAGGCAAAACAAATCTAACGAGGAAGCAACTATAGGTCGTTCAGCCGAATGAATGAAGTCGATGAATGACTTGAATGACGCTCGTTGAGCGAATCGTTGCATTGTCCAACTCCATTCTGTATCTGAATCTTGACACCGAGGATGTAGCGAAACAAATTAGTGACAAAGACCGTAAATGGTGACCTAGGAACATACGGCTCGTTGGCGAAATAATACGAAGATACACAAACCCTTGCTTTTATAACTTTTTTTTTCATACTAGCCAGCGACGATACCATGGAGAATAGAATACTTTTCGCCGAAGCTGAAGATGAGCATGTCTGCCTACAGCCTAATCACTCTAACCTTGGAGGCGTTCAGACTATACTACAAGAAACAGCATACAAACTGAACATTGTTTTAAATACGAGTATAATGACAATAATCTTCTAATAAGCGCGAATTGCGAAAATAAACAGACAAAATCTTTATATAAAATCATTAAATCCGGAATCTAACGTTATGTATGATTAGTTACCACCGTACGAAGATTAACGGGTAAGCGGTGATTGGTTTGGGAAGGAACACATCAACAATCCAACATTAAAAGGTGTGAAATCGCCAATTATGCATGTAACGGAATGTAATTATAGTTCCCCTGTACACAGGGTCACCGCGCAATTTTTAGACTTTCCCCATTTAGCCAGTTTTCGCCAGGAAATGCACGTATCGCATATGTACAATATTACAAGTTTACTATGAGTAAGTATACGAGATTTCCCTCTAACAGAAATATAATACAGTAAAATCACATTTTCCTCAAGCTAATGAATAGCCCGGGCAGTTTCCTTAAATTATTTTGATTATAAAAGTACACAACATCCCACATATGTATACCTATCAGGCACGTTTGCTTGTTGGTTTGTTTATGGAATACCCAAAAATAATTTAGAAGACAGTAAGGACAACAGCGACATAAATTGAATCACCGAAAGCGGAGACAAGACAATTTTACGACCTCGCCTCGCATAGATCAAGAACCAAGACCACTCTAGTTTACTGCAATGCCTCGGTTGACAATTGACGTACAGTGCACCCGACACGGTCCAAGCGTCCGTGTAATTGGCACCTTCCAGCACGTCGACGACAATCATGCAATAAAAACCTGACCATCATGAATGGAAGGCCTAGAGTCAAGAGCGCGAGTCGCGTCTGGAAAATATTCTCGACTGAGTTCCGCCGAGACTAGTTGATTGTATATCGTCTTGCGAGAGCATAGTTATCTTTTTGACCGATGTAATTGCTGTTTGTGAAGCGGTAATAATAACGTTTGTTGCTAACAAGCTTTATATATGTATGTTATAATATTCACGACTTTATATCCTACCTAACAAACGGCAACACTTGTTTGTAAGTGAACAACAGCCGAATAGGGCAAAACTTTGACTTTTATAGTAGGTATAGGTACAGATACAAGTTTAGGTATCTGTAAAAAGACGAAGGAGCAAATTGCGAAGATAACCTACGAATCTTCGTATTGTTTATTTTTATTTTAATAATCAAACGACGAAGTTTTTGTGGAATAACCGCAGTAGTTATAAATGTCGTTTAATTAGATTAAAGTGGATCTGATCATGAAAAGACAATTGCACACTCAGGCTCCTTTAATCGCTGAGCGTTGAGAGAAAATAGTATCTAATTGCAATGTAGAAAGCAATGTAAACAATTTCGCCTACGCTATTTGACCTTAGAGCCATTTGGTGTTATCACTTTTTGCACGTTACGGCTTGCAGCAGACTAAACTTGTGACATCATCTTTGTTTCCTGCCGCATTGGGCGCAAGCAAAACCGACACGTACAAACTACCGTTTGAAGTTAATCCGCTAGAAGCTAGAATCTTCTGTGGTGTCTTGTTTCTTTCCCCAGAATGCTTAATAAACGCTATCAGTTAGTCCTAGTTTCATTGGACTGTAATACTTTCGCGTGTATCCTTTCATCTTTTGATAGTGCCATCAAAGTTCCCGAGAATAATTTAATCGGCAATTCGCCTTAGCAACCATGTTATAATGCATGTTACCTCCATTAAAACTGCAATATCAAGTCATGCGTTGCATTGCATCATTCAAGGGTCAGTTAAGTGTAACATCATGAATGGGAATAATATTTGTATCGTAGTTGCGATTGATACAACTTTGATTTGCTTGTTGAAATAAGTTTAGTACCAATAGTACTTACCCATACAAAAGTTCCAAATATGTAAATTGGACTTAACAACTATAACGGTTTGTAAGCAATTCAAAAAAACACTCTCATAACATTAGTACACACCAAGGTCATTTAGCAAATACGACACGAGTCCCCAAGCAGTCAGCTGCTAACGGCTTTCGTACAGCAAATGGCTCAATGGCAAATTTTACTGTAAATCTGTGTACTGCAACGCAAATGCCGCAACATTTCAACGTTACACAAATAACCGCCGGTAAAATACTATGTCGCGGTTCAGACGTGACCGCCGCGCGGTTTAGTTTCACAACAAACTGCTGGATCTTGCCTGATATAAGGATACAAGTGTAGCCACAGACAGGTGCTGTACATGATCTCGACGACGGTTCTCAAGCGAAGTACCTACCTGTGCACACATTGAGCGGGATTTTGGGATCTATCTTCAAACTGTACGTTACTGTTACATAGGGTTAACTTACATCAAGGGAGCGGATGCTGGACGAGAATACTCATTCGCTTGGTTCGTGTAAAGAAAGGTAGACCATTGCTCTGCCATTGTTCCGAGCCTTCTTAGAAAGCTCGTTCGATCAGCTCGATGGAATCATAACATTGCATTGTTGCCGAACTTACATGAGTGTGCAAAATTTCAGCTCAATCGCAAACAGGGAAATGGGTCAAATTAAACTAGCTAGAATTTATTACGAACAGAAGCCCGGACATGTGGAACTAAATAAAACCTTGTAAGAACACGAGCGAATGGGTCTTGCTCTATGTTTGTCTGGCTGGTGTAAACTGTAAACCTACAAACTCTATTAGGTTAATAGAAGGGAATTCGCACTAAAACAGTTTTAGATCCACTGGCCAGGAATAAAACGTAGCTGTGATATCGACACGCTGCGGCCGATGTTTATGGCCGTATTTAGTAGCTGTTGTTACTGTGTTGCAAGGTTTTAGGTTTAAGCAGCAGCGGTTAAGTAGCCAATGACCCGTTCTGATACAGCTCTGCATATTGGTGCTACAAACAATGTACTTATACAGTTGTGCCTGTTTGTTCGTCGAAGTTGAGGGGGTTTATTTACCGTTGTATTGACTGTTTCAAGGTTGATTATACTTCTACCTACCTGTAAATTACGCTTGATAATAAGGAAAATGAACTTGGAAATGTGCGGAACAAGTCGGTTAAGCACAGTATATGTTTGTAATAATATCTGAAAAGTTCTGATCCGAGGTCTAACATTATTTTACCGTAAGAAGGCTACTCTATAAAGTATGTTGCAGTAAGATGAATGGATGATATGATGTAATGTTTCCAAATTTGTAAATTCCACGAAATTACAACTTACAACCTAAAAGAAACAGCTTAGCACTAGGTCCCGTCTACTTCGTTTACTTGTGGTATACGTAGAGAACTAAAAATAAACTTTTTTCCCACCGCTACGACTGTTAAGCCAAGGTCCGACCTGCCTGCTCAGCGTGGAGATTATGGTAATAACCTTCACGCGCCCCATCCCATGTAGCGAACTGTTATAAGCTATGATGATGGTGTGATTTTCGCCAATTCAATATACTTTTAACAAGCTAAGAAACGCTATTTCACCATCATTCACATGTTAATTCTCGCAGAGCACTTCCGCAACGATTAGCAAATATTTTCACCGTACAAATTACGGACCATTCGCGGTCGCCTCGAAGCGCTCACTTGTTAAAAGGAGAAAGTATCAAAAAGCACCGGTATCTTAAAAGGTAATACTTGTATTTTAACACATGTGTCCTGTTGCTAAATGGTGATGTCTCGGACGCTGGAGCCATTGTCTCATTGACAATGCGTACATCCATCAAGTGGACTCGCGGTGCTGATTTAAATGGTAATTATTTTAAAGGCACACTGTTGCAGTGTTTGGATATTACAGAAGCGTTTACTGGCTAATAAACCAGCTACCAATTCTGGTTTTTCAGAGCTCAGACCATAGGAAGAAGTGCGAATGAATGGATAAATCATCATTTAATGGATAGACAACAACCCCAGGCAGGCACTGGCAAGCATTATCCAAGGGCAAACTGAAGTGCAGCAAAAAACAAGCTTCAGTAATATCTATATGTATCGTACAAAGTACCTAAGAAGAATATCGTTTATAACAAAATGTGTAGGTGTATGTTTAACAATACGTTCAACATAACTCCGTTATACGACCATTAATAACTACCAAAGCCAATACACATAATAGCTGCTGAATTTCATGTAATTGAATACTACAGCTTATCAATGTCAGCTGAACAAATAACCTAACTAACCTAACTTGAACAGACATAGTAAATCCAATTGTACCATATATTTTATCGAGCAAAATATATGCTTTATGCGCCACATGGCTCATTATCATTTAGTATTGTGGCCTATGTCATTGAAACATTCTAGTTGGTGAGGTTTGTTATCGCATGTAAACGTGTAGGTACATAAATAGTTTCATAGGTGTTTTAAGGACCCCTGGCAATACCTTCACAAATTTTACTATTGAATTTGGCCAATAATTTTAATCTAATTACTCCTGAATAAGCATCAAGTTGTGAACAATGTTAGCCATGTTGGTGATAGGACTCCGTAGTGGGCGAGGAGTCCATCTGGGTGGGGACCACCGCCTTGTCTATTTCTGTCGCAGCCCGCAATCTATGCTTGAATTGTTGTGTTTCGGTATTAAGGATAAGTGGCTACCGCAATTACAGACAACGCACCGGCGTTCTGCATTTTAGTTACCTGCAACCTAAATGTTCGCATCGGAGATTTTATGTGCGACATTTACCGCTTACCATCAGGTGGGCTGCCTGCTCGTTTGCAATCGATTAGTATAAAAAAGCATACGATCGCAGCATACCGAAACTTAAAACGACGAACATCAGAATTAGAAATTGCTGACCCTGAATCGAGCCTACAACCGGCTTGGCTAGCGCCTGCATGGTCGCAAATTCGCAGGCCACCTTCTCAATCAGTAGGTAAGTAGGTCGTTCACCTCGGCCAAGAGTGTGTCGGCGTTAAACAAGTGAATGAGCGAATCAGCGGTTCCGTGTGCTGCGTTTTGTATGCTCGCTTCAAGGTTAATTTGAATAACATAGAAATGGATGGTTGGATCTTTCGCTTTCACTAAGGTGTTTGGTTGCAATTGCTTTATTGAGTGATGTGTATCGAGAGTTATTTTTATTTTTCCTTACGTGTGGTGTCCGCAAAAGCAGAGGTACACTAATCTCTTGCTTGGGTTATCATCTCATGGGCCCAAGTCAATCTCACCTGCTCTTACTGACAGAAGGACGAGGCTCTGGCGAATTGCATGTCAGATAATAGCCGCCGAACGTAAAAAGCCAAAACAACAGAATATAAGATTGTAAAGTTCCGAATTCAGGTAGGAATGCATTCAGATATAGGGCGTTATAAGAATATGAGTAGAAAAGCAGATCCTGCCAGAATCAGAGACGATGATGATGATGATGACTCATACAACTTCACTAATCGGTTTCCACCCGACAAGCGAATTCGGAACCCTCCGCTAACAAAATGAATAAAAACACTTGCACGTTTTACAATTAAGTATATTTGGTTTCCAGACAGAATCAAAGAAGTTGTAAAACCAACTAAGAACTAACGAGTCAAAACAATCAAAACTGACATCACACATGCCGCAAGGGTGACCTTTATAGCTCGTAAACATAACATACAAGATAATCATATACATATTCTTATAATATCTGTATATTCTAGCACACGTAGATCCCCCGGTGAATGCATTTAACAGTAACTACAGTGAAGGATAGAAACAAGCACTTGTAGGGGTGCGCTAGTGGGCTCACAGGTCACAAGGGTGTGATGTAATACTGACCAAGGGTAATTGTCCCTGGCTTAGATATGCAAACGATCTCATAATAACTGTACACCAGGAACTCGTATTTCGTGGTGATTTATATCGGATCTCATCATCTCATCTCAAAAACTGTGGAGTGTAGGTAATTCTGATGCACGATATTGTCATCTCCTCGTATAGGTATCATTATCATTATTACAGCCCATAACAGTTCACTGCAGGATTTAGGACCTCTCCCATGAAAGGGGATGTTATTGCCATAAGGTCCACGCTTGGCAGGCAGGTTGGAGATCGCATTGTTATACATATAACAATGGAAAACGCTGCTGCCCATTTTTCAGCCTACGGAGACTCTAGGTCTTTTGCTTCGAAAACATTAGTCGCGTTGTACGAGACCCGCGAGTGTAAGGGGTTGGTGCTATTCTACTCTCCCGGACACCACACGACTAATGGTATAGATAGGTATACCTTCACGGTAACCATCACTAGACTATGTACACAGAAATATACATTCCTAATGAGCAATACAAATGTGATAGCAAGGCTTCCGCCGTATTATTGTGGTTCTTTCTTTTATCGGAGCCGCCCAAATTCCCGTAAGACTTCTCATGACAATAAAGTAGTGAAGAAAGCACAATTACAGCCGAGACTACAAAATGTTGATTACAACACTAAAACCGGAACACGTCTTGATCTGGCTGTATAAGAGATTATCCCAAAAGTGGGCGATACAATTTTACAACCACTTTCTTCCGTAATAAAACCACCGTACGTAAACAATTATTAATGATCACTACGCATTTGTTGTTATTGTTTATTACCACAAAGGAGTATTATTAAAAGAATAATGGGTCCATTATGTAAATCAGATTATCTACGCTGTCATTTTGCATTTTCTATACATTATTCATGACCGTGAAAATGTATACGGTTCCTCAAGTAAGAAGCTTAGAAAAGAAATTTATAGATTTCCTGCAGTACACTGTCGTTAGCAAAAAATACGAAGGAACTGGAAGGTAAGGTAGCAATATTGTTCGGTGTTTTGTTAGATAATGCCCTTACGATTACAGAAAAATATTGTATTGCCACTTTTTGTGACGGTAAAAAAGAGCCTACCGGCCTTCTAACGTCTTGGCCCTACGACCTTGACCAGCCGATAGCCGGCTGACCTATACGGGCAGCACACCGTTGCGAGTGCCCTCCCAATTACTTCTCATTGGTGGTATGGTATTTTAACGTTCACTTTTAGCTGCTCTGTGGTCTAATTGAACTTATTTGGAAGTCGAATATCAGCTCTACACTTGATATTATGAGCATTAGTGGTTTATTGAGTTTTATTGCGATGTTGTACCTACTAAGAGTATCTTTGTAAAAAAGTTGTTATTAATGTTATAATTTCGAATCAATATGTCAAATAGTATTGAGATGGTGATTTTTTGTCATTTGTAGTTCTTTGTAATGTTTTGACTACAACATGGTTACTAACAACGTATACGCTCTAGTACGCGGAGTAGGTCCAAGCGCAGAGCTCGCGTTGCGCAACGCAGCCTCTGGGGATCTAGGGCTGCGCCAGCGCTTGTTTACTAAATTATACGTAATTAACACTTCCCCGACGCAAGGTCGAAACGCGTCACAGTGCTTTGCCATGTACCATCTACGGTCAAGATTTAATGCGATTGTAGCGACATGCTGTGTTAATATCAGGTCCTGTTTTGGAGAGGGGTTCTCTGTTAGGATAGTGAGGTAGGTCTTGATTGAGGAATACGTTGCGTGTTGAGTCTGTAATTGGTTTCCATTGAGGCACAGGTGTGAGATTGTTCTTCATTCATTAACTGCATTGGTTATTACCTTACACAATATGAATGAATTAACTGCATTGATTTAATTATCGTGTCTTCATTACTAGAACGATTCCTCTCAATACTTCAGCCTTCATGCCATCAAACTCTCAAGATAACGTACGGAAGTAGATTCAATACCGGACTTGGTTTACGTGGTCTAAATGGCATAGAATCTATCAAAAATTTCACTCGAATGTAGAATAACTGAAATTGAAAGGTAAAATTAATGCTTACTTAGAAGGATGAAACTTCGTCACTGTCGATGAGGGGTTCATTCGAGTTGTGTGAGATGTCATAAAATCATCATCACCATCTTAGCATTAATGTCCCAGTTAAGCTCTCGCGCACGAGGGCTCGGGGTCCGCCTTGGCGATGGCAGTGGAATTCGAACCCGGTACCTCTCGCATTGCGAGTCGGATACCGTTACTTATGGTAACCACCGACGCTCCCAATGTGTATATGTGTGAGACGTCATAAAGTGTCCATGCAAAACTTCGGGAAAAGGCTAATGAACTACAAAAGCAGAATAAAACTTTTACAGAGCATCGCCCACCGACATAACTTCCCCGGAATCTGGTCGACTCGGCATTGTGCCAGAGTCGAATCTTTCAAGAATCTTTTTCAGGCACTAAGCCACTGTGTACATCGGACAAATAGATGTAAAGAGATAAAACAATCGGATCTCTCTATTACAATCTGGACGGTAGACAGAGAGGCCAGATAGTCGTATGGATTTCTTTCACGTAGTTTAAACAGAGTTTTTGTGTGCTATTTCACGCAAAGATATTTTTCATTGCCTATCATCGTTCCAAATCGCTTTTACAAAGCGAACATTTTTTCACTGAAAAATGTAAGAACGCTTTAGTACCCATTGAAAGTAATACAGAAACATCTTTCTCTCTAGCTGGACGAACCTCGTTTTCTTATCCGGTTCACAAGAATAATTTAGAATTTTGATTAATGGACATAAAAATCTAAATGTAACCAATAAATATTTATTGAAGCATCAAATACGTAAGGCCAAATATTTATATAAGACGTACTATAATTAAAACCAGTGTAATCAATGTAGAACGAAAGTGAAACGAATGACGCCGGCCGACGCAAGCATTGATTGACATCAGTGTCAAAATCCACTTGAGCACTCGTAATTAATCATTAGCACTTGAGATATGAATATAATAATGCGTTAATATGTGTGCATTATTTAGTGAGCAATGTCATACCGAACATACAAGTAAGTTACCGACGATGAACACTCATAGACACAAAAATATCATCTTGGCATTAATGTCCCGGTTGTGCTCTCGCAAATGAGGGCCCGGGGTCCAGGATATGGCAGATCAAGTAATTACAGTACAGCGACTGCCATCTGACCTCCGTGACCCTGTTAACAGGGGAACCTGACCAGATTGGATCATGGTTACACATTCAGTCACACACTTTTACTTTTATGGAAAGCGGTAGCTCGACACATGTACGAGGCAGGCGCTTTGACCTATACTGCTAGGACTAAGAAGAACAGCGTCTCTGTCATTAATTACCCCTTAGCTACCTTACTTATACACACAACATTACAAGCATTGTTACTTGGCTGCAGAAATATAAGGCGATGATTGTCCAGGCGGAATATTCAGGCCTTACAGAGTTCTACTACCGTTACTAACAAAAATACGGACTTACCTTATTCACGGCTTGTCTCTTATTACAATAATTCAATGAGGCACAGCAGGCTATTGTCAAAATTCACAGGCATTTAGCATGCCAATGCGAAAACTCTCTTTCAGTCAGTAGCATTGCACTCGAGAAGTCGCCGAAGTGGTTATTGACAATTCCCGTTTATGGTGGCTAGGTTTTTGTTTATAAAAAGTGGACCTACCACGCGTTGGTGAAAGTGGGCCTTCACTTTCGCATCGGAAAGGCACGGCCAGAGGCTATTCGACACATTCCACGGAACCCACGTTAATATAAAAGAAACGCGATACTTGACGCAATCTGAATTGGGTTAACATTCATTTGGTCGTTTAGTACCATACGTCGAGGAGAATCTTAAAATCCTTAGTATTATTTTTCTTTCTGTCGAGGCTGACTCTCAAGGGAGGTTTAATAAAAGTATATGGTTATTAGTTTCATAAAGGCGTATAGCTATAAGTTTTATCGCAGAATACTCTTGAAATCTAGACAGTTTCGTCAACCAAACTGGTAGGTACTACGGTACTACAATATATGTGTTTTAGCCGTGTGTAATTACCTGATCTGCCAAATCCTAGATCAAGGTGGACCTCGAGCCCACGCGCGCGATAGCACAATGGGGACATTCGCCAAGATACGATAATTTTATTTGTTTGGGAGAGTAAATTACACCCTCTTCCAGTCACGGGGTCGTGTGGCTTAAAAGCAGATTAGCTGTGGTCTCCGTTGACGAGCAAAGGGCCAGCGGCGTTTTCCTTCTGTTTTCAACACTGTGATCTCCAACCAGACATTCGTTGAGATCATTGTAAGACTTTCTAAAAAGGTGGAGGATGCTAAGTCCAGCATTGGACTGTTACTTGCTGTTGACGTGTGTTGTGACGTGTGTTTTAATTTTACTGCAACGTCCTTAAATTTTTAATTTACGAGCAGCGTTTCCAGCGGAAGCGTGACCGTCGCCGTTTCTTATCTTTTACAGATTTATTACATCTTGGTAGAATTGCCATGCATGCATGCGTTCATCCTCACGTTACGTATTGTGTGATTCTACAGTTTATTTTGTATTTTTATTAAAACAAAAAACAGGTTTAGTAGATGTACTTGGCCACTGTAAATCTATAAAAGGCAGAGGTGTGACTGATGGTATAAGAATAAATAGCCTCGCAACGTAGCCGAGGTAGGGACCTAGCGGGTCCCTAGAATGGATTTCTAGCACGAGGTTACATATAATATTGTAAGTAAAACACATAGACGCAGACCAATTCGAGGACAAAAGCTTGCTGGAAAATATACAGGTTTTATAGCATTTTATAGGATAACCTGAGTTTTAGAGTCAAGCTCCACAAGTCTCAAACATAACTAAAATTCCGACTACATTTTCCAGTTTCACGTCCACGCCAGTGATGCAACTGAGGCTAAATTGGCAAGAACATAAGCAATTCAGTATTTCATCATCGCAATACGCGAATGTGCAACGGTCGAAAACAATTATTCGATTTCAGTACATTGCGGGGCGAGCGTGCACTGATAATATCTTTAATATTGTTGCCAGATCGTGGACAGGGAAGTGAGGAAAACCTTTTTGAAATATGAATTTAGAAACGCACGCGAGCTGCCTTGCGTCTAGTTCTTTAGTGTAACTAATCTATCTAGCAGTTATTGTTTCAGTATATCTGAATAGTAAGCCATGTGATGACCGGTGTAGGCGAATATAGCATCAACCCCATCCATTGACGGGTGTCGTAAAAGGTGATTAATGTCACAGAGCGGACCATCTATTACATTTTCTCAGCATTCGGCATCAGTATTTTCTGTTGAGTATTTGTTTTTTTTACAGGATCGGCATGAGCTTCGTCTTTTGGTGTCAGAGACCAAGATCCTTTTTGGGTCGCTGAGCAAGCACCGTAAGTACCTATTTTCGACACTGCGAACTCAGTCTCGCCTGTCAAGCGTGGACAATTATGTATGGCAATGTCCTGCACTAATGTGTAGAAGGCAAAACTAGTAGTTGATGTGTTGTGAAATAGTAAGCACGAGCAGTCCCCCGCGGTTTTCACTCGTGAGCAGTTCTGATCTCTGTAAATATTCAGCTATACCGCGGGACCCTATTATTTTTCCTGGATGAAAAGTTTTTACTCCCAACATGCAAACTCGCAAACATAAAAAACTTTTCCTCTTCATTTTATTAGTTATAGATAAGACCCAAAGTCTGAATGAAACATGTAATGTTGTGTTGAATAAATTCAAAAGCTATAACTATAATTTTAACAATTAACGACTTGCTCGATCTGCGCCAAGAGTTTGCTTACCAGTATCTTTACTAGAATATTTAACATATCTAAACAATGATTTGCATAAACATAACATCCTTCTCATGTGACGGTCATTTGATTCGAGGAATCTTCCTTTAAGAATACCTTTCTCATTCTTTGTGATCGCTTAATGGGAAAAAAGAAACGCCTACAGATGATGACTTTGCAAATTAGATACCTACACTATCGTCATTAGAATTTAGAACAGTCAGTGTACAGCGGGCCGCGATTGATTTTTATATGAGCGAGCGATGACAGAAATGTACCCAAGTATATTACGCATGCCTCGAGTTGATATCACGTGATAAATCATGCTTGATCTACAGATCAAGCGGAAAGTATGTGATCATATCTGTACCTGATAAACGGTTACGGAGTACTAAGTACGGAGGTACTAAGTTGCTGATGGCTTTATAAAATTAAGAGAAGGAAGTAAAATAGAGCAAAAACTCCATCCGCCGTCGACAACAAAAGACAATAAAAAAAATTATTTACTCAGCACTATATTAATTCTGAATTAAACGGATTGCGTACGAGTCGAAAGTGATTATTCACGTTACGCCGGCAGGAACAAATTATAGAACAATGGCTTATAAAACATGTGAGAAGTGACAGTGAAAATGTCTTGCCGCACAATGTAAGGCCACCCGGTATGTAAGCAACGGTGGAATCACAAACTCCATAACAGTTAAGTATCAAATCATTTTGCAGCAAAACATTGCGTCTTGCCTTACCATGTGGAGAAAGGCGAGGGATAGGCCTGTAGTCTATACAAATTAACTGTACGTAACAGCCTTTTTATTTAGTTTATACTTCATGAAAGTTTTAAAGGAATACAATTCAAATTCTCTCCAATCCAAAACACACAACTTACTTAGTGGTTGAGTTCCAACCATTTGGCGCAAACTGCCACGATATTGACATATTGACACGATAGATGACTCTGAAATTTCAAACATAGTGCGAGGACTCTTCCCAGAACCTTTCAGTAGCGGTCAGCGGTGCTATGGGAACGTTAAAAAGTGGCGACCTCTAATTAAAAATAATCTCGCCGGCACGAGATACACACGCGGGGGCAAATCGAGTGTGACCGGCGAAAATAGAAAGCAATGGACGGAAGATGTGTGTCGCGACTCGCGGCACAGGTGGGTCGCGGCGGGGCGCGGGGCGGGGAGCGACAGGGACAAAACACACCCACTGCTCTCGAGAACAAACGAGACAGAACCACTGCCCAGCGACTGATACATCTGGCTTTCGAACATATTCATGTTCCGTATAATTAGGAACTTGATACGACTCGAAAATTAGGTGCTGATTGAATTGAAACGCACATCAAAGAGCTGTGATAGATATACGTTTATAGGTTTTAAATGTCGATTTGTGGAAATACGATTAATTAAATATCTGATTCAATTACCAGTGTAATATTACCGACCATTAAAAACACATTCGAAATACGGAACGGGCGCAGTTATGAGAAGAAATTACGGTTGATTACAAAATCGAGCTAATAAACGTTGTGAAGGCAAACACTTGTTCAAGTGTTTTCTGTATTTCCAAACCAAACAAAGTTGGTACATGCGGTAGAGATTGTGTCAAATACTTACAGCAAACAGGAAATATATACGTATGATAAATAACTAAAGAACAGGCGCTTAGTCATCACGAACAAATCAGACTAATTTAAATTACGGAATCAGAAGAAAAGCCAAAAGATTACACTATTAAAAAGAAAGACAGGGGCACGAACAACGATGAGAATTGCGTGAGAGAAGCAATCTGGGCCGCATGAGCGAGCCTCCACCTATCTTCCATGGCTCGCAAGCATGCAAACTGAACTTGCGGTGCAAGGGCCTCGATCGTAACAGTTTTGTAAGACACCGAGCGGGAGCTTGCCGCCGTGACATTTGGTCGCACAGCCGAGACGCGGCCGCAGAGAACCGGGATGGCTGCCACACCGCTTCAAACGTTCACTTGCCGCATTCCTCGGCACTTGCGAAAACGCTCTGAGAACGTAAAGTGCACGCTCTGCGTAGGACCTACGCGGCTTTTGGTTAACTAGTTTTGGAATCAAGGGATTGCCAAATGTGCTGCCTTGAGGTATGCCTTTTTAGACGTATAAGCAATAGCGACCCGGAATTTGTCAAGATCTCTGAATGTGTTGACACTATCCATATAGCATTCTTTTGTGCATTCCAACTATCTGCAACCCTAGAGGCTAAGCGTGGACGCTATGCCTGTAGTAGTGGAGAGAAAATGTCATGTTCAACAGTGGACGGTAAGGACAACGATGATGATTGGATACTTTTAAGCTGTTAGCTTGGTATTTTAGCTTCCCTAATTTGCTAAGAAACCAAGTATTAGTTAAGAATTAATTTATTGTGCAAGTTTACGAGTCAATGACCACCGAGATACCGATAATGATAACGATCGATAAATTAGTCACGATTGATATATTTAATTACAGATAAATAACTGTTTACATTGCAACAAAGCCACGAGGCGCACGCACTCGTCCGACATAGTTTAGTGGGAATGTCCCAGAAATAATACAAATGTATAGTTCTTGACCTCGTTCCTTTTTCTGGAGACGTGACTAATATTTGCACAGTTTCAGATGAAGTTTCGATAGCAGCGGCCAAACTTGAAGAATAATTTTAGAATTTAGTGAAGTGTCGAATATAATCATTCAACTACAAATAAATCAGAACAGAAAGCTATATACTAGCCTCAGTAAAACAGTAGCATTATCAAGCGAAAGACATATTTACGCACAATCACGGTATAAACTAGCATTAAATTCGTACACCCGCCCAAAAGAAATAATGCAAATGAAACATTATAGTGCCGATAGCCCAAATACCCATCTGGCGTGTCGACCTTCATTTCATTTTCGTTTGCGCCGACGCAGACGTAGTCATCGTCAGTAGAGATTTACAAATGACATCACAAACTGAACAACGGAAAGTGGATCAGAGTGCCCTTTGAATTGGTTTAAGTTTAGACACGTTGCATAATGTTGTTCAGTGACGATCACGGCACAATAGACGTAACCAGTTTAAACCATGGGCCGCCTTTTGTAGGATGAGCGATTGAATTGGCGATTTGTATGCAAATTACACGCGTTTTGTTGATGTTTCTCAACTTTAACTACGAACCTACGAACGCTTATTTTATTATATTCGAAAATATCGTAGGATGTTTCCAAAGTTTGTTTATGCATAGCCTCGGAATACCATACAAACACATATCTTCATATAATCGCTCAGCGAACATAGTGATTTATAGCAATTTCATATTTATACATAGTTTCGTGATTGGCGCATAAACGTAATAAATATATGTGATGAAAGTGGAACAGACACAGCTTGCAATACGCTATCTCGTTTTAACATGGAGTGGGCGGGAAGGTTCTCGATATCTATGATGAAGGTTTCGTCTCGAGACTGGATGCCTACACCAGAAAGCCAATTTGGAATGCGAAAGGCGTTCCATGTACCTACTAGAATTGTTGAAAGGAATTTGTCAACGATTGTGTTGTGAGCGTGTGTAACTTCAAGATAGAATGACAAATACAAGGAGGTCAACAGCATAATGACTATATCAAGAACAGTGTATGACCATCTCGATACATGGCGAGCATAACTAATATAGTTGGTACCAAGCAAATGCGTTCAAGTAGAAAACAGAAAACGCCAACCAATTAACCAGAAACCTCGACAGGTAGACACGAGCCATTTTGAAACGTGGAACTGACCAAAGGAGCTTGTTGACGGTGCTACGTCGAAGCGTTGCGGAGAATTCCTAACAACCTATCGCTTAGAATGCATTGGAAAACGCTTGCATACGGAGCGAAGCAAACCCGTTACTTAACCACGCAGTTGACTTTGAACATAGACTGGTTATGGTACTTTTTGTGGTCCCCCTGATAGCAATATCAATAAACTTGTTTATCTTGAGAAAGGTGGAGAGCACCGGCCTTTAATGGCTTTTGTACCATTTAAGGCGGATACTTAGGAGACGTGTTTTACTGATTTATTGGTCGTAACCAACTACCGCGGGATAGGACCTCAATTCGTACTTTTGCTAGCTGTTTGGTGCGTCTAATTATTTGCTGTCGTGTACAAATATGGAATTCATATGATGTACCTGGACAAGTAACTTTTATCGTGTCTCTCGACTCCGCTACTGAATTTCGAAGTACAATATTACAGTTACCTGTTACACCCACGTGGATATCGAGACCGTGCACTTTCGTGGCCCTATTCTACTTTTAATTACACTTAATAATTACTGAACTTGTAAAAGCTGCTCAATTAAATACTTCTCGTACAACTGAATTTCTGTAATTTCTTGCAATGAAAGAATTAGCTCATTCTTATAAGAAGTTATTTCCCAATTATATGTAATCAACAAACAAAATGTATACTGTATGGTGGTATAGGTATGGACATGTGTAGAGGTACAAACTGATATCACAACAATCCTACAAAAACAAAACTCAACTTCCGAAAATATCGATGAACGCAACCCAGCATAATTATCGGACCGAATAATCGATGCCAAAATCGCAATCGAAACAAAACAACACTCAGTTTGGTGTGCGATAGAATAGAATAATGAAGTTGCAATAGCGTTGAATACAATGCAATCGTATATGGGCATGCAATTCTCGAGTACCTACATGCCAAAACACGAATTTGAGCGAATGACACAACTGTAAATGAATTTATTGACACTATAAAAATTGCTTACATAGATGGCAATTGGCTAATAATAATAACAAACCTCCATCACCTAATACGAATAGTTAAGCCGTTAACCTGCGTCGATTAGATTTTTCCTAATTCAGTGACATGATGATCGATCGATTAGGTGGAACCATTTAGGTAAATAGTGAATACTTTGCAATTCATGAATACAAATTTGAAAAATAAAAAACGAACTTAAACTCCTCCGTCGAGTGTTGAGGCGTTTAGCTGTTTATGTATATTTTTCCTCAGGCATTTGAATGCGCAGTTAAAAATTTTGTGTAGAATTAAGAGCCAAAATAACTAAAAATGTTATTCTTAGGTTATTCTTAAAATCATAACTATCAGATGGTAGGACTCTGTCAAGCCTGAGGAATTCGCATGAGGGAGTACCACCGCTTCATCTATTTCTTCCGCAATAAGGTAGCCAGTGCAATTACAGGCATGAGGTATTCCATCTTAGTCGTCACAGTGACTACGCACCTGCCGTTTTGCATTTTTGTTGCCTGCATCGTGAATCGTAGATGGTTTGGGCGACAGTTACCGCTTAACATCAGGTGAGCTGTCTGCTCGTTTGTAACTGAGTATAGTAAAAATAATTCTTTGACAAACAAAATTGTGCGGGCGCAATCGACAGATTATTTAATGGTCTCAGTCGTTTCGGCCCGCGGGCCATAACCAGGCCGGGCCGAAACGCCTAAACACTCAGGTTGAGCAACTCCATTGTCGCAAATCAAGGTCGAGCGAGATGGACAGTTGATTGAGGAAGGGATCCACGATTATTGGATAACAATGCGTGCACGGCGCCAGAATTGAATGACACGTGCCGAGAAGAGATTCTCGGGCCATTCGGCCACGGCGGCTGCCAGACGGGAATAGTCATCACAGCCCGGCCTGGCCCGCGTCCATAGACAACCAACGCAAACTGAAAAGTCCCAACTGCCATTCGCATCCAACCAAAAACTAACCTTATTCCACTGTCGAAAGAATCACTTTTCTGAACAACCACCTCTAGATGATGCGCAAACAGCACATTATAGGACGGATATAAGCTGCGTCTGCGACGGATCCTTACGTAATTTCGGCTGACGACGAACTCAAAACGTCACGACGGCGCTTCCGGATGACGGATGGCCGATTTTATAACGACACGATGTAAATCAAGTGATACAAAAGGCGCAAGGTTCCGACCTTGGAGTTCCGAAACACCATTAGGGCGAGATAATGGTCCCGCTTGATGCATGGCTGCGCCCGGCCACTTGAACGGCTGGCCTCATACATTTCAGAGATAAAAAGACATAAGAGTTCAATGCTAGCGTTTCTTCTACTGACCATCAACAGTTTTGGGGAACATGAAACGATAAAGTTTCTTAAAAACACAAACAGAAGACGGCAGAATATTTTATTTTCAATGAAAACATACTCGTGGATATTTTGAAAGCAAACGTTCCAGTGACATATATTCGGTACGTGGATATATATTTTCCGGTCGCTCCTGAGTGCCGAGTATTCGATGACCCGAATAGTATTTATAACTGCCGCTGATAATTAAATGGGAATGGCACGAATAAATGCAATTGATATTATTGAGGTCTTACGTATTGGTGTACCACAGTTTTGGACTGGAAAACTATAAATAATAACAATTTAAAAATAAACTATTTATAACCTGTTTTACCATTGACACGAAAAGAAAAAGAAACGTTAGAAGTTTATTTACTACAGGGAGCGTAAATTTCTACAAACACTACATATATGTACAAAAATCCGAGTAAAACAAACAATTTCCAGCACTTATGGTGAGGCCAGCAGCTATTTCATAATCGTGCAACATATTAGCGAGTACCATCTAACATATACTTGGTGTCGTGTCCTTTTTTAATAAGCAGACCAATCGTGATATCTTTATTAGGAAGTGGCGTCGATAGTGAGTAGTCCAGCAAGCGGTTTATATTTGGCAACGTATGACAAATAACTTGAAACGTTGGGAAATACAAAATTTGCCTTGGAGCTAGTAAAGCAGACGTTAGACATCTCGTGTATTTTGTAGTAGCAAAGCAATACAAATAAAGTGATTAGTGCCATAGATAGGCATGATATCTTTATCTTGACAATTACATTCTGAAAACTAAACAAGGAACTAGTAGTAGTAGTACGTACTACAGTCGTAAATGAACAAGAAAACGAGCAAAATTAGACGACACCACCACCACACGGAACATATAATTTTATAGAGATAAAAACCACGATTGTAGATAAAAATACAATGGAATGTGATGCAGAGGCGCAAAGGCGCAATAAACCCTTTTATATCGACCAAAGAAACCGTTTACGACGTCGGAGTATACATTATCAGTAGTGTAAGACAAAATACGATAAAATAAGACTACGGGGATTAAAATACTGTTCACGTAAGACTTAATCGTACAAGTAAGGATAGCGTGGAATCTTGCTCTTGAACAAGTAATACAATAATGACCGTATTCATCGACCCGAAGGCCAATAGGATCGAATGCCATTTTGGTAGAAGCCACGTTCTTTTTCTAAAATCGCGTGGGACCGTTGGTGCGTTCACCCGAGGAGTCTGACTAACGATTTGGACCCACTCCAAAAGCAGATTGTGCCTCATAAAATTTTGTTAGCGACGACACGACGGTTTAAAGTGATTTTAACGTACATTCTTTTCGCCTAAAATTAGTGATATTTGCCTGAATGACAATATTCATTTATTGCAGGCAACTGAGGCTCATAAAATAATAAATAATGAGGCCATATGAATTATGATTAAGAACTATGGTATGTCTGGTCTGTGCACCATTGAAATTAGACCTTCACACAAATGAAAAACGTAATCTAACAGCGAAGAGAAATAACATCCTCACTATTTATGAGTTTGGGACATATAGAACGAAAATTAAGGTACCTAAAGAGAAACCTATAATATATAGAGAAATATAATAATCTGCTGCCTCTCCAGATATACAGTTACTGTAGTATAATTAAAGCAAAACTCGACGATGAATATTTCGTTATAATATGCAATAAATACGTTTGTAGAGAACAAAGTGTTGTTGAACACATCTCAATTAAAAACCCCAGCAACGGTGTACGTACGTTATTAACGTTTTTATAACTTATAACCTTGTATAACGACGGCTCATCATTGAGCTGTCAAGAAAATCTTATCAGATAACTCAGATAGGAAAACTCATAAGATATTATGAACGTAAATAGGTATATTAGAGACACCGTCATGTGCCCAACCTTATGCCAAATAAGATATGCTAACTTATTTAGATTTACTCACGTGATACCATCCATATATATTTGAGCAACGTACCTGGAAATAAAAGAATAGTGAATTAGTATGAATCACACTGAAAATGATATTTTCTCTAGCTCGCTTCATATAGTTTTGCGGTTACAATTCGGAGCCGACAGTGTAAAGTGATAGCTGTATTAATCAGTGAAAGTCGCACAGACATACCCAAAAACGAAAGGTCAAAAACAGGTTGAAGTTATATTATCAGTCAACATCGGAAGTTCTTTCAAAATGAGCACAGAGTAATTGTGAACATTTATTGACAACTTGTTTAGTATCTAGTGTAGCAGCATTTCCTTTATCTCTTTGATAAGGCTTCAAAGATGAAGTCACTTATAACCAACGAATACTGAAGACAACCCACTGAACTTTGGTCGCATGACACTGTGCGATAAATGAGTAAGCGAAAACTATTTTGTACATTCCAGCACAATATCTTCCAGTAGGAATCCCTCGAAGGACCATCCATTCCATGGAATCCGCTACGTGACTCCCAATCTGAAAATCAAACGTCGCCGAAAGTATGTTGCGAATTGTGTCTAGTAGATAGTAGTCTTGCCCAAGAGCCCACCTTGCGATACCTACGAAACGGCCCCAAGTACCGGCGAAGTTGCGAGAAAGCCCGCTCTAGAGAAGAAAGTGCGTGGCGCGGTGAGACCCAGCAGTCGCGGAATGCGCCGGCGTCGGTCGTGTGAACTTATAATTTTTGAGACGCTTGCTTTATTTTTTATTTTTATTTTACCTTGTTACTGGCTTAAATGTTGCGTGTAACAAGCTGCGTCTTCTTCCTCTTCGTTTATATTGGGGCTTTCGCTACGACTAACCAGCTATAATTTTTTTTATTGCCAAGGGAGGCGGCACACGGTCAGACGATCAACGTGATGGAAAGGAACCACCGTCGTCCAGAATATCTTTAAACTAAGGGGAGCAGCGTATGCGGTACCGGCCTTTGATGTATCCGTATCTTTGATAGACAAGACTTTTGAAGAACCCCCTGTTATAGTGCAAAGGAAAAACTACAGGAGAAAGCTCATTATATAGTTAGACCATGTATAGTCGGATGCCACCAGGCATCAAGATCATGTGCCCATTGCTCAATGCCCAAGTGAAATGTTAGTTAGTTAGTTATGATAGTTAAAACCGTGGACGTCGTGACGTCTACGGTTTTATATCTACTTCAAGAGAATAGGATTTTAGGATATTTTTGGACTCTGATATATACTTACCGTTGCTTCATGTACCGTAGATTCTCTATTACAAAGTATAATAAGTATACAAAGCCTAAACAATATTAGAATTTGTATTTTTAAAGATGTGAATGTTATTTTCAATTTCACAGCTGATAAAGTGATAGGTACAAATTAATCAATCAGTGACGTACTCGCACTAATTTCTTATCATAGACTACTATACCTATTGTTGAAAACCGCAATAATACCCGTTCCGTAGTTTAAAAGATCTAAGCGTATATAGATACATACATAGATACATAGGGACAGACGGCGGGTAGCAACTTTGTTTTATACTATGTACCTTTAGATATCACGTCTAACGTTACGTGGCCATACCCGCAAGGGACCTCTCAAAGTGTTTTTATAAATTGAAATTCAATAGAAACGTTTAAACCGAAGGTCATGAAACACCCACTGGTACTTACAGGGTTCCAACTACATGGGAGTCGAACCGTATACGGCTGATGAGACACTCACTCGGATACAACGGCAGAACTTGAAAGCACCTTCTACCATCCACAAACGACAGATCCTCTTGTTAATGTAATTCAATTTACGAAATGAGGCGGTTTCCATAAATGACTACTTCCGACAGATTTCCAATCTCCTCTTTCGTGGGATGCCATTTCCAAAGATATGCGTGGGATACATGGCGAAATAGCATTAAAGCCTATATACTCTTTTCACATATCCGAATCCCCCTACCAATTGAAATGTAGTTCAAGAAAAGTAGCTCAAATTTAGTCTGGAACTCCTCATTTCTGCCCCCCTATATTCAACAAATACGGTCAAATATTGATTTCGGCTGCCAAAAACGAAAACAAGTACGATGCGTGATCGGATAGTTTTTATAGTGTGTTTTTTTAATAATAGAGCGGAACGGTTCGACGAAAGTGTACCAATTGGCAACTGCCGTAGGAAGCGGCGCCCGCGCACCGGCCGCTGTGTCGAAATCGCGTATGCGTAGGGTTACTAGGTAAACATATTCTCTTGGAAACCGGCTAGTATGCCGAGCCTGCATAGCTTCTAAAAACGCTCAAGGGTGTGTACCCTTGTATGCCGCAGGGACGGGCAGAATAGATTGCCACAAGACACGATCCTACACATCATGACATTTCGCTTCTGTCATATTCATACATTTACTCCGGTTGAGAGCCTTCCTCTCCCCCAGAATCGCCCTTTTCAGAGAAAATCATTTGTTTGTTTAGTATTATATCGTACTTCTGTATGTTATTGATAGTAAAATAATTGCATTGTTACGGACAATTTTATATGACAGTTTAAAATGCTGGACCCATGGGCTGGACCGATTTTGTTGGGGAAGGTCATACATAAACTGCCTAACTAAGTTGCAAGACGAAAGAGTTTATGTAAGTATAGGTAATTGAGTACGCACTTTACTACTACAACTATTACGGCAGACTATCGCATCGGAAAAATAAACACTGAATAATATTTTATCTCGAAGAACACTTCAAGAGTACTACGCCGATAGAAATAAAACGATAACAAAGGTGTTGAATTTAGGTGTTGTTACATGAAATTTCTAACCGATAACCTTGGGGATTGAGATAAAAGGAAAATCGTGTACCAAGTACCAAAGTTAAGTGTAAGACGCAACACCACAAAACCAAAATGAAAATTGACGGTAAAATATTACCAACGCCCGCTGGCTCCATAGTTTTGTTTTGAAATACAATAAACGCACTAGCTATAAATCCAGGTGAACATAATTTCGATATCAAGTTTTCTCTTCGAGCTGAGCTTACCCGCAGGCACAGTCGGACAGTCTGATGCGATTTACGCTACTTAGGTGCGATATGTCCGCAAATTATCTTGCCTCTTCACTTTCACCGACAATAAATCTAGAATTACCTATAGACTAAACGCAATTCTCTGCGTCAGATAGGGAAATCAAGCATTACTCTCAAGAACGGTTCTAAACCTGGGGTACGTTCTGGCTGATGGGGAATGGCAATTTAGAAATGGAAACAATAAATTAAATAACTTTTTTTTTTCAAACAATACGAGTTCCTGGCGCGTTCTTATAAGGGCTGACCAATAACTATTTTTTAATAAAATGATTTCTATGTAAACTTAATAAAAGAATATAACCGGATGACATTTAAATTTTATGTTTTAGGTACGATAATCATGTAACGTAGGTACCTACATATCATGTGCGTAGGTACGTGATATTGTTTATTATCGATTAAATAAATATAACAATATAGCAACAGGAATTTGCATTACTTTAAGCTGGTATCGTTCTGCTCATATTAATTGCAAGCTAATTATCTCAAGTACATAATTATAATCCCCCGATTGCATAATTGAATTAATGGATCGTAGTGTTACGTTTAACATAATGAAAGTGGTAGCTGCTGAGTCTTTGTACCAAGTGGGTTGATGCGTGGGAGTGGTTTTGACTTCATAGTTGGATGTGGGTGCAAGGTCGCGTGCCCACGCGCACGCTGACATAGCCGCGAACTTCGGGGAAGGGAGCGGAGCAATTTTGGCAAATACTTTGTGGATTTCTGACCTCTGCAAAGCCACAGCCTCCAAGCAAAGTACGCCTGGTAAGAGGACGAAATAACACGTATTAGCTGTTTACATAAGCCTCTCTCATTGTACCCGACTGCGTCAGATACCTATGTTTAAAAACTACTTCAGTTAACCAAAGCCAAATTCATTTTTTATTACAGGATATCGAAGATTTTAATTTCGGTAAACATTTCAACATTAAATAAAAGTCTTAACATTCCGTTACATACATTCAGTAACAGCTAATAAACTGTAAGTTCCTTATTCCTGACTATCATTATACATACTGACTGTATCATTCAGCAATCACCCATACAATCTCCGTCAGCTTCGGCGAAATTGGAGTCCGAAGTGCCAAACATTATTATTATTACTTAACGAAATGTGCAACCTTTATTAGGTCCGTTGATGTCATCGGTCGATGAACTGTGCTCGGTGTTTGCCAACTCGGCGGATTGCATGTAGGTAATATTATACAACGCGTTGTATGTTTGAACAAGGTAAGGTAATGTGTCCTTAATTATATCTTAGGGCTTTAGCATAGGTATCAGATTTCCGCTCCGCTTTACGTTAGTTGAACACTAACCGATACTCTTACGGTGAGGGAAAACGTGATGAAAGCTGCACATTTAGAAGACTGAATGTGTAACCATGATCCAATCTGGTCAGGTTCCCCTCGTAGCAGGGTCTCGGAGGTCGGATGGCATTCGCTCCACTGTAATTACCTGATCTTCGAAATCCCGGATCATGGTCAGGGAGGACCACGGGCCCTCGTGCGCGAGAACACAACCGGGACATTAACGCCAAGGTGATTACGATTATTTTATCATATTTTCGCTCCGTGGAACTCCGTCACTCTGCCTGTGCTGATTCTTACAGAGAATTTGCCACCCAAGGTGGCCTTTTTGTCTATGTGTGTAATACGCGTGTAATGCATGGCTTTCTGCACGCGAGATTCTGAATACAGAATATCTGCAATCTAGATGTTGTTTAATCATCATGTTTTGTTCATGTCCAGATGTATCTCTACTCTCGTCATTGTGAAATCAAGACTTTTGACCTATTATATTACGTTTTGCAACAAAGACTACGCGAACATGTTGTAAGCAAGAAGATGCTTTAGCATGGTTATGGCAGATTCCTCTAACAAACCTATCTCTCATTAAAAACTTTTGGGACAATCTTTGGGGGCAGTTTTACAATAAACACGGGTAAATTCTATGTAGATGTTAATTAAAGACGCTTATATCTTGTCGAGCTATCCTCTATTATCTATTGCTTTTGATCGAAAATGTCGTTTTTTGCTTTGTAGCATTTATTGTTCTCTTATACACCCTTCCTGAAGGACTTCTGGCTGATTTTGTTAATATATTACCGTCCGTTCTTCGCTATCACTTCATCACACCCGAGTGAATTGCACGAACCAATCAACAAGTTCAACAACTCGTACCGACTACAAGACGAAGGGCCGGTGACTTTCCCCGGACGTATTCTAGTTCCGAGTCTGTGCGGACACGAGACAAGGTTATATAGTGCCGATTGTGCGGACATCGGGCGGGAAAGTTCAGTACTCATGGCTCACCACATGGAGCTTCTTTGCGTTGGCAGGTACTGTAAGGACTTGATTAATGACTGGGAGAAGATGAGTCTTTATCGTGACCTACAACTACATTTAAAGCTGTATAAAGTTAGCATAAGAATCCAAATAGCAAGATATTCGCTTTATTTTTTGGTAGGCACTAATAGGTTTTGCTCTGGACTACGCCCTCGGTCATGACAATCAAAAACATAAAGTAGCGCATTTGATTTGATTTCCTAATAAAAATAGATAATAGTGATAATTTATTTAAAGTATGATCTCGAGGTTACCCCTAAAAACAAAGTTATGTCCCATTGCTGTCCCATCCGTTTAATCAATGGCTGAAAATACGGACACCATTCTATACTAGAGAGAAGTATAGCATGCCAGGTATGGCTGTTTCTAGACAACTTATTTATTGTACATGACCTACACATTACACTAGGTCTGACAATTCGCCGCCATTTTGTTTGATTTTGTACCGCACTGTCACGCCAGTGACAGTTTAAAAGCACGCACACATTATTGAGGGGCTATTTTTTTTATGCTTCACTCATGATGTTAGAGTATCCTTCCGTATTTTGTTTAGGTCCGTGGGCTGAATATATCAATGAATGAGAAATGGCTTTAAATATAGGCTATATTACATAATCTAATGTTATCTAACCCAAACAGTTTAGGATATAAAACGCAAGCAAACACGTCCGTGTGCTTGTTACATTATGTGGGCAATTCATTTGTAAACAATTTTTTATGCTACGTAGTCACACACGAACGACCAGGCACCTGATGAAAAGCGATAACTCTTGCCCATATCATCTACGATTCATACACTTAGGGTTCATGTAACAAAATTGCAGAACTGTAACTAAAACAAAAGTTGTAACTGTGGACAATAGAACATGCCTTGTGCCTGTAATTGTGCCTTCTTCAAGACGAAGCACAACTATCTTGTTTGTTGCTTGGCGGTAGAATTTGATATCTGTGGGGGTAGTATGCATTCTGCGGACGCGTCACGCTTGACAGTCATACCTCCGGTAAAAAAATACCACTAAACCAGCGTACGTAACGCAAACTACTTTTAATCGCTACATCTACAAAGTAAGAACATAGACACAGCCCGCCATAATCTACATAATTCAGAGACATCCTCCGTTTACTTTATACGTCACAGCGCAGATGATGAATGGGCCAGCAAAGGAGGTCGCGCGTATACATCCACACTACACCGCCACTGGAACACCTGTTCGCCGAAAATATAAACGCGATGTGAAGACATTGTTTCCATAATGCCTATTAGATGCTATTAGGCTGTACGCGTACGTGCCTTCACCTTGTAGAAATAATGGCGTCACAACGTTAACAGAAGAGCTAATATTGATACGCAAGGTACGATTTAATGGAAACGATATTTATGCAGTTAATATGTGCTCAATGTAATGCCGGTTGCTATCCAGGCACAAACCTTATTAGATTTGCAGAATAGATTTCTAGCTGGCTCAACTGCAGCGTGAATTAGTATAACATCAAAACATTTAATAAAAATTGGTTAGCCGAGCCTAGGAAGCTGGTGAGAAAATGTTATCAGTTAAGTTATCTCATGAAGAGCCAAGCTCCTAACTCTACAAACTCTACATTTTGGTCAGAAAGATTTTTGTTTTGGTCAGGCTTGGCCATAGAATTCATTCATTACGCATAGGCTGGTTTCAGTGCTCGACCGACGCAACGGTTAGGGCTGATGTCGTCGGTCGGACCTAGATATTTCAGGATTAAATACCTATATCACTATATTGACAGGACCGCGTCACAAACTGACCGTCACCGAGTCTGCCAATATACCATTCCTGAACTCTATTATATCTATATTGTCTTTGAATGATGGTCAGTACCGTCGTTCAACGTCGGTTCTGTAGATGGTTCTTAAGTAGCCTTTAAAAATAAGATATCCGTGAACTGTGTTATGGGCACACTACCAGCCAGTTATCATAAGGAACCGTTTTTCTGAGCACGCAGCGCACATATAAATATCCCTAAACTCGTTTCACATATCGTGAGCGTACGAAAGCTTTATGAGTAAATAAACTACGCGATACAGCTTTCATCAAAAGCTAACCAAGACGCGCTGTTTATGAGCCTTTCCATCACGCGTGTGACGGAAAAATATGCTGAACCAAAATAGAAATCGTGCTTACAACAACTTTTTTCATAGCGGAAGCCTTTATTTATAATCAGTTATCACTACGATAAATAAACCGCGTAATAAAATCAGTGATACAGCAGGATTCAAATTGACAAAACGACGCATCTAGAAAGTTGCTCGATACGTTTGAAACCACATAAATTATTTATCTGATTCGCTTTACTGACGCAACTTTACCGGTTCTTAACGCAGGTTGTAACTATAGATGACACTCGTATTGCCTAGTTCAACGACATTTAGAGAATCTAGAAACGAGTGAGAGAAGAAATTGTCTAGATCGAACCATCGGCTTACATGACGAACTAGTCAATAACAAAATAAGTGTAAAAAATAATACAATAAAGTTGGCTATGTTGGGACCGGCAGAGTAGAATATCTATAAGAAGATAAATCAACCCCTTCCACTTTAAGGTACCCTACTAAGCGAATATCCCAGAAGCAGTACCTCTTCCGTAGACAAGAAAATGAGAAGTAGCGTGTGCTTTTTCAGTACTGCGAGATGCGTGAAGTTTGCAGCAAAACTCTCCACTAATGTGGAGGAGGCTGAAGTCTAATAGTACTTAGAAGTTCTTCTGTTTATCTCACTATTTATGTAATGGATAAAAATAACGTCTCATTAAAAAGACTGCATTGAAGATTTTATAGACCATTCTTCTATGAAGATTACTTCTCACATGTGTGTGTTTTCACCTATCTATAAACTCAACATTATACTCTGTATCTTAAGTCTCTAATTTAGGCAAAACGATTGAAAGTGTTTTCATTTAAACATCTGATTTTATCGAGCTTTTCAGTAGAGACGACTCATTTTGTTTTTGACTTTTCTTGAATAGGAGGGAAATTAGCTTCGCAATTCTTTCACATTATGAAACGTCAGTCTATGCCGTATCATGGAGAGATACACGTTTGCAAATTATTCTACGTATTTTTTTGACAAAATTTACGTTCTATCGCGACTACGTTGCGTGCGCTTACGCCAATTTTCGGTCGACGAAACCAAATCGCCGCCTCGTTGGAGCGATTTAACCTTGATTTAACCCCTTTAGACATTTTTATCTGGGGTCACATTAAATCGCTAGTCTATGCCAACAAGCCAGCAACGTTAGAAGAGCGGCAGGCCAACATCGAACGCGAACTTTCTGGTATTTCGGCCGATTTGTGTGCTCGAGTCTGGAAAATTGAGTCCAGCTTATTCACTCGTGCCAGCACTTCCGCGGCGGATATTTAAACGATGTCGTATTCCATAAATACTGGCATCGATTGTACTTACACATGAAATAAAAATAACATCCATATCTAACCCACAATTTTGCGTCGCTCTTAATGAAAAACCCTATAATAGATACAGTTTGACAACAAAACGTATTACTTTATTACTGCCATCAAAATCTCTATCTATAGGCTTCATCACAGCACAGCCTAGTGTAAACACTACGTAGGTACGACATGTCAACGAGTGGATAACTGTTCGTCATGGGAACCGTCTATGAATGGGAGTCCCCGGCATGCGTTGTGCCGTTTTGTTTCTATGCATTGTCTCTTTATGTCTGCGAGGGACCGCCCGTTTAGCCCTTTCTGAGCTCGCAAGCGAATTCTGCTACGCTGCATCGAGTCTGTTGGGCGGATTTATGCGGATTTTAGATGGACCAATGTCTGATAAAGGTAAAGGCTGTTATTCCATGAAGAAAAGTAAAGTAAGGCGGTCCCCATGATACATTGAGTTCACATAAGATACTAGACTAGAAGACATTACATTAAATACAAATTGCGTTATTAGCAGTGCTACAGTTAATGTCAGATATTACAATCCAGACCGCCGAGACAATTTCCGTCTCCGCCTGAGAGTATAAAAATTACAAAATGCGAGCCATCACGGTCGGATCCCACTTTCCTAACCGCATCGCCCAGCCCGGCCCACAAGTGGGCATCTTGCACTATTTGTGATGCAAATCTCCGCCTACTGGCCCCGCTGGTGTGTCAAAGCGCTTTCTACGGCCCCGTTGTGACTACACACTACCGAACGCTAACAAATTCTTCACTTATGGTAATTTCTGTTGTTTTGACTTCAGCACTGGAAACTGGTCTGGCTAAATAATGCTGCTCCGTTGCCAAGTGGTCGATTGTTAATGCGTCTCTACGGCTAGTTCGAGCGCAAATAGGCGGGTTGCGATGAAATATGTTCTAAGTAGACAAGTCAGTGCAAAGAAAACAAATCATTATCGACAGCCGGTGTCAACAGCCCATGGCTATACTTGAGCCTTGGAATTATTGGAGAGTTTTGCCATCAACTCCACGCTTGGCAGGGGTTTGGATTTAGCAGTACACAACAGAAAACGTTGCAGCCCATTTTCTGATCTACGGAGGTCCTACCTCGGCCTCTACTAAGACATTCGTTGCCTTTTACGACACCCGGGCCATAAGTCGAAATAGGCGGTGCAATTCCGCTCTGACAGTTGCCATGCCACGTAGGAAACGCAAAAGAGTAGAAAATTCCCTCGTTTTCAATTAGGTATGAAAAATTTGCAAGCCGAGGCCATCTAGATGAGATAAAGAGTGTAAACTGTGCACGTCTCGCCGGCCTCCCTGTCTCACTTCATGTCCGTTAAATCAAATATCGACTACCGAAAAAGCCTTAAACCAATTATTTATTTATATTTATTTAATTTAATTTACTGTTATGTCGTGTACCTATTGATTTTTTAAATCTTTCTCATTTCCATTGTCTACTTTGTGTGAGTGATTGATTCGGCAGCCGTCTCACCTAGTGGTAAGTAGCCACAATCTTGATATTTTAAACGTAACATCCCAAAGCGCCGTCTACACATACATAATATAAAGCTTCGTAGTTACGAATAAATATTTAGACACAACTGTCTATTCTCTCTGTCTGCTTTTCCGAGCATCAACAAAAGAATCGGCCTACAAAGTGCCGATGCATTATCAATATGAACGGTGAAATTTTGGCGCGGAATCGCAGCGAAAGCTTGTATTCAAGGTAAATGTAAATGATTTTCTGTGTTCGCATTGTGGTCTGTACTTCGTACTTTCGAAATAGTAATCAATTTGTGGTCCCGTAATAGAGGACTTTTACAAGTACGTCATGATGATTCCACAAGTACAATTGGTCTTGGGGTCGAAAGGTCCTCGAGTTGTGACCATGGCTCGGAAGTAAGAGGTGTCGGATCGTGTGTAGATGCGTGTAAGGAAGTTCCTTAGGGGACGGTCCTGTCCTGCCGAGGACGTCTTTCGACTATTACGACAAACTGATTTCCCAAAGGGCAGGGCCGATTTTTTAAATATCACTTTCGCGAAATGTCTCCAGGTCGCAAAATGTTATATTGGCCAATATGTTTATCTGAACGAAATGTTGCCAATACTATATGTTACCGTATTTGGATAGCTGTCCAATGGAATTATGGATGTAGTCGTCGTTTCACATCAAAGATTCGTTGAGTAACGGTGTATCGATGCAGACACCGTGTCCATATCATTTGATATTTAGCACGTCTCCTACTACCTATAATGCTACAATGTAACCGTGACAGTGTGCTTGATTTTTCCTTTCTTTTGTCATGCTAGTAAGTACCAACATAAGATCTACTTATCGTTTACGTAAAAGAAAGACCACCAAAAATATTGCTTACAATGGCTTGCCGAGCCTCAACAAGCTGATAAAGTTTTCACTGTGTAAAAGGTACCAGATGTCATGTAAGTCATGTAAGAACCAAACATTTAATTCTACATGGTCTAACTTACAAACAAATCCTAATCTTGGTCAAGTAAGTTCTTTCCACATTGAGTTAGAGGCTTAGCTCTTCAGATTTGGGTGGGACCCTATTTTTGAATCATTCGCCTCGAGACTCAAAAACAGTCTTCGATTTTGATATTAGGCATGAAAAATTCAATAGGTAGGTAGTTTGAAATTAAACAGGAAAAGTCAGGTCACCCCTCGTGCTTTTTTAGACTTGTCTTAATGGGGGCAATCTTTCCAGATAAGAGTGGGGAGTCATGATTGCCATTTTATTTATTGCTAATTGCCATGATTGAGGATGTGGTTTTTACGACTTTTGTACGAGGAAAAACTCCCGAAAATGTTAGTAACAGAGCAGTTCCTTAGATGTAAATTTTCCTACCAAAGACCAATGTATTTGTACCCCAAATTTTGCAAGGAAAAAAAAGTAATATGTACATAAGTAAATATATCAATAATAAAAAGAATAGTCCTTAAGAAACCTAACATTTGTCCATGATTATCACAAGTCTGAGAGCAGTGCGAAACAACACAGACGTGATTTGCAATTTTATGGTCATTAAATCAGATAATCCAGCTCTAGTCATATGTTTACTATATGCTATGTGTTGTCATTTAACTAAGATGGGTGTGTAATTTATCCTTGTACAGTCACCAGTAAAAATATGTGTATATTTTATGTCACAATATCTTTTTAGGAAAATAATATTATGAGAGGGTACTAACGAAATGTATACAAAACAACAGTTAAGGTAGCAACAGTGTAATAAGATATGGATTAAATGTAATTTAATAAGAAAATAATTTCAGTTTCAAAGTCATCAGTCTTCATAATCATCTGAGCGGTTAGTAGTTGTCACTAATAAATCTTTATTCAATATTTCAAAATAAGTAATTAGGTTTTAAACTGTATAAATAAAAATATTTTAATTGCTAATGTATTAACACCATCTATAGTATATTAGTAGGTAAATAATCAGTTAAACCTTTATTATATTCCTATTAAATTTTATTACCAAAGTTACTCAGGGCCAAGATCAATTTTATTAACTAAAAAGTGTGGCACAGATGTAATTTAAAAGAGCTGAGGACACAAATAAAAATAGACCTGTAATAATATTATTTCTGTGAAACTAGCACAGACGGGCGTCTGTCTCCGACCGTAGCTGACTGCTGCTGTGTTATTTTTAAACCTTATTTCTAGGCAGTAGTATCAGAAGGAATATGCCTCTATTTTTTATGCAGTATCTAAAGGCACAGATTGTTTTGTTTAATAAAAATCTTGGAATTATCCAATATATTGTGTTAAAAGTATTACATATACAGTTAAAATAATTTAGACTGGTTGATGCTAAAAATAGATACTAGGCTTGCCCTGGATAATGATTACACAGTCTGATATTGCAGTTAATTGCCTAGTGCAAGTTACGCGAAACTCAGCTGGGGCCTAACAATGTAAACAAAATCGTAACTGCGCTCGTTTCACTTGCAAGGTTACAATCAACAGGTGATGTCAATACTTGCCATAAAAATAATAGAAAATCACTAAGCCTACAGTTTAACAATTAAAATGTGCAAGCACGGTGCACATAAAGTGTTTTCAGATTGTAAAGTAACTGCAGCACCTCGCATTCCTCGATTTCAAGGTAAATAAGTACAATATTATAAATACCTTTTCCTTCGCCCGGCCGGCATGTTTTTGCACTGATTTCGCAATAAGCGCACCTTTACTTTCTGCCATTGCAATCACTTTATCATTACAAAACGAACTCCTATTTTTCACCATCAATCTGCAACCAAAATAGGATGCAGTTGTCACACGTCAAAATCCAAATGCGTTGATACCGGCGGAGCGCACTGGCGCGAGTGGGAGAGAGAGCAAGAATGCGACACGAGCGCCAGCCAGACAACAATTCGCGCCTGCCGCCGCCGCCGGGAAACGGAACGCACGTGCTTCTTCTACGTATTTCACGATAACACCGATAGATGGCAGGAAAAGGAAGAATGTGACGTTTTGCAGTGCGTTTATAAGGTTGGTTCGTTTCTGTCAATTCGTTTCGACTTCGTAGATGGTTCGTACATATCGTGTAGTGATGTTAACAATCTTCGATACATATTTTATTCGACACTAACTCGGTATCAGAAATCCGAATGAATAATTTTCATTCTGACTAATTTTCAGGATTCAGTTAGAGTTGTAAGGGTTTAACATTTAAGGAAAGATTTTCTGCCGTAATTAAAGATAATACAGATAAAGTATTTAACAATAAGTTCTTAGAAAAGCCAACAAAGTTTCCACTATATTAGTTGTACATGAATTGCATGAAGACTAGTTTTCCTATTAAGCACTAATTAATCCTAAACAAAAATAAATAAAAGTAACTAATTTTTCTCCGTTACAAGTGATACCTACATATCTTGCGTATTTGTTGTGAAAGATGTCAATGTGATCATAGTGCTCATCATAGGTTCTGCACACCCTTACCACAAATCTATTTTTTTCGTAATTGGTTGAACAAAAAGGTTTATCAAAGGTTGATGTTGATCGTGTGTTTACTCTTGGGCATTTAAATTTAATCTTGCTTATCAAATAATGTGAATCCACCAAATTATTAATCAATTTATACAGAAATATTTGGTCTCTTTGTTCTCTGCGTGTCTTTAATTTTATAAAAATTTCCTTATCAAAGTTCCTGAATTTGTATTTGAGGCGCTTAATAAATTTATCCTGGACCTTTTGCAATTGCTTAATATATTTAATATATGACGGATTCCATGCAATAGATGCATATTCCAAGTGTGATCTTACATAAGAATTAAATAGTGTTATTAATATTTTGGGATGCCTGAATTCTTTACCCTGTCTAAATATAAAACCTAGCATTCTATATGCTTTAGCAGAGATTTTATCAATATGAGACGAAAAAGTCAATTTACAATCTAGCTGAACACCCAAATCTCCCACCTCGGTCACTCTGGGAAGTGGAATGTTCCGAATACTATATTTATATTTGATAATATGCTTTTTTCTTAAAAAAGGAATGATGACACATTTGTTTGCATTAAGTTGTAATTTATTCTTCTGGCAGTATTCACTTAAGCTATCCAAATCCAACTGAAGATTTCGAGAGTCCTCTTCCAGTTTAATCTTTGCAAATATTTTTGTATCATCGGCAAAAAGTAAGACTTGGGAATGATTGAAGCAATCAACAACGTCATTAATAAATACATTAAATAACAGCGAAATTAATGAGCGAGCGCTGCAAGATTGGAATGGTAAGCATTTTGGCTATGATATTTATAAAATTCAGAAAGAAGGGGCCACTGTTCCTCCTTACTTACGCTACTAAGTAACTGTCAGCTTGTAATAAAACCATCACACGTCTTTGAATAACAGCGAAGTAGGTAACCTTTTGCTTTTTAACGTGGTATTTTTTATGTATTTAACAATATTGACCAGCGTCCAAGGGGGCTCAATGCTCTGTAGCATGAGAGTCAAAAGGATTGTTTGGACATCTAGTACACATGTATCAAACGGCTAGCTTTTAGGGACATCGATTTGCAGTTTTCGTCGAAATTGGGTTTGGAGGCTGACTGGTATTAGGAAATTCGGATCCATTGCCATTAGGAATAGGGCAGCTTCCATTAAATCATATTTTTATTCGATTAAAATAATTAAAATGCTTCGTTTTCGTTTGAGATGTCTTTTTTTACAATCGAATAGTTCGAATGTCTAAATTCGAATGAATCATTCATAGGTATTTCATGTTCGCCATCACTAAAACGAACGAAACGAAAATTCAAACTCTCGTTATCGGTTAAAGAGAGAGCACAATATTTTGTCCAAGGAGTTTATTGTAGTGAATATATATAGTTTATAGTTTGTGGTAGTGAATTCAAATAAATAGAACAAGCGAGAATTTACATTCGCTCCGATTTTTATATAATTATTGTTTATAGTGATCTAGTAGATACCTATTTATTACATTATCGCTATAAACATGACGGTAAGTAAATGTTTATTAGTAAATACAAGCCTTCAATTTTAAATATGAGATATGCCAACAGTTTGTAACTGTATTTGCCTTTAACTAAACTACAATTATGAGTTTTGCAGGTGGTTTGCAGATAAAATGCAGGCCGTGTATTTGGTTAGTGAGACGGTTGGACCCTAGGATTCAGTAAACTAAATAAAATAGAATAAAAACTTAGACGCACACTTCGCGAGCCATAATCTCCACTTTTAGAACCCAGTGCCTGATTTAGAGTTCTGAGAAAGAGAAAGTAAAAATTATAGGTATAAATGAAAGAGCGCCTTGGGGTAAAAAAATTTGGCCTTTTAGTGGGATGATAAATTAATGAATGAGCGAAAATGCTGGGTCTTAAAAGTTGGGGTGATAAATGCATGAATGAGCGAGTGAGCTGAGCGAGCTTGAAATATGTGACATGTTGGGTTTGAAAATTGACTCGACGAACAAGAAAAAAGCCTAAGATGATCATTGAATGAATCTCGAATTTTGGACATTTTGGGTCTTACCAGCAAGATGTTATACTCATAAAAGTAAGTTAAGGAAATCAATGAATGAGCAAGTTTGGTTAATGGTAAGAAAAGTAACGGAAAGTTATGACTGACATTGACATGACATTTTGGGTCTTAAAATCTGGGTGATCAATGAATAAATGATTTTCAAATGGTGGGCGCTCAGAAACACTCCTCTTGAAATGAATAATTGAGAGCGAGCACAGAGCTTGCAATTTTTGGCCTTTTCTCATAAAAATGTGGGTGATTGTGAGTCCAGGGGGGTAATTACACCCATTCTCCCACAACCCCCTCGCCTCCTTCGAACTTGAGGAACAAGGCTCAAGCCTGAATAGCCTGTGGGTAACTCAGGCTCTGTTAGAACCTAAAGTATCACAAATACAACCCCGAACTATTGGACTTGAGCCTCCTTCACATTAGTGAAGGGGGGCTTTGCCATAATCTCTAGGCTTGGTAGGCTAGTTGGAGATAGCAGTGTTGAAAATTCTGCAGCCCATTTTTTGGTCTGTGATCTGCCCTTTTATCAGTAGTTGCTTTTTATGATACTAGTCAATGGATGCATGGGGTTGGTGCTTCATACCACCCTAAAGTGTCTATACTCAGACAATTAGATTACCACCAAGTTGGCACAAGAATAACACCACACATTTATTTTTTTACAGGGCCACCAAACTAATAAGAAGACGGAGCTCCAACTAAACGAAATGGCAGCATCACGGTTACAGGAGAGAGCTGTTACACAACGTGTTCTAGACAGGGCCACGATGAACAGCCGCATGGAAGACAGCCGTATGGGCCGCTGCCTAGCGTTAGTAAAGCGGGAAGCCGATATGGAAAGAGCTTTCCAGCAGGCAAGTACTTCATTAAATATTAATGTCAGACTGGAGAGGTTCTATCAGGTTAAGTGTATACTCTAGTCTACAACTGGAGGTGTAAAACGACCACATTAGCATTTCATATTATTCATATTATAGTGCCACAAACTTATCCGATCCGGTGGCAAATACTGGAACTGAGTGACGCCATTTTGAATTGTCAAATCAATGTGGTAACAGCGACGCTGCAGATAAGTTTGTGACAAATTAACATGAAATGTAGCCTTTTTAGACCCACTAGCATCTAGCAATTCAAAAGGTATTCGATTTTATCAAGTACTAAAACATAATTTTAACTATATGAGTTGTTTACAAGTTGGTGTCTGGCATACTACCACATCAGCAGAATTGTTAAAGTTACAGCACGTCAGTTGCAGAGGGTCAAGAGGCTTAAATACATTTAAGGAAATTTTGGGGGGGACTTTAGTGCATTGTAACCTAAGTTCCAAAGTGTTTGAGGGATGATATTGACAATGACATTGTCTTGCCTACATAGGCTTGCTAACTGTCCTCTATTTTACAGGAAGTCTAGTTTGTATGGATATAACTATTATAATTATATACCAGCCGGCCCGCCGGACTGGTTATGCACGACTCACCCAAAAGTAACCTAGGCGCCTACGTGCTAAACACCCCCTGGGAGCATCTGTAGCCAGGGAGGCTTTCCAGGTTTCATCGGAAGCGACACCCCGTTGGGACGGGGTGCGCAGAGACCTATGTCCAGCAGGTAGTAATAGTACACTAACCACTTCAGCACCATACAATCTGTTCCCAATAACAAAATATTTCCAATTTCAGAGGACTGATCATGCAGAAGTTGTCAATGCCAGAACTGAGAAGGAGGTAAAACTTGGTCTCGAGATCGCCAAGGTGCGCGATGAGGAAACATGCAAGTTGCTCCGAAGACACTTTTTGTGGGAACGGGATCCAGAACTAAGAGAACTGATGCAGGGCCTAAAGGCCGGTTATACCTGCCGCGATTTGAAACAACAGATTTTGCATAATGAGTACAAGCGACTTCAGGAGAAGGTGCGTACTGTTTAGGATACAATGTTTCAAAGAGTGTTGTTTAAAATGTAGTTTATCTTTTTCTACTGTAGCGACATCTATCGCTCCAATAGGGAAACTAAACAATATTCACATTACAAGTACGCGAAGACAAAGTTGGCAAGTATCTGCACATAGATGGCGCTGACCGTCCTGCATCGCACTAGAGAAGTTGCCAACTTCCGCGGCATAAATACTACTTCCGACGATCAACTGTCGGACCCTTGGTCCACTGGTCACAATACCCGGCCAATTGGGTTATGGACTAGCTCAGTTGATAACGAATTTGACATTAAATGATGCTACACTACGTCATCTACATTGGCCACTGGGTATAGCGTCTATCAAATTAGAGCACTGTAAGTTTTTTATGTGAAATTCAGTTGTCCACTGAGATAGCCAATAGGTGGGTAATTACCCTTTACCAACTTTTCCATCTTCGATTGCCAACACTGGCGGCCACCTTATCCCTTCACCGCCAAACTACTATCAACCTACTGTACTTATGTTGTTGTATCCCTGATGGAAGGGTAAGGTAGATCACAAGGCAACATATATAAAAATCAGGATACCTGTACCACATCTAACAGTGACAACTGCATGAATATGTGGGTTGCCTGCTCGGATGACATCTACTCTGATTTGTATAAAAAAGTTAGCATTGAAGATGAGCATAACTTTAAACCAAGTTGCATATCACACGAGACAATTAGGGTTTTCACGATTTCAGATAGCGCTAGTGAGGCGTATGGTCTGTTGACAGAAACAACTGCTGTATAATAACGAACCTATACCAGCCAATGAAAGGACTTTATTTTGACAGCATACCTTACGTCGCAGTAACGCCATCTTGCGGATTTTAGAATAGTGAAAATCCCTCATAAGACAGTTATTGCGACTACGCTCAATTTTGTAGTTGCCCGAATAATATTACAAAAAAGTATTCCTTAACTACAGGCTAACAACTGATTAAGGAGTCAACATAATCCACATAGTCAAAATAAAAACTTAAAACTAGACCACCACCACCCACTTATGTTTTTGACATATTTCCAGACCGAGGACATGCGAGCTAACGAGATACTGAACGAATCCCTGTACAATGAGAAGGAGGCGCGGGAACGGGACGAACTGGCCAAGTTGGAGAAGTGTGGCCTCTACAGGCAGGAGTTACAACAACAGCTGGTCAGCCGCCGGACGCAAAGGCAATGCGAGTACGAGGACACGCTCATTGAGAAGAAAATGTTTGATGAGCTGCTGAGAACTATCGCGGATGAAGATGATAGGTGAGACGGATAATTTGTCCTATCCTAATGCAGCGAATACCACACAAAACAACTGACTTGATTGGTTGATTAAATTTAATTGCAAGCCATATTGTTGCGGGTTCCAAACCAGTATTAGCTTGTCCTCAGTGTTAAAACTCAGGACCTGTGTGTTAAAACTCTGGAGGATCTGTGTGTGGTCGCCGCTGGAGATCCTTGATACACAAGATTTGCAGCGGTGGGAATATACAGCGGGGCAAAGCAAAAAAAATAACCATATCGTGCCCATCTGAAGAAACGTTTGCCGCTCGAGAGCGTATTCTCTTAGCGCAGCTCATTCTGTAAAAACTGAAGTCGCTAAGAGGCATAGCTCCATCTAGTAAAAATGTTTTAACTAAAATTAAAAAAAGAAAGAATAGAAACTCTCCAATTGTCATAATGTTTTAAACAATCGCGGTTGTTATCACACATTTTAAGGGTATGTTCCGGGTTTCCTACCGCGTACTTTTGTAGATGAGTAGCCCGATATTTCGACACAATATAATATTTCGAAATATCGGGCTACTCGTTAACAAAGGTACGCGGTAGGAAACCCGGAACATCTTCAATTGTCGTTGTCGCGCTTAATTTTTTTTTTCTTTCGAAATTTGCACCGCACTACAACCAAAGCCAACCTTCGTGTGTTTAAACAACCATGACGACTTCGAACCCAGGGAACGCAAGCAGAAACGCGAGATGAACGAGCGCATGCGTCACGAGATGCAGACCTTCAAGCGCGCGCGGGACGCCTGGCGGGACCAACGGAAGACCCTGGTCATCATGGAGGAGAAGGAGATTGAGAGGCAACGGCTGCTGATCGCCGACAGGAATAGTGCGATGTGAGTACTGTAGATGTAAAGATATAAAGATCTGCAGATCTGTGAAGCGTTTCCGCGATTCCAGGTGGCGCTGAGTCGGGAGGTCTGTAAAGCCGTATCAAAAATAATATAAAAATAATGCTTGGACAAATGCACACATCGCCATCTAGCCCCAAAGCAAGCAGAGCTTGTGTTTAGTTTAGTTATGGGTGTTAAATAAATACATACTTATTATACTTTTACCTGTAACAGAAATATTAAAATTTTCAATTTCTGCTCGACTCGGAATCAAACCCGGGACCTCTGCGAGGCAGAGTCAGATGTTAACTAACTGAACCACTTAAGTCGTCAAAGCTCATTGGCTAGGATGGATTAATTATTTTAAAGCTGAATTGTGTCCGTCCAATAGCGCGGCAGACTTTGCGCCTCAGTGCCGCATCTGTGTCTTTTATGATATCGCAAAATCCATCATTGCAACATTGGAAGTGAGGCTGCATGTGGATGCTGGATACGGGAAGCCGTGGCCTGTTCATTGTAATGTACATTGTGCAGTGGACTAGTATAGACTGATGATGATGGGATACTAATAAAATTAGGTATAGGAATTATCTATGATCCCATATTAAGCAAGTGTGAATCTTTGGCTGTTAGAAGGGACTTTGGCTTCCTGTGTGTGTCCTACCGGCTGTACAATGGGCTATGTTCTAGTCTGACGAACTGCGATGAATAACGATGATTATTGCTGGTCAGGTATTACTGGGACTACAAAAAGGGGACATTAAGGAAGTTGTATTGACTGAACTAACATTGTATGTAATCTTATGTTATGTATTTTAGTCTGAAATAAAGTTGATTGATTAATAAAGTTGATAAAATTCAGTAGGAACTTATATATTTCAGTATTGAAGCAAGAAAACAGAAATTACGCGAGCACGAAGCACTGTCCGCCAGAATAGCCGCCAAGGTGTTGGCTGATGAGGTATTTATTACTTGTTTACAAGTGTAAGATGTTATTAGCTTAGTTCACAATATCTGACGTTATCGATTGATGGAAACTACTATTTTTTTTATACCACTAAGGTGGCAAACAAGCTTACGGCCTGCCTGACGGTAAGCAGTCACCGCAGCCTAATCAGCCAATGGACGTTTGCAATGCCAGGGGCACCATCACACACGCGTTGCCGACCCGCGTTGCGTTGTTGATGGATGGATGACTATCCATCACAAATAATAAACGTCAAAGTTTCTGTCGGTGTATATTTTTTTTTGTTTATTCAGGCAATGACTATTGGACGGATTTTCATGAACCTTTAGGCCACGGTCTCGAATCTAGCGGGAAATAGGGTTATTGGGCTATGCGGGGGCTATCATAATCATTGGGTTCGTTTCGTATGGAGCCGGCCCGACAAGGCAAAGATAGGAACTAGGGAAGGTATCAGATGGCAGTTGTTTTTAACTACCGATGCGATAAAACCTCATAGCCCGATGTCTAGTGACCGTGGCTATATGGTATTGTAGCTGATATACCGGACTGGGCAGGCTTCAATGTATCCTGAAATCTTATTTCGTTGGCAGCATTTTATAAAATGTTTTAATATTTATAAATGTTTTTCAGGCAGAGAAGAAGAAACGCGCTGACATATTGAGGCAGCTGCAAGAGCAGGAATTCATCGAACAGCAATTGCAGAATGACATCGCTCAGCAAGAGAAGGTTTGTATTATTTTTTTGCCGGCAAGAAAGAATGGAAAGACGAACTATGAGAGGTCGCTAGAGGTCGCCCGAGAAGAACATAATTATAATGATCAAACAAATGACCCTCTCCAAAAAGGGCATGTCAGGAATACCCTCAACCGGCGTGAATGTATGGGAAGATGTATGAATGTGGAAGAGGTAAAATCAGGATCGTAGCTTGTGTCAATTGGTTGTCTGCCTATCCCTGTGGGATATGGGTGTGAGTGTGTTCATTTGGTCCATCCATACATTGCATTAACTGAATGTCAAATTAGTATGAGTAAAGTTTGCTGGCAGGTTGATGGCTTCACAAGCAAAAAGTATTGCCTATGTGTTATTTCAGACCCTAATCTAGCTACCTACCAAATTTCATCTGAATTCGTACATCCGTTTAGGCGTGAAGAGGTCATAAACACACACAAAACTTTTGCATTTATACTATTAATTGGATTTTAGCTTAAATTTTATGTAACTATTTTATTTGTTGCTCAGAGCACATTTCCGCCATCGCACCATCCGCCGCGGGCTGGGTACCCATACCCATTACGTGGACCCTGGAGTGGTGTCCCATGTGAAGATTCGAAAGAACGTTTCTCTCTCGTACGATTCGAATGTGGAATGAGCTTCCAGCCACAGTGTTTCCTTTGGATATGACATGGGATCGTTCAAGAGGTATATTAGCTTCAGAGGCGGGCAACGCATTGGTAGCGCCCCTGGTGTTGCTGATGTCCATAGGCGGTGGTGACCACGCACCATCAGGTGGCTCGCTTGCCTGTTTGTCTGCCAAATTTTGCCAATTAAAAAAATGAATGTGGAAGAGGGAAGAGGCAAGGCGGAAGAGGTGTGTCAATATTGTAGCGAAAAAGGTTGGCGGGATCGTAGCTTGTGGCACGAGACAGTCTGCCTACTTCTGTGGGATGCGGGTGTGGGTGTGTGTGTGTACTTTTGGGCCATCCAATTGGGATTTTAGCTTAAGTTTTATGTAGAGCACGCACAGTCAGCTGCAGAGTGATTGAGCCCCACTAGCATATATCAAAAGTATGGTCAGATCTCTCTGCAGCTGACCGTACCTTGCTAACCCACGGCCACCCCACCCCCAGGCGGAGTCGTCGAAGCGCGCGGCGCAGCAGGTGATCGCAGACAGCATGGCGGAGCGCAGCCACAGCGACGACAACAAGGAAGAGATCGACGAAGGGATTCGGAGACGGGTAAGGATGCTCATTATAATGTCTGCACAATCTTCACAACTTTCTGCCGAATCGTGTGGTATGCGCGTGGAACAAGTTACCAGAACATGTGATAAGTGCACCCTCTGTCAATGCCTTCAAGAACAGACTGGACCACCTAAACAAGTGACAAACACAAGTGCTAGTGAAATGCACGCATCAGCTTCAAGCTCATCTCATCATCCTCTCTTTATTATTCCGAATTAGCGTCTATGATCGTGTGGTGTTCAGTGGCCGTGTGGTGTTCGGCACACAGTCGAATATCACCAACCCCTTACACTCGCGGGTGTCGTAATGTTTTCGAGGCCATAATAGACTGGATAATGGGCAGCAGCGTTTCCCATTGTTATATTTACAACACTTCGATCTCCAACCCGCCTGCCAAGCGTGGAGATTATGGCAATAACCTCCTCTTTCGTGGAAGAGGCCCTAAGTCCTGTAGTGGACTGTTATGGGCTGTGATTATGGATGTACTTATATTATATAAAAATAATCATAATCATCCCGACGTCAATATCCCGATTGTGTTCTCGCGCGCGTAGTCCTCTTTGACCATGATCCGGGATTTGACAGATCGCGCAATAACAGTTACAGTAACTGACCTCTATGGCCCTGTTAACAGGGTAACCTGACTAAATTGGATCATGGTTACACATACAGTCGCCTGAATGTGTAAGTTATATCTCCGTGAGTTTTCCCCCACCGTAAGAGCATCGGTTAGTGTTCAACGTACATAACTCAGAAAAAAGTCATTGGTACATGGCGGCACTGGGATTCAAACCCAGTATATCTCGCTTACGAATCGGACTACTAAGGCCATCGATGCTCTTCCGATCGATTATTTCGAATGAATACTACCAAAATTCTAAAGAAAACATACTGTATTATGACGACTTTACAGCATTAGACATTGACATAGATTTTATTTGGCAATAACTACAATTATATCAAACAAGTTGTAACAATATCAACAATGATAGGTATAACATGTTACAAATAGGGGGGTACATTCAATTAAAATTTATGGTAAATATTTTAGTGTCATGCTAAATTAAAACTCAGCTGAGACGAAATCATTGCTTTAGAAAATACCTAATCAACTTTCTTATTCTATTCCGTAAACAGATGGCAGCCGAGTTGGCGGTTCTCGACGCGAAGGAGTTGGCGAAACAGCAAAAGCAGAAGGAGAAGAACAAGAACTACGCCCAGGAACTGTTGAAACAGATAGCTGAAAACGAACAGAGGAGGCAGAGGGAGCGCCAGGACGACTACAACAGGGCGCAAATGGTCATCCAACGTCAGAAGAAATGGTATGGCTTTTTTTGTTTTCACGCGCGTGTATTTCGAAATTATCCCGCATTTAGTTTATCTTGTGAGCTATCTAGTCTCAAGATTATGAGACGCAAGGTAGACATAATGCGCTTATACATTTGGCGACCTAAGGTATACATTTGGCTAAATTTAGTCTTCTAAATTCAAAAGCGAAAAGCGTGAGAGTAGACTAGAAGTAGAATTTATTACTCATAGAATAAGGTCTATTTTTGTGTCACTTATAGATTATGTTACGCATCGCTCCGCTTTTCAAAAGATGTAATACAAAAATGGACCTGCAATGTATTATTCTACTTCTTTATGCTCTCACGCATCTTGCTTCTGAATTTAGATGACTGTATTTGGTCTTATGTAATAAGCGCATAAGCAATAAGTTAACGTTTAAAAATCCTAATTAGACAGAGAGAGAGCATGGAACATACGTGACGTCACGCTTAGAGTCGGCGCAGAACGGAAAAATCCTTCGCAATTTTTTGACATAATTACGACGAACCATATCGCTACAGCCTAAAGTACAAAATCGCATTAATATAAACATATGTTAGGGTCCTACCGTACCCCGCGCGTCATACGATTTTATGCTTTAGGCTATGGTCATTTGCTTCATTTATCAATGACGTTCAAAAATTTCTTTCGTTTGCCCCCTTGGGCAGAGATCGCAGTTGTATACACAACAGAGAACACTGCTGCCTATTTTCTTTTAAGACATTAGTCGTCATTACTGTCTGAGAGGTTGGTGCAATCCGCGAGTTGACCAGCAACTCTTTATGATCTGTCAAAACGAATAACTTCTATGAAATTAATATGAAACTTTGAACTGTGTTTATTCGAGTGTGTTTCGATAAAATATTTGAGTATATGTAAAGTTGGGGTTTATCCGACTTTTACTGTCGGTTTTATTATTTCTTTACTTGCCTTTGCTTTAATTTCTTTCATTTTCGTACTGAATGCCAGTTTTACTCGACGCTTTTTAATTACATCTTAGCTTTGCAATTTATATTGAAACTGGTCAACTCCCGAATTCTACTATCCCGGACACCACATGGCTTGTAATACACGAAAAAACCTCTCTCACACCAATCCCCACCGAAACAGGGACGAAGAAATAGCCGGCGAACGCAAGAAGATAATCCGCGAACACGTGCCCCATCTACTGGGCTATCTCAGAGCCGGCGTGTTGGAGAACCGTGACCTGCCAGCTGTTAGGGAGGGTGCCAACAAAAACCCGACTTTGGCCGCTTTGGATATAGAGGGCATGGGAAAGACCGGGAAGAGATACTTCCCTAAATGCAACGAGCAATGTGTGAGACTGAGGCAGTATTAGTGTTTAGTTTAGACAGGCAGACGGAGTGCAGTCGCTTTGCAATCGCTAGGCAGTCGCTAAGTAATCGCAGTCAGACCGACTGCGTCCACTGCAATTTTGAAGATTTGCAGTTCGAATGCAGTCCGTCTGTTATTTTTGGGAACCGCAGGACTATATAGTAGGTTAGTGTGGCGTTTCATGTTGTATTGGATGTGATGTGATTGTTATCTACCTTGAATAACCGTAAGGTTTAATTTAGATATACAATCTGTCGTTGATACATCGCGCTACAGGTTTGTGGTTAGAGGAATTTTTCATAGTATTTATTTTTTAGAAATTTGTCTTTCTGTATTATAAAAGAAAACAGTACTGTATTGTGTTATTGCTATAATACAATTAAAATTGATATAATAAATATGTGATATGCCTATTTCTACAATGGTCTTGAAAGACTATACATATAAGACTGATTTGCTATAGTAACCCTTTTCGATCAAAGATTGTAGGAGGATATTTTTGTCTAGTTTGCATGAAATTGTTGTTAGTCTGTGCCGACGACGCACAAAATGTGTTTTTTTATATATCTGCGTCGTTAGACGAGTGTCGTTTGTCGAATGTCATTGGCTTTATGAGTGTTTGTTCACGAGAAGTATTTTTCGAGGAATATTTGTTCAAAAGACTCGTTCATAGCGGACAACGGAACTTAATCATTGTGGCTTCATTTCTGGCTGTCCGGGCCCACGGCCCGTGGGTCGCCTTTCTACAGTTATGTCAATATAGACCAGAGGTACCGCCTTCGACCGCAACGCCCACCAGATCATCTCTCGAGAGACACAGCTAAGACCTTATGCATGTCCAAAATCAGGAAATGTCAAGGGCGTGGTCTTTGATCTCTCCATGAGAGTTTTCAGGGCAAAAACAGGGTCCATTGTTCCACTTCCTGGCTGAAACCCATATTGACACCCCGAGACAAGAGTGCGTGTACAAGAGTGTTCCTGTCGCACCCGAGATTCCACAATACGTTCGAAGAGATTCATAGTGTGAGAATTCACGTATATGCCGCAGTAATTACACAACTCCCGCACCGATCCCTAACCTTTAAAGACTGGAGTGATGATACTAACTCAGTCTCTCATTCTCACTCAAAATCTTCCCGGAGAGGAGGATGCGATAGCTGCCTGAATTCTGACCCAGAGTTGTAAAAACGGGTTCGCCTTCTGTCGCTACACTAAGGTCGCTGACAGCAGCAACGAACTCGTGGGACTTTGTTCCTTCAAGCACCAACCAAGTCACCACCGGTATTTACATCGGGTTGTACAAGTCCATTATAAGAACCCGGTATTAGGCAGTGAGACTTTCCGGTTTTGACATTAAAGGTGGCGATCTCTCTGACTGAGAAAGTAATCGATCTGGGTGGCGCACCCCCTCTCTTGTAGGTGATCAGATGATCGGATTTATTTTGGGAAAACGTTTTCATCACGTTCATATCAGCAGCCGCACACGTCTGGAGAATTTATCCCCTTCGGCGTTGCGGCTCCCAAAACGGAAACCGCTGTGAACACGTCCTAATTCCCCACATGACCGCCACCCATAACTATACTCTGTGACAATAAGATGCTACGTTAGTACTTCCCCGATGTGATCCAATACCGATATCGGAACTTTATTAATATGCGTTATAACATTGTTCTTTCGAACAAACAATCCTCGAATAAGACTTTAATCGAAACGAAATTAGGTTGCGCACTTAAATCTTGACGAATTTATTTTATTTGTAAAAGTACATTGACTGCATTCATTAGCTTTGTTTAAATTTTTAAATAATTTAATTAAAACATTTGAACATTAGATCTATTATGAAATGTGTACTTCATTGAATTCTGAACAAATCAATAATTATAATGAAGTGAATTAAACAGGAAAAAGACTATAATATGAAATGAAATTTAAATTTGTTTTCATTGAAATATGAGAGCTTTTAAAATGGAATATACTTCATAAAACATGTAGGCTACCTACTATTGTTTGTTCAGAATTGAATTAATTTAAACATAATCTATTTAATGTTTAATATTGACGAGGTGTGAATGTATGGAAATTAATCAAGACTGGTTATGCTGTAATATTTATTAATATAATTTATAATTGGTGTAGTTTTGTTTGGATTAAAATATATGATTCTACACATTTTAATTAGCATTTATTATTTCTTAAACTCTTGACTTGTCTTGCTGTACAGTAAGTCAGGTTTTTACATCCGGTCGCTTGGTCCGGTTAATTTGTACTTTCTTGCTCTACATCAGTAATTTTTTTCTCTGTGTCATCAATAAGACATAGACAGCCTTCTGGTCATCTGGTGGCCTAACCGGCGGCATGGATGTTAAGACTAGGCATCACGAACACAATGACTACAACGAAACCACGGCATGTCATGTAAAAATGTTTCTTTTTGCCTCGCAAACGTTGCTCAAGTTTGCGCCCACTTGTATGAGAAGACAATATTATGTTCAGAAGGCGCCTCCAGGAATCACAGGATACAGGACTTGCATAACTTCCGGCCGGTATCCGCGCTCGGTGTCACTTCCAGTACGTATTCACCTTTGTCCCATTGTAAAGTGTACCCAATGCAACAAGGAAACGCGGAACAACATTTTTTGCAGCCCATTACGCTGGTTACTTTTTGATCTACGTCTACTTACAGGGATTCTAGCTGGTCTGCTTCTATATCGGAGGTAAATATTTCACATCGGCTAGTTCGGCTTCCTAGCTAGAGCGTGGCCTCTATCGCACGTGTGTGTGTTAATATCATTCTTTGCCCGTGGTCCTACGAATCCGAAACTAGTCGATCTGCACTATTTACTACCTTCTAAAATGTTAGTTGCTTCCACTAATTCTACTCTGCTACCAGAACAAGGCCTTTCTGTGGTCAGTTATGTTTTGAGTGTCACTAGCTCCCGTGGCCTAACCCTCGATCTCCACAAGCAACCCCACTCGGCGACACAGCGTCACGAGCCACCGAGTTCGATCCCGGTTCGATCATATGCCGGTGAACACGCGGTTCTGTATTTTTACCATCAGCAGTTACCACTTACCATCAGGTGGGCTAGACAGCCCACCAGAGCAGACGCAGTCGTTTGTCACTGAGTTGCATAATAAAAAAGAATCTGCACGTGCGCGGTAAAAATGCTCGCGATGCCCGTATCAGTAGGTGCCAGGACTGCCAGGCATCTACAAGATGTGGATGAAGGACGGTAGAGAAAATACAGAGCTAACGTCTTTCCGGAGCCCTAAGGGATCTAGACCCTTAGGCCTCCGGAAAGACTAGGGATCCAGAAGCCTAAGGGGATCGTCCGTCAACAATTTAGTAGCCTGGCGGTGGATTAAATCAAGTCCGACAGATTAGGTGTTGGAATGAACCAGCTGATAGGTGGGAACACTACCTACATGGGGACGGACGAACCTGTACTTTGTATAGCAAAACTCGATGCCTCGGTGTGAAGCTCTGCTTGACTTTTTACTCTTTTTGACTCTTTACCCCAAGTTTTTTAAGTCAGTTCAGCTTTACCCTCCAAGCTTTACTTAACATTAGGTGTGAAGTTAGTATATAGGTATCAATTATAAAAAAAAGTTCCCACTAATTTGGACATCAACTACTGGGAAGAAGAAAATCACTAGGCATAATATCAACTGAGCAGATAGAAACGGCTAAGGAGTGGAACGCGTTGCCTGCGAGTGTGTTCCCTGATCAATATAATCTGGATGCCTTCAAGGCTAGAGTGAATAGGCTGTTCTAAGACGGGCATGCTTCATCTGCGGCCGCATTATCACTTACCAATAGGTGAGATGGCGGTCAAATGCCTGTCTTGTATAATATATAAAAAAAAAGAAAGGAAATGACGAGCCGCCCTACGCTCCTACGAAGGCGGAGTTACAAACAAACATTTTATAGACCCAACTCGAGGTTTTAAAGACTTTGAAACAACATGGTCCCCAAATCACCCGCCATAATAATGACACGGCAAACACTGACAGTCCTTATAATAGGACGCAGGGACGAAGGCAAACAATAATTACCGTGCGGCAGAGTCGACTGAAAATATTTAAACGGCCCAAATTAATACCAAATACCATGGACGAATATTAAAAGGGTAATGTAGGATGACTCTTGGATGATGGTAATTTGGGATAACGAAAACGATCCTTATCCTTCAAACCGGAATTAGATAATTTTTGTTGTTCCTAACCTACCCATCCAGACGGACTAAGTTTGACCAAGTCAACCGGTAGTAGTGTCAACCATGAGGAGTCCCGGATGGGTACTATACCACCATCTATTACCAAGCAACAATGCTTATATTGCGCACCTATAGATGCGCCCTGGCTTATCACAACAATGTCTTTGGCTGTATAGGTATAATATATATGTAGTTTATTCGGAGCTTAGGACGGTAGATTTATGTAGTATATTTGTTCAGAATTTAAAATTTTAGACCGCAGCGTTCTAGACCTCACTCCGCGGGTCTCGCGGAAGATCAGCGCCGCGGCTTCGGCCGTGGCTCATGCTGAGCAAAGTCCTTTTGTTGACAAGGTGTGCCACAGCACAGAAATTCCGAATCGATTTATAAATTTTGTAATTTGTTATATATGTTTTTTATTTGTATGATTATTGTTTATTTAAATTATGTGATTGTTGTAATGCGGTGTCCTTATTAATCAATAAATTTCTTACATTCATTCATTCATATTGTTGTGTTCCAGTTTGAAGGATGTTATTCTTCCTGGTAATGATATTACAGGCAGGAGCAATCATCTTCTTTCCTAAGTGTAAACGTAGCTGCGGTTCTACAGTACTAGCAGTATAAATTCGTAGATGTTATGGGCGACAGTTACCGCTTTCCATCATGTGGGCTGGTTGCTTGTTTGGCCATATTTTCATAAAAACACCATGGAAAAGCCTGGCCACCCTAGTGCACCCGTTGGCGTTAGCATTTTTGCGCAATAAAGAAATAAAAAGTGCCGCGTCAGTCTTTCGGTAAACAGCGGCCCCGCTGATAAAAATCTGAGCAACATTCTCCCTTTCATAAAATTGACACTCCCAACTCCCACCGCATTTATTTGCTCGTAGACCGTTGAGGCTTATCTGTCTGACTCAGAATAAAATAAGCGCCATTTTTGAATAGGTATACACAGAAAAATCTACACATTCAATAACAGTTTGTGCGGTGAACGTTGTTGACTGTGCAAATATCTATCTTATGTATTATGGTGTACATTGAGGCGTGGTACACTTGTGAAAGTTCAGTCAAACCAGTAAATTACTACCTACCAAAATGCTAACCACAAGTGAGGTGTTCCCCAAGGTAAGGCCTGGGACCAAGTCTAAACCCACTAAACATAATGATAGGCAGTAGCCAGTAACATTTGAAAGCATTTATTTGATTGATTTCGACATTTATCTCGCTACACTCATGTGGCTGCTTGCCAGGCTGCTCGTGGCCGATTTGGATTTCTTCTTGCCTTTCTCCGCGTATTTCGCCAAAATCTCTTGGAAGGCTTTGTGTTCGTGCATATGCTTCTTCTCCTTGTGGCCCCACGGGGTTTTGTCGTAGTACCACGCGTCGTACTTTTCGTATTCCTGAAATAATTACCTCGATATATATTTCTTAGGTAATAGGCATAGTTAGTACATTGGAAGACGATATGATCATTTCCACCAGGCAAGTATCTAATCAATCACAGGTTATAAGTTCCATAGATAATTAGCCCTCCTTGAAAATGTCCACGCTGTGTCTTCCGGACAGAGGTCGCCACTCGAGTCACACTCACTAAACTAATTCAAAATATTGGAAGTAGGTACTAACGACTTTCTCTAGCGCTTCATTATTCATGATAAATTCGAAAATTTCTTCTGCTTGTAAGCCTTTAGCTGCTATCCTGAAAAGTTTAAGGTAGGTGCTTGGGGTAGGTACACATGCTACGGGAAATATTTAGCTGTTTTAGATTTTAAAGCAACCGTATGCCAGGCGTATGCTGGTCATTAGGCTGGCTGTAGACTGGAGCGGAGAGGAGCGGAACTGTCCTAATATTAATTAATGGAATTGTATAAAATCAGTTATTGGTTAATATTGGCACAGCTTCGCTTCGTTTCGCTCCTCTCCATTCACGTGGACAGGTAGCCTTAAGGTTCCTAAAGTGTGAATCATTCACGTAGATGCTGATTGCTGTAGTTGTTAATAAAGTATATTTCAATCGATGGTCCATCAATCGTGCCATAAGTGTGCCGTAACTACTACCTAATACCGTACACGTAGAAGGATTTATATTGGTTTCCATTTACGGGAAGCACTCAACACAATCGGGCAAACATGGTGTAGGACATCCTGTGGCTAGATGGAGCACGATCAGTGCAAGCCAGTTGCTGGTGCAGCTGATGATGAGCTATTGCCGGAACAGTTCTGGGGGCTTATTCTCGCGCTGCGACATCTCGAATTCGACATTTTTTCTAGCTAAATATCTCTATTATACCTAAATGTCAAAGTGTAAAAGGATTAGTGCAGATCGTTGAGAATAACATTTTTGTAGATTTTTGCATATATCCGTGACTTTTTAGTAGGTACCTAATGTACCCAGAAGTGGGTAGAGATAATGTGGAATTCGAATAGGCCCATGGATCGACAAAGTGTTTCCTATTGACATGCTAAAAAAATATTAGTTGTGGAAACTGACTTGACTACTCGCTCGCCGGACAAGAAATCCTTTAGAATATTTTCGATCGTGCCAAAGCTGTAGCCTCGTAGTTCACGCGCCAGAGTACTGACGCAGAAATCGCGCGGTATGGTGCGGTTGCTGTGGGAATTAACATGTAAAGATTAAATGTACCAAACACCGCAGCTAATCAATACTCTTTTAAATAGTATTGTGTTTCTGCCGGTGAGTAAGGTCTCCAGTGCTCCATGGGTTGGGGATTTGGGGAACCGTGGCTTTGGCAGTGGAGGGGCATTTCCCTTTTTGCTGCCAGAGCAACGTGTTATAGAGGTGGGCAACGCATTGGCGATACTCTTGGTGTTGCTAATGTTTATAGGCCGTGGTGACAATTTTCCATCAGGTGGCCCGCTTGCCTGTTTGCCTACCGTATGACATAAATAAATATAACTGGTAACTAGACATGTATAGTCAGTATTCCCGCTACTTTTATTTATATTGACCGCATTGCTGGGCGCGCAGCGTAGCGCAGCTTCAGGGGGCGATTCCCGTGCTGTGACATCTCAAATTTGACATTTTCACTAGCCAATACACTGTATTAAAACGTCACTGTAAGAATATACGACTATCGAAGATAGTTGAGAAAATATTTATTGGTTGCAATAGACATGTTTATTATTGGAGATATGTGGCTAGAAAAATGTCGAATTCGAGATGTCACAGTGCGAGAATTAGACCCCAGGTCGTTACAGCGCGACAAAAACAACATACCTACAACTTGGGGACGTATGAGGCTGTTGTTATCTAGCACAGCTGAAATGCAGCAAAAAATCTGTAGGTACCTCGACCAAAAGAAATAAAAGAGAGAGAAATTATCCAAGGAATTCCGACTAACCTGTCCACCCATCGTTGTAAGATGTAAAAGGTAGTGGCGTACGTTGTATCTGGTATCATCACCAGGTTGTTGAACTGCTTTAGCAGTTTAGCGTGCTTTGTATCCCACGGGTTCACACAAGTGCCTGGTAAATAAAAAAGAAAATAAATAACAAACGCCTGAGGGTTGGATACCACTAATTTCTGATGCCAAATAGGTGTTTCGTTATAAAAAATAAATCATACATACAAAATATAATCCCCGACGAAAAAAGAGGAGTGGTATTTATATGTTTGACTTGTGATCGATTTCGACGCCGTTTCCTTTAATTGAAAGCCAGTTTAATCAAAATGGTTTTCAGCTTTGTTTCACTAAAATCGGTTCAGTAATTTAGAAAATATTTGAGTATGTACATACTTGGGCGGGAGCGGTCCGACGTTTTCCTCTCGGTTACGTTAATAGAAGATATCAGAAGTCACAGACAAGACTCGGCGAATTGGCTTTAATTGTGCGGGAAAAAAGTGAAAGAAAGCGGAGCCTGGATGATTTGTGGTATTAAAGAGTGGGTAAAAGCTTATGAAATGTGACTATTTGTTTAACAATAACTGCACTTTATTATCGACTACAAGAAATTACAGGCATGAGGCATTCCATCTTAGTCCTCACAGTGACAACCCAACTGCGGTTCTGCATTGCTGTTACCTGCAATCTAAATGCAGGTATAAACTGAATATGTTATGGACCATAGTTACCGCTTACCATAAGGTGGGCTGTCTGCTCGTTTGTGAAAAAAAAGAAACAAAAAACGCACCATCACAGGAATTCCAAGTGTCCACTAGGGTTGTGACATCTATATCTATCGACTAATGTCAAATCAGCCATATTGCCATACCATGCCATGCCAGCCATCAACAAAGTCTAGATTTTCTATCAAACAGTAGGAATATACGTACCTACAAATTATTTACTTACCTATAACGCTTATTTTATCTATATTCTGTATTCCCTTCAGCAGCTTAGTTATGAAAAATTTTCTCAATATTCCAAAGTCTATTTGAGCCTCATCTTGTGGCACCTGAAACCAGAATGTCGTTTTAATTGTTTGATGTTTTACATTTATGAAAAAGTAGATAAGTAATATCTATGTTATAGTTATCTAACACCTAACACCCATAACACAAGTTTATCTTACTTTGGGGTTAGATGGCGCTGTGTGAATTTGTCCAAGCATATTTATTTATTTATATTTATTATACTTTTCATCTGTATAAACTTACCTTCCTATAAAACAAACGATGCACATCTCTAATATGTATAACCGAAGGTTGCACTGCCCTGGCGCATGTAAGTAGAGCTTTCAGCAGCTTGCCAAGTAATTCAGAGGAACACGAATCCGGATCTTTGAATTCAGATATATCAATTTCAAACAAAACTGCCTCTGAAAGTAAGATAATGATAAGGAAATGTGGACAATACTAATTTCTGAACAAGGGAACCGGTGGGTAATAAATTAAACGAATGAATAGAGTGGAGTTATTATTATCACGGAATTAGGCAGCAGATTACAATATAGAGAAATGTAGGCCTATGATGCTCTATGGCTGCGAGACTTGGCCGGCTCTAACGAAGCACGTCCGTGAACTCCACGCTATATGTATATGTAACGAAAGGAAAATGCTGCGGTGGATGTGTGACGTTATACAAATCGACCGAGTCCGAAACGAGTACGTCTGTGGCAGCTTTGGCGTGAGGGATATCGCGGACAAGATTGATATGGTTCGCCAGCGCTGGTTTGATCACGTGCTGCGATACGTGGGAAATAGGTGTGTAAACCAGCCGAATTCCTGATCGGCTGTACCGATCAGGAACGAGGTCTCCTAAGATGCGATGGATTGACATCGCTGAACCGATTCAACCATCCGAATGCGAGAGCCGGTCTACGACATGAGGATGATGAAGGCCGGACGAAGTGGAGAAAAAGGAGTAGGAAAGCAGACTTTGCTATTAAGTAGCGGAAAAGGTGAAAAAAAGAAGAACTACATGTAGAAAGATGGACTTACCATTGATAGAAGCGATGGTGTGCACCATGGGCCTCTTACCACTGCCGCGGGCACCGACAAGGAGCGTGCGGCTGTATCCGCGCGCAAGCGCAAGGCAGTGCTCCCACCATTCCTCGCGAGTGTCGCCACAATAGGCTTTGGTCTCTCTGTGTAGGTTACGTAGTCTATTTAGCAATTTGCTCCCTTATGCCTACAATTAGCCCTATAGTACACTTACGAGTAGGCCACTTGATGGGTTTCTGAGAAAAAAGGTTTTTGGGCCTAACAATATGGCGCCCCAAGTAGGCCATGCGGATTTTTAAAATTAATATACGCTGTTAGCAAGTAACAAGCCCTTTTAACTCATAGTTGTCGCAAAGGCTGCAACCTCGGTAAACCAGAAAATCATAATCTACCTAGCGGTCAGCTCTTAAATGTACCTAAGAAACCCAACTGGGAGTATGACAAAAAAGCCTAAAAATATTAGATAGAGGGGTGGGTTATATTTAAGGAATGTTTAGCTTACTTGTCTAATTCACGTAGATCATCGCCCACAAAATTTGGATCACCTACATAATCTTCCAACTTCAACTTTGGATATTCTCTTAGGATTTTATGCATCGCTAGAAACTGTAAGCAGTTACGTCAAAGATAAGTGTACGTATTTTCATAAATAATATATTATAACTTATGTAAACCTATGCTTACTGCTAATTTATCTGGTAGGTTTTCGCTCTTGACTGATTTAAGTTTTTTCTTTTTCTCTCGTTTTCCGCCTTCGAGTGCCATTTTAGGAAACTCTATTCCATTACTGTCGTAGTCTTTCTTTAAAGCGCTCTTCAAAACTTTACATTCCTCTCTGTTGATTAAAATTATACAACGAAAATGTAGATCAAATTTATGAAACTTCTCCGGGCAAACAAACATGTTAGCCACCGAATTTGACGAATGTGGGTTTTGACAATATATTATTACTCTAAAATCTGAGATACATTTGTTTTGCCTGGGTCATTTGTGACCAACTTTGACGGATCGCTTTGGAAGGCCCCAAGGCCGAAAAATCTCCAATGTGGACACGGCCTTCAGCAATGAAGGAGACGAGAAGAGAAGAGAGACGAAGAGAGAAAAGAGAGTTCTCAGCGTGAACAAAACACAGTGCCTTAGTGCCTTTTGGATTGCTTAAGGTTTCCACTAGGTAGGTACATATTGTAATACGTACTACGTACCTCATTTCATTATCAACGTCTTTCAGAACAGCTAAGAACACTTCCATAAACGTTTCTTCTTCCATTTTATGCTTACAATATTTTATTTTTGCTTCTTCATTTTCCTCAACGTCCAAGTAATCCCAATCACGGTGATAATCTTGAACGGCCTGCATAATTTAATAGCATTTAAAATCAATCCGCATAAGCCGAAAGGTTCGCATTAGGGAGAGAGAGAGAGTTCGCACTGTAGTAGACTATGGTTTAAACGATGGTGCCGCCATCAGGAGACGCGATCCGGGCGAGCGCTTCATCCGTATGTCGTGGATCTTCCAGCTATCCGCACGAACCGCTTTGTTTCAATATTTATAATGCGTATGGCTAAGGAATGGAACACTGATCAATATAATCTGGACGCCTTCAAGGCTAGAATAAATAGGCTGTTACTTACCAACAAGTAAGATGGCGGTCACATGCCAGTCTTGTACAATATGAAAAAAAAATGGCCCAATAACATCGTACATTGCGACACTGAAGTGGATTTGACGACCACAGATACTGGTTTGAACCAGTTTTGGCTTTGTTACCTTAAAAAAACTAATGCAATGACAAAATATTTCATATTTATACAAAATGTGCAAGCCATGAAGTACTTACCTGGGCAATTAATTGAGTTTTCTCAGAAACTGGATAGCAATAGCCCGGATGCAACCTTGGATTCTTCGCCATTTTCTTCATAAGTAGCTCTTCCTGTCTCTTCTTTGCAGCTTCTTCTTTTTTCTTCATCTGCGCTTCTCGCTTCTTTTCTTCCTTTTCTTGCTTTTTCTATACAATGAGTCACGTTATTATCTCAGTGGATACATAAATGTATACTGTACCTACGTTATCAATATGATAATATTAGAAGTTGTTTTTATATACTAAAAGTAGTATTTTGTAGTACAATCGCACAAACAGAAGGCTACACAGAGGATCAAAGACAAGTGACGCATTCTGGTACAGCTCCTGTGTAGCCCTTTATTTGTTTGACTGTACAAGATGTGACCTTTTCCGAAGACTTTCCCTTCTGTGATAGGAAAGCGTTGTACTTCTCCAACCATTGCATAGGAGTAAGGAATTCCTCATTCAGAATCAGGCATGAGCCGCCTTCTTTCTCTACCGGTATATCTTGGACGTACTTTATCTCGTTGAACCTTGGACAATTAGAATTTATACTTCACCATAATGTACCTTATAATTTTCTCAGTATTCGAATATCTCATAAATAAATAACCATCTTCACGCCAATATTCCGGCTGCGCGCTCACCGCGAGAGTCCAGGGTCCATCTTGACCATTATCCAGGTTTTAGCAGATCAGGTATAAACATTAGAACGATTGCTATCTGACATCCGTAACCCCGTTAACAGGGAATCTGACCAGAATGGATCGCATTGTAAGAACTTAAATAAAAATTGGAATACGGCGACTTTTTGATGTGGTCGTGAGCGAAACAATGTTTTATACTAACGGATCGAAAAGAGACTATGTCATGAACAGACAGTTTGTAAATATTATATTAATCAAAGTGATTCACATACCACTGCTGAAACCAATTCCTCAACATGTCTCTCAAATCATCAGCGATGGACTCAGATTTCCACCGCCGATATTCGAGTTGAAATTCTTCCATTTTCGTTTTGAAATCCTTTTCATATTCCTTGTACTTTTTAGCGTGAATTGACCAAATCTGAATTTGTAACAAAATAATTGAAAAGGTTACCCGGTTGCAGTACTCTATACTGTTAGTTAGGAGGCCAGATCTAGTTGGATATATACAAACACTAAACAACAATGCTTGTGTCAATGTGTTGATGAATAATGTGACCATTAATGTAGTGTCAAGCCAGGATAGGTACAGAACAGTTGTTTAGTTCATCGACTTTAAAGGATGAGTTGTCACAGTGACAGACAGCCCACCTATAACTCGGGAATTCAAACTAAACTTTTGTTGAAATCGAAATGTTCCAGTATGAAACCAATCATAGTTGCTTTAACCGTAATCAGAGCCCTATATTCCACTATGTATCATGGAATATTACACCTTAGATCATGGAATAGGGCTTGTAGTATTTTTGGTAAGGATCGAAGTTCTACAGCATTCTCCATCCCATGTAACAAGCGTGAAGAGTATGGAAAAATACACATAAGTAGGTACATACGAGTATGTATTACAGGTAAAAATATGTTCTAAAATATTAACCCACATCCTCATTTTTCTTTTTCGCATCATGATTTGGCAACGCTTGTTTACATATATCCAGTACATCATTCGCTTTAGCATCCTCTACGCGTTGTCTTTTGATCTTTACGTAAGCTCTGCAAAATTTGGAAAAATATATATATCAGATGAAGAAATTAAAAGAAAAAAATTCAACGTACGTTAGATTGTACCTGTAACTGTCTCTAATCAGTATAATAGCCTTGGCTTTAATTTCAGGACGCGCTTCAGGGTTGGCCGTCCCTTCCAGTTCTTTTACCCATTTTACTTTCATTATAGCTTTAGCATTAAACTTCCGAATCACTTGTCTGTATAGAAAGAACCTGGTCACTTTTGTTATCGGCCAATTAGGCCGCATTTTCAGGTGTTGTATTTATTAATTTATAATCGTACTGTATTATATGGTATCTTATTGCGCGATTCAGTCCTCAGTCAGGTGGTAGGAGTCCGTCAAGCCTGAAGAGTCCGCCTGGGTGAGTACCACCGCCTTATCTATTTCTGCCGCCAAGCAACAATGTTTGCATTGTTGTGTTCGGGTTTGAAGGATAAGGTAGCCAGCGAGATTACAGGCATGATGCATTTCACCTTAGTCCTTACAGTGACAACGCACTTCATTTTGCTTATGGGCGACAGTTATTATTTACCATCAGGTAGGCTGTCTGCTCGTTTGTCATTGAGTAGAATAAAAAAATATTCAAGAGCTTACGGGACACGTAGATATCAAGCGAAGTAGAGAAGAAATTGTAGGAAAGCGGATCCTTTCGGATACCGAGATTAACCGCTAAGATGATGATGATGATATCGTATTGTACCTACTTATGATTTCATTTGAGCAACGCTGTAAATAAATTCCAAAGTCAGATATTTACGCAGGTGCGATATATTAATTATTAATGTTGTAAATACACCCGAGAACGCGATCTCAAGTTGAGTGCGGTTTATTAATATGTATTAATAGCCCTTACCTCGTTTTCTCAGTTGCCCATATTATATTAACATATGTTCTTGTCAAATCTACCGGTTCAGTATATTTAACTTCCATATCCTGACTGTCTTCCTCGTCGTCGGATTCCCATAATGCAAGGGGTTCTATTACATCGTTACCTTCACCATCCCCTGTTGTTTGTCTATCTCCTCCATGATTTTCTCCTCTTAGCGCTAAATAATATTCATATTATTGTGTATCATATGCTATCTGTTTTAATTAAAGACGACCTTAAATAGGTATACGTAGTTCTAAATTGCTGACATCTACGAGGAAAAGCTTTTTATTGTTGAAATCAATGAACAAATGTTTTTTTTTGGAATATATTCTATGGTGAAAATAAATACCTAGTAAGTTCTTATGTCGTCAGATTTGATTCAGTTCTAAATTGCAAAGTTACTACTGCCTACTTTGGCAATGAAACTTGTCATTTTATACTTTTCGGTTATTCGCCAAATACCTTATTGAGGTTTGTAATTAAATGACAACATTTATATTTGCCTGTAGATACATATGCATAATAGAATTTCTATTCCTTTAATAGGTTCCTTTTGGGTAGTTTCCAATAGCTAGTTTATACTAGTAACTTACTAGTAACTTACTTACCTAGCTTTGTTAACTGTTTTTCAGCATTCTTGAAGGATTCCTTTACAATTATATCAAGATCTTCTGATCTTTCTATCTTTTCCGGTATATCAGTCAACTCTGCATCGAAGCTTGTAAGGCGGTGGATAATCAACCCTGCATTTAAATAGTGGTGCGTACTTTGATCCACATGACCTATTTGTTTCTTCAGTTCTAAAATTCTGGAAAATAAGATGAGTTTGCTTTTAGAATATATAATTCCCAGCTTTGCTATAACATCATATGATACGACGTGGCAAAAGGTGGGTGTATGGACAATTCGACAGATTTTGAATCATAAATTGACTCCCAGCTCAGACACACTTTTACAGAACTAATTAGCTGCCCCTTATATATTTTAAAATACAAGACTAGTGAATACTTCCCAGTGAATAACTCTAATAACTCGATTGTGTAGATAATTATGCCGATTTACCTCTCAGTATACCACTGGATATCACTGGTTTTGAACCTTCTCCACATTACTTGAAGGATGGCAACTTAATCTCCAGTTTTGGCAACCGGTTGGAGAAGGTGGTTTATCAGTTTATCATTTCACTAAATGTCTCATGCAAACAAGCGAGAATATCACTAAGATTGTGACTGTCAATTCTTAAAACATCACTTTGTTTTCACCCGTATTTAGAATCGTTACTATGAAGTCTCACAGTGCGCGCGGACGCACAGGGTCCCATCCAGGCTTCTGACAATACTTAAGTAGCGATCGGCTCTATATCGGCTCTATACGGGAGCGAGCAAAATTATTATTGACTTGTATGGACAAGGCGAAAAGAGAATGTGGTGACCAGTTATAGAACCGTATTGAACGCATTGCGTTCACTTCGCAAAGTATCGCTGACAAGCACTGTGAGAAGGCATAATATAGGAAAGTAGGCATTAGTTGTGAATGCGGATATCTTTACGTGAAACTGAACTTTAACCTAGGACAATTAGGCGGGCACCATATAGCTAACCTAAACAAATACACACCTATTAACAATAGCATTGATGATATTCGCCATATATTTGAACTTCTGGACCTGTTGGTTGTTGTGTAAAATCTCCATCGCCAGCTCAAATAGCACACCGTACTCTCCAAGCATCCCCGATAGTCTGGCAATGGCGTCGAACTCGGTTTTGTCGTTTGCCTTCGATTGCTGACGAAAGATGAGGAGGCGGTGTTATACTTTGTGGATATTGTTCAGTGGAGTTTGAATATATATCTTCTAGGTGGTTATGAGGCATCGGTGGCCGGAAGGTTGGGTATCTGACTCGTAAGCGAGAGGTACCAGGTTCGAATCCCGCTGCGGCCATATACAAAAGACTCTTTTCTGAGTTATGTACATTAGTTGAATTCTAACCGATGCTCTTACGATGAGGGAAGACATCGTGATGAAACCTGCAAATTCAGGCAACTGTATTTGTAACCATGATCCAATCTGGTCAGGTTCTCCTGGTTGCAGGGTCACTGAGGTCAGATGGTAGTCGCTCCACTGTAATTACCTGATCGCTAAATCCTGGATCATGGTCAACGCGGACTCCGGGCCTTCGTGCTCGAGAGCACAACCGGGACATTAACGCTAAGATGACTATTTTTTTTATCTCAGAGGTGGTTATGACAAAGGGGGTGCACAAGGGACCCCTGGGTGGTGCCAAATAAGTAGTTCTCTTCAGGTGGAGTCTGCAGCTATGGTTGGAAAGGTTGCCAGGACCGCTTTCACATTTAAGGTTAAACATGTTATTAACAAGGTTTTCAGAGGATCTTTAATACGCTACCTACGGTGAAAGTTGTAATACGTTTACATATTTATTTATTTCTTACATCACACTGTCCTTAATTGTTTGGTATACCTAGTACCTATGGCATTTGGCCCAATAATTTTTTGTTCCTTCTCCAAGGATCATGGGCAAATTCTTATCGTTCGTACCGAATTAGATCGATATTGGTGCAGCTAGAGAGTCGTGAAAACGTAAGATAGGAACATTTAAATGAGATATTGTTCAAAAAGTGGATCATACGAAGTTTAGACTTACTTGAAAATTACGATCCATTTCTATTACTGCGGCTAAAGCCGCCAACAAAAATTTCCATTTCGCAAAATAAAAAATGGTTGACATTGGGAATTTTTCAATAATATGGTTATTGTAAAATAAAGAAATTCCTAATCATTGTTTACACTATTATCTACCTACTTAAAGATAGACATGTATGTAAATGGATCACCTACAACTTTATTGCATGTCGAATCTAGATGGCCATGCATGGCTCTTGTGTTCAAAATTGAATCAATGTTTAGATAATAAGTAGGTATGAAAATAATGTCATTTAAATCCCAGCAAAACTTTTCATATAAGCCAAGACGCTTAACGTTCTAACTTAATTTTAACAAGTTATCAGATCTCTTACTATAAACAAAGCCCACAAGACACACTGATCAAAAAGTACCTAGGTATCTAGATATGGTCGTTTATCTTCATTTTACTGTTCCGGATACTACACAGTCAATCGGAATTGAAGATGGCGCTGATGTGCAGAGTGATAACTGATACGAGATGACGATCATAGAACCAACTGGCGTGAGAGACAGTGGTGCAGATCCCACCAAGTGGTATAAGGGCTGAGGGATGATGCTGATGTGTTGTACGATATGAAATTAAAGTTAGTCTCTCGGTCTACACTTCGAGTCTCTATACACCAATATGCCTTAAAACTGGTCCTCAATAGTTGTCACAAGACCCTCAAACATCCCACTCAATTCATTTCCCTTCCCAGCCAGGCCCCTAAATCAAAACGCAGACCTATTCTCCGATCTTATCCTGCCAAAATGGACCACAATTTACGTCTTTAAAATTTACAGGCGCTCCGTATCGGCACTGCCATTTGGTCCAATTGACGGGGGCAAACGCTGCGCATTACGCGCTATCAACGCCGGGGAAACTTTACATCACCCACGATGAGGGAAATAACCGATCTTGTGCGGCGCGAACGTCGCTTTCGGCCTACAGACACCATCGTTTGACAGAGACCTAACGGACATCACCAGCGAGCGAAAATTGTTTCTATCTGAGTTGAAATAAGGTTTAGATTGTAAAAGGCGGAGGTGACAGGATGCGACGTAATAGTTCAACGGGTTATCGCGCGAGGGCGCTCGCCGCAGCTTCCGGTGGGGCTGAATGCCGGCCATCTTGTCACAGGAAGTAGTAAAGCCTTCCGTAACGCCGTCTGTCGGCGCGCCCGAAATGTCGGCTTTTTTAGCTTTACCTTTTTTAGGTGTACTTTATTTTACGTGTAGGTACAACCAGGTTGTTAGCGTGTTTGAAGAGTCGCGACGGGTTGTTTGTTTTCGCGTCGTTTCCCGTGGCCACTTTTACCCCTAGTTTCCATGTTAATTGTTTCGAATGTTTGAACTTTTAACTGGTATAATTTAGATTTAGATACCTATAACTTCTTTACATATCTTTAGCTGTATGATTACAGTTGATGTAAAGGTGAAGTTGACATTCTAAGCACTTAATCCTAAACGGATTTTGATGAAATTTGGCGGTAACGTAACGACTAAAATAGCCTATAGGTACGTCTATAATTTATCCCGAAATTCAATGTTGTTTCCTCGGGAATAGTTTCCGAACGTAATAACAGAATTTTACGCGGAAGAAGACGCGGCCAAAAGCTAGACCTACATGAGTAGATACAAACATAAAACAAGTTTTGCCTGTTTATAATATTGGTATTGATTCTCACATTGGAAAAGATAAAAGCGTTTCGTTTTCCATCCGAAATGAGAGGTTGTTTTACCTTTAACTCCCAAGGGAAATACCCCACTTTGCCTACAAAGTAGCGCAAGACTTAATTTTTCACAAGTCAAAAGGTGAAACGATGTAACCTCGAGGTTTGGGGGTGGTATTTCCCTTTTTGAACAACTAATTAAGTAGATTATGTTGTTTACAACTTCGCACCCCCCGAATGTTCCAAAGTAAATCTCTCTGGGGATTAAGCATTTCCATTTCAGAAGATGTGTCGAGAGGATCGTGTTTCTTTAATAAAGTAAGGGTGGAGCTTTTTTTTATGAAATTTTCACGCGAATTCGCCCAAATCCCATAAGAGTTGGAGTAACTGACACTCTAATGGAACCTGTCGAAAATTTCCATGAGGAGCCTTATAAAAATTCGATACACTGTTGCGGAGATAGGGAAAAAACCTATTTTACATCAAACGTCGCTAGTGTTGAGAGAATTGACGTGTGATGGGTAATATTACGGTATCAGTAGGGCGCAAACACAAACCTATTATACGACAGCTCACTCTAAACTTGTTCTTCTAAAATAAGTCTTATTACAGTCCACGTAGGGTGGTTCCGACTTTACTGGGGGAGAAAAAGCCTGTTGAATATGTCAAAGGCGTGTGATATCAAACGTGATTGAATAAGACTCTGAATTATTTCAGGACAAGGGGTAAAGGTTGTCAATATTCGACGGTATTCACGTTTTATTGACGTGTGGCGTGCTACGTGAGTTGTTTTAAATATGGAACACATCAAAATCAGTCATTGGATTGGTTGTCTGTTGAATGACTTATGAGCTTTGGTAGTACCTAGTATGGTGCAGGTATCGGCCGTAAATATTGCACTTCGGCTAGTTCTGCTTTGTAGAGCGTCGTCTCTGTCGCACGCGTGTGAGTATACATATACGAAGCCGAAAGAAGCCGAAACTAGCCGATGTGCATTATTTGTGGCCGATGCCTGTACTGCTAATCTGATGGTGGACTTTATATTTACTTGCTATTCTTCAGCACCGCACAGGAATACCCGCGTCACGAAGGGAGTCGCGGATACGTATGTGATGAAGGGGTAGGTACGTTACTTGAAGGTTTCATTGTATTGCTCTGGTAATGGCGCTGCAGGAAGTATTTGAAGCCGTACGGGACTTACTACTATTGGTGCCGTAATGGTCAATCTTAGAAATTACGGATGGAATACGGCCACTATAGCATACAAATATTAGTGGGTTGACTTAAAAATTAGGTAGTTTTAAAACATCTCGCTGCATCTCTCCATACTGTAAATCGACCTTATGCTATCAATTTTTCACGAAACCCGTGACAAGATGTATTGAGAGCTCGGAGCGAGTATATCAGGTTGCCGCTAGGCGCCTCTGGGGCCAGTGTAATGTGATGTTTGCCAAAAATGTAGCGAAACGCGAGTGAGCTCAAGAGGGAATACTTAACAGAAAGTACGCAGGAAGGTTTTATGAAATTTTATAGCCAATGATTATAATGGCTTTAACCCCCATTGATCCTCAATTCTTCTTTTTTGTGTCACTGAGAGATTGTTTCTTTTTGGGGCACCACCACAATCGTAAATCACAATTAGGTACACTAAAGCGAAGTCAGACAGTCTTGATTGAGTCTCCTTTTCTCCTCTCTCAACTTTCATGCTTGGAATTCATAAGTATCTAAAAGAAATAGCTGTTCCTAGTTTTCTGGTCTCTAAAGGCCACGGGATGTCAATTGGCCTCCGACACTGTATAACCAGTCTCAGGGTCCCCAGAGAAAGACTGGTAAATCTCGCTTCGCCAACGATTGGCGAGCTCGTTGCGGTGCTGAAGTTCGACTAGCCTCCCTCTCCAACCCTCTCAGGTATTTGTCTAGTACTCAGTCCTTTGTTAAGTACACCGCCCGTCGTCGCAACAACGTCATCGGTCCCAACAAAGTAATTCCACGTTAATACAGTGAGTGCTCGCGCCTCCGCGGCGGGTTCAAGGCGTCCGCGTCGCCTCCTAATTTATCGGGCACGCAAACAAGTTGCAAATTGGCCCGCCGGAGCGAAGTTTTCGCTAAATACCTATAAAAATGTCTGCTCGGCGTGAAATATTGTAAGTTGGGGGATGGTGCCTGGGAGGCGCGGCGGGCGGAGTGCCGGCAGGTCGTTCGGTTGTACTATAAAGTCAGCAGGTATCACTTATCATCAGGTCTTTGCTCGTTATGGTGGCCATTCACCACCATGCGGCTTGATCAGGTGTCATGATAAAATAGGCTTGGTCAAGTCAAAAGTGGAGAGAAGTTTTGGAAGGATGTCAAGCCACTTAACGGTTTTCCTACGGTTTGCCAACAAAAGGCGTAAAACTTTTTTAATTACTGGCTCTAAAATAAAACTTTCGACGGACTTAGAAACGGATTTAGAACCAAACGTACTTTCCTATGCGAAATTTCATCGTGGGTTGAGGATAAGACTCCATACAGGAGTACCTACGCGATATCTGCGCGCGTTGTTCCAAATTATTTAAGAAATTTTATGTTCTATAATTATGACAGAAAGCTTTTTTATACCACTAAGGTCGCAAACAAGCTTACAGCCCGCCTGATGGTAGGCAGTTACCGTTTTGCAATACCAGGAATATTACTCTCGTGTTTCCGGATCAGTTTTCCTGGCACCGATTGCGCACCGGTGTTCGCACTCTCACGTGGTTTTCCATTTCCGCTCAGTTTTCGCAAGCGTCTTACTTCACGTTGCGAGCCCACGTCTTGATGAACGCAACGATTTAAGATGCGTACATTCAGTGGCGTCACTTTTTGTTGGGAGCTCGTTGATGATACGAAACCACGTGACTGCCGACGTTGAGTGGGCGGATACTTCATGGCAACGTGAGGTTGTAACGAAGTCAACTAGCGTAGCAGCGGTGCGCAGCTAAGGCCTCTCAGGTCTTAGCGAAACCGGAAGTCCCGATCCCACTACACTTGAGCCTTCCTAATGGTGATAGAAGCGGTACATCTAATATAATAGCCGGTTTACATCGACCCCACTCCCCCGCTCCCCTGCTCCGCGCAGGGAGGTCTGTCTCTGTTTTATCTTTTAATACGCATTCTCTAGCTCATCGCTTGACCCTATGTTACCTCTCGAACTTGCTGAGATGGCTCCCACCACACAGCAAAACGACTATTTCGTAACGTAGCTCCACACTAACGGGCTCGGTTTTGACGACCTCGTTCTGCGCCTCTTCCTTCAAGTCATGGAGGGCGACTCCCCGCCCTCCCTTAAACCTTAAAGAAGCCATGTCACACAACTCGATCCCGCCCTCTCGCAAGAGGACAGCGCCGGCATCCGAGGTTGGTTAAGGCTCGTCTTCCGAGACTGCCTCTTTCAACACCTCTAGGAGGCCCCGTCCTCATCCCCCCCACCCCTGCTGACCAGCCTGAAGGATTCGAGTAAGTCAAGCGGGCTAGAAAGAACCGTCAGGATGCCGAGGCTCTCGTACCGCGACTGTGCACCCGCCGTCTGCCATACTCAGCCGTCCATACCTTGGCCCGGTATCTAATATAAAATGTAAGTGAGGACTCAGTATAAATTGTAGTACTTTCCAACCGAATGGCTCATTTTGGCCGATTTGCCGGGCGGCGGGTGCTTTACGGCCACCGGAATGTGATATATCGCCGGCCTTATCTGCTTTATTAGCTGTGAACGGCCACTGGAAGGCATTCCGCTGAGACATTGCGCCAGTCAAGACGCTAAATCATTTTTATTGTGATCGAGGTCTCGAATGCTCATCTTTGCTGGTCATTTTGGCCCGTATTGTTTAAAGGATGGCAACTTCGCTATTTTAAGATGCTGCTCTGTTCTGTCTTGTTCTGCTAGTGAGAGTCTCGAGAAGCCATTGGTTGCGGACAGCGCAAGATCCAATATTTTTATTTTTTATTTTTTTTTATTTCATAGTTTATTGCAAACAAAAATGGTAACAGAGACATGTGTCGTTAATGTGTCGTTCATATGTAAACGAAGTCTTTCTTATGCACCATAGCATTGAGTTCTTCAAAGGGCATGTCTATAGGTACCTCAAAGGTCGGCACAGCTTCCGCTCTCCTTAGGTTGCAGATGTCCTGGACAACGGTGACCGTTTTCCATAAGGTGGACCGTCCTTCCGTGTGCCTCCCTAGACAAAAAAGAAATTATTTTAAATAGAAAAGAAAATATCTTAGCTTAAGAATTTATGTGTACAAAATTCTTCTTTAAGTACTGTTATCATTAAACAGATACTTTTCTGTAATTAGGCTAGCAGTTAAACAACCTGTCAATAGCTCGAGGGCACTTTTAATTGTAGCAGAATAATAAAAACGCACCAAACTGCTATTGAACGGCGATTGTAGCAGGACATTAGCAGTATATCGCAGTCAATCTGCCGTTGACTTGCGATTGCGATCCAACTACAATTCAAGCCATAAGTAACAGTAGCAGAATACATAAAATGTCAAACTGCCATTGAACTGTTACTACGATCCAATTACAATCTCGCCTTACTTATTACAAATTAGCGGACTCGAGCCCCGCTAAACATTGAATAAACTTAAAAAACGAGCAGCCCAACTATCCCGGCTCGACAAAGGCGCTATATCACGCCAACAACTGCATTAGCGCGGGTTAAATCGCTCTCTTAATCGTGCTGAGCAATCGTATATTTCTTGATTAAGAGCTCGTAAACCTGTCCTTATCGTGTCGTCCCGCTCTGATTTATGCCGACGGAAAGGGAGGGCAGATTAGCGACGTTCCGGCCGCGTGATGAATTGTGATTGATGGGGCGACTCTATGGTTATACTTGCTCTGGGGACAGCTTGGGTATGTTAGTGGGATATTTTTATTGGGTCTACAATAGGAACTAAACTAGAGACCCATCCGGGTTGGTTTGTACCAACCACTACATCCATTTCTTTACATTACATACTTATGGTGCGTCAGTGGCCGAGTGAATAAGGTATCCGACTCGTAAGCGAGAGGTACCGGGTTGGAATTCCACTGCAGCCATGTGACACTTTTCTATGTTATGTACAGTACTTGAATACTAACCGATGCTCTTACGGTGAATGAAAATATCGTGATGAAACCTGCACATTCAGGCGACTGCGTGTGTAACCAAGATTCAATCTGTTTATACCAGTTCCCTGGTAGCAGGGTCAAGGAGGTCAAATGGCAGTCGCTTCCCTGTAATTACCTGATCCGCCAAATCCTGGATCATAGTCAAGGCGGACCTCGGGCCCGGGACATTAACGCCAAGATGATTTAGTATATTACATACTTACTACGCTGGTCCAAAAGTTTTTCCTAGTAAGTCCTATTGTTTTAATTTTTGTATCGTTTAAAGGCAAATTTTATTACAAAATCCTTGACCAAAAATCACTAGCCGGCTACTTTTAAATTTTTTTTTCGATTTTTAAAAATAACATGTCTTCCATAAATCAACCCCTAATACGGAGGTAACGCGGGAAGCATTTTGTTGTATGTTTTATATGATGTTTGTTTGATTATAAATATGGGTTAACGTTTATAGAATCACCTAAAAATATTATGGGAATTCCCTAACCCCGATGCTGAAATACTTAGGAATTGCATAAGATGAAAATACGTTTTACCAACCGCTAGGATATAACTATCGCCGTTAGGTAACGCTTAAAGTTAGGAAGTGGATTAGGCGGTGCTTAGTCCCTAGGCATCACCTAAAATAACAGTTGCGTTCTGTTTCCCCACAGCAAATTTATCTGACCCGATGGCCAAAATTAGAACAAAGTGTCGCCAGTTTGAAGTGAGTTCATTTGAGGTTTGGTGAAATAGATCAATTGGGCTAAGGCCATTCCTAAAGATAAGAGTTTCCTATTTAGGTAATGCTTAACTCGAGTTTAGTGAAAACAGGTGTAAATGTCCAATGACAAGGATTCCAATGGGTCTATTTCTTAAAACGCCTAAGTAACAAAATGACCAAGCCGTAATATGTTCAGTTTCTAATAACGTCTATAACCTGTAGCGTTAATATTGGCTAACATAGACTAGAGTCTCATTACCCATATCCGAAACAATAAATAATGATTTACTGGACTAGTGTGACTTCTATTGCTATTGTTCTAACATATGTTGTTATAACTTTCTCTCGCAGTAAACATCACCATAATTTTTCTCTCTACTCTACAAAGAAATGGCTGCGCGAGGCGAAACTAAACTTATAAATCTAAGAGGAGCGTGTAGAACAACGGAAACCTTGGCAGGGGCGGTCCATGTACCGCGGGCCGGTTCAACCGGGTGCCCGGGTAAGCTGGGTAACTAAAACTACTAAAATTTAACTTTCCGGTTTCGATCATTCATTTTGTAATTTCCAGTAAACACGACATTTTGTTAAGTCAATGAAAATTTTTATCTGATAGTTGAAGGAACGATCTACGATCTCACAAGAAGATAAATGTTATGGTTTAATTATAAGAAAGGTATGTTAAAACTCCTGGCGTCTGTGGCCCTGTGTATGTGTGTGGGTGGGTATCTGTCTGTGGCATCGTAGCTCCCGAAGTTTTCTTTCTTTTATAGCCATTTAATCAAGTTGGTTAATATCCTTATTTCATTTTTTAGAATTGTTTTATCACTTTCCAAATTTCCGACATTTTTAGTTCGGTCGGGTTATTTATTATAAGAAGTAGGCAGGTCAGGCACCGCCATTTAATTTTGGTAAGTGATGATGCGGCCGAAGATGAAGCATGTCTGTCTAGGAACACCCTGTTATCTCCTAGAAGGCGTCAATCCAAACAAGAATCAAACCAAATCAGTGTCAATGAAGGAATAGATAAAGACGCAGCGAAAACTTCGAACAAAAGTTATTATATTTCTCATGCTCTGTGGCCTGACCGGCCTGACAGGAAGCGAGAGACATTTGACTACCAGTCAAGCAGGTACATTTCTGTCTACAGCAAAATATAAAGCCCTACCTCCACAGTGTATGCACACCGGCAGGTGTCTTCCATACATTACGGGGCGGACGGCGAGCGGCTGCTGGTGAGAAACGGCCCGGCCACCCTGTATACAACTCGCGACGTGACAAGTTAATACAGGGTGGTGCGCGTTGAAAGGCGGGGCTGAACACTGTTTACACGTGTGAACTAGGTCTTCTAGACACTTCCTGGGTCTAGGTAGGAGATGTTTGTGTTTTTGGCGGTTATCGGTTCACGCAGGAAATATAAAAGTACCTACCACGATTGGTCATCATCGGCTAGTTCCAGTCTGTTTGCCTTGAACCTGCGGACTTGAGTTTTATAGCTGGGTCTTTGAGAAAGATAGGGTTCTATGAGGGGATGAAGGACGAGGGAACTTTGGCTTGGCAGTGGAGGGGCTACTGCCCGAGTAAACCTGGCTTGGCATTTGCCTGTTTGCTGCCAGAGCAACGAATGAATGAATGAACACCTTATTGCATAAATACAGGATACAGTCCGTACATATATGTAGCACCAGAGAAAAACAACAGGTGGCCTTATTGCTTTAAGCGATTTCTTCCAAGCAACGTGTCCTGGGGTCTAGAGATGAGCCACGAATTGGTGATACTCCTAGTGTTGCTAATGTCCAGAGATAGCTGGTATATGCACCATCACATGTGTCTCGCTTACCTATTTGTCTGCCGATTGACATAAAATAACCTACCTGACATGAAAACGTCGGAAAACCCTGAACCTGGTCGTGGGTTTTCCGACACCTACATATACTAAAATATTTCATAAACTACTGAACCGATTTTAATAAAATAAAGCTAAGAACCATCTCTATTAAACTGGCTATGAAATAAAAAAGAACCGGTCATCCGCATCGAAATCAGTACATCCTTTCGAGAGCTACGATCCCACCGACTGACACACCCATACACAGATACCCCTCTTTTTTCGGGAATCAAGAATAGAGTAAATAGTCGCTAACCCCGTCTGAAGGGGTTCTACTTTTCTCGACACTACACACTACTCAGTCATCTACTAAATAAGTAAGTACTTAGTCTAGTAAGTATTACTTGTGGAAATAGCACTATTTTTTTACTAGGACACTATTTTGTAACCACTCGCCTCCAGTCTAACAGTATTCTATTTTAATTTTCGCCACAAAAAATAATTTGTGCATGTCGCTGATTTTCCCTAATTTTGAAGCGCTTCCTTTCGGCGTTGCTAATGTAATTCTAAAATATTGAATTTTTCATGCCGATAATCACTCGAAAATCGCTCGACTTGTGGTGAGCGGTTTAAAAATAGGTCAAAAATCTTAAAAATATATCAAATATTAGATTAAATTGTGGAAATATGACTCTACCAGAGACCACACGGCCAATGTACAGAATTAGTTGAAATCTGATTATAATTATGATAATCCAAATCATCCAAAGGACAATATGGACTAAGTGGTCAGCTAATTCGCTATATGACTATACATTGGCCGTGTGGTCTCTGGTAGAGATAGCTCTATTATTTAATTTATTATTTTTGTATTGTGTGGTTACTGATTAGATTCGTTACATTAATGTGGCCCATGTTATTATTGTAGTCCACAACATTATGTTTAAAAATCTACAAACAAATGTACAGGACGGACGGACGGACGGTCTCCTATTGGGCCGTCTCGTAGCTCATTTTATAGTGGTGGTGGTTAGGTTTATGTGCTGCCTTCAGTATTTACCTACTCAATTCGCTTATTACATTTGGCTAAATTTAGTCGTCGTAATTCAGAAGCAAAAATCCTAAAATCAAATCAAAGTGGAGTGTTTTGGTCATAGAATATGTTCCATTTTTGCGTTACGCGTCCTTGTTACTTATTTTACGGGCAATATATTCCACATTTATTTGCGCCCACGCTTTGTGGGCGCAAATAAATGTGGTAATGTGAACTTATGCAAATGTAACAAGCGCACAACTCTACCAATAAACAATGAAAACATACGGCCCACTGTCACACATCCATTGACCGTCGTGTTCCGACACATCCGTTCCGACCATTTCCACCGAGTCGTGGGTAAAATTTGCCTACGACAGACCGGTGAGCGATCGCCGCCCCGCCCCGCATATTTCAACCGCCCCGTTACGCGGGGCCTTTCAGTCGGTGTCTTCCGAATTTATGAGACGCCGACAAAAAATATATGGACTACCCACGACTGGGGCTGGGAGGGATTCGTTGGTGTGGCCTGATTTTTAAATTCAACATACTTGAGCGTCGGTGGCCTCGACTGGTAAGCGAGAGGTACCGGGTTCGAATTCCACTGCCGCCATGTACCAATGACTCTTCTATGAGTTATATACATTAATTGAATACTAACCGATGTTTTTACGGTGAGGTAAAAGATTGTGAGAAAACAACCCTGGCAGCAGGGTCACGGAGGTCAAATGGCAAAACAAACTTACTACCAAGGATGCTGAAGATCGAGCGAAGTAGGACTAGGCGGACCCAGGGCCCTCGCGGACCGCACGGAGCACAACTGGGAGGTTAACGGCAAAATAATGATAATGATGACAGAAACGTATCTTGGTTAAATAAATATGTATTTCACAAATATGCGGCCCAAACCCCTGGCTCCGGCCCCGTCATACCCGGAGGAAACGCCGCCGGTTTCGCTCGGCCAATATATTTTATTTGGAGGAAATGACGTCGTGAGGACGTCGCATTTATCTCGTCGACATGACGACGTGGGTCGCGGCCGAAGGGCTGCTGACTTGTTGATGGGCCCTATTTGTGGTTCGAATTTAGGGCCTAGAAGTCTGTTAGTGCTTATTTTACTGCATTGGTGGTTAATTGTATTGGGTTTTACCATCGGTGGTAAAATCGGAGTTACTTTTTCCTAACTCACCTGGGCCCTCGCGTGCTGCGCGGGGTCGCAACCGGGACAGAACGCCAAGATAATGATTATGATCATCGATGATTACAGATTTCGTGGTCAGTAGATTTTGGGGAATTTTTATGTATAGATACCTAAGTACATCTTGCAAGTATGAAGCTGTATAATTTTATGAGACACTACCGTACTGTATAATTTCCATCAGAAATCTATAACATTTCCATAATTAACTAATTTTCACTGTAAAGGCTGTTGGCTTTTCAAAAATAAATAAATAAATAATAACGAACCCAAGGTTGAACCGCAGTAGATGCATATCCAGCGAGGCCACTGCGTTGCCTTCGAGCCGGAGGCGCGACCGTGTTTTATGAAGGAAGTTGTTCATCAAGCGATAAATCTCCCTGACGCCCCTTCAGGGACGTACCGGGCGAGCGGTGTGAGTTAACGGCATCGGCCTTTTTTGGATTAAGTATGAGGTATTTGTGGAAAAGACCGAGACAGGAGTTTATTATAATATTTTATAATGTATGCAAGAGGCGATAGGTGTGGAAGGAAGCAGAGCAGTGGACGTCCTACGGCTGAAATAATGATGATTTTTGGTGAGTTGCACGTTATATGTTATATTGTATGTATGCTATGTGTTGTATGTTCTATTCTTAATTGATTTGCATGTGGGCACTTCAGTGTATATTTCTATATATATTATTAGTCGACTCGCCGCGACTTTGTTCGCGTACACCTACTTTACACCTACCTACCTTTTTTCTTGCTTTTAACCTTCTTCTTGGATCAGTCTATCTATTGTTGAAAACCGCATTAAAAGCCGTTACATAGTTTAAAAGATCTAAACGAACATAGACACATAGAGGCAGACGGCGGGAAGCGACTTTATTGTATACTAAGGATGTATAGAAGTATTACGACTAATGATTGTACCTCCAAACTAGCACGTTCATCACTCCATTAATTGACGAAAACTGTATTCAAATCCGTATATCACTATATAAAATATGCGGTAATTCCCTGCTACTCGTATTGCCCATAAATCCTGCAGCGTAGGAGGAAGGTACAGGGAAGGCCCCGGTGATATATGTCGGGGCGGACAGTCCGGAATCGCGTGCTGACAAATTCATTCCCCACTTGACACCTCGCTCGCACCTTAATCTGTGCCAGTGACGATACTGTGCGACTTTATACTGTGTAACAAATTGTGTGGGTGTTAGCTAGTTCTCTGACAATCTGAGCATTTTCATTTCGTTTCTTTTTTTCGTTTGGTTTATAGCGGTGGTGAATTAGGATAAATATCGTTGAATAGCTTTTGCTGTGACTGTGTCCGCGTTAAATTCGGTTAAGCCGTGTTTCCTCCAGAACCACTTTAACAAATTATACACCTAAATCTTCCTCATAAATCACTCTGTCCATTGGTGAAAATCTGTTGAGTAGTTTCTAAGTTTATTGCAATCAAACAGACAGACACAGATGCGGCGTGGTACTTTGTTTTATAAAATGTAGTGATAGGTACCTATCCAACCTTGATTAGGCATCACTTTCGTAGGTTTTTCACTTTTAAGAGAGTTTGAATTGGAGTCGCCCGACGGGGAGGTACTTCCACCTTACAGAATACCGCAGCTAAGCAATACACTTTCAAATAGTATTGTGTTACTGCCGGTAAGTAAGGTCTCCAGTGCTCCATGGGGAGTTAGGGAACCATGGCTTTGGCAGAGGGGCATTTGCCTTTTTGCTGCCAGAGCAACGTGTTATAGAGGTGGGCAACGCACTTCCCATCAGGTGGCCAGCTTGCCTGTTTGTCTACCGTATGTCATAAAAGAAGGTAGTACCTATAGTTTTGATTGCACTTATTGTTATTTAAATAAGTAAGAAGTATGAACGATAGAATTTTCGTTAGCACAGACTTTGACTTAAGTAGCCTGTGTTATATTCAGGGTCTCTGTTTCCATCACACTGATCCCAATAATATAATAAATGCTAAAGTTTGTGTGTGTGTGTGTGTGTGTGTGTGTGTGTATTTGTCACCTCTTCCCGCCTAAACGGATGAACGCAACGATATAAGTGTCTGTGTTTACGAATTCTATTGCGCCTACATAATTTCACACATATATGATTTCTTCAACACATTTGCTATTAATATTCATCAGGCGTTCACAACACAAAAACGGACATTTCCTATAAAAAATGAATAATCCTTAAAACCGCTGACGGAACAACTATCTTAACCAAAAGTGGGTTCTATCTTTACGAACCGAAGCAGTAATGCCTGGGATACACCAGGTTAATTTGAGTAAGGTGTTGAAAATGGAGGCTGATGTAATTTTACTCACCATTGGGTGTGATTTACCGCCAGGATTAAGAACAGTTGGCGCTACTTTTAAAGTAACTCCGTTTTATTGGCTTATCTTCAGCTGTCAAATTTTAACAATTGTTTATGGGGATTCAGCCCAAAAGCACGACGTTTAAACAACACGACCTCATGCTCCAGTAGCGTTAGCTAGTGGAGTTTTGAATCGCGTTAGCACTCCTTTACGATTACCTTCCCAAATGCAATTCTAGATAAGAATAGAGTATGTGAGTGGGGTTATTGAGGCTAAGTTCAAGTTACAGAACTTGCCCTGGCCCACATCCTTAAGGATAGGAATGTAAAATTGAGGCACTTATTAAAGATTAATAGATATTTTCTATCAAAGGGCGAATTGGAGAAGCAAGAGTAGGATCTATCCTCTAAGATGGCCGGTATAGACGCTAAGATGATGATAATGATGGAAATAACACAAGTATATTATAGAGTATTTCTCATCAAAAAGTTCTGAAAATAAAACTGTCCCCATGTATCCCGGGCATAAACGAAGGCCTTTTAACCCCTGGCGGTTAGGGCGCCAGGGCGGTCGCTGCGGCTCGTAAAGCATTCCCACTCGGGTTTCTCTACTTCTGCACTTTTTGAGACCGAGGCTATAAGTTGCAAGCGAGAGATTTGGTATCATTTACGGTTTACAGGTTAGAAGTAACAGATTATTAAATTTTTGCCGTTAGAAGCGGGTTTCACTCGCGCGCAGTCCGGATGTTTGTAAACAACGGAAAACTGTTATTTTCAAGGGACAAAAAGTAGCCTATGTCACTCAGTGATAATGTAGCATTTTATTAGTGAAATAATGTATTTTATAGTTACCACCAGGTGAGATGGCGGTCAAATGCCTGGCTAGTAGAAATATAAAAAAAAGAAAAAAAAGTAAAAAATAAATAAGAGCTTATCTATAGGTACATTACAAAATAAAATACAAATCTTCTCTCTTTTTAATATCAGTATTAAATATGTAGGTACTCTTTTATTAAGATATAGGATCGGCCTACAACGAGAGGATGCTGAATACCGGGTGAAGTGGAAGAAAACGAGTAGGAAAGCTGATCCTGGCATGAGCTGGATTGATCGATCGGATTATGGTGATAATATCAAACAGGTACTTACATGCTTAAGTCTATACATAGTACAAAACAAAGAAGCTTCCCATCGTCAGTCCCTATGTATCGATGTATGTATCTATTTACGCTTAGATCTTTTAAACTACGCAACGAATTTAATTGCGGTTTACATCAATAGATAAAGTGATTAAAGAGGAAGGTTTATAGCAAAAATAGAAGAGTAGGGGTAGGGTAGGTGTAGGTTAGGTTAGGTTAGGTTAGGGGTAGGACGCCAGTTATAATTATAAAAATGAGAAAAAGGGTCCTCAGCCACAGATGGACAAAAAGTGACCGATTCCGAAGCAACCTTGAGCGAGACCTTTTTCAACATAAAAAAAACTGCACAAATCGGAAGTCGGTCTCGGTAATTCAGCCGCGAACGGCTCTAGGCTATAAAGAATGGCGGGTCGGGTCGGGGCGGCCGCCGTCCGTCACCGCCGGATTACCGCCGTGTTAACGAGTCACCCTCCGACCAACTTTTATACGCTACCGAGGAAGATTGCTTACAGACAGAAGCGAAAACTTGTACGATTGCGTTTTTGATCTCGGTTGTCTGTCGGCTGGTATGGGATGCCGAGTCTTTTTGTAGCTACCGCAGCCTATTTTTCAATTTCTCGGAAATGACCAATCCAATTACGATGAAACTTTGTTGGTATAATCAGACAACATTAAGCTTACTGGTGCATACCATTTCATTGTGATAAAAACCCTTTTCATACAATTACACTGTATTAAATTGATGATAAATTAAAAGGGGTATTTTCAAACCCTTTTAAAAAGTTGAGAAAATATTTTTTTATTCTATTTTAGTGACTTATTGGCATGTAAACATTATCTTTTTCGAAATATAGTATGAAATTTGATATGTTATCTACAATAAACGCTAATTTCATAGGACCCTAATACAAAATGGAAAGCTGTTTCGCGATAAGCACCACCAAGCAATAGCTACGTCAATGATAACCCAATACCAGAGATTAGGAAAAAGTTACTAGATACGTAACCACAGTGTATTACCACTGCAATTTCCTTGTCACAAATAACACATAATTGACGAGTGATTACATCTCAATTAAGCCACATTTCGTGATTTAATATTCCATTTTAACTGTCGCCTTGTACACGGGTAAATACACCTTGTATGAAAGAAAGCATTGAATTAGTTAAGTATAGCTTAGCTTTGACGGGTAATTATAGTTTCCGCAAAGTGAGTTTTGACGTAAATACTGGATAGGTAAAGTAAGTTTGAATAGACAATGACCAAAATTGACAATAAAGTAGAGTTATTTAATGTTTGGTCCATAGAATAATTCAGTTTATTTATTTATTCATTTTATTTCTGTTGGTAATACTTAGGCCCGGATTATAACAAGCGTCGCCGACGCGAGGAGCGTTAATAACGCAAGTAGCGTCGCCGACGCAAGTAGCGTCGGGCTGTGAAACACAAGATGTCAACAGTTTAAACAGGTATAAACCTTCAGATGTCAATAGTCAAAAGGTCTATATGCACTTGTGCTGAAAAACGCAGCGTCGATAGACAGGTTTGATGATACAAGTGAATAGCACCACCTGCACCGCATTCAGCCGAACCGGTGCGATAATAATGCGCCAGTCCCAGTCGCCAGTCGCCAGTCGCCAGTCGCCAGTCGCCAGTCGCCAGTCGCCAGTCGCCAGTCGCCAGTCGCCAGTCGCCAGTCGCCAGTCGCCAGTTCCCAGTTCCCAGTTCCCAGTTCCCGGAAAGCCCAAGAAACAATGGATTTACATCGCCACATCGTAGTTAATGGGTAAATATTATTACGCTAATCTATAAAGGAAAAGGTAGTGTACAGGAATGCGGACACTATCGAAGTATTAAACTTATGAACCACACAATGAAGCTATTGGAACGTATTTTAGACCAGAGACTTTGCCAGGAATGGTCCTTGTCGGAATGCCAATATGGCTTCAGGTCGTGCTGCAGCACCATGGATCTAATCTTTAACCTCCTGGAGGACCCTTCCAGGAGTTCTACTGCAGTAGAAATTAACCTCTGCATTACGCATTTCTCGACCTGCAGAGTGCTTTCGACAATGTCCCTCGGGAGATAATCTGGCTGGTTCTGAGATCAAAGTCATAAATTAGTATTATACAGGACTTGTATGCCAATACTGGAGTTGTCGTCAAAACCATCGTAGGCCATACTAATCCCTTCCCGATTACTGGAGGTGTTCATCAGCGTTCAATGCTGAACCCTTACTTCTTATGCATTGTGCTCGACACCCTCTCAGCGGAAGTTCAAGACATGCCTCCTCTGCTTATAAAGTACGCTGACGACATTGTACGCGGCAATAAATGACATCATCCGAAGGGCGCTTGTCACCGTCAACGTACATGACGATAGCATGAGGCATGACGGCATGATGCTCATTGCTTGGAAACGTGGGAGGGCGCTGGTGTGGGACGCGCTACTTGCATGGACACTCTGGCGACGTCCCATGTAACCTCTACCGCTCGCTGCACTGGAGCTGCGGCCTCTGCTGCTGAGGACCTCAAACGGAGGAAATTTGAAAGCCTAGGCCAGGACTTCATATTACAGCCGTTTAGGCTCGAGACGTAGGGACCGTGGGGTCCTGACGCTTTGGAGCTTTTTCAAGATTTAAGCAAAAAGCTAATCCACACCACAGGCGGCTCGTTCCTCGGATAAGCATTACTATCCAATGAGGCAACGCAGCTAGGTTTCTGGGCACCATTCTGGGGAACAACGGTGTAGATGATTTTTTTAATAGTTAATATTTTAGTATTAGTGTTTATTTTTTGGTTCTCATTGTAAATATTTTTTCTGTAACTTGAAAAATCAATGAAACTCATTTATTCACCTTTTTTTTGTTTTATTTCCGTATTTCAATCACACCATCTGGGAAACATTTCTCGGCACACTTCACTCCATTCATTGCTCTTTATTATCTTCTTTCTATGCGACGCCTGCCGACAATCCCAAATGGATGGCCGTTTCTCAATTTCGTAAATAAATCTTTCCTTATGGAACATGGTCACCGCTAAAATACGTACTTACTTTCTGCTAGATATTGTACAAGTTTCAATACAATTAAACAGCTCCTAATGTTGGCACGGCACGCACTTGCCATTACACTTCTATCCTATCCTATAGGTGTGAGTGAGACAGAGAAGCCGCTTGGAAAGGATTTTTACAAATTCCCGCGGGAACTGGGAGAATAAGTATTGTATAGGAAATTATCGGAAATATCTAAAAAATTGCCCAAAGTCAATCATGTAAAAATTGTATGAATGGCGGGCGGCCTGCGGGTGTGTGTTAATCAAGCGCTTGCCGGGAATGGTTTGCGGGTAGAAATGGACGACGACGAATTAATGTGCGTCGTCTTACTGATTGGCGCGAAAACTAATAAAAAAAGGAAAGAAGGTAGATTGGATGAGGAGGAGAAAATTAATGCGGGTGGGCAGTATCGGTCTACTGCCATTAGTCTTCGTGAATACATGAAGTTGACTCGGGTCAAGAATTGGCTATGTTTAGCCTGGGGCTTGACTATCGTCTAGCCCAAGGTTACTATCCTTTTACTCGGAAACTATTGGTCCTAGAACACTAGTTCCTAAAAATATATGATAGCAGTTGTCGAGATTTACATTTCGGGTAACAGCTGTCAAACTTAAAGGGGTTATATCTCTGATTCTATTGGTTCTAGAACACTAGTTCCTATATAGACATGACAGTACTCGTCGAGATCTTCATTTCGAATAACAGCTGTTAAACTTAAAGCCGTTATAACTTTGATTCTATTGGTCCTAGAACACTAGTTTCTAAAGAAAAAATAAATCGCTACCAGCGTCGGCGACGCTACTTGCGTTATTGACGCTCCTCGCGTCGGCGACGCTTGTTATAATCCGGGCCTTAGCGTTGTCGCGCTCTGCTTTTGTTTATTCTTTTGAAACGTACTTTAGCTATCTTATTTAACAACATTACTCATCATTATCATAATCCTAGCGGTTATGCCAGGGTGCGCTTTCCGACTTTTCTTCCTCCACTTCACCAGGTCTTCAGCATCCTCTCTTCGTAAGCCATTGGCTTTCGCATCCGATTCGGCGATGTCAATCCATCGCTTCCTTAGCCTCCCACTTGATCTCTTTCTTGATACCGACAGGTTTATACCCCTTTTGGACCTCTTAGTATCCCTGGCGCTACGTAGCACGTGACCAAACCAGCGCAGGCGAGCCTCTTCAATCTTGTCCACGATGTTTCTCATGCTAAGACTGCCACGGATGTACTCAGTATGGTCGAGTCGTGTTACGCCACGCATTCACCGCAGTATTTTAATTTCGTTGGCATTAAGTTCGCCAACGTGCTTCGTCAGCTCCGGCCAGGTCTCGCAGCCATAAAACATTATAGGTTTAATTATATTTGTATATATAAGCCTCTTGAGTTTGATATGGATTTTAGGGTCACATGTGACTGCCGTGAGCTCCCGCCATTATCATAAGCTACGAAGATATGGGACTTCACTTGACATCAGGGCCGATATCTCCGGCCTCGTGCAGCAAGGATTCAAGATATTTGGATTTGTCAGTTCTATTGACAGCATATTTCTCTATAAAGATGGTTTCAAGATCCGCACTGCAGCTAGCCATGTACTCTGCTTTGTAGACGTTCACCTTCAAACTCCCGTTTTCTAGCACTTTCTGCCACTTATTTACAATGGTCTCAAGATTCTGTCTAAGCTTGCTCACCAGTGCGATGTCAGTGTATTTCATAAGCCAGGGAGGCATGTCTAGAATTTCCGCTGAGAGAGCATCAAGCACAACGCAAAACAAGTAGGGGCTCAGGTTAGAACCCTGGTGAACAAGTTATCGGAAAGGAATTAGTATGGCTTATACCGATTTTGACGACGGCTCCAGTGTTGGCGTAAATGTCCTGGATAATCCCAATTTATGCCTCGGGCACAGACTTTGATCTCAGAGTCCACCAGATTATCTCCAGAGGGACACTGACAGAGCTTGATTTGTACTACAGTGGGATACGAAGCAGGCGAATTCTCTTGTCTATAATCCGTTTGAATAGCTTCATTGTGTGGCTCAATAAGTTCGATACTTCGATAGTTGCCGCACTGCCCTTCTCTTCATTACGCGGTATAAGCCTCGTTGTTAACGGGGTTGTTAGTTACAAACCCCTTTAAACAATTCAGTGAGCATGAGTAGGCCCCGGGTTACCAATATTTTCCAGGTCTCTATGGATATTCCGCCATGGCCAATGGCTTTTCCGTTCTTCATACGGGCCAGAGACCTCTCCACCCCGTCAGGGGTAATCGGGCTTATTAAACCACGGTTTGCAGGAAGTTGTGGTGGTGGCACGAATTTGTTGGCCTAGTTGGACAGCTCCTTGAAATGACAGCACCAACGGTCTATGAATGATTCTTCTTTTGATCTTGTTATACTATGTAAGGATAAGGACGAATGTGCGAAAATAAGCGACATCCATCATGTAGGCTGTCTGTTCGTTTGTCCGACGGAAACCTAAACGACAGAAAACGACGAATAAGTTCCGACCAAGTTTACATATATTTAAATATTTTCTTAACTACTAAGCCGATTTTAATGAAACAACTAACCATCTTAGTAATATTGCAATAAATAAATAAATAAATCTTGATCAAACTATCTTTCAAATAGAGAAAACCGCATCCAAATCAGTCCATATATTTGAGAGCTACGATGTCACACACCAAACACAGAGCCACAGATACACCGATACGGCAAATCATAAAAGAAACAAGAAGGGAGAATATTGCCAAAATCTCCACCCTTGGCTTATTATACATAAGACAATTTAATTTAAGGTATTGTACGAGTATGTAAATTAATGTTTTATGTATTTTGTTCTTCTATGTTCTTCAAGACAGGAGTACAGTATGCGAAGTATATCTGAACATTAGTGACTAAAAAACAACCAGTTTGCTTCGACGTCAAATCAATATCCACGTTAATAGTGAATTTGATGATTGGCATTTACAATGAACCTTCTATTTCACATGCCTTGACTTCATTACTTATTAATCATTCCACTTTGATGTTAGAATTAAACTATAAAACTAGACTGTTGTTAATGATACCACAGCATTAGGACTACGATTTAAGTAAGACGGAATAGAACTGTCATTTTCAAACAGATAATCGCAGGCAATTCCAATGAAAGGGCCTATTACTGAATAATTCAATGAACCAATTATATAGAATACAGTGGAACAGTGGAAAGAACTAATTGCATGCGGTATAGTTGGGCCATTATTAACGATCGTTCGGCAGATTGTGTAATTGATAAGGTAACAAACTGGCCGTCAGTCTGTCTGTGCCTGTTAGCAAACAATAGAATGGCAATAGAGCGAAGGGCCGTCAATATAAATCAAGTGGAAGGACTCTGTCAAGCTTGTAGAGTCTGCCTGGGTGGGTACCACCGCTTTATCAATTTCTGCCTACAAGCAGCAATAAGTGCATTGTTGTATGCCGGTTTGAAGGATAAGGTAGCCGGCGCAATAAAGGCATGAGACTAATGTCAGCGACACGCATTTAGGTTTCTTTGATTATCCGCCTCCACCACGTGCCTCCGCTACGTTGCAACTCTCCGCCTCTTCTGTATAATTTGATGTTGCGAGGCCACTAATATCCGCGCTGCGCCGCCGCCGCGCGCCGCGTGCCTCCGCCACGTCTCTTTTGTGTAAACCGCGGCATAAGTCTCACAGTAGAACGCACCTGAGTCGTAGCTACATGTAATGGACGGCAGTACCGCTTTCCATCTGATGGGCTGTAAACGCGTTTTCCATTTAAAGATAAAAAAAAAAATTCCATGTCTATAGCCGTTGGGCACCGCGACCTTATAATATCTTATGCAAACAGGGTTTAAGGCTCAAAGTATACTTTACCTAAGCTTAAATTTACTATGATGGAGGCCAGCGATTGTTGACTAGTACTTATCGATAATTATTGATTATAATGTTAATTTTGCATGCCCATCTAACTTAATCAAGAACGCAATTAAACATGTATGGATATCATGAGGAAATTGCGCTTTGTTTTTGGTGGCTTCTTAGCTTGCTTGTAGAAGAGCTGTAAAATTAACAAATCTATACTAGTATAACACAAAGTCGCTTACCAGCGTCCGTCCGTATGTACCTATGTACTCTTAGATATATTAAACAATGCAACGGATTTTAATGAGATTTTCAACAATAGATAGTGTTTTAAGAGGAAGAAAATTAGGGGTAGGTAGGGATAAAGTAGGTCCTGGTGTACGCGAACGAAGTCGCGCCGGGTCTTCTAGTAAATACTATTTTATTCTCATTGTGGGTAGACCTATAAAATACTACATACAAAAAACTTCCTAGAATCAAACAGCATGCCATAGCGTTTGCAAAACAGAACATTTTGTAATTCAAAGCGGACCCCCATAACCGTGGTCAGGCTTTCAATAAAATAGATTTATTGCTAATATAAACAGTAGCGTGCCGTCCGCCCGTCCATCTGTCTGTCATATTGTCAGTGCTGCGAACTGCGAAGGCATTCCTTTAGTACAGGGAGCGATCTTGTATTCACTAGCGAGGCTTGTAATTGGCATACAATCAGGCCTTATGGCTTGAAGGGCCGTTTTACAATCATTATTTTGAATCCTCGTTATACTAATGTTCGCCTGTTTGGAGTTCGCGATTGCAAGGAGATTCGGTAGATGTATTTTCCACTATAAAAACGTAAAGTAGAAAAAACTTCATTGTTGTACATAAAATTACATAGCATTGTCGGACTTTGTCAACTTTCCGATATTTGCAAGGACGGACCTTGCAACGATCGTAGGAAGCTGATGGAAGCAAGATATACAAAAGCGACTGACGTGGGGTGGGAGTACTATATGTAACAGTGGACGTCCTGAGGCTGGGTTGTAGTCCATCAGCATGACGGATTGAAGGCAAATGAGAAAGCAAGAGATGTCGACGTCGATCCGTTGGTGAGACCTGATATCTGAGGATATACTCGATAAACAGCTTAAAATCCGGATAGGCGTTAGGTTAAAAAAATTTATTACGTGTAAACTGTTGTAATTGTACACCAAAAGTAGCTACTCAAAATCGCGACAATCCAATTTGCTATTCAGCACAATTGACAACCGACACCTAAGAGCTGCTATTCAAAAAATCACTCACGCAACCACAGACATGCACATTGCACCCATTCATTTCATTGCAACCCCTGAACCATCCAACTAAAAGAAATTGGATCCAACCGCATCACGTCAGTGACAGACAAATCTGCCCAATCTGTGATATTTAACACTTCCCGTCAAATGCAATAGCCGAATACATTTGATATGAAAGGGAATGAGTAACTCTCGAAATGCCTGGCGAATAGAAGCTTTGTTGACACTAAAATGAGATAGATGGACGACCTCGACGCAGATAATACAATAGTATATCCTAGTCGTCTGGTATTTATGAAACACTGTACTGCACCAAATATATCATCAAAGGCGTAGTTGAGTTCCCAGATCATTAAAATCTGGACGCCTTCAAGGCTAGACTGAATAGGCTGTTCCTGGACAGATATGCTCCATCTTCGGCCGCATCGTCACATACCACTTGGTCAAATGCCTGGCTAGACTAATAGAAATAATCAACCTACATTTCGATTTACTTGACAATGTTCCTTCGACCTCGACCTCACTTAGACCGGGCGAAGTGGAGAAGATTGAGTAGGAAAGCGGACCCTGGCAGAGGCTGGGATAAGCGCTAAGACGATGATGAAGACGATGATGTTCCCTCCCATTCTCCCGCTCATTCATTGAGCAAGGATTCCATTCAATTTTCAAAAGAATGGACCCCAAGCCGTATCTTCTAAAATTTCAATTGCCTGTACGTAGTAATAACTATGTTGGCTGGTAGGTGCTACAAGCATTGTTGCCAAAATGCAATCGGAAGCTAATCCGACAACGGGATAACAAGGTGTCGTGTTCGGCCGGCCGCTCGACAAACGTTTGCACAATGGACGGATTACAATGCTTGCTTTGCGAACAGTTGTGATTATTTTCGGATTTGTGACGGCGTAGCGGATTTAAGACTCAATAGAGGGCAGTAAGATCGACACAATGATTGCATGTTCTTTGCGGTTCTCTTATTTAGATAAATAGTTTATTTTGAATAGCTATACGGACAAGCGTGAAGGTTTTTGCCACTATTAGTTATGCGATATATTGTAGAGACATGGCTATTGATGGACAGACAAAAGCGAAACAAACGTCGATGATTTTGGACTCGGCATAGGGATGTGTAAATGACTTTCTAAAATTAGTAATTACACATTTTATCGTGTGCCAAAACCACTTATTTCTCTAATATTATAATTACACGACTATTTGTTATGTTTTTCCTGTTTTTCCTTATAGAGGTTCATCTAATTTGAAAAACATCCTGGCAATTATGCGGCCTTTTTCTGATAAGTAATCATAATTTTTCGATGATCAAAACATACCTATTGAATAAACATTGCAAATTGTAATGCTACTTATTGGACCAAATATTGGACCCCTAATCACCCTAATAACGCTCAATAGACTTATTATGTCATCCGACTCTCATATTGTCACCTCTATTATCCTGGCCTCTATTAGCCCATGACATGACAGGCTCTATTCTTCTGCCACCAACTTACACGTTGCAGTCACCAAACAATATCCTCAAGAACTTTCAACTTTATTCCTAAACTGTTAAGGTGTATGTTGTATTATTGTCGTGGCATAATTTTGGTCATCAGACAAAAGGGAGTGACGTCTCCCTGTGGTCATTTGACTCCGTGAATCTCGTATTACGTGTGTACAAACAGGATTTCGTATGCTGCCCAAATCCCTGACGCAAGCAAGACGTGTTATTGTCGTATCTGTGATATTGAGCACATTGCCTATTGTGCTTGGGCTCCGAATTTCGGATGTATATTGTGTGGGCAGAAGCGGTGGTGAATAGGGATTTTTGCTAATCTTATAATAACATATACTGAAGAACAGACGGCGATGGATAGTAGGTTCTCGATTTCTTCATTGTTTGGTGCCTTGTTGATTATGTAATGGAACTTTACCTACCTGTATTCTGTTAGTAGATTAGTAGGCAGAGATATACAATATTAAAAAGAAATTGAAAATTCTTTCAGTAAGTAGGTGCATTATTTCCGAGGGATATGATGCGCTTTGTTCACGGAATTGCAAAGAGGTGCAAGCTCAGAATATTATATGGAAAATGTAAGGGGTTTAAAAATATAGTTTATACCTAAAGGCATGTGGTAGTTTCGTTAAATGACATTTGATTGACTCGCATTATTTTAACAATGTCAAAAGAAATGAAACTTTATTCCACATATAAATAACTCTAAGAAGTCCTCCCACAAACGTCAAAATATCATAAAAAGGGGTCCATTCATGCAGCTAATGTTCAATCGTGAGAAGAATAGTTTCTACTCGACTACACCGAACATGAGATGCTTTGTTACTTCTACATTTGACGGTTCGAAATTGCTCTAGACCTAGGTAATAGAATTTCGGTGCATGAATTGCTTCTAGTTTTTATTGTAATGACTTTTTAGGGTTTGATCCGTCTAGGTCGAAAAATTTACTTGTATTTTACAGGATGTAGGTACTATTTTCTGAACTAATATTATAAAGAGAAAAGATATCTGAGCTTAATGAATATTGTGATTCATTGCATACATGTTACATAGTTTATTACTTAGGACAAATGGTACAGCAAACACACAAACACGAGAGAAAACGTTGAATTATACAAAATATAGAGTTACATTTTTATATTTATTTTACGGTTAAAGTATTTTTATAAATCACTATCCCTTCAGTAACTTTAAGATAAATATTCTCCTGCATCCAGGTTCAACCATCTTCTTTTGGATTTTAATGCTCTAAAATACAGATAATAACATCAAAATAATTCTAAATCGTCTCATAATTTCGAACCCCAAAAATCAAACCAAAAATTAAGTTAACCACCTCCATTTTAGCCTGTCAATATTAACCTTGGCTTCGGTTTTTAGACCAGAATTATATTGTTCAATGTTAGACCTCGCCGCGGGTCAGAATTAGTCCGAGCTTACCAACCCAGTAGTTAACTCCAATCCAACATTATACGTCTCCTCAAATCATTATAATTTATAGCCTATTCGCTCAGATCAATCACTGATGCCCAAAAACGGTACTCCAAAAAGGCGTAAAGGGCTCCCAATCCACCTAACAAGCATTGGCTTATGTCGATTCACGCGACCCATTTCGGGTCTAAATTAGGGACTGTAACCAGCGATTAGTGGGTCGCCGCGTGTTATTTGGCCCCACTTTGGGGCAAGGTTTAATTGCGCTTAATACACCACCGTTTACAAATAATGTACGTCCCCTCTGATGTAGAAAAAATGAGGTAATACCAGTGCTGGAGACAGACGTCATAGCTGCAATTATGGTTGTCAGCTTGGTGTGTGGACGTTGGTGTTTTGGGACATGCCTCCTTATGAACAAATTGAGCTTTAACCCACGTTTTTGTTTGTGTTGACCAGTTTTTACTAAAAATAAAATAAAATAAAAATAAAATTCACTTACTTCAGACATAGTAGTCCATATTTTACATTATACATAGATTTAAGATGTCAGATTAAAAATATGATTACTGCAATGTCAAATAATTAAATTACCAGTTAACAAAGTCAAAATTTCTAATTAAAATGTCAATGTATACAATATAATGTCCAATCAAATAAATTAAATTGCAACTTTTTAAATGTCAAGATTAACGTCATGTAGAAAATTGATAAAATAAAATAAAAAATTAATTTAATTAAACTAGGTATTATTTAACGTAAAGCCCATAAAACGACCCAGTATACTAGAGTCCATTCTGTCTGCTATCATCACCAGGATGCCGTTACAGCTCCCCCTCAATCTCTTTATGACCGACGCAGTATTTCTACGCATTATAGTATAAAAATCATCTACATGTGCATCCGCAAACATTCGCAAACATTCGCACTACAGAAACAGTTTTTGCGTGTAGGTAATTTATTTTTCACACCTCCTGCGCGACAAAGTCCAATTTCGTATCAAGAAATGTCACCGCAAAGCATGGTGTTGTTACCGACATGGCGATAATAATGTATGAAACTTCTCTAGGGAATGAAGTGGTTTTAATTTGCAATGTTAAAATTCTTATGAGATCTATTAACTTTGTAAAGAGACTTTATTAAAAAATCGCAATCGAGTACCTATATCGGGGTATCTATCACACCCAACAATAATAATCAGCCCATTGCCATTGATCTGCTTATTAGATGAGGAGTACACAATGAAGGCTAGACCGAAGTTGGTACCAACATTATCGATAAAATGGTTAGCAATATTGCAGCACTATTGCCGAACCAATTGGATTACACAAAAAAGGCTACACCGAAGTTGGTACCAAAGTTATCGATAAAATGGTTAGTACCAGAGCAGCACTATTGCCGAACAAAATTACCGGGGCATGATCGAAATTAATAACCAATCAGCGCAAGCCACGTCGGCGCGACGTGCCTTGTACTTTTTGCAAGTCAAATAGGTTAGCCGTTAGACCGGCCCGAGTGATTTTATGCTAATACCCGCGTTTATTATGCAAAATGTGGGTTCTGTTAGGGAGGGGACGCTGTTTTGTCGATAAGTAGAGTAATCATAAGCAGGGTGGTCGTGTTTGAATGTGTACTCGATTGAACTGCGATCTAAGTAACAATGACTAACACGAAAGTATTTTATTTTATACCTGTTACGATGTGTAATTTGTAGATAAATAAAATAAGTAAAATTTAGTTGGTGGATTGTGTGACGACATTTTAGTATACTAAATTTAGGTGCCATACCGATGTTAACATCAGTAAGTGTATGCACTATTCCTTCTAAAGTTTCTTAGTATGGCGTACGAGTGGAAAGTTTAATGACATTTGATGGCGGTTTATAGTTGAAAGGGAATCGGTTGACCTTATGGAGCAAACCTGATAACCTAATCACCGCGCAGGAGGAATAAAAACGTTGCATTTCGTTACAACGGGTAATTTTCAGACTACTTAAAAAAGCAAAAAGTGTAAGTTCGGCGTGCCTCACTTGATAGCGCTACTTACACAGGATTCTCAAGTAAGGATACTTAATTTTAGTACCTTTTCTGAGAAGAGAGCGTAAAATGTCTACATTTTAAAACCTATTGTTTAAAATCTCCCATTTCAACACATTCCGAATCAGCAACAAACAGATAGCCGTACTTATGTGTCAAAGTAATGAGTCAAAACAGGTTTATTTTAAAACATCGATATCGATAATATCGCAATATTACTACCCCGTCAACCCTTCAACCGCCGTTGGGGTTGCGGTCGCCAATTTGCGTTTTAATTAACTATTCTAGCGGTGCGCTTGTTTTTGTTACAAATTGTTTTTCGCGCCACGATTTCGACGCGACGTCGAGTTTTCGTTGCATTGACGTCGCTTAATGGGACGTTTTGCATTTGCGATTATGAAGGGGTTAGAGGTTAGAGCTAGACGGTTTTATACTGGTTTGTTCCTATTCGGTGGATTATCATCATCATCCTGGCGTTAGCCCAGATTGTTCTCTCTGGTCCCGGTGTCCGCCTTTCTACCAATACGCTTGGTCCTTAGTATCCTTGCTGATGAGTTTGCCATCGCTTCTTGGGCTTGCCTCTTTTTCTCATACCTGGCAGAGGTGACATGGTCAGACATTTGTTGACTACGCGAGACGTTGGCAAACCATCGAAAGCGACACGCGGGCAAAGCGGACGTGAAGGCCACCGCGACTGTGGGCGTTTCGGACGCAGTCGTTCCGTGAAATTCCACATATCTACCGCATCATCTTCATTTCTGTGTCGCAAAGCTCCTGCGCGTTCCCGTCCGGCGGATGAAAAGTACAATTACACTATTTACACAGGCCAAAGGTAGATGTCACTTTAATACTGATAGTAACAACACATATGGGTGTAACTCAACGGAAACAAAGCTCGTGATTCGATACGAAGAATTCCTTTGCAGATAAAATAGTTTAAACCCTGTTGTAAAAAAAACGAGATAACTTGGACACCTTAGATCTCCCTCTGGGAACTTTCTGCGTGCAATCTGATTATGCACATTTTGAACACGGATCTAAACCCCCTCCGGGTTTAGAGTTCCTAAGATACGTAACCGATTAAAAAGGCCGTTAAGCCACAGCGGGAAAGATTGTGTCGGAATTTCACCAGTTCAGTGTTTAATTCAGTGCGCACCCCGTCCCTACGGGGTGTCGCATCCGATGAAACCTGCAAAGCCTTCCCGGCTACAGGTGCTCCCAGGGGGTGTTTAGTACGTATGCGCATCTTTTTTTTTTTCGAGTCGTGCATAACCAGTCCGGCCGGCCGGCTGGTACTCATGAGAGTTCACCTCCTCCCTCTCAACCGCTATTGCGTTAGGAGCAAAAAAGGTCGGAATTTCGATTGTTACCTATCCGGTGTATGCAAACTTTCTTGCGATGGAGGAGGAAAGTAAAGAGATATATAAAATTTCAATCATTGGGTTTATTAGAAAAATATATTTTTTTATTGAGGAAATATCTGAATCCTCGCGGTTTACACCCATGCACCGTTCGGATATCTGTAAACATTGAGCTATCCGATGTGATCCCGTTATTTTTCCGGGATGAAAAGTATCAAGATACTTAGGAAGGATCTCTATTATATCTGTAGTTTCGAAATTTACCGCGGTCAGACTATAATGTTAGTATACCTACCGTTAGGCATACTAACTATACGATTCAGACATACAAATAGTCGCTGCGGGAACTTTGTTTATTAATATGCGTAGGTAATGACAGGTTTCTGCCCCAGTTCTGAGGTCGCATTTTTTTCACACTGTGAAACCTACAGCCTCGCCTAAACGAAACGAAGGCTGTCTTACGGGCAGTCGGTTTCATTCCTGGTCATTGGACACCTGTCATTTGATTTGATATTTGCCTTATTTTGTGTTTATAGTGCCACAAACTTACCTGACCCAGTGACTGCGTGGCTGCTTTTAGCATTGACTGTCATTTCAAATACATTTCTAAATGAAAAATTTCAGATAAATTTATGGCTCTGTAAATTATGGTAGGTTGCTTAACATTAAAATATGCTAACTGTATGACAAGAGACTTATTGGGGATACAAATCTTTTTGTTTTTTTCGTTTTTCATGTTTGATTGTAATTAATTTTTATCAGCAGTCTGTAAATTTTACTGAATCGGATAAAATTGGACTGAATTGGATAAAATCTATGCCTATCAAGATTTGGATGTAGTTAATCTCTAGAAAAGGGCCAGGCAGTCTACCACTCTGTTGCGGTACTCCATCAACCCGTGCATCCTAATGACTTCGCGGACATTCGGACCGCATCCGTCACAGTTCCAAGCAGAAGAAGTCGTAAGCATAACTCGGTACAAAATAACAAAACGCCCTTACACTGCGCCGCCATCCACCCTATGAATATTAAATAAACATGACATCCCTTTACCGTAAGCAGATTTTATAAAGGGCCGTTTTTTAAATGGCGTCGCCGGGGAAACCCATTTCGCGAGAATGGGTTGGATTCGTACACATACCATTCAAGAGAATAGACTCCGCATCCATAAACTTTGTTTTCCTTAGGTAAACTAGGCCATAGGTAAGTTAAGCAGGTGGTAAAAAAGATGTATCCAATATAGATATAACAAGTTTGGTATCCACCACGGGGTACCTCCCCTAAATAAGCTACTGTTCACGATCGTAGCTGCAGACAACCCCGTATGCAGAAAATGTGTGGTAGGGCTAAATGACTACAGAACTGAAGCCTTACTGGGCACAGGGTCTTTTTAAAAGGCTTGTGATCGCCCAAGTAGGCTGGCACAAAGGACCGCGCTTGGAACTCGAGTGGAGATCGCAGTATTGAAAAAGCACAACAGAAAACGCTACCATTTTCTGTATTAGGGAGATCTGAGCTCTGTATTGGTCTGGTCTTTGCCGCCTTGTTGAAAACCCCGTAAGGGGCAAGGGTTGGAGCTACATTGTAAATTGTGATAAAATATACCTTTCATGGGTTAACTCAGCCCACATCCAACTCAGCCTGCGTGCTGAAATGACCACTATCAAAGTTGTGTTTATATTTTTAAACATAAGTACGGAATGTGGTGTCTAGGAACGGTGGGTGCGCGGTCGACGCCCCCGCAAACCACCGGTGTCCCGGACAATTGTAAGTTATGGCTGCGTCCGCTCCTAATTTAGGAGCGTCGAGGAGGAATATTAAAAAATACTGGCCATATAATTTACGATCATTTATCATAACGTTTGCCATAGGTTAGATTGCTGACCTAGCCCTAGTTTGTGATGACTTCATTATCATTTTTATTATTACGTCATAACATTTTGACAGGATGCCGAAGATTGCGCAAAGTGGAGAAGAAAACGTACGAAAGCAGATCCTGGCAGCAGAAGCTTGACCGCTCGGAAGATGATGATGATTTTGACAGTTTATCTCTTTTGTACTACCTATCAAACCTAGACGGAGAATAATATAATCCAAGCTATCAAACGTCAAAAACATAGAATACGTCTTAAGACGCAGTCCTTGGTATATGGTACATGGCACTGCGTATCGATTATAACACTACGACCTCTTTACCACTTTTCCACCTCTATGTAATAAGTGCTGCTGTAGTACTGTGTGTACTAAGTACCAGTAAGCGACCCTGTCCATGCTGAACGTCGTGAACAAAACAAAACAGATTGTCGTAAAGCTAGAACATAGTGAGCCGTCAAGCAAAGTAAAATTGAGTCTTCCATTTGGCGTGTTCTACGTAGCGTGGAAGGCGACGCGCCCCGTCCGCGCCTGTCCGCTTACGGTAAGTGGAAAAGGTCCTCTACTTTAGAGACAGGGAGACAGCGGAACAACTTTGTTCCATTGCTGTAGCTATACTGTCTTTTTATTTAACAGTGTCAACTGAGCACTGTGAAAGATGGAAAGCGGAATAACTGTCGCCTACTTAAAATATCTACGTTTTATGCACTGCAACTTTTTCAGACTGTAAAGGTTTTGACGGTGATAATGCATCGGCTATTTGGTACCATAAAACGGGTGTTACGTCCACACCCGTTCAATAATGCTTTACAAATCATTATTGAAAGCAGATTTTAATGAAGTACTTTTCCTATGTTTATTTGTCTACGCTTACAAGTAACATACGCGCATCGACTACCGTGTATGCGCAGTCACCGAACTGCCAACATGCTGATTGAACAGGAATGTCTATAGGCAGCGGTGACCAGGATCCACTTGCCTGTTTGCCTACCAGATGACATAAAAAAAGGAATCGCGTTGCCCCTGAAAGAAATTGAGCAGCCGGGCGTTACCGAACGAAATGAGAAGACAGCACAGTAGCACGTTTGCTACACGTTAGCTACGCGTTAGCTACGCGTTAGCTACGCGTGGGCTACGCGAATGCTAAGCGGTGGCGACCCGAACTACCCGACCCGACTACGTGGTGGCTACGAGAATACTACGCGGTGGCAATGCGAACGCTACGCTTTATCTACGCGACCGCTAAGCGGTAGCAACGCGGACACTACGCCGTGGCGACTTGGACGCTACGCGGTGGCTACGACAATGCTACGACGTGTACGTTACGCTAAGTGGTGGCGGATAGCTTGACGAATGCAAGAGGCACAAATCTAAGTTTTGAAAGGCTACGTCCAGGCCTATGTCCAGTCATAGAAGACTTGCTGATGTTAATGATAATGACGAAAACGTACAGGCGGAACCTTAACACCGTATTTTACCATGCAACTGAGCGGCTAGATATAAAATACACGATATTGTTGAGTTGTTGCAGTAAGCACGAAAGTTAAACAAGTGAATGCAGACACTTACAAACGAGCGTTGTCTGTGCTCGTCCAATGTGCCGTAAATAATAGGTATGCGGAAAAATACTGCAACTGGTAGGGTTGGCACACAGGCTAGTACATGAAGGTACTAAGTACTAAGGCCTTAGGGTCTTCTTACGACGCTCGCAGTAAAATTGAATTGCTAGCCGGGAATTATTGCCTTGGTGGCAAATAGCTTCAAAACTATTATAGGAAAAACATATCTAATAGCTTTTAACTAAAGAAAGATGCATAAGAAGTAGATAGTCAAGAGAATAGAGATATGCAAACATTACTCTGGCAAGAAATCGATTATGACGCAAATAAGTAACAACAAGTAACAATAAAATAAGAAAACAAGTTGATTAATCATTTATTACTATTACGATCCAGAAAATCACCAAGAAAGCTATTTTAATATTACGACCAAGAAAATTACTATAAAGAAAGTGGTTTTGACGATCACGTAGTTTGGTTGGTTTATTATTCCTTTGGTCCAAATATTTTAAAAACTTGGAAATTGAATATATTATATTTAAATACACTGTTTTCAAAATGAACAAACCTCGATTACAGCATAAATTCCCACGAGAGCTAAATTTTTCGGTGAAAAAGGTACGTTTTCTTCTGTGTGGTAGTAGTATGATATTCTGAAAAAGCTAGCACACCATCGAGAAGAGCGGAAATATATAAATAACTCTTCTCTTAAAATGAGTAACTAATTCAGAAGCTATCTCCCTCAACTTTGCAGCAACCCTACACTCTCTGCCATAACTTACAAATTTAACGACAAAAAGCTACGCCATTTAACGTGAAATACTGCGGCGTGAGACAGCTTTCATATCACACACAGGATGCGGCAATGAGGGGACCTTTCCATTGCTGTTCAGAAGTTCATGCTGTTTGGGATATTTTAGTTGTTTTGACATATTTAGACTTACATTGGGTAACATCGCCCTTTTATTAACCACCGACGAAAAAAGAATGGTGTCATAAGTTTGACGTTTAAATTTGTCGATCTGTGTGTCTGTCTGTGGCTTCGTAGCTCCCACACGGTAGGTCCGATTCGGATGCGGTTTTCTCTGTGTGGAAACCAGTTTTTCTTTCTTTTGGACACAATAAACTATTTATTATTATTATTATTAAACATTAATCGAGATTGCCCTTAGCTTAATTTAAGATAACCGGTTCAGAAGTAATATTTGAGTATATGTAAACTTATTCTGAAATTATCGGCTTTTTCTGTCGGTTAGGTTATAAAAGATGATGAAAAAAGATAAATATTTATTAGTTAGATACATACAAAATATTAACACAGACCATTAAAGAAAGACTAAACTAAAACCTTATAACAAGTTACAAATATTTTCGTCACCGTAAACTAAACTATATTAAAAAAGGTGTACAAAACCTGGGTCTCGCGGTAAGATAATCGGTTGTGCTCTCGCGCACGAGGGCCTGCGGTCCGCCACCATAATCCAGGATTTGGCAGATCAGATAATCACAGTTGAGCGAGTGCCACCTGACCTCCGTGACCCTCCTACCAGGGTAACCTGACTAGATTCGAAGATGATGAAAAAAGCTATTCAAGAGAAAACGCTGCTGCCCATTTTATGGTTTGCGAAAGTCGGGTATATCTCTTTAATATTCGCATCCTATCCTATTATTACTTAACAAAAACTACTGAACGGTCTTTTATGACATTTAGCCATAAAGTAGCTTATAGGTCGCTCTCACAAGCTAGTAAATAATCACTTTGGCAATTTGACTCCACAATTACACCCTCAAACCCCAATACTAATCACAAATTACGCCGAATCCAAATTATCTCTGGGGGACCGTCTGAAAAACAAAACCATAAACATTATCACCGAGAAATCCATGGAAGGCGTCATAACGCGCCGCAGGCTTATCGGCGGCAGTAAATCTCCACTTTATCTATATGTGATGACACCTAGCGTGAACTTTACGCCTTCCCGTACTATCGTATTATCTAATGACAATTTATGGGCAAGCGGACAGACTAATGAAATGGATTTTTGTGTGTTTATCGCTTTTGTCGTGACATGAATCATATTTGATGGCTTTGATGGGCTATTCGCGCTACTGTCGTCGTGTTGTTATCAAGCATTTTATGTCGTGCTCGTCTTTGGTTAGGGTTTGAAGCTTGCCTTATTCGTTCTGCGACTGCGCAGGCCAAGTATGGAGGTTATGGCAATACGGTTCGCTATAATGGAGGAGGCTTTAGTACAGTAGTAGCCTGTTATATAGTTTGGTGATATAGATGGTGAATTGTAGCATTATTGGTGTCAGTTACCAGTTACCATCTCTCTGCCCGTTTACTACTGAGACCTATAAAATAAACGCGACAATTACAGGTGCCTTGTTATTGTGCTGTAACAAATATTATGTCGAAAAAGGTAACTTTGTAAATTATCATGACAAATAAGTCAGGGAAAATTTTCTTAGAGATTCGACAGGTAAAATCTGTCAATTAGTGCCTTTATTCAACGTGTTTTTAGTCTGATAATTTTGTTACTATTTACCTGTTGCGTTTGGACTTAATTGACATTTTTATTAAACGGAATTCATCGACTTATTTGTTAATAAATGACAAAATTTACAGTTCTCTGTATTAAAAAAGTGTATCACTGTGACCATTACTGATTTATTGTGATCGCATCTTTTAGTTCAGTGCTAATCCCTACTTCTATGAAATTGTCGGATCACGCTTATTAAACAACCTCCTTGTGTCACCTATCAAAAGTCAATATTTCTTTATTGAGTAGGACATAACATATCTCTTTCAATAGTCAAAGAGGAGAGGGTAGGAAAGTAAGAAGGAAACACTGACATGTTGGCCACGCCAGGACCGGACATCCACATGCCGACAACGGCCGGACCGTATTCGACAATACCAGACAAAGCCGGTCAGTGCACGACAATGCCAAGCAGAGCCATACCGCGCTCGAAATATTATATAAGAACCTATATTATACTTAAGAAAATACAAATAAGATATAACACTAGCTGCGTTGCCACGCTGAATGGCGATAGACAGCCACTGCAACAGGAACTCTGCTAGTGTTATAGGCACCTTTGCACCGGGAATGACAAAGAGTGGGTTAAACATCTAGATTAAGTTTTATGACGAAGTTGTACGGAGATCTTGTTTTAAGTTTTTTATTTTGACTATGTAAATTATGTTGATGTTGACATTCTTTTAATAAGTTTTTGACAATAAGATATAAAGACAAATTACATACAAAAATACTATATGAAAGTAAGTATAGCGTTAAGCGTAACAGCAAAACGTTAACATTCAAACGAATGCGTTCAATTAATCAGCGTTCAGGAGGCGTGGGCGCGTTAATTCGGCGGATGAAAAGTTAAGCTATTAAGGGAGGGACGGCCGGACGGTTTTTTCACGAACACTCTTAATCTTACAAGGGTAGGGTGGCCATGGTGACGGTTTGCTGGGTGAGAAGTGCCGCGAATTTTATTTCATCAGCTTTGTTTAGATCAAGCCGGTGAAGATGTAGTAGTAGCTTTGTTTTCTTTCAGGTGCACCACCTAAGGCTTTTGGGCAGTTATATGGTTAAACGATGGGCGCGTTCAACACTGCGATCTCCAACGCGCCTGCCAAGTGTGGAGATTATGGCAAAGCCTCCTACTAACAAGGGTATCTAGTCAACAGTGGACTATTTTAGGATAGGGATGATGACAAATAGTGCAAAGTAGGTTAATCTAAGTATTTTGGATTAATCAAAAATTAGCAAAAATCTATTATTGCGACGGGCTTTGTTCTCCGCCTTTGTTTGTGACTGATACTGATGATAAACTTTGTTTGGTTATGCCAAATACCTGTATAATATCTCAAATAATGTCTCTGTTTGAGTAAGATAGGCTGCATATTTAAATAAACTTGTAGATAACGATGTTTAGGTGATGCATGGTTTGACTTGCTTATGACATAGACAGAAGTTATTTAAGCACACAAACACATATTTTAAGGGTATGTTCCGGGTTTCCCACTGCGAGCCTTTGTTAACGAGTATCCCTAACACCCGGAGACCCGGAACATACCCTTAAATTGTGTGATAATAACCGCGATAGTTTAAAACATTAGGCTTGATGTCCACTCGCGCGGTACAGTGCACTGCGCGGTGCCACGTCACGGTGAGAACCAAAGAAACGGTGGTGTTATTCTGGTTTTTCAAATTAGGCAACGTTCGCACGAGAAATTTTAAGCTAGGCAACGTTTGCACGAGAGCTTTTTCGATCCTTTTACGCGCGTTATTTTAAACGTAAAAAGTGAAAGGAGATTTTTTTAATCTGCCGACTCAAATGAAACCAAGAGAAACGTACGAAAAGGATATCATTCAATTTGGATTAAAACACTTAAAGTACCGGCCCGAAAAATATTATGCAATTTTCAGATATAGCTTACAGTTTCTATAATTTTTTACTATAATGCCAAACCTGTACGCCCACCACCCCCACCACTATATACCACTGGGCGTACGTACAGTAGGTACTAAGTATCGCTATTTTACGTCGGACGTGCAGATTTGACGTCATAGTCAAAACAATGTTAAGAACTGTTTTCTCTATTTTTTAACTGAAAAGTATAACATTATAAACATGTAAAGAAATTGGACCACCTTGATTGGTCTTTCCCGAATACTATGATAACTGAGAATTTTTACCCAACTTCGAGGAAGCCAAGGAAGGGTAATGAAGTTAACAGTCTATGTATGAAGAAGCCACAGAGATTTGTCAGGACCGTAGCAAGTGGAACAATGTGGTCTCTACCTACCCCTACGGGATAAAGGCGTGCCCGAATGAATGTGTGTCATTCAAAGACTTTCTTTAAAAGAATGTAGATCTCCACAAAGACTATCATTTCTATTTAGGAACTAGTGTTGTAGGACTAATAGTTTTAGAGTTATTACAGTTTTACGTTTGACAGCTGTCATTCGAAATGTAGATCTTGACGAGCACTACCATTTCTCTTCAGGAACTAATGTTCTAGGAGCGATCGCTTCAGAGTTACCACAGTATTAAGCTTGACAGCTGTCATCCGAAATGTAGATTTTTATGAGCACTATCATTTTTCTTCAGGAACTAATGTTCTAGGAGCGATCGTTCAAAAGTTTGACAGCTGTCATTCAAAACGTAGATCTTGACTAGCACTATAATTTCTCTTTAGAAACTAGTGTTTCAGAACCAAACACGCCATATTTATAATTCGAGATGACGCAAGGACCACGAAAACGAAACGAATACGATATTGGTACAGAATCAGAAAAAGGGGAGGGGCTTATACATAAGCGGTCAATTTTTTTTTGACTAGGTCGACTTCCTATTTCATTCACACGTGTTATATCTGTACTTAAAAAGGTAGACAGATATACGAGTATGTGAGTGAACTATGTCGCATAAGGAGGAAAGATTCGAACTGTTGGTAAAAAGAAACAGTCAAATTTGACTCATGTTGACATCTACTGATATCGCGCCGTACGCTGCATGATAGGGGCAAATTTAAAAAAATTTTAGAAAAAGTGCGTAGATCAGAGTTAACATTTCGGGCTTGGATTGCGGGTTTTGCCCCTATCTTGCAGTGTGCCGCGCGGCGCACCTCTTCAATATGAATCGGCACTTATGTTAGAAACACATATTGTTTGTTTTCTTTTATTATCATTATTTTAGAGACTGTGCTCTTGCGCGACGCGCGAGAGCCCGGGGTTCGCCTTCTAACTTCTCCTTGTCCACATAGAGATAAACAAATAATTTACCTCCATTCATTTGCTACCATATTTACTCTATATAACCTTGTGTGTCCAGATTATAGTGTTCAGAGAACACATTTAAACATATAAAGGCAACTATAAAAACCAAAGCGATTTGTCGTCCACCTACGTTGTCGTGTGTTCCATAAGCGAAAAGGTCAAAGGGCTCGTTCTTAAAAAATGTTTTCTCAGTTTTAATGAACAAAAACACTATGGTCACCCTACGATTTTCGTGCAAGACAAATAGTCGGCCCTTAAGTATTAATTTGGACGACTTCTCCCAAACAGCTCGTTTCTCTCTGTCATAACACTCCTCTATATCTCTTTTCTCTCATTCTTTCTGAACACGATTCTGTTTTTAATTGCCTTTTGATGTTTTTGGGGCGAGCATTTTTGTTCTCCCTATATGTATTTAGTCGTGTATTTAATCAGATTGATTTTGGTCATTCATTTGCAGTTGATCCAATGATCTATGAGTCTGACTAATATATTATGCCTATTAATAAAATAAATAATAATAAAAAATTAATTCAAATTCACACAGCGCCATCTACTCCCAAAGTAAGCAAAGCTTGTGTTATGGGTGTTAGATAACTAATAAACTACTTATAAACTACTATATGTATACGTTTTTTAATAGTATGTATATTACACCCTGACCCACAACAGAAATTAAATCTGCAAGTATATTTAAATAGGTGTTATACGGTAGTCAATGTATTTGCTTATCCTTTGAACTATTTCTGTGCCAGGTCTTTTCTTTTATGATATCGTTAATATCTATTTTTCCGGTAGTCCGCTTGCCTGTTTCTTTGTTTCAGTTCTTTAAGAAAATGTTAAAGAGGTTTTTACTTTGCATGATCACGGAAGGCAACTCACGGAAGTCATGCCTATGAACGTTTGCAATATCGGAAGTCCCTTGGTATTGCAAACCTGCTTACAATCACGCAGGCCGTACCTAGCTACCTAGTTTCTTGTGGATAACGTATTTCGGTATCGCGTACAGTACATAACATCATCGCAGCCCATGACAGTCTACAGCTGGACTTCTTACCCACGAAAGGGCAGGTTAACATACGTAATTATATTTAATATCTAACTTTTGACCTACCACAAAAATAACTCATAAACTGTAGTCATTGTGTGGCCACTACGGATGTCAAACACGACAGAAAAAAGCAGAGATACCTAACGAAAGGATAAAGACGTCAATATACGAATCGACGCGGTGGACACGACAGCTCAATAGATACTCCAATTGAATAGACAGCTTCTCAGCTTGTCGATTGAATTGAAATAGTTTACAGCAGGCCAAGAACGTCGGTGGCCTATATCTTATAAGTCGGACTCGTTAGCTAGACGTACCGAGTTCGATGACCAGTGCCGCCATGTGCCAATGACGTTTTTCTTAGTTAAATACAATTTTTCTGTAATCCCATGTGTAGCCTTTGTTCGACTGTACACAAGTGGAACGGTGAGGGAAAACATCGTGAGGAAACTTGCAACAATCTGGTTAGGTCCCTATTAACCGTGTCATAGAGATCAGATGGCAATCGCTCTACTGTAATTACCTGATCTGCCAAACACTGGATCATGGTCAATGCGACCCCGGGTACTTGCGCACAAGGGGAACAACCGGAATATTGACGCAAAGATGATGATAGATTCTTGGATCTGACGAGAGTTACAGTCTCGGAGTGTCAAAGGAAGCGACTCTCTGTTGACTCTCTAAGGTCTGAAAGCGACCGATTGGGTCCATCCAGTAGGTTCGAACCTTCACCCGCATAGAAGGCTTCCACTCCAACCGACTGTCAACTTCAAACGTACCCTTCTGAATGACGACGGCAACTTATCAAGCAATTATTCGTTATCAGGGCCGGCCTTATCTCCCGCTCGATTTACAGCCGCGCAGCCACCTCGGCCTCACATTTAACAGTTATAACGTCGTAAATTTAACTGTTATTGTTACTGTTCCCTGTTAAAATTAACGATTATTGTGAGACATCGCGCCGGGCTGATAGCTGACGACATTGCCGGGAGCGAGGGTGGGTGGATGTGCTGTTTCGACGTAATTTTGATCTGATGTAGGGTTTTCAAAGTCAAAGTAAAATAATTTTATCCAATTGGGTTTTATATAAACGCTTATGAATGTCAGTTACAATCACAAAAAATGCTATGCGCCACGGTGTGAGCTCGGTGTGTTTAGCCCGGTAAGGGTTGTTTAAAACCCGACAGATAAAGATGTGTGTAATAATTTACGTCTTTGACGTGTGTTTCTGTGTGTCTGTCTGTAGTATCGTAGCTCCCGAACTGATAGAGCGATTGGAGCAAAAGCATAATCAAGATGCTTTTATGTTATCGGTTTAGTAGTTATTAATATTTGTGTTTTAGACTTTGTCGGGGGCTAAAGCTAGTTTTACTGATATTAAAAATATTTTTCAATGTTTTATTTCAATTTCAATAAAACAAAGAAACAAATAAAGCAATCCGAAATCCAAAGTTTCAAAAACACACCCATTACTAGCTAGGTATTTTGTACCTGTAGGTACCTGTTCAAACGAAGTTTTCTCGTATCTCGGATGCAGTATTTTCCTACATAGTGACTGTCCGGCCCAGAAATAAAAAAAATTGTGGAATTCTCAGACTTCAAAAGTAATGCCGCATCAAATTGTATTCCTACTTCAACCCAAAACATACCTATAGAGCTTGTATAGTCTCATATTTAAATGAAGGTCTGAAAGAGTGGGGATGGCTGATAACAAAGAATTACGGCGACAATAGACCGATACACAGACAGACAGACGGCTTTTATATTGGTGTCAAATGTTAAGAAAAGATAGTGCTCAAGGAGACGCTTTTGATGGATTTAGTTATGTGCGTTTCCAATGGATACGACCGGGAATAAATGTTTAGGTATATTAAATACATGTCGTGTCTTCGCTAGGCAGGATAATAGCTGGATACGTCGTGTATGAGCAGTCTGTTCTTAATTGAAGTGTTGTGCCATAATCCCCATGTTTGGCAAGGAAACACTATACAATACTGAGTGGTTCAGTTGGTTAACCTGCCACGCAGAGGTCAAGGGTACGATTTCCGGCCGAGCAGAAATTGGAACAAAGAATTTTAGTTTCTGCTACGGGTGTTATATGTATAATACGTACTTATTTAAAAAAATATATATATGATTAGATTATCAGTTATATAGCACCCATAAAACAAGCTTTGCTTACTTTGGGGTAGATGGCGCTGTGTGAATTTGTCCAAGCATATTTATTTATTTTAATCTCCATGCTTGGCGAGCAAACACACTATACAATACAGTTTGTCTTAAGTTTAGGTAAATACGCGCTTTGTATAGTACTACTACATCTACTTTGAAAATTCAGCGTTAAATTGAAATACGGACTTCCGAAGTTAGGAATATTTGGCGCACATTGGTGGAGGTTTCTAATTGCAAGCTTTTATTTAGTTTCACATGTCCCCATGTCTGTTCGAAATAAAATTGTTCAAGTTAAATTGCCCTTTGCCCAGCAGTGGGATGATTCAGGCTAATAAATATAAATAAATAAATTTGACCCATTTCCCGATTTCCAATTGAGCTGAAATTTTGCAAATTTCATGTAAGTTCTGAACTGATGATGGAGACGGAAGGTGGCTACAGAAACTCCTAAACTACACATGTAAACCAACCCACCGTTTGGGCTCGTTTGATTTGTCTTAACAAATGCTCTGACTGATATCTAAAAATCAAGTAAACAGAATTCTAAACAAAGTCGAATCAAGCAATGCAACGACTACATACTAGGTCCAGACATTCTTTCGGAGTTGTACTTCAATCGTGCCGCCCCCTTTTCGATGTCAATTTCAATTGATATACAATGCATTCTCTAAACAAGCAGTTCGCACAGTCAGTAATGAATTAGCGCGAGAAACTTACGATACAAGTGTGTACAATATGAGAACTTACTTATTTAGAAAATGTCTTAGAGATAACAATAAGTAACAATAGTATAATACGTTAGTTTATAAGTACCTATTCGTCTCTATTTCGCTGCATTCGTTGTTTCAGGCCAACGCAGGTATATGCTTTTCAATACTCCGACGTAACGAATACCATTGTTATACCTAGAGAGGTTGATGATCGAACCACAAGGCTCTCCTAATGCAAATGCTAATCATAGGAGGCCGCCATACTCCTTGGCTTTCTGTTTTAACTTGCCGCAGTGTATGCAGTCTATGTGTGAAGTGGTAACCCTCACTCCCCATAATCGAATTAAATAAAAGAAAACGTATGACCCTCAGCGCCCCTCCGCCGCTAAAGGCATAAATGAGATAAATTAATAAAGTGTCGCTGAAATCGTCGCATGCGCACATAAAAGACGCCGCCTCCTCGACTGACAGGCCCATAATAAGGATGCGAGAGTGAGACCAATTGATCACCAAATGGACGATGGACAGGTCATTTCGCCAAGTGTTCTGTTAATGTAACTTGGTCTAGACACGAAGTTTTCTCACGAACATGTACAGTCATTCAATTAATTAGTTGAACCCCCGATCTTATGATAATCCATAAGATAATATAAAGTAAGGGGTCAGCTAATTAGTTGTATGACTGTACTAGTAGGTAGCGTTGAGCCCCTTTTCAAATTTTACGTATCGATAAGCAAGAATTTTACGACCGCAATCGCCACACAAGAACAGGTACAGTATTAATAATTCCATAGATTTGAATGAACATTCTAATTTATCGTCCCAGCTAGTGCAGCCTTTATATCCCCCACCCACACTTTAATACTAAACGCGGCTATAAATCCGTAATACCTATCCCATCGGAACCCCTCATCATCGTAACTAAACATGGTTGTTCTAAAATAACACGTTCCAGGTTGAAAATTGCAGCTTGTTGCATCGTCGCTGTTGCTTGTTTCCTTACTTTAGGTGTTTTGAATTTGATATAAGCTTACACTGAATAGAGTGTTGAATTTGATGCTGTATCCATGTTGTTGTTTGTTTTATTGATGGTATAAATATTTTTAAATTAGGAATATTTCTTATGTCAAATGGTGGCCTGATGGAAACATATGCACGATTTATGATTACGTAGCTATTATGTAGCTGTAGTAAGGCTTGCCTCCTATTTTTTATTAGCTAGTAGGTATGCAGATATGGATATTGCTTTTGTGTACAACTCTGGCCAACCCAGGGATAGTGGCGTAAAGATATACCATGCCTTATATGTATGTTTATTTTTTTTTGTAGGCGCATCGCGGTAAATCTTGAGTGAACATTCATCAACAGAATATAACAGTTCACTGCTCGTAAGTCAGTATCACTATGTTAATTAAAATATATAAAAAAAAACTTCAACTTTTGTAAGAGGAAATTGTTAGGTATTTATGAACATATACTACTTCGGTCGAAACTCACGAGGTTCTAAAAAGAACAAATAATATGTAATTATATACCATTAACATTTAAAAGGTGAGCAATGTAAAACACAAAGTAAACAGTAATAACGAAGTAGTTATCGTGAAAAAGGAACTCAAGGCAAATACAAATGACTGGCATTTAAATAAAATAGGAAACCCATTATTTTGTAGACAGCGAGCATAATGTAACAGTTTTCTTAATGATTCGAAAGAATGAAAACATCATTTAAAACAATCGCCACAGCCTATTTGAAGAAACAGCTCATTATCTCATTCAGTCAGACTTAAAGTCTGAAGACAAAACCATCAAGTCTTTGACGACTCCCATGTCTAGCAGAAATCAGGCTCTATAGGGGCAATGTTTTCAACTGTCGTGGTAATTATTAGACATTTTAAATATATTCACCGAGTTTCGGTAAACGATAGCTACATATTTCGACGCAGATAATAAAAAAAAACATGTTGCTGTTAACGTCGAGGTTGTGCTCTCGCGCACGACGGCCTGAGATCTGCCTCGATTATGATCCAGGATTTGGCAGATCAGGTAATTACAGTGCAGCGACTGCCATCTGATCTCCTTGATCCTGCTACCAGGGGAACCTGACCAGATTGGATCATGGTTAAAAATTCAGGTGCCTGAAGTCGCAGGTTTCATCACGATGTTTTCCGTCACCGTCAGAGTATCGGTTAGAATACAACTAATGTACATAACTCAGAAAAGAGTCATTGGTACATGGCCGCAGTGGGATTAGAACCCGCGCCGGTCCCTCTCGTTTACGAGTTGGATACTCAACCGCCCGGCTACCGACGCTCTATATATTATTCATCATTTTACTTAAGTCCTTATAAAACATGCCTATAACTAAATAGAGTTAATTTGACACAAACTGTTCATAAAATACAGACACAAAAACCTATTCGCCACTGCTCTCGCGCACACAAAAATCTATATTACAGCAGTATAAACTAACTTACGCGAACGATACATACCTACTTACTAAAACACCTCCACATTACATATTTACATCCTACGAGCACCCAATTGTAACTTCACAGTTCATACATAAGTGATCAACAAGCTTTGGAAGCGTAACGTTATTTGGAAGCGTAGCTAGATAATGTTACCTACCCCTGACGGCATTTTCTCAGATTCGGATCGGTTGCAGTTATTTTGCATATATTTATTTCATGAAACGTAATGGTTACCATTATGAGTGATAGTTACCGCTTTCCATCAGATGGGCTATGTACCCATTTGCCGTTTGAGAATCATGGTTTGATAGCTCAACAGATGTTTAAAAAATATTATCAGGCATAGACTTTGCCTTTTTAAACGTATACACAATTCGACTGAATGTTTTGGCAGATTTTTAAATTTCTTTCTTTTTTCATTAAGCTTTTTTCAACGTTTACAAGGTTCTGTAAAACCACTATATCCACCACCGCTGTTCAACAGATCCCGTGTATTTCTACCGTCAAATAACAATGCTTTTAGAGGAATGAGCAATCAACTAAATCCTCGGAGCGAGAACACCTGCGATGAATCAACATTAAATAACGTAAGCGTACCTATATGAATGATGTATGTTATTGGCATTGTATACAGTCATGCAAGCTAACTGGGCTAGCTAATAGCAGCTCAACGGCAGTTGTAATTGTAGTTACCCAAAACATCTCAAACTGCCATCGAGCTGCGACTGAGATCCTGTTACAATTCAATCGAGTCATTAGTAAATTAGCAGACTTGAGACCCTATTTGAGTATCATAGATGCAATAATAAAAAAGAATCTTGATCAGACACCCTGTAAAAAACATAGGCCTAATAACCCAACCTGAGTTGTTTTACAACGCCTGACTCAAATATTTCCTAAACTAAGGAAACTTATTTTAATAAAACATAGCTAAAAACTATAGCAATTAAACTGGTTCTCTTATAATGTAAACCGCATCGAAATCTGTCCATCCGTTCGGGACCTACTAGGCCACAGATAGACACACAAGTATCTTCTGGGAAAGTATGCTACATCTTCGACCTCATCGTCGCTTTCCGTCAGGTGAGTTGAGGTCAAATGCAAGCTTATTAAAAAGCTAACAAAAAATACACACGTAAAATTTATAACACGCCTCTTTTTATGTGGTGGGTTAAGACAATAAACTCACTCACAAGCAATTTACAATACTATATCCATAGACCAGAAAATGGGAACCAGCGATGTACTTTTGGTGAACCCGAATGCGAAGCTTGTAGATAGATACTAATGACAATACCCTCTACTAATTTGTTGTAGCACAACAAAATTTGAGAGAGCACAACCGGGACATTAACGCCAAGATAATTAATGGTTTTTATTTAATGTTATTTTAATATAAGACAAGTTCCTCAAGCGCCTAGAGGTTAGCTTTCCTATCAGTAAAAACCTAGACGGGTCAGCCTATAAACTTTTATACAAGAAAAATATAAAAGTTTTTATACTACAACCGCAATTTCCGAGCAATCTATTGTAGGCAAGAGCATTTGTCAGCGAGACAAGCGACCTAGATCGTTTGATAAAATGGTCTAGACTTCTAGACTTGACGAGAACCATGAGCCATTAATCATTTCATTTGTTTTATTATCGGTCGGGTCGCCGTGTGATGGTAAAGAGGTCATTACGTCCGTGTTGTATTAATCTTATTACAAAAATAAATTCTTTTGTTTATTTGTTGTTGATAAACTCAAGCTACGAGCAGGTACTTAACCGATATAGACTGGCAAATAGGAATCGACAGCCACATTGTATTGATGTCAGGAAACCGCAGCTAAACCGGAAAATAACAACCCTCTTTTAATGACGGGCGTTACAAATATGAACAAAATATTTGGATAAATAATTAATGCTATATGACAGGTTATTAATGAATTCTAGACGTCAAAGATTTTTAGAATGTAACATAGCCTCCTTAATGTAACCGTTAACTTTGACGATAGTTATTTCAGTTTCCACGAAACCCCAGCCCAAAGTACCGCAACAACGGAAAACGCATTCTCCATTCTCAGAATTTCTGCTTCCACTCCACTGCTGACGAGGAAGAAAATAAATTCTGCGAAGAGAAATTAAAACCGCCGTAACTCATCCATAACCTCACGTGACGTGCCGTCGTCGGCCGTATTTATGACGTCACGTCAACAGCAGACGTCGCCATTTGTAAAACTCAATTACCCCTCCCCCGTACCCCCTCTTCCCTGTCGCCTCTCGCGACACTCTTCCCAGTAATAATGATAATTGATGACGAAATTTGCGAGCTTTTTGCGGAGAGATCCGAGGTGGCTATATTTCTTCTCTGGAGCGTGTTCGCGTTGGACGGTACGGTGCGGCTTTAAATTTCTTCATCGGTATGGTTTTTAACCTCTGGCTTTGTTTATCTATCTGTGGAATCATAGCTCCCAAACGGATATACCGATTTGGATGCGAGTTTCTCTATTGGAAAGCCATTTTAATCAAGATGGTTCTTGGCTTAGTTTAATTAAAATCGGTTCTGTAGTTTAGAAAATATTTGAGTTTAAGTAAACTTGGTCGGGGGTTTCCGACTTTTTCTGTCGGTTAGGTTATGTCTTACTCAATAACAAACGAGCAGATAATTAACCTGATGGAAAGCGGTAACTTTCGCAAATACCATCAATGATTCATGCGTTTAGTTTTTAAGTAATAAAAATATGTTGACACTGTAAGGATTAATATGCTTCGTGACTGTAATTGTGCTGGATAAGGAGAAGTACCCATCCGGGCGGACTCTTTGGGCTTGACAGTGATCTACCGGTAAACATATCTTACTTACATGTTAAGTAGGTAAGTTGCCAACTTTAAAATTTAGTTGTTTACATTTTATCGATAGGACTCTCTATAAAGGTTATAAGTATAATTATTTCTTCCGTTGAGCAATGCTTTTTCGTCTTTGACAGAATTCTTTGTAGTGAATAAGAAAATTCAGGAAAAATATTTTTCGGTGTGACGAGTTGCTGTCGAAATCTATCTCGCGAAGTATCCGTCTAAAGATGCAATGGACACGGTGCGGCGCGTCTCACAATATTTCTTCATAACAACGCCCCTGTTTAATTTGTAAATCGCTTGACGACTGATTAAAAACTCTTTTGAAAAATTTATGCCAGCCACTCGCGAAGAAAAAGGGGGAGTCCGATTGCCACCGGAGTGCTCTCCACTTTTACGGCGAAATTAAAAATTTGTGAAAACTCTTTGGAAAGTAAACAATAAAAGGCTTCTATTCATTTTGAGATTCGATTTGGTCGTGAGTGCTTTTGTGTTGTGTAGTGTTGTGGCGGGTGTAAATTGAAAATTGAGTTATTTAACTGGCTTTGTCGTAGATAACTTATGGGGTATTCATTTAGCTGCATCAGGTGCATCGTTTTTAAGAGCCAATATTTTGTGTAAGTTTCTGTCCTCAAACTGCGCAGCAGTTTGACAGATCGACTCTAATGTAATTACTGTTGTTTCTCTTTACTTAATTAACAAATACAAAAAGTTGTTATAGTCACGATCATAGCCCATTGTTTAATTACAGAAATGGCTATATCCACCACGCTGGCCCGTTTCAAACATATCCTAGAACTCCTTTAAAGACGTGTACTACAGATTCCATAACTGCGGTTCTTAGCAGACAATTACATGCTATAATTCATTTATGTAGTTTATGGGGTGGCTACCGACATTAACGTCATCACAGCAGACCGTTGCTGGATTAAGTTGCTCTTCAACTCGCGCTCCTTAGACCATTCCTCACTTCCTCTACTTTTAAATAATTTACCGATAAAAATGTAATTAAATGATGTAGTTAAATATCATACTAAGTTACAATACAGATGCTGTAAAACTATAAAAATTAAACTTACACGCGTATTCAGACTGGTTACTACGGGAGCTCACAGTGAGAGAGACAATACTTGAACGTCCGTCAAAATGGACGAAATGGATCGGTCATAAACCCGTATTGAACGCAGTGCGTTCACTAGCAGACGAGCACTGTGAGAACGCATAGTAAAGCTACTTTACTTAGACAAGTATTGTTTGTGAATACGGGTGTAGGTGTTACTACTCAAACACGCTGTAAAATTTTAAAATATAACTTTATAAATACAAATCTTATCTTAATACGTCTTCCATAAATAAAATTGTGTAATAACTTGTGCCATTGAGATGGTCTTTTCATATTTTATATTAATTATAATACGAGATAAAGGAATGTCCGATACGGTGGCTATTTATTTTTAACTCCCCACGACAAAAAGGGGTGTTTAAGTTTCAGTTGTCATATCTGTGGCTCTGTGGTCTGCGTTTGTGGCATCGTAACTCCTGGACGGATGAACCCATTTCGATGCAGTTTTTTATTTGAAACCCACTTTAGTCGAGATGGTTCTTAGATCGTTTTTGTTTTATTAAATCGGTTCAGTAGTTTAGGAAATATTTAAGTATATGCATTGGTACTTGGCTTTTTTCGGTCGGGTAGCTAGTTATCTTAATATGCAAATAGCCTATTGACGAAATTGCAATAATAAGCAGCGATTTCGGTTTTTTAAAACAGAGATACATGGGTCTTCTAAATGTCCCGCGTTCTAAATGTACATTAATTACATGCGTGCATTCTTATCTATCAAGCGCTTATATTGTTATTAATTATATTTACCTTGTCCAGTAAATCAATCTCAGTCTTTTGATGGCTTTAGCCGATCACAGCAGCCAGCACATTGATATTTAATTTAATTTGACTCAGCAATTCAATAACATTATGACTCATTAGTGTCGTTGTCTCATCTGTGAAGTTTAATTTTGTTCAACTCAATAACATTAACAATAACCGTAGACAATGTTATCGCAACAAAACAATAAAGATTAAAAGAAAATTGTTTGCTATCTGCAATAAAATGATGCACAGTTCATTACTTAGTGATCAGTTACTTAGGTCGTGCGTGATACATTTAGCCGAGCATATGCAAATGATGCGTGGTGTGGAGATAAATAATACAAAGGGTAATACTGTGGATACTACAGCGGATGCTACTGAAGATACTTGTGACGGTGACGGTGATGGTGGACGGGATCAGGCTTGTGACGGCCGAATTGAAGATAATGACTACATTACAGAATGCATGGGCGCTTTCGGTAAATGGCAGGCCGGATACTGCGCCATTGCAGCGTCCACTCGATTCGTGGCCTTGTGGAATATGCTATCAATAGTTTTCATCACACCTAGAACAGAATTCCACTGCGAACTGTCCAGAATCTCTACGGAAGATATGGAACAATCAACCTGTTACGATGATTGTGTTTCTTATGAGTATGAGAAGAGCACTTTCGATGATACATTGACGAGTGAATTTGATTTAATTTGTGGAGATGCCTGGCTTGCGAGTTTCACTCAGACTGTACTTATGTTTGGCGTGTTAGTTGGTGCCCCACTGTACGGATGGGTGTCAGACAGGTACCTCATATGTTCGTGTTTTCCACAAGTAAAAAATAAAAATAATGAAATTGGCGTTAATGTCCTGGTTGTGCTGTCGCGCACGAGGGCCCTGGGGTCGCCTTGACCATGATACAGAATTTTGGCAGATCAGGTTATTATAGTGGAACGACTGCCATCTGACCCCGAGTTCCTTTTACCAGGGGAACCGGAGCAGATTGGATCGTAGTTCAGTTGCCTGAATGTGCAGATTTCATCACGATGTTTTCCCTCACCGTAAAAGAATCACTTACACTGCTGAAGTGGTATTCCACCCTAAAACCTCTCGCTTACGAGTCGGATACCTTAACCACTTGGCCCCCGACGTTCCACAAGCAAGGTTAGATTAACCATTACCGCATGCGTTTAATTTATATTTTGCCTCTATGTCGAGGATCTTAGTTCTACTACGAATAGGTATCTTTATTTCTTTAATTATCTTATATGAGATAGTAAAAACGTGTAATTAAATAATTGTTTTTAGATTTGGTCGACGACTCGCAATTAGAAGTGCATTAGTGACAGTCGTGATATTCATGCTGGCGGCGCCTTTTTCTCCAAACTACATTTTGTTTACTACACTAAGGTTTTTGATTGGAATATCAACAGGAGGAATTTTAGTTTGTAGCTCCGTATACATATTGGAAATGGTCGGGACTGTCCATAGAGAGAGGGCTGGTAGCTGCACCGTACTTCCTGATGGCTTTGCAGGTGTATTTCTCTCACTGTTTGCTTACTACACGACTAGTTCCTGGAGGAATTTCTTTTTCATATACTCAATACCTGCAGTGATTGTGCTTCTTCTGGTCATGTTACTGCCAGAAACGCCTAGGTGGCTAGTATCTAGGAGGAAAACAGAAGAGGCTATCGATTTGATAACCTTAGCGGCTAAATGGTGAGTCTCCAAAAAAGCACTTCATATAATGTTTTAGTGGACCCGGCACGACTTTGTTCGCGTACACCTACTTTACCCCAACTTTCCCTTTTCCCTTACTTATAAATCTTCCTCTTGAATCACTCAATCTATTGTTGAAAACCGCATTAAAATCCGTTTCGTAGTTTAAAAGATCTAAACTTAAATAGACACATACATATATGCATAGGGATAGACAACGGGAAGCGACTTTGTTTTATACTATGTAAAGAAGGTAAAACAACTTTCATTAATTTTGTACAAATTGTAATAACAAATCATCATCAGCTGATCGCAGTCCACTGGATATACCTAGGCCTCCTCCAAGGCTCGCTTCTTAGACCGCAGTATTCCAGAAAAATAAAATATTATTCACACTCATCTAGCCTTAGAACACGTAAGTAGCATTTATTTTTGAGTTTCTTTTTAGGAGAGAGGGCAGGTAAAACACTTTGTTCAAAGTCAGATCAAAAGGACAAAGTGTAACTTTAATTTCATTTGCCTATTCAATATGTAATCATATACCTTTTAATTTTATTTCAGCAATAAACTAACTTATGATCATATTGAATACACTATTACCAAACACATAGACGATATGGAAATGAGAAAAATAGACTACAAGGAAACGAGTATTTTCGATTTATTCAGAAACAAAGAGCTCGCTTTCAAGACAACGTGTATGTTATTTGTGTACATGGCTACTATATTCACATATTTTGGCGTAAATCAGTTCATACCTCAAATTGGATCCAATGTTTATTTGGACTTTGCCCTTATCAGTTTAGTCCAGGTTAGTATTTACAGCTTATACATTGCCTTCTGTTTACATTTCTGGTTGCTGTAAAATATGAAACCAGATGTAATAGCAGTCGACTCCCTGGCTATCGATTAGAAAATAAAAAATATTTTTCAGTTATTCACACTCTGATCTATTTTATTTCAGGTGCCACCAAGTGCATTATCGGCACTGATCACGAGATTTGCTAAACGGAGAACATCAACGATACTGACTTTAGTTGTAACATCGGCGTCAATGACAGTATTAATATTCGCATCTAAGGGAAGCTGGCAGTCTACTGTGTTCGGGTTAATCGCAGTGTGTGCTATATCAACAACTTTCCCTATAGTCTCTATTCATATATCGGAATTATATCCTACACCGTTAAGAACAATGGCGTTTGGTGTTATAGTGTGTGGAGGCAAAATCGGGTCCATGGTGTCGCCTTATATAGCGACATTGTCACCACAATGGATACCTTCTTTAGTATTTACTGTTACTTCACTCGCTGGGTCGTTAGTATGTCTACTTTTGCCAGAAACTAAAGGGCATAATTTGAGAGACACTCTGACATAAATTAAATTAAGAATCTGTTAACTGTAAATAAAACTTTATTTTCTTTGAATTAAGAATTGAGCAATGCAAATGGGTTATTGAGGAGAAATCGAGGTTAAACCAAGTTGACAAATTATAAAAAAATAAAAATTATCGTGGACAAGATCGTGGATTTAAACTGTAATTGTAAAATATTTAAATATAGTTTCCTAGTTTTATGAAATTGGCCCGGGATCTATTTCTGGTAGTATATTACTGAATCAATACTAGCTGGAACCGTACACCCCGCGCAAGAACCCACTATGGAATCAGTTGTGACTAGTTATACAATACTATGAGATAAATAAAGGTAAGTACTACAATGTACTGTACAATAAGATATTTTATAAAATTCGATATTTCTAATTAAGAATAATTAGAAAGTCGGCCTCGTGATGTATGTATTGGTGAACATATTTCTTCAATATTGTGCTGTTGTCGACAATGCAAAGCAAAACAAACTTTGTAGTCTTATATTTATTTATTTTATTTGAATGTCTCACAGCGTGCAACAAGGAAGATATACAATAGCATAACATCAATTAGCCAATTAGGAGACACCACAATTAAATATTATTGGTAGAGAAACCTTGAACCGTGATAGGTTGACCGAATTGAGGCAATGGAAGATGCGATCGCGCACCTGTCTTTTATCGATGTACCTAAGTAGTACTATAGTATTCTGTTTTAAAGCCCATAAAGTATTCTGTGGAGTTAGATCGTGCCGAAATCGGGTGTGCCTGTGTAAATAAACCGTCAAGTCTCCGAAACGATTTAAACGCTTTCAGAGGCCTTCGAATAAACGAAGTTTCAATGTTAGGGAACAAAATTAATGCACGAATGACCACATCAGCCATACGTGATAATGCCCACGTATACTAAAGTCGCTTCCTCCAATAAGCACGTAGACCACCGCCAAAATAAGATCCGCAATAAACCATAAATCCTCCACCACTGCGTACCCAGTGGCAAACATTTATATGCAATTTGGATTCTTCTCACGGTAATTACGGAAAGATTTACTGCTAATCTGCGTCACTGATAAGCGAGCCACGAATATGTGACGGGAATGCGTCACGTGGCGCGCGCGCATGGCTCCCATACAAATTGTGGTGTTTGCCTCTGCGCTTGGTTATCCTGTGAAATCTTGTAAATAATGATCTGGTATAGATAAGTGTTTGGTCGTGTGAAATTCAGTTGAGTAGAATTATATCCAATAATAGAGTCCGCACCATAGATAGAGTTTACTATACCCTATTTTTTAATTGAGTTGAACTGTTTTCAATTTTTGGTTTTTAACATGAAAAATAATAGTAATATTTTGAAGCACGGCGCTGATTTTCTCTATTTTGTAACAGTTTACTGTCAATGCTGCCTATGAAATTTAATAAATCTGTTCGACTCGAGGTGTGCGTTTTAACAATTGCGCCGCTGGACCTCCATAGACCCGAGAAAGAGTTTTCTTTTGAGTATTTCTAACACTGCGATCTCCAGAAAAATTTGACAATTATTAAAGCTTTTTCCTATAACTTGATTGTGATATTTTGTAGTCTTACTATATGTTTGTGTACTCTCAGGTAGGTTCTTTTTATACATATTCAAACTATGCAAATCCTTCTGTATAGCTAACATAAAATAAAAATCCTTTATGATATTTGTATTTGCCACGTATTAGGTTATCTTACAATTCTTACAAAACAAATAAGGCACTTCGTAAGCGAGCTAAGCTGCAACAATGCTCACACGAGGATTGTTTTCCGTCTAAGCAGTTTACAGGCCGTTCCGCATGCCTTCTCTAGTGCAAAACGAAACCTTGCACACACGAAATACGTGTAAAGCCATTCCTTTCCCATTGCTAAAGCTCGTCTAAAAACACATCACGCAGTTATATGCCGGTCAACAGATAACACACACGGACAAAGAGAATGGCGAGCGATGAAAATAATAATATAAGTATCGCGGAAACGAAGGTTTTACATGTAAAAAGTAGCCTCGGTGGCATTTGTAAGACGTAATGTCTGTTGTTAAAATAAAACCGTGTTATTGAGTGGAATTGATCCGTCAACTTAAGGTAGGGATCGTGCACAACTTTTGTTTGTTTTTTGTGTTGTTTGTGTTTGTTAAGAAAACGGGAACGTGTTGCTCATAGAATAAGGGTCATTGATGTATCACGCATTGTGGAACGCGGAGCGATGCGTAAGCGCGAAAAGTACTAATATTCATAGATTTAGGCTTGTAATTAAAATCGAAATGAAAAAACTATTCGGCAATACTTTTAGTATATTTATAGATCTGCATATTTGTTAAAAGATTGTGTAGATAAATAACGAGGATGCCACATACCTGTATGAGATACACCTAATCCTTCTTTCTCTACCTGTTTCTTCAAATCACATCATACCACGCAAGCATTATCGCAGATAACTTAGGCACCATAAACCCACTATTCAGACTTTAGACACTACTGCGACAGATCCGCAATTCCAGCAAACCGTGTGTCGCACACATTTTCATCAACGGGCGGTCGAATAAAGCACTCGACACACACGACGCATACAAACTGTCGGATCTGTCGTCGTGTAGGCTAATGAACAATTTGAATGGAGGCCTTATTGGCCGAGGATAAATAAAGAAATAAATGCGATGCCTGTGCGCAGCTTAATCTGCTACTTACATGGCCAGCGCTCGTATGCGTAGTCCTGACGAATGGGTGTTCTTTAAGGCTCTAGTACCTACTCTTTGTATTGGCAGTGGAAAAACTAAACGAGAAAACCATTTTTCTATACAACCCTGTTAGCAAGCATCTTCGTGATCACCAGCTCATTGCAGTCTACTACACTTGAGCCTCTACGACATTAGTTAAAGACTTAGGATCCACACTTGATCTGTCGGTTGGAGATCGCTGTGTTGAAATGTATAGGTAAGTTAGAAAATAGTGCCACTTTTTTTTTCTTTTCAAGGGCCCTGATCTAGTGGCATTGTCAAAGAAAGAAACGCACCCCGATGTCGAGAGCTAAGTGGGTGACCGTTTTGTTACCCGTAATACTGTTTGCAAAGCGAGGTTTACAAACATCTTCCGCTGGAGCCACTGGTTGAACAGTTTCGGGCGCTCAATCAATTGGCGCCTCGTGACGATATATTATAAAATAAAACATTACGGGGCCCTAAACTGTGAGACTGGTCTCAGAGGCCCTAGTGGAAGACCTTGGTTAACCTCGCTTCGCCAATGGTATCAGGAGCCACACCTGACGATTGGCCAGTGGCGGAATATTATTGTTTATTTATCCATATTCTTTATTTTTTATCACACAATTTGTTCCATATATGTATCCTCGTCTCTATAGATACGTCCCCGCGTCAGGGAGTGTACACGGGTCTGATTGAATGTGAATATTATGCGTCGACGACAAATGTACACGAGTCGAAGGCTTTTATGTTATGTGCGAACATGCGTTTGCACGTAAATAATTTATCGCCCGCCGGTATGCTAACAGACGAGGAAAAGTCCGGTAAGTAGGCCATTGTATGTTGCGAACCATGCAGTGTATTCAAAACTAGCAAACAGATAGTGCTAGTGCTAGTGCTTTTCACGGGCAGAACAGGTAAATGTACTATAAGCTTCCTCGGAAGCTAACTGTAGTTTTTTTATAAGAAATAGAAATAGAAATAGAAATAGAAACATTTATTTACACACAATAACACCACAAACACATAACATAATGGCTCAAAGGGGATGAATCAGGCAGGCATTTGACCGCCACCCCACCGGTGGTCTATTCACTCTAGCCTTGACGGTGTTCAGATTATAATGATCAGGGAACACACTCTAAGGCAACGTGTTATATTTCTTAGCCGTATGCACTATAGAGGTAGAACTAAAGCGGCTTGTGCTGACTTGAAACTGAAACGCCTGCCGTCTACTCGGATTGCGTTTCCTGATGGCGGAAAGCGGCGGAATGAGGTCGTGCAACTGCTTCACACATTCTCCGAAATGTAACCTCTAGAACAGTGTTCCGCAAACTTTTTTTGTTTAAGGTACACCTATGAAATCAGATCATTTTAGAGGTACGCCATAATGAAAAATCTATTTTATATATTGCTTGCTCATTCCTGAGTACCCGGAGATCCAGCGATCGTGGGATGATGGTGGGATCAAGAGTGTGATAAACCAGATCGATAGTGGGGCTGCGGGTGTGAACCTTGCGAGGCTTAAGGCGGTGTCGCAGCCTGAGTCAGGTGTATGGTTGCACGCTTTACCGTCACCACATCTGGGCACTCTGCTAGACAGCGACTCATTGCGGGTGGCGGTAGCTCTTTGCTTGGGCTGTGATGTTTGCGAACGTCATCAATGCATCTGCGGTTTCATGGTCGAAGCCAATGGTCACCATGCTTTAAGTTATTGTCGATGCTCGGGTAGATTCCCGTGTCACCATGCTCTTAATGATATTGTCCATACAGTGCTGGTTTCGGCTAATATCCCTAGCGCCCTGGAGCCTCCCGGATTGAGTCGGTCTGATGGCAAGAGGCCTGATGGTTTAACTTTGGTACCCTGGCAGAAGGGCAAATGTCTGTTGTGGGACACCACATGCGTCAGCACCTTTGCGCCCTTAAACCTCGGTCGCACAGTCAGGGTGGCTGGAGCGGCAGCAGAGTTTGCGGCCCTAAAAAAAAGCGACAATTATTCCGAGTTGCAAAACTAGTGCTTATTTATCCCACTCGCCGCGGAAACGACAGGTTGCTGGTGTAAGGACGCGAAGATTTTTTTTAAGGAGGTGGTCCATCGAATGAGGGAGAGAGGCGGCGACCTTCGTTTTGGGTCATTCTTGCTGCAGATAAATAAATAAACATTTATTTCAGACCATTGTCCATAGTTTGTTAGTTATCTTGTGCACAAAAAATAATCCTTATATCTAATGTTAGTAACAAATGCACACAGTTTGCTTATTCTATTTTATATTAAAAATAAGGGGTCTGCCCAAGTATGGACATTGTTCCAGTGACCCATTAAAGGACACTGAAACCACGGAAATGTTGGAGGAAAGAGTTGGCGCACCCCCGCACTCGGCTCAATAGAGACGCGGATCGTTTTCGAATGATTGCTTGGAAGCAATAAATTGCATCCTCAGTGCATTGTTGCGTTCCACCTCAATGCATTATAAAAAAAATTGGTGTACTTAACCTACAGACGTAAGGTGTAAAGTGTCTGGCAAAAAGTTTCAAATAAAGTTACCTTAACTTCCGGTGTGCAGCGTGCAAATCTGCGAGCTAGAATGTTGGCCCGTGCAGCAAGCGCCCTCCTCTCTCTCTCTCTCTGTCTCCATGTCCTTATCATCCACTAGCCTCTCGGTGACCCAATGCCCCAAATACTTAAATCTGTGCACAGTCGTTAATACAGAGCCACCCATGGTCACTTGCTGTAAGTTATTAAACTTTTTTGTACCTGATTTGAAAATTAAGAGGCAGAGGCTGTTCGGCGCTACACAGCGTGGCGACGCTGCTAGTGTTATGGGCACCTTTGCATCGGAAGTGACCAGGAGTGGGACAATTGAAGTTTAGACGAAGCGTATTTGTTACGCATGTTTAGTTTTATATCATGAAATTGTAATAATCTGTTATGACTTTATGAATAAATTTACTTATATTATTTCTTATATCATCGTCCTAGCGCTTATCCCGGCCTCTGCCTGGGTCCGCTTTCCTACCCATTATTCTCCACTTCGCCCGGTCTTCGGCATCCTCGCGTCGTTAGCCGTTGGCTCTCGCATCCGACTCAGCGATGTCAATCCATCGCTTCTTACTTATACTATTTATTTATACTAATTATTAAGTTTTTGGAGGCCGACCACGACGTCGGGAAAGACGCAGCTAGTTAGTAATAGAAAATTTAACGAGAACGGGACTGCTTTGTTATAACTATAGCCACTGCTTTGAAGTAAAGTACCGCCTGCCCTTTGAAAGGATACCAAGTTTCTTGTCTGCAGTCTTTGCTTTGGATTCGATGTACTGACCAAAATTGTGATTGTCAGTATAAAGCTGTAGGTTGTCGGTAATTTCTACAGGTACATTCCGGATTTCTGTTGTCGTTAATGGTCTTTACCTTGAAATTGTTTCTGCAAACATGTACCTGGGGCAAACCTTGCAGTTAGGTAGAGGAGGCCAAGAGGCGACTTCAGCTGGGTTGGGCGGCATTGGAAAACTTCGTTGAGTCTTCACGTCACCCATACCATACTGAGGTTTTCACCCAGTGTGTTCTACATGCCACGACCTATGGAGCCGAGATGTGAACACTTACGTTACGACTTGTTCACCAGTTTAAGGCGCTCAGCGTGCTATGGAACGTGCCATGCTCTGAGTCTCCCTCAATCACAAAATTTGCAACGAAGTAATCGGACGGAGAACCAAAGTCACGCTAAAGTGGCAGTGGGCTGGCCATATCTGCCAACGAACCGACCGAGTTAAGCAAGGTCTTGGTGCCAGCGACTCGGTAAGCGTAGTGTGGAACGCCCTTCGGCTAGACAGGGTGCATTGACGCCCTATGCCCAGCAGTGGACTAGTATAGGCTGATAATGATAATTGATGATGAAGACATTACGAAAAGTCAGAGCTAGATGAAATGGGCTCCGTTTGACGGAAAACAATCACGCCCACTGTGTTTTGGTAGTGTCGAACGCCACTAGATTGGCTTCGCCCCAATTGGAGACTGCCCTGAGGGTTTCGTTGAAACGATAAACCATGGCTAGATTAAATATCGTCCCTGTTGGCTTTTGCATTGGACAGATAACTATCCGTTATTAATCAAATTGAAGCAATTTTTAGGAATAATATGTCCTATCTATACATACCGTTAGGCGCTGTCCTAATTGGCAAGAGTCTTGCGACCTGGTCGTACGACAGACTTCGCTCGAACAATAGGAGACCTCAGAACCGCACGACCGTTGACAATTAGGAAAGTGCCTTACGCCTTTTTCCCGTAGGGGTAGATGGAGACCATGTCATCTTGCCTGTTAATAATTTTTTTATAAATAACTGTAACGAGCTCCCAAGTGGCAAAAAATAAATTGTTACATGGCAGTTATGCAATGGGGCCAACTGATGGAAAGTGGTCACCGCCGCATACCGACGTCAGCAAGACCCATCTCCAATTAGGTCTTTATCTATAATATAGTTTTTGAAGGATCCCATGACATAGTCAAAAGCATAAAGGAAACACTGGCGATAGTGCTACGTATATTAATATCATTCCTATGTATTTTACATCTATACTTACATCCAATATGACAGCCAGACATCTTGAAATACCGCCTCATACTTCATGTCGTGCATAATCAAAAGCTTTAAGACAATAGAGCAGAAAAGCATTCAACAGTTTTATCTGCGTCGTAAACACGTCGATTTGACGCTGGCAACATCGCGGATAATTTATTTTATGGCCAGCTCGGACCATAACTCACTGGTGTTTACAACTAGCTCACTGGTTGGGAATTAATTGCTGTAAGTCCGCTGGTTTCCTGTTCGGAATTAGCTGAAGATCGACGCGACTGACAGAGAGAAAGAATTGCGTTGTCGAAAATTCTTTGGTGTCGTTCCAATCCTAGTATATATACGATACCATTGCTAGTAGTTCACTGTTATCCCACAAGCTAAAGATGGCACCACTTGACGTAGAACCAGTTCATAAAATGACAGAATTTTCTGTACCCCGACCACTCAATCACGGCCACCCTTCAGCGATCGCCAACAAGTTCCCAATGCTTAACCCCAAACGTAACAATCATGTTTACAACGCACGTCGACCCACGGTCGAGGCATCGCAGTAAAAATTCACCGGACGTCAGCCCAACGGCTCCACTACTCGGTTATGGGTCCCAGGGGCCCGCTGCGAATGGTAACGTCCTATTATCGGCGGGGCCGGGAAAGCCGAAGGCTAACTAATGTGGGGCCATTCCCAATCAGAACACACGGCTGTCGGCATGCCAATGACAGCGACTTGTGGGTGATTGGGTAAGGTTCCAAGTGTAATGTAAGTGTAAACCGCTCTGCATTAGGTCAGTGATTACGTATACTTATTTGAACGGTTTCATAGATATGAAGGAAAATTGAGATCGCTTTCCGTCATGTGAGTTGGAAGCTTCTTTATCTTCATCGTTATTTTCATCATAACGATAATGTTTGACGGTTACATCGACTAGACTGATGAGTCTTTTGCAAGACTAGGGCGTGTTGAAATAGCAGCAGGTAATTTAGAATCGAATACTGTCTTCTAGTTTTTTTTAATACTACTGTAACGTTGCAATTTTAGGCACGTTACATTAGTTCCCTTTGCCTTTCTTTTTCTTAAGGTCGCCTTAGCACGTTCCATTTCAAAATTCATCATTTCTTTTATCTCTTTTTTTTTCTTATCTATACATATCTATCCCTTAAACGCTCTCTATCCTGTGTTTTCGCATGGTTTTCGCGGTAGACGGTTACTCTCTGCGCAAGTCAGGAAGTGTCAGTCGAGCGCAGTGTTGCCACTTTTCTCTGTTGCCAGATATTGGCCACCTTTAAGGCATGTCTTTTTTTTATGTTATCCGGCAGTCAAACAGGCATGAGGGCCACCTGATGGAAAGTGGTCACCGCCGCCTATGGACATCAGCATCACCAGGGGTGCTACCAATGCGTTGCCCGCCTCTAAGGAAACCTCTAATATACCACTTGAACGATCCCATGTCATAGTTCAAAGGAAACACTGTGGCTGGGAGCTCATTCCACATCCGAATTGTATGAGCGAGAAACGTTCTTTCGAATCTTCGCGTGGACACCACTAGAGGGTCCACGTAATGGGGATGAGTACCCAGCCCGCGGCGGGTGGTACGATGGCGGAATTGTGCTGTAGGCACCAGATCAAATAATTCCTCAGAACACTCCCCATTGTAAAGCCGGTAGAACACACACAGGGAGCCAAAGTCCCTTCGATCAGCCAGTGGTTCTAACTTGCCTGTCAGTATGGTATCGTCGACAATTCGTACGGCGCGCCTCTGTATGGAATCCAAGTGATTAAGCAGGTCGGCGGTTTCCCCGGCGCAAAGATGGGAACAATACTCCACATGTGGCTCCGAATGTCTGGTTATCCTGTAGTTTATGTATGTGTATTTTTTATATTTACTAGTTTTTTTAATTTATTTAGTATTTTTGTATATCTATGTAACATTGTATGATTTTTCTACCATGTTATCTATCTTATTTTATTAGTTTATTTATTTTCATATTTATATTTTCCCTACTTTTGGCAACCCGTTCTGGGTAATTTATTTTGACGTGCTAGGCAGACCAAATTTGAAGTCGTTTTGACCGCGAGTTTTCTTTCCGAGTTTTTCTTCTTTTGGAAACCATGTTTGACAACAAAAACTTTTTACTACAGTTCTATAACTTTAAAATAAATTTTGATGTATATTGTGAAGTGGTGAAATGCCATCTTTATTGTGGTTTGCTGACGAAAGTCAGGTAAGTTTTTTGACGAATATTCTGGTTGCCGCTTTTTGAACCCACCTTTAGCTTTCCTCCATCGTTTTCCATCCGATTCTCATCCCTGCCAATCCTTACGTCTTTCCCAGATATGGAGAAGCGGACGGAGTGCTTCATATCCTGGAGTCGGGAGCTTTTAATATGATTTTTACAAGTTTGTTAACATTTTGTCAAGCCACCAAACTTTATACCTTCTGAAAATTTGGTCTGCTCACAGCCCCGTTTTTATGCCAGCACTCGGCCGATATTCAGCCTGCCCCATCATCCTTTAGCATCCTGTACAATTATCCAGCCCACTATTTACCTGAAATCCCCATATCAAGAACCCACCATTCATAGCCGTTCCTACATGCTATGCTTTTGCTTGCATTAAGTGAATTTAGCCTGTAATGCATATTTTACTTTTATATTGTGTTATATCTGATATGTAGCTATGAGAGAGAGTAAAGAAGGACCAGCTTTTATATGTATTTTTAACTTTTGTATCCGAGTTGTATGCTGTTTTGTTGATTTTATTTTACTTTTTAAAATACATTTTATACTTTTTTATACCCCATTTTCAATCATCAAACCCCTTCAAAAGTCAAGTTTCCGTTCAGAAATCAAGTCTGACACTACCGATGCGAAGCATCGAGTATGCGAGCATACATCCTATCTGATAGAAAGCATAACCATAACTGTCGTCCATAACATCAACAATTAATGATTAATGATTAGGTTTCATGTAACAAAAATGCAGAATCGCAGGTGTTGTCACTGTCAGGATTTGTTGCTTGGCAGGAAATAAATTTCAAACACAATAGAGCATTATTGCCATTCAAATATTTTGTTAATGAATACGACATATTAATATTTAGTATTAGTCTACCACCATTACTCTAAAGCCATTACTAGACGCTGGTTTCCATTTACGGGTAGATAAGAAAAGCTTAATTTTTTTTAAGTTAGCCTAAAGGGCCCTTTAAGCCATTAACCCTTTAAGCAGTTTGTTACTAGACAATTAATGGATTAACGAGTTAATATCCACATCTGGAAACAGACATACATGCAAGTAAAATACATAATTATTATTATTTTGGGCTTAGCTGCAGTCGGGTTAAAAGAGTCCGTCTTCACAATGCACAAAGCATTGTTAGTTACATATAACAAATAAGAATTTCTCAGTATCCCCTGTCCATTTATTCGATGTTTATTGCCTTTTTCTATCTTCTAATTCATTTGTCAATTCAAATCCACAAGTTTCAGCAACCATTTCCTTTGTACCACGAGCACGTTGCAATAAATTAACGTCTTCAATCTTGTCTGTCAGCGTTTATAATCTGTTTGTTGTCTACAGGCCGTGTCGTGTCACGCATAGTAATGGCAGACCACCTCTTGGAAAGGCCGCTAGAATGCTAACTACCGTTTGATTCGGTCTCCTACCTACAGCAGTCGCCCCATTAGTAATTGTTTTTGTCAACTGTCAGATCTCTTTGTTTCGAGCTGTGAACTTATTTGTGGGCAGAGCTTCTAATTTTAGATACCAATGGTGAACTTGGTTGTTTTTTACGAATTTGTTTGGGTAATAATCAGGTAAGTCTTTGTGTTCCAATATTTTTGTACCAATTAGTATAATATTAACTATGCCTGTGTGAACTTATAAAAGATGAAAATTTGGATGATTAGATTACAGACCGGGATCACAGAAAATAAAACGCTGCCCGCGCCAAGGAATACGAACAGGAAACCAACCTTGATAAAACTGATAATATCTCGATATCTATCTGTCGGAGGTGACAATACATACGTGATCGCCATACCGAGGGCCAAGAACAACAAGCCCAAACATCAAAAGGCAACCGGCTTAAAGACAAAGGGGGTCTTAACGACGTACGAGCAAATGACAATACCATTGACTAATTAATAACCAATAGATGGACTCGCAGTCGCATATCCTGTGCAGTAATGAGGACCACACGCATCGGCGCAGGGATGTATACACGGAGGGAGTTCATTGTTCAGAAGCGAATGTTGGGGAAGGAGTATTGGCGAATAGACAGGAAAGGGACAGGTAGAGGAAGGATTCATATAGAGGATATGCATTTTTAGATAGTGTGTCGTGCTTATGAATTATGTATTCTGGATCGTGATTTGATAAGACCGAGATACAAACCGCCGCAAAAGACAAGGATGTGAAGTATTTTTAACCGACTATTAAAAGGAGGAGGTTGTCAATTCGTCGGAACATTAATTTTTTTTTATGTTCCCCGATTACTCGAAAGCGCCTGGACCGATTTGAAAATTACTTTTTTGTTTGAAAGGGTATACTTCCCAGGTGGTCCCATGGTCATCAGGTCAAGATTTGATGATGGGATCTTGGAGAAATCGAGGACAACCATCGAAAATTGTAGGCACGTATTGGGTGTTTGTTACGTTATCTTCGCTTCGGAGTGTCATCGATGCTCTGCTTATGATGAAGTTACAGAACTCTTTAAATATTAGGAGTTAGAGGGTAGTACTGCAATTTATCTACAGGAACTACTCAGTAGTATCTAGGAGTAACATGATGCTTTTAATTAATATGCTTTTAATTAATAAAAAGCGTTTTGTTTTACCAACAAAAAATTATTTGTAGTACGACTTAATATGACCTAGGGTTAGATGGGAAAATAATAAAATAATAATAGCAAGTAGTAAAATACCTTCGTACTAAAATTCCTCTAACTCAGTTAAGAATCGCGATGAAACATCCAACAATAGCGCCCGTCTTACAAACCATGAAGATAAACAAGCATCAAAAACAAGATTACCGACCAAACCCCTCAGGCTAACGCTGGTCGCTATCAACTTTCGTATACGTGCAATCACTTCCAAAGGGTCAGGGCCTCAACCGACAACGGATGCTATAAATCATCGGCAGGCCTTGTAAAACAATGGGTACTAGATACCAATTGTTGCGATACCATAAGCAGATAGCCAGGAATGCCGAGATGTCTGATGAAGCGATATACCGCCCACAGTAACCACGGCGTTGGGCCCCATCAATCATAATGATGTGCCGTGTAATAAAGATAAATGTAATGACGCTTGGCAAATTGTGCGGTGGACTTGGCTACGGGTTGGTATGGGCTATTTCTGGGTAGGGTTAGCTTGGTTGGGCGTCGCTTAGGTTAAGTGGAAGATCAAAGGTCTTGTGTAGTCCTGCGGCAAGATTAGTCTGTACTACTGGGTTAGAGTTATTTAAGTACAAGACGTCATATATACTTAGAAATGTTTAATTTATTTTGTTTGTTTATTTGTAAGTTACGTTGTTATTTAGTGTCCCTTCTAAATATACTCGTAATTCCTGCCGTCTGTACAGTGCTATATGTAGGTACGCTTATATCTTTTAAACTACGCAACAGATTTCAATGCGGTTTTCAGCAATAGATAAAGTTATTCAAGAGGAAGGTTTAGAAGCAAGAAAAAAGGGTAGGTAGGGGTAAAGTAGGGTATATGCGAACGAAGTCGCGCCGGATCCATACGTGTATAATAAATGTGTCCTTCAATCACGGGTGTCTTTGAATGTAAAGAATTTCCTTGAACACGCTACCTAACAAACTAAGGATATCATAGTATCGATAGGAACATTTCGAACAAAATCTCAAAAATCCTCAAAAATCGACAGAATTTCTTGAAGAAGGAGTACAACATTTCCCCGACAGCGTTCCTTAAATCAAGACGTGTGCTCAAATCGTTTGCAACGTACAACGATCGTAAGTTAATAACAGAATGGGTCGTTAATCGGACGGTTTTAATATTTCACTATCTTTATTAGCCGCAACAATCGCAACGCAAGCACCTCTCACTATAAATTAAACGGGAGAGGCGCACGATAAATTTCGGTGAAATACGTTTTCGCCGGGAGTCAGTCAGAGCCAGTGATGGGCGCGGCGTTAAAAATAATGTCGATAAATCGCGTCGGAGATCAAAGCGCGGACAAATCGGCTGGGCGCGCCGGGGAGAGCCGGGAAGGGACGGGGATAGGGCAATGGACACGGTCCTTTTAAAATAATTATATTAAAACAATGATTCAACAAAATAAAGAAGGCAATGTTAAATAAAAACACAGTAGGTGCAATAGGTGAACAATTTGGGTGAAATTGTTATGAGTTCGGAACAAACTGGTTTTATAAAGTAGAAATATTTTTTGGTAATTTAAAGGAAATAATAGCATGGGAGGAGTAAAACTAACACAAATTTTAAATGGCTCACATGAAAACCATCAAAAACATTTGGTAAGAAATATTACGAACTGAAATCTTCAAGGAATGACCCAACACCTATCCATACGCGACTCGCCACTCGGGTGTTGTAAAAAATTATGCGCGTTTACTCTAAGTAACACGTAAAAAAAGGAAAACGCACTGAGTAATACCGAAGCAAAAGTTTAAGTGGCACGTGTTAAAACATTAAAGAGCGGGGCCGCTGAAGGCGTAAGCACAAAAAAGGAAAGCGAAATGCCGCATCCTGCCCTGAAGTCATCGCGGCTCCGTCACGTGATTTACTCCGGGCGTCGTTGCGGGGCGAGGGGCGCGGGCGGCACTCGACTAATAAAAAACACCCCGACGCCCTCCTGACTGATGCGACAATTAATTTAATCCCATTTCTCTGCGTCTTCACTCGGCAGGGCTGTCGCGGACAAGACAAGGAATCTTGGCAGTACCTTGGACCCAATAGAGTATCTGTGACAAGATTTGTGGCCAATAAAACAATAGGACATGACGCTTATTTGTGCCTTGTCAAAGTGTGACTGAGATATACTATTCCCGAATGTTGCTCAATTATTTATTTTGTTATGAAGTTAGAAAATGATTTGATATCATGGTGCAATTCCAATTGCAGCTCAATACGCAGTAAATTTTCGCAAATCCGTTTCTGTTGGTTACTACTAATAGGTAGACTTCTCAGTTTTGAGACGATTATTTACAAAGTAAAATAGTAATAATAAACAAGAAAGTAGTATAAAAACTAAAAACCGCGAGTACTGTTAAAAAACTGAAATCAAAAAGCATATTAAATCGCCACTTATAGATTTTTATTTTTATACCCCACTCGGTTGGTTTTATAGAATAAAGATTTTTGAAAGTCACAATGTGGCACCTAACATTGGCCATTTTGAATTTTTTGAATTTTTATGTACCCGGTGTCACTCGCGCGACCAATACGAATCTAACAACGCCTCGTATGTTAAAATACATTCAGCCGTTAGGGCTGTAGCCCGTGCTAAAGCAATAGATGGATATACCTACATACATACGCTCGAAAAACATAACCCACCTACTGTCGCAGTCGTGTACAAAGTGCTCTGTTATAAATTTAGTTAAATAAAGTTGCTCTGTCGGAGCAACAGCATTTAGCACTCACGCAATAAAGACAAATCTAACGACATAACACAGCAAATTATGCTACAGAAAACTGCAAACAACCAACAGATATCTCTCACGGGCACGAACACCAGAAAATCAACCAACCTTACATTCACTTTTAAAAATAAAAAAAGCATCCGTCTGCCAGCCCTTGGAGGCGAGAGAAGCAGACATCAGCCCGGCAGGCGGCTATTAAACAAGACTAATTGAGCGATAAATTCACGAGACGAGGCCGCCTGTAAAAACGAACGAGAGTCGAGAAAAATCCTAGATGAGGGAATATTGAAAGCGCACCGCCTCGAATTGATTACTGTCAATTAGGATACCACTCGAGCAATCGCTGCCGTTGGCAGACGCTAACTCGGTTCGGCTGAGCTGTTTTATTTTGCCACCGACGGTGATAGCATATCTGTTACGGCGCTTGTTTTAGTCTGACGGTTCCTCCATCTTGGAACTTCATGTACAAAGTCGTGGCACTGTCATATCGGTTGGAAGGGAGTGCCAACTGTGTTGTGTTGTGACACAACTTCAACCACAATGTTGTTATGATGTCTTTTACTGACATTAAATGCATTTCTTATCTCGTTTTCTTGCTAACTGCATCTATCACTACAGGGTGAGCGGTTAATTTTTCATATTTGTTACCTGTAACTTGACTTTATATTATTTAGTTTAAATATTTACCAATCGCATATGCATTCACTAAATCTATGGTTAATAACTTCTTGTTAGCTAAGTGCTTACTGAAATCATCATGATTGGAATCACTTGTCGTAGCTAATCTTGTTTTATTTCGTTGTATAGTGTACTTAGTCAGACGGAGGAAGTGTTTAGTTTAGTTTTAGGTCGGTGGGGTGGACGATACGAATTCCGAGGGCAAACTCTAGAGAGTATATTTAGGTAACATTTTGAATCTGTTCTATTTAGAGTCCTGAAATTTTGCTAATTCTTTACTGAGTACCTTGAAACAACAATTTATCTCGTACTGTTGTAAACTATCACGGTTATTATTTATCACAAATAAAAAAAAATAATAAGAAATATTGGGCTACTCGTAAACCAACGTACGCGGTATAAACCCGTCAATTTAATTTTACAATAATTAATTTTACTTACTGGATCACATAATACGACTATAGTTTTGTTCGTTAACTAATATTATTATTATTATTAACAATAGTTTTGTTAAATTAATCATCGGATATTTCAGGTCGATACAATGTTGGAGCCCCACTGCTCGCCATATCCATTTCTACAGTTGACAAATGGCCACCCAATGTAAAAAGCGAGACACTAAGTATTCTCTGCTAAAGTCTCATCGCATTACCATTCAGCGTCACACCGTAACATTGGCTGCGACACAGACATATCTCCTTGGATAACACGCCACAGTCCGCCACTAACATATTAACCGACTCATTATGAGATACAAAGCGACAATACCTTTTCAACTCCACCCTGTATGAACATGAATGATTGCGCTTCGACTCTTAACAAAGAGCGGGGAATATAAACATTCTACACGATAATTTGTATTTTGACACGCCAGCTTACACGTAACAAATTCTAGTGACAACATACATTGCCAGTTTCGATTGTGATTACTACGTCTTTACAGAACAAAACTGGCAATGGATGTGGATTTAAGCGATGTGAGGGTAGAAGAACGCTGTCGCTGGAGGTTTAGTGATGGGCAGCGCCGCGTGTCCCCGGGAGCGTTGTCGATTAATAACGTTTACAAGATGAAAGCCGCTGAGCTGTTAGTCGCGATGCGTTCCAGAAATAAAAGGCGGCGAGCGATAAACTCAGCTGGGGATGTTCGTACGTGGGTTGGCCATGCGGCGCGGGATCTTTGTGTTTATTTACAACCTACAGACTTAAAGGATTTCGATGCAGACAGTGCTCATGGTGCCACAGCTGATGGGTTTTATTCCGTATTGTATTAATGGCCCCTAGTTATCAACGTAAGAATACGTTTTATAAAACTTTTAAAATTTTAGTATACTCAATTTTAAACTTCCACTTAAAGGTGTTTGTAAAGTTATTTAATATGTGCCTAGTAAGTACATGTTTTGTAGTCAATATTAAAAATATATATAAAGTTTTGGCTATGGTCATGGAAAAGAAAACGTTGCCTAAACTTGTGTTCCTCGTACAGAATAGTCTGAATGTCTTATATGCTCCATTTTTAGCGTCACTTACTACCAGGTGACCAGGCTATTTGTAAAAGTCCAACATTTTTACAGAAAGTTATCATGGTCACAGCCGGCGGCGCAACATAAAATATTACGCGTGCAACTAATAGGTGGCACCGCGTTAAGGAGCACATAAATTAGCTGTGTTGTGACGCCATCTGTTTGTCGATATGTCATGTGTACATCACTATATGGGAAATGTAGGAAGCTGTTGATACCTTGTTATTATAGGCATTTAAACTGGCTGAAAGCGGCTACAGTTGCCGCGTATGATAAAAGTACGAGTATATATCATATTTTAATAACATACAAATAGTGATGTTGTTCCTTTTTTTGTAAATATACTGACTAGCTTCGCCTTTACACAGGATTGTATGCAATAGGTAAAGATATTGGATATAGAGCATAGTTAGAGCCTCGAACTATAGAGAATGTACACTGTCAACCTGTCATAACTCTATACAAATGACTCATTGTCACACAAAAAGTTAGTATGGTAAGGTGACCAAGGCCTCCAAATTTGACAATAGTAGTGGTTATGGAGGGGTATTTGGCATTACACCTGATGGAAAAGGGAGGATGAGGTCGAGGATGTAGTTTGTATGGAAGATAAACTTATTTACTCTAGACTTAAAGACCATATTTTTCAGGGAATTGAAATTAAAATTCATTTATTACTAAGTACCTTATTTTTTTTTATTAAATTTACATAACGAGCCTACATACACTTCCACTCCCGCATCCTACAAGATGCAGTAGACTATTGAGTCCCAAAAGCAATGATGCTGACACACCTCTTCAACGACTTCCAAAACACCTTATACATATTTTTTATATAAGCTAGCTAGGCATTTGAGTGCCATCTCACCCGACGATATATCCTCATGCAATTACATAAAATATTTAAAAAGAAAATTATGAAAAGCCAAAATTACAGTATCAGCTCTATATAACTACTTAATGCAGTGTGAGGGATGTTGTTATTTTCGCTCGCACCGGAGGCCCGCAGCGGTGGTTCCCTAGACGGCTGCGCCCGCGCTGGAACGACACTCTTCTCTTTTATTCCCTCTCTTCTCTCACGCTCTCCATTTTTTGTTATTGTCTAGTGAGGCACACGGAAGGACAGCCCACCTGATGAAAAGCGGCTACGGTCATCCAGGTCAACTGCAGGTCAACCTAAGACCTAATTACGAGAAATTTTGGTTAAGCCGTCGACTAAGAATTTATACACGCATTCACAAACAATACCTACTCGTTTACTTGTGTTGGGCAGAGTAGAATCTTTAATCTTTAATCTTTATTAACATATCAGGATACAACCATATCAGAATAAAAACAGATTGAAATATCAGATAATGTTATGATCGAGATATCACGTTATTTTTCTTTACTTTTTTTAATAAATTCAGGTACTGGTTGTAATCAGTTTATAGTGGAGTCCCTGCTTCCCAAACCAGGAATATCCTGTGCTATGGGAAACAGTTTTTTCGACAAACTAGGATACATTACAAATAGTATTTTGATAGGCCGTGAACAGACAAATAAATTTCAGTATTCAAATTTGTTTTTGATTTTGTTTTCTAGATAACATGTGTGTGTGTGTGTGTGTGTGTGTGTGTGTGTGTGTGTGTGTGTGTGTGTGTGTGTGTGTGTGTGTGTGTGTGTGTGTGTGTGTGTGTGTGTGTGTGTGTGTGTGTGTGTGTGTGTGTGTGTGTGTGTGTGTGTGTGTGTGTGTGTGTGTGTGTGTGTGTGTGTGTGTGTGTGTGTGTGTGTGTGTGTGTGTGTGTGTGTGTGTGTGTGTGTGTGTGTGTGTGTGTGTGTGTGTGTGTGTGTGTGTGTGTGTGTGTGTGTGTGTGTGTGTGTGTGTGTGTGTGTGTGTGTGTGTGTGTGTGTGTGTGTGTGTGTGTATGTGCGTGTAGAATATAGCATTAACCACTTGCCATTTGCTTGTGCCAATGCTTTCATTGTTGAGTTCCGGTTTGAAAGATAAGGTAGCCAGTGCAATTACAGGCAAGAGGTATTTCATCCTTCAACTGTTGATGTTTCTCCATTTTTGTTGACTGCAACCGAAATGCATGAATCGTTGATGTTATGGGTGACAGTTAGGTACCGCTTACCTGTATCTGCTCGACGTAGTTCCTTCCTTCCTTTAACAAACAAGTCACCTTGTAGGTAACACACTTGTAATTCTTTTTTCTACGCTATGACAAACGAGCATACAGCCCCCTGATGGTAAGCAGTAACTAGCCGATGTGCATTATTTATGGCCAATACCTGTAATTGGCAGCAGCATTCTCTATTATTTGTTTGCAGCACTTCGATTTCTAGCACCTACACACATATCTACATAAGTACCGCGTCGTTCAATGCAGTTTTAATTTTTTTTATAAGAACCAGCTAGGCATTTGGCGGCTATCTCACCTCGGTGGTAAGTGTTCATACGGCCGAAGTTGGAACACACTTGTCTAGAAACTGCCTTTACTCCAGGCCTGCATTTACTCTAGGCTTAAAGGTGACCAGATTTAATGTTGAGGGAAGACATATCGGGTCATGGCAATGTAATTTTTCAATTACGAAGCTCTCTGACAAACGCTCACATCCTTAAACAAATCAAATACTCTAATAACAATGTCCCAATAACGTCGAGAAATAAATAGGTCATTCTGTAGCCGACTCCTCGACAATTAACTGAGCCCAACACATTGGAAGAGTCTAAGAAGCGATTAAAATAATAGTCCCGAGCGAGTGAGCCTGAAAAATAGCGCGGCGGTGGCTATAAAAACTCGGGTTCGCGTCGCGTGCGCACATAAATAAAGATTCCATAGCCATGTTACAGTATAACCATGTGCATAGTAGGGCAGGTCGTAGTCATTGGAGTTTTTTATACAACTCAGTGGGAAACGAGCAGACAGCTCACCTGTAAGGCTAGCACAAGGGTTCCTGCGTCATAGCTTGCGCCGCGAGGGAGCCTTTGTTTTCTTCTCTCCATACTGAGATGAAAGAGATAGCAGTATTCCTGTTTTCGCTTGTCGCGCGCGAGAGCATACTTGTGGTTGCTGATAGACGGTACTGTCTGATAGACCATAACAGGATTCATACGCTTGGATTTCAGGTAACAAAGAATGTGAACTGTCAGGTGCGTTGTCACTGTGAATTACGTTATGTTCTGCGTTGTCCTTCAAAGCAGAACTCAACAATGCAAGTATTGGTGTAGACTGGTCAGCGTTGACAGAGTGCTACAAGCGGCAAATTGTGGATCACGCCGGACGTGTCTCACCCTCCACTGCTGCCTGGCTTGGGCGTGCGCCGTCCCCTGTCAAGCGTTGCAAGCAATTATTTAAAGAAATTGAATGGGGTAATGCTTTGCAAGGTTACCACTTTCGCGTGGCATGAAAACAATTTGCATAGATCATAATTGACGATTGAAAGAGATATTTAATGTCTTAATCAATAAAGAAATTTTGAGTTTGAGTTTGAAAGAATAACGTTCTGTATTCAGACGAAGTGTTTTGTTTAGAGGATTTGGTGTCATTGGGACACCAATGTAAAGTTAACGGACTTTATGTACTTTTACGAAATTTCATCTTACGCAGTGCGTAAGCGCCTTTACAGTGTCAGTACTGATGTATACCTATACTGGACGCACATCGCGACGATGTGTCGCCGTCAAATATATTAAGAAATAGAGGATTAATTCAATTTGAACACTTTGTTACCCACTTTACTGTCGGACGATCGTTTATTTCTAGCCCCATTATTCTTTCAAATGTATTTATTTCCAAGCAGAAGCGAGGTATTTACATAATCCGACGCCGCTGAGACTAATTTTAATGATATGTTTAGCTTTGGGGAATTTATACGTTTTTATTACGATATTTGTGTGTGATTGTGAGAAATGGTTATTCTGTTTTTATTTTTTTGTATTCAGTTTGTTTTTTGTCAGATTATTTCCCTAGGTTATCCTACGGCGTAGACTACGCTACGCAGTTACGCCTCTGACAGTCGTACATATTATACTGCTGTACTATTGTAAGCAAAATTTATTACTTACATTTAATCTATAGGTATATAGTATAAAACAAAGTCGCTTCCCGCCGTCTGTCCCTATGTATCTATGAATGTGTCTTTGAATGTATCTATGTACGCTTAGATCTTTTAAACTTTAAACGCAACGAATTTTAATGCGGATTTCAACAACAGATAGAATGAATTAAGAGGAAGGTAAATAAGCATAGGTAAGGATAAAGTAGGTGTATGCGAATGAAGTCGCGCTGGGCCCACTAATTATGTATAATAATATACCGAATACCAAAACCAGCCAAACAAGGCTACCATTGTAATGGTATATCGTATATCTACCTACATTACCGCATATTCAAACAATACTTACTATCCAATCCATTCACTACAAGCCACGTACCATCCCAAAAAACTGACAAAACAAGAAGCTCTGTACAGCCCTGAAACCGCCATAGAGTAGCGCGGCTTTTATAATTAGAAGCGTAACAAATCACGGCGCCATTAGCAATGTGTTCCATTGACAAGATAAACTGCTTGTCGACAATAAGGTAACAATTATCCGGGCTCAGTTCTGGTCCCGCGAGACGAGCCTTAGGTAAATACCCCTCTACCAGACTAACTAGAGCTCCCAAAGCAAGTCTAAACAACCAGTAGGAGTACAACAACTCGTAAATGCAGAGGTCTAGCGTTAATGGACACCTTAGACGAAATAACCGGTACAATTGGGCCTCCGGTGGGGCTAGTATGTTCAGAAATTTGGAGGGGCGAAACACAAGATACGGGTCAAAGGATTTTGGTTGTATAACAAACTCGTAACACGTGTGCCCAGCATCCGATTCCACTTTTCTTTCGTTGCGTCGCTTGTTAAGTGTGTATTAGGCGTCGATTGCAGTTTGCAAACGTTTTCTATCTAACCGGTATCTTGCGTTAATAACCCGATACGTAGGTAAAAATAAATTGGACATAGAGACATAAAAGCAGCCTATTCACAGCTGATGTCACAATCTATATTTTGTTTCTTTTTTTAATAATTGTGTATATAACGTATCCAAAAGGGACAGCTGTAAGTTGTTAATAGCCCCTACAATTGTGTGTAGCAGTGATTGCACTGCTATGTCAAATTTGGTAATCTTGGTAATCTTAATGTACTAGCTTTTTGTATGACATTGAGTCATTTGTATGGAGTTGTGATAGATTGACAGTACATTCTCTAGAGGTCAAGGCTCCATCTATGCTCTATGTCCAATATTTTTGCTTAGGTCCCTACAAACGTATTCTCTCGTTCTGTTTCAATTATCTTTTTATTATACCTGTAAGCAAACATGTGCCACTAACTAACCACTTGGTACTTGTTGCGGTCAGTGTATCCAGTGCTCATTAAAAAATTTGCAGAGAGCTCACCTGATGTATAATGGTAACTGTCGACCACATTTAGGTTCATATAACAGAAAAAACGCTAAAAGATCGGCAGGCGCGTTGTCGTTGGTATGAATGCCTTGAAAGGGTTGTTTAAGGTGACTAAATGTGTAACCATGATTCAATCTGGTCAGGTTCCGCTGGCAGCAGCGTCATGGAGGTCAGATGGCCGTCGCTCCACTGTAATTACCTGATCTGCAAAGTGCTGGATCATGGTCAAGGCAGGGTTGTGATTAGCGTAATCGATATCTTCAAACTGAATACAACAACTTGACGGCTAATATTATTATAAGGCGGTGGAACCGTGGGACCTATCCAGACAGATTCCTCACCTGAGACGTGACAGCGTCCTACCCCGGTAGTGAAACCAACCTTTTAGTTACAGCACAAACAAAACACAACATCAAAGACCTAAATACGCCACATAATAAATATGTCGGAAGAATTATTGGCATCGCCGCCGGATCGATGGCGGGCCTGGCTGTGAAAAATTGTACGTCAGAAATAATTGAAGCGACACTTTGAAATATGCGAGCGTTTATTCTGATAAACGGCTTATGGTTCGTGTCGTTTATACTCGTGCATTTTCAAGTTGTCAACAGAGGCGAATATCTACTTGTATAGAATTGAAATGTTTATTTATACAAACAACACCAACATAATATATTCATACTCAAATTAAAAATTTATTTATTGATTAGGACATCTCATTGAATCGTCAAAAAGGAGGAGCGTAGGAAAGTAGGAAGGAAACACACAGTGACACGTTGGCCGACCCATTGCCGGAGCACCAGCATAAAAATAGAGAACATAAAACAGCAATTACTAAAATGATATAAAAATTAATACATAAAGATAAATAATGTGCGGTACCTTTAACAGTGACGCTGTTTAAATTATCTATAATTATATGTCTAAGGCGATGATGATGATAGTGCAAATGTTAATTTAAACTTGAAAGCAATCTAAGCCCCATTTTCTTTGATACCCCACACAATGGCTTCCAATAAAAAAAAATTTTAACTTCACAATATGGCGCCCAAAATACGTCATTTTGAATTTTAAACACCTGTCTAAGGACACTTGTGTTTAAAGAGTAAAATGGAAATATATACAAGAAAAACAGCAATTAAAGAAACAAGAAAGTTAAACAAGTAAATTAAATTATTATACTTACAAACTTGGAAAAGTGTGTCTCAAAATCTCGACGAATCGAGATGTAAAACATTACATACCAACCAACACCCGACGTAGTGCGGACAGACATCGGTGCCAGTGTAAATTGACCTGTCGCATGTATAGCATCGCCAGAAGCGGTGGGGTCAACGAAAAATAATTAATGGACTGCCTAATGAATCTACCGCCTGTTAACCGCAGTGTAGCGTCAACAAAATAATGGCGATGCACAATTTTATGCTAGGTTTTTTGTCATTAGTAAGGTAATAATTAAGACCTTAAGAATATGTGTGTGAATACGCTAGTGTACCTTTTAGTTTCTTCTTGTAAAATAATTATGATGTCTATGTCGCACACCATTGAGGCATATACCTCCTTTTCGTAAATCTTAATTAGTCCAGTATCTTGTGCTAGCTGGTAGATATGCGGTTTGCAGAAGATTTTCCATCTTTCTTTATCAAGTTTTATATCAGCTATTCCCGACAACAAAACTCTTTCTGGCTATCCACAGCAGCACACAAACCGATTTGATTCCACTTTTCAATGCTTACGGCTAAGTGATGGAACGATTTGCCTGGATACCTTCAAGGCTAGAGTCAATATGTTCCCCTTTAACCGCATCTTCACAGATGGCGCTCTACTACGAGCCTTTTCACCGCTCACGTTGAAAATGTGGAATGATCCCGAAGTTTTCCTTTGTGCTACAACGTAGGCTTGTTCTAAGGCCTCTCCTCCAATATCAATATAGTTTTACAATATCCAATAGGTTCCTCAAAGGCAGGCACCGTATCCTCCTTAGGCTGCCGATATTCTAGATGATGGCGAGCTTTCCATAAGGTGAATTGTCAGGTGAACAGACATACTTCTAGGTACGATTTATGCACGGTTTGTCCTAAATTACACAATTTTGGTTTCTGTACAATGGCAGACAGAAAGCGTATTATCTGTCAGCAAAGGCGTAGCGCCCGCATAGTCACCGAACAGGCCGCGCCGGCGTATTCAGTACGTCGCGTCGTTTGGTAAGACTGCGCATTTTCCGTCCGGTTGAAGTCCATTTGCTACGCGGTGACTATGCGGACACGATGCGTACGCGGTGTATAAGCGGCGACGTATAAACAGGCCCTTATGAAAAAAATATAATTCATCCATGTGACTTTTCTGCATCCAGTACTGTGGTCCCAGGGGCAGACTTAGTCTTGATTTATTCCGTCAGCTTCCGGCGCGGCTGAGACTGCATCAGCCCGCGATTCATAACCCGAGTAGGTACTTTGCTCAGTAGGCGATAGGATTAGATTGTTTTCGAAGTTATGAGTTCGAATGAGTATAATTGTTTTTAAGAGAATTGGTTGTGTCCGCCGTTCGTTCTAAAACGAATCATATACATCGTCTTTGGGCTCATTTGATTATTCTTGATAAGTACTCCGACTGATCATAGACAAAAAAATTTTAAATTTGAAAACTTGTTTTAGAAATAATAAAGTATTAACAGAAAATACATATATTGAAATAAAAAAATATATAGTAACCAACATTGTGTCTCTTGTCAAAGCATATATTTTTATTACAACATATGGCCCAGTATCACATTACGCAAGAATAGTTTGTCTATTTAGTTCTGGGACACCCTTTAATAGGGTATATGGCCTCTTGCCAGTCCGTTTATCAATAGTCTCGTAATATAGAAATCCCTGTCGGATCCAAGAAGGTATTGAGGTATCGGTCTTTTTTACTATCACCACCCAAGGTAGGTCAACCATTCAGCTATCACGACTAGCCTGTAATTATTAACTGATCGGTACATCGTGCTTTTGTTCCCGTGCGATACACAACAGCTGATGAACTTCGGTTGGTCAAGGCGAATCGACGTGTCCATCGCCTATTGACCGGGTGACAAGCATTAATATTGCCAGCTTATTCATGGACTTATTATTGACAATAATAGGTGAGTCCACGGATCACTTTCAGCCTTTGAAGTTGAAACGACTTTCCTTTGTTGCAGTACCGTTGCATTTCTGACTCAATTTGCTTTGAAACAATTTCTTGTTACAAATAGATTGACTGGGACACATACGTACGTACACTGCCGTTTCTTTGACTTTTATTCACCTTTACATACATAATCGTCGGTGTAGGTTTTTTGATAAAAAAATATAGGAAACAATATTTTTAATTACATAATTATACCTCCACACACGTTACGAGCGACGGTGGCCTAGTGGTAAAGGTATCCGACCTGTATTCTGAGTTATGTACATTCGTTTAACACTAACTGATGCTCTTACGGTGAGCGAAAACGTTGTGATGAAGCCTGCACATGATGAGGCGACTAAATGTGTAACCATAATCCAATCTCGTCAGGCTCCCCTGGTACCATGGTTACGAAGGTCAGAAGGCAATCGCTCTACTGTGTAGGCGGACCCCGGGCTCTCGTGCGCGAGAGCACAACCGGGACATTAACGCCAAGATAATATTCTTTTAAATCAAACTACTAGTTATACCAATGTACATTCATTCAATGACATTCACAGCAGGACTCCAACCCGCGCACTTCAGACTTGACTTCCGTTCCCATCAACACTTGAACACATGAGTTGTCCATTTTTTTGCCCAAGAAATAAACCTTTTATTGCGTAGTGTTTCTCGAAAACGTGGCGCCGGCCATATTTCAAAGTGAATGAATGAGTGGATGGATGACTAGTTTTTCGATATTGGCTATCGATTTTTTATCCAGTAACTGATACTTTGACCCCAAATGTGTTTTTAGTGGTTGGAAGAAGATAAAATTTTATGGCTACTTATGCGTATGCGACGATAAAGTTGACAGTTTTAATGCGATCTTGCAGCTAAGGGCGTGTTGATGTGTTTCCTGTGAAGGCATAGTAGTCGAGTTCGTGTCGAGGCCTTGGCGTTTAGTAGAGGGTTTTGGATAGAATATTATATTTGTTATTACTGGTATAATCCGCGCACAACCAGATGCAACCTTGTCGATGTAAATTAACCATCATTTCGATTAACTTCGACATTTACAGTCTGATTCTGATTGCGATCACATTCTGCTTGCGCGTAAAATATATCCCACCAAAAATTTCATGTAAAATTGGTTGGCCAAGCCTCGTAAGCTCTTAACGGTTTCACTGTGGAAAGGATCAGATCTCCTGAAGAGCCAAAGCTTGTAACTTTACAAACCCTAACTGTGCAAACCCTACATTTTGGTCAGAAAGTATGAGATTCCGGGTAGGAAATGGGTCCACTGAAAACCAGCGTTGTGGTTCGCGTCAAGCGGCCACAACATTGTGTACAATAAACAGTTAAATAAATAAATAAATAAAAACATTATGCTGAGGGGGTCCAGTTGCACTGGAAGCCGCGACACGGAGATTAAACAATGCCACTGGGAATAGATACTCGTAAACTCTAGGTAGGTAGGTACAGTTATTCCTTAATTCCTTTTTATTGTTTATTTTTATTTTCAAATATTATTTGTATTTTATGTTGGTATGCTTAGTTCGTTGTTTTTATTTTTTTATGTTTATGTTGTTGTACCTAATTATCGTGTCGTGGTGTCTACTGCAATAAATGTTTTCTTTCTTTCTTTCTTTCAGATATAGTGCTCGACCGACGCGGCGGTCAGGACTGACGTCGTCAGTCGGACCAGAAAGCGCGTAGCTAGCATTCAGCTCTGCACTATTGTTGATCAATCTTTTTGAAAGAGCTACGGTTGAATATAGATTCATAGGAATATATGTTATGGGCGACAGTTACCGCTAACCATCAGGTTGTCTGCTCTTTTGTCACTACGTAGTATAAAAATTTTTAAAACAACATTATATGAGACAACGAAGACTTTGGATCTCATTTCAGCTTAGACATAAAAAGACACTGAGATTCAGTCAGCAAAACGTCAAGCTATTGCTTTCCTTTCCCACATCTTTAATTATAATACAATAGCAAAAGTAGAAAACAGATTTCATTTTTTAAATTGATTTTCAGGCTCTTGCTGAAGACAGTTTCTAAAGGCATAACTTGCGCATTCTAAACTGCATGCAACGACAAATAAATTATAAATTATCAAGCTCTCAGTCGAGCAGTAAGTAAGGCTCTCGACAATTTTTTGTGCAACCACGTGTGTCCCGCGAGGACAATAAAACAGTTTACATTGAAACGCCATTCAGCTACCATTTTACAACTGTGACAACTGTTATTTATGGCTTCCTCACTGATACCGAGCCGGGGAAGTCAACACTCTGGTTTTTGCAAGTCAAGTGTCCCATTTAGTACCAAATGTTGGCCTAAAGATATGAATACGCTCCGTATTGATTGATAAATAAATTGGCTATCTTTGACAAGTGTTCGAGATTTTTTTCTAATTTTACTTACATACATAGTGCCAATTCTACTCTTGCCTTTGTGAGGCCTATAATTATGCCATCATTTACGTTCACATTTGAGTGGTTAACATGCCGGTCGCCATGCAGATCTCCCGTGTTCGATACCCGGCAGAAATTGAAATGATGAATTTTAATTTCTACTACGGGTTTGGGTGTAGTATGTAAAATAAGTATGTATTTATAAAAAGTATATAAGTAGTTTATCAGTTATCTAACACCCATAACACAAGATTTGCTTACTTTGGGGCTAGATAGCGCTGTGTGAAAATTGTACAAGCAAAAACAGCATTGACAGCTTTCCACAGCTGTCAAGGTTATGCCACCGTACCACTGGAAATACACAGGATTCTAAATGCAATGCCCTATAATTTGTAGCACAGGGGAGACAGATTGCCGGTTTGTGGGAATGTGTGTAGGTATATTGTTATGTCGTTATAATAATTAACAATTGCAATACGATGTCCCACCGCTAAACTGCCTGATTACAGTCCGTCAAACCCATGCCAACAAATCACAAACCTATTATGGTGGCTATGATTATATAAATTCAAATGAGCCTAATTATACAGGATACAGTTTATGATGCAAATGCAATACAAAATTGCAATATTGATAGTTTGATAGTTATGCATTAGAGAAATGTTGGATAGGAAAATGTATTGGTCAGTGCTATATAATTTTATGAATAGTGTGATCATTACCATGGCATCATGATTTATACTTATAAAGATTTTTTTCTTACGATTGTACGATAACAATAGACTTTGACTAGCTCTAAGCAGTATCTGAGAAAGCATTGCTTATGCCTAGGCAGATAGTCTTGTGAGTGAATAAACTACCCAAATATACTTTGTTCGTTTAAAGGCAAAACATCTATCTCATTTACCTTTATAAACTCCAAAATCCTCTCCTCCCAAAGACTTTAAACCTTAGCTCGGGGGATCAAAACTTTGCGGCGGCTTTAAAAAGGGCATCATTAATAACTTGTGAGGTCGCTCTATTATGCAAATACATATTGGGCCGTGTAATAAATAATTTATGGTCGTATCCTTAGCTCCTAGTAAGGGGCCGGCCTTTGTGGAAATGAGAAATGATGTGCAGAGTCAACCCAGTCTGTCAGTGGTGACTGCCATGAATAATGAGTTGTCGGCACGAAAAGGCTGGCTGGTGACAGTGACGGCTCAGTTTGCGTTTTGTGCCGGTCAGTGTGTGATTTGGGTATTGATTTGTTTTGTGAAAGACATCATTAGTTTGATTTTCAAGCGTAGGTAGGAACTACAATACGCTTGCCTACAGCAGTGCAGGAGCCTATGCTTATCTAGATTTGAAGGTTGAATGTGGTTTGAATATCCCTTCTCATGGGAGGTTTTAGACTTTAATTTTGGCGTAGGTATGGGGCGTGAGCTAGTGTTTGTTAGGACTGCCAAGCTAAGAAGTTCACCTGGATAGTTACAATTACTATCCCCGTATCTAATCTAATTTAATATAATATACCGTCACGGGATCTCAATCAGCTGTTCATTTAGTTTCATGGTTACCAGTAGAAGACCCTGGTCAATCTCACTTCGCCAACGGAGTCACACATAACGAGTGTCGAGCTGTTGCAGTGCTGAAGTTCGACTACCCTCAAACTACGAAACGAAACAGGCACATATCCAGTTCCCTGACTCTGCGAGCCTTGGTTATACGTCTCGCAAGCATGCTGTTACTAGACTAGTGCCGCTTGCCTTCACTCTCAATATCACTATCTTTTGTGTGCGAAGGGATGTAACAGCATTCGATGAAACCTGAAAAGCCTTCCCGTCTATAGGTACTCCCAAGGCAGTGTTATGCTTGTAGGTGCCTAGGTCTAATGCGAGTTTAGCATAACTAGCCGGCCGACTGCGCTGGTATCGACACATCAGTGTTGATTTCCTCCCTCTCTCGCTAGCCCAGAGGGTGAAACCAAACAAAAAATATCAATCTTAGACTTAACTCGGCCTTCCAAGCTCCACCCCTCACACCCCCTTACCGCAATCTTCACCATCACGACGTCATTTCACGTCATTCGTCGTATCCCAGCAGCCGAGTGCCAATTAAAATCCGCGCAATTGTCAGCGGTAGACGGCTGCAGTCGTTTTATATGCGAGCGGAGTACATTAATCAGGGGCGCTGTCGGCCGCGGACGCGCGACGACGGCTCGCGGCTGTCAGCAGGGACGGTTTCAGGGGCTGACAGGCAGACGGATGGATTGACTGACATGCAGTAGGTCACATTCGGGGGCGTATGGACTGCCATACTGACTGACTGGTTGGGAACTTACTTGTACTTAGGTAGATAGGTATACCTAGGTCTGTAATAGATAGATAGATAAACTTGGAAACTTACTTGTACTTACTTGGTCGGTATGTATGTATGTATGTAAACTCTTTATTGCGTCAAATACCTTAGAACTATATAACCAAAATTATATAAAATACATTGCAAAGGCGGGCTTATCTCACACTGGGATTTCTTCGGTACTTAGGTAGGTTGGTATATATACTTTAATAGATAGAGAAAAAACACTTTATTGCACATCAAATATTACAATATCAATCACTTACAAAAACAAGAAACACATATGAGCAAATGCGGCTTTATCGCTATGCTTACCTATTTATACTTTCATGGCACTGTCTTTAAGGTTCAAATCACATCGAAGAGGCAAAGCAGTGGCAGCATACAGCTCGACAAAAGAAGCTGTAAGCGGCATCGCGCGGCGCCTGCAGCCGCCAGTGGCTTTGGGAGCCCGATCTTTATCTATGGCCAATACAGACTATGACTTAGACACATACAGCACACACACGAATGTGCTTAAACTTTAAGTGCATTCGTGTTTGTGCCGCGCTGTGTGGCGCCTTGGGCGGCCGCGTGACCTGCCGAGTCTTTCAAACTAGAGATAAAGCTTAACATGGTCAACAGTGAAACTTCCGGCTTCCGGGATTGAGCCTAAACAAAGTGACATAACTTTCTTTTGATTTGCGTTGGTACAGTGAGATAGAAAGCAATATTATATATCTCGCGTGACAGAGCCCGTCAAGTTACTCAAGTCGCCCGCTTATTTGTTTTAATAACCTAATAACCGCCCAAATACAGCTCTGTCTCGCTGCCCAATTTACCGCAAACTGTCAAACTTTTTGCCCCGCTCCCCTCCCCCGGCGACCTCGCCAACACAAACACGTGTCCGGCAAATTGGCAGCGATTGCCGGAACGTTTTCGAGTGATTATTTCCTTTCCGTAGCGTTTAGTTTTTGGCCCCGTTTGAAATGGCCCCGCGTGATTGGGGACACCTGTTTTTGGGGTTTCGTGCTTTGATGGTGTGAGAGTTGATTCAGGTTTTTAGTGGGTATAATCGTCCCAATGCAGACGTAGGCCTCCTCCCAGAAATATTGTTGCGATGGAACTGGGTCTTTTAACCTAAACCATTACGTTGGTATAAAATTCGAGTTTCTTCTAATAATATAATATTTATGCACATGTTTGTCCACGACATTTGTCTGTCAAAGTAAAAGCACTTGCAATAAATGTCATTCTTCTGGTGTAAGTAATATGTAGGTAACCATTTTTGCCATTGTGTTATGCTGGATGAAAAGTTTGGGTAAAACGAAAAAGAAGTCGAATCCTATTGCACCATGACAATGCTGCGACGCACTGCGCGAACAAGACAAAGTCATTTTTGGCATTTTAAAAAGTAGAGCTAGTGAGCCATACCGCACATAGTCCAGATCTAGCACCATTCGATTGGTAAATTTTCCCAAAAATCAAAGATTTACGGGGCCGGAAGAGGCCGTGATAGCTTTAAACCAGCACATGAAAAGCATGCCCACAGACCAATGGTCCTCATGTTTTCAAAAATGGTTCGACCGAATAAAAAGGTGTTTAAAATGTAATGGAGAATACTTCGAAAAGCAGTAAATATATTACTTTAGGTACATGTAAATTGTTTTATAAATGAGTTACGTAAAACTTTTAGTGTACCCCACGTAGGTAAAAGAAAGAGAAACACAAACTGGCTCTAACGATGCAATACTTCCCACGGGTCGTAGAAAATAATGTAAGGTATATTGCCACCCCATTGACACTATCTCGACACGCGGCGCCGCCCCGTCAATGTTTAGTGTCGCGCGCTGCCGTCGACAAGACTGTTTACCCTTTTCCGCAATTTGTTAGTTCATATTTCGTTTGAAGTACTCCAAGAGGTGAAGGGCTTAGAATAGTGACCTTGATATTAGCACAGTTAATGGACACGAGTTACTCTCTTTTGGTGTGATCGTGCTATGGATGTTGACTCTCAGTTTTATTCAGCCCTTTTTATATTTGAATTTTATATGGATTTGTAGTTCATTCGCTTATTTTTTAGACTTACGGAGTTCCAAAAGTTTAATTTAAACGCTTTTTCACACCTTTTGCTCGAAAATGTCCTATTATGTACCATGAAATGTCACTCGAAAGCATGGCCTTGTTACCCGCAGGAAGTTAATATTATATGAAACTCCCAAGGGAGTAAAGTGACTTGAGTTTGGAATGTTAAAATTAGCATGAAAGCTCTTAGCATACGGGCTTTGTACGGGCGTAGCTTGCTTTATTAGAAAATCGCGCCATTTATTTATCAAAAAGGCGCGATTGCAAAAACTGTGACTAAAGAATAGGCAGTATGGTTGCAAGACCGTAGACCGTACTCAAATTGTACAAATGGAAAAAGTATGAAATAAAAAACATGATTGATTTTAATTTTCAGTTCCAAATTATATTTTTAGATCGCCACGAAAATGTCGTGAAACAATACTGATTTAACTCAACTTTGCAACTCAAGTTTGCAAAGTCAAACGTTATAATTGCTTTTTCGTGATGAAACCAAATAAATTGCAAACATTCTACAAAGGTTGTGCGATTGCAAAACTTTTTTCTGTGCGTACGAAGGTACGCTTCATAGTGAGATGTCACGTTGACGTACACGCTTCCCAAAGAGTTTTGACACAGCATAAAACGTGTCAAAACAGATGACGCACTCCGCACGTGTTTACAGGAATTTAGTACCTGCGTAGTGTCGAAAGTTAAATAAGCCGTTTTCAAGAATAACTTCCTAATAATTCCTATAGGTGGCGCGCTATAACGACTAAACATTATTATAGTCTCTTGAAAACGGCTGTAGCCGAAAACAGCGAAGAGGACATCATCATCATCATTATCATCATAATCTCTTGACTATAGGGGCTATTGTCGTTGTTTTATGGAAAAAGCATTTGTGTGACTGTCATCATACATTGCATTAAAACACCAGTTATTATTTGGTAAAGTGATACCATATTAATATAAAGTTGAACCCGTGGTTGGGCCCCGAGGAGCACTAACATGTAAAAACCGTTGAATTAGCAGATCTAAAGTAAATTGCACCGAAATAAAAATAAATTTCAATACCACGAGATGATAATCATGTTTGATTCGTTCACGCCAACGCAAACATATACATATCCTATTATCACAAAGTGGATGGTTCAATTGGTTTAAGTACTACACGATATTATAATCCGTCAAAAGCCGTTTTTGATAGAACATTAGGTCGAAAATTCACCATACCTACATCTACCTACTATATTTTTGTATGTTGGTAGCGTAAATTAACAACTAGAGTTGTGTAAGTATATCTGTATGTTCCTAGCTTCTTAGCTAATCTTAAAATTAAAGCCAGTTTGTTCGGGATGGTCATGAACCTGGTGTAATACAAATTGATCCAGCAATTTGAAAAACATTTGAATATAAGTAGGTATACAAACTGTCAAGGTTTTCCGACAACTGATAGGTTATTATTTTACACAACCGAACTAAGCTATCAAACCACAACTACACAAGGCTCCAATCCAAACCACCAAACCACCAAAACAAAACGTCGACGACCGCTAACCCCTTCGCTGATGACGGACGCGAAAAAACGTTTTAAAACACGGCGAATTTACGAGCGAAGCGCGCCGTTTAGCCCGCGTCCAAATTCGCGGCGGTCATAACCGTTTCCCTTCTGAGCGTATAAAAATTTAGTATTGCGCGGGCGCTTTGGGCCCAAGAGTTATTGTATTATGCCCAGTGTGCGCTTTTTTGTGCCAGCCCCTACCTACGGTACGTGCGGCGATGAAAATTTGTGAGCCACGAAATGGAAAATTATTTGCGAGGGCCGGTTTTGGCGATCTGTCTGGTTGGCGTTTGGACCGGGTGGTGGGTGAAGGGTTGTTTCTTCTTTGACTGTTACTTTTATTCCTACTATAGGTACTTTACGCGATAAATACATAAATATGGGTACAAGCTTTACAGAGATTAGAGAGTCTTACGAGAAAAGAGAGTTCGAGATTTAAAAAGTTTCTTAAAAATCCAATTTACAACATTACATTATTTTAGTTTATTCTAATGTCGATTATGTAATTGAGTTCCATCTGATATTAATTAAGTGACATATATTATTGTACTCACTTATTGCTTACAATGACAGTGCATTAGCGCTGCGGTACTATCTAGGTACTCATGTAGCTGCGGTGCTACATTTTTGTTACACGAAACAGTGCTCGAATCATAGATAGGGCGTCTATCTGCCAGTTTTGTCACTGAGTTGTACAAAAAATATCATTAAAAAAGTTTTTAAAGGTAACCCACGCGTCCCAAAAATTTAAAACAAAAGTTTAATTAAATTAAATCTCCCCATATCTAAGCAAAGCACATCATTATTCACGCTAATTAAGATTACATGGCAAAATCGGCGAAATCCGAAACAGCTTTGCATATTTCAACCCTAAAGTGTTGCAATATATCAGCCAAAATTTACCTGGGTACCATTAACCCGTAGCCGTTCGTCCGCGTATCTCGATGATACGCTATTAATACCCGCCGATACCCGGGCGGGGTATACCCGGGTATAGGGTATACTCGCGCATAACCCGCCGCCCGCTTACGGCCGCATTAATACGCCACTTACCGCTTTATGATACGGCCCGACTTGGCCCGGTAATTGTTTAGGGTTGAACAGGGACCAGTAACGCTGCAGAGGCCGCTGTCAGTTGCAAAGTATTATTGTTATACAGCTGGTGCATCTGGCGAATGTACCTGTCGAAACAGTGGCTTTACTCGAGAGGCCGCTGTTAGTTGCAAAATATTTGTGCTGTGTAATTGGTGCATCTGGGTAATGTACCTGTCGAGACAGTGGCTTTATCAACTAAATATTTAAATTGAGAAATTAATTAGGTGCATAATATTTGCGTACCTCAGAATAATCAGGTCACGTTTAACAGTTTATGGCGCTGTCCTAATTGGCAACGGTCATGCGACCATGGTCGTACGACGGATGTCGCCCGATCAATAGGAGACCTCAACCTCCGAAATCCGAACCGAAAATTGGTCATCGGACCAACTTTTTAACCACTCATTCACAATACAGGCAGCTCGTTTTTGGAATAACATTCCTGAGGACGTACGAAAAGCGCAGAATCGATTAATGTTTAAAAAACTGTTAAAAGATTTTATTTTGGGTAAGAGAGGCTGAAGGTGAGAGGTTTTATTTTGAGGTAATAAGAGATTAGTTTAACGTAGTCATTATCACATTTTATATCTAGTGAATGTATGTATAATAGGTTTATGTTTATTGTATTTTTTTAAATAGTAATTGTATTTAAGGTATTAATTTAATTTAATCTCAAATTTATTTCTTTCGCTTATTTCAATATTTTCCTGTTAAGTAGCACCTAGTTAATCACTCGCTGCATGGTCTGCTGGTTGACTGTTAGATAAAGCCTCAATGGCTTTAAGTCCGCCAATTGCTATAATTAGTTCAATAAAGTTTTTAAATAAATAAAATAAATAAACCGAACCCATTTCGAAAAATCATTCACTCCTAGGAAGCTACATCAAGCTCGAATGTCATAGGTGCATTAATCCCCAGAAAAGTAATTAGTTAAATGGTGGCAGGTTGAGGTCCACTAGATAAAAAAAATAGTACAATAGTAAAAACCTCGACTGCTATTTAAAAAGTTAGAAACAAGCCGAATGGTGTAAGTAAATAGGTGAATAAAGTGCAATCGTCAGTTTAATTTAAACTTGAAAGCAGGCGGGGACCCGTTTTCATATAAGTAGGTATTATTTATCACTATTATGTATCACTGTCCATACATAATATTTATAGAAATTTATACAAAAAATACATAACTTTCTACACCTATTTACTTACCGAATGGTGGCTTGTTTCTTTTCAGTTTTTTATTAACAGTCGGGGTTTTAGTTTTTGTACTTCCTTATTTATTTTCGCTTTTTATAGTAATGATCGGTTCAATGAAACTGTAAGTGAAGTGAAAAAAGTGAGAATGGTTGCTAATTTACTAGAATCTATAACGTAATTAACGTTAATTGCGTTATATATTCTTAACGGTCATTCTAAATGAAAAATGGTAAGAGAAACCTAGAGGTGATTTTTCAATACCTATTCAAGAATTTCTCACATGACTTGTCGACTTCCATGTTTTCTTTTTTGCAAAATAGCGTCTGGTAATTGCCATATTAAATTTTGATCAATATCATGCATTCAGTGACTCTCGCAAGATTAAGACAAATTTTTAGACGTAAGGACGTTTGGTCTCTAGAGTGCCACAAAGGAACAAACATACTTACATACATACATAGGCTGATAAACACATTACCCTCCTTTGCGTCGCGCAATCGGGTAACAAAACGGTCGATACGTGACGTCTGCGGACTACGCAGTCTTGGTGGTAGGTTTATGTTATGGCCGTAATAAGTCGGGTCGGTTTAATAATGCCGATTATGGAGTGGCCTGGGTGCCGATATTAATTTGGTCCGATATCGAGGTTTTACATTGTCTATTTTTGTTGCTGCGTGGACGAGTCAATTCTGTTAACCTGTTTACAAAGTAAGCAATGGTAATCCTCAATCTTTAAGCGCAGATAAAGGAAAGAGTATCAAAATTGATATTTCATATTAATTCATATTACAATGAATCCAGCTCCTTCCATTGACGGGTGTCCAACCGTAGGTTCAACCAGAGGTAGTCTGATGGCAAATATTTTGGATATAGAGCATAGATGGAATCTACTCACAGCTGAAGTCACAATCTATATTTTGTTCCCTTTTTAAATGGTGCATATAACGCGTCTAAAATAGATGGCTCAAATTTGTCAAATACCCCTCAATAATCAGTGCTATTTTCAAATTTGGTGGCCTTGGTCACCTAGTGTTCTAGCTTTTTGTATGACTGTAAATTCTTTCTATGAAGTTGTGACAGAGTGACATTGTCTTTTCTGTATAGGTCGAGGCTCCATCTATGCTCTATGTCCAAAATCTTTGTTGGTCGACGGGTGACTTATGATGCGACTAATGTCATATACATATATCTCCGTAAACCAGAAAAAGTGCAACAACCTTTTCTGTTGAGTATTTTCAAACTGCGAGATCATTAAATGATCATCCATACAAGTCGGATCTTCGCCGGTTTTTTGTACTTTAAAATCAAAATAAGTGCGCAAATCAAATTGGTAAAAATGGAACTCTAATTCCAAATCTATTTATTGCAACATAATTATAAATTACAATTATTTATATATATTTAGTGCTTTAACAGCACCCCATTGTCGCTGACAAAAATGGAAACCGTGATCCCTCTTTGTCACTAGCCAAGAAAGCCACGAAGTCCGCAATCTCTTCCGTATCTGATATCCGATTCAAAGGTGTGGAGAATTGTGAAGGGTCAATCTCTACGTCTGGATTGTTATTTTCACCAAAATCTGTAGCAACTGAACCAGAATTGATGGAGTTTACTCTGACTCCAAAGCCTTCTCTTGTGAAATGGTCGAGACCAGTTATGGAAATACTGTACGCCATGAAGTTTGGTATCGATATTGTCATTAGACCATCAATACTTGATTTCTACTTTAAAAAATAAAAAGTGTAGTCTGGCGTACTTCATTAGATGGCGGTGTTTAGACAGGATTCTCAAGTATGGAATTTGGTAACCGAAGTTACTCGGAAAGGTGTTTCGTGAAAATATATTTAGTTTTATTATATTTTCTGAGAATCGGGTCTAATCACCGCCATCTATTACAATGATTTGAACTATTTTTTCTTTTTATTTGACACTCGGAAAATCTCCCATTATTTCGTGATTTGGACGTTATGCGTTACGAAGGTAAAGCCCTAGTATAGCAGAATGCTCGTAACCTAATTTGGTTACCGAGATCTGTAGCACTCCCTCCGCCGCGAACCACGAATTGAAATCCCCCGCCAAAATATAACAACACTAAAGCGGCTCACAGTAAAAGTCAATACATAAGAGCTGAGTGGCCGTAACATTTTATGCGAGCCGTTACAGGGGGTAAGTGACGCGTAAATTCTTATAACCGGGTATACTTACCCGGGTAAGTATTCAAAATATGAAAGACGCGGGCGTAACGGCCGACTCTGGGACGTGATACGGCGAAGGAGACGCGAGGCACTTTGTTACTCACTTTTGGTCTCAAAGGGTTTATTGTTATAGGAGTGTTTGTAACGCTCCGAAGTGATGGTATTGGGAATTATGATAACGATTTAGCGCTTTTCGATGGGCTGCGCACGTGTCGGTATGGGAAGTAACTTATGGGTTGTATGGAGGCGAGTATGTTTGGTTGGAGTGTTTTGGGCGCTTGTTTGGTAGGTGTATCTGTGTTTTTAAAGTCCGAAGTGAAAAGAGAACGTTATAAGTTTGAAATTTGTTTGTCTTTGGCGTCGTAGGTACCTGTAGTACGGATGGACTGATTTTAATAGGTTTATTTTATTTAAAAAACTGCTCGACAATGTCCTATTGGTAGTAAGGGACAATACACATCCACCCTAAGGTAGGTTAGTAAGCAAAACCATAATGCTCTCCAAGATACACAGCAACCTGTTTTATAATAGGTAACTAGCATTTTAATAGACTACCGCTGCACCTGTAAAAGATATTGCAACAAATAAATATTTTATCCCTTGGAAATCATGGCCTCAATAACAAATAAAAAAATCAAATTTACTCGATGCCAAGAAAGCCGTTACAAAACATAATGAGACTCAATAATATTTTTAATCATCGTAAAAACTCCAGATACCAAGTCAAGTACCTATACCTTTTAAAACCTCCTTGACACCGTTAAGACACTAAAACATCAGTGCGTTACACATTAGTGAGAGAATAATAAAAAAAGAATGTAATCCCAGAGCCACGCAAATTGCCCCGAGGACGCCTGTCACTTGTCACTTGTCACCTGTCAGCTTGTCGGCCGCCCGATTTGCATAAAGTGGTAAGTGACAATTAAAAGTGTCCGGAGCGCGGGTGGTTATCAACTTAGAGGCGGATAGATGTAGGGTTGGACTCGCTTTTGTATTTGACGACTTAATTTTGAAAAAGGACTAGTTATTTTCAAATAGAGCGTCGGTGGTCTAATGGTTAACGTGCCCGACTCGCAAGCTGAGGTACCGAGTTCGATCTCCAATGCCGCTATGTACCTGCTAAAGGCTTTTACTGAGTTATAAAAAATTGTTCAATATATAACCGATGCTCTTACAGCGAGGGAAAAAATCGTGAGAAAACCTGCACATTCTGGCGACTGAATGTGTAATCATGATCCAATCTTGTCAGGTTCCCTTGTTAACAGGGTCATGGAGGTCAGATGGCAGTCGCTTCACTGTAATTTCCTGCCACCTGCTGGCGCAGACATGGTCAAGGTGGACCCAAGGCCCTCAGCGCGAGAGCACAACCGCAATATTGGTCCCAAGATTATGCTAACCTCGTTTCAAATAGAAAACTAGGCTAATAGAGATTTGCCTAGTTAGTTGAAGTTGATGTTATTTATAATCGAAAGAAGACATGGCTCCATCTTTGGCAATGTTTGGACTATGCTAGGCCTGAGGCTTCGGTTTCACTCATAATTGTACATGGAGATAGTAAGACTAGAATATAATGGTATTTACAGTAGAGCGACAGCCATCTAACCTCCGTGACCCTGTTAACACGGAAACCTGATGAAATTGGATCATGGTTACACATTAAGTTGCCTGAATGTGCAGGTTTCATCACGATGTTTTCCCTCACCGTAAGAGCATCGGTTAGTGTTTAACTAACTTAGATAACTCAGAAAAGAGTCATTGGCACATGGCGGCACCAGGGTTCGAATCCGGTACCTCGGGGTACGAGTCGCATCCCTTAACAATTAAGCCACATACGCTCTACAATTTATCTAATAATACCAGACAGTAAATCATATTTATTTGTCGCTAATTTTAAGAGTAATTGTCTTGTTTACAACTATAAACGGACGGGTGCGCTACAACGCGGACATTTATTTAGATTTATTGTAAGTACACTTGTAATTATAAACTGCCGTCGTAAACTATCCATGTTTACGAGTCTAGTTCATCAGTAAATGGAATGTCTATTCATAGACGGGCTTTCGTATAAATCAGCGTTATTTAGGTCTATCTACTTAGAAACATTATCTGAAGCGGCGCTGTGGTATTCAAAATATAACAAAATATGGGCTTATTTGTATAACTACTATAGACGCGGTACCGACAGTGGCATGAGAACCCATTGTTTTAAATGTTCTTATTATTAATATTTCCTTTTGTAATTAGGTATGTACCTATTATTGTGTCGTGGTGTGAAATAATAAATTTATTTCTGTCTTTTTATATACTTTGTATTGCCTGAAATAAATGTTATATTTTTATTCTTATAATTCGAATTTTGACTTTTAATTCAAGCCAGTAAAATTACTCGTTTTATTTACATGTCGGTAGGTTTGATGCCACAAACTTTAACCCCGTAACGCGTCGCTGTTGTTGATACTTAGTTCGTACTTGTTGATAGATTCTTAGTTCCGGCTTTGACCACCGGGTCAGATAAGTTAGTGGCACTTTACGTTAAGTGGGAGAAAGAATTAACCTGAGCAAACATTTTCGCTATTAGAACGGAAACTCCTTCATACGGAGTGGCTATGAAGATTAGCCCGGATTCGATTCCCGAGCAGAAAATCTCTCTCTCCTGAAAATCAACGCTGCAACATTCGGCTGCAGCTTACCTTTTTGATATCGCATCACTTCATGTATCGAATAGCTTTATTTACAAAGGTTTATTTTATAATTTGTTTACTTTATATGTTAATAGAATTACAATTTTAACTAATTTAATGTATTGAGTAAGAGTGTTGTAATAACAAAATAAATAATCTTAGTGGATTTCAGTCTGGAGTTGTAGTTGTTATTACCATAAAATTCTTAAGTGGTTGTTATCTGTTATGTGTATGCAATAAATAAATAATTGTAGAAAAAAAGGTCTACGTGTAAATTGAAGCGATCAGTTTTAGGTTTCAGCATTTTCACACAGCGCCTTTGTATGTATCAACAGCATATATTACACAACGGACCCTATATGCTTCATACCATTACATCAACATCCCGATGCTGGAATCGAAAATCCTCCACATAAGTGGCAGGATTTGCCATTATCTCCACGCATGGTGGCATTTTGAATTTTAGAACGGAAGAGCTACTGCTACTAGGCGGGCTGTCTGCTCGTTTGACATTGAGTAGATAAACAATAAATCTATCCCATTAATTCATTCACTCCATAGGGTTCCACAGTGCGCTACATCCAATTACGCTAGTCCATTTAGGTGGTACATTTGGTGACGAGAATGCGGAACTGCAGACCCCTTTTTCCTAATTCACTATTTCGACATGTATCAAGTCCATAAACACTGGAAATGGAATTATTTGGACGTGATAGTATTTGTCATTTAGCTTACCTAAGTATTAGCGAATTGTTTAGCGTTCAGCGCATGGATAGAAAAGCGAAAGGGTGAGGGGGAAGGGGGGCGTGAGCCGATAATCCATTTTTGGTCTCATGTGTTGGACCCATCGGATGGCTGCATACGTTTTGGAGATATGGGTAACTTCTTTTCTAAATTCTAAGTAAGACGAATGGGCTCTCGAGTCAGCACTGGTTTGATCACGTGTAAGCGTGGAAAAATTATACCCAAACTTTCCCTAGGAAAGTGGGGATTGATATCGCCATGTCAGATGTGAGAGACAAAGTCGTTCGATACGGGGATGCTGCAGAGCGGATGAAATGGGGGAGGGAGAGTAGGCAACAAACCCTGGCAGAAGACGATGAGGATGATGATGAGAAACATACATAGAGAAAGAGACCACGTTTTTAATTTTTTTTTAATGTGGCGATCCCCTCTGATGATGAATTGTCGGTAGGGATTACTGAAATGATTCCGAAAAATAAGCGAATGCTTTACTTCTGTTTGATTTTATCAGGTGGTAGAACTCTGTAAAGCCTGATAAGTCCGCATCGGTTTTTATTCCTGGGTACCACCACCGCCTCATCTATTCTGCCACCAAGTATCTGTCATATGTAAAGATATATGTGCCAGTCGTTTTGGTTAAAAAGAGAAACACAAAAAGATCTACTCAACCCCAAAAAGAGGTAAAACCACTCTATTTCAAATAAATACTAAAATTACAGCCCCCTCTCTTTCACATCGACATTCCACCCCGTAATGCAAAGGAAGTGCTCACGTCAGCATTATACAGCGTGCTCCCGTTACTTACTGTTATTGCTAGCCGTAAACACAGGGTGTTCCATTTAGTGAAACGTCAGTAAATGTTACGGTACAGAAATGGCCGTGTATATTACCCTTAATTCCATCAGCCTATTTAAGTTATCTTAATGATGTTCTAATACCGAGATAGGATTTTATGGTTTGTATCACAGAGTAGGTGCATTGAATACACGTGTATTTTGTTTGGTTCAAAGAAAGGCATAAAAGACGCCGTGAAGACCTTTCATGGAATACTGCTCATTATAAGTGCCTTTTTTTTGTCATTCCTTTACTCCCACCTTTGTTGTTGCTCACCTGGACTGCAGACGGTTTTATTCGCATGTATCACGTAATTGTAGTTCTATCATCATCAACGTCATCTCAACTATAGTATATCTACTCGTACTGCTGAACACAGTCCTCCCTTACACCGTCCACCCCGTTAGAATCTGTGATTCTGTGAATCAAGTGCTTTGTTGATCGATTGCCGGTACTGGGGCCCTATTTTTGAAACCGCTCGCATCCACGCAAGCGCTCGTCTTCTAATGCTTGTCTTTTCTATCTCTAGCAACTTGCTACTAGTGCGAAAGAGATAGGTAGCACACGCGAGAACATACGAGCGTGAATGCGAGCGGTTTCAAAAATTGGGTCCATGCGAGCTACGTGGCCTTACCATCGCCACTTAGTTTGCAGCCATACATATGCCGGTGACCTGAGTTCTGTTACGGATATCTTCATTTCAGATATTATCATGTAGAGAAACTCCAAGCACAGCTATCTCTTTCTCTCTCCTTCGCACGCTAACATCAACAAGAAGCAAAGACAAACAAACAAAAACCTCGCCAGTTAATGGCGACGAAAACGGAACGACCACAAAACAAAACAATATGAAAAGAATAATTTATTAACTATAAATCAAATACCAAGTTAGAACGATTGAGCAATAAATATCAATGAGTTTAATGTTCCCGCGTACATGCAATATCTGTGTCGGCCATATTGGCAGCCATCTTGATTTACGATTCGCCAGCGCCGCGGCATAGCGCGGCGAGCTGTCAATAGTTACTGCGATCTATCGTCGATCGTAAAATTTATCAATGAAACTGTAGCGCGTTGAAAATTATGGAATGACATGAAGTCAATAACGCTGTGATGATGGATAAGGCAACTTTTAGCAGAGGTGAAGGGCAGAGGGAAGTGAGCTTTACATCCCATAGGCAGAGGCTGCCGAATGCCACAAACTACGTTCTCGCCTTTTGCCTCTTTCATATTCATACTTACGTCGGTATTATTCTCATGTTTACGTCGGTTGATTCCTGCATCCGTAGCTTAACAGGCTTTATCGGGGTTAAAGCAAGACACAAAGTTATATCGTGCGTGAAAAGCTCGTCACGCTACACAGGCTGATTGCCTCACTACATCATTCAGGTAGCAGATAATAGTTTCATTCCTATCTATTTAGGTACACTACATAACTACACGATGTATGTATGTAGGTATACTACCAGGCATCGGCCATAAATAATTTCCGTTTCGTATTCACTCACACGCGTGCGACAGAGACGACGCTCTACGAAGCCGAACTAGCCGATGTGCATTATTTACGGCCGATACCCTCGGCAAGGGTTTTTATGATTGCTATTGTGTGTATTTCTTTGGTGTGTCTGGTAGACCCTCTTAGATGGTTTATTTTTGTTTAATACTTAACACACCCTTCAAGGGATTGAAGAACTTTGATTATATTATATTTTGTCTAGGATCCAATATGGGTGTTTGGATGTATGTTTGTACTATTCCACACAAAAAACTACTGAATTAATGTTGCTGCTACGGCACCAGATAATCTAGAACAACACAGTCCAATATCGCAGTTAAACATTTTCTCAAAGGAGATATAGACTAAAAACGTTGTCAACATTGAATATCCAAAATGTTTCTTTGTGCCTGTCAAGTTCCTCGTCATCGGTAGATATTATGCAATTGACGAGAGAGGTCGTAACCGGGTATAGATACCAATTGATGGGATGCCTTTTCTATGAGCAATCTGTTGGCTTCAATTCCTTATTGAAACACTATAGTTTATGGTTCCTCGAAGCTGTCAGTTACGACATCACAATAATAGTTGGGTACGTATGTGCACTGATTTATAAATACGCGAATAATGTACGAACATTACGATTGTTTACGATAAGATATTCTAATATTATTAAGGTGAAACCTTGTGCATTGTTATTGCTGTACAATTATCACTCATAAATACTGCGTGCGGCTTTGGGTCGACTAGTAACTTAACTTTGAAGGAGGGAGAGTAAATTATCGTACTCAAAAAAATGGGTGATTGAGTGGATACCACTCAAGGACGATTTGCGAAAGGCTACAGGTAGAGACTGGATGCGGCGGAGTATAGAGGAGGATAGAGGAGGATATAGGAAATCTGTAGTTCCTCAGGTACCTAACGAAAAGGCTGTTTACGCCACAACAGAATTTCGATTCCATACTACTGGTGTAATTTCAAGCTTAAATAACAGTTCTAGTAATGGTCGGTTAACATGGCTGAGATAATACATTTTTTCAGAAATAATCGTTCTATTAAAATTACAATTTAGTTTTTGTCCGTTTCGTACAATTTTGCAATTTCATACATTCTTGGTAGATACTTTTTGGATTAGATGTACTTTGCTCTGGCGACCACAAGTTCAATTAAGAACTGTAATGAATTCTACAAACACACACGCCGTATTGATTCTGTAGATATATAGTGAACAACTTTCTCGTTTGCCTCCCTCATCATCATATCAGCCGAAAGACGCCCACTGCTGGGCATAGCCTGCCCCAGAGATTTTCATAAAGCCCGGTCCTGAGCCGTGCGCATCCAGCTGGTACCAGCAATCTTTACCAGGTCGTCGGTCCACCTTGGTCGGGAGGCCTATCCACGCTTGCAGAGATCTCCATAAAGGCCGGCTCTGTGCCTTCCGCATCCAGCTGGTACCTGTGATCTTTACCAGGTCGTCAGTCCACCTTGCGTGAGGACAAACCACGCTTACAAAAAAAAACAGAAGCATCTATTACAAGTAAACCCAACAGATTCACATCCTGTTCACGAGCTCGTACTTAATAAAGACAAAATCAATAAATTACGGCTATTCATCAAACGCTATCGTGTTTCTAACCAATGTTTTTTATAATGAAAAATGACGCGTCAAGTTCGCAATGAATCATCCTCGATGGCCTATAAAGCGAGCTATCAATAACAATTTCCATCCAGCATTTTAATTAAAAGATACATTTTTTATAGTAGAATAATGTATCAATCTGTCGTTGGAGCGTCGGTGGCCGAGTGGTTAAGGTATCCGACTCGTAGGCGAGAGGTACCGGGTTCGAATCCTATGATACCGGGTTCGGGTATCATGTACCAATGATTCTTTTCTCAGTTATGTATATTAGTTGAATACTAACCGATGCTCTTACGGTGAAGTAAAAGATCGGTATGAAACCTGCACATTCAGGCGACGAATGTGTAACCATGATCCAATCTGGTCAGGTTCCCCTGGTAGCAGGGTCACGGAGGACAAATGGCAGTCGCTCCACTGTAATTACCTGACCTGCCAAATCCTGGATCGTGGTCAAGGCGGACCCCGGGCCCTCGTTCGCGAGAGCACAACCGGGACATTAACGCCAAGATGATTATTTTAATTATTTTAATGTATCAATCAGTTTTAACTCAATATTAAGACGAATTTCTAAGATTGATATTGTTACTTAATTAAAATGAAAATTTATTTTTTCCGTGTGCTAGAAATTTTAATCATCGTCATTTTAGAAGCAGGATATCTACTGCTGGACATACTCTAGCATGTCTGCTCTGGCAGACCTTAGGTTAGGTCGGGCTTAAGGATAGGTAGGCTTTTGGGATGGGTTATCGTTCCGACGGTATGGCCGGGGCTTTAGTAGGTTAAGCAGGTTGGTTCGTTAGGTGTAGGCTTTATTTGGGAATAGGCCAGCTAGCATTCGGATAGGTTTAGGTAGGACGTAGGTATTTTTTTCTAGGTTTGCTGGCTGGGGTGTTCGCTCTCATCTGGTGTGAGTGCGCTTCGGTTAGATTTGGTCATACGGGGGATCGAAACATATGTAGGCTGCTTCCCGAATTATTTACCTCCCGCTACCTCAATATGGCTGATGTCGCTGGACATCGGTGATAATTACAATAAAATAAATCAACATTTGAAGTTTATGAAAAATATGATAGCCTGCATAATTACAGCTATAAAGCATGTCATTTTAGTTCTCACAGTTCCAACGCACCTGTGGTAATGCATTTGAACCCCCGACAAAAAAAGAGGGGTGTTACAAGTGTGACGTGTGAAGCTGTGTATCTGTCTGTGATACCATAGTACCCAAACAGTTGCACCGATTTGGACGTGGTTTCTTCTATTAGAAAGCCAGTTTAATCGACAAGGATCTTAGCTTTATTTCATTAAAATCGGTTCAGTAGTTTAGAAAATATTTGAGTATACGTAAACTGGACCATGGCAACTGATAATTTTACAACACAGCTTCCAGTCAAGTGGCACAACAAATTAAAGTACACTCGAACGAAACAAATCACTAATAAAATAGTCAAAGCTAACATTTAGAGCGCAGTGGAGTTATAAACATCTCCAATTCAGTATACTCGCAACAGTACTCGAGCTAGTCAGGCGCATCGATAAATCGCAAGTTTATTGATTCAGTCGAAGAATTTATTGTTATTTGCGTAATTTATTGTTATTGTTCAATGCGCGCGAGAATTATGGCGCAGTTACTCGTCTGGTGATGAGATGCGTGTTTCTTTTTTTTTTACAAATAAATGTCTCAATGTATGAATTAAAATGCATTTATTTGGGAACTAGACATCTGACCAGGCAATCCCAAAAATAGAAATAATATAGGTAGGTAAAGAAATAAAAGAGGAGAGGAGATGAGAGATTCCTGCGTTTTTCGTACTCTAAGCTACGTACGCATCAACTAGATTGCGGAGTGAGTTATCTAGTCACGTGATCTCGTTGTGACAGAAAGTATATAAGTGTGCCACGTGGTGGTTTCAGTGGATATAACTGTAATTTTTAAAGACAGGCGAATCCCATAGATATAACTTCTCGTCATCGCCGAGTGGCGAGTAGGTATCAGCAAATGGATTTTCTCAACAAAATTTGATGACGCTGCGATCCAAAATGAGTCTTGACCTTCGACACTAAGCATGGCTAAATAAATAATTAAAGGGCTCCATTCCACTTTTTCCTGTACCACCTCCTGCCAATAGTCAGCTCGGAGTCCCAACCAAAGGACATAAAATTTGAAATTTAAGAAGAAAGCACTGAATTTATTATATTAGTGGTCTAGCCTGACCGAACAGCCTCGCAACATAGGCCGTAACCGTCACCTACAGCAGCCGAGTCATCACAGATGTGGAGTAAGGTACTCCATCCTGTAGAATAAGGGCAGGGGGATGATGATGACGACGTCTCTGGCGATCCGACCTACCGAGCGTTGCTAGCCTGCGATGCAAGCTTTCACTGAATAGCCCTGATTGTAAACAGAAAATCTACAAAGTGCAAAGCTAAACAAGCTGAAAAGCTGTTCCAATGACATATAATAATAAGCAAGTACTCTTACTTTGTTTTTTCGGCCATGAAGAGAAGTTATATTCAGTGGTTACATAAATCTTAATTTTATAATGGAGTGTTTACTTTTAGGAATATTCCCAAAACTCACACTCCGTTCGTTATTACTTGGATCATTAATCCTGATAGGGAAGGGAAGAGTTACAAATGTGGTCAAAATGTCTAAGAATAGGTTGAGCTTAGACATATTTAACTGTAGGTCCTTTGAAATTAATGAATGAATGAAAAATTATTTATTGCTTATACACAAAATAATACAAAAACCTTTCGTTATAAATCACCTGTCGTTTTATTATAGCACTAGGTGGCAAATAAGCGTACTACCCGTCTGATGGTAAGTAGTTATCGTAGCCTATGGACGTTTGCTACGCAGATCTGTGGATTGTATTTGAAGCCGTAGTGATCGAGCCGCAAGGGCGCGTATTTGGAAACGGGCGACCAAAGTTCCAGTCAATGGTTTCTTTCTTCTACCTACGTACTAATCAAAACCGTGTTAAAGCGTTTAACCCTTCCTTTTCATGCCTTCGTTAAGTCTATTTTGACTCTTAAAAAGTCTTCGTGTACTCTATCGTAAATCATGCGATATACTTAAATCTTAACACATTATTATTGGAAAAAGAGACCCCATCCAATGTCGAAAGGTTGGTATTTTTTTTTGTCTAGGCACAAGGACGGATGGTCCACTTGACAGAAAGCGGCCGTCGTCTTCTAGGACATCTGTAACCTAAGGGGAGCGGATGCGGCGTCGGCCTTCGTGGGAACTATAGAAATACCTTTTGAAGAGCCCCATGTACTTTTCTTTTCTGCCTTTCATGTCATACGGTAGGCAAACAGGCAAGCGGGCCACATGCTGGAAAGTGGTCACCGCTGCCTATAGACATTAGCAACACCGCCGTCGGGGTAGGGGTCTCGCCAATGCATGGCCCACCTCTATAACACGTTGCTCTGTAATATGTTATAGTGCAAAGGAAACACTTCGGGAGGGAACTCATTCAGGTATGCTGTAATTATAGTGGTAAGTGTGCGAGACCGAAACCAAACCACTGCCCCATCACTGGCCGGCAGCCCTGAATATTAAATTTTAAAGCTGTCACCAACGACTGACAGTGTCAAACTTTTTCTATTAACTTTTTCATTATGACGCCTGGAGCACTCATAATGCACGACAGTGATGGATGGGGCGCTAGGCTGGCTTAAGAAGGTAATGATCCTATGGGTTGATTGGCTCTTTCATGGTGTTTGGATTCAAAGCTCCCTTTAGTTACAACACTACTGGATGATGAAGTTTTTGTCTTATTTAGTTGGTTAAATAGAAGTAACAATAAGTACCCACCTACATATTGATATGATTATAATATATGTAGTCTAGTTGGTCAATAATAGTTTGTAGAATAATAGGACTAAAGCTTTCGTATCGTAAGGTATCGTTTTGAATACACGATCTACAATGTACCTACAGAAACTTTTATCCCCCATTTTAACGGATAAATGGATGGATGGGGATATCCACTATACTATATTTTTGAATTCGCCTACTCTTACTAAATACTTCAAACAGAAAGACATTATGCTTACCCGTACGACGACAAGGCGGGCCGCTAGTAATAATATTTTTTATGTACCTACAAATTAATAGTTCTGCTACTTTTTCCCATTACTTGTATGAACTTCAATAGCATTTAAGTACAAATTGCAATACTAACAACCCAAAATTAACCGAGGATAATAACACAATTCAATACAAGATATGCAATTTCAAAGTCCACAAGTAAAGTGGTCTAGTAATTAGCCATAGAGCGATAATGATACACCTGTGAACAGTCAAAAGAAGTTGCTGCAACTTCTTATTCACAATTCGCAACTTTGTATGCTAACACATAGTTTAGCTGTCAGGGCAGGCTACATTGTATTGTATGAACGTGGTAATAAATAACAATTTTCATCGTTGAATTATTTATGAGTACTTTACATCGTGTTAAGTAAAGTGACGGAGTTGCGTTCTCGTTTTTGTTCGGGTTTATGGAAAGGAAGATGTTTAACATTGAATGCTAATTTGTGTTTTGTTCGATTATGCACAGCTTCTGAAGTAACAGTGAAGGAACGCTGTCATAACGTTAGTATTGTAATGCTGTCTGAGATCCTGATGCCTGCGTTAGGTTGGATGGCGGTCAATTCCCTGCCTAGTCAGTAATAAAAATATAAATTTTATTTTTATAAATAATCTGAGTTTTTTATGTTTCCTCCTCCTCCGTCAATCTCCTCAATGTTGATGATCGTGACCTCGATGGACCACTTTTTCGTGGACTTATTTGGCGCTATCGCATCCTATCCTCGGCGATGTGGATAGTTTCATAGGCTGTGGTGTTTAATGTGGAGCGAATTTGGTTTGCCAGCTAATTGGACTTGGACGTTTCGGCCGTAAGCCCTTCAATTTGTCCGTCAGACACCTGATAGAAAGTTGAAGGTAATTAACTATCATCACCCATAATTTCCACGATTCAGTACCATAATTTCCACATTGAAGGTTACATTGTAACTGTAAGGTCTAATCTAAACTGACTGCCAACGTTATCTTTGATCCGAGACCAGAAATAGATAAGTATGGTGGTAGGTACCTATTCAGGCAGATTACCCACATTGGCAAAATTCATTTACCCAAGATTTAAATCGAATAATTCTATTATTTCCTCTTTTTCTTAATCAGTCCACGTATAATTGAGCAAGAGGAGGCTTCATCACCATGTACTACATACATGTACCTATAATATATACTGCTATGTAGAGACTAAACAAAATGCATCGTTTTGATTACAGCTCCCGTGTAGCTTTATATTTATTCAACTATACGTTTCCCATGGCATGGAAAAATATCGTGTATGTATTTTTTACGTTAAAGTTGCTCTTTTTAAGTTTTGTCTATTGTAATATGTTTCTATATTTTGCGTATCGTGCCATGTACGTATACTTGTACGTAGTATTTTTACAAGCTTTAATTTATCTTGCATTGCAATGTTTGTAACTATGTATGTTCGGGAAAAATCTTGCAAGCCTAATTTGACCCACTTCCCAGTGTTCAATTGAGCTGAAATTTGGATCATAATGCATTAATAATGACGGAAGTTAGCTTTAGGAACTTCTGAAAGCAACAAGATAGCCCCTTTGTGTTTGGTTTAGTTCTTTAGAATGGTCTTGATGAGTACTATACCGCGCGATAAAACTTATTTCTCTGTGCTTATACCAATATCTTACATTTTACTTTTTTATTTCGCGACTGCCATGTGACACAGGTGATTGCTGCAGAATATTACGTCGGCGTCCTTTATGTAATGCATCCTACTGACGAACTTTCGGCCTAAACACCAATAACAGTCTCAGTTAGGCCACGCAGAACAATAAACAGTTTATGTGATTACAAATGTGCATTAGCGCCAATAAAAAAGGATGTACCCCACACACGTACCGCTATAAAAGTTTAAACGTCTCCAGACTATCGGGTTACTGACGGGCACACAAACAAACGGTTTTTATCTCGTTCCCATACAATAGGGGTCATTTACGACCGTGTCATACAAGCCGAGTTCACAGCGGGAAGATAATGTAAATATTAGTACCGAAGCATCGTTAGGAAGCCAATGGTGACTCAAATGGTTTTTAGTGATAACTGGATGTCATGGTCATGGTGACGTAGGGGTCAATCTTGCACAGGGTGCTTCCTAATTTATAAATATAGTTACGAGTTCTACCTACAAACATATAGTCTTAACACATAACTCCTCTTTTTGGGCTTTAAAGTCTTTGGTCGGTGTAAAAAATACACGAACTCTAAGCCCTACATCATTATCGTCTTAGCGCTTATCCCGGCGAGTGCAAGGGTCCGCTATCCTACTCATTTTTCTCTACTTCGCTCGGTCTTCGCAATCCTCGCGTCGTAGGCCGGCTCTCGCATCCGACTCAGCGATATCAATCCATCGCTTCTTGGGTCGGCTCTCTCTACTCTCGGCCCTACAACCGCGACAAAAATGAAGTCACTTCATTCCCTTTATTTATAGGCTTCCACTCCATAAGTTTGCCGTCAACGAGACCGCAGCCGATTACAAAACAGTCGATCCAACGGCCGACGATTTAAAGGTTCTCCCAAACTGGCGCGATAATAACGCATGATAATATCGCGGTGTCATTTAGATTTTTTTAATTAGATTAGCTAGGCATTTGACCGCCATCTCATCTGGTGGTAAGTGACGATGCTCAGAGTACATAATTTTTATATTGGATCTTAGTCACCGCTATGATAATAATGCAGAAATAGAAGCAGTATGCTTGCATTTCTGCGTCCTCCAATCAGAGAACGTTTGCAATGCCTAATGAGATTTCAGCCAATGTGATTATGACATATTTTAAATGATAAAGTACATGCATACATAAATAACGTCACGCCTTTTTCCCATAGGGCAGAGACCACATCGTTCCACTTACTATGTCACATCTCTCGGACGCTGAAGGACGTGAAACGCATTAATAAAAAAAACGCATGCGATATTCACCATAAATTTTAATTTAATGTACCCTAGTTTAACATGTTATACTTATATATAATTGTTGATATTGTTACAACTTATTTGAGTTTAATATAGTAATTTCCAAATAAAATCGATGTCTACGTATATGTCTATATTATCGCGCCTGTTTGAGAGAGCCTTTAACAGTCGTATCCAACGGCCGACGATTTATCCACGGCGATGCGATCCGCGTCGCGACATGTTTACGAGGGCGCGACGAAAATATCGGGCGGCGCGACGAGTGAGATATGTAGGCGCGGATTGATGGCTCACCGACGCCACCGCGGTATGGATGTATGAGGGTTTGGTTGAGGTTAGTTTGAACAATTTATTTGTAATTTATTACCTTTTTAGGGTTCAAAAGAAAAAACGAGACCTTATTACTTCGTTGTTCGTTGTTTTGACGTTCGCATGGAGATCAAAATCTATAGGGTAGGTATATCCCGGTCATCTAGATTATGAATCATGATCATGAATGATAGTCAATCAATTCATATTTTTAAAAAACGTGTAAAAGAATACTATCTTTCCCAGTGTGCCTAGATGTAATTCAGTATTCTCAATGCCTTTATGTTATACTCGTTTTGTATTAGTTATTATGGTATGTTTATTTTATTTATATAGTATATTAATATAGTAAGTATAGAATTTTATGTATGTATTTAGTTATAGTATAATTATAGTCATTGTGCACGTCTTATCTGCGTTTAATTATCACATATCTCTTTTGTAGGCCTACTGGAAGATATTTCTTTTAGAGATAAGTAGTGCCTGTTGTGTCGTAACTAATCTGTACTTTCTGTATTTGTTATCTTATGTACAATAAACTGTTAAATAAATAAATGAAATTAGGCAAGAAGCAATGCTATGTAGCACAAGTAAAGTAAAAAGTCCGAGGAAAATTATAGTTAAATTACAAAAATATTGTCAACAAACTTATAAAGTGTAGTTGGATTGGCAATATTTAGTACAAGTTGTATTTTAACTCGGTGCATTTGTAATTTGGTAATGTGTTTATAGTATCAAAAGGTCCTTTTTTAATCATGCAAATTGACAGGCAACTCCGAAACCCTACAACAGACCCTAGAACAGCACATCTTGCACTCATTGGTGTGGTCCAATGTGCCAAATATGATAGACCAAAATGACAAAATATCTGTCAATCAAAAACTAAGCAGTAGTGACTAACAAGCAGGCAACCAATCTGTTGAAAGCTGAGGTATCTTCTAAAATATCATCACTACGATAAAACTTCCCCTTCATCAATAAGCATTTAATGAAAGGAGGCCTGGTGCCACAGACATATTGAGGAAGCATTATCGTTTCGTCACTGGTTATGAAATTCAGTTACATATGTGGATGTAAGGCATCCTCAGCCTTGTATGAAACAAAGGCCCTATCCCTAACACGCAACTGAATTCAATGCCATTGTGCCCCGCCGCAGCGTTGCAAGCGGTGACGGATGAAGTCTGGCCGCCTCGCAGGTGGCAGCGACAGACAGACAGCGCCTAACGAGACTGCCGTATTGGAGCGAATGGTGTGGCGACGGCTTCTACTTGGAACAAAAACGTAATTTCATATGGACTGCTTGTTAGAATCACGCGCGGAGAGAGTGAGCGAATTCCGCTCATGAAAGAAAAAAGAAACAAAAAGAGATAAGGTCTATTTGGTCTTACCTTAATAACTGCAAAACTAAGTCTAAGAGACGTGGGCCTATTGTCATTGTTTAACGTAAGCGGTAACTGTCGCTCACAACAACGCACTTAGGTTTCATAAAATATAAAAATTGCAGAACTGCAGATATATCATATCAAGTCTTATTATGTATACCAACTGTAGATCTACCTTAATATGAATACATTAAGATGAAATGCCTTATTTCCACCGGGCACCGGACCAGACAGGCACCTACCACCTGATAAATCTACGTACTAATTAATTGAAACTTTGCAACTTCCTAGCGTCTGATTCGTCTGAGTGGAGTCATATTTTTACGAAAGCGTTGTTCCACGAATACCTACAATCTTCACTTATCCACAGAAAACAGTGAAATAGTCGTTGCAAAATCGGTCTCCACACTGCCCAGGCCGTCAAAGCTAAGACGCTTGTTACGTGGAGTTTGCATTCAATCCGTGGACAGATCAACCGGCGGATCACCCGGGGGTGGCCCGGGTGTCACCCTGCTGGGGTCCGGATAACACCCCGGTAATGGGATCACGCGTGACGGGATGCTGTTGCTGTATTGGCATGGTGTTTGTGTGCGAAGATGGTTTCAATACAATACAATACAATAGAATATTGGCTGTCATTTTTATACGCTACGTTACATTTGTGCCAAGTATCACTTCATTCAATAATTGCAATATTATTACAGAAACATAATCGAAATTGAAATGAATAATATAAAATTCGTCCAAAAAATTAAATTAATTAAATAAAATAACAACATTTAAATTAAACACCTAATTGTACCTAACATTAATTTAAAATTTCTTCATTTAATTTTTATTATTAAGATAATTACAATTCTAAGAATTCATTATTAGAACAGAATGCGTGCTGAATAAGCCATCGACGCAAACGTTTTTTTACAAGCTTTTATTAACTTTCACATGTGCCCATGTTTGTGCGTAATTAAATCTTGCAAGTTTAATGTGACTCATTTCCCGTTACCGTTAGGTTACCGTTACAAAATCGGGTTATTATCACGGGTTACCTATTACTGTAAACTATCAGTCTGACAACATTTTTCTGACTCGAATTATGAATCAGAGTACAGTCATGCCCTTACCAACTACATCTGTCGGCAATCGATACAAAAAGCCCCATTTCAAAATTCGCAAATTGACATGTTTCGCTCGACGCGAGCGAGCCAAAGCAAACAAAACACGATCCACTGTAAACACATGTGATCCAATGTTAACAAACATGATCCGAACTTAACAAATGCGGACTCACCGATATTTTTAACGATATTTGCGCGGTGCCTCTCGGGAGCACCTGACGCTAGTTGGTTGACAAATTGGACGTGATTTTTGTAAAACTATAATACTAGTAAGCACCACTTTCCACTGCGTATTCGTCATTGTACGCTTAGTGTACGCCTGCTGACAGCTTACTTACATAACTACGAAAGTCTGTCCACGGAGCGGCAGCGTCGCGCTCGCATCGCTGCATGCAGGCTGCATGAAGCTATTTAATATTTAAAACCTGTGTACCACAAATCAATAAATGAAATACCTACGCTTGGGCGTACCTCAAGTCCTCATCCTAGCGGTAAATCCCGGCTTAGTGGCTAGCGGTAAGCCAGTAAAACCAATTTGTGGTGTTTTGGCTTTTTACGTGCGGCGACTGACATCCGACCCGCACATCGCTTTACGGAAAAGCCAATTCGCCAGAACCTCCTTCGTCTGTCAGCAGGGAGACCGGAAGCAGATGAGGTTGGCTTGGGCGCCTAAGATGGTGGTGGGGCCACATAACCACTCTGTACGTACATCGAGTGACCGCACGTATATTTTTTTTTATGACGTGGATAGCTGGTCGCTGCAATAGGAAAGTTACCTTGTTTATGCAACAATAATGTAGCTGAATTGGCTAGAAAAGATTAGCTGAAAAATATATTTCTTATTGCTACAAACAATCTTCTTCCAGTTAATAGTTTCTTTTTCTACACATATTTGAATATAATCGTCGTCTTCGTCGACTCGAATTCGTCATGAATTGAAAATATATGCTTACAATACTTACGCCTCGTTGATAGAGTTCAGTACGCTGGGCTGCATAAGCTGGACGAGACGTAAAGAATTTCTTAAAGTAGATTTTGTTAGGGGGACGCCTACCAATACGTAAGTTAGTGGTAACCTACTATTCTGATAAGACCAAATCCTTATTTATAAGGCCGATAATTTTTGCAATTTTATTGAAGTGAAAAACAACGAAAATTTTAACTTACGTACCTACTATATTTTAAATGCATTAGTGTAAGGATTAGTATTAATTAGGTTTAAAAATAAATTTAATAACGGAGCTAATAAAAAACTAATTTCATAGGTACTTTTGTTTCATTATTGGTGTTAACTGGTCTAACTGTATAAACCTACTTATATTACTTGACCAATGTCGTATTTGGCAAATTACATAATTTAACGAAAATAGGATTTGACGAATTACTAACTTGTCTAATTTCTAATTTAACAATTTGTCCAATATTACACTTGTCCAATGTCGTAACACTCGTTAATACTGAACGGATTTTTTTATCATCCCGAAATTCAACGTGGTTCCCGCGCGAACTGATCCAGAAAATTATATATTTACGCGGAATTGTAAACAATTTCGTAGTTTTCAAGACAATTTCAAGACTCTTATCTTTACAGATATAAAAAACAATTTTTATTTTCTTTACAATATATTTAAAAAAGTAATAACAAGGATAAAAAGGTCAGTAACGAGAATCAATTTTAACATTTCCCCTATTTACCAAATTACTTGCCAGTCCGCCATATCAACCTTCATGAAGAATGAATATTTATTTAAATAAAAAGTGTCGAAGGAGATCCAATAAAAATAAAGGAGTTAATGCCTTTGGCGGTTGAACAGTAATTGCGGATTTCCTGCGTTCAGAACGGCGTCGTATGCGCAGATAATTTGTAATTGTCCGTGATAACAGTCATTCGCAGAAGGATGTTAGTGTGCAAAGTTGCTCGACAGCAGCTATAGAAAGTAAATACCTAACATTTTTAAGAATAGTTTCACGTTGAAGGAAAAACATGTGGACAAGAAAATGTCACGAAAATGTGAAATCGCTTATTACGTAGGTAGGTACAATATATACATAAATAGGAGGGGAATGAATGGAAGATAATTAAGAGAAAATCTATACTTCAAGTCTCAGCACAAAATCCTGTACTGTTACGATTCGTCGTCTAATAATGATATGATTATCAGCCGGCATAAGCCTCCCCCAGAGATCTGCACAAATCTCGTACAAGCTGATGTTCGGGATATGTGGTATTTTGCCATACAGGTCACAGGTGCCAGTGTTGTCATGTACAACCGTCCAGTGCCCATATAACTTCTGGACTTCCCTCAAAACCTCTGTTACTATTAAAACATTTCAAATAAATAGAACCATAATGTTACAAAGATTATACTTTGATTGAACGGAATCAAAAAGTAATGAAGATAATTTTACTACATAAGAAATTATACTGATGTGCACGATTTGCAATGCAATTGCAATGACGTCAATTACAAGCCATATACAACACACGTTCCACGTATCAATAGGGAACTATATCGACCATGTACCCGCAATTAGTGTCGTTTATGCTTCGATAATAATACATTATCATATCTATTAATGGTAAAATTATTTTACATGTAATACACCCCTATTTCGACAATGAAACATAACTACTCGCTTGTGGAATAAATACGTTCTGGCGTTCCCTCTAGTAGCTAGTTGCCTTTGTAATAAGACAAGAATGCTACTCCCAATTACTTATCTGTTTTTGTGACACTGATTGATATTTACAATGTATTTTCAAATAAGTTATTCAAATTCCAGTGAATGGGCTAAGTAGCATGATCATAATATTTTTGCTTAAGCGCGAATACTCATATAATTTAGTATAAGTTTTATTTAAGTTAATTTTCTTTCAATATAATTTATAATTAATTCAATAAGCAACAGCACTATTGATTTTAAGGCTCGGGGTTTTTCACTGCCCATTCATATTAATTATATTATTATTGTATATTATATATAACCGTGGTGACAAACCCATCGTGTAGCAATCGTAGCATCAGATAGAAAAAGCTTACGAAGAAACCATTTCTATCCCACTATTTTGTCCCGTATAAAATATTCAATTTCGCCTTTTTAGAGCGCCATATTTCTTTTTACTCCTCTTATTATACAAAGAACATGAGTGGAAATGCGGGTATTTGTGCATAATTCATAATACTTTGTGTCGGTGCATAAGATTTACATGTAAAGTGCAGGCTCTTCTGCCGGTGAAATAAAGGAGTGTTTTCAAGAAAGTTGCTCGTTCTGTGCACAGAATGTTGTTAGCAAAGTTGTTATTTAAATCTACAACGACAGGTAAACGACAATGGTAATTGCCGTAGGTAGCTGACGAATGCAAGAGGCACAAAGTCGATCGGTCGGTGTCTTGCGGCTGAGATAATGAGACAAATTATATATGTCAAATACTCAAAGATTTCAAAAACTACTAAAACTGTAACGTACATCGAAATCAGTCCACATTCGGAAGCTACGATGCTACAGATGGATACACAGACAGATACACTCTTCAAACTTTTTTGTGCAATACTGCAGACAAACAGGCAAGCGTTCCACCTGATGGAAAATGGTTAACGCCGCCTATGAAAATACATAAGCAACACCAGGAGATCTTCCTTTAATATAGGTACCTCTTGAACGTTCCCGTGTCACAGCCTTGTACACCCTGCGTCTTTGGGGGTTAAAACCAGCAGAAAACGCTGCTGTTCATTTTCTGTTCAAATACTTACCTCTTTCTCTACTAAATCATGACTAGCCTTATACAGTCTGTTCTCTAACTTATGGTACCAGCCATGGTTTTAAATGCACGTTATTGACTACGCCGTTCTATTAATACGAATAAAATAATATTTGAATTAGGATACAATTGTTATTTATATTAATCTCACATATACTAATTTCATACGTAAACTTCAAGTGTGTTTAAAAAATTTAAAAAGCCATAACTTGGTTAAAGTTATGGGATAGTTATAAAAGTTATACAAAACTGTATTTAGCAAAAGTAGTGGGCAGGAGTTACTAGCTACTACTACGCCATTGAGCCACAAAAGTTTTCTACAAAATGATTATTATAATCTGTAGCTGTTTGGAGCAATCTATTTGTGCTATGTCGTGCAATCTGATGTTTACAGACTACACGACACCGCTCACTGCTAGAACGATATTGCTGCCACACACCACACGGCAATATTGCACCATAATGGCTTTTAGTATGAAAGTGAAATGATTAAGAAACAGATCCTTATTTGGACTAAACTACGCGTCTACGAACGTTAGTCTATGACGGAGCAAGACAGCCGCTCCGCCATCCCCGTAGATTTACAACAACCGTGACGTTTTAACGATAATACGTATTTACGAGTGTTTATGTGTGTTTACGCGCATTACGCAGCGAGAAAGCCAACGTTTAATTGTGGAATAAAACTGAATTTAGTGTCGGTGATTTACTGGTGCGCGTGTTCCGAACCCCGCGCGTTATGGGACGATAAATTAGTCGGGAGATCTATACGTTTTTCAATGTTCCACCGACTTGTAGACTATATGAAGGCTATACCTATAGTATGTCAAAATTTAAAAATGGTGTCAATTCAAAAAAGGCAAATTTATCAGCTCCCGTTCGCCTCCTGTCAAAACGTCAGATTAACGTCTTCGAATCGAAAGCCCAATGCAGCGAAACATACAAAAACATTTACGACAGTTCAAAATAAAAATCTACCTTAAACACAATTTCTTGGCTCGTTCAAAAATCCATCGAAATGCATTCGACAATCGATTCAATCCCGGTACAATTGAATTTATATGCATCGCGAACCATAATTTCCGATACGATAATCGGCCTGAAACTTTAAAGCGACAATAATTTTATTGCGCAACATATTTTATGGGAGGTTACGTTTAAAGTTAATAAAATACGGCTCTGAATGGCCACTTAAAGTTGAAGTTGTGACCCTATGACATTGCAATATGATTTATGGCGATACTTGCAGCATTTCGGTACATTGTTTAGTATTGAGTGTGCAAGCCGAAAGAGTCGTGTGAAATATTTTGTTTTATTACGGCTCGGTAGGGAATGCTACATCTGGCGTTTCGTCTTGCGAGGTTTCAATTGATATGAATTCATGAATACCACATATTGCAGCCGAATCCTATGAAGTACTGTCTGAGGTAGCTACAGTAGCTACGAGTACAATGGAGTAGTACAGATATTTAAAAAAAAGACGTTAAGCAAGAGCCCATACACACGTATGCGCTATATATTGTCCCAAATGTTTATGCAATTTTGATTTCTATACTAATGACAGAGAGCTTATTTAATTAATTATAAACAATCGCGTCCGCTCAGTCAAGTGCCAATGCGCCAATGCGGTAGGCTGCGCGGGCGTTCCGCGGTGACTACGCGATTGCGACGCCTATGCGTTTTATAAGCGGCGACTTATAAACGGGCCCTTAAGAAAGTCTCAAGTTTGAAAAAGGGCAATATTAAGAAAACGACGAAGTTTATGGCATGACGGACGGACGAAAGTTTAAATTACCCAAAGCATGTCAGGAAGTAATCGAGCGAGTAGGTAAGTGAGTGGTATGTGTATATGTACACGTATGAGTACTGTGTACTCGCGCTTGCACCTCACATTTTGAAGCCACTTGTACCCCACATCCACATTTGCCGTGTGGTGTCCGGCAGAGTAGAATAGCACCAACCCTTTACACTCATGGGTGTCGTACAAGGCGACTAATGTTTTCGAGGCCAAAAATCAAGAGTCTCCGCAGTCTGGAAATTGGGTAGCAGCATTTTTCATTGTTATATTTAAACACTGCGATCTCCAACCCGTCTGCCAAGCGTGGAGATTATGGCAATAACCTCCCATTTCGTGGGAGAGGCCCAAAGTCCTGCAGTGGACTGTTACGGGCTGTGATGATGATGATGTACCCCACATCTTTGGTTTTTGACACATTAATACTTCATCTCATAGGCGTCGGGTTGCGCATCTTTCGGTCCGCATAGTCAATTACCGCCAGTTGAGATGGCGATCAAACGCCTAGCTAGTCTAATTAAAAAATATATCCTGAAACCATCGGCTTTATGCAAATCTCACAAGATCCTCCTTCCATCTCATGGTCTCAATCGAGAACAATACATTTCCATGAGCCATCTGATCTGCGAGCTTTGAGCTCTGTCCATGTAGTCACTTCAGTACCTCAAATTTTTAGAGCTACAATTGTATACCACATTAGTTCTGCTATGGACATCACCATTCCTCATCCTCTTAGGTACAGAAACAAATATGTGGTATGAACAATCCATAACTCACACGTTGCTTTATTCGTTCGAAGCAACCACTAAACATATTTCCATCGTCAGCTCAACCTGTCCCGCCATAACCTTCGACAGCCGTACAACTTGCGCCCACGCATACCACCGTCATGTCCCTCACACCCCATACGCAACTACAACATATTTAGCCCAAATAAATCCAAATACAAACGCGTCGAACACGAAAGGCTGACATTATTGCCCGCTTAACGACTTGGCCCGTTTTATGAGTCCAGTCGCCGACTCTGTGTAGCGTTCCCGGGAATTTGTGATAATGCGTTTTATGTTACTGTTAAATAAATACGCACACGCTGCCTTATATTAATGATCAGCCGCAGTGTTGGTGGATACGGTGCATGTGTGGTCAAGGTTTGGTTACGTTTGAGTTCGGCGAGAGGGAAAATTTATTTTGGTTTTTGTGCAGGAGTTCTCATTAGCTTTATGTGCAATATGATTTCAATTGTAGAAAATTTCCTACTTACCCGAACTTCATACGACTTTGTGGCGCCTGCATCACACCTGAATTCAGGTGTGATCCGTCCGCTCCGCTTGGTGATTCGTGGTCGCCATTCGATAGCATTTCTGCTCCATCAGCTATATCGTCTATATTGTTTATTTACTTCAGATTTGTGATTTCTATAACTATTCCCGGTCCTGAAGTTAACATATAGAGACACTAGAAAAAATTTACAGTTGACGGATTTATATCTCTAGCTAATCTTTATTTAATTACGGAATACGAAATGAGCCAAGAAGAAGAAGAAATAGTAAATTACATCTTCAATAATTCCAGATATTGTATTTGAAACGTATCAGAGACAATTTATCCAACTTCTGAGAGTATTTTGGGGATAGTTTTGTAGCAATAAAGGATATCTATAGTGTTTTCAAGAATGTATTGTTTAATCAAAGCCACAATTATGAGTTTACAATTGCAGCTGAAACCCGTGCGTTATTTGCAAACCTTTACCAACCACACCAGTCTTCCTCCAACCACACCAGTCTTCCTCCAACCACACCAGTCTTCCTCCAACCACACCAGACCGATCCGCGGGATCGCACGTACACACTACTTGACTCCATTGTTTACAGTACATTCTGGAGCTTTCACGCAGCCTTTCAACGCAGCAAGCTCTAGACTCCTTCGCTCTTGAGTGGATGGATAGCTGTTTCCAGTTCTTGGTCAAATGTCTTTACGGCCGCCGCCGAATCTGACGTTCTCCGTAGTTACAGCTATCTGCGAGGTGGCGCTCCGATCGACGACGTTCCGTTTTCAATTCAAAATGAATCCAGGGCAAAGAGATTAACTAACAGGCTCATGACCGTCTCCGACGTATATAATAAATATGATCCAGATTCCTAATCGATCTAGTTTACTACAGACTAGTTCTAATTAAAGGTTACTTTTAAGTTTCAATACCTATCTCGATAATTAAAATAAGTCCCTACTTGGTTAAACCATTTCGGTATCACTTCAGTCTGTGCCTATATCCGTAGGAAAAGGGTGTGAGAGTTTATGTAGGTAAATGACTATGTATATTCAAAAGCTTCGATGATAATTATTAGCCCTACTTATTATTAGAGGCCTAAGATTTATATTCCAGTACCGTACCCAACTGAACATTTTCGCTCAAATACAACTCGGAACAAGTTCGTGCCCATCAATCTCAAATATGCCCTGTCATCGGACCGGACTCGCCTACATAGCAGGCAGAGAATTTATTAATGATATTTAAACACAGAGGCCATTCGTCCTTGTGTGCGATTTTATTGACATTTACAGTTGACGTAAATGTCAGAATGACACTGACATGTTTTATTGCACTTTTATTGAGCAGAATTGATGCCGATGTAAATAAACTACGCGCCTAAACGCGTGTGACTCAACTGTAGCCACATAATTTAGATATATTGCCCATAAACTTTGCTAAACTGACGTGGCTCTGTGTTTTATATCCATGAAAATTAATTCTGGAAAACTAGTCTACGAAGGTTGAATTAAGTAATATTTACAGATAAAATCCAAAACTCCATGATCAATTTGGAAACAGTAAAAGATTGTCTCTCGCAAAGAATGCGAATCTCGAATTGTTGAACGAGTTTGCTCACAATACAGTAGCGACGGAAGAGTTTCGTAATAAAATGTACATTTTTTTATTGGAAGCGAGATTAACAAATGGCATCCAACACGGAGCGCTAATATCAATTTGAAAATAAAAAAAAGAAACAAGATGGCCGCTGCGGCAGTCTGAACGCGCCCGTCCCGTCTCTGGCACGTTATAATTATCATTTAAATTGTGCCCACCGCGTTACGTCTTGACAGTTGACAAATGTAATGGCGATAGAGGGGCCGGTGACAGCGCTTCAAGAATTTTTATGTGCCTCATATCCAGTGTTTTATACGAGCTGTGGCAGCTCCCTTTACGCGGAAACACAACTTTGCCTTTACCGCCAACTCTTTCCCCTGCGTCTCTTATTAGCTTGTTTATAAGACACAAAATTAAATAGCATTCTTAAAAATAATTGAACACGACATTTGTATTGCAGTATAAGGCGACAAAAATATAATGCAGTTCTGTTAAAATCCCTACTTCTCTGTTTCGAAGACTTAAGGTTCGTTTTTAGACACTCCTTGTTTATATGACTCAATGGCTTGTCAAGTTTTAGTAAAGAGACGAAGTCAATGTTTTGCTCGTAAAACAGAGTCGATAATTGCGCTTATAGATGGTGTTCTATTTAGCATTCGTCCAGTTTTCATCGAACCTTAGATTTAGCTCTAGTTCTTCTTATATCACCGTTGTCTACGCCGTCGGAGGGGAGGGGAGCAGGTCTTCGTCATCTGGCCATATAATAGTTTCCAGTTGATTGGTCGGTAATTCTCGACAGGTTCCTTTCGCGTAGACATTTTTATTATTATGAATTGTTCGATGTCGTTTCAATTTTTTCCATAATGCTTGCGACTTAGAGCGGCTGGCAAACTTTATAGGTCATTCCTTCAAATAAGTTATTCGAGTCTGCATCTGGATATCGTCACATTGGCGCATATTTCTGCAACCTCTACGTAGGCGGCTACTACAATATTTTTACAAGCTTTTATTTACATATATAAAACGTAAGGTGTCCGTCATAATTTGCAAATCTTTGCTCGACCATTTGTTAGTATCCGATTGAGCTGCAATTTGGTACACCTATGAAACTTGGATTAAAATGCATTATTACCGTACCATGGAGCTGGTCTGACGATGGAGTAGGAAGGTGGTGATAGGAACTAATGAACGCAATATGATAACACTATCGTTGTTGGGCTCTTTGTAATAGTCTTGATGAGTAGGTACTATACCGCGCGATAAAAGCTTATTTTGAAAAAATATTTCTCATTTGAGAACTTATTTTGAATCTTTATCATTGCAATTAGAACGTTAAGCTACCCTTACAGTGTGTCTTGATAAAGATAAAATCGTAACCTACTTTATCTTGCGTAGGCAGAGACTATCATTTGGTCCTTTATTTAAGGCACCTTGATCAGATCTCGGCAGCTTTACCGACATATCAACGTCAACTAATTTTTATTTCGTTTATCCTAATACATCTCAGAGATCCTAATCTTCAAAAAATACGGTCCATAATCCCTGTTAAGTGTTAAAAAGCAAACACTTTATAAACGTCTTTGATTTAATAATGAATAAACATTCTATTTTGGAGAATTTTTACGAGGGAACTTTAAAAATGTATCGCTTGATCGGTAATTTAACGGCTACTGATACGCGGCGGGTGTTTATCTGGTGAATTTATCGCCCGGAGAGATGTTATCCATGTTAATTCTGTCGCCGTCTGCTTTTGGAAAGCTAATACGAATTCTGTCAGCCCATTTGACACTTGACACTTGTAAGGTAAAGTTGTAGTCACATTGTAGGCGTTAGATCAGATACCTTCATCGTTATGCCTCGTTATGCCATCAATAGCTATTTGTAATAGTCCGCTGCTGGGCTCACTTAGAGAGCCTCCTCCACTCTAGTGTAGAGCTTTGCTGTGCAGGCGGGTTGGAAATCCCAGTTTTGGAAATACTCAAAGTGGAATTAATTATGATGGCCGGTCTGATGACGTTAGTCGTCTCTTACGGCACATTCAATACCCTGTCAGTTACCGTACGGCCAACTGACACAAAATAATGAAATAATTATCTAATAAAAAAAATCGTCTTGGCGTTATGTCCCGGTTGTGCGTTCGCGCACGAGAGCCCGGGGTCTGCTTTGATCTTGATCCAGGATTTGACAGATCAGATAATTACAGTGGAGCGACTGCCATCTGACCTCCGTCACCCAGCTACCTAGGGGATCTGACCAGATTGGATCATGGTTACACATTCAGTCGCCTGAATAACAGGTTTCTAATTCATTATATCAAGGACAAGACTCACATTTTTGTAGAGACTGGCTGTAATATGCACAAAGAGCATAACTATTAATGTACTACATTATTTGAAGCCCAATCATATATACGCTTCCAAACAAAATACGTAAACCGCTGGCAACACAGTCAACAAAACTAGGCCCATAAACAACCAACAGCTAACACGATCGCTCGGCACCTGTAGCATATCAGTGTTGCCAGAGAACAAATTGCGTCAGCCCGGTGTGCCTCGGTCATAATGAGCCCGACAGACAACAAACGACTTTTGATAGTAATCGACAGGTTTGAACGTGTGTATATCCTGCCAGGTTCAGTTGCCACGTCGTTTGTGTATTAGCATTTGCTGTGGACTTCAAGATTGGTCGGATTAAAGGAAGGGGCAGAGGTCTACCATAATTGGTCGGATTATAAAGTATCTTTGGTAACCAACCAGTATAGAGCGAAGACATGAGCTCGTTTCCCCCGCGGAGTTCCCAATTTGTGCGGCTTAAAGGGGGCGGGGAAGAGCAGTACTGCAGTCTCGGATTGTAAATATGTTAGATGGTGTCGATAGTCGCTACCAGAGGCGTTTATACGTGTTTTATGCGAGAGATCGCGATAATGCGGCGATTTATCGCAATACAGTGGTAGGGGTTACGCTACCAAGATTCCCAGAGGTGATTAGGCCAAGAGAGATTGGTCAGTTTTGACTGGATTCCGATTTATCGTGTGGATAAAATACTAAGGCTTTATATTGATTTTGTTCTACGAACTGCCTTATTAAAATTGCTTAACAGTTTAGTGAAGTTTATATGGAAACTTTGTAGCAATAGAAATTGATATTTTATAACGTTTTAGCACGTTTAGAGATAACCTAAGCAAAGCTTCTAATGGGTTTTGCAACGGTGAATTTGTATCGCCATTGCAAATTCAAATACTTATTGAATTAATTGGAGTGAGACTTTAGTCTATCTTTTTTCATCATCATTCTGGCGTCATGTCCCGGTTTCGCCCCCGCGCAGCACGCGAGGGCCCAGGGTCCGCCTTCCTGCTATTCCTGGCCCACCTCGCTCGGTCTTCGGCATTTCTCGTGGTGAGCTTATTGGCACGCATATCGTTCTTGACTACGTCAAGCCATCGCTTCTTGGACCGGCCTCTCCTTCCCGTGCCCGGCGGGGGCGGCACAGCCAGACACTTGTTCCCCACATAACTTGCCGGTCTGCGCAAGACGTGGCCATACCATCGAAGGCGGCACTCTTGCAGCTTATCTGCGATGTCACGGACGCTAAGGCTACCCCGAATGTGGGCGTTTCGAATCCGATCCTTCCGTGAAACTCCACACATCCATCGCAGCAGCTTTATTTCCGTGACGCGCAGCTCCTGCTTGTGCCGCTCTAACAGGGGCCAAGTCTCGCTACCGTAAAGAAGAGCAGGTCTAACGATGGTCTTATAGACCTGTCCCTTCAACTTTATCGGCATTTTGGGGTCACAAATGACACTTGTTATCTCCCGCCATTTGGCCCAAGCAGCGGATATTCGGGCCTTGACGTCGCCATCGATGTCCCCGGTTGAGCTAAGCACAGATCCCAAGTATCTCACCTGATCCGTGCACTTGACTTCCTCATCGCCTATGCGCACGGGTAGGGGATCTGCACTGTTGCAGGCCATGTACTCTGTCTTCGCCACATTTATCTTCAGACCGCCGATCTCAAGTGCCTCCTTCCACTTTTTTACACGTTGGATTAGCCGCCCCTTGTCAGAGTCTGTCAGCGCGATATCGTCAGCATACATGAGCAGCCATGGAGGTACCTCATGATATTACAATCAATCTTATTTACATACTTATTATACAACTGATGGCATTAACTCTACGAAAGCATAATTCATGATCACTGCAGCCATATCTGACATAATTATGTTTGTACATAACAACATATTAAAAAAATAAAACCGACTCCAAATGTACAGTAGGTATGATACCCTTTCAAGCGTCATATTATCTACCCCTAGATACAACTCAGTAGATCCAGTCGACAAATTGCAGTACTTTCCTCTAAATCCTAATCGTTAAAGAATTCTGTAGCTTCATCATGGGCTCTGAAGTAAGCTCCTAACAGATATGATAATGTAACAAACAAATTGTCGAGGGTTTAATTAATTCCTCCAGGATCCCATCACCAGATCCTGACCTGATGACTATGGAACGACCAGGGAAGATTTTCCAAATCGGTTCAGGCGTCTTCGAGTGATTACTCGGGAACATACATAAAAATAAAATCTAGGTACGCTACATTTTTACAACATTAACGAAAATAAAGAAAGCGGCGATGAGCCACCGCATCTGCGACGCTGATCTTTGCCAGTTTCCATTTGAAAAATATGTTAGTCGACGAGATACTCGAGTGGAAGCGCACTTTGATATACGTTTACTGTAGTCCGTAAACCGCGTTTAACTAGAGATTTATGAATAAGTGGTGAGATGGACGTATTCAGGATTCCTAAGACAGTTTATATATCACACTACTGTAATGTCAATGTTTCACGATATTTTGTTTAGTTAGATGTTTGTGAAGATTGAGGAGACGCGCCTGCGCTGGTTTGGTCACGTGCAACGTAACATGGGAAATAAGGTGTCAAACTTCTCGGTATCAGGAAAGATCTGGTGGTCCAGGAAGCGATGGATTAACGTCATTGAGTCAAAAGCGAGACCCAACGACCTAAGACGTGAGTATGCTGAAGGTCGGACAAAGTGGGGGAGGAAAAGTAGGAAAGCGGATACAGCTGATGATGAAACTGATAATGATGATCTAGAGTGATTTTTTAATACACCGACCAATTAATGTGTCCTACCACAACCTAATTGCCCCATTTGCTTTAAAAGTTGCTAGAGCTATGTTGGCAACCTTAGTTCTAGTAAAGTAAAGTAGAATACTTTTATTCCACTTAGACGCACGGCACAAAATTCTTAAATATTCATAGTTCTCCTGCAGATTTTTTCATATATAATCCTTCTCGCAAAGGAGACTGTTTACAAAACCGCCTGTCCTATTACTTCAATGTATCTGATATATTCATATTCATATTCATATTTCTTTATTAGTATTGTTCATACATTGTCAAAAATTCAGTATCTAGGTATACATTATGTCCTAACTAACAATGCATATATATTGAGTATTTCCATCAATAATTAATAGTATCACAGTCAATAGAATTAATAACAGAAATGAAATTGTCACCTTTAGATATTAATTGAGTATCAATAGTTATATTAACATGACACATTATAAAATTAATAAAATGTCAAATTATATTATTATCTATTAAAATTTTTTTTTTTTTTTTTTAGTAAATTTCTGTGTTTATTACATAAGATTACATAAAATACAACGTCAATTTAATCAAATCCATGTCAAAATTAAAACTAAAACTAAAACTAAATGGGTATCTGTAATTGCATCACATCGTCTTAACTTAAACTAGAGGCCCCACTCTTTGCCCTTCCTGGTCCAAAGGTGCCCATGACACTAGCGGCATTGCCACGCTGTATGGCGATGGACAACCTCTGTAACAGGAATGACCCAGAGCGAGGGTCGCCCCCCCTCTCCCTCATGCGACGGCCCACATCTTTAATGAAACCCCTCGCCTCCTCACACCAACACCCGGTCGTTTCCGCAGCGAGTGGGACAAACAAATAGTTGTTTTCCAGCTCGGAGTATTTGTCCCTTTTCCTAAGGGCCGCCAACTCCGCCGCTGCCCCAGCCGCTCTAACGGTGCGAGCCAGATGCGATGCCGCAAAGGTACTAACGCATGTCGCGTCCCACAGAAGGCACTTGCCCCTCTGCCACGGCACCAAAGTCAGCCCATCAGGCCTCTTGCCATCCGATCTACAAAGTCCAGGAGGCTCCAGGGTGCAGGGGATGTTGGCCGCAACCAATGCCCTCCGGACAATGTCGTTGAGAGCGTGGTGACGAGGATATCTCCCTGAGCACCGACAGCAACTCAAAGCGTGGTGACCATTGGCCTCCACCCTTGAACCGCAGATGCATTGATGGGGTACACAAACATCGCAGCCCAAGCGAAGAGACACAGCCACCCGCAATGAGTCGCTATCTAAAAGAGTGCCCAGGTGAGGTGATGGCAAAGCGTGCAACCATGCACCTGACTCCGGCCGCGACACCGCCTTCAGCCTTGCGAGGTCCACACCCATCGCCACACTCTCAAGCTGCTCCAGGGTCCTCTTGACGCCAACACTATTTTTATTCTATTAAAATTAGAATAAATCTATATATTTTAGTTCACTCGTCAAGGAACTCACAGAATAATATGCTTTATCTACACTCATAGCGTAATGTTCCAATTACATATTCGAAAACAGTAGTTTAAGGATACACTTTTTTCACGCCAGTCTATAAAAATTTAAAAAATTACTTTTCGATACAGCATTTCCCATACTATTTTCATTACAGCTGTATCGAAAAATAACTTTTTAATCATTATGCAACACTTTTCTTTTTTAAATTTTTGTCGGGCGCCGGGACACGGCTAAATGTAGGCTGAATACCTAAATGTCTTCAACAAATTCAAAATTCCTGTTTATATTTGTGATCAGTTCATAGTCTGTGGTTGTGATTGTGTACATTTGGGATTATTTTCCCGCTAAACAGAATATTCTTTCTAATTGTTGTAATTTGTGTTTGTGAATGTTTTTTCTTGTTTGAAACAAATAAATAGATAAATGTGAAAGTAGTGTAGTGAATTTCTCGCTGCTTGATATCCTCGACGCGTAGATACAACAGAACTGACTCGCAGTTAACTCCAGCAAAGTTGAAAAAATTATAGGTACGAAATTTTAACATGAAAATATGAGTGTAGATAAAGTAGTGTATGCAACTGCATATAATTAGGTATTAAAACACTCGTGTCAAACTATTATCATACTCGGCTACGTCTCGTATGATAAACAGACACTCATGTTTTAATACCCCCTTTTATATGACAGTTGCATAAACTACTATTTTGGATAAGCATAGCTTATAATTGTTTTATAAAACAGTACTCCGTCTTTGCTAGGTGTATATCCTTAAGCAATTTATTATAATTTATAGCCGCTGTATTAACGAGATCCTGGCAAAACAGAAGTTAGAGAGGTCCAAACGATTCATTAATCAATACAATGGTATTAATCAGTATAATGCTAAGTATTTTTAAGTGTTATCATCACATTCTCTCTCTCTATTACCTAGAGGTCCCTAAACACGTCCAGTCAAAACAGAAGTTCAGAATGAAAACATTGTTATAAACCACGCCATAGAAATTACCATACATCGTAAAATATACGGTTTTATGAACACATAATACTGTAATAAGTTACTTGGGAACGTTTTGTTTCGTAAAATAACAGGAGTTTTATGGTTTGGATATTTATTTTACTCGCACATTTTTGTTTGTATTATTAGTAAAATATTTACGGTAATTATGTTTTAGTAATTTGGTTGTAGGTCGGTTAAATGTTATTAGGTTCAAACGGGTTCGCAGAAATACAGTGGGATACACCACGACGGTACACCGTAGACCGGGTTTACTATGAATTTTGTGGTAGCCACATCATCTTCCCAGCCGTAAGATGTCCACAGCTGAATGTATGCGTCAAGGATCATTTTTATCGAAGCCATACAAGTGCTAATACTGATAAGTAGCTCACACTGAATCACTAAATCTGACATCAATACATACAATAAAAGTGTAACAGGTCGAAGTCTTTCACATTAAAGATATTAAAAAAAATGTTGGTAGGTACTCTATAAACTTTACTGGAGCCAAAACTGTAATCTTTCTTTAAGAATGTCAAAGATAAAAATAAGTGACTCACTAAGAAAAATAAATGTTACCTTGAATCGATAATAACTCCGATCGCTGGTGATATTATTCTTCTTGTTCTGAAATATTGGTCTACCTACTAGTACATACATTGCCAGACGTGTTTGTCCATCCTACGTAGGCTCAAAGCCATGAGGCGCCATCTGTCAATCAGCTTAATGTGTTTGTGGAAAGACACTGACTTATTTACGGAATATCATATGCCACGGCTGAGAACGGACGTGATCGCAGACATTTGGATAAATAGACAAAATTTTCTTGAAATTAAAATGTCTGTGGTAAAATCTATTCAGATCGCTGATGAAGGGAATGTATGTGTACGACGTAGGCCAGTCACCCTATGCATGGTGTAGCACAAATGGATCGCACATAAGATATTTTGAATTTTATGTATGATACTTTTATATAAATCAACCTGATTTGTAAAACAGTAATAACGTCTTTGCTAAATTTGAAGAAAAAAGTTTACTACCCTACACAATGTTACGGCAGCGACGTAATTACCGTTTAAGCAAAGAATATTGGTTACCGCCTTTCTTCGCATAGGTGCCAATCCGGTAAAATGTTTATATGTTTGAATTGAAGACGCATTTGTCTATCAATGCCCTTTGCAATCCTCTAAGGAAAATGTTTCATTACTCACTGTTTATCCATGCATTGCAGAATAAAAATTTACAAAGGTACAATGTGGGTGCAAGCTTAAAAATTTTGATAGCTTACTAAATAAGGATACGTATTAGTTAGTAGTTACTAATCCCAAAACAAAGACCTGAAAACCCAGAAATCCATCGATAGGTGCCCTCTTAATCCCAAGAACGTGTGTAACATGTGAGAATACCAAACAAAAACACAGCAGGACACAAACTGCCGCGTTTCGGCGCTGAGCCGTCATCGCCGCGTGTTTACGATTATCGCCTTCAAGTCGACATATTTCTTCAATGCGCTCCTGTACTACCAGACGAGGTATACCGCAAAGAGTACATATTGGAGATAGGACACTTGAGTGACTTTGTAAAGATAGTTAGAGCTAGATCGTGGCAATATTAGTACATACCTACTCAAATAAAAAATGTGTAAGCTTTAACAATATAAACAACCTGAATCCATTTAGACTTGTAATTTTATAAAGTGTTATGGATACTGTACAATTTTACCATGGAAAAACTGGAATATGTCGTAGTATCCGCTTTAAGTGGTTTTCGGTTCGGGTAACGGCGAATTATTAAATATTGCGGATGCATTTTACAAAGGGGTTGCCATTTTGTGCAACGTTGAATTCTGCAAAGCGCTTGTCATAGAAATATCGCAATTACTCTACCATACTATTTAAAACTGTTAGATATCAAAAGCACTAAGACCGATTTATGTATTTATTTATCAATTTATTGTACCTATACAAGAGAACTTAACAGAAAGTACAGATTAGTTACGACACAACAGGCAATACTTATCTCTAAAAGAAATCTCTCCCAGTAGACCTACTTAAAATTGCTGGCATTATTTTTACCAACATGCGTTGCACTGTCGAATCTGCGTCAAACGCAACATAACCTATTCTACCCTCAGTGTGTGCAGACAAGCTGTTTGTTTAACATACAGTATTTATGGCACCAATTAGTAGGATGCCTTATTAACCGCTACGAATTTATGTTCCAAAATAACAGCTCTCTTCATATATTTACATTGGAAACGGCTATGTCGTAGACTATTTTTAACACAAGATGAAGGGTAGATTTTGAGAAACTTTTAACATGCCGAACATAAATGCCGCGTTTGGGTACGCCCTGAAAGAAATTGGAAGTAATTTGTGGTTAGCGTTTAAATTGAAAAAGCCTAGCCAAAGATGACTAGCTAGAGATGTACGAATATACAGACAGACACGTGAGATTTACCAAACTTTTTCGTCTTATAGCACCCAACTGTAAGATTTTCTTAAAAATAATAAAAGTTTCGAGTGTCTTCACTGAGCTACTTTTCTAAAAAAATAAAATTAATGTAAATCTGCAATAGCCTACCCCTTCATTAATGTATGTAGGGGTTGAGTAAAAAAGGGTAGGTATAGAATAGGTACCCCTATGGTAGGAGTAGGGTAGGGATAGGACAACATGCGAATAAAGAAAGAAGATAAAACGATGAATCACAGAGTACAGCAGTCAATCTAAGTCACCATTCAAAACAATCCCTCCAAATTGACCTATTACCCCTTATCAGCCGACAAAAAGTTCTTCCGGAATGCAGCAGCAGCAGAAAGTCGCATAAAAAGCTCTTCTCACCCCGTCATCGCAGTATAAAGGATGTGTTATCAGCACTCGTAAACAGGGATGTTTATACGCTTCCTACTTCCACAGACTCATCCGCCTAACAACCACTTTGCGGACCTTTGTTCCTGTTTTGTTCTCCCGTCGCTTTTTTCTTTGTGCAACTCTTGATAGGAACGAATGGGGTTTTAGTGCTGGGAGGTCTTGGGCTTAAAGTGTTAGGTTTACAGCGGCGCCGTGTGGTTACCCGCGATGTTTACTGGTATCTTTTGTTGTATTTACTTCTGAATCCACAAAGTTACAGTACTTTAGGTAAAAGGTAGTAAAATAATGCAATAATAAAAAAATTTAACATTGTCTTATTCAACCCTCTTTGTTTAATTGATATTTTTTTTCTATGGGTACATAGTGGAGCAGCATGGTGACTTCTGGTTACTAGCAACACTTTCTTGTGTGTGCTTAGGCATTATTCATCTACGAGCAGGTGAGGTGGCTGTCAAACGCCTGGCTAGTCCAATTATATAAAAAAACCATATGATAGAAAAATACTAACGAATTTCTAGTCGTCAAGAAGATGATGCATACTTACTCTATTCTACTTTGCTGCTTGTTGGCTGAAATCTCCTTCATGAAAGTTCAGCATTAACCACCGCCTCAGTACCTATGGTTCTTCACACACGAAGAAAAGTATGCACAGTGCGCTGAAACTTTTACTTAAAAGCCAGCCATCTGCGACAAAACCCACACAGCAAGGCGCCACATTATACAACGGTCAAAACTTCCCACTCTACGGAGAGCCGAGTAAAATAAACAACTTCGTTTTATTACCCGACGAGAAGTCAAACAGACTCTAATTTAACGGAGATGTAAAGAAAAAATGGCAGAGTTCACTGTTATTGTGTAAACAGTGAGCGACGCGGGATCCATTAGATGAAGACGAGTCCTAGACGGACAGACTGACAAACACGTATTAGATTATAGTGACTGAACGGTTTGATCTGCTTTCCGCTCTAAAATTAAACTGGCGCCAGAGAAATCAATTTGTGTTTGTGAAGGACGTGTTTTTTTAAATCTTTTTTTAAAACCACTAATGTGGCAAACAAGCTTACGGCCTGCCTGATGGTTGGCAGTCTTCGCAACCTATGGAGGTTACTAGCAGAATTAAATTGTAAAAACATCAAAGTCAGACTGCAACTTAATTTTTACAAAACTTGTAGGTAGACTGTGATTTTCATACTTGAACGCATTTCTCATACCTTACAAAAAAGAAGATAGAAAATTGAAAATTGAGGAAACCATAAGCAATAAGAAACATAGACAAAACTAATATAAAGAAGTGACTAAAGTAATTATGAGAAAACCTTCTTGGAAAAAATTCAAGAATATCCAAGGTATATATTCAAGGTAGTCTCTTTTCAGCCGTCGCACCCACCGAGGAGGGGATAGATTTCATCAACATTACAGCTGCCTGGCATCTAGCTAATGTCCACATATTGCACGTACGTGCATCGCGGGTCTTTTTGCCGCGCACGTGCAATATGTGGAATGAGCTCCAGAAGACTACAGCCTGGGATTTTACAAATGGCTCCAATTCCCTTAGATTGTAGATATCCTGACCAGTGACTACTTACTATCAGGTGGACTGTCTGGTCATGCGCCTCTGTAACAAAACAATCTGAAAAAAATGAGTTCCCGAAGTCTATAGCTTCTGATTCTCCAAAAGGCTCCGATTCCCTTAGGTTGTAGATAGCCTGACCACTGACAACTTCCCATTTCCCATCAGGTGGACCGTCTGCCTATACTACTCTCAAGCAAAACAACCTTTAAAAAAAGCCACTTTGCCTCTAAAAACTACCTTAGTTCCTGGCTGCGGCGGTCGGCTGTGATCCGAGTCGACGGCGCGTGCTGGCGGGCCGTAATCGCGGCGATGCCTATCCGGCTGTTGCCTCGACGCGGCTGTCTCGTAGAAGGGTAAGGTTTAGACCCCGTATCCTTTTCGAGTTAGAAACGAGTTATTTTGAATCGTACGATCTGTGTCTGGTGTACGACCACGTGATTCGTTGTCTAAACTATGTATTTAATCTAGAGCAAACAGTCGAAAGAAGGAGTAACTGTAGCCCGTGACATATTATACCTATGATTGGTATACATAGTTTTAAATAAATAGTAAATAGGTTCCATCTGATGGAGTCGTTCGCTGTAACGGTATCTTCAACATTATATTTAAATGGTCACATTGCTTTATTATTTAGACGTAAAGCTAGGTATACGACTACTTTTTCTACTTTAAATAACTTTTCACTCAAATCTGCGCTCTAATATAAAATTACAAAGGTTTATAATACCGTGTCTATGCTTAGTAGTTCTGTGTAACGTGAAGTCTGAAACTGGACGCTTGTCTGACGGAGTTAGCGTCAATGTCGTCAACTCTTTTAGTCGAATTGAGGCACTGTTCTATACGAGCACACTACAGTAGTTGCTGGGTGGGTAGCTAAGGTGGTCCAAGGCAATTTTCCACTTCATTTGGTGCCCATAATATATTGGACGGGATTTTGCTCATAACCTTGTCCGGTGGTAATCGTTTTTTGGGTTTATTCTGATCGTTTATCTCTTTTATCCTTTTTCAGTTTCCAAATAAAAAAGGAGATCGTTTAAAAACTAAATAGTGCGAGTGCTATTAAAAAACCGAAAATTTAAAAACATGCCGAATGATGGAAGTAAATGGGTGCACCTATACAGCAGCCGGGGTCCTATTTTTGTATAGGTGGACAAATATACATACAAACATACAAAAATCTCACGCCTGTGTCCCACAGGTGGGGTAGGCAAAGACTATGGACCGCCACTTTGGGCAAGGATACCTATTCAATATTGATAGAGACTGGGTCCGCGCCTACTTTCAAGTTTAAATGAAACTAACATTTCACTACATACACCCATTTACTTCCAACATTCGGCTTGTTAATAAATTTTAGTTTTTTAAAGCAGTCGGGGTTTTTAGTTTTTGAACTACTTACTTTTTTAGTTTTAAATGTACCACAATACAAAAAATGCCTATATCTGATATTGAGCTGCTGTTGCGATCCAATTACAATTCAATCGAAATTTCAGTAACAGTAGCAGAATGCCAAATACGTGTCAAAGTGACTGGCACTTGTGTTGCTATTGTGATCCAATTACAATTCGATCGCGCGATTAACAAATTAGCGGACTTGAGGCCCAGGCAGATCTCTGCTTCAATATTTCAATTTTCATTTTAGTAGAATACTCAATTTTATTTAGGTACTCCCAACTAATCCGTTCAAACTTCACAGAACTTCTTGCTCATATTATACTAATAAGAAAATAATGCAGTAGAGCACCGACTATAATGTCTTGTAGAAAAATGGTTCCCTTTCGATTACTTGGGTTCATTAAATCCACAGAACATGCCACACTTAAACTAGTCAAGGGACGTTTGATAGCCTTTTCAATCGGTATTGTGCTTCTGTCAGACTCTTCGTAATGTATGTGGTAATGATATCATTTACTTAACCAAGCATTGACACTAAATGACAGGATAATAAACGCCCCGTCACTTTCACTCGACTGCTCCAATGGCAAAAATAGAGCGTGACAGCAGCGTATGGGGTGACCGAGGACAGTGGAAGGATCGAAATCGACGGACCCTACTAGTTTCCTTTGAGGGTATCGAGTTACGCTAAAAATCATTTAAGTGTAATGTCTAGTGACATTTACCGGTGTAGGTGTGTAGCGGCGAAGATTTCAATTCGGGCTGATAAGCCTCTTATATTTGCTGATCAACGAATTTGATTTTTTATATTTTTTCTATTTCTTTTTTATACCACTAAGGTGGCAAACAAGCTTACGGCCTGCCTGATGGTAAGCAGTATTTATTTTAGGCATACTTTATTTTCGAAATCAATTCCAAATTTTTAAATGTTTGTAAAATAAAAACTTGTGAGCGAATATACCTATAATTACGTGGGCGAAAAAAAAACGGCAACTTCATACTTAAACTATCATTATTTATTTGAATGCCAACAGTGACAACACACTTGCGGTTCTCCATTTACGTTACCTGTAACCTAAATGCATGAATGACTACGTTATTTGATGATTTTTCATGACATTACATATATCTACAGTTCCTACACGACCAGTAGAAACACGCTTGTCCATCAGCGTTTCAACCGCGTTACACCCAGTGTATTTTACTCTCTGTCACCAATCAGCATTCCCTTTTTTACCGGCACGCACGAACCACTTTCGAACCGCGACCGATGACGAAAACTGCTTCGTCAGCCCCCAAAACACGAGTCCGAGTCCACAAGCCAATTAAACGGAGCCCCTTCGTTAACCCCATAAAATTACGTTCCCAAAACGCCAGTTCCGTCCCCGCTGCGGCGGCGAGATGAAAGAGGCGGCGCCTTTGTAGTGCCGACGTTCGGTGGCTGAAGCGATCAAGCTTGACGTGAAGCTGCATTTAGCAGGATTCGGCGCGGAATACCTAGCCATCTACAATTCTGTGTGATTGCCGTTTGGTATGTAGGTGACGTGATGAATAAGGTTCAACGTTTCTGGGAAGCAAGCGAAATTTTTATTTTATAATATTTATAAGATGGTAAGCTTATGGCCGGCGGCCCGTCAAGTAGAATGAACGAAGTTTGACTGTGGACATCTTTCTTCCATGTGGTGTCAGGCAGAGAGAATAGCATCATGGGTGTCGTACAAGGCGACTAATGTCTTCAAGGCAAAACTTCTAAAGTCTCCGTAGGCTGGAAAATAGGCAGCAGCGTTTTCCATTATTATATATATTAGACTGAGCGAACGTGCCAGTTGGGCCCGGATTACAACAAGCGTCGCCGACGCAAGGAGCGTCAATAACGCAAGTAGCGTCGCCGACGCTCCCTGCGTCGGCGCAAGGAAAGCAAGGGGTACTTAAATAAATAAAAAATGGTATAAAAATGATGTCAATTGTGTACAGTATGCAAATCCTTGTATCGATTACGTATCTAGCGTATATGATAAATATGCGATTGAATACCTTTCGCACACGTACTTATTTTTAGGCGAATTTCCAAAGTTCGCCATACTGTGACATGTTTGACAAACTTCGGTAATTCGCGTAAAAATAAGTACTACTCGTGCGAAACGTATGCAAACGCAAACACCGATATGATATATGGCGAAATAAATTTCTACTAAAAGCATTGCAAATAAATAACCACTAAGTGCCACAATAATTACATCAAACATTTCATTGTGAATGACGCACGTAACTATTTACTGTGAACTCGATTCGGGTAAATTAAATTATGTTCAATTTACATATTTATTGCACAATTTACTTTAATTTAAAGCGTGAATTGGATAATATTTGAACTGCTTGTCATATGACTTACCTATGTAAATTCGGTTCATTTGCAAGAATATTATACTTATTTATCGGTATATTTTAAACTTGTAAATTGCTATTATTTGCAAATTTGTTTCGATAATATTCCGACTTAGGGTGCGTTCGAATCTTGCAAACGCACCCCGAATACGCAGTTGCAACAACGGCTTGCGTGCGCTTACGCACGCGAGCGGCTCGCAAGCGATTTGCAAGCGGTTCACGTGCATGTCTGCAATTGTTTCGTAGTTTCGTACAATGAAATGCAACGCGCCATTCGCGCGCACTGTTGCAGTGCAGGAACAGGCGCCGTGGGCTGGGTACTCTTCCCCACTACGTAGACCTACTGTTGTCCACGCGAAGGTTCGAAACAACGTTTCTCGCTCGTACGATTCGGATGTGGAATGACCCAGCCACAGTGTTTCCTTTGGAAAAACAAGTGTTGACATGGGCTCTTTCAAGGGGTATATTAGACGTCTCTTCAGAGGCGGGCAACGCATTGGCGACTCCCCTGGTATTGCTGATGTATACAAACGGCTGTGACCGCTTTCCATCAGGTGGCCCGTTTCCGTTAACCTATTCTAAAAAAAAGCCGTTGCTACAACTTTGCATTCGACACGCGTTCGCGTGATTTGAACGCACCCTTAGGAATCGTGATGATGTTCTTGTTTAAATTTACATTATTTTGTATGTAGATGCTAACACGATAGATGTGTAAGGTATTTAAATGTGTAAATTGTTGGTAAAATATTCTTTATAACATAAAAAAACTTTGCAATAGCAGTGACTGGGTATGTGAATATTTCCTAGTTAATGGTACCTAGTTTAAGCACCCTTTTTTATCGTCTAATTAGGAATGTGACCACATGTAGGTACATCTAAGTCAAATAGGTAGGCACCGTTGGGTTGACATCATCATCATTTAGCTTTTGCCTGCGTCTTTTTGCAGAAACTTAATTGGATTTCAGGATATAGCCTATAAGTATGTTGTTCTGGAATATAAACTATACACTTATTACTGTAAACACTTCATAAAAATTAGTTTACATAGCTTTTACGTGAATCTACTTTAAGGTATATCAAACACACATCCTTAAAATGTTTCGCTACTCACAGATCATCATCACAATAATCCTAGCGGTTCATCCGGATTTCTGCCAGGATCCGTTTTCCTACTCTTCATCCTCTTGGCCCGGTCACCCTTCAGTGGGTTACTTACGAGGGCTCTAAAGCTGATTGTATGATTTTGGGTGTCTTCAGCAGCCTCGCGTCGTAAACGGTTGGCTCTCGCATCCGACATCACTTTTTGGGCTTTACACAACTTATTTTCTGATTCGATCAGGTTAGTAGAATAGGATAGGTACTTTAGATAATTATCAGATCTTGGATTACAGATAATAATATGTATATAGAAAAAGACCACTTAGTCCAGCTTATTAAAAAAAACTCTGCCAAAAAACTTATGCCAAGTTTTTTAAACGTCATAGACCGTCATTCAAACAATTTGATTTCTGTAAGATTGTTTATTTTCGTGAGTTATGAAAAATATTATTAAATAATGGGCAAAACAATTAAAAAGGAAGTGCGGAGATAATTTTCAGCATTATTTAGACAAACTAAAAGTACAAGGTAAAGCTCATAGTGACCAAATAACTGAATGTTTACCAGAAGGACTGACAAGGACAGATTATCCCCAGATTATTGCCATATCCGCATTTTATAATTTTTACTACTGTCAGTCAATACGGACTTATCGTGGTCCTATTATATCGATTTTGTTGAAGAATTGTACTTACCTAACTTTGTTATTTGTGTGTATGAGCTGCATCTTGAATCGAAAACTGACCGAAAACACAGAATATTGATACTTCTTCTTATCAAGTTGATGAACTAAACTCTGACTTATTCAAGATGACAAAGAGGAACAGTATTCGGCGACGCATTAAGCGTTTATATTGGCCTCAAAAAAGTCCTCTATTGTTAGTTTTAGGACACGCCGAGCATGAAACGAAGTGGTCCATGGTTTACGGAGATATGCCACAATCGCACGAGAACTGTCATTTGTACCTGTATCCTCACCTAAGGAGGTTCTCTTTACATCGGCCCACCTGGATTCGCAGCCTAGCGCCTTCCAGGTCGGCCATGGAAGTTTGTTTCCGGAATATTGATACTAACCGAAAGTCATAGATATAGGTGAATAATCACCCCAAGATAGTCATAGGTAGGTTTATTTAGATGTTCGACCAACAGATTAATCCAAATCCGTGGACAATAGCTGCACTAGTTGGCAGCACCGTCGCATGCGCACGTCTCGCAATATCTCAACGCCAGCTAACGTGCTGTGATGTATGGCGACAGACAGACATATAAATTGCACGTAATTTATCGCGCCGGCCCGCCTGCCTCTAATTATGACCAGTGGGTTATGACATGGTAATATTACTTTGTGTTGGTTTGGACGGCTTATAATGAAGGTGGGTATAACGCCATCTGTGGGAAGCAGTAATAGGGACCTATAGTAGTACGATCAACTGGCGATAGGTGGCGCTACGTGTATCGAATAGGCACAGAACACAACATAAGTAATAAAGTAGCAGTTTTCGAATAAGTTGTTCATGATGGTCAAATTATGGCATGGTAGCGTACTTATGATTGTTTTTGTGAATGTTTTTGGCTAAATGGTCGTATCTTTTTTTTTATTAGGTAGGTATTTTTATAATACCTACTTTTCTTTTTATTATGATAACGTAGACATACAACGCATTTCAAATACTTTGTAGTAAGGTGCTCCATTCTTGTCTGTCCTAGGCAATCTCCTGCCAAGAGCCAAGCAGTCCGGAGTTTGGATAAATCTCTTTGCTCTCTCTTACGTTTCTCCAGCGGTATATGGATCGTACGACTGGTCTACCTACTAATTTTCTAACATGCAAGAGTGTGTTCTATCTGTACCTGGTCCTCTCCATCCTTTCTAAGATGCCGAGCCGATGAAGTCTGATCTTTGTCACGCCGTTGATATTAGACTCACCCACTACAACTCTTAATCTCTGCTAAAAAGTTTATGGATTACCTATTCCGTTACGATAGTTCGTTAGACTTTGTTTATCCTTAAGAGGTTAAGTGTCGCACCCGGACGTCCTTACGTTCTACCCGGACGTTATTTTATCTTAGACATGGACTTGTCTGTTTACGGTTTCTAAAGCTGGCCCACGAGGGCTTTATGTAGAGTTATCTTTATACGCAATCTCTTCCTCTAGCAAAAGTAGCAAAAGAGCATTGGTAATTCCAGCTAAAAGTCTAGTTCAAGACTAGAGTGAATAGGCTGTTCCTAGACAGGTATACTCCATTGTCGCTTACCACCAGGTGAGATGGCGGTCAAATGCCTGGCTAGTGCAATTTTTATAAATTTAAGTTACTAAGAGTCGATTTAAGATCGACAGTAAGACAATAAGATGATGAATTATTGATAATTATTCAAGTATACCTAAAGCTTTAGAAAAACAACTTTGTATTAGGGCTCTTTTCTACTTTAATAAGACTTATATTGTACGGAGTAAGGGTACCGGAATGAGACAACCAAGTTGAAATTAAATATTTACGTATATTTTTTTCATTTTATGTCCTTTATAACAACATTTTTATGTCAACAGTGTTTTTTGAAATACAGAGTAGCTTTTGTTAAATTAAAGTTCATCATACATCCATAGTCACGCGTTAAAACCTTGTATCTATCGTTTATTTAAAGGTTATTCTCACTTTTTGCTAAAAGTACATTTGTTTTTTCTGTTATATTATATAAAAATCAAGGTTTTCAATAATAACAGAGCCCAAAAAGAAAACTCTAATAGAAAATTTCCTAAAAAAAAATTCCTTTAGGTACTGTACTAAAATTAATATAATTGAAAACCTAGTTTCTTATCCTATCTATTGAAGGTATCTTTTTCAAGTTTCCATTGAAGAAAGGACCTAGGAAGTTCGTTAATTTAAACAAAATGTAAGAATAACCTTAGCTGAGTAGCTTTTTTATATTATGCATAAATCTATGTTACAAAACACAGTGAACAGTTTTCAAGCGTCTAAAATGCAATTTATAAAATTAAAGTTTATGAGATTAATTTCTTCTAAAGATCTGATCGTTTTACATAGTGGAGAAGTGTGAAACTAAAATTACAGCACGAACTATGAATGCGGTGACAAGTCCGACAGGGACGGCGAACACTACTCCTCAGTCACACCACAGCGCCTTAACTTTACATACAAAGATATGTGATCCATCATTGTCACCCAAATTACAGTCGAAAAATATCTCAGTTGTTAAAAATACAAAACACAATTAACAATCCTCACTAATTATTTGCAACAACTTAAAAATTAACACAAAAATATTTTAGATTACAATCTAATAGATTTGGTACATAAAAATTTCGTTAGTCTAACTAGAGAACGAAAGACCACCGTCGGGCGTCCTCGGGCTCGGGGCGAGCTCTCAGTCAGTGCACTAAATACGAGTTACGAGTTAGAGATCACAGCTGTGCGGGCGCGCGGGGCCTAGCGTATATGTACAGCCGCGCGCCCGAGCGGTCCTTCGGCCGCGGTCCTTAGGCCGCGGGCCGTCAGCGGTCGGCGCCCCCCCGGTGCGCGTGGAGCGCCGCCGCGGCTCACGGGTGCAGCGGCCGCGCGCCGAACAGCGGGTACGGCGGGAAGTACGCTGCCAGCGACGGGTGCGGCAGCGGGAACGGCAGCGGCGGCGACGACACCAGGTGCGCCGGCTTGCTGTACGGGTGGAAGCGCGGCGCCAGCGGCGACAGCGGCGGGGTCGGGTACGCGCGCAGCAGCGGGTGCGCGCCAAGCGGCCCCAGCGCCAGCGGCGCGCCGCCGCCCTCGCCCGCCGTGTGCGAGCGCAGGTGCGCCAGCAGCTCCTCCGAGCTCGAGAACCGCTTGCCGCAGTACGCCGCGTCGCCCGCCATCCAGCTGCACACGAACGGCAGCTGCGACGCAGCCGCCAGCGCCGCCAGCTGCGCGTGCGCGTACGCCGCCGCCGGCCCACCTCCCAGCGCGAACGCCTTGCCGTGGTCGCACTGCGCGCAGCCCGCCGGGCAGCCGCTGCCCTTCAGCAGGTGCGAGCTCAGCGAGCAGCCCGTGCAGTACGGGTCGCGGCACGCGCCCAGTTCGCCACCCGGCGCCTTCAGCCGCGCGTACGCCAAGTACGGGTTGAGCCCGTTCTTGAGGGCGTGATGCTGCGCCGCCATCAGCCCACTCGTCATCAGGTCCATGGGCAGTGGGAAACCACTCGGGTGCAGCCCGCTCAGGAAGGCCGACGACGTGACCGGTATGCTAGGTTTGAAACACGAAGGCTCTTTGGTGTCGGCGCTGGAGGTCAGCGCGGTGGATGTGAACGGTAACTTAGTGGCGGAGGATCCGCTCGACGAATCTGTTTTAGATTTCGGGGCTGGCGAGCCGGTCATGGGGCTGGAGCGCTCGTCGGACTTCTCGGAGGGCGTCTTGCGATGCGCGGGCGGCGGCGAGCGCTGCGAGGCAGCGCTGTGGCCGCTGCCGCAGCGCACGGGCGCCGGCGTAGTCGCCGCGCTGCCCTTCGAGGACAGCGGCGTCTTCGAGTGCGCGTTCACCGACGCGCGGTCCTCGGGGGTTCTAGTCTTTTCTCTCGCTGTGAGGCACGATTCGTAAGGCTTGAAGCTGGGTTTCCCGTCCATGTGGGCGGGCTTGTCGTCGTACTTCTTGCTGGCCTTCTCGGCGGCGGAGATGAGCTTGGGGTTGGGCGAGTCGGCGCCGATGGCGCTGCAGGTCTGCGCCAGGAGCGCGAGCGGGCTCTTCTTCGCGTCGAGCTGCAACAAAGAGCGGAGAAATGAGACGTCGGGTCGAGGTTGCGGGTGACGGGCACACAAAGGCGGGGGTCCAATCACGCGGCCGACGCGCCATTATCCGCACGCCTGCCAGCCGTCGGCGGTTCTGACATTTCACTCGGCTCCCGCATGATGTAATCTCGCAGTGAAAAGGGCAATTTGTGCCGGTGAATTTGCGGCGCGGCTCGGGCCACGCCGCCGCGTCTATTGTCGCGCCGCCGCGCCGCTGACAGCCGCCGTCCCGGCGAGATAGCGCGCTCCGAACGGGCAAATTGCCGCGGAATTCATCGGGGGATTCCAATACGACTCCAATTAGATTTAGACGCTCTTTAAAACGAACGATGTGAGAGTGCTTTAGCAGTCAGTTTTGATAATCCGTCTAATACCTACAATAACTGATTTGTATGTACATTCTAATTAGACCGGAGTACTAAGCATGTCGAGTATCACGTGTTATGAAAAATAAGGTGATAACTTTGGTCAGTTAAAGATGTACTATAGTTTTAAAATGTTACTGAGATTTATAGATAGCAGATAAGTGTAATTTATTCATCAATAGTCGAAGGATGAAGCGATTTTTGAATAGCTACGAGAGAATCAAAAGCTGATAGAGATGAATGGCGATTGCTCTACCAACACGAGTTAAATTATTATGATGACGGTAGAATCGTGATTACTCCTTTGGATTAGTCTACCGTTTGTTGACAAATTATTATGTAGCTACTCTAAGCATCACACACGCTAGTATCGCTATGAAATTGGCATAGTAGCAGAATTTGGCATAGTAACAGAAACACGCATCACAATAAATTGCACAGTTGATTATTGATGCGTTGGTTTTTCTGAAAACCAACTTTTCTTAAATAATCATTATGAAATACCTCGTCAATAAAACTACCAAAAATTGTATCAACGTTTTTAAAAACAAACGATTCTTGAAGCTCATTCAAATGCAGCAAAGTCGACAATAACAATACCATTTTTACATTGTTTAATATAATTTACATACTCAATTACAGGCTTCATTACGCTTTGAGCAGTCAACGTTGTACCTACACATATTGCGGTGTTTACGAATGAAACACATTCACCGTGTCTTTAAAATAAGTATAAAGTGCACATAACAATTTACTTTCATTAAGAAAAAGCTATTTGCCTCGTAAAATTAGTGTAATGAAAATAATTGAAGTTAAAGTTTTAAGAGCGTGTTTTTTAATTTCGAGATAATGGGTAGTTATAAAAATGTAACTTTCAAGAGTATCCTCTAGAATTTATTTAAATAAATGGAACGCCAATACTACCAATTTTAAAATGTAAATAGTTATTAGTGATTATCACGCATTTAGATAGCTTTTATTTATTGTCATTAGGAATTACTATTCTTTATTTTTGTTGAACCTAAATAGACACCGTCTTATTTTGTACATTAAGCAAGCTTGTATCTATTTCTATATTTTGATGTTACATCAGTGACGATCACATTCAACAGGTTAAATTGCATCATGAAGTTGATCATAATAAGGTGTATTTCCATATTTTAAATTTGTTATACGATTTTATGTTTAGGTAGCTGATTTCGTAATGAATTATAGCAAATATCTAACAATTCAAAACTTTTAAACTCAATATGTACACGGTAATTTTCTATTATTATTTTTATTTTCGTTGTTTTGTAGCTCTTTTCTTCTTCTTGTTTGTTTATTTTTTATTTTTGAGTAATTTTTATTTTTAAGTAGTTAATTTTCAAAACTTTTATCTAACAAAAGTTTGGTTTCGGTAATGTACCTATCGATGAACCACTAGAAAAATAACATTACCTTGTTGTTTCTTCATCCTCGTTTTTATGCAAGTAGTTGTCGTGGTAAATAAAATCAATAAATGAAAACAAATAAACGAGTGAAAACAATTAAGGGAATTAAAAAATCTAAACAAGTGTTTAGATAACATATGTTTAGTACACAGGTCTGGCCAACTCTAGATCACAACGAATAAAATGAGTTTTAATAATAGATAGGTCATCTTATCTATTTTTATTTACGATTTTAGTAAGTATATAAAATTGATTGTTGAGCGTAAATTCGATGCATAATATCTATTAATTGAAATTTTGAAAGAAACGAGCTTTCCAGTAGTTTTTCTGTACGTACACTCTAATTTATTTAAGGTAATTTTTTTGTAAACAAATGTGTGTCTAGACAACTACTTGCAATCTATCGTAAAGTTTACATGTAATGAACATTGTAAAGGAAAAAGGTAAAACCCTTCGTTAACTCAAAAACGACAACTTGCCTGAACCTAACCTAACAAGGGTAACAAGTTTTTTTAATATTGTGTTTTATTAGCTCGATATAACTAGTTAAATTCTTGCTGTAACAAAGTTTTGCGTCTTTAAATTATTATTAATTTTGATGATAGGATGATTATGATAATATCTGCGAATTCAATTAAATTTCATTGTAAGTTTTTCGCATTGCGTATTAATATTTAATTTTAAATTATATTCATAGGTACCTATCGCATTACAGCAATACAACTAAACAAACTCAAACATTAAAATCATAGTATCTACCGACCGTATTTACGCTAAATAGCAACATAGATGGCTGTATGGTTAATAATAGTTTGGACGAACGAAAACTTTATGACTTCAAAATAAATTCTCATAAGCTTTTGTAAAATGTCGCAACTATAAAATGTTGCCACTAAACGTCATATTCGTTTCTCTTGAAGTTTACTAACTGTGAAATCGTTAACTTGTCATGCTTTTGCTTTTCATTTGCATCGTATTTTTTAAATTTGGAACAATATCACGTCTTCATAGTTTTGTTATGACTCCAATTTATTTTATAATCAAAATCTTCGTGAATTGTTTTGATCTTTTTCGACATTTAGAATTTAAAATGGGATAGCTTTGAGGTATTATTTAAATTGCTTACAATATTCTTTTACATCTAAAAGTTTACATGGATTTCTAGACAGTTTAAACTTTTGAAACCCTTGAAACCGATGAATATAATAACACGGCCGCCACTGCTTTATCATAGAAGCGATGTTAACAAAACCGCTACAGAAAGTATAATTTATATCGAAAACTTGGCGGTACTATTTATAAATATTGATCAATATTGAGTCTTCATTGTTTTTCTCAATACTTAACAATAAATTCACTCCCAGCCCTGTCTTGGCACGGGTGTTCTCGGGGTTCTTCTAAATTGCATGTTATAAATTTGAACCTTCTCTAAATGATAACGAAAACCTTATGAAAATCTGTTGCGTGGTTTGGGAGAAATGAGTGGATATACAAACAGACAGATCCGGAAAGTGAATTTTACTATATAATATTTAAGGGCATTGATATTTTATCTTAAACATTTCTTACATTGTTTTGATCTTTCTCTCAATTTTAAAGATGAAAGCGCGAAAGCTTTTGAAATTATTGTCATCGCTGTTCATAGGGAATATTGTTTCTAATCTAAAAGTTTAAACGGACTTCTTGATCGTTAAAATTTTTAAAACGCTCCCGTGAATAAGACTGGGCCCCGCTTTATCTTCTTAGCGGCGCTAACTAAACCGTCATAAGAACTTGACAGTAATATATTTCGTCGCGGGCTTTGCGCAAACACAGTTTGTCATCATCAATCAACTCACCGTGGTGGGAAGCGGCGACAGGTAATCCGGCCTCAGATACTGATTGCTTGACGTTAGCATTGTGTTCCAGAATTCCAGATCCAGCTTAGAGGGTGCACACACTTCACTGCACTTTATCCATCAGACACGGCTATCAGCACATAATCACTAGTCACTCGCGGGCTCCTCAAGCGGCAAACTGACGTGCACTCTGTGCGGCGGCCGGCAACAGACTGAGCGCTTCCACGCGCCCCCCTCCCGCCTGACACCTTGTCATTCGCCGCCGCGCCATTTTTGCATTCTGTGTACTTTGCGGGAGCTTTGCCGTCTTATCCCCACCGCTGTTTGACACCCTGCCGGCTGTTTGCGTCCCGTTCTCGCACAGGAAAAATTTATAAAGCGTTTCCCTTGAACGCGGCGTTTTGATGAAAGGATTATATAAAATATGCATGGCGCAGTCAAAGGAGTGGCGCGGCGCGATGACAGAGATGCATAGGTCGGGAAATTGAATAGCTGCGGTGAGCGCGCAGCAATAATTTAGTTTTAGCGTTCGTTCGTGAGTTTTACTGCTGCCAACTGCGCGTTGCCTCAAAAGCTGTCGAATTAAAACGTTGACATCTTGACAATATAAAACATCTTGCTCATACGTTTCCACTTTCGAGAATAATTCTTACAAAGTTGAACTTATTTTTAGTGTTATCTTTCGCGTACAATGTTGGGTAATGTTGGATGTAAACTACATTTTATTTATCTGTATTCAAGATTTGCATTCTCATTCTTCACCACAAATTATGGACATTTTAATGCCTGTAATAAAAGATTTAAGTGCGCTGTTTATTATCCTGTTTAGTGTGTCTTGAGTAAGTACCTAAACCAACCTCGCCGAGGTCACTAGAATGTTATGTTTTACTGCAATTCGCAAAATGTGACACATTTATAAATAATTTAATTACCTAAAGATATTTAAAACATGCATATGCATAATGAATGATGTTTGTGAAGTTTTTAGAGGAACCCTTAAATGTAAGCTTTCTTTCCATTTTGTTAAGTCTTTAGACCATTGCATAAAACTCTCAGGCAGGTAGACACTGAGGGCGCCAAAGTTTATATTTCAATTATAAAAAATATCCCCAAAGTTAGACCACCAGCGCAGTTTATGACTATGCTAACACTCTCATTATTTGTTTAGTAAAAATAAACAAAAAAGTTGCTACGTCACCCCAATTTCCATAATCCCCAGCGGATCCATTGTCGAAAGTAAAGTCAATAGTCAATATTGTTTATGGTGATTTTTAACATTTTAGGTTCATAAGTGCTATTGTTAGAGCCATTGTCTGGTTTTTGTGCCGAGGATTATAGGCATGAATGAATGTTTCGAAAAACGCAATGTTTTGTTGCCATTGAAAGCCGTGATATTAAGTGACAAATAATTGTTCACAAAATACACTAATCGTAAAAAAGAGCCCCTTGGGCGCATAAGCGTGGATTAACTGTTCTCGATAATAATCCAAAAAGTAACAAAGATAAAGAACACAATACAGCAGCTAATCCATCTGACGCCACTCGGTTTAAAAACTTAAATATCTCTAGAACGCCAGGTCGAGATAAGATTTCTGTTGAGTTTGAGACAAAGTAAAAAGGATTAATCTTCGAACAAAAGATGCTAAAAAGTTTCGTGATTCCTTTCAGAAAAAACTTCAAGGACTCCTCTTTCTACGAATAATAACTGCATCTAATTGTCCTGTCATTTGCTTGTCAAGGCTTAAGAATCGAAATCAATAAGATTGAAACGATCGATAATAATAAAATGTCCCTGACATTTGGATTACAAACATACAGGTAGATACGAAACTCAGAATCTACACTAAGATCTCATCAAGGCTCGACTGCAATTTAAAGCAGGCCTTTGATTGAGCGTCGATCATCAGTCATATCGTGGAGGAACGATGACGTCGTCGTATCAACCCTCAGTTGCTTGAGGGCCGAGGTAATGGATTGGGTTGCCCCCTCTAATCTGCGATGACTGGCGCTTTTGACCGAGGGTTAACCGATACAGCGCCTGCGGCCTTTGTTATCGGACATGGAGTAATTTATTTCACGGCTGGCTTTGAATGCTGGACTCGTTATTAGTTGTGGTGTAATTTGAGGACTGTGTTTGTCGGTGTTGTGGTTTGTAGGTTTTGTAGCAACTTTTGTCATCGCTGGCACCCTTTCATCCACACACGTAATGGCGACAGTGTGATAGTATTAGCTTTGAATTCATTAGTAGCAGAGAAGTAGTTACCTACATTACGTAGCCAGTTATACGCTAATATCGTCGTATTTAATTATTTTGATAAAGCCCACTACCTACCTTTTAACTTCGTGATATTACATTTTTTTTACAGAGACCATCGATAGGTGCAATTTATTTAAAAAATATATATATAAGCACTTATAATAACTTAGTATTAAACCAAAGGAAGAAAGTGCTTCAGATTTTCTAGTCATCAATACGATGTTACAGAAATATTTGAGCAAGAACTAAAAATTTACCCATTCAAAAACCAAAACCAATAGCTCCTACAAAAACAGCCACCAGTGTGTTCTAATACTTTTCCGTGCCGCTTCATAATTAATATGACTTGTGCTTTCTCTAAGGAAACACACCGCGTCGCCCCCCAGCCCGTAGCCACAAATCAGAAGCACCGCAAACAATGAATTGACAGAAGTGAAGTGCTGTTACCCCAGAGCATACATTCGGATAGATGTTATAATTGGATTAGGGATAATTGTCACAGTAGTAGGTATATTTTGGTGATTAAAATTTTTAGGTTTTATTCACGGCATCAGAAGTGGTGTAAAGAGAATCACTACCTATATTTTTTTGTACATAATTTCCTCCTTTGTGTTGATTGTTTGTCAACCGCGCAGTGTAAGTGGGTACCTACTTCATGAATTTATGGACTCCGTACACTAATAAACCATTCCTGACTCGAATATGGTAAGTTTATTTCAAACCTTATTGATTGAAGCTGGGCTGCAGAGGGCTTATAAAGAGGGCTGTGGCAGCTTTTTTATACAAAAAACGCGTGGCAGGTCAATAGACAAAAAATAATGAAATCTCCTTAATTTTCTGTCAGCAGCAAATAAAAAGGAATGTCCACTCTGCCGATATTTTCTTTCGATGTATTGTAATAAGCGATATTATCGATATTATAATAAGAATTATTCTTAAGTCATCAACATCCTTGTGGTCGATCCCGGCTGAAGTAGGTACCTACTTGGCATAATAAGGTACTTTCCCTTAAAGTATACAATGTTCTTGGCACGTTTTTCTACGAAGTTCAGGCTAGGCCGCCGGGCGATACTTAACAGATCCATTACCAAGATACCAGTCACAATCATAATATAACAGTGCATTTTGTCATTATGTAGCATTCGACAAAACTAAAAAATAAAAGCCATATCTACTTACTTACAAATTTTAAAGATCAACTATTTTTATTCTGAGATCGTTTTTTCCACTCCAAGCGATCAATAGGTATTTTTTGTTTATATCGGGGATATACATTTGGGATAAGCAACGAACACATCACTATCACACGCCCGACCTAAGATATATTTTGGGATTAAATAGGTAATTAAGGATTATTTATGTTTTCACACTATATATTACAAAGCTTGTCGTTATTATTTAAGTAAAGAAATGACTGAAACCTCGACATATTAAAAAAGAAAATCTCATGAAACATGAATCTTTAACCCATATTCTATACACCGCTACACACATTCTACGAGCGATATTCAGCGACTTACAATATACTTAAGACAGTGGTCTAATGCACTTCACTAAAATAATAAAATACCAAAACGTTCAACACAAAATATTAAATTATTTTACCAATAAATTTGTTTACAAATTTATGTTAGACAATCAAATTACTTGTAGCGCTGACATGTGGCATGAATTTTATCCAAAAGGGCCGCTCTACATAACCACGAAGATAGCTAACTTTCCAATCGCTTTGACAACAACCGATATAACAACGAATTATAATATTATGTATTTAACCGCTATTTTGCTGGAGGTAAGTAACCATGTAGTCGAAGATTAACCTAGTGTGCCTGGAAGTAAAGCAGCTCATTATTTTCACTGCAGTTCACCGCTGATCATAGGCGTCCCTCAAGGCACGACACTTGGACCAACTACCATTTTGCGAATGCCTATAATCAGTAATACCCAAACCCGTACAGATATTCCTAATATTACCAATCAACTGGAGTGTAAGGTATATATGCAGAAAAAGTCACTTTACGTTTACGTCTAGGTATTTAAGTCGGCGCTATCTAAACCCTGATCGGTCGCCGTCGGTAGCAAAGCGTCATGTGGCAATTGGACTCACACGCAGCGGGGAGTGGCGGGAGGGGGCGAGGCTCGTTTCACGCCGGCGATTATCGCAGACTACAAAGATGGCCGGAGCGATAGGGTTGACGGTGTTTGCACGTCGTTTAATGTACGGATGAAGCAATAAACAAGACTGTTTTTTAGATTTAAAGCTTAGATGTAGATTTGTGGTAATATCAAGCCTGTGTGACTTAATCGTGTGGTGTCCAGTAGAGTAACAAAATAGTATAATGGGAGAGCCATTGGTTGATGTCGTAGAAAGCGTCTGATATCTCAAGAGGCAGACAAGCTTCTTCGCTTCGGCGCTTTTGGCGGAGCAGTAATCGCTATTTCTCTCTATCGTCCTCTATCTCTCGTCCCGTCTCTGTTTTATTGTGTGGTAAAACTGAGGAGTCCGCCTGGGTGAGTACCACCGCTTTATTTACATATTTCTACCGCCAATCGATGCTTGCATTGTTGTGTTCTGGTTTGTAGGATAAGATAGCCAGAACAATTACAGGCATGAGGCATTTAATCTTAGTCCTTACAGTGACAACGCACCTGTTTGGCATTATTTGTCACTGCTAGCCTAACAAAACAGAGAGACTGATTTAGTTCTTCCACATATCATAAAATCTACAGTTTTCTCTTGATTCTTTTTAATACTGCCATATCCAACCCGTCTGCCAACCGTGGAAACTATGGTAAAACCCTCCACTGATTTGGAGGAGGTTTAAGAACAAGATGGATTTTCCGGGCTGTTTTTTTTGTATTGACACAGCGCCAGATACCCAGTACCCACTACGTAAGATTATAATAGACTTAACCTAGCAGAAAGTTATTAACCCAAAACCACCAAGTAAAACCCCAAGAGTATCAACCCTATAAGCTTAAGGTGTCGGCAAAGATAAGAGGGCGCGACAGCTACCGTGCGCAAGCGCAGGTGGCATCGCGACGCGCCTTTGGATTGGTTCCTTGTAACATGAGAGCTAGGAATTTGGGAGGAAGTCCTAAGACACAACCGTGTCTGTTTTGACAAAACATTTGTCGCCAAGCAAACAAATATTGCAATCAGGCGATGATGGTAGACGGCTATGGATTATGATCGCCTTCGATAGTTTATCCTGTAGTTCTCTTATTGAAATTAGACTGTAATTACAGTAATGTACGGTTACAAAGTTATTTACAAACGCGTACAGAGCGGGCTCTTGCTTAGACGGTTTTCACGGAGTGCCACCAAAAACCGAGCTTGTATGACAGAGCTTATTAATTATTTTTGATTGTTACAAATAAAGTATCGTAATGTAGAAACGACATCTTTCTCAGCAACTTGTTCCAGCATTTTACTCCCGTTAACATTGTGTCTGAACAAAATTTAAGAGAAAGCAAAGTATATCATCCACGGCCTGTGTTAACCCTACGCCGGGCGGTGGATCAAACGCACCGCTCGCTGCGCTCTGTCACGCCGTGACAGCGGAGGACACTGTGACTGCGATCCGGACGGACACTCTGTTTAGTCGCCTCGCGTGACATGCGGGGGGACTAGGGATGCGCCGATCCGATCCGATCTTTTGGAAAATCGGATCGAAAGCCATACGATCCGTCGATTTTTGGATCGGATCGAGACAATACGATTTTTTGGCGGATCGATACAATACTTTAAAGATCGGATCGCATGGATCGTATGAACTGGACGGTGGTGTTTACCTACATCTACTTACGATTTTGTTAGGACCGAACTTGATCATTTGTTTACATTACGTTCCAAACTTGGAGCGGCGGCGCCGGCGGCGGCATCTTTTGCGGGTAGATTTACAAGCATCTAATTACATTTTATTACAATCTTACTTTGTGGGTAGGTAAGTAAACTGTAAAAGTATTATTGTATGACCAAGTCAATAGAATCGGCAAATATGGGTGAAAATAGTGATATAGGATCCGAATTTAAGGCTAAAGTTTTGGAAGAAATTAAAAAACGTTTCCAAAACTTGGAAAAAGTGCACATTTTGGCTGTTAGCACTATTCTTGATCTCCGTTTCAAAAAGCTTTATATTAATGACGCAGACGCTTGTGAAAGAGCTACAAATGAGATTTCAGGCATGACTAAGGTACTGCGATTTGAAGATACTTCCAGGAAAACTGAGTCCTCAACCTCAACCAATGTAACTAAGACGGATGAAGATGGTCTGTGGAAGTTTCATAATCAATAAGTGTCTTAAGTCTTTGACATCAGCGTCTGTTACAGAGGCACAAGAAACGTTAGATTCCGCTTTAAAGCAGTACTTATCAGAACCATTGCTGGATCGTACAGCTGATCCCATTAAGTATTGGTCAGCGAGGAGGGTAGTTTGGGCATCTTTAAGCAGTGTAGCTCTTCGATTCCTATCAGTTGTAGCGACCTCTGTGCCATCAGAGCGACTCTTTTCGTCTGCAAACTTAACTTTAAGTGAAAGTCGAAACAGACTTGATCCATGTCTTTCTAAATTATTGTTTTTGAAAAGTTTAGATGTTTAAGATTGGCACCTATAAAACTAGTTAAATATTCCTTCTTTAATATTATAAGTGCAAAAGTAACTAAGTCTTTCTGTCTGTATGCCTGTTACGCTTTCACGCCTATACCACTGAACCAATTTTAATGAAATTTGATACAGAGATAGTATGCTCCATGGGGACGGACATAGGCTGCTGGGCATGGATCATCCCTCCCGCGATATAAAATATAGTCCACGCGAGCGAGGCTGCGGGCAGAACGCTAGTTAATAAAAAAAAGGGATTTTTAGTTCATCATTATCCACATTATTGGTTTCCCTCTATAAACGATTTTTTTTTCGCGATTTGTAGTTATTGTGTCATGTGACACTCACATTACGTTAAAAAGGCGATCATAAGACTTGTTCGTATTTATAAGTGCATGCAATGTTTTTTTAAATAATAAATATCTAATAATAATTGTGTCTTGCTTTTTTGCATCCGATCCGAATCGATTTTCTTGATATCGGATCGACGGCATGCGATCCAATCTACGAGCGGATCGACGCATTACGATCCGATCCGATCCTTTAAAATCGGATCGATGATCTGGATCGCGCATCCCTAGGGGGGACTGCCGCTTGGGGGCATCGAAACGTATTTGAGGGACAAGCGTTTTGTCTAGATTTGATTGTTTATTTAAAAGTGTTCAAATGTTTTAAGTAATAAGGTTTTGGGGGAATTGTGGGAGCCTACCATCGTCCTCTGGGCTCAAGTCAACTTCTGCTGGCAGACTGACGAGACTCTGGCGAACCGGTTTATCCCTAACGGGTTATTACAGAAATTTCGGTTTCGGCTAGTTAGTCGGTAGTCTAGTCTATAGTTTACCTAAGTTCCTGCTGGATCATATTTTAACTAACAGTTGTTTTTTAAGTTTAGATCCAAGAGGTTTTTGTAAATTAAGAATCTCTTAAGGCTATTGTTTCCCGAGCGCGCTCCATACAAAAGTAGTTTGATTATATTATCAATATTACGCTGTCAAAGCAAATAAAATATTGTAGATGTGATCCAGAAACCATGATCTGTATTTGTGCTTTTCAGATTTTTGTTAAAATATATAGTTGCACGGGATTTTAAATTTGTATGGACATCATGACATATGAAATCCTGTGTGGTGTGAGATATTGATTAATAACTAATACCACTAGCACTAACCATAGTTAGTGCAAACTATAGTTAGTGCTAGTGTGGTATACAGCTAGTGGATTCTCTAACTTCTAGAGTAACAAAAGCTATCTAACACTACAACAGCTTACTGAAAACTGTTTTTACTGTTCACCAGCGGTAATTACATCGTAAATGTACACAAATACCACAGCGCTTAGCAACCTTTTAACCTTTAGGAAGTTTAGAAGATTAACCAGGTGAGGACACGCTTCGTGCCAGTTAAACTCCGTGCCAGTTAAACTTAACTTAAACTTAACTTTTATGAGGTTGTGAGGAAAGATTTACATGTTCAAGATTTTGGCAATCTTTTAATATAAATATTTAAAAAGTGTATAAATACTTTATTACCGCAATATATTATTCTACAGTTTCACTGCGGGCACCGGGCCCTCGTGCGCGAGAGCACAACCGGGACATTAACGCCGAGATGATGATTATTCTACAGTTTCACTCTAGGGTAGAAAGGTCATAAAATCCATAAACACCCGTCCCACGCCCTTAATTTATCTCTTTGTATCCCTTTATCAAGCTTCGTCTGATCGTATACTGATAACCTTTTCATAAGGTCATTTAACTTCTATTCAATAAGTTATTTAGTACTAGCTTTTACTCGCGACTTTATCCGCGTAAATTTCGGTGACGTCGTGTTCCTGCGTAATCAAATTTAAATTTTGGAACAAAATACCGCTATGTGACATTCTGGGATATAGCTATATTGAGCTATAACTCATCAAAATATCATCAAAATCCGTTCAGTCGTAATCATAATCATTTATTCAGTCATCACAAGTACATAAATTATAATAATAACGGTACGTGCCAAGTAAGTACAATGGCTAGTGTCCGCTTCGTATTTCGTACGCGTGCATTATTCTCACAGATGTGCATTATTTACCCCCGACATCTTTGCATTAAGCAATATTTTTTCATCGGCGACGTGTCCACGCCGTGAACACGTTATAGTGCTGAGTAATTGACTTGACACTATCGCTTGCAACAGTTCGCTGTGGATAAAACTCGAGGCGGCTCGCAGCGCGAACACTCCTATCAGCGGAAGTCGCACAGTGACTTGCTTTCCACAGATCTTGCGGAGCCCACAGAGTTTGAAGGGCTAAGAATCGATGGATCAGAGTTTTTTTTTTATATTACAGGCAGTGATTTGTCCGTCTTCTAACCTGGTAAGTATAATGATACGGATGATGGTGTAGTATTTTAACATACTAGACTAGTGCAAATTTCAGACCAAGTGTTTCGTGCATTGTATTACATTAACAGTCTGAGAGTTCTGTTTTCAACGGTGGACTTAAGCTTTACACACAAAAGTAGTATTTCTTTACGCTGGCCCGATAGGTTGAAGATCGCAATTTTGAAATACGCCATTTCCTGGACGGGCCTTACTGGGATTTTATGGGTCCTTATTGGCTAGTCTCTAAGAAAAGTAGTTTTATTATTTATATTATTTTATATAAGACAAGAACACCAGTTGGTAAGTGACGATGCGGCCGAAGATGGAGCGTATTTGTTGAATATCGTCACCCTACAGTACAACCTCAATACAACAAATTTTCAACCATTGTTTAAACAAAGTTTAAACTGGTATAATCCTAGGTAGATCAAGATAATTTCAACAATAGCTTTCACTTATTCGACACAATTGTTTCAAAGCCTTGACTGAATTTTTACAGCAGTATAGGACATTTCTAGGTTAACATTAACAGTCCAGTAACTCATAAATATTTTCCTTCTTACCCCGTCTACCCTTTCTTAACCCTATGGCACGTTGCATCGGCACAATACGGGCACTAAGTGGTTGTCGCCGCTGCCCGTGTGTTTGCTCGCTGAGTCGGCGAGATAGCAGCGCGGGCGGGTAACGCGGCTGTGGGTATGCCGCTTTTATAGGTATTCTGTTCACCTCAAAAGTGTCATTCAAATCGTCTTACAAAAGTTAGGTTAGGTTGGTTAGGTTAGGATCGTAACCATAGTGTGTTGTTTTGGGAGTGAGTCCAAAGCTCACCCCACGAGTATTGACCCGCCGGCGGAGTCATCGGGGTAATACGTAAAACTTTCTGCGCAGGTACCGTGGCTCTCAGTCTGCGGCGAGAAGGGCAGCGTCAGGTTTTACTAAGTCCTACATACCATATTCCGCTTCCCCTGCGGATTAGGATTCGTAAAAGTATTTCCTGACGTAAAAAAGGACACCCCAAAAAAGACTTTTCAGTTATACTAGAATCAGCATGTACTAGTCCACCGCTGGACATGGGCTTCCCCCAACCAGCACGAATGCACCCTGTCCTCGGCTTGTGGCATTCAGAATCCGCCTGCAGCCTTTTGCAAATCGTCACTCCATCTGGCCGTAGGGCGTCACTACGCTGGCCGAGTCTCGGTCTCCACTCAAATATTCGTTTACCCCAGCGGTTTTCGGTTCTTCTGGTATAAATAATTTGCAGGTAAATACAGGTGGGTAGGTTTCTTTTATTTGTAATGTAGGGAGTTAAAACCGCCTCCATGTCCAAGTCAAGAGTACAATACCTCTCTAGATACTTATAAATATTAACCCCTCCTTGGCGACATCATGAATTACGAGCGTTGCAGCGCAAATAAATACGTCATTACGCTGCGTCAGGCATTGCGAGCGATCTGACAAGTGACATGCCTGATTGTAGTCCATTGCTGGCATTGCAGGCCACTGGCTATAGCGTCTACCATATTGGAGTATTGTAAGATTATTATATGTCAAATTCAGTTGTCCACTGAGATAGCCAACAAGCCTGGGCAGAATAAGCGAAGATATGAAATAACAATGGGTTTACACGCGGTTTACACTAAGCGAGCGAATGCTTTAGAACTGCTTTTATGCAATGTTCAATCATTATTTTCACCTATGCCACGGTAAGAAAGAACAACGAGCGAATGCGGCTTTACTCGTCTTATAGTATCCACACGAAATCCCTGCAGTAGAAGTTGAGCTTTTTACAAGTTTAAAAAGTATATTATTTTATCAGTTATTTAACACCCATAACACAAGCTTTTACTTACTAACTTTGGGGCTAGATGGCGCTGTGTGAATTTGTCCAAGCATATTAAAAAAAAGATTCAAGTCAAAGCCGAGAGCACACCTCTCTAGATACACCTCAACCCTACCGGCATGAGTTATGAGCGTCGCGGTCCACAATAAGTGCATAAGCAAAGCATAAATCACGAAGCGTCATCCATCACGACGTCGGAAGCTTGCGCTACCGACAAGCCTCGCCATAGTGCAGGTTGAGAGAGGTAATTTTGCGTAGCTGCCAGCGGACAGGTTAATGGTAAATGGATATTTTGGACTTGGTTCTCTTTTTTATAACCATTAGTTGTCTTATATTTATATTTTATCTAGGCGTTAATGTCCCGATTGTGCTCTCGGGCACGAGGGCCCGGTGTCCGCCTTGATCAGCTTTGGCAAATCAAAATACCAAATGCTCCATTGGATGGGGATTCGGGAAACCGTAGCTTTTGCAGTTGCCTGGCTTCCAGCAAGCAAGAATAAGGAAAAAAAACGAAATTCTAAACTGCAGCCGTATTGTCACTATGAGAACCAACCAAATTTGTACAGTCGCGCCAAAATAACACAATACACATAGCTGCTTTGCTTCATTTGTCGCTAGATGGCACTATATGAATGTGTCCACAATTATTATTATTATTATTAAAATGGACGAAGCCACACCCCGATAACCCCTTTCCGCTCCGGCCACTCGAATTCGCTCGAGTGCATTTGGCTCAAATGGCCGCGCTATGCGGCCATCGCTCACAAAGCTTTGATCGCAACAGGCGACGCCCGCTAATTGCGCACGTACCCTAATTATTGTGTTGATAACCGGCTGGAAATAATATCCGGAACGGATTAAGAGCGGTGGACGGTTTGAGTGTGGTAGAGAGGTTTGGTTTGTGATTACGGTTTGAAGTTTTAGTTTTTTGACGACCTGAGAGGTCCAGTTGGTTAATATGCCACGCAGAGGTCCCGTGTTCGATTCCCGCCTGAGCTGGAGTTCAAATGATGAATAATAATTTTTGTTATGGATCTGGGTTTACTATGTTTATCAGTTATCTAACTCTAAAGTAGTTTATCAGTTATCTAACATCCATAACACAAGCTTTGTTTACTTTGGGCCTAGATGGCGCTCATAAGTTATCCAAAAAAAGAAGTTTAGGCTCACCTGGACCTCTGCATGGCAGGCCAGCATGTAAACCTAATCAACCACTCAGGTCGTCAAATGTGTCAGATCGTGGCAAAGTTGCCTTAGCAACGCACTTTATACTGAAATTTTTGTCGTCATAGAACATCATAAAATATCCTACATTTCATCATTGTGATCTAGTATGTTCCTTATAAAATCGCACAGCTGTACCTATCAGAAGCATTCCCTACCGCGGGCCCTGGCAATAATAAAGCATGAGCGGCCCACTGGGCCGGCAGTAATCGCTGTGCGCGTCTTTGTTGGCCAAACCATTAATTAGAAGCCGCATTATTCATCTAAGCTAAATGATTGTGTATAATGAGATAGCTTGCCTGTGACAGATACTTGGATAATTATTGGGAGGTCAGCAGAATTAAGGAGTCTCCCCCGAACGCGCTCCATACAAACAGAGTTTGATCGTATTTGCAATATAACGCTGTCAGAGCCAATGCAATTTTGTATACGTGATCTAGGAACCAATATCTATGCTTGCGGGGTTTCAGATTTTCGCTAAGATTTCAATACAAATTTTAAATCCTGGCGTAAGTCCAGTGTGGCTCTAATGTAACGTCCTATAACATCACATCATGACATCACTCTCCGGTACCTTGACTTTGTAAAAAACATCAACATCATATTGACCGTAGAACGTTCACTGCTTCGCTGCCCCCACGGTTTCCAAACCTTCATTGCGCCTTTCGCATTCACCGGCTCACATCTGACGAGCCTATCTATTTCTTTACAACGCCTTTTCTCGAGCATTTTATTCCCTAATAAAATCACAATAACTCCCATCAAAGCAGGCCGGCCAACGTTCAGGTGTGCGCTTAAACTCGGCCGTTTAATAACAAGTTTAGTGCCTCTCTAAATATCGTCCTAATTCCCGAATAAATTGAGCGAGCGGTCTCATTCAACGAGCGTATTAACACTAAAATATCATTTTTAAAATCCTTTGCGCTTAACCCGGCTTAGGGTTGCCAACCCTAGTTTTTTACTCCTACTGTTTTAGGTGTCCACCTACTATTATTTTAAAATTTTAATATAGCAGGCGAAACTACCACATTTTATCAGCAGGCGCTTATCAGAATTACTTACTGAATCTTGGATTTTAATGTTAAGAATTCAGAAATAACTCAATTAAACACCATCCTGGACCAGCTAACTACTGAAGATAAATTTATATTTTATTATTAATTTTATATTTTTTTTACTTTTTTTTTAGCATATTTTATATACTTAGATACCTATATTTTATATCTACTGAATCCGAAAATTCTATATTTAATCTTAAAAAAGTTGGCAACCCTATCCATAGCTCGTCGGCCGGTCCAGACCACCTTGTCAGCCAGCGCGTAAATTAACATGGAAACGTCATACGAAGGTAACCCTTCCCCGCCGCGCAATAAAGTACAGGAGACCGGGCCGAAGTAGATACCTCCAATTTATTTGTGGTAACAGAAAAAATTAAGCTACAAGATATGATGATGTGATGTTTGTTTGGTCTTTAAGATTAAATTAATTAAATAAATAAATATTTATGCAAAATATATTCTTTTTAACTCGGTCTTTTTCCTGTTTTTTTCAGTTAAATGTACCCATTAAATTATCTAATATTTTTAGGCACAACAGAACTAATTTGCAAGGATTACTAAGTTTAAAAATACTCAATTACATAAACTGTACAACGATTCCGATGGAAACACATTTGCCGTTCATGGATCTAAGATGACCAAAACTTGCTTTGGTCATAGAGGAATAGTAGAAAGAATTCCCTTTGCCCCTGTCTCCTTTACTCGGCTACCCGGGCGCCGCCTCACACGCCACGCCGCCCATTCACCCGTCGCACATTACCGTAAATATTGTGGTATTTATTCAGATTTCGAGCACAAACAATTCAATTCACGCACCGGCTGCTAATTGGGCATAAATCGTCCCAAAAAATTGTATTCAATAAAAAGCCTTTCACATCGATTAATATATTTTTTTTAAATAGTGAATGCCTTCATTTGAATACGTGCTAAGTCGCGCGTAGATAATTGTACACGTCGATTTGTTGTCGATCGTTTATGGCAAACGGCGTTTCTTTGTTTCCTCGCGTGTTTTGTTTTTCTTTTTGTTCACTCACATAGCTGTTGAACAAACAAATGCCGTTTCACCGCGCAATTTGAACGGAGGCAAGAGCTCGATTAAATCCTCGTGGACGTCTTAATGGTTTGGTATTATAAAATACTGGGCGATAAATTCGAGTTAACTAGATTTCGTGCTCATTTACGTTTCGATTTTCATGCAAAACAGTCCCATTATTCATTCACACGAGATAAGGGAACTGGACTTTAATAGGCGGCCGTTAACACATAGCCCGGTTTGCGCAGTGGGCAGCCAAGTCATGCCAACCACGTACCTGTCTACACGAAAAACGTCGAGTTGAACACTTTATAATAGAAATAATAACGCAACAGCCGGCATGAGTTATTGGCCACATTTTATGTTAAATTGTATGTAAATGTGGGTTCGGGCGACACGGCTCCCACAATAACATTATAATGGTGGATTTGTGACTCACGTCAGGTTGTTAGTGTGTACTTAACCCTTTATCGGGACACGCACGGCGTACGTGAGATCGTTACCCGGGTCGCGGCGGACGCAGCGCGGCTTTGAGGGGATGGACGGCGGCCACAGGGTTATACCCGGCTTTTTATTACCCGGGCACTTTGCTCGTTTTTCTTTAAAACTTCTCGAAATTTCATCTTGTGACGTTATGCGATTTCTGCACGATTACTGAACAGCGTCTAAAATTCTAAATGAATAGTGTTTATGCGAAACGTATAGTTAGGTATCCTAATAGGTAGCTAATCTCTCAGAAACAACTGAACCGATTTAGAAAAGTTCTTTCATGTACTGAAAACTACACTACTCCTGAGTCTCAATGGCTACTTTACTTTTAATCCCGGAAAATTAAAACATAGTCAAAAGTCTAGATAGACCCGAACTGCGCACGAGAGAAAACAGCGGAGGGCGGCTAGTTTACAAATATTTTCCCAACCAACAACCCAAACAATATCAGATAATCACAAAAGCGGCCGAAACCCTGTGACATAAGTACCACAATATCCTTCACCATAAAGATTAAGATTTACGTTTTATTAAATATTATAACCCTTAAAGCTCCCTCGGTCGTGAGTGAACAGTTAAACTTGTGACGTGTTTCCGACCATTGTGTGTTAGTCCGTATGTTTATTTTGACAATCACACAACCGGTCTCGTGTACTCGAAAGCAGTTCCCGCGACAATGCGATCTAGAAACTCAAATACGCGTATGTATTTTGTAATTAGAGTCAACCATGCGGGTAAATTATTGGTTATGTTAATAAGTGGATATTTGAAGGGTTAAAATTGTGTGACAATACACGTATTATTTGAATGTAAAGGTGCGTACATGTTCTCCGTTGAGTCGAGTTTATTGGAGTATGGGGTGTCTGGTTTCAATCCGATACTCCGGTTTTTTTGGTCGACATCGAAGAGCAATATCGTTTGAGATGAAAATTTATTCTATTGTCAGGAAATTAGTGTCTACTACAGATGTCTTTCAATTCGCATTGGTATATATTAACAGATATTTACACTACCTGCCCGGCGACTACGTTCGCATGGTTATGAACTCTGTACCACTCCTGAAGATGCGACTGAAAATGGAAAATGCCAATCTAGATACTGAGAGTATTCAGATTATACTACTTTCCTACATATTTTTAATACGTAGTATTTCCTTTCCCTTCCATTCCTCTCTTACCAATCCCACTAGATGCTTATCAAAACAGAATCGGTTAGTTTTAACGATCACAGCCAAACAAATTTCACTCAACTGTAACAGTAAATAAGCATTAAATTCCCCTACGACGTGGTTTATGCCTAGTACCTACACTTATTAGCGTTTAAAGAAACCTATCCGTGTTTTACCTCCATAATATTTGTACCAACATCGAAATTACGTTGCGAACATTATTTAGTTTGCGGACCTTGATGGAAACAGTGGCTCAAACTAATGCGGTATTAAAAGATGTCAAGGCACAATTTTTGACATGCAATCGAGGCAATACGGTAATTTTACTTAACTTTCGTAAATGCCGCGTTTATACGTACCGTCATAGAAAGTAGAGTAACAATTTAGTTTTTAATGCCTTTGAAGTCGCATTAGTAGTACTCGTTAGGCTTTGGTTAAAACAGAATTTTAATGTTAAACGTTAAAGTAAAAATTTAAGCTATTATCATAATGTTTTAAACTATCGCGGTTATTGTCACACATTTTAACGGTATGTTACGGGTTTCCTACGTCGTCCCGTGAACATGATGCATGCATCTGTGTCGCGCAGGTAGGAAACCCGGAACATACCTTAAAAATTGAGTGACCTATCCTGTTAAAAATTCTAGCGTGAATTGACGTAGTTCACGTTTCCTTCCCAGTGACATTGACACGGGGCTCTAGAGATTATCGTATAGTATTACTATAACAAGTTCTCAAATTAAAAATAATGTTTCATAGCAAGCTTTTATCGCGCATTCTCTATGATCAGTCGGAGTACTTGTCAAGACGAATCAAACGACCCCAAAGTCGATGAGTTTATCATGCGTAGTTTCTAGGGCCACCTTCTGTCTCCATCATCAGATCAGGTCGAGGGTATTATAACATTGCATTATCACAAAACTTACATAACTTTGCATTGCAGCTCAATCGGAAAACGGGAAATGGCTTAAATTTAACTAGCAACATTTTATTGCGCACATACATATGGACATATGAAAGTAAATAAAATATTCTAAAACGCCTCTAGCTCAGTCACAAACTTGATTTGGCGATAGCCTCTGTGACACTTGGCCGAAGACGTCGTAGCCGCGCGTCAGTATCGAACCTTACTAAAAGTATACTAAATAGCTAACTACGTCTCAAAAAAAATATATTCATAACACACCATGCACACAAGAACTACATTAAACATGAGAGGCCACACTACATGCATAGCCTTTTCATCAATTTTCTGCCTCAAACCGGATTAGGGCTACCAAAGAGCAGTTTCACAGGGGCTCCGACAGTAATTCCATTGCCCGAGGCTCGGAAATCACTCCCCGATTAGCAACGACCCTACAGACAGGTACCTATCCGTAAGCCGCTTTGTCGCCATAGTGAGGGACTAAATTGGATATGTAACTGAGGATTGAGCTATTCGCTATTCTATTCTATAACACGCATTTGACCGTCATCCGATTTTAAGTCACGATGCAGCCGAGGATGAACGTCTCGTCTAGAAACCCTATTCATTCTGGTCATCTTCAGCTTGAGGAGTCCAGAGTACACTTATTGTCCAGACTACTCATTGTAACATACTAGAGATCCCTTTCGGCTTCACACAGGTTTTCTCGAGTTTTCGTTTTCTATAATAACCTTCCGGAAGACATTTTCAAAATCGCATAAAAATCCGTTGCGCGATTGAGGAGTTAGCGTGTATACAGACAGATAGACGCAGACGGCGACTTTATTTTATAGTATGATAAGGATAAGTATTACAACTTCTTCTGTTTGCAAAATTGATTTCCTATTTTATATACCGTATAGTCTTGCCAATAACAACCGCCGACGCTCGATATATCCACATGACTACCGCCAACAAACAAAGCGCAGCGGCTGCATTGATTTGCCCGCGTTGCCCCGGGCTCGGAAATTGCCTCCCGACCATACTCACCCCGGCCTACCCTCAAATGAGAGATGCGAGCCCGAAGCCTTTTTCGAGCTGAGTGCTTGGCAAAACAGTCGGGATTTTTGAGCTACGAAAATTAATATTTGGATAGTAAGCCAGCCATTGTTTTGGCGGAGATGATACAATCTGCATTAATCGCCCGAAGGGCGGGTACGACACGTACCTAGATTTTCGTGAAGGGGACTTCAATCCAAGAAGGCCCATCATATCCTGCAAACCAGCATTTTACTTGATATATTACCTAGATAGAGATAGAGAGTAGGTACCTACTCATCAAAACGGAATCCGTCCTCAGGCTTGACAGTGTTTTAAGTTCATCTAGATTTTGTAATCTAGAATATGCGCAGATTTGCCTACGTTATTTGCTTCATTTTCTCCTAAAATCTGTTGGTGCATACCTATATCATACAAATGCCCATTGGTGTAAGACCCCCAGATATTCTGAACTGAGTCATCTGCATACAAAGTGCGCACTGTCCTTTTGAATATATTATGACAAAAATATAAGTAACATTTAATCAACACAACTGTGATGTGTGGTGTGATTTAATAGATATTCGATGTTTTTCATTAGCAGAATAAATAAAAAGCTATTGCAATATAGAAATTATTGAGATTCCAGTCACAATTCCCAATACTACCTACCTAAGTATTAACCTATTGAATGCCAAGCAAAGCAGTCAATGACCAAATAGATGTTGTTTCATCATCACAGCCCGTAACAGTCCAATGCTGGACTAAGTGCCTCTCCCACGAAAGGGGAGGTTATTGTCATAATTGCCACGCTTGGCAGGCGGGTTGGAGATCGCAGTGTTTAAATACAACAATGGAAAATGCTGCTGCCCATTTTCCAGACTACGGAGACTCTTGATCTTTTGCCTCGAAAATATTAGTCGCTTTGTTCGACACCTATGAGTGTAAGGGGTTGGTGCTATTCTACTCTGCCGGACACCACACGGCCATGATGTTGATTATTAATTTTAAATTATATTTTGTATTTTATATATTTTCTTTATATTTTTAAATATATGAGGAGGCAAACGAGCAAGCGGTTCAGCTGATGAAAAGTGATCACCGCCGCCCATAGACATTGCCAGGTGAGTTATTTTTCGGGAATGATAGAACTGACGTTTATTAAATAAAAAATACGTGAGGCACTCGGGGACTGCCGCGGTAAAGCTATTGCATAGCATTTTTCATCAACTTATGCAATTATAATAATTTATTTATTTTATTTATGCAGTATTTTTTTTTCTATGATATTAACTTAAGTTTTTTCTTTGATATTAACCATATACATACACGTTAAGGTTCAACTAGTCGCGGGCTCGAACTCACTTGTGGACGCGGCCAAAAAGCACGCTGTCTCACCTAGCATTGTGTCTAAAAGAGATAGAATCAGTTATGAGCAGTTAGCAGCTAGTATACACGCATACGTCTAGTTGCACGCACTCAAACACCGTGCCGAAGTCTGCCGAAGTAAAACGACGTTAGACGATGCACGGCTTTCAACGCCGCACCGCTGTGCCGGTCGGAGTGGGGGGTGTTAGGTTTATTTTCGTTACGTTTCTTCTTCGTTACGGAATTTCTTGATTCGGTCGCCGCGCTCAAAGCCCGCGATAAAAGCTATGCGATAGCTTAAAAGCATCAAAATATATCTACATGGCAGTTCGTAAGAACGTTTCCAATTCGCTACATTCTTTAAAAAATCACTTACATTTACGAGCAACACATTGTTATCCTTAGCGCTTCGCGACATCCACATCGCCGCGTCCCGGTCGCGTCAGACGAACGTTTTAAAATTTATAACAGTTTTGAAATTGAATTATTTACATGTGCCCGCGGCGGTGGCGGTGAAAAATGGCTGGAAAGGGGAAATGGCACGAACTGCGGCCTTGTCAGACAGACCCAGACAGGGCTTTGAGGGTTGAGGCTTTTTATGTACTCGTACATATCATAGATATATACATCTAGATGCGGTTGAACGAACAAATACTCTGACTACAGTGCCACAAACATGTCTGACCGAGTGACAGCGTCGCTGTTGTTGGCATCGACATTACATTTCAAAGCGGCAACAATTAGTTCTGGTTCTGGTATTGGCCACCAGGTCGAATAGGTTTGTTAACAATCTTGTCAAGCCACCAGATATAACATTGTTAACGCGTACAAGAATTTGTATGGACAGTGGTAACCATTCCAATAGATATGTGTAATACGTCGTTGGATAGCTATTTTCGAGCTGAACAAAATATTTTTATTAAAAGTATTTTTTTCTGTTCTACCCACATTCAATGGTCAGAACTAAATCCACGGTGTTATACCGCCAGTACAAAGTCACATCGAGCGCATGCATGTAAGACGGCCAAATCAAAAACAAGCAGATGGAGTGCATTGAATTTGATTGAATTCTTAGATTGTAAAGTAATGACCATTCGTAAACATGGCCGAAACGTTACTGAGATGACGTTGGAGCTCCATTGCAGTTTTTGCTCCAATGAAGTGGTCTCATTGCCTTTGTACAATGAACCGGTCCATACATAGAAGTCTTTGGTACATATACGATAAACTCGATTTTTCTCGCAAGTTCGGTTGTGTTCCAGGTTTTTGGGTATAGGTACAGTAAAATGTTTCCGATTCTGTTTCTCCGTCTTTTCGGGATACACATGGCGTAAACTTGGCGCTTCAAATAAGGAATATTTATGTAAAATTAACTCGCGTTCTCAAGAGATCAAGAGTCTCCGTAGTCTGGAAAATGGGCAGCAGCATTTTCCATTATTATATTTAAACACTGCGATCTCCAACCCGCCTGCCAAGCGTGGAGATTATGGCAATAACCTCCCCCTTCGTGGGAGAGGCCCTAAGTCCTGCAGTGGACTGTTACGGGCTGTGATGATGATGATGAACTCGCGTTCTTTGCACATATTGTTATAAGCCACGGTGGGTAACCCTACCGAAACGTCAGGAAAACATATCGGTACCGTCCCGTCCCGTTTAATATCAATCGAAGAATTTTTACTTAAACAATTCTTTTATCAACTTCAGATACGCGGTTTCAGCCATACATACCCACAGGAGAAATATAAATAACCAAACCTAAGGTAGGTTGCTACGCCAGCAATATCAAAGACGACTCCTACCGTCAATTAAAGGAAACGACTTGCGCAGGATCGTATACGATCGGCCGCTCGATCGAGACGTGCCTTCACGGAGGGATCAGAGACAATCGCCTCGCCCCCTGGAGACCAAAAACAATGGGTTCCTACTTAAAAGTATTAGCCGTGTAACCCGTAAGGCAATCAAACCCGTACGTGAGGACGGCGGGTCTACGTGACCCGTGCCGTCAGGTGACTAGCGTAGGGTTAGTTTTTGTTTTCGGTGAAGTTTTTAGCGCTAATGGCTCGTTGGGTGCCCTGGTTGTGCTTGTTGTTAAGTAGGGGTATAAAAGTGTTATAAGCCGGGTTGGCTCGACGAGACGTGCGCTATGTCGTGTTACGACTACAGCTTCATACAGTTAGTTTATTAAAAGGTTTTAGAGTAAACCGACAGTTAGGTGATGCCCTTGGTATTGCAAACGTCCATAGTTTACGGTGACTGCTTACTATAAGCCAGGCCATAAACCTGTTTGACACATTTGTGGTAAAATAAAATTACTATGTTCTCTCGTGACTTGTCAGTAGAGGTACTTAGTGTCTCAGTTTATCCATACAAGGATACTTATACGAAAAGCGATAGATAATTTTATTTATACATAAAACTTTTTAATCATCATCATCACAGCCCATAGCAATCCACTGCAGGACTTAGGGGAGGAGAGGTTAATATCATAATTTTCACGCTTGCCTGGCCGCAAGTAGGTTCACCCGTTCGTTGGCTATGATACCACACAAACACCGAGCCACAGATACACAGTGAAACTTATATCACCCTTTTTCCGTCGGGAGTTAAAAATGTCGTGGTTCATATATACCAGCAACATCTAGCCACCGCTCAATCAAACCGCAAGGAGGGGACACCGCCGTGTCTTCAAGACCGTCTGTGGGATTAGACTTTATCACTACGAGTCAGCCGCTTGTTGATCGCCGCCTTACGTAAAGGGCGTTTGCACTGGCGGCTTTTTTCGCTGCGTTATTATTCGCTCTAAATTTTTTAATTACTGTACAGTTTATTAGGATTCAGGTGTATAAACGTTTGCTATTCTTTCACTTTTAAACTTCAAACAGGATTTTGATGGAACCCTACTCCTAGAACCCGAGGTGGAGCCCTTATTATGTGATCGAAGCGCAGGGGGAAAGTATATATGTGATAAAAGAAACACCAACTGACTCAATGATGAGACCATCTGCTGGTGCTGATTATGACGATAACCTGAAGATTGAAGTAAAGGTTCACTTGCGCTGGATTGGTTATTATACCAACTACGTAATCTTATTTGATAAAATGGTGCCCAAACTGGCGATGGATTGATATTCCTGAATTTAATCTGATAGTGAACAGCCTAGACGCCAGGATGCTGGAGTCTTGGCTAAGTGGAGGAATGTGGACCTTAGCAGAAGAAAGAATTTATCGAAAAGATGATGTTTGTTGTGTTACTTACTACATGATTGTTATCTTTATCTTCATATTATTGTAGGTAACTTTCATTGTGAGTGCACAACGTCTATACGTCATTCATCATATCAGCCAGAAGACGCCCACTGCTGGGCATAGGCCTCCCCAGAGATCTACACAAAGGCCTATACGTTATTACTAAGTAAAAACAATTAATCTTGAAATATTTACAATCAGTCGGTAGGCCCCATTTAAAACGATACCTGGTACCTAAGTGTGAAACCCCTTTTACAACAGGGGTCCTGTAATAAGGTGTTTGGCAAACACGACGTGTGGGCTTTACTTCTTATGAAAGTATGAGAGTTTCCAAGATATGAGTTCACCTGAATTTAAAATACAGATTAGGTGCGAAATTCTTTGATTAGGTAAGCACGATGATATTTGCTAAGAGATGTTGATTTTAATAGCGAATCTAGATTTTATCTAAAATACCTACACAATCTATCTTACATTAAATCTTAATTATTCATTTATCTACCTAAATTTCATATTACAGGTATGTACGAAAATGACTGTAAAAAAATGATTGGAGGTTCAAACAACCTACGAGGTGTTGAAGTCGACCAAAACAGAGTCTATCCAATTATGGCTCAAATCATAATCACTGTTTTGTACAAGGCAATAAAGTTCGCAATTTTACAAACAAAAACCGTCACTCAGCTCCCAAAAAGCATTGTACCGTATACACTAAAGTTGACAACAAAAACTATTAACATCACGCAACTTGAATAGCGTGGCGAGCCTTGACAAAAGCTACCGTTATTCAGACGTGTTCCGAACATGAAATATTGCAAATTAATACCCTTTACAAAGCCAAAGGTATAGCCAGGACAATTTAAACTCAAATAGACAGGGAACAGGGTCTGAAATGCTATGTTAGTTCTGTTCTGATACAACTTCTGTTCCATGTTTAAACCTTCACAGGCTGGAGTAATGCATGTAATCCATCAACGCGAAGCAAAGCGCATAATTTGTTTGTAGTAACATATCATTTCACGGTCGGTTCGGTCTTTTGAATAGCATAATGTCTTTGTTTGGCGACAGGGCGGAGGGATAGCTGATGCATGAAGTGACTTGAAGCACTTAGTCTTCCTACTTTCATTTTTTGTATATCTTTTAAACGATTGAATGAATGGTTCTAATTCTAATTTTAAACGTCTGAAGTGACGTTGTGTAGTGAGTGGCTTAGTTACGGTTAGAATTAGTTATTTAGAAGTGATGTGTGTGATTATCAGAAGTATTTTAAGTGTCTAATGCAGCTACCAGTTTCCATATGCAACAAAATTTATCGAAAGTATTTCACAGTAGTCAATTTATATAGGTAGGCGCGTTATTGGAATTTTGCTATTTTAGGTTAAAGCTTCTTCGCATGCGAAAGTGCCCTATGTTATATACTTAGCAATTTTTATATATCTGCTATGAGGAGCATTCGTTGGCCATATCACCTGGCTGTTTAACTTCTTATATCAGAATCACTTCTGGCCTTTGAAGGTAGTTCATAGTACAACATATTACTTAAATGCGAAAGTTCCACTCAGCCTAGCAACTAATATACGAACTCGACAAAAGATTCAAACTTCAATTAGATACGTGACCATTTATCAAAATGACAACCACTGAATGTTCACTGGAGCAAGTAATGTATTGGGGCCATACGGTAATGAAATACCAATTTGGCTTCCATTCGCATGTTAATTTGCTTGCAAAAAATTTTGACCCGTCGATCCATCACCACACAATCAATCACACGGTACTTGTCATACATAATACCGAATGCCATACAAAAAACTCGTACACAAAAGCCGTTGAATCGTTTCACGGATAGTGCACATTCTAAATCACTATATTCTTAGTCAAATTAGTGAGATGCCGAAGCAAAGTGAACTCTACGTGGTCGTAATAAACCACAGCGTTTGTGAAGGGGTTATTGTGTAAAATTGGATCATTTTCCCTTGACAATTGATGCGTTGAAGGCAGTCATCTGTCTTTGTCTGGAACCGCTTTTAGAATTAAGTGCTTTACATCGAAGTATGTGAACCAACCAGTACATATAGGTGTGATATCCTTGCGTTCCAACGGCTAGGTAACTAAAAATATTCGTTATGCATTCCTACTTGTTGTGTAGCAAATACATTTAGTTGCAGTGACTCTTCAAATTCTGAGGGCAAATAAAACAGCTCTCAGTAGGTAACGAGTGACAGTCACCGTCATCAGCCACATGAGGCATTTCCAGTTATGAGGGTTTACGAATACCACAAGCAGTTGACAGCATAAGCATGAATCATCTGGATCTGGCCTAGTATAGGTAGTATACCTATTCTATATTAGAGAAGGCGGGTGGAATATTACAGTGCTAAAATCAACAGTAAACGGTGTAGCCCAATTTCAAGTCCATTGTGATCCAAGAAGGTCTGCTTTTAAATCGTCAGTTCGTTGCCAGACCTTTTCTTCAGTGGAAAATGAAGAAACGGAGTACAACTCAACAGGAATGCCGTGTGAACACATATCTAAGAATTTATCTTCTCAATTTGGCTTTTCAATTTAGACTGTATTATCTTTCATTGAGTGCCCCTGTGTTCTGTAGGCTTCCTAATCCGATATCAGCATAGTTTCAAGCAAAATCTTATGACAAATAGCAACAATTCACACGACGTCAAAGCGGAGGCTAAGCAATAAGAGGGAATGCTTTTAATTCTCACTCCAATCTCGGCAAACGCGTTAAGACCAACATTTTGTCCACTTGCTTGCTATTGACTGACTCATTAGGTGTACCGATGCCCATGGTAGAAGGTTAGTAATTTATATTGTGTAGCTTATTTCCAGATCTGAAACAATGCTGTGGAAGTGGAAGAAGCAACAGAGATTTGTCAAGACCGCAGCAAGTGGAAAGATTTGATCTCTACCTACCCCTACAGCGAAAAGCCTTATGTATGTATACGTATGGAAAGAACCAAAAGAAAGAAGTTGTGGTTTCGCGTATTTTAAAACTACCTAAATAAGTTTCCTACCGCGTACCCAACCGCCCGCGCTAGCAGTTCTCCAGTCGTCTAGTGATTTATGCAAAATATGTGATATTGACTGCGATAGTTAAGTACAATATGTTGTGGGTTCCCATCCATGTCTCCTACAACCCAAAACTCTATCTCCTTCGCCACACGCAATGCCGCCGCCATTCTGCACACGCGCTAACCGGGAAGATCCACAATTTCCGCGAGACATCGTCCGGCCTAATATCGCCCCTAATTGCTTGTTGGGGGCGCTATAAGCGCGCGAAGGGGCGCAATATCTCTGCGGGGGTGGCATTCGGATCTAATGAAATTAAGTCGTACGTCCGATGCGTGGAACGACGACAGCGGTCGTACAATGCCGGGGTTGCGCTAATGAGTGTTTCTATTCACCCTACTAGCGCTAGTAGTATGGCTTCTCTGCAGGAAAGGGCAAAATCTGAGGCCGTGTACCAATTGTTCGACCAACTGTGTAAGCGTAGTACCAGGTACACGCCATTCGATAGTACCAGGTTCAGGTAAAATAAATATAAAAATGATTGGACAAATTCACACAGCGCCATCTAGCTTCAAAGTAAGTAAAGCTTTTGTTATGGGTGCTAGATATATGCATAGATAGTACTATAAATTCAACAAAGTCGCTTCTCGTCGTCTGTCCTTTATTTATCTATGTAAGTATATATGAACGCTTAGATCTTTGAAACTACGCAACAGATTTGAATGCGGTTATCAACAATAGATAGATTGATTCAAGAGGAAGGTTTATATACAAGATAAAAAGGGTAGGTAGGGGTAAAATAGGTGAACGCAAACGAAGTCGCACCGGGTCTACTAGTAACTGATAAACTACTTATATACTTGTTTTTTATATACAAACTATACCCAGACCCGTAACAGAAATAAAATTCATCATTTCAATTTCCTCTCGGTCGGGAATCGAACGCGGGACCTCTGTGTGGCACATTAACCACTCAGGTCGTTAAAAAGACGTCTACTTGGCATTAATGTCCCGGTTATGCTGTCGCGTACGGGAGCCCGGGGTCCAGCCTGATCATGGTCCAGGATTTGGCAGATCAGGTAATAATAGTGGAGCGACTGCCATCTGACCTCCTTGCCCTGTTAATAAGGACACCTGACTAGATTAGATCATGTTATACATTCACAGGTTTCATCACGATGATTGCTCTCACTGTAAGAGCATCGGTTACTATTCAAGTATTGTACATAACTCAGAAAAGACTACACGATCAGATAAAGGTAACTACATAGGTACTGATGCTTCAAGCGGGTGTACTACGGTTAACAAAATAAACTTGGCAGACTAATGGCCGTATACACTAACCTTAGCGAATTAAGTTTGTAACGTTTTCATTACCTCGATATTTCGACGCAGTCGCATGCGTCATGGTCACGAGTAGTTATCTACTTGGCTAGCGGATTCGAGGTTGCTTCTTCCATTGCTAAACATGAGCATTCTGCACGTCTGTATTTTCCATTATCTGGATCTTGGATAAAGGTTAAGACCGCTAGAAAATCCAGTATTTTGGTTGACAAGATAATGGTATTCCAGAACTTACCGATAATTATTTTAAAAGAGCATCTGCTTTTGAAGTCACTAAGGAGAGAGTTTTACGGTGTCACTTTAAAACACGTAGCGAGCGTTCGATAAAAGCGGTGAACAGCTGTTTGAAAGTTCACAAAGGAAATTTCCCGTTAGAGGGAAAACACAGAACGACAGGCAAGCACATGGGCGACGGATATTAACGCCTGTCTGGCTGGGAAATAATCGCCTTTGCTGTAAATACTTCCGGTACCCCTTATTGCAATTTACAGGTGAGTGTTTTGGACGGATAGAAAATCATTGCTTGGCTTGTACCTATCCAATAATGTCGTGTGTGCGTCTGGTACAGGTAACAATGTAGTTCTACTTGACTAAGTTTCTCGCCATATCACGAAAATACTTTAAAGTAAAAAAGATGTTTCCGTGAAAAGAGTTGTGTACTTATTACTATATATTTGATACATAATATTATATTCTCAAAAGTAAAACCTTCAAAGTGCAAAAAAAAATTCGGCGATAATAATTTATGTTACGTACATCATTCTTTTCATTGGTATGGCATGGCATGGGTATAGAACGAAGCAGATTATAATAATCATCTTGGCGTCATTGTCCCGGTTATGTACTCACGCACGAGGGTCCTGGATCTGCCTTGACCATAATCCAGGATTTAGCCGTTCAGGTACTTACAGTGGAGAGACTGCAATCTGACCTCCGTGACCCCTTCTACCAGGGGAATCTGACCAGATTGGATCATGGATCAATCGCCTGAATGTGCAAGCGACGATGTTTTCCCTCACCGTAGGAGCATCGGTTAGCATTATATACTGCAGATACCATAACCACTCGGCCTCCGACCTCCGGCCTACCGTAACTACGCTACTCAGAGGCATAGCAGATTGATCTACACTAAACCAGAATAAAATGAGGTAGCATCTCTACGGATGCACCATCCTTTTAGTGTAGTATTTGTTAGATTAATGTACTGCATGCTATACCTAAACAATATATTTTTAAAGGTAGACCACAAGATTCCAAGAAAGACAGACGACAATTTTTCATTTCTGCGACAATTGGATAAGTTGACCAATGAATTCAATGCTGGTATATTTTCTGGTCTACAGACGTCATAGCTGTTTATCGTTTAAGACACCCATATCTCGAAGGAATTGGTGCAATATTTTACTGTATAAATTGAATCAAAAAGCTTAAATTTTTTCTACAAGTTTTTTCTAGTCCTTCGAACTCTAAACAACGTCTTGCTTATACAATTATTTCTAGTTAAATAATCAAAGCGGCACCCATCCAGTTCGACCTGACAAACCATCAGTCATTCGAAATCATAAACCACCATAACTCATGCGACTCGTCAGCCCATAACGATGTCAACCTGCGCAGACGCAGCTTGCACAAAGTCGCGTTCCGAGGCTCTCCCAGCGCACTCTAAGCGCAACTTTTTACTCCTTTCGGCCCTCAGATTCAAACGCAACCAAAGCGCAAACGGTTGTAACTTTTAGGACACCCTCGACGTTTGTTGACTGTCAGGTGTTAAAATTTGATTGTGACAAGTTTGTAAAAGAAGACAAACCGAGTTTTGTGTTTAATTCTTCTTTTTTGTTACGTCTTATTACTCATCCATTTTAGTTCTTGTACAAACTGCTCTTTCATCATTTTCTTTTATTTTCGTGAATATGCCTAGTAGACGCAGAAACAGCGGCCCATGTGGTCCTAGAGTGTGAGGGACTAAAGGACCACAGGGAAAAAGTCGCATTAGGAACGGGATCCCTCCGAGCGATTTGCGAACGTCCGAAAAGACTGGCCTTTTGGGGGAAGCTGGGCTGACTAAATTAGCATGACTTTTGACTAAATTTGAGTTCAAGTGCGGAAAAAGGAGCCTATTAACCTTGACATTAACGACTTGAGTGGTTCAGATGGTTAACATCCCGGTGGCCACGCAGAGGTCCTGCGTTCGATTCCCGGGCGAGCAGAAATTGAAATGATGAATTTTAATTTCTGTTACGGGTCAGGGTGTAGTTTGTATCATAAGTAGGTATTAAAAAAATTGTTTATAAGTAGTTTATCAATTATCTAACACCCATTACACAAGCTTTGCTTACTTTTGGGCTAGATGGCGCTGTGAGAATTTGTCTAAGCATAGACAATAGTCTAAGCATTTATTTATTATATTATTCTATGGTCTAACCACACTCCGAAGTAGTCGTGAACGCACCTCAGTGAGTAATCTCTTGCAGCATAGCAATCGAGAGTACTGCGTGATATATGGCCGGCGAAAATAGTGCGTGTTGACAGAAATATTTATATTTCCGCCGCCATAATGAAATCGTTTGCGCGTCTACAGTTTGCGGTGGCTTGTTTTGGTCGCTCTAATGATCTATGGCCGTGTATCATTATCTTATTATTATACTGTGTAAATTATATTTATTACGCTATTTTCCAGTGAAATTTTTATTGTAATAGAATAGGTATATGAAAACTGTAAAAGATTTTTTTTACATAATGTTGGGCAGTTATCGGCATCTAAAAATACTTACTCTATTTTCGAAATCAAGTATTAAATTGCATATTAAAAATATTTGCTTCCATTTATAGCAAATATATACATATTTAGCAAATATATACTTCCGGCGCTAATTTGATAGGTAAGAGCCAATATATTGTGTTGCGTGCTATAATTAGCGACAGAAATGTCATATCTACGACTAATGTCAAGTTGCGGAACTTTTAGCGACAATGGCTATTTGTTGAATACCTAACGAACCCTATGCCTATACCTTATGCGAACGAAACCTCGGGAAAAATCGGTCTAACATGAGTTCTAAAAATATTCGTTGTAGCGTTATATTCTAAAAATAATCGTATGTCACACACGCTCACAAACTCTGCGAACAGCTATTGCAAATCACCATAAAATTACACATTCACTCATTGAAACCAGATAGGCCATTTATATTCATAAGTTATAACTAATAGAAACAACCGCAACCTATAAACAATTTTGTTCACAAATCTTCTCCCACCGGTTAAAATAAGTAGATAAGCAAATGGGCCTTTGACATGCAAAATGTGCATTGAAAAGTTTGCATAAATAGATTTATTTCTAGTCATCCATTATAATGGCCGTGTTATTTATTGCACCGTGGCACGCAGGCTCAGTTTCAAGATTTAGGGTTACATCCAGTTTTGATTAGGTTACGGTGCGTTTAGACCAAACGAAAGCATTCACAATACACATTATCACCTCAACAGCCCATGACAGTCCACTGCTGGACTTGAGCCTCGTCCACTTGACAGGCGGATTGGAAATCTTTGTTTTATGTTATACGGCAGACATACATGCAAGCGGGCCACCTGATGGAAAGTGGTCACCGCCGCCTATGGACATCAACAGCACCAGGTTAGTTACCAATGCGTAGTCCGCCTCTGAAGAGACCTCTAATGTACCTCATGAACGATCCCATGTCATAGTCCAAAAGAAACACTGTGGCTGGAAGCTCATTCGAATCGTACGAGCGAGAAACGTTCTTTCAAACCTTCGCGTGGCGACCAACATAGCGAAGACCTGTAATTGGCTTTCTGTTGTGTAAGATTGTTAATATTATGTTGTTGGATAGCTGTTGGTCTTCCAAATAAAATAAAATAAAATAGGGTCTACGTTGTGGGGATGAGTACCAAGCACTCCCCATTGTACAGCCGATAGAACACACACATGGAGCCGACATTCCTTTGGTTAGCCAGTGGTTCTAATTTGCTTGTTTGTATGGGTCCAGAGGATTAAGCAGGTCGACAGTTTTCGAGATAGGAATAATATTCCATACGTGGTCACGCCTGTGCCTATGTGTGCCTGTGCCAGATCGCGTTGAAAATACTCAAAACAAAACGCTTATGCCAATGTCTTGGTTTACAGAGGCACTAGCTGGTCTGGCTTTATGGCTACATTATTGAAGAGGGTTAGTCGCTTGAGAACGGCGGTCTGAAAATGACCTGTTCTCTTATACGGCAGCGAGATTTGGCCTCTATTAGAGCGACACAAGCAGGAGTTGCGAGTCATGGAAATGAGGATGCTGCGGTGGATGTGTGGGGTTTCCCGCAAAGATCGCGTGCGGAACGCCCACATCCGCGGAGTCTTTATGTACGTGACATCGCAGATAAGCTACAAGAGTGCCGCCTTCGATGGTACGGCCACATCTTGCGTAGACCGGCAAATTATGTGGGGAAGAGATGTCAGGCCATGCTGCCCCCGCGAGGCCCGGGAAGGAGAGGCCGGCCCAAGAAGCGATGGCTGGACGTCGTTAAGAGTGAAATGCGTGCCAATGGACTCACCACTAGGCCGAAGACCGAGCAAAGTGGACTAGGAAAAGCAGGAAGGCGGTCCCCGGGCCCTCACGTGTAGCGCGGGAGCGCAACAGGGATTTGGGGCCAAGATGATGATGATGTTGATTGGAGAGGGTTAGTTCTTTAAGGATGACTCACGCTATATCGTACCGAGTCCGTGTCTAGTCGCGGCCGTAGCACGGTCAATAATTTCCCATATATTTTGTATGCACACGGTCAGTCTATGGGACAATCAAGTTGTCATTGCTTGGCCGCCACTCGGTTGCCCTTCGGTATAGCATGAACGTGTCCATACAAAATATATGGGATATTAGTTGACCGTGATACGTCCGAGCTATGGTAGAAACTCGGCTTGGACCCGGCACAGTGTAGCGTAAGTCATCAGCCGAACACTCCCCAAAATAAAACGTTCACTCGTGTTTTTTGGATAATACGATTTGGTCTGTAGAGCTCACTAGGTTTACTACTGTCTACTTTCAATCGTCATAGTACAAATTAAAAAGGAACGGCACAATTCTTAAATCTTGAAAGAGGCTTGTGATTTTGACGGTAAGGAGTGTTTCCCGAGCGCGCTCTATACAAATGTAGTTTGATTATATTTTCAATGTTAAGCTATAAAAGCCAATGAAATTTTGTAGACGTGATCCAGAAACCTTAGGTATGGAGAGGAGAGCGCTTGGGTAACGCAAGCCTTAATTGGTAGCCAACAGCCCAGCGGGCCACCTGATGGAATGTGGTCGCCGCTGCCTAGCAACACCTGGGTACCATCAATGCGTTGCTCAGGCAGCAAAAAGGCAAATGCTAGGCACCACTGCTCCACTGACAGCACCACGGTTCCCCATGGAGCACTGGAGCCCTAAGCTTAGGTGCAGGAGTGGACATACCCAAACCCATATTCTTGTCTAAGCGATTCTTTTTTGTAACGGATTTTAAATTATTGTGGAATAAATTAGACAGTTTACGAAACTAATCACTTTTATGCATTATTTTATATCCGTGCTTTACCGTAGAAATATCATAACATATCCACAAAATAAGCTACAAATAACCTCTAGCTGTAATATAAATGCTGAACTTCCTAACGGGTATTCCAGAAAGCCAGATGTTAATGGTTTTCAAGCTCTTTTTTGATCTACTAACAGCATAAGCACTATATTTTTAAATTATCTGCATTCATGCACTGCTCTTGTGAATACCGGCTACATTTAACCCTAGGTTCAAATAATATTCACCTCCCGTAAAAAAATAAAAATAATATTTCACGCGTTTTGTATATTACGGTGCGTCGAGAAGCGCGAGCCGTTGCTGCAACCGCGCACGAGCGGCGCATTCGCCAGATCTGGACGCACCCTTATAGGCGCTTACGGACGCACTGCATCCGATCCCAGAAAATGCTGTCCGCAGAGTAGCCTTAGAACTATTTCTATGGCAATTTAGGCACTAGACGTTAGAGTTCTGACCGAGTTTTTTAATTCGGTTTTTTAAGTCGACTAGACAACGGACTAATTTTAATAGTACCTACTGTATTTCGTATTCTGACGAATTATTTTGTACGTAGAAGGCGCCGCCATTGCCAACATAAACTTTAAAGATTATATTATCAGTATTTTTTATGCGCTACGGTGCTTAAGCGCTCTGAGAATTGGAATAGGCTTCCTGCAGGGATAGTATTGGAATAAGGGCAAGGGAATATTTAAGATAATACGGTAACTTACGATGCTATGAAAACTTTTAAAGTGGGGCATACAGTTCACTCAACCTCACGCGCTAACTTACTCTAATCAGAATAACAGAAATTTACTAGGAACAATTCTCGCTCGCAAACTACTAAGTCCTTGTCGGTACACAACGTACTACACAAAGTACGGTCGCATTCAGAAATGCTATCGCAGCATCTTGCAGTTAGACCCGAGCCTTGCCAATTACTGCAAGATCGTTTGTTCGTTCGAGCCCGAGTTGTTCGACTTGAATTTTCATTTTTTCGTACTATTCGTTTAGTCTAATTTTGTTTGTGCAGGGTTTTACGCCATGAATAATTTAACACATTTTCTTAGCTATTACTATTCGCATTCCAGAGTTTGAAAACGGGAACTTTGTTTTATTTGAGGTACACAACAGTAACAACGACATTGTAATTAATAATTCCTACCCAATTAATAATTACTTACAACGTCACCTTGTAAAACACTCTCATATAAACACACCCCCGTACCGTAACTAACAGACATAAGTCGCGACTTTTATTACCATCTAGTGACTGTCGTTGACACGTAACGTCTTAGTAACGCCATAAATCGCTTCGAAAAGGCTCCTATGGGCACTCAAACGCCCGCCCCGTCGGAACACTTAGAAACACACATCCACCCCTTGTCAATTTCAAAAACTAATGCATAAATCAGCTTGTATCACTGAGAGCTGAGGCAAGTCGACCCGAAAAACGTATCAGTGCGCCATCCGAGGGCAGCGACGTCTCGCAGGTCGTAACGTTACAATTTTACGACCGCTTTTATTACTAGACGCTTTCGTGCGCGATTACCCTCCAGAGTGAGTTTTGCTGTTAGATGCCCCGCCGCCGGCGCTTCTACCTTCCACACTGCGACGGCACGTCGAAATGCTCCCAGTCCAACGCCACTTTACTACCACAGTAGTGAATTTCTACAGCTATTGGACCGGTAATGAATTCTAAACAACGAAAAGTAACGTCGGAGCCCTCACCCTAGTCGGCAATTAGAATTTAATGCGTGTTTTATTATCACGGGGCGTCTAATGTACTGGCGCATTAATTTATCACCTCCCTGTATTTACTGGCTGACAATTGAAATGACGGTGAGCTGAGGATTTAACAGAGCCGGCTCGCCAAATCTAGGCTGGTCCCCCCCGTGCGTCGTTAGGCTTTGCCGTCCGTGCAGAGGAGGGGGCAGCAGTGATGACGCCGGGGCTCAGCTTTGGGTGGTCGTGTCGTACAATCGTTTGGACAGACAAGAGATGGACGTATCAAAGGCCTGGCAACTGGAAATGCAACTGCAGTTTAGATTGAATCGGGAGACGTCTGCGGCATGCCTCTCTGAAGTAAAGGTTGATTGGAACACGTCGGCCGGATTGACGCGAACTGTTTGATTTCGGTGAATGGCGGGATCTCCTTTCAGTCGGAACTAAACGGCAGATACCTAGCTATTTCCATGGCGTCTCCGAATTGGAAATTGCATTTGCAACGCGCCTGTCGGGCAAACTTTGAATTCAATCATCCGAGACTTGGTTATCTTGACGTGTGTAGCGATCGGATGCAGGCACAAGCTGAGCTGCGAGCTCTGGCGACGTGGCAGGGTTTAGATTTATCCTATTTCAGTAAGCGTTATTTCTCTGCATTGCAATATATGAAATATATCATCTGATGTCGATACAATTTTAATAGTTTGGGGATGTTGTTCGTGAGGCATGGATTTGGGTGCTCGGATATCATGTCATCGTCAATCAGATGAATGTTTCAGCGTTTCGTATATCTGTGATGCACCATACCTAACAACAGGCAGATAGAGATCATCGTAGATTGTATCTATATTTAATTTTATTATTGATAAAATTTAAAAAGGTTAGGTAAATATTGCTGCCTCCTCTTTTTTTCTTGCTTATAAACCTTTCTCTTGAATTACTATATATTGTGTAAAGCCGCATTAAAATCCATTGCGTAGTTTAAAAGATTAAGCGTTTTCAACTATGTATAGAAGAAAAAGTATGTTGCACCGCGAAGCTGATCGAATTGAATAAAAACCAAGAAACATTCACAGTACGCCAAAACCCAAGACGTCATTTATCGTAGAACGCGGAAGTCTTGACAACGTCATAAACTCAAACGATAACGACGGCGACGTCATTCGATCCATCATTTGCATGGCCAACGAACTGTCACGTCCGTCAGTTCCCACGACGTCATTACCGAGGACGTGAAACACGGGGAAGGGGATGATGTTGGACAGAATGATGCGATGACATGCGATGTCGACCCGTTCAGAAATACTTGTCATTGCATTTGTGGATAAGTAGAAGTACCTACTAACTACTCGTAGCAGCTTAAATTGTAAGGGTTGGGATGTCAATAAAGTACGTCCCAAGACACGAATCCCAAGATATGAAACAAGATCTTAAATTAAGAAAAAGAATATTTTAAATCATTTACCTATATCCAGCTCATAGTCGCCCATAAAATGGTACACTAACACATACATAAAATTAGGTACAATGTCAAATTCAATACCAATTCGAATGTCAATATAATGATAAATGTCAAGTGAACTAATTGCAGCTGCATCCACCTAGACCTACATATTTTAAGCGAATCCCGTCACACGGACAGCGCGACCACGATTCCGTTGGTGCTGGCCCAGAAGCGAGCCAGCTATGAGGCGTTACGTTACGAATGACGGCGTTGAATAACATGAGCTTTGCAATAAACAGAAAAGCCGCCAAAACGGGAATGCCCAACAGCTGTAAACTAAGGTCGTGACAGCGTGAAGTGCGTATTGTAAGATCCCAAATCACTTTCTCATTACCCATTAAAAAATTAAAAAAAAAGAAACCATAAGACAATAGCATATAATATATATCCTAGTAGTTTTAGGTCTATCGGAACGAACTCCCCAAATCTTAAAATATAAATCTTAATCTTGTTGCGGAGTTTCAAAGAAGTAAGCAAACAAACAAGTCTCGGATGGTAATTTAATAGATAGATTGATAATCCTGATAATGCGACAGTACAATCAAGTGGGTTGTCTGTTCATCGAATTTATACGTAGCGTACCAAACTGGTCTTTGAAAACTAATTAGATTGTGTTACAAAATATAAGAGGGGAAATAACGTTAATCACCACAGTCAGTCCCACAATATTATAACAATTTATGTTATACCATATTTTACTTAACTTGCGTACTGTCACAGAATATTGATACTTACGTAATACTGTGTAAAAATATGATTCGTGTGTAAATGTAATATTCTGTAAAATGTATGAAATCTCGTTAAGTATTGGCTTCCACATAAAAAAACCGCATCGAAATTGCACCCAGCGGGAGCTACGACGCCACAGACATACTGACACAAAGAATTTAGTCGATTTACGTGGTTATTTACTACACTTTCATCGTACATATTATCGGGTTTACTACCACGGCTAGTATTGTTTTTACCTCGATATTTCGACGCAGTTGCATGCGTCATGGATGCGTCAAATATCGAGGTAAAAACAATACCAACCGTGACATTAAACCCAATAATATGTGCTATAAAAATGTTACGTATCTGCATAACATTCTTTATTTTCTTCTTCTTGTTTGTTATTCATGAATTCTTTAGCGTCCAAATTTATTAACATAAAGGTTAATGCAATTCACCTTTACTAAACGACATCAGTTATACAAAGATAAAATAAGACACTGAATCAATCAATCGTTTAAGAATCCACAGAACATTAAAACCAATTTGCGCCCACTTAGATCCCTGTCACTCTAGTGCAACACATGTACTTTATACTCATTTGCTTCATACTATCAACATAACTCGCGTTGTTAGAAAACTTTTCTCTAATTTACGTGTCTGTCCGCGGGCCCGCCCCGGCTATAAAGCAGAGTAATTATGTCCATACTAATTGCCAAGCCAGGCAAGACGTGAGTTTAGCATTGCAAATCCGAGTGGTTAGCCCGCGATTTATATCTGGTTGGCTTTGCTCGCTTGGCTGCGAAAGTAGGGTAAAGGATATCTTACTAGGCTAGGGTAGGTTGGTAGGTTAGATACTTTGACAAGCGTAGCTTTTATTTTGACACTAGGTTTTGCCTGCGACATCGGCCGCGTAAAGTTGGGTTATTTTTTGGAGAAAAATAGTTAGAAGACTAATGTCTTGAATGAATGGTCATCTGGTGATCTTGGCCGGTTGTGTTCTCACGAGCGAGGGCCCAGGGTCCGCGTTGACCATGGATCCAGGATTTGGCAGCTCAGATAATTACAGTGAAGTGACTGCCATCTGACCTCCGTGACCATGTTAACACGGGAACCTGGCATGATTGGATCATGGTTACACATTCAGTAGCCTGAATGTGCAGGTTTCGTCACGATGTTTTCTCTCAGCGTAAGAACATCGGTTAGTGTTCAACTAATGTACTGGCGGCACTGGGGTCCGAACCCGGTACCTCAGGGTACGAGTCGGAGGAGGATCTCTCGGAGGAGAGACAGAGCGTCGATAGCTTAGGCCGAATGAATATGACAAGTATGTAATGTCTATTCGACAGAAAATGAATACACTACTAACCAGCCAATGACGGTCAGAGATTTAGGCATGAAAATCATAAACAGACAGAGTTCTCTACAGTGCCACAACTTATCTGACCCGATGGTCAAAACTGGAACTAAGTGTCCCCATTTTGAAATGTAATTTTTTTGTCAACAACGGCGACGTCGTTACCGGATCAGAAAACGCTGCTGCTTATTTTCTGATCTACGGAGGGCCTCGTCCTACATGACAATAGTCGCATTGAAAGACACCTTCACAGCTTCTAAGCAAGGTAGTAGGTAGGTAGGTAGGTAGGTAGTCTCAAGAAGTTCTTGGTACCGTACCTGCCTGCTTAGATAGCGTACTTACGCTGGCATCTGTAATTGGCGTTGGACCGCCAACATCGTAGCTTGTCACAAGCTCGGCCCGTTAACAAGCTGCACGATTATGACGCCTGGTAATCGCCACTAATTAGATGCCACGTTAATCGTAAGTACCCCTTTGATGGGAATTACGGCACTTAGAAAAGTGGTATGCTACGCTGGGAGTACGAAGATAGAGATTCACGCGGACTATTGCACGTATATTAATATCATCTTGCCGCTAATGTCCCGGTTGGGCCCTCGCGAGGTCCCGGGGTCTACTTTGACCATAATCCAAGATTTGGCAGATCCAGTAATTACAGTGGAACGAATGTCATCTGACCTCCGTGACCTTGCTACCACGGGATCCTGACCAGTTTGGATCATGGTTTCAACACGATGTTTTCCCTCTACTATTGCACGTATATTACCTACATTAAAAAGACAGACAATTGAAATATTTGTCATTAAAATAATACTTAGTACGATAAGTAAGTATAGTCAGTTAAAACATCTAAAATATAGACATTTGATTTGCTTAATACACAGAAATAGTTGACATATTATCAGCATCCATTTAAACTTTTACAAATGACAAAGTTTGGGCGAGAAAATAAACTTAATGCGTGAAACAGAACAGCAGCTGCTGCGAATGTTTCAAATTATGACGCATTTTTAAAAGATTAGCGTAGTAATAAAGTTTACAAAAAGACCGTTTCTTGAGGCTGTTCTATAAATTTGTACGAAAGAGTGATTAAGTGATGAGCAATTTATGTCATTCATTTCACATAGCCGCGTCCGTTTGTATACATTACGGCGCGGCGTCAAATAAATCTGGCGCATCGTTTGCGAGTCGCGCTCTATGCACGTAATTCCGTACGCTTAACGCGTAGGCACATTCGCCAGCCGTCGAAAAGCGTGAAAAATGCTCGCATAAACTGACCATTACGGCGACGTCTGTATGAGCGATGAGCGGAATATAAAAGTGTTGAGAGCGGGCCCTTTCGCGTAATGTCATCGCCGGTGACGCCTTTGCAAGGTTGAAGCGGCGGCGGTAATGACGCGTGAGAGATTGATCGCTTTAACCTTGGCGCGGCGTCCGAAAACGCACCCCGTAAAGTATTTTAACTAGACGCGGTGCCGATTTACCGCTTTGTTGTTCCCGCTACAATTTATGATGCGCAGTGCTAGCTTTATTGCGGCTTTGATTGATGACGAGCTATTTACGTGGATAAATGTATGGCATTACTATATTACAGGGTTCGGGGCGTCCATAAAAGTTAAGTAATGGCCTGTAATGCGCTCTATTGTTTTGTAACGGTGGCTCAAAACTATGAGTCTATTTATCATTTCTTATCATCGTCGTTAATAGCTGGAACACGTCCATTGTTGGGCAGTGGCTTCAAACAGACACAAACAGCTGATGAATTGCATTGTGCTTAGATTATTCTGACATCTAAACAATTCTTAATAAGAACTGGCGATGACAAGATCGCCGATGAATTGTACCGCGTAGAGCTTGTGATGAACGTACATATTTCATGTTACTTCACAAACGACCAATACACAGCTTACCATTAGCTTAACTGACAACAAAGCCCCGTCAGATTACAGCAAAAGTTTATCAGTCACAGAGCACAAAAAGAATTATTTATTGGCGCGTATGCCGCCGGCGGGCCATTATCCAGCACCTGTCATAACCAGTGCCGTGTCAACTGTCACTCGGCATGTCACCATGTCACGGCGGGATTCGAATGTCACGCGCGTGTAGGGTTGCCAGATTTCCCGGACAAAAACGAGACCTATTTTATTTTATTTGCTTAATCTTCTCAACAACTTCGAACAAGATGACGGAAGTTGAACTTCAACATCAACTGATTATACTTCTAGATGCGTATACGATATCAGTTTTTTATGATTATTAGAAGTTATTACTGTATTAGTAGGTAGACGGGACAAAGGCCTAAATTCCGGGACAATTCCGCTCGTCCCGGACATCTGGTAACCCTACGTGCGTGCCGAGTTGATCCGCACGAGCTTGTAACTCATGAAAACACGTTGGACATATTAATTTTATAGTGTCATAAATCGGGCATCCGACGAGCAGCCGTCAACGTAATATTAACACAGAACCATTTGATGATTTGCGAGCGAAAACGTTTCAACGGAGCTACTGTGTGGGACGAAATTGAATTTTGAGGACTGGGTTTTCCATGTTTTTCCGTTGCTGTATTTTTCGGTTATAACACTTCTTTGTTATTTGAACGGCGGGTGGAAAAAAGTTACTAATACCTACTTACTTAGTTCATTGATAAATTTGGCGATTATATTTTGTTTTAGTTTTGCTTGTTAGGTATTATGGATGTGAACATTTCATATTTATGTCTTTGTTTAGGTATACATTTGTTCATCATTCATGCACTCGTATTTTTATTCAACCTCAGAAAAGTAAAGTCAAAATGGTTAAGAAAGCCGACTGTAGCAGTAGCTGAGATTGACCGCGCGGAAGAGCAAGATGAACTGCAAGTTGTCTAACTAAATCCACCATTTTAGAAACTTTTTACTAAATCCACAACCAGCGCTTAATTATCTGAAGAATTTTATTAACAGCTTTAACGAGAGTTAGGTGTTAATTTGATTATCTCAATTAAAGCAATTGCTTGCGATTACCAACTACCTACCTAAGATAAGTGAATTCCTAGAACAGGTAAATTGCTTTAACTAGAAATGGACTGCGACATCACACGTCTTGGTATTTCATACTCGACAGTATCACACCGGCAATGGCGTTATTAAAATGTATGACTGTCAGAAGGTCTGAAAAGGCCACATTAGCGTTTTATGTTATGATTCATATTAGAGTGCCACAAACTTATCCGAGCCGGTGGTCAAAAATGGAACTAAGTGACGCCATTTTGAATTGTCATGTCAATGTCAACAACGACGCTGCAGATAAGTTTGTGACAAATGAAATTGATCATATTATGAAACGCAAATGTGGCCTTTTTATATATATTATATATATCTAAAATAATGGGTAATACGGAACATTACCTGTATACTCTGACATATTTTGATCTACAAACTAATTTTATGTTGTTTCAGTTAAGCGTTGGCCTGTCAGATATAAATAAAAATCATTTATTACATCTATCTCTATACTGTGTAATGTGTAAATTATGCTATCACAAAGTAAAATCTGAATTTTAAATACGAAATAGTATGCTAAAGGGAGAATGTCAAGCATCTATTCAAAACATTCCTACAAACCATTACCACCAAGTATATGGTTTTGAAGTATTGGTATTATGCTGTCCTTCCCTTCGGCTCTTTGTGTGAGGTTATTTATGTGTCGAGCGCATTAATACTCATTATAACATCTGCGATGCCCTCTTATGGCCCCACATTGCCGTATCTACCTTGCCACAGAGTGACTTTTGTTGCCAACTGCAGTTGATTCACTGCTCCATTCGCTGACAACGCCAAAGGGTTGCGTTACTCTGTGGCGCGTTTCAGGGTGAATATGCCAATGTGTGGACGTGTAACTTTCGTACAAAGAGTCGGAAGGTCGGTTTTGTCGTATAAAGTGCTGTCGAGGCGTGACTGATGGCACGGCCATTGTGCGTTCTCGGTTCGCACATGTAAGTATTATGTGCTATAATTTGTGAATGATAAATGGTTCCGATGCTTGTGCAAATGTTAGGACGGGGACAATATGTGATGAAGACCCAATGTGTTATGTACAGCCAGTACTACGTGTTGTTTTCTTTGACTAGCGGCATTTTGTTCTTCTTCTTATTGATATCTACTGAAAAAGAGTGGACGAGTGTTTGGTGGCTGGTAATAGTTTTGCGGCAACGGACGATATACTTTATAAGTCGAAAAGTGATGTAAGAGATCACGATTTGACGATATCTGCGCAAATGAAATGGCCGTCAAATAAAACAATTATCGGATTTTTACGAAATTTATCCATTACAGAATCTATCGAAGCCTTCACATTAAAAAAAATCTGGTAGAGATTCAGTAACGATAAACGTATTACAGAGGATAGTTTTAGACTCTTTTCTGAGTTATGTACATTAGTTGAATATTAACCGATGCTCTTACGGTGAAGGAAAACATCGTGATGAAACCTATACATTTAGGCGACTAAATGTGTAATGTTGATCCAATCTTGTTAGGTTGCAGTGTTAACACGGCCATGGAGATCATATAGCAATCGCTCCACTATAATTACCTGAGCTGCCAAATCCTGGATCATGGTCAAGGCGGATCTCGGGCTCTCGTGCGCGAGGACAGTTTTGGACACCTTTCCTCCATGTTTATCTATGGTGTAGCAAGTATAATATCGTTCAACACATATACTGTAATATCAATCGCTACTTGGTTAAGTTACAAAGTTGGTGACACCTCTGTAAACAGACTGCTAAAGCCATTCACTCACGCTAGGTGTCGAATAAGCCGATGTCGCGTCACGCGTAATCGCGCCCGATAAATCACCCATTATCTCGCACTCGAGGGCAGCAGAACAAAACGGCGACACCAACAAATGACCGCCATTTTTCTCCGGCAACCGGGCGCAGGGACTCTGTCAATATATCCGCGAGCGGTTTGGTGATGGGCAAAGGAGCCAGCGGACGTTTTGCGAAGTCGATATTTAATATGACTATTGCTACGAAAAAAATATTTGAAGAAAAAAGGTTTTATGGAAAATACGACTTTTCTATCGGCCGACTACTTAATCAGTATCGCGCCAATAAATATCATCCTAAATATTTTACACTGTTGATTTGAGCCGGTTCCATATTATTGGAGTATTCTGGCATAACCTGTCTTGACAGGCAAGTTGGAGATAAATAGTAGGTGTTTTTTGGACTGTAGACTAAAATATTATTTTGTATTTAGGCTCAAGCTTCTTCGATATTACTAAAGGGGTTTTCCATTTAGCCTGTGCTGGAGAAGGCGGTAGAAAGTTTACTTGAGTTTATGAAAGTGTGAGCTGGTATGCCTCTGAAATATAAGTAGCCTTATACAACACCGACACTCAAGTTGCGGTAGGAAAGGTCGGTAGGAAACAGGAAGGACGTAGGAACCTACCTTGGCAAGCAAGTTGGAGAGAACCCTTAAAGTCACTTTGTATATAACGCTATACACTGCACTTTTGAAAAATATTATTTAAAATTAACTAATCTATGTTGATTATTTCATTACAAATCATGTAACTGATCTTTTCTTTTAATAACAAGTCTTTTAATAATAATCTGTGGCAGATGGCAGACGCTCCACTGTAATTACCTGATCGCCAAATCTTGGATCATGGTCAAGGCGGACCCCGGGCCCTCGTTTTCGAGAGCACAACCGGGACATTAACGCCAAGATGATATTAATTTATGTAGAATCTGTGGAAAATTTAATTCAATTCCGAAAAATAATGAGCGTGTTGCGACCAGTTGTATTTGTCAATATAAGATTTTTTATCGCCTTCCGCTCATCGCTCGTCCCGAAGTCCCCATCGCTCGCCCCATCTGCCGCCCTAACCGCGCTTATATTTTATTTGTGCGATAAATTACTTTTTATTACACATATTTTGTCGTGTTATAATAACTAATGTACCCATGGCCGATCTCAATTCGCATGTAATGCTGCGCGACGCGTTTTTTCCCCGATTATTTATTCGTGTTTTTATTGCGTTGCACCCTCCTATTTTTCAAGGATAAGTTTCTAATTCGGCGATAAAACGATTTTCGAGAATAGATAATCGAAATTTACGTTCGTTGTGCGAATAATAAAAATGTGTTCCAGTATTTACTTTGTGCGTGGAGTAATATGTCAAGATTTATTCGCCTGTTTTGTTCGGTGATAAGGTAATCTTTTTTATTTGTCCGCCACGATAAACCTAATTTATGTTTTCATAGGAGTTCGTGATTTCTGTTCTAATGTTGGGATTCAAAGTAATAAATAATAAATAATTGCTTAATGCGTTCCCTATAGTTGAAGCACATAATAATATTATTATAACGTTGTTCGTCCAGAGTTAGTCGGTACTTTAATTTTTGGTATAAACATTATTTAGATTAGGTTGGGACTTCTCACATTGACTCCAAGTGTAGAGTCATAAGTTTATGTTGAACTTTCGAACCTAATTTCAATAGTTAGTATAATACTAACGTGGTCATGTAATGATATTTGATGCTCAAAATATATTTAATAATTTCACGCAGTAATGTATATGGTTACATACAAATTAATGTCGAACATCTTTATCATCATCAGAAATAACGAAACCCAGAATAATCAATCTCGCGCTGTCTGCATCCAACACCTTTCCGGAACTCTGATTAGATCTTTGTACAACCTTGTAGAGAACCTGAGCACACTGCCTCTTCTAGTCCAAGGTCCACATTCGATGAACTATCAGCCCCAGCTGTTTGTCAGGTTGTCAGCTCCTAACAATTCCGAAACACTCATCCCTGAATTGTTTCTACATTCAACACATAGCAGAGCACTCACTCAAAAGGGTTTTGCTATTTCCGCCACAGGTCTCCAAGGAATAGTTGTCGTGTACATTTGGAGGGTTCCACAGTCAGAGATCCGGGGTTAGCTTACTCTGAAATACTGTTATTGTCGCGTTAAAAGGGTTTGGATGTTTCAAAGCGTCATCAAGTTTTATTTAGAATTTTACTTAAACACAGTTCTTGCTAGTTCTTGTAATAGCGGAGGTATCTATATGATCAGCAGTAGTCTTGTTCAGACTTATTACTATAGGTATTATTCAGATAATAAGTTCTCAAATGAAAGATATTTCGCGCGGTATACCTAGTACTCATCAAGACCATTCCAAAGAGCCCAAACACGATACGGTTATATAGTTGGGTTCAGTAGTTCCTATGACCACCTTTCGACTCCATTATCAGACCAGCTGCATGATACCATATTACTGCGTACCATAAATCCAAGTTACATAGGTATACCAAATATCAGCTCAATTGAATACCGGGAAGTGGGTCAAATTAGGCTTGCATGATGGGCCCCGAATATACATAGTTACATACAAACATAGCAAGTTTGATAAAAGCTTGTAATAAATAATGCACATCGGCAGCTTCGGATTCGTAGAGTGTCATCTCTGTCGCACGAGTGTGATTGATAGAGACAACGTTCCATAAATCCCTTCATTATTTACAACCGACTCAGACTCTGTGAAGGCTAACTACTGTAAAACTTTTACAGAATTTCCGTAACATATAGGTGTTATCTATTAATAAATATATTTTAATTTCTAAGAACATTTTCCTCACAACAATGTCACTAATAAAATTTATTACATCTCCAACTACATACGCGGCATTATCATTCTTCTCTCGTACCCCATAAGGTTTAAAATTCCAAAGCCGCCGATTTCCAGCAGTAACACTGTTGCCGTTGAAACAAATTCATACACCCCATATATCAACATATCTCTAGGAAGTGAGTGTTCGTATCTGTTAACAGAGGAAGATTTATACGGTGTGCGCATCAAATTGCGGTCATACGTCTTGTGGAGTTGAGGGGATGCTGTTCGGTGCTGGGTGGTGGGGTGTACTGCATGAATATGCTTGGCCATTAATTTCTTTGGATAGTCGGTGTTGGTTGTGTGTGTTCTTGTATTGTAGTAGAATTATCTAACGGGTGACTTAGCTTTATGCGTCTTTAGTGGTAGCTTGTAGACGGAACAGGGCTTTTACTAACGAGGTCGCCTTCTGTTGCATTGTCTCTTACTGCGAGTTGAGGTCGTAGTCTTAATAAGAAATTAATAGCCCAGTATCTAATAAAAAAAACGTTTTCTACTTTTTTTCATATTCTGAACTAGTGGACCCGGCGCGCCTTCGTTCGCGTACATCTACTTTACCCCTACCTAACCTTCTTTATCTTGTTTATGAATCTTCCTCTTGAATAACTTTATCTATTGTTGTAAATCGCATTCAAAGGCGTTGCGTAGTTTTTTCATTAGACTAGCCAGGCATTAAAAGATCTAAGCGTACACAGATACATACATAGGGGCCGACGGCGGGAAGCGACTTTGTTTTATACTTTATAAAGGAGATACGTACTGGTCCTCGAGGTAGCACAAATTTGTAAGGCACGAGGTATCATTGTGTCAGATGTGTTCAGAAATTCCTACGTGTGAGACGGTGTCCGGTGCAAACCTTCTTTGGGTGTTGGCCTGGTTGTTTCTTATAATTATAATTACAAGGCAGATCTATGTATCAACATACACTCTTGTAGAATCTTATACATATATCCGTAAGTTACTTAAGCTCCACGCCATCAAGTTAAGTTGCTTGCCAGTTTATTGAAATAAATTCTTAAAGATTACTTGTAACAAGACAGGAACCAATAAAAGTGACGAAGGCAATTAAATAATTATTACCACCTTCCCTGTATTCTAAGACATCTACAACATTATTTCAGAACGCACATCTTGTGGGGGCTGTCTTACAGAGGCTAATGCGAGTATGCGCATGTATAAGTCCAACAGAACGTTACCCGAGCCAAAGGCCGAAAATCGGCTCCTGTAAAGCCGTACTGATGCGATGGCGGAGGGGGGAGGGGAGAGAGGGACATGTGCAGGCGCACGATAAATCGCTGCGATTTATCGCGCCCCGGCGATAAATAACGATAATAACTGGGGAATAAAAATAACGAGAGTCCATGTGGTTAGAGACGAGATCTTTGTAGTGAATGCGTTTGTGGTTCATGTTTGTTGCATGTTATTGGACATATGTTTCTTCTATTGTCTAGTGTTGTTAAAAACCCATTGTAACATTTATCTGCATCTTCATATTAGCCGAAAGACGTCATAATGACTGGTCCTGTGCTTTTCACATTCAACTGGTACCTGCGGTTTTTTATTTGTCGTCGGTTCACCTTGTGCCTGTCAACGCTGCGTCTTCCGCTACGTAGTCGACACTCGAGAACTTTACTGCGCCATCGTCCACCTGTTCTGCAAGCTATTATGTATGAAATAATGAAGGTACGTACCTTTATGCAAAAGTGTGTTTAACGGTCCTTAAGATTCGGTACTACGCATCGCGACGCTCCACAAACGTCACCTCTCATCTCCCTTACCCTGTTGCGCGTGCGCAGATCAAAAGCGCCGCGCTGAGCAATGGCCACGACGCAATCGCGCGTCGACCGCGCTAATGAATCGTGCGTAGTGAAAAATGATAGTTGCAACTGTCGTGCGCAGGACCAGAATGAGGGAGGCTGATGTTGGCCTTACCTTCATGCTTGATAAAATTTGTCTTGATAAAGCCAAACTGACCATTTGTGGGGAGAAATTTTGGAAGGACATACAACTACGGACGGAGATGGCGGGACGAGTTGGACGCCTTTTATAAGGATTAGCCGAGAAAAGCATCCGACCATAAGTCGTGGAAGATTGATATGGAGGCCTTTGCCAGTGGGACGGAAATGGCTAAAATAATAATGATAATAATACCACTTGTGAAATTTCTCCGCGTTTGTGAAATTTTGTCGTGATAAAGCCTATTTGATCATGTCACTGGATCAAGCCGAATGATGGTGAATAGCCCATGAACCTAAGACACAATTTAGACTAATTAGACTTTTTAGTGTCAAAGCTGATAAGTATAATGTAATTTTACATAGTTTTTCAGTTAGCTTCATCTCACAGCACCAGTTGTTTCTCGTTATATTTTTTTGTAAAATTGATTTACTTAGAACTTAACCTAAGTAGGTATTACTATAATATAATTTGTAATTATGGCTATAAGGACTCTATATTATACTTTACTAGTATAATATATGTATAATATATGTAGACCCGACTACGTTTGCATACACATACTTTATCCCTACCTACCCCTTTTTTTCTTGCTTATAAACCTTCCTCTTGAATCATTATATTTATTATTGAAAACCGCATTAAAATCTGTTGCATAGTTTAAAAGATCTAAGCGTACATATATACAGGGACAGACGGTGAGCTGTGACTTTGTTTAATACGATGTATAGATAGACTTTATTCTCGATAGTAGCCTATATAAGTCAACATTATTTCCCTGAAGTGAAACGTAACGAATTGTATTATTCAGTCGCGACCAATTTATCGCTGAGACACATTTCCTTTAAACTCGCGATTTAAAGCCCCTATTGTGCTGTTCTGCTAACGGCCCTGTTTTGGACACCAAATGATATATGGTCAAAGTGCCCAGTTACAAATAGCGTAACAAATGGTCGCCGATTGTTTGTACATTTGACAACTTTCCTACTTGTGCACTGGCTTCATACCGAAACATATTGACATCGCAATTTGTGCTTTATTTCATGATCAATAAAGCTGTATATGTATTTTGTTCGTGTCCATTAGCCATGTCCATAGCTATCAACTGATTGTCATTGTGTGGTAAGTGACCCCCAGTTTTCGTTTAATCACGACAATAGGAGTTTATTGTATTGTTCATTGAGTTGTATTGCTTAATGCGTTGAGTAGATCAGAAAATAAATGTCAAATAATGTCCTAGTGAAGTATGAAATAATGACTTTAAAAAACTTAGCAGATTGAAAAATTCTATACTTTTCTTTTTCAATTTTACAGGTATTCATAATCTATTTGGTTTCGTAAATTAATATTGTTAATGTTACTTTTATATAGGTACCTAAGGAGTAATTCCCGCAAAAATTTATGTAATTTAATTTCAATACAACAGCGGTCTCAAACCATCGTTGCTTTATCTACCAGTCAACCTGAGCTACAACGAGTAAAGTTAGTTGCAAATATCTACGTTAAAACAAATATCCTATGTTACTGCGCGATCGTCCAGTCTCGATCACAGTCCCCTGGCGTTCCATTAATTTTGTTAAAATTTCAACTGCGCGGCTCTAGGGACGCCCTAATTTATTTGTCGATATGAATCGTCGACGGTTTCAATTTAACGATGCCCGATTAATTTTATCGATACATTTAATCGACAATAAAATGTGAGAGCCCATCTGTTGGGTTCGTGTTGACAGTGGAGGCTGGCGGGTGTGAGCATTCATAAAGCTTGATATATGGCGATGGATCCCGTGTTAACGACGTAGGTGCCAATAATGGTAAATTGAGCATCTTACGCCGTAACATCAATTTTGTTTAAATTGAAATCCTTATCTGAATTGTGCCAGCTATACTTGGATATACGCAATGATTTGTTTTATGCTTGTAATAAATTCATCTGTAACATAAAATTTATATTCTCTGCGCTGTAAAAACAGTAAAAACCCTGGTTCGTGAGATTCTATCCGAAAATAACTTACTGCTATAAAATTATTTCAAAATATAGAGACTCGAGACAGCCCACAGCAAAAGTCTCGAGAATTCCCGAGACTTCCAAGACATCATAGAAAATATATAATCGATTTCCGTTTGACGTTTATAAGGTTCCTCTGCGCGTAATATGTTTCTGTCAAAAATTTCACTGATCCAATGAAACCATAATGGTTCTGGTATAATATTGTAGATATTAAGTAAACTAAAAGGACTCGTCAATATTTTATTAATGGGCAGATTTTTAAGCTATTGCATAGCTTTTATCGCGGGCTTTGAGCGCGGCGACCGAATCAAGAAATTCCGTAACGAAAAAAACCTAACACCCCCTACTCCGACCGGCACAGAGGTGCGGCGTTGAAAGCCGTGCATCGTCTAACGTCGTTTCAGTTCGGCAGACTTCGGCACGGTGTTTTGTGCGTGCGACTAGACGTATGCGTGTAGACTAGCTGCTAACTGCTCATAACTGATTCTATATCTTTTAGACACAATGCTAGGTGAGACAGCGTGCTTTTTGGCCGCGTCCACGAGTGAGTTCGAGCCCGCGACTAGTTGAACCTTAACGTGTATGTATATGGTACGACTGTACGAAGCTTACACGGATCGAGAGGAAATAAAAAAAATATACGTGTGGCACTCGGGGACTGCAATTATAATTATTTATTTATTTTATTTATAAGTTTATAAAAAATGCTATGCAATAGCTTTACCTCGGCAGTCCCCGAGTGCCACACGTATTTTTTTTATAAATATGACAACGGAGTATACTCTATTTTTCTTTAATCCTAAAATATTGATAAATGCTTTTAGTTCATGTACATCATGAACATCTTAACATCAGCCCCGGTAGTACTATCGCACGCCCGGTGTCCGCCTTCCCGTCGGCATCGGAGGTGGCATGGCTAGACATTTGTTCCTTACGTAATTTGCCGGTCTGCGCGAGACCAGGCCATACCATCGAAGGCGGCACAGCTTATCTGCGATGTCACGGACCTCAATTCTACCGCGAATTTATCCGTTGTGAACCGGATCGGTATTTTTGTGAATCTCTCACCATATTCAATGCAGTATCTTGATTTCCGTGACGCGCAGTTCCTGCTTATACCGCTCTAGTAGGGGTTTAGCCTCCCTGTCGCTATGACAATAAATGGATAAAAAACGATCAAGTGGATCATCATTTGACTCGCTCACGTCACGTAAAGCTCCAAAAAAATTTAAAAAACCAAGATTCAGAGGTTCAGTTCTTTTTAAGAACGTCTAACGAAAGTTTAGTAGTCGTAAGTAGTTTAAGTACATAATTAATGTGATGAAACTCAAATGTAACTGGAGTATCAGTTTCGACTTTTATCGTAACATATTCTACATTAAAAAGTTTAATACTATTACTGCTACGCTCTACTCGCCTCACACGTGCCAAGGCCTAAGCTAATTCCAATGAGGGATTTGATTGATTTGATATAACAGAATCTGACAAGTGAAAATTCAAATTAGATTATTACATCCCTCACAGGAGACGGTGGCGATGACATCCACCTGTCCTCTTCTTTCTCACGTCTAAGTGAATTACGTACTCTTAACGGAGAGGGATGTGATTATTATATTTGACAGGGTAATTTCGCGGTGTTTCCTGTTGATGCTTCGCATAGTATAGTTTGTAGGTAGGTGGAGTTGCAAATTTTTTAAATAGAGAAGACAAAATGATATTGGAAGGGAAACTTGAGGAAAGGAGAGTCAGAGGAAGACCTAAAAGAAGTTGTGGAACAAGTGAAGGAAAAAGTGGCTGCTCAGTCGTGTCAGAAAATAAAATTAAAGCTGACGGTAAAGTAAAATGGCGATTGCTGACCGACAAAAGCCAGACTCTTAAATTAATGAAGATGATGAAACAAAATTCGGCAAATCCGTGGAAGGGTTTCATAATCTTACAATTTATTGACTATGTAATACACTAACACAAATTCAGGCAGTATCGTGCTACTACATGCATACGTAAACAAACAATTGTTCATACCAAAGATTATTATACATTAAACGATGGATAACGGGACTTGGATTTAAAATGATCTAGATGAAAGTTGCTCCCCGTATTTACTCTATTATATTTGTCGTCAAAATGATTGAATGCGGACGCCTTCGAGGCTAGAGTGAATATGCTGTTCCTAGACAAAAATGCTCCATCTTCGGCCGCATCGTGACCATGATCAGGTGAGATGGGGGTCGAATGCCTGGCTAGTCTAATAAAAAAAAGAACAATCCAAATATTTTTAGAAATATAGGGTAACCGAGGGTACGGTACGGTCCACAGCCTTCCTGGTGATAAACAGTTAAACTCAAGGCTCAATCCAAAGCTTGGATAAGACATCAAAATCGTATTTCCCGCCAAACGACAACGTCGCAAAAAGTGAACAGCCCCTACTGCTTCAGTTTCTGTGCCGTCGACAGCGTCACGTCAATCTTATTAGGGCTGTAAATGAATATGGAATGAATCCATTATTTCGCAAACAAGCCGCGGGCGCTGGGGCGCCGCCGCGATCATATTTTAGAAAATGGGCGCCCGGCAGCGAACACTCTATAGAGCTGCTATGGCGCCCCGTGAGCTTTGTATATTTAGGTGTAATTGTGGCAAAGTATCGTCACAAACCTAAAGAGCATATCAAATATTTCATTAATATTCTGTCGTAGCGTGATAATAAATCTACACAAAATACTGGATAGATTGGTCATACAATATAACTTGATGTGCACATGTTTTTGAGATTATGCGCATAATTTTTATAATTATGCATGCATACAAAACATAATGTCTCTCATTTTTCCACAAGGGGCAGAGACCACATTTAGTTTCGAATCATTGTTCAATTCAAGTTCAGGGTTTACAATTCGCTGAAGTAAAAATAGATGCATGTAGTACCAATATAAGCTATGAAATAGCCAGTAGAACTACAAATAGTGGTTGCCCAATTTTCTTTTACAATATACTAGGTAGATGGGAAGTAATAATGCAGTGAAGCGAAGGTTGAGCATTCCTATCTTTTTTTATTGCCTAGGGAACCACACGGTTCGGCGGAAAGCGGCCACATCAGGATATCTGAAACCTAACGGGAGCGGATGCGGTGGCGGCCTTTGAGGTGCCTATAGACATACCTTTTGAAGAACATAATGTTGGAAAGACTTCGGGAGAGAGGGCATTCGGGGAGCTCATTCCACATCTTGCACCTGCACAATAAAAGAAACAGAATAATCGTTCGTTGTACTGATCGGGGAACAACACTACACTACTAGCAGACAAATCGTGGGATGCCTTAGCTGTGTAGGTACGTATAAGAAAGGCAAGTCAAAGCGGTTCGTGCAGATAGCTGGTATCTGTATAGGTAAGGATATGTAGGCCTGTTGTGTCGCGAAGGCGGAAAGTAGCCAAGTAGCCAGCGAGATTGGACCGAACAATACCTTCGCACGCTCCCCGAAATACAGCTTGTAGTATAGATAAATGCAGAACCTTATTCAGCTTAGCGCCTGCTTAGCCTTGGATCACGAATCATCATCATCATGATGATCTTGGATCATCTTAGCACGCTTCTCTACCAAATTCAAAGCAGCCAGTTGATATTTGGCTGATCCATCCCAAAGGTAGTAGCAGTACTCCGCACAAAACCGAACTTGTGCTTTATATAGCTGAATCAGCTGTTTCGAAGTGAAATACCGCATAACTAATCTAACCTAACGAACTTAGTAGCTGCAGTTTTTGCTATAGATTCGATATATCGGCTAAAATAGAGACTGAATGCTAGGTTAACACTGAGAACCCAGGGAAACTAGTGAGGATGGTGGATTGCAACTTTATCTTTGCTCTAAGCTAATCTGTTTAATTTTATATGAGCCCAGACCTACAAATATCATTCTAAAGGCTGTCCCACCTATAAATAAGCTACCTTTATTCAAAGTTTCACAAAAAGTAAACAAGGTAAACGAAAAGTGCATTAACTGTATGCCGTAGCTGTAATGTGTGATGTAGTAAAGTGAAATAAAAAAAAGGACAGTGAATGTTACAGCCCTTTTAAGCTATTGCATAGCTTTTATCGCGGGCTTTGAGCGCGGCAACCGAATCAAGAAATTCCGTAACGAAAATAAACCTAACACCCCCCACTCCGACCGGCACAGCGGTGCGGCGTTGAAAGCCGTGCATCGTCTAACGTCGTTTCAGTTCGGCAGACTTCGGCACGGTGTTTGTGTGCGTGCGACTAGACGTTTGGGTGTAGACTAGCTGCTAACTGCTCATAACTGATTCTATCTCTTTTAGACACAATGCTAGGTGAGACAGCGTACTTTTTGGATGAAGACGAAAAAAAATACTGCATAAATGAAATAAATAAATAATTATAATTGCATAAGTTGATAAAAAATGCTACATCGTTGTATCGTCGTTGTTACATTTAATTAAAGATACGTGCGAGAGTTCATGTACAAAGTTTTTTGAAACTTGGTTTCATACTTTAGGTGAGTTAGGTGTAGGTGGATGATTGATTAATAGAAACACAATACTTGATATTGTTAATTTAGCAACAATAGGCGTCACAAACCACCTGACGGCGTTACCAGCTCCATACACAGCCGTGGCCATTAAGAGGGGATGTGCGATAATAAATGCGTTACCATATTTTCGTCAGTGTTGCCGGGGTGTTATTTATTGGCTTAAAATTGTAGTCATCGCATACATTATGCATGACGGCAGTAATTACCCTTAGGCGTTCATCGCAGCGGTCCGGAGCGTTCATATTATGGTACTTGCTGTCTAATAATTTAGATTTGCCGTGAAATACGCGAAAGTTAATTAGTGCTGCGAGAAGCACCGTCTGGATGCTTGCGGCTACGGGCTTTGTTAGAAGACATCTCGAAAACGTAGTTGCATATTGCAATAACATGAGTTGTTTTTCTCTGTTGAAAGCATTATAATTTACTTTTGGTACTCGTACGTATGTGAGAGTGTTGGTGGCGTAGTGGTAAAGGTATCCGATTCGCAAGCGAGAGGTATAGATAGTTCAACTCAGTTGTGCGCGCGGCGCTATGTGTGCGTGGGCTTGTAAATATACAGCTTTCATTTATGTGGCAGTGACGCGGCAGTCGTCGTCCGAGCAAGACATTTGCGAGCGACGAGCGAGACGAGCGAGGCGACGGTTTACCCACACATAGGGCCGCGCGCACAACTGAGTTTAAATATCTGTACCGGGTTCGAGTCTCACTTCCGCCATTACCAATAACTCTTTGTTTGAGTTATGTATGTACATTAGTTGAACACAAACCGATGCTCTTACGGTGAGGGAAAACATCGTGCTGAAATCTGCACATTGTACACTGGTAATATCGGTCTACTAGCGTTTTAATCCAATCCTCTATTCTACGACTATCTAATTATTATGGTTTTGATGGAACCTACATTCTGTATATCACTTACTAAACTTAGTATTAGGATTACCTACTATTAGATTTTGCTCGCGTCTTCGTAGAGTTCGTAGGTTAACTAAATTAAAGAAATGAAAATGGGTACTTATAAAAACCAATTAATAATAATGTTTAGAATTCTTGGTGATAATAATCTATTGACAATGACGCTTTATTGAGTACATTTTTATTTATTTTAAAATGCCTTTACATTATTTCCGTAGACATGTATCATACACTGTACACGTATCGGCGTCTAAACCCCATGAAACTCGACTTGTCTGACAAGGGGATGATTAATTCGCTCGCGGGGTGACATTGATCCGAAACGACTCGCCTGTTGATGGCTAAGCCAGTGATTGTGAAAAATATTTGGGTCTATTCGGCATGTGGGTGTTTGGAACGGAAACATGACGGATTTGTTTGAAATGAATAACGAATAATCGTGTGAAACAGGGTCACCGAGATAGCCGTAAAGGTTGCCATGCTAAAGTGGCAGTAAGCAGGGCACATAGCTCGAAGAACAGATGGCAGTGGCGGTGCTGGGTCATTATGTCTGCTTGGTTATTCCATATACCGTAACAAACAGATATCAAACAATTCCAACAATACTCAAATGTCTTCTAAAGTATTAAATGAAACAAAGCTAAACGTGTAAAACTCTCCATTAAACTGAAATTAAAAAAAGAAGAGTACCCTCCGTTCGGGAACTACGACGGTACAAATAGATATACTGATACGCAGACAGATGCACAGATAAAAACTACAAACCTATAACAGTTTCACATAATCGACAAAAAAACGACAGATAACCCCCGACCAAATAGACATATATTTCCTAAACTACAGAACAACATTTTTAGAAACATAGAAACCATCTCGATTAAACTTGTTATGAAACAAAGAAAATCGCATCGAAATTGGTCCATCCGCTCAGGAGCTACGATGCCACAGACAGACTCTGTATACACAAAGCCGACATATACATACGTCAAACGAATAACACACCTTTTTCAGGGGTTAAAAATATAGTACAACCTAACCTAAGTTTACTTACATACATACATACATAAAGCTCACGCCTGTGTCCCACAGGTGGGGTAAGAAGAGACTATGGACTAAGTTTACTTAAACTGAAATATTTTCGAAACTACAGAACCAATTTGAATGATTTAATGAAAAAGCTAAGAACCATTTCGATTAACCTTGGTTTCAAATAGAGAAAACCGTAACGAAATCGGTCTATCCGTTTCGGAGCTACGATGCCACAGACAGACTCACAGAGCCACATATACACACGTCACACTCATACCATACCATATTTTTTCATCGGGGTTTAAAAATACCCCAAAACAACTTCAATCACCTAAATTTTCAGCATACAAATCGCGACACAACCCCCCGTAACCCCAACACCGAACTACCCAACGCTGTGATTACGCTCGCTATTAACCCATCGGTCGCTACAACGTTTAATTCAATTAACGCTCAGCATACACCTTCCTTTTCACTTCCATGGGAGGTCGCTATTGCTATCCCTGTCGCTCAGTAATCTAAGGCGGTTTTGCGGTGACCCAAAGCAGTTAACATGCTAGCCGTTGTTTGGGAGATTTGCTTCCCGCAAGAATATATAGTTGTCGGCTTAGTACATTTTGTTGGCCATGCCGGCGTAATCTATTGCTGAGACGTAGTCGGTGTTTTATTCTGTGAATGAAAGGTTTTCCTATTGTTTATTCTACTTTGTGCGAAACAAGTATCATTGTTGGTTTATACTCTTTTTGGAGACTTATATAATTTTCCTGTAACATTTCAGAACAATAATCAAACGAATAAACAAACACTTGTTTTGAAGCAATGTGCGGAATGAGTTTATATTTGGTTCCTCAACGATGATAACTTTTTGTATTACCCATTTATTTTCCATACAATATTTAGAAATATCGTATAGCAAGTAGTACTTGATCATGAAAGCGTTTGCAATATTTTTAAGCTCGTCTTGCACCAAATTCTTAAAAACATTTAACAGGAGCGCGCTCCATACAAACGAAGTTTGATCATATTTTAAATATTACGCTATCAAAGCCAATAAAATTTTGTTAATGTGATTCGGAAAGCAATATGTCTGTAGTTTATCAGATTTTCTTTAAAATATATGCAGTTTTTAGTGTTCAGGTTGCACATTAAGCTGCCAGTAACAGTTCGTACTGGGCTTGACTTTGCCATAATATCCACGTTTGGCAGACAAAGCCAGATCTATAGGTTACTTTTAAATGTCATGTCTCAGATTCAACATGAATGCAAAGCAATGCTATTGCAAACTACAACATTTTAGAGCCATAATCTACGAAATTGATCTCAAATCCGTTCAACATTAAAGTTGAAGCATGAATTACGCTGTCAACTATAAATACACGTATTAAATTGATCCTGGCCACGTCAACGGACACCGTTTTGTACACTGCGCTGTAATTTCCCTAAGCCAATGGCGTTGGGCAAGATTTATAGAGGCAATAGTGACCAATATGGCGGCAGGCGATTTATCAGGTGCGGACTAAATTAAAGGGCTAACTGGTCTCTAACTGCTTTTATATTTGAGTGGAATTACTGGCTGGAGGGAGTCACGAAGAAGTGTGGTAGTGGAAGTTGGAGAAGTGAGTTCAGTTTTGTCGATGGTTTAGTTGGTGTCTTTTGTTTAGCTTCCATTTTTGTGGTGGAGGTTGTTTGGTACGAGCACTGTAAGCTAATAATAGAATTAACAGTTATTGTAACAAATATCAACTATTACTGTAGTTGTTACATGTATTATTTTTATCCCAGCAAAGTAATGTTACATTTCATGTAAAATTAGTTTGCCAAGAATTGTAAGCACTTATAAGTTTCACTATCAGATCTCATGAAAATTCAAGCTCTTAGCTCTACAAAGCCTAATTTTACAAAAACTACATTCATCACCCTACTCCTATACCCCCTTATTAGGGGGCTTGAGGTTAAAAGTTACAGATTTCGTAATTTTCTTGTTAATTGTTTGCAAATTCTGCGCATCAAATATTAGCTTCCTAGGACTTTGGGAAGTGCCAGAAGACAGTCAGTGACGAAGTCGACGTATTTTGTGTGGTCGTAAAATCCAAAGTTAAAAGTTTGTGTATTTTATAAATCTGCTATCTATATCTATCTTATACTGAAAATTTGAGCTTTCTGTTATTATCTAAACCGAAGATATGAGGGATCTGATAATTCGACGAAACGGTTTGAGAAAAGGTCGGCGCCCCCTACTTTTTGTTCAGCCCTAGATATCCTTTTCCTTTAACGCTTTTAACCCTGACTAACTAACTTTAGTACTTTTTTTTCTATGATTTTTATGCAGTTTTTTTATTTTTATGCTTTATTCGACCAACGACTGACGCTGTTTCACATTCTTACTATTTTGACACCCTAGAACTCAGTAATTTCGAAATAGTGCTTTCGAGTTTCAAATTATGATTTTTTTTTAACTTGGATGACCCTTCCACCTTCAAAGATCGTAGTTAGTACCTACTAGGTAGGATGCTAGAGCCACAACCAACTATTTTCATTGTGGTAGCCCATCGACCATCAAATTCAGACTACCACATCTACCCATCACATACCGCACGCACCTTATAATACAACCCCTACATTATTGCGGTCCGCAATTTAGTGGCGAGCACATCCCGGCCGCGGGAATCGGGGACTGAATTACAAGGCAGCGGCATTAGCCCGGAGATTTGCCCGGGATTCTAGTGGAAGTTAGTGCTGTCCGGGATTCCAGACCGTAATACGTCCAGCGTTTAACTGGCGAGGCGGGGTTGGCTCCTTAACTTTTTATTAAAGTGGCAATTGCGACGTCTCGTCTGTTATAGGTTGATTTTGATCGGGGTCTCCTTTCTGTTTTAGTGCTTCTTTGAATTGTATGTTTGTAACACCTAACATTGCAATCATTTTTATATGCTTTCGTTTTTCTATATCTAAACAAAAGTGGCCACGGTCTCGAGAGCCGATTAGCAGCCAGAAACAATATACTTACGTATTTATATTTTATTTAATTTAATATGAATTTGCGTTTATTTGTTGAGCGTCGGTGGCCGAGCGGTTACAGTATCCGACTCGTAAGCCAAAGGTCCCGGGTTCTAATCCCGCTCCGGCCGTGTACCAATGACTGTTTTCTGAGTTATGTACATTAGTTGAATACTAACCGATGCTCTTACGGTGAGGGAAAACATCGTGATGAAACCTGCACATTCAGGCGACTGGATGTTTAACCATGATCCAATCTGGTCAGGTTCCCCTAAAAGCAGGGTCATAGAGGTCAAATGGCAGTCGCTCCACTGACCTGCCAAATCCTGGATAATGGTGAAGGCGGACCTCGGGCCCTCGTTCTCGAGAGCACAACCGGGACATTAATGCCAAGATTTTTTTTTTTATATATTGCAATAATGTATCGAGAATAATTTAATGACAGTTATCTGATAGGTACTTTAATTTTGTTACAATCTCATTTTATTCTTGCTGGTTTTGCTTTACCACTGCAGCTGCATCCAATTGATTTTTGTAAATAGGCACCGCAGCAAAAACAATTTCCCGAAAATAGTATTCCGTAATAGTAATAGTAACAAACAGTATCTTCTTACATTACCGTCTAAATAATAAATTCTAATATTGTAAACAACGTGTTTCAGCGACGTAAAAAATTCGGCCAACATTTCACGTCGTCGAGTACTAGTGGAATTGTAAAAAATACACTCCCGGGAAATGGGGTCAGTAAAAATGTGTCTGCAAAACGCAATTCCCATGTAAATGTTATTGAGGCATCCGTTTAATCCGCCGCCAGCTCGCTGCGGGCGTGTAGCAAGCAGCTTGGACCGGATTAGGGTTGGCATCGCGAAGAATTGCAACTGCTTCAGGTTTCGTCTGGCTTTTAGATTTGTCACATTGTCTCGTATTGCAATTGCAGATATTGTGGTGGATTTGAGGTTTGACGATACCTGCTGTCATGACTCTAGTAGACAGTTGGTTATTTCCAGTCTTTTCAGTATAGTGATATTGTAGTTCATAGCATGTTGTCAAATGCCACAGAGTACTTTCAATACCCCGTTTGCAAGGGAATACCTTTTTGATCCTTGGCAAGGAACAATATTAGATGAACGATCAAAATTACATGCCACATAAGTGTTTTAAACGTCCTAACAGTACCCAGAGTTAGATAACAAGCATAGCTCAACAAACTGTCACTTAGTTACAATTACAATTTAAAGCAACAATTCCCTTAATGGCAATTCCCACCGCTATAACTGTTTGGTTTCCAAGGTAATAAACATAAACTTCAAAAACCCTTTAATACCCTACCCGAGGCTTTTTATAGCTCCCGTTTTAACACCCATCATCATCCACAGTCATATATCAAAGCCGCCATACACCGCTAAACAAACCATACTTCACTTCACTCCAAACACAGTCTTTAATCCCTGAACCATAAAATGGCTCAACTACTTCCCAACGCTTTGAAAAACCCACCTATTTGTATGTTAATGATATTAGATAGTTTGGCTTAGCTGCGACCATTTTAGAAGCTAATGCCGTCGAGGATGAGCAGTAATCGAGGGTTGGGCAAGTTGAATTTATATTTGATATTAATAGCTTTGTAGATAAAGACGCTTATTTTGATTTTGGCAAGCTATTTGAATCAAAAACATTGAAACTAAATACCATCGGCTACTTTTGAGTTCCCGGCATAACTACACATACTATAGTAGTCAAAACTGGAGCGTCGGTGGCCGACTGGTTAGGTATCCGACTCGTAAGCGAGAGGTACCGGGTTCGAATCTCACTGCGGCCACATGGCCACATTGGTACATACCAATGACTCTTTTCTGAGCTACAGTTCTTGAATGCTAACCGGAGCTCTTATGATAAGAAAAATATCTTGATGAAACTTGCACATTCAGGCGACTGAGCGAGAGCACAACCGGGACATTAACTCCAAGATGACTACTACTAAACTAGGTAATACTAGTACTTACTCATCGTGAAAACTACAAATTTTACAATGTATTAATATGCATTATAAATGTCCTTTCCAAAAAAGTGCGGTACAAATTTGCAAACCATGGTGACCAAAACTCTTTCAACGCTTCCGTGAGCCTGACCCTCGAAACATGTTCGAAATGAACCAGCAAAACGAAACTCGTGAAATTAATTACAGCTGCAACCTTTAAGACTATTACAGAATTAAACGTCGTGTTGAATCCAGTGAACAATGGTAAGTATGCTAACTGGCTGGGCCGCACAAACCACGACGGGAATTCCTAGAGTGAGAGAGAAAATATTTGTAAGGCCAGAGAAAGGAACAAGCGTTAACTAGAATTAATTGTTTAGCCACAATACGAGGGGACAAAATCGTTTGGGAATAGAGTTGTTCTTGGGTAAAGAAGTAATGAAATATTCATTATTTTTTTAGATTAGGTGTGGTGTCCAGCAAAATCTTACTTAGGCACCTCTCCAAATCATAGGGTGCTCTATCAAGCGTGGGAAGTATAACAATAGCTTCGTTCACAGTTATGGATGATATAATAATAATGAAATTGAAGGGTTGTTTTAGGTTGTTTCATTCAATATTTTGTATCATCTTTTTAGGTTAAAAGTTTCGGATCATGGTCATGGTGTATCCTGGGCCCTCGTGGAAAGCATAACCGGGACGGGAGCATTAACAAGACATGATTTTTTATTAGGTTAAAAGTTTAAGGAAGTTGATGAATATGAATATGTATAGATCCTTCAGTAGGGACCCATCTCAGAAAAGTGTTCATCTATCTAAGAAAGACATCCGTTTGAAAGGAGTGGGTAGGTACCGAGACGCCGAGTGATAGGGTTTTAAAAGTATGAAGAAGACATTTTATGGCGATATATCTCCATTTCACATTTATCTAAAGGGATATGAGCCGTGTAGTGTCCGGCATAGTAGAATAGCACCAACCCCTTACATTCATGGGTGTCGTACAAGGCGACTAATGTTTTCGAGGCTAAATATCAAGAGTCTCCGTAGTCTGGAAAATGGGCAGCAGCATTTTCCATTATTATATTTAAACACTGCGATCTCCAACCCGCCTGCCAAGCGTGGAGATTATGGCAATAACCTCCCCTTTCGTGGGAGAGGCCCTAAGTCCAGCAGTGGACTGTAACGGGCTGTGATGATGATGATGTTGATATGAGCAGGCAGATGATAATGATTAGGTAAAACTGAAGGCCATAGCAGTAACATTTTATATTAAGAACATTGAACACTAAATTTTACTGTAACCTACAATGTTCCATGATTATGCATATGCACACACAATATTTCCATAAACTACATCACATACACAATCTCGTTATAAACGTACCTATCTCCCTAAACGATCTGGATTGGACCAATCGTATTAAACCAACGCATTTAATGCAATCGCAAAAAAGCAGCTGCGCCGACTCGGCTTCATTTAAAAATCCATGTACGGGATATCTGTAAATCGATTCTAACGATTTCAATTTTATCTCGATACTGCCTATCGGATACCTGCTTCCGAATGGTCGCGTTGACGGTGACACTGTTTGAATATGAAACAGGTTCGGCTGCTCTTACTGACACACAGTTCCAATTTGTTACAACATTCAAAGCTTTTGAACCTTTCTCCAAGTAACTTCGTAAATATTTTTGCTAGTTCAATATGGACTTTGGATTATAAAAGATAGGGTTGTATTTTGGAGTTCGATGAGAGCCATTAGTGAAGTGCAGTTTAAAGATAGTGTTGGCACAAAGTCCCATTATCGATAAAGATAAGGCCCTAGGTGGGTATTAGAGCGAAAGGAACTATTAAGATGTTCCGTATGTTCAATGTTAGCAGAGATATCTCTCTCATTCTCGCCCCTTTTTATCTCTGTAAGACAATCGTGTTCTTTATTAGACAACGCTTGGGATCGGAAATGCTTTACTTTTCAAAGCGAATTGTTAGAATTACTATTTTTTAAATGTTGCTGTATTTTTAGTCCATCAATAGTGAAGGCAATCTAAGGTTTATCTAGTTCTATGTAGTATTTGGTCAGGATGAAAGTCATGGTCCCCTTTTGTTCCAAATTTGTATCAGGTAATGATTACTGAGTCATAGCTACTTACACAAATATTGATACCAAATAATAATTAGATATACTGAAATACTAACTACTCGTACATGTACATTTGGTGCTGGCATGCTAATCGGATTACGTATTGCTTTTTACTTCTCATAAAAAATATTCAGTTTTTGTATTCAGTATTAAAGAGGTAACTAGGTAATAATGGTTAGGTTAGGTTAGCGATATTCTAGTTTAGTAAACACTCGTGGTTAATAATAAAATGGTTCAATATATATACATAAAGCTTTAAGGCCGCTAATAGAATTCTAGTTTTACATTGGCACACCGAATCACATCGACCTTTGCGTATTCCACGCGATGGACCACAATTCAAAAAAGTACGACGTCTACGTAATATACTTTTTAGGCAGGCATTTATGTGTAAACAGCCATTTGACCGCCATACCTCTTGGTGCTATATGACGAAGCAGCCGAAGATGTGTATCCACTCTATCCAAGGGAATTTTACGAACAATGTGAACAGCAGTAGATTTCTATGTAGATAGTTAAAGTAGGTATAGTAAAATGCTCGCAGTGTGCAATAAGTTACCTGGAAGGCAGGTGAGTCAAATAACGCAGAACGTAAATTCTAGACAACCTAGTTAAGACTGACAGAGGTGAAGGGGCCTGGGCTAAGTAATAAGAGGGTAAGGATAGTAAAATTGTAAAACATTTCTTGTAAACCTATATTTCTTATGAGTTTTAGGGGGTTGTGCGGCCTAAAACTACCTCACTTTCTCGTGGTCTCCCTGGATATCAGAGGGACGAAGCTCTAGCTCTCTCTAGCTCTAGATCAGCGTGGAAGGCGTGGGGAAAGGCCTATGCTCAGCAGAGAGCGTCCTTCAGCACAGTTCATGATAATAATGTCTCTTTGTAGAGATCTATGGGGTAGGTATTTTATAGGCATCAATCAAGAGTGTTCGAGCATTAGTCAGTCGGTCTTGCGTCATTCGAAAATTCGTAAGGGACTCCATTTTGGATAATCCACGACTTGAAATTAATTTTTTGTACACCTACACAACTCAAAAGCAGGACAACATACTGCTATAAACACAGCTTCCATTTAAAATAAAATATACGCTACACCTCGACACACAAGTTTGTTTAAGGCGTGCAGCTAATCTCTTCCATTTTGCACAGGTCGCGAGCAACTTGCGCCACCGCTCGCTGCCGCGTGCAAGTGCAAGTAAGCGCTAAGAAACGCGCGGAAAGTGTCAGGAAACATTCGCGGCGAGCACTTAGGGCGGTGGCGCACTGACCGCTTGAATATGGCGCGGGAAAGCAGGTCGGCGGTAATATGAGCCACGAAACAAACTATTCTTTTACGTACCTTGTCAATCCGACAAAACGCAGTGAATTCATACTATGGGTCACTAATTTTGCTTCAGTTTTGTAAGCAAATAATTTTAATGTAGACTGTCCAGGCATTTGACCGCCATCTCACTATATTGCTAGTTGAAAGGTGGTAGGCATTGATTCGTGAACGCTTTTCTATGTTATGTTGCTGCACACAGAATATATTCCAAGGATAAGGACAATAAATGAAACACCAGGTGTGTAAGTATGTTTACATCCATCAAAACTTTATCTGAGGCAACGTTTGGATTTGATACACATTTGTGAAACGCATAAACGTGCATGTGTGGTGATAGTGTGTGTGAGAGAGAGAGAGAGAGAGAGAGAGAGAGAGAGAGAGAGAGAGCGAGAGAGGGATAGAGGGATATAATGCCTAACCTGAAAAATTTCAAGCTCAGCTTAGAAGACGCTTACGTCGTGGATCTTCCAGTTATCCGCACGAACCGCTTTGGTTCAACCTTTATAATGCGTACGGCTAAGGAATGAAACACGTTTCTTGAACGTGAAGTTCATAATCTGGACGCCTTCAAGGCTGGAGTCAATAGGCTGTTCTAAGACAGTCATGCTCCATATTCGGCCGCATCGTCATTACCACCAGGCTGGCTAGTCTAATGAAAAAATATCTGGTCAGGGTCTCCTGTCAACAGGGTCATGGAAGTAGTCGCTTCACTGTAATCACCTGATCTGCCAAATCTAGGATAATGGTCAAGGTGGACCTCGGGCCCTGGCTAATCTAATAAAAAGAGCCTAGTTAGAAAAGAAATAGTCGGTGTACGGACAACCTTAGCAGTTATCGCGCCAGCAGATCGCTGGTAGCGCTTGTCTATTCCCCAGATGACTGCGAAAGCCCCTCTGCAAGACGGAGCACACCAGATTATCGGCTAACAGTTGGCAATTTGTTGTTAATGAAGTGTTTTACGTGGCGCAAGTTACGTTCGTGATATCTTGTGCTGAATGAGTTGGGTGTCTAGCGAGTAGTTTACGGGGCGTAAATTAAGACACCTAGGTGAAGTATTTCTGGTAAACGAATGGTGTTTGTGGTTGGTTTTATTACTTACTGGCTTCACGGCTTTGTTTACGTGTGAAGAAATTCAAAGGTAGTGGTTAGACCCTAGTCTATGTCCCTTGAACTCTCACCGTCATAATCTATGTGGCTAATCCTGACTTCTGCTGCTCTTTCGTATCTACTTTACCCGATATTTGGCATCTTGACATCGTAAGCCGTTGGCTTTCGCACCCCACTCGGCGAAGGAAACCTATCGCTTGTTGGGTCTCCCGCGGGACTGGTTTCTGATAGCGGCAAGTCACTCTCTTCCCAGTACGTGACCAATCCAGCGCAGGCGAGCCTCTACAATGTTATACGCGATGTCTCACATGCCAAGGCTGCCATGGATGTACTAGTTACATGTTCTGATGACTTATTAATGTACCCAGTTTCGTACCAAATTATGTATACGTTGTTGTGGAGAAATAAATAGATTATTTATTTATTATTTAGTTACTGGTCAATCGTGTAACACCGCATACACCACAGCATATCTATGCCCCATCTTGGTTACGCATACATGGTGGAAAAAATCGTCACTCATACAACATGGGGTTAAAATAACCCATCAGTAAATATGTAAGAATATTATTCAAATATTAGGTAGGTACCCTACCTAAGGGTTGGTCGCAAATTAGTAATAAACATAACATGAATCCCAATTATTTAATTAGCTATAATCATTAAAAAGAACCTAAAAATTAAACAGCAACCTCTAATAATATAAAAAAATTCATTCAATCTAAAAAGAAATTTCACATAGAGCGTTTATTTTTAACATTTATTAGTTCTAAGCTAATATTACAAAACTAGCAATATTTCGCTTTACGTACAAAAAACATAGAGATCACAAACTTTGCCCATTCTAGCGAGATCATTCCCTTACGTTGCTAGTACCATCCCATAGCTACAACGTGGGGTTAAACTCCCTGGGTTGATTTTTATGCTCATGCACACACGACCGCGGTACTCGCATCACTGATCCAAGGTCACGAATCAAAGCAGTAATATTTAACACCCAACTACTGTGAATTTCAACTGAATTGCCCGATTGTTACTTAAGAATTGACGTATTTTGCACGGGCTGGGGTTAAAAATACCCCACCTTGTTCGCCGAAAAGAAAAAAGAATTATTCCACTTCAATTACTCCACACCGCTCCGAAACCCAACCCGCGACTCATTTATTTTCATTATCGCGAAAATAGCAACCGATAACGGTATAAAACGTTGGCCAATAAAACTCGATCAGTTTATAAATGAACGCGTTATTAGGTTAAATCTTAATTTATATAAGTCCGGCCATAAAGCCCTCCACACTTATAACAACAGATTAGTCGAGCCATTCCGCGCTCCGGAAGCGAACCGGCAGCTGAGTTATCGTGCCGTCACACCGGTGCGATGGTAACGCGACGCGGTTCGATGGAATTGGAAATTGAATGGAATACTTTTTTGGGTACCTTAACTATTTATCGTCAGAGAAATTACGGTTTTACTACAGTAAATCCGTAATTTTTCTGACGGAATTTTGTTTTTCCGAAAACGTTTCTGCTTACTGGGTCTTCTATAATTTAAATTATATCGGTAACTCAAATGACGTATTTTTGAAATTCCGATTCATTAGTTTAGCCGAAGATAACAACGTTAGAAGATTTAATTTCCAGAAAAAGGCAACTCGACATTATATTCCAGCTTGTCTATCAAGGGCTGCAATGCTGACCGCACTTTGCATGTACCTGAGCGCTCAGCCACCATCATTGCGGCCGGCAATGCAGTCATGTACTAAATTATTTCCCAATATTATTTAATTTTTTTTTATTTTGACATTCCAAAAAGTCTCTACTCCTCCACCCTATCTGTGTGGTGGTAATCGAGTGTCTAAGTTACGAGCCCCATGGATTACGCGGCAGCCAAGTTATGGCACGGCATTATGGTTATGGCCAGCAATGCAGTCATGTACTAAACGATTTCACAATATTATTTAATTTTTATTATTTCCAGATTCCAAAATGACTCTCCAACCCTGTGTGGTGGCTCGTCGAGTCTCTAAGTTACGAGCACCATGGATTACGCGGCAGCCAAGTTATGGCACGGTGGCTTACGGTGGCCGCGGACGAATTTACCGCGCGTTCAGTGAAACCTGTAAGCTTAACTCACCCTGTGTAAACACCCTGTTTCTCTGGCCCAGTTTGTACGGGCCAAGTGTATTTTTTACGATATTTAAAATTTAAATTGGATTGTTGGTCATTTTTCAGATTGGACATTAGTATCGGAAAGGGCCCATTCCTACTTTAATATTTTCCAAATATATAAATTAAAAAAATCAACCGAAACATCACAGCACGTACAATTTAGAAATAAATAACAATTACTCAGCGCACACGAGTCTTATATCACACTAACTAACAACCGGAAGTCGGGAAGTAACGCGGCGCGCTGGCAACACCGACATAAATTCCGCTGAACACGGCAGGTATTATTTACGGCGACTGGCCACCCCGCAATTACAGCGTTGGTAATGTGGCAACACTGAAATATCGCGGCTGCGGAGTGAGCCGTGAAAAATAGCAGTGTTGCCAGCGCGACGTGGAAAGAATTGTGGCTGTTGAAAAATTAGTTCCGTAACGCTAACGTGGGAGTGCAGATGTGGAAAATGTGTTTTTGTAGCTGCTGTTGTCTGCTTTTACGGGTAGGTAGGTATTAAATTTGGAAAAATAAATTCTAGTAATCTATATCTACATATATACATAGTATATATAAAACAAAGTCGCATCCCGCCTATGTATGATTGTATGTATGTACGCTTAGATATTTTAAACTACGCCACGGATTTTAATGCAGTTTTCAGCAATAGATAAAGTGATTTACGAGGAACTTATAGGCAAGAAACAAAAGGGTAGGTAGGTGTAGAGTAGGTATGGGGTAGGTGTTGAGCAGGTGTAAGGTTGGTGTAGGGTAGGGGTAGGGGTAGGGGTGGAACGCCACGCGAAAGAAGTCGCGCCAGGTACATTAGTTTATAAAATACGAAGTCTGACCATGAATATTATGAGGTGTCGCCTTATAGCGGAATTTTTTAGAACTTATTTTTTACAATGGCAACAGAAAGTAACAGCAACAGTAGCTCCATCTTGACACTCTTAACATAACTTGGCTTATATTATGGCATTAACTAGGCTTTATAAAAATAACAGAGAAAAGTTAGAAACGCATGATAGGCTTTCTCATTTTTCTCAATGTTACTGAATTGGTAAGTTAATCAAACCTCTTTATAAGTATGTCGATCCTTCGAACAGCACCTCCCTCCAATTGGAATTAAGGTTCCTCTCAACAATATCCGCCTTGTTAGGAAACCTTAAGTGGAAAGGGTTGATACTGTATTATATTCAAGCCATCCGGACACCACTCGGCCAACTTTTGTAACTTACAGCTATAACGACATCTACTTATAATAAATAACGCTAATAACATTAGGAAGGGAGCAAAATGTCTCTATCCCATCCATTCAAAGTAACAGTACAAGTTAACTCACAAACAGAAATAACCCTGGTGAGTAACGACAGCGCCGCCGTAAAGGCGGAAAATAAAAAAGCACACCACCATAAAGCATGTTTTATTGCGTCGATCAATAATATTTTATAGCAACATTCAATAACATCTAGAACGCGAGTTAGTCGAGCGCATAAAGCAATAATTACGGGGCCCCGTACCCCGTAAACGAGATTTACGGGAAAACAGTGAGTCTGCCGGTCCGGAACAATCCCCCCGACTATAAAATTCGCTACACACGTTTATCTCGAGCTCGGCTCTCAATAAACAAACCGAGGAAGCGAACGGATAAAGCCGAAAGACTCGCATATATCTCGCGGGGCAATAAAATAAATCCGACCCCGGCACCATAATAACATTCGGAGAGCTGAATTATTTTCTAATCCGCCTTCGGGAAGCTAATAGTTCGCACGTGTCTGGAGGCTGGAGTTAGGGCGCTGCGTCCCGGCCGTCCCAAGAAAAACATGAATTTCCGCGCAGTAATGCGAGCTTAACGCGGACACCTTAATAATTGTCAAATAAATTCGGCGCAAAGCTGCGCTGGAAAAAGCGGTGCAGCGCATTAGACGCGCTCGCGACGTAATGACCTCGTAAAGACGGGACCCGAGCAAAGACGCGCCTTTTATTAGCTCCAACTGGCTCGTAGCCTCCGGGGTTTAGGTGACACCCCGACCCTGCAGACACCCCTCACCTACAACTGATAAAAACTCCAAGAATTTGGCCAGTGAAGTCCTTCCTGGATGACACAAACGAGATGATTATATTATTATGATGCTATACCAAAAAGAAGAATTTATTATACGGGTTGCGCTCTGAGTTACCCCGATACGAATTTTAAAAACACCCCCAGATTATCATGATCAATGAAGCAATCCGTCTCCATAAATCGCGCGAATTTATCAAACAAATGGACGGAGCATTATAAAACAAAGGGGGCCAAAATTTCATCTCAACCCGGCTGATGCGAGACATAAATAACGGCTCATATTTTCACGCCATTTCAACTCTGCCCTCCACAAAGGAATGCGCGTCTGTTTGGATTAATGTACCTTCATACATTTATACCCGGCTCTTGTGCTCAACAAGCCGAGATCACGTTTAACGTCGCCCGTAAAACAAGACAAAACCAACCTCATCGATATGCATTTAAAGTCCTTTTTTCATTCTCGCGTGAAATCGAGTTGAGTCCTTTTCTAGTTTAGGTGGTGATGAATTTTCCGCAAAGTTCTTCCCGTGTCTATCTGAGCACTTTGTAAGATAAAAATGTGGACGGCTCGGGGCATAGATCAAGCCTGTCTACGGCGAGGCAGACAGACAAAAAGTGGCTGCTGTGAAGACAGGTGCTACATTAGCCTGGAGCGCCGAGCTGCAGCGCCGCAGCGCGACCCGACTTGACGTCGCTTTATAAAGAAATGCTTTATAATGATGTCCCCTTTTCTTAAAGGTGGATATAAGCGTTAAATGGTTATTGACTTCAATGAACATTATAAGGTGTAAAATCCGTGCAATTGTTAATTGTATCAATGAAATAACTGTAATCTGCTTCTCTATTTCAGTGTGCAATTTCAGCTTATTTATTTTTTATTTTACGTACTTATTTATTACTATTACTTAAACGAAAACCGCCCTCAGATACTATAAGAACACGCGCCTAAAGTGTTGTAAAGGGTGTCCAGCGGGAATTTTTCAAGTTTAAATCATTGTTACTCGTTTATTAGAAGGGGATAGGTGCGCGGGAGGGGTAGCGTTCGTTGCGTCGTCTTTGCGGATTTGTTAGTAAACATGAGTCATTGGGCGGGAGCGCACCGCGCGTTTGCGGTAGAGCAATATTTAAAGTGTGGGGAATCGTTGATTCGAGCGCGTCGTGCTTTCTGTTCCCACTTTGATATTCGGCGATTAAACGATGGTCCGAGCACGCAGCTTATATGGTCGTGGGTGCAAAGATTCCCACAAGATGGGACAACGGTTAATAGGCTGCCAACAGGACCGTCTACGTCAGCAGCAAAGCTAGAACGTGTGGCACAGGTACGACAAGAAATCGTTAGAAATCCAAGGAAATCAGTGAGAAAGATTGCGGCCTCTACAGGCATTAAGAAGTCGACTGTACACGTGATTTTGAAAAAAATAATAAAACTGCATCCATATAAAATGCAAGTCGTCCAAAAACGAAATGACAGCGATTATGTTTCAAGAGAAACGTACGCATTCCCTCAGAGCTTTGTTCTCGCGTATTTGCCAATATGAGGGTTCGCTTACAAGAGTGTATTGCGAGCAATGGACGTCACTTGGAAGACATTATTTTTAAGAAGTGAAATCCGCAGACACTTGTTTTATTTATAAAATATTCTAAACTTATGTTTTAATTTTTTATTTAATATTGAAATCAAAAAATTCCCGCTGGACACCCTTTATAATCTAAATATAATTGAGCTTCTATTTATAGTACATAACAGGCCATTAGTCCCTTCGCTTCCCTTTCATTTACTTATTTTATATTAAATGTAACCTTTGCTAGCGAGTTCGCTAGTTTACCTAAAGGGATGGAATAAATGAACCCGATGGAGAATAAAAGGTAGATTATATTCTAATCTCCATAAAAATTCAGTATCGATAATTAGGCCAATAGTATCGTCGCTCCAAATTGTTCAAAGGGACACTTTTATTACTATTTTTTTCATCCGTTCTTTTACTTTTATAATATTTGTGCAACAACTGTGGTTGTTGTTACATAAATTGTAGATAATATCGGGCTTCTACATCCACAATTCTCTTGTACACAAACTATTCCTCCCATTTTCATATTCTAAATAAGAAGTCTCAGGTATCTTCACACATGACAGTTGAATAGGGCCGCCTCCACTTGTTTAAAATTATATGAAAACTCCGTAAACGTATTCAGAGCATCGCTCGTCTTGCGTACCCTTAAGCAGTAGCCGTTTAAAAATCAAAACCCGCTTGCATCGCATCACCCAACTGTTCAATAGACTGACAAAAATAACCCTTCTACACGGTCCATCCATCACGTGTCCTCAAGCCGTAGCTCATGCATACTCGTCGGTCGTCTGCAGTTTTAAATTGAATAAGAAATAAATCTTGTCACTTTTTAAGGGCTTATTGATGGCGTCGCTGTGCCAGTCGCTTGCTGCTTTGATGGGGAAGATACGTGTCTTGAAACGCTAACAGGAGCGCGGCGGATGTCGGCTAAGTTGGAGGCGGTTGCTGGCTTTAGAGCCGGATTCGCACCAGCACTAGGTTAAGCTGAGCGCAGTTTGTCATGATTGCTCTCGTATTCACGTATGTCGTAAGCATACCTAATCTAATAGAACGTTGTTTCTTAAAAAAGAAAATGCGTTAAAATATAAATGGTTTGGTGAATTTTGTTGTAGTTTTATTATTACTTAAACTAAGGTTTTTACAATTTTGCCGAAACAAACCATTCCGGAAGACTTCGTAATTTTTATATACATGTCCTTAATGAAACTTGACACTTTCCTAACTCTATCTTCCTAACACGTCATCTTTTTTAGACTTAAAGGATGTGGTGTTAATTGGTCTTACTTTGAACATTTTAATTTCCTAACTTGTCATCATTTATTAAAGCGTGTCTCTTACTCCTGGCAAGTCAATTTCATGTGAAGTTGGCTGGATAAGCCTTGTAAGCTCTTAACGCTTTCGCTGTGAAAAAATTATCAGATATCATGAATAACCAAGCTCACAATTCTACAAATATCTACATTTTGTCCAGTAAGTAGAGCTTGACTATTTCATAGATTCAAACATAGCTCTATCAGATAAAATGATCGACTGACATCAGCCCTAAATGTAGCATCGATCGAGCACTGAATCCAGCCTGTGTCATGCAAAACCTAGTTCTATGAAATATTGTGATCTTATCCTGAAAATTTGTGAAGATATGAGGGCCTGAAAATTTTTGGAAATGCTTCCAGAAAAGGTAACTTTTTACTCCGCTTGGCGGGGGCACTTCCATGCCCCGAGATACATCTGAAAATTGAAGATTTCTGTTATATTATAAAACAAATCTTCTTTGCATTAAAGTTAGCTTATATTGTCGTTATAAAAACGAAAAGCTAATGCTTCATACACAACAAACACGCTAAGTAATAAATAATGAAACTGGCCATAAATAGTGCATTTACAATTAGGTTAATGATATTTGCATGGTCCACTGAGAGATGATTTAGTACTTGTACAGTCGCGCTCATAAATGCATTACCACTATCAGAAAAATCTTTTGTAGCTACTGCCACATACAGGATAGGTACATTGTTAAACAAATGAAATTGGCTATTAGCTTTCCCTTAGGAACCAATAACGAATTCTTAAACTGCAGGTTTTTGAAATTTTTATAAATGAAAATTAAATTAATTAATTTCCATACTTTCTCTTTTAATTAATATATTTTTTGATAATAAAGCCTCAAAATGTAATTTTTAATGTAGTAGGTAATAATGTATGGTTACAATAAATTTAAAAACATTTGCACATAATGTAAATTTATTGAAGTCGATTGTGACTTTTATACAAACCTTTGTAACTTTTAAAAGTAAAACTGCCGAAGTGATTTTGAATTGTAATAAAAAAATAACTACAAGCTATTTAGATAATATTTTCGAACAGTATGCTACATGCTATAAAACCTTTTGACAGCTGCAAAAGAATTTGTCTTTTAAGGTGGTAATGCACTTATGAGCACCACTGTACTTGTAAATATGTTTTGCAACATTGTAACCAGTTAACCACACTATTTCTTTATAGTTTATAATACTTAGTAGTTGTTGTAACTCGCATATCACAGGGTGCCACCAATCGAGTCCCGAATCCAGTTACCGGCGTCATCATTCACGTGAAGAAGTCAAAAACAAACATATAAAAACAAACAAAGTTGAAAACTCAATATTAGTGTAGATAAAATCATTTACTGCTTTAAGAAACATATGTTATTCAAAGTAAAAAAGAACAATAACGATAGGTATATTTGCATCTATTCGGTCTTTACTACAAACCACGGCTGCGGACGGTTGTCATGTAGAGGCAGTTAACTATCCAATATTTTTGGTCTATAGGTTCTGCTGACAAACTACGGGTTGCACAGAGAGCGATGGAAAGAATAATGCTCTGTATAACTTTAATGAATCGTATAAGAAACGAGTGGATCAGAGGAAAGACAAATGTGGTGGACGTTGTGAGAGAGATAGAAAGCCGGAAGTGGAGATGGGCGTCACACACCTAGAATGGATTACAGCCAGCCGGACTCTGGAGTGGAGACCACGCGCTGACACCCGCGGTAGGCTCCCTTAAGATGGACCGATGATATCCGCCAACAAGCCAGAATAAATTGGCTACAGATAGCTCGAAACAGACAGGCGTGGAAGCTTGGAGAGGACTCACTATGGGCTGATATGACGATAATGATGAACGGACACATACGATATTTAACATTTGATAAAGGGAGCGATTGGGTAAGGACATACACAAATACGTTTCGCTTACGAGAAAAGTATACTAATTAGAGGATGTTCTAGATTCACTACGAAAAAGCATACAAACAACTCAACACTTATATGTCCTCAACTCATTGCAAATACATAATTAAATTAATTCAAAAGGCCGCGCCATATAGACAGCAACAATTTCAAAATCAATCCCAACGACGTAGAAAACACAAGTCATTTCATTAACGAGTAGGTGTAAATGTATTTAACCTTCCATTAACATCACGCGTAATAGTATACAATCAATGAAACGCTGTCAAACCAAACAGCTGTGTCCTAGATTGCGGTGACAAGATTACATTTGCAGTTTATAATACAGCAATCAACATACAAGACGTTGGAATATTTAATGAAGACAACAGCAAAGGAATCTTTGTATCGGAATACAAACAGACGAATTAATCAATCACAGAAAATATCTATTTTATGCAGGAAGCTGTCAATAATATTGATATCTACACCCACTCTATCGTTACCAATGCAACAATGACATTAAATAATTCTGTCATATAGTTACCATTCATTTAATCTATACAAAAAGTTTATTTAAAAGGTGCCTAAGCGATTACATTTTTTATCTTTGAGTATTTTATCAAGAGGAACAACTAAAGATCTGAGGGTAGTAGCAGAGAGAACTGGGGGGGGGGGGGGTGGGGGGGGGGGGGGTATATAAATAAAAATAATAATTGCATCGGGATTTATTCCCAACTCGTACTACTTGTACTCGTAAACCAAGGTATACAGGTACCCGAAAATAGATTTTTAAAATATCAAATAACACCAATAGCTTAAAACTTTAAGTGACTTGGTGTTGCTGATGTCCATAGGCAGCGCAGTGACCATTTTCCATCAGGCGGCCCCCTTTCCTATTTCGTCTGCCGTATAACATAAGAAATCTTAGTTTGTTATTTATCTATAATTTTTACGTGTAAGTAATTTGATTGGACTCCTAAACAGTATTGTATTTAAATGAGAAAAAATTATAAAACATACATTCCACCACAGTTTAAAAAGCATAATATAATTAAATCACAGTCTAAAAATATTTTCTAATATTTGAATTATTAAATGAAGCTCTACCTAGAGACAATCACATAGGTATGAAACCAATATGTAAGAAAGTTTGTTATTATTTAACCGTAGGACAATAATGTCACTATTCTATATTTTCATCCTATTAAAAATTATGGATTCCATTGGCAATACACAGTCACAATATCTATTTTCGCATACAAAATCTCTGTAATGATATACACTTACTTATTTCACTTATAAGATTTATCGCACTAAACCGGTCCAATAATCGATCTACTAACAAAGGACTAGCCATCGACTTCTTTTATCTGTCAATCAGAGGCATCGATTGTCTAGATCCAACTATGGATTGACAAATTTAGTTTTGCGGTCGATGGTAATCTAAAGACCCCATTTTTGCGTACGGTTTAGAGACAATTTTGATTGGTAGTAATTCTTATCAATGATAGGACAATCTTGTTGGAAGCCAATGACATGACAGCAGATCAAGATAGAAAGAGCTTTGCGGCGTCATGGCTTCTGAAGCGATAGGGTTGAGACGAATGTCCGACAGTCATTCGCTGACTGTTACCGAGATAATTTAAGAGTACATAGTGTTAGGTTTCTTAGTATATGGGTTGGGACAATGGCATTATTGGCCAAACATTAAATAACAATAAGGATTTTTTTAGACTAACCAGGCATTTGACCGCCATCTTACCTGGTGGATGCGACCGAATATGGAGCATGTCTGTCTATTCACTGTAGCCTTGAAGGCGTCAAAATTATAATGATCAGAGAACACACGCGCAGGCAACGTTTTCCATGCCTTAGCCGTACGTATTATAAAGGTTGAACGAAGTCCGATTTTGGAAACTCAATTGAAAGATTTATTTACGCACAACCGATTAAGGATCACGAACTACATTATTAGGATTGACTAAAGAAAATGTAATGCAAAATAAGAAGTAATGTAATGTGGCTTAAATGTGGCAAAGTGTTTACAAATCAGAAACCTTTCACTTATTCGCTGCATTCGTTTATTTGTGTCTGTCGGGCTAATACATTACCCTCATTTTAGGCTGTCGCTCTCGGACAAAATGACGGCCCGAATGAGCCGGCAGCGATAAAAAGTGTTCATTTATTACATTCATTACGATAGCATTACAGATGGCGGGCGATTGGTTAAGTATTATCCAGTAGCTGATTTCGTATCGACAGCTCTTCGTACTGTCGGCATAAATAAAATTATTGAATATGTATAACAATTTACTCGGATTCTTCAATTAGTACGAAAAAAGATACAAATACGTAACGTGAGTTAAAAATATCCTCCACGATTCTTTAAATTTTTTTGGGCTTTAAAAATAGAGGTTTATTAATATTAATAATATGTTATCACATAACAGTTCATTTCGGCCTCTTGCTGGACTTATAGCCGACTGAACTTTAGACCGATAAACTTACCAAAGATTTATATGCAGTTCGTACATTGTAGACACTATTCTGAGCAACCGGTAGCCACAACCGGTTGCCGGTAAATGATATGCTTTAGACAGCATCAGATATTTCACTCAAGATAATATTGACGTCGGCGCAATCAGCTCACAATGGCCCCTTATAAAAAAGCTAATGTATTATCTCTAGAGATATAAATGTAAGATAATCGGATAAACGAAACCTTAGCGGATGAGGTGACGTCAAATACCGTTAAAGACTGCAGATTAATAAACACCAATGAGGTACAAACAGGGGCACCGACATAGCTCGAAGGATTACCAAGCTTAAGTAAGAGTGGGCAGGGCTCCTAGCTCGCAGAACTAATGCCCGATGGGGCAGTAAAGTGCTCGAGTAGCGACCACGTACCGGAAGACGTAGCGTGGGTAGGCCTCCCACTAGGTGGACCGACGACCTAGTAAAGAACGCAGGTTGTCACCTGCTGGATGCGGAAGGCATAAGACCGTTGAGGGAGGCCCATGCCCAGCGGTGGGCATCTTCCGGCTGATATGATGATGATGAATGAGGTACAAACACATATTAATAAAACTAATTTTTTTTAGAAACCAGGTAATCAGATAGGTAGACAAGATCTGGTTGCTGACGTACTGAAGGTATCTCAATGAATCTCCGCATTTATTTTTCTTGCTGCACTACACAGAAGACCGAAACATAGGAGTTAAGTCAGTTAATAGTTAGGCTGACTGAACATAGTCATAATTCGCTCAGCTAAAGACAACTGCAGCCTTTCAACGTCAGCCTACTGCTGGATTTTACTCATCAGCAACCGATACCCAGTCATCACGTGCTGTCTCGACAGGTATCAGTCTTCAGTGCTTTATGGAAAACAGCTTTGGCAGTGGAGGGACATAGCAATTGCTTATTTGCAACGTGTCGCGGACTTTTAGAGGTGTGTTGCCCCAGTTTCAGCTCCTGTTATTTCTAATGTCCGTAGGCAGTACTGACCACTTTCCATAAGGTGGCCCGCTTGCCTGTTTGTTCGCCGATTCGGGTTATTTTCTTACATACAGTCACCACCTATAAGTATAATTCAAGGACCGATTTTGATTCAATCACCTATTTGACTGACTACTTTAATCACTATCTGCACACCACGCTCCAAAACCACTTTATCGCGAATCACTTACATTGCGGCGTCTACAAACAGCTGATATCTCAAGAACTTCGCTAAACTTAGTAAATGCTGAGTCTGTTTTCACTCAGCAAATCAAGTGCTCAAGTGTTTCACGATTTCGACGCTCACTTTGATGTTGGATAACCATGCAATTCCTACACGTTGTATCGGTAAGTGTCTCTCTAATGGTACCTATTGTGTACAATTTGGAGATTTCTTTTTCATTCCTTTTCTTCTCAAGTCCGGTAGTAGCTGTGGTCTGTTGATGATAATCTTGATTGACATAGTCATCTATGATGTTGATTGTAGAGGTTATTGATTTTAAAGATACTATTGATTAATCTCTTTTTTTTCTCTTTTATTTTTCGTAATCACCTGTATTATAAAATAATCATTAACAAAAGCCGTGATGTAACGTGTGGGGATTAACTCCTAAGTTATAAGTCCTTAAGAGTAAGAATTCTCGTTATTATTTCTAACGTTAAAATAATTTTTTTTGTTGAAAATGAAACAATGAGGTTCATTTAGACCAACTATTACCAGTTTGACCTTTCACAATAAGCCCTTAAAAATTTAAATTTGTTAGGATTGGTTTGTACCAGTTGTCAAAAATAAATTACTAATACGTTTTGTTTTCAGAATGGAATACTGGTTTATTACTATGACAAGGTCCATAAAATGATTAAACCATATTCGTGTCGGTGTGGAGCTCGGAGCTGTTCGAGTTGACTGACTTCTTAGTCAACTGCAGCGGGTTGCCCAGGCTCTTCCTCGGGTTCTTCATCGTCAGCCTTTTCGAGATCATTTTTTTCTTCACTCTTAAGGGCTGAATCTTTGGCTATATTCCAGACACCACACGTTCAACGACTATTAGTTCAAATAGGTACGATGGACTGACTTCACCATGATTTTCGGAGAGACCTTGATCACTTAGGTACTTTTCTATAATAATCAAGTGTTATTTTCATGCAAATAAAACATGTCATACATGTGTCAACACTGATAAGTGAATATAGCAATCTTTCCCTTAGAACTTAAAAGGGAAAAGTAAGTGATCAAAGTCTCCCTGCTAATCAAAGTAACATCAGTCCACGGTAACAGAAATGGTTCAAAGCAATACTACAATGAATTTCCCTTAGAAGAAACATCATTCTTAATACTTTTTATGCTAGGAAGTAAAAACAAAGCATCTTGAACATCATAGTGTAACTAGATCGATTTGGAAGCGTTCCAAGTATTTTTAGACAAAAAATTATTTTCGATTCGCACATTCACGTAAGGCAAGTAGGTCAGTAGGGTTCAGTACAGCGGAAAATTCTGTAGGTGGTGGACGATACAATATTTCAGTCTTCAAATTTTAGGTCAATGTACCAATTTGTTGTGACACAAAATTAACTGCACCAGAAACCTTGAATCTTTCATAAAATCGTGTTGTTGTGTAGTTTGCTTGTGCTTGTGTATAGTTTGTACGATCAGTGTCAAGGATATCTTTGTCATGCGTCCTCAACCATTTTTTCTATATTATCAGATTTTTACAATGAATTGAATAGAAGATATGTGCAAATGGATAAGTTATCGAATGTTCTTATATGATTTGGGTATTTTTAATGTTGTGTTTTTATACTGGTAAATCAATCAAGAGATTATTAGAACTTTCAATTTGTGTGACAATGTAAGCGATAGTGAAAACCTGAATATATTTATATTAGTTCCCAATAATGCATAATCTAGCATCCGATTCATAGTTTTAAAATAGATCCATTAACGTTAACACTACAGCTTCACTCACTTGTAATTCAGAATACCAAGTTTTACGTGACATAAATTTCAATTTTGTGCCAAGTGCCGTAAGTCGACGCATGCGTCAACAACTGTGATTCATTATAAGAATTCATTTTGCCCGGTTTCTTATTTACTGATTATTTTTCATTTAATATTTCTTAAAAGTTTTCTTGTTATCACTTTTCATGGTGTTTAACATATCAAATGATAAAAAAAGGCAATTCGGTAACAATCTTTTCTGTAATTGACCTTCTTGCAAATCTTGTCTGAATCTTCTGTAAAATATGGGGGAAGGTTCAATAAGTATCAAAAACAATATAACTTGTATCACGGAAAATTCCCTGTCGGTTATTTGCAAGACATATGTTCATATTTATGGCGGACTTCGTTAGCGCGCGATATATCATCCTAATCCATGCCTTTGATCGCTTGCGCAGAAATCAGGATTTATGAGGATGATGTATTTTGAAGTTGTCTCACTAAATAGAATAAGATACCTACAAATAAAAATTGAAATTGGTTAGCAGCATATACTGAGAACCTGACAACATGCGTTACAAAGATTATGACAACGAACGTAATCAACAATTCTATTCAGCTAATTTGAAACCATTATTTTGACAAATAAAAACATACAAGGTCGCCACTTTTAGGAGTATTTCTTAATACCAATGTCAAAGCGATGAGGTTGACCAAAATCTTCCGCTGGGAACCGTGAGACTGGTTGAAAAGCCTCGGTGGCACCACGGTATGTTATTGTCAAAATATATTGTCAAATCTTTCATTGATTACAAATCTGCATAAATAGAAAAAATAGAATAATTTCTTGGTATAAATAGAATACTTACGCCGTATAGATTTTTATAGACATGCAGCTAAATGATCACTCATGTTGGAGGCTAAGATATATATTTATCACCGCAGCGGTAATTAAGTAATGCAATTAAACCCATATCTACACGTTGTACAAGTGTAAAATACCCTTTCAATTATAATCTATCCACTACTGCGGATCATTAGTTACCACACCCTACACTCTAATAACACCACACAGTGTTATCCCATAATTTGTCTAATAAAAAACACACATCACTTATAATTACGAATGGGCTAATGACCCAATTTAGAAATAAAATACATTTCATGGACTATAACAATTTGTCAAATTGTGTAATACTAGCTAAAACAGTAAGGGAAATAGCCGTTGTGACATTTTCACACAATAAACAGCTGCTATTCGATGTCTTACGAGGACAACATGCAAATAACAAAAGCTTTTAGGTTAATTAATTAAATATTGCTGAATATGATAATTGGATTAGTGCAGTTTGTTCAGTGTCGAATGAAACACAGGATTGGACAGTAGAGTCTCGTAATGGGTGGGAGCAACCTGCAATAGTTGTTTTATAGTGGTGTGAAATTAAATGAGAACAATAAATTAAATTTAATATATACAAGGAAACGGTGTCAAGTGTGAATCAACTATGGCTGAAGAAGGCTTTGAGTAAGTTCATTTAGTTAATACCTATATTAAATGCAGTGTTAATGTTGGCTAATGAAATTTAATTTGGTTTGGTTGAATTTAGTTTGGTTGGTGTGATGTTCTATCCCGATACACAAGTGTTATTTCCTGTAGTGGTAAATTTTGATTGCAAATTAAAATGTATTCAAACTTGTTTCGCTTTTTAAGCGAATTTTAATCCCACAACAATTTTAGCTCAGTTTCAATAAACTGTATATTTCTTTTAACAGACACCAAAATGATGGTCAAGGCATCAAAGTGTATGGTGAAGTTTCTTTAAGGAAACAACGAAGAAAACGACAAAAGGTAATGCTTATAAAAATGATAATGGATTATGCACAAAACTGTTCACTTCATGGGCTAAAATACGTAGCAGAGAAGGGGCGTAGTTTGGTTGAAAAGTAAGTGAATGAACACAATAATATTCATTATTTAAATACTTATTCTTTGTTTTAGGCAGGCACGTATAATTCTGCCTGGCACTTCTTGTTTGATCGATAACATCGTAAGGAAACATCCATATAATCTTAGAGCAAATTAGAGAACCTTGCCATTGGTTTCACAATCTGACTTTGCGGAGAGGGGTTGCCTCATTGTGAAAATGGGTGGTTCTTTGGAAATGTGTTCTCCGCGTAATTACCATGGTATTTGAAAAATCGCTAAATTTAAGTAAATCACACAAACATTTTGAAAGCTTATGCAAATCTAAATAACATATAAAAATTCGACACGTAGCGGATCTATGCTTTTGCTAAAAATATATATATAGAATTTGCGGACCATGGAAATTACAATAAAGACCCACGGAAAACACCCAGCAGATAAAATGTATCTAAACTAAACACCATATCAGATATAAAGTTAAGCTCAAATAATAGTTAGTTGAGGTAGTATTAAGAAAAAAATGCATTAAAAGTTTTAACTATATTTAGCAAAAAATAATAGCTTAATTCAATAAACATAAAAATAAACTCAGAGGAGGAACATAAAAGTAATATAATTAACAAATTTATGATATAAAATTAATTATTCCCATAACATGCATATTATACATATATCAACACGATAATAAAAATTACAAATATTTGGTAAAGGTATCAACATGTACGAAATCTAAATACTCGCACTAATAATCTTAGTTTTCAGTAAATTTAGTCTTCAAACAATTACGGTTAAAATAAAATGCCTTAAAACAAATAGTTAAACAATCCCTAATATACTTTTTTGGACTTTTTACGAGTATTTATTAGATTCGAATTAAAAAACTTCAATTCTTGAATAAACTAACGATCAACGCTACCAAAACACAGACGTGTTTGTGTTCCGCTAAACGGGTCCATTTCATATAGCTCCGACTTTCCGGAATGTATTTGTGGAAATCACCGACAACCTACAGCTCCTGGGTGTTGAGTTATTAACCAATCTCAACATTGGACAATACATCGAATCAGAAGCAAAGACTGCTGCCAAAAAACTTGGAATGCTCTCGAAGGTCAAGCGGTACTTGACTTCAAGGCAGTTGTATCAGTTCAGTTATATCTAGCACAAATCCGATCTTGCATGGAGTACTGCTGCCTCCTCTGGGATGGACCAGCTACATACCAACTGGCTGCTTAGGATTCGGTGGAGAACCGTGCAAAGAAGTTATGATCCGCAGTAGATTGAAGCTAACCTGCGGAGTCTCGAGCATTGGCGTAGGGTTGCGCGTTTGTCGGTCTTCTACAGGTTGCATTTCGGAGAGTGTGCGAAGCAGTTGCACGACCTCATACCGTCGGCCCCTTTCCCCCATCGGGAGGCGCGATCCGGGCGAGCGCTTCATCCTTATGTTGTGGATCTTCCAGCTATCCGCACGAGCCGCTTTTGTTCAACCTTTATAATGCATACGGCCAAGGAATGAAACGCGTTGCCTGTGAGTGTGTTCCCTAATCATTATATTGTAGACGCCTTCAAGACTAGAGTGAATATGTAATAGGCTGTTCTTAGACAGACATGCTCCATCATCGGCCGCATGATCACGTAGCACCAGGTGAGGTGGCGGTCAAAAGCTTGGCTAGATCAATTATTTAAAAAATATATCAACAAATGCTATAATTGAAATCTGATCGTGATCTTGCTGATCGGAAGTTATGACGAAGTCATCCTTTGGTAAAGTTGCAATAATTTCATCTTGAATGCCTGCAGTATTAACTATTGGTGATAACACTGCTGTCCAAAAACTATTGTCTTGAGGTAAAATATCTTTCATAGAACCGATAGAATCTATGTGATGAGGTGATTCATATGAATGTTGTGGTAGACCTCCTCCTTCTTTAATGTAATACATGCCTAAATGTTGGCCATGTATACATTGTGTAGAAGTTTTTGCACAGTTTCCATTAGGACAGCCTCATTTCCTTAGAGCCAGTAAATTATTTTTGTCTCTATGCCACATAACTTGATGCACTTGCATAGGGTCCTTAAAGTCTTTTGGTAAAAGGAGGTCTCTTTGTAAGATGCTGGCTTCTTCAATTTCATGTAATAAAACTCCTATGAGTGACTGAAGATCTGGCACGTCTTTACCGTGAGACACAATTCTGTCTCTTCAGTACAGCACCAACGCCAACGGGAGCACCTTTCCCATATTTCCCTAGGTATGCATTTCCCTATACATACCTAGGACAAATAAGTCCAGCTAGGTAGGTACAATTTCGAGAAAAAGGTCAATCATCGAACCTAACTCGTTTGGGCAGCGTCGGCAATCTACGCCATATATTTTCATCTTAAGACGAAGGTCTTTGACCAATGTGTGTTGCCAATGATGACCTACGGAACAGAAACGTGGCTGCTCACTATGGGCTTTATAAGAAAGCTCACTGTTACCCAAAGGGCCATGGAAAGGACTATGCTCGGAGTCTCTTTGCGCGATCGATTCAGAAATGAGGAGATCCGCGAGCAAACCAAGGTCACCGGAGTAGCCCTAAGGATTGCTAGGTTAAAGTGGAAGTGGGCACATAGCTTGTAGAACAGATGGCCGATGGGGCAGTAAAGTTCTCGAGTGGCGACCACGTACCGAAGTCGCAGCGTGGGTATGCTTCCCACAAGGTGAACCAACGACCTGGTAAAGGTCGCAGGTACCAGCTGAGTGCAGAAGGCACAGGACCGGCCTTTGTGGAGATCTCTGGGGGGCCTATGCACAGCAGTAGTCTTTTGGCTGAGTAAAATAAAAAAAATAATAGCAGAGTAAAATTTAAAAAAAAATGCCGATATTCAATATTTTCCACTTGATTCGGTGATTGCACGTATTTCAGTACAAACATTATATTTATGCCATTGCAACCAGAAACAAGGTAATTTCCATGGGTTTTATGTAATTTCCATGGTGTTTTATACATGGAAATTACACCATGGAAATCACCAAAATGAATATATTTTGAAATTCCTCGGCATTGAAAAGATCTAACCTGCTAGTTTGTTACTGGTTATCTACATTTAGAAGTTAGGTATTACACCTTAAAACCCGTTTACCAAAAATAGCACAATTAGGTAGCAAAAATGTGACATGGAAATATCTAAGAAATGAGAACCAAAAATTTTAAAATTGTAGAATTTACTCTTACACCGAAAGCGAGGGAAAACAACGGCACAACCACCTCCCATGCAGTTGCGGCGAAACTGTTGATTCACACACACCAATCATGATTCGTCTGTGCCTCGCCAGTCCAGAGCAGTGCCCATCGCAAGGAGTGTAGCGAAAACGTTGCTAGGTGTATTACGTACTTACTTATGCCCTTAAAAAAATAAGTTTCCCTCCGATAGGATTTAAAATTTGATCAGTAAATAAAATGATTTGTCTATTTGAAATTTGTGTACGAATCCGATTAAAATCGTGGGTGATTTAAAAAATATCCGCGCTTTCTCAGAAGACGGCGCACGTGTTACGCGTAAAAATCGTACAAAATTAACCGGATTTAAGGTGTTGAGGGTAAGTTACTCTGATGTACGTGGTTTTTAAATAATGAAATCTATATGACACGATACATATGGAATGTATAAATAATGTAATAGTAGATTTATTCATAAATTATTTGTTTATATAGGAGATATGAGTCTGTTACGCTCAAAAATTGCTCTTCCGAGAATCACCCAAATGATTTCTATCGATCTATGTCATGGGATGTGCTCTGAAGAGTTGTTCAGGCTGTCGTAATTAATTCATTAAAATTATTAAAATTCTATCTGCACCACCTCCACATATTTCTAGAGAGTGTAATTGTATTTTCATTTATATTTTTGCAATCTACAAGAAGATATGCACGAGTACTCATTTTAAATCATTACACTGACTCACAATCGATGGTCATCAGAAAGCAACATCATCATCATCCGAGTGGTCAGTCCCGGCTTCTGTCAAGGTCCTCTTTCCGACTCATTTTCCTCCATTTCACCCGGTCTTGGGCAAGGTCATCATAAAGCAACATTTTGTATATGCCAACCAAGATGCAGACAGACATATTTTAGGCTCAAAATGAAATACGTGGTGGGTTCATTGTCGCTAATCACCTTCACTAAAGGAGATAATGTAACGTCGTTTCACTAGGATTAGAAAGTCTTAACCAAAATATGGTATCTGTTTTAGGCTGTTCTGGCTTCTCACGTTCATCGTGAGCGTGGGGTTGTGCTTCATGCTTATCCGTAACGTGTGGATCAAATGGGTGACCAGCCCTGTCATCGTCAGCTTCAATGAACAAATTGTTCCTGTTGGGATGGTATGTATAGGTGTCGGCGGTAAATAAGGCACATGGCTAGTTCGGCATCGAAGGGTGCCGTCTCTGTAGTTTGTGTTACGTCGCTTGCATATGAAGCCGAAACTAGCCGTTGTGTTTTGTTTACTCAGAATGACCTGACCTGTCTTTAAAATATCTAATCGATTTCTATAATATTTGTTTTGATCGTGGTATGTACCCACGTCTCGGTCTTCCCCTTCCAACGCTTCCATTCCCTCCTGTCATACTTTTTTATTTATTTCATTAATCTTCTTTCATTCATCCTCTCTATATAACCATATCAGCTTAGCATTCCTTTCTCTATCCTCTTCACTACATCTTATTTCACTCCAGCACGTTGCCTTACCTATATTCCTTCTATACTTCTTAACGCTTTTTTTCTACTGTATTTCATACAGAAGTCTTTTATCATAGTCCTTTTGCCGTAATACATTTTTAAATTCTTTCGTTTTTTTCTAGTTAGGCAAGCCAAGCAACAGGTGGCGTGGCGGATAATGGAAGAAACCTAAAATAAACCTTACAGTTATGTCACATAGCATAGTTTATTTCATATGGAGAATTGCGCTCGGGCGACATCGCCGTCACCAAGCCAGGCGCGACTACTGAAAGACGCGATGCGCGTTGCTTAGCGGCGGAGACGTCCTGAAGGCGCGAGCAAAATTTACCGTAACGACTATATGCTATATAACTATAACGTTTAGTTTTTGGTTTCGTTGGTCGTGTCTCTTCTGTATAAACCGCGACATAAGGGCATTTAGCCTGATCGCGTTTCGCGATGGCAGAAAGGGGCCGGCGGAATGAGGATGGAGCATTATCAACGATTTTTCGACTGTCACGTCTCTGACACGTCTCGGCATTAGCACAGTAAGCGCTGTAATACTATAAAAGTAAAATTTATCATTAAATTTCAGGTCCCATTTCCATCTGTGACAATATGCCCGCAAGTAAAAAGCATCTCTTCCAGATACAATTTTTCGCATGAGTACTCAATTATATTAGAAAAATACCTCAATGCTGAATATAACAAATTAAAGTAAGTATTTATACCGAGTGTAATAAGCATATCATTTAGTCCAACTCCGTTAAATTTAAGTTGAATAGGGTAAAAGCCAGATAGTGGCCCTACTTTTCGAAAAAGCTCTTTTATGAAAAAATATGTACTTACTAAGAAATATGCAACATGAATATCAAAACATAGGTCTTTAGTCTTCTATAATAGCCTATTTTCGTAAACATAATTACTATTGGTTTTGAGTAAATCCTGTTTTACATGACCTCTCAAAAGGGGGATAGTTGTCTACTGTGGCGGATAGTTGCGCCACGGCAAAAATGCTTCGGGGGATAGTTGCCTCATGCGAGGATTGCCGCCTCACTATGATTTTGTTGAATATGAACAATGTTTATTATTGACTAATCAAAACATTAATTATTATTGTTAAAATAATTATAGTTTTAATGATATAAATAATAAAATCATCACCATCCGGGCATCTGTCAAGCCGGTTCCGCTTTCCTACATTTTCTTCTCTATTTCATCTGGTCTTGGGTCTCATCTGGACCATGTCATGAGATCCACACCAACCACGATCTGTTTAGAAGATAGCATACGCCGCGCCGCGTAGCAGCGTTTCTTCGAGACTATCCCAGAAGGCAGTCTTCTTGTACTTGAAAGGCATTTTATTCACCTAGAATAAAAGCACAGACAAATACATATTTATTTTATAAAGCAAGAAGTCCCAATAAGTTGAAATAAAACACCAAAAGGAAAAAAAGTGCTTGCTTGTTAAATAATTTTATAATTGCCCCTAGGGGAAGACAGAACCGACGATCCCTGAGGAACTCCCGCGTCGATAGCCTTAAAATCAGACGTGTAACCGTCTAGTATACGGATTGATCGTTGACTCAGAAAATATAATATCCAGGTGCAAAAGCCAGCAAGAATACCGTATGAGGGAAGCTTGCTTAAAAGGGCTGCATGCCAAACCCTGTCAAAGGCCTTGGAGAAATCAAGAGACACAGCAAGGGCATCGGCATGCTTCTCAATGGCCTCCCTCCAAATATGAGTGGCATTCACCAGAAGGTCCCCAGTCGATTGACCACAGCGGAATCGGTACTTGTGATCGCTGAGGAGATCGTTACTTTCAAGATGCGCAAGGAGTTTCTTGTTCAGTGCACGCTTCATAATCTTACAGAGTATGGAGGTAACCGAAATAAGACGGTAGTTGGTAGGGTCCGCGCGGCAGCCCTTCTTGGCTGCACATGTGCAGGCTTCCATGTCTTAGGTACAATTCCAGTCTCTAATGAGAGGCGATACAGGCGCGTGAGAATAGGAGACAACTCAAGGGCACAACTACGCAGGATTATTGCTGGTATACCATCAGGTCCAGACTCAGCAGGATTTTTAAAATCTCTCTCAGTTGTATGCGTATCTCTGCCATAGCGCAATTAGCGCGGGTTGAGGTAGAAGGAGTTTTTCCTGCAGTATCCAAACACGAATTCGCCGCGAAATGAGTAGCAAGTAAATTTGCTTTCTCCTCCGCAGCATGCATCAGTCCCGTCCGGCTTTACCAATGGTGGTAAAGAAGACTGACTAAAATTGGATTCGACCGCTTTTACTAAAGACCAAAACGCCTTACTCCCAGGAGGGTAAGAGGCCAGTTTGGCGCCAATCCAGCGTATGTGATCAAATCGAGCCCTGCGTAGCGTCCCTTTGTAAGACTTGGCGGCGAGGTTAAATGCTTTCTTTAGTTTGCGAGCATCCGGAGACATATGCGCTCAAGCCTCAGTCCAGGCAGAGTATGCCATCTGCTTGAGCGCGACCGCACTCAGCACTGAACCATGGACGAGACTTGCGGTTCATCGCTACGTCAGAATACGGAATAAAATATTCTATACCCTGCCGTATAACCACGGCAACGGCTTCAGCACAACTCGACGGATCGCCCGAAGAGAAGCATGTTTCCCGCCAAGGATAGGATGAAAAAAAGTGACGCATCTCATCACAGTCTGTTGACTTGTATCGCCACACCCATTAGGGGTTGCATGGGGTTTGCTCGGGTGGGGGGTGGGGAATAGACGGATACAGATTTCACCAGACAGTAATCGGATGTACCCAGCAGTGCAGAAACCGATACTGAGTGACTGTCCGGATCAGTCAGTAAGCCCGAGAAGCCGCGTCAGCTGGACTTCTGATCTGTGTGAGTTGACTGTATTGGTGGACTGCATTGAGATTAGACTGCAGGATGGATGGATGTTCGTGAGGTGCATTTTGAGTGGGAGGGCATGCAGCCACTGTTTAACGTTTATCATTTTTTTTTGTGATTCATGTTTGGATTTTTTGAGTGATAGGTTGTTTTAGAAGGATGGAAGTTGAACGAGGTGGCGCTATGCCGACCAGCTAACATGTTCACCATTGCCGCACGGGAAGGTGCCTGACATGGAGACCGCGGGGACGCCCGAATCCTCTCCAGATTGGCTGCCTGGCCCTCTCATCCGTTCACCAACCGGCAAGGTAGAGCAATCTGGGCGGGGATGGCGTAGATGGCGGGGCAGCCCTTCACTGGTGGCTAAGCACCTACTTGGGCTCCCAACTATCTACTGTCGGTCAACGGCGGCACCGTGCTTCGGATGCCGCTGCCAGGCAACCGGTACGGGAGTGGTGAGCAGTAGAAAAAACGGTTGCGCAGAGCGACCACAACTGTCCAGACCCATCCTCCTATAGGGCTATCCCAGGCATCGCACCGAAACACGGCTGGGCGCTTGACGACGCATTAGCCTGGAGGGTGGTGACCAGCCATGGTCGAACCCTACTACCGGAGAGTGCTGTCCATGTTGCACTACTTGGGGATCAAGTGTAGGGCATCTAGAGTCATGAAGTCCAAAAATGGGCTTCGCCTACGGACGCGAACTACATTGATCCCTGAAAATCCCTTATTTCAAATTCAAATTATTTTTCTTAGATTTTCATCCATAGTATTAGTAACAATGAACTAAACCTCGTGTTAGTAACAGTAATTTAAATGGTCAATAATAACAATTCATTCATTGCATGTCATAATAAATAAATTTGGTCAAGTTATGTTCATACCTGGCTGAGTGCCCTTCGCATGAAGCCCTATCTAATGCGTTAACATAGGCGAGTCCCACCGGTTTGTTAATGTGCTGAACACATGCTGTTCGAGGTGGCACGGACGCGTCTTAACAGTGAGATTGCGTAAAAACTATCTACGTATACCTCGGCGAACATAGCCGAAACAGTAACGCAGCAGCCCGAACAACACCCTGAGGAGTCTCGTTGCGCGATCGAATCAGAAATTAGGAGATCCGCAAGCGAACCAAGGTCACCGACATAGCCCTAAGGATTGCCAGGCTAAAGTGGCAGTGGGCAGGGCACATAGCTCGCAGAACAGATGGCCGATGGAGCAGTAAAGTTCTCGAGTGGCGACCACGTACCGGAAGACGCAGCGTGAGTAGGCCTCCCACAAGATGGACCGACCTGATAAAGATCGCAGGCACCAGCTAGATGCAGAAGGCACAGGACCGGTCTTCGTGGAGATCTCTGGGGGAGGCCTATTTCCAGCAGTGGGCGTCTTTCGGCTGATTTGATGACAAAGCGCCCTCCGCTCGCTTTGCAAGTCCAGATCATCATTCAACGTATCCGTGACCCAATGATCCAAATACTTAAATTGTTTCACAAGCTTTAAAGGTGTACCGCTCAATGTTATTTGATGAATATTCCTGTAACACCTATTACCCGCTTATAACACCATAAGCTCACTTTTTGACGCATTGTATCCGACTCGTTGGGCCACAGCCTACGACTTACAAATTCGCAGCAACCTACGTAAGGTACCAATCGATGGGCTCAGCAGCACAATATCATCGGCATAACTAATGTTGTTTACACAGACACCGTTCACGTAACAACCAATATTAGTACTGCTGAGCTTTCCGATCAGCCGGTTTATATACAGGCTGAAGAGGCGGGCTAAGCCCCCCTTGCCGCACCCCGCACTCCAACCCATATACGTCCGAGTGCGCTATAGTCCACTTGGCACTGTTATTTGAATTGTTGTACCAATAACGAAAAACTGATATGATATCTGGTGGCAGGTCAATTTCATTTCGAAACTTTTTCCACGGTATATCATCTACGAGGTCGAATGCCTTTGACAGATCCAGATAACAGGCGTAGACTCTCGTCTTTCTAGCCGTGTAATACTGAACAGTCTGCTTGAGACATAATATAGTATAATATTAATGGGGCAGAATTTTCAAAATCGGTTCATAACCTAGTTCCGGAGATTACATTAGGTACGCTCAACATATTTTACTTCTTTATAGTATTGGTATTAATATAAAGAATAAGATGTCAATGTCAATGTCAAATTGTTAATTACGACTCCAAGGATGTCTCATTAGTTGGTCAAATTATGGTCAAACACTAATAGAGTGGAATGAAATTACTCTGTTGTCTCTATCGTCTCGCTTCTTCAGCACAGTACGCACTCCAGTTGCACGTAGTACATGTTATTTCGATGAGAAATATTCTTTCCCCATCGTGATCCATGACAAACTTCTTCTTACAAACAAATAATTTGGACTTTCAGCGCTACTAACGATGAAGAATACAAAAAATATATTGAATTCGACGATGTAGCAATCGTCTGTGCAGCGGATGAGTCATTTATTAATCGAAGCAAATACACCGACTCATCATTGGTTGAACATATCATTAAGGTATTTACGAGTATATTATAATAACTGGCGTATTAACAAAATATATATTATAATTCGCACGGGTATTCTCAGCTCTTATTTACTTTAGTTAGCATGTATTGTACATAGAAACCGTTGAAAACCGTTTAAGAACTTTGCGATTTTGGAATGCTTAATTAAAAAAATATATTGATATTATACACATTTTTAGGCTTCTCCAAATCTGGACGAAGTATTCAAATATTGTATGTGGAGGAACAACTACGTCAACTGCGCCGAAACGTTCAATCTTGTGCTAACAACTGAAGGTGTATGCTATAATTTCAACAGTATGGCAGCAAACGAGATTTTTAAGGAAAATAAGTAAATACTTATGATCTAAATCACCAATTTATGAATTATATGCACTACTTATTTTAATGAATGAATTATCTATGATTGTTTTTATGATATACTCGCGTAAGTTACCGGCTAAACCAGATATCAGGAAAGATAATTCCAAACTTTGAGTCATTACTTTAGTAAATTGATTTCGGTTAGGTTAGTGTTACGAGATGTAAAGGTGTAGAATTTTCTCAAAATATAGTTTGAGGTGGAACTAATTGTGTGATGCGAAAACAGACAAAACAGTCAGACAAAAAATTTAATCGTCACAGATCCTATCCCGACAATTTTTTCTGAAATATCGTCAATGTACAGACACGGCTTTTTTACAGTTTAATAATAGTAAAGATATAGATTACAGTGTAGACTATATTTTTCATCCAATTCCCTAGATTATCTACAATTAGCAGCAATAATCATTGCTGTTGCAATTAGTTCCACCTCTAGTACTTGCACTGATAGGAATAAGAAGCCATGCGTGGCTGGATCACTAGCACTCTGTCTGTCATAGCCAATTTTCTCCGAAACTATTGGGCAGCGCTTTTTTAATCGTTCAACTTCGGTGTTGCCAAAATATTTAAACATATTGAATTCAATGTATTTTACGCAGAAAAACTAATAACCGGTAGTTATCGAAACAAGACAGAAAATAGCTAAGTTATTGTGTCAAAATAACAGAAAAAATATTTTATTTTATATAATCTTATTTCTTGTGTAATAAAAATGCAACCTAATACTGATGAAACCTTCAATATTTAGTTTACAACCATACTATAAATACTTGGAAGCAACAAATACAAGTAGAAGCTGGTCCATTATTGAGGGATATCACGATTACGACCCTGATGCATATCCAAAGCGAGCAAGGGTAAGCAAATACTACAAATGAAGCTAGTTAGTGCACGTAAAAGGAAAAAATATGTAAAATTAAAAAATAAATAAATAACGAACTACAATAAGGTTTCTTACTTTCATATTTTCAGGAAAATGGGCCAACGCCTGATTTAGAAGTAATTCTCATTCAGAATAAATCAGACACCAAAAAATATTGTAATGCTTTAAATAATGGATTTAAAGTAAGTACAGTTTAGATTTTTCGACTGACGTAAGTTGATCTATTTACGATTTTGGTTGAAACTGTCAGTAATAATTACATTAATGGACGTATCTATAACGTAGTTAATAAATCTTTTTATATTAATTCTAATAAATCTGAATATCAATCTCTCCTAGAAATCAATACTTATTGGTTTATGTTATCCCGGGGTGAGAGCGTGCATGCTTACCTTCGGCTCGTCGGCTAGCTAAAAAAGTCAGAGTATCCTATGATTTCAACTATTTTTGTCTTATAGGTTTATGTTCAGAATCCAGCTGATATGCCACAATCATCACTTTACTACTACGCAGCACTCCCAAATCAAGTGTCTTCACTGGCCTTGAAGTTCAATATGTTAACTACAGATAAGAGTTTGAAGGACTATGACCCTACAGTGTAAGTTTCAAAGCACAATATGGTACTGGGCTCCTGAATTAGCGTCAAAATTGTTGTGTTGCCATTTTAAACTGAAAATCGTATTCTAGCCGCCAATGTTACTTTCCATCTGAACGTCCTCTGCGCTACTTCAATATCTATACAGCCAATAACTGCCGCATGGAATGCCAGTCCAACTATACCTACCAGAAATGTGGTTGCGTCTGGTTCAACATGCCACGTGAGTGAATAAATATACAATTTAGTGGGAAATAATATATAGCAAAACATTTTTGAGCGTTGCTTGTTCCAGATGTCGAAGGCACAAGAATTTGTACATTCAGTGAACAAGAATGTGTACACGATGCGCAAGGTAGGTTTCTGTTACAATACTTTCACTCTTATAGTTTATGCATAATACGTAGATACCGACAAAACCTCTCCATCAGATCAGACTCTTTTTAATAAAAAGAGGAGTATCCATGTTAAGGAAATTTGGTATTTGATATTTAAGATACACTATCCCAGAAGTACACTCGGTAGAAGAGGTATCCTAACAAAAAGGATGCTTCTTCATTTTAACTTCTGGCTTATAAATTAATGATGATCATCGCCACTATTCAGTCTTCATTTGTAATTTTTGTTACAGACACCCTCAGCATTCAAGAGTTAAAAGTAAAAAGTACTGATACTGAGGCATGTCGATGTTTTCCTGATTGTCACAACATCTACTATGACGCTGAAATATTAAAAACAGAATTTGACATTAAAACATTTAATGATAATATGAATAAGATTGCCAAAAAATATATTGATGTTCCGATGCTGGAAAATGATGAGTGAGTATTATTTTTTTAACAACTCCGTGACCTACCTGATGGAAAGAGGTAATTGTCACCCATAATACCTTTGATCCTTTCACTTATGCATAGTACAATAGCTATGACTGAAGATTTCAAGTTTTTTTTTCTTCCTCCTGCTATCTGCAATCGGCCTCTTGGCCATAATCAGATGTGGTCTCGATGACGTCACATGAGAGGGTGGTTTTAAGAGAGGTAGGGCGGTATCAAACGGGATATCAAGTTCGAATTGGAGCAGCCCGACTGGAGAAATATCTCCACCTTACAGAATACCGCACCTAAATAATACTCTTTTCAATAGTATTGTGTTTCTGCCGGTGAGTAAGGTCTCCAGTGCTCCATGGGGTGGGGATTTGGGAAACCGGGGCTTTGGCAGTGGAGGGGCATTTGCCTTTTTGCTGCCAAAGCATCGTGTTATAGAGGTGGGCAATGCATTGGCGATACTCTTGGTGTTGCTAATGTCTATAGGCGTGACCACTTTCCTAGAGGTGGCCCGCTTGCGTGTTTGGCTACAGTAAGAAATAAAAAAAATACTATGCCCTTTTATTGTTTGCTAGTGTCTAGTTTCTAAGTTCATTATACGCCATCGTTTTAGACGTATTATATCGGGTGTATTCAAGAGGTTTTTTGAAAGTTCATTTGTGTGGTTGCCAAGTTTTTCTTTGTACTTTTCACTACATCGTCTGACTTCTTCTTTGATGGTTTCCATGTTTAGGTAGTAGTGAATTTCCTGCTTCTAGTGTACCATAGAGCATTGCAAATGGCTCTTAGGGCTATTTTTTGAAACCGCTGCAGTATATCAATATTAGAGTTACTAGCAGTGCCCCATAGTTCTATGCCATACGTCCATAGGTTTTATATCACTTTTGTATACTAATAGCTTGTTTTAGAGTGACTGAGATGACTTCCATCCTATGAGCCAAAGGAGGTCTTTATATATGATGTTGCTTCACTTATTTTGGTGGTTATGTGTTTAGCCCAAGTTAGTCTGCGGTCCAAATGAAAGCCCAGATATTTTACGTTTTCTTACAGGCAGTTGTTAATCTCGAAGGATCACTGGCGGGCAATTCACCTTGCATAGCGTAAAGGTTATTTGATTTGATTTGGATGCACTTGATTTGATTCTTCATTTTAATAGCCAGTCACAAGTTGAATACTTTGATGTATAATTTGACTTGCAGTCAGAAAGACGCATTCACCTTTTTCGACTGTAATAAATTTACAGATAAATTATTTTTAACAGAAGATACTGTGTATCTTCGACGTAGGTACAAGTCAAACTGGCTACAATACTAGTATATAAGACAAAGGAGCCGTCTTGTATCATATCAGCAGCATATAACAGTCCACTGTTAGACTTGAATATTAAATCTTTTGATATTGGTCAGAATATACAGGACTGCTCTGGCATAAAGTCATCAGTAAATAGTGGTATTAAGCCTTTGAATGTACGTAAAGTAAAATGTTATAATAATAAACAAAATTGTATAATCAACTCAGTACATCAAAATATCCAAGGCATATCGAATAAAGAATTGGAAGTTGAGCTATTCATGAACGGTGAGAATGTTGATATTTTTTGCGTTGGTTGGTTGGTTTTAACATTGGTTAAAAGATCACCAGCTCATATTTGGCTTTAACAACCATAAACTTGCAAGTTCGTTCACTAGGGGGCAAGCAAATCATGGGGGTTCCCTAATACTTGCTCGTAATTGCCTAAAATGCAAGGAACGTACTGATATTGTCAAGCTGTCTGTTGAACGAACTGCTGAAATTGCCTGTGTAGAACTTGAGCGACTTATTGTAATGAGCGTATACAGACAACCAGCTTCATAATTTGAGCTGTTCGAAAAAATTATGAATGAAGCCCTTATTAAAGTTAGTAATTGTAATAAGAATATTGTTGTTTGTGGAGATTTTAATATAGATTTATTAGATGTATCCTGTAAATATACTAGTAGGCTATTAACATTATTTAAGTGTCATCATTTAATCAACTTATTTTTAGAGCCTACCAGAGTAACAAGTACTACATCAACTTGTCTAGACAACATTTTTTGTGATATTCAGGCATGTCGCCAGTCTGTAATAAACAAACTACAATCCGATCATTGTGGTCAATTAGCTGTCTTTAATGTTAATATGAGGAAAGAGACAAAGAATACTATTAAATTTGTACCAATAAACAACAACCGTCTGAATAGTTTTAGAAATGACACTATAGAGAAATCATCTAATTTAAAGTATTGTGATGATACAAATGAATATTATAATTCAGTTTTACACATGACAAAAACTAAAAGTAATCGTATATTCAAACCAAAGGTAAAGGCAATAAACAGCAAACTTATGTTTAGCGATTGGGCGACAGCAGGAATACATAAAAGTATAAACAAATTATATGAGTTCCGCGTATTACAAATTATACGCGGAACGGGCGTATAATAATAGTGTAGAATTTGCTGACTATGTTAAGCATTACTCGAAGTTATTTAAACGCGTTTGTGCTACAGCAAAATCGAATTTCTTTAAATACAAACTAAAAAATAGCAAGGATGTAGTAAAATCCACATGGCAGATAATAAATAGTGAAACTGGAAAAGTCAAATCTCGTGATATAAAATACAATTTAAAAATAAATGATAATGTTGTTACCAAAAACTTGGAAGTTGCGGAGGCTTTTAATGAATTTTTTACAGACATTCCAGTGTCGACTACAAAATCATTAAATGCGTCTCCTGCTCTCGCTGAATCTTTGCTAAAACAGAACATACCCGAGAGTGTCTTCGATTTTAAGTTCGAACATGTAACACCTCAAAATATAGTTAAGGCTTTTAAAAGCATAAAAATATAAGCGATTGCCGACATTGACGATTTGTCAGTTAAAATAATTAGCTCTGTTATTGATGTTATTGCTGTCCACTTAGCGAATATATTTAATAAATGCGTTGATAATGGCGAATTTCCTGACCTGATGAAGCATAGCAAAATTATTCCATTGTTTAAAACAGGTAGCACAACAGATCCTACAAATTTTAGACCAGTTTTGGTGTTACCGGCGTTAAGTAAAATATTTGAGAAAATCATATTAAACCAACTAAAAGTCCACTTTTATGGAAATAATCTATTGCATCATAAACAATTCGGTTTTACTCGGGGTCGTTCAACAACCGATGCAGGTGTTGAACTAATTTAACATGTCTTTGGGGCCTGGGAGGAATCACGTGATGCCTTAGGGGTGTTCTGTGATTTATCCAAGGCCTTCGATAGTGTTAATTATGAAACTTTGGTCAGGAAATTGCAATATTATGGAATAAAGGGCTTAGCTCTAAACTTATTAAGTTCATATTTAAATCAGAGAATTCAGAAGGTTGATGTGAACGGAGAAATGTCTGTTGTCTCTATGGGGGTCCCACAGGGGTCAATTCTGGGTCCGTTTTTGTTTCTTATTTATGTAAATGATTTGCCGTACTTTGTAAAAGATACTCACGAAATTGTTTTGTTCGCTGATGATACATCTTTAGTGTTTAAAATTAAAAGACAACAATTAACATATGACGACGTGAACAAAGCTATTTCAGTAGTGGTAAACTGGTTTACGATTAATAATTTATTACTGAATGGCAAAAAGACAAAATGTTTAAAATTCTCCTTGCCAAATGTTAGATCAGTATCCACTAATATACATGTAAGAGGCGAAAATTTGGATCTTGTTGATTCCACAGTATTTTTAGGCTTTACTCTAGATAGTAGATTACAATGGGGTCCACACATTGATAAATTGGCGAAGAGGCTAAGTTCTGCAGCATATGCTGTAGAGAAGATGCAAGGTTATTCTGATGAGGCTACAGCAAGATTAGTTTACTTTAGTTATTTCCACAGTATTATGACTTATGGCATACTGCTGTGGGGACACGCTGCCGACTGGCATAATGTATTTGTTCTGCAGAAAAGGGCTATTCGCGCGATTTACCAATTGGGACCTAGAACTTCACTTAGAGATAGATTCAAGAATATTGACATTATGACAATGCCATCACAATACATTTATGAGAACTTGATCTATGTTCATAAAAATATACACTTGTTTATGAAGAACAGTAATGTGCATAGTAGGAATACTAGAAATAAAGATAAACTTGTTACTAGTTCTTGTCGTCTGGCCAAAGTCCACAAATCATTTATGGGTCAATGTGTACGCTTTTATAATAACGTCCCAACAGACATACAGAATTTACCATTGAATAAATTGAAAGCCACTATAAAAAATAAATTATGTCAAAAAAGTTATTATAGTATACCTGAATATGTGAATGACAAAAGTCCATGGAACTAAACTGCAGTTTTAAACAGGTATTAATTTAGTTAAAATTAGCATGTAAATATAATGTATTAGTATATAAGACACTTAAAAAAAGAAAGAAAAATGAATTAACTTAGGCTCTGTGGGTTTGTTGCCGTTTCTTTACCACGGAGGACCACCTAGGAAGCGGCGTTAACATTCCTTCCCTTCCCACACTCTGGGCTGTGACTATTGGTCGTAGCGGGGCTGGGGGGCGTCTGCTCTGTGCGGACTGCGGTAGGGATGGCGTAGGATAAGATAGGGGAAAAGTAGGGGTAGGGTTAGGTTAGGTTAAGGCGTAGGCCGGGGTAGGGGGGGGGGGAGGGTAGGATAGGGGTAAGCTACGGGCAGGGTAAGGGTAGGGGTAGGGTGGGAGCAGCTACCTATCACTGGTATTGTCGGACATGGTCCGGCCGTTGTCGGCGGGGGGTGGGTGTGTGTTTCCTTCCTAATTTCCTACCCCCTCCTCTTTGACGATTGAAAGAGATATGTAATATCCTACTCAATAAAGTAATTTTGAATTTTGAATTGGTTTAGTTGCTTTTGCAGCATCTCAGATGCAAGTACTGGGTCTTTGTCACTGACAAGGCATGCTGGGTCGTACTAAGGTTGCAATTTCCACCTCTGGGTCACATGGGAGATCTACAGTATATATGGAATAAAGGACCGGTCCCAGCACAGAGCCCTGTGGCACAGATGCTTGCATTTCATACAACCCAGAGTATTCTGTGCCTAATTTAACTTAGAATTTTCTTTGTTCAAGGTGTGATCTTAGCAGCATTTAAAACGAGATCGGTATCAAGGTTTTCAGTTTAAACAGCAGTCCTTTGTGCTATACCCTATCAAATGCCTGTTGGATATAGAGAAATACTGCTGAGCAGTAATCCTTATTTTCCAGTGATTGTGATATCTTTTGAACTACTCTATGCACTGTTGAGTGTTGGTTACGGAATCCAAACTGGATATTGGGGATAATAAGGTTTTCGTCTAATACAGGCCTTAGTTTGGTAAGCCGCAATTTCTCAAACACTTTAGAGTTGATAGGGAGAAGGCTTATGGGCCTATATGAGCTAGGTTCTGTAGACGGTTTTCCAGGTTTTGGGACCATACATATTTAAGACACTTTCCATAGCGCAGGGTAGTACTGCAATTTGAATTGTTAAGCATACTAAAGGCTTTCTTGGTAAGCGTTTTCAGATTTCACAGGTAATTAGGTCATAACCAAGCTATTTTAAAATTTTCAGACTTCTTATAACCCAGGCTAGTTACTTGGGCGTTGCTGATTTCAATGGTAGTTAAATTTGTTGGTCACTGTTTATTATTCTGTCGTTCCGTTAATAGAGGTACTTTTTCAAATTCTTTCATCTGAGACGGATTTGGAGTGAAAACTTTATTGAAATATTGAGTAAATAGTTCAGCTTTGTCTTAGGGGCTTCGAGCCCATGAACTTGAAGATGCTCTTAATGGTGGCACAAATTGTTTAGGCTTTTTAAATTGTTTTGTAATTTTCCATAAACTATATCTATCTTTCTTATGTGGTGATAGGGAAGCTAGCTTATGATGGAAAAAAATCTTTTTGTTATTGCTTATTAGCGCTTTCAGTTCTCTCGCTGCCTTGTTAAGTTCTTTTTTATTAGTTGCTTTTCTGCTGATTTGTCACCGTCTGTGAAGTCTTCTTTTTTCCGCAATTTTTGCACGAATCATTAGAAGGGTGTTAGAGTTTTCAGCTTTGGCCGCAATCTCTGGAGTAGCTCGCCATACAGCCTCTTGGATTGTGTTCATTAGGTAGAACGTGGCTTCGTCGATATCGGTGCGAGTTTTCAGCTTCACCTTCAAATTCGTGTTGGTTTGCAAAAAATCTAAAAATGGAATCCCAGTCCGCCTTGTAATTATGGATCTCTGGTAAACCTTTTAACAACGTCAACAACAAACTTCCATAATCGCCAATCTTCGCATTGCCACCTGTAACATAAATGGATTATTACATAATGTCCATGAATTAGAAATGAATTACTTATAAATGAACACAAACTAGATGTTGTGCTATTGTCTGAAACACACCTCAATGATAGAAAGACTTGCATATATTCCACTAATCACCCTGATGGCAACTGTCGCGGAGCAGCGGCAGTAGTAATAAAGAAATCATTAAAACATTATATTTCCAACAATCACAAAGAGGGACACCTGCAAGCGGCAACAGTGACAATTGAGAGTAAAATGGGATCTATCAATGTCAGCGCTGTATATTGCCCTCCACGTTTTAATATAAAAGAAGCTATGTTCAAGGAATACTTAACACACTTTGCAAAAGGTGCATATCGGGTGGAGACTGAAATAGTAAACACACAACCTGGGGTTCTCGTTTGGTATCCACACAAGAACGGGTTATTAAAAAAGCAATGGGTTGCTTGAAACTTACAGCTGTATCCACAGGCGAACCAACATATTGGTCTACTGACAAGGCCAACATAAGCCAATATTGGAAGGACGTGAAGGAAAAAGTATGCGCCGGGGATTATAGAGAGATGAAGAAGTTGGCAGACAGGAGAGAAGAGTGGCGATTGCTGCACCGACAAGAGTCATACTCTTAAATATATAATAATGATATATCATCATCATCATATCAGCCGAAAGACCACTAAGACCCACTGCTGGGCATAGGCCTCCCCCAGAGATCTATCAGAGATCTACCAGAGATCGATCGATAAACTAATCCTTTATAAACTAAATTTAGGCAGATAAGAATATTCGCAGTTTCCGCATTTGTCAAAATTACCAAAAATGCTTCAAGATTAAGACATTTTATTATATGTCACTTACTTGGACGCATTACACAAGGATTTTACAGAGAGGTTTGAGGATCTTTTAAATTTACAAATTCCTCAATGGATAAAAAGTCCGTAAAATACCACAGCCATAGAAGAAGCCAATGTGATTATGCAAGAAGAGTTGATTACCATCAGCACAGACGAAGAGCTTAAGCAGAAGTTCAACCAAGGCTATCAGAAGTTCTGGTTGCAACGCAACATTGAAACACAGTATCCTACATTGTGGAACATTGCTGAAAAATACCTTATCGCTTTTCCATCATCATACCTAGTTGAAAATAGCTTCAGTGTGGTAACAAACATTTTGACGAAACAAAGAAACCGTTTGAAAATCAACGAACGTGGAGATTTAAGGCTGCAACTCACCAATATTGAACCGGATGTAGCTAGATTGGTAGATAGTCACCAGGTTCATCCATCACACTGAATGTTTTATTTTCATTTGCGAATTAATACTTTTTTAAATATAATTTCCTACCTACTTAAGATTTTTTAAGTACTTAATCTGTAATAATAATTATAAATTAAACTTGATATTTACTGAATTGTATGTCATTTTATTTTGTTAAATTTTGATGAGAAAATGAAGTCAACTTTACTCACTTAACCAAGTGCAAAGTTTTCCAATTGGTACCTTAGTACCTAGGTATTTTGTATCAATAGGAAAAAACTAAAGATAGGCCCCCTTATTTGTAATAGTCTGCTAACTTAAAGCATTGCTAATTCTCACTCTGTCTTCTTCTATTGACCTAAGTCAGAATGAAAAATAACATTCTGTAGCAGCTGTTTTAAGTTAGAGGACCATTATAAATAAGGGGGTTGATCTTAAAAGTAGGTAATTTGGTCATGGGGGTCTGAGGTAACAGTTCATTTTGGAAAAGGGGTCACTTGTCCAAAATAGTTTGGGGATCCCGGGTTTAGACTTTATAGTAATTTGTATTTAGGTACAAGTTTTATCTTTGTCTGTATTTTGTATCAGTTTATTTTGTATTTTTGTTATTTGTGTATTTATAAATATGGGCCTCAGTTGCCTGAAATAAATAAAATAATAATATATCGGTGACCTTGGTTCGCTGGCGGATATTCTCATTACTGATTCTATCGCGCAACGAGACTCCGAGCATGCCCTTTACATTGCCCTTTGGATAACAGTTTTCCATAAGGCCCATAGTAAGCGGCCACGTTTTTGTTCCGTAGGTCATCACTGGCAAGACACAAACCTGGTCAAAGACCTTCCTCTTGAGACACTGCGGTAATTGGGACAAAAATATATGCCGTAGGTTCCCGAATGCTGCCCAACCGAGTTGGATTCGTCGATTGACCTCTTTTTCGAAATTGGACTTACCTAGCTGGACTATTTGTCCTAGGTATGTATAGTCGTTAATAACTTAAAGTGGAGTGCCTCCAACTGACACTGGAGTAGGCACAACATGGACATTTGACATAACTTTCGTCTTGTCCATGTTCATTTTAAGACCTACTTGTTGAGAGGCACGACAGAGGTCATCGAGAATTTTGCCCAACTACTCTTCCACGGTTTCAGCCATGTCTACAATATCGTCCTCAAATCTGAGGTGAGTGAGGTACTCGCAGTTAATATTGATGCCAAGTCCGTCCCAGACCAGAAGCCTAAAGATATCCTCCAGTGGCAGCGGTGAACAACTTCGGTAATATGACATCACCTTGTCTAACACCTCGCTGCATCTGAATAGGCTCTGTAGTCTTGGCCTGGAGACGAAGTTACATAGTAGCTTTTCGTGCAAACACTTCAGTGTTTGATATTTCGATAGTCAATTTGACACCGCTGTAGAGACTGAAGCACCGCCCAAGTTCGATCGAATCGAAGACTTTCTCATAGTCCGCAAACGCCAAGCATAATGGCCGATTATACTCTTCGGTCTTCTGTAAAACCTGCCGCAGCGTATGTATGTGGTAGACACATGGTACTAAAACCTTTTCGGAACCCGGTTTGTTCGGGAGGCTGGAAGTCATCAAACCTGCGTAAAGGACGGTTTGTAATGATACTCGAAAACAGCTTATATACACATGGGTTAGCAGCTTTATTGGTCTAAGGTTCTTCAAGAGAGTCTTATCACCTTTCTTAAAGAACAATATCACTATGCTTCTGTGCCATGCTTCCGGCGATTTCCCTCAAAGATAACAGAATCGAACATCTTCTGAAGGGTGTTAAGCACAGGTTTGCCATTAGCTTTCAGAAGCTCGGCAGTAATTCCTTTATCGCCCGGCTTTTTGAGCTGTGTGTGAGCCAAACTAATCTCGTACAGGCTGGTGTCCGTGATATCTTCGGTGTAGTGTCGGGTTAACTTGGCTCTGGGGTCTTTTGCAATACTGGTAACAGGCGCCCTTGTTGTCGTGTATAACTGACCATAGAACCTCTCGACTTTCCTCAAAATCTCGGACTTAGTCAAAACAACTCTGTCGTCGTCCGTTTTCAGTTTCATCAGCTGGCTCTGTCCAATCGAGATATCTCCCGCAAAGACTTTACAGCTTTTGTTCCGCTCGGTCGATGCCTCAATATTAGTAGTATTGAAGCGGCGTCTGTCGCGAGTCAGAGACTTGGAGATCTGTCTATTAAGTCGCCTAAACTGAGAGACATTATCAGGGGATTGCAGAGTCATTCCGCGTCTTTCTTCCATGGGTTTCTGGGTATTGTCAGAGATTTTGTTGGTTCTTTTTGTACGGCATATTTTATAGAACTTTTACCTAACCTTGTAGATAGTTTCCACGAACCTGTTATTGTAGTCGTCCACGTCGACGCCCTTTTCTAGGCACTCAAAGCGATTTTGTAATTCGAGTTGAAAACTCTTGGAGTTTTGGATTTAGAAGGGTGTAGACCGGAACATAGACTTCATCAATCTCGGTCTTTCTGGATTTGGATTTAAATTCAATGTGCCTCTTACCAAGCGGTTATCACTGCCAAATTTTACGCTGTTGATCACCGAGACATTATTGTACAGTAGACCTCTATGACCTTCAACGAATACCGCTTGGTAATTCTGAGTATAAGGTAAGCTACCCTAGTCGACACCCTCTCGATCTTGAAGATGTTGTTCACGAGGGATTTGTGGAGGAGGAACCCGACACTCGGAGGAGCCCTCCCGGAAATAAAGCGGATTTCCGGACTTTAGGATTATCGAGTCCTTCCCGTTTCTTCGGACTTCAAATAAGCCTATAACAGATGTCCCTATGTAATCTGCTCACCAATTCTTCCAGTTCCACGAGCTCTTCGTCGGTCCGCAGTATTTGGATATTGTACGTGGCCAGGGCCAGGTGTCGTAGTTTTTGGTAGCCTTCACGCTTGGCAGTCGGGTTGGCGATCGCAGTGCAGTAGATGGTAAGCTAACCAGAAAGATCCTGCTGCCCATCTTCCGGATTTGTCCCTTAATCGCCTCTAATGACACCCACAGAAAGAGATGGGGTGGTGCTATTCTTTGAAGTGGCGGCACCACACACCACAGTTTCGACACCACACCACACCATTTTATACATACGTATATATATTTATTGATGTATTTTATGAGGACTATTATTAAATGTTACACGATTGTAATCGATACGTATACATACACTTATACAGTCAAATATCTAATTCAATGTAGGTAAAGAACCACGCATTTATGTATATGTAATATGTTTGATGCAAATTTCAAGAAGATTCGAGAAATCAATTACCATACCATGTTCTACTAACATTCCCACTGGTTTGTCACTGGGCTTTTGTAAATGATTTGCCGTATTGATTCCAGAACTGAGTACAGCAAGATAGAGATGTACTTCAAAGAGCCGCGCTTCGTGTCGATGCGGCGCTCGGAGCTGTTCGGGCTGACAGACTTCCTGGCCAACTGCGGCGGGCTGCTCGGGCTCTTCCTCGGGTTCTCATTCCTCAGCCTCGTCGAGATCATTTACTTCCTCACCCTCAGGTACTACTTATTTTCTGGATACGTAGATTAATCTTTAGGTTCTTTGTTATATGTAGATAAGTATTATTCTGTTGCACGTATTACTTCCTTCTCACTACTTACTATAACCTACTACTACTCATTTGCACTTTATACTTAAAACTTTAAATAGTTCCTATTGGCTGAGTTTTATAGATTCAGCTAAACAAGAGTTATGTCATAGTTACTACATTTTAGACCACTATAAAAGCTTTGCGCTCCTAGCCGCTCATAAATGATTTAATACTTTTATTAAAAAAAGTTTATCGTTTATTAAAAAATAGACGTGATATAATTTGTCAAGTGCTTTTAATCACAAGTTTAAATAGCTCGTCCGTAGCACACCTATGGCTGTGCGGTGACTAGCAGAGACTGCGCGTTTGCTGATATACATATAATAAAATAAGCTTTCTTTCATTAGTATAGAAACCAAAATTGCATAATAATTTGGGACAAACCGTGCAGAAGTTGTATACGTCTGTATAGGCTCTGTTAAGTAGGATTTATGGTACGATACTTACGCAAAACTTTCATTGTGCTTATCAGTTGGAACCCTGACTTATTGTGGGTACTTTTCTCGGATTAGCTGTTTTATTTACCTTTAGTATTAGTAGGCCCTTTAAAAACTCATTCTGTTGTTAAATTATTTATTGTATATTTTAGGCTTTTCTACGCGTTTAAACGTGACCTGAAAGAAGAGAAGGCTATCAGAAACTCACAAGACAAGGACAAGGATACAACTATCATAAAATAATAAATTAAGTACTTTAACAATAGATTTCAATCTGTATCTTGGACCTGTATGGGTGTATTAAAGATAAGATTTTAATATATTAAAAATGATTTAGGTATTTGTATTTTCGTGGAATTCCTTGTCTTGAAAAGTATTGTTACGAAAAAATTGCTACGCAAGGCCAGCGAGACGAGCTCGGAATTTTTATTGTTTACCCCTTATATACTTACGCGATTTGAATAAAAGTTCCTAACGTAAAATCAATAAATGGACGATCGTCGATTTCGAAATGTTTGTGATTCTGATGTGGCGAGAGTGTACAATAAAATAAACTTTGAGCGAATGCAGCCAGGTCGATATTTCTGGCATTTTTACCCTTAAAAGCTTTCATAATTACTTGAAAAGAGACAGATTCCAAAATGTTTCCTTGAAAGATCGCGTCCGAAACGGCCACATCCGCGTTAGCCTTCACGTCCGTGACAGATAAGCTACAAAAGTGCCGCCTTAGATGGTTCCGTCATCGAAAACAACGGCTTCGGGAACAAATGTTTGGACGTGCCAGCTCTGCCAGGCACGGGAAGGAGAGACCGGCCCAAGAAGCGATGGCTAGATGTTGTTAAGAACGACATGCTTGCTAACAAACTTACCGCAAAATATGCCGATGACCAAGCGAAGTGGACCAAGATGAGTAGGAAGGCGGACCCCGGGCCCTCGCGTACCGCGCAAGAGCGCAACCGGCATTTAACGCCAAGATGATAATGATGAAAATACAAATTCGAAAATGGTGAGGGTGTGTGGGCCAAGACTATTTTATTGACGTGACAACGTCTTATAATTCGATGGAGCCGGCTGCACGCACGAAAAAACATGACTCATGCGGCGTTACCTCGCTCTGAGGCGTTCCATTTAAGGTTTGAAGTGCAAGCGAGAGCGCGGAACGAGCGACAAAGAGGCACAATCGGCCTCCGCGTTCGGCAGCGTTCGATTGTATTTATGCGTACAAATAAATGTAACTTGATCAATTCAATTGTGATTTCCATTTACCTCCTTTTCTATATCCATACAAAATATCTATCAAACAAATAAAATTAAAATTTTCTTTTGAAAAATGCAACCATTCCATCAGTATTTTCTTATGACGTTGTCAGTTCAACTATCGTCAGTAAACCGACTTTACAGACAACCATTTTTTTATAATGAGCCAGATCCATCCGACAGTATTGAAAATATGAGCAAGCCACGCGAGATCAAAATTGTTGTCATTTTTCCATCTTACAGGCGCAATTTTTACCTAATTTCAATGAAGTAATAGTGAGCGCGGAGTAGTAGACAATTAAGCAAAAGTTTAGTAGTAACCGTAAAGTATTTTCGCGCAGGCAAAAATTAATAAGCAAGTAATATAAATATAATAATAATATAATAATTTATTCAAGAAAACCTTAAGTCTAAAATTTACACCGTTAAATATACGTTAATAAGTACCTTCTTATGTTAAATTTTTTTTTAGGAGAACAATTTTAATTTATTTATTATCCTAGTTATTAAGTAGTTTAATATAGGTACATGCTAAATTCTTATTAACTAGATACCTAAACTAAGTAAGTAGTTTACCTGTGTCTTAGGTATCGATGTTAGTAGGTCAATTTTAATGTAGGTTAGTGCTTATGACTGTATTTATTAATACAACAATAAAAGTAATGTTTACATTTTGTACCGGAATTAGTTATTAATTGATATAATTTACAATAATATATATTTATTTTTGTAACATTATGAACTAAGCGACCACTTCGAGTAATTTTTCCGTTTCCTCGTACGATTTACCTTTTAACCAGTTTGTAAGAGTAACCTTACAACCATAGCAATTCATGGGGTGAATGCATAGGGTACGATTTATTTTATTATACAGGTACGTACCAAGGAAACAGAAAAATCTATGTGAATATTGTGCGCGGAACAGTTCTAAAGTTGGTGCTAAAAGTTTATTACTTTCCAGATACCCTACAAGCCCTATAAGATAGACAATTCTTTCCAAAATTTTGGATAATGAGGGAAGTAAGGCAATCGGGCGGTAGTTGTTGACACAATATTTATCGCCATTTTTGTAAATGGGTTTAATGACGGCCTTTTTCAATACTTTAGGAAATATGCCCGTTGAAAGGCACAAATTAAAGATATGTGTCAGGGGCGCGATCAAGTACTTTTTATGCTTTTTAATAAACGAGCAAGCAATGTTGTCAATGCCACTAGCGCAGTCGTTTCTTAACGTCATTATAATGTTTTCTATTTCGTTTTCGTCCGTTTCAAGTAAGGCAAACGAGTTTAAGTTTGTTAATTGTGTTGAAGACTGAGGTGGCCTAATTGATTGTGAGTTTGAAATATTCGCTTGTTCGGCTAGATGTTTTCCAATAATAGCGAAGAAGCGATTGGCTGAGTTCACATTTTTCACTGCTGACGCTAAGTCTGCGATTAGAGCTCGAGCAGATGTTTTTACATGACTCATGTTTGATATGTTTTTAATGACTTGCCATAACCTTTTTTGTCTTGATCTGCATTTGTTATTTGCATTTTGTCGTACTGTCGTTTTAATTTCTTCAATAAATTATTGCAGAAATTTCGGTACCTGTAGTAAGTTGTTTTGAGGATCTCGTTATTCGGTTGTGTTTTTAAATTTTTATGCAGTCGATCACGGTTTTTTATACACCTTAGTAGTCCAGGGGTTAACCAGGGTTTAATTAATTTCTTGCGTTTAGGTAATACAGTGATTGTCGTGTGTTTCTCGGTAATATTTTTCAGTGCCGTAATAAGGTAGTCGGTTGCTATGTTAGCATCGCTTGAGTTATAAATGTAGGCCATGTCTAGTTTTTCGAGGTCACTAGCTATTGTTTCATTGTTTAGCTTTACACGAGAACAAACCGCATAGGATCTACTGAGCTTCGTTTGCAAACTAAATAATACAGAACAGTGATCTATAAGGGTACTGTTTATTACCAGGCTTTTTAGGGGAAGAGTAGTTTTGGCTAGTATGTGATCTAAGCAATTAGGTCCTCTAGTGAGATGAAGATGGGCGGGGACAAATCCGTAAAATGCCATTTGCGTCAGATATTCGGCTGCATGTCTGTCTTGATTTCCGCATTTTATGTCGATATTTAAGTCACCTACAATAAATACATTTTTAAACGTCGTTAAGTTACATAAAATTGTACATAGGGATCTCAAGAAATTATCTATATTTTTATATGACGGTGAACGATAAATAGCTACGATAGCAGTGACACTGCCGATTTTGGCTACTAGACAGTTTGCGTCCGCAATTTGAGGTTCTTCGACCGAGACATTTTTTAAGTCAGCTATGATAAATAATACTACCCCATCGTTTTGTAGCACGTTACTAGAATGACTTAGATGAGATCCGTAGCCAACAAAGTGAGGGATAGAGGGGGCTGAGGATAACCAGCATTCCGTTAACACAAAAATATCGATATCTAAATTAATCTGGCTCTGCAAAGCCAATAGCCCATTATAATTACAGTTTATACTACGTATGTTTTGTACCAACACCTTTAACTGTTGTCCACTTTTGTTCATGAGAGACGAACACTGATCTGGGTCACATACTAAGGACTCATACTTACATGAGTCATCAATGTCTTGTACCACGTCTTTTGTAATGGTACCCATACGTTGTGCGCTGCTCAGTACCTGTGTGCTGCGGCGCTCTACGCGCCCCCGTAATCAATAAAACTAAGGTATCTAAGTTCAGCGCTCTTTTTTGCTGGGCATGAGACGTCTCCAGTCTTGTGGCTTGCTGGTTTTTTGTACCGTAAACACGTATGTCGTTGAGGCATTCTTCTATTGAAGAGAGCCAGCTAGATATCTCGGCGGTAGAGACAGTTTCGCTGGCCGGGGTCGGGCGCGCAGCAGGAGGCTCCGGAATAGTCGGGCCAGGGTCCGCTTGATGCCGTTCAGGAGGAGGGGTACGTACAACCCTCGTACTCCTATTAAATAGACTATCCATTTTCAACTCCATCAATTTATACGTTGCATAGTTTATTCAATTTGATTCATTTATTCAACTTGATTATTTAAGATTATTCAGTTGTTTCCATTAACCTTCTGCCACGGCGTTGCTGAGTACGTGCGTTGCTGAGTAATGTTTACACGCGAAAATAAAATCACAAAAATCACAATACGGAGCAAAATACACGACCGCGCGCGAAGACTGCGACCTAGAAATTCCCCAAAGTAAGTACCTATTGAATGTTTGTGAACTGAAAAATGAAAAAAGACATGGTTTCAGAATTTGGTTTCCACCCCCCGCGAGCGACGTATCAGTTGTGTAGTCGAACTTAAGATAATTTAGATAATTGCTAAATTAACTGGATTGGAGCGTCGATAGGCTAATGGTAAAAGTATCCGACTCACAAGAGGTACCGGGTTCGAATCCCACTGCTGCCATGTACCAATGACTCTTATCTAAGTTATGTACATTAGTTGAACACTAACCGATGCTCTTACGGCGAGGGAAAACATCGTGATGAAACCTGCACATTCAGGCGACTGAATGTATAACAGCAGGCTAGGTAGGGCCACGGAGATCAGACAGGAGTAGCTGCCAAACCCTGGATCTTGGTTTCATTTGGAGTCGTTCGACCTTACTTTCTAAGCTAACGGTGTCCACGATGCGCTGCTTTATAAATGTCATTGTGGACCCATCGTCCAACAGTGCGTAGGTAGGGTACTCTCCCGCCGGTCCCACCACGGTGACCGATAATATCTTTAGGAACGAGCTACAGTGGCGTTCCGTCCATGTGGACGTCACTATTTCGCAATAGTCATCGGGATGCTCGTGTGACTTGTACGATTACTCTTGGTTGTATTTTCGTTTCTTATTATGAAATGAAATGAAATGAAATGAAATGAAATGAAAGAAATTTATTGATGAACAAGGACACCACATTACAACAATCACATAATTTAAATAGACAATAATCATACAATTAAAAAACACATATAACAAATTACAAAATTTATATATCGATTCGGAATTGCTGTGCTGTGGCACACCCTGTCAACAAAAGGACCTCACTCAGCATGAGCCACGACCGGAGCCGCGGCGCTGATCTTCCGCGAGACCCGCGGATTATCATTATCATTGTCATTACTATAACGTTGCTTATTTTGTGGCGATTTATTACGTTGACATAGAGCCTTGAATGATATGTCGTAAGCTGGTGTTCTGCACTACTTGTAGACGGCGGCGCTGGGTGACCAAGGCGGGTAAACTTTTTAATTTAGTTAAGTAACGTCGTTTAATTATTTTTTTTATTTATGTTATACGGCAGACAAACAGGCAAGCGGGCCACCTGATGAAAAGTGGTCACCACCGCCTATGGAAATCAGCAACACCAGCAGTTATTTTTTAATTTGTTTTATTTAGTAATAAGTTATTATAGCCTTTGTCATAGTACCTACTTTACCGCAATGATATCACACACAGACTGTAATACCAGTAGTGACTATATGTCCACCTTCTGATGATGATCCAAAAGTACCATCTTCAGCTTTCACAGTAGGTATTTCTTAATTTCTTTCCTGCCTGACACACTGGCTTCAAATTTCTCAATCAATGCCCAAAGCATTCCGGCTCATTACACTGACCTCGTTTCTCCCTTTAATAACCCCAATATCCATGGCATGCTTGTGTCTGAGTCATGGCTAAAGCCTAGTATTCCTACTATTTCCTACTCTTTGTCGGGCTTCAACTTGCTGCGTAAAGATCGTACTGCGTCAGGTGGGGGCGGAGTTGCAATCTACCTTACTGACCTGCTTCCCCTTAGTGCAACCCATCACTTCCCTAACTGTGAACCCTCACTTTTAGGTTTAAACTTGGTCTTGTCACTTGGGTCTCGGTCTCGTTCCAGTATTGACGGCTATTTTCAATTATTCTATTGCTTCTTGTCCGTCCTTATGGAAAGAGGCATTGATTAATCTTATTCCCAAGAAATCCAATCCCTCGTCCTCTTCCGATTATAGTTCCATATCCATTCTACCTTTTTTATCCAAGGTACTGGAGCGCCTTGTTCATCACCAGCTGAGCAATTTCCTTTCTATATCTAATCTCCTTCATCCACTGCAATCCGGTTTCCGTCCTGGTTATAGCTCAACCACGGCATTCGTCAAAATGACCGACGATTGCAGAAGGGCAATGGAGAATGGTTGTGTTACGGTTTTATCACTTCTGGATTTTAGCGATGCATTTAATACTGCCTACCATGACATTCTGCTCGGGGTCTTGGAGAGTTTGTGTATATTATCCTCAGCTGTATCATGGTTCCAGAGTTATTTGGAGGGGCGCCATCACCGTGTGCGTGTCGGTGAGACGCTCTCTAACTGGACCAGTGTCACCACCGGGATACCGCAGGGTGTCGTGCTTTCTCCCTTGCTATACTCACTATTTATAAATGGCATAACAACCAACATCTCATCTTACTATCACCTATACGCAGATGACCTGCAGATCTGCGCTCAAGCTACTCCTGATAAAATATCTGAAGCTATATCTGGTGTAAACCATGACCTGGAGCGTGTCTCTGCATGAAGTCATAGGTATGGTTTCAAGGTCAATCCTCTTAAAACTCTGTTTATTGTCATCGGTAGTTTAAGAATTATGTCTAAAGTTAATAAAATGGTTCTTCCGGATATTGTGTTCGATGGGGTTCACACCTCGAGGACTGATATGGTAAAGGACTTAGGCATATTCGTGAACGAGACTCCCTCGTGGACTGTCTCGTGGACTGCCCAGATCGCAAGCCTGAGCCGAAAGCTTTTTGCTGCATACTCCTCCTTGAGAAGATTGCGACTTCGCCGGAATGCTCGTCTCGTATCTCTCCTATACAGTGTGCTTTTTGGGAAAATATCAGTAAGGAGTATCTAATCTAAAAATAAAGTGAAGCAGCATTATTCAATGTCCGTAGTGCGGTAATTGTGCATTCTGTGGTTCAGGGATTTTCTCTGCTTTTATCCTTTATTTATGGATTTGTGGGTTTTTTATTGTGCAAGTGTAGGTATTTTATTATAAGTTTTGCTGCTATGATTTTGTGTTTCTTTCCATACCAAGTTTGTCTGGAAGAAATCACATCAGTGATAAGACCACCCTTTGTACTACTTACCATACATTTTGTATCTGTATTTGTGTTCTTTGGAGTGCAAATAAAGAGTATGTTGTAATGTGCCCTATTATTTAAATTTCATTATACTTTCCACCCTTAGTTTTCGATAAAATACTAGGCCACCCAACAAAAGGCAATTAATATCCTCTAAATACTTAAATTCACACATTAGATCTGTACACTCTATACATCCTTTTCTAACACGCGCGGCGATTTAAACGGACAGAAGAGGGGACACCGATAGGAGTTGAAACAACTTTTATATTTTGGTTCATACACAAAATTCTATTAAAACAAATGTGTGAATAAAATAAAATACGACAATAGGATAGGATCCTATCCATCAGAGCCCCTCCTCTCCCCTCTTGCTCAACTCGGAAATTATTAGTCCTAAAACACTAGTTCCTAAAATGTATCATAGAACTCCCCCAGATCGCAATTGATGTAAAATGTAGTAAATACTCGTATATTTCACTAAAGACACAGACAGATTAACAGTTCGCCGGACGATATCAGTCTGTCAGTTAATCGTCAGTTCGGACCGACGACTAATACGAACTAAGAGTGTGGTGCCGCTTGACAGCTGTCGGCCGGACAGTCCTTGGTCTTGAGGCCAAATAAACACACATTAGGAGGTAGTCGGCCGGCATCTTGTCTACCGTCCGTCGAGCGCCTTCAGTTTTACAAAAACTGCCGACTTAAAACTGCCGACTTAAAACTGCCGACTTAAAACTGCTAGTGTGTAGTCGCAGACGTCACAACAGGCCATTGCCGGCAGACAATAATCGCTTTAGTGTGTAGCACAGACATAACTTCTGTATATACAATTTTTTCTCTATGGTGTGTAGACGTTATTGGCCTAGGACGGCAGGCCACCCGATATGACCAGAAACTGCAGACGAACTGTTAATGTGTTCGATTGCGCCCTTTAAGCGTGGATTATATCAAGTGTCGGCGACGCAACTTGCGTTGTGTTTGATATGTTGCTGTATTCCAGAGGGATACTGGAGCAATGTGTCAGTGCCTGGTTTTATGTATTATATAATGACTAAGAAACAAACGTTGATTTATAAAATACTATCTAAGGTTTTATGTCAAAATATATGTCCTTAAATCGAAACTAGGGCAAAATAGAATGCACCTACAGTTAATTTATGAAAATAATATTAGGGTAAATTAATTACGGAGCAGCGAAAAATATTTCGTTTTTATTTCTAATTACGAAACCGTAATTACAGAAATGGACTAAGGGCTTGCGCGCACTTCGGTGCGGTAAGTTGCGGTGCGTTTTAAAATCCGCACAAGTATCCGTATTGCATCCGCAAAAGTTTTAAAACCGTTATTTTTCAGTACGCGCACGGCGGTGAAATATCAGCAAGTTTTGCCATTCGAGTCCCAACTCGTTACGTACGTCGACCATGGACTTATCATCATCTTGAAGTTAATGTTCCGGTTGTGCTCCAGTCGGATCCAGATTTTAGCAGATCAGGTAATTACACTGGAGCAACTACCATCTGACCTCCGTGAGCAGGCTACCAGGGGAACCTGACCAGATTGGATCATGGTTACACATTCAGTCACCTGAATGTGCAGGTTATATGTTATAGGTATATGTTTTCCCCCATTGTAAGAGCATCGGTTAGTATTCAACTAATGTACATAACTCAGAAATGAGTCATTGGTACATGGCCGCAGTGGGATTCGAACCCAGGACCTCTCGCTTGCGAGTCGGATACCCTTACCACCCGGCCACCGACGTTCTCACGTCGACCATGGAGTTATCATCATCATCTGTTTGGCTATTACCCTTGACATGTTTATTGTTTGATTCGCTCCAATTTTCTGTAATGTTAATATAGGTACCTTTTCCCTCTCACATTCTTGTTTTTATTATTCTGTCTGCATATTCACGGCAATTTGGTTCTAAATCGACGGTCTGTTGTAGATTTTATTAATTCATTGTTTAATAAAATTCACAACGACGACATCACCGCACAGCACCATGTCGCGAGAACGACTGCCCGATCCGCACGGCAATTTTTCCGCAATGCGCGACAAGTGCATAGGGTGCAAAATATCCGTGCGGAGCCGCACCGCAACAAATCTGTAGCCTATCTGTACCTTCAAAAGATTCCATACTTCACAGACTTTGCGTAAAAAAACTTACGGAAATTATCCGCCGTCCGCGCTAGCTCTAACGGAAGCATCGCGATGCGTGAGAACGGGGTCACCGACCGTGTAAAATAATTGACGTCTCCAACAGCGGGTTAAGGTCGGCCTTGACTCTGGGGTATCGCGTGTAGGCCCTCAGTTTACACAATTCACGCTTCTTTCGGAGTTCTGCTTGCAGGGTTGGTGGTAGCGCAGGGCGTCGCCTCGTCGGTGGCTAGTAGGTTGTGTGCGGGCGATTGTGGCGTTCGCCTTTGCTGCCCAGTTTGCGTTTATTAAACGCACCGTTTCTGCATCATCCTCCGCGAGTGTAGAAAGCTTGTCTTCCAAGTTATAATCGGCGAGTGCTTCGTTGAACTTTCCCCAGTTTATTCTGGGCGGCAACTCTGTGGGTACGGTAAACTCACCGCTTCTGCCGAACGTTGTTAAAATGGGGATGTTCTGTGAGTTGGTGTCGTACAGCACCACCACATTAATCGGGGATGGCAGGCCCCGATGTAGTACGCTGTCAAGTATATCGGGTCTTTGCAACGAGTGGGTAGGGGCAAGTGTAAGACTCTCCCTGCTGCATTCTTGATGTAGGAGTTCTAGATTGGGATGTTTACGTTCAAGTCGCCCGCCTATAGGGTTGGTGTGTCATAGTCGAATATGGTATGTAGACAGCGGGGGATGTGGATGTTTGTGTTTATGGCGGTCGGTAAGCGGCGTTAACTCTTAATTCGGCACCTGCTACCCGTTTTCGCATCCCAATTGTGAGCGTAGTGTTCAAGGGTAGTGCAATGTGGCGCTTACGGTATGTTGTACAGACGTATTATGAGTCGAGTTACCTATGCTATCTTACATATATACCTTAGAAGAGGGTGAGGCGTGCACTACACAATACAGTAACTCGTGGATAACATCTTTTCTCACGAGCACCGCTGTTCCACGAAACTGAAAGTAGCGCGGTGACACCAGCAGATTTCAAGAGAGCAGAAAAATAATCATGTTAGTTTTATAGCCTTTTTAAGGGTAATACTGAAATGTAAACTATAATTTGCAAAAGAGATATTTAGTTAAAAGTAGATTTGCTAAACATCTTGGTCAAAATTTAGCAATAATAGTTGCTACGAGGGGCGCTCGAATTTGATGTAAGTTTTTTTAATTCTTCCACTTCTGCTACTCCACGGCACCTTAGTCTGCGCAGCCACCGCAGTCTACTTAGTTTTAGTCACGCTGTTGCAACGTTTCGGCGTTTCTTGAAGTTGCTCGGTTCGCTGGAGGTGTAGGGTGGGAGGCATAGGTTGGTGATACCTGAATTTTTGTGGCCACTTCTGTCTTTGAGGTTGAGGTTGAGGCGGCGGGTAGTCGTCCTTTGTGGGTTTGGTAGGTAGCGGTAGTTGTAAGCATTCCCCTCTTACTTGCCTCGCGTGTAAATTCTGGCCAATGGCGGTCATTGGCAGTATGTGGGCCCTGCAGTTTGCACATGTCGGAGCTTCTGTGTGCGGTCTGGGACAGTTAGCTGCCGCGTGTTCCTGTCCCCATCGGACATAGTGAGCGGCCCTGTGACAGTTTGCCGTTGCGTTCCCAAACGCCTGCAACGATTAGGAAGGCATTAGGGAGGTCCACTACGTCGTCGCCATGCCTCGATGGTGATGCTCGTTAATCTAAGTAGTTCGGTGATGGCGAATAATTTGTTTAGATCTTCCTGGGTTAAAAACCTTAACTGTACAATCCCCAGTGTTCGATCCATTTTAGTTGGGATCAGTCGAGTATGTGTTGCCTCGAAGCCGAGTTCATTTAGAGCCTTTATTATTTTCATCCGCCGGGGTTTAGCAGTAGTATTGAATCTCTGGGTGTGATCGTTTTAGGTCCACCTCTGAGGACTCCGGAAGGAATCGAACCCTCGTTCTGTATGATTTAGCATTTGGTGTGCTCCCTAATTTACGCTTAATTTCAGCTAAGTGCCGGGACCAGTTGAGAAGAATCTCTACCAGTTGTTACTGCGAGGAGGTCTTGCTACAGTGTGTGCTGCAGTCGCCACTGGGTGTACGGGACCGCACAGGCGGTGCTTGTGGGGGAGTGGGGTTCTACATCTCTTGGACTATAACAATTTCTCAAATTGTGTTATACTAGCTAAAACAGTAACGGAAATGGTCGTTGTAATATTTTTACACAATGAAAAGCTGCTCTAAGATGTTTTAGGTTTATTAATTGAATATTCCTGAATATGATAATTGGATTAGAGTAGTTTGTTCAGCGTCGAATTAAACACAGGATTGGACAGTAGAGTCTCGTAATGGGTGGGAATAACCTGTAATAGTTTTTTTAACGGTGTCAAGTCTTAATCAACTATGGCGGAAGAAGGCCTTCAGTAAGTTCATTTTGTTAATTAAATATCTTAAATGCAGTATTAATGTTTGCTTTCAGGTTTAAACAAGTATTATATTTCTTTTGACAGACACCAAAATGATGGTCAAAACATCAAAGTGTATGGTGAAGTTTCTTTACGAAAACAACGAAGAAAACGACAAAAGATAATGCTTATGGAAATGATTTTGGATTATGCACAGAACTGTACGTTTCATGGGATAAAATACATAGCAGAGAAGAGGCGTAGTTGGGTTGAAAAGTAAGTAAAAGAAACCATGATTGCTAATTATTTTAATACATGTACTTTTTCCGCATGGAATACTTCCTTCATACCTCATGTCAGGGTTTTAGGCAGGCATATTTTAGTCTGCCTGGTACTTTATGGTTGATGGAAAACATTGTAAGGAAAGATCCTTTTAACTTAGAGAGCATATTTGATAATCTTCACATTGGTTTCAAAATCTGAATTTATGGGGAGAGATTGCTTCAAATAATGCAAATATTTTTATCGACTATCATAGGCAGTACTCTGAAAAATTGTTTACGCTGAAACCTGCTACAGTTAATTTTCTTCATTTATTTTTGTTATCAACTAAAAAATATGCACGAGACCAGTCATTTTAAATGTAAAATAACTTTATCTGCACTCATAGCGTAATGTTTCAATTACATAATTCAAAACAATCGCTTATGGATATACTTTTTTCACGCCAGTCAATAAAATTTAAAAAGTTACTTTGTGATGCAGCATTTGCCATACTATTTTCATTACAGCTCTAATGTCAATGTGTCAAAGTAACCTGAAGTCGTGGTACCCCTATACCAGGGATTCCGTTTTTATTTGAGCATTTATTTCCGCACTTCCCATACTATTTTCATTACAGCTGTATCGAAAAATAACTTTTAAATCATTATGCAACACTTATCTTTTTTAAATTTTTGTCTGGCGCCAGGACACGGCTAAATGTAGGCTGAATACCTAAATGTCTTCAATAAATTGAAAATTCAAATTTTCCTGTTAATATTTGTGTGTAATTATTTTCTCGCTAAACGGTATCTTTTTTCTAATTGTTGTAATTTGTGTATGTGAATGTTTTTCCTTGTTTGAAGCAAATAAAAAATAAAAGTAGTGAAGTGAATTTCCCGCCGCTGGATATCGCGTAGATACCTACAATAGAACTGACTCGCAGCTTATTTCCAGCATAGTTGAGAAAATTATAGTTGCGAAATTTTAACATGAAAATATGAGTGTAGATAAAGTAGTGTATGCAACTGCATATAATTAGGTATTAAAGTACACATGTCAATCTATTATCATACTCGGCTACGCCTCGTATGATAAACAGACGCCCATGTTTTAATACCCCCTTTTATATGCCAGTTGCATAAACTGCTATTTTAATCATTATGTAACCCTTTTCTTTTCAATTGTTTTAATCGCGCTGTGCGCGGCGGAATTAAGGCTTCATTCCTAAATATGTCATTATCAATATCAAAATTCAAATTATCGTCTTTATGTTTGTGATTGTGTACGTATGGAATATAATAGTTGTCGAATGTACATGTTGTGCCTACTCCAGTGACAGTTGGAGGCACTCCACTTAAAGTTGTTAACGTCTATATAAACTGTGAATCATTATTTTTGTCATATATTTCTTGAAGGTTAGGTTACTTTTATGTATGACATGGGAAAGAGAAGCCACGCGTGGCTGCGCTCCGATAACCTCGTCTTTTCTAAGGAACCTTACTAAACGTATTCGGCAATTTATTTTTTTCACTTACATGACATACCTACAAGGCTTTTTGTATAATATAAATCTGTCACCATTTAAGTTTTGAACTATTTATTCATTTACTGCTTGAACGATATCCCAAAATGAGTTCCGCCTTATCCGAACAAGTTTATCCTGTCACGCTTTGGATAATCTAGTTTTTCTTGTGTATGTAATAAAAATGCAAAATTGTACTGATGCAACTTACAATATTTAGTTTACAGCCATACTATAAATACTTGGAAGCAACAAAAACAAGCAAAAATTGTCCATCCTTGGTGGATATCATGATTACGACCCTGAAGCGTATCCAGCACGAGTAAAGGTAAGCAAATACAAAAAAAAAGTCAAGCAACTTGGTTCACGTAAAATGAAAAGTATGATTAAGTACGTCTTAGAAAGTTGCAAATTTGTTGTATTAACTTTCCCCCGCTGCACATGCATGACCGCACACTTATCTACACCAAACACCATTCTGGCCAACACCATTACTCACCAACGGCAACTCACTCACATTAGTCACCAACGGCATTCTTATAGTCAATCCAGGCAGCCGAGAGGGACCCCCTGCTCCACCGGACCAAATACTACGCCAAAAATTATTTAAGGCAGAAGCATCCCGTAGGCTCCCGTCGGAAACACGTTGATTGGTTCCCTCCCACTTGCGGTATACCCTTCTTTGATCACTCTGAAAGAGACGATTGAGCCGGAATCGATCCACACGCTCTCTGTAGCGACGAATGCGGTTTGCCCACGCACAAACTTTTTGCTTCAAAAAGTCAATGCGCTCCGTAGCATAGGCCATATAGTCGCGTGAACTAATTCCAGTTCCAGCGAAGGCCTGATCTACAAAACGCATGACTCGAGGACGGTTGTTGCCCTCTTTGAAGTAAATAAGCTTCGCAATGAGAGTCCTAAACGTGTTGATACGCCGCTCGATCCGCATTTGCCATGCAGGTGCGCCCCCGGCGACCCGCGGAGCTCGGTCAGCGTCCGGAAACTTGATGCGTGCAACGCGGCACGCCGTAATAGCACCACAATATATGATCGAGTGCGTATCAACTAAATTATCACTAGCCCGTATGTATGGGTCTAGCAATACGTTTATGACTCCCTTTCACGCAAGGTTGCGTCTATTAGTGGGCAAACGAGGCAATCGTGGCCTAGAGTTGGGTGCGAAGCGATACCGTGCAATCGTCTCCTCTAAAGTCCTCCTCACGTACTCATTGGTTTCTGTGGTTACGCTACTCACGTTCGTACAGTCCTCTACGCCGACAGTGGCGTCAGTTCGCGGTATCCGCGGTGCCGAGCTAGGTGGCGACACCTGAGACGGCAACGTAGCGGGCAGACTCCGGGTAGAAATAGGAACTGCACGAACTGGTAGCGATTCCAAACGCAGCCGGTCAAGTACAGAGTCATCCAACCGTTTTAGACGTTGGATGGCTCGCACCTGATCTGATGGTCGTTGAGCGGTCACAGTAATGGTTGGTTCCAGCACCTGAAACAGAGGCAGCATCCGGTCACGGTACGCAGACAGGTTGGTTCCTCCCTCTGTAGCCACATAATAGGCGCGCATGATATTTTCATTCATGGACTGAGTCCATCGCATGCGACGCACTACACCACCGGTAGCGGGGGCCATTGGCGGGCAGGTCGCCCCGTAGGCCCCAAGCGTGCCGTCAGTGGTCTTCCACGTCGCGCAGGTGAAACAGAAGACAACCCGCGCTCGTCGCTCGACTCGTCGGTATCGGACGCATTGGCAAATTCATCGTCCGATTACGATGGCGAGGAGCTGACGGGAGCGGGCGTTGGTGGTGGTGGTGCGTTCAATATTTGGTTTTTCCGCTTGCTCCTCGTTATCATTTTGGCCGTTTTAAATTATTTTGTAGCATTATTGGTTGTATTGTACTCGTATGTCAAATGCCAAAAATTCTTATTATTATTAAACAAAATAAACCCGAAACTAAAAAGTTTTATAACTCTTTATCTACTGGATTCAAAGTGAGTTTATTTTAGATTTTTCGATCGACCTAAACTGATCTTTAGTAATTTATCTATTTAGTTTAACTTCATGTCAGTCAATACATTGGTGGACTTATCTATATCGTACTTAATAAAACCTCTTATTATAATTTTAATCATCATCATGCCACCCGAGAGACGTCCACTGCTAGGCATAGGGTACCCATAGAGATCTCAACAAAGGCCTGTCCTGTGCCTTCGGTACACATTGTGGGAGGTCTATCCACGCTGTGTCTTCCGCTACGTGGTCGAGAATTTTACTACCCCATCGGCCGATGCCGCTTGATAAGCCTTACAATTGGTGATCTTCGTTCGTTTGCGGATCTCCTCATTTCTTCTTCATACAAGGCTTCTGCATAGCCCTTTGAAAGTGACAGTGAACTTTCTGATAAGGCCCACAGTGAGCGACCACATCTCTATTCTGTAGGTCATCACTAGCAATATAGACTGGTAAAAGATTGATGTTGTTGAGACACACCAAATACCAAATTGGGACGAAAATAATGGCGTGTATTCTAAATCTAATAAATCTGATTATCTATCTAATACATTAAGTCACAGATTTATTTTGTTACTGGGTTAAAGTATCAGTGTCGACATCGGCGTAGTAGGAACAAAAATAATCAGAGTATTACGTATTATAATCTTCTTTGCGTGTCGACTAGTGGCGGGTCAAATTTGCGAGGACCAGTACTCCGCCACTGATACAGCGTTATACGTGGCCGCGTACAAATCCTCGAGCGTGCAGGTGGTAGGGCACGCCAGGCAAATCAATAGGTGTGGGGAAAGACACCACACAGGCAAACCATATTCGAGCTATACCCCCCTATAAATTATAATAGCAACAGTTAAAATATAATTACTACGTATTCTAGGTTTATGTTCAGAATCCAGCTGATATGCCACAGAAATCTCTTTACTACTACTCAGCACTCCCAAATCAGTTATCTTCACTAGCCTTGAAGTTCAATATGTTAACAACAAATGGTAATTTGGGTAAGTTTAATCTTACATGTGATATTGAACTTCTGTTATAGCGTCAAAAATTGTGTGTTTTTATTTTACACTGAATATCGGATTCTAGCCGCCATTGTTACTATCCATTTGAACATCCTCTGCGCTACTTCAAAATCTACACTGCCAGCAACTGCCGCATAGAATGCCAGTCTAACTATAACTACCAAACATGCGGTTGCATCTGGTTCAACATGCGACGAAAGTAAAAAGATACACAATTGCGAAATAATACATAGCATTTAATTGATGAGCAATATTTGTTCCAGATAACGACGGCACAAGAATTTGTACACTCAATGATCAAGAATGCGTGGAGACTGCGCTAGGTAGGATTTCTGTTACAATGCTCTCACTCTTAGACATAGGTTACGCATAAAATGTACTTATTGTACAATACCTTAAAAGCAATACCTTATACTTACCTCTACATTGATTTTTTAAAAGAGGAGTATGTAGGTCCTTGATCTTCAAACCAAAGGACAAATTTCCTTTGTATTTGATATACCATCTACCTCCTAACAAGAAAAACTTCTTCATTTATACTTCTTAATTAACATTTATGCCTTCATTTATGGTTATCGTCCAGTAAGCAGCCTTGATTTGTACTTTTGTTGCAGACATCCTCAACATTCAAGAGATAAAACAAAAGAGTATTGACACTGAGGCATGTCGATTTTTCCCTGATTGTTAGTACATCGCCTTTGACGCTCAAATGTTAATCTCCGAATTTGACCTTAATACAGATTATGGCAAACGCAGAAACTTTACTGTTGCCACTCTGGTAAATTCTAAAAAAGTAAAGTTTTAGTACCATAGACCACATACATACGCTGCGGCAGGTTATACGGAAGACCGAAGAGTATAACTGGCCATTATGTGTTAGCCAAGGTGATATCATATCACCGAAATTGTTCACCGCTGCACTGGAGGATATCTTTAGGCTTCTGGACTGGGACGGACTTGGCATCAATATTAACGGCAAGTACCTCACTCACCTCAGATTTCCTGACGATATCGTAATCATGGCTGAAACCCTGGAAGGCTTGGGCAAATTGCTCGCTGACCTCTGTCGTGCCTCTCAATAAGTAGTTCTTAAAATGAACATGGACAAGACGAAAATTATGTCGAATGTCCATGTTGTGCCTACTCCAGTGACATTTGGAGGCACTCCACTTGAAGTTGTTGACGACTATACATACCTAAGACAAATAGTCCAGCAAGGTAGGTCAAATTTTGAGAAAGAGGTCAATCGACGAATGCAACTTGGTTGGACAGCGTTCGGGAAGTTACGCCTTATATTTTCGTCCCAATTACCGCAGTGTCTCAAGACGAAGGTCTTTGATCAATGTGTTGCCAGTGATGACTTACGGAACTGAAACGTGGCCGCTCACTGTGGGTCTTATAAGAAAGCTCACTGTTACCAAAAGGGCAATGGAAAGAGTTATGCTCGGAGTCTCTTTGCGCGATCGAATCAGAAATTAGGAGATCCGCAAGCGAACAAATTGCCAGACTGAAGTGGCAGTGGGCAGGGCATATAGTTTGAAGAACAGATGGCCGATGGGGCAGTAAAGTTCTCGAGTGGCGACCACGTACCGGAAGATGCAGCGTGGGTAGGCATAGGAAGCATGTAAAGCTCAAAGGGCTTATATATAAGAGTATAATTAGACCGGTGAAGATCTATGGCTGCGAGACATGGCCGGCGCTAAAGAAACACGTTCACGAACTCCACGCCAACGAAATAAAAATGCTACGGTGGATGTGACTCGATCGAGTACGTAACGAGAACATCCGTGGCAGCCTTGGCGTAAGGGATATCGCAGATAAGATCAAGAGGGCTCGTCTGTGTTGGTTTGGTCACGTGTTGCGTAAGCCTCAGGGATACGTGGGAAACAGGTGCCTGAGCCTGCCGGTATCAGGAAAGAGGCCCCGGGGACGACCCAAGAAGCGATAGATTGACATCGCTTAGTCGAATGCGAGAGCCAACGGTTTACGACGAGAGGATGCCGAAGACCGGGCGAAGTGGAGAAGATTGAGTAGGAAAGCGGACCCTGGCAGAAGCCGGGATAAGCGCTAAGACGATGATAATGATCCCCCCCCCCCAGGACTTATTTAGTGTATAGGCCTATAACTCCCACGTATCCCCTGGGCTTACACAGCACGTAAGCATACCATTGCATGCGAGCCTTTTCAATTTTCACCGCGATAACTCTCACGCCGAGACAGCCGCGAATGTACTCGGGTAAGCCGCGTAACATTTGTAGTGGTATTTTAATTTCATTGGCTTGTAGTTTTTAAACAGTCGTCAGTGCCGGGTGAACCATGTAACCAAGTATCACATAACATCATTATGGCATTATTATGCGCTTGTATGGTAGCTCCTTAAGGGTCGAGTGCAGCGTCGGTGTCCGAGTGGTTACGGTATCCGACTCGTAAGCGGGTTCGAATCCCATTGCGGCCATGTACCAATGATGAAACCTGCATATTTAGGCGACTGAATATGTAACCATGATCCAATGTCCCCCTGGTAGCAGGGTCACGGAGGCCAGTTGGCAGTGGCTCCACTATTATTATCATGCCATATCATCTGCCAAGTCCTGAATCATGGTCATGGCGGCCCCTGGACTGTTCGCGACTAAAACTTAGAACTTTGTTTGCTCACATTACTTTATGTACTTATTAATGGTATAAAATTGAGGCTAATTTACTTTCAATGTATGGAATTTACAAAAGTGTGACGAATTAATGCGGCGAATTTACAATAACCTAATGAACGGGTGTGGGCTCCATTACATAGAACATAAAGCTTTTAGTATAATTATTTTGGCTTTTATGTTTTGTGATAAATAGCAAACAAGCAGTCCGCGTTGTGCTAAGTTACTACACCCTTATAATAATGACTAATTGTACGTAACTACGTTATACCTATTATTTTAATGCGGCCTAATAAAAAATACACATGACTCATGATCTGGGGGCACGGTAGTGCTCCCGCCATGCCGAGCAATAAGTAGTGGGCACATCCTACCATTTCCCGAAGCATTTCGTCGAATTTTCAGAATCTCACTTCTTTGGTCAATTTAATGCCAGAAAACTCGAATTTTCAGGATAAGATCGACACTGATTCACTGACAAAACCTTTAGGGTTTTTCCTAAAGTCCTAGGAAGCTGAAATTTTCTACGCAGGCTAGGATTTGGACAAATAACAGGATTTAAAAAAACTGTAACTTTTAACCTGCAGCTCCTTAAAAAGGGGGACAGGTCTTTATACAACATTGTAATTACTCTGAAGTTTAGAAAGCATTTTGCGGCCAATACCCATAAAGGGTTGCATTTCTCTTCATGGGGATTGGTCGTTTCTATCGAACACTGAATCCCGCCTTATGAATCATGCAATATTTCAATGAAACAGCTAAGCCATACTTTTTAACCAAAATGTGGTATTTGAAATATTATGAGCTTGGCTCTTCATAAGATCTGATAACTTTTTCACAGTGAAACAGTCCAGAGCTTACGAGGTTTGGCCAATTTCATATGAAATGTTGTTGGTGGGATTACACACTCGGGAAATAAACGTAACGTGGGCTATAACAAGTTGTTAAAATCAATAAATTATAGCGAAAACAGTAGTCTGGCCAGGCTTGGCAGCTATACAGCATCAGTTGAATATTTATTCTCTTGTATAAATAAGTCTCTTGTCTCAGTTGACAGGGATTTTGGGGACACAGGTCACTGTAGTGAACTCCCGCCATTTGATGACGTGTCCGGATTTTCGAGACGACGACGTTGAGTACAACATAAGCAAGTAGGTCCTGTGGACAGGATACTGGTGTAAACTCAGTTCTCAGTGTTAGCGAACATGTCTTGGATAATTCTAAGTGAGCGGCCACACAGAAAAGACGTAAGACGCAGACACGTCGCAGACGCGGCGCCCGTTCAATTGGCTTTCATTCAAAATGTATAGAAACCTCGCGACGCAAAACATTTCATACGATAAACAAAGGCTTTTAACCAAATTAATTAACTTTACAACTACAATGTTTGAGTAGTTAGCGTTTAGTAGTTAGAGAACCGTACATAGTGACAGCCGTTTTTTTTAAATACTATCTTGTAAAACACTGTACTGGAATAAACGATTTGTGCAACTGGTCCGAGTACAGATAATTAAACAAGTAAGCCAACATGGTTGATGTAACAATAGAGTGAGTTCAATTTTCTGCATATTCTTGTCTTAAAAAGTTTTAAAATCTAAGATCAGTTTATGAAAACTTTCTTTTTTTCTATCGGAGAATAAATGTGACACAACATAACATTTGGGCACATTAGCACATACCTAATTGTTTGTTTTAGTTCAGTAATATGCCTGAGTAGTTCTTAAACCTTGAATTAAAAATCTGCAGGTATGGAAAGTTTAAAAAGGTTATTTGCGTTTAATAAAGCGATCTCGACTTGGCTCTCAGAGCTTTTAGATAGTATTTCTGATATTAATAGACTTAAATAATTTTTCCATTTATAAGGACGCCATCCGTGGCAACTGTTTTCGCATCACGCGCCATTTCAGATCCACCTATATGCATGCTCGCATAACGTTTGATATCGAGTGTAGCTACTTGACATATATTATTGTCTATTTTACCTTTTTCGTGAATTACAGGAAATCTACACATTTTAGACAAAATTTCTCAAAACGAGTAATATTATTTTGTTCATATTAATGGTATTTATTTGGTTTTCTACCTTAGAAAAAAACGTATATCTCAGAATCTGTGTTGAAAATTTATCAAAAATTGCAAGCATGAGTACTCGTAATGTTTTAATTTAGTTTAGTCAGATTAAGGTTTACTTTTTATTTTTTATTATGTACTGTAGTCATGTCTGTTAATAATTGTTTCTGATTTCAATACTCAATACTGAAATGTTTATTGCTTTATAAAAGTAATTTTTACAATCATGGCCCTGACAATGTCAAAACAACAATGTCAAAAAACAATAAACAAGAGAATTATATTTTAAACCCAGGGAGAAAAATGAAAGTCAAAGTACACAAGTTTACGGAAAAGTGTGTTACCGGAAACAACGCAGGAAACGGCAGAAGATACTGATCACTAACATGATGTTGGATTACGCCCAAAACAGTTCACTCCACGGCCTAAAATACGTAGCGGAGAAAGAGCGCAGTGTGGTTGAGAAGTAAGTACTCATATATTTACTAGTGGACCTGGCGCGACTTCGTTCGCGTGGCGTTCTACACTACACCTTTCTACTCTTGCTTCTTGGGTGTGAACCTTCCTTTTGAATCATTCTATCTATTGATGAAAACCGCATTAAAATACATTTCGAAGTTTAAAATATCATACATAGATACATAGGGACAGACGGGGGTAGCGACTTTGTTTTATACTATGTATAGAGTAGCGACCCGCCCCTGCTTTGCCTGGGTAGAAACCTCAACAAATTATACACCTAATCCTTCCTCATGAATCACTGTCTGTTGGTGGAAACCTCATGAAAATGCGTTCTATATTTTTTTATCGCTAACAGACAGACAGACGCGGCGTGGGAATTTGTTTGATAATATGTAGTCAATTACTGCGACTTCACAAATCTTTTTTTCCTTTTATTTAGGAACAACACGTTTAGTTTATGGGTTTATACCGCGAATCAGGCGGTAGGACTCTGTCAAGCGTGAGGAGTCCGCCTGGGTGATTTCCACCGCCTTGTCTACTTCTGCCGCCAAGAAACAATGCTAGCATTGTTGCGTCACGGAGTGAAGTATAAGGTAGCCAGCGCAATTACAGGCACGAGGCATGACATCTTGCCTGCATCTTGCATTATTGCCTGAATCGGCGACAGTTACCGCCTAGTGGGTTCCGCATCATCAGGTAGACAGACTGCTCGTTTGTCACTAATTAGAATTAAAAAAACGCATAGATCGATATTTCGACGCAGTTGACGCATCACGAACACGGGACGATCCAATCAACCAACCAGGGTATAAATCCGTAACCTAAATTTTTAGATGTGTGAAAATAACTGCGGTAGTTTAACCGTCTTACTAATAAAAAATTTTCATGCGTTGATCAAACGTTGAACGGTCGTTAAACGCTTATTTTGATATTATGTGCAACAAACTTATCTGAGCCGGTGACAACGTCGCTGTTATTGGAATTGGCAAGACATTTCACAATGGCAACACTTAGTTTTAGCTTTGGCCAATGGTCAGTTAGTTTGTGGAGTTACCACAAACTTAGGTATTTGACCAGGTGACCAAAAATAGAACTAAGTGTCACCAATGGAAACATATTTTTTTTGCAATACTAAATTCAACCACAGCGACGCCGTCATTGGGCCAAATAAGTTTGTAGCATTTGCGTGATAGATAATTTGCAAACAAATTTATTATTATATAAAATTATATACTTCCTGCATACGGTTTGCGCATTTGGGTTCTTTTGTCATGGTTCCGCAGTTCTAAGTGCCTATGCACATTGAAGAGGTGGGCTCCGCGCGGCGCACTGCAAGATAGGGGCAAAACCCGTAATCCAAGCCCGAAACGTGCTCGATGTCGAAACGAAAAAGCTCTGATGTCTGAACTTTTTCTACTTTTTTTTAAATTTGCCCCAGCTTTTTTTTAAACGTGCAGCGTGCGGCGCGATGTCAACAAGAGACGTCAAATTTGACTGTTTCTTTTTACCAACAGTTCAAATCTTTCCTCCTTATGTGACATAGTTCATTTACATATATCTGTCTATCTTTTTTTAAGTACAGATATAACGCGTGTAAATGAAATAGGAAGTCGACCTAGGCAAAAAAATTTTGACCGCTGATGTGTAAGCCCCTCCCCTTTTTCTGATTCTGTAACAATTTCATATTCGTTTGGTTTTGTGGTCATTTCGTCATCCCGAATTATAAATAAGGCGTGTTTGGTTCTGGAACACTAGTTTCTAAAGAGAAATGATAGAGCTCGTCAAGATCTACTTTTCAAATGACAGCTGTCAAACTTTTGAATGATTGCTCCTAGAACACTAATTACTAAAGAGAAATGATAGTGCTCGTTGTGATCTACATTTCGGGTGACACCTGTCAAACTTTAAACTGTAATAACTCTGAAGCTATAGGTCCTAGAACACTAGTTCCTAAAGAGAAATGATAGTGCTCGTCGAGATCTACATTTCGGATGACAGCTGTAAAACTTAAAACTGTAATAACTGTGAAACTATTGGTCCTAGAATGCAGTGGCATGCCTAGGGTTACACAGTAGGGCAAGCCGAGAGATGCAGTTTTTGTAGTTTTTACGGTTATTGAAGATAAATCCATATTTTTGCCACATTACTGATAAATTCTTACCTTACTTATCACTCTTCAGTTTCATACCAGCAATATAACTTATTAGAGTGAGAACAACGAACAATCCAATGAGTTTGGTACACCTATCTATGAAATTGTCTTATAAACGATTTACTAATCTAATAAATAGGTACCTACTTAAATCGGGCGTAGGTTTTGGCGAGGAGATAAACTGTTTTTTTGAGAAATGTTTAAACACTACATTTTTTTCCTCGCTAGTCAAAACTTGTGCACATTTTAAATCACCACAAGGGACTATACTTCTTCTATTGTCGATCAATCCAATTCAATCACTTTTATTACAAAACACAATACAAACACAGCAAAAAACTCATTACCTACTTATCCGCTCAAACAAAACAATAGGGAAGTTAGATCGTATTCCAGCATTCAACAAACGTACCTACTGCGCATGCGCAAAGTTTCACATTTTCACAGATCCGTGTACAACTTCATACGCATGCAGGGCTTAAAGTCTCATAAATTTACTAAATAAGCAAACGTATAGTTATATCTCATTATACACAGTTTTCATAGGTAAGAAAGAGACATACCGGCCGGCATCGAAGCCCGCTAACAAGCCAGCGCGTGCGAGCGAGATGACTGGCCGAGTCTCAATTTCAACTCGGTCTCAACTTGCGTGTGCGTTCGGTTCGTGGTTCGTGAGCTAGGCGCACGATGGCGCTGCTTTGCGGCGCGGCGTCGTGCACGTAGTTTGAAAAGTAATAGGAGTCCGAACTTTTAATAGTTCGCGCTCGCTATATCTTTGATTTTTTTGGAATAATTATTTTTATAAGGCAAGCCCGGCTTTTGGGCTTGTATGACAGTAACGCTACTGCTAGAATGCTAGTTTCTAAAGAGAAATTAGAGTGCTCATTGAGATCTACATTTCGGGTGACACCTGTCAAACTTTAAACTGTAATAACTTTGAAGCTAATTGTCGTTGAACACTAGTTCCTAAAGAGAAATGATAGTGCTCGTCGAGATCTACATTTCACATGACAGCTGTTAAACTTAAAACTGTAATACCTCTGAAACTATTGGTCCTAGAATACTAGTTTCTAAATAGAAATTATAGTGCTCATTGAGATCTACATTTCGGGTGACATCTGTCAAACTTTGAACTGTAATAACTCTGAAACTATTGGTCCTAGATTGCTAGTTCCTGAAGAGAAGTTTTACTTCTCGTAGCGATCTACATTGTAGATGAGAGCTGTCAAACTCAAAACTGCAATAACTCACAAAAATGGTAGAAAATTGTAAAATTACATACTTAATTATTTTTTGGCCGGCACTATTATTATTTTAGTCGAAAATGATATCCTTTTTGTACGTTTCCCTTCGTTGCATTTGAGTCGGCACATGAAAAAAATCTCTGGTCACTTTTTTACACCCGCTTGTGAAAACACAGTCGAGAAGTTATATGGTCAATAATTATGCGAGTCGTTTAAAATAACGCACGTAAAAGCGTTGAAAACGCTCTCGTGCGAACGTTGCCTAACTTGAAACCCAGAATAACACCACCGTTTTCTTTGCTGTCACCGTGACATGGCACCGCGCGGTGCACTGCACCGCATGAGTGGACATCAGCTCTAAGGATTACCCCGACATTTATTGCGTACGTATACAACTATAATTTGGCCCGGTTGCCTGTTTGTTTGCCGTATTACATAAAAAATATACTTACCTATAGTTACATAAATGTTATTTTTTATATATTCGATTTATTTTATTTGGTAACCGATTTTCGATAATTTGTAACTTCATTAATGAAGTACGACATTATTCTGTAGTACAATTATTCAAAAAAAAAATACGGTACTTCGTAGGCGTGAGGTGCCAAAATTGTCATCCATTTGACAGAGCATAAAGCTTATCTGATCAGGTGACTAAAACTGGAACTAAGTGTCACCAATTGAAATAACATTTTACGGCAATACTAATTCAACAACAGCTACCCTGTTAACTATCGACTGTGTAACTAAACAGGCGTTCAACGCTCGTTGATCAGTACTTTTTTATTAGTAAGACGATAAAACAGTAAGTACGTGACGAACAACCAGATAACAATATTGCCGAGCATTGGTATAATCGTGTAATAAGAAAGATTTTTAGGTCCTTTGTCCTTTTTGTGTCATTATGTATCTGTGCTATTAAAACTGTAACAGACCGTGTCTGTGCATTGAAGATATTTCAGAAAAAGTTGTCGTGACTGAATTCTGGGACGTAACTATGTCTAAAAATTTTACTTTTGTATTTGCTGTTTGTTTGTATACTGAACGGATTATGGTACCGTTTTGATAGTTTGGTAGCTTGAAGTCCAGAGATACCGCTTGACCTCCTAGTACTAGCATTCATACTCCGTATTGGTCATTCAAATGATAAAGCGGGCAAAAGCAACTCTGTAATAAAAAATGTTAACACGCGGACGAATTCGCGAGCAAACGCTACTACGTACATAAAATTTGTTTTTAGGTAATTATTTACTATTCATTAATTTTCAATAAACGAACATTTTTTGTATGTATTTGTACATAATTTTAAAGGGTTTACCGACATTTGTCTGTTCGATTATTAATTCTGCTATATTATGTATTATTATTTGATTAAATTTTCAGGCTGTTCTGGCTCCTTACGTTCTTAGTGAGCGTGGGGATGTGTTTCATGGTCATCCGTAATGTATGGATCAAGTGGGCAACCAGGCCAGTCATTGTCAGTTTCAACGAACAGATTGTTCCTGTTGGAGAGGTTTGTATTTTGTTCTTCTTTAAACTTACACTCAAAACGAAGCGCGATATGGGTTTGAAATAAATATCTCTGTGAGCTATTAGTTTTCAAAGGAAGTGTCAATGTTTACTTTTATCTACAGGTTCCATTCCCATCTGTAACTATATGTCCGCAAGTGAAATGCGTATACAACCGATACAACTTTTCTCACGAGTACACCAAATTCTTCGCATCTCGGAGGAATTTCACCATGTAAGGCTTTTTGTACATATATGTACATGTAACATATCAATGTAAATTTAATTTTAATAACATATTTTTCATTATATCAACAGGCATGTTAATGACACTGTTGAGAGAAACGCGAAACTCGACGATGTAGCATTATTATGTAATATCGTCAGTTATAGATCATTTTATCGTAGATATCGCTCCAATTCCTCGCTAATTGATCATATTATCGAGGTGAGTATTTTATCTGCCTGCTATATATTATAATACGTTTAGTGCCACTGTCATTTTTCCGCCATCGCAACCTTTGAGGATGAGATTAGACACATTTAATTTACATAATCTATCAGCAGGTCCTGACCTCATCAAAATACAAACGTACATGAGACATATCCACAGATGTCTAACAATATACCTACAAGTGTTAATTGCATTAATCAATAACTTACATCATGCATTTTATTTCATTGTGACATTTTCATATTTATTCTGCTGCTTTAAATAAATTAATCTACATATATTGACATGCAATACGTAGATTTAAAATCTGATATTTTAACTGACATAAACATGTTTATGTCAAGCTTATTTATATATTATGACATGAATTGATTCTAAAGTGTAATTGTAATGCTGAATATGAATATATTTAAAATTACAAACTATTTTATTGATTTAATGTAATAATAATATCAGTCTGTGAAATTTGAAATATGTGATATTTATTTATTTATGCAACAGAACAGACCTCTTACCCGTTCGCATAGGCTAAGAGGAGGTCAACCGAACGGATCAGGCTAAATACCTGAGCACCGAAGCGCTTTGTAAAGTCCAACTGGAGACATCGCAGAATATCTGTGGCTAGGGCCAAATGGCGGGAGGTGACGCCTGCCATTTGTAACGTGATATTAGACGTACTGTCAGACATCATGCGAGACTACCATGAGGTGGCTCCGTGGCTGCTCATCTATGCTGACGAGATCGTGCTGATAGACTCGGTAAAGGGGCGACTAGTCCAACGTGTATAAAAGTGCGCGAAGATGAAGTCAAGTGCACAAATCACGCCAGATACCTGGGATCTGTACCTAACGCAACTGGGTATATCGACACCGACATCAAAGCCCGAATATCGGCAGCTTGTGAAAATGTCGATAAAGCTGTCTATAAGTCTATAAGACTCTCATTAAACTCGCGTTAGTAAACTTAAGATCCCGTTCGAAACGCCCACATTCGAAATAGCCTTGGCGTTCGTGACATTGCAAATAATGTTATGGCCACGTCTTGCGCCGACCGTCAACTAACGTGGGGAACAAGTGTCTGGCCATGCCACCCCCGCCAGACACGGGAAGGAGAGGTTGGCCCAAGAAGCGATGGCTTGACATCGTTAAGAATGATATGTGTGCCAACAAGATCACCACCAAGGATGTCGAAGACCGAGCGCATTGGGCCAGAAAGAATAGGACAGCGGACCCCGGGCTCTCACATACATCGCGGGAGCGTAACCGGGACGTAACGCCGAGATGAGGATGATGATGATAGTCCATTGAAAGAAAGAAAGAAAGAAAGAAAGAAAGTTGTAACTTTGTAATGTGTTTGTAGTATCAGAAGGCCGTCTTTTGTTTGCATATTATAACAGGAAACTACGGAACCCTACACTGCACGTGGCACGACACGACTTAATCTGTTTTTTAAATAAGTACCTAACTTTGGTTGGACTTGCACCAAGTTCTTAAAAATATTTAAGAATAAAGTTTCTCGACATTTTTAACCCCTGACAAAAGATGAGAGATGTTATATGTGTATCCGTGGCTCTATGTATATGTGGATGTGTGTGTCTGTCTCCCGAATGGATGGACTGATTTCGATGCGGTTTAACTTTTTTGAAAGTCAGTTTTTTATGATTCGGATGTGAAATGAGCTCCCAGTCACAGTGTTTCCTTTGGACTATGACATGGTCTCTTCAGAGGCGGGAAACGCATTGGTAACCCCCCTAGTGTTACTGATGCCCATAGGCGGTGGTGACTACTTTCAATCAGGTGGCCCGCTGGCCTGTTTGTCTGCCGTATCTGTAACTAAAAAAAAAGTAATCGCGATGGTTCTTAGCTGTGTTTAATTAAAATCGATTCCGTAGAATAAAAAATATTGAAGAGTATGTGTATCTGTACCAAGATGATTATTATTGATTTTTATTTGACACATCACTAGAGATATTCTAAGGGGTGTTAGTTGCGTTATCGTCTCTTCCTCAGGTATTCGCTTTAGAGTGTCATCATCTGATGATGCGATAGTACTGTATTTGTCGATAGGACCTACTCAGTAGTAATTAGGGGTAAATAAAAAAGAAAATTTAGCTTTAAAAAAATTGTCGACACAGCAACGTAGCCCCTCCCCCAAAGGTTTTATCCCCTCCCCTGACGAATATTACTGTGTACCGAGTCCAAAAATAATGATAGCTAACTTACTCGTATTGTATAGTAAAAAGAGTACTCTTTAATTTTAATTTTTGTATTACTATCAAATAGAAATTGTATTTAGTCTGCATTTGCAATTTATAAAATTAGATATTCATTGAGAATCTCTATCCACTCTGACTAAGGAATAGCTTTAATTTTCTCTGAGCTAAAATACTCACAACATTCAACAATATAATTATCAGGTATCTCCAAGGCTGCGTAACGTATTTTTTTCGTGCTTATGGAAAAACAAAAGAATCCGTTGTAAGGAACTGTTCAAACCAGTTCTAACCAGTGAGGGTGTTTGCTTCAATTTCAACAGTTTGGCTGAAAACGAAATTTTTCGAGACGGGTGAGTAATTGATTTGACTTCTTTCTGGACTATATTATCAAACTAAGTACTGTTTACTGGAACGTAGGTAAATATTATGATATTGTTTAATATGATAAAATTTATAATACATTATCACATTGCAGCGTGCAATCCGATTATAAATATTTATACTCAAATGCTACTAGCAGGAACTGGACGTATTCCAAAGGATATCTGGACTTCGATCCTGATGCATATCCAAATCGCGCAAGGGTGAGTACGTCATTGTTTGGTGTAACACTGCATTACTTAAGCTATCTCTATGATGGACGAGGTGCGGATTGTTTTAATCCAGATGGTTCTTAGCTTTGTTTCGTTAAAATCTGTACAGTAGTTTGGGAAATAAAAAATTAAAGTGAGTGTATGTGTCGCTGAGCCCAAGCAGTAAGTAAGTATGTAAATAATAATAAGCAACAAGCCTAATAATAATATGTCAAATTTTAGGAGAACGGCGCTACGCCTGATTTAGAAGTCATTATAAAACAAAACAAGGCAGACCTGAAGGAATTCTGCAATCCATTAAATGACGGGTATAAGGTAATTTTTTATGGTAATTTTACGGTTATGTGCACATCAGCTAATTTTGGTTTCGTATTATTTACTCACACGTGTGCGACAGAGAAGATGGAGCGAAGGCAAAGAAACCACGAAAAACTTTTGTGAAATATTTGTTGATAGGATTAAACCATAGCCTTCTACATTTTACAAAGGAGGCTTTAATAATCATTGAGGAATATATTTTTCTTATTATTATAAATTTATAAATAATAATACGTACAGTACGTAAACTAACAATTTTGAAATCCGGCAAACTTGTTACCCAACAAGTTTGGACTCGGACGAGTTCGGAATCCGGCGAATTTGGAATCTGGCGAGATGGGAATCCAGCCAGTTTGGAATGCGGCGAATAAGGACTCATTCAGAGAAAATACCCGGTTGAGTATCCGACTCGTAAGCGAGAGGGACCGGGTTTGAATCCCGCTGCGGCCATGTACCAATGACACTTCTTTTCTGAGTTATGTACATTAGTTTAATTCTAACCGATGCTCTTACGGTGAGGGAAAACATCGTGATGAAACCTGTAAATTCAGGCAACTAAATTTGTAATTCAGGTCATGTCTGGTCAGGTTCCCCTGGTAGCAGGGTTACAGAGGTCAGATTGTAGTCGCTCCACTGTAATTACCTGATCGCCAATACCTGGACCATGGTCAAGGCGGACCCGCGCCCTCTTTCTCGAGAGCGCAATCGGGACGTTAACCCCAAGATTATTTTTTTTACCATGTTCTAGATTTATGTCCAACACCCAGCCGACATGCCACAGTCATCTCTTTACTATTACGCTGCGCTTCCGGACCAGGTCTCGTCGTTTGCCTTGAAGTTTAATATGATATCAACGGATGAAAGTTTGAAAGATTACGACGCAAACTTGTAAGTATATATTCTTCTTTATTATATTCAAAGACTGTTTTATTTTCTTGTAAAGTTATAGTTTTATTATTTACTTTTCGCTGATATTCTGAATGGCGTCGCGTTTTGCACTATGAGTCAGCAGACCACGACGGATTGCGTGAATTTTACGCATCGTACCCGTAGAGGCAGCTTTGTTTTGCATCGGATGATCCTGTTACCTGTGCCACCGTAGAGGCCGAGACCATCTTAGCGGGTATGGACTGCTTCATTCTTAACCTGCTATTGGATGCTCGGCCCTGTAACGATCCTTATGTGCCATAAGTACGTTCCAGTAGATTAGTTATATTATTACCTACATCACTATAGGTATGTGATTTTTAAAAGTATTCATATGTCGTGTTTAATGCGTAAGTTTGGGTTACTAAATAAGAGCATACAACATTAATGGCGAGTTTTATATTGGGATGCATTGTGATCGCTTTAGCAATTTGGAAATACCATAGAACAAATAACACAAAGCATCGTTTTCGAAATGCCTTTTTCGGGACTTTAACCGACGCCGCTGTGCACATGTGGGCTATTGGCAGAAATAAGATTTATTAAGATGTTTTGGGGACGGCAATTAACTAGAAACGGCGTGAACTTCCTTTTTTCACAGCAGGCATATTGTTCCCTATTCTCCATTGTAATATTTTTAGTAAAAATGGTACGCGCGTTTGTCTTTATGGCACGCGGGAGCATTTCTTTACTTTTATGACCTGCGTTGTCATTAGCGTTGCGTCAATATATTATTTCGACGAGCGGACCCTGTCATTCATAGAGGAATTGAGTAACACATGTTGGTCAAATGGTTGGTTTTCTCACGCTTGAGGATGCGGGGTTGAGGGGCTAAGGGAAGAAAGATGGGAACGACAGTTGGTCTAAGGTCCCGGGACTGGATGGTTCTCCGGCAAAGGATTCTCCTGTATACGAGGAGAGCGCGCGCGCAGGCACCGCGTGATTTTTTTCAAGAGTGTTGTCGAGTGCTAGAGTCGATGATCTACGTTTGATACGAGAATTGGGTATCTCTTGTGTTGTGGTTTCGCAGTGTTGTCTATCGTCCAGTATTTAGTTTACACTCGGTTATGTTGGTGACGTTGCGTTTTGTACGAGCTTTTGCAGTAAGTCTGATATTGAATTACCTATATATTTTAAGGTGGCTATAATTATATTTTGGTAGGGCCATAACGTAATTATACTAAAGAGTGAAAGTTGAAGATAGGCATAGTTTTCTGTTAGATACTGAAAGTTATTTAGTTAAATTAAACCGATCACTAGTTCCCTACTAATTCCCTTTAAAGATTTAGAAATTAATTTTCAACTTCTAAATAAATAAAAATAAACTATCTCTTAGAGTACACATATGGGTACAGTTCTGGTAATGTGTTCTGCACCTCTTGCCGAGCCTCTGGCACCTGTTGTGGCCGGGTGTCAATAAACGTGTCGGGGTTCTTTCTTTCTCGCGTAATTTACTCATTTTAACTCAATATGCTTTTATTGGGAATAAAATGAAAAGTTGTTTATACACGTTTACGACCCGGCCCGCCCATAGAAAACATCACTACACAGGGAACCAGGTTCGGACCGGACGTGGACCACGCTCTTGACGAGTAGGATCGGGAAACTGATTTGTGCGCCATGTACTTTGACGGTAATTTATTACCGTGGGTTTGCCACCGGATCTTGGTATGGCTCTGACCCTTGCCCGCTTAAGAATTTTGTGCTTTTAATGCTTTAACGACCTTTTTTACCAGCGGACATGGAAAATCGAGTTAGTTCGATAGGTGGGCTCAGCCATAAGCGTCCCGACACCAATAGGGATACATATCGCGTGCGCGTAAATAAAATTCAAATATTAGCCTCTCGATTGTTTGCAAACAAATTAGGCCGGTGCGGAAGTACGACCAGATGATCGGAATGCGTGTGACGGTTTGATCGGAGTGTAAAATAGGTCACTGGTTCGTTCGATGTCGAGGTTTCGCTGGACGCATGAGCAGGACGTGTGGTCCATATGTTCATGTTTTGGCCTGGTGTGTAGGTTGGAAGGGAGCAAAGGTTTTCCTATCGGTTAGGCTATTTCCGAGACCTAAGGGTCCATATTTCACAACTCATTAGGGTCAGGTCTATGTTAGGCAAATCTTACAGCCATAGGAATAGGGGTGGCCACGAAGAAAGAAGAGGTTAACGCTCGGAAGCCGCGACGTGCGTCGATCGCCCGCCATTCATCGCCCGACAACCAGATACGACGACGATCAGTTTTAGAGCTAAGTTGCATGGTCCTTAATTTATATTTTGCTTGTTTTATCTACTCATACAAATGTTAATTGTCACTTACCTTATGTGCGGAATTGATATTTCATTTGACTCGCGTATTTTACACGGTGCATTAATTTGACGAACCTAATTTTTGTATTTATATAGTTGTGGTTATTTTCATGTTTTATTTGTTTCACGAATAATTAAGACTTCATTCGTGCGCGTCTACTAATATGTTTATCTTGGTTGCGGACTTGATCTCCCGTTACTTGTACGATTTACTTTTTCGTTCGGTGAGAATCACCGCATCATATAACGTATTTCCTTTAAGTGAGTTTTCCTTTAATTTTGCAATATTTTATAAACTTTTAAAGATGTCATTTCGACATACTATTTTATCAAACACACAACGTAGAGTGTGTAATAATCGTGTGTAAACGTAATCTACATGTCTTATAGATAGAGACATCTCAGTCATATAAGTAAGTAGGTTTAAATATTAGGGCCAGGGGAAGAGGTGTTACAGCCCGAATACTTTGATGCAAAGCGGAAGTTAAATGTTGCCTCGAGGAACACCAAGAGGACGATCGCCAGAGCAAAGTTTGCCTTTGTTAGCAAAATTGGCGAGCGACTCACGAGCTACCCCTTTGGTAGCCGGGCTTTCAGGTCGCCCGCCAAAGTTAGTCGTCCTTTCTACCACTGCGTAAACCTGACGGTACCCTGGTCCACAGTGCAATAGAGAAAGTAAATTTTTTGGGTGCTCTCTTTGCCTCAAACTCGACTCTGAACGGCGAAAGCGCCGACCCGCCTAACTTCTAAATGCGCATTTAAGCACAAACTAAAAGCAGTGCTTTTAGGTATACAAAAATTTTGTGTACTTGAAAGTTATATGGAATTCGTGCGATAACGGCAGCCCTACGAGTATTTGTACCCTGCTTCTCGTGGATATTAGATTTTTTCCAGCCCACCTACGGATTCTTTGTTATTATCATTATTATTTTCTTTTTCCAATTATAATTCCAATTTCTTGATTCATTTTTTACCTTATTTTATTGTCGCACCAGTAAAACATAACACCACAATCACACAATATAACATTACACCACAGTCACAACCAGTTCTGTTTCAGTTAAACTTAAAATACCTTACCAACTTTTAACAGCCTTTAGGGTGATGGCTGAAAATCAGCGATTTGCTATAGGTATGGGCAAATACTTGCGCTGAGCCTTGACCCGTTCACGCTGCTGCGGCATACATTTGACTTGACTAGGGTCTACCGACAACTTATTATTATAATAGTTTAAATATATATTTGTACACATTATATTTGTAAAGTTTTATACCTATATCTATGTAGTTGTACATTCATTTTTCAGCGGAAGTTACGGCGGGCGCTACTTTCTCTAGATGTTCGAAAGTCGAGTAGGCTTGATGGTATTCAGGCGATGGGGTTTAAAGTGCATGCTCCCGAATTGTGTCCTGTACTAACGCGCCTCTTTGTGCTCTCATACTCCACTGGGATAGTTCCGTCTTCATGGAAGACTGCCCACGTGCACCCTGTGCCCAAAATGGATGACAAATCAAACGCATCGAATTACAGGCCTATCGCTATTGCCTCCCTTTTCTCTAAGGTGTTGTAGCGAGTTATAAACACTCAGCTCCTTAGTTACCTAGAAGAACACTATCTCTTGAGCGATGGTCAATATGGTTTCTGACATTTTCGCTCAACTGATTAATTTCTAGTGTATATAACACACTGTTGGGCTTTAGCTGTTGAAAGTCAAGGTAAGGTTCTGGCTGTTGGCCTGGAAATGGCGAAGGCGTTCGATCGGGTCTAGCATAGGGGTCTTCTATCGAAATTACCATCATACGTGGGATTGTGCAAATGGGTAACTAGCATTTTGTCCGTCAGATGCATCAGCCTGACGGCTTTTGCTCCGATAGCTTGGACATTAAGGCTGGTGTCCCGCAAAGCTCGGTGCTGTCTCCAACTCTGTTCTACCTTCATATCAATAATGAGCTATCCATTGACGGCATTCATTGCTATGCGGATGACAGTACTGGAGACACTTTTATACGGGTCGTGCTAATATCCCTCGTGTCATAGTGGAGGAAAGTCGCGAAGTGCAAGTAACAAGACACAAGTATGCGCGTTCATTGCCAAAAAAGCTCCAATCGTTGTACCTCCTCACTAAAAAACTGGGTGTTCTTAACAGATCGAAGCAATTCTTCACATCGGGGCAAATTCTTCATAATTGGTATTGAGCGGCTGATTAAGTGGAGGGATTTCGCTTCCCTTTGTATGTTCTACCGCTTGTACAACAGTGTTTGTTCTCAAGAACTGTTTGGCATGATGCCTACAGTTACATAATATCAAAGATTCAAAACCGCGCTTTGCGAATTGTCGATGATATCGTGTGAGCATCACAAGCCTTTCTTTGTGTGTTATATCGCTTGTACATCGGTGTTTTTTTTTATATTTTACAAGACAGGCATTTGACCGCCATCTCCTGTTGGTAAGTAGATGAAGCATGCCCGTCTTGGAACAGCCTATTCACTCCAGCCTTGAAGGCATCCAGATTATATTGATCAGGTAACACACTCGCAGGCAACTCGTTCCATTGCTTAGCCGTACGCATTATAAAGGTCGAGCCAAAGCGGTTCGTGCGGATAGCTGGAAGATCCACGACATAAGGATGAAGCGCTCGCCCGGATTGCGTCTCCCAATGGCGGAAAGGGGCCGGCGGGATCAGGTCGTGCAGCTGGTTCGCACACTCTCCGAAATGTAACCTGTAGAAGACCGACAGACGCGTAACCTTACGCCGATGTTCGAGGCTCTGCAGCCTAGCTTCAATCAACCGCGGGTCACAAATTATCTTCTTTGCACGTTTTTCCACCGAATCCAAAACCGCCAGTTGATATTTGGCTGATCCATCCCAGAGGTGGTAGCAGTACTCCATAGAGGATCGCACTTGTGCTTGATATAACTTAAGCAACTGCTTTGAAGTGAATTACCGTCTAACCTTCGAGAGGATACTAAGTTCTTTTGCTGCAGTCTTTGCTTTGAATTCGATGTACTGACCGAAGTTGAGATTTGAAGATAGCTCAACACAAAGAAGCTGTAGGTTGTCGGTAATTTTCACAGGAACATCCCGAAAAGTTGGAGTTAGATGGAATGGACTCCCGTTGGCGGAAAACAAACACCAACGGCGGATTCCGTACTGGTGATAGCTGAGGAGATCGTTACCTTCAAGATGCGCAAGGAGTTTGTTGTTCAGTGCAAGTTCCATAACCTTACAAAGTATGGAAGTGACCGAAATAGGGCGGTAGTTGGCTGGGTCGGCGCGGCTGCCTTTTTTGGGAACGGGCTGCACATTGGCAAGCTTCCACGACGTAGGTACAATACCAGTCTCAAGTGAGAGGCGATACAGGCGCGTGAGAACAGGAGACAACCGGGGGCACATCTACGCAGGACTATTGCCGGTATACCATCAGGTCCACTAGCCTTGTTCACGTCCAGACTCCGCAGGATTTTTAATATCTCTTTCTGATATATTCGCATCTCTGCCATAGCGCAGTCAGCACGGGGTGAGATGGGTGGTGTTTTTCCTGCCGTATCCAAACGCAAATTCGCCGCGAAAAGAGAAGCAAGCAAATTCGCAGGTGTGTCACTTTCGGAATTTCTGACCAAGTACAATCTATTTTGTAGTAGATAATAAGTTTTTAGTTGTCTACCTACCAGTATAAGTATGTTCTAGCTTACAATTTGCTTCACATCATTTGTGGTTAGCTGGTAGAAATCTCTCATAGAGATAAGTTGTTGTACTCATTGTACTCATTGTACTCATTTTTGTTTGATGTATCTAATTAAGTATGTATACAATAAATAATATAATAAACATATGCGCTCGAGCCTCAGCCCAGGCAGAGTATGCCACTGCTTCAGCACTTCAACGCGACTGCACTCAGCACTAAGCCATGGACGAGACCTGCCGTTCATCGCTACGTCAGAATACGGAACAAAGTACTCCATACCCTGCCGCATAACCGCGGTAACAGCTTTAGCGGACAATTCGACGGATCGCCCGAAAAGAAGCATGCCTCCCGCCAAGGATAGGACGAAAAGAAGCTCAATCGAAGCTCAGCTCCCAATCTGCTGACTTGTATCGCCACACACGTCCACACGTCGGGGTTTGCTCGGATGGGTAATAAACGGATACCGATTTCACCAGACAGTGATCGGATGTTCCCAGCAGTGCAGAAACAGATACTGAGTGCCTGTCCGGATAAGTTTTTGTTCTAAAGAACTGTATGACTTGATGCCTACAGCTATATTCTATCAACGAGGTTATCCTCACACCTTGGAGCCAAATTCGTTGCGACCTGTGCGGTTCCAAAGGAATTTTCTCCCTCGCACACTTAGGTTGTGGAATAAACTACCTGGAGAGGTTTTCTCTGGAGATTATAACATATAGTTATTCAAGAAAGGGGTGAAAGGTTTTTACGGTGTCGGCAACGCGTGGGTGATGCCCCTGGTATTGCAAACGTCCAATGGCGGCGGTGACTGCTTACCATCAGGCGGGCAGTAAGCTTGTTTTCCATCTTAGGTGTATAAAATATATAAATTAAACGAGTCCAAAGTCGATGGGTTTACCATGCATAGTTTAGGAGTTCCTATGGCCACCTTCCGTCTCCATCATCATCGATGGTATCATAACGATGCATTGTTACCAAACTTACATGAGTGTGCAACTAAATCGGAAACCTAGAAATTGGTCAAACTTAACTTGCAAGTTTTTATTACGAACATACTAAATGAAAGCTTGTAAAAAAGTGTTTCTCTCTAGCCATGTTAACTTATGAGGCACCATTCTAAACCATGCAGGTCGTCTTACTATATGATTTATTTTACGATTATTAGTTAGTATGTGTTAGCATTGCAGAAGTGGTGAGGTGACAACGTACTACGTCAAGTATGTAATTATATGTCGAATTATTTTTAGACGGCAGTGCTACTTTCCATCGGACCGTCCACTGCGGTACTTCAACATCTACACCGCCAACAACTGCCGCTTAGAATGTCAGTCCAACTACACATTCGAGATGTGTGGCTGCGTTTGGTATAATATGCCCCGTAAGTTGGATATTTCTTTTATGTTACAACTTCGAAGTCAACACGCGCAGGTACATCACCCTATTAGATGTCGAGATCACACCAGCTATGTGCACAAACGACTTAATTTATTTCCCAGGGATCGCGCCATATGAGCAAGGTATTACTATAATGAATTTTCATCATTATGCAAACTAGTGGACCCGGCGCGACTTACCCGCCTACACTACCCTACATACCCTACCCCTACTCCTTGCCTAGGTGTAGGGTAGGGCAATACCTACCCTAGAACTACCCTACACCTACTTTACACATCCATCTAGCCTACACCTACCCTTCACCTACTTTACTTCTACCTACCCCTTTATTCTTGCTTATTGAAACTTCCTCTTGAACCACTCTATCTATTGCTGAAAACAGTATTAAAATCCGCTCCGAAGTTAAAAGGTGTAAGTGTACATAGATAGATAAGGACAGATGGCAGGAAGTGACTTTGTTTTATTGAACTATGTAATTATAACAAAAATGGCGAATTATCCTATTCTTAATTATATCCATTTACTAATTTCAGATCACGACAGCAGAAGCATTTGTACGATTGACATGAAAGTGTGTGTAGATAAAGCTCATGGTATGCACAATGAAAAACTGTTTAATATTTCAAGCGATTTTCTGACAGCTAGTTTGAAAAGTAAAAAGTATACATTCTTTATGAATGTGCTTCCCAAAGATTATGGACATGGAGCATAGATGGACCCTTCTATGCATTTATTTCCAATGTGTTTGGTAAATTCGGGGCCAGATAAGATTGCTTTGAGGTTATGGCCTCCTTGTCATTGTTCATATTGTGTATTCAGTGAGTTGTGTTAATATTGAGTAGTGTTGTCTATCAAATTTAGTTCCTGTCATCCAAGAGCAAGTTGTAACAAATGAGCAAACATCACACCTGATGTAAAGTAGCAACATCCCCTAATATATAGCGCAGTTCATATATGTATAATGTCAAATAGTATCTAAACACAGTTTGCGTCTATTGTATATGGAAACTTGACATCGTATGCATTCAGTATGACGTGTAACGCCATATATTGCCAACGTAATAAAGCTTGTTTGTTAACACTAAGGCAAATTAAAAATCTTTTTACGTGTAAACATACGTTCTTGTGAAAATATCATCGGCTGTCAGAAAACCTCCCATTTCATCATTCCAGCAATGATAAAGAAAGAAACAATTTAATTTAATGGTTTCAGATGAGTTAACTGTTGATGAAATAAAAGACAAGCAGAAAATCGGTCCTAATGCATGTCGATGCTTCCCCAATTGCCACAGTATTTACTACGATGCAGAAATATTGAAGTCTAAATTTTACTGGAAAACTTATTACGAAAATTTATCCAAGCTTTACGAGATACCTCCTCTACTACATTTATATAACACGTGAGCATTATCTAAAACTACATATACGTATATTATTAATAATAATAATAATAAGTTAATAGCTCAGCAAGCGACAAAAGCGAATATTATCAGAGTTTCTCTTATTACCTAATAGGATCAGAATTGACGTATTAAGGTTACAAATTTAGTAGAATCGCAAAACTGAAGTCGTAAGCTGGTGAGATTGCAAAACCGATATTCGATGGGACAAGGTTCTCAAGTGGCGACTACATAATGACACCACTAGAGTAGGTTGAATAAATAGTACTTTACAATTTCTAATCATTTCCAATTTTGTGTAAGTAAATTAAATTCAAATTTTATAATATAACGTAACCCATTGTGTAAAAATTAGGATCTGCTCCCCTTAGGTTGCAGATGTCCTGGACGACGGTGGCCGCTTTCGATCAGGTGAACCGTCCGTTCACACGCTTCCATCAGGCAATAAAGAACAAGGATTAAATATCTTTACATGACTTCTAACCCAGTTAGGAGTATCCGCCCATATAAACTTAATTATTATTTGCCTTACCACCGGGCAACTAGTAGCGCAGCAGCGCATGCGCTGTTTAAATAGCGACTAGCGACTTACGTCTATCTTCTGTCCCAGATACGGACTTGATATAGAATTCCTCGGTAGCTCCAATAGCTAAATTTAATGTGTTGTTGACTTGCGATATGTTTCCAGGACAGAATATGGTAAAATCGAGATGTACTTCAAAGAGCCGCGCTTCGTGTCGATGCGGCGCTCGGAGCTGTTCGGGCTGACGGACTTCCTGGCCAACTGCGGCGGGCTGCTGGGGCTCTTCCTAGGGTTCTCCTTCCTCAGCCTCGTCGAGATCGCCTACTTTCTCACTCTTAGGTATCTTGATAACATTTGTTTCATTCATTGACCTTGATCATTAAATAATCATCTTGGCGTTAATGTCCCGGTTGTGCTCTCGAGAACGAAGGCCCGGGGTCCGCCTTGACCATGATCCAGGATTTGGCAGGTCAGGTAATTACAGTGGAGCGACTGCCATCTGACCTCCATGACCCTGCTACCAGGGGAACCTGACCAGATTGGATCATGGTTACACATCCAGTCGCCTGAATGTGTAGGTTTCATCACGTTGTTTTCCCTCACCGTAAGAGCATCGGTTAGTATGCAACTAATGTACATAACTCAGAAAACAGTCATTGGTACATCGCCGGAGCGGGATTCGAACCCGGGACCTCTGGCTTACGAGTCGGATACTGTAACCGCTCGGCCACCGACGTTCTTTAACCTTGATCATTATTGTCCTTTAATTCAATAAATTGTTCTTATAAAAGCGTCTCAACCCAAGCAAACAACTGTTGCTTCGTGTCGAGTGTTGAGATGTACTTTACACAATTTGAGGCATTCAAGCTTTTATGTAGTATTTTACAAATGTATTTTATGCTTTTAGGCTCGTCTACGCGTTAAAACGTGACTTGAAACAAGAGAAGGTTGCAAGATTTAAAGAATTAGAAAACAATGAATGTAAAACTGGAATAAAATAAATGATATAATACATTTTCAGAAATTATGACAAACACTTTCTGCTTTTATACCCTTGATGAAAGAACAACCTTTGTATATGTAATATGCATGCTACTTGATAGTCTTACTCATTTATGTCAGATATATTCAATAGTAGATAAGTAGGGTAATGATTTTTAGGTGACTATTTTTAGAATATATTAAAAGTTTAAGTAAACTTGCTTGCTCTTTCTAATATACAATGTTATTAGATGCTTAGATTTCACTAATTGCGTATAAAATTTTCTCACTTTTCCATTATAATTTGTTAAAAGAAATTAATATTAAATTTACATGAACTTCATTTTTTTTTTAAAAACCTGTACTACTAATTATAAAAAATACACAACAATAAAACATTTTTCCAGTTGTTCCAATTATTGTTTCATGCCATGTCATCATGTCATGGATAAAAGCGAGTACTAAAAATTCAATGTATCCTCAAATCGGTTTGATTAACATAACAAGATAAAAAGACGCTCTCTATAAATAAGCCAGTTATTTCAAAAACTATAATCTATGTTGCAGACGCATGGTGAATTTATTGTGTCGGCGTTCCTCAAAAGTGTTGCAAACAAAAAGATTGCAACAAATGCTTTTCTACTCTTTCATTGTAAATATACACGTTTGACCAGAGACTAAAGTCTGACAAACACATAACTCCTAATTTGTTACCATTCTTAAGAATTGTTTTTTAAATAAACGTTGTCAAAAAATCGAAAAACGAAAAACCATCATTTGACCAGGCAATGGTCTATCTATAGGGATCATGATCATGTCTGTAGAAATAGCAAACACATGAAATAAATTCCTAATGATGAATGTTTCGCTATGTGTTCGGTTATGCGATTCCTTCTAGTCTAAAATAATGAATGAATGATGAAAACATCCATACATTTTAATATAATTTAAATGATTTTGTAAATACTTTCTTAATTTACTATAAATATGTATATATACTGAAAATATAGCTTGTTGGTTATAGGATGTTGACTGTCGAAGACACTTATTTTTTCAAGTATTATCAAGTATTACACATAGGAATTTATTGCGAGCCAATTTAGAAAATGTTTAAAATGATTTGTCGAAGGTTTACATTTAATAGTAAATGTATGTACCTATTTCCTAGATATTGTACACAATTAATAAATATTTGCAGAAAATCTATGTCTTGCGCTGATTTGTCAATAACATGGATGAACACCACTCCTACGGATCTCTAAAAATACTGTAGAGTCGTAGCCACAAAACCAGGTGGAATCGGGATTGATAGATTTGGTTATTTGTTAAAGTTTAAAATAAATCATTGAAATAAATATAATTTTGATTCCTTTTTAGGAACCGTTTAAAATTTATAGGAACTGTATACTTACCTTCAATAAAATTTATTTGTCAAATTTTTCCTATGTCTATCTGTCTATTTTAGGCATAGTATGCATTTCCTAGAATTATACATAATGACGGATTACAATAATTCCGGTAACATTTACCTACATTTCCTGGCAACTCTATTATAATGATGGATTGCATACATTTACTGTTACATATATTCCTATGGAGGGTCCCACGAACATTTCAGGGGCCTAAGCCAAACTCACCTGCACCTGCTGGCAGACGGACGAGGCTCTGACGAATCGACTTCTCCCTAACGGGTTGTGTGTGTCGGTTGGGAGATGATACACGTAAAAAGCTTAAACCCCACAAAATTTATAGCAGGTCAATTAAGGCAACCGGACACGGATAGGGTGGTGCCGCAAAACGACACGCAGAAGGATCGCCCTTACTTCTGTGGTAAGTCGGTTAGGGTTACCGGGTCCAGGGTGGGCCCGGTGAAAGACGTTAGCCCACAGGAAGGTCCGGTCGCTACCTGGAACCTTGGCACGCTGACAAGACGGGTGCGGAAGCTGGCCGATGTATTCTCTAGGCGGAAAGTGGCAGTAGACAAGGTGGAGAGGCAACAGGTCCCGAAACATCGGGAACGGCTACAAGCTAATATATGTGGGTCTCCGGGTGAGGACAATGGGGCGGGGGTGGGGCACTCTGAAGAGTTTCGAGACGGCTTCTTGGATGTAAAGCGTATGAGCGAGCGCCTTATGGTTGTGGGGGTGCTTATCGAAGGGGTCGTCACCAATTTGATAAGCACCTATGCTCCACAGGCCGGTTGCAGCAACGCAGATAAGGCGTTGTTCTGGGAGCAAATCGGGGAAGGTACTACGAATCATACCGTTGTCACAGGGTATGGTTGTGTAGAGTTTAAGGTTACATTTCGGAGAGTGTGCGAAGCAGCTGCACGACCTCATTCCGCCGGCCCCTTTCCGCAATCGGGAGACGCGATCCGGGCGAGCGCTTCATCCTTATGTTGTGGATATTTCAGCTATCCGCACGAGCCGCTTTGGCTCGACCTTTATTATGCGTACGGCTAAGGAGTGGAACGCGTTGCCTGCGAGTGTGTTTCCTGATCAATATAATCTGGATGCCTTCAAGGCTGGAATGAATAGGCTGTTCCAAGACGGGCATGCTCCATCTTCGGCCGCATCGTCACTTACCAACAGGTGAGATGGCGGTCAAATGCCTGCCTTGTAAAATATAAAAAAAAAAAACAAAAAGTGATGGAAGGATCGCGTTCGAAACACCCTCATTCGAGGTAGCTTTGGCGTCCGTGACATGCAGGTAAGCTGCAAGATCGCCGGCTTCGATGGTATGGCCACGTTATGCGCAGACCGGCAAGTAACGTGGGGAACAGATGTCTGGCCATACCACCCCCGCCAAGTACGGGAAGTATAGGTCGGCCCAAAAACCGATATCTTGACGTCGTCAAGAATGATAGGCGTGCCAACAAGCTCACTACCGAGGATGCCGAAAACCGAACAAAGTGGGCCAGAAAGAGTAGGAAGGCGGACCTCGGGCCCTCACGTTTTGCGCGGGAGTGCAACCAAGAGAATAATGATGACTGTGACGTATATTCTCCGTATATGACGTAGATTTCTTCTTAGAAATAAGTAGTGCCTGTTGTGTCGTCTTTCATTTTTGTAATTTCTTTTTACTATATATTGTGTGCAATAAATTGTTAAATAAATAAATATATTCCTGATGAATCAAACGCTCTAGATTTTAATTGTTTTGTTCTTGATATGTAGGATACCATAACCGTTTTCGGACCACATCAGTTCACTGTTTCATATTTGTCACTCCTTTTTTCTTCTAATTTAATTCCTATTTTATCCCACAAAATTGCATATTGTTTAATGGTTTTGCAGGCTTACAAAATAATGCCTTTGCATCTTTTCGCAGTCCACATCCTGTAGATCCTATGCGGGTAAAAGGCCTAGTGGTGGGTGCGCATTCCGTGGCGTGTTTTGGCTGCCACCGGCGTTTGCGCACGGCGCACGGCGTTGGCGCGCCCCAATGGCATTATCTTTTTGCCTGTCGGTTAATTGTGTTCACTGCATGAAACGGACCATAAAGTATGCGTTTGCGACAATCCTATTCCTTTATAGCGAGTCGACATAACAGATTGCACCTCACTATGGCGGTGACGAAAAATTGTGTGGAAAAGGCGCAGTGTCTTCTGACATGTTTTTGTTTCCTTTAAATTTTCATTTTATGATACTAGTGAAGGTTCGACGGTTTTATTAAAATTGTCTCACAATATTCTTACTCCAATACAAACAGGAGAATGTTAGTCGAGAAAAGTGAAGCCTACGAGACGACGTCGAGTACAACATAAGCAAGTAGGTCCTGTGGACAGGATACTGGGGTAAACTTAGTTCTCAGTGTTGGCGAACATGTCCTGGATAATTCTAAAGCACGCCTCGAGCACAGACCCGAAAATATTATCTCTCGAGGTACATGGTCGAAAAACTTCTGCAGATCGAAGAATGCAGAGTACAGAGCTCGACTCCTATTTTCAATAGGCCTCCTGGAGGACTCCAAGGACAAATGTAGGATATATTTTGCTTCAGTCCGGCCTGAAGTCGTAATAGCAATCTGACACGGAGTATTTCAGGCTAAGTCTATCTATAGTATGTTCGAAAAGCTTAATTGAATTACGTATAACTTAGATATCTACTGCACTTGCGGTCACGACAAGTATTTTAAGCTGTCATCATCATCATATCAGCCAGACGACGCCCACTGCTGGGTATAGGCCTTCCCCAGAGATCTCCACAAAGGCCGGTCCTGTGCTTTCCCTATCCAGCTGGTACCTGCGATCCTTACCGGGTCGTCGGTCCACCTTGTGGGAGGCCTACCCACGTCTTCCGGCACGTGGTCGCCACTCGAGAACTTTACTGCCCCATCGGCCATCTGTTCTTTGAGCTATGTGCCCTGCCCACTGCCACTTCAGTCTGGCAATCCTTAGAGCTATGTCGGTGACCTTGGTTCGCTTGCGGATCTCCTCATTTCTGATTCGATCACGCAAAGAGACTCCGAGCATAGCTCTTTCCATTGCCCTATGGGTAACAGTGAGCTTTCTTATATGGCCCACAGTGAGCGGCCACGTTTTAGTTCCGTAAGTCATTACTGGCAACACACATTGGTCAAAGACCTTCGTCTTGACACACTGCGGTAATTGGGACGAAAATATATGGCCCAACCGAGTTGGATTCGTCGATTGACCTCTTTCTCGAAATTGGACTGACCTAGCTGGAGTATTTGTCCTAGGTATGTATAGTCGTCAACAACTTCTAGTGGAATACCTCCAACTGTCACTGGAGTAGGCACTTCATGAACAATTGACATAATTTTCGTCTTGTCCATAATCATTTTAAGACCTACTTGTTGAGAGGCACTACAGAGGTAAATAAATAATAAATAATCGTGGACAAATTCACACAGCGCCATCTAGCCCCAAACTAAGCAAAGCTTGTGCTATGGATGCTAGATAACTGATATACCTACTTATATACTTTTAAATACATACTTTTTATACATAGAACACCCAGACCCGTCACAGAAATTAAAATTCATCATTTCAATTTCTGTCCGGCCGGGAATCGAACCCGGGACCTCTTGCGTGGCAGACCGGTATGTTGACCACTGAACCACTCAGGTCGACAAGAGGTCATCGAGCCTTTTGCCCAAGTCTTCCAGGGTTTCAGCCATGACTACAATATCGTCAGCAAATCAGAGGTGAGTGAGGTATTTGCCGTTAATATTGATGCCAAGTCTGTCCCAGTGCAGAAGTCTAAAGATATCCTCCAGTGCAGCGGTGAACAACTTCGGTGATATGACAGCACCTTGTCTAACACCTCGCTGCAGCTGAATAGGTTCTGTGGTCTTATCCTGGAGACGAACTGGCATAGTGGCGTTTTCGTACAAACACTTCAGTGCTTCGATATATCGATAGTCAATTTGGCACCGCTGTAGAGACTGGAGCACCGCCCAAGTTTCGATCGAATCGAAGGCTTTCTCATAGTCCACAAACGCCAAGCATAATGGCTGGTTATACTCTTCGGTCTTCTGTATAACCTGCCGCAGCGTATGTATGTGGTCTATGGTACTAAAACCTTTTCGGAATCCGGCTTGTTCGGGAGGCTGGAAGTCATCAAACCTGCGTGAGAGACGATTCGTAATGACTCTCGAAAACAGCTTACCTATACACATGGGTCAGCATCGATATTGATCTGAAGTTCTACAAGAGAGCCTTATCACCTTTCTTGAAGAACAATATCACCATACTTCCGTGCCATGCTTCCGGCGTTTTGCCCTCAAGGATGACGGAATTGAACAGCTTCTGAAAGGTCTTAAGCACAGGTTTGCCACCAGCTTTCAGAAGCTCAGCCGTAATTCCATCATCACCCGGCGAATTGTTGTTCTTAAGCTGTTTGAGAGCCATACTAATCTCGTACAGGCTGATGTCCGGGATTTTTTCGGTGTAGTGTCGGGTCAACTTGGCTCTGGGATATTTTGCCATACTGGTAACAGGTGCCCGTGTTGTCGTGTATAACTGTCCATAGAACCTCTCGACTTCCCTCAAAACCTCGGACTTGGTTAAAACAACTCTGCCGTCATCCGTTTTCAGTCTCGTCAACTGGCTCTGTCCAATCGACAGATCTCTCGCAAAGACTTTAGAGCCTTTGCTCGGCTGTTATAGTGTTTTATTTTGAGTATACAATTCGTAATTTTTAATGTTTACTACACTTTTATTATTCAATACAAGTTTCTTAACGGTTGACACCTATTATCCCAACAGGTCGTATTCGTCATATTATGTTTTAAATGAATATTTTACTTAAGCCATATAATTGTTGGATGGGCCAAATACACCCTGAGGACAGCGTGTCAACTATTTTATACGATAAACAAAGGCTTTTAACCTAATTATTTAACTTTACAACTGCAATGTTTGCGTAGGTTAGCGTTTAGTGCCCAGAGAACCGTATATAGTGACGGCCGTTTTTAAAAATAGTATCTTATTAAACACTTTACTGGATTAAACGATTTGTGCAACTGGTCCGAGTAAAGATAATTAAGCAAGTAAGCCAACATGGTCGATGTAACAATAGAGTAAGTTAAATTTTCTGCATTTTCTTGTCTTAAAGTTTTAAAATCTAGAGATAATATTATGGAAACTTTCTTTTTTCTATTGGAGAATAAATGTGACACCACATAACATTTGGGCACATTAGCACATACTTAATTGTTTTAACGTGATAACGTCTTACAAATCGATGGAGCCGGCTGCACGCACGAAAAAACATGACTCATGCGTCGTTACCGTCGTTACCTCGCTCTGAGGCTTCGGCACAATCGGCCTCCGCGTTCGGCAGCGTTCGGCAGCGTCCGGCATCTGTATCTCTCCTACTTGAGTGAGCAATGCGTCCGCGTGGACAGCTGCTATACAATAATACATTTACATGTTTTCGTCAAGAATGAAGTTATGACGTTATCACGTTTAACTATCGTCAGTAAACCGAATTTACAGACAACCGATTTTTTGACGTGATAACGTCTTATAAATCGATGGAGCCGGCTGCACGCACGAAAAAACATGACTTATGCGTCGTTACCGTCGTTGCCTCGCTCTGAGGCTTCGGCGCAATCGGCCTCCGCGTTCGGCAGCGTTCGGCAGCGTTCGACATCTGTCTCTCTCCTACTTGATAGCGATGCCAGACCATTATGCATGCTCGCATAACATTTCATATCGTGTGTAGCTACTTGACTTATTTTATTGTCTATTTTACCCTTTTCGTGAATTACAGGAAATCTAAACAATTTACACAAAATTACTCGAAACGAGTTATATTCTTATTTTGTTCTTATTAATGGTATTTATTTGATTTCCTACCTCAAAAAAAAATACTACTAAATTACTACCTCAGAATGTTTTAATTTAGTTTAGTAAGATTTAGGTTTACTATTAATTTTTTATTACGTACTGTAGTCATGTCTGTTAATAATTGTTATTTCTGAACAATAATGTCAAACAACAGTAACCAAGAGAATTATATTTAAAACCCAGGGAGAAAAATGAAAGTCAAAGTACACAAGTTTACGGAAAAGTGTGTTATCGGAAACAACGCAGAAAACGACAGAAGATACTGATCATTGACATGATGTTGGATTACGCTCAAAACAGTTCACTCCACGGCCTAAAATACGTAGCGGAGAAAGGGCGCAGTGTGGTTGAGAAGTAAGTACTCATATATTTACTAGTGGACCCGGCGCGACTTTGGCGCGACTTTGGCGCGACGCGTGGCGTTCTACACTACACCTTTCTACCCTTGCTTCTTGGGTGTGAACCTTCCTTTTGAATCACTCTATCTATTGATGAAAACCGCATTAAAATACATTGCGAAGTTTAAAATATCATACATATATAGATACATAGGGGCAAGCGGGGGTAGCGACTTTGTTTTATACTATGTATAGACTAGCAACCCGCCCCTGCTTTACCTGGGTAGAAACCTCAGCAAATTATACACCTAATCCTTCCTCATGAATCACTGTCTGTTGGTGAAAACCTCATGAAAATGCGTTCTATATTTTTTGTCGCTAACAGACAGAAAGACGCGGCGTGGGAATTTGTTTTATAGGTAATATGTAGTGAATTACTACGACTTCATAAATATTCTTTTTCCTTATATTTAGGAACAATACGTTTAGTTTATGGGTTTATACCGCTAATCAGGTGGTAGGACTCTGTCCAGCCTGAGGAGTCCACCTGGGTGATTTCCACCGCCTTATCTACTTCTGCCGCCAAGAAACAATGCTAGCATTGTTGCGTCACGGAGTGAAATATAAGGTAGCCAGCGGAATTACAGGCACGAGGCATGACATCTTGCCTGCATCTTGCATTATTGCCTGAATCGGCGACAGTTACCGCCTAGTGGGTTCCGCATCATCAGGTAGACCGTCTGCTCATTTGTCACAAAATAGAATAAAAAAAACGCATAGATCGATATTTCGACGCAGTTGACGCATCACGGTCACGGGACGATCCAATCACCAACCAGGGTATAAATCCGTAACCTAAATTTTTAGATGTGTGAAAATAACTGCGGTAGTTTAACCGTCTTACTAATAAAAATTGTTCATACGTTGATCAAACGTTGAACGGTCGTTAAACGCTTATTTTTATATTATGTGCAACAAACTTATCTGAGCCGGTGACAACGTCGCTGTTATTGGAATTGGCAAGACATTTCACAATGGCAACACTTAGTTTTAGCTTTGGCCAAGGGTCAGATAGTTTGTGGAGTTACCACAAACTTAGGTATTTGACCAGGTGACCAAAACTAGAACTAAGTGTCACCAATGGAAACATAATTTTTTTGCAATACTAAATTCAACCACAGCGACGCCGTCATTGGGCCAAATAAGTTTGTAGCATTTGCGTGGTAGATAATTTGCAAACAAATTTAATATTATAAAAAATTATATACTTCCTGCATACGGTTTGCGCAATTGGGTCCTTTTTTTTAAATTTGCCCCCGTCGTGCAGCGTGCGGCGCGATGTCAACAAGAGACGTCAAATTTGACTGTTTCTTTTTACCAACAGCTCGAATCTTTCCTCCTTATGTGACATACTTCACTTACATATATCTGTCTATCTTTTTTAAGTACAGATATAACGCGTATAAATGAAATAGGAAGACGACCTAGTCAAAAAAATTTTTTTCGCTTTCCCTTTTTCTGATTCTGTAACAATTTCATATTCGTTTCGTTTTTGTGGTCCTTTCGTCATTCCGAATTATAAATAAAGCGTGTTTGGTTTTGAAACACTAGTTTCTAAAGAGAAATGATAGAGCTCGTCAAGATCTACTTTTCAAATGACAGCTGTCAAACTTTTGAATGATTGCTCCTAGAACACTAATTACTGAAGAGAAATGATAGTGCTCGTTGTGATCTACATTTCGGGTGACACCTGTTAAACTTTAAACTGTAATAACTCTGAAGCTATAGGTCCTAGTACAGTAGTTCCTAAAGAGAAATGATAGTGCTCGTCGAGATCTACATTTCGGATGACAGCTTATAAACGATTTACTAATCTGAGAAATAGGTACCTACTTAAATCGGGCGTAGGTTTTGGCGAGGAGATAAACTGGTTTTTTTTTAATGTTTAAAAACTACCTTTTTATCCTCGCTAGTCAAAACTTGTGCACATTTTAAATCAACACAAGGGACTATACTTCTTCTATTGTCGATCAATCCAATTCAATCACTTTAACTACAATACAAACACAGCAAAAAGCTCATTATCTACTTATCCGCTCAAACAAAACAATAGTGAAGTTAGATCGTATTCCAGCATTCAACAAACGTACCTACTGCGCATGCGCGAAGTTTAACATTTTCACAGATCCGTGTACAACTTCATACGCATGCAGGGCTTAAAGTCACGTACAATTTACTTAATAAGCAAACGTATAGTTATATCTCATTATAGGGCAGTTTTCATAGGTAAGAAAGAGACATACCGGCCGGCATCGAAGCCCGCTAACAAGCCAGCGCGTGCGAGCAAGATGACTGGCCGAGTCTCAATTTCAACTCGGTCTCAACATGCGTGTGCGTTCGGTTCGTGGTTCGTGAGCTAGGCGCACGATGGCGCTGCTTTGCGGCGCGGCGTCGTGCACGTAGTTTGAAAAGTAATAGGAGCCCGAACTTTTAATAGTTCGCGCTCGCTATATCTTTGATTTTTTTGGAATAATTATTTTTATAAGGCAAGCCCGGCTTTTGGGCTTGTATGACAGTAACGCCACTGCTAGAATGATAGTTTCTAAAGAGAAATTAGATTGCTCATTGAGATTTTCATTTCGGGTGACACCTGTCAATCTTTAAACTGTAATAACTCTGAAGCTAATTGTCCTTGAACACTAGTTCCTAAAGAGAAATGATAGTGCTCGTCGAGATCTACATTTCAGATGACAGTTGTTAAATTTAAAACTGTAATACCTCTGAAACTATTGGTCATAGAATACTAGTTTCTAAATAGAAATTATAGTGCTCATTGAGATCTACATTTCGGGTGACATCTGTCAAACTTTGAACTGTAATAACTCTGAATCTATTGGTCCTAGATTGCTAGTTCCTGAAGAGAAGTTTTACTTCTCGTAGCGATCTACATTGTGGATGACAGCTGTCAACCTCAAAAACTGCAATAACTCACGAAAATGGTAGAAAATGGTAAAATTACAAAATTATTTTTTGGCCGGCACTATTATTATTTTAGTCGAAAATGAATGATATCCTTTTTGTACGTTTCCCTTCGTTGCATTTGAGTCGGCACATTAAAAAATGTCTGGTCACTTTTTTACACCCGCTTGTGAAAACACAGTCGAGGTGCGAGTCGTTTAAAATAACGCGCGTAAAAGCGTTGAAAAAGCTCTCGTGCAAACGTTGCCTAACTCACAATGTCTCGTAAATCTCTCGTGCGAACTTTGCCTAACTTGAAACCCAGAATAACACCACCGTTTTCTTTGCTGTCACCGTGACATGGCACCGCGCGGTGCACTGCACCGCATGAGTGGACATCAGCTCTAAGGATTACCCCGACATTTATTGCGTACGTATACAACTATAATTTGGCCCGGTTGCCTGTTTGTTTGCCGTATTACATAAAAAATATACCTATAGTTACATAAATGTTATTTTTTATATATTCGATTTATTTTATTTGGTAACCGATTTTCGATAATTTGTGGCTCTTTCCTATATGGGCGGTACCCATTAATGAAGTACGATATTATTCTGTAGTACAATTATCCAAAAAAAAAAATACGGCACTTCGTAGGCGTGAGGTGCCAAAATTGTCATACATTTGACAGAGCATAAAGCTTATCTGATCAGGTGACTAAAACTGGAACTAAGTGTCACCAATTGAAGTAACATTTTACGGCAATACGAATTCAACAACAGCTACCCTCAACTATCGACTGTGTAACTAAACAGGCGTTCAACGCTCGTTGATCAGTACTTTTTTATTAGTAAGACGGTAAAACAGTGAGTACGTGACGAACAACCAGATAACAATTTTGCCGAGCATTGGTATAATCGTGGAATAAGAAAGATTTGTAGGTCCTTTGTCCTTTTTGTGTCATTATGTATTTGTGCTATTAAAACTGTAACAGACCGTGTCTGTGCATTGAAGATATTTCAGAAAAAATTGTCGTGACTGAATTCTGGGACGTAACTATGTCCAAAAATTTTACTTTTGTATTTGCTGTTTGTTTGTATACTGAACGGATTATGATACCGTTTTGATAGTTTGGTAGCTTGAAGTCCAGAGATACCGCTTGACCTCTAGCATTACTACGCCGTACTAGCATTCATACTCCGTATTGGTCATTTAAATGATAAAGCGGGCAAAAGCAACTCTGTAATAAAAATGTTAACACGCGGACGAAGTCGTGAGCAAACGTACATAAAATTTCAATTTAAGTAATTATTTACTATTAATTAATTTTCAATAAAATTTATTGTATGTATTTGTACATAATTTTAAAGGGTTTACCGACATTTGTCTGTTCGATTATTAATTCTGTTATATTATGTATTATTATTTGATTAAATTTTCAGGCTATTCTGGCTCCTTACGTTCTTAGTGAGCGTGGGGATGTGTTTCATGCTCATCCGTAATGTATGGATCAAGTGGGCAACCAGGCCAGTCATTGTCAGTTTCAACGAACAGATTGTTCCTGTTGGAGAGGTTTGTATTTTGTACTTCTTTAAACTTACACTCAAAACGAAGCGCGATATGGGTTTTAAATAAATATCTCTGTGAGCTATTAGTTTTCAAAGGAAGTGTCAATGTTTACTTTCATCTACAGGTTCCATTCCCATCTGTAACTATATGTCCGCAAGTGAAATGCGTATACAACCGATACAACTTTTCTCACGAGTACACCAAATTCTTCGCATCTCGGAGGAATTTCACCATGTAAGGCTTTTTGTACATATATGTACATGTAACATATCAATGTGAATTTAATTTTAATAACATCTTTTTCATTATATCAACAGGCATGTTAATGACACTGTTGAGAGAAACGCGAAACTCGACGATGTAGCATTATTATGTAATATCGTCAGTTATAGATCATTTTATCGTAGATATCGCTCCAATTCCTCGCTAATTGATCATATTATCGAGGTGAGTATTTTATCCGCCTGCTATATATTATAATACGTTTAGTGCCACTGTCATTTTTCCGCCATCGCAACCTTTGAGGATGAGATTAGACACATTTAATTTACATAATCTATCAGCAGGTCCTGACCTCATCAAAATACAAACGTACATGAGACATATCCACAGATGTCTAACAATATACCTACAAGTGTTAATTGCATTAATCAATAACTTACATCATGCATTTTATTTCATTGTGACATTTTCATATTTATTCTGCTGCTTTAAATAAATTAATCTACATATATTGACATGCAATACGTAGATTTTAAATCTGATATTTTAACTGACATAAACATGTTTATGTCAAGCTTATTTATATATTATGACATGAATTGATTCTAAAGTGTAATTGTAATGCTGAATATGAATATATTTAATATTACAAACTATTTTATTGATTAAATGTAATAATAATATCAGTCTGTGAAATTTGAAATATGTGATATTTATTTATTTATGCAACAGAACAGACCTCTTACCCGTTCGCATAGGCTAAGAGGAGGTCAACCGAACGGATCAGGCCAAATAGCTGAGCACCGAAGCGCTTTGTAAAGCCCAACTGGAGACATCGCAGAATATCTGTGGCTAGGGCCAAATGGCGGGAGGTGACGCCTGCCATTTGTAACGTGATATTAGACGTACTGTCAGACATCATCCGAGACTACCATGAGGTGGCTCCGTGGCTGCTCATCTATGCTGACGAGATCGTGCTGATAGACTCGGTCAAGGGGCGACTAGTCCAACGTGTATAAAAGTGCGCGAAGATGAAGTCAAGTGCACAAATCACGCCAGATACCTGGGATCTGTACCTAACGCAACTGGGTATATCGACACCGACATCAAAGCCCGAATATCGGCAGCTTGTGAAAATGTCGATAAAGCTGTCTATAAGTCTATAAGACTCTCATTAAACTCGCGTTAGTAAACTTAAGATCCCGTTCGAAACGCCCACATTCGAAATAGCCTTGGCGTTCGTGACATTGCAAATAATGTTATGGCCACGTCTTGCGCCGACCGTCAACTAACGTGGGGAACAAGTGTCTGGCCATGCCACCCCCGCCAGACACGGGAAGGAGAGGTTGGCCCAAGAAGCGATGGCTTGACATCGTTAAGAATGATATGTGTGCCAACAAGATCACCACCAAGGATGTCGAAGACCGAGCGCAGTGGGCCAGAAAGAATAGGACAGCGGACCCCGGGCTCTCACATACATCGCGGGAGCGTAACCGGGACGTAACGCCGAGATGAGGATGATGATGATAGTCCATTGAAAGAAAGAAAGAAAGAAAGAAAGAAAGTTGTAACTTTGTAATGTGTTTGTAGTATCAGAAGGCCCTCTTTTGTTTGCATATTATAACAGGAAACTACGGAACCCTACACTGCACGTGGCACGATACGCCTTTGTCTGTTTTTTAAATAAGTACCTAACTTTGGTAGTGAGACCTACAGCCAAAATAAGCCCAACTTGCACCAAGTTCTTAAAAATATTTAAGAATGAAGTTTCTCGACATTTATAACCCCTGACAAAAGATGAGAGATGTTATATGTGTATCCGTGGCTCTATGTATGTGTGGATGTGTGTGTCTGTCTCCCGAATGGATGGACTGATTTCGGTGCGGTTTAACTTTTTTGAAAGTCAGTTTTTTATGATTCGGATGTGAAATGAGCTCCCAGTCACAGTGTTTCCTTTGGACTATGACATGGTCTCTTCAGAGGCGGGAAACGCATTGGTAACCCCCCTAGTGTTACTGATGCCCATAGGCGGTGGTGACTACTTTCAATCAGGTGGCCCGCTGGCCTGTTTGTCTGCCGTATCTGTAACTAAAAAAAAAGTAATCGCGATGGTTCTTAGCTGTGTTTAATTAAAATCGATTCCGTAGAATAAATAATATTGAAGAGTATGTGTATCTGTACCAAGATGATTATTATTGATTTTTATTTGACACATCACTAGAGATATTCTAAGGGGTGTTAGTTGCGTTATCGTCTCTTCCTCAGGTATTCGCTTTAGAGTGTCATCATCTGATGATGCGCTGCTGCTGAGTTAGAGGATAGTACTGTATTTGTCGATAGGACCTACTCAGTAGTAATTAGGGGTAAATAAAAAGAAAATTTAGCTTTAAAAAAATTGTCGATGCGACACAGCAACGTAGCCCCTCCCCCAAAGGTTTTATCCCCTCCCCTGACGAATATTACTGTGTACCGAGTCCGAAAATAATGATAGCTAACTTACTCGTATTGTATAGTAAAAAGAGTACTCTTTAATTTTAATTTTTGTATTACTATCAAATAGAAATTGTATTTAGTCTGCATTTGCAATTTATAAAATTAGATATTCATTGAGAATCTCTATCCACTCTGACTAAGGAATAGCTTTAATTTTCTCTGAGCTAAAATACTCACAACATTCAACAATATAATTATCAGGTATCTCCAAGGCTGCGTAACGTATTTTTTTCGTGCTTATGGAAAAACAAAAGAATCCGTTGTAAGGAACTGTTCAAACCAGTTCTAACCAGCGAGGGTGTTTGCTTCAATTTCAACAGTTTGGCTGAAAACGAAATTTTTCGAGACGGGTGAGTAATTGATTTGACTTCCTTCTGGACTATATTATCAAACTAAGTACTGTTTACTGGAACGTAGGTAAATATTATGATATTGTTTAATATGATAAAATTTATAATACATTATCACATTGCAGCGTGCAATCCGATTATAAATATTTATACTCAAATGCTACTAGCAGGAACTGGACGTATTCCAAAGGATATCTGGACTTCGATCCTGATGCATATCCAAATCGCGCAAGGGTGAGTACGTCATTGTTTGGTGTAACACTGCATTACTTAAGCTATCTCTATGATGGACGAGGTGCGGATTGTTTTAATCCAGATGGTTCTTAGCTTTGTTTCGTTAAAATCTGTACAGTAGTTTGGGAAATAAAAAATGAAAGTGAGTGTATGTGTCGCTGAGCCCAAGCAGTAAGTAAGTATGTAAATAATAATAAGCAACAAGCCTAATAATAATAATGTCAAATTTTAGGAGAACGGCGCTACGCCTGATTTAGAAGTCATTATAAAACAAAACAAGGCAGACCTGAAGGAATTCTGCAATCCATTAAATGACGGGTATAAGGTAATTTTTTATGGTAATTTTACGGTTATGTGCACATCAGCTAATTTTGGTTTCGTATTATTTACTCACACGTGTGCGACAGAGAAGATGGAGCGAAGGCAAAGAAACCACGAAAAACTTTTGTGAAATATTTGTTGATAGGATTAAACCATAGCCTTCTACATTTTACAAAGGAGGCTTTAATAATCATTGAGGAATATATTTTTCTTATTATTATAAATTTATAAATAATAATACGTACAGTACGTAAACTAACAATTTTGAAATCCGGAAAACTTGTTACCCAACAAGTTTGGACTCAGACGAGTTCGGAATCTGGCGAGATTGGAATCCAGCCAGTTTGGAATGCGGCGAATAAGGAACTATTCAGAGAAAATACCCGGTTGAGTATCCGACTCGTAAGCGAGAGGGACCGGGTTCGAATCCCGCTGCGGCCATGTACCAATGACACGTCTTTTCTGAGTTATGTACATTAGTTTAATTCTAACCGATGCTCTTACGGTGAGGGAAAACATCGTGTTGAAACCTGTAAATTCATGCAACTGAATATGTAACCATCATCCAATCTGGCCAGGTTTCCCTGGTAGCAGGGTCACGAAGGTCAGATTGTAGTCGCTCCACTGTAATCACCTGATCGCCAAAACCTGGACCATCGTCAAGGCGGACCCCGCGCCCTCTTTTTCGGGAGCGCAATCGGGACGTTTATCCCAAGATAATTTTTTTTACCATGTTCTAGATTTATGTTCAACACCCAGCCGACATGCCACAGTCATCTCTTTACTATTACGCTGCGCTTCCGGACCAGGTCTCGTCGTTTGCCTTGAAGTTTAATATGATATCAACGGATGAAAGTTTGAAAGATTACGACGCAAACTTGTAAGTATATATTCTTCTTTATTATATTCAAAGACTGTTTTATTTTCTTGTAAAGTTATAGTTTTATTATTTACTTTTCGCTGATATTCTGAATGGCGTCGCGTTTTGCACTATGAGTCAGCAGACCACGACGGATTGCGTGAATTTTACGCATCGTACCCGTAGAGGCAGCTTTGTTTTGCATCGGATGATCCTGTTACCTGTGCCACCGTAGAGGCCGAGACCATCTTAGCGGGTATGGACTGCTTCATTCTTAACCTGCTATTGGATGCTCGGTCCTGTAACGATCCTTATGTGCCATAAGTACGTTCCAGTAGATTAGTTATTACCTACATCACTATAGGTATGTGATTTTTAAAAGTATTCATATGTCGTGTTTAATGCGTAAGTTTGGGTTACTAAATAAGAGCATACAACATTAATGGCGAGTTTTATATTGGGATGCATTGTGATCGCTTTAGCAATTTGGAAATACCATAGAACAAATAACACAAAGCATCGTTTTCGAAATGCCTTTTTCGGGACTTTAACCGACGCCGCTGTGCACATGTGGGCTATTGGCAGAAATAAGATTTATTAAGATGTTTTGGGGACGGCAATTAACTAGAAACGGCGTGAACTTCCTTTTTTCACAGCAGGCATATTGTTCCCTATTCTCCATTGTAATATTTTTAGTAAAAATGGTACGCGCGTTTGTCTTTATGGCACGCGGGAGCATTTCTTTACTTTTATGACCTGCGTTGTCATTAGCGTTGCGTCAATATATTATTTCGACGAGCGGACCCTGTCATTCATAGAGGAATTGAGTAACACATGTTGGTCAAATGGTTGGTTTTCTCACGCTTGAGGATGCGGGGTTGAGGGGCTAAGGGAAGAAAGATGGGAACGACAGTTGGTCTAAGGTCCCGGGACTGGATGGTTCTCCGGCAAAGGATTCTCCTGTATACGAGGAGAGCGCGCGCGCAGGCACCGCGTGATTTTTTTCAAGAGTGTTGTCGAGTGCTAGAGTCGATGATCTACGTTTGATACGAGAATTGGGTATCTCTTGTGTTGTGGTTTCGCAGTGTTGTCTATCGTCCAGTATTTAGTTTACACTCGGTTATGTTGGTGACGTTGCGTTTTGTACGAGCTTTTGCAGTAAGTCTGATATTGAATTACCTATATATTTTAAGGTGGCTATAATTATATTTTGGTAGGGCCATAACGTAATTATACTAAAGAGTGAAAGTTGAAGATAGGCATAGTTTTCTGTTAGATACTGAAAGTTATTTAGTTAAATTAAACCGATCACTAGTTCCCTACTAATTCCCTTTAAAGATTTAGAAATTAATTTTCAACTTCTAAATAAATAAAAATAAACTATCTCTTAGAGTACACATATGGGCACAGTTCTGGTAATGTGTTCTGCACCTCTTGCCGAGCCTCTGGCACCTGTTGTGGCCGGGTGTCAATAAACGTGTCGGGGTTCTTTCTTTCTCGCGTAATTTACTCATTTTAACTCAATATGCTTTTATTGGGAATAAAATGAAAAGTTGTTTATACACGTTTACGACCCGGCCCGCCCATAGAAAACATCACTACACAGGGAACCAGGTTCGGACCGGACGTGGACCACGCTCTTGACGAGTAGGATCGGGAAACTGATTTGTGCTCCATGTACTTTGACGGTAATTTATTACCGTGGGTTTGCCACCGGATCTTGGTATGGCTCTGACCCTTGCCCGCTTAAGAATTTTGTGCTTTTAATGCTTTAACGACCTTTTTTACCAGCGGACATGGAAAATCGAGTTAGTTCGATAGGTGGGCTCAGCCATAAGCGTCCCGACACCAATAGGGATACATATCGCGTGCGCGTAAATAAAATTCAAATATTAGCCTCTCGATTGTTTGCAAACAAATTAGGCCGGTGCGGAAGTACGACCAGATGATCGGAATGCGTGTGACGGTTTGATCGGAGTGTAAAATAGGTCACTGGTTCGTTCGATGTCGAGGTTTCGCTGGACGCATGAGCAGGACGTGTGGTCCATATGTTCATGTTTTGGCCTGGTGTGTAGGTTGGAAGGGAGCCCAGGTTTTCCTATCGGTTAGGCTATTTCCGAGACCTAAGGGTCCATATTTCACAACTCATTAGGGTCAGGTCTATGTTAGGCAAATCTTACAGCCATAGGAATAGGGGTGGCCACGAAGAAAGAAGAGGTTAACGCTCGGAAGCCGCGACGTGCGTCGATCGCCCGCCATTCATCGCCCGACAACCAGATACGACGACGATCAGTTTTAGAGCTAAGTTGCATGGTCCTTAATTTATATTTTGCTTGTTTTATCTACTCATACAAATGTTAATTGTCACTTACCTTATGTGCGGAATTGATATTTCATTTGACTCGCGTATTTTACACGGTGCATTAATTTGACGAACCTAATTTTTGTATTTATATAGTTGTGGTTATTTTCATGTTTTATTTGTTTCACGAATAATTAAGACTTCATTCGTGCGCGTCTACTAATATGTTTATCTTGGTTGCGGACTTGATCTCCCGTTACTTGTACGATTTACTTTTTCGTTCGGTGAGAATCACCGCATCATATAACGTATTTCCTTTAAGTGAGTTTTCCTTTAATTTTGCAATATTTTATAAACTTTTAAAGATGTCATTTCGACATACTATTTTATCAAACACAACGTAGAGTGTGTAATAATCGTGTGTAAACGTAATCTACATGTCTTATAGATAGAGACATCTCAGTCATATAAGTAAGTAGGTTTAAATATTAGGGCCAGGGGAAGAGGTGTTACAGCCCGAATACTTTGATGCAAAGCGGAAGTTAAATGTTGCCTCGAGGAACACCAAGAGGACGATCGCCAGAGCAAAGTTTGCCTTTGTTAGCAAAATTGGCGAGCGACTCACGAGCTACCCCTTTGGTAGCCGGGCTTTCAGGTCGCCCGCCAAAGTTAGTCGTCCTTTCTACCACTGCGTAAACCTGACGGTACCCTGGTCCACAGTGCAATAGAGAAAGTAAATTTTTTGGGTGCTCTCTTTGCCTCAAACTCGACTCTGAACGGCGAAAGCGCCGACCCGCCTAACTTCTAAATGCGCATTTAAGCACAAACTAAAAGCAGTGCTTTTAGGTATACAAAAATTTTGTGTACTTGAAAGTTATATGGAATTCGTGCGATAACGGCAGCCCTACGAGTATTTGTACCCTGCTTCTCGTGGATATTAGATTTTTTCCAGCCCACCTACGGATTCTTTGTTATTATCATTATTATTTTCTTTTTCCAATTATAATTCCAATTTCTTGATTCATTTTTTACCTTATTTTATTGTCGCACCAGTAAAACATAACACCACAATCACACAATATAACATTACACCACAGTCACAACCAGTTCTGTTTCAGTTAAACTTAAAATACCTTACCAACTTTTAACAGCCTTTAGGGTGATGGCTGAAAATCAGCGATTTGCTATAGGTATGGGCAAATACTTGCGCTGAGCCTTGACCCGTTCACGCTGCTGCGGCATACATTTGACTTGACTAGGGTCTACCGACAACTTATTATTATAATAGTTTAAATATATATTTGTACACATTATATTTGTAAAGTTTTATACCTATATCTATGTAGTTGTACATTCATTTTTCAGCGGAAGTTACGGCGGGCGCTACTTTCTCTAGATGTTCGAAAGTCGAGTAGGCTTGATGGTATTCAGGCGATGGGGTTTAAAGTGCATGCTCCCGAATTGTGTCCTGTACTAACGCGCCTCTTTGTGCTCTCATACTCCACTGGGATAGTTCCGTCTTCATGGAAGACTGCCCACGTGCACCCTGTGCCCAAAATGGATGACAAATCAAACGCATCGAATTACAGGCCTATCGCTATTGCCTCCCTTTTCTCTAAGGTGTTGTAGCGAGTTATAAACACTCAGCTCCTTAGTTACCTAGAAGAACACTATCTCTTGAGCGATGGTCAATATGGTTTCTGACATTTTCGCTCAACTGATTAATTTCTAGTGTATATAACACACTGTTGGGCTTTAGCTGTTGAAAGTCAAGGTAAGGTTCTGGCTGTTGGCCTGGAAATGGCGAAGGCGTTCGATCGGGTCTAGCATAGGGGTCTTCTATCGAAATTACCATCATACGTGGGATTGTGCAAATGGGTAACTAGCATTTTGTCCGTCAGATGCATCAGCCTGACGGCTTTTGCTCCGATAGCTTGGACATTAAGGCTGGTGTCCCGCAAAGCTCGGTGCTGTCTCCAACTCTGTTCTACCTTCATATCAATAATGAGCTATCCATTGACGGCATTCATTGCTATGCGGATGACAGTACTGGAGACACTTTTATACGGGTCGTGCTAATATCCCTCGTGTCATAGTGGAGGAAAGTCGCGAAGTGCAAGTAACAAGACACAAGTATGCGCGTTCATTGCCAAAAAAGCTCCAATCGTTGTACCTCCTCACTAAAAAACTGGGTGTTCTTAACAGATCGAAGCAATTCTTCACATCGGGGCAAATTCTTCATAATTGGTATTGAGCGGCTGATTAAGTGGAGGGATTTCGCTTCCCTTTGTATGTTCTACCGCTTGTACAACAGTGTTTGTTCTCAAGAACTGTTTGGCATGATGCCTACAGTTACATAATATCAAAGATTCAAAACCGCGCTTTGCGAATTGTCGATGATATCGTGTGAGCATCACAAGCCTTTCTTTGTGTGTTATATCGCTTGTACATCGGTGTTTTTTTTTATATTTTACAAGACAGGCATTTGACCGCCATCTCCTGTTGGTAAGTAGATGAAGCATGCCCGTCTTGGAACAGCCTATTCACTCCAGCCTTGAAGGCATCCAGATTATATTGATCAGGTAACACACTCGCAGGCAACTCGTTCCATTGCTTAGCCGTACGCATTATAAAGGTCGAGCCAAAGCGGTTCGTGCGGATAGCTGGAAGATCCACGACATAAGGATGAAGCGCTCGCCCGGATTGCGTCTCCCAATGGCGGAAAGGGGCCGGCGGGATCAGGTCGTGCAGCTGGTTCGCACACTCTCCGAAATGTAACCTGTAGAAGACCGACAGACGCGTAACCCTACGCCGATGTTCGAGGCTCTGCAGCCTAGCTTCAATCAACCGCGGGTCACAAATTATCTTCTTTGCACGTTTTTCCACCGAATCCAAAACCGCCAGTTGATATTTGGCTGATCCATCCCAGAGGTGGTAGCAGTACTCCATAGAGGATCGCACTTGTGCTTGATATAACTTAAGCAACTGCTTTGAAGTGAATTACCGTCTAACCTTCGAGAGGATACTAAGTTCTTTTGCTGCAGTCTTTGCTTTGAATTCGATGTACTGACCGAAGTTGAGATTTGAAGATAGCTCAACACAAAGAAGCTGTAGGTTGTCGGTAATTTTCACAGGAACATCCCGAAAAGTTGGAGTTAGATGGAATGGACTCCCGTTGGCGGAAAACAAACACGTCTGAGTTTTGGTTGCTTTGAACGCCACCAGAAACTGCCTTGAGAGCTTTGTCCAAACGATCAACCATGGCCTCTCGACAAGACTGAATATCGTCCCTGTTGGCTTTTGCATCTGAGAAATATCTATCCGTTACTGTGCTGTCATCTGGGTATCCAAAGGTACTTGATACAAGCAGATTGTTAATATGCAGCAGGAATAAAGTCGTGGACAGTCTAGATCCCTGAGGAACTCCCGCGTCGATAGCCTGGAGATTAGACGAGTAGCCATCGATAACTACACGGATTGAACGTCAACTCAAAAAACCCAATATCCAGGTGCAAAGCCAACAGGAATACCAAATGAAGGAAGCTTGCTTAGAAGGCCTGCATGCCGAACCCTGTCAAAGGCCTTAGAGATATCTAGAGACACTGCAAGGGCCTTGCCATGTCTCAATGGCCTCACTCCATAATTGTGTGGCATACACCAGAAGGTCCCTAGTAGACCGACCACGGCGGATTCCGTACTGGTGATAGCTGAGGAGATCGTTACCTTCAAGATGCGCAAGGAGTTTGTTGTTCAGTGCAAGTTCCATAACCTTACAAAGTATGGAAGTGACCGAAATAGGGCGGTAGTTGGCTGGGTCGGCGCGGCTGCCTTTTTTGGGAACGGGCTGCACATTGGCAAGCTTCCACGACGTAGGTACAATACCAGTCTCAAGTGAGAGGCGATACAGGCGCGTGAGAACAGGAGACAACCGGGGGCACATCTACGCAGGACTATTGCCGGTATACCATCAGGTCCACTAGCCTTGTTCACGTCCAGACTCCGCAGGATTTTTAATATCTCTTTCTGATATATTCGCATCTCTGCCATAGCGCAGTCAGCACGGGGTGAGATGGGTGGTGTTTTTCCTGCCGTATCCAAACGCAAATTCGCCGCGAAAAGAGAAGCAAGCAAATTCGCAGGTGTGTCACTTTCGGAATTTCTGACCAAGTACAATCTATTTTGTAGTAGATAATAAGTTTTTAGTTGTCTACCTACCAGTATAAGTATGTTCTAGCTTACAATTTGCTTCACATCATTTGTGGTTAGCTGGTAGAAATCTCTCATAGAGATAAGTTCGCCATTGTACTCATTTTTGTTTGATGTATCTAATTAAGTATGTATACAATAAATAATATAATAAACATATGCGCTCGAGCCTCAGCCCAGGCAGAGTATGCCACTGCTTCAGCACTTCAACGCGACTGCACTCAGCACTAAACCATGGACGAGACCTGCCGTTCATCGCTACGTCAGAATACGGAACAAAGTACTCCATACCCTGCCGCATAACCGCGGTAACAGCTTTAGCGGACAATTCGACGGATCGCCCGAAAAGAAGCATGCCTCCCGCCAAGGATAGGACGAAAAGAAGTGGCGCATCTCATCCCAATCTGCTGACTTGTATCGCCACACACGTCCACACGTCGGGGTTTGCTCGGATGGGTAATAAACGGATACCGATTTCACCAGACAGTGATCGGATGTTCCCAGCAGTGCAGAAACAGATACTGAGTGCCTGTCCGGATAATGTTTTGTTCTAAAGAACTGTATGACTTGATGCCTACAGCTATATTCTATAATCGAGGTTATCCTCACACCTTGGAGCCAAATTCGTTGCGACCTGTGCGGTTCCAAAGGAACTTTCTCCCACGCACACTTAGGTTGTGGAATAAACTACCTGGAGAGGTTTTCTCTGGAGATTATAACATATAGTTATTCAAGAAAGGGGTGAAAGGTTTTTACGGTGTCGGCAACGCGTGGGTGATGCCCCTGGTATTGCAAACGTCCAATGGCGGCGGTGACTGCTTACCATCAGGCGGGCAGTAAGCTTGTTTTCCATCTTAGGTGTATAAAATATATAAATTAAACGAGTCCAAAGTCGATGGGTTTACCATGCATAGTTTAGGAGTTCCTATGGCCACCTTCCGTCTCCATCATCATCGATGGTATCATAACGATGCATTGTTACCAAACTTACATGAGTGTGCAACTAAATTGGAAACCTAGAAATTTGTCAAACTTAACTTGCAAGTTTTTATTACGAACATACTAAATGAAAGCTTGTGAAAAAGTGTTTCTCTCTAGCTATGTTAACTTATGAGGCACCATTCTAAACCATGCAGGCCGTCTTACTATATGATTTATTTTACGATTATTAGTTAGTATGTGTCAAGTATGTAATTATATGTCGAATAATTTTTAGACGGCAGTGCTACTTTCCATCGGACCGTCCACTGCGGTACTTCAACATCTACACCGCCAACAACTGCCGCTTAGAATGTCAGTCCAACTACACATTCGAGAAGTGTGGCTGCGTTTGGTATAATATGCCCCGTAAGTTGAATATTTCTTTTATGTTACAACTTCGAAGTCAACACGCGCAGGTCATCATCTCAGCCCGTAACAGTCCACTGCAGGACTTAGGGCCTCTCCCACGAAAGGGGAGGTTTTTGCCGAAATCTCCACGCTTGGCAGGCGGGTTGGAGATTGCAGTGTTTAAATATAATAATGGAAAATGCTGCTGCCCATTTTTCAGACTACGGAGACTCTTGATCTTTTGCCTCGAAAACATTAGTCGCCTTGTACGACACCCATGAATGTAAGGGGTTGGTGCTATTCTACTCTGCCGGACACCACTCGGCCACGTGACACGCGCAGGTACATCATAGATGTCGAGGTCACACCACCTATGTGCACAAACGACTTAATTTATTTCCCAGGGATCGCGCCATATGAGCAAGGTATTACTATAATGAAGTTTCATCATTATGCAAACTAGTGGACCCGGCGCGACTTACCCGCCTACACTACCCTACATACCCTACCCCTACTCCTTGCCTAGGTGTAGGGTAGGGCAACACCTACCCTAGAACTACCCTACACCTACTTTACACATCCATCTAGCCTACACCTACCCTTCACCTACTTTACTTCTACCTACCCCTTTATTCTTGCTTATTGAAACTTCCTCTTGAACCACTCTATCTATTGCTGAAAACAGTATTAAAATCCGCTCCGATGTTAAAGGGTGTAAGTGTACATAGATAGATAAGGACAGATGGCAGGAAGTGACTTTGTTTTATTGAACTATGTAATTATAACAAAAATGGCGAATTATCCTATTCTTAATTATATCCATTTACTAATTTCAGATCACGATAGCAGAAGCATTTGTACGATTGACATGAAAGTGTGTGTAGATAAAGCTCATGGTATGCACAATGAAAAACTGTTTAATATTTCGGGCGATTTTCTGACAGCTAGTTTGAAAAGTAAAAAGTATACATTATTTATGAATGTGCTTCCCAAAGATTATGGACATGGAGCATAGATGGACCCTTCTATGCATTTATTTCCAATGTGTTTGGTAAATTCGGGGCCAGATAAGATTGCTTTGAGGTTATGGCCTCCTTGTCATTGTTCATATTGTGTATTCAGTGAGTTGTGTTAATATTGAGTAGTGTTGTCTATCAAATTTAGTTCCTGTCATCCAAGAGCAAGTTGTAACAAATGAGCAAACATCACACCTGATGTAAAGTAGCAACATCCCCTAATATATAGCGCAGTTCATTTATGTATAATGTCAAATAGTATCTAAACACAGTTTGCGTCTATTGTATATGGAAACTTGACATCGTATGCATTCAGTATGACGTGTAACGCCATATATTGCCAACGTAATAAAGCTTGTTTGTTAACATTAAGGCAAATTAAAAATCTTTTGACGTGAAAACATACGTTCTTGTGAAAATATCATCGGCTGTCAGAAAACCTCTTATTTCATCATTCCAGCAATGATAAAAAAAGAAACAATTTAATTTAATGGTTTCAGATGAGTTAACTGTTGATGAAATAAAAGACAAGCAGAAAATCGGTCCTAATGCATGTCGATGCTTCCCCAATTGCCACAGTATTTACTACGATGCAGAAATATTGAAGTCTAAATTTTACTGGAAAACTTATTACGAAAATTTATCCAAGCTTTACGAGATACCTCCTCTCCTACATTTATATAACACGTGAGCATTATCTAAAACTACATATACGTATATTATTAATAATAATAATAAGTTAATAGCTCAGCAAGCGACAAAAGCGAATATTATCAGAGTTTCTCTTAACACCTAATAGGATCAGAATTGACGTATTAAGGTTACAAATTTAGTAGAATCGCAAAACTGAAGTCGTAAGCTGGTGAGATTGCAAAACCGATATTCGATGGGACAAGGTTCTCAAGTGGCGACTACATAATGACACCACTAGAGTAGGTTGAATAAATAGTACTTTACAATCTCTAATCATTTCCAATTTTGTGTAAGTAAATTAAATTCAAATTGTATAATATAACGTAACCCATTGTGTAAAAATCAGGATCTGCTCCCCTTAGGTTGCAGATGTCCTGGACGACGGTGGCCGCTTTCGATCAGGTGGACCGTCCGTTCACACGCTTCAATGAGGCAATAAAAAACAAGGATTAAAGATCTTTACATGACTTTCCCAGATACGGACTTGATATAGAATTCCTCGGTAGCTCCAATAGCTACATTTAATGTGTTGTTGACTTGCGATATGTTTCCAGGACAGAATATGGTAAAATCGAGATGTACTTCAAAGAGCCGCGCTTCGTGTCGATGCGGCGCTCGGAGCTGTTCGGGCTGACGGACTTCCTGGCCAACTGCGGCGGGCTGCTGGGGCTCTTCCTAGGGTTCTCCTTCCTCAGCCTCGTCGAGATCGCCTACTTTCTCACTCTTAGGTATCTTGATAACATTTGTTTCATTCATTGACCTTGATCATTAAATAATCATCTTGGCGTTAATGTCCCGGTTGTGCTCTCGAGAACGAAGGCCCGGGGTCCGCCTTGACCATGATCTAGGATTTGGCAGGTCAGATAATTACAGTGGAGCGACTGCCATCTGACCTCCATGACCCTGCTACCAGGGGAACCTGACCAGATTGGATCATGGTTACACATCCAGTCGCCTGAATGTGTAGGTTTCATCACGATGTTTTCCCTCACCGTAAGAGCATCGGTTAGTATGCAACTAATGTACATAGCTCAGAAAACAGTCATTGGTACATAGCCGGAGCGGGATTCGAACCCGGGACCTCTGGCTTACGACTCGGATACTGTAACCGCTCGGCCACCGACGTTCTTTGACCTTGATCATTATTGTCCTTTAATTCAATAAATTGTTCTTATAAAAGCGTCTCAACCCAAGCAAACAACTGTTGCTTCGTGTTGAGTGTTGAGATGTACTTTACACAATTTGAGGCATTCAAGCTTTTATGTAGTATTTTACAAATGTATTTTATGCTTTTAGGCTCATCTACGCGTTAAAACGTGACTTGAAACAAGAGAAGGTTGCAAGATTTAAAGAATTAGAAAACAATGAATGTAAAACTGGAATAAAATAAATGATATAATACATTTTCAGAAATTATGATAAACACTTCCTGCTTTTATACACTTGATGAAAGAACAGCCTTTGTATATGTAATATGCATGCTACTTGATAGTCTTACTCATTTATGTCAGAAATATTCAATAATAGATAAGTAGGGCAATGATTTTTAGGTGACTATTTTTAGAATATATTAAAAGTTTAAGTAAACTTGCTTGCTCTTTCTAATATACAATGTTATTAGATGCTTAGATTTCACTAATTGCGTATGAAATTTTCTCACTTTTCCATTATAATTTGTTAAAAGAAATTAATATTAAATTTACATGAACTTCATTTTTTTTTTAAAAACCTGTGCTACTAATTATAAAACATACACAACAATAAAACATTTTTTCAGTTGTTCCAATTATTGTTTCAAGCCATGTCATCATGTCATGGATAAAAGCGAGTACTAAAAATTAAATGTATCCTCAAATCGGTTTGATTAACATAACAAGATAAAAAGACGCTCTTTATAAATAAGCCAGTTATTTCAAAAACTATAATCTATGTTGCAGGCGCATGGTGAATTTATTGTGTCGGCGTTCCTCAAAAGTGTTTAAGAACAAAAGATTGCAACAAATGCTTTTCTTCTCTTTCATTGTAAATGTACACATTTGACCAGAGACTAAAGTCTGACAAACACATAACTCCTAATTTTTTACCATTCTTAAGAATTCTTTTTTAAATAAACGTTGTCAAAAAATCGAAAAACGTAAAAACCATCATTTGACCAGGCAATGGTCTATCTATAGGGATCATGATCATGTCTGTAGAAATAGCAAACACATGAAATCAATTCCTAATGATGAATGTTTCGCTATGTGTTCGGTTATGCGATTCCTTCTAGTCTAAAATAATGAATGAATGATGAAAACATCCATACATTTTATTATAATTTAAATGATTTTGTAAATACTTTCTTAATTTACTATAAATATGTATATATACTGAAATTATCGCTTGTTGGTTATAGGATGATGACTGTCGAAGACACTTATTTTTTCAAGTATTATCAAGTATTACACATAGGAATTTATTGCGAGCCAATTTAGAAAATGTTTAAAAGATTTGTCGAAGGTTTACATTTAATAGTAAATGTATGTACAATACCTATTTCCTAGATATTGTACACAATCAATAAATATTTGCAGAAAATCTATGTCTTGCGCTGATTTGTCAATAACATGGATGAACACCACAACTACGGATCTCTAAAAATACTGTAGAGTCGTAGCCACAAAACCAGGTGGAATCGGGGTTGATAGATTTGGTTATTTGTTAAAGTTTAAAACAAATCATTGAAATAAATATAATTTTGATTCCTTTTTAGGATCCGTTTAAAATTTATAGGAACTGTATACTTAACTTCAATAAAATTTATTTGACACATTTTTCCCTATGTCTATCTGTCTATTTTAGGCATAGTATACATTTCCTAGGATTATACATAATGACGGATTACAATAATTCCGGTAACATTTACCTACATTTCCTGGCAACTCTATTATAATGATGGATTGCATACATTTACTGTTACATATATTCCTATGGAGGGTCCCACGAACATTTCAGGGGCCTAAGCCAAACTCACCTGCACCTGCTGGCAGACGGACGAGGCTCTGACGAATCGACTTCTCCCTAACGGGTTGTGTGTGTCGGTTGGGAGATGATACACGTAAAAAGCCAAAACCCCACAAAATTTATAGCAGGTCAATTAAGGCAACCGGACACGGATAGGGTGGTGCCGCAAAACGACACGCAGAAGGATCGCCCTTACTTCTGTGGTAAGTCGGTTAGGGTTACCGGGTCCAGGGTGGGCCCGGTGAAAGACGTTAGCCCACAGGAAGGTCCGGTCGCTACCTGGAACCTTGGCACGCTGACAAGACGGGTGCGGAAGCTGGCCGATGTATTCTCTAGGCGGAAAGTGGCAGTAGACAAGGTGGAGAGGCAACAGGTCCCGAAACATCGGGAACGGCTACAAGCTAATATATGTGGGTCTCCGGGTGAGGACAATGGAGCGGGGGTCGGGCACTCTGAAGAGTTTCGAGACGGCTTCTTGGATGTAAAGCGTATGAGCGAGCGCCTTATGGTTGTGGGGGTGCTTATCGAAGGGGTCGTGACCAATTTGATAAGCACCTATGCTCCACAGGTCGATTGCAGCAACACATTAAGGCGTTGTTATGGGAGCAAATCGGGGAAGTACTACGAAACATGCCGTTGTCACAGGGTATGGTTGTGTAGAGTTTAAGGTTACATTTCGGAGAGTGTGCGAAGCAGCTGCACGACCTCATTCCGCCGGCCCCTTTCCACCATCGGGAGACGCGATCCGGGCGAGCGCTTCATCCTTATGTTGTGGATATTTCAGCTATCCGCACGAGCCGCTTTGGCTCGACCTTTATAATGCGTACGGCTAAGGAGTGGAACGTGTTGCCTGCGAGTGTGTTTCCTGCTCAATATAATCTGGATGCCTTCAAGGCTGGAGTGAATAGGCTGTTCCAAGACGGGCATGCTCCATCTTCGGCCGCATCGTCACTTACCAACAGGTGAGATGGCGGTCAAATGCCTGCCTTGTAAAATATAAAAAAGAAAAAAAAATGATGGAAGGATTTTTCGAAACACCCTCATTCGAGGTAGCTTTGGCGTCCGTGACATGCAGGTAAGCTGCAAGATCGCCGGCTTCGATGGTATGGCCACGTTTTGCGCAGACCGGTAAGTAACGTGGGGAACAGATGTCTGGCCATACCACCCCCGCCAAGTACGGGAAGTATAGGTCGGCCCAAAAAGCGATATCTTGACATCGTCAAGAATGATATGCGTGCCAACAAGCTCACTACCGAGGATGCCGAAAACCGAACAAAGTGGGCCAGAAAGAGTAGGAAGGCGGACCTCGGGCCCTCACGTTTTGCGTGGGAGTGCAACCAAGAGAATAATGATGACTGTGACGTATATTCTCCGTATATGACGTAGATTTCTTCTTAGAAATAAGTAGTGCCTGTTGTGTCGTCTTTCATTTTTGTAATTTCTTTTTACTACATATTGTGTGCAATAAATTGTTAAATAAATAAATATATTTCTGATGAATCAAACGCTCTAGATTTTAATTGTTTTGTTCTTGATTTGTAGGATACCATAACCGTTTTCGGACCACATCAGTTCACTGTTTCATATTTGTCACTCCTTTTTTCTTCTAATTTAATTCCTATTTTATCCCACAAAATTGCATATTGTTTAATGGTTTCGCAGGCTTACAAAATAATGCCTTTGCATCTTTTCGCAGTCCACATCCTGTAGATCCTATGCGGGTAAAAGGCCTTGTGGTGGGTGCGCATTCCGTGGCGTGTTTTGGCTGCCACCGGCGTTTGCGCACGGCGCACGGCGTTGGCGCGCCCCAATGGCATTATCTTTTTGCCTGTCGGTTAATTGTGTTCACTGCATGAAACGGACCCTAAAGTATGCGTTTGCGACAATCCTATCCCTTTATAGCGAGTCGACATAACAGATTGCACCTCACTATGGCGGTGACGAAAAATTGTGTGGAAAAGGCGCAGTGTCTTCTGACATGTTTTTGTTTCCTTTAAATTTTCATTTTATGATACTAGTGAAGGTTCGAAGGTTTTATTAAAATTGTCTCACAATATTCTTACTCCAATACAAACAGGAGAATGTTAGTCGAGAAAAGTAAAGCCTACGAGACGACGTCGAGTACAACATAAGCAAGTAGGTCCTGTGGACAGGATACTGGGGTAAACTTAGTTCTCAGTGTTGGCGAACATGTCCTGGATAATTCTAAAGCACGCCTCGAGCACAGACCCGAAAATATTATCTCTCGAGGTACATGGTCGAAAAGCTTCTGCAGATCGAAGAATGCAGAGTACAGAGCTCGACTCCTATTTTCAATAGGCCTCCTGGAGGACTCCAAGGACAAATGTAGGATATATTTTGCTTCAGTCCGGCCTGAAGTCGTAATAGCAATCTGACACGGAGTATTTCAGGCTAAGTCTATCTATAGTATGTTCGAAAAGCTTAATTGAATTACGTATAACTTAGATATCTACCGCACTTGCGGTCACGACAAGTGTTTTAAGTCATCATCATCATCATATCAGCCAGACGACGCCCACTGCTGGGTATAGGCTTTCCCCAGAGATCTCCACAAAGGCCGGTCCTGTGCTTTCCCTATCCAGCTGGTACCTGCGATCCTTACCGGGTCGTCGGTCCACCTTGTGGGAGGCCTGGCCACGTCTTCCGGCACGTGGTCGCCACTCGAGAACTTTACTGCCCCATCGGCCATCTGTTCTTCGAGCTATGTGCCCTGCCCACTGCCACTTCAGTCTGGCAATCCTTAGAGCTATGTCGGTGACCTTGGTTCGCTTGCGGATCTCCTCATTTCTGATTCGATCACGCAAAGAGACTCCGAGCATAGCTCTTTCCATTGCCCTATGGGTAACAGTGAGCTTTCTTATATGGCCCACAGTGAGCGGCCACGTTTTAGTTCCGTAAGTCATCACTGGCAACACACATTGGTCAAAGACCTTCGTCTTGAGACACTGCGGTAATTGGGACGAAAATATATGGCCCAACCGAGTTGGATTCGTCGATTGACCTCTTTCTCGAAATTGGACTGACCTAGCTGGAGTATTTGTCCTAGGTATGTATAGTCGTCAACAACTTCAAGTGGAATGCCTTTAACTGTCACTGGAGTAGGCACTACATGAACATTCGACATAATTTTCGTCTTGTCCATAATCATTTTAAGACCTACTTGTTGAGAGGCACTACAGAGGTAAATAAATAATAAATAATCGTGGACAAATTCACACAGCGCCATCTAGCCCCAAACTAAGCAAAGCTTGTGCTATGGATGCTAGATAACTGATATACCTACTTATATTATTTTTTAATACATACTTATTATACATAGAACACCCAGACCCGTCACAGAAATTAAAATTCATCATTTCAATTTCTGTCCGGCCGGGAATCGAACCCGGGACCTCTTGCGTGGCAGACCGGTATGTTGACCACTGAACAACTCAGGTCGACAAGAGGTCATCGAGCCTTTTGCCCAAGTCTTCCAGGGTTTCAGCCATGACTACGATATCGTCAGCAAATCAGAGGTGAGTGAGGTATTTGCCGTTAATATTGATGCCAAGTCTGTCCCAGTGCAGAAGTCTAAAGATATCCCCCAGTGCAGCGGTGAACAACTTCGGTGATATGACATCACCTTGTGTAACACCTCGCTGCAGCTGAATAGGTTCTGTGGTCTTATCCTGGAGACGAACTGACATAGTGGCGTTTTCGTACAAACACTTCAGTGCTTCGATATATCGATAGTCAATTTGGCACCGCTGTAGAGACTGGAGCACCGCCCAAGTTTCGATCGAATCGAAGGCTTTCTCATAGTCCACAAACGCCAAGCATAATGGCTGGTTATACTCTTCGGTCTTCTGTATAACCTGCCGCAGTGTATGTATGTGGTCTATGGTACTAAAACCTTTTCGGAATCCGGCTTGTTCGGGAGGCTGGAAGTCATCACACCTGCGTGAGAGACGATTCGTAATGACTCTCGAAAACAGCTTACCTATACACATGGGTCAGCATCGATATTGATCTGAAGTTCTACAAGAGAGCCTTATCACCTTTCTTGAAGAACAATATCACCATACTTCCGTGCCATGCTTCCGGCGTTTTGCCCTCGAGGATGACGGAATTGAACAGCTTCTGAAAGGTCTTAAGCACAGGTTTGCCACCAGCTTTCAGAAGCTCAGCCGTAATTCCATCATCACCCGGCGACTTGTTGTTCTTAAGCTGTTTGAGAGCCATACTAATCTCGTACAGGCTGATGTCCGGGATTTTTTCGGTGTAGTGTCGGGTCAACTTGGCTCTGGGATATTTTGCCATACTGGTAACAGGTGCCCGTGTTGTAGTGTATAACTGTCCATAGAACCTCTCGACTTCCCTCAAAACCTCGGACTTGGTCAAAACAACTCTGCCGTCATCCGTTTTCAGTCTCGTCAACTGGCTCTCTCCAATCGACAGATCTCTCGCAAAGACTTGAGAGCCTTTGCTCGGCTGTTATAGTGTTTTATTTTGAGTATACAATTCGTAATTTTTATTGTTTACTACACTTTTCTTACTTACAAGTTTCTTAACGGTTGACACCTATTATCCCAACAGGTCGTATTCGTCATATTATGTTTTAAATGAATATTTTACTTAAGCCATATAATTGTTGGATGGGCCAAATACACCCTGAGGACAGCGTGTCAACTATTTTATACGATAAACAAAGGCTTTTAACCTAATTAATTTACTTTACAACTGCAATGTTTGCGTAGGTTAGCGTTTAGTGCCCAGAGAACCGTATATAGTGACGGCCGTTTTTAAAAATAGTATCTTATTAAACACTTTACTGGATTAAACGATTTGTGCAACTGGTCCGATTAAAGATAATTAAGCAAGTAAGCCAACATGGTCGATGTAACAATAGAGTAAGTTAAATTTTCTGCATTTTCTTGTCTTAAAGTTTTAAAATCTAGAGATAAAATTATGGAAACTTTCTTTTTTCTATTGGAGAATAAATGTGACACCACATAACATTTGGGCACATTAGCACATACTTAATTGTTTTGACGTGATAACGTCTTACAAATCGATGGAGCCGGCTGCACGCATGAAAAAACATGACTCATGCGTCGTTATCGTCGTTACCTCGCTCTGAGGCTTCGGCACAATCGGCCTCCGCGTTCGGCAGCGTTCGGCAGCGTCCGACATGTGTATCTCTCCTACTTGAGTGAGCGATGCGTCCGCGTGGACAGCTGCTATACAATAATACATTTACATGTTTTCGTCAAGTATGAAGTTATGACGTTATCACGTTTAACTATCGTCAGTAAACCGACATTACAGACAACCGATTTTTTGACGTGATAACGTCTTATAAATCGTTGGAGCCGGCTGCACGCACGAAAAAACATGACTCATGCGTCGTTACCGTCGTTGCCTCGCTCTGAGGCTTCGGCACAATCGGCCTCCGCGTTCGGCAGCGTTCGGCAGCGTTCGATATCTGTCTCTCTCCTACTTGAGTGAGCGATGCGTCCGCGTGGACCGTCAAGTATGAAGTTATGACGTTATCACGTTCAACTATCGTCAGTAAACCGACTTTACAGACAACCGATTTTTTTAGTACAGGATTATACCTGATTAGTACTTAAACCTTGAATTAAAAATCAGCATAATGGGTATGGAAATTTTAAAAAGGTTATTTGGGTTTAATAAAGCGATCTCGACTTGGCACTCAAAGCTGTTAGATAGTATTTCTGATATAGACTTGAATAATTTGTCCATTTATAAGGACGCCGTACGTGGCAACTGATTTCGCATCACGCGCCATTTTAGATTCACCATTATGCATGCTCGCATAACGTTTCACATCGTGTGTAGCTACTTGACTTATTTTATTGTCTATTTTACCCTTTTCGTGAATTACAGGAAATCTAAACAATTTACACAAAATTACTCCAAACGAGATATTAGATATTAGATATTATTATAGATATTATTTTGTTCTTATTAATGGTATTTATTTGATTTCCTACCTCAGAAAAAAATACTACTAAATTACTACCTCAGAATGTTTTAATTTAGTTTAGTAAGATTTAGGTTTACTATTAATTTTTTATTACGTACTGTAGTCATGTCTGTTAATAATTGTTATTTCTGAACAATAATGTCAAAAAACAATAACCAAGAGAATTATATTTTAAACCCAGGGAGAAAAATGAAAGTAAAAGTACACAAGTTTACGAAAAAGTGTGTTACAGGAAACAACGCAGGAAACGGCAGAAGATACTGATCACTAACATGATGTTGGATTACGCCCAAAACAGTTCACTCCACGGCCTAAAATACGTAGCGGAGAAAGGGCGCAGTGTGGTTGAGAAGTAAGTACTCATATATTTACTAGTGGACCCGGCGCGACTTTGGCGCGACGCGTGGCGTTCTACACTACACCTTTCTACCCTTGCTTCTTGGGTGTGAACCTTCCTTTTAAATCACTCTATCTATTGATGAAAACCGCATTAAAATACATTGCGAAGTTTAAAATATCATACATATATAGATACATAGGGGCAAGCGGGGGTAGCGACTTTGTTTTATACTATGTATAGACTAGCAACCCGCCCCTGCTTTACCTGGGTAGAAACCTCAGCAAATTATACACCTAATCCTTCCTCATGAATCACTGTCTGTTGGTGAAAACCTCATGAAAATGCGTTCTATATTTTTTGTCGCTAACAGACAGAAAGACGCGGCGTGGGAATTTGTTTTATAATATGTAGTGAATTTCTACGACTTCATAAATATTCTTTTTCCTTATATTTAGGAACAATACGTTTAGTTTATGGGTTTATACCGCGAATCAGGTGGTAGGACTCTGTCAAGCCTGAGGAGTCCGCCTGGGTGATTTTCACCGCCTTGTCTACTTCTGCCGCCAAGAAACAATGCTAGCATTGTTGCGTCACGGAGTGAAGTATAAGGTAGCCAGCGCAATTACAGGCACGAGGCATGACATCTTGCCTGCATCTTGCATTATTGCCTGAATCGGCGACAGTTACCGCCTAGTGGGTTCCGCATCATCAGGTAGACCGTCTGCTCATTTGTCACTAAATAGAATAAAAAAAACGCTTAGATCGATATTTCGACGCAGTTGACGCATCACGGTCACGGGACGATCCAATCAACCAACCAGGGTATAAATCCGTAACCTAAATTTTTAGATGTGTGAAAATAACTGCGGTAGTTTAACCGTCTTACTAATAAAAATTGTTCATACGTTGATCAAACGTTGAACGGTCGTTAAACGCTTATTTTTATATTATGTGCAACAAACTTATCTGAGCCGGTGACAACGTCGCTGTTATTGGAATTGGCAAGACATTTCAAAATGGCAACACTTAGTTTTAGCTTTGGCCAAGGGTCAGATAGTTTGTGGAGTTACAACAAACTTAGGTATTTGACCAGGTGACCAAAACTAGAACTAAGTGTCACCAATGGAAACATAATTTTTTTGCAATACTAAATTCAACCACAGCGACGCCGTCATTGAGCCAAATAAGTTTGTAGCATTTGCGTGATAGATAATTTGCAAACAAATTTATTTTTATAAAAATTATATACTTCCTGCATACGGTTTGCGCATTTGGGTCCTTTTTTTTTTAATTTGCCCCCGTCGTGCAGCGTGCGGCGCGATGTCAACAAGAGACGTCAAATTTGACTGTTTCTTTTTACCAACAGCTCGAATCTTTCCTCCTTATGTGACATACTTCACTTACATCTGTCTATCTTTTTTAAGTACAGATATAACGCGTGTAAATGAAATAGGAAGACGACCAAGTCAAAAAAATTTTTTTCCCTTTCCCTTTTTCTGATTCTGTAACAATTTCATATTCGTTTCGTTTTTGTGGTCCTTTCGTCATTCCGAATTATAAATAAAGCGTGTTTGGTTTTGGAACACTAGTTTCTAAAGAGAAATGATAGAGCTCGTCAAGATCTACTTTTCAAATGACAGCTGTCAAACTTTTGAATGATTGCTCCTAGAACAGTAATTACTAAAGAGAAATGATAGTGCTCGTCGAGATCTACATTTCGGATGACAGCTTATAAACGATTTACTAATCTGAGTAATAGGTACCTACTTAAATCGGGCGTAGGTTTTGGCGAGGAGATAAACTGTTTTTTTTTTAATGTTTAAAAACTACCTTTTTATCCTCGCTAGTCAAAACTTGTGCACATTTTAAATCACCACAAGGGACTATACTTCTTCTATTGTCGATCCATCCAATTCAATCACTTTTACTACAATACACAATACAAACACAGCAAAAAGCTCATTACCTACTTATCCGCTCAAACAAAACAATAGTGAAGTTAGATCGTATTCCAGCATTCAACAAACGAACCTACTGCACATGCGCGAAGTTTCACATTTTCACAGATCCGTGTACAACTTCATACGCATGCAGGGCCTAAAGTCACGTACAATTTACGTAATAAGCAAACGTATAGTTATATCTCATTATAGGGCAGTTTTCATAGGTAAGAAAGAGACATACCGGCCGGCATCGAAGCCCGCTAACAAGCCAGCGCGTGCGAGCGAGATGACTGGCCGAGTCTCAATTTCAACTCGGTCTCAACTTGCGTGTGCGTTCGGTTCGTGGTTCGTGAGCTAGGCGCACGATGGCGCTGCTTTGCGGCGCGGCGTCGTGCACGTAGTTTGAAAAGTAATAGGAGTCCGAACTTTTAATAGTTCGCGCTCGCTATATCTTTGATTTTTTTGGAATAATTATTTTTATAAGGCAAGCCCGGCTTTTGGGCTTGTATGACAGTAACGCTACTGCTAGAATGCTAGTTTCTAAAGAGAAATTAGAGTGCTCATTGAGATCTACATTTCGGGTGACACCTGTCAAACTTTAAACTGTAATAACTCTGAAGCTAATTGTCCTTGAACACTAGTTCCTAAAGAGAAATGATAGTGCTCGTCGAGATCTACATTTCAGATGACAGCTGTTAAATTTAAAACTGTAATACCTCTGAAACTATTGGTCATAGAATACTAGTTTCTAAATAGAAATTATAGTGCTCATTGAGATCTACATTTCGGGTGACATCTGTCAAACTTTGAACTGTAATAACTCTGAATCTATTGGTCCTAGATTGCTAGTTCCTGAAGAGAAGTTTTACTTCTCGTAGCGATCTACATTGTGGATGACAGCTGTCAAACTCAAAACTGCAATAACTCACGAAAATGGTAGAAAATGGTAAAATTACATAATTATTATTATTTTAGTCGAAAATGAATGATATCCTTTTTGTACGTTTCCCTTCGTTGCATTTGAGTCGGCACATTAAAAAAATTCTGGTCACTTTTTTACACCCGCTTGTGAAAACACAGTCGAGGAGTTATATGTATGGTCAATAATTATGCGAGTCGTTTAAAATAACGCGCGTAAAAGCGTTGAAAAAGCTCTCGTGCAAACGTTGCCTAACTCACAATAACTAACTTGAAACCCAGAATAACACCACCGTTTTCTTTGCTGTCACCGTGACATGGCACCGCGCGGTGCACTGCACCGCATGAGTGGACATCAGCTCTAAGGATTACCCTGACATTTATTGCGTACGTATACAACTATAATTTGGCCCGGTTGCCTGTTTGTTTGCCGTATTACATAAAAAATATACCTATAGTTACATCAATGTTAATTTTTATATATTCGATTTATTTTATTTGGTAACCGATTTTCGATAATTTGTGGACTTTTAATAGTTTGCGCTCGCTATATCTTTGATTTTTTTGGAATAATTATTTTTATAAGGCAAGCCCGGCTTTTGGGCTTGTATGACAGTAACGCCACTGCTAGAATGCTAGTTTCTAAAGAGAAATTAGAGTGCTCATTGAGATCTACATTTCGGGTGACACCTGTCAATCTTTAAACTGTAATAACTCTGAAGCTAATTGTCCTTGAACACTAGTTCCTAAAGAGAAATGATAGTGCTCGTCGAGATCTACATTTCAGATGACAGCTGTTAAATTTAAAACTGTAATACCTCTGAAACTATTGGTCATAGAATACTAGTTTCTAAATAGAAATTATAGTGCTCATTGAGATCTACATTTCGGGTGACATCTGTCAAACTTTGAACTGTAATAACTCTGAATCTATTGGTCCTAGATTGCTAGTTCCTGAAGAGAAGTTTTACTTCTCGTAGCGATCTACATTGTGGATGACAGCTGTCAAACTCAAAACTGCAATAACTCACGAAAATTGTAGAAAATGGTAAAATTACATAATTATTTTTTGGCCGGCACTATTATTATTTTAGTCGAAAATGAATGATATCCTTTTTGTACGTTTCCTTTCGTTGCATTTGAGTCGGCACATTAAAAAATTTCTGGTCACTTTTTTACACCCGCTTGTGAAAACACAGTCGAGGAGTTATATGGTCAATAATTATGCGAGTCGTTTAAAATAACGCGCGTAAAAGCGTTGAAAAAGCTCTCGTGCAAACGTTGCCTAACTCACAATAACTAACTTGAAACCCAGAATAACACCACCGTTTTCTTTGCTGTCACCGTGACATGGCACCGCGCGGTGCACTGCACCGCATGAGTGGACATCAGCTCGAAGGATTACCCTGACATTTATTGCGTACGTATACAACTATAATTTGGCCCGGTTGCCTGTTTGTTTGCCGTATTACATAAAAAATATACCTATAGTTACATCAATGTTAATTTTTATATATTCGATTTATTTTATTTGGTAACCGATTTTCGATAATTTGTAGCTCTTTCCTATATGGGCGGTACCCATTAATGAAGTACGATATTATTCTGTAGTACAATTATCCAAAAAATACGGCACTTCGTAGGCGTGAGGTGCCAAAATTGTCACCCATTTGACAGAGCATAAAGCTTATCTGATCAGGTGACTAAAACTGGAACTAAGTGTCACCAATTGAAATAACATTTTACGGCAATACTAATTCAACAACAGCTACCCTCAACTATCGACTGTGTAACTAAACAGGCGTTCAACGCTCGTTGATCAGTACTTTTTTATTAGTAAGACGGTAAAACAGTAAGTACGTGACGAACAACCAGATAACAATTTTGCCGAGCATTGGTATAATCGTGGAATAAGAAAGATTTGTAGGTCCTTTGTCCTTTTTGTGTCATTATGTATCTGTGCTATTAAAACTGTAACAGACCGTGTCTGTGCATTGAAGATATTTCAGAAAAAATTGTCGTGACTGAATTCTGGGACGTAACTATGTCCAAAAATTTTACTTTTGTATTTGCTGTTTGTTTGTATACTGAACGGATTATGATACCGTTTTGATAGTTTGGTAGCTTGAAGTCCAGAGATACCGCTTGACCTCCTAGTACTAGCATTCATACTCCGTATTGGTCATTTAAATGATAAAGCGGGCAAAAGCAACTCTGTAATAAAAATGTTAACACGCGGACGAAGTCGTGAGCAAACGCTACTACGTACATAAAATTTGAATTTAAGTAATTATTTACTATATTACATTAATTTTCAATAAACGAAAATTTTTTGTATATATTTGTACATAATTTTAAAGGGTTTACCGACATTTGTCTGTTCGATTATTAATTCTGCTATATTATGTATTATTATTTGATTAAATTTTCAGGCTGTTCTGGCTCCTTACGTTCTTAGTGAGCGTGGGGATGTGTTTCATGCTCATCCGTAATGTATGGATCAAGTGGGCTACCAGGCCAGTCATTGTCAGTTTCAACGAACAGATTGTTCCTGTTGGAGAGGTTTGTATTTTGTACTTCTTTAAACTTACACTCAAAACGAAGCGCGATATGGGTTTGAAATAAATATCTCTGTAAGCTATTAGTTTTCAAAGGAAGTGTCAATGTTTACTTTTATCTACAGGTTCCATTCCCATCTGTAACTATATGTCCGCAAGTGAAATGCGTATACAACCGATACAACTTTTCTCACGAGTACACCAAATTCTTCGCATCTCGGAGGAATTTCACTATGTAAGGCTTTTTGTACGTATATGTATATGTAACATATCAATGTGAATTTAATTTTAATAACATATTTTTCATTATATCAACAGGCATGTTAATGACACTGTTGAGAGAAACGCGAAACTCGACGATGTAGCATTATTATGTAATATCGTCAGTTATAGATCATTTTATCGTAGAGGTCGCTCCAATTCCTCGGTAATTGACCATATTATCGAGGTGAGTATTTTATCTGCCCGCTATATGTTATCATATGTTTGGTGCCACTGTCACATTTCCGCCATCGCAACCTTTGAGGATGAAATTAGACACATTTAATTTACATAATCAATCAGCAGGTCCTGCCCTCATCAAAATACAAACGTACATAAGAAATATCCACAGATGTCTAACAATATACCTACAAGTGATGATTGCATTATTCAATAACTTACATCATACATTTTATTTCATTGTGACATTTTCATATTTATTCTGCTGCTTTAAATAAATTAATCTACATATATTGACATGCAATACGTAGATTTTAAATCTGATATTTTAACTGACATAAACATGTTTATGTCAAGCTTATTTATATCGCGGGAGCGTAACCGGGACATAACGCTGAGATGAGGATGATGATGATAGTCCATTGTGTGGGTTGTCATACGATAGGTCCTAAGCTTAGCTTTAAGAAAAATTACGATGCGACACAGCAACGTAGCCCCTCCCTTAAAGGTTTTTCCCCTCCCCTGACGAATATTACTGTGTGCCGAGTCCAAAAATAATGATAGCTAACTTACTCGTATTGTATAGTAAAAAGAGTACTCTTTAATTTTAATTTTTGTATTACTATCAAATAGAAATTGTATTTAGTCTGCATTTGCAATTTTCAAAATTAGATATTCATTGAGAATTGCGACATTCTATCCACTCTGACTAAGGAATAGTTTTAATTTTCTCTGAGTTAAAATACTCACAACATTAAACAATATAATTATCAGGCATCTCCAGCGCTGATTGACGTATTTATTGCGTGCTTATGGAAAAACAAAAGAATCCGTTGTAAGGAACTGTTCAAACCAGTTCTAACCAGCGAGGGTGTTTGCTTCAATTTCAATAGTTTGGCTGAAAACGAAATTTTTCGAGACGGGTGAGTAATTGATTTAACTTCCTTCTGGACTATATTATTAAACTAAGTACAGTTTACTGGAATGTAGGTAAATATTATGATATTGTTTAATGTGATAAAATTAATAATACATTATCATATTGCAGCGTGCAATCCGATTATAAATATTTATATTCAAATGCTACTAGCAGGAACTGGACGTATTCCAAAGGATATCTGGACTTCGACCCTGATGCATATCCAAATCGCGCAAGGGTGAGTATGTCATTGTTTGGTGTATCACTGCATTACTTAAGCTATCTCTATGATGGACGAGGTGCGGATTGCTTTAATCCAGATGGTTCTTAGCTTTGTTTCGTTAAAATCTGTACTTCTGTCTAAACTACTGTTTGGGTAATAAAAAATGAAAGTGATTGTATGTGTCGCTGAGCCCCCGCAGTATGTAAGTAAGTAAATAATAATAAGCAACAAGCATAATAATGTTAATGTTGAATTTTAGGAGAACGGCGCTACGCCTGATTTAGAAGTCATTATAAAACAAAACAAGGCAAACCTGAAGGGATACTGCAATCCATTAAATGACGGGTATAAGGTAATTTTTTATTTAATAATCCTACTTCTAGTTATCGGTAATGTGCACATCGGCTAATTTTGGCTTTGTATTATTTACTCACACGTGTGCTACAGAGAAGATGGAGCGAAGGCAAAGAAACCACGAATAACATTTGTGAACTATTTTTTGATAGGATTAAACCATAGCCTTCTACATCTTAGGTACAAAGGAGGTTTTGATAATCATCGAGGAATATATTTTTCTAATTACTATAAATTAATAAATAATAATACGTACAGTACGTAAACTAACAATTTTGAAATCCGGCAAACTTGTAACCCAACAAGTTTGGACTCGGACGAGTTCGGAATCCGGCGAATTTGGAATCTGGCGAGATTGGAATCCAGCCAGTTTGGAATGCGGCGAATAAGGAATCATTCAGAGAAAATACCCGGTTGAGTATCCGACTCGTAAGCGAGAGGGACCGGGTTTGAATCCCGCTGCGGCCATGTACCAATGACACTTCTTTTCTGAGTTATGTACATTAGTTTAATTCTAACCGATGCTCTTACGGTGAGGGAAAACATCGTGATGAAACTTGTAAATTCAGGCAACTGAATTTGTAATTCAGGTCATGTCTGGTCAGGTTCCCCTGGTAGCAGGGTCACAGAGGTCAGATTGTAGTCGCTCCACTGTAATTACCTGATCGCCAAAACCTGGACCATGGTCAAGGCGGACCCCGCGCCCTCTTTCTCGAGAGCGCAATCGGGACGTTAACCCCAAGATTATTTTTTTTACCATGTTCTAGATTTATGTCCATCACCCAGCCGACATGCCACAGTCATCTCTTTACTATTACGCTGCGCTTCCGGGCCAGGTCTCGTCGTTTGCCTTGAAGTTTAATATGTTATCAACGGATGAGAGTTTGAAAGATTACGACGCAAACGTGTAAGTATATATTCTTCTTTTTTATATTCAAAAACTGTTTTATTTTCTTGTAAAGTTATAGTTTTATTATTTACTTTTCGCTGATATTCTGAATAGCGTCGCGTTTTGCACTATAAGTCAGCAGACCACGACGGATTGCGTGAATTTTACGCATCGTACCCGTAGAGGCAGTTCTGTTTTGCATCGGATGATCCTGTTACCTGTGCCACCGTAGACACCATCTTAGCGGGTATGGATTGCTTCATTCTTAACTGCTATTGTACCTGAAAAATATAATTAATTCGTGGCATAACGGTAGCCCTACGAGTATTTGTGCCCTGCTTCTCGTGGATATTAGATTTTTTCCAGCCTACCTACGGATTCTTTGTTATTATCATTATTATTTTCTTTTTTCCAATTATAATTCCAATTTCTTGATTAATCTTTTACCTTATTTTACTGTCGCACCAGTAAAACATAACACCACAATCACACAATATAACATTACACCACAGTTACAGCCAGTTCTGTTTCAATTAAACTTAAAATACCTTACCAACTTTTAACACCCTTAGGGTGATGGCTTAAAATCAGCGATTTGCTATAGGTATGAGCAAATATTTGCGCTGAGCCTTGACCCGTTCACGCTACTGCAGCATACATGTGAGTTGACTAGGGTCTACCGACAACTGGTTATTATTATAATATTTTAAATATATATTTGTAAACATTATATTTGTAAGATTTTATACCTATATCTATGTAGTTGTACATTCATTTCTCAGCGAAAGTTACGGCGAGCGCTACTATCTCTAGATGTTCGAAAGTCGAGTAGGCTTGATGGTATTCAGGCGATGGGGTTTAAAGTGCATGCTCCCGAATTGTGTCCTGTACTAACGCGCCTCTTTGTGCTCTCATACTCCACTGGGATAGTTCCGTCTTCATGGAAGACTGCCCACGTGCACCCTGTGCCCAAAAAGGGTGACAAATCATACCCATCGAATAACAGGCCTATTGCTATTGCCTCCATTTTCTCTAAGGTGTTGTAGCGAGTTATAAACACTCAGCTCCTTAGTTACCTAGAAGAACACGATCTCTTGAGCGATGGTCAATATGGTTTCTGACATTGTCGCTCAACTGATTATCTTCTAGTGTATATAACACACTGTTGGGCTGTTGAAAGTCAAGGTAAGGTACTGGCTGTTAGCCTGGAAACGCGAAGGCGTTCGATCGGGTCTAGCATAGGGGTCTTCTATCGAAAATACCATCATACGTGGGATTGTGCAAATGGGTAACTAGCATTTTGTATATCAGACGCATCAGCCGTAGTTGACGGCTTTTGCTCCGATAGCTTGGCCATTAATGCTGGTGTCCCGCAAAGCTCGGTGCTGTCTCCAACTCTGTTCTACCTTCATATCAATGATGAGCTATCCATTGACGGCATTCATTGCTATGCGGATGACAGTACTGGAGACACTTTTATACGGGTCGTGCTAATATCCCTCGTATCATAGTGGAGGAAAGTCGCGAAGTGCAAGTAACAAGACACAAGTATGCGCGTTCACTGCCAAAAAAGCTTCAATCGTTGTATCTCCTTACTAAAAAACTGGGTGTTCTTAACAGATTGAAGCAATTCTTCACGTCGAGGCAAGTTCTTCATAATTGGTATTGAGCGGCTGATTCAGTGGAGGGATTTCGCCTCCCTTTGTGTGTTCTACCGCTTGTACAACAGTGTTTGTTCTCAAGAACTGTTTGACATGATGCCTACAGCTACATTATATCAAAGATTCAAAACCGCGCTTTGCGAATTGTCGATGATATCATGTGAGCATCACACGCCTTTCTTTGTGTGTTATATCGCTTGTACATCGGTGTTTTTTTTTTATATTTTACAAGACAGGCATTTGACCACCATCACACCTGTTGGTAAGTAGATGAAGCATGCCCGTCTTGGAACAGCCTATTCACTCCAGCCTTAAAGGCATCCAGTATATATTGATCAGGTAACACACTCGCAGGCAACGCGTTCCATTCCTTAGCCGTACGCATTATAAAGATCGAGCCAAAGCGGTTCGTGCGGATAGCTGGAAGATCCACGACTTAAGGATGAAGCGCTCGCCCGGATTGCGTCTCCCCATGGCGGAAAGGGGCCGGCGGGATCAGGTCGTGCAGCTGCTTCGCACACTCTCCGAAATGTAACCTTTAGAAGACCGACAGACGCGCAACCCTACGCCGATGTTCGAGGCTCTGCAGCCTAGCTTCAATCAACCGCGGGTCACAAATTATCTTCTTTGCACGTTTTTCCACCGAATCCAAAACCGCCAGTTGATATTTGGCTGATCCATCCCAGAGGTGGTAGCAGTACTCCATAGAGGATCGCACTTGTGCTTGATATAACTTAAGCAACTCCTTTGAAGTGAATTACCGCCTAACCTTCGAGGGGATACTAAGTTCTTTTGCTGCAGTCTTTGCTTTGAATTCGATGTACTGACCGAAGTTGAGACATGAAGATTGCTCAACACCAAGAAGCTGTAGGTTGTCGGTAATTTCCACAGGAACATCACGAAAAGTTGGAGTTAGATGGAATGGACTCCCGTTGGCGGAAAACAAACACGTCTGAGTTTCGGTTGCGTTGAACGCCAAACGATCAACCATGGCCTTTCGAAAAGACTGAATACCGTCCCTGTTGGCTTTTGCATCTGACAAATTTATATCCGTTACTGTGCTGTCATCTGGGTACCTAAAGGTACTTGATACAAGCAGATTGTTAATATGCAGCAAGAATAAAGTCGCGGGCAGTACGATCCCTGAGGAACTCCCGCGTCGATAGCCTGGAGTTTAGACGAGTAGCCATCGCTAACTACACAGATTGAACGTCAACTCAAAAAACCCAATATCCAGGTGCAAAACCCAACAGAAATACCAAATAAAGGAAGCTTGCTTAGAAGGCCTGCATGCCAAACCCTGTCAAAGGCCTTAGAGATATCTAGAGACACAGCAAGGGCCTCGCCATGTCTCAATAGCCTCACTCCATAATTGTATGGCATACACCAGAAGGTCCCCAGTAGACCGACCACGGCGGAATCCGTATTGGTGATCGCTGAGGAGATCGTTACCTTCAAGATGCGCAAGGAGTTTGTTGTTCAGTGCACGTTCCATAATCTTACAAAGTATGGAAGTGACCAAAATAGGGCGGTAGTTGGCAAGGTCGGCGCGGCTGCCTTTTTTGGGAACGGGCTGCACATTGGCAAGCTTCCACGATGTAGGCACAATACCAGTCTCAAGTGAGAGGCGATACAGGCGCGTGAGAACAGGAGACAACTCGAGGGCACATCTACGCAAGACTATTGCCGGTATACCATCAGGTCCACTAGCCTTGTTCACGTCCAGACTCCGCAGGATTTTTAATATCTCTTTCTGATGTATTAGCACCTCTGCTATAGCGCAGTCAGCACGGGGTGAGATACGTGGTGTTTTTCCTGCAGTATCCAAACGCGAATTCGCCGCGAAAAGAGAAACAAGCAAATTCGCCTTCTCTTTAGCAGCACGGGCCACTGTTCCGTCTGGCTTCAGCAATGGTGGCAACGAAGACTGACTGAAATATGATTCGACCGCTTTTGCCAAAGACCAAAACGCCTTACTCCCAGGAGGGTAAGAGACCAGTTTAGCGCCAATCCGGCTTATGTGATCGAATCGAGCCCTGCGTAGCGTCCTTTTGCAAGACTTGGCGGCAAGGTTAAAGACTCGGACAGATAGGACAAAAATATGTGGCGCATCTCATCCCAATCTGCTGACTTGTATCACACACGTCGGGGGTTGCATGGGGTTTGCTCGGGTGGGGAATAAACGGATATTGATTTCACCAGACAGTGATCGGATGTTCCCAGCGGTGCAGAAACCGATACTAAGTGCCTGTCCAGATCAGTTTTTGTTCTGAAGAACTGTTTGACATTATGCCTACAGCTATATTCTATCATCGCACCGCTCACCATCGACAGGGAGGTTATCCTCCCACCTTGGAGCCAAATTGGTTGCGACCTGTGCGGTTCCAAAGGAACTTTCTCCCACGCACACTTAGGTTGTGGAATAAACTACCTGGAGAGGTTTTCTCTGGAGATTATAACATATAGTTATTCAAGAAAGGGGTGAAAAGCTTTTACGGTGTCGGCAACGCGTGGGTGATGCCCTTGGTATTGCAAACGTCCAAAGGCTGCGGTGATTGCTTACCATCAGGCGGGCAGTAAGCTTGTTTTCCACCTTAGGGGTATAAAATATACGAATTAAACGAGCCCAAAGTCGATGGGTTTACCATGTATAGTTTAGAAGTTCCTATGGCCACCTTCCGTCTCCACCATCATCTATGGTATCATAACGATGCGTTGTTACCGAACTAACATGAGTGTGTAACTAAATCGGAAACCTAGAAATTGGTCAAACTTAACATGCAAGATTTTATTACGAACATACTAAATGAAAGCTTGTAAAAAAGTGTTTCTCTCTAGCCATGTTAAATTATGAGGAACCATTCTAAACCATGCAGGCCGTCTTACTATATAATTTATTTTACGATTATTAGTTAGTATGTGTCAGCACTGCACAAGTGGTGCGGTGACAACGTACTTCGTCAAGTATGTAATTATATGTCGAATAATTTTTAGTCGGCAGTGCTACTTTCCAGCGGACCGTCCACTGCGGTACTTCAACATCTACACCGCCAACAACTGCCGCTTAGAATGTCAGTCCAACTACACATTCGAGAAGTGTGGCTGCGTTTGGTATAATATGCCTCGTGAGTTGAATATTTCTTTTATGTTACAACTTCGAAGTCAACACGCGCAGGTACATCACCCTATTAGATGTCGAGGTCACACCACCTATGTGCACAAACGACTTAATTTATTCCCCAGGGATCGCGCCATATGAGCAAGGTATTACTATAATGAAGTTTCATCATTATGCAAACTAGTGGACCCGGCGCGACTTACCCGCCTACACTACCCTACATACCCTACCCCTACTCCTTGCTTAGGTGTAGGGTAGGGCAACACCTACCCTGGAACTACCCTACACCTACTTTACACATCCATCTAGCCTACACCTACCCTTCACCTACTTTACTTCTACCTACCCCTTTATTCTTGCTTATTGAAACTTCCTCTTGAACTACTCTATCTATTGCTGAAAACCGTATTAAAATCCGCTGCGAAGTTAAAAGGTGTAAGTGTACATAGATACATAAGGACAGATGGCAGAAAGCGACTTTGTTTTATTATACTATGTAATGATAACAAAAATGGCGAATTATCCTATTTTTCATTATATCCATTTACTAATTTCAGATCACGACAGCAGAAGCATTTGTACGATTGACAAGAAAGTGTGTGTAGATAAAGCTCATGGTATGCACAATGAAAAAATGTTTAATATTTCGGGCGATTTTCTGACAGCTAGTTTGAAAAGTAAAAAGTATATTTATGAATGTGCTACCTAAAGATATTAGACATAGAGCCTTCTATGCATTTTTTTCCAATTGGTTTGGGAAACTCGGGGCCAGATAAGATTGCTTTGAGGTTATGGCCTCCTTGTCGTTGTTCATATTGTGTATTCAGTGAGTTTTGTTAATATTGAGTAGTGTTGGTTATCAAATGTAGTTCCTCTGTCATCCGCAAGCAACGCTAAGTCGTAACAAATGAGCAAACATCACTCCTGATGTAAAGTGGCAACATCGCCCATAACATCTACGATTCATGCATTTACCCCCAATATATAGCGCAGTTCATATATAATGTCAAATAGTATCTAAACACAGTTTGCGTCTATTGTATATGGAAACTTGACATCGTATGCATTCAGTATGACGTGTAGAGCCATCTATTGCCAACGTAATAAAGCTTGTTTGTTAACACTAATGGCAAATTGGAAATCTTTCTACGTGAAAACATACGTTCTTGTGAAAATATCATCGGCTGTCAGAAAACCTTAAATTTCATCATTCCAGCAATGATAAAGAAAGAAACAATTTAATTTAATGGTTTCAGATAAGTTAACTGTTGATGAAATAAAAGCCAAGCAGAACTTCGAACCTAATGCATGTCGATGCTTCCCCGACTGCCACAGTATTTACTACGATGCAGAAATAATGAAGACTAAATTTCACTGGAAAAGTTATTTCGACAATTTATCCAAGCTTCACGAGATACCTCCTAAACTACATTTATTTAACACGTGAGCATTATCTAAAACTACATATACGTATATTATTAATAATAATAATAAGTTAATAGCTCAGTAAGCGATAAAAATCGATATTTTCACAGTTTTTTAGTACCTAATAGGATCAGAAATGACGTACTAAGGTTACAAAGTTAGTAGAATCGCAAAACTAAAGTCGTAAGCTGGTGAGACTGCAAACCAATATTCGATGGAACAAGGTTCTCAAGTGGCGACTACATAATGACACCACTAGAGTAGGTTGAACAAATAGTACTTTACAATTATTAATCATTTCCAATTTTGTGTAAGTAAATTAAATTCAAATTTTATAATATTACGTAACCAATTATGTAGATCAGAATCCGCTCCCCTTACTTTACAGATGTCTTGGACGACGGTAGCCGATCAGGTGAACCGTCTGTCCACACACCTCAACCAGGCAATAAAAAACAAGGATTAAAGATCTATACATGACTTCTAACCTAGTTAGGACCCATATAAACTTATAATTTACCTTACCACCGTCGGGCAACTAGTAGCGCAGCAGCGCATGCGCTGTTTAAATAGCGACTAGCGGCTTACGTTTATCTTCTGTCCCAGATACGGACTTGATATAGAATTCCTCGGTAGCTCCAATAGCTACATTTAATGTGTTTTTGACCTACGATATGTTTCTAGGACAGAATATAGTAAAATCGAGATGTACTTCAAAGAGCCGCGCTTCGTGTCGATGCGGCGCTCGGAGCTGTTCGGGCTGACGGACTTCCTGGCCAACTGCGGCGGGCTGCTTGGGCTCTTCCTCGGGTTCTCCTTTCTCAGCCTCGTCGAGATCGCCTACTTTCTCACTCTTAGGTATCGTGATAATATTTGTTTCATTCATTGACCTTGATCATTATTGTCCTTTAATTCAATAAATTGTTCTTATAAAAGCGTCTCAACCCAAGCAAACAACTGTTGCTTCGTGTTGAGTGTTGAGATGTACTTTATACAATTTGAGGCATTCAAGCTTTTATGTAGTATTTTACAAATGTATTTTATACTTTAAGGCTCGTCTACGCGTTAAAACGTGACTTGAAACAAGAAACGGTTGCAAGATTTGAAGAATTAGAAAACAATGAATGTAAAAATATAATAAAATAAATGATATTTAGAATTTTCAGAAATGATGATATACACTTCCTGCTTTTAGGTACACTTGATGAAAGAACAGCCTTTGTATTTGTAATATGCATGCTACTTGATAGTCTTACTCATTTATGTCAGAAATATTCAATAATAGATAAGTAGGGCAAAGATTTTTAGGTGACTATTTTTAGAATTTATTAAAAGTTTAAGTAAACTTGCTTGCTCTTTCTAATATACAATGTTATTAGATGCTTAGATTTCACTAATTGCATATAAAATTTTCTCACTTTTCCATTATAATTTGTTAAAAAAAATTAAAATTAAATTTACATGAACTTAATTTTTTTTTTAAACCTGTACTACTAATACTATTTTCCTCAAAACATTTTTCCAGTTGTTCCAATTATTGTTTCATGAAATGTCATCATTTCATGGATAAAAGCGAGTACTAATAATTAAATATATTCTCAAATCGGTTTGATTAACATAACAAGATAAAAAGACGCTCTCTATAAATAAGCCAGTTATTTAAAAAACTACAATCTATGTTGCAGGTGCATGGTGAATTTATTGTGTAGGCGTTCCTCAAAAGCATTTAAGAACAAAAGATTGCAACAAATGCTTTTCTTCCCTTTAACTGTAAATGTACACATTTGACCAGAGACTAAAGTCTGACAAACACATAACTCCTAATTTTTTAAAATTCTTAAGAATTGTTTTTTAAATAAACGTTGTCAAAAAATCGAAAAACGTAAAAACGATCATTTGACCAGGCAATGGCCTATCTATAGGGTACCGAGCAGCATAAAAAAACTCCATGTTTTGTTATCAACAAGAACTTCAAACCAACACTCAAGAAATGTAGGAAAAAAGAGTATATCAATGATCCGTTTTCCAGTAGGTAGTGTCAGTTGATCAACGATGATCAAGAGATGGCGCTCACACTATATTGGTAAGACTAAAAATTATAAGAATCCTTATTTCATTTGAAAATACAGCGATTTAGTAAAACGTCTTTAAAATACACGGCGTAAAATATATAGAGTTTCTTTAATTTATCTATTTGCATGGAATTTCTCTTCTTTTTGTTTTTTTTTTGTAACAGGAAAATCTTCTATCTTGTATATGCAAAAAATAGGCAGCTTTTCTACAACTACACAACCTGGCCTAAAACTTGATAATTAATAATTATGTTTTTTATTATGTTTGTAATCCTTTTTTTAGCATACAATTATTACCAAAATTGTCGACGGACGCAGTTGATCTAGTGAGAGACCTTGGAAACAGATCTTTAAGTAATTTATTACTCTTATTACAGATAAATTTGTAAAAATGTAAACCTACTCAAAAAGTAAAGTAAATATAAAATAAATTAAAATATTTTTTTATCTTATACTTTAACCATAAAATACATCGTCCGAAATTCAACTGGCTCTATGGAATTTGTCTCATAAATATTCATGTGTATATACAGGATCATGTCTGTAGAAATAGCAAACACATAAAATCAATTCCTAATTATGAATGTTTCGCTATGTGTTCGGTTATGAGATTACTTCTAGTCTAAAATAATGAATGAATGATGAATACATCCATACATTTTATTATAATTTAAATGATTTTGTAAATACTTTCTTAATTTACTATAAATATGTATATATATTGAAATTAGCTCTCGTTGGTTATAGGATGTTGTCTGTCGAAGACACTTATTTTTTCAAGTATTATTAAATATTACACATAGGAATTTATTGCGAGCCAATTTAGAAAATGTTTTAAATGATTTGTCGAAGGTTTACATTTAATAGTAAATGTATGTACCTATTTCCTAGATATTGTACACAATTAATAAATATTTGCAGAAAATCTATGTCTTGCGCTGATTTGTCAATAACATGGATGAACACCACTCCTACGGATCTCTAAAAATACTGTAGAGTCGTAGCCACAAAACCAGGTGGAATCGGGGTTGATAGATTTGGTTTTTTGTTAAAGTTTAAAACAAATCATTGAAATAAATATAATTTTGATTCCTTTTTAGGAACCGTTTAAAATTTATAGGAACTGTATACTTACCTTCAATAAAATTTATTTGACACATTTTTCCCTATGTCTATCTGTCTATTTTAGGCATAGTATGCATTTCCTAGGATTATACATAATGACGGATTACAATAATTCCGGTAACATTTACCTACATTTCCTGGCAACTCTATTATAATGATGGACTGCATACATTTACTGTTACATATATTCCTATGGAGGGTCCCACGAACATTTCAGGGGCCTAAGCCAAACTCACCTGCACCTGCTGGCAGACGGACGAGGCTTTGACGAATCGACTTCTCCCTAACGGGTTGTGCGTGTCGGTTGGGAGATGACGCACGTAAAAAGCCAAAACCCCACAAAATTTATAGCAGGTCAATTAAGGCAACCGGACACGGATAGGGCGGTGCCGCAAAACGACACGCAGAAGGATCGCCCCTACTTCTGTGGTAAGTCGGTTAGGGTTACCGTGTCCAGGGCGGGCCCGGTAAAAGACGTTAGCCCACAAGAAGGTCCGGTCGCTACCTGGAACCATGGCACGCTGACAAGACGGGTGCGGAAGCTGGCCGATGTATTCTCTAGACGGAAAGTGGCAGTAAACAAGGTGGAGAGGCAACAGGTCCCGAAATATCGGGAATGGCTGAAGAGTTTCGAGACGGCGTCTTGGATGTAAAGCGTATAAGCGAGCGCTTTATGGTTGTGGGTGTGCTTATCGAAGGGGTCGTAACCAATTTGATAAGCACCTATGCTCCACAGGTCGGTTGCAGCAACGCAGATAAGGCGTTGTTCTGGGAGTAAATCGTGGACGAAACGTACCGTTGTCACAGGGTATGGTTGTGTAAAGTTTAAGGGAAGGATCGCGTTCGAAACACCCTCATTCGAGGTAGCTTTGGCGTCCGTGACATGCAGGTAAGCTGCAAGATCGCCGGCTTCGATGGTATGGCCACATTTTGCGCAGACCGGCAAGTAACGTGGGGAACAGATGTCTGGCCATACCAACCCCGCCAAGTACGAGAAGTATAGGTCGGCCCAAAAAGCGATATCTTGATGTCGTCAAGAATGATATGCGTGCCAACAAGCTCACTACCGAGGATGCCGAAAACTGAGCAAAGTGGGCCAGAAAGAGTAGGAAGGCGGACCTCGGGCCCTCACGTTTAGCGCGGGAGTGCAACCAAGAGAATAATGATGACTGTGACGTATATTCTCCGTATATGACGTAGATTTCTTCTTAGAAATAAGTAGTGCCTGCTGTGTCGTCTTTCATTTTTGTAATTTCTTTTTACTATATATTGTGTGCAATAAATTGTTAAATAAATAAATATATTCCTGATGAATCAAACGCTCTAGATTTTAATTGTTTTGTTCTTGATTTCTAGGATACCATAATCGTTTTCGGACCACATCAGTTCACTGTTTCATATTTGTCACTCCTTTTTTTTCTAATTTAATTCCTATTTTATCCCACAAAATTTCATATTGTTTAATGGTTTTGCAGGCTTACAAAATAATGCCTTTGCATCTTTTCGCAGTCCACATCCTGTAGATCCTATGCGGGTAAAAGGCCTTGTGGTGGGTGCGCATTCCGTGGCGTGTTTTGGCTGCCACCGGCGTTTGCGCACGGCGCACGGCGTTGGCGCGCCCCAATGGCATTATCTTTTTGCCTGTCGGTTAATTGTGTTCACTGCCTGAAACGGACCATAAAGTATGCGTTTGCGACAATCCTATCCCTTTATAGCGAGTCGACATAACAGATTGCACCTCACTATGGCGGTGACGAAAAATTGTGTGGAAAAGGCGCAGTGTCTTCTGACATGTTTTTGTTTCCTTTAAATTTTCATTTTATGATACTAGTGAAGGTTCGAAGGTTTTATTAAAATTGTCTCACAATATTCTTACTCCAATACAAACAGGAGAATGTTAGTCGAAAAAAATGAAGCCTACGAGACGACGTCGAGTACAACATAAGCAAGTAGGTCCTGTGGACGGGATACTGGGGTAAACTTAGTTCTCAGTGCTGGCGAACATGTCCTGGATAATTTTAAAGCACGCCTCGAGCACAGACCCCAAAAGATTATCTTTCGAGGTACATGGTTGAAAAACGTCTGCAAATCGAAGAATGCGAAGTATAGAGCTCGACTCCTATTTTTAATAGGCCTTCTGGAGGACTCCAAGGACAAATGTAGGATATATTTTGCTGCAGTCCGGCCTGAAGTCGTACTAGCAATCTGACACGGAGTATTTCAGGCTAAGTCTATCTATAGTATGTTCGAAAAGCTTCATTGAATTACGTATAACTTAGATATCTACCGCACTTGCGGTCACGACAAGTGTTTTGAGTCATCATCATCATCATATCAGTCAGACGACGCCCACTGGTGGGTATAGGGCTCCCCCAGAGATCTCCACAAAGGCCGGTCCTGTGCTTTCCCTATCCAGCTGGTACCTGCGATCCTTACCGGGTCGTCGGTCCACCTTGTGGGAGGCCTACCCACATGTTCCGGCACGTGGTCGCCACTCGAGAACTTTACTCGAGCTTCTTCGAGCTATGTGCCCTGCACACTGCCACTTCAGTCTGGCAATCCTTAGAGCTATGTCGGTGACCTTGGTTCGCTTGCGGATGTCCTCATTTCTGGTTCGATCGCGCAAAGAGAATCCGAGCATAGCTCTTTCCATTGCCCTATGGGTAACAGTAAGCTTTCTTATAAGGCCCACAGTGAGCGGCCACGTTTCAGTTCCGTAAGTCATCACTGGCAACACACATTGGTCAAAGACCTTCGTATTGAGACACTGCGGTAATTGGGACGAAAATATATGGCGTAGCTTCCCGAATGCTGCCCAACCGAGTTGGATTCGTCGATTGACCTCTTTCTTGAAATTGGACCGACCGAGCTGGAGTATTTGTCCTAGGTATGTATAATCGTCAACAACTTCAAGTGGAATGCCTCCAACTGTCACTGGAGTAGGCACTTCATAAACATTCGACATAATTTTTGTCTTGTCTATGTTTATTTTAAGACCTACTTGTTGAGAGGCACTACAGAGGTAATCGAGCCTTTTTCCCAAGTCTTCCATCAGTTTCAGCCATGACTACGATATCGTCAGCGAATCAGAGGTGAGTGAGTTACTCGCCGTTAATATTGATGCAAAGTCCGTCCCAGTGCAGAAGCCTAAAGATATCCTCCAGTGCAACGGTGAACAACTTCGGTGATATGACATCACCTTGTCTAACACCTCGCTGCAGCGAAAGAGGTTCTGTGGTTTTATCCTGGAGACGAACTGACATAGTGGCGTTTTCGTACAAACACTTCAGTGCTTCGATATATCGATAGTCAATTTGGCACCGCTGTAGAGTGTGGAGCACCGCCCAAGTTCCGATCGAATCGAAGGCTTTCTCATAGTCCACAAACGCCAAGCATAATGGCCGGTTATATTCTTCGGTTTTCGGTATAACCTGCCGCAGCGTATGTATGTGGTCTATGGTACTAAAACCTTTTCCGAATCCGGCTTGTTTGGGAGGCTGGAAGTCATCAAACCTGCGTTCATCTCGACGATTCGTAATGACTCTCGAAAACAGCTTACCTATACACATGGGTCAGCATCGATATTGGTCTGAAGTTCTTCAAGAGAGCATTATCATCTTTCTTGAAGAACAATATCACTTTACTTCTGTGCCATGCTTCCGACGTTTTGCCCTCGAGGATGACGGAATTGAATAGCTTCTGAAGGGTCATAAGCGCAGGTGTGCCACCAGCTTTCAGAAGCTCATCCGTAATTCCATCATCACCCGGCGACTTGTTATTCTTAAGCTGTTTGAGAGCCATACTAATCTCGTACAGGCTGATGTCCGGGATTTTTTCGGTGTAGTGTCGGGTCAACTTGGCTCTGGGGTATTTTGCAATACTGGTAACAGGTGCCCGTGTTGTCGTGTATAACTGTTCATAGAACCTCTCGACTTCCCTCAAAACCTCGGACTTGGTCGAAACAACTCAAACGTCATCCGTTTTCAGACTCGTCAACTGGCTCTTCCCAATCGACAGATCTCTCGCAAAGACTTTAGAGCCTTTGTTCCGCTGTTATAGTGTTTTGAGTATACAATTCGTAATTTTTATTGTTTACTACACTTTTATTATTCAATACAAGTTTCTTAACTGTCGACACCTATAATCCCAACAGGTCGTATTCGTCATATTTTATTAAACTGTGACCAAACGTCGTAAATTGTAATGGCAGGAAATGTCACTGCACTACCGGGTGTAACCTATACTTAAGCCATATAATTGTTTGATGGGCCAAATACACCCTGAGGACAGCGTGTCAACTATTTAATACGATAAACAAAAGCTTTTAACCTAATTAATTAACTTTATAACTGCAATGTTTGCGTAGGTTAGCGTTTAGTGCCCAGAGAACCGTGTATAGTGACGGCCGTTTTTTAAAATAGTATCTTATTAAACACTTTACTGGATTAAACGATTTGTGCAACTGGTACGAGTAAAGATAATTAAGCAACATGGTTGATGTAACAATAGAGTAAGTTCAATTTTCTGCGTTTTCTTGTCTTAACAAGTTTTAAAATCTAGAAATAAGTTTATGGAAACTTTCTTTATTCTATTGGAGAATAAATGTGACACAACATAACATTTGAGCACGTTAGCACATACTTAATTGTTTGTTTTAGTACAGGATTATACCTGATTAGTACTTAAACCTTGAATTAAAAATCCGCATAATAAGTATGGAAATTTTAAGTAGGTTATTCGGGTTTAATAAAGCGATCTCGACTTGGCTCTCAGAGCTGTTAGATAGTATTTCTGATATAGACTTAAATAATTTGTCCATTTATAAGGACGCCGTACGTGGCAACTCACGCGCCATTTTAGATTCACAATTATGCATGCTCGCATAACGTTTCATATCGTGTGTAGCTACTTGACCTATTTTATTGTCTATTTTACCCTTTTTGTGAATAACAGGAAATCTAAACAATTTAGACAAAATTACTCGAAACGAGTTATATTATTTTGTTCATATTAATGGTATTTATTTGATTTCCTACCTCAGAAAAAATACTACTAAATTACTACCTCAGAATCTGTTAAAAATTTTTCAAAAATCGCAAGCATGAGTACTCGTAATGTTTTAATTAAGTTTAGTTACATTTAGGTTTACTTTTTATTTTTTATTACGTACTGTAGTCATGTCTGTTAATAATTGTTATTTCTGAACAATAATGTCAAACAACAGTAACCAAGAGAATTATATTTAAAACCCAGGGAGAAAAATGAAAGTCAAAGTACACAAGTTTACGGAAAAGTATGTTATCGGAAACAACGCAGGAAACGGCAGAAGATACTGATCATTGACATGATGTTGGATTACGCTCAAAACAGTTCACTCCACGGCCTAAAATACGTAGCGGAGAAAGGGCGCAGTGTGGTTGAGAAGTAAGTACTCATATATTTACTAGTGGAATCGTTCGACTTCGTTCGCGTGGCGTTCTACCCTACACTTACCTACTCTGTCTTCTTGGGTATAAACCTTTATTTTGAATCACTCTATTGATGAAAACCGCATTAAAATATGTTGCGTAGTAGATCTAAACCTACATACATGCATAGATACAGAGGGTCAGACGGCGGGAAGCGACTTTGTTTTATACGATACTACCCGGCGCGACTTCGTACGCGTACACGCGTTCTTGAATTACGCTATCTATCGTTGGAAACATCATTAAAATCTGTTGCGAAATTTAAAATATCATACATACATAGATACATAGGGACAGACGGGGGTAGCGACTTTGTTTTATACTATGTATAGAGTAGCGACCCGCCCCTGCTTTGCCTGGGTAGAAACCTCAACAAATTATACACCTAAACCTTCCTCATGAATCACTGTCTGTTGGTGAAAACCTCATGAAAATCCGTTTTATATTTTTTTATCGCAAACAGACAGACAGACGCGGCGTGGGAATTTGTTTTATTTTATGTAGTGAATTACTGCGACTTCACAATTTTTTTTTTCCTTTTATTTAGGAACAACTACACGTTTAGTTTATGGGTTTATACCGCGATTCAGGTGGTGGGACTCTGTCAAGCCTGAGGAGTCCACCTAGGTGATTTCCACCGATTTGTCTACTTCTGCCGCCAAGAATCAAAGATTCTAGCATATATTATATAAAACTGGAACTGTCACCAATTGAAATAGCATTTGGCGGCGATAGGATTTCAACAGCTGCTACATTGGGCCAGTTATGTTTGTACACACGCCGTGTAACTATCGACAGTGTAACTAAACAGGCGTTCTACGCTCGGTGATCAATAATTTTTTATTAGTAAGACGGTAAAACAGTATGTACGTGACGAACAACCATAAACAATTTTGCCGAGTATACTCGTGTTATAAGAAATATTGTAGGTCCCTTAACCTTTTTGTGTCATTATGTATCTGTGCTTTTAAAACTATCAAAGTCCGTCTCTGTGCATTGAAGACATTTCAGAAAAAATTGTCGAGACTGAATTCTGGGACGTAACTATGCCCAAAAATTTTCCTTCTGAGTTATTGCTGTCTGTTTGTCTGTTCGCGCAACACGCAAAAACTACTGAACGGATTATGATACCGTTTTGATAGTTTAATAGCTTGAAGTGCAGGGTACAATCTAAACCATATTTCATCTAATTCGGATATGTAGAACCAGATATACCGCTTGACCTCCCCGTAGTACTAGCATTTATACTCCGTATTGTCATTCATTAAAATGGTCAAGCGGGAAAAGTAACTACGTTATAAAAACTTTTAACACGCCGCGAAATCACGAACAAAAGCTAGTACGTACATAAAATTTGTATTTAAGTAATTAATTACAATTGATTAATTTTCAATAAATGAACATTTTTTGTACGTATTTGTACATAATTTTAAAGGGTTTTCCGACATTTGTCTATTCGATTATTAATTCTGCTATATTATGTATTATTATTTGATTCAATTTTCAGGCTGTTCTGGCTCCTTACGTTCTTAGTGAGCGTGGGGATGTGTTTCATGCTCATCCGTAATGTATGGATCAAGTGGGCGACCAGCCCAGTCATTGTCAGTTTCAGCGAACACATTATTCCTGTTGGAAAGGTTTTGTATTTTGTACTTCTTTAAACTCAGACTCAAAAAGAAGCGCGATATGGGTTTGAAATAAATATCTCTGTGTGTTTGTGTGTGTGTGTTATTTTTACAACTTAGATACTAGGCAAGCATTTGATCACCATCTCATTTGATGGTAAAAGTCTATGCGGCCGAAGATGGTAAGCGTGGATCCACAGTTGTGGGCACGTTGGTCATGCCCGCAACTATAATTGAGGTCCAAGTCCAACTTGTATAGAAAAATTAAAGTAAAAAATCTGTACGGTGCCAGAAATTTATCTGACCCGTTAAAAGTGTCGCTGTTGTTGACAACAGAATGTCATTTCTAAATGGTGACACTTAGTTGCAGTTTTGGCCATCATGTCAGATAAGTTTGTGGCGTTGTATTATCAAATCATTCGCCAGCAAGAAGATTTTGTTTGATACCATAGTGACATCTGAGTGACATGTAGGTAAGTTATTTTTAAAATTTCGAAACCATAATGCGCAATTCTTTATGAGTATTTGTTGTAATATATACTTCTATACTAAACTGTTTGATACTTGTATTACCGTTTTTACGATAGACAAAAATATAACAAAGCTAAAAATCCCTAAAAAACATAATAATATTGTACTTCCTTTATTTTCTAATCATTGTTGCTATAGCGCCAACTTTATTAATATTCCAAAGGTATACTACTAAGATATAGGTAAGGTACGTAGTCCTTGAGGCGTACCTACATTCAGCTATCTACCTACTCTCAAAGCTAGGATAGTCTACTAATATTCCTGAACTTTGGTATTTTACAATACAAAGAAAATTAATTCAAGACATATCTAGGTCTATTTCATTGTTATTTTCATCGGAGTGAGGAAAATGACTGGTCAGTATGGAAGTAGACGAATTGGGAAAGTGGATGAAGTCGCCCTGATTGGTTTTCTTATAATGACCCCCTGTTTTTATGTGCCTAAATGTCAAAAATTTCGAGCTCGCTCTGATCGCTCATTCTTTGATTTGTATTATTTGTAATAGCTATTATTTGCCCCAGGATTTAAGTGCTACAATAAAAATCGGAACTCGCTGCGCTCGCTTATTCCTTTGATTACCTTAGTTCGTAATATACAAGCTTTTAATGATTAGCAGAAGAAGGCCGTAATTTTAATTTTCGTACAGAGCTGTCCTTGTATACTTAACGTATGTAAGATAGTGTGTAGATAATTTGTGCGTTCTTGACCAGTATCCGTAAAGGTATAGCAAGACCCCCAAACACTTCGCTACAAAATCCAATTTTCAGGTGATCGTGCCCACAACCATTCTTATGGGCTGGATTCGCGTCTGGAAGATAGAGTATGCCTGTTCAGGAACAGACTATTTAACCTGGCCTTGAAGAAGTCCATGTCTATCTGAAACATCTTAGCTCCCGAAGTGATGGAGAGGTTTCGAGGCGGCTTTTTTGTTTCATTATAAAATAATATAATGGAGTTAGTGCCTTTGTTTCAATAAAATTGGTTCAGCGGTTTAGGAAATATTTGTGTATTTTTAATTTTTGTTTTTTATCTGATGTGGTTATGGTTCATAATATAGTACTTATTAGGATCGTTAACCAAAGTGTAGATGGAACTCACGATTTTTTACCAGTCGCTGGAGTTTGTAAAGAGTCAAGATTCCAGGTTACATTCCTACTGACAGATAACGATGCTTGCTTAGTCATATTTATTCGAGGAGAATAGTTTGTCTGCTATTTTATCCATTTGTCTTGTAAGAATAAACAAAATATTTTCCTCAACTTCGCTGTTTTAAAGGAAGTGTCAATGTTTACTTTCATCTACAGGTTCCATTCCCATCTGTAACTATATGTCCGCAAGTAAAATGCGTATACGAACAATACAACTTTTCACGCGAGTACACCGAAATCTTCGCATCTGTCATGAATTTATCCTTGTAAGACTTTTTGTACATATTTATGTAACATATCATGAATCATGAATTGAAATTTTATAACATCTTTATCATTATATCAACAGGAATTTTAATGACGCTGCTGAAAAAATAAATAAACTCGACGATGTAGCATTATTATGCAATATCAACGACTATACGTCATTGAATGATAGAGGTCGCTCCAATTCCTCGCTAATTGATAATATTATCGAGGTGAGTATTTTGTCTGCCTGCTATATATTGTAACATGTTTGGTGCCACTGTCACTTTTCCGTCATCGCAACCTTTGAGGATGAGATTAGATACATTTAATTTACATCATCTATCAGCAGGTCCTGACCTCATCAAAATACATACGTACATGAGACATATCCACAGATGTCTAACAATATGCATACAAATGATGATTGCATTAATCAATAACTTTCATCATAAATTTTATTTTATGGTGATATTTTCATATTATTCAGTGTTTTGCTGCTTTAAATAAATTGATCTCCATATTTTGACATGCAATACGTAGATTTAAATCTGATATTTTAACTGACATAAACATGTTTATGTCAAGCTTATTTAAATATTATGACATGAATACATTAATTAATTTACAACATACAACAAACAAAATATTTACAAAACCATAACAAATAGACTAAAACTAACACTAAAACTAAAAAACCTTAAAAAATGTAACCTAATTACATGAATTGATTCTAAAGTGTCATTGTAATGCTGAATATAATTACAAACTATTTTTAATATAATTTACATAATCAAAAAATTAACTTAAAACTAGATATCCTTACAATTTCATCATAAAACTTAAACTAGATGTTTAACCCACTCTTTGCCATACCCGGTGCAAAGGTGCCCATAACACTAGCACGCTGAATGGCGATGGATAGCCTCTGCAACAGGAATGACCCAGAGCGGGGGTCACCACCCCTCTTCCTCATACGACGGCCAACGTCTTTAAGAAACACCCTCGCTTCCTCACACCATCACCCGGTCGTTTCCGCTGCGAGAGGAACAGACAAATAATTGTTATGCAGCGCGGAGTATTTGTTCCTTTTTATAAGGGCCGCAGACTCCGCCGCTGCCCCAGCCGCTCTAACGGACCGAGTTGCGAAGCCGCAAAGGTGCTGACACATGTGGCGTCTCACAAATGGCATTTGCCCCTCTGTCACGGCACCAGAGTCATACCATCAGGTCTCTAGCCGTCGGGCTTGCTCAGTCCGGGAGGCTAAAAAGGCGCAAGGAATGTTGGAAGAAACCAGTGCTCTCCGGACAATATCATTGAGGGCGTGGTGACGTGGAAATCTTCCCACTCATCGAAAGCAACTCAAAGCGTGGTGACCGTTGGCTTCAACTCTAGAACCGCAGATGCATTGATAAGGTTCGCATACATCGCAGCCCAAGCGAAGAGCCACAGCCACCTGCAATGACTCACTATCTAAAAGCGTGCCTAGATGTGGCGATGGCAAAGCGTGCAACCACGCACATAACTCTGGATGTGATACGGCCTAAGCGTTGCGAGGTCTACACTCATAGCCTCCCCCCAATATTGTTCCAAGACCGCTGTATTTAAAATATGTGATCTTTATTTATTTATACAACAGTACAGACCCCTTACCTGTTCCCATAGGCTAAGATGAGGTCAGCCGAACGGATCAGGCCAAATACCTGGCTTCGGAGTAACGAAGCGCTTTGTAAAGCCCAACTGGTGACATCTCAGAATATCTGTGGCTAGAGCCAAATGGCGGGAGGTGACGCCTGCCATTTGTATCGTAATATTAGGCTTACTGTCAGACTTCATCCGAGACTACCATGAGGTGGCTCCGTGGCTGCTCATGTATGCTGACGAGATCGTGCTGATAGACTCGGTCAAGGGGCGACTAGTCCAACGTGTTTAAAAGTGTGCCAAGATGAAGTCACCTGTCAAGATAAAGATACCTGGGATCTTACCTAACGCAACCGGGGATATCGACACTGACATAAAGACTCTGACTCATAGACCTGTCCCCTTAGCGGGACATTAGACCTGCTTTGTTATACGGCAGCGAGACTTGGCCCCTACTAGTGCGACACAAGCAGAAGCTGCACGTGACGGAAGCGACGATGCTGCGGTGGATGTGTGTAGTTTCCCGCAAAGATCGCGTTTGAAACGCCCATTGGCGTTCGTGACATTTCAAATAAACTGCAAGTGTGCCGCCTTCGACGGTATGGCCCCGACTTGCGCAGACCGGCAACTAACGTGGGGAACAAGTGTCTGGCCATGCCACCCCCGCCAGGCACGGGAAGGAGAGGTTGGCCCAAGAAGCGGTGGCTTGACATCGTCAAGAATGATATGTGTGTCAAAAAGATTACCACCAAGGATGCCGAAGACCGAGCGAAGTGGGCAAAAAAGAGTAGGACAGCGGACCCCGAGCTCTCACATACATCGCGGGAGCGTAACCGGGACATAACGCTGAGTTGAGGATGATGATGATAGTCCATTGTGTGGGGTGTCATGCGATATGTCTTGAGCTAGCTACATTATTCACTTTGTAATGTGTTTATAGTATTAGAAGGCCCTCTTTTTCCTCACAGGAAACTATGGAACCCTACATGGCACGTGACAAGACACGCCTTGGACTGTTTTTTAAATAAGTCACACCTAACTTTGGTAGTGAGAGGTAGGTCTCACTACCAAAGAGGACCTACTCAGTCGTATCTAAGGGGAAAATATAACCGAAAATTTTGCTTTATAAATATTGTCGATGCTACACAGCAACGTAGCCCTTCCCCAAAGGTTTTACCCCTCCCCTGACGAATATTACTGTGTACCGAGTCCAAATATAATGATAGCTAACTTACTCGTATTGTATAATAAAATGATTATTTTTTAATTTTTGTGATTTTATTTCTATTTTATTTTTGTCAAATAGAAATTGTATTTAGTCTGCCTTTTCAAAATTAGATATTCATTGAGAATAGAGACATTACTGACTAAGGAATAGTTTTAATTTTCTTTGAGCTAAAATACTCACAACATTAAACATTATAATTATCAGGCATCTCCAGCGCTGAAAGACGTATTTTATTGGTGCACGTGGAAAAATCAAGAAACCGATTGTAATGAACTGTTTAAACCAGTTCTAACCAGCGAGGGTGTTTGCTTCAATTTCAACAGTTTGGCTGAAAACGAAATTTTTCGAGAGGGGTAAGTAATTGATTTGACTTCCTTCTGGACTATATTATGTCAAACTAAGGACAGTTTACTGGAACGTAGGTAAATGTTATGATGTTGTTTAATGTGATAAAATTAATAATACATTATCACATTGCAGCGTGCAGTCCGATTATAAATATTTACATTCAAATACTGCTAGCAGGAACTGGACGAATTACGATGGATATGTGGGCTTCGACCCTGATGCATATCCAAATCGCGCAAGGGTGAGTACGTCATTGTTTTGGTGTAACGCTGCTTTACTTAAGCAATCTCTACGATGGACGAGGTGCGGATGCGTTTAATCCAGATGGTTCTTAGCTTTGTTTCGTTAAAATCTGTCCAGTAGTTAAAAAAATAAACCGCGGTAAAGCTATTGCATAGCATTTTTTATCAACTTATGCAATTATAATTATTTATTTATTTTATTTATGCAGTATTTTTTTTTCTTTGATTTTAATTCAAGTTTTTTCTTTGGTATTAACCATATACATACACGTTAAGGTTCAACTAGTCGCGGGCTCGAACTCACTCGTGGACGCGGCCAATAAGCACGCTGTCTTACCTAACATTGTGTCTAAAAGAGATAGAATCAGTTATGAGCAGTTAGCAGCTAGTCTACACGCATACGTCTAGTCGCACGCACACAAACACCGTGCCGAAGTCTGCCGAACTGAAACGACGTTAGACGATGCACGGCTTTCAACGCTGCACCGCTGTGCCGGTCGGAGTGGGGGGTGTTAGGTTTTTTTCGTTACGGAATTTCTTGATTCGGTCGCCGCGCTCGAAGCCCGCGATAAAAGCTATGCAATAGCTTAAAAAAAAAAGGAGTGTATGTATCCCTGAGCCACCGCAGTAAGTAAGTAAGTAAATAATAATGAGCAACAAGCATAAATATCTTAATGTCGAATTTTAGGAGAACGGCGCTACGCCTGATTTAGAAGTCATTATAACCCAAAACAAGGCAAACCTGAAAGGATTCTGCAATCCGTTAAATGACGGGTATAAGGTAATTTTTTATTAAATAATTCTACTTCTAGTTATCGGTAATGTACACATCGGCTAATTTTGGCTTCGTATTATTTACTCACACGTGTGCGACAGAGATGATGGAGCGAAGGCGAAGAAACCACGAATAACAGTTGTGGAATATTTGTTGATAGGATTACTTCTTCTCCATCTTACAAAGGAGACCTTAATAATCATCGAGAAATATATTTTTCTAATTATTATAAATTTATAAATAATAATACGTACAGTACGTAAACTAACAATTTTGAAATCCGGCGAACTTGTAACCCAACAAGTTTGGAATCGGACGAGTTCGGAATCCGGCGAGTTTGGAATCTGGTGAGATTTTAATCCAGCCAGTTTGGAATGTGGCGAATAAGTAACCATTCAGAGAAAATACCCGATTAAGTATCCGACTCGTAAGCGAGAGGGACCGGGTTCGAATCCCGCTTCGGCTATGCACCAATGACACTTTTCGGAGTTATGTACATTAGTTTAATTCTGACCGATGCTCTTACGGTGAGGGCAAACATCGTGATGATACCTGCAAAGTCAGGCAACTGAATTTGTACCATCATCTAATCTGGTCAGGTTCCCCTGGTAGCAGTTTCTGGTCAGTTTTTAGTCACTCCACTATAATTACCTGATCGCTAAAACCTGGACCATGGTCAAGGCGGACCCCGCGCCCTCTTTCTCGAGAGCGCAATCGGGACGTTAACGCCAAGATTTTTTTTTTACCATGTTCTAGATTTATGTTCAACACCCAGCCGACATGCCACAGTCATCTCTTTACTACTACGCTGCGCTTCCGGACCAGGTCTCGTCGCTTGCCTTGAAGTTTAATATGTTATCAACGGATGAGAGTTTGAAAGATTACGACGCAAAAGTGTAAGTATATATTCTTCTTTTTTATATATCTAAAGACTGTTTTATTTTCTTGTAAAGTTATAGTTTTATTATTTACTTTTCGCTGATTTTCTGAATGGCGTCGCGTTTGGCATTATAAGTCAGCAGACTACGATAAATTGCGTGAATTTTACGCATCGTACTCGTAGAGGCAGCTCTGTTGCATCGGATGATCCTGTAACTTGTGCCACCGTAGACACCAAGACCATCTTAGCGGGTATGGACTGCTTCATTCTTAACCCGCTATTGGATGCTCGGCCATGTAGAGAGGCTCGATGAGCGAAGCAATCTGCTTACAAAGCTTGGACCACTGCTCGTCTCAATAAGGACCCAAATACTGCTGATGCAAAGCGAAAGTTAAATACTGCCTCGAGGAACAACAAGAAGGCAATCGCCAGAGCAAAGTTCGCCTTCGTTAGCAAATTTGACGAGCGACTCACGAGCTACCCTTCTAGTAGCTGGGCTTTCAGGTTGTCCGCCAAAGCTGCCGAAGGAAACTTTAGTTAGTCGTCCTTTCCACCACTGCGTAAACCTGACGGTACCCTGGTCCACAGTGCAATAGAGAAAGTCAATTTATTGGGTGCTCTCTTTGCCTCAAACTCGACCCTGAACGGCGAAGGCGTCGACCCGCCTAATCTCTAAATACGCATTGAAGCACAAACTTAAAGCAGTAAGCATACAAAAATAAGGTGTATTTGAAAGTTATAAGGAATTCGTGCGATAACGGTAGCCCTACGAGTGTTTGTGCCCTGCTTCTCGTGGATATTACATTTTTTCCAGTCCACCTACGTATTCGTTATTATTGTTATTATTTTCTTTTTTCCAATTATAATTTCAATTTCTTGATTCATTTTTTACCTTATTATATTGTCGCGCCAGTAAAACATAACACTACAATAACGGTGTTTTACCTGAAAATAAAACACAAATAAAATACTTACCTTATTTCAAGCTTACTAGTTTGAGATAGGCCCCTTTCTCTTTTCCGTCGCCGCTTCGCCTTTCTCTTTCCATTTATATCTCTGTCCCGCTCATCACCCCTGCTCGGCGATTCCCACCAGGCAGCCGCGACCGGGCTTGCTTCATTGTGTCGAAAACACCAGGCAGAATTTAAATTGTAAGCTTCAAATAACCATACAAGTTCAGTAATTGAAATATCCTGACAGTTATGTCCATTAAGGGTGGGGACTTTGTCCCGTCTTCGTCGCGAATATACGAAACTACCCTTCGCTTGTCGCATTGCACGAGAATCCCGAATTGTGTCCTGTACTAACGCGCCTCTTTGTGCTCTCATACTCCACTGGGATAGTTCCGTCTTCATGGAAGACTGCCCACGTACACCCTGTGCCCAAAAGGGTGACAAATCAGACCCATCGAATTACAGGCCTATCGCTATTGCCTCCCTTTTCTCTAAGGTGTTGAAGCGAGTTATAAACACAAAGCTCCTTAGTTACCTAGAAGAACACGATCTCGGATGATCGGATGATCTTCTAGTGTATATAACACACTTTTGGGCTTTAGCTGTTGAGAGTCAAGGTAAGGCACTGGCTGTTGGGCTGGTAATAGCGATGGCGTTCGATCGGGTCTGGCATAGAGGTCTTCTATCGAAATTACCATCATACGTGAGATTGTGCAAATGGGTAACTAGCATTTTGTCCATCAGATGCATCAGCCGTAGTTGACGGCTTTTGCTCCGATAGCTTGGACATTAACGCTGGTGTCCCGCAAGGCTCAATGCTGTCTCCAACTCTGTTCCTCCTTCATATCAATGATAAGCTGTCGCGGATGACAGTACTGGAGACGCTTTTATACGGGTCGTGCCAATATCCCTCGTGTCGTAGTGAAGGAAAGTCGCGAAGTGCAAGTAACAAGACATAAGTATGCGCGTTCAATGCCAAGAAAGCTCCATTTGTTCTCCGGGGCAAGTTCTTCATAAGTGGTATTGAGCCACTGAGTCAGTGGAGAAATTTCGCCTCCCTTTGTGTGTTCTACCGCTTGTACAACAGTTTGTTCTCAAGAACTGTTTGTCATGATGCCTACAGCTACATTATATCAAAGATCCAAAAACGCGATTTGAGAATTGTCGATGATATCATGCTCACAAGCGGTATTGAGCCGTCCTTTAGGTGTTACATCGGTGTTTGTTCTAAAGAACTATTTGACATGATGCCTACAGCTATATTCTATCATCGCACCGCTCGCCACCGTCAGGGAGTTCATCCTCACACCTTGGAGCTAAATTGTTCGCGAAAAGTGCAGTTACAATATAGCTTTGTGTGTGGGAGACAGTAATGTTGTGGAATAAACTACCTGGAGAGGTTTTCTCTGGAGAGTATAACATATAGTTATTGAAGAAACGGTTTTTACGGGGTTGGCAACGCGTGGGTGATGCCCCTGCTATTGCAAACGTCCATAGGCTGCGATGACTGCTTACCATCAGGCAGGCCGTAAGCTTGTTTACCACTTTAGAGATTCTAAACCGCTCCACCAACAGGAATATAATTATATATCGAATAATTTTTAGTCGGCAGTGCTACTTTCCGTCGGACCGTCCACTGCGGTACTTCAACATCTACACCTCCAACAACTGCCGCTTAGAATGTCAGTCCAACTACACATTCGAGAAGTGTGGCTGCGTTTGGTATAATATGCCCCGTGAGTTGAATATTTCTTTTGTGGTACAACTTCGAAGTCAACACGCGCAGGTACTACACCCTATTAGATATCGAGGTCACACCAGTTATGTGCACAAACGACTTAATTTCCCCAGGGATCGCGCCATATGATGAAGGATTACCATAATGAAGTTTCATCATTATGCAAACTAGTGGACCCGGCGCGACTTACCCGCCTACATTACCCTACATACCCTAACCGTACTCCTTGCCTACACTTCCCTACACCTACCCTAGAACTACCCTACCCCTACTTTACACCTCCACCTGGCCTATACCTACCCTTCACCTACTTTTCCTCTACCTACCCTTTTATTCTTGCTTATTAAACCTTCCTCTTGAATTACTCTATCTATTGCTGAAAACCGTATTAAAATCCGTTGCGAACTTTGAAAGGTCTAAGTGTAAATACATACATAGGGACTTACGGCAGGAAGCGACTTTGTTTTATTATACTATGTAATGATAACAAAAAACGCGAATTATCCTATTCTTCATTGTATCCATTTACTAATTTCAGATCACGACAGCAGAAGCATTTGCACGATTGACAAGAAAGAGTGTGTACATAAAGCTCATGGTATGCACAATGAAAAAATGTTTAATATTTTGGGCGCTTTTCTGACAGCTAGTTTGAAAAGTAAAGAGTATACATTATTTATGAATGTGCTACCCAAAGATATTGGACCCTTCTATGCATCTATGTCCAATTTGTTTGGTAAACTCGGGGCCAGATAAGATTGCTTTAAGGTTATGGCGTCCTTGTCATTGTTTATATTGTGTGTTCAGTGAGTTGTGTTAATATTGAGTAGTGTTGTTTATCAAAATTAGTTCTTTTGCATTCGCAAGCAACGCTAAGTCATTACAAATGAGCAAACAGCACACCTGACAACATCGCCTATAACATCTTCGATGCATTTACCCCCAATATAGTAGTTCATATATAATGTCAAATAGTATCTAAACACAGTTTGCATCTTGTATATGGAACTCTATGACAAACTTGAACTTGACGTGTAATGCCATCTTTTGCCAATGTAATAAAGCTTGTTTGTCTATTTAACACTAATGACCAACTGAAAATCTTTCTACGTGAAAAGATACGTTCTTGTGAAAATATCATGGGCTGTCAGAAAACCTCCCATTTCATCATTCCAGCAATGATAAAAAGAAACAATTTAATTTAATGGTTTCAGATGAGTTAACTGTTGATGAAATAAAAGCCGAGCAGAACTTCGGTACTGATGCATGTCAATGCTTCCCCGATTGCCACAGTATTTACTACGATGCAGAAATATTGAAGTCTAAATTTGACTGGAAAACTCATTTCGAAAATTTTTTCAAGCTTCTCCAGTTACCTGTTGAACTATTTTCAGATAACACGTGAGCATTATCTATAACAACATTATATTATACGTCTATTATTAATAATAATAATAATAAGTTAATAGCTCAGTAAGCGATAAAAATTGATATTTTCAAAGTTTTTTTAGTACCTAATAGGATCAGAAATGACGTACTAAGGTTACAAAGTTTGTAGAATCGCAAAACTAAAGTCGTAAGCTGGTGAGACTGCAAAACCGATATTCGATGGAACAAGGTTCTCAAGTGGCGACTACATAATGACACCACTAGAGTAGGTTGAACAAATAGTACTTTACAATTTTTGATCATTTCCAATTTTGTGTGTTTTTTAAATTCTTTTTTTTAAATTAAATTCAAATTTTATAATATTACGTAACCAATTATGTAGATCAAAATCCGCTCCCCTTACTTTGCAGATGTCTTGGACGACGGTAGCCGCTTTCCATCAGGTGAACCGTCTGTCCACACGCCTCAATCAGGCAATAAAAAACAAGGATTAAAGATGTATACCTACATGACTTCTTACCCATTTAGGAGTATCAGCCACTGTAAACTTACTTATTATTTACCTTACCACCGTTAGGCAACTAGTAGCGCAGCAGCGCATGCGCTGTTTAAATAGCGACTAGCGACTTACGTCTGTATTCTGTCCCAGATACGGACTTGATATAGAATTCCTCGGTAGCTCCAATAGCTACATTTAATGTGTTGTTGACCTACGATATGTTTCCAGGACAGAATATAGTAAAATCGAGATGTACTTCAAGGAGCCGCGTTTCGTGTCGATGCGGCGCTCGGAGCTGTTCGGGCTGACGGACTTCCTGGCCAACTGCGGCGGGCTGCTCGGGCTCTTTCTCGGGTTCTCCTTCCTCAGCCTCGTCGAGATCGCCTACTTCCTCACTCTTAGGTATGATGATTATATTTGTTTCATTAATTGACCTCGATCATCAAAGCGTGTCAACCCAAGCAAACAACTCTTGCTTTGTGTTGAGTGTTGAGGCTCTTACTTAATACAATTTAAGGTAATCTTGGATAAAGCTTTAATGTTGTATTAAATAATGAATAAATATGCTGGGAAAAATTCACACAGCGACATATAGCCCCAAAGGAAGCAATGCTTGTATTATAACTGATATACTACTTATATACTTTTTTTACATATATTCTCAATTATACTATACCTAGACCCGTAACACAAATTAAAATAAACAAATACAAATATATTTTATACTTTTAGGCTTGTCTACGCGTTAAAACGTGACTTGAAACAAGAAAAGGTTGCAAGATCCAAAGAATTTGAAGACAAAAATTTGACGAGTATAAAACTGGAATAAAAAATTTGCATTACACATTTTCTACTTTTAGTACACTTGTTTAAGAAATAACCTTTCTATATTTAACATCCACGGTACCTGATAGTGTTCCTCATTGATTAATGTTAGGTATATTCAATAGTAGATAGGTAGATATGATTTTTATGTGATTATGTTTAGAATATATTAAAACTTGAAGTACACTTGCTTGTATTCTCTTTCTAATTTACAATGATACTAGATGTTTAAATTTCACTAATTGCACATAACATTTTCTCACTTTTCCATTATAATTTGTTAAAAGAAATAAAAAATTACATTTACTTGAACTTATTTTTTTATTACGAATACCTACATATACTTATATGTTTTGAGGAAAATAATATTACCTACTACTAATATTATATTCCTCAAAACATGTTTTTTAAATGGCTTGAAAACTTTCCAGATTGTCCCAATTATTGTATCATGCCATGGATAAAAGCGAGTCCTAAAAATTCATTGTATCCTCAAATCGGTTCGATTAACATAGCAAGATGAAAAGACGCTCTTAATAAATAAGCCAGTTATTTCCAAAACTACAATCAATATGGCAGCCGCATGGTGAATTTATTGTGTCGGCATTCCTCAAAAGCGTTTAAGAACAAAGGATTGCAACAAATGCTTTTCTTCTGTTTCATTGTAAATGTACACATTTGACCACAGACTTAAGTCTGACAAATACATAACTCCAAATTTTTTACCATTCTTAAAGTAATATAAGAATTTCTTTTAAATAAATGTTGCGAAAAAATCGAGATACGTAAACAGGATCTTTTGACCAAGCAATGATCTATCTATACGGTACCGAGCAGCATAACAAAACTTCATGTTTTGTTATCAACAAGAACTTCAAACCAATACTCAAGAAATGTAGGAAAAAAGAGTATCTCAATGATCCGTTTTACAGTAGGTACTGTCAGTTGGTATCAACAATGATCAAGAGATGGCGCTCACACAATATTGGTAAGACTAAAAATTATAAAAATCCTTATTTCATTTGAAAATACAGCGTTCTAGTAAAACGTCTTTAAAATAAACGGCGTGAAATACATAGACTTTATTTAATTTATCTCTATGCATGGAATTTCTATTCTGTTTTTATTTTCTTGACAGAAAAGTCTTCTATCGCGTATATGCAAAAAATAGGTAGGTTTTTTACAACTACACAACCTGGCCTTAAACTTGATAAATAATAATTATGTTTTTTATTATGTTTGTAAGTAATCCTTTTTTTGCATACAATTATTACCAAAATTTTCGACGGACGCAGTTGATCTAGTGAAAAACCTTTTGGAAAACTGATCTTTAAGTAAATTATTACTTTTATTACAGAGAAATTTCAATTTAAAGCCTATCGTAAATATGTTGACCTACTAAAAAAGTATAGTAAATATAAAATATTTTTTTTTTTTTTATCTTATAGTAGCCTCCTGAGAAACCGCCAATTTAACCATAAAATACATCGTACGATATTCATCTGGCTCTATGGCATTTGTCTCATAAATATTCATGTGTATATACAGGAACATGTCTATAGAAATAGCAAATAACTATTTTACAATATTTAACAATTCCTAATGATGATTGTTTCTGGAAATGTATGAAACAGGTATTTATTGCAAGCCAATTTGGAAAATGTTTAAAATAATTTGTCGAAGGTTTACAGTTCCTAGGAAATGTATGTATCTATTTCCTAGTCATTGTAAACAATTCCTATATGTTTGCAGAAAATGTATGCTTTGAGATGATTTGGATAAAAAATGGATAAACGCCACTCCTCCGGATCTCTAAAACTACTGTAGAGTCGTAGCCACAAGACCAGGTGGAAGCGGGGTTGATAGATTTTGTTTTTCGATAAAGTTTAAAACATTGATTAAAATTAATGCATATCCGATTCCTGATTAGGAACCGTTTGAAATTTGTAGGAATTGTAATATTAAATTTATTTTACACTTTTTTCCGTGTGCCTATATGTCTATTCTAGACATTGTATACAATTCCTAGGATTGTACATAATGACGGATTACATACATTTCCGGTTTCATTTACGTACATTTCCGGGGAATTCTATTATAATGATGGATTGCATACATTTACTGTGACATATATTCCTATGTGGGGTCCCGCCAATATTTCAGGGTGGGCCCCTGAAATATTGGCGACCTCACCTGCACCTGCTGACAGGCGGATGTGGCTCTGGCGTATCGACTTTTCCCTAACGGGTTGTGCGTGTCGGTTGGGATACGACGCACTTAAAAAGCCAAAACCCCACAAAATTTATAGCAGGTCAATTAAGGCAACCGGACACGGATAGGGCGTGGCCGCAAAACGACGCGCAGAAGGATCGCCCTTACTTCTGTGGTAAGTCGGTTAGGGTTACCGGGTCCAGGGCGGGCCCGATTAAAGACGCCCACAAGAAGATCCGGTCGCTACATGGAACATTGGCACGCTGACAGGACGGGCGCGGGAGCTGGCCGATGTACTCTCTAGGCGGAAAGTGGCAGTAGACAAGGTGGAGAGGCAATAGGTCCCAAAAATCGGGAACGGCTACAAGCTAATATATGCGGGTCTCCGGGTGAGGACAACGGGGCGGGGGTGGTGCTCTCTGAAGAGTTTCGAGACGGCGTCTTGGATGTAAAGCATATGAGCGAGCGCTTTATGGTTGTGGGGGTGTTTATCGAAAGGGTCGTTACCAATTTGATAAGCACCTATGCTCCACAGGTCGATTGCAGCAACGCATTAAGGCGTTGTTATGGGAGCAAATCGGGGAAGTACTACGAAACATGCCGTTGTCACAGGGTATGGTTGTGTAGAGTTTTACGGAAGGATCGCGTTCGAAACACCCACATTCGAGGTAGCTTTGGTGTCCGTGACATCGCAGGAAAGCTACAAGATCGCCGGCTTCGATGGTATGGCCACGTTTTGCGCAGACCGGCAAATAACGTGGGGAACAAATGTCTGGCCATGTCATCCCCGCCAAGTACGGGAAGGATAGGTCCGCCCAAGAAGCGATGGCTTGATGTCGTCAAGAATGATATGCGTGCCAATAAGCTCACCACCGAGGATGCCGAAGACCGAGCGAAGTGGGTCAGAAAAAGTGGGAAGGCGGACCTCGGGCCACGGGTTGCCTCACCTCGTGTTGCGCGGGAGCGCAACCAAGAGAATAATGATGACTGTGACATATATTCCTGATGAATCAAAGGCTATAGATTTTAATTGTTTTGTTCTTGTTTTGTAGGATACACCACCATAACCGTTTTCGGATCTTCTATTTTCTTCTTATTTGATTCCTATTTTGTCTCACAAAATTGTGTATTGTTTAATGGTTTTGTAGGCTTACGAAATAATGCCTTCGCATCTTTTACGAAATAATGCCTTCGCATCTTTTCGCAGGCCACATCCTGTAGATCCTATGCGGGCAAAAGGCCTTGTGGTGGGTGCGCATTCCGTCGCGTGTTTTGGCTGCCACCGGCGTTTGCGCACGGATTTTTGGCGCGCCCCAGTGGCATTATCTTTTTGCCTGTCGGTTAATTGTGTTCGCTGCGTGAAACGGACCATAAAGTATGCGTTTGCGACAATCCGATCCTTTTATACCTAGTCGACATAACAGATTGGACTTCACTATGGTGGTGACGAAAAATTGTGAGGAACAGACGAAGTCTCTTTTTTTGTTTTCAGAAAATTTGCTTGTTGTGATACTAGTAAAGGGTTCTCTTGAAATTTTCTAACAATATTCTCACCCCAATACAAAAAGGAGTATGCTAGTCGAACAAAGTGAAGCCTACCTATTGTGCAGCAATACTTGTATGAATAAATATAATTGCATCGTACAATTGCATCAGTCCCAAGAAATTGAACCAAGGTTCAATTTCTCGCATTATTGTGGTTTTTAGTTGTGCTTCTCTCAATTTCCGTAGCGTCAGCCTCCGGCTGGTTACAAAGTGTATTTGTAAACTAAGCAACAGTGTAAACTTTATAATCTGATATAGTGATTGTAATACGGTTACAACAATGTTGCTAATAACACGTAACCGACGGACAGACGTCATTACCCTGGAGCGATTGGCCGACAATCTTCAGGAACTGTAAGAGAAATTAGACTGGTTAGAATTAATATCTATAATATAAGTTATATATACCAGCCTGGTGGATTACTGAATCTATTGAATGCATTAAGTGTGTGAGATACCATACAACTCGGAGGTTAGGGATGGATCATGCGTATTCATATACGTTTCGCATTTTGCAACATTAGTACAAAGGCAAATCTAGGCCTACAATTCAACGTGATTCATATCCGTTGAGAAGTTTAGATGGAACAGGCGAACACATCACATCATCACACATCTTTATTCTTTAGCTCCATGATCTGTAACCATTTTGACGGCAAAAGCAATCGAATTACATTTTAAAGTGATTTGCTTACGCCTGATATTAGCATACAGAAATAAAAAAGTGTGATTTAAATTTGCTGTGACAATGTCAGCCTTATGCGGATCACATTTAGTTAAAATTCGATTGCTCTTGCCCTTAATGGGGTAGGGGAGCATTACACTCTTCTGCCAGGTCTGCTTTCCACTCTGTGTCCTCCATTTCACCAGATTTGTAGCATCTTCACGTCGTAATAGCGGTTCTGTTTCAATGATGTCTACAGTTCAAAACATAGAGAAGGAATATTTCCGAAGACGACGCCTAAATCAGGACTACGTGGAAGAAGAACAGAACTGATGTCACAGCAACACCCTAACAAGAGGCTGATCCCAACTATCGTATGTTTTTTTAAGCTATTGCATAGCTTTTATCGCGGGCTTTGAGCGCGGCGACCGAATCAAGAAATTCCGTAACAAAAAAAACCTAACACCCCCCCCGCCGACCGGCACAGCGGTGCGGCGTTGAAAGCCGTGCATCGTCTAACGTCGTTTCAGTTCGGCAGACAGCAGACGTTCGTGACTTCGGCACGGTGTTTGTGTGCGTGCGACTAGACGTATGCGTGTAGACCAGCTGCTAACTGCTCATAACTGATTCTATCTCTTTTAGACACTATGCTAGGTGAGACAGCGTGCTTTTTGGCCGCGTCCACGAGTGAGTTCGAGCTCGCGACTAGTTGAACCTTCACGTGTATGTATATGGTTAATATCAGAGAAAAAACTTGAATAATTATAAAAAAAAAACTGAATAAATAAAATAAATAAATAATTATAATTCCATAAGTTGATAAAAAATGCTATGCAATAGCTTTCCCGCGGCAGTCCCCGACTGCCACACGTATTTTTTTATTTTATACCACGCAGGTGGCAAACATGCTTGCGGCCTGCCTGATGGTAAACAGTTTTCGCAGTCTATGGACGCTTGCAATAACAGAGGCATCACCCACGCGTTGCCGACCTCGTAAAAACCTTTTCACCCCTTTCATATGACTCGTAGAGATACGAATCTTTCCTTCGAGTAAAAGTTTCTAAACTGTAGAAGGAAGTTGGTACCTATTTAAATTCTACTTCCATCCACTTTATTTGAAAATTGGAAATAAAAAAAAGAAAAGACCTGTATTACACAGAGCACACCACGACATATTAATAGTTATATAATTGCCAAAGGAAACGTTATTAAATTAAAAATTAATATTTCAATACGAAATTTTCTGTTAATCTACGTAAAAATAAAATACATACTTTGTATTGAAGTCTTTAAGATTAAATGGGATAAAAGGGACACGCATTAAAAACATATAGCTTTTTCGAGTTCCGTGTCTTTGAACATGACGGATTGATTACTAAATTATGAATGTATTTTAAATAATGATGAAATATTACAATCAACTATCGGAACGTATAATTTGTTGTAAAACCACGGAGCCACGACCAGTGATTACGGCCAAGCCTTTGTGATTATACTGACATTATTATAGGAGAAAATTGCTCTGTCGGGTAGTCTGTCTGTGATTTTATTTTTTCATAATAATAGTAGCGAATCAATTCTCGTTATCAACCAGTGATTTGGCTGCAGGCTTTAGTGTCCATAATGGTGTGTATTTATCATCCTTTATGACTTAGAGTACGGCTTCTTATTTCAATATTTTTTATTTACTTGCTTATTGCCGTTCTTTTAAACCTAGAGAGTCAGGTAAAAGTGTCATAATAAATATTTCCAACTGCTTGGAAAGGCATTATCTGATCGTTTTACTACTTATTTATATTAGTATAGCAGCCAGTTATTTATAGGACTTAAGTAGTTATTTATAGGGATTGAGCCTCTTTAATACTTTAATACGAATTCGACAAACCGTTGTCGAATTGTGACAACGAGTGACATCTTTTGACTGACATGACGGTTGATCAACTCTGCTCTCGATCGAAGCTTTTCATCGATAAAATATTTTATCCAAACGTATGTATGTATGTAAACTTTTTATTGCTTAATAAATAAGTATCTACAGGTGTTACAAAAGTAATGATTTAGCCAAAATATTTTGATCAACAGGTAGGTTAGTTGACAGTAGGTTCCATCGACCAAAATTAAATGAGTAGTAAACTCAGTTTTGCGAGAAACTGTTATTTTAAACTCAGGTGTCTCATTTGTTGAGGCCATCAGTAAGAGAGGTGGAATATTGTTAATTTAATTTATTTATTTGATTACACAAGCAAAATACCTAATCTTGACCTTTGCAACGACAATCCTTGTGCATTTGTAGGTAAAATTAAAACCGTGTAACTCTTTGTCGCCTGGTTTTATTTAGTTATGTTTAGTTATGCTTTTTTATTGTTACACCATATTCATATGAATGCATGGTGTGATGACCTGTGAGTAGGAGTACGATTACCTTGTATAAACATAATTTGTATCGCACTGTACATGTAACTCTGGTTGGTTATCCTTTTAAATAAAATAAAATATTCATTAACAAAATAGATGATATTAGCTAAATAGCTAATTTATTTGTCAATTGATAATTATTAGATACTAAAATTGTAATTATCTAATACATATCTTACACATTATGACTAAAAGGTCTTCATGTAATGGCCACATGACCTTGTAGTCATCATGCCCATTAAGATGCCGACATCAAATGAAATCAATATATCGATTGCATCTTTACGAAACTGTATCTAATATCACGTAAATCGAGTGGCATGTCTCCATTGATGGATGGTCCATCATCATCATCATGGAGGGATGATTGATGAAGGTTAATATGAGAGGATATGCTCTCGACCACGACGGTAATAAGAGGTTACGCTGTAGCTGGTTTATTTATTGCTCGAACGTGTTAAGTGTTGGAAAATGGGCAATTGAGTTAAATAGTTGCGCGGCCACCGCAATATCGAGCCTTTTTTTCGTAGGCAAAGGTACACAAGTCTATGCGCGCACGCTTTATATTTTTTGCTTGTTCATTATTTCCTGTAACTTTTTTCGGTTTGTATACAAGTAATAACTAGAGCGTCGGTAGCCAGGCGGTTGATGATCCAACTCTTAAGCAAGAGGTACCGGGTTCGAATCCCGCTGCGGCCAAGTACCAATGACTCTTTTCCGAGTTATGTACATTAGTTGAATACTAACCGATGCTCTTACGGTGAGGGAAAACATCGTGATGAAACCTGCAAATTCAGGCAACTGAATTTGTAACCATGATCCAATCTGGTCAGGTTCCCCTGGTAGCAGGGTCACGGAGGTCAGATGGTAGTCGCTCCACTGTAATTACCTGATCGCCAAATCCTGGATCATGGTCAAGGCGGACCCCGGGCCCTCGTTCTCGAGAGCACAACCAGGACATTAACGCCAAGATGATTATTTATACAAGTAATAACTAATACATTCCTACTAATATTATAAATGCATAAGTAACAATGGCACTTGATCGCGAAGAGTGGAAGAATCGGGGTAAGCCCTTTGACCAACAGTAAGATAATTCAGGCTAATATAAATAAAAATAAATAAATAAGTAACTCTGTCTGTCTGTCTATCTGTTAAGTTTTCGCGGCTAAACCGCTTCATAAATTTTATGAAAATCGGTAGGTATGGAGATGGTTCAGCCTCTAAGGATGGTCATGGGCTACCTTTTATTTCCTTCCAATCGTGTAATATGACATGTAGTCCAAGCGGGCAGAGGTGCGGGCGGAAATCTAGTCTTTTATAAGTAAGTTAAATTTTATTGCTGGTCATTTTATATAAATCTAGAAATTAAGTTACAATAGTCTTAACACGAGCACTCAGCATGTCTATAATAGAAGTTAATGAGAATGTCACCATTACTACTGTCAGTTTCAGTCTGGAAAGCCACAGACTCAATTTATTGAAATTCAAAAGGCATAAGTGTGGGGCTCCCTTGGAGAACCGTGGCTTTGGCAGTGGATATTTGCCTTTTTGCTGCCAGAGCTACCTCTCTCGGGATTTTAGAGTCGAGCAACGCATTGGCGATACCCTTTGTATTACTACCTAATGTAGGTATATAGGTAGGCAGCGGTGACAAGTTCGATTTACGTTTGGCATAAAAAGCTTTCAATTAAGATTACGCAACTAATTTTATTTACCAAGCGGTCAGTTAAGTCGAACGTTATGCAAGTCGCCCTCAGAATGTGTACTACTTATAGTTTAAAACAAAGTTGCTTCCCGCCTAGGTACGCTTAGATATTTTAAACTACGCTACGGATTTTAATGCGATTGTGATCAATATATAGTGATTCAAGAGGAAGGTTTCATCATATCAGCCAGAAGACGCCCACTGCTGGGCATAGGCCTCCCCCAGATATCTCCACAAAGGCCGGTCCTGTGCCTTCCGCATCCAGCTGATACCTGCGATATTTACCAGGTCGTCGGTCCACCTTGTGGGAGGCCTACCCTGTGCGTACCCTGCGTCTTCCGGTACGTGGTCCCCACTCGAGAACTTTACTGCCAAATCGGCCATCTTTTTCTTCCAGCGATGTGCCCTGCCCACTGCCACTTCAGTCTGGCAATCCTTAGAGCTATGTCGGTGACCTTGGTTCGCTTGCGGATCTCCTCATTTCTCATTTGATCGCGCAACGAGACTCCGAGCATAGTCCTTTCCATTGCCCTTTAAGTAACAGTGAGCTTAAGAAGGTGAGAGGAAGGTTTATAGGCAAGAAATTAAAGGATAGGTAGGGGTAAAGTAGTTGTTGGGTAGGGGCTGGGTAGGTATAGGGTAGGGGAAGGATGCTACGTGAACAAAGTCGCGCTGGGCCCCCTAGTATTTTTATAAAATTTGATAAAAGAAAACACATCGGAGCTACCTTTGAATTTGGAATTCCTGGTAGCCGTGACGGCTTGTTTACACGAGGCGAGCACTCGGCCGCTACTCGACCGTCACGGTAGCGCGTCTAGTGTTTTGTTTGGCTGCTGAACAAACATGTCTAGTGCAATAGGATCGTTGTACAGCGTAATAGACCAACGCTAGTGACGTGCTACGTATGTGCGAGGTGGTAACGTGGAGTTTTTAATTCTTCGCCTCATGGCACTAGTACTTTAAAAAACTTTTTGTGACAGTAAGTTCTCGAATGACAAAAACTATTATTTGGGTAGGTATGCTAAATTTCAGCCCTATCGGATACCAAAAAATGGTCGAGAAATGATTATCAGGCCCTCGTGCGCAAGAGCACAACCTAACAACATTAACGCCAAGATGATTATTATTTACAGAGATAATCATATTTATAATTTATTAATAACATTTGTTACAAGTTAAAAAAAATTGATAAATTAGGCAAGTTATACTTCATTCATTTCAGGGGTCTTCTGACACAGGCTAATTAAGGTAGATCTTTCTTTCTCAGCACAGATAAAAACGCAGGTCTGACTCGTAACCGAGAGGTACCGAGTTCGATCCCTACTGCTGCTTTTCTGTTCAGTTGAACACTAACCGATACTCTTACGATGCTCATTCGACTGAATGTGTAACCATGTTCCAATCTGGTCAGATTCCCATTTTAACAGGGTCTCAGGAGCTGTAGCTCCACTGTAATTACCTAATCTGCAAAATCCTGGTTCATGGTCTTGTCGGACCGCGGGTCCTAAGAACGCTAAGATGATTAAGAGCACTCAGTTTTTAAAAGAAACTGCCAAACAGTAATCCTAGTGTTCCGCATTGAAGCTAGCCAGCGTAATAAAAGTTACCGGTTGCCATCATGTGGGTTGTCTTCTAATTTGTCACAGAACCGTGGAAATAATATTTTTTCATAGCTAGCTTTTATCGCGCGTTCCCTTAATAGTCAGAGTATTTGTCAAGACTAATCAAACAAGCCCAAACTCGATAGGTTTACCATGCGTAGTTTAGGAGCTCCTAAGGCCGCCTTCCGTCTCCATCATCAGATTAGCTCGCTCATTACATTGTCACCAAACTTACATGAGTGTGCTAAATTTCAGTTCAATCGGAAACCGGAAAATGGGTCAAATGTAAATTGCAAGATTTTTTACAAACAGACATGCGGACATGTGAAACTAAATAAAAGCTTGTAAGAAACTAAACTGAACCTGTAAATAAAAAAAATAAACTTGTAAATAAATAAAAAATTTGCAGGAACCCAAATCTAAATAAATCTTGACATTTTCTTTGCTAATATAAAAAAACAATGTCCATTACCTCCGTAGATACCATCAGCGTAGCTCTCGACATCAACTAGTAAATTAAACGTAAACATCACTAGGAACTGAGGCAAACAGTGTGAGTGCAGTCACTATGATCGATGGTCGGAACGGGTCTCGAGTTAATCGTGTTTACATAGTTAACACTTATCGACATTTCAAAAATCCGCGGGTGGCCAGCTACTGTTTGCCTTCTGCCTACGGTTTGAACGAGCCTCCATTCTAAACGAGGTCTCGAAAGGAGTTTTTATAGCAGAGACTCTGAATTTGGATGGTTTGGGGTTCGTGGGTAATAGGTAGTAACAAAATAGTAAAAGGTAGGTCGTGTAATTGTAGCCTGTACCATCTATACCATAGTATTAAACAAAGTACACATAGTATAAAACAAAGTCGCTTCCCGTCGTCTGTCACTATTTATCTATGTATTTGGCGGTGGTAAGGAATAAGGTAGCCGCCAATGTTGGCAAGCGAAGATGTAGAAGGTGAAAAAGGGTAATTACCCACCTGGCCGGGTGTTGTCACCAGGGGACCTCGGGTCCGACATTGGATCGTCGGAAGTTGTATATATGCCGCGAAGTTGGCATATTTCGTTAGCGCGATGTAGGAAAGTCAGCGCCATCTATGTGTGGATGCTTGCAAACCTTGTGTTCGTGTACGATGTCGCCACAGTATCTATGTACGCTTAGGTCTTTTAAATTACGCAACAAATTTTAAAATAAATCACTTAATCGTCTCCCGTATTCACCCCTACGCAGTTCGGTTCTCTTTGATCGTATCGAAATCGGTTCAGTAACTTTTGAAGATTACCCCCCCAATATGCAAAACTCACAAACATATAAACGTTTCCTCTTTATTGTAGAAATCTTCCAAGCTACTGACCCCATCTCGATAAAACATGATAGATAGTAAACTTTTTGTCTAGGTAAATTATCCTCTGGACATAATTACGATGTCACAGACAAATAATATGATGACGTTAAACTTATAACACCCCTCGTTTTACGTCAGGAGTTAAGACAATTGATACTTATGTAAAATCCTCAAGTTACTATTTAATATTTAAATTTGTGGAAGGGTCCAAATATCACCTACGATAACATCGCAAATGCAAAAGTAATTCTTCGTGTCTACTCTATGTATTATTGTGATATGTTGTGATAGTCACAACTACATGAACATATCAACATTGTGGACGAGATGTCTTGGATGAAGGAGCTAATTTAATATAAAATTGTCGAATTTTGAGACAATAGTTCTATTAATATCTTTGATCCCAGTAGTTCCAGTCACTAGTTCCATTTCAGTACTACTAAATGCATGTTCTTATACTACATATTGTACGGAACCTTTTGTGTGTACCTGTCTCTTACTTCGCCACCTTTTTATTTTTTAAATTCTAACTAGACGCAATCCAAATAGTTTTTCGAACAATGGCGTAGATTGTTTTTATGCTTAGACAGAATTTGGCAGCCAGTGTTGTAGTGTTTTCTTAGGCGCGTGTGAGGCGATGTTTGATGAGTCAATATGTTCATATAGGTTCAAGAATAAGAAATAATACGGAGTAAAGATGTTATTTTTTCTACCGAATCTTACGTAGGTAAGTGTTTTCCCACTGTGCTGTAATTTTATTTAATGGATTGCTTTTAATGCTTCTGGTGGACAGGTCAATGATCGAAATGAACGTAAAAAACTTAATTGTAATGCAAAAATGCATTGGACATTTAGATTAGTTTTTTTGCTCGGTAAAACAGGGACTAATATTTCATTTCGTATCCTAAAGATTTAGATTTGTAGTTGTTCTTCATCGAAGACAATAAGAAGACAATAACCATCCCTCTGCCGCAGTTGGGTATAAGTAATTTAGGCAAAAGGAATAAAAAGTATAAACTAAAAAATACTGATTACCTACTATTACCTAGACTTAAGTATTAAGTTATCAAGCTTTTACTAAGCTTTTACTACGACGCGCAAGTTATTTTTGACAAAAGTAGTGCGTATGAAACGCGCCTAATATATTTACCTAAAAATGTTAGGTAGCTAAAGTTTACTATTATTGTGCATAAACATTTACACTTTCTCGTTCTGATAAACAGATGAGGTGGAAATAAAAAAATTACGGCCACTTGAACCATAAAATTGGTCTGGTTGGCACCATCTGACGCCATGTGTCGACATATTGATAAGGTTAAGTTACAATTAAGTTAAGTCTGAGATAAGACTTTTTAAGCGCGGCGGCGGCACTGCAAAGGATTTTTTTTGTTATAGATATCTTTAGATTTTTTTTCGTTGTGTGACCTGGCCGTAATAAGACTTTATCTAAATACCGAAGGATTTATTTTATCTCGAACATTTATCAAGATTGCCTAATTGATCCTGCATTCCAAACAATTTATCCCCTGTTTGTGGTTGATTGTGGATTTTTGCAGGTCGCTTTTACTTGATAAGGAGTTTACCAAAGATAATATGAACACTACGTTATAGAGTTTACCTGAAACACTATAGTTTCGAAGATTTCATTGGATTAGTAAACATTTTGAAATAATTTTTTTTGGAACGAAATGTCCTTTAAGTAGAAATAATACCTACTTGAATAAATAGAATGAATTTTGTATTTGCTACAAAATTATTTATGCAACTCTTTACCGCAACACAATACAAAATGCCGTACCTACTCTCAATAATTTTACAATCGTATTCGTAAAACTATGTAAAATGATGATTATGTCTCTATACTATTTTATCTTTATACTAGGTATACTCAATTAACCACATTGACCACGATCCACATTGCATCCTACCAAAAATCGACGTAAAAATAACAAATATTTAATAGCTCAAAATTGACAACTTAGTCTAATTAAAAAATTAAGAGTCATTTATTTATGACGTATTTAATTATTGTGCGAAAGTCTACACTTCTTCTGGCAAATGAAACAGGAACCTACCAAAAGGACTTAATGGAACCTACCTATTTACCTATTTGAAGGAGATGACATGGCCGATGGCGCGATCCCACGCAGAAAATTCTTATGCTTTTAGATAGATAGATCAATTCTTAATTGCTCACACAAGAATAATTACATTAAAAAGTTCTTACAAAACTATAACTAGTTGTGAGCAAAGGCGGCCTTATCGCTGCAAGCGATCTCTACCAGGCAACCTTTGTCTAAAGAACCGCTTGATACGCTTTTAAGTAGGTATGTATCGCCAAATGATCCTCAAATACTTTAAAATGAGTCATTCCAATCCCAACTCAAGTGGCGGATGTGAGGGATGAGCAAAGCTTTAATGAAGTCGTTTCATTCAGAGAGCGTGTTAAATTCAATTTATTTACGGGCAGTGTTAATGCCGACTAAGATGGCGGCATTAGCTACATCGGAATGTGCTTGTAGCTTGAAGCGTAAATTGATTAATGTTTTAATTCTAGGTATTAATTCTTTTAGTATTAATATTTTTAGGCCGTGTGGTGTCCGGTAGAGTAGAATAGCACCAATCCCTTCCACACGTGGGTGTCGTACAAGGCGACTAATGTTGTCGAGGCAAAACTTCTAGAGTCTCCGTAAGCTGGAAACTTACGTAGTTCAGTTACGCTCGCAAGATTGAGACAAATCGATTGACGTAAGAAGAACCATCAAAATCGGCCCACGCATTTGGACTCTAGAGTGCCACAAAGGAACAAACATACTTACATACATAGCGTTGCGCAGATGGGTAAAAATATATATATTACGTATTGAATTCAATACTTACTGGACAATTTATTTTGTGCTCTAATTCTATGTCAATAAGTTGCTCGAATAAAGTACTCGAAATAGTAAAATTTGTGTCTCTATTAGCTGTTCAGTTGGCTCAGGCATTCCCTATACTGCAATTACCACAATTACAATTACCTCTGCGAAATCCTGGATCATGGTCAAGGCGGACCCCGGGCACAACATTTACTACAAGACGATTAATATATTTTCATTATTAGCTCCCGAGGCGTAGTCACTCCACTCCTCGTTCATCATCTACCAAAATCGTATTAAAAGCTATACACGCAATTTAACAGTAAGCCTATCCTCTTAAAAGGAGTTTTTTCTTTCGTCATTGTTATTGCTCCCATGAATATATTATACCTACCTACATATCTCGGATGAGACTGCATTCGGCACATGGCACATGTCACGACTTCACTGCGCCGCCCTTCTATTCTGTCCAACGTGTCGTCCATCACAGTCACGTATGATTGATATCACTTTTTAGACACGTTCGTATTGTTAATGCCCTGAAATGCCCTTAGGAACTCAGCAGAAAACAATAAACCCTATCATTTCACACATAAAGGCCAATCTTCCTTGCAATGCGAGAGCAAATCCCCCGAAACTCCTGTTAACTGAAATGGGACTATAGATCTATACGGCAGAGTTGGGTTTGCTGTGTCACAGTCTGATGTTAAAGAGTCGTTTCCACATTTGCACACAATGATCGGAGCGCGTCGTTTTTGCCATTTTGACTGATACGCGGCGTGTTAATGTCACGTTGATAGGAATGTCGGTCTGTTTGTGCGATAAATATTGCGTTTTTATTACGCAAGAGCGTTTAAATGCGAATACCACTGTCGCCGAAGCGGCCCGCCGTTTATCTGAGCAATGCTATCTGCGGTTCGAGGGGCGATTTGAAATTCGCTTTTTGCGCACCTAATAGTCTTGCAATATACATTCTGGCGGTTTTATGAATGAGTATGCAAGTACAATTATTATTATAAACATATCGACTTAAGTACCTTGATGTAGTTTATCGTATTAAATTTTTTATTTCGATTGTTCAACTGTATTTAGAATAATAATTTAAAGTGGTCGTTCAGATAAATAAAAACAATGTTTTCGGAAACATCGATTACGTTCCAGAGACATAGTTTGACGTAATTAATAAAATGCATTTTATCTTAGTTCCATTATTTAATTGATTAATTTTCTGAAATACCCTATTTGCTAATTGATCATTGTTCGTCTGGACTATTATCGTAACTAATCATGGTTCCTTAATTTGACAAAACAATTAGCAAATTGTCCTAATTTTAAGTGCTTATTCCTAATTTATGTCTTCATTTCAAAATCGTTGCCATTAACGTAGTGCCTTAAATACGCAGACGATTGAAATGTAAATCAGTTTATTCCAAAACGCCGAACCGTGTAAACTCCTGCGCATAACAGTTTTAGTGCAACCGATAGTGATAAAGAGCAAGAGGATCCGCAAGACACGCCTAGGAGTCAACTATTCAAAACTCTTCGAGCCCTTCAAGCCTAAGATTGTCCCTAAAGCGATATAACCCAGCTCGAAGAATCTGCAGCACCGTTTTATCGTATTCAAATCCAACAATGGCACAACTCGACAGTGACTTACTCATAAGTGACGAACAAGAAACCAACGAAACAAATATCCATTTAAACAATTTGTTCAAACTTATACCAAAATTCGACACGACAAAACCAGATGAAGTATATAGATTCATTAGAGCATGTGACTCGACCTTCGAACTCGCGAATGAGAACCAAAGGTACATGTTGCTGACATATGCACTCAGTAAAATTACTAGTTCATACGACGTTCACACCAGACATTATACAAGCTGGGATGACTTAAAATCTTTCTTAATACGAAGATTTATACAACCTTTAAGGCAATTAAATTTTGAGCTCCAATCATTATTCCAAAAACCAAAAGAGTCGGTGTCTGAATATTTCCTCAGAGTAAGTCTATGTAAAAACAACATTATAGTCAAGTTAAACAATGAAGTTAGTGATATAACACTAGCAGGACGTATATGCGCTACTGAAGAAACCGCACTAAACGTGTTTGTGAACGGGGTTCATTCGGACATTGGCACTATGATAAGGACTAAACAATTTTGTACATTGGAAGACGCCGGTAAGTATGCCATTCGCGAGGAGAAAATTAGAAACAGAGAATTGGAATCAATCCAAGCCACACAAGACAGTCTTAAAATAGCATTTCAGCATTTTTGTCGAAACTGATAATATTTGTCGAAAATACTGAGACATGCAATTGCATTAGAGCGAAAGGGTAATCCAATCTCAAAACCTCATTACAAAGGCAAATCTCATAACATAATTATGACGAACTCACTGTGTCAATGTTAGAACAATAAGAAAACATTTACTGCCATAATTGAATTCATTCATACGATCTTCGATTCTGCCACATAGTACGATTAAAAGACTTCAAGGCGAACCATATAACTTCATTCCTATCCAACGTTTCCACATTCCCTTCCATACCACAGTCCTCTCAGAGCACACGTATCTGGCTACAAAACCTAATGGAATGGAATGGTATCTTCATGAGCGATTTGGATTCTAACCTAAAAAAGAAGATCATGCATCCTTGTCGTCGCATATGATGACATAAATATACCGCAAGGCCTATTTGTGAACTCCGTGTTTCACACAACATCATGCTACCTACACTTGATTTCTTGATATCATATTGATTGTATGTGTAGATCTTCAGAGAAGAAACCAATGCAAATGTGGGAAGAATGTTCCAGACATTTTAAGCATAAAGTCAACGAAAGGCGTAGAAAAATAAGAATGAAACCTTTTACTGAGATGAATGCTTCTACTTTTCCAAGTTACAATAATTTACGTCTCTGTTCTGTGGCTTCTATTTGTTCGTACAACAATTTTATTGCCAAGAAGTCGTCAAAGAACTCAAACAGTTTAATTAAGTTACGGAAAGTGAAGAAGAAAACGACGTAATCAGCTAGCTCAAGAATTCAAAGATCACTCTAACGTTCACTCTTTACTCTGACACCCTCGAGAAACAGCTTACAAGACAGCTGAATTAAATAATTGATTTCGTCTACTTTTCCCAAATCAGTGGGTCTCTAATTACTTCACTTACTTAACTATTATAATATAAATTAGCTAATACTTAACTATAATTGTGTTTATTATTTACTACTAAACTATTATAATTATCGAAGTTCCTTACATGTTTATTTATTTTTAATCTTGCCAATTTGTTAATATATCATAATAAGCATACAAGTTTAAAAGTAAATTAGTTCGTTCTAAAAACCAAACTGAGTTTTACTCTACCAAGCTGTTGGATTTGCATCCAATTAATTTATTGTATCTTTTAAGTAAACAGTATATGCATTTACAATTTGTCAGGTGATGAAGATGTATTAAATCTGCCAAGCTGTCTCAGTGTAGGTTGACTAAAATACCTGAATTTAACAGATATAGATAGGCCAGTAAAATTATGTATAAAATAGGCTAGTAAATTTTTTTTGCTAAAACTTACAGAGATGCGATAACCGAGCCTCATTAAAACATCCATGTTTTATGTCTATCACACTCCGTCGATGCTCACGGCACCACAGACCCAAAGACATCAAAATAGGGGCGAACAATAAATTTAATTATTGTCGATGGTCTTTGAGGGGCCTTTGTCGCCGCCGCCGTTATGGAGACTTCAAACGCACGCCTTCTATGCACTCTGGCCTGCTCCGATCTCTTCTATTCATGCTTCAGAATCGAGCTTGGTGTCTTCAGACGAGTTGAAATTCAAACGAAACGAATCTTAATCAAACGTGCCGCCTCACTAGTGCTGTGCATGTGTCGATATTTTCTGTTAGAAGCCGATACCTTATTAGTTTCATAAACTTAAAAAAAAAAAATTATCACAGCAGATTTAATATTTTTTTACTATGTTAAGCGTTATCGGCTGTTATCGTGTTTTGCGAACGTTTTACTTGTTGTTTTAACCAAAGTGTTGCTTAACTGTTTAATTCGCTGTTTTGTTTGCCGAAACGAATGAATAACTTAACTCAAATGTTAGCAAAATAATATTTTGTTCATGACATGGCGCAGTGGACCCGGCTTTATTAGCTTTTGCTAACAACTTTGACTGCGTTGAGTTTGACGTGTGACAGCGAAGGCGCTGGTAACTGCAATACATTAACCTAATGGTAACGGATGCAGAATTTGACGATATCAAGCCTTTTACTCACAAAACTTTTACATAATGGCCCAAGGAACCACCTAGAGGGCTAATGGCAAAGGGATGATAATGGAAGTTTTGTTTTCAACCAGTCGAAAGACACTTTTAATTATCTAGTAGACCCGTAATTTAAGTCAACAATTTAGAGTTTTGGTTCCAAAATGTCCCCTAGAACGTTCCATCCCTAGAGTTGTCACGGATCAAAGGAGTCCGTTTTTACGATCACAACCATCCAATTATCTGTGATTGAAATAATAATAGATCCCCAATGTCGACGCGGGTGCATGCGGGATTAGCAAAGACTTTATAGTGGCTGGATGTCGTGCTCAGAATAGAAACAATGTACTTATTATATAGGCATAGGTACTTGCAAAAGCAACTTTCCTATATGTTCACACATTTGGTCCACACCAAGGGTGCATTATTTTGTGTTTGAAATTGTGGGATAAATTGTGGGAGCCATACGATGGAGCGTCGGTGGCCGGGGGGTTTAGGGTATCTGAGTCGTAAGAGAGAGGTACTGGGTTCGAATCCGGCCATGTATCAATTACTCTTTTTTGAGTTATGTACATTAGTTTGAAACACTTATTCAGATGCTCTCACGGTGAGAGAAAACATCATGATGAAACCTGCACATTCAGGCGACTGAATGTACATGATCAAATCTAGTCAGATTCCCCTGTTAAGACAGACGCTTAAGGAGATCAGATGGCAGTCGCTCGACTGTAATTACCTGATCTACCAAATCCTGGATTGTGGTCAAAGAGGAACCCGGGCCCTCGCGCGCGGTAGCTCAAACGGGACATTAACGTCAATATGATTGTTTGTTATGGGTATCAATAGCGGTTGAAATTCGAGTTGCAGTTTTTTCTCTCTCTGAAAGGATGAACGTCTAAAACCATTCGTGTCAGTTCTGAAACGTTGTATTTTCAGTCATTAACATTTACTTAGATCAACTTAGAATTCACTTATGCTGACGATAATATTGAATGATAATCAGGTATACCTATCGGCTCACAAACTATCAATCTTTGGTTATGATATCGTACGACAGTCGTTGTAATTATTATTAACATCACACAACACTGTCTAGAACGGGTGCCCTATCAAACGCATAAAATTAAATTCTTATTTCGGAATCCATAACTATTACATTGCATAACATTAACTCCCATAACAATTATTACGCATATCATCATCATCCTAGCGAGGAGCGTCGGTGGCCGAGCGGTTACAGTATCCGACTCGTAAGCCAGAGGTCCCGGGTTCGAATCCCGCTCCGGCCATGTACCAATGACTGTTTTCTGAGTTATGTACATTAGTTGAATACTAACCGATGCTCTTACGGTGAGGGAAAACATCGTGATGAAACCTGCACATTCAGGCGACTGTATGTGTAACCATGATCCAATCTGGTCAGGTTCCCCTGGTAACAGGGTCATGGAGGTCAGATGGCAGTCGCTCCACTGTAATTACTTGACCTGCCAAATCCTGGATCATGGTCAAAGGCGGACCCCGGGCTCTCGTTCTCGAGAGCACAACCGGGACATTAACGCCAAGATGATGATGATCATCATCATCCTAGCGGTTAATCCCGGCTTCTGTCGGGTTCCGATTTCCTCTCCACTTCGCTCGCCATTGGCTCTCGCATCTGCCTTACTGATTTCAATCTATTGCTTCGTTAGGTCCTCTTTCCTGGGGGTCTAAAAAGCCCACATTAGCGTTTCATATTGGAGTGCTAGAAACTTATCTAGGGGTTTAAAAAGGCCACATTAACCATTCAAAATGGCGACACTTAGTTCCAGTATTGGCCACCGGATCAAATAAGTTTGTGGCACACCAATATGAGTCATAATATGAAACGATAATGTGGTCTTTTTAGACCCCCTGATCCGGTGGCCAATACCTAAGTGACGCCGAAGCTGCAGATAAGTATGGGCCTAATTAATATGAATCATAATATGACACGCTAATGTGATCTGTTTAGACACCCTGATAGATTTTTTTGTGAAAAAATAAGAAATAAGGTGCGTTTTTAGAATGGACTCTCTTTCTAATGCCGGTATGTCATGCGGCACGCGAGAACCCAGGGTCCGTCAATGTCTGTCATATGAAGAGAGTTTATTCGAAATGTTAAGAGCTTTCGTACGATTTTTATCGATTCAAACTACTCAATTCACTTTACTCCCTTGGGAGTTTCATGCAATGTCACCACCCTTACTGCCATGCTCTACGTTGACATTTTATTAAATATAATTGGAAAAAACATTATCGAGCGGAGATGTGAAAAATAAAATATTTTAAACCCATGTTCCTCGCTGATATTATGCAATAGCAATATAAGGTGAAACATTAAAATCGGTTAAAGCTTTAAGTAGTATTGAGTTTAAAATATTAACAAACAAAAAAATCGAATCTTTACTCAATACAATATTAGTTTAGATTATTCAGCAAATCGCAAAATTTCTATCGAAACTTACTGCTTAGGTATTGTAATTTTGCTGCTTAAGATGCGTCGGAGTGTGTTAGATTTGTATGCCAGCAGTATCGTGGATGGGGGGGCCATAATGACGACCACACATCATGAAGTGCCGACGCATTGTATGTTAAATTTGAACCAATACTGAAGGTTGGTGCGGTGAATTATTCTGTGGCGTGTTCGTTGCAGGTACTTGTAATGATACTTATAATAAATTGTTTATCTTATATTATTATGTGAGTCAAATGCACAAAAAGTTTTATATTTTTATTTCTATCTCATTGTCTGCCCGTTCGCGCATCAAGCAAAAACTACTTAATGGATTTTTATTCAGTTTCGATAGTTTGGTAGCCTGAAGTCAAGGGTACAATCTAAGCTATGTTTCGTCTAATTCGGGTGGGTAGAACCAGAGATGCAGCTTGACCTCGTAGTACAGGGTGTCCAGTGGCAGATTTCAAAGTTCGAAAAGTTGTAAAAAAAAACTACACCTCTAATACAAAGTATGTTTATTGTAATTTAAAAACAACAAATGCGGATTTCATTTTTTGAAAACCACGTTCTCCAAATGGCGGCCATCGAGCCTGACACACTCTTCGAGTCTAGCACGCATGTTTTCAAAAACGCGTTTACAGAGAGGCTGGGGGATCCTGCTGATTTCGGCTCGAATATTGTCTTTACGTTGTGTCGCAGTGCTCGGATTTGTTTTGTAAACAACAGATTTTAAGTATCCCCATAAGAAAAAGTCACATGGGCTTAAATCTGGTGACCTAGGTGGCCACGGTATGGTGCCGTTTCGGGATATGTTTTTTTCTTGAAATAACTGCCGCACTGCATTCATAGACACATTAGCAGTATGAGCTGTGGCCCCGTCCTGCTGGAACCACGTGTTTCGGTTGAAGTACGGACTATTCTGTAGTTCCAGTCTAAAAAAGTCATTTATCATCTCGGTATATCTCTCCGAATTCACAGTTACAGTTTGGCCACGTTGGTTTTCAAAGAAATAAGGCCCTATGATGGCAGATGCAGACATTGCACACCAGACTGTAACTTTAGGTTTATGTAAAGGTTCTTGATGCATTTGTCTTGGGTTGCGGACATCCCAGTAACGGAAATTTTGCTTATTCACATATCCTCCGATGTGAAAGTGGGCTTCGTCACTAAAGAATATGTTACCCATCCGAGTAGCAGTACGAAATCTCAACAACATCTCCTCCGCGTAAGTTTTTCTTAATGCAAAGTCAGAATCGTGTAAATCTTGAACGATTTGAATTTTATACGGATGGAACTTGAGTTTTTTTCGCATTATAACCTGTAAACTTGATTTCGTAATTCCCAATATCAATGAACGTGCACGAAGTGATAAACGGGGATTTTCAGTGACAGAAACCATAACACGTTCAACATTTTCGTCCGTGGCTACCGTTGGTATAGGTCCTGGTCTGGGTCTATTTAATGTTGATCCTGTAGCTCTGAACTTTGCTACCCATGACTGAATGAGGTTGATCGATGGCCCATCACGCAATCGACGAATACCGTAATGATAATTAAATCGACGGCGTGCTTCAGACAGCGAAAAACCACTCGAAATGTACGCCTCGACAGCAAAAGCGCGGTGCTCTCCACTCCACTGTTCCATGGCTACTAAAAAATCCGCAGCGCTTGCGCTCTCAACGACGCCCCCCGCGCCTCTCTCACATGTTGCGTTCAGAAACTACGTTTGTTCAAACTTTGAAATCTGCCACTGGACACCCTGTACTAACATTTTAACTCTCTGTATTTCCTAATCCTTTAAAACCCTTTAATGCGGGTAAAAGCTAACCTGTCATAAAAACTATTACCACGCGGACGAAATCGCGGGCAAAAGCTTTTTACTTGTATAAAGTGTGTTTGTTTGCTAGGGATCAAATTTGTAACTGTAGGTAGACCCGGTTCCAAAAATTGTCTAAACCGTAAAACCATAGAAACAGAAAATATTTTTACTTTTCAAAAACATTTACCAGGTAGGTACTTAGGTGATTATTGTTTATTTTCTCCAGCACAATAGACAACAGGTATATTATGTACTAGCCGTTCTCAGCAGTTTTCACCCGCGCGCAGATCGGATCTCTGTACACATTCAAGTTTCCCGCAGGACCTTACTATTTTCCCGCGATAAAAAGTAGCCCATGTCACTTGGGAATAACGTAGCAAACAAAAAATACATATCTTTACTCTTTATAATATTAGTACAGATTTAACGTACCTATTGTTTGTGGGTGTGACAAATTCTAAAACGGAATAATACTTTCCAAAACGTAATTCACTTTTATGAGATAAGATAACCTTATTCTCTGTTTAACTTTTCACAATTACAATTTTAATACCTCTGGCTAGAGGAAAGTGGGTACTTACCCAAATAACAATGGACCTGTCACTAAAATGCACCGTGTCGTAAATTTTTTAATAGCTCTTAAATACAAATTTCATTCACAAAGACCACGCGGGAAGCGTAACTACAAAAGCGCCTTCCATAATTACAAAAAAAAAGAAACGAAAAAATACGAAAATACAACTTTGCAGGTACAGTCATTACCTGGTCCTTAATTTCGGGCCTTTGATGCAAGAGTCGGAAATCCTGGCGCCAGTCAAACGCCGCCCCTTAATCACGTGATCATCTGTCAAAAGTTTGACAGAAAAACTTGGCAAATTCGCGCCTAACACCCATAATAAATGACTTTCAGACACGTCAGTATAATAAATTAACGGTCTTTTTCCATAGAGGGAATCTGTAATTTGACTGGTCTACCGCAAGTAGTGTTTTAGGGTTAGTGATGCACTCAATGGCTATAAATATTTATCGATTTTTTAGAGTTAACATAAAAGTTTTAGAGTTTATGCTATGTACATGTCAAAATCTTTCAGTTTATGTAATTTCTTGTGTCGAAAGTTTTTAAATAAATAAATAAAATAACAACGATTTTCAGTATATAGTTAATAACTGATTACGCGCAGAGGTTAAGCAATTTCTTCTTTTACAAAAGTACAGGACTACGTTGTAAATATATACATGCACTTTCGCAAACACACATAACAAGGCTAGCTGCATATTTATTTTTTATCGTTCCTAACCTTGCACATCACTATAGCAAATCGGTAATTCGAATCAGCATGATTTTCCGTCTGTGGTTTGAGTAAATTACATATCATTTTGGAGCCGAGGCCGAGAGCCGAAAGCTGAACGTTGGCGCCTCGTTTTGAGACCAGTTATTAGGTTATTGAGGGTTATGTCGAATCGAGGGACAGAGCCGGCTTCAGGGAATGATTGATAGACCATTTTAATATTTAAAGTTATAGCGTCGGGGAGAAGGTGTACTCTGGTGTAACATAGTGTGAAGAGAGATTTCCAATTAAGGCCGTTTTAACCAAGTGTGGGAAAAAGTCAGTCTCCCAAACTGAGTTGCTTTTTACCGCCGATCGAATGATCGAGTATAGTTTTGGTAATCATTTGGATTTTGACTGTCTAATTTTGGTCGATCACCGACTAAGCAAAGTATCAAGACAGGAAGGAAGAGACAGAGGTGGTAACATAAAAAATTGGCCCTGTGGTATCCGGTAGAAAAGAATAGCACCGTACTAGTAGTAATAGACGACTAATGTTTTCGAGGCACAATATCTTGTCTCCATAGGCTGGAAAATGGGCAGCAACGTTTTGCGTTGTTATATTTATAACACTAAGATCTCCAAGACATCTGCCCAACGCGAAGATTATGGCAAAAACCTGCCCTTTTGTGAGAGAGGCCCTAAGTCCTGCAGTGGACTGTTATGGGCTGTGATGATGATGACATTTGTCAAGTTTGTTCATGTGATGATAGGTATTACCTCTAAACGGGGTTTGTCCATAAAGTTTGTCTATGGAAATGTGAAAACCTGCCGCCCGCACGTAGGTTTTAAACTTACGTGGTGATGAAGTAATATAATATATTGTTCACTTTGTCTTTCACATCCTTCTGACAAAGTGAACGCATGTGATTACAAAGAAGTGAAGAGGTGAGCAGATTGCAAAGAAGAATTGCAATTGCTTCACCGACAAGAGTCCATCTCTTCAATTTATGAGGATATGTATAATTAGTACCCGATTTTTCTTTAAGGAAACCAAAAGACGCGGATCGAGACAAACAAGACTAGATAACTAGATTATAACTAAAACCAAACTTGTTTAATAACTTATCCTACAGAAGTCGGAAATCCCCCGATCAGAGTCAGTGACCGTGTGGTTAATGTATCCGACTCGTAAGCGAGAGATACCGGGTTCGTATCCCACTGCGGCCATGTAACAATGACTCTTTTCTAAGTTATGTACACTAGTTGAATGGTAATCGATGCTATTGCGGTGAGGGAAAACATCGTGATGAAATCTGCATATTCAGGCACTAAATATGTAACTATGATCCAATCTGGTCAGGTTAGCAGGGTCACGGAGGCCAGATGGCAGTCGCTCCACTGTAATTATCTGATCTGCCAAATCCTGGATCATGGTCGAGACGGACCCGCGCCTAGATGCTTATTATGCTTTATTATAACTAGAATCAAACTTGTTTAATTACTTTACCGACAGAAGTCAGAAAACCCCCGACAAAGTTTATTATTTACTTACTCACATATTTCCCGAACCACTAAACCGAATTTCATGAAACAAAGCTAAGAAATATCTCGATTAACCTAGGCTTCAAATAAATAAAATGCCATCGTCGTTTTATACTGCCCCTTTTAATTTTTATGTATCAGTAGTTTCAAAATCGGCGGCATGTTAGGACAATAATGAACGTGGCGTAAAAAGGTACTAACATTCTACCAATACTAGTATCGCTAGCACTTATTCGAAGTGAAATTCGTGAGGGGTCGTCCTAGTACCAAATGAATTTTTATGGGTAGTATGCTTATCTAACAATTATCTTTTTTTAATCATTAAGAAATTATTTTAGCAGACTACTTCTTAGTTTTTACCAGATGCTACATGACGATGCTCTAAAAAAAGCCCTCAAAAGTGAAGAATTTCTAGCCCACCTCCAAGTCCGTCTCTGTAATCAATCGAGTCGCAATCACTGGAATTACATGATTAGAGGCCGTCTACGGTTAACTTGAGTATTTTTACTTAAGGCCTCGGCACCGGAACCTAATGGCCGTCACTTAAGCGCGGAATTGCACATAAGTATAGCTTAAGCTAAGTATTACTTGAGTATAGAGTTGGCTATGATGTATTACACCTGAATTGGACCCTGCGTCGATTATAGAGCGCGGGGTCGTAATTGCCTTGTAATTGTATGATTTGTCTGTAATTTCAATTGATTGCCGGTTGCTTGTCTTTGTGTTAACAATGTAACTTAAATATATAGACATTGATAGACAAGAATCAGCTTAGTGTACTATGTAGGTAGGCAATTTTTGTATTAAGGTATATACCTTAATATAAATGCAAAAAGCGACTCGTACATGTATGAACGCTGATATATGGTGACATGAATGGTTCAGTTCGTTAGCATGCCGGTCGCCACGCACAGGTCCCGAGTTCGATTCTCGGTCGAGCAGAAATTGAAATGATGAATTTAAATTTCTGTTATGGGTCTGGGTATACTATGGATAATAAGTATGTTTTAAAAAATATATATAAATAGTTTATGAGTTATCTAACACCCATAACACAAGCTTTGCTTACTTTAGGGCTAGATGGCGGTGTGTGAATTTACCAAGAATTAATATTTAAATTTTTTTTTTATAGTTACCTACTGTAGGGTAGGTTTATTGTGTATGTATGAACGCTAAACACAGAGAGAGAGACAGAGAAATTCTCCAATCTCTAAGGTCATGCGTAATTTTATTCACACAAATCCAGTATAATTATGGTCAAACAGTTCAATCACCCAAAGAACCAAAAGAGTCGAACCAAGCTTCTCCAATCCCCTACAAAAAATAGTTCGTAACTACATTCGTACGGCTGTATCTCAACCCATCCAAATTATTTCGAGTCCACAGAGACGTGGGTGCATCGCATCGCTGCATTTGCAATGCGGCCATGTTTCTGAGTGACGTCAGAGGGGCGGAGCCTCTGGAGCTCCACCCACTACACGCCTCGCGCCAGCTGATCGCCGCCTTGCTACTTTGGAATACAGGTTCTTGGGGATTATCTACCGTAAATCATAATAATTATAGTGTACCTAGATAAATTATAACACAGAACAGTGGTTATTACTTGCATATTATGTAACGTAATTGTGAGTCAAATTTGGCACCTAGATGAATAATGATTCATGTTATGTTGAATGACGAATTAATAGTTTTATGTAGATATCATTTATTTTGTTAGTTATTTAGTAGATAGTTTCATCTGTTCTGGCTTTAGTATACAACTTTATAGATATTTTTGGGTTGTGATTGAGGATTGTGGGATTTGTGGCTATTCATGTTGGCCGGGAGAAAGTAGCACCAACCCCTTACACTAACTAATTAATTATTTCGTGGCAAAATGTTTAAAGTCTCCGGAGGCTGAAAAATGGACAGCAACGTTTTCTAATGTTATATTTATAACACTGCGATTTCCAACAAACGTGGCGATTAAGGTATTAACCTCCCCTTTTATTGGAGAGGTTCTAAGTCCTGCAGTGGACGTTTATGGGCTGTGATGATGGTGATGATTTCGTAAATAGATAGGTAAATAATTATATACCATAATTGACAGTGTCGGTAGCCGGGCGGTTAAGTATCCATTTCGTAAGTGAGACGTACCGAGTTCGAATCCCGCTGCGGCCATGTACCAATGACTCTTTTCTGAGTTATATACATTAGTTAAATTCTAACCGATGCTCTTGCGGTGAGGGAAAACATCGTGATGATACCTGCAAATTCAGGCAACTGAATTTGTAACCATGATTAAATATGTCCAGGTTCCCTTGGTAGCAGGGTCACGGAGGTCAGATGGTAGTCACTCCACTGTAATTACCTGATCGCCAAATCCTGGATCATGGTCAAGGCGGACCTCGGGCCCTCGTTCTTGAGAGCACAACCAGGACATTAACGCTAAGATGATGAGGTAAATAATTATATACCATCATGGAGTTCCAATTGGATTTCAAGACTATATTCAACCAGTCTCAGATTCCCTACAGACCTTGGTTAACCTTGGTCAGTAGGTGACTTAGAGGTTGGTCTAAATTTAGCTCCGTAAAGCTCGCCACTCACCTCATAACACCGTTTGCAAGGCGACGTTGGCCAAGGAATACTAATGATTAGAATCATGCTGGTGGTTGCTGTTGATAAATCTCTCACAAATGTGAGGGCGATGATAGAATCAAGCAAACACACTGTTAGTTTCACACTGGTGTAATAATTTTCTTATAGGCGGCACCGCCAACACATATAAAACTACTCTCAACACTAAATACTCATTATGACAGAGACTACTGCTACCTATACAAATAGAAATGAGTTCGAGATTAGTGCTCTAGTTTATTCATGTAACAAGTCTCGCTGTATGGTGTGTTAAACGGTAATATAATTTTCTGTGATATCTTTAGCAGTTGCGTGCCTCATGGTCACGAGTTGACCCATTCTACCCATGACGCATGCAACTGCATCGAAATATCCTAACCTAACCGTGGTAACAAACCCGATGATCTGTCTGACGAAAGCGTAGTGAATAACAACGAAAGTCTTAAAACCTATATAAATTCTATGGTCTGCAGCCAGTTGTAGGCAGATAGGAATACCATGAAGCTGTTATTATTATTATTACATTTTTTTTTATTTCTTTATTAAGGAAAACAAACAGCTTACAATATTACTTACAATATAAGAGAATAATTCACACGTTAGCCAGTGAAGTTTCCACATGATAATTTTATGAAAGTGAATAAACTAAACTAATAATAATAACACAACCCCCACATAGAACTAGCTATTATAGAACTAGCTGGCTTGGCGCGACTTCGTTCACGCGGTGTCCTATCTCTACACTACCCTACACCTACCCTACCCTTTTTTTTCTTGCGTTAACAACCTATGTGTATTATAGTCAAGAAAACAAAAAAAAATTCAAATCAGTTGAGTTATGGCGTGACTAAGGGATATAGGGATTAATTTTAATTTAGATAGATTTATGTTAGCTAACTGAAATTATCCGTCTGTCTACCTAGCTACCTACCGTCTGTTTCAAATCAATTTTCCATCCATGTAAACAGATACTGCGTTTCAATTCAGTATAAATAAGCTAATTGGTGGTTATTTTCTTACGAAACTGATGAAAAATGAGTGACCCATTGTGTTAATTCACATCTGCACGGCCAGAACTTGTGCTTGTGCTTGCGACATAGCTCGTGCCACGAGAAACCCTTAATTGTTTCCTTCTATAAATTCTCCAAATACAAATATGAGAGATATGTCCTATGAGGACCTATGTCGCACATTTTCTCGCTTGTGGCTCTCGTGCGCACACTTGTGTAAATCCTCGTATTGTAAATAAATAATGACATCGGTCCGTTAATTCCAAAATTAACTAGAGCTATGATGATGATGATAACAATTTGCCAGCTTTAAATACGTAACAATATAGGTAAGTAGGTATGTCGATCACCAATCGCCGTCGAAACTAAAAATAGGTACACGCGACAGAAATCATCAGAAAAACTGCCGTCATCGCCGTCCATTAAGCTCGAAGTCACAAGTCACGGGGCTGCAGTCAATCGCAGGCAGATACGTAACACCGGCTGCATACTTCCCCGTCGGTAAGATCAAAGTGCCGCCGACGCACCGAAACGACTTGTTTCACAGTTAGCTTAGTGTAAACATGCCGACACTTCAAAGGAGCCGCATATGAAGGAAGGTGCCGGCGTATGCTTTGGCGATAATGTCGATAGCGATAACTTTGGTTTGGTTAATTGCTGTTTTTTTTTCAAGGATAATGGAGTTTCGAACGTGCAAAATGACAATGAACAGTTATAGGTATGCAAGGAAAATCATTTCAACGTTTTTAAGCATTCTAGTTCCATTTTCTTTAGATAGGTACCTATTACAGAACTGTAGGCTTATTACATAACTCTGATGCCAACAATTCTCTGATTTCAATGATTGAAACTGTTACTTTTGAGGATTACGTATGATCGATTAACAGTATCAGTTTATTGCAATGTAAGTTAGTTAGCAACTGAACCCATGAAATCGATGATACGGAATCACAAAAATAACAATTTCAATAATTGAAATTAGAGTATTGTTAGCAACAGAGTGTCGTATTTAGCCTACTGGAGCTATATGGTATTTTACTGAATAGGTACATACCTGCTTCTCAAATGTTAAGTCTGGAGGGGAATGATTGAGAAACTCGCCTTATCCAAGTATATACCTCTAACAAAATTAAATTGTCTAACGTGTTGTAAAGAATGTACTTTACTTATAGCCGAGCTATGTGTTAGCTAGAATATTGAAAATGTCAATAATACCTATCCGTTCCCAATCAGTTCCAAATCTTATAAGGATATCATTATCGATTATAAGGATATCTTTATCGATAACCTCATCGCCCCCACACCATGCATGCTCTATTTTCGCTTGAGGCGGACGCGTTTTTACTGCTTCTTCCGTTAATTTGTCCGAAATACAATATTTATTCAGAGCGGGGGGCCTCGGGGCGTGATCGCTTTAATATGGGGCCACAAACGAGCCGCTGGGGCCCCAGAACTATCAATTAAGCGGCGCCTGCGTCGGTACAGTCAAAGGACTGTTCTTCTAAGACGCTTTAATGCTTTGATGAATGGTTTTTGATCTATGACGGCGGCTCGCCGGCGGGATGGCTAATGATAGCGTCTGCCTTCTTAACTACCCTTTAGTTTCATTTCACGCAGTGTTTAGACTAAGTGGAGTTGCGAGTTCCGGTCAAGCGGTTTTTTGGCAAATGTAGGTTGGATTTTTTTGGTGATACTGTTTTTTTTTGTTGTTGGGTTGTAAGTGGAGGTTTAAAATGATGTTTTTGTATAAATAGGATAACACGTTACACAATGTTTTTGGTCATAATTAAAAATCTGATAAATTATGAAAGTTAAAAAGTTAATAGACTTACCTACTGTGAATAGCAATAATATTATGTAAGTACATAATAATGGATGTAGAGTAGGTAGTGGTACGGTTTTAAAGAAAAAGATACAGGTTATTTACAGAAATATAAAGAAGACTTTTTTTAAATCATCATCAGCCTATACCAGTCCACTGTTAGACGTAGGCCTCCCCTTATGAGGGCTAGTGCACCTTGTCCTCGGCTTCCCATATCCAGCATCCACCATGTAGCTTCTCGCAAGTCGTTACTCCAACTGGCCGGGGGGCCTCCCATGCTATGCTTGCCGAGACGTGGTTTCCACTCAATTACTCGTTTAGGTACTCCAGCGCAAGGTTGTTCAGCAGATATGGCCACCCCACTGTCAGTTCAGTCTACTAATTCTGTCCACTACTCCGGTAACTTTGGTCTCTACTTTTGTCATCTTTTTCTATTGAAACGTACTTTTTATATATATTTAATTTACTTTTGATTAGAAAAGGAACATAATTTTTAAATGTCTTGTTGCTTTGATTTTATAAAAAAGTTAACGTGATATGGTACTAATCGTGTGGAATATACATACATAGTATTGTGGCTGACTATAATGTTCATTACTTCTCCTAAATAGATATTATACGAATAATTACGATCAAAACATATACAACTATATTTCATAGTCTTTAAAATCGGTGTGAGGGAAATAAATTAAATTCCCCGCTAATGTTGATTATTACTGAAATTCTACCAATTCCTCTGTAACACCCCCATAACTGTCAACCTACAGGGCATGGATCCCATCACCCATTGCTTTTATAAAAGGGTAGGTACTGTGCGTGTGCGCATACGGTAGACGAATTAGCTCACACTTTGAAGTCGGCTCGCCTTCCGCCATCTTTGATCCATTTGAACGCGCGGTGACGGATCGCAGATGTATCGTGTAATGGATCCGTCAGGGTTTTAGTGGTGAAGGTGGTCGGTTCGGTGATGAATTGTCTGTCTGTCTGTCAAGACTAATTTCTGGAAAACTCGTGCTAAATTTATGTATAGAACTCCCGCAAAGTCGACACTAATACACGTATTCAGAAGCGTGAGTTACTGTGAGGTCTCACAGTGCACGCGATCTTCCGATTGACAATACTTGAGAGGCGATCGAAGTTCATGCTTCGTAAAAAATTTACGATATTGACCAATCATTATGTTCGCTGCCAAGCCGTATTGAGCGCAGTGCCTACATTTAAAAAAAACCGTTAGGAGAAGTGTCTTACTTCGCATAGTAACGCTACTTTGTTACAAGTATTGTTTGTGAATACGGGTGTAAGTGTTTACTGTTTCTATCGTAAATTAACAGACACATATCAAATAATTTAAAACAATATCTACTATGTACTAATTTAGAAGTTGTCTACGTTACACAACCTTAAATGAAGAGGAATACACGCACGAACAAACTATTAACAGCACTACACGGAATATCGTTCATAAATAAAAAAAGCTATTCTAAATATCCCGTGTAGCAAAAACGTAACAATTCAGCAGTGGAAAAATGCAGCTGGTATTTTTACAAACGTGCAAATATTTCTGTAAAAGAATTCCGAACTGGCTAGGCCGTATGCGAAATTGAATCGAAATGTTTTTCAAAAGCATACTAGTATATTTAATAAAAATTGTGTTGGCATGTCGAAGCCTTCGAGGAATTTTAAAATTTATGAGCTTCCCACGCACGTACGTACGTATGTTTATGAATAATATTTACCATTTCTTCTGTAGGTACGTGTATTACACACCATAGCATCGATAACTTTGTTGTCGGCGGCTTGGAAGTGGGAAATATTTATCTGCGGTATGTGAGCAGCACATTTTTACAGTTACGTTAATGTAAATTGAGTGGTACCGAGAAACTGTGTGCAATGTTTTTTTATATCAGTCAAGACAGGCATTTGACCGCCAATTCTCCTGTTGGTAAGTGACGATGCGGCCGAAGATGGAGCATGCCCGTCTTGGAACAGCCTATTCACTCTAGCCTTGAAGGCATCCAGATTATATTGATCAGGGAACACACTCGCAGGCAACGCGTTACATTACATGGCCGTACGCATTATAAAGGTCGAGCCAAAGCGGCTCGTGCGGATAGCTGTAAGATCCACGACATTACAAATTACGAATTTATTTCTAACTAGGTGGCTTTGGTGTGTAGAGTCATCATCAAATCGTATATTTCGGCTTCTGCCAGGATCCGCTTTTCTGCTCATTCTTCTCAACATCGCGCGGTCTTCGGCATCCTATCGTCATAAGCCGTTATCTCTCGCATCTGACTTAGCGATAACTATCCATCGTTTCTTAGGTCCTCGGGGCCACTTCTCTGATACTGGCAGGTTTTTGGCACCTATTTTCCACGTAGGTATCTCTGGAGCTTACGCAGCATCACTGTAAAGTCCATTACAATATTATTTTTATATTATAGGGAGGCAAATGAGCCAGCGAGTTGCCATTCATACCCCACACCAGGAGGGGAACTTTAAAAATCCTTAATACATACAAGGTTGGAGTTTGAAGTAGGTACCGGTAGTAGAATTCTGTCGAACCTGAGGAGTCCTGGATGGTACCATCATCTTGTCAAGTATTTTTGGTCTACAGTAGGAACTCAGCCGCCCAATGTGGTTTAGACGCCTGTTTAGCTTATTTCGTTGTATCTCTACAGTTCTAGGGATACACCGTTTGCCATCTCAAATAGCATACGTAATCGATAATCGTAATCGTAAAAGTGTCGACATCTCCAGTGACGTCTAGTTCCGCAGTCATTTGGAAGAAACTGGGTGTGCTTAACAGATCGAAGCAATATCGCCGACTCAGGCCGAGGCAACGACTCCTCCTACCTACGTCTGATCCCATTTGGAGTATTGCTCCAATCTATATGGGTGCACGGGCATACAGCTTGGTACTTGTGACTCGATCCAAAACGCGCTTTGAGAATTGTCGATGATACCTTGCTCACAAATGGTATTGAACCTCCCTTTGTGTGTTCTATCGCTTGTACATCGATGTTTGTTCTGAAAAATTGTTTGACATCATGCCTACAGCTATATTCTATCATCGCACCGCTCGCCATTGACAGGCAGTTCATCCTCACACCTTGGAGCCAATTTGGTCGCGAACTTTGCGGTTTCTCTCAAAAGAACTTTCTCTCACGCACACTAAGTTCGTGGAATGAGCTCTCTGGAGATATGTGTTTTTAATTTAGGTAACAAGATAATTGTATTTAAATATAACTCAACAAATACCAAGCCTGTACCTTAATATGGCGAAAACAACAGCCAGAACAAAAAACCGCTGTGGGTGCTTAAAAATTAACTGGCAAGCGATACAACGTTAATTGGCACATCGCTTTTGAATCGTCATGCCAATGCCATACCGCTGGCATTACTTTGGTCTTAAATGTCAGTAAAAAATCCTGCACAACTCGAGTAAGAAAAACAACATAGGGTTCTGAACAATAATTTTTAGTAATTTGCTTTATGCGATTGACGAAATAAATACTTAAGTTTGTAATTACGATCTTGTGTGGGTCGTAGGATACGGGCAATGCATAGACATGGGCATGATACCTAGACGTAGAGTTTTTGATTTGATGTCTTTGTCCAGTTGTGGATGTGTCTCGCTGTTGATATGTTTAATATTTATTACTTAAAAGCACGGCACTATTCGCTCAACCTTGCCGGTCTGTTATGCAGAGAGTCTCCGCTTCGCTTCCTGGCTGAACAGTTATTGAAGTGACGAATTTTGATTTCTTCTCCGGGTCTGAGAGTAGGTATAGGTATTCTAATATTTGAATTATATCTGTTCCCTAGCATAAGTATAAGTTTTGCTTAGTCTAGGTGTAGTTGGCACAGTGTGAAATTTGTTCAAGCAATATTTTTCATGTCAATATTAGGTATCCATTAATTTTCATAACAAAAATAAGGAACCATAAAGCTGAATACTGTGGTCTCGTAATCATTAGCCGATATTTTGTTTATGTTAAATACCGATACCTTCTCCATATTGGTAATATCAATAGGGTGATATTTAAAATTTCAAGTGGTATTAACCAATACTACTTCTTTAAACACATTTGATCGATGACTCGTGAGTACGCCCTATATGGCGTGACGATTAATAAGTAGATAATTTTAGGTACTTAGAGTAATTTTTTATATTTTCTTTAGAGTTAGTTTTAGTATTCGTTTATTTGTTATGGTTTTGTAAATATTGTGCATTAAAAAAAAACAATCTATGTCTAATGACATATGTAAGTTAGGGAACAGACTATACCTTCATATTTTATAGTAAAGTGAATACTTTTTGTTAGGTCACTGGGAAGCTTGGATTTCGGTCGAAAAAACGGATTTGTCAATTTTTGTGTCATACCTATTTATCAAATATTGTGAACATTAAGTTCATAGAAATTAATGAAAGTAGTTAGAAGGGCTAAGTGGGCGATGTAGGCGCGCCACAACTATGAGCAAATGGCTTATTTTCTTCCATCTAGATAGTTTCATTAATTTCTATGATTAAGATAGTGCATGATGATTAAGGAAAGTATACATTATGTATACAAAAGATTGACGAATATGAAACTTTTTTATATTTCGCTAATTTATCAGTTTACGAGCAGATAGAGTGACGAGCATTGAATATTAAGTCACCTGTAATGTCGTCATAAGTAATTCATCGGTTTCATACACAAGAAACTGTTTTACCTACGTTTATTTATTTAACTTAGTACAGAATACACGAAGTACAGACCAGACTAGACAAGAAAACACGTTTCCTATAAGTTTTAATCAAACGGCTAACCTGCAAACCAAATATATTGGACATCTGCAAACGCAGACGTCAGGCGCATAAAAAGCCCACGAGGGCACGTCAAATAGACGAGTACAAGTCGTGTGTTCTCGGAAAATCGCAATTTATGTGGCAGCCGTGTCCGCGCGCCACTAATGAGTTCGCAGTACGTCAGGTGCCAACTGCAATGTCCGTTCTGGTGTCGTTAATGAATTTATTCGCAATTGTCCCGGTTTTTGCCGATGGGCGTAGGGTTGAGCGTGCTTTAGTAAAGAGTTTTGGTGCTGGCGAATGGAAATTCTGGGAAATATTAAAGTCTAAGTGCGTCAATTTCTATACCCTATTTATAATCCCGTGCGACAAAGTGTAAACAAAGAATTAAAGTTTTGAATGAAAAAGTAACACCTAAATTATTCTGTTTCATGTTTTGTTTATAAGGACGTAGGAGCCTAGTTAAAATAACAATTATTTGATGATGAGAATGTTCTGTTATTGATGAAAATATGGCATCTTAAATAACCTTTTTAGTGGTTTGTTTACAATTTGTCTCACGGGAAAGTGAACAAAATATAGTTGGGATTGCTGCATCGTCCTTTGCTGGGAGTGAGGTGGCGGTTATTGAGAAAGGGAATAGCAAAAATGTGGTTATTTAAAGTTCGTCCGGATGGCCCGTGCTTATAACTACCTGTATCATCACCCACCTTGGCAGGCGGGTTGGAGATCGCAGTGATATACATATAGTAATGGAAGATGCTGCTGCCCATTTTCCGGCCTGCGGAGACTAGATCTTATGCCTCGAAAACATTAGTCGCCTTGTACGACACCTATGAGTGTAAGGGGTTGGTGCTATTCAACTCTGCCGAACACCACACGGCCAACTAAATGTATAGATAGTTACGAGTGTCAAAAATGCTAAAAATTAGGTTATACATATAGGATGCTTCGATGAAAAAGATAAGTTAATTTTAAAAGGATGGTGCTATGATGATAGAAAGTGGGTTCTTTGTATGTTTCGAATTCTTGCTATGCATAATAGCCAAGCAGTCTGTTATCACTTTGAGGTGTAGGTTAAAATATCTGTGAATTAAGCCAGTCTTGTTCTCAAGCCCAGGACACAACAACATTGATGCTTGGCAGAATTAATATTAACAAAGAGTTTCCTTATGCAGAACTGCAAGGGATATAGAGATAACACAGTAAGGTCCAATTACTCTTTTCGTATGTAGTATTTTGATATTTAAATGATTGCATTCGTAATTGCACAGCCCAAGATCTTTTTAAATAAAAAAAACAGCTACCTACTACAGCTCCAAGAACTACTTGTAACCAAGTGCCTACCATAGCTCTTGTTGGACAAGTCGTTTGATCACGGTATGATCGCACTTTTACTTACAATATTTTAATAGGTCTCCAAGAAATTGATAAACTAGCTTGTATCAGTCATAAGTGACTTAGATTATAAGTATTCGGAATACTTACAAAAAATATTACAGTGGTAATTTATTGGATTAAGCTCGTAATTTCGCTCGAAATCCGAATAAAAATACCTCAATTCGAAAGCTGCCAGCAATTAAACCAAATTGCACGAGTACCGTTTACCAATTTCGACAGCGGTATGACAATAAACATTAAAATAATTATGGCCAATATTTATTAAGTACTTAACTTTTAAGTTTAAATATTACTTATCTGTAGGTTGTCTTGTCGTTTGTACTTGGCAGTGCCTTATTCGAATTAAATTATACAGTTCAGTTAATGCAGCTCACCGATTATTTGTGGGTGTAAATATTGACATCAATACCATTGTAATAAGCTATTTGCAGCCGACAACCTTCTCCTTTTGAAATCTTTAGTCTTTCCTTTAGGTTCATTATAACATGAAGTTCTTCAAAAGGCATATCTACAGGTAGCTCATAGGCCGGCACCGCATCCGCTCCCCTTAGATTGCAGATGTCCTAGAAGACGGTGGTTGCATCCATCAGGTGGATTGTCCGTCCGTGTGCCTCCCTAGCAATAAAAATAATATTTCAAAATTAAACTTATGGAATATAACATAGATATAAGTAATAATTTGACCCTTCTATTGCTATCGTCACGCTCATAATCCAGCTTATGATAGTACTAAGAAGTAGGTAGGCACATTAAAAGTAACGCACACCACACCTGAGAGCCAGCAAATCATTCCAATGTAAGCTGTCATTAGCCACGACCGCAACACGCCTATTGTGGGTTTACACAACACACGGTCGAGCTGCGCGCGCGCCGGTGGGTATAAATCGTCGGCTTCGCACCATAAATACCCGGGTTGTGCAAAAACTTGGCTCCTCTGACAGAGTTCGGGATATACGGGCTTGGGGAATGGACAGCGGATCTACTATAAGCAAGTATAATAATATACCGTCACAGGTAAGTAAAAGTGAGGTTACAGGTTACTTGTACAACTCAGTGACGAACAAGCAGGCAGCCCAAGTAATGGATGTAGTGGTCAGTAGTTAACCGTCATACTGAACACCTATCAGATGCGTTGTCATGAAAGGATGAGGAATAAGCCTAAATGCTTCATGCCTGTGTCAACGCTGGCTATTTTCTTATACTTCCTTCGGATTCGTTCTGAATCTCTATTATACACAACGATATTTTGCAATCTCGTTTTGTGTTTGACTCTGGTTGTTTATGTGACAGAGAGTACAACAAGAAGTTAAGAAGAACGCAATTCTAGAATATTGTAGTTCTAAAATAGGTATTGTGCCTCTAACAAAGTCAAACAGATCTAATTGCCAGTAAGTAGAAGTGGTGGAACTAAGACACTGACCTAAAACTTAGACTGCCCTAAATGTAGAAGAAGCGAACTATGTATATGAGGACCATAACAATCAAAGTAAAGAGATGAAACTTAGGTATAATTTTACTATTCCTCAGCAAAGCATCTACAATCAACTCTACTAGTTAAAACCTATTACCTAGTAGTCTTAAGATTAACTAGTACCAAAAACTCTATAAACAACCCAAAATCAGCTAGCCACCCCCAACATCCGTGCGTATAAATTATGAAGGCAAAATTGCCGACACCTCCGCTAAGCCGGCACCAGCACCGCCGCAAGCCACTCAATGGCGATTTATCGCAAACGCGATAAAATTATAATCGTTATTTATCGCGAACGTGTACCTGCATAATTCATGCATCGTGTCGCAGTCTGCTGACGATTTACGGCGTATTGTCGCCGGTACAAGCAACAGTTTAGCGTTCACACGCCATTCGAGGACGGTAAAGTGATTGTGTGAGCGTGGACCAGTTTTTGGGTCACGTCATGTTGCTGGGAAGAGCTGGCTGGAGTGTCGTCAGATGCGTGGTTCGTAGTTGACATGCAAGGTGTCTCAATTCTTGACTCAGTAATACTGAAATAAAAATATTGCCAGATTAAATTAACATAGTAATTGATCGTGTGATGGCAAGGAGAGTATAATAGCACAAATACTTCCATTTATGTTTCTAATGCCCAAAGACAGAACCTCCATGTAGGTCATAATTTTTTTATGTCGTGCGGTAGACGAACAGGCAAAGAGGTCCACCGAAAGCGATCACCGCTGTCTGTAAATATTAACAACACCAGAAGTATCGCCAATGCGTTGCCCATATCTAAATTCGCGAAAATCTTGCTGTGGCAGCAAAAAGACAAATGTCCCTCCACTCCCAGGTTCACGGTTCTCATGATCACTCGCACTGTATAGAGCACTGGCAGCCTTACTCGCCGGTACTATTTAAAATATTATTTTTTGGCTGCGGTATTCTATAAGGTGGAAGTCCTACTTCCCCAGTCGTGTGCCTCGAATGCAATATCAAGCTATGACCCACATTTCTTAATAGGTAGCAAAGCAACACTGCGATTCAATCCATTACTGTGTATAATAAAGGTAATATTCTAATACAGATACCGGAGAGATTCTAGTTCTAATTACAGATACCGGTCTGCCATACAGAGGGCCCCGAACTAGATTCTCAACTGGACAGTATTTTTAGGGTTTACTCTTTGTATGTGTCCTTGGCACCCACGATACACACTATATATTTTGGTTAAATTTATTAAGAGTATCTATCCGAGAATCGAACTACACATGCTTTTACATAACATAGGTACATTAAATTACAAGTTCTTATACCAATTTTCACTAGCCATATAGCGCATACTCATAACAATTAATGTTAATGAAAAAAGAAAACACCGCAAAAGCCCTTAAGGCTGAATAAAGAAAAAGTTCTCGAAACAGTGGCCACAATTCTCCACTCAGTCAAGTCGCAGGCGGACCCAACAAGCCTTTACAGACGCCAATTAAGCCGTCAAGCTGACTGACGGAACACATAGTGCTGTTAGTAATCGCCTCGGGTATGCAAATGAAGGTATTTTGCATCTTGATGGCATAAAATGTTAGTGGGAGTATGACACGTTCAATCACGTTGATTGTGATGAATGGGACGATATGACAAGTTGAAAACGGAAAGCTAATTGCGTGTTTGCTTATTGAAATTCTTGGAGTCCAGACAGGTACCAGCGACTTATGTGTTTATGTCGTTAAGTAAAATTGTCGTTTAAAGAATAAGGTAGAATGTCCTAATAATGACTAGGTACCTGCGATTCTGCACTTTTGATACGTGAAAAGACAATGTAAGGTAAATGCTGTTGATTATGGTCTCCGCTTATCAAGCTGGCTGTAACCTGATTTTGATCTTACAAAAAGTTATAACGTCGTTGAATTTTTGAAAATGTGGTCTAAAGATATCTACTTGATATTCCGTTCGTATTCAATAATGACTACTGTCTCTAAGCAATGAATAAAGCTTTGTTTGAAAAACGAGTGATTGTTAACAAGAATTTCAATGGTGCTCGAATACAATTGGCTATTCTAAATTTAAAAATGACGAATCAAAAGCTTCAAAAACAAACGGCGCCGAAGCGTTGAGGAAAGGGAACCGTCAGCGTCACTAATTGTCCAACTAATTAGCGAACACCTTTCGGCCATCAATCAAACAGCTGGCGAAGTGTAAAAAATTTGGCCTAAAAGAAATGACGGAATACTCGCCTTGGATCGTTAAGCTGCAAATCTTTTACCAAAACCAACACCGAAATTTCTAGCGACGCATCGTCCATTACTGCTTTCAATACAAATAACGAACTCACAGTATGGCGTGGACCAGAAATGGATCAGGAAAGAATAAATTTAGTCGCCTTCGTATAGCTTAAAGAAAAACTTTAGGTACCCGCCGCGTTTGACAAGTCAAGTGGTCGGTATGGAAAGTGATGGATGGGTCAGCTGTCTGGATCCTGACAAATGAACACAGTCTCCGAAGAAATTGGTTATGTAACGCAGAAAATGCGCACTTGAAAAATGTAATGTAAAAGTTTTATAGCGTGTTACTAGGCACAATCAATATAGCAACAAATTGGAATAGCAAACAATTGTCTCCGATGCAAATGGTACAAAATGAATTTCGTGCATTATGCAGCGATGACCCAGACTATTGAGACGAATATATTACGCTGAATTATGTGTAAAACACTGCAGATTTACGTCTGGGATATCAATCATGGGCTTATGTGGTGATTTGGTGAATTTATAATATTTCGCCGAGGTAGAAGTAAAAAAGACATAAGCAAGAGCGCAGTGAATATATTATCTACCTAACAGGTTTTTTCTTCATATTGTATGTATTGTTGATCTATTTAATGGATACAAAGATATTTTAATCAAACAGAATTTGGTTAGCAATTACTGGTTTAGGCAAGCAGCTGATATTTTGTGGTGGCAGTTAAATCCGAATAATAATAATATACTGTTGCGGGGATACAAATCGGCTCCTCAAACTGTTAAAATCGTAGCTGCATATAATATAAAATGTATACCTACCAATTGGAATACTTATACAGCATATTTTGGTTTGGGTGCTATAAAATCACTGATTTAATTTTTCTGGTTTCCTGTCAAATTTTAATGCAGTCTGATGAATATAAAATAGTGTCAAATTTTCAGACAGAATAATGGTCACCAAGGTCACTCAAATATATTCCAACTCATGATCCCATTTGCTATGCAGCAATGACCTGGACGCCCAAATGTCCAAATTATACGCGACACATACTGCAAACAACTGCATATGATACTGTGCTGGGGCTATCAGTCAACGGGCGGACACGACATCGATTTTGGTGTTATTCATGAATGTTACATCAGCTTTTTAGTCCGATGCTTCAATACCGAGTTGGGGTATAATTTTTCCATCAATAAAAGGAAGGTCTGGCCGCTGGTTCTGTCCTCTACGATGTCAGACATTTATTTAATGCGGACCATTTTTCTCTTGAGAACTTCGGCCATAAATTTGTCCGAGTACATTATTTACCTACTTCATAACGAAAAATATATGTAAGTTATAGTATATACCACGGTTGTTGTCAAAAGTCTTGATTCTGTTATAAAATTGAACACAATCTTTGTCGGACGCCTTTAAAACAGTCTAAAACTGGTTACTATGGCTATTGTACTGATTGTCTATTGTAACTATATTATGTTTGCCATGTGAATCTTTCATGAGTTTCAGTATCAATAAATCTGAGACCATTTCAAGTTTTTCGACTGTATTTCTTTAGACACCATAATATTACCATAGCCATCAGCGTAAGTGAGTCGATTCCATAAGTGCGTCCGGATTTCTTACATTATTCCATCATTATACTCTATACTGACATTAAGAGGTGCACTGTCTGGGTGATTTGTCAACTTGACATTGGTCACTCATGGCTCTTTTATTCCTGTCTGTGATGCATTTGTTGATTTGTCTGCTATGTAAATGCTCGCTGTTTCCAAGGAATAGGTACTTTAATCTAGACACGAGTGTTTTGTATTCTGATTTTATTCTTTCGACATTATATCAGATATTGTGCACGTTTTTGCACTGAACTAAGTAACGGACACATTATTTATCCATGAATACCTTATTATCAATGTCATTCATTATATAATTTTCTGTATAGGCGAGCATAAATATATAAGCAGATTTTTATGACACCGATTAGGTATATAAAGCAAAAGTTGAATGAAAATTCAAAAGGTTTTATAAGCATTAGTTTAACTTCACCACCACTCCACATCCCTATTCTTGCAGTTTTTTTAACGGGCGAAGGCCTACTACTCTTGCTTGTTAAGCTAAGTTATATACTATATCAAATAATCACAAAAAGCCAAAAATCAAATGCCATTCAATCGGCAAGCGCACACCGCGGTCCTGGCACTTCAAAAACTCTGGACATAAAAATAAAATAAACGTCCTCATAAAAATGTTTAAGCGAAATTGTGACTCCATTTGCGAGGTAAAGTGGCTGTTTCACATTCTGCCCTTTATCCGGATCGTGTGCAGTCGTCTTAAGTACCAATTACACAGGCGCGAGGAGATAATCCCTGTGCTGTTTTATCGATATGTATGGGTGTTGGTGCCGTAATGGTATTACGTTTGAGCCCTATCCAAGTTAGATGTAATATTCTCAAGAAGTTTACTAGTTGACATTATGTCTTAGTGGTCACTGCACCTGCTTGCATTTGTACCCAAAATTTGTTTTTACTGTGAAGGAAATAATTATATTCAGCTTGACCTTGAAGAATTGCCAAAAGTGGGCAGAAAGGTTCTGATTCTAAACATACTCCAACATTGTCCAGAGAAACATACTGTTGACATTCTCACTACTATTATTAAGATAATTTTTGAAGCTTAGACATTTGAGTCCTCTGATGTTGTGATCACAGACTATTCATATAGTATATTCTCGTCTCCTCGAAGAAAATAAGTGAAGGGCTGTGGGTTTGCATTTTAAGTGAGCTTCGATTGTAGGGAAGTAACTTTTTTGGTAATGGACAGACTGTCTTAAACATAAATTACAACCATGTGGTATCCAACTGAGCAGGCATATCATCAACAATATCCTACTGTCTGTGAATGTCTGCGTAATCGAGTGACCGAGTGATACAGGGTGACTAAATGGCCAAAGCGTTTTTCAACACTGCTGCATCTCCATGGCATGTAAATTGGAACTCTGTGGCTATCTACTCAAGTCTCCCAAGCGTGGAGGTTACAGTAAATTCTTCTGCCAGGAAGGAGGCCCTCCTATAGTGGCCAGTAACATACTGTTGATAATTTATGAATTGTGACAGCATAGAGTGGCAACCACTTAGATCCAAGACACCCGCGTTACATACTTACTTGTTAAGTTGTCACGCAAACGTACCCTAAAACGCACAAGTTATGTTGTTGTAATCCACGCCATAATCGTAAATAAAAAAGTTACGACCGAGAGTTGATCGTTAAACCGGGGGCAAGTATCAAATTACTTAGCTACTAAATGAGCCTTATCGTTACACTAAATTAGGGAATCCAAGTGATGCGAAACTACTTAGTGGAGTGTTCTAAGTAGATTCTGTCTAAAAAGTCAAGCAACTTGGAAAATTATAAGATTGATCGAAATCAACAAGTAAGCAAAACTGATTAAATAATGAAGACGTCCATCTGTATACAACTAGATAGCAGCTACAAGATGGACGTCTTCATTATTCAAAATCAGGTTGCTTACTTGTTGATTTCAATCAATATTCTAATTTCCCAAATTGCTTTAGTTTTTACAAAGTCTTTAACTGTAGTCATTATAACAGTGTATGGAGAAAGATATGACTTTCTCTTTCAATCGGCGATATCACTATAGCAAGAAATATGAGGAAGATTACAAATAACTATTTTTCTCATGGTATTCGAGACTGAAATTTAAACACTTATTTGGTTCGGGGAAGCAGAATATATGAATCATGTACACCAGTAGTGTTTGATTGGTTGTTACTACTATCGATATAATAGTTCTGTATCCGTCTGAATTACTATTGTTATGAAAATAATTTATTTTATAATGTACAATATTATATTTATTATAACCCGCGGGTTATAGAGAGCCCGATATTTTTACGATCTTGACAAATGTGTAGACAGACCATCTCATGAAAAGCAGAATCTAAAGCCCATAACATCTACGAAGTGTAGGCACTAAGGCAGAATTCTCAAGTATTATTAAAACAATGTTCATCATCATCATCATCACAGCCCGTAACAGTCCACTGCAGGACTTTGGGCCTCTCCTACGAAAGGGGAGGTTATTGCCATAATCTCCACGCTTGGCAGGCGGATAGGAGATCGCAGTGTTTAAATATAACAATGGAAAATGCTGCTGCACAATTTCCAGACTACGGAGACTCTTGATCTTTTGCTTCGAAAACATAAGTCGCCCTGTACGACACCCACGAGTGTAAAGGGTTGGTGCTATTCTACTCTGCCGGACACCACACGGCTAAAACAATGTTAGTTTTGTTTTATTTAATTCCCAATAAACTACATATTATTTATTACACCTAAGTAAAGCAAATGTTTACTAAAACACTTAAATTCTATATACAACAACTTTTGAAATATAAGGGAATAATAATATCAATCTTTTGTGGCAACATTTACAACCTTCTAGTTATAATGTAACTATTCCAATGCGCAAATGCATATAACTTAAGATCAATAAAATTCCTTCCTAATTAGGCGGTAATAATGTCACACAATCAATGTTAAATATACAGAAAACGAGTAATTTATATTCAAATGTATAATTTATCTTTATAGCGTCGACAAGGTTGTCAGTTTGTAACTTTGTAATGGTGGTCACATTATTGGTAGTGTCATACAGACTTATCTGACTCGGTGGCAAAAAGTCGAACAAAGTGTCGCCAATTTGAAATGTCATTTTCTTGTCATCAACAGTGACGCTGCCACCGGATCAGATAAGTTCGTGCCGCTTTAGACATAAGAGAATTACCGGTACAGAAATTCAAACGAGCTTTGTACAAGTGGTTGATGCAGCACGTCTTTTATACCGTTAAAGCATTTTTTGAATATAAGAGGCCCAGTTAATATCTATTTTCTAAGTAAATTATTAATACAAAATGTTTGCATGACACTTCCTCTGACTAAATATGTGGATCAATGTTGTACTTTATGACCTGTAATATATGTACCATATTTAAGGCAAATAAATAAAATTGAAATTGAATTTATTTACTTTCGCGACATACTATCGTTCGTTCAAAGATTATGTAAGTGTTTAGTAACAAAATACGTTAGGTGTAGGGGTAAAATCATGCACATCGTCTAGTTTCGGCTTCGCATTTCATACCACACACATAGACATAAACGTAACTTTATTTAGTTCATTTTCATGAGGTTTGAACAACATTTACAACAAAGAAATCAGTAACGAACAAATACGTTGACCATTGAACCAGTCAGGTCGTTAATGCGACCAAGTCAGCTTTAATAACATGATTAGGTATAGCTGCACCCGTCGAGTATGCAAATATTTTAATAGCCTATTAATGGTTGTAGCGGCTGCCGAGATCAAATATTGGGATTAACATATTGTAATAATAATGTCAACAGTGACATGTATCCCGCAGAGGTCGCGTCCAAGAGTATCGTCGCGAGAATTCTTGCGTCTATATAATGGTACAAATGGTTGATTTTGTGTAGTTTTAGGGGAAATAGTCTCTATCTCTAGTCTAGAACTGTCCATCTATGACATGCTCCATCATCGGCGGCGTTATCACTTACCACCAGGTGAGATTTCGGTCAAATGCCAAACAGGCGAAAAAATGGCTTTTAGAGAAGTGTTTCTATACCTTAGAAGAATTTGTAATTTTTGTATATTCTAATTTGTGTAACTTGGTTTTAAGAACCATAATTTAATGATTTTAAACGACATTTTTTTTGCGTTTTAATTAGAGAATATGAAAAACTTGCTTGCAAATGCGACTTCTCAAAGTAGAAAACGTCGTCACTTTGCTGATATCATGTGGAGATTTTGCTGTTTTGCACTATAAAAATTATAATATAATTTAATATTTATCAACTGAAATTAAATTTTATTTGAAAAATATATATTTACCTAAGCATTGCTTTAATTCTGTGTCAATTTCGCCACCACTTTTGCTTAATTTGTTCATGAATATTAGTGTGTTTTATGAGAGTCTATATTAGCTCTCAACGAAATTGACGTCAGGTTTACTCGTATTGACGTCATTCATCGGTGTATTACGGCCGCTATATGACGACACCAGTATTTTAGGAAACGGTCACAATGAATAATATTTGTGTCGGTTCTTACAATAATAGCATCAAATATTTCAAGAGAGTACTAGAATGACGTACTGATTCAAATTATGTAAATTACTGATAAAATTGTAAAAAGTGCCTTGAATTCTGAGGAATGACATAGAGTGCAAAATTAATATCTTCAACTTCATACTTCTATTTATTTACAATAATATTTCATCCTATCAATGTCAGACAGCCTTAATAGTTGTATGGTTATCAGAATAGGTATGGTAATTTTCATGTCTAAAGTAATTTATTTTTATGTTCGTCGCCATTTGAATAGTATCCATTACGATATTCATTAAGTGTTATTTATGTGTGTTAATTTTATATTAGCTTGAATTAAAAGAGACGTTTGTTTTTAATGGTTTTTATTTATTACAAATTAAAATTTAATTGCTGTTGATATTTTGATGTCGAAAGTTGGATGGTTGATTGGGATGGTTTTAATAATGCTGACTGTTTTGGAAATCGCCTGACATCAGGCGACGCTCTCGCAACATCGGTACGACATTATAACAGCCGCGCAAAATACGTATTTCGCTCGACATATAGTGCCATGATGCTGATCAGTTCTCGCCTTATTTATCACTGCAAGAACTGATCTCTGCACTGCTGACATGCCCTGTAGTTTTACACCGGGTGTTCCTTCTGCTATTAATAGCAACCTCAAATTTTAGAGATACTATGACCAGATCAGATATGACTAGAGTACTCTAGTCATATCCGATTTGGTCAGCTTCCCCTGTTAACAGGGTCACGGTGGTCAGATGGCAATACTCTACTGTAATCGCTCCACCTGATCTGCCAAATCCTGGATCATGTTCAAGGCGGACTCCGAGCCCTCGCGCGAGCACAACCGGGACATTAACGTCAAGATGATCAGATATGACTAGAGTGACCAGTTATGGGCTGTGAGATGATGATAGGGAAGGTCCTTTCATTTGCAAGTAATGTACCTATTTGACGCAGAGTCGGCGGTTGCAAGCGGCCTTTCTAATTGATACTTTATTTACAGCTAACTCAGAGATAGGGTTGGCAGTTAGAATGTTTGAGGCCCTTTTTCATTTATGTTATGAGTTTTAGATTGGGTATTTCTAGATCTAGTTTACCTCATTCCAATTTTTATTTATTTATTCTGTTTTGTTATTATAGTAAATAAATAAATATTTCTTTATTTACCAAATAGAGTACATTTTTCTTATGCTAATTTGAGATATATACATTCGTTGGAAGAACGGTTTAAGGTTTTAACATAAGACCAGGATAATCTAATTCCTAAACTAGGATATACCTGTATTTTAGGAATCAGTAAATGCCCGTGCGTGTTAGGTCCCTATACATATTCTAATCCACTTACATTGTACAACAAAACATCCAAGCTGAATTTCTATTTATATGTAAAAAGTATTTATCTGTATATGGATAGTGTTTGTGAGCGTGTTTCTGCGTGTGTGAGTGTGTGTGTTAGTGTACCTATGCACAGGTAGGAGCCGAATGTGTTAGATCAACACGTTAGCAGTTCTTCAGTTTCCATATAAGTTAACTCTTGTAGCCAGTCTTGCATATTCTTTTTAATTTCACACTACACTGGACTTGTAAACTTTAACAAATGTCCGATGTGAAAGCATAAGAAATTTTTGTAAACAAAAGATCACAAAATAAAACATTTTGCAAACGTTAGCCGGACAAAACATAATTTATGAAATGTCGTACGGCTATTTCCGGACTTCTGCTCATACCGGCTGTGCCGACACCGAAAATACTGCCTTCTGGGATAATCTCGAAGAACCTCTGCAACAGTACTCTATCCTCTGAACGGTTGGTGACTGATAGACTATGTCAACTTGCTAAAAATACAGTTTACTCGATTGTACATTACCAATATTATTCGCAACCGCTTCGCGGCAACCCTGTGGCCGCCACTAAATTCGAGGAGCGGCAAGTTTTATGGCTCGTAATTTAGTATTTATATAATGTGGCTACTAATTTTATGTCTAATTTATTATAATTGTCCAGCGCCTGCCCGCGCCGGCCGACTGACGAATTTATAGACGCGTTTGATCGCCAGATAAAATTAAGTGGGTTGGTGCATTAATGGCGATATGGCGAGTTAAGTGTGCGAGTGGGCGGATCGGAGCTGATCGATGAACTTGGCGGTTTTGAAAAACGAGACGTCGTGTAAATAAATAAAAAATAATAATCTTGGCGGTAATGTCCCGGTTGTGCTCTCGCGTATGAGGGCTCGGGGTCCGCCTTGACGATGATCGATGATTTGGCAGATCAGGTAATTACAGTGGAACGACTGCCATCTGACCTCTGTGACCCTGCTACCAGAGAAACCTGACCAGATTGGATCATGGTTTGGATCAGTCGCAGGTTTGAATGTGCAGGCTTCATCACGATGTCTTCCTTCACCGTAAGAGCATCGGTTAGCATTCAACTAATGCACCTAACTCAGAAAAGAGTCATTGGTACATGGCCTCAGTGGGATTCGAACCCGTACTGGGTTACGAGTGGATACTTACCTTAACCACTCGGCCACAGGAGACGTCGTGTAAATGTTTGTGTGTATTCAGAGAATTCCACTAGTTTCCATAACGAAACAGAAGAACTGTTTCGATGTGGAAAGTAGTGGAATATCATATTATCAGTTAGTTACTAGTATAAAATTTTCATCAGATTCGCACCACATTACATACTACGTTCCACGAGGCTCTGCTGAAGACACGGGAAGATCACGCGCCCTTGTTCGTGACAGGATTATAAGGAAGAGAGGTCGCGACCCTCAGATATGAGGAATTGGAACAGAGGAGGAGGGAATATAAAAATATATTTTTGTTTCAGTCATTTAACGTCTTTAATAAGGTAAATACTGTACTTGAAGATGCTAAATACTGAATTCTATTATGTAACTACTTACTCAGTTATATTAACTACATTGTGGATACTGTCGTACAACCGGCTCTCGAGACTGTTTAACCAGTATCCGAGTACCCAGTGGAAGACCACGGTCAACCTCGGTATTAGGAGGCACACCTTACTAGTGCTGAGCTCGTTGCGGTGGAATTTACTAGTGGTATTTTACCCCTACCTACCCTTTTTTCTTGCTTACAAACTTTCCTCTTGAATCACTCTATATATTGTTAAGAACCTCATTAAAATCTGTTAATCATCATCATCGTCATATCTGCCGAAAGACGCCTACTGCTGGGCATAGGCCTCCCCCAGAGATCTCCACAAAGACCGATCTTGTGCCTTCTGCATCCAGCTGGTACCTGTGATCTTTACCAGGTCGTCGGTCCACCTCGTGGGAGGCCTACTCACGCTCCGTCTTCCGGTACGTGGTCGCCACTAGAGAACATTACGTAGTTTAAAATATCTAACCATACATAGATACAGGCGACGAGAAACAACTTTTCTCTATACTATGTATAGATTGAACCATACTTTCATCGATCTGACAGGGTATGGGTATATTTTACATACCTACTGCACTGTCACGGCTAAGCCGAACACCCGCGTGACAAACGAGCCGCCAGCGCGCCGTCTGTCGTATCGTGAGGTAGCATTTATTTGTCACGCTGCCGTGACACCGTTGCAGTGAGTGGTTTTCACGGCCTCCGATGATTCTTTTTCGTTGACAAAAACGTCAAGGGAGCTTACGTAGCCTGTAGAATTCGTAGTAAACGAAACACGGGTAAAACTTATCCAATCACCGCACTACCATTGCTGAATTTCTTGTTTTGTCAAAGATCGTTATACCGTGGCGAACTAAAGACACAGTGTTTAAATTAGGTAAGAAACAAAAGAAAACCACGAACAAAAGAAAAAGTAAGAATGTTTTTTTTTATTCTAAGTTTTTAACGAGGCTTTAACCATTTTAGATGGCTATGTCAGCGTCATGGGGTAAGAATGATTGTCACAGCTACTGTGATTTCTAGAAATATAGAAAATGTATATAAAATAGGAGACAGGCGTTTATTGTATTCAAATTATGTCGGTATTGTATATGGTGATGATTATATCCTAGTGGATTTCCGCTACCGCTACTGCATCCGTTGTAGTTGCCGTTGGTGTGCTCACAAGTGGCTTACAGAGCCATGTATTTGGTATTAACTTTATGTAATGGTTCCATACCTCCTAAAACGCCCTATGTACAAAGGACTATTCAGAACTACATTTGCTCAGCGATTTATTTGTTATCAATAAACACGTTTACCCATTTTATAAATAAACAGATCTTGGTTACTAACATAGTGCGAGGGGGGGCTTGATGACCTGAAATACAGGGTTTTTGATGACCTGAAATACAGGCTTTTTGCCTAGCTTAGGCATCAGTCTCCCACATTTATTATACCTAAGAAATTAGCATAATGTGAATTGTAAATTACTGGGAGTAAATAAACTTTATTTTATTATTATTTAATTATTATTATTATTCAAATGATGCAGGTATTGTAAATAGTTATGATTATATCCTAATGGATTTCGGCTACCGCTACTGCATCCGTTGTTGTTGTCGTTGGTGTGCTAGCAAGTGGCTTACATAGCCATGTATTTGGTATTAATTTTATGTAATGGTTCCATACCTTCTAAAACGCCCTATTTACAAAGGACTATTCAGAACAACATTTGCTCAGCGGGAACAGAGACTTTATCAAAAGGGCAGCGGCAAAGCAACGCCAAAACAAGGGTTATTTAACATGCCCTAGCGGTGGCAGTAACACGAGTCGAAAAGTTCATTTGTGGACGACGAGGAGACACACGGGGCGATTTGCGACAGGGTATACTGATGAACTATAAAATAATAAAAAAAATTTTTTATAAAGAAATAAATATACTATGCTAAATATAAATGTACATGACATTTTGTAATTTAAAAAATTTTTAATACATATTTATATTAATAGGCAAGCAATTGTTGCGTAGTAACTATCCAGACTCGAGTCCTACACGAGTTAAGTAAAATTATAGTGAACCAAGTTCTCGTGGTCCTACCACAGAAGCTGGACGTGATAGACGAATTCAGCCATATTTTATCGCGCACGCTATCTAACTTCATTTCAAAGCTGCTGCTTCACACGTCCCTCCACATCAGGGAGAAGATGGTGTCCCGCACACGTGATGGGACTCCGAGGATTCTGCAACCGTTACGAGAAAGTACACACGTTTATGGCAAGGGATCTGAAAAAAAAAGAATACTTGGTCTATGGAAAACTCGCTTAATATAGATTAGATTAGATTCATTTATTAATCAATGAAAATAAATGTCCCACAATAAAATCTGCTTCCAACCTAACCCATCCGTGTGTTTCTACCATCACCACCGTCGTTTCCGCTGTCGAGCCGGCAGAGGGCACAAACACGGGCCCCGTTTCCCGCCCAACTGATTGGGCCGTTATTAAAAACTGACACCTGAGGCGGTCGCCAAATTGCGAGTCCGCGTTTCCGTTTCTCGTACCCGTTTGTTTGTTGGTCGGTGGTTCGTATCTCGATGGTTGGCTTTTGATTTTATTTTCGATTTTCGTCGCACTATTTTTATGCGTCAAACAAAGGACGGTTCAGATTGAATGTATCGGGTTAGTATTAATGTATTGCGTATACAGACGGATGCCAGTTTCTTGTTTAATTTATAAATATGTCTGGGTTTTTATTTATTTGTTAATTTGTTGTTTTTCAAGTCGAACATTGTAATTACTAAACAAAAACCTTACCCCCAAAGCCTTTTTCGAGGTGGATCCGCGCGAACTTACACGAATAGGTACACGATCAAACATATATTTTAGTATTTACAATCTATTAGAACACCAGCTATTTGGCATCAGTACCTACGTTTGATCGTGTATAATCAGCGCGAACTTATGATGATCGCAAAATAATAAAAATAGTATATTTTCAATTAGGGCGATATAATGCAATAATTAATTACTAAACACTAAAACGAATTAAAAATAGACGAGCAAAAATTTGTATCGTTGTCGAACCACCTAATGTCAATATAAATATGTCCAGTCGTAGTGAAATCTGCGCATTCGACACTAAGTTTTTGTACAACTTGGTATCAAATGCGCAGATTTCACGAATAACGAAAGGAAAATATTCCGATTATCGCCAACAGACTTGATAGCTAGAAAAATATTTCCGGCGGTATCTTGTATCGGCCAAATACTGTAGAAAGTATCGGTCATTTTGTTGGGATTGTCGTAAACCGCATTTTATTTCTGCCAGCGGTATCGGGTCCCATGGCGCGTGCCGTACACACTAAGGAACCATTGCACTAGAATTTGGTATCTGGATTTTGTGTATTTATGTACCCTTTTGGGTATATACCCAGATGTAAGTACACATCTCTCTTTTCAAAGTGTGTTTAAGTAAGTGGATTGACGAGAATGAAGAAACTTCAATGAAGTTTCAATGTAACCCTGTACGTAGACCAGCGGGGTTCGAGCATGAAAATCATGACATGTATATAAATGTGGATAGGAGCATCAGTAATGCGAACGTAAGAACAGACCGATGAATCGATCGAGAACCAAGGTGATCGAGTCCGACTACATCAAGTAATATGAGAGCAGAGAGTTTGTTAGAGCCGAAACTGTAATGTTTAATTAATTGTGTTTGCGAAATCATGACCAATTATGAGATGTGTTTTAAAGGGTAACGTCACTATGGTTCTGAGTTTAGTAATCTTCCAAAGTAATTTGGAAATTTCTTTCACTAGCAGGAAGCTACGCTATTCTTGAATATCCTAGGGTACTAGTGACCCTTAGAGAATTAAGGCTCTAAGTATGGATCCGATCTACATGGAGTCCGATGTATGGATGTAAGTAGTCCGAAGGTATGGATCCGATCTCCATTGATTTTATGGGGTAATAGTTTCGTTTTGCTGATGCTTATTTGTCCCCATGACAGACAGACAGACATAGGCACAGATAAAAGCAAAGAAACTCAATGGGACAAGATCTCTACATGTTAGAATAATAAAAATACGAATATACCATCACGGTCCAATCGATCCCAGAAACTGTTCAACCAGACCCGTCTTAGGATCCTCATGCAGCAAAGACTTTGGTCAACTTCGTCAATATAATTCTATATTACAAGTAGTAGACCCAGCGCGAATTCATTCGCTCACACCTACTTTATACTTGTCTACCTTTTTTTGCTTATATTTAAACCTTCCTCTTGAATAACTATATCTATTGCTGAAAACCGCATAAAATCCGTCGCGTAGTTTAAATCTAAGCGTACATAGATACATAGGGACAGCCGGCGGAAAGCGACTTTATTTTATACTATGCATAGATGTTCCATGCAAAATTTCGGTAACGTAATATCTATAGGTATATTACAAATTACAATGTTACATATAACATAAAAAAGCAAGGTCCCCAAACACGTACGTAGAACAATTCGATTATGACGCTGGACAAATTACGATGTGTGTAAGTGGCAAAGTTTAATCGATTCCATAGTCTGCGCACTTTTCTTCGCCCTGTGGGCTCGTTACCGCGGCCTGCTTTTTAGTTTTAGTGCTTGTTCGGGTTTATGGCTCCTATATTTGTTTTAAAACACATTAACTCTGTTATAATTCTGTTATAGAGGCTGTTTTCTTTCTATATATTATGCTATGGAGCGTCTGTAATCTAATGGTTAAGATAGGTGAGAGTGCGTTCTAATCACACTGCGGCCATGTACCAAAGACTCTTTTCTGAGTTATGTACAGTAGTTGAATACTAACCGTCGCTTTTACAGTGAGGGAAAACATTGTGATGAAACCTGCACATTTAGGTTGAATATGATAATTCTTTGGATTACAATACAATACTAGTCTGAAGATGTATTTTGTTGTTCATTTTCTAGTTTAATCCCATTGCTGAATTTACATTGGCAGAATGCGTTAGGTATGCGTTAAGAATAGTTGTTTATTATTTTACTGGTGGACCCGGCGCGACTTCGTTCGCGTTCACCTACTTCATCTTTACCTACCCTTTTTTTCTTGCTTACAAACCTTCCTCTTGAATCACTCTATCTATTGATGAAAACCGCATTCAAATCCGTTGCGTAGTTTAAAAGAGCTATGCGTAAATAGGGACAGACGGCGGGAAGTGACTTTGTTTTATTCTCCGAAATCTTAGCCACCTTACAGCAAAAAAGATTTATTTTTAATATTACGATACTCGTACCAATTTTACTTAATTTTTAAATTTTTATTCTTCGTGTTTACTAAAAAAACATACAAGGTACGTTCAAAACCACGTCAATATTTTTTCATAAGTTTTCGTTCCTCATAATTTCTTCACACATTGAGGATAAATCACATATTACAAATATCGAAGCGTCTGTTTGCACTCGTGTTTTAGTGAGCGCTCGCTAATCGCAAGCGAAACTCGATGCTAAGTTGTCGGCAAACACAAGGCGTGTTTACTTTACTCGGTGGTACATGGTGTTGTCATTAAGTACAGGGTGAATTAGCTTAACAACCAGTATTTAGTACTACAATCTTTTTTTAAAGATTAACCCTTCCATACTAGACAGATTGGTTGTAGGAGCGCTTACAAAATGCATATAAAGAACTCTAGTAATTTTCTTTACAACATTGATGTACAAGCCTGTATTATCTATACAGAAATAATTAAGAACTTTATTCAGTTTATTGAACCGCGAAAGATGACATTTTGAATAGACTGTACCATGAACCAGGCAAGGCGTACCTAGGTTTTCGTATACAGAAATTAGACCATTTTATATACGGCAGACAAACAGGCATGCGTCGTCTCCTCTGAAGAGACCTCTAATATACCTCTTGAACGATCCCATGTCATAGTCCAAAGGAAACACTGTGGCTGGGAGCTCATTCCACATCCTTACAAGACGTAAGATTTTCCTAAAGGTTTATTTTTATCATCCTGTAAGTGACAGAATTATTAACGTGTCCGCCATGTGTTTTTAACCCAAATTGATTTGTTTTCGCGAGGCAAATTGGCCAACTCACAAATTGCTTGGCAAATCGTGTACGAAGCGCCTACAACTTTAAGTGGGTATGCTTTGTAACGGCATCACTCACTGTACTTAATAGTTGAGTGGAGTCACAGTTAACAGGATATATTTTTTTATTGATTTAATAGTATGAAGGAGTTATAAGTACAAGAGTCTCCGTGGGCTGGAAAATGGGCTGCAGCGAATTCAATTTTTATATTTACAACACTGCGATCTCCAACCCCAAGCGTGGAGATTATGGCAACAACCTCCCCTCTCGTGGGAGAGGCCCTAAGTCCTGCCGTGGACTGTTATGGGTTGTGATGATGATGAATTTTAAGTAGATTTGGTTTGGGACATTGTTCCAAGCGTCATGTTACCTGGTTTTATAAATCGTTCACTCTATATTTATTGTGAACGTCAACCACATCAAAATTATTATTGTTTTCGTAAGACTAATATTGTTTATTTAAGATCACATCGTAATCGAGACAATAATACACTTATAATAAAGGTCCTTGTTAACTTGAGTTCACTTACTACATCGTAACTTAGGTATACATTATATTTACATAGTGTTGGTGCATTAACACATTCGAGTAAAATACACATTTTACCTATACAACTCCCTATCTAATGCGCAAGAAATTGACATTAAATACATGAATTTACAAACCATTCTCTGAATTCTCAGAGTTTTCTGAGTTCTATTCCACTGGAGACGTATGCAAGATTCTTGGTGATATTTCGACACTAATTTACAAACAAACAGAACTCCCAACAAATGTAGTAGCTGAGCACACACCAACCCAAACTTCCATAGAACTGGGAACGCGATTATTAGACCTTCCACATATGGCAAATATTTGTATTTGTACGTCTTTGTGGCCTATCCGCGGCCTCTTTAGCGAGTGTGTGATAAAACCAGGACATAGCCGACGTTCCCAGAAGGACCGACTGCCAACAGCGGGTCCGAAATTCAAAAATTCTGTTCGGGACACAAATTTGTTCGGCAAACTTCGGGTTATCGGAATGTCACGAAGCGAAAGGGGTTATTATCGGTGTGGTATTGGCTCGCTAACAGGGGACAAAGGCGCCGACGCCGTCCAAACGCGCGGTCTCGTTTTGATGGTTTTTTGTGTTAGTGGCGCAACGATAGGGCGACAGTTTGTCACTGTGAAAAGGATTCAAAATACATATATGGAGAACGCTTTAAAATAGTGTCTGGTATCTAAAATTCCGCGTACAAAAATGGTATACTATAAATGCTATTAACATTCACTGAGTATTTAATTGATCGCACGTCTTTGTGATTAAAAAACAATAAGTTCTCAAATGAAAAACATTGTTACATGCCAAGCTTGTATCACGCATCCTATTTTAATTTAATAAACCTAGGAGCGGTCAGAGTTATTATCAAGATAAATCAAACGAACCCAAGCTCTATGGGCATATTATTCGTAGTTTATCAAGAATAGTATCAACAAATTACATCAAAGCTTCGACAAGAAATCTCTTTTTCTATTTTACAACAAACAAAAACCCCACAGACAAAACCTAAACACCTACTCTACCGTACCTTCGACCGTCTCTACATTACGTAGAGTCACGTGGAAACGCTAACGGTCATATAAACAAGCCATCAAACACGATAACTGCTAGAGACGCGAGAGTTGCACGTGATAATAAAGCTAATAAGTTAAAAGGCAATTTGATTAGCGTCTCGGTAGAGTCGGTAGAATTGAATTTTTGACGATGACGTACGAGACTGTTCGGTACAATGGAAATGTAGAGACTGTGAGGGTGCTGTGGGTTATCCTACGTAACTGAGTACAAGATAAATTCCACTTAGTAACGATAGTAGACGTTTAAGAGACCAAAAAAACGTTGGACTGCCTGTGCACAACCTGGAACTAAAATAAATATTTTTAAGCACCCAAACATCGACTTTTCGATTCGATTTGGCGATAGTACTTACATATGTGGGTTCTAGTATAAGTAAAAAAAATACGTGTGGCACTCGGGGACTGCCGCGGTAAAGCTATTGTATAGCATTTTTTATCAACTTATGCAATTATAATTATTCATTTATTTTATTTATGCAGTATTTTTTTTCGTCTTGTGTGTGAAAGAGATAGAATCAGTTACGAGCAGCTAGCAGCTAGTTTACACGCATACGTCTAGTCGCACGCACACAAACACCGTGCCGAAGTCTGCCCAACTGAAACGACGTTAGACGATGCACGGCTTTCAACGCCGCACCGCTGTGCCGGTCGGAGTGGGGGGTGTTAGGTTTTTTTCGTTACGGAATTTCTTGATTTGGTCGCCGCGCTCAAAGCCCGCGATAAAAGCTATGCAATAGCTTAAAAACTGGTCTTCTTCTTTCTACTCGATGATGTAGGATGACCTACGGCGCCCTCACTGTCTAGTAGTAGAGTATGTCGATTTCAGACCTCTATGGTTTTTTGTTGCGGGGCCTTTAGTAGTGTTTTTAACGGAAAAGGCCCACTAATTCCCACCACTGAATCTCCTGTTTTGTCCTGAATGTAGGTTCTTAAGGCAATACAAGTACTCACTCGCCAATCAAGAGATGTTCCAACATGAAAATGAGCATAAATAATAAAAATAATAATCATCTTGGCGTTAATGGCCCGGTTGTGCTCTCGAGAACGAGGGCCCGGGGTCCGCCTTGACCATGATCCAGGATTTGGCAGGTCAGGTAATTTTACAGTGGAGCGCCTGCCATCTGACCTCCATGACCCTGCTACCAGGGGAACCTGACCAGATTGGATCATGGTTACACATCCAGTCGCCTGAATGTGCAGGTTTCATCACGATGTTTTCCCTCACCGTAAGAGCATCGGTTAGTATTCAACTAATGTACATAACTCAGAAAACAGTAATTGGTACATAACCGGAGCGGGATTCGTACCCGGGACCTCTGGCTTACGAGTCGGATACTGTAACCGCTCGGCCACCGACGCTTACTGAAAAACATGAAAATTAGCATGAATACTATTTATGTAAGTGGAATTTTATTGTAAATTTTAATGAATCTACAAAGATTTGGTAATAAAAATTATAGGCGATGTAATTTTAAGCTTTGTAGCTTTATCTCCGTCTTTGTGCTATTTTGTGCATAAAGTGTTAAATAAATAAATACCGGCGCAAAATGTTCACGGGGGAAGGCAGACACAGTTACCAGCACTATATTACTTATGTATTTAAACTAAAATATCTCTTAATTTTTATTTGTATACAAGCTTTTGCCCGCGGCTTGGTCTGCGTGGAAATCGTTTTTAGAGCAGTTTATCTTTTCTCCGAGCGACCATTTTAAATGACCTCCCTAACGTAAAAAAGCTAGTACTATGGAGAAGTCAAGCTGTATCTCTGGTTCTACCCAGCCGAATTAGATGAAACATGGCCTAAATTTTAAGTTGGACCCTAAACTACCAAACTGTGAAAACCCCAGTTAAATCCATTTGGCGTCATTTCCATATTGTTTATAGTTTAACTGGTTTATTATGGCTTTACATTAGGTATTCCAGTTTTTAATTTTTAATAGCTACACAGCAAAACAAGTTTCATTCAAATACGTCCAGTAATTGGAGATTAGCGTGTCTAAATAGACAAAAAGACGTACGCATAGCATTTTTTATCACGTTATGCAATTATAATTTTTATTTATTTTATTTATGCAATATTTTTTATTCTTTGATATTAACCATATACATACACGTTAAGGTTCAACTAGTCGCGGGCTCGAACTCACTCGTAGACGCGGCCAAAAGCCACGCTGTCTCTAGCATTGTGTCTAAAAGAGATAGAATCAGTTATGAGCAGTTAGCAGCTAGTCTACACGCATACGTCTAGACGCACGCACACAAACACCGTGCCGAAGTCTGCCGAACTGAAACGACGTTAGACGATGCTTTCAACGCCGCACCGCTGTGCCGGTCGGAGTGGGGGGTGTCAGGTATTTTGACGTGATAACGTCTTATAAATCGATGGAGCCGGCTGCACGCACGAAAAAACATGACTCATGCGTCGTTACCGTCGTTACCTCGCTCTGAGGCTTGAAGTGCAAGCGAGAGCGCGGAACGAGCGAGAAAGAGGCACAATCGGCCTCCGCGTTCAGCAGCGTTCGGCAGCGTTTGACATCTGTCTCTCTCCTACTTGAGTGAACGATGCGTCCGCGTGGACAGCTGCTATACAATAATACATTTACATGTTTTCGTCAAGTACGAAGTTATGACGTTATCACGTTCAACTATCGTCAGTACACCGACTTTACAGACAACAAATTTTTTCGTTACGGAATTTCTTGATTCGGTCGCCGCGCTCAAACCCCGCGATAAAAGCTATGCAATAGCTTAAAAAATATTCTGTTACAATTTCTTCATCGCCCTAAATTATTTTATTTTTACTATTTTAATATATGTATAAATAATAGGTCCAATCAACTAATCATAAACCGCTCCAGTTTTAAGTAATTGAAGAGAATATTTTGTATTTGTAGCTTAAAATATATCAGAATTCTAAGTTTAGCTACTGAATACGCCGAAAATGCATGTCGTTATAGGACCCCAGTTAATTGTAATGCAACTCGCTCTTGGCCCATTGTAGGAGCCGATAATGGCTCTAACAACGTCTGTTTACCGCGAACGCCTCTAGTAACAACCGTTTCGAGTGTGGTCTGAACTAGTGTTGGCCACATGTCGATAGTTATTAACAATTTATCGATGAAGAATCGAGCATATTTAATGATATTGTCATTAATTGAACGGGACATGTATTTAATGCTTATGGATTTGTAAATTATTATTTGGAATATCAATAAAGACTAATTAATTTATAGATTAATTACAACTGGAGCAGTTCATAGAATTGTTAAATAAATTACAACTACTCTTTCTTGAAATTGTTAAGTTATTTGTGTCATCAATTCCTATTGTTGTTATTAAATAAATATTCGTGGACAAATTCACACAGCGCCATCTAGCCCCAAACTAAGCAAAGCCTGTGCGATGGGTGCTAAATAACCGATAAACTACTTAAATACTATTTTAAGTACATACTTATTATACATAGAACACCCAGACCCGTAACAGAAATTAAAATTCATCATTTATATTTCTGCCCGGCCGGGAATCGAACCCGGGACCTCTTGCGCGGCATGTTGACCACTGAACCACTCAGGTCGTTAAATATTATTACATCAGTATAGCGATGATGATAAGTACTTTCGGTTTCCCATGTCTTTTTCTCTTCTCGTATCAACAGATTCCCATCTCTATGGAGACCTATGTCTTAAGAATCCCAATTCTATAGATTTTCTTTTTATCAGAATCTCATGATACATGAAAACCAACTTACTAGATTAACATTTATCGAACTTGTTAGTCGATATCGATAAACTATTATTTCGCCCACCACTGTGGTCTTCGGAGGTGAAATTCAAATTTCAGCCACTCATTATCACAATCGACGCGTAAACTTGCCAAGGCGTTGTTAATTCGACCAAATTGAAGTTACCATTGATGATATGGACTCCACAAATAGACGGAACACGACTCTAACTGATGGCATAATGATGGTAATTGGCAGAGTAAATGTTGGTAACTGTTATCATCGGCAGTCAGTTAGTCGGTAAAGAGAAATCGATAGTAATTGGTTGTTTAGGAAAAAAATTCTCATAACGAGCTAGTCAACGAGATTGTGCGTTATTGATAATAATTATCATCTTAGTCGAAGGACGTCCATTATTTAACATAGGTCACCCCTCAACGCTCCCACACAGATAAACTTTGTGCATCTTGCACACATCGGCTGTATCTCTATTTAGAACTGATTTATCCATATCTTAGCGTTAATGTCCCGAATATGCTCTAAAGGTCCGGGGTCTGCCTTGACCCATGATCCAGGATTTCGCAGATCAGGTAATTACAGTGGTGCGACTGCCATCTGCCCTCCGTGACTATGTTAACACAATCAGACCAGATTATTTATCTCATATTATATAGTGACAAAAACTCGTTAAAAATGATTATTACACTTATTAAATTATTTAATACTAGTCTTCTGTCACTACTTACGAGCAGACCCACCCACCGTGATCCCACCAGTTGAACAGCTGTAACTGTCGCCCATAACCAGCGTTGCCAGATCGTACCTTTTGGTACGATTTACGTACTATTTGGCCGACTGTCGTACCTTTGGCGTACTTTGCTCCACATCGTACTATTTAGTACGCTTTTGCAAAATGCTAAATTTAACTGAGGGGAGTAGTCACTTTGTATTTCCTGTCCGCAAAATACCGTAAAATAATGGAAGGAGGGGTTGATCTTGACGTGTTTTTGCTCACTGGCACTACCGGCGAGTAAATAAGGTGTTGTCTTGGCTAATAACGCCGTTTTATTGGCTACAGACCTCCCCCCCCCCCCCCAAGACCGATAAAATAGAAGAGAAGGTAAACCGTACCTTTTTAGCCATTTTCGTACTATTTTAGGAGCCCGGACGTACTTTTTTGGAAACTACTGCTGGTAACACTGCCCATAACATCTCTTATGTATAAAAAATGCAAAACCGCATATACGCATTAGGATTAGATCAGTAAATACCTCTAAAGTTGAAACGTGACATCCCCAATAAGCGAATAAATATTCAATAAAGGTCTATATCGAGTAACATGATATATCGTGACGCTCCAAGCCCCGCTCCCTCTAGCAGTAGATTTATCGACATGTAAATCACTTTAATTGGCGACCATGGACATTTTTTAGTGTAATTGGCAGCTTGGCTATTTTTCATACGCGAGCTCGGATTTTTTCTCTGCTGTATTTACGGACGTAATGGTGGTTTTTGGTTAAAATTTATGGATAGGTATAATTATGTATGATAATAAAGACTATGGTACTTGAAAATTACTTGACTCACTACAAAATAGTATGAATCATCAGCAGACGTAGCAATTGACTATTGGGCTTGATTGTGTCAGATTTATCTCAGCTGTAGGATGTCCAATGCTGGAGTGCTGGACATAAGCCTACCCCCACAGAAAGACTTTATGCCTCTTGCATTCTTCAGTTATCTACGACCCTTATAAAGCCGTCCAAATAAAATTAAAAAATAACGGATTGGTGTCCGGTAGAGTAGAATTATTTTAAAAATTGATTTCACAAAATTGCAATTGCATAGGAACGTAAAATGCAAATATAACGTCACATGGTGCTAGCCGGCCCTGAGTCTGTTCGATCAGTCTTAGGGTCTCCAGTGGACGACCTTCGTCAACCTCGCTTCGCCGATTGGAGGCACACCTAACAGGTGGCGTGCCGAAGTTCGATAAGCCTTAAAGCACGAAACAATCACCAGGTACTCAATAACCAAGTGCGTTGTTTAACTTATCGGTCTCACACGCTGCCACTAGATTATAGTCGATATGTATGTAGGTCGATATTTAAAATATACTAGCAACGAATCGCAACGGCTTCGCACGGGTTTTCTCGACTTTTCCTTATGCATGTATTAAACATAAATCTCCAGGATGAAATTCTCTAACTGATGGTAAATCCGCATCAAAATTGGTTGCATGCATCTGTATACAGACAGACAGACGCGGAGAGCGACTTTAATTTTTACTATGTACACCTACACCGCTTGTTCGTCTTCCATCAAAACGATATAGGGTCCAATTATTTTTGTGCGCAAAATGCAACAACTTATCCGAACCCTTGCCGTTTGTTTTAAATCCGCCCACACACGTCCTGGCCCCCATAAAACATTGTCGGGCACAGAGTTAGCGATCTACAGTACCTGGTGCGTCGTTTATCATCTGCTCTTGCACTTTACGGCGGCATCGCGTGTCCTAGGAACATAAAGAGGCTATGAAACCATCAGTTTATGGGGGATATATAACATGGTGTAGGGATGGGACGGTGGGGAAGTTGGTCTAATTAGAAAACGGTAGGAATAAGGCCAATAACGACGTGGTACACTGCTTGTTTAGATTTTAATCGTATTTTAGTTCATAAGTCACTTTAAAGTCATTTTTGGCGTAGTAATCTGTTTATTCACATTAGGTAGATTTCAATCTGGTTTATCAATAAATACCCTAAATAAATTAATGTATATAAAGCAACTAAGATACATAATACTTAATGTGAATTAAAAATAACTACGCTCAGAAATACCACAAACGTTTCTAAAACTTACATTACTACGCTTAAATTACTACATTACACAAATTATCTACATAAAAATTAAAAAAAATATTTTGTATACATATACTTTAGTTTTATTTCTCCAAGACTTACCTTCCACGTTTAACAAACTGATTTGAGTATAGTGTATTGGAAAATTCACAACAGAAATGAACACAATTTTCTGACCTACAAAGGCCTGAAACTGAATTTAGCCAATTCAGGGCTCAAAAAAGTAGACATGGTACGAAGCCCTACGCCAAAGACAGTAAGGATGAAACCTAGAAAGATTTTCCATCTACACCACCTACATAAATTGACATCATCCTACGTCATAATCCATACCATACTCTAAAAACATCATAATATCAGAGACCGAAACAGCACAGTGTTGGTCTTGAAAATTTATTTAGACTAAAACCAAAACCAAAAGGAAATTACTCGACCAAACCTATCCTACACGGCCCCAGGGTAGCGTCTAGCTAATTGCACATCAGGTCGCTATTCACTTATTTACACAGCTCTAATGACATAATGAACTAACGATAACGCGCCTCAGTTAATTATATTATTTAATAGCACGGAAAATTATTTGAGAACTTCATGCTTTGTCGGATTTAGAATAGCAAGCTGTTGAGTAAGAGAAGTTGTTTATTATTATTAGTAAGTAGGCATAAGCATTCATTGGTCTGCCACGCAAGAGGTCAGAAAAGTGCTATATACGAGATACTAAGTATGTATTTAAAAAGCGTATAAGTAGTTTGTCAGTTGTCTAACACCCATAACACAGACTTTGGGGCTATATGGCGCTGTGCGAATTTGTCTACGATTATTTATTTATTTATTATTCGTGTGCATGGTTGTCTATTCACGAATGTAAAAAGTACTAAATAAATACGTTTTAAAAATTGACTTATGGTGTATTTATTTATAACTCTTTATTGTACATACAAGGACAGTAGGAAATTGTTACAGTAAGACAATATAGTACAAAGGCGGTCTTATCGCTAAAAGCGATCTCTTCCAGACAACCAATGTGTATGTTACGGTCTAATGTGTACGTGACATTTTATTAAGGCGATATTGGGAAACTTCATCTCAAACAAACAAAATTATTGTCACCAGCCTATAATTTCTTCTGACATACTATACCTAAGCAAATTTACACACAAACCTTTATCCCATAAAAATTCATCTAAAAACACCATAAATCCAATTAAAACAACCCCACTACAATTCGTATGTAATCTAAAAAAATCCTAGCACAAAAACCTTGAACCTCCACGTGCTTTGAATAAGCCATCGATCAATTAAACCTCCACCACTTATCATGCCATCACGAAAGAACGAAAAAAAAGGAAAAGAAACTCACGAATTCATTATACAAAAGCATTAACAAACAAATGTTCACACTTAACCTTTCTTTGGTGCTGATATGCATCTCTCAACCGATGTTCATTATGAGCCACCTTGGTTTACTGTTGTTCACTTATAGTAATTTTAATACACATTCATTTAAGGATTAAAATCGCCTAATCAGCTTGCAAGGTTAATTTTGCAGTTCCTTTTTATCAATTTTATAAAGATGCGGCTGTTTGTTTGTTGGATCTTATAAATGAGGCTCCTGTGAACGATGTGGGGAATTGTAATCTTCTTGTGTGTCTTTAAAGTCAGATTTTCAGAGTTTAGATAGCCGAAAATGATTTTACATACCTACTATAATTATATTTCAGCCACCGAGCAATAATAATTTATAGGATTTCCAGGCTTAGTTCTCACAGAGCAACACATATGCAGTTCTGCCATTTTGTTGCAAGAAACCTTATGTGTCTGATGGCACACTGGCGAGGCGACTACACTGCATTTGGAGAAAATTAACTTACCTATGTAAATGCATGGCGGTAGACGCACTGTCGAGCAATTTGCGATGCTACAAACTCACCGTCACGACGCAGCCTCCTAAGAAGCGTGGCCTAGGCCTAAGCTGTGCACGAGACATATATGTTACAAGCGACAGTTCCCACTTACCATAAGATTCGTTTGCCACTAAACTCTATTAAAAAGAAACCCCGTATCCCTCCTTCTGTTAATCCTCACATTACGTCACCGGCTATCACGAATGCACCCACGAAGCCAGCCCATACATCTCCCATCCCACCGGCGTAGTGCGGCATCGGAGTGTCGAGTGAAGCGTTTAATTTATGTTAAAAATGCCTCGCAGCCGCGCGATCAGCTGATAAGGGGAGATTAATCGGCGTCCGACGGGGTTAAAAAATTCGACGACAACCGAGCGGTGTGGTACGACGACTCAGGACTAATGGCTGGGATGAAGTGACCATCGTTTACTGTCTGGGGAATGTGGGGTTAGCTGTGTTTGAGCGCTTGCGAACTGCATCATTCGTTATCCTGAGGTCTGGCTGTCTGTTCGTTGTCTTCTCATAAACCGCGCAACGGATTGTGATGCGGTTTTCACTATGATTTAGAGAATTTCTTTTTATAATAATCATCTTAATGTCCCCTTGACCATGATCCAAAACTTGGCAGATCCGGTAACTACAGTAGAATGACTGCCGTCTGAGCTCTGCGACCCTGACCAGATTGAATGTGCAGGTTTCATCGCGATTTTTCCCACACCGTAAGAGCATCGGTTAGTGGTACATAACTCAGAAAAGTCTCTTATTGGTGTATGGCGGCAGAAGGATTCGAACCCGGGACCTCTCGCTTACGAGTCAAACCCCTTTACAACAAGTCCACCGATGCTCCTATATTTTTATGTGGGTATAATGCATGATACTATAACAAAGAAACCTTGAGCCACCCATGTATCTTGTATAATCCAAAAAAAATGCCGTTCGAATTAGATACAGTATCATTTCTATGACAATTTACGCACTAGATGTGAAAGTTTTGTCCGAGTTTTCTGAAGTCCATCAAGTTTAAACAAATTTTGATTGTGATATTTAGATAGTTCTGCAATTCAAATCAAGTGTTTCTTAAACGGGACGCACCTCGATGATCTATTCCATCGAAATAGCCTCATTTCGATGCAATAGAGTTATTTGGATGGTTATAGAGGGAACCACAGCGATTGCACTCGCAGGAACTTCAAGTAAAATAAATTCCTACTAGAAACACGTAAAACAATCAAAATAAATTATAGCGCCGCCATTATTAGCGCCATTTTAAAAGGCACGATCTACGTTATCATGATGTAAAAAAACGATGGAAAAATAAAAGGAACATAAATTATCCGGCCACCGCCATAACTATGTGACAAGTCAAATTTGAACTAATGAGTGTCGTTCTTGTCAAAGCGTTGCGTGTCCAAATGCAATAACTAAAATGGATAAAGTCCACTGTTAATACATCCACGTCATATTCATACAATTTTATGCCATAAAAACTCGCTGCTAAGCAGTATAATGGAGTGAACTAGTTTCATAACAGGACAGTCGCCGTAAAATAAAAGAATAAAGTCATATAATTACCAACAATGCTGATACATTATCTCGGACGGTAGCCGACACTATAAATGGCTGTTTTATCTCTTTTTTAATAATTCTAATGACCACTGGCAGGTTAAGTGATGAGGGCATAAAGGAAAAAGAAATGACAACTGTATAGTCGTGTGGTAATTACTTTTGTAAACGTAAATTAATAGTGGGGTCAAAAAGACCATAAACCGCACAGGGCTGTGTTTCTGGTAATTTACAGATGGTTAACATTTTATTACACATAATTATTTTACTGTCTCTATATAGGTACCTACATGGTTTTGTAAGGTTACTTTGACATTTAGTTAATAACTCGAAATTAACATTGATAGCATTTTAAAAATAATAACAGGGATAACTTTAATATAAATACTTATCTTAAACAAACAAGTACCAATTACGACGTGAATGAAGAGATGATATTTTGTTCTTCATAAAGTAAATTGCTAGAGTTATACTTCAAAAAACTAAACACAGTTAAAACTGAACTATAGACAATTTCAAAATTAAATACCTACCTATATTATTAAGTTGGCAGAATCGATGACAGCGGCGCTATTGATGACAACAAAATGGCGACACTTAAGTACAGACCTACAAGGATCTTTTGATACTTGGATGAGGGCGTGGTTGTCAAACACCAACTGTCTGTCAAAAGTGACGCTTTACAAGATGGTGGCGTTAGTTCTGATTTCGACCATGTGCCAAAAGATCCTTGTAGGTCCATAGTTCCAGTTTGTGGCGCGGTACTGCCAATATAATATTTAAGTATAAAATTTTGAAACAGATTATATTGCGCGTAAGGTAAGTCTGCACATAAATTGTATAGCGTTCCTGTCATTCAGATTCATGTATTGCCCAAAGTGAATACAAGTACATTTAAATACCTAACACTAAATACAGACAAAAAATGTGTATTCATTTAGGGTTCGTCAATAATAATAAGCGACACAATATAATTAATTGAAACATAATAAAAATATTATTACTCTGTAGAAAAGGAGTATAGGATCAAAATGTCAACTAAAAAACCAACGGATATAAAAAAATAAAATAATAGAAATGTCCAAATTCTAAATTATTTTTGTTGGTAGTTGTTACGGGCCATGGGGAGTTGTTGTCTGTCTGAAAAATGTTCCTATTTAGGCCACAAGAAAAATTATCTAGCACACAGTTTACATACAAAAGTTCTGTGAAAAATGTGATATCGCTGGTGCGATGTCTAAATATGTACTAGAAGTAAGTACACGCGATATTACATAAAGCTAACAAAAAAACGACATTATTAGCCCACAATGTGCATAATGATGACACCATATCGCAACAGACCTACAGACAATCTGCTACACTGTCTGCTCTAGAAAATTAATGTGTTATGGGCTCTGTTTTTGTGTAGATCATTTGTTTGTTCACATTTATGACTTGTGGATGCAGTAAAGGCATTCTAATTTATTCCTCCGATATTCTGCATAAACATTACGTCCCACAGCTTTGGTTGCGACAGATAAAATTAATAGCATGTATTTTCTAGTAATTTACATGATCCTATCAACGTCGGGATTATTATTCAAATTAAATACGATTATTTGTGGTATTAATGTTTAATTTGAAATTACTGTATAATTATGACATAAGTAGGACTCCATCAGGACTGAGGAGTATTGCGTGGCCTTAGGTTTACATTGCCAGGCAAAAATAGCCAATATTGCGTAACTAGTTGAGGTCCAGCTCGAAAAAATGTACAGGAAAGATGTTGTAGTTTAGTGTGCTCATTGTAATACTACATGGATTTATACATCCTGCTTACACGGTAGATGTAAGAAATTGATTATGAAACCAAAATGTCAATCCCAGGCTTGTGAGTAAAGCAATTTTAAAATTAGATCTCAAATAAATAAACCACATAACATACAAAATGTTAATAGTTTTGCTATAGGTAAATTGGTTATGATGCCGCTGGATATCAATGTCATCATAATTAACTAAAAACCCTGACTACTATTAAAAACTAAAAAAGTACAAACAAGCAGACTAATGTAAGTAAAAAACCAAAACATAAAATTTTGGAGAAGCCTTAATTTAGAAACATTACCCTCTTTTATGTCGCCGCGCAGGTGGGTAAGAAATGAAAACATGTCGACTACCACTGTGCAAACACACTCGAAGATCAAGAGAAACCGCGGCCCCAGGAAACCACCCCAAACTCAAAACCAACCTTAAATTGTCTTAACGACTCATCACAACCTGAACAAATAACCCGCAAACTGTCACCACTTTTTCAACATCCCCAATAATCGAAGATTTACGCCTCGTAAGTGTCAAAATAGCCAACCGAAATATCCCGCTAAGCCCGGAGTTACCGTGACACACGATTGGCGCAGTCGACGCAGCCGCTGGCATTTATAATCTGTGCGCTAAACCGGCGTATGCGCATGTTTTGACAGCTTAATACCGGATCTGGATGGAATAGAGTAGTCTATGCAGAGGGTTTGCAGAAGTAATTTAAATTATGAATCTAAAATACATATTAATATTATGGATAAGGCAAGGTAGCAAGCGCAATTATGTTATGGGCGACATTAACCGCTTATTATGATGTGGACTGTCTACTCGTTTGTCACTGCATAGAAGAAATAGCACACAAATGCAAGGACCACATTACATTTCGGGATTAAGCATCGCTGCCAAATTTCATCAAAATCTGTTCCGTAGTTTTGGCGTGAACGAGTAACAAATAACAATCCATATCCTTACTTTTCACTATTATGATATTACATAGTAGGATTACGACTAACTCGGCCACTTTCTCAATCGTGCGTTATCAAAGATTTCCGACGTTTTTCGTAAATAGTAATATCAATTACGAGAAAAAAAATAAAGCAAGCAATCCTCACTAACTCAGAAGATGCGATCATTGATCTATTAGTAAGCGAACTCGCTTTTAACTACGTAGAGAAATGCCAACATTATAATTACCATTGATTCCGATCGGCGGTCGTCTCCGCTATCCACAACACGATCTGCTATCTACTGTCATATCTACCCATTTGCATACAATGTCTACTCTGTGTCCGACGCTGTTGCCACAGGAAGCGGACTTAAGGCGATTACATCTCGCAACGAATGGTGTGACTAGGCCCTCTGGCTTGCATGTCAAAACTTTGTATAGGGACTGCTTTTTGTTTAGTTATAGCAGAGTGAAGTTTAGTTTGTAATTTCTCATAGGCGCGTGAAAATAGGCCAAAACTTTGCCTTGAAACCCTGTTGTGCACCAACTGATTATTTATATTGTTAATAATAACCGTACCGTAGGACCATGTCAGGACTATAAAAAGTAGAAAAATGTGGCCTCCACCTGCCACTACGGAAAAAACGCATAAAATTATGCACCTAACATCGTAGGACAATCGTCGAATTAAACTGATCGTGATATGACAAAGCAGATCGTTTGCTAAGAGGTTTCGTTTCGAGATCGTTAGGTTAGGTTAGTGTTGTTCCAAAGCCCAGAGGAGCCACCGTCAACTTAAGACCGTGTCGACGTGTCGAAATGATCAATGCCTAGGACATAATATAATTATGTATGCTGGGTAAGCTGGGTAGAGGTGCTAAAAATGTATTTACTTATTTAAAACTTCATGCACTTTTACGTATAATGGCGTATTTGAAGCTTTATAGCAAGCTGACAGCCGAAATCTGTCAATGTAGAATCACAGGGAGTCGATATACTTACCAATGTATGTCGGGGGCACACAATCAAAAGATGTGGAAGGCTTTCAGAAAGCTATTATATCCCGCAATACTACTGCAGTACTAGTATATCTGAAAATTAAGAGCGTCGGTAGCCGTGCGGTTGAGTATCCAACTCGTAAGCGAGAGGTACCGGGTTTGAATCCCGCTGCGGCCATATACCAATGACTGTTTTCTGAGTTATGTACATTAGTTGAATACTAACCGATGCTCTTACGGTGAGGGAAAACATCGTGATGAAACCTAAAAATTCAGGAAACTGAATTTGTAACCTTGATCCAATCTGGTCAGGTTCCCCTGGTAGCAGGGTCACGGAGGTCAGATGGTAGTCGCTCCACTGTAATTACCTGATCGCCAAATCCTAGATCATGGTCAAGGCAGACCCCGGGCCCTCGTTTTCGAGACCACAACCGGGACATTACCACTAAGATGACTAGTATATCTGAAAATCATGATGGCGCTGTCAACAAAATATGTCAAATGAACGTAAAACCCTGAATCCGCACCTGTCCAGTAAGTGGAAACAGCTCGCACGATCATAAATATTGTGATCGCCACAAAATCTGCATAAATATTCCGAATCGATCGGTAATTAAAATCGAACACATTTTTAACGGCTCCACTTCGAAATTTATTATGAAACTAATTTATGTACATTCACTTTACAACCGCTGAATACTGAATAAGTTTAGTAATTTATTAAACGCTGTCAAGTTTCGTCTTTTATGGGGTTTTAATTAAATTAAATACACTATGACTTAGTCTAGAAAAGCCTTTAAGTAATTGAAATAAATCTCTGTTATAACATATATCCTTTGTTTAAATATGTTAAACTTGTTGTGAAGGAGACATGGCTCCTTCGAGTAACTTAACTCCCCACTCAGGTGGGACTAGACAGCCCACCCGATGAGAAGAGGTAACTGTAACTGCCCATAACATCGGCGATTCATATATTGAGGTCGCAGGCAACAAAATGTAGAACCGCAGGTGCGTTGTTGTTGTTTTTTACTTGTTAGTTTAATTAAAGTCATCGACATAGAATTAAAGTCGCATAACTGAAATAGCAAAGAGCAGGACGCAGCTCGAGATGGACGGACGACCTTGTAAAGGACGTAAAGAGGAGGATAACTACAAGAGGCACAAAGTCGATTGGTGTGAAGAGGCACAAAGTTCTGTGGTGTGAAAGGCGTGGAGGAGACCTATGTCCAGCAGCGACTGTCCTGCGTCTGAGATGATTGTAGTGAAGATGTAATAAATTTAAATTCTAAAAATTCACTGTATCGTACATACCTTAACACAAAATAAGTTTTAATACAATTTATTTAATTCTGTAGAAGTTTTAATACGATATATTCCTCACCTTGCATCATGCCCCGAATATCAACTAACTGCTGTTAACGTGTCATTCAAACGTAAATTATCTCTAAGATGACATAATAATAAGAAACAGACTTAAGTAATTCAATACAAATAGAACAAACTCGAAAAATACACCTAAATTTACATTTCCTTCACAATAAATAAAGAAACAAAAAGTTATAAATCTGGCTATCACAAGCTCAGCATTTATACAAGGAATAAATACCTGCGTCTTCCAATATATTAAGTTAAACCCACACGATCATTATCAAGTAAAGTTACTAACCCGAAATGGGTTCTATTAACTACCCTAAAAACCAGCCACCGTATAAGTTACATAACAATTAACTCACAACGAGTTAACTGTCGTTGTAATTCACAAAACCACATTAACACACGATTAACATATAAATGTTTTCTTTAGAAAGCGTTAAGTATTATAATTTGGATGTCTACTGAATGCTAAAAGACTACTTACGCATATGACTTATACGGAGTTGTTTACTAAAAGTAGAAACTTTTCTTCTACTTTACTAGTAAGTAAGGTGGAGTTAAGTAAAGCTAATATAGAAGTAAGTGGCACTAAGTTCATGGAAACAAATTAGAACTTGAAGTCTGAATGAAGATTTATAGGTATATCTAATTAGTCTTACTTACTAATAAAAAAGTCGTTGATTATGAGCCGTGTGGAACTCAACAAACTTATCTGGCCCAATGTCGGCATCGCTGTTGTTGAATTTAGTATTGCCGCCAAATGGTATTTCAATAGGCGAGACTTAGTACCTGTTTTCGTCACCTGGCCATATAACCATATCTAGTTACACCGTACACGGCCTGTGCACTGCTACAAACTTATCTAGCCCAATATGGGGGTCGCTGTTGTTGAATTTAGTATTGCCGCTAAATGATATTTCAATTGACGGGGCTCAGTTCCCGTTTTGGTCACCTGGTTGGATAAATTTGTGGTTATGTGTGTTTGTGGTGATCTTTATGTAAGCCAGGAAGTAAAAGGATGATACTATCATGCCATGCATCATACATTTTGGTACAAATTTTGATGACACCGAAAAACACTGTCGCCCTCTCCTTCACGTTCATTTCATGATCCTTGTCGCACTGTAGCCAGTAAGCGGCTACCGCGCCTGTCAATCTGACAGCTGTCACTTGCAACCGCGGTTCCCGATTAACATATTCCGCAACTGCAGGAAGGTGGCAATTACGACAACCAGTTTATGCAGACACTTGGCTGGACCGTGACTGTACAGGCTTCAGACAAAGCACTCTAGTAGTAGCCTACAAACTTCATAAAAAATGTAAGAATAATTCTAAGGTGATAGAAATGTTAATGATCTTTCATGTAATATTTCAATGTAATAAAAAGCAAAAATGGACTTAAGGTATAAAAAATTATAAAATAATAAGGTATAAAATATATAGGTAATGTCAAGACTTGTACTTACAGTAGCTGCAAAGTGAACGAACACATCAGGCTTAAATTTTAATTGTATGGTCGTCCCCTCTTTTCACTCTGTGGGTGAGGTCAACATCAACCCACAATTCAAATCGCTGATAATTGAAACTTGGATAAGTATTAGAGCCTGGTTTAATATACCGCATACGAATAAAAATTATATTTCTTTTTTATTCTTTATCTTTTTTATATTCACTTAGCTACTCATTATTCCTCATCTATCATTTCTCATCGGATAACGCGTGACAAAAGATCATCTAAGGTGGTAACTGCTAAGTCTAGTTCATAATTGTCTTACTCACAATAACTATACATACTGTAACTCTAAACTTCGGAGAATAAAAAAAAATTGTCACTTTACATATGAATGAGCTCGCTAACCTTCGCTTTGGAACTAAAATAACCTATTTCTAGCACTTATTTCGTTATGTTACGTTTTTGCGACGTCTAGGCGGTTATTCATCATGTGAGGCTGTAACAGTATAATTGCAAATGAATTATGAATATTTACAACTGTCGTTTCGATGTCAAAAGCCTGAATGTCTGACACGGGTGACAGGCGGTAGCGACAAGGCCTTGTTAGTTATTTTTACTTTTAATATACCCTGGCATAAAAATGTGTCAGGTAATCTTGTATCAGCTGTTTTGAGGGTGAGAGAAAAAGGTATGAGCGTCGCAAGTTATTGAATTCTGTTTCTGATTATTACTTGTGCAAGTATAACAAAGTTATAAACATTTGATGAACATGAAACACAGAATTTAAATATTTTCTGTTTTCGTTCTTGTGTAAAATATTTATGAGATATCTATACATTATTATTAATAGTCCAATTAATCGGAATAAAACTTCATTGAATTATAATTATGTTATGTACGAGTACTCTCTTAATAAATCACACAATCTTTCATTTCCTATGTGTTCTGAACAAAATATGGTCTATGTACCGTATAAAATAATCAATACCCTTGTAGCGGCTCTGGCTTCGGTTGTACCTGCAATTCTGCCTGGTTCTCTAATGTATAGGTGTAAAGTGCATATAACATTATGTAAATTGGCCAAATATTAAGGTTGTAGGTGTCTATACCATCTTCATGTTAGTAATTTGGGAGTCCTCTAATCTTAGATGAATCCAAACCCATTTTGATCATCATTATTAATTTAAGAGTTAAGCACTTGGCGGTAGACCAAGCTTTACTCCATTTTATACCATAATAATATTATACGTGTTATATATCTCTTGTCGATCAAGCAATCGCTCCCCATTTCTCATACGAGTACCTAACAAAAACATTTCTGACCCGCCGCGAGCTCAGAACTTGTCCCACGCACAGCCGTCACTGGGCTCACCTCGGAGTGTCAGTCGCGACACGCCGCGCACAATATTTATCGATTCCGCGTCGAAGGCGATTGTGAACGTCAATTAGCGACCGCGATCTCAGTATTTATTCATTCACGCCATCTTGGGCAATATAAAACTTGTCGTTTAAAAAACAGAAGTCAATAATGCAGGTATTTATGAAGATTTTTGCATTTGTTTTGTGTTAATTGCAAACAGGCTTAGTCATTGTATGTTGGTTTTTAAGGCAACAGTAAATATTTTGGTTTCGTAATAGTGGTTCGGCTTAATGCATAGACACATAAATCTTACGCCTCTGACAAACAGGATAAAAAATTTGACGACTGCATGTGTAACCATGATCCAATCTGGTCAGGTTCTCCTGACAGGGCAGGGTCACGGAGGTCAGACGGTAGCCGCTTAACTTCAAGGCTAAAGTGAATAGGCTGATCCAAGACGGGCATGCTTTATCTTCGGCCGCATCGTCACTTACCAACAGGTGAGATGGCGGTCACATGCCTGTCTTGTAAAATATTAAAATTTTTTTTTACCTAATCTGCCAAATCCAGGATGACGGTCATGGCGCACCCAGGGCCCAGGACCCACCCACCTCGTGCGTGAGAGCATAACCGGGACATAAACGCTATGATGTATTTTTAAATAAAAACGTTCTATGTTGATAACAAGAAGGGCAACAGCATAAGTCATCGGTTTTACTCCCTCACAAGTACCTCAGTAAATTCTAATTAGTAGCATAATTATTTCATACGTCTTCATAAATAATGTATATAAAATATCGTAAGCAACAATGTTAACATGCGTTATTAATGTATATGTACAAGAAACGTGTAATTACGCACTATTAAATATTGTTGAATCATTTTTAAACCAGTCAAGAGTTAAATTAGATGTCATTTTAAATGGCAGCCGATAATTATGAATAAATATTTGTTATCTGAATAAAATTAATCGGCAATACTTTATTGGTAATATGTATTGGCTTGTAATATATTAGATTATGTACGTATACAATAATTGCTATATTGCGTTGCATATTTTAGTCGTGAAGGTTGAGTTCGGTTAAGCCACTAGTTTTTAATTAAAACTAGCTACTAATTCCAGCTTTTAGATGGATGGATAGATAGATAGATTCTTTTTTATGCTACGAAGGGCCAAACGGGCAGATAGCCCGACTAATGTTAAGGTAACTGTCGCACATAAGATCTACATAAAATGTAGAACCGCAGGTGCGTTGTCACTGTAAAGAAGGACTAAGATGAAATGCCTTAGGCCTGTCATTGAAATACCTTATCTTTTATACCAGAACACAACAATGTAAGTATTGTTGCTTCGCGGGAGAAATACACACACACAATTTATTGCTTGTACAAAAATTATAAGTATGGCTTTTCGTGGTTACAGTTTTCTGATGCCTATTACTACTTAGATATATTTATGTACTTTTATTTCGTTATGCCAATCTATCTCGGTTGTGCTACTACCTATTCTGCTAGGCTTTATGATGCCTCTTTCTTTTCTTCTGCATGGCTTACTGTTACTTCAACATAGTGAACTACTTTGTGCAACGCATTAGTTTTTAACTGTAATGTTGTACAAGGAATAAATAAATAAATAATAATAACAATCACCAGAAACATTTGCATGACGTGAAGCTTTCAAAATGGTGTAGGATTCTGTGAAGTTTGTTGCCTATTTAGAGTAGATTTTTTAGTCCACCCACCAGTGTATTTATGTAGTAAAAGAAGGGAAATACCTCGACATCTTTATTGACATGTCTGACAATCAACGATTTGGAAAAAAGACAAAATCCGGCCGACCAAGGATCAAATGTCATCCGCGCTCTAGTGAAGTGCGCCCCCGTACCTAGTGATGTCCATCGTTTATCAGTAGGTACCACACCCAACTAATTTCCAACCCATAAAAAGCCATCAACTTTTCTCTGCAAGAAAACTCATCAACCCATTTCTGTAGATGAGTTACATCCTAATCCCGTTCAATAGACATTAAGCAAGTTTGTCACGGTGCGCGCAACTTACATGTTCAAAGCATGCATATGGCATGCATGTGGCATGCGCTCGACATGCGTTGCGCATGCTCACGACATGCAAGCTTAGATCTGTCGACTTTACGAGGTGCGTCGGCTGCTGCGGAGCGGCGGTCTGTTAAGGTGTTATTGTTATTAGACTGGTATTGGCAGCTGTAATGTGAAACGACGTAAAGGCGTTGGCTACTATGTTAAGCAAGCGAAGCTATTTATTTACGTATTTAATGTAACTCTTTAATCTACACAATAAAACATAAAGGAAAAAACACAATTACAAATGACACAAGAAACACAAAAATTAAAAATATTTAACTAATTTATACTATTAAATAGGTATTATAGAGAGAAAAGATTTGTATTTTTGGAATTTTGTTTTTAATGAATAAATTCAAAAACTGCTGGATCAATTTTAAAAATTCTTTCACTACATGATCACTGAGTAACATTGGCAATTTTTATCCCGGTAAAATAGTTGGATCCGCGGTGTGGTGAATGGCGGAAGCCGCTGAGAATTGCTACAAATAAGTATAAAGTATTTTTATTCATTTATTCGATAAAATTAGTTGCGCCCAATTTTATGGTCGCGTACTTTACCAAGGTAAAGTTTAAGGTTAACAATAGCAACTATAAATAGACTATAATTTTTTCTTTTACCGTTTCTATTCGTTTTCAACTATTACTTAAGTTTTTAAAATTATAATAAAGCAAGCAAATATTATCGCAGTGACAAGCAATGCAGGCCAGGAATATACTTTCAAACTTATTGTTAATCTGGAGTGTAATAGTAAATATGTGTATATAAAGCTTTATCAGTAAGTAAATTTCATATAATGTTACAAGAGTTAAAGTTATTAAATTTTACATATTCATACCATAAATAATAATTGTCTTCTTGACGTATATATTTTGTAACAAGCCAGATATCGACAGTAAAAATCTAGAGATGATAAGTGAATGAAATAAGATTTTTCGTAACAAAATAATCTACAAGTAGCCAACGCACACAACAAACATTAAAAACAATTAACAATACTAACCAAACAAAACCCAAGACTCCTTTACACCATTTGAACTGGCAGCAGTCGTGTTATTACATTGCGTGCTCGCTGGCTATCCCATTTACTTACCCGGCTTTTAGACCACAGGTTTTTGCCCCAATTAAGCATTCCTGTACCAGTTCAAATTACGTGTAATTTCTAATAAGGGCTTCATAGAATTTTATGGTTTATATTAACAACTTGTTCTATAAAGCCAATGGTGAAAACAAGCATTCCGATAGTCTTAAATAAGTTGCCGAGTGAATTTTTACGAGCTTGCAGTAATTTTATTGCGAATTGCGATGTCGGTGGAGTTGTAGAGCCTTTATTTCTAGATAGCAAGACAGGGGGCTAGGTATTTTGTTGTGTGTTACTTACACTTTTATATAATACCAAATACTCCAACGAAGGGATTTTTATTTGCATTATTTGTAAAGGCATGAATAATTGTTCTAGAGTTCAAAAATGTTTAATTTAGGTACTATTTTTAATCAATATTAATTTGGAAAATGAGGATTTTCTAGAAATAAAATCTCATCATCATCTTGGTGTAATTTTCCTCTTGTTCTCGTGTACGAGGGCCCGCATTGACCATGATCCAGGATTTGGTAGATCAGATGGAGCGACTGCCATCTGACTTCCGTGACCCTGCTACCAAGGGAATCTGACTAGAATGGATCATGGTTACACAATAGTCGCCTGAATGTGCAGGTTTCATCACAATGTTTTCCCTCACCGTAAGAGCATAGGAAAGTATTCAACTAATGTACATAGAAAAGAGTCATTGGTACATGGCCACAGTGGGATTCGAACACGGTACGGATTCGGATACCGTAACCACTCAGCCACCGACGTACTCAACTAAAAATAAAATATGCTCTACATAAAAAATCTATATTTGCGACTTTCTGCGAATACTATCATTACCTCCTACCTAAGTACCTACCCACGTCTTAGAGCATACCTCTATACTCTGTATCAATAAAACATGCACTTGGCAGGTGTACTATACCCCCCACTGCTCACCGACGACGACAAACCACGTCTCGACTCCCCAACACGTCGGATTAAACAATCCGAGAAGGCGACGTAAACAAAATAATAATTGATTTCCCGAACAGATTACTACGTGAAGTTTTTATTATCGGCCTCGGCAATAAATTTTGGTTTTATTGCTTTATTCGCCACTCATTAAGGCTTTATGTTGAAATTATGCGTTATTAATTTTAGAAATCGGGAACGGTTATTTATCACCAGTCGGTATACGGCTTTACACTTTGAGCGGTGAGTTATGCGATGTGAACGCGCCTCTAGACGGTAGAATGTGTGGGTTGGTAATGGATGTTCAAATACATTGGATGGGGATAAAAATGATGTATGGATTGTAAATTGTGTTGAATTATTGTTTGATTTAATGTAACCTCGTTTTATTTTCGAGTTAGGGTATGGGTATTGTTAAAATAATAGGACGATGTAATTGATAAGTTTTTTTATGCACGAGCTATATTTTATTTAGGTTATTAATACCTTAAGTTAGGCAGCTCTTTGAGTGATACCCGCTGGGTTTGGTTGCTCAAAATACAAGTACAGACGACGGAACCACTGATGAGGGCGACGCCTTACCTGGTTATTGCTGAGATGACCTACATACTACATACGGTTTCTGTCCGCTAGTTTGCTGGTCTGCCGTAAGCATAAGTATCATAAATGAAAATTAAAAATGTTTCTAAATTGAAATTTACACTGAAATCTGGACAATAAGATAAATTTTTCAAAAGGCGTGCACTTTGTGACAATAATAATAAAAGTGTACCAGCAAACATTTCGCAGCTCGCGCACCAATGTCACCTTGTCAATAAACAAGAACACGACACTTGTAAAAGGAGAACGAAAAATTTACAACCAATTAGCGCATTGATGCCCGCGGAAAGCGGCCCCGCGTTTCCAAATAAGTCGTAAACAAAATATATGGCCTTTACGCCGTCCCAACCTCACAGCGTAGGCGACCCGACGACTCAAATCGTAATTTACGACCAATTTTAATACGGGAATTAAAAATGTTTATCGTAAGTTATAAAAAAGAAACATGTATTTGATAACTGGTAATATATTCTGCCACCTACTTACACGCAGCGTCTGTGACGCTGTCTCTTAATGGAGTGGTATTAATTTTTTATTATCCGTGATCCGTTGCATTTATCGTCGCTGGATTAGTTCGTTGCTATTTTATTGTCACGTCTCACGCAGGCTCTTTGCTGGTACTAATACAAATAGCTGGTCATATTGCTTTGTTCTGATTGTGACATAACAGTTTTCTTTTTTCTTCTTTCTTTCATTATCATCATCATCATCATGATCCGAGCGGTCAGTTCCAGCTTCTGCCAGGTTCCACTTTCCAGCTCATTTTCCTCCATTTCGGCCGGTCTTGGGCATCCTAGCGTCGTAAGCCATTGGCTCTCGCATCCGTCTCGGCGGTGTCAATCCACCGCTTCTTGGGCCTTCCGCGGGACCTCTTTCCTGACACCGGAAGGTTCAGGCACCTATTTACCTAGGCTTACATAACACCAGACCAAACCAGCGGAGGCTTTATTCTTATTTTTTTTATGTACAAATAGGTGATGTTAACATGATGAATTATGATGCATTTTTAAGGTTTTCATCGGGGTATTTTAACTCTTAAAATAAGTAGTGAACGCGATAGTTTAAAACATTACGTTATCATTATGATGAGCTTAATACTAGGTTACCTATAGTATAGACCGACTAAGAATTCATATGGAAAAATATCCGAAATAAGACAAAAACTTGTGTTTCATGGAGATGAGTAAACAGATGACGCACTCAATTCACTGCTACCATAGTTAAATGAGCAATAAGTCTACAAGACTTAGTCAGGTTGACAAACGAAGTACCATTTACTTATCTTCAACGATTGTATCTTGCTATTGTAACCTGTAGATTAGTGAAACATGGCTAAAAAGTAAGTCTGACGGTGCGACTGCGGTGTGGTGTCACTGCGACTAAGCAGATACAACACATTTTTGTTTGGCTACTGGCTTTTAGCCTTTACTAGCTGGCCCACCGCGACTTCTTTTGTCTGTTCCTCTTTACTCTTGAATCACTCTATCTGTTATTGAAAACCGCATTAAAATCCGTTGCGTCGTTTAAAAGATCTAAGCGTATATTACCTATACATACATACAGAGTGACAAACGATGGGAAGTGACTTTGTTTTATACTATGACTGTGTAGATATGTAATAATAAACAGCTTTGCAGTGAGTCCGATGAGTGGAAAAATGTATTAACTTGTTTTTATACATCATATTGACATTGTCCACAACAAAGAAGGACAATGCACAGAGAGTTTTGATACCAAACTAATACTGGGGGTGTATATCAAAATTCACAAAATTCCAATAAGCAAAACAAACTTTTGTTATACATTAATAATAACCAAAAAACTACTATTTTCTAACAACGCCCAAAGCATTCATAAATTTGTAGTGCTTACTACTTGGCAAACCTTTAGTAAAAATTTCAGCGGTCATTTCGGAAGTGGTCAAATACTTCGTTTCTACAGTATTATTTGCTATTCTTTATTCTTTATTGTACACAAATATGACATAATTATACAGTACAGTAACAGAGATGTACAAAGGCGAGCTTAACTCATTAATTGAGTTTTCTACCAGCAAACCTTGGAGTCATAACCTTGCTATAACTCACGGACGAAGTGATACCTTACGTGTATGTGCTTAGACCTTTGATGAGACTGATGGTTATTTGCCAACTTCAGTGCACTCTGGCTGTCTTTGAACATAGAAACTTGACTAATGCAACCAGTCAATTCAGATTCTAGTTTACTTAGATAAATAGCTTCTCGACAAGCATCTGACAAAGCCATGTACTCAGCCTCACATGTACTAAGAGCGACAGTTCTCTGTTTTCTGCTTTACCAAAATTGCCACATTTTAGAAAACAAAAACCAGTATAAGATCGCCTATTCAGAGCATCACTGGCCCAATCGGCGTCTACGTAACCTTCAAGTGCGGTTTTATCCAAACTAAACTTTAAACAATAATCTTTGGGTTTCAACAAGTACCTAAGAACGCGCTTAGCATAATTCCAGCTATATGAATTATTAAATTGACTTAAGTAACAAACTGAGTATGCTTTGTCTGGCCTAGTTAAAACGGCGAGAAACATGAGACTACCCACCAAGTTCTGAAAAGGCAGACTATTATCACATAATTTAGGGTTTCCTAAGATTAATTTACACTCTATCGGTGTCTCTACACCTTTACAATCGGCCATATTTTACTTGTTCAAAAACTGTTCTATATAGTGATAACATTAGGCTCTTTTTTAATGCTTACTCTCATGCCCAAATACTGTTTCACCTGGCCTAAGCCTTTAATTTTAAACTTAGAACTTAGCCCCATTTTCACAGATGCCGTTTCCTCAATATAATTTGAGAATTTAAGAAAATCATCGACATACACTCCTATAATAGTCTTACTATGAGAAGAACCATTCTTGGTATACACACATGGTTCTAACTTACACCTAGAGTACCCTAATTCACACAAAGTCTCGTGTACCTTTTCATACTAGGCAAGAGAACATTGTTTCAATCCGTATACAGCCTTTTTCAATTTAAAAACCTTGTTTGGACAGCCTTTCATCGGAAAACCTTCAGGCAGATGCATGAAAATATATTCTTTTAAATTTCCATTGAGAAAGGCTGTAGTGACATCCAGGTGACAAATATCCATACCTAGCTGTACGCTTAAGACAAAGAGATGCCTCATTGTGCCTCAATGCCTCAATGTGTTGAGTGTCTAATGACTGGAGAAAACATCTCTAAATAGTCCACTCCTGCCTTCTGCATAAAGCCCTTCGCTACTAATCTAGCACGAAATCTAATATTGTCATTAGTGTCAATTTTCTTTTATTACACCCACTTACACTGTACTACATTGGCATTACCTGGAGTATCTTCTAACTCCCACACATCGTGCTCTTTAAATGACTGCATCTCTTCTGCCATCGCCAGCTCCCAGTTGTAACGATCAGGTCCACAGATGGCTTCTACATACGTCACCGGTTCGTCTACAGACGATGTAGTACTGAGATATCCATACCTCTCGGGCTTTTTCCTCACTCTTTTCGGCCTTTGCACTGGTATGTCTTTGACTTCTTCTGTTTCTGTACTCACAATGTTCTCAACATCTGCATAGTCTGATATGCTTGAGCTTGATGTATCAGAAGTTTCTCCTTCTACATTTTCTTCTATACGGTACTCTTCAGGCTCTTTTTCTGAAACAATATTTTCGACAAATATTCTAGCATCTGTCCTTTTCTTTGGGTTTCCTTAAATAATCACATCTCTACTGACGAAGACTATATTTTTCTTTGGGTTATATACTCTGTAGCCCTTTACCTTTTCCGCAAAACCTGCAAGAAAGTGTCTTGTTGACTTCTTATTCCATTTCAAGCGTTTTTCTTTGGGCACGTGTACCATGGTTGGGCTTCCAAATACACGAATATGTGCCAAATCTGGCTTCTTTCCAGTCCAAGCTTCGTAAGGAGTCATATTTAAACCTGAAGCTGCAGATCTATTTTTCAAATAGACAGCCGTATTGGCGGCTTCAGCCCAGAACTTTTACCACAGATAACAGATACCTAGCCCTCTCTACGTTAGTCCGATTTGATCTCTCAGCAAGCCCGTTCTGTTCAGGCGTATAAGGGCTCGTTTTTTGGTGTATTATACATTTTTGTTTCAAATAGTTTTCGAAGACATGACCACAAAACTCAGAGCCATTATCTGATCTTAGAACCTCAAACTTCTTATCTTGCTGAGTCTCAATCATTAAGCTGAACTCTTTGAAATAGGCTAGAACCTCACTTTTGGCCTTAAGGAAATATATGAAAATCATTCGGCTGTAATCATCTACGAATAGCAAGAAATATCTTGAGCCACTAAGCGACATTACCTCCATTGGACCACACACATCGGCATGAATAATATCGAGTGTTTCTGTTTTCCCTCACAGCAAATCTCTCATGTAGTCTTACTTATGTCAAAGTTACATGGATAGTCTAATCCCTCGGCCAATCCACTCTTCATCTTATTCATACTTGCACTGTTGATATGACCAAGACGTCTGTTCTATAGTTCACCATCGACACTTGAACTGAGCAAACAACTTTCAGATTTCAAGTAAGTCTCTAAACACCATCATACAGATAAGCATCTGCAACCAAATTTCCTGTTGCATTATGTATCAAGCAACGATGTGATTCGAATGCCACTCTGTTTCCATTCTCGATGAGTTTACTAACCGATAACAGGTTAGTTGCGAGTTTTGGCATGAACAAAACACTATTCACAGTAATAATGTAGTCATAACTTGTTGTGATCTCAACATATCCTGCACATAAAACTGGAACTTTCGTTTTATTTGCAACAATAATTTCTGGTAAACAAGAACTCATCGTGCTTTTTAGCCAATTTTCATTTGCACACATATGCATACTAGCGCCGGAATCAATATACCAGTCCTCTTTACGAAAATTGCCACTGAGAAATACAGCGTTGAACGCGATCGATTGCTTTTTCTTCTCCAATTTTTATTCTGTAAAATAGGACACTGATTCTTGTAATGGCCTATCTGCTTGCATTTTAAACATTTTACAAATTTTCCTACTGTCCCTGTCATCTTGTTGACACTTGGACCGCCATGTTGTTATCTTTGCTTACTAGAGCTGTTCGTCATGCCGTTTTTACTCTGCCCACTCTTCGCAACTAGTGCTGTACTACACTCCAACTCACTACCTTCTGCTGCACCAATATCAAGCAACTTCGTCTTGATCGTGTCAGCGGTAATAAGTATGCCCGAGCGTTTAATGGCCATAATCATCGGCTAAAAAGTTCTGGCAATCCGGCAACAGCAGATAACCAACCCGCTCATCATTGATTTTAAAACCCGTACCGCTCAATCGTTGGGAAGTATCTACGATTTGCGTAACATAACTGGTCATTGACTCACAGTTTTCTAGTCTAATTGATGTAAGGTGGCGCAGCAACGTTATTCTTCGCGAGAAACCCGAATCATCGAATAAGATACGCCAATTTTTTTCTTCTTTTATATTATACGGCAGACAAACAGACAAGCGGACCTGATGGAAAGTAGTCACTTCCGCCTACGGACATCAGCAACACAAGGGGCGCTACTAACGTGTTGCTCGCCTCTGAAGAGACCTCTAATATACCTCTTGAACGACTTCTTGCTAGACGAGCCGCTGGCATAACCACCACTGACATTTTGCAAGAAAAAACCTTGACAGCAAATGTGAAAAGGCATAATAAAAGGCAAGAATGTATATCTAAGCCTGATAGAACTTATATAAGTACCTAGAAACCTAATCAAATATACAATAAAGACAAAACGACTTACAATTAGATGTTTGTTGCCTTCGTCGTATAAAACTAATAGTTAATTTAATTAAAATGCTAATAGCTGTAACCTTCCAATGTTATGACAACGAATTTCGTACGACAAACATGGACAAACAATTTATTCATTATTTATTATTGACAATCAATTTCGCTAAAGCAATAATTTATATGTTATTTATGGCCACGTAACTGGTTTTGTGCAGTTTCAACTGGTAAATTACTCGACTATAAAGCGAGGACGGCAATAATTGTGAAGTAAAAATAAATTGAATTAATTAAGCCAATAACAGTTTGCCTTTTATGTCAGTATTTATGAGTGTTGGAACGTATGTAGGTATGCGTCTGTAATATTGGTTGCTACCGTTATAGGGCTTTTATATTGCTAAAATGAATATTTATTATCAGGCCTTATAAAAACATTTTGTGGCGAAGGCATGTCAGGTCACTCTAAGCGCAGTTATTTCAATATTATCAATAAAACTGGTGGATCAAGCGCGACTTCGTTCGCGTACACCTACTTTACTCTTACCTACCCTTTTTTCTTGCTTATAAATCTTCCTCTTGAATCACTCTATCTATTGTTATAAAACCGCATTAAAACCCGTTGCGTTGTTTAAAAGATACACTAGGTGAGCCGGCGCGACTTCGTTCGCGTTGCGTCCTACCCATATCCTATATCTTGTCTACGCCTAACCTACATCTACTTTACCCCTATCTACACCTTTTTCTTACTTATAAACCTTCCTTTTGAATCGCTCTATCCATTGTTGAGAACCGCATTAAAAGCCGTTACGTAGTTTAAAAGATCTAAGCGTACATACGGACAGATGGCGAGAATCCACTTTGTTTTAAACTATGCGTAGATAGAGAAAGAGTAGAACTAGTTAGTATCTGTTCTACCAGTGAAGGCTACGCAAACAACTTAGTTAGGATCTATGCCACGTAAAACAAGCCGAAAAAGCACTGATTTTGATCGGAATCTGAAACAACCTGCGATCGATAGAACCCAGAGCATTAAATCAATCAACATTACCCAGATTTTTTATTATATTAAATCATCTATGAATGAATCAGACGCAAACAAAACATTATTTACAAAAGACAATCGTAAAGCCGTCATTGAAAAATGAATAACAAATACCCAACAATTTATATAAAAAACGAACTGTGGCCATTTGAAAAATACTAATGGAAATTGATCACGAGCGCGTGTTATTCTGTACGTATGTTTATTCATAAATCCGCTTTAATTGCCGATGTTTCTCAATTCACTACGCCAGCAGACCGTGAGCTATAAATCTCTGACACACTATTGTTCAAGATTGTGCGAGTCTATTAAAGATACAGCGCGTTGGAAAATAATTAAAGAAGAATTGGAAATTGATGCGACGGGCGTGGCAGTCGTCTCTTCCGTTCCGTGGTGATCGCTAGATGGTGCTGTTACGTCAACAGATTGTGTTGTATTTTTATTGTGATCGATATTATTAGACATACAAATGGGTCACATAAAACTGAAGACCGGGCGCGTAAAACTGATTGCGATCCAATTACAATTCGATCGAGCCATTTGTAAAATAGCGGACGTAAGGCCCAGGCCTCCCCCTCGCACTATAAGTACTAGATAAGTACCTACGTACTGACGGCGCAAAATAACAGTTAGGTAATACTCGGTGGATACAGGGGGCGGTGCATATATTTTATATGCTACATTCATGTTTAATATTTACATACATTTGTTATCTACGCAACAACTGAGGCGTGAAGTTATTCGTGTTTCTGTGTCTGCTTTGCATGTGTTCCTGTCGTGTAGTGAAATGCTATAAAAATAAGCATATTATTATTAACTACCTACATGGAAATGTACCGTGGCTGTGGGAGAAAGAAACATTTATTATACATAGACAGACACCACGATACGACTAAGTACTGAGTCGCAAAAATATTAAAAATAAAAATACAGTTTTGGCATTGGCATTGCTCGTTTTGGCAGTTGTTTGGACATGCTTAGCATTCGCCTATCAGCTGCCAGAGCAAGGTGTCCTGGGAATTAAAAAAAAAGACCACGTTGGCTTAACTTGTTATCAAGGAAAAAGGATTAAATTATGTTTTAAACCACCGACTAGCAGATCACTCGAAAAATCCGGGGGCTGCCATTTCCATATTTTGTTCCTAAGTAGTTTAAATGAATGTCAAACTTGAAAATCGAAAACATTATCTAGTTCTAGAGCCATATTAGTTCCACTGGGAATGTCATTAAAATCCGCAGTCTAAGAACCCGCTCTGAAGTGATATCTTGCGAAATCGGTCCATTAGTTTTCGAGAAAAATGGTAACAATCATACATGCTAACACACAAACACACAAATACAGAAACAACCTCTAACGCTCAACCGCATTTACCGCCTCCGTTACGTTCCGTCCGTTGTGGATAATAAGAAACCGTTGACCGTATGGTGTCCATCAGAGTACAATACAGTACCGGCTCCTACCATTTATGGGAGGACGTAAACGGCAACTAACTAATGTCTTACCCCTATACACTTTTCCCTCTCGCCTTGTGCCTTGGCTCGCCTCGCCGGCTTTTATCATTTGATAATGCCATATTTCGGTGGAACCAACAGGAGAGTCTTCCACGTAGTTACACTAATGTAACGAATGCTACGCAGTACACGGCTCGAAACACCGATACCAGAGGTTGATACCCCACACGATGAACTAATGATGTAAACCAGGGCCTTAAGTCTGTTAATTTACAAATGGTTTAATTAAGATGTCAATAGGAACTTCGACATATTTTTCGTATTCTGCTACTAGTTTAGTCTGATTGTAACTTGAATGTAGACTAAGCAGTAAATATTTTACAGAATACCCAATTTTTCTCAGTTGTAGTTCATTCGAAATCGAGTATTAATTAATTAACAATAGCATTTAAGTCAAACAAAGTTGGCAGACTTCAGCCCGTACTGTTATAACCCCCGACTAAAAAATATTGGTGTTATGAGTTTGACGTGTGTATCTGCAGCTTTGTGTTATCCTAAGCGACGAAGCACATTTTCACCTTGATGGGTTTGTTAATCACCAAAATTGCCGCTTTTGGGGTTCTGAGAACCCACATGTAATTGTCGAAAAACAAATGCATCTACAACATGTTACTGTTTGGTGTGGGTTTTGAGCTGGAGGCATAATTGGACCATACTTTTTTGAAAATGAGGCTGGTCAAGCAGTGACTGTGACTGTTAATGGTGCTCGATATCGCGACATGATAACACAGTTCTTTTTGCCGAAATTTGATGATATTGATGTGGCCAATATGTGGTTTCAACAAGACGGTGCCACATGCCATACAGCCCGTAAAACACTTCAATTACTGCATGAGACATTTCCAGGTCGCGTACTCTCTCGTTTCGGTGATCAGAATTGGCCCTAGATCGTGTGATTTAACACCATTAGATTTATTTTTATGGGGTTATTTAAAATCAACAACAAGCCCACAACCACGCGTGCATTAAAGGAGGAGATTCAACGTTGCATCAACGAAATTCAGCCACATTTATGCAGAATGGTCATGGAAAATTTCGACAAACGGGTGTGTATGTGTATGCAAAGCCGTGGAGGCCATTTGCCTGATGTGTTATTCCATAAATAACCCTGTCCTATGTACTTTATGATTCAATAAAAAAATTACAATCAAAAGACTAAAAACTGCGTTTTCTTCAAATCTTTCGTTAATTTTGGGACACCCTTTATGAACTTGGTTGGTGGTTATTTGACTTTTTCTGACGGTTAGGTTATTATCAATGTGACTCTCAAAACAAGCTGGTATGTTAAAAAATTGTAAATTAAGAAATACCTACGACCAGCATAATTCTTATAAATAACAAGTGCACCATAATATCATGTTAAAACTCTATCGATTCATAGAATTTAACTACAAAAACTTCCCAATCGATTTCATACAAGAACAACTCTTCAATACAACGGTTTGTTAATAATTCATTGTAAATTATTGTAATCGTTACTACGTCCACCCATCAAATTATGACGGTTTTTTATTGAACGCGCAATCATTGAGAATGTATAATGAATGTGTATGTTGATTGTAATTGTAATTGTATTTGTAATGATGTGTGTTTTAATTGACGTGTGGATGTTTCGTCACTTCTTGGAAACTTGTTTGTTTGTTTTTGCGAGTCTGCTTGTCTACTTGACAGCTAGGCTGGCTCGTAGGAAGAGGCTGTATGGGATAGCGTATCTTGATAATTTTTATGAGTATACTTATGAATGCGTACTCACACAATATTTGTTTACATTCCAAATATGTAAATACAAACACATTACTAGCTACTGCTGGTTAGTTTGCTTGTATAAACTCAAAATATTTAAATGAAGTGAACAGAACGCAGAAACAAATCGGACTTTGAAAACTACGAAATGAGAAAATATTCTTTAATTTATTAAGATTCGGTTGCATAAAGGCGAAAGCTATTATTGTGATAGTAGAGCAGGCGCGACTTCATTCGCGTGGAGTCCTACCCCTACCCTACCCTACCCAACACCTACCCAACACCTACCCCAAAGCTACCCAAAACCAATCCTACACCTACCTTACACCTTCCCAATACCAATTCTACACCTACCCCACGCCTACCCCATACCTACCCCACGCCTACCATACATCTACCCTACATCTACTTTATTAGCGTATAACCCTTCTATCTAAAACAGACGGCGGGAAGCGACTTTGTTTTATTAGAATATTAAAAGTCATCTGAAAAACAAACAACTTTGAGAACAAAACATCTCTATAATTTATCTGACACAAATTAATTCATATTCTCTACTTATAACATTAAAACACGGCTATGAAAATAACAACACAGTTAATTTAATTAATTAACATGTTAACGTAAATCAAAATAAAAGCAGAAAAAATCGGCAGCTTACTTTTAATAATCGAATTTAAATTCATTTATAATTACAGATGCAATAGGGACAATCACCCCAATTAATAATGGAAATACAGATCGTTTTAAATTTAAGCCGAAAAATTATCAGAAAACAGTTTTAATGTTTTAATTATGATCATCATCTTGGCGTTAATGTCCCGGTTGTGCTCTTGCGTACGAGGGCCCGGGGTCCACTTAGAGAAATAAGAGCAGCTCGTGGCATCGTGCCTTCGATACCGATAACCTAGGTTAAGCAATGTTCGCAATGTCCGGTAACCGGATGGGTGACCGGTCGTGCTTGGAGTCTAGTTGAACTTCAGCACCGCAACGAGCATGCCACTCGTTAGGTGTGCCTCCTAATACCATTGACGAACCGTTCACTAGGGACCCGGAGAATTGGTGAACAGTTGAGGTAGGGCCCCGTGACGGTATTTATAAATACCTACCTATAAGAAATACCAGACATTGCTAGCGGCACGTAAGTCGAGCGGTGAACGAAACGTGGTAGGGATTTCAGCGCATGCGTGCGCCAATTGGATTTCATATTTCCTGATAAAAAAGCACTTATTTTAGATGTATTACCCCAATTTAAAAATTCGCCATACCCAACACCTGCAGTAGCTTCAATGTTTTCCAACTCTGCCGAATGCCATGGCTTAATATTCATTTTGGGCCTGTTCTCCATCCTCAAATGTCACATCTGTACAGCGACACGCATACTCTTTGCCTGCAATATTTCAAGTTGGCCGGTAGTGGCGCAACACCTGCCGGCGGCATTCGCGGCTGATTTATTGCACCGTTTGTCTCTCCCCGCGTCCTGCGCCCCGTTCCCCTCTCCCTTCTCCCCGGCACTTGATCTATTCCGAAATACGACCTCAACGAGACGCGTTGTAGGCATGATTTGTTGCGTACGTTAGTGGCCACTCTACTTTGTGTATGTTCTTTGATAATTTTTCGCTGCACGTTTTTCTTTTTGTGACTGGTAGCCGGATGTGTTGTGCCGTGATGGTAAAGCTCTGAGTTATTAATAATTAATATAATTACGTACATGGTAAGTATTTTATATAACGAAACTGTGCTGTCTCATTATATTCCGTTACGTAATACGTATTTTACTATTTGAGTTTTCTAAAAGAATGTTGGTAAGTAGTAAATAAATAACACAGCCATAATTGTACCTACTTGTAGGCAAAATACAAATTAAAAGAGTACCTCCGTTACGTTGTCTGCTCTTTGACAAATTGTATGGTGTTTTTTGTTACAACAGAATTAATTAACAGGAGATGATTAATAATTCAAGCCGACGAGTTAATCAGCGGCGGTCATCTTTTAAATTACTTGTTCTATCAACTTCCCATTTACATTAGACTATTCAATCCATCATTTTATGAAATAGAATCGGTTGAAAGTTTTATAGTTCTTGCATTGCATTTTGAATTTATTTGACAGGATTATGTTTTTTGATTTTTGAAAAACCAGGGTACGGTATGGTGTTCTTCAAGAAGGGTGGAAAAGCCTTGTATGTGATAGCCCTGGGTTACTCTATTAGTTCGGGATTCGTTTCTACGAATCCTTTCGATGTCAAAAGAACACGGTGCAAGGGGTTTCTTTCGTCATAGTACTAATAATAATTTTAAACTTAGACATGAGAGAACGTCGAATGTCAGAAAGTTAGAGAGGAAACAGCAGCCTAAAGTGTCGGCCGTAAGTATTTAAAAAATCCATAGGCTATGATAATACACTGATAACAAACCTATAAAACTGCAGTTCATTTTCATAAAAAGTCAAATTTGTTTATTTTTTCTAAATAATATATAAGTAGTCTAAATCCTTTAACCCACCAATGCCACAAAATAAAATTACACAAACTTGAAGTAGCCCTTTTATTTGTCGTCAGTTTTACCTTTTTCATCAGACAAAATTCTAGGAGAAAGGTAGATGAAAGCATATGTCCACAAAGTTTCTTTGTGACCAGATTTGATCGAAAAAGCATGTATCCTTACATAGTATAAAATAAAGTCTTCCAAATCTGTCTGTGAGTCAGAAGACAGACTCGCACTTGTCCTTTTTTCTAATTTATATTCGTCCGTTATAAACATTTTTTGATCTCCAGAGACCCATAACTCTTATCACGTGTTCCAGCGGTGTATTATTTCAGAGTTATTAAGCCGCTAATGCAACAATTCCAATGCTCATGGCATAATTTCCAATGATTATTATCATATGCTAATGCCTGGACAAATGGCGGTTTAACACGCGTCTGTACCGGGCTACGGGAGTCGTGCTTCTGACTATGATGGAGCATGACATGTCAAAATTAGGCAGCCATCTTTATTATCCACATAAAATTACCATTTTGTGTGCCGAAAGTGAATACATTCCCGGAACAAGTTAAGGGACATCTCGCCCACTCAAAAACTGCGGTCCAAATGTCTACTTTATAAGACGTGCATGGGTAGAGAAGCCGGTCAACTCCTTTTATGACATAGGTCTGGCTGATGCAGATGATGCCTAGAGGAACAAGGACAGCTGTTCCCGTCCTGTCTTTATTAAGCAATACGGCCCCATACAGTTTGAAGGGACTACTGAGGATAGCAAAACTGCTCGGAAATCTTGTTGGAAGGTCTTTTGAAATTCTTGGAGGAATTAGAGTGAACGGAACATAAGTGTAATTCTAAAATAAGACTCCACCCACATGTTTGAAGTTGGGATTGCTAATGTTAGATCATTAAATACTGGGCGTGATGAATTAATTACATCCATAGAAAGGTACAATATCGATATTTTAGCCCTGAATGAAACCTGGTTATGGGAAGGTGAACAAAATTTTGCACCTATAATTCCTGGTTATCAGTTTAAACATAAATGTAGGAAAAATAATGCCAGAGGAGGAGGCGTAGGGTTTAATGTGCGCAAGGAATTGAAGGTTCGCATCAAATCGCACCCTGAATCGCCCCTTGAACAGTTGTGGTTAGAACTTACTGTGCCCGGACGAGGAAGCCTCGCCATCGGGACAGCCTATAGACCTTTTAGCAATTAATGAAACTATTAGTCACTTCAGCTACTGTATGCACACTTCTTGTTAACAGATTTTAATGTTGATTTACATTTTATACACATCGAAACCTCGAGCAAATGGTGCAAGAACCTACGCGTGTAACTGACACAACAGCGACTTTATTGGATTTGATAATAACAGACTCCCCAACTCTATGCAAAAATGTATCAGTTTACCACAACCCCAGTTTAAGTGATCATGGCTTAATTGTATGTGAATTAAACACAAAACAACTTAAAGGAATACCAAAAGTTATATCTAAACGATTAATAAACAAAATCGATTTAGAAAAGTTCAACAATGATCTTAATACATTGCCGTGGAATCATATGCGTGGAATATAATGCAAATTTTTTGCCTTTGTTTGAAAAACATGCGCCTATTAAAAAGTTTAAAACCAAACAAAAGCCTACGCCATGGTTAACTGATACCATTAAAAGTATGATGTCGCTGCGTGACTCTGCTTTAAAAAAAGCTCAATCAACAAAATTAGAGAGCCACATACAGTATTATAAGCAACTTAGAAACCTAGTTAATAGCGCCATTGAAAAAGAAAAGCAAGGTTATTTCACTTACTACGTTAACAAAAATAACGATAAACCTACTGTTATGTGGAAACATAGTCTATTAAGTCAAAGATATTCCCCCAAACCTGGAAACTAGCTAAAGTCAAACTGATACCTAAAGGAAATAAAGTTGACGATTATAAAGATCTGAGACCTATAAGTATACTTCCAGTATTCTCTAAAATATTAGAACGATTAATATGTACGCAATTGACTAAATATTTAGAAGATCGTGAAATATTACCAAACATCCAATCCGGATTCCGAACCGATTATGGCACGGAAACGGCCCTGGCACATGTTATAGACGACATCCTAGAAGCTTCGGATAAAGGTTTAGATAGTATCATGGTTCTGCTCGATTTCTCCAGAGCGTTCGATGAAATAGACCCAGAACTATTAATAGAAAAATTGCGGTATTATGGGATATCGAGTTCAACTTGCGAATGGTTTAAATCTTTCTTATTTGACCGGCAACAGTATGTTGAAATAGAAATGGATGAAGGGCATGTAGAGTCATCTGCAATAATAACTACTAATTAATTCACGCCTCAAGGTTCTATCCTCAGTCCCATCTTATTCATATTATACACAGCAGATCTTTCTAGAATTTTGAAATATTCGAAATGTCACCGTTATGCAGACGATACACAAGTCTATCAATCTTTTAACCCATCTGAGACATACATCGTCACTTCACAAATAAATGAAGATTTACACCTCATTTACAAATGGGCCAAGTCGAACTCTCTTTTTTTAAATGCTGCTAAGACAAAATTTATGATAATGGGTAATTAATTGCAACGTCAAAATATTACAAATTTAAATCCGGGTATAAAAATTGAAAATGAGTATATAGACAGAGTAAAAAGCACAAAAAATTTAGGTTTAATATTAGATACTGAAATAAGGTTCATTGAGCACGTAAATAACAAAATTAGAAACGCGTTTTATCGTCTTTAGTTACTTTATGGTATTAGAAAATACATGTCGAAAGAAGTTAGAAAAACGCTTATTGAATCCTTAGTTTTGTCTCAATTTAACTATTGTGATATCGTATACGGCCCAAGAATTTATAATAAAATGAAAATGGCTACTTAGAGAGTGCAAAATGCATGCGTTAGATTTTGCTACAATATACAAAGGCGTACACATATCTCTCCAATCCTGATAGAGAAAGAAATTTTAAACATGGAAACACGAAGACTGGTCCATTTAGCTTGCTTCATTAAAAAAGTTTTAATCACAAAACGCCCTAGTTACTAGAAATAGAAATATCAAAGGTCTACGTCGCCGTGCTCAAGACCATATAACTATCCCAGTCCACAATACAACAGGCTACAAAGGATGTTTCAAGTATTCTGCTTACAAAATTTGAAACAATATTCCCCCTCCTCTCAGAAAAAGCGTATCCCAACCAACATTTAAATCTTACATTAAGAGAGCTCTATTTCAACAACAGAAGGAAAGTTTACTGATTATACAAACACGTAAATACAAGTTACTGTAGTTCTAACATTATACTATCAAAATTATTGCAAAAACTGTTTAATTTAGGATATCTGTTAGAATATTTTTGTTTCTTTGTTTAGTTAGAATTAATTTTAAATTCAAGGTATCACTTATTTTATGTTTGCTTGCAAATAGTATTGTGCTTTTCGAAATAGATATCACTGATAAGGTCAGGGGCAGTCTGAAAATCAGTGCTGCAGGGCGTCAGCCTTCAGCGTAAACTGAGACTGTGCCCTTCCACGCAATTATTTTGTATGAACCCTAGATATAAGGTCCTAATATATAATAGTAGTTTATGCAACTGTCATATAAAAGGGGGTATTAAAACATGAGAGCCGAGTATGATAATAGTTTGACCCGAGTGTTTTAATACCTAATTATATGCAGTTGCATACACTACTTTATCTACACTCATATTTTTATGTTAAAATATCGTACCTATAATTTTCTCAACTTTGCTGGAAGTAAGCTGCGAGTCAGTTCTGTTGTATGTACGCGTCGAGAAGTCAAGCGGCGGGATTTTCACTTTACTACTTTCACATTTATCTATTTATGTGCTCCAAATAAGAAAAAAGATTCACAAACATAAATTTTACAACAATTAGCAAAAATATTCTGTTTAGCGGGAAAATAATTACACAGACATATAAAGAGGAAAATTTTAATTTTGAATATGTCAAAGACATTTAGGTATTCAGCCTACATTTCGCCCTGTCCCAGCGCCCGACAAAAAATTAAAAAAGAAAAGTGTTGCATAATGATAAAAAGATTCGATACAGCTGTAATGAAAATAGTATGGAAAATGCTGTATCGAAAAGTAATTTTTTAAAATTTTATAGTCTGGCGCGAAAAAAGTGTATCCTTAAACAACTGTTTTCGAATATGTAATTGGAGTGTAGATAAAATGTATTACGTTATTCTTGTGTGGAAAAATAAATATTGTTATTCTTCTTCTTATGTAAAATAGGCGCAGGACAGTCGCAGATAACACCCAGGCATGTTGTCATCGAATGTCATTAACATGTCACTGCTGGGATACCATAAAGATATCTACAAAGGGATTATCGTCTGCACCCAGCTGGCACCTTTGGATCTTCTTATTTCTGATTCGATCCGAAACTCCGAGCCATTCCATTTGCCATAGCCAATAGCCATTTTCATACTATGGGTAACAGTGAGCTTACTTATAAGGCCTTCAGTGAGGTACATATACTGGTCAATGAAGTTCGTCTTCAGGAAATGTAAGCTTCTAATCTAATCTATGACTTCAGTGCTTCCAGATAGTCCGAACCGCCAAGCAATGCAAAATTCCGAAGCTGCCTCGCCAGGCTATTGAATCTTTCAGACGTAGCTGTTGGCGTTTATCATAGATATTGAACCTAGTGCGTAATGAAATGCCCACTCGTACATAATGCACTAAAAACATTTTTGGCATTTAACAATGGTCGTAATTCCCAACAGAACTTTCATAACATTCATATCATGCTACTTACTGTGCACCCGTCAAATGAAATGTTAATGATGATTTATTTTTAACACTAATTATGTTTTTCTATTCTTTAATTCATATTATATGGAGCATTGTAAATACCGAAATTGCGTAAAACTCACATTAGCAATTAATATGTGAAGTAATTTAATTTAAGTGCATGTAATTAACACATGAATTAACATTTTTACGACTCGAATTACAAGAGATCTAATTGGTTAAAGTTAATTTGGAATTAAAACAGATTTTATGGTAATACAACTATATTTTTTAATTTAATTTCTAATAGATTCAAATTTTATTAGTGTTTAAATATTAATGCGATCGACTTTCACGTTCGCGCTTTTGCAATGTTAACTGGACCACATCATCAATTTAACATGATTTTGAATAAACATTAATACAAGTCCTTATCGAATCACCTATCTAGGTGTGTTACGTGAATCATCACCTTACATAATTGGTAGGCATGTCTACAGATTGCAGATGTCCTGAACCACGGTGGCAGCTTTCCATGAGGTCCGTCCGACCGTGTACCTCCCTAGGCAACAGAAAAAAACCTGTCGACGTAATGGCTCGATTATTTTGCCTAAATACGGGAATTTGGGCCAACGACCAATGTAAAAACCATAACTACTTCCATAGTAATAATATTAATCATCTTGACGTAATTGTTCCGGTTATGCTCTCGCACGCGAGGCTCTGAGGTCCGCCTTGACTATAACCCAGGATTTGGTAAATCAGGTAATTACAAGGAAGTGACTGCCATCTGACTTCCATGAACCTGACCAGATTGAATCATAGTTACACATTTAGTGGCTCTGTGTGGCAGGTTCACCGTAAGACCATCGGTTAGTCTTTAACTAATGTACTTAACGCAGAAAAGAGTCATTGGTACATGACGGCACTGGGGTTCGAACCTGGTACCTCTATAGTAATTATGCATAATTATAGTCCAAGCCAAGGCCAGAATTCCAGAAAACGGGCAGCAACGTTTTCTGTTGTGTGCTTTAAACACAGCAATCTGCAATCCGCCTGCCAATCGTGGAGATTATGGCAAATCTCTCCACTGAGGGGTGGAGGAGGCTCATGCCTGGTAGTGGACTGTTATGTGTGTGGGATACTCTAGCTAATAAGGGAGTTGTGGAGTGCGTGAGTAGGGCTTTCAAACAATTCAAGGCATGTCTATAGGTACCTCAAAGGTCGGCACAGCTTCCGCTCGCAGATGTCCTGGTCGACAATGACCACTTTCTATCAGGTGGATCGTCTAGCCGTGCTTCTTCTTCCTTAGCAATAAAATAGCTTTAGAAACCTGTTCAAGTAAATATACTAAATGCCCTGACGTCTGAGGAAACGAAAAGGAAAGGTCTCTAAAATGGTGCACCACACGAAAAAACCGGTCCATTTTCAAATGTCTATGTACTAAATTCTGTACAATTTTTGCCTTAGACACTTTTACAAATTTATGGACTTAAGCAGGGAATAAAAAATCTACTAAAGGACGGAGTAAATATTAAATGTCAGGTAAAATCATAGTTAATAAATGACATTACCATTCAAATCGAACCATTAAATATGCTTCGTATAATAATTATTGGCATAAATTTTGCATTATACTCTATAATTTATGCAGTTATGGGTTACTTTTAGTGCTCATAATAACGATGTAGCTGTAAATAATTATAGCAAGTAACTACGACACAATCATATAGGTACATAAACAAGTGGGTAGTAGGTACAGAAATTAAAAAACTCGACTGCTATTAATAAACTGTAAAGAAAATATTGCCTTTTGAAGACCTTTATTTTGATAACCCACTCGAATGGTTGTAAAGAAAAAATGTTTTCGTCAGGCACAATATAGCACCTAAAATTCTACATTTTATTTTTATTTTATCGTACCCATTGTCACTCAAGCGACCAAGTTAAAATACATTGATCCGTTTGAGCTGCAGCCCGTGCTAGAAAAACATAACCCTCCTCCTGACGCAAGAACAGAATACATTAAGTTAATTTTTATTTAATCGAAGGTAGCAGCGTTTTTGTTGAGTATTTTCAGTACTGTGTCCAACCAAGTTGCCAAGTGTTGAGATTACGGGAACACAAAGAAAACTCAAGTAGGTACAGCAATTGCCCGTTTACGCGTGCATACATAGAAACTCACACCCATCGTATGTATAGACTATCGAGTGCCACAAGCTACGTTGCAGACATAACTCTTTCGCTCTTCCACGTTTATACATCTTTCGGTTCTTTGATGTGATTTGATCAGTACGTCCTTCGAGCGCCCTCTACCGACCCTTCCGATTCACAATAGCATTACGCTTTAATAAAACCAAGATTACGAAGTAACCAAAGTATACGTTACATGTATAATCGTATAATACAGTATCATAGATCATAACCTCAATGATAGCGATCGACGCTCATAACTTACAATTAAATATGAATTCATTTAAATCCATTCCAGTTTCGAAATGGTGTTAGCCGTATATCTTCATTGGAGATCTCTATTCTTTTTGTGTGAAACCGTGAAAGCGGCCGCCTCAAAAGATTTATAATTCAATTAGCTGATACAAATAGAAAATATTCAAATTTGACGTAGCTAGTTATATTGTGGGGGCATAGATTAACGCAACAGTAGAGGGGACACCAGATTTTAGGAAATACTGCAAACGGGGTGACCGTTTGCAATATTACCTATTATTACAGAATCAATACAAAATATAGCGTACAAAATTAGTGAGGTGAAGTGGTGGTAGTGGGCTGGCCATATTTAATTTCTGTTACGGGTCGGGTGTACTTTATCAGTTATCTAACACCCATAACACAAGCTTTGCTTACGTTGGGGCTAGATGGCGCTGTGTGAATTTGTCCAAGCATATTTATATCTGCCGAAGAACCAACAATCCCTGCGGTAAACGAGTTCTTTAGAGACTGCGCCTCGGCAAGAGTTATGTAGGACACGCTCTGGTCAGGTGAGGTGACGATTTGCGACAAGCTGCAGGTCGAACCTGGATGCAGCAAGCCGTCCTGACAGAGTGCATAGTCCTCCTGATAGAAACCGGCAATCGTTGCTCATAACATCTACGATTTATGCTTATAGGTATCAAAAATGTAAACTTCGATGATAATTCTTAATGCCTGTGATTGCGCTGGCTAATTCTTTTTCGAACCGAAATATAGCGATAATATAGCTAAGCCGAGGAAGAAGATAAAGCGGTTGTATCTATATGGGCGGACTCCTCAGGCTTGAAAGAGTGCAACTTCTTGTAAAAGAAAACATAAATTAAAATCAATACTCACCAACCCAAAAGTTAAATTATCTACTAAGTCACATCTACACAACCTGCTCTATGAACAATGACCGCCACTCGCAGTGGGATATTACCAGACGGAATTCTCCCATTAAAATGCAAGCTGGCAGCAAAATGGCTGCTATTTAATAAAGCACAATTATGAGTCGTAAAGCAGTTCTCGCCGCCTTTATGACGGTGGCTCGTTATCGCGGCCATCTTGATTTATGTGACGTGCGTTGCGCGGGAGTTGCCAGTCGATGGTCCACGGTTTGTACGTTGTTGCCCGCTGGTTGAGCTAGTGATTTAATTTAGTTTAGTAAGTAAATTATTGAGGATTTCTTTGCGTACATACTATGTTCATTGTGCTAAAGGTGTTAGCGAATCTACTTAATTTAAGCGAATTAAACCACGTAATGTAATATCTGCCTGTCAGACGTAGAGATAAAGAGATACTCCTCAACTAAGGAGGACTGTTAGCCGCTGTGAATGATGATGACGATGACCGTTAGTTCTACCAACCAATCATGTATGAGACTAGATATTATGAGATCGAAAGGATAGGCGTTGCGCAAACGACTGAAGATTGTAACCTCTGAATACTCAAACAAACGGGCAGCGGCGGTGATTACTTACCATCAGGAGACCTGTTTCCTAATTTTTTTTCTCGATATTATAAAAAAATTACAAGATAAAAAGGACGAAAAATTCAGAAGGTGAGCAAGTCCTTTTGAAATAAGATAACAGTCCCTAGCCGCTGCACTACTGTGATAGCCATGTAATGTCTAGTAGAGCAGAAAACAGCACGAACCTCTCGATTTACGGACGTCCTACAAATTGAATACGAGGTGTTCCACACGGCACAGTGCGGCAGCGGTGCGACGCCTGATCGGTGCCGCTGCGGTGTCCTGCATATAAAAATCTGAAAAGTTTTTACATGGTCGGTAAAACGCTAGTGATAACCCTGGCATTGCTAACGTCCATAGGGTACGGTAACTGCTTACCATCAGGCAGGCTGTACGGATGTTTGAAATGTTAGTGGGATGAAATTGAAAAATAAATTAATATTTAGGCACCCGTATAATTACATACGTGGTGTGTGGTGCCGCCACCTTAAAGAATAGCACCACCCCATCTCTTCCCGTGGGTGTCGTAAGAGGCGACCGAAAGTTGGGCAGCAGCATCTGTACCCGGCGGCCCCGCTATTCCGGACCATGGTAGCGGTCACGGTAACGGCGGGGCAGGGGGTGCGAAGAATCACCGGACGCGATCAGGCTACCACAAAGCACGACCACTGGCCCTGGCAACATACAACGTCCAGACACTGCGGACCGACGAAAACCTCGTGGAGCTGGAGGAAGTGGTAAGCAGATTACATTGGGACATTATAGGGATATCTGAAGTCCGAGGAAAGGGGGAAGACTCGATAACTCTAAAGTCCGGAAATCTGCTTTACTTCCGGGAGGGCGACCAACTGTCCCTAGGTGGTGTCGGGTTTCAGGCAGGGCACATAGCTCGAAGAACAGATGGCCGATGGGGCAGTAAAGTTCTCGAGTGGCGACCACGTGCCGGAAGACGCAGCGTGGGTAGGCCTTCCACAAGGTGGACTGACGACCTGGTAAGGATCGCAGGTACCAGCTGGATGCGAAAAGCACAGGACCGGCCTTTGTGGAGATCTCTGGGGGAGGCCTATGCCCAGCAGTAGGCGTCTTCTGGCTGATATGATGATGATGATGATGATGATGATGATGATGATAATTACATAAAGGTATTTTCAGTATTCTGTAACATGTTACTTCCTAAATATCTTAAATTCTTTATTGAACTAATATAAATGTCATAACAAAACAATAATGTTAGATAGATAGTAGTAGTAGTAGTAGTCAACAGGAAGACGCAGCGATCATAAAACTCAAATTAATACTTGTAACTACAAATTAAGTGCAATAAATGTACCATTAGCTATTAAAAATAAACATTTCCGCAATATTTTTTCATAATAATTATGGAGTTGGGTTATGTCAATAATTATTTAGACTAATTACCAACTCAAGAGTGGTAAATACAGTAGTAACATAAATCAGTTAGATAAGCTGTTTGCCTCTGCATCGTTGCCAGTATGTATCACCTGCTTTTCTATAACGAATATTTACTTAACACAGGTTTTTCGCATAACTCCTTATAGTTAAAACATTTTGTGGCATTATGAACAGGCTACTTGCTTCTGTGGCATAGTAGCTCCCGAACGGGTGGACAGATTAAGGTGAGGTTTTCTAAGGAGGACTTAATCTATTTTATATTACCTAGGCACCTAAATTTACGAGACCAAAACTACAATTTGCCTCGATTCAGCACCTAACTTGCCATTCTAAAAGTCGCCATACAATTCCAACAATATTGCCCCATTATCGAGATAGCGAGTCAGAGCCAGCGCGTGACGTCACAGCCGACACACGCTTGACACTTATCGTACGCCCACTAATTACGAATGAAAATCGCTTCCTGTCAGCCGTAGATAAAGGAAACGTTAGGGGTGGTGCTCTTACTAAGACGCGTGAGAAGGGGCACTGGAAATTTTGTGAAAACGTTAAAATAATGTTAAAATAATTTGAATGAATAATAGAATAATTTGACGACCTGTGTGGTTCAGTGGTCAACATGGTCAGTGGTCTGCCACGAAAGAGGTCCCGGGTTCGATTCCCGGCCGGACAAAAATTGAAATGTTGAATTTTAATTTCTGTTACGGGTCTGGGTGTTCTATGTATAATAAGTATGTATTTAAAAGTATTTAAGTAGTTTAACAGTTATCTAGCACCCATAGCACAAGCTTTGCTTAGTTTGGGGCTAGATTGCGCTGTGTGAATTTGTCCACGAATATTTATTTATTTAATGAATCGTAAATTCCAGTATTCCTAGTAATTCCATTAATCTGAGTAGCTATTTGGGCTATAGTTCGTGCCAAATTTATTGATAATTGCGGACATTGATCTCTCGGTCAGTACCTACTTATTTGCAAGTTGTCACACCTATCGCTGACATTCGGTACAATTATTTTCCTGTACATATATTCATCATCATTCGTGAGATGTAATTATTTGCATGCCAGTGCCTAAACTGAATGAATGTGAGAACTGCATCTCTTATTATTGTACCACCTACATTGTTAATGTACCTACCGGAATGATTCTTATTCTAATTGTGTGTTCATGTAGATTGTGGACTGTTTACTCGTGACCATGGAGCGTAAAAAAGTTCCAAAATATCGAGGTAAAAGTAACAGTGGCGACAAACCCGATATAAGTGACAATTTATGTGCAGTAAATAACCACGAAAGTGTTAAAACAGTTTTTCATGTATTTTTAATAAAAATATTTTTCATATAGATGACCGACAGGTAAAGGCACGTTCTTATCAATTTGGAACAAACCTACTCTGACTAGTTTCACCACCGTACTGACCGGACTATCTCCTACAAATTTAACTTACATCCGTAGCACTTGGATGAGTGGCGATAAAATTCATAAATAGATCTTGGACATTTATTTTCATTAACATTTTACAACAACTATTTGTATATTTATTTAACATCAGTGATCGACCAAACGACAAAATTAATATGTTTGGATGCTCTGACCCAATCTAATATAATGTGTATTATAACTAGGTAACAACAAATGACTTGTAAACATTTTTTACCAATAAAATTATTTCTATGTATAACGTACACGATTTTCAAAAAAGCAAACAAACTAGTTTTTGAATGGCAACATAATAAGAAAGCGCAGCGGGGTTTTAGGTGTATTCTATAGGGATAGCCTAGGCACGTCGAGCATACTTTTAACAAAAGTCTTTAACAAACATTGCGCTATTAAGCTGCGTTTGAAAATGCAAAGTCAAAAGCCGCAGCCCTGATCCATTCGCACTAATCTATGCGTACAAGATATCTTAATTGTGCCGCCAGTAGGAATAAAATTTTAATTGAGCAAAGAACCCTTATCTGGCCGATAGCTTGACAAATGCACCGTGTTCTTGACTCCCCTTGTAATTCCGATAAAGCATTATCTGCCTAATAAGTTAATGGCGGATGATGAGACCGAAATGTAAAGAATAAGGTGTGATAAAATGTAGAAGTTCCTAACACTGTTACATATCTTTTTTTAAATATAAAGAATGTGCAAATAACCCTAAGTATATATTACGCAGCATGGGTAGGCCTCCCATAAGGTGGACCGACGACCTGGTAAAGATCGCAGCTACCAGCTGGATACGGAAGGCACAGGACTGGCCTTTGCCCTTTGCCTATGCCCAACAGTGGACGTCTTTCGGCTGATATGATGATAATTATGTATTACATACATTTTACACTTAAGTACAAAATAACCACACATTGCGTCTGTCTTGGGCTTTTGGTGTTTATTTCAAAGCCAAATCCCATGATTCGAGTCTTGAATTCAACGTCAGCAAAACGACTGTAACATTTTATAATCAATCTTAAAAAATATCGAACTTTAATAAATTTTATACTGATGATCGCACAAATATTACAGACAAAGAATTGCACCGAATTACACAACAATTCCACGACACCTCAGCTAATAAAGGCACAGCATCCGTTGAAACAAATTGGCAACTTAAACTACATAGTTTGGTCCATCAAACGCGTGTCTCGCGTGCGTGTGCGCAGACGCAATCAATCTAAATCACTGGAATGGGCAGTTAAAGTCGCCTTGTACATTAATGACACGATTACGCTCAAAAGAGTTGCGTAAATCATTTTGGGAATGGGCCTCCCTCACACTGACGCGGTCAGCAGTTGTTGCCGCGTTCCTCGGAGGAACGCTTCCGTCCGTGATAAACGGCACTGCGTCATTTACGCAATCATTGATTTCTAGCAGTCTGTGAAACAAATTTACAATTCTTGTCGGCTCAAACTCTTATCGCTCCTATCCTGAGAGCCCTACATTCCCTTTCACATCTACATACGCACTGGTATCTCGGGTTGGAGGTAGCGCATGTCTGAAGGGGTCGAGGTATGGTGTCGTCTACGTTCAACTACTTCCATATCTGAGCAAACCAGTTCTATTGGTGATACTGGGCTTGGTTGCTCGCCTACAAGTACGATGACGGAGCCAATATTAAAAACAACATCGGGCCTGGTCTTCCCTTACGTGACCTTCATACACCCCAGTAGAAGGATTTCTGGCTGGATCGGAATGAAACTGAACATCCAAATATATCTAAAACTACTGGGATTAGAGATCACAGTGTAGAAAATATGCAACAAAAACGCTGCTTCAAATATTATGGTCGGAGCTCCTACCAGAGTCTGAGTTTAAAACATGAGTCCCTTTTAGGATTCTACTGCAAGAATTTAGTGTACGTAATTAGCTAAGGGTAAAATCGAATCTGTTTTTAATTTCCTTGAAAACAAGGGAAAAGATAAGTGGGGATGTCAATCATTTAGTGCCAGTCGTATTGCGTCCGCACACAGTAAAGCACACAACGAATATAGGCTTCATAATTTTGAAGAATTATTATGTTCAACTGCAACCCCTGCAACTTGCATTGTCTATCATGTCACCGCAAGCCGCGTTAGTCTGCAAGCACACCGTCGAGTAAAAAGAGCAATTAGAGTTGCGCCCGCGTCGATAGTTTAACGGATGTCGATGGCATTCCGTGAGGTCTGCGTGACCGCGCGTTAAAATGGCCGCAGCTTAACCCTCTGCGGGTGATTCTGCGAAAATAGTCTCTGGTGCTTGGGAATTAGGTTCGTTCGTTGTAGCATTTTACGGCTAAAGCTGGCGCTGTTGGATGGGAATTGGATTAAAAAATGTGATTTGTGACTGGCGTTTAAAGGTAAAAGCCCAAAAGAGAGTGGAGTTTCGCATCGTGCGGGTCGCAGTATTGTTCTTTTAATTCACAGACGTGGGTTGGCGTTTGTTGTAGAAGCATCATGTACTGATAAATCTATTTGACGTATTAATCAAATTTTTTTTAAAGGTAAGTGAATACCTACACATCATGAGATAAAAGATCTTACCGATTACCTACTTCGTGGAAGTGCGTGGGGTGGGTACTGTATCCGTAGTAATCGCACTGACAGACACTTCTACCTATTATTTAAATTAGACTCTCTTTAATGAGTAACTCATTATTGGACTGCTATTACTGATCTCTTGCAAATGGAGCGGTGAGTTCACTGATCGCTAATCAAAGGCACCGGCATTACCGACAGGCATTTGGATGCACTTTTATGACTCACTAAGGACCACTCAAATGGGATTTGATACGTCTGTCTTGTGCAGCGGACCTACTCCATAAAGAAAATAACTTTGAAACTATATGGAAGTTAGGAAGTCACGATCAGTAGGCTAATTACGTAACCCTGTTGCCAACAATTCTCTGACTTCAATGGTTGATCTTTCGTGATTACGTATGATCGATTTTATTGTTTCAATCAACTGATCCCATAAAATCGATGATAAGGAATCGCAAAAATAACAATTTCAATTATTGAAGTCAGAGAATTGTTGGCAATAGCGTTACGTAATTAGCCCGTACCTTACCTTTCATATCTTTAAAGTAGCTTTGACAACTATCTTGAGTGCTTATTGTACGTTGCGACGAGTGTGAAAGGGATAGGTAGATTTGACAGACAACATTTGGCTGACAACGTCAATGATTGTCTATTCCTACCATCCGAGTCGGACTTTAGGATGTGATACTGGTGGACGCTAGCCTTTACTCGTGCCGTCAACGTCACGCACACGTCGAGGCGTAAAAAAGACGCCACGTTTTGAAGTGGGCGATTTTTGAGCGGCCGCCGCTCCGTTCAATATTTATGACACTTCCCTTTTTTACAGTTTCGAAGCGGCATTTTAGTTGACTTTTGGGCTATTCGGGAATTTCATTTTTGTGGTATTGGTATTAATTTACTTTAAACATTTCGGCCATCTGTCCGGTTCTATAAACGGTAGAAGGTATCTGACAGAGTACCTACTTAGCACCTACCATTTCCACTGTTGCATGTCGTAAGCATGGTAACATTCTAGTTACCTATAACAAAAGATCTGTCATTATAATAGGTACCCTGGTGGCAGAGTGGCAAGAGCCGCTAATATAATGCAATAAGAACTTATAATCCTACTAATAAGAACAATATTCGAGAACTCTGACAGACAATACACAGACCAGTAGGCTAATAACGTAACTCTGTAGCCAACAATTCTCTGATTTTAATGATTGAAATTGTTACTTTTGCGAGACTGTCTTATCAGTTTCATGGGTTCAGTTGCTAACAAAGTTCCATTGCAATAAATTGAAACTATTAAATCGATCATACGTAATCTCAATAGTAACAGTTTCAATATTTTAGATCAGAGAATTGTTGGCAACAAAGTTATGTAATTAGCTTACAGTACCTATATTTCAGAATACAGCTGCACATATAGACCCGTATAGTTAAGTATTGGCCCTAATTACGTCCACGTAAATATTTTTTCTAGTTCGCAGTCAGAAGTTCAAAAAAGATACAAAGCCGTCGTCGACAACGCTGATTTTCAGTTCAAAGCTCAGCGCAGCAGGCGCCGAGTGAGGCTGTCAATCAATGCTTTGCCAGACGTCGTTCGCACCTGCGCCTTTGTGTGTACCGGCGAAATTTTATTTTTACGTGTCAAATTCGATATACATTGCTGTTCCGTTATAAATATTCAGATTGGCAGTAAAATTTCTTTATTTTCTGGTCGAAAGTTTAATGGAAAGGGGTTAACTGTCGCTCTTAGCATGTACTTAGGATTAATTTCGCGTGACAAAACTGCAGGACCACAGGACTGTAAGGACCAAAATAATATGTCTCATGCCTGAAATTGCGCTGGTTAACTTGTACTTCAAAATCGAATACAACAAATACAATTTTTACATATTTCAATATCCCCAGATATTGAAATATGTAAACAATGCCAAAAACTAGTGAAGTCTGACTGAACTGCTGTCGAGAATGCCCAAACTGGCTGTTGATTATGTTGATTACATATTTTGTAAAGCACACGCGCCGTTAAGAGACACGAAATAGACCACCAACTCCTATTTACGGATGTCGTACTCGTACAAGGCAATTGATGTCTTGAGGCAGATATATACCACAAAATTAATTGCAGCATTTTCTATTATATGTTTTCAACACTGCGATCTCGAACCCGCCTACCAAGAGGTATGGCAATCCATTCCACGAATTTGAAGAAGGCTTCAGTTCAGCAGTGGACTGTTACGGCCTTGATGACGATGATGATGGTGGTGATGATGACAATAAATTATTATTGAAATTTTTATTTCAAACGATAGACAAACAGTCAAGCGGGCCATCCGATGGAAAGTGGTTATCGCCGCCTAATGGTATCACAAGTACGTTGCCCACCGTTAATGAGGTATCTAATATACCTTTTGAAGAATCCTATTTCATAGTACAGAGGAAACAGTGTGGCTGAAAATTTTAAATATAAATTACAAAGAAACAAAAGTCAAAAACCGGAGTTCCATCTCGATTCTTGCACAAACGAAAACAGCTTAACGAACCGACGTAAAGAGCAGTTTGTTAAAATAAACGGGTCGTCCAATTTCTGAAGGAACACGTCTTATAGACGAGTAAAAAAGACAAAAAAACACTTTAGAAAAACAAAGCGCACTTCTATCGTCAGGTCACGTATTCTTGTCAAACAACCGCGGCTTTGACAGCTTTTGTGTTCACAAAAAAGATCGGGACACTAGGGGAAAAAGAGTGGAATAATCAGCACAACTATTTATCATATTCGAGCCGCTTGTCACAGTCGACGTGACAGCAGGTTGCTCTCAACTGGAAAATTGAGGTTTGGTTCTATATGTTTTTGTTGCTACAAACGGCTTATTTAATTTTTAAACACAATATACAAATAATCACGTTTAGTTTGCCTTACTTTTAACGTTTTATTTTTATTATATTTTTATAACAGTAATTATGGTGATGGTCTTCTAAGTCCATGAGCTCTCTCGCACACACACACAAATAAAATTAGCCGCAAGCTTACTGCGTCAGCGTAAATCACGTCAAGAAATTAACGCCAGCGTTGTAAATCAATCCAACAGAATAAAGCCGAACTGGAGCCGCCCATACGTTGATGCGTAGTGACGTCCGGCCCCTTTGATGTGTCAACCGGGTTGTTAATGAGAAGTCCCGCAACCGCTTCCTTTGGTCACTTGATTGATGTGGCATAATAATTTGACCACAAGATTTATTCACTCCTCATTAAAAATATGAGCCCCTACATCATTTTAGGACCAACCTAACGCATACTCTTCAAAGATTCGTATCGTTAGATTTATTTTAGTTTCGCGTAATTGCCCGTAAAGACAGTGGTTGTAATTTATTAAATAGAGGGTTTGTTTGATGTTTTGATATACATAGTAAAGTAACAGGTAAGATAAACGATGTTACTGGCAATTGAGGCAATATAAAAATACCTGTACCATCCCCGTAAATAGCTATTAATGAAACTGCATTAAAAATCGTGCTGTAATTTTTAAAATTAACACATTTTATAAATAGTAACATGGTGATTGGCACTAATAATTACGTTTCTAGACAGACATGCTCTTTCTTCGGTTGCATTTATCACTTGCCACCAGATGACAATATTAAAACAATACAACAATATATCTTAGTCCAGAATTAGAAACAAACGCAAAACCACAATATCAAGCATCATTTCTATCGGGGTAGCGTGCGTGCAATCTGAGTCGTTGACGTAGGAAACAATATGGACATGAAACAATTTCATTAGGAAATTATACTAGACACACAGAAAAATGTTGCAGCATGTCGCAGCCGGTCTGACTTTTATCCGTCTTTTGACACGAGATCGGCCAATTTTCTTTTTTGAAAACTTCCATACATCTACCTCCATTACGAAGTACACTACTGGACTACTTTCTTCCTTTTAATAAATGGCCATCGTATTCGCCATGATTTAGCTAACGTTAAGTGAATTGTGAGTAAATGTATCATAGCAAAATTAACAAACAGATATAGGCAAAATTCCCAAAATATCGCGATAATATTGGTAGTGCAGATTTGGTGCAACTTGTTAAAGCAGCTCGAAAGCTCAGATAGGTTTTTTACTGATATTTGCTACGAATTAAACTATAATTTACGTGAATCAATATCAATCCAATGTACAATAACTGAATAAAACTACGTCCGCATTTATCGGCCTACACACAGAATCCTATTACTAAATACACTATCGGCAAAGTTTTTTCGTGCTTGCATGTCCATATATTTCCAACGTCAATGGTCCAAACGAACCGCGTCACAGCAGAGCAACCCGGCGTTTGACGGGCGCCGACAGCTGTCCCCTTTGAAGTGTCAACCGGGCCGTTAATGAGGGATCTCTCCGACCGCTTCCTCCCGCGAGATTGATGTGCGGTTATTAACGTGGACGCATGCGTTCTAGCGCTTTTGTGTTCCTTTTTTTAATTATAGTGATTGCAGAGTGAGGTGCGGCCAGTGTTGAGGGCTAGCGTTTTAGTTGTTAGAAGAGGGAATGGAATGAGCGAAAAAGGTAGTTGTTGATTTTACATGCTTGTGTAGATTATAAACATTACCTATTCTTAGAAAATTGTTAATCAGCATCTTGCATTCGTAACCTATCTCATCAATCAGACTTCAGCGTTGTTTAAGAGTTTTATCATTGTTAGTAGCTACTTTGACATTATGTTAATAATTATTTAGATAATGTAGTAGAAATTGGTCACAGCCACAACGTTTCCTTTGGACTATTATAGGTCTCCTAAGTGGCGGGCAACGCATTGGTAGCAGCCCTGGTGTTGCAGATGTCCACTTTCCATCAGGTGGCCCGCTTGCCTGTTTGTCTGCCGTATTACATAAAAAAAACATTAAAAACACTTCTGCAGCATTTACCTTATTAAAAAGTGAGAAACTTAGCTACAAGGGGCGGCGTAATATTTTGTTTCTTTCCTAATCGTCAAGTAGGTTCCAAACCAAGTCTAGCATTATAACAGCAACCTCGTCTACAAAAAAGGGTAGACAAACAAAAATAAACTTTCAAAAACATATTGCATGCATGCTTTTGATAAACACAGGGCGTATAAAAACAAAGGGAGCGCACGGCGACGCCGCCGGCGGCTATGTGGTTAATGCGAATAATATATGAACATATTTATGACTCGCTTTATGGCGTAAGGAATTTATTTAGCTACAAATTATTTTTGGGGGAGAAAACGGTTAACTTTAGGGATGCTACGCTAACATGTCTCGTGTTTGGAGGAGTCAAAACGATATATTGTATAGGTATGTTACAAGTTTTTCCAATTTTTTCATTATGTTATAAACGCGAAAATTTGTGAACTGAACGAAACTACTACAGAGATTTTTATTTTCTAGTTATAACCGAATGATACAAGTTACTATTTATCCCAAAATTTAATTTATTTCCCTGGGGCACACAGCAACCGAATTTTATGTTGACAAAGTCGGAGCAAAAGCTTTACAACAAGAAAGGAATAGCGGTAATTGTCGCCCCTAACATTTGCGACATAGGTTCCCTGTAATAAACATGCAGAACCGCAGGTGCATTGTCAAGGTTAGGACTGCCATATTATGGCAACAGGACAGTAATTGCTCTGGTTACGTTATCCTACCAATCTTCTAGAGCAGGTTTCATACACTTAAACTTCTCTTGAAAATCTTAAAATCATACAATCTGTTCCTGCATAGATACTTCACCTTGAATGCCATTCGAATCTCTCCTCATACACTTCTTTTGCTCTCAGATATTACGCTTGTTCGTCACTTTCATCAATGATCATCAGCTGGACTTGATTATCTCCTTGTGATACGCCATGTTAGTGAAGTCATCACCAGCATCAGCCTATCCTAGTCTACTGCTGGACATAGTCTTCCCCAATGAGCGCCAATGCACCCTTTCCTCGGCTTGCCGCATCCATCAGCCTTTCGCAAATCGTCACTTCACCTGTCCGGAGGGCGTCCTAGACTATGCTTACCGAGTTGGTGGAGTATTTTGCCATAATCTCCACGACTGGCAGGTAGGTTACATACGAACAAAAGATAATTAGAATGGGTTGATATTCTGTCTCACCTGAGACCATACAACCAAACCAACACGTGGTCGTACTAACCTCTCTGTCATACGAACCGTATCAGCCCATGACCAGCCTTAGTAATACCACAGATTCTTATAAAAATGTCTGCGCTCTAAAATATACAATCTGTATTCACAACAGGATATAATAAAGCACAGTGTGCGCGTCGCCGCGCATACCGGTCACCGCGATGTGATGATTTCATTATTTAGAACGTGTGCAAATTTTGAAGAGATCCGTTCTTAGTATTGAAGGGAAGTTACCCTTACTGTGCGCGCACGAGTTCATGTCCGGGTACGACCGCTTAAATAATTCGTGTAGCAATTATTGAAGGCTCGATACATCGCCATTGCACTCGTTGCGGTTCGAGCGAGTGAGATGGCGATGTATAATCCGTTTGAGTTAGACGGTCGGAGCCGATGGACATAAACTCGCGCGCGCTCAGTACTTGTGTCGACATAAAAGCTGTGTGAACTGTACAGAAATTAAAGTCCGAATCATAATTTCCTGTAATTTTTTTGAATAGAGAAAGGAAAACGAGCAAGCCAATAACACCTCCAGGTTTCAAAAATGTAAAATAAAGGTGTATTGTCACTGTCACATGGAAGTGACATGACTCTTCCTGTAATTGGTCTATCTCATCCTTAAAAATATAATACATCAACGCAAGCATTGTTGCTTGACTTCAGCCTCTCATAAGTTAGCTAATCACCAAATACAACGGTTCCCATCATAAACCCAGCAATACGGGCCCCTTCCTAACGCTCGCCGGTCACAATTGACGGATATTTTTTGTCCGTCCGTACATTTGCAGTGGCTCTGATTTATGCGGAGTCACGTAAATATCGCATAATGGTGCTGCATCGCGCGGTGCATCGGCCGCTACCGGCGGTGCGGCTGGGGTACGAGAGAGCAGATGACAGCGGTAGGGTTACCTAATTATTCCATTATTGACATGATGACAGTGGTAGGGTAGTCAGATTATGCCTATTTTACAACGCTTTTTAAGTAGTATGAGAAATTCAATAAAAAGGGTTATGCTCGGAGTCTCGTTGCGCGATCGAATCAAAAACGAGGAGATCCGCAAGCGAACCAAGGTCACCGACATAGCTCTAAGGATTGCCAGACTGAAGTGGCAGTGGGCAGAGCACATAGCTCGAAGAACGGATAACCGATGGGGCAGTAAAGTTCTCGAGTGGCGACCACGTACCGGAAGACGCAGCGTAGGTAGGCCTCCTACAAGGTGGACCGGCGACCTGGTAAAGATCGCAGGTACCAGCTGGATGCGGAAAGCACAGGACCGGCCTTTGTAGAGATCTCTGGGGGAGGCCTATGCCCAGCAGTGGGCGTCTTCTAGCAGATATGTTGATGATGTTGAGAAATTCAATATTTTAATGCATTACGATTTTAATAAATTAAAAAAAATATTTAAATTGCCATACCGAAAATCGTTCGGCTTGAGGCAAGCGGTTCAAAGTTAGCCCCAGACCTCATTTGGAGTGTAGCTTCTATGACGTAACCAAGGCTTGGCCGCCGTCACATAGAATACAGTGTAGGAATTTACTCTCATGTAGGTATCTATTGCTTCAGTGATCGAGAAAATAAGCAGCAGCACATTCTGTCGTTGAGTATTTTCAGCAATGCTATCCATCTACCAAGCGTGGACATTATGGCAAAGCCTCACCCTATCCATAGACGAGACTCAAGTCACGCAGTGGAATAGACTGATGATGATGATTTCAAACGCTCCGCTCATGTCTTAAAGCGCTTCGTTGCACAATATCGTCTGAAGGGGTTTCAATTTTTGTCCGTTTCGTTGCTAAACGTGAAGGATAGACGTCAAATGCAAAAATTGCTCGCGGCGACGTGCGCGCCGCTTTTTGCGCCCCGAGTGCTTTCACTCTACCTGATGCGAGGCAGCTGGATGAAATTCTGCACTTTGCTGAGAGGCGATAGCGTTCTACTTGTAGGTCATTTCGTTTTCGAGTGATATCGCGTAGTTTTAGAGTGTTGAGACTCCTTTGCAGAATTTAGTAGGTATAGTTATGTTGGCGTAAGAGCGTCGGTGGCCCAGTGGTTAAGGGGTTCGTTTCTTCAGCGAGAACCCTAGTGCTGCCATGTACTAATGACTCTTTTCTGAGTTATAACTAACCGTTTAACAGTTTCTGACCGATGTTCTTACGATGAAGGAAAACATCGCGTGAGACCTGCATATTCAGATGACTGAATGTGTAACCAGTAGCCAATCTGGTCAGATTTCCCCGAGTCCTCGTGCTCGCATTTTATGTAGTTATGTTGACACTACAGTGCCAAAAACGTATCTGATAACAAAATGATATTTCAAAACGGCGACACTTATTTCCAGTTTTGGCCACCGTGTCAGATAAGATTGTGACACTGTATTCTGTACTACCAACATAACAGCATAGGTGCTAAATTCTGCAAAGCATTCTAAGCACAGCATCCTTAGACCAAATACCATCCCGCAGGACAAATGTAATAATCAAACTTCGTTAAGAATATGTAAGGCCACAACAGCTGGATCAGCATTTTCACCATAGTTTTTCACTAGGTAAATAGTTGTCATGTTCGGTTTTCTGCGTGGTATAAAATACTTTTTCTTTGACAGGATTTCATAAAAGAGGAAGTGCAAAAAGCAACGGCATTATTAATAAATCATCGAAACAAATAAATAAATGAATTCCCACTTAGGTACCTACATCGCACATAAATTATCCTTTCCATTTAAACATTACGCAACGGAGAGCCACCGAATTAACGCTATCGACCATTACAGTCATAAATACAGTTAATCACGACCCGTTGGCCGTAACTCACTGCGGCAATAAAAAGTAACCCCAAAAAATAATACATCAAAATGAATATTTATGAGGAGAACAACACGCTTTATCATTGTTGCCGAATTACACGAGCAGCTAGGCTGGGGCTGGTTCGTATTAATTTGGTAATTGAGCGTGACTTATATTTCACTTTTAATGGGATCCTGACAGTCCCTAGAATGATACACTGGAGTGGTGCAATAAATTAGCTAAAATTGTGTGGTGGCGAAATAGAGCTGCACCAACTTCGTACAAATATGTCTTACATCCGTATTTACGACAATATTTCACTAAGTAAAGTATACGCTGGAAATAGGTTCCTGAACCTGCCTGTATCAGCAAAGAGGGCCCCGTGGGCGACCGAAGAAGCGATGGACTGACATCGCTGAGTCGGATGCGAGAGCATACGGCTTACGATGCGAGGACGCCGAAGACCGGGTGAAATGGAAAAGAAAAAAGTGGACCCAGGCAGAGGCCTGGAGAAGCGCTAGGACGATGATGATGATTTCGCTAAGTAAAGTCGGGTGAAGTGGGGAAAATATGTAGGAAAGCGGACCCAGGCAGAAGCCGGGATATGCACTAGAACGGTGATAATTTGGCTAAGCAGCGTTACTATACGTTCTCACAGTGCTCGAGGCTTTTTTCTACGTGAATGCACTGCGTTCAATTCGGCTCTATGATTGGTAAATTTTGCTGCATACTGCATACAAATACTGATGCATAGTGCCGATCTCCGGCCAATTGATTGTCAGCCGTCAGAACTCTGTCTGTAGACCTCATAGTAACGTTTCTAAACACGCGGGACCTTAAAGTGTCCTCCATAGCACGGAGCTCGTGGGGATCGTTTATGATTTACATAAAACATTCATACCGTCACGCCTTTTCCTCATAAGGATAGGCAGCGACCATATTGTTCCATTTGCTACGGTCCTGACAAATCTCTCTAGCTTCTTCCACATTCATTAACCTTTTCGTACACGCTCTTCGGTTTCGAGAACTCTTGACCTGACCTTTCCGTGTGATTTGTACGTAGAAAAATTAGGAAAAGGCCATTGCACTCTGTTTTACCCACTTACAAGGCGGACGACCTTGCCACTCGTACACCGCAAACTCCGGCACTAGAATACCTCACTAGCTGAATGAGTATCAAAAATTACATAGACTAGGTACCTATATTTTGAACACCACAGTGATATGCAACTCGCTTACTAGACGTGGATTAATTCACGTTACATACATTTTAGGACAAAAAATCTAAAATGCCGACCAGAAGAAAAATAAATATTATTTTCCGATAGAGAAAACAATTCCTTAATTATTTTATTACGACCTCAAATCTGTATGCCTAATGGTTCAGCACACAGGTTTGTGGCAATAATAATAAATGTTTGGACATCTTAGGAAGGAATTGTTTACTCCATCTGAAAATTACAATATTTTTTTGGCCAGTATTTTCAGTGTTATGGTCCAAAATTAATGATAGTTAACCTTTCTCCGCCTATTATTTGCAGAAGGTTCTTGAACAGGTTCCAGCGGATTGTTATGGGCTATTTGATCATAAAAGTTGTTAAATATCATTACTAGAGGGAATTAGGAACAAAATAAAACTGGTAGACTGTATTAGTTGGGATTGGTATGTGGGAACCAGTGGTATAATTTTTCTGTCCCGTCTGGAATACCAAAATATCTAAAAATGCTCTTGACATTGGGAAGTAACTTATAACACACGCAACGAGATTCTGATGTGCGTGGCAAGTGTGATGAAAATTATGCAAGTAGTACTAATAATAGGTGTTCATAGTATTTTGGCAAAACATACCAACGAATAATGATTTGCTAGTATAGACACAGAAGGATGAATTGCCTAAAGTTCAGCAGTTTCCGTGCAGGCTCGGTTATTTTCAAATGGGATTAAGGTCAGTAATTGTCCAACTTATATTCTTTACTTAATTGGGAAGGCACCTGTAATTAGTCAATAAAGCGTCGACAGATGACTTTCCCATTTTTTAGGGTTCGTTGTTCAGTGTTTCGAATTAAATTGTGATGGGCCGCAAGGTTTTTAGAAATAAAAAGAGTATCTACTTATATACAAGATAAAACCTTATGTGCCCTATGATAAAGCCTTTGTGGAGAAAGGTTTGGATAAGTCAAATTTTTCCTTTGTCTATAATAATTGGTATTTTATCCTTAGTATAATTCTAATTCATTTTTTTTGCAGTTACACATGCACGTGATACTGACCAAGTATAAAATTATTTATCACATCAAACATCAACACTTCTGAATTGAAATTATCACACTGAAACCATTAGTCAAATTAACAAACTAACAGTCAAATATCTACGGAACCCCAACTAAACCCCGACTCACGCCCGGGTCTTATCTGAAGATCATGACAGCCAAAATAGTGGGTTCACATTGTTTTAACAGCTCATGAGCCATAGTTGCCATCACATTTCGTGCTCAGTCACTTTTAATTAAGGTTGTTCTATTAGTATGATTGCCCCATTTTAACTGAGCTACGTGTTAAAGTCTGCCACTGTGAAATTTTAATAGAATTTTTAAATTATAATTGCATGGTTTAAAATGCGTGCAACGTGATAGTATCTTCCTATTATTAAATGTAGTAGGAATAGATAGTAATCACATAGTTGCCGACTACTACGTAATGCCAATTAATAGGTAAAAACGATATTAAGTATAGAGAAGTAGTGGTAAATTAATAGTCAGCTACCGTAATTTAAGAAAAAGTGAATGATACGAGGAAATGGAAATTTAAGGTAGGTATATGGGAAGCATAGTAAATGGACTACACACTTTTTCCTTCATAAAGAAGGGAATTATAAGTTTGAAGTGTGTATCTGTGTGTCTGTCTGAGGCATCGTAGCCCCGAACCCTGACCGGATGGCCCGATTTCTATGCGGTTCATAGCTTTGTCTAATTAAAATCGGTTTAGTACCTTGAGAAAGGTTTGAGTATATTATGACTTTGTCACAGGTTTTCCGACATTATGTCGAATAATTTTAGTAGTACAAAAATATGTTTAAATTTTAATGATAAACCTCAGGGTATTTATTCTCGTGATTATTTACGACTAATCTAATTGCTATTTTGATAGCGGTCGGTCAAATTAATATACATATCAAATCACGAACAGACCTAATTCAGATTTGTATGAAAAGGAATGACGAGCTAAGGGAGAGAGAGCAAGTGGTTTCCTAAATGGAAAAACATCCAAAATTACACTATATTTATTACAGAACCTGTTATTAACATTTGCGTTGAAAGGTGCGAAATCATTGTCCAATGATAATTGACGCTATAAGTGGAAAAGAAGACGATGATAAAATTGAAAATTCATTCAAACAAAACTAACGACACAAGCAATTATAAGATTAAAATAAATATGCGTTCTCGAAAACAAAGCCATCCCAAAATATTAATAAAACATTGGACCAAAAAAACATGGACAAAAACCTGCAAAACCATCGTTTAGTGGTAACAATTGAGAATCAGCGTGCATTTACTATCGGAGTTTCCTCCTTGGAGTAAGAAACGAGGCAATTAAAATCGAATTAAAATAAATTATTTTACTAACAGTGTAATTATGTGCAATAAAATTGTGTGGTAAAAACAAAAATCTTAACCAACCAGTCGTAAATTTTGATTATTTACGAGTCGCTCGTGTCCTGATTTTATTGATGTGGCATGACGACTGTAATTACAACTATAATGGAATTATTAATGATTTTATCTGCATTTTGTTTACTGGTCGTAAGACTCGCATGAGGTGTTTGCCTGGATACCACTGTAACAATTTTCTTGCTTATGTTTGTAGAATTCTGTCAAGTCTACCTGCTTCAAGCCTCTGTTGGTCACCACGCGAAGGTTCGAGAGAACGTTTCTCGCTCGTACGATTCGGATGTGAAATGAGCTGCTCCCAGTCACTGTGTTTCCTTTGGACTATGAGATGGGATCGTTCAAGAGATATATTAGTGGTCTCTTCAGAGGCGGGACATGCATTGGTAACTCCCCTGGTGTTGCTGATGTTCATAGGCGGCGGTGACCATTTTCCATCAGGTGGCCCGCTTACCTGTTTGTCTGCCGTATAACATAAAAAAACAGTCTAGGTGTCTGCATGTGAAATACCGTTTTTCCCAAAACAACAACGACTCTAAAATTTTTGTAAACATAGTAAAACATGGTGGTTTCTTCTTTCACGTGGATTGACTCATTCTGAGTGTTTTGAAACCCTCCTGAAATTTTGATGACAACGGTTTGGGTACCGAGACGTTTTGTATCTGGCCAGACCGGTCAGGTAAACGCAAAGTCTAGTCTTTAACTGAAATACCATGACTAATTCTCGATGGAATAGTATTTAAATAACAAAAAATAGAAACTCCGAAATACACTTGTATTATATTGAACCTTTTTGAATAAGAAGGTAAACCACAAAAAATATCTTAATAACAGCTACAATCTACCAACTCCGCAGCCAACACAATAACCCCCCAAGTGGCATTGGACGCATTTCCGTCCGGACCGCATCGTGACTTCTATGAAATCGCAATAACAGGCGCGTGTCAGCTGTCACTTGTCACACGTCACGGCAATAAAGCCATCGACAGTCGCGACACGACTCACCGCCATTGTCATAACACGGTGGGGTGGCCTCGTTAGGTCTTGCTGCGTTTGGTAAATATATAGGTGGAATGTGATATTTGATTGTAGTCTATGAGGGAAAAGTAAACGAAGTAATAGAGACGGAAAAAGAGAATGGTAAATTTACTTTGTTAGATCTGAATTAACATTTTATTATTGTTCAGGATTTCTGACCAAAATATCATAAGCAAGTAACATCCTTTGAGAAAGTTTTGTGAGCCTTCTGGGTTGGATAGCTAAAATTTAGTTGAAACAAAAATAGAAAATGTACCAAGAGTTACCACCGTCATTATAATCAACAGTTCGTAAAAACGTAAAAGGTTTTTACGGGATCGGCAACGCGTGGGTGATGCCTCTCGTATTGCAAACGTCTATAGGCTGTAGTGACTGCTTTCCATCAGGCAGGCCGTAAGTTTGTACGCCACCTTAGTGGTATAAAAAACACTATGAGGCTTAGTTAAAATTAAATAGGTATTAAAAGATCATACATATGCGAAGCTTTTCTATTACCCATTCAAAGACTTCTATCAGAAATAATGAAAGGCAGATTAAAAAACCTGTCAACCTTCACGACCACACGCCCCCGTTGATTTCTACTCCAATTTTCGAATTAAAATATTCTATTATTCCCAAACGACGGTGGCGAGTGGCGAGCGCGTCATTGTCACGTGACACGTGTCACTTGCCTGTCACGCGTACAAGTGGCCCGTTTGTCACGCGGAGTGCTGACACTCGAATGTACTCGACACGGCGCGAATGAGTGTTAATTGACGGTCAATGGTCAATGTTTATTGTGTCTAAGTACGTTTGGAATGAACGCGACGGTAATGGGGTTAAGTGTCTCGAAATTTTGGCCTCGGTTCGCTGATTTCGGCTGTCATTTTGCGCCGTGACGTCAAGAGGTTAAATGTGTACAGCGCTGTCTTTTATTTGCATTATGTGGAGGTCTTAAGCTCTTTCTCCTAGGCTTAAGACTCCAGAAAATACTTCTTACTGACAATATTCACATTTATAATCTGAGTCAGACAAATAAAACTTAGTTTTCTGTAATAACAAAGAAATTTGATTTTAATAACCTGTGGTCAAAACGGTTACTTTTAATATTGTAAATAATTTTAAAATTACAATTTTTTTAAATCACAAAATACTTATGGTCTCTGTTTCCACATTGGAAGTATTACATCAATCAGGTGGACTGTCTGCTCGTTTATCAGTGTACTGAGTTGTATAAAAGAAATCGTGTAATAAATCATTTGGATTATAGGTCATGCGTCTGCTTCCGCATTGCTTTGAAACCATTCTGGATATTTAGATTCGTCCACTTTTGATTAATGGCGATATTCCCTGCCTGGCTTGTCTAATTAAATAAAAACTAAATAATCCAGATTGGCTATCTCAGTGGACAACTGTATTTGACATATAATAATTTTACACTACTCTAATTTGGTAGGCGCTATGGCCAATGTGGCCAGCCAGTGGCCAACGTGGGTGACGGGGTGTAGAATTATCTAATGTCAAATTTAGTCAGTGGGGAGTTAGGCAATAGCCCCGAGTTATTTTCATAATAACGTGTTTCCATGCTTTACCGAAAAGAAATAAAAAAAAAATGGTCAGTGATCACTTTTTTTTTGACACGCCATTCAAGTGAAAGAGGATTTCCGTTTAATGATATGCTTATCACGTTGCGCACCAGATGTGCATTAATGATACACAAACAGAAGATTTTCTATTGTTATAAACTTCTTGGCACTGAACCGCTGAATTACAATAGTTCGCATTACTCTGTATAAATTTTACCCGGGGTCCGGCTTGACCATGATCCAGAATTTTGCAGATCAGGTAATTACGTTGAGCGACTGCCATCTGACCTCCGTGAGCCTGCTAGCAGGGTAACCTAAACATATTGGATCATGGTTACACATTCAGTCGCCTCAATGTGCAGGTTTCATGGCGATGTTTTCCCTCACCGTAAGAGAATCGGTTAGAATTTAACTAATGCACATAACTCAGAAAATAGTCATTTTTACATTGCCGCAGCAGGAGTCGAACGCGGTACCTCTCGCTTAAGAATCGGATACCACCGCTCGGCCACCGACGCTCCAGTTCTTATTTCTCTAATATCCTAAAATTAATATCCGAAGTAGTTATAATTCGTTAATATAACATGACAACTACCGTCCAATCGCATGACGTCTGTAATCATCTTTTAAAGCTGCAGAACCATCAATTACGTAAAAAAATGACCCCTAATTTCCTGTCACTTAAGCCAAGACCGAATACTATGTAATTCGAGGTAATTTCATACAATCTTTCTTTCAAAGAATCGTTAATTTCTCTTTCTAAATCGCTTATTATTGAACTAATTTATAGGAACACGAAAAGAGGGCGTAAAATGTAATTGGCACGGACTTAAAAAAGATACAGGCGGATACTCTTTATAATCTAATGTACTTACCTATAATAGGACCACGATAAGTCCGAATTGACTAACAGTATTAAAAACTTTAAAGTGTGGATAGCCATATCCACACTTTATAATGTTGCTAAATAATCTGAGGATAATCTGTCCTTGTCAGTCCTTGTCAGTCCTTCTTACAAACAATTAGATATTTGGCTTGAATTTGTACTTTTAGTTTGACAAAATTATTATTCATGCTGAAAATTATCACTCTCACTTCCTTTTTAATTGTTTTGCCCATTATTTAATAATATTTTTCATAACTCACGAAAATAAACAATCCTACAGAAATCAAATTGTTTGTTATGACTTTTATGAATGACGTTCTATTACTTTTAAAAAACTTGTCATAAGTTGCCATACAGAGTTTTTATTTTTAATAAGTGATTCGGATTTAGCGTGGTCTTATTATATTATAAAGAGGTTGTAAATTATTTATTAAATAATAGTGCCAGTGCGAAGGGCAAAACTAAATGAAGGGGCCATCTGAAAATCAGTGCTGAGTAGTAGTGTCTGTTCAGCTTATACGAGATTGATACCCTTCACCCGCCAATTATTTTTTAGTTTTCGTTTTGGTTTAATGTACCTAGTGTTTAAGTAATTTATATGGAACCTTTTGAATTTACTTAAGTTGTGTGTGGAAGAAAAAAATTGATTTAATTTGATAATTATGAGTGAAGCATAAAAATGCCCACCTGTTTATGTGTGTGCGTTAGCATTGTCACTAGCGTGACAAGTGCGGCACAAAATCAAACAAAATTGCCAGAGCTGGCATGGCATATCTGTGTGAATGTGTAGGTCAGGTACAACCACATAAATTGTCAAAAAACTGCCGAATTGCATGCTTCATTTCTCTGTAGTGCAAAATGGTGACCGCGTATTTTTTTCAAGTCCGTGTGTAATTGATTGTTAAAAAATTTGAATGTCAAGATTTAATTAAACTGAGTATGGATATCATCTTCTCCCACTTGCTATCTTATAAATAGTTCACTTGAATTAATTTCATATCCAATTGTGATTAATACCCACTATTTTGTAGGTACTTTTCAATAGGTATTTCTATGTGAAACCTCTTTTATATCCCCCATAACAGTAGATGTATAAAAAGATAATGTCTTTATAGGTAATTTTTTAAATTCAACTGTACCCAGTAATTGAGCATACATTGTATATAAGTGGTGAGCGGTATACTCACACGCACAAGTGCGACGTAATCAATTTGTAATCGACGTCAAGTTCACAGGCTGATTATAAAATTTTTAGACATTTTCTATGTGTTAAAAGTGAATGTACACATTCGCTCTTCTGAGTTTTTGGAGTTTTTGTTAAATAAAATAACTACTACTGGCTACTACGCAATAGCCAGTGGCCTACGTGGATGACGTAGTGTAGACAATAGCCCCGCTGGTACTAGAAGGACAAAAATAATTATTTAATACGTTTTTAAATGCATTGGGAGCCTACCTTAGACGTAAATTCTTTTTATTTTGTTTGATTTAGATTTCCGATAGATGTCGACAAATTATTCTCAACAATATAATTTGATTAGAGAACACCAACACTCTGTAGCATATGCGGGTTGATAAAAACGTACACAATGAAACGGCTGTTTATTGTATTATTAAAATTGTATTCTTGTTGGCTTTTATTACTCAGCTACAATGTTGCTGCCCAAACCTGACAACTAAATAAGTGTGTAGCGTTTACAATAAGGTCTGTTTTTCAATAACACAAGGTGGCATATAAGTGAACGACCTTCCTGACAGTAAGTGGTTACCAGCCTGGAGGTATGCAATTCCAGAAATGCCGCTGCTGGCGTTTTCATTGTATGTTTAGATCTGTGAGATATTAATATAGATACGAAAATTGAGCGTCAGCGTTTTCTAATCTTTGTTATTTCCACCTACCATGCCCATGACATTAGGGTACAGACCTACCGTGTGCGCGCGAGTTCATGTCCATCGTGCTTCTATTTTCGAGTAGCTTTATTTATTCGAGTAGCAATTTTTGAAGGCTCGATACATCGCCATCTGACTCGAATTGAGCGAGTGAGGGGGCGATGTAGGTATAATCTGTTTAAGTTAGACGGTCGGGCCCGGTGAACTTGAGCTCAAGCGTGCACTGCACATAATGCAGAAAAACACATACGCAAGAGCAGACTGTCGGATATATCGAGCAAGATTATAGCCAAGGCAATTATGGAGTGTCTGGAAGTATAGGTATATCAATGGCCTTAGACATCTATTATAGATGATTTAAACAATGTCACTGTTGGTATGGTTGGAATGGTACGGCAGTTTTTCTGATGACTGTAGAGGCCAACACGGAAAATAAAGATTCGGTCACATACTGAACAGACTAGATAATTTGCCCTCAATAGTAACGGAAGTATAGTCAATCAATAAAACATACAGAGGTATGTTAGCAACAAAAAAATAAATACAACAACCGGTCGCGCGTCGCTGCGCACGTAACCCAGTAGTCGGCATGAATATGCCCAATAAAACTTATTGCCCTTAATTTCACGCAGGCGGCCAAATACGACTATGTTGCGCCATTAACTGCATTGCCGTTGTATTTCAACTTTACAGCACCTTTCCGCCCTGTCTCGCACTGAGGCTTGTTACGGGGACAAGCGGCGAGAGAAGTGAGTTGAATTTTTTATTATTGTTGGAAAAAGACATATCCTCGACAAAAATCAATAATACTGGCAACACCGACACAGCCTCCTCTCCCTAGTCTGTGGTCTAGGATCCAGCCGTTATTTTTTCTGTGTACTTCAATGAGATACAAGCTATCGAGTTAAGTATAAAACTGACTTTGCATTATTGTTTATTTGCCCCGTATTCCTAGGTATAATCAACAATTATTTTTATTTTATGTGGCAAGGCATTTGAACCCTATCTTGTCTACTTAATGGTACAGCTTGGCTAAAAAGAGTTCGCCGTAGTGACAGATGGAACAACTGTTTTTTAAATGTCAACACTACGTAACTGTCATTTCAATGACATTGATGTATGTTGCACCATCATTTTCGACAAAAAAAATTGTCTAGCTAAGTGATGAGACTGAACACTAAACACAGTTCTCATTAACTGATATAATTTGTCAGAAAAAGCAGGGAAGGTCCCTAAAATGGGATATGGAGTACTTTTATTGAATCGAAATCTTGGTTATTTTATATTATTCTCAAACAACAATGCATCTCCTCAGCGCTCGCTTAACATTTTTGCACGCAGCGATACCTTCTTACGAGCAACGCCTGGGGCGCCGATTAGTGTTATAAATAATCGGCATTAGTCCACATCACTCTCGTACTGTCGGACGGTGTCGTAAGACGGTCGTTCTCTGTTGGTGCGTCGAGTCTGATCGCCGGTCGTAAATCACTTTTGATTATGTGAGGTGCGAGTGGAAGCGAGTAGCGGAGCGGAGGGCATAGCGGATTATGGGTAGGATGCGTGCAGAAGAATAGCGGGTTACTGCATTGTATTGTGCTAACAGATTGACCCGTGTATCAGAATAAATGAACTTTTGATTGAGTTTTCAGATTTTTGACTAGGCGGGTCTAATACGCCTTTCGAAACACTATTTTTGTTTGAGAAAGACGTTTCCCGAATGACAGTTAATCGATAGATTAACCTATCAATCATCATCAACGATTACTTGTTTCCTTGATTGTTTAATTTACCGATGGTTATTTGCCGATGGTACGTTTCATTTAAAATTTAGTGTATCAGTGGTTTATTTACTCGATATTTTTACCGCCAACTCAACTTTCACAACAGTTAATAAACTCAAAAATATATGCCTACTATTTTTTGTTATCTACCTTACGTTTCTTACAGGTTTTGAATTGTATTAATTCCAAAACCCGTATTTACCCCGCTTGCACTGGGACCCCATTTCAATAGGAAATGTTGACCATGTATTTCATGACATCGATTAATGTTATAATTCGTGTTCGCAATAATTTAATATTCTCCCACTCGGCTCTTGGACTATGCGTTAATGACATTTAATATTATGAGCGTACGCTTTCGCAGCTCCCCGACTACAAATGTCTGAGTTAATTTATGGTTTTAATCGACACTTTGACATTTATCTGCAATTAAGCTTATTTTCCATGACTTGCTTTTTGTTCTGTGGCTTGGTTACAAATATTGGCTGGCTCTAAATCAATCATTCGTGCGGCACGTGTAACTTTACACCTATAACTCTTTTTCATATTTAATTTAATCATACCATACATAACGTATACACATAACATACATAACAAATTTGGAAGATCAAAAGCTTACAATTTACATAAGAGCAGTAATATAAAACAGTCGAAAGCCAATTACAAATCTTCACCAATATGTAAAAATAAGCTTACGTTACAAGTAAAATAACTACTCTCCTGACAATAACAAGTGAGTGAAAATACGAAATGAGTAAAAATGCTTCTCTACAAGGATTTGAGATGCACGAGTTTATTGCTACGGGTCACAGCTTTCTAGTTTTTAGCTTCAATTAAACAAAAACTGGAACATCCCTAGGAGACACGTATGCAGTGAGTGTCATGTCAGTGTCAAGTTGCATGTCGTAACGATGTCGTTAGCGTGTGATGTGCGCAGACTAAATATATTATTTTTTTCTCACACGCGACATGCATCCGACGTGTAGGATGCATCCATCCGACGTGTTGCGTGTCGCGCCGTGTGCTGACTACAGTTGTACGCGACACGTCGGACACATGCATCCTAGACGTCGAATGCATGTCGCGTCATGTGCGGACTGCCTAAGTATTCGGGTTGCACATTTTTTGTTTGAGGAGGTTTGAGCAATCCATGTCAATTCATATATATTATTCACCATAGGTTTGCCATAATATCTAAGCTTGGCAGGCAAGTTGACGATTTCTCAACAGAAACCGTTGCTTCTGTTCGACGACACGCGAAAATCGAAGGGGTTGGTGGTATTCTACTCTGCTAGACACATCATATTTTATTGAATTGAAGGATGGAGCTCTTCTACTTTATTGGGCCATTAACAAAGCCCTCAAGGGTGTCGTTGTATAGGTAAGGTTACTAAACATATTATAAGCTGTGTGCCTATCGAATAATGTCCAACTTCCAGTCTTAAAGGGGGCTCATGTATATCTATTTGTCTTCCCACATTGTAGATATGTTCAACGAACAAAGTCAAAGCCAACATAACAATGAAACCAACGCATACGGTTGTATAATAGCCATAAATAACTCAGAAATGCCACAATACAGCCTTTATCTGGACATGGTGCGTCCAATCGATTTGCTTGGAATCGATTCAACAGCAAGAACCGAATCGTGCGTGTGTTTGAGTGGTGATTTTATGACCATATTTATAATTGTATTACACACCGTTGCGAGTCAAGACTTCGTTGGTAATGAGAGGACTCTATTGGATGCGGTAGTTGTGGCTTGTTTGAAAATATACTTTCCATTCTTGTGTCCATGATACAAGTAACCATACATTAGTTTGCCAATTTTTAAACCTTTGCTTTGCTATTATCAGGCATGATCGAATGCTGCATAGTCCATCAATACACCTAACTTCATTTATATTTAATGTTACTGGCCTTGCTTGCGGCTTGCCTGTTTGCCTAACGTATAACATAGAAAAAAAGCGGTAAGACTGGCCTTCTGGTGTCGGGCGAGTGACGCCCTTCAAATTAAAACTTTGCACTAAACTCGCGCATGGTGTTAGCTCCAATATGATTTACGTCTTACAGGCAGGTCAGCTCGGACTGGTGTAATGTCAACTCGCCTGCTCCTCACTAATATAATATGATAGAGACACAATGTTACGCGCAGGTGATGATGCTGATAATGATTTATCAAATCTGGGATTTTCAGTTTGATGGGTATCAACTCAGCCCCTGCGATATTGACGCGGCTTGGACTGGGCTGGAGCTACTCTTCTAACTTCTCAGCTCGATGTTCTTGTAAAAGTGGCCAGGTCTTGGCATTATTAAACCTACGTGGTGAGTCCTCATATTCGTCTTCGTTGCTCTCGAGTTGGATGTCTCAAATTGAGCCAGTCTCATCAATCCCATCAAACGCCACATCCGTCTTTCGCTCATCCACGTCGCCACTATTATACGTTTGATTTATAGCAGCGATTTGTGCTCGATGAGTCGTAATTATAGAATCGTGTGTAACGTATTAATTACGTGCGCCGCGAGTGGTTTCGACGGGAATAGAATAGACACGTAGTTTCCCACTGCTCGAGTTTGCTACGAGGATGGTGTCACACCAAACTTAGAGTGTGGTTCGAGTGAGTGACAATCGGAATGTTGTCGGGTCGTTTTCGGCACGCCTAGGTTGACTGATGATGTAAACTATGTTGTGTGTCATAGATTATGGCACACATTTTTTCAATAGCTATGAAACATACTATAGGTATAGGTACTACTTATTTTAAGAAAAACCATCTGTATGAAAAACATCGCAAAAAGCGGGAAAAACGGCAGACCTCGCGAAAAAAGAGAAATCAATAGGTACCTACTCGTTTTTGCCTGAGTTAGATGAGTTAGGCGTAGGTAGGTACATATTGGTCGATTAACGAGAGAAGGCAGCTTCATACAAACGAAGTTTGATCATAATTTCCAAATTGACCGATCAAATCTAAATTAAATTTTGTAAACGCGATTAAGAAACCAATATCTATTTCTGTGATTTATCAGATTTTCGATAACATTTATAGATACAACCGTATACTTTTATAAACTGTTACAAAATCTATTCCATTTATTATCCCGCACTTCTGATATTACCTGACTTGCTTTTGGTGTAATAAAGACAATTCTGTTCGATGTTCTTGATTTGCTGCTTATTGTTCAGTTCTTCTTGTACAGTTTTGTTTTGTATTGTTAGCTGTTCAAATTGGCTTAGAAATCTTCAATGGCGGCTGCTTTTCTTCAATGTTGGTTTTTTGTTGGTAATTTTGCAAATTGATGTTCGATACTGGAGATTGTAACAATTTCTCTGGCTCTTTCGTTTTATTGCTGGTTTGCTGATTCTATTATTGTCTACCTGAAGTCATAAGATAGGACAAAAATAATTGTTCAGTTTCAAAAGTTATAACAATAGAGATAAGATTTTAGGGCCACTATTTTTCTCTTAAAGACGACAACGGAACAAAAGGATTTATTAAGCACTAGCTTTTGCCCGCTGCTTCGTCTGCGTGGAAATAGTTTTTAGGGTAGTATAACTTTTTCCCGAGCGATCAAAGAGAGGTCAAGTTGTATCCCTGGTTCTACCCAACATAATTAGATGAAACTTGGCCTAGGGTTTAAGTTGGACACCAAACTACCAAACTGTGAAAACTCCATCAAGATCCATTCGGCACCATTTCCATATTTCTTCTAGTTTAGTTGGTCTATGATGGTTCACCATCGGATGATCCAGTTTCCAAAATCAATTATACCCTATATATTGTCCAGGCTTAATAGCTACACAATAAGAAAGTTTTATACAAATCCGTTCAGTAGTTTCGGAGATTAGTGTGTGCAAACGGCCAAACAAACAAGATACACGACATAAATAATAAAATTTCTTATTCTATTACTATTTCTTCATCGCGATATTTTTTTTTGTAAATATATTTATTGTACAGAGTCTGTACACATTCCTACTAGGATCGTTTCCACTGGAAACTGGTAGGAAAAAATCCCATTCATTCCTATGATCTTATCCAGGTAACAAATGGGAACAACAATCCCCGGTTGTACCAGATGGAAGTGGAAGTGGTAATTGAACGATTTATAGTAAATAGATATTGAAAATCACTTTACATCATAGCCCATTCGGATGAAGTCGTAAGTAATCGTTGTAAGCAAAAGGCACAGACAAATAATTTCAAAAGGGAAAAAGTACTGACACACCACCGTTACGGCATAATGTGTTTTTTACGTGTAGACATGGCGCTGATGTTATCTATGCTAAATGCTAATTTTAATGTGAGAAGAAATGCGATTCTGTACGCACCTGTTTATTCGAAGCTTTATATAACTACTACCGCTATTTATTAAAATGAGATAGTGTTACTGCCTATAAAGGAGGTAAATACGATATCGTTAGCAACTGTAATATGCAAAACTTAGATTAAACACGCAATCTCGTAAAATCTAGTTTAGTAATCTCTATAGAAAACGGTTAAAATTACATTAAGGAATTTAATTAAGTCGGTTCTAACTATCCACATAAATTATTTTGTATATCAACTACTGATTTGTGGTAGCATAAAGGTATTCGCTGTGTAAATAATCTATTTGCAGCAATTACCATTCCAGTGACGTATAAATAAATTTATTTTAATATCAATTAGGTTTACATACATCCTATATGTTTTAGTTTATTTTTAGTTTCAATAAAACAAAATTTTCAATTTCAATAAAATGAGAAGGAGTTACTTTTTATCGAAGTCTGCACACTGGGGAATACCTAGGTACGTATCGCAGTCAAACAATACTATTTTAAATAGTATACACATATATTTTTATTCATACCGGTGAGTAAGGTCCTTAGGTCTAAAAACTCCGTAAAACCGTGGCTTTGGCAGTAGACTAAGCGTTTGCTTAAACAATACAACGTGTTGCTAACATCCATAGGCAGGGGCAACCACTTTCCTTCAGATCGTCCGTCCACTTGTTTGTAATAAAAATATCATCACGGGGTGCCATCGACTCCCGAGACCGTTCAACCAGTCTCTTCGAGACTCCCCCTACTCGCCTTCTCCTCAGCGGAAAACCTTAGTCAACCTAGCTTCGCAAACGGTCTTCGGAGGCACACCTAACGAGTGGCGAGCTCTTTGCGGTTTTAAAGTTGTACTAACCTATTTGCTTATTCGTCCACCGATTGAAATAAAAAAAGAACACGAAGCCACAAGCAAAAGCTAGTATGTAACATACGTAAGTTATAATATTACAATTTACAACGGAGCGGAAACGACTTATCCGTCTCAGCGCAGCCTGACAGCCCCGCATTACGTGGCCAAATTACTCAACAGAAATAACATACACGTCTCTGGGACCGCACACCCGTCAATTTGACTCCATCATACCTGTGATTAGGGTCCCGGAGACGCTCTACCATGCCATTACGCGCTCTTAGGTGCGTATTACGTATCTTATTACTGGCGCACTAAATATGCGGCGCGAACTTGTGCCGCTCAATTTGAGCTGGGCGTATTGAAAATTTGAATTATTACGGACTGTGTGGGTGAGAAGAGGTTTTTGTTGATGTCAGGGCATCGTTCGATTGTCCTTAAGATGGTTTGTTTTTGTCTTTTTTGTACTGTAGTGACATGAGCAGAAAGTTTATTGATTGGAAAGTGATAGAGCTTGTCTAAGCTGAAATGACGCGCCCCACTACTTAATTAGTTGATTTCGATGTGTAAGCGCAAATATTAATAACGACAATTCATCTGTTTGGGAGCGTCGACTGCTCAATCGAACGACGCGTGCTCCTACGTTTGAGTCTCACCGGCAACTGAATGACCAATTACAACGGCATTTGTATATGTATTGTGTCCATATTTTAAATTTGCTTGTGTGCGTTATTGCGATAGTGGGGCGCTTCATTTCAGCTTAGACGAGCTCTACCTAAGTATTTTTCGCGCATTACATCTAGTTACAGTGTTATATTCAGGAACAGGGAATAAATAAACTACGTACAAAATAGGCTAGAAATACAGGCGTTTGTATTTGGACGTGAAACTTCTTTAAAATCACATTCAATCATTATGAGTCATTTAAATCAAAGAGTATAAGTACTAAGTCAGAAAACTGGGCCATAACGAAAACGTCTTACCTTGTAACTGCAAAACTATATTAGTCATAGAAATATGAATGTAGTGACATTGTTTAGCATTTATACCTAGTCAGCTCGCTGTTTTGATCTTCAATTTATGTCGAGGGCGGGTGGGAACACTGCATTGAATTAACGAAACACGCACTCTCGCGCTTTTCTATTTAGTGTAACTCACGACTCACACGTGATCGGGCGGTGATTCTTACGTGTATTTATTCAAATTGTCTACAACAATCGATCTATATAAAAATAGGCGTAACTTGGACAATATTTATAGTAAGCGCGTGTTTCGTTCATTCAGTACAGTGCCCCCATCCCCGCCGCCCACCCGTCACCCGTGACTATATACGCTTAATAATGACACTATATTCATGTTTCCAAAACTAATCGTTTTGCAGTTGTTAAGGTTAAACGATCTAGAAATATCTTTTGTTGTTTCAGGGCGTTTTAAAACACGTTTCACGTCAAAAAATACCCAAAAAAAAAATGTTTATGTATAATGCTCATACTTCTGGTTTGTAATCGTTATAACTTACATACCCATAGGTACCAGTTAGTATAACCTGTACGATGTTAACATGTACGTATACAGTTAATATACCTAACGTATACGTGTATGAGAAATATAATACATGTATTTTTCATATACGTATACGTTATATTCCTCATACGGCGTCCACTTTAGCGGTTTGCTGTCAGTTATTCACCTTTCCGAGAGCCTCCGTCGTTTGTGTCGGTAAATAAACACGAGTCAGAAAAACCTCTCATTATATCGGACGGAGATTACAGATGCGCGCGCAAATTGCACGTCTCGACGTCAAATTGACGGTTAGGGACGTCTGTCGGACCTCGTTTAGCGGCTACGACCTCACTTCGTAACCTGTTAGGGTTGACTTTCGATTCTGTGCGGCTATGGAGTTTTACCCGAGGAATTTTTTGTAGGCAGGTCCTCATATAAATATCTTACATTTACCTACTTAAACTAGGGGGCTGTGTGTTCTGGCGAATAGGCTTTCCGTGACGGGTTGTGTGGATCAAAAGGTCGCACGTAAAGAGCCAAAACACCACAGTATAAGACTAAAACAGGGGTATCGCCGAATGAAGAACCGAAGACCGAAGACCAAAGGAAGTAGACGAGGAAGAGTAGAAAAATGGATCCTGGCAGAAGCTGGGACTAACCAAGCAGGATAATGATGATGTTACTAGGTTCATTTCATCAACTGAGTTTTGACACTTTACTTTACATCCCTATACCTTACGCCTACGGAGTTGTTATCACGCTATTGTTAAGATATTTTGTGGAAACGTGAAGTTAATTAGCACAGACATCTTCTCAAATTAATGTTATCCATATTGTATGTAATTTAGTTTTTACGCGCAATAAGCACTGAGTTGAGTTGGATGGAATAGCATTGTCAGTGATAAAAATGATTTATGTGTCTCATTATTATCATGTCCTAATATATTTTTGGAAGTTTGTTTGTGACTTTTAGATTGCTGTTACATTAAACTTGGACCCTGGTGGGGAGCGGTAATTACAGCCCATACCCAATCGTTTTTAGTCAATCAGAAAGCGCATTCCAAGTAGACGATCGGACCCAGGTTTGTAGATTTAGAAGAATCAGAGGTCGAATGAAAAAGAAGACCCCATAACATCTAATATATCAGGTATAATTTAGATCCCATCAGAGACATGGTATATGTATATACGTACGGCCCTCCTGAAGGTAAGCAGTTACAGAAGCCTATGGACGTTTGCAATGCCAAGAATATCATTAGTGGGTATATATTCTGCAAAATCTTATGACACCCTTCATGAGGTACTTACAAAAATTTATAAGCAGGGAGCTCATTCCACATGCAAGAAAGGAAAAAAGTTTCTCTGATACCGCGTAGTACCTGCAGATGTTAATTGAAATTTCTAGTACCTGCATTGGTTATCTTATTTTCCAAACTGGAACACTACAACGGAAATATTTTCTGGTGATAGAATTAGATATAGGTAGTTGTAGTACCTTCCAGATTGATTCCTTAAGGTATGACTAAGTCATACCACCGGTAGTGAAAAGGTATAGAATCAGTCAACAAAAAGCATTTTCTACCCGCAATACTTTAATCAGCTTTCTTTTCTATACAATTTAAGCAATAAGATCTCCTATTTTACTGAAGCAATGGTCTATTGCTCATCTTTACTATGCCCAGTGATTGGATATGGTAATAATGTTATATTGGTTGGGATAATTTTGGAGGAGAGAACAAATAAATTAGGGTTTTGTTTGATTCTGTTAGTTAGGTATTCACACACAGAATAATAATTAAGCTCAACTCCAGCTAACTACCTACATACAAAACAAATCCCAGCCAATCACCGCAAGAAACGCAGCGGGGCGCGCGCTAACTCCGCATTTGTGCTAGCGCTACCTAAAACCGCGGGTGGTCTTTTATTTTCTAAAAGTTAATTAATGAATAAATGAATACGTTTGCAATGAATATTCATGTTCATAATCAGATTTCGCCGTGGAACACAGCTGGTGTGCTATTCTCCAAGTGTTTTGCAGCCAAATGGAAGAATTTAACAACTCAGAAGCAGCTCGACACGCTTTATATTACTTCCTACTTGTTTATTGCCGATTCAATATTTAGATTCAGGCTCAATCAAGCGTAGATTATTCAAATTGGATGCCTGATTAGGTTTGTTTGTGTGCGCAACTTTCTATTTTCTTTCTCATTTAATGTCCTGGAGTTCGAACCCCTTTATGGTGAAGTTTGTTAGCCCAACCCTTGTTGGGTTCAAATTGATCAGTTATATTATTAACAAGATTTACTCTTGTAAATAAGGGATAGTTAAGTTATGAATAATTTTGTAAACCGTATATTGCTGTTACATAAAGCTACGTAATGTTGTAACGTGAAAGTTTGTTTAATTGCTGTTATTTACTTTTGCCACTAATTTGACAGAGTTAGGTCATTAAGATTTTGCACGAAGGGCTGACATGGAGGTGCTTCACAACATTTATTATTAAAGCTTTGATTTCTCTGTAAGTGTGTGGAATAAACGCATAATTACATCAACCAGTAAATTTTAATCATTTATTTTTTACTGCGTTCATAAGTAGCTTGTAATAAAAAAAAACTACATACACGGCCTCTCCAGTTATGAGAAATCCGAATTATCCTCATTACGTAAGGCGAATAATAATAACAATTAACTTAAATTTTTTGTGCAAATTAAACGTTTACGCTTTTAAGAATTGCAAATTCCCTTTCACGCTTAGCCAAATTAAATGTTGAAAAGTCCACAATTGGCAGCCATTAGCATATTTCCTTCAATTCGTAATTGCACACCGTTTTGGGAGCTGTCAAATATTTGGCCTCACAATGGTGTTTTAACTGGATTGCTTGCGAAATTCTTCGCAGCGACGTTCTTGTCGTTATTTCTACATCATTACAAGTTTTTACCGCAAGTGGTAGTTTGCGAGATTGATGGTGATTGGTGGTGATTTCTGGAACGTCAAACTCTGATGGGTTTTTGTAGGTCACGTTGACGGTTTTGACGTTGACGCTTTTTAGGTCGGTATATGAGTTGGAAGATTATTATTTTCTTTAGAGCCCTTACCTTCAAAAGGCTTTCTGTCTGTTGTGGTCTAACTCTAATATTTATTAATTACATCAACATCATCATCAACATGAATAGATTTCCTCAAGATTGTTTTTCTCTCCGTTCATAATTAAAATCCATAAAATTAGTGGCAGGCATATTTTAGCTTTGCAATGCGGCCCGACCCGACCCGCCTGCCTTTTCAGGGTTCTATCCGCATACAAGGATAACAACTTGGGCACCAAGCCTTCTTTTAGTTATTGCCTCTGGAATCGTAGGCCAGGTGTTGACACCGCACCATAATCGTGACAACATTATTAATTCTGTCGAATGAAAGGCGGTGAGACGTCCTACTCGGCTGGGGTGAATATTAATGTATTAATTACTAATGGTAATTGCTTAGGGGAACTTTCAATCGCTGGAATCTAGCTCGTTATAATAGTGGTGTTTATGAGCTATGAAAGTGTGAGAGGGATTTTTGTAAAAGCTTTTAATTTAACTGAGGCGGCGTGCGCACTGGATTCAGTATAAACTATAAACGTAACAATCAGACTTATTTATGATATAATATCAGCTCATTACTCATGGTGACAACGCAACTGTTTTGGTACATTTTGCGTAATAGCAGAAGTTATTGCATTCAACAATTGTTAAAAATCCATTTGCAACACGATAGTTTTACCTATTTCAAACCGAGATTTACAACATAATGGGAAGTTTAGGGTGCACATGGCCGATAGTTTAGTCGGACTGTTAATCAGCATGATACGATGTCCGCCGATTAAAAAGTTGGATAGGCTCACCGATTAGAATTTTTGGCATATCGACCAAAACATCATTAAACTTTTTTAATGTTTGAAGGGGGAAATAGGGCGGGGAAAGGCGGACATAATTGGAGAGGGAAGGTTGTGTTTTAGTTAAGCTTCAAGTGTCATTCTTCAAGTAAATAAATGTTATTAAATAAATGAGGACTGTAATTTATCAAAACGAATTTCTCATAGAACACTACGTTCTCAAGACAAATGATAGTACTGGTCGCGACCTACATTTCGGGTCATCATCATCATCATCATCATCTCGGCGATATGTCCCGGTTGCGCTCTCGCGCGGCACGCGAGGGCCCGGGGTTCGCCTTCCTACTCTTCCTGGCCCACTTCGCTCAGTTTTCAGCATCATTAGTGGTGAGCTTGTTGGCACGCATGTCATTCTTAAGGAAGTCAAGCCATCGCTTCTTGGGCTGACCTCTCCTACCCTTGCCTGGCGGGGTTGCCCGGAAGGCGGCACTCTTGCAGCTTATCGGCGATGTCACGGACGCCAAGGCTACCTCGAATGTGGGCGTTTCGAACGCGATCCTTTCGTGAAACTCCACACATCCACCGCAGCATCTTCATTTCCATGACGCGCAGCTCCTGCTTGTGTCGCTCTAGTAGGGGCCAAGTTTCGCTGCCGTATAGAAGAGTAGGTCTAATAATGGTCTTATAGACCTGTCTTTAGGGTCACAAATGACACCTCTCACCTCCCGCCATTTGGCCCAAGCTGCGGATACTCGGGCTTTGACGTCGCTGTCGATCTCTCTGTCTTCGCCACATTTACCTTCAGACCGCCGTTCTCAAGTGACTCCTTCCACTTATTTACACGTTGGACTAGTCGCTCCTTGTCCGAGTCTATCAGCGCGATATCGTCAGCATACATGAGAAGCCACGGGGGCGGGGGCACCTCATGATTGTCTAGTATGCTGTCTGACAGTACGTCTAATATCACGTTGTGTAGAAGTGGGCTGAGCACAGAACCCTGATGTACCCCAACGGTAATAGGGAAATGGTTGGTGTCACCAACAGCAGTCCTCACTATCGAATCGGAATCGCGGTACATGTCTCGGATAATGTCAATATAGGACCTACAATTCGGATGACAGCTGTCAATCTTAAACCGTCATCCAAAATGTAGATCTCGACGAGGACTATCATATCTCTTTAGGAACTAATGTTCTAGGATCAATAGTTTCAGAGTTATAATGGTTTTAAGTTGTTGTTGTGTAAATGTTCTCTTTCATCTTCGTGCTTTTCTGGCTTAGATATTTTGATTTTTAGTGTTTCCGTTGGTATAAATCAATACCAATCTTAGCGATTATAGACATAGATGGCGCCAATTAACAGCTATAAATCCTGCATATGTGTTTGTGTGTTTAAGTTACAGTCGGAGTTGAAGTAAATAAGTAGCTATAACCCCACACAGCAAATACCAGACTCCAAAGAGAAATGAAAAAAGAAAATATTCTAACCAAAATAGGTTAAATGCGAAATTTAATGGCCACCGTAAATTTGGAACATAATTTTTACAGCCATACCCTAAATGATAGCGGGATTCGCAGTCTTTGATGATTTCATAGCGGCGTATAAATTATGGGAAAGATTTACGGCCATATCCGATACTGTATAAAGTTGCTTTGATGTCATTTTTCATGAGCATAAATTTTTCAACGTAACATAAAGAGAGCTCCACGCGTTATTAGACATGGAAATTGTTTAACGATCTACGGCCACGAAGGATGACGAACAGTGGGTTACCTTACATTTGACAGAAGTGATCACAAATATCCATAAAGTATAAAATGAGATATACCAGTTGTTACGCATCAAAAGTTATTTGGGGATAATAATGATTTTAAGATTGAAAATGAGATATTTATACCCAGAGAAAAGGAAATCAGGATAAGAGTTCATTAGCAAATAAAAACAGCATTTCGTGGAAAAAGCTTGGAATATTATTGTAAAAAAATCCTTCTAATATGTTTCTGTACCAAAGAAATTTGTTCTATTTCCTACTGGCGGTACACTTTGTAATGCAACACCAGCGGAGGCCATTTATGTTATACGCCATAAAGCCGTGTGTGCGTCGGCTTCACACGTCGCCTCTCCTCGAATAAATCAGCCTTTACAACTGCATAAATTTGTCGATGGAGCGATTTTCGTATCCGGTGGGGCTTTATTCGCTCCACATCCTGTTTGCTTTGAGCTGTACTAGACACGTAACTCACGAGACCCGCCCCGATCCCCTCCTTCTCTTAATACGCAGATCTCCGCGGGGTAAAAAAGACTTCCACCAGAGGCCACCAATTTCTGGCCACGGCTCTGTTCTAGGAAGGCATGCAGTGATAAATAAGTAAAGTTCGTATTGAGCCGTAAAAAGTTTGACGACCGCATCTTTGTTTACGCAAAGACTCAAAGACTCGGTGCGGAATTTGGAATCGCAGTCTTAACTCTGCCATTTATACTTACCACTATCTATACATCCGCTCCTTTCCCATCTCTCGCATGTTTGATATGTAAATCATCAACGATAATCGACGTCGTGTGTGTAATAGTTTTAGCTCAATCATCTTGAGGAGGCTAATCCGCATCACCAATATACACCGCGTCATGTCAAATAACAGATTGAGTAGCCCATCAGTCTTCCCCGAGACCGTCCAAAGTCATTGTCGCGACGGGAATCGAAGCACACAACGAGGGGGCCTAATCGCATTAGTGCGACGTTGATCGTCTATCCATCATAGTGCGGGCTGGCTGTTGTGGAAACACAGACTATTATCGGACAAGGAGTCGGTAAATAATTTGGCCACAGATTGAGTTAGTTCGTTTTTGATTACTGTTTGAAGGAAATTGTTTTTGTCGTTTTAGTAAATGCTGGCCTTGGTTTAGTTTATACTAGCGACTCACCCCGGCTTCGCACCTTAAGAAATTATACATCTTCCCCATGAATCACTCTGTCTATTGGTGAAAACCGCATGAAAATTCGTTAAGTAGTTTTAGAGTTTATTGCGAACAGACAAACAGACAGACATGGCGAGGGACTTAGTTTTATAATATGTAGTGATTACTATGGAGTATTTAATTTTATTATCCAGCTCCTACCAGCTTATTTTTTTGGAAATTTTACTCTCGCGGTACTTTAAATTTTTAATGGAGTTTTTAATTTTCTAAATAAGTACCAAGCGACTTTAATTAGTTCGCATATTATTCAGAGATCCTAACTACATATTAAAACTTATTTATTTTATTTACCTAAAAAATAGGTATACACACCTCAACATATTTCTGAAGACTTCTGGAAGCTTCTCTGTTTGCACTCGCCTCGTCATAGACGTTTTTTGATTAATGACCCGTCGCGGGTCAGATATCCATTGTTCCCTTTAAAATTCCGACACTCATTTATCAAGCTTACCGTTCCGTTCTCGAAATTAACACTGCGATGTAATCCACGAACTGAAGAGGATTTTGGTATGTTTCTAAAAATTATAATCCTTTTTTGTAAAACTTTGACCGATGTAAGTTATTTTATTTTTGTATTTTTGTAGTATATGGAGTAGATACTAGATACTTTCTTGTCCACTTTGCTTGAAGTTCGGGATCCTTGTGATGGCCGGTCTCGTATCCAACTCGGCGAAATCAATCCATAGCTTCTTAGGCCTCCCACCTCCTGATACCGGCAGAGTTAGATAACTTTTTCTAGTTATCGAGGCTTACGCAATGTTATCTATGTCGTAAATATATAGGTAATACTTGTTCTTGGTACAAGTCACACAGGAACACCTAGCTCCAAACTAGACGCAATAAAAACAGAACATGTAACATATACCCCTTAGTTTTGTATAAAAACAACTAATAGCAATGTTACTAACACCAATGAAGATACCAACCATACATAACGTTACCAAAATTGGTGTCAAGTGGATTACGAGTCGAATCACGCTACCAATATTGACAAAGCACTTAAGATTTTGAATTATTGTTTTAGATCTTATCGCTATGTTTTTCTATCAAATATTACACGTTGTAATGACATCAACGACCAAACACATAAAAATAAACGGTTGTCACTACAAAATTATTTCAAATTGATTTGATTACTTCCTGCATATAATCGATGTTAATATCAACACATTAATCGACGAGTATGGTAATAATTACGAAGAGATACTACTTATTAGACATCATTTATTTGGCTACTAAATACAAATTTAAAATATTTCACACACTTGGGCTACTAATCTCCTTAAAACAATGTTCTGAATTAGTATTGATTCCAACACACGTAGTAATTCTATTAGAAAAAATTGTCGCCTCTTATATTTGCTAACCGATCAATTATACAGTTCAGAGGTTTTGAAATAAAATTGTTGATCGGTTCGGTTGATCGAAATGGGAAAAAGGGTGAAACCAAAGACATATATGTATAACTAGGAAATCTTGTGAAACATAATGGAAGAAAAGTTACTTAAAAGAAGATAATCATTCACTTTGAAAATAAGCACACTAATGGAAATAATGAAGATAATCGACTTCCGCTGTAAGTGTATACCTCGAATGGGCTGGTGAATAGTGCGGTTGGCGGTAGGCCGGCGAAATTTACCCGAACACTGATTTTGACGTATCGCTTTGCAGAGCAACACCCTGAAAAATGAGTCACCGGTAAAAGCACGCTTGTTAGGTACCTTCACTTAAAACTCACATATCCTTATGAATGTTTGAATTTGACAGTTACGACATTTTATATGTTCGATTTCCTTATTAATGATCGTCAAGGACGCAACGTGGCAATGCTTTGTCTTATTAATACCAGCCATTACTAAAACCTGCAGACAATGAAATAACACGGCATTCAAAAAACAATAGATTATTCAACGCCACATGTCCAAACAAATGTCAGAGAAGACAAATTACAAAACAATCAAGGAACGAGATAACGTCGCATTTAAAAACCATAAATTGAGACTTATAGCCTCAGGCCATCAGTAGATTAAAGCACGGTATATCAAATAACGCCCGCACCACCGCGGTAATCGACCCCGAATGACATCACAAAACTTCCCCAAAGTATTTACATCAGACTCGAAATTAACCAAACAATATTAATCATAGGCTGAGTCAAAGCGCCCCTAGGAGCGCTGAGTACGATAATGATATATGCGATATTTGATGATAAACAATCGGGGTCATTTATTATCTGTCCGTTATTTGACAGGCGGTAGGCAGATGTCATTTGTCATTTTCCTGGAGCCGCGGGTCCCTTCGTTACGCCGACGCCTACGGCCGCCCTGACACTGGTTAGCTACCAACCGACAAAGTTCGCACCCTCCACGCGGATCCCAACCTTACTCGCCCGTGATAGAACCCAAAGTCGTTCGAAGAAAAAATCAATCTTGATTGTTTTCAGCATGAACGATTATGATAGATGAAAGAGTTAGCGCTCCCACAAAGCTGATGGAACGTCGCCGATCGGTGGACCTTGTGGTTGAGGCCGCAAGGTTCAATATCAAGAAATGTGCGGCCACAGAGCCTGTCTCGGTGAATCGTGTTATTGAAGATGAAACAGTAATGGATGGGGATAGGGAATGCGTGAACGGTGTCGGAGATGTATTGTTATCGCTCCTGTTTATCAGCCAACCAAGATCGCTCTACGTAAATAATTACTTTTTCAAAGGAACATACCGTTCGTGCTACTGGTAATATATTCATTATATCGTGACATCTTACAAAGCGCCATTAAAATAAATAAAAATACTTTATAGCTCTCAAGCGGCTCCGATAAGATCGGCTCTTTGTTTTATTGTCACTGCGGCATATTTGGAATGCTCAACTCAATCATTAGCGGCGCAAGCCATTGGAGCGTTTTAAAATTTGTTCATGGAATTATTCTTTTAAATTTTACAGCTCTTCTTGGCCGCTCGTTTCGCGTGAAGAGTAATTAAGTTTAAAAGTAAAGTGTTAAAGTTTTAAGAGGTGGCGTAAACCGCTGACAGCGCGCCGTTGCTGTGAAATTCTGCGTTTAATAGCTCGGCGGGTGCGCCGGCTTGTAATGCGAAATGCATGTTGAACATTTTTAGAGGCGTTTGTTGTTTTTCGGGGTGCTTCCCACGGGGCGTCACGTCGCCGTCCGCGGATGTGCCTACTAAATCAAATGTTTAATTTCCCGCGCGAAACAAGGAGCTTTGTGCTCGCCCTTCGGAGGATGTTGCGTGGAAAAATTATGTTTGCGCCCGCCGCCTTCCTAGCGGCACAATGGCCGTAGCCGTCGCCTCCAGAAATTTATTCGCCTCTATTTCACTTACGTCATAATAACTCAAAAATACCTCGTCTTGCGCCTCCCAGAAAGAGTTAATTTGCGCGGCTGTTATTTGCGGGAACACTCGCCTTTTGAAGTTATCTTTTTGTGTCTGCCACGGTAACTTATGTAAGTTCGGGAAACTTAAAAATGTTTGTTTTATAAGAAAGTGTCGTTTTTCACAACCTCCATAAAACACACTATCTATCCCTTAATGTATCTTTAGAGAAAAATCTTTTTAAGAAGCGACTTTGTTTAATACACAGCTTGAAATTACTACAATATTTCTTAAAGAAACTCCCTCGAAATCGAACTCCGGCGCAACCTTGTCCGCATGAATACATTACGCGGCGGAGAGTGCCGTCGGGCTTATAACGCGGGTGCCGCTAAAATATTCAATGGCTTGTTCTCATCTGTCAAACGCATTCTTTAGTTCATTACTCTTCCCCGACACGCGGGTTAATCTTTCATTGTGTCCCGGATAAAAACGGATCTACTCGTGTTCCTGTATTGAATTTTATTTTCCTTTCAAAGTCACGAAAAAAAGATTCCGCGTAATGGTTCTGTGTGAGTTGCGTTTTGTGTACAATTGAACTTGGAACGGGAGGAAGATTAATGCTGGATGGATTGTTCGTGACGCTTTAGTTTGAGGTCTTCTAAGAAACATATTATGAGGCGTTGTGGAGATCACCGACAGATTACATTGTTAAATAATATACGACTACAATTTCAAGATGACATTGTAATCAGGCATTCATGATAAGATATGCAATCTAATGTTTTAAAAGTTTAGTCATATTTTTGGTATTTAGTTAACATTCATCATTTATGATTTAGTTAGTTCATAAAAAGCTTGAAGAGATATTATTACTAAATTGAATTTCAGTCTTCAGCAATCACTGTTCACGATAACTCGTTCAAGTTTATACAAGATATCAAACACGCTCGTTACATTATTAAAAACAAACTGAATAGGATGTTCGCAAGACATTTAACCAGCGCCGCAAATGCTAAAATATTGTGAATAGTATCTACTTACTTTTAATTAGAATCGAATGTGAACATGCTCGCGTGAGTGCTGTGCAAGAGATACATATCAGAAATCAAGATGTAGCCACACTTAATGGTTGAGATGACTTTGTGTGATAGAAACGTGTATTATCACACTGTTTTAATGACTTGTACAGTAACCGTTCTTAGGAATAAATTAGTACCGGCAAGAATGGGAGGTTATACGAGATCACAGATAAATGCAGAAATAATGTTCATGCAGACGACAGCGTGGTAGCAGAGGAACGGCTAATAGTCGATTTCTTTGTAAAATGAATGTGGAGTCGGCGTTGTCAGCGGAGTTTAGCAAGCTCTCTGTGAAGATTAATCTGTGGAGTGATTTATATCTAACGTCACTTTGATAAATGATAATGACTGTATAGAACAAAATGTTGAACGGTTATTATAGGTATCCTATTCACGTAGACTGTTGTATAATTTGTATGCGTACAAAAACAACATTAACAAAACCGGACGAATTAATAAAGTTGTAATGGTGAAACGTGAAGCTAGCACGAATGTAATTGACATTAATATTGCAATTGGCCTTCGCGAGCTCAGCTGTGAATTTAAAAATTCACATGACCCAGAACCGGGAACTGTGGTCGTAATTAATTAACGGGTGTCGCTGGCAAATTTTGTCTCCACTCGACAGTTGGACAAAAACAGGGATAATTTATATCTGTGGCAGCCCTGCTTCCCCGCGGCAGGTTGAAAGAGTCACGGCCGTGATTGATGGCGCCCGCCCCCGCCCCCCTCGCCGCCTAACAACCGCCTAGAACTGACAAACTACGCCATTGTTGCCCTCAGGAAATCATAAGACATAACACTCAAATTTATTACCCTCCTCATACCACGTCATTAAGATAATGGTTTTGTATTTTATAACGTCCATATTTACAGTCGCCGATGGAGCGAAATCGAGAGTCCTCTTGGCGGACGAAATCTGAAGTTATTACTTCAACGATCTCGAAGAAAGGGGTCACGAAACAGTCGTAAAATTCAATGGCAATAAAACTTCTTAACAACTACATAAATCTGCTCCGGGTTATTTTGAAATAAATTATAATGAAGCTGTAAAAATTGGACGGACCGCTCTGGCAGTTCCGAATCCTACACGACGCCCTAATAGAAAACTGCTCCGTGACGCGCGTGTTTTGTGTCAAATCATCGTATAATGAAAAATATGAATTTGTCGAGGGGCGCATTAATCTCCGCTTGTCCACATGAACCTCATTTCCAGACATTTAAATACAAAGCTCGATAGAGTGATAAATTATGAATGAAATACTAACGATTCTGATTCAATGGCCACGACTCGTGTTTGGAACGTCACAACAAAAAGCGTTGTAGAATCTTTAACAATGGAGTTATAAATATGGGTTTCTGTAATACTCTTTTCATCTCTATTGTGCATCGTTCTTCACTCTCCTTCCGCCTGATCTGCTCAGCGTTCGGTTCGCTTTTATTTTTATTGTTATCGAGAAATATATTAATTATTGCGTCTATTCAGCGTACAGCCCTGAGTGAAATTTTTCCGAGGGCAATAATTTATGCATTTGAAATGGGCTCAAGCCGCCGCCTGTCCGCCGTCAGCGATAGACCAGTCTACGGCCGTATCTTTAAATGCATCTGACACAGTTAATCTGTATAAAGTTATTATTGCCTCGCCTTTCAACCGACTTAATTGGCTGCTACCGGCTAGTGTAAACTCATGTGTTAGCGATAAAGTAACTGAATATATTCGAGTTTTAAATACACGCTTCACGCTCGCTGAGCACGAATGCGAATTGCATGCCCGCCGTCTTTATTGCAGTCTTGTTTACCTAAACGATATTTTTTCAGATGCAAATGCATTATGCTAACGACGTGCTCGATCTTATCTGGTTTCTTGATAATATTGTTTTCTGGCGATGTTGAAATGTTGAATTGTCGGAATTCGTTAAGTTGGATATTTATCGGTGTGTGCGGTGAGTCCCGAATTAGCGCGGCGGGCCGTGTCGCGGATTACCGGGGCCCGCTGACTGTTGCCAACGTCTCAATAAGCCGCTTCGCATTTTTACGGCCCCTATATCCGTTTCGCTGCGTAAATACACTTAATGACCGACATTTCGTGAACGCTTTTATTGTGAAGTTTTTATTATCAAGAAAATCATTTGTTTAGTCTACGTACGGTTATTGCGAGCGACTCGGTGCGTTTCGGGGTTTATTAGGGGCACTTTATTACCCCTTTATGCGCCGTCTTTTAATGCAGAAACATTGGCTTTAAAACGCCCCGTCGGCCGGATGGCGATAATTAAATCTGATTTTAATCTGCGAATATGATTACGTTCCGTTATTACGTTGCAATCTTAAAAGCTTTTTTTAAATCGACCAAATTACCAAATCTCGGGAGCTGATCTTTATTTTCCGAGAGTCTAGATAAGAGACGTTTGCCTTTACGGCGCGGCGCATGACTTGAAAGGTGTTAATACGCCGCCGCGCCCGCGCCGGTTACCTGTGCGTGATGCAAAATAGCTGTAATTTAACGTTTCGGAATTTCCGCCTGTGCTCCGAAATTAAACATTCGGGCAAAAAGTCAACACCATAATCTTCCAGGGCCGTAAAACAGTGTCAGACCACTATAATAATTTTGGAACAGTCTATTAAGTGAATCTTTATGGTAATGGCGGAACAGAAGTCGCGACCGCGAACGAACGGCCTGTTATTTTGATACATTATCATATTTAAACAATTCAGATGATAATAGACACGTCGGGCGAAACCCTTTGGTAATATAAATGGTTGTATTATTATTTATTTATGGGTTTCCTTCCTCCGGCCGGGGGGCGATGTAGCATATTTCATTGGGCGAAAAAATGCTTCGCAGTCGTGAGTTTATACTGCGCCGGATCCGGTTTGAGTACCTGAAACGACTCGCTATAAGCTTGTTGCGGTAATAATAAAGATTTATGCGACATTCGGCGGTAGCGTGTTTTGTTCTCTGTTACGAGCCGATTCGCTTTCTGCAAGATCAATAGCGCTCTTTATTGTAAGCGCTGAGTTATCGTCACCGCTCGCTCTTTCAGCCCGCGCGATAAATCCTGCCCCCGCTGCTTTCAATTTCTTATTATCGCCTTTTACATCTTCACTGACGTCGTGTTCTGTGTTCCCTTTTTTATCCCTCACCGTCTCTGCGAGCTTTACGATTATGTCTTCAGCGGAACAATATAGGATCACTTTAATTACGCGCTTAGCTCGCTTGTTTACGAGCGCTACGACAATGTTGGGTGTCTCTATTCTCACAAGTGCGTCGCAAGAACCGTCATGAGAACACGGCTGCGCGGGTTTTTCGAGTAATCTCATTATTACGTCTCGCGGCTCGGTGATTAAGCGCTTGATTTATGGCATGTGCAATTTGCATCGCAGCGCTTTTTGCCCACACTCGATGATTACCGTCCGTATCGTGTCGGGGCTAATGATAGTTATTTCATGGCTCGCCGTCCGCTATCAGCGACGTTTCATTAAACCCCTTTACATACATTACGTCGACGTGTACGTCTGATTATGTTAATGCCGTGTCGTATAAGGCAGCCGTTCGCCGTATCTTTAGCCTCTACGATCGTTAATGAATTGTTTACCGCGTTCGTTTCGAATTTTATCGCTGCCACGGCTCCCGTTTCGCGTTAATCAGCAATGTTTATGCATAACGCAACGATCGGGTAATGACTAGCTTCGTAACTTCATATCGTTTTCGTATGCGTTAATTTCGTGTTCAGAATATGTACTTGTTTTAACCCTTTCTTTTAAGTTTTTATATTCGTTTCGTGTAATATTATTAGATCACGTTCCAGTTCATGAAGTAGCTAAACCAAACTGTAGGTATCTATTATTTATTGTGTTTGCTATGTATATTTCAAATTTCTAATTGTTCCTCCCGCCCATTCGAAAAATATTGTCTCATCGAAACAGAGAGTTCCAATCAAAGAATAGGTACCCAATTATTATGCAATAATGTTTCTGTTATATTATGCATGTAGGTATGTTTCCGTTAAACGACATAGTCAATTGTGTTCTGTCCATATAATTTAGCCGGCAATAACGTAACAACACGACATATGCGTGTCAGTGTACTATTGATGCGAAGTTTATTATTTCCTACGTTTATTTGTTTTGGACGATTCATATTATAGCCCCGGAAAATCATACATTTTACCTTGCAATGGGTCAGGTATGGACGATTTTTGGATATGTTTTACAGGTAGAGGCCGTTTTGGCGATGCTGGTCATTTTAGACCTTTATGAAAAATACAAGTTTTCGACCTCGAGGTACTGCCACGGACTCAGCAAAGTCCATAAATCGCTGAAAATTACGACGTTTATGGAGTCACTCGCTAATATCTCCAAAACCGTGCGTTATAGAGAAAGGTGATCTTCTACCGAATGAAAGCTTATAAAATTCTCTGCTACTTTTGTCTAACACACTTTTTCAAATTCCCAATAGTTTACGAGCAACACACTCAACAACTCAACACAATAGTTTTTGTTTTTATCCCTTCACTTGAGCTATAGAACCTTGCTTATTGCCAAACATTATTGTAGGTTATCATGATTGTAGGTTAAATATTTTAATAAAGTTGTTTGTGAGCATGTCATTCATACTCATAGAGTAACGTATACTTACCGCTAACCTACAATTATGAACCAACAAGCAAGGTTATATAGCTCATGTAAAGGGGAAAAACCAAAACTGTTAATTTGTACATCCAAATTATAAAAATACATTCCCTAAGAAACGTGTCGCCACAATCGTGAGTGTGTTGCTCGTAAACTACTGAATGAATTCAAATGAAACTTAGTATGATTTGAGTTCATACTATGAGGTAGAATAATGGATACATTTTATCCCGAAATTCTTCACGGTTGCCTTGGGAGAGGGGACGGAAATCAAAATATGTACATATATGTAATTCATTAACGCGTAGTTCCATTTCAGTCATTCTTTTTTTTTTGTTAGAAAGGATTTTATAGATTGTCCCGTAAATATTTCAAAATCATCGATGTTGTTGTTAAGAAATTACACCTCATTATAAGGTCTAAATAACTTAAAACTTAATGTACAGTGAAGGATAATTACTCTCTGCCTGACTTCCTTTCTTTTTGATAAATACAACCTGGGAGTTTTCAAATCCAAAATAAAAAGTTAGTTTTTTGTTAAGAGTGTTTCACCAAACCACAGTGTTGCTTAATATTAGAGATCCCAAACACCCTGTAGTCCACGTGAACAAAGTCAGAAAAAATAATCGGGGTAGGAGTCTGGAACATAACTACGCCCAGAACTTTTTAACAAGGGTTTTAAACGTATGAAAATTTTAAAACCTGGCGCAACTAGTAAAATAATAAGAAACATTCATAATATCTAACATTATCTTTTTGTATATAGTTTTATTGAAAGTCTGGAAAGGTATCCATCACACCTGATATTCAATGTAGATACTGTCTGTGCTGGAGTATACCTGCCATATCTGCACTATAATAGGAAATATAGAACCAATGATGGCCGACCGATTGCTCAAACCCTGTTGTCGTTACTCCTGTCGTGTGCCTACAAATAGACAATATCGTACGTGGAACTAAACGGCGAGCCGCGAAATTTATGAATCGACCGCAGAGCTGCCTTCCACACAAAAGTTGTTTATCGCCACCTCCGTTAGGGTTGGCAATTTGTGCCTTTGCTCGATTTGAAGTGTTGTGGAAGATATCGTTTATTTCTTAGAAATTATCCGGTATTCCGTTTATTATAGTACTAAATACAAACATACACCTAGGTACAACGGAAAGCAAAACTGAAGCCTCCATGGCTAGAGTTAATAGCCTGTTCCTAGACAGGCAAGCTCCATCATCGGCCGCATCATCACTTACCACTAGTTGCGATGGCGGTCAAATGCCTAACCAGTCTAAATAAAAAAAAATCGAAGCTCAGCGTTAGTTATTTGTCCTAACAAATTCAACACCAAGGATGCTAAAGACCGAGCGAAATGGATCCGGTATGACGTCAGAATGATGGTTATGAGAGACAATCAAGTTGATATAGAAACATACGATAGAATAGGTACACTAGACTGTAATTTTATAACAACAGAATATGAAGATCATACTTAATACTGTCCCATGTTTTAGTGCTGGCGTTAATAGCTCGATATATTATCCGTAGAATGGCACCCCGCAGTGTGTTGTCCGACATTATAAGGTTTTTATTATTTTCCTTTTATTCTTTATCTTTTATCTGCCCATGCAGTCGATTGTGTTCTTAATTTATGGCGGCTTTTAAAAGAAACGGTATACAGAAGCCGAGGGCTTTGATTTGTGTCCGTTATGTTTTTATTGGGAATCTCATTCGTATGTGATTTTTTACAGATTAGAATATCATACAGCCCACCTGTTTTGAAGTGAGATAGAATATTACGAGGCGATAAAATGTTGAGAACTACATATTTACTATTATAAAACTTTTAAAAAGCCGTGTCTGTACATTGAATGTATATCTTTTTCTTCAGATTCTGGGACGTAATTATACCCAGAACTTTTTTCACAAGGATTTTAAATTTGTATAAACTTTGAAACGATATATTTTAACGAATATCTGACAATCCACAAGCATAGATATTGGATCACATCTACAAAAATTCATTGGGTTTGATAGCGTAATATTGAAAATACTTATTTGTTATTTACGTTAGAGACATTGTTATTGATGTGTCTATATCACACAGTGTTGAAAGTCATTTTAAATCAAGTAGAGACAGTTTGTTCGACTTCAACCACTCGTCCAGTCTGTTCTTGAAAGAATTCACTGACACAGCTGTATCAAAATTTTGTGATAATTTGTTCCAGTTTAACCACTCTGTTAGAGAAGAAGTGATGTGCAGTATTTGTGTTGGATGGTGCGCGCTCTACATGCATTTCGTGACCTCTGTGCGACTTGCTGCTCTTATTCGTAACAAACTTTTAATGAATGTGAATTGAATTGTGTCATGGAATCTTTTTCGTTTTACTGAAATCACTACGCAGCTGTCTTTCTTCTAGGGTAGTGAGGCGTAGTATGCGAAGTCATTCTTCGTATGATCAAACTACGTTGTATGAAGCGGGAAACCTAAGTCTAAGCTCCTTCAAAGTCTAAATAGATTCATTTTAACAGGTAATTCGCAACGCAACATAATCATCGCAACGCAATATAACATAGATCATCGATCAAAGCGATTACGAAAATCGATACAATTGAAACTACGGTCGATCACTGCTTAATAAATTACGCCTTATCCATCATCTGACATATCTCATTGATAAAATTAATTAACTATCAATTCCTTGTGTGTCGAGACAGGAACATTTTTAATCTATAGTTAGAGTCGTGACTCGTGTAATGACGTAAAAATTAATGGAACATGTAGCTTTACACGCTAGTTTGCTTGTAAAACTATTAGCTTACTGTTTATTATAGAAAGTTTGTGAAGGTGGATGTATGTTACTTTCCCTCAGAAGCTACTAAACGGATTTGATGAACCTTTGCAGTGATATATTTATTTGCCTTATGACCTAGGCTAAGCGTAATTTAACCCTAAATTTAATATGGCTCCTGCGGTAACACGGTTAAATTGAAATTTAGGTAAGCGTACAAAATTGCTGACAAGCTGTAAACTCTTTCTTATCATTAACTTTTTTACTATGAAAAATTTTCTTGACCAAGTTGGTCCTTGACAAAACAATCGATTTGTATGAAATTCCTAAATGGCAGTAGTTGGTGCCGCAAAGCGAAAATTGAGTACGAATATTACACCGTATTTTATCATATAAAAATTAAGAAAAGTAAATACAACATTCATACATATGTTTAGAATGAATCATTATAATGTGTTATGGAAATTATATATTAAATTATAAAACCGATTTTGCCTTCAATAGCCTATCAATCATCGTGGTAAATGTTATTAATAGTGTAGATGTGTTGGGTTAAAAATCAATCATAGTTTTTATAGTCATGCCGGCTATCTTGAATTTGGTTTATGGTAAATATGTCATCATCATCGTAAATAGCCCATAATAGTCCATTGCTGGAATTGCGCCACCTTCACATTAGTAGAGGATATTTCTGAAATCTCCACGCTTGAAAGCGGCTTGGGGTTCGCGATATTGAAATGACTCAATACCAAACACTGCTACCTATATAGTGATCACTAAATAATCATAATCGTGATGACAAATCCGACATGTGTGATGTTTATGTGTATGTACGATAACTTCAAATCTATGATACCTAGGGGCATGCTCTCAAAAAATCAGCTGTTTCATACAATTTGGCACTGAAATACTGCTGTCAATTTACTGGTTTACATGGAGGTAGGTGGTCTGACTCTATGATATTATTCCGGATTTCGTGCAATATTAAACTTTTCTAGACACCACAACCTACACACAAATCTTATTTCATACTACAAACTATAACGCATCATTTATAAAGCGCAATAATTCTTTGACGGAAATGAATTGCAACTAAGATAGGATTGTGTAATTACTTCATTAATTAAGACAGTTATATCATAATGATATTGCTATTATTATAGCGCAGGATGTGTAAATCAACAGAGTTTTTACAACCAGTAATTATTAGTTAAGTATATACTTTAGATGTCTATAATCCAGTACCTACGTTATACTGGTTGTAGCTTCTAAAAATATATACAATGACAGGGGAGGCCCCACGATAGAGGCTACTTAACAGAACGTAAAAAAATTTAAGTAAAAAATACGTGTGGCACTCGGGGACTGCCGCGGTAAAGCTATTGCATAGCAATTTTTATCAACTTATGCATTTATAATTATTTATTTATTTTATTTATGCAGTATTTTTTTTACTTTGATATTAACCATATACTACAACCATAAACATAATTTCTCCCATATACGTTAAGGTTCAACTAGTCGCGGGCTCGAACTCACTCGTGGATGCGGCCAAAAAGAACGCTGTCTCACCTAGCATTGTGTCTAAAAGAGATAGAATCAGTTATGAGCAGTTAGCAGCTAGTCTACACGCATATGTCTAGTCGCACGCACACAAACACCGTGCCGAAGTCTGTCGAACTAAGCTAAGGTAAAGTATAAGCAAGATTTTTCGAAAGGCCAAGAAAGGAAGAGGACGGCGGCGTGTAGAAGAGGAGGAAAAACCTGGAGGTGGAACAGCTTGTTTCTGAACATAATATTTTGGGAGTGATGAAGTCTACGTTGAGGATGTAGGAGGATCGCGCCATAACGAGAGCATATTATGTGGGTCAGTCGAACTGACGTCGACAGAAGAAGTCGATGTCGAAGAAGTTCTGAAAGACCTGCGCACAGTAGGCGTCCTGGATTGGCAGGAGATGATGCAGGATAGGACGAAGTATCGCTACTCTCTCTGGTGTCGTAGGCCAAGATCCACTTTAGGTCGTATGACCGAGAAACGAGGACCTGCTCCTTCTCATTTTGTATTCTTCATTACTGAGGGTCATAATTTCTCTCATAATTCTTTCTTTGACGTTCTTCTCCTTCTGTGGATATTCAAAGTTGAGCAGATTTTGTCAGATCATTTAATTAGCCAGAAAAAGTTCATAAAATGCAATCCACAGAATCCGCTACATTTTCCTCAAGCACCTCATATCTCGAAGACAGTACTGTGGTGGTCACAATGTCGTGTAAATATTCAATTATGTTGTACCAGGTTTAAGGCATTGAAAATTTAAAAAACATACATATTTAGACATAGAATCTCCCTCTTTTTTTTAAATCGTCTAGAGAATAAATCTTATTAACGCCAGTTAAAACGAAAGCCCCATTAAAATCGTTATCTAACGCATAACGTTATTTATAGCTAAAGAAATAGGTAGCAATTTCAAAATTCAATCCAACACATAAATATTCTATTTGAGCCCGCCAACCCTGCAAGCGTCGGTAGGGGCATTAATACAACTTGAAATATGGCCCACTAAAGACTGTATAACGTTGAATTTACAATTCATAAAACCGAATGATATACGCGGTGGTAGATTGCCACGGCGCGACTTTTAATGCCGACGTTTTTAGCGTAAAACTTTTATATCGACAGCTTAGATAAGGTTTCATTGGACGTGGGGTTAACAAATTGACTGCCCATTGCGTTTATCTTGTCATATCGTGAGTATGGGCTCGTTTGTTATCAGCTGTACGGTACGGTCCATTGTTTTCGGCTTCGAGTCCGAGATAGTGCGATGGTGAGAGGTGTTGTGCACTGTATTTGGTTCCCATGGAAAATGTTGGCTGGGTCGTATCGTAACTATGAAGTAAAATGCTATGGGGATTGAAAAGGAGTCATTGTTTAGCGGTACTTTACATTGAATGAGTTTTGTTAAATATATTTTAGGTTATTCATTAAAATACCTATGTGCCTACTTAATAATCATCTTGGCGTCCATATCCCATTTGTGATGTGATGTGGTATATCAGGTAATTACAGTAGAGGGAATGCCATAATTGGACCTCCTTGGCCCCGTTAACAGAAATATTTCTTATATTGTAGGTAAAACTGGCCGGAAGTCGTATTTACGACACCGACAAGTCAGAGAAGTTCATCGAGAGGTGTTCCTGGTTCAGTTTTTTTTACATAATGATGTGACAAACATAATATTAATCAAAGATTGAGAGAATCAGAAATTAAATGGTTAACTATGATCCAAAGTAGTCAGGTTCCCCTGGTAGCAGGGTCACGGAGGTCAGATGGCAGTCGCTCCACTGTAATGATCTGATCTGCCAAATCCTGGATCAAGGTCAAGGCGGACCCCGGGCCCTCGTGAGCGAGAGTACAACCGGGACATTAACGCCTAGTTATTAATAATCAAAGATAGCGACTCGACACCTTATCCTAATGAGAGCAGGTGCAGTAGAAACAAGTGAGATTCTCGACAGATGTCGCTAGTGTCACTAGTTTCAACCGAAGCGCTGGAAAGTTACAGTCAGCAGGTAAAAGGTTAAAAGTAAAACATTTGAATTCTTTATTTATTTCCTGTAATTGTTTGATTGTTTTACCTTTATTTTGTAAATTTTATACCTTTTTAAATAGCAAGTGTTCACCTTGACATTTCCTTGTACTGAGACGGCAATTTAGAAATTAGGAAACTATTTTTTGAGCCGGTCTGGTATCCGGGAGCCTTGTGGTACATAGTAGTATACCATTTAATTTCGACAGGGTATCGTAAAGGGTGACTAATGTCTTAAAATAGTATGACGTTCATAAGTGTTTGTGAAAACCTAAACTGAATAAACGTATTTAATTTGATTTGATTTGAAAGGCAAAATAAGCTAAGATCTCGGTAGACCCCAGAAATAGTAGCAGCCTTTTCTTGTTTATTTTACACACTGCGATCCCCAACCCGCCTACCAGACGTGGAGAATTTGGCTAACCCCCCGACTGATATTAAAAAGACTTATGCCTAGTAGCTGACTGTTATTGGGTGTTGCTGACTAACAAAAAAATATAAGCATAGGTACCATTATCATATATTTAAGAGTATAAAACGTCGAACGACGGACGTTTTCTGACCAATGGGAGACCTCAAAATCGCCCGTTGCATGACCGTTGCCAAATAGGACAGCGCCTAACTCTTGTCGGTGGAGCAATAGCCATAGGTACCATAGAGAAAAGAAATACTAGAACAACTACCTATAAGATAGTTTTGCCGTCTGTCCGTACTGCGCATCGGAAGTAATAAATCAAGTAGCAGCGATGCGGCGCACCATCACTCATGGGCCGACAGCGAGTTCGCAGCGTACACGGTGTGTACGGCGTGCGCGGCGCACGCGGTGTAAGCGGTGTGCCCGGTGTTACTGGTGAAAGATGGAAACTTTTCGGTAGGAAAAGAAAACGAAAAATGTTTAAACGTTACACACATAAGAAGGAAAACAGTCTGTTTGTCTTTTTTTTTCATGGTTTTGTAGACTGAAAATCTCAGAATTTTTTTTACTGAAATGATTTCAAACATTCTTTCATTAAGATCTAATTTGTCCCCAAATAAGCGTTATTTTTATAAACTCCTTTGCAGTCTATTTCAGCGAAGCGAAGCTCCAAGTGAGGGAAAAATGATAAAACCTGCACAAATACAACATATGGTCAAGTTCCCCTGGTAGCAAAGTCACGGAGGCCAGATAGCAGTCGCTCCACTGTAAATACCTGACCTGCCATATCCTGAATCATGGTCAAGGCGGACCCTGGGCGCTCGTCCGCGAGAGTACAACCGGGATGTTAACGCCAATATGATAAAACTCCATTCAATGTGGAAGATGGATGATGCTCCATCTCAATAATGACTGAAAGCAGCACATATCCTCGTCATCTATGAGTTGTAGTTGACAGCTTTCTGAAGGGCTTACCCACCGGCATTTGAAGATACGCCAACCCCTTTTATAACAATCGTTAGGAGCTTCTTGGTCTATTGCCTTCTGCCACTCTTATAATTCTCTTAACTTAAAATTCGGCGGGCTATATGTTGTTCAGAATGACACCCTTCTTGAACATCTCCATCTTGTACTCACTTGAGAATACCTGGGCATACCATAACCAAAGAGTGCGTGGAAGAAAGTTCCGCTAAAACAGCACAGTACCACTGCATAGTAAGGTGTATTATCCCGAAGACACAAACATACGATAACGGTTGTTTGAACATCATCATATCAGCTAAAAGACGCCCACTGCAGGGCATAGGCCTCCCCCAGAGACCTCCACGGTCGGTCCTGTGCCTTCCGCATCCAGCTGGTACCTGCGATCTTTACCAGGTCGTCGGTCCACCTTGTGGGAGGCCTACCCACGTTTGAACATACAAATAAATAATTCAGAATTAGATTCTCGTTGTCATAAGCACGCGCTGACCGCAATTTAGAGTGAAATCGTATCCATTTGGAACCAACCTTGGTCACTTACACTTTCAGAAGGCTTCGCAAATAACCCAAATGGTCACTTAATTATCTTTTATAGCCCACCTGTCCTTTGTAATTCACACGGCACTCGTTTATGTATGTAAATTAGAGACAGAAGTGCCACGTAAATTATTGGTGTCACCGAATACATGCTAATTTGGACCATATGTCCACGTATTAAGGGCGGTAGGATTAGGTGTGTCAACTTTATTGTTAAATATGTGGCGGTCGGTTTGGTGGTTTGTTTATCAGCTTTTAACAGTATTTATGTGTTTGCTGGATGTGTGTGGGTGCTGGAACAGTTTGATTTTATGTGGGCTATTACAAAATACTAAAACATATAAATAATGGCATCAACGGCCCATAACAGTCCGCTGCTGGACGTGTGCCTCCTCCACGACAGTGTAGGGGTTTGCCATAATTTCGTCGCTTGGCCGTTTGACAGATTATTTATACAGTACTATTATCTATTAGCATGCGGCAATTGATAGCTCAGCTAGTTGGCTCACGGAGCTCAAGAGTCACAAAAGATCCTCAAATTGTTCTCTTCTTATACCTAACTTGACTTACATAAACACAACGCTGTATTTTTTTAAAGTCGTAAGAAATTCCATATAATATAAATGAGTAATTTTAATTGAATCAAATAGGTAATAGTTTGTATAGTGCATTCTTCATCGATACTTGCCTAATGATGATTCATTCGAAACCGGTCGCAATAAATTAAGTTTACTTTAATTATAGTGGAACTTGTGTAAAAAAGTGTTTTAATTTAATTTTTGAATTGAATAGATCTGTCACCGTAAAAACCTAACCGACGGAAAAACATGGGATAACCCCCGACCAAGTATACATATTCTTAAATATTCCTAAACTACTGAATCGATTTTAATAAAACTAATCCAAGAACTTGCTTTCAAATATATAGAAACCGCATCGAAATCGGCAGTTACGATGCCGCAAACAGATACACACCTCCACAGATACACAGACACACAGACACACGTCAAACGTATAATACCCCTTTTTTTGTAGGTGTTTAAAAACCGCTCACACCAAGCCACATCCAGCATTCCTGAATAGTAGATACTTACTCGTAACTCGCTCACAGCCAGTGGGCCGCAATTAACCAACCTCATTTGCACGAGCAAGTGAATAATTGACGCCCCGGCTCGCGGGTCACGTGACACGCGCCGTCGCGTCGCGTCACGCGGGGTGTCACCGCCGTGTCTTGTCGTGACGCAGTGACGCAGTGACACACTGACAGGCCGCTGGGAGCGAAACGCGTACTCGTGTGAGCGGATTAGCTTTTTGAATTTTTTTGCGGCGTATTTTTTGTTCTGTTTTGTTTTGTTAATCTACTTTTTGCTGCATTCGTTCGGCTGACATGCTTTTTGCTGTTGGGCTATATTTTTTTTGTGCGCTTAATTGATTTTTGTACGTAATTTATCTGTTGCTTCCGCAGCTTCTAAGGCCTTCCCAGCTAAAATATCCCCACAAATGAAAGTATTTCTTACGTACAAGATATTTCCGTATTTTCTAAGTATTAACACTATAATAACAAAGATAAAAATCCATGTGTACTGGGAGCGCACAACCTACTAAAATTGCTTGAACCTATACTTATGTTTCTTTTTAAATATTGATATAAATGAATTAAGTTATATTTCGTACTATGTCACTTTAGTGATATTTACGAAAACACCCCTCCCCATCTAATAAGCCCATTAAAGCACTCATTCATTATAATACATGGTCTACGATCCAGTGCCCTAATAAGTGTGTATTAACTGTGCACCATGATGTTCTGATACCGGGCCTCGGCTCACAAATTAATCCATCAGGCGTATGATCGCGCCGGCGGCGGACCGGCCTGTCCGCTTGTCAGGTTACCTGTCAAAATTATGACGCATGACTGCGCCCACCGCGGCGGCGACGGCGGCAAACAGGACACGGGGACGGATTTAGGCAAAGTTGATGTCTGATGTCTGCCTATTCCTGCTGTGTCGATTCAAGATTGATGGGAGATTTTCCGAGAGCCGATAAAAAGAAAAATTCTAATAATTGTAATAGATGGCGCTGATTAGACACGATTCTCAAAAATAAATCTAAATGAGACCATTAGATGCATAAAAATGTACACATTTTGCGGTTTCTTCTCAGAAAAGGTACTAAAACTAAGTATATTTTGATGAAACATCTTTCCGAGTAACATTGGTTACCAAATTCAATACTTGAGAATCCTGTCAAAGCAACGCCATTTAGTGAGGTACGGTCGAACTACATACTCTTTACCTTTTAAAGTTGCTGCCTGAAAATCCCCCATTGATGTTTGATATTTTTACTTAGTAAATTATTGGGTGATTTGGATAGGACGTAGCTTAATTAGGTAAAAAGGAGAATAATTATTCCGTTCAGCAGAAGGTAATCTAACGTCTTATTTTGTATGTGGACGACTAATTTCCGGCTTCTAATAAAATATTTCGTCTCCTAATTCGACCTTTCGTCGTCCTCCTTAGCTCTAACAAACATTTAAAACAACATAAGAACCGATTATCATAAATTGGTACTTTCAAAGAATCAGCTTAGAAGTTATTGACTTAGCGACCGAATTTCTACACAATCGCCGACAACTCGGCGAAGTGTCGACTGGCTCGATAATGAATACAAGTACCCTATTGGGTATTGTGTACCAAATCATCAATAAATATCACAAGCTCAATGCAGTCAAAAGATACATTGAGCTCAAGAGCAGAATATTCACTGGCACATTTTAAAATAACGATAGAAAGACACACAACCAACCTTTATTTGCATTAGGTTATTTAGTTAATCCTACTAATATTATAAATGCTAAAGTTTGTAGGAAGGATGGACTTTTCTCGTTCACGGTAAAACTATTGTAGAGGTTTTGATGACATTTGGCAGTAGGTAATGTAGCTCATAGCCCAAAATAGCACATAAGTATTATGATATAGTTTATTCCGAATTTAAATATAGTTCCAGCGGGGCCGGGCCCGGAAAGTAAACACTGAATTTTATGCGAATGAACTCGTCGGTAAAAGCTAGTAATTATTATAATATAAGGGGGGACCACAAAACCCGTAATATGCATCGACTCCCTTTAGCTTTGTCCATCGAACACAGACATGACAGATAAGAAAAGAAACACTTTCAATTTAATCCAGTCCCTGGCACCGGCCCCGAGTGTCATCCCTTTTTTTGAACGACAGCGTAATCCTTGAAACTGGAAACTCGGCGTAGATTATTATCACCAGTTTTTAGAATACGCTTTTTGTACGCCACGACCTTTTCTGTCAACGTATTGTTCTCAGTGTTTTGTTAAAAAGTTGAATTGCGTTTTAACGCCTTTCTTTTGACAGCGAGTTGCGGGACTTGACTGTTTTTTTTAATTTGTTTCTTTTTCCAGGTGTAAAGGTGAGTAACTAATAGGGTGTGCTGTTGATATTGTACGCTATTGTGAGATTCTAGTCTATGCTACAGACGGTCATAAGGTAATGTACTTACATCAATTTGTTGTTAATTTTGTGATATTGTTTTCTGCTGTTGTTGTACTGGTTATTAGGGTATACTCCCTTTTCATTGTTAACAATAGTTCATAGTAATTCGACTTTCGCTGGACTAAAATGTGTTGGAAGCGCAATTTCATTGTGATATCAGAATTAACACAGAAACACAGCGTATGGTATTTAAATGCTTCCCTAATAAACTTATGTATCTACCTACCACAGATCAGAAAAAGTGACAACTTATCTAGTTAAAATAAAAACAATGAAAATACTTATACCTAAATTCGTCGAAGTCAACCCCTTAAATCCGCACATAGCTGAACATCCCATTAGCGTCTCTTTTACCATATTCGCTGGGAGCGCACAACTGCTTCGCGTGACATGCGCGACACTTGACAGCCGCAGCCGTGACAGGCGCCGTGACAGCGTGACAGATCGCGGCCACAGCCGGCTTATGCCACATTACCGCATAATCAACGAGATAATAAAACCCTAGCACTCACTTACAGCGCCACAAACTTAACTTACCTGGTGACGGTGTCGCTGTTGTTGGCGCTCAAATGTTGCTTAACACAGGCGATATTTAGTTCCCGTTATTCCCACCGGGTCAGCTAAGTTTGTGGCACTGTACTTAGCTATGACGTAACGTCGAGTTAACTCATTCGTTGTCGCCACGCAATAATGGCGGCACTATTAATTAAAGTGTCTTTGTTAATGAAATAAAATGCGGCCAAGAATTACGTTAGCGTCGGTTGTTTTCTTTTTCTCTTATTTATGCGGCAATGTGACAGTTTGATTTGCTTGAATTGTGAATTGCAGTAAAAGGAGTGTTTCCCGACCGCGCTCAATATAAACATAGTTTGATCACATTTTTAATATAACGCTATCAAAGCCAATGAAATTTTTGTAGACGTGGTCCAGTAACTAATATCTATTTCTGTAGTGTGTCAGATTTTCGTTAAAAAATATCGTTTCAAAGTCGCTGCGGGCTTTAAGATTTTCATACAAATTTTTTAAATCCTTGTTAAAAAAAGTTCTACTTTAGTGCTTTCGTCATACCAATATCTAAAGCCTAGTACGGAACTAAATCGATATTAGGCTGAGATAGGCGCATCACAAGGCTTAGTATCTACAAATTCAGGAAACACAAAATATTGTGTTCAAAACTTAAACGTTCTATTCATAAATTGTAAACGAAAATAATAAATGGTTTCTGCTCGAAGCGTAGAGAGTTGCCCACCAAATACTTACAGTACAAGACGGTAAATAATTAGTATCCGGCCGAAGGTCAGTTTCTGAAGCCGAAGACGTTTAATCGGCTATAGCCACAACATTGGGCCAAAGCCGAAGCCGACCCCGAAGGCGTAAAAGCTCTAAGAAACTTTGTTCAAGATTGGCTACAAGCCACAATTTAAAGCTCTAACATTGAACTTGTATTGGTTTACACTGACTGTTTAATATAGAAAAGTAATTTAAATTATCGCTAGAAGTTGATCTAGAGATCAACCGAATGGCCGTAGGTGGCTGAAGGTGGCCGAAGCCGAAGTCTAAGCCAAAGCTTCGGTCTGACACTGTAAATAATGCACGTTTTCTAGATTCGGCTTCGTATTTATTCACACGCGTGCTACAGAAAATAGACTCTACGAAGCCGAACTAGCTGATGTGCATTATTTACAGGCAATTACAGGCAATACGTTATTCAAACAAATATCATTATTTATACATGTTATCATATCCAACATATCAAAGTAAATGTTGGATATTGGAAGACGTGTTATTATAATTGCTTTGTTAACTTGAGTTAAAGGCAAAGTTGGTTCTTAGGGATGATGATTGATAAACGCTTTATTGTTTTACAAAATACAAACATTTAAAGACTACTAACCCAGATGCCTAAGACATAAGTAGATAATTGGCTTGGTTCAGGTGTCCAAATTATCAACACCTAATTAGTATTAAATACCTATTGCTATTTGTGCCAGAGTTAAATATGTAACCGTGATTTTATTTGTACCATTTATCATAAGTAGGTAATGTATTACTTATGCTCTCTTGTAGTTTTTAGAAACTGCAGAACAATATCGAAAATTCAGGACACAATACAGTATTAACAGTTATCATCCAGAATGTAAAATTTTTGGGTTCCGGATAAATAAAAGCCTGCGGGAAATTTAGTATTTACAGAGATCGGAATAGGTGAAAACTAGTTAGGAGGAACCGCTAGTTAGATCAATAAGTATATTTTCATCTGCTTTGCACTTAAATAAGTCCTACTACAATAAAACAAAATTGTTAACACCAGCAAGTATGGTGTCAACCACCATTATGGTACACATTAATATCCCTTAATGTCTACATTTCAATATAATTACAGCCGCAAAGGGGACTGGCTAAATGTGAGACAGCCTAACATTACAAGGCTGATTAACTCGTCAACCTTTTGATAGTAAATGCCATTGGTTTTACAGGTGACAGTCACTACATGTAGGTATGGCGGCATGCTTTCACTTTACTCCGTGGGTTTTGCCGCGACTTCGCTTGGTTTGTAATATAAAAACATCTTGGCGTTAAACTGGCGATCAAACTAGCGATCCCTAATAATCTTGTCCCTGTTGTGCTCTCGAGCACGAGGGCCCGGGGCCCCCTTGACCGTGATCCAGGATTTGGCAGATCAGGTAATTACAGTGGAATGAATACCATCTGACCTCCGTGACCCTGTTATCAGGGGAACCTGACCAGATTGGATCATCGTTACACGTTTAGTCGCCTGAATGTGCAAGTTCCTTCACGATGTTTTCCCTCACTTGTTGGCATTCAACTAATGTACATAACTCAGAAAAGAGTCATTGGCCATACATGGCCGCAGTGGGATTCGAACACGGTACCCTTTCGCTTACGAATTGGATACCCTAACCACTCGGCGACCAACGCCCAGGGAAAATAATATTTTTTGTTGGTTTGAATAGTAATGGCGAATTTAGATAAATGGTAGCCTCTGTTCTATTTTTCTTTATTGCAAACTATGTACAAATATTTCATACTTTGTATTTGCTATACCCTTGTAGATATATTAGCGCTTGTCGACACAAAGGAACAGTATTTACTAAATCAAAAAGGCTTAGCTAAATTATACACAAGGTTAAACTAGTATCTTCCAAATCAAAGCCAGCAGATAAAGACCGTAAACAATCGCGATTGTAAACCTATCACTTGAAAGCTGTCATGTCACACGCCAGGACAACATGACAGGTTTATTCAGATTGACAGGTTTACAGCGACATTTTGTTTACAATCCTCTAGTACTAATAGATATGTATAGTCTACGGTACTCTTAAGTTAACTCTTCGTACGCCCGTCGCTACTTCGTGCAATTTTAATGAATTGTCACCGGCGCGGCGGTGGATTGTCGCATCGGTCGCGTGTAGCGCTGACAGCTTGACAAATGGCCGCGGCACAGCTTGGCGGGGACGGTGTGACAACTTGTTGAGGACGGGGACAAAGGGTAGAATACGTAGTGCTGCAATACTTATTTATAATGGCATTGCACATCAAGGCAGCGACGCGTTGCGTTGTGACCCTATGTCAATAGAAAAGTGTTGTTTCAGTGGGTCGGCTTTGGTGACTGGAGTATGGAGTATGGATAGAGGGGGGGGAGGGGTTTCATCCGTCACGTGATTAATTATTCTTCTCCACTTTCACATTTTGGCAATGTCATACTAGAATTTAGAGGCAGAGGCGCTGTCCTAATTGGTAACGGTCATGCCACCAGGTCAGGTTCCCCTGGTAGCAGGGTCATGGAGGTCAGATAGCAGTCGCTCCACTGTAATTACCTGACCTGCCAAATCCTGGATCATGGTCAAGGCGGACCCCCATCTTTGGCGGTTTTCTACAGACTACCTTTGGGGTATGTGCGCCAGAGTTACACGAGTTAGTTCCACCAGCCCCATTCCATCTTCGGGGCTTCAGGTACACCTGTCCTACCTACAGTCAGCGAACCATCCTTATCGACATTCCACCTATACTCAGCGTTTTTCTAACTCTTTTCTGTTGCGAATGGCAAGGGAACGGAATCCATCGTAGACTGCATCTGCGCTTAATATCAAGTGAGATGGCAGTTAAATACCTGTCTATTTTATATAAAAAAAAAAACCTAAGGCTCTCGTGCGCGAGAGTGCAACCGGGACATTGACGCCAAGATGATGATGATGACTTTCAACACTGCAATGTACACTGCGCCATCGGAAGACACGATCCGGGCAAACACTTCATCCTTATGTCATGGATCTTCCAGCACGAGCCGCTTTGGTTCGACCTTTATAATGCATACGGCTGCCCGCAAGTGTGTTCTTTGATCAATATAATCTGGACGCCTTCAAGGCTAGAGTGAATAGGCTGTTCCTAGACGGTCATGCTCCATCTTCGGTCGCATCTTCACTTATCAACAGGTCAGATGGAGGTCAAATGCCTGTCTTCTCTAATATAAAAATTAATTAAAAATAAACACATCATATTCTTTATTTTTCTTTTTTTTTTTATGTTATCCGGTAGACAGACAGGCATGCGATCCACCTGATGGAAAGTGGTCACCACCGCCTATGGACATCAGCATCACCAGGGGTGCTACCAATGCGTTGCCCGCCTCTAAGGACACCTTTAATATACCTCTTGAACGATCCCATGTCATAGACCAAAGGAAACACCGTGGCTGGGAGCTCATTCCACATCCGAATCGTACGAGCGAGAAACGTTCTTTCGAATCTTCGCGTGGACACCACTAGAGGGTCCACGGAATGGGGACGAGTACCCAGCCCACGCCGGGTTGTGCGATGGCGGAATTGTGCTGTGGGCACCAGATCAAATAATTCCTCAGAACACTCCCCATTATAGCCGGTAGAACACACACAGGGAGCCAAAGTCCCTTCGATCAGCCAGTGGTTCTAACTTGCCTGTTAGTATGGTATCGTCGACAATTCGTACGGCGCGTCTCTGTATGGAATCCAAGTGATTAAGCAGGTCGGCGGTTTCCCCGGCCCAAAGATGGGAACAATACTCCATATGTGGCCGCAGCTGTGCTTTATACAGCAACAGGCGCTGTTCTGGGGTGAAGTATCTCTTAGATCGGTTAAGCACACCAAGTTTTTTCGAGGCTAGTTTAGCCTTACACTCCTGGTGTCTTCGGAACCGCACGTCGTCTGATATGTCGACACCAAGGATCCCGATACTTTCTGAGATGGAGAGGGATGTTCCTTGGAACAGCGGCACCATGACAAAAGGATCCTTTTTGGCGGAAAATGCGCAGACCTGCGTCTTAGAGGGGTTGAATTCCACCAGGTTCAATCTGCCCCAGTGAGCAACTTGCTCCAAGGAGTGTTCAATCTCTGACACAAGTCTTATTCGGCTTTCCGACACCACGGAACGAGGGATATTCGCACGGTTAGTATAACGAGCGTCCGCAGTACTGTCATCTGCATAGCAATGAATACTGGGAATATTCAGCATATCATTGATATGCAGAAGAAACAGCGTGGGAGACAGCACTGAACCTTGGGATACTCCAGCATTAATACTCTTGGTATCGGAGCAGCATCCATCGACAATGACTTGGATGCTCCGCCCAGACAGAAAGCTGGATACCCAACTGCAGAGTCCCTCGGGGATACCGTACTTCAGGAGTTTAGTTAGCAGTGCCCTGTGCCAGACAAGATCAAATGCCTTGGCTATATCAAGACTGACAGCCAGAGCCTCCCCCTTGCTCTCGACAGCCTCAGCCCACCGGTGTGTTAGGTACACAAGTAGGTCACCAGCTGAGCGACCATGACGGAAGCCATATTGACGGTCACTGATCAGCTGGTGATTCTCGAGGTATTCAAGGAGCTGGATATTTATGACCCGCTCCAACACCTTAGAGAGCAAGGAGATTACCGCTATAGGCCTGTAATTTGATGGGTCTGAATTGTCACCCGTCTTGGGTATCGGGTGCACATGGGCTAACTTCCACGAAGACGGCACCGTTCCTGAGGTGTAGGAAAGCTTAAATAGGCGCATTAACACGGGAGACAACTTTATTTTCCACAGCCAATCCTAATAACAGAAAACCAGTGTATTAACTAAAAATTTTATATCTGTTTAAAGCAACACGTGGAGAAAAGGGTGAATTCCGACCCAACTACGGTTGAACCAAAGCGGCAAATTAGGAAAATAATGTACAATTCTTGTGTCCTTATAACATGGTTATTCATCATGAGTCTGTGAAAGTTACAATCAGCCTTACGTTTGTTAACATTAAAAGATCCGACTTTGTGGAATTCAAATTAACAAAAATTGGCGTACATGGTAGAAACTGTAAACAGGATTTTATTAATTCAAATCCTGAAGTAACTAGAGTATCAATATTGTATGATGATTCATGCCAACTAGGCGTTAACTTAATTATAAAGTCGGATACACAGTATTTACAGCTTCCACAATACTTTACATGCAAGAATGCATACTGCAAGAGTTTAATGTATGTAATTAATTTGCGATAGTAATAAACCTTCACAAACAACATATTCAATCTAATAATAAAGTATAGGTACAATTACTTTTACAACGGTATTCCATCAATCACGAAAACGTTGGCTCTAGATGTATTTTGGTCCTTCGAGCCTACGTTACCTATTGTAATTCGTGAAAGCGTGACTTGATTGAAGAAGGTCAAAAATGTCAAATGCCGACACTATTTATTATACCTAGAACTAGATTAAGGAACTAGGAAATAAATAAAGTCTAAAACTATAAAAATACAAAAAAATTAATACGCACCGCTGCCCCCCAGAATGGTGCCCAGGAAGCTATCTGCCTCGTTGGATAGCAATGCTTATCCTCTGTCCGAGGAACGAGCCAGCCGTCTGCCAGTAGAATCGGCTTTAGTCTGTGGCACCTGTAGTATCTATTACAAGAAGCTTACATAAAAAGAAAATTTGTACGTATTGTTTAGTCAGGTACATATTGTGTAGTTAGCTACGTATTGTGTAGTTAGTTAGGTACTGATTGCCAGGCAGAGAGTTTTGTTGTAGGAGACTCGTAGCGGTTGTCAAGCGCGAGGCCAAGAGAGGACAGATCCTTGCAAATTTATGGCAGGATAGGTGAAGGTGTTGATCGTTATAAATTTCCACTAATTACTGCCCATGAAAGTAGTCATATTATGAGCATAATTATTAAGACATTGTTAACGGAACGTCATTTTGGAAAGAAAAATAATATGCTGGCCGCAACTTGACGACCTGAGTGGTTCAGTTGGTTAACATTCACCCGAAGATCTCGGGCTTAATTTCCGGCCGAGCAGAAATTGAAATGATGAATTTTAATTTCTATTACGTGTCTGGGTGTAGTATGTGAAAAAAATAAGTAGTTTATCAATTACCTAACATCCATAACACAAACACTTGCTTACTTCTGGGCTAGATGTGTGAATTTGTCCACGCATATTTATTTATTTAATTTGTAATGAACATACCTACTTTAGATAGACCTCACCGCTTACATCAAAGTGTACGAACAAAAAACAACCGACACCTTTATCAGCATCAAAAATTTTCATACCCAAAGTAGGTACCTAATGACTCAACATCGGCCATGATTAATCAGCCGTCTAAGCTTACAAAACTAGTTAACGATTACTAATGGAGCTATTAACAATCGACTTTGCACACTGATTTATTGGCATCTTATAAAAACACACGTGGCGTTCGCATGACGGCTGGGAGTTAACAGCCAATTTGCTAAACCAATAGGTTTTTATTCGGCTATTGCGTTAGCGTATCACCGAGTGATCCATAACGAGCGTGGTGGCTGACTGGCGAAAATGGCTTTGTAAGCAGGTGAACTAAATTGGGTATGTAACGGCCTAATACAACAACTAAATATTTCTGTTATACTGGTTGTAACTATGTGGGTTCAATCCAAAGCTGATGCGTGTAACGTCGAATTTACAAGGAGGTACATAAGGCACACGGACGGGTATCTGCGTCGTACTTCTTCATACACGTGCTACAGAGATGATTATCCGCTCTATATGAAGCCGAACTAGTAATTTATTTATTTATTTATACAAATCAGGCATTTGACCGCCATCTCACCTGATGGTCTGTGACGTTGCGGCCGATGATCAAGCATGTCTGTCTAGTCTAGCCTTGAAGGCGTCCAGATTATAAGGATCAGGGAATTACTCATAGGCAACGTGTTCCATTTCTTAGCCGTACGCATAATAAAGATTGATCCAAAGCGGCTCGTGCGGATAGCTGGAATATCCACGACCACGAGACCACGACCACGGGGCCGGCGGAATGAGGTCGTGCAACTGCTTCGCACACTCTCGGAAATGCAACCTGTAGAAGATCGACATACGCGCAATCCTATGCCGATGCTCGAGGCTCTGCAGCTTAGCTTTAATCGATTGCGATGTGCATTATTTACCGCCGATATCTGAAGTATCCTAGTTTGACATTAGGAGTTCAGCGTATACAGCTACAACAACAGAAATATTATTCATGCTTAAAAGTGACTCAAACTCAAATTCAAATATTATTTAATATTTGAGTTTGAGAAATAGGATTAACTAATCTCTTATCAAACGTAAAGAAACTCATCATCCGAGCGGTCAATCCCGGCTACTGCCAGGGTCCGCTTTCCTGCTTTGTTGACGTATCAAATGTCAAGAAACTACGGGAAATAAAATCGTTTAACCAGCCCATCCAACGTCATCAGCTGTTAACGTGACAAATAATAAAAAATATATATATATACTTGGACAATTCACCAAAGTAAGCGAAGCTTGTATTATGGGGGTTAGATAACTGCAAAACTACGTATAATTCTTTTTTGTTATTGTTTTTTCAAAATTGCCCACTGCATTACCTTGTACAAACATTCAACGAACCACCTTCGCTCCCAACCACATACGCAAGAAGCCCAAATTATCAGAGACGCCGGTACCAAGCTAAGACCGGGTTGGCTATCATTACATTAGCATCCCACACGGCCCTCTCCGAAACAAAAGGCCACATGATGAATGGCTAGCCCCTCATACATCATTGCCAAGCGAACGCTGCTAATGATGAATAATTACCACCGCTTGTTGCAGCCATCCCGCTCTTATGTTCCCTTATTTGCAGCCGTCTCTATCTTTTGTTCCCTTACGTCTTGTCATGTCGTCAAATTGTGCCTTTTAGAATTGAAAAGTTAATTTATGGTCGGATTGTTTGGTTTGTTGTAGTTGTGACGGCGTTTTAGTTGAAAGGTGAAGGTGAGGCTTTGTACGACACTGAGTGTAGCAATACATCAACGTAACTTTTTTCTATTTGCCTCCCTAGGAAGGCACTCGGACGGACGTCCGCCTGATGGAAAGTGACCTTCGCAATCCAGAACATCTGCAACCTAAGAGAAGCGGATGCAGTGCCGGCCTTTGAGCTATTTGTAAAATTTAAATTTTAAATAAATTAGGTAAATTTTCTCGTTCATTTCTATGTAAGCTTACTTTAAGAATAAAATTGAAAGGTGGGATATTTGCAATTTATAAGTTTCGATATAATCAAGAACATGGTTTCCAGCTAATTTCAAAAGGATGTTTCACAGAAAATTACAATGACGACTGTTACTTACTGGTAAGGAAATGTCATTATGTACTGTTGAGGTAATCGTACCTAGATGACGATATAAAGTTTGCAATCGTGCGATAATTGGAACCAACTTCCACAATTTTTTATGCTGCTTACTGGAAACCGTATTTATTGACAGTCATAAAACCAAACATCTGTAAAACAGCCGTTCTATTTCCAGAAGTTTTATTTCAGAGGAACTAATGAGCTTGAAATTAATTACACCTATGCAGAACGATTATTACGGTTCCCGAAATAGCAGTTTTTGATTTACACTCCGCTTGCATCTCAGTTTCTCATGATCGTAATGACCCATTAACATTTCAAGAGAAGCCCTTTGAAGTGCGCAACACAACAGCGTGCGCGTGAAACGATAATTGGCCCTTTTTCGCATGCATTCAGCTCCTAAAAATACACCGCATTAAATAAACATTCGCACATGTACGCCGTTAACTAATACCAAGCGAGTCGCGACTAGCTTTAATGATTCAACTATGAGAAAACAAAAAAAACATCTCGTTACAAGTTACCCTCATCAAGAGCTGTCAAATTAATTGACAGCGCTGTACAGCTGACATGCCGGGCGGTTTGAATTTGAAACAAAATTAATTATACAATCAATCAGGCGACATGTCACGGCCGCAAAAGGTGTTGCTTTTCGCGCGGCGAACTGCCAGTCAACGTTCAAAATGTTCAGCGGAGCGGCGCGGGCGGCCTTCCGCGGACTTCGCGCCGTCAATCTCAACTTTAGACACTAATCCGTAAAGTTTAATATTCAATGCCGCACCAACAGCCACTTAACACCTTCACACTGCCCGCCTTTGTACTATAACAACCCAATTCGCCACAGTTTAATCGAGTCTCTCAATAAAGTGAACCGACTCAAGGTGAGAACGGCGCGAGTCAAAAGCCTTTGGCAAGGAGAAATTTTTATGTCCGCCTGTCATTTCACGCGCATTTAACTTTAATTCGCGCATTTCTTCTCTTTCGCGTTTTAATTCCGACGGATATCGGCCCCGGATTTATGTGGGCACATGTTTAGCGTCCGCCGTCGTTAAATTTACGACGCACCAGCCAGAGAAAAAGGGAATTGAGAAATAAAAATGTTCACGTATTCAAAATAACGTAATATATTTTATCGGCAACGTTTATGATGTAAAAATTTATGGACGATTCATTTTCTGTAATATAATAAATAATAAATCTTGTTGCGGAACTCGCGAGTTTAACAGTTTTATGGTTCTTGTGCGCGGGTAAGGACGCGGCTTCCTGCATTACGGACGCCTGCTATTTATTTTAAACACAATATAGACGGTTTCTTTTGGTTGCAGGTAAGAGGCTTCCTTCTCCACCCTTTCTTACAATTTTTCCCTGTCTCCCTTCCTTTCTTCTTGGCGAAATCGTAAACATAGCAATTCGAGCGACCGATCCCCATTTTTCGGTCGGGCTCGTTTGAAAACCTCGCCCCGCATTTCCATTGAATTTTGAGATCGCTCTTTAAATCCCTATTAAAATTCCAATTTTAAATAGAATCGTCTAAAAACCGCAATCTGGATTCCGATGCGGGCAGGCGGCATCCATTATTCATAGATGCCGCTTTCTTGCTCGATTCGGCGCGGCACCGCTTCGCCTAAATCGATTTATATCTGAATCGATTTGCGCTAGTTAGTCATCGATAAAGTGGCCGCTTATTGCCGCTTTTCGTCCAATTTGTTCGCCACAGTTATGGACATGGTCCGAGCCGCAGCGACTTCTATTGTATGGACTATCGTAGTTGATTTACCTCGTTGATAGATTCCACATTAAATAAAACTGTCGTTTTGTTTGTTTGTTTACTAGCTTTTCTCTGAGGAGAACCCTTAACATCACAGCAACGTCTGCTTCGTTACTTACAAGATGAGATGGCGGATAAATGCATAACAATATAAAAATATGAATTGTGGACTGATATTTAGAAAGAATAAATGAATCCTGTGCACCGATATACTTTCGTCCCAATTACATATATTTTCGTCTCAATTACCGCAGTGTCTCAAAACGAAGGTCTTTGACCAATGTGTGTTGCCAGTGATGACTTACGGAACTGAAACGTGGCCGCTCACTGTAGGCCTTATAAGAAAGCTCACTGTTACCCAAAGGGCAATGGAAAGAGCTATGCTCGGAGTCTCTTTGCGCGATCGAATCAGAAATGAGGAGATCCGCAAGCGAACCAAGGTCTCCGACATAGCTCTAAGGATTGCCAGACTGAAGTGGCAGTGGGCAGGGCACATAGCTCAAAGAACAGATGGCCGATGGGGCAGTAAAGTTCTCGAGTGGCGACTACGTGCCGGAAGACGCAGCGTGGGTAGGCCTTCCACAAGGTGGACTGACGACCTGGTAAGGATCGCAGGTACCAGCTGGATGCGAAAAGCACACGACCGGCCTTTGTGGAGATCTCTAGGGGAGGCCTATGCCCAGCAGTGGGCGTTTTCTGGCTGATATGATGATGATGATGATGATATACTTAATAATAAGGTTTTTCATGAGCCATTTACAAGTTAAACAATGGATCACAATTTCCATGAAAGAAAAAAAAATCAATGAAACACTTTTAAATTATGTGTATGTATGTATGTATGTATGTAAACTCTTTATTGCATCAAATACCTTAGAACTAAATAACAAAAATTATATAAAATACATTGCAAAGGCGGGCTTATCCCACACTGGGATTTCTTACAGCTAACCTTAGATAAGCTGAAAGGAGCTTTAACGAGCGGTGTAGTACCTATGGATGATATTATAGTTTGAATTATGTCAACCTCGGTCATGGATGTATGTTATGTTGTAATGTTACTGGTTTACTATAACTATATCGAGGAATCAAGTCAGTCACAGCAACATCCCAGCATCATCCCAGTTAAACTTCAGTTGAATCGCTAGTTGCATATTTTCTCTCTATGGTCCAAAATATTTGTCTGGATGCAACCATGCTAAGACCATAATATATTACCACATTTTTATTTTTTAAGGCCTAAATATTATTATAAATCAAGTTGAACATAACATACATTTACATATTAAAACACTGCCCAATGTTAAATAAGTAAGAACCTATCAATATTATGTTGACTACCTAGTACAATTTTATAAACTACAGGCAGTAGTTATTATTAGTATTAGAACTGAACACAGAAAGGCATCGATAAAAACGTACTTTTAAAACGTAAACGTATTTCAATTCAGTACTTGACAATTACTACCGCTCACACTACTAAAAGGTTAAACTTTAAGCTCAGGGATAAAGATAAAGATATGAAGAAACATTCAAGTGTCCACTTTACTGCGTAATCAAATGTTGAATTGATAGAGTCGTTAAAATTGTTACAACTTTCTTCTTAACACTGTACGTGTACGCGACACTTGTGGCATTAATGCAATTTATGCAATTTTCACAGGCATTAAAGGTATATTAGTCAAATTACCCGCCTACGGGTATTTTAATGAGCCCCACGCCAAAAAGACGAGTGTTATGAATTTGACGTGTGGATGTGGATCTGTGTATGGATGTGTCTCGTGGCCCCGTAACTTTCGAACAGATTACCGATTTTATTGTTGTTTTGAGATGGTTCTTAGATTTGTTTCATTCAAATCGGTTCAGTAGGAAATATTTGAGTGTATGTAGACTTTATCAGGGGCTACTAGGCACTAGTCGTAACCGCCATTTCCAGATCCACCACAGTTCAGTTCAACGTGCAGTTCGAAAAACTTAAAGCATTGAAAGATAATTTTATTCACAATTGTATGTATTTGAAATGGCACTGGACTTGCGGTAGTATAAACAATCACTGTTTAGACGCTCGCCACTCGCCACTGTCGCTGACAAATGTAAATCAGGCATAATATAGAGAATTAGCCGTGTGGTGTTCGGCAGAGTAGAATAGCACCAACCCCTTACACTCGTGAGTGGCTGGGAAAGGGGCAGTAGCATTTTCCATTGTTATATTTAAACACTGCGATCTACAACACGCCTGCCAAGCGTGGAGATTATGGCAATAACCTCCGCTTTCGTGGGAGAGGCTTTCTAAGTCATGCAGTGGACTGTTACGGGCTGTGATGATGACATACAGACATACCTACATAATTTGTACCTATAGGTATCTTGCGAGTTTACTAGTGGAGGGGAATAAAAAGTAACTTATGTCCATGCTCAAGCTAAACTATTTTAATACAGATATGTTTCTAAATTCAGTTTTTTAGCCGTGACTGCGTAACAAACAGACAGAGTTGCTTATGCATTAGAGATATTTAACAAGTAGTTGTTAGTAATGACTGTTTTCTGAGTTATGTACATTAGTTGAATACTAACCGATGCTCTTACGGTGAGGGAAAACATCGTGATGAAACCTGCACATTCAGGCGACTGGATGTGTAACCATTATCAAATCTGGTCAGGTTCCCCTGGTAGCAGGGTCATGGAGGTCAGATGGCAGTCGCTCCACTGTAATTACCTGACCTGCCAAATCCTGGATCATGGTCAAGGCGGACCCCGGGCCCTCGTTCTCGAGAGCACAACCGGGACATTAACGCCAAGATGATTATTTTTTTTATAGTTGTTAGTAAAATTTCTATTTTTTACAAGTCGTTGTTGTATTTTATACAACTGACTTATACAGCTAGTTATAAGCTGTCTATTTCTCCCACGCAATAGACACGTCTCAAATCAAAGGTAATTCAATGATGAGACGAAAATAGGAGACAATATGTTGGATTAGGTCGTCAATGGCTCTGTAATGGACTGAATAAGAATATTTGGTTACAAGATCACGTTTGGCGTGTGGGTCAAAGATGATGGTAAGATGTTACTCGCGTTTGGCCTACCTATATAATAAATAAATGTATTCATCAAGGAGTAACGCTACACAAATAAGCGAGGACTACTTATTTTTCTCGCTAATGGTCCTAACATTTCGACGAAATTTATAATGGATAAAGGAAACGTCGATTCAATTATTTTTTCTCCTGGAGGATACTAAGATTGTGCGTGGGATCCTTTATTTGATTGAACCAACAATACAACAGTACTCAAAAACAATACATCCAAAATCAGCATTATCGTTGGAGAGGCGCGGGAAAATAATAATATAAATAATAATAAACATGTAGGAAATGCAATAGTTTGCCAGAGACCATACAACACATCACTGGAGCATGTAGAGCGATAGTACAGACTGACTATAAGCACAGACACGACCAAGTAGCGAATATCATACATGAAAAACTTGCTCTTAAATATAATTTAATCAAGCAACCAGCTAAGCCTTACTACAAATATATCCCAGATAATGTCCTAGAAAGCCAAACTTATAAAATGTATTTTGATAGAGCCATCCTAACAGACTAGACAATACACTTCAATAGACCGGACATCACTGTAGTGGACAAGACAAACACAACAGCTATCCTGATTGATATTGCAATACCAAACACCCACAACGTACAAAGTACAATAGCTGAAAAACTTACCAAATACACAGACTTAAGAGATGAAATAACCAGAATATGGAAATTGCAAAGCGTCATTATAGTCCCCATTGTATTGTCTACTACAGGTGTTGTCCCGAACCAATTACACACGTCCATAAAAACACTGTCCCTATCGCCATTTTCTTTTGTGTTGATGCAAAAAGCAGTGATATTGAACACGTGTAGAATAGTTAGGAAATTTTTACATGCCCAAACGAAAGATCATCACGAAACACACTTGGCTTAGGCCCGTGTGCTTCAGTAAGATGCCAGTATTTCCTTAAAATACTGAGAAGTATAAAGATTTTAAATAATAATAATATCTTTATTTCAGACTTAAAAATCCATAGAGTTTTAGTAAAAGTGTGTTAGTTGACAGTTTAATCGTAATTTTTATGTTAGTACTATTAGTATAAATTTTAATAAGCTTATTTTTTAACTCCAATGGCTATTTTTATCCAATGGTTTTAGATCGGACAGTCCAATCTCTCCGCAATGGTGTTCAGGATGCTGTTGCGACTACTCCTGAGGCGCTGCAGCAACGACGCGGTTTTCTTGCGTACTATTGCATGGAAGCCGACCGTGCGCGCCTCCGCGAACATTCCTGAGGCGCTGTAGAACCTGGGCAGCCGCAACAACATCCTGAAGGCGTTGTTGTACTGAACTCGCAGAGTGTTGTAGGCACGTCGCGTATATGACACCCACAGGGCACTGGAGTAGAACGACTGACAGTATGACTTGAACAGTGTTATCTTTACTTCGTCAGTACACCGTGCGAACCTGCGGGCAATCATATTGCTCTTCACCGACAACACTGCGCTCCCTCTCTATATCCTCATCATCATTTAGATTTGAGGTGACAATGTGGCCCAAGTATTTAAATCTGTCAACCCTCTTTAAAGGCACTCCATACAGAAACACGGGAGGCACATGGTTCCGGCGATAAGTACCCGCTCGAAAAACCAGTAGCTCACTCTTATTGGAGTTATATTTCAAACCATGAACCTCCGCGTATGACTCACACATAGAGAGTAGCCTTCTTATCGACGGCGTCAGCAGCACCACATTGATACAAATTCCATCAATATGACACCCGACATGCATGCTGCTGAGGCCCTCGATAAGCTGATTGACGTAAAGGTTGAACAGAATTGGCGAGCTCAAACCGCCTTGCCTCACACCACATTCCAATTTATATACATCCGACATGGTACCAGCCCACCTCACCTGATTAGTCTGGTTTGTGTACCAGTATTTAAGTAAGGCGATGGTTTCTCCCGGCACACCCGCGCCGCCCAACTTGCCTCATAGCAGGTCATACACTACCGTGTCAAAGGCTTTGGACAAGTCCAGGAAGCACGCGTATACCGGCGTCCTCCTCACGGTATAGTATTTGACAGTATGCTTAAGGCTCATAATCGCACTCTCCGTAGATATCCCCGCTTTGAAACCAAATTGCGCGTCGTGCACAACTACTTGTTTTGTGAGTTGGCTATTAAGCACACTGTCAAACACCTTTGCTGTTATGGTTGCAAGTGAAATGGGTCGATAATTGTCCTTGTCGGATGCGTCACCTGTCTTGTTTTTGATAACCGGTACCACAACTGTCCTCATCATCTCAGCCGGCAGGTAAGAATGGCACAGACATAAATTATATAGCATAGATAGCAAGCGCGGAAGATGTACCCCAGCATGTTTAAAATATTCAATGCTGAGTCCATCGTGACCTGGCGATTTGCCTCTTTGCATATTCTTAATTGCTTTTTGAATACATTTCGCCGAAAAACTGACACTACGCCCACCCGCGATGGACTCAACGCCGCTTGTATAGGAGGAAACTATGCTTGATTTCATGATCATGTTAAACTGATTTTTAAACATTTTAGCAATTTCTTTATGATTTTGTAGACCGTCGACGCTCACCGGGAGGCCAGGCTTTGCATTTAACTTGTTGGTATTTTTCCAAAAAAATTTAAAATCTTTCTCTGCATATTTGGAAGCCAAAATATCCATTTTTAGCTGTTCTTTCCTATTCTGACAAAATCGCAACCTAGACTTAAAAAACTTCCGACTTTCTCTCATTTCTTCATGAACTAAACCGTTTGCAGGTCTTCCAGCTAATTCCCACATTTCATACCTCAACCTGACCTCCCTGTGCGCGCCGGCGACATACCTGTTCCATCCTAGAGTATAACCCTTCCTACGAGGACATTTTATAACAGCTGTCTGTACTGCTGCGGAGGTGAGGACATTCACAATTTTTTCATATAAATTATCAATTATAATATGATGATTCACATCCTTACATAACCCGTCACAACACCGACTTACAGCAAATTCTCTCGGGAAATCAATGTCACGTAGCTGGAGATAACATAGATCATGAAATTCGGCTATTTGATTGTGCTGTCTTTCGCCCCACACAATACTATTTCTAGTTGAAACATCGCTTGCAACCAGCGCACATCTAGGTTTCAGTTTGCCTAAATCACACTCCAACACCAGCGGAAAGTGATCGGACCAGTATACGTCGTATTGTACTCTCACTCGTTTGATGGTCGCACGAGCAGAATCCGTGACAATGGTGTGGTCCAACCACCGCCCACATCCATGAACATCACTATTAAAAGTGTGCGTTTGCGAAAGACGACCCAACATATCTACATCAGCACAATATAAATGATTCTCATCATAAAAACTCATCATTTTACAAAAAAATAACTCATTTGGATGAGCATTAAAGTCCCCTAATATATAGAAAGCTTCAACACCACCAATTTGTTCTTATCTATTATTGATTGTATCTCACTAAAGCACGCAATAAAGTCAGGCAAATTGTCATGTGAATTTGTCGGCATATAAACACTGATGACCACAAAGGCCCTGCTACTTACGGTCACTTTTATAGCCGCATTCCGAACACTGTCACAGTTCACCACCGACACCGCGTCAAATGCACTTTTCCTCCATAAGATGGCGACTCCACCGTGTGGACGGCCCACCAGCGGCCCCGACGAGGTGTCCACTGCCGAGGTTCCCGTTCCGTTAAACTCAGGATGAATAGTGCCCAACAGCGGCAGATCATGAGGCATGAGCCAGGTATGCAAAAATGCATGGTGAAAATAGGTATAACAATAAAAATAGTACTAGAAACTATGATAATCACAAGGTGAGGACTACTTTGTCCTATTTCTCATTTATTAAATTAGGTGCACTAACCACGAAGACACTGCGGAGTTAATTAAAAATTCATACCTACAAAACAAGACCGTAAATGCGAAATTAATTTTCAAGGCAAAGGTATAACTTAATTCATAAAATAAGCAAACAACATAAACCAGTCCCCGTTTAAGAGTTCCAACGGTATGCCAGAGCACCACCTTGGCAGTGCATAAAAGTGCTATTCATTACCATCCATCAACCGTGAACGATCGACCTCACAACCCCTGGGAGACACGGCTTAAGATATAAACTTGAAGACGGGTTTCTTTCTATTTAAATACAGGGTGACTTTAAAGTTATTCTTGATATCTTTTTCAATACCAAGGGGTATGCATGTATTTAAAGCTGTTTATAATACGAGCATAAGCATATCCCTTAGTATCAAGAATTAATATGTAGTCGCCCTATTTATAGTACTGAGGAGCGAGTGAGATGACGAGTGAAAAAGACATATTGTGCCGAGCCCAGCAGTAATAGAATAAGGGCAGGTTGATGATGAACTATAAAATAGTAGGAAGATCCCTTGTTGTGAAGACAATGTCTTTGGTTTTATCTGCTTTGATGTTTCTTGCATAGAAAAAATATTGTACAAACTTAAACGCGGCTTTCTAGTGACCATAATTTATATTGTGGTGACAGGCAGGGTAGAATATTGCTCTAACACCTTCCTTTTTCGGGTATTTGAATCGTCGTGTTTTGTCAGAGTCATAAAATTTCGGCCAGCTTTCCCAGGACCTCTTTTGTTGTATATTTTAAACACTACGATCTACAACCCAATTGCCAAGATTTGACAAAACCATCAACAAAAGTGAAAAAGGCCGAACAACTCTAGCTGGAGATAGTTATGGGCTACTTACAGTATAAACTCACTCTCAGTCACTCAAACAAGTATAAAAACTTTAAGCCTAAAATATCTCCTTTCCTTTTCTATTTCTAGATTTATATAGAATTGCTTCGTCAATTTTCGGTTTCAACTCCCGCTATCGTCTCATAACCAACACCACTCTTCGCTTCTCTCCCTCTCACTGGCACAGCCTCTTGTTTATCAACAAAATGCCTCAAACAATTTGTCTTCGCCTCCTCTAAATATTCCTCATTGTCCGTGAATAATTCTCTTAATAAATTCCCACGTCAAAACCTTGGCAGAGTTTCGCCCAATTTTCTTTTGTTTATCAAAAAGTGTTAGTGACGCCCTTTAAGTAAATGCCTCGGTTTAATCTTCGTTGCCTGCTTATTACGTATATCCAACCAAGCGATATCTACTTACGACTGTCTGTTGTACTCTGATTAAATTCGTCTATAATATTTGAACGAATTTGTTGATCGATGGTAGTTTTAATTTGGAAAACGGTTCGAATATAATTTGGAAGACAGATAAACATTAATTAAATATGAGATATTGGTACAAAACGGAATAAAATTAACAACTTATTGTTAATGCAAATTTTACAAGATTGCTATGATAAATGTTCGTCGTCTATCCATATAAGTAGGTAGGTACTTATTAAAATATTGACTAATCTACCTTTGCTGATAATTTATTTACCTAATATTTTACGTTCAAATTTCCATTTTGAATTCCTACTTAATCACCATATACGTAAATAAAATGAAATACCTATCACAAAAATGATTAAATTGTTAAAAATTAAAAACTAATGACGTAATAAATTATTCAAGTAATAATTTAGATACCTATATCTTAAATCTTACATATAAATAAAAACAGGAGTTGCAAATTCCTAATTAACAAGTAAGCTATTAATCTCTATTGTCCGCTTGTTTCATAAGATTTATTGACGCAACAGATTACTGCAATGTATCGTGAAATAACGATCTTTACAACACATCAATTATAATTCGTTAATCAAAGAAGGAGTATAAATCCACGGTGACTACAGAATAAATAATGTTAAGACACGCGTGTAATAAAAATAATCATTATAGTCATCACAGCACAGCACTGTCCGAGACCATACTTAAGAACACTGTAATGAAAGTCCAATCAAAGTTGAAAACCGAATAGACAGAAGTAATGAATAAGTGGATGATATTCAAGTATTTGATGTGGCGAGCGGCGCCGATGTCGGGACTAACAAATTTATTTTAGTACATGCTGTAAAGGAAACTGAACTTAATATAGAAGGCAATAAGGAAACTGTGTTGTATCTTGATAAAATGGCACTTCAGTAAGGAGAGCCGACAGCCGTCAATCAGGGGCTAAAAACCGGTAGCCAAGGCAGACATTAAGAAATAAAAAACTTGTACGGCGGCACGGTTGAAATGCATTCACTTTGTGGAGTTGGAAGTAGACCTTTAGAATGGTCGTTGACAATTATTTTGACGCATGACAATTTCGATTGGCGTTTTTAAGGTACAATTTATAACCAAGCTTTTTCTTGGAGTATGTAAATTAGGCAGGAAATTTAATATTATTGCAATCAAACTAATTTTAATATTAAGCAAGTACATACCTCCTACACGTGATTTAAATTATTTATTACAATATACAAAAATAGACGGATTTGCAGCTTAATAAAGACGTTTTAAAGTACAATTTATTAGCCAAGAGCTGTACAAATACATGCTAATGAGGAAATAAACTATCAAATAGCGACTATCTATCGTAATCGATAACTTAATACTTAATCTTGTTAAATCGAATGACATAACTAAAACGTAGCTGAACGAGACAGCTAGGTCAGACAGGAAGGCAGTCAGTTACACAAACAGATACGGAAACAAATTGAACATAAACTATTTCTACTACAAATTCTGTTGTCCGGTTTTTAATAATTGACAATTTTAACGACAAGCATTCTGTTTCCTATTTGTAAGCTTTGTAGTTAGATAATATTTGTTTTGGAGCTGCTTGTTTGTTATAAATTAGGTTTAGCAGTTACAAATTGCAATATGAAATTTGTAATTATAATTTCAAATTACAATTACAAATACATATTGCAACTTCTGAATCTGTATAATACAATTTACCTATAGCTACTGGAAATACAAGGTGTTCAAAAATATTACAATTTAAATTGTTGGAAACCGAGAGCTATATGAGAAACATACTATACCTGACATATGACATCAACATAGATCCAAAAAACGCCGCCAAAAAACGTGAACGAGACTCTAGAAAAGAAACCAATTGAGCGCCGGTAGCCGAAGCCTTTTCGGCCGCGGCTCGGCCAAAGGGTCCCGTCGATTATACGTGACTAACAGAACAAAAAGCCCCAAATAAACGACAGCACAGCGCTGACAAAAAGCGGCGGAACACCTCCGAGCCAGTATAACAATAACACCGAATAGTAGTTTGGGGAACATAATGGAAACAACGACGGTGGAACGCACAAAGACGCCGCGCCAGATGAAATTCGAACCGCCTGAGACGGAGCTGCTAGAGGTGATGGATAAGGCGCCGGGCGAAATCACGGCGAAACAATGCACGAAATAATAAATAGAGGGTACTCATGCCGTTGGGGTGGATTGGACGTCGTTTGTTTTTGCTGTAGATGTCTTTTTAGTGGGATTGGGCGGAAATTATGATTAGTGGGTTGAGATAAGTGTCATCTTTTGGATAAATTAAAATCAACATAGGTGGTTTGGTTTGGTAAGCTATTAAACCGAGAGTTTAGAACCTTTAATGCGATATTGGCGATTAGGTACGTTGATAACCATAGCTTTCTATTTCAATTAGGTAACAGTTTTGAGAAGAATTGGTTATTCTATTATTTGAATTAGGTAGCTACTTACATTTAGTTAACACAATATTCATTTGGCATCATTTACGTTATCCCAGTATAATTTATGTTCAACTATAGGTGAAATGTATTTATGACAAACAATAAATTTGAAATTCATTTGCACGAAGCTCGTAATAAATAAACATGGCAAAGGCAAAGATCGTGTCGTGACCGAAATGCGTATTAATCATGCAAAGCCTCATTCGTTTACTATCGCCTTTAAAGATTTGAATTAATTAACTGGAAATTTATTATATCCCGTATAACAAATGAGATTTAAGATACGTCGATTGGGAAATTAATCCCGACAATGAAGGCACCTCTGTAATCCTTAATGACTACGCAGAAGATACTAGAGTTATATTTTAGCCTTCTAATAAGGTAGGTTAATATTAAACTAATAATATTTTGTTAACTTAAGAATTTAACTCTGTAAGTTATGTTTTGTAAACGCAGCAATTACAGTTTATTTCTACCAGTAATTTACCTGGCGAAAATACGTGATTTTAAAGTTAGACGTCATTGTGTTTGTTAGTATTTGTGACATGATTTATGTCGAATACATTTAAATCGTTATAAATCATATATTTGTACAGTTTTTAGCCGAAACTGTATTAATCAAGGTCAATTATTCTTAGAAGAAGCGAGTGGAACAATGTAGACTAAGTTATGTAAAATTAAACAATATAGACCTATGGGAAAAGGCATGACATTATTAATCGTAAGCTCACATTGGGATAAAACTTTCTTTTCTCTAATCTGAGATAGTATTTGAACAATATCTTACCAATATTTCATCGATTGAACTAATTTTTAGCAGCTTAAACGATATTTGAGATTATAAATTTATTTAGTCGAGGCTGTTTCCTAAACGTATCAGACAGAATATCATTTTGAAACATGTTAGACTACGTAGAAAATAGTTTTAGATTTTCTTCCACGTTGAATAATACGACATTGGCTACTATTTATTATAGAGCATAATGACCGATCCGTGAATAGCCTGCCGTAAATCTGCACTAGCAATCAGCAGGCCACATCAAATCTTATGTCAACGGTGCGCATATATTACCTCATGGCGGGTCTTTATTAGCTACCGAGCTCAGTCTCTATTGCCTTCTACAATAGCATATAAATCTTACCTGTAATTTTATTTACGACCGAGTGCGAGCCTTACGAAACAATGCGAAGTCTTTTCAAGTATTACCATAATAATTAAATATGATTTGTTGCTCGATTGATTTGCGTCTGTTGCCTGCAATGTGGCGGATAATAGAGCCGTTTATTCTTTGTCTATTAAGCAATCGACTGCATAAAGAAAATATTTAAAAGCGACCCGCCGTTTATCATTTGCGTATTTCCATATTTTGTGGGAAATACAATACTTCGGCAACGTCCAAATAGCTCTGTGAATGCAAACTCGCGATTTGGACGCACGCTAAAGAATATATCAAACTAAAGAGTAATACGTATAGGTAGAAGAATATACGTATAGTTAGAAGAAGAAAATATTATAATGTAAAGTAAACGAATGGGTACCAGTCGCTGCTCAGTTGAGATGCGTCTAAATAATCAGACGTTATACATTCGTATCTATACATTCATAGTATCCATTCTATAAAACAAAGTCGCTTCCCTCCGTCGGTATCTATGTACGCTTAGATCTTTTAAACTACGTAACAGAATTTAAATCGGGTTTCAACAATAGATAGAGTGATACAAGAGGAAAGTTTAAAAGCAAGAAAAAGATTAGGTAGAGACAAAATAGGTGTACACGGATGAAGTTGCGTCGGGTAGGGAATAATTTGTTACACACAACATTGTTTTTAGACCTACAGCAAAATAATTTGGCTGCATTCCTCCCGAATCGCATCCGTTATCCCACGGGAAAGAACTGATACGATGCACGCAAAAAATTAAAGGGGTTTAGTATAAAGAGTCTTCCGAAAGATACCTAATATCCCATGCAAATGTCGTTGGCAAAAACCGTAGCATATACGAAGGTTCCAATGCTTCAGTCCCGACGCATCATTTGAACAAGTCGCCACGGTTCCTGCAACCTGATCCACAATTGATGCCTGTCAATCGCAGTCTATATGGAGTCATGCAAATCGGGATTTAAATCCGATCCCGATGCAATCAGCACACGAATCTCGACTGCAACACGCAATACCTAGAGCTCAAATCAGTCTGGAAGATAATGAGGCGCTTATAAATTCAAATATGGTAAAGAGACGTTGGGATTTATAACCGTGGTATAATTGTATCAGTCTGTCTGTCCGTCCATTTGAAATACAGCAGCTTTGATGGGGCTGATTATTTTATGGAGATTCGTTCAAATGGAGAGCTGGCAGGTTGGATATTTTGAGATACTCAATTTACATACTTAAGTACCACAGAGGTTGCCTGATTTCCGTTGTTTAAAAAGTCTGGAAATAGGTTGGTTTTTTAAATAACGCTAAGGTGGCAAGCAAGCTTACGGCTGGCCTGATGGTCAGCAGTCACCGCAGCCTATGGACGTTTGCAATACTAGGGTCAAACACACGTTGTCGACCCCGTAATAACTTTTACACACGATGGTAGTGAATTACAAACGATGAAAATTCATATCGTAGAACATAAAATTGACTCAAAAGCAGCAATTTATCTGCAAAGTAATAATAATTAGAGTTACCACAATATTCATTTAACATTCATTTATTACGCAAAACGTGAGCCCTTTCAAAATAAGAAAATAAAGAAATTATGTGTCATTTATAAAAATGCCAATAATGCAATTAAATGTGGTAAGTGGCAAAAATGACGTTTAAAATTGAAGTTTTACAAAACTATAATTAATTGTATGATTACTCACGGTACAACTTCAACCAAATGTAGGACAGTTTTGAAACCGTTAAATACTCAATTAACTGCATTATAGCTGTCACAAATGACATAATTTGGAAGTTGAAATAAGTTTATTTTTTTACAAACAAGTTGTATGGATAAATCACTTAAAAATTAAAAAAATAAGTATAAAAAAATATTCCGGTACCGGGAATCGAACCCGAGCCTCCTGGGTGAGAGCCAGGTATCCTAGCCACTAGACCATACCGGATTTGAGAGAGCAGCCCTAAATAGCATCCCCGTTCTCATAACTGAACAATAGGCGACTTTCTTACGTCTTTACAATAATAGGTATAGTGCAGCACTTTCTCGTATATTAGCAGTTAATAAGAACGCGCTATAAAAACAGGTATATAAGTAATACCTGCATTCAGGTATATATTTGTTATAATACGTATAATTGAAAGTACATATCTATGTCTATAATTTCTAAGTCCGATGAAACGTGTCAAAGAGAAATTAACTCGATATTTATATTACAAACCAATACCTACATCATGTAAATTATGTTAAGAGTCGTTAAGAATTGCTAATTACAATTCTCACAAAACAAATCTTGTCAGATCAAGAGCTTTTGAGTGATTAAATGGGATGTTTGTCGACGGCTCTACAAGAAGACCTAAACTTAATCAAAACCAATTATTAGATAACTATGCTTCAAAGCAGCGATTAGAAATTCCTAACGGAAAAATTTACAAACAATTCAATTATGGCATCCCACTTTCGATGAAATTCAAATGGTCCCCATTTAGTTAATGCCCGACTTATTATATGGAAAAGAGGGCATTAGCATGTCTGTCTCCGCCGACATCCCGCTTTGGCCCGCTGTCGATCAACGTCACTCATTGCCGACATTCGCCGACAGCGTTCGCCGACTTTTGCCGACATTTGACGATCGATGTATCCCGATGTTTATCCCACCGGAGCTTTTATCTGGCCATATGAGGCCGCTGGAACGAACGTCCCCTGTTCCTTTTGGAACACACAAAGGGCATCAATTAACATAACGTTATTTATTACCTATTTATTTAAAGCGCTGCGTGTTCCTACGGAGAGACTTGTTACATAGCAATAGTGCACTTGAAAGCCCATTAGGGTTATAAGAAGTTTGAAAAAAATTGCATTGAAAGCGCGGCTAATTAATTTTTTGAAATCTTGTCCGTTTGGTGTCCGGCATAGAGTAGTTTGCACCAACCCCTTCAACTGGGAGTCCCAAAATTCTTATACTAGCAAATGGAAATTTCTGAGGTGTATTTTATAACAAACACGTTAAAAGAACCCGCCTGGATGAACATAGTTGAGACTCAATTTTAGCTACGTAGACCGTGTATTTCTGAGGTTTTGTTGACACTCAGTGAAAATAAATCTTTTCATAATTTATGGTATTTAAATTTTATCTACATCATATCTTATTGCGCCAATTTCTTACTCTAAAACGTTTGAATTTCCTAATTAGAAAGAGAGATTCTAAATTTAAAATTAAAATCATCATCCTAGCAGTCCATTACGTCTTCTACCAGTGGCCGCTTTCCTGCTCTTTCTTCTCCATTTCGACGACATCCTCGCATAGTATCGTAAGACGTACTCACACCCGATTTAACAATGTCAATCCATTGCTTCTTAGCAAATAGTAAAACAAAGAAACAGACATTAAAATTTAATGTTCTTCTATTTTTTCCGATTTTATTTGCCCACTTTTAATAAGGACTTTAAAAATTGTAAATAATAAGGAAATAATACTCACTTTAACAATCCTCTCCTCAACGGATGGCATTCTGCTGACGACATATCTCGATGTGGAGTCCTCGCGTTTGTAGTATAATTCACGCCTTGACATTCGCCGAATCGGCCTCTGCGCGGTTGGTATGCGCTGCGTGTGCGCAGGATTTTTATTGCGCGTTCTTGCTTCTTCGAAACGTGGGTATGGGTGGCCGTGGCTGACACAGGGTTAGGTCTCCCATTCTCGTTATTGGCGTGGGGTGTCGTGAATGCTTGATTAGAGATTTGAGCCGATATGGGGTTCTTCAACCCTAATTACACGAGGCTGGTCTTTAGACCTCACAGTGACAACATACCTGCGAATGCATTTTTGTTACATCAAACTTCAACAGGTTTATATGGAGCGTAATGGTGATGGGCGACAGTTATGGTTCCATTTATATTGATTGCATGTACCGATGTTTGTCACTGGTGTTGTTTAAAATAAAACTGGTAGCATTATTGAGACATCGGATCCAAATGTTTAGTGCTTCTTGCTTGGTTCGAATCCATTTAAGTCTTGGGTTTAAACCTTATTCTCAGCAGTCACTAAAATTTGTAAAGACTGCCTAGTCTTTGCTAAATACAATGGGATGATAATAGGCTGCTGATAAGGACGACAAGTAGTATTGAGAGCGAAAGCGTGTTCTTACTCTGTACTCACAAAGTATTGTTTGCGTTACAAAAGTTGATTGAAGGCTGAGATCCTCTTTAAGACATCTCAGATCAATGGTTCAAGTCCTCAAAGAAACGAGTTCATAACCGCCTTATCCCGGCTTATCTCTTCAAAGGAGACAGGGGAATTAGGAATTAAGTTTAGCGAGAAACGCACATTGTGTTCCTCCCGGCGTTCGCTCGCCCAAATCAATTACTCGTTTCGAGAATTGTGCGCTCGGATCTAACTAGGGGCCGCGTCGAGCACTCCTGCTAATCTCCGGGCCGGCACAATACCCTGATTTATACTAAACCCCATTGTCAAGACCAACAAAGATCTTGTCAATTATAATCTCGCCGGAATCTTTCACCGCCGCCAGTCAAACGGTAGCGCACAGTGGGCCAACTGCCGCGGCGGTTCGCACGACAACACAAAAAAAACTTTTAATAAATTTATTTGCGAAACTTGTTCGGTACCCTTCTCAAAGGGCGGTGCGCACCGAAACCGATTGCACGTGACGCGCCTTTGTGACCGTCGAGTATTATGTTGTCAAAATACATGGGGATTTTGTTATTATTTTTGTGTTTGCGAGCACACTTAGCACCCTTTTGTGAGCGGCCTTCCCAGAAGGGGGATGTGTGGCCCGTAAAACGAGCTATAAACGCGGTCTTTCCTTGAAACAGGATTTGTGAATAGAATAATAATCACATCCATCGGCTTAAACAGCTCGGGTGTGTAATGAAATTATTGTCTATTCCGCCTTTCGAACGGCCGTCCGATTTGCGATAGAGTTTTCATGATAATTTCATAGTGTAGTGATAATCTATTTATTTATTTAATATACCAACAGAGTACACATACAAAAGTAACAATTTAGTTATACGAAATTTAGTTACACGAATTTAGTTACACAAAAGTAACAATTTAGTTATAATCGAATAAGTATTCAAATAGCATATCGAGTTGGCAGCAATATCTTAAATACAAAATTGTTAGTTGTTTGTGTATGTTCATTATTTATTATTGTAGGTACCTAGGTTGTCGAGACGTGATGCTGAAATGTTGATGCTAAAGCTGTTGTTGCTGATGTTATCTTTCTTAGCTCCAAAATGCTTGAAATAGCACCAAAATAACAACGCGTGTGGCGAGAGGCTATAGTCGGCCGTGAAAATTGTCAGCGATCATGGAATACACGAGCTTACTTAGTCAATATTAATCCAAAGAAAATGACCTAGTCATGATTGTGCAACTGCTATCTCGTGAGGTGGTTGCCTTAGCAACCGATTGACGAAACTCAACACATGTGAACCCTACTGCTTTGGTTGTTAGAAAAAACAATATCCCTAGGGAGCTGGATGCTTATCGTGAAACTCACATATTTCTCTTGTCTGGCGTACCCTTAAAACTTAATAAGATTCCAGTGAGGGGTGTCGGATCGTATTATCTGATTTTCGCGGTTGCCTTGCAAGCTTCTTACGTTACAGCTCTGTCATTTTGTGACGTGTAACCGTGAAATGGTATGACATATGGCATAATTATGATCCAAATTTGATCTAATGTAAGGAACTTAAAAGTCGTACGTTCTTTGTAAAATAATATCTAAAAATAAAATTTATAGGATTGATTGAGTATTCATATTTTTTGTTGTTGGTTTTTTACCAGGTACCTGTTTTAGAGGTGAATCATAATAATAGTTATAATTAAGTCGGATTGCCTTTTACAAAAAGGAATTAACATGAAACATCACTTTAACACCAGATTCATAACAACCATTTCTTGATAAAAAAAAGAATAGATCCTATAACAAATGGTGGCATAAACACGCCATACGCCTCCATTGGCGTAACTGCCGAATTACGACGTCACAATCCATAAACACACACGGCCGCGTACGCTTTTAGGGATGGGCAAAGGATGCATCGATAGATAACCTACTGAGAGATTCTCAGAGAGAAAAACTCCCGACACACTTTACACACAACAAATACTGAACCGATTTTAATAAAACTCGCGATCCATCTCAGTTAAACTGGTTTTCAAATAAAGAGAGCGGCATCGAAATCGGTCCATTCTTTCGGTTGCATCGTAGCTAACACACAAACGTCAAATTTATAACAATGAGTCTTTGTGCTAAGGGTTAAAGGCAGTTACAAATCAAATTAACTAACTTAAAGTAACTTTTTTAAACAATAATTATCCATCTCATCTGATTCTGAAAATGGAGTAAGTATGTCTGTCTAGAAACAGCCCACTCACTTTGCTGTTGATGTAGTACAGATTTTACTCACACACTAAAAAATGTTCAAACCAAAAAGTATTTTATTGGTTACTCAACATCCTCAATCCTCCATACATAAGCCTCCTCCAAGCCTTCCGCAGATCACAATTCCACGTATAGGTTAAGTATTTTGTCGATAAGTTTGTGTACCTATTTTAATTCATCGACATGTTTCGCACAAGCCTAACGCTTTTGTCACGTCAGCCTGGGTGGGCTGGGTGATATTTATTCAAATTATTACTCCTTGACGCCCTCTTGTTTCGTCCCGAATGAATTTTTCATGCACACAACTCTGGGCTGGCGGTAATTTGGATATTTCACTTTGCGCTTGAAGGCGCCGAAGGGAATGAGATTTGTTGATGCTCGTGTTTTAACCTCCGACGGAAAAAGAAGGATGTTATAATGATATGTTTGACGTGTGTATGTGTGTATCTGTCTGTGGGTGGTATGAGTTTGACGTGTGTGTGTATCTGTGGCTCTGTTTTTGTGTGTCTGTTTGTGGCATCGTAGCTCCTGAGAGGATGGACCGATTTCGATGCGGTTTACTTTGTTTGAAACCCACTTTAAGCCAGATGATTTCTATCTTTATTTAATTACCTACATGAGTTTACTTATTTAGGAAATATGTGAATTTGTATACTTTGTTATCTGTTTTATATCGGTTAGGTTATTTCGGGGCGCGCTTTGATGACGTGCGAGCATTGCGCTGTGTACGTTTGGATTTACTGATAACACTCAGGGGGCTACTCCCTAAGCCCATCTTACCTCTGTCTTATACGTTAGATTTACAATCTGACTCTTGTTATAGATACTGTCATATAAAGTAAACCCACCTATGTGATAGACAAAAAACTGCACTGTCAAACTGTATGTGTGGAAGATGCACTATAGTGCCACAAACTTTTATGACATGTCCCAGTTCCAATTTTGGCCGGGTCAGATAACTTTGTGGCACTGTATATGATTTTGACAATAGTGTACCTGAATATCACATTTATGAACGAAATATGAAAGTATCCTTAACACTATAAACGCGACATATAATTTGGCGACAAAACCCCGGTTGTCCGTGCATGCTCGAGGGCCCGACTTTGACCATGGTCTAGGATTTTTCAGACCAGGACCACACTACTCAATAACGTACCTACATACATGATTAAGTAGTTTAGTAAGTGAATAACCTAATAAATGTGGAAATGTGTTATGGTTGCGCTTGTATGTACACACGTAATATTATTGTCACTGATATTGTATGCTTCACATACCTATAAGTCTTAAATGTAAGGATGCCGAAGACCGGGCAAAATGGAGAAGGAAAAGGAGGAAAGCGAAACTTGGCAGAAGCCGGGATTGACCGTTCGGATGATGAAGATAAGTTTCAAATTATCAGTTGATAACTACAGTGCTCGGAATACACTATTGGTGGTACAGATGAGTGAAAAAATACAGCCGCCAATGTTAGCAAGGGCGGCGGAAACGGTAAAGAGTTTTAGAAATTACCTGCCTGGCCATGTTGCACTGGCCAGGGGACCGAAGTCCAATGGACGCTCCTTGGATCTAGTATTTTAGCGTCGCAAATGGAATACTCCGTAAGCGCGATGTAGATTTTTACAGCTGCTGTCATGCTGATGTCTTGCCAACTTGTTGATTGTGCGAGCTCCTTTAGTGGATTATAGAGATCGCTACACACCTATTCCAACCAGTTCCAACTCACTCAAATTAAAAATTGATATGGGTGTTTCATCAAATCGTCGAAAAGGAGAGGGTATGATAGTAGGAAGGAAACATGTAAATTCTTTTTGGAAATGTATAATATGTCATGCCGAGCTCAGACATGTGTCAAGATATGTACAAATATGCGCAAAAACTATCTATTAGTAAATATTTTAGGTTTTGTACAAATACTTCGTACCTATTTGTCATTCATGTGTCGGTTTTTTGGCGCACATCAAAGGGCGCATACCATAAATATTTAGACGACTCTCACACTCTTAACAAATACTTAGTTCGCTGTTACGCGGTACACTGTCGTCCATTATGTCCGCTATCTTTGTAAAAACTGATCCAAAAATATTTGCGAAACATGTAACTATGGGAAATCGCTTTTGCAAAAGAATAAGAAACATTTGTAGAAACATGTCTACACGTCTTCACACATGTCTGGGCACGGCTATACATAAATAATCGGTAATATATGTATATATATATATAACTTTGCTATTCATTAAGCAAATATCTATCAATCATCATGCTCAAAATGAAATATAAACCACCTTTATCAACAACGTACAAAAAAAGCAAATACAAAACAAGATTAAATTTTGGCATGTTACTATCAGGTTTAATTCAATGATCATACAGTTCTAAGTCCAATTTGTCTTACTCAATGACGAAATAATTGCGCATGACTTGAATTAGTTATAATATATTATAATCCCTGTTATAACAACTTGCACATGTTTTGATTACTTAGTATCGCAGAAGCTTTAAAGCAATCCTCGCCATTAATTAGGTATAAGACCATCTCATTTGCTGCGAATTAAACAAGATTTTCTATACTGTGTCTTACACAATTTCATGATAATGTTTCGCATGTATTGCTGTATTATCTTTAAAGTTATTAAGCCGCTCTCATCAAAAGCGTCGATGGACCGCAAAATTTGAAATCATGCTAAAAATAACAACCAAAACCCGCTTCCTTGCCATAATGGATTCACAAGGCAATAAATTTCGACATGTTGACATTCAGCTGACAATATTTACTGATATTATTTCCCAGCAAACAGGGTTGTCACTGAATAAATTCAGTTTATTTGCTCCATTTATTTGCCGTAGATAAAGTTGTTTAATTAGTTTGTTTAAAGACTCAACCGCGCCGGCTTTCGGTTGTATTTGAATATTTATACAAGTGATAGCGTTTAATGTGTGTCCTTAAGAAGATAAGAGTTTTTAAAAGTGGGCCGTAAACAAGGAACTGTTATACGTGCAGGTTTGTAATTGGTTTCTTCCGCGACGGGGCTTGACTAAGTTTTATTACATCCGTCTTTTTGAGGGCGATAGGGTTTTTGTGGCCGAAGTATTGCAGATAAGGGGCGGGAATGCTCGATATATTTGCACAACACATGAAGCCATCCTACTATATAAATACGTCATATTGAAAACAAAGTCTCCCCTCCGCGTCTGTTGTCCATTTACAACTTTGACGAACTATCATCATCATATAAATATAATAAAATAAATAAATAAATATCAGCCAAAAGACACCCACTGCTGGGCATAGGCCCATCGAATTATAGAAAACCGGATATTTATGTGTAAGCGCCATGCTGTTATCTAAATGGTACTGTGGCTACGTCGAACAGTATTTTCTGGGATTAGAATCGACATAGAGAAGCTGTGTGTGAGACCTATTAGTTTCCTACAAAAATTACTGTAGGTACCTATGTATATCCATACGGTATTTAACAACAATTCGATTGATGGAGCGTCGTCGGCGGACGCGTAAGCGAGAGGTACCTACCGGGTTCAAACGCCAGTGCCGCCATGCACCATTGACTCTTATCCTCAGATAACTCATTATTTACATTAGCTGTACACTAACCGATGCTCTTGCGAGGGAAAACATCCTGATGAAACCTGCACATTCAGGAGAATGAATGTGTAACCATAATCCAATCTTGCCCGGTTCTCTTGTTCAGGGTCCAGGTACCCTGTACAGGTTCACGGAGATATGTTCAGATAGCAGTCGCTTCACTGTAATTACCTGATCTGCCAAGTCCTGGATCATGGTCAAGGCGGACCCCGGGGCGTCGCGCGCACATCCTGGATATTAACGCCAAGATAATTATTATTTAACAATAGACTGATAAGTCATGAAGTTTCAGCCATATTCGTATCTGCGAGAAACTAGGGCTAGTCGATTCTAAACTAAAACACACACCCGAATACAGTCATAACTCCGAAGAAATATAGTAGACATAAGTCGACACTTTAGAGTTGGAAAAATTTATCACCCGATAAATAAGACCCCGAGATTTAAGACCCCATACTTCACTATTAGTGACAGTTGCAGCGTCTGTCAGTTGACAGTTGTAGTTATGGCGGACCTCCCATAAACCACCCCCTAATGTAAATATAGCCCTTTTATCTGTCTTTAACAATTTGGTAAACTCGCACTAAACCGTCACTGGAATATAAATTACGGGGGAACCAAATCCATTTGCGGTTGCTAGACACGTGTTGAGCTTTATGTCTGTAACGTTAGGGTTGTCAATGTCTTGAATTTTGAGAAGCGAGTGTGCGTGTTTCTTTGTAAAAGTGGCAGAATACATCGTCTCAAATTGCTCCCTGCCAATAAAAAAGGGGAAGGCACAGAACTGAATTTTGTTTATCGCCATCTTTATGGTGGCCCACCATTTATTTATACTGTGTTCATGCGTGTACGAGTCGTAATATAATACGGTTGGCTATAATAAACTGTTTGGGTTAAGGGTAGGTTGGTGCTGGACGAATTTTAAGCGATTTGAACATGTTTTGTGTACAGAAATTCTCATCCTTATTAAATTTCATGGTAGACGCCGTTGTCACTGTAAAATCCACACATATTTCGGTACTAGTGGACCCGGCGCGACTTCGTTCGAGTACACTTACCTCACCAAAGTGTGTGATCATATTAAATGTTTTTTTTTTCCCATGAGCCCAAGTGGGAACGTGGAATGAACCTACATCTGATAATATTTTTTTTACGAACCGTGACAGTTCTGTTATCCGATATCATAAATATTTATTACCTAGATAACTCTCAATCATCATCTTCACATTAGCCGAAAGACGCCCACTGCTGGGCATAGGCCTCCCCCAGAGAACTCCACATAGGCCGGTCCTGTGCCTTCCGCATCAGCTGGTACCTGCGATGTTTACCAGGTCGTCTGTCCACCTTGTGGGAGGCCTACCCACGCTGTGGGAGGCTTACCCCTACCTACCCTTTTTTCTTTGATTTTATAGACCTTCCTCTAGAATCACTAACATATTGTTGAAAACCGCATTGAAATCTGTTGCGTAATTTAAAAGATCTAACATAGATACAGACAGCGGGAAGCGAATTTGTTTTATACTATGTAAAGATTGCTGTGATATCATAGAAAATATGAATAACAGGTTATCTTGTACCGAAGGTTAGTTTTATTTATGATTGGTAATTACATACAACGTTATACCTATTATTTACCGACTTAAATAAATGCCGAATAATTGATTTATTCACGAATCCATGTAAGTATTTAGTCAAATCAAATAGGTATCTAATATACAATGCTGAAGGTAATATTATCATTTACATTGTAATTCTGATTGCATTTTTATAATGATTTATGCCACCTTTGTAAGACCACGTGTAACGCACATGTTCTATGGTAGATAGTTATGTAATGTGGCTGACACTCTGTTGTGGTGTTGGCATGCATATTTTAACCTTTGCGTGGACACCAACAGAGGGTCTACGTATTGGCGATATGTACCCAGCCCGTAGCTTGTGGTGATTAATAATTCGAACATTTAAATAAAGACGTGGTTCTCGACAAAATAAACGAAATAATAATATGTTTGAAATACTATAAGAAATGCGGTTTGATCAAAGATTTTGACATATCATAACTTCCTTGGGTTTGACTGTTCAAAAAACCAAAACAACGTACAGTGCTACTGACTTATCTGACCCGGTGACGGCGTAGCTGTTGTGGGTATTAACATGTCCTTTCAAAATTGTAAACCGAGAATCAAGAATCAAAATACATTTCAAAGTGAAGTGCCGCCCTTTTTACACAGTTCCAGTTTATGCTACCAGATAGTTTATGCTAACAGATCGTCAGATAAATTTGTGGCACTGCAGCTATGTAGGTACTTCGCAAAAGTACATGTGATTGACAGGTATGGATGTACAGGATGACAGGTAGTTGAACTACCACCTTCAAATTTCTCAGCTGTATGTAGAGTAGAGAACTTGCAATGTACATTGCTGTCTCTAAACATATTTCATTTCAAACAAAACAAGTCTCAAAACCAGTATATAACTAACCAATGGACACTCAAAGCAATAACTCAAACAATTACTTGCAAACAGCGTTTGCTATGCCAAAAATAGCCACGACATCAGCCCGTTAATCCAACAATGCATTGCAAAATTCACACTTACCGAAAACGCCGTCGACCCAAATAGAGCCATAAAACAAGCGTTTCTAAGCAAACATCGGCGCATCAAAGGGGATTCAAACAAAGCGGATGCCAATTTTTTCGTACCTGCCGTAAATAAGGGCCAAGACCCCCAGCTGTGGATGGTAGCGGCGCCCGTCACAACATCCCCGAAATAATGCTTAGTGTAAACCGTGAGGCAAGTTCAATACGCTCTCATTATAGACGTCGTTAAGTATTGTCTTGTCGGCTTTAGAGCGACGCCGACTTCGGGCGCGGCCACGAGATGGGCGGTTATACGTATCTTCATGAATCATTAATGAACTTTAGTAGTAAAGAAAATAATAGTTATACTCTATTATTATAGCTATACTATTTATTATTTATTTGGTTCATTAAATGGTGAAATCTTTACCTTTTATAAGGAAACAACAATGAATTTTTGAATAATTATTTAACACAGGTCGTGTTTACCATTCATAGACATAGACCTAGACAGCACATTATTCGGTGCAATTAGCAATAATAATTTGCAATTCCAACGAAATGCAACTTTTTCTGTAACTACGAAAACAACAGCTACAATTTCCCATTTTTTGATATTGTACTTACATATCCTAGGAATATCAACCGACACTTACGTTTACCTCGCGTTACCTCATTGCAGCGCTCATAAGCGTGCCCGCTCACCTCGTGGCCCCATAGCAAGTGTTACAAGGCGACTCACAGTGAAATTATTTACAACCGCCGGCGTCTTACAAAGACTTGCCCGTGTTTATTGCTACCATAAATACTAATACAGCGAGCTGAATTTATTCCACCTCACCTTTATTTATTGCTTTAGTGTTACGCCCTGGATTTTACGCGCAACACGTTTTTTTTCCAGGAAACCTGAAAAAAAATACAATTAGGTGTCAAACTGTCAGTGGATGTCATAATTTTCAATCTGTCGTTGTTGCATCCTTTTTGAAATGCAATATAATATTCGGCTATTGTACTGTCAATTTTCTGGTCTATGGAGGTCCTGCTGGCTTGCAGGTCTACCATTGCACCCGTATTCGGAATAATTACTATGAGGTCTCTAAGTGCGCCCACGCGCAAAGGGTTCTACCTAACAATACTTGAGTGGTGATTCGCACTATGTGTCAGTCATAAAGAATGAACCTTTTCGATTTGTTTTCCCGACGTTTCTGTAGGGTTACGCCCAGCTTAGTATAATCATATGTGTAAATAACGCGTGTTTAGTAAAAAACAAATAAAATGAATGAGAGCCGTATTAAACTCAGTGCATTTACTTCGTAAAGAGCCGCGAAAGCTACTTTACTTAGACAAGCATTGTTTGTGAATACGGATATCCATATTTGGATTTGAGATCTCTTGAGCATTGTAGATCTCAGTTTCAAAATACGCAACCGAATCGCCGCTACCCATTTTCTGAAGGTCCTAGCTGGACTGCCTCGAAGGCATTAGATTATCTTGCACTACGACACGCGTGGGTCCAAGGAGTTGGTGCTACATTCTACTCTATTCGATTTAACGATTTACCGAAGAACTGTAGGTATTTACCCCTTGAATATTGTTTGGCTGCAGTAGACATTTCAATGTCATTTATTAACTAAGATATTTGGCTAGAAAATATTTCGAATTCAAGAAATCACAGCGCGAGAATGAGGCCCTAGCATTTTAGAATATATTTAAGTGTGTAAACTTTGTCGACGGGTTTCCGACGTTTTTTGGTTGGCTAGGTTATTTAAAATATTTTTAGGCGACATAATATTAACCAGTTTAATTTTTTAGATAAAGGCGACATCGATCGAATGATTTGAAACAATATTAATACATCACACCACACATAGTGTATAACCATCCTAATTACTAATTTATTTATAAACTTATGGTTTGGGGCAATAATCTAATCGCTTAATTTAGGGATCCTGTCACGGCCCATAATTCAATACAATTTCACACCTTTCAGAATACCGTAAAATTGATCGTCATAAAAAGGCACTTTCACAACATCTGCTCATTTAACTCATAAAGTTAATTAATTTAAAATATATATAGGTAAGTGACGACGAATAAATAGGGGTGTTATAAGTTTGATGTATGTATATGTGGCTTTGTGTATCTGTCTGTAGTTTCCGAACGGATAGAAAAGATGCGGATGCGGTTTTCTCTATTTGGTAGCCAGTTTAATCGAGATGGTTCTTAGCTTTATTTTATTAAAATTGGTTTTGTAGTTAGTGTGACACGAAAAATTAACCCAGAATACAATATGGCTGGCTTAAGCAAATGCAACTTTTAAAATATTAGAAAATACAGCGAGAAAATAACAAATTCTATGCTTAGTATTCTCTTCAGTTCACGCGTTGCCCAGACATTCTAAATGCTCAATTTAGCAAATAAATCTTTTATTTTCCTTTTCTTTGACCTAAGTTGCCATCCTTGGCATTGTTGTAGGACAGTAAAATATGCATAGAACTTTGTTGCACTGAATAACAATGCAAAAACAGCTGTTTACGAATGTTAAGTATTGCTTCTTTGTGCTGTTCAAACGATTATTGCACTTAGTCCAGTAAACCAATAAATCCTATCTGTATCTACTTTAAAATGTGGGTCATGGCATACTTAATTTTATTGTCCTGATTATTCCGAAAGATTTTGTCCCAATCTTTATTTACCGCCAGATAAGGTTTATTGTCCTCAATAAAGAAAAAAAAATTGTACTTGCATAAACTTTTTCATTGTCTTCGTTGAATACCGGCGCTATGACTATGGGAGGTCTTGCGATTGTGGAGATAGTCGTTTATTTTTTACACGAAATGGGGGAAAACATAAATTTTACCACCCGAGACCCTAATTTCTTTTAAGTAGCCCAACGTTATTTGTGTAACCAAGCAAAAAAAAATTATACCTACTTTAGCCTTTCAAGTTACTACTTTCAAGTTTTTTTTCATGTTATTGTTTTGTAAAATTATTGTGTGGTAATAAATCTTTCTTTCTTTCAGGTTTGATATATTAAATTCTGTTGATAAAATCTTAAAATACCCGTCTATAGAATCATCATCATTATCCTGGCGCTCAATCCCGGTTTTTTAAGGTTCCGGCCTCCTACTCCTTCTCCATCCGATGTTTAGGATGCTCACGTCGTAAGTCGTTGGCCCTCACGTCCGCCTTAGCGATGTAGAATAGAATAGAATAGAATATGTTTATTACAAAAAGCAATACAAAAGACACAGAGAGAAAAAAATTCATAAATTCAACAAGGAAAGTATCTCATTCCATCCTCCATCCATCGCTCTTTCTATTTTAAAGGTTTTTCTGAAGATTTTGTACTTAAGCCATTATATAAATAAACTTCAACATTAACCACCCTAATAGTCCACTGCTGGACATAACCCACGGTCACCTCGTATAGTGAGTTTAAGCTAAAAAATCGTGGAGACTCTTGGTAGTTTTATTATAGTTTACTAGACAGGCATTTGACCGCCACCTCACCTTATGAGAAGCGACGATGCCGCCGAAGGTGGAGCATGCATATCCAGAAAGAACCTATTCACTTTGGTCTTGAAAACGTGTGTTAGAGTTGGAGATCGCAGTATTAAAAAAACATACAAAAGAAAACGCTACTGCTCATTATCTGGTCTCTAGAGACATCTGCTGCTGATCTGCTTCGAAGATTAGTCAGCATGAGCGACATACTTAATTGATACCGCGACCTATCAGTCTTGATATTGAGAGTTGCCAGGCTAAAGTGACAGTGGGCAGGGCACATAGCTCGACGAACAGATAGCCGATGGGGCAGTAAAGTTCTCGAGTGGCGATCTCGTACCGGAAGACGCAGCGTGGGTAGGCCTCCCACAAGGTGGACCGACGACCTGGTAAAGACCGCAGGGACCAGCTGGATTTGGAAGGCACAGGACCGGCCTTTGTGGAGATCTCTGGTGGAGGCCTATGCCCAGCAGTGGGGGTCTTTCGGCTGATATGGTGATGATGTTGAGAGTCATCTAGGTAATAAATATTTATGATATCGGATAACAGAACTATCCCGGTTCGTAAAATAAATATTTTTAGGTGTAGGCTCGTTCCAAGTTCCCATTTGGGCTCATGGGGAAAAAAATACATTTAATATGATCACACACTTTGGTTTTGTGTAACGAAAATTCTGAATTTGTAGTGTGTTGTCTGTCACAAATTATTCATACTTCAATGAAATAATTTGGAAGTTTATAAAAGAATTTGCAAAGAAAACAAATTTCATTATTATAAAAGTCAAATCAACAATTCAAATCAGTCAATCCTTTAGACCAACCTTAAAATATATAGAAAAAGCAGCAATAGGTACATCCAATTCAACATAGACTAAAAAAAACTACCGCCACCAGATCACGAACGCTTCGCTTCAAATCAGTTTGAACACAAAGATAAAACAATAATTGTGTGTCTGCCGCGTAAAAAGAATTCATTAACAGGACGCTAATGGATCACAGAATACATCAAGAGCTGTCGGGAGCGGCTGAGTGGTGTCTGTCAGGTTTTTACCAAGCAGTGTAAACAGCTATAGCGTAAAACTACCGGCAAGACGTGCTTGACGCCCGAAGCGGCTCTGTACTCGCTGCTTCTCGAAAGAGTTATATGGGAAGTTTTTAGTTCCGGATTTCGACGCGAGCTAGTTTAAGCTTATGGAACGAAATGTCGGCTTCAGTGTTCCCCTCTTTGATCTCTACCGCATCCGCCGAGCACAATGCCGCTCCTATCCCAGGTTCGAAACCGGCGAGATTCGTTTAACTTTTTTCCTTTAGAATTTTTTTTTGGATTGTGGTTGTTTACACGTGAACAAATTCGGTTATTGACGACTAATTGGGTTCGGAAATTGTGTTCCGTAACTAGTGGGGTCGGTCGTGCGTTGCGTTTCGGTTTTGTCATGGTCGTGGTGGGGTTTTGAGATCGAATTTGGCTTTGGGCTGCGCTCTAAGCAGATAATACTGTTGATACATTATCCGTTCCGCACTTTACAGTAAACTGAACGTAATAGTCGTAATTTAAATTTAAAGTTTTAGTTCGTAAGTATCGTAGGACATTATTATTCTATTATCATTAACAAAATTATTCGATTACTGATGACGACATTCAGTCAGAGTCAGTAGACTAACACCCTCTTCTAACCAAAATCTCTCTCTGTAGTCGGTCCCTCATAACTGAGGATCGTGGTCTAATGGACACATTTTAGAGCGCACGAAATGCTTCCAACCGTTCATATCTATCCAGCTAGCCTCACCACGTCGCAAAATCTGTTGGATAGCGCAACCTTCAATCAATGCATCCAATTAACAAGTTCAAAACATATCTTGCGTAGACTCGCTCCCAGCTCCGAGCTACAAAAAACACCAAAATCGGGAATTCAATTTATCCAGCACCGCGCCGAAAAACGGCAAATAGTCAAATAAAGCTAAAAACCAGCTGAAACTAAAACCAATTTCTGCTCAAAGCGTTTACAAATTCACGAGGCTACATCGGCTGTGGGAGGAAACAGAGTGTTAACACGGCCCTCGCTTTACAAGCTGAACAGATTGTACCTTCACCAAGACGTGGAACGTTGACTAATTCAATTTCAATTCCTAAATAAACTAAACTGCTTTCAGAAAGTCTTGCCTTTTCTAAGATTAGGATTTTGTGGATACTAAGATTGTTCTTTGTCTGTTTCCTGATCATTATAATTTGGACACTTCAAGGCTATAGTGAATAGGCTCTTCCTGACTAATTCAATTTCAATTCCTAAATAAACAAAACTGCTTTTAGTTCCTTTTCTAAGATTAGGATTTTGTGGATACTAAGATACTTCCTTGTGTGTTCCCTGATTATTATAATTTGGACGCCTTCAAGGCTGGAGTGAATGGACTGTTCTTAGACAGGCATGCTCCGTCTTCGGCCACATCGTCACTTACCACCAGGTGAGATGGCGGTCAAATGCCTGGCTAGTCTAATAAGTATAATAAGAAGAAAAAAAGTAAAGATGGAAGTTAGTCGTGTTGGTCTGATCAGCTTTTTTTTTTTTTTTTTTTGAAAGGTGGGCTCTCCAAGGGGCTGTCCAGACCCAGTATCACTGCACTGATCTATTGTGATCGCCTCTTTCTACAATTCAGTAGATACTAATTCCTATAGCTTCTATGAACTGTAATAGGTTCTTAGTACTGATTTCTTGCACCTCGTTAGTTAGAAGAAGTCACCTACTTTCCTGCAAAATAGATTTTTAATGAGGGTTTAGCAGTCTCAAACACGTTTAAGTACGACGCTTAACGTTTTTTTGTATAAAGTGTGTTGTTTAAGTATCAACTTAAGTTTTAGAATTTGGTGCAAGCCGTCCTAAGTGATTCACGAGAACGGTTTTGCCATAAAATTTGTGTTTGTCTGAAACCGGTCGCTAATATTTTTGTAAGGTGTATTACTCGCATTCCGGATGTAATATTTCATATTATTTGTGAAAGTCTACATCAAAACAGATGCTCCGGCTCATGACTTGTCTTTTCATTTAGGCACGTTCCTACATGAAACAGATAATGCTCTCAATTTAAACCCATGGAATTAATTTAGGTAAGATTAGTATTCGTTACCATATACCGGTAAACTTTCATAACTCCTGGCTAACAATTATCTCGGACCTACTGTTTATAGTGTTTCCGTAAACCTATATTAATATTAGTCAATACAGTACCAGCCACTAACACTAACAGACCATTGTACGAAACGCGTTAAACATTCATGAATAGAGACAGCTTGCTCAAGAACCGCGCCCGCGCCCCCCGGCCAAACACTAAAACGCCTCGGTACCTAATTTATAGAAGAGCGGTCGGGCCCGAGAGACCCGATCTCGCAATAAACATGTTTTTTTTTTGTTTCGCGTGTCCGCGCACTGTCAAATATATTACAGCCCGCCGCGTTATTTACGACCTCTGTCGTCCGCCCATACGTTATACTTAGTATCTTTGTTTGGACACAATAAGCTATATTTCTAAAGGGCCGCCGTCGCTCGCAGCTGTTGATATGGGTTCCCAAATTGACATATTTAATTTGATCGCTACGGAGGGTCTGTTTGAACGAGGTCGTGTTTGACAGGTTTTAGTGTCGGATTAACATTAACGTTATGGAGTCCGCCGCGTCGATGGAGAGAAATATCGGCTTTTGTTGTTCGACGGGCGAATGTTTATCGATAGTTTTACGAGACGCGCGCAGAGTTATCGCGCAGTAAAACACGGGCGCGTTGACACATCAAACGGTTTCGTGGGACGTGGCCCGTGCGCCGTGCGACGCATCAACCCTGTGCTGCATCGCGACAAAGCGGCTCGTAAAAGAGTAAGTAGTTTCGAATGTGTCAGCGGCAAAGTGCCGATGACGCCGGCAAAAGAAAGACGCTGCGTCGTCGGGGGCGTAATAAAAGTGGCACGAAACAAAAAGCGGCGGAGTGAAGTGGCGCGGGCTGGCGGCAGCGCTCGGCCGCTCAAAGCGCCGACATGGGTGGCGAGCCACCGACACCATCGCACGTCTCAATCCGCACCCGCCGTCCATGCCGCCTTTCCTTTTTCCCCTACCGCAATGCAGCTATGTGTCGTTTCCGCTTTATTTTTTGTAAGCGTGCGCTGCAGCGGAGAGCTATAGCGTGCTTCCTCTAACGGAGTCTTGCAGTAGTGCTGTCCCTTTCTTGTGGAGCGGGGTGCGGGGTACAGCGGCGAGGCGCGGCGCGGGGTCCTCTCGCTCAGAGTTTGCTCGGTCGCCTTCCCAGACGCACGCGTCAGTTCTCCCGCGCACAGTGACACAGAGTAGTTGTGCTGCCAGAGGCGTAACGTTGACCGCCCAGTGAAGTTTACAAGTGATCGCAAAGTTATCTCCAAATGGTGGTGCTTGAAGACGGAGGAATGATGACCACTAATCCTAACCAATATTTACAGCCTGATTATTTATCGCCTCTTCCTTCCAACGTAAGTTTAATAAATATTTTAAAAAATATGTTTGTTTCTAGAAAATGTTTGCAAACATTGAATATTACTTAAAAATATTTTTGATATCTAACATTTATTTTCTATTGTTACAGTTGGATTCCAAGAAGAGCCCGCTTGCGCTTTTGGCACAAACTTGCAGCCAAATCGGCGCTGACACCTCACCGGCCAAGCCACTGCTGCCTCCTATCGACAAAAAGAAACCAGTGAACAGTGTTAACAGTGAAATCATGAGCCGCTCGTCACCTAAACAAGACAAACCGCGTTCTTCGCCGGAAAGCAAACATCTTGCTTTCAAACCTTACGAAGCAAATGTTGTGTCCAAAAAACCAGAAGAAAACCGTCCATCTTCGAAGGCTAGTTCTGACAGTTCGGATGACAAGAAATCTGGTAAAAGCACGCCTGGCCGCAAATCCACTCCGCCGACCGCGGAGAATGGAAAGAGTAGCCCGTCCACAAACGAGCAGAAGTCATCTTCCGCCGGGTCCTCGGGGACAAGCCCCATTATCCGTTCCGGATTGGAAGTTTTGGGCCACGGAAAGGATCACCTTGGTGCATTCAAGAACTTACCTGGACTGCCTGGATTCAATCCGCTCACCGGGCTCTGCTGTCCGCCGGGCATGGAGCAACACGCCAACCCTGCCTTCAGGCCGCCGTATGCCGGCGCCCCATTCAGCGCCCACCACGCAGCGATGCTTGCGGCTGCTGCTGCATTCCCTGGATCGTCGCCCAATCCGTACCTTGGCTACGCGAGAGTTAAGACTCCAGCCGGCGGGGAAACCCTCGTTCCAGTGTGCAAAGACCCATATTGTACCGGCTGCCAGTTCTCAGTTAACAATCACCACCTGTTAATGAGCAACGGATCCTGCCCGGCGGGTTGCACCCAGTGCGAACATCAAAAATACAATCTGGCGATGGCAATGGCGCTCTCACAGCAAGGCGCCGCCGCGGCCGCCGCCGGGGGTCTGCCGTACCCGCAGCTAAACCGACCCTACGTGTGCAATTGGATAGTTGGCGAGTCATACTGCGGGAAACGGTTTGGAAATTCGGAGGAGCTGTTGCAGCATTTGAGGAGCCACACTGCGGACGGAGTGACGCCTGCCACGGTGGTTTCCTCGCAATCATCGATGCTGAGTCCCTTGAGTCCGCTGTTCACGACGGCAGGTCTGCGCGGCGCTTACCCGACGGCGCCGCTGAGCCCGCTGTCAGCCACCCGCTACCATCCCTACTCTAAAGGACTTCCAGCTGGACTAGGAGCATCCCCCTACGGTGCCTTCAATCCCGCATTAGGGCCGTTCTACTCCCCGTACGCCATGTACAGCCAGAGGCTAGGCGCTGCAGTGCATCAATAAACAGTGTCACAGTGCAGTGAACTTGGACTGATTGGACGGATGTATAATTTAATATTGTTATGTCCAATTTTCTTCTGTGATATTGATAGACTCTAACATGTTCTGCGGTGCGATCCGCTATGACAAATTTAGTGATTAGTGCAATCTAGGATAGAGCTATTTATGTAAGTGATGTGCCGACGGAGTTGCTTCTGAGTTGTGTCTCAACATTGTGAGAACCACACAGCCAAATATGTCGTGTAAATACAATCTCTATGTTTAATATTAAATGAACTATTTCAAATATAATATCTACATACCAGTCAAACACTCGTTTTTAATTTTTATAACACTTCATTTAAATGAAGTTTCATGGAAATCCAACTAAAATGTGTAGGTGTCGTTAACATGAGAAATGACGCACATCTGTTGGGAATAAACTTTAATGTGTTCATAAATACGAGTATTACCCACTTGAACGAAACAGATTGCCCAATTTCCTTCGAAGCTGTGAATTTAGCACCTCCTCGCTGAGTTCTAACGAAACTATTAGCCGGAATAGCGGCTGTAGTTTATTAGAAAGCTTTTTGTACACATCAAATAGTTCCTGTATAAATAATAAGCCGAACATCAAAAGCGATGCTTTCCTCTTCCCGAGCGGCATAGTAAACAGACAGGAATGATTGATTAATACACCTCCAGCGCACATTAGAGCCGTCAATCAGGGCGAGAGGCTCGTAGCGGCGTAATAAAACAGACGCCGTCACGCGAGCCACCCACCTCTCAGAAAAACGACCAACAGAATAATTTATTTCATTGAAAAGCACAAAAAGTACACGTCTACTCGACGCTGAGCGTCATTAATAACACAGCCGTGAGCTGTCAGCTTTGTTAATGTCAAGTTTTTTTTAATAAATGCTATTTTGATTAGGCCCGTGTCATGTCGAAAATTCAACTGTCAAAATCGTAATTGGTCGCGGGAAAGGCTGGCGGACAGGTGCCAGAGTAATGTGGAACAGTCGGGCGGATGCGAGGCGATTATGCCTACACAGAACAGAAATTATGGGATTCGCTAGTGGTCCGTGTCGATCGACAGATCAAATGTCAATACATTAAATTCGTTATTGCCAATGCGGCGTTGATTTAAAACGATGTCTACTTTTTAATGGGCCATTAACGTAAACTTAATGTTTATTATAAACGAGTGATCAATATTCATTAATTACTCTTTGATACATGAGCAGGTATTAAGATCTGAAGTTTTCATTAATTAAACATTTTTTTATCGGGTAAACAACATTTGTTACGCTAAATGGTGCGGATTGAATAATTCTCGCCGCTTGGCGTGTCTCCAATGCATAATAAGTTCGATAATTTTGTGAATCAATTTGGAAATGTCAGTCGGACGGGACATTAGCGGTGTTCTACATGTGATGAATCACGCGAGACATTCGATATGTCGCCAGCGGTGACAAGACATTTGTCACTTTCGCTTGGAGCTGTCAAAACGAACAATAACCATTCTTTCTAAATCCCCTCTGGCCTATCAGTCTTGTAACATAACTCATTATTATGATGTTTTTTTTTCCTTTTGTATGCAGATATGAAACAATAGCAATAAACTATCAGTGTTGCTTCGCATGTTTTAAGTGAATCCCATAAATTATCTGTCATGTAAATGTTGAACGAGTTTTTTACATTCTGGACATTTTAATTAGAGCAATAACAAATCCTTTGTATTTTAGGTGAAATAGTTATTAAACGAAATTAAATACATATTAGTAATCTAGGTAGCTATATGCCAACCATTTCTCGTCAGTCATTATTTTATGAAATTAAGTGGTAATACCCTCCCATAATTAGTTATTAATGTCAGTGCATTATTACCCAAACCCAATTAGATATTGATTGCAATACAATTAAAGTAAGACATATCAATTTGACAGATACTCTAGTGTCAAAAACCAGTTCAAAGTTCCGAACTCGAGTTATAAGACCAAAACAGCGAGCTATAACTCGTTACTCAAAGTAGGTTAAAATCCCATTTGTTATACAAATTAATTTGATTGATATGACATTTATGTCTGCTATATCTTGTTATAAATCACTGATACTATAAAATTGCCTATCTAGATAATGAATGGTATGACTTTGACACAGATCCGAAGTTTCTTGCGAAAAAGTGATACAACTAGCGCCACCTGTTGAATATACATTGAACTACCGAAGCTTTTGTACAGGAAAGTGAAAACGATACAAAATAAGAACGTATCACGAATGTTTAGGACCACTGTGATATGTAGATTCCTTTTTATTTATATTTTTACACAATTTGACATTTCGTTAACCCCGAGACCGCCGCGGGTAAATGTCAAAGTGACAGACATAAAGCATTTTAATTTATTCCGGCGTCAGAGTGATGTTTTTACACGTTGTCCGTGATTAATCGGCGCATTAAAAAGTTAAAGGGGACGCATAAATCGTGAGATATTAATTGAGATAATAATGTGGATTTTATTAATGTAGGTACGTCGGCCACTCGGTATATGGCGGCGAGTCGATCTGACGCAGGATGTTGTCGCTTCGGCATAACGGCCCAGTAATTAACAAGACGCCATTATGTGAACGCCTTTTATATAAGCAATTTGTATTTCTTTTTTGCTGCCATAAAACTTTATAGCGATATACATTATGGAGGGAATTAAATTGTAATAAAATAACTTTCCGAGTATCGTGTTTGATTGGTCTTTTATTTTACGATCGCCACTAAAAGTTTTAACATATTCTGTTTAATACAAAAATAAAACGTGATACTTACACAATGGAGTAGGTACAATATTTTAATATATTTCTTATCCTACGTCGTACGTATGTAAAGCCTTTAGCTACATCATACAAAATATTAGCCCTCAAATACAATCCGTACATAGAAAATCTAAAAAACACACACGAAAGCCTCCATAAACCCACAGGTAATAACTTCACACGACAGATTAACCTTGACAGATGCCCCGAGATTGATGCGATACACCGCCGTAATCCGTGCAGCGAAATAACCAATTACGATTAGCATAAACACAGCTCGGAGTGAATTAACATATTATCAGTGATGAATTATGCATGCCGGGTAAAATAGACCCGCCGCCGGACGAGGGGTTAGGTCGCCCTCCGCGTGTATTGTTGTCAAATGCGGTGATGGGTTATGGCGATGTCTGCTACTTATTATGCTAATGTTTGGTGTTACCTGGATTGTGGGGCGATGGGAAGCCGGCTTTCCATTTGTCACGTGAATGCTGATCGAGTATATTGTCGTTTTTATTGAGGTGTGTTTGTTCTTGTTAAAGAGAATGTCTATTACGCTTGCTTGTTTGACTTTTATAATTAAACTTGTTGTAATGCCGAAGTTTGATTAGCCTCAAATTACGAAACGGTCACCCATCCAGTTACCGGTATCAGTGTAAGTTGCTTAACTTCTTATTCTTTTATTTGTATAATTTAATTAATAGTTTCACCATGCATAAGACGTAGGAAACCTGAATGTAAGCCTATTGAATTGTATATTGTTGTCAAATGCAGTGATGGGTTATGGCGATGGCTGATACTTAGCTATTATGCTAATGTTTGGTGTTACCTGGATTGTAGGGTGATGTGGGAAGCCGACTTTCCATTTGTCACGTGAATGCTGATCGAGTAGGTATATTGTTGTTTTTATTGAGGTGTGTTTGTTCTTGTAAAAGAGAATGGATGTTTTGCTTTCTTGTTTAACTTTTATAATTGCATCTGGATGCTGAAGTTTGATTAGCCTTAAAATACGAAACGGTCACCCATCCAGTTACCGGTATCGGTGTACGTTGCTTAACTTTTGTTATCGGTCTCGCAAGCACTCTGAATGAATGAATAAATGAATAAAAATTCTTCATTGGTTATACACAAATACTAACAAAAATAAAGGAAAATAGAAAATGCAACCGGCGGCCTTATCGCCGCAAGACGCAAGACGCATTCACCCTTAGTAAGATAGGATTTATATCACGCGACGTTTATGCAGATATGAAACTCATTTTACAAGTTTTGGGAATAAAATATCAACATAATATAGGTATAGTACAATTAGAATTATTATGAGATGAAAAAAGCTCATTTAAGTTACTTTTTGTCTAGTTCAATCTGTATAAAACTGCATCTGGCGACCGTGAAGTTATTTTATGAAAATGACGGACCTGGAAAACAAGAAAAAGGAACGACGAAGACTGTTCACACGAACTACAAATGACATAGAAAATGGCCTACAACAAGGTTACTGTAACTTAACTGATTCTCACTGAGCTTAAAGATAATCTCTTCTGTTTTCGAGCAAAATCAAATGGTCGTGTTTTATTCCAATCCACTGTATTATTCTTTACAAGGTCTAAAACCATATAAAATTACACCCTCAGACCCCTACATCTGGTATCTAAGTTACTTTTTGTTCAGCTCAATCTGAATAAAACCGTCGACACAGGGGCTGTATGTAAATCAAGGCGTTTTGTTTGTTTGCTCGACTGTACACGAAAAATTATTTATTGTAAATAAGATCCCATAAACATGTCGACAATTGATACACTCATTACCGACAATAGATATCGCATTCCCCTCGCATTTGCATCATTTACGAACAACCTAAAGAGGTTTAATGCGAGATCGCTTTACAAATCAAATAAGAATACATTCTTTTTTATAATAATATGATACAAAGACGCTTTCGTTTCTTCCACAGTCAAGTTAACAACATTCAACATTAACATTTGATGTTAAATGTAGCGTGATGTCTTTGAAAAAAGAAGGGAATAGCTTTAAAGGTTACACATGTCGGGTATTGGATTGATGAATAGCAATTGTTAACGCTAGTGATAATGGTGAAAGATAAACCGTGTGCAAAGATTTATAGACTGCATTCAAATGGTGATCAATTGAAAACTAAGCTTCTAATAATTGTTCATTTATCTAATGAATAGCATCAAGACATTGCCGAAGACTGGACAATTAGTAATAAATAGTAATATTTTGTTAAGACTATTAATTTGAAATAAATTCATTAAACATTCATACATAGAACTACATCAACATTCATTTAAAATTTGCGCTCTTCTTGGAGCAATAGTACCTTATGTCAAAAATAAGAATTACAATGTTCCCCTTTGTAACTGGTGGGAAAAGGTTAGTCTATTCTAAGCAGTAGTAGATGTGTATCATATTAATCACCTGACATAGTATCGAGCTATGTTATGAAAAAAAAACAGATCTCCAGCTAAAACTTTTAATGGATTTCAGTGTTTTCGTTGGAGAGATTGCTTCATCCATCTAATATACATATTACAGCCACGAGGCATTTTAGATTAAGTTCTCAGAATGGCGATGACAAAGAACGTGGGATTCAACAATGTTTGTAACACGTATCAGGTTTCTTAGTCATTTTAGTTAGCCAGTTTCTATGGTAAACAATACTTATAATCTTTTGAAGCTCCAAGTTGATGTGGATGTTGATCTTCCTTCTTAAGTGTTTATAGCGTTAAAACTAATGTATTTTCAATTCCGAATTCTTACCAGAGTGTATCTTGAAGCAACTAGTTAAAGACCATGTTTGTACCTTAGTACACGTTATATCATACAAAAAGATAAAGAAAGAAATATAAATAAAACTATAAAAAAACAGCTGAATAAACAGAATAAGCCAAATATTGTACTACTTGAGGCCATCCATCACAAAAGCAAGAGGGAGAGTACGGAGGGAGCGTTAAAGGAGGGAATACCCTCTGTTCAGTTTACTGTAGTAAGCAATTGAATAAATCACACAAATCAAAACTTATAAGATATATGGGCTTTTAAATTGGACGCTATGAAGAGTTGCGTGAAAGTAATTTTAAAATTGAAGGCGTTCAAATGGACTGGGTCGTACACGTAGAGTGAGTTATAGACGAGCGTTTCTATAAAAAAGACAGTGTAATAATAATGGATTTACAGAGTATGTATGATATATATGTTACTGTTTTTTTTTAATAGAGGGAGGAAATTGAGCAAGCATAATATGTAACGGTACTTACGGTAAGAGAACACCGCTTCCTATGGTCATAAGCAACACCAGGATCAAACGTCAACAGCAACGTCAGGAACAAACCTACCTACCAAGGTAAGTACCTAATATTTAAATAGCTAATGTATTATTGAACAAAACCAGCTACGGCATTGAATTTAATCCGTAAGCAGCTTAAAATAAATAAAAGAGTCCAAAATGAAAACATAAGCCTGAGAATACCATAGTCTAAAAGCCCTATTCAGGGACCGGGGAGGCCATTGAAATAATAACACATTGTAGTTTCACCGCAATCAATTTCCTAGTTTTAATCGGCCCGATCGAAATTCGAAAGGCATTCAATAAAAGAGATCCGTATCAAAGGAACAATGAAAGTTGGTACTAACAACGGTGACATGTGTCAGAACTTACTGATAGGGGACAAATTACAAGGCTACTCGTTTGCAGCGAGTTACGAGCGACAGAACAACAATGGAATGACTGTAGCCACTAACTTGTTACATCATTTCTTATCTGTGCTGGGTACGAATTAGTTACCAAAGCAGGTTATATAAAACACGAATTATTTCGTTGCTCTGTTTGAAATTCAAAATCTTTAAAATTGATCTCCACATTTCAAAAAACTATTTTTGTGTCATTAACGAGTTCTTCTTAATTATTGCTATAAAATTTAGTCACTTGTCTTTGAGTAAGAATTTTCTATCCAGTATCAATCCCAAAATCTCTCATGAATCACGCCAAGCCCCACAAATGATAGACTAATTGCCAGTAATGCTGACGACAACGGAGGCTCGCCAACAAACGCAATTATGAGTGAAGGGACCACATTAATAATTCCAAAAGTTTGATAAAACGACTCAGAGGCTTTGTCGGCGGCAAGGCCAATTAGCACCATAAAGAATATCACTACAGCAGCGTCTTCAATTACTCTAATTGCTCCCACATAATGTCTATTCTTGTAAAGGCCTCATGTCGTGACACTTACTACAGACTTAATGCCACAAAAGAATCCGTTTTGACAGCAATTAATTCGCCATCCATTAATTGTTGTGTGACAATGGGTGTTTCCAGACATATGTTCCAATGATTGTTTAATAATTGAATCTGCGTTATATTGTCGAAGATTCAATTGTGAAAGTATTTTATGTTGTACGTTTTAGAATGTTGAAATAATAAGTAAGTATTTTTTACGAGCAAGGTTTTCTTTTGTTAGTAGATAATAAAGTTTTTTGAATACTCAAAACATTATATCTTATAATAAATGTATGATAATTTCAAAAGCAATTAGCAAAAGAGACATCAGTCACTTAGCAATTTCCTCACAATTTGGCCACTACAATAATGACAAAAATTATTTATGTTACTCACTTATAAAAAGTACTAATTATTCTACACTATCACCTATTCTATACTAGATAATTTAACAAACAGACAGAAAGACAGTAAAAAATTTGAAAAAGTATTTTTTTTCATAGATACTTCCAAGAATATTATCCCGACTACTTTTCTGATATATCTTCAATGTAGAGAGAAGGCTTTTTACTATATATTTTTTATATAGTACTAGCTTTTGCCCGCAACTTCGTCCGCGTGGTAATAGTTTTTATGACATTTTGGCTTTTGCTCGCGTTACCATTTTAAATGACCTCTGTAATGTATAATTATTACCCGAATTTGTTGAAACATGGCTTAGATTGTACTCTGGACTTCAAACGATCAAACTATCAAAGCCAAATCAAAATCCGTTCAGTAGTTGTTGCATAATGCGTTAACAGACAGACACACAATAAAAAAATTTTTTTGTTTCGTCCCAGAATCCAATCCCGAGAATTTTTTATGAAACATCTTCAATGTACAGACATGGCTTTTTAAAAGTTTCTAAAGTTTAGTATGGATATATAGATTTGGCTTGTTTAAAAAACAATCTAACATCAGCAAAAAAAACAAATAGTAAGCTGTACGCCTTTATTAATATTGGTTATAATTGGACGGCTTAACAACTGTTAATTAGATATAACTGCTCCCTAATATCAAAATTGTAAAGTATAGTAAGTACCTACGAGTAATCTCTGTAATTAATAAAACGAAATTGAGTTTTTTCCACTAATAGGAAGCTTCTGTAAAAACTAATAAATTCCCTCACAAACGTCTTGCAACGTCTTTCTGTAATTATCTTTTAGATTAAAAGGTCAGGTAAAGAATATAAGTAGTTTATCAGTTATCTAACACCCATAACGCAAACTTTACTTAGTTTGGGGCTAGATGGCGCGATGTGAATTTGTCCAAGCAAATTGATTTATTACTTTTGGCTAAATTCAACACAAACACTTTGATCTTGCTCTCACTCTTTTTGCTTCTGAATTTAGAGAAGTGAAAGACAAATTCCATAACCGTTTACCTTATTATTAGATATTTTATCAAATGTGTTTACTAATCAGTATTTCTCTATTGAATTGTACGATATTTAGTTGTAGTCCAATCGGGATCTCATATAAAAATCAGTTTGCCATCGATATTTACTTCTACGGTAACTTGGATACTTGTTTTCGAGCAATAAATTATTGGCTGAAGCAAAATTCGTATATGACTCACACACAAAGTGATTGCCACATTTGTCCCTAATTTAGACAGACACGAAAACAAAATGTACCGAATTTGTGTGCCTGTGCCAAATACATTAAAGATTTAATTTAATTCTGAATCATTGTCTCTGATTCACATCTCCGTTTATTAGCAGTATTAGCAGAACTCGATTTGAATACGTTGTTAACAATATTGAACTTGAGATCAATTATCGACTAGCAACTGGTGAGTTTATCACACTCGCAGCATGTGTTTTTGAAGTAATTTATTTACTAAGAATATTATTTTCACGTAAGTTTTCGAATATAAATCGAGATTTATAATGCTATAAATTATATCGAAATACTTGGTACTAAAACAAAATTCAAAACCAACCCCAGCAAAATACTTAGTAAGGGAATTCATGCCGTTGTATTTCTATGCGATAATCATAAAAAGCGCACTCATATTTAATTGTAGCTGCAACAATTTAGGTCGCCGTACTACAATCCAGGCAACACTGGCATCGCAATTTCTTCATGTGGCATTTCACACGATGCGTTACCAAGATTAATGCCGGCATTAGACAGCACAATTTGAGCCGTAGCTCCCGTCCCGGCGGTCACAGGATACAATATTTTATGTTGACAGACATAACAGCGTTTATACGAGCGCTTATTCTTTGTGCCCCGTATTTTATTCGCTTTATGACGGTTGGCTGCTATCATAATTTTGCTGTCAGCTTCAAATGCCTCACTCGATTCTGAACCGTGTTCCTTACGCGTCAAGGAGCGCTTGGCATTTCCCCTTGGGCAGAATTTATCTTGTTTCGTTGTAATGGTCGTGGATGCCGGTTGTACGTTTGTTAGTATTTTATTTCGGGGCGTTTCTCGCGTCATAAAATAATGGCGTAATGCAGTGTTGTAAATCAATTTCCCTTTTGAGCGATGACGTTTATAATGAGTTTCGGTAGTTCTGAATTAGTTGTTATATTTTCTGCGGCCGGATTATTAACATTGGGTTATTAATGGGTGTCAAAATTATGTTTAATATCATAGTCGATTTATAGATTTGTATTATATTCATTTGAATGTTATTTACGGGGTAATATTTTATTTCTTTACTAGCAGTTGATTTTGTATCTGCGAATTTCTCGCAGGTTTTGAGAGAAAGTTTTCATCATCATCATATATTTAAGAGCGTAACTCTTGTCGGTGGAGCAATCGCCGAAAGTTTTAGCGCTTTAAAATATGAGAAGATAAAACGACGAAAACCTTATTTTGAATTTTCGTTAAATAAAATGTATGAATGATGGCCAAAATGCCAATACACAGACTGTCACATACATACATACATAAAGCATGCGTCTTTGTCCCACAGGAAGGACAGGGCCTTCAGAGCCTATGGGCCGACACGTTTCTGTTTATTTGCCTGTCTTTGTTTTGTCTATATGTTAAAATATACAGACTGTACAATTTAAATTTTTAATAGACACACGGGTGGTACATCCGAACTGTCAGTCATGAATAAAATATAAAGATCTACCCAACAACTGGCAGGGGCAAAAACACAAAGGTACATATCACCGCTAGTTAAAGCATAAAGCAACGGTAATCCTACACGTAAGAGCTCAAACGACGCAGTCACCAAGAGTCGACGCGGTGTGATGCAGCTTATCCCGCCAACATACATACTTAATGAGACACGTCCCCCTACCACGGTAGCCGCCTGTGACAGTGAAGTATCACAAGTTATTAATCTCACTGCGCTGAGAGATGGGACGTCAAAATTTAATCGAGTTTTTATCGCCGCAAATGCTAATGAACGGTAGCTTTAATTGATTGCTTCTCTTCGTGGTTTCCTTTTTATAAGTATTCTTGATAGTAGATGGCTACTAGTTGAGTGTGTTAATAATCAGAAAAAAGTATAACCTTAATCGTTTAATTTACAACGGCAAACATTTATTACATTGGCTGGTTTAATTGAGTTTGCACAAAAAGAATTCTCGTCTCAAAACACTTTATATCGCGATGAAAATTGTAAACCTTTCAGGAATATATGAACGTATGCATCTGTACCGTAGTACAGGCTGTTAATAAATCTTCATTGCGTTCCGATGACACGCCGCGACACGTCTCCGCTACCGCGCTACCGAGTTGTGTTAGTTCCATAACATCTTATATCGTCACAGTACGTTCACTCGACTTTGCACTTTCCTGTGCTGTATTAAGATCCAACCTTCAAGAGTCAGCATAAGCTGGAACTTTGTCACGTTCCGCAACATGAGTAACTTTTAGGTGTTCATCAAATTCAACTGATTCTGTTGCCTAAGCAGTAACAATAAGGTTCGAATCAGCCTGTCGAGTGTTCTCTCAAACTTTATTCTTTTGGATAGATTTGTAGGTATGTAAAACAAGAAGGGCATTTGTTGGAGTGTAACGTCAAGGGAAATTGTGACTTTCTCCTTGGAAATTGTGGCACATTCCGTTCGTTCGGTGTCGAATGTGGCAACAACATTATCCCTCTGTGACAAGTAACGTCAGGCTGTCGATCATTATAATATATGTGCCGCGCTGTCAGCTGTCTTAACGTTTGAATGATTCACTCGGTGATAAATTTTAGCTTATGATTACCTTTCAGACTTGTCAATGTGTCAGTTTACGTAATTACAACCTCTATATTTGAAGGCTTTCAGATGGTTTTATGTTGAAACCCACGGAAGCCGGCTCGTTCATTATTTTGACGTGAGCGCTGTATTGTGAATGGGCTTGATTTATTGCCCTAACGGGTCAGAATGATAAATCAAACTCGTATGCGCCTTTGATATGAAAGCGAATGTGAATGTACAATGTGGGTTATTAATTATCACTCTTTATGTTGCTAATATTTCAATGTGTTTACACTCTACGAGATTGACTGTGATGGACTCTAACCGAGTTTTAATATCGAAAGTACAATCATCATCTGATTATTTGATTTGCATTTTAAAACAATTTCCTTCTCTTTTTAAACAAAATCTACATTGCCTGATTCTTTTTTAATCAAACATTTGTCCACCATCTCTCCTGGTGGTAAGTGACGACGCATTCAACGTCGTATATTTTTGTTAGCAACGTATCACAGATACGCTCGTAGCGTTAATTTTTTTTGGCTCTGTCGGAGTTTGTTGCTTGGGAAATGGGGCGTGAATCTTAATTGATAGGATGAGTCTCAGTATCGCTATATCATTTCTGGCATCGTTGCTCGCAGACTCGGATAGTTCTGATGCCCACGGTACTGCACGGGACCCCAACCCCATCCGGGTCGAGATCATGTGATGACCACATGTCATGCATGTCTAATAAGTACGACACCTGTCAGATTTATTGACTAGTCGTAAATAAAATTATCGCGAATGGCATGCGTAACGCTCTAAGTATTTTTCATTGATTCCATTAATTTAATGTCACTGTCTTGAAATGATAGATTTATGGTTTATTTTCTACAGGTAAACAAATATTTTAAATTGTACGGTATCAGGTACGTTATAATGTAATAATGTGCATTATTTATTATAATACACTAAAACGTTACATAGCTGAACTTGAGATTTCTATATTGCGTAACAAATCACATGTACACGTGTTGGCAAATGTGGTATTTTAACACACATACCTTCAGTATTTATAATAGCCAATAAACATAAATTTTCGAATGCAACAACTTGAACAGTTATTCAATTATCATATGTTGGCGTCTTAACAGCCTGTGTGCAAACAAAGTAATGGACGAACAGCGATCTTAAGCTTGCCAACTTTATTGCGCTTGAGTGCGTTGAGAGTATAATAATTTTAGCGTAAAGAGACGATAAGTGGGAGATATATTATTTGGCGGATTGTGAAAATGCTTTGTCATAGTTTGTCGGAGAGAAGTTCTGCTAGAGAATATTTTGAAATTGCATTTAAAGCGTTTCCAGTTAACATATTTTGTTTGTTAGGTCTTAATATTCGTTCCGAATGCCAAATGTTAGTACTACAATGCATCGTAACAACGTTACAATCTTAAATGCGTCGTACAACGAACTCAGCTGGTTCGTGCACAAAACCTGTCTCCAGAAGCCGCGGTAGCCGAGATGAAGAATGCGATACCGAGTGATGCGGGCATTGTCTGAACTCTTGACGGCCGCAGATGGTAGCCGGCTGTACGTCAACGTCATGCCACTCGCTCTACACGCAAAAAGACCCATCGAAAGCGATCCCAACGGCAAGATAAGCGGCAACAAACTCAAAGCTAGACAGCGCACCGTACAAGTACAAATAACTCAGTCAAAACGTGAACTCTGAAAAATAGGCGCCAGATCACTTCTTATTAATCTCACAAAGTGGAGAACACGGATAAATATCCTAATACTCAAAGGTTAGAGCGTCGCACAAATCAACGCGACATAACAAATGTACCGATCACGGGACAAATGATGCCGATATAAAATAGTATCCCAATTATTTGGGACAATTCATTAGGGGGGCCGCTCGACGCTGCCCGATTGCCGCGATCCGTCACACCGCGCGCGACAGATGGGGATCTATCCCGTATGGAGTGCCGGCAAGAAATGGGCGCACTAAATCAACCGCCGGCCGACAATCCCGCGCAGTCGCCGTCGATACATCAAGTGTAATGCCTCGGATACCGCAGCCAGATAATCGAATGTGAGCATCGACTCGTTACGCTGGAAATAAGATGAGGTCTGGTTGGCGCGCGGAGGCGAACGGCGCAACCGCCGCCGCGCGCTGACACATTATCATTGCTATCGGCTACTTCCTTCGGAGTGCTGTCAACGGGATTATCATGCACTGCAAAACCGCCAATTACTTTGTAACCACCACCAATTACTACGTCAATAAGGTCGAAAGTGCCTCGCCACAATATGCCAGTTGTCGCCGGCTAGCAAGTGCTGATAGATCTGTAAAGTTTGCCGCGGACAGGAATATATCGAGTGGTTGCCTCCGTTCGGCTTTATTTATACATAACATCTGTTTGAAGTTGAATCTACCGGCGCGGACGGTGAGCACATTACCGGAGATTTATTCCGCGTCTTAATTGTGAATCGATGGGTTAATGAAGATAAAACCCGCGGCTGTGTTGTAAATTAGCTCGCGTGTCGACTCGTGGCTCCGATAAAGGCGTTCTTTATTGCTTTGTTTGTTTTCTCTGCCCGTACTTCAAAGGAAACGGAGATAAACTTTAGTTTTATGCGAATGTGTTTATTGCTGAATCAAGTGTAAGTTGTACTCTTTAAATCCTTGTTTGTAATGCTGATTCAATAGAAAGCTCGGTGCGACGTTGACGTGATAAACGAGAGGCCGGGAAATTAACGATGCGTCGACGCTCGCGGTAATTAAGTGAGCTACTTATAAATCAGCTGGAACCTCCGGCCGTCTGTAACAATAGCCGCAAAGTAAGATAAATCGATAGGACAGCTCTGCTCATACAGCTTGATATTGACAAGCGCGGTGTTCCCTTAACGGTTGTTCACAATAGGCGACCACACCGAAGGGACTGGAGCCACAGTGTGTTCAAGTCCCTTAGTCTTAATTTTGTAACTGTGGCGTATCATCTTTGTTGGTATGGTGGTTTGCTGCTCTATGTCGCCGAGGTAGCGGATTGTGGACGGGGGCTAACCCTCGCGGTCACACACTCGCGTCTAATGGCCGTGATTCGACAAGTACAAATGGGCTCCGTGACAAATGGCCTGCGGACGACCCTGTGGCGGGCGACGCGCCGTAAGTTCAACCCGCAGACAAGCCAATATCGGACTTAGTGATTTACTTTCCAATATCGCCTCCTGTTCACTTCGCCTTTACGGTTTTAACATTGCCAATTTTGGACGTGTTCATAAATACGAAAGTCATACTATCAAATATATTTTTGATTGCTTCATCAATGGATACATCAGTCGGGATAATTCTCAGAGCTGGCTCTGGGAACTGTATGGGAAGCGAATAAAAACATCGTAAGGTCTATTTTGCTTTGTAAAAACAGTAGTGTAGTGTAAGCAACAAATGATAAGTGAATGTGGGAAGTGTCGATCGCTTTCTCAGCTCACCCCGGGATAGCGATCAAAGGTATTATCCAGTGCGGATTCGCGAAAACGACTCTTCTATATCGTAAAAGGAAATGGGGAAGTTTTTTGGAATGGCGATTTCCTGAGTCTCCATAGTGTCAGGTCCGGACGGGACCTTTTGCTTATGAATAGGGGTCTGAGTGTCGGGTTCGAGTGTACGTGTTTTAGGAAGTGCCGGGTGACAAATGCGGGAGTTGGCGGCTTTGAGTTGAAACTCGCCCTTTCGCATTGTACCCTTTTTTATTCCGAATTGAGTTAGGATAGATTAAAGCTCAAGCTTGTCAGCTGCTGTTTTTTTAATGTTATTATTCGTTGTCTATTTGCCGAATTGTGTTTGGTGTCACTTTGCAGTCAGCAAACAATATTGCCTACTATCAACTGATATTAGCATGACTTCACTTTCAGATAAAAAAACTTAAAGATTTAATAGTTTAAGTTCCAAAAGTTACAGGAGAAACGTAATGACGATCCACAATATACAACTCACTTCAACCTTCACAATATATCCCTTCCAAAACCGCTAAATTTCGGCAGCACCACCTATATCAAGGTGTCCATGATTTATTATTTCCATTGCAGCCATCCTGTAGAGGGTCGGGACAAGATACAATATCGGAACGATAGCTGTGATGAAGGATGGTTCTGTGTCGCCTGCGTTTGCGTTATTGGTCCGGTGAAATATGAGCGGACGGCTGCTCTGTAGCTGAGTTTTTATGCCAATAGGCGTTTCTTTTGGATTTTACACGCGTTTGGGCTAGGAATATTGTGTTTATGTCAGTTTCGTGGTATTACTTGGACACAAATTAATAAAATTCCGTCGTGGGGCCCTAAACTGTTCAACCAATATCTTCAATTCAAATTTTGTTAGTAATATTATCGTATCATGTTGTAGCGGCTACTCGCTTGTTTGTTAAGTGTATTCCACTCAACGTTTCCAATTATCTTTTAGTTTCTATCATCCTTCAAGTTTGAATTGAAATAGTTGTTAAGATGGATAGTTGGATGTGTTATTTAGATATGTCTGTACTCTTTCACTCGTGACTATATTGATGAAACATGTTATTTTTATGTGTTTTCTGTGTGTGTCGCACATTGTACAAAAGCTATAATTCATCATTATTTGCCTGCCCTTGTCCCATTCATTTGCAGTCGGACAGTATGTTTTCTATCTCTATTAAATAAGTAAATAATTAATCCCAATAATAATGTTATCCTTAGTTACATAAAATAACTCTACGCGGGCTAATAGTGTTATAACTATTTATGGCGATTATTTCAAATAAATTGAATTTATTTGCAAGTTAGAAGAGCAAGTAACACACGGAAACCAGATAACCGTGTATGTAAGTAAACTACACCTGCCCAGCACCATCCAACAGCCAACCAGCCAACCAACCAATCCCGCTAATCACCCGCCGAACGCCAAACAACAGCCCAAGCGCCCATTAGCACTCAGGTGATAAATCTCCACCCGCCGCTGGATGCAACCGATCCGTCTTCTAATGAAGAAAAGTGCGCCCCCAGGATGTTTTATCGACGATCTTTGTAATTAAAACGTTACCCGGAGGAAGCGTGCGGTAATAACAATAAATCTGCTCGGCCAGTAGGAACACCGAGTTAGTAATTGCGCCATTCGGCGATTGCCGATCGCCAGGACAGTGCTGGTGCGCTCGGCGGCGGATTGTTCGCTGGTTCTCGGGGGTTTTCAAAAGTAATTATTCTCCGTCTTACTAATAAAACAGTACTGATCAACAAGCGTTGAACACCTGCTTAGTTATACAGTCGATAGTTACACGGCGTGTGTACAAACATAACTGGCCCAATAACGGGGTCGCTGTTGTTGAATTGAGTATTAAAGTTGAATTTATTACAAAATAACTAAATGGTAATAAATATCTTCGTACAGCGGTCAGTCTCGACTTCTGTCAGGGGACGCTCTCCTACTCTTTCTCCTCCTCTTTGGCCGGTCTTCAGCATCCTTGCGTAGGAAGAGACTTTGCGTATGAGTGGATTTTCCGATTGTTTTCCATGTAATACTTGTTATATTTTTATTTACATGGAAAATAAACTGCTTAATAGTATTACAAGAATACGATGATAAAATATGTGCTAATTTGTCTTTGCTTAGCTTTTGTAAATACTTCTCAATTTGTATAAGCATGTATTTTTTAATAAATTGTTCTTTTCATAGATACAGCAAATTCTAGTCTAGTATAGCATCTCTCTTCTGTAGGCCTACTGGAAGAAATGTTTTTTAAAATACAAAGAGTTAAATAAATAATATTGTTGTATACTTCCAAATCAATGACATGTATACCTGTCAAACTCAAACTCTAAATTGCTTAATTGATTAGAACTTTAGATATCTCTTTCAATCGTCATAAAGTTAGCAAATTCCCGAGAAGACGTCTTAGTATTCATTCAGTCCTGCTTTCGAAACTAAATCACCTATAACCACGACTTTGTTTAGTCCAATGCTGGGGCAACAGCCTGGTAATGCAACCACGATGACCTACCGGGAGTTGGCGGTTTCTGCAATCATATTTGCGTAGGTAATATGGTTCGATCACAATTTATTTAAATGAACTATTGTGAAGCGAGCAGATACACAACAAACATCAAAGTCCCATCTTGTTTATTAACAATTCACATGTCATATTATATTTACACAAAGAATAACCATCAAGGACAATTGAGTTATTAATAACTCGAATGTACATCTATACATATTGATATACAGATATATATACGGCTTGACTATGTCGTCAAATATACATAAATTAACAGCATATTCACTGCAATTGTTGTTTTTTACGACATTGCGCACGATGGAGCATTTAACAAAAGGTTATTGTGACGCAAATTCCTAGACGTTAGGTAATAACTGACAATTTATTATTGAGTGCTGCTATTGTAAATGTGTTCGTAAAACTTGTAACAATATAATAAATTTCCTCTAGTATACAATGCGAGTTGATGTAATATGGCTGTTGGGTCATCTAGCTTGGAATGAGTCCATCTTCACGCTTTGCTATCAAAACAATAGATTGTGCTTATGGCACGATGCAGTTTCTTTTGGGATTATCAAGGTTTAGGTATTGTTGATTTATGTAATAATAACTCAAGAGGATTATTTCATTGTTCTGCTTTAAGTTACGAACCCACGTAGTAATTTGTGTAGTCCTAGGAACTTCGATATTAGCCAATTGCGGACCTTTATAAGTTGGGTTCTGATGTGCTGCTAACCATCTATTATTTTGTTTTAATTAATTTCGTATATTTTCTTACATATTTATATCCATCTCATTTCACGATCGAGCTCACGTTGGCAGCTAATCAAATATACGACTCTGTCTTGGATTCGAATTGACTGACGACTGGGGGTAGGAATATTTTACATTGGGCGGACTGATGTAGTTTGCGGAGAATGTTAATGTTTTGGAGTTTATGCAGTAATTTTTAATTTATTTGTTCTGATCATGCTGTTGTTATATTCAAGCATTAAAATATTTAAAATAAAGCAATTATTATCTATGAATAACAATGGCTAGTATTGTGGACACATTTGTGACCAGAGGATTCTCGAATACTTTCCCGCCAGAGGACAAAACTAAGGCAACTCTTGGTGTGATTATGGACGAGCGGAATTTGAATATCGTGCAACCGCAAGTAGATGTGTATCTCTGTAAACTTTTTAGTTCCCCGAATTTTACGTAATACCATTTTTAGTCGCTCTACCCCCACTATTTTAAATCGCTGTATGACTATTGCTGGTCTGATCGATTACACGACCCACTAACCTACCTGTCTAATACTTTGTTTCTTTTATTTACTTAATTTTAAACGCTTAAAAACTATTAAAACAGAGATGACCCAAAATCGCCAACAGTGGCGTAATAGTATCAGGAAGATAATAGTATCTGACCCCAAATAGAGAACAAGCCAAGAAATTGATTGATTGATTGATGTCTAATAGCTGAGCGTACGCCTGTATTACACAGCGTATCGCTTCACCCGTACTTTCCTGAAAGGCATTTTAAAAATATTAATGCACTACTTGACTGTACTGCACATACACAAAATAATTCAATCCATACATAACATAAATGAGCATCCCACAAAGACAGGAAGAGACTGTAACTCAAATAAAACAGTTAATCAACTGAAACTGTTGAACCAGATCTTTCATATTACATTTCGTAGAGCAAGCTGGGGTCAAACCCGTCTCCCGCAACCCTTGCCCCGCTATTCATCACCTACCCGCATAAAATATGTGAGCGGTCCGCGAATAAATTATAGAAGCAATTAGTAGCGAGCGATGAGTGGCCCGAGCCACCCCGGGAAGGGAAACGCTCATTCATGATGTATAGAATAGAATGTGAAGTGTGGAGGATCGGTTTTGAATTTGTTAGCATTATAGACTGTTTATTGATTAAGAGTATGGCATGATAAATGTGATTTTAGACGATTAGACGTTAAAAATGCCTTAATCAATTTTAATCAAGTCTATACTAAAATTTCATTGTTTCTATTAATAAAAATAAAATAAGCATTTATGTAATCATCTGTATATCATGTAAAGCATCTGTTTGTAAAAAATAAATAATAAATAAGTAGGTCAGCACTATAGAATTTTTATAGCTATATTTATTTGTGAGAGACTGGTGCCTGAAATAGGTTCCAGAGAACCTGTGATACAGGTCGCCAGGCTCCCACCCCACGGATTTACAAAACATAGACTATGTATACTATTTACTTGTACTTACAAACGAGCCCACCTGATGCAATGCGGTGACTGTCATCACATTTATCGTACGATTCGTGCACTTAGGTTTCTTGTATCAAAATGCAGAACCATTATCTGCATTATCAGTGTTAGGCTTAAGATTATAATGACTCTTACGACTTGCTTCTAATTGTACTGATAATGCAAACATTGTTGTTTGGCGGGAAAAATAGGTAGATAAAGGGATGGATGGGACCCATTCAGGCAGACTTTTCAGGCTGAACAGAGATCACCGGCAAAATGTTCTCACAATTTAATAAAAAAGATAGATACTACGATAGGTTTAATAAAATATTTGAAAATACAATTTGCGCGTTATCTTGTAAATATTTGCTAAATTTAACTTCGATATGGGGTAATGGTAGCCGCTCATATTCATTATGGATGTCATGTGGCATGATAAAAGGAGGCTTGTCGAGACAGCTGACCGTGTGTGAGGAAATTTTTGGAAGACGTCAAGCAAAATGGGCAGGGTCAAGCCAAAATAGGCGAGGTCAAACCTATATAGGCGTGGTTATGCCTATTTCTGCTATGGCAACTAATACTCCACTGCTATGCTACCATAATTCGGTGGGGAAGATGTCATAAACCGAAGCTTACACTGCGAGAATTTACATTTGCCGCCTGGACATATAGTAGTCTTACTATCCTCCTTGACCATGATCGATGATTTAGTAGATCAGGTAATTACAGCGCCATCTGCTCTCCGTGACCTTGTTAAGGGAACCTGGCCAGATTGGATCATGGTTATATGTTCAGTCACTTGAATGTGTTGGGTTCATCACGATGTTTTCTCTCATCGTAAGAGAGAGGTCCGGTACCTCGGGGTACGAGTCGGACCCCATAACCATTAGAACACCGAAGCTTCGAAGAATAGAGATAGAAGACTATACAATATTTATCATAAGTATTGTTTTGTAGGATCGAGAATTCCAAAGACCGGACGAAGTGAAGAATTAAGAGTAGGAATGCGGATTCTTCCAAATTAGTAACAATAATCATCTTGGCGTTAATTTCACGGTTGTGCTCAAGCGCACGAGGGCCCGGGAACTGCCATGACCATGACTCAGGAGTTGGCAGGCAGATTAGATAATTACAATGGAGCGACTGCATCTGACCTCCGTGACCCTGCTACCAGGGGAACCTTACCAGAATCGATCATGGTTACACATTCAGTCGTCTGCACCTACGGTATCGCACAAATAGAGCGATGAGTGGTCCGACAAGCGACGAGTGGCCTAAGTCACTTAGTGAACGGACGCTCACTTGTGCCCAAGTATAACATGTACTGCATAGTGTAAAGGATCGCTTTGATGAATTGGCATAAAAAGTTTCTGCATTAACATTTATCATCACAGCCAATAACAGTCCACTGCAGGACTTAGGCCCTCTCCCATGAGGTTATTGCCACAAACCCCACGCTTGGCAGGCGGGTTGGAGACACCGTGTTGAAATGGAAAACGCTGCTGCCCATTGTCCAGCCTACGGAGACTCCAGAATTTTCGCCTCGAAAACATTTGTCGCCTTTTACGATACTCACGAGTGTAAGAGGTTGGTGCTACTGTACGCTGCCGGACATCACACGACTAATTCCTTAACATTGGTGTAACAAAATGGTGCTGCCTATTTCCTGGTCTAGAGAGTTTCTGAGTGAAAGGTGTTGGTATTATTCAAAGACAACGACCACATTTACACTCTTGCGCAAATAACAAAACGCATTACCCTCTACGAAGCATAAAATAATAATATCATTTAATTCAATCAACAAACAAGATATGCTCTCGCCATAAATTCGCAGTGGCATTATCGGGAATCGGTAATAACCGTGCCTTCGGAATCGAATGTAGCACCATTTACTGCTGGGTTCGAAATATTAATGTACCAAAGTCGACTTGTTGTCTGTCTGCGCAATAAAGATGTGCAATTATGTTCTCCGTCGGATTATATCGGATTAACAGTCGGCGAGAGGAGGGTTAAGGCGATATATTTTACTTTGAGTTTATTCGAATAGATATTTCAGTAAATGTTTTGTCACTAAGACCTTTGACGTACTTAGCTGTATCGTGTACTAGCTGGACCGGGCGGCGTTTTCGTTCGCGTGGTGTCCTTCTCTCAAAACAATATGAAACTGTACCTCCATATAAATCTTCCTCTTGAATCATTCTTTCTATTGATGAGAACTCCGTTAAATATGTTGCGTAGTTTAAAATTTCTTAGCGCACATACATACTGGGACAGAAAGACGGCGGGAAGCGACTTTGTTTTACACTATTTAATGATTTTTGCTCTTGTGTTTTTTATACAACTAAAGTGGCAAACAAGCTTGCGAGCTGCCTTATGGTAAGTAGTTATTGCAGTCTAGGGACTTTTGCTATATCAGTGTCAGCCCCGTGTTGCCGACCCTGTAAATATCTTATTCACCTTTTCTTGAACCTCTAGACTCCTTTGTTCCTTTGCTTCCTTTCTTTGTGTTACTTATTATTCTTTCAAAGATATTAAAAAGAAAATTAAAGTAAATTTCTTAGTAGCAAAGGCTCTTTGTACTTTAAAAATTAGTTTACGGTAGCAGACTCTATCTAGCATAAGGATGTGACAATTACCGCCTTATGTATTACAGCCGCCAAGCAACAATATTTGCAATATTATGTTTTGAGGATAGCGAGATTTTCTGTTGTATATGTTCGAATCTGCGATTCACCAACCTGCCTGCCAACAGCGGACGTTCTAAGAAAAACCACATCTCACACCACAATTCACTACGTAGCTGTTCAAAACCATTTTCGTAATAATTTAACGCTTGACAAAACACATTTAAATTTTGACATCCTGCAATATAACATCGCAACCAGCAATTGCAAAGCATTAAAATCTACTCAGGGAAAATTTTCTCGTCATCTCGCCATCTGGCTAGCCGTGACACGAAAAAAAATCTGCAGAGAGAAAAAAAAATCCGCAAACTCACAAGCTTTCACTAGGTGTCTGAACCCGCGGGCCATCCCACCTCGCCACATATCCGTGCACTAAACTAGGCACATAAATTATTTCGTCCGCCACGCCAAGTGTAAGGAACTCCAAGGGAATTTATCACGCATGTCGCGGTCCAAGGTGTGGGAAAGTGAGGAGCAATTAAAATACAAAATTGTGGAAAACCTCCTAGTAATATTGAGTATATACAAGTTTTCTATTAATAATGATGATAAATAACGAAGGTTAGATAGCAGTCGCTCCACTGCATTTACCTGATCTGCCAAATCCTGGATCATGGCGGACCCTGGGCCCTCGTGCGCGAGAGCATAACCGGGACATTATTATTATTATTATTTTATATCATACGGTAGGCAAACAGGCAAGCGGGCCACCTGATGGAAAGTGGTCACCACTACCTATAGACGTTAGCAACACTAAGAGTATCGCTAATGTGCCCACCTCTATAACACGTTGCTCTGGCAGCAAAGAGGCAAATGCCCCTCCACTGCCAAAGCTAGGGTTCCCCAAATCCTCACCCCATGGAGCACTGGAGACCTTACTCACCGGCAGAAACACAATACTATTTAAAAGAGTATAGTTTAGCTGCGGTTTACATTAACGCCAAGATGACCTATGACGATGATGATGATTGTAGATCTATCTAACTTTTTTGTTTTACAATTTTAGGTACATTAAGAAAATCAGACTGAAATGGAGGTACATATACGTACAATAATTCACTCTGGATATCTTGGTAAATAAAGTAGACTTAGAAGTGTTTACACACAATGGCTATTTCTAAGACAGCTTAAAGTCGTCCGAGTTTCGTCGTCCGAGTTTAGAATAATCCGACGATTTTAAGTTATCACGTGGCATGAACACATACTAATTTTCATTGTATGTACTATATTTCGTATTTAGACTATTTAAGTGTTTATATGTGTATAGTTGGTGACATTTGAACACCATCTTGAACTTGACGTTCTATAGATCTGTATTTTCAGTCGTCTATGTTATTTCTTATCATAATTTAGATATAGCTGATTAGATAAAAACTACTGAGACAGAAATGCCATTTATATGTTAAATGTAGTAAAAAGGGTAATTAGTCTTAGCAACACTTATTTTACTCCTGGTAAACCCAAAGCTTTTGAGCCTTATCTTGCCGATGTCCATAGGCGGCGGCAACCACTTTCCATTAGGTGCTGCATGCCTGATTGTCTGCCATATTACATTAAAAAAACTCTATTTCTGGCGCACCTCATCAGCCACACATTACAACTTGCACCACACGCCGCGAAGAGAAATAGCAGCGAGTGCCGACAGCTATTTTGTATGAAGCGAGGGGATGGTTTAAAATATTACCGCTCTTGCACGGGGGGTGGTATTTTTTCACGCCAACATGTGACGTCGCTGGGTGCTTGTATAAGTGACGTGTCTACGGCTTTACGGCCACATACGTCTTCTTGTAATAGCGTGGGCGTATACTATTTGAATTCTTTATTTCTGTTTTGTTCTGGAAGAAAGTGTCCACGAGTTAGATGCCCTGTATGGCCTGACACATGGTGGAAGTGGGAGCTGAATTATGAACGTGCTGTGGGAACAAGCATGTGATTAATTGCTAGTGAATTAGCAGCTGTTTCTGTTGTTGGCAGGGCTGAGTGTCTCAAATTAAAAGTGAGAACTCGTGTTGTCTGGGTGTCTGTTTAAGTGCCTTTCTCTGAGACTATATCAAACAGATATCAATTTGATATTATATAAATTATTGAAGTCTATTGGCGTTTTAGAAGAATAAAACGTGTGTGTACCTATCTGAAGTCAACATAAGTAATGAGCTGTAAATTTTACAAGCATTTATGACAAATTTTGCAAGCCTAATTAGACCCACTTTCCGGTGTTCAATTGAACTGAAATTTGGTATACCTATAACTTGGATGACAATGCATTATTATGATGCCACGCAGCTGGTCTAATTATGGAGTTGGAAGGTGGTCATGTGAACTAATGAACGCAACAAGATAACTCTGTAGTGTTTGGGTTATTTGGTATGGTCTTGCTGAGTACTATACTAGGGTTTGGCATGCGGGCCTTCTAAGCAGGCTTCCTTCATTTGGTATTCCTGTTGGCTTTTGCACCTGGCTATCGGATTTTCTGAGTGGACGTTCAATCCGTGTAGTTATCGATGGCTACTCGTCTAATCTTGAGGCTATCGACGCGGGAGTTCCTCAGGGATCGGTACTGTCCGCGACTTTATTCCTGCTGCATATTAACGATCTGCTAACGATACCAGGTACCTTTGGGTACGCAGACGACAGCACAGTAACGGATAGATATCTGTCAGATGCAAAAGCCAATAGGGACGATATTCAGTATTCTCGAGAGGTTATGGTTGATCGTTTGAACAACGCTCTCAAGGCAGTCTCTGATTGGGGTGAAGCCAATCTGGTGACGTTCAACGCAACCAAAACTCAGGCGTGTTTGTTTTCCGCCAAAAGGAGTCCATTCCATCTTACTCCAACTTTTCGGGATGTTCCTGTGGAAATTACCGACAACCTACAGCTTCTAGGTGTTGAGCTTTCTACCAATCTCAACTTCGGTCAGTACATCGAATCCAAGGCAAAGATTGCAGCAAAAAAACTTGGTGTCCTCTCGAAGGTTAAGCGGTATTTCACTTCAAAGCAGTTGATTCAGTTATATCAAGCACAAGTCCGATCCTGCATGGAGTACTGCTGTCACCTCTGGGATGGATCAGCCAAATATCAACTGGCGGCTTTGGATTCGGTGGAAAAACGTGCAAAGAAGATGATTGGTGACCCACAGTTGATTGAAGCTAGGCTGCAGAGCCTTGAGCATCGGCGTAGGGTTGCGCGTCTGTCGGTCTTCTACAGGTTACATTTCGGTGAGTGTGCGAAGCAGCTGCACGACCTCATTCCGCCGTCCCCTTTCCGCCATCGGGAGACACGATCCGGGCGAGCGCTTCATCCTTATGTCGTGGAACTTCCAACTATCCGCACGAGCCGCTTTGGCTTGACTTTTATAATGCGTACGGCTAAGGAGTGGAACGCGTTGCCTGCGAGTGTGTTCCCTGATCAATATAATCTGGATGCCTTCAAGGCTAGAGTGAATAGGCTGTTCCAAGACGGGCATGCTCCATCTTCGGCCGCATCGTCACTTACCAACAGGTGAGATGGCGGTCAAATGCCTGTCTTGTTTAATATAAAAAAAAAAAAAAAAAAAAAAAAAATACTCCTAGGTGACAGTCAAGGTCTGATGATGATGATGGAAGGTGGCCATAGGAACTACAGAACACAACACGATAAACCCATTGTGTTTGGGCTCTTTAGAAATGTCTTGATTAGTTATATACCCCTATGATATTCTATTTGTTATGAAAGAATGACTTTCATTTGAGAACTTATTAAATACTCAAGGTGCGAGTCTCGCCTACCTAAAGTCAAAATATATAATTTAAGTACATTTCATTTTGAACATTCAGCTTACGAATCTTATTCGCAGTTGTATTACTATACGAGTATGTATGCTCACTAATCTCAACAGGCATTTGCCCACATCGCCGCGATCACCCCGGTGTTACCCCACACTGCTGTGGTGATAAATCTGGCGCATCGCATAAATATCGCTCGCGGAATCACTTTGGCGTAGATAAGGCGAGGTCGGTCTGGCCTTATGACTACATGTACCGTGTAGTATAGGGTTGAAGGAGTACTTTTCCGTTCCATTCAGATACAATACAAGCAAGGGTGTATAAGTCCATATAAGAGAGAATCACTCCTGATATCATCGTCATTGAGAGTTACGTCGTTTGGGCTTGATGAAAATACCGTTTAAGGTGTTGGAAATGTTGGAATTACTGAGCATGCGCGACACCACAGTAATTCGTTGTCTACAGTTTTGCGTTTCCTCCAGTCGGAGATATACTACAAAAAATACTAGTCGTAGTAAAAGTCCGGCACAGTAGAATAGCACCATCCCTTCTCACTCGTGGGCGTCGTACAAGGCGACTAATGTTTTCGAGGCATAAGATCTAAAGTCTCCGTGGGTCAGAAAATGGGCAGCAGCGTTTTCCATTGTTATATGTACAACACTGCGATCTCCAACCCGCCTGCCAAGCTTGGAGATTATGGCAATAAACTTCCCTTTTGTGGGAGAGGCCCTAAGTCCTGTTACGGACTGTGATAATGATCAACACTCCAAAACAAGCGGCCGGCATAATATAAAGAACATCAGTATGACCACCATAAAAAAGTGACTTTTATCCGTCTTTCACATTTATTTGGCCTATTACTTCACTTATTACCCTTAGGTATAAATAATTACCCTTATTACGCTAAACGCTCACACGAACAGCTCCATCTACAAAAGCAGCCACACAACAGCGTCCATCAAACTCGCCTACCCGAACCCTGGCCGAAACCATAGCGAAACGCATATCTGTGAGTTATTCCGCTCGGATGAAATATGCGGCAATTTCTTTGAATAATACATGGCCCATATTTCAGCTACGCGCTACGGGCTACGCGGCCTACGCCGTAGCAGATATATCGTCTGTGGGGTGTCGTGTTGTCCGCGACGTTTTTTATTTGCGCATTTTCCTGACGTATGCCGATTGCCGTGCGTTATTGGATTTGACGTGATGAGTGGTATGGGGACGGTTTTAATTGAAAGTGATATTTAGTAGGTATTTTACGTACCTCATTTCTATTTCCTAACTACTACCTATTATATAAGCGACACTTACGTTATATTGGATTATTTATAACTAAAATTAGATTATCGAATATACTCTCAGAGGCGAGTAACGTATTATTAGCGCCCCTGGTATTGCTGGTGTCCATAGGCGGCCATGATCACTTTCCATCACGTAGCATCACTTTCCTGTTCCTGTCTGCCGTATCAAATAAAAAATAGTAGTTTATGCAACTGTCATATAAACGGGGGTATTAAAACATCAGTGTCTGTTTATCTGATAATAGTTTGACACTCATGTTTTAATACTTAAATATATGCAGTTGCATACACTACTTTATCTACATTCATATTTTCATGATAAAATTTCGTACCTATAATTATCTCAACTTTGCTGGAAGTAACTGCGAGTCAGTTCTGTTGTATCTACGCGTCGAGCATATCAAGCGGCGGGAAATTCCCTTCACTACTTATTATTAATTTTAATTTGCTTCAAACAAAAAAAAACATTCATATTTGCATATATGTTGCAAATATGAATATTATAGTGTTGCATAATGATTAAAAAGTTATTTTTCGATACAGCTGTAATGAAAATAGTATGGGAAATGCTGTATCGAAAAGTAATTTTTAAAAATTTCATAGACTGGCGTGAAAAAAGTGTATCTTTAAACAACTGTTTTCGAATATGTAATTGGAACATTACGCTATGAGTGTAGATCAATATTTTTATCTTTACCTAGCCGTTCTCAGCTGCTGTCACCAGCGCACTGTTCGGATCTTTATTTTTTAATAGGCTAGCTAGGCATTTGACCGCCATCTTACCTGGTGGAAAGTGACGATGCAGCTGAAGATGAAGCATGCCTGTCTAATAGCAGCCTATTCACTCTAGCCTTGAAGGAGTCCAGATTATAAACAATCAACTTTCACATAAAAAGTAACTTATGTCACTTGAAAATAGTGTAGCTTAAAATTAGTGAAATACTTTTAAAATAGGCTCAGTTGTTGTTGAGTGTATATTAATTTCACTACAAACAAACAAAATAACATACAAATCTTTTCGACTAGCGACCTGCTTCGGCTTCGTATGGGTATTCTCTGGATTTCTCTATTATAATACACAATATAAACTTTCCGGAAGAAATTATCTAAATAACTGTAAAAACAGTATCGGTTGCGGGATTTTACATAGAGACAGACAAAGAACAACAGATGCAAAGAACGACATTATTTTATTCTATGTAAAGATTTATTGAGATAAATTATTTCCATTATATTTATAAAAAGCACTTAGCAAGCTCTTTTTATTGAAAATTTTAATTCTTAAATAACCTTTTAAAATGTAATAACAAAGTAGGCGAGGACACTACTATAATATTGAAACCTAAATAAACAACAGCATCGACGTTAAATTACACTTTCACACCGATCGAAAACGGATAAAGAAAACAACCGGCGATAATTACACCATTATAAATTGGGATTGTGTATAAAAACGTATCACCTGCCTGTTTTTGTAGCACGAAACATGTGCCATTTTTTGTGCCAGCCATGGCAGGCGACAAAGAGATACTATAGCATGGCAATTTATCACTGGCTGGCCTTTGAGAACATAACATATGGCCACATTATAACATAATAGGAGAGTGTACTACACATTCATCATGTTTTAAGTTACAATTTTATGCTTACAGTCACGCCTAGCCCTATTCCGTTGTCAATAGAATTGAAATTAGCGTGTCAGATTTCTTCAGTGTTGTTGCGAATTAATGAAACGTGTCTCTATAAATTGTGATCTTTTAAATAGTTTGTATTCATTGTTGGGATTTGAGTTTGTAAAGATTTGTGAATGCAAAAAAATTGAAGTCTCATTAGTCGGATGTTATAAGCTTTTGTGAAGGGTGATGAATTGTCACGTTGTTTTTCTGCGAGTTGCACTGAACAGTCATGGCATTTAATTCATACTACATAGTTATTACATTTAAATAAATCTATGTTAAAAAAGTAACATAAATATCGAATGAAAAAATGTATAAGTATATTTTTTAATATACAGAATTACAAATAGAAAATGGAATCCAAATCGCTGCCTTGCGGAAGTATACTCGGGATGCTGTCGGCGTTATCTCTTTAACTGGCTAAATTTAAGCGTTGTTCGAGGTATGCGCCAGCTGGTGGGTCGTCCCCACCAAACGGACAGATATCCTGGACTACCATTCGCGCACTTGGCCCCCAGTCTCCCAACCTATCGTCTCAACCCCAAATGGCGCAAATAGTATCTCTGGCCAAGGGATTCATATTTGCGCCGTTTGAGGTCTTCTGCCTCTGACGCTGCCGTGTTAAGGTGAGCCATACTTATACACTTTGAGACGATGCCATGTCAGCCCAGTGATAAGAATGGTCTTCTCACTTGTTGATGAAGCTGATTTAATTACCACCCAGGCAGCTTCTGTGGATCTTTTATGATTCATGGTCTCGTGCATACATTTAATTAAGCACGTTTTTGTTGTAAATGGAAGCATAGTTAGAACACTTGCAATTAATAATTTATAATACTATGTTTGTTTAAAACGCTCAATAGATGCATTTAACCACTTAAGGTCTATAATTTAATGCATATTGCATCCTACAATTTAATAAATAGCTTGAAACTCAATGATGCGTCGCAAGAGCTGGTGCTTAGGGACAAGCAGTCTTCATAAAACTATCATATCCATCCAGATGGTTTCCTCAGGATTGATAGTCTACATCTCTCCCGGAGTATCATAAGTTGAAAAACTTATGATACTCCGGGAGAGATGTAGACTATACAAATTTACCAAACGTCCTCGTTTGTCTCCTCGACAGTCCACCTTTTTTATGTTTACCTGTAGAGAAACAGGCACGCGGGTGACCTGATGGAAAATGGTCACCAGTGCCCTTAGGACATTAGCAACACCAAAGTTATCACCTATGGATTGCCCAGCTCTAAAATGCCGGACAAGTAGCGCTACCCCATGGAGCACTGAATACCTTACTCGCCTTACTGATGGCAAGTAGCAACTGTCGCCCGTTACATCCCCGATTCTTGGGTAGGATGTGCTTAAGTTTCAAATAATAAAAATGCAGAACCGTAGGTAGGTGTGATTTGATAATGTAAGGAGTATGTTGTTAGGAAAAAGTTGATATTCCTCATACATAACTTTAGACCCGCTACGTTATCCTTTAAACCGGAGTATAACAACGCCAGCATTATTACTTTGCAGCAAAAATAGATAAGGCGTTGGTACCCATCCTGACTCAGGCCTGACAGAGTCTTACTACCAGTAACTTTTTCTTCTACTTATCACATAGACATGATCCTCAACATCGATGGCCCGACAGATAAAAGAGAGCCGCATTAGAGACACCATATGCCATAACACGTATGTTATTTCATAAAATGTGTCAAACCGACGCCGAGGCCAGCACCGCATTAGGGCGCATGTCTCTTAAAACTCGTAAAGGCCCTCATAAGTTTGAGTTACGACCGGCGAGACTCAACAGCAAGGCAGTTGATAGAAACAGGAAGAAACGCTGAAATTAGGAATGTCGGATTAGTTCGCACTCACTCAGTGACACTGACTCTCGGTGTTTCTTTGAAATGTAGATTTTATGGTTCATTACATAGGTATTTCCATTAGGGTCTTCCTAGTATTGTCATCACAGGCAGTAATAGGCAACATCTCAACGCTTGCGATCCTCAATTCGCATAGCATTTGGATTGGGGATCGCAAAATTGAAAGTTTACGACAGAAAACTCTGTTACACTTTTTCTAGTGTGCAGAGATTTTAGTGAGACATCGTGTCAGACATTTTAAACCGCCTATATTTTTATGATGTTCACTACGCAAACCTATAGGCAAGCAGACATTTGATGGGAAGTTGTTACCGCCGCCTAAGGATATCAGCAACACCAGAGGCGGGCGTCTTAATAATATTTCATAAGTACCAAAAAAATATTTTATTACTTGTAATATTTATTATTATTATTATTATCATTAAGCAGGCAAGCAGTTGTCAAAACAACTGATAGATGCCTGTATCTAGCTCTTCTCTACTCATTATTAATCTGTATTCAAATGTTTGTCGAGTCTGTTTTTGAATTGGTTAGTATTTTCCGCTGTCACCACGGATTCAGGCAACTTATTCCAGGCATTCACGACTCGGTTGGTTAAAAAATGTCTGTGCGGATTGTTGAAGAAGAAACAAGTGTCGAGTTTCAGAGAATGGCCTCGTAGGTGGTGGTTCTTGTTCTGCAGAAATAACTTTTCAAAATCGTGGATGTCGTAATGTCCATTGAGAATCTTGAAAGTTTCGATCAGGTCACCACGCTCTCTGCGTTTCTTCAACGTTGTCAGCTTTAGTTTCTTCAATCTCTCCTCATAAGGTATTCTCTTCAGCTGTCTTGGCACCTTTGTGAAACTACGTTGTACTTTTTCAAGTATTTCCTCATCCTTTACAAAATATGGACACTAGATCTGAAAAGCATACTCTAACAGTGGCCTTATATATGATTTGAAGCCTCTCATCATCATCTCTGGTGTCAACATTCCAAAAGCTTTCTTTATTATATAAATCAAACTCTTCGCTTTCTTGGCTATGCTTGACACGTGTTCTCCCCATTTTAGATCCTCTGTGATGTACACTCCCAAATCGACTTGTTCCTTTACTTCACGCAGTTGTATGTCATTAAGCTTGTACGTTAGGTGAGGATTCTTCTTTCCAATGTGCAGTATTGTATATTTGTCAGCATTTAGACTTATGAGCCATTCCTTTGACCAGTTGCTGATCCTATTCAAGTCTGCTTGGAGCTGGTCCACGAGTGGGTTTGCAAACACCTTGGTATCGTCAGAAAAGAGGCCCATGTTACTGTACACGTAGTGTGGCAGGTAGAATGTGTATAAAATATATAGCATAGGTCCCAAGATCGAGCCCTGTGGCACCCCACTTGTTATACGTCTCTCTTCCGACATCACCTCGCCCACTCTCACTTGAAAGGTTCGCTCACGAAGGAATGCCTCGATCCACTTCAGAAGTTTCCCTCGTATCCCAATAAATTCAAGTTTGTGCAGCAATCTTATAGTAGGAACTTTGTCGAAAGCTTTTTCGTAGTCCAAGTATATTACATCGACAGGTTCGCTTTGGTTGAAGTTCGAGGTCCATGATGACAAGGCTGACATAAGGTTTGATACCGTAGACCGATGGGGGCAGAATCCATGTTGATGATTGCTTACTATCTTATTCTTGGAAATGAATTTTCTAATCTACTTTTTATTTGTAGTCAGTCTGTTTCTACATTCACACTACTGCCTTTTGATTGATAACCGGCTACTTTAAAATGATATCATCATCTTGGCGTTAATGTTCCAGTTATGTTTTCGCGTACGAGGGCCCGGGGTCCGCCTTTACCATGATCCAGGATTTCGTAGATTAATTAATTACGGTGGAGCGACTGCCATCTGACTTTGCTACAAGGGGAACCTGACCAGATTGGATCATGGTTACACATTCAGTCGCCTGAATCTGCAGGTTTCATCATTATATTTTCCATCACCGTAAAAGCATCGGTTAGCATAAATATTCAATTAATGTACTTAACTCAGAAAAGAAACATTGGTACATGGCCGCAGCGGGATTTCAACCCGGTATCTCTCGCTTACGAGTTGGACACTGTAACCACTCGGCTACCGACGCTCCAATAACGAGCTACAATCCTAGTATGACGGAAGCTGCCCTTACTAGATTTTAATATTCCCCTTTTAACAAAATTACTGAGCCCACAGTGAGGATCCTCACATCTCCGAAGCTTCTGATCTCAGCCAGTAATGAATTCAGTAGCGGTATATTTCAATTTGGCACCGCGGGCTCCCGCTGTATTTTTACGGGCGACACCCTTTTTCGGTAATGTGCTTTTTGTCGGCGATTTTATTATAATTTGTGACGTTGGCACGCCGTATTAGCATGTTTGCCCGTAATGTGACACAGTTTTGAATGGGTGCGGGTTCCTTTTCTATCCTTTTTGAGTTTTTCAAAGTCTGCCACAAATTTATGATTACTATTGTAGCTTTCTTTTACGTAAGTCGTGTAATAAGTGACTTAATTGGAAATCTAAATTAATTCCTTCTTCCAACAGACGGCGAAAAAACTCATCAAAATTTAGACTTCGATTAAAAAGTTCAAGGAAGTATCACGTAGGGACTCGAGGGACCACATTCGCGGACGAATGGAATAAGGTGTTCAACGCAATAACGTCATAAAACTCCGCGCCGTACGGTGGGCACAAAGAGACACGGCCCTCATCACCATAAAGAGCGTTCAAGGCGCACTCTGGGCTAATTCAGTGCCGTCATTTAGCGCACAATTGTGATATACAGGGTGCTTCATTACTCCCAGGCCGTAACCGGGCCGTATCTCAGTGTTACGGCCTCTTTACGGCCGCCGCCAGCGGGACGTCTTTGCGGGGCCTTTGACTTTTTCAATTGTTACCGACTAATGTTTCGCCGCGGAGCCTTTGGTGAGCGGCGAACGATTTTATCTAACTGCTCTGTGAAGCCTGAAGAGTTTGCTTGGATGCATGCTACAGTCTTATCTCTTTCCTGCGTTAAGAAACAACACTTGTGTTGTTGTGGTCGGGTTTGAAGGAGTAGTCAATGTAATCATAGTCGTAATTATGAGGTGTGGTAGATTAGATATCAACAGTGTAATAATGTACCTGCAGTTCATAGTTCATAGTTACATAAAAGTTAAGTGCATGAATCGTAGAAGATGAGTGTTTCTGATGAAAAGTCGCAAGCTGTCTGTCTGCCATAAGAATTAGATTTTACATTTAGATACTTGGGATGTATGTAACAAAAACGTGGTTCCATAGCAGGTATTTTTAATACGAAAACTAATAACGCGTAAAATACAACACAAAAAAGAAAGGAAAACATAGCAACATCTCGAAGGAGCAATCCCCGTCAGATTGACGACACCGTATGTGGAAGTAATTTAATACCGTCACACGTCACAGCCCAAAATCGTCATAAAACACGTTTTTATCCAGCCCGGGGCCATGTCTATTGACAATATTTATTTACGGCAATAAATTCCACTGGCGAGGATCCGTATCGCACCCCACAAGCCGGCACAAAGGCGGCCGTACATCATCACCGGGGAAAAACTAAACACACCACGACACTGCTTATTTATTTATGAGCTCAATTCAAGCTGAAAGCCCCTCGACAAGCACAATATTGAGCGATCGATATCAGCTCATTTCGCTGAGCGGCGGACAAAGGGACGCGTCAAAAAAACCGGTCCAAGTGTCATCTAGCTTGTGACAGACGACAGCTGCGGGCCTCGCCACAATACAGGCGATATCGATTCATCAAATCTACTACAAAGCCTCTCTTCGGGGCGTTTACCCTCCGCTTCGCGACACAGAGCAGCGACAACGATATCTAAAATTTGTAGTTCTGGTGTGTTGTAGTGGAAATTTAAAGAATGTTACCCAGTCTGTGCACGATAAGGACCCCTGTCGGTGGTCGTGCGAAGGACAGACAGCCGTGGCAAATCGACAATGGTAGTGATTTAAAAGGGAAATAAATAGGGTAAAAGCCGTGAAGAGTTCGCAATAACAAACAAGCATTTCACGCTCGGGTATTCGCTGAGGTATTTGTGGCAAATTTGATACGGGCATCCGGTACGGAGGGGCCCACATTGAATAGTCTTAATAGGATTCTATTGTTAATTTTGACATCCGAAAATAAACTGACCCGATTTTTGGTTTATTGTGTTTAGTCGAATTTAATTTTGGTTGATTAGACAGCTGAATTGGATAAATAGACTGTGCTAAATGGTTGTGTAATATAAATTCTAAATTGGAAGAAAAAGGTTTTGGTGGTTGAATAACGAAGGTAAATACTTAAACATTTTTAATTTGATAATTTTTTTATTGTGATGATACAAACAACACAGATAACATTTAAAAACTATCCCATGGTAAACATAGCCAGGTACCTATGGGAAAAAGAAGTGATGGCTTGGGTGCCAACAAACTCACCACCAAATACGCCGAAGATCTAGCAATGTGGACAAGAACAAGTATGATTTTGGGCTCTTGCGCAATATGCGAGAGCACAACATATGTCAATGATGACATAATTTAAAATCTATCCAATAACACATTACATTGCCATACGGAAGGAATTAAAACAATATGCAATAGTCAACGATCAAACCGAACTCTGGGCGACAAACAAACAAATCAATCAAAATGAAAAGGACGTTACACAAAAGTGCACCATAAATATAAAAAGCGACAACCTCACACGCCGTCCGCGCCGGACAAAGACGCCGCGCCCGCGACGGGCTATTGTCCGCACCAATCGTGACAGACAGACAGACACGACGAGCTTCCTGAGCTTTCAAAACGAGGGAATTGTGTAAACACTTCTATGAACGCAAGTGGCCCCGTCACGGGGTAAAAAGTCTCAACTACTTTACGATACGCGTCGAAGGAAAACGGACCGTAAGTTCGATCCAATAAGATGCAATTCGTATCAGACAAGGAAATGATGTAAGACATTTTTCTCTGTAAAAGGGAACGGGTAATGGATTGGCCGATTGCGGGAAAAGTGTCGGTGGGTGGCCACACGGCGCGCCGTCGGCATCCTTTTCAAGAAATTTGCACCAAAGCCCTGTGACCATTAAAACGCCAGTTATTAAATTGCACAGACGCACTCGTCCGTTGGTGAATAGAATATGATAATTTATCACGGGAACGACACTATGGCGAAGTCGTATACAAGTTTCTTTACGATCTGCGACTAAATCGTGGTGCGTGTTCGTTTATATAACGGATTAACGATATCATCGTGTAGGTCTAGCATAAACCTTTAATTGATCGCATCAAATTACTTGCACCAGACGACAATTCCAGCCGATCAAAAGAAACCGATTTCCTGTAACTAACAACGATCGTTTATTCGCATTGTCCGTTATCTAAGTGATAAAACTTCACCATAAAACGCGTTAACTGATAGTTGTTAGAATAGATTAGTGATGTTTACTACGAGGTAAAACTTAGCTAGAACTATAGGTACACGAATATCGCCCAGACACGCCCGGGTTTTCCCCAAAAATATATTGTTTCCTACTTGAAGAGCAGAGTGATAGTCGAAACAACTACTACAGCGCCGCCGTAGGAAGGTCACAAGGATCAGAAGTAGGCATCGACAGATAACAACAACATTGGTGTATTTTTCTATCGATAGTTTTATTACTATGGAAGGAGTCATTTGAGAACGGCGGTCTGAAACTAAATGTGGCGAAGACAGAGTTTATGGCCTGCAATAGTACAGATCCCCCACCCGTTCGCATATGACAAGATGTGGTCAAGCGCAGGGATCAGCTCAGATACCATACCTGAGATCTGTGCCTGTGATCTGGGACTTAGCGCAAAGGGGGACACCAACAAACCTTATGATCTCAAAACCCGAATATTCGCGGCTTGGACTAAATCGCGGGATGTCAAGTGTGTCATTTGTGACCGCAAACTTAAAGGTACAAGTCTATAAGATCTACAAAAGCGAAACAAACAAGAGCTGCGCGTAACGGAAATCAATATGCTGCTGTGAACGTGTGGAGTTTCAGGCAAACATCGCCGCAATCGTCGTCGTGTCATATCTACATCGCGATTTGCGTCCGTGACATAGAAGATAAGCTGGCCAGTGGCTGACCACGTCTCGTGCAGATTTGCAAATTACGGAGGGATAAAATCGAGGCCGACCCAAGAAGGCATCATCCTTATGCCGTCAATCATCTAGCTACCTTTATAATGCGTAAGACTACGGAATTTAACACGTTGCCGGAGAGTGCGTTCCCTGATCATTATAATCTAGACGCCTTTAAGGCTACAGTGATTAGGCTGTTCCTAGACAGGCATGCTCCATCTTCAGTCGCATCGTCACTTACTACCAGATGAGAGGGCCGTCAAATTCCTGGCTAGTCTAATAAAAAACCTTTCAAATGCGCACGGCTAAAGAGTGGAATGCTTTGAATTAACTAATGTGTTCCTGGAATAATACAACGGATGCTTTCAATGCCAGAGTTAATAGGCTGTTTCTAGACAGACATTCACTACCTTTGACCGCATCGTCGCTTACATCAGGTGAGATGATGGTGCCTGCCTAATATATAGTAAAAAACACTATCGATAATTGCAGCACACTAGTATTACAGGGACGTGACTTTCAAAAACCTATGTTTAAATTTAGCATTCTGACGTAAGAAAATTACCATTACAATGTTATTTTTATTTAAAAAGTATTTATTCTAATTTGGTTAAAATTAGAGTTGCGCCTAGTGCCTCGGTATTCTGCATACCTATTAGCGTTTTTTGCAAGCTTTTATTTAGTTTTAATGTCCCCATGTCTATTCGTAATAAAGTCTTGCAAGTTAAATTTGACCCATTTGTCGGTTTCCGATTAAGCTGAATGTACATTAGTTGGATGCTAACCGATACTCAATATATTGTTAAATTAAACATTACATTAAATTAATTCAAAGAAGTTAGAATTTTCGTTAAATATTCGTTTTAAATACATGTGGAATAAATATGAATTCGTAATATAAAATAAGTATTTAAAGGATACAATCATTTTGGTTTTAAAAACTGAAAAAGTAAGGTATTATCCCGTAGAGCAAACAATTTCAACATTTTTACTATGAAGTCAAATCTATAGATACGCCGGTAAGGTTGTTCCTACGCACAGTAGCTTGCAAATGTAACCTTTGGGTGTACAGATTTGACGTCATAGAAAAAAAAAGTTAGGAATTATTTACTGTATCGGAAAACATTTTTTTTTGTCTGGCAGTTTTAGAATTTAGAACCGTGAATGATTAACAAACAATGATTTTTCTATAAAAGAGGAAAGCAAACAACAAGCGGGTTACCTGACAGTACGTGATAGGCTTTATCGCGCGTGACAAAACTATGTGTCTCGTTTCATCATACAGTAGAAACCCACTGCCACTGCTGGGCATAGGCCTCCCCCAGAGATCTCCACACAGGCCGGTCCTAAGCCTTCCGTATCCAGCTGGTACCTGCGATCTTTACCAGGTCTCTCGTTTAGTTCAACGCAAATAGAAAGAGCCAGTAGTTATGTCGCTCTCTCGCGCGCGACAAAGGCCGTCGCAGGAGGTAGCAAATTTTGAATTTTACTTTACTTTGTACTAGCATCTGGCCACCGTCTCACATGGCGGTAAGTGACGATGCAGCCAAGGATGGAAGGAACATAATAATATGCTTCTAGAAACAGACTATTCACTCTGCCATTGAAGGAGCCCAGATTGTATTTTTCAAGAAACATTTGTCAGCAAAGCGTTCCATTCCCTATCCGGACGCATTAGAAAATATTAGAATTTAACTCTCTTCGCCTCTTATAATATTTGTATTGGCAACACAATTAATTTTGTCTCGGTCCTTCATCGGAACTCTCGCTCTCCCTCTTCTGTCTACGTCTGGGATAATGGCCGCTTTGCTTATTTGATATCTGTTTTTAAGTCAATATGAATCCTAAGACATTATGTAAATTTGGACTTGGGCGAATAAATGCTATCGCATTTTTATTTACAAGTGCTTGTAGATCCTCGCAGTCCTAAATGAAAACACAGATTCTGAGCCAACTATTTTAATTCTATGAGGTTGTTATTGCTTTACAAATCACCCGGTATACATACATAATGAATGAATGAATCAATGAATGAACACTTTATTGCATAAATACCGGATACGGTCGGTACATATCGGTAGCAACAGAGAAAACAACAGTTTAAAGCCATTTCTTCTAAGCTGCTTATCTAGCTATCTATAGCGAACTATCAATACATAGCATTCTAAAGCCCTTCCTTCTGCTTCTACCGTAGTCAGGTAAAACGCTCACTCACTCCACTTACACAACCCAATCCAAAGAAGAAACAGAAAAACAAATACACATAACAATAAAGCGAGATGCGTCAACACATTTATTTGTCACATTACACTGCTCAAACACCGCATTAAGGGGCAGTTACGACTGGCGGTGGGACATATTTTATTTTTATTGACGCTACACCGCTCGCCGGCAATCCCGTAATGACTTGGGAGCACCCCCCCTTAACGGAAGACGAGGTCTCCCCCTTAACAGAGCACCGATAAACGTCTCCGCGTAGGGACAAGATGGCTCCTATAAAAATATAGGAATATTCTCGTCGACACTCTACTATGTTTTATGTGCATTTATAGCTTTTTAACGCGTGTATAAGATATTTATTATTTACAATCGGATAAGTATTGTCGTGTTGCTATCGTATAGGCTTGGTATTAGCGCCACCTTAAATTTTTTTATAGCCTAGGGAGGCACACGGACGGTTGGTCCACCTGATGGAAAGTGGCCACCGTCGTCCAGGACATCTGCAACCTAGGGGAGTCGGTGAGGTGCCGGCCTTCATAAGTGTTGACCACGATTTACTGTTAAAAATAGTCTTCATTGAACAGGCAGTATTTCTGGACACTCCGAAAATCATTTGTTTTCACACTTTAACTTCACAAGTTAGGTACGAGACAACGTGGATGAAAATCCTACACCATACAGATAATGTATCGCCTATGTTTAGACATAGGCACAAATGAATAGACATGCCATAAAACAGATGGGTCGAATTCTGTTTTTACTTCAATTGGAGTATTTTTTTATTAAAAACGCTTAAATAGGTTTGATAGCTAGGTTACCCCAAAACTAAAGGACAAACAGCTTCACACAAATAAAGTAGGCAGAGCAGCAAATAGGCACCCACATTTTCATACTTAAACCTTACATATATTTTAAAAGGCTTAACTGAGAAATAAACTATCGCTCGTATAAAAAAATAAAACACAACCCGTCCACTTTATCTGTAAATATTTTAAAAATTATGGTCAGCACTCTATCCAACTGTCACAGCTGTATCGCGCGTCGTAATTCAAAGTGGGTTCTTTTTGTTCCCTTTTTTCCAGTTTAATATGACAGGGAGCGAAGATGTTACGAGTTTCCAGACTAAATTGAGTCGTCGGCATTCATATTTTAGAAGTGTGGGTTATTAAATAATTTCTTTTAGATTTTTTGGATGTAAAAATGAAAACTGGAATTAGAATTCCGTGAGAAGCTCTAGCTTTGTAAAGCAGAAAGTATAATTTTACACCGAAACATTGAATACATAAGATACCGAGCAGAAATTTAAATGATTAATTTTTACGGGTCTGGTAAGTAGGTAAGAAATTTAAAAAAAATATATATAAGTAGTTTAATTTATGCACGCAAAACCACTTTTTGTTTGTGTATACTCACAGTCACATGCACACATTGACAACCAAACTACGCCTTGGCAACATTCACTAAGTACACACACATATTTACGAAACCAGCCTCACCTCAACCATCTAGAACCTCGCAGACTAGATAAGCTAACCGACAGAAAAATCAGTGTCGAAATTGAGAAAACCGCATCCAAATTAGTCTATTCGTACGATGCCACAGACAGATACACAAAGCCACACAGAAACACACGTGAAAATAAGTTTAAATTTTAGGGGTGTTATAAGAACACCCCTATTTTTCGTCGAAGGTTCTGTAGTTTAGCAAATATTTGAGTTTAAGTAAACTTGGTCTTGAGTTATCTGATTTTTTTTGTCGGTTTATACACAAGTAATTCAAATCACCCAAATGCTACGGATTTGTCGGCGGAGTAATTTCCGACATGTTATCTGTGACAATAACTTGGACAACCCCTTGCGTGTCGGCGGGCCATCAATTAACCTAATCTAATCCTCGCGGACGACTTTCAATAAATTATTCCTAAGTGAAACATAAACGATAATGTCCACCGATCAAAGGACTTTACGATTGTCCACTGCCCTACCGGTTATTAGGGGCAAATCCTATGACATTATCTACAGACACACAAAAGTGGCCCAAGTTCCCTTGGTATTAAGGTGGAAATTCCCTCAACTAGTGGAGTGGGAGATGTGGCATTTTAGCCGAAATAGGGATGGGAACAACTCCATCCATCATCGGTAAGTGATCGATGAGGGCTGCCCAAATATTTGAATTATTTGATATTTGAACGCGGTGCGGGAGTCGTTGCCACTGTTCGATAAAGTTTTATTGATTTGTTTTTTAAGTAAATATCGCTGAGGTGATAGCCTGGCTTCGGTAATTATATGAGGCAATTTAACTTACTCTATGAAATAACTCTGAATCGGGTGAACTTGCTAACAATAATTATATTTAAACTGTGAATTTTATGTGAAGTAATTATCCACTTTTTCCTTTAAATTTGATTTATTTTTTACTTACAATCGAATTTACTTGCTCACATTTGTAATGTTTACAGATAGGAATGTTAGTACAACGTATAAATGAGGAATTGCATTGAAAAACAACGTCATTGAATTTAATCCACCACCTAAGTCCCATATTCAGAATAAGTTCAAACCAAACAACCCTAATTCATTCATAATGCAGTGGGGCGAAGCTTAGGGATTTTATCATGGCTGTCATATTTCAGTGTCGCGCAAAGCAAACACAACATGGCTGATCGCTCGCCACCTGACAGTTGCCGCACTGCGGTCGTGGTTGTCCTCAGACAAATTAACCGGAACCAAAGTGCTTATGCTGCAAATTGATTTATTTTATTTAAAAATAAAATTGAGATAATTATTAACTATGTGATATGAATAATTAATAGACTTTGAACAAAATGCTTCTACACCGACATTAAAGTAGTGTAGTTGCAGTCAGGCAATTTCTTTGCAGGTTTACAAACAAGTTTCACAAGTGTGTTCAAGTGTTTCAGAGTGTTTGAGTTTGCTTGTAACAGTGTTTGAACATTGCGAAAATACGCTGTATTGTAAAAATGATTATTGAGTTTTGTTCTCTATTTAGTCTTTACTATATTATGATCTTTATCTTGTGCCAGTGCGTAAATTTAATAAATTTATTTTACTTTACTTTACTTTAAAATACTAATTTCAACAACAATTAGAATTTAACATCAACGATGAAAATAAATTTTAAGACTGAGACTCAAAACCAAATTAATTAGCACATCACTATTCTTAAACAAACAGAGGAGTGTTCGTAAATACGCATCCATCACCTTGCCAATATTTGTACTGCGTTTAGTTTTATCAGAATTGCCCATTCCACTTCCAAGCTGTTTAACATTTACTATTTACCCATTTTTAGATAGCAGTGTATGCTTTCAGATACGTGTATTTGCTATCATAGCATTACTCATTTATATTGTACTTAAGTTTTTACTGTCATGTTTTTCAGGTAACCTTTAGTTATATAATAAAAATGTGTTTTATCAAAACACAATTTTTTAGATAAACACTGACGATGTAAAAATAAGTTTTATTCTGCATAGGTAGGTACTTTAAAACAAATACGGAAACGGTATAGTTTCGCAGGATTACTCAGCCAATTTATGGATAGCGATAACTAGCGCCCGAAAATAACTAATTTCTATACTTCTATACCTACTAATATTATAAAGAATAATTGTTTGTGAGATTGTGAGTTTGTTTGTAGGGTTTGTAGTTTGTCTCCGGAACTACTGAACCAATTTTGAAAATTCTCTTACTAATAGGAAACTACATTATCCTCGAGTGACATAAGTTTAATTTTTAATCCCGAAAAAAAAATAGGGTCTCGCGGGATAGACAAATGTTTACAGAAATCCGAACTGCTACAGAAAACCACGCCGACTGCAAATAACACATAAAATGGAACTCATTTTATGCGTTAAATACTCAAAAACAAAAAACCAACAGCACCAAAACCTCCAAGACCCAAACTGACAGCGCCGAGAAATAAAACCGCTGCACTCAATCAGTCCCGGCCTCTTGGCATCCTTACTCCTCCCTCCCCTCCCCCTCCCCTCCCCCTTGACGATGAATGATGAGCCGCCGCCGAGTGATTAACGACTCCGCCATTCATCATAACGCCGTAACCTCCGAACCTCCGAACCTCCGCGGGTTGAAATATTGCGAACTTGGCCCCCAACACTGCCTGGATTAAGACAGTCGAACTGTAAACGGGATTTAATTTGACTGACGCTTTTTAATATTTGGGTAATGGATCTCAATTTGCGAGGTGATTGTTTGCTGACGTGACGGGGGTCGGGGTTTTGTGCTGTAGTTTGTTATGGGTGAGTCTAAACTGGGTACTGTTAATTTGTTGCTACCTATGAGCAGTCTATGAAACAGTATAGAGTGAGTATCGTTTTGTATCGATGCTACTTTACATACTTGACTATGATCAGAGATCATACTTGATCATACTTGACATGAGACCACATATTTTTAACCTCCGACAAAAGAAGAGAGGTGTTATAAGTTTGACGTGTGTACCTGTGTATCCGTGGCTTTGTGTATCTGTCTGTGGCTTTGTAGCTTCCGAGCGTATGGACCGATTTGGATGCGGTTTTCTATGTTTGACAGCCGGTTAATCGAGATGGTTCTTATGCTTGTTTGGTTAAAATCGGTTCTGTAGTTTAGAAAATATTTGAGATTAAGTATACTTGGTCGGGGTTTATCATTATACTTTTTCTATCGGTTAGGTTAGGTTATGTTCATAATATTACTGGTGGTTCCACAGACGAAAGTGGGACCACGAGATCCACGTTATATCTATTACTGTGGTCGAAAATGTCGACAGTGAGTCCACGAGCTCTAGTATTTAATATTAGTAAGACGTCTAGCAAAAGTGGTACAAAATTGGTCTTCTTCTTCTTAGCGTGTCGACTAATGGCGGGTCAAATTTGCGAGGACAGGTACTCTGCCACCGATACCTACTTTGTGTTTGAGGCACATCTCCGACAGGATAGCTGATTTGTTGTCGGAGAAACCTTCTATATTAATAGAAAGAACCTGTATTGCTGGAGCTGAGACGGGGTTCCGTGCTGGTTCGGAGTGTTGCAGCCTTGAAAATGGCTTATGTGTTGGCCCTGAGAAGGACCTTTGGGAAGGATTTTGTTTCGTTTGTTTATACGAAATTGGTGGGACCACTAGTCAAAACTTTATGTTGCAATGGGAGCACGAGTACATTTTTTTTTATGTTTGATATAGATATCTGAAAAGTGTACTACATAGCTCTTTAAACATTTAAAAATCATTTAGGCGTTAATGTCCCGGTTGTGCTCTCGCGCACGAGGACCCGGGTTCCACCTTGGGTATTACTCAGTGAGGGAATTCCTTAAAGGATGAACACTACGTGCTATAGTTAGGCATAATTTATAATTTTATTGACAATTTAATACTGACATTAACTATTTTTAATTGTATTTTTAATTATTATTATGACATTTACATGAACTGATTTGAATTAACATGACATTTTGAATTAATTGTTTGTAATATTTTATTCATATAGGTAATGACATCATTATTATTATTAATGTAATTAATATTTTTTATGATTACTTATTGTTCTAATGAATGTTAATATTTCAATATTGAAATTAACGATATGTGTTAATTTTATTCTATTGATAACTGAAATGACGATGTATATTTAATACTATAAATAAATGAATATGAATATAATCCAATAATTGTTACACATTTGCCTGAACGTGCAGCTTTCATTACGATGTTTCCCTCACCGTAAGAGCATCGGTTAGCATCCAACTAATGTACACAACTCAGAAAAGAGTCATTATTACATGGCCGCACTGGGATTCGACCCACTCTCTTTACGAGTCGGATACCTTAACCGCCACGACGCTCCTATAATAGCTCTATAAACATGATTAACCGAAATGAGAAACCGCTTAATAGAGCGTTGAACTATTAAAGACTTAATAGCGGCGCGATAAATCATTTCGCTCTATTAATCACGAATTCGTTACCCTTATCATCTAGATCTAGTACAATATTAGATCATGCGAGATAACGCTTAAAAATGAAATATAAATCACCTCATTATTACGATGTAGATTGGAATAACATGGTGATTCGATAACCATCTTAATTAATTGACGATATATCTAACACACTTATTTAACCATTATCGACGTTTGCATCGAACATGGCGCATTTAATGTATAAGGAAAAAATATAAGCACCTTATAATTGCGCAATGTAGAATTATTAAATTATCATTATACTTTATCATCTGATTCTAAATCGATACCAATAATTATTGATGTCAGGATTACTTGATTATATCTGTATCGATTTTAATTATTAAGACTATCATTTGCCTATTATAACTTTGTTGACGACGTGGTTTCTGAGACTTGGAATCGATAATCAATTGATAATTGTAGTTAGGTTTTTGTAATCTCAATCAGCTGTATTAAATCAATGCGGATTTAATTAAAAGTCATCAACACTATATTATTCTTCTGATATATAGTATTCTTACTTATTCTTTATTGTGGCAAAAGCGTTGCTCTGTGCATTCATTCATTAAACATTTTTTGCACAATTTCTTTACTAAGCGCGTAATAATATTGAGACTTATATTCATTAACGTTGGTTTTTATTTTATAATTACTACTATAGTAACAATTATAGTGATATTGCTGGATATAATCATTGGCATTAGACATCTATTATAGATGACTTAAACAGATATCGCCAACAACATTTAAAAACAAAATCAATATAAAATTACAAAACCGTCTCCGAACTTACATTTGTATTTCTTAAGCTTGTTATAAGACTAATAATCAATCTTAATACAAAATAGCATAATCTACTAGATTTGTGTTCGTACCGTACTGTCGAATAAATTTGCATGTCAGACCAGACGCTTAAAGCACACATTCCACACTCATTACACCGTACAAAGTTCAAAGAAAACCGCAAACCGCCACACAATTGGCCATTACCGTGCAAAGCAAGTCTAGACTAGACTACTCAGACCAGACAACAAAGTGACTTTTCCTTCTACGTCGGAAGCAGAAGACGGAAGCAATGGTGCTGTCGGCTCCGAGAGAAGTCCCGACACTTGCCGACACCGCCCGACATTTGCCGACACCGCAGCTCCCAGTCACAATGGAGGAGCGAGAGCAGTGGCCCTAGCTTCGTCTTCGTGTTACTTGAGTGTAGGGTTCGACTATAATAGTACCTTTAAATGAAACCGAAACCAAACGTTAACATTTTTTAAGTATATTAATATCATCATCACAGCCCATAACAGTCCACTGCAGGACTAATGGCCTCTCCCACGAAAGGACAGGAATTATTGACATAATCTTCATTCATCGCAGTGACCGCATGACGAGATCGCAGTTTTATAAATATATCAAATTGGAAATCGCTGCTGCCCATTTTCCAGCCTAGATATTTTGTCTCGAAAACATTAGTCGCTGTGTACGATACCCACGAGTGTAAGGGGCTGGTGCTATTCTACTCTGCCGAACACCACACGACTAACTGATATACTGGTGTATTTTTACATAGAAATACAGGCGGTAGATCTCATCAAGCCTTTCCGCCTATGTGGGTTCACCAGTCCACCGCCTTATTTATTTCTGCCGCCTAGCAATTATGCTTGCGTAGTTGTGTTCCGGTTTGAAAGGTAAGGCAGGCAGCGTAATAACAGTCATGAGATACCACAGCTTAGTCCTTACAGTAATAACGTGGTTCTACGTTATTGGCACATAAAACAAAGTGCATTAGTGATAGGTACGTGTAATGGGCTTTTTTGTAACTAAGATGTATAAAAATGGTTATGGTTCAATGCACAAAAAATCTCAAAACATCATTATCATCATCCTATAGAGCTTCTATCTGAGTCCACTGTTGGACATAGACTTCACCCGTGTCATGTTCGTCTCACACTCAAGCAGCAATCAAATGGGAGAGCGCGTAAGCGTAATAAAATAGCCAATGCTCGTTCACTCTTCACCATGCCGATAGCTCTCCAAACTAGCGAAGTTTCAATTTTAGCCGAAATTTAAGGCTAGTATTTCCCGAGCGCGCTCCATACAAAAGTAATTTGATCATATTTTCAATAAAACGCTGTCAAAGCCAATGAAATGTTGTAGACGTAATCCAGAAACCAATATCTATGCTTATCGTTTGTTAAAATATATCGTTTCAAATTTACACTTGATTTAAGTTTTCCTTACAAATTTTAAATCCACTTTTAATCCGAAATTAAGCTAAAATTCAGGAACCGAAGCCGAAGGTCGGTCACTACTTGAGTGTGTTTTGCAACTGCAAATGTAAATTGCTGCTGCAAACACGTATTAATGAGTAGTGATAATGACGTTTGATTCAGCCTAATTGTTGATTCATTTAAAATTATAACACGGTAGACATTGAAAGTTACAGTAACTGATTCGCCACTACAACATCAAGGGTGCTTTGCAATAGTATTAAATAGCATTGGGATCCTCCTCAATTAAAAAAAAAAAATTGTATTCCTACATAAACAGCATTGCGTTTTTTAATCTGAATTTTGTAAGAGCCTGAACGCTTTTTGCACAGGCACAGACTGAGAGTAAGCTCCAGTCTCTCATAATAATATGTAGATACTACGATTACATTATTCTGGCGACGGACATTGAGGTACCCAGGTGTGGTCCATGAGGCCCTCTTTCCAATGATAGTCGTAATTTGTATTTCTTGATGGCTCTTGCACTGGCTGAGGCCGACATATTTAATTTTCGTATATTTTTTTACACTTTTTGCTTGCACGACACTTCATTTTAGTTCTCAATTTCTCGGTCTATGATGTGATAGCGGGAGGTGGAGGAAGATTATACATTTGTTTTTGTATTGTCGCCAGATGGCTCTTTACAACAACATTTTTCTAACTTTTAAACTTTTGGAGTATGGAGCTTTCTAAAGGACACATAAAATTGTGACAAGAAGTATTATTTTGTGTCACAATTTTTCTGGAATGCCCGTTGGGCCGTCGAGGAAAACGTTCATAAAATTCACGTCGTCATAAATTAAATATGACTCTAGTGGGAATCTAATCTAATCTTAGCACGGAAACCCATTTAAAATGGTTTAAACGTTTAAATTTATCTTGTACGAAACCGATAAAACCCACAAAAAAGTTCAAATAAACAAACTCACTCACTAGAAACCACATTAAAAGTGAGAACGACATCTGACACAACTCTGAAATATACAGTGAAAATAAAAGCTGAAGCTCATAACAGCGTAAGCAAAAATAATTCCTGATCTCCTGCGACGTTTTCTATTTTCAAGCAACGTGACCGGGCGTGTCACGCGGAGTGAGTGACGGTGTGTCACGGCCGCTTATGTCACGGCAGGGGTTATTGTATGAACAAAAATAAAATTATCTTATTTAAGTGACATTTCCTTTGCTGTATTAGTAAGCTCATATTCACAGTTTATGTTCTTTCGTAAGATCTATTCGTCTTCATCGTGTGGAGTTGTGTTTCAAGGATTAGTGTGAAAAGAAACCGAGGTTTGTTTAAAGAAAACGTAGGGTCATTATCGTAAACATCCCCTAACAATCCACTGTTTGACCTGATCTCTTCCATATTAATGAAGGTTTTCGTCTGTTATCTCCAAGCTTGACAGATAGGTTGAAGACCAAATTATTTAAATTTTTTGGCTTATCTAAATCCATTTCGCGGGAATGATTGCTAGATAAAATTTTATAAAATACATAATCATCTCCCGGTCACAGTAAATATAGACATCTCTGTTACCGTACTGTATAAAGTAATACTATGAGAGGCTGTTTTCAGAATTATTATAATAATAATCAGAAACTAGGCCTGAAATATCAACTTGAGCCATTCTGACTGACCGCACTATACATTACAATAGACCAGATATTACCTTTCTTAACCAAATAACAAAGACAGCTAATTTAATAGTTGTACCATCCCTAATACTCACAATTTACAAACAGCAATTAGAGGAAAAATTAATAAATATACAGAGTTAAAAGAAGAAGTTCTAAGAGTATGGAACTCACAGACTGTGTACATTGTACGTGATACCTAAACTTTTACTACACAGTTTAACCACCCTTGATCTACCCACACAAGTATTTCACACGATGAATAGTGCTAAAATTACTTTCTGGTGACCCAGAAAGTACGTGATCTTAATTTTTTATCCCAGTGATACTTGGTCAGTGACCCGTATCATCTGGCTAAATTACCCCATAAAAGGGAGAATCGCAAACTATGGAAAAATAATAATATTAATAATATTTATTTAAATACCAGGATACAACCAAAAATAGATTGAAATAACACGTAATACACATTATAATACAATACTTGTTATTTGTATAAGAAGCAGTCATAGAATTATTTAATTTATCACATTTACCACAAATATATGCCCATCATAACAATCATAATTCCACTGCTGAACTTTAGCCTGCTCCAGCCTGGTTGAAGACCGCAGTGTTGAAAATAGTGAACGGAAACACTACTACCTATTTTCTTCTGGTCTACGGAGGTCCTAGCTGGTTAGCCTCTCAGACATTAGTGGCCTTGTACGGCTCTCGTATTGGTGCTATTCTACTTTACCGGAAACCTAACGACATATTCATAGATTATAAGCATTTACTGTGCTGATTGGTGCTTAAAATAAATACAGCTTTGAATAATAGGTGTTCTTTTTTCATGATTTGGGTATGGGTATTCGGCCAAATATCGTCTGCCGTTTATCTCCTATCTCTACTATGCTACCGAATATCTAATTTTTAAAAAAGTGGCCGAATATCCGAGACATCTCTACTATTTAATATCTCAGTATTCAAAACTAAAAGCACCGCTCTCTTACCATCAGACACCCAACCAAGAACCACACGCCATCCACCAATCCCCAAATGAGACCCTTCACGGCTGACGTCTCCCCGCGAATCTGTCCCGTTGTCGCGTGTCACGGCCGCGTGACAGATCGCCCGCGTGACGCGCCGGGAGCCGCGTGACAGCGGCGACGGTGGTGATTTATAGCCAGCTAGGGCGCAGGGGGTTAGTGGGTGCAGGTTCGGATTTTTCGTACTATAAATGGAATTAGTGGCCCGTGACGCGTGTATTGGCGCGGGTGGGCGTTTTCTGGTTGTTTAGAGAATTTTACGACCTGCACAACTTTGCTTCCAGTTAATCTTTGTATTGTCATCTCAGGGAGGAGCCCAAATCCAGAAAAGGATTGACGATTTTAGCGACATAAGCGATAGTGATTGATATACGGTTAATTTTTAGGTAATACCGTTTTCTATTTGATTACCATTTGATCTACGAAGAGATACCTGTCGCTCTGGCCTCTAAGACATGAGTCATATTATCATAGTCACATGGTACGATATTCCTAAGTGGAAGGGGATTGAAGATCCTAAAATTGGTACAGATAAACAGTTTGCGATTATATATAAATACACAATTATATTTTAGAATTATAATGACTATAGAATAAGCATTTCAATAAAAATAAATGAATTATTATTATAGGAACTTAGCATATAAGCAGACATAAAACTTAAACTTCCAGAAAAGGACTCCTGTCGCACATAACCAGATTCGCAACCCAGGATTGTTATTGATTCTTTTGTTATTTAGACAATATCCAGGCATTTGACCGCCATCTCACCTGGTGGTAAGTGACGATGCGGTCGAAGATGGAGCATGCCTGTTTAGGAACAGCCTATTCACTCTAGCCTTGAAGTTATTATGTTTTATGTTATACGGCAGACAAACAGGCAAGTGGCCCGCTGTTTGTCTGCGTGATGAAAAGTGGTCACCACCACCAGTGGAGTTACCACTGCATTGCTCGCCTCTGAAGAGACACCTAATATACCTATTGAACGATCCCATGTCATACATAGTCCAAAGAAATCACTGTGGCTGTAAGCGCCTTCCACATCCGAATCGTACGAGCGAGAAACGTTCTTTCGAACCTTCGCGTGGTGACCAACAGATAACCCTTCCACCGCCCAACCACAAAGAGCCCACTGTGCTTTGTGGCGAAACCCGACACCCGCAATCATTAGTCACCAACACGACAATAGCAATCGCAGTCGCGGCCGCGGCAATTAATTGACAGCTATTGACAGCGATTAAGCTGTCAGCGGTCCGTCACGCTGATCTATTGTCGAAGGCACGCAGCGAAATCGCGAGCGTGGAATTATTGGGCGTCCGGTCCGGTTGTGTATTGTAATTTTAATTCTGTGCTAGCATAGTGATTGATTTACGAGCCGGCGGCCGCTTTGAGCGACAGTCTGGTTCGTTTATAGTTTGACGTGTTTTAGATTATTGTATCGGTTGACGAGGGGAGGGATATAAATATTGATATATCAATCAATAGCCCGTGTACGGGTAATATTACTGGGATGAGATTGATGGGTTTATCCACAATCTCTACTTTTGGCAATTGGTTTAGATTGTAATGGAAATTCATAGAATGTCGCTGCGAATTTTCTGCTACGGATGTTTGGTCTGCCCCTAAAGCAAGATAGCTTGTGCGAATCTACACACTGAATACTTTACACATTGTTTCCTACGTCTTCTCAATCTTAATAGGCGTTATTATGGAGAAAAATGTTTTGTTTCATCGCATAATTCCAGTTGATTGACTTCCGATACCACTGGTTCTAATTCCAAATTGAATTTCGAATTCAGTTCTGCTGCAGACGTGCATTTTGAAATGCGAAATGTTGAACGGACTACCGGGAAACCCAAAATGGTAACTGAAGAACGTTATAACTAAGAACAATACATAAGAACAAACAATATGTTAGACTTTATTTTATTCACTGTCGGCGAGCAATTCGCATTTTTGTTATGCAGTTACATAATCAATTTTTAATCAAATGTTTTACCTTATTACGTACTAAACCCAAAACCTGTAGCCCTAATTAGCTTGTATCTAAAACCACAATGGCTTCCACAAATAAGTGCCTATGTTTAAAAGCAACAATTTACTTTACCGAGCGCAGCGGTGATGGTATAAAAGACCCGATAATCGTCGCGGTGACGGGCGGGTGTCCGATACGCCGCTGTCGGATTAACTCATTATGGCATTCACGCGGTGTCACGGCATGTCACGCGGTGTCACGCAGTGTCGCGCGATGTCACGGCGCCATCGGCGCGCTGTCAAAATAGCGAATCGCATTGACGGGTTATTGGATTCGAAAATGCTGTGCATTAAACAACGTGATATTAACAACTGTTATTTCCATTTTCGAGGATAGAAATACGAAGTAAGTATCTAATGTATTTATATGGAGGTGGTTTGGAATTAAAACTATTCCGTGTTTATATGGCCGTAAAAACTATAGGTATCAATAAAATAATTGAGATAGTAATTGAGATAGTAATATCTATCTAAACCTATTTTTAAGTATGCCTAAATTTATGTTCTTAATTTGGAAGGTATTTATTATTAGTATCTACGTAGGTAAAACTAAATTAAGTAGATTCATAAAATTCGTTAAATAATCTATTGCAATAATAACCTATTGTTGTGTTATTTCGTATACCGTAAGGTGCAATATGGCGATCTGTAAAATATCTGTAACCAGCTTTGAAACCTGTGTTGATGAATAAATAAATTGAAATTGGATACCTAGTTGTTGGTACGTGAACTATCTTAATAATGAGGGCAACCGTTTTTGTACTCGGTCCTCTTGGCTGAAATCCAACTGTTAACTTAGAGGGTTTGATTCTGGCCATTACTTTATTTACATTAGGTATTTTGGACCTTACTCGCCAGTGACGCCATCTAGTTGAATTTCGAACTGATGATAGCCCTCACTAAGCTGGGTTATGTGTAAAAATCTTTTTTCTTCCATCGTGTGTTTCGCACCGCTCAAAGGGTCTCCAATGTAGCTTCAGTATGTTACCTATGTATGACTTTGACATGCATGGTAAAATTCTACACATCTATGAGTCAAACTGTAGGCAACTCTAGGTACCTACTTCCAGACACTGAATGCCAAAACGCTAATCGTTGAAAAACAAAGAAAATAGCTGTAAACAAAACCGAGTCCACCCGTTTCAATCATCTTTCCCATCGCGAATGACAGCCAATATTGCTGTCGTATTTAATAATATAATGAGCCGGCAATTATGACGCCAACACTACCCAAACCATAATAGCTCTTATGCATCCGTAACAAGGTACGTGCGGGTCGCAAATATCGTTGTTGCCGGTTCGTGCAATTAGCTAATGACTGGCGCGAGTTGCGGACGCTGCCGCGAGACAGCTGTCCCGCCGTGACACGACACGCCGCGACACGTTGTCAGCGTGACACCGCGCTACGGACAGAGTGACATAACTTTTCGACGCTGTCTATTATCGGGGAAGGATTGGCGCGAAATACGCTATTTCCAGATTCGCCGAAACTCAAACGAATTTTTGGGCGGATTTTGTGACAGGTAGAAAAAATTACTTGTCGTTGGCAAGGTTTGCGTTGCTTCATTAGATAGGTGTGACAGAAATAAGAATAGATTAGAGTAATTGGAAAGGAATGCTAAAATACCTCCTACGGATAGATACGGTCCGGGCCCATACCCTGGAAACCACATTGAATTTCGGGAAAAACTACTTATAGCCAACAAGTGGGCCCAGCGTGACTTCGTTCGCGTAGTGTCCTACTCCTACCCCTACCCTACCCTATCCTACTCCTACCCTACCCTATCCCACCCCTAACCCTACCCCTACCCTACCCTATCCCACCCCTAACCCTACCCCTACCCATTCCTGAGATATAAAAGTCCTTCCTCTGGAGACCAACTCAAAAATACAATAACATCAATGTGTAGTGTGTTTTTATATTAATTACTTTGAATTACAGCTAAAATACCACACTTGTACACTTTTTAAATAACACATCCAGCGGGCTTCTATTATTTTTTCAGTATGAATAGTGGGTTCATAGCCTGTATCACTCGAATAATGTAGCTTCCTATTGGTGAAAGAATTTTCAAAATCGGTTCAGTAGTTCGAAGATTACCCACATTTATATATTCACAAAATTATAAAAAAGTTTGCCCCTTTAGAATATTAGTACTGAAGTATAGATAGTTTAGATATCTTTATTTTAATTATAAATTGTTATAATTTATTTATTATCCAGTATTTACTTAGGATACCGAACAAAAAGCATAGCTCTACTCTATATGTGTAGGTATCGTGTTTTGTTCTGAACTAGGTTAACACCTTACATGCTCATAAATACCGACCAAATCAGTCTACCTGTATAGGTAACCAACAAAAACTTCCCATTTGCTGGTTCTCAAGAAATTTAATTTCAATGCAAAAAAGCTATTCCTAGTATTCTTGGCATGTAATTACATTAGCTTATTACCGTGACTTCCCAACATTCAGTACTCACGCGATGTTGTTGATTTATGAGGTAGCTCGTTATTTCTGCTTTAGTTGATGCAATTATGATTGGTGGTTAAGGTGTCTATTCGTGGACTCTCTGAAGTAATATTAGACGGTGCCTTGGGATTCTGTATTGTTGATGCTTAATGTCAATACTGCTTTCTTTATCGAAGTCTTTGTAATAATTAAGTACCTAATATCAATGTCGCAATTCTGCATTTTACAAACAGACTAGTCATTTTGCATACCGATATTTTTTAGATTTGGTTATGGCGGCTCATAGCAACCTCGATCTTTCGATCCTCGCTATGTAAATAACGACATTTTGTAAACGGTGCCAAACATAATATTACAAGAAGGCATAGTAGGTACTCTGTAGTATTCTAGAAAGATATGTCGCTGGCCGAGTGGTAAAGGTATAGCGTAACCTTAAGAGGTTGAACCTGGTTCGAATCCCACTGCAGCCATGCTTACCAATGACTCTTTTCTGAGTTATGTACATTAATTGAATAATCAATGCTAATCGATGCCTAAATATTTTTTTAACAGAAAGCTTCAACCTTGATCCAATCTGGTCAGATTCCCCTGGAAGCAGGATCACGGAGGTTAGATGCAAGTCGGTCCTATGTAATTATATGATCTGCCAAACCATGGATCATGATCAAGGCGGACCCCGCCAAGATGATGATGATAGTAGGTACTCTGTGAGGGTGCCGTAGGGTGGGCCTACTCTCGCTACAAAATGGATTGTTTCTTGTACACGATGACGTACGAGAACCTAAGGCGCCCTCACCGTCAATAAACATAGGCTAGGCATATCAAAACTGCAATGGCGCGCTTCATTAAACCAAATCAAAATGTCTAATATGACAACAGAGCACACAGCTAAGAACCTCCAACCCGGAACCCAAGTCTGCCCCTCCAGTCCAGTGCCAGTCAGACCAGCTAGTTGGCGACACTCGGCAAACATTGGCGGGAACGCCAACAGTGGCAAAGGCGGCGCGCACGCAGCGCAAATCGTCAATCATCCGCGCGCATTAATCTTGTGCAGACAACTTGATAGATCATCGCACCGACGCGACGAGGAGTGCGAATGACTAATCTGGTGGAGGAGAAATCTGAGGTGATTTCCATTGACAGGCGAATATACCTTGGTCAGTTTAGCGTGCTTGTGTAAAATGGATGCAACATTCAAGACGAAGATTACTGTAGGGTATGCTACTGTAGATACTAGGTATCTGTAAATAAAGTCATTTAAAAACAAGTAAGACAGTCAACCTACCAAAAGTGTAATGTCCATCATCCTTAAGCTGCTAACCTATTGCGGGTGCAATGCTTGATTCTACTGAATAATATCTGATAACGTGAATAGCCCGGTGGTCACCGTGCCGGCTTGCTATGGGAACAGAGAATCTCGGTTTCAAATTCAGACCGTACAGATATTAAAGTGATAAAAGATGTTTCGGGTCAAGCCACGGCACCAACGGTGGCCGTGAATAAGGAGCGTTATTATGTATTAATATTTATACATATGGGTAATAAGAAAAAGAAACTCCCGTAACATTACGGACTGGGTGACGCTTATTCACATTACATGGACCATTGATTTGTCTCCACGCGATGGTCCAAAAGAACGTTTCTCGCTCGTACTATTAGAACACCAGCCACAATGTTTCTTATGGATTATTACGGGATATTTCAAAAGGTATTAGTAATATAGTTCTCTTCAGAGGTGGGCAACGCACTGGTGACCCCACTGGTATTGCTGTTGTCCTTAAGCGGCGGTGACCTACCGTATAACATAAAAAATTATGACATTAGAATCATGTTTTTAAGGCACATAGACCTTTCATGTTTTTAAGGCACATAGGCACTTTTCGTTGCGGTGCAGTTTTCTGACTACTCATAATTGGTACTCATAATGTTTAAGTTTGATTTGAAAGACGTTTCACGTCAAAAAGCCACCCCGATACCACCTCCAAGTGTTCTTCGCTCGGCGTCCGGCGCACAGGCCCTCGCGCGGCGGCGCGCAGGTAATAAATCGTGTTAAACAAGTAGGTTGAGCCGTTTCATCAAAGTCAATCGGCATCACGCCGCCGCCCTGAGTAATTACCGGTATAGCCGGGAGTGCGGTGTGATAGCGTGAGAGGGCTGTATGGCTGGGCCATGGCCGTGGATAGTGGCGCAGGTGACACTTGCGTTGATTACTGTACTACGGGATGTGAAGAAGTAGGGTATTTACCCTGTGACGGCGTGAGATGTAGATGTACCTATCGGTAAGCTCTATGGCGCTGTTATAGGATGCCCGGCTTTTATCTATGTTTTTGTAGGTAATTTATTTACTTTTAATAGCGCTTTAATTCTGTATAAATAATTCTATTTGTAATGCAGTGCACAAGAATTTAATAAATCATAATAATATCTACAAAATGAAAACACAATATGTATACTTGAGAAACATATCGAATAGCGAAGCCGATCACGTCAATAAATCAAACGCGAACCCTTTCATATTGGCCTACGATTCAATCTAAATAAAACGAATGAACAAGGCCATTCCTCTTTCATACACGACCCATCAATCAAAACGTAATCATAGATCCACTCGAAAACTCGCCATTAAACTACAGAAAAAAGAACGACATACAAATAAATAGTCTTCAAAATACATTATGCAATATACTAACCATCATTCTGACTGACTGGCTTGATCGATGACTGCCACAATCATGCACACCGCACGACCACTTCCAGAGACCCGTAAAAATGCTGCAAGCGCCCCTCATGTGCTCCACATTTCTTGAACACATAAGGGGGCAAGAGGTCAAGCAAGTCTGGTCTCGCGAAACGGTGATAAATGAAGCTTTGGATAAACATGGCTACTTTATTACAGGGAACGGTTATGATTTATTCATGTTCTTGTCAGATTTGAAAGGCAGTTGCACTTGGCAAGTTGAGGCATGGCCCTTTGTGTGATAAATAGTTCATACATTTTTAATTGGCCAAGTTTCGTGTTAATTGTTGTCGTGGTTGTGAAACGGGTTGAGAAATTGGCGAGACTATTAAGAGGTACCCTTTTTTAAGGACGCAGGAGTACCTAATGATGCGATTCAGTAGTGCCTTGCGTTGAGGGTAGGTATTTTATTTGGAAAACAAGCAATAATAAAGTCAATAACTAAGTCCACACAGTAACAACGCACCAGCGTATATTTTAATCTAAAGCAAGAGGACATAAATTTGTGTATCTTATCGAAATAGTCCAGTCTACAATATTGGGTGTTACAAAATGTCATCACTCTATGCACCAACTTGAACGCCCCATCCAATACACTAACCTTTCTACAACACCACTATGCTCTTACAAGAGCCGATTCCAATTTGGATCACAATTTGGTTAACGGCACTATGTCGCGTTGACAAAATCACAATAATTTGGTCGAAAGTCCTCCTCCAGGCAGTGGAAAGCCATTACGTCCTCATCACCATCTTGACAAGCGAAATTAAAGTGACATTAACCATATGGCGTTCAACAAGCTGTTATGACCAATTCTGTGGGTGAAATTGTGTTTTTATTTATGAGAAGGAAACCTGCTAACCACTAGGTTAATGTGGTTAAGCCTTAAAACATTACTGTTCTACTTCCGATCCGAGCCGTAACAATACACATCTTAGTCTCTTCGTTTTTCGAAACATTACTTGATGTATCAAACATGGTTCCAACAGACAATACTTGAGTGGTGATCGGTCCAATGTGTAAAATGAACGCATAGCTAAGATAACGAGCAAAATAGATAAATCATAGTGCCGTAGAGAAAGAACGCAGTGCGTTCTAAGTGAACCCTTTCAGTCGGTAGTTAACTTTGTGTATTTTATAAGTTGACTATGTACATCTTATTCTGAAAATTTGAGCTTTTTAGTATTATCTAGACTAAAGATATGAGGGTCTAAAAATTCGAGGAAACGCTTCGAAAAAATGTATGTAGTGTCCTTTTCTTTTGCTCGGCTTGGCGGGGACACGTATTGTGGCTATCTCTGACAGTATTTATAACATGTGGAAAGATCCCGAAGTCTTTCCACTGCACTTTAACTTGGGGTTCTTCAAATACCGTGTCTACAGGTACCTCAAATGCGCCCGTCTCCGTTTCCCTTAATCTGATGTCCTGGACCACGATGACCATCGGGGGGACCGTCTGGCCGGTGCCTTTCTAGACAATAAAAAATCTCGGATTTTATTCTTAACCAGCAAGGTTTGCGTAAAACTCAAAAACACTTGTATTGTGGCCTAGTTTGTCCCATTTACAATAATTGCAAATTAAAGTATTAGTACCACAGTATATCTGGACTTGAGCCTCCTCTGTATTGGTGATCTAGTGATGGAAATATTGAAAATGTTCAAAAGAAAACGTTGCTGTCCATATTATATTTCAAAGTGGACTGCCTCACAATATCATATATTATGTGGTTTCTGCAACAACCGTTAGTGAAGTGGTTCTACTCTGCCATTTGTGAAACAACATTAGATCAATCATGATTGTAATTAGTCATCATTTCGCAACCTTGATATCCGATAGAGTCGTATAATAATGACTAACAATAACAAGCATTTTCATTTGCTAAGTTGCTTCGAGCGATTGGCATCGAATTTGTCAACGTCAGAGTTTATTTTTGGGGCCCCATAGGTATGGATATAAACAATTTGTCAACCGCTGGTTCCCCTTACTTCTTGTTAATGATGAGACCACTACCCTTTAATGGAAATAATCTTATTGTATATAGACTTTTGAAATTGCATGGCCTTGCATGGCATAAACATATGATTTTGTTTATTGATTTTAATTCCACTTAAATATCCTATATAAGCAATACGAGATCACATATCCCTTCCAGAAAGGCCGCACGGCTGCTACCGAAGGTAGGCTAATATATATTTCTTGATAAATATTATATTTTTTCTCAAAAGTATTTAAAATCCATAATAAAATGCTTTCGAAAATTGTTCTATTACCTACTATAATATCCGCGAGCTGCATTTTTATATAGCAGTAGTGCAAAATTTGTCCCACTTATCTGCATCCGTCAACTCCGGCACGGCTATCAATATCTGTCACGTAATCAACCAAAGCTGATTATTAGGCATTAAATGTGATTTATGGTCTACATCACTGTCTAATATATAATTTATTGATCAGTTCACGCTATCGAATCGAATTAGGGAAACGACTCAATTTTTAATGGTCAAAATTTTGATCGATGCTCTAGATTGTTATGCTTTTGGTCCAAATATCTGATGATCGATTACGGTAATCGATAATTTGGACATACTCATAGCAGGATATGTAATTAGGTGGTAGATGCAACTCTATACAAACATAGTGATAGTAAGGAAATCACTAATCGTGATTGAATGATCGACGAGGCAATTAACTCGGTTACGAGATTATCGGCCATTAATCATTCTTATATTTTGTCACTTTTCTGTACTTAATAAACAAAGATTAAAGTGAGATTAGTTTTTTGTTATTAGATTAGGCGAAAGTATGACCTTCTTTTCAATCTACGGATCTCCACACTTTATCATTTGGAATCTGCTATCAGTCCAGCGGGTAATAATCTGATATTAGACAATTACTGATCTTTTGTGATTGCTTCTTACTTACAGTTCAGTGCTAATCCCTACAGTTTCTATGAACTGTAATAGGTTCTTAGCACTGATATCGTGCACCTCATCAGGTAGTAGTTGGTGTTTATCCAGATGGATGCTACGTTTGCGCATCAGGACCTCGCGTTTGGAGATCAAGTGGGGAGGCGATTCATCTTTCTCCTTGCAGAATCTGCAGTGATGTGTTCTACTAACTACAGTGACCAGTCAGTGCCCTTACTAGGATGCGCAACTTATTTCTACAAAGTAGTGACAGTTCTTTGGCATGCCGCTTTTTATATTTACTGACTGTGTCAAGCCCGGCTGATTATTCCAGTGCTCTGATGGTTGGTCTTTGCAGTTTGTCTGAAGAGTCAGTTTGACAAGGCTTTTTGGTTTATTGATATGTCTCTGACAGAATAGTTCTGAACCATATTTTGTGGTTGTGCTACTTTTGTTGCGAGGTCGACCGCAATTTCATTGGCTTCGATCCCTTCATGCTCTGTGCCCCAGCGTAAGATCACTTGTTTTTTCTCTTCTAAGGAATTAAGGACATTCACAGCTTAGCACCAATCTTTAACTGACAGAGCTGCTTGACTGTCTGAGTGTATATAATTACAATGGTTTACGTATTTCCTTTACAGGTTTATGTCCGCACATTCTAAAATTGCGTACGAGATATACTGGAAAATGGAGGTGTATTTGCCAAAGTTTAATGATTTCTTGACCATGGGCCGCTCCTTATAAATTGCACACTGTACATGATGACCCGATTTGAACCCGCCGATTTGTACCATATAAGGCTTTATTTAGTTCTAACACTCAAAGCAAATCGAGAGTACACAAAATGTCAAAACTTATTATACCTAAATGCGAAAGTAACTATCTTTGTTTCATTTTTACGAGCACAGATTAATATATCAAAATATTTGGCAATGAGACAGATCGAAACCTGAGGAATGACGTAGGCTAGGTACCTTCTTATTTAAACAAGTAGTACTTAATATTACCAACATTAACATCATTTATCTCGAAAGAAGTCGCTTTCAAAAGCATAGCTAAAAGCTAGTTAGAAGTAAAAGCCGGATGCCACACCGGATGCAAAATGTAAACACACCCATCGCGGTAGAATTCGGCCTAACAAGCGAAGCACAACAAAAGAACTCATTAAAACAATGCGTACAAGAGTCGAGGCAAAAACCAATAATCATCCGAGGAATAAAGACGCGATCAATCTTGCTCAAGTGTACCGGTATGAAGTGAGTAATGTACACAATTAAAGTTACCACAAAAATCTTCAAGGCGCTAATGGTGCGCCGCGAGTCGCAGTGGGACCGATAGTGATGGGACATTGTGGTATTTGGAGGCCTAGCTAGAGTTTATTTCTATTATTTATTAAAATAAGTGTGTAAGTAAAACACTGTTATTTTACTCAGACACACGGCACAAAATTCAAAAATATTCATAGGGAAAAAAATAAGTAAAACAGAGACATAAACGAAAAAAATGATACTGTAATCTCGTTACCAGTGCCATGTAGAGAGTGCAATGTGGCCACACTCAGCATATGCCACGACCGTCACCGTGACACTTTAGTATTAAAATACATTACCTACACCTCTTTTCCATAGGGATAGGCAGGGACCATAATAAAATAGTATAATATTTGAAATTATATACCTAGTACCTATAGGTACTTGGTCAAAACAAAACAATAACAAATAAGTACATACCTACTTCTACACTCATTGTGAGGATTAATTTTTATCTACATTTATACGAGAACTAGGTCAACTACGAGTATAAATAATCGCGTTATTATTAATCCACTGTTTATTGCTGTGTCAATTTTGTACTTGTTGCTGTTATAGCATAAATAATCTCTTGTCACACTTCTAAGCGCAGACCTTGAGTTACTCATCATCATCAGCTCGATCTTTGGCATTCTCACGTCTCTCGCGTCCGACTCGGCGATGTCAATTGACATCGTTTCAAGTGTCTCTTGCGGGACCTCTTTCCTGATACAGGCAGATTTAGACACCTATTTCCCTCATAACCAAATCATGGCCAAATCAGCGCAGCCTTCAATATCTGTCACGAAAAGGCTGCCATGGATATACTCGTTACGTACGCAACCGTAAAGCATCGCAGGCCTAATTAAGCTCTTGTATATTAGTTCATTGAACTTGACTGGGATTTTGGGGTCACAGAAGACCTCCGTACGCCGCAGACCTTCAGTGACTACTAATTCGAAAATCAGTCTTGGTTTCACCCACGTAGAATTTTACATCCCTATAGGTTCAGAGGCCGACAGAATGATGGATGCAGCACTCGTCTTAATGACGCCTCGTGTTAACGTGGCTCCGGGAAACCGGGACCCGACCCCGGGAAAAATTGATGGCTGATTCGACCAAAGCTGTGGATTAATTGATTATGAAGTTATCGATGCTTATGACCGGAGACTAAAGTGATAGCAGGTGCCTGTTTGTAAGAAATCAATTTCCGTGATGCAAATTCCTGTCGTTGAACGTATTCCGGGACGCGCGGCCTGGGATACGGTTTAAGATTGTGAGTGATTTCAAATTACTATTATTTACATTAGGCTGTAGGTATCATCGCGCTGCTGGGCAAAGGCCTCCAAATTATTAAACCAAATATATTGTTTTTTATGTAAATCATCATCATCTGCGCGTTAATGTTGTACTCTCATGCACGAGGACCCAGGGTCCGCCTAATCTATTGTTTTATAAATCACTTTACTGTCATTTGTAAATTCAGTGCCAAAAGAAAAAAAAACAAAATTCATTACTGTTAGGTGTAGACACAACGACACAATACTGCGTGACAGTTATGGGTACCAATCCGCAATGCATTCACAATAATTTTGTCTACCTACAGTTTCACAATACACGTAGGTACCTATGTAAACTGCAAGTCTATTCTTAGCCGTGGTTCCTTAGAACATCCCGGTGATGGAAACATGAGCCCGCGGCGGCCATAAAACTTGTCTATGCTCATAATTTACGATGAACATTAAAGTTACCTACATGTTAGGCGCAAGCGCGCTGCGGGAAACCTCATTATGAACCACTACTGAAACGCTAATGCCACATATTGATAAACGAGCGCCTTACATGATGTATCGACGCACCACCGTATATATTTTCCACATTTTATTGTCTGCTTACGTGGCGAATTCTCAGCAACGATTCAAAAACATTTCGGGGTGAGTCCTGGATGAATGGTGTTATGTCCAACAAAGGACAATCTGAAACTTCTTGAATGCATTTCACTACTTCTTCTTGAAAAGGTACCTAATACGAATACAAGACAGATTTTATTAGAAGCGTGAATCGTAAATACACATTTTATAAACTGACCGATAAATATATGACCGACAAATCGTGTAGACAGAGTTCCGACGAGAATTTATGCTACACTATCTACTTTGTATCGGCGAGTTGGTCGGTAAATCTGACAGAGTCAATCCAATAAACAGCGTATCGACTGCCCACCGCGACGTTTTAACAATTTAATTTAGAGTCGATTCCAACAGCTGCGCCGTCGTTCTATGCTGTCTAAGCTGTGCACTGTCATTAGTATCATTAAAACTGACAACAAAACTGTAATTTTGTGTCATTACACCTTAGCCCAGTGACACGGTTCCTCGTAATCAACGTCCATTATCGTCACAAAGCGTCGACGCGTAATGTGGGGTAACATTGTCATTTGGCACTTTACATTATAATCTTTCGACTGCGACAGCACTGTCCACTGTTTTTATTGCTATATTTTCATTCTCTAGTGCTTTATTATCTGTGCAATTACACAGCCAGTCATTTACATTTTAGTTTATTATACTTTTATTGGCTTCATGTTTGTGGCTTTGTTTAACGTGTACGGCTAGCATGTAGTTGGCCATTACGCGTAATAAAGCATTAACTATACGCTTTTATATTACAGGCTAATTATTATCCAAGACAAAGTTGTACGATAATGTAATTTCCTAACATTAAACTACATGCAGTGTAATCAAAGGAAACAACGCATAATAAAACTTGTAATAAAGTCAATAAATGGTTTATTGTGATCGTAAAATGCACGACGGAGCAAAATATGATCTAATGGGAGTAATTTTCATAGTTGAGTAACACTTTGGCCTTGATGTGTCACTTTTAACTCTAGCGCTAAACATTACCTTAGGTTATCCTTATAAGTAAGGTTACCTGTACCTAGCGACTAAAGTTTTTTTGTTTTCCTTTGGGTCTTTGAGAGTTGTAATGGATACATGAGTTGAATAAAAATGTGTATTTAAAACCTAAATCAATATACGTCTTTATACAAGTCTTCCGTGAGCAATTTATGTTTCCCAAAGATCTGTCAGGAGTTCCTGTCTTCATTTCAAGTTTTGAAAGCCCAGGCGAATTGATGAGCCGCTGCACAAAGCGGAAGATTAATGCTCCCAGTTTAAAAAGACACGCGTCCTGTGTGGTCCGGAACAATGGTAGGCCCACGCAACGTTGCAGGGTTATCTCCTATGATTGATACGTTGTCGAATTATTGGGACCGTTCATTATTGTTAATAGCGTCGGTGGTCCATTCATCACTTGTGAGTTATTGTCGGATCCTTGTATGGCTACGACTACAGTGAAGGTATTAGATGTAGCCGTGGCGTTGATAGATATCAGATTTCGATGTCAAGATATCCTGGGTGGTTCATAATTGAATCATTTCATTCTATTATATGGTCCAGTGGTATTTACTAATTCTCATATTATATCCAAGGAGCTTTACTAATAGTACCTATGTATCTGTAAAGCTGTCACTTTACGGTTAAGGTTTCATCATATTATATGCACCAAATAAACACAATCGGGACCTATAGGTGGATACCTATTGTCACAACCATACTGAACCAGTCACACTTGTTATTACTTTGGAAGCTGGATCCTACCCGCCGGAACACAAATTTTACAGTCAAGGCGTTCCGATTATCTCTATTACAACCTATCTGCCTTCTATCCAAGAGAAACACCCGAAGAATCAATATCACCCTCAGTGAAAACAATCTTCCTTCACTAGCGCCGCGGGCGCGCAAACTAATTCCCCTACTCAATATTTCAGCCCGCACTGGCAACTCACTGGCACAAATATGAATAATCGACAACGCACGCCGTTCGACAACACACATAAATTATAGCGAGGCGAAAGCGATCGCCGGCGCGTTTAGATAAATCGCCGAGGTGGCAAATGGAATGGGCAGGAGCAGGCAGAAGCTTTCTTACCTTATTTGTCATGTTATGTTTCCCTTGTACTACAGAGCCAAGCGATTCTCGGCCTGTGCTTGTCGCGGCTAAATGCAGTTTGTTTATGGTTTATAGTGTAGTTTACGAGTATTTAGCAGGTTAATAGTAATACATTCATTTCTATTTACTTCAAATGTAGGTATGTGTTTCAGATTGGTTTGTAGTTATTATTGCTTTCTAATACAATCTGGATTTTATCATCATCAATATTATGAATATTGTTAGCGATTTTAACAAAACAATCTTCGTTTCTTACCAGAGCCACGTCTCGTACTTATGAAGTACGGCGTCCATATCTCTCCTATGATAACCATCAGGTGTAACTCCAGCCGTATCTCTCGACTTTCCACGTCTCGGGGTATGAACCCTGGCATTACGAGGCAGTTACCCACCATTAGCGTGCGACGAGCTGTAATTTCCAGCGACTCCACCTCTGACAAATAACCGTTTTAAATCGTCAGTAATAACGAGTCGAAGTAAAGGAGTTATAGCCCTTTTGGGCTCCGTAGACGGTGCGATGCGGTGGTTCAGATTGATTTATTAGATCTACATGGCCTCGAAGTTGCTTATTCACTGTCTTTATCGGTACAGGATATAGATCTTAACATAAAGGACGGGCTTAGTTTCAGTAATATGACTAGATATGTTGTGAGATTTCGTTGTTGTAAGCACAACACAGCTGCGAATAAAGAAAGAACCTGAAGTGAAAGTTGTAATTGTCGATATAATTGTGTATAAAATGTAGAACCTACATAAGTAAGTACCTACACTTGAAAAATTATCGGATCATAATCTAATAAATTTACAACGAATGGTATAATAAAAACATTACTCGAATGGTAATGTTGAACACTTTAGGTTAACCCACTTGTACGGAGCTCAATTTTAAACATGACTGCAAATAAATTGTAACTAGAACCGATCTAAAAATACACTCCCCTATTATTCACGATCCATCATCGCTGCCACTACCGTTCGCAATTTGCATCCGCTGCCAACTCTCGCATCTACGTTACATCATTGCGATGCAATCATTTGTAATCCATTTCGTGACCTATTCCTCTTTTATTACATCTGCTATTCATTTGCTGCCAATTCAAGCTGTAGAACCAGTCAAACTTCGACCAAATCTGCACCTTGTTAAGGTCGAATTTGCAAATGATGGCGAGGATACATCTGTGCCAGATGACGAAGCGTTGGTTTAAGCAAATTTCGAATCTATCGATGATGTCGATACAGTTGAAGATGGAATGGTAATGGAGGATGAAAAGGAGCGTCTGTCAACAGGACCTGCGATCGGTACCGACAGCGATGACAGCCGAGTGAGTGACGAACGACAACCGATGTTGCGGGAACACGTCGATGGTTGATTTATGTCTTATAGATGGGAGTAATGCGGCAGAGGCGGATGTGGACGGTGGAACTAATGCTGTTTATTATCCATAAACATTTTAAGATGTACGCTCTCTTTGAGAGATAAGAGGAGAAATGTGATTTTTGGAATAAAGTTTATTTGTCCACTTAAAACAAATTACAATTAAATTAGAATAAGATAATTGAGAAATAAAAATGAATCGATGTGTTACGTGCCAATGACTCCGAAACAGCTGCACCGATTTTGAAGAAATTTTCAGGCTAATATTAGATTAGCCCTACGAAGATTCAATAAAGTTTGGTATCAGGGCGAAGCCGGTACGATAATTAAATTGTAACTTAGAGGCAGAATGAATCCACAGCCCTGATATTATATATGGTATATAAGTATAGGTAAGTAACTAAACTCCTTCCAAGAAGCAAACTCTTCGCCACAAATACATACATCTACTGAATTACAATTAATAAACATTGCAGTAAACGCCACGAAGAAGTAATAAACATTTCAAGGAAACTCGTTCGCATGCATCATTCTAATTGAACTGCAACGACAATTTATCACTCACAAACATGTAGTGAGTCTAGTAAGCATTTGTAAATTGCAAGAATATTATTAAAAATATGACGGACTTCTACGCGATTCTTTGTTGGAAGCTTTATAGTCGCTTAACAATTTTCATTGGTGTCATGATTTGAAATATTATGAAGAAGAAAATCAATCATTATCACCACATTTACGGAATCTTAAATCCTTTTTATATTCAATTTAGTCGTCGTGGATATAATGATAGTTTTAAATTTTGTCGTATACCTATTTTATTGTTTTTTTTTCTGGTGACATCACGTAAAGCTTGCTCGACGCGCCACCCCGCACTAACCGATTCACAATGCCCGAAGCACTGAATCCGAAATGAGAACGCATCCAGTCGACGAATTAATGAACATTTTCAATTACACTGGGCGCGGAATGAGTGATCGCTTTCATATGGCACTTTGGCTTTTAATAAGATCCAGTGGCAGAATTATAATTCCGTCAGGGATGCCGTTGGGGAATAGAGAATTCTGTGTTATATCCAGCAGTTCGTGACGGTTTTAAAGTGACTCGTATACAATTTCCAAGCAAAATTGTCTGATAAAGTTTTTTGATGTCTTTAAAATCACACTAAAACATTATGAGTACCAATTTAGAAAACCGTACCGTAATGAAAAGGAGTATATCGTCTTACCTTAATAACTGCAAAACTATACGAATCAAGTGTCATGATGTTACGAATGTAAGCTGTTTTGACCTTTAATTTATGTTAGGGTCGAGTGGGGGGCGGAGGAGAGGCACTGCTTTAAATTAACTTCTATTAACTTCAACTCATGACTCACACGTGATAAGGCGGATATTCTTGCATGTATTTATTGAGTCTACAACACTCGATCCATATAAAAAAAGGTGTAATTTGGACAATATTTATAGTAAAAAAGTATTTTTTCCATTTAAATATGATACCATTTCAATAATCATGTTACTCCTAAATACTACTGAGTAGTCTTGTCGACAAATTGCAGTACTATCCTCTAACTCCTAATCGTTAAAGAGTTCTGTGGCATCATCATGAACCACAGACTGACGCGAAAAGCGACTTCATTTTATACTATGTACGTAAGGATTTAGGAGTTTAATGAGATAATTTAGGGTATGTATGTCCGAACTCATAAATTATTAATTTTATAAATGTTATTGTTCCAATCAGCACGTTCCATGTACTCTAAAACTGCAACATAGGTACAATCCTCACAACAACAACAGCTGTTTAAACAACGGACATAATGACTTAAAATTATGTGGAAACTATCATTGCGTGGTCGCCTACTTACATATCTAGCAATTTCATATTAATTCAGCTTATAATACCGACTGGCAGATAAACTGGCTGCTTTATTGCCGACTATTAGCATAAGTGGTATTTTTATATAGCTTTATTAGATATCATCCAGTATTCTACTTGGCCTGGTATAATATCTAACTCTGGCATAATGTTGCTGGTTAGTTTATTGCCTCTTGTTTGGATGGTACTTTGGCAATATAAATTAGCTTTATGGGCATTATTTTACTCACGCAGGTAATTATGAAGATAACTTGTGTTATGTATGAGAATGTTGCCCTTGTGTGTTGCGGAATAAATATGAGTTATGTTGAAGAAATTACAGGTAAATCAATGTTTTTTATGAAATTCGTAAATCCAAAGACGACTATAATGTGTTTTGCCATCGACCCGCTAAGAAGAAGAAGGATTGTGTGGTGTGCCCTCAGCTCTTGGTGAGGAAGACCTAGTTTAGCAGTGTAGATATATGTCCAACGGCTGATATTATGATTATGATGAATAACGTAGGCCGCTTTTGAACTTCAGCCCGCTCCATATCAGTACCTACTTATTGTACAGGACCTGAGCTACCTATATGTTTACACTGAGCGTGGTTTTCCAGCCGAGCAGGAGACAGTATCTAATACTTCGTCAAACGAAACTGACCACGAACGGAGCTCGTCAATAACATCATCATCAGCTCGTCAATATGCCTACGAGAAACGAACACCTTACATTCATTCCGATCCCCCAACGAAACAGAAGCGACGACTCCATTCAAATCAATTCAAATGACCTCTCAACCAACTCCATGCAAACGCTTGTACCGTCTCCCACGAGATAAGGCCCGCACACACGGCGCGACTCGACGCGACACGACGCGACATAACTCGTGGAGGTAATCGCGCGCGATCTGACAGCCAGCCCTGTTGAAATGAATATTCGTGATAAATCACTGTTTAGCGGCCACCGTGCGCCGGTGGCACTACGCCGGCCGTGGAGTGGACTCCTTTTTTATTAGCAACTAGTGGACCCGGTGCGACTATTTTATGCCTACCTATTCTTTTTTTTCTTGGTTATAAACCTTCCTCTTGGATAACTTTTTCTACTGTTGAATACCGCATTAAAATCCGTTGCGTAGTTTTAAAGATCTAAGCTAATATAGGAATATATGTACATTTATACATACATATATTCCTATATAGGGAAAGACGGCGGAAAGCTACTTTGTTTTGTACTATGTATAGGTAGATGAGAGAGGCAGCTACGTTTTGTTTTATTTCTTTGGCTTTTGTTTTCGCTTTAATGTTCTTTTGGCCTCTATTACACTACCAAATTGAATTTCAGTATCCGAACAGAGGTCGCGCGGGAGAGCCAGGAATGGATTGACATCGCCGAATCGTGTGTGACAGACGATGGTTTACGACATACGAAGACTAGGTGAAGTAAAGAAGAAAAAGCAGCGGACCTAGCAGAAGCCTGGATTTCTCCCTCGGATGATGATAAAGTACGACATAAAACAATCATCACAAAATTGCGTGTCAAAGATTGTTACCAGAATAATAAAAAAGAATAAGTAGATACCAAAGCCCACTCGACTTCCGTCGCTAGTCTCCAAGCGCAGGATTTAATAACGATCTCCTCAACGTTTCACGTCGGTTATTATGTCGCGTCCATTACGATTTTATTATGCTAATGCCGGCTGTCCGCCGCTGCGCGCCGCCGTGACTTATAGTCAATTAGCGTCACCCGCGCCGTGTGCATGCCCCTTTATTTTTTATAATAACCCACTAATGTTGACTGGGTTTACAGCTTCTTCGGTGTTAAGTTATGATGTTGGTGTCTATGTGTCAATGCTGTAATAGAGTTTGGTGATTCTTATTATAGAGCGGTCAGATACTACGTTTTCTAACTGTCTGTTTATTGCTGTTCGGAGTTTTCAGACTAGAAGTTCGGGTAATGGATTTTTTTAGTTGTACTAGTAACTTTATATTGTTTGCCATAAAAAAGTATTACGTAGTCTATTTGTATCTATAGATACTGATGTATCTACTTGTAGCCTAGTACAATTATAATGCGCATTTGCTGTTGTTGCTGCGGGTAGACGTGTTAGATTGTATTTTAGTTTTACCCTCTACTGCATAATATATTAAAGAAAGAAAGAATGGAACACGTTGCCTACGAATGTGTTCCCTGATCATTATAATCTGGATGCCTTCAAGGCTAGAGTGAATATGCTATTCCTAGACAAACATGCTCAATCTTCGGCCGCATCGTCACTTACTACCAGGAGCAATGCTGGTTAAAGACCTGGTTAGTCTAATTAAAAAAAGTTATATAATATAGTTTTTACTTAAAAGATTTTTACCTTTTTACCTAGTGTAAAGAGTAGGTTAGTGGTAAGGAAAACTGAAACCTACTTAGATAACGCAGGACTTTATTAGTACCTATATTCAAATGCTGATTGAGCCATAATAAATTATGTACCACAAGTAAATTCATATTATTGTCAAGGGATTCCCAAGGATTAGAGTTGGCACCTTATTTTATTGCTAGCATCAAGATATCAATATCACAAGCCATCAATTACACTTAAATGATTCACTATCTTATCATTTAAAATTACAGCCCCAATAGGTATAACAATATAAACATGTTTTCTAGAATCATCCTTAGCTATCTCGCCTTATAAAGCAATAAATAAATCATACAATTTAGCAATAAATGGTATAATCTTTGGAAAAACCAATGCTTTATTCGTTTATGATATATAATGTGTCATATTATTAAGGATTTCATAAGCTGCTTGTACATTAGAAATATATGACCAGGGATTGTTTATGACATAGAAGTGTCGATTGTATATTTTCATTATTTGATAAAATTATTTGTGTCATTTAATTATTGGAAAAAAACCAAAACCTATAATTCAGTTGTTATTTTAGTGCTTTGCAAAATGACGATAATTTATTTATGAGTTTATGACTTATTATTTATTATGACTTATTATTAGTTTATGACTTATTATGAATAACGTTCATAAATAGCTCTCTCTCTCGTTACCATTTGTCAGTGCGACTAGTCATTTGGACGTTTGGACATTGCACGCTTTAACGCATTTTCATATAATATAGTGGCAAAAGTACTTTGATCATCATTACAATTGTAATGAGAAAAGATAGTAAAACTACAGTGGGTATTTCGGCTGTCAATTCACTGCGTACACATTTTTTAAAATACATTATTTCCTTTATGCAGTAACTATTTGACAACGTTTTTTTATACCACTAAGGTGCTAAACAAAATTACGGCCTGCCTGATGGTAATCAGTCACCGCAGTCTGTAGACGTTTGCAATACCAGGGGCATCAACCACGCGAAGGTGAAGTAAATTACGAATAAATATATTTTTTATAAATAACATAAAATTTCAATGATATTAGTAGGTAACTGATTAAGTACACGTGTACAGTCAAGGACAGTACCAAAATGTTTACAATCTTCTCCTTTCGGTGGCGACAGTTTTTGACGCATAATACGAACATGGTATACACATTATGAACAAACCCATACGTTTAACATTTTAATTTTACGCGTATTAAAACCCGAGACGCGTATGTCAAGCGCTAACGCCAAACAGTTCCGTTCCATTACCCGAATCAAAAAGACCACGACCAAATTGAAAGCCAAGCGTGGCCGAGCCGCACACAACTCCATCAATAAGTCAAATGAAGCGGTAATCTTAGCTTGCTTAACTGCTCATTGTGTTGCTTTTGATTTACTTTACGACCGCACTTTCACTGGGTTCGCAATCGTCGATTGTATTGCTGACCATATGCGGTAGAGACGAAGACCTCCCAACCCCTCCCGAAGGGAGACGAAACCATACAGACACGGTGGTGTTGATACAGAAATGGAAGGTCTAACGTGACTGGTCGAACAAATACTAAGGTCGATTGTTTACGATTTGAAAATTGCCAGTTTAATGAAAGATTTGTGGTGGCTGGCATTTCGTGACCGCCAGCTGCCCTTAGGTGCCGTCGTGATGATAAACCGATATTGCTGGATACGGCTGCTCGTTATCGGCAAGGCGATGTTGAAAGAATCGTCGATGGAAATTGTGGGTGGAACCGGACCGGGTCGGCTACTGAATTATGATTGTTCCCCGGAGCTGACTTATGAGCTTTGCATAATTGGGCAATGACTTGAGTTTTATCGGTAACGGGTCCTAAGTCAGGTTGTGGTTTGATAGTAAATATAAAGTTACAATTTGAGAATATTTCCCTTGTTAGAGCTTATTGCATACATAACTAAATCAGAGGACCACGAGCCCTCACTATTTTCCCAGAAACGGGTCGGATACAATGTGTAAACACTTATAGTAAAATGAGTCCCTGTATCTTGTGTAATGTAATGTCAATATTCTCGAGCAAATCAAATCTTTTTAGGTTTTTATAAAACCACGCAATTCATGTTGACTATTTTAAATTTGGATATATTTTCATAACTTATACGTGAAAAGTCAAAGCCGTGCTTTTAACTTTTTTATATTTATTTCCAGGTACACAGCAGACGGTCCACCTGATGGAAATTAAGAGACGCTGATTCGGTACCGGCCTGTAAAGTACCTGTAGATAAGCTTTTTGAAGAACACCAAGTTGTACTTAGTGTAAAGCACAGACTTCTAGAGGGATCATTCCACACCTTGCAAGAGCGTGGCAAAAGGTCGTGATGCCCATACGTTGGTTGTATGTTATATTCCACATCTTGCACGTGTTGCTTAAGCTCATCGCCCGCGCAACCTCGCACCTCATCCCGGCCATCGGCATCGCAATTACTATCATAAATCGCAATTCCATCATCATCTATCATTATCAAAGACCATTCGCTACGAGGATGATGTCACGCAATTTACTGGCACCAGTAAATAAAAACAAACGATCACTTAGCTCGAATGTACTGGCGGCACCCGGTGATTACGGGCAATATATCGTCCGGTGTTACGGCCAGAGTTACGGCTCAAACAATAACCGGGCTGGCCAATTAGCAGCTGTTTAACTATGCTAACGTGGCCCCGGGTAAATGGGCTCGCTGATTAGTGCTTTTAATGTGCGCCTTTTGTTGCTAGCCCGTGTGGTTGTGTGTGATAAAGAGAGGTATTGACCTGCGTAGGGTTGTGGTTGTGGGTGAGCTCTTTAGGGTTTAGAAACTGTGAAGGTAACATTTATCATATGTAAAGCAAAGTTAAGTGAAGTAAAACACGTTTATTTCACTCAGACACACGACTTTTTGGGTTATTGTCCGCCTGTCTACCTGGCTTTCTGTAGGACATTCAAGGTCACTTTTCTCAGGGACTGGTAACAATCCGGAAACCATGTATTTATGAGGTTGAAAAAGCTACTTTTTTTCAACCTCATAATTCAATAAAAGTATTTTTTAAATCCGTAAATTAATTTCCTTTGAGTATTTGAGTAGCTGAACAGATTATTTTATATTTTTTAGATCGGAGTTTCAGATAAGTTAGTTTTGTTTTCTTACTTCGGAACCCACATGGGATGAGTCCTACTCGTATTTGCTTAGTTATTTTTTGTGTTAAGCTTCGTGCGCCGACGCTCTACATACTCAGTTTTAGCTTATCATGAAGTCCAGCTGTGAACTGTTATAAAGCAGTGACATACGCTTCAAATACAGCTGAAACGTCACATTCGTCACTATGGATGCAATTCGCACGTCTCGTGCGTCTCGCGCAAATGACATGGATTGAACTTATGACCCGAGGTTCCAGAGAGATCGAGGGGTCGAAGAGTAAAAGTAACATTGGCATGAATACACAAAAAGTGCGATGTTACTTGCTAATGCAATATGCCACAATGACTCGCACTCTCAACACGTTGAAATACCAAATTTGCGTGAATATCTATAGGTATACATAGTATAAAACTCGATGTCAGTCGAGTTAAGGGTGCATGCATGAATTACCCTTGACCAAAAAAAAATTGTGCATAAAAATCACTTCTATCGGTATGTATGCATGTACGCTTATATCTTATAAACTACGCAACGGATTTTAATGCGGTTTTCAACAACAGATAGAGTGTTACAAGAGGAAGGTTTATATGGTAGGACAACACTCAAATGAAGTCGCGGCGGGCCAGCAAGTTGAATAATAGGTAAATAACATGTTCTGTTTAAGAACTTTACTCTCCTAAAATAATTTTACAAATCACTTATAAATATGAGAATTTTAACTAAACTGCGTAAGCGTCGCCGAATACTGGGCGAACAAAGTGTAAGAAGAGTTCAGTCCATCGGCTAGATAGGAATCAAAATTAAACTAAATATTAATTTAAAGATACAAATTAAATAATAATGTATATTTAATTTACACAATTCAATACAGCTATAACTTGTGAATTGCCTTAGCTATTGTATTAAGCAGTGGCTCTTAATGGCCAATAAAATTAAATTAGCTGTATTAAAAAGCAATCAGCTATGAGTAAATCGATATTGCAAGTTATAAACGTTAGTTATATAATTGTCCACAGAAGTGTGTCGTAACCACTGATAGGTGCCTCCTTGAATTAAAATAACTGAAGTAAATAATATAGATACTAATACTTTTAACTCCCGATGAGAAAGAGGCGTGTTATTTTGATGTAGGTATGTTTGTCTTTGGTCTTTTCTATTCTATGCAGTGTCAAACGAGCATTCTGTCGGGGCCATTGTAGCTTTCGAATGGGTATAGCGATTTTGATGCAGTGTTTCTATATTTGAAAACCAATGTAATCGAAAATATTTGTTTCTATAATTCGGTTCAGCAGTTAAGGAAATATTTCAATATCTACCTGTTTGGGTATTTCGATGTTTTTGGTTAGTTATTTAATACTTTAATTTACACAGAACAAAGTCTGCACGTGAGTCTTAACTTTCCTTTGAGCTCTTCAGGAGCGGAAAAATAAATAATTAAATTTACCATGTATTTTATTTATTTATTTAATCGTTTATTGTACACAAAAATGGAAATAAATACAAAGCAAATGTAAATATGACACAAAAGGCACTACTTATTTCTATGAAGAAATTTCTTCCAGCAGGCCTACAGCAAAGAAGACGCGATGATTAGAAGCAGTTAGGACGTGCACAATAAGAAAATAAGATACAGATAATTACGTAAATTTGAGTAACTGATATAGAAACTCAATAAATACTTATAAACATACATACCAATAATATAAATATATACATATGTAATACAATAAGACTGTAATGTATTGTACTAAACTTTCGTTCTTTCTTTCAAAAGCGCAACAAATTCCATTGTATCGGAATGAAACTGAAGAGTAGGCCCTCAGAAGTCTATGCGCGCACGAGGCCCATTTGAAGGTAACATTTCATACCGAAATGCCAATGGAGCCGATAGCGGAAATATCACACAACAAGGAGACGATAAAAAGTAATGCCTGATGCAGGATCGAGGAACAATGGCTAGTGTTCCAAATGCAATGCTATTACACGACCTGCTTCGAAATTGTACTCTAAGACCAAGAGGGAAAGTTTAAATTTATTTGCGCCAACCCCTTCGGCACATTGCAATAGGCAATCGGGCCCACGCACTGTGGGAATTTATCGCTGTATTTATATTAAGCGATATCTAAACGATGTCGTCGTCGGCTATTGTAATTGCGGACCGTAAGTATTTCGTAGTCTCCGCGGTGTTATTACAGTTGTGTTGCGTCTAAGATTTGTATGTGTTATGGTCGGTTTTCTTTTCTTTCAGACGTGTTAGATAGGCAGTATATATAGAGGTATTATAGGAAAGCATTCGTACCAAGCGAATTAGGCCAGGAAGAGTAGGAAGGCGGACCCCAAGCCCTTACCTACGTACCGCGCGTGAGCGCTACCGGGACATAACGCCGAGATGAGGTTGATGATTTGTACGCCAACTCATCTGGAGGCAAGTGACAATGTGTACTATTAAGCATATTACTGTGTTCAATCTCCAACATCTGAATATGATGATTATTCGCTTGTTTTACCTCGACTGTCCAACGACTTTAGTTTGGTTTTCCTCTTATTGTTTAAAGGGAAGCTCACAAAAACAATAAACAGAAAACGGGAGAAAACTATAATGAAAATAATTGACAAAATCCGAAGTCGAATCAATGAGCCATAAAACACCCTCGTTCATAATAAAAACGACAACAAACAGAAAATAAACAAGCGGAAATTGACCCCATACGTCGTCTGCTATAAAACATTTGAATCATCCAATCCAATGTCGCGTGTAAACACGTAGCTCTTGCCACAATGTGTCTAGCTAGATGATGACATAGATAAAAGCAATATGGCAGCAGTGATTTATGAAAGACCGGTGCCGTCGGAACTTAATATATTGCTCGTAAAGTTAAATGGCAAAGATTGAACTCCGATAACGAAGCATCTATGACTCGCAAGCCCGTCGATTACTTTCAACCAAGACGTGATATATGACACCATGTGGAAGAAACAATGGTTGACGGTTTTATAACTTATTGTTCTGGTCGTAAAAGGTTGTTTTTGCGACATTTGGATGACTACTTATGGGAAATGGGAAATTCAACATTTTAGGAATGAATATAACTAGTTAGGTGCTTATTTGTTCACTACAATCATACTCTAAGGAATACAATATTTATGATAACATTATCATTGACGTTATTTACCGCTGTATTACGACCGCTATCCTAGGAAACCATTCCTTTAGCGCTAACAGATTCATATCATTTCTATTATTAACATCATTAAAATTATGGGCGTGCCTACATAAATAACGCACCTACAATATACATTGAATAAATATTGGATACAGAAGCGAACACAGATCCATATATAGATAAAGTGGCTATTATAAAACATATCGTCAATAGGGAACCAGTTACAGCTATAACGACGGTCGTTATTATAAAAGGCTAAAGTTGTGTCGAAGCCTGTACGGGATATTAATCATCGCAATCAGTTTGAGATCTTAATCGGCTTGATTATATGGGAATACAAAACAGAATGATGAATTCACCGCGCGCACGGTGCTTGGTTCATATATTTTAAAATGAATTTACGACACGCTTTTACAAGAATGTTCACTTCAAGTTTTATGGTATAATAGCTTCCGGCTAGTTGTTAAAGTTGAAAACGGTTCATTAATTGATGACATAATACTTGTATTCTTTATAGGGCAGAGGTCTGAATATCCATCACTTATTATCAACCTAAGATACAACTTAGTTTTAATGCTCAGACAACATTAGTTTTAGCGGTATTTATAGGTATTAGTTTGTCTTCGATTATCCTGTTTCTCCATTATGTCAGAGATGCCACAGATAAAGATAATGCTTTGTGCAAAATAAATTATATACGAAGAAGACAGCACCGCAACTTATCCTCTTTAGATTTTGGACTGTCTCAGATTTGACGCGTACCTATAGTAATACTTACTCAGTTTATATAGATTGTGGGTGGGTTGATGAGCTGCTTTCTGTACTATACATACTAGATGGAACTGCACTACTATACAGCGACGTCCTATTAAAATACTTATATTTAAATTAAATCATGATAATAACAAAAGTACTTCAACTATACAAGGTTAAATATACCAAAGAGTGAGTATTAACGATTCAATAGATAGAATGATGTAAAGAACGACCACCGACTCCTTAATAATCGCCGATAGCGTGCTAAATCACCATCTTGATCGCTAACAAATCGACTGCACACATTTAACATTTAAGTCTTTCGAATTTACATAAAGCATTAATCAAGTTCCCGAGTGCAGCCTACAAGTCTTTGTGGATGTTAGCACGTCTCAATCATATATCTTGAGAGGTGGAAAGGTACAATTAAATCGGAATGGAGCCGGGGGCAGGACTGTGTGTATAAATAACGACGTGGAGACAAGATCTGCGTTTTAGTCCTGATGGGATTTTGTTTGCTCGATTTGATAGAGGGGCTTAGCGAGGAGTTATCTCGAAAGCTTCGAGGGAAATATAAATGTTGAATTATAGTGTTTAACGATTATTATTCAAAGGAAAAGATATATGCTGGTGAATGTATAACGGCAAACAGTTCATAACCATGTGACATAGATCTTTTATAGATTTTTGTGATAAGAAGTATAACCTACAGCTAATGCTCTAAAGGTACGAACCGCACATTTGCAGTGCATTCACGGGATTGGAGATAATGATTATGTAGAAACAATTGTAAAAAAAACCGATATCGAAGAAACTAAGCTTTTTGATTCTCAAGCAAAACATCAAACATGAGTTACGGATGACGTACAACAAATTGCACCACCATCGTTTCGGCCCTAAAACAGCCCGCAGCGACACCACAAAGGATGCAACCGGCGAAGTAATTACCGGCACTTGAATTATGCATTTCAATTTCGAAAAATTGCAGTAATTTGATAGCGATAAATGGTAATGGCTGTGGGGTCGGACAACCGGCTATCGCTCGCTCGTATTGAGATCTAAGGGCGGGTCCGTGGGCAATTTACGGTGCAACGTGGCATAAATAACCGGCGTAAGAGCCCTTGCCGACTGGAGGTTTGTTGAACAATCCGGATCAAACCGGATTATAGTACTTGTCTTGTGCAAAGTCATATATCTGATACGCTGTTTTTAAATAATGAATGAAGTAGAGATAGAATAAAAAAAACACAAACCTCGTTCGAAAATAGTTGAAAAGTAACAAATAAAAAAAACATCGGTACAGCCGCCGATAAAACTTAAATAAAGAATTTACAATAAGTACATACGAAAATATGTAAGTTTATTAAAACTAATTTATCCTTTATAGAAAAACAGCGCAAACATTACGATTTTATGATGCTAAAACAAAATTATAAAGAGATATACCTTATATCAGAATTTTTAAATTAATCCACCCACCCAGTGTGTAAGGTACAAAATATGATAATTTGTCTGCAGAAACCGGTTGAATGCTCTTTGTTTGTTGAGCCAAAGGGTACCTACGTATTAGCCGCCAGATTTGTGATAGTATTGTGATATTGTTTCGGCCGAAGGAGTTCCACCCTCAGAGTGAGCCGTTATTAACCTCAATACAAAATGTTGGTTGTTACTAGACTAGGTAATAGGGAACATGGGTGTACTTATATGAGATAAGTTGTCTTATAGTATAGAGCATCTAATCATTTGCCCTATAGACTGTATCGTCGGATTTGCTTACGAAGGAGGAAAGGTAGCCAATTATTATTCCGCCAATTGATCTATACTAGATATACAATAGACAAAAATGAAGTGTCTGCAATGCTACGTAGATGCTGCATTTAGGAATTTATTTGATATTGCCTTCCGAAAAGAAATTCGATTAATTTGATAAATAATTAATTAGATACTTACATTTATAAAATTTAAAGGGGTACCACTTTTAAGAGGATTTGAAAAGACGCTTCTAGAAAAAAGTTATTATAACATGGTACTAACGTACCACACCAGACAATACTAAAGAATATTGCGCAGTGGCTGCACACTCCAATAATCTAAACCATGACGACAATCCCAAGGTATTTATTACACAAGCATAAAATAGCCACAAAAATCTAAAAACATAAAACTTTGATTATCAAACCAACTATTATACTACCGTCCAAGCCAGAGCAGATCAAAGCCAAATGGTCAAGCCGCGCAGCCACCGCCATCACAAACTCATTCGCCCACTCAGAGATGGCAGACAAAGCGACAACAGATCGAGTTACATCGGTACCGCCGTCGGCGTATCAGACGCCTAATTTATCGCTCGAGGAAGGCGTAAATCACTGCGTCGGCGCAGGGCCTCGTAAATCCAATAATATTATCCAGCAACGCCCCTCTAGCAGATAATTCCGCCTAGGTTAGGGCGGTTAAGATTATAGTAGTCGATTCACAAGCTTTATGGGACAGATAAAGGATTATCCACCCGGTCGAGTAACAAAATGTTTTCTGTGTCATTGCGCTGATTCGCTCGGTAATTTTTTTTCTGACTTGTTCGAGGGCTCGAACTTTTCATTTTAGTTTCGTTATGTAGCTAGGTATATTACCTAAGTGACGTTTACTTTCAAATTATTCTGATATTTATTAAAATCTTTAAAAAATAATTACGCCATCTACACAATCCAGATCTAAACCAACTTACCACACTATCACAAGCATCCATAACAAGAGCTCAATAGGCTTTGGAATAGCCGTCATCACCGTTGCAGTATCGGTTATGTGCTATTCACTATCTCTAACAACCGCCTTAAGTGCGACAGGGAAGATACGATATCGCTACGACTCTATTGCAGCCACGAAATGGGGTCTCGAACTCGATCGTGTTGGTAATTTTATTCAATATTTGTCTGGTGTGGTTTGTTATTTTGTTGCTGTTCGCTTCTCATTTTTGTTTCATTAGCCTAGTTTATAGGAATTTTGCAATCAGAATTCTGACCCAGAACAATGATAATATCTACTCTATCAAATATTTAAAATAGTAAACAAGAACAGCGTATATGCTTTTGAACCATTCATAATATAATTTGGGAATAAACTTCTACGAAGATAATTTTTTTTTTTTTTGCTTTTTCTTTAGATGTATATGCAAATAATTAGAAAAAATATAAGTAGCTATAATTTAATTTTAAATATAATATTTTGCACAGCTATTAGAGTAACAAAACTGGGGACAACACAAGACAAAAGCTGGATTACATAGCCAATCTGCACAAAGACAAATCGATTTCGCACAAGACGGTCGACACCTACGCAAACAGCGCAATAAACAATAAAAAAAAGGAAACACGAGCCAAACAAAAAGCGTTGGAACTTGCCACATAAAGGGGAAAATTATTACGCTTTCAACGGCACATTTAAGCGAAACATATTTCAAAAGTTTCAGCGTATTAAGCAACATTTATTTTGGCAGTGACTCGGCCATTACGCGCCGTCGGAGCGCTATGAATAACAGCAGCGTTACTAAGATACCGGCTTGAATAGAGCCTTAGGTGTACAGGAGAATGGATTTACTTTTATAAACTACCCTCGATACAAATATCATCGGTTATGATCATTTCCATGGTTATCACTTACAGATAACCATGGAAAAGATCGCGCAAATTTTGGAAATATTGGACGTAAAAAACTCTAATAATATTTAAGAGTTAATTGATAATGATGATGATCTGTTTTTAACTGAGATAGTTTACTAAATTAAATATTTACTTACTTACATAACATATAAGTATTTAGGTATAGCTCCATTTGAAGTAAATTTTTACAAATTCTTCGGAGACAAAGAGCCAAAAAAACTTTTGTGACTGAAAATTATATTGTAATGTCATCACTTCAGCGAAGAAAATATAATTATTTTGATACTATAACAAAGTCAAGCTACGGCAGTATTGACTTTCAGTATGGTCAGTCGAAACTGCATAGTAAATAATTAAAATCTATAAAAGAAAAGAAGTAGGTATTGTAAACAATAAAAAAATATTGCTTGGACAACTCATACAGCGCCATCTAGCCCCAAAGTAAACAAAGGTTGTGTTATGGGTGCCAGAGTACTGATAAACTTCTTATATATTGTAAATATACTTTTATTTTATAAGAACCCCAACCCAAACCCAGAATCCGTAACAGAAATTAAAACTCATTCAACATTCAACTCACAAATTGTAAAATAGATCATCATGAAATAAATTAATCCATATGCAATATGGCAATACATAGTAAATCTACATTGAATACTGAACTGAAACAATATAAGTCATACAAAATTTATTTATCATATCTATATGAATCGAATAACCTACTCTAAAACCAGTAGTACCCTCCGCACAGCCACTGGCTCGCAAACTCGCTGTCTTGTGCCATTCCCGCCAGTTTCTTATTATTTAGTGGGGCTGCCACTCCACTCAGGGCCATTTCTCCCAAGATATGTGTGTGTTTTGTCTTCGCAAACGGCGACGCAGGAGTTATGGGGATTTGGCCTCGCACAACGGGAAGGAAGTGCTTGCATGTGCCTAATGTCGGTTATGATGTGTCGTGCCATATTTTCAACTGTTATTCTCTTCGGTTTCTGCTTGGAGAGAATGTCGTTGTTCGTTTGAATTTGTAGTTGATAGTCGGGATTTCGGGAAGTTTTAAGTAAAATTATGATTTTTTTTGCTGTTTGTAACCAGTGTTTGCTTGCAGCTTGAAGTCTGAAAAGATCGCCTTCTTTGAATTAAAACTTGCGTGTAGTACGGGTTGGATACCGAAATTAAAAATAGAAGTAAATAAGTAAAAACTCTTTATTGCACTCATTAATATGACAACATACAAGAATCATCAAATTATAAATACGTATAAAGGCGGTTTTATAAGCGTAGAACAAAATAATTAATATTAATATATGTACAAAAACCAGCTATCATGAATTACTTACATATAGTAGCATGATATACGACATAAAGGTTTTAACTACAATAACGCAATGCCAATGGGGTATAAATCAAAACAGATTCTGATATACCAAGAGTTATATTCTTGTTTAACAACAAAACATTATTAACGAATGAGTCTTACCATTACAACAACAACTTTTCTAGCTTTACTGCACCAAATCACAATTGAGAACAAGCAAGAAAGGCGTAACCTATTTACAGACATCAAACAACAGAACAAAAACAGACGCAGGCGTCCAACATTTGCATTGAAGCATTTCAAAGGCCTCACACAATGTGTGTCATGTAAAAGTAAAATCCATTGAATTGAGGGTAGTTTATAATTTATTAGTGCCTGGTCCTTCGAGCGGGATGGGCGGGGCGGCACGCCCTGGGTTCTCCACAGGGGGCATCGTTAAAGGAAGTCAGGATACACCTATATGACAGGGTGTCAAACTACGCTAGAGGCGACTGAATGCATGTCATGCGGTTATGGCATTGTTGCCGTTCGGCAGGTTATTTGGGAGTATATTGCTGTTGCTGTGGATTCAGAAGTAATGTTCTAAGTTGCATCCCCGTTATGTATACGACTTCTAGTCTTTCGTGTTGCTGTTTGTGTTATACTGATAGTGGAATGATAAATGAAAGTTTGGATATTAACAAGTAACAAAATATAGTTATGTATACTCATTTAGTCAAAGTCAGTATCTAGTTAATGCGACATAAGAGAAAGAAATAATTGAACAATCACTTCTACACAGACCTAAGCATTTTTCAAGCTTTACATAATATAGGTACCTAAAACAGCAGGTGAATTCGCATATTCATTTGTTCGGGGGTCCTTAATCATGTTCCCGAGTGCAACTCCCTTTTAAACTGTCGCCAGTTGCCCCGCCCTCCCTTAACGAGGTACTACACTCAATAACACTCACAAATTTAAGATGGCCCTAATGGCCCATGGATTGGAGGCGTGAGTGGTCATTATTATTCGTCAGCATTGTAATTACGAAGCCACATAATGGCCCAGCAATTGCATGTTATTTAGCTGAAAGTGGTGGTTTAGTGTTTTTTGGTACAGGAACTATGGCTCAGGTCGAACGTTTTTTCTGAGAAACTAATGCCAGAGGAAATTGTGGTTGGAGGATAATTTTTACGAAATTGTTATTGGTTTCTTTTGTCTGTTGGCTTTTGGGTTCTTAATGTTTGTCGGTCTGTTTTTTCTTTTCAATTTCATTTTTCCATTAGGCATAATTATTGGTACGTTTCGATAATTTAGCACCAATTTGCAAGAGTTTTATCATTCATTTAAGAGCCATGCTCTTGTCGGTGGAGCAATCACCATTTCGTTCTATCGTCTCCATGCAAGAGTCTACTTAAAATACCTATTTAAATGGCTCAAACTGTAATCACTTATTATATCATTTATTTTGATTAAATTATTCAAATGTGATATTTTTCCATCATTTTAGTTTCTTCCCAGTACATCTTTCTATTTCAATTTTTGCGCTTCATCTTTACTTGTGTTGTTAAAAACAAGCTCTAGTTTTATGTTTGTTGCTTAGGGTTTGAGAGCCATTATTTGTACCACGAATGTTCTGGTCCATCTCTTAATCAGACACCAGATGAAAGTATTCGGTGCTCCATTATGACAGCAAACTCCACACCGCCATCGGATACCATACGGTCTATATCAATAAACTCTCTAGGAATATTTATATAGAACAAAATTCAGGAGGACGTACTCCTCCTGCATCCTGAGATCAATCATTAGCGGAGCCAAGAATGGGCGTGTCCGAGCACCCTCGAATCTGAGAGACAATTTGGTCGGCGATTTGTCAAATTAACGCGCGGGGACGCCTCGGAGACAGAGTTGTTAATCACGTGCCTTTTTGCCTCTCAAACGATGTTTTCGGTTGGGGAGCGACGTTGTTTGTACGAGGTATGGATATCTGGAACCATAATAGGTACAATTCAAGTATATGTAATCAACTGTTGGTACCTAAGATGAAGCCAAAGCCTCGTGAACCCCATCCCCACTGATGAGTAAGCCAGCTCTTCCAAATAGTATAGGCAACATTTTTTTTCCAAAATATTTACTAATGCCTACATGCATAATTCCGAAAACATAGCCATTCCGAGCATAGAGGTATGAAAATACAGGGTGTCCCGTAAGTCGACGTCAAGCCGGAATCGGGTGATAGTCCAAATCATAATAGTTACTATAAAAATAAAAAATAAAATCTAAGTCTTGAATTTTTTAAATTATAGGCATTCCTTTTTTTTGAGAAAATGTACAATTTGTGATGGTTTTTTAGCTCCTGTTGCTACAAATCTTAACTTTTTTTCAATTTTATTTTTCTTATGTAATCCCGAATAGTGCTAATCTAACCTATTACTTAGAATTCCAAGTCAACTGCTCCAGCTTGGAAGAAAGTGTCACATTATTGACGTGTTAAAGTGCATTGACGTCGACTTACGGGACACCCCATATACTAAAAGGATTTTAAATATTTTTGCTATTAATGGACAGATTAGATTGCCGTTAATGTCCCGGCTGTACTTCCGCGCGAGGGCGGGCGATCCGCCTAGACCATGATCCAGAATTTGGTAGATCAGATAATTACAGTGAAGCGGCTGTCATTTGACCTCCGTGACGCTGGACAAACTGACTAGATTGGAAAAGAATGTGTAGGTTTCATCACGATGTTTTCCCTAAATTTTTATCATTATTCGTTATAATTTTTATGAAGATTATTTATAAATACTTGTAGTTTACGTCCATTATCTAAGTGCAGTACATTTCTGCAACGTGATATTATGAGATTATAATAAAAAAATTACAGAAATGAAAATGTTTCCAGTACGAACTCTTAAGCGCGCAGTTTGCATCAGATAGGTTGTCTGCTCGATTTGTGGAAATTACTAAATTTTTTTTTTGAGATTGGTGTCGTAAGCAAATTTAGTGACATCTACTTGCTACAGTGGCAAACCTAATAGGTAATAAAATAAATAAGATGTCAAATGAATAGCTTTTATCGCGCAATCTGTTTTAGTTAGTTAAGACAAGTCAAACGAACCAAAACTCGATGAATCTGACATGCGTAGTATAGAAGTTCCTATGACTACCTTCCGACTTCATCATCAGACCCAGGCCGCCAGACAAGATTAAAAATTTTGTCAACATGAAAGAAACGATCCCAAATACAAGGGATTTATCATTGTATAGTTAAGGAGTTAATATAACATTGCATCTTCATTATCAGATCAGTTCGACGGTACCTTGGTATTGTATTGTATTTGTCGCCGAACTCACATAAGTTTGTATGCAATATTTCGTCAAGAAGTGTTTTAAATACATAACCGAAAGTACTCGGACAGATCAGTAATAATTATAACATATCACCTCAACTCTGTTTACGATACTTAACCCTTTCCACGCCTAAGCTTTCTCATAGCGAGGATCGGGTATTTATGCGCAACAGAGCGATGCATTACGCGCCGGCGGCTGCGCGCACGCCTATCTGCGCCGCGGTAAATCACGCTCGCTATCGACGATCTGCCCCCGTGAGGGTTGCTGCCAGGGCTTCTTGGCGACATGTATACTGGCCTGTAAGAAATAAATAGATATAAATATTATACACAATTACATCCGCAGGGTTAAGCAGAGGCTATTGAGCGCACATATATCTCTCAAACAAATGTTATGTATGCGTTAACGTGTTATTACGCCGATTTCATCATCATCACCGTCATCATCATCCTAGCGGTAAATTACGTCTTCTACCGTGGTCACTATTCTACTTACTTTTTCTACAGTTCCTCATTACACACATCAATCGCATCCAACCCAACGATGTCAATTCATGGCTTCTTAGGGTTCACTCGGAACGTCTTTCCTGATAGCGGCAGGTTGAGGCACCTATTACCTACGTATCCTTGAGGCGCTGTCCTAATTGGTAGCGGTCGCGCGACCGTGGCCCGTCCAATAGGAGACCACAAACAACCCGTCGTAAGACCAGGGTCGCACGACTGTTGCCAATTAGGACAGCGCCTGAGGCTTATACATCAAACCAAACCAGCATAGCCGAGCCTATTGGTTCGCGTAGGTGGTGGCGTGTCACAAAATCTTTGACATTTGATACAAATACAACAACCAGTTTCCACAAACCATACAAAAACTGAAATATTTAGTTCCAAAGCCCTACGCCAATTTCCGTTGCGACAACCCTGCATTCTGAGGGTCACGCGAGCGTTATTGAATTTAGCATATGCCCATATCGGGCCCCGGCTGCATTGTCCCGCGCCTCCACCGATGATATACCGCGCACAATCGAAATAAAAACCGCATTTATTGCAACCGTAGATCACTGGCTGTAGGCATGATAAGCGATTTGCTATTGAATAGCGGCCGGTACAGAGGGATGTCAGATTTAGAGGATTTTGCGAACGCTGTGAAACGTTTTCGCTTTTTGAGCATACAGCTCCTATGATGGAAATCAGTGACTGGATTCATACAATGTACCTATTAATGATTACTTCGATATATCTCAATAAAATGAAAGAAAGCACTTTATTGCATCACATCAACTGCCTGGCAGAATACTAATGGCAAACTCACATAGACATATTATCACTCACATTTTTAACTACATCGACGATTTCTATCTTGATATCTTAATTTGTGTTTATAAAATATATCTATACTTGAATGAAAGTTTACGACAATTGAATTGATAGTAAGTAGAACCCATAGAAACAAAGAACCCAATAGAAGCATGACATAACTCGTAGATCAAAGAACAAAGCCAGTCACCGAACACCATGGATCTGTTACGACTGGAGAATGTATTACAAATATTTAAAACAGAAGTCATCTAACTTATCGAAATATAGAAACGAGGATCTCAGATGTGATGAAAGACGGAGATCGATTTCTATCAGTTGGACAATTTTATTTTTCAGCAAACCAAAAACTATGCTGTGCTTCAAGACGCCGCCGCCGCCGCGCCGTCTCACTTGACGTCGATGTCGATAATTGCATCTTGAATTTTGATTCAACTCTGCTTCTGTGCCGGATACCATACCGTTCTTTCTTATATATAAATATTCGTTTTTGTTTAAAATCCATTGAAAAGTATTTGTTGACTCCAATAAACCCACTTCCACGAGCAGTCATAGCTATCGGCTACCAGTCGGCAGCGGCCGCGGCGGCTCACGACTGCAATATTTACGGGCGTACAAGCCAGATATAGCATTATTTATGTCTTAGTTCACCATTTTTGCTGTTCGACAATATTTCGCAGAGCCGTTTAGATATTGCGCGCGGAATTCTAGCTTTCGAGCCGTTTTTGAACGGTGTTTGATGTCGGCGTTGTTGTTCGGAGAGATTGGCGTTTTGTTCGCGAATTAGATTTAGTGTGGTCTTTTTTTCTTTTGCTATGCAGTGAAAATCGAGCAGACAGCCCACCTGATGGCAAGTGGATGCAAGCATTGTTGCTTGCCGGCAGAAATAGATAAGGCGGTGGTACTCACCCATGCGGACTCCTCAGGTGTCCTACCACCAGATAAACCTAATTATATTACATGATGACTTTTATGCATTGATAGTGATAAACGTGGAGGCGGTCCACCTGATCGTCCGTCTCAGATGGGTTTTCTCTATGAGATCTGTGTGTGAGGAATTCGTTACTATAAGTTCTTTGATTTTGTCTACATTCTTATTAGTACCTACCGTTATACGGCGCTAGTTAGCATTCTGCGGCAGGTACCCATGTAGAGACGACTCATCAGGCTAGAGTTTCACCACATCGTTTAAGCTGTAGGCTTAAAAATCTAAATATTAGAAATTGGCCTTTAAATAGTACTCGTTCAGAGATGGTCTCCTGATTGATATAATAAATTATTTAATTCAGGAAAGGTGTCACTGGAATTGTAGCGAAAGAAGAAAAGAGAAACCGATACAATGGAGTACATAATAAGCAAGCATATTATTACAACTCACGAATATCCTTCAAACCTATATAAAGCGTTGCAAAATGCCGACAGACCTCCACATTTTGGTCCACACAAGCTGATTTAATATACCTGTCACGACGTAAAAGCAAAAAGCTGGCTTTATCTCGCGAAACAAGATAAGAAATAAACGCTCATAAACATTTTCTTTCAATCTATTCTGTCGGTTGGTTGGGCTGGTCACGTATTGCAAACTCGCTTAGCATTAATGGCGGTGTCTCTTTCTGCGGCTGGGCGAGTGAGTGAGAGAGGTAATGTTGTCTGGGCGATTATTTAAAGCTTCTTTTTAACATGCCAATGTGGGTATCTGCGCTAATATATTCTTTGGCACGTCAGATCCGCACTCAAGGGGGTGTGCCGGCATCATTGCGGCCGTCCACATGTGCGCGGCAATACATTTGTATAATATCAACCGGGTGGCACAGTGAGAGGATATTTGCCTCTGAGAGTACGAAATCAAACAAATTATTATGACTCTATCTACCACAAATCTGTTTGTGGTAGAGCCACGCTATTGGCCAATTGTGCCGGTAGCATGAATTTACCAGTTTGACCAAGGAAGTACCACCCATCCATGGATGACCAACGTGTGAATAACAGCTTTTATCTACACTCATAGCGTAATGTTCCAATTACATATTCGAAAACAGTTGTTTAAGGATACACTTTTTTCACGCCAAGCTATAAAAATTTAAAAAATTACTTTTCGATACAGCATTTCCCATACTATTTTAATTACAGCTGTATCGAAAAATAACTTTTTAATCATTATGCAACACTTTTCTTTTTTAAATTTTTGTCGGGCGCCGGGACACGGCTAAATGTAGGCTGAATACCTAAATGTCTTCAACAAATTCAAAATTCCTGTTTATATTTGTGTTCAGTTCATAGTCTGTGGTTGTGATTGTGTACATTTGGAATTATTTTCCCGCTAAACAGAATATTTTTTCTAATTGGTGTAATTTGTGTTTGTGAATGTTTTTTCTTGTTTGAAGCAAATAAATAGATTAATGTGAAAGTAGTGAAGTGAATTTCCCGCCGCTTGATATCCTCGACGCGTACAAGATACAACAGAACTGACTCGCAGTTACTTCCAGCAAAGTTGAAAAAATTATAGGTACGAAATTTTAACATGAAAATATGAGTGTAGATAAAGTAGTGTATGCAACTGCATATAATTAGGTATTAAAACACTCGTGTCAAACTATTATCATACTCGGCTACGCCTCGTATGATAAACAGACACTCATGTTTTAATACCCCCTTTTATATGACAGTTGCATAAACTACTATTATGCTTAGTTCGGGGAGTAAAGTTGGCAGAGGCATTAAACTAATGTGTGGCATAGAAGCGACTTCTGCTGCTGGACTGTGGGTACTTTTGTAGGCTTTTTAATTATATTCTATATCTGTCTCTGCTTTCATATTGGTGGGGATCTGTAAGCAAGTGTCTTCCCTGTTCATTATAATCTGGACGCTTTCAAGGCTAGAGTGAATAGGCTGTTCCTAAATAGGAATGCTCCATCATCCGCCGCATCGGCCCTTACCACCAGGTGAGATGGCAGTCAAATGCCTGGCTAGTCCAATTAATAAATATAAAAAACCCTATAAAACAATGCTCGTCTAATATTGGTAATGTAAAAAACCTGACCTCTTGCTCATGAAGCGACTGTGGATTTTATTTAGGTTTTTAGTTATATTCTGTTTCTGATTCTGCTTTCAAATTGTTAAGCCCTGTAAATTACCATAAAACAATACCCGTTTAGAATAACGCAAAAAAGAAACTTGACCACGATCTCCCAATGTGCCCCTGCAATCGCGCGGCCGCCGTCCGCGCCGCCTCTTCCATGTCCCGGTATCAGATACGCGTCAATTTATAGCCGCCCGCCTTAATTGCTGCGGCGGCGCAGGACCGCGACCCCTCGATTTGGGGATCGAGAAAGATATGCTCAGCTGTCCTGCAAAAGGTATCCTTCCTTTCTAGACGGCATCTTTATTGCTAAAGGTCATGTCTAGTCTGAAATGTTGCTCACTCGCTGTGTTGCTCCTCCATATGGTTCTGTTTTCGACGGTCTTAATAGCTTTAGCTATCGGCAGGATAGTAAGTGTACTTATTTGGTCTCACCAGCGGGTAGGCGATCGACCGCGCGATCAACGAATCAACGATCGCGAAAGGTATTATCTCTCTTCTTCTTCTGTCCCTCGTCCCACTCCAAGTAGGGTCGTGTTTCCTAATACACCTGCGCCAGGCGACTCTGTCCTGGGTTGTCGACTTATTACTTGGGAGTTTTGGAGTAATTTATTAATACTGGTTCATCATGTATACGAAGGACGTCCTCTGCCTTTGGGTTTTTCTGGCAATGCTAGCACCTTTCTCACAACGTGGTCAGGTTCTCTCCTCATTATATGCCCATACCATCGGGGACGGTTTTGGTTAGTTTTTGGGGTACAAAGGTAACTTTGAAGCTTCCTTGAACATGTTCATTTGTCGCACGCGTGAACGAAATGAGGAGACGCTAGATGCCAATGTGCATAGTATCTCAAGTGTTGTAATTAAATGTCGTATCTAACATAAAAGAAGAATTCAAGGATGAGTTCTCCTGAATGCTTGTCGGGTTAGGTAGGCTAACCTTTCTTCAAAAGGCCGTCGAGCTGATCGTAGAATGTCTGGGTGTTATTGAAGAATGCTTTCTTTTACTGCTGTCGTTTAGATATATTCTTTATATTCATATCTAATATCTTAATATAGCGTCATGCTCACAAATTATCACTTTCAATCTGAACTATCAACACAAAAGCAAGAATAATACTTTTCGGTCAGTCCTTATTGTCCTTATTAAGAGCATTTAGTTTCTTGACAAGAAAAGAAAAATAGAAATACGGCTCGTACCTAACAATAGCAATAACCAAATAAAATACGACAATATAACACCGGCAATTACGCGTGTTTTCCACGAGAGGAGGTAAGGCAATGAAAGGAAATAGAAGAGCCCATAACTCCACAATAAAATCTCCAAAACCACCATAAAACCCATCAGAATCCACAACACTGCCTAAGAATATGAAATAATAAAATATACGCAGGGTGTTCGCAAAACTTGTTGAGGCAACATTAAGGAAAATGTTCACTGTCCTAAAAAAAATTTTAGCAGAATATTTAAAATCGTTGTCTTTAATTGTTATATCTCTATGACTGTGAGACCTGTACGAATAACGAGTACATTCGTGGCAGACTTTGAGTGAGGAAATCGCGGACAAATTGATGTAAAGGCTCGGCTGCGCTGATTTAGTGACGTGTTGCGTAAGCCCGAAGAATACGAAGGAAATAGGTATCTAAACCAATCAAGATGCCTAAAAAAGGCCTCTAGAAAAGCCTAAGAAGCGAAGGATTGACATAGCTGAGTCAGATGCGAGAGCCAACAGCTTATGAGGCGAGAATGCTGGAGACCAGGCGAAGTGGAGAAGAAAAAGTACAAAAGCGGACCCTGGCAGAAGCCGGGATTGACGATGAATTGATGATCTTCACAGAAATAAGGATAAATAAAAGAAGTTATAAAAATCTCATCCGATTCAGACATTTGCTCTTCGAACGTATGCACTCAAAAATGAGTAATACCATCATTAGATCATAGATTTGATACTCCAAATCATTATCCTGGAGATAGGGTCGGCACCGGCAACGTGCGAGTGGTCTTGTGTTTACCATCAACCGGACTATTGCTTGTTCGCCATCTCAGAGTTACAAAACAAACAGTCCGAAAACACGCTGTATCTCCGCAGCAAGCAGTAGAAACCGACTGCGGCCACATCCTTCTTCTTTATGACGCGGCCCACCCCCGGCCGCTATTTTTACTGGTGCGGGGTCATCCCTTAAATTCTTTTTATTGCCGCCCTTGTAAATCATTGTGTAATGCCCCAGTGCATTATCCGCGGAGGAAACTTCATTATGGCCGGTTTAATGGTTCGTAGGAGCGATAAAATCTTGCCAGGGGCCGCTCGCGTAACGGCCGACTGGCTATTTGTTCCGGGACCGAATGTACCCGATCGGATATTTGTGGATGTTCGGCAAGGAAACGGTGCTTCGATTCCGGCTTGAACGGGCTCTATAAACGCGCCGGTAATGTGTCCGGGCTGTGTCGATAAACGTGGAATTAGTAGCGGTTGGTCGCTCGGAAAGGTGAGATTAGCACTCGAGGTCGCTTTTAAAGGCTGGATTTGTTTCTGCATGAAGTGTAAGTATTTCTTTTTTGCTGTATGTAAAAAATGGCCAGACATTTGACCGCCATCTCATCTGGTGGTTAGTTATGATGAAGCCGAAGTATAAATAATTTGTTTTACGGCTTACGACGTGAGAATGCCGAAGATCGGGTAAAGTGGAGAAGGAAGAGTAGGAAAGCGGATTGTGACAGAAGCTGGGATTGATCGCTGGGATAATGATGATATAACTAAAGGCGTTTTATAGCAGCTTACAACGTGAGAATTCTGAGAACCGGGCGAAGTATGGAGGAAAAAATAAAAGCGAACCCTCGCAGAAGCCTGGATTTTTTATTGCCTAGGGAGGCACACGGTCCGATGGTCCGAATGATGGAAAGCGGCCACCGTCGACCAGGACATCTGCAACTTAGGATGCAGTACCGGCCTTTGAACAATATGATAATCATGGTAATGAAGAAAATAACAGGTACTTAGGTATTTTAGGCACGGTTCTCGAAGATTATGACAAAGCCTTTAGATTATGATAAGTTCTTGCAGATATGATGATGACCATACACTTCCAGAAGTGAGCTAGCTCTCTTGAGAATTCATTTCACTAAGATCTAGGAGTAGCAACCCAGTGACACCTCTGATATTGCAAATGTCCTAGAATTGATTACCATCACGAGAATATTATGATTGTATGCCAAATTATTAGCTTTTTAAAACCTAAGTGATAGCGGTGTCAGTCTTTGTGTTTTTGTGTCAGTCTTTCTGTGGCTCGGTAAGCAATTAGACTACATCAGATGCATCAGCGGTTCTGCATTTTTATTCCTTCAACCTAAATGCATGATTCGTTGATGTTATGGGTTATAGTGACCGCTTACCATCAGGAGGGCTGTCTGCTCGTTTGTCACTGCGTAGTATTAAAAAAATTTACTGAAGTTCCCACATCCACCATTCCCCATGGTCACAGTACACTAGGCGGTGATACATCACGCGCAATTTGTAGCGATAGTGCCGCGATAGGCGCTGCGCTGCGCACTGTACTTTATTGCTCTATAACCCGGAGCTACCGTCGCGGACCACTTGTAGTTGAGTAAATATTATGTGTTTTATTTTAATGATGAACACAATAATTATACCTATTAGTTTACGGTTTTGGTATGGCTAAGGCATATAACTCATTCCCTGCGACTATGTTCTCTGATCATTATAATCTAGACGCCGCGGCTAGAGTGCTGCTCTAGCTGCTCCTAGACAGGCATTTTCCATCTTCGGCTGCATCGTCACTTACCACCAGGTAAAATGATGGTCAAATTCAACACAATGCCATAAAAGAATTATCATATTTTTAGTGGCACCGATGATTAATAAAAATCGATGAATTTTTGGTGCCAAATACTTACCAATACTTACGTTGTTATTACAGTCTCAAAGATGATTAATCCAGTGTAATTTGATCGACCAGAGCTTAGTCTTTGCGATAACACACAAGCGGGTCTGCACTGTCATTGCCCATGATAGAACTCAAATGTTTGAATATTTTGTGGGCTACCTATAGTAGGTAGGGTCATAAAACAAATTATCTGGCCACTTAGTCCATATTGTCATGTGGATTATCATAGTGTGAAGTGGCCAACTATTTTGATGAATGACTGAAAGTCCGGAATCCACTTAAATGTCGCTATTTATACTGTAGTCGGTAGAATCAGCGCAATATTTCTTCCCACTTTATTTTTTCAGTTTTGACATTCAAATGTGATATTTAGTTTCTTTTTCTATTAGCATTCTTGTATACATATAAGTCGCCAACCTATACATTTTTTTAAAGAACTAAAATTCAATACAATACTTAATTCAATAGATTTCAACACAATTTCTTTCTAAAAAAGAGTGGATGATTCAAACGACATATTACCAACAACGAGACCATTACAAGGCAAATTGAAAAGCGGTTTCAATTTAAATGCAATGAAAGAGTAGCTGGGGAATTAATGCTTTTTTTTACTGAATCCTCGACGAATTTTGTATCGATTTCAAGTCGCTATGGGGTGGTATTAGGCCCCCTGTCGCGTCGGGCTCTATTGTGATCATGCTCTGTGGTTGAAGTGTTATTATACGCCAAAGACTGGTTATTGGCAGATAGGACAGTTGGTGTTTTAACACTTTTGAGAGGTTATTGTACCTAAAATTGTATTGTTTTTGTGGATATAATTTTAATTTTATTTTATTTAGCAGTTTTGGAGAGAAGTTTTCATTTAGGGTTATAGATTGCTATTCCTTTTATTATAATTAATTTATCACGGGTCCCACGATGGTGTCCTTTGTCTGTCTGTTCTTGGACTGTCTGAGTATAAAAACTCTGTGTCTCTCTCAGTAACACTGTAGAAGTCAAGGTGACAGTTGATTATTATTTTTCAGGTACGTGGTTCTACTCGTGTCTCACTAGGAGTTGGTACGGTGGTACCCTATCTATGTGAGTCGCCACAGCATCCGCTCTTCTTAGGTTTCTGATGTCTTGGACGATAGTCGATTTCCAACAGGTAGATCGTCTGACTGTGTGCGTTGCTTAAACGTACGTGCTTTAATAAAAATTAAAGCTCACATACCTTGCCTATTTATACTAATATCATAAAGAGAAAATATTTAACTATTTGTTTGTTTGTAATGGATAAACTCAAATACTATTTAATCGATTTAAAAAAAAAATTCAATTATAGTAAGCTACGTTATCACCAAGTAACATAGGCTATAGTTTTTCCCGAAATTCAATGTGGTTCCCACGGGAACGAGTCCGGGACATAGAAACTGAATTTTACTGTACCTAATGCTGTAAAAAATAAATATAATTATATAAATCAGAATATTTTCTTCCCTACACCAGTTACTTCACCTAATATTTCCGAGTATCGTATCTGCTCACTCTATGCCCTAATCCGGGACCCCTGGGTACGTTCCCCGCGGGATCCCAACGCATTACCCGAGCATTATTTTTAAAAGTGAAGCTCAGTATTAGACGCGATGACGAGGCATTACACGGTAACTGATTACTTAGCTGGTGAATTTGGATTTTTTTTTCATTTTTGATGAATGGTTCTTTGTGTTTTGTACCTACTACTGTTTTGGATGACTATGTTGCCGCTTTGAAGCGTTTTTTGTTTTTCCTAGGGTTGTGTATGCTTTCGTTATGATATTTTGTATACAAGTAATAATATCATAAGTGCCGCTAGCTTTTAATAGCGACTTAATTCACGTAGACCAGGTAAAAGTTGTCTATGTTCGATTACCTTTGCCCCATTATATAGATACAAGCAAACAAAATTATGAACATTTAAATTTAGTTCTTAGGTTTAAATTTATAGCGGGGACGTCCATAGCCTATGGCAGCTTTAGTGACCAGAAGACACTCCAGAAGCTTTCCATACGTGTTGCGTACTTTTCAAAATTGCTTTTAACGTTGTTTCAATGCGCTAAGCATTCCTAAGAACTTAACTAAAATAAGCAAGTGGCTTAAACCCTGTTGCGTTTATAATATTAATCATTAATACATTCCCCATGTATCTACCCTGTGTAAGTCAAACTGACGTCACCAACGGCGGGTTAAGACCCTATTCTCATAGGGCCAGATAAAATAATAAAAAACGTTTTTTTTCTAATAAATCGCCGTCGGAAACGTTTTTTTTCGCTTTACTTTACGCAGTAACAATTTAGCTAGTCATTCAAGACATTATAATCCATTAGAGATGAGTCGTTGTACTTACGTATAGAACCCAAGTTTTTGATGTATTGTGTGTTATTGTGAGATCTGTTTTGAACGGAAATAATTCATTTTGACGTAACCTATGCGTATGTTTGGAATGGTTTTTGGTGTTACACAATTTATCTTTCAAGATTGAACGTCTGATGCTAATGCTTTCCAAGTAACATATTATTATGTTTATTGTACTTCTTAATGAAGATGATGAATCTAGAGTAATAGTAACTCTTTTCTGTATTTTAAATACACTGTCCGTCAACATTTTGTAATCCCCAAGGTACACATCTCTAAGTATGAATGTAGGTAATTCATAATACGACACACCTGTAGTGATTCCTATCCATTTCACCACGTACATCCCTACTACCAGTTCGATCCTGACAGCAATTGCTCGATTGCAATTGACTACACTTCTTCGTCGACGTAATTTCCGAAAACCTTAGGTCTGGCTTGCCCAGTAGTCGGCCACGGCAAGGGAATATTCATTCGCCAGGAACAGTCCCTCCCTAGTGCAGGTAGCAGGAAAAAGAGGACAAGAGAGCAGATGCGCCATGGTTTGGGATGGCTACACTACACTACACTAAGACTTAGGAACATCGCTGTGATGGATGCAAGAGCCTACGACGTCAGGTTGCTGAAGACCGTGGTTTGCCTTCCTACTACGCTCTGTCTTCGTCATACTTGGTGGTGAGTTTGTTCACATGAGCCGTTCCGTACGTACGTTTGCCACCATCGGCAAACCATTTAGACCTGATAGATTGTTTTATGTTATACAGCAGACAAACAGGCAAGCGGGCTACCTGACGGAAAGTGGTCGCCTGCCTCTGAGACCTCTAATATACCTCTTGAACGATCCCATGTCATAGTCCATAGGAGACACTGCGACTGTCCCACCGTTCATCTTTTAGTTCAACTAGTACAGTTAGTACAAGTCGACAAACAAACAACTAGATTAGTACGCGCTATCCTTTACCGCCGCCGCCACCGAAAATTGGCTCGGAACCGCAACGGCGGCCGCAAACTATCTACTAACCGCAGGAGCAAGCGACGTCTCATTCCCTCGCTGTAGGTGGCTGGTATTAATCACGCGCCCTCCAGGAGGTCTCATGTGTTCAAAATTATGGCCCCGACCCCCCCGCCCCCCAGCCGAGGCCCCCGCCGTGGCCCGGCATGGCCCCATGAATTATGGCGGCAACAAATTTAATGTAACCCCGGCACAATGGGCCATTGATTTGGCAACTGAGTAATGGAGCTGTGGCACGACAGCGCAGTTGATTTTGCTCAGTTGTTGAGTTATTGTTTACAAGCGGGTAGCTCGCGGGGCAGTAATAGGCTCGTAGGTGATTCGGTGCTCTATGGCATGGAATCGAGTATTTTATGCTGATTTGTTATTTATGTCATGATTATTAGATACATCTAATTACTAGGTATGTCCAATGTAGAACGTGGCTAATGGTACATCTATGTTTTACCTCGATTTCAACAGTTTAGCCCTCCGATGGAGAAGATCTGACGGAGACACTGATACAGAGATCAAGTAATGCAATGATAATGAGTTTCTAATTTGATATTGCAAGTCAAACATCATCAAGACACTGTGACGGCCGGAAACCAAATTGGAATGGACTGAGTATATTTTCAAACATAATATGCTAAGCTGATGATGGCGATGACTTGCTAGACACTAAAGAGCTTTGGAAAATGGAAATAATAGAGCGATACTTATTGGAATTTAGTGGAAGGGTAAACTTTTGGAATTGGCCCAATTGCAACTTTTTAAATGTGCTGGAGTATAGGAAGGTTAACATCATGGCGAAATATAAATCGTTCCACGATCAATATCGTCTGTAGCATTCGAATTCATAACATTTTTTTTTTAACTTTTTACATTGTGACAGGCTGATATAAGAGAAGATGGCAGCGGTTTGTTGTATTAGTTTCTTAGTTTAAGATAAATTTAGTTTTAGATTAACCTAGATTTAGTTAGTTAAATTTTGTTGGTGTTCGTTTGTTGTTGTTTATTTTATGTTTCTAATGATGTATAATCATGGATGTTTGTAACTCTAAATGAAAGTAACAATACCTATAGAGAAGATATTATGGTAGCATATTTGACAAAAAGACTGAATTGGTAAATAGGATGTGAATTTGAAATTTAAGAATTCAATTTTAGGAGTACCAAATCGGTTGAGGGCCAAATCTTTACAGGATCAACAGACGGGTGAAAATGTCTACGTTGCGCATCTCTACATATTATGCTGCAGCGAGCGATAGTTCATCATTTCCATCAGCCTTAACTAGTTCACCAAAGGACCATCTATGGAAAGGTATCCATCCACCAATCCAATGCATCGTGTCATAGGTTTTCCGCATCCATTCTCCATGTGAGCCTTTCACAAACTGACACTTTACCGGCTGGAAGCGACTACCTATTCTACCTGAGGGTGACATGTTACGCTTGTCTCTAGAGGGGAGGGCCGTTTTTTTATTTTGTGACTGGAGTCTATACCTACTAGCCGAACTATACATACAGTGCCACCAAATTATCTGTGAAATGACGGAAGTAGCAACTACACCGCTAGGTTGAGATGTCATTCGAGTGAGGTTTTCTACAGATTAGCCAGCGGATCTTCGCAATTATTTGGGTTCTTATTTTTATGGACCTCCCACCTCTGGTATGCTCCGGTATGGTATCGGATGGGTATCCGCATCCAATGAAGAAAGTTATGGTGGAGTTTATGGTATCACCCAAAGTTTGTCAAACTCTATATATAAAAATAAATGAGTATCAAAATCGTTTGAGTTTGAGTATAGTCAATGATCTTGAATTTTTAAATTTCTTGGGCCATTGGCTAGACTGGCTAGTCTATATTCGCAGTGGTTCGTCAGTTTAAGGACTGATATTGTACATAATAGTTGGTTCATCTGTACACACCAAAGCCCCCGCCACATTTTAACATTTACGTTAGTTATATTACGTTCCGTGACATTACGTCAGTATCTAAAAACTGAGTTATGTTGACGCCTTTGGTGTGTAGAGCTCATATAGAAACCAATTTAGAGGTGCTTCCACGACGTTCGACCATCTAGGATTACAACCCCTTTTAAAACAACCCTCCTTCTGACGCAGTAGGGTAAAAATAAAAAACGAGTCTACGGATGTGGTTCAATTTTTTTTGTTAATTCGGCTTATTATTACTTTTTGATGATAATTCTGAATCATTCAACCGCAAAACCTTTCATCGGTGTTGCGTTGCGGCTCGCCGACATGGAAAGGATTATGTTACGTCGCGGGGGGTATTTTAATTAAAAGTATCTACGGAGGGGATGCTACTAAATTTCGTCCATAATGACGGGGAGGTTGGCTCAAATTTCAATCAATAGTATCGATCTATTGCTCCTCAGGTTATGAGTGGAGACCGAGACGCGGCAGGTACCGATAGTGTAGGTACCGATCTACTAGGAACATTCTCGGTCCCGTCACGATGCTTTAAAACCTATATTAGAATTTTGGTGACAATAACTGCCCTTAAAAATCTCCGCGTCTTAACCAAGATTGAGCTTGCGTTGAGGGAGACGCGGTCTGGGTGAACGCTTAATTCTTAGGTATGTCGAGGATCTTCCAGCTATCCGCACGAGTCGCTTTGATTCAACCTTTATAATGCGTACGGCTAATGAATGGAACACGTTGCTTGTGAGTGTAGCTCCATTATATTCTGGACGCCTTCGAGGCTAGAGTGAATAGGTTGTTCCTAGAGAAGCATGTTCCGAATCTTTGGCCGCATTGTCCCATACTACGAGGCGAGATGACGGGTTTTTGACGTCAATGAAGATCTTTAACCATATACTGGATTAAACTTTATAACCAACCATCCTCTACTTGTGTAGGACGCAGCAGTAGGTTTGTTCAATTGTATTTTTTTTTTCTGACGAGTATTCTAGAAAGGTATGTCGCTGACCGAGTGGTAAAGATATCCGATTCATAAGCGTAACCGTAAGAGGTAGATTAGACCTGGTTCGAATCCCTCTGCAGCCATGCCTACCAATGACTCATTTCTAAGTTATGTAGGTACATTAGTTGAATAATCGATGCTCTTACGGTGAGGGAAGACATCGTGATGAAACCTGCAAATTCAAGCCACTGAATGTTAAACCCCAGGTTGCTATCTATCTCCTTGCGTTATAAGTAACAGTTTAACAGCAGGCTTCAACCTTGATCCAATCTGGTCAGATTTACCTGGGAGCAGGATCACGGAGGTCAGATACCAGTCCCTCCACTGTAATTATCTGATCTGCCAAATCCTGGACCATGGTCAAGGCAGACCCTGGGCTCTCGTGCGCGTGAACCCCATTATTTTTTAATTCTCGAACATAATAGGCGAGAGCAGTGTTCGATGGACGAGTTTAAGTAGGTATTTGTCAACCGCGTGCAAAAAGGAATGGTGCCACAGATATACAGCTACACAGACCAGACAGATATAGATAGACCTCCCGGATGCCTCTCAGGGGTTAAAAACTAAAGCTCAACAAATTCTCATGACACGTCGTGTCATCTATTGGAATGTAACAGAACTAATACGAGAACTACTAGGTGTGGTAGGTAGATAGATACTTGCATACATTCGCGAAGTCCGAGTCAGATTCTTCTAATATGACTCTACTATGTGAGTCAGATATTGTGCTGAAGATGTAGTAATTCTTTGTAAATTATTCTAGTTTTTATTATTTTGGTCAATCTACTTTTATTTTGAAATAATTTAGATATTGAAATAACTTTGTCAAGTTACAATATTTTTATGTAGGTCTTAGCAGCGCCCTCTGTTTCCTTCTGTGTGAATTACAAGAGCATCGAGATAACAAGAGCGTATGGTTGAAGAGTTTCATGGTAGGGTAGTCTGTTTCAACGATAAAGAACCAGATGGCGTTACTAGCTACTCCTGTACCTATATAAAAAATTATCTATGAAAATAATAGAAATTGAGATAAGTTTTAGAGAGCTACCTATCTATACATAGTATAAAACGAAGTCATTTATTTCCGTCTGTCCCTATGTATATATGTACGCTTAGATTTTAAAGACGCTTTTAAAATACGCAGCGGTTTTTAATGCGGTTTTCAACAATAGATAATGATTCAAGAGGAAAGTTTAAAAGCAAGAAAAAAGGCTAGGCTGAGGTAAAGCCATAAAGCAAACGATGTCGCGCCGGGTCCACTGATATGTTACAGATCAGCGTAACTAACTTCTATGCGGATTATGGCACGGTTGACGCCTGTTGTACAGGCCATGCAGATGTGATTGAGAGCGGAATGAAATGAAGCAGGCGAAACGTCGTCCAGTTAAACCCTACGAAAACATGAGTTTAAGCGGTTACGGCGAAAAAATACTCCATTTTATGTAGTGTCACAGTTCCAGAACATTTCCCTATCCATCTCAAAGAGTATTGGTATAGAACCAATTTAAGGATTACTTGGAAGGTAAAGTCAAGCTGGCTAAAAAAACTCGGGGTACTTAATAAAGGCAAACAGTGCATCACACCGGGTATCGACTTTTGATGTACAAAGCACAGGTTCCCCATATGCAATAAAAAAGCAGATAAACTGACAATGAAAGCTCATACTACCCTAACCGAACCTAACCGACAGATGCCGAAAAACTACTGACTAATTCTACATTCACCCACTCAATAACAAGTATTTCCTCAACTACTTACCTATCTACTCAATCAATTTGAAAGTCACTAAACTTAACAATACAGGGTGTCCCAAAACTCGACGTCAACCCGGAATCGGGTGAAAAGGCAAGTCATGCTGTACCCTGTACCAGATTTTATAAAACCGCGGCGAAATAAAAAAAAATTCACCATGCTTCGAAATGATACCACTGATAGACATACCAAGACACACGTCAAACTAATATAACCCGTATTTATATTTTAAAAGGGTCATTAAAAACCAAACGCTTACAGCCGATCGCGAATCAATTTACAAGTGAAAACTCACCGACTCCGCGGTAAAAGGAACAAACAGCCCACAATTCATACGGCAGCAAAGTAAACGTCCCGGGTATCAAAGGCTCGTGTAAATCTGAAAAATGGCGGCGGAGTGGGAATTTTCGAAATAAACCTAGCGTATAATCCGCGAGCGGGCTGCACTCACACAATGCATTATGCAGGAGGCTTTTCGATCAGCTTTGCCTCATATCTCCCGGCGGAAGGGGCAAGGCATAAGACGGAAGCTTTTGCTCTTTAGGGTGCAAATGATAGTGAAGTATGGTAGACTGACTAGGAAAAATAATTAGGTTACTTACATAAACGACGATATTTCAAAACCTAGTAAATATGGGACAAAATTAAATGAGTTTTATTTTACATATTAAACCCTTTTTACTTTGATGAAATACGCTTCAATGTTCCTTTGACGTCATAATTGTTTATGAAAATCGTCGTTCTAATCGGCTACTTAATTTTGTTCTTCAGTGTGTTTACAGAAAATGAATGTTGACGAACGGAAATATATGGCGTATCCCGAACGCTGCCCAACCGAGTTTAATTCGTCTTTATTGAAATTGGGCCTACCTACCTGGACTATTTGTCCTAGGTATGAAAAGAAAAACCAGCAACATAACCAAAACCTAGGTATGTATAGTAGTCAACAACTTCAAATGGAGTGCCACTTGAGTAGGCACATTATGGACATACTATTAAAAAAAAAGTCTAGTAGTCAGATAGAAAGTTATACATTCGAGAAAGCACATCGTGATCATGTAGAAGAAAGGTACGTGTCATATTACCAAATGTTTCTCTCCCTGAATGTTACATAATGTATGAAATCGAATGTGTCACATAACAGTTATTTGCTATCGTTAGTCTAAACTACTGAACTGAATTCCAAAATTTATTCCTACATACGTCTTCATTATTTCTGACGACAATGACATAGAAAATAAAGGATCTGCATACTTTTGTTCTCGTAAATTAATAGTATCCAGCGGCATAGTTGGAAGTTCACAGATTTGAACTGCATGCGGGAAAAATAGCAGGGTACTCTCAGTTTGAAATAGTTCTCTTTTTTTTGCCTTGTTAGCCAGTGACGGCCTAGTTTGTTAAGCTACCACCGGTCGGGTGTTAAAATTTTGGTTTTAGGATTCTACTGATATAGTTACATAGAACAGTTCTAAATATGTAAAATACAATAGTAAAATGCATTATATTTTAGACGCTCAAAATTTGGCCACGGGCACTGCATTTTCAGTGGCTTCTTAGAGGTCTTGCAGGTGTCAGTGCCCAAAGGGCAGCAAAAGGCAGTGCATGGTTTGTGGTGTAGCATTGCACACGCATTTACTTAATCGTCCGAGTAGCCCCACTTGGACAAATTTTCCTGCGCACCGCCGGAGGCGCAATTCTAGCTTCTGTATCGGGGTAGGTTTGAGACAGATCGTGATAATTCGGCATATATCGGTGAGAGCTACATCTACTACATTGCCATGAGCTGAGCGGCTTCACGCCAGGCATGTGTATTCGCCAGTAGAATACATAACTCTAGTCCAGTAGTGCGCAGGATATTCGGAGCAGCTCTCCAATTGGAGATTAGGAGGAGGAGGAGGTTAGGCGCCGCCAATGGTTGTTACGGGCGGACACCTTCTGATTGAGGTTTTCACAGTCAGTCTTATATGTCAACGCCCTGTCCAGAGTCACACCCAGATATTGTGGGTTATTTGTGTGCGTGACGGGTACCCCCTCCAGATGACGTTCAGTCTACAGTTTGCCTGGTAGTTGCGTAGATGATAAACGCAGGACTGGGTTATGGTGGGACTTGGATTTAAGGCATTGTCTGCGTAAGTAGGCGTCCAGTTTATTTAGGACAACAGAAAGGTGGGTCTCGGCTTCCTCGAATATAACGCCAAAGCTTTTTACTTGAATCCTGTCTAATAACGAGCTACAATAAAGCTGGACTTATAATGTAGCAAGTGGCCTCAAGTTTTTAAAGCAGGATTAAATTATTAAGAAGAATTTTTATTTTTAAGCAGCTCCTTCATACTTTCGGGATGTTGTAAAACCTTGTCTTAGAACTTTCTTCCTAGACGCTAGATGTGCACACATTCCAAATAAAACAGCTGAAGGTCAACATGATTGTTGTAAAGTGATCGAAACGTCCGTATGTAATAATAAATACAAGACTGTGACTAATCTGATAAAAGTTGTTTGAGTTCAGATGACCCTCCTAGAGTTTGGATCTATTATTTTTCTTTACGACAAGGGTTGTATTATGTATTTACAGCTTTTAAGTATGAGACGAGCAATCACGATGAAAAAACAAACTCATTCCAAACAATTTAATAAGTATTCCTCATAATTGGGAGGCATTTTCTCACCTTAAAATAATTTCACTAAAGACGTCGCCAACAACTTAATTACTGAACGTAAGTTAATGATGAATAAGTGTGGTATTTTACGTGGCCCAATTTTGTGAAATTAATGTAGAGCATTTTTCGAAATAAAACGTTTAGAGGCGTTTCACTGCTAGAGGCTGCAACATACTTACTTTTATGAGTCTATATTGAGGCAGAAGATAGGCTCTACCGATACGCTGTCATACAGCTAAGTTGTTAAAATTTAGAATCTTCGTAAAAAATACAAGAGTGCTGTACAGCGTATTAGGAAGTTCGAAGATTTTAATAGAGCGTAGCTTCGGAACAGAGCAGAGTGGGCCCGGGCGGGCCAAGTTGCACTCTTCCGGAATATGGGATGTAAAACTTGATTAAACTCGAGCCGGGATATTCCGAGAACCTACGCGGAGGAATTTCAAACCGAAACTTGGGAGACGCGGTATTTGCCTCTATGTTTTAAAATGAGAATTGTTGTGTTGAAGCCCCTTTGTTTATTTGCAAGTCTAGTCTAGCGCACTGATTTCATGAAGACAAGTACAATTTCTACAGAACTAGTGGACTCGGCGCGACTACGTTATTCTTGAAAATACGTTTATACGTATATTCTTGAAAACCGCATTAATTTTTTTTTTTATCATGAAAAAAAAAATTTGTTCTATTAAAGGAGATGCTCCATTTTGAAGAATAAGTTAAGATCATGTTGACATTACAAAAAAAAGGATCATCCTTTATAAATGGGGTTTAAATCCATTACATATAACGTAATGTTGCGTATTTGGATAGATACTAATTTTATTGTCAGGAGTCTTGCGATATCATATTCGTATTCATATTCATTTATTTATAGTATTAAATATACATCGTCATTTCAGTTATCAATAGAATAAAATTAACACATATCGTTAATTTCAATATTGAAATATTAACATTCATTAGAACAATAAATAATCATAAAAATTTATTAATTAGATTAATGACAATAATTATGTCATTATATTAATAAAATATTATAAACAATTAATTAAAAATGTCATGTTAATTCAAATCAGTTCATGTAAATGTCATAATAATAATTAAAAATAGTTAATGTCAGTATTAAATTAAAAATGATGCCTAACTATTGCACCTAGTGTTCATCCGTCAAGGAATTCCCTCACTGAGTAATGGGCCTTCCCCGCCAGAAATACCTTGAGCTTGTGTTTGAATTCACATAATGATTTTGAACGTTTTATTTCATCAGGGATATTATTGAAAATACGTGGACCTATAGCTCTAAGGGAGTTCTCAGATTTCTGCAATCTACACGCAAAAGTTTGGAGTTGGCATTTCCGTCGCGCCGAGAACCGTTCAGCGACAGGGAACTCGGCTGGGTTCTTCCATACGTATTTAGCAAGTCTCATCAGGTGGCACCCGGCACATCATACGTACGACTTTCTTCTGTACTATGAAGGGTCGGTCCTTGTCAGCAGCCATCTCCCACAGGTCTATCCCATACGTCAGGTGACAATGGAAATAACCATAGTACGTTGATAGCAGATTTTACGATTATCTATCGGTTAGATCACGGTTTACATTAAGTTTCACATTTATCTCTATTGTTTAGTTTTAATTCGTCAGCGTCAGCGTAATTGTGCTCTGATGGACAGACAGGGTTCCTTCTATACGGTGCATTGGCTAAATAATGATTGGATTGACCATATATGAGTAGATTTTACACCATATATGGTCATATCATGATCACCATCATCACCTGAGTGGTTAATATTAGATAGGATTCGCTTTTCTCCTTTTTTTTCTCGTATAAATAAGCAGAGACCACATTGTTTCAGTTGGCCAATAGACCTGACACACCTCTCTCGGTACTTCCACATTCGTTAACCTTTTCATACATGCTTACAGTACTATGTGAAGCATGTTATGAGATTAGAACTAAACTTCGTCTGACTTTTGAGAATTCAATATCTTGGAAAATTGGCATTATGATACCTGGTATTCTACATGTTTGGCTTTTTCGTCTGCGATTTCGCCCTAAAGCATCAAAAGGCGACAATAACCGTTTTATATCAGGTAAGGTTCACGCTCGTTTTCCACTTTATTGGTATAATAAAAAATATAACTGTCACCTCTTCAACGCGAAGGCTCCCAACCCCAATTCGCTTAATAAAGACGTCCGAATCTGCTAGACTAGGAAAACAGCCTCCGGCGTGTTAGCTGGGCAAACAGTTTGGGGCCCATTAGAGGGAGCACCTACAGTATAAATCAAATGGCCGGCCCGGTATTATTTTCACTTGGCCCCTTAAGGCCGGAGCAATTTTTTCCGTCTCGCAAGAGTGATAAATGGTCGACGTGAAAAGGCGGAATTCTTTTCTGAGCGGTGCCCTATTCTGGAGATGTTCGAAATCGCAGCGAAGCTATGGATGAGTTTTCAACCTGGTAGATGCAGTTTTATATGAAGGACATACGCAAATAATGATTTAAAGTATACATAACCGGTTTCGATGAAACAAAGCTAAGATCCAATACGATTTAAATCTACATCGAAATTGATAGGTTGTCATAGACAAAGACCTATCTACCGAATGGCACCGATTATAGATAAAGTATGTTCGCCCTAGCCTTGAAAATAATATTTAGAGAACACCGTCGTAGGCAACTTGTTCCATTCATTAGCCGGATACATATTATAAGGGTTGAACCACAGAGATTGCATTTAGTATGCAATTTCAATTTGCAATTCATAGAAAGCCTGTCTATTTGAAATCTCAAATAATATAAATATTTTCTGTAAAATCACCAATAAATTGCACATATTTAAAACTATATGAACTTTGAGAATAGTCCCTGAAGGTATATAAAAAAATCTGAAAGCGACCTTGAAAATGAGGCGATCTTATTATGCTCCAGTCTTCAGACATTGTTTCAATCTAGCCCCTGTCAGGGCGAGCAGTTGCGCACCCTCAGTTTTATTGGCAAAATATTTGCATACCCCTGAGGTACTGATACTTTCACCAATTTATTAAATAACCTTGTTTTGGAAGTAAGAAATTCCGCTATCGTAGGCAATATTTCTCTATTGATATTAATGACTACGTTTTCTTGCGGTATAATTACGTGGGAGAAATTATGGAAATCTATTATTTGCCTATATATTTATTTCAAAGTTTCATATTTACTTGTTGATCAATAAATTCTGAACTTTTCAATCGAGTTATAGGAAGTTACACCATTATATCAAAAACGAAAATCTTTGACCAGTGTATATTGCCAGTGGTCACACGTCTATGGATCAGAGATGTGGTGATTCAAGAAAGGCCTCATAAGAAGGTTCAGCAGCTCTCAGCGTGAGATGGAAATGGAGTTTCTCTACGGGAATTGAATGAATTATTATAGGTATTATTAATGAATACTAAAACTACGGGATTAGAAAAGATACCCGTAGCAGAACCTTAGGAAACCGACATAGGTTCCAGAGTCGCAAAACTGAACTCGCAGAACCGACCGATGGCTATTGCGGCGGAAAGGTTTTTGAGTGGCGACCACGGAGCGTATGATGGGGGCCCACGAGATGGACAGGCAACGTCGTTATGGTCGTAGAGAGCCGACGTAAGCAGGATTCGCAGATACCTGATCATTGTGTAAGGCGTTTGGGTAAGCATATGTTCAGCAGTGAACGCCCTACGGCTGAAATGATGATGTTTACACAATAACTTATGGCACTCGGGGATAATCCCGTGTGCCATAAGTTATTGTGGTCGCGGACTTAATAAACATTCCTGTTTTGAATTGTAGGCTGGTGAATTTAATGGTGGACCAGTAATGGTGGTAGTAATGGTGCCAATGGTGGATGATGGGTTCAGCCAGTGGTTATTATACTATTATTTATTGTGTTATTATAGAAAGGTTAATTTGTTTAATCTCGATGCGTTCACATCAAGCGAGCAACTGTTTTACAAACATTGTTTCATAAGTAAACAGTGTGTGCAGTAAGCAGAAATAAAGCATTTGTATGTTCTCTTGGTATGGAGCCACTGTTCTGAATTTCGGGTACTTAGGTACATAGTAAATTTCCTTTCGGCGGTTAATGACGACTTCTCAAAATCATAGGGGAGATATAAGGTTTGATTAAATTGCTATCGCTAAAGACGATAGCTATAATTGAACATCTTCAGTTTTACCTTCTGCTGAATGTGTAAAAAAATTAAATAAAAAGATTAACATTCTGATAAATGTTTAATGTAATAAGATAAAAATTATAATTAATTAAATTATTAAAAAAGCACAAGAAACAAAAAAAAAACATAAATTATAATCACATTTGAAACTACGCCCAGACCAAGTTATTGTACATATAAAAGGTAGATTATCTATGTCACATCAAAAAGACGGGGACTATGCTAAAGCATTTTCTTTCACCAGAAATACCAAGTTGAGAGCACGATTACTTACAAGAAAAGTTGTAGGTTTAGTTTGTAATTCTGTTTTTTTGTCAAGGAAAATTAAAACCAATTGTTCAAAATAGACTTTTCAAAGTCTTTCTATATTTTGTGTGTGGGTTGAGATCGTAACAAGTATCACTAAAATGAGGTACTTTTTAGCATTTCTAAGATTTGCAGGATTTTTCCTGATCACGGCATTTAAAGAATAAGGGATTTGGTAACTTTTAAAGTAACAATTTTTAATCTGCTTTAATCGTATATTTGTCGGTCTTCAAATTCTCTTGCATATATTTGATGTCTTCTTTCAGGTCTGGATCACTTTCTATAATAGCTTTGGCCTCGGTTGAATCAATGTGAGGGATGTCTTCGGAGAAATTGTCTTCGGTGTAAAGTCTATTCACTTTCCTCATGGTGCCATGGATCTGAAAAGAGAGATAATTTCCCTTTAAATGTCAATACATACAATTTCACACAGAGAGAGAGACACATAGTTTTTTTATGTTTTATTTTTATTATTTATTATACACTAGCAGCTGTAAGCTTATGCGTGTATATCACGATATTTACAATTGCCATAAGCTACTACCTAAAAATTATGAAACAAAAAATATCAAAGCAGCAACTCTATTCGACTTATATTGCATAAAATACTAGACTGAGACTGGTGTTTAGGTCTCTGACAAGCCTGAAAAATGTCTCATTGTGATGGATGTCATTTTTCCTAGGTAAACCTAAGTAGCTGCAACGTACATTTTATGGACAACAGTTACCGCCCTCCAGTGACCGTATTTTTTTTTAATTCTCATCAGAGAAACCAACACTTTAAAGGTACTCACGATATCCCAGATGTACATGTTGAAGCCAAAGTTGCAATGGAAGTGCAGATGGTGGTCGTCATGGAACGCTGCATCAGGCTGCCACGGCTGCCACCACTGGCTCTTGAAGTTTATACCGGAGTGGTCGATGATACCATGGTAGTAGTTATAGATCGCCACCGCGTAGAAAGGCACTGGAGAAGAATGGACAGATATATTTTAAAGTCCTGTAAGATATATACAGATATATTGTAAAGTTACTGTTTGAAATACTACAATAATTGTGATGATGCAGACCGGAAATTTTAGTAAAATATTTTGTAACATCCCAAAAAAGTGAGGCAGCAACTTTGAAAAAGTTATTGTGAAAGAGGATGTTCAAGAAATTTTGAGATATAACAAGTTTAACGAGTAAGAACAACAATAACAGTAAGACACCGGTCCCGGTTTAGTTTTGTACTACCAAGTAAGTAGTACAAAAACTAAAAACCCCGACTGCTGTTAAAAACGAAGAAAAACAATGTTTTAAGTTTTTGAGTTGTATACATTTTTGAAATCGCCTTTTGAAGATCTTTTTTTGATACCCCACTCGATTGATTTTTACTTACACTCAAATATTCTTTATACTTCTGAACATATTTCAATTAAATAAAGTAAAGAACCAACTCGATTAAACTGGCTTTTAAATACAGGGTACCGTATCCAAATCGGTTAATCCTTTCGGGAGCCACGACGCCACAGATGGACACACAATACAGAGAGCCAGAGATACACACGTCAAACTTATAACACCCCTGGAGGCTGGTACTCCGGTCGGGCGGCTCCAATTCGAACGGGAGACCCCGCTACACCCTACCTCTCCTACGTATAAAAAAATCATAACACTAATTTTTTTCTTTGGAAATGCGTGTAGACTTTTTGCGGCTTCATATACAAAGGGCTCGTGAACCATAATAGAGACAAACACAAAATACGATGAAATTCTTTTGCTTCTCTGAAGAGGCAGTCGACGATTGTGCTACAAGGAGAAGCGTGCTACTTTGAATATAATATTTATTATCTTGAAATGTTTGTATCATTGTACGTTCGGGACAAATCTTGCATGCCTAATTTGACCCACTTCCCGGCGTTCAATTGAGCTGTTTGGTATAGCTATGTAACTTGGATGACAAATAATTAATATGCATGAGCAGACACATAATATTAAGTGAATCTTATATATAATTTCTTTTGACATATTCCTTAAGCTTTATTTATTTATTGTGCACAAACATAAAATAATTACACAGTCAATATTGACACATTTTAATTTGTAATTGTAGAAGGTCATCTCCAGACCTTACGTTGTACGATAATAGTGATCGTGCATAGATTAATTCAAGATTACAACTAACAAAAGACTGATATTGGAACACCTGTGCATGAAAGTCAAGAGATAAAATTGGTAATCTCTTTGTAGTTCCTTTTAGCGTCGTAGGTATAACAAAGTGATTATCCATATAAATCATTGTGGATCAGATTGTACTCAGATTGTGAGGAATTTTTGTTATGTCATCTTGATTTCCGGTATTCTTACCAGTATTTCCTACTACCTATAAATATTTTTTCAACTAAATTGTGGACTTAGATACTCTTTAGAAGTAGGTATTGTTATATCTGGCATCGTGTCAAAGATAATATTCTTTACTAATTTGGGGGGGCTGAAGTCCAGCTGTGGATTTTTATGGGCTGATGATATGATAATTATAATCTTCTTGCAAATAAAAAGTTCATCGAGCTCTTACATTCATGGTTACATCGCTACGCTTTAATTCGAACAAATTGAATGCGTGTATTAAGTTACAATAATCCATAAAATCAAATTCGGACTACGATGCACTGAAACTTAATATTTCTGATCCTGATGTGATTTGGGTATAATCTACATTCATAATATTACTGTGGCGTATTATTCCATAGGTTTATTATGATAATTCCATATTTATGAACAAAATGTGAAAATAGGTTTAAAATTATAACAAACACTGAAAACTAAATTAAAGTAAAAAACATAGGACTTGTAAGATCTAAAAGAATATTGTGACTTTCAATAAGTGTATCTTGAATGTACCTATATTGAATAAAGATCAATTAATCAAAAAAAAATTGAGTTTGAATTGTCTGCCTCTTCTCGCAAAACGAAGTTTACATGAATTTTAAATGGTGAAACACAACCGTGACGCCCGCTCTGTCTAATTAGGACTTTCAAACGTTCATATCTTATTTTTAAGATAATTAAAAACTAATTTTACTTTTCTAATCGTTAAATAAAACGCTATCAAATAAATAATTTTAAAATCCAGTCATCATGTCTATTGCACGACCTAGCCACGCTTCGCCTCGGGGAACATGACACGGCCTGACATTCCACACATATGTCGTAAATTTACTCGCATTTCAGTTTTAGTGCTGGCTTCCTATTTCATATGACTAAGAAATGGTGTGCGTTGCGAGAGTGTCCCCCAAACAGCTAATATAGTAGACACTTTCCAGGTGAATATGTACGAATGATTGCATTATCAATTAGGTATAACTTGGTATTATGATGAGTACTGGTACTTGGTAATTAGAGATGGGACACCTCTTGTTTAGTTTAGAGTTTTATTTTCTGCCGCGTCTTTTAATCATACCTATAATAAAACTGTAATAGGTCCAATTCTGTACATTGAAGATATTTTGTAATTTTTTATTTGAGGGTACTCTATAAACGAAACTGAAGCAAAACTGTAATTTTTAAAATTTTTGTCTTTCTGTCAGTTTGCTGTATTGCCACCTAGAATTTGGAATCATTGGCTTCGTATGTTTTGTACCACTAACGGTATTATCCAGACTTCACGCTTTCAGGTTATCTTTTCACCTTTGCAAAATTTGTAATTGACGAGCAGGTGCAGAAATAGGTTTTGAAATAGGGTCTTCTCCTATTTCGGTAGATGGCGGGGAAGTTCTTTGAAGAGAGCATAAAGAAGTTTGTAGAAAGGGTTACCAGATACATTCAGCGGGATATAGATTACATGAAAAAATAGCCAAAAAGTGTACTTATAAATAAAATACAATAATTTATAGCGAAATACAATTTTACCAATGACGAAACATAACATATTATATTGTAAAATCCTTGACGTTTAAAAAAAATATGAAAACCTCGTAGATACAGTTACTTTATGAACGTCCCTAGTACATGTAGCATTCATTTATGTAAAATAGTAGCACGGGCAAAGCTAATCTTAATCCTTCGTTTTTTCATAGTCGGGTAAAAACACATAAATCAAATACTTACACCAATGCACCGGCATGATGAAAAGAGGCAGACACATGGTCAGTTGGACGTGCATAATCTCTACCGGATGAATGGCGGTGACGGAGAACGCCGTGGGCTGCTTGTACTTATGATGTAGCTTGTGGAAGTGCTTGTACAGAAAAGGAGTGTGGTACAACCGATGGAGTGTGTACGTGGTGTAGTCCTGAAATGAGAATTTGACATTATTTGATTAATAAATTATTCGTTTTCGGGACGGCCAGGTGTAGTGGCAGCATACTTGTGAGACCGATAATAAAGTTTAAGCAACGCAACAGATGGGTGGCCGTTTCGTACTTTGAGGCTAGTCGACCTTCAGCACCGCAACGAGCTCGCCACTCGCAAGCTGAGCCACCTAATAATGTTGGCGAAGCGATGTTGAATCTCAGAGCCCCCAGACCTTGGTCAAGTCACTCGACCAAGGTCTGGGGATCCTGAGAATCAACAATCATAGTTTTGGGGGCCCAATGGCACCTCATGATGGCTTTTGTTGTAATTCATTCATTCAAAATATCAAGTAATAGCCCCTGGTGCCAATCAGTCCAAGGGTCCTCTGATGTGGCTGATCGTATGATCAACTTGTCAATCTTTGACCAACGTAGAAAGTATGATGGTATGATTGAAATCCCCATTAGTATAAGATATCCGAGTGGTATTCGAAGGCTTAAACTCTCGCCACTCGACCACTACGGGTCCAGTTTTTAATTAATTGATTCTTCTGGTACGGTTTTGGAGATAAATCCTTCGCATTTACCTTCATATTAAGTTGAATTCTTTTGTTAAAATTTATATTTATGTAGTTCACAGTTTCTATCGTTTGATACCGGTTGTTCTGTACCGGAAGCCCCTTAGGTAGTTCGAAACTCCGACAACAAGTAGAGTGTATCTCGCGTGTTGGCAGAAGTGATAAACACCTTTAGTACTCGTAATTTTTCATAGTTATGATTTGTGGTAGTGGTAACAATGTGTGCATTATTGTGTTACAGTTTTAAGGATAAAGTAGTCATCACAAATACAGGCATGAGGTATCATGTCAGGCGTTAATTCTAGAGACTTCATAATTCATTTATCGTTAATATATGAATTTTTAGGTTAACTTCGCCTGTTAATAGCTCACCACCACCACTAGTGCCATCACTAGCACTACACCACCACCACTTGTCTATTACTGGTAAGATAACCTCGACTTGTATTTCGCTCTTCCACGGAGCATCCTCAGGATTGTTGACCGTAAGTAACCGACACCGAAAACTGTTGAAGTCATATGCAAATGGGACCGACAATTCGTTAGTGCGATGTAGAATACGCGCAGCACCATCTACCGGCGGCTTGCCGTACTAGAATACCCACATCATCATCTAGTGGCAGATTGCCGTACTAACGTCAGTAGGCATGAGGCATAATCATCGTATCCACCCACTTGCGGTTTTGCATTTTTGTTATTTTGCAAGTGTTTAGATCGAAGATATTATTGGCAATAGCCGCGGTTTTCCATAAAGTGGTCTGTCCGTTCGTTTATCACTAAGTAACATTAAAAATACTTATCATCAGAACGTTCAGAGCAATCATTTAATGTGTGTTTAAATAATATGTCCCTACATAACTGTAATAAATTATGTCTAAGATTTACGACCAAAATAAATTATATATTGGTTTTTAATGAGGTCATGCAATGTTTATTATTTTATTGATATGATAGGTATTATCGTACCATTATTTAGTGCATTAACATATTTGTAAATCTATTCATATCATCATTGGCCGATATCTATTATAGATGATTTAAACAGCGTTACTGTTAATGGTATGGCACTTTCTCTGATGGCTGTAGAGACCAACACGGAAAAGAGATAATAGGACTGTAACAGGTCTGATTTTGTATAAGCAGGTAGGCAGGTACTCCATAAACGGTACTGAAGCCTAAACTGTAACTTTTCATTTTAGTCTGTCTGTCTGTCCCGTAAATATTTCATTATTAGGTCCAAATAAGTTAAAACCAAATAAGTACAGGAACCTGTGAATGCACATCTCGTTTAAAGCTAACGCCGCTGAATGTATGATGCTTTATATCGTAGTTGAGGCGTATTCGTATCGCATCATCATTGTCTTCAAACAGGTGCATAAAGGTGTTACTTTACCTCCATTCCTCGTATGACATTCGTATGCATTGATAAATATGCATACGGCTGCAATCGTGCCTCTTGCGTAGTTACCAACATAACGCACTCCAATCATAATGAACTAGGTATTTGTAAGCTTAATAATTATAACATGAGAAACCAGAAATGTGTCATTTCTATAAAACGCACACACAACGCACAAACATAACATTTTGTCATTCAACTCTATCGTCTTGGCAGTGTATGACAGGCATGCTCCAATTGTACCAGTCAGAGTAAAGCACCTCTCTTTGCCCTGGCTCACGCCTGACATTAAGGCATTAAGGCATGGTTAAAAGGGATAGAGCTAAGTTGAGATTTCGGCATGATCCTTCTCCTCGGAACCAAGAAATCTACATTTCTCTCCGAAATGTGTGCAACCGACAATGCCGAAATGCTAAACGCAAGTACATCCACTAGACCATTGATGAGTGCCCACCTACGAGGCTGTGGAGGCTTTTGCGATCCTTAGGTGGGGGAGAAGACAGGCTCAGTGATTCGGATGGTTTGGATCTTGACGGCCTAAACCTTCATTTTTGTTCATCATCTCCTTTAACGGATCCAGGTATCAAGAGATGCACCCTCGCTGAGCTTGACAATAAACCGGCCCTTGAAGGCGAGCCACTGGCGCTGGGGAAGGTCTCGGTTCAAGACGTATTAAATTTGCTCAAAACAATTAAAACAAAGGCGACCGGGGATGACGGATTGAGTCTCAATATGATTATTTCTATCAAAGAATTTATAGCACCAATTCTTGCACATTTAATTAATTCTTCATTGTCTTCTGGGGTGTTCCCTTCCTGTTGGAAGCGAGCGCACGTTACTCCTCTCCCGAAGAAGTCAAATCCTTCCTCTTTCGCGGAATTCCGACCTATTTCAATCCTCCCAATACTGTCTAAAATTATAGAGAAAGTGGTTCAGCGTAAACTATGCGCCCATTTATCAAGGCTCAATCTCTTGAATCGTTATCAATCAGGGTTCCGTTCTGGGCATAGCACGGCCACCACACTCGTGAAAATTACTGACGACATTCGACTGAACATCGAGAATAAGGAGCTCACGGTGCTCGTCCTTCTTGATTTTAGCTGTGCCTTCAACACAGTCGACTACGATATCCTGCTGGCCGTGCTAAGAAATTTGAATGTGTCGACGGAGGCTCTCTCCTGGTACCGGTCGTACCTGCAGAATCGGGTACAATTGGTCAAAGTTGGTGACAACCGGTCCAATTGGTGTGATATAGCAGCTGTCGTTTCTTAAGGAGGAATTCTCTCACCCGTTCTTTTTTCAATTTTCGTCAATGGTATCACTTCATCTCTCTCTGCATTCTTTCACCTGTACGCTGATGATCTTCAGTTGTATAGATCTGCTCCACTATCGAATCTGAATGATGCCGTTGAGTTATTGAATGAGGACCTCCACACAACCGAGAGCTGGCCTAGGGACTTTGGTCTAAGAGTGAATGCCTCTAAGTCACAGGCTATCGTAATTGGTTGCCAGCATTTCATAAATAAATTGAAGAATGTCGATCTGTCATTTGATGGAACGGTCATTAAGTTCAGCGAGACTGTTAAGAACCTAGGCGTAATATTCGATCAAACGCTGTCTTGGTCGACCCATATTAGCGAGGTCAGCCGTAAGGTCTTCGCTTCGTTCCATTTGCTGAAAAGACTACAAAATTTCTTGCCTTTTGAGACTAAATTATTGTTGGTAACGAGTCTCATTCTCCCGCTCTTGGATTATGGGGATGTAGCTTACTTAGATCCTATTGAAGAACTTTTGTCTAGATTGGAGAGGCTGCAGAACCTTTGCATTCGCTATGTCTTTGGGTTGCGGAAATTTTTCCACGTATCAGAGTTTAGAAGCAAATTGAATTGGTTTCCGATACGTCGCCGCAGAGATAGTCATACTCTGGCAGTATTTTACCGGGTACTTAATAACTCTAATGCGCCCGAGTACTTGCGGGATTGGCTCAGCTTCCGCCCGTCCGCTGACCCTCGACTGCGCCCCCGCAGAGAACTTCAGCTGGATATTCCCTTGTATTTATTTATTTAACAGTTTATTGTGCACAAAAACAAGTATACAATATTGACATAAAGACAACAACACAACAGGTACAGCTTATTTCATAAGAAATATCTTACAGCAGACCTACACCTTGTATAATTCGGCTAGTTACGAGAAATCGTTTAGGGTTTATGCGGCTCGCTTGTGGAACGCGCTAACTGAAGATGTTCAACTCGCTCGCACACCTGTCACCTTCAAGGATCTTGTTAAGAAATTTTTTCTTAAAACTTGATGAATGAACTTTATTTATTATATATACTATATAGGTTTTTTTTATTATATTATGAATATTTATGTATATTAGTAATTGTTAATTTATGTACTGATATTAGTATTTGATTAGTTATAGTCTGCCAATATTTACATCCTCATATGTATATATGGGGTTATATTCGTTATAGTTAATTGGTTATACTCTTGATTGCCTTCACCGCTTATCAAAGGTCTTCTCGGTTTATCAATGGTTAGCTGGAAGAAATCCCTTTGTGGGATAAGCTCGCCTTTGCATTATAAACTGTATTTTTATTTCCTGTAATGTTATAAATTGATGCAATAAAGAGATAACATACATACATACATAACATCAGCGTTTTACGCCCATCCAAGGTCTTATTATTTAAGTGCGATTACTGTACTGAGTGTACTATGTAGGATTGAGCGAAATTTCTATAGGGCAAGCAACAGTACAGTTTTATCGCCACGTTAGTTTGTAATTGGAAATCATCAACGCGTGTAGTCATTATCAATGTACCATATCATATTATCACCATTCATTTGATTAACCTATCTGTTTATATACACTATCATTATAATCATATCATGCCATCTCGAATATCCGCATCCACAAAGTTCTCTAGCAAAAGCGGGACAGAAGCTACTCTCTACGGCCGTGTTTGTGACTACGGATACGTGCCCAAGTTGTCTCGTATTTTACATACCCTGCCAAAGGAATTGGCAAAGGATTATTGGTCCTTGAACGATCTATAAAAAATCATAAACTGTTTTTTTCTTAAAGTACTATTCTACTTTAGTAGACACAGACATTAACTGTCTGTTCATGAAAATCCATAACATACTGTGTAGTTTTTAGGTAACAAAAATATAGAAGCAGATATGTCCCTGTGAGGACTAAAATGATATGCTTCAGTGCTGATTATCTTACACTTCAAACGGAATCACAACAATGCAATTTCATTGGTGAAATTGCTACTGCTCACCCCTACTCTACCATCCATACTCAATCTTGACAAATTCTTACCGGTAAACTTAATGGGATGGATACCTCATATTATGCTATGAGGCCCGTATGATTTCCGCAGATAATTCGCAGAATTTCACTGCCATAACTTGATTCTGATGATTCGTTTAAGAATCTAAATTATAAAAGAGTTAATATATATATTTTAAAATACCTCAAATAACGTACTTACAAGATATTCGTCTATACTTACAGAGTAAACGAAGATAACAGGGAACTGCAGGAAGAACCACAGCCAGCCGTACTCGTCGAATTGGTAGTAGACAGTGCTGGGGTTTCCGTTGAGGATGTAGCAAGCGAGGAAAGCGGAGAAGGAGCCAGTGATGCAGAGCGACATGGTCCCGACCATGATCTCGTGACGCTCCAGCTCCGGGGACAGCCACTTGTCAGGTTGAAGCTTCCATTCCTTTGCTCTGTCGCGGCGGTTCACGTAGAAGTACCACTGAAATTTGAGGCGAGGCGCTATGTTATTCGGATCTTGAAATTTTATCAGCATTTATCACCTTGGCGGGGGTGTACATAAGATTAGGGTATGTAGTACATAGAAATTTCATCAGAATCCTAGCGGTCAATAGCGGTTTCTGTCAAGGTCCGTATCATAGTCTTCGTTCTACACTTCGGATTCTCGCGTCACCTTGCGCACTTGGTGCTCGCATCTGAATCGGCTATGTGGATCCACCGACCCTCGAGCGGGATTACCTTCCTGATATCGACAGTTTTATTTAACAAACTCTTTAAAGTTATTCGTTATAGTTACCTTCTCTTAAAAGTTCATATCAATCCTTAACGATCTGATAAATTATTAGATAGCGATGATTTATCGCCAACTAATAAATTGCAATTATTAACATTTGCGTAACGCAACTACCCACTCCTTCAATTATCCCATTAAATTGTCAAATTGTATGTCACTTCTAAAGCCACAACCAAAACCCTCCACGACACCTGTAGTATCCGATAGCAGGTAGATCCCACGGGAGGTCCAAGAAGCGACCGATTTTCTCGATGGCATCTGCGAGTGCCAACGGTGTAGAACGCTATGCAGAAGATGCAGAAGACCGGGCGAAGTAGAGGCGAAAGGTTAGGTAGGGAAGCGGACCCTGGCAGAAGCCGGGATTGACTGCTAGGATGATGATGTATAAAACCTTCCTCTAATGTAATGAATGAATGGAATGCATTTTCTTTTTATATTTAGCATGTGGCTATTATTTTCAGAGAGATCTGGTACTTTAACGTGTGCTAAGAATGGGTTCAGACTCAAATAACTTAACGCACGGTTTAAAAATCTAATCGGTATTAGATATAGCGGATGGCGATGCAGAAGAGATTTCGGACGTGTGAGGAATCAGCGGACTATTGAACACGTATCTAATGGGATTGATTTTTGCAACTCGATGTATGTTGTTTTTGGGAGTTCTGCAATACCTGCATGTTGTGTTTTGGGTATGACTCCAGTTATGATTATATTATTATTGTTGCTTATGAGCAACTAGCCCATTTTTGATCGCGACTTCGTCCGCGCAATTTGGTTACTATGTTCCGGATGCACTAACATCGCAACCACATTGAATTTCGGAAGGACATATATAGCCTATATTACACGCTAAAAAATTTTAAAATCGGTTAGGTACTTTTTGAGTTTATTCATTAAAAACAAATAAAAAACAATCAAATTGTTTATCTTTATTACTATGACTGTAATTATTATTAGTATCGATAATAATTACAGCGATTGGTAATATTAACATAAGTTCGCGTGCACTCAATGACCTGAAGAAATTGATATCTATTGTATTGAGTATTCGTATTAATGACGAAGTCAGGTATGCTACCGCCTTAATGCAAAAGGGCGCATTTGAAAAATATTAAAAATGGAGTAAAAAATTAAAAGGTTCTAAACATTTTTAAAACCTTGCTGTCACCGAAATAATAAACTAGGTACGAATGTGAAAGTGAAAATAAACAGGAATTAGCACAATTTTTTTAACAAATTATCAAGAAATTTAAAATTGATAACAAAATAAATAAAAATAGGAAGGTTACGATAAATATCCAGCATTACTACTTGTGTCATTTAAGCCTTTTTATGTAAGTAAATGACACAAATATTTGATTTAAATTTAGAAGTTTACGGCCTTTTCTATTGAGTTTCATAAAAAATGTCTTTGTACTTCTGAACACTTTATTTTAGATCACCAATTGTGTATTTATCCCTTATGGATTTTGGAGACAACGTTAATACATCGAGAGAAAACAAATTTAGCAGAAACACCTTTTCTAAGTTCAGAGGTATTGTAGTCTAATTATCGTCAAAACGATCAGATGCGGCCTTTCTTCTTATGAAGGCAGTATAGCTGAGGTGTACCTTTACTTTCGAATGTGTATGTTACTATGGTAATTAAATTAACCCTTTGATCGCATAACGCTTTGAACTCATAAAAATTTGCTATGGAAACTATGAGTCTTAGAGCGGCCAACATGTCATTGAGTGTTTATTTCCTACTTTCCTACCCTCCTCCTCTGTTTGACAATAAAGAAATTTTGAATTTAAATTTTAATCTGGGTAATTTTAAAATTGGTGGTACAAATGTTATGACTTTATTATAAGACCTATTATGAGACCAGGACAGTTAAAATTTTTATACGGCCTACGTTTTATCACCTATATCTATCTGGACATCTATTGCCACATAATCTCAATAAAATAACTCAGTGTAAAGCGCTAGTGCAAAGTACTCAGTACTGTTATAGTTCGCGTGCACTCAATGCCCTGAAATCGAGTAATTGATAACAATTGTATGAAAAACATAAAATAAAGGTGATGTGGCTTCAGACAGATAATTATATTATCTTAATCTTTATATTTGATTGATTTAGAGATACATCTTGCTCGCATCTACTTTTAGGTATCAATTGTACTTAGACGTTTATAAGACGTTAGTCTCTCCAGAAATGGTCATCCAGGTGGAGTCGCTAAGCAACATTTTGTTAATTGTAATGAAATTAACATTGAATCCCACTATCTATATAGTCCGTGGAAATTCACATTCATAAACATTGCACTTCGCAGTGCTGTTCTCTAAGAAACATTCTTGAATGTAACAATGACATGTTGGAGGGCTGTGCTGATATTTCAATAGAAATTTCCGAACGCTCGCGTTGCTACCTACAAACTGCCTACTCCTTAATTCGTACAAGGAATTTTGTGAAATAATCTTATTACAATGTAACTGATATAGGTACATTCATTGTTAATTATTATAAAGAATCACTTATGAGTAATGACATAATATAAATCAAGATAACAATTTACACGGATATCAAATATAAAATCAAAGAATTATAGTAAAAAACCGTTGCCTTTACACGTGTTCGCTAAGGTCGAGTACACAGAACGATGTTGTAATTGTTGTTGTTCAAAACTACATCGCCCTGGTCACGCAGGTCTTGTCGGAACTCAATATTTGATTACGTTTAAACTCATAAAATCAATAAATGACATAATCATGTGATGGGGTAATTAATAATAACCCATGTTTACAATCATAATTATAATACATCTTATCATGAAATGCTTCCCGCGTTTTCTAAATAGTTTAGTTTCTGTATGGTTTTATGGGCATCAAATTCGGCGGCCATTGATTTTTGACCTAGAAGTTTGTATTATAATTTGCCTTTAAATAATACAAAAATTAAAAGAATAAGGTGGATAACAAGCTAACAATCTGTTGATTGGAAACTACCGGAACAGCCCTTGTACATATTATACATTAAGAGAAACCCCGAGAACATCCGTACAAAGCCTGCACGGGTCGCTAGTTTATGTGTAAGTTTTACTCAGCGGCTTTCACCTGCGCGCTGATCGGATCTCTAACAATCAACTTTGAATATATTATTTTTATTTGGCGAATGTGATCTCGCGATCCGTTTCCACAACTAACAAAACCTTCTAGGGAAATAAAGTAGCCTGTATTATTAAGTTATCATGTAGCATTCCAGTAGTTTTGAATTCATACATTACAAACTAAAATACAAAATTACAAATCTTTTCTTTTTATTATATTAGTATAGACAGGATGGTCAAGGACGAGGTGCGTAAAATGCATTAGTCTATATTACTAACTTCGTCCTAAGCTAAAAATGTCTACTCAGGATCAAGCTTGCAAAGCTTAAAGTTTGTATGGAAACAACAATTTCCTTCGCAGTTATGCTTCTATTGTGCATATTAAATAATCCTCATTAGACAAAACGATGTTTAAATAAATCCAGCATTGTTACGAATGATATATTGATAAAAATTGAGTTTAGGTTTTTATTTCCATTTAATTTACTTCCAGCGAAGTGAGTTTTGAGACTTTGAATTAAGATTTAGTGGCTCTGATTTATCTTCTTGATATAATAATCAATATATCTATACAGATATCGATTAGTTTTGTTTGTATTATTTACAATCACACTAAAAAATTCCAATTGAAATATAAAACAAACTTCAAATCTCCAAACAATAAATAATAAGCTTTTTATCATACAATACGAGTCAGTTAGATATCATTATTTTTGGACTCGGTGCCACATAGCAACCTTCCTCTTCCCCCAGAGGTTTTAAAGGTAGGCTTGTCAATCGAAACTGTCCATGTGGAGAAACATTGGAAGGATGTCATGCCATTTGACAGTTTTTGGGGTATAATAGTCGAGATCAAGCCTACTTGGTAAGCATAAGCTAGTCTAGGACTAGCGGGTAGGACTAAGATTTTCGATTTTTTTTACACTTTTTTTTTGTGTTAGCTTAACCGTCATAGATTGATTTACCCAAAAGGCATGGAAATACCGAATTCATTACAATTGCTAGAACACGTCGACGGAAAAGGAAACTCGTGTATCTGTCGGACTAAATTAAAAGCTTTACGCTGGTTTGGGAATTAAGCCAGCAACGGTAGTATATTGTAAATAAAGAAGTAATGGAGGATATTTATTTTAGAAAAGCAGAGATAATCATGATTATTTATTGTAAATTAACATTATTTTGGAAAGTTTATAGCTATGACGGCTACATTAGATAATATAAAACATATCAACAATTACATTTACTTTGAAACTATTATTATTTAATTTGTATCATGGTAAACAAAGATAATAAAATACAATGATTAATATTTAAAAAAGGCATTACTCTAAAAAAAAACCTTAAAAACGAGAGATATAAAATTTGACCCATTTTCCCCGAATTTGGAAGGGTGCCTTTTTGCCGCGTTGCCCCGCTGAATAGCTAGGCTTAAGCGCTGACCCAAGAACAGGCCAACCTTCTGGTGATTCGTAACTTCGACCAGGCGCTTAGATAACTGCCTGTATAAGTAATGTGCGCCTGGTCCCCACGACTCAAGAGTTTAAACGCCAAATCGCGCCAATAGTAACCGCCACTGAGACAAGCATACTTGCACCACTCGTCAGCACCCGTCAAAGCCTGACACGCGGTCACTGGAAGATGAGACGGCGCAAAGGTATCGATGCAAGTAAGCATCCCATAGCAGAGGCCGTCCCAGTTTCCAACGGGTGAGTGTCATTCCCTCGGGCCTCTTTTGCGTGATTTTAGCTTCGAATAAGTACTACCTCCTGCCTAAATATAATAAAGCTGGTAACACTTACATGCAAGAAGCCTCCCATGAGGAAGTATATGGAGTACGACACGACGTGAGCACATATGAAGATGAAGCCGAAATGTTCCATTTTGAGGTTCTGCTCAGTGAACAAGCTGAATATCTCTTCGGTGGTGACATTGCGCTCGTTGCTACGTGTGGCACCGGTCATCTGCTTCAACGCCGTCACCAGAATCACTACCCATTCGCCTGCAAAAGGAGACTTATTAATCTTCTTTGTTTATATACCTATAGCTAGTCGTGTCGAGATTGATTCGAGTATGTTACCTTATGCCGAGAATTTGTATATTGGATATTCTCCTTTTTGGATAATTTACTTTTTACAATTATTTTCAAGAATAATCTGTTTTTTAGTATCATTATACTAGAGCGCTACGTTTGCTAAACGACTTGTGCGCACTCGTATTATAATGTACTATTTTAGATACATAATTACTAAACTAAAAGCTGTCGGTAACTGATTTCATTATATCAATAAGACAAGACGTAAGTGAACGGAGATGATGTATCAACGTTAACAAATTTTAATCATCATCATCGTCCAAGCAGACAGTCCCGGGCTTCGGCCAGGGTCCGATTTCCTACTCTTTTTCCTTCATTCGCCTGTTCTTCAGAATTCAATGACATTGTATCAAAGTTACACAATGTCATTACATAATGTTCAATTTCTTTGTTGCTATTTTAATAACAATACTCATTTAGATAAAATTTCACTATCTATTACAGATATCACATGGCCCAGTCAAAGCAAAGTTGCGAGGTACACGATGCGTAAACTCTATAATCGTTAAAATACCGTAATATTTTTTTATTGTTACAGAATATTGTTAATAATTCTGCGTGTGGGAGCTTCTACCTCTGTAGACAATACCTATAATGCTAATAGACATATTGAAGGAGAAAAGTATGTACACGATAATAATTGTACTTAGCAACGGTGAATGATTAGATAAAGAATTACCAGTAAAATGACGTAAATTACTAATCACTACAAAACAACAGTTCAATGCTGCTTCTGTTTGACTGGATGTTCGTGATAATCTTAAAAACTACTGAACGGATTTTCATGCGGTTTTCACCAATAGACTGAGTGTTTTACGAGGAAGGTGTAGGTGTTTAATTTGTTAAGATTACTACTTGTGCGAATCCGGGGCGGGTCGCTAGTATGATTTAAATATAAAGGCAGCTAATAAAATTGTAAGAAAGGAATTGAATGCTTTATATGTGCGTGGAGGCGTATAACAGGCTATCATTCCAATCTATTTCACTCAATGTAAATTTTCATCAAGGGTAGCCAAGGAATGGAATCCCCTCCCCAACGTTGAACTTGTCTCCCATTTTTTTACATTTCCTGGCGGAATATGGATATTTAAGTGACTTTGATTAATTATAAATCTATTTACAATGAAAGAATATTACATAATATAACGCCTATTTCCCTTATTACAGAAATCCTACAAAATAATATGGAATAATGTTATTTTCAACGAAATGACGGAGCGTTGAACGGAATCTCCGGTATTGCCGTTTTTATAACAAATAATTTTATTTAAAAAAATATTTATAATAATAGAATGATATTATAAATGAATTCCCTTATTACTATTGTAGATAATATAGTTATCTCTGGGTCTTTGTTTGGCAATAGAGTACAAAACTGCCGTTGTAAGTGATTCTAGGATTGACCTTCTAGGATTCCTGCTAGGTAATTTTTTTTTAATTATCTTGTGTTTATGTTGTATTAAAGTGTCTATCTATGTACCAATAACAACTTTTGTGCAACAGAAAAGGATATATTTTTATTTATAATACTGTCACGGGGCCCTTAACTGTTCAACCAGTCTCTGGGTCCCCAGCAGAGAAACTTGATGATCCTCGTTTCGCGAACGGTGTTAGGAGATACACATTGAGTTTTTTAATTACGTAATACCTATAATAATTTGCACACGATAGGCTTTTTCGTTCAAGTAAAGAATATGATACCAAGTTTTTAAACCCCGACGAAAAAAAGAAGGTTAGACATGCGTATCTGTGGCTTTGTGTGCCTGTCTGTGGCATCGTAGTTTCCGAACGGATGGACCGATTGGATGCGGTTTTCGCTATTTGAAATCCAGTTTAAACGAGATGGTTCTAAGCTTTTTTCATTAAACTTGGTCGAGGGTTACCCGACTTTTTTGTCGGTTAAGTGATTTAATAAGTAGCCAGCCTTATCCCTACCAATGGCAGCACTTTGTAGATTAGGGGTTTAAATTAATTTTGTTTTAGTTACGTATTGTTTATTTGTGATTGTTTGGTATACTTGGCTAAATAACTAAATATGTGGAGTAATTTAAGATGAGTATAGAATGGCTACAGAGAAACGGCAACATGCGGGATAACTGTGGGAATAGCTATCGTGTAAAAGTTTATGGTAACTGCTTAACATCTGGCCGATCGTACACTTGTTTGCCACCTGTGCTATGTGCTATAAACATAAAAGTTCCACCACCTTCATACCTCTCAATGTGGATCCAAATGTGAAGACTGCAAACGTTGAAATAAGGGAGGCTATAACTGAGGGTATCCGGTCGAAGAACTTCTCCATAGGCTCTGAATACCTCTCGATCCATTTTACTCCTTCAATTAGTGGATCCCAATACTTGGGTTTGTCTTCAGGGATTTCGGACACATTCTTCTGCTTTTCGGAGCCAGACCCGCCGGCGTTTAAGCGTTTCTTAGCGCCCGCCGTCATCTTGAAAAATAATTTTTATAATTACCTATATGTAATATAAAACCTTTAGTGAAAGTCTCCACAAAATACAATAACGATGTAATCGCTGAGATTCTGTAACTTCTAAACATCTATTTAGTCATAAAACAGACAAGAAGAAAGGGTATTTATAATGAAAGAAGAAGAGATAAAAAAGTACTACACATAAGTAAAAAAGTCGTCCACACCGCTGCCCGCCGGAAATGTGCCCAGAAAGCTAGCTTGGTTACCTCGTTGAATAGCAATGATTATTCTCTAACCGAGGAACGAGTCAGCTCTCTGATCACCTAAACCAGATACAATAAAATTTGTGATAACTAAAACGGGCATTATTTAAAATCGACAACTTTCCTAATTTGCATTGTGCCAAAATTGACCCGTAAGTAGCTACTGTAACCCGCTAGATAATTGATAACAGGACTCTCGAGCTAGAAGTCATAATATACTTATAGTATTATCATAATAGTGTTGGGTACATGTTTTGTGCAGTATTGGCAGGCGGTGATTACAGATTTCTGCACAGTTAAGTACAATACGTTAGATTGGGGTTACTTAATTTGTGGGGAGTCATTGTCATTTACTGTTCTCTATTAATCAAGTGCTATTTTCATGCAAACAAAACATGTCATACGTGACAACACTGATAAGTGGATATACTAAAAATGAGCAAACTTTCCCTTAGAACTTAACAGAAAAAAGTAAGTGATCAATGTCTACCCGCAAACCAAAGTAACCCCAGTCCACGGAACCTATATTTAAAATTCGCTGCTTTTTATCGCTAATGCTATGATTGCTGGTACGTGGTCGCCACTTGAAACCTTTCCGCCCCAGCGGCCATCGGTTCTGCGAGCTATGTGGCTTGGCCATTGCCACTTCAGTTTTCCCACTAAGTATAGAAGTGGTCTTAGTTCACTACGGATATCTTAGTTGGTGATTAAATCTCATAGCGAAACTCCGTAGTGCATAGCTCTCTCCATCGCATGCTGAGTTATACTGGCCCTGTTTATGAGTTCTTTACTGAGGCACCACGTCTCTGACCCATAAGTCATCACTGGACATACACAGCCCCAATCTCTCGAACGCTGCCTAAATGAGCAGGATTTATCGATTGACCTCTTTCAAGAAGTTAGACCTACCTAATTGGCCCCTTATCAACATTTCAAAATAAATGGAGCTCTTGACCATCTCTAGATTAAGTGATACATTCACATTCGACATAAGCTTCTTCTCCATATTCATTTTAATACGACCTGTTGCGAGACTCTACGAGATCTTCGACCAAAGTGCCTAGCTTCTCCAGAAACTCTGCCGTAACTACAATATCGACGGCAAACCAAATGTGAGAAAGACACTTGCCATTGACGTAAATGGTGAGCTTGAAAACCAATCCTGTGGTAAACAGTTTTAGGGAGATGATGTTTCTCACGCCTAACTGCAATTGGAACGATCCCGGATCGACCAGCACTGGTCGTGGATGCGGATTGATCCAAAACAGTGGAACAAATTCGCTATTAATAAAACAAAAAAGATAAAATTATCAATATATAAACAAACACATACCTTGGCTATTGCCACTTGTTAACGAGTGTTGTGAACTTGTTTATGCGAATGGCATAATATATATATTCACAGCACGTCTGTATTACACCAACTATAGATTGCAATTAATTTATTTTAATTTCGTGAAGAAGCCTATCTATCGTTATTTGTAAATTACTTGCAAAATCTGCCCGATAATAATTAGCGAGATACAGAACTCTTGACATTACGTAGCCCTGTTATCAGACGGTATTAATGAGAATCTTTGTTTGTCATAATCTACCTACCAAAATTGATTATCAATTATTATTATAATATATTTTTAAATAGCTTACGTTACAAATAAACTTAAACGTCACAAACTTAATCAAATTTTTAGTATGATACATATCATACAACCACATTTGGTATACATTTAATATCCTCATTATGCAATTTGTTGAAACGCGTATCATCACACATCCGACGCAGCATTTCATAATATTTCTATATTAAAATAGACGCAAGGAAACATACAGCAGTAATGTATGACATTTCTTTACATTTATTTTAATGTAAATAAGATCTCTCAAGCTTAGTAAATGACCATAGTTAGAGTCGATCCATTGTCTCTGATTACCCCATCTGTAGAAAGGCATGAACTGTGGGAAGTTTCAAGAAATAAGTGTCGTGGTTATCAATGAAACTAACATTATCTGAGTAGATACATAGGCTAGAGTCAACAGCGTCTCTCTGCATGGAACTCGAAATGACCTCTATACACTTGTCTGTACTATCATCGATTAGGATTTGTACTCTGTGATTCTGTATTGTTCCTCATGGATAATTCAATATAAATGTAAGCGAGGGGTGATCCAAAGTTATATCACAGCATTAGAGGAGGCTATTTAGGGAGCGTCGGTGGCCTAGTAGTATCGGTATCCGATTCGCAATGCGAGAGGTACCGGGTTCGAATCCCATTGCGGCTATGTACCAATGACTCTTATACATTAGCATTTAACTAATGTACATACATTATGTACATTAGTTAAATGCTAACCGATGCTCTTACGGTTATGAATAAAACGTCGTGATGAGACCTGCACATTGAGGCGACTTAATGTGTAACTATGATTCAATATGGCAAGGTTCCCCTGGTCGCAGGGCCATGGTGATCAGATGACAGTCGCTACACTGTAATTACCTGAACTGCTAAACCCTGGATCATGGTGGTTGATTAAAGGAGGCTATATACCACAGTAATTATTGGTTTAAAATAAGTATCGTTTATAATAAGCAATGGCCATGATAGAATAACAGCGGCTGAACTGAGTTATGAGTCAATTTGTCTTATGTTATTTTTTAATTATGTCTCTTATGTTAATATTAATATTAATTTGTATTGTGAAATTAATATTTCTTTCTTCCACAGTATAAAGAACCCCAGTACCGCCATGGCCTAATGACTCTTTTCTAAGATATGTACATCAGTTGAATACTTACTGCTTATTGTAGTACAGACGTATACGATTTCTGCTCGATTTATTCAAAATTATCATCAATTTTGGTTTTTAAATTAATGGCAAAAGGATTATTTAATTATTTGTAAACAAATGCGCAGCGCCCGCATTGTCACCGCACAGTCATTGACCTATGCGGTCCACTATAATTAGGTACTTGATCTGCCAAATCTTGCATCATACACTTTCACCACACATATTATCAACGGTTAGTTTTGTTTTTACGTCTTTATTTCGACGCAGTTGCATCATAGTCAAGACTTGGGACACTAACGACAAGATGTGTTTTTTTTTTCTCGACCCAGTGCAAATAAGGGCACAAACAACAAATGGTATCAAGCTCAGAAAGCATTACTCTATACTATGTTTCAGATTTTTTGGAAACTCCGTGTTGCCAATGTTCCTTTGCGATATCTAACCGAAATCAACCACCAAGCCAAACCAGGGAAAGTAATGGTGTACTGTGCAATTCTGACATTTCTATGAACATGACCTTCTAATAGTTATCTATTCTGTGGTTATACTGTAAACGGGCCCAGGAGTTGACAAAGTTGCGCCCCTGCGGATGAAGCGGACACGCTTCGGCACCGGAATGGTCAAAGTTTAATAAAAATGTTCTCTCAGACTCGAACACTCCCAGGGGCGCGCAACTTGTAAACTGTACCGAATAGTGTCACGACACTAAACTTATCATGTTAGTTCAGAAATGGATCGTGAAAAAATGTTATTGCGGACGTATCGTGAAGGTCATCCTGAATTTACAGGGGCATCTGTGCGATATAGTGTAAATCTAACTACCAATTTTCGAAATCGAATAGGGAAAGGGAAAGAAGTCAGCTTCGAACCGCGACTAGTATATGACTTTTTCTAAGTGTTATGTTATCAATTATCCTCTCATTTCAAAGGGAGTTAAGGAAACACGTTTATTCCACTCAGTCACAATATATTCATAGAGGAGAAGAAGTAAAACAAATCAGAAAAAAAATATACTCTATGATTAGAGTATCTTTTATTTACTCACCACAGCGTAACGAGATCGTTACGTTGTGGTGAGTGTAATCTTACTGGCACAGAACTTTAAAACCAAACAAAACATTAAACATTTGGCCATACAATTTTCCTACTAGAAACACTCACAATTGGCTGTGATTTGGAGTCATTCTTATATGTTTAATATTGTTTTTTTTTATATTTGATTTATTATATTTTTGATTGAGTAATTAAGTAGGATAAAATTAGGTTTAGTAAGTTTAATGTAAAATTTAATATTTCTATTTCGTTACTAATTAAATGTACTCCATTTAACAAAACATTTGAAAATATTTTTTGTTAATGCTGATTAAGTAAATATACCCATTTCTTTATTAAAGTATACATATAAAGAAATGAAGACCATCAAGAAAGTTGCATCCAATATTCAAGGCTGTGCTTTTAAAGTTTACTTAGGTCTTACATTATAGAACAAAGTACGAACCGGCTACCACGAGGTTACTTACTATATGAGTGGATGAGCTCCACCGCTCCAAAGAAGTTTTTCAAAACTTTATATTATCAAGTTAAACTGACCCACTTCCAGTAGATTCATTTTAATTTAATATAGTCCGGATTCGCGCTCTTTAAAAATCCCGGGGCGTTTTTAGAAAAATATTGTGCAAGTTTTCTAGTTTAAAAATGGAAATGCGCTGTATGGAGCGGCTCATACTAAGTCGGTCCCAGATTGTATTCTCCCGCTGCTGATGTGTGCCAGCCTCCGTATGAGGGTAACCTTTTACCTCTAAATTTATGTTAAATGTATTCAAATTAATATGGGGGTTTTCTGAAAACCGGAGAATGTTTTTAGTTAACCTGGTTTATGATCTACTTATGGCGATGCGTGTGAGAAGGCGTTCAACAGATCTAGAAAACAGTACATACAGTGATATAAATATTTTTGGTTCGCAATCTTGTCGGCTTACTAGAAATTTTTTATTGGCTTACTTGCAGTAGACTCAAAAAACCTCTGCGTTTCATATTTTTATGAGCAAGTTATATGCTCATAAGCCGGTCAATGAAGTTCTGTTTCAATTTTGTTCACGTGGGCTGGACAACTTTTAAATTTTCGGGCTGGTCTCTGAAAGTAGAAAAGTCAAAACTCGCGAAACAAAATACAATTTAACAATTAATGATAATGTTGTTACCACAATGGGATGGGGTGCATGCAAGGTGTGACAATGTCGTTTGTTGTATATGAGATATACTCATTAGGCCTTACAACGCGCCGCCATTTTGTAGCGATAACACGTCCTTTTCCATGTCGAAAATTATTTATAAATGCTATCACGTGGTGTAATGTTGTAAAGATCATTGAGAAAAAGAATCATCTATGACGCATAAGTAATTGTTAATTGCTCATGATGAGTTTTAATTGTTAATTGTTTAAAGTGCTAATTTATGTTTTATTTATTTTGGTGTAAATTTAAAATACAAAAATTACAACGATTTGGCTGGTTCTTTTTACGGAAAATTTTACCGAAAAGTCGGGAATTCTTTATTTGTTGCATTTGTCAGTCAGATCAGTTTTCTCAAAAGATCTTACTGAAATAAAAAATATAGTAATCAATTTATACGACATGACCCACCCTTTATTGTCTACCTAGTCTACCTATTGGCCGTGTGCTGTCCGGCACAGTAGAATAGCATTAACCCCTTAGGCACTCCGCACATGACGCGACATGCATCGTGCATGTAGGATGCATGCATTCTACACGTCGGATGCATGTCGCGTGTGAGAAAAAAATAATATATTTAGTCTGCGCACATCGCACGCTAACGACATCGTAACGACATGCAACTTGACACTGACATGACACTCACTGCATACGTGTCTCCTAGGGATGTTCCAGTTTTTGTTTAATTAGAGCTAAGAACTAGAAAGCTGTGACCCGATATACAAATGTAAGACCCTCATCGATTAAATATTATGTAGTGTGAAATAAGGTACTTCTGATATGAAAATTTTTCCCGCATGCTTTTCAATTTTCATTAAGTAAACCTAAATATACATATATATATTATGTATAGGTACTATTATTACATTCATACAACACTCACGCCCGTGTCCCATAGGGGTAGGCAGAGACTATCGAGTGCCCAAGCTACGATCCTAACACACCTCTTTTGCTTCTTCCACATTCATACATTTTTTCATGCATTTACGCCGGTTCAGGGTACTCCTGACCTGCCCTTATTGGAGCTGGTCATTAAGTTGATCAATATAATGTCCTTCTTGGGCGCTCTTACGACCCTTCCATTACGCATTCATACGATAGGTACCATTCGTATGCTGTTTTTCTGCCATCCTCTCTACGTGTCAAAACCATCTCAGCATACCTCTTTCAATCCTAGTCATCACATCATCCTTACGAACTTTTATCGCATTACTCCTCATTTTATCAATTATGATGCCCCACACATACTCCTTATATTATACATTAAATATATTGTTATTTTTATTACATTCCTTTAGACATGGAATCATGAACAGAATGGCACAGATCGATCATTACTCTTCAGGAACAAGAGTTCTGAGATCAATAGTTTCCAAGTTACTACACTTTTCACGTTGGACAGCTGTCATCCGAAATGTAGATTTCGACGAGTACTATCATTTCTCTTTAGAAATTAGTATTCTAGGACCACTAGTTTCCGAGTTATAACTATTTTAATTTTGACAGCTGTCATCCGAAATGTAGATCTCGACGAGTACTACCATTTCTCTTTAGAAATTAGTATTCTAGGACCACTAGTTTCCGAGTTATAACTATTTTAATTTTGACAGCTGTCATCTGAAATGTAGATCTCGACGAGTACTATTATTTCCCTTCAGCAAGTAGTGTTCTAGGGCCACTAGTTTCCGAGTGACAAGTATTTTAAGTTTGACAGCTGTCATCCGAAATGTAAATCTTGACGATTACTATCATTTCTCTTTAGAAACTAGTCTTCTAGGACTAATAGTTTTCTAGTCATAACAGTTTAAAGCTAGCGGTACGCTCGATTAGAGTCGCTTTGGGGGGTTGGGGGATCATCTAATCATTGCTATTTTCTGAGTTCTCGGCCGATTTCTTTGATTTTAGTCTCAAACGATGGACCGTATTAGGCGCACAATATCATCAGCGCAAAACACCAACCCAGGATTTTATTGCGTATTGCGACTTTTTACAATAAATTACGTAAAATATGAAACACGCACATTGCCACAAATGCAAAACACCGACCCGGACTTGTGAAATTTTTGCAATCAAAATGGCGGACAGTACAACAACAGGCCGACATTTCGTACCTTCACTATCCTGGGTACAAGTTCGAACCTAGGTTCTTTCTTCACGCTGGTGTGTGCCTATTCGTCAAATTATTACTCACCACACTAATTGAATGGTGTTATAATATTTTGTAAGTGCTTCTGGTACACACAATGATAGTGCTATAAGAGAGATTTAATTCTGAAAATCACAAGGCACTTTATATTTTCGCAAACTGACTTTCAGTTCCGAGATATTTAGGCTTTAACGAGGAAAATTAGAAATTTTCGCCCCAAATGACTGACGTAAGTTAGGTATCAAAAATATTAGTACTTAATGTTGGTGGAAGGGCGCCGAGTGACTCTATTACCTGACACCTGGTTTGCTGGGCTTGGTTAAATGGTTCGTGAGATAATGGTATGCCGAAAGTACATTAGATATCAAAAATAGTCGTGACAGGGAACTGAGACAAATTATTATTATTATATAAATTATTCCTTCAATAATGCATACATTTTCTATACAGGGTGTTACGTAATACATGTATAAAGCCGAAAGGGTGTTAAAGTATAGCTTGCAAAGAGTACACTAGCGACTTCAAATTATCCGGACATTGAATTTTAATTTTCATTAATAAATCTTCGTTTTTAAAGAAAAATAATCATATCGACTACGTTGAAGCGCAGCTCTATTTCAAGTTGATGCTTCTACAAGGAGCAGTTCAATAACCTCGTGCGACCCCTATGAAAATAGAGCAACCTTCTTAAGCCTACTACCAGGAGCCTAATGCTAGGTACACACGCACCGGTTTCGGTCAACGATTGTTTGTTGGGGCGTGCCGGCCGGCGATCCGCAGCGCAGCGTGGCGGTAACATCAAACGGATAGAAGCAATCGACCAAACGCAGTTACGTTGAGTGTGTACGCACCATTAGGTGGAGTTTAATAAGCTCATGCCATCCATATCAAAACAAACGAACCTCCTACATCTTACTACCAGGCGTCGAACTAAATGTTACCTACTTATCTACATGAATAATGCGCTTATTACACCTGACTAAATTCAGTCGACTAAATTCAGAAGCAAAAGGCGTGAGAGTAAATCGAAGTGGAATGTATTGCTCATAGAATAAGGTTCATTTTTGTATCACTCGTATTATGTTACGCGTCGCTCTGTTTTTCAAAAGGCGTGATACTAAAATGGGCCTTATTCTATGAGCAATACATTTTACTTTGATATGCTCTCACGCTTTGTGCTTCGGAATTAAGACGACTAAATTTAGCAAAATGTAATAAGCGCATAAGATCTACTAAATTAACTAGGAACTTACCTACACAAATTATTTTCAATAGGTATGACTCGTACGCGAGAGGTACCGGGTTCGAATCCCACTGCCGCCATGTACCAGTGACTCTTTTCTGACTTATGTACTTACATTAGTTAAATAGTAACCGATGCTTTAACAATGACGGAAAATATCGTGATGAAACCTGCACATTTAGGCGACTGAATGTCTAACCATGATCCAATCTGGTCAGGCAATCTAGTTCCTCTGGTAGCAGGGTCAGGCAGAACTCAGGAGTGTCAGATGGCAGTCGACCCTAGGCTCTCGTGCGCGAGAGCAAAACCAGATCATTAACTGGTTGCTATGCAATACGTAAGTAGGTAGGTAGCATGGTGTTTGGCACTTGTTTGCACTCATGCATAGAATAATGATTATCACATTACTTAAACAGTTGAACGCTGAACACAGACAAGACTACGTTAATGCTGGTACCTGAAGCAATAAATCATTTATTCATTCATATCGTTAACACTCTTATCACAGTTAACTTCACAGTAGGTACTTAGATATCCTACACATACAACGCAACAAGTAATCACATCGATCACGCGAAAAGCTAAAACCGAATGAACGAACACGACACGAAAGTAGGTAAATTTCGTCAATGGAAGCCGCGCCGTAGGTCAAAGGCACCGCCACAGGCCGGCTCGCCTCGGCCCGTGGCGGCGGGGCGTTTGTCGGCGGTTGATTGACCTGATTATGAACTTGAGTAACCTATTACAACTGATTTCTAGAGATGCGGTCTTTCGTTTTTGAAATGTCATTATCGACATTGAAAAAGAAAAAGTTCGATAGTCATTTTCTCGCTAACTATTCCACGCAAGAAAAAAATGATTGTACCTATCGTTTTAATACGTATAGCACTCCACCCAGTTCACGGCTTTATACATATATTATGAAACACCCTGTATAAACTCCAATTTAGAGCCAAAACTGAAAGTTCGTCTCAACACTAGTTCATAATGTAGCATGGCGGGGAGACTATTGTCTAACTCAGTTGCAAACTGAATTTGACATTAGATAATTCTACACTACGTCATCTACATTATTATCTACAGCCATAGCGTCTATAAAATTAGAGTAGTGTAAGATTTTTATATGACACATTCATTTTTCCAGTGAGTTAGCCCATAGCCCCCTAGCAATGACGAATAAAACCAGAGGACAGGATAATTGATTATGGTTTCTGTAGCGATGATTGACCATGAGCGTGCCAATTGACAGCCGTTTATCCATATTATTATTATATACTACCTGTTGCCCGCGACTACATCCGCGTGGGCCTCTGAACAAAAACAAAATACCGATCCTTCAATGACAATTTAAAATGAACCATACATCTCGGGTGGTCATCTTGACGATAATGTCCCGGTTGTGCTCTCGCGCGCAAGGCCCCGGGGTCCATCTCCATCCATGATTTGGCAGATCAGGCGATTTTAGTGGACTGCCATCTGACCACGGTGACTTTGTTAACAGGGGAACCTGACCAGATTGAACAATGGGGCTTGAACGTGCGGATTTCATCACGATGTTTCCCTCACCGCAAGGACACTGGCCAGTGTTCAACTGATGTATATAACTTATCAAGAGCATTGGTACATAGCGGCACTGCTGTTTGAACCCGGTACCTCGGGGTACGTGTCTTACCCCTTAACCATTAGGCCACCAACGCTCTCATCATTATACACTGAATATAAATGTAAAGCAGGTGAACTGATAATAGAGTGTGCTGTGAGCCCGGACGCACTTAAAGGTTTTAGATATGGTACCAACCTCGATTTACGGTGTCGCTGCCCTTGGCTATTATTAATAGATTTACAGGTAGGAGAGAAGCACAGGAAAGCTCTTTTATGGTACGACTTTTTCTAAACATGTGTTCAACAAATGTCCAATCCTTGTTTTACTTTTTTGTGGTAAGACTGTATAAATGTTTACCATCTCTGTCAAAAATACGTTGACCTCTCTAGCTATTAGATCATTGATGCGCCAATCAGTGGACCTCTAGAAAATACTATATGTGTAACGCACCAGAGGTTTTTATTGTTGGTTTATTATTTCTCAAGCAAGCTTTTATTTGTTTTATAGCCTAAATATTGGCCGAGGATATACACTATTGCTATCATCATCATCATCACAGCCCGTAACAGTCCACTGCAGGACTAAGGGCCTCTCCCATGAAAGGGGAGGTTATTGCCATAATCTCCACGCTTGGCAGGCGGGTTGGAGATCGCAGTGTTTAAATATAATAATGGAAAATGCTGCTGCCCATTTTCCAGACTACGGAGACTCTTTATCTTTTGCCTCGATAACATTAGTCGCCTTGTACGACACCCACGAGTGTAAGGGGTTGGTGCTATTCTACTCTGCCGGACACCACACGGCCAACTATTGCTATACAAAATTTCAATTTCGTTCAAACAGACAGACACACAAATAAAAAAAATTAAAATTGTCGTAACGTGTTCAGGTGGTTGTTTTAAGTCGCTCTGGTTGGTTTTCTTTCGATTATCTTCAATGTACAGACTTTTTGTCTTTACGATTTTATTATATGTATAGATATTTTAGATTTATTTTTTGTAACACAGATGAAAATCGCAGGTAAAATCCACACCGTGAAAGCCGCCTTAGCGTACCTATTTAATTTGAATGAACCAATGAGCACGTTGTATTCACGCTCAGTACTTTATAGTTGAAAAGCCATTTTTCGATACAACTTAAGCATACTCGTACCTGTGACCGTTCATTGTGACGGGTACCTCTTAAAGTGCAAATAAATGGTGATAATTGGCCCCATATTGGCTAAGAAGACCGCCAGACCAATTTGGGTAACAGTAAGTGACAAATAAAAAATAATAATTATAGTGGAACTTGTATAAAAAGTGATTTAATTATAACAAATAAATAAACATTTGTCTTAGACTCAAATAAAAAAAAAACCTCACATATAAACTTACCTCTTGTATTAACGTTGAAAACAGTTCTGGCAACGGTTGTTAGAAAAAGTGAGTCATAGCACTAAGTAGATAAACTAAACAAGTTGTTTCAAATTAGTCTACCTATGTTCGTTACGTACTGCAATGACGTCCGAATCCGAATCCAGAACCCGGATTGCGGAATCCGAAATCCGAAACCCGAGATCCGTGATCCGAGATCCGAGATCCGAGATCCGAGATTCGAATCCAAATCCGGGATCGCTTGCTCATATAACTTGTTCGAACACCTCAAGATATTCTATATAAGGCTTTTAAAAGGATAAAAATGATAGTGACATATACGGATATGATGAAGGAGAAATAGAGACAATAATCAGCAGCCTAAAAAGTAACAGTGCAACTGGATGGGACTCCATACCAGTAAATTTTTTCAAATTTGCCAAAAATGTTTTTGTCTTTCCATTAACTGAGCTCATTGGTTTTTGTCTTTCTCAGGGAGTTTTTCTCAAGGCTAACAAGAAATCATTATTAACACCAGTGCACAAGAATGGGTCTCGAGATCATCATCATCCGAGCGGTCAATCCCGGCTAGTGCCAGGGTCCGCTTTCCTGCTTTGCTTTCTCTACTTTTCCCGATCTTCGGCATCCTCACGTCGTAAGCCGTTAGCTCTCGCGTCCGACTCGGCAATGTCGATCCATCGCTTTTTGAGCTTTCCGCGGGATCTCTTTCCTGATACCGGCAGATTCAGGCACCTATTTCCCACGTATCCCTGGGGCTTACGCAACACGTGACCATACCAGCGCAGCCGTGCCTCTTCGATCTTATCCGCGATGTGTCTTACGCCAAGGCTGCCACGGATGTACTCGTTACGCACTCGATCAAGTCGCGTAATGCCACACATCCATCGCAGCATTTCATTTCGTTGGCGTGGAGTTCGCGGACGTACTTCGTCAGCGCCGGCCAGGTTTCGCTGCCGTAAAGCATCACAGGCCTAATTATGCTGTTATATATTAGCCCTTTGAGCTTCATTGGGATTTTAGGGTCACAGGTGACCGCCGTGAGCTCCCGCCATTTGGCCCAAGCTGCGGAGATTCAAGCCTTGACATCGGGGCCGATATCGCCGGACTCGTGCTGCACGGATCAGAGGTATTTAAATTTATCTGTTCTATTGACAGCTTCGTTCCCTATACGGATGGTTTCAAGATCCGCGCTGCAGCTATCCATATACTCTTTATGTACGCCTCGGGCACAGGCTTTAATCTCAGAGCCCACCAGATTATCTCACGTGGGACACTGTCGAAGGCTCTCTGCAGGTAGAGGAATGCGAAATGCAAGTTTGATTCCTACTGCAGTGGGACTCCTGGAGGACTCTGAGGGCAAAGATTGACATTCAGACAAAGAGCATTCTGGTCCATAATACGTTCGAAAAGCTTCATTGTGTGGCTGATGAGCTTGATACCTCGATAGATGCCGCACTCTTGCATACTGCTCTTTCCTTTATAGATTGGCGTAATAATATTTACGCGCCACGCGTCAGGTATAAGCCCCGTTGCTATGATCCTGTTGAATAGTTCAGTGAACAAGAGTACGCCCCGGGTCCCCATTGTTGTCCAGGTTTTTATGGGTATTCCGTCATGGCCAATAGCTTTTCCGTTCGTCATATGGGCCAGAGACCTCTCCACTTCGTCGGGGGCAATCGGGCTTATCATGCCAAGCTGTGGTGGTCGTACGTAGTTATTGGCATCGTTTGACAGTTCCTTGAAATGACAGCACCAACGGTCTTTAATAGGGTTTGCACTTGTGAGCAACACACCGTGACTGGCTCGGCTCCGCGACTTTACCAGTCTGTAGACGAGCTTTTGCTGCTCCACAGTATCCAACGCATCGTAGAGCGGAGCCAGCTGGGTAGACCGCGCTTTTGCCACCGCCATTTTAGCTCGCCGCTTTGCTCCCAAGTACATCTCCTTATTATCTGATATAGAGCTACTGCGCTGCCATTTCCTGAAACATGCCTTTTTGTGCCTTACAGCTTCCTGCACCTCACTATTCCACCATCCCGTATCCTTGTCAATTCTTCGGCCACCTTTCGATGTGCCGATTACCGTTCGTCCGAGTAAGAGGATGGATTTCTGGTGATGACACCAAAGCTCATTGGAGGTTTCGCCTTTTGCGCTCCAATCGAGGCCTTCGGCTGCCTCCATGAACTCCTGGCTCTTGCTTCTCAGTGTCCACCACTTAATAAACGGTTTACAGCATTCTGCCGTAGGCCGTCTACTACCTACCCGGACGTCCATGACAAGGACTCGGTGTTGTGCAGGTTTCGAGATGATGTCACCAATTACAGACCAATTTCGGTTCTTACAGCTCTCTCAAAAATGAGAAAGTTTTGAATTCAAGGCTGGTGAATTTCCTTGAACGTAATGCAATGTTTTCCAATAACCAATTTGATTTTAGAGCTGGAAGGAGTACTAAAAATGCAGTGTCTTAATTGACAGACTTCTTGAGGACTCAAATAGATTTAAAACATGAATGTATAGGAGTTTTTCTTGATCAGGCGAAAGCTTTTGACACCGTCTCAATACCGATTCTTGTGCAAAAACTTGAACGCAATGGCATTCGTGGTAAAGCTCTAGATATCTATCAAGATTTTCTCACTGACCGTTCTCAGCAAGTCAAAATTGGGGATTATGTAAGTTCTGCTGCTGCTGTGACCTTTGGAGTCCCACATTGTAGTATACTAGACCCGAGTCTCTTCTTGTCAATCAATGACATATGTCTAAATTACTGTGCAAAATGGGAGTATATTCACGTACGCCGACGAAACGACCATAATTTTTATGGAGAGACTTGGAATGATGTTGTTGAATATGCTGAAGTGGGACTTTATATGGTATCCAGCTGGTTAAGATCTAACTTGCTCACCCTTAATCATTCAAAGACTGTATATCTGCAATTCACAATAAGTTCATCCAAACCTACGCTTTCAGATCTGAAATTACACTGCTGTGCTTTTCCTAACAACAACAGTTGCTCATGTCTGGCTATTAAGAGGATATCTACAATCAAGTATCTTGGTGTATTATTGGATGACCAGTTGCGCTGGAAATCACATATAGAGCTTGTTGCATCCCGACTCAGGAAAACCATGTGAGTATTCAAAAAGCTAAGACACGTAGCGGACTTTAAACTGCTTCGGACGATATATTACGCATTAGTCCAGTCATTATTTGGGTATTGTATCAGAGCGTGGGGTGGTACATGTAAAACCTTTATGATACATTTAGAAAGAGCACAACGTTCGCTTTTAATAGTTATGACCTTTAGTTCATTTAGATTTCCTTAAAAGTCATTGTACGAAAACTACCCACTTACAGTTCACGAGGTAAAAAGTACAATTAAGAAATGGTTACCCTCCAATGACCACAACCAGACTGAAGCACTGCTTCTTTAGTTGTAGCATTCACAAACACACACACACACACGCACGCACGCATGCACGCACACTTTCTATTTAATACACTCGTCCAGCATTGGTATTTATCGGTTTACAAAAGAAAACAGGTTAGTCAAGACAGGATATACCTAACTCAAGCGTTGTATTTACTTTTCTTAGTAACGATTTTTTGGATTGAAAGGTGATTATAATATGCTCTAGGGAGAGCCGCTGCTGGAATAACTACCCCATTCCCGTACTTTGAGGAAACATTTGCTTTGCAACAGAATTTATTTGAAATTATTTTCGGTCCAATACCTAGTTTCACCTGTTCAACATATTGCGTAGTTTGTTCTATCAAGTCGAATGTTACAACAATAATATTGCTAAAACTCATTTTATAAATTCATTTTCCCAATAAGCACCACCAATGGGAGAAATATCAATTGACCAAAGGGATTTTCAACTTACAACACGTGCACATAATTGAAACTACATTATAATTTAATCGATATCTTTTAATTATTATTCCATTAAATTGAACACTACATCTCGACTCGTCGAATCTACTAGCTTCAGCAGTAGGCGGCATTTAGGAGACCGTAATGAGCCCATTGCGCGGTCCAAACTGACAAACAGATAAACATTACTATTTCTTCATCGCTCTAAATTATTATTTGTGAATGTAAACAATGTACAGTACACACTCTTTTTATTGTTTTGTTATAGGTATGCATGTAGATTAAAATAATAAAATCATCATATTGGCGTTAATGTCCTGGTTGCGCTCTCGCGCACGAGGGACCATGATCCAGGATTTGGCAGATCAGATAATTACAATTTAGCGAGTGCCATCTGATCTTCGTGGTCCTGCTGCCGGGAAACCTGACCAAATTAGGTCGCCTGAATGTGCAGGTTTTGTCACGATGTTTGCCCTCGCCGTAAAAGCATCAGTTAGCATTAAAAAAATGTACGTAACTCAGAAAAGAGTCATTGGTACATGGCCGTAGTGGAATTCGAACACGGTACCTCTCGCTTACGACTCGGTTACCTTAACCACTCGGCCACCGACGCTCCTTTAGTTATTTAATATTGTGTTGCTGAAATAAACCGATATAAAGTGTTTTTATTTTTAACATAGGTATATTGTGTATAAATTCAGTTGTACTTAGATTATGACAAAGTAGGTACCTTCACTATGGGGTCTTATCACTATATAATATCAAGGGATCCTAACTCTAACTACCTATGTCCATCAAAATAATATAGTTCAGAAATTAGTGTCTGCTCATTCTTAGGATAACATTTAAGCTTAGAACGGCTCTAACGTTAATTCACAATTTGGACCATAACCAAGTGGCTATTGGATGTTCACATTGGTAGGATACCAGATATAATGTGGTTTGAGACTCATCCACATTAGAAGTAGGCTCTTAAATTAAATTTTGCACTTCTGGCAGACAGGATACAAGTCACAGTTTTGAAAGAACACAACATAATTTTTTACGAGTGCTATCTACTCATACAACCGGGGCAGTTTGCATTCCTTCCTCATGAATAACTATCAATTGTTGATAAAAACCGTATTAATATATCTTACGTAGTTTAGTACAACTAAGCTACAGAGGGGTATAGTTTCTAATTGTTGGTATAAAAATAGTATTAGAAACTCATCATCATTATCTTCATAGCGTATATCCCGGCTTCTACCAGGATCCTACTGATTCTTCCTTCCTTCTACAACTTCGTTAGTATGGTTAATATAAAGTACAAAAGTTTTTAAGATAAGCCGCGGAAAGACTGACGGACATGGCGAAACTATAAGGGTTTCATGGTTTACTACAGAGCCCAAAAATAATAGGTTTGTCTTCAGAATTACTTCTTAGATAATGCACAGTTTTTTTGCCTGTCAGTATTATTTGAGCAATTCTGTTGTCGTCTTATTTGCCATGATACTGGTTGTGCGAGACAATAGTAAAATTTCGCCTATGACACATTAATGTATTTTATTACATTATTTACTTGACCTAATTCGCCTATAGTCAGTCGTCACTAAGCAGTCGTTGAGAGCATAAGCGCTGTCTGTCTAGGCTGACTTGTCTTATTTAGTGAACAAACAATACCCAAAATCCAACCAAATAAAGATACGTCTATGTCTATGTCAAAATCTCGTCTTGCCATATCAATCACGTTACGTTCGCTGTATATAGATGTCTGGAAATATATAAGAAACACATAGAATGTGAATTTCAACGAATACTGCTGCGATAATTTTCAATTTATTAGTACCAATTTTTTACAACAATAAACGTCCGACCATCATGTCGAGAAATTTTGTATAATGGCAAACAGAGATCTTAGCCGACACTACCTGAATCCCTAGGTGTCCATGATGGATTTCCTTGTCTGACATTAAACGTAAAAAAAGATGCTACAAATTATCCATTTAAATACATAATTTTGATAACCAATTAAGATAAGTCAGTGGACAGATGTTAGGTGTAACTATAGATACGTACAAAGGTAGATAAATAAACAACAACGTACTTGACTAATAAACTCTTTATTAATCTTTATGTGAGTGCTTCTCTACAAACTACCTACAACTAAACCGGGGTGTCGGTTACGACGAGGCAACTCCAAAATCTTTTTTGGTCTAACCACCTAACACCAACAAAGCTAGCGTGAGTAAAAGCGCCAAGAGTTATAGACTATGACAGCCGCAGAAGAAAGCTTAATCCGAAGCAACAAAATGGCTACGAACATATCAAAATAATAAAACAAACATTAAGAAATATCAAGAAAAACGCTAGATTATCTCACAAAACGAATTAGAGCTTTGGAGTCACATTGGAGTAAATTTTGTTATAATTATAAGCTCATCAAAGAACTTAAACAACAAGATCCGACTGTGAAATTACTTTACAAAGAACATCTATTTAGTAGCTCAAACCATGTTGAACGAAACTTTGCAAGCGATGACCAACTTGAGAATTAACCTCATGAGCAAACCAGGGACCTTCAACGATAAACCTGAACAAGATGAAAAAATCTTTGTCGAAGAAAATGTCAACTCAACCGACAAATACGGGCGTTAGTACAACCTTGTAATTTCAATGCCGCTATTAATAAGATTGACCTCCAACGACTAAACGAGAAATGACAACTCCAACATCAGCTCAACTAAAATCCAAGTGAGAATCGATTGACACAATACACTGTTGGTTGAGCTACATCCTACAAGGTAGCAAACCTTCATACGATTAAAACTTTAACTATTGGGAACGCACTTATGATGAACTGAAAGAAATAACGAGCCAGAATATTTGGGAAAGTTAACACTACGAGACGTCTACGCCAAAGATAGAACGACCTGAGTTTAATTGCCTACAACGATTCGGTGTCCTTTAAAGATTTATCCTAAGACAATTCTCATATATGCTGTTGAAACGCAGAAAACGAAGTACCTAAAAACAAAGTTGAAAAGCGAAGCAGAAAAACTAATACAACACTTGGCAACAGAAATACTAGATACGACTCATGTCTCTAGATTCTTTAACGTTGATATGATAACAAAAGATTACTATTACGTCATACATAGACACGCTACTCAATCAGCCACCAGTTGAGAAAAAAAACGCTTCCAGCCTGAACAAGCAACACGACACCACAAAAGAGTGACCACAAAACACAATGATGTGTTGCAGAAGAAAATTTTACAAACAAATTTGATGTAAAGCGTTTAAATATAGGTATAGGTAGGTATCTCATCACAGCCCGTAACACTCCACTGCAGGACTTTGGGCCTCTCCCGCGAAAGGGGAGGTTATTGCCATAATCTCCACGCTTGGCAGGCGGGTTGGAGATCGCAGTGTTTAAATATAATAATGGAAAATGCTGCTGCCCATTTTCCAGACTACGGAGACTCTTGATCTTTTGCCTCGAAAACATTAGTCGCCTTGTACGACACCCATGTATGTAAGGGGTTGGTGCTATTCTACTCTGCCGGACACCACACGGCCGACGGTGATGATGAGGTATCTACAAATTTTAAGGAGAATTTTACGCCTTGCTAGCTTTGTCCATGAACTTTGAAATGGTCAACAATGCCTGTTCTTCACTCTTTTCAGTCATGGATATAGTGTAGGCAGTTGCGGTTTTCCGCCAAAAATATAAATGCGTTTCGATGAATTTCATCACTTTGGGCTATGTTTTGAAAGGTAGTTGTGATAAATATTGATATACTTTGAATAATGATTTTATGTAGGATTTGACGTATCATTCAATTATGTACACTTTTTTGTTTTAAGAAAATGTAGCCTTTAAATGAATCTGATGAATAAATAAATGATAATACGTTTCGATTCGATATTCGTTTCACACTATGTTATAATCGTAAGTGATCATTGTTCTCACAATAGTTTAGTTACAATTTGTAATTTATACGTCTTTTTTATAATTTTGGTAACTTTTTACGAAAGTAAAGTAAAACACGGCACAACGTTCAAAAATATTCAGAGAAGAAAAAGTAAAACCCATCAAAATTGCAGAGTGCCACCAAAATTAGAAACTCCTGAATATTCTTATTTAGCAATCGCTTTAGAAAGCGACTTCGTCTTCTTAATTGTCTATAAAATGTTGTCTAATCTGTCTCCATTGTAAATTCTGTCTAAATTGATTAAGCGGGGTTAAGAACAAAGTGTAAAATTGTCATCATCATCAACATTTCAACCGAAAGATCCTTCCGAAAGAGCCTATTCTAAGAGCTATGAGCCCTGCCCAATGCCACTTAAGCCTGGCAATCTGACACAGATAGGGCCTAGCATGAACAGCAGAGCACTATGCCCTTTATCAGAAGATACCTATAGAAGGTCTGGATAATTTAACGGCGGGATACTTTCTAACTGAAGGATGATGATACCTACGATGTCTTTACCTATCAATGAACCTGAAGAAATGAAGTCCATTGGTTTACGAAACAACGAAAGATAATTAAACTGATGAGCCTTCACTAGCGAAATTCTAGAAGACCTACATTATAAATACAATATTTTTTATCAATCTTTTATCAAGGAAAACAAACATTTTCTTTATAGAAATAAGTTGGCCTGTTGTGTCTGATATATTCTGTCATATAGTTTTGTAAAAATCTTGTGTACAATAAATGGTTAAATAAATAAATAAAATAAACAGCTTACAATATTACTTACAATATAAGAGAATAATTCACACGTTAGCCAGTGAAGTTTCCACATGATAATTATACGAAAGTGAATAAACTAAACTAATAATAATAACACAACCCCTACATAACGGGATAGTGCAAGGATATACGGTACTTCTTGCTCAACCGAACCTAACAATGAAACAACTGGTGCTAGTCAAAGACAGCAAACAACCTCCAAGCAAATGGGCTATGGGCAGAGTTGTGGAATTACACCCGGACATCGACAAACTGTGGCCGTGTGGTGTCCGGCAGAGTAGAATAACACCAACCCTATACACTCATGTGTGTCGTACAAGGCGACTAATGTTTTCGAGGCAAAAGTTCTGGAGTCTCCGTAGGCAATGGAAAACGGGCAGCAGCGTTTTCCATTTCTATATTTACATCACTGCGATCTCCAACCCACCTGCCAAGCGTGGAGATTATGGTCCAGCAGTAGACTGTTATGGGCTGTGATGATGATGATGATGATGGTGATGACGATGATGATCGACAACCTGGTACGCTAAAGATCCAAAACGGCGTCCTAAAAAGGCCCATAAGTAAACTAGCTCCGCTACCAATGACAGGGGCTGGTGACGTCCTGGACGGACACAAGTCGGAAACGCATATTAAAACTAACAACAACAATAAAAAGAAATCCAACAAGAAATTTAATAGTCTATTCCTGACGCTGCTGGTGGCTTTCACAACTCTACTACCCGCGTAGCGCGACCGTTGCACCACAGAACAACAAAATTACGAAGTTTATTGACAATCACTGTATATTTCGACAGTGTTAGAGCGTCGGTGGCCGAGCGGTTACAGTATCCGACTCGTAAGCCAGAGGTCCCGGGTTCGAATCCCGCTCCGGCCATGTACCAATGACTGTTTTCTGAGTTATGTACATTAGTTGAATACTAACCGATGCTCTTACGGTGAGGTTAGTATGATGTGTAACCATGGTCCAATCTGGTCAGGTTCCCCTGGTAGCAGGGTCATAGAGGTCAGATGGCAGTCGCTCCACTGTAATTACCTGACCTGCCAAATCCTGGATCATGGTCAAGGCGGACCCCGGGCCCTCGTTCTCGAGAGCACAACCGGGACATTAACGCCAAGATGATTATGATTATTACTCTGTATATTTCAACGCCATTAGAAATGTACAAGTCATACACGAAGAGTAGAAACTGCAGGTCTATTATAAATTACTTAACTTCTTTTTGGCAAAGTTCTAGGTACCTCGACCATCTCTCACTTGGAGAAAATATGTATGTCCTACAATGCTCACAGCCATCCAACCAATCATTGGTAAGACCAACCAACTAAACGAATATAAGAAGCTCCTTTTTATCCTTCTAACTAAACTCTGACTTACACCTTATTCGCCCAGTATTCGGCGACGCATACAGCGTTGGAACTGGCCTCAAACAAATCCTCCATTGTACAAGTTTTAGGACACGCCGAGCATGAAACGAGGTGGTCCATGGTTTGCGGAAAGCTCAAACAATCGTCAACAATCACAACATCAACAAAGAAGACGACATGGCCACGTAGGCAATCTCGCTCCAACGTTATTTGGAGTTTTGGATTATGATTTCGCCCAAAAATACTTTCAAGACATACTGAGAATCAAACAAAGATCAAACACAACGAACAGTATTTATTGAAGCTTATTAAAAATCAAACCAAGAATAAAGTATTAAACAGCATCAATAGCATAAAATCAGACATTAGACAATCGAAGCGGAAAATAACAATAAAGAAAAGCACTTCGTAAACAAAAAATTCGACACCATCCGCCGTTATATGCAAGAAATGCAATACCGACTCACTGTTATACAGAGTGGAGCTCTAATTATGAAAACAATGAACGAAGTAAACGCTGGAGCAATCACAGCAAGTCTACTGTTATTCATATTAAAAAGTAACCAACAAGTGATGCTACAGAGGTCATCTGGATATGGACCTACTAACGCAGCGTTTTCCATTGTTATATTTATTACACTACGATCTCCAACTCGTGTGCCAAGCGTGGAAATTATGGCAATAGCCTTCCCTTTCGTGGGAGAGGCCTTGAGTCCTGCAGTGGACTGTTAAAGCTGTGCTGATGCTGATGTGAATGCTAGAGCAACTCACTCAACAACTGAACTTTATAGCCGGCATAATTCCGAAGAAACTAGCGCTACCTATAAAGAACTAAAAGGTATCGAACATTCGAAATATTTATAAAATTATTTATGTCATAGCACGGCTAGTAACAGAAAATTACATATTATTTGAATTGCACATACCATTGATAAGTGATGACGAGTACACACTATATCACAATATGCCAATTTCTAGAACTATGACTCACAGTCAAGGTAATCGCAAGGACAACGAACATAGTTGTAAATTTGATTAAAAATACATGTATCTATTGAAATAGATATAGCAGACTTACAACAATGTTCGGCAGTGATGTAGTACAGCTACATTTGCCACGTCCACCGGCCGATATCTAATCTGCACAGCCAAATAGCCAATTTAGAAACATTACTTGTAACTGGCTAGAACAAGGCAATGACCAATGGAGAAAGGTGTATAGAATAAACATATGGCTCTATAGCTGTAATGCCGAGTGTTTAGTGGTCAGTCCGCTTAGTATGCGCGGATCAAGTTACCAACGCGGCAATAAACTGCTAGCCTTAGATTAGGGTTGCATTTTGCAATACAAAGATGATACGATTTATTCGTACATTTTCAGAAGTAAAACAAAGCCAGGTTTAACTTTAGATGTGCCTACATCGACTCACCAAATCATCATCATCATCTTGGCGTTATGTCCCGGTTGAAACCCCGCGCGGCACGCGAGGACCCAGGGTCCGCCTTCCTGCTACTCCTGGCCCACCTCGTTCGATCTTTGGCATCCTTAGTGGTGAGCTTATTAGCACGCATATCATTCTTGACGACGTCAAGCCATCGCTTCTTGGGCCCGCCTCTCCTTCCCGTGCCCGGTAGGGGCGGCATGGCCAGACGCTTGTTCCCCACGTAGTTTGCCGGTCTTCGCAAAACGTGGCCATACCATCCTAGGCGGCATTTTTGCAGCTTATCTGCAATGTCACATATGCCAACACTACCCCAATATGGGCGTTTCGGACGCGATCCTTCTGTGAAACTCCACACATCCACCGCAGCATCTTCATTTCCGTGACGCGCAGCTCCTGCATGTGTCGCTCTAGTAGGGGCCAAGTCTCGCTGCCGTATAGGAGAGCAGATCTAATGATGATATATATCTGTCCCTTCAGCTTTATCGGCATTTCAGGGTCACAAATGACACCTGTCATCTCCCGCCATTTGGCCCAAGCGGCGGATATTCGGAATTTGACGTCACTGTCGATGCCTCCGGTTGCGCTAAGTACAGATCCCATGTATCTGACCTGATCCGTGCGTTTGACTTCATCTTCATCTATGCAGGGTAGGGAATCTGCACTGTTACAAGTCATGTACTCTGCCTTCGCTACATTAATCATCAAACTGGTTCTCAAGTGCCTCTTTTCACTTTTTTACACGTTGTGACATATTGAAACAAAAAATACTGATCCTCACCAAATCATTCAAAGATATTATTTTATCACAACTGGAAAATCAAATTACGTCTCAAAAACAACTCCCATGATATTTCGATACAAGACGTCAGCAACTATACCATGTGTTCTTTGTTGGTGGGACACTACAGACAACATATTTTAAAATGCAGCACTGAGAAGAATGCACCCGTTAAAGAACAGCAGCTACAGATAGGACTGCAGGAAATTAATTTACAAAATATACAATCTTCGAGCCACCACGAGCCGAAATCTATAACTAGAAGAAAAACATTGTTACTTTGATTATTTTAACGTATTTGTAAAACTTTCAACGCAAGTTTACTTATCTGAGGTACTTCCCTCGGGAGGATGTACGAGCCAATCATACAGACAATTTCGCTAACAACGAATTTATGCATTTTACGTTATTAACTGACCAAATTCGAGTCAGTCGTCGCTAAACAGTCGTCGAGTGCATAAGTGCCGTCGATTAGTTATATTTGTATACACACAAAGGAAAAGTGCTGCTCAGACACATAAATAACAACATACTTGACTTGAACTTTACATGAGTGCTTCTCTACAAACTACGTACAACTAAACCAGGGTGTCGTTTACGACGAGACAACTCCAGCACAGGTGATATTTACCGCAGTATAAAGAATTTTAACTTTAAACAATACTTCAGTTCACATTCCACTGACGTAGTTTTGACAAATTCTCCTGTTAAAACTGAGAAAAATTAAGACCTTATAATTACTGATTCCAAGATGTCCCAGTGGCAATATTTAATTCACTTGCCAATATTAGCGGCTACCTACACGTGACTCCCGGGTGGTGCGAAGAGTGCAGCCGAAATTGCTTGGTGGTAGGGCCTCGGCCCGAATGGTTAGCGACCACCCACGGAGATGAGTCTGCATGGCGCTAAGCACCCTCTGGGCTGTGTTCCGTCAGAGTACTCCGTGAGCCATTCCCCCTCGTCCGAGTGCTGTAATATTGGTATCCTGTAGGTCCCAGTTTTGTGTTGGACATGTTAGAGGGTTGGGCGTGACAGGTTGGCGCGGGGGCCAGGGAGACCCGATGAAACGGCTCGTCGCTGGCCGCCCGCCAGTTAGTAGGGGACCCGAACCCGGGCATCACTTTTAATCTCCGGCCCGGGAGGCTGTCCCGCCAACTGTGCGAAAAAACCCGAAGATGTCTGTCGTGCCGGGGTAGGAGACCGGAGTGGACCCGGCAGGCATGATCGGGGGGGATCGGGGGCCCTTCCGTCCCCCGTGCCAGCTTTTCACACAACCCTTCCCTATGCAGCGTTCAGTAGCAAAACGTCCTTGCCCTGCTGGATACCGATGTTACAGCACTCCTTTACATCCCCACCTATAATACTATCACAAATGGCAAGGAAAAATAAAAGTAAGGTTCTCTCAGCGGCACCCCTTTCCACACTTCGAGTGGACTTTTGTAATATCAGGGGTCTACACTCCAATCTGAACGCCGTACATCACCACCTAGAGACGGCGAAGCCCGCCCTACTTTTCCTGACGGAAACGCAGATATCACCTCCGGCTGACACTTCGTATCTCCACTATCCTGGATACAAGCTGGAACATAGGTTTTTACCTCGCGCTGGTGTGTGCCTATTCGTCAGAGGTGATATCTGCTGTCGACGTCTTAATGCCATAGAACTAAGTGACGAATCTGTGGTGTGGGTGTGCGTAGAACAGGGGGGTCTATCCCGTGTCTACGCATGCCTATACAACAACCGTCACGGCGTAGGTGAGACAAATCGGTTTTTCGAGCACATACAATGCGCTACCGACAAAGTCTTTGAGCGGTATCCTTCCGCCGAGTTGGTCCTAGGAGATTTTAACGGTCACCACACTGAGTGGCTAGGGTCAAGCCGTCCTACCAACCCAGCCGGGAGGTCCGCCCATGAATTTTCTCTGGCCCATGGTCTCACGCAACTGGTATCAGAACCCACCTACTTACCGGATATTGTGGGCCGTGATCCTTCTTTGTTAGACCTTCTGCTTACCACCCACCCAGACGGTTATCAGGTGTCCGTTGATGCTCCTCTTGGGACATCAGACTACTGCCTGGTCCGTTCCGAGGCGCCTCTTGCTATACCCGAACGGGCTCGCCCCAGTGGGTCACGCAAGGTATGGCATTATGGTTCAGCAGATTGGGATGGATTGCGAGAATTCTTTGCGTCGTACCCGTGGATACGGCTTTGCTTTTCCTCAAATGACAGCAACATCTGTGCTGCCGCTGTAGCTGATGTCATACTGCAGGGAATGGAGTGTTTTATCCCGTCCTCTGTAGTCCGTCTCGGCGGCAAGAGTCAGCCCTGGTACGACAGGCCTAGTGCTGAGGCAACTCGCCTCAAGCATGATGCTTTTCGTGCCTGGACAGTGGCTCGGGCCCAAAAGGACCCTAATACCCACATTTTGAGGAAAAAGTACAATGCTGTATCGAGGTCTACAAAAAGGGCATTGGCCGGAGCAAAATACAAATTCATCGGTGGAATTGGAGAGAAACTAATCAGCTACCCCTCTGGGAGCCGTGCTTTTTGGTCTCTCTCCAAAGCTGTCGAGGGGAACTTTTGTCGGACCACCTTTCCACCTTTGCGCAAGCCGGATGACCAATTGGCCCACACAGCAAAGGAGAAAGCCGATCTCTTGGGTAATCTCTTTGCTCATAACTCAACTCTGGATGATGGGGGAGCTGCACCGCCTACCATCTCTCGGTGTGAGGGCATCATGCCCGAGGTTCGTTTCACCCAAAAAATCATAAGACGTGTGCTTCTCTCCCTAGACATCCGGAAGTCCAGTGGACCTGATGGCATTCCGGCTATCGTTCTTAAAAAGTGTGCTCCCGAGTTGTCTCCCGTGTTAATGCGCCTATTTAAGCTTTCCTACACCTCAGGAACGGTGCCGTCTTCGTGGAAGTTAGCCCATGTGCACCCGATACCCAAGAAGGGTGACAATTCAGACCCATCAAATTACAGGCCTATAGCGGTAACCTCCTTGCTCTCTAAGGTGATGGAGCGGGTCATAAATATCCAGCTCCTTGGATACCTCGAGGATCACCAGCTGATCAGTGACCGTCAATATGGCTTCCGTCATGGTCGCTCAGCTGGTGACCTTCTTGTGTACCTAACACACCGGTGGGCTGAGGCTGTTGAGAGCAAGGGGGAGGCTCTGGCTGTCAGTCTTGATATAGCCAAGGCATTTGATCGGGTCTGGCACAGGGCACTGCTAACAAAACTCCCGAAGTACGGTATCCCCGAGGGACTCTGCAATTGGGTATCCAGCTTTCTGTCTGGGCGGAGTATCCAAGTCGTTGTCGACGGATGCTGCTCCGATACCAAGAGTATTAATGCTGGAGTACTCCAAGGTTCAGTGCTGTCTCCCACGCTGTTTCTTCTGCATATCAATGATATGCTGAATACTCCCAGGATTCATTGCTATGCAGATGACAGTACTGCAGACGCTCGTTATACTGGCCGTGCGAATATCCCTCGTTCCGTGGTGTCGGAAAGCCGAATAAGACTTGTGTCAGAGATTGAACACTCCTTGGAGCAAGTTGCTCACTGGGGCAGATTGAACCTGGTGGAATTCAACCCCTCTAAGACGCAGGTCTGCGCATTTTCCGCCAAAAAGGATCCTTTTGTCATGGTGCCGCAGTTCCAAGGAACATCCCTCTCCATCTCAAAAAGTATCGGGATCCTTGGTGTCGACATATCAGACGACGTACGGTTCCGAAGTCACCTGGAGTGTAAGGCTAAACTAGCCTCGAAAAAACTTGGTGTGCTTAACCGGTCTAAGCGATACTTCACCCCAGAACAGCGCCTGTTGCTGTATAAGGCGCAGGTGCGGCCACATATGGAGTATTGTTCCCATCTTTGGGCCGGGGAAACCGCCGACCTGCTTAATCACTTGGATTCTATACAGAGGCGCGCCGTACGAATTGTCGACGATACCGTACTGACAGGCAAGTTGGAACCACTGGCTGATCGAAGGGACTTTGGCTCCCTGTGTGTGTTCTACCGGCTGTACAATGGGGAGTGTTCTGAGGAATTATTTGATCTGGTGCCCACAGCACAATTCCGCAATCGCACCACCCGCCGTGGGCTGGGTACTCATCCCCATTACGTGGACCCTCTAGTGGTGTCCACGCGAAGATTCGAAAGAACGTTTCTCGCTCGTACGATTCGGATGTGGAATGAGCTCCCAGCAACGGTGTTTCCTTTGGTCTATGACATGGGATCGTTCAAGAGGTATATTAGAGGTCTCCTTAGTGGCGGGCAACGCATTGGTAGCACCCCTGGTGATGCTGATGTCCATAGGCGGCGGTGACCACTTTCCATCAGGTGGCCCGCATGCCTGTTTGTCTGCCGGATAACATAAAAAAAAAAAAACCTTATCCTTTTCCGCCAAATACTGCTCCCGATGGAATTAATCTTCACCATGTCAGGATTACATGGTGAAGATCACATCACATTGGCCGTGTGGTGTCTGGCAGATTAGAATAGCACCAACCCGTTACACTCATGGGTGTCGTACAAGGCGACTAATGTTTTCGAGGCAAAATATCAAGAGTCTCCGTAGTCTGGAAAATGGGCAGCAGCATTTTCCATTGTTATATTTAAACACTGCAATCTCTAACCCGCCTACCAAGCGTGGAGATTATGGCAATAACCTCCCCTTTCGTGGGAGAGGCCCTAACTCCTGCTACGGGCTGTGATGATGATGTCAGGATCACAAGGTTCAACTCAGGTAGCAATCAGCGACTTGTTAGAGGTAAGAAAACATCTTATGAAGTAAATGCTCCGAGCCACTTGAAACTTAGATAAGTCAGTTTGAGTACCTACTCAAAACATCAATCGATAAACTCAATAGGTTCCGCCATCATCATCAGACCCTTGAATATCGCTTGGGGGTATAGCACTCATCAAGATAATTCCAAAGAGCCCAAATACGATAGGCTTATCTTATTGCGTTCATTAGTTCCTATGACTACCCTATGACTCCATCAACAGACCAGCTCCATGATACCATATTAGTACATTGAATGTGTAAAGCTGGGGACTGTCCCAAGTGTCACGCTTTAGCGGAGGCCTTGTCTAGCAGTGGATTACGACAGGATAATAGTGAATATAGACCTTAGATATCGCCCATAACATCGGTAACTGTCGCAGGCACCAAAATGTTGAACCGGAAGTGCGTTGTCACTGTAAGGACTAAGATATCTCATATATCTACTGTACAATAATCTCTAATCTGCCTTACTCACAGTGTTTAGATAATGAAAAAGAAGAATCTATGTATTAACGGAACATTACCAGCAAGCAGAAAGCCAAACAAAGCGTTGTGAGAGTTTCTGCGGAAAATGTAACTTTAACAAAGAAAACAACGCAAGAGATGTGAAGAAATCCCAAGTAAGTTATGCAAGATTTAATTTTGCCCCTTGTCTTTGTCTTATACCTGCCGAGATATGAATGCGTTTAAGGTCATGATCGTAGTCTAGAATTGGTTCTGTGGTTAAGTAATTCCATTACAACCTTTTACTGGAAACAATAAAGGTATAATTTTAATGACTGCCAAATAAACGTACGGTTCACCCTACATGGATAACTTTATTTTTATATTAAACAAGACCGCCATCTCATCTGTTGGTAAGTGACGATGCAGCCAAAGATGGAGCATGCCCGTCATGGAACAGCTTATTCACTCTAGCCTTGAAGGCATCCAGGGATCAAGGAACACACCCGCAGTCAACGCGTTCCATTCCTTAGCCGTACGCATTATAAAGGTCGAGCCAAAGCGGATCGTGAGGATAACTGGAAGATCCACGACATAAAGATGAAGCGCTCGCCCGGATCTCGTCACCCGATGGCAGAAAGGGGCCGGCGGAATATGGTCGTGCAGCTGCTTCGCACACTCTCCTAAATGTAACCTGTAGAAGACCGACAGACGCGCAACCCTACGCCGATGCTCGAGGCTCTGCATCCTAGCTTCAAACAACTGCGGGTCACAAATTATTTTCTTTGCATGTTTTTCCACCGAATTCAAAGCCGCCAGTACTCCATGCAGATATAACTGAAGCAACTGCTTTGAGGTGAAGTACCGCCTAACCTTCGAGAGGACACCAAGTTTTTTGCTGCAGTCTTTGTATTGGATTCGATGTACTGACCGAATTGTATACACCAACAAGCTTAAAACCAAGAAGCTGTACGTTGTCGGTAATTTCCACAGGAATATCCCAAAAAGTTGGAGCTAGATGGAATGGACTCCTTTTGGTGGAAAACAAACACATCTGAGATTGGTTGTGATGAACGCCACCAGATTGGCTTCGTCGCAATCAGAGACTGCCTTGAGATCTTTGTCCAAACGATTAACCATGATTGATAACCCATTTTAAATTCCACTAGCGACACGCCCCGGTTTCGCATGAGTAGTAATCTTAACCTTTATTAATCACACTGTCTATTTTTGAAAACCACATGAAAATCAGCTCATTGGTCACTCAAAAAGTTTGTCGCGACAGACAGACAGAGGGCATGAAACTTTGTTTATAATGTAGTGACAGTGTTTTAAGACGATACGTCGATTCCACTTTAGTTTACTTTTGAGTGCCATATTTTGGATTCTGTTTGTTGTGACTAGGTGCAGACAGAGATCAAAATCTTGACACACGTCCTTTACCCATTTCACGTTTTGGATTGAATTGTGTGTCAAGGTTTTTGTGTAAGTGTGTAAGTATTGTTTCGTTAAGTCATGTGCTGAGTGGAGTAAAGCTTTTGTAACGCTCTCTATGGCGTGGGGACAGTAGTATTAATTGTTGAGCTTTTTGAGCACTACGATATCCATCCTGCTTGTCAAGCGTCGAAATTATGACAATGCCCTCAATTTTTACTAACATACATATAACGTCACGCCTTTGTCAAGTAGGGGTAGGCAGAGCCTATATCGTTCTACTTGCTACGGTCCAGACAGATCTCTCTCGCTTCTTGTACATTCATTAACATCGTTGATTTGATTGGTACGTCGTACGTCCCTGTCATCCCTTTCCGACTGAAAGGAGTGAATGGAATGTTCCGAAGAACTGTTTAATTTGGAGCTATCGTCAAGATCTAGATGCTTGGCATCCAAATAAGCCTTTTTACCGCGCACGTGCAAGACGTGTACAATGAACCACCGAAGTCTTTCCTTTGCACTACAACGTGGGGTTCTTCAAAAAGCCTGTGTACAGTTTACGTACAGGTACCTCAAAGGCCTCAAAGTTTCCTAATCCTCGAGTCAGCAAATTTATTAATCGATCGAATCGTAACTGGATCGCAACAGCAGCAGTAGCAGCGCTCCATAGTAGTTTGACACATTTTTTTGGTATTCTGCTACTAATAAAAGAATAATCAAATTCAATTGGTTTTAGATTGGTGTTACAATCGTAGCTGGATCTTCATTGTGGATAATTGAATATACATAAAATAAGAAAAAAACGAAAATTTAAATAAATTTAAGCAAATCCATCGTGCAAATTTCACGTTCTTTTGTTCAGTCTCGTGGTAGGTAGATTTTAGAAGGCAACACCAAGGAAAGCATGGATTGAAAGTAGATTGGATTACAATTCAATTGCGCTTACCTACAAATGTTTGCAGAATACCCACTTTGCCTCGAGTTTTAATCTACTTGTAATCGAATTGTGAGATAAATAAAAATGGCGGACTTGAGGCCCTGGTCTACGGTGGTCGCTTTCCATTAGGTGAACCGTCCGTCCGTGTGACTTCCTAGGCAAAAATAAATAGACTAATAATATATCACTTACCACTTGTGAGACCCATGTACTCAATTATTTTATAGTAAATTCCATAAGTACAGTTCAACTGCACAAGTGTATTACTACCGTATGAATAATATTCCAGTAATGGTTAAAATTTATAGTTAAAAATTTAATAATTTCATTTTATATTTATTATTCAAAATAATCCCAGGGTCAAGTATGATCTATTGGGTCCTAAGGGACAATTAATAGTCCCTTGTTTTAAGTCCATTTAAATTAGGTTAACGATGATTTTTTTTTAAATGTGGTTATTTACCTTTACTCTTGAACTGTACGTGATATCTAATCTTTAAAGCAGGTGTAGGAATCTTCTATAGGTATAGATCGATTGCAAAGCATAAATTGCACCTGTTTCGGATTAACTAACGTCAACACGCTATCACGAATTTTTATAATAATCTTGAACACGTTTTACCTCTGTACTCGACTACGGCAGAGACAATGAAGGGCATCTATGTATGTAGCGGGTATGTATGATATGTTTGTATGGATGTTAAATCTTAGGTATCTCAAAATCTACTAGGCCGATGGCAAATAAAATATCGTTAGAAGGTTCTTGATTGGTTTCAATGTGGCGCAATCTATAGGATATAAAAAAATAACAATTTTATTATTATTTTTATTTAAATGTGCCTTGTTGGGTATCAAATGAAAGTGCTTAATTAGCACATTCTAAAAATATATTTAACTAGGTATTGATCGCGGGTTTGCTTGTGTATATGGTCACAATAAAAATGAAATTTGTAAACTAAAGTCCGCTTACAGCAAAATATCCAATGAAAGACCTAGACTGTGAGAGCACCTATACAAAAAGCAGGGTAAGATGACATGTGACCACGGCTATCTTTCGTTCGTTTGCTTCTGGGAGTCAACATCTCATGCTGCTGAGCTATGTAGCTTCATCATCAGCTCAGCAGCATGAGATTATGACTCCCAGCAGTAAACACTTGAGTAAGTTATGGAAACGTCATAAACACGTTGTAAACACATTGTACGTGCGTATAATTTTCGAGTGTTTTCCCTTTTTTCACAGTGTTTCCATGATCAGATTCTTATCAAAATGGAACCAATCCAGGAATATACCCTTTCAAACTTCTTTTTTTGGAATAGAGTATGCGAGATAAAAATATGCTTCTTCCGTTTAACTTTTTATGTCTCGATTTCATACACCCATCATCATCATCTTTGCGGTAATGTCCCGGTTATACTCTCGCGCACGAGGGCCTGGAGTCCGCCTTGACCATTGTCCAGGATTTTTCAGATAAGGTAATTACAGTGGAGCGACCAGATTGCATCATGGTTACACATTCAGCTGACGAGTCGGATTACGTGTCGGATACAGTGACTTTAACCTTTTAATTCTGGATTACATACACCCAATAGATACAAATGGTTATAAAGAGAAGCGTCGAATAGTAAGCAATGGTTACATATCATTATAGAGAAACGCAAGCCGTCTCTTTAGAAACCCGCATTGAGGAGTGAACGAACATTCGAGATTAGAACTTGCTCCACGATGGAAATCTTGAGATGTTCTTGCGGTATAGATCTTGTTCAATACTTATATGCTATGACAACTCACACATCGTGCAATGAGTTATAGTATTAGGTACAGTTAATTAATCAAATATTGATCTATGTGTCGATCTTGCATTTACGTGTCAGATATAATTTGATAGCATATTTAAGGGATTATGGGTTTAACTCAGTACGTGGCCGTCCTTACCTCTTTTGTCTCTCATCTATAATTAATATAAAACGAAGTTGCTTCCCGCCATCTGATATTTTAACAATAGATAGAGTGATTCAAGATGAAGGTTTATAAGCAAGAAGAGTAGGTAGGGGTACAAAGGGACAGACGGCGGGAAACGACTTTGTTTTATACCAGTCTATGATATCTGTAAACAGTTTGAATTACCTTTACCCGCGATATTATTTTCCCTGGATAAAAGTAGCCTGTGTTATTGAGTGATCATGTAGTAATAGCATTCTATTAGTGAAAGAATATTTAAAATCGGTCTAGTAGTTTTTTGGTTTATTTATTACAAGAAAATCACAAATATTTTCTCTGTATAGGTAATATTAGTGTACATTATACCGTACATTCGCGCGCACTGTGAGATCTCGTTGTAACGTTTCAAAGAAAAACTCCACGCAGTCATATTAAGTTGGATATGAATATTCACTGGCCCAGCCAACCCTGTCGAGTTCCAGGTTGTTATTTAGCTTTTAGAAAAAATATTTCGTCATTGAAGCCGGTTCAAAAGGCACCAATAACATTAAACTGAAGTGAAATAATAATTCCGTCCCCCCTCCCGCCCTCTTTTTTAAAAGGGGTTTTAATGGTTAAAATTTGTTTTATTCTAAATCGTTTCAGTAATTTGGGAAATATTGTATTCATTTGTAACATGTACGGTAGGCAAACAGGCAAGCGGGCCACCTGATGCAAAAAGGTCATCGCTGTCTAAAGACACTAGCAACACCAGGGTGAAATAATGAACAGTTTAGTATTAGTACAGGGCAGAAGTATTGAAAAAACATTATTGCATTGCCCGGCAGTATTACCCTTAGGCCAGTTAGTTCGACAATAGGACCTGCAATATATTTCCACTTCCGCCGGTATGTCGGAAAAATATATTTGTTTGTTTACTTGGTCCGACTGTCGGACCAACATTTTTTAAAGATTTATTAGTAATAAATAATCGAATAAATATATAATCGTGAACAAATTCACGTAGCGCCATCTAGTCCCAAACTAAGCAAAGCTCTTGTACTATGGGTGCTAGCTAACTGATATACTACTTATATACTTTTTACATACATACTTATTATACATAGAACACCCAGACCTGTAATTGAAATCAAAATTCATCATTCAAATTTCTGCCCGGCCGGAAATAGAGCCCGGGAGCTCTTGCGTGGCTGTCTGGTATATTGACCACTGAACTACTCAGGTCGTAAACTCATATATTGTACAATAATTTTGTTTTCAATATATGTGCCATTCTCCCTGTATTTCTTTCAAATACGTGAGTCTTTCTCCAACGCAAATAAGTAAGTATAGCATTTTAAATATATTTCGTAAAATTGAACGTAAAAACGCAAGGCCCAATAACCTTTCAAAGCGGCCCTTCCGGCAGGTAATAACAGCGAGTTTAGCACAAACACGTAGGTATAACAGTATAAGTCTCATAGGTTTTGGACGAATCTTCGATCCCTTTCTTGCCGAAATTATTTCGTGCAAGGGCGTCGTGTGACCGTTTTATTGGTGGAAATTGGAATTTTCCCCCTCACCTCATCCACTGTGTTTTGCGGACCAATTTTGTTTTTCGCGAATGGTTGTTTGTAATGGCCATTCGGGGCGCGATGACTGCCGACTCGAGATGGGAGCTGGGATTGTTATTGCGACAAGTTCTAAACACATGTCTATTGACGATGCCGTTGGCTTATCGGTTTTATTTGAAAGGCGGAGGATGAGTTTTGTAAATGTGTTGAATTCGTTTTTTACGGTAGACAAATCTGATGGAAAGTGGTCACCGCCGCTTATGGACATCAGCAACACCGGGTCGTCACCAGAGCGTCACCTTTAATGAGATTTCTAACAGGAGATAACTAACCTCTTGTAGAAACCCATGTCATAATCCGAAGGAAACATTGCCTGAGAGATCGTTACACATTCAATTAGTACGAACGAGAAACGATCTCTTGAACTGTCACGTGGACACACACAAAGCGTATACGTAATGTGGAGCTCCCAGTCCGCGGCGTATGGTGCTGTGGCGGAATTATGCTGTGGGCACCACATCAAAAAGTTCCTCAGGACATTCCCCATTGTATAGCCGGTAGAACACACACAGGGAGCCAAAGCCCCTTCGAACAGCTAGTGGTTCTAACTTATCTTGCTTATTAGTATGGGATAGTCGAAAATTCGTAAAGCGCGCCTCTTGACAGAGTCAAGAGCATTAAGCAGATTGGCAGTTTCACCAGCCCAAAGATGGGAGTAATTTCATATATGTGGCTGCACATGCGCTTTATGCAGCAACAGGCGCTGCCTCGGGGTATAGTATCACTCGTTAGGATCCCAATTCTTTGTAAGATGGTACTTTGGCACTGCGGCACTATAATAAAATAATATTTTTTGCCAAAAAATGCGCAGACCTGTGTCTTAGAAGGGTTAATTTCGATTAATTTATTTCTGCCTCATTGAGCTAATTGTTCCAAGGAGTATCCTATGCTTTACACAAGTGTAATTCGGCTTTCCGACATCGAGGAATCTTTGCTCGGCCAGTATAACGAGTATCCCCAGTGCTGGCATCTACATAACAATGACTACTGATAATCTGAATCATTGAAATGCTGAAGAAACAGCGTGGGAGATAGCATTGAACCTTTGGGTACTCGAGCATTAATTGTTTCGGTATTGGAAAATGACATTAACTGAACGGAAACTATCTGAAAGTGCACTATATTTTCTATTGCTACTGTGGTTAATTATTATTATAATTCTCGTTTAGTAAATACAAAACATTTTAATGCATAATACTACATTTATATTGCTAAATTATTTTTCCAGACACTACTTCTGCAATTTTTTAACATTCCAATAATTACTAGTTCATTGCTTAATCCGAAGTAGTAGAAGCGTAGCACTGGGATACGAAAGTCTACAAATATCTACGCTTGCTTACGAAGTGCTACGAAGGCATATTAATAGGGAACTTTCGTTTCGACAAAAGAAAAATTTTGGAAGTGCTTCTCAAAACAGATTACCATAACTTGAATGTTATAGCGTAACAGTTCTTTTCTAAAGGCAAAACAGGCCTGTAAAAGAAAATAAGTAAAAAAAGACTAAATGTTGGATCCAAACAAGCAAATAAACGCAATAAATCGCATTAATCTCGGATACACGGCTGTTCGCAACGAATTACCATCGATACACAATTTCGCCATTCCCCAAACAAAAAGGTATTCAAATGAACGGCGGTTGGTTTATTTAAAATTGAAATCAGGGCGGCGAACGCCGGGCGTGCCGCAAGGTGCGGTATTGGGACCAAAGCCCTTCCCCCAATATAATGGCCACGTGACCCTTAATATTGGAGCCAGGGGACCACCGCGGATCGAGGAACATTTGCCAGGTATTATTTTATACTGTAGCTACATGGTTTTCTCTGCGATTCTATTCGAATATTTAGAGGGAAGAAAATGGGATAAAAGTAACGAAATAGTGATAAGAATCGTAGATAGGGTTGGTAGACTGATCATAATCCCTACTATCTCTAAACTAATATTATAAATTCGAAAGTTTGTATGTTTGTTACTCAATCACGCAAAAACGGCACAATGGATTTATATGAACCATGCCGATAGTTTATAACCTGGATAATATAGGCTACAATTTATTTCGAAGTTCAAAGAAGTTCCTACAGAATCAGTAGTAGCTAGTGCTGCATAAATTAATTTTACGAGTAGGTACTTACTTTCAATTGAATACCTTCAGACTACAAAACTGTTTTGTATAAAAGGAAGAATCTTTATTCAAGAGCTACAATTACATCAAAAAGGTAAAAATTTGTCTCGATAGTAATTTTAGCGAGCACATAACTCTCAGATGAAAAGGAAAAATGAAACTGGTAAACGAAATCGATAACGACAATTCTCAAACTGTTACATCGCTTGCACAGTTTATTCGTTCATTTCTACTCTTTGCTGGTTCGGTTACTGCATCTGAACCATAACCACGAGTTTACGTCAAAGAACTACGATTAAAACTATTTCTATATTTACTGTAGCTGAATATTTTATTTATACTTATTTCGTTTCTTGAAATCATATGGTTTTCTTGGCGGAAATGTCCAATGTCTTGGTATTAATGGTTTGGTTGTGCGCGAAAGCACAGGGGATCTAGGATTTCACAGCTCAGGTAATTACATGACCTTGATACCAGGGGAACCTAACCAGATTTACTCAGATTTAACTCACCGTAAGGGCATCGGTTAGTATTCAGCCAATGTACATAACTCAGATAAGAGTCATTGTTACCTATATGGCTGCAGTGGGATTCGGACTCGATAACTCTGCGAGTCGGATACCGTTACCACTAGGCCACCGACGCTCCCGACCGAAATTATATAGTTGCGAATTCTTTTATCCATTGTTATTATCCTTCAAATAACGGACAGACGTATCCGTGGCGAAACGATAAGCGTTCCTTGGTGTACTTCGGAACCCAAAAACCACGCCCAACTGACAGGTGGCAGGGACGAATTACGTCCGCTGACGGACAGCAAGAAAATACCGGACAAACGAATGGTAGGGGCGTCCCTCGGAGCCGGCCCTGCGGGACCTGGATCCGATTTCGTTCGATTGTGAGCTCGTGTGTGTTTATTACCGGAAGGGAATCGGGAAGGGAACTATCCCCGAGCTATTGCTTATGACTATAGCGAGCTTGTTAGCTTCTATTTGGATAATGTTTTATGTTGTTTACTGGCTTTGTATATACGTTTTTCTTTTGCTGTAGTAATAACGAAGATACATTGTTTAATAATTGTAATAATCAATTAACATCCGCTTCACTGCAGCACAATGGAAAAGTATTTTATAATTCATGGCTTTCACAATCACATTTTAAACTTGAATAAATCATGGAGAATTTCGTTTTCTAATTTATTATCATGATTAAGTTAAAAAATAAATTTAGCTTAAATTCGCTCGTATTTTTAAAGCTCCATGTCTAGAGGTACCGCGTATCTATATTAAGTAGCTTTCCGATATTACTGCGTTTTGATAGCATTTTATATGTTAGATTTGTTACAATGTACATGTTTTGTAAATCGTTATACTTTATTTTATTTTTAATGTGTGCCACAATAGTCTGTTTCCGAAGTATTGTAATGTCACGAGTTCTCCTCCCTACCTATTCTTTTATGTTTGTAGGAAAATTATCACAGCTAAGTAGGCTCTTCAAATAATCAAATAATAGTCGATCAACAAACGACACAAATGTTTTTAGAAAATCCATTTATATAAGTTAGAAAGAACTACAACGTGCATTTTTAAATTTGTTTTAACACTATTATTCGTAATCACACAGAACAGTCAACTACGGAAGTCGGAACCCTACACTGCGCGTACTACACTACCCTACAAAGCTATTTTATAAAAATTAAATGTTAGTAGAATGTCAAAAATAAAATAAAAATATACATGCGGGACTTACGGTGAAAATTAAAAGGACTGTATCCACAAACTGACGCAAATGCGACGCTTGATACAAATAATGAATTTTCGTTTGTCTTCTCATCATACCCACTTGACCTACGAGTATAGTTTTGTAAATATCTTGTGTACAATAAATGGTTAAATAATAAAGAAACCCATTAATTCACACTGCGGCTACTCTTGTTTAGTCTGGATCTACAGCAGCGATCCAAAACACACTATATTTTGTTAGTCATGTAACCCTAAGATAGACGTCGGGATTTACCGCTCGAATAATGATGATGTGGCCATGCTGTCTTAAAACTCTTTATTTATTTATTTATTTATTTAACTGTTTATTGTACACAATAATTATATACAGAGAAATATAACAGTATAGAAGACACAACAGGCGCTGCTTATTTCTAAAAAGAAATTTCTTCCAGCAGGCCTACAGAAGTGTGATGTTAGACTAAAGTAACGCAGATACGACGTGCACAAAAATTGAATATATAAATACATAAATATATTATATTATAATATATAGGTATATAAAGCTAGACATATTATTAAAACAAGCTATCTAAAATACATACATAAATAGTTATGGACTAGACAGGGAAAGATAATACTCCTTGACTCTCTTTTTAAATATAGACAGTGACTGGCTGTCACGCACATTATGTGGCAGAGAGTTCCATAGTCTCGCTGCATGGACAGTGAAGGAGTAAGAGAAGAAATCGGAATGATGGATAGGGATGGACAATAATGATTTTACATTTGACCGACAAGGCTTGTCTTGGGCCCGGGAGAAGTGGAAGGAGTTGCGGAGATATGAGGGAACAGAGGGATTATAGAGGATATTGTAAAGCATAGAAAGGACATGAGCGTTCCTGCGATAACGAATAGGGAGCCACTTGAGTTGCGATCGATAGAGAGAAATATGATCATACTTTCGTAGACCAAAAATAAACCTTATGCAGACATTCTGCAAGCGCTCAAGTTTGTTTAGTAGTTCTTCTGTGGCATCCAAATAGCAAGAGTCAGCGTAATCTAGGATAGGGAGAAGGAGGGTTTGGACGAGGGAGATCTTAGTTTGTATAGGTAAAAGGCTTTGGAAGCATTTGAGCGAGTGAAGTGAGTAATGTAATTTCTTACTGACCTCGTTGACATGTGGGACCCAAGAAAGATTGGAGTCTAGAACCACCCCAAGATTTCTCGCTGATTTACTAATTGAGATTGGGACATTATCGTACAATAACTGAGGTAATATTGTGTCAGAGCCAAGTCGCCTGTACATATGAGGGCTTCCTATGAGTAATGCTTGCGATTTCCCGGGGTTAACCAATAAACCAAATGACTTGGCCCAAACAGAAATTCGCTCTAAATCGGCATTAATATGAGCGAACGCTTCAGCAACATCAGAAATACTGAAGTGCCGGTAAATTTGCAGATCGTCAGCATACAGATGATAGTTAGAAAATATGACAGAGGTGACAGTGTTTATAAATACGGAGAATAGGAGAGGAGAAAGGACACCGCCCTGCGGAACGCCTGCAACAAGATCACGCCAATCAGAGGTGGCCTCATCACAGCGGACCCGCTGAGAACGGCCCCGCAGATAGGAGTCAATCCACAGTAAGGCAGAAGGAGAAACATTAAGTGAGCGAAGAGTAGCGAGAAGAACGTCGAAGTCTACGAAGTTAAAAGCGCTGCTAAAGTCAAGTAGTGTTAAAATTGTCAGTGACTTGTCCTCCATTGCGAGACGTATATCGTCAGTGACCTTTATCAGCGCAGTGACGGTACTGTGACCTGGCCGGAAACCAGATTGAAAAGATGATAGAAGACTATTCGACGTAAGATATATGGAGAGCTGGCTGTGGACGATGTGTTCGAGGACTTTGGAGAGATAAGGGAGTAGAGATATGGGTCGGAAATTGGAAAAGGAGATGGGATTGGAAGTTTTAGGAAGAGGTATAACCTCAGCACTCTTCCAGGCTGAAGGGAAACAACCCGTAACCAAGGAATAATTAAAGATGTGACTGAGTACGGGTAAAATTTGTGGGAGTAGAAGGGAGATCATACGGGAGGAAACACCATCGTTGCCCACAGCCGTAGAAGTGATAGAAAAAAGATGTTTTTTAACGTCCTCCTCCGCGACAGTGGTGAAGTGGAAAGATGAACAAAGAGGGCGTGGCTGGTCGTCCAGTTGCGCAATAGTGCGTGCCTTGACGTCGGCTTCCAATAACACCGGCGGTGTGGAGAAGTGAGTATTGAGGGCGTTCAAGTCAAAAGAGACATTGCAAGGCTCTACAGATTTGCCTATGCCTAGTGTTCTTAGAAAAGACCAAGTTTTCGCAGGGGATGACCCAATGATGGAACTATGGATATGACGCCTCCTTGCATCTCTACAGAGACGGCTGCAAAGATTTCTGTAGTATTTATACCTATCCAGTTTTCGGTCTGACGGGCACTTATTGTAACGACGTTTAGCGCTGTCACGTTTGGTCATCAAATCCTTGATATCCTGCGTGATCCAGGGAGCTGGAGCATGCTTTAGTTTAACCTTTTTCACAGGTGCATGAGTGTCATAAAGTTGAAAGATGTGTGACTGAAACTCCTGAATCTTGTCGTCAACGTGGCCAGCATCGAAGACGGCCTTCCAATCGATATTGGCTGCATCTCGCCTCAAAACCTCCAGGTCAATGTCTCTAAAATTACGCAAGAACTTAAAACTAGATTTAGGTTTTGGGGTGCGGGTTTTATAGGACAGGTATACTAAATCGTGGTAGGAAAAAGGGGCAGGGAGTTGACCATGGGTAGCAATTTTGTCTAAGGAGGAAGTGATCATGAGATCCAGAAGAGAGGGATTGCAATTAGGGGAATTATGCGTAGCCGCTAGCGGGAGAATATGCAGGTTGATCGAGGACAAGAGAGACTGTAGCTTCTGAGTGCGAACATCTTTTTTAAGTAAGCAGGTGTTAAAGTCGCCAAGGATGAGAACATGCTCATAACTAGGGCACATATTGCACAGCAAGTTCTCGAGGGAGTCGAAGTAATCAATGCGCAGAGAAGGAGAATAAAATACGGCAAGCAGCATTTTCTTGTGGTGGAGAGAGATTTCGATAAAGAGATGTTCAGCGGTAAAAGAATATGTGCTTGGAGAAACATTGACTACTGTGTGAGCGATATCCTCTCGGAGATAGATGGCGACACCACCGCCTCCCTTGCCTGTTTGGTCGTTGCGAATGAGGGTAAAACCTGGAAGTGGGAATCGGGAAGAAGGGAGAGAAGGTTTCAGAAATGACTCTGAGATAAGGACGGCATCGACATGACTGTTGCTAAAGGAAGCCACTAGATCGGCGTAATGGCTAGGAACGCTCTGTGCATTAATATGAACTACATTAAAATTGTTAGGAAATTTGGAAAAGGTTGTCTTCAACTGTTCATGCACCGAGAGTGACACGGAACCATCACCGTCGCTGTCCGAATCAGCGCTGTAGAAATCGTCGGAGGATGAGGAGCAGGAGAAAAAATTATTAGCGATATCCTGTACATTGTCCATACAGTACTTATAGATAAATATATACTAAAATATGTAATACGAATAATTACCTACCAAGATTACGAATTAATAATACGCAATATCATCAACACCGACCGCAGCGTGCTGGAAGATTATATAATAACTTTAACACAATAATAAAAGAAAAAAAAAAAAACAACAAAATGCTACAACACCACACCAACACAGGCAGGCACAAGTATCCAGGCCAAAAAAAAAAAAAAAAAAAATATATCAGTTCGAACATAATTAGCAACAATAAAACGCAGTAGAGAGAAAAAAAAAAGAAAATAACGTCAATGAAATAGCTGTCATTGAGTGTCAACTTTAAAAGTAAACAAACATTCTTGACAAATTAAAATAAAACGACCTGCAATATTACAAAAAGAATAGATTTTAAATCACCGACATTCAAACTGGAATATTTTATGACAAATTTAGGATAATAATAAAGTGATCGAAAGGAAAACGAAATGTGAAATAGATATGTATACACATATCTATTAGTTACCATACAGTAAGGCATGCAAAAGCTAACCCTACTTCCTTGCTCGTCTCGTCATTGGAGCAGCTGTAGGCTTCGTCACAGCGGTTTTACTTTTAGGAGCCGGCACCTTGACAACCCCTGCCTCCGGCTGTTGATCCCTGCTAGATCCAGTGGGCGGCGCAGGTTCCCTTGCGTTCGGGAACTGAGTAACCAGTGATTGAAACTGAGTAGTGGTCTCAATTTTCGTGCGCGACTTGTTGGGAAGAATTATGGCGATCTTCCCATCTACCGACCAACAGTTATTAACGCCGAAGTGCTTACGGGCTGCCATAAACAGATCGTGCCTGGACTTAGTCAGGAATTCTGATACCACGATACCAGTACCTTTGAGCGATGTTTTAGAGTCCCACACTATGCCTCGGGTCTCCAACTCACGGAAGCGCACAAGGATCGGACGTGGCTTGTCGGTGGAGATCCCCAATCGGTGGCAGGATTGCACATCACCAGTGGTAATATCGGACACCTGCATCTTGTCTGCTATCACTTTAACCACAACGTCACTGACCTTTTCCTCCTTCTTTTCAGTGACTCCATGGAAGAGTAGGACCTTCCTGCAGATATGCTTCATGCCGGTCCAGGCCCAGTGCCAATGACTCAAATCTAATGTTGAATCTCAAGAGAACCTGCCAAACGGACTTCGTGAACTCTGCAAATTCTTGAGGCAATGAAGTGATGTCCGTCGATGACGAAGATGATTTGGATGGTGATGAAGTGGTTGCCTTCTCCAGTCTATCCTCGAAGCTAGTCATTCGTGCAAGCAGCTCGGCGACACTATCATTAGCAGAGAGCTGGGATGGTTCCATAGTGTAGTGATGGGTGCAGAAGCAGTGGAAAGTGCACAGGAAAGAAATCTTATACTTGCGGCAGGTGGTGATGAGTTATTCAATCAAATTCTGTGTAACATTTGCTTAGAATACTGAATTAAATATTTTTAAACAAATTAAAATGTGCAGCTGTGCAAATACTATAAAACAAAGTTGCTTCCCGCCGTCTGTCCCTCAGAAGGTTTGATGCAGTTTTTACTGTCATTTTGAGAATATCTTCCGAAAGGATATATGCATAAGAATGAATACAAGCATATTATAATAAAGTGACTGCGAGGAAACCCTTGCGAAGCCGGGACGGGTCGCTAGAAGTACATTACGTTTTCGTTATACCATTACGGGGAGAAAATCGGCCCCTGAAGCTGACAACCAGTCTCAGATAACATAACGTTATTACATAACGTCCTGTAAATTCCCAGAACATGCTCTTAATTATCTTATTCACGTCGATCTTTCATTCACTTACCGCGAAGGAAGAAACTGTTAAGCACAGTCCGTGTTATAGCAGTGAGAATCTTCATTTTGGAGCGTACCAGAATCTTTGATCGGTGCGCAGTTGCGAACAATGACTGCACGTGCGACGTTACTGTACGGACAGTGCCATGGATCTGCTCTAAATAAATGACAACATTCGCTGTGGTATCGGCTATCGACTATCGAAGAACTTTTGCGTGGTTGTACCAGTATTCCAAGGCCCCAGTTGGATTGAAACACTTTCGACAGTCTTCAGCGGGTCCGGTCCAGATCTATGGTTAAAAGTTCCTTTTTGTATACAGAATGGCAGTATCTAGAAATCTACTGAGTTAACCTCTTTCCGTGCTAGATTAAACCAACTAAAAAAAACTCAAGATGCAACAGTTCAAGTGAAAAATTTCGCTTCTCGCATCCCGCGTCGTTGTCGCCACGGTGTGCGCGTCTCAGCGTAAATTATTCTCTTCGTTGATATGTTCCAAAGTGGTATTAAGAAAATTTTATCGTCCCATCTTCTACCGGATGTTTAAGATGCAAATTTATTCGGAGAAATGTTAAATAGGTAGGTGGTGCAAAGTAAAATCCGAATAAGAGTTAATAGGATAATTTTTAATGTTAATTTATTCTTTACGTGGTTCTTTCGGATGTTCAAGTATAAACCTTGGTTTTTCCGCGGAGGGGTTACCTGCGGAAAATAGTGTGGGTATTTCGTTCTTAAAATATTTTGTTACTCTTGTCATCATCATCCTTATCGTCCTGGCGCTTATCCCGGTCTCTGCCAGGGTCCGCGATCCTGCCCATTCTTTTCCACTTCGCCCGGTCTTCGGCATCCTCGCTTCGTAAGTCGTTGGCTCTCATATCCGACTCATTGATATCAATCTATCGCTTCTTGGGTCGCCCACGGGGCCTCTTTCCTTATACCGGCAGGTTCAGGCACCTATTTCCCACGTATCCCTGAGGCTTACGCAACACGTGACCAAACCAGCGCAGGCGAGCCTTCTCGATCTTGTCTGCGATATCCCTCACGCCAAGACTGCCACGGATGTATTCATTGCGTACTCGATCGAGCCGTGTAACTCCGCACATCCAGCGCAGCATTTTCATTTCGTTGGCGTGGAGTTCGCGAACGTGTTTCGTCAGCGCTGGCCATGTCTCGTAGCCATAGAGCATTACAGGTCTAATTATACTCTTGTAAATAAGCCCCTTGAGCTTTACAGGGATTTCAGAATCACAGGTGACTGCCGTGAGTTCCCACCTTTTGGCCCAAGCTGCAGAGATTCGGGACTTGACATCGGGGCCGATATCGCCGGACTCGTGCATCACGGATCCGAGGTATTTGGATTTATCTGTTCTATTGACAGCTTCGTTACCTACAAGGATGGTTTCGGGATCTGCGCTGCAGCTGGCCATATTTTTCACCGATTTTACCGTTTTCATATTAGCCACCGTTATCTACCACTTCCTTCCACGTGTTTACTCTGGTCTCAAGGGGCTACCTCAGCTTGCTCACCAGTACAATGTCGTCGGCGTACTTCATAAGCCAAGGAGGCATGTCCTGAATTTCCGCTGAGAGGGCATCGAGCACAATGCAAAACAAATAAGGGCTTAGCACAGAACCCTGGTGAACACCTACAGTTATCGGGAAGGGATTAGTATGGCCTACGATGGTTTTGACGACGGCTCGAGTATCGGCATACATGTCCTGTATAATACAAATGTACGCCTCGGGCATAGACTTTGCTCCCAGAGCCTACCAGATTATCTCCCGAGGGACACTGTCGAAGCCCTCTGTAGATCGAGAAATGCGTAATGCAACGGTTGATTCCTACTGCAATGGGACTCCTGGAGGACCCTGAGAGCAAAGATTGGATCCATGGTGCTGCAGCCCGGCCTGAAGCCGTATTGGCATTCCGAAAAGGAACATTCCTGGCGAAGTGTCTGGCCAATAATCCGTTCGAATAGCTTCATTGTGTGGCTCATGAGTTTGATACCTCGATAGTTGCCGCACTTTTGCTCACTGCCTTTTCCTTTATAGATTGGCGTGATAATATTTTCGCGCCACGCGTCAAGTATAAGCCCCGTAGCTACAATCTTGTTGAATAGCTCAGTGAGCAAGAGTACGCCCCGGGTCCCCATTTTTTTCCAGGTTTTTATGGATATTCCATCATGGCTCTTCCATTTTTTATACGTACCAGAGACCTCTCCACCTCATCAGGGGTAATCGGGCTTATCATGCCAAGGTTTGCAGGAAGCTATGGTGGTCGAACGTAGTTGTTGGTCTCGTTAGACAGTTCCTTAAAATGACAGCACCACCGGTCTTTAATAGAGTTTGAGCTTATGAGCAAAACGCCGTCCGTACCTTTTATGGCAACACAGTTTGTAACATCCAGACTGGCTCGACTCCGCGATTTTGCCAGCCTGTAGACGAGCTTGTGCCCCTCCACAGAATCCAACGCATCGTAAAGCGGAGCCAGCTTTGCCGACCGCGCTTTTGCCACCGCCATTTTAGATCACCGCTTTGCTCTCAAATATACTTCCTTCTCCGATAGTGAATTACTGTGCTGCCATTTCTTAAAACATGCCTTTTTGTCCCTAACTGCTTCTTGCACCTCACTATTTCACCATCCCGTATCCTTATCAATTCGTCGGCCGCCTTTCAACGTGCCGAGTACGTTTGTCCGAGTTTGAGGATGGATTTCTGATAGTGGCACCAGAGCTCATTGGAGGTTTCGCCTTTTGAGCTCCAATCGAGGCCATCGGCTGCCTCCATGAACTCCTGGCTCTTGCTGCTCAGAGTTCACCACTTAATAGACGGTACACAGCGTTATGCCGTACGCCGTCTACTAATTACCCGGACGTCCATGACAAGGACTCGGTACTGTGCAGTGAGGCATTCCCCCTGAATGATCTTGCACTGGGATACATGGCCGATGTCACGTCTTCGGATCAGCAGATAATCGATTTGTGATTGGTGCGGGCCACTTTTATAGGTGATGAGGTATTCTGGTCTTTTCTGGAAGAAGGTGTTGACTACGGCCAACTCAGCGGCCAGTGAAGTTCGGAGAATATCTTGTCCCACACTGTTTCGCTGGTCGTAGCCAAAGCCACCATGCACCCGATCGAACTCCTCGCTCCTCTGACCCACATGACCGTTGAGGTCCGCACCAACCACAATCTGTTCGGAGGATGGTATACGTTGCAGGGTATTTTCGAAACTGTTCCAGAAGGCAGTATTTCAGTGTCGGCGCAGCCGGACTGGGGAGCATTGGCGCTGATGAGGTTCGTTGTTATACCCTCAATTTGCGCCTTGACGACCATGAGTCGATCGCTCACCCTGTTCACCTCCAAAATGCCGTTCCGGAACTCGTCGCCCACCACAATAGCGACCCCATTCCTCCCTTCTGCCGATCCGGTGTACAAGAGCTTGTATCCCTGCCCGATTTCCCTAGACTTGGAGCCACGCCACCTCGTCTCCTGCAGGAATGTCTCCTGAATGTGGCGCTTGCATAACAAGTCGGCCAGCTCTCGGGACCGGCCAGTCAGAGAGCCAACGTTCAGGGTGGCGAAGCGGAGCTTCCTACTTCTAGGCGCTAACTGCTTTAACCCTGCCCGCGCGTAACAGGGTAGCCCTAGCCCACTTATCACAGGTGTAGGGCGATGTGCCTGTGCGTCGTTCAGCGGCGACGCCCTAGCATGGTGTTCGTTTCTAGAAGCAGATATTTTCATATCATTTTTGCGGTGTATTGGTTTTTTATGCGGCGACTACCATCCGGCCCGCATAACCTGTTAGGGAAAAGCCGGTTCGTCAGAGCCTCATCCGTCTGTCAGCAGGGGGACCGCGGGCAGGTGTGGTTGGCTTGGGCCCATGAGATGGTGATTGGGCCCCATAACCCCCAATTTTGTAACAATTGAGTTTGTCTCTGCCAGACTAAAAAGACGGAAAATGTGTAGTCTATCCTATTGGCGTGCTCACGAGGCGGTGGCTAAGCGGGTACGGCACGATGACTGTGCGGGTGTGCTACGTACTTGGGTCAGCCTCGGTATACAGCGGGGCAACGCGACTAGCCTACTTGGCACTTTGATATTAGTTAAACTAAGTTTTTTTTCAGATACGTAGTTTTATTTATTTTGTTTTAATTGTAAATAATTTTAAATAAATAAAAATTTCAAGATAAATATGGTTTGCGTATTTTCAGTCAACGTATCGCGCAAATAATGTAACTTATTTGTATAGAAAATCCTAGAATGCTGTTGAATCATAGAGAAAAAAAATTCAAGGAGGGTAAAAGCCGAATACTTGCCCCAGTGGGATAGTTGCCCCAGTTTTGAATACACTATGTTAGAGATGTTGGTGGCGTTAGCGCTTCACCACAATTGAAAGTGCCTCACACGTAGGCCTCTGTGCCATGTAATCCATCAGCGTAGGGGCACGCGGTTTGTTCTTGTGGGCAAAAATCTTCCGCGCTGAAGCTTGGACAGGCGTCAAAATTAGTTTGGTAAGTAATTAATATTGAATATCCTTATTAATGATTATGACATCAGTCTGCTTTTTGTTTCTATGCATGCTTTACGGTTTAAATTACATTGCGAAATATGTTTATTGTGTAATAAGTTTTATATTTTTCACAAATAAAAAGGACAAGTATGCGTATCAAAAAGTATAAAATTATTAAACAAGCAAGGCCTTTTTTACTTTTGGTGTTTTTTCCAACTGATTGGGACTTCTTGCTTTATAAAATAAATATTATGCCTCACAAAGACAACTCCTCAATCTGGCTGTGCCGACACCGAATAGAAGACTATCTTCTGGGATAGTCTCGCAGAAACGCTGCATCGCGGCATATGCTATCTTCTGAACAGATCGCGGTTGATGTGGATCTCGCAAGACCAGATATATTAGAGAAGAAAATATAGGAAAGCGCATCCGGCCTGACTGGTGATGGTGGTGGATGGTGATGATTTTATGATTTAAATCATTAAAACTTAATACAATGTTTTACAATAATTATAAAAAATTTAATAAGTGCATATTAAAGGATATTAGTAAATAATAAACATTGTTTATATTCAAGAAAATCAAAGTGAGGCCTCTATCCCCGCACGAGGCAACTATCCCCCGAAGCATTTTTATCGTGGGGCAACTATTCGCCACAGTAACTAAGTAGTTTCTCTATTTTGTGTTGAATTTCATATCTACGTCAAACGTCTAACGAGAAACTAATTTTTTTAATCTATGTTCAAAGTAACTAATGACCGGTTTATGTCCAGCAATGGCCTGCGGTGGCCTGATGACAATAATAATTACATCAATATTAATTCTGCCATTCCCTCAAAAACCGTACCAAAAAAAACTTCATTCTAACCACCGCACTGTCAGTAGTGTGACATTATTTGAATGCAATGTCATTATTACTGACCGTGTCTGTTCCGCTTCAAAACCCAGAATATATTTGAGCGTTGTTGTTCTGCAATGAACTAAACGGTCTGCCCGGTTAAAGGTGCGGTGATGCAAACATTCAAATACCAAGTAGTGGCTGTTTACTGCAAAAACACAGTTATAATTTTAATAGTATGCGAAAGGAGTCGAGTTGGTTCAAGGTAATAGTTTTTAACGTTTACATGGTAAAAGTAAAACATTCTTGCTTTGGCAAAAGCTATTGAATCTATTTTTTTAATGCAAGTAATTTCCTCTCTTTTTGTCGTGCTTCACATAAAATCTGGTCACGTTTCCTACCTGTGTTTGTTTCATCGATCTTTTCAACATTTCACGTTCGTCTCCAAAATAGGACTACTCCTAGGGAGAGACCTTCGTCAACAGGAGATGAAATGGCTTAGTGTCATCTCGCGGGCGATCCGTAGTTAAGAACCAGCGAACAGCGCAAGCGGGCGATATACGCATGCCTAGGTATATATTGGCCGGCGATCCAGTGGAAATCCTTTAATGTGTCCTTTGTTTTATTTTTACTTAACATTGTTGCCCAGTTTTACGTATTTAAGGGTTCAGTTGCTGTAACAGAAAATAATACGGAAGCGCCTTCGACTGGAGTCGACTTCGAAAAAGGAATATCTCCACAAGAAATGATAGAGAATTATTGGCGAAATACGAAAAAACCTTCGATTGGAGATGATTAACTTGTATACATAAAGAAGCGGTTAAGTTTATGGATCTAGGTGCCCCAATAACTGAGACAAATCGTCTTAGACAGGATGTAATCCATATTCGCATTCAAAGCACAACGATGCCATGCAGCTTTGCTTAAGGCGTTAGTCGAAGAGCGACGGCATTTAGACAGTCCGGTAAATGTACAGTGAACATGATAAATGTAGAAACCAAAGACTGACTGAGCACAGTGAGCTAGGCTTGGATATTCTGGTATATAATCTCTTAATCCGAGTTGATTATGCGGCGGTGGTGTAAATTTTTAAAAAATGAGCGAGCGCCACTGCGCTCGGTTTAAAGATTTTTTAAGTTTGGCTCAAATTATACTGGTAAATTTTAATGTCTATGCTCATGTGTGCTCTTTACTCACTATTTGAATTTTATGTATGCTGGAGCCCCCGAGCACCAATCTACAGGCTACAGTCGCCGGTTCAATATACACAATTTACAAAAGTAAATATTTTATTTTATTTGACCAAAACCAATGAAGTAGGTACTGAATAATTTTGTTTAGATGGCTACGGTAATGGGTACTTACCACCTCCTATCACGCGCACGTTGGGTGCTTGAGCTTCCGAGCACCTACAGAGTCAGTGCCCCTGCGTTAGTCTCCAGAATTCTAAGTAAGAATACAAAATAATCGTCCGATTCTTGATGTACTAGTACGAAATCTAATACTAAAAGAAAAGCGGTCTGAAACGCCGCCGGTAGGTATTTTATAAGGCACTGATCTTATTCCCTATTCAATAGCTCCCTTCGTCAGCCGATCGACGTGACTAGCGGGTATAAAGAACCTCGAGATTCCGAATTCGAATATGAATTTTTAAACGCACCGGCGCACGGTGCTCTGATTTCGCGCGAGAGCCGACGGGTTTAAAGTCCTTGCTTGTAGCTCTGTATTTGTGAGAAAATCATCTATCACAGTGTTTAACTATAATAACAAACAAATTCTTTGTATATCAAATCAAATAATTTTTAATCAGTCTGGGTTTTACAACACTTATGAATGTCAATATACAATTATAATATAAATACAATGGCATCGTCGACCCGAGCTAGTCACTTGACTGGAACCACGCGGGAAAAAAAAAACAAAAAATTCTATCTATGGACCCGACTGTGGTTCTGTCACTGTCCAATGTCACTTTGACGTCTTTGACTTACTGGATCAACGCACCACCGCGCACGTGCGTGCTAACTATAATACAAATAAACAATAAACAGAGCAAAACAAATAAATGCAAAGGAAAAACATAAGGAGTCCCATGGAATAACACAATACACTGTAAAATAACCATTGGAACCATATTATAACCGTGTTACATACTTGGGTAAGTATTCACAAACTTCAAAAATACAAAATTTCATTCATATAAGGCTTACAAGCTTGTAATGGTAACCTAACAAACTGTACAATATTTTATAGATAATTTATGGCAAGGAAAGACAATATGTGTAGTAGTGTATGGTTATACACTGGCCACATGTAAGACATTTGTGCCATGCAGTGGCACAACAATGGGGAGTGATGCCTGGAATGTGTAAACAAACATATTTAGGACCTCGGATTCACGCAACTACCACGTGTTGGATAACATAAAAGAATATGTAAGTTTAAACTGTCTTCCAATATTCATAAATTCGCAAATTCCTTAATATATCCATAATTAATATTACATAATGTCAATTGCGTATTAATTTCTTATTGATAGACGGATAACTCAATGTATCTATTATTGCTATTACATAATAATATGTCAAACTATATTAAATAATTACTTAATGATTAAATTGAAATTATGTAAAGATATGAAAGTCAAAGTATAATTACAATTAATTAATGAAAATCAGTTGGTCCACCACCTTCAATTTAAACCCAGGGATGTTTGTCTTCAATGTAATCATTTACTTTATAATATGCCTTCCTCAGTAACTTTTTCTTAATACATGACTTAAATTCATTGACATAATCGCGATTGCACCTACTTTTTAAATTAACTGCCTTTTGACGTGAATTCGTTAAATGTCTTCCTCGTCGTTCCAACGGGCATTCCAGAAAAATTGTGACACAAAAGATATTTACTTTTGATAGCTTCATACTCCTCAAGTTTAAAATATAGAAAAATATTAGTTATGTTAATCCATACGGGTACAATACAAAAATATATGGCTTTACCTTTTTTTTCATAACCACTCAGTGACAAACGAGCAGACACACCATTTGATGGAAAGCCTCGTAAAGTGCGCTGACCCTAACTTTTATGGGGGCTAAAAAAGGAAATAAATTTTGAAGATATCCAACAAAAACAACTGATGCCATAACTAATGAGCAGACTTATCGTGAGCGGACTATAACTGTCGCTCAGAACACCTACGATTCATTGATACACTATAAGAAAAAGCCATTGGACATGGTGGTACATTTGAACTCAGCACCTCTTACTTAAGTGTACGATCCGCTAGTCAGTAAGCCACACGCCACCGACGCTTTATTTATTGACACGGCCTTAATTATATTACGAACTCGAAACATAACTATTATTATAATAAAATAAAGGTTCTACTTGATATCCGGCCGGGTTGTCTAAGGTTTTGATATAATAGTTTATGCTGCTTGTTACCATGTTTTCCGCAAACACTTCCAACACAAAATACCTATCTGTCACACAGATTTTCAACAAGTTGATTCACCTACAAAAAGGTTGGAAATAGATCCACGTGCAGAAATCCCCCTGGCCCTTACGAGTGGGAGAACAAAATAGCTACGTATTTGTGAAACGTACCTCAGAATAATTTCTAAGTCTGCTTATAAACAAATCGTTCAATGTACGTTTAAACGAAAACAGTATGTGGGTGCCTTCTGTTCTTTGTCAATAAATGAATTGAGCCAAATGGATGGCGCTAATAAAAGCGCCACATTTTTTATTATAATCATAGTAATAATAACGACTACAAAAATAAATTTACTAATTTATGGATTTTTATTTATTTAAATAGGTATGTTTGGACAATTCACACAGCGCCATTTGGCCCTAAAGTAAGCAAAGTTTGTGTTATGGGTCACAGAAAACTGATAAAATAATTAAATATTTTTAAAAACATTTATTATACATACAACACCCAGCCCCGTAACAGAAAGTAAAAAAACCCAGGACCTCTGCGTATCAGACCGGCATGTTATCCAACTGAACCACTAAGGTCAGATCGTCAGTGGTTAATCCTAAGAAAATCAAATGTTGGTGTTTGTAAGGAGCAAAGTTCAATAGAGCGGTAGCCTCCCGACGGACTCCTTAGTGACAGATTCCTGTTACCGGTAAATTGTCCATTAAACAAGAACCAGATCGGTCGCAGCTCGTTTTATCTTCGCGAACAATAACTGTTTAAAGCTTAGTTGTTTTGAGCCCTGCTTTATCGGTATCACGGTGTGGCAGGCGACCCTCGCCCATCTCACTTGGTTAGGCGGGCGGGCCCCTAAACATTCGTTAGTATACTTGACAAATTGTACCGTTTATAGTGTCGAGTACCGTAGTACCTCCTCTCCCCTCTTTCTACTGACGGGTATCGTAAAAGGCTACTAAAATAACGTCACAGAGGTAAGCTATTACCGTTTTCTGTTATGTATTTTTACCCGACTGCGTTACGCAAAGGAGGTAATGTGTTTATTAGCGTATCATATCATTGTATGTATGGTCCTTTGTGGCACTCCAAAGACCAAATGCGTGGGCCTATGTTGATGGTTTATACGTCTTACTACGACGCTTTTACGGTAAGGGCAACTCGCTTGTGGAATGGTCTGCCAAGGGAGATCCGACAGCAAGAGTCATTTACTAGTTTTAAGTCAAAACTTCGTAAATGCCTTTTAGCGAAAGATTTGTGAAACTTATTTTTAGTATACCTACATAAGTAAGATTATTTCATGTTTTTGGCTGTTTGTTGGTATTTAGATAGATGCACAACGCATTCTATTGTATCCTGTGGCTCAACACTACCTGCTGTAAAATTCCTGTCTCAATTTCTGTAAAGGTTGCCTGGAAGAGATCGCTTGTAGCGATAAGGCCGCCTTTGTTCGTATGTGTTCTATATTACTGTAAGTGATTAACTGTTGTTTTATGAGCAATAAAGTGTTTACCTGTCTATCTATCTATCGCTTTGTTTTAATCTGGCAAGTGTCACTGAAGACTTGATATTGATGCTTCCAAGTTCAAACTAAACTCACGTTTGTACTTTATACACCTATTTATTTACTTAAGTACACCTTTCGGCTTAACGCAAGGCACGGTGGGTGTAACCCTACTGAATAGTCGAGAAAGAAATCAAAAAGGTACGTCGCGTGTAAGTCCCGTCTAATATAATAGTACCATTCGGCTTGTTTCTACGTTTTCAGTTTTTCAAAGCAGACGGGATTATTAGTTTTTAGATCTGCGATCCAATTCACCTGTCTAGCAAGGATATCCTCAAGTGTAGCAGTAGACTATTACGGAAATTTCAAAATAACGAAGACAAATTACTACAAAGAACTACAAACATACAAGTACCTAGATAATTGAAAAGGATACAACCATGAAACAAAGATCGCTAGGAAAATAAGCTGAAACGTTTGTTTTATTATCGACGTATAATATTACATTATAATGGGGATTGCTAGCTCGGAAAGGGGGTATAAACAATATCTCTATTACGATGCCGGAGCTAGCAACACTGATTGGTATTAATTGCGGCCGACGAGCCACGAAATGCGAGATGCGAGATGCACGAAATGAAAAATGCGAGAAATACCTTCGTAATTAGTACTATTTTTGTATGCGCATCATTGTAGAATGTGTAACGTGGAACTTTATTGTATATCATTTTAGCTACATAAGCAGGGTATCTAGCTACAGATTTGAGTTTTAAAAAACGTGTTAGAAAACGTCAAGAAGCCATTTAAATCACCAGTTGTGTGGATTTATCATAACGATGTCGCAGTTGTCATTTAATCATAAAGCATTGCTGTCGAAACGTTTCTCAATGGCGACTGATTAAATTGTCTTGGCCTAAGTTCTGAACACTATTGGGTATATCAATCACCTTCATCATCGTAGCATTCAATCCCGCCAGTAACCAGGATCCGCTTTCCCACTTTTCAGCCTCCTCCTTAGCTCGGTCTTTTACATCCTCACGTCTATGCTATTGGGTCTTGCATCCATCATCATCATCATCTTGATATTACTCTCAGTTGTGCTTTCGCGCGGTGTGCGAGGGCCCAGGGTCCGTCTTCTTACTTCTCATTGTCCACTTCGCTCGGTCTTCGGCATTCTTGGTTGGTGTGTTTGTTAGCAAGCATGTCATCTTCATCGACGTCAATCTATCGCTTCTTGGGCTGGCCAGACATTTCTTCCCTATTTAATTTATCCGGTCTGCGCGAGACATGGCCATACCATCGAAGGCGGCACTTTTGCAGATTATCTGCGATGTTATGGGCGTTAACTACCGCTATCACCGCAAATGTGGGCGTATCGGACGTGATCTTTGCATGCAACTCCACACATTCACCACTGGATCTTCATTTCCGTGACGCGCAGTTCCTGTTTGTGTCGTTTCTAGCAGTTGGCCCTCGTATCCGACTCAGCAAAATCAACGCATCGCTTCTTGGTTCTTCCACGGGACTTTTTTTCTGATATCGGCAGGATTCCCACGTATCGCTGGGCTTACGCAGCGCTTGACCAGGGCCTCGAGTCCGCTAATTTACTTGACTCGGTTCAGTTGTGGTTGGATCGCAATCGCAGCTCAATGGTTTGTTGTATTCTGGTACAATTAAAACTGTCGTTGAGCTGCTATTGCGATCCAATTACAATTCAATAATGGCATTTGTGGGACTTGATGCCCAGACCAGCGCATATAAGACTGTTTAATATGATCCTTGATAGCTCTGGCGCTGATGTTGATGAAGGTCTTACTGGTGTCGGTCATTGCTCACTAGGTCAATTCGAGTAACACCGCATATCCTCTGAAGCTTCTTCATCATATTATTGGGCCTAACGATGGCCGCTTCCAAAAAAATTTACGATCTGACTGGGCAATAAAATAAAAATTAAATGCTTACAAGGGAGTGTAGTGGCCTAGTCGTTAAGGTTCAAACCCCAGTGCCGACATGTGCCAATGACTCTTTCCTAAGTTATGTATTGTTATGTGCATGTTCGGTTAGTTGAACCCTAACGGGATCCTCTAACAGCGAGAGAAAAATAGTTGTGACACCTGCATATTCAGCAATCTGATCAGGTTCCCCTGTTGACAGGGTCATGGAGGTCAGATGGCAGTCGATCGACTGTAAGTATGTTATCTGTCAAATCCTAGATCATGGTCAAGGAGAACCCCGGGCCCTCGTGTGAATAGTAAAACTGGGACATTAAGGCCAAGATGATTTTCTATGCTTACATCTTGGCCTTAATGTCCCAGTTGTACTATTCACACGAGGGCATCCATGACCTCCATGACCCTGCTACCACGGGAACCTGCCCAGATTGGATCATGGTTACACATCCAGTCGCCTGAATGTGCAGGTTTCATCACGATATTTTCCCTCACCGTAAGAGCATCGGTTAGTATTCAGCTAATGTACATAAGTCAGAATAAACATTAAAGAGCTCAGTCCGCTATTTTCGTAGCCATGGATGAAAGCTTGGGTCGGGTCACGCTGATACTTGGCGACTATTTATTGAAGGGAAGAAATTGATTCCTATTTTGGGGTGTAATTAAATTATTTGTAGAGTACAAGCTTTGGCTGAGACGTTTGAGCAAATTGGTGAAATCATATAAAAGTAAGTTTTTTTGTTTTGTTTTTGTGCCGACACACGTTAATCCTCATTTGGTAGAGACAGGCACCACAAGGTCTTTCTTCGGTATATCTTTGTCGATAGGTATGTAAAAGCTTCATGTGATACCACATGAAGCTTTTACAAATGGCAAATACCTATAACAAAAAAGCATTGTTATAATACTGATTTCACAAATTATAAGCGCAATGGGGGACCAAATCCTCCTCAAACCCTTGGTCTTGCGTCGGACGAATCACGAGAATCGCACACGCTATTACTTACGATAGTTAACTTGGCATTGTCCTTTCTTACGAAAGGATGGTTTGATCTATACAAATTATATTCCAGTCCCATCTGTACTCACTCTCTCTTTTCTGAAGCTTGGCACAGTCAGTAAATGAGACCACTTCACTTTTACATGGTCCATGGTTGAGCAGTACTGAATTTCGTATCTCTTCTGTGGTCGAACAAATAGTGTTCATTCTGATTGTGAGTCCCAAAGCCTTCATGACGTTCAGTTTCCGCTTCATAATGAGTCCACGTTTTATTCTAGGCAATAATCTATATTACTGTAAAATTTCATTAAAATGGATTCAGTAGTTTTTGCGTAACTAAGTAACAGACATCCATCCTTACAAACCCTCTCATTCATAATATTGTTCTCTACTTTATCCCTGTTTTATTGCCTGTTTATCTAACGATAAACCTTTTAACAACTGCACATGAATGTAATGCTTAATTAATACATTTATGCTCCTGTATCGTACACACCTCCACAAAACAAGTAGGAAGTCGCGCCCTACTCTTTCGCGGTATCAAAACACAATTTAATTTATTAATTTACACTGGCTTGTCATGAGGCAGCCCTTGTAGCGTGAGCCTGAGGCTCCCTGTAATTACTTTAATTGCGCCGAAAAGCCCGGTAAGAGCAAGCCAGCTATTAAAAGATTAATTTAATGGGTATCAATCAAATCCGGTACCCGAAAGTTGGATGGCGTGAAATGGATGTCTGTCCAATGTTTTAAGCGTCACTTTTATTCGAAAATTAATGAGTCGTCCGACTTGATGGCTATGCTGCCAGTTACAAGCGATGTTTAACCCAATTTCTGAGTTAATGATTAATCGGGAGGACTTGAGTTCTTAAATTATTGTCGAGTAGGGAGTAAACATAGACTAAATGCGCTATGATAAACTTGTAATCAATTCATATAATTGTTTTTAAAACCACGTATTAGTGATTTGATAAATGTTTATCATAAGGATCAAGCGTTTGGTAGTCAATCGGCTAAGGAGTCCGACTCGTAAGCGAGAGGTACAGATTTCGGTCCCCAGTGCCACCATATAGCAATTGTGGCCTTTTACTGAGTCATGTACATTACTTGAACACTAACGCCCTGTTTCTGAAACGCGTGACAATGTTAATCATCGATTAAAACTCTTTTTATCTCTGTCTACAACTCACCATAGATAAGGATGGCAAATTGATGATTAACAATATATGGCCGTAACCGATACTCTTACTGCGAGGAAAAATATCGTGATTCACATTCAGGCGTCTGATTGTGTAACCATAATCTAATCTGATCAGGTAACAGGGCCACAGATGTCAGATGGTACTCGCTCCATTGTAATTATGTGATCTGCGAAATTCTGGATCATGATCGAGGTGGACCCCGAGCCCTCGCACACGAGAGTACAATTCGGATATTCCGGCTATAGTAAAGGTCCGCTTTTCGCTTGATATACAGCATCCTCACGTTGTAAACTGTCGGCTCTCGCATCTGACTCATTCCATCACTTCATAAACCTCCCACGGAAATTTCCTTCCCTATACCGAAAGGTTCAGTTAGACAACTATTTTCCACTTATCCCTGGAGCAAAATTACGATTATTCTGTATTCGAAATAGGAATAAATCCTTGACGTTTGTAATCAAAGTAAGAAAAGGCAAGACGGAAGCTTTGAGTTGTACAAAGGCCGCGATATTAAACGTAAGTACTTAGGCGTGGTATTAATTTCATCTATAGGTAATATTATAAAAAATGTAAAAAAGCCGAGTCTGTTTGAAGATGTTTCGAAAAAAATTGTCGGAATAGTATTCTGGGACGTAACTATGCACAATTTTTTTGACTATCTTTTCGAGCAGCACGCAAAAAATACTGAACAGATTTTAATCTGGTTCTGTTACTTTGGTAGCTAGAAATTCAGGCTACAATCAAAGCCTTGATTTATCTAATTCGAGTGGGTAGAACCAGAGATACAGCTTGACATCTTCGTGGTACTGGTATATATACACTAAAGATGTCATTTATAATGGTTTGCGTAAAAAGATAACCTGCCCTAAAAACTATTTTCACGCGGACGAATTTACGGGTATTACAATACTCCCATGATAAATAGATACCGACTACAACAATACAGAATACAAAATAAATAGCTACGTAATTCCATTTGGAACTCCTAAATCTCGGGAAACGGTAAATATTTACAAACCTGTGGCGTACAATCTGTTCCATAAAGAGGTAGCCTCATGGTAGTCTATTTGTAGTCAAACTTTATACATTGCAATTTAATTATGCAGAGATAGGGATTTGTTGGCGGCAGCGTCCAACGCTTGCGAGCTAAGGCAGATAATTTGGTTAGCGGGTACAGTGGAGATATGTGAAGCTAATGCAAATATTTACTACCAAGAGTGTTCAACCAGGGTCAGGGTCCCCATGGAAGATATTGACCAACCTGGCTTCGCCAACAGTATCAGTTGGCACACCTAATGAGTGGCGAGCTCATTGCGCCGGTGAAGGTTGACTAGCCTTAAAGTACGCAACGGTCCAGTTCAGTCCAGTTCCCGGAATCTGTGAGTATTGCTTAACCTTTGTTATCGATATCGCAAACACGCTGCCACTAGGCCAATGCCCCTTCCTAATGTAAATAAGGTTGCCTCTAATATCTACATTCATGTTTTAGAACAATAAAAATTATTAATAGACAATTCAGACCTAATATTTGGTCTGAGGTAGACAATAAATAATCCCAAGATGATGTCAATACGCGGTGATGACCACTTTGGATCAGGTGGTCCGCTTCCTCTTAAACGACGTATTTGTGTATTTAATTAACAAATATTACATTAAAATATAATGTAAAAAACTAACCACTTTTTATCATACGCAATTAATTTATACATATAATTATATAACAATGTGCCTATCTATCTATGATCTGTCTAGTCTGAATTGTCTTATTTGGTGAACAAACCCAAAATCACGACTTGCCGCATCATTGAAGCTACGTACATTGTGTATAGATGTCTTGAATTATATAAGAAACACATCATCATCATCATATTATCAGCCAGAAGACGCCCACTGCTGGGCATAGGCCTCCCCAGAGATCTCCACAAAGGCCGGTCCTGTGGTTTCTGCATCCAGCTGGTACCTGCGATCTTTACCAGGTAGTCGGTCCACCTTGTGGGTAGGCCACGCTGCGTCTTCCGGTACGTGATCGCCACTCGAGAACTTTACTGCCCCATTGGTCATCTGTTCTTCTATGTGCCCTGCCCACTGAACGCAAAGAAATCGAAACAACGGGTTATAAGAAATTCGTAGAATGTGAATTTCAATTATTCAATGAATTCATAATTTTCATAAGACAAGTCAGTCTGGACTGATTCTATAGTTCTACGCTACAATTTATGTATCTCCTAAGACAATGCGGCTATTAAGCAGAAGCCCTTATGTGACGTCGATCCAGAAAACACACTTTATGTTTACAAATTCTTTATTTAATTTATATTCACGACTCACAATAAGTTTTATAAAATAGTAGAAGCTACTTCAGTTGGTACAATCGTTCAGATCACCTGTCCGAGCGCGAATGCCTGCCTCCTCAGCACTATCCAACTGGCCTCACGTGGTTTTCCCCACCACTGCTGCTACTGCGGTGTGGTGGGGCGAGCCAGTGTGGCCAGGTGGAAAATAATAGAATAGAAACGATCGACATCGATACAATCGAAGAAACTGTATCGATGTCGGTCACTTACATAGGATTATTTATTTATTTAATTTATTTAACAGTTTATTGTACACAAGAAATACATAGCAAATAACAGGCAAAGTAATAAATGGCACAACAGGCGCTACTTATTTATAAAATTCGTAACAGCTCGGCCATCCGATCATCAACGAGTGCCCTCGTTGTATTGAAGTAATAGAACTCAAATAAATTAACTAATATTGATTTAATTATATTTATACATTGTAATTAACTAGCTATTTATAACAATAATCACCATTTTTAAATATCAAAATTAATATGGATTTACTCTAATACCAAGTATACCAACTACTTACATACTACATACTTTTGTTTAATACAGCAATTATCATTTTGTATGTTTAATCTCTAAGTAACAGTTCATACTGTTACAAATCATTAACAACATACTGTTTCTCATTGGGCGGTACATCATTGCACCCGGCTTGCCCACAATATGTTGTATTCCTTGCCAAATGTTGACTTATGCATTACCATTAACACATATTCCAACAAGTGGACTTCATCCCTTCCTTATTAATCACAACATACTGTTTCTCCTTGGGCGGTACATCATTGCACCCGGCTTGCCCACAATATGTTGTGTTCCTTGCCATATGTTGACTTATGCATTTATCATTAACATATAAACCAACAAATGGACTTATATCTATAATAATAATTTTATAAATCAACTATCTACTATATCTATACATAATCCAATATCAACACATTCCAACAAATATATTTAATCACTTCCATAAAATTCATTTAGTTACAATTCATGACATAGGTGCCGCGTGAGAAGCTCCCATATTTGATTGGTCATTATTTTCGTTATCGTCATCATTGGAATTACTTTCTCCATCACTATCTGACATGGTCCTGAAACTAAGCCATGGATGTATTTTATCTGCCGCTATTATGGCTTCGTAACGTCGTCCCTTTCTCGATAAAGGCGTATCCTCTACTAGATAACGATCGTTCGGAAGAACCTTCAAGATTCTATAAGGGCCTTGTAACTTTGGCTCAAGTTTCTTAGATTGCCCGCTGCCTGATGCAATAGCCCTGATGATCCTTACTAAATCTCCTTCTTTATACTGTCTTGCCTTCTTTTTGTTACTATCATATCTCTTTTTACTTATCTCAGCCTGCTTTTGCATCAGACAACTGGCTTCAGCTCTCACATCCGCAATGTCACCATCAATCGAGGCACCACTTACATCAGAAGCTATTTCATTCATTATACCTTGTGAAGGGGCCGAAACCCTGTGCCCAAACAATAGCTCAGTGGGAGTCTTTTTGGTAACATCGTGGATACTCGTGTTAATGCCTAGCTGTATATCAGGAAGATACTGATCCCAAGTTTTAGGGTCTTTTCCGTGAGTCATTGCTCCCAAAGATGCCAAAATGGTCCGGTTGAACCGTTCAACCTGACCATTAGCACGAGGCGTGGCGACGGCATTAAGGATATGTTTTATTCCTAAACCTTCAACGAACGATTTAAATTTCTTGCTAGTGAAACAGCTGCCCCTATCGGTTATAAGCCGCGTTGGTGTACCAAAATATCCTATCTGATTCTTTATAACCCTTATGGTTTCTGAAGACTTTGTGCTCTTGACAGCTGCTAGAATAATAAATTTTGTAAATGCGTCTATTATTACTAAATTATAAGCATTTCTTTTCTTACTTTTATTAAACGGGCCTACGTGCTCTGCGTGGATGGTGTAAAAAGGTTTTTCTACCTTTTCTATGGGATGAAGGTGACCACGAGGTGCGCCAGTAGGCAATTTATGGTGCGCACATTCAAGACATGAACTGACATACTTTTTAATAAAAGATCTCATCTTCGGAAACCAATACATAGAGCGAATACATTCCAACGTTTTTTCTATACCGAAATGACCCACGTCATCATGGTTAGATTTCGCTATTTGCCATCGAGAACCTCTAGGTACCACCCACCTAAAAGTGTTTTCATTTATAACTCTAAATACTCGACCATTTTTTTAATTTATAATTTTTATTAATGTCTATTATGTTTTTAGTTTCTGGGTCCGACAGCACCTCCTTAATACGTCTTACATCATCATCTGAAGATTGAACTGTAGCTATCTAATCTTCCGACGTGACATTTAGGACGTCGAGAATATGCATCCGTTCTATTTCAGTGTCTACAGGTCCTCGGCTCAGCGCGTCAACGTGCGCCATTCGCTCCCCAGGTCGATACTCAAACTCACAATCAAATTCCTGCAGCTGAACCCACCACCGAGTAATCCTTGGAACGAGATCCCTTTTCGTTAATGTTGTACGTAGTGAATTGCAGTCGGTAATGATTTTGAACTTCAGGCCTAATAAGTACGTTCGAAATTTGTTTAAAGAAGCGATGACGGCTAGTGTTTCCAGCTCGAATGAGTGGAATTTCTGTTCGTCTCCTGTCGTTTGGCGACTGTAATATGCGACGGCCCTCCAACGACTTAGGTCATCCTTTTGCAGGAAAATACCAGCAACACGTACTTTTGAAGCATCCGTGTGTAATTGGGTTTCAAGATTCTTATCGTAGAGCGCAAGTATAGGCCTGCTAACAAATCGTTCTTTTATGTCGTTAAACGCCATCATTTCTACATTGCCCCATTTCCAGGGTGCGTTCTTTATCAAGAGTGCCGACAAAGGTCTCACCACCTGAAGAAGCTCGCTAACCCTACAAAACGCCTAACGTTGTGCTGGTTTAATGGTTGCGGGAATTCAGAGACTGCTTCAGTTTTCAGAGAGCCGGGCGTAATACCTTCACCGCTTATCTCGAAGCCTAAAAAATCTATTTTATCAAACATAAACTTTTTTTTTAATTTTAACGTTAATCCACCCTCCTTTAGCTAAAGAAGTACCTCTTTTAATCTTACCATCGCCTCGTCAAATGATCTAGCGGGAATAAGGACATCGTCCATATAAATAACAACATATGGCACCCTTGACTTATTTAAAATCTTATGCATAGCCCTTTGGAAGACTGACGGTGCATTTGCCAGACCAAACGGCATTCTCGTATATTAATACTGTCCATCCGGTGTGACAAATGCAGTTAGTTCCTGGGATTTTTCAGATATGGGGATCTGATAATATCCTGATGCGAGGTCTAGTGATATAAAAATATTGTGGCCCGCGAGTTCATCTAAGAGGTCCTCGACCCTAGGCAGTGGGTAATGCTCGCGTTTCGTACGATTATTTAATGCCCTATAGTCCACGCATAACCGCTTTTCACCACTCTTCTTCCTGACAATTACAATGGGGTTAGCATACGGTGAAGCAGACTCTTTAATAATACCACACTCTAACATTTCGGATATCATGTGGCGCACATCCTCCTTCTCTGAATAAGATAACCTATACGGCCTATACACTACAGGATATTTATTGGTAAGTTGGATATCCATCTCTGTTACAGTCGTGAAACCTAGATCCTGTAAGCTAGCAGAAAAGCAAGATTTATATTTAAGAAGCAAACCATTTAATCTTTCCTGTTGCGCCGTGTTAATTCCGTCTCCTACAACAGGTTCAAAATCTAACTCCTTGAAATTTTCATCGGATCTGACATCAAATACACATTTAAAATTATCATCGAATCTGCCTCGAGTTATTAGTTGATCTTTAGTAAATAAAACGTCATTGCTACTTAAATTGTAAACTAAGATTAGACCCTCGTTGTTATTTATTAAGTAAGACCCTGTACTCTGAGCCTTGTGGGCCACGTACGCAGCAATCAACATAGACATTAGCATTAAAAGTTTTATCGGATTTAACTGGCACAGGCTTGATTTCGCCTGACTTGATACTAATATCGTTTTTGCTGACTAAATGTAACTTCCCATGGTTAACTCTGCCAAATTTTAATTTATCGTTTGTTTTAATTACCTTAATGTTAGGTTTCTCGGTGAATGTGTGACCGAGTAGTACCGGAAAATTTATGAGGTTATCATTGACAATTAATTATCCTCGATTACGTCTTGTACTTTTATATTAACAAACGCGTTGCCTGTTGGATAGTACGGTATATTGCCTAGGCCTCTTAATTGTGGTAAATTATCTGTTGACCACACAATCCCTAACCTCATAGCATCAGATACGCGCATTAACGTGCATTCACTACCCAAGTCAACGTGACATTGAACTTTGAAACCATTTACGGTAATTGGAAAGGTATAAATACTTGGCATTGTCCTACTACACACATTAAGCACACTCTTTTCCTTTTCCGAAGGCTTATTTGAAACGTCAAATTTTGTACATGCGTTTGCAAGTGACCCACCAAGTGACACCTGGTACACTTTAATAAAGGTTTACTGCATCGAAAACTAGGATGACCAGTTTCCTTACAATTAAAGCATACCATGCTTGCAGTATTTGTTCTACTAGTTTTGTAGGTACCTTTACTAGTAGCAGCGCTGTTTGTGATGGGTCGCTTGTCTCTTCCTAATTTATCAGAATCCTTAGGTACACCAGGCTTAATAGTTTTAAAGAATTTGAGTAACTGTTCAGGTTCCACGAACTGGGCAGCTTGTGCTCCTAAACGTATACCCCTATCCTCTATTACGAAAACTAAAGAATCCACTGCTTCCTTCCCGTGAATGTTACACCTATTGAGTAAGTTGATCTTGGCATAAAAGTACAGTTCGAGCGACTCGCCGAACCGCAACTTTTTATTCAACATATCGGTTAATAATTCGCCATAATTGTGACTGCACGGAAAAGATTCCAAAAGTTTTGTTTTCCACTCATCCCATGTATACATTATAGAGGGTAGACTTTGGTACCAAGTCTTTGCTATACCACTTAAGTTTAGGCAATGCGTAATGTATAACTTGCTTTTCCGTCCATTCATATATTTGCCTACATTCATCAACTTTCGAGAGCCATGAGCATGAGATAGTTTGTTCCTTTACCATTGGATCAAATTCTGGGACTACATTCTGTACAGATGGGCACCTCTCACTAGCACCAGATTTCATGGACCTAATTACATCTAAAAATGATTCGATCAAAGAAACATCAGTTAAGTCGTGCTTGTTCTGTTTGGACTCACGGCACTCGCTGCGACGATCCGTACTGTTGCCGCTATGGCTGCGCTTCCGGCGCCGGTTGCTGCGGGGCTAGTTGTCGTGCCGGCTGCCGCGGCGCGTACGCTGTGGGGTACGACTGCGGGTGCGACGCTCTCTGCGCCGCTCTCCGCGCCGATCCATATCACGTCTGCTTTCGCGTACGCAAGGGCTACGATCTGGATCGCCCCAGCTACTTGCACTGTCACGGCTGTGGCTGCGGCGCCTGCTGATTCGCCTGCTTCGCTGCAGCGGCGGCGTTCCCTCAGCAGCGCGCCTCGTTTCGCGTCGGCTGATCCGTCTTTCATTATCCATCGTAGAATTCACTGAAATGCAAGTTAACGGACATACACGTTCTTCGGGGAATTGTATTAAATCAATAAAAACAAACAGTCCGAAATTCATTCTAACCCAAATAAATCAGCCCCTATCCATCAATAATATCAGGGAGTGCCCTGACCAATTATCGATGAGATAGGCATCCATATTCAACGTTCTACTATGCCAGGGACTGGCCCCGGCCAATAATAGCACATTGAGTTCAGTTAAAGAATAAAGTTCAAACCCTAACCATCAATAATATCAGGGAGTACCCTGACCGAATATCGATGAGTTAGGTCTGGTTAACGTAATTACCATGACAGGGTGTGCCCTGGCCGGATGGTAATCCGTCCAGTTTCGTTCACTTAAGGTAGGTACTTAGGAAATTATTTACCCACAAAAATTATAATAGGCAAGTAGGTACTCAACAATAACAACCCCTCCTTAACGGTAATATCATTGAGTGCCCTGATCAAATACCGCCAAGACGGGCATATACAACGTTTCTACTATGTCAGGGAGTACCCTGACCAGATAGTAGAACGCCGAGTGCAATGCATTTCAACGGAACGGTATAGAGGGACGGCTGCGCTAAGGAATACTGCGTTGTCTTCAACTGGGAAAGCGCAATGTAAACGAAATATGTCTAAACTACCTATAAACATGGCAGATATGGTAAAAAGAAAAGGCGAATGGAATAAGAGTGTACCGAACGAAGAATGGCAGTTAGTGCAGCGGCGGAGGCTTAGAAATCGTTTCATTGGAAAAACAGGCAAGGCGATGACTGAACCTGATACGAAGTTTAGGGCAGCAGACATTAAAATACCTTTATTTATATCCAACGTAAATAAGGAGGTCTCGGAGAAGGACATATGTGACTACATACAGACGAAAACAAAAGAAGTAATTAGCCTAGAGAAAATTAATATGAAAATCGTTCGGCCGTATAATGCTTTTAAAATAAACGTAAATAAAAATAATCTGGAGTTATACTTAAATGACGAAATATGGCCCGATGGAATACAATTTAGGCGGTTCGTACACTTCCGGAGGAGGTCATTGGCCACAGAGAATAATAACCAGTCTATGACCAATAAAGAAACTTGACTTTGTTGATGGATAAAAATAAACAAAGCACATTTATAAGTTTCAATTGTAAAAATGTAAAACGAAGTGTTGACAGTGTAAGATCATTGTGCAAGCGGGCGGATTTGGTGGCGTTACAGGAAACCTGGTTGCTGCCCCACGAGCTACCGTTTCTTGGTGAAGTGGATGCTAACTTCAGCTACACAGGCAAATCAGCTGTTGACACTGAGGCAGGCCCTCTGCGCGGTAGACCTCACGGAGGTGTGGCGCTGTTGTGGCGTAGCAGTGCTTTTCAGAATGTTACTGTTGTGAAGTGCAATAGCAAGCGTATAACGGCCGTAAAAGCTACAACCTCAGACTCAAGACAGGTTATTATTATGTGCGTGTATATGCCTACTGATCAAACGGATAATTTACCTTCATTTACCCAGTGTTTGAGTGAAATGAACGCTTTGATTGAAGACTGTAATATCGAAACGGTGTACATCTTAGGTGATTATAATGCACATCCATCTGCTCCGTTTTGTGATGAGATGTTAGAGTTTTGTAATGAGAGGCAGTGGGTCTGTGCAGATATGGTAAAACTGGGCGTGTCTTCGCAAACGTTTACTTTTGTCAGTGAGGCTCACGGATGCAAGCGGTGGTTAGATCATTGCCTGGTAAGTCAATCTGCATGGAAAACTGTTTCTGATGTGCAAGTTTTAGATAACGTTTATTGGTCGGACCACTATCCTCTGCAAATTGTATGTAATCTAGATTTAATTAAAACTAAGATATCATGCAATAATATTAAAAACTGTGATAGTAAAGTTATGTGGGGTACAAGGACTGAAAATGAAATTAATAATTATCATAATTTATGTAATAATCAATTAAAATTAATAGATTTTCCTAATGAATTTAGTAATTGTGCTGACCATATGTGTAATGACATAAGCCATAGACAGTATATAGATATTTTATACAATAATATTGTTAATGTTCTTCGACAAGCATCAATGGAAAGCCGAGCACCAAGTTCAAATGTGAATATTAGCAGAAAATGTGTACTAGGTTGGAATAAACATGTCTTTGAGGCCCACAGACAGGCTAGGCACGACTTTGGGTTATATGTTTTGTATGGTAGGCCTTCGTCAGGTATTGTTTATGACAGAATGTGTGCTAGTCGTAAAATTTTTAAGTCGAGGCTGAAATACTGTCAAAATAACCAGGACCAGATTCGAATGGACATCTTGGCAGCACAACATTCTTCGAAACAATTCCATAAATTTTGGAAAACTACGAAAAACATAAATGGCAGGGTGGGTCGGCCAGTCAGTATTGAGGGTAACAGTGATCCGAAAAATATAGCAAATATTTTTAAGGAGCATTTCAAGGTCGAAAGTCAACTAAAGCAAACAGGCACATTTTCTGGGACTGTGCTAGGTTTAGATGGTCCACCGTTGGGTATATCTGCTAGGGAGGTACATAGGGCCATTAGTGAAATGAAGCGAGGAAAATCTCCTGGTCATGACGGTCTAAGTGTGGAGCATCTGAGGTATGCTGGGCCTCATTTAAATCGATTGTTGTCTATGCTTTATACATTGTGTATTAGACACTCATATTTGCCGCCCCCATTAATGAGGACGGTAGTAATACCTCTTGTTAAGAACTCTACAGGGGATGTAGCTGATAAGTCCAACTATAGGCCAATCTCACTGGCTACTATCATAGCAAAGGTGCTCGATAGAGTGCTAGATGTACACATGAGTGGACGTTTACAGTTGCATGATTGTCAATTTGGCAATGTACAACGTGAGGAAGAGTGAATTTATGGTCTTTACTGGTAAAAACAAAAGCCCAGCTTGTGTACCACCCCTACTACTGAATCAAGTGCCTCTAAGCCGTGTTTCTCAGTTTAGGTATCTGGGTCACATTCTAACAGAAGACATGAAAGATGACCAAGATATTGAGCGTGAGCGCAGGTCCTTATCAGTGAGAGGTAATATGCTGGCCCATAGATTCACTCGTTGTAATATTTCAGTTAAACTTGCACTTCTTAAGGCGTACTGCCAAAGCTTCTACACGAGTGGGCTATGGACCAGTTTCAGTCAAAGGACTTATAATGCACTCAGAGTGCAGTACAATAACACGTTCAGGTCGCTGTTGAGGCTCCCCCGATACTGCAGTGCATCAGAAATGTTTGCTAATGCACATGTGGATGGTTTCCACGCAATCATTCGCAAGAACGCCGCATCTGTGGTTAGAAAGTTGCGGGGGAGCACCAACAGCGTCCTGGCGATGTTGGCGGACAGGATGGACTGTCCTGTAATAATTAGACTTATTGACTTGCATATTTGATTGTCTTTGTAATGTTCATGACATTGTGTAATTTAAGTTGACATTTCCGATTGATATAATTATGAATTGTTTTGACATTTATTTAGAATTGAACTGACATACTTATATACTTCATATTTAATAATGTTCCTAATTAATTTCTTAAGACACTAACCTAGTTAATAAGACCTTTAATACTAACACAATATGGACAAAAAGGTCTGAAATAAATGAATTTTATTTTATTTATTTATTATTTATTTTAATGCGGTCAAATGACGACTTGCCAATTACTCTCGTATATTGCCATAACAACCATTCACTCAGAACAAATCAATCCCTGGTCAATGATAATATCAGGGAGTACCCTGACCGAATATCGATGACTCAAGTATTCCTCACGCACCACTATGCCAGGGTGTGCCCTGGCCGGATAGTAGGCTGCGAGTTAAACATGTTCTAGGCAAATTCCTGCCGTGGACAAATGGGTCATGCATATAAAATATTCTAAAAGAGAAAAAAAATCATTGGTACAATACCTTATCGACGAATCCCGCTTCTGAAGTTGTGACGTCGATCCAGAAAACACACTTTATGTTTACAAATTCTTTGTTTAATTTATATTCACGACTCACAATAAGTTTTATAAAATAGTAGAAGATACTTCAGTTGGTACAATCGTTCAGATCACCTGTCCGAGCGCGAATGCCTCCTCAGCACTGTACAACTGGCCTCACGTGGTTTTCCCCACCACTACTGCTACTGCGGTGTGGTGGGGCGAGCCAGTGTGGCCAGGTAGAAAATAATAGAATAGAAACGATCGACATCGATACAATCGAAGAAACTGTATCGATGTCGGTCACTTACATAGGATTATTTATTTATTTAATTTATTTAACAGTTTATTGTACACAAAAAATACATAGCAAATAACAGGCAAAGTAATAAATGGCACAACAGGCGCTACTTATTTATAATATTTGTAACACTTATTCCACAGAAGATCGATAAGCAATCTTTGAGTCACTCGATTTTAATTTAATCGCTGATAGCTTGCTCTTAGTTACTATTACAAATTCCGGATATTAGAATCGATTAACAGCTATACAAAACAAACCAATTGCTTTTAGCAGCACAACCATTATCAAATATAATGAAACTGGTGGACTCGGCGTGGCTTCGTTCGCGTACGCCTACTTTACACCTACTTAAAAATTTTTTCTTGCTGGTAAACCTTCCTCTTGAATAAATCTATCAATAGTTGAAAACCGCATTAAAATCTACACGGATACACGTTGGGAAACGACTTTGTTTTAAACTGTGTTTAGATATAACACTGACATAAATTGGCTATTTAATTCAGCGAAATTCATTCGACTACAAATTAGCTTCAGTAATTAGGAGAAAGGTTCACTGTTCGGGAATGTAAACGATTATGAAGCTACTAATAATACCTTTGTGCAGTAATGTAAAAAACACGCGTTTTCTATAGTATGACCTAGATTATTAATAAAAAAAAATACTGGAATAATTTGGAATTTACAAGGGAGTGAATTGAATATGAATCTTTACACTAAGGCGCTGTCTTAATTGGCAGCTACCATGGTCGTACGACGGACGCCGCCCGGCCAATAGGAGACCTCAAAACCACCCGTCATAGGACCATGTTCGCACGATCGTTGCGAATTAGGACAGCGCCTAACGCACACAATAATAAATAAATAAGTAAATAATAAAATAATAATTTGTTTCTGGTTAGTACATGAGTAGAATAGCACCAACCCCTTACACTCGTGGGTGTGGTATAAGGCTACTAATGATTTCGAGGCAAAAGATCTAGAGTCTCTATTGACTGGAAAATGGGCAGCAGCGTTCCCCCCCCCCCCCCCCCCCCCCCTCCTTTGTGGGAGAGGCCCCAAGTTCTGCAGTGGACTGATATGGGCTGTGATGATGAAGTCCATGAGCAGACTAAGTTATTAAATTCATCTTAAAAAAATAAAAATATTGCCATGTCAAATAATTGTAAACTTAAAATGAACTTTTGCACATTTGACCGTCTTTTTCCAAACCTAGACAATACCAAAAAAAATAAAAACAGAAACCATCACGGCGTAATCAAACCTTCACAACCCCCGACCAACAAGTGAGGGGCACGTTCAAAATCCGATTGCGAGGCGCAAGTTCCCGCTAAGTTCCCGGGAAATTCGCGGCAAGCCCCACCACCGCGGACTCTAAGTACCGTCAGTTCATTAAACTTGAGTCGTTAGTCGCGCGCGCCAACAATACTAATCGAATTGTCGGGATATTTTTGGCCAAAATGGTCTGGAATTTATTCCGCGGCATCAGATTGGGGGTAGGAATCCCGTGGGATGCTAAAGCGGTGACGTGATTATTTTGGGAAAATAATTTTTGGTATCCTACAAAAGTGTTTGGTGCTCGAAATGAACGCGGGTTTAGATAAATTTGGTATGGAAATAGCTTGGTTTCTGATGAAGAGCTACGCGAATGACGTTTCGGGTAAAAGCAAAGCGGGGTAGTAACCTTAACAAATTATAAGTACGCTTAAATCTTCCTCATGAACCACATTGTCAAATGGTTTTTTAATTTATTGTGAACAGACAGAAAGACAGACACAGGCGGCGTGGGAATTTGTTTTCCCTTAAGCGAGAGGTACCGGGTTGAACTCCTGTGCGGCCATGAACCAATGATTCTTTTTTGTGTTATGTACATTAGTTGAACACTAACCGATTCTCTTTCGGCGAGGGAAAACATCGTGTGTAACTCGCGACTGAATGTGTAACCATGAGCCAATCTGCTCAAGTTCTCCTGTTAACAGGGTCACGGTGGTCAGATGGTAATCGCTGAATTACGAAATTTTGGATCATGGTTAAGGCGGACCCCAGGCCCCCGTTTGCGAGAGCACAACCGGGACATTAACGCCAAAGAAGATGATGAAGTATGTTTTTAAAAGTATATAAGAAGTTTATCAGTTATCTAGCACCCATAACACAAGATTTACTTACTTTGGAGCAAGATGGCGCTTTGTGAATGGTAAAATCATATTTTATATACTTACTTATTATACATAAAACACCCAGACCCGTAACAGAAATTAAAATTCATCATATCAATTTCTTTTTGACCGGAAATTGAACCCGGTACCTCTACGTGGCAGACCGGCTTGACCAACTTAACCACTCAGACCATCAACCAGGAGTAGACATTATTTATTTATTTATTATTTATTTATTTAATCGTTTATTGTACACAAAAATGGAAACAAATACAAAGCAAATGTAAACATGACACAAAAGGCACTACTTATTTCTATGAAGAAATTTCTTCCAGCAGGCCTACAGCAAAGAAAACGTGATGATTAGAAGCAGCTAGGACGTGCACAATAAGAAAATAAGATACAGATAATTGCGTAAATATGACTAACTGATATAAAAAAAAACTCAATAAATACTTATATACATACATACCAATAATATAAATATATACATATATAATACAATATTAGACAGATAGAGAAAGAAAATGCTCTTTAACTCGCTTCTTGAATACGATGACAGAGGAGCTATCACGACTAATTATTAGATTATGTTCCGACTTTTCATTTTTATGCCTACCTCGACTCCTCATTTGCCAAAACAGGGCCGCTTATCGTGGCAAATTGCAAACAACAATAATCGGGGCTTCCTTTCCAACGGTACAAAGACCAACAACCATAGGGGCCCATTCAAGGCTTTCGAATAAGACTCCGCAGAGCCGGGTTCAGGTGAACTGCCCCCTAATTGACTAACTCCCGATGCGTCACTTTTATCTTTCGTGATGGTGCATCAATAAGATAATCCTCAAAAAAAAAAGCTCGTTTGCATCACAATGACCACTTCTGATCACTTAACCCTTTGTAATATTAAACCTATATAAACATAAAAAAAAAAAATACGTGTGGTACTCGGGGACTGCCGCGGTAAAGCTATTGCATAGCATTTTTTATCAACTTATGCAATTATAACTATATATTTATTTTAAATATGCAGTATTTTTTTTTCTTTGATATTAACCATATACATACACTTTAAGGTTCAACTAGTCGCGGGTTCGAACTCACTCGTGGACGCGGCCAAAAAGCAAGCTGTCTCACCTAGCATTGTGTCTAAAAGAGATAGAATCAGTTATGAGCAGTTAGCACCTAGTCTACACGCATACGTCTAGTCGCACGCATACAAACACCGTGCTGAAGTCTGCCGAACTGAAACGACGTTAGACGATGCACGGCTTTCAACGCCGCACCGCTGTGCCGGTCGGAGTGGGGGGTGTTAGATTTTTTTCGTTACGGAATTTCTTGATTCGGTCGCCGCGCTCAAAGCCCGCGATAAAATATATGCAATAGCTTAATAATGGTGATTGAAAAGGCGTATGAGTATATTTATGTTCCTATATGTTTTGGATTTAGTCTCCCTATTACGATATCGGCCTGTCGTTGGAAATTGAAACCGATGCTGAGACGGCACTAAACGCACGCCGCGTACGATTAAGGTTTAATATTTTTGTGTAATTTCATGCACTTTTCGGTACTGCGATACCAAAAACGAATTTTAAGATTTCATCTTCTTTATCATATCATTATTAGGCACTGCTGGATCAATCCTCTGGAGGCAATCCTCCCCCAGAGAACTCCACAAAGGCCAGTCTCGTGCTTTCCGCATCCCGCTGCTACCTACGATCTTTATCAGATCGTCGGCCTACCTACGCTGCGTCTTTCTAACGTCTATTTTGAGATTAATGTAAGATATTTAATTCTGTTTTAATATAAATTCAAGTCATTGTTTTGTTTCACATCCGCCTGTAGCAAGCCATCATAATTTGCACTACACGGGGTAACTAATATTTACGAAAGGTGAAGGTGAGAGGTAGGCTGATTCCGGTCGCATTTTATGACAGTTGAGTAGCACCGACATGGATTAAGGCTTGCTATTTAATCAGTACTGTAAGTACACATGCTTACCCTCATTACCTTGTACCTCCGAAATCCGTCCCCTGTCTATGTGTCTGTTTCGTTTGAATTACCGCGCGCGATCATGCATGACCGTACGTACATTTGGCGTTCTGTGGCGCGTTCTAATTTAATGGTAAAGGAGTGCGGCTCTTACAGCCAAATGTTCTTCGGCGCGAAGCGAATAATTCAAAGATTTGTTTGGTGGAAATCGCAATCTTTTTGCCTTTAGTTGCTTTTAATTCGGTTTTCAGCCCCAGACATTAGTGTTATTGAGATTTATCTTCGGTATTCGCCAGTGTTTTTTTGGGTGGACCACAAGGATTTCTGTGGTGAAATGTTTTAAATAGTTTCTCTAATGGATCCCGCGTTTTATTATTTGTAAACGAAAACTGACTCCTCTTTCTGAGGTTTTTTTCGTTTTTTGTCTGTGTGGCGCATATATTTACTATGTCATAAAAAAGAATTAAACTACACAGCAGCTTTTATCGCTGCATTTGTTTCGGTACCAATAATTCTTGAATTCGGTACGAAAATTATCGAGACAGTCAAATATTACATTTATTTTAGAGAGTATCGTAGTCTAGTTGTCAAAAGGGATCGAAAGGGCCCTTGCCGATATTGGCATGTGTCAGCGTGATCCGTCACTGCTCTAGTTGACAGTTGGATATTCCCGATTGACCGTGGGTTCACTCTGGGAAGTTTGGGTACAAGCGGAGGCTCATAGATCCGACTTAATATTATAAATGTGAAAGATTGTAAGGATTGATGGTTGGATTAAAATAGCAATTGTAGGAGTTTCGACCGACTAGAGGGGCTTCCAATGAAGCTTAATGACGACAGCGGCTATAATCAATTGACACTACTCTTCTTCTTATTGATCAATACTCCTTGTATTTCATTCAATTTGTATCACTTATTGTTGTATATAACAATGACATTCTTCAACTTCACTGATATATCATAATATTTGCCACCTGCCAACAAAATGCGTGTCGCTCATACAAAAATTTATAAGTAACACTTAACATATAAGGTACATAATACTCCTACACAGCGTCTGACAGTATCAGTTAAGCCTATTTAGCCATAATGGAAAGTGCCACTCCACAAAAGTTCTATCCAATATATTATACAGGGTGTTGTGTAAGTACGGATATTGGTACACGAACACCGATATGATATTCTCGGATACACCGTTCGTACATATCTACAGTGGATGTAGGTGTGTCTATGGTATCGTGTGCTTTACGACAATGTGTGAACGCGCGTAGGCCGACAGTAAAAGGGGCTCAAAGTCAGTTGTCGTTTGTGACGGTTTGGGGCACATTGGGAGCTGGATTTTATCTGTAGAGAAATTTTTGGCTGTACTTTTGGGAAAGCCAAGCCACCAATATTGGTAATTAAGCAGGGTTGAGTTCATTATCGATCGATAGAATCTCCATTTCTGCACGTGGTCCCCTTGCTGGCATACGGACGAGGCTCAGGTAAAACGGCTTTTCCCTAACGGGTTGTGCGAGTCAGATAGAAGTCTTACATAAAAGCCAAAACCCCACAAAATTCATGGCAGGTTATTTAAAGCTACCGGACACGGGTAGGACGTCGTTGCAAAACGATGCATAAGAGGATCGCTCTACTTCTGTGTTTAGTCGGTTTGGGTTACCGGGTCCAGGGTTAAAGACGTTACCCCACTAGAAGGTCCGCTTTGTTGCCTCGAACGGTGGCACGCTGACAGGACAGGCACGTGAGCTGGCCGATATAATCGCCAGGCGGAAGGTGGCAGTGGCTTTCCTGCAGGAGACGAGATGGAGAGGCAACAGATCCCACAACATCGGAAACGGCTACAACTGGCTCCACTAGCTACACTGGCTCTTCAGGTGGTACTCGTTTGTCACTGAGTTATTTAAAAAAAGGATCCATTCCTACCTCCTACATACAACTGACGACCTGAGTGGTTCAGTGGTCAACATGCCAGTCATCCACGCAAGAGGTCCCGGGTTCGATTCCCGGCTGGGCAGAAATTTAAATCACGAACTTTAATTTTTGTTACGGGTCTGGGTGTTCTATGTATAATAAGTATGTATTTAAAAATATATATAAGTAGTATATCAGTTAGCTAGCACCCGTAGTAAAAGCTTTGCTTAGTTTGGGGCTAGATGGCGCTGTGTGAATTTGTCCACGATTATTTATTATAGTTACCAGGTACATTGCACTACGATTACGTCGAATTTTATCTTATGAAATTTTTCTTCAATACCTACAAAGAAAATAACAATAACCCCTTCTCAGTGTGCCGCTGCCCTGTAGGCCTGGAGTTAGCGCTTCTTATCCCCTACCATGTGAATTTTCATATTTGGCCGCTTGAGCCGTCGATAACGTACGAGTTTACGGCACCCGCCAGCATGAATATTGAATAACATGTTTATGTCGACGACTTTTTTATCTGTTTTATTGGACTGAGCTCCTGGCCTATAAAACTTATTCTCGAGTGCGGGTGCCGTTTGACGTCAATAGCCTAGTGCGTCTATTGTCTATCATATTATTTTTCGTAGGAATTTGTAATGGAAAGTTGCGTTTCACGTAGAAGATGTATAATCCTACCTCTACAAAGCAATAGAGTAGCTAGATAAAGTAAAATTAATATATCGTTCGGCCATATTAGCCACATGACGTCCACTGCTTAAAATAGGACTCTTCCCATGCTTTCCATATTGGTCAACATTGTATCTGTTACTTTATTATAATTTGCATCCATCGGTTCCCTACGATCTGTATAACCACTTGGCCATCTACGTCATCATAAATCTTTCTACCACAAGATTAATTAACTTTAATAATAAAAAATGCCTGCTTCGGCATGATTTGTGCACCTCCATTACAAGATCGTGGTTACATTGCCTGGCCAGTACAAAGAAAAAAAATACTGATGGTGTCTCTAGCGGGTGGAGAGAAAGGTGGGAAAATAGGAACTAATGAACGCAATAAGATAACCTCATCGTGTTTAGGCTCTTTGGAATGGTCTTGATGAGTCAGATCGCTCGGTAAAAGTTTGGTATGATTTTTTTTTCATTTGTGAACTTTTTCTCTTTGTACAAGCTACGTACGCACGAGCTCTACGAGAAAAAAAACTGACTGTTCTTACTCGCCGGATATCTAGGTACCATACCGGGTCACCGGTCTCGTCCCCAATTATTTTCGCAATCAGCCCTTAGCGTGGTCGTAACCGTCGCCAGCGTCGTCTCCGGACATAAACACCATTAACGTTAAATTAAAAGCCGGTTAATGCGATAATTCGACTGCGAACCGTAATCACAGAATGGACCCAAGTTGTAGGGGTGGACGTCGTAGTGTTGTGTGCGTTGTTATCGATGTTTTCACAGGTCTTCGAATTATGTTAAAACTTTATTGTGTTATCCAGTGCGGCTAACAAAACGAATTAAATATTCTGGTCTGGAGTGCTACCGTCAATATCTGATGGTACGCCGCAATTTTGATGCAATTGTGTTGAAGATGGCGGCGTACTATCGGAGATTGGCGATACGGCTGTTGTATACCTTTTTCATAATAGGGGGCAAACGACAAGCGGTCACCTGATGATAAATGATCACCGCCGCCTATGGACATCCGAAACACGACTGTACGGTAAAGAATGCGTTGCCGGCCCTTGACATACTCTAATAAGTTTCAGTCCCATGATAGTTTTAGTGTATCCCTCTGAGTGTTAAATCTCAATTTCTCGTTGGATCGCAGCTATCCGATCCTAGATCTTTGTGAAACAGGAGCTGTAGCAGTACGAATGAGTGGCGAGACCTTGAGTTCACCTTAAGATAGATATAAACATTGAAGGTGCCGTACAATCAGGCTGTCAATTGCAGACAATATGCAGAGTTAAAAAACATACCTACTCGTATGAGGTATTCCATAACATAAAAATCGACACTGAAAGCACATCCCTAGCTAGGCGGGTTGAGTGCCAAATGGATAGATAACCCGAATACGGCTCTGGGTGGGCCGATAGCGGTCGTGGGACAACCTCATTTGCAAATTAAAATTGGATTACATAGCTGTAAATGTAATGCTAATGCGTATTAAATACTGTTTGCCAACTTTGGGGTCTGTGGGTGCGTTACATATGTTACGGACGGGTGTCGGGTTACAAGTTATATTGGTATTGTAAATACGAGCATTTTGGAGCCGTAGCGTTTGCCTAGCGGTCAGACTGTTCACCTGATGGAAAGCGGCTGCCGTCGTCCAAGACATCGGTAACCTAAGAAAGGGCGCGGTGCCAGATTTCTAGGTAGATACGTACCTGTAGAGATGCCGAACGACATGATGAAGAACGACAAATTATAGTGCAACAGAGTTCTTCTTTTGTCATATGGTAGGTAAACAGGCAAGCGTGCTACGTGATGGAAAGTGGTCACCGCTGCCTATAGATATTAGCAATACCGGGGGTAATCAAGCGTTAGTTGGTCACAGCTATGGGTAGGTCCCTACTTATGGTATGAGGTAATCATCTTCGTCTTGTCTCGGTTAATGATAATCCAGATGAGTGAGATAATTTTCCATGTATTCGTGCAAAAGGTTGTATCTATATGATATGATTTATTTTGAACTAATATTTTAATCTTTACATATTGGATTGGATTATATAAATTCCACATAAAGACAAAACAAGTAAATTGCCTTAATTTGTTTTTTGATTATAGATATGTATTTATTTAAATAAAAATGTTAACAATTATTATAATTAAAAAGAACCTTACTCTAACCCTAACTAAAGATAAAAAATTTGGCCCAGGTCCCCCGAATTTGGAAAAGTCCCCAGAAGGCTGGCCGCGTTGCCCCGCTGGATAGCGAGGCTTAAGCGTTGACCAAAAAAGAGGCCAGCCTTCTGGTGATTCGTAACTTCGACCAGGCGCTTAGATAACTCCCGGTATAAGGAGTGTGCGCCTGGTCCCCACGGCCCAAGAGTTTCAACACCAAATGGCGCAAATATGTAATCGCCACTGAGATTAGCATATTTGCGCAGCTTGGCGTCCTAAGCTGAGGCAGCACCCATCGCAACCTGACACGCGGTCACTGGAAGATGGGACGGCGCAAGGGTATCGATGCAAGTAGCATCCCATACCAGAGGCGTCCCAGTTTCCAGGGAGTGAGTGTCATTCCGTCGGGCCTCTTACCATCCTCGCGGGCTAACCCGCTCGGTTCCAGCACCGCGGGTGCTCCAGCGGTGGTAAAGGCCCGGCGGATGACATCGTTGAGTTCCGCATGACGAGGAAGGCGACAGCGCTCCTGCCGCAAGACAAGCCCTGGTGGCCGAGCTGGTCTATAGGACGACCACAGCGGCATTGAGGAGGAGCGCTACAGGGTGCGCCAAGACGAAGGGCCGTGGCATGCCTAAACGTGGCATTGTCGAGTAAAGTGCCGATGTTTTTAGAGGGTAATGCCTGTAGCCAGAGACCCGACTCCCACTCGCCAGCAGCCAGGAGGCGAGCACGCTCTGCAGAATTGGTTGATGCGCTTAAAAGGTTGTTTCGCACCAATCTGCAGAGCGGCTCGTCCCAAAGCCTCTGCGAGCAAGGATTAGCCGGGGGCTCCGACTCCGGGCAAGCCAACTGCCAAGCATTTTTGGCCTCGGTGGAGAATGCTAACTCAAAAGTCCCCAGTTTTGACAGTATCTTATTTACTAGGGACTGCGAGCTATTCACCGAGGACAAAAAGGCTGGCAGGGAAACACTCGACACTTTCCGAATGCCCAGACCACCAAATCGAATAGGCAATGATGCCTGGTCCCAGGAAGAATTTGCCAGATTAATATTCAAAACCGAACAGAGGGTATGTTTCACGGTATTGTCTAGGAGCTCTAAAAGAGCAGGATGTTTCCACAACTGACAACATCGCAAAACGTACATACATTTTTTAACAAATAAACAGTATCTAATTATGACATAAGCCATGTGGCTGTTAATTTGGAGTAGGCGGTCCGAAACATCATTAAAATTTTGAATTTTTTGGTCAACAAAATCTTGAAGGGAATCATCGAAAATTGGGGAGCCTAAAAGGTGAAGCGAGGACTTGCCGACGACTGTGATATTAGGGGCTAAAGCACTAAAAGCAGCACAAATAGCGCCAGGCGTCGGACAAGACTCAGAGATAAACAGCTCACACTTCGAGAAATTCAGCTCCAGGCCTATGGCACTGAACTCTCGAATGAGGAGCTGCAGATCCCGTAGTACTGTGCTCGCTTCGCCTCCCAGAGTCCCATCGTCAAGATACCACACGTTAAATTTGGAATTTAATTTTTCGACAATGGGGTGGATCGCGAGACTAAAAATGGCCGGCCCGAGAGGGTCGCCTTGCTGGCAGCCGACCGCCGAGTGCAGGAGGTGGCCCTTGTGTAGAAGGTTGGTGGGCTCCTTGTAGCACTGCTACAAAAATTTATACGCGGCAGGCAACTTTTTACGAATTTGATCCAACAAGGCGCCCCTATCTACCGAATTGAACGCGTTCTTAACATCTACCTTCAGCAGAACTTCCCCGCCCTCATTCTGAAGGAAAGTCCTAAGGGCATGAACGGAGGATTCGCAACCACCGATCGTGCCAAAACCGAGCTGGAGGGGCTGAAAATATTCTTTAAGATTTGGAGCTTAGAATCTACAGCAAAGTTTTGCTGTCAGGCGCCGGTAGGTGGTGCCAACAGCAATGGGCCGAATGCCTCCATCATTTTTATTTAAGGCAATTAGGTTGGCACCATACAGAGTTTCTATGACCGAACTAACAACTGAGCCTGACAGCATAAGATTCACGAGCCCCGTAATAGCATTTAATAGAATATCTCCCGCCTCACCAGCGCTGCTTAAGAGGTCCTTCAGGTGCTGCGGGGTCAGGGCATCTATGCCACCCGCCGAGCCGTTAGGGAATGAAAAAACGGTTTGACGGACAGCATTGGCAAAAACTTGCAGCGCAGGATCCGCAGCTCTAGGGGCGTCTGGTAAGCGAAGGTCTGCCGAAGGTAAAGGGTGTTTAGAACGTAGGCCGGCCAACGTCTCGGGCGTGTCGGGAGCGAAAGTGTCGCTGGAAAAAAGGATCCTGGCAGCCCCTTTAATATCACCGTCGCTTATTTTATTTTCTACATATTGAGAGATACTTGGATAATTAAAAAAGCGGTGATCATTGATGGTGATGAGGGAGGCAGGATTATAACAATTACTTTTAATGCATGAAGTCAGTGAATTTGTTGTTTCGTCTGTTTTGTCTGAGCTACAGCGACCCTCGCTCCGCGTGGGATTCTTTTTACAACGCGTTTTGTTGATTTTAAGTCGGACACCCGTTCCCAGAAAAGTTTTATGGAGTCTGAGGCTGAGGCGGTGGGAACGGGGGCCGACGAAGGGGCAGAGGCAGTAAGTACGGAGCGGTCTTTGTGCGACTTACCTATATGAATGTTCAAGCCCCTCTGTCCCTTACATAAATGAGGCTGGGGGCACCTGGGGCAACGGATCCAATTTGCCAGCGAACTCGACTGTGCGTTATTGGGAACATGAGACATGCATATAAAAGTAAACTGGGAATCTATATATACAAAAACACCTCAAAAAAATACTTAAATATATCAAAATGACAACTGCTGCCTGGATGACTTTTAAAGACTTTCCGTCTGAAGCACGTCATGCGCCAACTCCAAAGGCGCAGAGGAAAACGCTTGATTTAGGCCTTTTCACATGCGCAGCTCGGCGACCTCCTATGGCAACAGTCAAACAATAGACGCTGCTAAGGTAACGGCGTGCCGATCTGTCACAACAATACTAATGGTGTATGAAGCAAAATCACACAAACAAAACGGCCTCAACACCACTAAATATCCGATCACGCACAACAGTACCAACAACAAATAATATGCACTGCCACGGGGCGCGACTAAGCCCAGCGCCAGGAGTTAGGAAAAAGCCCCGTGGCTATTTTTAAAAATTAAATTAAAATATGCGATAGTAAACCGTGTCAACATTTTTGACACTTTTCGAGTAAAGAGATAAAGATAACATTGAGTGATCAGTAAAAACGAATATTCAGTAAAACCATTTCTAGCCTCTGATAGACTAAACAATGGTATCTATATCCAATAATAAACATCTTTTTAGATCTAAAGATTTCAAAAATATTTCATCGTGAAATGCTGTAATATGCCTGTCTGTGTCATGTAAACATCTTGTGAGACCTAAGATAAGACGATATACTAACATTGAGCGTCTAATTTGAGAATTTAAGCCAAGATATACTTCATAACATTAATCAGGTTATCTAAAGCACCGGGGTAAAAAAAAAAAACATCTTGGCGTTAATGTCACGGTTATGCTCTCGCACGAGGGCCCGGAGTCCGCCTTGACCATGATTTAGGATTTGGCAGATCAGGTAATTACAGTGGAGCGACTGCCATCTGACCTCTGTGGCACTGCTACCAGGGGAACCTGACTAGATTGGATCATGGTTACACATTCAGTCGCCTAAATGTGCAGGTTTCATCACAATGTTTTCCCTCACCGTAAGAGCATCGATAAGTATTCAACTAATGTACATAACTCAGAAAAGAGTCATTGGTACATGGCCGCATTGGGATTCAAACCCGGTACCAATCGCTTCCGAGTCGAATACCGTAACCTCCCGCTCCCATACTTATACTTAGGTATTAGATTTTCTAATTAAACCGGTTTGATTTAGCAGTCAGATTTCATTTTAAAGCTAATAATAAACGAACAAATAAAGACTTCTTGCTGAGACTTCATTTTAGGAAATTCCAAGTTAATTATTTACTGTCTGAAACCTTATCGGGGCCAAAGTAAGAAAATTTAATTTATGGAAATTCAATACTTTCAGTTCGTTATTATTTTCTGAGTTAATGCAATATTAGAATAAAGAAATTCTCAAATATCAAAGAAACTCCATTCTTTTACTATAGGTATTATAGTGCTCTTTTGAGCTTTCTGGAGAGGTTTTTCGTGGCCAAAGTATAGTGGGAGGCTTGGCTTTCTAATTAAGTCCTCATCCATGAAATTCAATATATAAAAGCAAAACCTATCTTCCAAAATATAAAAAAATAAACTTCAAAACATTGTTTCATATAAAATAGGTACTAACCAAACATTGAATTAATAGACTTACCTTGCGCTATGTAATTAGAAAGTAATGAAAGTAAGCAAAACTACCTGACCTGACCTGTGCTGGTAAAAGGGCAATTATTAAACCGCTCTGTATTTCATTGTGTATTTTGCTAAACCGTACTGTTCTTCGCAAAGCTGGATATACAGCTGCAGTCCACGCAGCATCAGTCGCTTAAACAGCTTGGCCAGGTGAGGTAGCAGTGACCGGGCAGTACGACGCTGGTACGTTGGGTGTCCTTTACTGACTTGGGCAGAACAATAACTTTCCTGTCTTGAAAGTTGCTGGGAAGTATGCCGTTTAAAGCACACCATTGAACAGATGGGATTGCGCTACAAGACAGGGTCGGGAAATTTCGTTGTACCTCTGTTATATGGGGCGTTCGCACTATGAAGGTTTCGCCGCGTACTATTTTACAGCATCTTCTATAACAGGATGATGCTCCGACTGTGATAGCAGTGTTCGAAACGAATTGCCCTTGCATGTTTTTTGTTTACTACACAGTGACAAACGAGCAGATTGCCCACCTGATGGTAAGCGGTAACTGTCGCCCATAACATCTACGCTTCATACATTCATGTGTTGACGCGTTTTGAAGCGTCCCAACTATAAGATGTGGTAAGTATCTGGCACACCGGCTCCGTGGTGCTAAGCATTCAGCAGCATCTGGTACAGTTGATGCAGGTTTGGTCTTCTGTTCGCCGGGCTTGTAAGTGAGTTTCTCCAAGGCGCGGTGGAAATCTCTCTTAGCAGCCAAAATATCGATTTTGACAGTTGAAGTTGCTCTAATTCATAATAGTTTAACCTTTTAATGAGCTAATGTTACGCAACGATGATAAATAAAGCACAAGGATAAACTCTTTCATTAATTTTGGACTTTATACCAATTATAACATAAGTTAGAAGAAGCCTTATTGTGCATTAAGGAGGTGTTAAGTGAGGTGGAGGTGAGAATGTTCCCGTTGGTTGCGCCATTATCAAGTCTATAACAAAACAATGTCATACCTACTAACATACAGACCCAGTTAAGTATGCTGCGTTTTATAATAACAGGCTGAGATATATGTATTTAAGTGTATGCCTATGAACGGCTAGTTGTTTATTAATGTAGTTTCCTTCACGAGAAGATGGGGAAAAGGTGTCATATCTGACAGAGGTCTAAATTATTTATTCAAAACCGGCATCGGTTCAATTACTAGGTAACGACAGTTGCCGGAAAAAGGCTACGTAAAGCCTGACCCGGAATATATGAGGTGGCGATATTGCGTATTTTTGGCGTGAAACGTCTCTAAAATCATACTGAAACATTATGAGTACCAAGTCAAAAAACTCAACAGAAACGAAAAGGTGTATAACGTTATCTATTGGTCGTAGAAACATGAATGAAATGTCATTGTTTAGCGTATATAGTCAGCTCGAGCACAACTACCTCTGTCACCGACCCCGCGTAGACATTTCACGTTAAAACTAACGGCCGTGTGGTTCGACTGTAGGGTCTTGCCCTGAAGCTGTACTTACTGTTATTAGGACTCCTGTTCAAATAACTGTTCAGCACGTTGACACTTTTATTGTCTTGTCCATTTTTAAACATATAATTGGTATATTCTTGGGTTTGGCCCAGGTTTGGTTTCAGGCTCTGATTGCTCATCATCTTTGCCTGGAAAATTAGTTAATACTGTAAATTCTGACTACGTTGTAATTACGTTCTACAAATATTTTGAATCGAATCGAACTTCGGTTAGAGTATTTTCTTTTGGGGAAATGATCTCTCGTTTCCTAAATATCCAATTGGTAACAGTAATGAGGGTTTTTGGACAAATACAAGGGTATTGGGGTGTGTGTCTGGATTCTTACCGTTGTATCTTCTTGTTTTCCTTTGCTTATGAATCCAAGTAGGCCCCCATGCCACGGGGGTCATTTTTCCATCACGTTAGAAGGTTTCTTTCGTGGCAAATATTTGATTTAGTATTTAAAATATCACATTTTCCAAATTAACGTTAATCTTTTATGATTTTATTCTTTATAATAATATGTCATATGTTGTCATGCGGACACAGTTCATAGTCGGCGGAGATTTTAATCTTTTTTGTGCTCCCCTTATTCTAGATAATTGCTGGATCCAATTCTTCATCATGTCTTCATGGATTATATCCTTGGCTGCTAAACACAAGGTCGTCCGAAAATAAATATCGACCACTTTGGAAACTGGCTGGTCGACTATGAGTACCATCAAGACTTTATCTTCTTTTGTGCCAAATGCGTTCTCGAACGTGTTTAAGTGAAGACCCGAGCCTTCGTTAGAGAGTGCAGCGGATGAGTGGGGAGAGTTCTCCTAGCCTTCGAACTAGAAGGTGGATCAGTATAATAGCTAGAAGAAGCTATCTTCAGAAACCAAAAATTAAATACCAGTTGACCGGTCAAATTATGCACGTGACTGCATAAAAGTTTATCCTCGAAGTTTTCTAAATTAAATAGTCTGTCGAGTCAATCTGCAACCTGTACTTTTCGGCCAACAGTGAACCCAGTGATCCAGCCCGGGCATAAGTTGTGTGGAGTGGACTTTCGTAAAAACTTTCGTACTTTTAACATTTTAAATTCTTTTTATAAATTTCTTGTTTTGTAGATTGTAGTTTCTGGACTGATTGTACATAAACCCATTACCCTGATATTCGTTGTTTTCCTTATTAACTGAGCCTGGCACTGTCCGTAGGACAGTGTTACGTTACACGACTCAGCCACACCTGTTTTTTTTTAGAACTTATTTCTTAACAGCAAGTAACAGCAGCTCCTTTTCGCCACTCTTTATAGAAAGGGGAAGTTATTGCTATAATCTTGACGCTTGGCAGGCGGGTTGGAAATGCAGTGTTGTAAATACGACAATGGAAAACGCTGCGGCCCATTTTCTAGCCAACGAAGAATCTAGATCTTTTTGTCTCGAAACATTAGTCACCCTTATACGACACCCACGAGTGTAAGGGGTTGATGGTATTCTGCTCTGCGGGACACCACATGGCCGAGACCTCATATCTTTACATTGAAATATTATCCAACGTACCGAACCGATTTTCGAGAACCGAGTACAATAATGTAATAATACTACATGATATTTATAGGGGTTTTTATATTAACTAAAAATTAATTAGAATTGTTGACGCTAACAAAGTATACTTCTTATTACAAAGTGACATGCTTTTAGGCAAATAATTCCAAGTGAGCAATCTCGAATTTCATACCTCAACTTACCTTTGCAGAAATGCTAGTTTGCAATAAAACCTTGGAGGGGTCCCAGCTATAATTCAACAGTTTCAAACTGTCCAAAGACATCTGTGCGCAGTTTTCTCTCATACGTGCCTTTGTGACGTGCTTTACGCGTGCCAACTGAGTTGGGATATTGCATAACCCTTAATATACGAAGGTACAAAGTAAACACAGAAGTGACCCTCGAGTATAGGTATGTTACGTATGTTGCAAATTAATTTACAGTTTTTTATGGTCTTCCTTAAATTTATTGCTTTATAATAATAGTCAACATTCAGCAACTATCAACATTGAGGCGGCGATCGAGCGGAATAAAGGCTCTAAAGTCTTTGCGAGAGATCTGTCGATTGGACAGAGCCAGTTGACAAGACTGAAAACGGATGACGGCAGAGTTGTTTCGACCAAGTCCGAGGTTTTGAGGGAAGTCGAGAGGTTCTATGGACAGTTATACACGACAACACGGGCACCTGTTACCAGTATGGCAAAAGACCCCAGAGCCAAGTTGACCCGACACTACACCGAAGATATCCCGGACATCAGCCTGTACGAGATTAGTATGGCTCTCAAACAGCTCAAGAACAACAAGGCGCCGGGTGATGATGGAATTACGGCTGAGCTTCTGAAAGCTGGTGGCAAACCTGTGCTTAAGACCCTTCAGAAGCTGTTCAATTCCGTCATCCTCGAGGGAAAAACGCCGGAAACATGGCACAGAAGTATAGTGATATTGTTCTTCAAGAAAGGTGATAAGGCTCTCTTGAAGAACTTCAGACCAATATCGCTGCTGACCCATGTGTATAAGCTGTTTTCGAGAGTCATTACGAATCGTCTCGCACGCAGGTTTGATGACTTCCAGCCTCCCGAACAAGCCGGATTCCGAAAAGGTTTTAGTACCATAGACCACATTCATACGCTGCGGCAGGTTATACAGAAAACCGAAGAGTATAACCGGCCATTATGCTTGGCGTTTGTGGACTATGAGAAAGCCTTCGATTCGATCGAAACTTGGGCGGTGCTCCAGTCTCTACAGCGGTGCCAAATTGACTATCGATATATCGAAGCACTGAAGGGTTTGTACGAAAACGCCACTATGTCAGTTCGTCTCCAGGATAAGACCACAGAACCTATCCAGCTGCAGCGGGGTGTTAGACAAGGTGATGTCATATCACCGAAGTTGTTCACTGCTGCACTGGAGGATATCTTTAGGCTTATGGACTGGGACGGACTTGGCATCAATATTAACGGCGAGTACCTTACTCACCTCAGATTTGCTGACGATATCGTAGTCATGGCTGAAACCCTGGAAGACTTGGGCAAAATGCTCGATGACCTCTGTAGTGCCTCTCAACAAGTAGGTCTTAAAATGAACATGGACAAGACGAAAATTATGTCGAATGTCCATGTTGTGCCTACTCCAGTGACCGTTGGAGGCATTCCACTTGAAGTTGTTGACGACTATTCATACCTAGGACAAATAGTTCAGTTAGGTAGGTCCAACTTCGAGAAAGAGGTCAATCGACGAATCCGACTCGGTTGGGCAGCATTCGGGAAGCTACGCCATATATTTTCGTCCCAATTACCGCAGTGTCTCAAAACGAAGGTCTTTGACCAATGTGTGTTGCCAGTGATGACATACGGAACCGAAACGTGGCCGCTCACTGTGGGCCTTATAAGAAAGCTCACTGTTACCCAAAGGGCAATGGAAAGAGCTATGCTCGGAGTCTCTTTGCGCGATCGAATCAGAAATGAGGAGATCCGCAAGCGAACCAAGGTCACCGACATAGCTCTAAAGATTGCCAGACTGAAGTGGCAGTGGGCAGGGCACATAGCTCGAAGAACAGATGGCCGATGGGGCAGTAAAGTTCTCGAGTGGCGGCCACGTGCCGGAAGACGCAGCGTGGGTAGGCCTTCCACAAGGTGGACTGATGACCTGGTAAGGATCGCAGGTACCAGCTGGATGCGAAAAGCACAGGACCGGCCTTTGTGGAGATCTCTGGGGGAGGCCTATGCCCAGCAGTGGGCGTCTTCTGGCTGATATGATGATGATGATGATGATGATGAATAATAGTGACTTCAGGTACTTTCATACAAATGAAATTATAAATGTAAGGCAACAAAAATGTGATTGCCTTTTATCAAAAGTAGAGCGTACCTTGAGAACAGGGATTCTGTACACTCTGCGGTTGGTAAGGCGCTCAAAGTCTGGGGAGGTGAGAGTGACGCTATGTATTGTGAGTCTTAACAAAAATAGTTGACGGACTCTTAAAACTTTAGATTCTCGATAGAGATTATCGGTGGGACCTACCTATGTGGTTTGCAGAGCATCACTTTAAATACGGAGCGCTGAGCTCTATCCAAAATGAGCAAGGTCGCTTTAACAACCCCACCCCAAACTCTGATGCAGTATAAATGGCGGATTGGCAAAGGGCTTATGAAGGACAACCTTTCGTCAATTCCTAAGTATTTTATTTGTAATGTTAGATTCCTAAGTATTTTACGCTTGTTTTCCGGATTAATTGTGGGCAATTACAGTATTTGGTATTTCATGATTTAGTTGACAAGAATGAAGTTTCAGGTTCAAAGAAGGCAGAGGTTGAGTGGCGCTGGTAGCGCTTTACATAAGTAAAGCGATGTATTGGGTCTTTACTGTATTTAGAGAAAATAATTTTTCCAGCTACCATAAATTTATATTGGGTATGCCGTTTTCGGTTTTCTCTTGTACTTGTTTCCAAGACGAACCACGGAAGATGACAGCTGTGTCGTCGGCATAGCAGATCATTTCAGCTCTGTCCAGCGGGATATCTACTATATCACTGATAAAAACTGAGTACATGGTCCCAAGATACTGCCCTGGGGAACACCAAAGTCAATGGAAAAATGTCGCTATTGTAAGAACTAACTCTTAGATGTTGGATATGATTGGAAAGGTAGTTCCGGAACATTCATTTATTACTTATCTGTTACAAAGATTGTTGAGTTTTTCAAGTAGACTGGGAATCGACAAGGTGTCAAATGCTTTAGCAAGATTTAGAAACACAAGAGCAATGATTTGAGTCCAGTGCACTATGCACTAAATCACTATGGAGCTTAATAGCGTCTTCTGTGGATTTGCCAAATCGGAAATCACTCTGTCTATGAGGTTGTACTTGTCGAGATACCGATTTTGCCTTTTATTTACTATTTTTTCTAGCAGTTTGGAGAAAATTATTAGGAGGGATATTGGACGATAATTAGCAGGAGTATCAAGTTTCAGATCACTAAGATTCGAGAAAAGAGACTGGATCTGAATATATTTTTGTAGCCTCATTGGGATTGTTTTCCCAATTTGATTTTCATAATTAATTGTTTTTGATGGGTTGAGTCCAGAAAATATGACCTTCAGGTTGCACCTGGCCAGGCCCTGCCCGGCCCTGATCGGTAGCGCCGGATCGGCCCGCGCGTAGGTATAAGGTGCGTCGCGCCTATTTTATATAACGGTAATCGAAAAACTAATTTCACATTTGTCTTCTTTAGCACTTTACCATTACACAGTGTCTGTATTACTTATATCAGTTTGTGAAGCATGTCTAACAATAATCGTCATGTGACGGAGATGACAAAGATTGTGCCCTATGTAAATGTATAATTAGAATATAAAACAGCCTCCACAATTATAAAAAAAGAGATTCGTCGTCATAAAACGGAACAAAACTAGTTTCCTTTTGAATTAGGACATTGGTAAGCACAAAATTATCTCTGGGATTTCAGCTGAAAAGTTCCACATCCATGAGCTTCATAGCCGCAATAAATAACAAAAGATAATGCGACATTGCTGTCTGTACGAATCTATAAATTACTGATAACCCATACCTACATTCGGTGCCGCTCAGGTGACTGGCTCTGATATCCTTCGTTCTTGAACAGAGACAAATCCAGGTTAACAAAATACCCAGATATATTTTCGGAGATTATAATGTTTATTTCGATAAAGTTTCGCACCGTAGCATATGCTGAAAAAACACTGAATTTGGAAACGCTTAGTTTCCAGCCCAATATTTAAATGAATTAATTTAAAAACAGAACCTAACTTTAGCTATTCTACATGACAAAAGTAGTTAAAAGGAGAAACAGATATAATAACAACTAAGCATTTATGTATTATCATATCATCATATCAGCTGATACGCCCACTGCTAGGCATAGGCTTCACCAAAGGTGACCTTAGGTACATAATTTAAATTTGATAAAAGTCACCAAGAGTTCTTCAAGAAAGGGGTAAAAGGTTTTTACGGGGTCGGCAATACGTGGGCGCTGCCCTTGTTATTGCAAACGTCTAAAGGCTGCGGTGACTGTTTACCATCAGACAGGCCGTAAGCTTGTTTGCACATTACTGGTACAAAAAAAACAAAATACTTGCAAAGACACAGATTGTAATACTTGTAACAATTTTCCAAAATATGCTCACATTCTTACAGCTAGCACCCTGGATTCAGCCACGTGACCGCTCTCCCCTTATTCCGGATCGCTCCGTAGGGAGGGAGGGACGAGGACACATCGCTAAGGAATATGTGCTGTAACTGAAATCGAATGTTCCCCTTTTGTCAGATACGTAATTTTGTTTTGATAGAAAATATTCGGAGAAAGCGCAGAGCGCGGATCGCGAATTTCACAAAACACTCCACCATATCATAATGTTTGTCTTAAACGGCGACGCTGTTGTGGAATAGATTCGTAGGTTTGATATTTTTATGTTTCGGGAGACGGGTATAATTTTGGATCGCCATTGTTGTGCAGTTGATGGCTACAACTTTGTTGACTTTTCTTATGTAATTTTCTAAAATATGATTTTTTCTAAATACATGAGTAGGGAAATTCGTTTCGATTTGCACGTTGCCTGCAATATATAGATATTCTTTTATATTTTAGTTATATATTTTTGCACATAGGTAATTAGTATTTAGTTTTATGTGTCTCTAATGGAAATATTGTTTCCGTACCTACTTATTTGTTTAAATTAATTCGGTTTGTTTTAATGGAAAAGATAAATAATATGTACTATTCACAATACTTTCTAGCGTTCCTAGTCCTAATACAACAGATATAAATCATGAACTGAGAATGGGAATCTCTCTTAAGTATTATAACCATACTTATTCACAAATTCATAATTGGAAATTGGTTATGCAACAAGAATAGCTATTATCATTGGCAACTGGTTGAGTTGCAAGATTATTTAATCCTTTTTCGTAACTAGCTGGCTGGTTGCCATGGCGGCCGGAGGGATAAAATTGGCGAAGCCCGTATATCAAACTCTATGCCTTTCCTACTGCCCACCAAGATGCTGCCCTGTCGGCAATCCGGCCGCGCAATAGGGATGATGACTGATTCTGAAATGTGAAAATGTAAAAAATATAAATATGATTTTAAAAATGTAACAAAAACTGAAAACGAAATTAAAATTGGTTTAAAACATTGGACTTTTATAATTTTGAAGATTATTACCGATTGTCTTCTCACAAATCGCCATTTACGTGTATTTTAAATGTCGATGCTCACGATTAACTATCGCTCGCTCTGTCTTATTAGGAATTTGAAACGTTCATGTCTATCTAAAAGTTTAACTCAATGATGATTGTACCTATTTGTATTAGCAATTTGACGAAAAAATATATATTTTTTTAATATTATTTTTTTGTCTAATATTATCTTTCCAGCCTTTATGGAGCGGTGGTTTGGCTATTTACATGCGATACCTACCATTCGATCCGCACAACCCGTTTGGGAAAGCCAGTTTACCAAAGCCTTATTTGACTATCAACATAGAACCACGCGCAACTGAGGATGGCTTGGGCCCAAGATGGTGGTAGGGCCCCATATCCTGCTATGAATATTACAATACCAAAACATCTTTCTCGGTAAAAACAAAATAAAAGGACTTTTCAAGACTTAACACCGAAGTCAGACAAAGGCTCAGAAATGAGGTTTTTTGCTCATTAAAAATAATGCCTAAGTAATGAATTCAATCCATTTTGGCCGCGCGAAACGATGTAACTCGCAAGTCATGTCGCAAAAACAGTAATAATTACACGATGCCAAGTTTAATTTGCTTCGTCTTGTCTTTGTCGTAATAAAAGCCAAAAACAAACGTCGCCTCATTAATTGTACTGAGCCGGTTGGTATAACAGCACCGGGCAGTGGCTACAGGAATTCGGAGATGTGGACTAATAAATACGAATAAGTCGTATATTTAAAACATCTACTATTGTTTATGATTGATAGCCAATTAACTACCCATTTCGGAACACAACTATTCAAGCATTCTTGCTTAGCAGCTACCGTGAGGACGAATTTCCATGATCGAATATTTGGTTGCCAGTGATTATCATGCTCTAAAACCATAACCAGTTCGATAAGACAAAAAATGTGAATAATACGCATCAGTGTAGTGTGTCGTAACTTAAAAGTGAGTTCGAGTTCCGGTAGTAGCAGAAAACTTTTGAGAAAGCGGGTAGATCGGCTTCGGTCGCTTTATCGCTAACCACCACCTTTCAGCGCACGCAGCTATCCAGTCGCCCATGACAATGATTCATGCAACTGTGTCAAAATATCGGGCTACTCGTCAATAAAGGTACGTGATAGGTAACACGAAACATACTATTAAAATGTGTGATAATAACCGCGATAGTTTAAAACATAATGTTCCATACATGTCGAAAAGGCAAAAGAATATGTCAGGTTTGAGATTCACGGCACTTGATAAACTGAGTATGTAAGTAATTGAGACTGTTTCCAGTATCCTGATCACTGACTTTCTACCCTCCGACTACCAAGTACATTATAAAGAATCGTCGAGGTAGACTAAACCCTTCAGAGTAACGAGCACCGCACACCGAATTTACTCCACTTAATTGCGTCGCACCGAAATATTCGACTTGATGAATTTGACAACACTCAGTTATTCGTGACCCCTATTTTTTGTCTTACTCCTTTCCTCTCCTGGTGGGAATATTCGCGGTGTCCTCGACACTGTTACTCTATTTACTCGCGGTCATCATCATCTTGGCGTTAATGTCCCGGTTGTGCTCTCGAGAACGAGAGCCCGGGGTCCGCCTTTTGACCATGATCCAGGATTTGGCAGGTCAAGTAATTACAGTGGAGCGACTGCCATCTGACCTCCATGACCCTGTTACCAGGGGAACCTGACCAGATTGGATCATGGTTACACATACAGTCGCCTGAATGTGCAGGTTTCATCACGATGTTTTCCCTCACCGTAAGAGCATCGGTTAGTATTCAACTAATGTACATAACTCAGAAAACAGTCATTGGTACATGGCCGGAGCGGGATTCGAACCCGGGACCTCTGGCTTACGAGTCGGATACTGTAACCGCTCGGCCACCGACGCCCCACTCGCGGTACTCTGTCGTAAATATACTCACTGTTTGGTGTACATATTCGTAACCATATATTCCAATCCATAGTAAATAAGAAAGTCTGATCCAAAGTGACAACAAATAAAAAGCCTAATTAAAATTCATTGTGTGGTTTAGAATCAAATTAAACAGGTACGTAAACAAATATACAACTTTAATGACGATCGAATACACAGTCTAGTTGATGGTACATAAAGTTCTGTAATACGTCTGGTTAACAATACGTTAAATCAGAATAAAATAATAAAGTTTTACAGGAGCAACGATTAAAATAATTATTGTTGAATTACGTTTTAGTTTGAGAGCATCGGTGGCCTAGTAGTTAAGGTATCCGACTCGTTAGTAAGAGGTACCACGTTCGAATCCCACAGCCGCTATGTGTCATTTACTTTATTATGAGTTATGTTCATTAGTTGAATACTGACCGATGCTGTTACGGTTAGGGAAAACATCGTGATGAAACCTGCACTTTCAGGCGACTGAATATGTGACCATATCCCATTTGGTCAGGTTTCCTTGGTAGCGGCACTGAGGTCAGATGTCAATAAATACCTCATCAGCCAAATCCTGGATCATGGTCAAGGCGGACTCCAGGCCCTCGTGCGCGAGAGTACAACCGTTACATTAACGCCAAGATGATATTTTATTTTTGTAAATAAACGTAGGTGACATTATTTTACACCATTTTCCTTATGCGATAGCTATATATACGTCAATCCATAATCGTGATTGGTGACCAAAACGTTGGCTATCTAAAGCCTAAAGATAATTTATCATGAAAACATACATCAAAAATATCTACACACCAAATTATTTATGCGATTTTATTACAAATGTTCTCTTGGAGAAATTGATAAACTTTCTATTTGCATGATATTTTATTGAATGAAGACGACTAATGATTGAGACATATATTACAACCAGAAACAAGAAGCATTTTTTTATGAGGATTTACAAAATCCCCGCCTTCCAAGATAATGCAATGCCCTCTCTACTAAGAGGAGCTGGAGTGGCTGGACTAGCAGTGTTTGAAGGAAGTATGTTATCGTACGAAACAATTGAAGATGTGAGCGCATTCACGAGATTTGGATGCATCTATCGCTATCAAAGCGAATGAAATGTAGACGTGATCAAGAAACAAATATATATGCTTGTAGTTTGTCAGATTTTTGTTAAAGTAAATCGTTTCAATGTTACGCAGAAATTAAAATGTTCCATCTTAAAGATAGCATAGATATTTGTTTCTGGATCACGTCTACAACATTTCATCGACTTTGATAGCGTAATATTGAAAATATTATTAAACTACGCTTATATAGAGCGTGCTGGAGCGCGCTCGGTGGACACAAGCCTGAAGTACATGAACGGTTTTACTTTTTTATATGAAATTTAGAGTTTTAACTACCAAACCATATGGTGTTATGGAAAAACGAGGAATGCCACCAACGTTACAATACTAATCAGGGCCTCGTAAATTAGAACCCAGCTTGTTCCAAACTGGATACTAAGCATTTCCAACCGCACTGCGAATGCCACCGCGTAATTTCCCCTCGAGGGGAACCAAATAACTCACCTTAATTCGACTAACTTAGCTGTGATTAAAAATATGCGGTCCCAGAATTCACCGGCCTATTTCTGCGACAAAGGTACGCTGGATAAATCTATTTAATCTCTAAATTTAAAATTGGGTATGTATGCCTTTTGAATGATACGGGCCTTTTATTTCAGACGATGCTGAGGTCTTCTCAAGCCAAGTTAAAATTTCCCTAGATTTAGGGCGGGTTGCAACAAATTCTTAAACGCATTTAAGCTTAAACAAAAAACATAATACAAAAAATTTTTAATCGTGTTTAAGAATTTGGTGCAAGCGGGGCTGAATTACATATATAAATGTCGAAAAACAAAAATCTTATTTAATAAATTCACAGACAAAAACCAACGTACTGCTAAGTCCATTCATACCTACTATATTATCTACATCCATATCATAGTAAAAAAAAGCTGAGAAACCCAGTTCAAAGTCAGAGCGAGTTACTAGTTAAAACGAAAAGTCACAGAGCATTTACTTTTACTTTAGACAGTTTGGTAATTACCAAGCGTGCATATTACGGCAATGCCCGAATCCTTCCAGAAATCGTTGCATGCGTTTATAATAAAGTTTAATAACATTTTTGGAAGAGCGAGACCTCCTGACACAGATATTAATCCTACATAAGGTCTCAACCAATGTAACTAGCACCTGAGTCTCAATTAAAAGTTAAAATAATATAAATATTGTTGATTACTGTGGAAGAAGCGAGAATGGTTTGTCAAGACTCTAGCAAGTGGCACAATGTGATCTACGCCTACTTCTATCTTATGCAATTTTAGGAAGCGGGTAACTTGATGGATACATTTTTTATACTACGCAGTCAAACGAGTAGACAGCTCACGTGATGGTAAGCGGTACTGTCGCCCATAACATCTACGATTCATGCATTTAGGTTAGGCAACAAAACGTGTTGTCACTCTGGGGACTAAGATGAAATGTCTCATACCTGTAATTGAATGTAATAGTCACCGCCCATAGATGGACATCCACAAAACCGGGGGCGTCGCGAATGCATCGCCGATCTTTGAGATAGATGTAGACTTATTTCTTGAAAGTGTCAGTATTAACAACGAAAGCGTCATTGTTTTAAAGCTAGTTACTATGGTTGGAACCAGGGGATCGAGAAAAACTAAGAGATGGGAATTTATAAAAATATTAAATGAAATTTTTGGAAATTATTGTTCAACTATGCTATCTACTGACTAATCTACGACTTGCCTAACCTTGCGAGTAGCAGTCCCAGTTAATGTTGGACTACGGGCTGTTTTCAATTCATCATATCAGCCGAGAGACGCCCACTGCTGGGCATTTTCACAAAGGCTGGTCCTGTGCTTTTCGCATCCAGCTGGTACCTGGGAACTTTACTAGGTCGGCGGTCCACCTTGTGGGAGGCCTACCTACTCAATTAATGAGATGTAAATTAATCTTATTATGATTCCTATCTCGGGTTATTAATATTGGTTCTTAATATTAAGTGCACGTAATGACTACGTACATGCAGGCAGCGATCTCAGCAGCGCCGAATGTGGAATGCGTAACAAGCTGATGATGTAGTTTGTTAGAAGTATTAGCATAGCTGGCTGTGTGGCGTCTGGTAGAATGCAATTACAGTAAGTACCAATAGCACGAACTACCGCATTTGGGTGATTCTTTCGGTGAGTTTGGAATCTGGCAAATAAGTAACACTTTTTGTAAACGACTGTTTGAAATCACCCCGCATACTAGAAATGGTCCTATTTAGAACTGGCCTAACGAAGAAGTGGTTGAACCCAGAACTAGTCTTATATAGAAAGGGACAACTAAAGAAGTGGTCCTTAAACGTCAAAAAGCCAGCATTCTATCTCAACGTATAATGTCCGTTTCTAGAAATAGGTACAACATTTGAGAATGGATTATTATTTTCCATTCAAAAATAATAATAATCCATTCCCCAAAATAGTCAAATTACAGTAAACTTTCTCTATAGTACGCAATAAATCCAAGACACCGTACACCCGAGTAGGTACGAAATATAAAACGGAGATATCCAAAAGCGGCGAAATCTCGTCACAAATTTTAATTAGCCCCGAGATTAATCTCAAGATCTTCCGATTCGCTCCCCGTCTCTCGAGACATTAAAATGACCCTCCCTCCCACGAGCGGATCATAAACTTATTTAACATCATTAATAATAATAAACTCATTAGGGGAATTGTTCACCTAAGCATTTAAATTACAAACATTAGCGAACAAACGGCGCCGTTACAAACAATTCGCCACATTTCATTTTACATCGCGAGGTTAAATGCATAGAAACGCTCAGATGTTAGACTTTGTGGTGCCCTAGGTCTGGTTATTACTTCTAAGGGTATGATTATTATCATTGTCACAACGCTTACCGTATCTACATCCCTTATCGACCTAGGAATGTTTCCTATTCTGCATAACATGAATGGTGACATGTACATGATTAAATTTGATTAGCTAATTTTAAGCCTGACGTACGTGGTTTGTGCACGTTCTTGTCGCGAACATTTTGCGTTCTGTACATGCTAATGAATTACTTTGCCTGTTATTTGCTATGTATTTCTTGTGTACAATAAACTGTTAAATAAATAATAAATAAATAAAATGAATAAAAAAAATTCTGGCATTAATGTCCCGGTTGTGATATCTTGAACGAGGGCCCGGGGTCTGCATTGACCGTAATCTAGGATTGGGCAGATTAGATAATTACATGGAGCGACTTCCATCTGACCTCTGTGACCCTACTACCAGGGGGCCTGACCCGTGTGTGACGTTACACATTCTGTCGTCGGAATGTGCACGTTTAATCATGATATTTTGCCACACCGTAAGAGCATCGGTAAGCATTTATTGTACATAACTCAGAAAAGAGTCCTTGGCACATGGCCGCAGTGGGATTCAAACCCGGTACCTCTTGCTTACGAGTCGGATGTCATCACCACTCCCCTACTAATGACAAATAGCATATTAATACAAAACTCCGAACAGCAAACGCGCATCAACCGCTTAGTCACTGCATACGCAATGTCCACGCAACTAGGGTGTCATCTCATTTCGTTTCACGCCTCGCTGCTCAAAGTTGTTAAGTCGCTACACGTACGCTATTTAGCCCTGCTTAAAGACAAATTTCAAAATCAAAGAACATGGGCTAAGAATATGCCCCGCAAAGAGCGGCATTTCCCAGAACTATCTCCGCCACTCAGTAATCGTGAGAGCCCAGTAGCGTCCCTATTCCCAACAACTGCGTTGCCATTATGTCCGTTTTTAACGCGATGCAACAATTTACATCTTATTTATGGCGTTTTAACGATGCCGGCTGTAATAAGGGCCCGGGTTCCGCCGCCTGGGGCCCTTTTCTCTAACTCAGGGTAGAACTGTCTCATGAATGTACAGTAATTTCTGGCGTAATTGCTTGCACTACAGGCCACTTTTAGAACGTTCGCCTCCATTGCTCGGTGAAAGTGACAAAGGATCAGGAGGCACGGCAGTGTCCCCCGCCAAGTCGAGCAGACAAGAACGGCCGTACACCCTTTTCTCAAAGCATTTTAACGCATTTTCGAGCTCTTTATATCTTTTTTAGGTACTGACACATAGCCTGAATAATGTAGATAGCGAATATTCCTAATTACAAGTTTCTACCTTTAATAGTTTTTAAAATTTCGTTTATCGAAGTTTCAATATTTCGCCACTCACTCGCTCACAGTCTGACTCATGGATCATCAAGAATATAGACCTCTTTTAGATAACTTTGAAAGTTGAAATTTAACATGGAGATAGATAATTGGGAGATTATAAAGGAAAAAGTCTGAAACCAATGAAAACAACAGTTTGTATGGAAGTCTGTCTTTACACATTTATACCTGATACAGGCTTATGGTTAGATATGAACATGTACCTGTTTTACTGTTTTTCAAAATTTTACCCCTAAGGGGGTAAAATAGGGGTTGACAGTTTGTCATTTTCGATATGAAATTACGTATTTAAAGACTATGAGATATTAGAGATGTACTTCTTTTCAGTCAATATATACCTATAATGTTGCTCATTAACTTAAGTATTGTTATTTACTCAGTATATTCAAAAGAGAACTACAATGCATATTGCAGAATTATTATAAAAAGTGCAGTCAGACTTGGTTTCACCCTATATCTCATATATTTTTATGAGAGTCACGAGACTTGGCGAATTTTTACATAAAAATGTTTTTGACGGTATTTCTTTCTCTGCAGAAAAGTGCGCTTTGTTCTTTCGCAGCCGGCTCTAATGCAAAGCAAGCGCAGCGTTTGCAAACACTTTTATCTGCATTGTGTTAATTATGGTGTAATTTATTTCCGACTTCAAACGAACCGGTGTTGCTTTGTCTACTGTCAATTTTGCATTATTCTTTTTAATAAAAGGGGTATTGAAATATTTATTAAATTCTTTAAATATGTTTTTAAAAAACACTTCTATCTTCCAACAGGACCAAATCTGTTTATAACGAATAAGCGATTCCAACTCACACATTTGAAAATTTTATGGCGTGGGTCTTGTCTGAAGGTACCTACTACCTATGTATTTTGACAATACTTTTCGATAGCCTGGCTTTTAGAATGCCGTGGCATGTTATATGCCAGCACGAACTCTAATCCCTATGAATACGAAATAGGCCTACGTCGAAAGAACTGTAAAATTACTTAATGTGTTGTAATGGGTGTAAGGGCGAGCTAATATCCGGAAAGCATCCTGAGAAATGCATTTTGCCAAGACCACACAATCTACATAACCATAAGCACTACTTCTTCGAACGACAGCGTCACTTATCATCCCCCGTAGCCGGGTAAGTGTTTTCAAGTGTTATGCGACTATAACGAGCTAAGTTCCCCAAGAATGGCAATGTGTGGAACTTGCCGGACGATTACCAGACCACTGGGCCATGGTAATGGAATAAACTCGACCTAAATAGTTGTTTACTATTATCAGGGTTGTAACGCATTTGGACCTCATTCCGAGCTGATATTATGTTCAATTAGATGTTATAGTATGTTGACCGTAAATAATGCACATCAACCTTATTTACGGGAGCACTGTGTCTCTGCCGCACACACGTGAATAAATCATTATAATCTTGGCGTTAATGTTCCGGTTGTACTCTCGCGCACGAGGACCCGGGGTCCGCCTTGACAAAGATCCCGGATTTAACAGATCAGGTAATTACAGCAGAACGACTGCCATGTGACGTTCGTGACCTATGGTTATATACATATTCAGACGGCTGAATGTGCAAGTCTCATCACGATTTTTTCCCTCACCGTAAGGGCATCGGTTAGTATTCAAGTAATGTACATAACTCAGAAAAGAGTCAATGGTACATGGCAGCCGGCGGATTTGAACCCGGTCCCTCTCGCTTACGAGTCGGATACCTTAACCATTCGGCCACCGACGCTACACGCCTGTAAATAAATACGATGCTGAAACTAGTCGATGTGCATTATTTGATACTTATTTCATACTTTTACTTACACATCACAGTAAATTTCGGAATTTGAAAGGATAGGTAACTTACCTGCTTACCATCAGGCACCTTATTGGTATAAAAAAAATTGCCGGCATTAGATACCTTTATCATCTTAGTCCAGTCTGGATTTTGTTACAGAGCATATATTTTTTTATATCATACTATGGGCAAACAGGCAAGCGGGCCACCTGATAGAAAGTGGTCACCACTGCCTATAGACATTATCAACACCAAGAGTATCGCCAATGCTTTGCCCACCTCTATAACACGTTGCTCTGGCAGCAAAAAGGAAAATGCCCCTGCACTGCCAAAGCCACGGTGCCCCAAATCCCCAAAATTACTCACCGGCAAAAACAAATACTATTTATAAGAGTATTGTTTAGCTGCGGTATTCTGTAAGGTGGAGGTCCTTCTCCAGTCGGGCGGCTCCAATTCGAACGGGATACCCCACTATGCCCTACCTCTCTTAAACATCGAATGTGTTTAGAGCGACAGTCACCGCTTTCCATCAGGTAGACTGCCTCCTCGTTTGTCACAGAGAGATTCACCATTTCCACAAATGCGCCATAATCCTCGACCTATTAGGGGCTTTCGCCTACGCACCAGTCGTCTCCCGTACCCCAATACAGAGTTAAATCCAAACAGCTTTTCTATCGCAGGCCCGTCACCTCTCGCCTCTGCTTGGATCAGAGGCTTATGCCCCTTGTAAACGCAACGCCTCCCAATTGGTACGGAGATAAAGTTTTCAATTGAATCCCCCTCTTGCCAATTGTTATATATCCCCAATATCGAAATCTCTATCCTCCTCGCAGACATATTGCTTTTGTTTGATATTGATAAAGTGCCATTGTTATTCAATTTTATAATCTGGATCCGCGAGTAACTTTGATACATTCGACCCGATATTGCGCGGCTTGTAAGATTTATACCGTTTCCAATATCCCTTTATATATTACCGTTCAAAAAGAATATTCAAGCTCTTTCTTGCGTTTACAGACGAACGTCGTCTTATTTTTAGAGTTCCTTACATTCTTTCGTACAGCTAAGATAGCTAAAAAGAGGTCGGCCTGGGGTATGGTGAGCAGTTACAAAACATATGGATGGAATTCAAAAGATATCACCATACGACCTTTCCACCAGGATTTGGATACCATAGGTAACTAAACAAGTAAGTAAGTAAAAATATCATCTTAGCATTATTGCCCCGGTTGTGCTCACGAGGGCCAGGGTCCGCCTTGACCATGATCCAGGATTTTGCAGAAGAAATAATTACAGTGGAGCGACTGCCATCTGACCTCCGTGACCGTGCTTATAGGAGAACCTGACCATATTGGATAATGGTAACGCATTCAGTCGCCTGAATGGGCAGGTTTCATCACGGTGTTTTTCCTCACCGTAAGAGCATCAGTTAGTATTCAACTAACGTACATAACTCAAAAATAGAGACATAAGTACATGGCCGCAGTGGGATTCGAACCCGGTACCTCTCGCTTACGAATCGGATACCTTAACCACTCGGCAACCGACGTTCCTTTATCCTATCTAAACAGCAAGTGTATCAATGCAATTGATGATGATAATGATGCCGATTAACACCCAAATTGGAATTGAACATTATATGTAGAAGAATAAATAAGCGATTGTTTAAGCTCTTTAGAATTCATATTATAAAACTTGGTAATAAATTGCCATTTGTGGCAATTACGGCCAAAATGTTCGTCCATTACTCTAAAAGGAATGTAATAGCTATTCATTACGCATTAAATATTCCTTTGTTATAATAGTTCTATGAGAATATTGGCTGAATGCCAATTCTAGATATTGGAGGTATACGATCCACTTAAACTCTTCTCAAGATGTTACTAATAAGACTAAATAGTAATAAGTCAAATTTAATCCCAATATAACGATTTTTAGCTACTAATTAGTTTGTGTGCCTAATTATCACTATACTCTCTAATCATACGCTGTCATTAAAACCAAGTTATCAAGTTACATTTTATATAATTACCTATAACATATTCATTATGAAAATTACATCGTGAAAGTATTTGAAATTACTCGCTCTTAAATTATTTTATAAAAAGTCACGAAGAGATTGTCCTTCTTCAGTAGAACTATACCTACCCTTTCTATTGTCTACTTTCCACATTTACAAGGAAATATGATGACGCAGGGGTGGTCAATAAAATGCGTGTGCGACCCGCTGACGCACCAGCCTCTACAAACACGGGCCTTCATTTGTGAGCCCTGACTCAGCGCACTTCATACCACCCTGCTATGCGTATGTCCTTTGTTGACAATCCGACAATCCTTACTCTATGAAAGTTGAAAATCTGTTTTTAAGTTTAAAGGGTAAATTTAAATTATACTTTATCATGACTTCTCTATGTATTTTATTGTGTACAATAAAGTGTTAAATAAAATAAAAAATGAATAATATATTTAGAATACCATTATTTCAATGTTAGTATAATTTACTTTATTATTTTATGCCCGTTGAACCCTCCCCCAGTTTATCGTATACCATTCTAGTGAAACACTCGTTCTTTTGATGAATACCGTGTTTCCTTGTTTCGAAGAAGAATAATGCATCTCGCATTTGAAACAAATTCCACAACTAAATATTAAATTTTTAAAATATACCTATACACAAAATTGCTAAAATACATTATAAGTTCCCTTTAACATCGTGTTTTTAGCGGCTAAATGTTTTCAAACAAGGAGGTATACGGGGAGACGGGATTACACAACAATGATAAGTTAATAATACAAAAACAACACACCCACCTGTTTCCCTTGCGAAAGGCCGCGTCCTACGCTGTGTACACTAAAATTGATCTCACCAAAAAACCCTTTTCATAATATTCTTGTGACAACACCCAACCCAATTGTTCCCAAAGCCATCGTATATTACGTTAAGGTCCTTTGCCGTGTCTGCTGAACCCTGATTTCTACGGAAACCAAAGATCAAAGGGCCCTTGCCGGAAATACGGCCCTATATCGGGTACGGCTAGCGACCCGCGTCCGCCCGCGGTTGTTACCTTCTGCTTTTCTTTTTTCTCAATAAGCGGGTTAGCTTTTACCTTGTTTTTTAGGGTACCATAGTAAATACTCATTACTTGATTTAAATTGCGTCAAGAGTTTGGGCCTTTTAGGTCTCTTGCTAATATTTACAGCACTGTGAGCATCTAGGGCATGGATGCTCAAAAGGGGAGGAATAAATTATAAAATTTTTGGGTATATTTTGTACTTTTCGTGCCTTGGAAGTAAGTGCAACAAACATATTTTACTTACTTAATTTTGTCTCTCGTTCGCTGTGCTCGCTCAATAATTCGGATCTTGACATCGGAGCCGGCATCGGCGGACTCGTGCTACACGGATGCGAGGTACTTGATTTCATCTGTTCTATTGACAGACACCCTGGTCTCAAGATCCTGCCTAAGCTTGCTCACCGGTACGATATCATCAGAATGCCAAGAAGGCGCGTCCTGAATTTCCGCTGAGAGAAACCCTGGTGAACGCCTATTGTAATCGGGAAGAGGTTAGTATGGCCTATGATGGTTTTGACGACGGCTTCTGTGTTAGCGTACATGTTCTGGACAATCTTAATGTACGCCTCGGATACAGACTTGGGTCTCAGAGTTACCAGATTATTACAAGAGGGTCACTGTCTAAGGCAATCTGCAGATCGAGGCATGCGAAATGTAAAGGTTTATTCCTATAGCAGTGGGACTCCTGGAGGACTCTGAGGGCGAAGATTGGATTCATGGCGCTGCAGCCCAGCCTTGTTTGCATTCTAACAAGGAGCATTTATTGTGTGGTTTATAAGTTTGATAAATCAATTAGTTACCGCACTCTTGTACACTGCTCTTTTCTTTAAAGATAATATATTTATGCGCAACGCATCAGGTATAAACGATGTGCAAGAGCACGCTCCTGGTCCCCATTGTTTCATTTCCAGGTTTCTATGAGTATTCCGTCATGGTCAATAGCTTTTTCGTTATTCATACGGGCCAGACACCTCTCCACCTCGTCAGGAGCAATCAAGATTATTGAAGGGGCAAGGTTTGCAGAAAGCTGTGGTGATAGTTGTTACCCTCGTTTGACAGTTCCTTGAATGAGTTTGAGACAAGTGCAAACTGTAGTTAGTAGAGTTTGCACTTGTGACAAACAGGCCGTCCGTGCCTTTTATGACAACACACTTTGTCAGTTTTCCACTTTGTAGACGAGCTTGTGCCCATCCCCAGTATCCAACGCATAGTGGTGTGGAGCCAGCTGGACCAACCGCGCTTAGCTCGCCGTTTTGCTCCTAAATACATCTCCTTATCCGATAGTGAGTTACTACGTTGCCATTTCTTGAAACATGCATTTTTGTCCGTAACTGCTTCCTGCACTTCACTATTCCACCATCCTCCTCCTTCGTCCATCGTCCTTGTAAATTTTTCGACCGCCTTTCGATATGCCGAGTACTGTTCACCCGAGTTCAAGGATAATTGCTGTAAGTTTATTTTTTGTAATTTTGATCATGATAAAAGATTTAATTTAGTTTTTACACATTGCCAAAAAGTGTTATTTTTATAATATCACTTTTGAACTAGTAGAGCGATTAAATTATGTAGATAACTTACTTCTATGTCATATCCCCCTGTTTGATTTCAAAGCCACAATGGGCACACAAGTTGACTTTAAAAGTCAACTTAAAGTAGTTACAATTTAGGTACAAGAGTCAATTTCTCACAACTGTCCGTTCTCACAAAACACAGATATACGTTAAGTTGAAACAAAAGCGTGAAGCCTTGGGCGATGACGTCACGGGTTGTCCACTCGGCTGCAGGTCGCAAATGAGACAAAGGTGTCTACTGCCTTCAGAATTCGCCCGCGGCACTGCGCCCAACTGGTGCCAACGCGACACACTTCTTAGAAATAGGGTGTACCTATCTCAAATATTCGAATACAATAATATAATTGCATTATATACTACAATAAATGTATTTTTATTGGTCAGACGGTCCCTAATAGGAGTGATTCACACTCGGTGGTTTAATGTTAACACATATCCGATATAATCGTGAATGAAAGCCGCGTACAGCTACGTAGGTACTAAACCTAAAAGTAGGGTAATAAGTTGGAGCTTCACGTGTATTTTATTGCCTTACTCGTAAGGTTCAATCAGTGTCTTTACGAATTGAACTTTTTTTTCCACTTACAAACCTGTTCATTACTATGCGCTAATTTATGCTGATAAATTGAGGTCGACCAGGGTCTTCCGATGGGGCAGTGAGACAGGATGAACAGTTCAGTGCCCCGTTACGGTATTTCTTTTTTATTAGACTAGCTAATATTACGAGATATCTTATATTTTTATTTGAGGAATCGGTTAAATAGGTGTATAAAAAATATTGAATATTTTCGGCATAGAGACTGTCTTTTGGTCGCGCAAAATTCGGTATTCGTTCCCGCGTGAACCACATTAGGTTTCGGAATAAATTACAGTTTATGTTTCATTCTGGATTCGCTGCAACACTACATTTCATCATAATTCACTCAGTTGTTTTAGTGTGAAGGAGTAACAAGCATCCATACATCAATCCTTAAAAACATCCCCTTTAAAATATTAGTAGAACAGTACCTCAATGTCGAACATGTTTAGAGAGCAGCTCGACCGTTTCACAGTTATTGTAGCGTCGATCATGACACACCCCGTACAACGTCGCATTTCAGAATGTGTTTATTTCGCCCGCGACAAATGGGACAAAGAAGGAATCTACCGGCGATCCGGGAATTTCCAGGAAGGTGCCGCGAAAGGAATTGTGTCCGGGAACGTAGCGTAACACGTTGGCGAAATTAATGGAGATCTCTCGCTCGCGTATTCCTGTAATTGAAAAATAAATATGTGTGAAAATTGCTTGTGACGGCCATTGTGGCGGTTGATAAGTTTGTAATGGTTTTATTTTCGTTTACGCTTTGGTTCGAGTACTATTTTGGTTGGTGATTCCGTGGGATCTACGTTTAATTTTGACATTGGTATGTAGCGTAAATTGGATTCTGGTTATAAACTTCAACACTATAGAGTTTCATCGATTTTAACAAACGGACAAGTAATTGAAATCCAAAGAGATTTATTACTAAAGTTTGAATTGGAATTGAACATTCTAAACATAATTATTATTTTAATGTAGCTAAGCTACTCCAATACCACAGACTAACTTGCCAGTACTACCCGAGGGCTATGTATTGCTCGCGATTGACTGCTAAGAAAATAAAGCTTCAGTTATGAATCCATTTATATGAAATGATAATATGAATTACGTGCAGCATCATTTACATGATAGTATTTTTTCCCCGTTTACCTCATCAAAGCCGGCATCAACAAGTCCCATCACTCGTTATCGTAACCCTGTCATAAGTAAGGATAGATCAATTTTCAAAGTTTACGATGTAGGTGATCGTTCTTTAGGTTTCTAAGATAACCTAAGTACCGCACACAAATTAACCTCAAAATATTGTGGTAAACGCATGTTCAAGTTTGAAGCAATACGCTGTCAGTCTGCAGTTCGCGTTGGAGAGAACGGAACGTGGCGCAATCCCCAGCTTGATATTCCAACGACGGGATGGCTCCTAGTTGAAACTTGAATATTAAACGCGTTCTCTTTGTACTGACATAAAACAATTTAGATAGTAAATTCCCTATGTCTAAGGTAAGTCTCAGATACAGGAAGATTAGAATTGCGACCGAATCGGTTTCGTAACCTTGGTTTTGCATTACATTGTCACCGTGAGATAAATTTCTTGACCGAATGACAATAATGGATTTATTATTTGCAGATGACACATCATTGATATTTAGAGTCAAGAGGTGCGAGCCGGACATTGCTAGGGTAAATGAGGCATTCGTGTTAATGCATAGTTGGTTCACAGAGAATAACTTGGTGCTCAATGCAAAAAAAACTAAATGCATACATTTCAAACTGCCAAATGTGAATAGTGTAGTAAATAATATAAAAATTGATAATGAGCTTATTAAACTGGTTGATTCCACAGTGTTCTTAGGTCTGACAATTGATGCTAAATTACAATGGGGCCCCCACTTAGGAAATTTGGCTAATCGACTAAGCTCAGCTGCTTATGCCGTAAAAAAAATTCGTCAGCTAACAGATATTTCTACGGCTAGGCTCGTTTATTTTGGCTACTTCCACTGTTTGCTATCGTACGGTATCCTACTGTGGGGCCATGCTGCGGATATTGAGTCGATTTTTGTATTGCAAAAAAGAGCAACAAGGGCTATCTATGGATTGAGTACTAGAGACTCACTAAGAGAATTATTTAAGGAAATTAATGTTATGACCATACCCAGCCTGTACATCTATGAGAATCTAGTTTATGTAAGAAAAAATCTGGACAACTATTTAAAAAACTCTGACATTCATAATAGACATACTAGAAATAAAAATAAATTGCTTGTTTACAGATCTAGGTTAAGTAAGGTTAAGAAATCTTTTGTAGGTTTAAGCATTGACTTCTTTAACAAACTGCCCAACGAAGTAACTAACTTACCGATACATCAATTTAAAACAGTAATTAAAAAAGTCTTGTGTATTAAGGCTTATTACAAAACAAGTGATTATCTGTCGGATGAAGCAGCTTGGTCTGATATTAAGATGCCCCCAACTCAGCAAAGCAATTCTTAATTTGAGTATTATTATTCCTTCCGAATGCAATTTGCAGGATTATCATGTGTAACCTGAAATGAATAGGTATTTATATTGTGGCAATAAATTTTTCATTCTCATTAACCTTAATCTTAATTACTGACATTCCTACAATATTCTATATTTATGTTCCTAACATAATTTGATTCAATGTAAGTAATATTTTTAATTTTATTAATATAATTGAAATGTAAACAAAGAAACATGACATAGATTAATGAAATTATATTACTAGACTTAAGTATAAACTATTTTATAATATGTTATAATAACTCATAATTTGTATACATCGGTCAATAAATCGGGGTCTCTATGAATCTCGATCGTATGTGACATGTTTAGTTTACTTAGTGTTAGGTCACATCCTAAATCAAGTAACTGCATAGATAGAAGATGCTATTGTTGTTTTTCCAATGTAAACACTAGTAGAGTGAACACTGATTACTACATTGTGTAATGTTTATCTATTTATTCAATTTGCCCACAGATTTACATATATATGTATTTCTACAACTTTGATTGTGATACAATTATACTGTATAAATTTGTATGTACTTAATGTTTTCGTGGGCAGCATCATTGACACCTCTAATAGACAATTTTTTTTTGTCGGTCTATCATGGTGATGTGAGGCATGACCACAGACGAATTACACTTACGCATCGATGGGTATCCACGGACCTCTAATAATATGTGATGGTCGGGGATGGTGCCGCCCGCGGCGCATTATTATTTCATTATTATTTCTTTTGTGACGTTCAATAAGTGTATTTTGAGTGTACCTATGTTGAATAAAAAATTTTGAATTTTGAATTTTGGATTACAGGGGTAAGGTAGGCCTTGCTTACAATTCTTGTTGGATTATTGTAGGCTGTCATAATATAAAGTATCTATTCATACGTCTGAATACTGTGATAGTAGATTCTCATAACCAAAAAATTATTTTTAATTATATAAGTAATAACCGATCTCATCGCTGCACTACTTCAGTTTAGTCCGGTCAGTAGTAGGACCCAACTTCAAACATTACCCTGTAAGCCCCAAAAAATAAATTCAAACAAAGTAAAAGATCCAGACTCTAAATTCTAAACCGCACCGACGCCTTCGCTTCTCTCTCTTCTCCAATCAGCCCCAGATGACTGCAGGTAGGCGTACCGTGGCGACATCCGCAAACAAATGACATTAAGGTATATATCCGTGAACAAATGACTTCCTGTATCAAGTAGGGGCGCGCTCGCTCGCCGATGACGCGACGCAGTCTCGGCGCAATGGCCCATGTGATTACTACGCCTGTTTATTGCACGGCGTGAGCTAGAGGCGGGGAGAGGATAGGCACAAGTTGCTTTTGCAAACCTTACGCACCGTAGAAAGAGTTTATGTGGAGAGACTCGGCGTGGAGAGGCTTGATGTGGAGAGATTAGTTGTAGAGAGACTCGACATGGAGAGACTCGTTGTAGAGAGGCTCGACGTGGGGAGGCTCGACATGGAGAGGCTCGACGTGGGAAAACCCGACATGGCTTCTACAATAGAGTGCGTCGAATGACTTACTCTCGTAATCACCAACAGGAACAACTCTTGAGCATTTACTGCTGATTATATCACGAGTATGGAGTCTTTAATCTTTACTCTTTATTCTTTATTGTACACAAATATGACACAATTATACAGTACAGTAACAGAGATGTACAAAGGCGAGCTTATTCTTGTTCATTCTAACCAGAAAAAGTTGGCGTCCAATTTCTAATCTGAATTTGTCCTAGTTGTTCTCTTTGATATGGTGACATATATTGGATACCACATGAAGAATTAACCGATTAAAATCATACCCTAGGAATATTAATATAGGTAATAAACAATAAAAGGCTAATAATGAGTATACCATTAATATTTATACCTTTTTGAATTAGTAGTGCCCTCAACCGAAGATTTCATCTCCTATAATGGGAGTGTCAAAAAAGTGTCAGAATTGATCTTGTGAAACTAATTACTAACTTCCCCATTAAATTATATTATGCGAACTACCATTTTATTGTATATGTATATACTTTTTTATACGAGCAAGCGATCGTCGCATATGCCATCACCAGCTACCACGGTAAACAAGACGCTCAGGCTCAGGGACAACTTATCATCTCCTGATTGTAACAGTCGACGCGTCGCGATCCAGTGCGTCAAGCTGCATCGTCCCTACGTCTTTCATATTTTATTGCCTACAGGAGGCATACAGACGGTCCGCCTGATGGGAATTGGCCACCGTCGTCCAGAACATATGCAACCTAAGGGGAGCGGATGCGGTGCCGGCCTTTGCGGTACCTGTAGACATGCTTTTTGAAGAACCCCATGTTGTCAGAGAGAGCTCATTCCATATCCTACTTGTGCGTGGTAAAAAGGCACGTGATGCCCGTATGTTATACGTAGGGAAGGTGCATCCCAAATTCACTCTATAAACGAATAAGCTCTGAAGGCTCCCAGGTAATGGATGTAGCGGTGTACCCGCTAGCTCCCGTGGTTTTGGCAGTGGTGGCGGAGCGTGAAGCGGCTGCCAATCATTGCGTAGTCGCTGCCAGATTTATTGATGGGCCACGACGGCATCGTCGATCAACGTTGTTTACAAATTTAGCACGTATTGATTCTGTGATCAGCCTCCGAGTATAGGTACGCAATACTATAGTGTATCCTATTGGCAATGACGAACAATAACGGTTTTTCAACAAGTTCCGTCAAGTTTTTAGGAACGAGAACGTAATAATAATATATAAAAAATATGATTGGGCAAAATCACAGAGCGCCATCTAACCCCAGAGTAAGCAAAGCTATGAGTGTTAGATAACTGATAAACTACTTACATACATATTTATTTAAATACATAGGTACATTATACCTACATACTATACCCAGATCAGTAACTGAAATTAAAATTCATCATTTAAATTTCTGCTCGGCCGCGAATCGAACCCGGGATCTCTGCGTGATAAACTACTGAATATTATTATTATTATTATATTATTATTTTGCTTGACTACTTATATACATTCGTACATATCGTCACGCCTTTCTCCCGAAGGAAAAGCCGATATTACATTGTCCACTAGCTGTCCTGACAAGCCTCTATTGCTTCTTTCACATTTATTAACATTTTCAAACATTACAGACCAGCCGGAGTACTCTTGACCTGACCCTCTTTTAAAATATATCCGATTTGATCGTGACAATCACGACCTGACCTTTATTTGCAGTAAACTTTGTTTGACATTGATTTAGTGCGACCTTCTATCTTAAAAACCAAAGTCGAACAACATCTCCATCACAACTGAACCGTCTGAAATGTTTAAAAGTGGTTTTGCGGAGTAGAATCGCCAAAATTATTGTAGAAAATGTGAACCCGTAAATTCTGCTTACGGTCCTACGGCTGTTTACAAATTTCACGGCTCATAAAATATGCAACAGGAATAAATAAACGATAACAAATTCCTGGGGGCTGCTCCAGCCGGCGGCGCAATGATTTCGGACGCCGCTAAACGGTCAGCGGCTTGTGATTTACATATACTTTACATACTATTATGTTGACTAATCGGGCACCAGTTGCAGGTGACGCCCGGGGCGGTTAAGAGGGGGAAGGGAGGGGTCTGATGAACCCAATCGTGTTCGGAAATAATTCCCCAAACCTTCACAAATCACCGAATAAATTCCCAATCGTTACGAAAACGACGGCCGCCCGAAACGGGAATTATTCTAATTTAGTTCGCGAACTAATGAGGCTAACATTTTTTACGTCTGCCTAGACGAATTGCGTCTTTGTCTAGACCTTTGCTGATTGGACCCTTTCGACGAAATTTGCTACGATTCTCCAAATACGAGTACATAAAAACAATGTCTTTGAAAAGACACAATATAGCCCCTTGATGCTATGCAAAGCAATTGCAATTTGTTATTACTTAGATGGAAAGTTTTGCAGTTTATTATAGTACATAGCAACGTATTATGGCCTTAACAAAGAGTTAAATTTTTAAACGTACCGCAATTTTTATCCGCATAAACAATGATGTAACTTGCGCACGGAGCAGAGATCATAGAAATGTGTTTCGTGGCTGAAAAAAAGAGTAACTAGATGTCAAAATTCTAGATACCTACCAAAAAATTTTCAACTTTATCGAAAACGACCACAGAGCCTAGTTGACTGAAAGCAAAGATAGAATACGTCCGGTGAACAATACAAAGCTTTTATCGCGCGTTCTCTATGTCAAGCGCGATCAGTAAGAGTCTCTGTCTAGACCACAGGTCTGGGGGTCTTGCTGCACCACGTCCGTAGGCTATACCCTAGAGACCCTACACGTGACTCCTGGGTGGTGCGAAGAGTGCAGCCGAAATTGCTTGGTGGTAGGGCCTCGGCCCGAATGGTTAGCGACCACCCACGGAGATGAGTCTGCATGGCGCTAAGCACCCTCTGGGCTGTGTTCCGCCAGAGTACTCCGTGAGCCATTCCCCCTCGTCCGAGTGCTGTAATATTGGTATCCTGTAGGTCCCAGTTTTGTGTTGGACATGTTAGAGGGTTGGGCGTGACAGGTTGGCGCGGGGGCCAGGGAGACCCGATGAAACGGCTCGTCGCTGGCCGCCCGCCAGTTAGTAGGGGACCCGAACCCGGGCATCACTTTTAATCTCCGGCCCGGGAGGCTGTCCCGCCAACTGTGCGAAAAAACCCGAAGATGTCTGTCGTGCCGGGGTAGGAGACCGGAGTGGACCCGGCAGGCATGATCGGGGGGGATCGGGGGCCCTTCCGTCCCCCGTGCCAGCTTTTCACACAACCCTTGCCTCTGCAGCGTTCAGTAGCAAAACGTCCTTGCCCTGCTGGATACCGATGTTACAGCACTCCTTTACATCCCCACCTATAATACTATCACAAATGGCAAGGAAAAATAAAAGTAAGGTTCTCTCAGCGGCACCCCTTTCCACACTTCGAGTGGACTTTTGTAATATCAGGGGTCTACACTCCAATCTGAACGCCGTACATCACCACCTAGAGACGGCGAAGCCCGCCCTACTTTTCCTGACGGAAACGTAGATATCACCTCCGGCTGACACTTCGTATCTCCACTATCCTGGATACAAGCTGGAACATAGGTTTTTACCTCGCGCTGGTGTGTGCCTATTCGTCAGAGGTGATATCTGCTGTCGACGTCTTAATGCCATAGAACTAAGTGACGAATCTGTGGTGTGGGTGTGCGTAGAACAGGGGGTCTATCCCGTGTCTACGCATGCCTATACAACAACCGTCACGGCGTAGGTGAGACAAATCGGTTTTTCGAGCACATACAATGCGCTACCGACAAAGTCTTTGAGCGGTATCCTTCCGCCGAGTTGGTGGTCCTAGGAGATTTTAACGGTCACCACACTGAGTGGCTAGGGTCAAGCCGTCCTACCAACCCAGCCGGGAGGTCCGCCCATGAATTTTCTCTGGCCCATGGTCTCACGCAACTGGTATCAGAACCCACCTACTTACCGGATGTTGTGGGCCGTGACCCTTCTTTGTTAGACCTTCTGCTTACCACCCACCCAGACGGTTATCAGGTGTCCGTTGATGCTCCTCTTGGGACATCAGACCACTGCCTGGTCCGTTCCGAGGCGCCTCTTGCTATACCCGAACGGGCTCGCCCCAGTGGGTCACGCAAGGTATGGCATTATGGTTCAGCAGATTGGGATGGATTGCGAGAATTCTTTGCGTCGTACCCGTGGATACGGCTTTGCTTTTCCTCAAATGACACCAACATCTGTGCTGCCGCTGTAGCTGATGTCATACTGCAGGGAATGGAGTGTTTTATCCCGTCCTCTGTAGTCCGTCTCGGCGGCAAGAGTCAGCCCTGGTACGACAGGCCTAGTGCTGAGGCAACTCGCCTCAAGCATGATGCTTTTCGTGCCTGGACAGTGGCTCGGGCCCAAAAGGACCCTAATACCCACATTTTGAGGAAAAAGTACAATGCTGTATCGAGGTCTACAAAAAGGGCATTGGCCGGAGCAAAATACAAATTCATCGGTGGAATTGGAGAGAAACTAATCAGCTACCCCTCTGGGAGCCGTGCTTTTTGGTCTCTCTCCAAAGCTGTCGAGGGGAACTTTTGTCGGACCACCTTTCCACCTTTGCGCAAGCCGGATGACCAATTGGCCCACACAGCAAAGGAGAAAGCCGATCTCTTGGGTAATCTCTTTGCTCATAACTCAACTCTGGATGATGGGGGAGCTGCACCGCCTACCATCTCTCGGTGTGAGGGCATCATGCCCGAGGTTCGTTTCACCCAAAAAATCATAAGACGTGTGCTTCTCTCCCTAGACATCCGGAAGTCCAGTGGACCTGATGGCATTCCGGCTATCGTTCTTAAAAAGTGTGCTCCCGAGTTGTCTCCCGTGTTAATGCGCCTATTTAAGCTTTCCTACACCTCAGGAACGGTGCCGTCTTCGTGGAAGTTAGCCCATGTGCACCCGATACCCAAGAAGGGTGACAATTCAGACCCATCAAATTACAGGCCTATAGCGGTAACCTCCTTGCTCTCTAAGGTGATGGAGCGGGTCATAAATATCCAGCTCCTTGGATACCTCGAGGATCACCAGCTGATCAGTGACCGTCAATATGGCTTCCGTCATGGTCGCTCAGCTGGTGACCTTCTTGTGTACCTAACACACCGGTGGGCTGAGGCTGTTGAGAGCAAGGGGGAGGCTCTGGCTGTCAGTCTTGATATAGCCAAGGCATTTGATCGGGTCTGGCACAGGGCACTGCTAACAAAACTCCCGAAGTACGGTATCCCCGAGGGACTCTGCAATTGGGTATCCAGCTTTCTGTCTGGGCGGAGTATCCAAGTCGTTGTCGACGGATGCTGCTCCGATACCAAGAGTATTAATGCTGGAGTACCCCAAGGTTCAGTGCTGTCTCCCACGCTGTTTCTTCTGCATATCAATGATATGCTGAATACTCCCAGTATTCATTGCTATGCAGATGACAGTACTGCAGACGCTCGTTATACTGGCCGTGCGAATATCCCTCGTTCCGTGGTGTCGGAAAGCCGAATAAGACTTGTGTCAGAGATTGAACACTCCTTGGAGCAAGTTGCTCACTGGGGCAGATTGAACCTGGTGGAATTCAACCCCTCTAAGACGCAGGTCTGCGCATTTTCCGCCAAAAAGGATCCTTTTGTCATGGTGCCGCAGTTCCAAGGAACATCCCTCTCCATCTCAAAAAGTATCGGGATCCTTGGTGTCGACATATCAGACGACGTACGGTTCCGAAGTCACCTGGAGTGTAAGGCTAAACTAGCCTCGAAAAAACTTGGTGTGCTTAACCGGTCTAAGCGATGCGGTCAGGTGCGGCCACATATGGAGTATTGTTCCCATCTTTGGGCCGGGGAAACCGCCGACCTGCTTAATCACTTGGATTCTATACAGAGGCGCGCCGTACGAATTGTCGACGATACCGTACTGACAGGCAAGTTGGAACCACTGGCTGATCGAAGGGACTTTGGCTCCCTGTGTGTGTTCTACCGGCTGTACAATGGGGAGTGTTCTGAGGAATTATTTGATCTGGTGCCCACAGCACAATTCCGCAATCGCACCACCCGCCTTGGGCTGGGTACTCATCCCCATTACGTGGACCCTCTAGTGGTGTCCACGCGAAGATTCGAAAGAACGTTTCTCGCTCGTACGATTCGGATGTGGAATGAGCTCCCAGCAACGGTGTTTCCTTTGGTCTATGACATGGGATCGTTCAAGAGGTATATTAGAGGTCTCCTTAGTGGCGGGCAACGCATTGGTAGCACCCCTGGTGATTCTGATGTCCATAGGCGGCGGTGACCACTTTCCATCAGGTGGCCCGCATGCCTGTTTGTCTGCCGGATAACATAAAAAAAAAGACTAATCAAACGAGCCCAAACTCGATGGGGTTATCATGCGTTGTTTAGGTCCAATCCGTCTCCATCAACATATCAGAACATTGCATTGTCCCCGAACTTACATAAGTGTGCAAAATTTCAGCTCAATCGGTAACCGGGAAATGGGTCAAATTTAACTTGCAAGATGGGGCCATGTGGAACTATCTACTCAACTTTTATACCTCCTGTTATTTTTAACAAAACGAAGCATAGGTTAAGCGTATTAGAAACAGCATACCAACTAAAACCCACCACGTTGCACCCTCATAATTATTCTTTTTAACAACGAGATCACGGGACCGGTTAGCACACTCTGCAATCTCGTTGATGAGTACACTGACATAGCAAACACCTCTCATTTTCTTTTCTCTAATTTAATTTCGCGGGTATACATTATGCCTCCATTGGCTCGATTCACTATAGCCTATGCTATTCGAGCTATGTTATGGCTATTCGAGTAGTCATTGTCGTTCTTTTACGATGTCTGGTGTCTTATGCAGATTATTATGGTTGTGTTGCTGGTTTTGGACGAAGCATTATTGTGATCTAGACTTGCATGTGTCCAGGTGAATTAATACATAGAAACTACCTGGAATCTCCATGTTTCACGCATCAAAGTAATTGTGCTCCGGAGCCTCAACAATGGGCGGGCGACAAAGCCCCTTTGTCCGTTCTCCAACGCCCGGCAGCGTGTTTGTTACTGAGGCCGTCTTGTGAAGCATGAGTATTAGTATGTTAAGGTTCCATGTGACGGCGTTGTGATACATTTCCCAGATTACTTTGGTCGTCTGTTAGGTAGCCGCGAATACGGGGGTTGCGGGTTGGTGGACCTGTGACGTCACACTTTTTGTCTATCAATTCTCTTTTCTTGTTTCTACTCCACTTAATCCCGCTTTTTACCATCATGCGTCGGTGGCCGAGCGGTTACAGTATTCGACTCGTAAGCCAGAGGTCCCAGGTTCGAATCCCGCTCCGGCCATGTACCAATGACTGCTTTTTGAGTTATGTACATTAGTTGAACACTAACCGATGCTCTTACAGTGAGGGACAACATCGCGATGAAACCTGCACATTCAGGCGACTAGATGTGTAACCATGGTCCAATCTGGTCAGGTTTCCCTGGTAGCAGGGTCATGGAGGTCAGATGGCAGTCGCTCCACTGTAATTACTTGACCTGCCAAATCATTCAGTCGGCTAAATGTCGCCTGAATACCTGGTACCCTCACCGTAAGGATATCGGCTAACCATCAAGTAATGTACATAACTCAGAAAAGAATCATTGGTAAATGGCCACAGTAGGATTCAACCCAATACATCTCAATTACGAGTCGGATATCTTAACCACTCGATCACCGATGCTCAATCCCGCTTTTGATAATGCTGTTAAACCGGATATATTATTATTATTATCGTGTATTTTACTTTCTCAGCCTAAGCTGGTACGTACCAAGTAGGTGCTACTTTAAGTTTGTATGGGGTCCACGCCTGGCGTAGTAGTGACATTTTCATCTAACGGTAATTGCATGAACTTTCTTACTATCCTACAGGTGTTCAGTATAGCGGCTTTTTGTAACATTATGTAGGATGTATCTGGCAAATTAATGAGTTTAAGGCTGTGATGAAGATAATTTGGGACAACACCGGTGGTGGATAAAACTATTGGCACAATATAAACTTTCTCTTGATTCCAAATTCTTGTGACTTCGTCCTTTAGTTCCGTATATTTGTTTATTTTTTCTGTTATTGTATTTTGTATATTGTGGGTGTTTGGGACTGCAATATCTATAAGGTAAGTGATTTTATTTTGTTTATCTTTCAGTGTTATGTCCGGTCTATTATAATGAATGGGTTTGTCTGTAAGTATCGCCCGGTCGTAGTACATTTTGTAAGAGCAGTTTTCGAGTATTATTTGTGGGGTGTATTTGTAGTATGGTGTTTTATCATTATCTATAAGCTTGTGCTTAATTGCCAGCTTTTGGTGTATGATGTTAGCAACTTGGTTGTGTCTGTAGGTGTAGTCTGTTTGAGAAAGGTTTGTACAGGCTCCTGTTATGTGTTGTATGGTCTCTGTTTGGGTTCGACATCTGCGACATTTGTCATTTGTGACATTGGGATCTTTGATTATGTATTTTCTGTAGTTTTTAGTATTTATTACTTGGTCTTGAATTGCAATTATGAAGCCTTCGGTCTCTGGGAATTATCTGGGGATTACCTACTTTGAGCCATTTGTTTGAGGCTATTTTATCTATATGGGACTGTTGCAAATCGTGGGGATGTCTACCATGGATCACTTTTCTTTTCCAAGTCTCTATTTTTTGTTCTTGAAGATTGTCTATACTGGGTGGATCAGTGTTATCATCTAAATTAAGCGGAGTAAGATGACGATCATTTTGTACAATAGATCGATGGATATTACTTGTTTGGGATTTACTATAAAAGAAATTTTTTAGTCTATTAATCTGTTTTTGCCAAAGTTGATGAATGTCTATGACACCTCTACCTCCGCTCTGTCTTTTAATAGTTAACCGTTCAACTGCAGATTTGGGATGTAGGTGGTTGTTTTTAGTGAGAGTAGCGCGAGTAATGCGTTCCGTCTGCTCTATATCCGTCTTTGACCATTTAATAACTCCGAACGAGTATGTAAGAATTGGGATTGCGTAAGTGTTTATTGCTTTGATTAGATTTTTTCCTGTTAATTGAGTTTTGCATATCACAGACAATCTTCTTTTATATTCAGCTATTAGTGTATTTTTTATTTCTGAATGTTGTAGTCCTTTTAATTGTTTATACCCTAAATATTTATAAAGATCTGTTGGTTCCATGGCTGTTATGATATCGCTGTCATTGATTACATAGTCTCCGGGTTGAACTTTTCCTTTATTAATATGCAGAGTTTTACACTTATCCAAGCCGAACTGCATATTAATATCATTACTAAACTCAGTCGTAGTCTCTACAAGGCTTTTCATTTCTTTCTCAGTTTTTGCGTATAGTTTGATATCATCCATATAGATTAAATGTGAGATTGCAGTTTCACCGGCAGTATTTTTAAAACGATATCCAGCTCGACATTTATGTAGTAGATGGGATAGTGGATTTAGGGCGAGACAAAACCACAAGGGACTCAGGGAGTCACCTTGATAGATTCCTTTCTCGATACTTATTTGGCGTGTTGAAATAGATGTATTGCCATGTTTTAAATGTAATGTTGTTCTCCAGAATTTCATTATATTACGTAGAAAATCGATTAAAACTGAGTTTACTTTATAAATCTGTAGAATTTGAATTAACCAAGTGTGGGGAATGCTATCGAATGCTTTTTTGTAGTCTATATAGGTGCAGTGTAAGTTTCTGTTTTTAGTATTAGCATGTTTATGAATAGTTGAGTCTATTATTAATTGTTCCTTGCACCCCATATGTCCCCTCCTACAGCCTTTTTGCTCTTCTGCTAAAATGTTATTGTGTTCGATGTGTGATGTGATTTTTGAAGTAATCGCGGAAGTGATGATTTTGTAAATTGTGGGTAGGCAAGTAATGGGTCTGTATTGCGACGGCTGTGAAGAGTTTTTAGTTTTAGGTATCATATAAGTTATTCCAGTTGCAATGAATTCTGGTATATTTTGTTTGCCTACAATGATATCCGTTATATTTTTTGCTATGTGTTTATGTAAATATGTAAGTTTTTTATACCAATAGTTGTGAACTTTATCAATACCCGGCGATTTCCAGTTATGAAGTTTAGCTGTAATATTTGATATGTCCACCTCAGTTATTTCTTCGAATCCCATTTCTTCAATTGCATTCCATTTAGTAGTTTCTTCCTCTATCCATTCTGCCCTGTCATTGTGTTGTACTTTATCTTCCCATATACCGGCCCAGTAATTTTCGAGCATTTCCTTTGTTGGAGTTTCACTATTATTGTTAATGCTAGCGCTTGGTTGTGATTCATAAAGGTTCCTATAGAATAATTTTTCGTTCGTTTTAAATTTTACATTATCCACCTTTCGTTTTTGAGCCTTATTATATCTTCTGAGTCTATGACACTTCAGTGCCAATTTTTGTTTGAGAGTATCTAAGAATTCATTACTTTGTATGTTGTCTCTTTCATGGGTAGGGTGTTTTGTGTTGTTTTTGAAGATTTCCTGAACTTTTTTGAGAAGCCTCTCTGATCTATTGTTATTAATATATTGCGTAACTCTTCCTATGTCTGCTCTAAGTTTTTGTATGTCTTTTTCAAGTCTAATTTGCCAATACGGTTTGTTATTATCTTTTCTCCTAGTATTGTTTTGAGTAATTTTATAGTTCAGCTCTTCTGATACAATCATTGCTGCACAATATATGGCAGTATGGATATCATGTAGCTGTGTGTCTTGGGTGACATACCGAGGCAATATATTTTCATTTACTATTTTTACTAGATAAGTCAGATTCTTCGTGTATTTTAGTTTGGGCAAATTTGGTCTCACTGCTGGGTCAATTCCAGAGTATTCTAATTCTTGATTCTCTAATTTTTGATTGTAGTTTTTCGTGTAGTTTTTCACATGTTGCGTCTGTAAATGTATCTTGTTCTGACATATTAACAGAACCGTTGTCTGTTTGTAATGTTATTAGTTGAGTTTCTGTAGTTGTATTAGATGTTAATGTGTTAGTATCATGTTGAGAATCAATAATGTTTTCTTGCAGATTTATGGTTAGTGTTTGTGACTCTAACGTTAGCTCAGCCTGTACATGGGTAGACACATTATTTACACTGTTTTCTTCAGAGTTCGTTTGTAATTGTCTTACTACTTCTTTTTTAAGTGCGTCCAGTGTTTCCTGCGATAAATATTTATTTTTCACAATCATCCTTCTTTGGTCTGATATTCTTTGCTCAGATACTTTAATTTCAGGGTATTGCAGCGAGAAAAGTTCATGCAGTGATTTTCTGTATGTTGTTAAATCTGTTTCTAATTTGGTGATATAATAATAGGTACGCATGATAAATATATTGACTTCTTTGTTCCATTTCATGCGTACTCTGGGTTTTCCAGCCTTGGTGGACGCGGGTAAAAAGGCGTTTGCCTCCCGCGCAACATCCAAGGTTGGGACTATAACATGCGTCTCGTTGTCAATATCAGTTGATATTGGTGACACAGTAGACGAACGGGTATCTAAAAGACGCTCGAATGAATTTGGGGATGAGTATGGTGAATTAAATAAACTATGGGTGGATGAGATTGGGGATGATGAACGTAAAGCGGTATCCGTTGTATTTTCTGCAACAGTTCCAGCCTGGGCAGAGTTTTTAGTTTTAATTCTTAATGATCTTCTCATATAATTCCCACGAGTGGCTAGGGACGACGCGTCAACCACGGCAGAGCCCTGCGTTCACCGTGGCAAGGGTAAGTAAAACTAGGTGTCCCCCGGTACCCAGAGTTCGCATACTAAAGACCAGGCTCCCTCCTGGCCACGCAGCTCTCGGCGTATGCTGTTCCACCTTAGCTTAGGTTGTATCCCTCTTAGTCTGGATCCTCACCTTAGGCCTGTCCGGCATGAGTGACTCTACCGGCATAGCCCTAAGGGTCATTGGGTCACGCAAGCCCCGCCACGACGTCAACGTGAGGATACAGCAGCGGGGTTATTATTATTATTATTATTATTATTCTCTTTCGACCGGTTTCGGCCATGGCGACCCCTTCAACCCCTAATCAGATCTGCGCTGATGCGCACGAAGATGGCTTGCATAGCCAATCTTCGCGGCAAACTCCCGTGCACAATGTGGGCACGTCAGTTTGCCGTTTATAAAATTGTAAGTAATGGCTGCGGGTGTACGGGCTTTTAATTGATCGCGTTTAGCGTCGAGGTCAGCTTGGCGCTGCTCATCAAAGTCGCGTACTTTTCTATGTACAAGTCCGCGCCATTTAGACCTTTGTGCTGCCAAATCCTCCCACAAAGAGGGCTGAATGTTACACCTTTTCATGTGACGCTTCTGAACATCTTTATATCGGAGGAGTTGTCCACCGCGTTTCCGCTTGCCCTCCTCTAGTTCAGAGTAAAAGATGCGCTTCGCCACTTAGTCCTTCGCCATACGGGATACATGCCCGCAACACCGAAGCTGCCGATGCATTATATAGCTCTCAATGCCACCAACATTGGCTCGTCGCAGAACTTCGTTATTTCGCACGCGATCAGACCATCTGATGTTTATGATTCTGCGTAGACATTTCAGGTGAAAGCGGTCTAATATGCGTATTTGGTGACAGTACAAGCACCACGTCTCGGAAGAATATAAGAGGTTTGGCAGCACAATCTTCATGTACACGGATATTTTGGTGGGCAGCTTTATATCGTGCGAGCAGAAAACCTTGGTACACAGCTTGCCGAACGCTGCGAAACCCGGCAGAAACCGGATATACAGTGGCGAAAAAAAGGGTTTGCGTTTCGTGGATTATATCTGTCAATTATAAACCTTTAAAATTAACACATTTAATTTAATAATAAGTAAGGTTCTACGGGTACGCGACCCGTTGTTCACTATGTTAAAAGTGAATAAAACAAACTACGAAGTTACTTTTGTGACACCTTAATAAATTGTGTAGGTATTCTTAGGACATTTATAATGATATTGTGCAATTTCTGTAGCCGAAATATTGTTAATGTCGGGGTCTGATTGTTGAATTGGACCCTTCGCGAACTGCTGGGCATTATTTTAATACTTAAACTGATCCGAATTGACGGACGCACTTTGGCACAACACTCACCTAAGTAAACCGATTTGAAACCTAAAATATTTTCTGTACTTTTTACAACACTAGCCTCAACTAAAACAAAACTTACTATTGAGTAGAGGTAGATCGTGATGTATCCAGACAGATAGCGAAAGGCTCATAATATAGCTCATAGAATGAATGTGGTGTCATGAACCTCTTTCAACAAGGTTCATAAAATATTCTATTCATTCGTGGTATATTCAATTTGTACCTATTTCAATAACCTGATTTGAACCTCAAAATGATCAGTTCAATAACCTTATACAACACAATCAATGTATTTGATTTAAGATTTCGAACAAGATTTAAGAACGTTGCACATAAGTATAGTTATCTTTGATATAACATTTTAATATTCTAAGCAGCAATAAGATATTATGTTATTGCTGCTTTGATTTCAAGCACAGCTATTAAGACATGGCAAGAAAATATACAACATAGTGTGTGCAAGATACAGATACTAGCTACTATTTAGTAAAACTAAATATAAATAAAATACTAATAGTAATACTACTAAATACTATTTGGTAATACTACTAAATAGTATTTAGTAGTATTACTAGTATCAAATAAATTTCTAAACAACTTTAAAATTAAGAGTAGGTTAACAAAACTAATTCGCTTGGTAAAATGACGTTTTGGCAGCGAAACGAACAAAGTCGCTAATTCCCTTTTGCAATATTAATGTGGCTGTTTAATTTTAATATCGCTAATGGACTGAATCAAGAACTTGTTTAAAAGGGATCCGTTAAAAATAACTGAGAACCTCGTTTACCTGGCTCTCTGTTTACGGAGAATCTAACTCAAAGGAGAACCCTGAAGTAATTGAAAATGAAGCATGCATGATGCAATGTATTATATTAATAATGGCATTGTCTGGACTTGAGTTTTTAATATTAGAATGCCTTACCTGTAATAATATTGTTTGCTTTCTTTTGCCTGCCTTCTGACGCTTTTTGACATTTGAAAATAGATTAGAAAAAATTAAATGGAACAGAAAGTCAAGCCAAAGTCTCGCTGCTAAATTTTTAGGTAAAAAACGGTTATTAGAAATGCATGTGGAGTTAAAGCTTATCGCCAACTTACCTCCTTGGCCACTACTGCGCAAGACTTTACTGCTGTGCAATAACTCTCAGGAGTCAGGTGTCAGATACTATGGACAAATTACGGTGATCGGATCAACTGCATTGCGACAAAGTCACGATTTAAAACGCTTCTATTTACTTATATTATTTTTATTTCTGTGCTTAGACACCTACTTATTATTATTAATAGTTACTCGTTTAATATATTTACATCTAAGTCACCGGGTATTACTAGGTACTGAGTTTCTGGCGAGTAGGCACTCAAGCTTCCCTATGTCAACGTTTTCATTACATTTCCTCGGTAATGTATCAACGACGACGCACTCTCCCTGGAAACACTTACTGGCCAAGTCCTTAATTACGGAAGTAGCTATTACTTGACATACCACTCACCACTTCTACTGTACTTGCTTCAATTATCACAAGTGGCAAAATTATCCTGGCGTTAAAGTCCCGGTTGTGCTCTCGCGTACGAGTACCCGAGGTCCGCCTTGACCATAGTCCAGGATTTGGCAAGTCAGGTATTCATGACCCTGCTACCAGGGGAACCTGACCAGATTGGATCATGGTTACACATCCAGTCGCCTGAATGTGCAGGTTTCATTACGATGTTTTCCCTCACCATAAGAGCATCAGTTAGTATTCAACTAATGTTAATTGAGAAAACAGTCATTGGTACATGGCCGGAGCGGGATTCGAATCCGGGACCTCTGGCTTACGAGTCGGATACTGTAACCGCTCGGCCACCGAGGCTCCCTTCAATTATCACAAGTAATAAGGAATGATGCTTACTCATTTTTAATTTCCATTAAGAAAAGCGTTTATTTTTAATAAATTATCTGCAAGCCTTACTTTAGATTAGAGTGATCCTCGAATTAATTGTCGCAATGGATTCTGAAAAGTGACCTCTCTTACGAAGGTCGTGGGGCACCGTCGTGTTAAGACCGTTCACCTATTATAATTCCGAAACTTTTTTGCCTTCTGTTTTTCTTTCCCATAATTTTCATTTCATCGAAAACACAATTGATATACATACCTATTTTAAAATTCCGATTTTGGGTTGTTATTTTTTTCGCACATTTAATATAGTATATCACATGAAATTGTGGTAGTCTTTGATATAAGGAAATTATCTACTCTTGTGCTATGCAATATTCTCACAAAATCACTTTTTTATTGCCTTGGGAGGCACACGGACGGAGGGCCCACCTGATGGAAAGTGGCCGACGTCGTGACGGACATCTGCAACCTAAGGAGTGCGTATGTGGTGCCCGCCTTTGAGGTACCTGCCCTTTAAAAACCCCATGTTATAGTGCAAAGGAAAAACAATTTCTATCATTATAACTGTTTCTATAGGTAAAATATAAAATGTCAACATTGGATGCCAATATACTTTATTACCGTATCGATTACAAGCGAATATCTACACATGTACATTGAATACCAAAAGATACAAGACAGCTAAACAGATCCTTCCAAAGGTCGTTACTCTAAAGGTTACCCTTTAGACTATGTCATATAACTACTAGGAGTTAATGGCGATCTAAGTGATTTAACAAGATGAGATCTGGGTAAAACATAACTTTGAATGAGTGATGGGGTCTCCATTAGTAGAGCTTGGTAGATTGATATACATCTTGTAGATCGAATTTTAATCCTTATATTGACTAATGAACTGTCTATGAATTGATTTTTTATTAGATACTTTTTGAAATTATTTTAATTTTAATATTGATTATGATAAGATTATGAATTGTACTTTTAATATTGAACTAATTTGAATATAATTTTGATCGTACGAGTACTATGACATTGTGATATTAAGAATAGTGTTTTAATGATTAACATCATTTGAATTATAATTTTATTATTAACTATATTAATACGTTATGATTGTGCCTAATATTGAAATTAACAGTTATTAATTTTAATCAATTATGTTTTGACGATGTTTGACTATTACTATAAATAAATGATATGATATGATATAATATGACGTTTAATGCAAATTGTGTTTTACGATTCTATGAACAGAAAAACACTCTCACGCACGCACACAATCACACCAGAAAGCTGTAACAGCTCACTGCTGAACTTCGCCTCCACACTGGCGGAGGGATTTGCAATAATCTCTACGCTTGACAGGCGAATTGGAGAGAGCGCGTCATTGTCGTGAATGTTCGAAACTAAATCTTAAAATTAAGTACCCAAGCAACCTACCTATAACCTTCCTATCTTTTCACGTTTTTCTATTAAGACATATTTATAAGGTTTTATTTATATCTGTCTTCCAATGAATGAACGACCTTTTATCTTAAGAAATAGGTCATTTTAATCTACGTCTCTCATCCTCGTTATTTCTAAATCCGCCTACACAATACCTTTTTTGCTCAGGCACCCCGAACGCTATCAAAAAGGCAAACAATGTAGATGGGTTAACAGAGTGATGTTGTCGAACTTTGAATAATTTTGATTAACAATTTTCCTAAAACCTTCATATAATTACTTCAACAAAGACAGCTAATTTAATTATTAATTGGATGTCTGATGTTGGTCTGTCATACCCACAACATTTCCATTATTTCTAACTTTCGAAATGCCTCAATTATAATTATAGTCGTTTGATTTATGCCCACCCGCCTCGAGAGTATGAATGGGGTAATCTTTCAATTAAACAAGCCTAATTTAGATGATAAACGAGAAAATAGAGCAAAAAACAAATTAATCCATTGCGAGTTTGTGTTGAAATATAGATAATTATACGATAAAAAGAACGGCCAAATGCGAGTCGAACTCGCATACAAAAGGTTCCGAACAATGGTTGTTGTTGGTAATGACCAACAACAAGATTTTGATGGCAGAGCAACGTTTATTTCGTTAATTTTTTTTAAATTCGTAGCCAGTGCACTGGCAGCGCTTTGACAGAACGTTTAGTCTGTGTATGTTACCCATAAATCAGTAGTAGCTTATTTAACTATTTAGCCTACAACATTCTGAGGTCCACCTCTCTCCAGAGTACGTCGATAAGGAGTGTCTCAATGAAATCGTGTCCAAATTAAACTAAATCTTTTAAATAAGTTATATGAGCTTGTACGTTCGGCACAGTGGCAACTTACACTATCTTATTTTATAATTGCCCTGTTTTAAAGAAACATTGTTACTAACTTAGAGAATAGGTGAGTAAGAAAACCATTGTACGTTACTAACACTCTCATCATCACAGTAACAGTTAACAGCCCTTAACAGTCCACTGATGAACTTAGGGCCTCTCCCACGAAAGGGGAGGTTATTGCCATAATCTTCACGCTTGGCAGGCGGGTTGGAGATCGCAGTGTTTAAATATAACAATGGAAAATGCTGCTGCCCATTTTCCAGACGACGGAGACTCTTGATCTTTTGCCTCGAAAACATTAGTCGCCGTGAACGGCACCCATGAGTGTAAGGGGTTGGTGCTATTCTACTCTGCCGGACACCACACGGCCAACGGAACTAACACTCCATGGACTAAAAGTTGACTGAAAATACAGATTATCTATTTTTATTTATTTTATTTAGTACCAACGTACGTGACACCATATTTTAATGGGTAGCAGAAGATACACCAACTTAGTTTACGTAGCAAAATAACACAGCAGTAAATTACGTAACCCGACCAATGAGTTTTATCAGTAGGGCGGCTACTTACGCTTAGCTACGTATGCAACATTAAGCCGGCTATAAACGTCATGCTGTATTATTTTACTACGTATTTTGAGTTTGTTTCCTACGTATGTTTCCTACGTAATTTTTTCACAGTACAGGTAGGTATGTAACATAGATACGTCATAGTATATTATGCGTAATCTAGATACTGACCTATTATAATAACTAAATTAGAAACTTATATAAATTCTAAAATAACTTCTTAATAAATCCCATAAATTGCTAAAGATTATCTATAGTCACGTATTTTTTCCATGACCTTTCAAGTGCTCGTTACAGTACTTTAGACCGTTCTGCTAAAGACTACGAAATAGCCAAGATATCTTTAAAATGATCTTGATTAGGTAAGTACTTTCTTCTTAAGAAATTTCTGAGCTTACGTTAGAGTAAATACCGAACTTCATTGGTACAAAAAAGCTTTTAGAGGATTGATTTACCAGAGTACTTAGTTCTTAAAAGTTGTTCAATTTTCTAACAGAAATTGAAAGTAAATATTACATCCATGTACATGGGATTGATTGCACACATAAGAATGTTACACATATATAGACGAGCCATACACGCAACGTGCCTTTTCGATTTGTTTTCCCGACGTTTCGGTAGGGTCACGAGAAGACTCGAGTGTAAGTCCCGTCTAATATAATAATATGTGTTAAGAACGCGAGTTTTGTTTCAAACAAATTCATTCTTACAACGTAAGAAATTTCGTTTCATTTCATTTTATCTCATAAATAGTACCTATTATTAAGCATTCAATAATATTTTGTACTCTAGCCTATAAGAGGTACCGGAATTACTACTCCTCTTAATATTCAGCCTAATTAACATTAAGTTTATATGTATTAGAAACTAGCTGGCATTCGCGACTTCAAGTGTCTTCCCCTACCCTACTCTTCCACTACTCTATCCCTACCCTACCCCTACCTTAATCTATACCTACTATTACCTACCTACCCCTAATCTACTCTACATCTACCCTACCCTACACTACCCCTATCCTACATCCACCCTACCCTACACTTCCATACACTACCCACCCACCCTATACCTACCCAATTCTTACCAAACCATACCTACTCTTTTTTCTTGCATAAGCACCTTCCCCCAATAATTACAAATCCAACACAAAATAATAATTCAATTCGGTCCAGCCGTTTTCGAGTTTCAGCGAGACTGACGAACAGGGAATGTATGTTTATAGCACCGTAGCTCTTGAAGTTTGACGAATATTACGTCCATTCCTGTGTAATTCACGGATCGACGTCAATGCTTTGTTTTATCCATGTCTCAAATCTGTTTAATCCATGTTTAATCGATATGGTTCTGCGCCGTATCGAATACAAATGAATAAAGCCCCATATTTCGAAATCGGTTCAGTCGAAAATATTTGATTACAAGAAGATATATGCTTAATGCAGGTATTGGCTTAGATTATAATGTACAATGCTTTAAGTATTGGGTTTGATTATAACTCTATTGGTACTTTCGAGTCTCATAAATTATGTTACCGAAAACTTTGTCTTTCGTTAAGTAGTTGCCAATCTTCCCGTCAGTTCATAAATTAGTTTGCAACTCTTGATATTGTCTACGATCTGAATATTGATAGTAATTGCTAATTTATAGAGAGGGAACTTGTTTAATAATCGTAAACAAGCGACAGTAGGGGTTAACCTCAACTAGCAGGAAATTACAAGGCCGTAATCATTACACTAACTTTGATAATTATGACGACAGCGAGGAAATTGTTTGCGCCCTATCTGTATATACTTAATCAAAGTTTCCCTCACTTTGATCTTCGCGACATACAATGTTTATGCTAATAACAAAAGAAGATGTTTTTAAAAACACGCAGAGGTTGAAAAAAGGACAAAATAAAATACCTAAGTCCTCAAAAGAAAAATATTTTTTTATCACTCTCTGTAGTCGATCCCTAATGACTGAGGACGTGGGCTGATGAGCACATATTCGAGCGCACGAAATGCCTCCAACCGCTCCTATTCATCGCCAGCCTCACTGCGTCACTAAATCTGTTGGATGGTGCAACCTTCAACTGATGGATCCAATTAGTTGGTGACCGTCCTCTTGACCTCTTGCCATTGACATTGTCTATTATGACACGTTTTCCCAGACCGCCATTACTCCGTCTCACTAAATGACTGAAATATGCAAGGATCTGTATTTTTTCATGACAAGCTTTTATCGCGCGGTATAGTACTAATAACGACAATTTAAGGAGCCCAAACACGGATGGGTTATCTTCTTCATAGGTATACCAAATTTCAGTTCAATTGAACACCGAGAAGTGGGTCAAATTAGGCTTGCAAGATTTGCCCCGAACATACATAGTTACATACAGACATTGAAATGAAAGTTAAGTAAAATATTGTAAAAAGGCTGCATCCAGATCAGGCGAATACACCGCTCGCGAGCTACACGCGTGCAGTTACTGCAGTTGTTTCGTAGCTTCGCATTCGCCAGATCTGTAGGCTAACGACAACAACAACAGTTCTCTGATTTCAATTATTGGTATTGTTACTTTTACGATTCTGTATCATCGATTTAATGGGTTCAGTTGCTAACAAAGTACAATTGCAATAAACTGAAACTAATAAATCGATCAGAATCAGAATCAGAAATAACTTATTGTAAAACTCATAGGTAATCGGTAAATTAACAATTCCAATTTATTGAAATAGGAGAATTGTTAGCAACAGAGTTACGTAATTAACCTACAGGGCGCACCCTAAGATACTACGCCCGCTAAGTTTTGATGCTCTATTTTAAACAAATATACATGACATCCATTTTCTAATTAGCTAAGCAGCGAGTTAGGTTTGGGTTAACGAATAGGACGTGCTTGTCATGCGCAGATTATTAATAATAGGCCTTGAAACAAGGCCAACGTTATGTACCCGTATGATTATACAAAGCAGTCGGCGTTCTCTGTCACGTTTGCCTACGTAGGTATTTAATGTTGGTAGGGTTGTACACTGCTTACTCCTTAAAATAATTTGAGGATTTTGTATCACGTTCAAAAATTATAATATATTACTAGATTTTTCCCGCGACTTTGTTCGCGTAAAAGAGTCGACTCCTGTCCGGCGGGGACCACCCTGGACTTCGGGATAAATGTAGTAGCTACATTATTACCTTTCACCAAAATCGGTTTTTTATTAATTTTAAAATTTATTTATTTATTTTATTTAACAATTTATTGCACACAATATATAGTATACAGAAAACAAAAAAATAAAGACACTCTTCCAGCAGGCCTATAGAAGAGAGACATGGTAGAGTACTGGGAATGAGACGTGCGCAATAGTTATAAAAAATTATAAAATAATAAACTACATACATTATAAATGAGATACTAAATACACACAATATGTATATATATATATATATATGTATATATATATATGTATATATATATATATATATATATATATACATACACATACATATATACATACTAAAATATATACAGGTATTGTAGAACATTCAGGCACATAAGGAAATATAATATTCTTTTACACGCTTCTTAAAGATTGCTATAGATTGATAATCGCGCACTTCGTGCGGGAGAGGATGCCACAGTCTTGTGGCATGAACAATGAAGGACTAGGAGTAGAAGTCGGAATGGTGGATGGGGATGTCCAGCGACGATCTAACACTGGAACGACAAGGTTTGTCTTGTGAACGAGAAAAGTGGAATCGGTCACGAAGGTATGAGGGAGCGGAAGGATTATGAAGGACGATTAGTACCTACTCATGGCATGAGAGAGGAACGAACATCCATCCTAACATCCTTACAAATTGTCGCATTTAAATTTTATAGTAGAATACTTTGATTCGCAAAACTTGGATTTCTTTTCATGATCATCATCATCACAGCCCAAAACAGTCCAGTGCAGTACTTAAAGTAATTAGGGCCTCTCCCACGGAAAGGGAGATCATTGCAATATCTCCATGCTTGGCAGGCAGGTTGGAGATCGCAGTGCCATAAATATAACTATGTAAAAAAGGAAAACACTGCTGCCCATTATTCAACCGACGGAGACTCTAGACCTTTTGCCTCGAAAACATTAGTCGCCATGTACGACACCCACTAGTATAAAGGGTTTGTTCTATTCTACTCTGCCGGACACCACACGGCCATTATTGGCCGTGTGAATTTCCCTGATTACTTCTTCCGGTTCGTAAAATCAGAAATGGAATATAAAAACGCATCCCACAATGAAAACTATAAAAGTGTGAATTTGACTCGTGAAGCTTCCTGCAACATGTTATCCTTTCAAGCGATATGTTCTACACTGTGACGGACAAATGCAATGTTGGCAAAGCAACTGCAATCCCCATGTTGTATGCGAACTGTCATAGGAATGATTTTCGAGCGTTGCGTTGACACTGTAAACTTTCTGATTCCCTGATGTAACAGAGTTTGAGTACTGTCAAGTCTGTGCTTCTAAGGTACTTTTTGTGTTGTTATTTTGGTAGCAGTCATCGTCATTATCATCATCACCTTGACGTTATATCCCGGTTGCGCCTCCGAGCGGCACGTGAGAGGCCATAATCCGCCTTCCTGCTACTCCTGGCCCACCTCGCTTGGTCTTCGGCATTCTTGATAGTGAGCTTATTGGCACTTATATCATTCTTGTGTGAAATTACAGGCATAAGACATTTCATCTTAGTCCTCGCAGTGACAACGCACATATGGTTCTGCATTTTTGTTGGCAACCTAAATTAATACGGCGTAAATATTACGAGAGGCAGTTACTGCTTACCTACACGTGGGCTGTCTGCTCGTTTGCCACTTAACAGCACAAAAAAATCTTACTCACGACACGCGTCAAAGTTTGCAAACGTTCGCAACGTTCTTGCCTTAACTGACTAAATGTTCTATAACACAAATCAAAACATTTCAAATTAATTCTGTTTCGCCGTAACAAATTTTAATATTATATATATTGGTGTTAATTATTAGTAATTTAATGCTTTTCGTATATTTTCAAGCTATTAGTTTCTGTCTAAAATAGAACAGTATTAATACATTCGCTTTACAAAATACGAAAGTGGTTATTAACGATAGGTAAATTTATTGCAATACCAAGTTTAACGGGATCGTAGGTCTGGCGTCTCGTTACGGCTATAGCAGCCGTTATCGTTAATGCCTATTAGTATGAAGATTGCTCTGAGTCGTTGTTTATACGATACGGACAACGATACCGTTATGATAATTATTATTGGGCCTTCTACCTCTGATATGCTTCTAGATGAGAGAGCAACCACACTTAGGTATTATTTAAGTGCTGAAGGAATCAATAAACGTAAGTCATTACCTGATGTAGATACTTATTGAGATTGTCTTGATCGCTCTGTTGGAAATATATTTTGAATGGTATTTTTGTTCAGTCTGGGTAATCTTAGGACAATATATAGGAGCCTTTTTTGGTGTTGATAACCAACATATTTCTTTTTTTTCCTATTGATGTTCGAACTTTTGGCTACTTAACTGATTGTTATTTACTTGCGACTAGTTTCACCTTTTTAAAAACTTTTTTTTAAGTGAATATGATTCCAACTTTTTGTGATATTGTTTTTTTAATTTACACCTGCAAAAATCAAAGACAATTCAATAAAAAAGTCTGCCCTTTCTAAACTATTGAGCTTGGAATTTTTTAAGTATTTTTTTATTATGTTACAGTGCATGGCAATACAGATTGTATAAGTTACTCAATATAGGTACTGTCACTTCCATGTTTATATATTTTTTAAATTTCTATTTTTTTTTAATTAAACCCCTTTCCAGTTATTTAAGGTAGCAAATAAATTTTTATCAGAAACACTCGAAATCCAAATCGTATAGTTCATGTCGTTGCTCCAAAAGCGGCTGTATATTTTAAATCGATGGCTATTTGTATCTATACTGTAGTTTATAAAAGATAGGTAATGTAAGACATATTGTAACCATGTTTTTTTGAAAATAAACACTATTCTATTCTACTCTGTTCATTTAAAAAAAATGAACGTAAGGTTTATTAAAACCAAACCCCAGCGCAGCAGCTAAGCCTAAAAGCTAAAAACTGTTCCAAAATTTCCAACAAGTCCTTGTCGAAATCCACCAAAAAGCACACCATCCCCATTGGCTGTTTCAATTTTGCCGAAGTTAAAATGAATATTTTCCCGGCGTCATGTTGCGATGTTTTTATTAAAAAAGCGGGCCGCGGGCCAGCCGCAAGTTGAGCGAACTAATTTCCCAACTTTTATTCACCTGTCCAACCGCGTTCGAGTCCGGCCCTGTGTCAGTACCGAGAACAGGGCGCCCTATCAACTGTTCTTGTTCACGTTAACTGAAAAAGTTGCAGCCTCTAGTCCCTGCCAGTTTTGACCCAAAAATTCCGTACGATTCATGATACGTACTTAATTGGATCGTGTGAATTGTTTTTCTTTTCGCATATGTACGAAATTGTTGCCATTTTAAAATTGTACTTACTTAGGGTTCATCCAAGGGCATGCCATGTAGGCACGGCTCAAAGGAAATGGATATCACACAGCATTACAAACTCGAATTCGTCACATCGGGAAAAGCCAGGAGGTCACTATGGTGTCCGACGAATTCCGGAACGGCGTCTTGCAGACATCAAAATACAATGGCTTTAGTGTTATTAGCAAATATTCGAGACAGAAAGCAATTCATGGTGGCTCACTAATCTTTGTAAAAGATTACCTTCAAAGTAAAGACAGAAAAGACATAGTCAAACTATCTATAGAACGAGCTATCGAACTTTCTTGTGTCGAACTAGACACATATGTTATCGTTTGCGTCTATAGGCCTCCTGCCGGTGATTTTGATTTATTCGAAGAGACCATGGATGATGTGTTAAAAAAATTGTTAAGGGGTAGTAAATATATTATTGTTTGTGGCGACTTTAATATTTATATGCTCGAAGATAGCTCACGGTGTAGGAGATTAAAGTCCTTCTTAAATCCTACAATCTAATAAATGTATTTCTGGAACCTACACGAGTATCCGAAACTATAGCTACGTGCCTAGATAATATATTCTGTAGTTGTGGTATATCGACAAAGTTTATTCTCAACTGCCTAGGTTCTGATCATTATGGCCTTGGAATTAGACTAAAACATACGGCTCAACCGAAGTGTTACAAAATAAATTATAGGCCATTAACCGCAGCACGATTAAAACGCTTCAAGGAACAGATTGATACTAAAATGCTGGGTTTAAGTTCATCTTATAGTGATCCAAATTTGCTTTATAACGAGCTATTTAACGTAGTAAAAAGCGATTTTGAGAGCACATTTAAACCTAAAACATTAAATAAAGCTATTAATCTTAGCTTTTGCGACTGGGCCACTGAAAGCATATAGAAGAGTAGGATGCGACTCTATGAGTTATATAACATGAAGAGCTCTAATAAATCTGCCGTATTTGCTGAATATGTTAAAAAGTATTCTAAAATTTTTAAGAGTGTTTGCTTTAACGCCAAAGCTAATTTCAAAAAAGATCGATGGAGCTACAAACAAAAGTAAAGCTGTTTGGGGCGTTATTAATATATAATATATAATAATGAGATTGGTAAAACTGAAAGTCGGGATCAACAATATAAACTAAAAATCAATTCTGAAATCATTACGACTGATCTTGACGTAGCAACTTGCTTTCAAGATTTTTTCTCTAAAATTGCTGTAAACACGACTAAAAATCTTCAGTCTTCTCCGTCGGTGGCACAGTCTATGCTGAAACTGACAAATAACCCTTGCAATGAAAACTTTAAATTCAGTCCCATTAATGAGATGGATATAATTAAGGCCTTCAAGTCGTTAAAATTGAAAAAGACGGAGGATATCTGGGGAATATCCGTCACGGTATTAAAGTATAGATGAGGGTGTGTTTCCAGACTTAATGAAAATCAGCAAGATAGTGCCCCTTTTTAAAAATGGCGAAAAGCATGAGCTGTCCAACTTTAGGCCCATATCTATATTACCAGCACTAAGCAAAATTTTCGAAAGAATAATACTAGATCAACTGCTGGCCCACTTTACTGCAAATAAGTTGTTCCACAAAAATCAATTTGGTTTTAGAAAAGATCGGTCTACTGTGGATGCGGGTGTGGAATTAATATAGCATATCTATGATGCTTGGGAGAGATCACAGAATGCTATTGGTGTTTTCTGTGATCTTTCCAAAGCATTCGATTGTGTGAATTATGACACGCTTTTACTGAAATTAGATCATTACGGTGTCAGGGGAAATGCACTGTCCCTTTTAAAATTTTATCTTACCAACAGGCTTCAAAGGGTAAAGGTCAATGGCGCGACATCTGGCGAAAATACTGTTGAGATGGGCGTACCACAGGGATCTATTTTGGGTCCTTTTATGTTCCAATTCTACATAAATTATATGCCTTTTTTCTTGGGAAACCGCTGCGACACTGTACTTTTTGCTGATGATACTTCGCTAATATTTAAAATCGACAGAAATAGGGAAATCTTTGACGACGTAAACAGTACACTATCTGAATTACATACATGGTTTACAGTAAACAACCTACTACTAAACGCTGTAAAAACTAAATGTGTTTTGTTTCACATGCCAAATGTTATAATGCGAAGTATGGCTCTGTATCTCAATAACGAATCACTAGAATTCACAAAGTCAACAGTTTTCTTAGGATTGACGCTGGATAATAAACTACAATGGAAAAACCACATCGAAACCCTGTCAGGGAGGTTAAGTTCAGCGGCTTATGCTATTAAAAAAATTCGTGGTCTTACAAATGTGGAGACTGCCCGTATCGTCTATTTCAGTTACTTCCATAGCATTATGTCCTATGGCTTAATGCTGTGGGGTTCTGCAGCGGACATCCATGACATATTTATTCTTCAGAAGAGGGCAGTACGAGCAATTTATAATTGGGGTTTACAGGTGTCTCTAAGAGATCATTTTAAAAATATTGAGATACTGACAGTAGCTTCGCAATATATTTACTTCAATTTGGTACACATCTACAAGCATAAAACCTCCTATTAAAAACTGTCAGATAACCACAACTACAACACCAGCAATAAAGACAGGCTTGCCAATGAACGTTTTAGACTGACAAAAGTAAAATCTTCCTTTGTGGGTCACTGTGTGACCACTACTTTAATAAAATTCCAGAAGATATACAAAATTTACCCTTAAATAAATTTAAAAATACAATTAAATCTAAATTAATTAGTAAAGCTTACTACAAAATAAATGATAATTTGGATGACAAAAATCCTTGGACATAAATATTATAATTAATTAATCTACGTTTTATAAACTGACATTGAAACTTATTATTTCTAAATAAATATCTGACATTTTGTTAAATTATGCTATTCATATTATTATTTTACTTATTTTAGATGAATATGATCTGGAACTTAATCTTAGAATTGTAATTTCTAAACCAATCAGGAACTTGGCGAGATATGAAATTTGGTAAAATAGCTATACTGATAATTACTTATTTTGTTATTATTTATTTTAATGATTACTGACCAGCACTGAATTTAATGACATGTTTCATATCAATGTTATTATTTTCATTTTTTTATATACATACATATATTTTTATCTTAATCATATTATATTCTCAATGACATCATATTCAATTACATTTTAAATGGAATCTCCAATTGATATTTTATGTAATAGTGATATGAGATGTGAATTTTATACTGTGTAACATTAGCTGAGATTGTATTATAGATTAGAATAATCGTTTGCGATTTTGCGAGCGGCATCGTTGATGTGCTCGGTGCGGTGACAGTCAGCCAGTGTCACAGTCACAGGTGGCGGCGCTGGAGTTGCGGTTTATGTTTTTTTTTTCTGTGGCCGTGCCTACCTGCTGTTTTGACTGGTCGGTCGGTCTCAGCACGGCCAAGAAAATGCGCTCGATGATGCCGCGGCGCCTAGCAGTTTAAAATGCTTACGGATTTTTATTTAATGTTACCAATGTAGGTATGACGTTCATATTAAGTGTTTGTAAAAACCTAATTTGAATAAATGTTTTTGAATTTGAATCTCCCATATGCAAGATTGATGACTCATTTTGATCATAACTCGGCTATCGGAGACAGCCAGACCCGCCTAAGCCAACACAGAAAATCTTTAGCCTTGTTGTCTAGTTTCCAGGGCATACTACGACGCATAAATACTATCCTAAATGATCTTGGCACGTAGGCGAAATCCCCTATTCTATCGGAGAGAATGTCTTGGACGACGGTGACCACTTTCCAACAGGTCTGACGATCAGTATGTCCATTTGGCATTAACATACATACATACATAAAGCTCACGCCTGTGTCCCACAGGTGGGGTAGCCGGCAGGGACTATGGACCGCCACTTTGCTCTGTCCTCTCACAATTCCCTAGCCTCGCATATATCCATAACTCTTTTCATATCTTATTACTTCGGACACCAGCTTTTTTGATAACATTACTGACCTGATCAGTGAATGTTTTTCTGGGTCGTCCTCTTAAGGGCAGGTATTCCAGATTCGCACAATATACCTTTTTCGTGACGTGCTTTTTGCGGCAAACTTTTACTTCCCATCACACGATTAATGGCTCTATTCACTGCGTTACCCTTGTATACTCTTCTTCCAATATCCTTCTCATACTTTCCATCACTTGTGAACATATTTCCTAGATACACGAACTCTTTCACTTGCTCAACACTCTTCCCTTATATTTCAATCGAAGTGACTGTCATGCCCTCATTTCTTTCAAACACCATTACTTTCGTCTTCACCACATTTACTTTCATGCCTTTCCTTTCGAATGATTCACTCACAATATCCAACATCCACTGCAGTTTGGCATTAACCTATTAAAAAATTCTGATTCTGTTTCGAAATTTGATTCAATGTGAGTGTGTGTAGAAAATATAGAAATGGCATAAATTTGATCGAATTTTTGATAACTTAGTTGAGGGTTCTTGATCATCATCATCTTCGAGTTAAACCCCAGTTAAACTCCCGTGCGGTACGCTATGACCCGGGGTCCGGCGTCCTACACCTTGGTACACTTCGCTAGGTCTTCGGAATCCTTGGCGGTGAGTTTGTTAGTACGCATGTCGTTCAGGCATCGCTTCTCGGGCCGGCCTGGCTTCCCGTACAGTTGAGAGTTCTTGATGACACCTTCCATTTGATTTGTACATCAGAATAAAACATATATTTAGCATGTGTACTACGTTCTATTTCAGCTTCAAATTTATTAGATTAAGATTAACTCAATATATTAAAATATATTCTATATTAGTTTGTGGCAAAGACGATTTTATACGACATAAAACCTACAGATAAAATATTCAAATCGGTAAGTATCTAAATTTATTTTAACAAAGCACATGCCTATTTAACTAATGCAACTACAGCTGCAACCACTTTGAGCCAGCATGAATAAAACGAAAACGACTTTCAAACGCATAAACTAGCCTTTATCTGTATAAAGAGCTGCAGTAGACAATTTATTCTACAAAACGAGACTCTTTGTACATTTCCATCCAGATTTACGTGAATTAAACATTTAACAAAATTCCGCAGAATTATTTTAATGTCTCCGTGGCCCGAAATAAATTTACATTACGAAAATGTTAGGTTGTAAATATTTATTAAATTTAAACGCTTATTGGTTCTATAACGTCTTACAAAATCAATGTATTTGCCTTACGGTATCCGACAATATATAAGTAGAACAATATCAATACCTAACCCTTTTTCTCACTCACAGAACGGGTACCGTGTAAGTATAAGGCTACTCTTGATCATTACAGGTAGAGATACCTCAGGCTGGCTACCTCAACACATTTTTGTGTGAGTAGTGGCTCTAATTTAAATTTAAATTTATAAGAGCTTTTAAATCTTCTAAGCATGAAATTCTTCTTTAAAATTGAAATTATAGTGATGTGACGTGCCACCTAGCAGCGTTTTCTTCTTCTTTTTCGTTAACTGGCAAGCATGAAAATTATTATAAAACATTTTAGTTTGTGTAAGCCTAATTGAAATTGTCCAATAAAGGCCGTGTAGAGTCCGGCAGAATTGAATATGACACCAACCCTACCTTTTCATGGGTTTCGTAGAAGGCGGCAAATATTTGAAAGACAGAGAGACCAACTAGGACATACGTAAATAAGAAAATTGACAGCAGCGTGTTCTGATGTTTTATGTTAAAATCTGCCTGCCAAATGTGAAGATTATTTCAGAGCCCTCCACCTTTGTGAAGGCTTAAGTCCAATTGATGATGTAGAATTGTGTTGGGACTAAAAGCGCTGCCCTAGTTATAAGACGACTAGGTGTTGCCCGCGACTTCGACTGCGTGGAAATCGTTTTTAGGGCAGTTTATATTTTTCCCGAGCGACTACTTCAAATGACCTCCCTAATGTATAAAAGCTACGGAGTAATACGGAGAGGCCAAGCGGTTTCATCTCGTTCTACCCAAATTAATTAGATAAAATATGGCCCAGATTTTAAGTGAGACCCCAAACTACGAAACTGTGCCTGTACGTAATGTACAGGCACAGGTGCCATTTCCATATTTCTTATAGATAGTTTAGCTGGCTGTTATGGTTCTACAACTGTTGTTCGAGTTTCCAAAATCAATTATACCCTATATGTTTCCCAGGCTTATCTAATAGCTATACAATAAAAAATAATTTAAATCTGTCTAGTTTCGGAGATTAACGTGTACAAAGAGACAGACAACATTTTTATTACTATTCCTTTATCGCCCTAAACTACATTTTTGTAAATATATTCAATGTACAGACACCATTTTTATGTTTAGATATAGATCATAACAATGTTTTGTCAGTTTATAAAACATGAGCCGCGCGGCACTTTATTTCTTGACATTGACTCCCCTCCCGTACCCCTTGCAGCCTAGATAGCCGAGCGGACTGAGCGGCGAACACGCGACTTTTTTCTAATATTCACATTTTTAAACTCGTGATATCTTTCGAATATAATGTCTGAATTGAATAATTCAAAAAGTTATATAAAGGTATTGAAGCAGTCGTGAATATGAAGTAATTGATTTTGATAAAGATTAACCAAGGTACAAATAAAGAGCGTTTTTTAGCGGCGGCATTTCAATTAAATTTTGAAAATAAAAGAACACTTATTGTGACATAACTATAATAGTTAGACAAATACTGTCGCAACTTTTTTTGTAGATAATGATGTGTTCTGCAAAGTCGTAGTATATTACGTTATTTTGTTCTATCATCAATAGTTTTCACAGCACATGCGATGTAAGGAATTTTATGGGTATTTTTTTACACCTTGGGTTACATTATTGGAGTTTTATTAATGATCCGTAATTTTTTAGAAAATATAATATAGCCTATGTCACTCGGGAATAGTGTAGCTTCCCAACGGTGAAAGAAATTTTTAAATCGGTCTAGTAGTTTCGAAACCTATTCAATACATACAAACAAACAAACAAAAAATCAAACATTCCCTATTCCCAATTTATTATATTAGTATAGACTAACCACAAATACCAAATAGAACGTATCTATTATCCTACCTATAGGAAGTGATTACTATAACATGCTGTTGATTAACATCATCATAATCGATGTTATATATTGAAGTACATCTCAAATACAGTTTCATTAAATGAAACGACGACAAAATGGTTCTGTTTCATAAAATATCAATATTTAATTAAAACTTCAAATGGGGCACACTTTGTCCCGGATGCTAGTCGCAAACAGCAATAAATTGCTGAACAAATTTATATTTCAAACTCGTTTCCATTCGAATGCGGCACCGAGACAGCGAAAGAGCAAACCAAACCGTACAAAGTGCATCGCGAACCGTTATTTTTCTTAGGAAAAGATGAGGGGAGTTGACGGATGCTGTGTTTGTGTATGTTTACGAATGGCACCTAGTAATCTGGGAGTGCTGTACCGACGGATCCAATCTCCAACGGATTGCCAGCACCGCATCGGCGGATTCCGCGCTCCGCATCCGCACATCCGCCAATCGCGCCAAGATAACCCGCTGAACAGATTTTCCCTGTTTGATCTCGTGTAGACACCTGCGTGGGAGCCAGATTCAATTTGTGATTATGATTCTGTTGTTGTTTCTTGTCGTTTTATGGGGTTGTTTAAAATACCGAGTGTATTTTAAACAACCCAATTTGTCGAAAATCGTAGCGCAACTTTGGCCGCACATATTTCTGGATCATTTTACGATATTTAAGAAAACAACCAATATAATGTGATTGGTACCGTGAAACGATTTAAACGTCAATTTGCAAGTTGACGATTTTACGAGTTAATACCTAAAATGATCATCTTGACGTTGATCTCTCGTTTGTGCTCCTAAAATAAAAATAAAAATAAATCTTCTTGTAATTTAATGTCCAGGTTGTGATCCATAAGTGAATGAACATAATTTTTTAATCCGTACAATGCTCGTTTTTTCTGGAAAAGAAAAGAAAGGAATTTATTAATTTCAATCTGTGCAATTGCGTGTACATTTTATTTTATATTGACGGCACAAAGCTGCCTTATAACTGCGTCAAATTTGAGTTTCTTCTTGATTTGATTCTTATCATAATACGCTGAGAGTCTATTCCGATTCACTTTCCTTTTTTATTTCCTGACTTCCATTCAGGTTCACGAACAACAGCAAGGTTAGGCAAATAACTTTAGACTTGTCATTTATTTATTAACCTTTGAAATAATGTCCTCGCCGTCACTAAGCCCTTCCTCTTCCTAATACATTGAGATGAATCGATCCGAAAAAGCCCCGCGGCGAAACATAATATTCTACACGAGATAACTGTTTTTTATAACCTCACTGCAGCGCAGTGACCTTTGATAAATGAACGTATCACTCCCTTGAGTTTTCGGAGATTCTACGGGTCTCTCCGCGTCGCGAGTCGAGACGTCCCGAAAAATATTGCGACTTGCGAGCTCCCAAATCTTTATTGGCGTGCTGGCTATAAATCAGAGGTATTATATTTAGGTAGACACACCCCGCTGCAAACAGCGGGCCGGATATTTATCGTGTGTATCCTGCACGTGAGGGTGTACACCCGGGTGTCCGGGTTTGTTGTTTAGCCGAGTTCGTTGCCGTTACGCTGTGTCGGTTATTGGGTCGTGCAGTCTGTAAATAGTGTCGTGTAGTATTTTCGTAATGCAAATTCACGTTTTATACATTTGCTGGTGGACCCAGCGCGACTTTGTTCGTGTACACCTACTTTACCCCTACCTAAGTTTTTTTCATGCTTCCTCCTCTCTCTTGAATCACTTCATCTATTGTTGAAAACCGCATTAAAATCCGTTGCGTAGTTTAAAAGATCTAAGCGTACATATATACGTATATAGGGACAGACGGCGGGAAGCGACTTTGTTTTATACTAGGTATTTCTAGATATCGCTGCTGACCCATGTGTATAAGCTGTTTTCGAGAGTCATTACGAATCGTCTCGCACGCAGGTTTGATGACTTCCAGCCTCCCGAACAAGCCGGATTCCGAAAAGGTTTTAGTACCATAGACCACATTCATACGCTGCGGCAGGTTATACAGAAGACCGAAGAGTATAACCGGCCATTATGCTTGGCGTTTGTGGACTATGAGAAAGCCTTCGATTCGATCGAAACTTGGGCGGTGCTCCAGTCTCTACAGCGGTGCCAAATTGACTATCGATATATCGAAGCATTGAAGGGTTTGTACGAAAACGCCACTATGTCAGTTCGTCTCCAGGATAAGACCACAGAACCTATCCAGCTGCAGCGGGGTGTTAGACAAGGTGATGTCATATCACCGAAGTTGTTCACTGCTGCACTGGAGGATATCTTTAGGCTTATGGACTGGGACGGACTTGGCATCAATATTAACGGCGAGTACCTTACTCACCTCAGATTTGCTGACGATATCGTAGTCATGGCTGAAACCCTGGAAGACTTGGGCAAAATGCTCGATGACCTCTGTAGTGCCTCTCAACAAGTAGGTCTTAAAATGAACATGGACAAGACGAAAATTATGTCGAATGTCCATGTTGTGCCTACTCCAGTGACCGTTGGAGGCATTCCACTTGAAGTTGTTGACGACTATTCATACCTAGGACAAATAGTTCAGTTAGGTAGGTCCAACTTCGAGAAAGAGGTCAATCGACGAATCCGACTCGGTTGGGCAGCATTCGGGAAGCTACGCCATATATTTTCGTCACAATTACCGCAGTGTCTCAAAACGAAGGTCTTTGACCAATGTGTGTTGCCAGTGATGACATACGGAACCGAAACGTGGCCGCTCACTGTGGGCCTTATAAGAAAGCTCAGTGTTACCCAAAGGGCAATGGAAAGAGCTATGCTCGGAGTCTCTTTGCGCGATCGAATCAGAAATGAGGAGATCCGCAAGCGAACCAAGGTCACCGACATAGCTCTAAAGATTGCCAGACTGAAGTGGCAGTGGGCAGGGCACATAGCTCGAAGAACAGATGGCCGATGGGGCAGTAAAGCTCTCGAGTGGCGGCCACGTGCCGGAAGACGCAGCGTGGGTAGGCCTTCCACAAGGTGGACTGACGACCTGGTAAGGATCGCAGGTTCCAGCTGGATGCGAAAAGCACAGGACCGGCCTTTGTGGAGATCTCTGGGGGAGGCCTATGCCCAGCAGTGGGCGTCTTCTGGCTGATATGATGATGATGATGATGATGATGAGGTATTTCTAGAAATAGAAATCTAAACCTGATAGCCAGAATTCTGTTTATAGCGTAGGTGGTGATTATGGTGTTAGGTATAAGCCGTTAAAATAAAGATATTCAATAGGTACTGTACGCTAAGTACTGGTGTGGGCGTACTTGTTTGGCGGCTTAGTAAAAAATGTTTGGAATTGTTTGATTCCATCTGAAAAATACAATATTTTTTCTGGTCGACACTTGAAGCTTCTTGGACAAAATTAATATTTAAAATGGATTTCTTTGTGGTTTTACCTATAATCATCATCAACCTATATACTTATGGTTTTGCATCACTGATGCACAGGTACTGATATCGGCGGTAAATAATTACGAAAGCAAAATGCATGAACTCCTTCTTTGTGTTTCTTTGTTTGCGCTTTTCATAAGAGATTAGTGAAAAGACCTATATGAATAGTGACAGTTTACCAATAGAAAATTAAAAAAGGTGTTTTACATACTGCTATTGTTATGGTTTACCGAAAACAATACTACATGTGTCTTAGTCACGAATATACTGCACACGTACGTTTACTCCTGACCGTGACTCATGCAACTGCGCCGAAATAACGAGGTAAAAATAATACTAACCGTGGTAACAAACCCAAAAATATATGTGACAAAAGTGTAGTAAATAACCACAAAAGTCTTAAAACCTATATGGCTCACACATACTGTTGTGCCGACACAACTCGGTCCTAGTCATATAACTGTCTCATTTTAGCTCTCCAGTACTAATCGTTTCTGAGTTAATCCTTGGACAAACAGATAGACGGAGATTTCGAAACTATTGGGTAAATTGGGTTCCTTGTTTTACTACGGAACTCTAATAAAGCGACTATAACTTCGTCCCAAATCTACGCTGACATGTTCAAGGATGTCACAAGACTCAAGTGTGACAGGCAAAATTGCGAAGCCCTTTTAGTTCTGAAGCACATTATGAAATATCTCTTCAACTCAATCCCACTTTTGATAGGCACTGAGGGGTTAAGGTGTGCGGTGAACGGTGAAACTCCTTCAAAAGAGCGCCTCCCCAAACTGGGGATAATTCCATTCAATAGGATTCTTGCTAGTTCCAATCTGGGAATTCTTGAAGGTATCCTGTCGTGTGTGATCAAAACTATCTCCGGGTGTGACAAAAAGGTGTGTCCATATTGAGACTACTTTCGCTGTTATTTTTGTATTGTATTATTGGCATGCAGATCGCTAAGATATGAAAATAAATTATCCATTCGATAACACAGGAAATAATTTTTAAAATTCGCAAGGTAAGCGGACAAAAGACGACGAGAATTAAAAAATGGTATAAGATACCAAAAACGCCGACAAAAGTTTTTATGGGATCATTTAATTACAGTAAACCGATTTATTTACTTTAGCTATGCATAAGAACAAAAAGTTATGAAACTGGATAAGTAGATATATTTATAAGTAGCTTATCGAATACCAATCAAATTTGCAATCGCTAATTGGACATGTCATCGTGCATACCGACACCAAGACCAATAAACTGTTCCTATTTAGTTAGAAATGCTAAGACGCTGTGTGGACACACCGCTACTGGAACACTTTCCAAGTTATGCTTTGAGAGAGTTCGCTAAGTTGGCAGTGTTCGAATCGAGCGATTTCATTGGATCTTGACGGCTGAAGGGTTCACAGTTCCAGTGATACCGGGGGCGCGATTACGATCTTAGAGTGTGATGAGGCTGTATTTTAACTTCAACTAGTACACCCAGTGCGACTTTGTTCGCGTATACCTACTTTACCCCTACCTACCCTTTTTTCTTGCTTATAAACCTTCCTCTTGAATCACTCTATCTATTGTTGAATTCCGCATTAAAGTCGGTTGCGTAGTTTAAAAGATCTAAGCGTACATAGATACATAGGGACAGACGGCGGGAAGCGACTTTGTTTTTTTTTTTAGTTTGACTAGCCAGACATTTGACCGCCATCTCACTTGGTGGTAAGTGAGGATACGGCCGATGTTGGAGCATGCCCGTCTAAGAACAGCCTATTCACTCTAGCCTTGAAGGCGTCTAGATTATAATGATCAGGGAACACACTAGCTGGTAACGCGTTCCATTCCTTGGCCGTACGCATTATAAAGGTTGAACTAAAGCGGCTCGTGCGGCTGCTGGCGAGTTGGAAGATCCACAACATAAGGATGAAGCGCTCGCCCGGATGGCGTTTCCCGATGGCGAAAAGCGGCTGGCGGAATGATTTCGTGGAACAACTTCGCATTCTCCGAAATGCAATCTGTAGAAGACCAATAAACGCGCAACCCTACGCCGATACTTGGGACTTTGCAGGTTAGCTTTAATCAACTGCGGATCACAAATTAACTTCTTTGTACGTTTATACTATGTATAGATTTCAATGCATTCAACGCGTCTAAAGATAATTAATCGTGCTTAGAGAAACTTATTACGATTACTAATTACGTGTAAGGAAGTGATAGAAGATGTCAATAGAATAAATAAATCCAAGTACCTATCTCGGATTAGTGCTGTCTAAGACATCGACTAAAGTTTCAATTTCAATATCAATATCACTATCTCTGCAGCTTGGGTTTGTGGCACTGCAATTGGCTTATACGTCACTGCTTACAAATAGCATACGCGTTGCATCCGACTAGTCAGCGCGTAGCGCCCGCACAGGGAACCCGCAGCCTACCTGAGCTGGCTTGAACAGTGACGCGACGACTATTATTATTATTCTCTTCATTTATTTTCCTTCTTAGTTTTAAATTTTTTACAATATTAATATAAAATATACACATTTTAAAAAACCTAAATATAAAAATAATAAGTTTTTTACAATACATACATATATATAAAAAATTAATATTTAAAAAAACCTAAACCTAGAGTATCGCCAGCACCGGGGCCAAGCCCAAGCTACCGGTGGTTAGGGCTGCAGAGACAGGAACCTCCTGACGACACGCGCCGTCTCCAAGAGAACCGCCTTCTGAATCTGGCCCTTGACCCAACCTAGATGGCGAGATACTCTTAAGGTGTTGGTCGAGGCTCTTCGCTATGAGACCGTTTACAGATACGACTTTCGGAACAATGATCGTCGAATCAACATCCCACATGGCGGTCACCTCGTGAGCCAAGTCAAGGTACTTACACTGTTTGTCCTTCTCAGCCTTCACGAGGTTTCCGTCATGCGGGATGGTGACATCGACGAGCACTGCTCAGCTTTTCGATCGATCTGTGAGCACGATATTAGGTCTATTGGTTACAATAGTCCTGTCCGTGATCACAGATCGATCCCAATAGAGCGTGGCAAGACCATTTTCAAGAACTGGCGCTGACACATATTTATAATATGGCACCTCAGACTCCACAAGACCGTATTGAAGAGCAAGTTGCTGGTGAATAATCCTGGCTACTAGGTTATGTCTGTACAAGTACTCGCCATTAGCAAGACGACCACAACCGGATGTAATATGCCTGAGTGACTCTCCCGGACAGCGACATGCACGACAGATGTCAATTGTGCCGTCCTTCAAGATATACCTCCGGTAGTTGTTCGTCATGATAATCTCATCAGCAATTGCACAAACAAAACCCTCTGTTTCTCCGAAGAGATTATTATTATTATTTTTATTTTTTAGGTTGATACCTCTCAGTACATGGTTAACTTATACCGTCCACGGGCCAAAGCCAAGTGGATGGCATGGTATAACATAGTAATATTAAGGAATGCCAGTAGGCGTTTGGGGGTGTGGGTTACTCGTATTTTATAAGAACATCCTTACTATCCTACAGGTATTTAAGATAGCAGCTTTCTGGAGCAAGGAATACGTAAAATTGGGTAAGGCTAAAGTCTCTAATTACTGATGCAGCTGCTTGGGAATTATACCGGTGGTAGAGACCACTCCAGGTACTATAGTTGCCCTTTGGAGTTTCCAGAGATGGACAATTTCGTCTATCAGGACTATGTACTTGGTCATCACATTATTATAAATCATTTATTTCAGACCAATTTCAATAAAAAATGTAACAGTCCATATTATATTGTGTTAGTAAAATTACTTATAATATATGTTAAAATAATTACATAATTAAACATTAAATTCATTAAAACATCACAATGTCATAATCAAAAATAAATTATAAATTCAAATAAAATGTCAAATTCTTAAGTAGGCAAATATATTATTAATAAAAATCAAGTCCCAGATGCAACATGCAGTTTAAGCCAGTGTTGCATCATGGAACAGTCCAGTCTATTTGCCCACATATTTAGGAGGCTGTTAAGTATCCCCCGGACACGCTGCAGGATTGACGCAACCCTTTTTCGCATGATAGCGTGAAAACCATCCGTCCTTGCTGCCACAAACATGCCCAACGCACTACAGTGCCTCCGAAGCCCCAACAGCATCCTTAACATGTTATTATACTGTACGCGGAGAGTGTCGTATGCGGGCGCGATGCGGGCGCTACGCGTTTATTTATAAATAATAAAGTAAGTGTTCTGTCATTAATGTAGAAACCAAAATTTTATAATATCTATATAACTCGTGATCAGAAATCGTGAATGTCTGTATGGGATCTTCATTAAGTCTGCTTTTAGGTTATGGCGTTCCTATAATTGTTTATGTTGTAAGTTGTTCTTGTTGTCTGTCCATCAAATTTAGTTGCTTTGTCATCCACGAGTATTACGGTAACTAGTTTAAGTTGCAATCTTTAAAATACATAGCCAGTTGTACTGAACAAACGTTCAGAACTGTATTCATAGTGAAAAATTCGTATAAATATTTAATTCTGTATTTATAGTGAAAACTGTAACGTTTATAGTGAAAAATTCTTTTCAAAGCGTAGCCTTTGAACGCAGACGGGTAGAGTCTCCACCATTTCCGAGCCCATTGTACAGCTCGGTACTAGGAACCGATTTACAATCGCGTTGTAGCGGTGTTGTTTAATTTTATAGATGCTTCAACGCTTTCCTTTCAAGAGAACTTTATTTGTCTTTTTATTTTCTTCTACTCGAAACACATTGATGGCGAACTTCCGAACTAGTGTTACACGAGTAGCTCTGGACCTTTGTAATTTGAAACAAAAGTAAAAAAATGTAGTAACATCCCTTACATCTAGACGAAATATCTCTTTTTATTATCTCTAAAAACAATATAAAGTCGGCATTCTCGTCTGTTTGTTGGCTTAATGTTTCCTCCAATGAATAGAAGTATTTATGAGAAAGGTTTCCTAATTTATTCTGCATATATTTACACGATTTATGACAAAAAGAGAGCACAATAGGCACTACTTAATTCTAAAAAAGCCTTTACCAGCTTGCCTACAGAATTGTAATTGTTTAGGACTAACATTTCAGTGCCTTCCCCAACTTGTATACCACCTTTCATTCAGACATTTAGACAGCATAGTGGCCAAGTGTTTAAGGTATCCGACACGGTAGCGAGAGGTACCAGGTTCGAATTTCACTGCGTCACTGGTCACGACGGTTAGATAGCAGTCGCTTCACTGTAATTATCTGATCTGCCAAATCTTGGATCATGGTCAAGACGGACCCTGGGCCATCGTGCGCTAGAGCATAACCGAGACATTATCGCCAAGATGAATAATAGATATTATTCACCTATCTTACCCAATATTCGTAGAAATGTCCACAAACAGCATTTCTAAGTTCTAAATGTCAATATCAGTTCGTCTGTCTCCGTTTTGCTGACGACTCTGAGAACTTACCTGAATGTTTGCGGAGTGATTCAAGTTTCAAGCAAACACACTAACTATGCACTCACTTTGGGCGAAGGAATCGAATTTATAGAATGCTGAAAGCAACGTCGTAGACGCAATTAGGTCTTCATATTTGACAACCTGAAAGGTTCAATTCCAGGCCGACCAGAAATTGAAATGATTAATTTTAATATCTGTTACGGGTCTGGGTATTATATGTATAATAAGTATAGTCTATGTAAATGTATGTTGGCGTTAATGTCCCGGTTATGCTCTCGCGCACGAGGGCCAGTGGTCCGCCTTGACCATTATCCAGGATTTGGCAGATCAGGTAATTACAGTGAAGTGGCTGCCATCTGACCTTCGTGACCCTGCTACCAGGAGAACCTGACCAGATTGGATTATGGTTACATACTCAGTTGCCTGAATGTGCAGGTTTCATCACTATGTAAACCTAGCCGTAAGAGCACCGGTTAGCATTCAACTAATGTATAATTGTATCGTATGTAAGTATGATAAGTATGTATTTAAAATTATATAAGTCGTTTATCAGTTATCTAGCATCCATAACACAAGCTTTGCTTACTTTGGGACGAGATGGCTCTGTGTGAATGTCAAATCATTTGTTTATATGTTTATTCAAAGACCTGGCTGTTGTCTGTATGACGTCGAGAGTTCGCTCAAAAAGTTAGCGGTTTATTGCATAACGCTCGTTTGTTCCTAGTTCTGATCTTTACAACAATCTTCTTGTGCAGCTATGTTCCGACTAGAATTTCAATTGTCTCTTTTTGTGAATGATCATGTTATATCCCAGATGAAAATGGTTTTGTTGTGAAATGTGGTATCATTGTTTGTTTGAGTATTAAAACCAAATAGTATATTTGCAATTTATTTGAGCTTAAATCTATGGTACAGTATTTGGATTCCAGTTCCAAATGGCGCGTCTATGAATGGAATATTAAAATAAGGCTCGATAGTGATATTACAACCTAGCTTCGCGGGAAACGTTCTGTATTTAGGCATATTTCAAACAAGTTTAGAGCTTCTGAGGGGCTGGTAGGTGGCCTCGAAGGGGCCTTAGAATTTCATAAAGCCAGAACCCTCCGAGGAGCGATGCAGTAACAAGAAAAATGAATGGTTCTAGTCTGTGAACAAAAATTCCCACGCCGCTGTAAATTTCCTAGAGTTACGGCAGCAAGAAAATTTTAATATAAATTTCTTTGATCAAATTCTGATCCCGTGTGACGGAAGTGCTGCAAAAGATTTTGAAGGCTTGCGAAATTGACTTTAAACTGTGTTACGGAGCATCTCACGCTATTTACTGTGGAAATGGTAAGTATATTATTTTGCTTACATTTCTTGTGAAGTTAGGCATTGCTTACTTTACCTTAACTGACTTTGTTTCAGTACAAGCTGCTTTTGAAATTAATTAAATTGTTGTCATGATCTTCATTATAGTGGCCATGAGCAATGAGCGGTGTCAACAAGTGAAACAATCTTTGTTGAAGTAAGAGATCACTATTTATTTCTTGGAGTACTAACAGCTTTGTAAAACAAAATAAATATTAAAACTATAGGTCATAAAGTTCATAAAATATATCTTGACTTCTCTCTTTAGTAGTTAGTGCTTAAAAATATACGATAATCGAGTAAACAACTTTCAATTTATATGTCTCATCCTATCACACACATCCTGTCTGAATATTTGTCGTGTATACCAGCATAGTGTATGAGAGCAGTAAGTGGAATGTTCAATCTGATAACATGAATGTTATGTAGGTATTAATAGTTTTCTCTCGTGTAATGAGTATTCCATTTCATACTTCACACGTAATTCGTATTTATTAGAGGTGTCTTCAGAGGCAGGCAACGACGCATTACTGATGCTTATCATAATGTTTATCATGCTTATAAAAAGCATGACCACTTTCCATCAGGTGACCCACTTGACTGTATGCCTGTCGTATTACATAAAAAGAACTCACTGCTTATTTAAAATATTAGTTGGAGACTTGTAGGTACAAGTCTCCAAAGTAATAACTTTAAAGGGAAAAGCGGAGGAAACGTTCTGATGGCACCAAAGGGCACTTGCCCAAAAGGCAGGTGTCCCATAAAGTGACAATGTGTCACCTTGACTGAACTGTAATGGATTGGCGTGGGCCCTCGTTCCCTCCTACCTTTCCGATTGACAATAACGTCGGGAGTTTCCGGTGGCCGGCCACATACTACAATAAGAGATTTAGGTTGCAGGTACGTGAGTGGAGTACGGAAGGAGATGTGGCGTTTCTGAGACTCGTAGTAATTGTATTGTGATTTGTGAGATCGCTTAATCAATCGATTGTATTGCTGTATGTTTTGTATTTTTAATTTGTTTAGATCAGGCCAATGGAGAAAAAGGTTGTAAATGATCTTCCTCTGTATTTACTCTCGTTTTCTTCTTGCTGGCAAACTTTTTATTGTAACTGCGCTCTGTTCTCTATTGACATCTCAAGAACTACAATTAAACAGTGATACAGAGAGAATGAAAGACGGCATGTAACTTTTGTGTTTGCAATTTTTTTCACCTTTCTATTTCGGTTTTTGTAAGTAGTCATGTGTATATTTGCTGGATCATTCATATTAATTACTTAAGTACATAATATTATTAAGGTGGTATGTCCAAACACTCGTGTGCTATATACTAAGGTAAGGATTTACCTTTCGCACTTAGGTAATTTACTTACTCGTATTCTTTAATTTATTATAAGCTTATCTTAGTATGAATTACTTATTAAGTAGTTTATATAAGGAAACAAATATAATTTATCATTTTGAAAAACATAACTAAGTACCTTCACCGCTTTCGCTTACCGCCTACTGTTTGTGCCGATCGCCAATAAAAACCAATGCGAGACCGTTCACGTTTGACGTTGGGAGAGCGTTAAATTACAAGGGCGGAGTCTTATTTATCTGTCACACGAGCAGCCGCGCCACCAACTAAGATTGTAGATTTGGGGCTGTCCTTGGGGCGCTTGCGATGACTGTCCGGTTCAAACGCTTTGATCTTTACTGATCTTCTACTTATAAAATTTCACACAAAATAATACAAGAATAATAATAACAGAGGCAGTTCAGTACCTTCGTAAACCAGAAAATGGGCAGCAGTATTTTCTGTTGAGTATTTTCGACAGCGCGATCTCTAACAGGCCTGGCAAGAGCGCAGATTATGGCAATGCTTGAGGCAATTATTAGGTTTAGGGCTAGAATACAAAAAAAAGTTTTCAGGGTAACTAGCCGTGAACTGTTGTCCTACAGACGAGTTGGAGAGTATCATTTTCTCCCTATAAAGGAATACCTAGTGCTGTCTTTATTCTCCACTTATTTACCCCGCTTCGAGTTGCACTAAATCTGTTTCGCGCTGTAATCTACTTCATTACAGAGCCTCCAGCAGCTATAAGCGGGTTTTACCTCCAGACTGCTAGATTGAGACCAGACTTGGAGCGTCGGTAGCCGGGCGGTTGAGTATCCAACTCGTAAGCGAGAGGTACCGGGTTTGAATCCCGCTGCGGCCATATACCAATGACTGTTGAGTTATGTACGAGTACATTAGATGAATTCTAACCGATGCTCTTACAGTGAGGGAAAACATCGTGATGAAACCTGCAAATTCAGGGAACTGAATTTGTAACCATGATCCAACCTGGTCAGGTTTCCCTGGTAGCAGAGTCACGGAGGTCAGATGGTAGTCGTGCCACTGTAATTACCTGATCGCCAAATTCTGGATCATGATCAAGGTGGACCCCGGGCTCTCGTTCTCGATAGCACAACCGGGACATTAACGCCAAGATGATTACTTTTTACCTCCAGACTGTTAGATAGTTTTTCCGCCCGACTGGCAGTTCTATGGATTAATTCTACGAACCAAGTCAACGTGGCTAGCTATCAGCTTCACCTCCTTCCAGAGGCCGTTATGGATAGTCGCAGTGAGTAATACCTACGGTCTCCTCTGGCAGATCAATCCTTATCGTGGGCCCTGTGTTGCAGGCTCCCTCCCGGTCGCAGACCAGGCAGAACTTTCCACCGATCACATCAATTTCCTGATCCTTTCTTCAGAATAACGTTCGAGATTATGATTGATAACCAATTTTTATGTGGGTGCCTAGTTTTCAGTAATATTTTTTTATACCACTAGGGTGGCAAACAAGCTTACAGCCTGACTCATGGTACGCAGCCACCGCAGCCTATGGAAGTTTGCAATTATCAAATCAACATAAGGTCATTATAGAACTAAAATAATTGTATGTTAAACAAACTGTGAAGAATTGTCCTTTCCTTCCCCACGGATTAGCCTGCATAAGCTTGTGATAGATAAATTGACGGAACCTTAAAATCGGTATACATCGTACACGACTTTCATAGGTTATTAGTAGCATAGTTAAATACCACCCAGTGGTTTAGAATCTTTGGTGTCTAATAACTTTTTGTATAACTTTCGCACGGAACCCTAAAAAAATTTTGTTAAACTTTAACGCCTGTACCTGTGCTTGTACATATAGGTACCTACTAAATCTGAATTCTTTATAATTCATTTAATGTATTACTTCCGATTTAATTTTAAATTTAGATATAAAGAAAACAGTCAATCATGTCGAAAGATACATTTCTCTTGTTTCTTGTTTCTTGTTTTCTTTCCTTACTTCAAGACAGTAGAAAAAGTTAATAACTTATTTTCATTTAATTTTCGTACACTACGTAGATGCATCACTTTTTCTTCTGACCTTCCAAAAGATAAGTGAGCAGTACAGATGGACCAAGATTTTTAAGCTATTGCATAGCTTTTATCGCGGGCTTTGAGCGCGGCGACCGAATCAAAAAATTCCGTAACGAAAAGAACCTAACACCCCCCACTCCAACCGGCACAGAGCGGTGCGGCGTTGAAAGCCGTGCATCGTCTAACGTCGTTTCAGTTCGGCAGACTTCGGCACGGTGTTTGTGTGCGTGCAACTAGACGTATGCGTGTAGACTAGCTGCTAACTGCTCATAACTGATTCTATCTCTTTTAGACACAATGCTTGTGAAATGCAATGGTGAGACAGCGTGCTTTTTGGCCGCGTCCACGAGTGAGTTCGAGCCCGCGACTAGTTGAACCTTAACGTGTAGTTATATGGTACGACTGTACGAAGCTCGCACGGATCGAGACGAAATAAATAAATAAATAATTATAATTGCATAAGTTGATAAAAAATGCTATGCAATAGCTTTACTGCGGCAGTCCCCGAGTGCCACACGTATTTTTTTTATTGTCACTAAGGTGGATTAGAACTTTTCTTACGTAGAATTTCGTTGATCGCCATTATTATACCATTCTTCTTCTCTGAAACTTTTTGCTAAGGCAAGATGAATTATTGATGACATAATGGCTTTGCTTATCATAAATTCACAGGTAAACAAATTGTAAGCGGGATTTAATACAAAAATAAATCTTCATTTGTGCAAAAGATCTGTTTATTTGGTGACACTGTGGAAATTATAGCATAGGTACTATTGAAATATAATCGAAACAGTTTATTATGAGGAAAATTAATCCCTTGCACACAAAAACAAACTAAATATACACATCCATACAGTGTCAACGCAGAACCGGTACCGCTGGGTCGCGGTTATTCGTTCTCGTACACCTATTTTACCCCTACCTACCCTTTTTCTTGCTTATAAACCTTTCTCTTGAATCACTCTATATATTGTTTTAACTGCATTAAAATCTAAGCGTACAAATATACATAGGTACAGATGGCTAGAAGCGAGTTTGTTTTATGCAAATTATTATTGTAGATTACATAGGAATCGGAACCTCACCAACTTCATACTCGCATTTGCCGATTTGTCATGGGCCAATGATCAAATTGGGCCCATTACGCCTGGATACACGTTTCGGTTAGGTTAGTATTGTATCAATGCGCAGAGAAGCCCCTTTGCAGAGAGGCTTCGACAGCCACTGTACCAGTGTGTCAAAATGATAGTCTCAGGCGGATTACAATCGGCTAAATTAATGATCGGCCCACGACGTGTACATTGGTCACGTCTTTTTGCTTCGGGAAATAATAGGTAAAACTCAGCTTATTGTTATCGGTAGTTCAAGAATGATGTCTAAAGTTAACAAAATGGTACTTCCTGATATTGTGTTCGATTTGGTTCGCATCCCGAGGACTGATACGGTGAAGAACTTGGGCATATTCATGGACGAGACTCTCTCGTGGACTGCCCAGATCGCAAGCCTGTGCCGAAAGCTATTTGCTGCATTTTTTTTTTTTTTTTTTTTGAATGATAGGCTCTTCAAGGCTTTCCAGACCCAGTATCACTGCGACCATTACTGATCTATTGTGATCGCCTCTTTCTACAATTCAGTACTAATTCCTATAGCTTCAATGAACTGTAATAGTTTCTTAGTACTGATTTCGTGCACCTCATCGGGTAGTAGTTGGTGTTTACCCAGATGGATGCTGCGTTTGCGCACCAGGGCCTCACATTTGCAGATCAGGTGGAGAGGCGTTTCGTCCTCCTCCTTGCAGAATCTACAGTCCTTTGTTCTGCTGATCTTCAAATTATACATGTGTTTGTTCAGCCCACAGTGGCCAGTCAGTGCCCTTGTTAGGATACGCAAGTTATTCCTACTAAGTAGTAACAGTTCTTTGGCATGCCGCCTATTATAGGGTTTGACTAATGCCTTAGAATGTGTTAGGCCTGGCTGATTTTTCCAGTGCTCTAATGATTGTTCTTTGAAATTTATATGAAGGGTCAATTTTGCAAGGCTATTTGGTATGCCACAGAATGGTTCTGGACCATATGTCGCAATTGTGCTACCAGCCTTCGCGAGTTCGTCCGCAATTTCATTGCCTTCGATCCCTTCATGCCCTGGGACCCAGCGCAAGATCACTTGGTTTTTCTCACCCAAGGAATTGAGGACCTTCACGCAGTTTAGCACCAATCTTGAACTCACAGAGTCCAATAGAGGGGCCAATAGAGAGGGCCAATAGAGCTGCTTGACTGTCTGAGTGTATATAAATACAATGGTTCATGTATCTCTTTTTGAGGTTTATGTCCGCACATTCTAAAATAGCGTACACCTCGGCCTGAAATATGGAGGTGTATTTGCCCAAGTTTAGGAATTTCTTGACCTTGGAATTTCTTCTTCCACACCCTACATGAGCACCTGATTTGGACCCATCGGTGTACCATATCAGGCTTCCATTTTTCCAGTATACTTGGCTTTTAAGCCAGTCATCTCTGGATAAAAGTTCCACAGAGTATCGTTTCGGGAAGCTGCTCTGTTTTGTCATAGAGTCAGTGTACATACTCAGTATGTTGCTGCCCATAACAGTGTCCTGGAACGATCTCAGTGACTTTGAGAGCCAGTTTCCTTCTCCCTGGGTGGTTAGCCTGTATATGCTGTTTACCGCCACCATCTCTACATGCAGGTGTAGGGGCGGGATATCCCGAATTGCATTCAGGGCCTCACCAGGTGAGGTTGACATAGCTCCTGTGACCAAGAGACACGCAATTCTTTGCATGCCGCTTAGTTTAATTGTAGCAGTTTCCTGGCTGGCTTTCCTGTGCCACACTGCGGCGGCATATGTTATTATGGGCCTTACGACCGTCTTATAAAGCCATAGGGTGTTTTTAGGAGATAACTCCCACCGTTGTCCTGCCAGTCTGCTACATATTCCCAAGGCTGTTTTAGCCTTGTTCCGATTATATGGCTGTTCCAAGTAAGTTTTTGGTCCAATATTACACCTAGGTGCTTGACCTCCTTGGAGAATTCAATAGTTTGGCCATTCAATCGTGGTTTGACTAAATTGTCGTCTGCCCGTTGCCTTTTGTTGGTAAATGGTACAACCACTGTTTTCCCCGCGTTGATGGACAGCTCGTTGTCCTTGCACCACTTAACAACAATATTTAATGCTCGTTGCATAACGTATGACAGCATACTTTGACAGAAACCTCGGACGATTATCACCAGGTCATCAGCAAATCCCTGCGTGTCTATCCTAAGCTCCGCCATTTTATACAAGAGCTGATCCACTGCCAGGGTCCAAAGTAGTGGAGATAAGACCCCCCCCCTGGGGGCAACCCCTGGTAGTGAATAATTCAAGTGAGGTTGCATATAGGGTTACCTTCACTTTCCGGTTTGAGAGCATCGCTTCGACCCACTTCACCGTCGCACGGTCAACATTTTTCTCAGTGAGACCTCGAACTAGTGTCCTTATAGGGGTGTTGTCAAATGCGCCCTCAATGTCTAAGAATGCACAAAGTGCAATTTGTTTATCCTCTAACGCCTTTTCTACCTTGTCTACCAGATTCATAAGGGCAGTTTCAGTAGATCTTTCTTTGCTGTAGGCGTGTTGAGAATAATGAATAGGATAGTCAATTTTGATCGCCTCCCTAATGTAAATATCCAGAACCTTTTCCATAGTCTTTAGCATAAAGGAGCTTAGACTAATAGGCCTGAGTGATCTCGGTTGAGAGTAGTCTCTTTTTCCGGCCTTTGGAATGAATAGAACCTTGACTTCGGTCCATTGTTCTGGAATATGTCCCCAGGCGTAGCTTGCTCTGAAGATTTTTATCATGTAAGGGATTATTACTTCTATTCCTTGCTGCAGTAGTGCTGGAAAAATGCCATCCGCTCCACATGATTTGTATGGTTTAAAGGATTTAACGGCCCATTTTATTTGAGATGGCCTTATTATAAGTGAGGCCCTCCTCCATTCTTCACTACCTGGGCGAAATGATTGCGTTGAGGATGGACTTTCTGCGCAAGCACCAGGAAAATGGGTCGATACCAATAAATTTAGAGTTTCTTTTTCGTTGGCCGTGTAAGTCCCATTAGGGTATTTAAGCAAGCCAATTTGGTTAGGTTTGTCTTTTGCGAGGAATTTGTGAACTCTTGCGCACTGAGACGTGCTGTTTACTTCTTCGCAGAATTTTCTCCAAGTTCCCCGCTTAGCCTTCCTAATTTCTTTATTGTAAGCGGTTAAGGCTTCCCGATAGGATTCCCACTCTTGGGTCCTTTTAGCCTTATTGAATAGTTTCCGAGTTTTACTTCTAAGCTTTTCTAGCTTGGAGCTCCACCACGGTACTGCCCTTTTAGTTGACATTGTTTTACAGGACAGCTATCCTCATAGGCCTTAATTATGCCGTTAGAGACTATGGTCACTGCAATATCCAATCCAGACTTTCTACTGTCTTTATTGTTTTAGGTACATCTTCTAGGTTCTGTTTAAGGTTGTCCCTATAGGCCGCCCAATCAGTTACTCTAGGGTTCCTAAAGCTAACATCCTGACTTGATAATGATCCTACTAAGTCAAAACAAATATGGTTATGGTCAGACATTGACGGTTCATCACTAACGTGCCAGTCGCTAATGCGCCTAGCCAGATCATTTGTTGCAATGGTAATGTCTAACACCTCTTGTCTTACACGGGTTACAAAGGTCGGTTTACATCCCTTATTCACCACGTGCAATCCCTTTGTTAGTAAATAGTCATATAACGTGTTACCTCTCCTATTTACGTCTGTACTTCCCCATGTGGTGTGGTGGGCGTTTGCATCACACCCCACCAGCAGTTGCATCCTGTGACGCCGGGCGTACTCGACCGCAGGCTCCAGGTCCTCAGCAGGGTTTTTCTTTTCCCCCGGGAGATAGGCTGAGCAAATTAGTACTCTAGCCCCGCCTCCCTTGGGGATCAAAATGGCTGCTACAACTTCGTCGGAGCACAACTCTGTAACAGTCAATAGATTAATGCTGTTCTTATAAACAATACAAGTTCTGGGTCTTGTCCCGTCTTTGTTGTAAATAATCTTACCGGCAGCGTTGAGCCCCAGAATAGTCGAGCTGGATACCCAGGGCTCTTGAATTAGGGCGAGGTCAGCCCTACCGTCGCAAAGCCATTTTTCCACCACGGCACTTGCTGCCGCAGCGTGATGGAGGTTGGCCTGCAGACACCTCACCGGCCCCTGGGTCGCCATTACTTCCCTCTTTGTGAAAGGGAGTACGAGGGCTTGGTTTTTCCCCTTCCCTTCTGCGGATTGAAAAATCCACGTCCGGAATGGGTTCCACCCTGACCTCTCCCCCTTGTGCTTCCTCTACCTCTATTCCTTTCCCCTCCCCTGGCAGAAAACTTCAAGCTAGGTCGTGCTCCCGAGGGGATCGATCCTTCTTGCTGCCCGGTGTTTGGGGCCATGCCGCCCGTCGCAGGGACCTGCGTCGCCTTAGCATGTCCCCTGTCAGCCAACTTAAGAGGGGGTCGTTTTCCCTGAGGGATCGAACCTCCTTGCTTTTTGGGTTTTTCGGCGGTGACAGTCGCAGGAGCCTGCGTGATGTCTGAGGTAGAATTGCCTGGTTGAACAGGGATCTCTTTGGCTGGGTCGCCCTTGATTTTGAAGACAATGCTTCTAAAACCAATTGTGGCTTTGCCTTGCCTCCCTTTCAGGGTCTCCACAGAGGGATCATCAACCGCGAAGGTTGCAATAATGCCCCCTTCCTCCCCCCTGCTATGGAGAACCTTCCAGAGCTGCGTGTTTAGGCCCCTGTTCTGCGTGCCCAGCAATGTTATCGCTTCGTCTATTGACGTAGCGTCTATGCTGGGTATGAAGGCGGTAACCACCGCTGGCTTTGGCAGTTCGCTCTCTGATAACACAGACAGCTTTGCCTCTGGCCAGGGTTTAACGCTAGGTACCGCCCTCATAAGCCAGTGCTTGCTGGCTTCATCCTCGCAAACAACCAGGATCCATCCTGGTCTTTGCGAAAATGAGGTGAACCTGGGCCCCTCTCCCCTGTTTTCCTTAGAGATAAGGTCAACAAGGGCGCGGCGCACAAGGCCCGTCTGCTCCTCAGTTAGTGGATTTTCCCCACGAATCCCGACCCTGACTGAACCGGCCACTTCGCTGAAGGTAGGCTTTGCTCTTACCTCCTGCGCGGTCTTAGGGTTCTTTTTCAGTAGGTCTTTCGGTGATTCCTCCTCTGATCGAGTGCGTTTTAACGACTTCGCCTCAGGGAAATCGGGGAGTAACCGAGGAATCTCTTTCCAATGCTGTCGGCAGAGGACTAGGGTTTCTTTGAGACCCACATCCATCTCCCTCAGCCTTCGGAAACGCTTTCGCGCTGCCCCAGAAAGCCTGTGTTGGCTCCCTGGGATGATGCTGTCGGAGGCCGACGTCCCTACCGTATCTGTGACATTACTGCCCCCATCTACGTCAGGTAGCGCCCTCTCGGCTACATCATCTAATCTGGGCGTTGGGGAGGCCAAAAGCTCTCCTTCCGCACCAGAATCAATCTCCACCACTTCCATGGTAGAGAAAACTGGACTTTTTTGGTTTTTTTGGTTAACATTACTCATGTAAGTCCCACGAATAGCTAGGGAACTAAAGGTCACCTCCGGCAGAGCCCCGCTTGTCGGAGTAAGGGCACAACTTTCCTCCGAGGAGCCCAGGTATCGGAGGTGCACCGTTAAAGGCCGGACATCCCTTCGGCCACGCAGCCCTCGGCACGGTTCGCGTTACACCTTGGCTTGGGACCAGTCTCCTCGCGCTCGACTAGCAAGAACCCCGCAGCTCAGCACACCAATACTGTTGCATTGGTGCACCGCGCTGCCGGATAGTTACTAATCGACCCCCAGGGTGCACCGGCGTGCCGCTTGCGTTCCAGCAGGAATTTCCGGGGAATTTCCCAACTGGACTACAAACGGCTACGCACACGTGGAGGTGGACTGATGGCGCGCCCCTATTTGCTGCATACTCCTCCTTGAGAAGATTGCGTAATTTCCTGCCGATAGGCACCAGGGTGGCGCTGGCGCAGTCTTTGCTACTGCCAGTTCTGGACTATGCGGATGCCAGCTTTCTGGACATTACTGTAGCTCAGTTAAGCAAACTTGAGCGGCTGCAGAATGTCTGCATCAGATTTGTATTTGGGCTCCGAAAGTATGACCATGTTTCCGAGTATATAGTATAGTAACCAGGCTTTGTAGGCTCCCGATCCGACTTCGCCGGAATGCTCGTCTCGTCTCTCTCCTATACTGTGTGCTGTTTGGGAAATCATCACCGGAATAGCTCAGTGGGCTCTTTACTTTCAAGTCCGACACGCAGAGCCGCTCTTTGCGCTCATGTCGTGATAGGATGCTGGAGATGCCTGCCCATGCAACGGACTTTTACCATAAATCGTTTGCGGTGTAGGCGGCTAGACTCTGGAATGCGTTGCCCCGCGACATTAGATGTGCGGAATCACTGCACACATTTAAAAATAAAGTAAAGCAGCATTATTTAATGTCTGTAGTGGGGTCATTGTGAGTGCTGTGGTTCTGAGATTTTCTCTGATTTTTATAGATCTGTGGGTAATTTATTGTGGAAGTGTGGGTATTTTTATTTTTATTTTTTATTATTGTTGTTGTTGTAAGTGTTGCTTTTGTGTGCACTACCAGTCTGTTGTCATAATCCTGTGCTTCTCTCCATACTAAGGTTGTCTGTAAGAGATCACATTAGTGATAAGACCGCCCTTTGTACTACCTAGCATATTTTTTGTATCTGTACTTGTGTCCTCTGGTGTGCAATAAAGAGTTTTGTATTGTAGGTACACAAAAATAACCTACGTTACATTCTGAAAAACTACCTTTATTATTGACAATATTTAGATTTACTGTATCCAGAATCGATCCTAAAAATATATTGATATACCTATAGTTACTAATCGCGAGGTAATTATTAATATTATTTCACATTTTAATACATAATTCACGCCATGCCTTTTTTCGGTAGAGGTAGGCAGACATAATAACGTACTAATTTAAATAACCTTGAACAGCGGCCTTTGTGGTACGCGGTAAAAATCAGCTGTTCAGCTATGAAGTGGTCCCTGACAACGAACTGAAAACTTTTTTAATTTCACAGAAAGTGAACAATTTCAGAATGTCTTTCTACCACCGATATTTTTGATCAAAATGATTGAGCGTTTTGATTTAATTTTAAATGGAAAGCAACCCTCGTCAAAAGTTGGTTTTAAGAGTCTGTTTAAGATCATTTCCTTAGCTCTTTCGACAGTTATTTTCTAACGGCCAATTGCACAAATATACATTAAAAATGTCAAACCCTTGCAAGACTGAACACAAAAGGTTACATCCCTAAAATTTGTATGAAAAACAGACTACCTTAAAAGCAGATTATTCACCGGCATTGAAAGTATGTAGACTATTCAGCTGAGACTGTTCAATCTGATGTCTAGGTTATTCAGCTCTTATGCGTTGTCTAATGCGCTTATTACATTTTACCAAATTCAGAAGCAAACAGCGTGAGAGGAAATCAAAGTGGAATGTAATCAGCGTATAATATAGGATGATAATTTTGACAGCTCACCAATTCTTGGTCTTTGGCGCGTCGTGGAAGTGTCGTGCTTTTTTTTCGGTAAAATGTACTACTGATAAAGTCTTACTTCATGGACAGGTACCGCCCCTTTAGTGAAGTGCCACGAATAACAAATAACAACAGACCATCGAAAATCGGTTTTCAAATAAAATAATCGAATATTGAAAATTAACATTCAGGTAATTATTTCATTTTTTGTAGCGAAATTCTCCTTCATTGTTTGTATTTTGTCGCCCTAAGAGGCCTTTCACAACAACGATTTCGACTCGCGCGTATTCTACGGAATAGGCATAGTGACCGAATAAAAATACTCACGTGTCGAAATCGACATTGTGGAAGGGTTTTTAATGTAGTATCAATAAATTATTAATTCAAGGGGAACAAATTGTTTGTTTTGTATAATACATACTACAGCATAACCATGCAAATATCGTTTCCAACTTCTATGAGAATGATAATCGATAATCGAATAGATTCATTAACGATTTTACACCTCCCCATCCCTACTGTGAACTGTCAAAATTATCATCCTATATTTGACGAAGTATAAGAGTTCAGTTTTGGACTATCGCTACAAATACTTAAGGTTTCAATTTTATACGAGGGATCCTATATAACATCCGCATTTACCGTAAAAACCAATAATAACATCACAAACAAACCTTTACATAAAAAATCCTATTTCCCTTTACAATTCGTGACAAAAATGCTTTATAGAAATACGTGCCACCATCTCCCAATTGTATCATTGACGGGCTTTCTTGACTCGTGAAACCGCAGACTCGAAGTCAAACGAGAGCTCGACGAAAGCTATAACAGGAGAACATTAAAGTATACACATTAGGTCGGCTCGTACCCCGCCTGTTATCTGTAACCAATTACAAGTCGCCTCGAAGTGGCTACGTGCCGAATTAACGCAGGATTTAGAGAACTCAAAGCCTTAAAGGTAACTGCGTAAAGATAGGTGAATAATAAGATATATGAGAACCAATTCGGGGCTCTCCCTCGGGGCGATGTCGAATTGATACGACGTGAAATACAACTGTAGATGCTTCTATTTTATTTCGTTGCCGTATCCTTGTCTTGTGTCTTACGAAAAAATGGTGAGTCTTTTAAACTTCTTAGTATTAAAGAATAAGTAAACTCCTTATATTTTTGCCCACGGCTCCGCCCGCGTGGACAACTGTCCTATATTTTGGGACTTGTGACTGCAGGGTAATAAAAAGTAGTGTATGTCCAACCTCGGGTGCTAAACGATCTTCACAGAATTTTCGTCAAATTCGGTGCAGTGGTTGAGCCGTGAGAGCGACAAACAAACAGACAACAGTTACAATAGTAAGGTTTATATCTAGATATATGTAGATTTTTAACTTTGTCTGTAATTTCGCCCACGCAAATATAGTGTTATTGTGGCTAATCTTTTAACAATTCAACGTCTTTGTCTTCATCCAACAACCAAAACATCCAAATATGTTTCGAATTACACCTGTACCACAAACTACTATTAATAACTCTCTCGTCTTTGCTTCGTATTGTAGACCGTACATTCACTCTCAAAATATCATAAACTCAGCACTAAAAGCACTAACCCAAATAATTAGTCACAATAGGCTTACGAAATTGGACGCCTCACGCTCACAAAGCAGAGCTGGAGGGTCTAACAACAATGGGTGGGTTTTTGTACCAACATAGAAAGCCATTCCACGCGTCAGGCTAAAACATACGACAGAGACAACAATAGAGTAGCGGACTTCCGTCCCTTTTTTGTCATATATTGCTGAAATACGTTTAGGTTAGGCGCGACCCTACCCTATTCTGCATCACGTTGGTTTAATATTAATAAACTACCTACTTGCGACAGTAACCTGGATTAAAATGTGAGAAGTAGTATATCAAATAGTTTGATTGGACCCCTTACACTCGTGGGTGTCGTACAAGGCGTCTAATATTTTCGAGGTAAAAGATCTAGTCCCCGTAGGCTGGAAAATGGGCAAAATCGTTAACCATAGTTATATTTATAACACTGCGATCTCCAACCCGCCAGCCAAGCATAAAAATTATGGCAATAACCTCCCCTTTCGTGGAAGAGGCCATTAGTCCTGCAGTGGACTGTGGATGATGATGATTTTGATTGGTACTTCGAAGTGATCCATCTACATCATAGCCCATAACAGCCCACTGCAGGACTTAGGGCCTTTCCCACGAAAGGAGAGGTTATTGCCATAATCTCCACGCTTGGCAGGCGAGTTGGATATTGCAGTTTAATAAACATAAGAGTGGAAAATGCTGTTGCCCATTTTCCAGCCTACGTAGACTCCAGATTTTTGTCTCGAAAACATTAGTCGCTTTGTACGAAATCCACGACTATAAGGTGTTACTAACCCTGCTATATTCTACTCTTCTGGACACCACACGGCCAACTGATCCATGTTGTAGGACATTTCTTCATAATAACAACAGTGCTACAACACGATTGCGAACACTGTTCATATTCTATCGTGCCCCGGACCCTAAATAAATACATGAATATTTGAGTATCTGTGTGAACAAAATGTTCAACAATTGTATTTGTAGCTACTGGAATTGTCAACAATAGCCTGAAACGCGATGTCGTTTTCTTCTTGGGAATCTGTGCCGTCCGAGTCTCGTACCGTATTTTATGATTCAATATTTTATTAGCAAACTCTTTGTCGTACATAGGTACGACAAAGATAGCAATAGACCTAGACTTTTAAATATGTTTCTGTCTATATGTATGATATTTACTAAAGTTCTTTTTGTTCAGTAAAATTTTCACGATGTTGGTGGAATATTATAAAGCTTTAATAAATCAATTGATAATATAAGTATTTAGTGCGAAAAATGACGGAAACTGAGTAGTTTTCATGCCAGCAACATTTTAAATTTCTTGGAAATAGCAAATCCGATTACGCTGAAACTTTACAAGTAGTAACAAAAAATCTGCCACGGGGCCATAAACTGTTCAACCAGTCTTTGGCGTCCCCAGCGGAAGACCTTGGTCTTGCTATTCGAAGACTATAAATATCAGTAACCTTAGCACTGCTATGGATACCGATATTACTGACTTTATTTAAACTCCAATAAAATCTCTTTCCAACGCACGCTGAGTAACTTAAAAGTTATCTAATGAGTTTCCTTCTTTCGTAATTGCGAAATTCATAATGCTGAAACTTTTAAAGAAGTGTCAGAAAAGTTTTAGCTAAGTATTATGGAATATGTGATTTTGAACGCCTCCTAACGTGGTATAGGATCTGGTACATAGTAGATGCATTGAACGATAATAGATTACAGTATTATTCAGTTTTTACAATATTTTATTTAACTTGCACTGTTCGTATGAATGTTTGTAAGTTGTCCGTCAAACTTTGCAAATCATTTTTCGACAATTTTTTTTGTATCCGATTGAGCTGAAATTTTGTATAGTACCTATGTAACTTGAATGACAATGCATTAATAGGGGCCATGGAGCTGGTCTGATGATGGAGTCGGAAGCTGCTAATATAACCCCATCGTATTTGGTCTCTTTGGAACTATACCGCGCGATACAAACTTGTTATGAAAAAATATTTTTTATTTGAGAACTTATTATAATATCATATCATATCATATATTTATTCATATATAGTAATATTTACATGTCATTTTTATATTTCTTAAAGCATATATTGGTAAATATATGTCTAGGTACAATTATTAATTATATTCTATTATTTATAAATTGGATTATATTATATAATTCATTCATTATTACAATTAGTTTATAATAAGCGACTAATCTATTAATACCATACGAACAAATAAATAAAGAATTACAATATCTAATTCATCATTCAATTACATATAAATATAATTAAGTCAACACATTCTTGTTTAAAAAATAAAACATTGAAACAAAGGTTTCATGATTGGTTCAACGATTTTATGTTTGTAAAGAACTCAGTAGTTGAGTATGGGGCCACATCAACCAGTAGGCGTTTGAGTTTCTTAGCGAATACCTTGTCCGAGGTGGCATCCTTTATGTCACAGGGTAAGTAATTGTAGACTTTAGGACCTATTATATGCAGGGAAGCATTTGTTTTTGTTAATCTCCTTGGGGGAATAAACAAGTGGTGGCGATACCTTGTGTTAAAATTATGCTGTTGACCGTTAGTAGGGTACGCAGTTAGGTTTTTTCTGACTAGGTTGGCGATCTGGTAGATATACACGCCGGGAAGGGTGAGGATTTTTAGGGTTCTAAATAAGTCCTGAGCTGGATGGTCAAACGGTTTTCTCGCTACCAGACGTACTGCGCGTTTTTGAATTCGAAAGATTCTCTCACGATCAACGGACTGTCCCCACAAATCGACACCGTAAGTAAGAACGGAATGGAAATAACCGTAGTATGCCGTCTTAATGTTTTCTGTCGTGAGGGTGTGCTTGAGCCTAGATAACGCAAAGCACGCAGAGGACAGCCTATCACAAGTAATGTCAATGTGTGGCGTCCACGTTAGGCCATTGGTAAATCCTAAGTGCCGAACCTGGTCAACTTGCGGAACGGGTACACCGTTCACGGCAACGTCCAATTCATGACCTCTGGTTTTTCTTAATTGAAAATGAACTATGTTAGTCTTTTCGACAACAGCTGTGAACCATTTTGATAGTTGAATCATTGCCTCGTTCAAACGTTGTTTTAGAAGTTCAAAGTCCTCCGCGACTACTATGACGCAGGTGTCATCCGCGAACACAACACATTCACACTCCGGACAAGCAGTAGTGATGTCGTTAATCAGTATAAGGAACAGATTATTCCCCATTACCGATCCCTGGGGAACGGCTGTGGCACCGATAGATTCTATATCTGATTTCCAATTCTCAACGTAAGTGCTCTGTTTGCGATTGCCGAGGAACGATTTCATTAGCTTGAGGGAGTTACCAGTCAAACCATACTTTTCTAGTTTTACTAGGAGTAAATTGTGGTCAACCATCTCGAAGGCGCGCGACAGGTCGCAGAATATCGCTGCGACCTGCCGACCGCCCTCCAGATGGGCCATTACTTTTGTGGTGACGTCACGCGCGGCATCGGTAGTTGACACTCCCCTACGGTACGCATATTGTTGTTGGTTTAAAAGGTTATTAGTTGTGAAAAAATTCATCGGAGACATACTTAGTAATTGTTCGAATACTTTAGACATGACCGGGATTTGCGATATTGGTCTAAAATGTTTGGGCAGATGCATTTCACCTTTGCCTTTATATATAGGCTGGACTTTTACCATCTTGAGTGAGTCAGGATATAAACCTTGTGTTAAGCTTTTATTAAATAGTTCTAGTAGAAGTGATATTACCACGGGGGGGAGACAGTCAATAACAAAGGTGGACATGTCGTTGATATCTTGGGAATATTTACGTTTTATGCTTTTCAAGGCAGTTAACATCTGTTCCAATGAAAATGAATCAAATTGAAAAGTGGCCTGACTAACATCTCGTAGGTAAAGCGATAGATAATGCATAGCGTCATCCACGCATAGTCGTATTATACTGCTATTGTTTACCTGTATGTAGTACTGGTTGAGTCGCTCGGCGGCGGCAACAGCGCGTGCGGCGTCCAGTGCGCTATCCCTGCTGCGCGACTTGCATGTCTCCGACGCAATGGCGCGCCACACACTGCGACATACATTACCATCAGAGTTTTCGATTATGTTGTTTACATATTGCCTTCGCGCTTTTCTTAATATGTTTACGTGATTCCTTTCCAACTCTAGCAAGTGAGGCAGTACAGTAGTTGTGGGGTTGTTCAACAACTCATATTTTAGTCGACGTATGTTTGATCGCGAGTTACGGACATCATCGTTGACCCAGTCATTGGCTAGGGCAATGTTTGGAGTAGTACAATTTATCCCAGTCATAAGAATTCAAACACAGCTTAAAATTATAAATATTCCAGTTTGAAAACGTACGTTTTAATGTCGTAGTATTTAGCTGAGTATACTTAGATATGCTAATGGTTAACAGGACTCCCGAGTGATCCGATACATTTATGTCATATGGCAATACATCACATACATATTGTTTTGCTATGTTAGTGTAAATATGGTCAATACATGTTTGAGACGATTTGGTTATTATTGTAGAAAAGTTGACCACAAATTTTAAGCCTGATTGTCTCAAAACATCACTCAACTGTTTAACGTTAGAGCATTTAATATTTAAGTTCAGGTTAACATCACCAAGCACAATAGAGTTTGAGTTCTGTATTACGTTTAAGTTAAGTAGTTCTTGCAGTTTTGAGAAAAACAGGGACAAATTGCCACTAGGCGGTCGGTAGATACATACCACAATGATAGCTAGTCCTATGCACTCTATAGCACATACTTCAAAGTGCATTTCACAGGATAGTTTACCTATCTCGTGCCTTTCTATCGTGGAGATCGCGTCCCGGACGTAGATACAGGCACCTCCGCCCTTCCGTACCACTCGGCCGAAGTGAGCTCGTAAACTGTATTTCATAATTTTAACTGAGGTTATTTCAGACGGTTCTAGCCAGTGTTCTGTCATGCACAGGATGTCAATATTATCCCTTTGTAGTTCGGACTCCAGTTTGTACGTTTTATTTTCGAGTCTATTGATATTTTGGTGAAGTATCTTAACCGTCGTTGAGGCTGTGCGTCGACCGGCTTCCCGTCGACGGGGGGCCCGGCGCGACGCGGCCGGAGAAAGGGCCGCCATCGGGAGATACTTGTGTTAACAGGCCATGCAGTCGTTTCCAAGAAACTGGCATAAATTGCTGACGGTATGCCAATCTTAAAGGAGGTATAGGTATCCCTTTTGGATGGTATTTTTTCAACAGTGTATTGGTGTTGACCGTTAACACTTTCGAGGTGTGTCAAAATATCTTGGATAGTCGTGTTTACCTTAAAATAGCAGCCATGTAGGTACTGTAGTGCTTCGACACCTTCTAAAGACGAGTTAATTGCCGTTCCTTTTATTGTAGTTAACTTTTTGTTACGCCGTTTTAGTACAGTTTTCCATTGTGATTGATCATTTTGTTCGTTTTGTTTGTCCAATTTAATAGTTTTGTCTTCATATTGGTTGTCAATTTGTTGTTTATGTGTTATATCTCGCGAGGGAAAAGTCAATATTATCGGTGTTAAACTGTTTGAATTTGGTTTTGTCGTTAGTGATTTGTCATTCAATGGGGGCTTAGGGTCAGCTTGAGTTGGTCGTTCACGTTTCTTGTTAGCTGCTTTAAGCAGCTGTTTGTTTGAATGAGTTGATAGTTTCTCTTTCGCTCTTAGCGCAGAAGCGCGGATTAGCCGCGCGGGAGCAGGATGGCAATTCGGAGTTGAAGTTTCGCTAGACGACGGAACTTTTGAAGCGCTGATTTCCACACCATTGTCCGTAGATCCATCATGGTTCCGATGAGATAAGGCGAATTTTAGGTCACTTATTTCACTTGTTAATTCACTTATTGTGACAGTTAGAGCACTAATTTTTGTCTCAAACGGTTTTAATAACGATTTGAGTATATTCGTTATAGTTTCACTCGTGATTTGCGACATCTTAATATTATTTTATGCGATAACTACGAGAGCATTGTGCTTCTAATGAACGATCGAAGAACGATATTTATTCATATAAATACAATCCTACGTCTGAAAATAGCGTTCTAAATTCGGTGGTTTAAATTCGAGACGTTTGAAAGTCGAGCGCGTGATCGTATACTCCATCGCCCGCTTTAGTATTCTTATGCCGTCTGAATTCCATACTGGGAAAGCGGGTACACTTGAAAGTATTACATCGACGGCATCATGCTAAATGCGAAACGAGTCGCCAAGCGTCCGCAACGCCCGTTCCGCTCGGATAATCTCCACTCGGAGCCGTGTTTTGCTGTGAAATGTAACTTTCCTCGTTTAAACCACCATGAATATTTCACCAAAGTTGAGCGCAAATCCAAATGCCCTATCTCTCTTGTAATTGTTGGACAATTTACGAGTGTTGTTCTGACCGCGATGCTCTAATAGTTACGAATGTTGCCGTTTTAGTTGCCGTCTACCCTCATATCTGTAATAATTATTAAGGTTCAATTAAACTGGTAAAGTTGATTATGGGTCGGAGTCTTTGTTGATTTGTGTTATTATCAGAATTTATGTAGTTGGGGGCGGAGTGTGGTTTTAGATATTTACTTATTTTGGAGAGCTTAGTTTTGTTACAATGTTTGTTTTCAGAGGAATGTTACTAATCTAGATTTGTGTTTCAAATAAAGTATATTCATTTTTGTTATATTTATTTTCTCCATATTAGCCATTCTGATTTACTTTAATGTTTTCTAGAACTGATCAATTCATTGAGGTTGGGACCGGGAAACCAAATACCGGAATACACACGAAACGTTTAGGCTCCAATCTCACAATCTTGAATTGTAGACTGAGAATTGTAACATTGTATGTGAGAAATTATTATTATTATTGTATTTTTAATTTGATTATACCTAGTCTAACATGCAACACTTAAATACAAATTAAATGTTAAACATAACGTTTTGTATTTGTTCCAAAACGGCAGAGGACAATATAAATAATAAAGATAAAACATCTGAAATGTAAAAGGAAAATGAATTTCAAAACAGATAGATTAGACTGAAACTGTAATATTTCTGATGACAAAAGGCTTAGTGAAGTGATGCAAATTAAAAGCCAAATTTACAAAAACGGGCCCAAAATGTAAACTTGTCCATTTTGCTGAACTATCAAGGGCTATATTGCTACATTTCAGACTCAAACTTTTGAAAATCAAGTCAAACAGCTGGCTTTATTTTGTTGATCGATCGAGCTGAAACTTTATACAAATACTGCCAAAGGTTAAGTTTTGGGCTACGATTAATTTTGAAATCTATTTGACTAGACTGGATTCAGTGGATTCATGTTTAGTGGATCAGTATTGTAACTTATATTGTGAAAACCTTACCCGGGAGCTCATTCTGCATACTAATGAAGCTGATGGGAGTAAGTTCCCGCGTATCACGCTATAAGTAGAATTACTGGATTTATACCATGAAATTGCGATCGGAGCTTAAGACATAATGGAATACGTCTCTTGTATCGGCAGTCACCTGTGTTAGCATAATTATCGCGGTCTTGACTCCGCACCTAATCTGTTTGGCGAAACTCCATTAAGCACTTGTCTGATCGGATTTGGGTTAACGCGTAATACGCGACGTGGTAACTGAAGCTTGCCTCCAATGAGTGACTTGACTCCGTTCCGTAATTATCGAATTTGATCATCGTTATCTTGTCTCATTTAGGCGGAAAATTTGACCGAATTTGGAGTGGAAAGTATTAGGCTCGAGAATTTGTGAGGTTGAATGGGATATTGAATAATGTATCGAGTTCTAGACTGTTTATATTGTTTGAATTTCGAAACTGATTTGAGAGAATATTATCGTAGACTTATTTATATATTATTTAGTCAAGGGTAGATGTATTGTTCCGGTAAGACTCTCTAAACAACTAAGTAGTACCTACAAATAGGTATTTACTAGAAACCCCGACTGCTGTTGAAAAACTGAAAGTAATAAAGTATATAAGTTGTGAATATTTTCAAAATCACTTTTTGAAGACCTTTATTTTGATCACTAGATTTGTTTTAGACAAAAAAGATTTTTGAAAGGCACATATCACCTAAAATTTTTTCAATTTTATTCCGCCCATTGTCACTCATGCGACTAAGATAAATCTAACAACACCTCATTTTATGTTAAAATCCGTTGACCCGTTAGAGCTGTAGCCCATACCAAAGAAATAACAACATAACTCTCCTTCTTTAGCAGTCGTGTAAAAACATATCGCACTTACAGTTCGTGACAGGTCGACATTTTATTTTTCTATTTTATTTTTTTCTACAAGCTACAACGTGAGCGAGATCATAGTCATATGGCAGCGGTAAGAAGTCGCTGTGCTTAACCCATATCACGATTGCCATTTCAAATTACATGTAACTTATGAATAACGACAAACATAGAAAAAAATTAGGACTCTTTTGAAATTGCACAGTAATTTATTAACAGAATATATGAACTACCAAAACTGTCATCAACTTATACAATTACTTATGAAATTTACGACTTGAACGAATAAGAAACATCCCACTTCTGGGAATTGGGAGACGACCGAGGTGAATTAGATCAGCGGAATATTTAAATAAATATTGCCACAATTTGTTAACTGGAACAAGACTATCTCTAGGGGGTCTTTGTGCGAAACGACGTATCAAAATTATGGTAATTGGAGCTTCAGCTGAACATACCTTCAATGCCTGTGGACCAGCCATTTCTATTTGGAGTAAGGGATTTGTTATCCTTATATCGGTAGACCTTGTCCGTTGCTGGGCTATCCCGAAGGTGCAATAACAGTAAAAAATTGACGATTCATATTTTACTGCCGCTTTGGGAGTTGGGAACGGTATGGGCTAGAGTGGGTTCCACATGCGAATTGCTGCTATTAAATTGCCCTTTCTCACCTTAAGCAATATTAAGGTGCCTTCAGAGTGAACGGTTTGAGACTTTTTCTGACTGGAAGATTGAAACCCCCTATTATTGTACTATGATGCTGTTCTCTATAAATAAATAAAATATTCTTGTCGTTAATATCCCGGTTGTGCTCTGGCACGCGAAGGCTCGAAGTCGGTCTATAACGTAACTATAACGTGTGTACGTTTCATGCAATCGGTGTCGATTGCCATCTTACCTCCGTGACTCTGATATCAGGGGAATCTGATCAGATTGGATCTGTGACTCTGTTCTCTGATTTGCCAAAATCTATTCTTGGCAGTAGACTTGATATCGCAGTGTCAAAAGTGCAGAATGAAATAGGAAATGGCGGTCTGTTGATATACGAGGGTGAATTTAAAAATGTTGAGCCTGACCTTAAAAATACAGGTTTTAGTTTTTTACAACATAATCTCCAGAATGATTATTGTAAAAGAAAATCGGGTGGGGCTGTGTCAGAACGCACGGTCGTTGGTTTAAACGTGAAACGTCTACCTTGGTATCTTTGAGACGCTCTCGTAACCGCTTTGGTTACCTGAGTAACCAAGGCGGTTACGAGTCTTTCCACGATAGCCGTGATTTGTATTTCTTGCTGGCTCTTACGCAGGCTGAGGCCGACATATTTAATAGCCGTAAATTTTTTTAAATTTTCAGCTAATTTTTAGTATAAATATTATCCAAATCACTTCTATTGTTTTGTGGATCGATTGTTGTAGTCAAGCTCAATAAATACACACAAGAATCACCGCCCTTATTATGTGTAAGTTGTGAGTTACACTGTAAAGACTTACGCGGAAGTACGCGTGATAGAAAAAAAACAAAAGACAGTGCTTTTATGATGAAAAAACCGAGTATTACGTTCCAGTATTATATTTACTTTTTAAGTTCCAGTATTATATTGGACCTTAGGCTCAAAACTTTCCTTTTCGCCATAATATATCAACATTCTATATAATAATGTATACCTACTAGTATTGCAAAGAGAAAAAATATAATTATGGTTGTAAGTTTGGATGTTGGGGGTTATCACTGAAACTACTGAACCAATTTCGAAAATTGTTTCGCTAACATGACGACCTGATTGGTTCAGTTGGTTTAAATGCATGTCGCTACGCAAAAGTCCCGGGTTCGATACCCGGCCCAACAGAAATTGGAATGATGAATTATAATTTCTGTTACCGGTATGGGTGTAGTATGTATACTAAGTAAGTATTTAAAAAAACTATATAAGTAGTTTATCAGTTATCTAACACCCATAACACAAGCTTTGCTTACTTTGGGGCTAGATGGCGCTGTGTGAATTTGTCCAAGCATATTTATTTATTTATTTATATTTATAACAGGATACAATACTATTATCATAGGGTACCTACTTCTGAACTCGAACAAATAATAGAATCTTGCGGGATAGTTGAATGTTTAGATCCGAACTGCGCACGGGTGTAATCTGTGGAGGACGGCTAGTAAATTAATATTGATAGATAAGCACTCTGCAAGATGAATGGACATCAGATCGTAGAGGTTAGTAGATAGCGGCATAAATTCAAATAACGTGACAGGTTTCAGGAGAGAATATCTAACAGAGGACGTTCTTCAGATATAATAATTCGAAATAAACTCAATTGACAAAATTCAAATTAGTTAAGTTGTATAATTAGTTTAGATACGTCAACTTGTGACCAAAGGTGTCGTGGATGATTCGGAGATGTCATAGATGACAAGGCTTCCGCTGCTCTTATGACACCTCCATTCAGACGATGTAGGAGCCCGCGTTGTTTAGTGGGTAGACCGGCGAACGCTGGGAGTCCCAGGCCTAGGCATAGGCCAAGGAATGGAACGCATTACCCGCGAGTTGTTCCCTGATCATTATAATCTAGACACCTTCAAGGCCAGAGTGAATAGGCTGTTCCTAGATAGGCATGCTCCATCATCGGCCGCAACGTCACTTTTTGATAACAAGGTTTTATCGCGCGGTATATACTCATCAAGACCATCCCAAAGAGCCGAAACACGATGGTATTATCTTATTGCGTTAATTAGTTCCCAAGACTCCATCAGCATTAGACCAGATCCGTGGAACCATATTAATGTCAAGTTACATAAGTATGCCGCTCAATCGTATACCAACAGATGGTCGAAAATTGGTTTGCAAATTTTGACGGACGACAGAACAGCTTAGGAGAATTTTTAATGACTCAATTTGTTTTTAAACGAATTTTATTGGTGACTTGCAACCCCGTTGGTACTTATATTCATATTTAATTGAATTTTCTTGACATGTTATTTATTTAATTAATGACAATTGCTGTCATTTTTGTCTATTTTATTTTATGGATTTATTTGTGATTATTAATTTAGTGTACCTACTGTAATTGTATATTGTATGCGTAAAGGTAGACCACAGCGTTCTAGCCTCTATTTATATAAAACCTAGGTTTAGGTTTAGGTTAATGGGCTCCTTTTTCCGCACTTGAACTCAAACTTGGCCCCTTGTACGTAGTTAAGGCTTGCATGCATGTATAAGACCTGCATTTAATGTATAACCTGTGTGTCACAATAAACATATTTCATTGATTGATTGAACATACATTCATACGAACAGTGCAAGTTAAATAAAAGCTCGTTTTAAAAAAAATCCGAGTCTGTGAACGCAGCTCTACGAAACGAGAACGGGAAAGTCGGACTAACTGTGTAAACGGAACCCTCGTACAGCATTGTCTTAGATGCCGTCATTAGCGTTTTGATCGTGCCACTTATTTACAAGGCGTGTAATGTGCGCTAAAGGAATAGGAGACGTGTTGGTACACTTTTATGGCTTAATTTTTTACCGTAGAGGCAAAAAGAGGAGTATAAAATATATAAGTATGGCGTTAATGTTGTGTTTGCTGACGCTGATGATAAAAAATGATTACAAATAAACAGGCAAGGTTTATTTGTAATGTTGGGCAGTAGCAGGGTGGGCTCCTTTATTATTTTGCTATCAAATTCGCTCTATAGCAGAATTGAAATTGCTTTATGTGAACATATTTATATTCTTCAAGTGCATTTTTTAAATGACGGTGGCACTCATATGACAGTTGTTCAAAGTGGACGTAGACCTAAGAAGACGCTTCCTAGATTTCTGTACTGGCGGTGCGCTACAAACACATAAATATTTCAATATAAATGCGCAGCACGTAGATTACTTATTAAGGTTCAACAAAAAACAGTATCCCCTAGAGACAGAAAATTAAAATTAGTACGGGCAGATATTCAGGCTGAGTTGGTAGACTGAAACTGCACTTGGGAGCTGAATCCAGCCTGTCTAGATTTAATAACCGGGTGCCCGCGGGATTTGCATTAACTATTGAACGAAGTTCCGATTTGTTCCAGCCCGCCCCCTCCCGCATACCTCCCCCGCAGACACCAGAGTATTAATTTTTGAATAAGTCGCTATTGGAATAATCCGGCGTTGACTTGGTTACGTTGGAAAAGGCAGGAGTCCATTTTCGGTTATATTTAGAGGATTTTAAGCCTTTCGTAATTGTTTATACAAATTTTGTTAAATTTCATTTTAAAATTATAAATTTTGATAGCCATAGCTTTACAGCGAAGCCAAATTAGGGATATGTTTTTGGGTGTTAGAGCAGATTAGTCCCAAATATTTAAGCAATTTTTGTTTTTATACTAATGCCAGAAATTATATTTTAATATTTGTTAACAATTGCGCAGCGTCCGCCTAGTCTCCGCGCAGCCGTCGCGTCGCGTCTACCTAGTCACCGCGAGTAAATCGAGCGCCAATATGGTAGGCTGTGTGATTTAGGCGCGATTCCTACGCGGTGACTACTCGGACGCCGTTTGTAAGCGGGGCCGTAAAAATGAGCTATACTGAAAAGTAAGTATGGCGGAGGTCACTACAAAAGATCGTATAACCAACTAGGTGACTAACAAAGCAAAAAACATGTTTAAGACTAAAAATCCTCACTTCTCTCCTCAGGCATCCGCGTCCAGCAGTTGATTCTTAACAAAACGAAATAAAAACCACATAAAACTCGGAAAGAGAGACTCACTCGGCAAGTAAGTAGTTCAGTTATCCCGGCCTGCCCCGGGAGTCGGCAACGGTAGTTTTTCATGGCGATGACAAATGGTACACTGCAATGTTACAGGGTTATTGTTTGTCCTTAATATCGCAGCATTCTTCCGAATGTGGATAATAAACCCTGCTTGGGAGTTTGACTGTGACGTTGCAAAGTTCGCGGTTTCATTTTGAGTTTGGACGGAAATCGATCGCAAGAATTTGTACGGCGATAATGCAAGTTACGTAATTGGTGACGATAAGTAAGGTAAATGCAACTATTACCGCAATACTCAAAATCGACAAATATTACTGAGGTATTGGCGTTGACGTTGATATTGATTCTGTACCTACTTATAATAAATTGATCTCCATAGTTTGACATGCAATACATATTATTTAATGGCTGACATTTGTATAAGTTTATCTGACATAACTACTTATGTCTATCTCTGTTTTATGATTGTGACATGAATTAATTCTGAATTGACGTTGTGGTTCTGAAGATGAATGTATTTATTATTGTGAACTATAATTATTAATGAAATGTAATGATAATATGAGTCTGTGAAACTTGAAATAAATTGAGTTGTTTTTGGGTTCGACTCTAAATGGGTAGGCTTACACAAGTATATTTAAAAAAAAGTTTTGGTCTTTACTGTTTTACAACGGCCAACGGATGTTTACTACCTGGGATCTTATCCTCATTTCATCCTGAGTTTCTAGCTTATTAGTGTTGTAACATTTCTTCAATTGCGTCTTCACCCTGATGACTTTTCTGAAGTAACCGCCCTTGGCGGATGTCCTTTTCCAGGTTCACATTTGAGGTCGCTCTGACCACGTTTAAACTTCGACTACGGCATATATTACGATACGATATTCAACTGAATCTTCAAACGTTAATCCATATTTATAGTCATGATACAACTTGCCACGTAATGCTTCTTGCGTTACATAAATAGTATGGATTTCTATGGGACAGACATTATATTTATTAGCAATCTATAAAAAATAGCCAGCCAGTGATTTTTATCCTGGAAGGTATGATAAAATTTGTCTATAAGCTATACCAATTAACACAATGGGATCGTTGGCTAAAAACTTTCGGAACAGCCCTCGCATAATGAAATTACTTCATACCAAAATTTCTAATTGATCACTTTTAACGAAGATCAGTCATAAAAAACTTGTAACTCGATTACTGTAATTCAGTTCCGTAACGCGCTACCTAGGTACTAACCTCTTTCTACGGATTAGAATATTATTAGATAGAATTAGAAGGACTTGGTCGGCAACTCTGCGGGACTCCACATGACCACACTTATCAGTAAAATAACAATACGTCCTATATAAGACACCTATTACGGCGTTTTGGTTGTCACATCCAGTTTCTAGTTCGTATCATTTTCTTGCCACACGAAAACTTAGATTTGACTTGTTATACTTTGTACTGTTTCGTAACTTATTTTTCTTGACTGGTGACGAAACGATTCAAAAATTATTTTTTACGGTTCCTCGCTTATGAAGATATGGATGATATTGCTTATGTATTAGGTATTTATGTCTTTTCACCGACACTAACAAACAAGATTACAATAAATTAAGCATCGTTCTACGAAAACTAAAATCTGGCACTTTTAAACTAGATATTCATAGGAATTACTTGGAGAAACTAAAATTGTTTCAACACTTCTCAAACTTGCAAATAAAATTAATAATAAGTAATAAGAATTATTTCTTTCACCTTTATCACTTTCGGACACTAAACTAAATAGGAGAAACAGTAAGCCACCTCGCAGGCACCGATCCCGATCTCTCCATTGGTATCTGTTACGAGGACGGAGCGTTGGTGTACCGCAGTTAGGAATTAATTAATTCATCCGCTCACCCGCGCCCCGGTCCCTCCATTCCGTTCAAAGATATCGCGGAGTTGTTCGCTTGTTGTTTACCCGGTGTGATTGCCTTTTAAACGGTACCCAAATTCTAGGAATTGCGCCGATCCGTTGCGGCCATTCCGTTTATTTTGATCCAATTAATCTTTCGAAGCACCGGCGCTTATTAAATATAATTTCCTTAAATTAATGCACAGTGTTTCCTTTGGACTATGACATGGGATCGTTCAAGAGATCGTATTAGAGGTCTCTTCAGAGGTGGGCAACGCTTTGGTGACTCCCCTGGTGTTGCTGATGGCCATGGGCAGCGGTGACCACTTTCCATCAGGTAGCCCGCTTGCCTGTTTGTCTGCCGTATAACACACTAGGATCGGCGTATCTATGTTCCTGATACGTGAGGAATTTAGGTTAAGTGTTACACTGAGAAACTCTTTGAGATACATGATAGCGGCCAATCACCTGATCAAAAGCAGTGGGTTTAATTACAATCGCCTGCTTTGTCGACCATCTCGTGTATATACATTACGTGGCAATTACTAGCCTATGCTAACCTATGCTGCAAGGCGAGAGAAACATCATGAGGATACCGGTACATTCACGTGACTGATGTGTAACTATGATCCAATTTGTTCAGGTTTCCCTGTTGACATGTTGACCCTGTTGACCCATCTGACCTCCATGACCCATGGAGGTCAGATGGGTCTGCCAAATCTTGGATCATGGTTGGATCGCGTCATCATGCACAAGATCACAACCGAGATATTGATGTCAATATCTGCCTCCGATCCGCGATTAGATCCGCCTTTAATGTATTTGTATTCACTTTGGGCAATCAATAAATTCAATCTAATCCAATCTTAAACTAATAAAATATAATAGAATAGAAACATTTATTACACAGAAAAACAACACCACAAAATAAAATATACAAAGTAAGAGTAAAAAAAAATTTAACAATAAAAAGTTTAAAAAATTAAAAAAACAGTTATTTTTTAAATATTATTGTTCCACAGTGACGTTGGCTGTGCATGGGTGTGTTGTGGTGTGATGATGTGTGCAAAAGGGACCCCACTCAGCATAAAGGTCCAGCGAAACCGAAGCGCTGGTTTTCAGTGAGCCCTGCCGAGTGAGGTACGGGTAAACAAAATTTAATATAATAATTGTGTGTGTAGTGTTGTAACGAGTGCAGTGTCAAAACTAATACCTAACACTTACATAATATTTAAGTAAAAATAAACAAAAGTCCAGAAGAGTTTTATTAAAACAAGAGGATTAGAATATATAATTCGCTACTGTGTCAAGTGAAAAATTACTAACCTACAAAAATTATTTATATTCAATTTACAAGTTTTATGTCTACCTAAAAAATAATGTCAGAAAAATAAATAAGTCAAAGAAGTTTTTCATTTTTCCAAGCGACAAAGCGTACCGGAAATGTCACAAGTCAGCCATGCGCAACCCTATGCGGAAAGATCTCACCACCGTTACCACTACGATTCTGAAACCTTTTGGTGAATACATATTATCATTTCTGATTATTTTACGTGTTTAATAAAAATATTTTAAGATGTTTTCTAAAGGTATACAAAGATTGCAGACTTCGACGAGGCGGCGGCAAGTCGTTCCAACATTCCTCCCTCCCGCGGAAAGCCGTCGTACGGTGACGCGGTAGCACCAGCGAATACCGAGATGCTCGAGTCATGTTGTGGATGTTGCTTGTCCACAGAAGCTTATCCGCCAGATACGGAGGTGTTCTATACCTGACTATGCCAAACAGGAGATTAGCTAGGTGTAACTCTCTGCGATATTGCATTTTTTAAATATTAGCGTTATTCAGGTACGGTGTGATGTGTGTGCGGGAAGGGATGTGAAAACAAAACCTAGCACACGCGTTTTGTATCCGCTGGATTTGTTCTGCGTCTGAGCTAGCAGTCGAGGGCCATAAACCACGTCCATGTAATTTAGTTTGGAGAGGACAAGCGCGTCACAAAGTTTTATGCGTATCTTTGTGTTAATATAAGGTCTGATTTAATATAACACCTTTAGCCTATAGTAGCATTGACTTATCACATTTGACACATGTTTTTCAAAACGAAGTTGTTCATCTAAGATAAGCCCTAGGTTCCGTGCCTCGCCGACTCGCTGTATTGGTTCGTTTAAAATATGAACTGTTATGTTCAGCGCTGTAATTTTTTGAATTTGCGTCGCGCTCCCCAAAATCATGAACTTAGACTTATTACTGTTTAAAACTAATGAATTAGATTCTGACCATCTGGCTATCCTATCTAAATCCTTGTTCAGCTCTGTGACAGCAGAATTCACATCATCTGGGTCACATGGTATGTACAGTTGGAAGTCATCGGCATAAATATGATACAAGCAACGCTGTATAACCTGTGTGATGTTTGTGGTGTAAATAATGAACAATACTGGGCCCAAAATTGACCCCTGTGGGACACCTCGTGTAACGGCTGTTGGTGGTCCAGCTAACCCGACAAACTTTGCTAAAAGTAGGGAGACGTCCATATAACCAAAGGCTCTGGAGAAATTCAGAAGTACCATAAGGGTACTCAGGCCGTTATCTTGGGCTTCTAATATGTCGTCCACAACCTGTGCCAAAGCTGTCGAAGTACTATGCTGTTTTCTGAAACCTGAATGTATCACGGGCAAAATGTCGTTTTTTTCTAAATACTGTCGGGCCTGATCCCCCACCACCTTCTCCAGAATCATGGAAATGCAGGGCAGCACGCTGATTGGTCTCAGGTCGTTAAGTGACGATGGATTATTGTCAAAGTCAAAGTCAAATAATTTTTAATTAGTTTAGGTTTACAAAACTCTTATGAACGTCATAAAATACAAAATTATGTTTTAAAAATTAATTTAGAAAAATGGGGCTGCGGGCCATGGCAACATTGAGCCGGTGTGCGTTCCAGACGTTATTGGTCCTTGGATTGGACTGACTGACTGTCTGTCACTGTCACTTTGACAGTGACTTACCGCCCGAATCAACAGTGCATGGTGCCGCGCCGCGTGCTTCCCTTTCATACACATACAAAGCAAATATTATATAAACACAAATTTGTGATAATAATTAATGGTTAAATCACAACCATACGTATTTTCCGGTAGGTACATACTGCATACCTGTGAATATACAACAATGTTACATTTTAATAAAGTGAACATAACCTTATTAATTAACAGTGCATTTATATTTTAGCTCGATTATGAATGAAACACAATAAAAGGGAAGGGAATTGTTTTGAAGGGATATTGTTTTTTGGAAACGGCTTAACTATTGCATGTTGCCATATAGTTGGAAAATTACCCGCTTCGATCGATTTATTTATAATTGCAGTAATCATCATTAATACCATGTCCAAGGATAACCCATCGACCCCAACTGCGTAAGAACTAAGACCCCTGATTATCCTATTAACACTGTCCTCCGTTACCTTTTTAATCTCAAATTGACAAAGATTGCCCCAATGGGATCTAAAATATTCGACTTCTGAACTTGCAGCCATTTGAATCCCCGGGACATCCAGAAAGTGGTCATTAAGAGCATTTGGATCTTTTGAGAGATGGTTAGGTATTTCACAGACACTTTTAATTCTTACATTACGCTTGATATGGTGGAAACTAATGGTGACTATGATTTGTTAGGATGAAATGATTGATTGATTTGACGACCTAAGTGGTTTTGTTGGTTAAAATGCCACCCAGAGGTCACAGGCTCGATTCCCGGCCGAGCAGAAATTGAAATTATGCATTTTTATTTCTGTTACGGGTCTGGGTATAGTGTGTATAGTATCGGGTCTGGGTGAAGTATAATGTAGGGTGTAGTACCCATGTATAATAATTTTAAAAACAGTATAATAGTAGTTTATGCAACTGTCATATAATACCTAATTATACGCAGTTGCATACACTACTTTATCTACACTCATATTTTCATGTTAAAATTTCGTACCTATAATTTTGTCAACTCTTCTGGAAATAAGCTGCAAGTCAATTTTGTCGTATCTACGCGTGGAGGATATCAAGTCACGGGAAATTCACTTAACTACTTTTACATGTATCTATTTATATGCTTCAAACAAGAAAAAACATTCACTAACACAAATTACAACAATTAGAAAAAATATTTTGTTTGGCGGGAAAATAATTACACACAAATATAATCAGGAACACAGACTATGAACTAATCAGGAAAATTTGAATTTTGAATTTGTTGAAGGCATTTAGGTATTCAGCCTACATTTCGCCGTGTCCCGGCACCCGACAAAAAATTAAAAAAGAAAAGTGTTGCGTAATGATTAAAAAGTAATTTTTCGATACAGCTGTAATAAAAATAGTATGGGAAATGCTGTATCGAAAAGTAATTTTTTTAAATTTTATAGACTGGCGTGAAAAAAGTGTATCCTTAAACAACTGTTTTCGAATATGTAATTGGAACATTACGCTATGAGTGTAGATAAAAGTAGTTTATCAGTTATGTAACACCCATAACACAAAGCGATAAGGCCGCCTTTGCGCGCATGGTTAATAATAAATAATAATAAAATGCTGATTCTTGTATTTTGTCTTGTAATATGTGTGCAATAAAGAGTTTTTATTTACTTACTTACTTTGCTTACTTTGGAGCTAGATGGCGCTGTGTAAGGTTGTCCAAGCATATTTATGTTTGAATTATACAGAAAAGTAAGATTAAGTAATTCAAAATAATATATCCCACATATTCCATACAAAAAAGCCTTACAAAAAGTTCCAGATACAAGTTACCACTGCGCGTGGAAGAAAAAAAAACTGGAGTAAACAATTTGGGGCATTGCTGGGGCATTGTTAGAGTCGTTCCGGCGGACACGGAACGCCGTGACACGGTCCTTAATTAGCCCCAGTTTGATTGCTGCGCCAGGGATAAGCCCCCGCACATATCGGGGGCAGATGAGGGGAATGACGGATAGGTTGGGGGATTTTTTGGTTTTCTATAGGTTTTGGCTTTAACAGTCATTTTTGTGGAGGAAGTAAAATTTTGGCTTTTTAGGGTTCTGTAGTAAATAAAGGATTAAAGTTTAGTCATGTTCGTCTGTCCGTCTGTTCGCAGCTTATCTCAATAATTATAACTGTTAGGACTTTGGGTACTTCCCCTACACGTACGCGTTTTTTTTTCGTGTATAGTCTATTGTGGGGTGTCGTTGGATATGACTTAGAAACGTGTCAGTTGGATACGTGTAAAGCCTGGCTTGCACAAAATTCTTAAACACATTTAAGAATGACGTTTAACGTCATTTCTATGAAATTTTGTGTTTATCTTAAGCAACCCTGCACTGCACGTGGCACGACAAGTCTTAGCACGTACAGTCACTTTATCACACATTTTATTTTCTACTTTTATTAAAAGATCCCTTTCGAAACTTTTTAGAGCCCTTATCTGGAGTCCTGAGTAGGTATCTGGGTCGTACGGCTGCTTTCCACGATCAACTGTCATGTGTATTATTCATGTCCATCATCAAAGCTTTGCATTATTGTATCCCAGTTTAAAGCAGCCGATGTAATTAGAACAGATCAATAATCTACGGTTACCAGTTAGGGTATCGCTGTCTATTAATAAGGTTTATTATTTAGTACATTTTGATAACAACAAACTTTTGTCGTATCAACAGTAGTATTTGCCCAAACTAAACATTGCGAAATCATAAAAAAAGGAAACACTTTGTCATTACACAAGCAGTAACTATTATTTTTATCGGTAAAAGGTTCCCAGAAGTTACAGTTTCTGGAAATAAACAATAAGTGAATAGGTAAACGTTCCTTTAGTTGTCGTTTACTGAAGGAGCGTTTCATAAATGGAAAAACAATGGGTAATATTTGTTTCATGCGAATCCAGTCTGATATCACTGATGTTGACTGTGTATACGCAGCTTTAAGATAGAATAGCGTCCTCTCTCGCTCGAAATTCACCCGAACAAGCCCATCGTATAAACCATTCAAAATAATGTAGCCTTCACGTTTGGATAACTCTGTAACGAAATATTGGTGCCTAACCTACATGTCCTTCGCTGCGACCATTGGACCTTTTTCTTTTTGTCGGTTTTTCACGAGATGAGTGATCGCATTGCTCTTTGGCGCCCGATGACCAAGTGTCTTCGTCCGCGTGATTTATGAACCAACATATTTTCGCCAATCATTGTTATTTATTATTCTAGGAAGTAGGCCCAAGATGGCGGAAGAGATTGAAGGTTCGTGTTCTGTTTTGAATACGAGTACAACGACGCAAATCGTCTCGGGGAATGCCGACCGCGTTGAACTTAATTCGATTTTGGCAAGCTCCAATTCCGACTAACAATTTGTCTGCTGGCTCATTTATTAGATGCCAGATACAATAGTAGATCTAAACTATTGTCTTGCGGGTCTTAGCAACTCAAATGTTTAAAGTTAATGACATTTTACGGACCGATTTATCTTCTCGTTTGTTTATTTACTCCAAAATCACTGTCCCTAAGGCATTTCATTTCAAATTCAAAAGTCAAGTTTAAAATTTGAAACCGAATGTATGCGGCTAGTCTTATGCATTAGAAAAATGATGAGAACAAAAACACAGGGCCGTCTTTGTGTCCGCTTTTTCGTGGAATCCTTTTCACTCGGCCAGAAAATTGTGCAAAATCAGGGGTCTGTTGTCGTTTTGAAGCGTGTTCCTCGACGGGACCCTTCCAAACCACTTGGGGGCGAAATTAGGGTGGGACAAGACAAATGACTGCTGGCCGCGAACACTAGAATATATTATAATTGTCATATCGAACAGGCTGGACTATAAATTGGACCCGATCTGTCTGTAGGGCGTTTGCTCTAGTTGTTTTACGAGCTAGTGACCCGTGCGACAACCAGGTTTAGATTATATGGATTTCAAATACCTTTCCGTGCACGATGGCTCCTTTCAAAGAGTCTAAAGTTGTAGGATAATCCCGCCTTTGCTTTGTAAAATTGTATTTTTCTCATTTCTGTATTTCAAGAGAGGTAGGACATAGCAGGATATCCCGTTCAAATTTGAGCCGCCCGACTGGGAAAGTACCCTCTACCTTACAGTATACCGAAGCTAAACAATACCCTTTTAAATAGTATTGTGTTTCTGCCGGTGAGTAAGGTCTCCAGTGCTCCATGGGATGGGGATTTGGGGAACCGTGTCTTTGGCAGTGGAGGGGCCTCTGCATGGCCATGGCTAAATGGCTTTGGCATTTGCCTGTTTGCTGCCAGAGCAACGTGTTATAGAGGTGTGCAACGCATTGGCGATACTCTTGGTGTTGCTAATGTCTATAGGCAGTGGTGACCACTTTCCATCAGGTGGCCTGCTTGCCTGTTTGCCTACAGTATGACATAAAAAAAAAATCTTATGCAATAAAGAGTTCACATAGGTATATACATGTCTTTGATTATCCGTCTCCGCCGCGTCTCTTCTGTATAAACCGCGTCTCTTCTGTATAAACCGCGCCTAAACCGCGACTTATTTGACCTCGTTGGACAACAGTACTTATTTATAAAGCCCAAAACTTGTGGTCTTGATTGACGAAGGTCTTGTCCACGACCACGAAATCGAATAAGCTGTAGCAACCATTTGATGTTGCATGCGATGACTCCATGTACGTCTATTATGTAATATTTAACGGTAATGGAAATGCTAGCCGCGTTAAAATTCTATTCCTTGAAAAATTTAAATCCTTGATATATCTGATCAAGATAAAGAGATTTAAAATAAAAGTTTATATCTGAGTTTATAACAAAGTTTAAAAGTGAGCGTTGAGCTCTTTCAAGATCGATAAACTTGTATTTTGTAACACCACCCCATACCGTGATGCAATTGGAGATAACTGACTAAGCCAATGCAATATAATATGTACCCGCGCGAGAGCTAAACATGGATTAAACGCCAGTATGATGATGATAATTATTATACACTAACATAATACACAATTAATAACTACATAACCACATAATTATTGTGCACAATAAATGGTTAAATAAATAAATACATACATACTTACACCATACACTTAAAATCCAGTCTAAATGTACCTACTTACTTATATTGAGTTTTCTAGCTTAGAGGAGCATTAGGTATTTATATTGACTTAGAGCAATTCGTCAGATTTTTAAGGATAATCTCTCCCTGCAAGATACTTACGCTACTAGCTTGGAGTGTACTTTTAATATTCGAATGATTGAATTCTTATTTGACTTATTCTTATATCAGGGAAAGGTAGACAAATAACCGTATCTGGTAATCTGGTTATATGTTAGTAATCACCAGGTGGAGATAACTAACATTACATGAAGCTCATCGCACTGGAAATTTTTTAGTTATTTTTCTAACACAGAAATGCAACTGAAACTCAATAGGTACACTTATCCGTTAGATATCCCTTTACAGTTATACATTATTTAAAAATCCTATAAAACAACGCCATCCATTACGTCTCTAACACCGGGCAATAGAGGTCATCGATATAGCGACGGCGCCATGTAATTTGCACCTGTGTCTCCAACAGTCGGATTTATGCAAAGCGGACCCCCGAGCCAAGAGACGTGCGGGAGTCTGGGCCCCTTTGAATTTATCGGGCAGGTGCAATAAATAAGCACCTCACGCCATTAGCTCCAGATAACTCTGCTTTATTGTAATTTTATGCGCCACATTAGCCCGCGAGAATGCACAGGGCAGATTAATTACCTGTGCGCTTCGACGACGTACCGTTGGGTTCTTTTATGCTAATCTGGCGTATGGCTGGATAGGACGGGCAGCTTGTTGGGTATAAGGTTAATTAAGCAAACCTGCGATGTGCTATGTTAAGGTACTTCTACGTACTAACTTGACGTGTCACTCTGTTACTAATAATTTATTTTTGTATTTATGCGATCATCTTTCGCCTCCGATCTCTTTCTACTTCATTCCGCCATCACCTTTCTGCCATCGGGAGACGCAGTCCTGGCGAGAGCTTCATCCTTATGTTTTGGATTTTGTAGCTCTTGATGATTAGGAATATAGCAATATTGGTACTAACGACTATCTCGCACTGGATAACAATAACGTTAATAAAGTTATCCATCACACCAACAACGTAGCGTACTCTAAGCGACACTGCACGGCGAAGCGAGGAAACTTTGTTCGCAGCGCCAGGTGATAATAGCAGTTTGTGCCGTTACCACAAACAGGGACACGCTCCAGAATCCATTTATGGTGAAGCCTTGGGGAAAATTAACAATTTCCCGTGCCGTTTTAGTGTGTGGTTCCTGATTAAGGTGCGTGATACATGCCTTAGGTAACTCTAATTTGTAGTATATGGTGATCAATTTGTCGTAGGCTATCCGGTGGTTCAGAATAGCTGTGACGGGTGTGTCAGAAGTCGTTATTGGTTATCCTTTCTAAATAACTTGAAATGTTAAAAAATTCACTTGAACTAGGTATAGGTACGATCGGCGTTCATAAGTGCGTGACCACCTTAAAGTACATATTCTTGTGCAGCTGTTAAAGGTTTTATAGTAGCATACCGTTCGAAAGGATAAAATTTGAAAATTAAAATAATGTAGAAAAAGCTTGTAGGTATTTTTTTAACAATTCAAGTCAATTTCTCAGTTTTACTTTTGAAAGTCACAATGCTTTTTGACTTTAAAAAGTTTAAATTATGTGCAATTTATTTTTACCATACATTAATACTTATTAAATTATGCCAAATCCTGGATCATGGTCAAGGCGGAACTCGGACCCTCGTTCTCGAGAGCACAACCGGGACATTAACGCCAATATGATTATTATTATTATTAATACTTACTAAATTAAAAACTGTAAAAAGAAATGTGTTCTCAATTAATAATTAAATTTTAATTAATAATACAAAGTAGGTATGGAAAAGTTTTCATATATTAATTTAAAAAAGAAATTGCAGTTAGATTAACTTTTAGCCAATCTATTTGTTTAACAATGCACCTAATATCCTGTATGTGGCTGTAGCTACAAAAGATTATTTTCTAAAAGTGGTCATGCACTTGTGAACGCGACTGTACGTGTGTACCAGGTGTGCAGCTATGCACTATACTAATAAGCATGCAAAGCCAAAGTCTGAGCTCAATATGATCATGAAATAAAGATACGTCTATGTATGTCTATCATGCCATTTCGACATGAAGTAAACACTACACACTGTTCAGTTGGGTTCTGGGTTCGCTTAGATAAATGAAGTTTCCCAGATAGCCTTGCCAATTACCGATCCTTTTCCTTATTTAAGTCCAGTTCTACATTGTTACCTTTTCGGCGACAAAGCCTTTTACTTTCTACTTTGTTCCGCCAAATACATTAGACGTTCTGCGAGTGACCGGGAGTCCGAAGGCTCTACTTTCAGATTACAAAGCGTGCCACGTGCGGTAAGCCGCTTACATTCGTCGCGCGATTATCCGGTTCGTAGATTAATCGCGTCGCTAACGTCCCTTCGTCGCTCCGATGTGGAGGAACTTTAATGTGGCTAAGTGATATTATTAAGCTCAAAGCAAGTTCTGAACTGGCTAAAAGGTTTCGCGTGCGAGCGGTGAGACGATGTGGTTGTGGATTGTACGTGTGAGGTGCTAGTTATGTTAGTATTGTTATTTTTTTATGCTTTGTTCCAAGATTTATTATCAGGATACACTCAAATATGTCTATTAAGTTTAACTAAAAGGTATCTATTGTTGTTTATAAATTTGTGCCCATCTACTAGTGTACGGTTCTACTAACCGACTTGTAATCAGTATCTGAGTCGCGGTGATTTTACAGGAATTTCGCAGCATCCTCATTTTTTCTAATAGTATAAGGAGGAAAAGTTTGTGTTTGTGAGTTTTTAAGTTGGGGGTAATTTCCGAAACTACTGATACGATTTTGAATTCCTTCACTAATAGGAAGCTACTTGATTCCAGAGTGCCATAGGCTGCTTTTTATTCCGGGTCCCGGAATCCCGGTCCCGGAAGTCCCGGGATAGTTGTATGTTTACATAGATTCGAACTGCGCGCGGGTGAAAACTGTAAGCTTAAAATAAAGATATGTATAGTTTATAAACTACGCTGTTCGCTAATATATATATATATTAGCGAATGAATTATCCAAGTCGCGGAATACCTCTCCTATTGAAAAAAATCCACCGAAAGTTACCAACGCACCGACCATACGTGTTTGAAACACACAAAAAAATATATTTCGGGTACTTAATAAGTTTCGGAACATTTCAAAAGAATAGGGTCCCATTTCATACAAAGTGTTAGCTCATAATATCCCCAGAACACTGGTAAGCCTCTGGCCTATTATTTTCAATGAAATCTTAGTAAATCCTCGGTCACAGCCTTCTGAAACCTTTCGCGTAAGGGAAAAGCAATTTAGTAAACATTTTATTTCATTTGAACTTACCAATGTTTCTTGACAATAAATGATTCTTACAAAAAAAGTAGACACAATTTTATCGCCATAAACATTTATAAACATATACCTATGGTTAAAGGTGTGTAATAGTAACCATGAAAGTTTGTGAAAATGGTTGCAATATATTTATATTACCTAACTAGTGGACTGGTGGTGCGACTTTGTTCGCGTACACCTACTTTATTCCAACATACTTTACCTTCCTCTTGAATCACTCTATCTATTGTTGAAAACGGCATTAAAATCCGTTGCGTAGTTTAAAATATGTATAGCATACATAGAGACAAATGGCGCGAAGCGGTTTTGTTTTATACTACTCGTATGTATAGACGTTTATTAATTCAATCAAAATTGGTACGAATATAGCTTAACGGCAGTTTTTGCTCCCCGTTTTTGAAGAATTTGAGAGACAACGCCACAACGACATAAGTTTCTGTTGTCCAAAATACAAGTTGTTGGGGGACATCGGAAATGGACGATATTTTCATAAATGCTGTACGAACTCATCGATGTCGATAAAAGGGGTCCATAACTGCAAGTGTATCTAATCCACCATATTACCTTATTCTGATTTATCATAATAAGTTTTTCGTCCGCGCTGGCCGCTCTGCATAGGTCCTTCGATAAGTTTTTGTAACTTGTCCTTTGTTTTCCCTGTACTTTTTGTTATGATTCCCAAACAACAACACAACAAAGGTTTATTTCTTTATCTATGTCACTTAAAGACTTGTATGTAAATCATGGAGTACTTTGAGTATATTGTAGGTAAGAACAACACGACACTAGATTTCCAAAATGTTTATTTTTTACAACGGAACATATTTTTATTACAATCATCGTCTTACGTCTACAGGCATGTATAGTGGGAAGGATCAGGGTTATTAGGGACAGGTGGGCTCTCTTGGGGCTGACCCTATAGTGTTTTACTATATCTAAAGGTACAGGTGGCCTCCAGGGACCCCAAAATGCGATACACTTTTATGAAACACCGAACCTAAAGGGGCAGCGGCTTATTGAATTTCTTTGCATTAGACACAACGGATTTGGTCTGGTATTTTCCAATTTAACACTACCAAATATAAAAGCTTTCAACAGTAACAATGGCTAATTCGTTTCTTTCACAAAGGAAATAAACGTTCACAATATTTAATTGTTTTTAGTAAAAAAAACAGATGAAACTAATACATAAATGTTGGAATGAATGTAACGGTTTTAAAGCTAACAGTCGTTTCACTAACAACAAGTTTTCAATTGCAAAATATTTTTTATCGCACGGTCTATATGATCAGTCCAGAGTACTTGTCAAAACTAATCAAACAAGCCCAAACTCGATGAGTTTATGATGCGTAGTTTAAGAGTTTATATGGCCACCTTCCGTCTCCATCATCAGATCTACTATCACAACATCGCATTGTCACCGAACTTAAGTAAGTAATTATACAAAATTTCAGCTCAATCGGAAACCGGGAAATGGGTCAAATTTAACTTGCCGATTTTATTACGTACAAACATGGGAACATGTGAAAGTAAATAAAAGCTTGTCAAAACAGATGTAACTGACACTCCTACTTCGTAAATGAGTTGGCTTTTTACCATGAGATTCGCAGCTTTGGATAAAAAGTAGCGTATTTTTAAATATATCCAGCCGTTGAGTCTTGAAAAAAATCATTCTCGCGCACGAGGGCCCGGGCTCCGCCTTAACCATGATCCAGGATTTGGCAGATCAGATAATTTCAGTGGAGCGACTGCCATCTGACCTCCGTGACCCTGCTATCACGGAAACCTGACCAGATTGGATCCATAGCCATGGATACATAAAAGAAAGATAAAGAAGTAAACCGATAAACATATTTCACAGTTATAATTCCCATGTAGGAGCACAGAAAACCGCAACTAATAGCATAAGACCTATAAAAATATTCCACATTTTAGTACATCACAAATCGCTGATCAGAATTCACTGAGGAGTTTCGTAATGCATGTCGCGATTTCTCGTAGAGCGTATTTGTAGACAACACGACCGAGCAACAGTTTCGACTTGATACCCCCACTGGGACCGAATGAGAGCAATATACAAATCGGAACAAAAATACTGTACATTTGAGTATCGATACAAAGCTTACGAATATTGTATCCGATAGGAAACGACGTACTGTTATACGAGATTCAAGATTTGCCTTTTTAAAAAAAAAGGATTATAGATTTAAACACTTTAATAAGAAAATAATAACATTTAAATAACACGGATATCTTTTGGCAACCGCTCTGTATGGTGGATCTGAACAGACTGACTGCTCTCCGATATACTCCATAGTACTTCGTATGATAACTGCTGAGTAAGCTCAGCAGTGGCCAGGGTGGCACTAAAACTAGCATGAGCCGGCTATAACACCTCCCCCTTTAAGAGGAGACTTTGGGGGATGATTTTCCAAAGTCTCTATTAGATTCTAGTTCGGAGAGGAGCAGAGAGTGTGGCTATTTCTATATCTGAATCTCGTCTATCTATTGGGTTATTATGAACTGGTTGAGGTCGAGATACTGAGTGAAATTTAAATAAGGAAAATCGGTTGCTGCCAGATTTACAAAATTGTATCTTTTTACAAATGACAAAAAATAGCAATGAAAATATAACAATAGAAATTAGAATTGTTAGAACAGAATAATGTGTCCCATATTTCACTATATGTGGTTTTTCAGGAAATTCGATTGGTTTGAGATCATCTAAAATGGATTTTAATAGAAATTTATTTTCTGTATTAAAATCATCCAAATCTATATCGCGTAGGTGTGTAGGAGACACATAATCTAGAACCTTGTTTAATTTACGTAAATTGCAACAGGTGTCATTGATTAAATTAAAATCAGGCAAGTGGTTAATGGGCGAGGTAATATTAACAATATTATGTTTTGCAATGAAAGTGGTGCTTTTACAATAGCCAATACAATTATCAGGTATATTAAGTATACCTGTACCTATGATGTTAGTTTCATACAAATTGGAATTTAAACAATCAACAGATATTTTATTTGGTTCGGATTGCACGTAAATCCACTTATTATTAGTTAATGGTTTCCAAATGTCTAATTTTCCTGTTAGTATTTTAGTTTCGCACTGTTGTGGTTTTTCACTTAGCACTTTTACCAATAATTCACTTTCACAGGTAGGTTTTGCGTCGGTGGAGTATACACTTTCGATGTCACACATGAAAATACCGGAACTTATAGTTTTACATATTTTCAGATCATTGAAAACACAATAGTATGATTTGTCTTTGGTCATTGCTATATATCTATTTCCTGGAGTAATGAAACTGAATGCACGCGGTTCTTTAACATTATAAGGTATTGGAAGGGCGATGCTATGAAATAGTGCGTATTCTCTAGTGGATACCATTGGTACTTGTAGAACAAATGTAATCTTATTATTTCTGTAATAACATACTAACTTAGAAATACTTAAAATAACATGTATATGATTAATATCTAACGTTACAGGCAATTCTAGGTCGCTAGGCAAATATCTGTAGTTATCGGCAAGCTCTCGGTATAACTGAGTTGGTGTCATAATTGCAGGATGCAGGATATTTTGGTTACTGAACAAAATGGCGTTAATTATGTTTTCTAATTGGAATGACAAAGTAAGTATTGACGTTTCTAATATGTTTAAAATCTCGTTAATGTTTTCCAGTATTTGGAAATCGTTAGTGATTTCAGTAATATTGTTTACACTTTGCGAGAGGTTGTCGATAGCTTTACTTAAATAACCTTCATTGTCTTTTATCTTACAGAGAGTATTATTATAAGAGGTCATTGTAGAACTAGTAACTAAAATATTTTCTTTCATTAGTGAGGCCAACTGTTTCTCGTTACCTTGTAAGGTTTTAATTGCTTCGTCATACTTCAGAGCATCGTTTTCATCTAATGTACCAAAGATTTGTTTTGCAATAGTACCTATTCCTCCTATCCAGGCACTACGCTTGGTTCGGTTATCTATTAGATGTGAGATAGACGAAAAGTCTCGAGTTAAATCTTGAAAACGTGCTGTTAAAGGCTGAACCATGTTATAGCATTCTGCGTCAACTATCGTTATACGAGTCTGATTACATAAGTGTTTCGTGGTATCTAGGATAGATTCGATGTTTTGTATGTGGGGGCCAAAATGTGAAATATTTACTGGTATTACGATTTTCAGATGTACATTATTTATTTTTAGTTTCCCTAAGTAATCATAGTAGAGGCCTGAACTCGAAGTTATCTCTTGGATAAAATCTTGCTGGGAGTGAGCCCGAACTGCACTGCAAATAATTGATAATATTAATATTTTATTTTTTCAGGGTTAGGAGCACTACGTCAAAGTAAGTATTACTACACTATTTCTAAATCTTAATCCTAATACATTTTATGTTACAGGTTAGAATCGACATCAGCGGCTGGCTTCACTTGGTCAAAGTGATGATTGACGTGACGACGGTTTATAAGTAAAGTAAGGGTATTATTACCATTTATTTTTATAATTTTATAAGGTCCCTTCCAGAGGGGTGAGAGTGCTTTACGCAGTCTCAAATGGTTTTTTAGATATACATATTCGCCAACTTTGTATTTGGCTGGGCGAGTGTGAGAGTCGTAATAGGTTTTTGAGGTTTCTTTAGACTTCCTTATGAAATCCAAAGCTTTCTCCCTTGAATACTTTAATCGATTTTGGAGCATACGGACATAATCGGGGTATGTCGCTCCTGGTGTTGCGTCGAATAGAGAATTAGGAATGAATGGTTTGTTTCCGAACATTAGTTCGTATGGTGAATAATGTGTGGTAGAATGAATGGACGTATTATACGCGAGCATTGCTGTATAAGTATAACGAGGCCAATTTGTTTGGTCTTCATTGATATAGGATTTAAGGTACTCCTTGAGGGTCGCATGACTTCGTTCCAGGGCACCTTGGGTCTGTGGATGGTATGGAGAGGACCAGAGATTTTTTATTTTAAGGAATTCACAGGTTTTCTTAAATAGTTCTGAAGTGAAGTTGGTTCCTTGGTCCGTAAGGATCATCTTGGGAATACCAAAGATAGATATGTAATGAAGTAGGCATTCGCATGTTTCTTCCGCTGTAGTACTGCGAATTGGATATGCTGAGGAAAATTTGGTAAGATCATCTTGTATGGTTAATATGTATTTTAGTTTCGCTGGTCCGGCCTCTGGGAGTGGACCAACAATATCAAGGGAAATTCGTTGAGAGGGTTCTGTGGATGTACTAGTGATTTGCATAGGAGCACGGTGGATTTTCCTAAGCGCTTTATTCTCTTGGCAGGATTTACATTGTTTTACGTAGGATTCTATATCACTGCGCATTCCTTTCCAGTAATATTTTTGTTTTATTTTGTTATACATTCGTAAGGAGCCTAAATGGCCTGCAATTGGAATATCGTGATTATCGAATAGAATTTTCTTTATATCAGTCGGAGCTGGATATATAATACTGTCGTGATATATGTGGACCTTAATATGCGTGTCATGGAAAAGATAAAGTAACATATTATAGATTTTTATAAATGAATGTTTTTCGAATGGGTTTTTCATATCAGATATGCCTATCTCGTTGGCATTTTCAAAAACTATTAATTCATCTCGGATCGTTTTTAGGGTCTTGAAAATTTCAGGATATGATGCTTCATCAAAATGGTGTACTTTTAAGAACAATAGGTAAACGATTTTGTCGTTGAACTCAATTTTCTTGAAGGAGAAAAGTTCTTTCTCAGAGTTAGTTACAATAGTGCTTACTTCAGGGTCGCTAAGAATTTCTTGGATGTATTGATTGGATTCATCCAAGTCGATAGACGTAGGAACTAGGATAAATTTTGACGGACATTTCATGAGGTTTTCATTATGTTCTATGATTTCTGTATTAAATGATTTATCTTTATCTGCCATTATTTTCAGGAAAGTGGGATAGTCATCGACAGGTAAGTTAGCCATTTCGTTTTCGAGTTCTTCTCTCGGATCATCAGGAATATTGGAAGGTAAGTCGATTTCGGGTAGCGGCAGGAGATTTCCATCAGGATCAAGGAGGTTTGGAGAAGGTAGGGTAACTTCGTCAGCGTTAAATGATGCTGGGGATGTTAACAGGTCCATTAGATCTTCGTCTAACTCTTGAACATTATTAGGTTGGATTGGGTTGACTGGAAATCGCGATAGAGCATCAGCATTGGCATTGATTTTCCCTTTTTTATATTGGATTTCGTATTCGAACTCTTCTAGTTTTAGACGCCAACGGATAAGTCGTGATCCGGGGTCTTTGCAATTAAATAACCATTGTAATGGTTTGTGATCCGTTAGGATCTTGAAACGGTGACCATATAAGTAAGGCCTGAAAACCTTAGTGCCAAATATTATAGCGAGACACTCTTTTTCGGTGACGCTGTAGTTGCACTCGGCCTTATTTAGAGTACGGGACGCATATGCAATAGGACGATCTTGTCCTATAGGACCTTGAGATAAAATTGCTGATATGGCATAATTTGAAGCGTCACAGGTTAAAAGGAAGGGTTGCAAGAAATCTGGATAAGCTAAGATCGGGGCGGAGACGAGTTTAGATTTTAGAGACTCGAAGGCAAGTTGCTGTTCGTTTTGCCATTTAAAGGGGGTATCTTTCTTTAATAAGGAAGTTAGAGGTTTGGCGAATTTGGCGAAATCAGGTATGAATCTTCTATAGTACGATACTAATCCTAAAAATGATTTAATATCCTTTGGAGATTGAGGAATTGGATATTCGGTAACGGCTTTTGTTTTATCGGGGTTTGGTTTAACACCATCTTCACCGATAATATGGCCTAAGTAGGCGACTTCTTTACGTAAAAATTCACATTTCTCGGGTTGTAGTTTTAAATTGAAGTTACGGAGTCTGTCGAAGACAGCTTTTAGATTGTTTATTTGGGAGATAAGATCAGCTGAATAGATGACGATGTCGTCTAAATAGACAAAGCATCGTGTACCTTGAAGACCAGAAAGACAGTTATTCATAAGCTTTTGAAATGTAGAAGGTGCATTTTTTAATCCAAACGGCATTCTGTTAAATTGGTAATGACCTTGTGGCACAGAGAAGGCTGTTTTGGATTTATCCTCGGGAGAAATGAGGATCTGATGAAAACCGGAAGTGAGATCTAGAGTTGAGAAGTATTTACTATTTCCTAATTGATCCAGAATTTCAGAAATCTGCGGAATAGGATATGTTTCTCCGATAGTAATATCATTCAATTTTCGGTAGTCGATGACTATACGCCATTTACGACGACCTTGAGAATCTGGTTTCTTGGGTACTACCCAAATTGGCGAACTCCAGGGTGAGGATGATGGTTCTATAATACCCTGGTCGAGCATATTATTAATTTGAGTCTCTACTTCCTTTTTATGAAATTCTGGGAATCTGTAAGATTTGGTATGAATAGGAGTATCACTGTTGGTTTTGATTTGATGATTGAGAGCAGAAGTGTGGGTTAGTTGATCATCAGGTAAATGGAAGATGTCTGAATACTGGGAACACAGCTCAATAAGGGCATCAGATTCTTCTTGGTTTAAATGATCGATTCTTAGGGAGTTGATTACGTCATTTGTTCTAATGGATGTACTTGGGATATTGGTGTCAATTTGAAATGCGGTAGAATGCAGAGGTTGTATATTGAGATTTAAATTAGACTTGATGTTAATAGGGGATTCAGAAATGTTGGCAACTGTCAAGTTGACACGGTTGTTTTCTTTAATTTTGACGATGCAGTTAGAAATTAGTAAGTTATCAGAGATATGCTGATCTGTAATGATGCCTTCTTTAAGGTCATTATTACGAACTGAACATTCAATGACAACTTCGGAACGAGGAGGAATGATGTAGAATGGGTCGGAAAAGAGTAATTTGATGTTTGAGTTCCCTATTTTCAGGGTGTCGTTTATATAATCGATTCTGCAACCAAATGATGTCAGGAAATCTGTCCCTATGATTCCATCGTAAGGCAGGTTGATGTCTCTTATGACATGAAATTTGAAGGACGCGGACTTCGTTTCACCTAATTTCAGTTTAAGTTCGAAGTGACCCAAAGTCGAAGTCGGTTCATCACCAGGGTCTATGCCTTTGAGTTTTATTGGTTCTCGGACAAGTCTTTGTTTTTTATGAACACAGGATTCTTTTAGTAGACATATGGCAGAGCCTGAGTCAACTAATAGAGATAGCGGGATATCTGAGACTTGTGAATATAGTAGGACATGAGGTAAGAGTCGTTTGGTTGTGTCTAGATTTATCTCATATACTTCTTTTTCGGTCCCATTTGCAGCGACACAGACCGTTGGATTGGAAATGGAAATTGCATTGGATTTAGTACTTTTCTGACCATCTATTTGGGGCTGGTTACCCTGTCGGTAGGCCGATTTAGAATTTAAGGTGGTAGACATATGACCTTCTGTTTGGGGCTGGTTACCCTGTCGGTAGGCCGATTTAGAATTTAAGGTGGTAGACATATGACCTTCTGTTTGGGGCTGGTTACCCTGTCGGTAGGCCGATTTAGAATTTAAGGTGGTAGACATATGACCTTCTGTTTGGGGCTGGTTACCCTGTCGGTAGGCCGATTTAGAATTTAAGGTGGTAGACATATGACCTTCTGTTTGGGGCTGGTTACCCTGTCGGTAGGCCGATTTAGAATTTAAGGTGGTAGACATATGACCTTCTGTTTGGGGCTGGTTACCCTGTTGGTAGGTCGATTTAGAATTTAAGGATTTGGGAGATTGGAGATTGGTGTCGACTTCAGTGGACAGTCTCGAGTGACACCGTGGCGAGACTGTTAACCGTTTAAATTTCCGAGTGAAAGGTCTACTTCGTCTTGGCCAGCCTCTTCATCAGGCTGATCAAGGTAGTTAACGCGCGGAGGTGGTCTGTGAGAGCTCTGGCCAGGGAATGTATTCTGTTGGTTTCTATAACGGTTATTATTATATTCCCGTTTTTTACAAGCGGAGATATCATGACCGGGTGTTTTACAGTATCGGCAGAAAATGTTGGATGAGCCCTGTGGATGAGGGTTTGATGATCTTTGCGGGTTTGACACATCTGGCTTGGATACGTTAGTTCTAAATCTGTTGTTGTTATTATTCATGCTTGCAGACTTATGGTCAGTCTGCGGGCGCCTATATAACGTTTGTTGGATGCGCTCTTCAGAGACAGCTAGGTTAATTGCTTCATTTAAGGTTTTAGGAGACCTACACCTGACAATATTTGAAATACGAGGATGGAGACCCATGAGGAAATAATGGAGAGCGAGATCCTCCATAGCCGCGGTACGACCAGGTAGCTCTTTCGTTTTCGTGGTGGATAGCGCTGTTTCCGTGAGCAGTTGCGACAGGTAGGTCTCTACGCGTAGCGCGTATTGACTGGCATTCTCCTGCGGACCCTGTTTGCTCTCTTGAAGGTCAGTAAGGAGGTGGGAATAGTGTTTACGTTCACTAAATTGTGTTTTTAGAAAATCTTTGAGTTGGTCCCACGTAGAAAATTCTTTAATGGAGCAGGCAATTTCTGCTTTTCCATTTAGTTGGCTCAATATAAATTTGAACAAAATTGGTTTTTGGTAATCAGATGCGAGGTCGAATGCATTGTCACAATTTAGAATGAATGAGCTCAGGGTTTCCCGGTTACCATCATATGATTTTATGAACTTGAATAAAATGTTTAATTCTAATTCGTGCATTGCTGAAACTGCGGCCGTTTTTCTAGTAACGCGAGGAGAAAGAAGTGGTGACCTCACTGACGTATCACTTGCGACCTGTTCTAATGTTGGGATATCGATAGTTAATTTACTTTCTTCTACTTTGGGCACTTTTGGCATACTTAATCTTACAGGAAAATTAGATAGAACAAGTAGCAAGGGTAAAATATATATATTACAATCACTGAGATAATTATTACAATACTTTCAATTAATTTAAATAAATTACGCAACCCTAATGTTCGTCAGTCGTAGACAAAACAATGACCAAAGACTTACAGTATCAGCAGCAGTACGTGGGCGACGGATGCAAGCGCGACGGCCGGGAACATTCCGATGCGATAAGGCTCGGCGGGGCTTACGACTTCCCAGTCGGCGAATATTTTAATGAATCTTAAATTATCAATTTCTCGATTTGATCTTGGGATACAGGATATCGAAGTAGAATGGATGTTCGGTAAGTACTTCTGAAGGTTTCTCTCTCAGTTTGGAGCACACACAGCTCGGTCGAAGATAAGTAATCGCTGTTCGGGATGCGATACTGTCTTCGCTGGACGATCAGGCCCTTTCCAGGATCTGACCGTATGGTCGTGACGAGTACGTTGAAGATGAAGAAGAGCACCTTGAGCACTGAACTTTATTTACTATAGCACAATAACTTTTCACTATAGCGCAGGATTTTAAATTATGGATATAAATATAGTTCTGCAGGATACGGAGCGAGTCTGCGTAACGGTTGCCGGGCACTGGGGATTTCCGTATCCCACCGCTGCCACCAAAATGTTATACGAGATTCAAGATTTGCCTTTTTAAAAAAAAAGGATTATAGATTTAAACACTTTAATAAGAAAATAATAACATTTAAATAACACGGATATCTTTTGGCAACCGCTCTGTATGGTGGATCTGAACAGACTGACTGCTCTCCGATATACTCCATAGTACTTCGTATGATAACTGCTGAGTAAGCTCAGCAGTGGCCAGGGTGGCACTAAAACTAGCATGAGCCGGCTATAACAGTACGAAGAACAAACAACAGCAATTTGATATTGTTACAAATGCAATATATTCCTGACAACCTACGAGTGGATGGAACAGTTGAATCTAATAGCTAAAGAGGGTTCTAAATGGGTAATATTTTTGCTTAAATATGTGGCTGCAATGTTGTCACTTACTCACTCGCGGCAAATTTTATGTTTATTAGAAAGTATACTGTTTAAATAACGAATAAAAAAATGGCTGACAGACAATGAATGGAATTTGTAGCAAGTCGTCGATGCCGACAATGGCGGACATTGGCGTTGCAGCCACAAACACGAAATCAATAATCAGATTGCTGTAAAAATATGGCCCGTTTAGAACTCCGTTACATTTTGCATAAAGTTACCTGGGACCCAGGCTGAAGCCGGGATTGACCGCTAGGATGACGATATATAACGTAAACAATAACAATACAACAATGAAAAACTTTGCAACGATCAGTTATGTCAGGTATAAGGTATACCCTGTTATAATAGTTACATACATTGGGGTTGAGGTAATCGAGATACATTTATTTAAATACAATGGGTATTATGTACAGGATCACGTCACTAAGGGTTCAGTACATTAGGGCTTTGGATTTACACTTTATATTTATCGTTAAACCTAACATGTGCCACATGATTCTTAAATATCGAATATAATGTATGTACAAGATATATGGGTATAATTACAAAATATGGCACGACCATTCCCAAAAGACGTTCTCATTTGAAACGGACGCTAGAGCCTCTGGGGCTGATATGGACTATGTAACTAGCTCTGTGCAAAATTTATTTACAGCAATATGTCAACATCTCCATTAAATTACGTTATTGTTACCTAAAATGTACAAATTCGAATATAGGTACGAGTGACCAACAATTTCAACTAAATTAATAACGAAGCGTTTCAAAGATAATCGAACTTAATATAATTCAAATTTACACAGTCGTGGGGTTTTGCTACACAGCTAGAAGCACTTCTCTTACGAATCAATAATTCTAAATGTTTGGTAGTTGCTTAAATTTACTCAGTATTCAATCCTCAGGGCCTTTCTATTTATAATCTGGACTAGAGAATAATCAATACAATAATTTTCCTGAATTGTACAAAACACAAGATTAGATTTTACAACCGAAGATAACGATCGTGTTCTATCTATCACTAGGAACAGTGTATACTTCGGATACTTTGGCAATAAGTAAAATCTCAGCTGTTGAGAAAATCAGATTCACAATTTTGTTTTAGGTAGGTACTTTATGATCGACATCTCAACTCGTGGTAAGAAACTAAACGAGGCATTCACTTTGACCTTGCAGACCTGGCTGATTTAATTTTCTTGCTTTGAATTTAGCCACACTGTCAAATTGCTCAGAATAATAGAGGGAACTCATAAATTCAATTAGTAGAAGACAACCCCATACATTTATCTACTTCAAACCAACCACAGATCTTCGTTAAGATTATACACATACAGCGTAACATATATATACTGTTCCGAACCAAATGGAATATCGTTCTATGATTTACTGTGCTGACCAAGATCTTGGGACCAACATAGGATAGGATTGATCTTGGGAACAAAAAGTCAATACCAGTACATATTTTGGTCCAATGAGATATAATTTATACCTTCACGTCTTCGATTTTTGACTTGGACATTCCAGAAAAGATGGGATAAAACAATCTCGATTCGATTCGGAAAATCAAATATGTTACGTACTTTAGACAAACACAAACACAATTCAAAACAACTCAATTCCACTGATTTCGATTCGATATTAAACAGTCCAATCACTACCCTTGACGCAGACCTGGTCACGCCGCGTACAGGGCCGCAGTCAGGATCAGCAGGGGCCACGGCTGGGATGGCTGAGGGCCGGCATCGTGTGGGGGCCACCCCTCCCATGGGGGGTGACGCCCGGCCTCCGGTCAGATTGTCGTACCCATTTCTGCGAAAAGAGAGCTTTTTAAAATTCGAGCTCGAAAGTTCAATTTTGTTAATGAGGATTCATAAACTTTATTGTGGTTTTAAAATACTCCGGTTCTACAGAAAGGTACGATGTATTTTGTTATTTTGTATTCTGTCGTGAGAGGCTATATAACATAATATAAATTGATGTATCTACACTTATAGCTTAATGTTCTATTTACATACTCGAGAACAGTCATTTAATGATGAACTTATTTCACGCCAATCTATATAAATTTTCAAAAGTATTTGCCATACTATTTTCACAACAGCTGTATAAAATAGTAGTTTATGCAACTCGCATATAAAAGGGGGTATTAAAACATGAGTGTCTGTTTATCATACAGTGTTTTGTGTTTTAATACCTAATTATATGAAATTGCATACACTATTTTATCTACGCTCATATTTTCATGTTAAATTTTTTAACCCATAGTTATCTCAACTTTGCTGGAAGTAAGCTAGCGAGTTAGTTCTGTTGCCGTGTAGAGGATATCAAATAGCGTGAAAGAGCATTGAACATTTACTATGAAGAAAATCACCACCCACTATCCGGCATTTTTAAAAATATCGATTTTGCGGCCACTCATAAAACTTATGCCAATCGATAGGAAACTGTAGTCTGTCGATCACTTAATGTTAAAAAATGCCAAAAACGTTATATCTTGCGAGATATCGCAAGTCAAAGATGTACATTACCTACCGACACATGTGCAACAAACACCCCCTACTAAGTCTACTCATAGTCAAATATCTTCTAAATTACTTAACCGATTTTGATTAAATAAAGCTAAGAATAATTTCAAGTAACAGACCTTTGAAATACAGAAAACCGAATTGAAATTAGTTCATCCATTCGGGAGCTACAGATAGACGGATACACGCGTTAAACTTACATAAAAAATTAAACTAAAATAAAGTGTTTTGTAAGATAATGTGTTCACAAACATACAAAATACTTTATTTCATAATAATATGCCACTCGGCTCTCGAGACTGTTCAATTAGTCTCCGGTCCCTAGCTGTAGACCTTAGTCAACCTCGCTTCGCCACATACAGTTGGCATTTGGCATACCTAACGAGTGGCGAGATCGTGGCGGTGCTGAAGTTCGACTAGTCTCAAAGTACGAAACGGTCATCCATTCAGTTCCAGGACGCTATGAACGTTGTATAGCTATGTATTGCAATAATTTCTTCAACATGATCGTTTTACGCCAGACAATAAAAAAATAATCTTGGAATTTATGGCCCGGTTGTGCTCTGGCGCACGAGGGTACGGGGTCCGCCTTGACCATGATCCAGGGTTTGGCAGATCAGGTAATTACAGTGGAACGACTGCCATCTGACCTCCGTGACCCTGCTACGTCGGAAACCTGACTATATTGGATCATGGTTACACATTCAGTCGCCTGAACGCCTCACCGTAAGAGCATCGGTTAGTATTCAACTACTGTACATAACTCAGAAAAGAGTCATTGGTACATGTTGGCAGTGAGATTTGAACCCGGTACCTCTCGCATTGCGAGTCGGTAATTTACTTAGGCAAATAAGTCCCATTCCGAAAAAAAGGAGTTTTCATCTAAAAACGCAGAAATCTATTTCTGGAATCTGGTCACATTATTAACGCCATATATAAGTGCTAGGCGATGTAGGTACAACTAAATGGGAACTAAATGGGTGACTGTTTCGTACATTGAGACTAGTTGAACTTCAGCACCGCCACGATCTCGCCACTCGTTAGGTGTGCCAAATGCCAACGGTATTTGGCGAAGCGAGGTTGACCAAGGTCTACCGTTAGGGACCGGAGACTAATTGAACAGTGTATCTAGTGTATCCGTCTATCGAGCGCACCCCGTCCCTACGGGGTGTCGCATCCGATGAAACCTGAAAGGCCCTTCCGGCTACAGGTGCTCCCAGGGGGTGTTTAGCACGTATGCGCCTAGGTCTTTTTTTGGCGAGTCGTGCATAGCCAGCTGGCCGGCCGGCTGGTACTCATGAGAGGTCACCTCCTCCCTCCCAACCGCTATACCGGAGGGTGCCCATTTGCTTTGCGTTGGGCGCAAAAAAAAAAAAAAAAAAAAAAAACCGTCTATCTGTAGCTCCCGAACGGATAAACCAATTTCAATGCGGTTTTCTGTATTTGAAAGGTCTTTTATTCTTAATTATTCTCAGATTTATCTTAGATATTTATAATTAGATTAAATCGAAATTGGTTTAGTAGTTTAGAAAATATTTAACTATGGGTAGACTTAGTAGGGGGGGTGTTTGTTCCATATGTGTCGGTAGTTAACGTACATCTTTGACTTGCGATATCTCGCAAGATATACAGTTTTCGACATTTTTGAACATGAAGTGATCGATAGATATTAAAGTTTTCTATCGATTGGCATAAGTTTTATGAGAAGCCGCAAAATCGTCATTTTTTCAAAATGGCGGAAAGTGGGTGGTGACCGAAATGTACAACGCTATTTACTTCTTTCACATTTATCTATTTATTTGCTTCAGACATGAAAAAATATTCACAAACACTTAAATTCAAGCCTTAAGGCAAGGCCACAAATCAATGAGGCCACATCACATAACATAATACGTGTACGATTCTTCTATAACCCTAGTCCTTTTCTACTACGTGTATGAAGCAAGTCTTACCCAGATTCTGCATTTGGTGTTGGCTCAGCACTATATAAGGGTTGTCGAGGGCAGGGTCCTCCAGCACACCGCGATGAAGCTGCTCCAGGTGGTGTTCTGTATCAACTAGGAAACAATAAAAATAACAAATAAGTATCATCCCATTTATTAATATAATTCAATGGCTAGAACTATACTTCCGGATGTCCGGTCTAGTTAGTTTGAACTCCTGATGGTAAAAACGATTGGAGGGTTCAGTTAGAGAGCAAGTTCAGACTCGCTCAAAAACAACGCATGCCTATAGTATATACCAATCAAAATTAACCGACCGAACTAATAACCGAACGTGTGCTACTAGCCCAAATACGAGTAAACGCAAAACGATTTTTTTGCGATCAAAGTATCCGACGCTAGACAGATTTTCATTTTCAGACTGTTATACTGTCAGTTCGATCGATATAACGTACCCGTTTATACGTCGCTGCTTAAAAATCGTATACGCGTATGGCACCGCGCAGTCGTCGCTTCAAGTCCCCCTAGTCACCGCGTAGGAATCGGGCCAAAATTAATTACCAATAATAAAAAATTATGCTTTCTGTCATTAGTATAGAAACCAAAATTGTATTAAGATTTAGGACCAATGACGCAGAAATAGCATATGTCTGTATGGGTTTAAGGTAAGTACAAGCACCAGCATTTTACTACTTAGGAAACAGTTATTGAGTCCTAGGAGGATGTGGCATCCTAAGTGTTAAGATGGCAAGCTCGTCACGCGCATAGCACTGATCTATTGGTTCTTAAAATAAGCAAATCAAACAATTACTTGGATAACCTGGGAAAGCGAGAAAATATTTTCATACCACACAGAGTGTGAAATCGCGTTTCTTGACGTTTCCTTTTAAAATCTGAAAGGAGCTGCGCCGAATAGAAAGCTACCGACGAACTTTAATAATAAAAAGTTGCGCCCCGCGTAACTTCCAATAACATCGGGAATAAGCGAACGATGAAAAGTATTTCTAAAACTAGCTGATATTATAAAGGAATACACTGCTGGCGTGGGAAATATTCGCTCCAGGAGTGGAGGAAAAAAAGCGATAAAAGAGGCTGGATATTAAAACGCGAGAGAAATACAAATTTCAGATGAGCACGTACTTCTTCCGAATTCCGTTGATCTTGTCGGATAATCCGATAATATTATATTCAATTATTCATAGTAGCTTGCCGGTAGTGAATGCGAATCGCTCTTGAGGGACCGTTATAGGCGGAGTACGCTCGCAGTCTAACAAGGGATCAATACCTCTCAAGATTGACGAAGTATCAGCTAATGTTCGGCAGAAAAATTCTCAGAAATTCATCAGAAATAATGGTAGATATTTCGCGGAAACACTCTCATTCGCTTCCCTTATTGGCAAACATAGCCACTAAATCGATATGGTAAAGTTATTAAATGTTATTACGTACCAATAGACCGACAAAGAATAACTGAGGTAGAAGTTTTTTTCTATTTAGACGTCACGCGAACAAAGTCAAACCGGGCCCACTGGTATAACTTGTATAATCTGAGCCTGTTACACTGATTGTGAGATTTATGTGTACATCTCTGTCTGAGACTAATTTAAATCGAGAATATTACACGTCCTCGATAGAGCTTACACGCACACAATAGAGCTTAACGAGATTAATAGCACCACAGTAGACCTCGGTATGTAAATAGATTAACTATTCAGCCGATGACAGGTAACGTACGTGACATCGTGCACAACAAGATGGATGGATGGAACCGATTAATAACACAAGAAATACTTTAACAATACTTTAATAAACCTACGATTTATTATTAACTTACTGTATTTTTATTTCCTGTAATGTTATAAATTGATGCAATAAAGAGATTACATACATACATACATTATTAACAATAACAAAATCATAAAAATTCTGGGAAAAACAAGGAGGTCAAAAACTGATACAGTTGATATAGTGGACAGTGGACCATATAACCTAAAAGTTATTTTGTATTGGTTCATATTCTGTTCTTTGGAAAATAAGTAAAGAAAATTTCCGGTTCCTTAATTTTTGTTTCTTGCATTCATATAAATCAAGTCAAAAATCTCTCCTTGAAAATCAATATAGAAAAAGATAATTGTCAACGTTTGCAAAAATTCTCGAGGAACCGCATTTACCTATAGACTGAAACTCCCTTTGCAAACACAAGCGTGCTTAAACATGCTCTCGAGATGTGGAAAAGATGTTCGAATACACATCATCGCTCGTGAATTAAATAATTCATACGATTTGATTTGCGTCTCTATTGCATTCTCTTTGCTCGTGTGATAATGTCAATGATGATTCAAGCCGACATGATTTTATTTTGATGCAATGTTGAGAATATCGATGTTATGCCGGAATTACATTCTACCATATTTCGGTTAAAAACAACCTCGAAAATGGTAGATAATCCGGCACTTAAAACACTTGTTAACTCTCCCTTACGCCCGTATTCTGGAATGCTTCTTAACTTTAACGGCTCCTTAAAGATCATGCTGTCATTTTTAAATATTTGTCATTCAAAAGGGAAAGTATGATATTTAATGAGCTTTTAAAATTAAGAGACATTCGGGTATTCGGGCGTTACTATATTAAACATTACGAAATTAATTATAGCATTATGAAACAAATCTTATTTTAAAACTCACATGGCAACGATGTTGTTGGCGCCGGCGTGGTGGTTGTCGTGGTTGTCGTCGTCGTTGTCGTCGTCGTCGTCGTTGTGGTGGTTGTTGTTGTCAACACTGTTGTGAAACGTCATCATCATTATCTGAACCGCAAGGCTCGCATAGCTGTTCGACATAGGCCTTCGCAAGAGCCTTTTACCATCGACTTTGTGCCTCTTATTTCCATGGGCTTCTACTACGTTCACAAAGACGTCATCTATCTCGTGGGTACTTGCCGCAAGGACCCCACATGACAGTATTTCCGTTCCATCGTCCACGAGTTCTACAAGCTATGTGATCTGACCATTTTAACTTTAGTTCCAACAAGCCAGTTTAGAAACAAATTCATATTCATCATCATCCTAGCGTTTATCCCAGCATTTGCCAGTGTCCGCTTTCCTGCTCATTCAGTAGAAACAGATAGATAGACTGGGCATTAATGATCATCGCACAGCTGAAACCGCTGTACCTAGAAACTAAATTTGAGCAGAGATTTCTAAATACCCCAAATAAGATAAAAAGGAAATTCTAGTAGAAAACTAACATAATGGGGGTGGTAATGTTGTGTGGAAGACGCAGAAGCTGTTCAATTCCGTCATTCTCGAAGGAAAAACGCCGGAAGCATGGCACAGAAGCATAGGGATATTGTTCTTCAAGAAAGGTGATAGGCTGTCTTGAAAAACTTCAAACCAATATCGCTGCTGACCCATGTGTATAAGCTGTTTTCGAGAGTCATTACGAATCGTCTCGCACGCATATTTGATGACTTCCAGCCTCTCGAACAAGCCGGTTTCCGGTTTTTGTCTCATAGACCACATACATACGCTGCGGCAGGTTATACAGAAGACCGAAGAGTATAACCGGCCATTATGCTTGGCGTTTGTGGACTATGAGAAAACCTTCGATTCGATCAAAACTTGGGCGGTGCTCCAGTCTCTACAGCGGTGCCAAATTGACTATCGATATAACGAAGCACTGAAGTGTTTTTACCAAAACGCCACTATGTCAGTTCGTCTCCAGGACAAGACCACAGAGCCTATTCAGCTGCAGCGAGTTGTTAGACAAGACGATGTTATTTTACCGAAGTTGTTCACCGCTGCACTGGAGGATATATTTAGGCTTCTGGACAGGGACGGACTTGGCATCAATATTAACGGCGAGTACCTCACTCACCTCAGATTTGCTGACGATATCGTAGTCATTGCGGAAATCCTGGAGGACTCGGGCAAAATGCTCGATAACCTCTGCAGTGCCTCTCAACAAGTAGTCTTAAAATGAACATGGACAAGACGAAAATTATGTCGAATGTCCATGTTGGAGGCACTCCACTTGAAGTTGTTGACGACTATACATACCTCGGACAAATAGTCCAGCTAGGTAGGTCCAATTTCGAGAAAGAGGTCAATTGACGAATCCAACTCGGTTGGGCAACGTTCGGGAAGCTACGCCATATATATTTTCGTCCCAATTACCGCAGTGTCTCAAGACGAAGGTCTTTGACCAGTGTGTGTTGCCAGTGATGACGTATGGAACTGAAACGTGGCCGCTCACTGTAGGCCTTATAAGAAAGCTGATTGTTACCCAAAGGGCAATGGAAAGAGCCATGCTTGGAGTCTCTTTGCGCGATCGAAGCAGAAATTAGGAGATCCGCAAGCGCACTAAGGTTACCGACATTGGTTTAAAAATTGCCAGGCTAAAGTGGCAGTGGGCAGGGCACATAGTTCGAAGAACAGATAGCCGATGGGGCAGTAAAGTTCTCGAGTGGCGACCACGTACCGGAAGACGCAGCATGGGTAGGCCTCCCACAAGGTGAGCTGATTGTTACCCAAAGGGCAATGGAAAGAGCCATGCTTGGAGTCTCTTTGCGCGATCGAAGCAGAAATTAGGAGATCCGCAAGCGCACTAAGGTTACCGACATTGGTTTAAAAATTGCCAGGCTAAAGTGGCAGTGGGCAGGGCACATAGTTCGAAGAACAGATAGCCGATGGGGCAGTAAAGTTCTCGAGTGGCGACCACGTACCGGAAGACGCAGCATGGGTAGGCCTCCCACAAGGTGGACCGACGACCTGATAAGGAACGCAGGTACCAGCTGGATGCGGAAAGCACAGGACCGGCCTTTGTGGAGATCTCTGGAGGAGACCTATGCCCAGCAGTGGGTGTCTTCTGGCTGATATGATGATGTTGTGTGGTTTAGCAGGAAATACGTAATTTGACCCACGCGGTCAAAACCGAAACAAGAATATTTCATAAAAACATCGAATCTACGTCAGCGTATCGGGAAATATAACAAATCATCAAAAATATCCATTATTACATATTTATGAAGTGAAATGAGATAAATGAAGTTTGCTTCCACGAACTGATGTTCATTCTAATTTGTGAAGCTTAAAATTTCAGCTATTTCATGATAATGAATTCACAGAAGGCGATGTTCCGGGAACGGATCCCGTTGACCGCAGCGTCCACAGCGATTTTCATTAGCTCCGTGACAATCATGCAAATGAAATAAAAGCTAGTAATACAAATCCGCAATTCGCCATTCGGGGCAAGGGATTCCAAGGTTTAAGATTCAAGGGGCGCCCCGAACTTCTGGAGACGATTTTGTTTGCTTATTTAAATGCAAAAAAGTCCGCGCTAACGAAGTAAAGCGAGGGTTTGGTATTCTTACGGTCAAAGTTATTACAAAGGTAATTTTGAATAAACAAGGGATTACAAAGAGTGATCCATTGTTTTGATTATAGCTGAAAAAGGATCATTTAGCATATTCCCCGGGATGGTTTTCTTTGTATTAGTGTCCGGCGCGTGTATACTTGAGGTTGAATATTAGCCCGTATTCAAAATTATCATTAAAATAACTCAGGTCTTTAAAGTTTTAAGCAAAAATTATTGATATTTTCCATTGAAGTCTGTGAAAGAGGTTTATTGTCTTAGGAAAATCCAAATATCTGAACAACTATTCAAGATAGTTGCTACGTATTAATGACTCTGTTTTATAGAAAGTCAGAGAATAAATTGAGTCAAATGCTAAATAAATTGAAATTGAAATTGGATTGAATTGTACGTACGAGTTCCTTAAACTAGTATAATTTTGACAACTGACATCCCAACAAACATCTAGGAATGCATACCTTATAATTGGCCTTAGTATACCACCAGATGTTGATCAAATGCATAGTCAATAACTAGGGATGGACTTACTGTGCAAAAACAGCTCCGCCTGGGCCCTTCCCAGGGTGTTTTCTACGTGGCATCGGTAGGCGCCGGCAGCATCGCGAGTCATGTTGCTCACGACTAGGGTGAGTGTATGCCGAGAACCTCGTGTGGAGAAACTCATCAGATGTAACGACCCTGTGAACAAATTGTTTAGTTAAATTTGGAATTCCTTCAGCTAACCCTGCTTGTGCACCTCTCTCCAGTCGGTATCCGCGGAAATGGAAATCATTAATCATCAATACAATTTAGTTGTCTTTGGGTTGTATTTTTGTAATATTTCCAATGCGAGCAATAAAGAGTCTGTCTATCATCATCAACTTCCTGTAACAGTCAACTGTTGGATTTGTGGTAATCTTACCTATTGTCAGATTTGCTGTGTCTTACAAATAACATAAATACACAAAATTACGAAGATTTTGAAACAAGTTGACTGGAAATATCATATAGTTTACCTATCCATTGTAAATTACTTAGGTTCAGGATTACGTTGACTATTATCGTTAGCTGAACGAAATTCTAAAATATTTTCGCCACATTATTTTGAGTGTTATTTCATCAGACATAAGCACCGTTAGCCTGCGGAGGTTCATTAAACGTAATTTTGCTTCGAAACCCAAGTAAATAATTCACTTGAAATTCGAGTATTTTTGTTGGAGGATATTAATATCTTTGAGACATTTCTTTTGCATCCGGCATTCCTTCCGAATTGAAATTAATATCTTTGACATAAATGTCATTTTATTTGTTGTTAATGACAATCGCCTACCGCCTCCTGCTATTTATTAATAAGACGTCGGCCTCCCCCATTTTCTGTCCTTTTTTTCTGGTCGGTAATTTGATAAAGCATTTTATTACCTTAATCTCTTCCAACGCTGTGCACGATTATAGAAATTAAACCAGAATATCTTGGTGCTTTATACTGTGAGCGTGTTGTATCCGGCAGAGAAGACTAAGACGGTAACTGATCGGCACCGGAAGGAGCGTATAACAATGTACAACGTATTTTGAACAGCGTCTAACGTATTTTTTTTCCCAATTACAAATCTCGTGCGACGGCTTAAAAAATTCGAGTAGCAATCATTGAAGGCTCGTTACATCGCCATCGCACTCGGTTGCGGTTTGAGCGAGTAAGGTGGCAATGAATAATCCGTTCGAGTTAGACGGTCGGACCCTATGAACATGAACTCGCGCGCGCCCCGTAGTCGTAGTTTGTAACGGCTCTGTATCACCTCTAGACAAGTTCGCGAACCGAATGCGGTGGGTGAACATTTTCCACTGCGAGTGAACGGTGCCCACTGTGCAACTCGCAGTGCGCGCGCTTACGTTTCACCGCCCGTGAGCTAACGTCTTGGCGTACGATATGTGGCATGTGGTGTTGCTGCCTAATACCAATGCTTGTTATCTTTGACTTTGGTGAAAACTTAAAATACATAAGCAGTAAAAAAAAAAAGAGAAATAACAAAATGAAGTAGTCACAAGATATTCAGGGAAGACCTAACCATGTGATGCCCAACCTTCACCTAACAAGCGCGACGTCGCCTATAATTCCTGCCAAAAGAATTGGCAATAGCGAACATTGATCTTTCAGCCAGAACTAATTTGTAAGCAGTCAAAGAGATAGCTGTAACTCTTTAAATAGTCGCCTTTGTTGCAATTTAACGAAATAGAAAAGTTTAGAACAGTTTTCATGTATTATTATTGAAATAATGCTAACTACTGGACCGAGAGAGACACACTATTATCAATCCATTTGGCACAAACTGTAAACGATGTAGGTACTAGCGATGTTGATCCGCTTTGTTAACAAGCTTACCTACAACAGCTTCCAGGTTGAAAGCGAGGCGACGCTGAGCCAATGTCTATCAGATTCTGTAATGTCTTGAAGTGTATGCGGTACACCAATTGACAAGACGCCTAATATTTTGAAGTCATAGTCTATTCATAAGAATAGACTATGGCTTCAAGATTTATTTTTGAAGAGACGTTTATTTTTGGTGACTTTAATGTGGCTGAAAAGCAAATCTGCCAAGAGGATGTAAGCACCCCAGTTTTTATACTTCTAGAACCACACAAGAGGATATGTAAATACTATCGCTATGAAAATATGAAATTAGGTCACTAAAATATTTTGTTTTTACCAGATTGTGCACCGGCAGACCAATGTTTGTGTGTTTCCTAAAACTCTACTATCGCTACAAAATATATTTTTCTTGTTTTCCAAGGTGGTGGCAAAGTGGCGGTCCATAGTCTCTGCCTGCCCCATCCGTGGGACACACGCATGTATGTATGTTTTCCATGATGCAGGATAACCTACGGCGCCCTCACAGTCTGGAATATGTTCTGCCGTGGATCATGTCATGAGCGGCAGTGTTTTGGGAGATTATGACAATACATGCTATAGTTGTGCAGATAAATCCTGCATTGGAAAGCTAGTAGCTATTAATAAGTAGCTGTACTGAATCAGCCTATGCACATATCAATTTTGTTTATTTATTTAACCTTTTATTGCAACCATAATAAATAGTTAACAGTCATTAGAGCTTCTCTATGCTGAAATGACGCGCCCCACTACTTAATTAGTTGATTTCGATGTGTGAGTGCAAATATTAATGACGACACTTCAACTGTGTGGGAGCGTCGACTGCTCAATCGAACGACGCGTGCTCCTACATATGAGTCTCATCGGCAACTGAATGACCAATTACAACGGCATTTGTATATGTATTGCGTCCATATTTTACATTTGTTTGTGTGCGGTAATGCGATAGTGGGGAGCGTCATTTCAGCTTAGACGAGCTCTATCTATACAAAATAAAAAACGACACAACAGCCACATATAAATATCATCTAGCAGGCTCATAGAAGAGAGGTAATAAGATATATATTTACTACATTTTCTTTTCGAAGTTTACATGCATAGGTTGTGTAACGGTTACACCAGCGCCATCGTACAAAACCTGGGTTTCTGAATTTCTTGATAACCCAGTTCAACTCCAGTATGAAAGCTTCTAGACGTATTTAATATTTACTGTTGCGTCGAAACCGCTCGGTCTGCGGTTCCCGTAAAACAGAATTTCATTGAGAACTACACCTAAGTCGGTCTAAGGAGCACCAGTGAAATAAATTACAGTCTCGACTGTAGCGCTGTTGGCTACGAAACTGATATGGCTGTTATTGCGAAGCTAGTTAAGCCGTCTCATTTTACTATTATTGACACTACGCACGTATAACGAAACAATAATAATAACAATATACAAGTTTTAGTGTGAATCCGCGCAGTAAAATTTTATCTAATGATGCTATGTGGATTTGAAATGTGTGATTTAGTTTCCGAGTTCGATTCAAGAGTCGAGTTCAAGCATTCCGAGGATGCTCCAAGTTTCAAATTCTTTATACACTTTTATTTCTATGTGTATATTATCGTCTACGATTTTTATTATTTTATCTACACTCATAGCGTAATGTTTCAATTACATATTCGAAAACAGTTGTTTAAGGATACACTTTTTTCACGCCAATCTACAAAAAATTAAAAATTACTTTTCGATACAGCATTTCCCATACTATTTGCATTACAGCTGTATCGAAAAATAGCTTTATCTACACTCATAGCGTAATGTTCCAATTACATATTTGAAAACAGTTGTTTAAGGATACACATTTTTCACGCCAGTCTATAAAATTTTAAAAAATTACTTTTCGATACAGCATTTCCCATACTATTTTCATTACAGCTGTATCGAAAAATAACTTTTTAATCATTATGCAACACTTTTCTTTTTTAAATTTTTGTCGGGCGCCGGGACACGGCTAAATGTAGGCTGAATGTCTTCAACAAATTCAAAATTCCTGTTTATATTTGTGATCAGTTCATAGTCTGTGGTTGTGATTGTGTACATTTGGAATTATTTTCCCGCTAAACAGAATATTTTTTCTAATTGTTGTAATTTGTGTTTGTGAATGTTTTTTCTTGTTTGAAGCAAATAAATAGATAAATGTGAAAATAGTGAAGCGAATTTCCCGCCGCTTGATATCCTCGACGTGTAGATACAATAGAACTGACTCGCAGTTACTTCCAGCAAAGTTGAAAACATTTTAGGTACGAAATTTTAACATGAAAATCTAAGTATAGATAAAGTAGTGTATGCAACTGCATATAATTAGGTATTATATGACAGTTGCATAAACTACTATTTTAATTATTATGCAACACTTTTCTTTTTTAAATTTTTGTCGGGCGCCGGGACACTGCTAAATGTAGGCTGAATACCTAAATGTCTTCAACAAATTTAAAATTCCTGTTTATATTTGTGATCAGTTCATAGTCTGTGGTTGTGATTGTGTACATTTGGAATTATTTTACCGCTTAACAGAATATTTTTTCTAATTGTTGTAATTTGTGTTTGTGAATGATTTTTCTTGTTTGAAGCAAATAAATAGATAAATGTGAAAGTAGTAAAGTGAATTTCGCTTGATATCCTCGACGCGTAGATACAACAGAACTGAATCGCAGTTACTTCCAGCAAAGAAGAAAAAATTATAGGTGCGAAATTTTAACATGAAAATATGAGTGTAGATAAAGTAGAGTATGCAACTGCATATAATTAGGTATTATATGACAGTTGCATAAACTACTATTAAAATCCTGTCTACTTTATTTATTGTCGCAATTTACATTATACTTAATAGTATTACAAATGTAAAAATATTAAATCTGTAAAAGTATTCGTAGTTAACTCTTTGCCATTTCTGGTGCAAAGGTGATTGCGATGAGCGTTGCCAATAGTGTGGTGTATACCGATGGATAGCCTCTGAAACAGAAATGGCCCAGAGCGAGGATCGTCACTTCTCTCCCTCATTCGATGGCTCACATTTTCGAAGAAATTTTGTCTCATTTTAACTTCGTTCGCGATGTACCGCATGCGGTAACTATTGTAGCTAAGTTATCTTAACTTAGTGTAATTACTGACCGTTTACAAGCCGTTGTTCCCCGTTGAGGGTCCAATAGACGACCGGCGTCGGATACGCCTCAGCCGTGCACATCAGCGTCACAGCGGTGCCCGCCAGCACTCTCAGCGCCACCCGGCCCGCCCACACCGATGGGGGAACTAAACAAGAATTTTAGAATTAGTTCATATTTTAATTATTTATTTATTTATTTTAGGCAACTGAGGCCCATATTTATAAATACACACATACAAATTATTATAGATTATAAACTAATACATACAATAAAACTTTAAACTTAATATCTACACTTCAGTTCCTTTCTATTTCTTTCAAAGTCATTTCGGCGGCACTGAAAATCCTAGGTCGCCCACGGAATCGCCGGAACACCATCTACATTTCATTCTACATTAGTGTATCTATCCGTATTTGTTTCAGGTCCGTGACATGTGTCCATAGAAAAAGGCAAAGAAATAAGCAAGACAATGATAATACTATTCGCTCCTCAAAGTGTCACTAATGAGGATCAGTCACGATTTCTGTTTAATAACTTTTCCATTAGCCTATGAAGTCACACGAATGACTGTAAAGACATTTTCACGCTATCTCTTAAATCAGAGAATATAATATGCGCTACAACACTGTGATTTTGGCTGATGACGTCATTCTAAACCCGGGTAAACCTTACGTAATCTTGTGTTTACATAATAAAAAAACATTTCCTTAAAACCCATATAACTTAGTCATTACAAAATGGACTTCAAAAATTCTTTCACTTGGTTTCATTGCTATGAAAATGCGTTTAGATTTTATAAAAAAACCTATAAAATTTTATCACATGATTGATCCTCATTACAAATTCTGTAATGTCAATTTTGATATTTTTTATTCAAAATCTTCAGCAATTGTAAATTGCTAAAGATACTAGAGAACTATAATACTACTAACTAAGAACTATAATACTAGTGTATTGAAACAACATTTTAAAGTAACGAAAAGTTGTGTTCTTCTTCGATACAGCCACCTTCAGCACGGATAACAGCATCGAGTCTCTCCCAAAGAATTCACTGGCTGCACTTAGTATTTTGTCCAATTCTCGTCAAAGAGCGTCACTGACGCTTGCTTTCACATAGCAGTTCGCTGGTCTAAATTGTCTTTTGATTTTCACTTTTACCATATCTACACGATTGTTTTATTTGTTTGCATATTGAAGATCTGCTAAAAATTTACTTATTACTTAAATTTATTTATTGACAAAATGATTGTTTACAATTTCCACAACATGAACAGCAAGAAAAATTGCAACATAGGGGCATTTATAATATAATTCTCTTAGTTTTTACTCAAGATTATAATCTAATTGCGATATTATCTAATTGATTATTCTAGTATTATCAATATCTATATTATGTTACAGTTTTGCATCGTAAGATTTCCTACCGAATTTCCTTTTTTTAAATGTCTCTTCAGATTCTTCAAAAGGCATATCTACAGCTACAGGTTGGTACCTCAAACTGGCAACGCATCTGCTCCATTCTGGTTGCTACTTTCTATTACCAAGCGGTCTGATTGTGTCTTCCTAGTCAACATAAAAAAGAACAGTTTGCTATCCTAATATTATTTAAAAACTCACACATGACGTTGATGATGACGCGCTTGCTGACTGACGGTGGAACCCCGTTGCTGGCGATGCAGAGGTACGCGCCGGCGCGGCTTCGGTCTACCTCGGACATGTTCAGCCATTGGCCGGCCCATTTCGATGCTGTAGATGGAAGGCAAGCGTCAATCGCGTGTTAGCATTATATCTAGGTATAATAAGACCACGATAAGTCCGAATAATTAATAAATAAATTAAAAAAAACTCTGTTCAACTTATGACAAGTTTTTCAAAAGTAATAGAACGTCATTCATAAAAGTCATAACAAGCAAGTTGATTTCTGTAGGATTGTTTATTTTCGTGAGTTATGAAAAATATTATTAAATAATGAGCAAAACAATTAAAAAGGAAGTGAGAGTGATAATTTTCAGCATTATTAATAATTTAGTACAAGTTCAAGCCAAATATCTCAATGTTTACAAGAAGGACTGACAAGGACAGATCATCCCCAGATTATTGCCATATCCACATTTTATAATTTTTACTACTGTCTGTCGATTCAGACTTATCGTGGTCCTATTATATACTCAGTAGTGGGAGCTGATAGTAAAAACATTCGATAGTTTGTATTAGAATTGTGCTACTCTGTGCATTTGTTCCGTGGACCTATTAAAGCTATTTGAATCGCATGAGCCAAATTTTCATTATTGCAGAGAATAGTCGCCGTAAATTTGAAAGGTTTTTTGTTTCGGAATCCTATTTTGTGCAATATGAAAGGGCTTTGTGAACCGTTTTCTAAAATATATAACAATATTTCATCTGATACTCCACACAAATAGATGTCCGAAAATATTTGTTTTTGCCATTCAAAAAAAAATTATGTCATCTTAACTTTTCTCTACAATCACGAAATATCGGCTCATGCAATTCAAATTGATCTAATAGGTCTACAGAACAAATATACGAAGATGGACAATTCTATTAAGAAGTGCCGAATAATAACAATAGTTGGCTCCCACTATAGGAAGGATCACGTCTCGGAATACATCCACGTAGGCGGACACCTCAGATAGATTCCTACCCGCAGTATGTGAACTATGAGCAGAAACTTTGTAAGTTTATTTCAGAACCAAACAGAACAGAACCGTCGCGTCTGCTGTTTGAAAAAGCCTTATATATTTTTTTGTAGTTCAGACTTCAGAGCTGTAAACTATGAGAACTACATCTTTGCAATATGATTTCCACACAATTAAACACAACAATACGATACCCTGTATGTAGTATTACCAAACCAATAGGCTTTTCACCATACTGCGGTCCCAAGACAGAGCAAAAACAGAACATAATATTACGTTCATCCGATCATCCGCTTGACGAAGAATTCAATAATTGGAGGATCAAATCTCCTACGTATGGATGGCAGGATTTATACAAATAACCCCATTATTTTATTTCTCGCGTAAGACGAGCGTACATTTATACGAGTATTTATGTGATTATGTAGTAAAACAATTTTATTTCATACGCGATGTAATATTGCAATGAGTTCGAATTCAGATAATATAATCATAAGTTATGTAAACTTACGGTGTTATTTATAAAAATATCTTATAGTAGGTTTTAAATATTCATAAGCTAAAACACTCATTATCATGTTGGTATTTAACATGAAAATTTATAGCCAAACATAAAATCGATAGTAGCCAAGTCCCAAAAAAAGTTGTGTTTGCTTTCAAAACGGTATTCTTAGAAAAAATATAAAATTCATGACTGTATAAATGCATCCCTTTCAACTATCCTCTTCAGGATAAAAGTCGCGAGCCAATCACAATCAATCAACCGATGCTCATGTAATATTTTAGTACGTAATTGCTTGTAATGCGTTCTACACATGTCCGCCGAAACTTTCGGCGAAACTTTTGCCGGGACTTGGTCGACCCTCTACATTCTCGCCTATTAGGGATGTGGTGGGTGTCAAAACGCGTCGACATTATATCGATTCATCGGAGTAATATCGCTTATCTGCTGTAAACAGGGTCACAGAGGTGATGGCAGCTGCTCTACTGTAATTACTTGATCTAGTTATATCCTGGATCATGGTCAAGTGTACCCCGAACCTGTTACGGGAAAAAACGCTAGGAATATAAATATAAAATCGATCGAATCGAGACGACAACAAACTATCTCTACTTAGTCTATGAAATAGGCGAGACATGCCAAACATGCACGGGACTACACGAATATAGGCGAATGCTCCCTCTACATTCTCGTGTTCCAGCGGAACTATCCACATGTGGAGTGCGCTTAAAGCGGACCCGGCTTCACAAAGCGAATGAAATCTGCTGTTCCGTTTGACGGCGGCCATGTTTATCACTTATGTAGGTTTATCAGTGGTTTGTATATTTTTTATACCACTAAGGAGGCAAACAAGCTTACAGTTAGCCTGATGGTAAGCAGTCATCGCAGAATATGAAGAAGAGATCAGCCTTCATTGAGTTATGAAGCCGTTTGTGAGCATTTTAGCGGTATGATGCGTTTAAGAATAATGTTTTTCAAAAACCATATTTTAGCAAGCTTAAAATCCTTTATAAATCTGCTATAACTTTTTATAAATAGTACCGCTAGTCAATAGTGAAAACATAAGTCTTACTAACAGTCTTCCGTACATAATTTTTTAATATGGTCATCGCCACAACTTTGGAGTGATATAATTTGAGCACCACATAGGTCACATGTTTCAAAACTATTTTAGTTAATCTAGCCAGACATTTGCACCATCTTACCTGGTAGTAAGTAACGATGCCGACGAAAATGAAGCATGCCTGTCTAGGAACAGGCTCTTCACTCTAGCCTTGAAGGCCTCCAGATTATAATGATAAGGGAACACAATTAGCTTCAACCAATTGCTTCATTGATGTCAATAGTTTAAAAAACATTTTAATTATGGGAAAGGTAAATAAAAAAATCGTCGACTGTACAAAAACAAATACTGAAATACTTTGGATACATTGCTCGAAGCTAGAAATCCATGGAACGACTCGTTGTCCAGGGGCAAGTGGCAGGCAAGCCGTCAAGAGGTCCATAATCTACGCGTTGGACAGACATAATAAAGGCTGCCACACAAAGTACTTTAGTCCAATATTCCCATAACGCTGAAGACCGCAACAAGGGCTGCGTTTTCGAAGACGCATGAAATCACGACTGAGGAGGAAATAAAAAAATACTTCCTACACCCTATTCTAAAGAAATATAGGTATAGAGGCAGTAGTATAAAACTGGCAACGAGAGATAATGCTGCAACAGCATACTGAGCTAATAAGCAATATAGGTCCAGCTACGCGCAAGAGCACAGCCCATAAAAGTGAACAGTCAATTTTCCAGCATTATAAGTATCCCATTAACCCGTTGGCCGACGATAGATAGCTGGCACCGGGCACGAGTTATCTGAACCGATATTTTCTCCTAAAGATGTGTGTCAGGATTTCCGGGTGTGTTTTCATACGGCTCTTAACGAGGCATTAGGTCACCGAGAACCGATAAAGCCGGTGGAGCGAATCCGGAAATTTGGTACGGATCGTGACGTCCGATCCAATCGAGGAAACTCGTTTAGGTTACCCAGTCACCAATATTATCTTAGGTGTGTTCAGTGTTCGGGTGGGTAATCAACTTCAGCTTGAATATTGGCAAGTGTTTTAACTCAGCCATCATCATGACCAGTCCATAAATACTTTTGTGGACTAGATGGGTGGCGCATCATACAGAATAATAGATCGAAAACAGAGAGAAAATTCAGATAAATTATAACATCGTATTCTTTGGCATCGTTATCTACGTTTGCATTTAATGTTAATCAACTATTAATAATGGGTATCATGGTGCTATCTCACCGTAACATTGCAGAACAACGCTATTAAAAGTTACCCTTTATCTGTTTTTTTTAACGTTACTTTTTATAAAAAATATGTAGAAATCTATGATAATTGGGCAGTCAGCTCATTTCAATCTGAGCCGCGGCATGGTCACTACTAAACGTAGGCTTCCTCCTACGCCGTGCATACCAATCGCCTCTGACAATTCTACGATTTACACTGCAACGCACACTGCACAGAATAACAAAATAGTAACTGCGTTGTTATTGAAATATGCAGAATAACTTATTTCAAACTGAAACACACGTGCAAATGCAAGCATGATTGCCGCTAATATTTCTGAATATTTATTTATTTACTTAAAACTAACTAGTACAAAGGCGGACTTAAAGCTACATAGCTTTTTCTAACAGTCAACCAGAGAGCAATAAACAAAAATTACAAGGCGGTGCAACAAAAAGGAGAGAAAAGAACATAAAATAGACTAAACGTAAAACAAAATTTAAAATTAGAATACCAAACATAGACCGAGATTTACAGATAATATAACAGGAGAGAGAGAGAGAGAGAGAAAGAACAAGGAACTAAGCATAACAAGCTACTGGCACACTCAACAACACTACTGCCCAAACATTTAAAACGAGAAAGACTAAGGAAAATAAGTATAAGGAGTTACAGAGACTTAAGGAAATGATTATGAACTGCTTGTTTGAAAGAAAATTTACTGGGACTACGCTTGATCTCCAAAGGAAGATCATTCCAAAGTGTAGCAGCGATTAAGGAGAAAGAATTAGACAGAAATCCAGTCCGGTGAAGGGGAAGGTTTAAGGAGAGAGTGTTTGAAGAACGGAGGCTACGGGCGTGGGTGTCGCAAAGAAATTTAAACTTGTAAAGTTGTACTTATGCAAGCCATAAATGAAGCGAATGCAGTTGTTTAGAAGTCGATTCAACTTGATCAGCTGATCCTGGTTGAGGTCGGAGCAACACACATCACCATAATCGATAATTGGTAAAATTAAAGATTGGACAAGTAAAGTTTTTGTTGAAGATGGTAAGAAATATTTAAAACGATAGAGAGATTGCAAAGCCCCTGTAACCTTTCTGCTTACCTCAGTCAGCTGATTAGACCAGTTCAAACTGTTGTCTATGTGCAGCCCTAGGTCTTTCACACAGGAGGCAAAAGGTATTATATTATTATTGAAGCTGACAGGAGGGACTTTCGCTAAATCAATAAGGCTGGTTAGCCGAGAGCTGCCCACAATGATGGCTTGGCATTTGGATGGACTCACAGAAATACCAAACCTTTGTGACCATTCGCGGATATGTTCTAAATCTCTGTTTAATGCATCAATAGCCTCATGAATATTCGAAACATCAGCAATAGCATAAAGTTGCAAATCATCTGCATAAAGATGGTGGGAGCATATGAGTTTGTGAGTAACGTTATTAATGAACAAAGAAAACAATAATGGAGACAGAATACCGCCCTGCGGAACACCAGCAACCAGATTGCACCAATTAGATACTACTCCATCAGCCCGAACTGCCTGCTGCCGACCACGGAGATAAGAGGAGAACCAGTTTGTCACCGAGGATGATAGTCCAAGCTGAGATAATATTGCCAATAGGATGTCATGGTCAACATTATTAAATGCGTTAGAGAAATCAATTAAAACTAGAAAAGTTAGTTTGGTGTTCTCCATGGCTTCTCTGATATCCTCAGTGATTTTAAGCAGAGCCGTAGAGATGCTATGACCCAACATGTATCAACAGTACATTTGTGTGAATAAAAGTAGATAGCTGTTTATGGACAATAGTTTCGAGTAATTTTGATAAAAATTGTAAAAATGATATAGGTCTGAGATGGTTCAAGGCACTGGGAGTAGGTACTTTGGGGAGAGGGATAACAAACGCCTTGCCCCACTCCTTAGGAAAAGAATGAGATGAGAGGAAATGATTAATTATGTGCGTAAGAACAGGTAAGACAGAATTTAAAACATGATAAATCATAGCCCTACTCACATAATCACATCCTGCAGCCTTCAATTTGATGGATAAAAAGGTTTAACGAACTTCATCCTCAGTGACGGAACTGAAATCAAACGCTATTGGAGATGTAGCCATGGACTTGATGAAATGAATGGGATAATTCTTGGTAGATTTATCTAATTGTGACACGGAAGAGAAATGTCGGTTAAGTATGTCAGGACAAAAAGATGATCCAGCAAGAGAAGATTGGGGCTCAACAACTCCAACCGACTTTAAGAATTTCCAAATATTAGCCTGGGAAGAATTAATTAAGTTATCGTGGAAGTACTGGCGTTTAGAGTCTCTCACCATCTTATTGCAGAGATTACGAGCCGTTTTATAATCAGCCCAATTTGACATGTTACGGTCATTTTTAAATTTTCTAAAAGCGAGGTCCCGCTTAATCATATCAGCGCGCACATCATGATTCAGCCAAGGGCTTGGTGGCCGTTTAATCCTGACCAAGCCTCTGGGCGAATGTAAGTCAAACAACTTGGTAATATTGGCATTAAAATTCGCTACCTTCTCGTCGATTTCTGACGCCCCATAACAGGTACTCCAGTCAATGCTGTCTGCGTCATGTCCGAGACTATCCTCATCCATTTTCCCAAAACCTCGTAGCGATAAGTACCTTGGTTTGACCTTAGGGGGCTTAGCTTTATAAGCAATATATATTAAGTCGTGCCTGGATAATCCAGGCGCAGCCATCTGCCCATGACTGACTACGCGAGCAGAAGAAGAAGTTATTATGAGGTCAAGCCAAGTATCACAAGTGTCAAAATTGGTATGAGTGGGTTTAAAGGGTAGTAGCGAGAGGTCAGTGGAATCGACAATGGATAGAAGTTTACAACTGTTCCATAATCATTTACATATGTCCGTGTTGAAGTCACCCATGATGATGATGTGTGCGTACTCCGAGGAAACAGAAACCAAAACCGAATCGAGTTCATTGAAGTAATCGATCCCAGGAGGGCAGTATACGACAACAAGAGCAATCTTGACGCCCTTCACGTCCACTTCCAAAAACAAAAACTCAGGGGAAGCTGTATAATGGGGAGAGGAGGACACAATAAATTTGTAGGAAAAGTCAGCGCGAAGGTAAATCGCGACACCACCCCCGCGCTTACCGATGCGGTCGTTACGTAAAAGCACGTTACCTGGTAGAGAAAAGGAAGTGGAGGCCAAGGAAGGGTTCAGCCAAGATTCAGAGACAAGGATAGCGTGGGCAGGTGAAGCTGAGAAATCTCCAAGTAGCTCGTTATGATGCTGGGGGATACTCTGTGCATTTATATGACAAGCATTAAAGGTTTTATTATTGGATAAATTGTATTCAGAGAGGTGGAGATGCTATCATCTAAAGAATTGAAGGAAGAACTGGAAGAGCAAGCAGAGTAGAAAAAAGTATCACTATCAGACATAAACTAAAAATAAATCGGTCTGTAAATAATAATATAAAACAAGTAAAGGTGGGTCAATGCAAAAGGCAAAACCCGCTGGTCAACATAATTTAAAAAAGAAATACAATATATGAGTTGTTAGGCAGTAAAGCACAAATTAAAATTAAAAAGCAAAGAAAATACACCACAGCTCACTACACAAACCAGAAAACGCACACAACTACATATTTAAAGTTTACAGTTGGATATAGATGCATTAAGCACTTACAACTAAATAATATAAAAAGCAAAAAAGCAAGAGGCCCTGCTAAAAGTTATAAATAAACTAAGATGAAGAGATGGCTGTATGGGCCCAACATCCTTTGCCAATCAGTACGCAGTTTGTAGACATGACAGTCGATGTCAACCTAAGAGTTGACAGCGGCTGTCAGTCCATAGCAAATGTAAAATTTTGTCAACAACAAGCAAAACAAAACAAAAAAGTCGAAATATAATAGGGTAAAATAATAAAGAATAGTAAAACGAAAACATTAATGAATGCAACATACTATGGACATTAACTTGTAGGCACTGCGTACTTATAGAAAATCGTAATGTAGGACAATTTGACTGTTGTGTCATTTTTTACTTTGCCTGTTATTTGCTATGTATTTCTTGTGTACAATAAACTGTTAAATAAATAAATAAATAAATAATAAAGTAAGTAGCAAAACGACATTACAAGATTAAGCGAAAACTTATTAACGTACAACCTTTTTCCTATCACGCTGACTTCTTTTTCCAGGCACGTCGGGAGTTCCCACAGGTACCTTCAGTAACGAGACGGAAGTAGCACCACCACCCGGCTGGGGCCCTCCATCGGCGCCAGTTTTGGGGTGTTCAGCCATTAGCGCGTTGTGGTCGTCTTTTGTCGTCACACGCTTAATATTGTCATCAGGAAACTTAACGAGAACATTGCCATCCGCAGACCAGACACTCCGCATGCCAAAATGTTGACGAGCTGCCACAAAGAGAGACTGGCGCATCTTTGTGGGAAACTCATGTACCACGAGTTTGGTCCCCTTAAGCTTCGCTTTTTGAGCCCAGACTGCTGCTCCAATGGTTTGATTGTTAAAGCGAACCAACACAGGACGGGGCCCCGCATCCTTGCCTGGACGGCCCAAGCGGTGGCAGTAGCGAAGAGATGAGGGGGATAAGCCGCTCACCTCAAAGTGCTTGCTACAAATCCCCAACATAATATTTGTGAGGTCTTCTTTGTCAGCCTCAGGAACTCCATTAAACAAGGGATATTTCTTGCGATGTCTTGTTTCCATGGCATCCACAGCAATGCTCAACTCTGCAATTGGGACTTGGACAGGAGAGAGAAGCTTCACAACCGAGTCCTTCAAGGCTGCAAACTCCCCGGATACTTTGTCTGCCTGCTGCGGCAGCAAAGCAGCGTTGAGTTGACTTTGAAAGTCATTCATTTTCTTCTGGATCAACATCGCCAGGGCTGTTTGTGACTCAGTTACTGCCTAGATGGTCGTCATTGGTGTACTATTCCAAAGTGCAGTGCTTCAAAAGTGCAACTTGTGTAAACCTGCAGTAATAGCCTAATACTGCCTGTAATAGCCTAATTAGGCTAATTACCTTAATCAGTCAATAGTACATACAAGTTTATGCAAACAATACTGTAAGTAAAACACTTTGTACTGAACAGATTAAACATAAATGCACACATAAAACACTTGCTTTTCTGGTGAATTACTATTAATTTTATTCCACACTAATCACTCAATTTGTAGCCTACCGCCAAAAAAAAACACGAACGAAACGCCAAACGCCAAAAAGACACTAAACGAAACGCCAAAAAGAAACAAGAATATTGCGCACCAAATCTTAGAAGCGGTCACCACAGGTTTAACAAATTTCTACCAAAAGACTTTTAATAACATAATTTGCTTACAATTTCTAAAACAAACATAGCTGGTTTGTACACATAGTCACTGTTTTTTAACTTGAAAGATACTTTACAAATGTTAGAATCAAAATACATTCCTTGCCCTATAACCAATACCTATCTATTACCACATCCAAACCTACAATGTATACCATTGTCAGTCCATTGTAAAGTTATCATAGATCTGCTCTAGTTCATCAAAAGCCGAGATATAGAGTCCATCCTTTACCCACAGAGGCTGAAACTACGAAATCGTTCCCGCAAATTAAACTCCATTCAAAGGCCGAAGTTGTAAGTTGACTCCGCTCGGGGTGCAGTTGATTCTAAAACTGGCGGCGACAATGGGGCGAGCGGGGCGAGTCAGAGCTGCCGTGCAAATGAGTGAGTTTACATTCAATTTGCGGTCGGAGCGAAGTTCGCGCGCAGTTGTCGCCGGCTACGGTAAACAGCTGAGCTCCCAGCTGCTGAATTTCCAAAAGCAAGCGCCGCACAGTTTTTATCCCGCATAAAATGCGAACATTTTCGACCGCTACAACGTAACACGTAGTTACAAATCCAGAACTCCATACGCCATTGTCACGTTTGTTTTGAGTCGTAACCCGAGCCCGATGGCAAATATGTACGAAACTGCGGCGCTTATGACGCGCATGGAGATAAAACAGCGATATTCCGGGCGCAAATACAGTTTTTGACATTTAATATGTTAATGCGGGTAGTAAATAAAAGCTTTGCGGGTGCAATTATAACAGCCGTTTCTCAGTTGTAAAACACATTCACAGAGCTGTGATTACGAGCACTATAATAGAATTCATATTCAAACGCTTTAAAATGAATATTCATTATGATAATATACTAATGAATGAGCACAACAAAAAACGTCTCGTATTCAATATCCAAAATAATTTTGTTGCAAATTTTACAGATAAAGAAATAAACAGTACTGTACGTTAGTGTCAATGCACATTGAACAGGTGCGCCGCGCGGCGCACTGCAAGATAGGGGCAAAACCCGCAATCCAAGCCCGAAACGTTAGCTCTGCTGTATGAATTTTTTCTAATTTTTTTTTAATTTGCTCCTATCGTGCAGCGTGCGGCGCGATGTCATTAGACGTCAACATGAGACGTCACACTTGACCAACTTCCTCATTATGTGGCATACTACCGCATGTGAATGAAATAGAAAGTCGACCTGGACAATGAAAGTTTATCCGCTTATGTCTAAGCCCTCCCCTTTTTCCGATTCTGTAACACTATAGTATTCATTTCGTTTTCGTGGTCCTTTCGTCATCCCAAATTATAAATAAGGCGTGTTTGGTTCTGGAACACGGGGTTCTAAAGAGAAATGTTAGTACTTGTCGAGATCTATATTTCGGATGTCAAACTTAAGACTATAATAACTCTGAAACGATCGCTCGTAGAATACTGGTTTCTGAAGAGAAATAATAGTGCTCGTCAAGATCTACATTTTGAATGACAACTGTCAAAATTAAAACGGTCATCATCATCATCATCTCGGCACTATGTCCCGGTTGCGCTCTCGCGCGGCACGCGAGGGCCCGGGGTCCGCCTTCCTACTCTTACTGGCCCACTTCGCTCGATCATCAGCATCCTTAGCGGTGAGCTTGTTGGCACGCATGTTATTCTTCAGACATTTGTTCCCCACGTATTCTGCCGGTCTGCGCAAGACGTAACCATACAATCGAAGGCGGCACTCTTGCAGCTTATCGCGATTTCATGGACACCAAGCCTATCTCGAATGTGGGCATTTCGAACGCGATCCTTTCGTGAAACTCCACACTTCCACCGCAGCATCCTCTTTTTCGTGACGCGCAGCTCGTGCTTGTGTCGCTCTAGTAGGGGCCAAGTCTCGCTGCCGTATAGGAGAGCAGGTCTAATGATGGTCTTATAGAATTGACCCTTCAGCTTTATCGGCATTTTAGGGTCACAAATGACACCTGTCACCTCCTGCCATTTGTCAAAATTAAAACGGTAATAACTCTGAAACGATTGCTACTAGAATACTAGTTCCCGAAGAGAAAGATAGTGCTCGTCAATATCCGCGTTTTGGTTGACTAAAATCGATGATGAAAACTATCACACTCTTAAACTATTGGTCCTAGAATACTAGTTTCTAAAGAGGAATGATAGTGCTCGTCGAGCTCTACATTTCAGATAACAGCTGTCAAACTTAAAACTGTAATAACTCTGAAACTTTTGGTCCTAGAATACTAGTCCCTGAAGAGAATTTATACTTCTCGTAGCGATCTACATTGTAGATGACAGCTGTCAAACTCGAAACTGCAACTCCGAAACGATCACTCACGAAAATGGTCGAAAATGTATGGTCTCTCTGAAAGTTGTATAATTATTTATAAATGACATCTTTTTTGTACGTTTCCTTTCGTTGCATTTGAGTCGGCAGATTAAAAAAATCCTCGGTCACTTTTTTTCGCCCGCTTGTGAAAACACAGTCGTGACGTCATATGGTCAATAATTATGCGAGTCGTTTAAAATAACGCAAGTAAAAGCGTCGAAAAAGCTCTCGAGAAAACGTTGCCTATCTTAAAATCTCTAACAAATCTCTCGTGCGAACGTTGCCTAATTTGAAAAACCAGAATAACACAATCGTTTTCTTTGTTGTCACCGTGACGTGGAACCGCGCGGTGCGCGCAGTGCAATGGAGTTCCGGCCTTAGGTTACTTTAGATAATCTATTGCGCCTCTTCACCAATGACGAAAGAAACGAGTAAGAAATTTCTTTAGTCATTGGGCTCGAGTAAAGATGATATTTAGTCATTTCTCTCTAGAGTATGGAGTTTCTATAATCATTGCCCTCCATGAGTAAGAATTGTCATCATCATCATCATCATCATCATAAGCCTATACTAATCCACTGCTGGACATAGGCCTCTCCCAATGAGCGCTAATGCACCATGTCCTCGGCTTACCGCATCCAGCATTCACCCGCAGCCTTTCGCAAATCGTCACTCCGTCTGGCCGCAGGCGTAGTGTACTACGCTTGCCGATTGAATTGGTAAGGATTGTATTTAGTCATTTCTCTCCAGAGTAAAGAGTTTCTTTAGTCATTACTCTCCACGAGTAGAAATTGTATTTTGTCATTTCTCTCCAACGTGAAGAGTTTCTTAAGACATTGCTCTCTATGGTTTATTGATCATCTAGACAAAAAGTTCCAATAAAATGCTATCACTGTTAAAATAAAATGAGCCGTATTTCAGTGGGCGCTCGCCACGGATTCCCACTAATGCTAACGATCCATTTACGGAGGGCCATTATTCCGAAACGCATCCCGTTTGTCAATTTACGGCGGTCGTTCATTGCGGGATTAGAGACAATCCATCTCGGGGAGTCACACTGTCGGATCATGCACATTGGTTGTAGCAACAGTTATTATATATAGGACTAGATTTTGCACGTGAATTTGTCCACGTAAAATTCTGTTATTGTGGTGCCAGACTCGGTCCCGCTTGAACCATATTCAATTACGGGATAAATTATTACCCATGCACTATTCTGGATTATTAAGCTACTGCTAAATTTAATCAAAATCCGTAGTATTTTTTGCGTGAAGGAGTAACAAACATCCAAATATACATCCATCCTTACAAACTTACGCATTTATAATATAAGTCGGATAGGATGTGTGTATGATTCGCGTTTCGAAGATGGGTAGGTAGGACCCTGACAAGCCTGAAGATCACACTTCACTCTACTACAGTTAGAGAGGTAAGTATATTATATACAGCCTTATAATTTCTGCCACTATACGAAAAAACAGGCGTTGCTGTAATCGAGGCTAAATAGCCGCTGTAATTACAAGCTTGCTACTCAATGACAAAGAAGCAGAAAATTGCGATACGGAGCAATATATAAAGGACACGAAACGCATTGTCGTAAGAACTCATGCGATAATATTGCGCGTTATATTGCATCTGTTTGAAAGAGGCTTTGTATAGGTAGTAGATATACCAGCTTTACGCAAGAACCGATTTGACTCGACCTATAACGCGTATGGCTAAGAAATGGAACGTTTTGGCTGCCGATGTGTTCACGTGGCGGAATAGTGCCACGTGAACACACTAGGGGTTCACATCTAGGGGTTTGAAAGGCCGCATTAGAATTTGATATTATGATTAATATTAATTTATCTACAGCATGTTGATTGTTGTTGACTTTGACACGATAATTCAAAATGGCGTCACTTAGTTCCAGTTTTGGCCACCGGATCAGATAAGTTTGTGGCACTCTCATATGAAATGCTAATGTGGCCTTTTTGGACGCCCTGTACAGCTAGCACAAGTTGCTATCACGCGAGATAAGCGAGAAATGGCGCGACATAGATACTGCTATCTCTTTCATTTTAGTATTGAAAGAAGGAAACAAACGCTCTCTAGCGGCGTGAGATGTGTCGCGGACACACTTGTGATAGCCAAGCAGAACTCGTTCAAGGTATATAGGCTTTTTCTCGATAAGCATGTTCCATCTGCCGCATCGTCACTTATCATCAAGTAAGATGGCTGTAAAATGCTTGCCTAGTTTAATGTAAATAAATATCACATTTTATTATATTTATTTAGATAAAGAAACGTACTTTTAGTTTGATTTACTACCGTGTGAAATCTAGCCGATGAAATTGTAAGCTAAATTAATATTCGTGCTGGGTAACCACTCTGTAGCGTCTGTATACAATATACCTCTATAACTGCAGTAGTGCAAGTCTTGTAAGCGATACTAGGTCAGAGCTCAAGCCGCAGACGCAACGCGCCTTGTGAGTGGCCATATTTCAACTGCTGTCTAGTTCAACGATTGTCCGAAAGCCACATTGAATGCGTCGGAATAGATGAGAGGGCTCCACACCAAGTCATCTATCTTGGTTTCGGATACGTGTTCGTAATACTGTATTATTTCTTTGTGTATTTGTCCTTTTTTTTCAGCATTTGGTGGAAGAGCGTCAGATTCAATGTTTTCGATTCGATAACATATTGTGAGTTAATAGGAAAGGGCTAACTTGCTCCTACATTTGGCCTGATTTTCTTAGATTGTATTATTAAAAGTGTGTAAATTTATTGAACTGAACATACATACCTTGGCCCGCACCCCACACGGGTAAGGAGACCATCAAGGAATCTTTTTATGAATAGTAAAACATAATAAGCAATTACGTAAATGCAAGGCAATGTTAGCTTTCCATAATGTACAAACGCCGGAATCAAACCGTATTCCCATACAACGTCTCTAGCAAAACTCAAATGCAACGGCATCATGCCAATACTCGAATAAGAAAACGCATAGAATTTTCACGACTCGACGTAGTGGCAAAGCCCTCGACGGCCCGACTCTCGGAGAGCTCTCAACGGTCCAGAGCTGCAGAGCCCAGAGCCTCAACAAATGGAACTTGTTTTCAGCTTAACGTAACAAAATTGTGGGGGCGAGCCGTAATCGGGCGACTGCGAAGCGCAGTTTAATGCTTCGTCTTGTTTATGACGCATTTGGATCACGTGAGGGAATTCCGCTTTAATTTCTGCCGGATGCTGCGCCCGTATCGCGTTTTAAATTATGCCAGTTTGTGCACAGTTTTGTTTGGTTCGTCGTTTTTGGTGCTATGAATGTGAGGTCCGCTCTTTATGGTTTATGTGCTCTGCTTGTGTTTGTTGACTTCCGATTCGACGCCAGCAATTATGTTTGTAATAACTTTATATTATGTGAGTAGTTCGTTTATTATATTTTGAAAATTTGAATCTGAAGCTAAATAATTACATGCATCTGGTATTATTTTACTTTTTAAATAAGTAGGTATACCAAACGAGTAAGTCTCAACTAGCGGTAAATGATTACGGCTACTCACAGACACCTGCGACACTCGGGCGTTGCTAACGCGTTTCTGGCCTTTGAAATAGATACGTTTGAAGCCTTACGTTTGAAGTTAGTAAACTAAATAACCGATGATCTCGGAAAACTCTCGCCATAGTTTAGGTACATAAATACAAATATTTTCTTAACTACTAAACCGATTTTATAAAAAAGCGAAGACTTCCAAATGAAAGAAACCGCATTGGAATCGGTCCAGCTATTAGGAAGCAATGATGCCACAGACACAGATACACACGTCACACACACAGCCAAAGGCAGCGGTGACCACTTTCCATCAGGTGGCGCTTGCCTGGTTGTCTGTCGTATAACATAAAAGAAACATCAACTTATAACACCCATATCTTATGGCATGATGATTAAAAAAGCGCTTACCACTAGTGTGATTGTTGATCTTGAACTGTCTGGAGTCCTCCCGTCTCCAGGCTATAGCCGGGACAGGCACCCCGGACGCCGCGCATCGGAGCGCGACATTCTCCCCCTCCTTTATGATAATGTCGCTGCTGCTTGCCTCATCGTCTATGTCTGGCGGTACTGTTGGGAAAACAGTTGTGTCAGTAGGACCAGTATGTACTTAGACACTCACATTACAACCCATAGGGGTAGGCATAGAGACTATCGGGTTTGTTTGTATTAAAATATTGTAAGGTTGACGATAAATTGTGGGTAATTTTTACATACCTACCGTTTTACTAATAAAAATTGGTACGGTGATCAAACGTTGAACGCTCGTTTAATAAGTGTAAGACTAAATAAATAATAAATAAATAATCGTGGACAAATTCACACAGCGCCATCTAGCCCCAAACTAAGCAAAGCTTGTGCTATGGGTACTAGATTACTGATATATTACTTAAATACTTTTTTAATACATACTTATTATACATAGAATACCCAAACCCGTAACAGAAATCAAAATTCATCATTTCAATTTCTGCCTGGCCGGAAATCGAACCCGGGACCTCTTGCGTGGCAGACCGGCATGTTGACCACTGAGTCACTCAGGTCGTCAACTACACAAGCTTACAAGCTTTATGCCAAAATACTTTTGACATGTGAAAACTTAGTTTCAGTTTTGGCTTTGGCAAATAGCCTCTGACAAGTTACACACACGTCACCACAAACTTATTTGACCAGGTGACCAAAACTGGAACTAAGTATCGCCTTGGCGGCAATACTAAATTCAACAACAGTGACGCCGTCATTGGGCCAGAGAAAATAATAACTGTATACAGGCGTTCAAGCTTGTTGATCAGTACTTTTTATTAGTAAGACAGTAGAATATTAATGTTGTTATGTTAAACATGGAAAAACAAGCACTTATTCAGTTGCACAACATACAACATAATTTTTCATTTCAATAACTTAAATTTTTCTTTGGCCGGGAATTGAACTCGACATCGTACAGCTGACCAATATCGCACACTCTATTACTTTAAAATTACTTTCTACATGCAGATGGCAGAACAGTCCCCGGAGCCCCATGCTGACAGTGTGAGGGACTAAACGCAATCCCGTGAGCTAATGTCTATAGGCAGCGATGACCACTTTCCATCAAGTAGCTGTTTGCTTGTTAATCCACCATATGACGAACTTACTCTACAAGAGCATAGGTATTAATCCCGTTTCTTACATTTCCCAAGACTCTTCTGACCTAAGATCTGAGGTCCACGAAAATACATAATGTCCCATTTTTCCTCTAACATAAAAACAGAACTCAGTCATCTGATGACATTCCACCACACAAAGGAAATAATCAAACGTGTCTGCTGACCTACCACCTGCAGCCGATGCGTCTGGCTCATCATAGGCTCAGTGTTGACCTGACACATGTAGTGTCCCCCATCTGGGGGGCCCACGTCCCGCAGCGTTAGTGACCATGCGCCGTCCCCGTGCGATATGGCCACGCGGTGGTTCTTCGTGATGACGTGACCTGCGATCGTCAGAATCGTCTGCGTGTCCACTCGCAGCCACGCCACCTGCGTAGGGATTGAGGATGATTAGTCAGGATTAAGTGGCAGTAGGTAGGGTTCAAAGCTCGCAGAACAGATGGTCGATGGGGCAGTAAAGTTCTCAAGTGGCAACCAAGTACCGGAAGATGCAGCGTGATTCGAATTTGACTTTTGACGAATTGAAAATGATTGTTACAATCATATGCTGCATCTAAATTGTATATGAAAATTTATAAATTATTACTACTCGAAGTTGTCGGAAGTAATATTGCAAACTTGCATAAAATACATTAATGATGCAACAATAGTAATCAACAATGTTATCTGTTATGGCAATATAAAATATGTCTTGTACACCGATTATAATATGTCTATAATTTGTCATTCCATTTTTTTCTCCCTAAATATTTTGATGTCAGTCACAGTTACTCTTAATACTACTTTCTCAGTATTTCACAAAAAGATAAAACTATGTTTCTTACCTACCAGAAACATAATTACTAACATCACACTTTTTAAGGATTATCTTTTAATCATGATTAAAAACAAATAATATAAACCAGTATAAATTTGACAAGCAGTAGACAATAGACAATCATGTGTTGTACTCTTTTTGGATCTCAGCAAGGCTTTTGATTGTGTCTCACTTTCTCTTCTGTTGAAGCTAGAGGCATTGCACTTAATTTCGAGTCGTACCTAAAGAGCAGAGTTCAAGCCACAGTTATAGACAAATTTGACAGGAACACTAAGGAACTGAAAAGAGCACAATCGACCTTCTCAAACACTTGTGTTGGTGTCCCGCAGGGGAGCATGCTAGGACCGCTTCTCTTTCTAGTATACGTCAATGAACTAACGTTAGTAACTGACCACACATGTGTTTGCCGATGATTCCACCGTATTTTTGAAAAACAAACTACAAAATGAAAATGACTTTGAGAAGAAAATAATATATACACTTGACATTATAACAAATTATTTAGAATCAATAAATTTACGGTTAATATTAAAAATTCTAAAATCAATTTAGAAATTATAAAAAAGCCCCATCGACATTAAATTTTATAAAAAGTAGGAACGTAGAAGAAGTGACTGAAACAAATTTTCTCGGAATAAATATTTACACACATTCAAACTGGAAATCGTAGATTGATAAAGTAAATAAAAAAATATCAAGTTCCTGTTTTGTACTATCTGTTTTAATCAGAAATTCTGTAAATGCTGAGTCCACGTTTATTTTACAAAAGAAATGTCTTAGAATCATATTTAAAATGTACGAAAACGAGTCCTTAAGACTATTATTTAAAGAGGAAAAATTACTCACCTTTACATCTATTTACATACTGGAAATATGCTTATTTGTTAAAAACAATAAACAGTTTTTTACTAACGTCAGTGCAACAAAGTCATCTGTACGTTTTCAGCACATGTATGACATATGTTCAATACGTGCGTCTAGTGCGATCTCAGAGAAGAGTCCGTACGTGAATGGTGTCAGAGTGTTTAACCACCTGCCTGTACATATTAAACTGTTGCAAGGAAATGAATTCAAAACAGAAACTTAAGAATTGGTTACTGGACAAAGCATTCTATAAGCTAAATGAATTCTGACAGTATAAAATTAGTAACATGTATTCAAGTTAAAATTGACATTTGACATATTTTTATTTTATACAATGACATTGAGATACTTATTAGATTATTTTGAAAATTGTTGATAATAATAATAATAATTTATAATTTGAAATTGTTGACATTTAAACATGACATAATTATAGAATACCTACCAATATCCGGATAAATTTAATGAGTAGTAGCAAGTTTATCTTTTTAATTATAATTTTGATTTGTAATTTATTTATTGTACGTCCGAAACGGACATGCTGTTCGAACTATTATTTTGTATAAGAGCTACATCCTGTAAACACACAGTTCAACAATAAAAAATTTCTGATTCTGATTCAGTATGGAACTCATTAATTCGTTGTGTATATTTGAAGGAAAAAAACATTCGAATGATTTTTTTATTCAAATACCGGTATTTTATTGTAACTTGCTAAGTCATTCAATAATCCGTTTGTTACTATAACAAAAAGGTAATCACTCATCACTCGGAAGTTACTGAATGTCATGTTTGAAACAGACATATATATTAGGTATTCATAATTAGAATACTGCATATTTTATCATGTTTATTGCAGAAAATTAGCTAATTACGTTTGCGTTTACTAATTAAATTATTGGAATGTCAAATAGATGAACACTATAACAATCGTAATTGGTTCGTTTGTGTAATTAGCCTACGGATACCAATGAATATCAAATGTTATTTGAAGTGGAACTGCCTAAATCAGTGACGCGACATTCAAACTAGCCTAATATGTTTTCAAAACCTTGCTTGTAACCGATTCTTGGCTTATATCTTCTTTAGCTTACTAAGCACGCGTGTTTTCCATTTATCGCGTCTGTAAAAATACAAAAATATTCAGTTTATTATCATTTTAATATTTGGCTATATGACACTTTTGTCATCACTTTGTTTCATCTGTGAGCCAAAATACAGAGCGCGGAAAAAAGAAATTTTCCGCAAGTATTATAAGTACCTACTTAACAGATCCTAAGAAGGCCAAGATCACTTAGCGAGCGTAGGAGAGAACTGTGCTAGGAGCTTCTCTACGCGATAGGCCAGAATAAAGATACGAAAGAACTTAGTTCTGCTACGGATAGCCGAACAAAGGTCAACGACATAGGCTCCATAGTCGCAAAACTGAAGTGGCAATGGAAAGGCCACGTAGCTTGCAGAACTGATGGCCGATGGGGCGGAAAGGTTCTGGAGTAGCGACCGCGTACCGTCAATCGCAGCGTGGGATTTAATTAGATTCTTCAATACGATTCTAAGCTTTTTTCAGTAGATTGATTTTATAAGTTCTCAAATGAAAAATTTTCAACATAAATACAAATATACCTCATCTAGACGCCCAAAATAGCCCAAACGCGATGGGGTTATCTTGATGCGTTCAGTTGTTCCTAGGGCCTTTTTCCATCATCATTATCAGACCTTGAATATCACTTAGAGGTATAGTATTTTCACTAGTATTCCAAAGAGCTTAATCACGATGGTGTTATCTTATTGCGATCATTAGCTCCTATGACGACCTTCCGACTCCATCATCAGACCAGCTCCATGGTACCATATTAATGCATTGTCTTCCAAGTTACATAGGTATACCAAATTTCAGCTCAATTGAACACCGGGAAGTGAGTCAAATTAGACTTGCAACATTTGCAAGTTATACATAGTTACGAACATTGCAAGTTAGGGTAGTCTAATAGTTAAGCTCGTAGGTGTACATACGCCAATGACTTTAAGACCGTAAAAATAACAAATGTTTAAGGAGAGACAGGCAACACCGCATCTCAGCTCGTATTTAACGCTTAAACATATAAGAAATCTTCTAAGTCGTTACGGTACATAACTGATGTACTGAAAGTGCCGGCTCATGTTACGGAATGGGGTACGCAACATACATAACACGGGTGTTCAGCACTTGCCATTTGTTTCCTTTCATCCTGAACAATGTGGAGAGGGAAAGATCCCACTAAGACCCCAAATACGCCGTAATTCAGAGTCGTTTAAATGTTAATACCGATACCGAAGCATTAGGCGCGAAAAACAACAGGGAATTAAATAAAACGCCCGTGAATAAAACATTTAATAAAATAAATACGACCGTCAACAACATTTATCATGTACGCAGGATCGGGAGCGGTAAATGTTTTTGGCCTTGATTGAGTCTAGTTTATTTCGCTTGTGTGATGTTGGCTTTTTGTTCTCCACAAGTTTTTTGCTTTGCAATATTTCATTCTTGTTTTGCTCTGTGGTGTCGAAACTTGGACACTTACAGAAGCAATGAGCAAAAAGCTTGGAGCGCTTGAAAGATTGGTGTGTTGGACATATAAAGTCGGAACGCTATTTTGCAGCTATTGTCTGCAAAATGGCTGTGCAAAAGCATATGTCCTGAAAACTGGAAAGTCTCGTAAGCTACAATAAGTACAGTACTTCAACTTGCGAGTTCCATTATGTGGCTAGTACGTTAGTCCAAATAGGTGTACCGCAAAGGCCCAGTCACTACAGATGTCTCCAAAATATCTTGTTAACTACTCCGGTAGAAGATGACAGGAATATATTCATAGTAGATAGACTCGCCTCGTCAGCGTAAAATTCGATTATAATTTGGTTCCGTATGACTTATGTTTACCCATTGAATGTGTTTAAGGTTAATTATAGCTTTTGCATTAAGTGGTCGATGTTGTAAAAACCTGCTGGTGTTTGCAATGGGTTTCTTTTATTGTTTGCAATTGCGATGTAAATCGCGACTGTATTTCGGTTGCATCGCCACAAAAATCTCTTTTAGAACAAGTTCATAAGGCCGAATACAGTGGCTTTAGCGATCATTCTCTATCGCTAAAACTTGCCTGTGCCTCAATAGTGGAGCGATATGAGTTAACCATTACGGTGATCTGATAAAGTTCCGTTTATAACTTATTTGAAAGTAATATGTACGAACGTTCATCAAATATTAATGTTGGGGTTATCATATTGAAGTTAATTATCCGATTGTAGTCTCGCGCACGAGGGCCTGCGGTTCGCCTTGACCATGATCCAGGATTTGGCAGATCATATCAGTTTCAGTTATAAGGTAGCGTGGACCGACTGCTATCTAACCTTCGTGATCCTGTTAACGTGGGAACCTCACCAGATTGGATTATGGTAACATATTCAGTCCCCTGAATGTGCGGGTTTTATAACGATGTTTTCCCTCACCGTGAGAGCACCGATAATATCTATATCTATATTACTTTCTATATCTCGTTACGACATCTCTATCTATATATCGTTTACTATTATAAAACTGTAAAAAGGTCGTCTCTGTATATTAAAGATATTTCGGAAAAAATTAACGGGATAAGACTCTAGGACGTACATATGCCCAAAAAAATTGTTTCTTAGTTTGTCAGATTTCGAATTTGGCATGATAGTTTGGTAGCTTGAAGTCCAGAATATAATCTAAGCCATGTTTCATCCATTTCGGGTAGGTAAAGCCACAGATACAGCTTGGTCTCCCCGTAGTACTAGCATTCATTCATACGAAGGTAATTTAAAATGGTAACGCGAGCAAAAGTCCGTTAAACCGTCTTAAAAACTTTTTTCTACGCGGACGAAGTCGCGGGTCTCTCTTAACCCATAAAGGAGCCATTGCTGTATATGGCAGCACTGGGGATAGAACCCGGTACTCTCGCTTCAAGACGTACTTACCCTTTAACCACTTAGCCACCGACGTTCATCAAATATTATTGAGTATTATTATAATCTCAAATCATATACATCCAGGTTTGCAAACTCAGTTGCGGTACAGAGTACTCCTATTCCAGAGTGTAGGCACAGCCGGGATCTTACGTTCCGAAGCGTGCACTCAGAGACTCGGATAAAGGAGGTCATTTATCTCAATCCGCGCCTTCCCCTCCCCCCTTCTAATCTGCACCACACGTCAGCTGGGACCTGCAAACGCTGCATTGAACTATCTCCTGCGAGACTGAGCCCAGCGCTTTGCAGCTCTTCGAGGAAATCCTTTATTCCAACGAGGAGAGATTTCTGTTGCCAAGGAAAGGGTGTTAGAACTGTTCTAAAATTCACCAAGATACATTGGTCCCGGGTACTCCATTTGTACAAAATTGAATTTTATCTACCTATTGTTTTCCATACAAAAACATACGTAAGGAAAATAGCTCTTTTAGAGTCATTGACACCGAAATAACCGAGGACAATACCGCACTTGACTTTGATGGAATCTTGAAAAGTTCTTGTTACTTCAACGTAAATGTGTTTCTGACTGAACTTTCCACGTTTCCTTCGAAAATTATTAAGTATTTTTTCTTGTTACAAAAGAATTTGTTTTTATTTTCTTTTGATCGCAACCATGACTAAATCGAATACAAATTTAGATGGACGTTTCAGTGAAACCTTGATGTTTTTGACGTGAAACATAGTACAGAGTCGGAAAACTGAACCGTAACGAAAAGATCAAGGTATATCGTCTTACCTTAATAACTGCAAAACTATTAGTCTTATAAACATTAATCTAGTGTCATTGTTTAGCGTATATAGTCAGTGTTTTGACCTTGAGTTACCGTTGGGGGCGGATGAGGCGGCGGGGGAGATAATTTCATTGAATGAACGAAACGCTCGCTCCCGCTCATTTAAATTCAGTGTAACTCACGACTCATATGTGATTCTTGCGTGGATTTACTGTTTGTCTACAACAATAGATCCATATAAAAATTTGTGTACTTTGGATAATATTTACATAAAAAATGTAAAAGTGTACAAAAAATAACATACGAATATTAAATACATCGGCCTCAGCCCGTTCAAGAGCCAGTAAGAAATACAAATGCTGTCATCTGAAGAGCGGGCCAGGAGCTCCACAACCTTTTTCCATCGTGCTCTTTTTATTATCAAACAACGACGGGGACAAAAGATCGTCATCCATGTATGGTCACCATCTCTCACCATCTCGTTTTGCATCAACTTTTCTTATGCCTACTGCAAAGGACTGGAACTCTCTGCCTGAGTCACTGTTCCCCTATAAGTACAACCTTGAGGTCTTCAAGTCTAGTGTGAATAGGTATCTTCTAGGCAAGCGTACTACATCTTGGACCTCATCATCGCTTTGCATCAGGTAAGTTGAGGTAAAATGCATGCCAAAAATAAATCCCAATCCCAAAAGTATCCCAATATCCGGCGCTTAGCGAGGCGGTTTCGAGAGCGTGTCAAAGCAGCCAAGGTAGATATTTCACGATTTTTTAAAGGCTTGCATTGTGAATTATTGCTTTAGTGCTTTAAACTTTCCACGCTAAAATAGCTAGAAGATAAGCATCATCCTCTCTTGAACATCATGTGTGCAGAGAAGCAATCGTATTTGGGCCTCAGCGTAGCCTACAACAAAGCCACGTGTAATCTTAACGATGTATCAAGAGAAACTGGGCTATTTTGTGTTCCAACGTGAATACTAAGCGCGATGTGTGTACATTATATATTATAAGCAACGTATGGAAACGAACGAGGACGGGAAACTTGGTAAAAAGTAGTGCTCGTATATTGCAAGCGGCTTGCATGGCTTATAGTGCTGCGAAGCGGTTTTGTTGGGGAATATAATGTCCTATTACAGTTTAACTAATGCAGTTTATTTGAAAGTTCTTTTTTAGATAGATTTTAAAATTACAATCAGGGTTTGTATCAGAAATAGGGATTTTATGTACGTCTTTGTTTGCGGTTACATTGCTACTAGTGCTGATGTCGTTCATCGACTTATAGAGAGAATAACGATGCTTGAGCATGTCAGTGAGGTTGATGAACTTTTACAGATTTTGGGCTATCAATATGTTGCAGCCGGATGGTTAAATTAGCGGATAATAAAACGGTTAGCTTTTTAGAAATAACTCTATTAAAAATTTGATATTATCATGATATTTAAAAGTTTTGTTTAAGAAAGGATATTGCCCTGATTTTACGAAACTCCTTCATAGATTGTCACAACGCTAACCTAAACACAATGACTTCAAACAATAGTAATAGTTTGTAATAGGTTTCGGTTAGGTTAGGTTTTCGTCGTGACAATACATGGAGGAGTTTCGTAAATTTAAGGCAATATCGTTAGTTTCACGTTAGTTTCAAAGTTCATCAATTTGGCAAATTTTCAATCGAGTAATTGCTTAGAAAGCTAGTCATTAAATTAACTAGCTAAACGCTAAATTAATTAACTTAACCATCCAACTGCGGCAGATACACGTTTAAGCTTACCTTGAACGTCTGTAGGTTGTCGACGCGGCAAGTGAGGATAGCGTCCCGGCCCACGGCCACGGTCACGTTCGATCCCGGACCAACGAATCGCGGCAGGTCTGCAACAAAAAAATTCCTGTATTGTAGCCATTGTACTATTCCCGCTTTGGTTTCTTTGTAATGCGTAGGAAGGTAGTGGTATGGGGATGTAAGGGCATTGAGAGTGTGTGCCCCTGCCTTAATGTCTTGCCTGCTAGTGTTAAGGCTTAAAAAGGCTATTTCTGAACAGACATTGTCAGCCATACTTTATTTTTGAACGCATCACCATTTACCACCGTGTTATAAGTTGATAGTGTAATCCGCTTGCAATCAAAATGGGGTGGAACCTTGGCGATGTAAGTTTAAATGCAGTGCTCGGACGTTCAGTCTACGATTCAACAAACCATAGAAGTAATGCGTTGCTATTGTGCGGAAAGCGTTCAGTCCAAAGATCATGACGATCAGCCAACAATTTATTTATTTATTTGTTTATTTATTATCCAATTCGACAAACCAAAGAATTATATGCGTTGATATAGTGTGGAATGATTATTTTCCACCTTAGGCCAAACCGTCACTAAAGTTAAACGAGATGACTATGCATCATAATCGTTCAGTCCCGTCGGGTACAGACCTCCGATACCGGCAGGCTTAGGCACATAATAATATTTCCCACGTATCCCCTTAGGACTTACGCTGGAGTCTGGCCTCGAGTAAACGAAGTAAACAAAAAATTCCATATCACCAATAATATTCGAATCTCATAACCTATATAGATATAGAAAACCCCCACTCTAGGCCAAGTCCCCATAAACCAAGAAGAGTAACGTGCAATATAGTCATTTAATTTTTTTATTTTTGTAATATTGCCAATAAATATTGTCATATTTTCATATAGTCCGTTACACATAAACCCCTTCCCAGCACTGTATTCTTAGGAACTCGGATGGGAGGAAACTCGTAAGCGGTTTCAAGAGTAGCCCCGAGTTCGGGGTGTGTGGGCGTGCCAGTCAAGGCAGCGCGCATAATTCTGCGATGAGTTCAAATGTCAACCATTTGCGGCAAATGGTTTCCGATTCGTTTGTGTGTGCCGGCGAGCATTTTGCCCCCGGCTTTTATCTCAACTCCTAAGAGTTGGTAGCTATTCTTACGCAGTAGGGTGTATGTATAAGGTCAAATCATCCGGATCACTACGATGGAAGACGTATATTTTGGCTTTATTTTCTGAGTACGGGGTCTATATATTAGAGAGATTACAGTAACTCTCTGTTTGTGTTTTGGTACACACTGTTTATAGTTTGGAGTATCGGTGGACTAGTGGTTAAGTTGCCGACTCGTAATCTAAAGGAACCGGGTTCGAATCCCAGTACCGGTATGTAGGAAATTAGTTGAAAAATAGCCGATGTTTCTACGGTGAGGAAAAACATCGTAATGAAACCTGAACATTTAGGCGACTGAATGTGTAACTATGATCTAATCTTGTCTGATTCTTCTGGTAGCAGGGTGACGAATGTCAGGTGGTAGTCGCTCCACTGTAATTACCTGATCTGCCAAATTCTGGATCATGGTTAAGACAGACTCCGGGCCCTCGTGCCCGACAGTACAATCGGGACATTAATGCAAAAATGATATAATATTTTATACACTGTTTGTGGTTTTGTCAATTTGTTTTACGGTTAAATGAGCACTTTGTGTAGTGTATGATAAAAATCATACAATAATAAATTTTTTTTACACATTTCGTTATTCTTTTTTTCCATTTCAATTTATAAAATTAAATAGGTACTCTTGGACAATTCAAAAAGTTTCTTGAGTTCTATTTTTATTATACTTTGAAGATCGTTTATTGTTTTATACGATGGCTACAGTGTAAAACATGTAGGTGATAACCTACACTCAACATAAATCATCATCATTTCAGCCGGAAGATGCACACTGATGTGTACTGGCCTCCTCCAGAGATCTCCCTAAAGGCCGGTCTTGTGCCTTCCGCATCGAGCTGCTACCTGGGTTCTTTACCAGGTGGTCGATCCACCTCGTGAGAGGCCTACCCACGCTGCGTCTTCCGGTACGTTATCGCTACTCTAGAACTTTACTACCCCATCGGCCACTTGTTCTGCGAGCCATGTGCCATGCCCACTGCCACTCAACCTTGGCAATCCTTCGGGCTATGTCGGTGACCTTAGTTCACTTGCGGATGTTCTCATTCCTGATTCATTTGCATAATTAGACTTCGTACATAGCCCCTTCCATCGTCCTTTAGGTTACAGTGAGCTTTCTTATAAAGCCCACATTGAGCGGCCACGTCTCTGTTCCGTAGGTCATCACTGGCAATACGCACTTGTTAAAGACTTTCGTCTTGAGACACTTTAGTAATTTGGAAAGAAAATATATGGCATAGCTTCCCGAACGCTGCTCAACCGATTTGGATTCGTCCATAATATCGAACGTTGATAATTGGGATAAGTGGAATGGAACTGCTAGGTAGATGACTCAACTACCTAGTTATCTACCAAACCATTTTGGCTACAATTTCCCTTTATTTCAACCACAATCCAACAAAAGTTTCACTGTTCATTTTTCAATTGAGTAAGTATGTTTGGAATATGCTGCCAGCTGCGTAGCTGTGGGCACATTCTCAATTACCCAGTTCCTTGTAGTAGCGGTATACTCACTCGCATCAAAACCTGAGTACAAGTACCTAATCATACACACGACTGCTTCCAAAATAAATATGACGACCTTGTAATATTTTTCAACGAAAATAAATAAGGGAATTTATAACAGACTTCGTAGTATCAAAAGCAGCTGCGCTTAGGGCCACTTCGCCCTGCTTACCCCTAAACATATAACTTGGTTTGTATCATAAATTCAGCCAACTAAATTGCTATTTTCTACTATATTTTTCTTTATGTTTACATGTATTCTGTTCGTGGTGAAGTAAGAATGTGGGTCAAATGTTTATAAATTAGAAAAATTATTCATTCTTCAGCGCTGTTTTCACTATTGGCTTGTTTTATTTACATTTCGATTTTATTACCTTATTATCGTCAAAACATGTGGATTATTATTGTCAAAATACACTAGATTCGTGCCCTGTTCTTCTGTTTAAATTCTACAAACTCGTTGCAAGCTAAAACCTGTCATCGAAATATTTTATTTATTTCATCATAATATATCTGCGTGCCAAAATTGCTTTCTCTTTAAGTACTGTAAGCGACATGTCAAGTTTTAACATTACACATTTCAAATAGTATGAAGAGATAAGTGAAACATTGTTTTGTTAAGTAATATCCTACAGTTGAAGAAATTAAATGAGCCTTTTTGTCACCTCCTTAATCTGGTACTCTTTAATGTCTAGGTACCTAAATTCTCTCCAAAGTACCGACTAAAGGCAGCTTGATATAAATCTGTTTCTAGAGACATTGTTGTGAAACACTACCGTCAGAGCCTCTATATTTTTCCCAAGAGTAAAGTGCAGCATTTCGGTAGTAAATCTAGCTAATAATTTGGCGCAGCGTTCGCCTGGAATATATAGGACTGGCCAGTTTGCGGGCGACTCCAGAATGCTTCTACGTGCTTCCGAAGCAACACTTCATTTCCCACTGGGTACGCGATTCACTAAACTATAGTTGCTGATTAAAATGGCTCGTCTCGAGAGTAGAATGTGAACTCGAATTTACGAGAGATTGTTTATACTGCTGGTCTAAATCTGAAATTATTGTGTGCGATTTGAATAACGGGTTAGGTAACAGAGACCTAGATAATATTAATAGAATAGTTTCCAATAGATGAGCAGCACTGGTCTAATGGAAGCGTGATACCGATACCGATATCTAAGGTTAAGCAACGTTCGCAAAGTCTGTACTTAAAGTTCGGTCGCGGAGCAGCAAGCATTTCGCACATTTATATGTCACTACTTATCTCTTTCGCTCCTGCGTACACGTACTGCGTCACAGATTCACGTCCTTGAATCTGTGCGATCGTGGTAGTAACAGGTCAATGTACGAAATTCATCCTGGTCCGCGATCGCCCTTTAGACGAACTTGAGCACCGCAACGAGCTCGCCACTCGTTAGATGTGCCTCCTAATTACGTTGGTGAAGCGAGGTGGACCAACCATCTTCGCAGAGCATGAAATTGGTAGCAACGACTTTTGCAGTGAACTATAAAATTTGCGATCTCAGATCTCATAATATAAATGCGTCCACCGCGGAGTGTTCATTCTGCTAACCCCATCCCCACGGGGTGTCTGAAAGCCTGAAAAGCTTTCCCTGCTACAGGCAGTCCCAAGAGGTTATGCATTAACCAGCCTGCCAGCCGCGCTGGTACACATGAGTGTTCACCTCCTCCTTCCCCCGTTATCCCGGAGGGGGTAATTTACCCTTTGTGGTGGGTGCAAAAAGAAAGAGTGCTAATCAGCCAATGGACTGTTCAACCAGTACCAGGGTCCTCAGCGGAAGACCTTAGTCAATCTCACCTAGCCTATTTGCTGGATTCGGATAGCCTAGCCTATTTGTTGCGATATCGTAGCCTACGAAATCCCAACTCACTACAGCACACATACAGTACAATTTGAGCTCTAATCGCTACAGCGATCTCTCGCACACGAAATTCTGGTTGATAATATACAAAGAGCATACGTACTGAACCACTGAGTTCCGTGAGATTCAACGTCGGGGCTTTTCTCCTGGGTGACATACCACTGTACTCACTACACACCACGTAGATCCCGTAGGAACAGTTGCTCTCAATCGATTCATAGATGCCTGGTTCCATTGCTCGGTGGTAACACCTATGCGGATATAACATAATCTGTAGTGGGACTTTTGATATTCTGAATTTTCCACCAATCCACGTTTTTAATGCTGGTTGCTAGAAGTGGGCAGGCAGATAGCTCACCTAGTGGAATGTGGTAACTTTTGCCCGTAACTACTACGTTTTAGATAGGTGACGATAACAGAATCAAGGTTTACTTATTTATAACTCAGTTTCGAGGAAATTAATATAAAAATATTAGGCGAATCACTAATAGATTCTAGATAGATATTGTTCGATGGGTATTTTTTTGGTAAATACATAGCGAAATACTAGAAAAATCTATGCCTACTTTTCCACGATTACGCAACGTGAAATAATCTATTCAATGAGCGCAAAGATGGCGCTAAAAATAATTGAAAGAAATAGATAAATTTAGTATTTCAATATTTTACGCTTAGGTCTTTTAAACTACGCAGCAGATTTTAATGCGGTTTCTAACAATAGATAGAAGGATTCATTAGGAAGGTTTATAGGCAAGAAAAAAAGTTAGGTAGGGATAAAGTAGGTGTACGCAAACAAAGTCGCGACGGTTCCACTAGTAGGAATATAACCTGATTTACTTCAACGTCAGGCGCTTATACAATTTGTGGTTCTTCTTCCAAGTTTCTGTTTCACATGTATGCTGCGCGCCATAATGAGTGTTTGCAGCAACGCGCCAACAATTGTGACGTGGAGTCACAGACGTCGCTTGAGTGTATTTAATTTTGTTGACTCCAGCCTTGCGTCTCGAGTCATTCCGCATAATTACTCGCCCCAAAAGCCAAGGTAAATACTTTAATTACGGCCAGGCGTTTGTTTAAAGTTCTCCCCCAGTCGCGTAGTTTGAAATTAAAAATTATACCGTGGAAAAATATGCGGCCGATGAATTTTCTTCCTTATTCAGATCGAAATAAAGTGGCTTTTGTAGGTTTATGTACATTTTACTCTTACTATTATCATATTGGCGTTAATCTCACGGTTGTGCTCGGTACATGCACATGATCCAGGATTTGGCATATCAGGTAATAACAGTGGAGCAAGACTGCCATCTGACCTCCGTGGCTCTGATAGCAGGTCTAACCTGACCAGATTGGATCATGATTACAAATTCAGTCGCCTGAATGTGCGGGTTTCATGACGATGTTTTCCATCACCGTAAGAACATCGGTTAGTATTCAACTATTGTTCAACTATAACTCCGAAAAGAGTCATTGGTACATGGCGGCACTGAGTTACGAACCAGGTACCTCTCGCTTGCGAGTCGGATCCTTTAATCACTAGGCCACCGACGCTACAGGACGTTTATTCTCTTACTCTAACTTAACTTCGAAAACTATATTGTGTCTCTTTTACACATTTTAGTAGTCGAATTTGCGATCAAAATTGAATTAAATAATTTTACCAGGCTATTTCATCTATGAAGAGTTTTGAAATGGAATATGGTTGATATTAATTATCTGCCTGGAAACAACCCATTCAATATGGCTATGAATATTGTCAGATTAAATGAAACAACGTTTATTGGATTAATCGTGGTTTCATTATTTACCATTTTATCCCGGCGTTTTTGCCATCGTCACGTCACGCAGAGTAAAAGGCAAAATATGTTAAAGGTTTTAATATTTATTGTGATATCCATCGAGTTGTAATGCCTACATCTCTATATTGTATAAAACAAAGTCGCTTTTCGCCTTCTGTCCCTCTATTGTACGCTTAGATCTTTTAAACAACGCAACGGTTTTAATGCGGTTTTCACTAACATTTAGATAATTTCTCCCGAAAGATTTATATGTAAAATACAAGCATATTGTAATAGAGCAGCCCAAGCAAAACTTGTGTGTAGCCCGGGCATGTCAATAGTTACTGTATACAACTGTGCAAAACGGAATGTAGCACACAAAATCTAAATAAATAAGTCAATTTATTTCGATTTCTCCATTCTAGAGCTATCTTTTGTCCTATCTAACATTAGTACTACTCGTTCCTATTCTCGCTAATAAATTAGGTTAGTGTAGCGTTAGGCACTCAGGTCCCTTCACAGGTCCCCTTGCGTTACAAGGAAAGCGGGCGTTATCCTCAAACTGAGATGATTTACATCCGTTATAAAGTAACAGGGTCGCATAGCGTTACGACGGGGAAAGAGGCGGTGGGGTCAGGGTCCTATTATTATCGCGCAAAAAATTTAAGGCCCGATAAAGTCTTCTTTATGAAAATTAAACTCCTCTTTCATATAAATGTATTAATGCACCCAGAGGAGGATTTCGATGTGAGCGCGAACGCGGCGAGAACTTTATTACAACGCATGACTATGCCTTTATTATCAAGTTTCTGTATTTCACAAAAAATTTCGTACACTACGGGGAACTCCCTTTAAAAAAAAGTCAGCTATGTCTTTTAAGAATAATAGGTATGTAGCTTCTTATACCTAAACGAAAGCATTTTAAAAATCAGATTAGTGATTATATTGCTAATTCCCCAGTTGGTGTCGCAGTTTTATGAATCACTAGTGGACCTACCCTATTTTTCTTTCTTATGAACCTTCTTCTTAAATCACTCTACCTATTGTTGCAAACCGCATTAAAATCCGTTCCGCAGTTTAAAAGATGTAGGCGTACATAGATACATATATAGGTAATACAGATACATAGATCCATATGGACAGATGGCGGGAAGTCATTTTGTTTTATACTATGTATAGATGGTATTGATATCTCATTGAATCTCTCAATTAACACGTCTTTACTTGCCACATGCGCTAATGAAATCATCATAGTTTAAAGTTATTAAAATGTCCCGTGTGGGCAATGTAGTGTCCGCCGAAAGAGAATAATTTTACAACAATTATGACTTTGGCTATGTTACCTTAGATCACGAAATAGTAGCCGTTTTCTGTAAACATGTTGAATGGCGCTCAGACGCTGTAATAAATAAAGGCCAGCATTTTGGTCACAAGTTGCCTCATTAACTAATTGCTACAATTAATTATAGATAAGTGCCAGAGTTCATTACTAGGTGTTGTTATTGATTTTTACTTGAAAGAGTGTTTACGTAGGTTAGCTTACCCACCAGTTTTCAGGTAAGGCGGCATTGGAAACTTAATCTGAGTAACGCTTGCCAAATGTATCATTACATTACATTTGGAGCAACTTATGAACTTGCGTTTCGTTTCAAGCAATATGCTTGCCTTAGTTGAATCTACAACTTGAAAAATAAAACTGCTTCAGAGTTGAAACTAAAATGTTGTCTTATTGATCCAGATTATTCGAAATTCTAAACCGAAATTCGATTTCAATCGGAGAATATCAACATTTCAATTCAGTTAGGTTTGGAATAAATTAGTATAGTAGAATATAGTAGAAGCATAATAGTTTGTAGTTCATCGATGGACGGTCCCCGAGCAACGAAGTGGCTTATCTAGTTTCAATTTACTTAGTAGAGTGTTGGGTTGTGACGTGATTGTCATATTATTCTCTGTATAATCAGCCGTTTTGATAACTCTGAATAAATGGCTAGATGTCCACCAATACCGGCAGGCCACACTTAGGTTTAAATTCGTTAGTTTTAAGGGGTTGAGAAATCTTTTTTGATTTAAATATAGGTAGCACTATTTGATTCAAAAGCTGCCCACGTTTGAGGTATGCGTCACTCCATTTCAGCTACTTGGTCTTCTAATCCGAGAGTGATCTTGTGGCCTAGGTAAATTTAGTGATCGACGACTTCTACAGGCAGTTAGATGCCTGTGGTATTCTGCAGACTTTATTCATAAATTACCTATAACTAATATAATGTAATCAAAAATAGAATTAATATCCCGGAACACCTAGCGCACTCGAGATGCGAAATTAATTAACAGTGATACTTTGATCATATTAAATTTGTATGTTCACTTGTTTTTGCCTCGGAGCGAGATTAGAAGGAATTGGCGCCGAATTAATTATTTGTTCAAATTTAATTTAGAGATCTAATTTTAATGAACGCTTTTGTTTACTTACGTCAAAGACTTTCGAAGAGATTCGTCCATGTTTTTGACATGTACAGACTGTTCCCTAACTTATGTCACTAGGCATGTTGGTGGTTTTGAATTCATCACAGATTGCTACAAATAGACAAATGATTATAGTTGTAATATTCACCAACATAGCCCAACGATTGCAAGCATAAGTGGCAGTGGGCAGGACATCTCGCAGAACAGATGACCGATGGGGCAGTAAAATTCTCGAGTGAGGACCACGTACCGGAAGACGTAGCGTGGGTAGGTTTCCTACAAGGTGGACTGGCGACCTGGTAAAGATCGCAGATACCAGCTGGATGCAGAAGGCATAGGACCGCTTTTTGTAGATATCTCTGGGGGAGGCCTATGCCCAGCAGTGGGCGTCTTCCGACTGATACGATGATAATGAAAATTAATTTTGTAGGTAACTTTGATGGCTCAATGGCGCTTCGACTGACTTTCAGTATATCTAAATAGAGATAGTCTACTACAATAATTAAATAATAGCTGATGGAACAGAAACTATACACTATGTTCTCTTATTTGTCAAATATAGGAGCGAAGCAATAATCCGTACTCGACCAAGACGTATAGTTATTAAAGATTGAGTAACTACGTATTAATGTACTACACTGGAATTTCTCGGCAAGCAATATTCGACTTTTATTCAATATAAACCTCTTAATATACACGTTATTGAACGTTCTCACATAAGAATAGGTATAATAATATATTCTAAGATGAAAAAGAGTATGTGGACCCAATTTTTTGGGTTATGAAGCACAAACTGCGAAGCCCTGGCTTATCTCGTCAGTACCCGCGACCTTTGTAAGCGAGCCTGTTACTCGATCCCAGGAAAATCATATAGAACCGTCTAGACGTCTGGTTTCTGATTTATGGATAGTCATATTCAGGGAAAATGGAAACGAGCACTATAACGTAAAAGCGTGTTTTGTTATGGAGACATTTTGGCGTTTACTGGAAAGTGAACTAACCAATGGCGTTTCATTCTCTTCCCGTGGCAATTTCGAAAAGTCCCTTGTTAGGTATTAAGGTAGGTGTTTTAATAAACCAGTATTCAGTGGGTCGCCAAGCCAGCGCAGTAAGTAAGTAACCAGTATTTAAAATCGCAAAACATTGCCGTTTTATTAGATTAGGACGTCGATGCCGGTATCTGGATCGGTGACCTTGTCATGGTTTGAGACTTTAGCACTGTAATTCGCCATTCGTTAGGTATTCGTAATACCGTTGGCGAAGCAATGTTGACCAAGGTTTTCCGCTAGGAGCCCCTGAGACAGTTGAACAATCTCGGGAGCCGGTGTTCACAACGTGCCTTGTGGCATTATAGCTCCCAAGTGGATGGCAGGTGGAAAACTAGTTTAACACAGCTTATTTCATTAGAACTTTATAGCATACTTTGAATGAGTGATTATCTTGTCTGACACAATTTCTTTATGAGTGCAGCGTGCAGCACAGTATGTTAGAACAATCATATTTGTCCCCACAAAGCTGTAGCGCGAACCTTTAATTCAATCCACTTAAAGTCTCCATGGCAGCGCATCCCCAATCAAACTGAACACACGTCGCAAATACGTTCCCACTTATCATTTTAATTACTTAGAGGGTGAAGGGTATGGCAGGAGGGCGCGGGGAGGGCCCAATACATCACCGTCCGCGGACTACCCACGTTTGTAATCTGTATTATTCATACTGCACAAGAGCCTGCCCATTCCAGTGTTGGATTGCCCACTTCTGTTTACATCAGCCTGTTATTGCCTATCATTTTAGCTGAGCCGGTGAGGTTGCGCCCTGAAACGGTTTCATCAAAAGGAGTATGTTGGGTGCCTACGTCGATGTATTGACTGGAAGTTAAACACTTCAGTGTGTGTGTTGAGATTTTTTTTGTTGCCTAAAGACTACTAGACCCAGAAATGGGTGGTAGACCTCTATTTTGTTTCAACACTTCTCCAACCTGACTGCCAAACGTGGAGATTATGGCAAATCGTTATTGCATTTATGAGCTTGTTAAAATTTAAGTCGATCCGTCCAGTACTCATGGCTGAGGGTTGATATTGGTTGTCAGCTAATCAGTCAGTCACCTTCTCTTTTTAAGCCCCGATGAAACATTTTGATTACACTACCGAATAGTGTACAAAATTAGTAAGCTGAAGTGGTGATTTAGTAAACAATTCGGCAAGCCTGATGATAGTATAGATGAAATGTGCAAATACATTTTTCTTGAAACTGCCGGAACCGATTTTGATGTCGTGCGGCGAAAGATTATCTCTACATAATATTATTATAAAGCAACTGGTGGACCCTACTACCCTTGGACTACCTACCCTTTTTTTTGCTTATAAACCTCACTCCCTCAGACCTCTTTAATTACTTTACCTATTGTTGACAACCGCAGTAAAATCCGTTGCGTAGTTTAAAAGATTAGATAGATATATAGGGACAGCGGCGGGAAGCGACTTTGTTTTATACTATGTCTGTCAGTTCGCAATAAACTAAAAACAACTAAACGGATTTTCATGCGTTTTTCACCAGTAGAGTTAAGTGTAGGCGTGAATTTATTAAGATGCCATATGTCTTCTTTAAGATAAAATTTTTATTATATTCATTGGGAATAGAACGGGGAAAACGGAGGGAATTAAATAGGAGCTTGTAAAAAATATTGAATAATTTTGTAATAAATTTCGTATAGACAAACCTGCTACGAACTGGCAAAATATTCAATTACTGTACTTTAATATTCAAATATGTTTCATGTATTTTGTAATGTAAGATGTATGTATTAATATTGTATTTGTAATATTTCACTTTTGTATGAAATTTATAGCCTTACATTATTATGTTTCGCAGCTGCATTCTCTGCGATTTAACATAGTGTAGATGTGCCCCTATGCATCAGCCTTGCACGGTTAGTTTAGATAGGTTTGGTAGTTTTGTAGGATTTTTTTTTTTTTTTGTAATAGCAACACTGTACCGGTCATTCCCCTGGTTTGTGCGCTCGATTCGGATCGTCATTCTGTGTTTCCGTGCTCAAGCCTTCGCACGTCCCTTAAACTACGAAACTGCTGCAATGGAGAACAGACTAAGAAACCAGTCCACCGAAGCACCGCCTGCAAAGAAGACACGACGACGTATACTGTATTCATCTTCCGAAGACGAGATCGCCGAGGCCTCACCTGCTGCGTCACCACGCAGTACGGTACCGTCGCGAGTGCGACAAATCTCACCACCACGTGGCACGCCCACGCGGCATGTCACTTCGTCGCGAGGTCGACATATATCACCACCACGTGGCACGCCCACGCGTCATGTCACTTCGTCGCGAGGTCGACATATATCACGCAGACGTTCACCACCGCCAATGCGTCCAATAATTCCACATGCTGTGAGATGCAGGCGATTGGCGGTGGTCGATGATGATCCGCCAGTGCTCACCATCCATCTGGATGCTTCACCAGCCGCACCGCCATCGCGGGCTGCCTCGCCAAACACCTCCGGTACGTCAGTCGAAATGAACTCGAACTAGATGAGGAGATCTTACAGTTGCTGGGCGATGCTCCTAAAGTCGACACCTCACGGGTCCACCTATCCATAAAGATGTCGCGGGTCGCTGGCAGGAAATCCTTACTAAGGGGTTGCCGAAAGACATAAAAGCAAAACTTTTAGAAGAATATGCGATTCCTAGCAACTGCGATCTTCTACAGGCTCCTGCTCTCAACCTGGAAGCGAAAGCTGCCCTAACAGAGGTACTGGTTCGTCGTGATTCCTCACTGATGCGCAAACAAAAGCAACTTGGTATTGCTATTGCTGCGTTAGCCAAGTGCATGCAATTAGTGATTTCTAATGAAACTTCCAAGAATTCGCTTATTAAACCATTAAGCGATGCATGTCGCATTTTGTGCGATAACCACCACTTAGAAACCAAAACGCGACGCAGTTTGGTTTTGCCCACCATCAATACTTCGCTCAAGGATACACTTATGGAAGCGCCGAGAGATGGAAAACTATTATTCGGAGAAAATGTGGGCCAGAAACTCAAAAATGCGAAAAACATACAAAGGTCTGGAGAAGTGTTGCGACAGCCCCAAAAGTTCTCGAAAAGTAACTTTGCTATGAAACAAAATAAGAATCGTGAAAATTTCAAGCCGGTCCACCGCAAAACCGACAACAAGATGAGCAACGTCGACGTCGGCGATGCCAGAGCAACGAGAGCAACGAGAGCACCGCATCGGCAGCCGCGCAACAGCGTGGGGCAGCGGCCGTACCGCTCCCCGCCTTTCCAGACTTTCCGCAAGACCTACCGGAGATAGATCAGGTACCGTACGCTGGCAGACTCCAACATTTTCATCACAAATGGACAGAAATCACTAACGACCCTATTATTTTGTCCTGGTTAACTGGTTACAAAATACCGTGCACTGCACCACCATATCGTACCGATAACCCTAGTGTCCATTCAAAATCATTTCAAGAACATAAAGATTTCTCGGATTGTATAAAATCACTGCTAAAGATAAACGCTATTTCTGCATGGAATCATGCACCAGGAGAATTTTTATCCACCGTGTTTAAATAAGTTCATCAATACAAAGCATTTTAAGATGGAGGACTACCGTACAGCGGCAAAACTCATTACTAAAAACTGTTATATGGCATCTGTAGACCTCAAAGATGCTTACTTTTTAATCCCTGTACATAGTTCCTATAAAAAATATTTGAGGTTCAAATATAATGACACTCTCTATGAATTTAATTGTCTGCCGTTTGGTTTATGCACTGCACCGTATGTTTTTACTAAAATACTTAAACCAGTTGTAGAACTTTTAAGATCCAACCATTTAATCTCAGTTGTATATTTGGACGACATTCTTTGTGTAGGCCGGGATCGCTCTGAATGCATTAATAACATAAATATGACTAAGTCCTTGCTAGAAAGTATGGGCTTCATAATAAATGTAGAAAAAAGTTGTCTGTTTCCTAGAAAAACGTGTAAGTACTTAGGCTTTGTGTTTGATTCCAAAAATAAGTTGATGGAGCTACCCGACAAAAAGAAAATTAAAATCAAAGAAAAAGTTAAACTATTTCTTCAAACACGCAAATGTAAATTACGTGAATTCGCTAAATGTTTGGGTCTTCTAATATCTGCATGCCCAGCGATCCAGTATTCCTGGCTTTATACCAAAAAATTCGAACGTTTTAAATATAATTGTTTACTAAATAATCCCAGTTATGAGCAATTTATCAACTTATCCGACAATTTAAATGATGACATGATATGGTGGTTAGAAAATATTGATAATGGCTATACTTCCCTAGGTTCCAGTACTTACGATTTGGAAATATATTCCGATAGCTCGTTATCAGGATGGGGTGCCCATTGCGATATTCAACAAAGTTGTGGGTATTGGAAAGAGGAGGAAAGACTGCTACATATAAATGAACTTGAGTTAAAAGCAGCTTTCCTCGCCCTTAAATGCTTGCCAAACATTTATATAATATCAAGATTCTTCTGAGAATCGATAATGTTACAGCCATATCCTGCATAAACAGAATGGGCAGCATCCAATACAAACACCTTAACTCCATATCAAATCAAATGTGGAAATGGTGTGAAAGCCGTAAAATTACAGTATTCGCGTCTTACATAAATACTAAATCGAATTGTGAAGCCGATTCACTTTCGCGTAACAAGTTTCAGGACACTGAGTGGGAGTTAAATCATGATGCATTCGCTGAAATAACTCGCCGCTTTGGTGTACCTGACATCGATTTATTCGCCAGCCGCTGTAATGCCAAATGTCCCGTTTATGTAACGTGGAAGAATGATCCCGACGCTATAGTAGTCGACGTCTTCACAATCCCATGGAATGACAAGTACTTTAACGCTTTCCCACCATTTTCGCTCCTCGTAAAAACAATGCAAAAAATCATAAACGATAAGGCAGAAGGAATCACCACAATCTTTACAAGACCCTGAAATTGGTAGCCGTGAAGCTTTCCGGCAGGTTTTACTATAACAAAACTCTTTATCGACAAGAGCTATTGAAATCACTTTAGCTTCATTATCTAATTCCACTTATAAACAATATGATGGTTGTGTCAAAAATTGGATAAATTATTGTAATACAAATGGATATGACTATTTGTCAACTTCGGTCCCCATTATAATTAATTTTCTATCTGAGGTATTCGATAAAAGTGCTAAGTATGGGACATTAAATTAATATAAGTCTGCCTTGTCGCTTATATTAGGTGATAAATTAAATGATAATCGAATTAAACGTTTCATGAAAGGGATTTTCAAGTTGAGACCTACCAATCCTAAGTATAGTTTAACCTGGGATCCAAATATTGTTTTAACTTATCTATCTCGTAAATGGCCAAATGCCGATCTGAACTTAGAATCTCTTTCAAAAAAGACATTAACTTTGTTGGCTCTAGTGACTGCGCATCGTGTACAAACTTTTTCACTTATTAAAGTAATTAACATCAAAATACAACCTCCACATGACATTCTTATTAAAATACCAGATTTAATAAAAACATCTACTCCACAGTCATTGCAACCAGTGCTAAGGTTGCCTTATTTTGATGAGCGTCCAGATATTTGTCCTGCTAGGTGGTAAGAGGCATATGTAATCAAAACCCAAACACTTCGTACTCATAATAATTTATTTATTAGCATAAAAGATCCACATTCCAAAGTTACCGCACAAACACTTAGTCACTGGATTAAGCTAGTAGAATAGACACCTCCATCTTCACAGCACACAGTACCCGGCACGCAGCCACATCCACCGCCAGCAAACTTGGAGTCAGTATAGACGTAATCCGCAAAACAGCAGGCTGGACTGATTCCTCCTCTGTGTTTGCCAGATTTTATAATGGAGAAATTGTAACTAATCCAAATCAATTTGCAAGATCCATTTTATCCTCAAATATTTAGGTATATTTGTATTCCAACGGGAAAAAACAATTAATTGATTAATTATTGTTAAAATGTAGGTACATTTGCCTACGTAATTATTGTAATCATACAAAGATAATAAAAATGTAACAATTCACCGATTCTTGTAATAATACAAGGTATCACATTTTATTTTACTCTAAACATCCTACACTATGTTAAATCGCAGAGAATGAAGCTGCGAAACATAATTGAAAATCAAACGAACTTGTGAAGTTCGATGACAATTATGTGAGCAGCTTCATTCGACGCGATTTACGCACACCCTCTTTATAAACTTTGAAAAATCATGAATAGTAATAATACCCACTTTCTATTAAATCGACAATCGAAAGTAAATCAAAATGAATATACCCCCCCTAGTAACAACAAAATAAAATGCGATATGTAAATATTGTTTACACTTTAAACGAAATGACGATCCGAATCGAGCGCACAAACCAGGGGAATGACCGGTACAGTGTTGCTATTACAAAAAAAAAAAAAAAAACCTACAAAACTACCAAACCTATCTAAACTAACCGTGCAAGGCTGATCCATAAGGGCACATCTACACTATGTTCAATCGCGTCGAATGAAGCTGCTCTCATAATTGTCATCGAACTTCACAAGTTCGTTTGATTTTCAATTATTTATTATTTTCTATATTATTTGTAAACCTAAGTTATATTCTATTTAATTTATTACAGACTCCGTTAAAGCTTGCAGAATTTAAATATTCCAAGAACAGAAATACTATGAAGACAAAGTACTCGTAAGTATAACATTTATAATATCTAATATTTATTAATGTTAATAATTTTCTATCAATAGACTCATAAAGTCAAGAAATTTCAAATGAAAGTAAAGATTTAATATAAGAAGATTACTGACTCAATCCAGCTCAGCGTAATATCGTTAATTATGAAGAAGTCATGCACTATTCTGCTCTCCCTTGAATTTTCAATTTAGTGTCAGAGGGGATACCAATCTGTTGAGGAATGATAATTATAACCCACTTACCAGCTAGCTATGACACCGTAAGATACCACATATTATATTATTTGTTGGCCGAGTGAAGCTATGGTTTGGAAACTGAATTATTACAGATTCTTTACTTTTTGAATAACTACATTTGACTTCTCTTGTTATATGTAGATCTTAATTCGAAGGGCTAAACGTTATCCAAGTCAATTCCGGCTTCAACCAGTATCCAGCTTTCTTCCTCTTCCACTTCGCTAGATCTTCGGCATCGTCACGGTATAAGCTGTTGGTCTCGTATCCGACTCAGCGATGCTAATGCTTCTTGGAATCCCCGCGGAACAAATCTTGATAGCAGCAGGTTTACGCACTTATTTCCAACGTAACCATGTAGTACATGAACAAACCTGCTCAGGCGAGCCTCTTCAATCTTAGCCGCGATATTTCTCATTCGTAACTACTCGCTAGATGGTGCCAAATATTTATTTTACATTTTAAACGTTATGTTTATATTAATAAACATTTTATTTTGATGTTTAGTATAAGTTGGCTGCATAATATCACTGGCACAATCATACAGATTTTAAAAAGTAGTACCAACATTATATGGCGCCATCTATTGATGCTTTTTGAAACCAACTGACAGTACCTACTACGACGCAGACACAGCCTCAGTGACAGAAATAGATAAGGCCCCTAACTTACTCGTCAGCCTTGACAAGTTCCTGGCAGGTACTGATCAACTTATTCACTCATCTACAATTCAAAGGACGGGTCGCAACTGACCCCATAACAATAACCCTTTCCTGCCGACGATCAGTCACCGGGCCCATCCATCAACTGGGGTCGGGTGCACCCAACTCTTGTAACATCGACCTTTTCGAGCACCTCTCAGTGAGTGGGCCTGAAAGATACCTTATTTTCTTTGGCTGTATTTTCACAATGATACGTACTCCAAGATTTACGTGCCGCTATGTGGATTTCAGGTGGATTTTTCTTTGATAGCAGATTTTTGAAGTCAATATCTTAAACATCAGTCTTAAAATGACAAAATGGTTAAACGGTTGCTTACCAAATGGCGCATCGATTAAAGCCGGCCAATTTTAGATTATTATGCTTTTCCTGATAAATTATACATGCAGACAAGGCCTGATTTACGAGCAAATCCCGAATAGGTACAAATTCGGAATCACCGGATGATACGATAAAATAATTATACTTAGAAGCTAATTGCGTGCCTATATTACCTATTCACACATGTATATCACTATAAAGGTTTTGTAGTTTCGCAGTTTTCACATGCGGTTAGTAAACAACGCGGATAAGCAAAAACATAGCGGAAAGTTATCGTGGGACTAGCTTCGCTTGCGATAAATTGGTTTTCGGGACAATTTTCGCGCTAGTTTGTATTATGTATGACCCTAAAATATGTCCTGTGCCAGGCGAAACAATTCTTCAACGACGGCAACGCCTCTCCATTCCCTGATGTTACGAAGCCACGATTTCTTTCTTCGTCCAGCGCGACATCTCCCCTCGATTTTTCCCATCATAATCAATTGGAGAAGCTGGTACCTTTCGTGACGCAATATTATGTATAGAAAGCAGGATATCGACCTACATTAAATCAGTATAAAATGAGCTAACGTTGAAATACGTGTCTTTAGAGGCGCTAGTTCTTCTAATACTGGTTTTGGGTAGGTCGACTGTTGACTGTACGTCAATCTCCGACTCTTGGAAACGGCCATTAGGTTAATTCATTAAGTAAGTAAGTGCAAGGAAGTAACCGAGCAAGAACGAGTACGACTCAGCTATGAGGGATCCGAACTAATAAATAAGTATAAAACATTTCATCAAACCGGTATGTGTTTTGGTTATTCCATGCTTTTATTTGCGGCTTCGCACGCCAGTTGGAACAACAAAATTATGATGTGCTTTTTTTCCTGACTGATACATCAACGTGAATTTCGGTTTCAGATTTTGGAATAAAATACAAGACTAGATTAAAGTATCACGTAGACTTGTTGAGAGAAAAATGTTGTTTATTCAATAGAATCAAGTTTTTTTTTAAACTACTAAGGTGGCAAACAAGCGTTCGGCCTCCCTGATGGTAAGTAGTTACCGTGGCGAACGGAAGTTAGAAATATCAATGGTATAGCTAACGTATTGGCGACCCCATAAATAAAACATTACTTTGGAAGCACATAGGTGAGGCTCTTCCACTGCCAAAGCCACGGGTTTCTTTCAGCCCATGGAGCACTGGAAACAGCCTATGCGGTATTCTGTAAGGTAGAGCTACTCCCCAGTCGCGGGGCTCCCATTTGAACGAGGTGACCCACCATGACCTACACCTTTTCATTTTCTTAACTACAATTGCAAATACTTCATAAATGTCTACTTGTTGTCATGCCTACAAATGCCAACTGTACTGAATTGGATGGGAACGTAGCAAAGTAGAAAGGCGACAAAGCAGAAGTGTACACTGCCACAAATTTATCTGACCTGGTGGCAAGAACTGGAACTACGTGTCGCTATTTTGAACTGTCATTTGTTGTCAAGTAAATTGAACAACAGCGACGCAGTTACAGGGTCAGATAAGTTTGTGGCAATGTAACCCTCCGCGAACCGCGCGGCCCTCAGTGAACCTGTCAACCTCGCGCCATCCATCATGGCGGCAGGCCACGTCCACTTCATTTATCGCACTGACCTCTTTATTCGAATTCAAAGGAATTCACAAAGCAATATTTCCGCGGCCGACAATTGTGGAAATAGAAGGTTTTGATTCAACTTTCCTTCTCTTTGATTTCTTTATTTCAAATGTGTGTTTTTTTTCTAATAATAATAAAAGTAGGTATGTACGTATTATTTATTGTACCTCGCATGAATCGTAGACTACGTAGACTATGCGGTGTCCGGCAGAGTAGATTGAAGGTAGCGCCAAGGTGTTGAACGGGTGTATACATACTATAGAGGTAGACCAACTACCGTAGAACAGAAAGTATTTCTACTTTCGAGTATTTTTGACAATACTATCTTTAACTCGCTTGTGAAATTATGGCAAGTACTTCCTCTAAATATGTAGAAGTAATTTAAACCAGTCCTTGTCAGTTTGTAATGTTTAAGATACAAATAAATAGCAATAACACGCGACACTTGGAATATGAATGATCTAAAATACAAATCAGACCGGAAAATCTGTAAATGTAATCACGTAAGTATTAGAAACTTTACATAATAACTTCATCCGATATTTGAATATTAATAAAATCCAACATATATGTCGCACATAAAATTCCCTAACTTTGTTACCATATAAAATTGTATTCCCTCGCTAAACTTGTTCAATTTGGAAAGTTTGTCGTTCACAAATCACTGGCGATAAACTCTAAACTCACGTACTCAATACTTAACCGGGTGGAGATCGGGCGCATTCATCACCCGGGTAGCGGGGTCAACGGGAGCCCGGGCATCATTTATAGCCGGATGAACGATCTGCTCATACCCCATATGGCACAATTGGGTACACGTGTTGTACACATGTTTTACTGGTTGTTTACGACGGTTCAGCTGACTGTTTTCTGTGTATTAATGGGGATTGTAACACGATTTAACACACATTTAAAAGCGATCTCTTTGTATTATGTATCTATTTATGAATACCTAAGTATATTGTATCGTCCTGATGCCTGTTGTGTATGTATGTATGTATGTATTGTAACTTTTCAGTCACCCTAATACGTATTTATCTGTATAAATACATACATACACCTATGAAGAGTAGACATAATAAACATCATTTCACATATTGTGATTTGGCCGTAAGCGAGTGATCGTCTAGTTAACGATTTAAATTTTCGGACCCATTACGTTGTGTATAAATTTTGAAAAAGTCACAAGGAATATGTAAGTTTATGGCAATACTCTTTAAATCAACCGCATGAATATTCGGAAATATTCACAAATGAATAAGATTCAGTTCACATAAATAAAAATAAAATAAAATATCAAAATCCGCATAAATGAAACATAAATCCGCGTAAATAAGTTGATTAAAATGTAATCCACGCAAAAAAAGAGACAATTCTTTTTTTACTTTATTTAATTCGCGCGCGTTTGTTGTGTGAACGACTCAGACCAGGTTTCGATCCAAACTCGAGATTCATGTCCATAGGCAAATGTCATTAAAGCTTTAAAAGCACAAAGGTACTTAAACGGAACATGGGTCCTAATCGTACCAGAATTCTGCGGCAAACCTAGACGTAGACTTAGTTAGAGCGCCTAGGCCATCGAAGACAAATTCTTCGTGTAGTAGTAGAGTGTATTCGATGTCACATCCGAACCTGTGTCCCAGGTTAGTTTCTAAGTTTTATGTTCAGTGAGGGTGAGTACTGATGATATGTAATTTGGTAATCTTTTTCTTTTAAATTTGTGTTTTAATCAACTTTCACACTTACATTGAAATCTCTAAGAGCCCTACTAAATACTCTAAATTACCACAAAAGTAATGAGAATGTAATTTACTCTTTCGAAACTTAGAAACAAAGACAAATCCAAACAAACCAAATCACTGACACTACGGAAATAAAGAAATAGATAGAGAAACGAAAGAAATGTCACAAGCTGAAAATAACACAAAATAATAAAGCACAAATTAATTTAACAAACCACACGCGAGTTGTAATGAATTTTCCCGTGGAAATTTGCAAAACCTGGGGTTTGAAACGGAAATGAATAAAATGATGTTCACGCGACGCGCCCCAGGGGTTAGCTGTCTCGTTTCTACTACCCTGGCCACCTTGCTTTGATTCCTTATCTTCAAAATTCCCACAGTCCAATATTTTAAACAAACAAAAAATGAAATATTTCAAATTTTATGAGGTCTAAGCGACTGCTCTTATAACGTTCGCAAATCCATAAATTTTACAAACTGTTCCTGATAAACCGAAAATAGTTAAATGTTACAACAACTAGGGATGTATTACACGCGACGTTTTATTTATTCAACGAGTCGATTAAATTTAAAAAACGCAAAGAAAAATACGCAAGCAAATGAATTCGATGTGGAATTACTTTAGACCAAAAGTTATAGTGTAGGGAAGTATGAGTAACCAATATAATGACATTTTAGGTACTATAAACTCGACATATTGTTAAATTAGACCGAGTATAGATTAATACCGTGGTTTAATTTCCATGAAGCAATTAAATTTGAGTTATCAAACAAGTAGATTAAAATTAAGTTCTAGACTCGTTTAATATTTAGGTGTACTTTAATTCCTTTATTTATTTTGATATTTCGTTGAAACGTATTTGTATATTTACATCACTATCACTTGTGGGATTTTTTCATGGGTCCCATAACTTAACGCCAAACATTTAAAATATTCTCGATATTTTGCCTGTCGTTCAACTAATCAATAGCGTAAATTTATTACGTGCTTTTGAAGTAAAAATGTTATGCTTAACGTCAAATAAATTGTTATAGTTTATTACAAAACCAAGTTTTGGTTAAGTATTTGAAAGCATTTATTAAAAGAAATCATGATAAGCAAACTATATTTTAACTACACACTGCTCTGTGTATGATATGCCTATTCATTTCTAAGTCTATCAACTATAAACATACGATATATAAATAAATTGTACGGTGACGAGCTCTTGGTACATAGTGATCGTTACAGTATGTAATCTCTTTATTGCATCGATGTGTCGTCTCTTTATTGTGTCGTCTATATGTACGACGTTTCTCTATGTATTTTACTGTGTTCAATAAACTGTTAAATAAAATAATAATAAATATATTTTCATTATTTCACGACTTGGATATTCTATTATGTTTATGATCCGCTCAACACAATACCTATATATCTAACACTAGTGACCCGGCGCGACTTCGTTCGCATACACCTACTTTACCTCTACCTACCCTTTTTTCTTGCTTATAAACCTTCCTCTTGTTCCGTTGAAAACTGAATTACAATCTGTTGAAAATTTAAAAGATCTAAGCGCACATAGATACACGTCGGGAAGCGACTTTGTTTTGTATTGTGTTTTTGTTGTTTTCTCTCTTATTCTCTGCGTAAAAAGACGGGCAAAATACCTATTGTTACTCATAAGAGATCGTTTGATCAGAGGAAATATTGCGATGGATGTGCTACGTTACGCGACTACACGTGGCAGCCTTGGCGTGAAGGACATCGCAGATAAGATTAAAGAGGCTCGCCTGCGGTGGTGTGATTAGGTGGTACGTAAGCCCCAATCTACGTAGGAAATAGGTGCCTATACCTGCCGATATCAGATGATCCCAAGAAACGATGGATTGACATCGCTGAGATGGATGCGAGATCCAAAGGTTTACGACGTGAGGATGCCGAAAACCACGCCAAGTGGAAAAGAAACAGCAGGTAAGCGGTTTCTGGCAGAAGTCGGCTGGACCGCTGGGATGATGATGATGAACTGACACGCCTACAGAGTCAAAGTCGTGGTAATAGAGCCAATTTGTGATACCAAAAATGTCATGTATTGTGTACATGTAGAGTAGGCAGATACAATCAAGTAAGTGTAATGGAATACAATAAAATACAGAAACTTATTATTGCGCACCAAAGTATCTATAAATACAACATAAATAACATGTTATAAAGCCTGTTTTATCACTTAAGTTATATTTTCTAGACAAGGACGTATATTGATGAGCATTTTATCAATATTTGATCTTTGATCGTCTTAAACAAAAGACCCTTACAATTTCTAGTATAAACAACTCCGTTTTATCTGTTGTTTGCTTTTGAGGACATACAATAAAAGAAAAAGTACTGCCAAATTTTTCTTTCATTGTTACCCGAACAAAAACCTTTCTTCAAGGTATAGGATACTGAAATAAAACTTTACAATAAAGATTGAACAATGTAGGTTACTTATAATTTTATTGTAATAATAAGGTCCACTTTTGTCTGCATCATTATTTGTCATGTTCTCGTCCAACGTAGCTTTTCCCTTGTTGGGTACGAATAGGTTAATTCATTAGCATGATAACACAACCTCATACTGGCTGCCCGAGTAACTGTGACCCATAACATGTTATTATGCATAGCCATGCCGCCCAACGAGAGGTCAAGACCGCATAAGAAAGGGTTGACTCCAACTCCTTTCGCTTTTGTTGAAACAAAGGCTATTTGCGTCACATAAAACGTTAGGGGTTATGATGTGCGCCGTATATTTCTTTGTGGGAAGGTAAACCCTTTATAAATAAGGGAGGTTACCGACTTGATGGTAAGATACTTTTTATCTAAAAGAATTTTTTATTTAACAAAATGGGTTCAGTAACCGCACCAGAATTTATATATCCACCCCCGACGAAATAACCCAACCGACAGAAACAATCGGATCCCAGATCAAATTTACATACCTATATAATCATCATCATCATCATCATATCAGCCAGAAGACGCCCACTGCTGGGCATAGGCCTCCCCCAGAGATCTCCGCAAAGGCCGGTCCTGTGCTTTTCGCATCCAGCTGGTACCTGCGATCCTTACCAGGTCGTCAGTCCACCTTGTGGAAGGCCTACCCACGCTGCGTCTTCCGTCTACCTATATAAACAGATAAACAAATAGACAGACAGATCACACGCCAAACTTTTAATGTCCCTCTTTTTCGTCGGGGTTTAAAAACAGGGGTGTTATTAGTTTGGCATGTGTGTTTGTGTATCTTTTTTTTTTTTAATATTAAACAAGACAGGCATTTGACCGCCATCTCACCTGTTGGTAAGTGACGATGCGGCCGAAGATGGAGCATGGATATGATCCCTATGCCTGAAATCCAAGATTGCCAAAAAAAAATTCAAAACCTACAATGTGGGGTATCAAATAAAAGACTTTTTGAGACTTTTTTACAAATATATAATATACTATCTGTGTGTGTCGCAATTTTCTATATGTAAAAGAAAGTTTAATTGCGATGGTTCCTAGGTTTGTTTCATTAAAATCAGTGCAGTGGTTTAGAACATATTTGAGTATATTAAAAGTTGATCGGCTAAACGAATTTTTCTGTCGGTTACATTATATATTAAAAAAGCTTTATTGTATAAAGGTATACAATAAGCAGACTTAAAAAGGCTCAAAATCCCCAAACAGATTTCCCAAACAGTTTACGTTTCAGAATTCTCAAATAGTTTAGTGTAGGTAACTATGAAGCGGATAGCTTTACGATGCTGGTGCAGACAGTTAGTTTTGCGCAAAGTAAATAAGTACACCACCAAAGTTTGCTGCCCGATTGTACGTTTGCACGGATTCAGTTGACATGTCCGGCTAAAGTTCGCCTGTGTTCGCCTGTGTACGTACAGGTTGGCGTTCCAATGGCGACGCTTTGTGCGATTTTGTGTTGCACATACATTACACCCGTATTCAGAGATGTTACTATGGCGTATCACAGCACGAGCGAACGTACAGGGTTCCTACTGATAATGCTTGAGCAGTGGTCGGCATTATGAGTTTGACAGAAAAAAATCTAATAATCCCCGACCAAGTTTACATACTCAATTAAAGTGGCTTTCAAACTGAGAAAACCGAATCCAAATCGGTCTATTCGTTCGGGAGCTATGATGTCAGACAGATACAGAGATAGACAAATAGACAGACAGACAGTCGGGGGTTAAAAATGAACGAAATTGACCAATTATTAAAGAGCCTTATCGCAGTGCTTTCATTTAGCAGACGAGCACAGTGAGAACGCATACTGAAACTACTTAGACAAGTATAGTTTGTTGAGAATAGTTCCTTATTCGCCGGATTAAATGTATCATTTGTTATACGAATAAAATAAAATTAGGGGCCCCCAACGCGCTATTCACAACAATACAACACAATACAAAATACGTTTATTTCTCTCAAACAGGCAATAATACCTATATAATATTATAAGTTTAGTATAAACAGCATAAATCCTTATTGAGAGCTGGAGTCTGTGCTAAGTTAAATAAAAATGTGTTATGACCTCCAGGCTCCCAACTTCCTGCATTTTTGTAACAAAAATTGCGTAGGTACTTACATTCTATGATTGTGCCTATAGGCACTTAAAATCATTATGACAACACAAATCTATATTGTGTGCATGTGTGTGTATTGTAACACTAAGTAGTTAAACTAGTACAAGGAGACTAATGTTTTCGAGGCCAAAAATCAAGAGTCTCCTTAGTCAGGAAATTGGGCAGCAGCATTTTCCATTATTATATTTAAACACTGCGATCTCCAACCCGCCTGCCAAGCGTGGAGATTATGGCAATAACCTCCCCTTTCGTGGGAGAGGCCCAAAGTCCTGCAGTGGACTGTTACGGGCTGCGATGATGAACTCGTTAATTGAAGTTATATTCGTGAAAGTATACTGAAGAATGCTATAAAATACAAAAGACACCTTACATCTAATTCAAATGGAACCCATTTGAATTCCTGCCTAGCCAGTGCTATGTGTGCTCATAGAGACAGGCTAAAGACCAACGTCCTGCTTGCTCCGAACTATCTAAGCATACCGACCTTCTTCCTACATGTTTCAACCTGCTTAACTGATTAAAGCCCCGGCTGCCCTATGGGAGCAGCAACCTCACCCGGAAGCCTACTTAAACTAAAGCCCTTCTAGATATGAGGCCTTCGAACGCCTACCTGTCTTGGGATCCGTCCTAACCTAGGGCCTGCCCGAGCACACATGCTACAGTATGTGTATGCGTGTGTGCGCGCGTTTCAAGTGATAGTTATAATTATTGTCGGTTTTATCGACAACGTCTACACCTAAATACTAGCAACATCGGCTTATGTGTTACTAGTAATTTGTCAGAGTAGATGTAATCGTCTAGAAACTCGGCCGCGTAACTTCGGGTCGTGTATCCCTATGTCCATATTACATGCGCAGATCTTGGAGAGCATTTGTCCTAATCCAAATCTCTTTTAAGCTTGTCCTATAAGAAATATATTTATGTACTATACGCAATTCTCGTTGTCCTGGCTTAAATTAAAATCCTTTTCTCGTTGTTTGTTTCTATTTCTGCCGCCTAAATCGGGGTTCCTTCGATTAATGGGGTAACATTGGTTTTATCATGATGTTTTTACTCACCGTGAGACCACCGGTTAGCATTTAACTAATGTACACTCGGCCATCAACGCTCCCTGTTTTTTATTAATCAAGACTTCTTTTTTAACTCTTTTCGTTGGCACCGAGGAGGATATAGGCCAACTTCAATCTACACTAAAATTATAAAGGGAAAAGATTAGTATTTTTCTTTGTAATAAATATACTCAAAAACTACTTGACCGATTTCAAAAATTAATACAGGATAACATAGTTTATTGTTTTTAGTAATCCAAACTGCGCACGGGTGAAAACCGCTGAGAACGGCTAGGTTTATTAAGAAACGATTTCGTAATAAAAAAGTTCCTTCCATAGCTTTTCACTACATAAAAAAATTATCATCATCATTGGTCTTAAACATTTATTAAAGATGAATTAAACAACGTCACTGTAAATGGTACGGCACTTTGTCTGTTGGCTGTAGAGGCCAACACGGGAAAGTCAGATTCAACCAGCTTATAAATGCCACTATGTTGGGGCAAATCCCTCCTTCTCACATAAAATGAGACATATCTCTAACCTTCAAGAAAAATTTAAAACAAAGTCCTTCGCTTAGTAGATGCTTGTGGCCGAAATACGTCCCATTTACTTTGATATAAAGGAAAAAGCATGGTATTTAGCAATGTGCCAGGCGAAAGAACATCCTATTCGAGGCGTTTTTTATCCAGTTACTCCATTACCACGCAACTTCTGCCTGTAAATAATTAAATCCTCGTCTGAACCCGCTCGAGCTCTCCACAGCATCCACTCCGTTGAAAACACTGAGGAAATGTAATTAAGATACACTTCCCTCCCTTTATTGCTCAAACTCATTTCCTTGCAAAGAACCCCGACGGATGTTCAGGATACATTTATTCTGTGAAATTTCTTACGTTGATTCTTCCCGGAAAAGTGGAACTATTAATACACCGATACACGTACATTTTTCCTTACTTGGCATTAGTATTAAACAAACATCTCTCGATCACAAATCACGACATTTCGAAAGATTAACTCAATTTTAACCACCATAATAAGTCGTTATTAGTTTATTTATATTAGTTCATACACATACGCATTAATTTCCCTAAAACTGCTAACATTAACCTTACAAATAACATATTTTAGGCAAAATACTACATCTCACAAAATTCCCGGTCACAGATTATCGAAACGAAATGTTAGTTTGACATTTCATTGTAGGGATGGGATGAAGTCAATGAATGAATGATTTGCAAAGGTTCAGTTTTTTGGTTAAATTAACAATTATGTTTCAAACTGTACCTGTTATGATTTGTTTACACGTAATTTTTTTATGTAATACGGCAGACAAACAGGCAAGCGAGCTATCTTTGTTTCCTTCGATATACCAACACAAGCGCAAACTGTTTTATGGTTTGAAATGCCAAATCTAATCTGCTCCGGCGTATTATCGGTGTTGCCGTCTAGCCTGTGATATTTATTCCTTCACCGTACCTACTTATGAATTCAATATAATTATCGCTCATTTCATTCATTCGTCTAATGAATTTGCACATTCACTCAATGATTCCCACCTTTTGAAATGTCAAACTTTATCTATACGCCATATTTGTTTATTACTTATGTCAAGTATGAAAAAATGTACTATATAGTTAGATTTAAATTCCAAATTTAACGTGTGGTATCTTGACGATGGGACTCTGGGAGGCGAAGCGAGCATAGTACTACAGGATCTGTAGTTCCTCATTCGAGAGTTCAGTGCCATAGGTCTGGACCTGAATTTCTCGAAGTGTGAGCTGTTTATCTCTGAGTCTTGACCATCGCCTGGCGCTATTTCTGCTGCTTTTAGTGCTTTAGCCCCTAACAACACAGTCGTCGGCAAGTCCTTGTTTATCTCTGAGTCTTGTCCGACGCTTGGCGCTATTTCTGCTGCTTTTAGTGATTTAGCCCCTAACATCACAGTCGTTGGCAAGTCCTCGCTTCACCATTTAGGCTCCCAAATTTTCGATGATTCCCTTCAACATTTTGTTGACCAAAAAATTCAAAATTTTAGTAATATTTTGGACCGCCTTTTCCAAATTAACAGCCACATGGCTTATGTCATAATTAGATACTGTTTATTTGCCACGTTTAGGCTTGCCACGGCCCTTCTTCTTGGCGCACCCTGTAGTGCTTCTCATCAATGTCGCTGTGGCCATCCTGTAGGCCAGCTCGGCCACAACGGCTTATCTTGCGGCAGGAACGCTGGTCGCATTCCTCGTCATGCGTAACTCAACGATGTCATCCGCCGGGCCTTTACCACCGCTGGTGCACCCGCCGTGCTGGAACCGAGTGGGTTAGCCCGCGACGATGGTAAGAGGCCCGGCGGAATGACACTCACCCCCTGGAAACTGGGACGGCCTCTGGTATGGGATGCTATATATCATCGGGCATCGATACCCTTGCGCCGTCCCATCTTCCAGTGACCGCGTGTCAGGCTGTGATAGGTGCTGCCTCAGCTGAAGACGCCAAGCGGCGCAAATATGCTAGTCTCAGTGGCGATCACATATTTGCACAATTTGGCGTTGAAACTCTTGGGCCGTGAGGACCAGGCGCACATTCCTTATACCGGGAGTTATCTAAGCGCCTGGTTGAAGTTACAAATCGCCAGAAGGCTGGTCTCTTTTTTGGTCAACGCTTAAGCCTAGCTATCCAGCGGGGCAAAGGCCTTCTGGGCCTTCAGCCTTTTCCAAATTGGGGGGACCTGGGCCAAATTTTTTATCTTTAGTTAGGAGTAAGGTTTTTGTTAGAGTAAGGTTCTTTTTAAATATTAATAATTATGAATAAATAGATATTTTCATAGTTATATATAAATTGAGTTGACGCGAGATGCTGCATAGTACCTAACATCAGCTCTGTCTTTCATACTTCCCAGGATACGACGAATGTATGTATGTATAGTGCAACAATTGAGTCTAATTAACACTAGCCCAGCATTGCCAAAAACCCGCTACTGATTCCATTTTTATTATAACTGGGATCGTTAAAAGATTCTAAAATATATAGATGAGAATCCAAAGGCTGATATATATCTGATATATACTTATCTGGCCTGGTTAACTACCTATTTCTTATTTTTAATAACAATATCAAAAGAACAATACACTACTGCCATTAACCTGATCTATAGAGACTGAAAGGAATATTGTACTGCTCGATTCGAGTGGTGAAACAAGTATGAGTATGTGTGTGCGTGAACGTGAACGTGTACAAAAGTGACTAAACTCGCTCCGGCTGAATAAAAGGCTGCGAGTGAATGTAAAATATAAGCAACATTTAATTATGGGGGGGGAGATGATAGATGGTATTGTAAGTATTACCGTCTTAATGTGGCTTCTTTGAGAAATGTAATATTTAAAGTGAGTTTATGCGTTAATCTCACAGTACATATAAATAATGTACTTATTCTACTTACTTAAATCGTTATATTATTTTCATGAAGGTTAGGTTGATTTTTTCTCTTTCTGATTTACTGATTATTTGATACGGAAAAAGACCCAAATCTCACACTACGGCCGTGTGGCCAGTAGATTATATTGGACTCCATACATGTGAAACAAAAGTCACTACAATGGAAATTTGATAATATTATACCAAAAACAGGAGACTATCCATAAAAGAATCAAATAAAAAGCTATAGTTTAAGAAGAAATTCCATTATGACGATGAAGCAAGCAAAGGGAAATAATGTACGCTGCGCGCTAAAGGGGGCATTACAGGGACACAAAGCGGCTTCAATGGATCAATTGCCAAACGCGAGCTATCAACCAGAGGCGCGGGGTGAGGAGAGCGTTTAATTCCTTTCCTTCTAATCAAAGTGCCTTTGTATTTGCAATCGAGCGCCGCTAAAAGATTGCAAGTTAAATCCGGTTGGATCCGGCTCCCGTCTTTTGACTTGACGATCTCCAGTGATTATAATGAGCGTGCCTGACGAGCCTCAAAAGTAATGGCTCGAATCCTATCCGGAATGGGCTGTAGCGGCAGAATGGCGCGGAATGGATCGCGGCATCGACGGGAGGGGTCATCGTGATAAATCACCGCTGATAGCTAGCTCTCGATTTAAAGTTGAACTAAAGTGATGCATATACTTCCTGAACTAAATTTTCGAGCTTGGCGTTTTTTGTTTAAGATGCTGTTTGTACCGGTTTGCGAAGACGGTTTCTTAATATTTTTTGGTAAATTTTTAAACTGCCTTCCTAAAAACGCGCGTAGACACTACTGCTGTACTGCCGTCAGTTTTCGTGAATACATAAATTAGCTGCTTAGTGAATCTTTGTTCTGTGTTTTCTGTTGATCCAATCACTACCAAATTTCATAGGATCATCCGCAGGGCTAACTCTAAAAATCAGTGTAGCCGTTAACAAGGCCTTAGGGATTATATCGCGTAAAAGTTGTTTTTCTTCTTCTATTGATAAGATTTTTCAGTTAATCTCACCAATAGCTACCAAACTTCAACAGGATCATCCGCTGGACTAATCGAAGATTCCTTGAACATTTTATCAAAATTAGTCTAACCATTTCGTATTTACAAGTCAAGCCAACCTTACGCACTGCAATTTATAGTCCGTCTTCTTTCGTTAGATTACTTCATCATTTCATGGCCAATGGCGCATTATCCAAACCATTTCAAAAAGGCACCGAAACAAACTTCAGCGGGTAGGCTAACAAAACGTTTATATAACGTCAGTATATTTATTGAATTTAAAAATATTTAAAATTTGTTAATTCAAATATATATATTTTTAGTTGTAGCTTTAGTTCCTTTACATAGGTCCGCACTTGCCTGTGTATAATAATTTCCACACCTCGTGAACTTCTTGGAGCCTTTCACTGTTGCACTACACTCACAAATCTCACTATGGATGTTTCTTCAAAAGTTTCCGTAAACATGGAAGATATGGCTAAACTGTTGGAGCATATGAGCGACTTTGAAGAAGGAGAGCACTGCACTGGAGAGCTACGATTTTCCAACATTGGTACGTGACTTCGTGTAATTCAAAACACTCATTTGGCAAACATTGTCAAAAGTAGCTAAACTGAGTTGCTTGCTCTTGGTCTCGATCGACAAGAGACATTCCTCCGGCGTAAGGTGCTGCTTGTGCATGGTGTCACTCAAAAGAAGGAAGAGATGTTACCCGAGGTCATAAGTAGTATACTAACCGACCAAATGAAGTTGACGGAACTTACCTCCAAGGATCTGCAAGTCTGTCATAGTCTAGGAAGCAGCACCTCGACAAGGAAAGCACGACCAGTACTTGTGCGTTTCCATGATCTGAATCAACGGCGGCTTGTGTGGAATCATCATATCCAAGACTAATCTAAAAGGCTCAGGTGTAACGGTTTCAGAATATCTGACCAAGTCTGTTCACGAAGAATTCCTGGCGGTCCGGCATCATTTCGGGGTGAGTAACTGCTGGTCTACTGACGGCAGAATCTTCATCTTGCTGCCTGATAAGACGCGCAGAAGAATCGAAGTGCTAAGCGAGCTGCAGGCGCTTATAAAAGAGTTTCCAGAGGCAGTCACTAAACAGCCGACAGTCTCGCCACGGGCGCAAGCCGGCACTCAACAGAGCTCGCCCCAGCGTGAAGCATCGTCGACGAAAGTCGCACCACCACCACCGCCTGGAAAGGCAGGCCCAGCGTCGAGCGCTGCTGCTATTCGTGTCCGCAGTACTAGGGCTAAGTAGGGCAAAGACCATCCGAATTCTGTCCGGTTATACTTGTTTATGTACTGACACTTTTATCCTTGGCAAGCACAGGCAAAGGTTGTAACATTATACAATCTAGTTTTTGACCATCTCTTTTACACATATTGTTTTATCTGTGCTCTTAAAATTAGTTATCCCACTCTTGGCATTGATTGGTTGTGGTTTAATAATTGATGTGCCGCGGCAAGTACCGATTTAGTTTGTAGTGATTTTAAATAGAACCACAATTTAGATTAGTATTTTTAGTATAGTTATATATAATTAATATTTTTTTATATTATGGATACAATACAGATCACAGTTATTTTTCGTGCTCTTCATCTAGCGAAACTTTTTTGAGTGCCGACAGTGACAGTGATTCTACTTTCTCATCTGTGCATGATCAGCTTAAAATTGTTTTTTACTCTTTCCTCCTACCTTTATCCTCTTTCAGGTTACAAATAAATTCGTAATGACCGAACGGGCAAGGGAGGCGGTGGTGTTGCGATTTACCTTCGTGCGGATATTGACTATAATGTAGTTAGTGTATCTGCTAGTCAATACACACAATCAGCGGAACATCTTTTCGTTGAGGTCACTTTGCATCATAAAAAGGTTTTATTGGGAGTATTTTATAGTCCCAATCTCCACATCCATTATTTTGGTAAGCTAGAAGATACGCTATCCATTCTACGCCCCAATTATGAACATATTATTTTGCTCAATGACTTCAACACATGCCTTCTTAAAAACAACTCTCGTGCCCATAAACTGCAGAATCTCTTGTCCTCGGTCGATCTTCATCTCCTTACCCTCACTGCTACTTATCACGCCCCAAACTCTACCCCTTCTCTCTTGGACCTTATGATAACTTCTTCCCTTGATCATACAGCATCAATCGGTCAATTTCCGGCAAACTTTTACTATGATGATCGTATATATCTCTCATACAAAATTCGTCCTCTCAGAGTAAAATCCAAATTTCTTTTTTTGCGTAGCTTCATGGGCATAGATGAGGAGGCTTTGAGGAGAGATGCATCTTTGATTTATTGAACCCCTGTTATTGACACTGATCTGATCGATAATAAGGTGAACCTCTTCAATGACAATATTATAAAATTGTATGACACTCATGCTCCAATAAAAAAGATGAAAATAAGGCATGTCCCGGCACCTTGGCTAACCTCAGATGTTAAGGATATGATGGGTAGACGTGATCGTGCAAAAAAACGTTACAGAAGGTATCCTTCGGACAATAATTTAGATCGGTATAAATATCTGCGAAACCGTTGCAGTCGATTGTGTTGAGATGTTAAAAGACACTACATTCATAAAGCTGTCGATACTTCTGACTCCTCACAGGTATGGAGATTTCTTAGATCACTTGGCATTGGGAAGTTATCTGAATCCTTTAACGGGCCAGTAGATTTAAATTTTCTTAATAATAATTTCTCTGTTCCACCTGTTGTACTAGACAATGTTACTAAATCCAAAACTATTTCAAATCTTGCTTCTCCACCTTTGAAAGTATGCAGCTCTTTCGTTTTTCAGTACGTAAGTGAGGAGGATGTCCAAAAACATATTATATCCATCACCTCTATTGCTGTGGACCATGATGACGTATCTTCCCGTATGGTCTCCTTACTCCTCCCTGAGCTCTTACCTATATTAACACATATTTATAACTTCTCCTTGGCTAAGAGCTTATTCCCTTCAGCGCAATGCGCCAATGTTATTTCTCTTCCCAAGATATTCAGTCCCACCTCCCCTACCCACTTTCAGCCTATCTCAATTTTACCATTCCTCTCGAAAGTCCTTGAGCATATTGCCCACAAGCAGCTTACACATTTTGTTTCTTCTAATAACTTGTTTTTTTCTTATTAGTCTGCCCTTCTTAAGGTTACAGATGACTTTCGTTGGGCTACTGAAAAGAAGTCTCTAACTGTTTTTGGCTTGCTCGATATGTGTAAACGTTTAAACATGTCTACATTACCTTCGATCACTTATGATGATACTATTATTCCTTATACATCTGCTGCCAAAAATTTGGGGGTAGTTCTAGACTCGAATCTGTCGTGGATCGCCCATGTCAACAATGTGAGCAAAAAAGTTCACCACACGGTGCACTCTCTCAAGTGTCTCCAATACTTTTTGCCATTGAACGCTAAAATCTCTATTGTCCAAACCCTTATTCTTCCTATAATAGATTATGCTGACACTTGTTATCTTGACGCTACCGAAGAGCTATTGATCAGGCTTGAGCGGCTCCAAAATGTTAGTATACATTTCATATTTGGATTACGTAAATATGACCATGTTTCTCAGGTTCGAGCTCTACTCAAGTGGCTTCCAATTCGCCTTCGTAGGAATATTCATATTCTTTGTGTCCTGTATAATGTCCTATGTAATCCTCGAGTCCCTTCCTTCCTCCGTGACCGTTTCAGTTTTTTCCGCCTCCAGGACATGCCTTGTCGCTCTAGCGTCAAGGCACTCCTCTCCATTCCTCCTCATCAATCTGAGTGTTATTCTAATTTCTTCTCTGTTCATGCGGTTAGATTGTGTAATTTGTTGCAATTCACTGTATTGTACTGTACTTGCTGTATCAGTCCTTTACTTCATACCTTTAAGAAGCGAGTTAAAGAGTATTATCCTTCCATTTGTTATCCATAGTATATATGTATGTATTTAAGTATGTATGTATGTAACTTTGTATTTAATTAGGTATTATAATTTCATTTGTAGTATATATATATTTTTTTTGTATTAGGTAGTATTTTAAGGTGCACGCCGTCTGCCTTTCTGATTTTGCCCTGTCTCTTCCGTAGGTCTGCTGTAAGATATTTCTTATGAAATAAGCTGTACCTGTTGTATTGTTTTTCTTTATGTCAATATTGTATATGTTTTATTGTGCACAATAAACTGATAAATAAAATAAAATCTTTACTACTGTGGTTAATTTTTTAGCTATTAATATTTACAGTTTTCCCGAAATATTTATGTCGCTGAAATTTCTGTATGTAAACTCTTTATTGCATAATAATTAAATACAAAATGAGAAAAATGAAATTCGGTCGTGCACTCCCCTTTCTGTAAAATAAGACGTCATGTATTCACGTCAAAAGTCAACCTTTCTGATTAGCACTCGTATGTATCTGTCGTTAGCCAAGACAGATCTCTCGACGTGGGACCCGCGTCCTGCCATATATGTCACGGCGATCCACAGTGACACGTACGTTAGGACAATAATTACAGTGACCTAGTTAGAGCCTTCTAATTTATTGACAGAGTTTCCTAAAATAACAAAGAATCGTTGATTCACGTCGATTTAGGTGAATATTATATTGAAGAAAAAATTATTTCGCGTGCCTATCGCATTTTAAAATTACTTTTTGATTGAGTGGCAACGTGGTCGGAAAACTATTCTTTCCAAAATGGAGGTCTGTGAAATACTTCACAATGCCGGTTTCGATCAATACCAGTCGTTTAAACGTCATACGTTAATTGACTTGTCTTCTGCAAACCAGAAGAGTTGTATGCATGTATCGGACACACAACGTTTCCATCCTGCAAACAGTCAAATGGAATGTGGTGCAAATCTACGATTCATGCATTTAATACCCCGGGACGCGTAGCTGTGACAGCAAATAGACAAACGTTAGGTCCATTCTCTGCCAAAGCCACAATTCCCATGAAGCATGGAGACCTTATTCACCGGCAGAAACACAATTAAATTGTTTGGCTACGGCATTCTGTAAGGTGGAGGTATTTCCTCAGTCGGGCAGCTCTTAATCGAACGGCATATCCCGCTATTCCATACCTTTCTTACGTTGGTGACGTGCCAACGTTCGACGCTCGTGATATTTTACCCTCTCCTGCACTGTTCCGCTTTGTTACCGCTGTAGTTAGTGAGGATATTGAGTTAACCTAAAAAGTGGAAGGTTGAACTAAATGGTTGAACGATTTACTGTAAAGCGCCAAATATTACGGCATACTTGGCTCCGGGAGGAATGTGTTATTAAGTGTGAAAATATGAGCGCAGAGCCAACCCAACTAACCCACTATTACGGCGAAAAAATACAACTCATTCCGCGCCACTCTTCCAAATTGCCTTGAGGTTTCGTTGCCAAAGCGGGGGGCGGCGGTCCTAAATTATGATTTTGTGCTATGACAATGACGTGAGCTTTAAAATACGGAGTACTTTTATTGCCGGCTCGTACGTTTATCTGGGGGAAAGCCCGTAAGCGGCGCGCGCGATTTTTCGACGGAAACTCCGCCATTGCTCATACCCCTCCCCGCGCCCGCCCTACTCGCTGCCCAAATAAACAGTCGTAATATTTATCCAACGAGCTGCGCTGTTTTCCTTGGAAGTGTTCATAAAAACCAGTGAACAAGCCGCGGGAAAGGATAAAGACGTCTATATTTGGATTGCCGAAGCGAATCGGAGAGAATAGGTACGAGTTACTATGTATGCCCTTTGAGGAATGGCTTTGAAAATGCGTAACTCAGTATGCGCATAATTCATCGATATTTCGGCATAAAAATACAGAAGTTAGTCGAGTGGTCAGTGCAGTTCCTGCCCTTAGCAGGTACTTTCTTAGATAACGTGTGGACTTTTAATAGCTAGTAGTTGTAAAGGCTGTTGCTTTCCATACACTCATTTATTTAACCACTGCAGTGAAAAGCTAGCTTATTGTCCTGATGGTAAGCAGTTACCGGTATGGATATCCAACCTAGTGAGAATACCCACTAAGGCCCTACTCGATATACTCTTAGTTCAAAATGCTTAGCGGCTTTACGTCCCAATCCATCTCCATAGAGGAGAGTCGGGCAAGCCCAATCAGCGCCCGCGAGACAACCCGGGCACTACATCAAGTGGTCGGCCCACCCTTTCGCTGTTCGCCGAATTACGCGCCATTTCGCTCGCGTTATAGAAAAATTCTCGCCTAAAACCGACCCCGGGCAAAGAGCGATTGCCGATTGCTTCGATGCTCTCGGAGGTTAGAGGCTGCGTTTATGGGTTTTAGACACTATTTTAAAGCTAGCAAAGTCGATTGGTAAGACTTTGAAGAAATTTTCCGGATCTGTTTCACTTTTATGCATCGTGCACCTTTAGAGTCTATTCACTCACATGATACGTTGCGGGTATTCTGTGGTTGCGACGGTGGCGGCGCAGCGCGTGTGAGATGTCGATGCGGTTTCGTGATGGATGTGTTTACGAACAAAAAGTTAGTCCGTATTGTCGATGACTCCCAAACGACACAGAGAGATAGAGAGGATTTACTTTACGAACGAAAACATTTCGGCAATATGACCACAAACCGAACCCGACCCGATCTCGAAACGATGCCGTTCCTGGACAGACTGTAAGGACTGTTAGGGCCTGTTTATACGTCGCCGCTTACAAATCTCGTATGCGTCGCGTCCGCCTAGTCACCGCGTAGCGCCCGGACATGAATCGCGCCTAAATCGTGCAGCCTACCATAATGTCGGATGATGACGCGGTGACTAAGCAAGCGCGATGCGAGTGCTGCGTAATAGTTTACAAATAATAAAATAAGCTTTCCGTTATATAAAATTGCATAAACATATGGGACAAATCGTGTAGAAATCGCGTATGTCTGTATGGCGTTCATTCCACTCTCGTTATAAAAATTCGCGCCAAAACCGCGTCAGTTCAGGATGTTGTCGAAGCTTCCGCCGCGATGAGATATTTATGGTCCTCGCAGTTCGGAATGCAGATTTGTCGCTTTGTTTTGCACCGACAGTTATTGTCGGTACGGCGATCGCCTCTGATTCGCCGGCCTCTGTTTTTGTAGGTATGCGAGTAACTGGCGACTGATGCCGGGAACATCGGTAAATATCAGTAGTGATATTTTTCCCGGAGCGGCTGGTGGCTAATGTTTAAGGGGTCCGACTCGGACCCCGAGGTACCAGGTTCCATGTACCAATGACTCTTATCAGAGTAATGTATATAAGTTGAACACTGCCTCATGTTCTTACAGCAAGGGAACATATCACAGTAATGAAACCTGCACATTCAGGCGACTGAATGGAAAACCATGCTTCAATCTGGTCAGGTTCCGCAGGTCTAGGTGTTAACAGGGTCACGAAAGATAGATAGCAGTCGCTTTATTGTAATCACCTGATCCAGGATTTGACAGATCAGGTAATTACAGGCAGATCAGGATTGTTAAGGAGGACCCCGGGGAAAACACGCAGAAAAATATCGTGTAAATATAAACGCTGCGTGCGCACAGCCGGGACTTTGCCTGTCTCACTACCGTGCCCGTCGACATTGTGACATACAACCTATTTTAAGCACAAATAACGGACAGTTAAAGAGGCATCAAGCCAATCACGATAATGAGAGACGGCCCATATTCCGTTGCACGTAGAAATGTCATACATTTACGGTGTCCGTCCATCACAGCCGAGAGATTCGCATTACGGCGTCGGCTCGCGTAATCTGCCGAGGACAAAGGATACGTCGGGAGTCCCGTAATGCGATTTAGCGACGTAACAATGACTTCCGAGAGTTACGTGCAAAACGTCACTTTGAGAATGGAAACGACTTGGGCAATGGGCCGTGAACCCTTTCGCTTTGCCCCGAAAAGGCTGTGACGTTTTGAAACGTATATACGTGTTTCCGAGCAATGCGGGTGCTTTCAAATGGGACCGTGTACTGCTGGGGTAAGTGTGTTTGTACCAATACTTCGGTGCAAACGATGTAATACTTTATAAGTGGGCGTTCAAACCTCGCGAAAGCGCGCGAATGCTCTGTTACAGCAACGGCGCATTCGCGATACGTTTGCGAGATTTGGACGGATCCCAATAGTTGAGATCATTTATTCCGGGTCGTACCCACTGGGTACAGCTAGATTTTATTTCCATTGTGTTATGGAAAAAAAATAAAAAAGATAGTAAAACCCAAAACCGACGACCAAAGACGACTTTTCACGTGATTTCTTAGTCACAGACAAAGATAACGATCTTTGTCTATGACATTGTAGCTCTCAAAGGGCTAATTTATTTCTGAATTAATAGCTAGTTTTTTTTAAATGTAATACAGCCGACAAACAGGCAAGCGAGCCAGCTCATAGAAACATCAGCGACCAGATTTTGAATAATGGAGACGTCCATCTTTTATCTACCATCTTGTTGTATACAGACGGATGTCTTCATTATTCAATCAGTTTTGCTTACTTGTTGACTTCAATCAATCTTATAATTTCCCAAGACGCCTTACTTCTCAGAAACAGAGGTCGGCGAATCAGAAGCGATCGCTGAACCTACAATAACTGCCATCGCAAATGTGGCAAATCTGCAATCCGAACTGAGAGGGCCTTAAATATCTCATCATCGCGGAATCATCATCATCATCCTGGCGTCATGTCCCGGGTTCGTCCCCGCGCAGCACGCGAGGGCCCAGGGTCCGCCTTCCTGCTATTTCTGGCCCACCTCGCTCGGTCTTCGGCATCTCTCGTGGTGAGCTTATTGGCACGCATATCGTTCTTGACAACGTCAAGCCATCGCTTCTTGGGCCGGCCTCTCCTTCCCGTGCCCGGCGGGGGCGGCATAGCCAGACACTTGTTCCCCACATAACTTGCCGATCTGCGCAAGACGTGGCCATACCATCGAAGGCGGCACTCTTGCAGCTTATCTGCGATGTCACGGACGCCAAGGCTACCCCGAATGTGGGCGTTTCGAACCCGATCCTTCCGTGAAACTCCACACATCCACCGCAGCATCTTCATTTCCGTGACACGCAGCTCCTGCCTGTGTCGCTCTAAAAGGAGCCAAGTCTCGCTACCGTAAAGAAGAGCAGGTCAAACGATGGTCTTATAGACCTGTCCCTTCAACTTTATCGGCATGATGGATCTCATCATCGCGGAAACTGGCCGATAATTGCTCTTGGAATTTTTTTCTTTAAAGAGAGCGGAAAGTTGCAACTACGCAGTGGCATCCTACTGTAAAGATTGCTGCAGCAGTGGCGGCGATATGGGCGGTACAGTCAGCTGCAGGTACACATATATTAATAGTAATACATTTGACGTCTGCTTGGGGAGTCAGTTCACTCTGAACCTAACCCTACGTGCGGCGTTACAGTGGCAGTGCATCGGCACTGCAACAAATTCGATTGTGATATTATGTAGAATTGACTAAAGTGTCTTACAATAGAATAGAAAAATTTGACACCGTTGTAAGCGGCCACGATAATATTAAATGTTGTATAAAAAGGAACTAACATGCCTAACTACAAAATAGTGAAACTACGAGTATCTACCTACGGACGAAAATACACTAACGCCTACTCCTCACGGTCATTCGTTGTCGCGCTTAAATATTTTGTCTTTTCCTATACGTACACATTTTTGAAAACTCACTTTGAAATTTGTAGTCAAGAAAATGGGCAGAGCAGTGACTTCTTTGTGAAATTTCAACAACGCGCTGCCTGACTCGCCTGGCAAGCGTGGGTAACGTAGCCAGTAGCTACGCATCGATAGTAAATCCACCTTAGAAGTTGTGGCTTAGTCCGGTTATAGATATTACCTCGCTAGTCGTTCGTGAAATGAGATCCCTAGAGAGATTATTGTTATAGTCTGTCAGCTGAATTTCGTCAAGAGCGTCACGTATTTATGATGTCATGAGTTAAATTCACTTGCACTTGGCACTACTTGTCTGCCATTTGCAAAGTAAAGGCGACGTATAATGGGCTCTGGTTAAAAAAAGGACTCATAATAATGGGGAGTACTTGTAAGAAAACGCATTTTCATAGCAACGAAACCCAGTGAAAGAATTATTTACGTCTATTTTGAAATGCCTATGGTATCAAGGAAAGGGGTTTAAAGGAAATGTCAAGCGCAATGAAATGTATGCTTTGACGTGCTTCGTATGGTTCACCTGGGTATTGAATTACATCATCAGACATGTCAAAATCACAGTGTTCTAGGGCATAATATACCTTCTCTGGTTTAAGAAATATAGTGAAAATTTCTTTACTGTCATTCACGTGGTATCGTAAGCATACTCACTAAACAAAAATTATGCAAAACTCACTAAACAAAAATCGTGACTGATCCTTATTATGTTGTTTGCTCAGATTGTAGACGATTAACATTTTAGAAAGATCATTGAGGAATATAGGTTGCTCCTTTTTGTTACCAAAATAGATCAATTTTTATAATATTTTAAGATGAAAAACCTAGGAGAAGCACGGACAAGAAAATTGAAATGTTTACAAGTTATTTCAAGTTTATGAAAGAATCTGTTATTTGGAACTTCATCATCATCATCACAGCCCGTAACAGCCCACTGCAGGACTTAGGGCCTCTCCCACGAAAGGGGAGGTTATTGCCATAATCTCCACGCTTGGCAGGCGGGTTGGAGATCGCAGTGTTTAAATATAATAATGGAAAATGCTGCTGCCCATTTTCCAGCCTACGGAGACTCTTGATCTTTAGCCTCGAAAACATTAGTCGCCTTGTACGACACCCATGAATGTAAGGGGTTGGTGCTATTCTACTCTGCCGGACACCACACGACCAACAATTTTGGGGGCCAACATGATTTGGAACTTACCTTTAATATTTACATCGACGCAAAAGCTACAAGTTATCCTTCGAAAACCAATCTTATCCAAATCCAAGACAGATTAGATAAAGGCCTACTGTATTTCGGCGAAAACAGGAAAAAAATCCAAAAGCGAAAAACTAAGTCAATCAGATTTTCCCCCAAAATTGTTGGCTACTTGTTGCTCTTACATTTCAAGTCGTGACGTCATATTACATTAGGTACATCATACGAGTGTTCGAGTGGCCCGATGACCGTGCTCAACCTTTGTCACAAACGTCACAATCACAGGACACTGTCACAAGCAATACCCAAAAACGCAGGTAAAATGGTAGGGTGTATTTATATCTAAGGTCTTTGATTTATACATTGTAGGGTGGTTCAAAAAGTGAACCAATTTCTTTTTTTAGATTTTTTCCAATCTGGTTTATAAAAAAAATTATAGTAATTTTTTGCTTAAAATGTTTTTATTTTCTTTTGTAAATATTTCAAGTAATAATTTCTGTAACATTAGATAATGTTGGTGAGAATGCTGTAAATTATTTCAAAATAATTATAGTTTTTAAGCGTATAATCTTACATGTAGCTAAGCCGCTTTTACTAAAATATTATCATTTTAACGACAACGGCTAAGGTTTACTGGTACAAGTAGAATTTAAATCCCGGAGACAGCATACAAGGATCTTGCGGGAGAGAATTCTAAAGAGAATGTACTCGATATTTCATAATATTTTAGGTATACTATATTTTATCACATTCTACTCGTACTATTCTCTTTTCCATTATTCATCGTTTTAACCGATAACATTTATTAAATTCAAAATGAAAAAAAATCTAAAACAAAATACATAAAGTTCCTATAGCAAAAGAAGAAATAAAACGTCATCACTCCACCAATATCGCCGCTCCAACGTTGTCCCATCGCAATAGTGGATCCGATGACATTGTCACGGAATTTCACAATTTGCGCCAAAACCCAGCGCCCGTCGCACCGAGACAAAAGGTGCTTTTTATGTCGCCCAACAATAATGTCACCTCTGCCAAAAGAAACCTATTTTAAAGATAAGTCCGTTCTTTGTCCGCACCGTCCGTAGCTTGCTTATCGGCCCGTTATGTGCAATAAAGTGGAAGTAAATGGATTGAATTGTAGCCTTTAATTAAAAGGGTTGTGAATTGTCTAGTGCCGCTTTGGTTTCCTTTTAAAATGTCGCAATGCAGTTTGAAAAGACAGCTGCGCTGCCGGCGAGCATACATTTCAATATTTTACGCCAGATTTTTTCTTTGCACTGTTTTTATCGCGCTTCTTTATGACTCGGTCTAGATAGCCCATTGAATGCCCGAGTACTCATTTATTCCTTTTAATATTTACATGCGTCTCTCTTGCTTTGCTTTCATGTAGTTTCACTTCAAAGCGTTTGCTGTGATGTAAAAAATATTTTATTTTGTATAAGATATAAAACTAAAGAGCTTGTTTTTCTGAAACGGCTATTTTCGGAATTTACTCTAAATATAAATACTAGACTGTACCTACTTGAGTAGCCCAAGCTACTATTTCATTACTTGCAGTTTACAGTATACTATACTGTTTTAAAAATAGGCTGGATAGACATTACAAGATACCCACACACGTGATATACACGCATCAGCTTACAGCTGCTAGTGTATAATTAATAATAACAATAATACAATACGACATAAGCGTAGTTATTATCAAAAACCTTTATCCCAGCTAATACAACAACAAACCTATCGTTACACACATCGTTTGACCAAAATAATGATCGGCGAAACCATCGGGTAACCAATACCATCCAATACCAATACGGTCTGATTGATTGCATTAGTAGCACATTAGAGTCGCAATCTCTGCCACGCACAGACGGCTCGGGACAATGGGACGCGTTGGTTCCTGATGCGGCATCATTCCAGCTATCGCCAACTTAATCGAGTGATGGGTCTCGCGCCGCCATCGTTTTCCGATATTCCGTTCGAATTCACTTCGGCAAACTCCGGGAATCTTCGGCGAACTCCGCCATTCCCACTAAATTGAGCCTCGGAAGCGTGGATAGTTAGAAAGTTGAGGTTTATCCAGAATACTGAATGCGGTGCAGTCGGGTGCGTGATATCGTCGTCGATAACTAGTTCGGAGTTTGCGTCGGTAACCTCTGTAGACTGAGAGATTTAGTCGATTTAACTGAGTTCTGTAACTAAGCAAGCATACAGCTCCACAGTAGGTAATTTCGTGTACATTGGTACAATTCGTTTTCGTGCATTTACGTTGAAGATGATCGATTACGCCGTAGTAGGAGTTGGCGGAATTCATGAAAATCCTCTAGTTTATTTCTAAAATATCGTCAGCCTCTTCAAGTTTCCACAAGATTTCCACCGTAAAAGCTTGCAGTACCTAATCAAAAATCAAATTCAATGTAACTTATCCTTGGTACTGACCTCACTAAGATGGCAACCAGTAATATCTTGGTACATTCATATATTTGGAGCACTATAGCAACTACGAAAGTGTCGGCCGCATTGACCGATGGCTTGCTTAGTGCCTACAGCCTAGCTATATGGCTTGGGGGGTAGCGAAGGCACCAAGCAGTGTAGTGCGGCTGGTTTGAACGTTCTATTACTAACATTCGCCTAGCTTCGCTATCCACGGCTCTAGGCTCTTATCAGACCACTTATCAATGAAGTCATAGCCGAATACGACACCGCAGCTTCAAATGTAACCCGATTTCCGAGCCGTCAATCGACAGTAACTGAGATCGATTGCTTTACCTTCCAAAATGCAAACTATGCCTTGTGCGTGCCACATACAATATGTCTAGTCTCTGATTAGCGCGCCTGCAACGACGGACGATTTGTTACGTCACGTCCACTTCTGGAGAAAATGTTTCCAGAGAGAAATGTGTGCGTTGCTTCTTCCGTAACACCAAGGGAAGGGAGTAGTGAAACGAGATATTGTACTACTTTTCGTACCCATACAGTTTTCACATTACAGATTTCAATTTACTTTTGTGTAGTTTTCAAAATTGATATAGATTAGGACCGGGAAACACAAAGTAACACAAAACCAGGAATACCCAGTAAAACTTTCCTGTGTTTTTAATGAAACGAACATTCTAAAAAGCTGTTTTTGGAACAGAGAATTGTAGTGTACTTTAATCTGCTGTTATTTACATAGTCTAAATATATAATAATAAACAAACAACATACTTGTACGTAAGTAGTACCGTTTTTGTGGCAGCCTGAAATATCTACAGAGAGAAAGTCTGATATGGCTGCTTAAAAAAACAACTCATTATCATTAACTAATTTTAAATATTAAGCACATGACGGTAATTACCTTTCTTGCAATAAGTTATGCCTTGACATTCAATCTTGTCGTACTAACTTCTTCCGTCGTTTATTCAGTATTACAATCTAGTCAGATTGTGGACTTTGTATTCCGAAAACGTTTTGACTTTATCATATATTTTATAAATTAATAATTGAGTTGTACAGCATTATCAACTCTCGTCAGTAAATAATTACCATATAATGTTCAAAAGTTAATGGAGTCTTTTATATAAATTAATTTGGTTTTTCTTTATATTTACAGACAATTATTTCATGAATAATTCCCTCGGGAAATTGTAGCCTATGTGCTAATTTAGGATATGCGCTATAACATTACAAAATATCTTTTAAGAATAACGAACGTCCATACGCATTAGTAATTTAAATGCAAGACTTTTACAGTAGGTACTTTGTATCCATAAGCATAGACCCGGAGAGTTATTGCCTCCTCTAATAGAATATTAATTTTTTGTTATTGACTTTTATAATATTAGTTCTAGACGTAAATCCAGACCCAAAAAATGAAAAGATTTATTTTATTTTATACTCTCCTCGAACAATTTAGACAACTAGAAGCCTTAACTTAAGCTCAATCAATAGTAATCTAATCTTATTGAACAGATTTCATTTGAATAGTAATGTAAACCGCAGAGGTAAAATCCCGGGAAAATCGCGAACAATCCCGTTCCAAGCTCACGCTTGTCTAATAAAATAAAATAAGTACGAAGCCAGCTTATCTCCTCGCGAGGAAACTAATATTAATCTAATAAACGTCAAATGTAACAGAAAAATAATGCCTCCCGCGAATACAGGGTAATATTATTATTAGGATTAACTCTGTCGCCCCGCGGGCTGCCCCGGGAATATTAGTCCCTGCCCGTTTTGATTACGTTCTCGGCTCTCGAGCAGAACAAATATTACTCGAGGGAAAATATAGTTACATTACACGCCGTTTTACTTAGCAAAAATAACTCCGCTTGTTGCTTTCTTGCTGGTGTTTGCGTTGGCCGGTTCAGTAAGTTTATTTATTGTGCCTCTGTTTCCCGTCAGGGAAAGGGTTTTTGTAATTAGGGGTGGCCCTAAGCCTGTCGCTGGAGGTTACGGAAGTTTATTCTTACTTAGGCCCGTAGGCACAGAAATCTAACTTAGATTTCCGACGGGAAATGAAGTGATGAAGTTTTCTTTCTTTCAATTTTACAAGTGGCTGGACTTTGTTATATTTGACAAGTTCGTCTGGATAGGTACAGTCAGTTGCAAAGTGAATGAGCCCCGTACGTACTGTTACTCTGGGTGCTACTCTGCTGCCGAGACTGTTCAACCAGTATCACAGCATCAGGGTCCCCAGCGGAAAACATGGTCAAGCTCGCTTCGCCAACGCTATTTAGAGGCACCACTGACATAGACATAGACATAGACATAGACGTATCTTTATTTGGTCCAATAACACATTAAAAAAAACTTAAAGTAACAAAATAAGTACATAATAAGGAAGCAGGGTGATGCGGTAGCTGCTGTTTTGGCAGCAGGTTTGCTGAGGCTGTTTTGTACAGGGGTTTGTTCTCTCTGCAGCTGTCTGTACCACCGCCTTATCTATTTCTTTCACCAAGCAATATACTTGCTTTTTGTAGGATAAGGTAGCCAGCGCAATTACGGGTTGAAGCTTTTCATCTTACTGCTCACAGAGACAACGCTACTGTAGAAGCATCTTTTTACTCGAAACATAAGTTCATAAATCGTAGATATTATTGGCGAAAGTTACCGCTTACCACCAGGCGGATCCGCTCGTTCGTCACTAACATGACAGTAATAACATTAGTCGGAAATAATATAACCCGTGACCGTTATATATAGGAATGGAATCGTTCGTATTGTATTGAAATGTCCCGCTATAATAGAGTTGCTCCTACAAAGACTCTTTGTCCCGCCTCAGCCCGGGATTCCCGTGGATTTCGCGAGAAGTCCTTGAATTGTGGAATCTGGACCACCAAATTAATTTTACCAACACAAAGAATTGTATATGTGTGTATAATGTGATGTCATATATGAATGTGTACCTGCATTGATGTAATATATGAATGTGTACATTGCAAGGATTCCTGTCAACAAATATAAAAAAGAGTACCTAAATGGTTTTGAAACAATTTTAACAATAATCCGTTGTAATTGAAATAAAAATAGAAGTACTAGGTTTTGCTCGCGACTTCGTCCGCGTGGGAATAGTTTTTATGACAGTTAGCTTTATCGATTTAAATTATCTCCTTACTGTATGAATGCTAGTACTACGGAGAGGTCAAGCTGTACCACTTCTGATTGTACAATGTACTTCAAGCTACCACACTATCAAAACCGAATAAAAATCCGTTTAGTAGTGTTTGCGTGATGCGCGAACGAACAGACAGACAAACAAAAATTTAAAAAGTTTTTTTATTTAGTTAGGTCCCAAAATCCTATCCCGACCATTTTTAAATATCTTCAATGTACAGATACGGCTTTTTTACAGTTTCATAATAGCATAAATATTTCATTATGCATTTTTCTCACAGAGCAGATTTTTGAGTTTAAGTAATTATTTCAAACATTGACCATAATTTAATAATCGCATTTCAACTCAGTAATAATAAAAAAAAAATTTATGGAGACGTTAACAACCACCAAAAGGTAGGTTAAGTGTATATTATTTTGGCCGTTAATTACCGAAAACAATATTGTAAGGAATTGACTTGACTTACAAAGCTAAGTATTAGGTTGCTACTTATCAAACTGAATCGCGTCGAAGTAAACCAAGCCGCGTCCCACTGTCGAAATAAAAATTAAAATCCACTCCGAAATCAAGCTAGGAGCCGGATTTCGAGCGTCTGGATTCTAAACGCCCACTCTAAATTATGACATTGGGATTAAACGAAGCAATCAGTATAAAAATGCTGAAGGGCTGCTCAAAGGAGGCTTAATCTCGACCCGGGTCAGGCGTCACGGTCTGAAATCTCTCGGCCTTTTACGAATAATAGCGTTATTTTAAAAACAGTACACATTTAGGACGAATAGAATTTAATCTTCTAAATCCAATTGCCTGTAGGCGCTGCCAACTGACTTTGACGACGGCGATTTTCTAACTGGACGGACAATATTCTGAAGCCTGGAAGTAGGTATTTCATTTTGCTAATAGCTCACTTTGTCCTGTTTTATCAAAGGAATAGTTTTAGTGTTTCGTTTGAGGAACATCGATTTGACTTGAGTTAAATGAAATATCTTATTCACTCTAGCCTTGAAGACGTCAAGATTATAATGTTCTGGGAACGCACTCGCAGGCAACATGTTTAATTCCTTAGCCGTACACATTATAAATCGCGTCTGCCTATGGCGGAAAGGGGCCGGTGGACTGAGGTCGTGCAACTGCTTCGCACTCTCTCCGAAATGCAACCTGTAGAAGACCAACAGAAGCGCAACGTATAACATACGATAAACGATCAGTATTTCCAATTTTTACATTATTCTTGGGCAACCTAATATGCCAGTAACATACATTTCTTTGCGTGGTAATTTGTTTTCCACATTGTTTTTTCAAATTCATGCGAATTTGCTATTTTCTCCCTCCAATACTAATTTATTTTACCGTTTATAAATTATGTATGCTAATTTATTTCAAAGGGTTTGTACAGAGTTATCTGTTTACTACGAAAACAGGACCATGACTATTTAATGCCGCAATATAAAACGAACACAAATAATTTGCATAATAGTTACTCTAAAAACATTTTCGTAGTTTAATATTTACTTATTCCTCTAGAGAAATATCGTCTCGCGTTCCTGCTACTTTGAAGTGGCAAAGTAAAGTAATGACCGTGCTTTTCCTATTTGCTCCTTGCACACAGAATCCTCAGAGGATACTTACAGTTGCTTAAAATTACGTCGCTAAAGTACGAACGTTGATGCACAAAGTAAAGGTATGACTTTAGTTTCATGGTTTTTGTATGTATGAAAAGTATTTTTACTTACCAATGACTTTTATGGAAAACTAGCGGTCTTGCGGACAAACTAGTAACCTTCGCTACTTTTTTTATTAATATACCGTACACAGACACAGGGGAAATGAAATCGTATACAATTTTAAGCCAAATCATGCATCTAGGGCCAATATAAGATACTAATATTGTATTCCGATTATGAAATAAATTTTACTACACAGTAGCTGAGCAACCTTCGATTCCGGAAAGCTTAAGCATCCCGTGGAACGTCGAAAGTTCACGGAGACTTAATAAAGGGTGTTTTTTATTGGAGAAGAATTTTAAATTTATATAAAACAATGCCACAAAATTATCTTTCCAATAAGCTAGTTTCACTGATACTAAATACTTTTTCTTTGATTCTTCATTTCAATTTAAAGTTGTTCGCCTCTAAAAAATCACGCGTTATATTCTACTGGATTAAATAATATTATCTATAGCGTAATAACTTAGAAAAATAGAGATTCCTTTTGCGTCTAGCAGTACAATTTAACAAAATTCACTATGGCAATTTCCATAATTAATCAGTCATAATTCGTCCATTACATCAGGATTACCAAGTTTCTGTTTAACTTACGCAACTGGAAGATAAAGTTTGACTTTAGGATAATTAATACTCAATTTGGTATTAGAGCTTACGCGAAGGTGGTTCTGTATAGAGAAAGAATAGGGCAGTTAGTTCATACTGAATGGGTTTGTCATATTTATAAAAAATAGCAATGACATTATACCATTTACTCCCAGTCGTACCTACTGGGTACGAATGGGAATAAAATTCCCAGTCGTAATAGTAACGTTCCTAGTGAGTACCATCGGGAATAAATATTCCCAGTTATTCCTTGATGGAATTGGTGCGTGAACGGTAAGTATAAGGGAGGTGTAGGGTAGGGTAAACATAGCAAAAAACTAAAAATAAATTTAAGTAAAAACTAAAAGAGTTTTAAGGTTTTATAAATTATAGACTATTTTTTTATTTATGGATTTTACATTGCGTCAAAAACATCTGACCTCTTACTTTATATTGCCCTCTCTGTGTAATAATTTCAAACCTACATCTTGCTTATTTTTTAAACGAGCTTTTCATTCATGATCACAGCCCAAAACAGTCCAATGCAGGACTTAGGGCCTCTCCCACGAAAGGGGTGGTTATTGCCATAATCTCCACGCTTTGCAGGCGGGTTGGAAATCGAGATTTTCATTATGTAATAATATTTCCATCTATGTAATACAAAAACTCCAGTCTACTAATCTACTTTATGAATGTAGTAGTATAAAAATTGATTCTTTTAACATTTCAGATTTCATTGAAAATATATTTCAGTACTGAAATTTTCTGTACAGACTTTCATAGTTAAAATGAATGAAAACTTCATGCCTGTGAAATGAAAAATATTTGCTAGCGAATTTAGCGGACGTAGTTCGTAGCTCAACAGTTTGAACTTTATTAATAATGATCGACGGGATTCCATTCCGTTTGATAGAGTAACCCTATTCCGGGCCCGCTTGACCACAGTTCTGCACACAGGCGGCATGCAATCGATTCAATGCCATATCTTCCACCAATTAATAATTTTGTCCCTAATCGTACAAAATGGCCGCCTCCACTCCAATATCCACAGCCGGATAACCACATCAATTGTTGGCCCGGGGCGCTTCGTTAAACAAATTAATACCTAATTGCCCGGGACCTGCGAGCCGATCCCGGACCCCGGGATTCAATGCCGTCGCGCAGCCCAATTAAGCGTCGCACGGCTCACGGGTAGGTCGCAAAGCCTTTTTACTCCCGCGACAAAACCAAAGGCTTGTCGCGTCCTGGATTCGATGGGGCGCTTATAGCTATATCACATTCATGTTTTTTGTTAGTAATTGTGGCGTGTCCTCGATCGGGCACACGTATCAACACCTCGGACTGTCATATTACTAGGCCAGTACGCCACACCTTAATACATACATATGTTAGGTGACTAGGATAGTTTTGAGATACAAAAGAAAATGTTAAGGCTAGAAACAAAATGTTTAATACAACATTTTAAAATACTCTCCATCCATCTAAAATTTAGACTCGGAACTAAGATTTGGGGCACGGGCGATTGTCTTCTTTAGAGAGTACTTCAACTGCTGTTGTGAAAGCGTTCCGAGCGTCCTCGGTGCTATCAAGTTGAATGCCACGGAGTCCTTGTTTCACTTTTGGAAAAAGAAAGAAGTTAGACGGTACTAGATTATGGCTATATGGCGGGTGGGTAAATTCTTGAACCTCTGTGTTTTTCAAAAACGGTTGTATGAGTTTCGCTTTGTGCAACGATGCATTGTCATGATGAAAATAGAGCCCTCTCAAACCCTCTTTAGTAAATTTTTTATTCAACACACCAAATACGGCTGATAAATACACTTCAGACTACCATTGGGCATTAACAATTTTTTGAATGGTCAAGGAAATTCTCGCTAAATGGTTACTCGTAGAAAATAATGCTTCCACCATTTTCTTGCCCACACTGCGCCCACGTTGGACTTTTCTGAGAGTTCGTCTGGAAAACCCCAAACCTTTGACTGCCGCTTAGTTTGTGGGTCATATCGATAAACCCAACTTTCATCTCCAGTAATTATATTAAATATAATATTCCTCCCTTCTCCATTTTCCAATTTTCCAATTATTTTCTTATCAAACCTTGTTTTTGTTTAGCAGTCAGTGCATGCCAACCCAACGCGAAAAAAGTTTCCTGACTTGTAGGTGACGGTGTAAAATTTCATGAATGTTCTTGTTTAAATTGAGAAAACCATCTAATAATAGTTGCACGGGAACCGTCCCGCGCGTCGCGAGGGTGTCAAAAGCGGATAACAACCTCCATTTAAACCAACTTTAAAATCATACAACATCATTGCACGAAAATTCCATTGTTGCGAGGAAAAGCGCGTAACGTAACGAAAGACAAGTAACGAAAGAAAATTTCGTTATATTTTACAAGCTTTTATTTAACTTGCAATATTTGTTATAAAAAATATAACGATATCGTAAATGGCGACCGTGGTGTGCCCATCGGATCCAGAGATTGGTCAACTGGTCTCAGTATGGTCCCCGGAAGACCTTGCTCAAACTCCTTGGTAAGACCTAATGAGTGATGAGCACGTTACGGTGCTGACGTTCAATTAGCCTAAAAGTACGAAACGGTTACTCATCCAGTTACCGGCATCGGCATGCGTAGCTTTACTTTTGTTATCGGTTACACAAACACGCTGCCAGCGTAATTACAGGCATGAGGCATTTCATCTTAGGCCTCATAGTGACATCGCACCGCCGGTTCTGCATTTTTGTTGCATGCAACCTAAATACATGAATCGTAGATCTTATGGGCGACTGCTACCGCTTACCATCAGGTGGAATGTCTGCTCGTTTTTCATTGCATAGAATTAAAAAATATTTGAGTTTATTCCCAGTAACTTCTCAGATTTGTACTTCGCTTCAGATTCTCAGATTTGTGAGGAGGCTTCAAAATGATAGGAAAATGCTGTTAAAGAAATGAATATTAGTTTCATCATTATTCAGTTTTAATCGACGCCTCTTTAGATTAAATAAGAAATACTGAACGGACACTTTGGTAGTGCTGCTTAAAATTATCCAACAGCATTTTAAAAAGATACCTAGCCATGGATAACTTTTGTATTCCTCATAATCATCGTCAATAGTGATAGATCTCCGAGCATAGGCTCGTAATCTCTCTAATGAATATAAGTAATTCGCAATGAAGTAATTCGACAGAAAACCTAAGTTACCGACATAGCTCACAGAATTATGATGCTGAAGTGACAATGAGCTGACCATATCTGCCAAAGAACCGACAACCGCTGGGGTAAACGAGTTCTTGAGTGACCGCGTCTCGACAAGTATAGTTTAGGAACCCGTTCGGTCAGATGGAGTGACGTTTGGCGAAAGGCTGCAGGTGGATGCTGGATGCAGCAAATCGATGACAGGGTGCATTGGCTCTGATTGGGGGAGGCATTAATCCAGAAGTGGACTGGTACCAAGCTCGTTGATTGTTTTATCAACAGCTCATTTCAGTCCATTGCTATCTTTGAGATACCTAAATATCGGTGGAGATGTTTGCCTTAATTCCCCGTGCTCGAGGCTAAAGGTTAAAGACCATAGAGAGAGAAAATACTGCTGCTTATTTAGTCTACGGAAGTCCAAGCTGATATCAAGCAGAGTACATATAGATAACTTGAAGTTTTTATCAAGAGCTGTTAGAGATCCATCGCGCTAATTTAGATAAAAGTCTACAGAAAACGTTAATAAAAAACAATTTTTTTTAAAGTCTTAAACAGTTTTAGTGTTTTATTTTTTCTGAAATTTTTATATTTTTGAATCCATTCTATTTATAGTCAGAACATTAACCCATCAAAGCGTTTTCGAGACGAACAAAACTAATCAAAAGTGACGGCAGCTTTCATCTGGAAGATTACCTATCAGACGCCCAAGTTATGCCTGAACTGCGTTAATACGGATTGCCTTAGGTAAGTCATTAACAAAGTTGCTCTATAAACCGAGTTAAATTGTACACAGCTTGTCTGTTTTATGGCGTTTGGGAAATGACTCTCTGGAGAATTATTTAGTCGCTCCACCCTGAGGGCAATTAAGTATGGACTCCCCACCTCGTACAGACGACTCGACTCGGCGCTCGACTTTAATAAATTCAACGTAATGGTCGCCGGACGACAGTAAATATCCCATAAAATTATTAAATTCCAACACGTAAAGCTTCCCGAATTGCCTTTGTAGATAAGGGGGCCGACCATTCGCGAATTGCTTCTTTTAATTTATGCGCCCGTTCTGAACATCATTTCACGATTCGCCAGTAACGTGCGAGCCAGTAATTGGATCACGCACAAACATTACCCGCGGACACTTGGTTATTGCCCGCATGTTTGTGACTGAATGAACATTTCAATTATGATCTTAATCAAGCCGCCGAAACAATGACAGTTACAGCTGTTTATCGAATCCGATTTCATGTATCACTTAGGTATTTTAAATCGCAGTTTCCTGTTAATAATATAATGAATAATTTATTTTCTTATATTCTTGATCTTCCTTACTTCTTTATATTTGCGTATACAATGTGTAATTACTATGCACGTAGTCATAAAATAAACACAATGTAATCCGAAAAGTAAACGAAAGTAACACAATAGTTCCAAAGTTGCCACAACTACGTAACTTCTAAACTTACCGACGGAATCGGTGCACCGACATAGCACTGAAAATCCCAGCACTGCCAACTTTATTTGCCACCACAAAACCACCGGGCGGCCCATGGCGCACTGCCGCTAGCACACTGTGCAACTATCGCATTCAATTTCCATTGGCTAGAAAGTTTCGTTCCATATTTGAAGTTCGCGGATGGTGTACCTCAGGGACCTACGCTCGGCCCGCCGCGCTCTACGAGACTGGCTCTTCGTTACATTGGCTCCGGTGGCTGCGTTCTGCGCATGCCTGTTCCACCGAAACTTGTATGCAACCGTATTTCCTTTCAAAACCTAGACGGCCTTTCCTGTATGAGTTATAGCGGGCTGCTACTGGCAGAGAAAGGGACGAAGTTCGTTCAGATTTTCTAACTTCGCCTGTGACACGTGTCCCGTCGGACTTGGTATTAAATAAATGTATTAAGAATCATAGAAGAATACATAAGACTTAGAAGGGTATATAAGTGTGTGTGCGATTCGCAAAAAATTGAAAATTATGGCTTTCGCCTTGAAATTGTTTCTGTATACCTATTCCTATATGGGGGAAAAAAATTGCATCTCGGTACTAGTTATTTTGAGATGAAAACTTGATTCAGCTGGGCTGGACAGGTTTCAGAATACTTCGTCGAGTCTTCTCGTCACATAGACCACAATGCTTGAAGACGAAAGTTTTCAAATGTCCTATTTGTCATGGCCTACGGTGCCAAAGATCAAGGTCGCTCAGAATGCTGCAGCTTGAATTGACATACGTCGGTGACTAAGAAAGTTTTGAGATATACAATTTTTTTAAAGATAACCCTAATTAAATAAAAAAAATTAAAATTATATTTAATTATATTTCGAATTCTGAAAGCCGTTCGGTCGAAACAGAAACAAAAAAAATGTGTCGATATCTTTTTGCACGCTTTTCCTCGCAATGGAATTCGAATGTTGGCATTTTCGTGCAATTATGTTATATGATTTTAAAGTTGTTTTAAATGAAAGTGAGTATCATAGAAGGTTCTCATTGATACTTCAAATCGTAGTTTAGGTGGATGAATCGCTGTATAGAGACCGACGGAGAGTATAAGCTACATAAATTTTTTTATTTCCAGCCTTAATATAATTTTTGTATCTCAAAAATGTCCTAGTGCGTAGCGCATGGAAAGAGCATTCTGAAGAGGCAGTGTGCTGAACAACCGATAGCGTAGCATATTTTCCCGATATTACACGCTCACTTTTGTCTAACGTCGTGGATTAACTTCTAAGTTAATGAAGCCTTTTACAAGTAACATCAAAGAGCAAGTAAGTTCCCTGAACATTATAATCTGGAAATCCTAAAGCTACGTGGATTTTATAAGCTGTTTCTACACAATAACAATGTGCTACATTTTCAACGTTTAGTAACTATTTATTGACAGGTATCATAAAAGGCGACTTATCTCATGTGGTAAACCAGTTAATGGGCAGCAGCTTATTGGATTTTCAACACTACGGTCTTCAACCCGCCTGCCAATGGTGGAAATCAATATCATCTTCTTAGAGTATAATAATCCAATCTTCTTCTCCACTTCGCGCGGTCTTAGCCGTCCCCGTGTCGAAAGCCGTTGGCTCTCTCATTTGACTCAACTTTGACTATTGTTGAAATTACTTACGTTTAAACTGGTTATGGGTAGGTCAATATGCTGTTTTCTATAAAAATATTGTCCGGCGTGAAGCGATCCTGTTGAAGAAATTACCTTATAGATTTACAAAAGCATTTGACACGGTGAGACATAAAATTCTGCTGAAAAAACTTAACGACATGGGTATTACCGAGAACGCACATAAAATATTTGTATCTTACCTCACTGACAGATATCAGATTGTAAAAATTGGTAAGAATATTCAAAGCAATCCCAATCTAATTACGTTTGGTGTACCCCAATTATCTATCCTTGAGCCGCTTTTGTTCCTAATATATATTAATAGCATACAAAACCTTCACTTAAAAGGCAACATATCACTATACGCGGATGATACCTCCATAAAAATACTACTACTACTAATACTATCGCCCGGGATGCTCAAAATGATTTCGATTTACTAAATACATGGTTTTATTTAACCTGATAACGATTAATGCTGCAAAAACCTATTAACTCATAATTGCTGAGAAAAACAAGAAAATACATGACTTCGAGCCATTAAAAATAAATAATCAGATTATCGAACGAACAAATAAAGAAAAGTACTTAGGCCTCATACTTCACAATTCCTTAACGTGGAAACCCCACTTAGAAAAAGTTAAGTCAAATTAATATCCTTATCAGGAGCACTCCATAATATAGTGCGCTGGCTTCCAAGAAATGTAAAATACCTTGATTGTGCGAAGAAGGAATTCTGTATCCGCCCTTGGTAACGTAACGACCGTAAAGCAGCATCAATGTTCACGGCCTCAGAAGTGAGCATAACACTGAACGCTCCCTGCAACTCTGTCGCGGGATATTTACGACGTCGTTAACATTATTTGTAGTCTCCGATCGATACTTGATCGCAGTTGTCGAGTCGCGTCTATGCAGTGACGACGCCGTTGATTGATGACGTCACGGATGCGAATTCGCCTTGGGAATTAACCGTACCTTGTTATGCACCATTGACGCCCACGCGTCATACAAGTCAAAGCCTAAACTATAAGCATAACATCCAAGGTACATCGCAATGTACTTGCGTTCTGCGCTCTAAGCGCTTAGTTTCTGGAAGTCCATGAGAACATAAACGTCACCCACTAGTAACGTTAGATTATAAATAGGAGCTGCATCTATGCAGCTCAAGAGGTATATCTGGCGGGCAACGCATTGGTAGCGCTCCTGGTATTGCTGATGTTCATAGGCGGCGGTAACCACTTTCCATCAGGTGGCCCGCATGCCTGTTTGTCTGCCATATTACATAAAAAAAAAGTCCAGTCTCACCTTAGTCCCGTCATGAAATAAAACTCTGCCAGTCGGTTTAAGTGTTAGTCCTAAGTAATAATCGGCGTGTTGATATCCAACTCGATCGCCGTTTTAAATGAATTTTTGTAATTAGTTTTTAAAGGGGGTTCACCAATTCACGTAAAATTCACTACTTACCGATTTATTTTACGAAGACAGTACCTTTTTAAACGAAGGCAACGGGAACGCCTCATGAGTTAGCCTAACTTTAATAGGTTTCACGCTACATAATACGCATTAAAACATACAATAACGTTACCAAATATTACCCAGACAACAAAATATAAACGGCCGTATTTCACTATTTTATGCCCAGATACAGAAAAAATAATAACTTCGATTTCTGTTCGCCTAGTAGATACTGAAATCCGTCTCTTTGCAAACCAGACATAGTTTTTATGGAGCTGCAATTTATACGTAAGTCGACACTGATCCCATTTTCTCTGTGTCTCTAAGTATGTACCCGGTCTTACGTACAGACTTTGATAAAATATGTTAGGCATTCTATAATAGGACCACGATAAGTCCGTATTGACTGACAGTAGTAAAAATTATAAAGTGTGGATATGGCAATAATCTGGGGATAATCTGTCCTTGTCAGTCCTTGTCAGTCCTTCTTGTAAACATTCAGTTATTTGGTCACTATTATCTTGAACTTGTACTTTAAGTTTTTAATAAGTGATTCGGGCTTAGCGTGGACTTATTCTAGAATGTTTTGTAGTAGACATAAATAGACAAAAATACTGGTTTGGGGTTATTAACGTTGGGATGAGAGACGGTCAGCTAAGTCCAGGACTGAAACTAAATACATCGTTTCAACTACCGCCTGGCCGATATCGAATTGCTCCCATTGAAACGTCGTCCGGTCACTACGATCACTGCGCTACTCAGAGTATCCTGTTATGATGTTCATAAACTCTTACTTAAATTTACACCCTTCTTGAAGAATTGGGATATTGTACTCACTTGAACACTTCAGCAGGCTCATCACACATACAGGCAACGTGTTTCATTCCTTAGCCGTAGCATCATAAAGGTTGACACAAAGCGGCTCGTGCGGATATCTGGAAGATTCACATCATAAGGATGAAGCATTCGCGGAAAGAAGCAGGCGGAATGAGGTCGTGCAACAGCGTCGCACACTCTCCTACGCCCTATGCCAATGCTCGAAGCTCTGCAATGTAGTGCCGGTCACACATTATCTTCTTAGTACGGTTTTCCACCGAATCTAAAGCGGCAAATTGCTGCAACTGCGTATTCAGGGCGTGTTCACGAAATTTGGATGAGTGTGATGAACTCTCCTGTCGATGGCGAGTGGTTTATATAAATTTAACAGTTCCGAATCACTGAAAAACCATGGTTACGAATCACTGGTTTAAAGCTGAGCATCCAGGTTGTCAAGATCGATGACGTCACGTCGTATTTGCCTTATAAATTAACCGGTAGCTAATGGCCGATTACGGCGGCGCAGGCGACGTGCGCGTTCGCGATACGCGAGCTTGATTGATGACGCGGTCTCGAGCCAGCGGTGTGATTATTTACGTTTGTGACTTTCGTTTTGCCAACGATTTCCTATCTACATTTTGTTTTAATATAAAATGACAGCGAGCCAGTGACTTAATTACGTGAAATTCGATTTAGTGTCGGTTATTGGAAGTTATTTTCTTTTGAACGTTGTCTGCATAATTATGTTCGTATAGTTACAAAACCAGAGATAGGATGAAACGAAATTTTCCATTTTCAGTTTAATTAGTAACTTGTCGTGATGGTCCTTGTCAATTTATATTTCATGTAAGCTCACTCTCGATTTGTTACCTGTCCCTCACTCTCTGTGTCGTATGGAAACATTAATAATACCACAGACTCGTCATCATACGCCATATTGCCATTTCACTCTATCGTCTACTCTCGATTTCAGAACGTAGGTGATACGAAATTACACCGATATCAAAACAAAAGCCACAGCATTACATAATTACCCCATAGGTAGAGCTGCTATGTGAGTCTCCGCTAATGCACAATAAAAGCTCAACCCGCTATACGGGTATACCGTTTAATGTTTACAGAACGGGTACGGGTGGAATTATGCGGGTCAAAATTTTTAACGGTATGTAATGGATAACGCAACATCAGTGTGGTTTAGCAAAACAGAGTATATGGCCAGCTGCAGTGCGGGCTTCGATGGCTTAGTCAGGTTTTGCGTAAGCCCCAGGGATACGTGGGAAATGGGTGCCTAAACCTGCCTGTATCAATATAGAAGTCCCGCAGTGGACCCAAGAAATTATGGATTGATATCGCCGAGTCGGACGCGAGAGCCAATGAAGTGAGGATGCTGAGGATCGGACTAAGTGGAGAAAACAGAGTAGGAAAGCGGACCCTGGCAGAAGCCGGGAATGACCGCTCGGATGATGATGATGATGATGAGTGGTTTAAAAAAACTGCGTGTCAAGTTCAGAAATGTGTAGTTATTATCTCGTTAGTAGTTACCTACATACCTCCATAGGCCGATATGATGAGTTATTGGTTGTTAAGGGTATTTTCCTAACCAAGGTAGAATTGATCTTTTATTTAAAGTTCTTCCTTTTTAGTTTAATTTACTATCAATATCAATCGGAGGCCCTGTGCGCGGCTCAAACCTCTGATACTAGTGGTTGAATGAAATATTATAAAAAAGCTTGTAAAAAAATTTTCTTATCTTTTCCACTTTTTATATTTTTCCTGTATTGAATCATCCATTCTAGACCTCTTATATACTAGTAGAAAATCGGCACCCGTTAAAGTACTTACCTGTAAATACTATATTCCAATAATACCTTCTACTAATAATGCGAAAGTTGGTTATCTCTTCACGCCCAAATGGATAAACGGCGTTAAAGGATATTTCGTAGGTACCTAGATTCTGATGCTAGATGAGATAGGGTCAGGAATATAATAATATACATAGGATACTTATTATCTCCTCCCCCCTCCCCCTTTCCCAGCTTGCGCGATATAATCTGTATGTATAGTTGGAGATGAAATTAAAGATAAAAAATGTAAACACTCAATGTCAAAGAGGGTATAAAACCTTTTGTTTGCATAACCACATGTATGTTGTATTGTTATGCATCATGCACACTTTTCAGCGTGCTTTACAATGACTGGTAAACTTTCGAAAACGAAACAAATCGATTTACCCACATTGATTCAATTTGTTAAAAACGTAAGGAAACTTTTAGTCCAAGAACACTAGTTAGAAAACTCCAATATTAGAAAGAAGTGGCCGCCATTTTGAATCTTATATTATTGTATCTATTATTATTTGAGAGATTAATTAAATATGTCTTGGCGTAAGTCAATCCGCAAGCCTTTGCAAGAATGTACTGTAACAACGAACCAATTGTTTAGAATTTGTCACCATTACCAGTGGCATAATTGAAAACTACCCATATTTTATTAAAACAGCACAAATATGTAACAAAAAAAACATTGATCCCTATTTAATTCAGTAAAATATTTTCAAATATTCATATAATTTTATTTCAATTTGAATGTATCATATGTATGTAATGTATTAATATTACAGTGATTTTAATTTTTTTTTTTTTAAGTGGCACTCCATTTGTTTACATTTTTGATCTTTAATTCGATCTCATACCCTAGTCTATGCGGGCAGAAAGCTAGTTGATAACGGACCAAATAAATATAGACCAAAACAAAATTCTAACATTCGGTACTTACTTCAGGAACCCGCTATTTTAAATAAAATCAACAAGGCCAGATACTTATCAGGTATTCAATAACGCAGAGTTTTACAGAAACGGACCGTTACGGTTCCGACACAAGATTAATTCAATCAAAAGTTTGCGGCGACTGTGGAGGTAAGGGTACGCGCACACAGGTCGCGGATATCCGGGTTTGAAATCCGGTATTGTGCAAGGCAACTTTGATAGGTGTCGTCAAACTTTCATAATATACTTTGGAATTAAGTTTTCTAGGTGAAATAAACGTTTTCTGGTTAGAGCAGGAAGCTAAGCTTTAATGCTCGGGTTCGTGACACTAAATCGGACCTGGGGACTTTATGTTTTTTTTATTATACTTCGCTGTCGACCCGACAATTAATCTGAAGAAAGTGCTCGCATGTCGAATTAGTCCGTTCGATGGCACCCATACGACAGAGAGTTTCACTTTTAAAAATAAATTACACTAACTCGACTTGACAGCACAACTACTGAATAATCATAGTACCTATGCCAATGATAAGGGGGCTGGTTTAAAACGGTTACATGCAACTGATATTTCTTGAACTACTCACTGAAGTAAAAGAAAACCAAAGAAAGGTGAAAAATGCTGTAAACAAAACTTCGCGACTTGACAATTTATGTGAACATGACAGGTTCATGTGAAATGACAAGTTTGCAGTCGTGAAACCATTGTTTGGAAACTTTTTCTCCTCATCATCATCATCATCTTGACGTAAAAGACCGGTTGCAACACGCGGGGGCCCGGCTTCAGCTTTCCTGGAACTTTGCTCGGTCTTCAGCATCCTTAATGGTGAGTACGTGGCACGCATGTCACTCTTAACGACAACCTTTTGCTCCTAACGTTTGTAAATTGACTTACGTAGAAGTTCATACCTACATGTTTATTTAATTTGCATCTCTCAGAAATGAAGTCAATCTGAAATGATTGAGAACGATTCACTATTCACAAATGCATAACTTCGAGCCCATGGGAATTTGCATGTCATGTTTATTTAAGTAAAGTCTGTCAGAAAGAAAAATAAATAGCTTTCAAAATTTCAAATTGCTGGGATTCGCCACGAAAAGCATTAATTTACCAAAGGAATCCCTTTCGAAGACATTTACAAATTTTTGCATGCATAGACATTAGATTACAACGAAAGAAAAATATTATTACGGTCACGGTTTAGGAAAAATATAGAAAAGAGAGCAACGTGAGCTCAGCCAAAACTTGAATGGATGGATGTTGTGATGGTTGTTACCTTCACGCTAAAACTACTCAACGGATTTTTATTAAATTTTACAGTATCAGAGCTTATTGGCCATAATTTATTCCGAAATTTAATGTGGTTTCCGTGGGAACGGGTCGTGGAACGTTATAACCGAATTTTACTCAAGCGCCACTCAGGCCAAACTTTACTCATTATCTGTTTAATGAAAGTTCTAGAATCTATCCGGCGTGCCAAAAGTCATCGAATTTCAAAAAGACACTAGTCGGTTATGTGTAAACCATGCCCAATCTGAATTAGTATGCCAGAGTCCGCCGCAGTATACCTATTGTGGTTTGTTTGCCGGCAAATTATCCACCTGCACTCAATGTGGCCGCTACTAAGTGGCTGTTCTCCCAAAGCGGCCACATCCTGTTCATTTGTGTTATGCGAGTCTGCAGAGTTATATAATCCGGGAGCTATTTTGTACTCGTACACTCATTTAGTACCATAATTGTTTCTGGGACTGCTGAGTTATTGTCAATTAAATAACGTTTAAGCGGTGAATATTAATGTGAAATTAATTTGAATATGTAGTTTTGTATTGTAGTTGTACCATAATTTATAGTAGTGGGTTGATTTACAGACTTAACGTGTGTTTTGAACTATGCTCTAGGCAGGCGGGTTGAATCCAAACCGTCTGCATAGAGTGAAGATTGAATTTTAGTAGGTACTCGCCTAAAAGCATTTGGGCGTCAAGTTTCTAGGATCGTGTTAGATGCAAGTCAAATTTTAATTATATTTGAATCCATTCCATCCACACAAAACAATTTTTTTTACAATACTCAGTGACAAATGAGCAGATCGCCCACCTGATGGTAAGTGGTATCTGCCATAACATCTACCATTCATGCATTTAGGTTCATCATATCAGCGGAAAGACGCCCACTGCTGGGCATAGGTTTTAGGTTGCATCAAAAATGCAGAACCGCAAGTGTTTTGTCACTGTAAGATTAAGATGAACTAAAATGAAATGCCTAATGCATGTAATTGTACCGGTCGAATAGCCGGTAAGTGCCCAGTTGGACGGCCCAGGTATCGATGGATGGACGAAGTCCGGATAGACCTGCGTGAACTCCAGATAACGAACTGGGAACAAATGGCGCAAGATAGGGACCAATGGCGAATTCTTGTGTCGGAGGCCAAGATCCACTTTGGGTCGCTGAGCCAGCGAAGTAAGTAAATAAGTATTGGATGTATCAATCAATCAATCTATCAAATAATTTTTATTCCGGTTGGGTTTTACAACACTTATGAATGTCAATATACAACTATAATATAAATACAATGGCATCGTTGACCCGAGCTAGTCACTTGACTGGTACCATGCGGGAAAAAAAACAAAAAAATACTTCTAGCGGAGACTGGAACGTACCAGGTATGTCAAGTAGTTATTGGCCAGTGTGACCGACTATGTAGAAGATCATGATCTATGGACCCGACTGTGGTTCTGTCACTGTCCAATGTCACTTTGACTTACTGGATCAACGCGCCACCGCGCACGTGCGTGCCATGATACAAATAAACAAGACTTTTTCACCGGTTGCCAAGTGAGTGCCTAGGGTGACACACGCGGTTTGACCTCAAATAATTTTTTCTTGTTGTTTTTCCATTTGATTTAAGCGTTGCATTCCTTTTTTGTATATTGTGTTGCCCCGTGTGCTAAGAAAGTGGTTTTTACCTGTACGGTCCCTCCTGATCCACCTGATTCCCCTTCTGGGCTCGCGCCCGAGGAACGGATGGAGGAATCTCAGATTCCTGCGTCCGTTTCTTTGGAGTCCCAGCGCAGGAAAACTTAGTTAGTAAACCAAGTGTCGCCCCTAAAAAATTCATAGTCCGGCTGATTCTAATCAGTCGGTCTATATGCATCCGAAATATGAGCTGCCTAAAACGTACGCCGATATAGATACCGGTCCGTTCATTATTCACGTATTTAGGGAGGAGTCCCACCCTAGGGCTGGCACTACCCTGAATCCCATGCAATTTGGCCAGACCCTCATGACGGCAAAGGTTGAAGGCATCCTCAAGCATGACGTAAAAAGTGTTGGGAGGAACAGAGTTTCTGTGGAATTTAAGTCAGCTAATTACGCGAACAGATTCCTTCGGGAACCTGCTCTTCTTAATAATAAATTCCTTGCTAATATCCCAACGTTCAATATTACTCGAATGGGGATTGTCAGAGACATCCCAACTGAGTGGTCTATGTCCGAATTTGTTATTGAAATTGAAGTTCCCGAAGGTTGTGGAATAGTGTTTAAAGCTCGCCGACTAAATCGTAAGGTCCTTAGAGAGAGTGGTGTGGAGTGGGTTCCCACGCGCACTGTCGTGCTAACCTTTGAAGGCCAAATCCTCCCCTCTAAGGTTTACTGCTGTCATACAGTTCTTGAGGTCAACACATACGAGCTGCCCACTATCCAGTGTAATAGCTGTTGTCGGTTTGGTCACACCCAGGACAAGTGCCGCTCAAGGGCAAGGTGTTTTTGATGTGGTGAAGCTCCTTTAGGGAACTCCTCCAGGGTCCCTGATGATGAAGTTTCCTGTATCCTATTTACTGGCAAACATTTAGCCACGGATAAGAGGTGTTGCGAGCATACTCGGCAAAAAGACATAAAGTAGACGATGGCCCAAGAAAATATATCATATTCTGAAGCAGCCAAACGGATCCCTACTATCAATCAGCCATCGTATGCTGATGTCTCTCGAGCTCTATTTGCTCCGTCTCCACGTTCACAGCACTTGTCTCAACTAAGGGCTTCTCAAAATTCTCAATCTCTAGCCTCCCCAGTCAGTACTAGACGAACCATCTATTCTCCTAGAAGGCCCCGTGCCCCCCTCTCTCCTGGTTATGACAGAACTGCCCATCAAGCTCTAATTTCTCAAAGAGACCCCCCCCCCCTCAGAATGGTGCTACCCTGAGAGCTCCTCAGGATGTCAACCTGATTGACCTCACCCTTTCCCTCCTTATAAATGTTTAGCAAATTTAACGAATCTCCTCCACCGACCAACATTGCTCATAAACTCGATTTGCTTTTCAAACTGATTAAAATTCCAGAACATACAATGGAATGCTCAGAGTTTGGTTCCCAAGAAACATTAAGTTTTTCAATTAATTAACACCTATAGCCCTCTTGCCTTTGCTGTCTCTGGCATGACATGGTTGGTCCCCGGGGACCGGTTTCGGATCCCTGGGTATGTCTGTCTCCGTGACGATAGACAAGATGGGTATGCTGGTGCTGCGATTTTAATTAAATCCTCTGTTTTATATTCTCGTATAGCTTTTCCTCCTCTTTCCTTTGAAATTAACGCAGTTGCTGTCAAGGTCCTTGGTATAACTATCGGTTCAGCTTATATCCCTCACCCAAACCGTATTTCAATATCAGATCTGAATCCAATCTTTTCATTATTAACTGGATCATTTTTATTACTGGGTGGCTTCAACTGTCACCATGTACTATGGGGTGGTTCCCATTACGATGCTTTTGCATGTGGTCTTGTAGATCACATGGATCAGCTTAATATCTGCTTATTAAATGATGGCTCCCCAACTCGCCGATCATATCCTGGTCAAAATCCTAGTGCACTGGACCTATCTTTATGCTCACCTGATCTGCGGTCTTTATTATCATGGAAGGTTCTAAAATATTCGCATGGTTGTGACCATATGCCTATTTTGATAACTGCACCAGATCGCTTTAACCCTCCTAAGAGGGTGTTTTCACCTCTCCTCAAGTATCATTTGGGGAAGGCAGATTGGGGCAAGTTTTCTAGAGATACGGATTCACAAGTACAGGGGATTCCTGCGATTAACGATAATAACCTGTTTTCATGTTACGATAGTTTAATTTATTCTTTGACCCATGCTGCTGATGTTAATTTCCCTTTGTTAAAAAACCCCCCGGGTCTAAATCATTTCCTCCTTTGTGGGATGCGGAGTGTACGGAGATGCATAAGCGTCGAAAGGATGCGGAAGCGTCGTATTGTCTATCGATGACAATCGTCAATTTTCTTCTCTTTAAGAGAACTGCGGCGTTAGCCAAGCGTCTTTTTAAAAAGAAGAAAAGATCTGCTTGGACCCGTTTTTGTGAGAACCTCGCTCCTCGTTCCCCTTCGTGGTTGCTGTGGAAATCTATCCGTGCTTTTAGATATTCCTTAGCGTCAAATAGTATGAGCTCGAATGACTTCTCCATTTGAAATCATGACTTCATGAATAAGTTGGCCCCACCTTCTGTTCCCAATCGTGATTGCCTACCAATTTCTTACCCAAACTTCACCTCTTCCCATCAATTTGATGAACCCTTCTCTCTGGCTGAATTGTTAATTTCTCTTCAAAATCTTAATAATTCTTCCCCTGGCTTGGATGGCATCCCTTACTCCTTTTCGTCAAATGCGGGTCAAGCGATAAAATTTCTCTTTCTTTCCCTTGCCAACAAATTCTTTGAGCTGGGTTGTGTTCCTCAATCCTGGAAAAACCAACTTGTGATTCCCATATTGAGTAAGGGTACCGGGTAAGAATGCAGCTGACGCATCGTCTTGGAGACCTATTGCGCTATCACCTACTCCTGCCAAGGTTATGGAACACATGTTGAAAAAACGTCTAGAGTGGTTTGTAGAGGCCAAGGGTTTATTGGCCCGTACTCAATTTGGATTCCGTAGAGGAATGGGTTGTATGGATAGTCTATCCATCTTATCTACAGACATGCGTGCTTTTTCTAGAAATGAATTTGTTGTGGGCGTGTTTCTGGATATATCCGCAGCTTACGATAATGTTTTGCTTCCTATACTCAGGCAAAAAATGCTCAGGCTGGGTATACCTGAGAGGCTGACTCATTTCATCTGCAACGCTCTGATGGACAGGTCTATTCAAGTACGTGCTAATGGCAGCCTGTTTCCCACAAGGCGTTTATGGAAGGGCCTTCCGCAGGGTTCTGTCCTTAGTCCGCTCCTTTTCAACCTGTACACTTATGATTTGGAGTAGGTCGTAGTTTATTTTTACGACTTGCTCCAGTATGCTGATGACCTAGCCCTTTACGTGTGTAACCGGGCTTTATCATATCTGGAAGTTTGGCTAACGGAGCATGGTTTTTCTTTATCTGTTGCCAAATGTAGTGTCGTTGTTTTCACTAGGAGAAGGAATATGCCCGATATTAACATCATGTACTGTGGTGAGTCTATTCCTGTTTCTAATAAAGTTAAATTTCTGGGTTTATTTTTTGACAGTAAAATGACCGGTGTTCCGAATTTAAATTATATAATACAAAAATGCGAAAAAATTGTTAATGTTATGCGTTCTTTGTCGGGTGTTTGGTGGGGAGCCCATCCTTATTGTCAAAAACTGGTTTATAATGCTATAATTCGTAGTCTGATTGACTATGGATCGTTTATACTGAAGCCCTGCAGTAAAGTAGCTTTATCTAACTTAGACAAAGTACAGTACAAGTGTTAGCGCATTATCTTAGGTGCGATGAAATCTTCACCAACTAATGCCCTGCAAGTCGAGGCTGTAGACCCACCCTTATCCCTTCGTCGTTCGTTCCTCAGTGACAGATTTCTTTTTAGAATTGTCCAGAACTCCTCTCATCCTCTCCTACCTAAGTTGCATGACTTGATAAATATCATACCAGGTAATAGATACTGGTATTACACAGTTTTTCCTTGTTTAGAAAAATGTTTAAAAAAAAATTCCGACATTCCGCAACCTTGCTTCCAAAAATCTCTGAACCCTCTTTTTTCAGTCACTTTTCAATCCCTAGTTTTTGAACCCCAAGTATTACTGAATATTGGCATCGATAAGGATCATCCAGCAGCCAATGCCTAGTTTTCAAAAATTGGAAATTCCCATTGGAGTGAACATATTCATATTTTCACTGATGCTTCCAAACTGAATATCGACGGGGGGCTGTTTGGCTCCCCAAATATCAGATTCTTTTAAATTTTAAGTGCCTCTTGCTTCAGTTTTTACGGGTGAGGCTGTCGCCATATTGGAGTCTATTAGGTACATTTCGTCACATAAAATTTCCAATTCTGTTATCTTCTCTGACTCTCTTAGCTGTTTACAATCAATTTCATCTTATCCGTTTTGCTCCAGGAATTTTCCTATAGTTTTGGACATTAGACAATCCCACATTGGCCTGGATCCCAAGTAATTGTGGCATCCAGGGCAATGAGACAGTGGATCGTTTTGCTAAAGAGGCGATTAATTTAGGTTGTCATGATCATTACTACTTATTCTCACGTGACCTCTGTTCTTCAGCTAAGACGGATTTAAATTCTGCTTGGCTGACAGATTGGACGCGTTCTAGGCAGTTTAAGGGCAGGCACTATGGCGACATCCAACCAGATATTCCAGCAAGACCATGGTTTTTTAACTTCCAAAAGGTTTATAAAAGGGCCACTTCGGTTGTCTGTAGACTTCCACTAGGTCATACGTGTTCCCCTGTGCGTCTGCATCAATTTCGCATTCGTCCTTCCCCTGTCTGTGATTGTGGTACGGATATTGGAACCGATGATCACATCCTTTTCAACTGCCCATTACAACCAGTTTCCCTTTATGACCTGTTTCCTTCTAAAGTACCAAGGCCAACTAATATTAAATCGTTACTTTTTCATGCAAATGCTCCATTAATTCGATTAATCTGGAAATATATTTGTTCTTATAATATTAAACTCTAATAAAGTCGCAAAACATAAATGTTAACATTTATGTTTTGTGACGTCCTGTGATGTCGCTACACCACAGTATATTTTGTATGTTATCCAAATTCAGGCAATGCCATAGATGGGTAATGCAATGGTTTTTTCTTCTTTTTTTTTCTTTTTTTTCTCTTAAACCGGTCAAACTTTTTCAGTGTGTTCTCCTTGCACTTTGACACTGGCAATAATGGTTGTCAAGCTGTTGAACGACCCGTTGCCATTTCATAAAAATATGAATGAATGAATCAAATAAACAATAAACAGAGCAAAACAAATAAATGCAAAGGAAAAACATAAGGAGTCCCATGGAAAAACACAATACACTGTAAAATAACCATTGGAACCATATCATAACCGTGTATACTTGGGTAAGTATTCACAAACTTCAAAAATACAAAATTTCATTGATATAAGGCTTACAAGCTTGTAATGGTAACCTAACAAACTGTACAATATTTTATAGATAATTTATGGCAAGGAAAGACAATATGTGTAGTAGTGTATGGTTATACACTGGCCACATGTAAGACATTTGTGCCATGCAGTGGCACAACAATGGGGAGTGATGCCTGGAATGTGTAAACAAACATATTTAGGACCTCAGATTCACGCAACTACCACGTGCTGGACAACATAAAAGAATATGCAAGTTTAACCTGTCTTCCAATATTCATAAATTCGCAAATTTCTTAATATATTCATAATTAATATTACATAATATCAATTGCGTATTAATTTCTTATTGATAGATGGATAACTCAATGTATCTATTATTGCTATTACATAATAATATGTCAAACTATATTAAATAATTACTTAAATGATTAAATTGAAATTATGTAAAGATATGAAAGTCAAAGTATAATTATAATTAATTAATGAAAATAACAATACTCATTTCAGGTTGCAGACACAACCTGAACAGTTGGTCCACCACCTTCAATTTAAACCCAGGGATGTTTGTCTTCAATGTAATCATTTACCTTATAATATGCCTTCCTCAGTAACTTTTTCTTATTACATGACTTAAATTCATTGAGAGGTAATTTCTGAATCTCCTCTGGTATCTTATTAATGTTATTGCGCTGGCTACAAATAATTAATACATTTGGAAGGCGAACCTAATTAATACAATTAATTAGGAGATGATTGTAACAATTATGCAGCCTTTGAAGGCTTCTCAATGGCATTTGAACATTATGACTATTTTGCGATCGACCTGCATATGTGATTTCTGACTTATTTTGTTTCAAAAGAGCCACCCGCTGCGCCCGAATTGATATTATAAAACTATTAAATTATATTTCCAATAATGCGATCACATGCTATCCATTACCATGTTGTTTACCACAACATTTCTGCTTAGCTAAGATATTGATAAGATATTGTTTGCGTGTTTCTTTACATTTTCACGGCTAAACCACTGAATAAATTTCGGGTCTAGAAACGTACCGAAGAATCTATATGCAGAAAATTACCTTCTCTTGAATTCTACTAAAGAATTTTCGGCTGGAGGCTGTTGTTAATAATGTAAAAAATCATGAATAGATAACCATTCGGCTTCTTTGTACTTTCTCCCTCAATTTGGCTCCGATATCGGCTTTTCGGCAATGCCGAATGATCAGTTTGTACTTCCAATCACGGTCAAATTAACGAGCCTGCTTGGCCGGCCGGAAAATAAACCTATTGTAGCTATAATTGGGTCGTTACCTTCCCAACCTCAGCGAATGCTTTGCTTATTCGCTACGCAACGTAGTCATCCACGTCTACATTGAAGTAGACCATTGCACGGTTGGAAGTAAACACGAGATTTACTTAAGGTTATTTTTTTATGAATTAAAAAGTATTGGTTTACCTTTTCTAAAGCTGTGTATAAATATCAACCACCGTACGCTTTCGTATCGTATAATAAAATAATTATTATCTTGGCATTAATCCCGGTTGTGCTTCGCCTGGATCATGATCCTAGGATTTGGCAGATCAGATAATAACAGTGGATCAGATAATTACTGTTACCAGGGGAATCATGGTGACACATTCAGTCGCTTGAATGTGCAGGTTTCATCACGATCGATCGACGCTTTTGTATCGTATATATTATAGAATAATCTTCTTGCAGCGGTGTTTCTGAGACGTATAGTCGGCCTAAATTGTTTTCATTGGCTGGCAACGCATTCGCGAAATTCCGGCAGCGGTAATGGTTATCACTTTCCATCAGGTGGCCTGCCTGCTCGTTTGCCTCCATTATAAATAGAACGGAACAGAGTGTGTTGTCTGCCAATGTGCTTCTTAAAACACTATTGCTTTATGACAGGCATACTCAGCTTTAACTTTTAACAGGCTCTGCCGAAGACCGAGCGAAGTGGACCAAGAGGAGTAAGAAAGCGGACCCTAAGCAAAACCGGGACTTAACGCCAGGATGATGATGATGATGATGATGATTCAGCTTCACGTCATTGTCATTTATGATCATTCCATATAGCATAATATTTGGCTAAATGAGTAAACTAGGGCTTACGTACTTTTGGCAATTTGTACTTTTATAACAAATCTTCAGCCTATCACGAATAATTTGGCGTGTGGCAAAGAAAATGAAAGTTTTTTTTTGTTTCAAGACACAGGACAATATTTCTGTAAGCTTGACTCAACCAATACAAAAATGACTATTTCGTTAATATGCCATACACAAATTATAATTATTACGTAGGTATCAAGATTGTGTATGCGAAACCAATCAACTCAAGTCGGTCTCGAATTTAATTTATAAGACATTGCTAAATTAATTACGCAAACTTTACGCCCGTCAATTTTGAGTTATTAGCCGTGTAAGGGGAATTAAGTTTTTATGGGAACTGCCGAGTTTACAAATTTCGATATTGCTTCGTGGTATCCTCGGGGGCTAGCATAGCTTGCGACTTGGTTGTGTAAAATTATGAGTGTACACGTGTTTACTTTCAACATTCAAATTGAAATTGAAACCCTATTTATTGGTCACTATTGGTGTTGTTGGTGTGAACAAGAGCTTTACTTACACTTTACGTATTTAAAGGTCTCATTGATTAGACGAACTCCATTTGCAACAACACTCAAAGTCTCAACTTTTATCATGTGGTAGGACTCTGTCAAGCCTGAGGAGTACGCCTGGGCAAAGCTTGTATTGTTGTATTCCGGTTTAAAGGAAAGGTAGCGCAATTACAGGCATGAGGCATTTCATATATATCCTCGCACAACTAGTGACAACGCATCTGCGGTTCCGCACCTTTGTTGCCGGCAACCTAAATGTTATATTATCATAAATGTTTTGCGCGACAGTTACCGCTTACCATCAGGTTGGCTATCTGCTTGTTTGTCATCGAGTAGCATAAAGAAAGCCTACACTTTACGTGCTAGCTGATCGCATTCCAACCACTTTTATGTTTGATTTACCATTCGTTAGTTATTTGCCAATTCTTACCTGTCGTCATAAGGCAAAAGTAATCTATTTTGGTGTCTGTTACCTGATTTTTGCTACTTACACTTAGACACGTGCTGGCCAGTCGGTAGCGACTGACATATCACTACGCGTCAAAAATCTACACCTATTCTATTTTGGCATTAGTTATTACCTATAGGTAGATATTATTCATAGGTCTTTACTATTTACAAAGCCGGTTCCACCGTATGGCTTAGTACATCGACCCGTGTAAACACAGGATAAGGGGAACCGGAATGCGGGGTGCGGGGTGTAAATCATAACTTTTTCCCAGCAATTACCATAAATCCGGGGCATGAGGGGCTAAATTACGCCGCGGCTCGACGACTTTCCCCATACGCGGGAGTTTGATCGATGCTGGTCCGGCGACGTGCGACGCTGTTTTCGCCAACTACTTAATACTTACCTACCCTTTTTGGATTCGTTCTATCCAAAAAATCTGCTTTGTTTCCTTGTTGGCCTCCGATTGAGGAAGTGGAGGTCTGACTGACGTAGTTCTGTGTTTTACCCCGGGGAAGGCAACGAACTGAAGGTTTTTTTTATGTACTAAAAAAATAATAATCATCTTGGCGTTAATATCCCGGTTGTGCTCTCGAGAACGAGGGCCCGGGGTCCGCCTTGACCATGATCCAGGATTTGACAGATCAGGTAATTACAGTGGAGCGACTGCCATCTGACCTCCATGACCCTGCTACCAGGGGAACCTGACCAGATTGGATCATGGTTACACATCCAGTCGCCTGAATGTGCAGGTTTCATCACGATGTTTACCCTCACCGTAAGAGCATCGGTTAGTATTTAACTAATGTACATAACTCAGAAAACAGTTATTGGTACATGGCCGGAGCGGGATTCGAACCCGGGACCTCTGGCTTATGAGTCGGATCTGTAACAACAAATTTTTTGTTATGTACTACGGTAGACAAACAGGTATGCGGGCCACTTGATGGAAAGTGGTCATCGCCACCTATAGAAGTCTACAACTCTAGAGGCGCTACTACTGCGTTGCCCGCCACTAAGAAGACCTCTAACATATTATGTTAATGGGGCTTATTCTTAATTAATTAAGATTTATCCATAGGTTGCTGTATCTACTTATTATCAGGCAGGCTCAGGGCCAGCCAGTCCATAGGTATAGGCGACCTAGGCAACTGCCTAGGGAGCTCGCATTTGGGGGGCGGCATTTGACATCAAGGCTAAAAGCAGGATCGATCCTACCATAGAGCAAAGCCTGCTCCAAGCACCAAGTTACTTTTATTACGGCTACCCCAGTTAAGATCTAATATTTTAAACATTCTGTCGCTTCAGCGATTTATTCAAATCTTTTACCATTTAGTTGCTTTTATTACGGTCCAGCTTTTGACGGCAAAAGTAAAAAAAATCAATCTCGCTTCGCTCACTCATTCATTCATTGCATTACTTACTTTTAATACGACCGTAGAAGCACGTCCGCGAACTCCACGCCAACGAATGGCGATAGATTGATGTCGCGGATAAGTCGGACGTGCGAACCAACGGCTTTCGACGTGAGGAATCCAAAGATCGGGCAACGTGGAGAAGAATGAGTAGGAAAGCGGACCCTGGCGGACCGAAACTGACATAGCTGCTCGGATGATGATGATTTTTATTATGCTACAACCAAAAGAGCCTAAATTTGAAGAAAATCCGAGCTCGCTGCCCTCGCTTATTAGTTGGCTTACCTTGCGTCAGCCCATATCAGCGAAATGTGTCGAATATTTCAAACTAGCTTCGTTCGCACATTTACTTAGATACTCCAGGGAAGTTCATAGATAAAATTGTCGGCATTCTTCTGGGGCATTTTTGACATAGTGGGAAGATATTTCCGAGGCATGTTTGTAAGTCACGTCACATTCTGTTTCAACAAGGTTGGCTTTACTTAGAAGTACGTACTTTTGACGTGAAACGTCTTTAAAATCACATTGAGTACCAAGTCAGAAAACTAGAGCATAACGAAAAGGTCTATATCGCCTTACTAAAATAACTGCAAAACCAACCAGAGATAGATGTAGTAAGGCTAAAGTGAGGTTCGCTGTTCTCTTTGTGAATAAAAGTGTAGTTCACGCTACGTTACCGACTGTTCATAAAGGCCTATACAGTGTAGCCGTAGAGTGAAGGCTATAAAGCAAATAGCGAGAATGCAGACTCCGTGCCCACAAGCCGTGAAACAATCGAATTCATCCAATATTCATTTCATACAGTACGCCGAGGCGGCTTTACGCAACAAAAGGGCTTAGCAATTTTGTTTGCAAATAATAATTTCAAAACTGAATTTTAGCTCGCCCATTTCAGATCTGAAAAGAAATGCTTGATTTGAATAGCACCCCTTCTAGTCAGGCGTGTCGAAGCCGGCGGCTAATTTCTTAGAGGCTGGCACTTCCGTAGGATATAGGAACGGCTTCTTTACTAAAATATTTAATAAATTCACATTTTTTTTGTTTTTTCAATAATGTTTCAGAATTATTAAATAAATAATGCCTTTCAGCACTTAACTGTTATCTATACCTTCTGCGAAATTACAAGTACCAGTGTGTGGTAATATGGCTAATAACTACTTGAAGCTGACGAAGCCCTGCAGCACATGTAAACCTTACCCTTCGTGACAGTTGCAATAAATAAGTTGCAACTGTCACGAAGGGCAATACATAATTTTTCGGGCCTAAAACAACTGTTATTACTGGCATCTATTCCTCATGAAGACTTCTAAAGATCTATCAGAAGACTTCAAAAATAATCCCTCCTTTCTCAATCCTCAGATAATCACAAAATCTATTTTTTTTACGATTATCCACATACATAAAAAGATTAGAGTTGGTATGTGCTTAAAAATAATCTTGTACCACACCTACGTACACAACTTCTGTAGCATAGCCAGCTAGTGTAGATTGCATTTCTTAAAATTTAATAGAAATACCTACATGAATTTTATATCCAATAAACAATTGTTGACAATAATGGAATATTATCTGATTGTCTAACAAAGTAAACCAAAGATCCCTCACAGTTGCACGGAATGCGTTCACATCCGTCCTCACTAAATCACCGCGTTTTGACTCCGAATAAAACTGCCGATACGGGAACGATCATTTATTTATAAAACGTCGCATAAACAATGTGGCGCCGCCAATCCGTTGCGCGGATGTCTGGAAATACCCGTTCAAAGCTCCAAACTGAAATTGCAAGGTGACTTGTTTACTGTATAGACTTTAGAAACGCCTTTTATGTAAAGATAGTACGAACTAAGCTGTTGTTTTGTTGACATTGATGGCTCACTTATGACCAATAATTATGTCAATTCTAAATTTCTTTTAACACTGTCCCAGTTTAAACTTCGGTTTAGGAAGACTCACTCACGGTGAGTGAAGTGAGTGAAGTAATCAGTCACGGTCTCAAATTGGACTCAATCACGTGTTTCACTCGAATTCAGTCCAAAACTATACCTTTCAATACAAAAAGGCAAAACAATTGAGCACTACGATGACATACACATCATCTTGGCGTTAATGTCCCGGTTGTGCTCTCGAGAACGAGGGCCCGGGGTCCGCCTTGACCATGATCTAGGATTTGGCGATCAGATATTAACAGTGGAGCGACTGCCATCCGACCTCCGTGACCCTGCTACTAGGGGAACCTGACCAGATTGGATTATGGTTACAAACTCAGTTGCCTTAATTTGAAGGTTTCATCACGATGTTTTTCCAGCACTACGATGACAATACGGCGTAAAAGGGTAGGTATTCCTACTACTATCATGCCGCTAATAGGCAGACTATACTAAAGACATAACAACTAAGGCCTCCTTCACGCTTCCGTTTTAGTGGCGTATAGGCTTCAAGTGGACCTGGCGGGATTTCTTTTGCGTACACCTACCTTACTCGTACCTACCCTTTTTTTCTTTCTGATAAACCTTCCTTTTGAATCACTTTATCTATCACACTTTCACTACACATATCATCGGGTTTGTTACTATAGTTTGTATTGTTTTTACCTCGATATTCGATATATGTCGATATTTCGACATTACGCATGCTACTGCGTCGAAATGTCTATTGTTGAAAACCGCATTAAAATAATATACATAGAGATAAATGGCGGGAAGCGACTTTGTTCTATACTATGTATAGATATTCTATTTCGAAATTGAATGTGGTCCTCGAGGGAACATAGCTACGACGAAGTCGAGGGCAAAGGCCAGTATGATACATAAATTACGGCATACATAAATTCATTGCTACAAAAAAGCGATTTGGAAACGCGTTCGTTTTATTTCTTAACATATCGAACCTCGTGGAAGAAGATAAAGGGTAATTTAATATCGGAGTCGGCAATCAGTAAACAAGGCTTTCAGTCTGCTAACGTAGGGTAAATTTAATAAAACCCTCATTTGTATATTAATAACAGTGATAGGTTGAGAAACAAATGTTGTTGCGTTGTTTGCTAGACCGAATAACGTGATTTGAACCAACATGTAAACATGTCCAGTGTGATTTGAAATTCGTGCTATAAATACGTCGTTATATATATCCTGATGAATAGGATGATGACACAAGAGGCAGGCAAATGTTTAACCCTTATGACTGAATCAATTAGCTCGATCTTTGCGATGCTTACGGACTAGGTAGCTGTAAGCACTGCAAAGTTAAATGGGTGCCTGTGAATATGTTGCCAGTACACACCATCTTAACAAACCATCATGAGTGATGGCGGTCAAATGCCTGTCAAATTAACTCGCAATATTTTGAACCCTGGCTGTATTAGACAGTGCCTATCCATGTCTCGGTTTTTACCGAAATCCAAACCAAAAATGCCAAGGCACAATAGAAGACCCCCTGTAGATATCTATTTCGTAGTAAGTATAAGGTTCGGTGCCACCAAATCTTGTAAGTACTTTCTTATTCTCAGCGCAAACCGTAAGCCGGAGACACCCCTATATACCCATAAGAGTTCACATCGCTCTGTCATTCGTATCGTATTGCGGACGTTTTATTTACACCGAATTTGAATTCCATTAAAACACGCCGCGTGTAATAAATCGCGTTTGTTTACCGACACTGTTTACGCGTGAAAGCACTTCGCAAATAATTCGTTTATTACTTACCTACCTAGCATGGAGGTGGGAGCATGCGTACGGGAGCGCTTAATAGGCACCGCGAGCTTTTTAGCCTCACACGTGCAAGAAACTAAACGAACGTGCTTCCTACGAAATATTTGTTTTGCTCTACGATTTTAGGGTTCTTAAAAAGGTAGACATCTATAGGTATCTCGACGACCGGCACAACATCCTCTCTCCTTAGACAATTAGACCGTCTGCCGTGAGTATGGAGCGTTTTTTCGGAAATCCACGACGTTCCATTTTTGGAGCCTCCAGTAAGGATATATGTATTATAACATTAGGCAAGCAATTGTTCCTATTCACAGGTTTCGTCCGGTGCGTTACCGATGACGGTGAGTATTGACCCTAAAGTGAGCACGTTATGAGCATTTTGCTGAACTCGAAAAAAATGACGATATTTTGTCAAATAATATGCGCCTACTGGAGGGTTTTTAGTAGATGCCTCTACTTTACTCATTTCGCAACAAGTTATAAATTGGGAGGTATTTTATATTATTTATTGTTTACCCAAAAATGTTATATTGTATTATACCTATAACATTTATATATATTATATTTTAAATTACATCTTAACTCTCTATTTGCATAGTAAAATACTATTTCTATTTCTTACCGCTTTGGAGTTCCAACTGTTGTGATCCTTCCTTTAAAAAAATTATATTTAATTGTCAATAGATCCGATTAAAAAGAAATTACAACATGGACACAAAAGTAATAAGTTTTAACGTCCTCTCCTTATCCCTGCCACAACCTGTAGGTATTTTTGTTCACTTGACGTGATCATGATGTCTTATTTTGCAAACTGTAGGTATGGTTTGGTGTCAAAATTGTCCCATCCGTTCGATGTAAAATTTCATAGCAGCTTTTCTACATTTATGGATGGTAGCATTTCAAAGCAGATAGCGATGCGTCTTGGCGGTTGGAATGCTAATAAGAACCCCCCTCCCCACAACCCCTCGATGCCTTCCCCTGCGCCTGTAATTTATTCCATTCTCCCAAAAATATGGAGATATCTTGTTTACCTTCGAATTAAATCTCATCTATCTCGCTGTAATACCACTCGTTAATATTGTACGACGGCTTTTAAGTACATTCGTTTTTTTTTACTTTTATTATTCTATCTGCAATCGGCCAGCCATAATCAGATTTGGTATTTGTTGGATTGAAATTGCTTGTTGGAATAATTTTCAGCAAACATTGATTCCGTTTTTTGTTTATATTGAGTCTGTTATAATTGCCTACGGCATACCACAGGGCAGTGTCCTGAGGCCTACGCTGTTTCTTATTCATAAAGACGACCTCTGCAGACTCATATCTCCAAACTGCAATATTGTATAGTTACGCGGATGATATTGTTTTACTAACGCTTGATAAGTCCAGTGCCGAGGCCCCCAGCCAAAAACAGGCAGCTTACCGAGCCTGGGGGCAGCACGAGATGCGAATTACCCGAATACTGCTACGATAAAGAAGCGTTACAATGCTGCCTCCAGATCCAGTAAGAAGGAAATAGCCAGGGCTAAGCTGAAACACATTCGACATTGGTAAGAGACTACTTAGTTTCCCATCTGGAACTCGTGCTTTTTGATCTCTCCAAACCAAAGCCGTCGAGGGGAATTTCTGTCTGCCCTCCTTACCAACTTTGCGCAAACCAAACGACTCAGCTGGCATACTCAGCAAAAGAGAAGGCCGAAGGATCTTCTAATAGGTTTCTACTAGACCCTAGTTTACCCACCTATAGTTTGTTCGAATGAAAACTGATAAAGTGTGAGTCGGATCGTCGTACCAAGATTTCGAACTTTATTAAATTTGAGGTCATGTAAATTATCACTGAACCAAGACAACTTCTTATTTTTTTTTTAATTTGGTTAGTATGTTTGTTGCCAATAATAAAAAATAATATCACTTATAAAAATAATAATTTGAAATTTACTTTTATGAAGCAATAAACATTTGAGTATTGAGTAAACTTTTTTCGATTTTTAAAAATGTAGAGGTCACTCTTTGGTAAGATATCGAGAGAAATATCATGTACTAATGGTTTTTATAAAGAGTATCTAACATTTCAAAATATATTATATTCAATTTGATCAGGTATTAAAACATAATTTAAAAAATAGCTGTTTAACTTGGTGTCTGGCATACTACCACGTCATCAGAATGGTTAAAGTTAGGGCACGCCAGTTGCAGACTCTTGCACGTTCCTGTACGCTTGCCAGATTCATCTTAGTCTTCTTTTTTCGCATATTTTGTCTAGCACATCTGACGGTATAGGTGAGACTGTTGCTTTATTTGGCAGTATATTAGTCATAAAGATCTCATGAAGCTCTCATCTATCTTATTCGGTTTTAAGTTTTATGTTCAACTTAATTTTCTTATGTACAAATTCCGAGAATGCTTTTCAGTCAGTTTTGTGAATGTACAACTTCATAGGTTCTTCTCGCTGTATTATTGAAGTACTGAAGAGGGCAATTACAGGTGTATGATCGGATGATCCAGGCATAGCTCGCCATTAAAGTACAGACAGAGAACCTTTTAGTGGGTCTGTTGATCAGTAGGTGGGTTCTCCCGTTGAGAGTATTGTCTGTTCATTTACTTTCACACTTTTGGCCAGCTCGTTTCCACGTGTGGTTTTACCCGACAACCCCAGGTAGTGTACTTACTATTCAAACTGTCATTGCTTATGAATCCGGGTATCAATAAGTTTAAAAAGTACATTAGTTGTTTGATAGAGTCTCGCGTTGGTTGATTCATCAAACTTTATTAAGAAAGATTACGCATAATAAAAGCAGATACAATGAAAAGTGATAGTCTTTAGAATTTCAAAAATTCTGAATTTACTACAATAACTTTCGCAAAAAATTTTAGGTTCACCTTTCAGTTTTTTTTTTAATAACTTGACGACTCCATCATCCATATAAAATCAACACGTAGCTACGAGCAAAGAAAAGCAATGTATAAAGGAACAACTGAATTAATTCCATTACACAAGAAGAAGATCGTCAAAAAATAATCCGATTACGTTATACACTAGATTACCGGGTCTGTGCTACGAAGCGCGTCAGCTGCGTTCATGGAACCTTACATCGCCTGATTATTCCATTATTTGCAATTAACCCTTTTCCAGTTAACGTACACTGTTTTGGCGTGTCGCTAAATAAGCACTCGCTCTTTTAAATTTAGGTTTTATAAAACAATTGTGTAATATGTTTAAGTTGTATAATAAATTGTTTTACAACCTTTTTTGGAAACAAAAAAACAATACCTTTTCGATAAAACGTTTTTTGGTAAAAGGACAAAAACTTTATTGCTTTTTTATTACAGTTCACGTTTATTAATTTAAGACCATCCTAAAAATATATCTAAACATTTTGAGCAAGCAGGATAAAGCGGCATAATAGTATACGGTAACTGGAATAGGATCATCTAAATATGCAGTTATATTTAAGACGTAGATACTGACCAACTCATCGCACGAAACGAAAGACAACCTGCATATTGCCAACAAACACGAGGGAAATGCCAACGAGACTTCACACAAACCATACAAATAATTTTCAAATTAGTTTGGAGAAACTTCAGTATCTCATCCCTTTTTAATATAGCAGTAACAAACCAGCATACATCTCATAAGAGAACTCAACTCAACGAAATCTCGACGAAAATAGCAATCAAATACTTTTGCTCGAATCAGAAAGGGCGCAATGATCCCATTCCCTTATGATTAATCACAGCCGTGTGAATAGGTCATTTATCAGTGGGTAGAAATAACAATATAATAATTAATATATTTTTAATAGGTACCTATATGAGACATCAGCTTCATACAATATGTTCAGAAATATCATAATTTGTTTAAAACTATCACAGAGGGATGTATTACAAGCTGAAATACCTAATTTTTGTAATTGGGCGTGGGTTTAAAAGCTTCTGTATGTCGAATTCGATTTTTTAAGAATTAATTAATTTTATATTATTTATTATTAATCAAGTGGTACACGTAGGACTCTGTCATGCCTGACAGGTCCACCTAGATGAGTACCACCGCCTTGTCTATTTCTGCCACCAAGCAACATTTACATGGTTGCGGTCTTACATTTTTGCTACATGAAGATTAAATGCATGAATTGTTGATGTTATCGGCGACAGTTGCCGACTAATATAAAAAATATTATTATGCTTCTATGCATTCTTAAAAGTAATCCTTTTATCCATTTCAGAATTATTTCACTGTACCTAGTTGGTGTTTTTTCCATCTTTAGTCTGTCTGTAGGTAGGCTATCTACTCGTTTATCGCTATGTAGCATAAAAAAAAACAATTTGTAGTTATCCTTGTTGTGAACAATTATTTTCACTCAGTTCAGTATTGATCTCAACAATGAAACCCATCAATTCAGTTGATAGGACAATCTATTCAATGTTAGATCTAAATTATCCAGATAGTCTAATTAAATGGTTCAATCTAGTTCATTTACTGATCGAGAGGGTAACAAAAGGACGTGGATCGTGAGGCGTAGGCTGGAGTCGTTAAGAGGTACCACTGTGTTGATTTTGTACCTAATGTTGTTCTACTTTGGCGCTTAGATAGCCCAAATACACATTAGGAGAGGTACCTAAGGTATCTAGCAGTGGACTCTTGTGGTGATGATGGTGACTTAAAACATAAATAAACAAGGCGGCACTATATACCTAGAATGAAACCTTTACCTACAGATGGGATAATTTATTTAACAGAAATAATACTTGCAACATTAATAAAAACCTTATCCTTTAAAACCTTACTTCCAACTAAATTTGAGATAACAAAGTATATCCAGGTCCCCGAATTTGGAAATGTGCCCAGAAGGCTGGCCGTGTTGTCCCATTGAATAGCGAGGCTTATGCGCTGACCCAAGAAGAGGCCAGCCTGTCATTCGTAATTTCGACCAGGCGCTGGATAATGCCCTGTTTAAGGAATGTGCGCCTGGTCCCCACGGCCCAAGAGATTCAACGCCAAATGGCGCAAATATCTAATTGCCACTAAGCCCGACTAGACGAACGGGAACTTGGACGAACGGGTTTGAATCGACTAGACTAACTTTGTAACTGTAATTTGGCATTTGGAGTTGTTGATGGATGTCTTTCAAACACATTGCGAATTTGCTACTGTTTTTTTTTACCTATTGTCAGCGATCCGTTTCCGAAATATTTCTAATAAAACCTAAAATTATGAGAAAAATATCAGAGAACAGCAAATACTTGCCACCGAATTTCGCAACCTGTTAATCGTCCCGATATTAAGTGGCGGCTGCTGGCGAGCGTGGCTGCAGTAAGTGATTCGAGGTGGTGATGCTCATAAAAGTGCGACGCTGTGACCGAACCGCTAAGGCCACGAATTGAATGATAGCGGATAGCGTGAGGGCGACGGCGACGAGGCGGATAAAGACCATATCCATTATGTACTTATTCTGTTAGTTTTAAGTTTTATGAATGTGTTATTGGACCAAATAAAGATTCGTCTATGTCTATACCATCATCAGGATACTGCTGTTTACGATTAGTATGTACCTACCTACTGTGTCCTGCTGCTGGACTGTTCTTAGCTTCGTTTCATTAAAATTAGATGGGTAGTAAGACCTCGTGAGACTCATGGGTGTCGTACAAGGCGACTAATATTTTCATGACAAATGATCTAGAGTCTTCGTATGCTGGAAAATGGGCAGCAGCTTTTTCCATTGTTATTTTTGTCACTGCGATTTCCAACCCGCCTGCCAAACGGCATATATATATAATATATTAAGGCAATAACCTCCTCTTTCGTGGGAGAGGAATTATGACCTATAGTGGACTGTTATGGGCCTTAATGACTAGTATAAGAAATTTAGAAGTAGGAACATACCTTTAATATTTACATCGTCGAAAGTTATTCGACGCTTTTCTGATAGATAAAAGACGTCGCCGCCATCGCTCCGCTGCCTTCAAGCGCGCAGCCCAAAAATACACTGCTGTGTCCAAACCGCTGGAAAGTCACGTAGCACCTCTAACGTCCACGGTTCCCGCGCCAGGAGATTAAGCAGTTTCCCCGCAAATTGATTTAATAAGTGCCGAGTATTCACGTTTGTTAGTCGGACACCGGTAGGCGAAGTTGGGGTTTGTCTTTTAGTTTACAACTGGTGTTATATATGCACGCTTATTACTTAGGCTTAGATATGCAAACAACTCATTAACACTGCATTTGGTTGATTCCTCGACGGGATTTCGACAAGCTAGCGTGAATAATGTTACCTACGTTGAAACGTTCATTTGAATGTTCTACAATATGGCTACCTACAAGCTAAAATTGACAAGAGCCCCCATTTCCCTTTATATGGCCCCCTGATAAAGAAAGTTGAAGGGAGATGGAAAAAATAATTTAAAATATCTTGCCTGAAAGGTTTCCTGTAAACTTAACATAAAGTGTACTTTACAATATACTTCATCATACTGCTGGACATAGGCCTCCCCCAGAGATCTCCACAAAGGCCGGTCCTGTACCTTCCGCATCCAGCTGGTACCTGCGATCTTTACCAGGTCGTCGGTCCACTTTTTGGGAGGCCTATCCACGCTGTGTCTTCCGGTACGTCGTCGCCACTCGAGAACTTTACTGCCCCATTGGCCATCTGTACAAAATACTTACCAAAGAATACACATAACACTTATATTCACCTCTTGCGTTGGCTTCTACAAACAATTCGAAACACCAAAATAACAAGACCACCACACCGAACAACCAAACGGCGAAGTCACGGCGCACACCGGACAGAATTCGAAGTTACCATAACAGGGATTAGGACTCGAACTTGGCTCGTTTGCAGTAAGCTTGTGGCGGGGCAGCACGCGCCACGTGACCTGGAAATGTAGACGGAAATGCATATAGATAATGGAGAAGCGCTGTCGCGGTTACCCAAATAGTAAATGCTTTGGATAGAAGTGAAGCCTTCTCAAGAGAAATCATAAACCATATTTTGGTCCTTTTTTTTTGACAAACCTTATTGATAATTTTTTTTATATGGTAGACAACAACGGAGAGAGGTATCTATCGCCCACTGTTTATGTTCCGAAGTAAATTTCCAATATTGTGACGTCAGTAACGGGTAACTGTAGAATTGGTTGTATTTCTTTAACAATTTAAAAAAAAAAAAAAATTTAAAAGATTTTAATATTCTGCCGTCCAAATTCAACAAAGGACATTGACAAAATTACAATGACGTATAAATTTTATGCCGATACAACTTTTTCGCCTTCCATGATCCAATCTAGTCAGCTCCCCCTGTTAACAAGGTCACATGGCAAGTGATGGCAGTCGTCTCTACTCTATCTGATCTGCAAAATCCTGAATCACTGTCAAGGCGGATCCTGCGCCTTCATGCGGGAGTGCACAACCAAGAAAATTTACGTGAAGATGATTATTGTTATTATCATTTTTTCACTTCATTAATAATCAAGAATTTAAACACGTCATGGTTAAGGAAAAATAATCGTGTTTGGTGTGATCACGAGTCTGATGGATGATGAGGGTTAGTATCAACTATTAACTGTGACTAGTGTAAGCTAAATATATTGTCAACTATATTTAGCTTACACTAATTACTACAATATTTAGCAGACAGGCCTCCCCTGCTGGACTTAGGGCCTCTCCCATGGTAGGGGAGGTTATTGCCATAATCTCCGCGCTAGGCAAGCGGATTGGAGATCGCAGTTTATAAATATAACAATGGAAAACGCTGTTGCCCATTTTCCTATCAACGGAGACTAGATTTCTTGCCTCGAAAACATTAGTCGCCTTGTACAACACCTACGAATGTAAGGGGTTGGTGATATTCTACTCTGCCGGACACCACACGGCCATGGTGACATAGCACACAATATGGCCTGAATTCCTAATATCACTTTAACATTGAACCTGTTAAATAGCTGATTGTATGCGGATGAAACCCGTGAGGTAGAAGATATCAACAATTGGGGCGTGTATTAAGTGTATTAGTTAGGAAAGCAATATCGCCGAGTTTCGTACGTGGTGCGGACACCTGACGGGTTGTCTTAATTAAATCCTCAATCAATATACAGTATACAGCTTACTACAGGCGTTATATACTTCTAATTACTATAGGTACCTTGTATAAAACAAAGTCGCTACCTGCCGTCTGTCACTAAATTTCTATGTATCTATGTACACTTAGATCTTTTGAACTACGCAACGGATTTTAATGCGGATAGAGTGATTCAATAGAAATATTTATAAGCAAGAAAAAAGGGTAGGTAGGGGTAAAGTAGGTATACGCGAACGAAGTCGCGTCGGGTCCACTGGCTAAATAAGATACTATAGTTGGAGATGAAATTTAAGATCAAAAATGTAAACACACAACTGTCATGCATCATGCACACTTTTCAGTGTGCTTTACAATGGCTGGTAAACTTTCGAAAACGAAACCCACATTTATTCAATTTATTAAAAACGTAATAAGTAATTCGGAAACTATTAGTCCAAGAACACTAGTTAGAAAACTCCAATATTAAAAAGAAGTGGCCGCCATTTTGAATCTTATGTTATTTTATCTATTATTATTTGAGAAATTAATTAAATATGTCTTGGCGTCGGTCAATCCGTTACTTTCCAAGCCTTTGCAATAATGTACTGTAACAACTAACCAAATGTTTAGAATTTCTAACCATTACCAGTGGCATAAATGAAAACTTCCCATATTTTATTGAAACAGCACAAATATGTAACAAAAAAACATTGTTCCCTATTTAATTCAGTAAAATATTTTAAAATATTTATTTAATTTTATTTCATTTTGAATGTAATAATTTTAATCAATATTTCAATGATTTTAAATAAATATTTGTTTACATTTTTTATCTTTAATTCGATCTCATACCTTAGAGTTAGATTTAGATTCGACTCATAACGAACCAATAAATAAGAGTCTGTGGAGTATATTCTCTGGAAGCACAGATTATTCTAATTTTTCATGTCAACGTAAACGGTCAGGGAATTCACCTGAGGATCCAGGCAATTTGCAACCTAAAGGTATCGGATGAGGTGCCAGCATAAGGTAGCAACCCGAAATAATTCATGGCCTCAGACACAAAGATTCGCCATTTGTCCCTTTCCTGTGTAGAGTGACGGTATAGACATGCTTTTCAATAGTTAGTTCATTAACATTTGCAAAGATATTAGGTTTTTGAGACGTTGTAATTTAATTTTTATGAAACCTTTTACTTCCAAATCTCGTCATCAGTAAATCAAGAGGTTTTCCTCCCAGTTTGACGTTTTTAGTGTCACCATGAACGACGTCAATAATAATTTTGGTAAGAAGATGACTAATTACACATTACTTTATCAGTATTTTTTAATTTTCCGTACAGATTATTCGTATCAGAAGGCCACACAGTGCCAACACAGTTGTGATATTTTTCTTGGATTTTAAAATAATATATATCAAAAGTTTAACTCAAAGTTCCTCCCCTCCATTCACCAAGTTAATCACGCTTATCTTACGCGTTCCTGCGATTTATTTTTCCTATTTCAATCGTAGAAATTTTGTATAGATTTATGTTTATTGTATTTATAAGATCCATTGCTGAACTTTTCGAGCCACCTGAGCCGGTAATTTTTATCCCGCTCCATCCCGTTTCACGAATAAATAATCATCTTGGCGTTAATGTCCCATTGGGCCCTCGCTCATGAGGCCCCGGGGTCCGCCTTTACCATGATCCAGGATTTAGCAGGTCCAATAATTAGGGTGGAGCGTTTGTCATCTGACAACCGTGACTCTGCTACCAAAGGAACCTGACCAGGTTGGATCATTGTAACATATTCAGTCGCCTGAATGTGTATATTTCATCACGACGTCTTTCCTGGCCGTACGAGGTACGTCGAATACTTGTAACTAATTTCGTACAACTTTATCTTTTAACCGTATGACCGCCGCGGGTGCCAACCCCGGCTCGTGGTATGGTCACTGTAATAGGGAAAGTTATCCGGTTAATCCTGGTAATCCGCTCTGAGATAGCTCTCGGCTTATCTTATCAAGGACGGTGAAGATGTGGTGTGTTTATAGATCTTAGGTGAACGTATCGATAGCTATTATTATAGTTGCTCTGATTTTTATCCGGAAGGTATTTATGCGCGTGTTTTACTGTCATAATGTAAAAATGACCCAGAAATACATATTACTATTTGGTTTATTTAAATAAAAATGTTAACAATTATTAAAATTAAAAAGAACCTTACTCTAACCCTAACTAAAGATAAAAAAAATTGCCCGAAATTGGCCCCGAATTTGGAAAAGTCTCCAGAAGGCTGGCCGCGTTGCCCCAGAAATAATGGTTTAAATTTTTGATTTATTTTTTCATGATAGTTGGGTCCATATTTAATTACTTTGGCTCTTTAACACGATTTAACTTACTTTAATAATTATTAACTTAATCGGCAGAAAAAGTCGGATAATCCTCGACCACGTTTCCATGTAAACTCATCGAAAGGATCTCGATTAAAATGGCGTTCAAATAGAATAAAAACACATTCAAATCGGTAATTCAAATTAAGTTATCTTAATCCGCTAAGATTTTGATGTACCTTAGTTAAGGGTTACGCTTTACCGCGTGAATTAGACTCACAGAGCAGAAAAAAAGTGTTGAGCCGTGTAGGAAGCAAACTTTCCAATCTCTTTTGGTAGAGTAGCCCAATATTTACATACAGTAGCAAGCATCATTGTCACAGGTAATAACCACGAATGATTTCCGTTCAGAAAACACACTAAAACACAACCAAAACTGACACAGTACTAGAGTACAAGTATCCTATCTACTCAGAAAACCAGCATAACACGCAAAACACCTAAACTTTACCCATACACGGGTCGCCCTTGAAACACCCTCAATACCGCACGCGTCTTACCACCATTACGATGAGACGCGTGATAAGCCGTTGCTGGCTTGTATCTGATCCGGTTACCGGCCCGCACAGGGTTAAACCGGTTTCGGTAGACGCGATATCGCGTCTGGACGAGTTTGATATTCGGATATGTCCTCGCGTCTTGTGTATTGATCATGCTGATGTGGGAGCTTTTAGGCGATGTGGGCGATCGCTGCTTTTTATACTAGTACATACGTGTAGGTATACTCATATATTAAAGCCAACAGTAAAATTCCATTTCGTCTTATTAATCAGCTACTATGAATTGATATCCTATGAAAATCATTTACAATGCGCTTAAATATAGAAGAATAGATTTTTTCACCTTTCCTTGGTTTGGTTGGAGATGGCACAGTAATAGAACGCATGTGGTGGTTCGGTACGCGGTAACTCATAGCCTCTTTGGTAACTTCTTATATGATTCGCTCGTCCTATTATTTAGCGCTAACTTTTTTTGTTCCATCTGTCACAGGACGTTAGATAGTGCATTTTTGTTCCATCGAATCTGTCACAGCACTTTCAACCGGGTAAGAATACCACAAAACACTACTTTTTAATACTACTAACATGGCAAATAAGTTACAGCCTGCCTGATGGTAAGCAGTTACCGCTGCCTATGGACGTTTGCAATACCATGGTCATCACCCACGCGCTGCTGACCCCGTAAAGATTTTAACATTTAATAAAATGTCTAATATTGACCGCAACATTGCGTTGGAAAAAAGTAATAATATAAAATTGAGTGGAATCTTTTCATGCCAGACAATTCGCGATCTCACAATTACGTGCAGGCATATTGACGTTAATCTTCAAGGCAAGTTTTCCCTTTCTATGCCACAATTTAGGTCTTTCCTGTCGTGATGTTGAGTGCTCTAGAATCAAGAATATAAGTATGCAATAACATTTTCTGACAGTTATTTAATAAAGAGTTGCCAATGTTGCTACGATATATCAGACGTGGTGCTCGGCGTGGAATGACAAACACGTCCGAGCCTATTGGACTCGTATCGGCCGAAAATCGACTCCTAGGCCAGTAGTTCCTAAACTTTTAAAGGGGTGCGAATGCAGGATATATTAGGTACCCTTTGAAACCAGTCGCTGTATGTATTAATCCAAGGGAAAACACTAATACCAGGAAGAAGAGGAAAAGGTGATTATTGCAGTCGCTTTGTTTAAGGGGTAAAGTATTTACAATTCCCGAGTCATCTCGAGAAAGCCTTTGAAAAATATCAGAGACTTGCATAAAGTTGGAAACCTCCACTAAAACACAATTTTATCCAGCCGTGGTATATTCTGATATCGGAAGTATTTATTTATATTTCATCAAAATTGGGAAACTTTATCAGCCATTAATATTTACAAACGTAAATACAAAAAAAAATCTTACTTTAGGGTTTTAGGCCAAGGTTGGGAAACACTGTTTTATGCGAAGGGAGGGGCGCGAGGCAAGGGGCGAGGGGCAAGAGCCGCGGGGCCACGTCTAGTTGTCAGTCGATGTCGCGACACATCGTGATACGTGCCACGAGCGATAATGCCACACCGACACTCGTGGTACAGACATAGCAATGGAACCGCATTTATATATGTCGTGATAGTTTTGATAAGAAAACTGTAATTGGCATAAAATTCGGTTATAACCACTGTACTGTACATTGTCATTGTTTGATTTCATTAATACTCAAAAAGTTAATCACTATCGTTCATGAGAGTTCATCTTCCGTCATTTCATCTTATGTCAGTTATACAAAACCTAAGTCGCGGACTAGAAAGAAATTCATAAATTGACCTGTATGTTGCCCTCGCGTAAATATATTTGCATCACGCTCGCACAGAGTCGCGTCCTTGAATTGAGCGAGCGTGATGCAAATATATTTATGCGGGAGCGACAGAGACAGGTAGTAACAGGTTAATGTACGAATTCCTTTTACAATGTACGAATTTGCCTGTAAAAATTTTCGAGATTCTAAAAAGTCTCGAGAGATTACACTAATTGTTTACACAAAATTAAATTGTTTTAGACAATTTCTAGCCTACTACAAGGCCTAGTCGGTCTATCTCTATGACAATTCTCACAGGGGACTATTTTCATTTGATACAAATATACGCGTCTCTTTTCACTCACGCACACGGTGTGATGAGTCGACCATGCGCTTGACCATGTGCTTGATCATGTGCTTGTAGATTGTACGTAGTCACGCATTCTTATCAACCTTGTGAATAGTTCCGTGTGCAAATTGAAGACCACGTAGTTATCTGTAACCGTGATTTGGTCCATGCTGGTGGCACATTGTTTTATATAAATTGAGTGGTTTAAAAGAGTTATCCGTACCCAGAATACACTTTGTCAGGGTATGATTAGACATCCCAGGCAATGTAGGCAATCGGGATGAGTACGCTGATTATACAAGTACAAGTATTTGACATGTTTAACCTTAATTAGCGTTTTGAGTGAGGATTTGTGTGTATGGACCATAGCAAGTGGAACAATGTGGTCTCTGCTTATCTCTACGGGAGTAGGAGTATGTAGGTCAGTGTCTGTGCATTTGATAGGTATTGCACGTATTTAGAGATATACGTATGCTGCGGATGTACTTACATGGAGTCTGCAACATTTACAGTGTAAACAGTAGCGCTACTGCCTCTAGTAACCAAACATGTTCGAAACAAAGATACACTTTAAAAAAGATTTATTAGTATCTACAGGCACTGAATGTAAACCCGCGTCATATGCGTACTTGGCGGACGCCAAGACATTATAAAAAAATAAAAAAAAAGTTTTGGCGTTAATGTCCCGGTTGTGCTCTCAAGAACGAGGGCCCGGGGTCCGCCTTGACCATAATCCAGGATTTGGCAGATCAGGTAATTACAGTGGAGCGACTGCCATCTGACCTCCATGACCCTGCTACCAGGGGTTGGATCATGGTTACACATCCAGTCGCCTGAATGTGCAGGTTTCATCACGATGTTTTCCCTCACCGTAAGAGCATCGGTTAGTATTCAACTAATGTACATAACTCAGAAAACAGTCATTGGTACATGGCCGGAGCGGGATTCGAACCCGGGACCTCTGGCTTACGAGTCGGATACTGTAACCGCTCGGCCACCGACGCTCAACGGACGCCAAGATATTTAGACGCTATTTAATTACTTGGCCATCGCATGCAATCCACTAGTAAACGTTGCCGTATTGATATTGGCGACTCTACACACATTCAAAGACTTCATATCCAAATATCAAAACTGTTCAGACGCGATATTGCGTCTACTAAAACCGGTGTGACAGGCTTTTTGAATTTGCTTTTGATTTTATCGTGATTGAATAGTAATTTATACAGAATAAATAGTGTTATAGGTAGAAACAAGATAAAAACACGAAACGTAAACTAAATAAAAAGCAATATTTCTGAAACACTTTTAAATAACGCCAAATACGGATGGTATTTGGATTTAAATCAGAATAACTATGGCCTAATCCTATAATAATTTTTGGCAGGCATCTACTCTATTACTAGGCAATTTAGTAACAAAATGCGTGGTCGCTATCTAAAATACGTAAAGTACGTAAAGCATGTGTTGTGGATGCCATAAAACTGATGAACTACTACTTATATATTTTTGAATATTTACTTAGTATCTTTTATACCATAAAGGCCGGTCCTGTGCTTTCCGCATCCAGCTGGTACCTGCGATCCTTACCAGCAGTGAGCGTCTTCTGGCTGATATGATGATATGATGATGATGATCTTTTATACCACCTAGGTATTACAATAGTATTTAGAAAAGCAAATATTGTTACTGTGCCACCACTTAATCTATAGTATCAGTAGACAAAATTAGAACTAAGAAACTGGCCTATCAAATCTTTAATCTTTTTAAAATTAGCATAGCACCCATCGTTTTATTTACTCCCCATACAAACTGCCAGCGCCGTTCAATTTATTATCTATATTATTTTTGTGGGGCGCAGCCGTATGATACGCTTATTTATTATTAGACGAGCCTTGACGAGGGTATCGTCATGATTGCTCTCAAAAGCGCCTATGGGGCGAACACTCGTTACTTGGAGGAAATTACATTTACCCTTAAGGAAATCGTTAGCGGGCTAGGGGGCGTACAATAAATATTTATCGTGAAGCGTAGGAGGTCATCGATACCTTCCAGCCTTGACAAAGGTTTTCTCATTTTTGTAACCGACCCCGGCGTCGGAGAAGAAAATGTCGAAATCGATGGAAGGTATAATGTAACATTATAACAACAATGATTGAGTTGTCGGTATTTGAATAGGTGTAGCGAAAATACTAGCCGCTGGTGCGTCGTCACTGTGAGGACTATGTAGCGATACCTATGATACCTGTAACTACACTAACTAATTATAAGTCCAAACAAAATATAAAAGTGAAAAAACCAGCCAAGACGTGTGGTGCCACGTGCAGTGTAACGTTCCTTTTCGTTCCAGGCCTGTCATAATTTGCGTCGAAAAGAAGGCCTTCTTATACTGTAAACACATTACAAATGTAGTTAGTTCAAATATTTTCTATACAATTCTTTAAAATTCGGAAAACTTATCCCAAAAAACGATATACAGCGTGCCGAGCAGACCAGCAGTAGACAAGTATAAGCTGATAATAAGGGGTAACTTGTAGAACAGTAATATATATTTTCACTAATGGTTGTCAAACAAGGCAACTCAATCAGAATAAGGTGTACTGGGTTCAGATCAGCTACGTGCGCTACGCCCCGCTACGGTGCTACGACTCGCTACGAATTCAATAAAGTTAACTATGTGGCGACCAATGTGGTGATATGGTGCTGAATTTTTTATTGAAATAAGTAACTGTCAGTATTAAAGACAAACATTATTTGTTAATGAGATGGTTTATTTAGGTATAGTCTTTTGTATTATTCTAGCAATTTTAGAATCTCGACCATCTGATTTAACTTTGAAAATATAACAGTCTTTCTGTATTTTCGCTATTTTAATATTAAGTTAAACCAAATATGAGTTTAGTCGTAAATAACATCGAAAATAGTACATCAAATTCAAAATTTAAAAATTATCTTTATTCTTTGTTCCTCGAATTTTAGGGACAATTTTACATCACCGAGAAACTGAATGAATCTTACGTCACACGACCGAATATATTGCTCGTGTTTATTTTTAGTAAATATCTTATTTATTTGTGTAAATATTACGTTTATATTTTAAATAAGTAAGTGGGTACGAGTTGCCATAAATAGGCGTTAATTACAAATTCACAAGTATATGATATTAATAGTTCACAGTATGTCCTTCAGCCATGTAGGGCGTCAGTGGCCGAGCGGTTACAGTATCCGACTCGTAAGCCAGAGGTCCCGGGTTTGAATCCCGCTCCGACCATGTACCAATGACTGTTTTCTGAGTTATGTACATTAGTTGAACACTAACTGATGCTCTTACGATGAGGGAAAACATTGTAACCATGATCAAATCTGGTCATGTTCCCCTGGTAGCAGGATCGTGGAGGTCAGATGGTAGTCGCGCCACTGTAATTACCTGATCTGCCAAATCCTGGATCGTGGTCAAGGCGGACCCAGGGCCCTCGTACGCGAGAGCACAACCAGGACATTAACGCCAAGATGATTATTTATTTTATGTCCGTCAGCCGTGTAGTGTAGGGCAGAGCAGAATTACCATCTCATCGGCTGTCTTAAAAGGCTATTCATGACCACAAAATGGGCACCAGCGTTTTCTGATGTATTTTAATCACCGCGAACCCACCTGTAGAATCGCCTGCCCGATTGTACCTGCTCTCTACAAATGTGAAGGAGGCTCAAATCCAACATTGTGACAATCAAACAATGTGTTGGTCATAGTATGCTGATCAATATTGAGTATAACATTGTTGATCAATATTGAGTCTCAGTCACAATACTTATGGCTTAGATAGGTACCCACTTTTGTCACGTCGCATTAAGCTATCTTTACAACAAAATTACTCATATAAGTTGAGACATTATATAGTGAGACAGATGTTATGTCGTTCAATCAAGAATTCTCTAAAGTTTCTCTCGCATTACAGTGAGCTCATCTCAGCATACTTGTTACTTATATAGCCATCTATTTTCGCTGCACAGAACCAAGACTATCCAATGTACTGTGACACATGAAACACAAAGCACCTTCTACTGTATGTACTACAGTATAACGAAATATCCTGGTCTAGAGAGGAACATATGTCACTGTTTCGCCTTTTGCTTTGACTACCAGACACGGGGCATGTGTCATGGTTAAAGCAGTATACAGTAGTCTAGCTTTGGATGGAAATTAAGTTGGATGGAAGGATTGTTACTTTTGATTTGACTTCAGCCGTTGTGAACCGAGATTTTGTTATGTATGCTGTGTATACCTCACTATAACTAACTAGCTACCTACCTTCTATGCAATAAACAGTGCGTCACCTCTACTTTTACGCAAATAAATGTGGGGCACAAGCACACAAGTGAAACCAACAGCGATTGGTGACTGCGGCACTGTTTATTGCGTAGAAGGTAGGTAGCTAAGAGTATTCCGATATTCTCTTGGCAGTAAAAAAAATAAGGAAAGCGAAGTAAAATAGGTATACTACAGATATCAAATAGTTAGCTACCTAACTATCTTAAATTAGTAAGAGTGTTACATTTTGTTTTTCAATTTCTGTGCAGTAAACGCTAACAAGCGTATCCAAACATAATACGATACAAAAGACTTCACATAAACATTATTCTGAAAACAAAAAATAATACACGGACGGCTCCACAAATGTCGTTACTTTATTCCATGGGGAAACGTGTAATGGGTACCATACACAGCATAATGCTACAGCTGCCCTTGGGCCGCTGATTTCGTGTGGCCCTATCCTGTTTAAAATATATGACTTTTGTTAGAGACTTTGTAAATGCGTGTGTTATTAACAACGGAGTTACACAAAATTAAATAAGAGATTTTACATAAGTTTATGGAGTTATACAATATTACAGTGTTTACACGTCATTGTCAATAATGCATCTCATCAAATTTCGGTTTCGTATTTACAAACACCCGTGGCACCTGCCACCACAACGCACCTTTCTACCCCCTCGACCAGCTCCCATAGTTCTTCTCTGGCTCTTTTTCATCTTCTGCTCCTATTCTTCCTCCAATTTGCTCCTAACTGTATTAATCTCGCAGTTCGCCATAAAGGACAGAAGTAGTGTGAGCCCGCTTCCTTCTGGTCTAACCCAGCAAGCATGTTCGATTTCTCATGCTTAGATCGGCATAAAAATCTAGCAAATCTATTGTTTTTTACTGAGTTATGTACATTAGTTAAACATTAACCGAGGCTCTTACGGTGAATAATCATGATGAATGGATTAAGAATACTGATAGATTTTGAAAGTATATTATTATGATCGAACGTCGCTTAAGGTAAGCTCGTTTAATCATCAATTATTATACCTATGTATAACACTCAGATGACCCGCGTGCGACATGTACCTCCCTCCACTACAAAAAAACACTACTAGCAATTTAGCCAACCTTACTAGCCTTTCTTGGTTTGGCGCTACGTCATACTGTCTCTTCTGTCCCAGAAAATATATTGACTTTAAGCGTCCTCAAACTCTAGGACACTAGAAGCGCGTTCCAGGAACGAACGCCGTCCGGCAGCCATCTAAGTTAGCGCTTGGCAATCTAACTCGTCGCCCTAGTGGGCTGTGTATGATTGAGATGGCTGCAATACGAGACAATAACACTGTGTCTTGCAGATTGCCATAGAGCTAGCCCGGGCCGGTCACAATGGCTTCCTAGTTTTGTGATTGGATTGTTGTATAAGTTCGTTGTGCGTTCTCTGGAGAGATTTAAGGGTATTTTTAAAATATTTCGTCAGCTGGGGTTTAACTTCGGATGTCCTGATACTACGAACGGTGCCCTATGGATGTCTTTTTCTATATACAGCAGGTTTATTATAGTACTATGTCAGTTATAATTTACAGGTATACAGAATTTCACCACCGTACTATCCACCGAAAAAATAACACTCGTTAAACGAGCGTTCAACGCATGATCGGTATGTGATAGTTTTAAGGATGGATGTTTGGATGTTGACGCAAAAACTACTAAACGGATTTTTATGAAATTTAGCAATAATAGAGCACATAACATAATTTATCCCAAAATTCAATGTAAGACTATGTCCTAATTGGCAACGGTCTGGCTATCATATTCGTACGACGACGTTGCCCGGGACCTCAAATACGCATATCACACGACAACAGTCGCATGACCGTTGCCAATTAGGACAGCGCTTAAGGGTCTGGAACGTCATAAGCAAATTTTACGCAGATGAAGTCGCCGGCAAAAGCTAGTATATACCATATGACCCGCTTGCTCCTTTGCATCCCTCAGGTGTAACCATAAAACAATATAGCTCTAGTCACTTGGCGTTAGTGTATATACACTCAAATAGAGAATGGGCGACATTTTCATATTTATTCCTAAGAAACGTCGAGAAAACAAATCGAAAAGGTACGTCGGGTGTGGGTTCCGTTTAACAGAATAACATTTGTAAAGAACGCGACTTAAGTATGAAACAAATATTCATAAGATGTTTGTGCGGTGACTAGACCTGAACTATCAAAATTCAACATTCAACGCATACACGTATCCGTACAAACATATCAACGGTTCAGTGTCTCCACCAGGCCAGAGTCTCGGCACCCAAACAATGCTGTAAGTTAGATTGGAACTTTCACAATTCCGATACTCGCCCGGTGGAGCGCTAGTGTCGCTACGTTCGTAGGACACGGTAAATGGACACCTTCACTGCGATGGCGGACGTGCGAATTGTTCTACATCACTTCTTTCTTTGTAAGAGGGTGAGCGTAAATGCGTAATAACTTATTTACAGTGATGGAATGAAATGGTTTGTCCAGTTTTATTTTAGCACGGTATAAGTAAATGTCAATTCGACCTGTTGAGTAGAAAATGAGGGTTATGCCCCTTCTGACTAGTCCGTAAACAATGGAACGCAGAGTGGGTAGGCCTCCCACAAGGTAGACCGACGACCTAGTAAAGATCGCAGGTACCAGGTACCTGGTTGCGGAAGGCGCAGAACCGGCCTCTGTGGAGATCTTTGGGGAAGGCCTATGCCCAGCAGTTAGCGTCTTTCGGGTGGTATAATAATTATAAGATAAAGGGCAGCTGTGTTTTCTAAATGGCGTTTATTAGTAGCGTCGCACTTGGTTTTCGCTTATATGTCTTTCTTTCTAAGGTTCTAAACTCTTGAAGTGAGTTTTCAACGCTGCAGTCTTTAACCCGTTTGTCAGATTAAGGCAAAACTCTACACTTCTATGGAGGTGACTCAAGTCCAACAGTGGGCTGTTATGGAGTATGGCCTAAAATTGCTATTGCTGGGCCTATGGCGTTGCCCGCTGTGTATTTCATACGCGTTATTTATCGCCCGCAAACAAAACCAATAAAACTTGAACACCGATTTATGTAATGTTCACCTTATTTATAGTATGCGGCGTTTTCTCGAGCGGTGGATAAAGGAAGAGATAAGTATTCCTATTTTATGGGCATGGCTTTACATGACAGGTTTAGCTGGTGAAATTGCTTTGTTTCGTATTTTACGCTCTCAGGTGCAAAGTATACCTAAACTCGGCTCTAAAATAGGTATCTATAAGTAAGTCGCTTCCCGCCGTCAGTTCCTAGGTGTATCTATGTACGCTTAGATTTTTTAAACTACGCAATGCATTTTAATGCGGTTTTCAAGAATAAATAGAGTGATTCAAGAGGAAGATTTATAAGTAAAAAAGCGTAGAAAGGAGTAAAGTAGACGTACGCGAACGTAGTCGCGCTGGGTCCAATAGTATTGAATAAACTATCACTAAAAAACCAGCCAGGACTTGTCTGCCACATGTAGGGTTCCGTAGTTGCCTGTCATTTTGCGTATGCGTGCAAAAGAGGGCTTTCTGATACTATAAACACATTACAAAGTCATTTTGCTAATTCAATTAATTAATAAGTTGGTCGACTTATACATTCTCATTAGTCTGTAGTAGGCTGTAATCATTTTCTATTCAACCTAATATTTTATACGTATCCAAATATTATGGTTTAGCTGTTAGAGGGGAGAGACACGTGTTGTTAACAAAAAATATCACTTTTCAATAATTTTTTTTTTTCAATTTCAATTTATTCATTCAGACAACAGAGATCCACTTTTTGTTAGTAATACAGGCAACTTACAATCTATGTTAGTAAAAACAAATTTAAACACTGGAATATGAAATATGATTCACCTATATGACAATATTGACAAATGCCTGCCATATAGGTGAATCATACCTATCAGCTATAACCTGCAGGATACTGTTCGGGCTGCCGCGCACGCGCCCTAATAACGAAGCAGTGTTTTGCACCTTATTGCGTGGAAGCCGTCCACTCTCGCCTGCGCGAACATGCTCCTCACTGCAACGAGCAAACCAACGGGCAATCATATTACCTCTCACCGCCAACACCCTACGTTCTCTCTCTATGTCCATCTGGTCCTTAAGATCGCTGGTGACGATGTGACCCAACTACTTATATTGGCTTACCCTTTGAGTCAAGGTGCCATTTAGAGTAATGGAAAGTACTGGGTCAGTACGCTTTCCAGCGGTCTTAAAGACCAGATACTTTAAAGCTAAATTTATCGAAAGGGAAAACTTAATTAAAAAACTTTACATTCTAAAAATAACATCAAAAGACATCCCTATCCAATGTTATCCCACACAATGGATTATACACGAAAAACACATTTTCCACGCGTTACGTGTACCCAAAATAAGAGCACTTTTAAAATATTTTATTTTAAAACTTTGTCGTCGTCATTAATATGTACCTATAACCACACAAAATTTCAGCTTTTTACTATCAATACATTTTGAGATAAATCGTGCACAGACGGACAGACGGACATGGTGAAACTATAATGATACCGGTTTACTACGGAACCTAAAAATTTCAATGGAACCGCAGGTCATTGAAATACTAGGTCCCTCCACTGCCACGGTTCTCTTACAGCACAAGAGAAAATCAAGTGAAACAGGAGGTACTGAAGGAACTACTTTATGCACTTATTACACCTGGCTAAATTCAGAAGCAAAAAGCGTGAGAGCAAATCAAAGTGGAATGTATTGCTCAAAGAATAAGGTTCAGTTTTGTATCGCATAAATTAATTTACGCGTCACTCCGCTTTTCAAAAGGTGTAATACAAAAATAATCTTATTCTATGAGCAATTCATTTCACTTTGATATGCTCTCACGCCTTTTTTGACAAGCGATAGGTATACGTAAAAAAATACTTTTACAAGCCATAGATAAGTATATATCAGCCACCGCTGATACTAGATCCGTGTGAACAATTCCCCCGACAGCTTGCAGCGCTGCGCCACAAAAGGCGTCGCATAGAAATCCCTGCGTGCATTACCACCCGCTTTCACAGAAAGCTATCCCATTTTTCGCGAACTTTGCCCAATTTATGCGGGCGAATCAAAGGCGCGGTGCCAGCGCCTTGTGGGTAGCACTTTATAGTAGTATTCTGCGCTTTCGGTGCTAAATCTATTTGCGTACGCCGGAACCACTCCACTACCAACTTGATGCGATGGAGTGACTTCTTCTTGGATGGTTTTGTGTCTTGTTGTTCGTATTTTGAAGCTAGGAGCAGCATAAGAGAGTAATACAATAATTACTAAAGAGAGCCTATTTACAAGAAATTGACTTATAATTTCTTGACGGAAGAGATCTCTCCTAGAGATAAGTATGCCTTTGTTCACAATATTTAAAGTATCTGTAAACCTTTTGCATCCAAAAAAGAATTTATAATTACACTGGCTTATGAATAAAACAGGTGAAATATGACGGAAATAATATATTACGAATGACGCTGGATTTTCCGCCTATTACTTTCCTTTTTTATAAATTCAATTTCAAATTCTTTTGGATGTGTATTTGTATCAAACGAAGGTTTGCCTATGTCTGTCTATACATGGCCAAAGCCTGATAACTCTAACAAGTTGAATTGAACGGCTTCTCAAAGGACGCCGTAAGTGAGAACTATAGACTTAAGTTGGTATATTAACTGCTTTTACCTTTGTCCTTATAACGCGTAGCACTAACGTGGCTTGGCCATGCATAACATAAGTACGTGACGACGCTATACGTGCATAACTCGCTTAATTCTGCACTGAAGTTGAACTATCGAGTACAAAACCTTTAGCTGCTTCTAAGTCACGTTACTGCTATGAAGCCGTAGAGCACTGAGTACCGCTGGTGGCACTCTCTGATTTTTCTATACAATTTCTTCAATTACTTACCGCTGACTATCAGATGGGGTGTTTACTCATTTGTCACAGAGTAATGTAAAAAATCAATTATACCCATACCACAGAGGACTATAAACCATACATGAAACTACAGCTTTCGGCAATTTATAGATACTCCTCTTGATTGATGCATCCGCGCGATTTCCAGGGCCCCGCTGGTTATGCTTACTTACTTCTCTATTGACCCGTAGTCTGATTGCCATGAAAGGGCAATTTTTACATTGTTTGTTACTATAGATACTTTGAAAACCCTGCCTTTCGCTCCTCCGCTCACAACCTGTACCTAATTTACGTATAGGTAGTTGGTATGGTGTAGTGGTGAAGAAAGTAGGTGATAATGCTTACGCTTGGTAAACTAGTTAGTATATGCGTCTTAACTATACTTATTTTGTAACATGAAGGAAGTTTGGAGGCTAGTACACACTGTCTAATTTAGTTATTTAAGAAGACTTATGTATGTAACGCTATTGTAACTTTCTTATGGAGACAATAAATGATTTATTCTTATTATGATTTATTAGTTCAGTCCCAAGGGTCAATAACATAGACACATATAACCACACAGAGTTCATTTATTGATCCACGCACAATGTTTGTACTCAATGAACACAAGTATATTTTATGCAGAAGGTAAATCACGACATGAGCAATAATTTCGATGAGAATAATTCATAGTGTCAACAGAGCAACAAACGTTACGTATCAACTCAATAGAATAATCCTTTGGTCATGCCATATGACTATATTGCTTTTTGAGGAAAATCCATGAAAATTCTATCTAACGCAGTATTATCTGGTACACATTCACGCCAGTATCCCAAAGGCATATTATCTCTTTGCGTATATATAATCCTACCTACGTTAATCGAAGTTGTTGGTTTGTCAAAAGGTATCGTTACTTATCCTGCATTTTGCAAAAACAATTTACCTCTGCAATCTAATACTTTAATTCCCAGGTTCTACACATTTAAATGTAGCTATAAAACTCTGCGCTGTACATTTTTTACCTCCAATACATTTATCAGTGAATAATAAATCTCGGCAATCGGCTAAGCCCAGTGTATCATTTGGGAATAGAGCGAGCTCGGTTGCAGCAATTAATTGAGCGGCATAATGAACGACCGCACAGCGTACACGAGGCAACTTTTTGAATGGAATCTGGATTTATAACGGGGCTAACGGCATTTCAATTTGAATTTAGAACGGCAAATTGTATGGAAGCCCTTACAATGTTGGAAACATGCACTTAATGCCAGGCCGGAGCACTCCGACGAATGTTAGTTCCACTAGAAAATCGTAAAACTGCGCCGGCTCCATTCACTACCCGACCAGCCAGCCAGACCCCCCATGCCTCTCTCTCGACCTCTTCTCGCGAACAAATCTTGGCCACCATACCGCAAACACAGTTCAACGTACACCGGCGGTGTTTTATTTCAATGCTACAATGTAAGGCCCGCTGTTTCGCACGCAGATGTTTCCAGATTTCGGCGAGTGTACGTGTGAATGATTTGTGTCGCACTTACATATTAAAATAACGGCAGATGGCCACGCCGCGAGCGAATGTAAATGATACTGTCCCAGAGAGAGACTACGTAAAAGGATTTCATGAGTGGAGGGCCTCGAACACTGCGCTCCTGTTTGCGACTGGCCGGCTAAACCGATTATGGTACTTCGCTCATATTTATAAGAATGTACTTGCTCTTCGCAATTTCGCTTGGAATTTTCGTAATGAACTCCTTGTTTCGAGTACTGTGTTTATTGAAACGGAAATATTTATTATGATATCGAACTACCATTGCCTAGCTTTCTGTTCCTCTTTGCAACTTCGATAATAATTTTTATCTACACTCATAGCGTAATGTTAAAATTACATATTCGAAAACAGTTGTTTAAGGATACACTTTTTTCACGCCAGTCTATAAAATTTTAAAAGTTATTTTTCGATACAGCTTATTTCGATACAGATTAGCGTTTCTTATGAGGCAAACTAATAAATTAAATTTTATTGAAAGGAGAGCTTCATTTTAGTACTTTTAATCATACTAGAACTAGTAGGTATTCTATGTAATTTACGTCATAAAATTTTTATTTACAGCCACGGAGTATCAACCAGCTCCCGAGACTGTTCAATCAGTCTCAAAGTCCTCAGTGGAAGCCCTTGGTAAACGTCGCTCTGCCAACGGTATTAAGTGGCAAACCTAACAAGAGTCAAGCTCATTATGGTGCTGACGTTCGACTAGCCCTACAATAAGGAACGGACACCCATCGAGTTACCGGCATCAGCGTGCGTCGCTTCACTTTTGTTATCGATGTCGCAAGCACGCTAGAGCCGTTACCAATTGATATCAGATTCTCAATAATATCGCCCATAACGGATTTCAGTACTTATTGAAGTAGGATAATAAATTAATACATACAGAATATACAAATTTAAAGCTACCGAGATACTAAACGTAAAAAAATTGTACACAAATAAATTTAACACAGAAAAACCAACACTAAATCGCTAACAAGCGTAAGCGTTCCCAGAATGCTGGCGGTGTTACCCCTTTGAAAGGTTAGACTACTACGTTGTCTGAGGTACGCGCCAGCACTTGGGTGGGCTTGCGTCTACTAACCGAGTATACATCTCGTGGAATAATTTTTATGCGCTGGCTCCCCAAGGTCCTATTGTTTCAACAACAAAAATATTTTCACCGATTGAGGTCCTCAGTCATTGAATCTACTGCGCTGAATTAATGTATTATGTGTATCACACAGTAAATCCTTAATAACCAAACAGCAGGTGTAAGTTATACGGGAGAAAATGGATCGTTAACAGTACAGATTTACACCTGTATTCTGAAACGTCACTATTGTGCATCGAATCTTTGTGCACTCGAATGCATAGGGATTTAACTTTAAATGCTTTGTGGCGATCAGCACTAGGTATGCGTCCGTCAAAATGAACGAAATCAACCAATCATTGAGCCGAATTGAACGCAGTGCGTTGACTTAGCAGACGAGCACTGTGGAAAAGCATAGTAACGCTACTTATACAACTATTGTTTGTGAATACGATTGTTACACAAATTGATCGAAATACAATATTTCTTTGTGTCAAATATTAAGTACATAGAATCAGACGATACAGTTGTAGTCTGCTTCGACCCGCGGTCGCAAAACGAAATACAAGCTCGTAAACTTCGCTACAGTCCGTTGTTTTCAATGTAACCAGCAGCATCCGCCACCTCTCCTGGGAATACTGAGAATGCACTCCATTGTTATACGTATCCACTATCCAATACGTGATATAGATCAGGAATACGTATACTTCTAATGGACCACGTGACTTTTCCAGAACTAATAAAGCCAAGACTCGAAGACAATAGGATGATACAAGAGCGCACAGGGTCGGCCGCAGGAATAGATTAGGGGCTAAGTATGGGCCACGAGAGATTTCAATCATTGGAATGACGGTGGTAATTGTATTGTGATTTTTTACTTCTGTTTATTATCATTCTTTCATTAAACACACTTGATGTTAAGAGTAGACGCAGGTTACGAGAATAACCGTCTATCGGGTAACGGGTAGGTGAATAAGGCGCTAAAACGATCAATGATGATCTTTACAACTGCCTAGACCCATATCCCCACGAATGGCTTTCCCCTCCTTCACTGCGGAACACGGAGGAATTCACAAAAAACCACTTGTCTAAATAAAGTATCGTTACTACAGCTTTTTACAGTGTTCATCCGCTAAGTGAACGCACTGCGTTCAATACGGTTCTATGATTGGTTAATTTCGTTCATTTTGACGGACGTATCGTGCCGATCGCCACGGTATTGTCAGTTGAAACCCTGTGCGTTCGCACGCACTGTGACACCTCATAGCAACGTTTCTGTTATTTTAATACGGGTTGTACTGGCGCTTACCTCGGTCAGCGTATAAGTCTGACAATTCAGAGAGATAACGCTGCCAGCCTCATGGGGACACTTCCGCAAGGCAGCGATTTAGAGACTGTTTTTATTATTAATTTCTTTTTTTAATTATATAACAACAGTGTGTATATATAATAATGAATAAAGTTAAAGTTTTGGTGTTAGGTTAGGTTAGACAACACACCATGACCTCACGGACCCCCACCGAGTCCGTCTCAGGCGAAGTCGTATTCGGCTCACGATCCGACGATATGCGATCACGTAGCGTTTACGCGACGGCCGCTGCAATCCGACCGGACTGCGCCGCGCCCGTCCCGTCCCGTGAAGTCATCAATTACCCCTGTTTATAGTTCGCGCCGTCCGATATGGTGTTTACGATAGTAAATTTAGGACAATAGTTTGCAATTTATAGTGGTGGGGATTGTTTGTGAGATTAGGACTGGTTTGAGAAGAGGGGTGCTATTTTCAAAGCCCGTGATTCGAGAAGAATCGAAAGACAGTTCACATTCAATTTAAATAACAAACTTAGCCCTGATTACAATGATATTGCATTTGTGTGTCTGCCTTTTGTTACATGAAACAGAAGTGCATGAATCGTAGATATTATACAAACATTTCGTCACGCCTTCTTCCCATAGCGGTATGGCAGAGGCCACTACTGAGACCAGACTGTCAAGCTCAAAGGGCTTGTATACAAGAGTATAATAAGACCTGTGATACTCCATGGCTGCGAGATATGGCCAGCGCTGACGAAACACGTTCGCGAACTCCACGCCAATGAAATGAAAATGCTGCGTTGAACGTGCGGAGTTACGCGGCTCGATCGAGTACGTAATGAATACATCCGTGGCAGCCTTGGCGTCAGAAATATCGCAGACAAGATCGAGGAGGCTCGCCTGCGTTGGTTTGGTCACGTTTTGCGTAAGCCTCAGGGATACGTGGGAAATACGTGCCTGAACCTGCCGGTATCTGGAAATAGGCCCCGTGGGCGACCCAAGAAGCGATGGATTGACATCGCTGAGTCGGATGCGAGAGTCAACGGCTTACGACGCGAGGATGCCGAAGACCGGGCGAAGTGGAGAAGAATGGGTAGGAAAGCGGACCCTGGCAGAGGCCGGGATAAGCGTTAGGACGACGACAGTAGGGCAGAGACCACATTCCATAGGCTGCGGTGACTGCATTCCGTCAGGCAGGCTGTAAGCTTGTTTGCCACCTAAGTGGTAAAAAAAAATCGCAGAGAGCGGGTTGGTGCAATAATCTACACTGCTGGGCAACATACGGAAGTGTAGAATATTAGAACGAATATTGTTAAGATCCAACAAATGCCAGAAGGAATATGAATGCTCAATTAATGTACTGCTTTGAATTTCTAGTTTCAATAAGGTATTGAAACTATAATTTCAAAGCGGTGTTCATTTTAAACAAAATATAGAAATCGGCAACGCAGTCGTTCGAAGACTTATTGCTTCTGTTTGATAAAAGCAAACATAAAGTGTTTTTCATTCATTCTTTCAGTATTTACACGGTCTACAAAATCCAAGCGTTTAATATTTTTTGCAATAACAAAATATCATGATATTCATTTAGGTATGAGTATCTTTTTACAACATATTGAACTCGTGTCTTGATAGGAGCGTCGGTGACAGAGTGGTTAGGGTATCTGACTCGTAAGCGAGTGTTCCCGGGTTCGAATCCCACTGCGGTCATGTATCAATGACTACTTTCTGAGTTATGTACATTAGTCGAACACTAACCGATGCTCTTATAGAGAGGGATAACATCGTATTGAAACCTAAACTGAATGTGTAACCATGATCCAATCTGGTCAAGTTACCCTGGTAGCAGGGTCACGGAGATCAGATGGCACTCGCTCCACTCTAATTACCTGATATGCCAAATCCTGGATCATGATCAAAGCGGAACTCGGGCCCTGGTGCGCAAGAGCACAACCGGGACATTAACGACAAGATTATTATTTTTTATTTTATTAAACTCGTGTCGTCATTAAAAACGCAGACTTCTCCACACAAGGTTCGCTAAAGGCAACACGGACAATGGGACCAACGGAAACCTTTTAAAAACACTACAAACAATATATCACCACGGAGTGCCAATCGTCTCCCGAGAAATTGTATTTTTGGTTATCTGAGCATAATTTCTATAGTATTAAGGACTTTTTAAATTACAATGTTGTTTTTTAACTTTTGTCAGTGTTTAACTTTTGCATGCCTAATAATTGTGACTAAACATGTATGCGCTATACTTATCCATTGTTGTCAAATTTCTGACCATGTTTTTGCAAATATTCATATTCATATTCATATTCATATTCATTTATTGCTTCACATGGTAATATAATAACATTGGATCTTAACAGTAAATAAGTATCTCATGTGACCCTGTGAGGGCACTGCAAAATAATAAAAAATATAGTAAACAAAATTATCCTTACAATTAATCTAGATTCCATATTGCATAAATTATTACATGTTTATTAATAATAAATTAATTAATTAATCAACTAGCTATACGTCAAAAATAAGAGTATGAGTATGTCAATTAAATATCAAAATTAAATTAAGTTAAATGTCACCTTTTCAAATTAAATTACACGTCAATTATCAATAATAATTAAATTAAATGTCAATCACCGATTAAAATCATTATAAAAATTATATTCTAAGTCATACAAGTACAGATATTGAGCATTAATACAAGATAGGGTATAGATATCAATTTTTTTCATTTAGAAATTCATTTAAACTATAGTAGCTCTTAAATAACAGTAACTTTTTAAGCTTCCTATTAAAAACTTTGCCATCTGTTTAATTTTTAAAGTTTCAGGTAATTTATTATATATTTTGATGGACATGGTATATGTGCTGGTAGAGTGGATCTTTAGTCTGGACACTGGGAGCATTAACTTGTTTTTGTGGCGTAAATTCATGTTCGTAGGCAAATTTTCACGTTTTGTATATGAGCCTAGGTGGTTCCTTACGAACTTACACATTTCAAAAATATACATGCTTGGAAGTGTAAGAATCTTCAGTTTCTGAAAGTGTGGTTTGCATGTTTCAGTTTGTTCAATGTTAGCCAATATTCGAATCAGTTTTTTTTGCAAAATGAAGAGTGTAGGTGCATCTGTACTGCATCCCCACAAGATTACTCCATAGTTCAACCACGCATGAGCATATGCATAATAAGTAGCAAGGGCAGTATCTAAGTTGGTAGATTTTTTTATTTCACGTAGCGCGTACGAAAATTTTGATATTTTTTTACAGATTTTTCCAACGTGATTTTTCCAATCTATATGTCTATCTATATCTACACCCAACAATGTGAATGCATTTACTGTTTCCACTGTATTGTTTTTGTAGTTAAAAGTTACGTGTAAGGGATCTTTCGGACGAGGGTAAAATGTCATTATTTTTGATTTTGAAATTTTAAGTCCAAATTGTGTTTGTACATCCAATCGGTTATAGAGTCGAGCATGGAAGTTAGTTTATTCTCTATATCAGTACCATCCTCACATGAGGTCAATAGTGAAATATCGTCTGCAAATAAAGTACAGTGATCGTTCACAATTTTAGGTAAGTCATTAATGTATATAATGAATAGAAGACCTCCTAGAATACTTCCTTGAGGGATTGAGGCATTTAAACTGGTCATTTTAGATCGTATCATTTCTATTCTAGACGTTTTGTCATCGTAATATTCTACTTCTACAAATTGTTCCCTTCTTGACAAATATGACTTAAACCATTCGTGTGCTATTCCCCTTATTCCTATCCCATATAACTTGTTAAGTAAAATTCCATACTGGACTTTATCGTAGGCTTTTGTCATATCTAGAAGCATTCCCACCGCATATTTTTTCTTGTCAATAATGTTTATTACTTCTTGAATGTATTTATAAACTGACAGTACTGTTGATCTTTTTTTACGGAATCCGTTTTAATTATCGTCAAAAACTTTAAACTTTTCACAAAAAGCATAAACGCGGTTGTACATCGCTCTTTCGTAAATTTTCGAAATTGTTGGTAATAAAGCAATTGGACGGTAATTAGATGGATCCGTTTTTGAATTTTTCTTGTAAATTGGTCTTATTATAGCTTTTTTCAGTGCATTCGGAAAAATACCACTTTCAAAAGACTGGTTTATTAAAAATGTTAGAGGTAACGTAATTACGTCAGCGCACTGCTTAACTAGAGAAGGCGGGAGCTCATCCATTCCGTAACTATTTTTAGTTTTCAAGCTTTTAATAATCTTGTGTATCTCACCGTAGTCTACTGGGGCAAGGAACATGGTATTTTCAGTAGGACTGAGCACCGGACATCTTCGCCGGTTTTCAGTGCACTGTGCTTCCTTCTCTCCAACTGACGCGAAGTATCTATTAAAAATGTCAGCGACTTCTTCTGGTTTCGAATACTCAGTTTTATTAACTACTAAGCGGATATTAGATTTCTCTTTTTTTCTTGTTTTATTAGTACGTTCATTTATGATGTTCCACATAGTTTTTATTTTGTTAAATAATAAATAAAGAATTATGAATTATTATGAGACTGTTCAACTAACCTCAGGGCTCCCAGCCTCCCAAGTTTGGGAGGCAGACCTAACGAGTGAGCTCGTGGCTGTGCTGAATTTGGATTAGCGGAATTGGCGTTCGTTGCAAAACTTTTATTATCGCACTCGTAAGCATGGTGCCACTAGACTCGGCCAATTTTTACAGTAAATAATGTTATTCTACTATCGTCGGCCCCGTTATATAATGGGTTAGGTTTCTTCACTACCTCTGTAAACTAGAAGACAGTGCCAGCGTTTTTTGTTACGTATTCTAATCACTGCGATGCCAAGCTTAGAAATTGTGGCAAAACCCTCTGCTTTGGAAAACCCGTGAAGGAGGCTTAACTCCAGCAATAAATTGTAACGAATTTTGATATGTGTAAGGTAGTTCTTTATGACCATCAGGTTTTCCTTAAATAATAAATGGATATGCTTCAGGAAATACTCCAGTCGCAGCAACAAATTCACTAGAATCTCCTACCACGAATTGTCTCTGTGCCAATAGCGGAGTATTTGAGAGTAAATTATAAATTCAATTAAAGCGGGTACAAGCGCCGGAGTAGGTGTGTTGTTGCAGTTTATATCATTAGTATGTGCGCCGCAGACACAGGGCGTCGTAGAGGAGAGAAATCAGTGGAACAAAATATAATAGCAACTATTCCTGTCTCGTGTTGCAATAGCGACTGTCTTCGATGAAACGTCAGCCACGTTATAAATTTTCTTCTTATACAACAACGATGTTCAGTACAATAGGATCTTCTAATAAATTCTAATTCGAGAAAGAAGTCAATTGATAAATCCAGCTCGTAGAGAGGCCATGGATGCAAAAGGCACAGAGTCGATCGGCTTGTAAGGCATGGGGAAAGATCTGAATATATAAATTAATTTGCTAATATTATTTTTTATTAATCTTTCTTGTTACTATGTGAGAACCTTGTATTTTAGATTTTATACACAAACTCGTAAAGTGTATAAAATCTAAAATGTATTTTAACCAGTCGATTAAATAGCCAATTTATGTAATTACCCGCGATTCTGGTATCGCAATACCAGATCCAGGTTTACATCCAGGCCCCGGTCCTGATTCTGGTCCAGGTCCTACTTCTAGTCCAAGACCAAGGCCACATCCATGTCTAGGCTTAAAACTGGATGTTCATCAGTGGACATCCATCCGTTGATATGATGATAAATAAAGTAATTTTGTATCGTGAGTACCTGCGCTGTCTTTGTCTAGAAATACCGATGCAGGAAGCCTAAGGAAGTATCTACAAAGTGTGCACCACATCCAGATTGTAGAGATAGAGCATTATTTGATATAGATAATACCGCCAAATGAGAAGGCGTTGCGTGGTTTACTTTAGTTTTTTAATACCCATCAGGACCAGCATACTTACCACTTAAGTTGCATAAATTGCAGATGGCAGAAAATCATGGCTTAGAGGACGAAATAAAAAGTTAACAACAGCACTTTTTAAGGCTGATGATAATTAAAAGTCCCTTCTAAACTGTAAAAAACACTTTTTAAGAAAGTTCCGGGTTTCAAACCGCGTACCTTTGTTTACGAGTAACCTGATTTTTAGTTCGTCATCCCGTGACCATGATGCATGCAATTGCGCCGAAATATAGGACTACTCGTAAACAAAGTTACGCGGTATACCTTTAAAATATGTGACAAAAACCGCGATATTTTAAAACATTATGTAAAAAGCACTTTTCAGACACTTCAACACCACAATTTCTGCTCTATGTCGTGTGGCACGAGTTATAACTTGTAAGCCATGCGGCTCACGAGCGCAGTAAACGGTCACGTGTCTCTGCCCCCCACGCCTCGCACACGCTAATGTCGCACCTTGCTCATACAGTATCGAATAACAGTTTCATCATGTACCCCTGTACCCCTGGTAGGTAACTAAAAGTTTACTAAATTACGTAGGAGTTAGGGCAATGTTTTCATAGGGCTTCGCATGGAAAGTAACCTTAATAAATTATACACCTAAACCTTCCTCCTGAATCGCTCTGTCTATTGGTAAAAACGGCGTGAAAATCTGTTCAGTAGTTTTTGAGTTTATTGCGAACAGACAGTTTTATAATATGTCGTGACTAGAATATCTAACAAAGGTGTAGTGTGATTTTTGAAAATAAAAATGTTTTATCCGGTTTTTCTATTTTCCAAACAATTATGTCTGGTTTTTAACGAAGGTTACTATGTTTGCTACGCAACTAGTGACTATATCGCTACAAAATTGTTATTTTACCTTAGAATATGTACTATCAAGGTGTAATAGTAATTTCTGAAAAAATATGTGTGCACCTGTTTTTTGTTTCCAAGCAATGATTGACACAGATGACAGAAACACAAAGGTTAAACTGTTAACAACAAAGGTTGCTACGGAACACGTGGCGCGACCGCCAAAAACATTACGAGTAAAATAACAATAGCACATAATCAATTTAAGAGCATCAATTACGGACCCAATTATGCAGAGAATCTTAACATTACTCTCTTACTTAACGAGTATTTTCTTAAAAGCGAACAGAACAAAGCGCGCAAACTTCGCTCGTCGAAGAGCCCGCTAACCGTAAGTTTGTTTTAATTTGAATAAAAAATCAACTGTCGCGGCATTCATCCGGACGGCGGGGTTAGGCCACGGAGGGTAGAAAATTAAAAAGTTTCCGTCTTCCAAGTTTCCAGGATTATTATCCGGACTTAGTTCCGGCCGAAACAATCCGGGTATCCGGCGGGGGAGGATCTGATAACGCGGCTACGGGGTATTTGGTTTCAATTTTGGCTTTGGACTGGGAACTTCGCAAAGTGGAGGAGTCGGCCAAGAGTTTCATTGGAGCATTCCGACGCTCGCTGCAGTGGTGTTTTGAGAACGATTAAGGCATGCTGAAGTTTGTGCGGTATAATTACATTTTCTTTTCGCTGCTGCACTGCTTTCTTGTTTTGAAGTTGGAGTACACAAGTGTAATAAAAATTATAGAATTAAACTTTCACAATTTATATTAGAATGTATGTAGATATTAAGTAAAAATTATCTACAATAATTTAACACCCAAAACAATGTCAAAATACTACAGTATATAAATACCAACACAATCTGTTTTATAAGCAACGTATTGCAGCTTCGACACAAAGCTATGACATAGTCATAAATACAATAGTTGGCCTCAAAAAATGCACGTCGTCTATAACTACACACCTGTATTCAGAAACCTTACTATGAGGTTTTATAGGATCTTACGTGGCAATCAGCACTATGCGTTCATTAAAATGAACTCTAGCTAACGGAGCGAGCAAAATTGACAAGTATTGTTCATAATTAATACAGATAGTTTCTACACTCGCGTGCGACAGACGCCACGCTCTACAAACCCTTAGCCGATGCACATTATTTACAGCACTCGAACCACAGGCAAAGACCATCACAGGCGGTCAACAAAGCGCGCGAATTGAGTCGCGCGCGCACAATGCGCGGATTAACACAGTCAGTGCTGGCGGCGATAAATCACCCGTCGTCCGCGTGCCCACCTTCATTTATTTCCCGGCCCTTCATACATACGCATGGGGCTCGGATCACGCGAATTGGAGGTATGGCGGTGCCTATGTGCCTATGTGGACTGCGACTGAAATTTGACCCACTGTGAAACATTTTCACAGTAAGATTCAAAATAATTCTCCTTGTCAGGCAATGCTATGTCACGATGATATTTTCTGTGAAAGGGTTCGACAATGAATCACGATTCTGATGGCTCGATAAAAATGGCGAATTGGAGGTACAGCGGAGCGTATACTGAGGTGGACTGCGTCTGGTATTATCGAATCAACTGAAATTTGTCCCACTGTGGAACTCTTTCACAGTAAGATTCATTATAATTATCCTTATCAGGCAATGCTATGTCACTATGATATTTTCTGTGAAAGGGTTTGATAATGGGTCTCGATTCAGTTGGTTTGATAGACACGGCGAATTGGAGGTACGGCGGGGCGTTTACTGTGGTGGACTGCGTCTGGTCGAATCAACTGAAATTTGACCCACTGTGGTACCTTTTCACAGTAAATGATATTCATCCTGGCGTTAATGTCCCGGTTGTGCTCTCGCGCACGAGGGCCCGGGGTCCGCCTTAACCATGATCCAGGATTTGGTAGATCAGATAATTACAGTGAAGCGACTGCCATCTGACCTCCGTGACCCTGCTACTCAGGGGAACCTGACCAGATTGGATCATGGTTACTCATTCAGTCGCCTGAATGTGCAGATTTTTTCGCGATAATTTCCCTCACTGTAACAGCATCGCTAAGCATTCAACTAATGTACATAACTCAAAAAAGAGTCTTTATACATGGTCGCGGTAGGATTCGAACCTGGTACCTCCAGCTTACGAGTCGGATACCTTAACTACTCGGTATCACATCTACACGCTGGTCTAATACGGATCGGCCTATTATTTCAGACAAAACATAAATTTAATAAAATGTTTCTGATAAAAACACAGCCCCTAGTTCACGGATCACTACATCGGCTCGTTTCGTCGACCGCTGGCGAACCTTTTCCTTTCGTTTACCGGGAAAAATGATTTGTTGAGTAAGAACAGCGACCCATTCCATTATGCAAACACTTGTAAGGGCTTGTTTCCCCGCCCTGCACTTTCGGAACTACACTAAAGACTGTTTGGGTGTTGTATTTTTTTATTTACACCACACAGTGACACACCTCCACATAAGAGCAGACATACCTCCTGATGGGAAGCGGTAACTGTCCTGCATTACTTAGTTCGAACGAATCTTGCGTTAAGGTTTCATCAACAAGCAGTGTGTTGTTGCAGTGACGAAATGCCTGTAGGTCTATCCGGAATACAACGTGACCAAGTGGTCATTGTCACTTAGGCTGGTTTGACAAATTCTAAAACCTTCTCCTTCATTCTTTTCCTTCACATATTTCCATATTACCTGATATTACCTCATAGCCAACAACAACGTACTCGCAACTGCGTAATATAGTGTTAAAGCGCTGAACAGGAATTGATTATGTTCACGGCGACTGATGATGCGATCACGCGGCGAGGTGAATACGCCAATTACCGGCACCGCACGCTCCACTAACGCAAACTGCTAGTCTATGTGTTAGCTAAAAAGCGAATTGTTAAATTAAATCCACTACAAACGATTAACCACATCATAATTTATATTGCTCTTTGGAGGCCCGTATAGAGGGAATTATGGTTCAATCTATACTGTAAGTACTTGTTACAAATTTCAAGAACATTATGTAATTTCTGAAAATTTGAGTCATATATTATATTTGTCAACTATACACTAATCAAAAGTGTTTAGAGATCATGTATTTTTCTACTGAAAGTTTGTATTTTTTTATATAAAAAAAGATACAAATTTTCACTAATTACAAAAACGCAATTTGTTCCTAGACATTTCTTTCTTTTTTTTAATTATTAAGAAAGACTTTTAATAATTGACAAAAGCGTGCTAAATTTAATGTGTGCATTATGGTATTAAATAGAACGAATCATTAAATTGTTGCTATACCTCAGCCTTGGTAGACCGCTCATCAATCAAATCATCATCAAAAAATCAGCTCCATAATTTCAAAATGTATTTAACTACCCTGCATGGTAGCATAATAGCCTTTCAGCGAACGGTAATCAGGTGAATCAAGGGCGGGGCGGCTAAAAAGCGCGCGGCGGGAATAAAAAACGGGGATTTCTCATTTTGTAATTTATGCTCGTTTCCCGTGAATGGGTCTTTTGAAGTGGCGGGACAAAGCGTTCACAAAAGCAGCGCCGCCCACAATATGCGTGCTCGTGGAAAGACTTCATAAAACTTGCTCATAATCCTTTCTTTTAGCGGAGACTAGTTTGGCGGCTTACACTCGCGAGGAACCCGGTAGGTACTATATTGTGCCCTAGCCACAGCCAACGAATTGCCTGCCTATCTGACCATAATGTGATTGTGAACTGAATGGTCAGCTAATTCGATAAACGATTGTAGTTTTACTTTAGGGATATAATAGGAACAATTACCTCATCAGTCAATCCTGGCTTTCATATTTTCAGTGTGTTTTTAGTGCAGGTTTTTTTTGTGTAATATGGCAGACAAACAGGCAAGCGGGCCTCCTGATGGAAAGTAGTCACCGCCGCCTATAAGATCAGCAATACCGGGGCGCTACCAATGCGTTGCCCGCCTCTAAGGAGACCACCAATTTACTTATTGAACGATCATATGTCATAGTCCAAAGAAAACACTGTGGCTGGGAGGTTTCTATGAATGCAAATAAAATACACTCTAATTTTTAATCAACAAATGATATAATAATGAATAATCCATCTTCCGCTGTATAATTGCTGCCTAGTAAGTACCACACAAAAAAAATGTTATCTCATTAAATATTCATTATAGACCTTCCCCTACCACAGACTCGCGACTTCACCCCGCGGTTTCCCGATAGATTTTAATTAACATATAGTTCCCAGGAGCTACGCTGAGTTGCGAAGTGAGGCGGGGCGGTTCTACTAATTAGAATTAATGTCGTAACAGTACGCGGTGACGCAGGTGCCTTGGAGGCTTCACGGCCGCGGCAAAGGATTAATTGAAACCTAATACCGGTATAGACTGGTTTCAGGTTCATGCCGCACCGCAGAGTTCAGATTGCGCAAGTTTGTCTTCAGACATTCTATTTGTTTTCTTCTAAACTACACTTCTGCTAGAGCAATCGACGTATCCAAAATGTAAAAAGCCATTTAAACGTCCGACTACCCACAAAAAAGTCGGTAGGTCAAAAAAATATACCCACATATTTCGTAAAGGAAAATTAAAAACAGACATTACTATTGCAGCAAAGTTTTACACCACTTGGCTACCACTAAACATGGCAGCGTGCTAAGTAATAATAATAAACATGGGCATAAACAAAAACAATGGCGCCTTTTCCCGCCGAAAGCGACTTGGAGGATGTACGACATCGTTTTCCTACACTTTTCTCTCCAAACTATTATGCAAGCGAAAAAAATGCAGGATTGAATCCGCAACCGCGAGGCGGGTCACTCGGCCTAGTTTGCGTCTTTGTTCCCCCCGCGCCCCCTATTCGCCTGCCAAATGTACCCGTACAGGCTGCGGGTAGTTTTCACATTTTTATCGAGTTCCCGGCTTTGTTCGTGCATATGGCCTGTATAGACGTGCTGTAAACTGGGTGGGCGCTTGTAACCGCGAATTTGGACCCAATCACTATTATTCTGTATTTGATTCTGCGGAAAAGCTTGCATTTTCTATGTTAATTGGTGGACAAACAAGCAAGCGAGCCACCTGATGGAATATGGTCACGGCTACCTATGAAGATAGCAAAACCACCGGTATTACCAATAAAATTATGGGACACGTCTGGTAGCCCCTCTACTCCACAGAGCCAGGGAGAACCATGGATTTACTCCAAAATTTGTTTACAAATACATCTTTCTATTTAACGAATTGTGACGTAGCATGAAGATGATGTGTCGGTATAACAATAAAAAAATAGTATATAGTGCTTTCGATCACTTAATCCCATATGTCTGTAAGGTTACATGCGACCTCTACCATTACTCATGACCGCGCCCCCGTTTGAGGGTTGAATGTGGCGCTTAAAATATAGATTCGAAAATGAAAGAAAGAAGCCCTTTCGAAGATTCAATAGATGGAGCAAAAAAAATCCCTTACAAAAAATAACGTTTATTGACCTCATCCAGGCACCAAATAAACGTGCTTTCAATTGAAATATAATTAATACTGAAATTCCATCAACGATCTCCGACTTGGTGAAAATGGGTATACCTAAAGAGTACAAACACCACATCAGCCCATGATACTACTCAATAATTCCTGTCGGCAGATTGCAATATTATCCCCTATATCCTAATCTTTAAGTTGTAGTTTGTAGTTTAAACATCATCTGAGCAGCTTGAGATGTTGACTCCCAAAAACAAACACCTGAGTAGGTTATGAAAATGTAACAAACGTGCGTTTGTTACATACTGGTGAATAAAATTTTTGAAAGTTGCCTTCGATTTTCCTGTTTTTCCATCATCTGATCCTGACCTAATGTAAACGGGACCATCTCTCGAGTTACTCTGTCAAACAAAAAAAGAAATTTTAATATGATTAGTCCACAATTGACGATCACGAACCATATCTACAAAAAAACTAAAATTAATAGTATGTTTCTTGCATTTTGGACCCCTTCTTAATATTTTTTTAATTTTTCAATATTTGTTGTTATAGCGGCCTTAGAAACACATATTCTGTGAATATTTCAAGTATCTGGCTGTCACGGTGCCAAAGATATGCTCCTGTGACAGACAGACACGGACAGACAACGGTGGCATAATAATTCCTTTTTTACCCTTCGCGCACGAAATTCTAAAAAGAGAGATTCAATAAAATTGAGAACCTCCTCTTTTTTTGAAGCCGGTTAAAAACAATGCAGACTGACCAAATCATTTCTGACATGGCAGTTACAGGTCATCACATAACCTCGATTCGATATTAAATTCCATTGGCCCACATAGGTGCATAGGGATATAGATCCCTTTTTACAAATTCATACCGCATTCCCAACTACATAATGCTCTAAAAACATTCAGGCAGTAAAGTTGATACGCTGTAACGCGCATCGCAAACGCCCCCAGCAAACATCCACTGGAGCTACCCATAAAATATTTACAAACGCGAATGGCCCGCTAGGATATGGCTATAACAATTTGAAGCGCGTTCCGTACGGTTGCATAAACAAAATATTATCCACCGACTATGCCGTTCGACTGGCGAAGGGTTCGAAGTTTGTGTTTCATGCAAAAAGAAGCGGCTCATAAAAATATAATGCATATTGGGCGGTCGCCAAAGCTCGTTGTGTTTATTGATTCAAGAATTGCTCGCGCGTCCGCGACTCGGGGCGCGCGGAGTGCACTTGTGGGCGCAAAGGGAGTACAGAGTGCGTAGCCTTATGCGTTGAAGCGGAACTCTTGAATACTAACGCTCGAATACAGCCTGGCGCTAAATGCTTTTTTATAATGTTTATTATGGGACAGCCGAGTCGCTAGAATTATATCTTCGCGATGACGACGTTGAACTGGACGAAACTGCATCTTTTCTCATTAATGTGGTCTCAGAACGGGAGTTTCTGAATGTCTTCAACGGAGCGCCTTAAATTGCAGGTGTCCTGGACGATGGCGGCCTCATTCGAACAGGTAGACCATGTCGTGTGACTCCCTATGCAATAAAAAATAACGCCAGTTACCAATCTAGTAGTGAAAAAATCCCTTTGATTACAATAAACGGGATTTTCGCGGGATTGCCAATCAAGTATCCCGCGAACTTAAAAGCCTAGTGCAGTTCAAATATCGGCAAATTCCGTTCATTTAGTCATAACTCATAGGCGGGTATTCGCAAAATCTACGCATATATATCATATCTACAGCTGCGGGCCGCCACCGAGCGCAATCCGGCACGGTTAGTCCGTGCATTCTTTCAAAACATACGTGGCGTACACTGAAAGTTTTGCGTAACTCATTAATAAAACAATTTATATGGAAAGTAATATACTTACTGCTTTTGTAACTATTCTCCATCACAGTTTAAACTCTTCATTGAAATCATTTTTGAAAACACGAGGTTCATTGGTCTAAGGGTATGTTTTTCACGTGCTGTCTGAAAACTATCATGGCCTTTTCCGGTCTCGTAATGCCAAACCTCTCTTCAATTGTTCGATTTTTAATGACATCACATGGTGCCAGGTCTGGACTATGTGCTTTTCAGAAGCCAAAATAACTTTGTCTTGTTCGCGGTGTGCGTCAAAGCTTTGTCATTATGCAATAGGATGCGACGTCTTGGTCGCTTTTTCCCAACTTTTTGCTAAGACACTGCAAACAAATGGTGTACTATACAGCATTAATTGTCTTCTGTTCTACAAGTGGGATCGTGGAGAAAGGTCGGATGAAAAATACAATAATTTTTGACTTACGCATCTCGCCTGTCTCAATTTTGTTGGATTGCTGTCGCCTTCGAACACCTATACAAAAGACGGTTGCTTTCTTTCCGGCATGTAACAATATATCCATATTTCATCTCGTGTCACAATGTCATACACAGCATTTGAACGTCCGTGATCGTACTTTAACAAAAAAAATTTACACCACCAACTCGAGTCCATTTTTATTCTGGGGTGAGCACCTGAGGAATCTAGCCGCAACAAAATGTTCTATCTTTTAAACGTTAATGTGAGGTTTTTTAATTTGGCTCATATCAGTCCCCAAATGTCCTCAAATCTCCTTATAGGTGATATGCCGGTTTTATTAAATTTATTGCCTGACAGTAGCCACATTTTTCTCAGTCGCATTTGTGGGACGACCTTCATGAATTTCATCATAGAGAGAAACTCGGCCACGATAAAATTCTGCGTACCAACGCCTTATGGTGTTCAAATGAGGCGCTTCTTTCCCAAAAGCATTTTGAAGATAAGCAGTGCAGTCTTGCGGAGACAGTGAACTTTTAAACTCATAAAAAATCGTCACCCTAAAATCTTTTCGCGTTAATTCCATTTTTGCTATTGCTATATTTTCTATGCAAAAACAATTGATAAGCGACTTCGCACCCACTTTTTTTAAATAAATAATAGAGTTCCTCATGTGAAAAAAATATAACATTCGAAATTCAAACATTTATGAGCAGTCATGAGCGCAGAACTTCCAGTGTGCTCTATGTATATCATAGGAGGCTTGTTGAAAAATTCAATATCGGCGATTGACGGATCACCATTGCTTGCAGCGATGGTTTTTTAAACACTTTTTCCAGGGATTTTGAAATGGATCACTTTTGTGCTTTGCTTTGATTAGTCTATTTGCAATACTCCATAGGCTTAATAAAAAAATAACAAAAGAATTTCGGAGCAAAATTGGTTTCTCGCAAATATTACTTTAATTAATAAAAAAATATAATCTTGGTGTCAGTACCTACCACGGTTGTGCTCTTGCACGCGAGGGCCCAGGGTCCGTCAGGGTCAGTAATTAGGGACATTGGAGCGACTGCCATCTGACCTCCGTGACCCTCTTAACAGGCGAATCTGGCCAGATTTGGTCATGGTTACGTTTGTTTACGATGTTTTTCCTCACCATAAGAATTTGTTAGTATTCAACTAATTCACATAATTCAGAAGAAGTTGAAAAAAATCGAAAGGAGAAGAGGCTGTCTTCAAATATTATTGCAAATGTACACTTGTTTGAAATACCCTATTTCATGAATGAGCTAGAAAGGAAACCTTACAACCTTAGCTTACACCAGAGGCATTCATCTACCCCATATCATTGGAGCGCATTCTACCTGCAAACCGTAAACGTATATTAGTTTTCCTCATGGCAGCCCCTCGCAATCCAGGTCTGAGTGAGAGCACTAATTAACTTGAAGGCTAGACCTTTGCGTACTGGGCTAATGCAGTACTTAGTAATGAGCCGCGGGTCGCCGCATGAGGGAGTGCCGAACGATATCTTGCTCTAGATAGCGTAATACAGAGTGTAATACTTAAGTGTACCCAGAGGATTTTTCCGTAAGTAATTGGGTAGTGAGATAACAAAAAGCTATAAACTTATACTTGTAGACAGTATTTTGTCTAATGAGTAAAACAACTGTTATATTAAACCATTACACACATTAATGTCGGTTAATGGTTAGGCTATGACTGATAACGACTTTTGATATTAGTTTAAAGCTTTTTAGAAATTTAACAATACTAATTTCATAAAAATAATGGTTATTTGTATTCGTATATGGTATTTCGCGTTTCCGGCCCAATGCGTCGAAATGAAAAAAATCGGTGTAATCTTCGCAACCGGTGACCCGATTTCGAAAATCCTTTTTTCACTTATTTTAATAGATGGCAATCTGGGAATAGATGTACGAGTAGGCTAGTTACTATAGAGTCGAATCATTAGTATTGAACAGATATCCAAAAATCCTTCACAAAACTATTTTAAATTTTTCGTAAAATAAAATGTGGCGCAGCGTTAATAGTAGTTAATTTCAGTCTTCACAATAGGCTTTAATACTACCAATTCAGCCTAGCATTAATGATAGAATATCACAGGCATTTTGAATTGACCCTGGAGAGAAAACAACTTGATTAGTGTCTAGCTTAAAGGCAGGCTTTGGAAAGGAGGACGGGTTTATAAGTGGCCGCAGGCTTTCTGCGTTAATAAATGAAGGGTGGAAATGTAGATTACTCGTGTAGTTTAGTACATTTTCACAGTATAGTTTTATAATTATCTTGTAGTCAATAACCCGGTTGTACGCGCGTGAGGGCCCGAAATCCAGGATTTAGCAAATCAGGTAATTACAGTTGAGTGACTGACCTCTGACCTGCGTGATCTCAAATTGGACCATTATAACACATTCAGACGACTGAAGACATAACATGCAAATTTTTTGTTATATCCTTCCAGCGCCATAAAATTATTAAATTCCAGAGCCATAAAATCAACTGCCACAGGACCGGGAAATGGCAGTGCCCAGCGGATTTTAGATCGATGCTAATAGGAGGTTTTAAAAAAATATTGATTTTAACGGTCTCGGGATTTTGAAAAAAATAAAATTTGCTTTTTATTGCTAATTGGGCCACGCTCATACGTACGTTTCTATCTTAATATGAACGCCAAAGGTATACTCGTATAGATTTTTAGATTAAGGTTTTCAATTAATTTAATTAAGTTTTTGTCTTTGTTTTGATTAAAATATTTATACCTTTAAAATTTTTTAGTAAACTTTTATGTTGTATTTTAAAGCAAACGTTTGTGAAGATGATACCTAACATGTTCAAAATGAGCATGTGGCGTCTGGCTTATGCAAACCCCTTCGACTAGTTTTCCTAACATCGTGTCTGAGGTACGGAATCTCGTCGATTAAAATGTAGATGAAACAGCAGCTAATAAAGCATGCAGCTGATAAACTGTGAAGTAATGTTACGTGGAGGAAATGTTTCCAAAATGCATCACATCTAAGCTGCAGTTAGGGTTGGTGTGTCCTGGTGACAACACGTAATATTTTGTTCGTTTATTTTTGTACACTACGTGACTGTTCTCCCAGTTGTTAAAGAGAACTTTGCGAATTCTTTAGTCCAGATATTTTGTAGTTGCATATAGTGTTAGTTTTAATAATTATTTATTCATTTTCATCCCGAACAGACCGTTTGCCACATCATGCTAGCGTGCCCTATAACAGCATACAAAGGGTCACCCGAAGACTTCAAGTTCCTCTCGATGCTCTTAATAACCACAGTGCATGTAAGCTTACTGTATAATTTTTTCTGTATTTTATGCTGCTGTATGCCATACGATAAATAAATAAAATAATTCAATTGTTAAGTTTACTTTTGGTGCCTCTATCCCCTTCCGTAACATCTAAAATGAATTCAGGAAATCTAAGCCTCGCTTTTATACAGGAATCTAGTGTTTATTATTACAAGGCTCATTGCTAATAAGTAACGTGGCCTCCCGAGCTCGGAGCCACCCAGCTGTTCAGAACACTTATGTAAAGTAACAAACTGCGAGATGAGATACAAGTTTTTACGAGACAGATACAGAAAGCCAGCACTTAGGCCGAACACCTGGGGCCTAATTCTCGCGCAGTAGCATCTCGAGTTCGACATTTTTTCTAGCCGCATATCCCCATAATGACATTGAGATAAAATATTTTCTAAACTATCTTTGACAGTCGTATATTGCCGAAGAGCAATTTTAGGTATAGAGTTAGTTTTTTACCCTTCAGGTACGGAACCCTAAAATCGGACCCTTGCAGAAGCCGTGATTATCCGCTAGGAGAATAAATAATCATTTTGGCATTAATGTGACAAAACATTTAGGTACCGACTAAAAGTCCTTTTCTTGGATAAATCTATATACTCTGTAAAAGAGTACATTAATATTTTCCATTGACCTAAGCATTTATTTTGTTATTTCAAGTCTGACATCATACTTATTAGTTACATCCTTTGACATTTTGTATTGACATTGTTTAGTTATTTAATGAATTGACATGTGAAATTTGAATTTTTTTTCATATTACATACCTTATGTAGGTATTTTAATTTAATTTTCATATTTTTATTTATTTATTTAACAGTTTATTGTACACAAGATAACAAATACAGAAAGTACAGATTAGTTACGACACAACAGGCACTACTTATCTCTAAAAGAAATCTCCTCAGTAGGCCTATTTATGATGACGTTGATATTTATACATTTATCGTATTCATTTAAGTTGTTGTTGACAATATCATTGTGAATTGACTAACAATTAATGCAATATTATGTACATTTAATTTTCAATTATAAATAAATAAACTAAACTAAACTATGTCCCGGTTGTGCTCTCGCACACGACGGCCCCGGGCCCTTAACCATGATCCAGAATTTGGTAGATCAGGTAAGAAGTGGGATTCGAACCCGATACCTCTCGCTTACGGGTCAAATGCCTTAACCACTCGACCAACTATAATTGGTCGGGATAAAGGATGAGGAAAGGTCGAACTATGTCTGGATCGCTTATAATATTAGTACTTATAGGTACAAATATTACAACTACATATAACAACATAGTCTTAACCAAATAGCTGCCTCAACTGCAGTAACAGCTAAGCAAGTAATGCGTTGTAGCGCTCGACTTATGAACTTTAACGCCCGACATTAAGATTTAACGTAAGAAACTTTAAAATTGTCAAGTCACGTCGCCTTATAAGTATCCAAGTAAATAACACCCGAGCAAAGAAAAGATACTTAAATTCTTGTCCCGGTATTTACCGAGGAGTCTCGAGCCACGAGGGAGGTTCCCGCATACAGTAGCGACTCTAGATAGAAACTAAATTGTCTCATCAAAACTCATGTTATTGTCAACCTTTTTATTTTTCATATTTTATAGAATTACCTTTTTAACAAGTAGCCCCATATTTCGACGCAGTTGCATGTAAAATATTATATGGTATTTTAGTCTTTTTTTAATTGTTATTTAAAGTTGGATACATTCTCAAACTATCGTAATTAATAATTATTAATATTGTAAATAGTTTCATAAACATTTTGCCAAATTACTTTCATGATTAGACAGACAAGTTTTTTTTTCTGTGTTTCTGAACGATGTTTACTCTCTAGTCGATTATGTACTTTTTATTAAAATATGTTTGTTATTTTATTAAAAATACGCGTGGTTCGGTCGCAGACGGTTTTTTTTTAATTGATATTAAAATATAAAAATATAAAAACCCATTATAATATAACACATGCAACGGTTATTGTTGTATTCTCGGAATTTGAAAGGATGCATTCGCTGAGTATTTGCTTAATTAATTAATTTTAAGAAACGATGTTGATGTGTTTATGCCCATGTGTATTAATTGTTTCGTTACAATCATTATATTTGTTTCATGACTACACTAAACTTAAAGTATCGCCAAATAGAGTATTTATTTAGGTGATTGTTTATAATAACAAAAAAAAAAAAAAAAAAAAATACTTGGACAAATTCACACAGCGCCATCTAAGCAAAGCTTATGTAATGGGTGTTAGATAACGGATGAACTACTTATGTACTTTTTTAAATACATACTTATTACATATACTAGTTAGGTATCATATAACACAAGCTTTGCTTACTTTGGTGCAAAATAGCTCTGTGTGAATTTGCACAGCGCCATCTAGACCTGTAACAGAAATTGAAATTCATCATTTCAATTTCTGGTCGGCCGGGAATCGAACTATTTACGTGTTAACCAACTGAACTATTCCAAAATCCAACAATGACCCTTATTTTATGAACAACGCGTACCAGTTTTGTCATTCGGTGCAAAAAAGTTTAGCCTTGCCTTAACGCCAGGATGATGATGATTTGGAACAATGCGCGCAGAAAATTATTTATCTGTACGGGCTCTTATGATAACACTTATTTACCCATATTAATGTTTTCAAGGTTATTTATAGTAACTATCAAGTAAACTGAATAGTTGAAATAAATATAATATGTTAAGACGTGTACTTCTTGTCAACCATTCATAGCACCGGTATGTAGGAACAAGGTAGGTCTTTAAAAGCGTTTTATGAAATCGCGCAGGTTCCAACCGCATGCTCAGTCTTTGCGTTTTTCTATTCGCAGTTTGAGATTGCAACGTTATGCAGTTGATAGGTCACAGCTTGAATACAACTATTTGCGTAATCTTAATAACCCGCAGCCGAGGTGTAATAACAGTTTGTGCGAAAAGGAGTGTGTACTCCTCCATATTATGGTGGCAAATCACGTTCATGTCGACTGTAAGTTGGCATGATACGTGGCATGTTAAAAATAGGCTTACTGACCCTGATAAAATAGGCAAAAAGACAACTGACCGCGTGTGGGGAGAAATTTTGGAATATCCTCGGCAGTCGGCATGAAGGTTTGTGGTTTAGCCGTGTGGTGTCCGGCAGAGTAGAATAGCACCAACCCTTTACACTCATGGGTCGTATAAGGCGACTAATGTTTTCGAGGCCTAAAATCAAGAGTCTCCGTAGTCTAGAAATTAAGCAGCATTTTCCATTGTTATATTTAAACACTGCGATCTCCAACCCGCCTGCCAAGCGTGGAGATTATGGCAATATTATCCCCTTTCGTGGGAGAGATCCAAAGTCCTGCAGTGGACTGTTACGGGCTGTGATGATGGTAATGAAGGTTTGTGGCCACTTTTAGCGACAGATAGGAGCTTAGATTTTCTGGCCTTTGGATTCGGACTTACAATTCCATAATCACTGTACTAATTAAAAAAAAAAAACAGAGAAAACACTGACAATAATGAAAGGAATTGGCTTTTCCTAGTACGCTAATTCATTCAATAGTTGGCGATAAATAACGCACATCGAATGGTTTCGGCTTCATATTACTCATACACGGGTGACATAGACGACGCTCCTTAAAGTCATTATAAATAATCATCTCGACGTCAATGGCCCGGTTGTGCTCTCGTGCTCGAGGGCCCGGGGTCCACCGTGACCATGATCCAGGGTTCAGATCAGATAATTACAGTAGGGCGACTACCATCTGACCTCCGTGAACCTGTTAACAGGGCAACCTGATCACATTGGATCATGGTTACACATTCAGTCGCCTGTACAGATTTCATAACAATGTTTTCCCTCACCGTGAGAGCATCGATTAGTAATCAACTAACAACTAATAATACATAACCCAGAAAAGAGTCATTGGTACATAGCGGCAGTGGGATTCGAATTCAGGACCTCTCGTTGACGAACCGGACCCTTTAACCACTGGGCCATTATTTACCACCAACATTTGTCTGTCTGTACGTTAAAATTCACGGCTTGTTATCGTAAACAATGAACGCAAACACCACACATCACAGGTTCGTCCCGTAAATTAGGCGTCCCCTATAACCGCGGGTAGGGTTATCGCGGTTAGATAAATTGAGGAAGGGTTGCCTCAGGCGCCAATAAAAATAGCGGGGAGGGGTTCAGGGGGTAATTCCAGCGGGCCCGGGGCTCTCATTAAAGTGCCCGAAACAAAGGAAAAAACTGTCAACTTGCGCCAAGTTTAATTGCCTTAATAAATCTGCGTGAAGCGCGGCCATGGGAAGGGCGGGCGGCGCGTGCGCTGTGATGTTGTTTATTGAAATTATTTTTATTTAATTCAAAAGGTTTACTGCTTCCAAGGAAACCATTCCATGAGGGAATTGAATTTACATTATTGTTCATATAATTATCATGTAAAGTAGGTTTAGTAAATATTTTGGTTTTTTCCTTTAATAATAACAAAACAATTTGTGAGAAAAGGAGTGTGTTCTTCTCCATATTATTGTGGTAACTTGCGTTCATACCGAATGTTAGCATGACACGTGGCATGAATAAAATAGGCTTACTGATCGTGATAAAAATTGTAAATTGATATCATGTAAAGTGGGTTTAGTAAATATTGTGGTTTTTTCCTGTAAGTAGACAAGAGTAATACGAATGAAGCATAAAGCTGTCTCAAAATATACCTGCAGTTCTAAGTATTAGGAGTTCAGGAAGTCGCACCAACGTTAGCTTGTAATACGGTGTAATGCGGTGTAATGATGATCTATGCACATTTAAAGCACTTGCGCGCTTCCGAATTGAAAGGTTTGGGTCATCACGAACACGAGTCACAGACTGATTAACACTCTCCACGTTTTCTACCGTTCTTGATGACCTTGGTCGCCCGGATTTTGGGTTTTCCAGCGTTGTATCGGTCTCTTCAAACTTTTTGACCCATTTTCGAATAAGAGGAATGCTTGGCGCATCATTTGAGTGGCGAAAACCTCGAATTTTCCTCGGTTTTTGTAAAACTCTCGCACGCACAACGCGCCGTCTGCTCCTGAGAAACGCTCCATGGCGACTGAATTCCCAAGAGCCAGGCTACCGATTGACATAACCCCTGCGCCCCTCGGATTCGTTGCGTTCACGCAGTAAACTAAATAAATATAAACTTTCAGAGACACCTTGTACGATTACACAGTCGTTACAAATTGACAAATGCACAAAGCAGGCGGTGGTAGCGCAAATTGCGGTCGCTTTGAAACTGATTTTGGTATGCCGATGCCTTCATACGCTTTGCACAACATTTTTTATGTGGAGGTTAACGTTTAGTATTACGAACATTAGTAAAGTTGGATATTTTACGCTTTCACGCTAAATTTTTTTAACTTAAATAGCAGAATAAATTCACGCAGGTTCGAACAGGTTGCCACAGATAAAATTATTATTTGTTAAATTAAAATTTTTAATAACGATCAATATAATCATAGAATATTGATCGTTATTACAAATTCTTCTCCCGGGACCTATATCCGAAGGGTTTGCGCTGTAACTGAACTTTACATACACACAACAGTGGCTGAAAGCTATAGTTTGCCACAATACTTTGACGATGCTACAAATATTACGCTTATGATACAAAAATTGGACTCGCTTCCTTATAAATCTCGTTCTAAAAACTCATAGGTCGGAAAACGTCGGAAGCCCAAGTACACACACACTCAAACATTTTTTGTAACTATGCAGTATTACGATTTTATTGAAACAAAGCTAAGAACCATCTCGATTTAACTATAATTCAAATAGTCGAAAATTAGTCCATCGGTAGTTATGATGCCACCAACTGACACACGTGTCCACAGATACACACGTCAAACTTATAACACCCTACTTTTTCGTCGGGGGTTAAATATTATTGCGAACATTTTCACATGGTAACCTTTTTATACAATGTATTTTTTTATGATCGAGTTTTTATGTTGCTGTTAATAAATAAAATAAAAAAACAAATGGTTAGTCCGCGTTGCTAGTGGCCCCACTCGCCGTCTCCATCACCGGCAACATGCAAATTATACTCTTTGTAACGAATCTTAAGGGATTTATTCGTAAAAACAACCTCCGGACTCGCCTGCCTGCATCACAAAAGGAAATGAATCGGTACCAGATTACCAGATGTGGCACTGTGTGGTACGATAATAAACTACATGATTGGAAAGTTTGCATCTTTGGTAGGTGCCCCTTTTTGGTCTATGGTAATCTATGACCTCGCCATCGCACCACCCGCCGTGGGCTAGGTACTCATTCCCACTACGTAGACCATTTGTTGGTCACCACGCGAAGGTTCGAAAGAACGTTTCTTGCTCCTACGATTCGGATGTGAAATGAGTGTTTCCTTTGGACTATGAAGTAGGATCGTTCAAGAAGATATATAAGAGGTCGCATTAGAGGCGGGTAACGCATTGGTAACTCCCCTGGTGTTGCTAATGTCCATTGGCGGCGGTGACCACTTTCCATCAGGTAGCCCGCTTGCATGTTTGTCTGCCGTGTAACATAAAAAAGAACCTTTGGTAAGTCAGTCATGCTTTGGATGCTTTTTCATACAAAACCTTTTAAACTGTATTATAATACAAAGAGATTTATAAGTTAGCTATCTTAAAATTTTGTCGTCTGTGGATTTAATTATAATAAAAACAGCATTAAAATCAGCCTATCCGTTTGGAAGCCACGATCCTACAATATACACACAGTTACAACTAATGTCCAGCAGATTAACATAAGTAAGTGTTAAAATTTGGGCAGATTTATTCATATAATTCTGCTAATGCATATGCGCAAACCTTTACTCATAGAATGAAGGCACACTGCAACTTTGTTGAGGCGCATTTTGCGACTGTTGCGCGTTAATCGTTGTTATATTTTAGTTATATCAATCGATGCAGATGCGTTACTACGCGTGACTGTTTCGGGTAACGACACATCATGTTTTGTATGAGTTTGTCACCACCAGTCCAAATTCAGATCCAGTTTCAGGGGCCCTATTTTTGAGCCGCTGGCCTTCTAATTCTTTTCTTTTTTATCTCTAGCGATTTGCTAGAGATCGCGATCGCTTGCGTGGACGCGAGCGGTTTAAAAATAGAGCCCCACGTCCAGTTCCATCTGCATTAATGCAAACGCACGACTGTATCGATAGGTACAGTCGCGCGTTAAGAAAGCCATTTATTCGACCTGCGACTGTAATAATGGAAACGTGCGACTGCGTCAATACAAAACGTCGCTGTAGACCATTTCTCTTACCAGCGTGACTGTGTAATGTGTTACACAACTCCAGTCCCATAAGACAATACACAGCGTGGAGGCTACACCCGGCTCCCGAATCCGGTTTACCCCGTTCCCGGTTTACCCGGCTTGCTCCATTCCGGGTAACGGTAGCCGGGACAATGTTTTGTTCCGTCGCGCTAGGGCCGTCTTCGAAAACATCCTGTGTGAGCTAGCGCGCTTTTGTTTGACAAAATGAGCATTTGGGTTCGTCTGTTTTAAGCTTATGTGTGTGATTGTCTATAGCATAATAAGAATAGATAAATATGCTTTTACAATTGTGGGTGTTAGATAACTGATAAACTACTTATTTACTTTTTTTAACATACACTTACCTATTATACATACTACACCCAGACACGTAAACGAAAATTAAAATTTCTGGCCAATTTCTGATTGGCCAAAAATCGAACCTGGGACCTCAGCGTTGCAGACCGGCAAGTTAACCAACTGAACCACTCAGGTCGTCAAGAATAATCGTAGACAAATTTACACAGTACCATCTAGCCCCAATCTCAGCAAAGCTTGTACTATGAGTGCTAGATAACTGATATATTATTATTACTTTGGTAACAGAAATTAAAATTCATCATTTTAAGTCGATATTGCCGAGATTTCTTTAATTGGCTCAAATTTAAACAACAACAGGCAATCTGTTTTTAATTATCTCATTATCACAAGTTCAAGACCACCAATTGGCAAGTGACATGAATAGGTATATGAAGCCCATCGGTACATTGTTTGGATATCGGAAACTCTTTCCCGCCATCTTTTTTGCCTGCAGAGCCAAAAAATTTACAAAAAAAAAATTGAAATAAAATCCCGCCCCAAAAGCGTTCATTCAGAGCAGGCTGTAATTGTAACCGTTCACTTTGTTTATACGGGTCGCAGCCACTATTTACGTTAGAAGTTTTCATTCCGTAACATAATGTTTATTTAGGAGAAATTAAATTGTACCCCGAAAGTAGAAGCGCGGTGGGACCATCATGTTATTGTTGTAAAAATACAACATGAAATTAATGCATACTTTTGTTCTAATAAAAAATATTTTAAATTAAAGGATACGTTTCATTGTTTTATAGGATCTTGGACAACATATTGTGCTGTTGATTTCGGAGTTTCTTAAAATCAACAAAACACATAAACCATAAATTTTTTCATAAAAATAAAATGTTCTTTTTTTTAAGTTATTCAGCATACAAACAGGCAGGCTCAGGTGGCCCGAGCCTGCTTCTCGAGTATTTATTTTAAAAGGCTCGAAGCTCCAAACCACATCAAACAATATCATATGCTATATCATGGCGTACAAATTGAATACGAAACACAGCGTTATGGGAAATACGAAACTGGGCTGAATACGAAACACAGTTAATGGTGGAGCTTATCATTTTGTACGTATTTGTAAGCCATTTCAATAAATAAATTAAAATAAAATAAAGTTTTAAAGAACTTCCACTGTATGGGGCTGTTTCGAAAATCCAGCCTAGTCGTGTCGTGCTACGTGTAGTGTATAGTTAAAAAGTAGTAGTCAATCAACTTATGATAAATGTAGTTAGATTTTCCTTTTATTTTCATATCACATGTTGAATACTTTACACGTACCAAATAATACTATTTCTAAAAAAATACCAATTTAAAGTTAAATATATCGGAAATGGAAAACGTTATCCAAAAACGTACTGTGCACAACCGATACATGATTTCAAAATACCTATCCAGCGACACCCCCATGCAATGGACTATACAAACATGAAAAAAAAATCCGGGGTGGTACCCAAATATGAGTACTCTTAGGAGATTTTATTTTACAGCTTTATCGGCGTGATTAATATGTGTAATCATACCAAATGTCAGATTTCTGGTACTAATGCTTTTTGACATAAGCCGCGGACAGACCGACGGACATGGCGAAACTATGAGAGTTCCTTGCTATACTACGGAACGCTAAAAACGGCAAACGAAATTTTTTCTCGCACTCGTTGCACTGGATACAAATAACAAATGTATGTTTCAAATTAATGCGTTTATAATATATTATCGCACAAGGTATGCGGTAAAACTTTACAGAATTATAACTTGATTCTTAATATCAAAAGAATAGTACACAACTAGCGGTGCCAGCGAGCAGTGCGAAGTTCTTTGAACATTCAGACTCACAAAGAACTTCGGATTTTATTAAATTTACGGCACACTTCTCTTTTAAGAGTACACCTATTTCATAGAGCAACCAATTTGCGACTCCGTGGGTGTTGCTGATGAAGATCAAATCACACACACCAACAGCCAGCTACTGGACCTAAGCCTAATCTACATAAGGAATATAGGGCATAATTTTCGTCATAATTTCTACGGTTGGCAGGCAGATTGGAGATTGCAGTATTTAAAACATACATCAAAAACGTTAATGTAAATATTCTGATTTACGGTGGTCCAAACAATCCGCTTCTAAAACCCGTATTCATAAACGTTATGAGGTCTTACAGTGCGCGCTAACGCACAGGGTTCCAATTGACAATACTTGAGTGGCAATTGGCACCATGTATCCGTCCAAATGAACAAAAATGTACCTATCGAGCCGTATTGAACTCAGCGCGTTCACTTGGAAAATAGCCCTATCACCTTACTTCGCAAAGTAATGTTCTTTGACTTAGTGATAAGTATTGTACGTAAATACGGGTATAGGTATGTCATACATCGCCTTGTACGATACACGTACTCGTCCGAATACCGCACGGCTAATGACGAAGTTGTATTCACGTACCAACAGGTGGCCTGCTTGTTTATTTACCTTCCTATATCATATTATTTTAAAAAACACTACAATAGTTTAAAATAAGTGGACCCTGGCAGAAACCGGGATTGACCACTCGGACGGTAATTATGATGTGACACATACGAGTAGATGGGCTCTCTAGTTATCACAATATTCATTGTGTCGAACCGATTTTTACGCGGACGAAGTAGCGGGCTTAAACTTGTTAAGCTTCTTAAAATTTATATTCTACTTCACTTCATCACCAGAGGCCTTTCTTCCTTTAAAGTACGATGTAGGAAGAACCACACACTTATTTGTATAGTGGACAATAATCCATACAAAAGCTTTGTTCGACTGTTCCTATTTATTTAGGTTATAGTTGACTCCTTCGTTTATGTACACACAATAGAAACTTCAGTCAATGTACTTGTGTGAATAAACATCCTATTTCCTTACTGTACATCGACAAATGTTTAATGTAACCTATGAATAACGGTGCTTCCAGATATGGGGCGCGGCTGGCAGCGTAGCGCTTTTGATAAACCAATTCTAAAGGCGATTTTAAAGGCAGTAACTTTAAATTGAAATAAAACAAAGAAAAAAGTAATAAATACAAGTGAAACTAGATTTATTGGAAAGATAATTTTATGGTATTTATATTTGAATATAATATGGGTAATGTGGCTGCCGTGACTGGCGCGTAGATGGCTCAATCTGGATATCTAATTTTCATACACTTTTCGCAACAATTGCGACCGTATTTCGCTATTAACTCGCTGAATGTTGTGGTTGAATGATTAAGGTAATGAACACACCACGGCCACATTACCGAAATCATATTTAAACATGAATGACATAAAATTATCTTTCCAATAAAGCTAGTTTTACTGATACAAAATATTTTGTTCTTTATTTATTTATTTATTGAAAAACTTTATTTCACAAATTACAGCAATTAGCGTACTTTGTCTAACAGTCAACCAGCAGACCATGAGGAGAGTAATTAAGTAGGTGCTACTTAACAGTAACAGTTGATCTTTGTTTTATGTGAACTTAAAGTTCTCCGCCTCTAAAAAAAACAATTCAATGCATTCAATCTACTACAAAAAAAATATCGGACCCGTCGTATCATTGGGTCCGCCAAATAACGCAGGCCTGTTAATTAAGGACTGATTAAAATTTAAAAGCGCAGTTAATATATCCAAGCACCCCGCACCCCGCACCCCGCGAGTACCCAGAGGCTGGTTTTACTTATTCACACAACACTTTTAACTTGTTCTAAAGGTTTTTTGTACAGTTTCCACAGAGTTTTTACTTAAAAATTTAATCACAAATTGAGTTTAATTACGAAGGCTATGTTGGATTTAAAAAATTCGTGCCTACTATTCCGCCGTCCAGCTTTCTCGTACAAGTTTAGTTTGCGAAAAACTTTTTTAAATTAGCGGCGAATTTTTTCGCATATTGTTCGTCTTTCATCGCCATTTTTCCGTTTTTGCCTGCAAATATATTTTTACACGCGGGTTTTTTGCTCATACTTACATATAAAGTGTATTTTTTTAAAGTTTATTACTTATTGTAGTATAATAGTGTACTTACAACGAAAATCACGCAGCGTTTATCTGTGCACAAATATGTGTTACATGTACTCGAGATCTCCCGTAGCCCTTGCGAACTAAAATTAATTTCGCCCAATTCATTCGTGCGCGGCCCGTTTCCACTTAAACAAATAAAAGCCTCCGCCCGAGGCCGGTATAATTTAGGCATTTGGAAATAGGCTGTATAAAGCTGAACAAGGGCGTATTAAAATTCAATATGCATCGACGTAGAGGCGGCGGCGCGGGCGCCGGTTTAATATTCATCTCGCGCCCGCGACGGGAGTCAATAAAACGTGTTTACGAGCGAGAGGCGATGTAAAGCGAACCGGCAGCCATGAATCGCTAACGGCCGATCGGCATCGCGAAAGAGGCCTGCTGCCCCGCGCTACGGGATGCTACGGGCTGCTACGCTTGCTACGAATACAGCATGCAATGTAGCGTGAGTAATGTTATTATCAGTATAGTAATACACAATAGATAAGAGATATTATAAAATCCAAGTAAGTTACATACATTTTTATTGCGTGGCACGAATTCATTTCGTCGTTTCCCTGAATTCGAAGAATTGTGGCCCACAACTTATGGGGTTCTGGCTAACGACTAGTTTTCCCGGCTTTCTGCGAATTCTGGTTACCCTCTCGAAATCAGGCGGTGAAAATACGATCTCCCGTTAGTTATCTGACAGTTGTAATCGATAAACTATTTTGCTTCTGCACGCAACCGTACCTGTTTGCCGGTCATGTCACAGGCAAGTTGTAATTTAAAAAGTTACAACTTTAATTTTATAAACATTTTTTTGTTAATAAATATGCAAACTTCGTGTTCCCAGTTGTTACTATTAGGCACAAATGAAAAAAAAATCATACTAAATAAGGGCGAAGAAAGATCATAGTCAACATATTTTCTAAATGCACAAAACTCCCAATTTAATTTAAAGTAAAATAAAAATTACTCTTTCATAATGTATCCTGTATTTTGAAAATATGTACACACTTTTGTGCGTCTTGCTATATGTATACTACTTTCTAGGATCTTTGTTCGCCATTTGGAAGCCCTTGTATGTAAGGTGACCAGATGACCGAAGGACTGACTGTTATTTAAAATACCTCAAACTCAAATTTCAGCTTGACAGTAAGCAGGTAGATCAACATATTAAACCTAGCCTCCCGGAAGAAGCCTCGTCTAAAAGCTAGTCCATAACGAAATCAACTTGCATTTATTATTGCGAGGTTTCCCGCGGTGGTTCCGCAAATGCACCCGTCAGAAGTTCCGATTTACTAGTTCCACCTCCGCGTTTGTATTTAGAATTTAGTTTTCTCGCTTCATTTCCGTTCTGTTGCCTCGAAACGCGCTGTGGGCAAATATTTGCACGAGATTAAGTCAAACGTGTGGGCTGTGGGCTATAGGGCCTTGTGGACTGTGTGTGTTTGTGAGGCGCAGTTTTTGCAAAAAGGCAGAGTCTTGCGCACGTTTAGGTCTACGGCAGACTAATGAATACAGTAGGTTAAGTATCTTAAATGGTAGCGTCGGTAGCCGAGCGGTTACAGTATCCGACTCGTAAGCCAGAAGTCTCAGGTTCGAATCCCGCTCCGGCCATGTACCAATGACTGTTATCTCAGTTATGTACAAGGTGTCTCAAAATAATGTTTATATTTTTTTAGTTTACTGCGTGAACGCAACGAATCCGAGGGGCGCGGGGGTTATGTCAATCGGTAGCCTGACTCTTGGGAATTCAGTCGCTATGGAGCGTTTCTCAGGAGCAGACCGCGCGTTGTGCGTGCGAGAGTTTTACAAAAATAGTGATTCGGCGACTGTAGCGCGGAGGAGATTCTGCAGTACTCGAGGTTTTCGCCACTCAAATGATGCGCCAAGCATTCCTCTTATTCGAAAATGGGTCAAAAAGTTTGAAGAGACCGGTACAACGCTGGAAAAACCAAAATCCGGGCGACGAAGGTCATCAAGAACGGTAGAAAACGTAAAGAGTGTTTATCAGTCTGTTCGTGATGACCCGAACCTTTCAATTCGGAAGCACGCAAGTGCTTTAAATGTGCATAGATCATCATTACACCGCATTTTGCACGAACATCTAAAGCTGCACCCCTACAAAATTCAATTGGTGCAAGAATTAAAGCCCCAAGATGTCAGTCAGAGGCTTGACTTCGTAAATCAGGCAATTGAGCGCTTTTCAACCAAAATTTTTCTTTTTACCAACATTTTGTTTTCGGATGAAGTTCATTTTCATCTTAATGGACACGTAAATAAGCAGAATTGCCGCTACTGGAGTGCAACGAATCCGAAACGCAAGCATCAGAAACCCCTTCATTCGCCTAAAGTGACCGTATGGGCAGCGATGTCGGCGCGAGGAATTATCGGCCCTTACTTTTTTGAAGACGAAAGGGGGCGTGCAATTACAGTGAATTCAGAGCGTTATGTGGAGATGTTAGACGACTTCTTGGTGCCTGAACTGCAAAACGTTTCTGGCTATAACCAAAGAACATGGTTCCAGCAGGACGGAGTAACGTTACACACGTCCAATACATCTCTGCCACGAGTTCGTGAAATTTTCTCGGGCAAATTGATCTCCAGGAGAGGTGACATAAATTGGCCTCCACGCAGTCCTGATTTAACCCTTATGGACTTTTTCCTATGGGGTTATCTTAAATCTAAAGTTTACGCCAATAAACCGACTTCCCTGGCGCGTTTAAAAGAAAATATCCGTCACGAAATGGCAGCCATCACTGAGTCCACCTGAAGAGCTAAGATAGATAAGTAATTTTACTGTTCGATTAAATGAGTGAGTATCCGTCTCGTAAGCGAGAGGGACCGGCTTCGAATCCCGCTGCGGCCATGTACCAATGACACCTTTCTGAGTTATGTACATTAGTTGTACACTAACCGATGCTCTTACGGTGAGGGAAAACATCGTGATGAAACCTGCACATTCAGGCGACTGGATGTGTAACCATGATCCAATCTGGTCAGGTTATCCTGGTAGCAGGGTCATGGAGGTCACATGGCAGTCGCTCCACTGTAATTATCTGATCTGCCAAATACTGGATCCCGAGAGCACAACCGGGACATGAACGCCAAGATGATTATTATAAGTATCGTAAATGGTCCTAGGACCATGTGAATCACTCTGGCTATCTATATTACGTAGAGAATAGAGACAGAATAATAGTCAATTATTATTTGCAGATAGGTGGTGGCGCGTCATTTCATTTCATTTCATTTATTGCGTATCACAGTTTTTATAAGATTTCACAATATTATATAGTACTTACATGTGACACCCTGTTAGGGCATTGCAAACAAAGTGAGAGAGGGCATGCATTATTTAAATGATGTCATAACTTAAGTATTTAAGTCGGTCGGTCGTTTCTTGATTTATAATCATCAGTTTTACCATGATCATCATAATCATTATCATCATCTTAGCCAAGTACTGATAGACGTCCTTCGCTAGCTCCCTACATGGCCGTCCTACGCTGCGATTGCCGTCGTAAAATATTAATAACTTACTTGTGAACGACAGTAAAAACTATTCATTAATACTTTTATAGAGTAAATATGAGTGGAAAAGGAACTCCCAACTTGATAACTGGGAGTTGGTATAAAACTATATAAGCCAACTAAAGGTAAACACTACAGAAAAAGTAGCAAAATCCAAACATATTTAGAGTATTTAAATGATTAAACTAAATAGGAACGGAAGAACGATCATCTGTGCTGTGCTCTACATACGATGCATTACGAGCACTTCACGCCAGCCTTCACGAGTGCTTCACACAGTATTTACGCCAACTTGCTTTAAACAAAACGTGTACTTCAAAAAGAAGGAAAGAAGGAAGTAGGCCGACTTACGTGCCCATGCAGGCGGATATTACGTAGAAACCGTCAGTTGCAGCTAAAAATAATGGATTTTATATTTTGAACTTTTATTTTTAATATAATATAATATGCTTTGACAATTCACACAGCGCCATCTAGCCCCTAATTAAGCAAAACATGTATAATGGGTGCTCGATAACTGATAAACTACTTAAATACTTTTAAATACTGATATCTAGTTTTAAGTATTTATTTTGTCTATGTAAATTATGTTTCAAATAGTAGGAAATTAAAAATATACTTTTAAATACATAATATTACACATATAACAGACGCTAACAGAAATTAAAATTCATCATTTCAATTTCTGCGCAGCCGGGAATCAAACCCGGAACCACTGCGTGGCAGACCGGCCATGTTAAGCAAGTAAGCCACTGGGGTCGTCGAAATTTATTATGTTATACGACAGACAAACAGGTAAGCGCACCACCTGATTGACCTGATGGAAAGTGGTCACCGCTGCTTAAGGACATCAGCAACTCCAGGGCCGCCACCCAGTAGTGAGCAGCCCACTTCTAAAGAGACCTCTAATATACCTCTTTACCGATCCCATGTTATTTATATTTATTTTCTGGACTTCTTTCTACAGGGAACTATGCAATTTGTATACCACAGAGCAAAAACAAAAAAATTCTACGGTAAAGGTTTTCCAATATTTTTGTTGTATACAATAAGAATGTGCCGAGCTAATGTATTCAATACGTGCAATAATTATTTTCGCATTATCTCGTTTTGTTGCGTTTTAATTTACTTAGTTGGATTATATTCCACTGAACCGCGTTAATAAAATAATGAAAGTGGGTACGAAATATACAAATGGAAATAATATTGCTGCAATTTGTGTTTATTTTATTATCATCATCACCATTCAGGCGACTGAATGTGTAACACATGCTCCAATCGGGTCAGGTTCCCCTGTTAATAGGATTATGGAGGTCAGATGGCAGTCACTCCACTGTACCTAATTACGTTATCTGCCAAATCCTTGATCATGATCAAGCCGGCCCCGGGCCGAGAGTACAATGGGATATCGACGCAATTGTTTTTTAACTGTCAGCCTAATAAGCCCACTGCTGGACATAGGTCTCTCCCAAATAGTACCAAAGTACCCTGTGCTTTACCACCCGTTGGTCAATTGTGTTCAGCCCAATAGGCCACTCACCTTAACGCCACAGGCCACTGGACAAGTAACTTGTCAAGTGGCCTGTCAACTTGATGGTGTGTGGGGCAAAATGAGTATGATTTTCAGGCTACTTTATAAGCGGCATTAAGGCGCAAGGTTGCCGGTGCCTCTACACTCGGCTCATATTCAATGCGCAAGCGCTTTAAATATAACTAGCCACAATTATACAGTGGACATGAACGTCATCCGTGACTAAAGGATTTTGCTATGATCTCCGTACGTGGAATATCATAAATATAAATATTGAACCAAATGCCTGGCTGTAAAGGCCATAAAGCAATAGCATAACGCAGATTATTTACTCATGTCCTTTTAACGTATGTAAGCGATAAGAATAATCAAGATATGTAGATCAGACAATCAGTCCTGGTGATAAGATAAGTGGTAATCTGCTATTAACTCAGGAGAAAGATTCTGAAAACGCAAACAACATGTTCGTCTGTTTACACAGAATAAATGTAATCGGAAGAACATATTCATTCAATTAATATGTAGTTCGAGTATGAGTCTACATTCCTTTTCCGGCTACAGATGAGAACTGTGCGTGTAATTACCAAAAGGCCAGCTTTAAAAGCTCGAGCACAATATTCGCAAACCATACATTTTGATGAGTACGTCGTAACGAATATCGAAACCTGACATGCAATATGTGTTTGGAGGGGAAGTATTTGTGAAATACCAAACTGTGTTTCTGATCTAGTCGCAAAGTTGCTGTAAAACTGTATAAAAATAAATACCTGTGTCGCAAATTCTCCAACAGAATTTCAGTACCTATGCTCGTGAAAACGATAGTTAGTTTCGTGAAATAATGTGAGCCTAAAACGTTCGCCCAACGTTTGCCCGTCCATCTTTTGAAAGCCAATGTTCGCTAAATTACTTAAACAGCTGAGCAATTTTTGTGAACCAACAATTGACAGCCAGTAAGGACTAATTATGAGCCTCCCGGGGGGTACGTAATTGAATTCCACTTTTGGAATAATTAATTAATTGCATAAAATAACGTTCAATATTTATGAATACGGCAAAATTAATTTCAAATTTGTGTAATAGAGTCACACCTGCCGCCCAATAGCTATTTCCTGCTCACTGTTTAATTGTAATTTAAATAATCACATCTTGTTGCTAGGGAATTGATTAAATATTGCTAATTTTGAGAGCTAATTATAGTTACTGTTAATGCTGCAAAAATTAAGGACAAATTCCTTTGCTTTTAAATAAATAGTAGGGAACATGTCACTGGACGGTTGCCATCCAAGTCTGAGATACCTACATGACAATTTGCTGAATGCCTTTGGGACAGCATCGCAAATAACAATATTAAAAAATCGGGTTATATTAGTGTATGCAATTTTGTGTGTAATAGTGTATAATTTTCATCATTATTTACCAAAATATCAACGAACAGTGACTATAACATATATTATTTACAACAAAATATCTCCATATTCGAAAACCTAACCCAAGTTTTTATTGAGCCTAACGAATGCACAGGTAGAATTACTTCAATCGGAAAAAGCTTGCAACACTTGCATTATAGGACACGCATGGCCGTGCCTCGTAATAGGTACCAGCGCTCGCGGTCTGTACCAATTACTGACTCCCAATCAATGGACTTTTTTTTGAACACGTGATGAGCCGTAGTTTATTCAGGTTTTTACACGTTGCCTCTGGGTGTAATTATGTCGATTCAATTTGATAGAGAATTGATGGTATGAGGTTTATAAGCCGGTACTATTTTTACTGCAATCATCATCATCATCATTACACGACCGGTCAATCCCGGCTTCTGCCAGATACTGCAATATGTGACTACAATGTTGACGCTACGTCACTTACAGAAAACTTCATGGCAAATAGAACAGAGTTTGGCGGTGCGTCGGTGGTTGAGTGGTTAAGGTATCCGACTCGTAAGCGAGAGGTACCGGGTTCGAATCCCACTGCGGCCATGTACCAAGAGAAAACATCATGATGAAACCTGCATATTCAGGCGACTGAATGTGTTATCATGATCCAATCTGGTCAGGTTCCTCTGGAGCAAGGTCACGGAGGTCAGATGGCAGTCGCTCCACTGTAATTAACTGATCTGCCAAATCCTGGATCATGGTCTAAGCGGACCCTGGGGCTATCATACGCGAGAGCACAACCGGGACATTCATGCCAAGATGATGTTGATGATGCTGAATAGAGTTTTTAGGTTGGTCGGGTTGTTTTCAAAGGCGGTCGCTTTACCGTCGAATTATGTCACTAAAACGTGCGTATGGGAATGATATGGCGCGGTTTCCTAGAAAGCAAATTCAAATAAAATAAAATCGCTCTGAAAAACGAGCCATGTTCCACAGTCAACATCAGCGACGCTACAAATAGACTTCGTTATTTAAGGATAAGCAAGCAGAGATTGTATGATGAACTTTTACATCTAACAGATAAATAACAACTTAACAGATACATTTTAATTCAGTTCACTTTAAGTGTTTATTTATAACTTCCTTGTTCAAATTACAGCAATGCCATCCTAAGGCTCTTGGATTTCAATCAAAAAGTTGACATTACATCGAAACTCATGACAATTTTAGTAAAATCACTTTCAACTATTGTGGATATGAACGTGAACTATAATATCAATATTACTTACCAGGTGAGACGGCGGTCAAATATCTGGCTAGTCTAAAAGAAAAAAAAAGAAAACTAAATTGTAGGAGTAATGGCTCGACTAGTTCAACTAAGTGAAAACAGATAATGTTCCTCCATTCTCATTTATATTAATCTCAAGCGCATTCATAGATAAATCCTATTATCTACACTCATAGATTATTGTTCCAATTATACATACCTACTCGAAAACAGTCGTTTTACGATGAACTTTTTCGTGACAATCTATAATTTTATTTATAAGTAGTTTATGCAACTGTCATATAAAAGGGGGTATTAAAACATGAGTGTCTGTGTCATAGTATGACACGAGTGTTTTAATACCTAATTATATGCAGTTGCATACACTACTTTATCTACACTCATATTTTCATGTTAAAGTTTCGTACCTATAATTTTTTCAACTTTGCTGGAAGTAACTGCGAGTCAGTTCTGTTGTATCTACGCGTCGAGGATATCAAGTGAAATTAACTTTACTACTTTCACATTAATCTATTTATTTGCTTCAAACAAGATAAAACATATACAAACACAAATTACAACAATTAGAAAAAATATTCTGTTTAGCGGGAAAATAATTCCAAATGTACACAATCACAACCACAGACTATGAACTGATCACAAATATAAACAGGAATTATGAATTTGTTGAAGACATTTAGGTATTCAGCCTACATTTAGCCGTATCCCGGCGCCCGACAAATATTTAAAAAAGAAAAGTGTTGCATAATGATTAAAAAGTTATTTTTCGATACAGATGTAATGAAAATAGTATTGGAAATGCTGTATCGAAAAGTAATTTATTAAATTTTTATGGACTGGCGTGAAAAAAGTGTACCCTTAAACAACTGCTTTCGAATATGTAATTGGAACATTACGCTATGAGTGTAGATAAAAGTATTTTATGATACAGGATTTCCCATACTATTTTCATTACAGCTAAATCATAATAGTAGTTTATGCAACTGTCATATAATATCTAATTATATGCAGTTGCATACACTACTTTATCTACACTCATATTTTCATGTTAAAATTTCGTACCTATAATTTTTTCAACTTTGATGAAAGTAACTGCGAGTCAGTTCTGTTGTATCTACGCGTCGAGGATATCAAGCGGCGGGAAATTCACTTCACCACTTTCACATTTATCTATTTATTTGCTTCAAACAAGAAAAAACATTCACAAACACAAATTACAACAATTAGAAAAAATATTCTGTTTAGCGGGAAAATAATTCCAAATGTACACAATCACAACCACAGACTATGAACTGATCACAAATTGAACAGGAATTTTGAATTTGTTGAAGACATTTAGGTATTCAGCCTACATTTAGCCGTGTCCCGGCGTCCGACAAAAATTTAAAAAAGAAAAGTGTTGCATAATGATTAAAAAGTTATTTTTCGATACAGCTGTAATGAAAATAGTATTGGAAATGCTGTATCGAAAAGTAATTTTTTAAAATTTTATAGACTGATGTGAAAAAAGTGTATCCTTAAACAACTGTTTTCGAATATGTAATTGGAACATTACGGTATGAGTGTAGATAAAATCACTTTTTAATCATTATTAATAAAACTCTTGCGATTAATTGGCTGATACCAAACTATGCCATTATCTGTGGAAGGAGGGTGAGTGAACTGCTCTGTAAGGAATTATGTTCCCGCTAAACAGAATGTGTTTTCTGGTTGTTGCTGTTTGTGCTTGTGAATGCTTTTTTCTGGTTTGAAACAAATGAATAGATCATTGTGAAAGTAGTGAAGTGAATTTCACGGTGCTTGATATCCTCGACGCAGCAGCAGATGACTCACAGCTTACTTTCAGTAAGTCAAGAGACAAATAGGTACAAAATGTTAACGTATGAGTGTCGATATAATAGTGTATGCAACTGAATACCTATAATTAGGTTGTTAACACCTCGCGTCAAACGCCACATGTGATAAACAGACACTCATGTTTTAATACCCCCCTTTAAATGCAAGTTGCATAAATTACTATTAGTTCACGTTCATAACTACAATAATTGATAGCCATTTTATCTGAATCGCTATGGTTTCTAAGTTATATTCCGAAAAAATTATTTACGATATATTATTTACAGGAAACAGAGCACTTTCTAAGCCGATCCTGAATTATGTTCATGACCGATTAGTACTACTTATACAGCCAGAAATCTCGCCATTAGTATTGCCTTATCCGTCGAAATAGCGATGGCTAACCGGGCACGCAATCCTAGTAATTAATGCCTAGGATACTGACGGTGCGGTTGGCTAGGCACTAGGCAGTCTGGATTTAGAGCTTATGGACAGGTTGAGATATACACTGCAATAATTAATTACAATATGCTCAAGTGAATTCACAATAATCCTATCTGAATGTTACCTACCTGCAGAAAGCATATTATATGCTGCAACCTATTTGTGATTGTATGGCAGAAAATAGAATTTAACAGTATTGTCCAGAATGCCAACATATTATACTCGAAGAAAATAATTTTTAAATAGGTCGAGTTGGCTTCGCCTGATAAAATTTTAGTACCTATATTTTTAAAATGCCAAAACGTTTAGGTGCAGTCCACGTTTAGCTTGGTTGGTCTATGGGCTTAGATACAATGTATGTTGGACATTAGACTTTTAGTAGATATACTTTTAATCGATTTAGATCTCCTACATAAAATTATACGATTTAAAAATCTTAACATTTTCCGTTTAGAAGAATTAAAGAATTAGTCATTTCAAGATTTGGACATTTTGAGATCTTGCCGTAACATTTATGTTTGAGTTCACTTGACATATTACGACTTAGAAAACGCAATGAATGCGTTCCACAGGTACCAGCATTTTTTATACTCCAAAGGCATAGAGGTGGTAATCCTAGTAACCGTAGCCTATAGAAGTTTCAACACCAGGGGTTATCACACTACCACACATCTTTTAACCCGGCGTCTGTATGGTAGAAAATCAAAACAACGACTGTATGGTGGGTCAATATAACCCGGAATTATAAAATGGTTTAATTATTACTATTTAAATTAATTTTTGAGAATGATATATTAAATCAGTTTATGTGATGTTCAAAGTACTATATTATTTTGAAAATCAATAACAAATCATACAATATTAGGAACTTGTCATGTATTTACGAAAGCTCTATAAAATCTATAACAAAATATTTAAACGCTGTAATCTTACTAATAAGAAAACAAAATTATAAATTAATAACATTTTTTTTTACTTTTGGAATACCTAATGTGAGGTCTTTAAGAAACTTTATGTTAAATTTTAAGGAAATTTTAAAACTAATCACAGTCAGAATCTACATTTGCATATCCACCATGGTAAGAAATTATGTAGTCTAGGCAGACAATCTTCTTAAAATTTAGACAGGCAGGATATATTTGTCACCATTTTTGAACTCCGTGAATTTTAGTAGGTGATCCCTCAAAAGGTTCTCCAGTCAGGCGCATATCGACTGAGCTGATACTAGAACCGAAAGGGGACGGGTATTAACATTGACATTGTAATTTCTATTGTATTTGACATTGATATCTTGACATTGTAATTGTTATTTTATTTTGTATCTAATTTGACATTGTACCTAATTTTGTATATCAACGTATTAGTGTACTTATTTTATGGGCTATCATGAGCCTGAAATAAATGATTTTTAATTTTAATTTTTTTATTTATTTAACGGAAAAGCACGGCAACTTCAAACCATTACAAAAAAAATACGCGCGTTTAAAAATGTGGCAGGTCATTTTGACCCAACCTGACAGACGCCGGGTTAAAAATCTTTCCTAAAGAACTCCACGTTGTACTCTCCAGAGAGCTCATTCCCCAACCTCAGTGCAGCCCCCAGCGGAAGACCTCGCATCGCCAAATATTGATAGCAGTTCTTGCACAAGTTAATTTCCTGCATACTGGCGAAGCACACAAAGAAAATTAATCTGCTTAAAGGAGGGAGGAGGGGGAGGGGGTGCAATTGGGAAACAATTAACTGAGGACTTGTCGATGGGTGTATCGTGTTCGAGTTTCTGTTTGAGTTCTTGTAACGTGAGGGTAATCGTTAAGGGTAAGTGACACAATGATTGAATGCAAGGAACTATTATCTACAGTAACTATAACAACTGAATAGTAATCGAAACTCCGGGATAAATTTATAAAATTAAAACATGTACTAATGACTCTTTTCTGAGTTATGTACATTAGTTGAATTCTAACCGATGCTCTTACGGTGAGGCAAAACATCGTGATGAAACCTGCAAATTCAGGCAACTGAATCTGTTACCATTATCCAATCTGGTCAGGTTCCCCTGGTAGCAGTGACGGCGGTCAGATGGTAGTCGCTCCACTGTAATTACTTGATCGCATAATCTTGGATCATGGTCAAGGTGGACCCATAATAACTATAACATTTTTAAAGTGCAACAAATTCACTGATTTATATTGCATTGACTGACAATAGAGTAAAGTAACCAAATAAGGATACCATTTCTTTATTAGATGATTAGACATAATATTTTGCAACACTTTGTGATGTCTTATTGTTTTTATAACTAATTACAGTATCTAAAATGTAGTTTAATAAAAAAATTAAAATTGTATTCAAAAATGGTACCCCAAATATTAGGGCACCTATCTTGTCCTTAACAGTGGTTCTGGCTGCGAGCGGTTTGCGCCGGATATTGCCGGCAAAAACCGGTTTAGACCGCAACGTGGGCTCTATTCAACTAGCAAAAAGAGCAAGTTCTCTTGTTATTAACTAACTTTCACATTCAATGCAGCCGCAGTCTGGAGTATAGACTCGACGTAAGAGCTTATTTATATATATTACAAAAAGTGATATTAAGACCTAGAATCTAGACGATGATTATCTGTCTACATCCAGTCAGCTACTGAGTAACACATTATTTCACTTGCCACGGTACTGGCCAATCCTAGCGAAAGGCTTCTTCAACGTTCATCCACCTTTCATAATACTAACTTGTCAGTTTTAGTTAGTCTAGACCTGGACTTTCTTTTAATCTCCTGTACGTAACCAAACCAGCTAAGCATATTCAAAGAAAAATCATTCGTAGGAAACACATGAAACGGCTAGTACGCACATTTCATACGCATGACAAAATTTCCGTCGCAAATGTCTCTTCCTCTTAATCTCATCACATCTGCAAAGCAGATTTCCTTCAAATGCATGTCGGCATTCACTTCAATGAATACAAGAGATATAATAATCATAAATAATCATCTTGGCGTTAATGTCCCGGTTGTGCTCTCGAGAACGAGGGCCCGGGGTCCGCCTTGACCATGATCCAGGATTTGGCAGGTCAGGTAATTACAGTGGAGCGACTGCCATCTGACCTCCATGACCCTGCTGCCAGGGGAACCTGACCAGATTGGATCATGGTTACACATCCAGTCGCCTGAATGTGCAGGTTTCATCACGATGTTTTCCCTCACCGTAAGAGCATCGGTTAGTATTCAACTAATGTACATAACTCAGAAAACAGTCATTGGTACATGGCCGGAGCGGGATTCGAACCCGGGACCCCTGGCTCACGAGTCGGATACTGTAACCGCTCGGCCACCGACGCTCTAAATGAATACAAGAGATATGTAAAACTAAATAGCTATCATCTGCTGTTTACAGAAAACAAACCACAAATTACTTCATCATCTTATGGCGCGAAATAAATGGCGCTCACATAACGTTAGTTGATAACCGCCCTACAATTAAACACAATGAGCCCTCGTTAGCCCGACCCGGGTATGAATGAACCGAGCAACAGAAGCAGACAGTAAGTCATCCGGGTACCCGGGTATTCTCTATTGTTATCTGCCTTTACTGGTTGGCTTCTAAGAACTACATAGACGAGTCAACAGATGCGAGACACGAATGATCGTGAACTCGTATGCCAAGTAGCTGTTTTGTTATATTTTTATACGCTTCATTCTTGGACAACGCTATGAGCATCTCTAATTCTTGGTCCTAGACTTCGCTAATAAACTTTTGTGCATATAACTTTGCTCGCGGATGACAAAGGAACTAAATTTGACAGACAGTCATCAAGAACCACTCACAATATAAACAATGACAAGGACGCCATAACCTCAAAGTAATCTCATCTGGACTCTTCATAACCTCAGACTTATCCAATAGTCAAGCGTGTCTCTGGTTCCAACCACGTCTTGACCCACTAGTGGGACAGAGAAGTGGGACAACGATTCCGGAGGGCTTTTTGTACCGTTACACCATATGACTATTGTCATTATAGATACAACACCCACATCAAGCCTGGTTTTTTCACGAATGTGTCTGACAGAAATAAGTATGACAGATCGGTCTTTGTAACTCATATTGCGCGCTCCATAACTTAGCCCCAAGCTTAGTTGCTTTAACGTGTAACAAATTGCAAGCCACACAAATCCGCTACCCGTTTCAGTTTCTCGCATCGTGCATGTAATATCGGTAAACAGCCGGGCGCTTAGTGCATTGTCCAAGTTGGTCTAAGCCGTGCTAAATGCAACTCCACAGCTGCGCGCAACAGTGCTAATTCAACGGTTATGATTGTAACCGGGCGAGGAGAGTCGGGTAAACAGACGAAGTTTACCCGGGTGGGCGTCACGGGCCCGATGGCGTTAGTTAGATATCCGAGAAGTTTGGAAACCAAGTATTCCAACTGATCCGGAGCAATGCTCGCGATGTGTTTGGTTCCTGTGTAGTAATCGCCATTTAGATTCAACTCGTTTAGTTCTTTTTACTTACCTGAAAGATCATGGGATGAAATCTAACCCAACAGTGAAACATTTCGCTAACGAAAAAAATCAAAGACAGTGTCTTGTGTGTCTAGAAAACCAGGGTAGAATCGAGCTAGCCCTGCGCCGCCGTATTGTGTTTCAAAAGAACTCCGGTCAATTACTGTGATTCCAAAATAAGGAAAATCAAACTGAAGTTCGATCGATGCGCCACCTGGCAGCGTGGCTGGAACTACTTCGATGCCATCATATTCTGTTTGCTACTGTAATATCTATGAAATATGCTACATTTATCCTATTCCTTTATTGTTTGCTATTATTATTGTATACTTTATTGAAATACTGTTCTGTTGAATCTTTATTTCTACGAAATTATCCTGAAAAATACCTTCTGATTGATCTTTCCTATAGGGGAGTATACTCCTTTCTACGACAGGCACTCTACAGTATTATAATAGTTACAGGTACAGCGCAATGTCATTTTCCTTGAATGTTATCCGGTAAATAGTTTTGTTTACACGTAGCTTTGTCGTCGGCCCGTTAATATTAACTACCAGGTTATACCTGGAATCTTGTAGCAAATACTATGATTGGAGTTTGTGGTTTGGTATTGGGCAAGGTATTGGATTTCGTGTGTATTTTAGTTAACGCAAAGAGCTGAACGGCACTCGGGCTTGCTTTGAATCGGAAATTCTAACTGATCCCGAAATTCACTATGCATTCATTATATTTCACAGAATTTCCGGTCCCGTTCCCACTTTGAAGTTCGAAATTAGTTAAATATCTACCTATAGCCTATATGCTAGCTGTTAACAAAAAGAAGTAATCTGTGCTGTCACATACCACAAAGCTTGACGCTATAATATCTATCAACCAAAAACATTCAGCTATAAATTTTTAAACGCACCGCAGAACAATATTCTTCGCAGCCTTCAATTCCTAATAACTGTACCTAAGCAGCAAAAGCGGTAATCTGATGAGGCCCATCAGTCTCCAAATCAACCATTAGGCTAAGCTGCGGCGCACAGGTATCTAGAGGGAAAAACCGGCCCACTGGGGAAAGCTCCCGCGCATAATTCAGTGATGATCGCGCGCGGCTGCTTCCAACGACCGCCCATAGCAGGTAGTGTGTGCAGACTAACAATATTGTACATGTTGTATTACTTGTGTTTTTCTTCTTAAGGATTATCTTCGACCATATTTAAAGACTGCTATTGTATTAGACTGTATTTATCTGATCTGCTAAATCCTGGATCATGGTCTAGGCGGACATAAATGCCAAGATGGTTATTTATGGGTATAGACTGCTCTATCACAAGCTTGACTTTTATATACAGTTGCAGCGTATAAATGGCCCAGCCCTTCGCACAGCTGCAGCTGCGCTACAACGGCTACAGCCGTGCGTCAGGTAACTCCTGCAATCGAGAAAAGTTGCAATTAGATGCCACTCGAGAACTTTACTGCCCCATCGGCCATCTGTTCTTCGAGCTATGTGCCCTGCCCACTGCCACTTCAGTCTGGCAATCCTTAAAGCTATGTCGGTGACCTTACTTCGTTTGCGGATCTCCTCATTTCTGATTCGATAGCGCAAAGAGACTTCAAGCATAGCTCTTTCTATTGCCCTTTGGGTAACAGTGAGCTTTCTTATAAGGCCCACGGTGAGCGGCCACGTTTCAGTTCCGTGAGTCATCACTGGCAACACACATTGGTCAAAGACCTTCGTCTTAAGACACTGCGGCCATTGGGACGAAAATATGGCGTAGCTTCCCGAACGCTGCCCAACCGAGTTGGATTCGTCGGTTGACCTCTTTCTCGAAATCGGACTAACCTAGCTGGACTTTTTGTCCGAGGTATGTATAGTCGTCAACAACTTCAAGTGGAGTGCCTCCAACTGTCACTGGAGTAGGCACAACATGGACATTCGATATAATGTTCGTCTTGTCCATGTACATTTTAAGACCTACTTGTTGAGAGGCACTACAGAGGTCATCGAGCATATTGCCCAAGTCTTCTAGACTTTCAGCCATGACTACGATATCGTCAGCAAATCTGAGGTGAGTGAGGTACTCGCCGTTAATATTGATGCCAAGTCCGTCCTAGTCCTGAAGCCTAAAGATATCCTCCAGTGCAGCGGTGAACAACTTCGGTGATATGACATCGCCTTGTCTAACAGCTCGCTGCAGCTGAATAGACTCTGTGGTCTTGTCCTGGAGACGAGCTGACATAGTGGCGTTTTCGTACAAACACTTCAGTGCTTCTATATATCGATTGTCAATTTGACACCGCTGTAGAGACTGGAGCACCGCCCAAATTTCGATCGAATCGAAGGCTTTCTCATAATCCACAAACGCCATACATAATGGCCGGTTATACTCTTGGGTCTTCTGTATAACTTGCCGCAGCGTATACTATATGTGGTATATGGTACTAAAACCTTTTCGGAAACCGGCTTGTTAGAGAGGCCGGAAGTCATCAAACCTGCGTGCGAGACGATTCGTAATGACTCTCGAAAACAGCTTATACACATGGGTCAGCAGCGATATTGGTCTGAAGTTCTTCAAAAGAGCCTTATCACCTTTCTTCGTCGTTCCGCTGAATTGTGTGATCTAAGAACATCCAACGTATCTTACTGAAGGTTCGTGCTACAAACACTCCAAGTCAGCATAGTACCTACCTCCTGGCGTAATTATGCAAATATGCTTAGACGCTGTTGTAGCATTTTTTTCCAGGCGGGACGGGCACCTACAGATAAAACGTTGCACTAAATTAGACTCTTATCTCAGAGATTTCTCAACTAATGTTAGAATTCTTAATTTCTTTCTTTTTTACTTTAAAATCCAGACATTTGACCGCTATCTCACCTGGTGACGACTAAGCTGAAGATAATGTAAGCCTGCCTAGGAACAGCCTATTAACTCTGGCCTTGTAGGCATCTAAATCAAACCTCATTTCGAGAACAAATTGTCAGATATTGCCTCAGACTTCAATATATTCGCCTGAGAAAAACAGACAAACATCGTCATTAGTTTCTCTTTCTTTCAAATATGTATAGGTTGTAGAATACTCAATAAAATAGGTTGTAGCTAGGCAAAGCTAAGGTGGGTGCTGGTTTTATCGAAATTTTCCATAACCAGTTGCTGCCCGTGACTCCGTCCCGTAAAATTCGGCTATAGCAAGTTTCAGTGAGAACTACTTTGAATTTCGGGATAGATTTAGACTTTATGTATTCTGGTGAACTTTTCTCTACTATTGACATTTTAATTAATAATGACATTGAACGGGTAATAGTGGAATTTTATAATTATTATTTATGATAGTTACTTAAAATTAATTATTTATTATCTTAAATGTATTAATTATTATAAATTCAAAATATTAATTACCTACTTCTCTAAATTTGTATGCCGATAGCAGGTCACAGAAGACATATCTACTAAAACCATAACAACTGCGTATGATTATGATTAGTCTAATAAATGATATAATTATGATTTATTTTTCTCTTCTTTTTATATTAAGTCCATCATTAAATTTGTTTTTTTAATTGTTTTAGGACCTATAATAGTCTTCAAGTAACATACCTATTAGGTATGTATATCTGACTTAGAGCTACAGCTAAAGCCTAAATCCCTCTCAAGACGATTTATCAGGATAAAGCCTGCGCTAAACAAGCGAATTCGTTACTATTATTTTGTATGGCGACATTAACGCAATTTTTTGGAGATAGCGCGGGATAGAAAGAAGATCAATATTCTGTGGTCAAAAACCACTTTAGATAGTAACATTTAATTATTCTTACATAAGCCTATGACCTAACGGTAACTGTCAAATTAACTGGCTACTTTGTATAAGCCGTTAAAAGGGTATTGAATTTCCAATGCATGAAATGATAAAACACACGATAGCATATTCCATACTAACGAAGTCGCCTCTTCAACCTTATGCCTAATGCGTAGTAGACTGCGTTGCAATGATAGGGTCAGCATAACAATACAGATAAAGTGCGCTTTTAACTGCACCCATTTGGGTCTTCCATTGCGTGTTGTCGGGATTATGGCCTCGTCAGATGACTTGCAGCGGCTGGCGCACGGCCAGGACTCGCGTCACATGACCCGGCGCTCGTTTTCTCATCCACAAATATAAATAAAGTTTGTGTGTCTGTCAGTGATTCTGAAGTCACTGTTTTCACAGCAAAGAGCTCGGCATGATGGGTAATGGTAACTATTGAACATTTTAGTTCCTGTAAGAAAAATAGGTGAAACAAGTTCTCAAATGTAAGAAATTTTTTAATACAGCGTGTTCTCCATGATCAATCAGAGTAGGTGCTTGTCAAGACTAATCAAACGAGCTCAAACTCGTTAAGTTAACCATGTGTAGTTTCGGAGTTTCTATGTCTCTATCATCAGCTGATCGTGGATCTCGTAAGGCGACTACTGATGGTATTACTAAACAAACAGATGTCAATGATGGGAAAAGAAACATGGGGACATATGAAACTAAATAAAAGCTTGTAAATAAAATAATTGAATTCACGCGCGGCAAAACCGCAGGAAAATAATAGTAGGTATAGCTATAAAAACATGTCAATATGAAAACAGATTCCGAAACGCAAATATGGTCGTTTTATTATTAGGTTTACGGCGGTTGTAGAATTTGATAATGACTACTAGAATTTTGTTCCATCAAGTCGTATTCCATCTCATATTATGCGATGTCAAAATTGAGTTTCGTTATAGTATTTTGAATGTTCTATTTGCATTCTCTACTACGTGCAATTTACGCAATATAGAAGAGATACTAAAAGAAAGAGAAGGGGAGGAGGAGAAAGAGATCCTACTATAACATACAAGAGTATACAGATGATAAAGAAGTATCTAAGCTACGAGTTATAAGATAGTGTAACGATCACTATGTACCATGAGCTCGTCACCGTACAATTTATTTATATATGTTGTATGTTTACAGTTGATAGACTTAGAAATGAATAGGCATATCATACACAGAGCAGTGTGTGGTTAAAATATGTTTGCTTATCATGATTTCATTTAACAAATGCTCTCAAATACTTAACCAAAACTTGGTTTTGTAATAAACTTAAACAATTTATTTGACGTTAAGAGATATATTTTACTTCAAAAGCACGTAATAAATTTACGCTATTGATTAGCTGAACGACAGGCAGAATATCGGGAATATTTTAAATGTTGCGCTACAAGTTATGGGACCCATGAAAAAATACCCACAAGTGATAGTGATGTGACCATATAGATACGTTTCAACGAAATATCGAAATTAATAATTGAATTAAAGTACAACCAAATATTAAACGAGTCTAGAACTTAATTTTAATCTACTTGTTTGATAACTCAAATTTAATTGCTTCATGGAAATTAAACCTCGGTATTAATCTATACTCGGTCTAATTTAACATTACGTCGAGTTTATAGTACTAAAATGTCATTATATTGGTTACTCATACTTCCCTACGCTATAACTTTTGGTCTGAAGGAATTCCACATCGAATTCATTTGCTTGCGTATTTTTCTTTGCGTTTTTGAAATTTAATCGACTCGCTGAATAAATAAAACGTCGTGTGTAATACATTTCTAGCTGTTGTAACATTTAACTATTTTCGGTTTATCAGGAACAGTTTGTAAAATTTATGGATGTGCGAACGTTATAAGAGCAATATTTTATTTTTTGTTTGTTTAAAATATTGGACTATGGGAATTATGAAGACAAGGAATCCAAGCAAGGTGGCCAGGGTAGTAGAAACGAGACAGTCAGCCCCTGGGGTGCGTCGCGTGAACATCATTGTATCCATTTCCGTAACTAAGAAATCCCATGTTTTGCAAATTTCCACGGTGATGGTGAACTCGCGTGTGATTTGTTAAATTAATTGGTGCTTTATTATTTTGTGTTAGGTTTAAACATATTTATTCTCATAAAGACATTACATCATTTACATGAGAAAATAACTTCCAGAATTAGTTTAATATCGTATTCGTAACGCTCACTAAAACACTTCAGCATTATTCAACTAGTAGGTACACTGCATTGAATTAACTTAAATAGGTCTTTTCTTTAACTACGACATTCTTTTAATATGTAATCGTTCAACTTTGTCTTAAAATCAATGTAAGTTTCCGTAGTTTTTATATTGGACGGTAACTTGTTAAAAAGTTGCGCACCCTCATATGTAAACATTTTTTTGCCGTAGTTCGTTCTGATCTTCGGTAGTACAAGATAGTTAGCGCGTCTTGTGGAGCGTTTAGACACTTGCCCGACTTTAGTGAGAGTGATTGGTACATTAATATTTTTATTTAAGATTTTCCAGATAAGTGTACACATACAATAATTATATAATTCTTTAATGTTCATTATGTTCGTTTCTTTATATATTTTGTTAGTGGGTGTGAGATATTAATAATGAAAAAGGATTTTTATCAATTTGTTTTGTATGACTTGTAGTTCGGACAATTTTGTTTTAGATGCACTACCCCAGATCTCTATCAGATGCATTAAGTGTGACTTCACTAGTGAGTTGAAGATAAGTACGCGTACTTTTCGGGGAAAACAACGTACAATTCCGCGCAATGACCCCATAAGCGATGACAATTTTTCTTTGATATGGTCAATATGCACATCAAAAGTTAATCGGCTATCCAATCGTAGTCCTAAGTATTTTTCCACTTGCTTTTCCTGTATTGGTGTATTACTGAGCTTCAAGGAGGTATATGGAGGTATGGGCTTATTTTCTGCTTTAAAAATGATATATGACGTTTTAGAGACGTTAATTGTCAGTAAATTTGCTTGTAGCCAAATATGCAAAGTATTTATTATTTTGTGTTATTTTCAGCTTGTGACGTTTATTTCGTTCTCTATCTATGTATTTATCTCCGTAATGTCAGTGATTTGGTTTGTTTTGGTTTTATCTTTGTTTCAAAGTTTCAAAAGCTAACAGTAAGTTACATTCTCATTACTTTTGTGATAGTTAAAGTATTTATTAGGGCTCTTAGGCCGGAACTCCATTGGCGCGGTGCAGTGCACTGCGCGGCGCGCCGCGCGGTGGCACGTCACGGTGACAACCAAAGAAACGGTGGTGTTATTCTGGTTTTTTAAATTAGTCAAGGTTCGCACGAGGGTTTTTAAGTTAGGCAACGTTTGCACGAGGCCTTTTCGATGCTTTTACGCGCGTTATTTGAAATGACTCTCATAATTATTGACCATATGTCTTCTCGACTGTGTGTTCACACCCAGGCGTAAAAAATAAATAGAGATTTTTTAAATCTGCCGACTCAAATGCAACCAAGAGAAACGTACGAAAAGGATATCATTCATTAAAACACTGAAAGTAGATTAAAACACTTTCAGTGCCGGCCCGAAAAATATTATGCGATTTTCAGATACAGCATACAGTTTCTATAATTTTTTACTATGGTGCCTGTACGCCCACCACCACCACTATGTAAAGAAATTGAACCACCTCGATTGGTCTTCCTCGAATACTATGATAACTTTTCCTTTTTACCCGACTACGAGGAAGCCAAGGAAGGCAGTTTTTTTTTTATTATCAATAGGTTTGCATTTGACCTCAACTCACCTGATGGAAAGCGACGATGGGTAGTGAAGTTAACAGTCTATGTAAGTATGAAGAAGCCACAGAGATTTGTCAGGACCGTAGCAAGTGGAACAATGTGGTATCTGCCTATCCCTACGGGAGAAAGGCGTAACCGAATGAATGTGTGTCATTGTTTGTTGTATCAATGAATGTTGATCTCGACAACCACTATCATTTCTATTTAGAAATTAGTGTTGTAGGACCAATAGTTTTATAGTTACTACAATTTATAAATTTTACAGCTGTCATCCGAAATGTAGATCTTGACGAGCACTATCATTTCTCTTCATGAACTAGTGTTCTAGGAGCGATCGCTTCAAAGTTATCACAGTATTAAGATTGACAGCTGTCATCTGAAATGTAGATCTTGATGAGCACTATCATTTTTCTTTAGTAACTAATGTTCCAGGAGCGATCGTTTCAGAGTTATTACAGTTTTAAGTTTGACAGGTGTCATCCGAAATGTAGATCTCGTCGAGCACTATCATTTTTCTTTAGGAACTAAGTTCGTTCTAGGACCAAAAGTTACAGAGTTATTAGTCTTAAGTTTGACAGCTGCCATCCGAAATGTATATAAAGCATATCTTTTTAGAAACTTGTGTTCTAGAACAAAACATGCCGTATTTATTATTCGGGAGGAACTAAGAACAAAATGACGAAAGGATCACGAAAGCGAAACAACTACCATAATGTTGCAGAATCACAAAAAGGGGCGGGGCTTACGCATGAGCGGTCAACATTTCTTTGACAAGGTCGAATTCCTATTTCATTCATACGCGTTGAATCTGTACTAAAAGAAGAAGACAGATATATGTGTGTAAACTGTGTCACATAAGGAGGAGAGATTCGAACTGTTGGTAAAAAGAAACAATCAAGTGTGACGTCTCATGTTGACATCTGCTGACAGCGCGCCGCACACTGCACGATGGGGCCAAATTGAAAAAATGTGGACAAAATTCATACAAACTGACATTTCGGGCTTGGATTGCGCGTTTTGCCCTATCATGCAGTGCGCCGCGCGGCGCGCTGCACAGTGGGGCATTTCGCCACTTGTCAATGTACTTGCATACAAACTGCTCGGCGTGGAACAAGTTTTGCCACATTGTGCAGTGCGCCGCGCGGCGCACCTCTTCAATGTGTTCCAGCGCTTAGAGATTTCAATGTAAGTGTGAAAGGTGATTAAAACACAAATTCAAAAGAAAAATATTACTAAATTACATATAATCAGTACTCACCCTCACTGAATAAAAAACTATAGAAACTAACCTGGGACACAGTTTCGGATGTGACATCGAATACACTATAAGAGAATGAGTTGGCGCACGAACCCGACTTTGTCCTCGATGGCCTAGGCGCTCTAACTAGGTCTACGTCTAGGTTTGCCGCCGAATTCTGGTACGATTTAGACCCATGTTCCGTTTAAGAACCTTTGTGCTTTTAAAGCTTTAATGACATTTTCCTACGGACATGAATCTCGAGTTTGGATCTGGTCTGAGTCGTTAGCGTCCCTCACACTAGGCACACAACGTACACGCGCGAAAAACAAAAATAATAATTAAGTATTAGGCTCTTCTTTGACTCGTGAGTTGATAGGCAGGAGTATTTATGCTTGACTAGACGATTGGTATAGGTGTGATGGTTTGATAGGATTAAAAGCTAGATTATTGGGCCGATCGATGTCGCTGTAACCGTTTTGCTGGAACGGCACGTAGGCTGGAAATGTAATTCAGCCACGATGCTGAAGGCCTGAGATGCTGAGGTTGGATGGGAGTCTCAGTATATCCTATTGATTAGGTAGGTTTCCGAGACCTAAAGGTCATAATTCCATATTATTTAAGTTAATTTAGGGTTTTGCAAAAATAGGGTGGCCACAGAAGAAAGAAGAATCCGTTTGCCGTTTCGAGAGCTGTCAAAGTTAAGTCGCATGTTTACTTTAGACCTTGTTTGATTTCTTGTGCGGAATTTATAAATTGTGTGACTATTTCGATTTGCGTGGATTACATTTTAATCAAATTATTTATGTTTCATTTGTGCGGATTATGATATTTGATTTTACTTTTATTTATGTGAACTGAATCTTATTCATTTGTGAATATTTTCTGAATATTCATGCGGTTGATTTACAGAGTATTGCTATAAACTTACATATTCCTTTTGTCGTTTTTCAAAATTTATACACAACGTAATGGGTCCGAAAATTTAAATCGATAACTAGACGATCACTCGCTTACGGCCAAATCACAATATGTGAAATGATGTTTATTATGTCTACACTTTAAAGGTAGACTCGTATGTGTGTATTTATACAGATAAATACGTATTAGAGTGACTGAAAAGTGACAATAGGATTAAAAATTTGTGCAAGAATAGGTAATAAGTAAATATATAGTTGTGAATATTATTATATTCATCACTATTTTTCCCAAAAATTGCCTTCAATCAGCCGTTAAATTGGGTTAAAACGAAAGATTTCTCAGAGAAAGCCGTGAGTAATGCAGTTGTTCTACTAGCTCGTTTAATTGTAGTTTCACAAACATCAATAAGGTACAAGTACGTTCTCGACACGCGCAATCCAACAACAATAATAAGACGGCGGTTCCTTTTATGTCCCCTGTCCTTCGCACCGTCGCCTCCTAAAAGTGTGAAACAAAACATATTTGTTGGGGGAAGTTTGATTGTGGAAATCCTATTAGAAACTTAGGAACACCTGTCGTGGCCTCGCTTCCCCGCACCCCGCACCCCTTAGCCCGCGCTCCGACACAAGCCGCGATTCCATCAAACTTGTTATATTTCAGTTCCGTTTCTTTACAAACAATTACTCGTCCAATTCTAGAACACTCGAGCTATATGTACGGTTGCGTAGACGCGTGTATGCTTATGGATTTGCCCGGTAGATTCATCAGCAACGATTTAATCTAGTTCTTTACTATATCTTACCAATATTTGATCTTATCATTCCTTAGCGTTTAAAGCCAGTACCTATATTTTAAGGCTTTTATTTAATTTAATTTCGGTATTTTTTCGGCCGGCACAGCATTCGCTCCCCTTAGGATAAAGCTATCCTGGACGACTGTGGCCAGTTTCCATCAGATGGACCGTCCTTCCGTGTGCCTCCCTAGTCAATAAAAAAATATAAAAAGAAGTGCACATGGATAAAATGTCTCGTTGTTTAGAACAGAAGTACTTATCTTCATGCTCCTATCAGTAGAACTTAGCAAGAGCTGGAGGATGCAATGAACTCAAATACTCCTAAACTAAAACTATAGGTACAACATACAAAAACTCGATTGTTACGTACAGTTATTCAACGAATTAGTTGACCACCTGACAGTATAATAATCAATACGTATGACAATATTCACTACCAAGGCTTCGTATATGCCTCGAAAATCACCCTAACCATTGATGAAAACCCACACGTGCGGAATAGTCCGCTATAGAGATCAAAGGTGACGTTGTATACGATCAAAATAGTCTCATCAACATTTAAAAAACTATATAGACAGGCACCGACACATGTCCGCCTGGTAGCTGGTGCGATAATTTGTGCGAGCGTATGGAGCATGGAGTAATTCTTTACTACGTGAGTGGTAATATGGTACATTTAAAAACAAATTAGACAGAAGTAGTGCACAATCAACTTTGGACTGAGCAATCTTTATCAAAAACGCTATATCTGCAATTTCTCTGCGAATTGAGAGAGGTAATTGGCAAGTGAAACCGGACACAATGATTCTCGTAATCAACGTTAGGTATTTTCAACTTAAAACTAAGAAATCTGGTAAATTTCCTTTGCAGTTTTTCTATCCTATCAGAATGAATATTATAGTGCGGACTCCAGACCTGACTTGCGTATTCAAGTATATTAAGTCTTAGAAGATCTTTCTGTAGCAGAGACGCATCGGCTAAACTATTCACCCTTCTATATATTTTCATGTCGTCTGCAAACAGGACATATTTAGAGTTGAGGAAACAGCTGCCAATGTCACTGATAAACGCCATAAAAAGTAGCGGACCCAGCAGAGATCCCTGGGGAATGCCTGACGGTACCGCTCTTCAAGCAGACGAATACCCATTTTTGACAACTGCCTGCGTCCTATTCTTCACATGAGAGATAAATCACCGGAACATATCGCCACGAATACCAAGACCGAAAAGCTTCTCCAAAAGAATGTCATGGTCGATACGGTCGAAGGCTTTGCTATAATCGGTATAGATAGCGTCTGTTTGGTAGCCCTTGTCCATACTGGCACTGACAAACTCCGTAAACAGTACAAGATTCGATACCGTGGACCTATTTCTCACAAAGCCAGTTTAATTAAGCTTTTACAATAACAGGAAAATTATGAAATTATTTTAATTATCATCTTCTTTGACCTTTAGGCAAAAAGCCAAATTAGGAGTACACCGCAAACCGGCGGAAATATATGAGAAGATGACCTCTTCCACATTAATACATTAATTGTATGAATGAGGAAGATACAAAATAGCTCAGTAAACTAGTCTGAATAATAAAAAAAAAAAAAAATACCCGATTCTAAAAAGACAGATTAAAAACAGAAAACCAAATTAAAATAAACTAAAAACAAAGTTAAATTTACTTCTGTGTAACGGACTAGGTATATTATAAGCTGAAAGTCTAACTTAAATAATCGCAATTAAAGTTAGGTAGCACGCGGAAACCTATTTTCTTCCGGTATATAATTTGCAAATGGGTTGAAAATTAATGAACCTATGAACACTTCTAACATTGAAAATACTACTGAAAACACTTCTATCAATAATAACGGTGTACTTTTATTACTTACCTATATAATACGGGCAAAACGTATAGATGATTGAATGCATGCCAAACAAAACAGACAAATGAAAATTACAATTTACGTATACGTATATAGTAACTTTCTAGGATCTAGTAAACTAATCGCTAGACCTGACAGTGATTTGACTCGGCTCAAAGCGACGTATGCCTGACCATTCGCTAAAAGATAACTACGCGGTCTAAAGTTCTTCCCTGTAATTTATGTGCTGTCACTGCCCATCTCAAAATTAGTGGAAGCATACGTCGCTCGATCTTTCCTTTACCACGTAAAAACTCAAATTCAGTATTACAAGGCTCAATGCGGACACAAATGTCGAATACAGCTTGAGGCAGTTCTCCCACTTCCAGCTGTTCTCGGCGTAAAGCTGCCATCCCATGCTACGAAATACTTCCACAGCATCATTTACTAGTCCATGATTGACATTTGTATTGCACCTTAACATTGATCGTGACCCAATGCCAAGTTTGATCATGTTTGGTATACCCCCTGTTTTATGTATATATTCTTTTTTTGGGGTTTGGCCGTATATTTTCGAGACCAGAGAGATTCTAACGCTAAAAAAATTTTATTTTAATTTATTAGACAAGGTACTTATGGAAATTCTATTAAGCAATTTATATTTATTAAATTAAGAAAAAAACTGCAGTTTATAAATTAGCTATTGGTGCCTAAGGGACAACTAACGGGCCCTTCTTTTAGCAAGTTCCATTTATTTAACAATGCACCTAATATCCTGTATGTATTTTGTGGCAGTAGCTACAAAATACTTTTTTTTAAAACTGGTAACACACTTATGAACGCGACTGTACTCTAATACTACGGGATGTTTACACGTGTGTGCTGTCAGAACGTGATCATTATCACACTCCACGCGCACGTGTGATAAGCGATCTGACACCGCGGCTCTATCTGCCGGCTGGCCTAATGCGATTCCTCTCCGATATCGCTCCGGGAATGAACTATGAATAATAAATTGCCGCAAGTGCTCCGCCTTTATTCCGCGCGCTATTATGCCATTGTTTCCTTAAGAAAAAAGTCCATGAAAAGCCTCCTCACATAAAGGGACAATAACGTGGAAATATGACGTAGTATTTGTTTTTTTTCCTGTCTTTTTGTTCGTGGAAATAGAGTTACCTGAAAGGCATGACCGGGAAATGTAATGTCTGTATAGATGCCAATGAATACTCAGTCGTTATTGAGTAACGATTTTTATTGCTTTTGTCTGATGTCGCTCTCGAACTTTCCGAACGTTCCAGGGGGAACTGAAGTGGCGTTATTGCAATTTAAAATACATGCAATTTCAAAAGTATACGCAGCAACGGTATCCCACGAAAAGAGATAAAACGTGGCGTGGACGCCACACCGTGCCTATAGATATGCGCTGTGCGTTAGTTGATCAGATGCTGCACGTACGTGGTTTTGTGGAAATATAATAGAATAAGCTTTCTGTCATTAGGCGCAAAACTTAAAATTATGCGCATGTCTCTGGCCAACTGTCTCTGATCTGTCCCATTACCTACATATATTCAAAATAGGTCGCAATTTGGAATACAACGCCAAAGAAATAATGAATACTTAGTTATGTAGTTTACAATTAATAATTAAAAAAAAACAGTAATTGAATCGCAATCGCAGCTCAATAGGAGTTTTACGCGTTTTTAGTATTCTGCAATAATTAAAACTGCCGTTGAGCTGCGAATACGAGTATATTCATAGCGCTACACTTTTTTAACCCGGCGTCTGTTAGGTTGGGTCATAATGACCAGCCACATTTTTAAAGCTGTAAGCTGTAGTTACTAAGCCTCCTATCAGCTCAGTCGATGTGCGCCTATACAAGGATTTACAAACGGTCAAAGGTCTAACTGGGTAAATATGACCCAAACATACATTCGATGTAACCTTTTTATGCCAATTATGTTAATGCATTTATTTGTTTGATAATTGGTTTACTAGTCACGAGCTAATGCTACCCCTTCTCATGGAGCTTAATTTGACAAGTGCTGGTACTATTCGAAAAAATAAAAGGCAAAAAGACTGTATTTTACTGGTTTACTCTTTTTACTGGTTTATTCGGCTTAGAAGTGAATTCTAAACTATCACTTGGACGCCTGCAAATATGTCTCGTTTGCCTAGAGAGATGCGCAAGACAATTTTAATGATAATTTACTGGAGAACGTTCAGAGAGGTCACCTACTGAAATTCACGGAGATCAAAAATGGTGCCAAATATATCCTGCCTGTCTAAATTGTAAGAAGATTGTCTGTCTAGACTACATAATTTCTTACTACGGTGGATATGCAAATGTAGATGCTGACTGTGATTAGTTTTAAAATTTCCGTTAAATTTAGCATAAAGTTTCTTAAAGACCTCATTAGGTATTACAAAAAGTAAAAAAAAAATACGTGTGGCACTCGGGGCCTGCCGCGATAAAGCTATTGCATAGCATTTTTATCAACTTATGCAATTATAATAAGTACATTAATTCAAAAAATTTGAACAAAAAGAACGATATTAAGAGTTTGATCATCGAATTTTGCGCGATGTACATTTATATAGATATATTGTTACTTTAATACTAACTATTTTTGGATTACCTTATCGAACTCACTCGTGGACGCGGCCAAAAAGCACGCTGTCTTACCTAGCATTGTGTCTAAAAGAGATAGAATCAGTTATGAGCAGTTAGCAGCTAGTCTACACGCATACGTCTAGTCGCACGCACACAAACACCGTGCCGAAGTCTGCCCAACTGAAACGACGTTAGACGATGCACGGCTTTCAACGCCGCACCGCTGTGCCGGTCGGAGTGGGGGATGTTAGGTTTTTATCGTCACGGAATTTCTTGATTCGGTCGCCGCGCTCAAAGCCCACGATAAAAGCTATGTAATAGTTTAAAAAATGTTAAAAAGTTATAATTTTGTTTATTTATTAGTAATTACAGAAGTTAAATATTTTGTTATAGATTCTTTAGAGCTTTCGTAAATACATAACATGTTCATAATATGTTGTAATATATGTATGTATGATTTTTTATTGTATTTTCAACAAATTATAGTAATTTGAACATCACTTAAACTGATTTAATATATCATTCCCAAAAATTTATTTAAATAGTAAGAATTATACCATTTTCAAAATCCGGGTTATATTGACCCACCATACAGACCTTGTACTGATTTTCTACCATAGCGACGCCGGGTTAAAGCGCCAATATAAGAGTGACAAGTTTCAGTGCTACAAATTTTACTGTGAATATCTAGGATATTTTATTATTTGGTATGTGCGTTTCTTTGTTTAGTTCATTAATCATCTAACCCTAACTACTAGTAATAATACTGTTATGCCACTTTAAAGTAAGGGTAGACAGAAAACACATTGTTCCACTTGCCACGATTCTGTCAAAATTCTTTATAAATCCTTAAGGTCTAAATACAAAGTCTGAAAAGCGTCTTCATACCGGTACCCAGCCCTAGGTGCGGGTAGGGTGATTTGTAAGGCGAATGGGCCGAGATAACTGGAATACCCGCGATGGATCGCCGTCAAACTCACAACGAGGCCCCAAGGGACTAAAGTAGATTATTTCGGAAATAATAGAATTTTGTCTCTAATACGTAATCTCGCCAAACGCCTGCTTTATTCAAATGATCCCCGCCCAAAATAAGTCACGGCGCGTTGATCCGTAGATTATTCAGCTGTTATTATAGCAAAAGCTCTGACGGATAACATTTCTAAAACCAATAGAGGTGGAAAGTAGGTTGTTTATTACAAATTTAATCGGGCTTTTTAAAGTACCTATCTATGCATGGAGTTTTATTGTTAAGAAATCGTTATCATTATTATCAAAAGCCCATTATAGTTCACTACTGGAGTTAAGCCTCCTCAACTTACGTGGAGGACTTTGTCATAATCTACACGCTTGGCAGGTGGGTTGGAGAGTAAACACTAGTGCCCAATTTTCTGGCCATTAGTCGCCTTTTACGACAACTAGCAGAAGGGTTGATGCAATTCTTTCCTTCCGGACACTACACGCCCAAATCGTATCGATTGTATACTATTGACTTTAGTTTTTACGAAGTCTCAAATATCCATAGTGTGGAGCATTAATTCTTTAGCATTCCCTTCTAACAGCAAACTCAGTTTCAGAAAATATTATTCTTATTACTTGTTTTCTAGATTATCTTTAATATATGCATTGTACATATTATTATAAACCTTCCGAAAGAATATCTCTAACTGACGGTGTAAAGCGCAACACAATCCCTTGCGTGGGAAGAGTAAATACATAACGTCATGGCTTTGACCATAACGTTATGATGGAAGCCTTTCAGTACTACAAATTTTATTATAAATAGGTGTATAGGATAATTTTTATATTTTGGAAGTGTGTTCTTTCACACTTTCTTCCTTTCATATTTATCTATCCATACCTACTCGTTGGCTATCGTTACGCCCCTTGCCCGGAAGGCCCCTTCCACCATTGTTCAAGTAAAAAAATGTAACACAATAAATTCAGAGTTTGATATAGAAATGTGCCTTGAAATATTTTGGCACAGTTGCAAATTCGTAAAATATCCTATTAAATAGGTTTAAAATATACTGAATAAGGTATTCAAATACTGAAAAAAAAATCATGCATGGCATGCAAAATCTTGGAACTGTCAGAGCTCTTCCTACCTCTACCGAGGTACGAGTACAGCTTAATTAATTAGTAGACTGCGCTGGGTTGATGATACAATTTCTACGAAATGGATTTATGGATTCTACAGAACATACGAATATGCATTCTAAACGAGCAATATGGGTTATTTTTGACGATGATTTTGTTTGTTTTATGGCGAGTTAGCTCTCGAAGCGTGGATTAAAGATAATTTAGAACTTACAATAGTAATCGGACTAAGACCTGATAGTCATTTACATTCAAAATAAATCTTACATTCACAGTTGCTTATAGCTTTCATATGGAATGCCGGCACTATGCCATACACATATACCTAAGTTGAAAATAGACATAGACATGATTTATTTCTACATTACATAACCAATATAAACATACGCAAATACAATCCTAAGTACAGCAAAACATGGATGGAATGCATCGTAAACATCTATCCAATGATATAAATAAACAAACCACTAAATTTATGTGAATGGAAGAAAACTCGAGCGTATAATAATAATAACAGTGTGGCCATTCGCGTAGACTACTTTACGCGCAGTTGAATTTAGTTATTAAAAAGAAAATTGATGTTAACAAGCACTATCATTTCCCATGAAATAATGTTTTAATCTCCACTGCCACGATATTCGGTCCCGTATAGCGTCCCGTACCCAATCAGTGTGACGGTGTTTTTATAATGCCGTTCCCGTGAAATATGCACGGCTCGCGGCGTTATCAGCCCGGCGCGGAGGCACACCGAGCGTTTTGTTTTCCATTTAAAATCTGTTGACAAAAAATAAATATAGCCGCTGTCGACAAAAAATTAATAGTCGCTGTCATTCGCAACAAGTAATTTCTGTTGGTCATTTAGGTATAATGTGATATTATATGTGACTTTGACACAATGAAGAACTTATTTCACTGTGAATAACACGCTCGATGCTACTGAGTAATATAATAAATCTAGGTCCTACCTCGTGCAGCGGATTTATGCACTGGTGACTTATGCAGATTATTTTGGTTATGCTGCATTTCTTTGACGTTAAATTATTTACTACCCTAATTGACTACCCGCATTTTGGGCGAAGCATTATTGTGAATTACATTGTGTTGACGGTTGTATTATTATTTAATGATATTGACATTTATTGACATTAATTTATTTTATAATGATGTATTATTTTGTAGGTTGTTGAATAAAGATCTAGTATATATATTTTACATATAAGTCTGTTGCATATTGCACTGTTGTTGTTCACTTACTGAAATTAGTCGGTTTTGTCGTCAGTCAACCACATAATGAAAATGAATGATGGCGCCAGGTCATTTTCTGAGACGTTAGTGTTCGGTTTTATTTATTTATTTACACAAGATACATAGGTTTTCACTATAACGAGATGTTAGTTTATTTTTGATAGTAGTAGTTAATATGGCACTTGTAGGAGCCTCTGAAACGATATCCGACGATGACATCGTCAACCAAATTAGTCGCGAACTGTGCGGTTTCATATGAACTTTCTCCTACGCATACTAAGGTTGTGTAATTATCAGTTACGACCGAAGCCTACTACCAGAAAAACAGTACGACGTCTTGGGTCACTTAACTTTGGGTAACAAGGGTTGTACTGACCCAAGTTTTGTTTTATCAATTAAAGTATATTTTTCTCAGTATTCATATTGAGATGTGAAAAGGAATATAATATTAGGAAGAATGTAAGTTAAATTTACCTCTGTGTAACTTACAGTATTTGAAAAAGAAAATGATGCGGCTAGAGAAGCACTCCGACATACCATCACTTATATAGTACTTTTTTCTCTATGACGTCACAAATCAAATACTACAAAAAAAAATAAGCCTAAGCTTCAAGGTACACCTCTCGCTACGCCAACAGCCTTACAATAGTCCTATTACGGGGCGCCAGTACCCATAAACCACGTTTACGAGCCACGCGCTAAAAACCCATGAATTCGACAACAAGCCCCCTTCCCTCCACCCCCGCACTTCATCTCCCTTGGGCTAAACAGTTTTAATAAACAAAATTACAGAGACATTTCAAACCGAGATTTAGAGGCTAAAGGTCGCTGGCCAACCCGGCAGGTAAGCAAATTTGTTATCCAAAAAGTAAATTTCGCTTCCCTTCTTAACAGTTAATCTTCTGGTTGACTTTCTAAATGTCAACTTGAGGGGTAGCCTTGTTTAATTATTTAGACGTAGCTAGGTGCTGCTTAAGGATTGATAGACAGACGCCTACGATACAGGTATTATTAAAAAGATAATCGAAATTAAATCCTGTTTCAAAGAAAAACGAAAAACGTAAGCGTTTTTATTTTACTTCTTATACTAGCCTAAGCGCAGCAAAGAGCAGCCGCTCACAGGCTTTAGCTGGTCAATTCTCCAAGACAACATCCTTGAGCGCAACGATGAAATGTGACAGATGGTGGCAAAGTTGTCATAGCAACTCGAAATTTTCTATTGAAATATTGTTATTATATGACAGCACATCCTACATTTGCAATCAATTCTTAGAGCATCGCATTGCAGGGTTGATGGACGATATTATAAATATTAAAGCTGCATCAAGATCCCAAGTATGGACATAGCAATGTACAGTTTATGAGTATAACTGTATTACTACTTTAAGAATCGTATTTCTGTGCAGTTGTTAAAAGTTTTTATTGCATATAGCATACAGTTAGAAAGGGGATGAAGTTGCGAACTTTTTTAAATTAAATAAAGATCGCAATCGCTTTTAGTTATGCAAATTGCAATGCAAAGTTGTTTTGTCAGTTTTCCTTGCAAAAGTAACTTTGATTTTGTGAGTTAAGTTGAGCAATCTAGTTGAGCAGTGGGAAAAAGAGCATTTTAAATGTTTCTTGCAAATAATTCTTATCTCAACGGAAGCCAATGGTCCAAGAGTCAATATAAATAATCATAATATTAATATAAATTTGTTTAGACAAAAATTACATATATGAATTTACATAAAATGTCCATATGTTGTTAGAAAATCTTAATATACGGGTATGTAAACTATTCTATAATTTTCTCAATTTGCCCTTTTTGTAATCCCAGTAATAGCCCGGGGAATACTAGGACCACGATTCTGAGAAGGACACTGTGATGTTTGCGCAGGGGTGAAGCGGGCTTGATCCTGTCTTGGCCCTTCAGATACACAGGGATATATTCTTATAAAATAATATTTCTGAGGTTACAAGAAGTATGTGGCTGGCCAGAAGGCTTAGCTGATAGTCTTGCAGTACCATACCAGCATATACCAGCATTGATGTAACTTGATCTTCTGTTGCATTTGATCCGAGTTTTTACATAATAGTGGGAGGCAAACGAGCATCACCGCCGCCCATGGGTTACCAATGCGTTACCAGCCTCTAAAGATACCTGTAACATACCTCTTGAACGATCCGAGCGAGAAACGTTCTTTAACCTTCGCGTGGACACCAACAGAGGGTCTAAGTAGTGGGAATGAGTACCCAGCCCACAGCGATTGGAGCGATGGCGGAATCGTGCTGTGGCCGACAGATCAAAAAGTTCCTCAGAACACTCCCGGTACAGACAGAATACTACCGCACCAGAGACAAACTAATTAATTCGTTGTGCTCTACAACTGCAGATTAGCGCGAACAAAGCTAGAAAGCTATTGCTCATCCGCGGCTGCTCTCGGTAATTTCCCCAGTACGGTGGATCCGTAATACAGAGTGAGCGGTCCCGCGCCGCGCCGTCCGTCCTTGTTACATTTACGTCCCCCGCCGTGTACTACAAATTACGGTTACGGCGCCCGTAAAAACGATTTTAATGTACACCCCAAGACCTGAAATTGAAGATTTAGACCCTAGTCTTAGTGCTGGCAATTTTTTTTAACACTAAGGCGGCGAACAAGCTCATGGTAAGTAGTTACCCTAGCCGATGGACGTTTGCAATATAAAGGGTATCATTTACGTGCTACCGACACCTTAAAAATCATTACCTACTGCAAGTAAATTTTTTGGGTACGGCTACGTTAAAATTTACTGGCTATTTATCGGCTTCGTATTTACTCACACGGGTGCGAAAGAGATGACACTCTGTGAAGCCTAACTAGCTTATGTGTATTATTTACCGCTGACTTATTATCATGTACATATGTGAGAACTCTACGACCAGACAGCCTACCTGTTGGTAAACGGTAAATATCGCCCGAAACAGCTACTATATCCTGATATAGTAGCTACTGCAGCTACTATACCCTGAATCCATCTACCAACCAAGGTAGGTACTGTTAGATGAACTTATTAAACTCAGAAGTATGGTGTCGTACTTTGAGTATTAAATGCGAAACTGTTGGTGTTTACTCTTTGTTTGCCAGAATAATAAGGAACCAGATACAAAGTTACACGTGCTTTTATAAGCGCATCGTTGGTGTTGCCATTTTGAACACCTCTGAATAGACCAATCCATTTATTTTTTACAGAATGGAATGCTCTTTATAAATGGCAACACCAATCACAAATGTCAAATTTGACAGTTTATTGTTTATTTAATAACAATCGAGTAGATACAAGATTTCGTACATTTAAAAACAGCAGTAAAACAATTGCAAATATCGGATCAGCTTTTAAAATATTACAGTTCATTGTTATGTATCAGTATAGTTACTTGTTAAGGTTTTCGTATTTTTATTACACTAACAGTACATATATAATACATAGTGAAGACCTGAGTGGTTCAGTTGGTTAACATGCCGGTCGCCACGCAGAGAACTCGGGTTCGATTCCCGGCCCAGCAGAAATTGAAATGATGAATTGTAATTTCTGCTACGGGTCTGGGTATAGTATGTATTTAAAAAACGGGTCCGCTTTTAGTATGTATTTAAAATAAACTATATGAGTAGTTTATCAGTTATCTTACATCTATTACATAAGCTTTGCTTACTTTGGGGCTACATTGGGGATTTGTGAATTTGTCCAAGCTTATTTATTTATATTGCTGTACACCGGGGTATCCTATAACATAATATATCCTTGAATCGCGCGAAAAGTAAAATTGATGTTGAACACCGCTGAAATTAACGATTCGTCCGCTTTTTATCGTTATACGTCTGCGAGTGCAAACATTTACTCACCATTGTAATCACTTTCAATTTTCGAACTTAATTATTTTAACGGATTCATTTCTCAGACTTAATACTTACTTGTGAGAGAAATATCTAATTTAGCACGTTACCAGAGAGTGCTTCTTAGTATTAATTATTTTTGTTTGGGAAATTGAGTCGAAATTGTAATGCTTCATTAGAAGTACATAGTAATAGTAATTGAAGTCGAAATGGTGGCTTTAATTACACGAATTGAAAACGACCGAGCTAGTCTTGTACTTAATTTGTTTTACTACATCATAAACAATTAAGAAATTGTAATTCCAGGAGCGCTTACAAACTACACCCAAGTTTTAATAACGGCGCCTCCTACTAAACACTACGTCTGAATGCGTACTACAGTACTAACAAAATTTGTTAGTTTTCTTCTCTTGCGACAACTTAAACTTGACACAACAAAAAAAGTAATTCAAAAACTAAAAACCCCGACTGCTATTAAAAACCAAAAAGTTAAGAACAAGTCGAATGTTGGAAATAAATACAAACATACAATACATCCAAACCTATAAGATACGCGCGAAAAATATAACCCTTAAAAACCCTAAAAAGCCTTAGTAATCCTTGGCATCCGGTATTCAAGTTATCATAGAAATAGTAATACTGTGACGACATCGGGCAGCATTTTCTAACAAAACCAAACCAGGTGAGATGGCGGTCAAATGCCTGGAAAAAGAACTGGTCTTTTAAATAAAACAAACTCAGATTCGTATTGAATGCAAAGCGTTTTGTTATGAGTTATTATATAATTTAGATATTGTACTAAAATCCTATACGCACATAATGATGAAGATCACTGCTAATACACAGATGTGTCAGCGTAAGCTTATATGATCGCTTCATTGATGAGGCACAAATCTTGTAATAGGGAATTACGTATTAGTTAATCGCGCCCATATTGACTGTCTACAGGATATTAATACTGAAGGCATAAAGCTGATACAGAGATTATTGATAATCATATTGATCCAGGATTTGGCAGATCAGATAATTACAATGCAGCGACTGCCATCTGACCTCCGTGACCCTGCTACCAGGGAAACCTGACCAGATTGGATCATGGTTACACATTCAGTCACCTGAATGTGCAGGTTTCATCTCAATGTTTACCCAAACCGTAAGAGCATCGATTCATGGCTTTGGTAGTAGATGGCCCTCACCAAATTGCTGCCAGAACAACGATGGTTTACGGGGTCGGTGATTCGCTAGTGACACGCAGGTATTGCTAACGTCCAGGCTACGGTAGCCGCTTACCATCGGGTAGGCCGTACGTTTGCCATCTTAGTGATATTAAAATACCGCTGACATAGATAGATAGATAGATAAATACTTTATTGCTCATACAAAACATAATACAGCAGATACAATTAAAGTCTGTGAGACAGTTGAGCAAAGGCAGCCTTATCGCTACAAGCGACATATATATATGTAAAATGATTACTTATGAAGTTGAAACCAAGTTTAAGTGTAACTTGTAAAGTTCACACTTATAATGGAAGCCGATTAATGTAAAGGTTACAGTTTGCAGCGGCGAAATGAATAGGCAATGAACAAACTTGAACGCGCGGCGGCAGAGATTGCTAATTAGGGGTAAGTCCGCCTTGCTGCCGCGCGGGTTACTTGCATTGTGCAGATACGGAATCAGGGTTAATGTAATCAGAGGAATATGTGGAAATTTATTTAATGTGGGGTACAAGTCGTAAATTAGGTCCATCCCGTCCTACTCGGTGATTGTAGTCATACTCGTGAAACTTTCAGATCTATTGGCATGCGGTTTGCACTTCAGGTTTGCGATTCTGAAACCTATGTCGGCGCCCTTAGTTTGAATCTGCAACGGTTTGCAGTCATTCATGGACCTATCGACATAAATCTATGAATCAGTAGAACAGATAGTCTCTGCTGTGGATATCGTCATTCCTGATATTAACGAGCACAGAACTTTTTCTATTGCTCGCTGAGAGATTTAAGTTCTAATATTTTTGAGAGTTGAGCTAGATAGCTCATTTAGATAAAAGTGAGGGCGAGCTCTTCATTTTAATTTCTAATTTATTGTTCTGTTTGGTGTTTCTGTAATTATGGCTAAACCCTCCACAGGTGTGAAAAAAGGGTTCTCATGTCGAACAGTGGACTAATACTTTAAATAAATATAATATGTTTCTATTCCAATTAAACTAAAATGTGTTTCTCTGTAAATTAAAGAAACGACATTTAAAGTCCATTTCTTACACTATTCTTTTTATTATTAACATGTTAGTTCTATAGTCGATACAATACACACATTACATACGCCATCTTGTTATTCAGCTGTCATGTCTAGACAAGACAGCTGAAGAAAAATAAATTTAAAGAGTCTTGCCATATAAGAACTTTTTACATAAATAACAAATTTTACCCTACATCCGTACCTGTTTTACTTAGCGGCGTCCCGCGGCTCCAAGCTTATTAATTGCACACGAGAGACTCAGTTGCAAGCTTGGCGTCACTTTTTATTAAACTGTGTATTAGTCATATAAATGGCGTAGAGACCTGTTGATTTCCCAGAGTATTCGCCGTAGATGGCTGACTGTAATGCGTTTCAACATGTTGCGGTTGTATAATCGGGGGAAGTAACCTTTTCAAAGTAATTGGTTTAATGCGACAAGGTTCCATCCCATTCTGAACGCTTATGTTTGCCATTGTCCATAATGCCGCTTGTCAAGTGGCCTGAAAATGATAGGCTTGATCCCGCCCATTTTAGGCTTAATCCTGCCCATTTTACCCCACACACCATCATGTTGTCATGGCACTTAATCGTCATCATGTTATTTATTTATTTATAACTCTTTAGAAGAGCGTCAGTGGCCGAGCGGTTACAGTATCCGACTCGTAAGCCAGAGGTCCCGGGTTCAAATCCCACTCCGGCCATGTACCAATGACTGTTTTCTGAGTTATGTACATTAGTTGAATACTAACCGATGCTCTTACGGTTAGAGAAAACATCGTGATGAGACCTGCACTTTCAGGCGAACGATGACATAATTTGGTCAGGTTCCCCCGGTAACAGGGTCAGGAAGGTCAGATGGCAGTCGCTCCACTGTAATTACCTGACCTGCCAAATCCTGGATCATGGTCAAGACGGACCCCGGGCCCTCGTGCGCGAGAGCACAACCGGGACATTAACGCCAAGATGATGTACATACAAGGACAGTAGAAAATTGTTACAGTAGGACAATATAGTATAAAGGCGGTCTTATCGCTAAAAGCGATCTCTTCACGTTACGTATACGTTCCATGTTAGTTTAGCTTGTCAAGCCAAACTGACCGTGTGTGGGGAGAAATTCTTGAAACGTTTTTAAATTGCATGCCGGGGACCGGTGCACCTTATCTGATACTGAATGCCTGTCCGGATCAGTTTTCAGCAGAAGGTCTAAGCAATTGGCGGTATGGGAGTCAACATCAGGTACCCTCGTGGCACAGTCTACCAGCTGGGTGAGATCTAGCGACAGAGCTAGTTTAAGCACCTCTCTCCCAGCATGATCCGTCATCTGATATGGGAAAAGCCACTCTTGATGGTGGGCATTGAAATCCCCCAGAATGACTAACTGCGCCGCGGGGTAACGTTCCCTCGCTTCATCCGCCACTTCTATGAAATGGTCACATAGACGAGTCGTCTCCTGATCCCCGCTGTGCGATCGGTAAATGCAGGCAGGCATACAGGATTTGCACTTGACCTGTATCCACCAGCAACCATAAAATAGAGAAACTAGACCCCTCAAAGCTTCCTATGCAGCCGAACGCAGATGTTTTCGCGAGCGTACACACAGACTCTGGCACGAGGTACATGTGCTCGAGAGTATACCCTGGGTAGCTGAGGTACGCCGCGTCATCTGATCTGCGTCTCAGTGAGGAACAGCAGCTGCGGTTTTTCAGTCTCAAGGTGGTAGTGGACTGCATCGAGATTTGAGCGCAGGCCTCGGATGTTAGTGAGGTGCACTTTGAGTGGGAGGGCGTGCAGCCGCTGTTTATCGTTTCTCTTTTTGGTGTGCATCATAATTTTGAGAGTGAAAAGTTTGTTTTAGGAGGATGGCAGTTGGACGAGGTAGCGCTTCGCCTACCAGCTAGCATGCTCACCAACACCGCACGGGAAGGTGCCTGACGCGGAGACCGCGGGGACGCCCGAGCCCCCCTAGATTGGCTACCTGGCCCTCCCATCCGGTCGCCAACCGGCAAGGTAGAGCAATCTGGGATTTTTCGTAAGATGGCGGGGCAGCCTTTCACTAGTAGCTAACCAGCTACTTGGGTCCCCTACTATCTACGGTCGGCCAGCGGCGACACCGTGCTTCGGATCCCGCTGCCCTCCGAAGCCAGGCACCTGGTACGGGAGTGGTGAGCCTAAAGAAAAAAACGGCTACGCAGAGCGACTACAACTGTCCAGACCCATCCTCCTAAATGGCTACTCCAGACATCGCAACGGAACACGGCTGGGCCGCTTGGCGCCGCGTTCGCCTGGAGGGTGGTGACCAGCCACGGCCGAAGCCTACCACCGAAGAGCGTGCTGTCCATTTCGCACTACCCGGGGATCACGTGTAGGGTATCTAGAGTCATGAAGCCCAAAGTGGCCTTCGCCTACGGACGCGAACAGCATTGATCCCCAATAAATTGTTTTCAACAATACATAGAGTAATTCAAGAAGAAGGTTTATACGCAAAAAAAAGTTGTAGGTAGGGGTAAAGTAAGGGTGTGGTAGGTGTAGGGTACGTGTAGGGTAGGTGCAGGGTAGGTGTAGGTAAGGTGTAGGGTAGGTGTAGGCAAGGTGTAGGGTAGGTGTAGGGTACAAAGTCGCGCCGGATCCTCTCAATTATAAACAATAAAGCACCTAAACACCTCAAACGTGCACCGAACCGCAATACCTGCTTTCACACGTTACGTAGCCTACTATGGCGGTAAACAGCATCGCCAGCCGTCGTTGGCGAGTCGCCAACCACTGGCAGGTGTCACCGCATCCGCACACCACGCCTGTGGCTGTCCACAAATGGCGACACGATTTTTAGCACCTTTTAATTTATTTGTTTATTTGCAAAACCAATATATAACATAACAACAGCTACAACCATAACTACAGTGAGCTAATCGGTTTCCACATATAAAATCAGAATAATTAGTTTAGTAATGGCCGTAAAAGCGGTAAAATATAAAAGATTTTATTTTACAACTTAATTGCATAATTACAGGTTACAATGCCAATTACAGGTTCTGCGGTAACCCGGAGAATAGACAGACAAATGGATATGGTAAAACTATAAGAGTTCCTTGTCTTACTATGGAACCCTTAAAACCGCTGTCTATGAGCGCCTGTGGTTAGTTACCATCAAGTGACCTGTTTGTTCGTTGCATTCAACACTACATATTATAAATCAAGGGTGTGGGGTAGGGGTAGGTCGTCACGCAAACGAAGTCGCGGCGGACCCAATACTCCAATATAAAAGTATACGAGCCCCAATGAGCGACAATAAAAACTAGAAGCCTGCCGCATCCAGCATCCACCAGCTGCCTTTCGCACATAGTCGCTCCACCTAGCCGGATGGCGTTCTACACTACACTTGTCAAGTAGCGGTACCTCACACGTTTACCAAAACCGCCAAAACCACCACGCATACGTACTCCAGCAGGAAAGACCACTACGTGACAAGTAGCGGGGCCGAACGAAGATTCTGGACAAAAATTGCTCTAATTTTGAAGGTTTCCAGATTAGGCTGAATAGGGATAACAAGATCACGCCGTAAAGTTGAAATGTCCGCCCTACGCTTCAAAGCCGGAAATGTGATAATGGGAAAACAATCGTAGGTGCGAACTCAAAGCCAACTGCGCCCCGTAAAAAGATAACGAGCGAGCGACTGACGCGTAATGGCTTTTGTCAGCGTTCATAATGGGGAACGCTTGCGAAACTTCCAAGTAATTAGCGACTCTGAAACTAATTGTCTCGCTTAGATCGCTCACCGCGCCCTCATAGTTGAATTAAACAATTACCATTGTCTATCGCCGAATTGCGGGACGATTTATTATTTATCGAGTTTGAGTTTTACCTGTCGCGGAGGAGCGATCGAAATAGCGACCCGTCCGTCAGAAGCGAGAGTAAACTTCGTAATTCGCTCGCAGCAGCGATAAGAGAAACGCCCACTGATTCACTAAATGTAATTTCCATTCCATTATGCCAGCGATCCCATTCAATCACCTGATTTGTTTGGCTCCGGACGCACTATTCGCGCCAAGGAATGTTTACGTTCGCAATGTCGCTCCGTTTCATTGTTATCACAACTCTCGGCTGAGATTTAATCACGATCACGAGACACATTTGCATCTGAATGGTGGGCTCTTTAATCGATGTCTGCTTCAATGCGGCTTCGATTCCATTTTCAATTTGGCGCGCGCCGCGGGACAATGCCGCTGCGCTGTCACTGTCACCTTTCACTGCGTACACAGATATACGATAGGTGCCTACGATATAATAACACCTTTATAAATCACAGGTATTTCATTTTGGCGAGGCAGGTCATTTTAGTATGAGACAACCTAATAATATAAAAAGGAGTTGACCTGCTGAGAGAATGACTACATTTCTCAGTAGTCAAAATCTCAGTGGACAACTTTCGCTGCGTACATTTATATACGATAGGTGCCTGCGATATAATAACACCTTTATAAATCACAGGTATTTCATTTTGGCGAGGCAGGTCATTTTAGTTTGAGACAACTTGGAGAGACGTCACGTCCTGGGTACACTAACCCACGACATGTTTAACCACAAATAATTTAAAACGAAGTGGACCTGCTGAGAGTCAACTTCTGCGTTAGTATATTTCTCGAGCTAAAATTTGAATGCATACCAGAGTAAGTCTTCGAATGAATATATCGCAACAGAAGTTGTCGGAAAACATAAGTTTGGATGCAGATTTGTAAGCTCTGTAGCTGTTCGTCGCCAACCTACATGAGGCAATTACTTACAGTCAAAGTCTTACATAACCGCATGTGTACGCGTAGCCTCGCCAATATCGGCTCCTTCCAAATAACTGGCTCCGGCCCAACTTTATCCTTTGGGTAATTGATAGTCAGCGGCTCCAATTCAGTCGATATTCAAATCCGATTAATCGTTTGACAGCCAATTAGGACGCGCGATAAGCAGATCTCGGAGGGTTGAGAGAAACTTTGTAGGCCGGAACGGCTGGGCGTTGACAGGTCTCAGTTAAATTTGTGTAATCTAAAAATGTGTAAGCATGGTTACATTCTGCCATGTTCTATCTGGCAGATCACCAACGTATGTCTATGACGGGTGTTGTAAAAGATGAGTACAGTAATTCGACAAAGGCACAAATCAAATATTACCAGCATAAACCATCAACAACTTGCTATGGTGTTGACACACCTATTAGGCAGCAGTATTTTCAGCTGAGTATCTTAAACACTGCGATCTCCAACCTATCGTCCAAGCGCGGAAAACGGTATCTCGCCTTCCACTCCATTGATGTGGAGGACGATAAACTCTAGTAGTAGACTATTTCGGGCTGTTGTAATGAGATATCACTATGCCATTCTAGGCATAGAACAGATTATTCACACGAACCTACACAAATTACATCGTCTAGGTACTACTTACATAAGATAACTTGGGGTACTAATGGGTAGAAGCTATATCAATAAACGGCAACAACACACCTTTTTCATAAGCTTCTCAGATTATCAAATCAATTTAACTTCGCTGTCAACCGTAATTCTCTAACTTTATTCGCCTACCTACAAAATTGTACGTCCAAAACAGCGTACGTAAATTGCACGTATGTTTACGTGAGCAGTGTCGACGACACGGGCCCCACCTGTCACATTCAGGGCGCTAACTGAATCGGAATGGCGCGTGTTTAATGTCATTAACCGGAGACGAAGGCTTCGCTACATTCGCCGTTGTCACGTCTCGCAATACACGGATTAGCCAGACTCGAAGTCGTTGTCATTTTACGCGTGACTGCGAACTTTCAGGGAGGCTGTTTCGTGATACGTTACTATGTATCCAGTTGATGCCAAAAGATAAATAATCAAATAAAATTCATAATTATTAGGAATTAATGAGCTTAAGTGAGAGTTAACATTTTCATTAGGACTTAAATCACGGGTTCAGACAGTAGCCCATCTAGTCCTTGTCGTTGTATCATGAACAGTCCATAAATATAATCCATTGCTGGACTTATGCCTGCTCTATAAGATGTCTAATATGTGATTTTATCACTGTGATCTCCAAACCGCCTGAAAAACGTGAGGTTACGTGTTCCGGTTGTGCTCTTCGCGCGGGGGCCTGGGGTCTGCCTTGACCATGATTCAAAATTTATCAGATCAGTTAGTTACAGTAGAACGCCTGACGTCTAACCTCCATGACCTTGTGGTCCAGGTTGTCCTGACTAACCAGGTTGGATTATATTCAGTCGCCTGGATGTGCAGGCTTTCTCACGATGTTTTCCCTCACCATAAAAGCAAGAGCATTGGTTAGTATACCTACAACTAATATAAGTAAATAATTCAGAAAAAGTCATTGGTATTTATGTCGGCGCTAGTGATCGAACTCGGTACTTCTCGTGTACCAGTCGGACCCGCCAGTCATTAGGCCACCGACGCTCTCATCTGTGGCTAGATACTTAGTTGTTATACGTGAAGATAAAACTTAAACATTTTCACAATTTACAGTGTACACGTGTAGCATTTGCAAGTGATTATCATAATGAAGCCATCGTGATTGCTTACGCACTGTTAGGTTATGATATAATTACGTCATTGTAATAATTCAATAACAAGGCACGCAGCCCTGTAATCAAGTTCTGGTTCATGATTCAATAATGTTACAAAATAATTACACGGCGAGCAATATATTCCGTCATGGCACAGTTATTCGGTCGTGGTTTGATTGGTCGCGCGTGAGGATCGCGAAAAACAGGAGGATATTATCGTTTACGCCAATACATTAGTTTTAGCCCATCGCCACGTCAGTTCGCATTCGGTAATCATCAACGTCTCGGATACTTATTTTCAAACTATCATATTATCATTTTCTGATTAGGGGTTGAAGAGGTCGGCATGGCAGAATCCGTTCGGAGGATAATGAATTATTTATAATTTTATCATTATCAATATGGCATAACTTTATCAATAAATGTCTCTATAGACACTATCCCGGTTATCATATCATAAACCCATCCCCAACATTGTTATTTATAACCTACTAAATACTCAATTAGAAATATATTCCACGAATATGGCTCTTTGTTCGGATGGGAAACTGGATGGCAAGAATTGTAATATTCTGTGATAAGTAGCTAATAATTTGGTATAATAGAGCTCGTTCGTTATTACTAGATATTGGGCTTAAGCCTTCGCAGAATTTGATGTTATATATTTGATACTTTCGTACATTTTTGTCTGTCATAACGGTGCATACTCTATTTGGAAAGAATACACGATCATCATTGAATTTTTTTAAATCCGAATTGTCTTACTTACTGAACTAAATAGTACTTCATCGTGAAAGCATGAGGTACACTTAAACTCAGACAAAAGACACATTTGATCAGACTATTGGTAACGATATGTGCTTCGTAGTTATTATGTTGACTATATACACATTTTATAGCTCATACGCAGTTTGGCGCGTTTTTGGTATTCTGCTATTAATAAATAACCAATCAAAATCGATTGGTTTTCGATTGGTGTTACAATCGTAACTCGATTGGTTTGTGTGATAACTCGGTATTCTCCTCTTATTTGACAAGAGGCTTCATTGCGTATAATTCAATTTATGTAAAATAAAAAAGACGTTTATTTGTTCAATCTCTTGGTAGGTAGATTTTAGAACACTAAGCAGAGCGTCGATTGAGAATCGATTCGATTACAACTCAATTGCGTTTACCTATAAGTATTTGCAGAATACCCAATGTGTCTTAGATTTGTAATCTACTTGTAATCGAATCACCTCATGAGATAACTAAAAATAGTGGACTTGAGGACCTGGTGACCCGCTTGCTGCCTCTCTATTGCCTATAAAAAAAGGTACAAATACTTGCTAGGAAACGTCATTGCTAAAGTGAACTACGATAAATCGTATTTCAAACTGGCGTTACAGCAGTTGCCATCACCATTATTAAAGTTCTTTAAAATATTCTACCCATTTGGATTTTCTCACCTCAACCACAAAATAACAAACGGCCCTCCCTCAATAAAGGTCGAATTCTATTCCAACAACTGCCTACCTGATAACACTTTGATAACGCGAGTCGCAGAAAGCCGATTTCTGTTATTTTAGTCCATATAACTATGTAGTTAGAGTTGAACATTATATTGAATAGCAGAAAAAACTTTGTGTGTTGCATTGTGTCCGTTCTGGTGTCAGTGTTGTGTCACTATTGACATTTCGCTCGAACTACGTGTGTGCGACAGGACAACGTCACGTGACCAGAGCTGATGCTATTAGGGAATTCCAAGAGCGAATTGGTGTTACTACTGGCGAATTTTGCGATAGATTGTACAGTACCACAAACCTAAAAAGTCGGTGGATAAAATCAGAACTATAGTCGCCATTAAGTAAATGTCATTCCACTAGCCCCACTATCGCCGCCGTCTAATGAACAAGTAAGTTGGTGCCACTTTAGACTTGAGGGACTATATTTAGGTATTCCGTGTATTGTTTTCAAAAGCTTCGCAGAATATTGATAATAACGTAACAAGCGTCGAATTAGTTTTGTTGAATTTGCATTGTTCGGTCCAATTTACAGTGTGACTAGAGGACCCGACGCAACTTCGTTCGCGTACACCTACTTTACCCCTACCTACCCTTTTTATCATGCTTCTATAAACCTTCCTTTTGAATCACTCTATCGATTGTTTTAAGCCGCATTAAAATCCGTTGCGTAGTTTAAAAGATCTAAGCGTACATAAATACACAGGGACAGACGGCAGGAAGCGCCATTTTTTTATGTCATACGGTAGGCAAACAGGCAAGCAGGCCACCTGATGGAAAGTGGTCACCACTGCCTATAGACATTGTTTTATTCAATGTATAGATGAGATTCAGACGTGTAAGAAAATTGTTAAGTAAGTGAATAAATATTTGTTATTGTTAAGTGATGACCTATTTAAAGCATCAGAGCCGGTTACCTATTGTTAGATGATGACCTATATATATTATTAGAATGGTTGAACAAATTCCCCGGTCTTATCGCCCAGTAGTACCTTCTAAAACTTTAACTATAGAACCTTATACTCGCCACATCAATTGATCCTATCACGGGCGATCTAAGCCGCTTCTGTGGCTGCGAATCGCACGATTATAATTACAAATTAGGGGTCCGGGCCTTGTTTCGAGTTTCGGAGTCCGAACGTCCGAGCCTCGAAGCCTCGAAACACGGTTTAATACCGCCCCCTCCCCCTACCCTTAAACTATCGCCCGGAATAGTTTCCACCTACTTCCAGAGCCCTTAGATCCATTACCGACATTTTCTGATTAGTTTCCCGTAAAAGCCTCCTGTAGGCGTAAGTTTACCCGATAGGTGTTCCGTTGCGGCAGTTCTAGTTGGTAACTTTAGGAATTGCTTCATTGAACCGTTTTGGCGTTCGCCCGGTCGGCACTCGGTTTACGCGGTGAATTCTTGATTGTTGAGGAACTGTCGAGTTGTCGTTACAACTAACGTGACTATGGGCCACTTAGCAAAATGAGAGATTGCTGTTCTTCCTTTACTTTACAAAGCATAAAATAAAGTCGCTTTTCGCGTCTATCTGTATATCCGGGTTTTCCTGCTAAATCACGTATCGGCGTTCAATGCGGTTTTCACCATCAGTTAAATAATATCGTACGGAAGATTAGTATAATAAATATAATAATCATCATCATCTAACTCCCCTTATCCCACTAGATGGGGTCATCACAATATATGTTTAAGACTTTCTAACTACAATTTTTAAATCCTTTTAAAAGTGGTAGAAAAGTTTCACCAGCTTTGCACTTTACATTATGCCTAAATATTAAAGTTCGCGAGCATACAAATATGCAAGGCAACAGTTCAAAACTTGTTTACCTTGTCTTTGCCTTGTGTAAAATCCACACTAACAGCGTGGTGCAAAAGTTTTGATGCCAGTCCACAATTTACTAAAGAAGCACTAGATTGCATAAAACTACTAGCGAAACGAAAAATTAACAATTCCACTGTGCCGTTACTATGGCTAGCAGAAGACGTGTTCATTGGGAGGGTGATAAATGCATTATTTTGATTAATAAACCAGAGAAGATATATGCGCTAGAACACTGTGATTTTGGCATGTCTAATGACGTCATTAGACACCCGGGTAAACCCTTCGTAATAAAGCACATATTTCATTGCGCTTGAGATTTCCTTCTACGGTATTTTAAAAAAGACTTAAAAAATTCTTTCACTGCGAAAATGAGTTCAGATTTTAACAACAAACGTATAAAATTCTACCATATGATTGATCCTCATTGGAACGGTCTAGTTAACTCTAGTTAACTTCGAAAAATGTACTTACATAACAAAAGATCACAATAATATTTTTCCTGAAACTTCTTATCAATTTTGTATTCAATATTAAGAAAAAGCTTGGATATGAAACTGTTCCTAAAAACTATCAACTGCTAATGTTTGAGAACCCCCGAAAAAGTCCACATAAGTATGGATATCTTTGGTCTACATTAATTTACACATGTAAACAGATGTACATGTACAGAATATTTACTGAACTGAATATAAGCTACTAAACCAATCTTATTAAATAAAACTAAGAAACATCACGATTAAACAGGCTATCAAATGAAAAAGTCATCGACATTGGTCCATCCGTTCGTGAGCTACGATGCGACCGACACATAGATACAGACTGCAGACGGACATAAAAGTCAAATTACACAGACACCTGTCTTTGTGTCGAGGGTTAAAAATGAATAAAAACGTAAAGTTTATTTCATTACATTTATAGTGACAATAAGTTTTATATTTGTGTTATCAAACTAAGAATTCTAGACTATATTATCATATGGATGGATATTATTATCAGGTGGTTAACTAACTCGTTGAAATATTTTTAGATCAGATCTATTGGTTTTTAAAATTCATCGTCATCATATTAGCTGAAAGACGCCCACTGCTGGTCATAGGCCTCCCCAAGAGATCTCCACAGAGTTTTGTGCCTTCCGCATTTAGCTGGTACCTACGATCTTTACCAGGTCGTCGGTCCACCTTGTGAGAGGCCTACCCACGCTGCGTCTTCCAATACGTAGTCGCAACTCGAGAACTTTACTTACTATTATTTAGATTTTAGTAAGACCAATAGTGTAAAATTTTGCAATTTGCATACAAAAGTTTAGCCTTATAGCACTTGTAATTACAAGAGCGATCGAAAAAGACAGAGTTTCTTTATTCAGGCAGCCCGAGGACTGCTAATACTGTCTTGGAGCTCGCTAATTACTTAAAGAGTAAAAGTAGAGTAGAAAAGTGAGTGATTGGAACTTAAGACGTCTACATGTTGGCAAACTTGACATGATTGAGTAGGTTTCCCTGATATCTCTCACTTTGACTTGGCAGAATCTCTCGCCCGATTTGCTGCTAACCATTTTATTAAACAAATTCTAAGAAAACCTCCAATTGAATAAATTGCTCTCTGTAAAATAAACACTTGCTTACCCCAAATAATTTTTATGGATATTATTTTTTAAATGTTTGCTTTATTTTTGCTTTCAAAACAAATAAAATTTAAATTAAATGTTACGGCGGTTATTAAAGGACAGCGCGTGGCTCCTTTAAGTTTCAGGTCCTTTGATTCTGTGTGTCATCGAATTGAAGATATAAATAACGCTGACAAAGGAAGTAAACGATACGGTTCGAAATTGATTGAAAGCGATGTGAGGCCGACCGTACGAGAACCTTCCTGGTAAGTACCTACCGGCACGCGGCCCTGTGGGAAATCCTCTAGAGCCGTCTGTCACTGTAATTTTCAACCCAATTTTGGTGTGTAAAGTTGTTAGCGTTTGTTGCGTCATATAACTGTAATATGAAGTGCTAGACAGGCGCAGGCTTCGTTGTCGATTCGCATGTCACCAATGCGAAGTATTGCTGATGTCCATAGGCGGGGTGGTGACGACTTTTAGTCACGTGGCCCACGCGCCTGTTTTCCTACTATATAACACACAATATGAATATATTATGGCCAGCCCACTGCCCCTTATGTTTAGTGCACAGCTTTAGTTACACTGTCTGTCTCGCTACGTCGGTAAAGGCTTTCTAATGGAGTACTTCGTTGCAAATTTTATCCTTCAAAGAAGGTCCGAGCTTATCACGCCCTTGAACTTGTGAACTAGTCGTACCATAAGCGTTCACGACTCGGCACCGTTAGTCATAATAAAGCTTTTGTTTTTAAGCCTTGTAGTATGGGTAACATAAAGAATCGATGAAGTTTTCCAAATGCCGCCCAGCCGAATCTGTAATTTGGCCTCCATCTTAAAACTGCTTCTGCCTAACTTGCAAGGTTTTCGCCAGGTATGCGTATTCAGAAATCAACTTAAAGGTGAGAACCATGTACGACGACAGGTTCCGGATCGCATTTACATTGGTTATTGCTCAGGTAAAATATATACACTAGAAGACATGCAACAGATACACAACTGTAAAACAATCGTTATCTTGTTCAAGAAATCCATTAACGCAACGGGACCTCGTCACGGTCTTCACGAAAAATAACATCAAATACATGTAGCATACATGGAAAACTTTTACCAAATAAGCTATGTGGCTTGGTTAAAGTTGGTTGGTTTGGATATCGCATATATATGCGAACATGGAGCCACCATTTGAAGAGTCTATTTGTGTTGGTCATCGTCGAGTAAAAAATAAAACTGTAAGACATTAATTACCTTATTAAAGACCCTATCTCAACCAACATAACCAACTCTGGTCATCACTAGAGGAATGCAGACAAGCCAAGGAGGCTCTACCGAAAATTAACCCCTCCATCTCTTAAAGACTCTTAAAACTAACCAAAAAGTAACTCTGTCTGGTAACCAGAGCTTTAACGGGACACGGTCCATTTAATAAACACCTCTTCACCATAGGTCTCACCGACAGGCCCCTGTGCAGAGCCTGCCTGCGGGAGGAAGAGACAGCAGCACACATCTTGCAGACATGCGAGTGGGTGGCATCATACAGGCTTGAACATCTAGGACCACCACAAACCTTTCCGGAGACGATTGTAAAACTGAAAGGGCTGCTACGTTTCCTGGAGGAGTTGGGATGGCAGGAACAATAGGGTCTTCAATCTTGGAGTACACCATATCCACGCAGAATAGGCGCAAGTTCGTCAGAATGCGAAAACGGCCCGGATACATCTATCTATCTATCTAAGACCCTATTAATACAAGGGGGTGTATTTCACGACCTCCAAAGACAAATAAGATAGATAGATAGTTAAGAAGTTTATTCCGATAACGCAAATATACCTACAGCATACGTACATGTAAACTTTGGCCAAATGAGCTAAATATGCGAACGTGAAACGTTGCGTTCCGAGTACTACCTCAGCCCCGTTACTCTCGGCGGCACATCCTCGCGATTTTTCCCAAACCGGTGTAGGTATTCCGGTAATTAATTACTGGTAGAGCGCGGGCGGACGCGCGGCAGTTTGTTCAACAAATTATGCGCATAAATTATACGTAATCGGAACGATGGGGTGCCCGTCTCCGCTGCGAGCGGGAATTACCTCTTCTAACTAGTCAGGCTTTGATCGTACGTTACGCAGAAAATATTTGAGCACATATACTCGCAGGAGAGAAATCAGTCAATAATATTCTCGTTGTTTTTGCTATAACATGGGTTTATTTATTTTATCTTTGGTAAATACCCTCGCGCATTGTGGACACGTGAGCACACCGTTCCAATAATACTATTACTATTTCGCGGAAGCTACTTGCGAGCACATGAACGACATCGACAACGGATGCAGTCATCGTAGCCGAAACCGGCCGAGAAGACATCATCATCATCATCATTAGACTAGACAAGGATTTGACCGTCATATCACCTGTTGGTAAGTGAGGATGCGGCAGGAGATCGAGCATTCCCGTCATAGAACAGCCTAATCACTCCAGCCTTGAAAACGTCTAGATTATATTGATCAAGGAACACACTCACAGGCAACATGTTCCATTGCTTAGTTGTACGCATTATAAAGGTCGAACCAAAACGGCTCGTTCAGAACCGCCGTCATCGGATTCGAAGTCATGGTCATAATCCGAGAAGTCAGTTCCGCATTCAGGCAGGGACAGTTTTCCGGCTCTTTCTTCTCCACTTCGTCCGGTATTCGGCATCCTCACGTCGTTAGCCGTTGGCTCTAGCATCCGATTCAGCGATGACAATATATCGCTTCTTGGTTCTCCCGCAGGACCTCTTTTTTGATACCGGCAGGTTCAAGCACATATTTCCCACAGCTTTCACAGCACGCGACAAATCCAGCTATAACTTCTACAAGTTACACAGTTAAAACGCTGAAGCGCATACACAACATAATCTTCTTCACGTAGTCGTAGGTAAACTATTGTCAAGCTTTCCCACAACAATGTCGTATTACAGCGCTCACGTACTGCGCAATTCCTCATAAGTTCATTAAAACTAATGCACATAATCAATTTACGAGCTGCCACAAAGTTTATTTAACTCCGCACGGGATTGCTTATCACATGCTTGGGGCTTTCACTTTGTTGATCCGTTAGCTATCTCTGTTGAAGACAATCACGTTACAGTTCCGTTCACTATCTCTGTAAGTTGTCTATGAAATTCATAATGAGATGGCTTTTCTGCTTTTTGTTGCTTTTTTTTTGTAGACCACTAAGGTGGCAAACAAGCTTATGGCCGCCTGATGGTAAGTTTATTATTATATTATTGCTATAGACGTTTGCAATACCAGCAGCATCATCTACGCGTTGCCGTCCCCGTAAAAACCTTTTCATTCCTTTCTTGAAGAATTTCATGTTGTACTCTCTAGGGAATACCTCTCCAGGTAGTTTATTCTACAAACTTAGTGTGCGTAGGAAGCGAACTTCCAATAGGATTACTTTGTTATCCGTTTATGTAGTTGGTTAGCTGTCTGTCTGTCAGATACTCAATATCATTTACGTTTCTCTGTTAAAATAGGCGTCTTTCTTTATGGAACGCTTAATTTAAAGAGTGATACGTGAAAAGCCCTTTTTCATATTTTCGTTCCAAACCAAAGAAACGACGTTATAACTTAGCTCCGTAAAAAGAACGACCTAATTTTTTAAATTTATTCGCTTTCACTAAAAGTCGGTCACAGCTCACACAAGTTAATTAGCATAAAACTAATTTTGCTCGGTGCGTGGGCCCTGGCCGGACGAATAAACTTTGCTAGCGATCAATACGGGGTTGATCAATGGACAATGCGGCCATTCTCATACTAAAAGGTGAATATTAAAGCAATTCAGGAGGCCTTTCGGAAGGACGTTTATAAATAAATGTGAGAAAAGAAGCTTCTGTACTGTGTAGCTTCTGTGTTTATATACCAGGGTAGGGCCGTGAATATATTACCCAACAGTGATTTTTTTGTGTTTTATTCTAGTGTGGGATGTTGTTGTATTGGTATTTTAAAAGTATTGATTTAGAGATCTGATCCGACCGATATTTAGCTGAACAATGGTACCTTTTTTGTTAGTACCACGTCCCCTCCCCCTCTACCAGACAAACCGTAATAATTTTATACGTATAAAGATTAGCGAAATTAGCGCAGCTAAATGGACTCTTCAAGCTAACTAATAATAGTCTCGTAAACTTATAAAGTGTTGTTGGATTACCAAACATTTCATACTAATTCTTTTAGAGCTAAGTAAATTTGTAACTTTGAAATGTGTTTATGTATCAAAAAGCTCTCTTTTAAGTTCAGGGTGCGTCTTTCGATGACTAACATAAGTTTAAAAAAAAAAAATAATAATTACCCAATTAAAGCATTATAAAATTTAAATTCGAGGGACGGATCCCGTAATTTAAAATATATACCTCCTAGGCTAGAGTGCAGCAGGCTCAAATCTAGGACGGTGATGATAATAGTTTCAACTTTGTTTCCAACTAGTGCTTTTGCTAGCTACTCACATTTTAATGAGAAAAGATACTCTAAGTCTATGAAACGATCCTCATCGATATCGTTATTTTTTTCGTTTTTAAGTATTTTAACTACATCGACATTTACGTTTACCGCCTAGCATCTATATAGTAATTAGTTTTGCCTAATTACAATCAGTTGCGTTTCAACGAACAGTTATGGGTAAAAATTAGAGCCAAACATAGACTAATAATGTTACTACAGTTGTACGTAGTTAACATTTTGTTATCTCGGGGCACGGAAATAATACGTACCTAATATTGTTTGACATTTAATATTTCGGTGTAAGTTTTGTAAGTTAATAAAGGAATTAGTCCTCTGTAAAATGTAATCTGTCAGCCTATATTGTTTAAGCTGACACTGACACGATAACTTGGTTAAGGTATTTATAAATTTCAGCCGCAAGAGAGCTATCCGCTAAAGGGCATAGGCCTCCCACGATTCTTCCACTTCATTTGTCTTCATGTCGCTTGAATCCATCGCCACCCTTTGCCCTTAGTAAAGTCAAGAATCGTCCTACGTAAGACCTTGTCAAGTTTTAAATAACTTATTATTAATAACTAAAATTGTATATCCGATATTTGGATATCTTAGTTATTTCAAGCTTAAATAGATTATTTGCAAAGCGTAGGTGTCGACTAATCCCGTCTGGATAATGGTGTGTGACAGCAACTGACACCCACACGCTTAAAACGCTAAGAACTGGGTAACTACTGTGTAATAACACAGTGATCGCTTCACATTACTGCTTGGCCGTGTAGAGTTTTAATGAACAGTCGTGTAAACAGGCAATGTACTGTCGTCCAATGATAATATCGAAAATAAAGTCACCATGTGAAAAACAGCAGACCTGTACGTCTCTCCTGAAGCCTGTAAGCCTGAATAATTATAATTTAAATTTAAGATTTCTCTAATTGATAAAATGTAATTAATGGTTATTATGTATTGATGTAGTGCCTAAACTGACTGAATGTGAGAACTGCGTCTCTGATAATTGTACCACCTACATTGTTAATGTACCGACCGCATTTACAGCAAATAAATGATTCTAATTCTAATCCCTGCGAAATTTTAAAAACTTTATATTTTCGTAATTCAGTCATTGATTGGATAATTAAGTACCTGTCTGTTATTTATACAGCAATAATAAATGTCTACTTTATGACATAAAAAAGTTGTAGACACCATTATATACTAAAGAGAAGTGAAGTATCCAAGGTACGACAATTTATTTTGTTGGTGATATGGGACTGGCTATGAAAACCGTCTGCCCACTAAACACCACCTTGGGGATGCCACTAGCCTGGAAGGGCTTTCGTGGCTTGGTGGTGCGATTATTTAAAACCGCTACGTAATAAAGTCTACGAAGTTGCTACGCCGTAGCACACTTGTAGCTGGATGAGTAATGTATGTACAATATGAATAATCATCTTGGCATCGATATCTCAATTGTGATCTCGCGCGCGAGAGCCCAGGGTCCTTCTTGACTGTGATTTAGGATTTGGCATATCAAATAGTGTACAAACTTATAGATAGGTATCACTCGAGAATGCCATTGTTACATAACGGCACTGGGGATCGAACTCGGTACGATCCGCTAGCCATTGCGACACCGAGGCTCACTCAAATAAAAACGCTTGAATTGTACAATAAAAGCATAAGGTCAATCCTATAACGGCAATCCATTTTGATCCACAGAACAGTGTTGTAACGCAACTTGGAATGCCTTTACTGCGGCATTCCGAAAACTTTATTGGTCGCTCACATGTTCCAGGTAGCGGAATGGGTTTAAACTCGATAAAAGGACGGATGTCGGTCTTGCTGCGCTCGCTCAGTTGAGTGACCAATGCCTGAGTGGCCGCAATATTTATCGAAATATATTTGGTAAAGATTTTTGCCCGAAAACTTTCTTTGTTCAAATTCAAGTTCAATTTATTTCATAAATACAATTTACATGTCTATTTAGGTAACATACATTATAGTGTCAATACATTATTAGATATAATGTCAATTTACATTTCAAAATATTTCATAATATCGTTTATGAGTTACATAACAGCTTTTTTTATTATTGTATTATTGTAAGAATCATTAAATGTTGGGGTTTTGGACACCCTTAATGCATCGAAATACTTTATATTCAAAATAAAAAAAGATAAAGAAAGGTGGACCCCGGGCCGGGACAAGCCAAGATGACTAATCTTGGCATGCCCGGCCCGGGGTCCGCCTTGATCATGATCCAGGATATGGTAGATCAAGTTATTAGAGTGGAGCGACTGCCATCTGACATCCATGCGGCTGCTACCTGGGGAATCTGTCCAGATTGGATCATGGTCACACATTCAGTCGCCTGTATGTGCAGATTACATCACGATGTTTTCCCTCACCGTAAGAACATTGGTTAGTGTTTCACTAATATACATAACTCAGGTTTCACTAATATACATTGGTCCGACGACATAACCAACGTGGCCGGTAAGATGTGGATGAGGGAGACCTTCCTGTCGATCAGGATAGAAGAGACTGGGGGAGGCATATGTACAAAATTGGACTACGAAATGTTGAAGAAAAAGGAGAAGAAGACATAACTCAGACTAGAGTCTTTGATACATGGCGCCAGTGGAATTCGAACGCGGTACTTCTCGCTTGCGAGCCAGATATCTTTGCCATTAGGCTGCCGACGCTCTTTGTGAAAATTAAACAAAAATTTAAATGTCATCTTTATCGCAACTAGAGAACTTCTACAATTATATTCATCTCAAGCCTTCCACACCGTTCAACTCCATTACATCTATCAGCACTCAACGAACGATCTTCCATTCAAATCGTAGGGTGTCGTTGTAACGTTGCAATTTTAGGCACGTTACATTAATTCCCTTTGCCTTTCCTTTTCTTAAGGTCGCCTTAGCACGTTCCATTTCAAAATTCATCCATTTTTTTTTTTTTGTTTTCTCTTACCTATTTATGTATATATCTATCCCTTTCAGGCTCTCTATCCTGTGTTTTCGCGGTAGACGCCTACTCTCTGCGCTATTCAGGAAGTGTCAGTCGAGCGCAGTGTTCCCACTTTTCTCTGTTGCCAGATATTGGCCACCTTTCAGGCCTAATGTCTGGTAATTCTGTAGTTTATGTCTGTGTATTTCTTTTATTTACCAGTTCTATTTATTTAGTATTTATGTATATCTATGTAACATGGTACGATTTTTCTACCATGTTATCTCTCTTATTTTATTTATTTACATATTAATATTTTCCCACATTTTAGCAAATCGTTCTGGGTATTTTATTTTGACGTGGGAGGTACCCCATTTTTTTAAGTAGATTTGAGCGCGGAGTTTTCATTTTTTTTACTTTCCCATCAAACTTTTTTCACATGTTTTCTGTTTAAAATGTGTAGTGATGGTGACTAAAACATATAAGTAAAGTCCTAATACCTGTTTGATGACGAAAGTCAGATATGGAGAAGCGGAGGGAGTGCTTCATATCCTGAAGTCGGGAACTTTAATAAGATTTTTACAACATTATGAACATTTTGCCAAGCCACCAAACTTTACCACCACCCAGCTGATACTCAGCCTGCCTCATCATCCGGTTGCATCCTGTACCAGGCCACATTTACCTGAAATCCCTAACAAATCCAGAACCCACCACCCGTAGCCGTTCCCGCCTACTATACTTTGCAAGTTTATTAGTTACTACATAATGCTTTACCAATATCTGTGTCTGTTTTAGTTTAGTATTGTGTGATAGAGAGTAACGAGGGACCCACTTTTATTTGTATTTTCATGTTGTTCCGTTGTTGTAATTGTTTATTGCATTGTTTTGTCTCTAATATTACTTTTTACAATATATGTTATGCATTTTATATACCTCAAACTTAGTTTCTTTAAATCAAACCCCTTAGTTTAGTTCTGATCAGAATCAAGTGTGACACCGTCTATCGCTGTGTTTGCCAAAACGTGGGGGCCACTCTATAACGTTAACGCTCCATAGGCCATCGTTTCTATAAGCTGTGTGGCTTACTCATTGACACTTCAGTTTTGATATGAAAACGTGACCATCGACAACTATAGTTCTACTACTGATATTGTCATTTCTAATCTTATCACTCCCAGAGATTACATAAACCGCAGATCTTATAAGTACGCTTATGAAATGGTTATTCATAATTGAATCACCTAATAGACTTTTGCAACCAATCGAATTGAGTGGCCCGAGTGCAGCGGTGCCTGATCTCGTTTGGCCCACTGGCGCCGAGCGAGCCAGAGTGGGGCGGCCCGTGGCTCCGTCTCCAAATTAAATAACACCAAACAAGCGCTCGCTGCAGCCGATAGCCACAATCTAATCCCCGCCATGATAGCTCGCCACTCCACCGCCAATTCAATAACAACAAATAAAACTCGGCACAAATAAAAGAGCGATCGCTGTCCCGCCGCTGATGCACTGTGAACGGCTTTTTGTCGACGTCGCGTACCCTTTTTGCAGAGACGCGTCCCCAGCGGATATTGCCGAGTAGACATTTGCAAATGCTAAGTTCAGTGTCCCACTGCGGTGTGGATCGAACCGTCTTGTACAGTTATTTTTTCTTGAGTCGCGGTTTTATTCAGCCAGCGTACTGCAATTGCAATGGATGGTTTTAAAGTTTTCTTTGATAATTGTTAGTTGATGCTGTGATAATTGTCAAGCGATTTGTGTAATTATAAGGTTGATTGAAATCCCCAAGTAAGCAACACTGATTAGTCAGTATACAACAAGATAACTGTTAATATTATAGATGGACGCCTTCCTTCCTAATTCAATCAGTGTCACATATTCGATGATTTCAATCAACCTTATCCTTACCCAAGTCGCTTGACTTTTTGGACAGAATCGTTCTCTCACTAATTAAATTCCTGTTCCTTTCACTGTGAATTCATAAATTTTTTAAAGTATATATTATACTGACGATAATATTGCAAACTAAATTAATATTTTCACTGAACAAGCAAACATAGTAGTCGATCCGAACACGACGACACGCATCAAGTGTCAATTAAAGCCTACAAAATAAATACAACAATTTAAAACTTAAGCTGGAAAAATACCGAGCCAATAGCATTCGCATTCCGGCCGCTGCAGCATTAATGAGCACGTTTTAATTAAACTTCCAATAATTACTTGTCATCGGGCGGCCGGGAGCTTCGACATGCATGTCTGCCTCCGTTAATTTTAAGACAAATATAAATTGTTCACCTTCATATGATCAAGATTGGAGTGGAGTTTACTAGTTTGAAGACGAATTATTATTATTACAGTTATTTTTCAGTTGAACAACAAATTGTCCTGTATTCTACTTCTGAATTAATTAGGTTTTTTATGGGTTGGACGTTTCTTAATGAAATTTCATTATCATCATCATTATTATCATTATCATCTCAAGTCGTTCGCTACTAGACATAGGCTTCCCCCAAGCCTTCCAGCACTCCGACCGTCTTTGTGCTTCTTTTGCATATACCGGCTCCACATAGTTTAACTTTTCAATCTTTTTTCACGATTGTTGTAGGTTACTTTACTTACCGGACTTGTTAGCAGAGTTTCGTGTCGAACACGGGTCAAAACCAGAATACACTTGACACGAAATACATTGAAAACTATAATCATCATCACAGCCCATAACAGTCCACTGCAGGACTTCTCCCACGAAATAGGTCATTAACGAGGTCATTGCCATAATCTTCACGTTTGGCAGGCGGGTTTGATATCGCAGTGCTATAAATATAACAATGGGAAACGCTGCTGCCCATTTTCCGGCCTACGGAGACTCTTGATCTTTAGCCTCGAAAACATTCGTCGCCTTGTACGACACCCACGAGTGTAAGGGGTTGGTGCTATTCTACTCTGCCGGACACCACACGGCTAACTATATTAATTTAACGGATAACTATAATAATTTACAGAAACTGCCACTTATATCTACACATAGTACCTACGAGGCTATTCGACGCTGCGGCACAGATAGTGCCCGAATCAAATCCCGGGCCCGCTAATGCCGATCAAACTCGAATTAAATTCTAATTAGCGCACGTGCGGTGGGAAAGGGATTACTGATTTGTGGGAAGCTGTGGCCTAGGGTTGCCAACTTTTTTAAGACCAAATATAGACATAGACATAGAAGAATCTTTATTTGGTCCATTAAAAAAATCTTAAAACTAACATAATAAGTACATAATAAGAAAGCAGGGCTAATATAGTATTTTCGGATTCATTAGCCATAAAAATATAGTAGATAGAGAATTAACTGAATTACATTTTTTTTCCCATACAGTTATAGTATACTTTACGTACTGGATAGTGTAATGTTAGAATGTTAGCAGAGTTAATAATTAATTATAATAATTAATAATAAAATGTATATAGTATTTTAAAATATATGTCTTGGCGGTGATGAGTAATCTTATGAAATGTTTCATAATTATTAACACGATCTAATTCTAAATTGTAAACCACCATTCGCTCAGCTTTTATGAAAAGTATCAGTAAGTAGGTACTTGTAGAAAGCTTGTCCAAGATAGTGTTTCTTGACTAAATTCAGGACACATTTCATTTTGCGGCATGGGATACGTACTGATAAGTGACTTTGATGATAGAATATAGTAGTTTCGCCTACTATATTAATTTTTTAAAGAATAGTAGGCGGACACCTAAATCAGTAGGATACTATATTAGATAGTATGGTTGGCAACCCTACTGTGGCCTAGCCAATGGCGACGGACAATGCGCTTGGCGTGATCCGATTTGGGCTTGTCACTGCGTAATGTTTTCACATGACTATTATAATATTTGATGTGAAATTGTAATCGTTTAATAAATCTATTTTTTTATATGGCAACGGGTCGTTCGACAATGGTAATAGTTTTTAACTCCAAGCGGAAATGGCGTATATATCTGTGGCATCATTTGATGTTTTGGTACGCTTTGCCACCACCACGCTTTTTTACGTGCCAATAAAATTGTCTTTAAATCACTTTAATGTTTCTTCTGTGATCAGCCCACTTCTGTTCAACGTGATTTAGCCGTACTGCCGTAGCTGCTCATGTACATATGCTGACGATATTGCGCTGACAAACTCTACTAGGGGCGACTAGTCCTACAAGTGAATAAGTAGAAGGAGTCAATGTAGAACGGCGGTCGCATGGTCACACGACCGTTGCCAATTAGGGCAGCGTCTAAGCAGCTTATATTTTAAACTTATCAACAAAAGTATGTACACTAATTGCTAAATGAATCATATTTGAGAGTTTTCGACTAGGATTGCACCAGCATCCACTTACAAGGCCGTACAAGACAACGAATGTTATAGAAACACGTTATAACCCCGAAAATAGGTTAGAGCGTCAGCAATGATAAACCCAATTATATTATATACAGCACTTAGCTTTCGTAAATCTTATAGCATGACCATCAGCCTTGCCAATGGTGGGCGATTCCGTGCGGAATGTTGACGTAAACAAAACCAAAACGAAATTATGCCAAAATAAAAATCAAGTAAATAAGTGAAGTTGGACATAGCTGCGGGAATCCAGCTTTTGAAAGTTCAATGTTTTATCAAACACATTCGGTCCCGCTTATAAACTCTAGCGGATGACGCAACAGTATGGTTACATTTTCTTATTTTCGACGTGAATTGAAAAGGTCAGTTTTAATCTGAAAGGTCAGTTTTATTTTTGGGGTCGCGGTAACATGATACCTTTTGCAGCTATGTCGCAGAATATGTTGCGTAATATTGTAGGCAATAGGTATACATTTTACAAACAATTTTTTAATCATATGGTAAAATACCTACAACTCTGCAAACAAAAAATTAAAAAATTTCATAAAAATAATAAAGAGTAACAAACATTCAGCCATCCTTTCCATCCACACAAACTTTCGAATTAACTAGGTACAAAATATGGTATTATTGTTTGTATTTCAAGATTTTAATTAAGTTGCTTGTATGTAACCATGTATGTAAAGGACCAATCTTAAAAGCCTAATTTGACCTACTTTTCGATGTTCAATTTAGCTGAAATGTTGTGCGAGTATACCTGTGTAACTTGGATGACAATGCAATAATATGGTACCGGAGAGCTGGTCTGATGATGGAGTCGAAAGGTGGTCATAGGAACTTATGAACGTAATAAGATAAAACCATCGTGTATATGCTCTTTGTAATTATTGAGTACCATACCGCGCCATAAAAACTTGTTATAAAAAAAAAATATTAGATAACTTATTTTTAATCCCGCCAACAAACTACCAAACATACGCCGTTGTAGCCTTGTACCACCCCCGGCTGGCGTATCATGTTCCAGCGCTTGCCAACTGTTCCCAATAGGACTATACGAGGGCCGCGATTCAAAGGCCATCACATACTGCATGTGGGTAGCGGAGTGGATACTAGGTTCTAGAAAGAGCTTCTTTAAGAGATTTTTTAATTTGTTCCACTCAAGTTATCTATTAATGATCCTTTGTTGTACCTATTTTAAATCAACAAATATTAAGCAACGATTTCAAATACCTTAGTAATTAAAACTTTATAGTAGTTAGGACAGATTTTCACATAATATTGATTGAGACAGAACGTGTCCCCCATGGACACGGGTCACAGCCACTCCATTTGGCAACTACTAAAAATTCGGGTTTATAGGCCGCTGCTGCCAGCTCATTACGTGACATAACCCTGGTAAATAAAACTGGTAGTTTTTGGCACGTTAAACACATAATAAAGGGATGTTGTTTAACTCTCTTTCACGAGCGATACCAACCGCCATTTGCCAAAACTACTTAATGTTTATTGTGGGTTGATATCTTTTATCCTAAATCATGAATGCGCAACAGAAAGTGTCAACTAATTGATATCTTTTAATAAAAAGGCCCGCGATTTATTACTACAGACGACTCCAGTCTTGCATAAAATAAAAAGTCATGGATATGTCACACGATTTTATAAAAATCATCACCTCATCGCTTCTAAAATGAGCATATAAATAAGTGCATGTAAATGACAAGGAGGAGCGAGGCAAAAAGCGGGATTCAGTCCCATTTTTTGCACTCCTGCCTCCTTTGGAGGCGTCAGCAAAAAGTGAAGCGGGCGATGTTGTGGAAAAGAGCCTGGATCCATTTAGAATAATATTGGAATAACTTTGTGATGGCAATTTATCTTTGACAAACATCGACACCACAAATATTTACGATAATAATAGACGTTACTACTCTTCTTAGCGCCAAGTATTTAAATTCGAATTAAGATATAAACAATTATAATAAGATAACATAACTTCACTAACTAAAACTAGGTTAATCTAAACTTATCTAAAATAAAAATAAAAAACGAATCTTATAAACTGATGCCATTAGGCAAGGTCCCCAAAATGCTGGCGGCATTGCCACGATGAATAGCAATGCTCAAACGCTGTGCTAAATAAATACCAGCATTTTGGCCACAACTTACCTCAACGAGACGTGCTGAGACATCTATAAAAATTCGATGGGCTCCCTATGCCCACGGACCCAGTGTTTCTACCCCAAAAGGCTCAAATAAATAACCACTGTCTAGATTACTATATTTGAGCCTTTTGAGGGCTTCAGCGGATTCCGCCGCCGCTCCAGCTGTACTACTTATATTGTAACAAATAATTTACCTCACCCTTTTTTCAGTGTTTCCGGTCTGCCAAGTCGGAAAAGAAAAAGGGCGGTTCAGGTCGTGTGTTGATATTACGCGGACCATTTCAAGCTACATTTGACCTGTGTCAACTTTAGCAAAACGTACGCCATTTTCTACTACGTACCAATTTTTCAATTTCTCATAAAAAAGGTTTTGTTGTTTTTCAAGATTCAATGTTTGGTGGTCCGAACATTATAGAAATTTAATTGTAATTTTAACATAGTGCCATGATGAATAATAACACTAGCTGGCCTAAACATGCGACTATACTATAACTGTCTGACAATTGAAATGACTATAGGTATCTACAGGTGTACTTATTGAGGTACAGTGCAAGCACGCTTCAGCAAACCCAATCAATCAGTGCGAGGATTTAACGGAGTTTAACGGATGGATGGATACAGGTAGTCAGGTTGAAACCATTATTACTCCCAGTTAATACATTACCAATATCTAGAATATTATAAAAGTTAGTTTCTTCGTTTGTTTGCCTTTCCGAAATCTGGAACCAAGATTATGAAAATCAACAAACAAAATTTTCCATTTGTGATTTTTTTGTACATAGACGCCCACAGGCCACACACAACACCAACAAACGGCGCCACCGATGGGTTGACTCGCCACTACTTACTATCTGTGGCTGTTACCGACCATAAAATGTCGACATAAAAGCCGACACCCGCCACTCGGGCGTAAATGCCCTCTCTACCTTCTTTTATGGATGGTTTAAAAAAAATTTGAAATGCTCATTATCTTATGTGTATTTTCAGAGTATCAGTGGCCGAGCGGTTAAGACTTGTGAGCGAGAGGTACCAGATTCGAATCCCACTGCAACCATGTATCAATAACTCTTTTCTGAGTTATAGCACATTAGTTGAATTATAACCGATGCCTGCAATGCAAACCAACTTGCACACTGTATGTTTAACCAATACCCATGATCCAATATGACCAGGTTCCCCTGGTAGCAGGGCCACAAAGGTCAGATGGCAGTCGCTCCACTGTAATTACCTGATCTGCCAAATTCTGGATCATGGTCAAGGCGGACCACGTGCCCTCGTACGCGACATCACAACCGGGACATTAACGCTAAGATGATTATTATTTATTTATCTTAGTGTATTTTAGTCACCTACCGTGTTTTAGCAGCAGCATCCACCCATTTGTGACACTAACCACAAATTGCTGTCGCGCGCTTCAGCTACTTTTAAAGCCACTTCTAATTTGTTGTTGTCGCGGATGACCCGTGTGTGTGGCACAAGCCACAAAATTATATTACCTATGTCATAATATTAATATTATAGTATTATTACTCTTTAACTTTTTGAATATTGATTTGTGGTTATGATTTGATGTGGTGTCCTGCGTTCAATCATTCATTTATTTTACACTAAGTTGTCTAGGGTTGCCAGATTGAAGTGGCAGTGGGCTGGTCATCTCATGATTTGCTCGGATGGACGCTAGAGTAAAAAATTAACTTTGTGGCGGCCAAGAACTACTACAAGAAACTCTGGCAGACTAAAGGCAAGATGGTCCGACGACATCACCAAGGTGGCCGGGAAGATGTGGATGAAGGAGACTTCCTGTCGATCGGGATGGATGAAGCTGGGGGAGGCATATGTCCAAAGTTGGACGGAGAAATGCTGATGAAGAAGAAGAGAAGAAGTTATGTAACAACTAACTACTCAAGGAATTTTCTAATTTATTTGCATCTTATATTATTTATTTATAAAGTAACATAAAAATAAATATGTACAATAAAAAGAAAAATAAATTAATCTTGCATCTTTAAATAATTTGTGTAACTGGATTTTATTCGGACACAACTTTATCAGCTAGCACATTCGCCATACCTGATTTAAAGTTATGACTTCATAATTATCTCTATTATAGTTTCTCCAGGTAGTTCTGTTAGTTATAAGTTGTTCGTGTGTTTTTCAACTTCAGGACTCGTTGAGTTTCCTACGTGCGAAATTCACACATCGGTACTCTAGAGATGGCACAAAGCTTACGTAACTAACTCAAATATCAAGCAGTTGGTTTTGTTTTTGAGATTACCTTAATGTACTAATATGTTATAAGAGCTGATATTTCTTGTTTTTATTTATTTGCGAGACAGAATATTCCTTTCTACATTATACTATGGCACTCCGCACATGACGCGACAGCCACGCAACAGCCACGCGACAGACACGCGATAGACACGCGATAGACACGCGACAGCGACGCGGCGGACACATGCAGAATGCATGCAGGACGCATGCAGCACGCATTCACTCCGAACACGACGCGGCACGCTTCATTTCTTATGTGGATGGTTTAAAAATCGTTCTCTGTTTTCTGTTTTATGACATCAGACGGCATTACTGTTCAAAGCAATGCTGCTGTATGATTTTTGTTGAAGGATCTGTGATAATATCGTAGCTCTGAATGTTCTTCCCCCGTTTCCAACAACGTATTTGTGTACGAAACTACACTACACAATACTACAACTAAAACAAAATAAGTACCCACTTGGTGCCGAACCTAACACGCGACTTGAACTTCTAGTATAACGTAGAATCGATAAAAAGTATTTTCATAGGAAATGAATAACAAATTCTTCGTCAAATATTTGGTCTTCTAAAACGGTTCCGTAAGAGTTCCGTCTCCTAAATAGTTTGAAAAACGCTAAACCAAAATGGATTTATACCTACTTTACTTAGATTTTATAAAGTAAAGCATACAATCATGGTCTACGCAAGCCGCGTTATGTTGTTTCCGACTTGCAATGAGGCGAAGCTGCCGACAACAAAATAACTGACAGTCAAGTTCGCCTTGTTTGTTGTTGTCGAAGGCTTTGGTGTGTATTGCACTGAAACCACAACACAAACTCGAGCGTCACACAATAACAATTACACCGAATCAGAGCACCAACCTTTAATAGAAAACATTACGAGAGAGATTCGAAATAACAGCGAGCACGGCGCAAACACCAGAGCAGTTCAATTCCAATCAGGACCACGTATTATTACAGCGCGTACAATATGTAGTTATGTAGACTGTTTGCGGGGAGGCCTTTTCAGCTGAGCTGCGCGTTGATTACCCTTTTAGTGCGTTAAACGTTAGCTTAATTAGCTTTTAATTAAACAATTTATATATATATATAAAGGCAATTGGCGATAATGACAGGGCGAAAGTATCACAGCGGCGCATCGACGCGGGCTATATTTTTGAACAACTCGACTCGAGTCCAACGGGTTTTAAAGTTTTATAAAAGCATGAAAAATTCAAATTTTAAATCGATATTTCGACACGCATCGAAATATCGATTTTTTATGCCGAAAATCAAAGTCGAAAACCGTTCGTCTCGACGCGGCCGGTCCAAAAATGGGACGTGGACATCCTATGGCTGGCATAAAGATTATATATAAAGATTTCACATAACATCAAATTATGAAATCATGTCATATCAACAGCCCTAAACAGTCTGGACTTGAACCTCCCTTTCACGCATTTCCGACGGGTTGCAGATCGTAGTATCGGTCCGCTTTCTAACTCATTCTTCTTCACTTCGCCCGGTCTTAAGCATTCGTTAGATCTCGCATGCGAGTCAGCATTAATCCATCGCTTTTTGGACCGCCCATGGGGCTTCTTTCCTCATACCAACAGGTTCAGGCACCTACTTCCCAAGTATATCTGGGGCTTAAGCAACATGTGACCAAACCCGCGCAGACGAGCCTCCTAGCTCACGCCAAGGCTCACGCCTCACGTCAAGTCGCGTAACTTCGCACATTCACTGCAGAATTTTCATTTTGTTGACGTAGAGTTCGCGGATGTGCTTCGTCAGCGCCGGACTCGTGTATCACGGATCCGAGGCACTTGAATTAATTTGTACTATTGACAACATCGTTTCCTATACGGATAGTTTCAAGCCTATCCATCCTGCCTAAGCTTATTCATCAGTGCAATGTCATCAGCGTATTTCATAAGCCAAGCAGGCATGTCCTGAATTTCCGCTAAGAAGACATCGACCACAACGTAAAACAAGTAAGGGCTCAGCTCTGAACCCTGGCGAACACCTACAGTAATCGGGAAGGGATTGGTATGGCTACTAATATTATAAATGGGTAAGTTTGTAAAATTGATGTTACAAACTAGTAAGTTTGTAATATCAATTTTAATTACTCAAAATTCAAGATTCCCGACGGAACTGGTCCGGAACGTAATAACCGAATTTAACGCGGAAGAGCAAAGGCTAGTTAGAACGTAAAGATCTTAATTTCTTAGTTGACAAGAAGATCTTACAAATCTTGATTCCTTAGTTGACTCTTCGTAATTACGATTCCCACTCCATAAAGTCCAATTAGAAGGAAAACATGGCCGCTGAAAATTAAGGCACCCCTCCCCGCGCCCTGCGAGCCTTCAACCACCTTCAACCGTCAAAGGAAGCGAGTCCGTTTGACTAGGCTCTTGAGGGACGTAGCTGAGCAAAATTCCTTGTGTCAACACAGTAACTCAAGCGCAGCTCACAGCACCGGCTCTCTTGTTATTGCACCATGGCGAAGATGATGAAATGCTTGGTGCATTTCATTTTGTTCGTCGTGGTGCAGCATGATGAGGTGAGCTACAATATACGGGGGCTGTACCGTCATGTTTTCCACCTCGAGCTTAGTATTTATTTTAGTTTAAGCACCAATCTGCACTACATTGTTTTCCGTTAAACAAATTTTTCTCTGCATTAAATAAACAACAAACAATTTTCTGCAGAGAAAATAAAGATCTTTACAATTTGAAGCGTAGAGTGTAAGCCCACGAATTTTAATCCACTACAATACTATAGGTTAAGCCGCCTTGCGTTTTATAGGTATATTTCGAAGTAATGAGTTAGCAAAAAAATGGGTTACCCATCCCTACTAGACGGCAATTAAGACTCACCTTGGCCCAGAGTAACTCGGTTAGGCCGTCACTCAGATTGTATTATGACCGACGAATTGACCGGCCGAAAATAGGCCTTGAAAGATTTTAAAGCGAATCGCACAAATTGGTTGTCATGTCACCCGGGATTTTAGCTTCCTGTATTTTATCCACAATTTCTATGAGTGAAACGATCAATTTGAAGGAAAGACCTGAACTTACGAATGGCCAGGTGTAGAAAACCTTGAATAAGAAATAATATAAATAAATAAATAGCTCATTTATTATAACTAGAAAAGTCACAACACAACATAAACAAAAAAAGAAAAGGACGTATATCAACACATAAAATTACTAACAAGTAATCGAACGAAGTCTGCCAAAAGCGAAACGCGTACAACAACGTAGACTTTTGTCTATATACCCCTGCAGGAAAGAGGCGTTACTTTGTAACGTACATGTCAACGGCTATATAGTAATCAGTTATCTGATTTGTGGACTATGAGAAAGCCTTCGATTCGATCGAAACTTGGGCGGTGCTCCAGTCTCTACAGCGGTGCCAAATTGACTATCGATATATCGAAGCACTGAAGGGTTTGTACGAAAACCCCACTATGTCAGTTCGTCTCCAGGATAAGACCACAGAACCTATTCAGCTGCAGCGAGGTGTTAGACAAGGTGATGTCATATCACCGAAGTTGTTCACCGCTGCACTGGAGGATATCTTTAGACTTCTGGACTGGGACGAACTTGGCATCAATATTAACGGCGATTACCTCAATCACCTCAGATTTGCTGACGATATCGTAGTCATGGCTGAAACCCTGGAAGACTTGGGCAAAATGCTCGATGACCTCTGCAGTGCCTCTCAACAAGTAGGTCTTAAAATGAACATGGACAAGACGAAAATTATGTCGAATGTCCATGTTGTGCCTACTCTAGTGACAGTTGGAGGCATTCCACTTGAAGTTGTTGACGACTATTCATACCTAGGACAAATAGTCCAGTTAGGTAGGTCCAACTTCGAGAAAGAGGTCAATCGACGAATCCAACTCGGTTGGGCAGCATTCGGGAAGCTACGCCGTATATTTTCGTCCCAATTGCCGCAATGTCTCAAGACGAAGGTCTTTGACCAATGTGTGTTGCCAGTGATGACTTACGGAACTGAAACGTGGCCGCTCACTGTGGGCCTTATAATAAAACTCACTGTTACCCAAAGGGCAATGGAAAGAGCTATGCTCGGAGTCTCTTTGCGCGATCGAATCAGAAATGAGGAGATCCGCAAGCGAACCAAGGTCACCGACATAGCTCTAAGGATTGCCAGACTGAAGTGGCAGTGGGCAGGGCACATAGCTCGAAGAACAGATGGCCGATGGGGCAGTAAAGTTCTCGAGTGGCGACCACGTGCCGTGCCGAAACGCAGCGTGGGTAGGCCTTCCACAAGGTGGACTGACGACCTTGTAAGGATCGCAGGTACCAGCTGGATGCGAAAAGCACAGGACCGGTATTTGTGGAGATCTCTGGGGGAGGCCTATGCCCAGCAGTGGGCGTCTTCAGGCTGATATGATGATGATGATCTGATTAATTATACGTAAAGCGGATAATGAACAGAAAGTAGCTGATTAACTTTAACTTATGAGTTTGAACTCTCGTGAAATAACAGACTGTAGGTATGGTTACCACGTAAACTTAATATCTAATAGGCCGGCGCGGACTCTGCAGTTTGCTGCGCGGTCGGCACACAATGACTTCCATTCTTCCCTCGCCATTGTCCGCGACAATACAATCGCCACGCCATCGCTTCGCCATAGCAATCTGCCATAGTGCATCATATCATCCGCTATTCATTACGCTCTCCGCGTTTACGTGCTCCATTACCATTAACACTTTATCTCCTCTGTAAAAAAAGAACCAACCACTCATATAGAGCCGAAAGTGTTATCAGAAAAGTATAAAGAATCATCATAATCGAGTTTTTACAGCGCGTAGAGGCGCGGGTGGCGCGGCGTGCGCTTTATTGGCCATATTTTTTTTTCTTCCCCGATCGTCCGTTCCGCAGTAAAATATTTATAGTTTATAGAGAGAAACAAATAAAATATTTATCACTTTATGCAAGCACGGAACGGCGGCGGAGGAATAAACTGAGAAATTGTATTCCTTTGCTGTTTGAATATTCTGTTTTTATTGCGCGCGGCGGGTATGGCGTGCTACATTACAACGCTATGATAACAATTTTATATTCCTAATACCTCTCCAACGGCCATTGTTCAATCCCAAATTGGATTCCGCCGCCGCCCTGCTGCAGCTCCAGTACTGATAAACCGTTCCGACTGGACTCATCAACTCCATTAATGTGATTCAATCAATGTTAAAGTGTTTCTCCGAATCGCTCTAAGAGACGCCGATAAAATCGTTAAGCTGGCTCCACTAAGGAAAGTCTTCAATATCATGTCGAATTTTATATTGGACCCGTTTCCCCTTAAATGTGATTGACAGTCTTTGTTCACGAAAATACGAATATTGTGGTAGAAGTACAAAAAGCTCGGAAAATTTATTACGGATACTCATTTCTAGTAGAATACTCGGCAGATAGATACTTTCGTACTGACAATCCATATCCGGACGAGAGTGAAAGTTTCCGGCTGAAACCACCCGTATCCGGTTACCGAACAGCCTCGCGGATCAGATCCGGTTCGGTTGCGGAAAGGCTGCCGCTTTTTAGACTATAGGCGGCAAATTGACCTGCAGATGGTACGTGGCGCCTATAGACATTAGCAATACCGGATAAATTAGCGGAAGCGATTTAAATAGCCTATGTCATAAGCTAACAACATCATAGTCATTATCGAGCTTTCCATACAATTTCGCTTTCATGAACTAGAGGCATTGTTTTGATGATATTAAGTAAAAGTTCAAGTCCTTTCACAGCATATGGAGTCGACAGTCCATCTTATTTCAATTGGCCATCGGATCCGTAATCTGTCTGGCTTACCTATTCCTATTTCATTTTTATGATTCTCAGAGCAATGTCGGTAAACTTTGATCTTCCGTTAAGCGCATTTTTAAACTTTTCACATACAGAATCTCAGAACATAGCTCTTTCCGTCTCTCAGAGTTTTCTGATGAGACCCGTAGTACGGCAAGTACTTTGTGAAGTAAAAGCCAATGGATTTCACCCGCACTGATCCGCTCGCCGGCTATGCAAATAGCTGTCTCATCACTATTCAGTGTTCCAAGTGAGCACGCTTTAGACTTAATGAATTTAATGTGACCCCCGCCAAATATAATTAATGCGCATCGAATTTAATTATTGTCTAGTAACTCGATTTTTCGAGGTGACTTAATAAAGTTAAAACACTTCGTTGCGGTTATGGTCGGGTGACAGTTATTAAAGAAAACGACTATGAACAAAGACTCTTTTGCTCTGAGTGGTCCACCTGTATGGGTCTAGCATATTGTTTTTATTATTGTTTTTGTTGCTTTAGCCTAGCAGAGAAAGTCATCGTCATCATCATCATCCGAGCGGTCAATCCCCGCTAGTCCGCTCTCCTACTTCGTTTTGTCCACTTTGCTCGATCATCGACATCCTCACTTCGTAAGCCGTTGGCTCTCACGTCCGACTCGGCGATGTCAATCCATAGCAGAGAAAGTAGCCAGTCAAATTATACACAAGAAGCATCAGGTCGCAGAACGCTTGCAATTGTGCATTATAATAATACCTATCTACTTATTCAACAATTTTGCCCCCGATTTCGGCCACTTTCATTTTGATTATTTTTGCGAATAAAATGTAGCCTGTTCAGCGGTTTAAGCCTGAAAACGTAATAGACAGAGTTACTTTCCATTATGCAAAGCAAAGGCGCAATATTCTAAGGAATGCCAAAACAACGCGTACCGGTATTCGCCAACTATCTACAATGATGTAGGTACTAGCTCTATCGCAGGCCCGTGTCATGTAAACTGAGTACTAATCTTCATTACAAGGTATTTGAGGGCCGTGGGCTAGTTCCTGGCCGCAGCAAGTTAGCTTGTTAAAACTTAGGACAAGCGTAAGTCTCTCGTACCAACTAAGCCTATGAAACACCGGTGCCTTCGGAATATGAGTTATATGTGAGCAAAGACGTATTTAAAAGTTAGCCGTGTGGTTTCCATTACTGATGTCGTACATGACGACTAATGATTTAGAGGTATATAATTGGACCACCTAGTACCTACGAAGACTAGAAAATAGGCGGCAGTTTTCTGTTGATTTGTTAACACTATCGCAGTATATTTTACCCATTTAGTATTTTACGCAAATTAAAACCCTTACTGTTTTCCATAAGATGGGCTATCCGTTTGTTCGTTACCCCTACATTTGATCACAGTTTTAAGATATGATAAAATAAATAATACAATTTCATAACAGTTTAAACCAGCTGGCTAGATAACTCCTGCCTTGTACCACGAAACGTCCCCATTGTTTCCATAGTTGGAAGGAATTGTGTGTAATTTGCGGATTATCGGGTGGTGACACTGCGTCTGCAGAGCCCGATTACCGCCCACCTGTCTCCCTTTCAAAACAAACCTAGCTTCCCTTTCTGCCTACAAAAACAAAGGATATGTACCTAAAGGCGTCGACCCGCTCTGGCAGCATTCAAATCGGCAAAGCGAAACGGAGACAGAACCGTTTTGTTATTACTGTGAACGTTAGAAACCTTCACATGTACCGTCTGGATATTCTGAATGGATCTTCATAAATTATCGGAGTGGCGTATGCAGCGAATGTTTGACCTCGTTTGCTTGACGTCGCGACGCGGTGCTGTATCTAACGATGCATTCAGACCAAAATCAACATACCGCGAAAACTTAGGGCAAGAGCATTTTGCTAGTATTCTTTCGGTGTAAATAGTAATGCAAATAAACGAGGATATAATTTGTTATTCGCAAAGTTTCGCAGAAATTAAACCACCGGTGAGCGGACAACGGGATAAGCGTGTAGACAGTCATATCAGTCATGAGCAGCTTACCCTGTAGTCCTATTTGTGTATAGTCGGAAGCGCATCACACGATGTACAGGTACCTATATGTCACTTAAAATAAAAGGTAGATATAGGAACCAGATGCGAGGGGCGAGTAGAAGTGGATTCTACTAATATGTAGAGCATCATGAAATTCCACTATCAAGTTGTAGAAAGGGTAGCACGTTTTTTAGGGTTACCGCCAATCATTTCTCCCCTACTTTGCCTTTTGTCGTTCACTCTCGTGTCTTACTCGGCGATGTCACTCCATGACATCCTTCCGCACAGCGGAACATTCCGTAATTAGCCTTGCCGTGTTAGCTTCATTTACAAAACATGTAAATAATACAGACGAAGAAGTATGGGTAGCATTAATTCGATATCGAACCAATATATCCATCCCAATTGTAATAAGTAAATTAAAGATTAATAGCGACACCCGATCGTTTAAGTTAAATCCATCGAACGGCATCACATTACGGAGGCAAGCTTATTCTAGCGAATGGCTTAGTGTTCGACGACAGTGATCAATGCCGATGCTGGCAGCTAGCTGTTGAAGCGTGCATTGGCTGATGATGGTTTACTGCAACGATTGGATTATTACGGTCAGATTGTAGCATTCATTTCGTCATAATATTCAGCTTAACAAGTAGTGGAAATCTAATTTCATGTCCAACCGGAAATAAATTCTTGCTTGAGTGCTTGACATACTCACAATCACAACGTGGCTGTGTAGTACAAAATAAATTTTACAATTTCCGATCCACAAACACTGGTCCATGTTTAAGAAATTATGTTCAATACAAGAAAACGCTAAAAAGTAATTTACCGACTCTTTAAAAATAGGTCTTGCAGAAAAGGATTTTTCCCACCAAGCTGTAGTTAGTCAAGTGTCGGCACGTGCCGCCGCGAACAATGCCCGCTGCCAGTTCATTTGCTCACGTAATCGACGAGAAACGGCGATATGGAACGATTATGTGCTTCTGCAGACAGCGGTACTTCTCACTTTTTTATTGCCATAGGGCACCAAACCTTTCTAAAACAATATGGCCAAATTACCAGCAATAAAACCTCTTTTAGGAAAGCTTTCTACACTGTGGCAAGGAAGACGCTCCGCGGTACCCTTCTATGTCCGCGAAGGGGAAAGAGCGTTCATTTAGTGAGAGAAATTCCGGGTTTTAGCAAAGTATTGCATTAAATTCGAGTTCCACATGCGCTTAATGCGTCCGTTCGTTACCGTGATATAATTTCGAGTGCCTACAGAACGAGTTAAGTGTGTGGAACGTCCCATTTGCTAAAACGTTAACGAGTTTCACGCAATAATGGAGCTCTGTGTTTAAATGCATAGATTTTAATGTTTCAAGCGTTTATTATAATTGCTGTAATTTCGACGGTTCAGTGAGAAATTGTTGCATTTATTGGTGTTCGTTCAAATATTGTTTTGCATTTCATATTTTGGCGGTAGCTTTAAGATCACGTAATAGCGCTTAGAATAAAAATGTGAAATGATAGCTATAGCTAGGACACATCCAAAGTCCATTGTGTTGATGGGGTGTAACTGCACGTAAGGGTACTTGAATGGCGTCTATTGCAAACATACCGACAAGCGCAGCGTATGATAGCTCCCCATTAAGCAACGAATTGCATATTAAGAACGAAGGGAGCCGAGGATTGCACGTCTACAGATGTCGACGGTAACAGTTGCATTACATAGGAGTCGTGTCTGTCGCAGTAGAATTCAGTCGCTTTGACAAACAGTCGCAGTAGTCTTCTGTCGCAGTAACATTCGTCGCAGTGACAAGCTGTCGTGTTAGTGTGCATAGCAGTTTTGTTTGTCGCGATTGCGTCTTACAACCACGGCTAGTTGGTCTACGCAGAGCCACTCCTTTGGTATATACGGCACCGAAAGTAGGCGATGTGCATTTATACCGCTGACTAATGTAGCAGTGGATGTCCTCAGGCCGAAATAATTAACAATGCTTTCACATATAGACGTTTTAGTCGCGCTGCAGTAGCGCTGCACCAGCGGACTCCTTCACATTACTGCAGCTGCAGAACGGCTTAGTCGCTAGCGACTTCACGACAGAGGCGAACTTCGCAAGGTTAAGAGAGTTTGCGTACACGTGGCACCGCGTGAGGAGAATGGAGGAGGAATAGAAGCAGAAGAAGAGATAGAGGGAGTGATGGAGTATGGCAGAGAAGTGCGCACGCCCAAAGAGCCACCGGCAAGTAAGCGTGCGCATCACCCGTGATTAGGTCTGACGCGGTCCGTATGACCGAGAGGTCGATAGGACCATGGGTGGAGGTGGATAGTAGTCGCTTGCCACGCTTGCGTCGCGACTGCCAAAGAGGATATAAACATTGGCGGTCTGCAGCCGCGCGGTTGCGCTACTGCGTAACAATCATCGTCACGTCAGGCGCAGGATAACTACATGTCCAGTTGAAAATTGACACACGTACACTTTTTTATGTTACGTCAGAAATTTAAACCGTTAGTTTAAAACTCCGAACCAAAGGTAACAAAGCAAAATACAAGTAAAATGTTTGGGTAACGGATTTATTTTTCCACATAACGCTTAGCAAAGTTATCTCCCGCACAACATTCGTGTTTACATTTTCGTTGTTATTCGGACCCGACGTCGCCGAGCTGGATTTTTCTATACAGCTACGTTAACGGAAAGGATGAATAGTAAACAATATGAAGTAGGTATCGTTAAACATTTCTTGCATTAAAAAATTAAAGTTTTGTCCTGGATTAAATGGAGGTGAATTTTCTTACAACATAGTTCTACGTGCAAAAAAGCATATATCATAACTATGACCGATGGTGAATAATATGATTAATTATTATTTGGTCTGATATTGAATTAAAAACAACCGCTCGTATTAATTATTTCTCATTAATTACATACTGTTGAAACCTAACAGTCTAGCCAACGTAAAAGCCACCGTACATTTACCAACATTTTGTACAAATTAATCGGTAGTGGACCCTCATTGTGATCGGGTTAATGGAATCATAAGCGTTTTAGAGCGACGCATCGACCCGGCGTCGCGGAACAAACTCGAACCGACAGTTTAATGGTTACATTGGCGCACATCCAGCGCGCATCGGCTTATGTTTGTTAAACCAATAGTGGAGCGTTTTTGCATAATAATGCAAGAATTTAAGCGCTATTATCGCGATTCAATTGGCGGAAACCGCGATAGGAATCGTTTATCGGTATTCTCGCTATGGCTACAATAAAATCATCATCACAGCCCATAACAGTCTACTGCAGGACCTAAGACCTCTTTATTGCCCTAATCTCCACGCTTAGTAGACGGGTTGGAGATCGCAGTGTTATAAATGTAAAAATGGAAAACGCTGCCTCCCATTTTCCAGCCAGACTACAGAACTTTTGCCTTGAAAACGTTAGTCGCCTTGTACGACACCCACGAATGTAAGGGGTTGGTGCTATTCTACTATGCCGGACACCACACGGCCAACAAAATAAGCTCTATTAATTGTATCGTGAGCGATGTGACGGAGCGTCGGTGGCCGAGCGGTTACAGTATCCGACTCGTAAGCCAGAGGTCCCGGGTTCGAATCCCGCTACGGCCATGTACCAATGACTGTTTTCTGAGTTATGTACATTAGTTGAATACTAACCGATGCTCTTACGGTGAGGGAAAACATCGTGATGAAACCTGCACATTCAGGCGACTGAATGTGTAACCATGATCCAATCTGGTCAGGTTCCCCTGGTAACAGGGTCATGGAGGTCAGATGGCAGTCGCTCCACTGTAATTACTTGACCTGCCAAATCCTGGATCTTGGTCAAAGGCGGACCCCGGGCTCTCGTTCTCGAGAGCACAACCGGGACATTAACGCCAAGATGAATTGTATCGTGAGCTTTTGAAGACCATCTACAATCAAATCACATCACCGGCCCATAACAGTCCACTGCTGGTGTTGAGCATCCTCGACACATGTGAACGGGAATGCCATAATCTCAAAGTTTGGAAATCAAGGAGATCGCATTAATGAATATACCCTTAGGACCACAATTAATAATGACCACTTCCTAAAATTACTGTACAGAAAACGCTGTTCTCGGGTTTTGTCTATAAAGTATGCTTGTATTGTACATATAAACTGTCTGTAAGAAATTCTCAAAATGAGAATGAAAACCGCATTTAAATCCGTTCTGTGGTTTAGGAGGACACAATGGATTTACAAACAAACAGATGCTGAAAGCGACTTTATTTTATATTATCTAGCTATGTAAGGATACGGATTATGAATGTGAAAATTACATGTTTTACCCAATAGGGAAAATCACTCTTGTGCAAACGTAGTTGTGTAGGACGTACGAATATCCAGAGTGAACCGAAAAAATCTAGAATAAGATCCTGATCATATTCCGTTCGAGGAAACAAGTAATTTTGCGACCTTAGTGGTACACTCTACTTTTCATCTCCATCTAATAAGAAAAAAATGTGACGCTATAACTTACTTATCGTACACATATTTCATCACATTTTTGCGTCGTCTAACGTTTTCAGATATTTCATCATCGTTCCTTAATTGTTCATGAACTTGTTTATATAATAACTAGAGGAAGGCAAACGAGCTAGCGGGTCACCTGATGGTAAATTCTGACAGTACCACCCGCGTGAAGTCCTGCCTGACACTTTGTTCGTTCAATATTGGCGATCGATTTCGTTGTCATGGAACGTGCGTTCTTGTTCAAAATTCAAAACATATTCGCTGGGGACTAAAAGACCTCCCTGATACGGGGAACAAAACGTCAATTTTCGAATAGATTGGATGAAAAACATTATTCAAGAAGAATTATATTCACAAGCGCTTTCCATACAGTTGCTGTTCAGATACCTACTATTCGCAGGTAGATGCAAATTGTTGCGTATTAGCTTTTTTAGCTTTTTAGACAAGCCTCGGCGCAGTGAGAACAAAGAGCTCTTTGTACCGCTTGCCGGCCCGTCAGTTAATCGCATTTTTTGCTATTCTGCTATGAAAATTATCTCCTCGCCGTGCATTTCATTCCAGGGCTGCTCGTGCGTTCTTCTATTTTTAACCCTCTACGCAAGCAGGGGAGAATTGCCAGTTTAAATTGTGTATTAGTCATGGAGTACACGTCGCTCCATGGTAACTGTGACATTGTACGACCAATTTTTATGCGGTTTTGTATTACTTGATTTTATTCTTATTTTTATAAAATTTGTTATCTTAACAATTAAAGCTTGGAAATTCTTTGGAAGTACTATTATGTAAACTTAACTGGTTATGTTTATCCGGCATTTTGTTTCTATTTTAGTACCTAGATAGCCCTGGAAAAAAATATTAAAAGCCAAAAATATTGAATTATAAATAACAAAGCAGCTTCCTCCAGTTATAGCATTCACGTGGAAATATTTGGCATGGTTCGGGATATTAGTGGAGGTAAATATGAAATTGTCGTATTGTATGGAGAAAATGACCAAAACTCTAATCTTCATACAAGCGAGTTTTACAATTTCTTAAAACCAGCTGATACGATTTCAATGAAACTTCGTTAGCATAATCAGACAACATGCTAACTTAATTATGTGTAATTTTTTTAAACTACCTACATCATAAATCTCTGTCTCGTTAAAAGGCACAATGACGATATATAAAAAGGGGTACTTTAAAAGCGTTTACTACTATTGAACCTGGCGCGACTTCGTTCGCGTTTACCTACTTTATCCCTACCTACCCTTTTATTGATATAACCTACCTCTTAAATGGGTATGTCTATTGTAGTAAAATCCTTGACGCAGTTTATCTAAAGATCTAAGCGATCATAGATACATAGGGACAGACGGCGGGAAGCGACTTTGTTTTATTCTACGTAGAGATACTACACCAGACCCGTGACAGGAATTAATTCAATATTTCAATTTCTGCTCAGCCGGGAATCGAACTCGGGACCTCTGCGTGGTAGACCGACATGTTAACTAACTGAACTACTGACGTTGTCAAACTTTCGTAATTATTAGTAGCATCGGACAGGACTCTAGACAACAAGCAATATATATCATAGAAAACAGTAAAGTAGCCGTGTCTGTATATTGAAGGATATTGAAGAAAAAGCAGCTAAACCTTCCTGTATCAGGAAAGAGGTCTCGCGAAAGGCCCAAGAAGCGATGGATTGACATCGCCTAGTCGGATGCGAAATCCAATGGCTTACGACGCGAGGATACCCAAGACCGGGCGAAATGGAGTAAACGAGTCGGAAAGCGGACCCTGGCAGATGCCGGGACTGACCGCTCGGATGATGATGATGATTAAAGAAAAAGCAATCGGAACACTGAACAGACTTTATTGAGTTGTGAGTTGAAAATGTCATAAAAACTATTTCTACGTGAAGAAAGTCGCGGTGATAAGACAGACATGGACATGATTTATTTTGACATCACAAAAACCCACCCAAAATCCAAAAGCTAGTTTGTCTACTATAATATAAACTGTCTAGTTCTCCTAGCCAGATGGCATTAATGTTATAGATACTCATATGACGAAGTAAGCAATCTTGACGAAAATGCGTGCGCATGAAAAGCGAGTGACGGAGCAAGCATAATATTTCTTCATCAACCTCCCGCGCGGCTTTAAGGGGAGATAAAAGTGTTTGTCTCGACGCGCCAGGTGTGACACAAACAGCTGACGCATTTTTCATATGATTTACATAACTTACCCTTCAACAAAGGTGTATGCATGGTGAAAACTATAGGTATACAACAAAGCTTCACTTACTAAAAAAAATCTGTCGGTACCACCCTGTCTGACACTTTATAGGCAAGCCGTAAGCTTATTGTACATTTTCACATTATCCGATCCGATATGATTATATTCACAATGTAGCAACTTAAAATCAAAGCCATCTAAGCCATTTGAATATTAATCGTTGCATATCAAAGTCATGGACAAAATCTAAAATGTGATAAAACTATTTCTACGAGGAAAAAGTCGCGGAGAAAAGCTAGTCTACTATAATATAAAAGCTACAAGCAAACTGTCTACTTCTCCTAGCCAGATGGCATCAATGTTATAGATACTCATAATGACGAGAAGCAATCTTGACGAAAATGCGTGCGCATGGAAAACGGGTGACGGAGCAAGCATAATATTTCTTCATCAACCTCCCACGAGGCTTTAAGGGGAGATAAAAGTGTTTGTCTCGACGCGCCAGGTGTTACACAAACAGCTGACGTATTTTGCATACGATTTTACATAACTTACCCGTCAACAAAGGTGTAAGCATGGTGAAAACTATAGGTATAGAGTCAGGTACAATGTCATGTTTGTATATTTGTAAACAAAATTAGAATATTTCTCCCGTTACGTGTCTGACACACAGACATACCAGACTAAACACAAATCACAAATATTCCCTGTTCGCTCGCTCTACAATTATTATGAATCTTGCTATCCCGTTTATTCATCCCTTGGAATAAGTTCACGGAAAATGACGTGCGCAATGTTTTGAACGTTCGACATATTGCTCGAGGGCCTATCGACCTGACGTTTTTTTTGAAACATCGGTGTAAATTTTATAATTTCCTAATAAAATTTAAATTAAACCATTTAAAATATTGTAATTTTGTGTGTAATTTAGTGCACATTTATGTGAAAGCGCAAAGTATGGAAATACACCTGGATTATCCTTTCACCGGTAAGTAAACATTCGTGGTCGAGGCGATCCGAAATAAATTTTAGAAATTGTGACAAAAATATGCATCGAAATAGTGTGAATTTGCATTAATTGAAATGCTTTACCTTAAAACAACATGCCATTAGAAATAGATTTAAAATTATTGGCAAATTGAGCAATATTTCGGTGTCTAAATAGGTACGAAAATATTTTGATGCTAACAGGGTCGGACTTAGTATTTATTGTATTGTATTTTATTACTCAAATCTTGTGAATAGCGGTCCACAACTTTATACAGGGTGTTTCATAATATATGTATAAAGCCGTGAACTGGATGGAGTGCTAAACGTATTAAAACGATAGGTACAATTATTTTTTTCTTGCGTGGAATAGTTAGCGAGAAAATGACTATCGAACTTTTTCTTTTTCAATGTCGATAATGACATTTTGAAAAAGAAAGACCGCATCTCTAGAAATCAGTTGTAATAGGTTACTCAAGTTCATAATCAGGTCAATCAACCGAAGACTACAAATTTTGTGTTGTATTTTTTGGTTCGAGGGTTCTGTACAAAAAAATATTGTAATGAATTATGATTTTAATTCCAAAGGTTCATTCATAGTTTTATTGAAAGTGCACCACCACCTAACTAATAGCAAAGTAGACTAATCCAAATTACTGTAGCATATTAATGTAGCAAACTCTAATTAATGTAACATCTTTGTCTTTACGAGTTTGCTTTCTCATGTCATGTCTATCCGTAATGTTTCAGTGTCGCGTAGGTAATCGTACCTATCTGCCATGAGATTTTTCGATACCTATACACACATATTTTAGTAACAAGTAAAATAAATAAAATACCCTAGCGCCGCCGGCCGTAATGAATGTAACATAAATAAAACAAAGACTGTAGGTAGTGGAGCTTAAGACAGAACCCTCTACTGATGTGGGAAAGGCTCAAACTCTCAGTAGATTGTTATCGGCTATTAATGATGATTAAAATGCGTAAGATTTCACGAATATTTCTCATCAACTAAAATTAACTAAATGATTCTTAGTTGATGGAGCTATACCTGTAAATATTCCATGCTTCACCCAGTTGGAGAACTTTACACGGACACAAACACAATTTTAGAAATTACTGTCTAGGTTACTGTCATTGTACCAAATTACCCGATAAAATAGTGGTAAGCAAAATGTAATCTATCAGCGTCATCATAAGGATTATTATTATCCCACTGTTGGATTCGCTTGAGCCTCATTTTATCAAATAAATAAAATCAACATTACGGTGCATCTACCAGGAGAACATAAAAGGCGAAATAAGTTAGACTCTTAAAACAACGATCCCTAAATACGAATCCTTTTGTGCGCCGCCGTCGCGCCGACAAAGCCGCGCCGCCACGGGCCGAGGCGAGCCGGCCTGTGGCGGTGCCTTTGACCTACGGCGCGGCTTCCATTGACGAAATTTACCTACTTTCGTGTCGTGTTCGTTCATTCGGTTTTTAGCTTTTCGCGAGATCGAAGTGTACTTACCTATCTGTGTAGAGCCATTTTGTCAATTGAACGAAAGCCGTTTCAGTTTAGTAGATATCTACTTAAGTAGGTAGGTAGTTGACTATGTTTATTTTTATTTAGTTGAAGTACCTAGATACCTATCTGTGGCAGTCCACACCGCGGCTCCGGCTGTCTCCCAGACTGATTAACATTTTTTTTATTTATTTACTTAGGTTCCTACCTACCTAACCTACATAGATACTGTTTTTAAGCCTTTAGTTAATAACTAAGTATTATGAATTTAATTCCTATTTTACCTCTGTTGTACTGGGGTGGTTTGCCCTGTTACAAAACATCTCGGTGTTAATGACCTGGTTTTGCTCTCGCGCACGAGGGCCTAGGCCAGGGTCTTGGCCATGATCCAGGATTTCGCATTTCAGGTACTTACAGTGGAGCGATTGCCATCTGACAGTCCTGAGTTCTGCCTGACCCTGCTACCAGAGGAACTTGATTGCCTGACCAGATTGGATCATGGTTAGACATTCAGTCGCCTAAATGTGCAGGTTTCATCACGATGTTTTCCGTCACCGTTAAAGCATCGGTTAGTATTTAACTAATGTAAGTACATAAGTCAGAAAAGAGTCACTGGTACATGGCGGCAGTGGGATTCGAACCCGGTACCTCTCGCGTACGAGTCATATTTATTGAAAATAATTTGTGTAGGTAAGTTCCTAGTTAATTTAGTAAATCTTATGCGCTTATTACATTTGGCTAATTCAGTCGTCTTAATTCAGAAGCAAAAAGCGTGAGAGCATATCAAAGTAAAATGTATTGCTCATAGAATAAGGCCCATTTTAGTATCACACCTTTTGAAACAGTGCGACGCGTAACATAATACTTGTGATACAAAAATGAACCTTATGCTATGAGCAATACATTCCACTTCGATTTACTCTCACGCCTTTTGCTTCTGAATTTAGTCGACTGAATTTAGTCAGGTGTATAAGCGCATTATTCATGTAGATAAGTAGGTAACATTTAGTTCGACGCCTGGTAGTAAGATGTAGGAGGTTCGTTTGTTTTGATATGGATGGCATGAGATTATTAAACTCCTCCTTATGGTGCGTACACACTCAACGCACGCCAACGAAGTGCTGTCGGGCGAATTCGCCATTGGCTACAGCACGTTCTTTGGACTTCTAAGGTCGAATAGTTGCATTTCGTGGTCAAGCAAGTAGCTTTGCAAGATTTGGAAGTTTTGACCGATTTGGGCTCGTATTCGTTGTTCGTTGGCTTTCGGTGTCCGCCCAAACTGCGTTTGGTCGATTGCTTCTATCCGTTTGATGTTACCGCCACGCTGCGCTGCGGATCGCCGGCCGGCACACGCCAACAGACAATCGTTGACCGAAACCGGTGCGTGTGTACGTAGCATTAGGCTCCTGGTAGTAGGCTTAAGAAGGTTGCTCTATTTTCATAAGGGTCGCACGAGGTTATTGAACTGCTCCTTGTAGGAGCATCAACTTGAAATAGAGCTGCACTTCAACGTAGTCGATATGGTTATTTTTCTTTAAAAACGAAGATTTTTTAATGATAATTAAAATTCAATGTCCGGATAATATGAAGTCGCCAGTGTACTCTTTGCAAGCTATACTTTAACACCCTTTCGGCTTTATACATGTATTACGTAACAACCTGTATGTATCAGGGTTCCATACCAAAAATGTACCTAGATGACATTTTAAATGTTCAGACATTTTATGAAACAACGGATTAATCGCGTATTTACGTTTATTTACATAAATATTTGTTTTTCTAGGTTTCCTAAAGACCAGACATGGTTATGTCTGGGTTGCAAATTGGAAGTGCTGCGTTGTAAACATTTTGAAGAACAAGATAATAATTAGATGCAAGTCCTTTCTGTCCTGCTGCACCAGCATAATATGAATTTTTACTGAAAATAAAGAATATGCTGCTTGTTTAATATATTAATGTATCTATCCTTTTCATTATTATAATTTTTTTCATGACTATGTCCTCTAGAGGGCATCATATTAAATTTGTGAAGTCACATAGGCCAACCTGTGAACAATGAAGACGCTTTTAACTATAAGTAAGTAGGTAGGTACCTACTTAGTTTAGAAGTTATGAGGCAACAAATAAACATTAATACCGGTCAAAATGATAACCCTCCTTTTTGCTAAAGCAAGCACTGCCGATTCACGGTATGTAGGATCGAAAGATCGAAAAGACGGTGGTAGGTATCAGGGCATGGCTTTGATTCACTAGACACCTTCCTTTTATTATAATGTCAATATTAAAATATATAAGGACAAGCTTAAAAATATTGCATAGTCATCTGGAGCGAACAACAAGTCAGATTTGTTTGTGTTCGTTACGAGTAGAAAGTCGTAGCAAAATATAACTCATGATGGGCTGCCTTGTTCCGTCCCTGCATTTGCATTAGTGTGTGTGTTATAGAGATGTGTGACATTTTGTCTCATATTTAAACTCTAAATGTACTCTCTGCTTCTGTATAGAAAATTTTTTCTCTATGGTCTGACAAGCTATGACCACAGATTAGGAAAAAGCGCTACACTGTCGCCCATGTAACATCGACGATACGTAGATTTTATAATAAGACCACGCTAAGTCCGAATCACATATAAAAAAAAATCTCTGTAGGGCAACTTATGACAAGTTTTTTAGAAGTAATAGAACGTCATTCATAAAAGTCATAACAAACAATTAGATTTCTGTAGAATTGTTTATTTTCGTGAGTTATGTAAAATATTATTAAATAATGGGCAAAACAATTAAAAAGGAAGTGAGAGTGATAATTTTCAGCATGACTTATAATAATTTAGTCAAACTAAAAGTACAAGTTCAAGACATATATCTGAATGTTTACAACAAGGACTGACAAGAACTGACAAGGAGAGATTATCCCCAAATTATTGCCATATCCACATTTTATGATGTCTACTACTGTTAGTCGATTCGGACTTATCGCAGCCCTATTATAGTATCATTCATCACCTTTAGATAAATGATAAACCGCAAAATAGAGTTTATTCTCTCTTTCTCGAGTAAGTGATGGTAAACAAGCAACTTCTAGTTACCATTCTAGTTAAATAAAACACAAATTTTATAGGTAAGGAGCCAATATTAACATAACATAAAAATAAGGTTTTCAAAGTAAAAACTTGGTTACATACATCACACGTTCCTCGTAGGTGTGTTACGTGAAATTAACTCAGTTGATTTAGCCTTTAGACCGGCTTCTACCCACCTTTCGCGAAGTAGCTGGAAATTTCCCTCACCTTAGTACTTATATGAAGTCATAATCATAAATATTATATTATGATTATTATCAGGCTAGGCGCCCCGCGATGGCAACAGCGCGACCTCAGTCGTGCTTTCTTTTTATCAGTGAAAATGAAAGAGTCAATTTTAAAAGCCCGCATGGTTGAAATGAACTGTAGTTACGTAGGTGTGGAAACATTTTTATCGATGTAAGGTATAATAGTAGGAAGGTGGGAACATTTTATGTGATAATGCAGCACAATATTGAAATGGCAAGTGTGCTTATAATTTCGCTGTGCACTAGATTAAAGTTGGTTGATATCATCAATTTCAGCATCTATTAATAAAAAACAAGTCATAGTCAAACTAATATCAGAAAGTTCATTCAGCACTATTGGTTCCAAACGTAACAAAAATCTGCATAGTAAATAATAATAAATAAACGTTTATTTTTCAATAAATTACAGTTTACAATTCACATCTTGTTTAAACATTTATGTGAGACTGATGCCTAAGCTAGGCAAAAAGCCTGTATTTCAGGTCACTAGGCCCTGCACTACTGCACATGATATCATGTTTGTAATGTTATGTTAGGGAATAATGTATTATATCTAATATTCAAACCAGTCAATACAATATAAACTTTCAGAGTAACTACGTAAATATTTTCTAATACATACATAAATGATATATAATAAAGATACCTATTTTGTGTTAGTATTGTTAGTCATATTTTTATGTAACTAATAGTCGCAAGTATCACTAAATAGAAAATTCAGTTTTGGTGTTACTAGTGGGATATGTGGTAAGGTGGGAACTTAAAATTTGATCTAACTAACTGGTACAAGTAGAACCTCTGTTCTATCATAGCTGAGGTCTTTAAGGTACCTGGTGACTCTCTTTTTGCATAAAAAATAGTTATGCGCATAGATGTTGAGTTCCTTATTTACATTATTGTATATAAAACCTCCCAATAAACAGAAAAATCTCTGGCCAAAACTTGATACAATGGGGGGATCAGGATGTGGCACTGTATACGGTCTTCTACGGGATTTTGTGGTTGAGGATGGGGGTGTGTAAGTGACCGTGCGATGTTGAGAAAGTATTGTGTGGAGAATAAATAAGTCAGTCACTCGGCTGAAACCCAACTGTACAGCTGCGTGAGCTTCGTGTACAGGCTCTTGGTAGTTCTGCACAGTGTTGTAGATGATATCTTGATATGATGAATAAAACTTGTAAATATGGGTTGTAAATCCAATTTATTTGAGTCCTTAATACGTGAGTACACTGTCTGATGGTAAGTGGTGAACTGGGTGGCGTACTGGCGGAATGCCTATGTCGCATAAATGCTGACACGGAACGATGTGCGGTAATGAGACCGTACACTTCGTCCCAACTGTTTTCCCTAAAAAGCAAGACTGTATCGTCTGCGAAGGTGATTATTTTGCCCCCCGCAAGCTTATTTTCGCACATATCGTTTATGAAAACGAGAAACAGGGTTGGACCATTTATGCTGCCTTGGGGGACACCGTATGAGATTGGCAATTCATTGCTGACGTATTCATCAATCTGAACAGACTGGAAACGGTCAATCGAGTAATCTTTAAACAGGCACAGCTGTGTGCCTCTAATACCAAGTCTCTCGAGCTTGTTTACCAAAAGCGGAATTGACACCGTATCAAAAGCTTTGGAAATGTCAAGAAAGATTCCAATAGCTTTCTTCCTCTTATCCAAGCTAGTTGCCAAAAAGTGGGTTAGTTCATTTACCGCATTACTCGTCGATATTCCTGCCCTAAAGCCGAACTGAGCCAAAGATAAAAGTTTGATTGATTCTAGATATTTTATAAGCCGCTTGTTCATGATTTTTTCTAGAACCTTAGATAATGTTGGTAGAATAGCTATCGGGCGATAATTGGTGACAAGGTCTTTGGCTCCACTTTTAAATATCGGATGAATAATCGATTTATTAAAGTGCTTGGGGAAGATTCCAGAGTGTAGAGAGAGGTTGCAGATATGTGTAATAATTGGAACTAACACATCTTTATTTTCTTTAAGCAGCCGGCCCGAAATTTGATCTCTTCCAGTAGCACAGTCACTTCTAAGAGACATGATTATACGTTCAACCTCGGGTTTCTCTGTGGGCAAGAGTGCCATGGAGTTCAAGAGCAAGCACTTCCTTGTGGTTGGTGGGTGAGGAGGCAGAGATGAGAATTGTTGGGCTAACGGTCTTCCAACGCCAACGAACTATTCGTTAACCTCATTTATAGACTGTTCAGGTGTGGAGGAAAGGGATAATAGAGCGGACATTGACTCCTTTGGCTTCTTTCTATTTGTGATAGAGTTTATACTTTCCCATATAAGTTTATTATTAGAACCTGCCAGTTTTATTTCGTTAGCTTCAAATTGGCGTTTAGTTTTCTTGATAAGCTTATTGCAAAAGTTTCTATATTTGTTATAGGTTAGTTTCAGAACTTCATTTTCAGAATTTTGTTTAAGTTGTTTGTGTAAGTTGTCTCTATGTTTCATACATCGCAACAGACCAGTCGTAATCCATGGTTTAATAAACCGTTTCCTATTTGCTATTTTAACTTGGGAACAATGGGTCTCGATACAATTGCTCAAGATTTTAGTAAACATTTCTGTAGCTGTATTGGGATCGTTGCACTGTAAGATATTCGCAAAGTCAACCGTTTTTAGCTCATCCGACAATTTAGTGTAGATTATATAATTATTTATCTTTTTTTCTACAGGTGGTTTTGGTTTCTTGTGATCAAGAAAAAGTAGTACAGGTTCGTGGTCTGTAAGTGAAGAGTGCACGACTTTTAAAAATTTCCTTTAGATTTATGTGCTCCTGGTACTCATTTGGATATTCTTTACAAGTGGGGCCCAAAGTTTGACAGTTATTATGTTGTTTATATCACTTGTTATGCTCACCAAGCTCCATTCTTCTTATGCACTCCTAATTTTTTACTTGATTTTTCGTAGAAAATTTTAGTGAAATATTATTTTAAATAAAAACGATAAGGGGGCACACGTCAGTACGCAACCGCGGTCCGAGGGGAAGGGCAATAGTATATAACGTAAATAAATAATAAATCCCAAAGGTAAATAAGTTGCAGTTCCTCTTTTCATAAGGAGCACCTACACGTTCGTGAAGTAAAATATTCTGTACAAAAAGCCCCAAAATTTCCGACACATGACTAGCTACTTACTATGTAGTCGTTGAGTATATTGTTTAGACGCCAGTTCGCTTGGCGTCTCACATATGGGATAAATCCAGCGGAAAATAGCATTTCGAAAGCAAGATTTTGCCTCGTAATCTGACGCACGATACTACCAAGCTCCACCGTGCGCGATGTTGAAAGCACTTTCACATAACTTCTAGGAATCAGAGCAGCCGCGACAGATTGCATTATTTTTCTGTTCCACAGTTATTTTCTAAGAATAAGCCCTTAAATAGATTATATTCTAAGAAAATAACTGTTTACGTTAATTTTCTAAGCATTTTCATCATCAATATTGTGACGGTAATGACCTTTTCGAAATAAATCTAATGAAGACACAGAAAAGTAAAAATTATGCTTTTTATCAATATGAGTAAGTACCAAATGATACCTTCCTGAATGCAAATGCTTGACTTGTCACAGATAATACTCGCTATATGTATGCCTATAATATTTGAGAAGTTCTCTCGATTTCTCCAGGATCCCATCATCAGATGATTACCATGAGACCACCTGGGAAGTATACCCTCTAAAGCAAAAAAAGAATTTTCAAGATCGGTCCAGGCATCTTCGAGTAATCGGGGAACATACATAAAAACAAAATGTTCCGAGAACCTTCTCATTTCTTTTATTTTTGAAGAAGTTAAAAACAGGAATACCTTCAACTGTTTTAATATGAAAGTCGAGTATGAGTCATAAATTGTCTGAAAAGGACGTTCGGAATTAATGGTTTAAATTTTGGAATTTTTGAGTGCAGCCGACTGAGTTCGGGCAATTGAAATCGAATTGCGGCACGCCCTCCATGCAAATGGCTGGCGACCCGCGCCGCAGTTTTCATAAGTAATGTAATTAGTCACCACTGGCCACCCAACTCTTATTCGATAAACTTTTTCTTTCAATCACTTCTTACTTTTTTATTAAAAAGAGAAGAATACACCCCCAATCCACCTACACAGAGCTTATTGAAACATCTCGGAGATAATCCGATTCGGCACAAATAACTCGATTGTCGTGTTGGAAATCCGAGTTCTTCAGTTGAGATAAAAGTAATTTGATTTGTATTTGAGAGTGAGACGGCGTCGGCTGCTTTATTTAACACGATTGGAGACACGGTAGCGCTTTGCTTGGACGAGGGTCGACGGCGTCGTTACGTCGTCGCCACGTCCACGTAGCTACGTCCGCCCTAACGAGTCTGCGCCAGCGCCGGCACTGCTCTCAAAGTTTTTCTTTAAAGAACGATAAGCAGAATTACTTCAGAACGCTGCCCATAAAAACTCGCCTGTACCCGAAAGCGATATCGTAGCCTGAAATAGAAAATCAGGTCTTTGCCAATTCTCTGCATTGTACTATGTACGTGGTATGAATAAATCATTCTTAAGCCATGGCTTATAAAATGTATTTATTCCTAAAGGTACTCCGTACCGTTTAACTTGTTAAAGAAAATCGTCGGTGGTTGGTGTATCCAATCATAAGTATTCATTCACGAAGCGTAGAATCTTCTTCACCTAGAGAATATTAACCCTGCCCAACAAAGCTAATTACGAATAAGTTGTTTAGCATTTTAAACATTTTTTTTGTAAGAGCTAGCCAGGCATTTCATAATCAAGTGGTAGGACCCTGTCAAGCCTGAGGAGTCTGCCTGGGTAAGCATCACCGCCTTATTTATTTCTGCCGCCGAGCAACAATGCTTACATTGTTGCAACATACCTAAATTAAATAAAGCAAGGTGAACAAGTAAATAATAACTGTATACCCTATCACCCATCGGGAACGTTAGTATAAATTAATTTGTAATAGTAACAAGCATTTACTTATGGACTAGTTACAGAATTATAATCTATAGCATTGTTCATAAAATTATTTGTATTTATAGCAAATATATGGCACTTCGTACTCGTAAATGGTTGAACCATTTGGCGAGTGACGCACGCTCCGCTGAAAATCAGCGCTTTAATTTCTCTATCTACAGCATATGCTGAGCTGAGTTCTAATTTGGCATGACACTACAATATTCACCATAAATTTTAATTGAATGTACCCTTGTCTTAACATGTTATATCTATCAATGTTGACATAACAACTTGTCATATATATTTGTAGTTATTGCCAAATAAAAGCTATGTCTATGTCTACGTATATGTTACGTTTTAAACTTCCAGCAAAATTACAGGCATAAGGCATTTCACTTAATTCTCACGCACCTGCAGTTCCGCATTTTTGTTACTGCAATCTAAATGTACCTATGAATTGTAGATTTTATGGGCGATAGTTACCCCTTATCATCAGGGGGGCTGTCTGCTCATTTGTTAATGAGTAGCACAAAAAAAAGGTATTTAACCGCCATTTCAGCTGGTGGTAAGTGACGAGGCGGCCGAAAATCCAGCATGCCTGTCTAGGAACAGCCTATTCACTCTTGACTTCAAGGCATCTAGATGTTAATGATCAGGGTACACACTCGCAGACAACGAGTTCCATTCCTTAGCCATACGTATTATATAGGTTGAATCAAAGTGGTTTGTGCGGGGAAGATACACAACCTAAGAATCGTCCGCCCGGATCACGTTACCCGATGGCTAAAGAGGCCGCACACACCGAAATGCTACCTGTAGAAAACCGACAGATGCGAAAAGCTTTTCTTTTTACATGGGTAAAATCTCTTTATGGATATCTATTATGTGGGATAGTAGAAGATTATGTGGGACTTGCCTATCAGTGAAAATGATAGTCCTACCAACTAAAAACAATCACATTGCGCCCTCATATTCTTTTTCTCAACGAGATCACGGAACCGGTTAGCACACTCCGCAATCTCGTTGATAAGTAGCTTGCTGACATGGCAAACACCTCTCATTTCCATTTCTCTCATTTAATCTTTCTTGCGGGCTTACATTAAGCCTCGATTGGCTCGAAGCCTGGCCCGAGCTCTCCGGATCTGCAGAGAGAGCAGATCCCGCTTCCGCTCCCGCTCTTCGGACTCCTTCCGCGACATGACCTCTTCGCAGAAGGCTATTACTGCCTCCCATGATCTCTTGTCACCAATCATTCGGAATATTATGATTGGGATACTAAGATCCGCTACCACTACCGCGATGAGGCAATCTCGTTAAGCCACCCATCTTGGGCGCATTTCCGAGGTGTGCTGCGCCGTGTTCTCGGGGCAGTCACACTGGTGACATCTAGTGTCATCTACGCCGATGCTCGAGACTGTGCAGCCTTTGCAGCTATCAATCAATTGCAAGTCACAAATTAGTATCTTCCCACGTTTTTCCATCGAATCCAAAGCAGTTGTTTGGTATTTGGCTGTCCATCCTGAGGGTGGTAGCAGTATTTACTCCTCACAGGATCGCAAATATATTTTGCCGGTTATGCGACAGTTATGTCGTACCTTATACCAATATTATATTGTTGTTATGGCACAAAATTTATTTATGTAGTACAGAGATCTCTTGGACCATGCATAAAAAAAAGTATCTGTAAGGCTAAATTCTAACCTCAGATGGTTACGGATAATAATGCGAATTCATGTAAAGACGAACGTTTGGTTTGGTTTTATCCTATGGTTTATATGGTTACATTATATTCGAATAGTTTTTGTTAAGAAACGCAAACATCGGATTCATTAGTTACTTTTTGAAAAACTTATTTAAAGATAGTAAAGGACTGTAATTAATAGTCAAATAGCAGACTGTCACGTCAAGAGCTGATAGTGAAGATAATCTATTTCCATTATTATGTGCAAGTTTATCTGAAAAGCAAAATCTCAATAGCCATCACCTTGACACTTTCTCTCGCACAAGCGAGCGAATGCACAATGTAATTGGCCTGAAGCTTTTATCCCTTAACGATGCGACAGGTACGTAATTGTTACCATTCTACGCGGTATCTGGTGCATACACCAAGACGTTGCTTCTATTTTTCTCGGTAGGTAATATGAAACTGATTTTAAATATTGTAACTAGCTTTTTGCCCACGACTGCGTGCACGTGAAATTCGGTTACTGTCTTCCGAACCCATACCCGTTGGAACCACATTGAATTTAAGGAAAATACAGATAAATAATAATTATCTAAATAATTTAGATTTATTGAATGAATTTTAAAAATCGGTTAAGTAGTTTTTCAGTTTATCCATTACAAACAAACAATCAATCTTTACTTTTTATAATATTTGTATCTGTACATACATAGTATAAAACAAAGTCGCTTCCCGCTGTCTGTCCCTATGTACATAGCTACACAACGAATTTTAATGCGGTTTTCAACAATATGTAGAGTGATTAAAGAGGTCGTTTATAAAAACAGGAAGTAGGGGTAGAGTAGGTTTACGCGAGCGAAGTCGAGCCGGGTCCACTAGTAGACTATAGAGAAGATAATGATATATTTAGTACATCCTATTAGAACGCAAACATAAAGCCTACCAGAACGCTTACATATTTTTTTGTCGTGCTGTACGACTTCTCTGAAATTCAATGTTTATTATCTAGTAAGAACAGTCAGAGAATTTCTTTTGTGATCCAACTCCATTACCCTTTTGTGATCCAACTCCATTACCTGCAGCCCTCCAGCAAACGTTCGGCTTTCGTTTGTTCCCGAAATGCAGAATAACATTTTTTCACGTTCCCCTCATTTCCTCTCCCGTCATCTGGAAACTTGTTACTTAAGACAGAATACATAATCGCCATTAAAAGTCACTTTTATAAATTACATGGAGCGTGGCGGGTGGGGGGCGCGGGGGAGGCCTTCGCCGGAATAAACAGAGTTCATTAAATTATATCAAATTGGAGTCGAGCCCGCTGCAATGGGTTTTATAATTATTCGCCCGCGCCTGCCAGGTGCCACCCTCAAAAAAATTAATAACAAAAATTGAACCACCTTCAAATCACAAAAAGTAAGAAATAAGCTATTTCACGATGATGGAAACTCCGTGAAATCCGATCCTGAATCCTTTCCTTACAGTTAGGTTTATAACAAACTATACGTTCATTTAAACTTCGAAGGTTTCCCTTGATGCCTTCGAAATTTCGTGATCACATCCTGACCTGATGAAAATGAGACCACCTCGGGAAAATATATCCTTTCATGCACCACCCCTAGATACTACTAAGTTCACCACCACCCCTAGATACTACTAAGTTCACCACCACCCCTAGATACTACTAAGTTCATGCCAATAAATTCCAGTACTATCCAGTACTAATACCAGTACTTCTTAATCGTTATAGAGTTCTGTAAGTTCATCATCAGATAGATAGTGCCATCCGCGTTCGGTTTTGGTCCGGGAAAATATAAGTACCTAATATTAAATAAATAATTTTATACCTAACCTATTGATTATTGAAACGATAAGAAGAAGATCATCAGCACAGCAGCATCAGATGATGATACCCTAAACCGAACACCTGAGTTAGACATAATAACGTAACAAGCACACCATGAATGCCTACAATTTTCAAGGATTACCCTAGATTTCATAGGGTTCTATAATTAAATCTTGACTTGATAAAAAAATACCACCTCTGGAGTATACTCTTTCAAACAAACGAGAAAATTTTAACATTAGTAGGCAATTTTCGGAGAAATCGGTAAACATACATAAAAAATAATAATACAGTCGAAATAGAACCTTCTCCGTCTTTTGTGTTTGAAGTCGGTTAAAAAAATAGTGTTGTATGTGTTTGTTTGGAAATCTAGGCGATAGGTTTAATGGCGAAAAGCAACGAGGTCCGACTGCTTTGACCCACTGACGACATTAACTTTTTACGAGCTTTAATTTCGCATCTTAGATTCATAAAAGACCTATATAACAAGCATTTGATGCCTTAACATTTATCCTACTTCTATACGCAGCGAGTTCTCGGATAAAACAAACATTTTTCCCATAGGGATAATATTATAAATGATTATTCTTGGAATGTATATTTCGGTGAAGTTCATACTGTGACATAAGGTGCCCCGCTGCGCGTTTTCATCGGTTTTGTAGGGATTTCGCCCCTAACTTGTAGCTTTCCGCCGTCTGTCCCTATTTATCTATGTATGTATATAATATGTACGCTTAGATCTTTTAAACTACGCAACAGATTTTATTGCGGTTTTTGACAATAGATAGAGTGATTCAAGAGGAAGGTTGAGAACCATGAAAAAAAGGTAGATTGTGGTAATGTTGGTCTACGCGAACGAAGTCGCACTGACTCCACTAGTATACATTAAATTCATTAAACGTTAACCTGTTAACAGTAAACAAGACATACATAACATTTTAAGGGTATGTTCCGGGTTTCCTACCGCGTACCTTTGTTGACGAGTAGCCCGATATTTTCGACGCAGTTGACTGCGGAACATACCCTTAAAATGTGTGATAATAACCGCGATAGTTTAACTAATAATTTATTCACACATAATATCAACTAACATAAAAATAATTATGTACAATAAAAAGAAAAATAAATGAACTAACATAAAATATGTAAAAAATTTGGGCCGTGTGGAAGCGTACCCAAGATGCTGGCAGCATTACCTCTCTTAATGGCGATGCTTATTCTTTGTTCGAGGTAGCTGCCAGCTCTTCGGTCACCTGTGGTGTCGACCAATTTCTTTGCAAGTTCTCTGTACAAAGAGAGCGCCCGTTTAAAACATTAAAACGTACATAAATTTTCAAACATAAATATATTAAATCAAATGCTATGATACTTTAATTTCTAACAAAGCCCCTGTTTAGTTATTCTGGTGATCTAAACATAGCGCTGGCATTCGCCCGGGCGATATGAAGTTCGCGAAGCCACATTTTCTTTGCCAAGTTCGCAAGTTCTTGACATTCAAAAGTCGCAGCTTATTTTTGCGACAAAGGGAGATCTTGTTACAGTTTCGTTTTTACTTTATATTTAATTAAGGAATCGCAAACTTGATTTTTATCTTGACTCTTGTTGTTTGCTTTGTTACTGCTTTACCTGCTTACTAAGATCGAGACGGCTTTTTAAAATTCTATCTATTCGTTGACCATAAATTGTATTCGTTGACCGAATTTTTAGAAAATTCTGAATTCAGGATTACCATTATTGTGCCAACCAATCATTTCCAAGTGTCGCCTATTCTAGCACTGTCTTTAAATGACTTTAATAGTGCTATTTCTCCCAAAAATTCTACCTTATTTGAAAAGCCACAAGATTCATAATTTAAATATGGTGAGGATAGGAAGGTACCGGTATGCAAAGTCATTATTTATTTAAAAATGATCTACCGCTGGACCCGCACGATGAACGGACAGGATAACGAATGCACATTCCATAATAAATGCCAGCTGCTCGCTTCCTGATAGTGACATCATACTAAGGGACTGAATCAATATTACAAACAGCTAGTTTGAAACCGCATATTGCACAGGGACATATTATATAACCTATTTTGAGCAAAATTATAGTTGAGAAATAGACTGAATAAAGTATATTCCTCTACTTAAGTATTGTAATAGTAAGTATTGTTAGTATTATAATAAAAAATACACTAATACCTATATCTAAAATACCAAATGTATACACTAATACATATAAAATTGACTAAACTTATAAATATTTTATTAACTTTATAACTAAATTAAAAAATATGTACAAAACCAGGGTAAGGTGCCCATCATGGCGGCGGCATTCTCGCGCTGGATGGCGATACTTATCCGCTGCGCGAGAAAGCCGCCGGCACGTGGGTCACCCGTCGCCTCCCTGAGCCGCTTACTTAAGCATATCTACAAAGCTAATCAAATATCTGAGAAGCAGAGCTAGGAAACTGGCAGCAGCGCTGTCTTCTCACCACTACCACCACTGCGATGTTCAGTTCGCCGCTAAACGTGGATATTATGGCAATTCCATCCACATGCATAGCATGGGCACTGATGGGCAGTTGCAGAGAAAAGACAGAATAACCGAAGGGAAATCTTGTCTAAACTTTCATTTAAATAGTGGACTATTCGTGAAAGCGGGAGTCTCATTTCTAGCAGAGCGCCACTGGCGTAAAAAAGTCCCTTGCCAGAAATGTTCAGTTGAACACGTATGAAAAGAATAAGTGCAGGTGTGAAGCGAAGAAGTCATTATGCCCCAGTCCCCACGTCCCCCCGCGCCCGAAGACTCAACCACAGTATCGAAATATCCAGTGCAGTAAGTGATCTCTGTGTTCGCAAATTATACCGAGAGGAGTTGTAGTAGTATTTACCGAGAACTAAAGCAGTTAGGGTAGGCAAACTCCTTTTCTTCTTTTCTTCAGGTCTTCAGAATACAATTTAACAAATAGCGACTCTTGGGACAGCACAACGCAGTACAAATCACCTCGTATGGGATACGGGCGACGGGCGTATGTGTATGTATGTAATTCCAGTTCTGTTCCCAGTAACTATGTAACAGTGTATGTGTTCTAGTTTGGAGGCTAGTACATATTGCCTAATTGAGTGAATTAAAAATACTTATATATGTATCTCTATTGTAACTTTTTTTTGGAACAAAAATTATGTATTATTGTATTATATATACTATTATTATTACTAAATAATTACCTATTTTCAGTATTCTGAGCTATTCTAATGCATAAACTTCTTTTGTAACGGTTCCAACGACATTGAACATGTATATAGAGTTTAAATAAAGCACGCTTAAAACATTTGTGTCAAGATGGCCTACTGGATATTTTTGTATCTACTGCGCTTTTGCCGGAAGTGCATTTGCAGCGACAGCGGCCAACCGCGCCCATTCACAGCCCAACGAACATTGCGACATACTTACCTTGCAACTAATGATTTAATAATAAGGCTTTCCCTTCCTGTACAAATGGTATTCATCGTTGGACAAACAGAATATTTACAGAGATCATAAGAAATAAACTAATACTAAAACATAAAAAAGTCATACACATCGTTACCCTCCATGAATGGTGCCCAGAAAGCTGGCTGCGTTGTCTCGGCTTTGCGGATAGCAAAACTTATCCTCTGTCCGAGAAACGGGCCAGCTCTCCGATCACCTTTCTGTAATGATATGTAGGTAATCTAAAGTTTGGGAAAGCTGTTCATAGCGTATTGGACAGGATTACCTAAGTCTATGCAGTCGTGCCATTCCCCTTACGTATTAGAAATGCATCTAGATTTTACAACATGCATGTGTGTTCAAAAACCTTACAATCAATATTAACAACTTGTACGTAAGTAAACACCAGCGGCATTTTAGTCCGTTTAGGACCCAAGTTCGCCTCCACAGCACTAAACAGTAAAGCAATAGGACTCCTACCAAAGCATATGTAGATGTAGCCGTTACGCGGAGCCGGTTGTTGGTACTTTTGCACGTAAATGACGTGCAGAAAGCGGTAACTTGCCGCTCGGGGCTCGTTTTGATCTTTTACAGTACTTGCAGTTTTGTCTGGACTGGACTGTAGATTCTACCTAGATGCCTATCTACCTATATGTAGTCAGCACAATTAGTACCCATGTAGGTATTTTTTCTTTAAAATGTCTTGGTTTTGCTTTTTATATACGTTTTGTATGTATGTTCTATGGCCGTGTGGTGTACGGCAGACTAAAATAGCACCAAAATGGCAGCAGCGTTAGCCATTGTAATATTTACAATACGCGATCTCCAACCCGCCTGCCAAGCGTGGAGTTTATGGCAACAACCTCCCCTTTCGTGGGAGAGGTCCTAAGTTCTGCAGTGAACTGTTAAGGGATGTGGTAATGATGATGTAATACGGAAGACAAAGCGGGCCACAGCAGTAGGTATGATCATCAACAGCAATAGGAGCGCGACCATTGCTTTACCCAACTCTAATGAGACCTCTAATATACCTCTGCAAGGATCCCACGTCTGAATACATAGCATACACTGGCTGGGAACTTTGATTGATAAATTGATTGTGACATAGTACTACAATATCTGGGGGCACGGAAGTGCCACCGAAAAGACGAGCAAAAATTAGTACCATTCTCTCGAAGTATTTCCACAAATTTACAAACAATCATATCTTCGGTCTAGATTTCATAGTGAAACCGTTATGAGCTTGCGAGGGTTGGCGTTAAAGTTACATAAAATGTTTTAGTGATATATAAATTACAGCCGCTTTATCATGCAATCGTTGCTGCTTTGTTATTATTTTTTCTCATAATTAAAAGTAAGGTGTACTAAATTTGAACAAAATAATTAATTAATTAAGATAACACTTTCGAACTAGGATCTCTTAACTTTACTCTGGATATAGTAGTTCAGTTGGAGTTTATGGGCTAAATTTCGGTTCGACACCAATTTATTTAATAATTTAAAACAGTACACTTTACAATGGTGGACTTAAAGTTATAAATTGATTTGTTTTGAAGCCTTATCAGCTAGCCGACCAGAAATGCGTTTGAATTTTGTCTCTTACATACCCGCTTAACTCTTAATTATCCGATAAACACTCGTCTGCCGAATATTTCATTTATTCCCGGTCGTACCCACTGGTTCGTGAGAAAAGCGAGCAGCTGTAGCAGATTTGCCATTTAATTTGTAAAACCGAATTATACGATTCGCTAATATTTATAGTTCTTGTCGCTTTGTGTAACAAATAAAACAGCAATAACTGAAATATCTACTGATTGTTTGATGTTTATTGTCACTGTTTTAATTATACTATTGGACCCGGCGCGACTTCGTTGGCGTACACCCATATTTTTTTATGCTCATAAACCTTTCTCTTGAATCACTCTATCTATTGTTGAAAACAGCATCATCAGCATAAATCCCTAGCCTAGTGTAAAAGATCTAAGCGTACATTTATATATGCATAGATCCATAAGGACACGGCGGGAAGCGAGTTTGTTTTATGTAAAGCATAGATATGGCCAGTTTCAGGTAAGAATATGTTGTCTATTTACTTGGACGAACATTCGAATCATTCGTGCGGATCGCACGAACGTACCTACAAGCATCCAGAGTGCGAAATCCCCACCTGTGCTGCCATCTACCAAAGCTTCATGAAATTTATACGTATACAGGAGAATCCTGATACGTAATACAAGTGGGTAGTACCATAGGTAGTAACTAATGGAAAGGTGGCGCTACTTTTTATTTAGGTATTTCAAGTGTACTATTTCATAAATAGCCATAACAGTCAACTTTTGAACTTGAGATAGATAGATATTGCTATAATTTCCAGACCTGGCGGGTTGGTTGAGGTTCGCAGTGTTGAAAAAAATACTCAATGGAAAAAGTTGCTGCCCACTCTACACCAAGATGTTGTAGGTACTTGGGGCTAGTGTTATAATCTACACAGCCGGACACCCTTAAGGATTATCGATACTTTATTGAACAACAATTGTACATTTGTAATTGATTTATCGGTAGGTAAATGATTCTATTTTATGCATAGTAAGTACGATAACTACGATCTTGTTACCATCAGGCTGGCAGGCCTTCCTTGTCTCGTCATCATCATCATTCTATCCCCGTTATGCTACTGCGCGACGCTTAAGCTCCGGGGTCCGCTTTTTTACTTTTCCTAGTTTACTTCGCTTGGACTTCCACATTATTGGTGGTGAGTTTGTTAAAAGCCAAAACACCAATGGCAAGTGAGCTTGTTTGATACAAAAAGTAGTTACTCATATTTACAAAAGGTCAAAATAAAACGAGCGTATTTCGTAAATTTTGCATTTTATGTGATAAAGTAATAGTCTGTGTAGGTATTTCAAACAATTTCAATTAGAGGCGTACATGTGAATTCCATAATACACGCTAAGTTATTTCGCGAACAAAATTGTACTCACATACTTAATTCTCATTACAGTACGAATCGGTCTATATTACTTTATTATTAGGTACATGGTATGTTAGAAGGAAACAAAATACTATTATAAGCTAACTAAATAATATGGTTTCAACGTAAATAACCAGTTAAAAAACCAATCGTTACTGATATTTTTATCACTAAAATCACTCATACAGCGCTCTACTCTTTACAATCGTACTAAGGCAGTATTAATCAATAAAAGCCGCTTGCACCAATTTCTGAACCATGTTTAAGAATGACGATTTAAGGTTTTTGTCTAAGTATCAACTTAAATGCGTTTAAGGATTTGGTGCAAGCCGGGCTAAGTAGATATCTTTATCTTGAATAACGCGACAAACTCCTAGCTGACAATTACCTTCTCTAACTAACAATGCTTACAGATGTGCAATACGTTCAATAAACACTGATAAAATGAATACAAACGCAAAAGTAAATATAGTGAAGTAATACGTGTTTGTATAAGTTTCGCATTGCAAGGTTGGAACTAAAATTGAAATCAAGATTTTTATAAATTTCGTCGCGGATTCTGTCGCGCTTCACGCTGCGTATTTTGTTTGCTATAGTTATATAAGTGTGGCTACAAGGCCACTTTTACTGATACAGTTTATTTACACGAATATATCATAACTTTAGTCGTGGATAGTAAGTACAATCTCGATAATAGAGGCAGTTGTCGCGAGCGTAATGATAAATAATAAATTCGATCAAACCTAGGTATAACGCTGGGTTTCACAAGGTCTAATTCTTTGTCCGGCTAGTCGGTAATCAAATCAACGAGTCTAATACTGAATCTCGAAGTTCAAAATAGCGATTTGTGTTTTTAAAGTATATGAGTATGAAATACTTAATTGAGAATGTTCATCACTTCGATGTACGGAACTTCGAAAAATTATGTATGGAACTTCGAATTTTGCAATACACGCCACATGGCTGATCCTCGTACTTATAGATATAAACAGTCGACTAATCGCAAGCTATTAAGTGCTCATATACACGAACGGCACGTTGTCAACAGTATCTACGACTGTAAGTAGACACAGCCGCCACATAGGTCGAAAAAATGTTAAAAGTAATTGTTGATATGGACCTTTTTACTGTTAATTTGAACACAGTAAACCCAGAATTTGAGCCCTGCAAAACCCCAGCATTAGTCGTCGGTAGCCCGGGCGCGCCCCGACTGTGTCACGACTAGAATTTGCCTACAAAAGCGCAAATAAAGTACATAAAATAACCTACAATAATTCCATCGCTACTTTATTATAAGAAAATATAATTATGACACAAAGTTACCACAATAATTATATTACATTTATACACATTTCCATAATTTACAATACATTTTTACACTTCCATACATGACCTAAATTGATATTTATGTATCACAATATTCATTCATTATAAAAGGGTCTATCTTAACAACAATAACTAGACAACATGTAATAATTTAATGACTTCAACGATGACTATTCAAGTATTTATTTCTCTTTCACAATAATATAAAAATTTACTACTTAACCATCATCCACATTATAACAATCTATATTTGTTATTAATAAGCAACAATTTGTATGTCATCGCGGGGAATATTTAGGAGATATAGTCGCTACGTGAGCAGATATCATAATGTCTAACAATTGTTACCTATTATCAATATTGTAAAATCTGGTCTGTTTAAATACGAGTAGACGCTATTCTATTTCAAAAATACAAGTAGGTATTGACCAAGACTATATAAGTTAATATTTCAATCTTAAGGTAGGTACATGTCTGTCGTTAATTGAATATCAAAGTAGGAGAATTCAAAATATTGTAGTATTTAAACTATGAAATTAAAATCATAACTGAAATCAACATAAATTGTGTGCATAGCCACTAGTCTGGATGAACAATCAATTTTAGCAAATTAACTACTTACTAGCAAATCGCAAGTTTCAAATTATCAATCTCAAATTAAAAACGAAAACCCGCTACATTTTTAAAATACCTCATCACCAGTCGCCATGGACTCAAACAGGCGGTTAGTTGTTCGTTTGCCAAGATCTCTGTCTCGTATGGGAGCCGTTATAGCTCGCTGAAGTAAGTTGGTAGTTCACATAGGAGTTAAGTTTTGTTGTAAATATGATTCGTCAAACTTACGTTGCGTTCTTATACTCAAACTGTAATAAAATGACAACGCATTTGACGCTGACGCGTTCCAGCGGTATAACACGGAATAACGTAGTAGTATTTTTGTAAGCATTAAACTTTGAATCTTATCTACTCCTAGCACAAAAATCATTTTCATTGTTAATGCCACAAGAAGGAAGACCAAATAGCATTCTGCTAGAAGTTAGAATTACACAATAGTTGAATGCTATGCGTATTAAAATAAGAATCAAAATCATTTGCGCTTTGGTGCTGTTATCCATATCAAGCTCTACCTATGTCAAATCGGAAAGTATTCCTTTAGTGATCCTTTGACAAGGATGCTTACGATATCCATAGTTACAGTGATCAATAATTCGTTTCCTTGCGATAAGTATCGTCATGATATGAATATGACCTAGTCATCGGCTAACAACCCATTAAAGAAAGGACAGCGACTCGACAGCCACAAAAAACATTCCCAAAGTCATGGAAAGGAATAACCGAACTTCTAATCTCTAGATGTCGACGACTTCGTCAGCTATACGTCGAGTTGGGCCCGATACGCCGGCGCCCGATGCGGCGTGCCGTGGTGCGAATGGGGCGCGCGGCGCGGCGGCGGCGACGCGGTAGCTTGCGTGGCGTACGTCCGTGCTGGCAGCGTGGGGTGCGTGGTTTGCGCGGCGTGGGCGGCGTGTGCAGCGTGCGTGGCGTGCGCGACGCGCACAGGCGTGGCCAGTTGCTCTATGTCGGCGTGGTCGGCGCGACGGGCGGGCGGCCCGCCTCTAGCTAACCTCAGCGGCACGGGCAGAAGCTCCGGCATCACGCTGTGGTGGGTCACAAGCGCGCATAGAGATGTGAACTCCTTGGTGAAGCCCTGAAATTTGAGATGTGGTTTGAGTGTCAAGTGATCTTAGTGGTCGTGCTAAGATTACCAGTCCATGGAATGTAGACAAAGATTGACAGCCCGAATGTGGGCAGATTCACATAGCGCCATCTAGCCCCAAACTAAGCAAAGCTGGGTGCTAGATTACTGATATACTACATAAATACTTTTGACCTATGACCTGTTCCGGATTATGTAACTGATGCTCTTACGGCGTGGAAAAACAGCGTGATGATGAAACCTGCGCATTCCGTAACCATGATAAATCTGGTCTGGTTCCCCTGTAAACCTGTGAGCCACATAGGTCAGATGGCCGTCGCTCTACTGCAATTACCTGATCGATCGAGGCAGAGCCCGGGCCATCGTGCGCCGGAATGGAACCGAGATATTAAAATACTTGAGAACCAAGATAATTAAAATGACTGACCTTAATTTTATAGCCCTTAGCGGTGCGTAAAATGAGATAGTGTGCGATCCCTCGTGGCTGGAAGTCCCGCGGCACGCGCACCGACAGCGCGAAGCACGCCGGCTGCGATGTAGAACCGCGCACCAGAAATGCACCCACTGGTTGGGCGGCAAGCACTTCTAGGGCAATCTGGAAGGTAGAATATTAAGGTTTTTAGTGTTGTAGCAGATTTGTTCGGTGTTTCTCCAACTAATGGACGTGATCCAGATTCATTTTATGCGAAAGGATGGAAAGTAGACGGTAATTCTCAAAATCTGTACTCGACGTATTCTCGATTGGAGATCACGACTAAGCTAATGTAGCTTGTGCTATATTCTCATTAGCTACATGAGTGTAGTCATTTCGCAGGACTCCATAATTTACTGGATCATTATGATAAATTTTAAGACCTCCTCATGGTTCCTGTGAGTCAAGAGAATGTTTCAAACGTGTGTCTGTTTCTCAATTACACACCGACAGATGTAATAGCTCGCCTTGGGGAGTTAGTTCATGATAAAGGTAGTAAACAAGCGTAGCAAGCAAGCAGGTTCGGCACAAATTTTGCGTTGTAGTTACCGGAGCAACGTCATCAAACATAAGTAGAAGGCACTAAAAACAATGTCGTCTCCTCACTGGATATCCCGTGTTATTGGCGAAGTCTTCCGCTGAGGACCTCGAAACTGGTTGAACAGTATGGGCCTCCCGTGACGGTTATTACCTCTCTGGGTGCTGGACCAGCTCTCACCATTTGCAGCAACCAGTGGATAGGGTTAAGGGTATGTCCTCACCTCTCTAGGTATCCCGTGCTGGAACCACGGTGCCTGCCGCAGCTCTGGCTCGAGTCTCGCGTTATTGTTGCCGGAGCAGCGCGACGTGGCACCGCATGACGAGCCCGAGGAGGAGGTGCTGCGGCTGCCAGCAACGTTTGTGCAGGGCCGCGTTGGCGGCGGGCTAGCACTGGAAATGGTAGAAGAGTCGGTTATGTACTGACAATATGACTGGAACATGCCAAGAAGCATGAGGTAGGTTATAGGTGGGAAAGTGATGCTTCGGAGCTGAATACGGTGCGCGGGACGTGGGCCAGATGTCACTTTATGACATATCTCGGAAAAACACTTGATTACAAAGAAATCGGACAAAAGCTAGTCAAATGGATTTGCTTGATTCCCTGCCGCGCGCCCCCGCGTTGAGCCCCGCAACGTCACCCCTCCCGCCTACTTTACCGCACGGGCGATATTTCAGATATTTCAAGTGTAGTCGACCACTTCGTAAAGTAGACTATCTCTATATTTGTTTCTGACTGTGCAAACCTACCAGCTATTAGCATTGCTACACTTATTGAACTCTCCGTCGACGTCCTGTGGCGCGTTTCGGGGCGGCGCGGGCGGCGCAGGCAGCGCGGGCACCCGCGGCGCGCGGTTGCTGGAAGCCGTGTCCCGCGCCCTCGCAGCCGCCTCGGACGCCTCGTTGATGTAGCCCCCCGATATGCAGAGGTTCGTAGGCCTGGAATGAAGGTAAAGTTGAGGTCAGAATTTGATTACTGAGTAGAATTAATTATAGTGTTCCGACTAAGACGATACATGGGAAATAGGTGCCTAAACCTGCCGGTAACAGGAAACAGGTCTCACGAGAGACCTAAGGAGCGATGAATTAATAATGGTGACAATAAGTCAAATGCAAGTGCCAATGGCTTACGACTCAAGACTAGGTAGGAAACCACACCCTGGGAGAACCGCGATTGATCTTTCTTGTCTTTAATCTCTGGACCTCGACCACGATCATATCTAACGATGTATCATAGCGGCAGACAGTTTCTGGACCAGTCATAAACTGACTATCTTTCAAACGTTTCCTCGCCTCCTGGACCTTGATCTTAAGAAATTTGAAAACCATAACCATGTGACTTGAGGCACTATCAATGATATTTTGTGCTAAGCAAAGGGTACCGTCATAGTCAATCACTACGGGCCACTCCTTAGCCACAATATCCATATAGAAGTATTGAAACGGGTGAAAGAGTCGGTAGCGCGTGGGTGATGCCCCTGGTATTGCATACGTCCTGCCTGCGGTGACTGCTCACCATCAGGCAGGCTGTAAGCGTGTTTGCCACCTTAGTGGCATAAACAAAATCTTAGCAGACGAGCACTGTAAGAACGCATAGTAAAGCTCCTCGAGTGTTTAGTGTGTTGGTGTGTTATTACATGGCGAAAAAGACCAGTCATTATCGGTTTCCCGCTTCAATCAGATCCCGTTTTCGATCTCTATCCTCGCTGTTTCGCTTGAGCTGGAGCATCCTCGCATCAAGGGCTATTGGCTCTTGTGTTCGTCTCCCTATCCATCACTCTTGATGTTTGCCAATAGTTATGGCAACTTCCAGCTCCAATACAGCATCTCTGAATACTTTAACCCGCATATTCGTTTACAAAATGAAAACAAGCCTTACGTAGTAGGCGTATCAGCGACCAGCGGCGTCGAGTCGTCATCGGAGGGGTGCAGTAGGGCTCCGCTGAAGCCTAGAGCCAGCCTCCTCATAAGCGGAGCACCACCGCCCCCGCAGCCCCCACCCCCTCCACCGCCAAGTCTCCTGTAGCTGCTTAGCTCGGTGGGGGAGGCTGACTCCTCTGAGCTGGTAGGGCTGGTGCTGGCTGGCCCGGTCGTGGTCAAAATATTGCATTTCGCTGGTGAGCTGTGGAGATAAAGGCATTTTCGTAAGTCACAGTATTATATGGTACTACAAGATTAGGATTTTCTTGTGATTATAAGCTTTGTGGTAAAGGGATAGACTGCTCTCCCAATGGAGAGTGGTAACTGTCGCCCACTTTCTATTCATACTATTAAGCTTATGTAACCAAAATCCAGGTCGCAGATGCGTTTTCACTAAGCTTTAATGTGTAATGTCTCTTTGTACTACTAACTACCTACACGGAGTCCTCAGGCTTGTCGTTTGAGTCTCTACTGCACAACTGCTCAACTCAATAAATAATCCAGTTGAGTAGTGGGGAAGAATGAACAGAGAGAGCATGGCCTGGGTGGTGATCAAGCTGTTTCAAACAAATAAAAATAAATAAATAAAATAAATATTTGTGGACAAATTCACACAGCGCCATCTAGCCCCAAACTAAGCAAAGCTTGTACTATGGGTGCTAGATAACTGATAAACTACTTAAATACATTTTAAATACATACTTATTATACATAGAACACCCAGCCCCGTAACAGAAATTTAAAATTCATCATTTCAATTTCTGCCCGGCCGGGCATCGAACCCGGGACCTCTTGCGTTGCAGATGTTGACCATTGAGCCACTCACTATCTTGGATATCAGCCAAAGAAGGATATAACATTAATCCATAGGTCATTTGACTATGGAAATAACTGAAGTACACAGTTCTCGATGTTTCTAAATTCGTATTATTTGTTTAATTGTGAATATTTCGTAGCCTAATTTTATGCTCATCATCAAAATTATTTTAAGTTCTGTAAATCTTAAATATCATCAGCAAATTATACTATTTCGCACTGCTTATTTACACAAATGTTGAAACGCTGTCTCAACTTAGGAGCCTGTGTGTATGTGTGTGACTGTGTGTATATGTATATGTAATAGAAAGTTATAGTAACGGGTGTAGCATACTCACAGGCCGTGGGGGTAGTGGTGCGCGAGCCCCGGCAGCGAGTCCGGCGCGCGCACCATCCCGCGCTCGCCCGCGCCTACCTCCTTGCTCTGCGAACGTGAAAAATGGGATTGTTGACTATAATATATTCGTACGAAGCAGGCCTAATATTAAGTACACAAAGCTCATCTGTTCATGAAGGACTTTCTATACAGTGGTTAGGAATTTCAAAACTGCGACCTCGGACAAGATCTCTTTCTTATAGAACTCAGTTACATCTTATGAAAAACATACAATAGAAGACACTGCTGTCCATTTTCAGGTCTATGAAGGTTCTAGCTGATCTGTCTCTAAAGAATTTAGTCGTCTAAGGGTGCATATTCAATTACTATTTACATATTTTACACAGCATTTTTTTTGTTCATCGCTAGGAGAATATTGTCAACGTAGAGGTAACTACATCTACGCCTATTACTTGACTACAATACATTGTGATGAGGCGAAAACTAAATTTCAAATGGTGGGCACAACATCCGAAAAATTATTCTTATTCCATGACTTAATTTCTGTATCGGCCTGGAATCAAATATGATTTAGGCTACTCGTTAGGTAATTCGTTGAAGTTGAAAGCGATACGACCTGGAGAGTCCCTAAACATAGCGAGAAAGTGAACAATACTAGGAACTAATGGTTGGCTGCGTGGTATATTGTGGCCAACAGGTATGCGACGGGACGTGGGAATACGGGAGACCGCGAGTGCAATGGAAAGGTCAGGGGGAATCGACCCCGCGCGACGCCGCGTGCTACAGCTAGCTAAGAAGCTGTTTATGGGTCGTAAAAGAAATAATAGTATGTGTGAATTCGAAGTTAAAATGCAGGAGAACAAAGCGAATCACGGAAGTACGGCGCTACTAATAAAGTATAATAATAATCGGAATGGATTCACGCAGCGTCAAGGTTGCGGATTCCTAAAATTGGACACCTCTTCGTTGTACTAGAGGCATACATATAGGAGGTGACCTTATCATCAAAAGCCAACCTCTTCGAGACAACTCACACGATGATATAATAACTGAAATGATTAAATTAACAGAAGAGAATATAAAGTAAAAATAATGTCACATTATTATTATTATAATTTTAGCCATTTTTGTCCCTCTGCAGGGCAAACGGCTCCCTATGCATCTAATATCACATTGGAACACAAAAAATAGGCGATGTAGGAGACAGTGGCAAACAATCATTGTTTGCCTCTGTTTCTCAGAGAACTTCTCACTGTTCCGTGGGAACAAACGAGAAGCCCTAGTCCTTAACTCGCATATAGGTGGGTTCAAAGAACGACTCGTATATGACCTGCCCATTGGCACATTCATTTTGCGATTCTTGTAGCTTTGTCTCCATGAGACTATAGTCAAATGTCTGTAGTTCTTGGTTTGCCGTATATAAAATAAATAAAAATAATATATAAACATCATTATCCTTAAGAAAATTCATCATAAATTATTATCCTTTCCATTAGCTAACTCAAATGTAAACAAGGCTCAAGGTCAAACGCTTCAGAGAAATTTCATTAAACAACGCGAATCCAAATGGATACGATACTATTTGGCTGAGAGTAGAAAACTGGCATCCGTTTGGCAACCACAATATTTAAACAACGTTTTATCTCTGTAACTCTATTGACACAAATCGTTTGAAGGATATTGCTCATTTTATTGCTCAAATAAGTGCCTCTTATTTCAATCATTCATTCGTTTATGTGCGTAGCATTCAAATAGCAGTACAGCTAGCGTTAATCGCAAACAAATAGACCTTGTAATAAGTATGAGTACTTTTCGAGTAGATCGTCCAATATTCAGTTCCAAGTGCCAATAAATCAGTCGAATGCGCGCTGTGTGTGCGGCCGTATTACTTTACGAGGTATATTTTAAAAGCGGTAGAGGTATATTTATTATTATTTTATATTTTTGAAGCGATGTTACCTAAACGTCTACATTCTGAAATTTTCATAGTAATGTCATAGATGCAGACAGGCACCTAAAAATTAAAAGGGCGTTTTTAAATTTGGACGTTTAATCTCCATCCACCTGCCCGTATGCCACTACCGTACATTTAAACAGAAGTAGAGCCACGTTATTGATAAGTATTATCCACAGAAATCTAAATAAATTGACTCATTTAGTCCAGTCCAGTCTTTGCCACCGGCCAAGTAAGTTTGTGACACTGTAAGTACTTCTAATAAGAATATAAACATTTATTGCCACAAGCCACCTTGACACGACACAAATAAACAAAGTTAAAAATAATAGAAAAAAATGATATTGATACAGACCGTATAGTAAACTAAACGTGATCTCTCAAACCCAAATGACATTGTCTTGTCTAATACAGGACTTGTCTCTCCGAAAGGGTCCACCGGTCCACGTGTCATACATTATGTAAAATAGTGATAGTTTATCCGAATACAAAACACCTTTAAGACTATCCCACGTAGATAGAGAAAAATAAATAAATATGCTTGAACAATTCACAAAGTGCCATCTAGCCCCAAAGTAAACAAGGCTTGTGTTATGAGTACCGGAAAACTGATAAACTACTTATATTTTTTTAAATACATACTTATACATATAATACCCGGACCCGTAACATAAATTAAAATACATCGTTTCAATTTCAATCTCTGCATGATAGACATGACATCTTTACCGACTGAACCACTCAGGTCTTTAGGGTCTTCTCTCAAGCACAACAATTGCAACACAACCACAACCGCACTACGACAACACGTGGGCGGACACTAATTCATATCTAAACTAGCGGGCCAGGCGCGACTTCGTTCGCGTGGCGTGCTACCCCTACCCTACCCTACACCTACCCTTCCTTTCTTACTATAAAACCTTGCTCTTGAATCACTCTACCTATGGACGAAAACCGCAATAAAATTCGTTACGTAGTTTAAAAGATCTAAGCGTACAAATATGCATATTAGGGTCAGACGGCGGGAAGCGACTTTGTTGTATACTGTGAATAGGTTGAATAGTTAATTCACACAGACTAAATTCTTTGGTAGATACCAACCACATCGCAACCACATTGCACCACACCAGACACGACATAATATTTCATAGTTTCCACAGAACAACAGCTTGACCACTTCGTCGTTGCGATGTGGTGTGGTTGCGACACCTACATGTGGGAAAGCCCTTAGGGTTAGATGAGTAGTTAGCGTGGCACTAACTTTGCCAGTAGCTGTGGCTAGGGACCGCATTTTCCGCACACATTAGTCTAAATGTTAGCCGAATTAGCACCTAATTGCGGCAGTTTATTCATGTCCGCAGTGGCCGTATATGCCGCCTTCTCTAACGACTTTCGTGTATTGGGATTTCACACGGAAAGACTGTTTGCTACTAGCTACTGTACCTAGGTATGCAAAGATACGGTTTTAAATAAAAATGTAATTTTATTAATAATACTTCTTACTAAAAGGTATGTGTCATAAAAGTAGCAGTCATCTTTGCGTTATCGTCCCGGTTGTGCTCTCGCGCACGAGGGCCCGGAGTCCGCCTTATCCATTATCGATAATTTGTCAGATCAGACAATCACACTGACTTCCATCTGACCTCTGTGACCCTGCTACCAGGGGAACCTGACCAGGTTGGTTTTATGGTTACGAATTTAGTCGCCTGTATGTGCAGGTTTCATCACGACGTTTTCCCTCACCGTAAGAGTATGGTTAGCATTCAACTAATGTACATAACTGAAAAAGAGTCATCGGTAAATGGCCGCAGTGAGATTCATAATAGGTATGTGTAATAAGTTATTATAATATGTCGCATCGTAATTTTTTTATTGTCCAGGTAGGTACACGAACAGATTACGTTTGAAGTAAGTAAATCTAATTGATTCATCGCAATGTTAGTTTTAAATAGAATAAAATCAACATTCCACTCAAACGAATATACAAGTAAGAGAGTTCATAAACACATGGTATAAACATTTATAACAGAAGATTAATCTGTACATTACCTTCTGTTCGGTTCGTTTGAACTTTTCACACTTTGAGCGCCAGGTATGTCTTTATTAGGAAAAAACCTACTTACGTCTTTAGGTAAAGGGCGCGTGACGAGGCTAACCAGTTAGGACCTCCAATAGACCTGAAAATAAGTTGCGATCTGCCAAACCATCTGCCAAGCGTGGAGATTAAACGCAAAACCTTCTAAGCAACAGCAGTGGACTTTTATGGGATGTGATGTGTACCTTTAGAAACAAAAAGTAAACATTTTAGAAAGTAACAACAAAATTCTTGGCACCCAACCTTGAAAGCTTTAATGGCCTATTTAGATTCTTAAGAATTATTATTAGCATTCTTTTCGCATAGGGTCGACTAAACGATTTATAAAAAAACTTTATCTCAAACTAAATTACATATTAGTACATTGTGAGCGAACGTCAAAACCTCAAGTACTCTTTATCCCTATAATATAGGAACAATCAATGTTTTTTTAAATGTTGTGTACAATTGTAATTGGGCATCAAATAGTAACGTTTTAGAGTCTACAGCTATTAGATATAAGATGATAATTTGTTGTCTGTTATTGTACCTACTTATCTAAAATAAAAATAAAAATAAAAACAGCAAAAACCTTTAGGACGCAATGCTCGACAAGCGTGAAATATTCGACCGTTCCACAAATGTGTGCGTATTGGACGCGACCGCTCGCCATCAATCATGCAACGCGAGACAAAAACAAATTTACCTTCCCAACCCCGTTCCAACCCCCGTTCCATCCGTCCTACACTTTAGATATGGAAATATCAAACAAGTTATTTTGCGCGACGCACCTAAAGGACATTCGGGGCGGCGGTAATTTTTACGTTGTTCAGAGCCCTGTTTTGTAAAAATTCTCATATTATCAGTTCAAAATGTTAGGTAAAATATAGGTAGTTGCTACGACTCTCATATTATCAGTTCAAATTATTTAACTGTTATTATAACTGACATTATAAGCTTTACTTTAATATTTTTCAAGTAAAATAGGGCCTAACTAAGGCAAGTCATTTGTAAATAGATAAACAAACACTCTAACTAATTGCTTTATCCTTATTCCATACCAGGCAATCATTGAAGAAATTGTCAAAAAATAAATTTCGTTACCCATTTCTGGTCCACAGATGTGACCTCTAAATAATTAGTCGCCTTTAACGACATCTTTAACGTAATTGAACGGGTTGATGCTATAGATACCTATACTCTACACTCTTTTTTGTTTGTAATCAAAATTTATTGGGTGCTTTTACACAAAATAGAAATATCTTTATTTTGGAAAAAAAGAACAATAGTACTTATTATATGCGAAATAAAATTTAAATTGAAAAATGCCCTTCCTCGATTGCGCCTAGGTTTCCCCGGGGCATCGTTTCGAGAACGCTGGCTGCATTGCCCCGCTGAACACCCAGACTCAACCTGCCTTTAAGTCGCCCGACACACCAACCAGTTTTATACAAAATGGTACATGACAGCTCCTGGACCAAACACGTGCTCCAGCTGTGCCAAACCGACGGTACATCGACAGTCCCGACGGTCCCCTGCAGTCCCGCATGTGACGTCGTGACGTCACTGCGCATTGCAGGTCCCAGCCGCGATTAGCCACCGCCGCCGCACGCGCCACATCAAATATTCACACGGCCTCCTCGCGGCGGCAATAAAACCACATAAAACCCTTGGAAGCGGGCGGCTCCTTTGACAATGCTCGGGCTCCAACAGCGCTGTGGGACGGTAATCGAAATGTCATAATATAATATACTAGCTATTGAGAGGCATAACTTTTATATACATGTGATAAACGAACAGACAGCCTGATAGGAAGAACTGTCGCCTCACAGAAAGAGACAATGTATTAATCATATCTGCTGAAGAACCGACAACCGCTGGAGTAAACGAGTTCGTGAGAACGCAACTCGGCGAGAGTGGTGTACGCCCTACGAGTCCAGGGCGGGAGCCAGAATTACCCTTGACCGATACAATTGTACATAGTAGTCATGGTTCGCCGGTCATCGGAAGATCGAAACCAGCTAGAGTGACGATTTTCGTAATGCTGCTGGTGTATACTAGATGCGACAAGTCAAGGACAGGGTGCATTGGCGCTCATTTCGGAGGCTTATGACCAGCAGTGCAGCATTAATAAAGACAGGTGATGATGACGAACTGTCGGCTAATATAAGGCACATGATTGTTATCCTCATATTATGTTGAACCTCCTCCATATTAGTGGAGGGCTTTACCACAAACATTGCGTCAGGACGGTTGTAAAATTATAAAGTCAAAAATGTTTACAACATGACTCCGAGTGACACCTCGTCTGGGGATGATGTTGCTTTGTCAACCATCATAGAGATTGGTCTTGGAGTTGGGTTGGAGATAATAGCGATGGAAATACTAAACAGACAAGCTTCAATACGCCAGGGCAAGTGGCTTTTAAAATTGGTATATACAAGTTTTTCCAGATAGAATTCGTTCGCTGTGTCATCAATGTATCTTCCTGTCTTGTGCTCATAAAAAAGGGCGAAGGTTATTTTCATTGAGAAACCTTCACTGGCGTGCGTTCAACGTGCGTTTAGGAATGAATACGAACAGTCGTATTTATAAAGATTGAACATTAACATAAATCATCATGGGCACGCATGGCTTGCACACGCAAAACGCACCTGTGCCTAATATTTTTGTACCTAATTGTGTTATAATTAGATACTTTAGACTTGTCTCATATTCTGTTTATATTTTTCATGTTCAATATCTATGAAGAAATAATTGTGCTGCATTATTGGAACTGAGTCTCTATGGAGATTTTTCTATAATCTCTTGTCTTTGACGAAATCGTGTCTAATTACATGCAAAGGGAAGATTAAGTAGGTAGATTCTGTCAAATTAAATGCTTAAAACTTTCGTGTATAACTACATTCGTGTGCCTAAACTTACACAAAAATTCTTAGGTTTACTGCCTACAATTGTCGGCTTATCGCTCCACGATTTCGACCATGGTCTACATTACATGACGTTTGAAGGACGAGCAAGATTTACACGTCGTGAAATCCTTGTGGAACTAGCGCGGAGCGTGTCACGATGTCGTGTCAAAGGGCAGTAAGGGCTGCCGGGGGCGGGGGTGCGGGGGAAAGTCGAAAAGAACTATTCAGCTCTAGCGATAAACGCGCCGCTTTGGAAACGACGTCATATTCGCGACGAGGCTGTTGGCTCGGGGCACAGACGCGAGCGGGCGACGCAAGAGTATTTCTCAAGTGGAATATCTATTGGTGCGCTTTGGGGTGAAAATCAACTCGAATGTCGTGTATTGTTTTGCCGTGATGAAAATATGCCGTCACGCTGTTATCTTACGGCATTCTATACGTCATGTAACTGACATCACATCTGGGGGCATATGCCCAGGAGCAAACCAAAACCTCTAGATTGAAAGCAGTTACCGATTACTGTAGTATTGTAGTAGCACGTTGCCGACCCCGTAGTACCTATGCACCTTTCCAAAACTTTATTGCAGAGCTCTATGGGTGTGCAATTGATACTGCTTAAGGAGCATCATCCAAGTGGATATTTGCGTCGCCGAAGCAGTAACGTAGATCTATTGACTACAAGTCAGATTTGGTGATCAGTGGATCTGAAAGAAACTTCTCCCTACAAATGAGATCAACCGGCCACCGTACGAACAAGCGCCGATGACGTGCGCCGCGGCGGCGAACCGCTGCGGCTGACGGGCGCCGATAAGGCCCGATCGGACCCGTGTCCGCCCAATAACACTCGGATTCGCTCAATAGTCCACGATATATTCCCAGTACAGAGCCTGAGGGAAATAGCTCCCTCGGGAGCGAGGGAGCTCCTATTATGATGTAGGGGCAATTTTTCCCCGGAGCGCTGCCCTACAAATGTACATTACGCAAGAGCTATCGTTTTTGCCTGCCGGCGTGCTCAGCGCGGTAATTTCCGCTCGAATAAAGTCCGGAATTTCCCCTTCCTTCGTCTGGCTACTCGGACGAATTACCGACGATAACGAACGGTAATCCTCCGCTAATACTAGCTACTAGCTTCATCGGTAGACACAGTAGCTATTAGGAAAAGCCAGTCATGTACCTATCATAATTGAATTATAGACGGTAATTGTTGGAAAGGAATTATAGTGTTTAGACATGGAGGGTGCGTGCGAGCAGTTAATTCAGACAAAAACGTTCTGGCGCGCCGACCGTCCCTGATAACAGCAGGGCTGACTGCCTGGGCGCACGCGACGATATCTGCCTCCATCTATATTTATACAGGCACCGTCTGATATTTACTGGTGGATCGTGTAGCGACCGCGCACTTGTGGCGTTTAGCTGTTTAGCAACAGTTTTAAGATGTGTCATCTATTTTTGCGCAAGAAGACGTACACGCACGTCTCTTGCTAAGGCTTTACAAATTTGTGGTCCAGAAAAGAAGAATTTGTTAGAAGTTGTGGTTGATTGGGATGGTTTTAAACTTTTGCACACACATTTTGTTCTTCTCCATTTTGTTTTCGTAATAATTTGCAGTATGCCGTTAAAGACGCAGTTTGAAGACGATGTCACCTACTTAACTCGGCCGCTTCCCCATCGACATCTAACCGGTCCTTTCCTAAGCTTATCTGCGAATGCCTTTCAATAGTATCACTGTTACTAATATTAAAGCCATAGGCTGAGGTGACTGCTTACCTTCAGGCGGGCCGTAAGCTTGTTTGCCACTTTAGTAGTAAAAAAAAGTAAAAGTGCAACCGATATGTTGCCTTTGGTGTTGTGAATTCATTTTACTTTAACTCCCAACCCAATAACGCCACACACATACACAAATAAACATAATCTTGTGAAACTTATACCTACGCAACCCCTGCGTTAAAAATACCTAAATTAGAGCAAGTGACTTGACATTTCGCGCGCGAGATGCCTTCGCTGCGAGTCACGACGAGTTAGGTCACGACCCGTAATTAAATTCCGCGACATATTTCAACCAATCCCAGCCCCCAGCCTCCGACTGTTATTCTAGCGGTGAATTGTTGCCAAACTTCCGGACGCTTCATTACCTTGAGTAGGACAAAGCGCAAGGTCCCCGATTTGAATCAAGTCTTGTAACTGTGCCAGTGCGGCCTGAGAGGCGGAGAGTAGAACAGAGACACGGGTTGGGTAAGCATCGAAGTAAGGCTTTTGCTTTTAAACAAATCGTCTAGTCGTATTGTAACAAAAATTACTAAATATAACTGTGATATCAGTCTGTAATTGCAGTCTAAAGTAAGGTATGATTGTCAATTACAAAATGAAACACTCGACATACTGCTAGACTAGATCCATCAGGCACAATCCAGTAAGATTTACCGATATATGAAGCGACATATAACAATGCAAAGTTTTATGAAGATTGATATATCTAGATGTTTGTTATAAAACAAATGAACTGTATGTCCAGTGTTGTAGTTGTGGCTTATACCATAGACTAAATAACAACAGAACTAGGCGACATTCAGTATATCGCCACGTCATTTAGCTTCTGTGTAGGTACATCACTGGCCACCCCATTTAGTGATATTACTAGATTATTATTTCACAAAATGCATCGACACATACGACATATTAAACTGAACAAGTTCGGACAGAACACATTTTATAATACGGAGTTCCGTAGTAGTTACTAGGTCAGAACTCAGAAATCTAGCGCGTAAGATGTCATAGAAGTATGCTGTGGCTATCTCGCACAGCGTTTTCGTTGATTCGAAACGGATGCAGTTCTATTTTTTAACGATTTGTCTTGAGTTCCAATCAAGGTTTCCAATTTTGATTTTCGACATGAAAAATGTATTATTTTATTGCGTGATGCTGATTTTCCTTATTTCCTTAATTAAAAAACATTTATTTTTGATGGCGAAAAGAAAAACTGAAAATAGTTCGATTTAAGGCGAGCGTATCAACAATAAGGCCCCTATTTTTGAAACAGCTTTTCTAATGCTTGTCTTTTCTATCTCTAGCAACTTACCACGAGTGTGAAAGAGATAGGTAGCACACGCGAGCGCTCACATGGATTTGAGCAGTTTCAAAAATAAGGCCCCAGGCTCGGCTCGCGCGGGCCGATTGGAGCCATCCCCTCGACTCGAGCTGCTCTCCGCGTGAAAGCATTCCACTCACGCGCATTGTGCAAATCGCAGCACTCAGCACTCGTCTTGCAGCGCTCGGGCGAGTGAAAGAAAACCCTGGCGGCATATTTCAGTTTTTTTGTATTGTGATACATATTTAGATGATTGTCGTAGAATATTGGATAAATTGTATATTTTTGACGATCAAAGGAGGTCCAATCTAAGATAGGTAATTAGTTTCAAAGTATCTGGTAAAATTGTTTTGTCTGCTACAGCACAGCGGGTCGATGACACACACCATTAACAAAATATCACAGCACAAGTAAAAAGATATAGCACAAAACCAGCTTTGTTTCAATTAAAAAATGTAAGTAATAACATAACAACCCACGTAATTAGCGGTCACAAACCTCCACGGCACGAAACAAAGAGAGGTAGCAGTGTAGTTCGGTTATTAACAAAACAGTGGTAAATTTTTTTGAGTTGCGAGCGTCGTTCGCCATAATTAAATCTGAATGTCGGGCCAGTATACGTTACGGGCGCCCGGCACGCGGCTTCCCCCCTCCCCCCTCCTTTCCCCTGGAATTCACTTTCAGATGGCATTCCCATTAAGCGACTGTTAAAATTATAACGAATGTTACCTGCTTTCGGAATTAAACGGGCTTTTTGTTGCGACACAAATAAACGAAATGAATTATCCGCTTCTGATGTTTCGTTCCCTTTGTTCTTAGCGAGCGAAACGTAAATATTAAACTTAGTTCTGTTTTACGATTTGGTGACTAGGTCGGTGGAATTTCAATACATAAATATACATATTTCAAACATATTTCATTTCATAAAGTTGGTGATTTCATCTGTACCTAGGTTTTTTAAATTTTTGGCTCGTTTACACAAATGGCCAGACTGATTCAATAGAAAGACATTAAGTAGGCCCTGTCGTTGCGTTTCCGCCACCGGGTTACAAGAAGTTGGCAGACGTTCCACCCTTATGTCGTAAATACACCAGCGTACACCGCTTTGTCTCGACCTTTTTAATGCGTGTGACTAAGGGATAGAACGCCTCTTACCAATGTGTTCTCCGAACAATACAATCAAGACTACTTCAAATGCTAGTATTAGCTTATTGTAAGAGCAAGAGTGTTCGCTGTTTCTATTCTATAGTTAGTTGGCTACATCGTCCTTTGCCATTATTTAAGATGGCGGTCAAATATTCATAGTAAAAAAAAAGTTAAAATTTATTCCTGTCCAATGCTGGAGCAGTTCGACCGAATGAGTTGGGGTTATTGAAGGCATCCTAAATATAAGGAATTGTACGAATTTAAGGCATTACTCAAAGTTTGAGAGCCCAACCAACCGGCGCTTCTGGGAAACGAGCAAATAACGTTAACTTTTATTATTATAGAGTTGAAAACCTTTAGCAGCCTTAAGTTCGCAAATACGTTAAACAGTACAATGAAAAAGGATTTCTAAATACAAAGCGTAATATTAGCTATAGTTATAATTTATTTTTCTTTGCCTTAATATTAGCTTATTTATTTTTCTTTGCCTTTATTGCACATTTTTGCTTTTATTATACACTAGCTTTTGCCCGCGACTTCATCCGTGTCAAAATAGCTTTAGGGCAGTTTATCTTTTTCCCCATAGACCATTTTAAATTACCTCACTTCGGGTACTTCGTCTACGTAACCACGACCACTCTGACAAGAGTGTCTGACTAAGAAGAGAATGTATGAAAGCGAGTACTACGGAGAGATCAAGCTATATCTCTGGTTCTACCCAACCGAATTAGATGAAACATGGCCTAGATTTGAAGTTGGACCCCAAACTACCAAACTGTGAAAACCCTATTAAAATTCATTCGGCGCCATTATCATATTTCTTGTAGTTTAGCTGGTCTATTATTTTTCTACATCAGGTGTTCCAGTTCCCAAAATCAATTATACCCTATGTGTTGCCCAGGCCTAAAAGCCACACAACAAAAAAAGTTTCATATACATATTCTGTCTAGTAGTTCCGGAAATTAGCGTGTACAAATTAACAAACAGTAAGACAAAATTTTAAAAAATACTTATTATATTACTATTTCTTCATCGTCATAAATTATTTTTTGTAAATATATGAAATGTACAAATACACTTTTTTTACTGTTTCATTATATGTAAAGATATAGAAATCGATTTTATTGCTATAAAAATTGCTCACTTAAACTTTTAAATATAATAAGCTAATACTCGCACTAATGCATTTTATCAGTTAGTTATCTCCAATAATTGTAAGATATTTGGCAAGAACTTAATCTGCTAAAATAATTTAGAATATAGTTTCAAAAATTTTAAACAATGATAACAGTTAGGTATGTCGATTATTTACAGTCTAGCTTTCCATTAAAAATGCACGGAAACTAGATCTACGATGCTCCATACAATACTTAAAACAAACCCAAAATTGCTTCAAACTCACAACAACTTTCTGTTTGGGTGAAGGGTTAGGAAAAAGTGTTAACTCATCAATTATGTCCAATTCAGTGAAAACAAATAGCTCCAGTAATACATCATCCGATATTAAATTACATGTTATTTTATAAATTACGCTGTTATGATAGGATAATGAACAGCAGTTAGCGACCCAAAATATGGGGCCCGCGCGCGGTCAATCATACTGGGTTGAGGAGATATAGTGGGTTGAGATTGGTTAAGAAAATAATGATGCATGTTCCAACTTTTCAATTCAAAAAATCACGAACTTATTTAAAATTTTGACTTACAGAACTGTAGGTATACCGATTACTGTGAATGTGATCGTTAGAAAGGATTCATTATTAACAGGCCACAACATGCCACTGTTGGACTTGAGCCTCATCCACAGTAGACGGTATTGCCGTAACCTTGAAATCAAAAATAACAATATAAATAAATATGCTTGGACAATTCACACAGCACCATCTAGCCATAAGCAAAGGTTATAAGTGCCAGAAAACTGATAAACGAACTTATTTAGAATATATTTTTTTAAATACATACTTATTAACCCAGACCCGTAATAGATATTAAAATTCATCATTTAAATTTCTGCCCGACCGGGAATCTAACTCAGGACCAATTCTACCACTCAGAGGTCGTCATATCAAGGTCAGGTCGTATATCAACAGCAATATCACATCAACAGCCCAATTAACGCTCTGTTTTGACTTGAAAGTAGAATAAACAAACATAACGTAGGCACAGCAGAACAAACTAAACTTACTATCAATACAAGTCCGTTACGCTCGACATCTAGCTAAAGGTAAGTTACGATGATATTCTAGGCAGATAACTTTAGTGGTTGGTAATAAGGGGCTATAAATAAAATAACGGTCCTACAGTCATACTTAAGTAGGCAGGCGCCACTTACCTACTGTTATCAGATAACATGTAATGCACCACTTTAAATGAATGAATGAATGAATCATAGCTGTATGAGAAGCTTTACTGTTGTACTATCACATGTAAGCGTGCGCATCACCCGTGATTAGGTCTGACGCGGTTTGTATGACCGAGAGATTGGTAGGACCCTGGGGTGAGGTGTCGTACTATCACAGCAATTATTGTAGCAAAATACTTTGGGTTCCATACCCAGTAAATGGACAGAAGCATTTTCTGTTTAGCATTTTCAACCGTTTGCCAAGCATGCGGAATACAATAAAACCCTCCACTGATGTAGAGGGGTCTCGATTTGAGTCTAGCGGAGGACTTACCCACCAAATTAATTCGGTAGTCGCTTCAAATTCTTACGACTTTACCGCAACCGTTATTGAAATTTAAAGGCAACACATTATGGTTTTGTGCTGAATTGCAACGTAAGTAGCCTAAGGCCCTACATATAAGGTTGTAACAAACCCCTAGATCCATATATTTCCAAATTATAAAACAAACATTTTTTCGGATATGTGACTATAATTAAAAACACATACAACTCATAACCATTTTAAATACATGTAACCGAATATGTCACGGCACACCACAGCACTGTAATATTATTTCTAGCGTATTTATTACTTTCCAATGTCAGGGCTGCCATAAATCATCGCCAGTAACACGTCGCGTGCTTGGCACCCCTAATTGAAAGCAGTGGCGATTCCATATTAACGAGTTTAGCTTTTATTGGCTCCCTCGTTAGAGCTACACTCAGCATACCATAATACCTTAGTGAATAATGTTGTACGCATTCCGAGTTTTATGGTATATGCTATAACAAATTTTTTGTTGGTTTCAGGGAAGAAATATAATTATGCTAGTCTATCAATTTTCACAGGTATGATAATCTAAACCCTAAACTATTATAATATTTCTATGTTTTAGATTCATAATCACCGTTGGTAACGTTGGCATATTCATATTGGTCACAAGTTCATTCATAACTTGACAGAAACATCATCCTTGCCACAGCCCATAACAGTCCACTGCACTCTTCCACGAAAGGGGAAATAATCTCCATGCCTGGTAGGCGGCTTGGAGATCGCAGTGTTGTAAATATAACAGTACAAAACGCTGCTGGCTATTTTCCAGCCTACGGAGACTCTAGATCTATTGCCTCGAAAACATGAGTCGCCTTGACTGACACCCACGAGTGTAAGAGTTTTGGCTAATTCTACTCTGCCAGACACCACACAGCCGCAGGACAGAATATTCTTTAAAAAATTAATATTTTACATTAACTAAACTAGTCATTAAATTACTTTTACGCCAAAAATAAAAACGGAGGCACACATGGTTTTAGTATCGTATAACTCAGTATTCTCCCGGCGCGCAGTTCAAAGTGCTCCGTAATAACGTAAAGTGTGGAAAAGTGGGCGCTTGCTTACCTGCTACCGGAAGGCGCGTCCGCCGCGAAACTTTAAACCAGACGGAAATATCGCTTTTACTACCATTTTTATTTTACATTCCTACAATTTTATGGACTCGTCCCGACGATATGTGGCTACGATTGTGGCTCACTTTGCTCTAAGTTCTTTTTTGTTGTAGATTGTTATGTTGTTCTTCTAAAAACAGTATAAAACAGAATCGCTTCCTGTGTATATATGTTCGCTTAGATCTTTTAAAAAACGCAACGAATTTTAATGCGGTTTTCAACACTCGATAGAATGACTCATGAGCTAGGTTTATAAGTAAGAAAAATAATTTTAGGTAGGGTTAAAGTAGGTGTAAGCGAACGAAGTCGCGCCGTGTCCACTAATTTAATATAAAAGAAAAACATAACAACTTACCTTGGTGTTAAATGGTTGTGACAATCTTCCTACTGTTACAGTTGGTACAGTATACTTGAAAATTTTAGTTTTGGGAAACTTCGCAATAAAGACCTGCACTGTGTCGGAAACCGCAAGCAGACAGCGGATTGGCGTGTTGTTTCTAATTCGTTTCTGATGTAGTACGCGCTGTGCGCGATACCCTGAACTACCATCAGTAATGGATTAGTTAACTCCAAATTTACTTCACTCCCTCTGTGGATGCTCACGTCAACTACTTTTGAACTGAGTTTCTTGATCTCACGTTCGTGTATTATCTTTCTGCACCGGTATTGCAGAGCAAGTACGACATTGATGTCTTCAAGAAATGAGTTTGCACCCTTCGCAGCACCCTTGGTATTGCAAATATCCTTAGGCGACCACTTGGCACCAGGTAGCCTGCACGCCTGTTTGCCTCCATCTATTATAAATAAAAATGTTTTCTCTTCGTTCTATTATAACTAGACGTGCTCAAAAACGTCCGTAGTTTTCGTGTAGCAGTTTATAATAACGGTATCGTGATAGTGCAGAAAGTTCTTGTACTTAGTCCAGTCCCTCGATGGGCGCCACTTGATCTTATCGCTGATTATCGACTGAGTGTTTGAAATCTAACGTACTCGTTATTATAATTAAATATTTCCTTAATAAAAAAATTACTCAGTTCATTAAATTCGTCCATAAGGTCCATGATTACACAACAAAGCCTTACGTAGCCCAGTCCCATGGTGGGCGCCAACGATTATATTTTACCTTCAATCATTTTGCAAAGCCATTATAGTTTAAATCGTTAAACCTTACGTATATTTTTAGGTATCAATGTAATAAATACACACAAACCGCGCAAGGGGTACATACAACAAACTACAAATGCCTATTGTTATTGTCATTTTTGGACCGACGCGACGACTTAGTACACAACCTCCAAAGTTTTCTTATATCAGTTTAATGTGGTTACTGCACTAGTGCACAATACACGCGTACTTATTCCAGTCCCTCGGTGGGCGACACTCGATCACAGCTTACCACCCCAAGCTACGGCAACCGCACGGTAATACACGTATTATTAATCTTCCATAAGGCGGTCTACCGTGCGGTTAATGTTTCATTGTGGGATGCTTCGTGCATACATACGGTGGCATAATCCGTAGTTAAGTGCATTCGCACGGTGGTGGTTCGGTATATTATTATATTCTTTGTCGAAAACTTAGGTAGGTACCTAAAGTATTGCATAGTGTATTGTAAGTAGTACAATCTTTACTTACTTTGGGGGCTAGATGGCGCTCTTGAATTTGAATTTGTCCAAACATATTTATTTATTTTATTTTATTTTATTTTGACCCAGAGCTCTTTCATTTAAGTATTTAATTATCTGTTTAATTTCTATGTCAACACACTTGATGAGATCGTTTTTTACTGTTTACTATTAATTATTGTGGGTTTACATCTTACGTTAATCCATAATTTGCTAATTGTTTTTTTTAACTTAGGCTCAATTGTTTGGATAAAACCTTTACAGCGCTCATAACATACTTTACAGCCTGACGATTGATGATGATGATTTTAATCCCTGACGAAAAAAGAGGCGTGTTATAAATTTGACGTGTGTATCCGTAGATTTGTGGCTCTGTGTATCTGTTTGTCTGTCTGTGGCATCATAGCTCCTGAACGGATGGATTCATTTTGATACGGTTTTCTCTATTTGAAAGCCAGTTTAATCGACATGGTTATTATCTTGTTTCATTAAAATAGGTTTAGTAGTTTAGAAAATATTTGAGTATATGTAAACTTGATAGTGGGTTATCTGACTTTTTCTGTCTGTTAGGTCCAGAAAAAACCTGGTGGAAACGACACAGCACGAATATGTATTGGCCCTGCCTCTGTTACTCTTCGCTTTTAGGCACTCGGTCGCGTGCTTCATGTTTTATTGCGAGACACATCTTGCATTCGTACGATGGCATATTAGCCGAACCTATATCATGTTTTGAGACGGTATTATTTACAATGTGCGTATTACAGGTAGCCATTTTTGAATTTTATATTACACCTATTAAACATTATAAGTTGACTTTCTTGAATAAAAATAAGTGCAACTTGAAACTATGTAATTTTAAAAAGTATAACTTTACACTGTAATTAATAATAAGTCGCGATTTCACACGATGAACATATGATAAATATGGATACCGTATAAAATAGGTATTGTGTAACCTAATGCATAATCGCTACTCTCACAACAATTTTTATAATTTCCGACCGACTTGTAACGTGTTACCAATCAATATTTATATTTTATTTTTATTTATGCATTTTAGTCAAAATTTTTGTATTAATGTTAAGCATTTTCATCATAATTCCTAAGTCATGTCTGAGACACCTAGACCGTCTTGATTAACCTTGTCCCAAATGAAAATAAACCACGTGACTGATAACGCAGTGATGCATAGCATAATACGATGATCGAAATTGTATACTGACAAAGTTGTAACTACCAAAGTGGGTCATGTTTCAATATCCGCGCCTGCGTCTCTCATTAATCTCCATAATAGGTACAAATTCACCTTTAACCTTTTCATTGTGGCGTTCATATTAATTGTGCGGTCAGCTATTTCACGCATGGTTACCTCAACTTTACCACTTATCCGCCTCCCATCGAATTTGATTACGCGGCCGTATAATCAAAAGAAAAAAAGAGAGAAAACCAAACGAGGTTAACCCTTCGGCCGCCCGCTGTTCAGCCGGCGACACAATCGGCCGACGCCGATTAACCGCCAAATCGCGTTACCGGCCACACGCCACGTAATGTGTTAATATTTACAGCTGATACGGGTTTGAACAGAAATAGACTCGACTTGTGGCGGTGTTACACGTGATTGGGAGATTGGTGGTGGCTTTACTTTGTTTTGCAAGTTCATGTACGTACTGAAACAGCGTTGTATATGGGCGACGATGCAACTGACGCTAAATTTGCCGAACCTATTACAAGGACCATACAAGGAAGGCATAGCCAAGTTCATGTCCGCACCATTAACATACCAAAGGTGCTGCAGTCTTTTTTTTTTTTTTTTTTGTTTTTGAAAGATAGGCTCTTCAAGGTTTTCCAGACCCAGTATCACTGCGACCATTACTGATCTATTGTGATCGCCTCTTTCTACAATTCAGTACTAATTCCTATATCTTCTATGAACTGTAATAGTTTCTTAGTACTGATTTCGTGCACCTCATCGGGTAGTAGTTGGTGTTTACCCAGATGGATGCTGCTTTAGCGCACCAGGGCCTCACATTTGCAGATCAGGTGGAGAGGCGTTTCGTCCTCCTCCTTGCAGAATCTACAGTCCTTAGTTCTGCTGATCTTCAAATTATACATGTGTTTGTTCAGCCCACAGTGGCCAGTCAGTGCCCTTGTTAGGATACGCAAGTTATTCCTTGCTGCAGTCTTGCTTCAACCTCATTACTTGCTTAAAGACATTGTTATAAGCCAATCTAAGTCTCTCAAGTGATATTTTATTATACATTATCCAGAGCTGAAACACGTATAAAACGTCTGGCAGTAAGATCTTATTAAGGTTAATTTCACGTCCGAGGAATATTTACCAAATTTTCTGATGATCATATTGCCTCTCAATATCCTCGTTTTTCAACTCTGACGTCACGACATGGCCAAGGTACTTGAAACTTTCCACTATATTAACAGGCTGCCCGTTGATGTAGATACAAGGGACATTATCTGGCCCCTTTGTCGAGTTTAATACCACCATCTCAGTCTTTTTAACATTGTATATTAAGTCATGCTCATCACCATCATCATCACCTTGGCGATACGTCCTGTTGCGCCCTCGCGCGAGGGCCCAGGGTCTGCCTATTATATTAAGTCATGCTGTGTAGCATATTTCTCACAGACTGATAATACTTGTCTCAAATCCTTGATCGAGGGGCTGAAGCAGCTCCATATCATTAGCACTATACCATATTAAAACTTTCCGAAAAAATTGATAAAATTATTTATTAAGTAGGAAATGCATAAATCAGCACTGACTGCTTCATTATGTAGGATAACCTTATCTGTCCGTTTAAATGAAATAAATTAACATAAAAACAGGTTACCCATAAAAATTAAAATAATTTACAAATTTCAAAAAGCCTTTATTATCTTCATGTTTCGTTTTGCATACTAAACCAACTGTGGCGTTACATGTTCGCGTACAAATTACTAATTTAAACCCATGTTAGAGTTCTAAATGGGGTATCTACATTTCCCGGAGAACAGTTGCAGCTTTTTTAAAGTCTAATACGCTCGTAGATCTCTTTCAAAGGCTGGCAACGGTAGGCAAACAGGCAAGCGGGCCACCTGATGGTAAGTGGTCACCGGTGCGAGGCATTAGCAACGTCAGGGACCAGGAGTATTGCAAATGTATTGCCTAAATTTTTATCACGTTGTTCTGACCACAAAAAGGCAAATGCCCCTTCACCGCCAAAGTCACGGTTCCCCAAATCTCCACCCCACTGGAAACCTTATTCACCAGCAGGAAAACAATACTATCTATCTACACTATTATGTTAATGCCGTGTCTGTGCATTGAAGCTATAGGATTCTGGGACATAACTATGAAAAAAAAGTTTACGCATGGCCTACTGGTTGACTGGTAGATAAAGCCTGATGGCTTTAAGACCGCCAATTGTATTATTTTAAGAAGAATAAAGTTAAAAAAAAAATATTGTCTGTTGTCTGTTCGCGCTAAAATGTCATAAAAACTATTTCCACGCGAATGGAGTCGCGGGCAAAAGCTACTATAAAATAGTATTGTTTGGCTGCGGTATTCCGCAAGGAGGTACTTTCCCACTCGGACAGCTCCAATTCGAACGAAAAACCTCGCTATGCCCTACCTCAATCGGGGGTTTAAAAAATACCATGCGGTGCTCACCCAGAGCGGCGCGGAGGGCTGCAGCTGCGACGCGAACGCCATGCGGATGCGCACCGCATCGCCCACCAGCGCGCGCACCGACTGCGCCTGCAAACAATCGCATTAGTATTAACAGAGGTTATTTTATGTCGTACGGTAGATAAGCAGTCTAACTGATGGAAAGTGGTCACGATTATGTAAATATGCCAAGTGATTATGGGGGGACGGCGCGTACGCAGTCCCCACTATCAAAAATTACGCATCCGAGTTATCCACATTAGGGATAATCGCAGGGGTCAACCTCAACGCAGTGCAATGTGAGATCTCGCCCTGGGGGAACCGCCTTCTTGATCACGGTGTCCCCTATGCCAGGTAAGTATGCTTTGCTGTGGTTCGCGCGACGAACGTCATTATTCGACGGCGCACATTCGATAGCGCGTTCTAACTGACGTGCAGCAACATCTAGCGGCAACGTAACGAACGTGTGCACTTGTAGATATCGTAAAAAAAATTAGAAGAAGTAACAATGAGAGTTTCAGCTGCACCTTTCACTTCGTGAGGTACACTCATTCAGTTCGCTACTTCTAAATTTTAATAACTTTTTAAATAAAATAAATATTACGCACTGAGTTACACCTCTTTGTAGCCTTTGTCGTACAATTTAAACGCGTATCAAGTTATGGTCTACTCTACGCCAAATATACATATTACAGCTATAAATACACTGCTTCTTTTTTGACTGATCTTTCTTTTGCTGCTGTCTTATCAATAACCGACACAATGCTTTGTTTGTTTACAAGATATTTTTTACGCAACTCATTCACAAAGAAGCGAAACCGGTAACAAATGTCGTCCATAACATCTGCGATTCATGCGTTTAGGTGTCATATTATGAAACAGCAGGCCCTTAGACTCGTAATTTAGTTTTGTCTAAGATGATAATAATACTTTACTAGTCGTTTTGAGCAGATCGTCGTCCCGGCTAGCCCAAGGACGTCCTACAATACATTTGCCCAATCGTGGTGTCTATTCGGGAAGACGTCCCAATGGTTATCAGTTTACTTGAATTTACAAGATGCAGGGTTCTACAAGCTCGATTGTGAGTGTGGGCTCTCTTGCATAGGGGAAGAATACACAGTTGACTGATAATTTGAAATTTACATGAGATTTGACAAACCCGATAAAGAATCAAAATTACATCTCAAGAATAATCCGTATTAGGTACGGGTATTTCTCAAGATACAACGGAACCTTAATGAACAAAATATACCTATTATGGGATACAATATTATATGTGCCTTTAAAAAAAACAACACTTTAAACTACCAGTGACCATTATAACTGTAAAGTGACCGAAACGTTGGGATAAAAAATGTTTTAAGAGCATTTGTTCCAAATGAATCATACTATACTAAACATTATGCTTAAACAATATCACAAACAAAAGATTTAAATAAGTAGAGAACAAAGCGAGAACTTCGAAATGCTATGTAAGACGCGAGCAGTAATCGAATAATTTTCAGTATATTTCCTGGAAGCGAAGTGTTTCGGTTCGCGGAGTCGTGGCTAAGCCACAACGGCTTTTCGCTTGAAACTACTCCGTCTGAAACGGTTTCCTTGTATTTCCACCATCCAGGATACGAGGCGAACCACACGCAATTAAAACTAAGAAATATCTACGTGTGTTTAATGTGGTTTCGGAAATTCTCAGCAGATTAATCTCAGGATTAAGGTGTTGGGATCGTGGCTCGTCGCAGTTTGAGGCGAAACTAATATTCTGCTCACCCCTGTGGCGTATTAAGTATGGCTCAGAATATAAATAATGTATAGCTTTGTTTGTGGATGGGTTTATATGTAAATCATTTAAATGTGATGTATGTTGTTTTCGACTACGAAAGCTTGGCATGGCGGTCAAAACAAACCGTCAAAGATTTTACGACAAAACACGATACGACCCATTTCCACATAGCAACAAAACGACACAAAATAAGCCTACACATACCTAAATAAGTCGTTGAATAAATCGCGTCCGAGGTATTGTAGACTGTTTGAAATCTCTGTGACTAATATGTTGATGGTTGGACAAAGCCATAAATACGATGGCTTAGGTGATACGGGGACCGTTACGAGCCATAAGGTGTTGTGATGGGTCGCAGTCAACTGTAAATGTAGCCATAGGAAGCATTGACACTGAGATGAGTGCACCCACACGCAATAGCGGGGGCTGGAATAAGTTATGTCTGCTACAAACCTTTGCGATGAGGACAAAACAGCTTACCTGATGTTTCAGATATACAATTCCCATATTTGGAACATTTACTACAAGACTGTTTCAATTTAAATGACTGACTGTTTAATTCAAAATCGCTCTGCAAGGAGCGAGCGATTCTTAAGGTTTCTCTAGCGGATCGAATTAGCAATGATAATTAATCCGTCTGAGAAGTAAGTCCCGATATTGGGCATAGGATTAGTGCACTGCAGTTAAAATAGACTTGTAATGTCTCTAGACGAACTGATGATCGATGGCGACTCGTGTTGGAATAGACCGCGTGGGCGTAAGACGCCCTATAGCACAAATGCGGTGGACTGATAACCTAAGATTGAAAGTTTGCGGGTAGTAGATGGATGCGGACTACCCAGGACAAGGATGAATAAATGGTTCTCTTTGGTCCCCCAAAGAGAACCATTTATGGCCTACGTTCAGCAGCGGACGGCAATAGGCTGATTGAAAGGTAAATAAAATTTTAGAACTGCGTACATTGTCAATAAGAGTCATCAACATCACAGCCCGTAACAGTCCACTGCAGGACTTAGGGTTTCTTCCAAGAAAGGGGAAATTATTGCCATAATCTCTACGCTTGGCCAGTGGGTTGGAGATTGCAGTGATATAAATATAACAATGGACAACGCTGCTGCCCATTTTCCAGCCTACGGAGACTAGATCTTTTGCTTCGAAAACATTAGTCGCCTTCTACGACACCCACGTGTGTAAGGGGTTGGTGCTATCTACTCTGGCAGACACCACACGGCCACGGTCAATAGGAGTACTAGACTAATATACTTGACATGGAGCTCAACAACAAAAGCAGTGTTGCCTGGTACTAAACATAAAAGGTGAAAGGCGATAGCTTTGACAAATCTCCAACCAATAAAGCTTACTTACAATACCTATTTTATAAGACATGCGATAACCGTTTAAAAGTGCAACGCAATCAAACGCATAAAGTGCAAGTATTAATGGTACATGTCACGCAATAACTTCGGCTCGAATGCGAGCTTGCCATTACACCGTCGTCCAATTAGCCAGCGAGCGGACTGGTTTGTTTGCCGTCACTCGATACCGCGCCATACAAGCATGACATATCATACAAACCTCCCGCTGGACTGCATGCCTTGTTCTGTTATTAACTTATTATTTATTTTATTATGGCAACAGACCGCACGGGCACTTGTTGCTAAGTCGCAACGCTGCCGTGCGCGCTTGCGTTATGTTGCACCACCATGTCTAGATAGTTTTACAACGGCATTCCGCAACGTCGAATGTTGTCGAATGGTTCGGTTTGAACTTCGTAATACGATCTATTAAGAATTAGTAGGTGTTACAGCAGCGATGCCACTAAAAAGGGATGAAACTATGAAATACCAATAGAACTACAAAATCGTTTGTTTTCGTTCGCCACAATTTATAAGGGATCGAATACACCTCCAACAACCTCTTGGAAAGCGGAGCGGGCGCGTAAAATATATAAGCGATATAGAAATAGACCTTATTCTGTAAGCATACATTCCATTTTGATCTGCTTGCTCAATTGAGCAAAGGTGTAATCGGTACCTTTGTATTGGCAGACACATTTCTGAAAGCAAATGCGGGAGAGCAAGGACTTACGAGAATTAAAGGATCGTGACTGTATTATCCACTCCGGCGGGCTTAAGCCATCGTCGTTCACCTTTTATGATGTTTGTTACTTTGCCATTCGAAGTGTTCGGCGGAGTTAATTCCCGCAAACATCAAGACGGGACGTGACACCCGCGCCCGCGCTGATCCGGCGAACCTACAACTTGCGGTGGGTTATTTCAAAATTCTAGGAAATGTATGAAGGCTAGTACTACGAAGAGTTGTAGCTGCGATTCTACATCAGATGTTCTAGTTTCCAAAATGAATGATACCATATATGTTGCCTAGGCATAATAGCAATACATAAAAAAAGTTTTGCTCAAATCCGACCAGTAGTTCCGGAGATTGGCGTGTACAAACAGAAATACAATTTTTTTTATTCTTATTCTATTACTATTACTTCATCGCCCTAAATTATATTTTTGTAAATATATTCAAAGTACAGACACACATTTTTTGCGTTTTATTATATATCATTCATCATTATCCACTGGCCTTATCCCACTATGGTTCGTGTCAAATTAGTGCGTTGACCTCTCCATCGGAACTAATTCTTAAGTGGTCATAGCAATAACTTTATGGCTTCAAATAGTTGTATTCGCTAAAATGTTATGTAAAACTCAGATCGTTTGTTGTAATACCTCGAGAACCTATTACAATCGCTGTGGGTACTTACAAATTCTTTCCGCCCGAGAGTGACTTTAATGATGTTTTCAAGCCATTTGGCACGGACTATAACTTGGACCAGCAAAAAAATATCTCAAAATTTTGACGTTATTTTTGCAAACATAAAAATTAACCCTTTCTCTACCACTCTCGTAAAAACAAACGCCTTCGATAGGAAGCCTTCGAGACGAGCATCGCTTTTAAAGGACGCGTTTAACACCGCAGCCGAAGGCTTGGCCAATGTCTAAATCTTTACATTTTATTATGCCGCTTCCTGAATACTGATTCGGTGTAAGTTTGGTTCTTTCATAAAGTGTATGATTTGATTGCGCGGGTCGTGTAATCGAGTATAATGTATGTAAAGTACCTACTTTTTAATACAGCTTTATGTAAGGTTAGCCATGATGTGCTTCCTTCCATTATGTTTTTATTTATTTTGGATTTAGGATAATAAATGTATGTTTGTTATTGTATTTGAAACAAGAGGAGTATATGTTTAGTCCATGGCTAAAGCACTCGTGGTTCTGCTTTTTTGTTACCGAAGGGTATGAATCGTGAACGTCATGAACGACTGTTGCTTCTCGCCACATGAGCTGTCTCCCCATTCATCACTAGGTCTGAAGTTCGTGTCCGGTACATCGCGTGCTGTATGTATTACTTACGACGATAATCGAGAAATAATTTCAGAGGCTGTTTATAAATGTCAAGACGGGCGACTACTGGTGTAATAGCCGGCATCCGGAGACAGCTATGGGAGCAGGTTATGGACCTCCTACGGGGCTACCACACCCAGTAATAATAATAGCTGGTTTATACTATAGATTATATTTTTTCTAGCTAGACTATATTGCGGCTAGACATTCTACCGCCACATCACCTGATGGCATGCGATATTGAGGTCGACGGATAATGTATTTGACCAGTCACAATCTATTCACTTCGGTCTTGGAGTCGTAAAGATTATACCGTTTGGGAAACACTGATGTCCAGGTCGACGGTGGGTGGCTGGTTTCCATCTTGTGAACTGTCTCACCATGTAGCCTAGGCACTTGAATTTATACTGACATAGATTCGTTCCTTCCCAGTAGTTTTAATAATTCAATAAGGTACATTTTACCGATACCTGATGTCGCATCTACTTATTTTAACCACTTATAATTTCTTATTATAGTATGCATCATCGAATTAGCGTCGACAAAGTGCTGGAGCGGAAACTCGGTCACGTGGGACGCAATGTGCGATCCGTTACCCGGTTAGCCTAGGCATCGGACAGATCTAGGCTGGATCTAATCGGTAATAAGACCCGTTCGCTTGACAATCTCCAATCCCCAATAGTATCTAACTTGTTAACTTTTACGTATACGCTAGGTACACCTAGCCTGTTTTTCTTACTTGTCCGATATGGTAAGAAAAACTCAATTAGGGTGCAGCATTTTAACCGCCTTAGAAAAAAAAGGGTGTTATAAGTTTGATGTGTGTATCTGTGTGTCTGTGACATCGTAGCTCGGCGGTGCTTCTAAACTTTGTCACAACACTTCACAAGACAAACCTAATATTGTTGTATTTGTTTCAGTTAAAATTTAGTTTACAATTTGGCACCCGGAAATATTTAGAACAGTTGAGAAAAATATTAAGTTTTTATGTACTTTTGTTACAACAACGGTAGTTTCGAGAATATAATGATAGAGATTTTACTCTACTCGTATATCCAAATACAAAAAATTACATGCTTATCGGACAATTAGTTTTAGATATCATCAAGCGCCATAGGAGCATTATAATAATAATTATGCTAATGTTAATTCGTTTGGTGTACCGGCGGCGGTATCACTCCTACCCACACGGCCTTATCCTGACATCTTGATGGCTTAATTAGATTCACATCTCTTGCGCACATATTCATCTAAACTAGAGGCGTTTTGTGCACTGTCCTAAAATATGTTACATATAGAGTCGGCTAGTTTCGTATTTACTCACATATGTGCTTAGAGATGACGCTATTAGAATGTGGACCAGCTTTTGTGCATTATTTACCGCCAACGTCTGTACCCCAATTGATAATTAAACTTTTGCACGCATAAGGACCAATATTGACTAAAGTTGCAAATGCAACCAATACGCATTACGAAGAATAGTCAATACGCTCTAGACTTTCCAATAAGATATGACAACATCTTCACGAAGTCGCTAATCTCATGAAAACATTTCTCATAAACTGATTGCAGCAGCAATGTTCTCCTCAATGCCACGTTAAAGTTTTCGTTGTAATCCAATAAGCTTGAATCAAAGATTTTGACATATCAATGACTTGAATTGACAAAATCATTGCCACAGCTTACGATTACGATTTTCCATTGCAAGAAATGAATAAAAATAACAGCTGAAAACAAAACTTGTAAAACTGGATTGTAGCTTATGCAAGCAAATCTATTCCGCTCTGATTAAGTAAGCATCCGAAACCATATCCTATGTGCGAATAGGGGATTGAATAGCGTCGCGCGATTGTATCGCCTCCCGCGCCATACGGGTAGGAGCGAAAACAATTCCGTATTATTGTAAAAATATTCGTCCCTTGCCGCGCAGTCTACGGACGGGGTTCCCGATGGGCGCGAACAGTCGAGTTCACGTATTTCGTTTTTAGAAGGTAACAGTTTATCCCATTGCAACTAAAGTGATCTTGGGTTAAAATCCCGATTATGCCCGCACGGGAACCTGGGATCCGTTGACCTAATGTATCCCATTTCTAACTACAGTATCCCCTGCCCCCGGGTTATTAGCTGAAGGATGTCTAGGTAATATGTATTCATATTGCTTATGTATTATTGCCGCAAACTGCAAATGCGCCAATAATTTGGCCCAATGACGCATCGCCCTGCTTCCTTAATAGGTATGTACTTACTTATTCTGTTGGTTTTGTTTTTTGAATGTGTATTGGACCAAATAAATTTACGAAAATGTCTTAAATATGAATGAGCTCTAAGTGACGCTGTGAACGACAAATTTAAATAACATTTCTTTTTAAGGCGTAAGTACCTACTTAAAATATTATCACTCTAACGCCTCATAACAGTTTTGTTTATCAACAGTCTCGGCTTCCGCTCGAACGGTATAAGACCACACTGCTAAGGATTACGGGTGATACCGGCAAGGCGTACGAGTATGTCGCGACGGTCGCTTGTTTAGCAAACACTGCTCAGATCTCGTTATTCAAAACGATGGCTTGGCTTTAATAAGGCAACACCTCCCCTCCCACTTCCCTCCACCCCTCTTATACAATGCGGCCTTAACTACGAGAGCGGGAAACACCGACTGCGTTCTAAGTTATGTTTCACTAAATTAACAACTTACGTACTAGAATTGGAAACTAGCGGAGTGGGTGTAAATGGATTAAATTTATTAGTTATCATGTAGCTTCCAATTTTATGAAACATATTTTCTTGACAAATAACAATTGTATCTGCTACCTAGCCAAAAAATTTAGATTTTGAATAACAGAAATAAAAAGTATTTGAAATTCTATTGAACTAAGATGGCGATATATTGTCCCCAAATCTAAAAAAATAGCAAAGTGGCGGTACATTATCTTTCCTACCCCTCCTGTGGGACAAAGGCGTGAGCTTTATGTACCTCCGTATATGAATAGATATTGTCGGAGTAATTTTCCATTTGTTAATGTTATGTTAATAAATCATTGTCCTCCTAGATAGTAGGGCGCGACCACATGGTGTCCATATCCGATTAAGGTGGCGGCCGGGAGCCACGCGGCTCGTAAAGCGCGCCGACAGTCCGCAGACACTCGGTCGTAAAACGGAAGCCTGATAAATAAAATTACGCGTATTAGAGTGGCCGCAGAGAAATTGAGTTCCATTCTCATGTGTAAGCGAGGCCTTGTGGTGTCCGGTAGAGTGGTGCTTTCAAAATCGGTTAACAATTGGAGGAGAAATCTGTGAATATCTGTCTGCACATTGTGTAAAACAAAGTCGCTTCCCGTCGCCTGTCGCACTGTATGTATGTATGTACTGTACATATGTACCCATAAATCTTTTAAACTGCGCAAAGGATTTAAATGAGTTTTTCAACAATAGATAGAGAGTACTTTGAAATCATTTAATAATAGCCGGGCACGGGAACTTGCCACTCAAATACCGAAGACCGTGCGAAATGAACAAGTAGATGTAAGAAGGTGGACCCCGGGCCCTCACACGCGAGAGCACAACAGGGAATGACACCAAGATATAGAAAAAGCTACAAAGGAACAAAGTAAACAAAATTTCAAAGCACGCATGTCAAAACTGCCCGGGCCACAGAATATGCCACGAACGTAACCGGGCGCTATGAAAAAAATCCTCTTGTTCCGTATTGTCTTCGGCACCCATCGAAAACCGACCATCTCTCCATCCGAAACAAGCGCGCGAATGGTAACTAAATCGATACAACAAGGTCGCCAAACCTGATTCCGCAATGCAAATGCGAAACGGTACCCGGTGCGATCACCGCCTAAGGCGGCGTGATGATCGCGGCTTTTAATGGATTTAAATGGCTATCGATATTGTGCTTTTGTAGCTTGCTTGCTGTGCTTCAGGTTGGGAACAGAATGGAGTTCATTGATGTAATGAGCATTAATCGTTACATAAAGAAGCGGCCCTAATCTTCCGAAACCGCATAACCAAAGTTAGGCAACGCGTGCAGAGTCCGGGAACTGAATGGGTGACCATTTCGTATTTGAGGCTAGTTGGACTTCAACACCGCAAAGAGTCCGCCACTCGTTAGGTGTGGCTTCTTAATGACCTCCGTGACCCTGCTACCAGGATACATGCTAGATTGGATCACGGATACACATTCAGCCGCCAGCATGTGCAGGTTTCACAGCGATGTTTTCTCTCACCGTAAGAGCATCGGTTTATGCATTTGTAAGTACATTGTAGCAGTAGGATTCGAACCCGGTACGTCTCGCCACTAGGCCACCGACGCTTTCAATTCGGCTTTTAAAAAAATAACCGATTAAAAAGTAACCGAACGTAATTTAAAAACGAAGGTCGGGTGGGCTCTGGAAGCATATACGGTGTTCATATTCGAGGAAGATGCAGCGTGTAACACGACACCGCTGGCGCCCACACGGAGAGTTCGGATGCGATCGACATTCTAAGACCATTTTTTTATGTAGATTTGGTGAAAGTGGTAAACTGTCGCCCGTGACATCTGTGATCCATATTTTTGTACCACTAATATAAACGAGTGTACGACCCGCCACAGACATGAGCTAATGCGTTTGCATTTAACATTTAAATAAAATAATTAACAATATTTCATAAATAAAATTATCATGCACAAATTACTTTGTAATAAGTCATTTTAACAGCATAATGAACAATTTCAGAAATCTAGACATTATTTAAAAACAGTTATCGAAACCTATAGATGTTTGCAATCGGTAGTCTATTTCATATAAAATTGTGAAACCGGACTTTAAAACCTAAAACCAACATGCGCAGTTACAAAGCTGTCATACCTTAGTCTGATATTAAGTGTAGGTACATAATAGAACAACATGTGAATCCAATGCACTACACGCACATAAAAACATCTCAGTCAATGTGAAACATATTTTATCTACGCTTGTAGCGTAATGTTCCAATTACATATTCGAAAACAGTTGTTTAAAGATACACTTTTTTCACGGCAGTCTATAAAATTTTAAAAAATTACTTTTCGATACAGCATTTCTCATACTATTTTGAATACAGCTGGATCGTAAAATAACTTTTTAATCATTATGCAACACTTTTCTTTTTTAAATTTTTGTCTCGCGCCGGGACACGGCGAAATGTAAGCTGAATACTTCAATGTCTTCAACAAATTCAAAATTGTAATTTTTTGTTTATATGTATGTGTGTGTAATTATTTTCCCGCTAAGCGGTATATTTTTTACATATTGTTGTAATTTGTGTATGTGGTTGTTTTTTATTGTTTGAAGCAAAAAATAGATAAATGTGAAAGTAGTGAAGTGAATTTCCCGCCGCTTGATATCCTCGACGCGTAGATACAACAGAATTGACTCGCAGCTTACTTCAATCAAAGTTGAGAAAATAATAGGTACGTAATTTTAACATGAAAATATGAGTGTAAAGTAAAGTAAAGTAAAGTAAAGTAAAGTAAATATTTATTGTTAAAAAACTGGTTAACAAATACAATGCAGATAAAGTAGTGATGCAACTGCATATAATTAGGTATTAAAATACTAGTGTCAAACTATTATCATACTCGGCTACGCCTCGTATGATAAACAGATACCCCGTTTTATATGACAGTTGCATAAACTAATATTAAAGCGTTCCCATAGCGCAAATCTTGATTTTAAACTCAGATTAACCTATTTAATTTCCGCCCGTATCTACGTGAAAAAAATTCATTAACCAGAGTTAAACGGTCACGTTACACATCGGACCGCAACGAGCTTTCTTAACTCCTAGTTCCTTTCGTAGTTAATACAGCTTAAAAATGTAGATATTCTTAAACTATATTGACCTAATCAACCAATTAATAATTAGGAAGTAGCGCCCATTAGTTGCCAGAGGCATACTAAGTAAGTTGCTGTAAAACTGAAATAAATAAATACCTACCATATAACCTAACCGATAGAAAACCGTTGGAAAACCCCCGACCAAGTAAACATACACCCAATTTTTTTCTAAACTACTGAATCAATTTTAATGAAACAAAGCTAAAAACTATTTCGATGAAACTGCCTTTTAAACCACATCGAAATCGGTCCATCTCTTCGGGTGATACGATGCCACATACAGACAACACCTCCATACATACGCACCGCTACCGTGAGGAAGGATCAAGTCTCTGACTGCCAGCCAAAATAATGTTTTATTTGTTTTATTTTATTTTTTAGGGACGTTAACAGCTAATACATGGAAATATATTTCTTAAAACCTATTCTCATACAACAACACGGCTATGTTTGACATTCAGATCGAAATCGAGGCGAAGGAAGCCGCTGCAAAGTCTAATACCAATACTAAATTAATTAGGTTAATGTACTTTAATTATCGTTAAAGGAATTGGCTTGCTGTAATTAAAAAAATATTTTGCCAGGCGCCTCCGAAATGGTTAGGTGGTTACTGGACATCGAAAGAATTATTTCCTTTCTTTTTGAAGTCCATTACTGTTTATCTTTTGTAATTGTAGTTTAAGGTTTTCATCATCAATAATATTACTTGCAAAGTAATTGTAAATAAATGAAAAAACATGCCATTTTCACAGGATTTCGTAATTATATTGAACAAGTTATCGAGTAGGTAATAGCGTTAGTATTAATATTGTGTGGTAATAGTCAATTGTTTATTTAAAAGTAGGTTAGGTTAATAGACACAACTATTATTATCATTTGTAATATTTGTGTAAGTTTTGTGATGTTATAACCTAACCGCCAGAAAATGTCGGACAACCCCCGACGAAGTTTACTTTAACTTAAATATTTTCTAAACTTCAGAACCGATTTTAATTAAACAAAGCTAAGGACCATCTCGATTAAACTAGCTTTCAAATAGAGAAAACCGCATCCAAATCGGTCCTTCTGTTCGGGAGGTATGATGCCACAGCCATATACACAAATCCACAGATACAGACGTCAAACTTATAACACCATTCTTTTTTCGCCGGGGGTTAAAACTGAACTGAACGAAAGCCAACGCAATTGCAACAAAATGAACTGTCAAGTTTACTGTCAAGCTTACAGACAAGCTTACAGTTTACATTTATCTCTTTTTTTTTCTCGCCGCCCTATGTCGATTCATCAATAGAGGTGCCGGCCGCTGCGATGCTGCATAACATAAACAAACACAGCGCAGCTTTCACAGCGACTGCACTGGACCGGATATTTACGCAGCAATAACTTTATTTTTACACCAGCACTGCGCTTTGATCCTCGCTACGGTTTATTGATATCTTCCTCTTTGGGGCAATCAAAATTTGTTACTCTTTCAAAGGAAATGCGCGGTAAGAGCTGTTACAACTGTCTAATACGTTTTTGTTGAGATAAGTAATTGAGCCATTCAATTTAGGGGCGATTTTTTAATCCTCTCATAAAACATGATATGGGAAGACTCAGGATTGAAGAGTCAGCTATTAATGTATTGTCAACTGTTTTTCAGAGAATGATGGGCAAGGTATATTTGGCTATGATGCCGTAGTGATAAATATAATGAGGAATAGTGTGTGTAGTATGTGTGTAGTAGTGTGTATGTTTGGTAAAACACAAACCATGTTGTGCTGACCCCTCCTAAGGGCAACGGCATGGGTGGTCCTTGTCTACTGGCCATAGGTGGTAAATAGGTGCCAGGTGACAAAATGTTAACATCATTATATGTCATCTGTACCATATGCTGTGACAGCAGCTCAGCAGTATTGTCAGCAATGGTTACGTAACCCGTCATATCCCGATATGACTCGAACTTGACCGGTTTTAAATTAGAGTTATGAAATGCGTTTACTTCTAACCGACAAACCACTCTGTCCACCTGGTTGGTCGGTTAGTAAATTTTTAAACCAACAACTGCCTAGTTTGTCGGTTAGAGTGTAGGTATCGCTATCCATTTCTTATGGTATAAGGTTTTCTCATTTTGTTTCACTTGCTGCAGTCTTAACAAACCTCCCTCTTGCTCCTTTTTCATCATCAAACTGTTATTGCCTAACTTCTCGATGGTTTAGGGCAGGGTTTCTCAAACTTATAGCTCCACGTACCTACACCAGTCAAAATTCACAGACGACAGCGAACCCCTTAACCATACCCTCCACCCATATCTTTTTAATATTCATGTGATTTGTGGTCTTATTTAATGTCGAAAATTATATCTGTTTTATAAATAATTTTAGGCATATTTAACTTTAATTCTGAATTATAATCAAGTTGATTTCTGTATTTTGTTCTTATCTTGCATGACCAGGTGTGAAAATCCACTTTCACAGCCAGCATTACGTAAATCTTGTCGCGATGCCTCTACTGTCGAATAGAGAACCCCTTGGAGTTCGCGTACCCCACTTTCAGAAACCCTGGATTATAGCACTCTTGAGCTGACCTTGTAGAATCGATTGCGCTTAAGCTCAAAAGCCTCCATATAAATTACATACGATGATTTATGCTTAACACAGTGACGTGTAGGATAAGCGAGACGCGTCGCAAATTGATGACACGTATTAGAGAGCATAATGTTAATCGCACGATCCCTTTCGCTTGGTTGAGCTCACGAGGGGCTTTGAGCGGCTTGTAGGATCTAGAGATGACTTCAGAGGCTATATGCAGAGTGGAACTTATGTGTTACAAGTTAGTTATGTGTGGTATCACAATTTCGAAGAAGCAAGTAGGATTTGTGTGGCTTGAAATGAAAGGTGTACATGTTAAAGGTAACATACCTTATAACTCCAGGTATTCTACCGCTTAAAGGTACAGCGTACCTTTACGCGGTAGAAAACCAGGAACATACCTTTAAATGAGTAAAAAACTCGTAATATACCTTTAAAAGGTACGCAATACCTTTACGCGGTAGGAAACCCAGAGCATACCTTTAAAATGTGTGATAATAACCGCGATAGTTTACAACATTATGAAAGGTGTAGTTCAAGCTCTATATATTTTCTATTGCAGATCATGTGTAGTCCTCTGTATGTCAATTATACAGTCATTTAATGAATTAGGGTCAGCATAATCTAAATATTACCGTACCCTACTTCTACCTAAGGGTATCACCAGTACACGCGACAGTAGTACGCGACACTGCGGCGCGGGCGGGGCGTGTTCACAGTTCGCTTTTCATACAATACGTCTCACATAGCCCCTGATTCGGGTAAACCGCGCGCTTTTTCTTGGCTCAAGGAGGCCTAAAACTTTTAAATCTCTGCGCCACGCCTTGAAACACCCCAGAAGCTACGTAATTAGCAATTCGGGATAAGGGAAATGAGTATCGCTTATCTACCAAATATATGTGGCGGATTTAAAAATGGAATACGGAGTATTCTACAGACCGATTCTAAAAGTTATATCTACGAATGGAAATCTGCGACATAAACGTGTATAACTTAACCGACAGAAAAAGTCGGATAACCCCCGACCATGTTTACATATACTCAAATATTTTCTTAGCTACTGAACAGATTTCAATGAAAGAAAGCATAAATAGAGAAAATCACACCCATATTTGTGCATTCGTTCGGGAGCTACGATGCCACAGACAGACACACAGCTCCACACATACACAGGCTCTCAGCACAGACAGACACACACCTCCGCACATACACAGGCTCACAGCACAGACAGACACACACCTCCGCACATATCACAGGCTCACAGCACAGACAGACACACACCTCCGTACATACACAGGCTCACAGCACAGACACCTTCCTTTTTCCACATTTTTTATCCGTAAGTCTTCACCAGCAACACACACTGGCCAAAGACTTTCGTCCATCCTGCAGCCTTTGTTAGTTAGTTTGTTGAGTTAAGCTCGCCTTTGTACTTGAGTTACCTTCGGTTAAATTGTATTTATTATTTTTGTGTACAATAAAGAATTAAAGAATTAAATTGCACAAAACAATTCCCTTCGCAACAAAACAATCTCCACACCCATCACGGCACGCAGGGCGACAACGGCGTATAAATCTTCAAGCACCGTTCGATTCGCAGAAATTCACGACCGACTTTCTTCGGACAACGCTTCAGTGCATACACTCGGCTTATAATCGTTTTGGTAATGTATGTTTGCGTATAGGTAGGTATTGAACGTATAGGGTGCTACCATTAGTGCATACTTGTCAATTACTTTAATTTCTGCTGACTTATTACATATAAACATTTACGTTGGCAATACTGGCAAAACAGTGAAAAAATTTTAATTCTTTTTTATTTCGGTAGGATGATGAAAAAGGAATATTAATGTCTTCATTTCTTACCCGACAATTATTGCGATAAGGGTAGCGAAAATTGTGTAGTGCTAACCTGCTTACGAACGTACCTAATACTTATTACTGTCCACTTTAAACTCGATGTCTCCCTAGTGATGGTATTGTTTAAATTGTTCAGAAAGTAACAAAACGCATTTATTACACTTCAATACCACATACATCATAGCACACATATTTAACGTCTCGCCTTTTTCTGTAGGTATAGGCAAAGACCACACGATACGACCAAATAGGTGGGATACTATCCAAGAAATATAAACGTAAATAAATATTCCTCATATCACGATATTCAGCGTAAGTGGGACTCATATTCTGGCCGCACTTATTAATATTTTACTCAACGCACGCCATTACTTCGATGCTATTCAGCAATCCACATAATATTTTATTCTATTAAACGGGTCTCGCACGCGACGTACCTTTTCGATTTGTTTTCCTGGCGTTTCTGCAGTGGTGGCAGGTGGTTACACCCACCGTGGTCACGAGTATACTGTATTGGAGAGGCGACAGCGCGGTGATGTGCGGGTAGACTTCCTACCCTCACATGGAAGCGGGTAGGCGTCCCACCCTCACATTGAATTGTCAGTTTGTTGTTGATACAAATACACATAATATTTGTTTATAATAATGTTTGACAACCTGAATGGTTCAGTTGGTTAACATGCCGGACGCCACGCAGAGCTCCTGGGTTCGATTCTCGGTCGAGCAGAAATTGAAATAATGAATTTAAGTCACTCTTACGGGTCTGGGTGCAGTATGTGTAATAAGCATATATTTAAAAAAAAGTATATAAGTAGTTTATCAGTTATCTAACACTCATAACACAAGCTTTACTTTAAGGCTAGATGGCGCTGTGTGAATTTGTACAAGCATCTTTATTTAATGTTGTTAATATTATGTCAATATTATTTATTTATACTATTATATTATATTATTTTATTTATTATATTATTTGTAGCAGCCTGTACAGTCGAGTAATATAGGTCCTCCGCAACGAAACGCGGTACTTATTAACCGCTTATGTTTATCAGTCGACGCGGCCGGCTATTAACTGGCTAATTAACTACTAAATTTCACGATACAGCACCCCAATAGCGAAACGGTCGCTATAATCGGGTAATAACTCGGCACTCGACAGCATCGGTGGCCGAGTGGTTAAGGTATCCGACTCGTAAGCGAGAGGTACCGGGTTCGAATCCCACTGCGGCCGTGTACCAATGACTCTGTTCTGAGTTAAGTACGTTTAGTTGAATGATAATCGATGTGATTACGGTGAGGGAAAACATCGTGATGAAACCTGCACATTTAGGCGACTGAATGTGTCACCATGATCCAATCTGGTTAGGTTCCCCTGGTAACTGGGACACGGAGGTCAGATGGCAGTCGCTCCATTGTAATTATTTGACCTGCCAAATTATGAATCATGGTCAAGGCGGACGCCTGGCCTTCGTGCGCGAGAGCATAATCGGGACATTAACGCCAAGATGATAAGTATCATACTCCATTACAGTGATGTCATCAACAACCTGCAAAGTTCTACTGATCCTCATGAGCTGAATGTATAATAGGTCTGATGACCCAAAAAAAATTTTTGTCCGTTATGTCAGGTAGATTTCCAAAAAATGTTGGACTCCTATTTTTTTTTTTGCCACATAAACAAAAAATAACGCGGCTACGCAATGCGTTGAAATGCATGACGTCACGCCTGAGGTGAAACTTTACAATTAAGTGACGTCACGAGTAAACGACTAAGACGACCCCTACTCCAAAACTTTAATACGCTTTATCTTTGTAATTTTTGAATTGATTTGATAAATAAAAAAATACGTGTCTAATATATTTGTTCTAATGGATGGACTAATTAGAATTTAGATAAAAATGTTGACCCAAGCATCATCTCTATTTGTCAAAGCCACTAATAATTACCTAAGCTGCTACCAGCTGTTATTATTTGTCAAAGCTATATTAGAACTTGCAGTAATGTTTCCGAATCGTCCAACGTTACGGTCAACGAACGACAAGAGCTTTAAATAAACAAAAAGAAACAGGACGTAATAAACAATGGCCGGCGGGGTCGCACGCGCCGCTCGCCGCATGCGGACAAATTTTACGTATCTACCTATAAATTCAAGAGTTTTCGTTATAATTATAGACAGATAATTAATTATTAAAGTGCTTCTGTCACAATTACTCTTAATTTTATTTTTTTAAGTTATACGGCAGACAAACAGGCAAACGGGCTACCTGATGGAAAGTGGTCACCCGCCTATGGACAATGGACATCACCAACACCAGGGGAGTTACCAATGCGTTGCCTACCGCTGAAGCGACCTATAATATAATCTTGAACGATCCCATGTCATAGTTCAAAAGAAATGCTGGGAGCTCATTCGACATCCGAATCGTAGGAGCGAGAAACGTTCTGTCAACAAAATGCAACACATCACTGTCGTTTACTTCTAAATAAAAGTTTTATTACAGTGTCAAAACTTAGTGTCACCATCGTCACTGTAGATCTTGGCTCAATAGAAGTTACTCAGCGGTTAGTTTGTGTGGTGGAAATAAAAATATAAATACGAAACAAACCTAATCCTGATCATTGCAGGCTTTTCTTTAATTTGTCACCGAAGATGTTTACAAATCTCGTCTTAGAAATAGGATCACACACAATGTGTACACAAAAACAGACCTTAACATCTGAGAATGCAACAGAATGTGCAAACAACAATGTTCCAGGTACCAGGGAACAATACACAAACAAGAGGCAGAGGAGTTGGCAGACATGCCGGGAAGGCGCCGGCGCAGAAACTGGTAAAGCCACTTTGCGGCTAGACGTAGGCAAGGTATGTACCGTCGCAACCGATGAAGTATTAATACTTTCAGATTCGTTTTATTTGACACCCCAGTGATAAAGATGTATGCTTCTGTGTACGTCTCTGACCACTCCATTTAGGGATAGTGCCGTGGAGGTATACCTATATTTTATACATACTTATACTAGCCAATTGGAGAGCAATAGATAACTAACTTCCATAACAGTACGATTCACACTTTCAAGTTACACCTATTCCATTCCGTCTGCAGATGCAATAGGCAGATATGCTTCTGAGTGTGTATGTCAGTCTCTTACAGATATCTCTTAAGTACAATGCAAGAGCCATAAGTAAATAAACTGATTTTGCTGCACCAAATGCCGTGAATGTTGTTGTAGCGGCAAAGTAAAATATTCTTGAAGTGGTTATGCACTTATGCTTTTGTAATGTACATACAATAACAATACGGAATCACAATATGAGTGTTAGGACCAAGCTGACTTGCCTCTTATGATTACTGCCTACTGATTGCCTCCCGGCTACAATACTCTTCAAAGCCCAACACAATTGTTGCTTGACGGCAGAAATATAATCTAGCATAGGTATTTTACAAGGCCTTCATTCTTATCACATCGATAAAAAGATTACCAAAATATATTTCCAAGGAGCCCAAGTAACAGGATTAATTAAATAAAAAACTTCTTCAACATTCCGGAATCCGAGGCCCTACTTCATAGAGATAAGACCTGCGGAGCCATTTATCGGGAACTCGAAGAAACTTTTATAATTAGATTTATTACCCCGACTGTAAAGGGTATCAGGAAGCGTGAAGGAGTCGAAAATCATACTTTCATAGAAATCAAATCAAATATGATGTTCATTGATACTTTAAAAGAAATTGAACGGACAGTTGACGTAAGAAAGGCGCGCAACAAACAGACAGTGACTGAATGAACATCAAAACAATGGCAAAAGGATAAGAGAACAATGAAACAACAACACATGGTTTAGCTGGATTGTAAAAAGGATTCGTTGAACAAGTACCACAAAGGGACAGCAGAGCGAAGGACATAAAGGGCGATAATTAAAAGATCAGGTAGACAAAGTGCAGGGGACCACCCGCCGGGGCACTATGGGTTACTGTGCAAGGATATGCTGAAACCAAATGCCGAGGACTACGAATCTCTATATTGAGTAGAGTATACTGAACATCAGCACACTTTGGTGCTATAGTTTCTACTGTATGTAGGTATTCGTTAGTTTAATTACATAGATATACAAGAGCAACCACTTTTGTCCTACAAGAGATGAAGTTTGCGGACAATCCTGCGGATATGGTGGATTAATGTAAATATGTTATATCAAAAAATATCAAAGCTCAGACATCAGTTACACAATGATAATGATGATAATAATAGAAAAAATATAGAATTCCGCATAAACAATACAACGATAGACGGAAGAATTTCTCTTCCGACCAACAAGTAGGTGGGCGCATACCAGAGGGAAGCTCCCACGAGTTGGCAACAGCGTATGCGTCGCGGGTCACGCACCTCGATGACACGACGGCGTTAACAATCAATCACTGCACTGAGTAACACTGACACTGGCGGACACCGGGTTCACTGGCGGGACTGGCGGGACTGGCACGGACTGGCAACGCGACGTGGTGCGGCGGGCGCACGGCAGCGACTGGCACTGGCAGGCCCCACTGGAAGGAACCCGTTCCCTCGCCGCCCGCGAGCCCGCGCCCACAATGGGAAACGCGAGCGCCCGCGCACCTGTGCGCTCTATGTTGCTCTTTTTACCTCCGCTTTATGAGCTTAAGTTTTCTGCACTTTCTGCTCGACGGTTGACGACCCCGCGAGATTCAGCGACCTCAGCAGTCAACAAGGGTCGATGACGGATTCAATACGCCAGCGTTTGTATCGTTTCAGAATACGAAAGGACAATCATAAGCATTAACCATCGACTCGTTTACTAATCGGCAGCCGCCGATTTCAATTGAAGCAGAAGTCAAGTGTCGGCCTAATGAGCCGTAACTCATTGGCTTTTAGATTTTATTGTCATCAGGTTTGACTGGCGGCGACATGTGAATGGCCGTCCCAATGAAAGACTTGCAAGAGTTATGGGGCAGCGAGGAAGCTGACAAAACGAGGAGTGCACACTAATGTCAGTCAGCGAAACTATAGCACGACTATAGTTATCATTGCGGCCGCGGGCGCAGGCCCAGGAATGCGGCCCCGCGCCCCGCGCAAGGCCGCGCGCATGCCCGCTTACTCGGCGAGCTTCTAAGCTTCCAATAAGAGTATAGGTACCTACTCGTACTATTGTAAAAAAGTTTATGATCGTATCAATGAATTATTATTACGTCATTACGTTTTTGGGTAATTTACAAATTACGAATTTATAAATAGACGGATAATTGCCTGATAAAGTTGTAAATTACTATTCAAATTTATTTATCATGGAGACTCGACAGCTTGTGTCTATTTAAAACATTCTAATTATTTAATTAGTAATAATTAAATTTTTTGAGTTACCTAACAACTAGCAACGAAACTAACTAGCTATCGAAAGCAGTTAGTTTACCACGTTAATTAAAAAATACTATATTTGCTAATTCAATGTGACCTGTGAGCCTACAGACATCATCAAGAACTTCAAGAAGAAGAGAATAAGAAGACAATCACAGATACAGAACTCAGGACCAATCACAACAAGAAACCGTTGCAATACGCTCAGTCGAAGAAACCGAATCTGACCCAAGTTGGTAAAAATACTAGAAATGAAACCTCAAACAGAAGTGGCCATAGAAATACTACTAAAGCTACCATGGACAGACATTTTCTCAGCCACGGATCGGTAGCAGAAACGATCTAAGTCGAAGCGTAATGCTTCATGGAACAATCACAGCTCGAGGCTTTAGCGGCGGCGCCAGAAGGTAGCGATTAGCGAGCGATGAAATACGCGATCTCTATCGCAGTCTGCCAGACCAGTAATGCGATTATTTATCTCTGTCGTCTTCGTTTCGTTTTTGATCAATAAGTTGACGAGTCCGTGGTACCGTTATTTTTGGAACAGGTGTCTCCATCTCGTTAACTGGGTGTCTTGCTGTATTGGAACTATCTACTATATCGGCGCTTACAGATATGTCAAATAATGCACATCGGCTAAGTTAGTGAAATTGAATAAGCTCCAGTTAGCAATTGTCCAAGTGATAATTTGTCCGAGAACAATATATATAATTAACCCAGTTTTAATTACGTCCAAGTTTCATTTTGTCCAAATGTCTTTATAGCTGTGAAGCTGAAACCAGCCGATGTAACCGTCGACTAATGTAATTAAGTAAAAAGTTTCGGTATGTGAGCGAGCATACGAGCTTGACATTCTGCAGGCTCGCCTTGGCATCAACCAATTGGCGTCACCACTCCCCCTTCCGTACGGCACCTATAGCGCAGGGCCCTACTGCCTTAAGCCCTCAAGGTTGTGATAAGGCTTATCGTTATCATTTTTTATCTCTTCTTATTCTATCCAATTGTCAAATATCGATGGATTTCGTAAATTATAGAGACATAGACAATATAGCAATGACACGAACAAATTCTGTTCCGATTTATGTTAAAACGAGTGCGAAGCGATAATGGCAGCAATAGCAACAGCAATACGCAATCGCTCCACCGGCGCAAGTCGCACCGACTCGCCGGAAATCAATTCGAGATCTCAATCTAGACGGAATTAGAAATTACTGCGTTCCGTCAAGATTTGAGTTTTATTGCGAACAAGCACGCATTCCGCGGGATTTATAGTCTCAAGTTACTATAATTTAAATTGAGTCTGCGGTTTAATTGCTGACGCCCAATGGAGGTGAGTTGTGGCCGTGGGTTTCATATCCTAGAAGTACCTTTTAAAGGTTAATGCTTTAACTTTTATTTTAACTTTGGTACAAAGTAGGTCATAATCGTTGTCCTTAATCGTCCCGACGGGTGATTAGCAACTACTTATGTACCGAATATAGCAAAATAACTGTCAATTCCATGTAAAATTCAAGTTGTGAACGGTTTTAGCACAACATAGAGAATCCCCACGGGCTCGAAGATTAGCCCCAGGACTCCTATTCATAAAAGTTGTAAGTAGGAGTTTACCCTTTATCAAGCTGGTGCAGTTTTCAAAATTCCTAGGAAGATACGAGTAAGCGCAGATTTTGTGATAATACTTTGCTTCATCATGAAACACATAGATACCTGAGAAAAATAACCATGGGCAGTACAACAATGTGAGAAGCTTGAACATCTATTACTACCCGACAATTGACGAGCACACCTGGTTGGACGGTCATGCCTCCGAGTAGGAACATAAAGAAATGAAACTTTCCTACGAAATCAGGGCCAGAAATAGCTACTTGCCAATAAAAGAAATCTATCAGAACAGATCGGCTGGGGTCGATTTCTGGTAACGACGGCCGTCAGATACGATCGCGAGCGGCCTAGAGAAGAGAGGTAGGGGACAGGGGGGGGGGATCTAATGTTACCTACCCATATAAACTCGAATTTGACTCCCAAATTCCATCTTTGATCCCTCCCGAAATACAAATAGCAATACTATTCCATCACGGGCCGACGATCGTTTTGTCTAATCTAATACAACACAATGGTCTTCGAGTTGCCCTGCGATGTCAATTCGTAATTAAATTAACAGGATCACGTTTTAGATTTGATGTTTTGTCTGGGTCTGTGTTCATTGTTACTGACTTTAATTTAAACAGGCGCGTTCCATCCCATAGACTGTGGTAATGTGTAAACCTAAAGTAGATACGTTTCAATAGAAATAGACAACAGTAGAACACGACATCGTTAAGTATTATCTTAATATAAATAAATTGACTTGTTTTTATTTATTTTATGAGTTTAATTTAAAACAGCAATATCTACATAATAGTTATTTACAATTAAAGCAATAAAATAGACCTAGGTACCTATAATAAACAAATCAATATATTACATTAAATCCCTAGATTGTGGAAAAGTACCCAGAAGGCTGGCCCCACAATTGACTTATTTTATGTATTATCCATAGAAATATAAAAAGAAAATATATCTATAAAAATAACTCAATTTATTTAGATTTATGTGGATAATATTTGTATTATCGTGCTCTACTTTTGTCTTTTTTCATATGAAACGTACTTTTATAGGTCAATGCAAGAGTAAGAGCCATGATAGCAGAACAGCGAGAGCGTCTTGCAAGCAACGTACCCAGATTCGAATACCACACGGAATCCTGTACCAATAGTGCTTTCTACCTACGTATCATACGATAATCAGTCGCTCCGTGCTTCGGACACGTTATGGCGTCGTCCCTCAATAAATATTCTCCACTGTTACAAGGCATGTATGTAACCGATATCCGACTATCCAGTTTTATCTAGTATAGCTTTTTGACCGCAATTTCGTCCGCGAAAAATTCGGGTATTCGGAAGACTACGTTTAGGATCTGTTACCGCGGGAACCGCATTGAATTTCGGAAAAAATTATAGCCTATGTTATTCGCTGATAATGTTGCTTTCTTTGGACAAAATAATTTTTAAAATGGGTTAAGTTGTTTTTGAGTTTATCCGTTAAATACAAAACAAAGCCACTCACAATCAAATCTTTTCTCTTTATATTATTAGTATAGAAGTATGGATAGATCAACCGTCAATTTGACCGCCAGGTTCTATTATCAAAACAATTATGATAGTCCGAAATAACCCACTGAGAATGGAGTCCTTGCTGACTCAGCGACAGGAACACAATACTATTTCAAATATGCTTTTTTTATATATTTAACTAGCTAGGCATTTGACCGCCATCTCACCTGGTGGTAAATGCCGATGCGGCTGATGATGGAGTACTCTAGCCTTGAAGGCGTCCAAATTATATTAATACGTGTTCCATTCCTTAGCTGTCCGCATTATAAAAGTTGAACAGCTCGTGCGGATAGCTGGAAAATCCACGACATAAGGATGAAGCGCTCGTCCGTATCGCGTCTCCTGATGACGGAAACGGGCCGGCGGAATAAAGTCGTGCAACTACCTCTTTATTATTGTTTGACACCGGTATTCTGTAAGGCATGTTTGTTTACCTGGTCGGAGTGGTCGCGCACGGTGCGGTGGGGCAGCGCGACCACCAGCAGCACGCGGCCCGCGCGCCGCGCCGCCTGCAACAAACATACCACTACTTAGAAAGAAATAAAGTATATTTATTCAATGACACGATGTTACAAAAACGTTGTCAAGAAACATCATTATTGTGTTTACACTTATTACTTACATATTTTCATAGCATTATGTTTCCATTTTTATACAAAATGCTAGTCCAGATCCATTCAGGCGTACGCTAAAATTGTATGCCGACTGTCCCAGGATTTTAAACGTAAGCAAAATCACTTAGTATTGCTTCTTCATAAAAGCCACTAAGTAAGTAAGTATTAGCCCTCCCCGCAGTTTTCATCAGCGCGCATATCTGTAACATTTAACTATCACCCGGGATTCAACACTTTTCCAGGCTCAAAAGTAGAGAGAGTACTTTTGATTTGATAACACTCGGAAAGAATTTTCGATACCAATTCTGTGGTTTTGGAGATTATTCTCAACATCCAAACCCCTAAACATACAAACGTTTCCTTAGTAAATAGAGGTAGCTATACATGTCGCAGGGATATTGTTAAGTGTCGTAATACAACTATAAATTCACTAGTGACTTTACAATTGTACGCTTTTGTTTTCAACCGCCAACAGCAAGTCGATGCCGTCCCGAGTTAACAAAGCCCGTCTTCGCTGGGCTCCTTTGTCAGAAAACTAACCTAGCCTTGCCCGAAAATCCAATAACAATAAGTAATTGACATATCTAGAGAGGTAATGGAGGTTAGCAGGAATAGCGCAGCACGTTCTTTGGTCAGGTGGAGGATAACTACCAAATGGATGAAGACTGATGCGACCAAGGATGCTTTAGGGCTAATTCTAAAGCCTGAAGACGAAGCAGAGAGAGACATATCGCCAATAATGTCTACATACGATTCATTTATATTTAGGTTTCAGCACATCACAATTAGAACAAAACTGACATAGGTACCTCATTATTGCAGTTACTTTACACTTCAAACTGCAACATAGATAAGAGTGCTAATATTGTTGCTTGATGACAAAATTTCCTACTATAGATTTCACCATCACTAGCGTGACTAACAAACCCAGCTAATAAAATATCGCTGTATCTTGGGAGAAATGTGGTGTCCGGCAAAGTAGAATAGCTCCAAACCTTTACACTCGTGGGTGTAAACAAAGCAACAATTATTTTCGAGGAAAAATATCTGTAAAGATCAGAAAATGCGCTTAATCGTTTACATTGTTATATTTATAACACTGAGATCTCCAACTCGCCTGCCAAGCGTGGAGATTATGTCAATAACCTCTCCTATCGTTGGAGAGGCCTTGGCCTGCAATGGAGTGTTATGGGATGTGAATGTGATGATGATGATCTAGGGAGATAGCGCCGTCTTATAGTATCTAAAATAAGATTTTCTACCACGCTGTTACATTGTTGACAATTTGGTAAATGATTCATGTCTTTGACAAACTGACGATCTTAACAAGTTCTCAAATAAAAATAGGTTTTTACTAATATTTAGAGAATTTATTAAGGCTGGTTTTCTTTATTGAAATAAGTTGGCCTGTTGTGTCTGATATATTCTGTCATATAGTTTTGTAACAATCTTGTGTACAATAAATGGTTTAGATGTATAATATAACAGAGTAACAAACACCGCATCTTCAATTACCACCAGGTGAAATGGCGATCAAATACCTGGCTAGTGTAATATTGGCCGGCCGGGTCGCTAGTATTTCAATAAACAATTTCTGTGGTCTGAGTTTTATCGAGATTGACGGGACGATTTCATAACGGTCGTACGCTGCCGATCGATGTAAAAAATACAGAATTGATCGGTGTGGGAGGCGTCCGGAAGGCCTATGTTTAGCATTGGACGTCCTATGGCTGAAATAGTGATTGATGACTTTTAAAACATTAAGTAGTCACTGTATAACAGAAATATGTCTATCTGTGGAGACCCATAATTGGCCATCTATTGCTTACATGAATAACTATTGTATATTGAAGCTGTTGGTCTTCCTAAAAATATAAAATAAATAAATTAAAATATTAAACAGCAACAGAACGATACCGTTAGCTAGTCTCTATTGACGCAAAATGATTCAAGCATTTCCACGTGCTTTGTTTACAGCGAAACAAACGGCAACCTTCTCATTCCGGGTGGACGAAAACATTTTACAATAATGACAAGGAGAGAGCTTTTGTCATAGGATACAAGTAAATAAATCCGCGTGAGACAAAAGCTCTGGGTGGAATCTATTAAAAGCTGGCGCATTCTATTTGCATTAAGAGGCATTGTGTCGGCGGGATATGAAAAGTCGTCCGCGCCGCCCGCGCCGCGTACACCGCCCGCGCCACGTACACCGCCCGCGCCCCGTGCACCGCCCTCACCGCCCGCAGGGTTTAATCATTTTCATTGAGAGCGCCTCCAGCAGCGCTTCGGGAAATTAATGCTCCACTCCTTACAACTATTTTTATTAATACCTATTCTTGCTGCTACGTCTACCTATTCCAAAAGACTATAAAGGAACAGAGGAAAAAATGTTGATTAGAGCGAAAGTCTACTAGTGGGGAAGGCTACAGAAGATGCTATTAGCAGGATATATTTGTTTTGTGAGAAATTATATCAATACAATAAATCTACACTTTTTATTGGTTTTAAGAGAAATCTTTTTAAAAATTATTTGAATACTATTTACAAAAATACAAATCTTTTCTCTTTACAATATTAGTACAGATAGTATAGACGTACTACGTTTTCGTATGACCCATGGACCGGACTTCAATTAAAAACAATGGCGACCTCGCATCCACTTGCGGTAACTCCGTCCGTACGCAGATGAGCGGGGGCTGGAGCAAGGCGGGGGTGGGGGGGTCTCATTAGACATTTTAATTAAGAGGCGGGCAGCGCGGCCGCTATCACTCACCTGCCGCCCATTAGGGCCGCAAGGCTGTTTACGACCGTCCCTGTTGCCCAAGTGTAAATCGGGGACAACTTACAATGGCCGGTGTAGCACGCTGTGCGCTTGCGCAGGGATCGAAGTTCAAAGGAAGAGGGAATTGGGATTTAGGGACGTTTTGATACACTAAAAAGTTGATGTACACCAATCACATTACACATAATTGTCACATCAACAGCCCGTAATCAGTCCACTGCCGAACTTGAGCCTCGTCCAGATTAGGTGAAGGCTTTGTTATAATCTCCACGCTTGGCAGACGGCTTCGCGATTGCAGTGTTGAAAAATACTGACCAGAAAATGCTGCTACCCATTCTGGTTCGCTGGGGGTAATTTATTAGATCAGCCTGTACGAATTTATTCACCTTTGACGACACATACCTATTACAGAAATAATCAAAAAAAAGCCTTTGTCTAGCTAAAGCTAGGAAGTCGCTCCGATGCATAACAAGCCCGTAACAATCTATTGTTTAATTGGAGTTTCCTTCTCTGGACAGAGGGATGGAAATGCTCGATGCGCCGCCTGCATCGCAGTGTGGAAATTATTCAAATAACTATCATTCTGCTACCCATTTTTAAAGGTAAATTCCTTTCTTTAAGTGAAGAAGAGGTTAGTGATCGGGATTTCACTTCAATCTACCATGCTGACCTAGTGAGGGTGCGCATGGTTAGTACACAACAATAAACAGTACACAAATAGGTTCCATATTCATAAGCAGATGTAACGGCTTAGTTTAATAAAGACTTTGTTAATATAGCGAAAGCTTTTTTACGGTCGATTTACTAAATAAACGTCTACCAAGGTCAGCGTAAGTTGACGCAGACAGATAGGATGGTTTTGTTCAGATTTCTCGCAAAATAAATTAAGAAAACGCTTTAAGCAAGCCCATGGAGGAGCGGCGGGGCACTTAATAAAATGAAATTTAGTACTGCGCCGCAGCTGGTTTAGTTTCAATCCTTGGCGTATCGCGCCGTAAAGGCGCTCGGGGAGAGCGTACCACATAAAAAATCCATCAGTCAGGTGCGAGCTGCCGTACCCGCACATTACACCATTCCATGGCAACCATCCATTGCGTGGTGGGCTATCGGGTGGAAAACTAGTGGTCGCTGTTTGCGCGCAATGTACGCGGTGGCAGGTACCAGGGTCGGCATTATGCGATAGGAGTCGCAGTTTGTATGCAAATGGTAAGTGATCCCGCGGCTGAGCGCTGTCAGCCCCTCCTCTTCCCCCTCCGTTCAGCTCCCCGCGACGCCATATCGCGCTGCAATTGTTTACAGCCTCGGAAGCCTCGTAGCGCCTCACATCGGATTTCGGTTTATTGCCCGCGCCTACCGTCTCTGGCTCATATGACGATTTTGTGAGGCATCGTTTTTCTGGCGAAGTTTTAGTATATTCATATCATTTATGTATCAAGACCGGTATTATTTTAAAAATTACTGTTATTAGAGGAAACAACAAAAGCCGCCTGTTGCTCATAATTTTTACTACTTATTCGTGTTTATTGTGTACTTATTATCATACATAACATATATAGGTACATAAAGCTCACGCCTCAGTCCCACAGGTGGGGTAGGCAGAGACTATGGGCCGCCACTTTGCTCTGTCCCAACACAACTCCCTTGCCTTGCATATAACCACAACTCTATTCATACATCTCCTTTTATTATTATTGTTTCATATTGTAATCGTTTTTGTTTCCGTTCCCTCATTCAACACACATGTGAAGTTACTGGAAACAACCACTGTACCACGTTGTTCCTTTTAAGGTGTTAAATGAGTGCCAGTGTACTCATAAATGACCTTGGGCCAGTAAACAAGGTGAATCTTGTGTCCTGTAATTACCCCTTCATATTTTAGAGTTAGTGAGTTTGTTACACGCGGTGCAGAAGTTACATTTCCTGAAGTTACGCAGTAAGTAGGAAAGGGAGGGATAATTTAGGTAAGTTGAGCGCTGAACAGCCGGAAACCACGTTTGCGAGCTTTGTGTCTATTATACTTCTGCAAGAACTTTGGATAGAATATAAGTTTTAGGTACAAAGACTATTGTGTCTATAAGTCATGATTTTTCATTTTATGTTTACCTGTTTTCTAACTAATATTATACAGAGGAAGACTTGTACTTTTGTTTGTAAGTGTACAACTGAACAGATTTCGAAAGCTCTTTCACTATCGGGAACCTACATTTTTCCCGAGTGTGCCTCCTTTAGATATGGGAAAGTAACACGATCCCGTGGGATAATCGTAAGTCTCGAACAGCATGCAGATGAAAACCGCGGGTCAAAGCTAGTGTGAACATAGATCTGTATGTATAGTATCGCATAAACGCAGCATTAACATACTAACTTCTTCTAACGAATTTGTCAAACCAAATTAAAGACAAGGAAAATATGAACCACCGTGAAACCCGACACATTTTCCTCCGCCAAAAGGGACAGCTAATTTTTCATAAATTACAAAGAGTCAAAAGGTATTAGAGTGGCTTCATCTCATCCACTCCCTTCGGGGGCTAATTACGTCGCAAGGTGAGGGGTGCGGGGAGCGGGGTGACACGTCACAATGGGAAAAGTTACGCAATAACAACCGGGAAGCGAGCATGGCCCGCGTGGGCTTAGAGATGCACCAATTTTGTCGCCGAATCGATTCAAGGGCTTGTTTGAAAGGGGTTGGAAAAGTCTGCTTGGTTGGATATCACTGCCTTGTCTATTTCTTCCGTCGTGCGATATTGTTTTTAGTGTTCAATTCCGGGGGTAAGGTAGTAGCACAATTATAGGCATATCGTCTGTAGTTATCACCGCATTTGCGGTTCTGCATTTTTGTTAAGTAGGTACTTGAAAACTTGGTGCATGAATCGTATATTTATGGGCGATAGTTATCGCATTTCATCAGGAGTGCTGTCTGCTCATTGGTCACTGAGGAAAAAATCACTCGGGCCGTTTGCCTCCGTTTCTATCTTGATTAAAATAATAAATAATTGCTAATACACATCTGGGCCCGTTGTCCGTCTTGACAATCAACCAGGATTTCGCAGATTAGGTAAAATTACATTTGAATCTTGATTATATCGGTAGATAATCGAATTGCAAGGCGCATCCCTACGTGGGCTGACGCGGGCTACGCAGCATTTATACGGAAAGACAGACGCGCGACTTGGAATCATGTTTTGAAGTTGAGGACGCGTGTTAATCTCCGAAGTCAGACGCGGGATTTATAGCCGCCGGTTATTTACGACCAAAATACATATTTTGTCGGGATTTTACGAGCCGTTCTTAGTTGGGGTGGAATGGGGAGCGCACGCGACGACGGCGACACGGCAACTTTGGGATTCCGACGGTGGCTTTTTAAAATAGGTACTGGTAGAGCTGGAAACATTGTTATGGAGAAAATTCTTAAGACGACGGAGGCTGAAGGACTTTGGCATGTTTAAATGTAGTTTGGTTATTTTTAGAGTTACGAGCCTGTGAAGGTAAAAATGGGAACCATAGGATCACTTTGGTGGCCGTTTTGTGTGTATGTGATATCAAAGATTTGTGATTTCTGGCGTGAGACGCGTACGATTAAGTTGGTTATCTGTGACGCAACAGTCCGGACCTCATTCCATAGTTGTGATGTCCAGGTAATAATATTTTTTCATTCATTCATTCATTCATCTAAATTAATCTACTACTACCAAAAATACCGCTCCAAACGCGAAAATAAAATTATGTCTGTCTGTCAAGCATTTATCCAAAATTGGAATAAAATTAAGATTGACATCAACCTCGACATTTTGGGCTGAGGCTACTTGTTATCTTCAAAGACGCGAATTCGCGGACAAAATCTAGTAATATAATCCTTCTTTCTATCAACAACACCCACGCGTGCTAAATACGTACCGCCAAGTTTCTTGACTGACTGATGCCAGGAAATGTTGCGGAAGCCCCCAACTTTCCGGAGTTACATAAAGTGCCTAAGTAAGTAGGTTTTCTTTTGGAATTGCGAGTTCTTTTGTGTACTCCAGTAAGTTTCAAAGATTCTTAAGGGAGGAATATTTAAGCGGTCCCAAATGGCGGAGAGTGAGGCTTTCGAACGGCTTTGGTGCGAGCGATGTGAGGCTGGCGGCAAGTGTCGTTCCGACAAAAATAACTTCCAGCATCCTTGGTAACCGGAGCATTAACGGGGCTTGGTTCTTTTAATAAACACCTATTCACCATAGGTCTCACCGACAGCCCTCTGTGCAGAGCCTGCCTGAAAGAAGAAGAGACAGCTGCCCACATCCTGCAGACATGCGAGGGGGTGGTATCATACAGGCTAGAGTATCTCGGGTTACAATAAACCCTTCCGGAGATGTTTGTAAAACTGGAAGGATTGCTACGTTCCCTGGTAAGAGTTAGGATGGCAAGAACATAGGGTATCTAGGAGTACATCACATCCACGCAGAATAGGCGCAAGTTCGTCAGACTGCCGAAACGGCCCGATGTATATACATCTATATATCTAACTTCTAGCATTGTACGACTAACTTGCATCCTGACATGCGAAAGTTTGTAAGGAAGAATGTTTGGATCTTTGTTACTTTCATGAAAAAACTGCTGACGGGAATTTGATGAAAATTGGCAGTAATGCCGCTTAAAGTCTTAAATAGCACAAAGGCTATAACTAAACGGATAAACGGATTTAGATGAAATTTGGTAGATAGCTTTGATAGATTAGGGGCTGGAATAAGACTTAAGCTAATTTTTAGCTCTCACTTAAATGCTCATGCAATTCGAAAGTACGAGTTATTTTCGAGTTCAAGTGTTTCCGGGATCTAGTGTTCCATCATTATCAAGATACCATAACAATCCTCTGCTAGACTTCGGTAGTCTACTATCTCTTATTGGAATATTTTTAGTCTTCTATAGAGCCCACAAATCGTGTTTCTTTCTATTATTGAATGAATTTTAGAATCGGTTTAAAATTTTCAGGAATTTTTAATTAAACAATTTACGTATTTCCTGAAGTCTCGATGGTTTTCATTTCATTTAATTCACAATAGAAATCACAATTTTGATAGATGCTATCACTTACCAGACAATTTTTCAAAGAGAAGGCATAAATATCAAGAAAATTGGGTTGATGGATTCAAAATGAAATCGAAATTATAAATTCAACATGAATTTTTTAAATTAAAATAGTCATAACAAAATTAATAAATTTAAATTAGGACTTCAACGTAGCTTCACGAATTTACAAGAAATTAAACACGCACTTTTATTGAAGTTCAAGTTCTAGATACATATTAAAAGAAATGTTGAATATAAATAATAATATTAAATACTTTATTTCCTAAAAGTACCCTACAAATTAGATATTGTTAAATGCTAACAATCATATAAAATAAATAGTGATATTGAAAACGAATCTTACACTCTCTGATATTGAAATAGTCATAAAATTCTTGCTTGTTAAAGTTTTTGCACCTTAAAACCTTTCTCGTACTTCAGAACCTATTTTGGAAAATACGCTACTTTTAAAATTACATATCTAAAACTGAACGTTCTTTAATAATAATACCATTAAATATCACTCACCGAAACAATGTTACATTCCCTTTCTCACTGGCTTGCGTGTAGTTCGTTCACAAGTAAGTTTTCACAACACGAAAGTCGAAACTCGCGGTTTTTCGTTCTAAGTTGTCCCAGCGCGAGACACGAGACCGCCACGAGCGGCCTCCTGTACCTTACTGAAGGCCCTGGCCCACCATTGTTGAGCGGTACACGCTGATAGCTAAGAAAAAGCGCTGGATTTCGGTAGACTATCGAATTTTCAAACTCTAAACTGCACTGTAGATTTTAGAAACATAAACTTTAATATCTAATACAACATATTGACGGGCATTAAATTTCTACAGCCTACGTAACTGGAGCTTTTTCTTATTTACGATTTAATTAGCGCTGATTTTGTTCTGGGCTTTGAATGAGATTTGAATTAGAAGTAGTAGGTACCAGATTTATCGAATTCATGGTTTTGATTTATAATTTTAGCAATTCTGGAGTAGGTAGTGAAGAACTGCGTAGGTTAATCTAAAAACGTATTATATTAATAAACCTATTATTAAACTGCGCTAGATTAAGCTCTGAAATGCTGAAACCGGTAAAGCAGACCTACACGGAGGGCATCGGAGGTTATCCTACGTTATCGAGTACATTATTTTTTTCGGCGCAAACTTTGAACTTTTCGTAGCGATAGTACCTACCTATTTATAAAACAAAAAAAAAAGATCTGCCTTACATCCTCTTGGCAGTTTTGCTAGTTAGCCAAATTCAAGTCAAGTCACAACAGCTGTTTTTAGGTGGCTTGAATATGGTTGACTAGCGAAACTGCAATCTTAAAACATGGTCTGTATTAAGTTTGTTTGTTTTAAGCAAATTTTGCAATACAGGGGATGTTGCTATGTATAAAAAACCCATCGTAATCTTGTGTAGCTGACTTGCCGTAGCACCAGTCCTACGAAGTGCTACGAATCGCTACACCACTCAGCGGTTCGTTCTGATATTCCATGTTTCTTAGTAAGATTGCCTGTTCGAATATTTACTTAAAGTCATAGTGGATACGACAAACTTATAACTTCCCTCTTTTTGGCCGGGGATTACAAATCATATTATATTTGTTGGTTAATCTATTCAGAAATTCTGTTGCGTGGTTTAGGTTAGGCTATACACGAAAAGCATTTAATTTATACTAAGTTTATAAGCCCTACTGTATTTGGAGTCTTATGTACTGTTTTAACCCTCGACGCAAAAAGGGGGATGTTATAAGTCAAACGTGTGTATCTGTGAATGGATTTTAATGCTGTTTTCAGCAATAAATAGAGTAATTCAAGGGAAGTTCTGTAAGCAAGACTCTCTCCAGACTCCACTAGTAGTACGACAGAGGCGTGTGCTTTATGTATGTATATATATGTCCCTATAAATATAGTTTTCCTGTCGATAAATTTATGCAAACCCAATAATATATTACTCGCTTCTTTTTAAATAATGAACCCAAAGCAGAGCGGTGACTATCGTTACACCGCAACGATTCCAATATCAATTCCAAATATCTTCTAATAGTTAAGTAGTACAGCGAACAGCGAAAACAGTACAAAACGTCTTACATTGTTATTATTGGCGGCCATTCTTCTTATTTACCAGTGCAACGTCAGAAAACGCGATAATAAGAATCGATGGTGGTTGGGAATCCTTTACCTAAGCTAAGCCGCTTAGGCTTGTGATGATGCGTGGCGCGTACGGTGCCTAACAATGATGGATGCGTATAGGCCGTGCGATATCTGTGCTGTCCAAAATGTTTTATTGCACATACACATAAAACTCCATGATGCTGACAGGTTTTTTAGTTATGTGGCACCGAGCGGGTGACTAAAGTGGACTTGCAATAGGAGAGAAAGATTGTGCTAAAACTTAGCGTAATCGATAGAAAAATGCCGGGTAACAGATCTTGTAGATAAAGCTAGAAAGATTTAACACCTTTGTACTATTTTGTGCATAAAATGCTAAATAAATAAATACCCCCGACCAAGCATATACATACGTACCTTAATATTTCTATTGAAATTATCGCGCTTAAACTATTCACATAAAGAAAACCACATCAAAATCGGTCCATGCGTTTGGGAGCCACATACAGACACACAGAGCCACAGACACGCATCAAACATATAACATCCTTCTTTTTTCGTCGGGGGTTAAAATCTTCGCGGCTGTTTTAAACAAGTGTACTGTTATTATATACCAACTTGTCATGTTGACACCAGAGGCTTGATTTTGATAAATGTGAAAAGCGAGCGATCATATCAATCCCAAAAAAATTATCTCAATGAGAGTTAGTTTCGTATACTTTTCTATCATTTCATTATCACTTTCGTATAAGATCAACTGCAATACCACAGACTAACTCGCCTTGACAGCACGTCTATCTGATTGAGACGCAAAGCTTGCGTTTTCTGACATTTATCAAAATCAATCGGCTGGGGGTCTAAAAAGGCCACATTTGCGTTTCATAATATGATTCACATTAATTTGTCAAAACTTATCAAAACAGTTGTTGACATTGACATGACAATTCAAAATGGCATCACTTGGTTCCAGTTTGGCCGCCGGATCTGATAAGTTTGCGACACTCTAATTTGGATCATAATATGGAACGCTAATGCGGGTTTGTAGACCCCCAGGTAACATGAAAAGTTTTTATGAAATGCTTGGTATACAGTCACAACTTTTCTTTATAATCTTTCTCTCCAATTATTGGCCTTACTTTACTAGTCGAACAACAGACAAGCTAGAATCTCTGTCGACCACACGACAGCAACATTTTCCAGAGTGTAAGTACTTTCAATTTCGACGACCTCCTTCGCCCGTCATACGCGGAGACTGCAAAACTCTCAGTAATGTGACCGTAACGGGCTGTTAACGTTGGTGGCATATGTGGCAGTTACCTCTCTATTTATATGGTAACGAGAGGCCGCTCCCTCGCCGCCCCACGTCACGGCGTCATTAATGGAGGCATAATTTTAAACACATTAATGAAGTTTTTAATTTTAGACGCAAGAGACCCGTGTCTGTTTGGACCGCTAATATATTATGTTCGGAGAGTATAGATAGATGAATTATAATAACTTAATCATTTTACACTGTGTCTACGAGCGACAAAAAACTTGTACTAAAGATGCTAGAGATAACAAAATATATACCTACCACATTTTAAATTCCATGAAAAGAATTATAGAAACACAACACAAATTAAACCTGAAGTGTGGGTATTTAAAACTAAATTTTTCGTAGGTCTTGGCAGTAATAGTTGTAAAATTGGGCCATCACCTTAGAGCAACACGTTCACTGACGTTTATAATCATAAGGTTGATACATACAATTGTCTAGCTAGGCGGACGAAGATACAGGTGCTGGCTAGCCATTGCAAACTTTATAATGCTGCCATATTAATAAGTATTTTGTACTATTAAGAGAGTGTGATCCATTCCCACCCGCAACGCATCACGCTATCAATTTTGACTTACGGCTAAATGTTAAATCCATTCACTAGGATTCTACCTACGACAATAGCCAACCCATTCATGCCATCTTGTAGGCGTTTCACACAGCCGTTCATTCCTGCCTATCGCATAGAGCCAGGTGGATAATACTGAGAGTATTGCGAAGGGAACAAGTGCAGGCTCAGGATCGAATACGTGACTCTGCCGTTTACGCCGATTGCTCCGTAGGCTAAGGGTGCGGGGTGCGGGGGGCAGGGCGCCAAATGAGCTGAACACTGCGATATCGACACCCGAGCAATGAATGACACGGGCCGGTCGATAACAATTCTCAGCTAGCAATCTGACAGGGTAGTAATAGTAGACGGGTCGAAAATTGGATGTTTCTCATGTAACACACTTATGTCGTGATCACAAGCTACCCGTGTGGGCTGTGTGGCGTCCAGTAGAGTAGAATAGCACTAATCCCTTACACTCGTGGGTGTCGTACAAGGCGACTAATTTTCGAGGCAAAAAATCTAAAGTCTCTATAGGCTGGAAAATGGGCAGCAGCGTTTTCCATTGTTATATTTATAATACTGCGATCTCCAACCCGCCTGCCAAGCGTGGAGATTATGGCAATAACCTCCCCTTTCGTGGGAGAGGCCCTAAGTCCTGCCTTGGCCTGTTATGGGCTGTCATGATGACAAGCTAACCGCACGAGCGGTTTGCCAATACGTAGTCTAAAAACTTGTCGCAATCAAAATTTACGATGCGATCGACACCCTTTCTGCCAAGCGTGGTGTAGGTACAAAGACACATATCGGTACATATATAAGTACGGGGGGAAGCTTAAAATAAGGGCGTACGTAAAAGTTAGGAATTCATTTCCTCAAGCCCCTTTCAGACTCGGTATATTAGAATTTCACCATTACGTTTTGAATCTATCCAGAAGAACCGCTATGGTTTGACCTTTCTAATTTCTAAGATTCCTGAAACAGCAGATCGCTCAGAACCAGCGGTTTCACCACCTTTGGCCATGTCACCCGTATTCAGAAACCTCATAGTAATGAGGTCTCACCAAAGAAATTGGACACAGAGGCAATATGTTTGGAGCTCACAGTGCTTGCGAGCTAGAACAATGCATTAGTGGTGATCGGCACTATGCTGCCAATCATAGAGACGTATTTAACGCAGTGCGTTCTTCGCAGTATCCACTCATAATTTTGATACAGAATGCATAGTAAAACTACTTTGATAAGTATTGTATGTAAATACGGGTAACAGATAAGAAGGCGGTCAAACGCCTAGCTAGAAATAAAGAAAAAATAAACCTGAAGCAATTTAATAACATGTGACAGTCGATCAAGTTTACGAGTTTCAATCTTCTCGTGACCACGGTGGGTTTAACCCTACCGAAACGTCGTCGAAACTAACATAATAAAGGTTTAGAATTCTTAAGACTTTAATAGAAATGGGTCGCCATCTAAACTTAGCAATTTCCAATACCAGTTGCCGCGGACAAGCCGGTTTAATTCGGAAGTAAGTTCTTTGAAGTTTTTGTGGTCCTGTTGCAAGTGTTCCCACTTCGCCACTGTGTTCCGCAGTAGCTGCCAAGTTTCTCCTACAAGAAAATTTCGATGTAAAAGATTTTAAATTACAAACGCAACGAAGGAGAAGCCTGTCTTCTTATGCTGTTTACTTTAAGGACATTGTTTTAAAACTTCCTTTCAATCACTCATTGTTGAAAACCTCATTAAAATCCGTCACGTAGTTTAAAAAATCTAAGCGTACTTAGATACAAACATAGATACTAAAAGATGAAACTACCTCCTAATTTAATTATTACATAAGTACTATCACGACTGTTGCTGCCAAACGAATAGTTCAAAATAAAACACTTTTAAAGGTTTAATCTCGGAAAACAAGGGCAATACCCTAGTTCCCGCCAGCTTGAGAATTTTAGTTCTTATTGTGTTGCGTGTTGCAGCTGTAGTGCTGACGTCACTCGTGTGGAAGTTCGTAAGAGCTCGGGCTCGGGGGAGACGGTATCGCGCGCCACAGCCTTTGCGAATGTGCGAGCTACGAACTAGACTTAGACTGGCTTTCTGAAAGAGATGTGCGATGGAACAAAGCGGAGAGCGAGATCTTTTTAACCCCCGACGCATAAGGAGGGGTGTGATAAGTTTAAAGAGTATATAATACTAGCGGGACCAGCGCGACTTCTTTCGCGTGGCGTCCTACCCCTACCTCTACTATTCCCTACCTCTACCTTACACCTACCCTACACCTACTTACCCCTACCTACCCCTTTTTTCTTGCCTATAAACCTTCCTCTTGAATTACTCTATCTACTGATGAAAACCGCATTAAAATCCGTTGCGTAGTTTAAAAGATCTAAGCGTACGCGGGCGAGAAGCGACTTTGATTTATAATATGTATTATGTATATATAGATGTGTGTCTGTCTGTGACATCTTAGCTCTAGAACGAATGGGCCGATTAGAATTCATTACTTTATTAGAACATCAGTTTATTAGAGATGGTTCATAGTCTTAGCTAAAATCGGGTAAGTAGTCCGATTGAAAAATATGTAGGTTTTATAGAAGGTTTATCGACATTTGTATTAATAACTAGACCTAGTTTTATAGAACTCAGTGACGAACGATCAAACAGCTAATTTCATGGAAACTGTAAAGGTCAGTAAAGCTCGAGTGGCGCTGATCTTACCTGCAGATGACCAACTATCTCGTTTGCCTCCCTCAACAAGCAGCACCAAAAATACATGGCCATATATTACACGCGATTTCAAAACGACTTAACTTGCACGGGGTAGTTGGGAAAGAGTTCCAGAGTCCATCCCCTAGCTACGCAACTTAGCACAGTCAAAGCCCTGGTGGAAACGCAGCCCAACTAAGCCCGCAAGCACGTCATGTGCACTGCACAGTTGCCGAATACGGTTAGTTGCTAGTAACTTGCTTGGGCTAAGAAACAAGTTTTAGTTTTAAGTATTGTTGAAGTAAGTAGGTGAGTTTGATAATTTGATAAGCGAGGAAAATGGGGAATAAAGTCTTTAGAAGTTCTAAATACTCGTTACACTATTAGCTCGCACTTCGAAACTAGCTGAACATTAATATCAAATAACACTCCACTGTTGGACTTGAGCCTCATAAACTAGGTTTGCCGCAATCTCTAATATTGGCAGGCGGGTTGGAGATCATAGTCATTAAAATATACAAAAGTAAACTACCCATTTTCTGGTTTCCGCGGTTCTAGCTATTAGTCGCCTAAGGTCTAAGACAATATTCGCCTTGTACTACCATTTTTCTCGTACGGACACTACACGACATATGAGGATGGATGGCTGTGTGAATGTTGATTACCTACTCTTTTACACATGGCGTTTATGGAACTCCCTTACTCATAGCATTCGGAATAGTCCATCTTTGAATGTTTTTAAAAAAAGAGTAAAAAAATCAAAATCAAAATCAAATACGTTTATTCAGTTTAGGTTTTCACAAACACTTATGAACGTCATTCAATATACAACACTAGGCACCACAGCATCATCGAACGGACAACGGTTTATAGCTAGTATGTAAGGCCATAAAAAAAAAAAATTTAAATAGACTCTACGGCCAAAAATTTTTGTTCTTTGTCCGCGACGCAAGCGCCGCACGCCGACCACCTGTCACTGTGACATTGACAGATACGTAATGTCATGCGCATCTACAATGCTGCTCGCCTGTAGCGTGAATACCTGGTAAACCTTTAGTTTTCCATAGTAGGTATATATATCTATAATGTATAGGTATGTATAGTAATATGTGTTTATATATAATATGTATGTATTTTTAGTATATGTTTATGTAATTAAGTAACTGTGTTTATCAATATCTACCGTAGTAAGTTTAAGTGTACACTTTTTGTACCTGCATTTAAGTTAAACCTGTTCCTATGACTCCAAGGTTTGCTGGTAGAAAACTCAATTAATGAGTTAAGCTCGCCTTTGTACATCTCTGTTACTGTACTGTATAATTGTGTCATATTTGTGTACAATAAATAATAAAGAATAAAGCTATTGATTGGACTTTGATGAAACTTCAAACAGAATATATCACAAATACCATATTTATCTCAAACTTCAAATTTGTTCCTGCGGCATGTTCGCAGTACACACACAACATCATCATCATCATCATCACAGCCCGTAACAGTCCACTGCAGGATTTAGGGCCTCTCCCACGAAAGGGGAGGTTATTGCCATAATCTCCACGCTTGGCAGGCGCAGTGTTTAAATATAATAATAAAAAATGCTGCTGCCCATTTTCCAAACTACAGAGACTCTTGATATTTTGCCTCGAAAACATTAGCCTTGTACGACACCCATGAATGTAAGGGGTTGGTGCTATTCTACTCTGCCGGACACCACACGGCCAACACACAACATATTTCACAAGTAATATCGATCTAAGCTAGGAATACACGTAAATTGCGAGCAATCTCGTCCATGATTCACTGAGTTGAGAACGGTCACTAATTACTGCTGACAGGTGAGTCTCCACGGCTAAATTAAATGCGGTCACACTCCAGTTTCAATGAGACAATTTGGAAACAATTACTAAAATCATAAATCATCTTTGCGTTAATGTCCTGGTTGTGCTCTCGCGCACGAGGGCCCGGGGCCCGCCTTGACCATGATCCAGGATTTGGCAGATCGTGGTAATACAGTGGAGCGACTGCCATCTAACCTCCGTGACCATGCTACCAGGGGAGCTTGACCGGATTGGATAATGTTTACAAATTCAATCGCCTGAATGTGCAGGTTTCATCACGATGTTTTCCCTGACCGTAAGAGCATCGGTTAGAATTAAACTAATGTACATAACTCAGAAAAGAGTCATTGGTACATGGCCATAGCGAGATTCTAACCCGGAACCTCTCGCTTACGAGTCGGATACCTTAACCGCTCGGCCACCGATGCTCCTTATTTGGAAACAATTACAGTTTGCTTTAAATCGTACTATTATTGTAGAGGAATCTCTTGACTTTGAACATTTACATAGAATAATAGATGGAAAGTCATGAAACGTAAATTATATTTCACAAGAGTTTGCTTTAATTTCAGTTTTCCTTCTTTGACTTCTAATTAATTATTCTGTTTTGCTTGTCTGGAAGGAACAAAGGAAGTTATTTATGAACGTACAAAAAGATGTCGTGACAATTTTGTCATAGAAAATAGTCAGGTGTTTCTACTTTGTTACTGAATAGAATATAAGTAGATATACTGGCTTTTGCCTGCAACTTTGTCTGCTTAAATTCAGTTTTGCCATGTTCCCGTGATAAACCGCATCCGCTCCCCTTAGATACTAGCCGACGATGGTGCCCGCTTTCCATCCCGACCGTGTCCCTCAAAAACGTCCTTGTAGCAATAGCCTGTCCGTCAATCGTCGGCAGCACGTACGTGTGACGTGAAGGTTACGCTGACGTCACTTCACCGCAATTAGTGGCGGCATCTCGGAAAAACCCAATCAAAGTTGCATCGTTACTCGTACAACGTTGACTACGTTTGCCGAACCCGATATCAGCTGAAAAAACTACATTTTTATAGATATAGGGGTACAAGGGCACTATTTTTGCTTGCCCGCGTCAATGCGAATGGTTTTCAATGTACAATTTCGGCATGAAAAATTCAATATTTTTTAAATCACACTGACAACTCCGAAGGAATACGGTTAGAAAATAGGGCAAATCAGTATAATGCATCAAATTACCGAATTTTCCAAACTGAAAATTAAAATTAAAAACCGTTGGAATCGAGGTGATTGATTAAAAAATAGGGCCTCTGGGCACTTTCAAAGATATAGTAATGGCTGTTTCAAGGATTCATTGTCTCCTCCTTGGCGCTGGATAGCGTCAAGTATGATCTGTTAATTGAGTCTAATGTTAATGTGGATTTTGCCATTAGTCAGCACGCTTAATTGTTTACATGGTGTCAAAGTGTACGGAGCAAGCACCCTAGCCGAAATTGATGGACATTTTATGTGTTGACAAAGACCGTGTCTCGTGCGCCAAACACCATTCGCTTTACACAGCTATAAATGTCTAAATGTCATCTCACAGTCTAATGTAAATAAGAGCGATATTAGATCGCCTGCATTTATTTACTTACATTTTGTAATATCGGTACGTGAGCGCGGTAACATTTCAACCCGATTCCGAATCCCCGATACATTTGCTTCCCTCGCAGCGGTCTTTTACGATTGTTTAAATGACTCGAGCGGTTTATGGTGGGTACATTTGTAGCTTTTAAATAAAGGGCCGATTTAAATGGGCATTAAAGGAACTCGGGAGCGGTTCGGTGGAAGCGCCCACGCAGCCGACAATCCCACAATGCCTACATGAAAATCTACGTTAATGACTACGGGGAGATGCGACAGCGAGTCATTTAGAATAGCAAAAAAGTTTAATATAAACAGAGAGTTTAATATATCTAAGTAGAGCTGTTAGCTATCAGTGATAATAAATAATTAAAAAAAGGTTAGGGTATTCGATTCGTAAGCGAGAGGTACCGGGTTCGAATCCCGCTGCGGGCATGTACCTATTACTCTGCTCTGAGTTATCTACTATTCTGAGTTGAATACTAACCGATGCTCTTACGGTGAGGGATAACATCGTGATGAAACCTGCAAACTCAGGCGACTGAATGTGTAACCGGTCAGGTTTCCCTGGTACCAGAGAGGTCACCAGTGGTGGTGGTGAGGTCAGATGGCAGTCACTCTACTGTAATTATCTGATCTGCCAAATCCTGAAGCATGGTCATGGCGGACCCCGGGCCCTCGTGCGCAAGAGCACAACCGGGACATTAACGCCATGATAATGATGATGTATAAAATAACCATTTACTTATACACACAACAGAACAGAAAACGGACAATATTTTGAAGGGCAGATGGTGTTGTCACATAGATTCGCTGTGTTGCGGTCGCGAGACACACTAGACCCGATATCAGCACTTTATATCCTCAGATGAAATTTAGAACAGCAACATGTGGCGCAGATGCAATCTCTGCTGGGCCATGTGCAATACGGTGGCTGAATATCTAGTCAGCACATTGCCTACGCTCTACAGCATGATCTCGAAACAGGTACATAAGAACAGGTAACAAAAATAAGAAAAAGGTATTTCGCTGACGCATGTATCAAAAGGACCTCATTGCATTAGCATTATACCCTGGAGAAGACCAGAGCGCTGGTTTTCAGTGAGACCTGCTGAGTGGAGCAAGGACGAAGATATAAATGATACAATGTGGGCTTTTTCTTTTTCTCTCGATCTGCATTTGCGTAGTTGCAGCGGTGGAAGGGAATGGTTGAGCCTTACCCAATAAAAAACCTATCATTAAGATCGACGGTGCTCAGAAGCCTGTATCTTCACTGACATCATCATTGGCGACGGGCGATGGTCCCTAGTATGTGCACTGCACCACTGTCTCTTTGTCTACAGCTAAAAACGCAAGTCACAACCAAAAGATGGGTAAAACCTGTATTTTACGTTTACAGTAGTCGATAGTTTCCCCGTGCCTACGCGGGCGCCGCGGGAGCCGTTGCTCTGATTGGATGGCGGCGCTGGGCCGACACTGCTACTGATTAAAACGAGAATTCCTTTAGCAAAATAAAGTAAACAAACAACAGCACTGCCCCGTTGCTAACTTTATAATCCGTTGGGAGGCTTTTGTTGTAACGTTCTTATAAAAAAATTGAAGAACAAACTGACTGCCCCCAGATGGAAATCCGTCTGAAGTCCGTCATTTATGCGTGATTTTTATGATTCGTATAATAAACAGACATTTCGGGGTCGGCAACGCGTTTGTGAAATTCCCATATGTTTGTCCCATAATATAATTATTATCTACACTAGATACGTAGCAACGCAAGATGTTCAAGGAACAGAATCCTCCTCATAATTTTTTTAGGATACTTGATAATCTTGCAGGATTCTGTTGTTATTTTACGGGACATAAAGTATCTTATGAAACTCTAGAAGAATGTAGATTCCTATTAGTGATCGATTGCTTTTGTACTACTTGCCGTTTTAAATCCAACGGTTTCTTTTGATCTTCACCAGCGCCTGTACTCGAGGTCTAACTTAGGATGACAATTGTTCGATCTAAGTCTTTAGTGTTGACATATATTGATTTTCTTGAGATTTATCTGATTCGGTCAATGATACATTTCCCATCGGAAATAGTGTAAACTTACCGTTAACCGAATCTGTCTTTCCCGTATTAGGCTCTACAGCCATCAGAGAAAGTGTACAAACCCCCTACGATGACGCTGTTTAAATTAACTACTATAGATGTTTAAGCCCAAGGATGATGATGTAGATGGCCCACGATTTATATATACGATTTATTTAGTAAACAAAGATTTTGGTAAAACCCAGCCAAACAACGACAGATTAAAGCCTTCATTGCTGCAAGGGCGGTCTGATCCGTAGACTGAGCCGAATGCAGTCCGATGAAGACGCTAATATTGCGCGTCGGTCTATGCGTAACAAAAGGCCTCGAGTTTTGTTATGCTGAGTTTACACGAGCAGATTTTCGTCGTACGGCTAATTGCTAACCCAGTCGCCGGAAAAAGGTGCATAGCGAAGCGAAATACGAAATCCATTAGTCTAAATCGGTAAGCAGAGTGGACCGCAAGCGACCGCCTATGGCATCAGCTGACGCTGGAGGCAATTTCCTCCCTTAAATTACAATCAGAAACTTACCACACCACAACCTGCCCCAACAAAAGGGTGAGTCACTTCCAAGACCATAGACAAGGTCATACGGTACCGTAATCTGCACGCTGTAGGCATGTAAGTGTTGTGATAGGCAAAATGATTGCCTAATTTGAAGAAAGCGCTAGCGTAGAACGCAGTAAACCAAAGGTAGGCAAAATTGTTTTTGAAGTAATTTTCATTTTCTTGCAGAATATAGAAGCTACAGTTCTGAATCATCACTGGAAGCACAAATGTAATGGCACTAAATGTTAGTAATATCAGATATTCTGTAGCATGTTCCGTTTATACCCGTTTTACGTCTGCCACGTGCCGCGACGACCGTGAGCCCAACGGGACCCCAGCAAGACCACATTCTACTGAAGTACAAATTGTGATTATTTGGAACACAAATGGATAATAAGTAGTTACACACAAACTGATGGCTATATAACGTAGCTATTTGAAAACGGGAATAAAAGTGCCGCCATATTAGAGTGTGATGTGACGCGAGTGACGCAATATACACGGGCCGAATGATGCATAACGCGTCAAATCGTGTCATTACACTTGAATTTTTGAATTTTTTTGAATTGAATTACACTCCACACACACGCACTCCCAATCTGACGCACACGCCGTGGAATTTGGTCGCATCAGCAACGTCACGTAAAATAAGTGTGTTGCTAAATTGGAATATTTCATACATACATTTACTATAAGAGCTGATGTCCTATGCATCACGTACATCACATCACATCGCTCTAATGTGGCGCTACCTTAACGGATATGGTCTGGAGCTCTATTTTTGAATCGCCTGCCTCGATTCGTATGGTTTACAATTTTTATTTTCGCCATGAAAAAATCATTCCCTGTTTATGAGAAATCGGCGACAAATCGTGCGACTTAAATCGTCCCGAGTACACCCAGCATTACTTCCATGGCCGGCGGCGGTAATCTCGACGATACGTCCCGTCGTCGAGTCTTTATTTGCGCAGACTGCTCCCGCCGAATTGCAGTTCGCGACGCCGGAACCAAAACGTCTGCTATCAGCTGTTATGAACACTCAAAGAGCTTTACTTATTCGTAGGTATTGTTTCTTGCTCTTTTTCTTCTCCTGTTAAAACAACAAAACTAAGTTGATCAATAACTACTAAGTTTTGTTGTTTTAACAACAAAATCGGGTATCATTGTCGTCATGTCATCAGTCTCACTTCTCTTTATACAAAAGCCCATTAAAATGGACTAAAACCAAAAAATGTGACTTTAGTCCCTTTAATATGCTTTCATTTCTTTTAAACATTGTATACTTTGAATCAGAAAAATCTACTAGTAAGTATTTTACATTTAGATTCGAATTATCTACTTAGTTTACACGCCTAAATTCGTTGCTATTGCGATGCTCGAGTAAAGTGACCCTTCACAGGCGTGATTTGCATCAGAACCATAGTTTCCAAGGTATTTGAGTCGAGAAATAATCTAACGGCACATAGTAATTATGCTTATTTGAATACGCGATACTTAATGTAAGTGCTCAATTTCAACCCTATTTCTCGCTTCAATCGCCCCTTTAAAGTGGCATCTGAGTGCGTTGTACATTTTATTAAAACACACCGCAGCGTTATAAGTGCTGGTGTTTTCTTTTTTTTTTGCATCAAGGGTCCAGGTGCTGCTTGCGAAGGGCGCTTTGTATGCGCTTTTCATCCCCTAAAGCCCTAAAAGCAGTGTTTGCATTCATTTCTTCGTATCCGCAGTTACTCGTACACAGGTACCTACGTAATATAAAAAAGCACATATATACAAATTGTAGTTATGACAGTGATCACGGAAATCAGAGATATTTTAAAGAACGTCAAGTCAAGAAGGTCAGGCCAGGTAAGGTCAACCTGCGTGGCTCATCTAACTATAAAAAAATAAAAAACCGACTAACATGTATGAAAAAGTTGATGAATGTGGAAGAAGCAAGAGTGATTTGTCAGGGCCGTAGCGATTGGAACAATATGATACCTCCCTAGCTCTACGGGAAAGAAGGAACGGTATGTATGTTTTTTTAAACTACTTATTAGACTTTATTCAGGAGTGCCACCTTTCAGGAGTGTAACCTAAATTAGAATATCCATATACCTGTGATTATATTTATAGTGATTATTTTTATAATGTTCTTATAACCTATAATAAAAATCCGTATTTTTATTTAACATTAGTTTGTACGGCCAGTAAACAAACTTTAATTTTTACATACCTAAGTGTATATATACCATCATAAGTGTATATATACCATAAATACCATCCCCCTACACTCATGTGGCTGCAAGTTTCAAGTTTTAGCTAAATGCGGAATAGGGAGAGCGAAAGTGAGCGGTAAGTGTTAAGATAAAAGTTTTTCTATAGCCCAGCCCCTGCGGCTCCATCCCCTTTATTAATCTCGAATGCTCACATTACACTCGAAACTTTTGCACCGAAAATACAAAGGTATAGTTACTGCTAAACTTTGATTAGGTAGTTAGCTGAAGTTTTAATTTATACTACGCTCATACACGATTCCGCTATTTGGCTGCCTAACTATTTCGCCTGTACTGTATGTAGCCTGTGTATAGCCTGTTACGCATTTGCCTGCCTAACTATTTCGCTTGGTATAGTCGGTTACGCTTTTAGCAGCGATAACTGTCAGCCATACAACTCTACCTGTGAAGTTCGCCTGGATGGGCCCTCATTATACTAGGGTCGAATGACGAGCCTCCACCTGGATCTATAGATAGGTTAGATACCGTCTTATCTATCTCTTAATGCAATCCAATCAACGCTTGCATTGTTGTCTTCCGGTTTGAAGGATAAATAAATATGCTTTGACAGTTCACCCAGCGCCATCTAGCCCCAAGCAAAGCCTAGCTAGGTAAGCAAAGCTTGTGTTATGGTTGTCAGAAAACTGATAAACTACATATATATATTTTATATACATACCTACTTACTATTCATACTCCATCCAGAAAATTCATCATTTCAATTTCTGCCCGCCCGGGAATCGAACCCTGCACCTTTGCGTGATCGTCGTTTATATATTTCATTTATCGTCATATAAGATAAAGTAGTCAGAGTAATCTCCAAGCATAAGGCATTCTCACAGTGGCATCGCACCTAAGATCCAGCATCCCTGTTCCTGAATAATATAAGTGCTGCTGTGTACCTAACGGATGCTGCATGCGGAAAGCATAGGCGCATTGACGCTCATTGAGACCCGACCTATCCAAAATCGACTTGTATAGGTAGACGATGACGACGAAACCTAAGTGAATCGTAGGTGCTATAGCCGATAGTTATCAGGGCTGTCTGCTCATTTGATACTGAGTTATCTAAAAAACTTGTTTGTAACAAAATGCTTGCTACAATTGCGATCAAACTTATTTATTACCTATCAACTGGCGGCCATATTCCTTCAAACAGGAGTACAACACCACATATCATTCTATATAGCTAACTTCATTAGGCAAGACGGTATCCCATCAAGATTCCACGTAGAGAGTCCGTTTTATCGGGCGGAATGATGAGAGGGGCGGAGGGCTAGCTCGTGAGGGCCGCCATTTGTACGTGTCCGACCGCTTCGGACAAACACGGCGATGCCATACGCTATTATGCTTCGTCTTGTAAGCTAATTCTGGATTCGGATAGGTAACGAGGTTATTACCTGTTTTTTCTGAGGTTTCCGGTTTGGGTGTTTCTAGAATAGATTGAAATAGAATCGGATGAACTAAATACGGAAAGTGGCAGTTTTCTCTGTAGACGACTGTACCTGTGTACCTGTTTTATATGGAAGTAAATATAAAAAGAATTGGCCACAAAGACATCCGGCACGCTTATATAGATAGTACATCCCTGCCGACTAAGATGACCTATTATCCGAATAATAATGGTCTCGTGTAGCGGTCGAGATCACCAAATGTATACGTCATAATTAAATATTAAAGCAACTAGCTTTCCAACAGGTAGGCCGTCAGTGACTGTGTATTTGTGTCCCAAACACAAGAGAGCTCTAAGTATAAAAAACTCGCCTGCGAAGCTTGCCACGTCACAGTAATGCACTTCTGGGACATTGTGTGCTGGTGATAATTCTAGCTAGAAAGTCGCGTGCCCTAGTGGCCCAGGTACTAAGTAAGAGCACGTGCCCGACAAAGCGCTTCATTTTCTAAGAGGGCCTCGCTAGTGCTCCTCAAATAGAGACCAACATGGACCCGGCTTTGCAACGTAGTGTAAACAATCCGGCGAGTGATTCCAGCTAAGTAGTGAGTGACTCGTGCTCTAAATCCCTAATCGGTCACTGCGCAGGCATAATTAGGAAACATTAGACTGATTTAGGAAGTTTACGGACAGACAATATCTCGACGAATGCTTCTTTAGTTGTAGCAGAATATCAAAAACGTGTCAAACTACCATTCTCGTTTTCATTCAAACTCGTTTGCCCTGTTTCGTGTCTCTATTATAAAAATGTAATTATATATTCCTTCTAATTCAGGCAAAATTCACCCACATGAAGAAGGTACTACAAATATCCAATAGGCTAATTGTTGTTTTATTTTATATCTGCAATCTTTAGAAAAATGTCCCCACCCCTACCTATAAAACTCCTCTAATTTTCGAAATTAGAACCAAATCTTGACATCTGAATGCGCTAAAAGTTTTCATACTTACTTGCACAACATGAATTAGTTTTCTGGGAATTTGTCTTTTCCGTACGGAAAAGCATGTACATGCGGACGGTTTTTTGCCTAGTAGAAGTTTACAATTTATATTCTTAATCTGTCCTGTTATAATGAGATTTATTTACTAGAATATGAATAATTAATTTAATGTGTCTGTAATTTTTGTGAGATTGTGCAATTTATGTTGACATTTGTTACTTATCGATAGACATAAAATTGTATTGAATTGACGTACCTACCTAATTATGAATTGTATTGACATTAATTTAAGATTGTAGTGACATTTATATGTATTTAATAAAGTAATTCATTTCTAGAGATACTAATCTAGTTAATAAGACCTTTGATACTAACACAATATGGTCAAAATAGTCTAAAATAAATTATTTTTATTTATTTATATGTATAAAAATTTACAATTACCTACTAATTTGCCTCAAAATCAGTGAAGCTTCATATATGGGTAGGTATATCGCTCGTAATTCAGGAGTTCCTATGGCTTCAGACACCGGATACCACTCGTTATTAAAGTTTCTATCAATACAAAACAAACAAGCCCAAACACTCGGGGCATATACCATGTATAGTTTAGGAGTTCCTATGCCACCTTCCGTCTCCATCAACAGAATTTCAGCTCGATGGTGTCATGTGGTCACCAACGTTTCATAAGTATGCAAAATTTCAAGTTAATCAGATTTCAAGATGTGATTCTAATAGGAGATTTTTCGAGAGCCGATTAAAAAGAAAAATAGTTCAAAAAGTTATAATAGATGGCGATGATTAGACACGATTCTCAAAAATAAATCAAAACGAGACCGTTAGATGTATAAAAATGTAGACATTTTGTGCTTTCTTCTCAGAAAGGTTACTAAATATAAGTATCTTTTCACGAAACACCTTTCCGAGTAACTTCGGTTACAAAATTCAATACTAGAGAATCCTGTCGAAGCAGCGCCATCTAATGAGGCACGCCGAACTACACACTTTACCTGAAAATCCACAATTCAGCTTGCAAGAAGAGCAAAACAATAGGTATTTTTAACTAGTAAAAAGGTACTTTTTTATTTTCTCGATATTTAAAGGAGCTCCATAAGAAGGGGTAAAGACATTTTTTTTACATAATGCGGATATACTCGTATATAAAAAAATCGGTTGTCTGTAAAGTCGGTTTACTGACGATAGTTGAACGTGATAACGTCATAACTTCATACTTAACGAAAACATGTAAATGTATTATTGTATTGCAGCTGTCCACGCGACGCATCGCTCACTCAAGTAGGAGAGAGACAGATGTCGAACGCTGCCGAACGCTGCCGAACGCGAAGGCCGATTGTGCCGAAGCCTCAGAGCAAGGTAACGACGGTAACGACGCATGAGTCATGTTTTTTCGTGCGTGCAGCCGGCTCCATCGATTTATAAGACGTAATCACGTCAATAAAAGAACAATCACCCTGTTGAGAATTTGTTCTACCTCTCGATGACACCTCGACTGTATTATACATAAAGATACATAGATATACTCACGCATATTTGGTGAAGGCGCGAGGCAAGATGCGCAGGCGGCGCGGCGGGTTGCACAATCTCCTGAAACCAAAGATAACTTTGTATTTCCACAAAAACGATTATAAAGTATCGAAATACCTAATCATTTGGTTCAAATCCGTTTACTTTAGGTTTGTGTTGTGACAAAGTAACGAAGAGCCCCATTGCGGAATTGTATTAAGCAGAATGTAACCGATCAAACCGAATGTGGCCGTGTGGTGTCCGGCCGAGTAGAATAGCACCAACCCCTTACACTGATGGGTTTTGGAGTCTGCTTTGGCTGGTAAATGGGCAGCAGCGATTTCTATGTCTATATCCCTAGATTATGCCAATAACCTCCCCTCTCATGGGAGAGGCCCCAAGTCCTGTATTGGACTATTATGGGCAGTAATGATGAACCGTTCAAATTACGTTAGATTAAAACTAATTAAATATCTTAGCACTTGCCTTTATTAATATCTACAGAGTCTTGTTCTGTGCTATCTACACATGCAACCTTAGCTACAGCCTCTCTTCCACTTACATTTACAATATTGAAATATTTGATCAAACAAAGTAAGTTTATCGGTGTCTGAACGTACTGGAGCATTCAATCCAATACAGAGCGGTTTCTCGTTTGTCTGAAGGCCCTCAAGGCTCCAATACCGTAGCTGGAGTTGATTTGTGCGATGGAAGTTTCACATTCCACTCGCAGTTGGTATTGGAAGCCTGAAGGAGATGAATAGTTTATGGCGGTATGACTGCACTTAGTTAATGCAAGTACTACGAAATAGACTTGTAAGGAACATAGCGTGCCACTAAATTCACTTTTCAAGAAAATCATTTGCCTCGCCGTCAGAAAATTATTAATGTCCTTATCATGCATTCATTTTTTTATGATATGGCAACGTGTCGTTCAACAGCTTGACAACCATTTTAATGTCCTTATCGAGAAAATATGTATGACATAAATTTGACATTCGGGTCGGTTTTGAATTTGCAATTATTTAACACGGTCACTAATTTACTGATTTTAAATATTTTGTGCCCGTAAATGGTAGCATTCATAATCTCTCATTAGTGGTTATGATCCCCTTTATCCATTATTGAGGCATTGACGCCTTATACTGTTTAATCTTGGTGAATTAGGCCGTAATAAATACGAATGGTTCGCGTGGTACGAATTAGTCGCGTTCGAGGTAAAAGTAGAAAACTACTATCCAGCCTTTAGGTTCCCATGCTCTACTATGTCATTTTAAGCCCACTTCATGAAAATGCCCACTTTTAACGGAGAACTACCTAGACTGTTACACACAATTGAATTCAAGTCAAAGACATTTATACTATATTTTACTATAAGTAGAACACCACACGGCTTATATATCCTTACAGATCCATACAGATAAAAAGTATGACACTGCACTGGCATGATGGCCATGCCATCTGACCCACGTAATCCGTCAGGTAAAAGCCGACTCGCCAGAGCCTGGTCTGTCGGCAGGGAATCACAAGGAGGAAGGAATCCCCTGGTAGAACTAGGCACTGGTTAATAGTATAAAGAGAAAATATTTGTATTTTTACATTTTTGTTTGTAATGGATAAACTCAACAGCGAGTAACATACCTACTGAAAAATTTGAAATCCCTAGGAAAAGTGCAATAACATTGGTAACCCAAGGAATAAAATGTCTATAGAAATAATATGTAGAGGAAAGTTTCATTATTTGCAATAGATAAAGTCGAAAATGGCCTAACCGATTTTAGAAATTCTTTAACCTATTCAAATCTACATCTATTATAGGCAGCTTTTATCCCGGGGAAATAATAGGATACCGGGAAAGTTGATTGTTTACAGAGATCCGACTGAGCGCGGGTAAAAGCCGAAGCAAAAAAAGGAAATAATAATTAAAACATTTTGGACATGGTGCCATCTACCGGGAAGAGGTGGCAACGCGACGCCGACCGCTTTGGTAAAATTTTCTTTGAGCGGGACTCGTTGACGAGACTTGCCTGCCACATAGCTTAGCATACTTTACCATAGATGGCGCTAAGCCATACATTTGTGGAAACCGGAGAACACCGCGAAACCCCGACTGACAGCCGCCCACGGCTATACTTACCGAAGTTAAAAATAAATAAGTTCCCAAATGTAAAATATTTTTTCATAACAACCTTTTATCGCGCGGTTTAGTACCTACAGATCAAGACCATTCCAAAGAGCCTACGGCCTACGGGCTATGAGTGTTGTAAATAACTCACACTTTTCAGTTCTAATTGGAACTTTAATAGCTCGGAGTTGTCTGTGTATCTATACTACTCATCTATACTTCTATACTAAATACCTGCAAAGCAAAGGATGCCAAATATGCCGCACCAAAGGAAAGCTAACTATTGTTCCCTTTGCCGCGGAGACGTCAGGAGTTTGGAGTTCAGATGCAAAACTTTATTCGGGAGGTCTGTGTTCAAAACTTGCACGTAGCTTCGTCAGCGTAAAAGTCGTTCTTATCGCTAAGAAACGTTTTCGAGATTGTACGGCTAAATTACCTTAAAGATATAGACATAGATAGCACTTTATTCGGTTCCACATTCCAGCCTTAACCTAAGGTGCCAACAGTAAATATAATGATGGAAAATTGCGTAAGACCAGCCTGTGATGATATTAGTTTTCTATCTACTTGGAAAAATGTACTTATTATGAGAAGTTCAAAGATCAAAATAAAATAATAAAACATAATTGGCGGTTGTCTAAATTCGATTATCTAAACGGAATAAAGGTAATAAGTTTTTGCAAGTTTTTTCAAGGTAATTATTTATTTAAATAGTCCGCAAGTTTTTACTGACTCAAACTGAAAAAATTTAATTATTTTTTAAAATAGTCCGCGGGGGTCCGCCTTGTCCACGATCCAGTATTTGGCAGATTAGATAATTACAGTGGAACGACTAGTGTCCGGCAGAGTAGAATAGTACCGACCCCTTACACTCGTGGGTGTCGATGATGTCGTGGGTAGGTACAAGAAAAAAGTCATCAGCTTTTTTCATTGTTATATTTATTTCGTATGTCGTAAGAGCGTCAATTAAAGTTTAACAAATGTACCTTCTTCTCAGATGGTTTATGGCACTGGGGATCGTACTCACTACCTACCAGAATAAAGAGAGAACAGCCCTTTAGACTGACTGAAAACAGTCAAAACTACATTACTCAACAATGATTAAGTTACATACTTAGTTTGAATGCAGACGGGTACGCTGAGCCGCCATGATAGTGAGCGGGCACGTTGCGGCCTAAAAAGCCTGCAGCTGCTGTCACCTACCCCTAATGCGGGGAGGTTGCCAGAATATTTTACAGAGCATAAAGTTTTCCAACTTTATGCCTATAACTTCTTTTAGGTTCGACTTTATATCTGACTAGCGACCCGCCAGCTTATACGTGTATTTTCAGGGGACAAAACCGCGTCAAAATCCGCTGGATGGTAGAATGAGTTCACGAATATAAAGACAGAACAGAAAGTGACCTTATATTTAGTAATTACTGAAGAGGGTTATCTCTAGAAAATGTAGGTACTATGTACATCCGTGTAGGTACATAACCAGAAAATGGACAGCAACATTTTCAACACTGCTATCTCCAGCCCGCATGCCAACCGTGGAGATTATGGGAATGCCTTTGAGGTGCTTAAGCTGTAAAGTTACAAATAGAGACCTTAATATTACTAAACGATGTCATTAAGAATTTCAACAAGAAACTTTTGCATTTAATATCAAGAATAAGTCGTAAATAGTAAGTAGAGATAACCGAGAGTCGACTGGACGACTGGCCGACTAGTCGATCAAACTGATTTTTGTTTTAGGCGAAGTTCAGATGGCATTACTAATCCCGTAGGTGCAAGCAGAAAGCACATTGTCATCTGCTATAGTGCTGACAAACTTGTGCCGCTTTTTCCACATTCATCAATTTTTAGTTTGGGTTCTGGGTACCTACTCTTGACCTAATTTACCTAATAAAATGTAGAATGTACGTCTATGTCTAGGTCCCATTCCAACTGTCACATTTAAATTTTCTTTATACGCCGATATCCAAGGCTTTGCACTAATCATTCTATACTAGTCAATACTCTCCAGATTACTTTACAGAATCCAAAGCAGACACTTGATATTTAGGTGTTCCACCTGGCGGCAGTACTCCATACAAGACCGAATTGGTATTTAGTAAGCAACCACCTAACCTTTGATAGGATGCCGATTTTTTCGCAGTTGCTTTAGTTTCGAAGTAAAGTCCTACGCAAGATGGTATGGGCTCCGTATGGTGGAAAACACAAACACGTTTGCGTTTTGGTAGAATTGAATTCAACACTCGACTGCAATCAGCATTGACACTTGACATTTATCGTAATATAAAACCAATTTTCAGAAACAACCTCTTACAATCCTCTGCCATAAGGCACTTCATCATTAGTCAAATACATAAGATAGTTTTATAATAGTGAAAGGATTTCGATATCATAAAACTACGATGTGATTTTAATTTTACCCAATAATAAATATCAGTACTGAAAAATGTTTTTGAGTGGCGGCCACTTATTGACCACGCAGCGTGGGTAAGCCTCGCACAAAGTAGACCGACGACATAGTAAAGATCGCAGGTACAAGCTGAATGCGGAAGGCCTTGTGCCTTTGTGGATATATTTTGGGGAGGCCCATGTCCAGCAGTCTTCCGGCTGATCCGATTAATCGGCTGTGTGGCGACTAGTCGCCAATATGGCCGAATAGCCTGCTTTCCCGACTAGTCGGCAACATCTCTAATAATAAGTAGTTTAAAGTACCTAACTAGATGTTTATTCCGCCAACAATATTTTAACGAATATCGGGAGTGTAAGTAAGTTTTCTCATTGTTAAAACAATCCTTGACCAATTCCCTTGGGGTTGTGTTGCGCCGAGTAGTTTCGCCTTAGTTTCCAGTGGTAATGTTATGAACGCGTGGGCGACAGCGGTGTGGGACGGTGTGGGACGGTGTGGGGCGGTGTGGGGCGGTGTGGGGCGGTGTGGGGCGGTGTGGGACGGTGTGGGACGGTGTGGGACGGTGTGTGGCGGTGTAGGGGCCTAACATAGTTCGCACCTCGTGCGCTACAACAATCTGCGGCTAGTCCGAACCCGTAGAGGTGGAAAGTCGGTAAAGTTCCTCGCATCGACACAGTAATTCAATTTTCTTCGAGTTAAACTCAAAATCGAGGTGTGAAAACGACGCGCCGAGTACACCGCAAAGCGCACGCCATCATTTTTACAAGCTTTTATTTAACTTGCAATGTATGTGTGTAACTATGTGTGTTCCGGGCAAATATTGCAAGCCTAATTTGACCCACTTATACCTATGTAACTTAGATGGCAATGCTTTAATATGGTATGATGAAGCTGGTCTGATGATGGTCGGGCTCTTTGGAATGGTCTTAATGAGTACTATACCCCTAGGTGATATTCAAGGTCTGATGGCCTTAGGAACTAATGAACGCAATAAGATAACCCTATCCTGTTTGAGCTCTTTGGAATTGTCTTGATGAGTACTATACCGCGCGATAACAGCCCCGATTTCGCTTTGACATCCATGTTCTTGATTTGGTGAAGAATTGCTTCTTTCGCTTGAAAGTGTTGTATAGGGTCCGGGACTTGTTGAGTGAGGAAGTGCGCGTCAGACTATGTGAATCTCTGATTCTGTCTCGGTTAAACTATGTAGTCACGGTTTATGGCCCGCGATTGTTAGCCAAAACACAGCGATTGCTGCAACGCGTGCAGAATGCTTGCTGCCGATTCTGCTTCAATATACCATATCGTAGTCACATATCTCCATATCTTAAATTATACATATATCCTAATAGCAAGTTATGAAAAAAGCTTGTTATGAAAAAAACATTTTATTTGAGAACTTATTCTACCTTCATCCAGAATATTATTGAATATGTTTATGTACTTTTACAATCTGGTTTGGTTAGCAAATAGGGTAACGGAGGTCAGATGGCAGTCGCTCCACTGTAATTACCTGATTTGCCAAATGCTGACATGGTCTGGTCAAGGCGGACGCCGGGCCGTCGCGCGCGAGAACATAAACGTGACTTTTTTTTTATATCATACGGTAGGCAAACAGGCAAGCGGGCCACCTGTTTAAAAAACATTAACGCCAAGATGACCAGATGACTATATCTCCAGGTTTGTACTTTATTTTCGGTTAAAATATAGTACCTACCTATGTACTACCCTATGTACCACCCTATGTAATACACTAACTCCTCTATAGAAGTTTAAAAAGTTCATGAAATACCAAGTAATGTATCCCATTGAAGATTTAATCCCGTTGAATAAAACGGTCACTATGGAAAAGTTGTCAGATCTCAAGAAGAGCCAAACCCATAACCCTACAAAGCCTAAGTGTACAAATATCTACATTTTAGCAGAAAGTTCAGCTTGGCCGTTTCATAGATTCAAACGTGACACAGAACAGAACAGGCTTTAAGTCCGCCAATTGCTGTAATTTGTGCAACAAAGTTTTTAAATTAAATTAAATTAAAATTAAACAGAACAGTAATCAACTGATACTAGCTACGACACCAGCCCTGACCGTCGCGTTGGTCTAGTACTCAATCCAGCCTATGTGTCATGCAATAGTTCTATGAAACGGCCAAGCCATACTTTTAAACTAAAATGTAGATATTTGTAAAGTTAATCTTTGTGGAGTTATCAGCTTGCCTTTTCAAGAGATCTGATAACTTTTGCACAGTGAACCCTTTAAGAGATTACGTGGCTTGGCCAACCTATTTTACATGATTGCCTACTTCTCTCCAGCCTACATACTTCTTGCACTTCAGGAAGTGTTACTTGTTTAATTTAATATACAGACCTGCACCATCGTTTATGAAGGTTGAATGATAAATGTGGAAGATTATTCTTAATTTTCTTTATATTTATTTATAAATTGCCTGCATACCAAATTTCAGCTCCCTAGAACTTTGGAAAGTGTTCTAAAGGTTTTATTGAGAGTGAATCTCGGTGAGAGAATGAGATGTCAGTGAATCAGTCAGTGAGTCAGTCAGCAATATCTTAGATGGTAATAAAATCCACCATAAAATTATACTTTATAAATCTACTACGCACATTTATTATAAAAATTTGAGCCCTCTATCATTACTCAGCCCAATGAGGGTCTGAAATTTCGACGAAATGCTTTGAGAAAAGGTAGATTGTGTCCCCGTACCTCCAGATTAAGCAATGTTCTTTTACGGTTCACAAGATTTTTTTCTTAATGCTATTCCCGGAAAGGGCATACTTTTGTCAAATACCTAACGTTTGTTACATTAACTGCCTGCTTAATGTACTTCTAAGTCGCGTTACGCCCATATCTACCGCAAGTAACACGAACCTAATATGAGGGTACCGACACTGGGTTACGACTTGCAACTTTGAATTGTCTCTCCCCCTCTCCCCTCGGGCTCCTGATCACCGGGACCGGACACGAAGCCTCTAACTGTAACTTCAATTGACGTAACTGATTACAAGTTCGAAGGACGATCGTGTACAAGATCGGCACCTGATCTGTAGTCGAGGTTACGTCGCTACCTATTTATAGCTGTAGGTATCATTACATTAGACTCTAATGGGATGATGTCCAAAGCTAAAATAGGTAGTCTATAAATAGATCTAATGATTAGAGAGACAACCGATCCTTTACAAGTTAGTGGGCGTAATAATAAAAATCTAGTGAGTGATGCTGATCAAAAATAAAGAGGGCGATATATATTTTTTTTAATTAGAAGCTCTGGCACATTACATTATAAGTGAACAAAAATCAAGTTACTTACAATAATAGTTATGAAATCGATAATAAACACCAGGTATAATACCTACTAAGCGAGGTTTGTTTTAGTCTTATCATTGGGGTGCATTGTGTTTAGTAAATGTAGTGACAAAATACAAATACTTAAATATGTTATTTGTGAGTTGCTAAAGTTGGTAGAATCAAAGTGAGAAAGCTTTATAACTTGGTACATCGGTATTTGATTGCAAACTATTCCGTAGTTTACTAAGCGTACCTAACTCTATAGGTATAGGTATTGTACCACGTATATTATACTTCTGCGGTACACATCAGAATGTGCACTGTGTATGAATGTGTGTGGGATCAGAATCCGGCTCTAAAACTTCCTCCTCGTATCCTCAACATGTGGTTGAGTTTCATGAACTTCGCACACAACGGTTTGCTTCAAATTATTTTGTTTCCGCATTACCAAGGTACGCGACAAACTTCTAATTTCGATTACAGCCCGCCTGCCAAAGGTGGAGATTATGACAAAATGCTTCACTAATGCGGAAGAGACTGAGGCTTAAGTCCAGCAGTGGACTGTTATGGGTACGTATAATTGTAACTAATAATAGCTTGAGGGTTAAACGCAACATCATACATAAACATATTACAGTTATTATTCAAAAGATGACCGTGATGTGAAGAGACTTCGAGTCGAACGCTTTTCAACTTTGATTTTCGGGATGAAAAAATCAATATTTTTTAAATCACAATGGCAACACCAAAAAATATTGAAAATCAGCACATTATGCATCAAAATATAGAAATTTTCATGACGAAAATTAAAATTGCAGATCGTTTGAATCAAGGCGAGCGATTAAAAACTAAAGCCACTGATTCGAGATACGACTTGTAAAATAAACAGCTGTTATGATATGAAATTCGTCTTTAAAACTCCTGCAAGAGATGAGAAATGGAATATTTTATGGAAGACGAACGGAAAATGCATAACGATTTGTACGGACTCGAAGACAAAGCTTGTTGATACAAAGCCCACTAACAAAATACAAACTATACCCTTAAAGCTGAAGAAAATAAGCAAACACCACCAAACGGACCAACGACTTTAACCGTTTCGCCTTGCGGTTCTCAGTAACAATGGTCTTAAACTGCAAGAATAACAACTGCAAACATAATCCTGCCACTGTCTTACATATAAACAGGGGGCTACTTTAAAGCCCCTTACGTTATGAAACTGCAAATATAGACTTTAGCTCATTCGTAACAAGTATGTGTTTTCAACGCACTCGTAATGTAACTATTATTTCAGAATTTTTGACGCGGAATGTAGTTTATTACGATTTAATGCGAGATTAGTAGTTACGTATTATTACAAAGCGTCGGTGGCCGAGTAGTTACGGTATCCGACTCGTAAGCGAGAGGTACCGGGCTCGAATCCCACTGCGGTCCGTGTACATCGTTCTTTGTGTACATTATTTGAATACTAACCGATGCTCTTACGGTGAGGGAAAATATCGTGATGAAACTTGCACATTCAGGCGACTGAATGTGTAACCATGATCCAATCTGGTCAGGTTCCCCTGATATCTGGTCACGGAGGTCAGATGGTAGTCACTCCACTGTTATTACCTGATCTGCCAAAACTTGGAACATGGTCTGGACGGACCCCGGGTCCTCATCTGCGAGAGCATAACCGGGACACGCCTAGATAAGAAAATGAGTATAAATTACGTATAACTTAGAGAGCTATCCCCCAGTACTGTATAATGTCCTCATTATGTTGAGCACCGAAATCAACAGGATCAACGAATAGTCGGGGGAGTCCCACTGATTGATTGATATTGTTTTCAACTAGCAACTCGTCCGGGATAATCTCACCGCTCCTCGAGGATTGACAGACTCGTAACGCCTTCGATACGGGGCGCGAATAGGGTTACCAGGATTTGGTATCAAGGCTTTTGGTTGTGAGGCTGTGAGGGCTAAAAGTCTGGTTACGGGTCTAAAAAAATTTGGAGACCAAAGGAAGTAGTAGTCGACCGGTGGGAACTGAATACCTAGATTGTGATTAGGTAGTTGTACATTTTAGTAATTACACCGTCGTTAACTATTTTTGATACGTACTTCACTACTGAGGACTAGCTCGCATCGACGCACCGTGACAAGGGTGTCGTCCGTGGCAGCGCAGACATGTCACTAACTTATCGGAGCCGGTGACGGCGATGCCGTTGTTTACAACAAAGTGACATTTCAAAATGGCGACACTTAGTTCCAGCTTTCGCCACCGAGTCAGATAAGTTTGTGGCACTCTACACGTGGCCGCCTGTCGTCTTCCACCATGCGTGAAAATCCGCTGAATCACGCATCGTCGGAACCCGCCTACAGGGCTACACCTTCATTCCGGTCGGCTGAATTAGCCCAGAAACAATGACCAACTTTAATTTGCTAAACTCTAAAGTAAATATTTGACTTTATACGTATTTTAAGTGAGGAGAAAAACCTGGGCCCTATTTTTGAAACCGCGCTCGTCCATGTGACCGCTCGCGTGCGCTACCTATCTCTTTCACGCTCGTAGTAAGTTGCTAGAGATAGAAAAGAAGACAGGCATTAGAGGGTAAGCGCTCGCGCGGATGTGTGTGGTTCAAAAATAGGACCCCTGGTCTCCAACGAAATAGCGTTTAAAATCCGGTCAAGACCGGATTTAACCCGATACTAGAGTATCCCTAGCGAAGCGTAGCGGAGCCCGTGATACATTCACAATGATAGCGACGTGTTCAAAGAGCTTCGCGACTGGAAACAAAAGGGAGATTAAGTGAGCTTTCTAGGAGTTGTGGAGCGGCGGACGGAGCGCGGCAGCTGTTAGGGGCGGGTTAATTAAACCTGAGCCTAGGATCCTACCAAATTACTAGGTACTAAGGAAAATAGGCCCAATAAACATAGCTGTTGAAGTTTATTTTGTGAAGCAAAAATTGAATTGAATGAATGAAATTATGATTAAAGCCAGATTCAAGCACAGGCTTTGCGGTGTGGCCATGTGGTGTACAATACAGCCAACCCGTTCTAAGGGGGAGGGGTAGGGGTAGGACACCACGCGAACGAAGTTGAGCCAGGTTCACTAGTTAATAATAACTTATTTTATCTTTATTATATTATGGCTGAGCCATGTGTTCTCGAGAGTAATTGCGAATCGTCTCGCACACAGGTTTAATGACTTCCAGCCTCTTGAACACGCTGGGTTCAGAAAAGGCTTTAGTGGCATAGAGCACATGCATTCGCTACGACAGGTTGTATAGTCCACTAGGTGAACCGACAACCTGGTAAAGACCGCAGGTTCCAGAAGGTACAAGACCGGACTTTCTGGAGATCTCTGGGGGAGACCAATGCCCAGCAATGGGCGTCTTCCAACTCATATGATGATGATACCTTTATTAAATCTGTTTATGGTTTTTGCCATTAAATTTATTTATGAAATAGATAGAGTAAAGGCAACGACAAATAAAGTGCCTAAAATGAAAGACAAATGGATGCAGCCGTAGGAGGCATTACCTTGTTTTCAACTCAGTCTAAGATTTCTTTTAAGATCATTTTAAACGAACGAGAAAAGCTAGATTTTGACAAAATCGATCATAAAAGCAACACCCTGCGTATCGCCCTCAGACAGGCAACAAAATTATAGAGATAATTTATATTTTGACCTGAGTAAGCTTCGAAAAAGACTTCGCTGAAAATACGCTGAAGCAGAAGTATTTATAATATAGTATCGACTCCGTAAAATTGGTGTTCTGCATGAAGTATCTGATTTACGGATGTGCGTTTACTTTCAGTTTTCTTCTTGTCATCTTTTCTTTATCATCTTGTGATTAATGTGTACTCGATACAACAAAGGACAAGCGACCGACGCGGCATTGAATATAGTCTATCTAATGGCTGTGAGGACCTAGTTTGTATCGAAGATCTATCTCTGCTCAACCACGCACATGACACAATGCAAGAACTGGATGAATATCGACGAGGGCATACGTTTATTGTGACGAAAGCGATGAAAATATTTAATAATATTATTGTTACAAATATGTTGTAAATTATGGAAATTAATATGTATCTAAACATAGATTCGAATGTTGACATATACATTTTTTATAATTTTAAATTTATTTTACGTCCGTAATGGACACGCTGTTGGAACTACTAATGTAATTACCACTGCATACCTGTATACTTATATAGTTCGAAAACAAAGACAATTCTAATTCTGGTTCTGAATAAAACTGAAAATGAACACCCGGCAAAATAGGAATGAGGTGCGTAGCGATGTGTTTATTTCATTGCTCTTTGATACGTATAAGCACGTACTCGTACACGTAATATTACGGAAGTATGTAAGGAAGTATTGACATTTAACAGTATGCCAAAGTGTGCCAAATCATTACACGGACGGAGCCTGCCGAACACTAACCCAGCATTGCCCTTACGCCGCCACCACGGATTCCAGTGATAACCATTCGACCAGGATATGGGACCGTAAGAAATAGAAAATTAAAAACTTGTAAGTTAAGCACAACTAACCCTTACTTTTAAGTTAACAATATTTGGGCTTTGTATACATAGTTATTGTACCTAGTTTACATAATTACCTGAAATAATGATTACATTATTATTTATTGTTACGCACTAAGTAATAATTATACTTACCAACATGAAACCCAAAAGTTTATGATTGCCTAAAATACCTATCTCTCCTTGAACGCGTCTCTAGTGTAACATAAAAGTACATTACAAGTACCTAACTAGGTAACTTCTTAACAAGTAAATTACGTTACAAGTGAGGCCTGCGCGATACAGTTCGCTACGGCTGTGTAACTTTCGAATTGTGGTTTCACTGGCACTGTACTATGAATATAACACGAAAACCCAGCGACGTAACAGTATTTTAATAACGAAAAATCTTTTTGGTTTCAAACATCAAAAGATACAAACTGATATCGTGGAGGATCGTTTTGTATCCTTTCCCTCAATGAAGGTTAAAATGAAGATTAAAGTTTAAAATGAATTTCAAATATTAAATTCGACGGAAATATTGTATAATAGGCAAAATCTTTTTTTTTGGTCGAACGATAAATCTGTGGCTTTTGTACCCGGATAATTATTTTCAAGTCTAAGAACATTATTTTTGGATTTTTCCATGAGAAGGTGTGTTATTTTCTAAACAACTTAGCGATAAACGAACAGACAGCACATCTGGAATCCATTATACAAAATTTACATTAACAGGTTAGAGTCTATACAGAGAAGGTTCATGAGATACCTTCAGTATAAGTGCGGGCAAAGTGAAACAAACTATGAGACGCGGTGTAAAAAGCAACATATTTTACCTCTACAGGTTAGGCGGAACATTGCTGATTTTGTCTACCTTGTTAACTTAGCTCAGAGTCAAGTAGACTCTCCTCAACTTCTCGAAGATAGATTTACGAGTACCAAGTAGCACTCTAAGACGAACTCCATTATTAGCTGTGTCCCTAAGCTCCACAAACTATAGGCAAAACTCATTCTACTGTCGTGCGCCTGATGCATTGAATGAACTGCCTGACCCATGTACCCATCTTGATCTTTTTAATTCAAAATCAAATTTGTTTAAGGTTGCACTCTCAAAAAATTGGTTTGATTCAGTTCCCTAACTATTATTTTATTATTAGCATCCAATTCATGGTGTCCTAACAATTAAGCAAGTGTTCGTTGTATAGACTTTTATGTGCGAAAACATGTAAATGGTCAATAGATTCTTTGTATTAATTCCATTCAGCTATTAAGTACTGTTTGTTTTTCGAAGAAAATAAAATAGAAAATAAAAAAATAAAATCTGATGGAATACGATAACTGTAGCCCATATAACCATAACACGTAAAGGTACGGAAACTTAAGACATAGAGGAAGTGACTCTAAAATAAGAGTGCCCAAAATTTATTTTTACACTACTCAATGACAAATGAGCAGACAGCCCACCTGATGGTAAGCTGTAACTATCGCTTATGACATCAACGGTTCATGCATTTAGGTCGCAGGCAACAAAAATTCAGAACCGCAGGTTCGTTGCTCTATGAGGAGTAAGATGAAATGCCCCGTGGCTGTAAATGCACTGGCTATCTTCTTCAAGTCGGAACACAACAACGCAAGCATTGTTGCTTGACGGCAGAAATATATAACGCGGTGGTACTCACTCAGGTCAGGTAGTATCAAACATTCCAATTTCAATCAAGAACTAACCAATACCGGTTGCATACGGGTATAACTTTAAAAATGTAGTCCGAACCACGAACAGGGAATGAAAAGATGAGTAACATTTCACTCGTTTGCGCTGACGTGGCTTGGCGCTCGCGGGCTGTTGGCACCCAATTGGTCGTTACGTCGCGACCACTCACCCGCAGCTACCTTCGATTGCTTTTGGCTTTGGCCGCTGCCGATCGGAGTTCTGAGAATAAATGAGATTTCAACCTGCATTTTTGTTTTGGTTCCTAATTGTTTGAGGGTTCCATATCCGAATGATGGATGGATTGTGTGATGAGGGATATCACTGAGCGAGAGCGGATAGGGATGAATGGAGAAAATTCTTTTGTATACACCAACAAGGTGGCAAATAAGCTTACGGCCTGCCTCATGGAAAGCAGACACCGCAGCCTATGGACTTTCGCAATACCAGGAGCATCATTGGGGGGGGGTTAGGCGTTGCTGACCCTGTACAAACCTTCCCTTATCTGTATAATTACTATTTTATTTTGATTTTTAATTGGGTATTGAAAGAAAATTTAGTATTGAAAGAACATGTGGGGTTTCGAGCTTTTTATGAAGACAACAACTACTATAGATATTTCTTGTTAAAATATTGGAAAACAAATACTTGAGAAGCCCCCAAAGTCAACTCTTCCCAAAATTTTGAACTATGACTTGAAATTTGATGCACAATGCCTACTGCACAATGTGCAGTATCTGTGTGTGCAATGCACATCGTCTCTATCGCACACACAGACTAATTAATGTTCTAAAATTTGACATAAACTACTTTTAATATATCTGAAGCTCCACTCTTAACAGTCGATAGCAAAAGATATATTTATTTAAAGCTACCAGTTACCACCGAGAGATGTCGAAAAAACATCCCCGAAGCAATCTACTAACCTATCAATATTCTAAATAAGGCGACTAACTATTTCGATTAAACTAGCTTCTATCAAAGCCAAACCGCATCGAATCCATTTCACCTATTCAAAGCTACGATACCACTACGAACGAATGGTTGAAAAACTTATGGGTAAATATATTTAGGTAGGTCCTGATTTATTACAAGTGGACCCGGCGCAACTTCGTTTGTGTACATACCAGCAAATCAAATATTTATAAGAATAGAACCTTATCATATTAAACAAATAACGTCCTTAAAACATAAAGATAATAAGTTGATTGGCTAAATATAAGATGACTAGTAAGTAAGTAAAAACTAGCAAAGTCAAATGTTGAGGTTCTTTGGTTCAATAGATCATAAGTTATTTGCTTTGTGTAAATAATTCGAATAAGCTATAGTTCTTGTAAATAAATTTCAAGATTGTCTGCAAAACTGTTTACATCTCTTGTCGGTGAAGTCGACAACCACACCTTAATTATCATAATATTAAACTTGGCTCCAATTTTCACATTTGTATCTTATCAGATATGTCTGAATAGACCATTAGGGTCAAAGTTATAGATAAAAGCTTAAGGTAAAGATAAACTCACAGCCTTCTAAAGGTAACCCACTACGTCCTGTGTCAGCTAGAAGTCTGTCTCTCATCTAATTGCTCGTGGGTAATTAATAATTAGGAGTCACTTAGGGCACCGAGCAGCTGGATCCTGCGGCGCGTAAAGCCCAAGAATTACCATAAATCACTGGAGGCTCTTTCGTCGCGGACAAACAATGTAAGTAGGTACTTTTAAAGATAAAAGCCACCCAACACCCTCGGAACCCCACGCATTCATTAGAGACCGAATGGGCCATAACCCCTCGCTATTCCTTATTGTTCACGACAAAGTCTTTCGCTTTATCGTTATCCTACTTATAATATTGTAAATGGAAAATTTTGTAAAGTTTGTGTGTTTGTTGCTCAGTCATATGTCAATAGGTGGCCAAATTTGGATGAAGCATGGTACACACACAGACCAGATAGGTACAGTGTATTATTGTACTTGAATAAAATGTATTTTTATCAAACGTTTTCTGCTCTACTTAGACTAGTGGGCAAAAAACTGCGAAGACACTGGGAGTGGAATGCTAATGAGAGAATTTTATAGTAAACTAGTTTTAGTCCGCGACTTCGTCCACGTAAAATTCAGCCTACATTTTCAATTAATTGAAATTCATGTCGCATTCCCTCTACGGATAAAAAAAATTATCTGCGTAGTAACACTGGATGGCTGACTGGACTGAAGTGTTTAACCCGTGGTATTATTGGCAGTACGGGCAACAAATGTCGCGAACTACATTTAATTTCAGGATATAATTACGGTCTTGTTACTCTGGGACATTAGCTATTATCCATACATAAACATTCCAATTTATAATATTAGTAGGATAGTATAGAAAATGGAACATTCAAAATCTTCTACATCCAAGCGGATGAAGTCGCGGACGGTAGACAGTGTCGCATAATTTTATGAAAACCAAATAGCTTCGGAACCCCGCCTTCGCTGAGTTATAGCCCAAGTTCTACAGAATGTAAAGTAAAGCTGGCCTTTTTACAGGATAGCGAGTGCAACAATGCAACTCGTGGTCCATATTAGCATACCGAGCGGCGCTTGAAGTATGCAAATGGCATGTTTGCGAAAGGCTTCGCGGGGTCTCGTTAGACCCCATTGACGCCGCAATCAACGGCGCTGTTGCCGCCAAACTTTACCAGTAAGCACGACCTCGTATCAACTTTATATTACACTTACTTGGAAAACCAATGCGAGTCCAAGTGTACCGGTTTTTGCGTCTAGAATTATTTTTTTCATAGCACTAAGGTGGCAAAAAAGCTTACGGCCCGCCTGATGGTAAACAGTCACTGTAGCCTGAACGCAATGCAATGCAGTACTCCATCCAGCCGTGTGGTGTCCGGCAGAGTAGAATAGAACCAACCCTTTACATTCGTGGGTGTTATAAGGCGAATAATGTTTTCGAGACAAAACGTCGTCTCCGTAGGCTGGAAAATGGCCAACAGCATTTTCCATTGTTATATTTATAAAACTGCGATCTTCAACTCGCATGCCAATCGTAGAGATTATGACAATAACCTCCCTTTTTGTGGGAGAGGTCCTAAGTCCTGTAGTGGGCTGTTATGGGCTATGATGATGACTCCATCAGACATGGGACAAGGTTGCCCAAAGTGCCCAGCAGTGAGCGCCCTGCGGACTTCCTCCATGTCGTGACAGCAACTCGGCCCACCAGTAGTAGAAGATGATGGAGATACTGGGATGAAAAAAATTATGCGTATGAAGTCCTATCCTTTACGTATCATTCAAATTCGTGTAATTTACCAACATACTTGTACATTCATCTTCAATTGGACCAGATTCCTGTGCATGGGGTCCGCCTCGACCATAATCCAGTATTTGGCAGATCATCAAAATAATCATTTAGGCGTTAATGTCCCGGTTGTGTTCTCGGGGTCCCGGGGTCCGCCTTGATTATGATCCAGGATTTGGCATCCCCGTGACCCTGCTGCCAGAGGAACCTGACCAAATATAACCACGGTAACACATTCAGTCGTTTTAATGTACTGATTTCATCATGATGTTTTCCCTCACCGTAAGAGCATCGGTAAGTTTTCAACTAATGTACTTTACTCAGAAAAAAGTCATTGGTACCACGCCGCAGTGGGATTCGAACCCGGTACCTCTCGCTTACGAGCTGAATACCCGAACCACTTGGCCACTGACGCGGCTAATTTATTCTTATAACCGGAACAAACTTTATTGATCCGCCTGTAATTTTTATTACTCGTTTTCGGGTAGTCTGGTAGATAAAGCTATTAAGCTTTAAGTCCACCTTTGTAAAATTTGTGCATAAAGTGATAAATAAATAAAACTACTTATGTATTATTGCTTGGCTTTGCAGAAGTAGATAAGGCGCTTTTACCCATGAAGCAATGTTGTACCCACCCAAGCGGACTCCCGATACAATGAAATGCCTTTCAGGTCAGCTGTGGGGGAGAATAAATGATTGGTAGCATAATTTTGCTAATGGCGTCTCCGGTGAATAGTGGCAGGTGGGTACATAAATAGATACTTACCGATATAAAAAGATCCGGTAAATGGATACCGGGCAGATTGGGAATCCAAAAATATATATTATATGGCTTCTTTCCGAGCTTGAGCGTTGTTCATTAAAGACACACAAGATGTCTTAAATACGTAGATACTTTGTACACAGGGTGTACCGTAAATCAACGTCAACGTCAAGCCTGAAACGGGTGATATGATAGGCCAAAACATGACAGTTACCAGAAAAAAAATTGCTAATGTATTAGTAATGTATCAAAATTTAAGTATCAAGAAAATCAAGTAATGTTTTAAATTCCTTAAGGGCTTGCTAGATTACTTTTACAATGGACAAAATATTTTGTTGTAATCCCTTGAAGAATTTAAAACATTTCGCTATTTTTAACCGTCTTCCCCTGATACCTAAAATTTGAACTAAATTTTGACGTTGATTTACGGGACACCCTGTAGGTAACAAGGAAAAATTTAAGAGAGTGAACAACATAGGAAGTGGGCGAGAGGAAACGAACGAAATCGTCCTGAAAAATCTATTTATGTACACCCGAAACCTTCGAAATTTGTTTACTTGGTCTCTTAAGTATCGAAAGTTAAAAACGATTTTAATTTTTTTTTAATCGTAATGTCTTCGACGAAAACTCATAGGTACGTACTTACCTATACGTAGTAGTTTTTTCTAATGTATGCATATACAGTAGCCTTATACCGTGTTAAATCGCTCCCATTAACTTATTTACCATATGGTAAATCCTTCTTACACCGCTTTCATAATACAGTCAGGTACAAGACATCACCACCCACTAACGCTGTCGGGATATTGGAGCTCGACGCCGCTCGGTTCCGATATTAGTCGAGTGATCGTCAACCTAGCCGTATGATGGATCACCTGTGCATGAAATCTGTAAAGCGAGGTGGCACGTGTAAAGGGGGCACAGAGCAATAAAGGTCTAGTAGTAAAGGTATTCGGTAGCTGAATGAAGAAGGCACAGGACCGGCCTACATGGAGTTCTCTGGGGGAGGCCTATGTCCAGCAGTGGGCGGCTTTCGGCTGATATGATGATGATGATAAGTAAACGTCTTCACAAAACGAGCGAAATAGGCCATGTATTTGCCATATTCAAACGCGTTTTGTTGATTATGATATAGGCTACGGAAATGATGTAGATATTAACAATACCTTATTCTCTATATAATGTATCAAATAGAACATTGTATGAATGCGAATTTTCAGTGTGCCAAAATTCCACTACTAGCGCAACTAGAGTCTTCTTAGGACCTGTCAATATATTTTAAATCACATTCAAAATCAGGGAAATCAGCATCATCATTTTTAATACCGAAAACCAGAAATTAAAACCGTTCGAATCGAGGCGAGCGATTCAAAAATAGGGACTCTGGATCGAGTCAGTATCGGTACATTTTCGTATATCGCTAACATATTTACGAACGAAGAAAATTATTTCCAGAACAATAGCAACATGCTCCACTGCCTTTATTTGTACTGTGACACGATCGGCGTACTTGGCGCGGGCGGTGTACGCGGCGCGGACGGCGTGCGCGGCGCGCGCGGCGCAACCTGTCCGCATTCAGTTTTACGACGTGTCCTATTTGCGTCTAAATGTAAGTGGTTGCCGTCATATCCGCGATACACGGCAATCGGCGAACTCATGAATTTGCAAACTGAGAGCGCGCCCGGAATACAATTGTGCCCACGTGAACGTTCAGAATGGGACAAAATGGTTGCGTTAATATTGTTTGGTAGAGTCCTTTTTGGTTGTTTCTATATCGGTTAGTTTTGATGGTCGTCACTTTCAAAGCCATGTATATCTAAGTATAGACTGTGAGGGTGACGTAGGTTATCATACGTCTTCGAGTTCAAAATCCATTCCACTTTTTAGCGACAGTAGACGTTTAGGAGACCCATATAACGTTGATCTGTCCGTGCACAACCTGGTAAAAAATAAAAATAAATGTTGTGTTAAATTTTGACTTTTTGTAGCAATAGTACTCACATATCCTCTTGGTAGTTTCTGTTTTCAGTCATATTAACAACACTCCCGTCACTCCGGTCGCCGGTGGGCCGTGTTGCTCTAAATCTAAACCCCAATAGTACTTCCTTAGTCTGCCTAGTCGAAATGGGGATTTTCGCGAATATCCCTGAGTAGACCAGAGTTGGATCAGCCAAATACCAACTAGGTGCTTTGAATTCGGTGGAAGAACGTGTAAAGAGATCAATTTTTGACCCGCAATTGATTGATGCTAAGCTTCGATTGATGCGGAGCATCGAGTATCGGCATAGCGCGTCTGTCGATCTTCTATTGGTTGCATTTCGGAGATTGTGTGAAGCAATTACACGACCTCATTCGGCCGGCCCCTATATGACATCGGGAAACACTGAGCAGACGTTTCATCCTCATGTCGTGAATGTTACAGCTATTCGAATAAACCGCTTCATTGCAACCTTTATATAGCATACGGCTAAGAAATTACACTCGTTGCCTGCTAGTGTGTTCCCTGAATGTTCATTATTCGGCCGCATCGTCACTTGCCAACACGTAAGATGGCGGTCAAATGCCTGCCTACTTCTTCTAAAAAAATAGTTTCATGACAACATGAGTCTAGTGGTCAACATGTAGGTCTATCCAAGTGTTTCTAATCGGTCTTACCACCAGGTGAGATGGCAGTCAAATACCTGGCTGCATCTTATAAACAATAGTTATGTAATGACATGAGTCTAGTGGTCCACATGCAAAGACTTGCATGTTGACCAAACACCCAAGTGTTTATATATCTGTCCTTATTATCGGAGCCATGATACAGGAAATCCAATATGTATGAAGCGGCACGAAAGCGGGTGCGGTGATGTTAATTAATTGCCGTAGGCCTTCAGAAATTCGGTCGCGAAAGCGCTGTCACATCAGATTTCTATAGAGAGAAATATATAAACCCTAACTAAGATATAAATAGCTCGAAAATGCGTTGAGTTGTTTCGAGAAAAAGGTGTGTAACATTTCGTTGTGTCATTGAGGCGTCCAAAGAGCCACAGATGTAGCTTATGACGACTACTATCAACCGAAAGCAACTAAGATAGCTGCGAAGCAATAAACCAATACGTAATTGAACTATTATTTGCAAACAAACACGACAATTTAGTTGTAGATTCAAATATAATTTAATTTAAGACCTCAATATTGCCTCCACCGCTTCTAAGATGTCCTTTCAAACTGTTTAAGGTTGGCAGGAAGAAATCACATAAGGCCGCCTTTGCTTTGTAAAATTATTTTTGTAATTCCTGTATTTATTAAGCAATAAAAAGTTTACATACATACAACTTAAAAATCTTGATACCCTACCTATTTCTTGGTATTCAGTCTCGAAAAATAACGTAAGGATAAGGATATGATAAAAAAAGGATAATTGTAGTAAATTAAAGAAACTAATATTTTAATTTTTGTGCCCTTTGGCAGGTTCATTTTTGGATATTTTTTTTTATTGAACAGCTATTACTTTCAAACAGCAACTAAAGAAACGCTAACGCAAATCAGCAGTCAGGTGGCGTTCGCTTCGCCACCTGTTGACCATCCGCTAGGGCCGGACAAGTACTACCCTAAGATATATTCAAGCGACAGACGGACATCTTAGTATTAAGATATGATATTTAGTTTATTTTTGTTTCTTCTAGCTAGAACCTTTACCTCTTTTTATACACCACTAAGGTGGCAAACAAGCTTACTACCCGCCTGATGGTAAGCAGTCACCGCAGCCTATGGACGTTTGCAATACCAGGGGCACCACTCACGTGCTACCGACACTGTAAAAACCACTTCACCCTCTCCTTACAGAACTCCATATTGTACTTGCCAGGGAAAACCTCCCCAGGGAGCTCTTTCCACAAGCTTAGTGTGCGTGGGAGAAAGTTTTTTTAGACCCGCACAGTTCGCGACCAATTTGGTTCCAAGATCTCCCAGAAGGTATAGAGATCGCTGAACTAAGGCCTCATCTGACTTTATTATTTCTACTATTACCCAACTACGACGAAGCAAAGAGGAGGGTTATTCAAGTATATTTTAGTAAATATGTTTTACTTACAAATTACCTGGCAATGGTTCTCCCCGTGACTGTGTGCTTGGAACTATTCAGCGTTAAAACATTTTCTATACAATATTCCCGCCCGAGATTCTTCGTTTCCAGGATGAAATTTTTTTCTAATTAATAATATACAATTGTTAAGTTTGCCCAGCAGCGGGATAATTCAAGCTAATATAATATTAATAATTGTTAAGTTTATCATAATAAAAAGATTATTATTAAGACATAATGTCCTAATTGACAACGGTCGAGCGACCATGCTAATGCAACTGGCGTTTTTGAGGTCTCCTATTGGTCGACGTACGTCGTACGACCATGGTCGCACGACCGTTTCCAATTACGACAGCGCCCACATTGTGTCGGAAACGTATCAATTATATTTTAAGGGGTTTAAGATTACCCACTCTTACTTAGGATACTTACAGTACCGTACTTAAGCATGCATGTCGCGAAAATAAAACGAGCGCAAAACACAGCGGGTAATTTGTCACTTCGCACATTTTACGCTGAGGACGGTTTAAACACCGCTGTAAATGGATGTAGCTATTTTCGATAATGAACATCTGTGAGCGACGTGAGGAGGGGCGCGGAGCGAGGTACGAACCTACCATTACAGCCGGTAAACAATAAATAAAATGCCTGTGCTTATAACAATGGACGATATTCTGGTAGCTGTTTAAAAATAAGCAATAGTAATTCAGTATGTTTCGTTTACGCACGTTTCTTAATACTGTGCTATATGTATGGCATTACAATCAATATTATTGGGTAGTTTTTATATTATCAGAACAGCCTATGAAAAAATCGATTTACTGAAAGAAGCTGAATTGAAGAAATTAATTCAGTATAGAGGTAATAATTGTCTTACTGGCTATCAAAGTGCGAAGACCTAATTAAATGGGCTGGTTCGATAGTAAGCTCGTAAGTGTTTTTGCAACATTGCGAAAGCATTTTCATTTTCATTAAATAAATTAAATATTAATAAATAAATATGCGTGGACAATTCACACAGCGCCATCTAACAACTAAGTAAGCGAAGCTTGTGTTTATAGGTGCTAGATAACTGATAAACTACTTAAACACTTATAAATACAAATTTATTACACATATAACACCCAGATCCGTAACAGAAATTAAAAATCATAATTTCAATTTCTTCTCGGCCGAGAATCTAACCCGGGACCTCTTCGTGGCTAATAAAATCAGGTATCACTCAAATAATGACTTGTAAACCTTTTTTACCAATAAAATGATGTCAGGTCGTCATTATAATTGAATTGAGAATAACCAGGCAAAAGCAACACCGCCACTTATCCGTCAAATGCAGCCTCAGCAAATTGGTGTTCGAAAGCTTGCGAGCTTTCGAGCGTTATGAACCAAAATTGTAAGCTAAAATAAATTGCTATTGTACACTCCACTGTACATATTTCGCAATATTAAGACTAATCCTGAGTAAGACAGAGTGTCTCTCCTGTAAGAACAATAACTGGGAAAATAGGCCCGAGTAAATTGACCTGCTTTTAAGCTTTCAAACTACTGAACCGATTACAATGAGTCAAGGGCTTTTGAAACCATATTTGGAGCCAGATATATTACAGTGCTGCGTTTTGGTATGTGTTTAATCATAATAAAAATTCAATATAAATATATACCTAACTAGTTTTTTTATGCTACTCAGTGACAAACGAGCGTGCAGCTCACCTGATTGTAAATGGTAACTGTCGCCCATAACATCTACAATTCATACATTTAGGTTGCTACAACTATTAATTGATTTTGTTTGATATTTCTAACGATTAAAACGTTTTGAGAGGTTTTTAAGGTGTTATTGTATACAGATTATTCTAGATGGATAAATACCTAAGGGTGCGGTCCAAATCTCACGAACGCGCATCGAATGAGCAGTTGCAGCAATGACTCGCGCCGTAAGCGGTCCACGGTCGTAAACCGATCTTCAATTGTTTCGTACGACGAATCCAGCTAATTGTGTCTAGAATGTTTAGAATTTCGATATCCGACTGATCTAACTTAGCCACGCGGTGACGTGACACCGAAAAACCTAAAAACACACAAAAGGGTCAAACAAATATCAAACTTACGAACGACAATCGTTTTTGCGTCGTGCATTCAAAATCGCTCGATTCTTCTTCCTGACTAGGTAAGTCACGTGCTTGAAATATTTGTGCAAGTCGCACCAAGGTTGGTGCTAAAATTGAAAAAGAAGTTGGATCGTACATCACGTGTGCAGCGGCGCGTCAGCTGCGGGCGTCAGAGCGAGGCCCGCACTTATTACAAAATGATATTCCCATTTTGTATGAGATTTCATCTAGGTTTATCCTTGGGTTTCTTAGAAAGAAAGAAATATTTGCAGACACATCATTATCAGGCACAGCGCCTGTTGTGTCTTTTATACTGTTATTTTTCTCTTTATATCATTATTGTGTATAAACAGTTAAAAAAAACTTTTTATCAGTAAGTGCGTAGAAGTGTAAAAGTGTTAGATTAAAGTATTGAAAATTATTATATTATCTATTAGTTTATTGTTAATTTTATAAGTGATATTGTTATATTGTTTATATTATTTTGTTTGGACATAGTGTATCGTTTATTGTTATGTGTTTTGTATGTTATATGTATTATATCTATGAGCCTATGTAGCCTGATACAAAAAAAAATCATAAGTAAACCCTTTCATTTGATACCATATCATGGGGGTCATAAAAATTGTTCCGCCATACGGTCAAATAAAGACACTTATAATTGAGTTAAACAAAGAACTAAGATTAAACTAACAGTGCAAACCAAACATTTAAGCAACATGTCAGCTTACTTGGCTGGAAGTACTTACCTAGGCTTGGAGGCAGGTATAAATTTCGGTTGCAAAGACCTACATACCCATATGAACTAACAAACAAACTAAAATAAAAGCTTGTATAAATCTACATATTGTATAAATTTGGCCAACAATGGCACAACGTTGTTTCACAACTTACTTTAAGCCCAGTTAAATACGGAACCTCCGAAGATATTAGGTGTGCCAGTGTTTTACATGAGATTTGTCAGGACCGTGGAACTACGTAGTCTCTGCCTACCCCTACAGGAAAAAGGTGCGGCCTTATGTATGTATGTTTTACATTATTAGATACCTATATGTAATGTCATTCGAAGTGTCAGAGCCAGAGAGAGATTGAATACGTGGTCCACAAAAAAATTTACGGTTTACTTCCTTGTTCTGAGTGTCCGGGCGCCATACCCAATTTGACGTTGGATGTGCGACTTATCACTGCCTTCTGTTTTGCTGTTCTATTGCCTTTGCCTTTCTATTGTCTCAATAAACTGATACTTTCTTGGTCTAATTGTGCATTGTGGTGACAGAGTTTGTCACGGCTTTTGCTATTACTTCGAGCAAGCATTCCGTGCACACCTAAATCATCTCCAACCAATGTTTACATTTCATTAATTATCATTATAATTAATAATCATTTTACTAGTAATAAGAATCAATAAACGGTGTTGAAGTTATAGTGTGTTTATCAATCACAAGCAGCCAAGGCTAGCAGTAATACTTCTACATTTCTATCAACCACCAATATCATCATAAGTCAGTCATCAGTCATAAGACTATACGGCGAACCATAACCGTGCAGTACCTAATTAAATTATGACTTAGCGACTGAAATAAGAAGTTACCTTGGTATATTCATATTCATATTCATATTTATTTATTCTAGTAATGTACATACATCGTCATCATATAGGTAATTCATTGAGAATATAAATGAAAATTAACAAAAGTTAAATTTCAAATAATAAAATTCTAGTAAATAATTAAAATAATACAATGCATCATGTCAACAATATTAATATAAATAACAATATAAATGTCATAATTAAAATTCATTAATTTGCGTCAATAAACATAAATTCATTATGTCCTTAAATAAATAATGTATAAATAAATTGTAAATGTCAAAATAATTAAAGTACCTATGCCATACTGAATTGAACGTCAGGAACTTGTAATTAGGTTCAATTAATTGAATGTCAGCAGAAATCACAAAAAATTAAAACAAATCGTTTAATACCTACTAACTACAGAGGGGACAGAAGGGCATCACTCATCAAGAAATTCGTTCACAGTATAGTATGCATTTTCCGTTAGCATTGCTTTCAAAAGTATCTTCTAATGGTAGATACATCATACGGTGGACATCCAAGAAGAGCAGTATAAGATTTGCTATTTGGTCGCCAACGACCTCATAGGTAATAAAAGAAATAAAGTCATTTCGATTATCGGAAGAAAAACCCATCAGGCTGCGACGCGCAACTTTCCTCTACGTGCCTTTGTCTGGCACGATTTGCCCGACTTTTTGTCTCAAAATGGTATTATAGAATCACAGTATCCCTTCTGTTTAGTGTATAGGTACAGAAAAAGGCGGGTCATCTATAATTAGCAATATTGCAAAGCAGTATCGATACCAAACTCCGACCCGGGGGAAATTAAAGTAGCGTGACAACGGGCGCGGCCCGCTGCTGCCATAAGCCGCTTACGGAGACTTCATTTTCTTTAAAAAACTTATTTTGCTCCGCTCTGCTTTCTCCCGGTACCGCGCTGTAATAGTTCCGTCGGAGTTTCGTCTTTTATATTGGCATTATGCCTCTGATGTGGAAAATAAAGCGCTGAGAACAGCGGTGCGGGACGGCAGCGCTATCATTTATTACAGCCCTGAAGGATATTGATGGACTGAAACAGGTAACTGCATTAAGAATTTGCCATGTGAACCTATGTAGACGTTTCAATTAAATTACGACGTAGTTTGATTAATTGCTAGAATTTATGATTAGTGTAAACCGAGTGTCTTAACAAATAGGACACTCCATTAGAGGGCTTGTTTGTCTAGCAAGTCGTGGATTAGAGTTAATTCGTACGCAGTTTCTGAACTAATGGAGGAGCGGTGTCGCGAGCCAACTTTCTTACTTGCTCCATACAAGTACATCTTACCACAACACAACAACACACTGTGAGACGTCGCCACGCTTCGTTGAACTGAAAAAGTACTGTATTCCGAGCACAATCGAGTATGAGAGACGAATGAGGTGTCGGCCGGGTCGAAGGCGCGGCCAGTCGGCAGACCCTGCAATAGACTTTGATTAAACAGCGAACAAGCCTTCACACTTAGCGCGAGAAGCCTCTTCAACATAATTAAGCATACTTCAAGTATCGGTCTTGTGTTTGGATTTGTTGAAGTTGAAGCCCCGAGCCTTCTGTCTGGGAGGCGCAAGTGTAAAGCTCCAAGTCCCCAACTTCCGCCCGTAATAGCTACGCAATGCTCTCAAACGTTATGTGTTTACTTTGCTAGCTCGCGGGCAAGTGTTAACGGCTGTGAGGCGTGTCGTTTCGTGCAAACTGCGTGTGAAATTGTCGCCGCGACCATTACGGCGGGCGGGCCCTGTGTCAGATGTCTCGGATACATTTTAACGGCGCAACTCAATCGTTCCGCACGGTGCTGAGGATTGTTTGATAATGTAACGTGTTGTTTTTGGGAGGTGAAAGCTGGAAGGTAGAGAGTTGTTTGGGTTTGCAAATCAAATTGAAGCATTTTTATTTGTGTAAGTAGGTATGTAGGTCTGGGATTGACATGTTAATGTCGTTCGTTCGTTGAATGTTTTAATTGAAAATAAAGTGGGCTTGTATTTGTGAACGAGCCGGTCCCCTGATTACAGAAAAGTGCACAGAAGGCTGGCCGTGTTTCCCAGCTATCCAGCTGGTTACTTCTGATGTCGACCAAGCGCTTGGCTGCATCCGGATATAAGGAATGTGCGCCAGATCCCTACGGCCTAAGGGTTTCCACGCCAATAATAATATGTATTTTGGCGTTTTTAGCATGCTTTGGCTGGAAGATGGGACGACGCGAGGGTGTCGACACGTAGCATCCCAGACCAGAGACTATCCCAGTTATTGATTGGTTAATTAATGCCGAAATGATTCGTGAAATTATTACATCATCAGCGCGTTCGCCATGATTCGGTAGAAAACGTATTTATGCTAATTTATGGTAATTCACGCCGCGAAATACGTCGTACATGTTGCACGATACACACTGCCGGGCCTAGAAGTGCTGGAGATATTATTCATCATCATCATCACAGCCCATAACAGTCCACTGCAGGACATAGGGCCTCTCCCATGAGAGGTTAGGTTATTGCCATAAAATCTACGCTTGGCAGATGGGTTGGAGATCGCAATGTAAATAGAAAATGAAATACGCTGCTGCCCATTTTCGAGTCTACGGAGACTCCAGATTTTTTGCCTCGAAAACATTAGTCCCCTTGTACCAATACCCACGAGTGTAAGGGGTTGGTGCTATTGTGCTTATTTTTTTAATATTGAGGATCAATGCTATCCGCGTCCGTAGCCGAAGCCCACTTTGGGCTTCGTGACTCTAGATTCCCTACACGTGTCCCCGGGTAGTGCCAAATGGACAGCACTCTCTTCGGTGGTAGGCTTCAGCCGTGGCTGGTCACCACCCTCCAGGCTAACGTGTCGTCAAGCGGCCCAGTCGTGTTTCTGTGCGATGCCTGGAGTAGCTAGGATCTAGGAAAATGGATCCGAACAGTTGTGGTCGCTCTGCATAACCGTTTTTCCTACTGCTCACCACTCCCGTACCGGATGCCTAGCTTCGGAGGGCAGCGGGATCCAAAGCACGGTGCCGATGCTGGCCGACCGTAGGATATTGTTTCTTATAAACAAATATTTCTATCCTACACTGCGCCAGGCGGTTGCGTCTACGGCACACCGCCTGAATATTCATACAGCGCCGAGACACTTCATTTCCATTGTTTATGAATAAACAAATCTCGAAACGCGACCCGAGTTAAACCAGCCTGTCAGCCCGGCCACTGGCCGGTTCAACTGTTCATTTACCCTAGCAGGTATTAAACGGGATCGCCAGAATTACGGGTGCCTGCTTGACTATGCTTAATTTATGTGTTTGCTAAATGTGTTACGCTTACTACTGGCCAACTGTATTGTATTTTACAGGACGTCCGGTATTTCTGCCCACCGCCGCAATTAAGAGGAGTGCTTCCCGAGCGCGCTCCATACAAACGCAGTTTGATCATATTTTTCAATGTTATTATTTTGTTAGCACAAAGCTAATGAAATTTATTGACGGGATCCAAATACCAATATCTATCATTGTGGGTTATCAGATTATTGTTAAAATGTATCGTTTCAAAGTTACATGGGATTTAAGATTTCCATACAAATTTTAATCAGCGTAATATTGAAAATATGATCAAACTACGTGTGTATGGAACGCGCTCGGCAAACACTAGATTTAAATATCAGCAATTTTAGGTAATTTAAATTTTTTTGAATGTAATAAACATAAAATGCCATAATAAACATGTGTTGTCCCGTATTTTTTCCATAGATCTTCTACTCATAGATCACATATCCTGTAAAACTAGCACACAGGGTTACCCCACGCTTGTAGGTAAATCCGAGTGCAGGGGCGTTGGAGTAAATGTTGCCGCCTATTTTCAGGTCGACGGTCTGGCACGGTTCTATATTAGTCACTTTGTAACAGCTAGCCGATTAGAGTGACATACGTGACTTTACAAAAAATATTTATATCTTGAATAGAGGAGGAAATTATAAAACCAATATTTCTTAGTATTTTCAACTGCTACTGTAGATTTATGTACAGTGCGATTCAAATAAGAATAGGACACGGAGGATAAGATGTGAAGTATGACACTCGAACAATTAAAACTAAAATAAAAAGAAATAATTATTTGTATTAATTTTGGCGTGACATCGCAGCCCAAAATCAATCAAAATAATCGGACCTCGTGTTGTATCTGTTTGAGTTGTGACTATGAGAGAAATTGTCAAGAAGTTAGATTATTTATATAGCTGCCAAATTTCATCAAAATCCGTTTTCATCAACAGCAGTTTTTGTGTGAAGGAGTAACAATCATCTAAACATCCTTATGAACTTTCGCATTTATAATATTAGAAGGAAGGATTGCCGTACCTTGCCAGCTTCACATCTCACGTGTTAGACATCGTCTGTATTTCTTTTACGTTTGTGAAAAATAACTAATTTTTTTAGACACTGAGCTTATTCAAGTGCGCGTTCTCCATGATCAGTCAGAGTATTTATCTAGACTAATCAAACAACCTCAAACTCAATGGGTTTACCATGCGTAGATTAGGAGTTCCTATCGCCATTTTGCGTCTCCATTATCAGATCAGCTCCATTATATCATAAAAATTACATTGTCACCGAACTTACACGAGTGTGCTTTCAGCTCAATCGGAAACCGGGAAATGGGTCAAAAACTTGCAAGATTTTATTACGAACAGACATTTGGACAACTAAATTAAAGCTTGTAACAAATGCAATTGCATCTTCGATTTCGTTCCTACCAGAGGAATTCGCAGGTACTAGAACATAATAAATAAATAAATCTGCTTCGATAAATTCACACAGCGCAATCTAGCCCCAAAGTAAGAAAAGCTTGTGTTATGGGTGTTAGATAACTGATAAACTACTTATATACTTTTTTAAATACGTACTTATTATACAAGCATATATAAAAGCTTGTAACAAATGCAATTGCGTCTTCCATATTCTTCCTACCAGAGAGGAATTTGCAGTTGCTAGAACATAAATGGAAAGTCTACATTACCTTAACTTCCATGTCGATAAAATATTAAATCACCTGTCGCAATATATCTCTGATGCACCGTTAGTGATAAGTTTAACTTGGAACTTGGAATTTGTGGACCTGATACGATAAAGTGGCCAGCATGGCTAAAATAAATCTAGCTAGTTGAAACATCTATCCGAAAGTAGCAGAAAAGCAGACCAACATTTCATTTGAACAAATAAAAATGTCCGTTTGTTAGGTATTCCTGAAAGTACTTTGTTTGCCGTGAAATGTTGACACAAAGATGAATTCGAATGCGTTCTTTCATTTTTGCCATCGTTGTTCGTAAAAACTTTATCATTACAGACGGAGCTCTACAAATATACAGCTAGTCAACGAATATAGTGAATAGCTATTTTAATTTTTGTTCTATGTGATGTAAGTATGTATGAAGACCATTGTAAGTTTAAAAAAGCTTCTAAACTTAAACTCAAACTTTATTGTGTAGGACGTTAAATATCTCTTTCAATCGTTAAAAATCAGGGGGTTTGATTGTAGGAAGGAAACACACAGTAACATGTTGGCCACTTCCAAGCTGGAGCATGGGACGACCCCACGCGGATAATAGCCAGACCATTTCCGCCAATACCAACCTGCCCCGGCTTGCCACGGATTTTCTCGGGGTCATATAATATGCATACATTATATATATAATGCTTCCGAAAGTAATTCACTAAATGACATCCCATGCCTACGCATGGGAAACTTAAACTTTAAAACTACTTTTAAAGATCTAAGCGTACATAGATAGATAGATAGATAGATAGATAAATTCTTTATTGCTCACACAAGAAACACTACATTAAAGAGTTCCGACAAAAACCATAACTAGTTGTGGGCAAAGGTACATACATATAGATGGACAGACGGCGGAAAGCGACTTTGTTTAATACCCTTTTGAAGCATTGTACCAGAAACACAAATGACCATACACGCAAACGACCATCTTTTCTTACTACCAGATATGCAAACGTCCAGAATTACTTTTCGCAAATGACCAGTATTTAATTTATACACATAGTACGAGAAACGCAAATTTAAAATGTATAAATACTGCTACAGTGTTACAATGGATGACAATCTCATTTCTGTAACCAAAACAATTTATTTTTGTTAAATTGACTTTGGTTCCAAAATTGAATTTCTGGGAAATGTGAAAAGCGAATTTAACGACACTTTGTTGGAGTATTGTACTGTGTAATTTTATTTCATAATTGAGTCTGTCATAAAATTAAATACGTTATTCAACGTCATCATAATTATTTTCGTTATTCAATATAGAGGTAGAGATTTGTCAGGGCCGTAATAAGACGTATATGCATTTTATTTTATTTATTCATGCTCTTGTTCATATCCGATGTACACTTACCGCCAAAATAGGTTCATTTTGATGTTCAGTTTAGGAGTGTGTCTACTGTACCCCTATATGTGTCATTCAGTATTCCTAGTATTCTATACATTCCATACCAGCGAAATAAAATGCCGAGTGTGTGAACCGTAGCAGTTCGTAGCGCCGGGCAACTGGCGTAGCCGTAGATAAGGCTACAAGTTCTTAATGATGTTATGGTATGAGTAATAACAAATGACCACTTTCCATCAGGTGGCCAGCTTGCCTGTTTGCTTAACGTATGAAATAAAAAATAAATTGCAGCAGGCAACGGCAATTTCATTTTACCTAAAGTCATAAACATTTATATTTTTGCGTACATCTATACTTACTAATATAATAAAGAAGAAAGATTTGATTGTTTGTCGATTTGTTTGTTTGTTTGTATGTTCCAACCAACAAACAGGCTCAATTCTTTCACCAATAGAAACTATCATCAATACATTATCATCAACTTATTAGGCAATATTTTATCTTCAAAAAAATTCAAGGTTCTATGCAAGAAAATAAGGTAGGTAGGTGTACTGTGGGTGTAGCTAAGCGGTATTCTAGTTGTAGGGTAGGTGTAGGGTAGGGTAGGTTAGGGGTAGGGTAGGGTAGTGGTAGGACGCGCCGGGCACTAGTACCCAATATTATAGCTTGCCACGGAATCCACTCCTAAAACACAGCTGCTGCTAAAAGACTTTAACCCCGCTATCGGTAATCGTTTAATGAGTAATTAAACCCTAACCCAGGCGATAATAGAAAAGGCCGCTGTCAACTCCTTATCTCTGAGCTCGTTACGCCGTATCGCCCCATTAGGGCGAAGCGACACCAGTCGATAGTTAATCGGATAACTGAACCGCTTTCATTGTCCGACTACCACGTAAGCGGCTGGGACGTGGAAACAATTACGGTAGAGGTGATCTTGTATCATCGGGCACAAAACCAGTAGAGGATACTTTAAGTAATTTCTTTTTTGCTATGTAGTAATCATCTTGGCATTAATGCCCCGGTTGTGCTCTCGAGAACGAGGGCCCGGGGTCCACCTTGACCAGGATCCAGGATTTAGCGATCAGGTAATTACAGTGGAGCGACTACCATCTGACCTCCGTGACCCTGCTACCAGGGGTACCTGACCAGATTGGATCATGGTTACAAATTCAGTTGCCTGAATTTGCAGGTTTCATCTCGATGTTTTCCCTCACCGTAAGAGCATCGGTTAGTATTTAACTAATGTACATAACTCAGAAAACAGTCATTGGTACATGGCTGCAGCAGGATTCGAACCCGGTACCTCTCGCTTACGAGTTGGATGCTCAACCGCCCGGCTACCGAGCTCTCGTCCTTTTTTGTGCTATATACGTAACCTACTGTTACTTTTTTGTACTGTATTCGGTTGTTGTGGTCTAAATCGACATTGTGACTGAAAAAAATTAAATAATTAAGTTTCATGGCAATGTACATCAAACTAAAAGTACCCGACCGTCCGAGTAAGCCCGACCGTCAAACTCGAATAGATTATACATCACACATCGCATCACACCTCAACCGAGTAAGACGGCGATGTATCGAGCCTTTAATTATTGCTACTCGAATTATTTAAGCCGTTGTGCCGATGGACATAAACTCGCGCGCGCACAGTAGTTCCCTAAGCATTTATGACATTATATACGTGATTTTGCTCTGAGGTATTTTGTAAGAAAGTGATCGACCTAGACAACACCGCTACTGGGTCTGTGCTCTGGCCCTTGGAGCCATTACACGTGCAGAACTAGAACTGGTATAGTCTGTCAGGTAGATATAAATTGTAGCGTGTCAAGAAAACGAAAGGAAGCCTTCAAAGATATTGCCACTCGCCAACTTGTCCTAGACAGACTGATCTGTTTGCGACGTACGTGTAAACCTTTTGTAAATATTTGAATGGATGGTTTGGAAGTTTGTTGCTGTTTCTACAGATCTTATTTCATGAAACATTTCAATGATACCTATAGCTTACAGCTACATAGTTGGTATATCAAATTTATACTAGAAAGGCTCATGACGTATTACACTGTATGAAGAATGTTTTGATTGACGTCATTGAAAGTTCGGTACGTCGCTTATGACTGGACTTGAGCTTCCTCCACATTAGTTTAGGCTATTGCCCTAATCTCCAAGCGTGCAGGTAGGTTGGATATGGCAATGTTGAAACTGCTGCTATTGCCTTTTTCTCGTTTACGGAGGTAATGGTCTGTCTCAAGTCGCTTTTACGCGATCCGTCGATGAATAGGATTGGAGCTATATTCTTCTCTGCGCCAATGTGTATAGAGTATAAAGTATATTCTACTTGCTATCGATCGGACGAAGTACTTAAACGGCTTTGATGTTAAACTAAATAGTTAGGTAATGGTGTTTTAGAGCCCTTAGGCGATTTCTGCACGATTTGTTCCGTTCAAAATGTTAATGCAATTTTTGTTTCTAAACTAATTACAGGAAGCTTATTTTATTATTTGTAGGTAAACAAACGTGTCAGCATCGTGTGTGCGCCAATAGGACAGACTGCGCGTTTTATGTCCGGTTGCTATACGGTGTCTGTGCGGGCGCGATGCGTAAGCATTTTCTATTCGGTTTGCAAGCATTAACGTACAAAATTTCCTTATGAGGATCGAAGCCACGACGACAGTCAGGCCAGATTACAACAAACTTGCACGTAGGTAAGCAGCCCCAAGCAGCTGTGGCAGCGTGCTTGTGAGATAGGCCCTCCTCCACCCAGGGTCCTATCGACCGCTCGGTTATGCGGACCGCGTCAGACCTAATCACGGATGATGCCCGCGCTTACTTGCCGATGGCTCTTTGGGCGTGCGCACTTCTTGACACCCACAAATTGCCCCTTAACGGGCTGACGTCACAACACACTGAGAGACAGATAACAAAAGTTAATCAACGCACACCGATGCTGGTAACTGGATAGATGAACAATTCGTATTTTGAGGCTAATCAAAGGTCAACACCGCAACAAGCAGTGTGCCTCCTAATTACAAGGGATTCCGCTGGGAACCCGAGACTGGTTGCAGCCTAGGGAGCCTATTGGCACCCCATGCCCCGTGGCGCTGTGTGTATTTATTACACCTAGGTAGTCCATTCAAATTATGTTTTCCAACCTGATTTTGTTTGCCACATCTCAAAGTTATAACATTCGAAGACGAAAACAAACAAAGTTTCTATTCAGTACTTATTTGCGAAATGAGTTTTGCAGGGAATGAAACACCGAAAGGACCAAATTCAAATCTAAAGTTTCATTGCGATGTGACTAAAGAAAAAGATTTGTTCATTGTCTGTTTATTACAATTATTTATCACTCCGTGAACTGCGCCTGTTGCGTGAGTGAACAAGTTGAACAATATTGCCTCCGCCTACCCCTAGGGGAAAGCCAGGACTGCATGAACTATAACTGTTGTGATATCTACTTAAGAACAAAAGTTATGTTATCCTAAAAGAACGCGAACACAAACGACGCACAAAAACAACAATTCACGGTTGTTCCAAATCACTACCGGCCCACTACATGCACAGGACGCGTCCTGTAATATCGTCCCATATGGCCGTAACAGTCGCGTGTCCCGTCACATTGATTTCACTTTATCCGGTGAATGCGGACGGTCCTAATGTCCGCCAATAACGGCTCTGATATTGTTTTTGCAGGCGACGGCGGAGATATATCGCTGACAGGCTGCATGTGGCGATGCGGGGGAGCAGTGGGGCGACAGAAGGGCATCGGTGGTATGACAGTGGAGCAACAGTGGGGGCATAATTCACTTTCAGCTCATGATGCTGTTGATTTATTTATACGAACAATTTCCGACTGTGTCACAGGAGATGCGCAGTAGTTAAAGAGAAAGATGATGAGAAGTGTGAGCTGGCTAATGGATGGTTTCTCTTGAAATCACGCCTCTAACATTGTTTCTGCCCCCTGACAGGCTGTTTATGGGCGACGGTAGGGCAGAGGTGGGGTGGGGTGGGACAGCAGTGGGGCAACAACCAAATTTCAACTCATGGTTCTGCTGATCATTCATGCGACCACAAACGATGGACGGCGATAGTAGGTCAGATAGCTATGGGTACAAAATTCACCTCCAACTCATGTTTTGGAGTTTCTCATGGAATGGAGTGTTAGCCTACTGAGAATTCCTCATGTATATCCTGCAATGGTAAAGTGCTAATAAAGAGATTTATCGAAAAATTTGTAGGGAGCCAATAATTAATTGGTAGGTAGCACGGCGGGATCAGCAGTTTACCAGACTCAGCCAAGTCTTATCTATTTCTACGTCAAAGCAACAAAGGTCATATAAAACTTTGTGACGTTAGGACGACAGTAGTGTGATAGCAGAACACTCGTTGCGCGAGCAAATCAAGATCCGGGTAACCGGATCAGTGCACCCACATCAACGCGCCTCCGGTATACCTTTGTATTTATTTATCTACGGCTACATAGGTGTAGGTAATTTGGCCTACCATTTGCGAAGCTTGACCGCAGGCTGTAAATATTTGTCTGTATTCATTGAATCGTCGAGCCCGGGACGCGGGTTGGCGCAATTTCCGCCCCTACCTATTATAGGTACACTCAACGCGAGTATTTATTCAACACGTGAGCAAATGCGAATTCCGACAGGTAAAGCGACCTGCTCGCGGGAAGAAAACCTAATATAAATTCCGGGTACGCTAGACCGTCCCGTCATGGAGAGGTCTCCGTTACATGATAACAGGCGAGCCTGGAGCGTCTAGCATTACGTATACTGGTGCGGTGTGGATGGGATGTAACAATATTGGCGGTAGGTATTTGTGACGTCACTGGTGTTTACATGAACGCGTTAATGCATTTATCGATTAGATGGTCCAATAGATATTTAATGTCCTGTAATGAAGAGATTTTTGAGTTTGTGTTGATTATACGTTTTTTTTATTTGATTATTTTTTAACTTTTTTGGGTCATAGATTTGAATTGGATTGCCCAAGAATTGCCTAAGAATGTATCATAAAAACATACAATTTCGATAATAATCACAAAGCGACATAGTCGTGTAGAAATGCTCTTAAATAAAGATTTAAAAAAATATATTATTGTTAATATGATACATATAAGTACTTAGATTTTAAGACTTTCGTAGTTATTCACTACACTTTCATCACATATAAGTATTATCGGGTTACCACGTTTAGTAAACAACACTGAAAACAATACTATCCGTGGTAATAAACCCCATAATAATGTGTGATGACAGAATATGTAATACATTCTTGGGCAAATACAGGCAGACATCACCCAGACCAAATTAAGCGAGCCTTGTCCTCGGGTACTACGAAAAAAAATCACTTAAATTTCAGTCCGGGCGAGAATCGAACCTGCATCTGCATAGTTTGGTGACCAAGCCACTGAGCCACTCAGGATATAAATACGGTAGTTTTTTAATTAAGAAGTTTGATTACATAATATTAAAGTTATGAGTACAGTGTTTTACAGGTATGGCCGTTTGAGGCGAGGCTTGAGACGAGCTGAGGTTTAAAATAATTAAAATAGGATTTCAACCTGTCTGTGAGTTTGCAGACGGATTCATGTTTATTCGGGATTGGAGTTATCGCGTGCATTAATAATCCCGAAACTCTGTCTGGTTAATTGCAGAGAGAATAAATGTTTGTATGTGGCAATGTTGAAGTTACTTATGTACTTAATACTTTATCTACCTACTTAATAATATCATCATGATCATCATCGTGCGAGCGGCCAAAACCGGATTAATTCTCTTCCACTGGGGGACCACTTGGGTCGGTTTCCGACATCACGTAACGACGGCCTATTTCTGGATACCTACATCTCCACCGGATAATTTAAATATTAAATTACATTTTAGGGCTACTACTATCAGTCACTCACACAGTTAATCTGAATCGTTGCCTCATTCGTCTTGGCTCGGTCTAACGCATCACGCGACGATAGGTTATCTCTGGATACCTACATATACACTACTACTACTAGACTACCATCAGACCCACAAAGAAAATCTGAATCGATGCCTCATTCGTCTGTCAGGGGGACCACGAGGTTGGCATGACCCCATGAGACGGTGACAACCACCGCCCCACATCTCCTGAAAGTACGAAAGCCACAGTAACTCCGAAACCGTTGGCGAATCAAATATCGCAATATTCAACAAGGGCCAGCTATTAAGTTTAAATTAAAGCGGAAGGCCCATAATTGACACGTTTGCAGTACAAAGCGTTGAATTCAATAAGCGACAGAACTAGTCGTAAAACCCGTCCATTTTATTGAGTAATATCCGTCGAGGAACGAGCAAACTTCCCCCCGGCTATTGCAAGCGCCGTAACCATCCATTCCGCTGGGGAATTATTAAAAACGGGAACAAAACAAATAGGGGGACAAGGGGACAAGTAGTTCAATTTATATATGGGAAAGTATCGGAAAGTTGTCCCGAGGATAGCGAGCGACAAAGCAATGGCGTCGAAGAATAAGTAGGGATGGGAGCGCAATTGTGCAGTTTCAGTTTCCGTGACGAATGAGTTAGCTCATTTCTTTGAAACTTTATTAGAGGCTCGGCTTCGCTTTGGCACACTTTACTTAATGCGGCAGAATTTCAAGTATTTCATTTCTCTAAACAGAAAATTGCGAGTGAAATATAAAAAGCAGCACCGACAAATTTAAGGAAACATATTGTGCTGCTCATTTCAGACTTCTTTAGTTGCTTCTTGGCGAAACTTAAAGGTTTTTATTTCGATTTTGCTTCTTGTTTTTTATTGCCAATCACTTCGATCATACGGTTCACCTGAAGGAACATTTGAAAATTAAATGTAACAGGTTCCCGCAGATAGGTTAACTCACAGCCGGTGCAGCTCAATGCTTCTAACTTATTGTATCGACGCAAGGAGTTTTACTGAGTTACCATGGTTTCCCATCCCTATAGTGCAAGTTGTACTAGCCGTTCGCGCTAAGTTTGCCGCTGATGCTGGTAACGTTAGTGAGAAAATAAACAACATAGAACAAAATAGATAAGTATTTTTTTCCCATCAGCTGTATGTAACGGTCGGCTGAAATGGCGACAAGGGTTGTCTGTATTCCATGGACTAGTAAACATAGCACGAACGGGTAGTACGACTCGCAAACGCGGCGGTTTTCACCCGTTCGCATTTAGGAACTATATATAGGTGTAGGTAATAGCAGGATTCAATAACGAGACAATATTCAGTCAGATTTATCATTAGATAAATCATTAGCTATCCCACGTACTACTATGACACTCGGGAATAAAGTAGCTTTTTTTATGCTACTCAGTGACAAACGAGCAGACAGCCCACCTGATGGTAAGTGGTAACTGTCGCCCATAAGATCTACAACTCATACATTTAGGTTGCAGGTAAAAAATGCAAAACCGCAGGTGCGTTATCGCTGTAAGGACTAAGATGAAATGCCTCATGCCTGTTATTTCGCTGGGTACCTAATCCTTCAAACCTGAACACAATAATGTGGCTTTCTGTTATAGAATTTTAATAAGTAGTACAATTTTCAGAAACGTTTTAGTAATTGCTGGGATTACCCCAACATCACAGCCCGTAACAGTCCACCGCAGGACTTAGGGCCTCTCCCACAGCAGGGGAGGTTATTGCCATAATCTCCACGCTTGGCAGGCGGGTTGGAGATCGCAGTGTTTAAATATAACAATGGAAAATGCTGCTGCCCATTTTCCAGAATACGGAGACTCTTGATCTTCTGCCTCGAAAACATTAGTCACCTTGTACGACACCCATGAGTGTAAGGGGTTACCCCAACATAAAAACTTACAACCACAAACACTTTTATAATATTAGTACAGATTTCGTATGTCACATAGTTCCAGTTACGGTTAGAGAGCTCCATGCCAGCCCCCTCCCCCCGGGTGCAAGCCCCTCACCCCGCGGGTTGCCCCCGGCAATTTACAGCTGTCCAATATATTCGCGTACACGCCACCACGCCAGCGATAGATCGTTAGCAACATTTCCTCTGTGGCAGATCATAATGTCGTACGTAACGATTGGACCATCCTGTAATCTTTTTTGAATCCGTGATGAAAAAATAAGGGTTATCTGTTTCTGTGGCATTGTAGCTTCCGATTAGATTATCTGATTTCTACGCGGTTCTCTTTATTTGGAAGCCAGTATAATCGATATGGTTCGTAGCTTTGGCTTATTAAATTCGGCTTTGGAAATATTTGAGTACATAAATGAAGACTTTGTTTGGGGTATTCTTCAAACCCTGCGGTTACATTATAACAAAGTTAATAAAACGTGCCGAAAAACATTCGCTCAATGCCCATATAGCAGCATTTCTGTTTATAACTTAAGTTGCTCGTACCAAATATGCAGAACCGCCAGGGCGTTGTATACAGCGAGGACTAGGTAATGCGTTTATTACATTTAGCTGAATTCAGTCGTCTAAATTCATAAGCAAAAAGCGTAAAAGCAAATGAAAGTGGAATGTATTGCTGACACATGGCACACAGGCTACTTTAACTTTTAAACTAGAATACCATAGAAAACGCAAGTGTTGTTACTTGGCGGCAGAATCAAAGCTGTGGTGATTACCAACCTAAGCTGAATCCTCAAGCTTTTTTTTTCTCACTAACTTCTCTTTCCCTATAAGTCCCTAAACGATGACATACAGGTACATGTTGTGGAATGTTAGTCTTCATCAGTCAGTCTTCTGTCCCGCAAAACCAAAAAAGACGTTTCCAAAAATTTTGATTAGACGTTTCATTCAAACTCAAAGTCAAAATTTCTTTATGAGGATATTAAATTTCCCTTTCAATCGTCATAAAGGAAGGAAACACACAGTAACATGTTGGCCGCCCCATTCATAAGTACCTATGACGATTTTTGTATGCAGCCATAATAACGTGTATAGGAGCTGCTGCTCACATTCACAGAGATATACCTCCGTTATATTAAAGGAAAAATTTCAAAATGTAGGTGGTTCGTTTCTAGATGTTAATATCGCAAAGCTCTGTGCCGCTTTGTGCGAACTCCGCCGGCGGCGTCACCGGTGACTTCTTTTCAGCCGAAGTTGCGAGGCTTTTGCTAGATATTCCGAGTCCCAACTAATATCATTAGTTATTTGAAAACCGTGTTGTTTGATGTTATTTTAAAGATAATCCGTATCGTGTATACTGATATTGAAAGAGGAAGAGTTTGTATGGGGGAGATAATCTGCAAAAGCACAGAACGCGTTCGAAATTTGTTTCACTAATAGGGCGCTACTATCTTCTTGAATGTCATAGGGTAGTTTTGATCCCGGAAAAATAATATAATCTCCCAGGATCCGAACTGCGCACGGGTGAATACCGATAGGACATATTGTAGGTACCTATAGTAAAATATAAGACACCCGCCAAAGTGGGTTTGAAAACTATCGAAAATTAATCGGCGGTTGGGCCTAGGAGATTGAAAAAAATTAAAAGTCAAGTTGGTTGTAACTAACCTAACCTATAATACCTATGTAAATACATTTTTGTTATTTATTTATCTATGTCAGCCTTAATCATCCTACTGCTGGGCAAAGGCCAGCCAATTTATTATGTAAATACATAATAAATTAAATTAATTTATTATGTATTTACATAATTGTGTCAGAAAATCACAAAATCGCTTTACCTTTTAAAAGCTAGTAAATAAATTATTTATAGAGAAAAGGCCTAACAGTAAATAGTATACGTGTTCATATAGTATATGTATCTATAGTATTTATGATAGGTATATTATTTGTATCGTATTGTATTTATTGTAGGAATATGGTATATAATATTTTATGTATTACCTCATCTGTCTCGTTATTAGTATTTGCTACTTAGTTAATTAAGTATACTTGCTCTCTGTTCCGCTTTTGGCACCTACTCACTCACTTTACGCATGGCCTACTGGTTAACTGGTAGATAAAGCCTTATGGCTTTAAGTCCGCTAATTGTAATAATTTTAGTGCAATAAAGTTTTTAAATTAATAAATAATTACCTCAAAGTGAAGTCGCTGATAGAGAAACCACTACCTACTTGTAAAATAATAGTAAGCGATAAGTCCGCCTTTGCACGCGTATATATTATGCTGATTATTGTATATTGTCTTGTAATGTGTTTGCAATAAAGAGTTTTTACTTACTTACTTAATAGTATCCCTCGGGACCGTCAAACGTTTATAGCGATTAAAACTGCTCCCGATGAAAATCGCGGTCAACCGCTAGTGCAATATATAATAACAGGTATGAGCAATTTAAGAATACAATAAATAACTATCGACAGACAGCGAAAAAATACCCTCGTAAGTAATATTGTTAATAATATAGGAAACACGTCTCGGAAACATCTCGCTGTCAATAAAAACCTAATTGGAAAGAATTAAGTAGTCCATCGGCTGAAGCTATCATACACACACACAAAGTTAGATGTAACAATTACTTAAATAACAGGCAGTAAGATTGTCGAGCCTGAAAGTTCCGCTTGGTTGAGTGCCTTCTCCCGCCAAGCATCAATGTCAGCATTGTTAGCAGTGTTGAGGTTACACAACAACGCATACATAGCACAGCGACAACTAGGGTTGCCAAATCTACCATATTTTGTGTTTAGATACAGATAGTCATAGTATATAACTGTTGGAAAAATATATAATTGCTAAATTTACTATATTTTAGCTATACCGTTGTATTGATAAAATATAGTAAATTTGGCAACACTTTCTTCGGGTATAATAAGGATCCATATGGTCAAAAATATACTTTTTCAAAACACATCAAAACTGGTCCATCTATACGGGAGCTACGACGCCACACACACATACATACATAAAGCAACAGATACACACGTCAAACTTTTAACACCTGTTTTAGTATTAATATATTGTGCCTCTACAGCCGCCGTAGACAGACAAATTGCCTCTTCTGGCTTAATAAAGCACCGCAGCGTATGTAAACATTGTAAATTGGAAATCATGTGTCGGTTAAACCGAGCAGTCAGGTCGAACTCGAAATTCGAATTGGCTCGGTATCCGTTATGGGCCGAGCGGCGTCCCGGGACCAATCACGCGGCCGTGACTGTACAGGGACGGACGTAGAGAGCTGACTGTACCTGTGTGTGTAATTGTAACCTGAAAAAGGATGATGACTACTTTTTTTATTGAGAGTTGATTACCAATAGCAACGTTAAATTTGTTTTTGAATGTCTTTAAAAATAAGGTATGAAATTTCTAATTAGACTGCAATCATGTTACGCTACGTCTTTATATAGACATAGACATAGACATAGGCGTATATTTCTTTTATATGGCCACACGTACACGTGATGCAACCTTCCTAACCTTACGAAGTTCATGTAATGTGGTGGAAACTATCTGGGATCTTATACTTATTTCATACTTAATCGCATGCTGGCATTTCTTCAACAGCGACTTCACCCTGATGACGTTTTCAGGAGTGACTGCAGTTGGCGGTTGCCTTAGTCTAGATTCAGGTTTAAGGTCGCCTTGACCACGTTTAAACTTGTAAAATCAATAAACGACAATAGCATATTGTGATGTAATACGCTGATTAAATTTTCGTTTGATTCTAGCTAAACAATATAAAAATTAAAACAAAAGGCCAAAAAGCCTAACTTTCGGAACTGCCGACGTAATTTCCACAGTCAATTCCGACATAAATGAACAGAGACGGACAATTGGTAATATACAAGCTCTTTGGCCTATGTTCTATATCTATATCTGATTTTAATTACGTTTTTAATTTTTGTTACAGTTTTAGGTATTTATTTAGTCAGAGTCATTATTCAGTATTTGTCGGGCAGTATTGTGACCGACAGGTGCCGGAAAAATATCTCCCCAAATATCATTACTTTGAAAAATGTTTTAATCATCATAATTTACCTGCCCTATGCCATTCATTTGAGGTCGATACAGTATGTTTTCTTTTTCCATTCATTCCTATCCGCTGTCATATCCACGCTCACTTCGACAAATTATTTCAAACATTGCTTAAACTAAAATATTATAAACATCTGCTCTGAAAAACTGAATTTCAATGTTTATAATATCATATAATATGTATAAAATAAGATCGCGGCAGACAACCAATTTCAATAAAAAACCTTTGAGCCATTTCCATTGTACTTTCAAATAACTGAATCGAAATTGGTCCTTCGACATCGAATTGATCTAGTTGCCACTTCACTCAACGAGTTATTGCCATACTCATACGATGCCATAGATATGGCATAGACCAAACTCTCTATTTACGGTGGGGTAACCTAGGTTATAGTAAGTCTACGTAGTTCTAGATAGATGTAAGCATAGAAATCTTTCAACGGTTTAAACTTTTAGCACGTGTATTTTTTCTATCAGTATCTATGTACGCTTAGATCCTGTAAACTACGCAACGGATTTTAATGCGGTTTTCAATTGCATAGAGTGATTCAAGAGGAAGGTTTATTATCTTTTATTATCAAGTAAACAAGGATAGATAGGGGTAAAGTAGGTGTACACGAACGAAGTCCACTAGGGTCCACCAGCACTAAGATAATTTGATGTTGGAAGTCCCAGTTAAAAGCAAAAACTGGCAGAAGCCGGTATTGACAGCTAGGATAACGACGATGGCAATGTTAAATACCACCACTAATATCAAAACCTACCGGTTCCAATGTCTTGTGTACAATCCTTACACTTACCCAGATTTCTAGTGCAGTAAACAGGTCAGCAGTCTAGAAGAGTACTAGAGAATTGGCCCTCAATCTCGGTTCGTTCATATTCGTATTCATGGGCAGGAGCCGGTCTGCCTGAGCTGCGGGACGTGTAATTTGCAAAATTCGCTTCCACTCGGCAATTTGTTCCGCTTTCCAGGGATCCGGCGGGGTCGGCGAGCCGTGTAGTGTCCGACAGACGAGTAGAGCCCTTGCACTCAGTACTGGCGTCGTACAAGGAATTATATTAACAAGGTAGACAATATCTTAGAGATAGAAGTTCGGGTGTTTGCTATGATACGATTAAAACAGTGGGTATTATTACGTGTAGATAGTTATAGTTAGGCAGGCAAGAAGTGGCGCTAGTTTAGTGGCAACGTACTTGCGAGACTGTACCTGTACTGTAACCAAGGTTAAGCAATGCTCGCAATTTACGGAAACTGGATGGGTGACCTTTTGGTACTCAAAGGCTAGTCGAACTTCAGCACTGCGATGAGATGGCCACTCATTAGGTGTGCCTCCTTATACAGTTGGCGAAGCGAGGTTGACCAAGTTCTTCCGCTAGAGACCCGGGACTGGTTGAGAGTTTAGAACCTCGTGACGGTATTTATATTTATTTTATTTTTGTTCGTATACCTACGTGAACATGTACGTGTTAAATAAATACTCAATACTAAGTAAAACAATATATCAGTCCAACTTATGAAGGCGAGATGCGGCATGCTGGTGCAGCCTTCAGGCTTAACGGGATGCCAATCAATTTATAATGGATTGGCTGATGCTCGGCTCTAAAGGCTTCGAAGGATTTATTCATTGACTATAGCCAATCGACTAAATTGAAGACTTTGAACGTATCATCGAAAGCTAAATCTAAATGATTGAAAGGGATTTACGGATAGTCATACATGACGATGCGGCCACATGTCAACAAAGTGGGGAGATATTCAAGCCTTTGTTGTGCTTTATATGCCTGAAACGCAAAAGCTCTATATCCGCATTCCGACCTAACCTTAATAAACAGCCTAATTACAAGCTTTAATTTACTTTCAACTGTCCAGGTGTGTTTGTAAAAATCTTGCAATTTACATTGACCTACTTTCCAGTATCCGATTGAGCTGAAATTTTGCATACTTCTATAAGTTCGGTGACAATGCAATGTTATGATACTATTGAGCTGATCTGGTGATGGAGAAGAAAGATGGTCATAGGAACTTCTAAACTAAGCATGATAAACCCATCGAATTTGATTAGTCTTGTCAAGTACTCTGACTGATCTTAGAGAACGCGCGATAAAAGCTTGTCATGAAAAAATATATTTCATCAGAGAACTTGTTTTTATTGTGTCTATATCGCTGTCGGACTACAACGCATTAGAAATAACAATTAATCCTAGTTATAATTGCAAAGAATAAAAATAATCATTTATTCGCAGAAAATGGAAGTGTAATAACTTTACACCCACAACACAGATTCAAATTTCCCAAGACGAATACTGAAACATTTTGTTACTAGGTATTCTGGGACGCTGAATCATTTTGGTAGTAGATAAATACCTACCTAGTTTATTTATTTTTTTATTTCACAGTTTTACAGCATATAAATTATTATTCAAAAAGGTTACATTATTAAGTTGTAATGCTAATAACAAAACTGCAATTTGTAATTTTGGTAATTAATATAGCCTACAAAATTAGCCTACAATTTTTTTTCTATTTATATTTTATATGTTTTATATAACATATAAAACTAAACTTTCTGTTTACTATGTATTGTGTGCAATAAATTGTTAAATAAATAAATAAATAAATAAACATATAAAAGAAATAGAAAAAAAAAACAACAATCAAAATTAAAATATAAAGTTCTCTCTCTAAAATATAATATAAGATTCTCTCTCTGTATGTGTGCGTGTGGTTGTGTGTGTGTTTGTTAATATATGAGTGTGTTATCCTTCACGCGAGTGGAGTTATACTACGTGTCTAGAGGAACATTTTTAAGCGACGAACTTATGAGAATTCTATTTCATTACCTAGCTAGTAGAAGGCTGCAGCAGCTAGGGGGGGTGGGGGGCGTAATTAGCCTCGCCCCGCGACACCTCATTTCCGGAGACGCCAACTCTAGCGCTGATTTATAGAGCACACGTTCATTTTAATTCGCTTCCACGTTATCTGCGGGCCAGAGTGGACTCTCCACCAATGGGGTGCCACTTTTATTGAGTTATCTGCGCCCTTCTTTGTCTAGATAAGTGGTTTATGTTGTGAGTCAATTTGTTGTTAGGGCTGGTTATCGACATATGTGCGTTATGTTTTCTTTGTTTTTAACCTCGACGCAAAAAAAGTGTTGTAAGTTTGATGTGTGTATCTATGTCTGCCTGTGGCATCGTAGGTCTCGAATGGATGGTTCTTAGCTTTGTTTTATTGAAATCGGTTTAGTAGTTTGGGAATGTTTGAGATGTAAACTTGTCGAGGGTTTTCTGACAGATAGTCGCCGACCAAACCTTCAAACAAACGATCACCTCCATACGATCTTCTTCTCGACGATACGATCTTCTGGATGATCATTACTTACTCTCTTAGCTTACTCCACACAGTGACAGCTCCTCGCAACAACGTTCTATACAATAAAAGAAATTGCGCTGAAATTCACAACAACCGTGATTAGGCCGTGATTAAGTCACAGAGCTATAAAATGGAAGCCTTTCATAACCTCCTAATTGGCTATTGACGGCGAAAATCGTTAAATCTGATGAAACAATTACTTTCACGAGTTTCCATTGTAATGTCGACACATTTTTTAAAAACGAGTCTGCGAGGGCACAAAGAAAAGCTAAAACAGTAAATGCCAAGGTTCGACAGTTGGACACGTTGCCTTTTCATTCTTGTTCCTTTTTCAAAAACCTTAGTAGATTACGTTACTCATAAAGGACTGTCAATAAAGTTTTAAAAACAAATACTGAAGTAGGTTGTACCTACTCACATGTTGTACTGTCTTTCGTTGATAAACATTTGTCTACAATAGATATCACAATACAAATGTCGGTGCTCCCATGGTCCCCACAAAACTACCTAATATGTAACGAGACGGTCTCCTGGTTAAATATGCCACATCTTCGACCGTATCATCGCTTCCCTTCGGTTGTGATGAGCAATAGCAAATGCTATTGCCAATAAATAAAGTATCTTCTTCACAGCCCATAACAGTCCAGTGCAGGACTTAGGGCCTCTCCCACGAAAGGGGAGGTTATTACCATAATCTCCACGCTTGGCAGGCGGGTTGGAGATCGCAGTTTTTTATAAATATAAGAATGGAAAATGCTGCTTGACATTTTCCAGCATACTGAGACTAGATATTTTGTCTCGAAAACATTAGTCGCCTTGTACGACAGCCACAAGTGTAAGGGGTTGGTGCTATTCTACTCTGCCAGACACCACAAGGCTAAATAAAGTATATACCTACCTAATTACAGGGTATAATCCGTGGGTATATTAATAATCCGTAACTGAACGGAAAATAAGCGTCTACTCTAAATATCGTAAACTTAAAGGAAACATTGCTCTTTCTTTTTAATAATAAGCAAATGCTATCATTCCCAATTTAAAGAAAGTTTATCCTTTCATTATTAAATACTTTAGCTTTTTCTTTCAGAGCAGTTTCACTGCAGGTCAAAGGCCTCTGTCCCATTTTTCCACTTAGACCTATTTGTTGCTAGGTCTTTCAACTCTTTGCGTCTCTAATTCGTCGTACCATCTTTTTTGAGGCCGACCACGACGCCTTTTGTGTTGGCTAGTCTCATTAAAATTTATCATGCTTTTCATTTAATAGCTTAGAAAAGTTACATCCTCTTGATTAGTGTCACAAAAGTACATGTAATTATTTTTGCTGATGTTACGAGGGCTTTTTTACTAGTTGATGCAAGCCAAAATCTGTGAATTTCAACGTTTCTCTTGAGCAAAGTCTTTCTGTTTTATATATTTAATACCTTTTGCCCGCGATTTCATCCGCTTTGAAATCGTTTTAAGGGCAGTTTATCTTGTTCCCGATGACCATTATGAATGAGCTCCCTAATGTATGAGAGCTAGTACTACGGAAAGTTCAAGCTGTATATCTGGTTCTACCCAACCCAATTAGATGAAAAACATCCTAGATTAGAAGTTGGACCCCAATAAAATAAACTGTGAAAACCCGCGCGCCATTTCCTTATTTCTGATAGTTTAGATGGTCTATTATGGTTCTACATCAGGTGTTCAGTTTCCAGAATCAATTATACCCTATATGTTGCCCATTCTTAATAGCTACACAACAAAAAAGTTTTATTCAAATCTGTTCAGTAGTTCCGGGAGATTAGCATGTACAAACAGAAAAACAACATTTTTCAAAATTATTTTTCTAATTATTTCTTCATCGCCTTAAATATTTTTATTGTAAATATATTCAATGTTTTTTAACCACTTTTGTTACTGTTTTATTCACCTGGGTATCTACAGTTGAGATAATACACTCTGTATAGGTGTGGGCTCACCTAGTTAAGTAAACATGTTCTCTTTGCCCATAGAATGGAACACAAACAATTTGTAAAACGTCTACCAACAACTCCGCGAATGTTTGAAAATAATATTATGTGAACCATCAAGAGTGGTAGATAAAACAACACATTAAATTCCTAACTATACCTGAAGATATACGTAGAGCACTAAATCACTTTATTTAAAAAACTAGTTACGAAATTTTTATAGAAAAGGCTGATATAAATCCACAAAAAATCCAAATCCAAAAAAAAATCCAAATCCAAATCTTGCCCAATCCTGGATCATGGTTAAGGCGAACCCCGGACCCTCGTGCGCGAGAGCACAACCGGGACATTAACGCCAAGATGATAATGATCATAAGGCCAAAATATGAATACCATCACGCTTTAAAAAGCACCTACATACTCACTATCGCATGGTCTACAGGTTCACTGGCAGATAAAGCTTTAATGGCTTTAAATCCGCCAATTGTGTTATTATGCATAAAAGTTTTAAATAAAAATACTGCGATCGCAGAATTGGGCGCTTCACGTTCAGCGCCTATTAGCCACTTTGCTTCCGGCAGCATCGTGGTTTACTTTTAATTTCGATTAAATTATAGCCTTCTGTGATTTTAGTATACATTTTCATGAAATTCGTTCAGTACTGCAGAGTTTATGTTTTATTTATACTGTACTAGTGGACCCGGCGTGACTTCGTTCGCGTGACGCCCTATCCCTACCTACCCATTTTGTTGTTGCGTATAACCCTTCCACTAGAATCACTCTATCTTTTTTATTTTTATTTTTGCTTTTTATTATGATTGTTTAACTATTGGACTGGATTAATTGTAATTTTAATTAATTGAATTTTTGTAATTTTGTGATTTTTACGTGCTACATTCGTGTGCCAACCGGCGCAACATAGAGGTACTTTAAATAATTTCATAACGTGTATATATTACCTATGTTGATGAATAAATAAACGAAACGAAATGAAATATCTATTGTTGGAAAATTAATTAATTAAAATCCGTTGCGTAGTTTAAAATATCTATGCGTATATAGATAAAGACTTCGATAAGCGACTTTGTTTTATACTATGTAAAGACTAGTGGACCAGGCGCGACTTCGTTCGAGTACATATACTATACCACTACCTACCCCTATTTTCTTGCTTTTAAACTTTCCTCTTGAATCACTCTACCTATTGTTGAAAACCGCATTAAAATCCGTTGCGTACTTTTAAATGATCATAGATACATAGGGACAGACGGCGGGAAGCGACTTTGTTTTATACTACGAACAGAAGAGCGCTTTCATATAGGCGTTTTAGTAGCGCGACTGCAACACTGCTAAGTCGACCGACCGAGCCATGAATGTTTATATCCTTTATACTACATTCACTTGAACTAACTTTTCGCCCAAAGTTTTTGTTGACCATCGGAAGGACGAAATTGATCCGTTGCCGACCCCAACTAAACCCAATGGACAACTGAATTTGACATATAATAATCTTAGAGTACTCTAACTTTGTAGACACTATAGCCAGTGGCCAACCTAAACGTAGTATAGAGTAATCTAGTGTCAAAGTCAGTTGCAAACTGAGTTAGACAATAGCCCCCCAGATCTCGACAGGATACTTCACACTATTTAAAAAGAAGCCTTATGTCGCAAGAATTGAGCAAACACTTAGGGTAATTAATAAACTGTATTTGTCACCATGAATAATATAATAGGTATAAGTTTTGTTCAAGCAATTTCACGGAGGCTGAGGTGGGGGGAGGCGGGGAGGAGCCTCATGCTGACGTATAATCTAATCTCAATTATACAACCCACTCTGGTTCAATCAGGCAAACGAAGTTGCTTATAAATGAATTGTACCAATCTACACACGCGTACATTATTTAGTGCCTCTATTTCATGCTTCGAAATTTCATTCTATTCTATGAAACAATTCGTAGCTCCTATTTTTACTCGAGATCGTAGCTATATGCTAAGAAGTAAGAACCTGAGTGGAAGTTCCAACTTACAAGTACCTACTTAGTGTACGTTGATTTACAAAAGGCACAAGACTAAAACACCAATTCGGGTTACGAAAAAGTCAGTCTCCACTGTGTTTTCGCCCATATAAAAAAAACTCTAACAGAATCCTAGTAATAAACACATTTTTGGTGCGACGAGGTGTCGCCTGAAACATTTTTAGACTTTGCATATTTTATAGGCAATAGCTAGGGCGCTTGGAATGAGAGGCTATTTTTTATCTCCAAAAAATTATCCTGTAGGGTGAAATAGTAGATGAAAATTAAAATGAAAAACCTCACCGTAGCTCCATCCATGACTTTATTTTGCGTAAATACTTATGCCTGCTAAGTGCTAGCTGCCATCTGCGGCCACGTTCGCCTGTAAAGATGGCTATTTCGTGATCCTGTAACAACTGCTTTGAATTTCCGGATAAATCATAGACTACATAATGATTTTTCTGGTATGGGTACCTAATTCTAAGCTACTTTAACTTATTTTTCTAACTTCACTTTATCTGTAGTGAAGGATATGGTAGAGTAGGTGCAGGTAGGTACAGAAGGGGTAGAACGCCACGCGAACGAATCGCGTCGAACCCACTAGTCAAAAATAAATTGATATGTGGTTTAACACTTCGATTACGGGTAAAACCGTCCATTTCTACCCTAAAAAACAATTGGTTGTTAGTCTTGGTTTGTGCCAGACCTTAGAGCAATGCTACAGTAGAATAGTTGTGGTTCACGACGGATGATTAAACACCTAGTAGGTGGGTCACGATTGTAGAGGGTCTGTGTAATGGATCTATGAGTTGTAACTCTTAATACGTCCCCATCGTACCCATCTACTGTGGTGGTCCCGGCGGTCCCTAAATGTGTAGTCAAGCTGGTCACCAGATGACACGGTCCTAAGGTCGAACAAATCTCTCATTACATATCATGAAATCTAGCGTGGTCTATGCGTGACTTGATCGACCTTAGGACCGTGTCAACTTGACTAAACATTCAGGACCGCCGAGACCACCACATCTGGTGCCGTGGCCAGGATCACCACAGTACGCTCTGTCTCAAACAATTTTTCAGCGATGTAAACAAAGGAAAAAACTATAATAATAATTTTGGTAAGTCTTATTAACTATTTTATTTATGGATCTTTATTCAATGTTATCCTGTCCTTACGCTCTAGACAAAGCCGAATACTACTAGTTGAGCAGGGTATTTAAAACAAAACTGCAAAGTATCATAACAATCAGTCCAATATTTCGACGACCTGAGTGGCTCAGTGGTCAACATGCCGGTCTGCCACGCAAGAGGTCCCGGGTTCGATTCCCGGCCGGGCAGAAATTGAAATGATGAATTTTAATTTCTGTTACGGGTCTGGGTGTTCTATGTATAATAAGTATGTATTAAAAAAAGTAATATATCAGTAATCTAGCACCCATAGCACAAGCTTTGCTTAGTTTGGGGCTAGATGGCGCTGTGTGAATTTGTCCACGAATATTTATTTTATTATAATATTTACCGAAAAATCAACGATTTTCAATTTATCACTCAGGAGCAGCCTGTATGCAGTTGCATCGTCTAGGCAGTACCCTAAACACAGCAAACTCTTTTGAATTGCATTAAAACTCCACACCCGATAACAGCTTAAATTAAATAAAAATAATTGTATTGTAATTTGACAATAATAAAGTGTGCACTCGCTTCTCATGTGTCATGTCATGAATGTAAATAATTAATTCTAGATCAATTTATTCGTGTTGTCGTGATACAGTATGTTGTAATTGTTGCAGATTAAGTTACAATTTAATTTGTTCAAAAAAAATTGTTTGGCTTTTTTGTCTAATTTACGAAAACCCTATTTTATGATGCTGCTTAATAGCAGTCTTAAACAGGGTGTCATTATTAGTCCAGAGGCTAAGGTCACCTTATATACAGTATATATACACTTAAGACTAATTAAAAATGGTACACAAATATTATTTACAAAATAATTTACAATTAAAAAACAGTCTCTAAATAGCTACCTTGCGGAAGTGTTCACGTAAGACTGGCAGCGTTACCTCTCTGAATCGTCAGACTTAACGCTGACCGAGGTAAGCGCCAGCATGTGGGTCTCCGGAAGATTCGATTAGCCGGGTAGATATCTCATGGAACACCTTTGTGGCGCTAGGGCCCCTAGGTCCTAAAGTTTCCACCCCAAACGGCTCAAATAAATAACCCTGACCTAGGGATCCATATTTGCGCCGCTTGAGGTCCTCCGCCGAAGAAGCAGCTGCGCCAGCGTTTGCCGAGGTAGCTCTAATGTGGTAGGGCCAGGGTATCTACACAGGTCGCATCCCACACCAGGGGCCGCCATTGTGACCAAGCAACGAGCGTCATGCCGTCGGGCCTCTTGCCATCATCCCGAGCCAACCCTTTGGGTTCTAATAGACATGGACATAGACATAGACGTATCTTTATTTGGTCCAATAACACATTTAAAAAAAACTTAAAACTAACATAATAAGTACATAATAAGGAAGCAGGGCGACACAGCTACAGGGTAATACAGCTGGCACGTTGTTTGTGGCAAGGGCACGGCGGATAACGTCGTTGAGATTGGCGTGGCGCGACAGTCGACCGTCACTACGTTGACACGAGAGGCCATGAGGAGGCCTTTGATGGTGATTTGTAGATCGTCGTAAGAGGTTAATTGTTTACAAAACTAAGCAAAATCAGGCGCCCATGGTGTGAATTCACATCTGTCTGTTGTTTTGTTTTTAACTAAAGAATATAAATGAAAGTGTAAATAACTCGTGTAGGTATAAAAATTTGTGGAGTTGTTCTTTGAGGTGTTCTGATAAAAGTCCTCGGGGGTAGGGGGTGAGCCGCCGGTGGGGGAGAGGGTGATCGGTCTTTTTTCCAGTTTTCTCTACATCGAAGGAAAATTGACATACTAAACATGTAACGTCACACTGTCCTACGGTCAGTGCCAGGGTCAGTTAATAAGAAAACAACGAATATTCAGGGTAATGGGTTTATATACAATCATTCCAGAAACTACAAACTACAAAACAAGAAATTTAAAAGGTTAAAAGCACGAAAGTTTTTACGAAAGTCCACTCCACACAACCTATGTCCAGGCTGGATCACTGGGTTCACTGTTGGCCGAAAAAGTACAGATTGCAGATTGACCTGACAGACTAATTAGTTAGAGAATTTCGAAGATAAAGCTTTATGCAGCTACGTGCATACTTTGACCGGTCACTTGTATTTCGTTTTAGTTTCTGAAGATAGCTTCTTCTAGCTATGATACTGAGCCACCTTCTAGTTCGAAGGCTGGGAGAACTCTGCCGGACTATTTTCGGACGACCTCGTGTTTGGCAGCCAAGGATATAATCCATGACGACATGATGAAGAATTGGATCCAGCAATTATCTAGAATAAGGGGAGCGCAAAAAAGATTAAAATCTCCACCGACTATGAACTGTCCGCATGACAACATATGACGTATAAAGAAGAAAGAGAGAATAAAGAAGAAATATGACGAATAAAAGGTTAACATTAATTTTGAAAATGTGATATTTTATGTACATAATAAAATATTTGCCACGAAAGAAACACTAATGTGTTGGAAAAATGACCTCCGTGGCATGGGGGTCTACCTGGATTCCAATCAAAAGGAAAACAATAAGTTACAACGGTAAGAATCCAGACACACACCCCAATACCCTTGTATTTGTCCAAAAACCATCATTACTTTTACCAATTGGATATTTAGGAAACGAGATATTTCCCCAAAAGAAAATACTCTAATCGAAGTTCGATTCGACTCAAAATATTTTTAGAACGTAGTTACAACATAGTCAGAATTTACAGTATTAACTAATTTTCCAGGCAAGGATGGTGAGCAATCGGAGCCTGAAGGGCCAAACTCAAGAATATACCAATTATATGTATAAAATGTTCAAATTAAAGTGTCAACGTGATGAACAGTTGTTTGAACGGGAGTCCTAATAACAGTAAGTACACCCGACACCGTATTACACCACCAAGCTTCAGGGCAAGACCCTACAAACATAAGAAAATAATACGCGCAATACGACAGACGCTTCAAAAATAATAAAAGTTGCGAACAAAACGGTTATTTCAAATATAACGTGAATTTACATTATTATGAAAGAAACTTCGAGTCGACCCACGGTGGTCCGAATTCGCCCTTCGCTGCAAGTATTTGCTCCGATTAATTTTCGCAACCGTCAAACTTTTTGTTTCCGAAGTTTCGCTCAGTCTGAGTCAAATCAGTTCGGGTTAAAATTAATTAACTAAGAAACCGAAACCTACGATCGAAAGGCGTCTGTGTCTGACTGAAGTTTTATTAATTAACCAGTGTAATTTTTCATGTTTTGTTTTTTGATGTTGCATTTTGTTGTTTCATTTTGTTTGGTATCTAGTATGAAATTGGGTTGTAAAACGCCCTAACACATTTCAATGTGGTGGTCACATTTCACGTTTTACAACCCAATTTCATACTACCATACCAAAAGGTATGGTATTGGTTGAGAATCCACTAGAAAATGGTGAAAAGTCATCATTGGAGACTCAGGCCAGTACATGTTACTGACATTTCGGTGGTTACTAATAATAGTACCTACCCGTGACCATTATTAGAAGAGGATGCGGTGCCGGCTTTTAAGGTACCTGTAGAGACTCACCTGCGGCGGTTTGTTGGTTACGTGTTGCGCAAGACCCAAAGATACGTGCGAAAATAGGTGTCTAAATCTGTTAGTGTCTGGAAAGACCGCCGTGAGCTGGGTACTCTTCCCCACTACATAGACTCTCTGTTGGTCACCACGCGAAGGTTCTAAAGAACGTTTCTCGCTCGTACGATTCGGATGTGGAATGAGCTCTCAGCCACATTGTTTCCTTTGGACTATGACATGGGATCGTTCAAGAGGTACATTAGAGGTCACTTCAGGGGCGGGAAACGCATTGTTGACTCCCCTGGTGTTACTGATGTCCATAGGCGGCGGTGACCACTTTCCATCAGGTGGCCCGCTTGCCTGTTTGTCTACATAAAAACTTTCTGAGTCAGATGTGACGCCAGGTTGCCGAAGACCGGACGTAGTGGAGACGAGAAAGTAAGAAAGTGGATCCTGTCATAAACCGGGATTGACCGCCAAGATTATGATGTTGATTTATTGACTTACCAATGTCAACACAAATGTCCAGGTTACCGCGAAAACTCACTCATCTATCAATTGTCACTTAAAATACCAATCTAATATTTACTTAGATAAACAACTTAATAGACTCACAGCATCGGACGCAGCCTCTTCGACGTCGTCGGTCCCACCGTCGTCAGTCCCGTTATCAGTCCCACCATCGTCATCATTCGGTTCGGGCAGTGCCAGCAACTGCCTGAAGAGCTCGAGTTCGTGGTAGGAATCGCGGTCAGCGGTAGGCGTGGCTCCACCCCCCGCACCCCCTGCCACCTCCGCCGTCAACCCGTTCAGCACTAAACGACGCGCGCGCGCACACATCTCTATACCAGCTGCAGCAGTTCGCAAGTAAACATGTCGATTCCAATTTGCAGCTGCAGCGGTCTCTCTTTAGTCTGGGGCTGCAGCTCCCGTGCGCTTTACATGTCGACACTCTTTATGATGATCGTTCTAGAAACTGATTTCGGAATTTAAAGTGCACGAGTCGTCTATGTTAATTTAGCATCCTAGGATTTATAGGATCTAGGATAGGAAGCGAGCAGATTTAAAGTTTTAGGATAATCAGAATATCTCGAGAAAACCCCTGTACGATTGCAATAGTAATGCCTGTGTTCAATGGTATCGTTTAACTTTAAAAGACCCACCGTACTACCAGGGGTATGGCCAGGGGGTACGGTGGGTTTGAAGTGCGTTAACGTGCACCAATGCGTGCTGCCCTCGGTTTGCGGTATCCAACATCTACCTACAGACTCTCACATCATCATCATCATCACAGCCCGTAACAGTCCACTGCAGGACTTTGGGCCTCTCCCACGAAAGGGGAAGTTATTATATATAGCCATAATCTCCACGCTTGGCAGGCGGGTTGGAGATCGCAGTGTTTAAATATAACAATGGAAAATGCTGCTGCCCAATTTCCAAACTACGGAGACTCTTGATCTTTTGCCTCGAAAATATTAGTCGCCTTGTACGACACCCATGAGTGTAAGTTGGTGCTATTCTACTCTGCCGGACACCACACGGCTAAGACAGACACTACAGACTCTCACAAATCAAATTAATTTATTTGTAATAAATTGATGTAGTATTGTATTTATGTTTGGTGGATGACAAGCTTCCGTCGATCCGGCACTAATGCAAATTAAAATGGCTATGTATTTTGCAATCGTCCTAGGATTTCTGAATGATTCCGAGTATTATATTAATGATTGGCTGACGACAAGCCTCCGTCCATCTGGCACTAATATAAATTACAATGGCTATGTATTTTACAATCATCATAGGATTTCTGAAATATTCCGACTACTACTTATACTACGTACGACGCGTATAACACGTGATCCCACTCTCCTGTCCTACCCGTAGAGGCTCTACGCTCCCCGTAGCGGTACTACGAGTCCGTCGGTCCTAACTCACGTGTTAAACACTTGTCAAAGTTCCGTAGACCGACCGGGGCGGAGGCGCGGGCGGCCGCGCCGGTGTCGGCCGCACACTGCCGTCGTCGCCGTGCGCCGGGCCGCTCTACGAACTACACCACCGTCGGTAGATACCTAGGCTAGATGCTACATTTAATAGTAACCCGTTGAAACGTGTATTGATGGAACCGTATGACACTTTTTCGATAAACGATCTTCAGCTTTTATACATAGTATGAAACAAAGTCGCTTACCGCCATCTTTTATGCGGTTTATAACACTAGATAGAGTGATTCAAGAGGAATATTTATGAGCAAGAAAAAAGAGTCTGTAGAGGTAAAGTAGATGTAGGGTAGGTGCGCGGTGCGTGTAGTGTAGGTGTAGGGTAGATTGTTGGGTAGGTGTAGGGTAGGGGTAGGATGTCACGCGAACGAAGTCGCGCCCGGTCCACTAGTGTTAGATAAAATTGTTGTAAAAATTCACGCGATGTATGTACAGGTATCGGCAGTAAATAATGCAAAACGACTAGTTTCTACACAAAATAACAAATCGGCTTTTCTCTATTTTGTGATGCCGGCCTCATATTTGCTCACACACCTGCGACAGAAACGAACGCACTACGAAGCCGAATGCCGATATGCATTATTTACCGCCGGCATCCTACCTAGTCAGGTATTAGGTAACTACTAACACTAACCTGAGAGAAAACATCGTGAGGAAACCATCAGATTCAGGCGACTGTAGATACATATCTACAGTCGTACACATGTACTATGATCCAACCTGGCCTGGTCCTCCTGTTAAAAGGGTCGCGGAGGTCAGACGGCAGACGCTCTACAGCTACTGTGCTCACCGGGGCCTCGAGTCCGCTTGGCATGTGGTCTTTGCGGGAAACCCCACACATCCACCGTTTTTTTGAGGCATTACTATGAGTAGCAGAATACCAACAACATGTCAAACTGCGATTGAGCTGCGATTGCGATCCAATTACAATTCAATCGAGGCAGGGAACTTTGTAAATTAGAGGATTAAGGCCCTGATCTGCTACATTCTCGATAAAGGTCAAGGCAGACACCGGGCCTTCGCCCGCGTGAGCACAATCGAAGATTATGAAGATTACACATACAATTATGAAGATGAGATGAGATCCTACCCATAGATACCTACGTTTTACTAGCTGGCTTGACTTACTAGCTGCCCCTCCGCGATTTCGTCCGCATGTTGTCCTACCCAATTAACCTTCCTCTTGAATCACTCTATCTATTCAAAACCTATTTGCGTAGTTTGAAAGATATAAGCGTACATACATATGTAGTTAGGTACATACATAAAGAGGGACAGACGGCGGGAAACGACTTTGTTTTATACTACGTATACATAATAGAATACCTTACTAAAATTAGACAGTTAAATAGTAACTACATAGATAATAGTAGCTACCTAACCCACAGCAATGTGTAACGATGAAACAGACCGACCCCAGAATTTCAGAGGAAGGTTTGGTTAAATGTTAGTAGTGCCGCCAAATAAATTAAAGTTAATGGTAAAAAATGTTACTTTGGCGTGTGCTTACAGGCAGAGTCCATTAATCTATCTCTAGTAAGTATATCCCACAAAGGAACTTTGGTTTGTCCTACAGCTTAAATGCGACCGTCTACGAGGACTGCTCCGAAAGTTTTTAGCCAAAGGCTTGATAAACACCCTGTTGTTTTAACTTTTGTATCGTTTAAAGGCAAATTTTATTCAGAGTCCTTGGCCAAAAATCACTGGACGGCGACATTTAGTTATTTTTTTATAAATGGAATGTTAAAAAAGATATGTCTGTTCCATACAAATCCCTACTACAAACATTTAGTAGTAAGAAAGATTTAAGTATCATAGTTGAAACTAATTTCATTTTAAATTTCACAGTTACTAATATTGTGACATTCTTTTAAAGATGAGTCCCACACTGATGACGTTTTCTGGAGTAACTGACTTGGGCTTGACTTGCACTGGTCTAACTTGCCCTGGTCTAGGTTCATGTTTAATGTTGCTCTAACTACGTTTAAAATTATAACAACAATAAACGACAATAGATTATGACGGGGACAATTGACTAAATGCGCTAATTATCATGTGATTCTATTAACGTGAACCCATGTTTATTAAAAACTAATCTTACCTTCATCGTAGGGGTTCTTCTTTTTATGTTGTTGCTTCCGCTATCGTAGGGGTTAATATGTGACAGAAATTATATTTTTAACAATCTATAACAAAAATAACTAAAGGTCGCCGATCAGTGATTTTTAGCCAATAAGTTTGAAATAAAATTTGCCTTTAAACGATATAAAAATTATTTAACTTAGCTACAAATTTTCTAAACAGCTTTGGTACAGAGCTCACCGAATAAAATAATCATCTTGGCGTTAATAGACAACACAAAAAGCTTCTGTTATGAGTCTAGAAGCATTTATAGCAAGAAGGATTACTTTTTGTAAACGATGCTTTATTAATAATTCGATCCCGCTGAATCCAAAAATGCCGGTTACCAACCTTTCCTTCCCCCTGTACCCCACTTTCCACTTCTAAATGCCTCCTGCCGTGGTTTTTATCTTTTTACATTGAAAAGGTTACAGATAGGAGCCAATTCAAGTCAAAGAGAAATTAATCGAAAAATCTTTTTACTGCAAAATGATAAAAACACACACAAACAAAGACACTTCGAGCACGAAAAGGGGGTGAAGGGGGACTACGGGTTTGGTAACTGGCATATTTGGATTCCGGCAGAGTAGAATAGCATCAACCCCTTACAATCTGGGTGTCGTACAAGGCGACTAACGTTTTCGAGGCAAAAGGTCTAGAGTCTCCGTAGGTTGGAAAATGGGCAGCAGCGTTTTCCATTGTTATATTTATAACACTGCGATATCCAACCCGTCTGCCAAGCGTAGAGATTACGGCAATGACTTCCCCTCTCGTGGGAGAGGCCCTAAGTCCTGCAGTGGACTGTTATGGGCTGTGATGATATTTGGATTCAGCTGGGTCGAATTAGTAAGAAAACATCGGTTACCAAAAAGTAATATGATTTGCTTCTAGAACTTAGATTTTTAGTTTCATATCCTGTCTATTAATGTCCCGGTTGTGCTCACGAACGCGAGGGCCCGTGGCCCGCCTTGACCGTGATCCAGGATTTGGCAGATCAGGTAATTACAGTAGTGGAGCGACTGCCGTCTGACCTCCGTGACCCTGTTAACAAGGGAACCTGACCAGATACGATCATGGACCTACCCATTCAGTCGCCTGAATGTGCAGGTTTCATCAAGACGTTTTTCCCTCACCGTAAGAGCATCGGTTAGTGATCAAATAATTTACATAACTCAGAATTCAAAACTCAGAGTCATTGGTACGTGGCGGCACTGGGATTTGAGCTCGGGACCTCTCTGGTTCTGGTAAAGTGTGTGAACCGAAAATCCTAATTAACAACTATTGTATACCTACCACATTTTGAGCAATAAATAATATTTTATAATATTCTATAAAAAAATAACACTAAGCCACCGACGTAGGTACAGATGGCCGATGGGGCAGTAAAGTTTTCGAGTGGCGACCACGTACCGGAAGACGCAGCGTATGTAGGCCTCCCACAAGGTGAACTGACGACCTGGTAACCTTCAGCTGGATGCGGAAGGCACAGGACCGGCCTTTGTGGAGATCTCTGGGGGAGGGGGTCTATGCCCAGCAATGATGATGATTATGACGCATTTAGGTTACAGGCAACAAACCTGAAGAACAGCGGGTGCGTTGTCACTGTGAGGACAGATCATCCTGTAATTGCGTTGACTACCTTAACCTTCAAACAATAATGCAAGCATTGTTGCTTGTCAGTTAAAATAGATAAAGCGGTAGTACTCACCCAGGCGGACTCCTCAAGCTTGACAGAGTCCTGGCTTGATACTTACCTAAGTATATCGCCAATATCGACCGCTGGACTTTTTTATGTCAATCTGTAGATGTAATCTTGCTTACAAGCGGGGCCACCTATTGGAAAGTGGTCACCGCTGAACATGTGATTGCTGAATATTGGAGAACAATCGCGATATTGAAAAAAACAACAGAAAACGTTTCCCCGACAATCTGGGGCTCTATTTTGGAACCGCCCGCATCCACACGAGCGCTCGCGTACACTACCTGTCTCTTTCACACTCGTGGAAAATTGTTGGAGGGAGAAGAAACAGGCATTACAAGGAGCGCTCGCCTCGAATCGAACAGTTTTCAATTTTTATTTATAGCATGTAAAATTCAATATTTTTATTCATGACGCTGATTTTTCCTACTTTTGAACTTATGCTTATGAAGCGTTATTTTCGATGTTGTTTTAGGCGAAAATCAAAATTAAAAACGTTCGATTCGAGGCCGACGTTTTATAAATATGGAAAATTCAGAATACCTTTCCTAGTTTAACTATTACAAAACACAAGACGTCTACGTACCTAAAAATTATCCAAATCTATTATTTTGTCACTAACGGCAAATGATCCTCAGTAGTATTCTCGCGCGTTCATTCCGATACTAAACATTCAACAATGCCGCGAGATTCTATTTCTTTTCTGACACATTAATCACCTAGGTATGACACCCGGGAAGATTGTGGCTTACTGTTGTAGAAGAATTTTCGCGATCGGTTCAGTAATGTCAGAGTTTATCGCGTTCAGACAACCACGACAGACGTGGCGAGAGGACTGTTATATTTTATTACTGTTATGTTACCGGACAAGCGAAAAGCAATGAAGCAATGAGAATACTAACAAGCGAGTTTGACTGGCTGTTCGAAGGGACTCTCGCTCCCTGTGTGTGTTCTACCGGCTATAACATATGAAATGTTCAGAGGAACTTTTTAATCTGGCGCCCAAAACAAAATTCCGCCGTCGCACCACCCGCCGCAGGCTGGGTATTCATCCCCACTGCGCAGACGCTCTGCTGATGTCCACACGCAAGTTGAAAAGAACGTTTCTCGCTCGTACTATTCATAGGTGGAATGAACTCCCATTTTTTTTCCCTTTCAAATATAACGTGAATTTACATTATTATGAAAGAAACTTCGAGTCGACCCACGGTGGTCCGAATTCGCCCTTCGCTGCAAGTATTTGCTCCGATTAATTTTCGCAACCGTCAAACTTTTTGTTTCCGAAGTTTCGCTCAGTCTGAGTCAAATCAGTTCGGGTTAAAATTAATTAACTAAGAAACCGAAACCTACGATCGAAAGGCGTCTGTGTCTGACTGAAGTTTTATTAATTAACCAGTGTAATTTTTCATGTTTTGTTTTTTGATGTTGCATTTTGTTGTTTCATTTTGTTTGGTATCTAGTATGAAATTGGGTTGTAAAACGCCCTAACACATTTCAATGTGGTGGTCACATTTCACGTTTTACAACCCAATTTCATACTACCATACCAAAAGGTATGGTATTGGTTGAGAATCCACTAGAAAATGGTGAAAAGTCATCATTGGAGACTCAGGCCAGTACATGTTACTGACATTTCGGTGGTTACTAATAATAGTACCTACCCGTGACCATTATTAGAAGAGGATGCGGTGCCGGCTTTTAAGGTACCTGTAGAGACTCACCTGCGGCGGTTTGTTGGTTACGTGTTGCGCAAGACCCAAAGATACGTGCGAAAATAGGTGTCTAAATCTGTTAGTGTCTGGAAAGACCGCCGTGAGCTGGGTACTCTTCCCCACTACATAGACTCTCTGTTGGTCACCACGCGAAGGTTCTAAAGAACGTTTCTCGCTCGTACGATTCGGATGTGGAATGAGCTCTCAGCCACATTGTTTCCTTTGGACTATGACATGGGATCGTTCAAGAGGTACATTAGAGGTCACTTCAGGGGCGGGAAACGCATTGTTGACTCCCCTGGTGTTACTGATGTCCATAGGCGGCGGTGACCACTTTCCATCAGGTGGCCCGCTTGCCTGTTTGTCTACATAAAAACTTTCTGAGTCAGATGTGACGCCAGGTTGCCGAAGACCGGACGTAGTGGAGACGAGAAAGTAAGAAAGTGGATCCTGTCATAAACCGGGATTGACCGCCAAGATTATGATGTTGATTTATTGACTTACCAATGTCAACACAAATGTCCAGGTTACCGCGAAAACTCACTCATCTATCAATTGTCACTTAAAATACCAATCTAATATTTACTTAGATAAACAACTTAATAGACTCACAGCATCGGACGCAGCCTCTTCGACGTCGTCGGTCCCACCGTCGTCAGTCCCGTTATCAGTCCCACCATCGTCATCATTCGGTTCGGGCAGTGCCAGCAACTGCCTGAAGAGCTCGAGTTCGTGGTAGGAATCGCGGTCAGCGGTAGGCGTGGCTCCACCCCCCGCACCCCCTGCCACCTCCGCCGTCAACCCGTTCAGCACTAAACGACGCGCGCGCGCACACATCTCTATACCAGCTGCAGCAGTTCGCAAGTAAACATGTCGATTCCAATTTGCAGCTGCAGCGGTCTCTCTTTAGTCTGGGGCTGCAGCTCCCGTGCGCTTTACATGTCGACACTCTTTATGATGATCGTTCTAGAAACTGATTTCGGAATTTAAAGTGCACGAGTCGTCTATGTTAATTTAGCATCCTAGGATTTATAGGATCTAGGATAGGAAGCGAGCAGATTTAAAGTTTTAGGATAATCAGAATATCTCGAGAAAACCCCTGTACGATTGCAATAGTAATGCCTGTGTTCAATGGTATCGTTTAACTTTAAAAGACCCACCGTACTACCAGGGGTATGGCCAGGGGGTACGGTGGGTTTGAAGTGCGTTAACGTGCACCAATGCGTGCTGCCCTCGGTTTGCGGTATCCAACATCTACCTACAGACTCTCACATCATCATCATCATCACAGCCCGTAACAGTCCACTGCAGGACTTTGGGCCTCTCCCACGAAAGGGGAAGTTATTATATATAGCCATAATCTCCACGCTTGGCAGGCGGGTTGGAGATCGCAGTGTTTAAATATAACAATGGAAAATGCTGCTGCCCAATTTCCAAACTACGGAGACTCTTGATCTTTTGCCTCGAAAATATTAGTCGCCTTGTACGACACCCATGAGTGTAAGTTGGTGCTATTCTACTCTGCCGGACACCACACGGCTAAGACAGACACTACAGACTCTCACAAATCAAATTAATTTATTTGTAATAAATTGATGTAGTATTGTATTTATGTTTGGTGGATGACAAGCTTCCGTCGATCCGGCACTAATGCAAATTAAAATGGCTATGTATTTTGCAATCGTCCTAGGATTTCTGAATGATTCCGAGTATTATATTAATGATTGGCTGACGACAAGCCTCCGTCCATCTGGCACTAATATAAATTACAATGGCTATGTATTTTACAATCATCATAGGATTTCTGAAATATTCCGACTACTACTTATACTACGTACGACGCGTATAACACGTGATCCCACTCTCCTGTCCTACCCGTAGAGGCTCTACGCTCCCCGTAGCGGTACTACGAGTCCGTCGGTCCTAACTCACGTGTTAAACACTTGTCAAAGTTCCGTAGACCGACCGGGGCGGAGGCGCGGGCGGCCGCGCCGGTGTCGGCCGCACACTGCCGTCGTCGCCGTGCGCCGGGCCGCTCTACGAACTACACCACCGTCGGTAGATACCTAGGCTAGATGCTACATTTAATAGTAACCCGTTGAAACGTGTATTGATGGAACCGTATGACACTTTTTCGATAAACGATCTTCAGCTTTTATACATAGTATGAAACAAAGTCGCTTACCGCCATCTTTTATGCGGTTTATAACACTAGATAGAGTGATTCAAGAGGAATATTTATGAGCAAGAAAAAAGAGTCTGTAGAGGTAAAGTAGATGTAGGGTAGGTGCGCGGTGCGTGTAGTGTAGGTGTAGGGTAGATTGTTGGGTAGGTGTAGGGTAGGGGTAGGATGTCACGCGAACGAAGTCGCGCCCGGTCCACTAGTGTTAGATAAAATTGTTGTAAAAATTCACGCGATGTATGTACAGGTATCGGCAGTAAATAATGCAAAACGACTAGTTTCTACACAAAATAACAAATCGGCTTTTCTCTATTTTGTGATGCCGGCCTCATATTTGCTCACACACCTGCGACAGAAACGAACGCACTACGAAGCCGAATGCCGATATGCATTATTTACCGCCGGCATCCTACCTAGTCAGGTATTAGGTAACTACTAACACTAACCTGAGAGAAAACATCGTGAGGAAACCATCAGATTCAGGCGACTGTAGATACATATCTACAGTCGTACACATGTACTATGATCCAACCTGGCCTGGTCCTCCTGTTAAAAGGGTCGCGGAGGTCAGACGGCAGACGCTCTACAGCTACTGTGCTCACCGGGGCCTCGAGTCCGCTTGGCATGTGGTCTTTGCGGGAAACCCCACACATCCACCGTTTTTTTGAGGCATTACTATGAGTAGCAGAATACCAACAACATGTCAAACTGCGATTGAGCTGCGATTGCGATCCAATTACAATTCAATCGAGGCAGGGAACTTTGTAAATTAGAGGATTAAGGCCCTGATCTGCTACATTCTCGATAAAGGTCAAGGCAGACACCGGGCCTTCGCCCGCGTGAGCACAATCGAAGATTATGAAGATTACACATACAATTATGAAGATGAGATGAGATCCTACCCATAGATACCTACGTTTTACTAGCTGGCTTGACTTACTAGCTGCCCCTCCGCGATTTCGTCCGCATGTTGTCCTACCCAATTAACCTTCCTCTTGAATCACTCTATCTATTCAAAACCTATTTGCGTAGTTTGAAAGATATAAGCGTACATACATATGTAGTTAGGTACATACATAAAGAGGGACAGACGGCGGGAAACGACTTTGTTTTATACTACGTATACATAATAGAATACCTTACTAAAATTAGACAGTTAAATAGTAACTACATAGATAATAGTAGCTACCTAACCCACAGCAATGTGTAACGATGAAACAGACCGACCCCAGAATTTCAGAGGAAGGTTTGGTTAAATGTTAGTAGTGCCGCCAAATAAATTAAAGTTAATGGTAAAAAATGTTACTTTGGCGTGTGCTTACAGGCAGAGTCCATTAATCTATCTCTAGTAAGTATATCCCACAAAGGAACTTTGGTTTGTCCTACAGCTTAAATGCGACCGTCTACGAGGACTGCTCCGAAAGTTTTTAGCCAAAGGCTTGATAAACACCCTGTTGTTTTAACTTTTGTATCGTTTAAAGGCAAATTTTATTCAGAGTCCTTGGCCAAAAATCACTGGACGGCGACATTTAGTTATTTTTTTATAAATGGAATGTTAAAAAAGATATGTCTGTTCCATACAAATCCCTACTACAAACATTTAGTAGTAAGAAAGATTTAAGTATCATAGTTGAAACTAATTTCATTTTAAATTTCACAGTTACTAATATTGTGACATTCTTTTAAAGATGAGTCCCACACTGATGACGTTTTCTGGAGTAACTGACTTGGGCTTGACTTGCACTGGTCTAACTTGCCCTGGTCTAGGTTCATGTTTAATGTTGCTCTAACTACGTTTAAAATTATAACAACAATAAACGACAATAGATTATGACGGGGACAATTGACTAAATGCGCTAATTATCATGTGATTCTATTAACGTGAACCCATGTTTATTAAAAACTAATCTTACCTTCATCGTAGGGGTTCTTCTTTTTATGTTGTTGCTTCCGCTATCGTAGGGGTTAATATGTGACAGAAATTATATTTTTAACAATCTATAACAAAAATAACTAAAGGTCGCCGATCAGTGATTTTTAGCCAATAAGTTTGAAATAAAATTTGCCTTTAAACGATATAAAAATTATTTAACTTAGCTACAAATTTTCTAAACAGCTTTGGTACAGAGCTCACCGAATAAAATAATCATCTTGGCGTTAATAGACAACACAAAAAGCTTCTGTTATGAGTCTAGAAGCATTTATAGCAAGAAGGATTACTTTTTGTAAACGATGCTTTATTAATAATTCGATCCCGCTGAATCCAAAAATGCCGGTTACCAACCTTTCCTTCCCCCTGTACCCCACTTTCCACTTCTAAATGCCTCCTGCCGTGGTTTTTATCTTTTTACATTGAAAAGGTTACAGATAGGAGCCAATTCAAGTCAAAGAGAAATTAATCGAAAAATCTTTTTACTGCAAAATGATAAAAACACACACAAACAAAGACACTTCGAGCACGAAAAGGGGGTGAAGGGGGACTACGGGTTTGGTAACTGGCATATTTGGATTCCGGCAGAGTAGAATAGCATCAACCCCTTACAATCTGGGTGTCGTACAAGGCGACTAACGTTTTCGAGGCAAAAGGTCTAGAGTCTCCGTAGGTTGGAAAATGGGCAGCAGCGTTTTCCATTGTTATATTTATAACACTGCGATATCCAACCCGTCTGCCAAGCGTAGAGATTACGGCAATGACTTCCCCTCTCGTGGGAGAGGCCCTAAGTCCTGCAGTGGACTGTTATGGGCTGTGATGATATTTGGATTCAGCTGGGTCGAATTAGTAAGAAAACATCGGTTACCAAAAAGTAATATGATTTGCTTCTAGAACTTAGATTTTTAGTTTCATATCCTGTCTATTAATGTCCCGGTTGTGCTCACGAACGCGAGGGCCCGTGGCCCGCCTTGACCGTGATCCAGGATTTGGCAGATCAGGTAATTACAGTAGTGGAGCGACTGCCGTCTGACCTCCGTGACCCTGTTAACAAGGGAACCTGACCAGATACGATCATGGACCTACCCATTCAGTCGCCTGAATGTGCAGGTTTCATCAAGACGTTTTTCCCTCACCGTAAGAGCATCGGTTAGTGATCAAATAATTTACATAACTCAGAATTCAAAACTCAGAGTCATTGGTACGTGGCGGCACTGGGATTTGAGCTCGGGACCTCTCTGGTTCTGGTAAAGTGTGTGAACCGAAAATCCTAATTAACAACTATTGTATACCTACCACATTTTGAGCAATAAATAATATTTTATAATATTCTATAAAAAAATAACACTAAGCCACCGACGTAGGTACAGATGGCCGATGGGGCAGTAAAGTTTTCGAGTGGCGACCACGTACCGGAAGACGCAGCGTATGTAGGCCTCCCACAAGGTGAACTGACGACCTGGTAACCTTCAGCTGGATGCGGAAGGCACAGGACCGGCCTTTGTGGAGATCTCTGGGGGAGGGGGTCTATGCCCAGCAATGATGATGATTATGACGCATTTAGGTTACAGGCAACAAACCTGAAGAACAGCGGGTGCGTTGTCACTGTGAGGACAGATCATCCTGTAATTGCGTTGACTACCTTAACCTTCAAACAATAATGCAAGCATTGTTGCTTGTCAGTTAAAATAGATAAAGCGGTAGTACTCACCCAGGCGGACTCCTCAAGCTTGACAGAGTCCTGGCTTGATACTTACCTAAGTATATCGCCAATATCGACCGCTGGACTTTTTTATGTCAATCTGTAGATGTAATCTTGCTTACAAGCGGGGCCACCTATTGGAAAGTGGTCACCGCTGAACATGTGATTGCTGAATATTGGAGAACAATCGCGATATTGAAAAAAACAACAGAAAACGTTTCCCCGACAATCTGGGGCTCTATTTTGGAACCGCCCGCATCCACACGAGCGCTCGCGTACACTACCTGTCTCTTTCACACTCGTGGAAAATTGTTGGAGGGAGAAGAAACAGGCATTACAAGGAGCGCTCGCCTCGAATCGAACAGTTTTCAATTTTTATTTATAGCATGTAAAATTCAATATTTTTATTCATGACGCTGATTTTTCCTACTTTTGAACTTATGCTTATGAAGCGTTATTTTCGATGTTGTTTTAGGCGAAAATCAAAATTAAAAACGTTCGATTCGAGGCCGACGTTTTATAAATATGGAAAATTCAGAATACCTTTCCTAGTTTAACTATTACAAAACACAAGACGTCTACGTACCTAAAAATTATCCAAATCTATTATTTTGTCACTAACGGCAAATGATCCTCAGTAGTATTCTCGCGCGTTCATTCCGATACTAAACATTCAACAATGCCGCGAGATTCTATTTCTTTTCTGACACATTAATCACCTAGGTATGACACCCGGGAAGATTGTGGCTTACTGTTGTAGAAGAATTTTCGCGATCGGTTCAGTAATGTCAGAGTTTATCGCGTTCAGACAACCACGACAGACGTGGCGAGAGGACTGTTATATTTTATTACTGTTATGTTACCGGACAAGCGAAAAGCAATGAAGCAATGAGAATACTAACAAGCGAGTTTGACTGGCTGTTCGAAGGGACTCTCGCTCCCTGTGTGTGTTCTACCGGCTATAACATATGAAATGTTCAGAGGAACTTTTTAATCTGGCGCCCAAAACAAAATTCCGCCGTCGCACCACCCGCCGCAGGCTGGGTATTCATCCCCACTGCGCAGACGCTCTGCTGATGTCCACACGCAAGTTGAAAAGAACGTTTCTCGCTCGTACTATTCATAGGTGGAATGAACTCCCATTTTTTTTCCTTTGAAGTATGACATGGGATCGTTCAAGATGTATATTAGAGGTCTCTTCAGAGGAGGACAACGCATTAGTTACACGTATCTTTTTGTTTTAAGTTATACGGCAGACAAACAGGCAAGCGGGCCAGCTGAAAGTGTTCACCGCCCCCCTATGGACATCAGCAACACTAGGGGCGCTACTAATGCGTTGCCTGCCTCTGTAGATACCTCTAATATACCTCATCAAGTATTCCTATGTCAGTCCAAAGGAAACACTGCGACTGGGAGCTCATTGCACATCCGATTCGTTCGAGCGAGAAACGTTATTTCGAACCTTCGCGTGGATACCAACAGGGGGTCTACGTAGTACCTAGCCCGCGGCGGGTGGTGCGATAGCGGGACTGTGATGTGGGCGGGTATCTTGGCGATTATATCCCAGTTGTATTCTCGTGCACGAGACTAGTTTCCAGCCCGCTTGCCTGTTTGCCAGCCGTATAACAAATATTGTCGAGCAAGTAAAACAAGTTATCATCTAAACAAACATTTATTAACTTAAATAACTTAATCATATAATCATGGAGAGTCAATCAATGTCGGAGATTCTGTGATTCTATTTCTACTCTAGACATCTGCGAGTAGGCGCAAGAACGCGCGCGGGTCGGCTGCCAAGGCTGGAAGAGCTCCCCAGGCCGGCAGCGAGGGAAGGGAGGGAAGAGAAGGGAGCGAAGGGAGCGAAGGTAGCGCTGGCCAACGCAGCGCAGCGGTGACTAGTGCGAGCGCGGCGGCGGCGGCCAACGCAGCGGCGGCAGGGCGCGGGTTCCTGGTCAAATACAGTAAGAATAAATAAGAAGTTCAAGAATATCATAAACCACAATTACATCGTCTTTGATAAATTAAAATACCTTTATTTATAAATTTAGAGGAAGAGCCCTCCTAACTCAGACCAAATAAGAAATAATGACAGAATCCTGCGAACAAGATACTGACGCTGAATAACTACGCCGTGCTCTGTCTGGCTGTGTACATGTACACGGTCACACCCACATATTGACAACAAAAACTACCTACGCTTTGGCCGATTGATAACCAGACTAAGCCATGCACACATGTTTACGAAACCGGCCATAAGTCACTGTTGACAGCGCCGTATTTATTTCTTATTCTATCTGAGCTACCTCTGCTTGGGGCATGCGTTTATTTGCAATGTATAACGGTTGTATGCAACGAACTGAATGGTTCAGTCGTCAACATGCTGGTCTGCCACGCAAGAGGTCCCGGCTTCAATTCCCGGTCGGGCAGAAATTGAAATGAAGAGTTTTAATTTCAGTTACGGGTTAGGGCGTTCTATGTATAATAAGTATTCATATTTAAAAGTATTTAAGTATTATATCATTTATCTAGCACCCATAGTACAAGCTTTACTTAGTTTGGGGCCAGATATTGATGAGTGAATTTGTCCACGATTATTTTTTATTTATTTATTTTTGTATTGCACAAGCATGCCCAATTTATCCCTACTTAAAAGTACACTTTCTGTCAGTTGGCAAGCTTGCCTGTTTGTCTGCACTATAACATAAAAAAAATTATGTCAAATTAATGTTGTCATTAATTCACCAAAGAACTCATTTATCCCAGCCTGCGGTTGTTGGTTCAGACTACCTCTGTACTAACTGACTCTGTTATCGAAATAACGTTTCTCGATCCTAATATTCGGATGAGAATGAGATTCCAGCCAGTGTTTCCTTTCACTGGGATCGTTCACGAGGTATATTAGAGGTCTCTTAAGAGATGGACAACGCATTGGTGGCGCCCCTGATGATCAATTTTCCATAAGGGAGCTTGCCAGTTTGTCTGCCATTTTATTTTTTTATGTTATACAGCAAACAAACAGACAAGCGGGCTACCTGACAGAAAGTGGTCACCGCCGCCTATGGACATCAGCAACATCAAAGGGATTTGAACAATCTCATGTCCAAAGGAAACAAGGTGGCTGGGAGCTCATTCCACATCCGAATCGTACGAGCGAGAAACGTCCTATCAAAACTTCGCGTGGTGACCACTGGAGGGTCTACGTAGTGAGGATGAGTACCCAGCCCACGGCGAGAGGTGTGATGGCGGAATTATACAAAATACTTATAAAATCATCATCATGGCGTTAATGTTACAGTTGTACTCTCGCGCACGAGGGCCCGGGGCCACCTTAACCATGATCAGGATTTGGCAGATCAAGTAATTACAGTGGTGCAACTGCCACCTGACCTCCATGACCCTGCTACCTGGGGAACCTGACCAGATTGAGTCATTGGATCATTGTAATGGGGAAAAGGCATACAAACCTCGTCGGCGTCGGGGCGGCCGCATGCGGTGGTAGCAGTTCAATGTCTATAGCCGGTCTGGGCGGTGCGGGTGCGGGGCCCACCGCCGCAAGTAGCCTTAAAGCTACCGGTGCCGACTTCCAGTGGGCAAGATGTGCGAACGCGTAGGCTAACGCCTCGCTATCCCCGCCTCGGACTACGTGCTCTGGCGGTAGGGAGAGCGGACGCATCTCTAGTAAGTAGTCCGGGACGTATGGGTTGAACTCGACTGCGCGACGCATCGCCTGTGGACGGGACGAGAGAAAAGTTAAAGTAAGATGAAGGTAAAGGTAGGCCGTGTGGTGAGCGGCAAAGCAGAATATAGCACAAACCCCATCTATTGATGGGTATCGTAAAAAGCGGCATAGGGGCAATCCGTAAACCAGTAAATGGGTAGCAGAGTTTTCTGTCGAAGTATTTTCAATACTGCGATCTCCAACCCGCCTGCCGAGTGTGGTGATTAATTTAAAATCCAATACACTCATGTCACATCAAGGCAGTAGAGGGGCCAGCTTCTGCTTGTTTGCTTGTTAGGTTGTTAATGTCCTAAGGCAGCGGTCACCACATTCCATCAGGTGACTACTGTTTGTCTACTAATAAATAGTTTAAAAAAGTGAACCGAAAAATATGAAGCTAGAAGCCACGACCCACCTCAAGAGCTGCGAGCTCCGCAGCGGCTATGGCGAGCGGCGGCGCGGGCGGCGGCGGCACAGCGCGGGCCGCTAGCAACGCTGCTGAGTACAACAACGCGGCACTAGGGGTCGTAGCTGCCGCCCGTGCCGCTAGCGCCGCAGCGTCCGCCCACTGTCTTGCTGCCAGCAATACCTCAACTAAAGACTCGGGGAGTGCAGCTGCGGCCAACGCGGGCGGCGTCTCACGGACCAACTCGCGGAAGATCCGCGCCGCGTCCCGCAACCGACCTAGCCTTCGCGCACACGCCGCAGCCCGACGTTTCGCGTGAGCTAAGACAGCCGCGTGTCTTCGAGCCGTCGCGCCGCCTGTCGCTCGCATCGCCGTTTCTGCTGACCGCCAGGCGCGCTTCAGAAGCCTCTCCGCCTCCGCTACAGTAGGCGCCTCCTCCTCTGCCAGTAATAGTAAAGCAGCCGCACAATCCGGTCGGGCAACTAATGCGGCACGTGCCGCTGCCACGCGGGCGGCCGGCTCTCGCTCGCGCCACGCTCTAGCCATGCAGCGGTCCGCCGCGTCGTTGTCGCCACCGAACCACGCCTGGTGTTCTTGAGCGGATAGATTCATGTCGTGGTAGGTGAGCGGCGCGCGTCGCGCAGCGGCCCATAGTCGCCCGTATTCTGCGCCGCGAAGTAAAGCCCACGGATTTCGCCACACCTGCGGAGAGCAAATGTTGCAAAATTGGTGGTGGAAAGGGTAGATACCTATATTTATTTTCTGTAAAACCAGGTACTGTTACTTACCAGGTTGTTTTTCCATGTCAAATTTGGTGCCATGGTCTGAATTATTTATTTATTTAGGTTAACCAACTGTTTGTACAGAAGATACATTATAAACCATATACACACATAACATCAACCTCTTGTTGAACGAATGTCTAGAAAGTTTTCTTGGTGTGAATTTTAGTCATTGGTAGTGAAAGTGCAAGTTTAAACAAAACATTTACTATTGCCAATATCAAAACAGACAAATGGGCCAGGCACAGTAGTCCAAAACGTCTGATCTTAGATTTACCAATAATGTGAGGTGTTCCACTCCCGCCTTCGCCATTGTGCAAAAAAATAAACTTATATTTTTAAATTCATTTGATTTGCTTTTGATGAATTCATTGAGTGCCAAGAAATATATATCAGTACAAGGCTTGGTTTCTATTTAGTAATGCACCTGATGCTCAACATGTCAAAAAGTGAAAAAAAATTGTACAAAGATTTCAAAATATGACTTTTATAATGAGATTTATTAATATTTGGAATAGGATAATAAATAAAAAAACACCATAATACTTAAAATTATTTATCATCTTGAGAGGTTCCCGGTTCTAATAAAGACAGGTTCCGAGCCATCCAAGCTATCTTTATGAGACCATAAACTGAAATTTATTTATAGTGCCTGGGGTATTTGGAAATGAAACTGACACTAATATCTTTTTCTCTGTGCCTTTGCTGTAGCCCTACAGCAAGTAGCCTTTCTGTTATATTATGCAAGAAAAAAATTAACAGAAACTGTTTGACGCACCTTACAGTCCTGGGGCGATGGCTGCGGCGCGGGCTCTGGGTCGGGAGCGCCCAGCCACGGGCCCAGGTGTGCCAGCGACACTTGCTCGATGAACGACGTGCCATATTTGCGGAAATACCACCACTCGAAGATCAAAATCATCCCAGAGATCAGCGATGACGTGCCAGTCAACGCCACGTAAAATTTGGGCGTAAGCGCGCCCAGGAACGCGCTGCCTTCCCACATCTTCGCTGGTAGCTTCACGGGCACCGGCTAGACATCGGCGGCAGCAGATCCGCGAGAAATCTCGTAAGCAGACAAGACCGCGGTGCGAACCGATCGGCAAGAACAAGATTATGGTTTTTAACGCAAGAAAGCTCTATGATCTTTTACATTTCATTCAAGAAAACGGGGATTTATCTCGGTAAAGTTAATAATGGAGAATAAACTAACAATCACTCAAATTGATATCGAATCGAGCGACCACCGAACAACAACCTAAGAAAAAAAATTCTCCTAGACAAACAACAACACTCACTCAACAAAGAAATGTCACAATCACAACACGAAAAAAATGACAGCAGCCGACAGTCGGCGATCAAGGAGACTCTTAGATCAATAAAACTAGAAGAGATAAAGCAACAACAAAACGCATTTAGTCAATGATTAAGCGCGCTCCACATGTGGACAGTTCCGCGGGAACACGAGAATGTGGAGGCAGTATTCGCCTACATTCGTTTAGTCCCGTGCATGTTTGGCATGTCTCGCCTATTTCATAGACTAAGTAGAGATAGTTCGTTGTCGTCTCGATTCGATCGATTTTATATTTGTATTCCTAGCGCTTTTTCGAGTAACAGGTTCGGGATACCCTTGACCATGATCCAGGATATTAGTAGATGAAGTAATTACAGTATAGCAGCTGCCATCACCTCTGTGATCCTGTTTAAAGCGGATTACTGATATTACACCAATGAATCGATATAATGTCGACGCGTTTTGACACCCACCACATCCCTAATAGGCGAGAATGTAGAGGGTCGACCAAAGTCCCGGCCAAAGTTTCGCCGTCGGTAAGTTTCGGCGGACATGTGGAGTACGCTTTAAGCGCACTCCACATGTCCGACGACAAATAATCTCTACTTAGTCTATGAAATAGGCGAGATAGGCCAAACATGCACGGGACTACACGAATATAGGCGAATACTCCCTCTACATTCTCGTGTTCCCAAGGAACTGTCCACATGTGGAGTGCGCTTAAAGCGTACTCCACATGTCCGCGGAAACTTTCGGCGAAACTTTTGCCGGGACTTTGGTCGATCCTCTACATTCTCGCCTATTAGGGATGTAGTGGGTATAAAAACGCGTCGTCATATATCGATTCATCGGTGTAATATAGCTAATCTGGTATTTTCTGCTGTAACCAGGGTCACAGAGGTGATGGCAGCTGCCTACTGTAACTGAAGCATTCACTTGTGGATATGGTTGAGCGAAATTTATAAAATTGCATATATATCAGTAGGTATTTCGCAGTTCGCATTAATTAATGAATAGGTACGTCAGTGGAGTAAAAGCATCCAATTTCTTTGGGCAATGTTATTATGTACAGGGGACTATGTCGGATGAACGGAAAATATATCAATAATAATTAATATTATTATTCTTTTCTATTCTATAGTTTGGGTCAAATGGATTGGCAAAGCTGTCAGCAGGCAAATAATTAAGTGTAAAGTATGCCTTATTACGGATGCAATTATGTAGTTCTGACGTTATCGGCAAGTTATCGTTTTGACAATTAATCTCTTCAATCTAAACCAATATTTATTTTCCTGCCGAAGAGTACTTCAGGTTTCCAGTGCTCCATGGGGTGGTGATTTGGGAGACCATGGCTTTGGCAGTGGAAGGGAATTTGTCTTTTAGCTGGCAAAGAAAAGTATAATAGAGGTGAGCAACTCATCAGGTTAGGGTTCTTTTTGATGTTAAAAGTCCATTTGTTTTATAGTACTACAAATGTACCTATCTGATACAGTGGCCAAAGCTGGAACTAATTGTCACCATTTTAAAATGTCATTTTATTTGATCACAACAGCGACACCGTTACCGGGTCAGATAATTTTTTATTAAATTATAGACGGTGAACTCAAACGTCAAAAACAACTTTAAGTTCATGTTATTATTTTTAAGCGGGTCTATACTCGCGAGTCCTGACCTGAGCTGGCTGATTAACAGTTTTCTAAGTGGCAAGTAATACCTACCCTATAAATGTTTAAATATCTTGATAATAATAATAATAGATTATTGCGCAAATAAACAAGATAATAGCCTTGTGCTACAGTTAAATTAATAATAATATTTTTTTCGCTGTACGATAAGCGTCAAGCGATACCGATTTATGTCGATACATTCACACCACTATTCTTAAAGAACTACATAATTGCGACGCACAAAGCCGTGCTGATTATGATGTCATTATTAGGAGATTATCTCTTCTAAGGCTGTGGCGTGCTGTATGTGATCTGTTAGGACGTAAAGTTAAAGTGGTGAACTATTGGTTCACGCCGTATGCATACAGAACATTGATTTCGAAGACTGAAATTTTTATAAAGTGAAAAATGCTGACATTGTTGCGTCGTCTTGGCATTGGAAGGAGGCAGAGGGAATTGACTGCCGTCTTCGCACCGAGCTATTTACGTTTGAGTGCTGCAGCATTCAGTGGATTAGTATACTTACTGGACTGGAGAGATATTGCCATCTACATCCCTTGGTACAACAAGAAGTTCCCGGATGAGCCACCAGAAGAATTACTATAATAGTATGTATCCAATTTAAAACTTTAACCATTTTGTGTACCATGATAGGTACTGTAAAAGCATCTTAGTATTATTAAAAACATAAAGTTTCGATTCAATATTGTGTTTTTCTCCAAATTAACATTTTTATGGTTCCGTACATTCCGAAAAAGAACTAGACCCTTATAGGATCACTCGTGTGTCTGTCTGTCCGTCTCTCGCAGCAATTTTTTTCGAATCTACAGGACCCTTATGTTAAAATTGGTAGGTACAATTTCTGTGATCGAAACGCAAACATGTGACTTAGGGGGTAAATTTTAGGGGACCGGTTAGAAAAGCAAAAAAAATTGTAAACTGTATCATGTGGTCAAATAAAATGAAGGTAATATTGTGAGGATCTCAAATATTTTTTTTTAAATTCAATATAAATAGTATTTCAATATCTCACTATCTTAGCCGTTGGAAGTCCACTACTGAACATAGATCTACAGACAACACTGCAGCAGAGCAGATCCAGGAGGCAAACGTCTAATCTATAAAAAGTACAAAAGAAAATCGCTTTCGCGATTAATATCAACTGCACAGGCCTCCCGGATCGTCTATGTGCCCGCGCCGTGTATCCATCTGTTCGATATGACCTTTACGAGGTGAGCCATCTCGTTCTTTACCTTTTTATCCCACGAGAAAACACTAATCACATTAGTCAATTCAAAATTGTTCTTATCATGAAATAGGTCTCAGATTTTTATTTCTGGTTTTTCATGGAAACTATAATATTCCTTAATTTTGCCATAATCTCTAAGCCCGGCTGGAGATCACAGTGTAAAAAATATCTAGGCACTTAATAGAAAACGATGCTGCCCATTTTATTGTCTACAGATGTCACTCACACATATCTGCTTTACTATTTTCCTGATTGCAAATATGCATTGATGCGGTATAACATCCAAACATGTTTCAGATAGCACTTGTGACTTCTAAATTTGGTTGTAGGTATGGTACCCAAAAATATACAGCTGCTGGTGGCAGCGCACAGACAGCCAACCTGAAGGAAAGTGGTAACTGTTGCTGGAGTACCGCAGGCGCGTTATGCCTTATGTCCGTAACTGGGTAGGTACCTTATCCTTCATTCTTGATCACGACAAAGCAACATCAACGCAAATACTATGACAGAATAATATTGAGGAAAATATAGAACAACTTTAACTCTTCATTTTACTTAATAAAACATAAAAGAAAATACAATTATAAGCGACAACAGTCTATAACAGTCCACTGCAGGACTAAAGGCCTCTCCCTCGAAAGGGGAGGTTATTGCTATAATCTTTAAGTTTGGCAGGCGGGTTGGAGATAGTAGTATTATAAATAAACGTCTATAATATTAAATACACCTGGAATTTTAGCCACATCTTAGTTTACTTAATTATATGATTGATTATAATAGTCTCATCCATCACATGAAGTATCAGGTACACCTACCTCTTTCTAAGTACACAAAGTACCTATTTGTATGAAGATTTTACGGATTTTAGAGCAAGTTCGTCGTACTTTAAATATTATAGTGATTACTATGAGTTTTTATGTATGTGCAAAGAGCATCTTGTGAACCGGCACGGATAGTGCGTGTGCGTGCGCAGTTCGGATCTCCTTAGTAAATAATGAACTTTCGCGCATTGTAGCTTTTATTTTCCCGGGTTAAAAAGTAACCTAGCCGGAATAATAATGTAGCATTTAACTTGCACTGTTCGTATGTAAGTTGTCCGTCAATATTTGCAAATAATTTTTCGATAATTTGTTGGTATCCGATTGAGCTTAAATTTCGTATACCTATGTAACTTGGATGACGGTACCGTGGAGCTAGTCTGATGATTGAATCGGAAGGGAAATAATGATCGCAATAAGATAACCTTACCGTGTTTGGGCTCTTGGGAAGGTCTTGATGACTAAGTACTATACCGCGCAATAAAAGTTTATAATGAAAAAGAAATTCATATGAGATCTTTTTTATATTTTTATAATGTCATTCGGAGTAGGTACTGTAATGACACAAATAAAATTAAACAAACATTACACAAATTATATTATATTAAATAAAATATTCATTTATTTCGGACAACTTATAGGTCCATATGATACTTATTCTAATTATTATTTCATGAGATTATAATCAAAACTGGTACTACGTGAATTTATAATTGTGACAGATAGGTACCAGGACACTAGCTTTTATTACAAAATATGTACCTAAATTATGAGACCAAATTAAAGATAAAAAATGTAAACAAATGGGTTGCCACAATTAAAAAGAACCCAAAATATGCTAGATTATTTAAAATAATTGAAATATTGATTAAAATTATTACATTCAAAATGAAATAAAATCATATGAATATTTAAAAATATTGTACTGAATTAAATTGGGATCAATGTTTTTTATGTTACGTATTTGTGTTGTTTCAATAAAATATGTGTAGTTTTCATTTATGCCACTGGTAATGGTGAGAAATTCTAAAATAATACATAAAATAATAAAAGATTTAAAATGGCGGCTACTTCTTTCTTATATTGGAGTTTTCTAACTAATGTTCTAAGACAAAAATAGTTTTCGAGTTACGTATTATGTATTTAATAATTTGGATAAATGGGGTAAATCGTGTTGTCTCGTTTTCGAAAGTTTATACAGCCATTGTAAAGCATACTGAAAAGTGAGCGTGATGGATAACCATTTGGTAAATAAATACATTCGATAAAAAAGGTCTTATACTCCTGGATAGTCTCTTTGACATTGACAGTTGTATGTTTACATATTTTATTTTTAAATTCATCTCCAATTTTAGCTACTTTAATTCAACATGGAATCACGGCTGCTCTGTCCTTCAAAGATGCTTGAACTAAGACTGCTATACCATCCACGTCCAAGGATGTAGGAAAATACGAATGCTATGAACGGCGGACGTATATAAATAGTAATTACCCTAGTTTTATATTTTGTCAAAACTGTAATTATGTAGGTAATATATCTCACTTGACTGCTAATTAACTTTACCTACCCACTAATTGCTTGTAATACGTTACGTTAGGTGAAGAGGGATATCGCAGATAAGATCGAGGAGGCTCGTCTGCACTGGTTTGGTCACTTGTTTCGTAAGCGTCAGGGATACGAGAAATAGGTGCCTGAATCTGCCGGTAACAGGAAAGAGACCCCGTGGGCGACCCAAGAAGCGATAGATTGACATCGCCGAGTCGAATGCGAGAGCCAACGGCTCTAACGGATACTGAAGGCCGGGCGAATTGAAGAAGAATGAGTAAGAAAGCGGACCCTGGCGAGGCCAAGATAAGTGCTAGGGCGATGATGATGACGTTACGTTAGATAAACTTAGTGCCTACTTTGTCTGTTGTATTTGTTTAAAATTGTAAATATTGATTAGGCAACACAAGAAATTACGGTTAACACATTAGTCAACACCTTAGAATTCGTTGTGTACAGGAAATACGAATAAAATTTTAGGAAATTGGAATTGGTCTTTTACAACCAATTTGCGACAGATGCAATCCCGACCCAATTCCGATAGAAATACAAATACTACAACTACATAATTGCAACCAAACGTGTTGAATGAATCTGTCAAATAAATGTCAAATCAATACGAAGAGGTAAAGTGGCGATGGTCTAGTCGTTTACGTAATACTTATCATAAATTTTGAAGACATTTAGTGAATAAAATAAGTGAAAATGCTGCCTCGTATCGGAAAGAAGCATGTGGAAGTGGCGACCGCCTTCACGACCAGCGCTTTAGGTTTCGGTGCTACAGGGTTCTGTGGACTGGTATACTTTACCGACTGGAAGGTGTTTGCAGCCTACATCCCTTTTTACAACACCAAGTTCCCGGCGGATCAGCCAGCAGAATGAACCACAATGACCTGAAACAGATATTCTGAAGAAGTGTAATTCCTAAGTTAATGTATCTCAGATCAGACAGCGTTTTGTGTACTGTTCACCTACTGTAAAGCGCATCTATGTTAGTAAAAATTTAAATCGTTTTTATATTGTGTTTTTTCGCCATGCTACAATTTTATCCTAATTGTTCATTTTGCATTTTCAAAGTATTCTTTAGGTTATTTTCTTGCTGTGTACCTTGATTTATTTCGACGCAGTGGCATGCTTCATTGTCAAGGGGTGACCTATATAGTGGGCTATGACGTGACAGTGATGCATGCTGTTGCATGCATGTGTACACACATAACGTCACACCTTCCACATATTTGAGAATACGTACAGAATGTCATGACATTCTTGCCTTTTCATGCCTTTGAGAGGCATGCCTTTTCCCCATAGAGGTTGGCAAAGTCCACATTGAATTGAACTGGAGAATAGGTACTAGAAAAATGTCTAAATGACTAATAGTTTAAAACATTACTAATTGTTAATTGCCCAATTATTGGCAATAAACACAATGAATTTAATTGAATGAAAATTCTATTTAAAGAAAATAGAATTTTGTATAGAAATGACCAATCATCTTGAAGTTAATGTCCCAAGGCATATCCCATCCAATATTCAGGATTTGGCAGATCAGTTAATTACAGTGAAGTGACCGCCATCTGATCTCCGAGACCCAGCTACAAGGGGAACCTGGCCAGATCATGGCTACACATTCAGTGGCCTGTATATGCCGATTTCATCACAATGTTTTCCTTTACCATAAGAGCATTGTTTAGTGTTCAACTAATAGACATAACTCAGAAAACAGTCATTGGTACATGGCGGCAGAGGGATTTGGACCTGGTACCTCTCGCTCGCGAGTCTTATACCCATACCACCAGGCTCTTCTCTTCTTCTTTTTATGGAAATGATAATATGCCATAAATCCCTTCAAACTGGAACACAAGTACTATTGTGTGGCAGAAACAGATAAGGTGGTGAAATGCATCGGCAAACTTCTCAGGCTTGACAGTGTTACAACTAATGAAAGAGAGGTGGGTGGGACCCCATCTAGTACTAGGATAATAACATAGGGAGATTACTGTGAATCTCTGCTAGAGGTAAATCCCTCTGGCGTCAAAATTATATTTGTATAGGTGAATAAAAAGTCTTAGGTTACTGAATAATTTATATTTAGGTTTAACAAAGTGCAAATAACTACTGGAATGTGTTTTACAGGACATTACAATATTTAGTACAATTTTATTATGTAAAAGCTAATTGGCAGACATCTGAAAATATACATCTAGGGATAATAAACTATATTGTAGCTACATAAAAGTACTCAGAGTAAAATAAACATCAAAATTAAGACGAGGTCCATAATATCCTACATAGCTAAATTATCACCTAATCCTATATCAATTAAACTAGATCATATCAAACATATTTGTGTATAAGCTAAAAAATTTACAATAATAATAATTGCAAATATACATTTAACAAGAACATTGACATTACATCACATCAAATCGAATACACCATCAAGGCTCTAAATTCTAAAAAAAAGAAGTATGTATAGTAACATAAACAGATTGTTATTATTAAACAAGACACAAGTTTGGCTACAGGTTGTGTCACAACTTGACAAAGGAGTACCTACAGAATTTTCTACAGTGAGTAGTTTTAGAAAATTCTAGCAGTCTAGTGCGAAAGTCAGTAGGTTCAGACAGCACCAGATATAGCTAAAGAACCAGACACCAGATAATGAAGCTTTATGAATATATGATACAGTTCTATTTAAACATTTGTCGTGAATTGTGTCCTTACCGAAACAAACTTTATATCCTCTGCAAAAAAGGTCAAATTACCTTATTGTTCAGATTATTCTGGACTGTAATTTTGCTTAGCTACTTTTGATACTGTCTTCCTGCGGCATGGCAGCGGCACTAACGGGTGCAATGACGTCAATCGATTTCCGCAAGCCTTTAGATGGGCGCTAGAAAATATCGCAGGTCCACCTACTGAGCTAAACACCATGCCTGTAGTAACTGCTAATAATTACACAGGTGTATTTTTAGGTGCGGTTGCACACCATGGTTGACTTAACTGATTATAATAGTCTCATCCATCACATGAAGCGGTAACTACAAGTTTACCTTTCATAAGATACCGTAATGAGATAATACGTGTTTGTTATACTTACCCATGGCCTTATTAGGGACCACAGTGTTTCTGCAAACTGAAATTGGCCGGAACTGGGGAAAAAGTGGTACTTTACGTTTACGTACGATTTTACGTAATCGGACACCGGTCAATTAAGCGTTGACAGGCATACTTATATTATTGTATATAAGAGAACAAAAATATGAATAATTTCATTTGACATTAAATCCTTTGGTGGCGGTATCCGATGACGTAGTTCCGGTCTGAATGGTCACCTGGAGCGCCTGCCAAGTAGGTACTTTCGGCCAATTGAGATTATATTTTTAATAAACTGGTACCTGGTACCTAAGTAAAGGTTTAAGTCAGTTTCAGTAGCAGATGACGTGAAATCAGACGGTTTTTGCAACCGGAAGTAGTATATTTTTTATCCGAACCTACCATTTCAGTTTGACTGACCTATCAAAGTCGTGGACAGCACCTGTTACCTAACTCATTTCGGTATCTTGTGTTATGAGGTACACTTGCAGTAGCCGCTTGAACAAAAATTTTAAACTTTCTAATTCTGATTTTATAAATTAATTCATAAATCAAGTATTTCATAGGCCTTTCAATAAGTATACAAATAAAGAACTAATTACCTATTTAGGTACATATACAACAAATATACAAAAATTTCACTCGCTAACCCTATGGGTGAGGATACGCTTATCACGAAAAAATTTAACTAAATTGCTTGAATTACATTTATTATTCTGTTGCAGTTCTGTATAATTGACTCGAATCAACTGATATGTTAAACAAATATTAATCAAGAGAAAGGAAACAAGAAATGGCAGTCAATACCCAAAATGTATGTAGGTAGTATACAGGGTGACTTCTCAAACGTAATACAAGCCAAGAACCGTTGCATGCAGAGAGAACGGCCCTCTAGCATACCTAGGTATGCATACCCGTGACTTCGTCCGCTTGTTGTCCTACCCTATCAACCTTCCTTTTGAATTACTCTATCGATTGTTGAAAACCACATTAAAATCCGTTGCGTAGTTTGAAAGAACATACAGGACTGACGGCGGAAACTGTAGGAAGCGACTGTTTTATGCCTACAATGATTTACTAGGCAAAAAATATGAAGAAAACGAGGCGTAGGTTCGTCGAGTTGCGGATAATCTCGGGTAAGTTTATCTAATCTAATCTTAACAAGAGGAAGTCGACGAAGGCTGGTACAGGAAATCACGGTTGTACACACGACGGCGCCTCAACCTAACCTGTTTAGACTTTGGACCGTCTCTGGTTTATACGCCCATCTGAAGTGATGCTAGCTCATTAGCTGGTGGTAGGTAGGCTGTTGTACTGCCTTCTGTACTTACCAGGTTATTGTAACTTGTACCACGTTTTAAAAGTGCCCCTGTACCTACTTATAATGGAACACGAGCCTGATTATATCAATAGGTATCACAATGATGTTTGCAGTTCTTGAGTGTTGTTTTAAATAAGCGCCAAGCGCGATCGGTGCGCCTCTACAGCAGCTATCTGAAAGAAAAATAGAGAAAACAAATTAAATTTCAACCATTATGGTGAAAAGGTACAGTCAACTGCAGGGTGAACGGACGAAATGTCTGTTAGAGGGTTCGATTACTAAATTAAATTAGCAATGTGGCCTTTGAAGTAATGTGTACAAAAAGTCGGAAGATCAAAATGTCTATTCGGTTAGTGTTCAACTAATGTACATATCTCAGAAAAGAGTCATTGGATCATGGCGGCAGTGGGATTCGAACCCGTAGCCGTACCGTCGATCTCCGACGCCGCCATCTTAATGCAATTGATTAAGGACCAATCACGCCAGAGCCAAAACTGTCTTGCTGCGATTTGTTTAAACTAAATTGCATAAAAATTGCGGCGTGCTATTGGAGATAGGCGGTACCACTTCCGGTACCTCTCGCTTGCGAGTCGGATACCCTTACCACTCGGCCACCGAAGCTCTCAACTTTGTTTACCGTATAACATAAAAAGAAATACCTAGAACCGCAGCTCGTTGTCCCCCTGTCCGCTGCCGACGTCCGCGTCGTCCGCTGCGTCCTCGTCGTCGTCGGGCGCGCCCGCCGCGTCCGCCTCAGCGCCCGCTTCCGCCGCCGCGTCCGTTGCCCCTGTTGTTTTTTTATGTCATACAGTAGGTAAACAGGCAAGCGGGCCACCTGATGGAAAGTGGTCACCACTGCCAATATAGACATTAGCAACACCAAGAGTATCGCCAATGCGTTGCCCACCTTTATAACACGTTGCTCTGGCAGCAAAAAGGTTTCCCAAATCCCCACCTTATGGAGCACTGGAGACCTTACTCACCGGCAGAAACACAATACAATTTAAAAGAGTATTGTTTAGCTGCGGTACGCTGATGCGGGAATAGGTTGTTACGGTCGTGCCTGCTTGACTTAGGGGGCACACCACCCAGGGTCCTATCGACGTTTCAATACGGACCGCATCAGGCTTAGGTATGGCAATGCTCAAATGTCTGCGCCTGCTTCCGCCGCCCCTGTAAGGCGGGACATGCGACTCCATTAAAATACAAGTCGGCCGTGTGGTATCCGGCAGAGTAGAACAGCACCAACCCTTACACTCGTGGGTGTCATACAAGGCATAGGCTGGATAATGGGCAGCAGCGTTTTCCATAGTTATAACACTGCGATCTCCAACCCGCCTCACAAGCGTGGAGTTTATGGCAATTATCTCCCTTTTCGTGGGAGAGGCCTATGTCCTGCAGTGGTCTGCTATGGGCTGTGATGACTAAAATACAAGTCGAGAAATTTTACAGCCATGCCTGTCTGCTCGACTAAGGGCACGCCACCCAGAGTCCTATCGACCATCGACTTACCATTAGCATCAGTCTCCTCCGCATCCTCTGCACTCTCGGGGCACGGCGGAGCGCCCTTTGTACGGGAGTGCGGCACCTCCACCCCATGTGGAGAGACGCACCAGCACACTCCTAAAGCCGGGTGGCACTGTCTCGGGCGGTAGAAGCCTCTAGCGTCACACGCTGGCACGTACTGTCCGGGGGCGACTGTACGTCTCGATAAGGCGGCGCAAGGTCGCGCCGCGCGGTGGAGACATGAGCACCAAGAGGCGCGGGAGAGGCCGGCTGAGCCGCTGGTGCCGCATGACGTCACGAACGGACGCAGGCACTGCTCGCGGGGGTCGTGCCCTGGGAAGGGATGAGCTGTGAGTGGCTGTGGGGGTCGATGTAAGTAGCGTTTTTTGGTGTTACTGGGTTAGCTAGGTTCGGTAAACGACCTCCTGGGAGCCAATTCTCGCGATGCGACTTGCGACATCTCGAATTTGGTATTTTGTTTAGTCACAAATCTGTAATAAAATGTCACTGAAAACGATCACATTACAGGATTGTCATTGAGAAAATATGTTTTTTAGCTACAATAGACACATACTTACTTAAATGAATTTTTTAATAGATGTTTGTGGCTAGAGTAATTGTCGAATTCGATATGTCACAACGTTAGAATGGGTTCCCAAGAAAAAGCTGCAGAAAACGAATTAGCCCATGTGCATTATTTAGGTACCGCTGACTTCTTTCATTTAGAGCTCTATATTTACTGGGCTACGGGCGTCAGTGTGTATCTATGTATTTATCTGCGTTACTCACTGAGTGCATAGAGGTTATGGGCCGATAGCAGTCCGTCGCCGTCAGTATCGAGATGCTCGAACATCCAGCGCACTTCCGGCTTGCAGTCCCGCGGGAACCCTGCAATTATAGCTATATCATATGATGTTATACTAAAGATATAAAGTTTAGGCAGATCTAGTCCTGAAGGGAGAATTGTACCAACCCTTCAGCCATCGTAACTCCATACGTAAGCCTTCTCCCTGAAAATGGGCAGCAGCGTTTTTTCATTGATATGTGTGCCTTCAACACTGCGATCTCTCCGCCCGCCTGCCAAGTGTGGAGGATGGCAATAGCAATGTAGTAGGTATCACTTACCGTCTGGCAGCGGCGCGCGGGCGCCAGCTTGCTCCATCAGCACAGAAAACCAGTCCAGCAGCCGATCAGCCATTTTATCGAGCTCGCACTTCACGCCACCTGGTTCAGACAATTAGATACGAATTAGTTATACCTACCTAGTAAGTACATAAGTTCATAAACAGGCACAAGTGTCTAGGCAAATAGGTCCCGCAGAGGCCCTAAAATTAGTAGATCCACATCGCTGAGTCGAATGCGACAGGTACGGCTTACGACGCGAAGATGCTGAAAACCGACCCAGTGAAAGTGTAAGTAGGTAGAAGGGTGTACCCTGACAAGAGCCGGTGATGATGATTAGGAACAGAATGAAACATTTATTGACATAATTCACTACTGAGACCTCTATGTACAAGTAGGTACACCTGTATAGTCCAAATTCTTTGAATGAGACCCCGAATTTGTCATTGTTATATTTCACTGTAAACCAATTAAACTCTGTACGTATCTACTCAAGTAATTTAAGTAGGTATAAAAAAATTACTGATTGGTATCTTACAGGGTCGAGGTTGAGCAACTCAACCTTTTTTAACTGACAAACTCAGTCACGCCTTGAATGATATTACATTATTGCTATTTATAGATAGGTAAGTAATATCATTGCCCACCTTTCATTCCCTGGCAACTCCTGTTTAGCCAGAATCTACAGCATCGATGCAAACAGCTATGAGGGTTCAATACACAAGCACATTTCTATTTCCTGTCCGAAGTGGAACGAAAGGTTGTAAGTATGAATCGCATTTGTAACCTCTGTAGGGACGGCGATGCTTGCCGTGGGCCGCGCGCCGCGTGCCGTCGGAGGGCGGCGGGATGACCTCGTTGCGGCGCGGCTGAAATATTCAAACATTATAAATAATCTAGTATGGCAACATGGTATATTGGCCGTGTGGTACGAGGCAGAGTATGTGTCGTACAAAGCGAATTATGTTTGGCGAGGGAAAAGATGTAGTCTCCGTAGGCTGGAAAATAGGCAGCATCTTTTTCCATTGTTTTAATTATAACATTACGATCTCCAACCCTCCTGTTAAGCGTGGTGATAATGGCAATAACCTTTCGTGAGAGAAGCCGTAAGTCCTGCAGTAGACTGTTATGGACTGTGATAATGATGATGATCTTGGCGTCAATATCCCGGTTGTGTAATTACGCGGAATAACTCAGGGTACACCCTGATCCAGGATTTAGCATATCATATAGGAAGTTACAGACACTGCCATCTGACTTCCGTGACTCTGTTAACAGGGGAACCTGACCAGATTGGATCATGGTCACACATTCAGTCGTCTGAACGCGTAGGTTTCCTCACAATATTTTCCCTAACAGTAAGAGCATCGATTAGTGTTCAACTAATGTCCTAAATAACTCAGAAAAAGCCTTGGTAGGTATTATATAGTGGTAGGTGCACTATTAGGCCACCGACGCTCTTACCTTAAATATTCAAACATTATTTAGGTATATTACTGCTATTAGGTTATTAACCTGCCTATAATAAATAAGTATGTGACGATACTTCATGGATACCCACTGACCAGGCGAAGTGAAGAAGAAAGAGCAGGAATGCAGACCCGGATAGAAGCCGGAATTAACCGCTAGGATGGTGATTAAGATTCCCAGCGTTCTTTTTTGTTATATGAAATTTAAGTGCATGATGATGTTATGGGCTAAAGTTTCTGCTTATCATCAGGTGGTCATACTGCTCGGTTTTCATTGAGTACCTTAGTAGTACCTTTAGAAAACACGACTTAAATTTGGCTATAGTGTACATAAATACGCTTAGATACGGGCTTTGCCCCGTCTCTCATTCCCACCGCTGCAACTCCTGTGTAGATGCAATAGATTGAAATAAGAAGTGACAGGTAGGAGTAGGAGCGATATTGCTATAAATATAATGTCCACCATAAAATACCCACCTGAAGATAGGGACCATCAGCGATAATCGGATCATTCCTCATATTGGCGGGGCACGGGCAGAAGCCGGCGCATCGCGCGCGCACCCGCCCCCTCGTAGTCCCCGGTCTCAGTGTGCGCCTCACGCAGTTATGCAGTCGCAACCGGCAAGGCGAAGAGTAGGTACGGTTATCGGAACCACAGAGGAATTCCCCAGCGCCACTAGCTGGGCAACCCCCGCAACCAGTTGCGCTCTCACTGGCGCCTTCGAAGAACACATCCTCGTCGTCAGGCTTCGCTGCTGCCGCTACCACTCGACCTCTGGAACGGGTCGCTGGTTAGTGCAGTTGTGGAAGGACGACGGCGATCGGACGTAAACTTTATTGCATTGTGTTTTGTGCCTTTTTTATTGCCAATGGCACATGGTCAGATAGTCTACCCGATGGAAAGGCCTGAGCAGCAGCAACTTAAGGAGAGCAGATGCAGGCTTTGTACTTCGACATTGCGAGTAGAGGTTACGTTAGTATCTATTAAAATTTTGTGGCTTTAAACCATTTGTAGGTAATTGTAAGTATTCCGGTTTGAAGGTTGCCTTGTGAAATTTCGAACAGTTATAACGGTGCACTTGCAGGTCTACATTGTCATTACAGAGACGTTCAGAGGACTCACCCGTTCCTGACGAGATCGCGTTTGTTCCCGCAGAAAGGGTCGTAGCCGTCCCGCAGAAGGCAGGACTCCCGGCGACCGCATACCAGCGATTTGCACAGCGGGCCTGTAATAGCATTAGGCCTGTCATACGCCTGTCGGCGGCGGCAGGTGTATGACAGGTGGATAGCGGGCAGGTAGATGGTGGGTATTCGATGGTGGGTACATGACCGAGGGGACGGAAGCTCTACTTACTATGAGGGTCGTACACGTATCGCCCGCTGCTGTCCAAACGTCGGTCGCCGCTTCCGCCACCACTCTGAAATAAAACCGATTCATTTGATAAGCGATTTAGTTTAAATTCACAGGGTCTTATTAAGGGTCAGTACCTATTCACCTTCACATGTAGTCTACGTTACTCGGAAAGCACAGAGGAATTATTGTATAGGTACCTAATAGGTTGGAGCATCTGTGGCTAAATGGTTAAGGGGGCCGACTCATACCCCGAGGTACTGAGTTCGTACCCCAGTGCCGCTATGTACTAATGACTCTTTTCTGAGTTATGCAAGTAAGTTGAATACTAACTCACTCTTACGGTGAGAGGAAAATATCGTGATGAAACCTGCACAATTAGCCATGATCCAATCTGGTCAGGTTCCTTTGTTGGTAGACTCACGGAGGCCAGATGGCAGGCCATTCTGCCAAATCCTGGATTATCGCCAAGACGGACCCCGGGGCCCAGCGCACGAGAGCACTACCGGGACATTGACACCAATACCGTTGTGCTGCCTTGAGGAAGTAACTGAGTCTTAGGGACGGATTTTCACCAGCAAGACCCGAGCTCGAAACTGCGCGTCCGTCTACGTCTTAGCGTGACTCCACAAAGCAAGCACATACACCGATTATGTGGTATTTAAGCTATAGTTTATTGTTTTCAATAGGTACTCAATAAATAAGCTGCTTTAATTGCAATTATTCTCCACCGAGCCGCTACAAGTGTAAAAATTGGCTTGAATGTTCGTCAATGTACAATTTTAACAATAACACCCAGTTATTTAATTAATGATGTGCCTAGGTACTTATAACATTAACCATCTGTCTATTTTCTCTATTGGAGGTACACTGCTATGAAAATCGACTTATTTTCCTTAGTCAACGGAATGCGATCTAGTTGTTTGCAAGCATATTAGTATTAGGTTCTTACATATAGGTACCTACTTTCGTACTTACATGAATTAACTACCTATGCCTAGATACTCAGTCTGTATACCTAATAGGTAGGTACTCATAGTCAAAAACAAATAGGTAATCAGATAGCCAATCCGATGGAAAGTGTCAGAAGTATCAGTACATAGGTACCACTAACACATTACTCGTAGGTATAATTAATCATACACACCTTACGGTCGTACACTTAAGCTCCTAAGTAATTAATAACATTCGCTTTGGCCGCGCAATCTACGAAAGCGGCACCTACGCAAAAGAAACATAAAACGTGAAGTCATCCCGCTAATAAATGAATTTGGAGCACAATTCCGTGTCAGCTCGGTTGAGACTTGCGCGCTTCGCTTCTCACCGTAATGGCGGGCTCATCGAATTCGAAGTCAGCGTCTGTGCGTCTTGCCGACACTGCATCTGGTCCGCCTAGGTCTCCTAGGCATCCTAGCACGACCAGCATCACTGCCAGCCACGCCCACCGCGCGCATCGTCCAGCGTCCCGTGCCGCCATTGCGTCGTTCGCGCGTCACGTCACGTGTCGGTCCCGCAGCTAGCGCCGACTGCCGCAGCGTACGACCTCGTCCCGCGTCCCGCGAACCGCGCACGCGTATCACGTATATTGTTTGTTACACCCTGAATTAGTGGACTGGACAATCCGCGGGTCGTGTAACCTGGCACCTACATACAGGCTGTAAGTTCCGGTTCGTTTTCGGTCGGATTTTGACGTTTAGTTCGTAATGTCAAAGTAATGGTGTCAAAACGATACTCTTGGCTTAAAGGGCTCTTAGTGTCCAGGTCATTGAATATTAAAAAAAACTATATTCACTTTTTTGAATCCCCGACGAAAAAAGAAGGGTGTTATAAATTTGATATGTGTATCTGTCGATCTTTGTGTCTGTCTGTGGCGACGTAGCTCCTGAACGGATGGACTGATTTTCTCTATGAGAAAGCCAGTTTAATCGAGTTGGTACTTAGCTGTGTTTAATTAAAATCGCTTCAGTAGTTTAGATAATATTTGAGTACTTATATGTAAACTGGTCGGGGGTTATCCGCCTTTTTATCGGTTAGGTTAGTTTAATCGTTAACTACTTTACTTATTTACCTCGTGATTACCGCAACTAAATTACCCTAAATCTCATATCCAAACTTAAGTACAAGGATCAGTTGTTGGACGTTCGAGGACAGGACTGCTTGCAGCCAGAACCCTGACTGTCGCTCTGTAACGGTTAGGAGTCGACTTCGTTCCGAAACGGCCGAATTCATATTAGAATTTCCTTGCAAATTGGCTCGTACCATAACCTACGCCATAACTGTTGATGCATCGGAGACTAAGGGAGTCTCAGTTATAAACTCAACCAGGCTTTTAGGCATGATAATGCCAAATGTTGCCTTTGTTGTCCATGGGCGATAGCACACTTTGGGGAACGCCAGACGCATGCCGTCGCAGAACGCATGACTCGTCTACGATTACGCCCGGACACGCAGGCGACCCGCTTGCATAACCCCCCGGGAAGCCCGTAGACAGGCAGACACCGTGTCAGCTTATCTAGTCCACTGCTGGACATAGGTCTCCCGCAATGAGCCGCCGTCCTACTTGCCACATCCAGCATCCACCAGCAAATTGTCACTCCACCTGGCCGGAGGGCTCTTACACATTGACGAGTCGCGGTCTCCACTCAAGAACGCAGCGACATCAGAGGTTATTGGTTCTCCGGCAGATATGGCCAGCCCACTGCCACTTTTAGCTCAATAATTCAGTGCGCTATGGCGGCAACTTTGGTTTTCTGTCGGATTACTTCTGATTAAAAAGGAGGACCGGCAGAAATGAATGGACCAATATGTCGAAAGAAAGAAGAGTATTTTTTATATTCTACAACTTTTACTATGGCGACAACCCTCGAATCGCTGTGGGGAAAAAGTTGTAACCAAATAATATGTTTTTTATTTTAACGTTTTTATTGCTGTATATTGTTTGTAATTATCCGTTGGCGTTATATGGTGTAGAAATAATTACATTACTTGAGTCCTGCGATCCGCACTTAAATATAACTGAGATAAATGCTTGACCTACAACGTAGTACACAAAAAGCACATTATTATACTAACATGTAACTAATAACACTATGGATGAAATGAAGAAGGACAAGTAATAATTTATGTCTTTAATTAGAAAACTTTTCTTAAACATAACAACACAGCAGTTAAAGGAATGATCACACATCATTCCATCATCATTCTACCCAGGTGGCAGCATCGCGGCCGGCTACAGGTTGGCTTTGCCCAGGTAATGGCACTTATCCACTGTAACAAAAAAACAAATGCGTTAGTATGGTGCGTTAGTACGGTGCGTTAGTAGGGGCAGTGAGCCGGAGTAGAGAGAAAGGTGTACCTGTAATAGCGGTTATCGTGGCCAGGCGCAAAAAAAGCAGCAAATTCTTTTTGTATTATATTGCAATATTCTTGGACGATTCACACAGCGCCATCTAGCCCTAAACAAAGCTTGTGTTATGGGTGTCAGATATATTTTTTAGATACATACTTATTACACACATAACACCCAAACCCGTAGCAGAAACTAAAATTCATCATTTCAATTTCTGCCTGGCCGGGAATTGAACCCGGGACCTCTGCGTGACAGTTGTTATGATAACCAACTGAACTACTCAGGTCGTCATTGCTTCGTCTTATTCATTCTCATAAAACATGGTCTTTGCTTTGCAGGTAACTTCAACGGTTGTCAACCTTTTGACGTTTAAATACCATTGCCCTTAGGGGTGTTATTCTAGGCCGACGGACACCCGACGGCGGCCGTATGCAATACTAAATTTAAGACTAATGAATAATATAACTCTCATTCACACGAACAGTTTTACAGAGGGACAGAAGGTGGCTTCCCGACTTTCTTCTACACTACGTACAGATGAACTCCTTATGGCCGTACATATGTACACATACCAGTATGCGGCATCTGCTGCGGCAAAGACCTCGGGGGCGCCTTGGCGAGCAGCGCGGCCGCTTCCGAGCGCTCCACGCGCGCCGGGCTGCTCGACACCGTCACGTTCGTCCTATGGGAACAAGAGAGGTGATGAGACAACAGCCATGCAACCATCATCAAGCTCACTCATCATCATCACAGCCCATAACAGTCCACTACAGGACTTAGGCCCTGCCTCCAAAAGGAATAAATCCTGTATCTCAAGAGACAGTGTTCGATAATGTTATGATTTAGGATGATAATTTTGACAGCTCACATTTGGAATGCGGTAGTGTAAAATCGTTAATGAATATATTCGATTATCGATTATCATTCTCATGAAACATGGAATTGATGTTGGATGGTTATGCTGTACGTGTTGTACAAAAAAAATGTTTATTTTCTTTTGAATTAATAATTAATTGATTAATTATTATTATTAATATGACAATAAAAACCCTTCCACAACGACGATTTCGAGATGCGTATTTTTATTTGGTCAGTCAGTCTATTCCGTAGAATACGTGCAAGTCGAAATCGTTGTTGTAAAACGTCTTTTAGGGTGAAATCCAATCAAGGAATGAGAGTTTAGTTACAAAAAATAATATAATTACCGAAATGTTAATTTTAAATGTTCGAATATTTTATTTGAATACCGATTTTTGATTGTCTGTTGTTAGGTTGGCGTAAGGTCTGTTACCACAATACGGTTGTGCTATTGGACAGAAAAAACTGCTGTAAAATGACTTGCCAATTCCAGCCATTAGTTTGACATTAGACATAACGTCGCAGTAGCGCCAATTTGTGGATTTCGGAATCGTGAAAACCCTCATTAGCTGACTACTAAGTCTATATTGTCATTTGGATTAGCACATTGTTAGGTGGTCGACTAATTCGTTGAACGACAAAGAACAGAATCTTTCCTTACGTCGTCGTTGTGAATGAAGAAACTCTTCGGTTCGACATTTCTTCCAGTACAGCCTGGTTGCCTTCAAGGGCAGGGTGTTACTGGGTAAGCAAACAATGTTCTTTTCTGGCCCAGTCAGTATTAAAAAGACTAGCTGGCATTGTTAGTTCTATGAGAAGTTGAAGGGAACTGGAGGCAATCACACTGGTCTATACCAGTATTGGTCGCAGTGATACTAGGGCTGAACTAGCCTTAAAAAGGCAACTCAAACTATAAGTATACTCACTTGCAGATGTCCGTGGCGTCTGCCACCTCGCCCGCTACTAACGCACGCCAGAACTCGTGCACCTGTAGTGGAGCAAATAAGGATCGTCAATAACCTCATCTCATTTTATAACTAAGTCACTGGGAAAACTACTAGAACTAGAGTACAACATGGAGTTCTTCAAGAAAGGGGTGAAACGGTTTTTACGGGGTCGGTAAAACGTGTGTGATGCCCCTGGTATTGCAAACGTCCATAGGCTGCGGTGACTGCTTAACATCAGGCAGGCCGTAAGCTTGTTTACCACCTTAGCGGAATAAAAAAAAAACAACTAAAGACGCATTTTTTGCCTATACATGACCGAGTGCGTAACGAGTACATTCGTGGCAACGTAGGCGTGAGAGATATCGCGGATAAGATTGAAGAGGCTCGCCTACGCTGGTGCTACGTAAGCTCTAGGGTATGCATGTTGCCCATTTTCCATCGACAATGTACGACACCCACGAGAACTAGGTAATGAAAGATTTTTTTAAAGCGATTGTAGAGACAAATGACGTATCGGACGAGGCACCGCGCGTAGGCCTCCCACAAGGTGGACCGACGACCTGGTAAAGTTCGCAGGTACCAGCTGGATGCGGAAGGCACAGGACCGGTCTTTGTGTAGATCTCTGGTTGAGGCCTTTGCCCAGCAGTGGGCGTCTTTTGGCTGATATGATGAAAGACAAATGAAGCGAAAGCACTCACCTCATCGATCACTTTGTAAGCGAACTCGGCGTTCTTCGCTTCACCGTTAAAAGCGAACTCATTGTGCGGCTTTCCGTCAGGTACCTTGAACACAAAATTCAGATTTCATTGTAAAACTTACGAATTATTTCAACAGTCCATGGACTACAACATCACCTAAGACTAGAGGGTCTTGCAATAATCCCTCTGTCTGCATGCGGGTTGCCGCTACATTGCCGACATTTTCTGGCCTAAGGCCCAAAATGTTCAGCTTAAGTGATTTGTGGAATTACCAATTAAACAGTTGTCGTCCCGAAACCCTGAATATGGTTAAAAAATATTTTTTATATTAGCAACACTACGGTATCACTAATGTATAAGTGTAGCCAAAAGGGCAAGCGCTAGGCCCTTTACTGCTAAAGCCACAATTCCACATAGAGCACTGGAGACCTCAATCATTGTTTGGCTACCGCATTCGGTAAGGAGGCCGGGCGGCTCCAAATATGGGATAGACGCTGCCCTTCCTTACTTAGTATAAAATAAAGTCGATTACGTCTGTCTACTAAATTAAAATTTTTTAGAGAAAGAGAAGAAAAAGAGAATTTATTTCGGAAGGGTCATATATGCTAATAATAGGTCTTTAAATATAAAATTGTTGTTTTGTATAGTGAAAATGACCAAAACTGTAATTTTCATACAAGCGTATTTTACAATTTCTTGAAAACGGATAATCCGATTTCTGTGCAGCTTCGTGGGTGTAATCAAACAACATTAAGCTAACTTACTGAAATGTGATTTATAACCACCTATGTCATAAAATTATATCTGGTTAAAGAGTGTCGACAGATTAAAAGGGGTATATTCAAAGACGTTTTCAAACTTTATTAACTATTTTCTATTTATTTTAAATTACTTAGAATTCAGTCATAATCAAAGATTTTTAAATAGAGGGTCATACACTACTTTCGAAATACTACATACAATTTTTAAGGTTTCGTAAAATAAATAAAAAATGAGCAAATAGGGCGAAAAAACGACAATTTCTAATTTATATTCCTATTATTATAGAGAAAAGATTTGTATTTTTGTTTTGTAATAAACAAACTCAAAACGGGGACGCGGGGATGGGATACGGGCGTGAGTATATATGTATGTAGGCAAAGCATGCCGCTCACCTTGTACAGTCGGAACCACTCGACGGTGGCGTGCAACAGTCCGGGGCAGTGCTTCTCCACGTCTGCGACGTCGCTCAAGGAGCCTGCCAACGGGTCGCGAACGTCTATCGCTATCAGCTTCCAGTCGGTCTCGCCTTCGTCTGCGAGGGGAGAAAAAAAAATTGCGAGTGGTATAATTATCGTGGTTATTCACTGCGTATACGTTGTCACTGAAATCGGGTTCCGAAATATCAAGGTAAGACTAACCGCGACCGTGGTGACAACCCCGATTTTAGAGACAATATTGTGCAGTTGTGAGTTTTCTTTTTTTAACCGGCGAGGTAAAACTAGGATCTTTTTATAGCAGAGGGAGCGGGTCACTATGGAAAGGGGAGTCGCAAGTTTCCGGCATTTGAGATAGGCATGGGCTCGATCCTTTGTCTCGTTCCTCCGAAGGTTTCAATGTCGTTATGATCTGGAAACACCGCTACAGGAAGCTCGTTCCATGGTGGTGGTAGCGTGGTCATTTATAGCATGAGCGATGGCATACGTTTATGGTAATGAGGGTTGCTCCAGATGTCGAAAAAAGACCCTTTCATTGGCTGAAATCGATTCGTGTTTTTACACTCAGATGTTTGTGTCCAATAGCACGGCAGCATTTTGACAACGGAAACTGAATGCCTGCTTAGATAATGCGCTGGTACCTTATCCTTCAAACCGACATACACAATACATTCATAGTTTCTTAACGGGAAAAACAGATAAGCCAGCTACTTCCTCGAAAACAGGCAGCTACTTCCTCGAAAACAGGCAGCTACTACTTTGAAATGCCCAACTGCGCAGTGTATACCAGTGATGGGTACACTGTTCGTGTTAAGGCCCTCCAAGAAGCCCTCAAGCATTGTGCAAAGCTCCTCTAGGGATTATGACTACGTCATCAGCAAAGAAGGTAAATATACTAGCCATAGACGCTGATGCCGAATTCTTTCATCCACAGTCTAACACCTTGAAAAATTCTTCCCATGCAGCGGTCAACGACTTCGGAGAGATAGCATCTGCATGTCTCACGCGTCCGTGCCACGTGCACTCCTGGATTCGGACCGACACGGTGGCGTTTCGTATAATTGGTGCAGGTAAGAAACTAAGTATGCCCAGGCGATTATTTCCTAAATATAAGAGATACTCGAAGCTATCTTATTAGCTTCGAGTATGATGCTGACTTACGGGACATGATTCTGAAGAACGAAGATATTCGAGAGACAATGAAAATGAAACTGAACTGGCTGTTACATATTATAGCATCAATAACCGTTGGGGTAGATTCACTTCTTGACTGGATACCATGATTGCGTAAACAGTTTGGGATGTATTATGCCTAGTTGGGGTTGGCCCAGCAATGAATTGCGGTGGACTGATCCGTAACTTTACATCATCATCAGATGATGTAAAATTACGGAATAATCGACTGGACACAATTAACTAATAGATCCCGTTCGCTTTTCACTTAGATGTTACCTACATTAGTCAATTCGGAACCTCAAGGGGATAAAATGTTTGCGACTTTTATCATACTCCACAAATACTAATGTAGTCCTCTGTCTTCGGTATGTAGTCTATAATCGGTATACCTTTATTGTGGTGTTTATAGGTTTTGTCCTTGTGCGTTCACTGTTTTATTATCCTTATTGTGTTGTGTGATGTATCATGGTGTGTTTGATATAACGTTTTTATTTACTCCTATTATAATCACAATGGCCGATGTGATGGAAAGATTGTCGAGTGGCGAACAAGTACCGGCAAGCATATGGAGCCGATAGATGCAGAATACATAAAGCGGAACAGTATCAAAGGCTCGAGAGGAGGCTCCGATGATATGGCGTTACCATGCTCATGGACGTTTGTATAATATTATAGGCATATGTTATTAAGTAAATGTATGCCTATATTAACAAGTTATTGGCAACTGTGACGGTATTTATATTATTATGATGTAATGAGCGTTAGCTTATCTTATCACAGATTCACAGTCAGTTTGTCAGAGATTTAAAAAGTTAAGAATAAAGTGGCTGATAGACGTGCGAGTAAGTACGCGAACTTGTGGCTCGACGACCTTGCTCGCTCGGGTGTCAGCCTAAGTACGCGTACTTTAAAACCGCCGAGTAATTTTGTCGGCGATCAAACATGTTTGAGTTTTGCTCGTAGCGGCGCAGACAGACGCGCGAGCCGCGAGCTGATATTTTTTTTGTGAATTATCTCATGCAGTTGTGTTTTGTGCATAAAATTTGTTTAAGTTTATTTAACTTTTTGTTTTTCTTATGCTAAAGTGTCTGATTTTAGAAGCTATTGACTCGAATTATTTACGGAATTCATTAAAAAGCGAGCCGGACAAGTTCGTGAACTTAAAAACCGCGTACTTTAAGTTCGTACGTGTGTCGCCTACTTTAATGTTTCCTTTGAGCAAATGTTGTTATCATCATTATCTGACGAGTCGTGCCTGGATACCTATCCACCATTTCTGCAGCAAGACATTCCGTTTTGAAGAGCAAGGTAGCCAGCTTAATTACAGGCATGATGCTTACCTCCTCACAGACAAATCTAAATATAAATTGTATCAGTATCAGACAGTTCTCACTCTCAGGTGGGCTGCCTGCTCTTCAGCCTGATCAATGACAATGATGTCTACATAAAGCCCTTTACATGTACTGGAAAGCAAACCTACCAATGAGGGCGATGGTGCCCAGTATCTTCACTGTGATGACGTCTCCCCTGGAGGCGACTCGTTCGCCAATCTCAATCACGTCAATGGGATCGTTGTCGCCCCGCGCCTGCGTGCCGCCGTCTACGTGCTGCGGGTTCTCCCAGGTCTGCGGTAACGCGCCGTAATTCCAGATGTATCTGGAATTGGTGGAGAACTAGATTTATTCAACTACAGGAATACAAACATCCATATATATAGATATAAACAAGATATAACCCAGGAATACGTGGGAAATAGGTGCCTACATCAGAAAAGTGGTCTAAGAAGCGACGGATTAAAATTGATGAGTCAGATGCGAGAGCCAACAGCTGTGTTTGATGAAACCTAAACGATGAATAGTGGGCACTATGGGTGACAGATACCGCTTACCATCGCTTGTCGACCACCTGCAGGCCGATTGGAGGGAAGCGCCAATGTGTCACTGCCATTTTTAGACGGCAGCACTCGCTTACTACAAACCAAAGTCTTCACTCGGCTAACATGTATAACCGCCTCTCTCTATAACTGCGACCCATTAGATGTTCATGAAAGTTACTGATATGCCGATACTCACCCGTGGTGCGGGAAAACGTTGGCGACGAACCGGAGCGAACCTTTCTTCACGTCCTGCTTGATAGGGTTAAGGGGCTCGCCGAGACTGATCTCCATCTTGGCGTTGGACCAACGAGGGACCTCCACCACCATGTGTGCATGTCGGGCGGTGCGGTCCGCCCATAACGGGATATCGTGCATCGGAGAGATGGGACCGCTTTCATCCTCTGGAAAACAGAATGATACTTATCATAGTCGGTTCTGTATCTGTGTCGGCCACCGGCTAGTAAGCGTGTGCCCGTGATTAGGTCTGACGCGGTCCGTATGACCGAGAGGTCGATAGGACCCTGGGTGGAAGAGGGAGTGGTTCTGTGTTTATTAAAATTCGATTATTATTATTTTTATGTTAAATTATTATTTTTATTAAAGTGGTCACCGCTGCCTATAGACATTAGCAACACCAGGGTTATGGCCAATGCGTTATAAATAATCATCTTGGCGTTAATGTCCCGGTTGTGCGGACCATGATCCAGGATTTGGCAGGTCAGGTAATTACTAGAGATGAAACGGATAGTTGTTTGGCACATAAGCCGGATAGCCGGATATTTGGCAGGACATAGTCATTGAAAAAATCTGTGCAAGCCAAAGAGATTGGAAAGTTAGCTACCTTCATGAAGACTAGACATGGTTAGACTGGCAATTTTTTTTTGCTCTGTGGTGCAAGCTATGAGCGTGGGTGGAAAATTAGACAACTTCATGTGTTTACGTGATTTCAAGTCTTCTTTCGATGCAACTAATTTGAACGTTATTCTGAATAATTCTTCCGACCGCGGGCGGTACCCTCGATTCGAAATACGGGTAATTAGCCCCAGCATGGTGGACCTGAGTAAAGTGAAAGATTCTTTTAAGCTCAATACAGGAGCATTTTGTATTTTAACCCAATTTATAACAATTTATCTTAGATTAACTTTGCTAACATTACTTTTTTGCTAACCTACCTACTAAAAGAACAACGGGTAGGCACCTAATCAACAATGCTTTAATAAAGGAATATTTATATTTTTTCGGATTACTTTTTTCCTATGAATAAAATCACTTTTATGTTCTTTTTATACATTTTTTGCTATCCGGTATCCGGCCGGATATTAACACACTATCCGGTATTCGACCGGATAGTAAATTAACGCCGGATAGGCCGGATACCGGATAGTAACCGGATATCCGTTTCATCTCTAGTAATTACAGTGGAGCGACTGCCATCTGACCTCCATGACCCTGCTACCAGGGGAACCTGACCAGATTGGATCATGGTTACACATCCAGTCACCTGAATGTGCAGGTTTCATCACGATGTTTTCCCTCATCGTAAGAGCATCGGTTAGTATTCAACTAATGTACATAACTCAGAGAACGGTAATTGGTACATGGCCGGAGCGGGATTCGAACCCGGGACCTCTGGCTTACGAGTCGATACTGTAACCGCTCGGCCACCGACGCTCCGCCCACCTAGACAACACAATAACCGATACTGACTTTGATACGTAGTTTTCCACGCTCGGCACTAGGTAGGTTTTCATGAGGAGGAGACTGGAATGCTAAGCATACTTTCTAGGGTTTGAGTCTAATCTCACCGAGAGGTAGACAACTACATAAATTAACTAGTGGACACGGCGCAACTTCGTTCGCGTACACCGACTTTACCCCTACCTACCAGTTTTTCCTTGCATATAAACCTTTCTCTTGAATCACTATCTATTGTTGAAAACCGCATTAAAATCCGTTGCGTAGTTTAAAAGATCTAAGCGTACATAGACACATACGTAGAGACAGACGGCGACGGCAAAGCGACTTTATTTCTTATACTATAGACAGATACAAAGTCGTAAAATGGAGTGATTGACACAACGTCAATAAACTTATTGGCAACAAACCGAAGTAAGGTTCCTGACTTGTTGAATATCTTCTTTACTGGGAACATACGCTGTACCTAATTATATGACTATAGAATCCTGCCCTGACTTTTTGATCACACTCCGGTAATTCTTCATATCAATTCTCAAATTGTTCTAGTAAACCCCCCGAAAGAAAACTACAAACTGGGAAGTATACCAAGAAATTATATATTCGGAAATTAACTAATGACACCGCACCTAAACATTCCACTAAAGCATGAAAGGGGCTTCCCCCTAAAATTAAATGAATCAACATAATTATACCTAAGCAACAGGTATATCTACAACAACCTAGGATTCAAAATGGTTAAGCAGGAGATAACAAATCATAGCACAAACTACTAGAAAATAATCTCAAAACACCAGAATGAACTTGCCCTGAAAATCAGTGGCAACAGAGATCTTCAGTACATCTGGTTGACAAGACTCAGTATACCTACCTATAAAAACCGATACCTCAGCCAGCAGTGAGTGGATTATAAACACTACTCATCTTACTAAAATAATTCCCAGACTAGATTTTCAGTGAGACTGTTGCTGTTACGCTTATTGTTCTAGAAACAGATTGTCGAAGTGCAGAACATCAAATAAAATTTTAACCTGATACACGTACACAAGTTTTTTAACAAACTAGCTTTTGAAAAAAACACTTAAATTTAACTAAGTGACAATGAAGCCGAAGATGGTGCATATCTGTATAGGAACAGCCTTCATTCTAGCCTTGAAGGCGTAAAAAAGTTGTTAAATCTTTCCATCATCAACCTCACCACATTATACAATTTATAGTATAGTCTGTGACCATCCTTGTGTTACACATTAAATCTCACATTTTTTATGCTACTCATATATTTTCATTTTCCAATAAATTCCATGAACATGCTCTATCTTCAGCCGCATCATCAGTTACCATCAGCTGAGATGGCAATCAAATGATTGGCAATTCTAATAAAAAAGAATATACATACACTATCATGTCAGCTAGAGAAATGATCAATCTACTTTCACTTCAGCGCTCTAATTCTGCTAGTTTTTAGGCTTTGAGCAAATGGATCAGCTTTTTGAGCTAGTGAAGGCAGTGCGACAAGCACTTTTTACGACTACTTGTTAAAAGAAAAATTATGGCAAAAATTCATACTTTTATTGATTGGCCATGTGTAATAAAGATATAAAATAAAATAAGGTGTTTTGAGAACTAAACTGCAATGCCTATTAGTGGCAGGACCGTGTCTGAACTTGTCCTTTTAGTGGTTTGGTTGGTGGTAGAAATAGATAGATACTTTGACTGGATTGATTCCCATCCACACAAGAGTCTCAAAGCAGCTGTACAGTCATTGTTATTGCCAAAAATAAATTTACATATAGCTTACTTTTGGGTAGGCATTCTTTATATTTGGCCTCATAGTCACTTACCCCACCCAAAGGTTAGAAGAAACTAACTTTTTCATTTTTAATGTACAGGGTATTCCCAGACAAGACATGACAAGTATGCCTAGACAATTACAGGCTTTGTATTTCCTGTTACTGTTAGATGATGGACTAGTACTAACAATAATTTAACTATTGTTCTCAGTTTTCCTTAAGAAAAAATATATAATAACAATGTACACAAGCATAATGCCGTACATTTCATCCATAGTATGGGTCACAAGAAACAAATATAAACATAACATTCCGATCTAAACTGGAAATTAAAATTAAATATTTCAACAGCCAGAAATGAACTCCGTATGGCCAGTCCACTATCGAGATATAGCAGACCGACAAGAGTATACACTACAGTAAAAACTAAAAATAAAACAAATGAACTACCTTGGTAATTCAATGGAAGTAAAAGTAAATGTGAGGTATTAGAAACCTTGGCAAACTAAAGATTTGCCAAAGCATGTTTGTTGCCTTTTATTTTATAACAATTTATGTTTTGAGAGCCAAATATGTAAAATTACTTGTATACGGATGATATGGAGGATCCAAAAGATGTTGTCATCAAAATTTGCATTGGATTTCTATAGCTTAATGTATCCAATAAGAAATAGAAATCAAATCCAATACAACCAATTGGTTGGTTTGTTATTTAAAATAGAAGGATAGATGGCAATGTTTTAAGGTTCATTATCTTAAAACGTTGTCATAATATGTTTAAAAGAAATAATATCTATTAATAACTACACAACATTTAAAAAAGTTATCTTTAAGTATCATTTTATCAATGGATAACACATTACTGCATTACAGTATCCCTTTATCAGTTTTTGTTCAATTGAAACATTGATAAAAAGCAACAAAATAGTACAATAGCCTTGAAATAACTTGAAATTTAAAGTACAGCATCTGTTACACTTCAGGTTTTAATAGATACTCAATGCAAATAGTAGCACAAGTGGTAAATATAAAGATAAGCTGCAAATTATCTCATCATTCAATAAATATCCACTACAAGTGCAAAAACAAATTTAAACAAGATTAATTAGTGCTAACTGGGTTATCAACCATCAGTTCTACGTGCACTTTCAGTCAGTAATTACCTGATTTTCGTTGCGTTTTTGATCCAGTGGTAAAAGTCAACTATTAGGTTATCTTAGCAAGTAGTTCTTTGAACCGCCAAAATTTAGCTACTCGAAATCGGTGGTTCCGGGTCATAATGCGCCCTCGACCCCGACCCTGGCGATACTCACTGAAGAACACCCGATAGTCAGGCGAGTAAGCGGAGCCTCGTTCTTCGGCGATATACATGTTGCGGCGTGCGGCGGCTACGGGTGCTGGAGGACTAGTAGGCGATGCTCGGGACGCTAAAGTACGGGCAAGACGAAACGGGCCACCGGTTGGGGACACAAGTGACAGGAACAACGGCCTTGCCGCGGCTGTGCAACGTGTTATTGACATTCCCCGTACTATCTCCACATTTGTTGGACTTTGACGTTTACCGCGCAGACAACTACTGACAACAATGACATTTGTTTGGTTGACATTGACGTTACATACAGTTTTTTCATCGTTCCATTTTTAGGCAAACGAGTCTTAACCTATACAGCCATGTCTTTCATATTACATTAACCTGTCACATTTTGTTCTCAATGTAGGGACCTGGAAATAATGAGATGTTGTGACCGACCAAATTTTCATAACGATAACATTGCCGTATTTTTTTTGTCCATTGTAACAAACGTCAATGACTAACAAAAACCTTCAACAAACGAAAAAGTTAGGACGTTAAGCGTAGAACAGCCTCTCGTGGATGAACGACCTACCTACGTGTTAAAGTGCTTAAGAGGATCTAATTTTAACACTACATTTTAGTCTTTGGGAGCTGTTGGATATAAGGGGCGTTGGATTCCACCACGATGAAAAGCTCTGTCTGCTCTGAGAGACCTTTCATGTTTACTGAATGATCTGGGCGGCAGCTGAATGATGACAGAATATGATGAATGGTGCATAATGAAATTGTAATAGCACATTTTAATAGCAAGTGGTTCCTTTTGCTGATATTTGTTTATCAGGCAAATTACCTTTTTTTTACATAGGTACGGTAGGTAAACAGGCAAGCGGGCCACCTAATGGAAAGTGGTCATCACTGCCTATAAACATTAGCAACATCAAGAGTGTCGCTAATGCGTTGCACACCTCTATAACACGTTGCTCTGTTTCTACATACGCGAGAGGAACGTACTATCAATATACTAAAAGTACGCAAAGTTTTAAACAATGTAGGTACTATATCCAATCAAAAGTTACGAAGAAAAGAAACTGAGATGCCAGGCTGACGTCAGAATGGAAATATAATTTGTAGCCTGCGTAGATTCGTAGATTCGTAGACTTATATTGTCCTGACGCACAATATAAGTGACTTGAATGAGCGAGCACAGCGAGCGATCAATCTGCTAAACTTAAACCTCCTCCACATCAAAGGGTTTGGTCATAACCGACAAGCTTGGATGGCATGTTGGCGCTCGCAGTGTTGAAAACAACAGATAACGCTCTTAGATTGCCTATTTGCCAATCTACGGCGGTCCTAGTTGGTATGCTTTTAACTAAGATATACTTATTCAGGAGATGCACCAAGCTGACCTCGACGCTAAACGCGATCAAATAAAAGCCCGTACACCCGCAGCCATAACTTACAATTTTATAAACGGCAAACTGACGTGCCCGCACGGGAGTTTGTCGCAAAGACTGGCTATGCAAGCCATCTTCGTGCGCATCAGCTCAGATCTGATACGGGGTTGAAGAGGTCGCCATAGCCAAACCGGTCAAGCAGAAAAATAATACTTATTAGTTGCCTAGTAAGACATCCTTGATTGTGATATATATATTTTACCTACTATATGTATATCTATATTGAAAGAAGTAGGTAGGTTATAATGACTAATCGAAACTAGGTATAACAATATTCTACTATAAGATGTGATGAAACAGGTTATTCATTCTCTGGAAGAAATACAGTGGCTTCACGTCGCAACTTATTTGACGTCCGTGGTGTCGACTCGGCGGCGGTGGCTCCTTGACATCTCATAAATTATCCCATTTTTCGTGGACGTGTGAATATAAATATGGCGTCATCAGCCTATCCGTCAAAACCCATTTTTTCCAGGACCCTGTTTTGGATCAAGAATTATGAGAGTCATCTCATTGAATCATGTATAGCGATTTTTAAGGCAAGGTTCGCCATTTGTGATAGAATACCTAGGGCTGCGTAATAAATATTGTTATTTGTTGGTGGATACCTGGAAAGGTAGATACTCGGAAGTAGATTAGTAAAGTAATAAAGTAGATAAAGCATTACATGTACTTTAAAGCATTACTTTTCTTTTCAGAGTTTTTCGGGAGCGTCGGTAGCCTAATGGTTAAGGGGTTCGACTAGTAAGCGAGTAGTACCGGAAAAACACCGTTCAACATCGTTCAAAACAAACAACACACAAACAAAAAGCAAAGTCGCAAGTGACTACCTGATCCACCTACCTTGACCATGCTCCAAGATTTGGCAGATCAGGCAATTACAGTGGAGCGACTGCCATCTGACCTCCGTCACCCTGTTGACAGGGGACCCTGACCAGATTGGATCATGTTTCATCACGATGTTTTCCCTCACCGTAGGACCAACGGTTAGTGTTCATCTAGAGTCATTGGTGCATGGCGGCAGTGGGATTCGAATCCGGGACCTCTCAGGACCGGTTTTAGGAGTCGGACCCTCTCACCACTAGGTCACAAATGCTCCAATACGTAAACAGTATTTTTCGAATTTCGAGTAAGCAAAGGAAAATTTGCTGACTTGAACCTACTTAATTATTAAAATATGTAAATGGATAAAATTTGTTTGCGTTTTTGCTTCAAAAGGTTATGGCAAACGACGTTTGCATTCAACTTTTTCCTCTTATTGGATTAGGTAGGTACCTACTAATAGCCTGGCATTTGATCACCATCTTACATGGTTGTTCTGTTGTGAACGGTGTGGAAGGAATGCTAAAGACAATTCAGCGATTAAAGTCCATCTTATAACATCTATTGGCTAGTATTACAGTTTATTACGTATTTTGTTCCTAGACAGGCATCTTCGCCGCATTATCAGTAACCACCGTGAGTTTGCCAAATGGCTAGCTAGGTCTTACAAAAAAAATATAGAAATTTTTACCTTCTGTACCTGTAAAAGTTAGATAAGTTAGCACCTCCTTATATTGGGCAAAATATCACCTGTGTATTTGACCTTTACATAAGGAAAATAAGGGAAGGTTTCCACACGTGACCTCCTTCAGTCTTGTTCGTTAGCGGTTTCGAGGTTCAGTTTACCAAATCCTTTCCCAGCGGTTGTTTACGTTACGTGATAAGGAGAGACAGACATAAAATATCATGTTACGGGGTCCGAGGGTATCCCTGACCCATATGGGATGAGTGTTGAGGCGTGTGGCGGTATATCTTTTTTTATACTCGCCATTCACGAATACCTTTTTCTTTATATTGCTTCTTTGGGTACCTAGGTACCTACTTATCTTTCTTTACTCTTCATCGACTAACTTAGCTGGTTTACAGAAATAAATAATAATAATTAATACATATGCTTGATAAATTCAGACAGCGCCTTCTAGCCCTAAAGGAAGCAAAGCTTGTGTTATGGGCAACTGATATACTACATTTTTATATTTTTTTAAATAAGTACATACTTATTATACATACAACACCCAGACCCGTAACAGAAATTAAAATTTATCATATTAATATCTGCCCGGCCGGTAATGTGCTCGGCCGGTAATCAAACCCGGACCTCTGCATGGCAGACTCAGGGTCAAATATATTGTTTTATCAATGTCAATAATAGTAGTTATATTCCTATATTACTCGGCTACGCCTCGTATGATAAACAGACAAACATGTTTTAATACCTAATTATATGCAGTTGCATACACTACTTTATCTACACTCATATTTTCATGTTAAAATTTTGTACCTAAAATTTTTTTTAACTTTGTTGGAAGTAACTGCGAGTCAGTTCTGTTGTATCTACGCGTCGAGGATATCAAGCGGCGGGAAATTCACTTCACCACTTTCACATTTATCTATTTATTTGCTTTAAACAAGAAAAAACATTCACAAACACAATTTAAAAAAAATATTCTGTTTAGCGGGAAAATAATTCCAAATGTACACAATCATAACCACAGACTATGAACTGATCACTAATATAAACAGAAATTTTGAATTTGTTGAAGACATTTAGGTATTCAGCCTACATTTAGCCGTGTCACGGCGCCCGATAAAAATTTAAAAAAGAAAAGTGTTGCATAATGATTAAAATAGTAGTTTATGCAACTGTCATATAAAAGGGGGTATTAAAACATGAGTGTCTGTTTATCATACAAGGCGTAGCAGAGTATGATAATAGTTTGACACGAGTGTTTTAATACCTAATTATATACAGTTGCATACACTACTTTATCTACACTCATATTTTCATGTTAAAATTTCGTACCTAAAATTTTTTCAACTTTTCTGGAAGTAACTGCGAGTCAGTTCTATTGTATCTACGCGTCGAGGATATCAAGCGGCGGGAAATTTGCTTCACTACTTTCACATTTATCTATTTATTTGCTTTAAACAAGAAAAAACATTCACAAACACAAATTACAACAATTAGAAAAAATATTCTGTTTAGCGGGAAAATAATTCCAAATGTACACAATCACAATCACAGACTATGAACTGATCACAAATATAAACAGGAATTTTGAATTTGCTGAAGACATTTAGGTATTCAGCCTACATTTAGCCGTGTGCCCTATATGACAGTCGCATAAACTACTATCGTAATCGTCTTTACTGTTACGAACAGTGTCTAATAATGACAAGTGTTAAATATTTTTAAACCCAAAATAGTCTTATCACTAATAAAATGGCTGGTATGATGTTGGAATGCTGGTATGGATGACACACACACGAATCCACCCGTACACAAACAATACTTCTATAATAGTGGTCGGACTACGATAAAAAAACCGCAAATCCATGTACAGGATAGCCATTTGTTACATGGGTACTTTAGGTTAAAACAATCATTTTGAGCGGCAGTTGCTCAAAATATTCCCATGGGGAGCAGTAATGACATCATAATTTTTTTGTAGGGGATACGAATTTTATTTTTCAGAAGCCAATCGTGTTGGGTATCAAATAAAAGGGATTCATGAGCCGATTTGAAAAATATACTACACCGCTACCTTTAGATCACCTGTTCTCTAAAAGTCCAAGAAATATTTATAAAACATATCAAGTTTGGGCTTCTCCAGATAGGAGACGGTTTAGTAAATTTTTGTAAAATTCACGCTCAATGACTCTTAATAAACTCATATCTGACGTCAAAAAGGCGATTTAAGAAATATTATAATTTTTTTTTTTTAATTTGTAGAATTTTTTGAAACTTATCGAACTGTACTATTAGTGTGTTTTATGGTATTATCTTTATCAAATTGATGCTCACCTTACACGCTTCCTACTTTCACAACCCCCCGCCCATCCACTCCTTACCCTGCACCTGAGCGGATATGAAGTCGCAATTTTTAAAATCGCCTTTTTGACCTTAGATATGAGTATATTGAGAGAACTTTACAAAAACTTACTAAGCCGTTTCCTACCTGGAGGTGCCCAAACTTGGCATGTTTTGAAAATATTTTTTGGATTTTGGAAAACAAGTGACCGAAAGGTATTGTTCTAGTATATTTTTAGAACCGGCTTATAAAGCCCTTTTATTTAATACCAAACACGACGGTTTTCTGAAGAAAAGCTTTTCAAATCCCATACAAAAAATTTGACGACTTCCCTCCCTCATGGGAATATTTTTATTATATATATTCATGTATATTGATATAAGTACCTAAATGTAAATAGTGTAGTGGTCCTCCAGACGTTTTGGTTTCTATTCAAATGTAAGACTGGAAGCATTTGGATAATAAGTAAATAAATAATGAACGCCCTCTATGTCGCCTACCTTTCGTGCGTACGGCGAGACCTCATAGTAAAGATAATGTCACAGTCGCAGACAACTATTCGACATTCGTTTCACTTGCTCTCCATTCTACTGTCGAGAAGCATTTTAAATCGTAACCCCAGACACTCCAACTTATACAGACAAGACATCGGAGAGATATTTCTAGAGCTTCTATAGCTTCGCCAGTGTAGAATTTTTATTTCCTAGCAGCTAGCCACAAACTATATGCAGCTAGCTAGCTGAACTAATGTGAATTCGTATACCTACCATAGCGTCCACGCTATATCGCATCTACCTACCTTTTTGAATATAGAAGGAAGGGTACAGATGAAATAAATGACGTCATTTGTCAAGGCCCATAGGTTCGTAGGAAACGAATGACAACCAGCCAGCAGCAAACGCGCATTATTTCTCATGTCTTTTTTTTATTAAAAAATCCAGCCTGTTTTGAAACAGGTGCTGGCGGCGGCAACTTTTTACGTTTCGACAATGCGGAATTTTTTCGCTGTTTGTCATGTTCATTCGGCTAGCTTTCCCGTTTTAATTCAATTTTATGGCAGTTGTTTCTATTTATGTTAGCTGCCGTCGGATATGGCAGTGCAACATTTGAATTTAGTAACTTGCGCCATTTTTAATAACATTTGGTATGTGTCGATGAAAAATGTATTCGTGCAAAAACTGAAAAGTTTGATAGAACGCCTTATTCTGAATTGATTTTTAACTTAATGACACGACCATTACCAGAAACATTAAGTATTGGTACAGTCAGCTGCAGAGTAGCGTCGGTAGCCATGCGGTTCCGACTCGGAAAAGAGAGATACCAGGGGTCGACACTGCTGCCATGTACCAATAAATCTTTTCTGAGTATGTACGGAGGTAAAATGGCAGTTGCTCCACTGTAATTACCTGATTTGCCAAATCCTGGTCAAGGCGGACCCCGGGCCCTCGTGCGCGAGAGAAAAACCGGGATATTATCGTCAAGATTGTTATTAAATTTACCAGACCCCCTGGCATATATTAAATGTATGTAGGTAGGATCCGGTCTCTTTGTAGCTGACTTAGCGCTCAATCCCGGCTTCTGCCAACCGCTTTCCTACTCTACCGGTACAACTAGTAACATAGTTTACATTACATCCTTTAACTACACTAACTCAATTTTCAAACTTTTACGTCACGGAAGAGTCGACCGTCCCAATTTTGATTATAATGTTGTTGCTTAATTCTCTATAGACGGTCCTTCACTACTAAATAAATACGTACGAGTTTGATGTGTGATAACCTCGCCCAAGTTCCAAACCCGGGTCGTAACTTTAATTGGCTTGTGACGTAGTTCTTGGGGTGGGTGCGATGTTTATGTAAGGCTTGCAAATGAGCTTTCTGAGGACTTCAGGCCTAACTACGTGTTCTTTACAAATAAGAATAAGTTCTACGCTAATCGCAACATATGGGTTGGAAGATTTCCTCTAATACCTAATCCAAGGAATTGTATTAGGTACTGGCCTTATTGGCAACACTCGTGCGTCCATGGTCGTGCGACGAGCGGTTTTGAGGTCTCCTATTGGTCGAGCCACGTCTGTCGTACGACCATGGTTGCTCTACCGTAGCCAATTAGGACAGCGTCTTATTTTTTATCCCGTAGGTACGTGCGATACGCGTTTGATAGATACCTACCTAATTGTACCTACTTCCTTTGGTCCTACCAGGTTATCGGTCCACACTGGGCTTGAGCTATTCATCTAAAAGTTGTATTGTTGGTGAATAGCGGTTTAATTTCCGACTAATATCCTTTCAGATGACTAATATCCTTTGGCCGTGTGGTGTCCGGCAGAGTAGAATAGCACCAACCCCTTACAATCATGGGTGTCGTACAAGGCGACTAATGTTTTCGAGGCAAAAGATCAAGAGTCTCCGTAGTCTGGAAAATGGGCAGCAGCATGTTCCATTGTTATATTTAAACACTCCGATCTCCAACCCGCCTGCCAAGCGTGGAGATTACGGCAATAACCTCCCCTTACGTGGGAGAGGCCCTAAGTCCTGCAGTGGACTGTTACGGGCTGTGATGATGATGATCCTTTCAGAGTGTTGTTTTATGTGTAATAACTACTTAGCATGTGCCTTTTACTTATTTATTTAGGTTATAAACGAGCATTGTTGTTGCTGATGAGTCGATTTCACAGTGTTGAAATAAAAGTCACGTCACATGGATATTTTCAATTCAAGTAGAGATAGTTTGTTCAACTTCAACCAAGTTGTTGTTTGTTCAGTTTGTTCCGATGGAATTCACTGACGCGGCTGTACAACTATTTTGTGTTGTTCCAGTTTAATACCACTCTATTAGGTGACGTGGAGTATTGGTGTTGGATGGTATGGTATAGTTTTTACTTTTATTATCAAATAGGTTTAGTCTCTGGTCAGGTTCCTCTGGTAGCAGGGTCGCGGAGGTCGATGGCAGTCGCTCAACTGTAAATACCTGATCTGTCCAATCCTGGATCACAGTCAAGGCGGACCCTAGGCCCTCGTGCGCGAGAGCATAACTACGACATCAACGCCAAGATGATTATTTTTATAGGTTTAGTCCACTGAGTTAGCGGTCGCGTAGTTTGACCTTCCAACCATCATTCAATACCTTGAGAGCGATAACTTTCTTTCAAGTAGCCCTTTTTTCTCTATTCCCGATTCCTTTCTGATATGTCTCATCGCCTTTATATCCAATAAGTGGACCCAGCGGAACTTCGTTCGCGTACACCTACCTTACCTCTACCTAACTTACCTTATCCTTTTTATGCTTATAAACCTTCCTCTTGAATCACTCTATCAATGGTTGAAAACCGTATTAAAATCCGTTACGTAGTTTAAAAGATCTAAGCGTACAGAAATACGTACAGTCATTCAACTAATTATTGACCATCCCCTACCTTATGATAATCCATATGACTACGGGTCAGCTAATTTGTTGTATGACTGTACATATATACCTAGGGACAGTACAGTACATGTATAGTAAATGCTCTTCCCTCATGGTCTAGATGTTTTCCCCCGTATTTATTTCACTTTACTTCTTATATTTTAAAAATGTGGTCTCGGGGCTCATCACAGACGTCTCCAACTTTAGTATGAAGTTATGAAGTTAATATGAGAGACGCTAACTTTAATTGGCTCCTTCCACCTTGCCTACGAGTGATCCGAGAATGTCTATTACAATATTAGCAATTCCATTTCGTTGATGTTAATGTGTTTCTCTCGAAACTAATATGGAACTAGATAAGATTTTAAGAGTGGTAGGCCATAGTGGGATATTCCGTTCGATATAGTGCCTGTCCGAGTTCGATCAGTGAAGTCCTTACAGAATACCGCAACCAAACAATAATATTTAAACAGGTTGTGTTTCTGCCTTCAAATGCTTCATGGGAAACCGTAGCTGGCTTTGACAGTGGATGGGCCCAGCATTTGCCTATTTGCAGGCAGAGTAACGTGTACTGAGGTTTTTGGTTGACCTATGTACACTTACAGCTGTATGATAAGCGAAACTGCACATGCCAAGAGGATGTAAGGCAGGCCGGTTTTTTTACTAAGTACTATCGCCACGAAAACTCGAAAGAATGGGTTGTCAAACAACTTTTCTCTTGGATTGTAGATACCGAACGTGCCAGGTTGTGCATTACAGTATACTAGATATCCAAAAATTTGTCAATTTCTCGGATTTGGTTTAACTATTGCTACGTTAGAGTCGACGTAGCTACTGCTACGCAATTGCGTAGTTGTTGCCACATGTTGATACTATTCCACTAAGAACAAACATTTTCGCCATTTACCAAGATTCATCAATAACATTTTGGTCCTTCGAGCATCACATCAATGGCAAACCACCCAGACTCCTTGTTTATTTTCCAACACTAAATCAGCATGTACATTTTCCAGAGAGTGTATATATTTCATTGCAATAAATATTCTCCCTTCTGCATAAGAAATCTCATTAACAAAGAAATCACAAACCACGGACGCTTTATTTAAAATCCACAATTTATTGCCTAAAATAATACAATGAAATAGGCGTTGGAACAAAACACCTGGAACGCCCAAAACTAAGACCGCGGAACCGTTCGGAGCCTTTCTCATAAAGAGGTTGTGTGCGCCCGATTTAAAGGTGAGCCCGTTTATTTATCTCCCAAATAGCCCTCGAGTAATGTGCGATCGAAAAACGCTTAGGTGTCAGTCGGAATTACAGGGCCCCGATCGTATTGTTCCCTCTGAATTGATGTAGGCCCGGCTTAAGTATCGGATTTACCCAGCGACCGCCGGGGCGACCTTTGTAATTATCGACACGTTTCAGTAATAGAATGGTTGCATCATCATATTAGCCAGAAGACGCCCACTGCTGGGCATAGGCCTCCCCCAGACATCTCCACAAACAGTAAGCTAATCACAGCTATGCGTACATTCTAACGTACGCATAGTTATGATCGTCACTCAAGCATGGTAAGTTGGACCCCTGGGTGTTTGTGCGCACTGTGAGACCTCCTAGGAACCAATAGTGCAATCGAAAAACGCTTAGGTGTCAGGGCGCCGGTCGTTTTGTTCCCTCTGTATTTTACCCAGCAACCGGGGAAGCGACCTTTGTAATTATCGACACATTTCAATAATAGAATGGCTACCTAGAATGGTTGCTTTCCCGCATTGTTTCGGTACACATCGTTATTCCGTTATTGCCATTTTACAGACATATACGGTGCGGGTCTTACAGCTGGCTTAGTTTTGGATATGGACGAGACAGCGTTATTGAAAATGTAAATTAGATCGCGTTGTAGTGTATAGGTTTGGAGGATAATGTAGCCGGTGTAATTACAGCGAGATTAGATTTTAGTCATGTAGCACAACGGTTCTGTATGGTATGGCGGTCAATTGCCTGCGCTGTTCATATATAAAAAAAAAACATTTGTGCGCTGTCAACCACATATCAGGGAAGGTTTCGAAATGAAAATGAAATTTACACACAGGCGGGGGCTAAATTTTAAGTCACAACACGAACTTTTATATTAAAGCCTCCAGTAAACTGATGAACCGTTTTGCCGTGATCCCCAAGTTGGGCGCTTATCAGGCTGGTCAGTGATCGTCCATACAGTCCAATCCAGGACTTGAGCCTCCTCCTCATTTGTAAAGGGTACTGCGAAAACCTCTTCGGGTGGTAGGCGGGTTGAAGAAAATCATGGTTTTAAAATATGCTTCTCTTTTCTGTGTTCTATGCTACTGACCATTTTCTGGACTACGGAGGTTCAATAAGCTGGTTGCCGGCCACTAAGCATTTAGTCACCCAGACAACATCATTTGTGTTATATTCTATTCAATTTCTCTCGCCATGGTACAATGTTTGCATTGGTAATATTTCCCGGTTTGATGGATATGCGCAAACCCCTTATCTTAGCCTTCGCATTGCCTTGAAAACTAGTGAAATTGTTAAGAGACAGTTAACGCTTGCCATCAGGTAGGCTGTCTGCTATAGGTCGAAAACTTAACTGGTATATCGCCTGCGAAAAGTGAGGTAGGTGGGAGGGTGATTTTTCAGGGATGAACGCGGGGGTGCGGGGCGCGGGGCAGTGAGCATTTTCTTGTGAGCAAAAAGAATGCACACGAGATTATGCCCGAACTTGTTCAAAGATATCATATCCCAAGACGAGAAACCAAATGTTTGCCAATGCAAATTGTAAAACAAAACCTCAATTTTTAATTCGGTGCAAAAAAGTTAAGATTTGTTTCTATTAAGCAGTGCCTGTTGTGTCATATATGTATCTATGTCTGTAACATAAAGTGACTCAACTGACTTTTTTATTGAATAGAGATATTTCACTGCTGGGCCTCCCCCAGAGATCTCCACAAAGGCCGGTCCTGTGCCTTGCGCATCTAGCTGATACCCGCGACCTTTCGTTTAAAATCTTGCTAGAGAGAGGCGTGCCCATTTAATCCTTTTGAAAACCTACACCTTTCGGGTGGGCGGACAGCACAATTGGGATGTGATGATGTGCTTGAGCATGAAAGGGATCTTGTGTCTAGGAATTTTTTTTGACAAATGTTTTTGCGAACATTTACGAGCGTCCATCTTAGGATTTGTCTTCGGCAAATTAACCTTAAACGTTGTTCCGAGCGTTCGTAAGAAAATAACCAACCGCGCTGTGCGGAGTCCACGAGCGCACTGAGAAACGTTACTTGAACTTAAACGTCCCTGCCCCGCGCTCCCGCGCTCAGCCCCGAAACGTCACATGACGTCACCCACTCTGCCCCCCACCACCGCGCAGGCGATATACCAGTTAAGTTGTCGCCCTACAATTTGTCACTGAGTAGCAAACCACAAACTCTGCTGGACACTACAATCACACACTAGTTTTCTATTTACCAGAAAATCTATTTCTAGTAGATATACGGAGATGATAAATGGATCACCCGCATTCAGAAACATTCCTATGAGGTCTCACAGTGCGCGCAAACGCACAAGATTCCAACTGACAATATTTGAGTGGCGATCGTCACCATGCGTTCGTTAAAATGTATGCATAGCTACTATTACTCAAGTAGCAAGTAGTAGTAGTAGTATAATATATGTGAATACAGGTGTTGGTCATCTTAGGCGCAGTTCTAATTGACGACCTTCGTGCGACAATGATCGTACGACGGACGCCGCCTGATCAATAGGAAACCGCCCGTCCTACGACCGTTGTCAATTAGGACAGCGTCTTATACAATTCCCGTAGGTGGAAGGGCGCTATAGTGGTGCTATACTATTCTAATCCACCGGGCACTAAATCTGGGATCTGGCGGGTATCTAGGTCATCTATTTTCGCATGTAACAGCGACAGACCCATTTTCGTCTATCTCGTCTACGTCATATAATTCACTCCATATTCCCTGCACCTAATTCAAAGGCAGTCGACCAGAAAATATACGAAAGAGACGTCCGAGACAACACAATGAGCCTAGTTTTTGCTCGATATAATATTATGTAATAGAGCTCAAACTATCTTCGCTCTCCGGAGTGGTCCCCGCAAATAGCCTGGCAATTTTTTTCTCCTATTGTAGCCATCGGTCAATGTCAAACATAAATGCAAAGGGGCAGAAAATCGCCGGCCGCATTACTCTCAGGGACTCGAATGTGCTTTGCGGAAGTTGGTACCTGATAATTGTCTATTCGGGCCTCGTGCAGAAAGTTGCCTGTAGTACCTACGTAGGTTAGGTACTCTCATCATTGTAAAATCGATAGCCACATTCAATAAACATTTATTTATTAAGCATTGACATTCCTTTTATAAACGGAAGCTTAAAAAATGCCAACCAACTGAAAATAAAATGGCTTTTGTGTGTAAAATATTATCCTTGCCCGAAGCAAGATTTTCTGTCTACAAATTTCGATTTATTTCAAGCAAGTGACTACCTGCGGTGATATTTGAAAGCTCTCAAGCTCTATTTGATTTATCTGATATGTAAAATCTACTTGAGTTGTTGTTCGTAGAATTCCTAGGGGTTTATAAAACTACACATGCCGTAGGTTTCACAAAAGGATCTGAAGAAGGACTATAAGTTGGAGGCTATTTACTAATCCCCAAAGGCTCGATCCCATCAGGATCTAAGTACAAACAAAATCAGTATTGAAACCTGTCGCGGTTAACATTCGCGTATAACACACCGTATAATCTAACATAATACAAAATGTAATGAGTGTTCAGGCGTTTCGGCCCGGTCTGTTTTAGACCCCGAGGGCCGAAACGCCTGATTAATTAAAAATGTTATTTTTCCTCAGTACCGCAATTAAAAATGTTATTTAAAAAATGTTTTGTCGCCGACAGTCCTAAAACAATTTTTAAGGACATTTTTAACTGCGGGACTGCGAACGTTTGAGGAAAAATACTAATTTTAATGCATCGGTCGTTATGGCTCCCGGGTCAAAACCAGGCCGGGCCGAAACGCCTAAACACTAAATGTAAGAGTATATAATAACACATCTATTTATGAGAGACTATAAAATTCGTAATGAATAAAGTGCATTTTTCCTGCCGAGTAGAAGTAAAATCTTGTGAAGAACATAATATACCTAACTTAACTTTAAAGTTAGGTTTTTTATAGGTACCGTGATTATACGAGTAGCATAATATAAATAACCTGACCGACAATGTCGGAAAACTCCCGACAAAGTCTACTTAAGCTCTATTTCCCAAACTACTCAACCGATCCTCCGATTCGGGAGCTATAATACTAGTACTATGCCACAGACTGACAGATACACAAGTCAAATTTGTAACACCACTCCAGCGTCGGGGGTTAAAAAGTCCTCTGTACTTTGGTAGGTACAGTGACTTCACGTGACAGACATGATACACAGCAACGCATTATCGTGCAAATAAAACTTTTTCATCTCAAAGAATATGAATCGGGGCGCGGGAGCTATAAATTCGTCCTTTGCCCACCGAAGCCCAAAGACCAACGACGCCTTGCTAATTCAACCTTTCCATTCTGCCATGAAGCTACAAGTATTTCATCAGAGGAAACATGCGCGCATAAATTTTACGAGTACAAGCGATCAAAAATACGTACTTTACCAACATGTCATTTATAATATATTATTTTCAACGGTTGTAACCGGGACCAATGTCAAAATTCAAAATTGTAATTTTTTTTTCTGTTATACGGCGAGCAAACAGTCAAGCGAGCCACCTGATGGAAAGTGGTCACCGCCGCCTATGGACATCAGGAGCACCAGGGAAGTTATCAATGCGTTGCCCGCCTCTGAAGAGACCTCAAATATACCTCTTGAACGATCCCATGTCATAGTCCAAAGTAAACACTGTGGCAGGGAGCTCATTCCACTTCCGAATCGAACAAGCGAGAAATGTCCTTTTGAACCTTCGCGTGGTGACCAACAGAACCCTCTGTAGACAGTAACTATGAAAAATGCCCAATAGTCTCCTCACAAATTTTGGTGTAAACTCTCTAGTTTACACTATCTCTGTAGTTGTCTGTGTTGGAACAAAGGTAATTGTCTAATTTCCTTTGTTTCACACAAAGAAAAGTAACTTTCTACATCTGTTTGTTTAAAATAATTACCTAAAGGTATATTTCAGTGACGTTTTATTTTAGTTGACATTGGATACAAATAAAAAACAAGGAATAAAATGTAGTGTTTTTACTTTTAAAAACAACAAAAAAATTGTAAAATCTGTATAATTATTTTTTAGTTTCAGTTCACCCTCCAACCGGATTTTTCGCCTTCTTGCCTCTTCCATACGGAGTATTTACTGCCCGGCCGGACTTAACGGCCATTCCCGTATTGTTTTATTACTGCCACCGGACCGTTGACAATGGAATTTGTATTTTGGCCCGTGACGTGGTTAAATCACGTGCCTATTGTCATTTGTAAAATGTGTTTAGCGAAAAAAATTGCGAATTTTTTTGGCTGCTACGCTTTGGGCGCTGTGTTTTATTTATGGGAATGATGAAATGCTGGTTGAAATACCTAATGCTGGGATTATATTTTTGTGGTACTTTAGGATGGATGGGGTCGGTAACATGAGAATAAAGTTTACAACTTATCAAGTGGCAGACTGTCAAGAATGAGTAGTCCGCCTGGGTGATACCACCGCCTTATCTATTTATGCCACCAAGCAAAACTGATTATATTATTATAAGGTAGCCAGTTAAATTACAGGCATGATGCAATTTAAGATGGTCCTCACAGTGACAACGCACTTGCGGTTGCAACCTATATGCATGAATCGTAGATGTTATGGGCGACAGTTACCGCTCACCATCAGGTGGGCTGTCTGCTCGTTTGTCACAGCGTAGCATAAACAAAGTGTTTTCAAACACTAACAGTCTGCCGAATAAGATTAAAAAATATCTTTAAGATCGGGATAAGCAAGCATACCTACAAATTTCATTATTTTGTAAGTCATCGCAGTTCAAAGCATTACGTCTTGAGACAATTTTTCGAACCCAGCCTCTCAAAGAAGAATTCGATCGACCTCTTTCTTGAAATTGGGGTTATTGACCTAACCCAAGGATATTACACAATATATATAACATATTATGTATGTAACGTCACTGACCTAACTGGACAGTTACCTACTTCCGACTAGGTAGAGACCTCCAGGTACTCGCCATTGACATTGATGCCGATTCCGACCGAGATGTATCAAAAGCATTGTGGATAGGTTTATACGAGAATAGGGAGTTGTGTCAGGACTTAGGACAGAGCAAAATGGCCCATAGTCTCTGCCTACCCCACCTGTAGGACAAAGGCGTGAGCTTTTCTGTATGTACTATTAAGGCGAGTGTTTCCCGAGCGCGCTCCACATAAACGCAGTTTGATCATATTTTCAATATTACGCTATCAAAGTCATTTAATTTTATAGACGCGATCCCTGATTTTGGCCGTGTGTTATCTCGCAGAGTAGAATATCACCAACCCCTTACACTCGTGGGTGTCGTACAAGGCGACTAATGTTTTCGAGGCAAAAGTCTCCGTAGGCTGGAAAATGGGCAGCAGTTTTTTCCATTTTTGCTTAGGTACTTATGTAAGTTCTGTAACAATGCAATGTTATAAAATCATCTAGCTGATCGATATAGAAAACGCGCGATTAAAGCTTGCTATGAAAACATATTTTTTTCATTTGAGAACTTGTTTATTTGTAAAACGAATACTATATACTACCTGTCTACGTACAAAGTAAATCTCGATTCCAGAAGAAAAAATCTTCGCCAACAGAAAATGACTTTAGAGAACTAATTGAGAAATTTAGCTATTACTGTTGAAACACGAATCCCAGATTCCGAATGAAGCGGCAAGAAAAAATAATACTGAATGAAATATAAAAAACAAATGCGGACAACGATAAATTATCATCACGTATATTTTTATTTCATGGCCGTGTGGTGTCCGGCAGAGTAGAATATCACCAACCCCTTACACTCGTGGGTGTCGTACAAGGCGACTAATGTTTTCGAGGCAAAAGTCTTCGTAGGCTGGAAAATGGGCAGCAGTTTTTTCCATTTTTATATTAATAACACTGCGATCTCCCATCAGCCTGCCAAGCGTGGACATTATAGCAATAACCTCATCTTTCGTGGGAGAGGCCCTATGACCAGCAGCGGACTGTTAGGAGCTGTGATGATGATGAGACGTGATCCAGAAACTAGTATCTATGCTTGAAGTTTGTCAGATGTTCGTAAAATATATTGATTCAAAGGGATTTAAAATTTGTATAGAAATCTTAAATCCCGTGTAACTTTGAAACGATATATTTAAACGATAATCTCATAGACCACAAGCATAGATATTAGTTTTTGGGTTTCGTTAAATATTTAAAAGGAGGGACCTTTTAAAGCCTCGTATAGTCAACTGAAGAGTGAACGGGCTCCGTTCATTTTGCAGCTGACTTTACCTACTGCTTGACGAGAGAGACTGTAACATATATCGAATCAATGGCTTTGGAGACTACTACTAACCTGCTGCGGTGTCCAAACCGCCCGTCGCACGACCGTTGCCAATTAGGACAGCGCCTGATTCTAATAGAACTTCAGCACCGCAACGAGCTCGACACAGGTGTGCCTCTTAATACCGATAGCATAGCGAGGTTGACCAAGGTCTTCCTCTTGGGACCATAAGACTGGTTAGACTGAGTCGATTGGCACCTCATGTCGGTATTACTACAATTAAATTGAAATAAATCAGTGAATTAATATAATAAACGACCATCGATCTAATTTAATCATACTTTCACAAGGAGCAGTAACTTTAATTGGCTTAGTCTGCATATAATGAGCCGAGGGGATTTTAAAAGACAGTAAGTGGCCGGTGCTGTAATACGCGGCTATTCATCAAAGTCGGCAGGAGGGGGGCAAGGGGGAGGAAGGGAACGGCAAACATAATGTTTTAATTAAACTAATCGCTTCCCTCCACAGAATTGAGTAGCGTAGTTCCTTTCGCGTCAGTTGTTTTTGATTATGGTAATGTTTGCAAAAATTTAGTTTTTATTTTCTGGCCTATTTGATTTAGCTTGCGAATTTGTACTCGTAAAATTCGGGTAAGTCGTCTTTGATGCCATGGCCTGTGGGATCTACATTGAATGTCGTAATTTTTTACTGTATAAACTTACTTTGACTTGTAGTTTTGTCACTAAAATCATGACATGTTTAATGTTGTACTTGAGGTATTGCATTGCGGCATTTCATTGACTCAAAATTGTACGTGAGTCAAACAAAAAATAATAAGATTTAAGAGTTATTTACTCTAAGTAAGTAGGTGTGTGGAGTCTATCCATTCTAGCCTCTAATGTATCCAAGTCTCTACGTGTTGGATATGGTGGGATATTTCAATTAGAGGTTCGAAGGAATTTGGCGTTGGCATCTTACGTATTTAATAACAACGTATTTGGCAACTTAAGTATTTAAGATACCCTAAATAAGTAAGTTGTGTTATTATTACAAACTCGGAAGTACTAGAGGCCTTGGGATTATTAGTACCGAACTTAAGACTGCGAAGAAATTGTAAAGCAAAGACATTTGCTACCCTGCAGTGCAGAATCAACTTACTCTTGAACACCCCGATTAAAACAGCATGGAGAATAAGGGAAATCGGTTGATTTGTTCTGCAGTTCAATTCAAAAATTTGACGAAGTGGTTATTTGAACCACTAAGTGAAAGTGGTGGTAGTGCCTTGTGTAAATAATTTGTAAATATTTTTAGTATTGATAGACATTTTACAAATAATAAATCTCTATTTCTTATCATTCACTGCTACATTGATGTATGTTAATGTATCTGACAAAACTTTAGGTTTTATTATACATAGCTAAAAGTGAATCTGTAATAACTAACAGTATTATTGAAATGATGACATATAGTTATATTGTCAATATTATCGCATTGGTTTAGCTGTAATGATATTGATTGTAGAGCATTATAATATACTGTTTTAGTTGTAGTAGTTATATATTCATTATATTCATTATTATATAGTATTTGTTTATGGTATTTAATTAGTTTAGGTACTGATAAAAGTGTACACACACACTTCCTCTGCCTAGATGATGACTATCGATTCATTGTTTGAAAACTAAACTGATGAGTTCGCCGTTGTACTTAAGTTAACATTTAATGCTTTGTGTACAATAAAGAATAAAATTAAGATAATGCTTGTAATCACAAATAAATAAATATACAAACAAAACGAGTTACTGAGAGTTAAAAAACATCCGTAAGAACGGAGTCCTCCATAAATTAAATTTATATCTGTCCGCTAGATGTCTCTGCGCGTCTTTTACATCGCGGTGGCGATGTGCTACTTAAATTTTATTGATATTCCGCGAGTTGACTTCGTGTGTAATGCCTACCTACGTAATTTTTTTTTTCCAAATGTTCTTGCAGTTCATTTATTAGTGATGTAAACCTATTAGATGAGTGTTGTATTTATGAATGTATTGTTTGTATAATATGTGTGGTCCTGGTCTGCTGATTTATTGCTGGTGCGCGCTATGTGCTGTAGTCATCTTGGCGTTAATATCCCGGTTATGTTCTCGTGCTTGAGGGCCCGGGGTTCGCCGTGATCATGATCCAGGATTTGGCAGGTCAAGTAATTACAGTAGAGCGATTGCCATCTGACCTCCGTGACCCTGTTAAGGGAAACCTGACCAGATTGGATCATGGTTACACACATTCTGTCGCATTCTGAATGTGCAGGTTTCATCACCACGATGTTTTCCTTCACCGCTACAGCATCGGTTAGTATTTAACGAATGTAGTACAAAATGTTATAGTTATATGAAAAATAGCGTGACATTATTTATGTACTATCTCATAGCCTCTATGAGGCTATGGTGCAACACATTAACTTGACGTCACTGTGAAAACTTTTCCTAATCACCAGTCACATAGTAGCTGACTCTATTAGTTCGCCAAATATTTTAATTTAACAGCGGTGGTTGGTTGCTAATTGATAATCAAATCCTAGTTTAGTTACTAGAATACGCTTTCAGAATTAACTAGCACGAATATATTGCCCCGACAGATTGTGCCAAATTGAACTATGTCTGCGTAGGTATCAAGCTCTAAGCTGCACTGCTTGCTATTGACAATATCAGATGATCCATATGCGTCGGATGCGATTTGCGTAAAGCCTATAGTCTATACTGTCTCTGGGCGATATTGAGAGAGGTTTGTTGTTTAGATCTCCTGCATTATAGAATGTCTTGTCTCTATTTCCTCTGTAGGTATCTACGGTTTTATAGCTTCCATACAGAATGTAAAACAAAGTCGGTACCCACCGTCTGTCTGTATGTATCTATGTACGCTTAGATCTTTCAAACTACGCAACGGATTTTAATGCGGTTTTCAACAATAGATAGAGTGGTTCAAGAGAAAGGTTTATAAGCAAGACAACAAGGGTAGATAGGGGTAAAGTAGGTGTACGCAAACGAAGTTGCGTCCACTAGTTGAGCTATGTAATAATATTTAGACCGTAATAATTGCAATACTCAAATCATATTTTTTCACACCTCCTACACGTCAATCTCTAATTATGTATAATGAAATATCTAAGTTTAGTTATCCTCTCGGAGATAATATCGTATTAAAGTTCGAAGGGAGTCAAGTGATTTGAATTTGGAATGTTAAAATTCGTATGAAAATTCTTAGCATAATATGCTAAGTTGCGTGCGACTGTGTTCCCTGATCACTATAATCTGGACGCCTTCAAGGCTAGAGTGAACTTGTACCTGTTCCTAGACAGGCATGCTCTATCTTCGGCCGCATCGTCACTTACCACTAGGCGATATGGCAGTCAAATGTCTGGCTAGCCTAAATACTAAAAGAAAATTAATGTTTTTTGGCCAGCTAGTACCTAATTAAGGGCCGATTTGTCAATTCTTAGATAAAATTTATCTGCTCGATAAAGTAATATACTGCCAAATTAAAACATACTATAGTCCTTCACTTACATATGAACTAATGATAGATTTTATTTTAATCGCACAATAACTTTACTGACAGATATGTTTTATCTGAGGATTGAAAAATTGTCCCTTACAGAAATAAATATACTTGGACAATTTCCACTGTGCTATGTATCCCCAAAGTAAGCAATGATTGTGTTATGGGTGCTAGACTGATAAACTAATTATATACTATTAAACATATACTTATTATGCAATTCATCGTTTTAATTTCTGCTCTGATGGGAATCGACCCCGGGACCTATGCGGCATATTAACCATCAGAACCAATGATTGATAACTGGAACTAAACAAGCAAGCTTCGTTACCATTAGGGTGATCGTCCCAGATTCTGGTTACACAAATAGGTCTGACATCGTACAGGAGCGACGGGAAGCCCGATTATACTTAAATGCGCGACATACTGGCGCCCATACTAGGAAGTTCGTATATCGTCGTGTACATGGTACCCGTATGTACCAAGAAACGGAGCAAGTAGATGACGTCATTACACAATAAAAAAATAATAATCTTGCCGTTTATGTCCCTATTGTGCTCTCGTGCACTCGTGCGCTCCGGGGCCCGCCTTGACTATGATCTAGGCTTTGGCAGATGAGACGATGTCATTACATAAATTTACGAAAAATGATTAGTGACTTAAAGGGGCTGAGAACTTGATGGTAGCCAGTTAAGGATGGACACCGTCATTTCAAGGCTAGACTGAACAGTCTATTTCTAGGAAGGCACATTTTAAAATGAGTGGCGGTCGATCAGAGCATGAAATTCACGAAGCTTCTTGTCTTATAGCTACCATGCTATGCAATGAGACAGATGGTTAAATTAGCCGGTTAATTAAATGGCTAGCTTTTAAAGCAATAAGTTAATTATAAATTTGCCAATTTCACGCTGAAAAAGCTAGTCATTCAATGAAGTCACTAATTTAACCATCCGCCTGCGACATATCCAAACCGATATAATAATGAAACCTTAAAGAAACGAACGTACTTCCTCCTATCTTAAATGCTGGCAACGCATTCGTGGGCCTCCGGGTGAAAATCCTCTATTTTCATTCCTTACAGTCACACTTTTAGTTACCTACTGTATTCCCAGTAGTCTGCAGAGGGTTCTATTACCGGCTGTTCTTATTTTTTTTTTTTTGTCTTTTTTTGCCACTAAGTTGGCAAACAAACCTACGGCCTGTCTGATAGAAATCAGTCACCACAGCCTATGAACGTTTGCAATACCAGAGGCAAATCACCCAGTAAAACATATTCACCTCTTCCTTAAAGAACTCTATTTGTACTCTCCAGGGAAAACCTCTCCAGGTGGTCTACTCTGGGATGACATGGCTCAACTGTAGGTCACGGTGATCAGATATGGGCTTGAGCCCATTATCACATAGTGACTTATTTTTCCTTCGTTATATTTGTTCTCTCTTTGTCTTGTATGTGAGCCATAGATAATACCAAAGACTGTTATATGCTAGTCATGTTATATGTCTACAGTCGTATGTAGGTGTATATTTATACTTTCTATTCGGTGTAAGTTCGCTAGTTTAAGTCCATGTTGTTGACTTGCCTGTACATTAAGCGGTTCTTTAGTCAAAGGTTGCTTGGTAGAGATCGCTTGATGCGATAAAGCCGCCTTTGCCCACAACTAGATAAGGTTTTTCTCTACTTTTATTTTAATTATTATTGAGTGAGCAGTAAAGAGTTTATCTACTTATCTATTTATCTGACTTTAAATTCTTATATTAAGTTACGTTACCCACAAGGCAAACAGCGTGTTGGAAACGACAACTCACATTTACAGTTCGAAGCTAAAATGGAAAGAAAACAGTTCAGCCACTTGAAAGGAAGTCCTGCAAAATCACTAACGAGTGCCAACTCCGCGATTTTGTGACGTGACAATGGAAAGGTGTGAAGGAAAACAAACTCTATTTGGGTGGCAATATATCTAAGTCAATTCTAGGTCAGTCGCCAATTCAGAACAACTAGTTTTTTAAAAGTCATTGATTGAGCAGTGGGATTCGATTCTTAGGTCACAATTCTCATGGACAGTTGTTACCCGACTGCGCGACGCAAAGCATGATAATGTGTTTATCAGCCTATGTATGTATGTTTGTTCCTTTGTGGCACTCTGGAGACCAAACGCGTGGGGTGATTCTGATGGTTCTTACGTTTATTGATTTGTCTTACACATGCGAATGTCACTGAAGACATGACATTAATCGGAATTCAATGTTCTTATTTCTATAAAATATCACACCGTAAGAAGGCAGGCACCCACATACATAGGTATAGGAGGTGGGTGCCACCTGCTTCCAAAATTTTATTAAAGTAAAATTTGCATTACCTATATATAATAGGACCACGCTAAGTCTTACTGTACCTACTTTTCAGTTTTTAATAGCAGTCGGGATTTTTAGTTTTTGTACAACTTGTTAGACTAATTATTTTTTGAGTCATGACTAATGGTTCCACAAATGTTTGACCGCTAAGGCTTTGTGGCACGTTTGTATAAGTCTGTTTATTCGCTTATTCTTTCTAAGTATATTGCCTCCTCGTGATTGCTTTGTTGGAGAGCTTTTGACCGCGACTTACTCCCTGTAAAAATCGGTGCCACATTCGGTTTCCATGGGGACCGCGTTGAATTTCGGGCTAAATATAGAGCTACAACATTCATCATCACAGCCCATAACAATCTACTGCTGGACTTAGGACCTCTCTCATGAAAAGGGTGGTTATTGCAATAATCTCCACGCTTGGTAGGTGGGTTGGACATCGCAGTGTTATAAATGTAACAATGGAAAACGCTGCAGCCCGTTTTCCAGTCTACGGAGACTAGATCTTTTGTCTTGAAAACATTATTCGCGTTGTACGACACCCACGAGTGTAAGGGGTTAGTGGTATTCTACTCTGCCGGACACCACACGGCCAGTTACAACATTGCAAATGATTATTAAAAATCGTTCAGTAGATTTTTCGAGGAGTAGCAAACATCCTTATAAACGTTCGCATTTCTTTATAATATTTATTTTATAAATGCAGTTTGCCTATTTTCCTACATGGCCAACGTAATGGCCCAACCCTCCCCGCATGGCCCTTTGTTATTCTTGCGTCCAGACGGGAACAATATTGGGCAGATAACAATCATAATTGGACTTAATACAAGGCTCGTGTAAATGTAGGCCAATAAATGTTTCGTTTATGTACGAAGGATAGAAATTACAGTATCTTCGCTCATATTGTCATCATCATCATCATATAAGTTGGTGGTAAGGTTACGGAGGTCAGGTGGCAGTGTCAAATCCAGAATTATGGTCAAGGCGGACCCCCGGCCCTTGTGCGCAGGAGAGGAACCGGAAAATATCAGCCGGAAGACACCTGCTACTGGGCTTTGGCCTTCATAAATATCTCCACAAAGGCCGGACCGGTCCTTGTGCCATCCGGTACCTAAGACCTTTACTAGGTCGGTCCACCTTGAGGCCTACCCACACTGAGTCTTCCGGTGGCCACTCGAGAACTATACTGCCATCTCTCACCTGCCAGCTGTTCTGCGATTCGAAGTATGTACCCTGCCCACTGCCACCTAATTGTGCTCATATTGTGTCATAAGTAAAATACACAGGTACAGCAGTAAAGTTTATAAGTTTTTGAAGGTTCCATTCAAGGTTTTAAACTTGTGGCAATGAAACAATCAATCAGTCCATTGCCGTCCACTGCTCAACCTGTGGCTAAACTTAGGTCTCCGCCATTAATCTCAGTAGTACAATTAACATTATAATATCGACCTACCCGAGACCAGTATAGACGCGCATAGCAACGTTAGCTCCTTTTGTAGTGGTTTCTAGGTAGGTCGTTAAGTACCCTTTGTACATATGTCTTCTGAACGCTATCCGCTACCTTTCTACGGTCCGTTTATGAGGATCCAATCAGTAGGTATCTGATGACATGCTCGCTTCCAACTCAGTGCACTAATCCTTTTTCGTTCGCTGACGAATACCTAACCTCATTGCGAACTCTATTCATCAGAGAAACCCCAAGCATCGCCCGCTCCATTGCACGCTGAGCGACTTTGAATTTCTCGTCCAGTCGAATAAAAAGAAATGTCGCCTAAAAATAAATGAGAGAAATAAAATTAAACTAGTAGGTATTACTCGAAAAACACGGGTCATTACAGGGTAATGAAAGATCTTAGAATGGCCCCGAAAAACATCCGCCATTGAAATAAATTTTCATTAGGTAGGTACACTTACCTTTGTTTTCGCGAATGGAACTTACAGCATATTTGCATAATTTTATTTGTCGGTTGATCCGAATGAGAATTAGCATGGTAATAAAAAAGTTAAATAAAAATTTACATAAAGAACAGTCGAACGAAACATAAAATTGCCTTTACAATTTCTTTTATTTTCACAGATACTGGAATGGTACAAATTATAAAGATTGCGGTGACGTCAACTGATTGCTAAGGGAAAGTGCTATTTTTAAAACACTGCCTGACCGCTGGAACCAACCACTGATGTACCAAAGTTTGTGGTAGGTCCGTGGAACCAATTGACTAATGCGTCTCTACCGAACAAAGGCGGTCTGCGGTGGTAGGCAGTTGTATTCGCTTGCAATGCAAGTAGTTCAGTTAGTGGCAAAGGACGCGTGTACCACAGAGAATGCCGTTTTTACCACTTCAGGCTACCACTGTGACCAAAGTGGTGTGATTAGTATAGATATACTTAGATTCCCGAGCGGTATTCTCTGCAACTCGACGAACCTGCGCCTTTATCTGCGAAGATTTATCGTTTGGGTAACAACAATTTTCTAGCTAACCTAGTTACTGAAGGAAAATCAAGAGGTCTTTCGCTTAAGGAATATTTCTGAAAGGGTGATTTTGTCCCTTACACTCTGATATATAATTCTATACGAAGCACGCCACTATATGTAAGCAGGACATGGGTGGGTGTTTTCTTCCTCTGGACATGCTCTGTAGTCGTGTCTCAGGGGGCTGTCCGTTAGATGTAGGTATGGTAAAAATATATTTTCATACCTCCTGCTCGATAATGTCCAATTATCACTGTCAGAGACAGAATGGACGGTCACAGTAGTAGATTATACACCAAGGGAATAAAGCAGTGTCTTCCGTCATGGGCGGCACATTGATTCCTGAGTGTAGCGAAGGACTCTAAATGTTAACTCTCGAGCTTAGCGAGGGAGTTAAAACTTAACCTCCGAGCGAAGCCAGGGGTACAATAAATAATTAGGTATTTTACATATTAAATAAATAAATAAAAATTCACACAGCGCCATCTATACCCAAACTAAGCAAAGCTTGTACTATAGGTGCTAATAAAACATCTGCAATCAGAACAGGCTATGAAAAATTCGGCTCACGGAAAAAAGCTATCGTATTAAAATAAATGATTAAACACAGGTCAGGTAATAATTGCCTTATTGGCTATCAAACCGCGAAAACCTAAATAAAATTGATTAAGTATTCATGAAGTTAAATACTAATTTGTAACGCCAGAAATGCATGATGGGTGGATCGATAGTTATGCTCTTAAGTTTAATATTATGATTATGATTATAATATTGTGGACTCCATAGCCAAGGCGTGTCAACCGACGCGCAGTAGAGGGTTTCCTAGTCTGTGATAGAGTGCGTTGCGACCTTCGAAAGAGTTAGACTGTGAAGTATTATCGCTACGAAAACCAAAAGTTTGGAACCCTAAAAAAAAATTTTTTTTGTGCCAGGTTGGGCAAGGGCAGACCAACGTTTTGTGGGTCTCCAAAACGTCTACTATCACTACAAAGTGGAATTTTTCTTGTACTCTAAGACGTAGGATAACCTACGGCGCCCTCACTGTCTAAGTCTGTTTCCTTATATCTTCGTTAAATAAATTACACATATTAAAAAGTTTTCAATCCTTTGGACGAAATCTACCGTCATATTAGACCATAATAGACCATCTGTGGTTCATATTATACCCACATAATCGTGTGAATAAAGTAGTTTCTTAATTAGTCTCAGGCGTAATTAATCTCGAGCAACAATGTGTGACTTAGCACTTAGCAATTTCAATTGACTTAGGCCCGGATTATAACAAGCGCCGCCAACGCGAGGAGCGTCAATAACGCAAGTAGCGTCGCCGACGCGAGGAGCGTCAATAACGCAAGTAGCGTCGTTGACGCAGGTAGCGTCGGGCTGTCAAACACAAGATGTCAACAGTTTAAACAGGTATAAACCTTCAGATGTCAATAGTCTAAAGGTCTATATGCACTTGTGCTGAGAAACGTAGCGTCGACAGATAGGTTTGATGATGGCGTGCACCGCCCATACGAGTGAATAGCACCACCTGCACCGCATTCAGCCGAACCGGTGCGATAATAATGTGAATCGTGAATCGTGTGTCACATGCTGAACATGGTTTGATTTTGATGATATGATTATTTCAGCTTTCAGACATTGGTGTATGAGATTTTAAAAGTAATACTGTCCACGGTATGTGTACGTTGACTTATGTTCGCAACTGGTTTCGTACAAGGAAGAACGTCTTTATAGCAAATAGTTCGTGCATGAATATAAAAGTCATCTATCATCGAACTGTGACGAACTATTTCTTAGACTAACATATGGGATCGGGTTCCTGGTATATACGGCCGACCTTTAGTTAAACTTGAGAGGCCCGACGTCCTGCAGTGGACTGTTATGGACCGTAATGATGATAAAAACCGTGACTTTTATTAGAATAGTATAGAATAGAATAGAATAGAATAGAATATCGTTTATTTCATACTTCATGCACACGCAGACAACTTAAATCTAGAAGCTATATAAGTACAAGCATTGTATAGAGTAAAGGCGTAATGAAGCCGCATGTGTGTGCTGCAGCACAAAAGGGTTATAGCTCAGCACAGTGTTGCCTGGGATAGCAACACACTGGTATTCTGCCATAACCCGAGAGGTACACGATAAACTGAAAATAAAAAATAGTGATTGGATATGATTTGATAGGTATTTATTGTGGATTTTGTATTGATGATCTGTTCCTGCAAAAAGCGAGTGTAACTGCAAAATACAAAAATAAGTTATGTAAGAAAAATAGATAAAGAGTTGTAATAAGCCAAATAAGAAAAAAAAATTTAAAGCACATTATTTTCTTTACGGGATTAAGTGCGAGCTTATGTATGTAGGTAATATATATTATGTACCATGCATGGACATTTCCAACAAAGATGAACAAATTAAAATAAATGGAAACCGCATGTTCCGCTACCGCAAGAAGTGTTCAAGGATACCCTCCTTCTCTATTCTTAAAAGATGATGTTTATAATGTTTTTTAAAAGTATACTTTTTGCCGAACATTCTTATAGGAGGTGGTATATTGTTCCAACACTTCGTTGCTTGGTAGCGGAAACTGCCCCTGAAAGCTGCAGATCCATGTCTGTGAACCACCAGAGGAATCCGAGCCGATCTAGTACCGTACCTATCCTGGAGAGCTGAAAAATTAAGCTTGTCAAATAGGTATTGAGGCTGCCGAAACTTTACCACATCAAATAAAGCACTAGCAAGATGGAGCTTCTGTCTAGATACCATATTGAGAATAGATTTGCTATTTAGATAAGGAGTAATATGACTACGAGGTGGTATGTCGAAACAGAAACGGCAGCAAGCGTTTTGAACACGCTGCAATAATCTTTGCGTTTTGGACAGTAACCTCGGGCCATAGACAATGTCTCCATAATTCAAGCGAGATAATATTAAAGACTCGCAAAGCTTGATACGCACTTCCTCACACAGCAAGCCACGGACCCTATACAGTACTTTCAAACGAAAGAAACAATTTCTAACTAAGTTAAGAACATGACTGTCAAACCGAAGGAGATTGTCCATGTTGACACCCAGGTTCCTGACGCATTCCACTAATTCTATACTGGCACCGTCGACACTTAAAATTGGATTTTGTGCTACTATTTTATTAACTTGCTTGGTGGTACCTAAAACCATAAATTTTGACTTTGCAGGATTCAACAACAGAGCATTCCTATCTGACCATGCTGCAATACTTTGCAGATCCTCGTTAATTTTATCTATGGCCGATTTGATATTTGATGGTGACTCAGAGATGTACAACTGAACGTCATCTGCGTAGAAGTGATACAAACAGTGTCGAATAACAGCGGTGAGGTCTGCGCTATATAGAACAAAAAGTAGTGGTCCTAAGATAGAACCTTGAGGTACCCCACGTTGCACACTTCGCATATTTGACAGCCTGCTATTACCATCCCGCCGTAGTAATTTGACTGATTAGTATCGATTACTCAGATAACTATCAAACCAAGCCAAAGCGTTACCATCAAGCACGTAGTACGATAATTTAGATAGTAAAAGCGATATGTTTAAACTGTCGAATGCTCGCGAAAAATCAAGCAGTGCCAAAATAGTACCATTGCCAACATCTTGTTGTGCCAATATATTATCAGTTACATCCAGAAGATCTGATACCGTCCCACGACCCTTGCGAAAGCCAGACTGGAGTTTGGGCAGCATACCATTTACCTCAATGTATTTATAAAATTGACCGTGTATTGCTTTCTCTAAAACCTTTGATAGGAAGGGTAATATACTTATAGGTCTTAAATCTTTAAGGCTCATCGGATGGTCCATTTTGGGCAACGGAGTCACTATCGCGACTTTCCAGGGTTCGGGAACAATTCCAGTAGAAATTGAGTGATTTATTATTTGTGTTATCACAGCTAAAGTACGTGGGAAAGTTACTCACACTATAATTTCCCTACTAATACCATCCGCTCCGATTGAGTTACTTATAATTGAGGAGATCAACCGAAACACCTCACTTTCCGTGACAGCGGCAAAACTCATAGTAGCTTCACAAAATTTTTTGTTTCGGAAATAATTTATTTCTGAATCAGGGACACTGCTCAGGCCTGGTAGATTTAAAAAATGATCATTAATAGCATCAGCATCACTGAATTTCTCTGGAAGATCATCCTGCTTGCTGGGATTGACTAGTACCTTATCTTTGACATGCTTCCACAGCTCTCTATCGTCTTTAAACTTAGAATTAATGTAATTGTTAAAATATGCACGCTTTTCATTGTAAATACCATTGATCACCAGTCTCTTCAGCTCTTTATAGCGTGCTTTGTCCGCTTCTGATTTTGTCGTTCTATATTTCTCATGTGCCCTGTTGCGTAGATCTATCATGAGCAAAATCGTGTCGGTAATCCATGGCAGTGAAGAAGTGTCCTTTATTGTGGTGGTTTTAAGTGGGGCATGACAATTAAAGAGGAAGAGAATTAACTCATTAAATTTGTTGACCATGGAATCTACAGTTTCCGCCTGTAATACAGATTCCCAATCAATTTCATTATTTGTGTATTCGTAAGTCGTGATTAAAACTTACCATGTCGATGTTTTTAATTGGTCTGTAAGAAATTACTTTTGGGGGGCACTTCTTCTTTTTAAATGTCAATGTAATATTGATCATAGCATGACCGAGAGAGCCAGTGATATTGGTCACGTTAACCTCTCCTACACACAAATGTGAGTCGGTGCACACGAGATCGATCAACGTCTCGGTCTCACTCGTGAAGTGCGTAGGTTGTGCGACCAACTGTTCAAGATGCATATAGTTAAAAAATTCTTGAGTTTAAGATACTTTCCATTAGTTTAATCGAGCATGTTAATGTTAAAATCGCCCAACAACACCATATGGTCATATTTGGAAAAAATTGTAGCAGACTCAGTTAACGCGTCAAGAAACTGATCAACATCTACCCACTGTGGGCGATAGGCCGTTCTTATAACTAAAGCACGGCCATTCAACTTAGTTGATATCCATAACTGTTCAATGGGCACATCGGGATGTTTAAGAATACGAGCAGATATATCGCGTTTTATATAGAAAGCTACCCCGCCACCTCGGCCGCCGCGCATGTGCACCGGGCGCGGCGCACGCAACCAAGTTTCATTTATCGCAACAATATCTGCGTCAAAGCGTTTCATAGCTATGAGGAAATCATCCTGCTTAGTATTTGCAGAACCCGCGTTATAAAGACCTAATCTAAATAATTTTACTTTAGGAGCCATTAGCATAGTCAAAGCAGAAAGCAATAAAAGCACATGCAAATAAATATTGTAAGCAGCAAAAATATATACATGTTATAAGCAATATATATAATACATGTACCATACAATAAAATATTGTGATGCTAGAATAATACTCAAATAAATATGGCATAAAAAGTGAAGCGTGTAGTGTAAGCGGAACCCAAGCCAAAGCATTGCTGCAGCACAACCATACAGAATCAACAGTGAGAAGCAAATTACAAAGCACAACGTATATACCGTAAGCAACTACAACCGCGACAATAAAAATAAAGCATAAACAATAAGCAAAACAAGATAACGGAACATTCTGTACATACCGAGAGCAGTAATCAAATAACAAGAAATATATCAATATAAAACGACAATTATGAACCGACGACATTAACGCCAAAAACCCTCTCAAGATCAGTTTCGGTGCGGATCCAGTGCCTTGGAGAGTCTTTAGATTTACGAGAATATATATTCCCACCACGCGTCCAAACGTAACCCCAGCCTAGGCAACTACCTGCCTCTCTTGCTTTTTTAAATAGTTCCCTATTGGTGTGGGTCAGCCTCTCATTAATGTAGAACCGTTGTGGTGGTCCAAGTACACCTGTGCCCTCGGTGGTAGCTTCACGGCGAACGCGCGCGGCCTGCAGTAATTTGTCCCGCACCACGCGACGCGCCAATCGCATGACAATAAGGCGCGGCCACGCACTCTTCTCCGAAATGCTGTTATCGGGTACACGCCCCACCCGGTTAACACTAACCACGTCACTCTCGGCAAGGGAAATGCCCAACTTATTTGCAAGAGACATGACGACATGCGTTGGATTCTCCCCCCTCTCCTCAGATACGCCGGATATATCGACATCATTTTGCAACTGCTGTTGATCCCGGTTATTAAGTTCCAATTTTAAGTTGGCGATTTCCGACTTCAGAGATGAATCGGACTCCTTACTGACCATTTGCTCCATTGCATCCATGCGTGACCATAGGAGGTCAATACGTTTGTCACACTCATCAACTCTCAAAGATAGACCTGCCATCATCGCATTCAGCTCCCGCATCTGCAATCTAGTGGATCTCATCTCCTCTCGAAATTGTCGAAATTCAAAAATCAAGGTAGGCAACCCAACGTCGTCAAGCGATGCGCCACGGGATGGCGAACTGCTAGGGGACAGGTCACTTCTATCAGCCAACACTACACAGGCCGGAGATACCTGCACATCGCCGCCCTGGACAGCTGTAGGCACCACGCCAGATTTAGCCTCTTCTGTGGCTGAGGGCTCCTCTTCAGTAGTATCCTGATCGCACGCAGGTTCTGCCGCCGAACGTACCTGGCTTCCAGTGGCGCCGACTGTAGACGATTGGTCAACCGCAACTACTACGCTAGCCTTGGCCACCTCCGCATGTCCACTCTTCCTGGTTCCTACCATGTTAGCCGCGTCACGGCGCACCGGTGTGTTGTTATTGGTCAACTTCGGCATTGCAGACTTGCATGCGACACATAACCATATAAGCTTTTGTTCCATGCTCATGTTAGAATATAGCTTCTGGCCAACATTGGCACTCTTTAAATCATACGATTCAGAGCATTTGCTGCAACGCAACGCCTGCCGAGCAATTACACTCTCTAGACAGCCTGCACATTTTACAGTGATAGGCATATTTAAATCTGTGTACAATTAGGAGAAAAAAAATAATAAAAAAAAAATACACAAGTCCAAGAGTGAGATTCGAACCGGGGGATTCGGTGCCCAAGTCGCTCTCTATACCACCGCGCTACCCAGGCCGAGTCCGAGCGCGCGAAATTGAGTATCACAAGCAGCGTGTACAATGTCCAGTAATAGTCAATGTGAGAACACCCTCCAATTTCTCTCCAATAAACTTGTACACTGTGTCTTCGTAAAATTGATTTCGAATTTAAAGATGAAAACAGTTCTAATTTGCGTAGTTCAATTCACAACACATGTATTCACAGTCACAGAAACTCAGCAATACAAATATTCTTATTCGTATTATGATAATTATATTGTTCTCGATTTAAATGGCAAGAGCGTATAAAAAGACGTCTATTCGCGGTGAAGTACCGAGTACCCTCTCTGATACAAAATTCAAAGTTAGCATCTGCCACTCCCGCGGTCCCGCGGAAGGCCCAACAAACAATGGATTGCCATCGCCGATTCGGATACAAGAGTCAATGGCTTACTTCTGCAGGCAGAAGCCATCAGCAAAGGCTTAGAATATTATCTACTAATCTATAGTTTACCGTTTTACCCTAGATATTTAAATCTGGGAATACAGATAAACATTTTTCTAACATTAATAAAGTAATTAACAATCTTAAATGGTATGTACATGTTAACATTTTTAAATGTAGTATTCATCATAACATCACGGTCCGTCTCTACGTGAACGGACTAACACGAACGGAATTCGGTTTCGAAAACGGAACGAATACTATTCGTTGTGCTTTCATAACCGCAGTAAGATTTCTGTACATGTTCTGGTAAACATTTTTTGTCGACGTTCCTCGATCAAAGTAATAGATCAAAGCCCAGAACTTCAATCCCACCATCGAAACTTTTATTTAACCAATAACAGCTTTGTTTTGCTTATTGTTTTTCTTGCTTAGTCTACATCTACATAGGCATGAAGTGAAACTGCAGATTCTGGCTCTAATACCCACCTGACTGTAAAGTGAAAAGAAAAATTCCTAATCCCAGGAATTCGCACGAAAATTCATTTTACATTTTGTGGACATCCCGCAGGATTTCGAAATGTTTACGGTGCAGTTTCCCACTTAAAGCGTAGCTATTTCATAAGCCGGTGTTATGTTACAAGCTTTGTGTCTGAATCATTTATATCCATAGAGAAACTACTTACTGTAGTAGACAGAAATTACTGTAGTAAGTTTCTCTATGTTTTTATCTATAGTCTGAATATTTTCAATTTGCACGTGTATCCTAATCCCCTCGTGCTTCTATATTCCATTGAGATGCAAGACGAGGCTTAAAGATGATTTATGAGAAAAGCTTAAAGATGATAATAAAGAGCCCTTTTGTTAGAAGAACTCATTCTTGAAAATATCTCGTTTTCTAGTATCGATATTTTTCATTTCTCCAGCTCAAAAGTTGTTCACCACACAATGTAAATTGACAGGAGGTGATCCAATTTATTAGAATGTAAGTAGGTCTGTAGGATACAGTAGGTAGATAGCCTCTCTCTCAGGTTGGTTCTTCATGTCTGAAGATCTATGGTTAGATTATATTCGGGGACGGATAACTGTTACCAGCGACGTCATATGTCAATTTTAAAATTTTCAGTTTTTCAAATATCTGTTTTTTTTTGTACCACCAAGGTGGCAAACAGCTTACGGCCTGCCTGATGGTAAGCAGTCACCGAGTGTCACCCCCACGCCTCATTACAAGAACAAACTAGCTTATTGATGAAAGACAATCCTTTATTTGCAGTAAATACTCAGTGATTTTTCATTTTTCCTCTAAAACTGGAAAACACAGAACACTTCAGAAAGGGTCCAGAACAGAACATCTTTGGTCACGTACTCTTTTATTACCAACTTTTTTATTTGATTTTAGTTCGTGGACAAAATTACAAACAAACACTTTACCAAGTATAACTTCTAGCGCGTTGTTTAATTCCAGTAATTTCACTTCGAAGTTTTGATATAGGTATTTCAGAAGCGAATGTCTCGCTTAAATAGCTTGTTAGGAGATTTTGCCAAGAGATTGTTTGTATATAATTATGTTCTCTGTATATCTACAAGGTCCCAAGATTGGCTGCACGGATTGAAATAAAATAAATTAAAAATAAAAGGGTAGGTATCCTAGGTGTCGACGCAGACATAAAATGTATGATGAATGTGATATTTTGATAAGTGGTAAGATGAACTGGATATTGACTTGAATAGAAACGCAATGTTAGCGGTTAGATATATGGTTTAATTGTCGTAGCTATCGACATACGTCGTACATAGGTATATAGAAAACTTAGATGGAAGTGAGCTGTCAACGTGACAGCGTCAGCGTTTTAATCCATACACTTTGTGCGTAACCGCGTACACTAGGCTTTATACAAAAAAATTCTAAGCCACTTCAGTGATAAATTAAAAAAATTTAGTAGAACATGTGTTAAATAAAAAGTGTTTTTATTTTTTATACAATGGAGTTCCATAAAAAATGCACTACATAAAGTGTTAACTACCTTTTTGTTAGATTAAAAACATTACTTTACTATATTTTAGCAGCGCATTACTATATTTCATTCGGTGATCCGTGGTGGGTACTGCTCTTTGTAAGCGGATGTCGCACACACTGATCCCACAAGAGGCCTCTACCTGTACCATTGGTTCAATTGTTTCTTACTATGAAGTACACCGCACCGCTCGTGCGCTGGCAGTAACTGCACGCGCGCAGTTCGCTGATCGTGTTTTTATTAAATTTGTCTACAACGATTGTTCCATATGAAAACGGACAATTATATTTATAATAAAAATAAGCAACAAGTGTAAAAAAATATACGAAAACTAAGTTATGTCGGCCACAGCCCGTGCTTATCGTCGGAAAGAGGGGGCCATGGGCCAAAAGTGGGTACCCCAATGTCCAGCGCTAAGTGAGTGAAGAGGCGAGAGCGTCTCAAAACTGTCAAAGTACGCTTATTAAATAACGCCTACTACCTCTGCCACCGACCCGCGAGCATAGACGTTTCACGTTAAAATGAAAACCAGCGGCTGTGTTTTGACACAGCCCCACTCAATTTTTTTGCATGAATTTTACAGCAATACCTTTTACATGAAAAACTTAAAAAAATTGGGAAAAGAGATTTCAAAAAGTTGTTTGCTAATTGATTTTTATAAATAACGAGGAAAATGTATCGATAATTTCATAGAGACTTTAGTTGCGATGCACTATGCAATGTACGGTGAAGGAACAGATTGTGAATAAACCTGTGCAAATCTCAGAAGAAATTCGAGGACTTGCGTGTTATTTTGGGAATCCGTACTAATTGTATAAAACTTCCCTAGGAATTGGAATTTTAAAACTCTAAGCATACGGGCTTTGTACCTGAGACCTTTTTTGAAAATCGCACCATTTTACTTTTTTATTTCTACAAAAAGAATTAAAAATGAAAAGGCGCGATTGCAAGAACTGTGACTCAAGACCAGGTAGTATGGTCGTAGGACCTTAGACTGCTCAAATTGTGCAAATGGAAAAAAAATGTGTTATTATTTTCAGTTCCAAATTATATTTTCACACTGACGAAAATGTCATGAAGCGATACTGTTTTAGTGTGCTTTATTTATTGTGCTTCAACCCCTCGTTTCACTCAGGAGTTTACGCTGCGCTTGTGAGAGTCGCTTGTTGTATAATCTACTATAATCACAGTGCAACAAATTTTTTTTCGAACATGTTTCGCCGCTACATATGACAAATAGTAGTTTTCCCACACCTATTTCTAGTTTTAGGACTGTTTATAAAGTTTGCAAACTCATCAATCTGAATAGGTCAGGCTTTGTTAAAGTGTTCTCGTTAATTTTCCTGAGGAAAATTTTGTCATTCAGTTCCAAATCCTTCTAAAAATATGGTAGCACAATAAAGTTTCCTGGAGAAAAGTCTTACATATTTCGTACACACTTATTGGGGAAGTACTGTCTTTTTCCGAATTTATGTGAAAATTAACATACAATACCGCATTGGCGTAGTCTCATAGTTAGGGCTTCGGGCCCCAGTGAATCGTTTACGCGCTCCTGTGTGCTGACCGCTTCAAAGCGGTCTGCGTTTGTAATTTTGTCTCATGCCATGGCTCACACGTGACCCCGGGCCACGTCAAACATGGAACTTTCGTGTGATTATAATGAAAATTCCCGGTTTAAACAAGCCTTTGACTATGCCTTCAGTTAGCTTGTGTTGAAATACTGTGGGTGGTGGGGTAACAAGTGTTTTTGTACTTCATTTATGAGCTTGAGGCCTATTTACACCACACATTATTTACAGATTTTGAAAATTATATCTCGCTTTTCCCTTTTTAACCCGGCTGCGTTAGAAGGAGGGTTATTTCAGCGGGATTTAAACGAAAACGGCATAAAAAAGCATAAACTCGAAATTGTACCTATTTGTTTGACGTTAATCTCAATCTCAAACTTAGGGTGCTTAATAAACCAAAAAAGTGCTTCACACCGGGGCATCGACTTTTGCTGGACAAGGCACAGGTTCGTCCCCATATGGAGTACCTGCTTCCACACATGGGCTGGTTCACCCCAATATCCTCTTTCCACTTGATTTCATCCAACGCCAGACTATTCATATTGTCGATGATCAACTTCTAACAGATGGTTTAGATCCCATAAGCCTCCGAAGAGACGTTGGCTATCTGTGTATTCTCCACCGTCTGTACAACGGGGAATGTTCCGAAGAACTGTTTAACTTGGTGCCACCTTCACTTTTCATCCACCCACACCATCTAGATGCTTGGCATCTAACTAACGTACCAGCATCACGAGTCTTTTTACCGTGCACGTGCAAGAAGTGGAATGAGCTCCCCCCGAAATTATACCTTTGCACATAACAATAAGGGGTTCTTCAAAAGCCATGAATTCCAATTCAATTTGCTTTATCGTTAAAAATAGTACAGGAATTTATAGGTAAAATGTCCAATGTGCTCTGTTAGTAGAAACATCACAAGAGCACAGTGGATAGATTCGTCTATAGATACCTCAAAGGCCGGCACCGCATCCGTTACCATTAGGTTGCAGATTTCCTGAACGATGGTGGCCGCCGTCCATCCGTCCGCCTCCATAGGCAATAAAACAAACCCCATCATCATTTGCTGGAATGGAATGTAAATAAACCTTAAACTGATGTTATTGTTAGCAAGTCGTACGTTCGTTGTTGTTCGTTGTTGTTCGTTGTTGTTAATGATGATACTTACCTTATTAATGTGATATACGCACACGGGCACAGACACACACGCACTCACACACGCGCGTACACTTTGACTTGTCATCATCATATAGCATTTTTATAAACACGTTAACCTTATTGTAAATTTAATAAGTATAATGTATAATTAAATAATTTAATTTCAAATTTTTTATTTGTATACATATATTCTGAATCACGTAATAGAAATGTAAGACATCGTTAAGGAAGAGCGGACTATCCCGACACAGACAATATAATACTTGTCTACTGGGAGTGTTCAACCAACACACTACAAATGTTGATTTAATTATTTTTATTAAATTATTATTACCTACATAAGACAATATTTTTTTTTATTATTTTTAACATTGTTTAATTTTGTCATGTCGTGGTGTCTTCTGTCAATAAATATTCTTATTATTACCATTTTAATTTATGTAGACCATCCACATATATGCCTATACGTCGGACGACCGAGCGTATATTAGAACAATTATTCAGTTACTGCTTAAAACCATCCAGAATGAACCATCAAATCAGTAACACGTGCGCGTGCATACATTTTGTTTGATAATCACTTTTCTACTCAAAGAAAGGTACGAGAATTACCATACTAAGATACAAAAGTTCTCGAAGCTATTCTAAACATGTTAAGTAGGCGGTATTAAAATACCGTCTAAACCATTTACTGGAAGCACCTCCAGGAAACATGGCCTCATTTTTTAAAGATAAGCCGTTATGTTAGCCCTGCTCGGTTTCTTTATGGAATCCTTTTAAAACTAGCGTCTATTTTTCGTGCTCTTGCATAGATTTTCCGAGCGGGCCATTTTTCTAGCTCTCTTAAATTAAGGTTCCATAATGAAGTATAATGTAATGAAGAGATTAATTTTAGATAATATACTATCTACCTGTCCTGACTTTGCATGGTTAGTAACTTTAACAGATTAAATACCTGAACCTTCCTTATAAATCATTCTGTCAATTTGTGGAAACCGCATGAAAGTACGTGCAGTAGTTTTTGAGTTTAACTCGAACAGACAGACAGGCGTTGTGTGGAACTGTGTTTTATAGATTTAAATTTATTTATTATTCGTTTACAGTTTACTTGATAATAACATATATCTATAAAAGAGATCGTCAAATAATGTAGAGATAGTGATTTCTAATATGAATTTTATATTTTAACCTTTTCTCCTGAACTAAACGGAGGAGCCTCGCGTCAAGCAGTAAAGGGATTTTAGGAAAAGGGGGTTTTTGGAAAAAGCTTTTATCTTAAAAAATCCAATCCTTTCCATATGAACGAGCTTGGTACATTGTTTGTCACAACAAAACAGAACATACTACCGCCGCCGTGTACCCAAATAGATCCCATATTTTCCCTCTCACCCAATTTATCTCTGGGTACAATAGACAGAAAATTCCCAATATTGTTCTAACCCGTATCGACGAAACGGCGACGCGGCTCGCCCTGTTCGGTGGATCAGCAAATCGAAGTCTCAACCTGCGAAACTTTAGGGACTAGATGATGAGATTCTAGGGAGATAGTTTGAAGTTTAGCAGTTCCCATCACTACAGGAGATCGCTGATCTAACTAGATTAGGTTGGATATACAGTAGTCAACTCGAGTCGATGGTCTTCCCCGTGCACATTTAATAATTTATATAGATAATTAGCTAATTGCCTTTCTTGACAGTTGGATAAAAATTAAAAACCTTCCAGAAATAAAAGGGCTGCAGTCCTTAAACAATGTGTTCTGATATATCGCGCTTAGCAGATTTAGAAACAACAAACAATTATTTAGTAACTCGAGCAAATTTTTTATTTAGTTCTGACGTGATTATATAATTTTAGGGACTGGGTCTTATAAGAAAACTCACTTTATACAAAGAGCAATGAAATAGGGTTTGCATTGGTCAATCCGTTCGGGAGATTCGATGCCACAGCCAGATACACACCTCCACGGATATACACATCAAACTGTCTTTGTCAAGGGTAAAAATAATTACGATGTGTTTACGTGTCCATGACACACACATTAAACATTTGGTGTCCATGAGTAAATGGTCTGTGTTGTTGCTTATACCGAAATCCCGCAATACATCATGTCCTCCACTTAATCAATAGGATAACGAAGTGTTCGCCAATTTATTCGACCCAATAAACGTTATTAGTATACTACCTATGAGTATATTTCAAAGAAAACCGATGATAGGAACCCAGTTGATTTCACATGAACACAAGAGAAACAACAGAGGATGGGTGTAATAACTAACTTTTAGTCTAGACCCTTAGTACTTAAACTTCGTAGTCTAGACCTGTACCTGAATGGTTTAGTGTTCAACATGCCGGCCGGTCTGCCACGCAAGAGGTCCCGGGTTCGATTCCCAAAGCAGAAATTTAATTAATGATTAATTTTTATAGCTGTTACGGGTATGTATGTATGTATGTACGGGTCTGGGTGTTCTATGTATATTAAATGTATTTTAAAAAGTATTAAAGTATTATATCAGTTATCTATCACCCACATAGTACAAACTTTGCTTAGTTTGGGGCTAGATGGCGTTGTGTGAATTTGTCCACAAAAAAATTGTCTATATACACTATTAGGTACCTATGCAAACATTTAATGTCACCATCCAAAATACCATGTTCATCATCACCACAGCCTATAACAGTCAACTGCAGGGCTTAGGGCCTCTCCCACGAAAAGGGAGGTTATTAGTATAATCTCCAAGCTTGGCCGTCGGGTTTGAGATCGCAGTTTTATAAATATAACAATGGAAAAAGCTGCTGTCGATTTTCTAGCATATGGAGACTTTCTTGGCTTCTTTCGCCACTAAAATATTTGTTGCCTTGTACGACACCCATGAGTGTAAGGGGTTGGTGCTATTCTTCTCTGCCTGACACCACACGGCCAATATACCACGTTGCTATGCTTAAATTACACTAGTGTCAAATTCTTGTATCCCGTTTGCCACTTGTAATCCGTGATCGGAACCGAACAATATTCAAACACTTTGTGGTCGACAAATCTATGTTGATTGAGGAATTTTGGGGTCGGTGATATAGTAAATACATGTACAGACCGCGGCCTTATTCTGGCTTAGTTACATTTTCAGGCCAGGTAATAATTATTTTGTACGATGGAAAAAATTTTAGGTGTGAAACGCACGTTTTCAGTTTTATCTTTCAGTCAATTGTGAAGATAAATCTAATGTATGCTACAGCGATTTTTTTATATGCTATATGTTTTTTTAATGCTATAGGCAAGCATATGTCCGGCACCTCACGAAACTAAACTTCTAAATTTCTTCTCTTCTTCTTTCTTTCTCCTTTTCTTCTTGATTCAACTTTTCATTTTGCCTACACACACTTTCGAGACAACGCGTCCTTTAGCCCTTCAAGAAACAAGTTACAAGTTATCGTAATCCTTCTGATGTAGCGGATGTCCTTCCGCGGATAAGCGGCTTGCTTGCTTGTTTGACTCCCTGAAACTTGAAAAATAAATTTTACTTTTTCAATATTTTAAAGAAGTAAATTGATTTTTTACACGTTGTCCGACAATACCGAAAGCGTTGGCTCCAAACATATACAAGTATTCCACCTTCCAGACAGAATACCGCCCGCGGTCGCACGCGTGGGTACACATAAACAATAGACAGACGCCGCGACATATAGTGCCACCAACTTATCTGACCTGGTGGCCAAAACTGGAACAAAGTTTTACCATTTTGAAACATTATGTTGTTGTCAATAACAGCGACGAAGTTACCGGGTAAGATAAGTTTGGGGAACCATACTCGGCGATAGCCCCAGCAATGGAAGCGCACCTTCGTCAAACTAGGGGCCGATAGCGCCCGAAAGGAATTTATGTCAAGGAATTTATGTCGACCCCAGCGTCCGCTTGTCCCGTCAAAATGGTCACTTTGAATTGAACACCTGTCTCCTGAAACCCAGGGGATAGACTCGTGATAATTAAGGCTCTTCACAAGGGGTCTGTGTACAAATTAGTAGATGTTCTAGCTCAGTTTTAACAGGGGTATTCTATTACGTACTAGGTTCACAGCGTTTTGTCTACTAGGGTAATGTTATATACGATTCTATAAGCCTAAAACTAGGTACCTAGAAGTTATTTATTTACCCACTATCTAGAGTTTTGAATGAGATAGATACATTTCTTTATATACGGTATCTTTAAAAACAGCGGTATAGGTAGGTAGGTAATATTTCGTGAGTATAGTATTTTGCGATGAACAAAAAAAAGAATTTACAGGGCTTCGAAGCAAACAAGGACCTACTTACCTAAATGGATTAAATATCAATTTTTCCGTCCTCATTTCTACAAAACGTGCCGCAGAAAAAAGGAAATTGCCCACAGTTTCCAACAACAAAAGAAAATCCAGACTGTTGCCGAAAAAGAGGATTCACTCGAGCCAAATATTAAATGAAAGCTATAAATTAAACACAGATGCAAGAAATCTGGTGCGAGTTAGGCGTACAAGGAATAGTTTTCAATTGCTCTTGTCATTTGGCATCAGTTCAAACTGTAACTAATAAGACTTTAGTTTCACTTGTGAGACTTTAAAGACGATGAAATTTATTGTTTTTCATAGTACTTTATTTTTTTTATTGCCGAGGGAGGCACACGGGTGGACGGTCCACCTGATGGAAAGCGGCCACCGTCGTCCAGGACATCTGCAACCTAAGGCGAGGCGGATGCAGTGCCGACATGCCTTTTGAAGAATCTGCAAAGGAAAGACTTCGGGACCACATTTTGCACGTGCGCGATAAAAAGGCTAGAGATGCCCTTGTTAATTGTTACTTTTTCTTTTTCAAGGTCTACTTTACTTGTTTCACCTCAATACACATCAACAACCAATAATTGTTTACTTACTGTTGAACTTGAGCCTCCTTGACATCGGTGAAATACACAACAGACGATACTGCTACTCATTTCTGGTCTACATACCAGCCCGCTAGGCACGGGAAGGAGAGGTCGGCCCTAGAATCGATGGCTTGACTTCGTTAAGAATGACATGAGTGCCAACAAACTCACCACCAAGGATGCCGAGCACCGAGCGAAGTGGAGTAAGAGAAGTCGAAAGGCGGGCCCCATCGCCTACTTATATGTAGACGGCAGCGCTAGCGAAGTTGATGACATTTACTGAATTTCGTCTATATTTCTCATTTTGTCTACTGAACATATTATTATGTTGGCAGCTTTGTATTTTGATGTGCGGGCGCCACTTTCTAATAGAAATATGGCTTATTTAGAATAGTTATTTTTTTACATGTAGGACAAACGTGCAGACAGCTCACCTGATAGTTAGCGGTAACAGTCATGGTATTACCATAGTACTTTGTTTGCGTGAAAATAAAACACTTGATGAATAGAGAAAAGTAAGTGGTTAATGTAATGTAAGATTTTAGAAAACTGACTATCAATTCTATTCTTAAATTCGGAATACAATGAAGCAAGTTTATTCTGCTCTGAATTAACTTACCACGAAGTATTGTTTAGGCTGATAATCTTTGGCAGTGATATACCTATATTGGGAAGCATTAGCAATTGCAAACGGCATGGCGTTAACGACAATAAATACAATTAACAGGTAAATTAAAAAAAAATGTGCTTTGACAATTCAAGCAGTGCCATCTAGCCCCAACGCAAGTAAATCTTGTGTTATGTGTAACAAAAATTATTATTTTTATTTTTATTTCTGCCCGGCCGGGAACCGAACCCGGAACCTCTGCGTAGCAGATCGGCATGTTAACCAACTGAACCACTCAGGTCGCCAAACAACGGCATTGACTTATATATCTATGGTAGAACAAGCTGCAATAAACTTAATAATCACTTACATTACAACAAATTATATATTCGTTACTGTAACAGCAAGGCTACGAAACAACAACACATTTTTTGTCATTAGCCACCGCACAGCAGGCATACATCACATTATTCAAAACAAACGTGACGTTTAGACTAAGCAAAGTTGCCGTCAAATGTTCAAGTTCGGAACTCCGGGGCTCGCGGCAAGCTGTCCCAACTTTGTGGGATCATGAAAGAAAAACTTGTTAAAGATATAAGACGCTCGCAGGACCAAGTTTTTGGCGTGACCGTGATGTAGAAGTGACAGGTTGAGCGGTGATTGAATGAATATTTTCCGCTTTTGCGCGTCTGTTAAGGAAATTCGAGTTAGGTTCAATTGTAGGGTTAACTTTAGAAGTTGACCTGTTAGGGTTGGTCACAGAATAATAAATAATGAGAGCGCCTACAGACACACGATTTCTGCACGATTCGTCCCAAATGGTTATGTAATTTTGGTTGCTATGGTAATGACAGAAAGCCTTTTTTATTATTTGTAAACAAACGCGTATCGCGTAGTCGTCGTGCCGCAACCGCATAGTCACCGCATCTTGCGCGCGCCAATATTTTAAGAACATATTGTTAACGGAATTTTACACTTTTACTATGAATTACCACACATAATATACATATAATTATTCTAGTATTACTCATAAAATTAATAAACTTGGTATGAAAATCCCTTTGGTATTACCTAAACCTTTCAAAGGGATAGACGGTATATACATATATCTAGATGCTTCACATCATCTGCCCACCACAGTTCACTGCTGGACTGAGGCCTCCCCCAAGGCTCGCCACGGCGCTCCATCTAGACAGGACGTTTCAAACAAACACGAATTTTACGCAGACGAAGTTGCAGGTAAATGCTAGTAGGTATTAAAATTAAAATAAGAATTTGTGCCACACAAAGTAAACTAAGATTACCAGATACGATTCTCCTCAACTGTTTTCCGTTAAGCCAGTCACGTGCCTCTCAGAGTAGGAGTAAGATATTTACTTGAGGATTAGATTTCAATACAATTTCCTAGTATCTCCGTTTGCTCTCTTATTAGTTTTCTTTAATTAAATTGGTACGACGTGCTTAGAGTATGCAGTGTCCGCATTAGACGATTGAGCGTTGTTTTCTTAACAACTCTAAGGAGAAATGTTTGTTACGATTCCTAAGAGAGATAGAAGTTTGGAGTAACCACTAGCTTAGTTTTCGGGTACTTACACTTTGCTTTTGAACGTAGGTAGATAATACATCAACAATGCAAAGTGTTTTAACGATAGTGGCGAATGAGTTAAGTTAAATTCTTCCACTAACAACGTAATTGCGCATTGCGTATGTTAATCGGTTTGTCGTAGCAGTGAATGAATGAATGAATGAATAACACTTAACAAATATTGCACATTTAAAAGAATACAATGGGTATAATGCGGCCTTACCGCTTAAAGCGATTTCTTCCAGGCAACCTTTTCGGGTAGATAACTAAAATGAAATGAAACGGGGTAAAAATGTTACCTCTATCGTATTGCTCTTTGGAGAAAACAAAACAGCTAGTTGCAAAAAACGTAGTCAAGAACTGACATTTGAATAAATTCTCGACTCCGCCTGAAGTAAACAGTTCCTCCAATTAACATATATCGACCGCACCCGTCCGATAAAGCCATCAATTATTGAACACGTTTCAGTGAGTGCAGTGCGCTATTTGTCCCGTTTCAAGCTTTGCCACAGCGAAATAGGAGATCAAAGCCCTAAAAACCACTACTTTGCCTTCCTATGCATTCTTTATCATCGTCCAAACCCGATGCTGTTTAACATTCCCATCGAGAGTTAACGCGCATTAAATTATCAATAGGCCATCGGTGAACCCTGCATTTATTTAGGACTAGCTTTTGCCCGCAAATTTGTCCGCGTTGAAATCGTTTTTAGGGCAGTTCATCTATTTCCCGAACGACCATTTTACATAACTTCTCTAATTTATGAAAGCTATTTTTAATTTTAATTTTTTAAATTTATTAAATTTATTTAATTCAAAGTACATTTACTACGAAGCGGTCAAGCTTTATCTCTGGTTCTACCCAACCGAATTAGATGGCCTACAATTTGGCCTAGATTTTAAGTTGGACCCCAAACCACCAAACTGAATTATTTTTTGTATATATATTCATGTCAAATTGGCGCACTATAGTTTTCTTTAGGCAAATGGGGTATTTACGAATAATAATAAGAATAATAATTTTGTGCACGTGGCGTTTTGGTTGGCTTGTCATTAAATCGTGGCACCCTACATAAGTAGTGTATGTCCGTTTAATAGCAAAAAAATGCGGTACATAGTTTAAAAAACCGTAACATTCAAAATTATTTTCAAACTATACACTATCTAATAAGTAAATCCTTCACCACTAGAGTGTCTACGCGAAGATTCGAAAGAACGTTCGATTCGGATGTGGAATGAGCTCCCAGCCAGTGTTTTCTTTGGACTCTGACATGGGATCGTTCAAGTGGTATATTAGAGATCTCCTTAGAGGCGTGCAACGCATTGGAAGCGTCCTTGGTGTTGCTGATGTCCATAGGCGGCGGTGACCACTTTTCATCACTTGGCCCGCTTGCCTGTTTCTATGCCGTATAACATAAAAACTCAACATTAAAAAATAGGCGCACTCTAAAATTATAGGAATTTTTGTGCGCCGAAAACGCGAAAAAATGCAGGACGAGGATTTTGTTGGAGTCTGCAGTTGGGGTCGGAGTTCAATCCCGAAGAGACCCGCTAATCCCCACAGCCGGTAATGAAAAAACTTCCGACCCTGCCGCTGTCAGTTCGCCGGCACAGCAGGCTTCGCACACGGAAGGAATTACCCGCAAATGCCACCTAGTTTTTAACTTTCGCCCCGAATTATCAATGAAGCAGATTTTGTGCAAAGTTTTGGATACCGGTCATAATATTTTTGTTTGGAACCGCCGCTTTTTGTAACGAACATTCCTGGACGCATCCTTTTACAACGGCATATTATGTTGCTTTGGAAGTTAGAGATGCTCAGTAAAAACATAACTGTCTTACTAATAAAAACATCGTTGATCTGAGGTTAATGCGTGTATAGGAGATTCAGAGCGTGTGTACTGCTACAAACTTATCTAGCTCAATGACGGCGTCGCAGTTGTTGAACTTAGTAATGCCGTCAATTAGTGAATTTGCTCAGAATCTCACTGCGCGATTGAATCAGGAATGAGGAGATCCGCAAGCGAAATAAGGACAACGATATTGAAGCCTGAAGGATTGCCAAGGTTAAGTGGCAGTGGGAAGAGCAAATAGCTCACTGAACAGATACCCGATGGGGCAAATTGAAGGATGGGACCTCCCTTTAGGTGGACTGAAGATCGCAGGTACCAGCTGCATGCGGAAGGCACAAGACCGGCCTATGTGGAGATATCTGGGCCTTTGCTTAGCAGTGGGCGTCTTCCGGCTGATATGATGATGATGATGAGTTCCAGTTTTGGTCACCTGGTCAGACAAGTTCGTGGTGACACACGTCACGGACTGTATAGATTAATTAGTCGACTACTAGTCGACTAATTAATCTAGTAGAAGGCTTATGTCAAAAATAGTTATACACGCGTGCAACGCATGATCAATGAACCATTTTACAAGCTTTTATTTACTTTTACATGACCCGATGTTTGTTCGTAATAAAATTTAGCAAGTTAAATTTGACCCATTTTCTGGTTTCCGATTGAGCAGAAATTTTGCTTAGGTACGTATGTAAGTTCTGTGACAATGCAATGTTATAAAATCATCTAGCTGATCTGATGGAACTAGAAGTTCCAATATCCACCTTCCGTTTGAGAAACTCTCAGTTTGTACTCGTTTGATTAGTTTTGACAAGTTGCTATGAAAACATATTTTTTTCATTTGAGAACTTGTTTATTTGTAAAACGAATACTATATACTACCTGTCTACGTACAAAGTAAATCACGATTCCAGAAGAACCAATCTTCGCCAACAGAAATTTAGCTATTACTGTTGAAACACGAATCCCAGATTCCGAATGAAGCGGCAAGAAAAAATAATACTGAATGAAATATAAAAAACAAATGCGGACAACGATAAATTATCATCACGTATATTTTTATTTCGCGTTTGTTGTGATGTATACATATCATCATCACAGCCCGTAACAGTCCACTGCAGGACTTAGGGCCTCTCCCACGAAAGGCAGGTTATTGCCATAACCTTTGCCATTCACCAACAATTACCATATATTTTTTTTAAATAATTGTGATATGTGTACTTCATTAAATCTTTTTTAAAAAGATAATATAGAAACGATAATGTATTTTTCTTTTATTTAATATAAACTCTCTTTCGGCACGTCAAATCCAAATATCGGCATTCAACGCTTTCCTGAGAACCTGTAACTTATCCGATGTAAAGTAAAACTAGTCCAGGTGTACACAATGGATCGAGCTGGCGAGGTGTACCAAACAGCCTTTATGTCTTCGTCCGTTATCCGTTCACGTTCCATTGCGCGGCGCGCTCCGCAAGCCCGGCCCATGGTTATCTTTATCGCTGCAGCAGACATAGCCCATTTAACTCGGTCTCACTGTTTTAATATAAATCTCACGGTAATTGTCACTACTGCGGCTGCATGTTAACTCGGACAATTTAATCGGCGAGGTTTGTACGGATGCAAGCGAAGCGGCTCAAAGTTTTCGATGACTTGTTAGATCTCTTGGAATAGGAAGTTGGGATTAGCGAAACGATTAGCCATGTTATTTTGAATATAAAATTATTATCTTCAATAATGTTCACCGTTGAGTACCTACTTACCTACCTACATAAGAGCGTCAGTGGCCAAGTGATTGAGATATCCGATTCGTAAGCGAGAGGTACCGGGTTACAATACAATCTGACCATGTACTAATGTCCCTTTTCTGAGTTATGTACATTAGTTGACAAACAACAAAACAAAAAGAGAAACGTTAAACAGCGGCTGCACTCCCTCCCACTCAAAGTGCACCTCACTAACATCCGAGGCCTGCACTCAAATCTCGATGCAGTCCACTACCACCTTGAGACTGAAAAACCGCAGCTGCTGTTCCTCACTGAGACGCAGATCAGATGTCCGGCTGACGCGGCGTACCTCAGCTACCCAGGGTATACTCTCGAGCACAGGTTTGTACCTCGTGCCGGAGTCTGTGTGTACGCTCGCGAAGACATCTGCATTCGGCGTCTAAGGAGCTATGAGGGGTCTAGTTTCTCTATTTTATGGTTGCTGGTGGATACAGGTCAAGTGAAAATCCTTTATGCCTGCGTTTATCGATCGCACAGCGGGGATCAGGAGACAACTCGATTTTGTGACCATCTCATAGAAGTGACGGATGAAGCGAGGGAGCGTTACCCCGCGGCGCAGTTAGTCATTCTGGGGGATTTTAATGCCCACCACCAAGAGTGGCTATTCCCATACCAGGTGACTAATCATGCTGGGAGAGAGGCGCGTAAACTAGCTCTGTCGCTAGATCTTACCCAGCTGGTAAACTGTGCCACGAGGGTACCTGATGTTGACTCCCATACCGCCAATTGCTTAGACCTTCTGCTGACAACAGATCCGGACAGGCACTCAGTATCGGTTTCTGCACCGCTGGGTACATCCGATCACTGTCTGGTGAAATCTGTATCCGTTTATTCCCCACCCGAGCAAACCCCATGCAACCGCCGACGGGTGTGGCGATACAAGTCAGCAGATTGGGATGAGATGCGTCACTTCTTTTCGTCCTATCCTTGGCGGGAGGCATGCTTCTCCTCGGGCGATCCGTCGAATTGTGCTGAAGCCGTTACCGCGGTTATGCGTCAGGGTATGGAGTACTTTATTCCGTATTCTGACGTAGCGATGAACGGCAGGTCTCGTCCATGGTTTAGTGCTGAGTGCAGTCGCGCTGAAGTGTTGAAGCGGGCAGCATACTCTGCCTGGGCTGAGGCTCGAGCGCATATGTCTTCGGATACTCGCAAACTGAAGAGAGCCTTTAACCTCGCCGTCAAGTCTTGCAAAAGGACACTACGCAGGGCTCGATTCGACCACATAAGCCCGATTGGCGCCAAACTGGCCTCTTACCCTCCTGGGAGTAAGGCGTTTTGGTCTTTGGCAAAAGCGGTCGAATCTAATTTCAGCCAATCTTCGTTGCCACCGTTGCTGAAGCCAGACGGAACATTGGCCCATGCTGCTGAAGAGAAAGCGAATTTGCTTGCTTCTCTTTTCGCGGCGAATTCGCGTTTGGATACTGCAGGGAAAACACCACCTACCTCACCCCGTGCTGACTGCGTTATGGCAGAGGTACGAATACATCAGAGAGAAATTTTAAAAATCCTGCGGTGTCTGGACGTGAACAAGGCTAGTGGACCTGATGGTATACCGGCAATAGTCCTGCGTAGTTGTGCCCCTGAGTTGTCTCCTGTACTTACGCGCCTGTATCGCCTCTCACTTGACACTGGTATTCTACCCAAGTCGTGGAAGCTTGCCAATGTGCAGCCCGTGCCCAAAAAAGGCAGCCGCGCCGACCCTGCCAACTACCGCCCTATTTCGGTCACTTCCATACTCTGTAAGATTATGGAACGTGCACTGAATAACAAACTCCTTGCGCATCTTGAAGGTAACGACCTCCTCAGCGATTACCAGTACGGATTCCGCCGTGGTCGGTCTACTGGGGACCTTCTGGTGTATGCCACACAATTATGGAGTGAGGCCATTGAGAGACATGGCGAGGCCCTTGCTGTGTCTCTTGATATCTCCAAGGCCTTTGACAGAGTTTGGCATGCGGGCCTTTTAAGCAGGCTTCCTTCATTTGGTATTCCTGCTGGCTTTTGCACCTGGATATCGGATTTTCTGAGTGGACGTTCTATCCGTGTAGTTATCGATGGCTACTCGTCTAATCTTCAGGCTATCGACGCGGGGGTTCCTCAGGGATCAGTACTGTCCGCGATTTTATTCTTGCTGCATATTAACAATCTGCTTGTACCAGGTACCTTTGGGTACGCAGACGACAGCACAGTAACGGATAGATATCTGTCAGAGGCAAAAGCCAGCAGGGACGACATTCAGTCTTGTCGAGAGGCTATGGTTGATCGTTTGGACAAAGCTCTCAAGGCAGTCTCTGATTGGGGTGAAGCTAATCTGGTGGCGTTCAACGCAACCAAAACACAGGCGTGTTTGTTTTCTGCCAAAAGGAGTCCATTCCATTTAACTCCAACTTTTCGGGATGTTCCTGTGGAAATTACCGACAACCTACAGCTTCTTGGCGTTGAGCTATCTGCAAATCTCAACTTCGGTCCGTACATCGAATCCAAGGCTAAGACTGCAGCAAAAAAGCTTGGTGTCCTCTCGAGGGTTAGGCGGTACTTTACATCAAAGCAGTTGCTTCAGTTATATCAAGCACAAGTCCGATCCTGCATGGAGTACTGCTGCCACCTCTGGGATGGATCAGCCAAATATCAACTAGCGGCTTTGGATTCGGTTGAAAAACGTGCTAAGAAGATAATTTGTGACCCGCAGTTGGTTGAGGCTAGGCTGCAGAGCCTCGAACATCGGCGTAGGGTTGCGCGTCTGTCGGTCTTCTACAGGTTACATTTCGGAGAGTGTGCGAAGCAGCTGCACGACCTCATTCCGCCGGCCCCTTTCCGCCATCGGGAGACGCGATCCGGGCGAGCGCTTCATCCTTATGTCGTGGATGTTCCAGCTATCCGCACGAGCCGCTTTGGCTCGACCTTTATAATGCGTACGGCTAAGGAGTGGAACGCGTTGCCTGCGAGTGTGTTTCCTGATAAATATAATCTGGATGCCTTCAAGGCTGGAGTGAATAGGCTGTTCCAAGACGGGCATGCTCCATCTTCGACCGCATCGTCACTTACCAACAGGTGAGATGGCGGTCAAATGCTTGCCTTGTAAAAAAAAAAAAAAAAAAAAAGTTGAATACTAACCGATGCTCTTACGGTGAGGGAAAACATCGTGATGGAACCTGCACAATCTGGCTACTAAATGTGTAACCATGATCCAATCTGGTCAGGTTCCCCTGGTAGCAAGGTCACGGAAGGCAGATGGCTGTGACGGATGTGATTACCTGATCTGCCAAATCTTGGATCATGGTCACGCGGCTTTCGTGTGCGAGAGCACAACAGGGACAATAACGCCAAGATGATTTTAGGTACTTACCTACTGTTTCTTCCTTAAATTGTTCCTTTGTGTTATTATGTTTCTTGAAGCTGTACAAAATGTGTACCCATTAAATTTAATTTACAAACAAAATGTAGCCGTTGGCGGCTGTTGCTTGAATCCCTACAATTTGTCTAAAAATAAGACAAGTAAGTTATTTTTTTAATTTCACCCAGCTTATTTCTATTTTAGGCACTAAATTCTCTATTATCTTGACGCCCATTCAAGAGAATCAATCAAAATACTTGTATAATTAAACCCTTTCAGGTAGTCTGTTAGGGTAAATAATAAAGGGAATGCGTGTCGGAGGTGATACGACGACCCTTGAGCCTTTGTTGGAACAAATTACGGGATTAAGCCCCCCTTTATGTAATCTGTGGAGACATGAGTGGGGTCGATAAAGGTGAATGGGTTGGGTGCCCAAAATTTTTAGCAAATGTTTTCTCGCTGAAAAAGTGGACTCAATTTAGTATGGTTGGCGGGTAGTCGCCAGTCTAAAATAATTACAGTTAACGTTTGTTCGTTAGTACAGATAAACTTCTTTCATCGACGCTCGCAACTGTTTCTCGTAACCAGTAACGAAACAATTTTTTTTGGCCTTTGACTAATTTGCTGAGTCGTTGATTATTTCTGAAGGTTAAATTTGTGAATTGAAAAATTAATACCTAGTTCGTACAAACACGTGTTTCAAAATTAGTCATGTAAAGTAGGGCAATATTAAAAATATGTATCGTCTCTATTGTTTTAAAGACATTTAATAAACTTACCTTTCTTTCCAGTAAAATAAGGGTACATTAAAAATATGTCGTTATCGCGCACAGCTATCTCTCACTGCTATTGGCGTATCGCTGAATCAGTCTTTATTTCATTGAGTTTCAATGCACGCGGGAGTGAAACGAATACAGACACAAATACTTTTTAACCGCATTCGCCAAGGAATAAACGTATTTTTTCGTACCTAGATTGAAGCTCCAGCTGAAGATAGATGGAAGCTCTACAGCTTCCATTAGTTTCAGTCAAATACCGACCTAAAACGGTATTTTACTAAAATTTGTTTGACCAAAATTTCGGATTCGGTCGTTGTTTTATTGAGAGTGCGCTATATGGTTTGAGGGAGTAAAAAATCCGATACCGCCGATTACGGGTAAAACGGAACCTTTTGGTATTTCAATTTCCAACAACAACAAACAACTTCAGATACAAACCCGACAGAACTGATATAAAAATATAAGTTCGCTACACATTGAAACCGTGCGCCGCGTAGAAAATAAACTGTACCGCGATTTGACAAAGTTTTAACGATTTATAGTCAAGCAAGTGATGCATGGCAGCCACTACCGCACTCGATGCGAACGACAATAATAGTTCCTCGATGCAATTTAAGTTATAACAGTTCGGCTTGTTTGTTTGGCCAAATAAATAACCAAACTTGAGCTTTAAACAGGATGTTGTGAGATTTCATCGCATTACTCAGTATCTATCGACTGTTAAAAAATATTTTACTGATGTTATTCGAAAGAAGACCTACAATAAGTATCAAGGAATAAAAGAAAAGGCGGACGAGAGAAACGGCGGCTACTTCGGTTACAGCGGTTACGAAACGTAAACGATGATCATTTGAATGTTTCATTTCGATTACTAATAATCACCTCCATGACCCTGCTACCAGAACAACATGATTAGATTGGATAATAGTTACACATTCAGATTCAGTCGCCTGACCGTGCAGGTCTCGTCACAATGTTTTCCCTCACAATAAGAGCATTGTTTAGCATTCAACTAATGATTAATATAGTATTCAAATACAACTCAGAAAAGAGTCATTGGTACATGACACAGTGGAATTCGAACCCGGTACCTCTAACGACCGACGCTCCAACGCTCACCGACGCTCCAAAAAATTACTAATATAATTACTATCATGTATAAATAGACCCGTTTTCAGCTCCATATAGCCATTAAGGTTACATCAAACAACGATCTACGGGTAGGTAGCAACCGAGAACCACTGCTACAATGTTGCCGTGACAAGTATTTTAGGTTATTAGGTATCAAGACAACATAGTAACTCTATCGGTTACCACTCAAGTCCAGCAGTTGCCTACAACGGGCTGTCGATATAGTCTATGATGATTCTATATTAAAGGAAGGTACCTCTTTAGATAACTCTCCGACCAAATCTGTTATACGACAGCTATTTTTCTACTGTCTGCGCCAACGTCGTAGCTTTAGTAAATCAAATTGGAGTCCATATGGGCGTATTAGGCCCTCGTATCCATCAATCAGGCAAGCTGCCTCAGTACACGCATACACTTTTATCAGATCCATCTCCTTATGGACAGTTTTAATGATTGAGCACCTCACTTGGGGAGATTGGCTAGCCTTGCATTGCATTGCTTTATAGGATGGTGAAAATGGAAGTTAGACACAACGTAGTAAAAATAATAATATGTATTTTTATTACATTGCTTAAATCTCCGCCAATATTTAAAGTACAGTTTAGAGCGTCGTCAGTAGCATACAGTGGCAAACTGCGAAACTGCAAACTTCGACTAACGACTATTTCTGAGATATGCAACATTAGTTGAACACTAACCGATGCTCTTACGGTAAGAAAAGTTATCGTCACGAAACCTGCACATTCAGGTGACTGAATGTGTAACCGGGATAAAATGATTATTTATATCTTTATACACAGTACAACACAAAGTCGTTTCCCGCCGTCTGTATACTCGTATATGTATACTTAGATCTTTTAAACTACGCAACAGACTTTAATGCGGTCTTCAACAATATATAGAATGATTCAAGAGGAAGGTTTATAGGCAAGAGCGAGAGTACAACCGGCATATTGCGCCAAAATATTTTTTATTTTATTTATATAATTTGTACACTTAAAAGCGTGTCTTTGAATACGGCAAAAAACTTTACTATGGGGTAAATGGATGAACCAAGCTTTTTAACAACTAAACGCAATTAGCAAAGGAACCTTTCCAAGGAACACATTTATTTCTGGATTTGGTCCAAGATGGGGAAATAGTAATAATGTAAACCTAAGCTCCGAAACTGCAGTAAGATCTTCCGAATTCTATTCGGAAAGTTCCGTTAGTCTGAAAATGTTTTGCATTCACTGCATTTAACGAGCAAACTTTGATAGTGCGCTGCAAATAGCGGCTTTGAAAAATTCAACTGGTCTTCGCGTATGTGCAGACTTTAATGCTACCTGCGTTTTTTGCCCCAAGCTTGTTTGATAACTTGGGTAACTAAAACTAGAATAAAATACGGATAATCTGTAGACATCGTGGAGTAGAAAAATGTTTGAAAAGTGAAGGTCGGGGTAGAGTCAGCAGCGAGTAATAGTCCCTGTCAACAATTTAGTACAAAGTCACAAATGCCTATTCTGGCTCCTGTTTCAAATAATTACTTGACCTTGGTGTAACCCAATTATTTTTCACCTCTCCAGCACAAAAAGGGTTCGTCCAGAATCTCATTTGGTCTAGTAATTAAATCTTGTATCATTAGGCACAACATTTTGCATAGGTATTATTTACTGAAACTTAGTTTATCAATTATACTACAATATTATACTCTTATTATATTATATTATACTACTGAATTATTAAAGACGTCATATTTAAAATAAATACTGGTGAACATTGTGTGTCTAACACGAGAGCAAATATTTTAATAAATCGTGCTTTCAAATTACTCTCTGTGCTCAGTCAGTAGTCAGTGATTCAATTCTAGACTACTTCGCTAGATCGTGAATTAAAGTCAACACTCGAAACAAAAAACAACTTTGCTCTCTTGTATTACAAATAACTATTTTCATTACATACTTGGATAGTATAATGATGTCCCATCAAGACAAAAGACCTATTATTGTTACAGCTTGTTTGATGTAATTATAGTAATTGCCAAATAAAATCTACGTAAAATCTACGGCTACGTCTACTAAATATTAGTTGCCACATCTACGTCTACTAATACTAAATAATATTCAATATTAGTTGTTGGTTACGTCGTGGCAAAATTGTATAAAAACTTGTTACAATATTAAAGTTACTACCCGCAGTTCGTTACAAACATTCCGGCCTCGAGCGTCTAATTCTTCGATCGAAAATCAATCAATGAAATCTATTCCCCGTATATCCAACTCACAAGTTTGACATTGTTATAAAATCATAATTAAATGATTATATTAAATTTGTACGTCGAATGGCAGGTCACAGATGAGCACATATATATCTAATGTAACATCTTTAATACCTGTGTTATCACAAATAAATAATTTGAATTTGAACAAATCATAGGGGCAATCATAGGGGCACATATCAGCAAAGTACACAAACTGACTATACACAAGGGGTTCAATATTTCCAGAGCAATTTTACTAAAGCAAAACAACAACGTCCGCGGTTTTCGTCGATGAAATGAAAATATCGAGTTCAATTTCGTCTCTATAACCGAGACAGTGGAAGCAAAACGAGGGAACAATACGCCACCAGCCCATATTAAAACAGCCTATGCAATAGAATGTGATCCGTGCCCGAAAGCGGTATTATTTTTCAGCTATTCGAGGGTAGTTCGTTCAAAGTGAGCGAGCCAGAGATAGGAATGCCGTCAAACTATTTTGTCTCGCGGTTTCAACTTCAACTTTACATGAAAGTGGAGGTCATGGAGGTATGCGAGCGAAGTTCGTTGGACGCTCACCTAGTGTGTGTTGCAAAATATTTTGGCGCGTCCGAAATATTTGAGTTTGGGCCACCGCGAGACAAATAGCTGGAAAGTCACCTAAAAATTGTTCGCTAGCCGGGATAGTTGTAACTACGTGTTTGAACTGCTAAATTTAGTCGTCAAGATAATACCAGAGAAATTCAGGTCATTGGGTTTGTAGTTGAAAGTCTTACAATGTTTGAAGATCCACTGAAGCCGTAATAGCCCAGTGTTTAGTGTGCTTACCTGCATAAATGGGTCAAATGAAGTATTTAGTTACGTAGGTAATCAAGTACTTCGGCATTAAAATTCAATTTGAGTTTTTATTGTTGAATAAATTGTGATGAAATCGGTTTTCGTAAAAATACCTATCAGAATGCACTACTTCAGAATTTTGGTTTAAAGCATAGTGTTCTCCCATCAAGTAACAGGCGTGTTCTGAAACAGGGACATTATAGGGAAATTGCACCATGATAACGTCACAGAATCGGCGTAGTTCATTTCTAGCGGGTGTGTACAATTGTACATTTCGTGTGCTCTGGCCGATCAAAATTTTTTTTTTTAATATTATACAAGACAGACATTTGACCGTCATCTAACCTGTTGGTAAGTGACGATGCGGCCGAAGATGAAGCATGCGATCTGGATGAGCTTATAAAACGATTCCTTTATTTCTCCGTTGTGTTAACGTTTAAAAGAGTTAATCCTATTTTAATAAACATTTTTTGAATTTTATTTTGAGAGATGCTTCATCAGATCCAAAAGGTAGACAGAAAATTGATGATTGTAATATGAGGATAAGGTACTTTTGTGCATCCTATACCTTTGATGATGATCATGATGACTACGACAAGCCACTCGCTACCTTTACATGTAAAGAGTTGAAGGTTGCAAAAATAATTTAAATCGGAAACACATTTTGTTTAATCGTTTCTGTGACAATTAACCCTAAGGGAAAAAGCTAAAACAGTACCTACTTCAACTAATTACACGAATTTCAATACTTAAGCGCAATGTCAATCTGGACGGCAAAGTGGCCCCGATTCCCATATTGCACGAGTAACTACCACAATTCCCCGTTCCATTCTTAGATTCTATGCAGAAAACATATCCAGCGAAACTTCTGCAGCGGGATTGTAGGGAAGTTTGGCGCAAACAAGTCGCCCAGCGCACTGTGATGCAACTCGCCTACGAATTCCCAGTCACTTACAATTTTATTTTTATCCGAATTGTTTGGCGAGCACGCCGGAGTCACGAAAACTGTTCCGTGTTGGCTTTAAGTAGGTACCTAACTGAAGTTTTGTACACGTACAGCTCTAAATGGGTGAGCTTGTGTGGGCTCCCCGGAATTATTATCGCTACAGTTTTTGGTGCAAGTTGTCAAATGTTGCTAGCCTGCGATCTCGTTTGTCTATGTTTATTTTATACGGCCGTAATGCCAAACGACCAGACACGCCACATATGGAACGGTAACTGTCCAAACTGTACATATGTTTGGAATTCGTGTAAAAAAAGCAAAACTTCAGATATGCACCTGAAGTTCTGTGCTATGGATATTTATTTTATTGTTTAAACCTCTATATTGTACAAGAAAATCAAGGTACGATTCTCAAAATTTTACGCGAAAAGAACCGGTGAAGAGGATCATCTGTTCCAGAACAGCATTAGCGAGTTAGTTTGAGTAATTTGTATTATAGCATCTGTCTGCCCTTATAGGATGCGGGCGTGAGTGTCTATGTTTGTATTTATAATTTGAATTCTATTTTACCATTTTAATCTTGAATCTTATTCGATTTAATTCTGAGGAGTGGGTAGCAGAAGCAATAAGGTCTGTCTATTAAGAGTACAGAACTGTATAATGAGAATGTATAAGAAAGAATGATGAAATACATCAATATCTTAACGTCCCCACAATAGTTGAGGAAATAGCTGTATAATATAATAAAAAAATACAATTTTACCTAAAGAAAAAGTCACGCAGCTATTGCAACATAAGGACAATCATTTGGAATTTCACATTGCAAATTACAAAATGTTGCTAGTTGTCTAGAGGTCAATTTACTCTTAGTTCACATATTTAATTCTGAAATCTGCGTCCAACAACTCCAAGAGTCACAAGTGGCTATACCCTTTCGCTAACTCCATTACCCATGTTCGTTAGGGTAAATTGATGACTAATTAGCAAGTTGAATGTTAAGTGAACAGTTGACATAGGGCCCTTCGCAAAAAGGGGTCCACCTTTGAGAACTCGCAACTTAATTAGCGACGCTGCTTTAGTTTTATTAGTCCGCGTTCTTGTGAAAAGTCCACGCGGAGTTTCGACATCATAGTTTCGTAAAGAAAGTCTGGAAGAAGTCCTGAGATTGTGCCTCGTTTGACCGTTTTGGACTAATTGTGGTCTTTTGAAAATGAGACTAATTTATTATGAATAAACAAAAAGTAAGACTAAAAAACAAAAAAACTTGAAAACTGAAAAACTTATTAAAAGTAAAACGGCTAGTAAGCTGTTACATAAAACTAAAATTACAATATTATGTATACATCAATAACTGTTAATATAAAGATTAAACGTTTGTAAATGTAAGTCTGGATGTTGATATTTACATCCGAAACTTTTTCTCTACACTAATCCCGTGTGCTATCATTGTTTTTTTGCAGCAACCTGATGGATAGTGGTCACAGCCGCCTATGGACATCAGCAACACTAGGGGCGCTACTAATGCGTTCCCCGCCTGAAGAGACCTCTAATGTACCTCTTGAACGATCCCATGTCATGTCCCATGCTACTTACTTTAATATGATCCCGCGGGATGTTGAATGTTTACAGAGATCCGAACTGCGCGCGAGTGCTATAAATTACTAACTATTTATTTTGTATAAATCTGATATCATTAACTTTCTGGTCAAGCATAGACAGCAAAATTTGCTAAGTACTTTTTTAGGTAAATAAAATGAAATATAATAATCATCTTGGCGTTAATGTCCCGGTTGTGGTCTCTCACACGAGGGCCCGGGGTTGCCTTGACAATGATCCAGGATTTGGCAAATCAGGTATTTACAGTGGAGTGATTGCCATCTGACCTCCGTAACCCTGCTACCAGGAGAACCTGACCAGATTGGGTCATAGTTACACATTCAATCGCCTGAATGTGCAGGTTTCATCACGATGTTTTCCCTCACTGTAAGAGCATCGGTTAGAATTAAACTAATGTACATAACTCTGAAAATATTCATTGGTACATAGCCGTAGCAGGATTCGAACCCGGTACCTCTCGCTTAAGAGTCAAATATCTTAACCGCTCGGCCACAGACGCTTTAGTATTTTTTTAGGTAAACATGGCACATTTTCAGAGTACAAACAAAAGAATATTGCCCAGTCGAATATTTCAGGCAAACATTAAACTATCTGCACTTTTTGCAGTCCACAAATTTTCCTGAAAGTTCGCAACCGATATTTTCCTTTCCGTTTTCGCCCCGGCACATAGCGCGGGCGTTATTTTTTGCCTCTGCAAACGCAAGCGGTTTTCCCTTAGTGGTAATTATGTAATAAAGTGGGCATCGGGCCTTATTATGCCGGACCTTCCCTTATCTGGCCGTGTCAGTTAGAGGTTATTAATAACACACATCACCCGTGCCATGTGGGGTCACATGGACCCCAGTTTGGTTGCTAGAAGTTAATGAATGATGCTCATGAAAGGTTAATTATACATGCTGCGATTTAAGGGCCATTTTAGCGGAATGTTAAGGAGTTTTTGTCTGAAACATTAGCTAATTACGTTCCTAATTATTGTTATGTAAATGTAACTAGTTAGCATTCATAGCATTATGCTGAGGCTGGTCCGATTTAGTCCGGTGATGCATCGCCCTGCTTCCTTCATCATCATTATCACAGCCCGTAACAGTCCACTGCAGGACTTAGGGCCTCTTCCACGAAAGGGGAGGTTATTTCCATAATCTCCACGCTTGGCCGGCGGGTTAGAGATAGCAGTGTTTAAATATAACAATAGAAAATTCTGCTGCCCATTTTTCAGACTACGGAGACTCTTGATCTTTTGCCTCGAAAACATTAGTCGCCTAATACGACACCCACGAGTGTAAGGGGCTGGTGCTATTCTACTCTGCCGGACACCACACGGCCTGCTACCTTATTATGTACTTATTCTGTTACTTTTAAGTTTTATGAATGTGTTATTGGACCAAATAAAGATACGTCTATATCTATGTCTAAAAGTGTAACGATCAAATTATTTACTCAAACTAACGTAGGTAAATTGCGATATGAAGGCTAGGAATCTAAATTTTAACTATTTTATTCAAAATATTTACTTCAAGTAAGTCACACTACAGACACGCGAAATCTACGTTACATGTCCAGAAAGCCATATTTCATCGAGCTGAAAAGGAAAGGCTTGAATCACGAGTGAAGGGAACCTTAATGACTTTTATCCTTTGTAAGCCCCTGAGAACAGTTTATTGTTCCACTGCTCCTTAGGGAAATATCGACCATTGGTCCAAGGCGCTTAACAAAGACTCCCCCTTCTGAAGTAAGTGACTGTTTTGCTATTTCTTACGTCATGGTGGGAATTATAATTAAATTGAGCACTCCACGTTTATTGAGTTGTTTAGTACTATTGATTTCTTAATAAGCTGTTGTTAAACTTGACGGAAAGTGATTCTAAAGTTAAAATGTGTGATATACATTTGATTGTTATGATACAGTATGTACAAACATAAAAACTACTGTTTACAAAACTAAACTAGTCGGCCCGACGCGACTTTGTTCACGTACACCTACTTTACCACTACTTACCCTTATTTTCTTGCTTATAAACCTTCGTCATAAATCACTCTATCTATTGTTGAAAAGAATCTTTTGCGTAGTTGAAAAGATCTAAGCGTACATAGGGACAGACGGTGGGAAGCGACTTTGTCTTATACTATGTATATATTTGTCGAAATAAATGCAACTACTGTAGAAGCAATCGTAACGCCCAGTCTCATGCATTTTGTAAAAATTTTTCATAAAAAAGAAGATCAGTCTAAACAATTTTTTATTTTATTATTTCACACACTGCATCCTACTGTTGAAATATACGGCAATCTTATGCGTTGAGGTATTTTATTGTCAAAGTTAACCTTTTATTGCCAATAATAATTGAAATCGTAAGTGCCCGTAAAATTTACATTCGTGACCCTTTTTACAAGCTTTTTAGGATATTGCCATTCATAGGAACAAAGTAAGAAAGGTCCTTCTGAAGGCGAGTAATATAATCTTTTCAAAGTAACTTTTATATTCATTGTTAACTGGGAGCGTTTTGGAAATAAAACTGCCAGTTGTTCTTCGGAGTTTCTCATTAAAGTCGTAAATTTTTATGTCTGTTTGAACTTCATTTCGGCTCGGTAGAGTCATAAATTATGTGCAAGGCTAGCATACTAACCGCGATAAGGTTTTGTTACCTACTAAATGGGCGCCTATGTCGTATATGATATGAACAGTCGACGACGTGTGCAGAATGATTTGCAGAAGTGGTGACGAATAGGGACGAATACATGATTTCACCAAGGGTGGGATCAAGCGTAAGTTTCGTTTTAATCCGGCTTCCAACATCACTTCCTGCATGGACTAATTCTCAAAAAAAAGAAAGTCATCATAGCGTTAATGTCCCGGTTGTGCTCTCGAGAACGAGAGCCCAGGGTCCGCCTTTGACCATGATCCAAGATTTGGCGATCAGGTAATTACAGTGGAGCGATTACCATCTGACCTCCGTGACCCTGCTACCAGGGGAAACTGACCAGATTGGATCTTGGTTACAAATTTCAGTGGCCTGAATTTGCAGGTTTCATCACGATGTTTTTCCTCACCGTATGAGCATCGGTTAAAATACAACTAATGTACATAACTTAGAAAATAATCATTGGTACATGGCCGCAGCGGGATTCGAACCCAGTACCTCTCGTTTACGAGTTGGATACTCAACCGCCCGGTTACCGACGCTCTTATGTGGTCTACTGCTTGATTAGTAGATAAAGCTTCATAAGTCCGTAAATTGCTGAAATTTGTGTAATATAGTTTTGAAATAAATAAATATTCACTATGGCTGATCTTATGGCTATCAATCCAATAATAACTAAGTCCGCTTGCCATACACTGTGGTTAGGACCTGTGTGTAGTCGCCGCTGTAGATCCTGTCTACACAGGAGTTTGCAGCGATGGAAAAGAGTGAGGGGGCAAAGCCATCCAAAATCCATGTGACACATTAGCTGCAAAAAAATTTGGGAATCTCATGTGTGTTCTATGTCATATACAAAAGTAACTGAAACCTCTTTTCATTGCGCACAATCAAAGTACAAACCACATAATAATAACCTATATTTAAGGAACCGCTGAAGTGAACCTCCAACACGAGCTAAGTAAATAGAAATAGCAACTTACTAAATAGCCTGCATGATTTATCCTCGTGCGATAGCTTGTTAACGCTTGACATTTACAGGTCGTAGTTCCTTCCCTACGAACTCTCACGGAAAGACCCAGAAAAATAAGCTGACACCGGAAACAGTGCGTATTAATTTCTTTCTACCTTGTTGCTTTTTCCTTTACGCCCGAGTGCCCAGTTGCTTGGAAAAGATGGAGGGCGCTTGTTGTAATGGTGTTTTGTGTACTTGCCATTTTTTTTAGTTTTGCCCTCCTTTTTGTTACCTGCGTGGTATAAAACTTTGAGTAAGCGTAATTTGTTCGGCCGTCTACAATGTGTTCCTAGTGAATTATTCTATACTTTGGATGCCTAGCGTACATCGTAATCCACAGATAGTTTCGGCGATGGTTTTATATTGGAGTGAAACGATGCTTCATCTATACACAGTATAAAACAAAGTCGCTTTCCGCCGTCTGTCTCTATGTATCTATGTACGCTTAGATCTTCTAAACTACGCAACAGATTTTAATGCGGTTTTTAACAATAGTGATTTAAGAAGAAGGTTTATAAGCAAGAAAGAAATGGTAGGTAGAAGTAAAGTAAATGTACGTGAACGGAGTCTTGCTGGCTCCACTAGTACACAATAAAACAAAAATTTATACTTCACTTTATTTTACTTTAACCTACAGATCAATAGAGGAACGTAATTTTCCTACCACATTGATCAATGAGAACACAGCTGATCAATGTGATGACGTTCTGTCCTGCTCACACGCGAGTGCAAATCTCGCTTGCAACAGCGCACGTGGAGGGTACCACCACGGTTTCTCCGAGCAGTAGGCATCTAGTGCAGGCGCCCGCGCCGCCGCGCCGTCTAACAAACCGTTGAGGCGCACCACGGTTTCCCGGCCCGAGGCAGGTAGCTGTGAGTCATCGGTCGTCAATGAATTACCCCAGCGTAAATCCTTTGCAGAAGTAGTGCAAGCGGAGGGTACCCTTACGCGAAATGCATATAATGAATGGGTGACAGTGCAAAGAAATAAGACGTAATAGATAAAGGTTTGTAGGCAAGCAAGGGACGGCGACAACCAGACCAGAGTTAAAGGCAAAGTTAAAGGCAGCTGATGTACGAATACCGTTGTTTATAAATAATGTGGATGAAGGGACGTCGTCTGATGACATTATTGACTACATTAGAAATAAGACTCAAGTCTGTGTTACATTGCAAAAAATAGATATGAGGCAGCAAAAAAAATACGATGCTTATAAAGTATTTATAGCTAGGCATAAACTAGATATATTTATGGATAACACGATATGGCCGGAAGGAATATCCTTTCGGAAATTCGTAGACTTTCGAAAGAAACCGCGAACCAGTACTGAATAATAGGTAATTGATAATGTATAACAAGAATACTAGTACGTTTATCAGTTATAACTGCAAATCAGCCTTTCGTTCTGTGGAATGTTTACGGTCGTTATGCCACTCTGCAGGAAACATAGCTGTTCCCACTAACCTAACATTCCTTGGAAGTATAGATGATTCTTTTGGATTCACTGGCAAGACAGCAGTCGACACGTCTGTTGGTGTGGTGCGTGGGCGCCCCATGGGGGTGTGGCTCTGTTATGGCGTACAAGTGCATTTGAATCTCTCTCAGTAGTAGAATGTAACAGTGTGCAACTAATATAACAGCTATAATAGTAGTTTATGCAACTGTCATATAAAAGGGGGTATTAAAACATGAGTGTCTGTTTATCATACGAGGCGTAGCTAGAGGAATCGGGCACCCTCCGGTATAGCGGTTGGGAGGGAGGAGGTGAACTCTCATGAGTACCAGCCGGCCGGCCGGACTGGCCGAACCTAGGCGCATACGTACTAAACACCCCTGGTAGCACCTGTAGCCGGGAAGGCCTTTCAGGTTTCATCGGATGCGACACCCCGTAGGGACGGAGACTAAATAATGCTTTTACATTTATAAGTGAGGCACATAGATGTACCCGGTGGCTCGATCATTGTTTGGTTACGGAAGCTGCCAGGCAGTCTGTTGTTGGTGTTAAGGTACACTATGATTGCGATTGGTCGGACCACTTTCCACTGGAAATTACTCGTAATTTGAGTGTTTTTAGCCCCAGCAATTAAATAGATAATTTAGTATGTAATAAGGTCCTGTGGGGAAATAGGGATTAGCATGAAATTGACGACTATCATAAATTATGTAATATGAAACTTAGAGTATTGGACTTCCTAAATGAGTTACGAAGTTGTTGTGACAGTATTTTGGGGGTTATGCTGCACCACGTTCGTAGGCTATACCCTAGAGACCCTACACGTGACTCCCGGGTGGTGCGAAGAGTGCAGCCGAAATTGCTTGGTGGTAGGGCCTCGGCCCGCATGGCTAGCGACCACCCACGGAGATGAGTCTGCATGGCGCTAAGCAGCCTCTGGGCTGTGTTCCGTCAGAGTACTACGTGAGCCATCCCCCCTCGTCCGAGTTCTGTAATATTGATATCCTGTGGGTCCCAATTTTGTGTTGAACATGTTAGAGGGTTGGGCGTGACAGGTTGGCGCGGGGGCCAGGGAGAGCCGATGAAACGGCTCGTCGCTGGCCGCCCGCCAGTTAGTAGGGGACCCGAACCCGGGCATCACTTTTAATCTCCGGCCCGGGAGGCTGTCCCGCCAACTGTGCAAAAAATCCCAAAGATGTCTGTCGTGCCGGGGTAGGAGACCGGAGTGGACCCGGCAGGCATATTCAGGGGGGATCAGGGGCCCTTCCGTCCCCCGTGCCAGCTTTTTCACACAACCCATCCCTCTGCAGCGTTCAGTAGCAAAACGTCCTTGCCCTACTGGATGCCGATGTTACAGCACTCCTTTACATCCCCACCTACAATATTATCACAAATGGCAAGGAAAAATAAAAGTAAGGTTCTCTCCCTTTCCACATTTCGAGTGGACTTTTGTACTATCAGGGGTCTACACTCCAATCTGAACGCCGTACATCACCACCTAGAGACGGCGAAGCTTGCCTTACTTTTCCTGACGGAAACGCAGATATCACCTCCTGCTGACACTTCGTATCTCCACTATCCTGGATACAAGCTGGAACATAGATTTTTACCCCGCGCTGGTGTGTGCCTATTCGTCAGAGGTGATAGCTGCTGTCGACGTCTTAATGCCATAGAACTAAGTGACGAATCTGTGGTGTGTGTGTGCGTAGAACAGGGGGGTCTATCCCGTGTCTACGCATGCCTATACAACAACCGTCACGGCGTAGGTGAGACAAATCGGTTTTTTGAGCACATACAATGCGCTACCGACAAAGTATTTGAGCGGTATCCTTCCGCCGAGTTGGCGGTCCTAGGAGATTTTAACGGTCACCACACTGAGTGGCTAGGGTCAAGCCGTCCTACCAACCCAGCCGGGAGGTCCGCCCATGAATTTTCTCTGACCCATGGTCTCACGCAACTGGTATCAGAACTCACTTACTTACCGGATGTTGTGGGCCGTGATCCTTCTTTGTTAGACCTTCTGCTAACCACCCACCCAGACGGTTATCAGGTGTCCGTTGATGCTCCTCTTGGGACATCAGACCACTGCCTGGTCGTTCCGAGGCGCCTCTTGCTATACCCGAACGGGCTCGCCCCAGTGGGTCACGCAAGGTATGGCATTATGGTTCAGCAGATTGGGATGGATTGCGAGAATTCTTCGCGTCGTACCCGTGGATACGGCTTTGCTTTTCCTCAAATGACACCAACATCTGTGCTGCCGCTGTAGTTGATGTCATACTGCAGGGAATTTAAGGAAAAAGTACAATGCTGTATCGAGGTCTACAAAGAGGGCAATGGCCAGAGCAAAATTCAAATTCATCGGTGGAATTGGAGAGAAACTAATCAGCTACCCCTCTGGGTGCCGTGCATTTTGGTCTTTCTCCAAAGCTGTCGAGGGAAACTTTTGTCGGACCACCTTTCCACCTTTGCGCAAGCTGGATGACCAATTGGCCCACACAGCAAAGGAGAAAGCCGATCTCTTGGGTAATCTCGTTGCTCATAACTCAACTCTGGATGATGGGGGAGCTGCACCGCCTACCATCTCACGGTGTGAGGGCATTATGCCCGAGGTTCGTTTCACCCAAAAAATCATAAGACGTGTGCTTCTCTCCCTAGACATCCGGAAGTACAGTGGACCTGATGGCATTCCGGCTATCGTTCTTAAAATGTGTGCTCCCGAGTTGTCTCCCGTGTTAATGCGCCTATTTAAGCTTTCCTACACCTCAGGAACGGTGCCGTCTTCGTGGAAGTTAGCCCATGTGCATCCGATACCCAAGAAGGGTGACAATTCAGACCCATCAAATTACAGGCCTATAGCGGTAACCTCCTTGCTCTCTAAGGTGATGGAGCGGGTCATAAATATCCAGCTCCTTGGATACCTCGAGGATCACCAGCTGATCAGTGACCGTCAATATGGCTTCCGTCATGGTCGCTCAGCTGGTGACCTTCTTGTGTACCTAACACACCGGTGGGCTGAGGCTGTCGAGAGCAAGGGAGAGGCTCTGGCTGTCAGTCTTGATATAGCCAAGGCATTTGCTCGGGTCTAGCACAGGGCATTGCTAACAAAACTTCTGAAGTACAATATCCCCGAGGGACTCTGCAATTGGGTATCCAGCTTTCTGTCTGGGCGGAGCATCCAAGTCGTTGTCGACGGATGCTGCTCCGATACCAAGAGTATTAATGCTGGAGTACCCCAAGGTTCAGTGCTGTCTCCCACGCTGTTTCTTCTGCATATCAATGATATGCTGAATATTCCCAGTATTCATTGCTATGCAGATGACAGTACTGCAGACGTTCGTTATACTGGCCGTGCGAATATCCCTCGTTCCGTGGTGTCGGAAAGCCGAATAAGACTTGTGTCAGAGATTGAACACTCCTTGGAGCAAGTTGCTCACTGGGGCAGATTGAACCTGGTGGAATTCAATCCCTCTAAGACGCAGGTCTGCGCATTTTCCGCCAAAAAGGATCCTTTTGTCATGGTTCCGCAGTTCCAAGGAACATCCCTCTCCATCTCAGAAAGTATCGGGATCCTTGGTGTCGACATATCAGACGACGTACGGTTCCGAAGTCACCTGGAGTGTAAGGCTAAACTAGCCTCGAAAAAACTTGGTGTGCTTAACCGGTCTAAGTGATACTTCACCCCAGAACAGCGCCTGTTGCTGTATAAGGCACAGGTGCGGCCACATATGGAGTATTGTTCCCATCTTTGGGCCTGGGAAACCGCCGACCTGCTTAATCACTTGGATTCCATACAGAGGCGTGCCGTACGAATTGTCGACGATACCATACTGACAGGCAAGTTAGAACCACTGGCTGATCATAGGGACTTTGGCTCCCTGTGTGTGTTCTACCGGCTGTACAATGGGGAGTGTTCTGAGGAATTATTTGATCTGGTGCCCACAGCACAATTCCGCCATCGCACCACCCGCCGTGGGCTGGGTACTCATTCCCATTACGTGGACCCTCTAGTGGTGTCCACGCGAAGATTCGAAAGAACGTTTCTCGCTCGTACGATTCGGATGTGGAATGAGCTCCCAGCCACAGTGTTTCCTTTGGTCTATGACATGGGATCGTTCAAGAGGTATATTAGAGGTTTCCTTAGAGACGGGCAACGCATTGGTAGCACCCCTGGTGATGCTGATGTCCAAAGGCGGCGGTGACCACTTTCCATCAGGTGGCCCGCATGCCTGTTTGTCTGCCGGATAACATAAAAAAAAAAAAAAAAGTATGTGTAGTAAACCTGAACATAAATTAATTTTTGATAATATGTATAAGGACATTATTTTTATATTATGCGAAGCGGCCGTAGACAGCCATAGTGGTAACCATACTAAGCGAAAGAAACGAGTTGTGGGTTGGAACAAACATGTCCATATTGTTCATAAGGAAGCGCGATACCACTTTCAAATATGATTGTTGCATGGGAAATCTTCCAGGGGTCCTATTTACGTAAACATGGTCGAGTCGCGGCGCGTTTTTAAAGCTAAACTCAAGTAGTGCCAGAAAAATGACGACCAAATCAGTATAGACATTCTAGCCACCCTTCACGCGAAAAATGATTTTAAGAGTTTTTGGAATCATACCAATAAGCTGAATACGACGCCGTGTTACCCTCTCAATGTGGCGGGCTGTTCCGCGCCGGTGGAAATAGCCAACATGTTTCAAAACAGTTTCAAAGTGGAGTCGCCATTGTTTACCAAGCCGTTGCCGCGGATACTCAATACTGATATCCGATTATCACATAAACCTCATCAGAATCCCTCACCACCGGTTAGATTTACAGCTAAGGAAGTCGCCTTAGTTATATAAAAAATGTCGAGGGAAAAGTCTCCTGGATATGACGGTATTAGTATTGAGCATTTGCGGTTTGCTGGTGTGCACCTACCTAGAGTGCTGTCCATGTTCTATACACTGTGTTTAAGGAATTCCTACTTACCAGTGAAGTGTATGAAAACTATTGTTGTACCAGTGATAAAAAATAAGACCGGAGACCAGTCGGACAGATCAAATTATAGGCCTATTTCACTGGCTACTACTGTGGCTAAGGTGCTGGAGAAGCTGCTTGACATACATCTTTCTAAACATCTGAAATTGCACAACTCTCAGTTTTGTTTTAATGCTGGATTTTCTACTGAAACTGCAATTGTGTGTCTCAAGCAGACCGTCCGGTACTATAGCGATAGGAAGACGCCGGTGTATGCTTGCTTCCTGGATCTGTCTCATCATCATCATCATCATCATATCAGCCAGAAGACGCCCACTGCTGAGCATAGGCCTCCCCCAGAGATCTCCCCAAAGGCCTTCAGTCGGGCAATCCTTAGAGCTATGTCGGTGACCTTGGTTCGCTTGCGGATCTCCTCATCTCTGATTCGATCGCGCAAAGATACTCCGAGCATAGCTCTTTCCATTGCCCTTTGGGTAATAGTGAGCTTTCGTCCCACAGTAAATATAAGGGTAATAGTGAATATAAGGCCCACCGTGAGCGGCCACGTTTCAGTTCCGTAAGTCATCACTGGCAACACACATTGGTCAAAGACCTTCGTCTTGAGACATTGCGGTAATTGGGACGAAAATATATGGCGTAGCATCCCGAATGCTGCCCAACCGAGTTGGATTCGTCGATTGACCTCTTTCTCGAAGTTGGACCTACCTAACTGGACTATTTGTCCTAGGTATGTATAGTCGTCAACAATTTCAAGTGGAATGCCTCCAACTGTCACTGGAGTAGGCACAACATGGAAATTCGACATAATTTTCGTCTTGTCCATGTTCATTTTAAGACCTACTTGTTGAGAGGCACTACAGAGGTCATCGAGCATTTTGCCCAAGTCTTCCAGAGTTTCAGCCATGACTACGATATCGTCAGCAAATCTGAGGTGAGTGAGGTACTCGCCGTTAATATTGATGACAAGTCCGTCCCAGTCCAAAAGCCTAAAGATATCCTCCAGTGCAGCGGTGAACAACTTCGGTGATATGACATCACCTTGTCTAACACTACGCTGCAGCTGAATAGGTTTTGTGGTCTTATCCTGGAGACGAACTGACATAGTGGCGTTTTCGTACAAACACTTCAGTGCTTCGATATATATATATATATATATATATATATATATATATATATATATATATATATATATATATATATATTTGGCACCGCTGTAGAGACTGGAGCACCACCCAAGTCTTCTGTATAACTAGCCGCAGCGTATGTATGTGTTCTTTGGTACTAAAACCTATTCGGAATCCGGCTTGTTCGGGAGGCTGGAAGTCATCAAACCTGCGTGCGAGACGATTCGTAATGACTCTCGAAAACAGCTTATACACATAGGTCAGCAGCGATATTGGTCTGAAGTTCTTCAAAAGAGCCTTATCACCTTTCTTGAAGAACAATATCATAATACTTCTGTGCCATGTTCCCGGCGTTTTTCCCTCAAGGATGACAGAATTGAACAGCTTCTGAAGGGTCTTAAGCACAGGTTTGCCACCAGCTTTCAGAAGCTCAGCCGTAATTCCATCAACACCGGGCGCCTTGTTGTTCTTGAGCTGTTTGAGAGCCATACTAATCTCGTACAGGCTGATGTCCGGGATATCTTCGGTGTAGTGTCGGGTCAACTTGGCTCTGGGGTGTTTTGCCATACTGGTAACAGGTGCCCGTGAAATCTGCCCTATGAAATCACTTTAATAATATTTTTCACATGAAATTCAACACAAAACTTAAATAGGATAGTTTTAAAATATAACAAACCTTAACTAATTAAAACTAGGTTAATCTAAAACTAAAATATCTAAAAAATATAAAAAAATATTTAAATTGGTCTGAAATAAATGATTAATAATAATAATAATAATAATTTTATAAGAAACGCGCGTAGAATCTACATAGGTTCATCGTAGGTACATTGCTACTAATGAAATCTGCTTTCCACGAAAACAATAATATTGGTGTAGCAATTTGGACAAGCAAGAAAGAACATATAGAGTTAAGTAGAGCTTTTCAGAAACATTTCAGTCACAAGAGACTGTTCCGAGAATCCTGCTTTTCCGGGTACAGATTTAGCGACAAGCTGATCGATCATCATCAGTGTGAATGTAGGAAGTTTCTTTGCCCTTACTTTATAATAGGATCCTTCTAAAGCTTCATGTACACTATTATATTTTATTTTTTCACTTATGAAAGACACGTTGATAGCTTCGCTACAACTTCTAATAATAAATGAAGGTTCAGTCAAGCAAGAAATTGTAGTTACTTACAAAAATATGAAGTAAAGCTTATCATCACCGAACAGTCCACTGGTCTAACGCCTCTTCCACTTTAGTGGAGAGTTTTTTCATTACCTCCACGCTTGGCAGGTTGGTTGTGTATTTAAAATACACAACAGAAAGCGTTACTTATCTTTTTCTAGCGGGGTACTAGCTAAAGGATTATTTTCTTAGTCGGACACTCTTGTCAGATTGGTCGTGGTTGCGCAGACGAGGTTCATGGAGAGATGTGTTTTGGGTCAGACTTTCCCGAGGATTTCTTTCTCAGCGATTTGCTTCCACTTCTACCGGTTAGACGTTGCGAGTACATTGGACTATGGTGGACTCTGCAGCTTCCTTTATCAGATCAGTCTACCGAGTTGGTGATTAGCCGCATGTTCTCTTGCATTCGAACTGGCCCTGAATTGTCAGTCTCCATCGAGTACTCATTTCTGTAGATGTGACCAAAGAACTTGTCACATTCACACACACAGTTGACGAAAGCCTGTCTTTAATTTGAAGTTCTTTGAGGATGGAAACATTGGTGTGAAACGCCGTCCACGGGATCATTACGAGGTGTCTCAAGCACCACATCTCTAATGCGTCGATTTTACGGCGATCCTGCAGTCTTAGTGACCAAGTTTCGGCGCCATAGAGGAAGATTTGGAAGACAAGGCATCCCATCAGCTAAAAGTTAAGGTTAGACAAAAGAGAGTAATCTCTTTTAACTAAGAGTAATCTCCTCTACTCTACATAGTAGGTAGCACTCATCAGGTTTTCACCTTCAGTTACAAGCACGGTAGTTTGTTCTCTCTCCCTATAGATCTTCAATTTTTTTAACTAAATGATAGTTTAGACGGAACGAAACGAAGGTGGTATGCGTTATGTGCAACTATTATCTAATCTGCCTAAGCCTCTAAATTATAAAAACTTAGAAGTTAAAGCTACTTTTTCACACATTCTGAATGAAAAGACTCAATCAAAATTATTACACGATTAACAATTTTATTGTACTAGCTAATCCTACCTTCAGATAACCTACAGAAATAAAACATCCATGTTATCTAAACATCAGGTGTATGAAGAGGAGCTCTTACTAATATTCCCGTGGAAAGTAAAAGTTCACCCCGGCCTTGATGCGGGTACTTCCCAACACTTCCGCAGTTTCTGAAACGCAATACTCGTGAGAAGAATACAGCTACCTCGCAAATGCTGATGATAAATCTGATCTATGCAGCGTTATTGATCCGGTATAGACTCTGTTACCCGTTATTTAGAACTACGGATATTAACTCTCGCGTAAGTGTATTAAGGCAGTTCCTAATTTGAAATTTAGACTTTGAATGGAGTAGTGTTCGCGAATAACGGCTTGAGAGGAGTGTCCCACGAGAGCTCTTCATACAAACGAAGTTTGATCATAATCTTAATATTAACCAATCAAAGCAAAGGATTTAATATTCCAATACATATCTCAAATCACGTGCAACTTTGAAACGATATACTTTAACGAAAATATGTATAACCACAGACATCGATATTGGTTTCTTAATCGCGAATACAAAATTGATTGGTCATAAGAGCAATCGAAGCCACAAGAAATTGGCCGTGTGGTGTCCGGCAGAGTAGAATAGCACCAACCCTTTAGACTTGTGGGAGTCGTACTGTCGTTTTCGAGACAAAATATCTAGAGTCTCCGTAGGCTAGAAAATGGGCAGCACTATTTTCCATTGTTATATTTATAAAACTGCGATCTCCAACTCGCCTGCCAAGCGTGGAGATTATGGCAATAACCTCCCCTTTTGTGGGAGAGGCCCTATATCCTGCAGTGAACTGCTATGGGCTGTGATAATAATGAAAGCCAATGAAATTTTTGAATATAAATTATTTTGAAATTAAAATCAATCTTTGTATGGAGCGCGCTCGGAAGACACTCCTCTTAACACATGAGTTCCCAGCATCACGGTTATGTGCTGTGTGACGGTGACTGTCTCATTGCGTCAGAAATTCCGATTCTCGCACCATAGTACCACCCCCCGCGACGCAAGCCATACAAAGCGACTATGTCTTAGTTACAAGCAGACTAGATAGGGCTTCCATAACCAAGAAAATAAGCGGCAGTTTTTCTGATGTGCATTTTCTATACTTGGAGCTCTAAGTTGCCCGCCAGGCAGATTATGGCAGACACTAATGTGGAGCCTTCTATACATAGTAACTATAAAACAAAGTCGCTTCCCGCCGTCTGTCCCTATGTATCTATGTACGCTTAGATCTTTTAAACTACGCAACGCATTTAAATGATGTTAAGATAATAGAGTGATTCAAGAGAGAGGTTTATAAGCAAGAAAAATAGGTAGGTAGGGGTAAGTGTACGCGAACTAAGTCACGCCGTATACACTAGTAATTTATGTAGGCTGTTGATGCGTGTTATATTTATACTGGCAGACCACTCATTTCCATTGCTGCAACTCCTGTTTAGTCGTGTCGACCGAAAGATAGAGAGACTCTTAATACTCTATCCGCCCGAGGACAAGCTAATACTCTCTTGCAACCTGTAATAAATAAGTATGTGATATGGTTAATATCAAATGTATGTTTATCTTCATCAGCAGATCAGTCAATCTCTGCTTTTGCCCTGCTTACTAAACCTAGTAATACTGGCGCATATTAAGCTGGCGTATTTGGCTAGTATTAAGCCAACCTGTGAAACCTAATTATGTCTACACATTCACCACGCATATTATCGGGTTTGTCTCCACGGTTAGTATTGTTTTTACCTCGATGTTTCGACGCAGTTGCATGCCTCATAGACTAGTATTGCTGTTACCTCAATATTTCTACTAGACTAACAGTCTACTCGTGACCGTGACGCATGCAACTGCGTCGAAATATCGAGGTAAAAATAATATTAACCATGGTAACAAACCCGATTATATGTGTAATGAAAGTGTAGTGAATATCCACGAGTCTTTAAGACTAATAATGACTGTTTTAATTACAAAATAAAGCAAACGGGCAAAGAGCCCACCTGCTGGATATTCGTACCTGACATGTTACCTGCGATTCATGTACAAAACCCAACCAAGTATTAAAAGAAATTCATATGAAAGGACGCAAAGATAAGCCAGTAAACCCTTATTTCGGCGCCAAATTGAATTTGTCGCACACATTTCTTTACAAATTAGGTAAGGAAACTTATACCGCAAACCCTATAAGAAAATCCATTTATACCGAATGAAGTAAAATATGAGTCTCATCGCTCAATCCCATTGCGTCGTCTATACACGACATCAATGGTCGGACTGGAGCACTTTTCCTTATTGACAGCTGACTTCTTTTCTGTTCACTTATGAACATTGAGACGAAAACAACGTGATTTGCTTTCGTATTTTACATATTGAAGTCACCTTGATGCTAAACGTACTATAGTGTCATTTGGGTGATGAGTCCGAGTTTAACAAGAATAAAGTCTTGTTTTCATACTAAAGCTTTTCACAGCTATAATCTTTTGAAGGACGATTATCATGGAGAAATCTAGAAAAATATCACTTTATTTTAAAATTGTTTCTACCGACGTATTAAAACTGCACGAAGGTAAGCTTGCGGTTAATGCAATGTGTCAATAACATTTTTTATTACTATTCTCCTCTACGGCGCTGTCCTAATTGGCAACGGTCTTGCAACCATGGTCGTGCGGTTTTGAGGTCTCCTGTTGGTCTGGCGGCGTCCGTCATACCACCAAGATCGCTCGACCGTTGCCAATCAGCGCCTATTAACATAGTATTGCAAATATCCATAGGCGGGGGTCCATCAGATGCTTACCATCAGGCGGGTCGTAAGCTTGTAACGTTATTGGTATAAATAAAAAACTCTAGAGACGTCACAAATATTTCAACTACCGCCCATAATATTATATTAGCGTACAAAATAGCGTATAAAATAGATTAGATTAGCGTACCTTGTATAGAGTGCCCTCAGGCCGCATGTAGAGTGACGATTTGCGAAATGCTGCAGTTAGATGCGGGATGCGACTAGCCAACTGCATTGGCGCTCATTGAGTCTATGTCCAGCAGTGGAATCATACAGAGCGATGGTTATTACCTACTCTTGAGGCACTTATAACAAAAATGCATATATGCAGGTGTATCGTTGTGGACAATGTCTATATTTATACTGGCTCCCAAGAGCTTAACGAAAAAGACTGCTCTGGCTTAATATCGTGTTTATGAGAAGTAGTGGTGAAGCCATATCTAACATAGCAAATATCATCGATACAGTGGTTATGAGGGAGTTTATCACGGCTCACAGCGGCGACAATGCCAAATATTATTGGATATACGGACACAGGCCAAGAGTCGTTCCACTTGGACTCCTTTTCATTACGACTACGTATTTCCTGTTATTGGGTAGGCATTCTTGTTCTGTTATTAGCTCTAAACGTATTGTCGCGAGGCCATTAATTGGGTTATGTTTGGGGAAAACTGTATTGTAGGACCTAAGCTATCGAGTCGCACCAAAAAATGTCTAGACGTGGAAAATAACTGCGATATCACCCGTGCAGAAATGAATAAAAGCTTTGTACGTACCTATGCAGGATTCTAACTTTTACTGTATCAGATAAAATCTGTTCAGTGATTTACAAGTGTACAACTTAATAGGCACACAGACATACCTGCAAAATAAGTTCTGGAATTATTTTATTTTCATAACAAGCTTCTATTTTAACTGCATTTTATCAGCCCATTTGGTGAATTATCCCTAGCTTATGCTATTGTCGTTTGTTAGGCTTGCAAGATTTGTAAGTTTGTAATACAATGTCATCTAATGTCATAAATTGTAGTTCATAAAATGAAATACCACTATGATCTGTTTTTAAAAATTGAGGGATTTGTGTTTTTTTACACATACCACAGAATTCAGATAGCAGTGCAGTTTCGGTCTCCGGGATCTTATCTCAAATATGTTTTAGTATGTACTGAAATGGTATACTTTATTGTCATTATTCTTCGCTTTCCGCTTTCGGAAAACACGGCGTATTATGCCCGTCGTCGTGGATCTTCCGGCTATGCGTAGAAATCGCTCGTTGAACCTTGTTAATATTCACTGTTACAACAGATTATAATTACAATTATAATAAGATAATTAAGTAGCTTTATTAATGTGACGTTACTGTTTTGACGTTTCCTTTTGTGTTGCCACTATTAAAAAGTACATAGTCGACAGGAAGTTGAATAAGGCTTTGGTAAAAAAACAGACAACACTATTGCAAAGGCTTTAAATAGCGGTGCGCTGCAGTCTATGTAGCTGGGTTTTTTCCATTGTAATCAGTCAATCAATAAATAGCTATTCATATTCTATACTAGCATTACTATAGTACCGGTAACAATACCTATGGCTATATAATGTTGTAATTATTCTATTTTCTGTATCAGGCTACCATCCTCCTTGCCTGCCGAACACTTCACGGTAACTCTAATGTCGCATAGTCTTCTAATAATAAAAAATCTTCAACGACATTCGTGAATTCGGCGCACTGTATTATAACCATGGCTGTACTATGTTTGGTTTCCTTTCAAGCCTTAAGTAGCGGATGACAGCGGACCTTTTAAGATACAGGTCAGACGTGACCCCGGGAAAACCCGAAGAGAGGGTTAAATTCTTTTAGAAGGGTTAGTATGTGCATAAAAAAAGTCTGAATTCGTATTATTGTGCGTAGCTTCCTATTGTAAGTATCTGACAAATTTTGACAAATAATAATCTTACACTACTCTAATTTGGTAGACGATATAGCCAGTGGCCAACGTAGATGACGTAGTGTAGAATTATTAAATGTCAATTTAGTTGCCAACTGAGTTAGACAATAGCCTTGCTGATCTGCTGTAAAATCGCAAATCTTTAGAACTGTTCTAACAGGGCCTGATTTCTAATTATGATAGTCAACGTCTAACTAGATATCCACTTTTGCGTACAATATGCTGTGCTCATGTATCTCTTTGAGTAGAGGCAAGCCCCTTTGTAACTGCATGTAGCCCCTAACATCGTATGTAATGCTCATAGTTGCACTATTGCTACGAAATACGCACAGACATTGTACTGAAATGAGATATTAGATGAAGCCCCAGACTTTAGTTTCTCTGCAATGACATGTAACTGTATCTTCCATTATTTTCATATACCTTTTATTATGGATGGATGCTTTATTGGAAATTTATATTTGAAAATAATTTCGATCATGTGAATTGTATTGAATATGATAGCCCAATCTGGATAGCCAATTTTCACACACTTTTCGCAGCAATAACTCAGCGAATGTTGTGTTTTATCGTCTCTTTGGTGTAGACATATTCTCAAGGAAAATAATGTAATGGAGTTAGATCGCACAATCTCGATAGCCGACGTGAAATTATTCGCTGATGCACATTTTTTTCCTCCATACAAAATTTTGTTTAGTGATGAAGCTCACTTTTGGTTTAAAGGTTTTAACTTTTGTTGGAATAAACACGAAGCGGACATGGCATTTCATTAGCTTTCCAACAAAGCTACATTCACTGATATTAAATATTTTTCTTTGTTATATCTCAATTTGAAAACCAAACCTTTAATAAACATACCCTATACTTTTCGGTTACAAAACGTGTGTGTGTGTTTTTTATGTTATACGGTAGACAAACAGGCAAGCGGGCCACCTGATAGAAAGTTGTCACCGCCGCCTACAGACATCAGCAACACCAGAGGCGTTACCAATACGTTGCCCGCCTCTGAAGAGACCTCTAATATACTTCTACAATAATCCCATATCATAGTCAAAGAAAACACTAATATCTTTTCGACGGCTTCCTCCGCGTAAAAATCGTTTATGCTGTATTTATTTGTAAATTGGAAACTATCAAAGTTTATTCCTGGATGTTATATGTATAATAAATATGTATTTAAAAAAAAGGATTTAAGTAGTATATCAGTTATCTAGTACCCATAGTACAAGATTTGCTTCGTTTGGGGCTAGATGGCGCTGTGTGAATTTGTTCACGAATATTTATTATTTATTATTATTCCTGTTCTGTACTGTTTTTACTGGGTTTATGGAAGTCCATGTACACGGTACCATGCACGTTCCACGACAGTTTCTAGGACAGCAAGAGCTAGGCATCGTAAAATCGCTCATGCACGATCGCAACTAACGTTATGTTGATATTGCATGTAATAAGAAAACTTTACAGCGGGTACTCTACAGGGTTGTCATAATAATTTGTGGACGCAAAAACAGGTGAAACTACTGTCGGAAGTTTTATTAGGCCAATGCTTAGACAGAAGCGCATTAGTCTGTTTTCCGAATAATTAAAGTTTAATGTCAAAAATAATGCCGAGAATGGAGAGGAGGAATAGGGTAATAAGGAAAATCATGGTTTTTGGCACAATCATGAAAGATTCACGAATCCCATAGGTATATAAAATTATCCACGAGTAGGTTAGTTAATATTACATAAATAATATTACAAGTCTGGTAGTTTGTGGCTGGCTGACAGGTTGAAGATCGCAACGGTAAAAAAATACTACTTAAAAACCTGCTGTAGATTTTTCTGGATATCACAGCGGCCTTTGTCAGTCTTAAAGGCCGCGCACACGTGTTTCGAAAGAAAAAAGTTTATAACTTAAGAAAATACATTAAGTTCTAGTTTTGGTTTAAACGATAAACCCTGCATTCCAATGTGCTTGATTTCGCGAATTTTATCACGCACGGCGGACAACCACGCACCGCGCACCGATTTCTTTCCACGGTACGTGATTTTGCGGATTTTCATGCATCGAATGGATATTGTCTGCGCTACAGATCCACTCAGATCACTCTTTCCATAGTGCGTCGGTGCGGGCTGGTCCGCGTCCAACCGCAAAATCACGTACTGTGAAATGCAGGCTTAACAAGACAAGGGTTCGCAGAAATATAATGTTGACATGTTTGAAGTGCAGAAAGTATAGCACACTTACGCGCCCGTGTCCCACAGGGGTTGGCTGACAGACTATCAAATCTCTGAAATTTTCAAAAACTATCATATTGACGTTTATCACATAAATTAACGAGGCTGCCTCTAAGCGTTTTATCTGTAGCACCTGTTATTTACGTAATGTTTTGAATTGAAGAGTTTCCGAGACACTTTTTATAAATAGTTTACACACCCTCTAACATCTCGCCTAGCTCAGGGGAAACGCCTAGGTAGGGGGTTATTTTTAACTAGACCGACTTTTACGAGCCTTTTATAAAACTCTGTCTTGCATTATGGCTTTACCACCTGTAATTTTTATGTGAGTCAAGCAGAGGTCACCCGAGAAATATGGTACGTACATGCTTGACATGCTATGGGGTTATTACATCATCTTCATCATGGCGTCGATATCCCGGCAAGGGCCCAGGGTCCGGCTTGACCATATTCCCGGATTTGGTAGATCAGGTAATTACAATAGAACGACTGCCATCTGACCTCCGTGACTTTGTTCATAGGGGAACCTGACCAGATTGGACTGTTGATGTGGTTGGGGATATATGGGGACAGTCCATAACTAACAGTCAACTTCATCATTTTCCACATTATTAAGGGTCTTGCCATAATCTCTACGCTTCGGTAGGTTAGAGATTGCAGTTAAAAATACTTAACAGAAAATCTGCTGCCCATTTTTTGGTGTACGATGTTTTTTGTGCTTACTAGCTAGATTTATGCTTAGATTGGTGCTTACTAGCTAGGGCCTCAAGTCCGCTATTTTTAGTTATCTTACAATTCGATTGCGTTTTGATCACATGTAGGTTACAACTAGAGAGAAATTGGGTATTCTGCAAAATACTTGTAGGTAATCAAATTGAGTTGATATCGAATCGACTCTCAATCGATGCTCTCGTTGATGTTGCTTTCTAAAATCTACCTACCAAGAGATAACAAATAAACGTAAAAATTTTATTTATTTATTTTAATTTTTAGTATTTTTTTAATTTTACCTAAATTAAATTATTCGCGATGAAGATCCTTTTCAAATAATTGGAGAATACTGCACTATCATACGATCAAATCGAGCTACGATTGTAACACCTATCGAAAACCAATCGAATTTGATTGGTCTTTTATTAATAGTAGAATACCAAAAACGTGACAAAGCGCGATTGAGCTGCGGTTACGTTCCAAATACAATTAATTCAGTCATTATTAAATTAGAGGCCTCGACGCCAGACGCCTTCTATGACACCCGCCAAGTAAAGGGTATAAGCGCAAACATTACATTGTAAATGTTTGCGTAGCACTGAAGGTATAAAGTCTAAAAGTCTCTGGAATCTAGAAATCTATCCAACACACTTTTTACTTTCAGAACGTTACATTTTTATACTACATTTCGCAGCGAGGATATTTAGCATTTTTATGGCTAGGTCGTGGCAATCTCGGTGAGGAATCTCAATAAGTGCCGAGGGATTTATTTTAATCATGTAAATTAGGGTACTTTTGTTACTGCCTTTTTAAGGACACCCATTTGTTTATCTCTGTAGGAGCATATCAAAGTAAAAGGAAAAAGTTAAACAAATACCTTACGGACACCATTTATTTCTGACTCTTCGTGGTTAGTTGAGTTGAGCCAGTGGGTTAATTGGCACTCAACCACTGCTAAAATACATTATATCTATGGTCATTGATGGTTTATCTGATGATGAACAGGAACTTGCACCATGTACAACCGCAAGTCTACAGTAAAGAGACTTTTTAGTTCCCCTAGTTTTGTTTTATCGTTGTACCACTATTTTTAGCCGCTGTACAATCACTACTGGTGTGATCGAATAGTCGACCCTGTCTAATTCTTCGTTTCCCATGTTCTCAAGTCTTTTCGTAATAAAATCTTGCAAGTTAAATTCTACCCATTTCCCGGTTTCCAGTTGAGCTGAAATTTTGCACACTCATGTAAGTTTGATTAGTCTTGACAAATACTCTGACTGATCGTAGAGAACGTGCGATAAAAGCTTGCTATGAAAAAATATATTTTATTTGAAACTGTTCTTACTCCTAACAGCTGAGCTTACGCCGTCCATAAATGATGTATCGCTACAAACAAAAAATGCTTCAAAATAGTACGTGGTTGTCACTGGGCGTTACTACAAGTATCATTGTTTCTTCGGACGTTTATAGCACTTCAGTTACGAGTTCGTTTAGTCATCAATAATATCCATTTTGCAAGAATTGTCATCACCAGCTAATGCACTACACCTTCTTCCACTTTGCTCTACCACTCGTCATCTCGGTACACATTCCTTTTCCACGCATTCCTTTAGCAAGCCACTAGCAAAACTTGTACGTTGTCAGTCAAGTTAATGGCACCGAATGCCCATAGCTCCCGATCTCTGACCAACAATTCCGACGAAATAAATTGGTATGTAACGGTTGTGTGGCGCTCAAACACGTTTATTTGAACGCCAAGCCCCATTCCGGGTGTTCTGCGCTTACTGACGTTGCCAGCCACTCGCTACAAAATGTTAAACGGATTATAAATAAAAACTGTTTTCACCGTACGAAAGCTGCCCCAACTATTTTTCCAAGCTCGCCGTGGATTCGCTGCGATAGTACTGGAAATTCAATTTCGAAATCCGTCAACTGTTTATTCATAATAAAATGGAATAAATATTCCAATTGCGCGGCTATGCGTGATTTGTTCGACGTATTCCGTATCAATTTCATGGATGGAACTTTCGTATTTTCAAGTTGGTTACACGACAATTCGTGAGCATCTTTGAATGATTTTTCTAAAATTTTAATATTTGTCAACACTGACACCCGTATTCAGAAACGAAACACAGATTTCCTAATGACGATACTTGAGTGACAATCGGCATTATGCGTACGTCAATATGAACGAAATTGAACGAGCCGATTGAACGCTGTGCGTTAATTTGACGCAGACGAGCACTGTAAGAATGCATAGTACCTGTACTTTACTTAAATTACGTATTGATAGTGAATACGGGTGTTAAGACTTCCTATTTACACTCAAACCTCACTTTTAAATTCATTTCGTAGTTTGCTCCAACTGTACTGACCCAAAATCTGGATGTGACGCATTTTTCTTCTTTGGTAGGTAGGTACTTGTGTTCAGAGGTAGCAAAGGAAAAACGATAGGCATAGAAAAATTACCGATATGCAAAGCCATATTTTCAATGGAAGTACAGTTTATATTCGCCATTACGGCTCCCTCAGGAGTTACAGCGAACACATCTGCCACTCTTTATGATGGTACTTTGCTATCAACGTTTGAGCATTATCCTGCACCATTTTGTCTAACATGTTTCTCATAATCTTGTCTCTACTGAAAACCTTGTTCCTCAAGGTCACATGTGGCGACTCTCCTTATACTTTCTTTCCCTAATACAACGACCTTATGGTGTGATGACTTTACATGCTTATTATCTTTTTGAAAATATTAAATTAGTTGGACTTGAGTCTGTGTTCCTTAAATTTTTTATTTAGATTGTAAAAGTTCTTCCTCTGGAGACTCAACATAAAAATACTACAACTTCCAATTGACATAGATTTTATTAATTTATTTATATTACAGTTAAAATACTACTTTAAATTTTTTTTAAATATAAGCATCCATCGTACTCAGGAGTTCTCAAGAGACTGCCACTGTCCGTTGCCCATAACATTTCCGTGATCACTTTACACCCCGACAGAGTGTATGTTTTCGCGCTTTTAACATATTCTTAATTTGAAATCTAATAATATGTAATAGTTCGTAACAGGGCCCACCACCATATCAGGGTCCCAAGCCTACTTGCTCGCGGTCCTACCGCTAGGCTCTGCCGAGTCGGCTTTTCCCTAACGGGTTGTGCGGGTCAGATGGCACTCGCCGCACGTAAAAAGCCAAAATACCACAAATTGTAAATTATGGATTCCGGTACAAGTAGTAGAAGAAGAAGTAGTAGAAGAGCGGATCCTGGCTGGCAGATTTACCGCTAGTCGCTGAGCCGGGATTTACCGCTGCGATGAGGAGGACAGTATTGGAAACCATTCGTACTTCGTACGCTGTTAAGGATGACATGCGTCCAGCAAACTCACCACCAAGTATGCCGAAGACCCGGCGAAGTTGACAAGAAAAGTACGAAGGCGGACACCGGGTTCTCGCGCGCGTGCACTCTACAGGGCTTGACGCTAAGATTAGGATGTGATGATTATTTGTAGCTCGTACGACCTGCTAGGTTGCATGCGTTGAGTTTTATCCATGCTCGGTTAACTTTAATTTACAAACGCTTGGTATTATTCTTTTTCGTAGGCTGCTACATTTAACATCAGGTTACAGGTAAATTACCTGGTTACTGACTATCAAATATATAAAAACACGGGTTCAGAGTGAGGGTGAAGGGCGATACCCCAACGTTCAGCCGTAATGGGCCAACGGGCTGCAAAACATTAATATCTCCACAAGAGACCCCGCTAAGAAGATACGAATGCCCTAAACGCACATTATATCCACGCGGTTGGTAATGCTACTAATATGCGATAATAATTTAGGGAAATTATTCACTGACACACGCAGTTTGCTGCAGTACTCCTGTGTCGGGATGCTATCACGTTAGGACAATTGGAGTTCTTCAAGAGAGGAGTGAAAAGATTTTTACGGGGTCGGCAACGCGTGGGTGATGCCCCTGGTATTGCAAACGTCCATAGGCTGCGGTAGCTGTTTACCATCAGGCAGGCCGTAAGCTTGTTTGGATTACACACACTTTCGTCACGATGTTTGTACAAAACTATATTCTTTCACCATCGCCAGCTTACCCGCATTACCTGGGGGCACTTCGTATGCTATATTGAGTGGTTTATCTTCCCCATTACATCCCCCCGAAGAGTTATTGCCTACGCACCTGCCGCCTGTCTACAGCCGCGCCTTTATGGATACTTGCTATTAATGATACGGCATTATCTTTAACTATAACACCCTGTTCCCCGTGTTTTGTGGTCCGGAAAATTGCGTTTAATGCTTTATATTTTGTTTGCGGTCGTTCTTAGTTACGATTACGTTGCGGGCAAATGGTACGTCAAATTTGGGACGGTGGTTTTAGTGGAAAGGTTTGGATCACGATTTTCTTTAAGCTTTTCATACGGTTTTCTAGTATTATACAAAGTTTATTATGTCATTTACAAACAATACTTCATAGTCCAATTTTTTATCTGTAGGTTAGTTATATTAAGGGGGCGTTTTTTGTAAGGCAAGGTTGTATTTTTTTTATTTGTTGTATTGTATTTCTTTAAGGTGTTGTTCAATAAACTACACCATAGTTATATAGGTAGGTACTACAAAAGTTCTCCCAATGCTCGTCAAGATAATAATCATATCTTATCAAGACAATAATCATTTTTAATTGTAAAGATAGATAGAACATATAATATAGTAGATATAGTAGACAGCCTGGACAAAGGACGTAAAAAGAATTAGAAAATCTTTCATGCACATATTTCGTTATTGTATGTATATTTAAAAAAGGTCTGTAGAGACTCGACGGGGCAGTAAAGTATCCATTAAAAATTATATGTACAACCTTTGAATAAAATTGATCACAGGGATTAGCATCCCCCAAACTTAATTACCATATGCGGTCCTCAACGTTCCGAAGCAAAACATTTAGCGATAGAGATACAACAAGAAGTGTCAAGTTGTCCACTCGAGCTGTGGGTAAAACCGGGTAGTTACAACTTCCCGAAGTTTCGACCAAACTACTGGCTCGAGCACCACTTGTTCGGAAATTTGTAACACCAGTACCGACCGTGTGGCTTTTGTCTTGCGGCGTCTATTAGCATCTTTCGCTGGGGATAAGCCGATGTGCAAAGGTTGAAGGAGTCTTGACTCTTTTTGACCCGTCTCATTTAAACTATTTGGTACGGATTTAATCTATTTTAAGCTTAGTCTGAATTAGATTATTTGTAGGTTGTGTGCAGTGTCTTTTCCTCATAAATCCTGGATGTGCATTCATGTAAGGTATAGAGATTTACGTTAAGCTGTTGATAATTTATTGTATAAATAATTGCAGGAGTTTTCTTGAACTTAAATGTTTTGTGGTTTGCGGTTGGAAGTCTTTGTTTCAATTTTGAACTTAATTCATTTGTTGAAGTTAGAATAAAGAATTCGCTGGTGTTAAGCAACTTTCTAGACACCACGGGCCCCCATTAGTGTCCATTTGGTGCACTTAGACTGCTGGCTTACTGCTAAATAACAAAGCACTGGGCAAGCTCTGTTCCCACTTGAAATGGCTTTGTAGGGGCTTACCAGGAACTACGTAGCCTGTAAACCAATTACGCTGGTACTGATTGCATTTCGATTTCCTGAAAGTGACAATTGATGTTGTTCTGTGAAAATGGTAAGTGTCGTGAATTCGTTATTAACTTATTTAATTTTGAATAAAAAATAACTGATGTGTATCCGTGACATTAGAAGTCGAAACGTAACATTTCCATAAATTGGCATTTCGACAAACAAGAAATATTTCTGATCTATATAATATAGATATGTAGTCTGAAATAATCAAAGGAAATATGCATACAGATTATGTACTTATAATATTAATTTGCAACAGAACCAAGCATTACCTTAAAGAACTTAAAAGTATTTCACTATCAAACAAAGTAGACGTCGCTACTTATACTTTACCAAAAAGTGTTTACTATTGTTTGAAAGCTATAGTTTTATTTCGCTTCATAAAATATTCACAACTCTATGAAAAGGTCCATCCAATCTCATAATGCCGGCGCTGTCATAAATTTCTGAATAAAATTATATAAAGCGCTCAAAGGTTCAACGCCTGTTAGTTGTTTAACTGGATTAGCTTGTTCAGTAACAGAATTTCGTTGTTGAAAGTTTATTTTATGAGTGGCTATTTGCAAATTAAATAAATGATTCTCTGTGGACTTATTATGACTCTGTTCTTTGTAAATAGACTTTAATCGAAGAAAAGTTTTCGGTTTTGTCACGGAGTCGACATTATAATTGTCGTAGAAAGTAAATAATTTTCTACGACTATTTTCTATTATGTCGCGGATTTCAAGCCATATCCGCCAACGGCGTTTGTTCAGGTAACCAAGTCTGCTAATTTACGAATGGAGTAACTGAATCTCAATTGGATTTCGACAGAAAGTGTGAAACGTTTTTGGTATTCTGTTTCAACTGCCATTGGAGGATTTGTTAGTCTGAGTGTAGCACAATCGTAGACTAAAATAACAGTGTCGTGGTAGAAGAAGGTTGCACCAATAACTACGAAACTGAGAGACAATTACGATTCCATAGACGTTTTTGAAAAATACCCAATTTGTCACAATCGTAATTAACTCGCAATTCAGTCTCAATTTAATATCAATAGCATCATCATCATCATCATATCAGCCAGAAGACGCGCACTGTTGGGCATAGGCCTCCCCCAGAGATCTCCACAAAGGCCGGACCTGTGCTTTCCGCATCCAGCTGGTACCTGCCATCCATACCAGGTCGTCGGTCCACCTTGTGGGAGGCCTACCCACGCTGCGTCTTCCGGCACGTGAACGCCACTCGAGAACTTTACTTTCAATAGCATGTGAGTTAAATAAAATGGATAGCCTTAGACCCCAGAGCCTCAAGATGGAGAAGAGACAAAAAACGTTAATTTTTTTTTTCTCGACGAGCAAATGACTGCTAGATATGTATATAAGCACCATCTCACTAAGTGACGAGACGATGATACCGAAGATGAAGCATACCTATCGCGAACGAGCCTAGACAAACACTCTAACCTTGATGCTACGAACTACATTACATCTAGAGACATTAACATGTAATATAGTTTTCTTCATAGAAAGTGTAGCCATAAGAAAATCTGGGGTAGTTTTTTTGAATTGCGTTGAGAAATACTTAGTAAGAGTCAGACGCGACAAGGGGCTTTGTTTTATTATAGGTACACTGAGAGTTGTAAAAATTTATGAGTCTATGAATTTATAGTTTGTTATTTTGTGTGTACTACTAGCGATCATACTTTAAATTTTAATACATTTATGTTTCAGTTCATACGGTGTGTCTGCTCTGACCTTTTATTTCATACAGTGTTATAAAGATCATTTGACACTAACGCCGCCATCTTGTAAAGCTTTACTTTTGACAGACGGCTGGAGTTGATGTTTGACACTCACGCCCTCATTAAGTGCCAAATGATCCTTGTAGCACGTAGAGGGAGGATAATATTGTAGCACTTACATATCTTTCAAGTTGACATCTGTCTCAATTATGGGATTTGATAGGTTTGCATGAAATGACAGGTACAGCTGCATTGATACACCTATGGTACACAATTTTTTTCTCCTTTCGTGGGCCCTGCCTTATTGTTACAAAAACCCTTGAATCACAGAATTATATTGCAAAATTAAAAAATAGCTAATTCTCTATTTGCTGAATTCCATCATCGTATAATAAAGCATTTAACGCCTCGGCGTTAAACATTTAAGCCCAACTTAGACCCAACTTGGTTTGGAACGACTGCTTAGTTACACGTGCCCACCTCCGAAAATAGATAAAGGGGTATGTATCCAGCTCTCTATACGGCTACCAAATCCTCATAAATTATTGTTATTAAAATGATTAACCCATTAGAACGTATATTTCGATTTTTGTTGGAATGTTTCCCTTTTGATGAGGGAGGGAGCCAAACCGCTAATTTACAAATGAGTTGCAGCAGCTCAATGGCAGTTTTAATTGTAGTAGGATACCAAAAACACGACAACCGCCATTGAGCTGCTATTGCGATTCAATCGAGCTATTAGTAAATTGGACTTTGGCCCCGGTCACGTGATGGTAAGGGATCCCTGTTGCCCATGGGCATTTGCAACACAATAGGTTTAGACTCGTTTTTTAAAGTCTCCAATGGTTTTGGCTGGGAATACCGCTGTACAAAATCTGAGACGAAGTTGGTTCCTTAGTTTATTCCTTATTTTATATGTATCTTAATCATTACTGTATATAATAATATTATGGTTCAACAGGAGTTGCAGAGTTGGTCTGAAAAAAAATTGAACGTGGTGTATGTGTACCCCCACAGAGTGCAGTGTCACTTTTATGAGCCCCCGAGTGCTACGTGACTAACGGCCGCCGACGCGAGTCTTGCCACTGGCAAATTTAATTCTGCCCAACTGAAGAATTCGCTGAATTTTTTAATTTAATTCTCTTTAATGATTCATTAACTGGCAACACCGTCTCTTTCACTAATTTTGAAAGGGTACGTTGCACCGCATCTAACGAGAGTCTAGTTATATAAAAGTTTTCAATGTACAATATTTCTGTTCCCGGTAAGGTATTCCCCTCGGGCAAATTTTCTTCTATTTTCCTCGTAAACGTTTTCAGATATTTAAAAAACTAGAATTGCAAAGTTAATTTCATGGTTTCCGGGGTAGTCTCCAAGACAACCTAGGTACCTACTATCTGCAGCAACTATTGTGAAGTAAAATTACCCTCCCTTTAAGAACAGACATGGAGACATGTGAAACTAAATAAAAGCTTGTAATAAAAAGCATTTTGGTGTTGTAGGTGACGATTGAGTTGAAATTTTGCATACTAATGTAAGTTCGGTGATTTCTAGCTGGTACTTAGCAGATCCATCCTAACGATAGCAGCTATTTTCCATACACGAGCGGTCCAGAGTCTGATAAAGTTGGAGAAACTACTTCGGATTGAAGTACCCTAACCTTCGAAAGGATATCCAACTTTCTGTCTGCAGCTACCTGATTTAAAACCTTACTATCGGAGACACCCATACAATTTTCCGTTTAAAATATTGGGACACAATACCTTGTAAATTCAACAAATAGAATTAAACGAGAAAAATTGTGCATCCCGGAAACTGAGTTGAATTGAGCGTCGGAAAGCGGAAAAGTTCGCGCCGATTTGTGGAGGGATCCTGAGCGACACACAGATCCCGGGATCCCGGGATCCAGGGATCCTTTACACGTCCCTGAATGGAATCCCCGTTCGATTCACTGAACGCGGTATTCGAGTACAGCTTGTGAACGTGTTAGAACTCCGTGGATACCTTCAATTGCATAATATTTAGTTAGAGCGACTCGGTGCGGTTTTGTTCTAATGAATCTTTGAGTTAGGGTTTTATGTCGTTGCGTTTGCCTTTGGATGGCAGTTTAGGATGTGTGTAAGTAGCTGATGTTGGTATGGTTACGTAGATAAATTAATATTAGACTAGACCGTCTCAGCGGCTTTCAGCGCGGCGTTCGGATCTCTGTACAATCAACTTAAAAAAGAAAACTTTCCCGCGGGAGCCTATTATTTTCCTAGGATAGAAATGTTACTCAGTGATGATGTAGAATTCTATTAAAAAATAATTTTTAAAATCGGTCCTGTAGTTTTTGAGTTTATTCATTACAAACAAAAATACAAACATACATGAATGCAAATATTTTATATTTATAATATTAGTATAGAAAAACTTTGTTTCTAATCATTTATGCGTACTTGGTACGTGGTTTCTAATCAATAATGGTTAATTTATTGTGTGTACGTCATTTTCATCCATAGCTTATTAGGAATACATTTATGGAGCACCGTAAATGGAGGTAACCGAGACGTGTGGAGTGGTGTATTATTACATCAACCCCTTGACCTATCAGTGTTGTGTATATGGCGGCTAATGGCTAATTAGAGACTTCCTAGTATCTCCGTAGACCTGAAAATAGGCAGCAGGGTTGTCTGTTGTGCGCCTGCCAAGATTATAAGTTCTCCACTAATGTGGAGGGGGCTAATTCCTTTAGGATAGAGAGTATTTCTCATGTACTGATTCATGATAACAATTACTCCTCACATTGCTTTTGTTTCTGAAGAAAATTTCTATCTACCTTGATTCTTTATTGTACACAAACATGCCATTATGATACAGTACGATAAAAGATATGTACAAAGGCGATCTTAACTCATGAATTGAGTTTTCTACCAGCAAACCTTGGAGTCATAGGAACAGGTTTAACTTAAATGCAGGTACTGAAAGTGTACACTAAGTACGGTAGATAATCATAAACACAGTTACATATGTACTAAAAATACATACACATTTTAAGCTTTATTTAAGTTCATAAGCTTTTTGACATAATCACCTTGAAAAACATTATGAAGTAGCATAGGCTCTGGTCCGAAACTTACCTAAACTTTACGCGGACGAAGTTGCGGCCAAAAGCAAGTGGGCAACTTAACAAAATATTGAACTACGCGCCCATACTGAAACCGCGTTTGGCACCCCCAAAGCCAACTCAGCATGATACATCAACGGTGGCCGCAAGCCGGCTGCTCATTCGACGATATTAAGTGACTAATTAATGCTATCCGTATTATCCACGACGTCAGATTAATTTACTTGGAAATAAAGGGCTTTGTTGGTACGAAATTAATTCCATTCTTGCGCGACGCCCGTATTTATTTTAGTTAGGCAGGAAGGGAAGTGGCGGCGGTGCTCGGAAGTGGTCTTTTGCCATTTTATCGCCGCAGATGCTGTTGAGTTGTATTTTTGGCGATATTGTTATTTCTATTCCGCTTCCGGAGGATTTTCCCGTTGCCTGGAACGTCGTTCTCGTGTAGAAAGTAGGAAATCATATCGGAGCTTTACTTGGATGAGCTTCGTTGTAGGTGTTAATTAGTGTCGGGCTTATGAGGAAGATAATAAGTAAGATCAACAAGTTTGAACAGTACATTATCTGTCAAGTTTTCCGGTAGTGTTTCTGATGTAAGAGGAAAATAAGTACTATTAAACTAGGTTATACTAGAGAGCCCAATGCGACTTTGCACGTGCACGTGGTGTTCTACCACACTTTTTTCTTACACACAAACCTTGCCTTGGCACTTACAAACACAACAAAAAAGAATGAGTTATATTGGAGCAGCCGTTCTGAAATTATATACGAACTATATGTACCTTGGCTTATATGATTGCAATTTTTCTATTGAACTTTCTGAGTTTATTCTGTTTACAGGGTGTCTAAGGTTTCCTGAAAGCAATCGCTTTAAGCGATAAGGCTGTCGGTTGCTTTTTCTTGTTTTTTTGTGTTTGTTATAGGTATTAGTGTATGAGCGTGTATAATAAAGAATTTTCATTCATTCATATGTTATTTACTGATAATGTAGCTTTCCTTGGTGAAAGAATTTTTAAAATCGATTAAGTAGTTATTGAGTTTATCTACTTCAACAAACAAACAAACCGACAAACAATCAAAGATTTCCACTTTATAATATTAGAATAAACAAGTACGTTATGCTTATGAAATTTTCAGCCAATATTCAAATTATCCCAGCGGGTGATCCTATGGAATTTCGTACGCGTGCGAAGTACATAATGCTCCGATCTTCAGCTACATTTTATTACGAGCTAACTGCTCGTCTGTTACCGTATAAAACTCTGAATAACTTCGAAAGTACCTAATAAATCTTGTATAACCTCCGTAAAGCCCTTTGTCTCCTCTTTTGTCTTCCAATTTGTATCGAGGGATAATCGACTTTCATTGACATCGCTGTGAACGTAATCTAGTTCAGCGAGTTTGTTTGCTCACTTCGTGTTTACTCCTGATTTTGTTTAGTCTCAATCATGTACGTATCGACCCATTTACATACTCTTGATTAGAAATATATACCTACATACCTACCTAAGTAGGTAAGGTACTCTATTATTGCCTCTGCCGCTCGCTAAAGCTCCTTTCGGCTTGTCTTAGGTTAGTTGGAAGAGATCCCGTTGTGGGATAAGTTCGCCTTTGCCTTGTAACTGTTTCCTATTGAAATGTACTATGTTGTTGCAATAAAGAGTTTACATACATACATACATACATACATTTCTTTGTTGTGACTCCGAGACTGTAATGAAATCTATTGTAAATATTAGGTATAATAAGTTCTGAAAATAAGTTTAAGATTCACAAATTTGTTTCTAAGAATGTTTCAGATTAATTAAGCACTCAGAATTAACTAAGATATAAAAAATATGGTAATAGCGTTCTGTACAAATCTGATTGTGTAGGTTATAAAATATTTTGTGTGTTACGGAACGTTGCGATGGATTTATTAAAACAGGTCCTTCGACTCTGACATGCCTGTTCAGATTATACCATTCCCCAGAATATTACATTACATATCCTATTATCTACTCATAAGCGACCTTTAGCCGTGTGACGTCCGGCAGTGTAGGATGGCACTGACCCCTTATACACGTGGGTGTCGTACAAGGCGACTAATGTTTTCAAGGCATGTGGCACTTGATGAGTGGAAGAATCGGAGGGAGGCCTTTGCTCAGCAGTGGGATGATTCAGACAAATGTAATATAATAAGTCCTAGAGTCTCCGTAGGCTGCAAAATGGGCAGTAGCGTTTTACACTTTTATATTTACAACACTGCGATCTCCAACCCGCCTGCCAACGAGGATTTTTTGACAATAACCTCCCTTCTCGTAGGATAGGCCGTAAGTCTGGCTGTGATGATAAGCGACCTTCTTCGAACATACTCGTAGTGTAATGTATGTGACAAATTACGCTGGAAAACACTTCGCTGTTACTTGCACATGCTTGTAGCCAATACAGGAACTGCTTTCCCCTTGTATAATATTATTATATCTGGAAAAGACAGTAGTTTTTGCAAGAAAATCTTATAATAGCATAGTACTACACAGCCAAGGCCTTTCGACTTCCCGACTGATGGCGCGGCTTTTAGCAGTCTTATGGAGTTCATTGGATTAATTAATTATGTTCCTACTAACACGTGTTAGTCTTGCTACGCTAGATATTTTGCCTCAAGTGATCCATTACGGAGTTATCGAGTCACGTGCATTGTATTTTCAGTAAACCCTTATCTAAGCTAGATTGGGAATTTCACATTGCAAATGTTTACGATCGCTTCTGTAGGGGCCCCTTTTTCAGCAAATATGCGACATGCCCATATTTATCAATACAGTTACTTGAGGTGTCAAAATATTATTATTGACGAGGTCACAAGGTACAAAAAAAATTCAAATAGTCGTATCATTAATAATAAATAAATAAATAAATATTCGTGGACAAATTCACAGAGCGCCATCTAGCCCCAAACTAAGCAAAGCTTGTACTATGGGTGCTAGATAACTGATATATTACTTACATACTTTTTTAAATACACACTTATTATACATAGAACACCCAGACCCGTAACAGAAATATAAAATTCACCATTTCAATTTCTGCCCGGCCGGGAATCCAACCCGGGTCCTCTTGCGTGGCAGACCGGCTCGTGTTGACCATTGAACCACCCAGGTCGTCATTCTTTTATAAATTATAAAATATCTCTCTAAAATGTGAATTTTTGGGATATCTTCACAGACTCTCGCAGCCTCAAAAGAAAACAGAACATTCAGCAAGCAATAAGAAACATTTCGCCCGAAGTGTTGCGACAAGTGAAAAAAATAGGCATTCAATGTGCATGAACTCTGAAAGTCACCATTTAAGAGACCATTTAATCCTAATGGGACGAAATTTCATGGCCCAAGTTTACAATAATATGTATAGTAAAAAATAATTATCGTTTTTTAATTAAGAAAATAAGTTATAGCTCAACCAAATTGTGCCTTTTTCCAAATGGGAAATGGCGCCATAGTAATTATTGTTCAGCTTGCTAGCTATTCAGCGACGTCTTACAGGTTGCTATTGGAATGGGTACTTAAATTGGAATAGGCTATCGTACGGCCTTTGTATGCGACCCTTTGTATGCGAGTTTGACTCGTACTTGGCTAGTTTTTCATTGCCTACCGTGAGGCAGTCCACCTGATGGAAGCGGCCACCGTCGCCCAGGTCGTCAGTTACCTAAGGGGAACAGATACGGTGCCGTTTTTTGAGTTACTTACTGACGTGCCTTTAGAAGAACCCCAAGTCATAGTGAAAAGGAAAAACTTCGGGATGGAGCTCTTTCCATATTATTTAAACCAATTTCCTATCAATGTGAACAAATGAAAAAATTATTACAAGCTTGTATGTCCTGGAATCTTGCAAGCCACTTCCCGGCGTTCAATTAAGCTAAAATTTAGTATACCTACCTATGTAAATTGGATGACAATGCATTAATATGATATGATGGTGTTGGTCTGATGATAGAGTACTGTAGTAGTATTGTATATGTATTTAGTGATAGAGTAGTGGTAGTAGGAACTACTGCGTGATAAAAGCTTGTTATTAAAAATGTTTTTCATTTGAGAACTTATTCTCTGCGATTAGTGGTTTGTTTACATCGCTGGTTTGAGACAAAGTTTACATGATGTACATTAATCCATATTGAGATATCCCCCCATAAAATGGACAGAATACCTTATAAAGGTCGTAGGGAGTCGATGGATGCAAGAGGCATAAAGTCGATCGGTGTTGAAGGCGTGTGGGAGGTCTATGTCCAGCAGCAGGCGTTCTGTACTTTTTATTATTGCCTAAGGAGGCACATGGACGGACGGCCCACCTAATGGAAAGCGGCCACCGTCATCCAGGACATCTGTAACCTAAGGAGAGCGGATAGGGTGCCGCCCTTTGAGGTATCTGTAGACTTGCCTTTTGAAGAATCCCACCGGAGCTCATTCCACATCTGACACGTGAGCAGTAAAAAGCGTCGTTTATAATATATTTATAAATATAATGACATAATTATTATCATTAATCTAATTAATACATTTTTATGATTATTTATTGTTCTAATGAATGTTAATATTTCAATATTGAAATTAACGATATGTGTTAATTTTATTCTATTGATAACTGAAATGACGAGGTATATTTAATACTATAAATAAATGAATATGAATATGAATATGATGGTGTGAATGAAATCTATCTCATCGTCGGAGGGTGCGGTGCCGTCATCGTGATGTGACGGTTGCGAACACACAGAGAGCCAACGTCTCTCCATAGGCCTATGGTATTCAAACTATCTGTGAGAAGGGGATCATTGAGAATACGAATAGCCCGGCGTTGGATGGAATCAAGTGGAAAGAGTTGGTATTTGAGTGCACAAGCCCATAGGTGGGAGCAGTTCTTCAAATTCGGACGAACCTGTGCTTTATACAGCACTTTCTAGCTTTATTAAGTACCTCAAGTTTATTGTAAGCCAGTTGAGATGAAAATGATGTTTAGGTTAAGTTATATAAATATAACTGTAGTAGAAATACTCTAGAAACGCATTAAGTACTTATTTGGTATTTACTACAGTGTTATTACACGGACAAAATTCGTACTACAAAGAATGCATAAAACATTAAAGCGAGTTGCTATTTAGTGTTCTTAATTCTTATGCTCTTCTTACGCTTGCTTTGTTCAACAATTTTTCAGACGACCATTGTTTGTTCTGTTCCTTTTAAACTGTTTTAAAAAGAATTGAAACAAGACTCGAATTGCAACGCCGCAGGGTTTTAAAACAATTTGCATAAAGCCGGTTGAATTGCAACCGCAACACAACACCGTACATTTAGAAACAAAAGAGTGGCCCTATTTATCTCAAAAAGCTTTTATAATGGAATTAAAACGATACAGAGGCTGTTTCTGAATTAATTCAGAAAGCACAAAGTTACACAAAACACGTTTGGATATTTCAATTTCATGTGTTTCAAAAGTCTAACAGAGATGTGACCATCGCTCTGCGCATCTGTTTCCCTTTGTTGCGTTTTAGAGTGAATAAAGCGAGCGCTTTGGAAAAATTCGGGGAAAAATTCGCAAAATCTTCCTACCTGTTTAGTGTGACCTGACCCTATTACAAAACCTCCGTCACTTGTATTTCATCGGCCCATATCTTTTGAACCGTAGTGAATACTCAACAGTCTGCTAGTATGATTTCTATGTCTTATTGTGTATGCCTATTATTTAATAGGCATAAGTAGGTAGGTACGTTTAATACCAGAATTCCCACACAAAATGAATAGCAATAGTGTGGGATATTATAAGAAAACCGTAGATATGGGAAAATTGAGAAATACCAAAACGGTTGCCATATCAATAATTAAAGTTTTCAATAAAATAGCAACCTTATAACACATCGACTTGTATTCATCTGGCACCCTCGGACAATGCAGTCTTCTATAATCCGGGTCCCATCCACTGGACCCTATCGGGTAGGTAGCCCCGGGGGAGAGCCCAAGGAACCCGATCAAATTACATATTTTATGAACCCTTTGGGAGTTTTACCGTACTGCGTAACAAGATGGTTGTTCTCGCCATTTCATAGAACGATGCGGTACTCAATTGGCATGGTGTGAATGGCGCAAGATCGTGTGTTGACTCGACGTATGGTTATTGAATTTATAGCTACGAAGAGTGACCCTTTGTCATTTGAGCTGCAACGTTTTGGTTTGGAATGACTGTTTTAAACTACGTAAAAAAATATTGATTTCTAGTTAAAATTCATGTATAAAATCCAATCAACAACAATCGCTTTTGTCGGCAATTCCGCTTTTTGCTGTTTGTTTGTACTTATTTATAAAGTTGTTATAAAGATAATTCATTCATCTGTTCTTTCGTTCAACGTAATGGGACTGTCTTTCAATGGGGCTTCGTGATCAAGCACACCAGGTATGCGACTGTGGAGCTTCATTTCAGTCTTGTCCTCCATATCCTGTTACTTGCACCAGGGTGGATCTGACTGATAACGCAATGGCCGAGACCGACTACTGGGCGAGCCAGACCTAACTAAAGTTTTAGAATATTGACTCGACAAAGAAGGCAAGACAAGACAGAGAGGTATTGTTGTAATACAAATAAAATTACAACGTTATATTTTTCGGTGGCTGAGTGGTTAAGGTATCCGACTCTTAAGCGAGAGGTACCGGGTTCGAATCCCACTGCGGTCATCTACCAATGACTCTTTTCTTATTTATGTACATTAGGTCAATGCTAACCGACGCTCTTACGGTGAGGGAAAACATCATGATGAAACCTGCACACTGTTTCATCACAACTGAAGGGTTGGGCTCTTGACATGGTGGTGGGACCTCATAGATCGTAACCCTCCAGCACAGAAAACAGTATGACACTTGTGTGCATTGATAATTACCCTAATTATGTAATTAGTAATCACCGTATAGTAAAAATTACGCAAAAATCTCGATTGCAGCCTCACTTGACTCATAATGTACTAGTAATTTTGATCTGATGAAACACGAAATTAATTTTAAAATATCAATCTCCTCTCTCTCTCTCTCTTTCTCTCTCTCCGTGAACCTGTAACTGAATTCATGACGATGACTTAATTATAGCTTCGGTACCGGACGCAAGTAGTTGCTGACCAACAATACAATTTAACATGCGTCGCTGCCCAACAATTGTGTTCATCACGATGGGAATATTAAAATTCAGAGTAATTAATGGCTGAAAGCTTTTGTTGCTTAACGGGGCCGAAAGCGTGGGTAACGAAGCATGCGACATTTTTACTATAATTGGATCAACGATTTTTGTATAACGATACATAGCGCTGAATCTGATGGTCTGCCTGTTATTCCACCTGATCAGAGCAGTACTTACCCGTTGGCTTCTAACAAAGATAACACAACAAGCCAATTAACAAAGATCAAAGCTTTCTCGTATTTATTAAGACAGGATTCCCTGGAAATTTTAATAAACCGACCGATAAAACTTTCAAACTGAATGTACACTTTGAGGCGCCATAAATCCCGAAGCAACCAATCATGCAAACTTGCTGCTCGCTTAATCTTCGAACCGTAAAACAAATCTTGGCATTTGAAATTTACAAAATGCGCCCGAGCAATGTTCGAGCAACTTTTGATTTACAAGTACCTAAGCGAACTAATTAAAAGTTCCTCTCTTTCTAAACGCCGCCCTTGAAAGCGGGGAAGGGGGAGACATCTGACGAACACGTTTTTGGGAAATCACTTTGGCCAATAAAGTTTTCCCATTAGGTGAGTGTCGAATGAGCAATTCGTATTCTTACGCGGCACCGATTCCGGTGGAAACCGGTTTAGAGCCACTCAAATGCGATAAGAAAGAAGGGGAACCGGCCAGAGAGTGGATCAGAGAGTCGATTCTCGCGCTGTGACATCTCAAATTCGATATTTTCTCTAGCAAAAAAAAACTGTAATGAGACGTCACTGAAATTGATCTTCGACAATATTCTTACGACTGTGACTGATATGTGGCAAAAAAAATTACAAGAAGTCACCGTGCGAGAATTAGGCTTCAGGAGGTTTTCTAAAGAAACACGGAGATGTTTTACTAGGTTAGTGCAGTTGCAATCCTTTTAATTATTTATAAAATAAACCTATAAACCTATAACCTATAAACAATCCTTTTAAATATTTAATTATTTTTGAAGCGTCATGACTAAAGGAGAGTGTAAGAGCAGGGGGATAATGATAAATCTTTAATAGTATAAAACAAAGCCGCTTCCCGCCGTCTGTCCCTATGTATGTATCTATGTACGCTTAGATCTTTTAAACTACGATTGAGCGATTCAAAAGGAAGGTTTAAGCAAGAAAAAAGGGTAAGTAGGGGTAAAGTAGGTGTAGGTTTACAAAGTCGCGCCGAGTCCACTAGTAAAATATATAAAAGCAATATTACTGTCCTTTCCAACTATTTCCAATAAGGATAATTATTGATTTACCATACAAATTGTATATATGTTATTGTGCACAATAAACTGTTAAATAAATAAATAAATGTACTCTACAAAGTATGTTTAGAAAAATAATAAAAAGAAAATATAATTATCAAAATCCACTGTGCGAGACTCACCATAATATTAAAACCTGCTTAAAATTACGCGAATGTACGAACTCTAAGTGAACTCAGCACTTGTACTTAAACTTCTTACTACCTACAGATGACACGACAGCGCCTGCAAAGTTTAAAATCATTTTCGTAAACGTTTACAATAGGTATTTATATAAAATGAACTCCCAAATTACAACTTCTAAAACAGGATCTAATTTCAGGACCTTAAACAGAATAGGTAGGGATAGGATATTGAATCCATCCGGCTGAGGTTCTGAGGCTGTTTAATTCCCCCGTCAACCCTCATTAGCAGGTCATATTTCACGCTCCACCCTCGCCGTTGTTAAATTTATTGCAGTGACGTAAAAACGCCATGCAAAAGCTCGCATAATATCACATTGTTACGCTGAGGGATCGATTGTTGATTGCACGGTGGTTGCAGGTACCGGGATTACGGAAGCATTCGGTAAACATTTTCATATCCATCGGTTGCGATGACCTATTTGTTGTCGGATACGGCGTGTTTATAAGAGTCTGTATAAACGTATGCGTTTTATGCCTGACACTCACCATCATGCGACTTGATCCAGAGTGTGTGTTGATAAAGGTTTTGTGGTATGGACGAAGACGCAAGAGCATACTAACAGCCGGTTTCTCATTTGGATTTTTAAGTCAAGAACTTACTCATGACTCAGGTAAATTTTCATTTCTGAACTAATTTTATTTAATCATTTAATCATTTGTGGTACACAGGTTATACAGTTGTTAGGTACAGTTTAAGTAGAATGGAGCCTCTGCGACCTGCCATCGGCACACAAATTTTAGAAATATTAACAAATTTACGAATTTAAATAATGTCATTAATCAAAATAGATACTCATTTACAAATATTTTAAATTATTCATTTTAAGCATTATAAAAACATCATTATAAAATTTGACTTTCACCTATTCAATGTTATTAATAATTTAGAATGTCAACAGTAGATAGTGTCAATAATAATTTAAATGTCAATAAAAAATATAATGTCAATTAATATTAAAAAATCATACTAAAACAAATAATGAAATTGAACTATATATTATTAACAATATCCACAATTAATCAACAAATCAAAATAATGAAAATCCAATTACAAAGTATGTCAAAATAAATTCAATAGCATTACAAATTGTCATTTAATCAGGTACATTTACTGAAAGAAAAAATTATTTACGTTCCTTACACGCCAAAAAGAACTCTTCAACTGTATATAACGCTCTTTCGACAAGAAATCTGTATAGCTGTTTCTTAAAACTACCAAGAGTCTCTGCTTCGCGAATCGTTTTTGGGATATCATTATATAATTTTGGGGCCATCGCAAAAACGCTCTTATGAAATATGGCTGTCTTGCATGAGTGGACGTGCAGTTGATCTCGGCGTCGTGCGCTTTCAACGCTGGGGAAGAGATGCAGATTTGTGCGTACAAATACGGCAATTTCGTACAGATAAAGAGATGGCAAAGTTAATAGTTTTAGGTCTTTAAAAAATGGTCTACAGCTGTCTGTGCGTTTTAAATTGCAGATAGCTCTAATACAACGCCTCTGTGCCTTAAATACAGTCTCTTTCCCCGTTGCGTTTGCCCCAGAAAATAATCCCGTATCTCAGTATCGAGACTACAAGACCCTGATAAGCCATTAGTACGGGTTCACGATTTACTATTTTGTTTAATTTGTGCAGTGCATGTGAGGATTGGCTGATTCGGTTCCCAACATATTCGATATGTGTACTCCAGCTCATATTGCTGTCTAAATATAGACCTAAAAATGTTGTAACCTTAGTATTTTCAATTATTTGTCCATTATGTGAATAGTGTTTTTGTCTCGTTGTTTAAATTTAATGATTTTCGTTTTATCTAGATTTAGTTGTAAGTTATTATTTTTTAACCATTCAATTATATTAGTCAAATTAGGATTTATGTCAATTTCATTATTAAAAAGCACCTTGCAGTCATCAGCAAAAAAAATAATTTGATTAATAATCGATTCTATAATGTCATTAATGTAAATAATAAATAATAGAGGTCCCAATACACTCCCTTGCGGAACACCGTAGCGTACAGTATTAACTTTTGACAAATATTTGGTTACTAATTTTGTTTTGTGACATATTCGAGTAATTTGAGTCATTTGAATCCTGTCACTGAGATAAGATTTTATTAATTTTTGTATGTTACCCCTTACACCAATGGCTTCTAATTTTTTAATTAGAATTTCGTGGTCAACAAAATCGAAAGCCTTGGTTAAATCTAAAAACAATGCCATTATTGGTAAGCGATTATCTAATCTGAGATAAATTTTGTAAAGCATGTCATATAGGGCCATATTTTTATTTTTGTTTTTTCCTGAATCCTTTTTGTTGCGGTGCTAGTATTTCATTTGCTTCACAGTATTTGTATAAAGAATTGTTCATTACTTTTTCAAATATTTTGGAGAATATTGGAATTAAGGCTATAGACCTATAATTCTTCATATTCTCGGGATCTTCTTTTTTGAATAATGGCTTTATTATTGTAACTTTTAGTTTCTCTGGGAAAGCACCTTCTGTAATGCACAGGTTTATGACATGGCTAAGGGGCGATGAAATGATATGGGATACATATTTAATGACTTTAGTGTTTATATCATCATATCCCGTGCTGTTCGTTTATGAATGAGTTTGAGTATTTGGGCTTGAAAAATCTCAATTTTGACAGTTCGCTACATTCCTTTGTGCTTAACGTGCGTTTTTGAACTCACTTGACAGCGCTCAAACCGCTCTAAGTGAGTATTTCTATGTGAAGCATCCCAATTTGGTTACCTAAAGTTTGCTCACGACATCGTTTACGAGACGAAAGTAAACCGATTTGAGTCAACAACTTATAGAGGGAAATTTCAGATTATTGAATATACGCAATAGAAAATAAATAATTCGATGACATTTATACTCTATCTTGGTTCGATTTCACGAATCTTTTTTTTTTCAGTCGCCTTTATCAAATACAACATAGTATTATTACCTCGTACCTACCATATTACTATTACACCGTCGAAAATGTTTCGAAATTTACATACATTCCGGTGCATAATTTCATGCTCAAGTCAATTCCATAGATTTTGATTTTTATGTTATGGTAGGTAATGGGTACGTTGCCACTAGTTCCCAGTAGTTACGACCGGAATATGATTATTTATTAAGTAATTAACCAGCATCGAACAAATTACACATAAATTAAATTTCAGTGAAAATTTAATAACACATGCAAAACAGATTATAATACCGGTACTTAATAAAAATCAAACTTGAGACTGGTGTACTTGGTGTACTTTGAGAAATACCTAATACATTTTTTTTAAGAGAATTGTGGAAAAGGAAGGAAGATAGGATAGGTGCAACCGCTTTATCTATGTCGTCAGCAAGTCACATTTCTTACGTTTTCGTATTCCGGGTTGAATTATCGTTATGTTAGCTCTATCTTATCAGATAGATCGTTATGACAAGCATGAGCCATTACAAATCTGTGAGAAATTCTTCTAGGTATGTGTAATGTATATAAGTTAAATTAAGTAAAATAATCTACCTGATATGCTTTTTCCGCACAAATAATCTAGTTACTCAGCAGTTCCAGCTATTCTATGATTCTTATTTTTTTATTTGATACGTAACAATGACACTGAATGTAATGATGATGTATGAAAAATTTATTCCGTACCATACTATTTTTATTCACATTGCACGAAAGTGATGTTTCGCAGCAATGGCCTCATTGCTGCAAAACATCACCTTTATCGTAACCCTTATATGGTTTAAAACAAGTTGAAAAACTTGCAAGATTTTATTACGAACAGAGAATAGTGTTTATCTATCCGTATAGCAAACCTATCCTATCACTATCACCGCCAAAGCACCTCGCCTAAGGTTCCGCGGACTATTACACGGGGCGCCAGCCCGGAAAACCGAAATTACGCAAACGGTACATTGAATTTTCCTATAATCGCCCTTGGGTCGTGAATGGTTGTGTTGATGCGAGATAGCTTGCTCTGCGGATCTGTTACTACCGTATTGGAGCCAGTATTGTACGATAAATATGCAAATATGCTGTTGTCATGATATAGATACATATTTCCCAGCCAGGTATTCCGGGGATGCTAGGTGTGTTTTTTTCCGACTGCGTTAGAAAGGGGGTTATGTTTTTCGTGCGTATGTAGGGATGTATGTGTGTCTATTGCTTTGGGACAGCTGTAGTAACGGCTCAATGGATTTTAACTTAAGAGACACTGGCAATGACACTGGGTTGATTAAAACTTTAAAAATTCAAAATGGCGAATTTTAGGTTATATTTTGTGACTGTCCAAATGGTTTTTCTCTTAAACCACTCGAGTGGGGTTTGCAAACACACAGAGCAGAACAAAAAAAATTGCCAATTTTTTTGGAGTGGAGTATCAAAATAAAATTCTTCAAAAGGCGATTTCAAAATATAGGATACAACGTATCAAATATTAAATATCAAATCATTTATTTAGTCATCATAGGTGAATAAAGGTACGTAATTAAGTAAAAAGTTACGGAACGTAATTATACACTTTGAACATTTTTTGCTTTTCAATTTTTTAATAACAGTCGGGGTTTTTATTTTATGTACTACGTACTTGCCTACTTACTTTTCATATTATTATTATTATGTAAGTAGTGGTGTACTAAATCAATAAAGCCCAAAGGAGGGTACACCGATACAGACATGACATCGTGTAATGTAATTTTAAATTTGTTACGAGCTACTAAGTATTAGTGCATCGTTCTAATGTGGAGGAGGTTTAAGTACAACAGATCACTTTCATATAAAATTATGGTTTGGTATTGTTTTATACGATGATGCAAAATCAGCTACAATAACAAGCTCAGGTAAATTGATTGGCGGGTACGGTAAGTTTCTAGCTAGTTCTTGCTTAGCTGCGTACCATAAAATCCTAGTCAGTATCTATCTATCATACACGTTAATCTCATATAGGTACTGTTGAATATACAAAGGCAATCTTTGATACTTACATTTTATATAAATCAAAGGGAAATTTCGCGACGAACAGGTGGCATTATAATTTTTACCCTCCCAAAGCGGGGTCCTCAGTTTGCTGAATGTCGCCAAAATTCGCCATTTTGAAATATCCCTCCCATTCTAACTTGTCTGTATGCCTTGGATGTCGTTTAGGTGACACGACGCGTATGGAATTTGGGTCGCAACTAAGGAGACACGTGAGACGTATGAAGCTATAACACCATGTGTACCTGGGGGTAATTGGAAATTCTATGGACCGTTTTTGGAATTATGCGGGTAGTTGCCACCCTAAATAATTAATTACTAACAATTCTGTTGCCACAAGGCTATGTTCTTGAGCCTCGATTCAAAGTGGTGGTAGCGTAATAGGGTTGAATTAAGGTACCTATTCAGTTGGGAGATTCATATAATAGGCTTCACATAATTTGCTGAAACATTTAAACTGTGTTTCAGTAGCGTGTCTCTCACTGCCTCAACCAAAGATAATATAATACTATACTAGTACCTTAAGGCTCTGTCCTGACTGGCAACGGTCGTGCGACCATGGTTGTACGACGGACGTCGTCCGGCCAAAAGGAAACCTCGAAACCACCCGTCGATTTTTTAATTTTTTATTTTAGACTATCCAGGCATTTGACCGCCTGACTCACCCGGTGGTAAGTGACGATGCGGCCGAAGATGCCTGTCTAGAAACAGCCTATTCACTCTAGCCTTGAAGGCGTCCAGATTATAGTAATTAGGGAACACACTCGCAGGCAACGCGTTCCATTCCTTAGCCGTTCACGACCACCACGTAGCATGACCAAGGTCGTACGACTGTTACCAATTAGGACCGTGCCTAACGATGTTGACCCTCCAATAATGTGGAGAAGGCCTAAATCCAACAGTTAAATCTATTGCCTTGCTGATTATGATTGTATGTACTCATAGTCATGACAGAATCTCTGAGGTAGGTATAACGCGCGATAATTTATTGGAGTTGTCCGCTATAATAGTTGGATTAGTCTTAGACTTTTTACTTATAATGAACATGGGCAACATAATCATGTCGAAAATGCAAGTGTGCGTCACCCCAACTGCCAAATGGGCTGATGACTAACTCAACACAGAATGATATAAAAGGTTCACAGTAGGCTCAACAAATTGATGGCTGATTTTAAGAATTGGAAATCACCACGCCCATAATTATAATTATCTGAATTAATTCTCAGAGTTTAAATAAATGAGATGTGAATTACACATGTCACTACAAAATTTTGATGTCAACTAACGTGAACGTGCGAAATTTTAACGTAGAATAAATTACTGCATTATGTAAATTGACTACTATCTTTCTATCTATACCTACTAATATAAAACTGGAAAATGCCATGTCTGTACATTAAATATATTTCAGAAAAAATTGTCGGGTTAGGATAAATTTGATTATATTAAAAGTTTGTTTTTTTCACTGGTTTATTGCAGGACTTACAGACCTGAGTATGTGATATTAATTTCAGCTTTATACCTTTGATGATGATGATGATACTTTTACGCGTTCTTGAGAAAAAATGCCTTGACAGACGAACGGATGGACTGATGCACAGACAGATAGACAGACGGATGGACAACATAGTTATCCTTTTACGTTAAGGGTTACGTTTTATTTCTTTCGAAGTACGGTACCCTAAACCCTAATTATTGTGTACAATAAACAGTTAAATAAATAAATAAATAAATACCCTAAAAATGTCAGATTTTGTTACTGAACAGATAATTTGGTTGCTCTGTACACTGTTGCCAGATTTTTTTCAGGTAAAGCGGGACCTTTAAACCTTTGTTTTATTGCCTAGGGAGCCACACGGAAGGACGGCCTACCCGATGGAATGCAGCCACCGTCGTTCAAGACATTTGCAACATAAGGGGAGTGGATGCGGTGCCGGCCTTTGAAGTACCTGCGGATGTATATTATGATATGATATAGAGTAAAAAAGCGAGACATTTTCGTCGAAAGCGGGAATAAGATGGTGGGCTATCCAGAGCGACTCCTCAATAGAAACACGACACAGTCTACTTGACTCGCTTGGAGAGCTATTCACCCGTATTCACAAAAATACTTGTCTCAGTAAAATATTGAGAAATTACAATAAGACACTTCTGACAGCGGCTCTTTGCTTGCTTGTTCACATAGAACTGTATTCAATATCATCATCGTCTCTCATCATCAATGCCTTAGCGCTTATCCCGGCCTCTGCCAGGGTTCGATTTCCTAATCATTCTTCCCCACTTCCCCTCTTAGTATCCTCGCGTCGTAGGCCATTGGCTCACGCTTCCGGCTCAGCGATGTCAATCCATCGCTTCTTGGATCGCCCACGGGGCCTCTTTCCTGACCAAATGAGCACAGGCGAGCCTCCTCGATCTTATCTGCGATATCCCTCACGTCAAGGCTGCCACGGATGTTCTCGTTACGTACTCGAACAAACCGCGTAACTCCTTACTCCGCGTATTCAATATGATTGATCAATTTTGTTAATTTTGACGGACGCACAGTGCCGATCGCCACTCGAGTATTTTCAGTTGAAACCGTGTACTGTGATATCTCATAGTATATCGTAGTTTTCTTGTCAACCAGCCGCACTGTCCCGGCTTTCTCTGTGGCGGCTGTCAGCGGGCGTTGTGGCTCAACTAACGTCATTAATGTGCCACCCAGGGGCCGAAATTACGCGCAACCCTCTATGAAATTTCCATGTAATTGGATACCCCGTGACATTAGATGTGGGTGGGCAAGCTTACCCGAAGGTGGTTTTCGAGAAATATGCTTTGCAAAATCGGCAGCGACGTCAGGAGTCTAGGTTGTTTAATTTTTTTTTGCTTGTGTATTACCACGGCATTTTCCCGTGTATATGGTTACACAAATATTTAATAAGCTATGCAGTATTCATATTCATATTCATATTTCTTTATAAGTATTGTTCATACATTGTCCAAAATTCAGTATCTTGGTATACATTATGTCCTAGTAACAAACGAGCACATAGCCAGTAATGGTAAGCGGCAACTGTCGCCCGACAATCTTGATTATCATAAAATAAATAGTTAAATATTTATTTCACACAAACAAAACAACAGAATAAGTTAAATATTAATTATGTTACCTTTGCTTTTATTAAATAACACAGTAAATACACACAATAATTATACATTAAAGCTAATAGGGATCTGACAGACCTCATGTTGGTAGTTAGGTAGTTATAGAAACAAAACGACACTTTCGGAACATAAAGATAGGCAGATTACAAAGCATCTCGTTTCCTGTTGTGTATTTTCAGCACCTGTCGTGGAGATTATGACAAAATTCTCTACTGACCGTGGAATAAGCCCAAGTCCAGCAGACAATGGGGCTGTCGATATACGGGCGGAGAGTAGGTATACGTTGTAGCGATAAAATGAATACATAATACCTATTGCTTTCTTCTATTTCACCGTATGGAAAACGTTTATCTCAAATCATTCTCCAAATTCCCTGTCAAAGGTTTAAGTAAAGACTTATTTTGTAATTAAATTCAAACCTGAGTAATTAAGCCTGCTTACAGTAAATAAACACTCATTATAAGTTTCCAGATCCAGTTTCCCCCACGAAGTTTATTATTTCAATTACCTTGGTTCTACTTTGCGATAGACTGCGCATTACTCGTTTCAGTCTAGACTTAAATAGGTCTAAGGACTTAAACTTTTCTTCGATACGCAAAGCTCTGCTGTCTGAACTTTAGGGTGCCTGTAATACTTTTTTATCTAATTACTTTTACTACGAGACTAATACAAACTTTGTCACATCGTTTAACTTTCTGTAAGTCACATTCAAGTACGGCTTCAATATTGTGAAAAAAGTTTGGATAGGTAAATAATTTATGCGAGAAATATCCCTACAAAATATGTCGTAAAAAGGTGTTCTCTAATGTAGAGCTAAAGTAAAGACATATTTTAGAATCCATTGATCAATCTTCTATTGTAATTTTTTATTCGAAATACATACATTATTGGTCCAAGCCAACATCACCTACACGTGGTTCCCCTGCATCCCGACTGACGAGGCTTTGGAGGCTTTGGCGTATCGGCTTGTCCTTAAACCGACGTGCAGGAGGATCGCCCTAAGTGGGTAAGGCCAAGGGCGGACCGGGTTAAAGCAGCTATTCCAAAAAATTGTTTGCTTCGCTACTTGGAACATTTGCACGTTTACTGGATATGCTCGTGAGCTGGCCGACGTAATCGCCCAGCGGAAAGTGGCAGGGGCGCTTCTACAGGAAATTCGATGGCGAGGCAACAGGTTCCGTAACATTCCAGTTGGGAGAACGCTGTGGGGGTTGTGCTCTCTGAAGAGCGTCGGGATAGCGGCTTGAACGTCTTTACGTTCACATTCGGCGTACGGTAGCAACAACCACTTACGAACCGTTCTAACCCGCCATGCCCAAACTCGTCACACTTCTCAGCCACATGGCCGTCCGGCGAAATGGACCCACAAAAATATACTCTACGATAACGGTATCTTTCGTAGTTATTCCCTGACTTGCTTACAGAAGAACGCTTTTTGTACCACTACAACCGATAAGCACTTCCAAAACCGTAAGGCGGTCGCTTACCTATGTTTTAATAGGTTCATGGCGGATTTGAATGGAACGACAGTGATTATTGCTACCGTACGCCGAATGTGACATCACAACGAAGGGCCAGCAAAAGCCTTTTTGTTTCTATTTGTTTGATGAAACGAGGCTTTGACCGGCTCTGACAAATTTATAGAAACCTGTCGAGCTGAGTGGAATTACAGGTATTCGTAAAAACCGCATAATGACCAAATTGAATTTTAAACTATTGTGTATTTTATACACACTGCCTTCAACCCGTCCGCCAAGCGTGAATATTGAGAATTCATCAAGGACAGCATTATTGTTATTCTAGATGTGCATGTGAAAACTGTCAACGTAACCGATATCATCGTCAAAGTACACCAAAAGTTTTTAATTAATTGTTTGCGCGGAGTGGAAATTAATTTAACTTTGGTGATGCTATGGTAATATCGAATGGAAAAGTTTGTAAACATTTTCCGGTTTAACTGAATTTTATAGCAATGTTGATTGTTAATAATTCAGGACTGGCCATAATGGTTAATGTAAAATAATTACAAAAAAAGGATAAAAACAATGTTGGTCTGTGGCTCCACACAGCTATTCATATAGGTATCGGTAGATACGAGTATATAGGATCACGCAGATTAAAACTTAAATAAAATTACTGAATATTCAAAATATAAACATAGTTACCTAACTTAGAAATTTAATAGGTATATCCTTGTAAGGTTGCGGAATTTCACAACTTACCTAACTAAGAAGTTATTGAAAAGAATCCTTTGACGTAAGAGGATATTCCTTTTCCCGCTTAGTTGCAAGCACATTCAAAGGGCGCACCTTTCAGTTTTTCAATACAAAATTCACGATGAGACGCAGTAATATTCTCGGAACTAAAATAAAGCTATCAAAAGATCACTCCCTGGGGCCAAACTGAAAAAGGATCCCAATTCGATTTATAGTGACGAAAAGAACCGGGTCAGACGTCAGATTTGTTGTGATGCTACAAAAGACGGATAGAATAACATTTTTTGCGTAACGATGACAATTTGTTTTGCCCTTTGTAAATGTGGAACTTGATCCTTTGTTTAGTGAACTGCGACGTTTAACTCGTTTCGAACAAGCCTTTTTGCGAATTGTACAAAAGGGTAGTGACAAATGGAGCTAATTATGACCTTGTTAAAACGATCGTATCATATTATAATTTTAGACGGGACTCACACGTGACGTACCTTTTCGATTTGTTTTCCCGACGTTTCAGTAGGTTACACCCACCGTGGTCAAGAGAAGACAGTCTTCAAATATAAATGGCACGTCGCGTGTAAGTCCCGTCTAATATAATAATACGCGTAAAGAACGCGAGTTAAGTTTGAAACTATCGTATTATACGCAATCTAATGTGTCGATTGTTGTAGGTATAGAAGGATGATAAGTAAGCCGTGTGGTGTCCGGCAGAGTAGAATAGCACCAACCCCTTACATTCATGGGTGTCGTACAAGGCGACTAATATTTTCGAGGTAAAAGATCAAGAGTCTCCGTAGTCTGGAAAACGGGCAGCAGCATTTTCCATTATTATATTTAAACACTGCGATCTCCAACCCGCCTGCCAAGCGTGGAGATTATGGCAATAACCTCCCCTTCCGTGGGAGAGGCCCTGAGTCCTGCAGTGGACTGTTACGGGCTGTGATGATGATGAAGTAAGCCTGGTAACAAGTAATTTTAAATTGTTTCGGAAAGTCTGAAAATTCTTGTACTGATGGAAAACATATTACCCTAAACCTAATAGCAATGCATAGACTTGACAATTCAGGTGAGCAAGGGAAACAGTACGGTGCCGACGTGCCTTTAGAAGAACCCCAAGGTATAATGAAAAGGAATGTTCGGGGAGCTCTTTCCATCTTATGTACATCATATCAGCCAGAAGACGTCCACTGCTGGGCATAGGCCTCCCCCAGAGATCTCCACAAAGGCCGGTCCTGTGCTTTTCGCATCCAGCTGGTACCTACGCTGCGTCTTCCGGCACGTGGTCGCCACTCGAGAACTTTACTGCCCCATCGGCCATCTGTTCTTCGAGCTATGTGCTCTGCCCACTGCCACTTCAGTCTGGCAATCCTTAGAGCTATGTCGGTGACCTTGGTTCGCTAGCGGTTCTCCTCATTTCTGATTTGATCGCGCAAAGATACTCCGAGCATAGCTTTTTCCATTGCCCTTTGGGTAATAGTGAGCTTTCTTATAAGGCCCACAGTGAGCGGCCACGTTTCAGTTCCGTAAGTCATCACTGGTAACACACATCTTATGTACAGTCTGTCTCAAATCAATTTCCTATCGATGTAAATATGAATGATGATCTGAGTGGTTCAGTTGGTTAATAGAAGCCACGCAGAGGTCCCGGGTTCGATTCCCGGCCGAGCAGAAATTGAAATGATGAATTTTTATTTCTGTTTCGGGTCTGGGTGTAGTATGTATACTATGTATGTATGTAAAAAAATTACAAGTACCTAGTTTATCAGTTATCTAACACCCATAACACAACAGCTTTGTTTACGTTGGGGCTAGATGGCGCTGTGTGAATTCGTCCAAGCATTTTATTATTTTAATTTTATGATGATGATACAATACAAACAACAAATATCTAGTACTGAAAACCTACCACGCAGAGAAGGAGAGGGAAATTTGAAAATGTAAGCAATTACGATTGAACGTTTAACGAAACAACTGTTTCCACGGAGAAAGGTCCCACGAGTAAATGAACTGAATTCTAGGTTAAAATCTCAATGCACTACTCGTCTCCGTAAATCACAGTCTCATTCATATAACCAAAACAAACAAGACTACCGTAAGAAGGAACTTCAATCAGAAATAGCTCCGTAAGTTCCAATGAATAGCTGCTCTTTGATAATTCTGTAATTTTAATGGCTAGAGAAACTTCACAATTCCCTTTTGAATTCTTAACGAAACCAGACAGACGAAACAATTAAAGAAGTTACGACTTTAATTCCACAGGGGCGCTGTTAAAAATTTCACGTTCATTTATTATATATTAGTTTAGCAAGTTAGCAAAAAGGCTAACAAAAACATAGACCAGTAAATAAGATTTTTTCGTGTGCGGCTGGTGGAAGAATTTTCAAAATCCTTTATGCTGCGGTCTATATTTAATTAGGTATATTTATGAAAATATTACGGAGCGCCGGTGGCCTAGTGGTAAAGATACACGTCTCGCAAGCCAGAGTTACCAGAGTCAAATCCTACTGTCGCCATGTACCAGTGACTTTTTTCTGATTTATGTACATTAGTTGAACACTAATCGATGCTCTTACGGCGAGGAAAAACATCGTGATGACCGATGCACATTGAGGCTACTGAATGAGTAACCATGATCCAATTTGGTCAGATTCCCCTGGTACTGCTACCGAGTCGCGGAGGTCAGATGGCAGTCGCTCCACTGTAATTACCTGATCTGCCAAATTCAGGATCATGATCAAGGCGGGCCCTGGGCCCTCATACGCGAAAGCACAACCGAGACATTAACACCAAGATGATGATGATTTATGAAAATATAATATGATAATAATAATGTTTATATTACTTGTTTCCCTTAGAAAAGAGTTTCATCATCATAATAACCTTACAAACTTATATTTTATATTTTTTTATGATCATAACTTTTTCAATATTGTAAGTTTTCTGTAACATATCTAATACCTTCTTACCAGTAAATATACTTTTTAACATATCCTACATGAAAATAGTTTCCTTGTATCATAATACTACATACTCCGCCCCTTACCATGTCAAATTAGGATTATTGAGCGTGACGATTAATCACTTTTTGGTTTTTCCTCACTTAATTCTGTACTGAGCTAGAGTGTGTTATCATACGATAACAATAATTAAATTTATACTGCTGTCGGTGGATAAATACAATCAATAAATTGAGTTTAGGTCGCGTATCTTGCATTTTTATTGCAGAACCGTTACTGTGGAGGCGGGAGAGGATTGCACTACAAAACACAATAATTTAAATAATACAATAATTATCTACAGTAAAAAAATACAAAAACAACAACACAAAACTACAAAAAGTTCCGGTAAATGCCTGTTCCGATGACCGAATTGCGTGAGTCGTAGCGTAGGTACATGTTACGAGCCAAAGTTACCGCTTTCCCATTGATAGTCTGATTGTATTAAAAAAAAAAGTATATAATTCATGGTTCGTCTTAGTTGCGCTCACTACGATCTCAAGGTGTGCATGTGGTAGGCAAAGGGGTGCGGTGACATCAATTTATTGCCACGGGTCTTCAGTTTCCTGCGCGAAAATGCTGTAACGGCAAACCACCACAGCTACGATATCGCAGGAACCTACTGGTAGAGCTACCAGTCTTGTCTATTTTGAGTCTACTGTGATGGGGCTCTGGACGTCCACCTGAATGTGGTTTACTGTTGTTTTTGTGCCGCCGCTTCATCTATTTCTGCCGACGAGCAACATTGTCTTTTTTCGTATCAGCGACAGAAGGAGGGTTATGTTATTTCTTTTTGACAGGGGCTACAGCCCTAATATCTCTATTGATTTTAACATTATGAGGTGTTAGATTCGTCTTGGTAGCACAAGTGACAACGGCTACAATAAAATTTAATGAATTAAAAATGACGTATTTTATGTTCCATAGTATGACTTCCGAAAATCTTTTTTCTCTAAATCCCATCAGTGGGGTATAAAGGTCTTTAAAAGGCGATTTCAAGATATACAAACAGAAATAAAAAATATTTGTTCACACAGAAAAACACCACAATAATAAAATAACATTATAACGACAAGAGCAACACATAATCGGTAAGTACCTACATTAACAAACGAAGACACAAAAACAAGGTTACATTTAATACATAGGTAGGTAGGCACAATGCCGTTGCATACATATGTGTTTTGGTGTATTTTGTTTGTGAGAGGGACCTTACTCAGCTTTTTGCTGTGGCGTAAACCGAAGCGCTTTTTTTTGTGAGTACTGATTTTCGTATATAACAGATTGGTTATAAACGATATGGTTATAATAAATAGTTATGTGTGTAGTGTGAAATGGCGCGCGTAGGTCCGGAATGCCGAACATTCCCGATCCTCCGCGACCGTCGGGGTTTTTAGTTTTTGTACTACTTATTTGTTTAAGCAACTTAGTTTCAAACAAGCAAGTTGTCATCGATGGTAGTCATGGATTTTGGTTTCCTGTGTGAAAAACGCAATACCATAGTGCAGTCATTGTGAGGAAGCTTATGCCCATACCAGTAATTATGCTGGCTACCTTATACTTCAAACCGAACCCAAGGTAAATGGTGATTAGAAGTAGAAATGGACAAGGCGGTGGTATGCCTACACCTGGTCTCCTTAAACTCCTCAGACTGGACAAAACCTAGAAATATTACAATGATACCTTCTAGGTATAAAATCCTAGAGCTCAACTCAACTCGCTGCTCGCTAATCGCCTTCGTGGAACAACTGCCTAAGTCTAAATAGCGAACGTTTAAGTTTAAGATTCTGAAGACGCACCTTAGGTGACCCTCATCACGGACTTAGCAAATTAATGTCGGGACTAACTTAGACTATGACAGGAGTAAGTGCCGCCATGGCTTACAACTTAGGTGAATTGTGACTCGCTGGGCTGCCTCGAACGGTTTTGTAAGGTTAGAAGAGCGTTTACGGGGATAGTATTATACCTCGGCCAACGTTAGGTAAACTGCCAACTACGAGCGAATGTAAGGTACTTACCAATGTTCTTTTAGAATGTCCTAAATGGTTAAACGAGCAATTACAGTTTAATAATAAACTTAATAAATGAAACGGCTCTAGAGACCGCGAGACTGTATTAAAACTGAAGTACGTAACTGAAACTAACTATCAGTCCGACTGTAATAACTTTTTTCGATAATAGCAAGCTTAATTAGGTACTATACTGACATTGGATCATCTTCATCATCATCTTGGAATCGTCGGAATGCAAATGTCGATACGTAAGATATATTTTAATTTATTTCATACTTGTTTAAGGCCGATCGATCAGATCATGTAGAAGGCTTTAATGATATGCTCATTAAATTCGAAAATTAATTACCCAATTTTACACTCCACGTATCAGTAGGACGCAGCAAAAAGCTATCTACAACAATTTAATTAACATCACAATATTATCCCTCCCGTTGACGACCTGGTTACAAAGCGAAAGAACTAGCGTCTAATCGATGCATTAATTAGGTAGGTCGATCGCCGGGCAAATTTCCAATCTAGCCGGTGCCGTTAACACTGTTCAAGACCACCGGAGAAACACTGGTAATGAGCCCGCTTATCTCCAGTCTCGGTGCTATAAAAATTGATGAGGCTTCCTCAAACACCCTCCCCGCCCCCCTAAATGGCATCGATAATTGAAAACTTGGGTTTAATCTCAAGCTCAACGTTTCGGGACTCGACACCGAGAAAAAATTAATTAAAAAAAGAAACGGAAACGCGACGAGATCTTCGTCTAATAAAAGTGAAATTTTTAAGGTTTCTTTTCAGGTGTCTCTTTAAAGGGAGGTATTCATTTTATTTCAATATCTTTTGTAAACTGTAGGGGTGACATGCCATGCTGTCTGGGAGACTAGTAACTTTTCTACTTAAGGGTGTCGTGCAAAACGACTTGCGGCAGACCCACATTCCAGAAATAGGTACCAGCGTTTCCTTTAGTGCAAAGCTTCAATTCTGCGATCTCCACACAGATATGGCAAAAACTTCCGTAGTGGAAGGTTTAAATTGCAGTAAGTCAATAGTGGTTGTTAATTTTGAAACTGAAACGGTTTGTATTATGTATATTATATGTATATTGAAAGTAAATATGCCTCCGTACCTATAGCTCTTTTAATCAGCCTTCCGAAAGGTCCTTGGAACTAATTCATCGCGCGTAGCAATCCACCGATTTCCTGTGGCGCCATTCTTGTAGAATCTCCCCGATAGACATTATTGAGAAACTTTTTCCATTATTCCTGAGGAAGCGATGTTAAATTTGAATGGCCGTGGTCATTTTGGGGGCAAAACTCCTCTCTTTTAAACAAAGAATTCGCTAAACGCCTTCAAGGTTTCACGCTATACGCAGTTTCGAGTCGGATTCTTCTAGTAGGCTCTGCAAGTAAAAATATTTCAAGTTTCTTTCCTAGTATCTAATAATCGTATTTGTTAAAGCAAGAGGTTCACAAGTACAACGGTTTTATTAATTGTAATTTCTGATTATTCTTCCGCTACAACTCAAACATAAACATTGTAAACAAACCTTAGTATCTTCCTTAGTATATCTTACAAAAACATCTTTAGTCTGCTGTGGTTTCGAAATTTATTTGAAACTTTGTCTTTATTATCTATTGCTACCTTTCGACATAAATTCTATCTCCACAATGCATTTTGGCGTGTCCTTAAATGACTCTTTCGCAAAGTTACAGCGCATGGCGCCCATAACTTGCTAGATTCGCTCCGCTATCAGTGAATAATTTGCAGCACCCTAGAGTGCAAAGTTGCTCAGTGCACCAGTCATATTGCCACAAGAGTTCGAGATGTATATCTGACTGCGCATTTACACTTTGTAAAATATTACGCGAAGTATTATGTAGGCAATCTCCTAGTGGGTTTTGTGCAAAAATTTGAACTGAGAATAATTCAAATTTTTGCATCATATCTTAGTACTTTAATCAAAATAAATTCTCATTTTAATTATCTATATTACGAGCCTTCCTTACATTGGCTAGAAAAAATTAATTGAAATGTAAATCACTCTATTTTTGTTTGGCACTATGTCTCCGTATTTACTTTGAATTCGGTCAGTAAACACAATTATATTTTTCTATATGTTTATTATGAAGGCATTTGACTGACATCTCATTTGTTGGTATAATATGATGCGGCTGAAGATGAAGCATGTCATTTAGATCCAGTCTATACACACTAGGCTATATATTTAGAGAACGTACTGTTGTGGTTTCGGCACAACTTGTCTGTTTTTATTTTCATTTAACCCTATAATTCGTCATCTCGGCATTCACTCCTTTTACAGACATGTCGTTAATCACACATCTATTTATTTTAACTAGCGACCCCCGGCTTCGCACTAGTGTTCTCGGGTTTTCTCTATTCATATAAACCTTTTGGGAGAAATTCTCTAAATGATAATGAAAACAGTTATTTTATTGGATATACAGACAGACAGACGCGGAAAACTACTTTATTTTATACTATCTATATTCAAATTATGTAAGGAAGGGAGATGAGAAATTTAAGAAAACGTAAGAAAAGTTTTAAGACAATTTAAGAAAATTGGTTCCTTCGAACAAACGGTTTGGAGGTAATGTTGATTGAATTTTTTAATCTTCCCAGTTCGTTGCTCATTATCATCAGGAGGGATTTCGGACCATTATTGGTTTCTGAAGTTCTGAAATCACAAATGAATTCTGATGAATTAAATATCAACATTATTATTATTATTAAAAAGTGTCTAATTTGTTTATAGCTGTTGCAGATAGTGTATAATGTATCTAAGGTTGGAGATGGAATTAAAGATAAAAAATGTAAACACACAACTGTCAATGTCAAAGAGACTATCCAGAGGTTTAAAACCTTTTTATTTACCAAATAATTAGGTATGTATCACGCACACTTTTCAGTGTGCTTTACAATGACTGGTAAACTTTCGAAAACGAAACAAATCGATTTACCCCCATTTATTTTATTTACTAAAAACTTAATAAGTAACTCGAAAACTATTAGTCTTAGAACACTAGTTATAAAACTCTAAAATTAGAAAGAAGTGGCCGTCATTTTGAATTTTGTATTATTTTTAAAGTATTATTATTTGAACAGGTTGCGTGCCCAGGTCGGCAGATCTAAAGAAAATTTGTGCAGATGGGGGTACATCAACCCCACGGAAAGCGCCTGCGAGTGTGGAGCCTCGCCGCAGACCATAGCGCATTTGCTCGTCTGCCCAGCCTGCCCCGACTTCTTTCGACGACTCTGTTCATTTGTAACATATTAATTAACTAGCTCTTACTTTCTATGTCCGCTTTTTATTTTGAAAACACGGAAGCCTTTTCATTCGTAAATTATAATATTTTAATTTCACCCCGTCGCCTGTTATTTTATAATGAGAGTCTGAGATAAAAGCAATTTATCAATCACCCGCCCATCACGGCATTCCAGTTCATCGCATTTCTTGTTCACAAGGCTACTAAGGAATTCCGATTTAGTGAAATATTTGAACCTTTCATTTCATTTCGGTGTAATTTGAATACGTATTTATTGGATCCAGATTACAAAGGCTACTTCCGTGCTTTCGTTACCTATTGCTACTGTAATAGTGTTCGACCGGTTGAGTTTTGAATATCGAACTGAGCTTTCGCTTATTGTACGTTTTGCTCACGCTAAATTAAAATGATGCTTTGTTAATCGCGGAATTTGCCATGCTCTTATTTCATGAAATTGTAAATCGAGAGATCCGAGTGTAATTACTGATTTAATGTAAGTACCAATTCAACTAAATAGGAATTGAATAACTTATTATACAAGCTGCAATCGCAACGAAATTCCAGAAACTTCTAAGTTATATGAATTAGGATTGTATGCGTACTGTTGTCTGTCTAATCGATCCACATGGAGTGCAAATTAGCAGTTACGAAGAGATAACTAACATAAATAACTAACTCAAATAACTTTCCTATCAATTAATATTTATAACTATCGCGGTTATTATCACACATTTTAACACTACAGTTGGTGGTGGGACGCTTGCAGCTCTCCAGTCGTCCCGTGACCATGATGCATGCAACTGTGTCAAAATTATTTTCTTAGTACTTTTTTCAAACAACTTCCATATTTAATTTATGAAATTATATTGGCAATATACTCGTTTTTAGTACGTCAAGTATAGTTCAGTTGTCCAGTGTTAAAATTAAACAGCCAATGGAAAATCCAAATAGCATTTGCTCCGAACAGGCGTATTCTGTCCCATTTTCGCGGATATTTGGCCGAAAGCCGGGTACTATACATCGCGTCATATGCTCGTTGGCTCGTCGGGCGAACTTATCACGATGGTGTTAGTGTGACGAATGGCATGCCCCCGGGTTTTGGTAATGGTTTTGTGTGCTTCGCTAAAGGGGTTTTGACTGAACTTTTTCGGCAAGCCATTTTTTGTAACGGAGGCAAACGAGAGAGCAGGTCATCTCAGGTCAGGTCTAACAATCCACATTAGCGTTTCAAATATGATTCATATTAATTTGTTGTCACATATCTCCCCAATTTCATAATTTAGAACTATGCCAGTTACGTAAAAAGTCACCTCGCTTTAGCTAGTTAGTCGAATGCATAAATGAAGGGAACAAAGTTTCAGTCTTAAATTAGTTATTTCAGTGGAAATCCTTTGCGGTTTCGTTAAACATAATACAGGTTGACTTTAAATTAATTCTTGATATTAAGAATATATGCATGTGCTCGTGATAATAAATAACTTTTACTATGGCACCTACACTGAAATCGCGAAAAAATATCAGGTGTGGCATACAAAATTAAAAACGAATTCTATAAAAACGTCATGAAATCAGAGCCTTTTCCCACGAAATAATGTTTAACAATGTATTAATCATATTACACACCATTTTATTATAAAACCTTACAATTCCATACAATGGGTTTAATGACGTTTTCCAATAAGTTTGTAAGCCTGTGAAGTTAATAATGAAATGCACAAAATTATATCGAATCTTTAATAATAAAAGTGTTGTGCAATTTGGTCCTTTATGGCATTATATGATCCAGATTTAGTTAACTCACATGTAATAAAGATTATGAGTATATAATATCTGTGATGTTTTCTTTTTACAACACTTCAACACACTGGCCTTGGCCAGTGGCAAAGTATACATAATACGTAAGCAGTTAACCAACAAAGAACTGTCACTTCTCATTTATTTAAGATGATAATATACTCGTAGCTTATAGGCTTTTCTGGCTTGGCCACGTAGAGAGGATGGAAGAGGATCGGGCAGTGAAGAAAACATACTTGGGACGACCCAGTGGTCGACAGACAATTTGATGTCCCAGGTATTGCTGGAAGTGAAGTAAAGGCCGACCTGTCGGAAGTTCTGGCTGACTAATGGAAGGAAGTAGCACAGGATAGAGTAGAATGGAGCTTCTTAGTGGTCATAATAGTAGTTGTAGTTACAAAATATGTTTGCGATATTATATCTACACACCTTGCTCAACCTAACCACCATCACAAAATGTAACACGAAATTCTTTAGCCTATCATCAGCACGAACAATGCATTATCAAAAAACCTAAACAGCTCCATTAAAAACGGCCCCATAAGGCATGAAATCGATAACCACAGAATTGCAGGTAACCCGTTAAAATTCCTCGTTAAAACAGTCTAAAATTCTCACTTGTGCACGGACCCCTACCCTACTGCGTGTGTGTTAACGGGCTTGCATGATGACATTGGCTCATAATGTGTCGAATGTATCGCTGTGGCCGTTTGCGGATTGTGTTCTGGCAATGTCGTATGTTAGGAGCGTTTATTGCCGTCATTTATACGATAACGGGAAAACGATGAGTTCTGAGTGCCCGTTGCCGTTGTCGTGCCGAGTGACGACTTGATTCGGTCATTGAGGAGTCGATGGAACTATTGGAACATGGAACTATTTAAATTGAACGCGTTTTTTTTAATTATTGGCATATTAATTGTGACGTTGGAACATAATAAGTCGAATGTATCGCTGTGGCCGTTTGCGGATTGTGTCCTGGCAATGTCGTATGTTAGAAGCGTTTATTGCCGTCATTTATACGATAACGGGAAAGCAATGAGTTTCCGTTGCCGTTGTCGTGCCGAGTGACGACTTGATTCGGTCGTTCAGGAGCAGATGTTTTGGTGGAATTATTTAAATTGAATTCGAATTTTTTATGTGCCAACGGTTTTCGGTAACTACGATTACAAGATGTTTTGGAAAATATTATCTAGGTAATTGTTTTTGTAAAGACATTATCTAATTTAAAATACCGAGCCCCGCTTAGTGCAAATGACGTTCTAAGTATTTTTGTATGAAGTTTTTTGTTTAAGAAAATGCGTTTAAGAATTTGGTGCAAGCAGCCCTTACTGTTACTTATTACTTAATATACGTTTTAACAAATTAAACTCAGCCAGAACTTATTCAAAATTGTAAACTACAACATAAACGAAAATGACGAATTCAAACGAAGAAGTCCGGACTACTTCATTTACTTACTCGTACAAGCCGAGAGAACTTTCCAAGAAGTACGGATTCCCTAAAGAAATCCTTCTCTCTTTCTTAGCACTAAACGTCAGGTAGATGATATTGCATTCAAAACTCTTGGCGGTAATCTGGCTCAGAGCCCGAGTCCGGAGTGAATTGCGAATAAACACCGCGAAAGAAGTGGGCGCATAAAATAAAACGGAGCGTAAAAGTTTTCATCATCTGATTAAATTGTTCCAAAGGATTCCTTATTACCTATCTCGAGCTTTTTCAAGACGTATCGCCGAGTTAATCAACTGGAACCGCGTTTTTACTTCTAAACATTAGCGACAGGAAGAAGTATGATGTTCGTATAAATCTTTGTTGAGAGACAAAGCTCAATTTCAATAGAGTTATCTGTGATTGATGGACTCTTGTTTTGTCTAACAATTTAAAACGTCGAAAAGGAAAATTGATTTAAATTCTTCACCATATTAGTTGAATGCTAACCGACGCTCTTACGGTGAGGGAAGCCATCGTGATGAAACTTACCATGATCCAATCTGGTCAGTTTCCCCTGGTAGCAGGGTCACGGGGGTCAGATGCAGATGCAGAGCACAACCGGGATATTAACGCCAAGATGATTACTATTATTATTACCAGTATCCTAAAAACAGAACCTAATATATCTTCAGATAAATCGTTCTGTAGAATATCCAATATTTTACTACATTTACGCAAGGAGCAATTGCTGTCTACCAGGCATACCTACTAGACATTTATCTTGAATACATACAGGATTTATGATACTGCAAGACAATTTGAAGTAAATCGACGTCTGGTAGGCTTTGTTCTCGCTATGTGCTGTAATAGAGACAAATTGTGCACAGATCTCGGATTTAGAAGTGGGATATGATTTGTAATACGCATTTAATGTGTAGGGAGTTTGAGAGGTTTACATTTCCAGTGTTAATCTACGATTATTGCAAAAGTTTAGACCATTTGAAGCGTGTTCATTGGAAATTCGTGCGCTGGCTTTGGAAACGCTGGATACGGACAGTCAAAAATCCTAACTTTTCATTATTATTATGGACCTAATATACATTACGTAGCAGATATGTACTACTAATCTAATTGCATACTGCAACACTCAATACATAAAATTAAACAAAGTATATAAGTTCATCAGTTATCCAATACCCATAACACAAGCTTTGCTTAGTTTGGGGCTAGATGGCGCTATGTGAATTTGTCAAAAACAATATAGTTAAATCAAACCATTCGGACGACTTCGTCCACTTTCCCAATTTGTCCACTTACTAACTCGCAAAGCTCCAAGGATACTTTTTGGAAAACTTTCAGGCAATAATTTAAATATTTACCTCACGAAACATTATGAAAGCCATACTTAAACCCCTGGCTTCCCGGCACAAAAGTGTATGACGAGGAACTTTGAACCACCTACATTCCTGAGCGCGTATATAAACCAACTTTCTAAGGTAGAAATATGCGCTATGTACCTCACATCACACGTATAACATTGAGTCCTCGTCTTTTGAACCACACTTTTTTTTTATACCACAAGGGGGGCAAACCAGCTTACGGCCTGCCTGATGATAAGCAGTCACTGCAGCCTATGGACGTTTGCACTACCATGGGCATCACCCACATGTTGCCGACCCCACAAAATCCTTTTCACCCCTTTTTTGAAGAACTCCAAGTTGTACTCTCCAGGCAAAATCTCCACTTGTAGAACCTTCTCTCTATTTCTGCTTCTAAATTTTTATCGAACACAGTTTCTATACTTTTTCATAGTTGTGTAAAAAACATTTTCCATTTGCTAAACGACAGATATTCGAAAACAATAAATAATAATGTTCGCAGAAAATTGATGCATTTAAACTATCGCTGAGCTATTTATCTGCAGCGCGTATCTCTGACACCGTTAATACATAACTTGCCCGTTCGCGGCTCGATGGCAACATTAATCCACAGGATGGAGCGTTTGAACCCTTACTAGAGAAATACACTCGTGGTGATGGCTGTTGATGTTGAAGTTAAAATATTTATGTAACCCTGGTCACAACACAACAGACTTAGTTAGGAGCAGCCAGTCCAATTGGTGGAAAGGGGCATTTAAATTGTATTACATAATTTCAGAATGCCGCACTGCGTGCCTCCGCCGCGTCGCTTTTGTATAAACCGCGGCTAATAGAAATGATAACATGTGAAATAAGTTAGCTTTTCATATACATTTTTCGTTCTATTTACCGAGAGCGGAGAATTAAAGAGCTACATTTTTGACGTGAATACATGAACGTCTTCTTTTTGTCATACGACAGAGATTCGAGTCCTGGATCATGGTCAAGGTGGACCACGGGCTCTCGCGCGCAGGAGCACAACCGTGGATCCACTAGTGGAGTCTGGCAGTGGATCCTAGTGGGGGGGTATAGGTAGATAAGTGTAGGGGAAGGGTTACCCTTACGGATAGGAGATGGGGTAGAGGGTTGTTATAGGTTATATATAAAATCAATATAGAAAAGGGTAGGGTAAGGTATAGGGTTTCGATCCACTTGTGGAGTCTGGCAGTGGATCCTAGTGAATTGAGGGGGGTTGGGTACAGGTAGTGTACGGGTATTGTACAGGTATGGGGTAGGACAGCGGTATGAGTGGAGATAGAGTTATAGGCCACCTGATGGAAAATGGTCAACGCAGCCTATAGACAGAAGCAACACCACGTTCCCCAAATATCCGCACCCCGTAGAATACTTCAAATGTTACCCACCGGCAGGAACCCAATACTGTTTAAAATACATAGCATTAAATTGACTATTTTAATTTTTATAATATGGAAAAATCCTACTACCTATCGTAGTAGGGGAATAGGCCGGACGGCGTCCTATTTATGTGCCACGATCGCGGGCCGCAGCTCTGTCGCTGTAATACTGTATGAACTGCAACAGCGAAATGCACCAACAACACACGGGATATGTGAGAAGCGTAGCCTTCCATTCCGGACTGATAAAAATTCCACTAAGCCTATATATATGCAAACAGGCATATGTACATACTCATTATATGTGGACATAATAGAGTAGATATAGACAACACTTTATTCGGTTCTACACTTCACCGAATGTGACAAGGTATACAAATTGTGGTGTCCGGCAGAGTAGAATAGCACCAACCCCTTACACTCATGGGTGTCGTACAAGGCGACTAATGTTTTCGAGGCAAAAGATCAAAAGTCTCCGTATTCTGGAAAATGGGCAGCAGCATTTTCCATTGTTATATTTATACACTGCGATCTCCAATCCGTCTGCCAAGCGTGGAGATTATGGCAATAACCTCCCCTTTCGTGGGAGAGGCCCTAAGTCCTGTAGTGGACTGTTACGGGCTGTGATTACATACAAATTGTATTAATTTAAAGTAAGGCAGATGCGAGTCGAATTCGCGTAAGATGGATTCCGTACATATAATGAGTATAATGAATATTATTTTCAAATTTTAGCTTGGTAAACGTGGAAAATAAAGATGGGGGAATTTACTTAATGTAATAACTCTAAATCTGTAGCACTTAGGAAAAAACTAAAACTCACATTTAAAGTCACGGAATTTTTATAGGTTTTCCCATAAAATATAGGTAAGTAAAGAACAGATTTTTTATTGACTCAGTAGTTTCAGAGAGATTTACGGGCAATAGTAAATCTTTACCTATTTTCTTAAATAACTTGAAAAATACTGATCTCAATATGAAAATATATTTGAGACCCACACTTCAGGGTCTCCTCCTTTTGTTTGCAATATTTTTTAATGTTCCAAGTTCCCTCCCAAAAGTTACCCTCATATTCGAAATTTGTCTATTTACATTACGTCTGATCTAAATTGATCAATGATCTATCTAGGGAGCAAGAGTGGCGGGTTGTGGGGCCCACCCACCATCTCATGGGCCCAAGCCAACCTCACCTGCTGGTGGTACCCCCTACTGACAGAAGGCCGAGGCTCTGGCGAATCGGCTTTTCCGGGTTTTGCAGATCAAATGGTATTCGGTAAATAGCCAAAATACTACGAATTTTAATGATAAATAAATAAATAACAATAATAATCGTCATGGAAATGAACTGCAACAGCGAAATACGCCAACCACGCAGGGAATTCGGTTTATCGATTAGTTTAAATATGGCGCATTCGATTACATCCGAGGTGGTGGAAGAAACTTAACTTTCACACTTACGCGCCCACCCACCCCCACGCGAAACGTTTAGAAAATTTATTGCTAATTATGAAAATATAACCTAACCTAACAAGAAAACGTCGGAAAATCCCCGGTCTCGTAGTTTAGGAGGAATTATTAAACCGTGTTCAATGAAACAAAGCTAAAACCAAATCGAGTAAACTGGCTTTCCGAAATAAAGAAAACCGCACCGAAATCAGTCCACCCATTCGGGAGCTACGATGCTATAGACAGACACACATACTCGTACATCAAACTTATAGCACCCCTCTTTTTTTGTCAGGGGTTAAAATATTTCTTCAATAAATACAAAAAATCGTCGAAGAATACAAAAAGGAGAGTCGGTGGCCGAGTCATTAAGGTATCCGACTCGTAAGCCAGAGGTACCGGGTTCGAATCCCATTGCGACCAGTGATTCTTTTCTGAGTTATGTACATTAGTTGAATGCTAACCGATGCTCTTACGTTGAGGGAAAACATCATGATGTAACTAAAAAATCGTGGTGAAATAGACTAATGAATGTGAAACCATGATCTAGTGTGGTCTGGTTCCCCTGCTAGCAGGGTCACAGAGGTCAGATGGCAGTAGCTCCACTTTCATTATCTGATCTGCCAAATACTGGATCATGGTCAAGTCGGACCCCGGGTCCTCGTGCGCGAGAACAGAACCGGGACATTAACGCCAATATGGTTATTTTAAAAATAAATACAACAAATTCTACTTTAAAGGTACGCGAATGTCAATAAAAGTGCTCGATTTATATATTCTTGCGGAGAATACTTCAAGGCGAGTACTTGCGTCGAAAAATCCGTGAGAATTTCCTGATAAAATTGGATTAAACTAGCTTCTTTTCCAGTAGCGCTTCGCCTGGATTTTTTATCGCCAGCAATTTATTCTTTGTTCTTTGTCACAGTAATTTATTACTTTTTGCTTTTATACGCTCTCTTTCTTATCTTGACAAAAATAAATAACTGGAGACGCATATACACAAAACAGTCTACAGATTTTCGGTCAAGTTGAAATATTTTTTTAGATATACGAGTACGTTTCGGATACACGTAAATGTGCCGTTTTGAAATCCATTAATGTAAAGTTCGTCTTGTAATTCGATAGCACCTGGGTGATCTAGCTTTGCTCAGGGTATGAAGGTATAACGCCGAAGTAGCGTGCAAAAGGTATTACATTATTTTTATTTTTATTTACAACTTTAAATAGAATAACAAATAATGTGACTATTATACTTACCTATTATCAGTTTTAAGTTAAGAAATAAATTTTATCAATTATTATCAGATTACAAATATTTCCCGCATTCCTATTAATCAAATTAAAAGATTAGATTTCAATGAATACTAATTAAATTGTGATAACTGAGTGTTAATTGTAACAAAATAAAAAATTTATAAGTCGTCCACTCTGCCATCTTCCGGAATGGTGCCTCCTTGGATAGCAATGCTCTGATGGTGATATTGATATTCCATATTAACATTATAGGATTAATATTGTATATGTGATGGCGAAGGCCAAGCTAGAATTGAGACAAACCTCAGCGAGAAAAAGAGATTTACCAATATGTTCGTAAATAAATTGTAATGCTTTTGTGAATAAATATATCAATAAATAAATAAATAAATCCTCGGTCCGAGAAACGAGCTAACTCTCCGGTCACCTGTGGCGTCTACCAGATCTTTACACAATTCTTTATAAAACTTTACAGCGTCAGGGCCCTACACTTCAAACGTCTCCACCCTAAACGGCTGAAATTTAAAATCCATATTTATTTTGTTTGAGGTCCTCAGCAGCAGAGGCCCCACCTCTAGCACTGCGAGCAGTAGAAGTTGCATGAGATGGAGTGAGAGTCTCCACGCAGGTAGCATCGCACATCAGCGCCCTCCCACGTTTCCAAGCAACGAGCGTCAACTCGTCAGGCCTCTTGCCATCTTCACGAACCGTACCATTCGGCTCTAAAACGGCCGGTACGTTGACGGTGACAAGCGCTCTTCGGATGACATCATTTATTGCCGCGTGTCTGGAAATTCAGTCTGTGCTACGAGTAGGTACATGACAGATTGTAGTGCCCTAGCGAATCTACATATGGACCACAGGAACACCAATGTGGATGAACCAGTTTGACCCTGAACCTTAAGGCCAAACATATTGATAGAGATACGTTATCTAAAACGGTCGAGATATTTAAGGGAGGAAAAGTTTGGAGCCAGAACCCTAACTCTTGCTCTGCTATAAGACGGGCACGACCACCACACTGGTCGAAAAAGCATTTTTTTTTTCATGCGGTAGGCAAACAGGCAAGCGGGCAACCTGATGGAAAGTGGTCACCACTGCCTATAGACATTAGCAACACCAAGAGTATCGCCAATGCGTTGCCCACCTCTACAACACGTTGCTCTGGCAACTATACAATATGGCAATATTATTAAAATCTGAATATTCATAGCTTCAATATCATTGATGACCAATTGATTTTAAGGTGATTAAAGGATTATTTAATTCATCTAACAAATAAAGTAATCGTAAAGATGGAAGAGCAATAAAAATTAAAGTAATTGCATCGGAGTCTCTGGGGACTTATGCAGGTCTCCTTACCGTCAAGATTACACTGAATATCAGCGCTGCAGCACTTGATCTAGCTAATACTGAGCTGGGGGGTTTGTTTTTATCATATTGGTCCATACTTTGTTTAAGTTTAGTATTGAAGTGTTCTAAAATTACGCTTTTGGATTTTTGGGGTTTTCGGGATTGATAAAATCCGATCCGCTGGATAGACACTTCACTGTAAAGCAAGGAAACGAAAGCTTCGGACTTTATAAATCCGAAGCTTGTGTTTACTGTCGATTTATCCATAACAGAAGGGTATAATGGATACATTCGCAGATGATACTGCGATTATGGCAGCAAATGAAGATCCAAAAATGATATCCCATAAGCTACAAAACAGCCTGAATTTGGTATCGACTTGGTCACAATAAATGAACATCAAATTCCTCAAGCAGAACGTGCAAAATATTTTGGGATGTATCTAGATAAAAGATAAAATTGGAGGAGACACATAATGAGCAAACGGCTTGCTATAGAACAACAACTGCGCAAAATGTACTGGCTACTCAACAAAAAATCCCAACTACCAAGATACACAAATAAGCTTTGCACGCCAGCCAATTAGAATCTAGAAATCCGCCAAAGAATCCTCCTCCTGCTCAGACTAGCAGTAAGTGCGCCGTGGTATATTACAAATGCAAGATTACACCACGATCTGAACATAAAAACGATACAAGAAGTTATAAAGCACAATCCAAACATACAAAAATGGCTGCAATCTCACCCAAACATATTTGCGAAACATAAACATTTTAATGGATGACAAACAACGCCCATGGGACCTAGCAAGCCTCGAACATATACTTAACATATTGCTTAATGTTTGATAAACACATCGCAATACTTTGATAAAAAAACATGTAAATGACACGTGTTCTAATTCATTAGTCTCGTGTTTTTATAGAATTAGTATTAAATAATTCCATTTCCATCTTGTCCAGACCTATAAACCTTCCTCTTGAATCACTCTATCTATTGTAGAAAACCGCATTAAAATCAGTAGTGTTTAAAATATCTAAACGTAAATACATACATACTTACATACATACAGAAGAAAATTCGTAGTAATGTAGTTAAATTATTTAAGTGAAATGGTTTACAGTAGGCATTATCATGAAAGGTTTTAATTATTCGCTCCAAAGCCAGACAAAACTATATACAATAATCATGTCTGTTTACAACCAACCTGAATAGGTTTTATAAACAAACATTTTCTGGATTAATTTATACACATATAATAAAAGAGTAAAAAAATGTGTCTGTACATCGAAAAAATAAAAAAAATCATTTAGGGCGGATAAGAAATAGCAATAAAATTTAAAACGGTCGCTCGGGAAAAGATAAACGGCCTAAAAAACGATTTCCACGCGGACGAACTCGCGGGCAAAATATAGGTGGACAATAAAATTTTATTTAGTTATTTAAATACTCAAATACTCTGTTCAAGTAAATTGTAAAGACGGTACGGAAATAATTTGAGGGGGTGTGAACTTACTTCATTGTTGTCCGATAGATAAGCTCCAGAATTAAACAGTTTCAGTAAAGACTCTGCTAAACCCTCCAACGTGGCGACTGGAGTGTAATGACCTGTTTATTTGCTGGTTCGTGATGGAAATTAGTCTCTCGAGGTTTAGTTGGGGTTTTAAGTGGAAATGGAAGCGTGTTTATAGAATAAATTAAGTTATTTCAACGCTTGGCAAAGTTTTGTTGGCAGGACTTCGAATTCGTGAGCTTTGACCAGTCGATTGAGGCTGATATTAGATCCGTAGGTAGGTACTAGGGAATATTGGGTCCTTACCTATGAAATTTTGTATAGCGAAAATGACTGAAACTGGTATTTTCACACTAGCAAATTTTTCAATTATTGGATATGGCCAATACGATTACGATGATACTTTGCAGGTACAATCAGACAACATTTGCTAACTGGTGCATACTATTTCATGTTGACGACTACCCTTTTCCATAAAATTTGATCTAGTTGAAGGGGCAAAACTGAAGACGCAAAAAAGAGGCAAAGATGAATAGCAGAAACTTACATACTTTATTTTCGAATCAATTTTGATATGTTATGTACAGTGAAAATCATTGGAGCAAATATGTAATAGCGAAAAAACGCCAATTTCATAGGTAAGGACCCAATATTCTGTTATAAAGAACTTATAGCCCCGTCTCTATCAATTTCGACTTCTAGCAATATAAACTACGCGAAGATTAAAGTTTAATCCGCTACACCAGGTTCTCGTTGCATGCGAGCCAAGTTGCATTTTTATGTAGAGCCCGCCTGACTGTAAGCAATTACCGTACCTAGGACGTTTGCAATAACAGGAGTTATACGCGCAGTGCCTGCATCGTAAAGCCTCTTCCTCGGTTCTTTAAGAATTCCGTTTTGTAGTCTTCAGCAAGAGCAAACGTCCAAAGTAAACAGTAAAATGCGGGAGTAACGCTGTCAGTCTTTCTATTACTTCTACGTTTGAAATTTGGCAATACGATAGATGCTGAGGCAGGAGGAAGTAACCTGTAGGTTACTTTCTATCTCCAAAATCAATTGAATTCCACGCGGACGAAGTTGTGGGAAAAAGCTAGTAACTGTTTTTCAAAGAAGTTATACCAAACGAAAACAAAAGACTCTGCTATATGACATGGTGTTCTTCAAAAGGCATATCTGTGTGAAATTATTCTCACACTCTGTACAGTCTGCATCAAAAGTAGCTAAGCCAAATAACAGATCAGAATGATCTAAATAATTAAGATCTTATATCCATGACATTCACACTTTGAACATGTACACTGTTACTAAAAACAAACCATAACCGTGTATCAAACTAATGGTGGCAAACCCGATTTTAATGACAATGTATATGAAGTGCAAAAATTACTGTTTTTATTAATTGATTACACTTAACTACATCACATATTATTATTACAGATACGACACACTTTGTTTACCTTTTCTGTAACTCATCATTGAAGGTAGGTTCTATCTGTCCACTAAAATATAATAAATAAATAAATGTACTTAGATAATTCACACAGCGCCATCTAACCCCAAAGTAAGCAAAGCTTGTGTTATAGCTGCCAGAAAACTGATAAACTACTTATATATTTTTTAAATAAGTACATACGTACCCAGACTCGTAACGTTTTTTTTTTATTTTTTTTTTATACCACTAAGGTGGCAAACATGCTTGCGGCCTGCCTGATGATAAGTAGTCACCGCAGCCTGTGGACCCACACACCCAGCTTTTTAGATGCGAGCTTGACCTTTTCTTTTAAATGACTGCGAAACTGGACGTCACTGAAGATGTCGACACCAGGGATATTAATTACATCATTTCAATATCTGCCAGGCCGGGAGTCGAACCCAGGACATTTGCGGGGCAGCCCGGCTGTTAACCAACTGAACCGCTCAGGTCGTAAAGTAGACATAATAATATGTATCTGTCTGATATATTCTAGTAATAGAGAGGGAGTAAATTAATAGGGAGTACGCTTCAAATATAAACATAATGTCCTTTGGCTTTTGAAGGCAATGCTTAATGTGTATCTAATAACATCTAAGTCTAGACGATGCTGTACGGCTGTAATTAATCAATTTTATTGACATCGTTAAAATAATCGCTACCAGAATTTATTTAGGCTGCTCAGTAATAATGGTTATAAAAATAATATTTATGGGACGACATTTATCGGTTTCAGCTTGTTTCATTCACATTTTCTTTTTTCTCTATCTTTCCATTTTGGAAATAATTAACCTTTTTTATGAGTAACTCATACAATTATATTATTTCACAAAAAGAAAGCTTCAATCTTGACATATATTTTTGTAATTAAAAATAAACGCGAAAATAAATGAAATTATGAAAGTGATTGTAACTTAGTCGGTGAAATAAATATTATTATTTATTTATTGTTATTGATTTATTATCAAAGTCTTAATCGTTTGATTTTAATAAAAATACATACATAATGTCACGTTCCTGTAGGAGTAAGCAGAGACCACATTGTTCCACTTGCGATTTTAAGACATCATTAGGTATACGTGCTTAAGGCTGATTCATGCAGAATTTTTTCAAGTAATCGTGATAATATAGTTTCGCGGCTAATATACCTAAAAAGTTATATATACCTACGAATGTGATGTAGAGTTACTTATTAAAAGAAGATCGGGAAACATTGGTTAAATACCGTACCAGACAACACACAAAGCCATTCCTACCAAATTAATACAATTTACTGCATCCACCAGCTGCATTCCGCCTTACTGATACGTCCAAATGGACACTGAATTTTTAGTACGTCAGTAAAACGAAATAAAGGAGCCTCGGCCCGGCGAGGGAAAAGTAAAACAAAACTTCGTGAATAGTTTATACGGGCAAGAGATCCATTCGCTCCGGTCGAGTTTGTATCCTAATATTTAGATCAGGCAAGATTCCATTTATTTTTATTAGGGGCTCCATATCAGCATACGAATGCTCGTCGTATCGCTCGCCGCGATACAATACTGCCAGGCGGGCGTAGGAACGATAAATTTCCCTTTATTGAAAAAAAAGTTTCCGGTGAAATTAGAAAAGGATGCTAAGTGTGCACCTTCGGTGATCTATTCCTGTCCCACTCCCGTATATCACAGACGGTGCCTTTACGAGCAGCGGCTGACCCCGATTTTATTTAGGAAACTTGAGTTTATTTTGCTGCAAGATACGTCTATTTCCTTCGACGTCAAGCGAACTGCGACTTATTGTTTATTATTGTCTTGGCTTTGTCAGAGTTATTCAAAGAGCTTCGGTTTTCGTTACGTATTTCATATCTCAAAGCGACTGTCAAACGAGTAATTGGTTTCTCGTAGTTCACCTACAGGGAGCTTTTGAGATCTAGTACTTAAAATGAATTGTAGATGAATTGTGTCATAGTCCTTTGAACTAGCTGTTCTTTGAGTAGTAAGGTCTAGATTACCTAAACTAAATAAGATATAAATCAGACTTTGCTATCTAGATCCGGCCGTCAAGAGCCATAGCAACTCATAATCTATAGATACATGTATAAAACAAAGTCGCTTTCCGCCTATTTATCAATGTATGTATCTATGTACGCTTATATCTTTTAAACTACGCAACAGATTTTAATACGTTTTTAAACAATTGATAGAGTGATTCAAGAGGTAGGTTTATAAGCGACAAAAAGGGTAGATAGGGGTAAAGTAGGTGTACGCGAATGAAATCGTGCTGGGTCCCTAGTTTACTTATAATATGTACAGACTTTTTTCTTTCTTAAGCATATGGCATTAAGGGGTAATGTAAAATCACAATTTAAAATGTCAGTAAAGTGAATATGGACAAACTGTAAACTACCTGACGACCTGAGTGGTTCAGTGGTCAACATGCCGGTCTGCCACGCAAGAGGTCCCAGGTTCAATTCCCGGCCGGACAGAAATTTAAATGATGAATTTTAATTTCTGTTACGGGTCTGGGTGTTCTATGTATAATAAGTATGTATTTAAAAGTATTTAAGTAGTATATCCATAAGTAGTAGCACCCATAGTACAAGCTTCGCTTAGTTTAGGGCTAGATGGCGCTGTGTGAATTTGTCAACGATTATTTATTTATTTTATTTATTTTTATACAAAATTTATAATAAATTGTAAGTACAAGTGTATAATGAAGTTTTATTAACATCCGAAAATTAGAGTTTCGTAAACTGCGGACAAAACGTGACGACGGTCTGACAGTTAGCAGTCCCATTAGCGAGGACCCTCCACTTTACTGTGTCTAACATGCGGATCATGTTTATTATTACACTATTAAGGTAAGTTTATTAGGGGCTAAATGCAGTGTCACGCGTTTCATAACAATGTTGAAATCACCAAATAATCTACTTTACGATCTTCATTTGCAATGTATGACTCACAAATTTTATGATACAAAGTTCGCCTCAATGTAATACATTTTTCGTATAGTTATCACTGTCACTGGTGATTACATTCGGAAATGGATTAGTCATTTTACATACTTGCTGAGCAAGTATTGCTCAGATGTCAGGAAAAAATATGAATATATTAGTGCGATTTTTACCAGGGCCTATGAAGCTGGTTGAATTTTAATTGGCGACAAGCGAATTGTAGGTGTGGGTGCTATGCGGCACATTAGAATAGCACGAATCTATGTCTAATAAGGTGATGAAAGATTTTTCCACGGCCTGCAACGCCTGCTAGCCAGACAATGGATGGCAGCTGCTGTTACTGATAAGTTTTTAAAAGTAATAAAATAATGGTGACGTGGCTGGCACGACAAGCGTCGTGACGTGCGAGCTGTTTTAGCGTTTTTTTTTTATACCACTAAGTTGGCAAACCGGCCTGCCTGATGGTAAGCAGTCACCGCTGTCTATGGACGAATGCAAAACCTAGGGCATCGCCCATGCGTTGCCGACCCCGAAAAACCTTTTCATCCCTTACTTGAAGAACTCCGATGACGTATATCAGGTGCCCGAAAACCATGGACGAGGATTTGGTATTGGACCCAGATGGGAGGTGTTGAACTCTAGAGACGGAGTGCAGGAAATAAAATAAAAAATTAGTGGCGATCTTTTTAACTTTATAAAGGATGGAAATTGTGGGTACCCTACAAAATTCTTAAAAGTACAGTCAATTGCCCGTGTCAACATGTGACTACATCCTAAGTAAAATGTCACCTAAAATCACCAAAACAGATACCAATTTTCGTCAAATTTCGAGCGACAAGATCGAACTAGTTCCCCGCCACCCCCGCATTAAATCGCTTTTTAACTAGGACCCTAGTGTGGGTGGCCCTAACGCGTGGATAGTTACGTTTGAAAACTACGCGCGTTATATCGCTTAGTCCCGTCGCGCTAGGCTTCTGCCCTTGCGCTTATTACATTTGGCTATTTCAGAAGCAAAAAGTGTGAGAGCAAATAAAAGTAGAATGTATGACCCATAAAATAAGGTTCATTTTTGAATAACTTTTAATAAGCGCATTTACTACGGACGCAATGGAGCGTTTCATATGTTTGAAACTTGGAGTCCGTCATCGCAAACGTTGCAGTGTGGATGCACACAGGCACCCGCAGGATTAAGTTCTTTTTTTTTTTTTTTCCACCCTAAGTAAAGGAAATGGGCACCCTCCGGTATAGCGGTTGGGAGGGAGGAGGCAAACTCTCATGAGTACCAGCCGGCCGGCCGGACTGGTTATGCACGACTCGCCAAAAAAAAGACCTAGGCGCATACGTGCTAAACACCCCCTGGGAGCACCTATAGCCGGGAAGGTCTTTCAGGTTTCATCGCATGCGACACCCCGTAGGGACGGGGCAGGATTAAGTGTTTTTCATTAGAATTTATCATAAATATCACCGACTTTGGACGCCTCATTAACTAATTTGTTTCTCTGCATATGGCTTTAATCTTGACACTGATGGATTAAAAAGGATTCCTTTGAGACGCCCTTGGCACTCGTATATCGAATTATGTTATCCGGAAAAAGTAAGTGATACATGCAATAAATTATCAGGTAATTTAAAATTCATCTGATAATATTAGGATTTATTTACAAACAATAACAAGACTGTACCTTCCCAATGCATGATCAAATAATTACATATAAGCTTAATTTACGAAATCTCCGTGTATCAGAAAATCTGCAGCAGCATTTTCTGTTGAATACCACAAATTCCAAGCCTGCCAAGCGTAAAGATATCGCATTGCCTTTTGTAGGGCCCGTTCATTCGCCGCCGCTTACAAAACTGACAGAAAACGCGTCGTGCCTGCATAGTCACCGCTTAGCAACTGCAGAAAACGCGAGGTCTATCTATTGGCGCGCACACGATGCCGTGACTACGAGGGTTTGCATGACGGCTATGACAATGCGGGCGCTGCGCGTTCTTTTACAAATAATAAAATAAGCTCTCTGTCATTGCTATAGAACGCAAAATTGCGTGAATATGTGGGATATTCAGTGCAGAAATCGTGTACGTCTGTCATCATCGTCCTAGCGCTTATCCAGGTCTTCTGCATCCTTGCATCGTAAGTCGTTGGCTCTCGCATCCGACTCCGCGATATCAATCCATTGCTCCTTGGACCGCCCACGCGGCCTCTTTCCTGATTCTGTTCCCAAATCCTGGATCATAGCCAAGGGGGACCCCGGGATCTCGCGCGCGAGAGCACAACCGTGATGTTGACGCCAAGATGATTATTCAGTGTCACACATGTATGACTCATTTTCATGTGGTTTATGAAAGAATAGATAGGTACTTGTTGATAGGTACAAGTTGTCCGTGTGGTCTCCGGCAGAGTAGAATAGCACCAACCCCTTACACTCGTAGGTGTTTTCGAGACAAAAGATCTAAGCGCCTCCGTAGACTGGAAAATGGGCAGCAGCGTTTACCATTGTTATATACACTGCGATCTTCAACCCGCCTGCCGAGCGTGGAGATTATGGCAATAACCTCCCTTATCGTGGAAGAGGCCCTAAGTCCCGCAGTGGACTGTGTTATGAGCTGTGATGATGATGATGAAGATTCTTTGTCAGTGTTCAGTTGTTCACATAGACAAAGTCGCGGACAACAGGTAGTATAATTAAAATTAGATACATGATATTAAGTACAGCTATTTAAAAATATGTTTAAAAATATATATTTACATAATTAAATATACATCTAAAAAAATTTTTTTTTAGTTTATCTTTAAGTTAGATGAGTCTGTATATTTTGTAATTAATTTAATAAATTTAGTTTATATTGTCGCAATATATTATATTAAATTCAATATATTAGTTACATGAAAAGTACCATACATTTAACAAATCTAACGACAAGCGATGTGAATAATTTCAATATTAGCGCCTTTGTTTTGTGTAAATGCTATAACCTTGCTGATATTTTGTCTATTTATCAGTTACTCACTTGTAATCTAAAAAAGGAACTAGCGTGAACAAAACGCAATATATCTACACTGGGTTCCGCGACTTTATTTGAGATTTAAAATTAGTTCTCCGACATTTAATTATTTTGTTTCTTTATTTTTAACCATTGATTTGACAGGGGAATTTATTTACTTTCTAAGAATTTTATTTAACTGATTTACACAAGTAGGCAGATTATCATGGTTTATTCTATTGCCATTACTTGCGTGCGCCTGCGAAAAATTATTCAATTTGAATTTGGATACCTACGTCTTGAATTTGAGTACGTCTCGATGGATAATAGCTAGCACCGCGTTATCTGCTAACTTCCCCCGCCCTCTCGAGTAATGGGTAGTGTGAGCAAAAGTGTGCTAAACTTCTGCTACAGTGAATATACACTGAAACGTATCATCAAATTAGTCCCGATTTGTCCCAAATGTTTATGCCATTTTGGTTTCTATATTATTACACAGATAGCTTATTTTATCATTGTTAAACATACCTGCAGCCGTCTAGTCACCGCGCAGTCATCTTGTCACGTCTGCGTAGTCTCCGCGGAATCATCGCCAGCCTAGTAACTGCGCCTAAATCCCGCGATTTATCCGCGATTCCTACGCGGTGACTAAGCGGACGCGACGCGTATGCGATTTGTAAGCGGCGACGTATAAACGGGCCCTAAAATTGACAACATACCTGAGGGTCTATAACTCTATACTTACTACAAAGGCGGTCTACGCATTCGTCATTGGGATACAGAGCCCTAATATGGTCTATCGATTTATGGTTGCTAGTGGTTGAGTAATAAAGTAATTTACTAACGAAACTCTAAATCCTACGGATATCAATAGATAAAGAGATATGATTCATTCTTGCAGACTAATAAAATAAGTTGATAGGACTTTAACCAATAGTTTCTGAATTGAACACGCATTTGGTTTTTGAAATTTTTTGTGGACACTCGTGTACATACTTCAAGGAAAATGAAAATAATTTTCTTAATACTGGCAATTGCTGTTTGCTGTGAGTAAAGCCTTTGTGACAATGACAATCTATACCATCATAAAACTGTAAAAAGCCGTGGGTACATTAAAGATATTTCTGAAAAAATTGTTTGATGTAATTGCGACCCAAATTTTTTTTTGTCTATTTCTATGTCTGTTCGCGCATCATGCAAAAACCACTGAACGGATTTTGATTACGTTTTAATAGTTTGGTTGCTTGAAGTCTAAGCCATGTTTCATTTAATTCAGCTAGGTAGACGCAGAGATACAGCTTGACCTCCCGGTAGTACTAGCATTCATACAATACGGAGGTTATTTAAAATGGTAAATCAGGCAAAAGCTCAACTGTCCCGGGAAGAAGCTAATTAAGTATATAAAAATGAGTGACATATATTATTACTTTTTAATAAATAGTAACACCTATTGCCCTTTGCCAATAATTATAAAATGAAGATCAATATGTTCGAAAAACCTATTTAAGTTAATAATTTTTTTTTATATTATTTAGATGCCAATGGTATAACGTTTGAAGATACTGAAAGCACAAATGACGGAAGTAGAATCATAGGTGGGTCGCTAGCGGCGGAGTCACAGTTTCCATATTCGGTAAGTATATTTTTTCCCAATAAAGGTGTCTTACCGTATCTATATCCCGATAATTAAATGCAGTGGTATAGATGTTACATAATTATCACGGCTATTTAATAGTGGGATAGATACTTTAAAACATTACCCTAATTTTAGGAATGGCAGGTTTAGGTACATCAGATGGCAGTCGATAGAGTCGATAGTCATACAAAATTAGTTCCTTGAAAGAATTACAAACATGGCGTGAGCCTTACCATATCTCCGAATCTCTATTTGGCAATGTCATACATGATACTGAATTGAGCAGGATTGCGGACGTCTACGTTGTCTATGATAGCCTTTATAATGATATGTAAAGCAAAGCTTGCAGTTAAAATCTTGGTATTCTCTGTAAGATTTGTATCATAACTACGTACTTCAATTTCTAAATTCCAAGTACCAATTACAAAATTTTACGTTGACGGCCATCTAAATTGTTCTGGGTTGTTCGGCAGGTCTCCATCCAGCAATTAGCTACCGTTGTGCCTCAACCATCACCCACAAGGAACCACAGATGTGGTGGGGTGCTCATAACTCTACAGCACGTCTTGACTGCCGCTAGTTGTTTGTTCAATGAAGTCAACGGGTAAGATTCCAATAGTTTACATAATGTACTTAGTGGTCTAAGTAGTTTATCAAAGAATATATCAGTGTAAGTCAGTGTACGTACAAGCATGTGATATGTCAGCTAGTCTTCTAAGCGATAACACTCTTGAAATGTATGCATTTTACTCTCTTTTAGGTATATAATTTATCACATGAGATTATGCAATAACTATCTGGCCTGATTCCATTCCATAATAAATCTGAGGATTTTCTACTAGTTTTAAGAGCCAAAGAGTGCGGCTTGCGAACCACCTCACCTGATGGACAATGTTCACAAAGTGTTTGAGGAAATTAATATCTCAGTACACACAACCACAGATGATGGTGGCCCTCCCAAAAACCAAATATTACTAGTTTGCTTTTATTTATTCTTATTCCTTTCTTTTCTTACAGTACATTTGTTCAAATCAACGCCATCAACTTCCGAGTATTCGCTGGTTCAGTTGTGTTGGCTAATGACAGTGTCGAGAGAGTGCGCAATATTGCTAATTTCACTATTGCCCCAGGATTCTTGGCTGCACCAGCATACGTAAACGATATTGCAATTGTAACAGTAAGTAGAGCTGATATTTTCATAACTGTTACCTTTTATGACAGAAATTTCTCTAGGTACACGGCGCAGACGAAGTGTGAAAGTAGGATAAATGCAGTGCGTTTAGAAAATTGGAGTGTCAATGGAAGATACAATATGGAACGGGAACGCCAAGGAGTAAAGAAGCGGTAGGGACTACAGAATAGAGAAAGTTTTGGCGTGATGAGGTAACAAACACACACACAAACTTTTAGTGGAATAATACATTTATAAATATTTCCTTCTGGATATAAAATAAATGGTTACAAAATTTCACGTGAGCTTTTACAAAATTTTATCAATCACACTTTCGTTATATAAGTGTTCTCATTGTACGAAAAATGAAGCATCATGTACCAGGAAAACATTTATAGCATTTCGTAGAATTTACAGTATCAATGTGATAACGATGCGCTATCTTGTGTTGGCGCAAAATAACGTATCGCTGTAGAATATTGAATCGTATGTAACTATATTTAGAAGTAAATTTATCTATAACCGATAAAATTGCCCGGACTATATTCCAGTGAAGTAATGGCCTTTTAATCCTGCCTGAACAAAGCCTTGGCAATGTGTCAGCGTCATTTATTAATCTCCAATAATGGGATGTTCAGAAAAAAAACGAACACCCTTATTCAGAAACGTTAGTATGGAGTCTCAGTCTCACAGTGAGTGTACATAATAGTTCTAACTGACAATACTTGAGTGACGATCGCCACTATGCTTCAGTTAAAATCAACAAATTTTACCAATCATAGAGCTTTATTAAACGCAGCGCGTTCACTTAGCAGACGAGCACTGTCAGAACGCACAGTAACGCTGCTATAATTACACAAGTAATGTTTGTGATTACTATGAGATGCTGGTTCGCTTCATCCGACAGGGATAAGCAGCTTCTGTCGAGTGGCCCAAACACCCATCGTTTCACACCCTTTTACCCACAGATGAAGAAAAGGGGTGTTATAATATTAAGTTTGACCTGTGTATCCGTGTATCAAGGCATCGTAGCTCCCGAACGGATGGACTGATTTGGATCCGGTTTTCTATATTTGAAAGCCAGTTTAATCAAGCTGGTTGTTTGTTTCATTAAAATCGGTTTTGTATTTTAGAAAACATTTGATTTTAAGTAAACTAAGTCGGGAGTTATCCGAATTTTATCCCCCGGTTATTGTCTATCTTCGTCATACTCCACGTGGGGTCAATTTGTTTGCATTAACACCCTTATGTTATTAACAGCTTACTGCACCATTCGTTGCGAGCAACAGTATTGCTCCGCTGGCCCTACCATCACCTGATTTCGTACCTGAGGACAGTACCCTGTGCACGGTCGCCGGATGGGGAGCAGCAGCGCCTACCGCCTATCCAAATCCTCCTACGGTAAGTTATATATTCAAGATGGAATATCTTTTCTTCAATTTAAATCATATATTGAGCCAATTAAGGTTTCAAAATTTAAAATTTTGTTAGTACCGAGTTAATATAATTTTTCTTTATAATATAATTTAATATGGAACAAAATTAATAATTAATATTTTGTGCAAAAAGTATTAATTAAATAAATATGTGAACAATTTTAAAGCTTAGAAATTTTAAAGGTAGAGATTCATCAGGAATATATTATGAGGTGCAGGCATAATGCCGATTTTTAGAACTTATTTCATATATTGGCAATTGCAAGTATAGTGCCACAAACTTATCTGACCCGGTGACAATATTTAGAACTAAGTGTCGCCAATCGAAATATCATTTGGCGACGCCATCATTAGGTCAGATAAATTTGTAACAGTATAGTGCAACAAACATATCAGCCCCGGTGATAGCGTCGCTGTTGTTGGAACAAGACATTCCAAGATGGCGCCACTTGGTTCCAGCTTTGGCCACCAGGTCAGATAAGCTTGTGGCACTCTAGCTTCCTTGTAACTCTTAACATAACTTCATATTATATTCCTGACCTATAGGTCACACAGAACCGGAAAACGGAAGGGGAACGTCACTGCCTCGGTCGACTGTCATTAGTATGGCGAGGCGATGCTTATGGAGTTGTGTCAGTATGGAAAAGTAGGGAATTTCATACAAAGAAAGCTGAATGGCGAGTCGCCGGGCACACGGGCATTCGGGCAAACGGACATATATTGCCATAACATATGACAATACCGAACATGTGCCAGTTTTCTTTTAAAAATATGGGAAACAACTATCGTTAAACCCATCGTGAGACTCGTGTAGACTGCGTCAATTGTTATTGTACATTACATTCAAATAGCACTAATTTTGTCATTGGTGTCGTAGAAATTACGTCAAAATTACGTAGAAATATCTGTTCAATCATTGACAGTGCGACAAACAACGAAAACCACTTTCGTGGTGCAACTAAGGTACTTTTAACATTACCATTATTAAACCTTTAAAATTTGTTTCAGCCGTCACCTACCCTCCGTTTTGCTAACAAATATGTATACAATCAGAATCTCTGCACATTCCTTTTCAATACACAGCCCAATTTACCAAATATCTTCAACACAATGATTTGTGCAGCATCATTTGACATTGTATCTTCTGGATGCCCGGTAAGTGACATTTTTGGTACTTAGTATTGATTTTTAGGACAGAATTATCTTCTTGATTACTAAATTGAAGGTATTAGGCCGGTATCAGGAAAGATACCATAGAAGCGATCGATTGACATTGCTGAGTTGAATGCAAGAGCCAACGGGCTACGACGCGAGGATTCAGACGACTGGGCGAAGTGGAGGAGAATGAGTAGGAAACCGGACCCTGGCAAAGGCCGGGATAAACGTTAGGACGATGATGATTACTAAATTGAGTTGAGTAAGACCGCTTTTACCAGTTGGCTTATATGTATGTCGCATAAACAAAATAACGTAAAAACATGAAATTTAATTAGTTTAGTATTTCTAAATATGATGTATTGTCAACCCTCGTGTTTGCTTGGCAAGGAAATGATTAAAAACAAAAAACTAGTTCAAATAATGGTAATAGATGGCGTTGATTAGACACGATTCTCAAAAATAAATCTACACGGGGCCGTTAGAAGTATAAAAATGTAGACATTTTGCGCTTTCTTCGCAGAAAAGGTACTAAAACTAAGTAGGTATATTTTCACAAACACTTCTCCGAGTAACTTCGGTTACCAAATTCAATACTTGAGAATCCAGTATAAGCAGCACCATCTAGTGCGGCACGCCGAACTACTACTTTTTACTTTTTAAAGTAGCTGTCTAAAAATCCCCCTTTGTTGCGCGACATCCCGACATCGGGCGACTCTGGAAATATCGTTCGTCTACGAAAAAATGGTACAATACATGCCTGTCGACATGTCATTGTGTGTGATGTCGGCGGGCGACACGTGTTGCGGGTTACCGACACGGGGGGACCCTTGTGAATAGGAGTTTAGAACGTCACTTTTACTCTGTTCGCTTAGCCTCTACCTTACCTTCTATTCCTTAGGAAGAGTGATTTAAGAGGAATATTTAGGATAGGTTACCTAGCCTAGGTAGGGTGCTAAGTCTAAGCGTTAAAACAGTTTATGTGCCTAATAATGCATGAAAAGCATTGTTGAAACCGAAGAGAGAAGCAATAGAAGAAACAATAAAAACTTTCTATTGTATAGTGGGAATTAATTTAAAAAAAAAAAGGATTAGACAATACACACAGCACCATCTAGCCCCAAAGTAAGCAAAGCTTGAGTTATGGCTGCCAGAAAACTGATACTCTACTTATATATTTTTAAATAAATACTATGTATAACACTCAGACCCCTAACAGAAATTAAAATTCATGATTTCAATTTCCGCCCGGCCGGGAATCACACCCGGGACCTCTGCGTGGCAGACGGCATGAACCTATCACCAGCTGAACCTATCAGGTTCAAGGTCACGTCATCACGTCAAACACAGCAAAAAATATAAAAAAGGGATAAAGAAACAAAGAAAGGAACAAAAATACAGCAAAGTTTTTGAGTAGTTCACTCGTACTGTAAGAAATAATTCTATCAGACCAACCATAAAGCCTATTCAAGCTAGACTGAGCCAAGAGTGTCGTGGATTTATTTGGCCTTTAAAAATAATTTTCCCTTGATATTCCTTGTCACGTTTTTGGGCTATTTTTCACTGCTCAGTCCCGTGATAAGATTGCCTCGTGATTAATAATCCTTGGCGTTTCAAAGATAAAGTGGTCCTCGGTATTTTATCACAATGTGATTCAGAGTTTGCCCTGAAACTAACGGTTGGTTATCAGTTCATCAACCTATTAATAGCTATTTCGAAGTAACACTCGGACTTAACTTATCTGTCCATCGGTCGCCGTATCTACCTGTTTACCCGTTTCGATGAATTGTAAATAGTATAGAGTGGTATCTGAAACACAAGCAATAAATTCAATAAAACTCTCTAGTTAGATATTCCACCCCAAATGAGACAGTTAATCAATCCGGATAATTTTTAAATTAAAATACAAGCGCGGGCAGATAATTTGTAAGTCAAATATCATGTCAGCGCTCCAATTCAAAATAGAAATGTATATTACTTTGTTGCAGTATTTGCCATGGCTGTTGTGAGCATTGCGTTTTCAAGTGTTAGAAAAAAAAAAATATTTTCAATGTTTTATTGTCAGGTATTTGACTGCCATGCTACCAATATACCTTTACGTTATGTATCTTCTATATCTATACATAAAATTAATGAAAGTCGTTTTCCTCGTCTGTCTGTCTAGGATTTTAATGCGCTTTTCACCATCAGATAATTTTTTCTGAAATGTTTATATGTATTAGTAGTAATATTTATTTGCAGAATACATGTATGTTATAGTAAAGAAAATATGAGAAAAACCGTGCGAACCGTGCAGGCGGGTCGGTAGTATAAAAAAAAAATGTACAATGGCAATCTTTTTAATTTCATCTTTGTATTCTTCCAGGGAGACGTCGGTAACGCGCTAGTCTGTAACAACACTCTGACGGGTGTCCTCTTCGGCTACACCGGGTGTGACGTCACCAACTCTTTCCCGGAACTGTACACCCGGATTGCCAATTACACCCAATGGATCAGAAGCATCAGCGGAGCCGGTTACCCGTTTGCGTCCATCTTACCTTTGTTAGTTGCTGCTGTTGTCGTTCAAATGGTTGTCTCTAAAATTGTTAGTTAGTGCCTCTTAATTTGTTGACGTATTCACGTTTCCCACGTTATTTTGTTTTGGGAAATACGAGTATTAGACATATTACAAAGAAACTCTAATTCGACTTATTGGTGAGGGCTTAGTACTTTTTAGTAAGCAATCAGCAATAGTGTCCTATTGTTCTTTGTGTAAGTGTTATCCGGCTCAAATCGTGTTTAACTTATCTGGTCAACAGAGGCCGGATTATCAAGTCTTTGTACGTAAATCGATATGATAACAAAATCCTTATCGCTTCTGAAATATGTCAATAATCCTATCTGGGGATTAGTCACATATGTACCTACATCATGTTTAAATGAATTGGTAGAAATATTATTTATGAACATTAACGACAATGAAATAAGAAACGTTAAGAAATAGCTGTAAGCATAGAATTAAGCTATACGTACTTTAAATTGTGTAGTTAATAATTGTAAATACGAATGGATATAATATAAAATCCTCTTATTTATGTGTTTTCTATCAGTTAACTCTGTTTATCTCTGTAGAGTATCAATGATAAAACAAGTAATAACTAACCCGATAGGAAAACTAGGTAAAACTATTGTATAGGTAAGTACTCAAATATTTCCTAAAGTACTGAACTGATTTTAATGAAACAAATCTAAGAACCATCTAGATTAAACGAGCTTTATGATGGCAAAACAAATTATGTTTATGAGTAATTTATAAAACTGTTACATTTTGATTCGCCGTTAAAAACCACTCCCGTTTATAAATGTTATTGCTTAAAGAATATAAGGAAATAAGTAGTAAACGTAAAGGTTTTCTACCACACAGTAGTTGATATCCAAAACTACGAAAGTAGCCCCTAGGCCTCAAGTGGGATTCGAATCTCTGACATCCGCGGATCATCCTATTCTACTAATATTGGATGGCTATTATATCAGGACATAGCAAAGCGGCGGATCATAGTCTCTGTCTACATCTCCTGTATACATTGTGCACATAATTGGTACTGCATAATTATGTACTCGTATTTATGTACCTATAATGTTTTTGCTGAATGAATTTCTATGAAATTTGGTCCACGAAATTATTCCCAGCAAAATCAATGCCAAAAGCTAAAAAAATTAGATGAGGCTGTGTTGGAACACACGGCCGTTGGGTTTAAAGTGAAACGTCATCGCAGGGTAGGTGGCAGAAGTAGTTTTGCTCGTTTATAATAAATATTATCGAATTTACACCTATTTTTATATGGATCGATTGTTGTAGGCAAATTCAATAAATACACACAAGAATCACCGCCCTATCACGTGTAAGTCATAAGTTATACTGAATAGAAATGCGCGGCAGCGCAGGTTTCGTTAATTTAATGCAGTGCCCCTCCCTCGCAGCCCAAGGAGAGACCAAACCTGACCCAATTTTAGGGTCAAAACAGCGAACTAAACAATGTCGCTAGATTCACGTTTCTAAAACTAATTAATAATATAAATAATAATATAAAAAAACCAAAAATTTTGCAGTTGTTAAGACAAGACTATATATACCTATTCGTTAAGGTCCAGTTTTATGACTTGGTACTCAGTAATTTTAAAGACCTTCCACGTCAAAACATAATTTCCAATACTCGTAGAGTTAACGATATTTTGACCAATACCTCACTTTTATAGAAGTGGAAATAACAGCTATGTAAGTATCTATAAAAATATAATTTCCAATACTCGTTTACGTCATCACGATATTTTGATCCACAAAATCGATAATCCATTTAGAGAGGAAGTGATTTGTGCGTGCTCCGAATCGAGTTTGCAGCGCCCAAAGTGGGTGAGCCCTCCATCCAGTAACTCAACTGCGATGACATTTTTTACCGCAAACCCTGTAAATAAAACGTTGAAAAATTATTGCCCATTATGTTAATGGTGTTTGAGGTAAAATTTGCTCCTTGCAAAGTAAGTAAAAGGTTAAGGGGTGTTATAAATTTTGTACACGTTCATTAGACGGGCACCCTCGTCCGTGCTTTTAGTCGACGACACACGTAGGAATTTCGTAATAAGATTTCCTTAATTTAAGACTGGCACGAGAGCCTCGTACACGGTTATTGAAGAACTGTTTGCCTCGAGTTAAGACGGAGCTCTTAAAACTTGAGTCGTGACGTGTACGCGGAATTCACACTAGGGCGTTGCTTTGTGCAAACTTGTTGGGCCAACGTATATGTCAAGTATTTTATGTATTTCTGTAGACGTCTGTCTACGAGTTATATTGATAGTTATAATAATTTGTCAAATATTTTATAATGACAGAAATTGTCATGATTTCTGTCGACGTCTGCCATGAGTTTTCTTTACGAGATGAGATGATTTCTTTATGAGATTTATCAGCTTTTGCCATATGGCAATGACTTGAATGTATTTCTCGTGAATTCGACGTGAGACTTTTCGACGGCGTTTCCTGCTTGGAATAATATGAAATGCAGGTAAATGTAAACATTTCAGTTCGTAAAATAATTATGAACATAAATACCAATTCAGAGCAGTTAAACAAACACTCCCAGTGGTATTGCTAGCGCCATGTCACTCAAATTAAGTTTGAAGGTTATTTATGATATAAGTACAAAGTTATAGAAGTCTTGGGGAAGGCTCTGGTCCAGCATTGGCTTTTCCACATCTGAAATGATTGCCTGCCCTTTTGGTATGGAACCCTTAGTATATAATCGACTCGCAATTGACTGACTTTTCTATACATAGTATAAAACGAAGTCGCTTCCCGCCGTCTGTATCTACACAACGGATTTTAATGCGGTTTTCAACAATAGATGGAGTGATTCAAGAGGAAGGTTTGTTAGCAGGAAAAAAAGGATAGGTAGGGGTAAAGTAGGTGAACGCGAACGAAGTCGCGTCGGGTCCACTAGTTTATTAGAATAGGACCACGATAAGTTGGCATTGACTGACAATGATAAAAATTATAAAGTGTGGATATGGCAATATCGATTGGATAATCTGTCCTTGTCAATATCTTTGGTCTTTGTGCTTAGAAAGGATTATACAGGATGGGCCAAAAATTGTGGCAAATAGCAACGCTGAATTTCTCAACAGTGGTTAGAGGTTATGAGCCTATTACAAATGCCTAAATTCAGTAGCCTAAATTCAGAAGCAAAAAGCGTGAGAGCAAATCAAAGTGAAATGTATTGCTCATAAAATAAGTTTCATGTTTGTATCACGGCTTTTGAAAAGGGAAGCGACGCATAACATAATATAAGTGATACAAAAATGGACCATATTCTACGAGCAATACATTACACTTTGATTTGCTCGAATGATATTTTCTTCTGAATTTAGGCTTCTAAATTTAGTCAAAATAATAAGTGCATTAGTTAGAACGCAACAGCGTGCTTTTTGTATTAAACAATTTTACAAAAACAACGATTCCTACGTTACTGTACGACGCTTGGTTAGACCTTAATACGGATTGCGCCGAGTAAGTGAGTGTCCAAGTGTTAATTTAATTAAATCTTGTGTCAAGAAGTTCGAGCAGACAGGTTCCACAACAAACATTAATAAATAGGGCAGTCACGTTCAAGAAACGTGTAAGCGTTCGGCGGCTCTGGACTGTAAATTCAGTGAAATACGTAAAGATGTTGCGAGAGTATTTGACACTACAGTAACATGAATTTTAAGGATACAACAAGATGAAGCATCATGCCACACGTCTAACGTGTGTTTGCCGGTAGTGAAGGAAATGTTTCGTACGTATATGTTAATTATTTTGAATAATTGATCTATGAAATAACACTTCTAGTTTTATTTCTAGTCATGATTTAAAGTGTAAACATTTTTGGCCCATCCTATAGTACAAGAAACACATTTTTATAAGTACTTTGGATTTAAGTTACTATTGTTTTTTTTTGTAAATAAGTGCGTATTTTCAATCAAATAAACTGGCTGGACTAATGTCATTTTATATAAAAAATCTCTATTTACATACCTATTGCATGGTAAGAGTAGGAATAAATGTAAAGGAATCAATAACCACAAATCGTTACATCATAAGTCCAACGCTGACCTGAGTCTCTTCTAGATTAGTGGAAGATATCGCCATAATATTTACTTAATAAATTCCTATTAAACTCAAGGAGATGCATAAAATATATTCATCATAAGTTTAAGTATTTTTATTTACTGAGTATGTTTAAAAGAGAACCACGGTGCAATGTGCAGAATATTTAAAAAAAAAGTACTGTCTTGGCTCCACTTTAGATCTCATCAATTTTTACGGAAGAGTCACGAAACTTGGCGAATTTTTACATTTACATGTTTTTGGTTGGATTTTACTCAACCGCACACTACACTTTGCGATTAATTTTACATTTTGAAATATTTTACATTACTTCCGTCGTTTAAAATTCGCTATCCGATAATATTATGTAATACAATAAGTTCCTCCTGTTTTGGAAATCGGTTAAAAAACTATATCATAAAGACAATAAGGCTTTTAGTAAGGAGTTTCTTTTGTGATTTCATAAAGATCAATTCAATCATAAACTTTGGAAAGAGCGTGGCCTGCAAAACAATAAGTCTGGGAAAATTTTGCTGTAAAAATTCGCACCGTTGAAAAATTCATTAAGCGGCTGCCTGTCGTCCATAATAAATATCTGCGATAATGTAGGTAAGAATATTATAGAAGGCAGCACATAAACCTACCACCTATAAAATGAGCTAGCATCACTATGGATGCGCGTACATTTTTTTTTTGACAATTTCCTCTCCGCCACATAGCTCCAAAGTAAAGCTAGTGTTATGGGTGCTAGATACTGATAAACTACTTATATATTTTAAAGAAACACTTTTACTATTATTATAGATATAACACCCAGACTCGTAATAGAAATTAAAACTCAATATTTAAATTTTTGCTCGGCCGGAAATCGAACCCGAGTCCTGCGTGGCAGACCGGCCTGTTAATAAACTGAACCACCCATGTCGTCAAATTGGAGTCGGATCAGATCTAAAGCTGTTCGAAACCAAAGTCTAAGGCAGGACCTCAACCTACACTAGGTGAGGTCCTGCCTTCTGTACCCACTTTATAATATCAGATATTCCCATTTACTTTTTGGTTAGGCCCGCACCACCTATGCCACGATGAAATACAACCTACATCAAAGGGTTTGACATGATTAAAACCGCTAAAATGATTCGACGGGGAACGCTTTACGCCCGTAAATAAATAACGTAGACGCTTGTCGTGTTATGAACGAAAACGTGAGTGACATCACTTTGTAATATCTGTTACAAAAAAAATTGCTTAGCTTATTACTTTAGACGAGTTGGAGGTGATTTTTCGGTGACAGACAAACATTTAGCCGAAATCAAACATAGAAATCTGATCAGAATGGCCTACTCTACAAACCTACAAAGTTTCTTTCAATTTAAAAAGTTCGAGTTATAAATAAGCTTTGTGAGATATAAAAAATGAAGTCTTCACGTGCTCAAATGTTTGTTTGCTCAGCCATAATGGTTTGTTTAACAACATGGGCGTTATGCATACGCCTTGGAGCTTAGTACAATTGGACATGGATTTATCAACTATCGCTGATAAAACCTGAGGACATTGATGAGATCTCACAGTGTGCACGAATGCAGAGGGTTCTAACTAACAGGTACTTGAGTAGCGATCGGCACTATACGTCCGTCAAAATGAACGAAATTCACTAATCATAGAGCCGAATTGAACGCAGTGCGTTGACTTCCGAGGTTAACTTAACAGACAAATACCGTGAGAACGCATAGTAAAACTATTCAAAGACGGGTATTGTTTGTAAATACGGATGTAATCCACTATGAATACCACTACCACCAATTTGAATGATACAATACGTAAGAATCTTTTCTCTCCTATAAACTTTTTTAATGTAATATGGCAGAGAAACAGGCGAGCAGGCCACCTGATGGATAGTGGTTACAGCCGCCTATGGACATCAGCAACACTAGGGGCGCTACCAATGCGGAACCACACACAAGGATCCGAAGCGCCTTCGGTCAGCCATTGGCTGTAACTTGCTTGTTAGTATGGGATCGTCGTTAATTCGTACTTCGCGCCTGTGTACGGAGTCCAAAGTATTATGCTGGTCTGCAGTTTCGCCAAACTGACTGAAACTAACTGAAATCAATCCAACCGTTCGGGAGGTATGTTTACAAACAGATACACCGATACATAAACAAAACACAATTATAACATATCTACAAACATACACTTCAAACTTCCCTCTCGAATCGTAGGTTATTAAAGAAACGATTCAAGTCTAAATCCCCACAAATGACCCGTAGGAGGCTAAAAGTAGTCAGCCACGCGTTCCTATTAAGCCAACTACTCAAAGGCGTAAACCTCGACCGGCATTACGTCTGAGGGTTTCATTCACAGCGGTTTACGAGCCAGAAACAAAAATAACGAGGCCATTAAATTCGAATCATTGCACAGGTCAGGCCTTTATTCGAATTACGCGGAAAGTGCGGGAACTTTCCCTCGCAGAAGCTTTATCTTAACACTTATTGGCCAATCACTTACCGTAACTACAGACGGTATGTGCTAAGATAATTTTTATTAGGTCTATGCCATGGATTTTGTTTCCATTTTGACCTCGCTTCTCTTTTAGCGAGATTGACGAGGTCAATACTGCTAATCTGGATAAGGTAGCCACTTGAAATGAAACTACGTTGTTGATATTGTGTAGCACGTAGTATCCTCTTTTCCTCTTGCCTTTAGAAATAATTACTTCCCTCTGGCGAGATTTTCGTAATGAGTCATCTTACCGACACATTTATATAAATAATCTTAGCGTTGATTTTTGCTCTCGCACACGAGGACCCGGGGCCACCTGCACCATGCTCCTGGATTTGGCAGATCAGGTATTTACAGTAGAGCGACTACCATCTGACCTCTTTGACCCTGCTACCAGACGAACCTGACCAGATTGGATCATGGTTACATATTCAGTCGCCTGAATATGCAGGTTTCATCACGATGTTTTCCCTCACCGTAAGAGTATCACATACATAACTCAGAAAAGAGTCATTGTTACATAGCTGCAGCGGGAGATCTTCGTAATGAGTCATCTTGAAGAGACGTTTATATGTAGCCCATTATCCGTTGATCCATTATTTTGTTTGCCGTCCTTTCGTTCCACGTCCCACAACAGCGTCTAGTCTACCCGAGATTAGTTCTGGGAGTAGTTGATGTATTACTGGAGCAATAGGCTTACGCTACGCCCAAGGCTCGCCTCACAATACAAACGTAACATAAACAATTCTTTGCAGAGACGTGACTAAGTGCCGACGTTGATGTTTACTGCTAAACGGCGCGATCCTACCGCGAGACGCAATAGGGATGATGACTGGGACAATTATTTTAAATTCTAACAGGTTCAAATGAAACACATTTTTTTGACCCCGTATTTGTCCAGACTAATCAAACGAGTCCAAACTCGACGTGTTTACCATGCGTAGTTTAGGAGTTAGTATGACCTTCCATCTCCATCATCAGATAAGCAGATTGCATTGTCACCGAACTGACATGAGTGTGCAAAATATAATCTCAATTGGAAGCCAAGAAATGGGTTAAATGTAACTTGCAAGATTTTATTACGAATAGACATGGAGACATGAAAATATTAAATATAAGCTTGTACATTAGTCCGTCAGTTAAACTATATTAAAAAAAAATATTTATCAAATTACAAAGATAAAGCGAATCAAAGTTTAATGGCGTCACTTCTGAGTAAAATTTCACATCAAGCATTACGTCTCGTAACATTACAACGCACTGTATCGGCGTTGTTTAAGTAACAAAAGAAGAAATACATCTCCAATATTTTTTGATAATCTACCTCAGTCATCATCCCTATTCTTGACTAAACAAAGCAAATGTTGATTCGTTATATCCTCAAAGAAATATGTGCGAATCCTCGGCTCACTCACAATCTTTGCGCTACTCCCGGGAAATAAAAGATTACCCCGTATGAATATCTTTGCGTAGAGTAACTTGAGTCCTACTTGGCGGTGTTTTTCAAGGGGCATGATAATCTCTCGCCATTATTCTTTCCCGGAACTTACTTCGCTCGGGCGACACTGAAATCGCATTTGGTATTCGAGTGAATACTCCAATTTTAGACAAGTAAAGAGTTTAATCATCGTGTATGTGAAACGAATCATTGGAAAATGTATCAACATTGATGTAAACATTAAGCAGATATTTTAATAGCTAGATTAGGGTATGTAATAAGGCATACCTATGCTACTTTTGACGTGAAACTTCTTTAAAACTACACGGAAACATTATGAGTACAAAGTCATAAAACTGGACCGTAACGAAAAGGTTTATATCGTCTTACCTTAATAACTGAGTCTTGAAACATGAATCTAGTGTCATTGTTTAGCGTATTAATCAAGCCCGCCGTTTTGACCTTGAATTTGAGCCGGGAGCGCGGGGGTGGCGGATGAGGCAAAAAAGTCAATAAATAAATACGATAATTAAATATGGCGGCCTCAGCCCTTGCAAGAGCCAGCAAGAAATACAAATCACGGCTATCGTCGCAAAGAGCGAGGAGGTTTCGAGAGCGATCCAAAGCTGCTAAAGTACGCTTAGTACCTATACTCCGCGAGCACAACCACCTCTGCCACTGACCCTCTGTTTCAAGTTAGACACAGCTCCATTCGATTTTTTATCCCCCCTTTCCTCCACTTACGGATATAAGTTTAACTTAACTTAAAGGATTTCATACTTCATACAAATTTAAAACCGTTGTTAAAAAAGTTCCAATTTTAAACGATACATTTTAACGAAAATCTGAATAATCACAAGTAATATTGCAAATATAATCAAACTATATTTATATGGAGCGCCCTCGGGAAAAACTCTTAAATCTGGCGAGAATAAAGAAAGTAAATTATACCCCCATTGTAGAATGCAGCAATAATTACAATGTTGAGAGAAATTCTACTGTCAAGTTGTATATTACTGTGGACAACAAACACCAACTGACGTCCGTAATGGAGAAACTTTGAAAATGCCGCTTTATGGCATTTGTGAGGCTGCCAGTGCAAATATTTAAAATATCTCCGCAACAATATTCGCTTAATCCTCACACGACCCGGAACGGACAGCGCTCAGCTCATCCATTAGAAACCCATAAGCCAACCATTTCAGAACGTATTTACTTGGGCCATATACCCAAACACAGTTATAATTCAGGCGGCGCATTATTACCGAGGTCGACTCAGCCTTTATTGCTCAGATAATTTGACCTAAATAATCCTTTAATAACGGGTTATCCAGGTGTGTGTAGGCTGGGATTTACATCTCATTTTGTGGAAGGACAAGATACACAAAATGGGGAGGCCGAGGTTCAGAATGGGAAAGATGGAATTTGTTAAGTTTAGGGCAAATGTTGTCGTACCACAGACAGGGCCATACATAGTAGTTTTGCGTAGGCTTTTATGAGATGGCTTTTTGAGTCGAAGTTGAGAAAATGCATAAAAGAAATTAACGAATACGAAGACCAAAATTTAGGATTCAGGATTATTATATTTAGTGTACCACATTTCATAATTTTCATTTAAAAGATTAACAAGTACGCAAATGCTGGACTAATTGTACACCACTCCTAATCTACATGTATATGAATAAAAAAATAGTAACTAGTTAGATACAGTGGAGGGCCAGAAGCTCATCTTTTAACTGTCAAAGTCGTGGAGCCGAGCCGTTTAAGATGTGATAAAGTATGTTGCCATAAGAGTCCTGGATGTCTCCTGGATGTCCTTCGATTGTGTTAATTATGAAACTTTGGTCAGGAAATTACAACATTATGGAATAAAGGGCTTAGCTCTAAACTTATTAAGTTCATATTAAATCAGAGAATTCAGAAGGTTGATGTGAACGGAGAAAGATCTGCAGGGTCTGTTGTCACTATGGGGGTCCCACAGGGGTCAATTCTGGGTCCGTTTTTGTTTTTTATTTATGTAAATGATTTGCCGTACTTTGTAAAAGATACTCACGAAATTGTTTTGTTCGCTGATGATACATCTTTAGTGTTTAAAATTAAAAGACAACAATTAACATATGACGACGTGAACAAAGCTATTTCAGAAGTGGTAAACTGGTTTACGGTTAATAATTTATTACTGAATGGCAAAAAGACAAAATGTTTAAAATTGTCCTTGCCAAACGTTAGATCAGTTTCGACTAATATACGAAGTACGAGGCGAAAATTTAGATCTTGTCGATTCCACAGTATTTTTAGGCTCTACTCTAGATAGTAAATTACAATGGGGTCCACACGTTGATAAATTGGCGAAAAGGCTAAGTTCTGCAGCATATGCTGTAAAGAAGATACGAGGTTATTCTGATGAGGCTACAGCAAGATTAGTTTACTTTAGTTATTTCCACAGTATTATGACTTATGGCATACTGCTATGGGGACACGCTGCCGACTGGCATAATGTATTTGTTCTGCAGAAAAGGGCTATTCACGCGATTTACCAATTGGGACCTAGAACTTCACTTAGAGATAGATTAAAGAATATTGACATTATGCCAATGCCATCACAATACATTTATGAGAACTTGATCTATGTTCATAAAAATATACACTTGTTTATGAAGAATTACACAGAATTTACCATTGAATTTAAAACCACTATAAAAAATAAATTATGTCAAAAAAGTTATTATAGTATATCTGAATATGTAAATGACAAAAGTCCATGGAACTGAACTGCAGTTCTATACAAGTATTAATTTAGTTTTAAGTTAGTATGTAAATATAATGTATTATAAGATATTAAAAAAAAAACAATGAATTCACTTAGGCTCTGTGGGTTTGTAGCCGTTTCTTTACCATGGAGGATCACTTAGGAAGCGGCGTTAACTTTCCTTCCCTTCCCACACACAGTGTCTTTTGGTCGTTGCGGGGCTGGGGGGCGTCTGCTCAGGATAGGGGAAAAGTAGGGGTAGGTTGGCATAGTATAGGGGTAGGCCGGGGTAGGAGTGGGTAGCGTAGGATAGGGGTAGGCTACGGGCAGGGTAAAGGTAGGGTAAATAAATAAATATCCGTGGACAAATTCACCCAGCGCCATCTAGCCCCAAACTAAGCAAAGCTTGTGCGATGGGTGCTAAATAACTGATAAACTACTTAAACAATTTTTTTTTAAATTTTTACTTATGATACATAGAACACCCAAACCCGTAACAGAAATTAAAATTCATCATTTCAATTTCTGCCCGGCCGGGAATCGAACCCGGGACCTCGTGCGTGGCAGACCGGCATGTTGACCACTGAACCACTCAGGTCGGGTGGGAGCAGCTACCTATCACATGCAACATCTGTGATGCATGCTTGCTTAAAGGTCTGTCTGGCGATGGCGTGGGGGCCGGGTCGGCCGTTTCCCTCAAATATGGTTGAAATGGATGATGTCTGGGCCTTGCGTTATACTCGTGAACGGGTGCTGCCATGGTGGACTGGCTTACTCTTGCTGAAGTTTTAGGTGGTTTTTCTTAAGTATAGTATAGGGTCCTATTTATTATGTCGGGCGAGGACCGGCTCTGCTTGACATTGTCGGGCGCAGACCGGATCTGTCTGGTATTGTCGGACATGGTCCGCCCGTTGTCGGCGGGAGGTTGGTGTGCTGCGGCCATGAGGCGGCCAACATGTCACTGTGCATTTCTTTCCTACTTTCCTACCCCCTCCTCTTTGACGATTGAAAGAGTATCACCATCAGAGTATAATGTCCTACTCAATAAAGTAATTTTGAATTTTGATAGCTTTTTGATCACAGATGCAAACTCTTGCTGTTGGGGCTGCCATTTGAGAGAACTATCTAATAAAGCAATAAGCACCCCAATAAGCACCGCGCGTCACCACAGGTTCCTGCAAACCTTGACATGATAAACCCGATAACTACTGACGAGATGGGGAGGTCTATGGCCCATATGAAAAAAGGAATAGGTTTGGTTGAGCACTCTCAACTTTCTTCATGTCGCTTCTGGTTCAAAGACAGCACTTGCCATTCAAATGTGACAAATGAATGGTTTTTTCTTGAAACTGTCGAGACCGATTTTGATGCCCTCTGGTACAAAAATGTAGCCGAGGTACCCTAACTAGTAGGTAGACCGTAATTGTGCTGGTTCATCGACCACTTCTGCCCAGTCTCCTGTGTATTGTTGTATTTTATGCAAAACATAGGTTTAATTGATATCACAACCAGTTTAAGTACCTGTCGCTTTACAGTTTCTGATGTGGTAACAACAAGTCCTTAATTGAAATATGAAACTCAATGAAATACCACAGTTTCAGGTAATTATTAATTGTTCATAAATAAATGTGCGTGAATTGAAACATTGGAGAACCAATTTAGTAATATCAATTTGAATAATAATTTCTGTGCGTTTCAAACCAGACTCATTCATTAATGTAAATTAATTTTCAATTCCATTAAGTGTACTTAACTACTCTTTAACCCGACATCGCTCGTCCAGATTTCGAGTAAGGCATATATTTTTGTTACAGCTTAATGCGCATTTGACGTGGGATGTATGGTAGAGTAGTAAGCTGAAGCTCTAACCCCCTTTTGACTTACGAATTGAGTGTCGCACATTTTGTGTCGCCATACTTTTTTTTGTTCAGAAATTACGGACGTTACTTGAATAAAAAATCGAGGCAAAGTATTTTTACGTGGGACCACAATAAATTATAAGTCAAGAAAAATTTAAAGTAAATTTTTAACCAATTATTGTTGACTGTCATCAAGCGTTGCAGGGATAGTCATTACTCAAACAGCATTTTAAATCAGTGTGTTTCGTCTGGCGTACAGGACTTTAAGAAAAATTGCGTTAGGTGCCCGAAATGGATGGTAAAACGTAGATTTGGTAAAAGAGTTACTGTTGTGGCCTGGCCCTAAAAAGAACAGTTTACCATAGAGCTAAACTCTATAGTTTATGAGATACTAGTGGACCCACTTTACCCCTACCCAATTTTTTTCTTGCTTGTACAGCTTGCTCATAAATCACTGTATCTATTGTTGAAAACTGCATTAAACTTCGTTACGTAGTTTAAAATATCTAAGCGTACATACATACATAGGGAAAGACTGTGGGAAGCAACTTTGTTTGCTTTGTTTGTTCGCGTTCTTCTTCCACCAATGTTAATCTTACTCTAACTGACCCTACGTAATTTGTTTTATTACGGGGTTATTTATTAGGCGGGACATTTAAAAAATATACTGTTTCGTGGGATATCCCGCAAAATTCAGAACAGTTGGTAACCCTCTACGATCTTGCTCTGTTATAACCGGGTTATAAGTGTAACAGACTTATTAAACCGGTGCTGGTGTCGCTGTTGAGGACAACAAAATTATAATCCAAAATGGCGACCCTTAGTTCCAGTTTTGGCCACCGGGTCACTTAAGTTTGTAGCATTGTAGATTCGCTTGATATCTTATATTGATAGGATAAGCGAATTTGTTATGGTATGACCTCGTAAGTTTAAGTGGACGGGATGGGCTTGCTTACGGATTGCGCAGATTGAATCGGACTGAAGGGAGTGTGCTTACCTGTTGCCAATGGTAACTTTTTGCCAAAACTGTTCACATTATTATCTGTGCGAGTACAAATTATACTATTAAGCTGCATATATACTGAATGATTATTAATGACTAACTTTTGCCCGTGACTTCGTCCGCGTGGATATCGTTTTTAGGCCAGTTTATCTTCTCCCCCCCCCCCCCCAAAGTATGAAGCTAGTAAGACGGAGAAGTTAGATAGAGAGTTTTACATCAGATGTTTCAGTTTCCAAAATCAATTATACCCTATATGTTGCCCATGCTTAATAGCTATAAAACAACAAAAAGTTTCATTAAAATCCACTCAGTAATTCCGGAGGTTAGAGTGCACAAACAGGCACACAAAAAGTTTAAAATTTCTTGTTCTATTACTATTTCTTGATCTCCCTATTTTTTTTTAAATATATTACATTTTCAGACACACTTTTTGCTGGTTTATATATGTAGGTTTAGACTAGTAAAAAAGCACACGAGAACCAAACGTAGCGTTAAACTATGAGTTAGTTACATAGGAAGGTTACAAGTATTAATCGCTGTTTAACATACAGAATCGAAATATATCTGCGAATATCGATGATAGTCTGAATCGGGCGAACTTTATTCTTGATACGTGAATTTCCCAACGGGCCAAGTGTTACATGCATGAAAGTTTCGAATAGAGTTCAAATTTCGCCAGTAATGCACAGAAATGCGGAACATTTTTGTCAATATGTCAATTTATGGCCTATTTAAGCCAGAAATTAGGTGTAGTTGTTGTGACTACATTGTGATCTTCAACTAGCAAATCATACAATAAATAATCTTCACATAGTATAAAACAAAGTTGCTTCCAGCCGTCTGTCTATCTGTAACTATGTGTGTATCTACTCTTAGATCTTTTAAACTACGCAACGTGTTTTAATGCTGTTTTCAACAATAGATAGAGTACATACGTCCACTGCTGAGCAAATATCTCCTCCAATTTTTCCACTCCTCTTGATCAATAGGTATTTTTTATTTACATCGATATTCGGAAAAGCAACGAAAACATCACTATCGCACGCCCGACCCAAATTAATTTTACAAATATTTTGGGATTAAATAGATAATCATGAATTATCAATGTTTTAACAGTATATATTACTGAACTTGCCGTATTATTTAAGTCAAGAAATAACTGACACCTGGAGATACTAAAAAAAAACAAGAATCTTTAACACACAGTCTATACAGCTCTAAACACATTCTACCAGCCATAACCAGCGACTTACAAAAGACTTAAAACATGGTGGTCTAAAGCACTTCACTAATGTTGTTCAACCAATGTAACAAAACCTTCAACACCAAATAATAAATTATTATACCGATAAATAAACTGACATTGTTTGTGTACAAATGTGTCTTTGACAACCAAATTGATCGTAAAGGTGACGATTGGCACGCATTTTACCTAAAAGGGCCCCTCTACTCAACCATGAAAGTAGCTAATTTTATCTTTTTGGCCTAAATGATAATCAAACATATGGCATTTCATTAAACTTCCAATAAAGACAAGTATTTTTCTTTTTTTATATGTTACTTTGAAACCAAAGATTTTAGAAAAAACACCCTTTACTTATTAAACATGGATACCAAGACCCGAAACGGAAATTAAAATTCATCATTCAAATTTCTGCTCGTCCGACAATCGAACCCGGGACCTCTTGCGTGGCAGATAGGCATATTGGCCACTAAACACCCAGGTGATCAAATAATCTTTACTAATCCAAATTGAGCTACACCGTCCACCGCAAGGAAAGAAAATTGTCATCATCCAATATCTGCGTCGCCAAAGCAAATAATATTCCACAAGATTTTTCTAATAAAGCCTTACGAAACAAATATCGTGGCCCATACGGTGTCAACCAATCCGATGGCCCGTAAAGCGGGGGCGAAAATATCTCAATCATTCCTTATTAAACGGCCATACGTCAAAGTGGAACTGATAATGTTCGGGAAAAGTGTTCGCCAACAGAAACTGTTGGGGGTGAACTGTCATAAACTCACTATCCAGTTGTCTCCATATAAGGCGTAATAGTGTCGTAAATTCATATCTGACACTTGTGAGAGGGCGGCAAAGTTCCTCCGAAACTTGCAAAGGTTACAATAAAACTGTCACATGAGAGGCCAAATGCTGCAATTTATCGAATAATAAACTCCACGAGAAAGAAGAACCGAGTTTGGCCGCTGGCCTGCTCTTAAATCCACTTTAGTTTGTCCTCGAGATTCGTGTAATGTATTTTCATACGGGATATGACCCACGCCAATAGAGCAGCGAGATGGATGTAGGTTTCCGCGGGTAGCTACGACTGTGGATTCCCGGGGCGAGTTTCTGTGATAAAGCACGTACCGGGGATAGGACATTTATTTACTGTACGAACATAATATACTACGACACTTTTGACGACCTGAGTGGCTCAATGGTCAACAAAGCTCACACGCAAGAGGTCCCGGAATCGATTCCCGGCCGGGCAGAAATTTAAATGATGAATTTTAATTTCTGTTACGGGTCTGGGTGTTCTATGTATAATAAGTATGTATTTTAAAAGTATTTAAGTAGTATATCAGTGATCTAGCACCCATGGCACAAGCTTTGCTTGGTTTGGGGCTAGATGGCGCTGTGTGAATTTGTCCACGATTATTTATTTATTTACTTCCTAAACCATGTTGAGATGTAGCTAAAGCATTTTGAGTTGTTAATCCGTTTGCGTTAAATATTTCAAAACGTGCACGTTTCATTTCCATACAAAAAGAAAATATACATACAGTTTTAGGATTGATAACTTTATATTAAGAATTTGATGCTGACCATACGTTGGTTATATCTACTGATTCAATATTTGCAAAAATCTCCAGGTTAAACCACACCCTACATTATATTATCTACATGCGAAATTTTATGAATAATTTCACATTGTTAAAATTAGTATATAATAGTTATAAATACTTTTCTTCTTTACAGGTTAATACTAGGGGTTAAAACAGTTTGAACTATTCAAAGATGACTTGGAAACTATTATATTATATTGTAATGAAAATATATTAAATTAACATCAAAAGACACCGTAAACAAACAACACAAGAGAGCAATGTTTCAAACACCATACACTGCAGATAACTCCACAGTGTACACAATTTATACCAACATAACACGAATTAGTTCCTCAATAGAACCGTTGAAGTTGAAGGGATTCAAATAGCCAATTTGGTGGTTTAAACACGATACAGGTTTGTATAGGCTTATCAATATGGGATTCTAACCACTGTGTACAAAGGGGTCTTTGGGATATTCTGTAGTGTAGATACGGAAATCGCTGTGTTTGGGCGGTCTGAGCCGTTCATTGGCCAAATTTAATTTGTTACGGAGTTCGCTTGAAACTTGCTTGTCCGAACAAGATCCTCTACACAATAGGTATATAGCATCGCTGGGAATATAACATTTCCAAAAATATTGTTTTCAACACTGTTGAGAAGCCGTTATTGAACCAAATTTTGTCATTATGTAGGCACACAAGCGCGTATTATTCTAGTGACGTTTTTGGCACGAAATAAAGCGACTGCACCTCTACAATATTTATTCATTAATAGGGTAATTCACTTATTAATAGACGCTGTTATTGTAATATGAAAATAATAGTCTCAATTTGAACCGAATAGGGCTCGATATTAAATATGTCATTTATTAACAGTATACGAAAATAGCCATAATAATAATGACAATACAGTCAAACATAGTACCACACCCTTCTTTTGTTTTTGAAATCGGATTAAAAGTGATTAACAAGAGCCTTACGTCTGTCAGCAGGAGGAGGTGAGGTTGGCTGAGATGGTGGTAGTACCCACAAACCCATCTCATTTACAATCAGTATATAGAGTAAATGGAATTTAGAGTATTAACTGGCACCAACCCCTATTTACGGTAAGCATCATAAATGTTTAAGGAAACTTTAATTCTCTTTGCATAATCCGACCCCCGTGGTTACGCTATAAACACATTTACGACTAAAGTTGCTTTTAACATTGCACCGTTATTGGCTGGACACCGCGAACCAATTTATGGGCTACATAAAAATATATACGAGTTATTTTTAGGTTAATTGTTTCTTTTTCGTATAGTGTATACGCATTATCATTTGTCTCTTATACACTTGTGACTTCGCGAATCCGCTGTATTTGCAAATAGTTACTATAGTTAAACATTTATAAACCTAGTTATCTAAGAAAGAGAAGACGTTACGCATCATAAACTAAACTAAGCATTTCACATTTACAGATGCTATGACCCGTTCTAATAAAAGAACAAAATCAAAACGCATTTAGTTAGAACATCGATCTTACTGATATTTAGGTTACGGTGTACAAACTTGAACCATTAAAACGAGAATGTTTCAGAGAAAGCATGCATTTGAAGTGTAGGCGAATGCTTAGAATTCCGTGAAAGGCGAAATGCACAAGAGTATAAATCCTATTGACACAACTGCAGTTGAAAGATCGTCTTTCATGAATGCTACCAACGCGTACTAAGCTATTTTGGTCATGTAATGCGGCGCTAGGATGTTATTCTCGAGAAGCTGATCGTCTTTGGCAACAGAGGAGGCAGTCTTTGGAGGCAGTCTCTGATTGGGGTGAAGCCAATCTGGTGACGTTCAACGCAACCAAAACTCAGGCGTGTTTGTTTTCCGCCAAAAGGAGTCCATTCCATCTTACTCCAACTTTTCGGGATGTTCCTGTGGAAATTACCGGCAACCTACAGCTTCTAGGTGTTGAGCTTTCTACCAATCTCAACTTCGGTCAGTACATCGAATCCAAGGCAAAAATTGCAGCAAAAAAACTTGGTGTCCTCTCGAAGGTTAAGCGGTACTTCACTTCAAGGCAGTTGATTCAGTTATATCAAGCACAAGTCCGATCCTGCATGGAGTACTGCTGCCACCTCTGGGATGGATCAGCCAAATATCAACTGGCGGCTTTGGATTCGGTGGAAAAACGTGCAAAGAAGATGATTGGTGACCCACAGTTGATTGAAGCTAGGCTGCAGAGCCTCGACCATCGGCGTAGGGTTGCGCGTCTGTCGGTCTTCTACAGGTTACATTTCGGTGAGTGTGCGAAGCAGTTGCACGACCTCATTCCGCCGTCCCCTTTCCGCTATCGGGAGACACGATCCGGGCGAGCGCTTCATCCTTATGTCGTGGACCTTCCAACTATCCGCACGAGCCGCTTTGGCTTGACTTTTATAATGCGTACGGCTAAGGAGTGGAACGCGTTGCCTGCGAGTGTGTTCCCTGATCAATATAATCTGGATGCCTTTAAGGCTAGAGTGAATAGGCTGTTCCAAGACGAGCATGCTCCATCTTCGGCCGCATCATCGCACCGACAGGTGAGATGGCGATCAAATGCTTGTCTTGTTTAATATAAAAAAAAAAAAAAAAACAGAGAAAGCAAAGGAGCTACCCAACTAGCTGGACTGACCAACTAAAAGTTGCGCCAAAAACAACTATCATCAACGCACTGTGTGGAAGTGTTTTGGTATAGTTGACCTAAAGTGGAAGTGCACTACGAAGTAGCCGTGTGATAAAATAAACTGAAAAAAAGTTGAAAAAATTAAGTATTTCTTTAAAAAACACTAGAATTTGCAGAATAGAGGAGTAGTATCCATAAAACAAAATCTAGTTCCACGACCCTATCAACAAAAATAAAATATAACTCTGTCACCCCGAAAGAAGCCGCTGTAGGAAAATAAATTTAAAAGGACGTATGTAAAAGTAGCGGCAAAAGAAAAGAAATCTCTGTACAAATGAGCTTATGTTACTTTGCTCACATATTATGAACCGCCTTCAACGGACATGTTTCCATACATGTATCTCTCAAGAAATAAAAGGAAATGGGAATTTAATTTTACACCCCACTGGCCGTAGAATGAGAAGGGTGTTTCATCCCAGGGGTTTTCCTCCTTTGTCAGTTGATGCTGAGAAGTGTTCACTTTGATGATGTGACGTGACGGATTTCCAACGTCACATGTCTCGGTGACTTTGTGCAAGACCGCCTTTCATGTTTGTTAATTTTGTCTGGGATTGCCGCTCTTGTTACAATTATTTAGATGACTTTGTGGTTACAAAAACATTTGAGATTTTTATAATGTAGGTATACCAGCGACACGCTCTAACTCTCACTCTCACGTTGGTAAAATTATCAGTAATGTTATGTATACAATTTAGTGGTAACATGGTTGGTAACATGTAGTGTTATATTTACTATTTAAATAAAATAGGATATTTGAGATCATAGGATATCGTTGATACACTTTTTTACACATGCAAAACGCAATGCAAATGCATGTGTTGAATCTTGGCACAAGCTTTTTTATTCCATTTCCGACCATTTCCGCCAGTTCTGGGGACTTGCCGTACAACTCGAATTGAATGTCACCATCTTTAGTCTATAAGGATAGGGACCAATCCATGAAGTGACCAAATCAGTCTAAGACATAGTCTGCTGCACTGCAATGCAGGCTACCTTTTTTCGTTCTTTATGTTTTGAATGCTCCTGTTGTAATTTTTAGGGTTGCTCATGTTGTGCATGGTCTCTCCTCAGGCAGAAACTGTAAAACAGAAAACAGGTCTCAAAACAGAAGGGTTACATTTCTCTCCGTAAGGCTGTTAGAACGCCGTACCGCGGAAACCGCAACACCGACCGTAATCTGGATACATAAACTTTAAATTTTGAATAGATATTCAACTATGGAGTCCATAGCATGGAAAATGAACCAAAATATCATCCACACGTATGGAACAGAAGAAAGCTCGAACAGTACAGAATATTGATTGTAAACAATGACAAAATGTCTGCCAAATCCCAAGAAGTGATATAGACATATTTGTACCAATACATTTCCATTAATATTATAACGTACAATCGCTAAGAGTGATTGGCTTTGATGTCAACGTTGTTGAGTCATTACCGAGATTGATGGGGGATCCAATAACGTAACAAGAGGACGAGGAATGACTTCGCCAGTTTGGCTAAAAGGAGCGAAGTGGACCAACTAGGCGATGTAGGTACATGTAAGATGGTGGTGTTGTAAATATAGGTACAGGGTGTGCAGCAGGGTTCGAAGAATTCCTGATTACCTATATCAATTTTTCTATCGTCACCTTCCTTGCTAACTATTATATCTGCAAACTGTCATATCGGTACTGTAATTCGGTTGGGTAGAACCAGAGATACAGCTCGACCTCTCCGTAGTACTAGCTTTTATACATTAGGAAAGTCATTTGTGGTTGATCGGTTGAAAATGGTTGTTCGAAAAAACATAAACTGCCCAAAAAGCAATTTAGATGCGAAATAAGTCGCGGGCAAAGACTATTTATAATAAAATTTGACTATTACAAAAAATCAAGAATTTTATGTAGCTCTTATGGATGAATGTCGAAAACAACCCGTCACAATGTCAGAAAAAGTGAGCTATAACACAAGTCAGTATACGCGTTTATGCGCGCGTTGTCCTACTGAGCGGGCGCGAGTTCATGTCCATCGGGTCTGACTGTCTCACTCTAACGGATTGTACTCGGTTGCGGTTTGAGCGAGTGAGATAGCGATGTATAATCCGTTCGATAATTGCTACTCGATTCTTTAAGCGGTCGTGTCCGATGGATATAAACTCGCGCGCGCACAGTAAATGCTTATATGGTTTTGGTATCTTCTACTAATGACAGATAGCTTATTTTATAATCTTTTCATTAAACCCCTTATCTGTGTCTTCTCTTATCGTTAGACACCGCACTGGTCAAAGTTGTTCGGAGAAAGCGCGTTAGTCGCTACGGGTACACTGTTCGAGACTGACTGCACATAGGTACACGGCGAAAAGGCGATTTGTTTTCATCTTAAAATACCCACTTAAATCAACAAAACAGGTCTCTGGAATGAAACCTATACGCAACAAAACATCTAATAAATATCAATATCTTTAAAAAGCGATAAGTAGTTTGGCCACATTTTCTGTGACTAAATATAAACAATTTTTATATTAAATACCGTGTTCCTAACCCTTGAAAATGTTAAGTTAGAACGATTCAAAATATGTTGTACCTATACTTACATGTAGATACCAATATATCTGTCAGTATCGAATATCACAGTCAGTATAAAGCAGAACTCCTATTTCGTTTAGAAATAATATAAATCTGAACAAAACAAAACAGTGGATGGAGTATTTTGTTCCGTTAATGGAAAATATCGTGGTTTCTCTACATAGCAAAATTCTGAAACGTCCAACTTTCAAACGCATTGATGCCTGGCTCTTTTGTATTCGATAGATGGTACGTTCGTTCTACATTGTGGAAATGGAACGAAGTTTTCGATTCGTCAATACCTACGTACGCTGCACTTCGGGATTTTTTTTTAAAACTACCCTATAAAAAGTAAAGTGTAACGGATGGATGGATAATTGTACTGAAGTTCTTGAGACTCAAAATGGTGAGCGATTATACTTTAGTTTAAATAAAAAACCGGTTTCATAAACGCTTTACTTTAAATGAAACAAAAAGTACGTACATACATTATTGAATGATTGTATGCATTGGCAACTATACTCCAATCGAACATTTTTCCTTGTAACATGTTTTCAAGACTTAAATCTTAAAAACCAGTAAGTAGTTACAAGTGTATGTAGATACTTAGAGCCAGTTTATACGTCACCGCTTACAAATCGCCTACGCGTCGCGCCCGCGTCGCCGTCGCGTCGAAAAGTTCGTGAACAGCGTCCGCGTAGTATCTTCTCACTTCGCTAAGATAATACGGGTTTTCGAAGACCTCTAAGCGGAATTCTTTGCTTAATTTGGGGTTCCTAGATGATACTGCAAAATTAGTGCCGTACGTACTTTAATATAGGTAGGTATACCAGATATATAATATCACCCTAATCAATATCGACTCACAGCAATCCCATCGAAAATGTCCCAAATATAGTCTTTAATAATAAAGTCTTTGAGCCTGCACTCGCTCGCAACCACCACTTAGGTACAGCCACCAAACAAAGTTGTATCCGACACGATGTTTGCGTCTACAACCGGCAAAGTACCGACAAGTAGTGTGACGAAAGTTGCTCCAGCAACTTGCTAACAGCTTGAGCGCGTCGATTGTGTACAAAGACTTTCGATCCAGCAGATAGCGAGTTGACATAATTATTATCCAAACTCCGTCCGGAAGACATGAAAGAGTTTATCTTGGCACTTGAACACTCATAATCGTATTTAGCCAGGGCCGTAAAAGGCAGCCGGTACAAAGACGCACCAGATAAGCGGCACTTCGGCCAGATTTCCACGCTATCGGCAGACTTTTAAGGTTCATAAATAGTTAAAGAAGATCCCCGGTTCCGCAGCCAAGAGTCGGAAATGTTTTTTAGGGGCCCGCAATAGAAACGACTCTTTTGTGTGTGCCGGAGGCTGGAGATCGTCTAACCCGTTCATTTGTAGTATGTTTTGTTTTCGTGGTGGATTGTGGTTTTTAAGATCTATATTTGGCGGTGGCCCAGTGAATGGCCTAGTCTCTTGTTTACCCTTTCTGTAACTTGGTTTGAAGGCAGATTACTCTGCCTTTAATTTGTACATCATTGTAATACCTACCACCAGCAGGCGTTTTCTGATGTGGATTTTCAATGTGATCTCCAACCTCCACTAATGTGATATCACGGCTATAATGTGATTTGAAGTACAAAAAATTTGATACTTACAGGTATTCTCGTTTTGAAGTGGAATGCAACTTGTATCTTAAAACAATAATACTATAAGTAATGTGTTTGTAAAATCTTACTGGCCTACTTTACCTACTAAGTACATTTTTTAGTACTACCTACAATAAGATAGTATACCTACTTATTATCAAGAACCCTACAAAAGCAGAAGCATCGCGTCTTCAACTTATGTCTACTAGAGTCACATTGCTCGCATATTCGGATGACGATTTAGCTTTATAGATCACATTTGTAGTTTAGTTGTCCATTCAATATACTGTGAAATAGGAGTGCACCATGATACTGAATAAATAGATAAAAAAGTAGGTATTACCAAAACATGAATATAGACAGTTTGTAATCTCAAGTATTCTAAATACTTTAGATTGTAAACTGGCGGTTTTTGAAATCTTACTGTGACATAATTACCTATATATAGATTCACCATCACAGCTGATAACAGTCCACTGCAGGACTTAGGGCCTCTCCCACGAGAGAGGTTATTGATATAATCTCCACGCTTGACAGGTGGATTGGAGATCGCAGTATTTTATAAATATAAAAATGGAAAATGCTGCCGCCCATTTTCCAGCCTACGGATACTAGACCTTTTGCCTCATATATTTATATTATTCGCCTTGTACGACACCCACCAGTGTAAGGGGACGACGACTTTTACGACACACACAAAAATATTAAACCTTACAATAGTTATCTCCATAGGATATCTCCTTTAGCCAAACATAAATTGGCCAATAATAACAGTCAGCCAAGTTGAAGTAATAGAAATATCAAGTGTAAATACACTTCATCTTATTGTGAATAGATTAGTGTTTTTATTACCAACATTTACAGCAGATTTATGATGGAAAGCTAACTAACGCGTATATTTCGGTCGCATGAAATAAATATAAAATAAAGTAACCTAACCGAAGTCAAATCGGGGATTAACCCCCGACAAAGTTTACTTAAACTCAAATATTTTCTATACTACAGATTAAGCTAGTGTTTGCCGAAAGCGCTCCATACAAACTCCATACAGTTTGATCATATGATCAATTTTATGCTATCTAAGCCTACGAAATTTTGTAGACTTGATCCAGAAACCAATTTCTATATTTGTTACTCTTAATGAAACTAAGCTAAGAACCATCTCGATAAAACTGGCTTTTAAACAGAGAAAACCGCATCCAAATCGGTCCATCTATTCGGGAGCTACGATGCCATAGACATATACCTACACAAAGCCATACACAGATACACACGTCCAACTTATAACACTCATTTTTCGTTACCTAGGGGTTGGTATTAACTATGGAACTTTATGATGAATGGATAAAATACGTCTCCATTTTAATAACATTATGAAATACCTAAGCATGAAGTAGGTACACATTTCAACCTTTCCAAAACACAGCACAGTAATCCAATCTTGCCTAATGGAGTTACTAAATAAGGTGAAGAAAGGGCATTAGGAACCCTTTGTTTCCTTGGCTTTGAAATTTAATCCTAACTGTAACCTAGTAGGGAATCCTGTAATCCACTGTTTATATCCTGTAATACACATGAACGATCTACAGCTATTGTGAAACATAATTATGTTTAAACTCAATAAGGCGAACTTCTGTATCCATAATTGGATTATCTGCCTTGTTAACTTGCTCTTAGTCATTTTAATGAGGCAGGTTCAATGCCTACTTGCAATCAACAATTTACAGCGTTAGTGCTACCAAGCTCACAGAAATCTATATATGAATACTATTATAAATCTGTAGAAAAGCCTTGTAAATTGTATTGAAAAGCATTGTCCATTGAAAATATCTATTTCAGAAAAAATTGACGATATAGGATTCTGGGACGAAACTATGTACAACAATTTTTGTTTTTGTTTTTGTCTGTTTGTCAGTTAGCGCATCGCGCAATAACGACTGAACAGATTTTGTTTCGGTTTCGATAGTCTAGTACCTTGAAGTCCAGGGTACAATCTAAGTCATGTTTCATCGAATTCGGGAAGGTACAACCAGAGATACAGCTTGACCTCCCCATAGTATTCATACAATACCGAGGTCATTTAAAATGGTAATGCGGGCAAAAGCTAAATGTTTCGAAGAAATAAGTAGTGCACTGAGGGAAAGTTGTCCATTTCTTAGGAACAAAGAACGATCAACAAGGATGATGCTAGGTCTTGCAGGTCGATAGAAGTGAAGTGACTACCTACCGATAATAACATTGAGACTGTACGAAAACTATTGGAGGAAGACTGACGTGTGACATATCGACAGATCAAGGAAACCCCCAAGTTAAGTGCTCATTGCACCAACTGTTCATCGGATTTTTCACAACCATTTGAAAATACGAAAACTTTGTTCTCTCTGGGTTAATGACTGACGAGCTGAGTGAGTAGCGGGTCTCGTGATGGGTTTAAAAATTTGAAGACAGGTGATCTAACTACGTGAACTCGATTTTTTCATGTGTTACGCGTGATACCTGGCTGTATTATTTCAACGTTCCTACTAAATCCTTTAGTAAATTGTAGATGTTTGAAGATGAATCACCGACGACGTCTGTGAAAATGTCCCGATTCGTAAAGAAAAGAATGGTTGCTGTATTTTTCACTAAGAGAGGAGTATTGGCGACGATTGTGCTTGACAAAGGGAGAGTGTTACTGCTGCCTGGTATACAGAAGGATATTTCCCTCGTGTATTAGAAGCCTTAAAAAATGAACGACCAAACTCAGCGAATGGACTGGATACTTGGCCCTTGCATCAGGATAACGCCCCTGCACATCGTGCCGGCAAAACTACGGACTATTTGCACTCAGCTGGAATCAAATGCCGAGACCTCTCCTTAATAGTCGGAGCTAGCGCCATGCAACTTTGCACTTTTCCCTTATGTAAAAAAGCAACTGAAGAAACCTAAGTTTTCGAGCGTTGAGGAACAAATAGGAGCTTTTGAGGAGATATGCGGCCACGTTCCAGAGGGATACTGAAATAATGTGTCAGTACCTGGTTTACACATATAAAGACATGTATTACTGCCAGATGTGACAACTTTGAAAAAAAAAAAACGTGTGGCACTCGGGGACTGCCGCGGTAAAGCTATTGCAAACTTATGCAATTATAATTATTCATTTATTTTATTTATGCAGTATTTTTTTTTTCTTTGCTATTAATTTAAGTTTTTTCTTTGATATTAACCATATACATACACGTTAAGGTTCAACTAGTAGCGGGTTCGAACTCACTCGTGGACGCGGCCAAAAAGCACGCTGTCTCACCTAGCATTGTGTCTAAAAGAGATAGAATCAGTTATGAGCAGTTAGCAGCTAGTCTACACGCATACGTCTAGTCGCACACACACAAACACCGTGCCGAAGTCTGCCGAACTGAAACGACGTTAGACGATGCACGGCTTTCAACGCCGCACCGCTGTGCCGGTCGGAGTGGGGGGTGTTAGGTTTTTTTCGTTACGGAATTTCTAGATTCGGTCGCCGCGCTCAAAGCCCGCGATAAAAGCTATGCAATAGCTTAAAAACTTTACAAAATACGACAAAACTTATGTAGCGCCCTAGTATAGGTATAGATAGATAATACCGGCTTATTCACCAGTTCAAGGTCGCTCAGCGGGCTATGGAACGTGCTATGCTTGGAGTTTCCCTGAAGGACAAAATTCGTAACGAAGTAATCCGATAGAGAACTAAAGTGACTGACATAGCGCACAGAATTAGCACGCTGAAGTGGCAATGGGCTGGCCATATCTGCCGACGAACCGACAACCGCTGGGGTAAACGAGTTCTTGAGTGGAGACCGCGACTCGGCAAGCGTAGTGTAGGACGCCCTCTAGCCAGATGGAGTGACGATTTGCGAAAGGCTGCGGGTGGATGCTGGATGCGGCAGCTGACGACAGGGTGCATTGGCGCTCATTGGGGGAGGCCTATGTCCAGCAGTGGACTGGTATAGGCTGATGATGATGATGATGATGATGATGAGATAATACCAAAATATACAAACACTCCTCTTTATAATATTAGTATAGATATGCAAATTTCAGTAAGCATTTAAACACATGCCAATAATAATTCGACTTGAAACCGAAACCTTTTGAACGAACATTTTAAATAGGTAAATGGTTTTTATACGAAACCAGCTAAAATAATCCATTTTAAATCTCTTATAAAAGCACACCTAGAACAACAAACCAAAACGGTGATTTGGGAGAGTTTATTTTAACAAACTTAAACAGGGTACCGCTTACGCATGCAAGAAAAATAAAACAAAGTGAAAATGTACTTTAAACAGTAGAAATAGCGGTTAAAATACAAAATCAAGCAACATATTCATTAGAGACCTTTCGCTGGACTAAACAAGAACAAGATTTTAATGAGATTGTTACAACGTCAACAAACATAAATTGCAATTTGTCTGGATTAAGAAAGAGGCAACTCATTCTGATTAACCTAGTTGACTTCATTTTGATAGGTTTATGTTTAATCGAATCTCCATTTCTATCGAAGACAATGGGTCGATAAACTTGGTGTGGTAAAATACTTACGTGTATTATTTCCATTACAGTTTACTAGGGTGGGATGAAAAGTTTCTGGTCTAACCTAGATACAACATATTTTTTGTATTTTTTTGTTATACTTTTGTAGAGTATCCTCGAAAGTGTGCAAACTTCCTCCAGCGATGGTCCCATTCCTTTATCTATACCAAATATAACCTGTTGTGTAACTCGGAAATATGCTTATGTTTGACCGGCGCGTTCCACTCATATTCTCCTCGTTTGACAAATACGTCTGCACTCCGAGCATAACTTTTAATAGGAAAACAAAAATAAATCACTTGAGCCCTGGTAAGATTTGACTGTGATTTGTATATAAATAATAATTATCTTAGCGTTAATGTCCCGGTTGTGCTCTCGAGGACGAGGGCCCGGGGTCCGCCTTGACCATGATCCAGGGTTTGGCGATCAGGTAATTAGAGCGACTACAATCTGACCTCCGTGACCCTGCTACCAGGGGAATCTGACCAGATTGAATTATGGTTACAAATTGAGTTGCCTGAATTTGCAGGTTTCATCACGATGTTTTCCCTCACCATAAGAGCATCGGTTAGAATGGAACTAATTTACATAACTTAGAAAAGAGTCATTGGACTTGGCCGCAGCTGTAATCGAACCCGGTACCTCTCGCTTACGAGTCGTATACTCAACCGCCCGGTCACCGACGCTCAGTGATTTGTATTATAGCCATCAAAGCATGTGAAAATTCGTACTACAATTTTTATTGATGAGGGCTGCCATCTTCATCTTCATGTTGAGCTATAACTGATGGTAAGCGGTAACTGTCGCCTTACCGTCTAGAATACATAGTTGTTTTTATCAACTAATAAAATGAAAATCTATGAGAACTCTTGCCTGTACAAGAATGCGCCTGCAACATGACACATGTGGCGTAAGTAAGTGCTTATATGCCTATATGTTGATATGTACACAAATGTCAGACAACACTACGAAACTAGATAGGCGGATTATTATAATAAACACCACAATAAAAAATAGACACACAGCCCCGCTCGCTATTGCTCGCCGGTAACAATTCGGGTACCGGTGCCGACAGTAAGGCGCGCTTTACCCGTGCCAAACGAAAATGAGCCTTGAGAGATTACAAAATTAACATTTACGTCAGTTAACAGAAATATTTAATCCTAAGAAATCTTAACACGACACTTCAAAGACTCATCAACAACTTTAATATCTTGAAGCGACTACGCTAGCCGGTCTCTCGGCACGCCTACAGTTTTCAACACTGGTCGACTGGGATTGGTTCGTAAATGCTTTAGGCGTAAGGTTGAAAAACGTGTGCCAAGCTGTTGTGATTGTTCAAGTGGCGATTTCTTTGTCGCCCCGGTCAGATGTTGAGCACGTACGGTATATGGGCTGTGTGACGTCACGTCTTCACAAGATCCTCAAGAGTGTCATCGCGATTCTGTTCGCGCGCAGAATTGCTGCTTAGAGTGTCTGGGACTTAGAAGACAAGTACTAATTCTGGCGGGACTACGTAAATGGAACGATAAATGGTTGTGGTAATTTCTAAAACAATGTGTTGTCTTTAACTAGTTATGAAAAAGTAAGGGTAAGTAAGTAATATGTAAGTATAGATAAGTCATCATTTAACTAAATAATTCGACGTAAAAAATACCTACAGGTATTCAACTACAATCAAAGTACTTATTATACCCACTAATTATTATGCATGGCTTTGTTTTGCATCTTTCTTTTAACATTCAGAATATCTCTTATTTTTACATTTTGGCTAGTGTCTATGTAAATAGCTATTCAGATGATGTGCAGAATAACAATTCTTTGAGGTGGCTTAGAGGTTGCCAACTCATTAAAGTGTGACTGGAATTTCATGCTAGCCTTGAATTTTGTCTTTGCCTCTATTATTTTGGCCTCGTAATATGGTATTTCAATTTTGACGGTAGATTCCCACATCGGCAATTTTGTTTTACAAAAAACTGATTTCAATTTGGATTTCTGGAGTCACAAATATAATACCTAATGGACCAGCTGATATGCATTTTTCCCTCCAATATCTGTAGGTTCGTGATAATTTTTACATTAAATCCATGTGGTAATAGGTAGAATAGCACCAAACCCCATACTATTACTAGTAGTTAGAAAGAAAGGAAGAAAGAAAAAGATTTATTGTTTAACAAGGACACCACATTACAACAATCACAAAAAATTTAATAAACATTAATCATACAAACAAAAAACATTACAAAATTAATAGGTCGATTCGGAATTGCTTGCAAACAAAAGGACCTCACTCAGCATGAGCCACGGCCGGAGCCGCGGCGCTGATCTTTCACGAGTCCCGCGGAGTGAGGTCTAGATCGCTGTGCCTTTAGGCATAGTTGGTGTTGTCCAAGAACTAATGTCTGCATCAACCTCTTTACAAGGAAATGGATATCATTCTCTGGTGTTTCCAACGCTGCGATCTCCAACCCGCCTGCCAAAGATGGAGATTAGATATGGCTAAAGCTTCCCTGTCTGTAATAAAAGAGACTCAAATCTAGCAGTGGATTTTTACGGGCTGTTGATAATAGTAACTGAACTTGAATATTCTTGTTTCGCTTTGTAAACATCACACCGTTTGTCCACCACCCCCTTGATGTCCTGGATGACAGTGACCACTTTTCATCAAGTGGAACGCCTGACCGTGTTCCTCCTTCTCCATTAAACTAGTCCATTAGGCTAGTATTCGACTATCATGAACTTACAACAGGTTCCAAGACAGTATTATGTTTTTCTCGGGAGTGCTTGAGTATTAAAACCACTTCGGCCGCCATGGTTTGATTGAATTTCGCAACCAGTTGCCAAAAATAATCAGTGGTTGTTTGGGTCACCGCTGTAGATCCTGGCTAAACTATAATAAAATTATAATTCTCTCCCATCTAAGATATAAGGTACATTGTACTTCATGCTTTAGAATTTGGAACATGCAGTGGAACGGTCACCTCAAACCGATTGAGCACGAAATAGTCGGCAATAATGCAAGCCGGCGGCTTTGCAAGACGACGCAAGTCAAATTAATGCGTAAGCATTGCACACAAACATCTCAATCAGTGCCCCACGGGGCGTGTAATAGATAGCAGGCATATTCTGTTGTGGGTATACGCAGGTTGGCCGGACCCTCGTCAAACGTGAGTCAACCTTGACGTAATAAGGCGCACATGCCCATATTTACGCAAATATAAGACCCCGTTACCATTCACGCTAGGTATTATGAGTAGCAAGCCTTGCTTGGACGTATTTTTGGGTCAGTTTGGGTACATGTTTTTTCCGTAAATTTCCTGGAACGTCGTTGAAGCAATATTTGCCTTTCCATGCGAGAGTTTGCGACGCAAGAGCGCACTTTAGAATTTAATAAAAATTATGTTTGAGGAGGTTTGGTTGACATGGTTGGAATGGGGTGTCGACTCGAGCAAGGTGTAGGTACAATATTACGAAAAAAAATACAATCAGCCTTATGGACACATATTAGCTGCTCCGGAATTGGTCAAGTATCAATTTAGCTCGAACCAACTATAGCGTCATCCTGTTCAAATACAGGATGGTTAACCATTTGGGTTAAAGGCCGTTGTCACGTTCACAGAATATTCAAATCGCCTCAAGACCTTCGCCTAGACTTGGCAACTCCCAGACAGTAAATGGCTTAGACAGTATTTAACGGTTCGATTGGAATCTTCAGAAGCAGAATAAACCTATATTGTTTAATATGCTTGTGAGTAAACCATCTCGAATTTTGGAATTGGAATTTTCATGCAACTCGGTGACAAATGAGTAGACAGACTGTGAGGACTAAAATGATATGCTTATAATTGGAAACAAACGCTCTCTCGAGGCGCGAGATGTGTCGTGAGCGCACTTATGCTAGCCGTGCAAACTGACAGAGGTCATTTTCAAGCTTTCCTCAAAGTAGCTATTTATTAAAATAGAGCGACTATATCGGTTTCCTTTGCGCCAGTAACTCTTATCAAAGAAGAAATCGATACTAGTTCTAAACGCAAATACGTTGTCCTTTACATGTTTCGCCTGTTTTGCAGCCACAGCTTGCCCTGCTGCGGTGGTAATACTAGTTTAATCTGGTAGTGCTGGCCCGTACTTTGCGGGCCCGACAGGCTGTTACGTTCTGAATTTTAAATTACCCGAAGAGCGAGCTAAAAATCGACGCCAGCTTTTTGGGGCATCAAGTTCGCAACTAGAGCAGAACTTTCTCGATGCCTTTATTTTAGTATTTTCTTTGACGTCAGTTTAAATGTCCCGTCGTTATGTCCGTTTATGTTCCACTAGCTTTTGTCTATTACTTCGTCCGCGTGAATTTCGGTTATGACGTGTTTCGGGAACCACATTGAATTTTGGGATAAATAGCCTGTTTGTGAGAGCGGTATGAACTGCATACAATATAATACAATTCAAAATGTGGTTTACTCCGGAAAATTACGAACTACATTAAAAGTAGAACATGGTAGACCTATAATTAAAGTTAAAATAATAAGTGAATTTCTGGAGTGAATATGGTTTATCAGTCTTGGGCAAACCTCATTTCTAGGCCAGTTACCCTTACCCTAGGCCTTCTGTAAACTTGTATTACTTGAGTACATGCCAAGGGGGTGCATTCATTTTGGTGGTTACCCCAGCTTTTAGGCGCCCTAAATGTCAAAAACTTCCCACGAGTTTCAGTTCTTTTTCATAACATTCACCAGTCTATCGAGAGCTAAAATTACAATAATTCCGAGCTTATTGCTTTTATTTTATATATTACTAGCAGCCGCCCCGGCTTCGCACGGTTCGATTCCGCACACGACCGCTGCGTAGGGAGCCGACCGCGGATTGACATTGACTCCCCTCCCGTACCCCGTGCTGCCTAGATAGCCGAGCAGACTGAGCGGCGAACACGCGACTATTTTCTAATATTTACATTTTTAAACTCGTGATATCTTTCGAATGGAATATCTGAATTAAATAATTCAAAAAGTTATATAAAGGTATTGAAGCAGTCGTGAATATGAAGTAATTTATTTTGATAAGGATTAATACCAAGGTACACATAAATAGCGTTTTTAGCGGCGGCATTTCAATTAAATTTTAAAAATATGAGAACACTTATTGTGACATAACTATAATAGTTAGACATATACTGTCGCGACACTTTTTGTAGATAATGATGTGTTCTGCAAAGTCGTAGTAAATTATTTTGTTCTATCATCAATTGTTTTCGCAGCACACGCGATGTAAGGAATTTTTTAGGTATTTCTTTACACCTTGGGTTACATTATTGGAGTTTCGTAATTTTTAGAAAATATATTATAGCTTATGTCACCCAAGGATAGTGTAGCTTCCCAACGGTGAAAGAATTTTTGAAATCGGTCCAGTAGTTTCGAAGCCAATTTAATACAAACAAACAAACAAAAAATCAAACCTTTCCTCTTTATAATATTATATTATGTATTATAATAATACTAGCGACCCGCCCCGGCTTCGCACGGGTGCAATGCTGATACTAAATACACTACAGAAAAACTGTGAACGCTGTATATAAAAACATAGCGGCCCGCTCCGGCTTCGCACGGGTATAAAATATATAGCCTATGTGATTAAAATCGATTCAGTAGTTTTGATTTATTCATTACTGCCCGTGGCCCGCACGCGTTAAATTTGGAGAAAAACAATCCCCCTTTCCCTATACCATGTTCCTACTAAATCCTTAAGTAAATTGTAGATGTTTGAAGATGAATCACCGACGACGTCTGTGAAAATGTCCCGATTCGTAAAGAAAAGAATGTTTGCTGCATTTTTCACTAAGAGAGGAGTATTGGCGACGATTGTGCTTGACAAAGGGAGAGTGTTACTGCTGCCTGGTATACAGAAGGATATTTCGCTCGTGTATTAGAAGCCTTAAAAAATGAACGACCAAACTCAGCGAATGGACTAGATACATGGCCCTTGCATCAGGATAACGCCCCTGCACATCGTGCCGGCAAAACTACGGACTATTTGCACTCAGATGGAATCAAATGCCGAGACCTCTCCTTAATAGTCGGAGCTAGCGCCATGCAACTTTGCACTTTTCCCTTATGTAAAAAAGCAACTGAAGAAACCTAAGTTTTCGAGCGTTGAGGAACAAATAGGAGCTTTTGAGGAGATATGCGGCCACGTTCCAGAGGGATACTGAAATAATGTGTCAGTACCTGGTTTACACATATAAAGACCTGTATTACTGCCAGATGTGACAACTTTGAAAAAAAAATACGTGTGGCACTCGGGGACTGCCGCGGTAAAGCTATTGCAAACTTATGCAATTATAATTATTTATTTATTTTATTTATGCAGTATTTTTTTTTTTGATGTTAATTCAAGTTTTTTCTTTGATATTAACCATATACATACACGTTAAGGTTCAACTAGTAGCGGGCTCGAACTCACTCGTGGACGCGGCCAAAAAGCACGCTGTCTCACCTAGCATTGTGTCTAAAAGATATAGAATCAGTTATGAGCAGTTAGCAGCTAGTCTACACGCATACATCTAGTCGCACGCACACAAACACCGTGCCGAAGTCTGCCGAACTGAAACGACGTTAGACGATGCACGGCTTTCAACGCCGCACCGCTGTGCCGGTCGGAGTGGGGGGTGTTAGGTTTTTTTCGTTACGGAATTTCTAGATTCGGTCGCCGCGCTCAAAGCCCGCGATAAAAGCTATGCAATAGCTTAAAAACTTTACAAAATACGACAAAACTTATGTAGCGCCCTAGTATAGGTATAGATAGATAATACCAAAATATACAAACACTCCTCTTTATAATATTAGTAGAGATATGCAAATTTCAGTAAGCATTTAAACACATGCCAATAATAATTCGACTTGAAACCGAATCCTTTTGAACGAACATTTTAAATAGGTAAATGGTTTTTATACGAAACCAGCTAAAATAATCCATTTTAAATCTCTTATAAAAGCACACCTAGAACAACAAACCAAAACGGTGATTTAGGAGAGTTTATTTTAACAAACTTAAACAGGGTACCGCTTACGCATGCAAGAAAAATAAAACAAAGTGAAAATGTACTTTAAACAGTAGAAATAGCGGTTAAAATACAAAATCAAGCAACATATTCATTAGAGACCTTTCGCTGGACTCAGCAAGAACAAGATTGTAATGAGATTGTTACAACGTCAACAAACATAAATTGCAATTTGTCTGGATTAAAAAAGAGGCAACTCATTCTGATTAACCTAGTTGACTTCATTTTGATAAGTTTATGTTTAATCGAATCTCCATTTCTATCGAGGACAATGGGTCGATAAACTTGGTGTGGTGAAATACTGACGTGTATTATTTCCATTACAGTTTACTAGGGTGGGATGAAAAGTTTCTGGTCTAACCTAGATACAACATATTTTTTTGTATTTTTTTATTATACTTTGGTAGAGTATCCTCGAAAGTGTGCAAACTTCCTGCAGCGATGGTCCCATTCCTTTATCTATACCAAATATAACCTGTTGTGTAACTCGGAAATATGCTTATGTTTGACCGGCGCGTTCCACTCATATTCTCCTCGTTTGACAAATATGTCTGCACTCCGAGCATAACTTTTAATAGGAAAACAAAAATAAATCACTTGAGCCCTGGTAAGATTTGACTGTGATTTGTATATAAATAATAATTATCTTAGCGTTAATGTCCCGGTTGTGCTCTCGAGGACGAGGGCCCGGGGTCCGCCTTGACCATGATCCAGGGTTTGGCGATCAGGTAATTAGAGCGACTACAATCTGACCTCCGTGACCCTGCTACCAGGGGAATCTGACCAGATTGAATTATGGTTACAAATTGAGTTGCCTGAATTTGCAGGTTTCATCACGATGTTTTCCCTCACCATAAGAGCATCGGTTAGAATGGAACTAATTTACATAACTTAGAAAAGAGTCATTGGACTTGGCCGCAGCTGTAATCGAACCCGGTACCTCTCGCTTACGAGTCGTATACTCAACCGCCCGGTCACCGACGCTCAGTGATTTGTATTATAGCCATCAAAGCATGTGAAAATTCGTACTACAATTTTTATTGATGAGGGCTGCCATCTTCATCTTCATGTTGAGCAATAACTGATGGTAAGCGGTAACTGTCGCCTTACCGTCTAGAATACATAGTTGTTTTTATCAACTAATAAAATGAAAATCTATGAGAACTCTTGCCTGTACAAGAATGCGCCTGCAACATAACACATGTGGCGTAAGTAAGTGCTTATATGCCTATATGTTGATATGTACACAAATGTCAGACAACACTACGAAACTAGATAGGCGGATTATTATAATAAACACCACAATAAAAAATAGACACACAGCCCCGCTCGCTATTGCTCGCCGGTAACAATTCGGGTACCGGTGCCGACGGTAGGGCGCGCTTTACCCGTGCCAAACGAAAATGAGCCTTGAGAGATTACAAAATTAACATTTACGTCAGTTAACAGAAATATTTAATCCTAAGAAATCTTAACACGACACTTCAAAGACTCATTAACAACTTTAATATCTTGAAGCGACTACGCTAGCCGGTCTCTCGGCACGCCTACAGTTTTCAACACTGGTCGACTGGGATTGGTTCGTAAATGCTTTAGGCGTAAGGTTGAAAAACGTGTGCCAAGCTGTTGTGATTGTTCAAGTGGCGATTTCTTTGTCGCCCGGTCAGATGTTGAGCACGTACGGTATATGGGCTGTGTGACGTCACGTCTTCACAAGATCCTCAAGAGTGTCATCGCGATTCTGTTCGCGCGCAGAATTGCTGCTTAGAGTGTCTGGGACTTAGAAGACAAGTACTAATTCTGGCGGGACTACGTAAATGGAACGATAAATGGTTGTGGTGTTGTCTTTAACTTGTTATGAAAAAGTAAGTGTAAGTAAGTAATATGTAAGTATAAATACGTCATCATTTAACTAAATAATTCGACGTAAAAAATACCTACAGGTATTCAACTACAATCAAAGTACTTATTATACCCACTAATAATTATGCATGGCCTTGTTTTGCATCTTTCTTTTAACATTCAGAATATCTCTTATTTTTACATTTTGGCTAGTGTCTATGTAAATAGCTATTCAGATGATGTGCAGAATAACAATTCTTTGAGGTGGCTTAGAGGTTGCCAACTCATTAAAGTGTGACTGGAATTTCATGCTAGCCTGGAATTTTGTCTTTGCCTCTATTATTTTGGCCTCGTAATATGGTATTTCAACTTTGACGGTAGATTCTCACATCGGCAATTTTGTTTTATAAAAAACTAATTTCAATTTGGATTTCTGGAGTCACAAATATAATACCTAATGGACCAGCTGATATGCATTTTTCCCTCCAATATCTGTAGGTTCGTGATAATTTTTACATTAAATCCATGTGATAATAGGTAGAATAGCACCAAACCCCATACTGTTACTAGAAATTAGAAAGAAAGGAAGAAAGAAAAACATTTATTGTTTAACAAGGACACCACATCACAACAATCACAAAAAATAAAATAAACATTAATCATACAAACAAAAAACATTACAAAATTAATAGGTTGATTCGGAATTGCTTGCCAAAAGGACCTCACTCAGCATGAGCCACGGCCGGAGCCGCGGCGCTGATCTTTCACGAGTCCCGCGGAGTGAGGTCTAGATCGCTGTGCCTTAAGGCACAGTTGGTGTTGTCCAAGAACTAATGTCTGCATCGACCTCTTTACAAGGAAATGGATATCATTCTCTGGTGTTTCCAACGCTGTGATCTCCAACCCGCCTGCCAAAGATGGAGATTAGATATGGCTAAAGCCTCCCTGTCTGTAAAAAAAGAGACCCAAATCTAGCAGTGGATTTTTACGGGCTGTTGATAATAGTAACTTAACTTGAATATTCTTATTTCGCTTTGTAAACATCACACCGTTTGTCCACCACCCCCTTGATGTCCTGGATGACAGTGACCACTTTTCATCAAGTGGAACGCCTGACCGTGTTCCTCCTTCTCCATTAAACTAGTCCATTAGGCTAGTATTCGACTATCATGAACTTACAACAGGTTCCAAGACAGTATTATGTTTTTCTCGGGAGTGCTTGAGTATTAAAACCACTTCGGCCGCCATGGTTTGATTGAATTTCGCAACCAGTTGCCAAACAAAATCAGTGGTTGTTTGGGTCACCGCTGTAGATCCTGGCTAAACTATAATAAAATTATAATTCTCTCCCATCTAGGATATAAGGTACATTGTACTTCATGCTTTACAATTTGGAACATGCAGTGGAACGGTCACCTCAAACCGATTGAGCACGAAATAGTCGGCAATAATGCAAGCCGGCGGCTTTGCAAGACGACGCAGGTCAAATTAATGCGTAAGCATTGCACACAAACATCTCAATCAGTGCCCCACGGGGCGTGTAATAGATAGCAGGCATATTCTGTTGTGGGTATACGCAGGTTGGCCGGACCCTCGTCAAACGTGAGTCAACCTTGACGTAATAAGGCGCACATGCCCATATTTACGCAAATATAAGACCCCGTTACCATTCACGCTAGGTATTATGAGTAGCAAGCCTTGCTTGGACGTATTTTTGGGTCAGTTTGGGTACATGTTTTTTCCGTAAATTTCCTGGAACGTCGTTGAAGCAATATTTGCCTTTCCATGCGAGAGTTTGCGACGCAAGAGCGCACTTTAGAATTTAATAAAAATTATGTTTGAGGAGGTTTGGTTGACATGGTTGGAATGGGGTCGACACTCGAGCAAGGTGTAGGTACAATATTACGAAAAAAAAATACAATCAGCCTTATGGGCACATATTATCTGCTCCGGAATTGGTCAAGTATCAATTTAGCTCGAACCAACTATAGCGTCATCCTGTTCAAATACAGGATGGTTAACCATTTGGGTTAAAGGCCGTTGTCACGTTCACAGAATATTCAAATCGCCTCAAGACCTTCGCCTAGACTTGGCAACTCCCAGACAGTAAATGGCTTAGACAGTATTTAACGGTTCGATTGGAATCTTCAGAAGCAGAATAAACCTATATTGTTTAATATGCTTGTGAGTAAACCATCTCGAATTTTGGAATTGGAATTTTCATGCAACTCGGTGACAAATGAGTAGACAGACTGTGAGGACTAAAATGATATGCCTATAATTGGAAAGAAACGCTCTCTCGCGGCGCGAGATGTGTCGTGAGCACACTTATGCTAGCCGTGCTACTGACGTGAAACTGACAGAGGTCATTTTCAAGCTTACCTCAAAGTAGCTATTTAATAAAATAGAGCGACCATATCGGTTTCCTTTGCGCCAGTAACTTTTATCAAAGAAGAAATCGATACTAGTTCTAAACGCAAATACGTTGTCCTTTACATGTTTCGCCTGTTTTGCAGCCACAGCTTGCCCTGCTGCGGTGGTAATACTAGTTTAATCTGGTAGTGCTGGCCCGTACTTTGCGGGCCCGACAGGCTGTTACGTTCTGAATTTTAAATTACCCGAAGAGCGAGCTGAAAAATCGACGCCAGCTTTTTGGGGCATCAAGTTCGCAACTAGAGCAGAACTTTCTCGATGCCTTTATTTTAGTATTTTCTTTGACGTCAGTTTAAATGCCCCGTCGTTATGTCCAGTTATGTTCCACTAGCTTTTGTCTATTACTTCGTCCGCGTGAATTTCGGTTATGACGTGTTTCGGGAACCACATTGAATTTTGGGATAAATAGCCTGTTTGTGAGAGCGGTATGAACTGCATACAATACAAAACAATTCAAAATGTGGTTTACTCAGGAAAATTACGAGCTACATTAAAAGTAGAACATTTGAGAACTATAATTAAAGTTAAAATAACGAGTAAATTTCTGGAGTGAATATGGTTTATCAGTCTTGGGCAAACCTAATTTCGCCAAGTCATACCTATAATTCTAAATGAGATGAAATAAAGTTATAGGCCAGTAACCCTTACCCTAGGCCTTATGTAAACTTGTATTACTTGAGTACAGGCCAATTAATGCACCCCATTCATTTTGGTGGTCACCCCAGCTTTTAGGCGCCCAAAATGTCAAAAAACTTTCTGTTCTTTTTCATAACATTCACCAATCTATCAAGAGCTAAAATTACAATAATTCCGAGCTTATTGCAATTGCTTAGTGCTTTTATTTTATATACATTTTTAACCAAAATTACAAAAATTTCGTGTTCGCTCCTTTCGTAAAAATTTCCGGGTGGCTTATCTCGGCCATTCATTGATATACTATAGTATAAAAAACCTAACTTACAGTAGTAGAAGTAGTAAAATATCTAACTTAAGATATATCTTAAGTTAGGTATTTTTATTATGGTCATCCCAGCATCTGAGAGCCAAACAGTTAAAAATTTCGAGCATGCTCCGCTCGCTCAATTATTAATTTTAATTAACTTTTATTCCAATTGACATAGACATAGAAGACCCAAAATGCCATAAACTCATTTATTGATATAAGTTACTTCATTCAGCTTATAAGACCCAAAATTAAATTCTGTTTAAAATTAAATTATTGTAAAAAACGGACCTCCCTGTGAAACTTATTGGTGAACTCTGTTCTAGGCAATAATGACACATAAACAGCGCTGCAATTAGCTTAAAAATATTAATTTTAAAAGTACTGCGAGACTTGGCTCCACCTTTATATTTTTACGTAAGAATCACGACACTTGGCAAACTTACACAAAATATGTTCGATGATATTTTTATTTATCGCAGACAAGTTCTTATATTCTTAGCTATACAACTACAAAATCGCTTCCAAAAATTTTTATACAAATTGATAAGTTTATTTCTTGGTTAATAGTTCAATATTCCCATCTAAACAGTCTCGGAATTCCAAGATTGTTATATTTTCAAATTATAAAATTAAAATATAATTAGTTTGCGTACGAATTGGGCAATTCTTCTAAAATATATCGTAGGTACTCATACTTCATGTTATTTAAAGTAAGGGCCCGCTTATACGTCGCCGCTTACAAATCGCATACGCGACGGGTCCGCCTAGTCACCGCGTAGGAATCGCGCCTAAATCGCGTAGCCTACTATAGTGGCACGAACGACAGTGTAAAAGCATGTTTGCTTTAGGCCGCCGTTTTCAAGCTATAGGTAAGTAAAAAACTGGATAAGTAGTAAATTTCGCAAATTTTTGGCCCCCCGCAAGGTACCACAGGCTCCTCGAGAACAAAAACTTAAATTACACGCTATTCCCGAACAAACTCCAAAAATTTCATTAAAATCGGAATTGTGTCTAGGTCGAAGTACCGGACGACCGGGCTATTACACTGCGTGTAACCGGGCCTATTACAGGCAGTGGATGTCTTTTATTTCTATCACGTCTTTTTGAGGTGCACGCCGATAACTTTTATTTGCCCAAATTAGTAAATTCAATCGCTATTGAGAAAATACGTTCATTTCCCATTATTATCTTTGAGATTAGCTGCTTGTGAGTGTAATAATACAGTTTTCAAGATGAATACTGAAAAAAGTAGTCGCCGCCAGAGGAAAAATTCACCAAACAAGTTTTGTTTTGTGGATAGTACATTTTTAAGTCTCAAGGAAAAAAAAATCTGGCAATTTATGTAATGCGTATTTTCTATATTTTGTGTATTAAGACAAACCCTGGATTTCGCAGGTATTTTGCGTACTATGTTAGGTTACTCTCCTATCGTGGTTGAATGGAAACAAAACATTAAAAGAAAAAGTTAAGTATTATAAATTTTTTTGTGTACAATATAAACTATTTACCATATATTTTATATTTTCTTGTATACAAATACATTATCTAATAATAAGTTCTGTTGGCAAATTATAGATCATTAAATAAAGTCTAAGTACTGGACGTTTATTTAAAAAAAATTTGACATGTAACTGTTATCTACTGTACCTAAAAACAGTACGTGATAGAAAAAAAAAACTTGTGTGTTCTTAATAAGTTGTGTGTATGAATCAATTAACAGGAAAAATTGAAGTGGGTACTTAATTTTTTTTTAAATTTGTGTAGCAGTGTTATTATAGAAAACGAAATTGCATAAACATTTAGCAGATACAAACCGCGCAGAAATCACGTACGTCTGTATGGGGCCTAAGACTTTTCACGAAACCTTCATTTGCCCTTAGGTATTTGAAAGGCACTGAAGACGTCTCGAAAGTCCTCTTGAAATATTTGTTATAGGTTCACACGGTCCGTTGACGGTATTAGGCACATAATTATATCTTATGAAACTATGTGCATACCTTATTTATATACTTTATTTTATTTATAATACATTTATTTAGGTATTAGAACTAAGTATATCCTTTTTGAAGGTTATTCGTACAGTTTTAATGTAACGATATATTTATCGCTTCATTTTGATGTGATAAAGGAACGAAATGAAAAACTAAATCTTTTCTAGACTAACTTAATTGCGTTCAATAAGAATTAGATCAGATTGAAAATACCCAAACAATTCCAGATAAATTGTAACTGTTGTCAAGGTCTATTGCCTGCCAGACTTGCAGGATTGTTTAGGCAGAAATAGGCCAGCCTGCCTTCTTATTTATTAACTACTAGTGGACACGATGCGACTTCGTTCGCGTACACCTACTTCACACCTAGCTTCCCTTTTTTCTTGTTTATAAACCTTCCTATTGAATCACTTCAGCTATTATTAAAACCGCATTAAAATATCTAAGCGTACATAGATACGGACGGGAAGCGACTTTGTTTTATACTATGACTTAATTTTGCGTTACGCCTTCTAAAGTGACAAAACTCGTTGCAGATGTTGCGGCCGACGGTGACTATTTTCTATCAGGTGGACCGTCTGACCATGTCCCGCCTCTCTAGGCTAAAAGAGGTTGTTATGAAAGTATTGATATGGATTAGAAAGTATTGATAAAGATTATTTAATTAATTAAATTCATTGAACGGGCTGAAAGCTAAAAATCCGTCGCTTATTACAGTAAACGTGAGATAGAAAAGAAAATAAGCAACCAAAGTGAGACAAGAAAATAATCCAAAAGCCGCTCCGTTTGATCTAACAAAAATGTAATATTGTTTCGGAATCTCCCTCATAGAATTAGGGCCAGTCGTAACTCACGCTTCAATTATTAAACGTCGTCTTTCTCTTACAGAAAGCGATATTTGGCCAAACGCCAAGCGCACTAATAGGTTTTTTAAATGGCTGTTTTGAGGAGAAATACTTCGCGGAGGTTTGCAGCTAAATAAACAAGGAAAACAATAATTGCTGTGGCGCCTTGGTCTCGCTCATTGGGCTCGCTTATTGGCTGGCTGCGGATGAGCCTTCGAATTTAGATAGTATCGAATATCTTTGGCTGCTATTTCTTTTAGACTGCCTTCGACTTTGCCGACTAGTAAATAGGTCGCAGAATTTCTGTTTTCAACAGTAAGACTTTTAAGTCGTTTGCCAAGCGACCCTATTCTAACTCTTTAATCTTGGTTTAACAGGAAGTTCCGTTTGAATGGCAGCTAAAATAAGCAAGTGGGTGTACATATGTCTCCAGATATTTACATTTCTGGCCTCCCCGTTCAGGAATAGTGTCGTGTCGTGTCACGAAGTTATGTTTACTATATTACATCATCTTGTAATTTTAGGCGTATGTATGTATGTATGTATGTAATCTCTTTATTGCATCAATTTATAACATTACAGGAAATAAAATACAGTTTATAATGCAAAGGCGAGCTTATCCCACAACGAGATTTCTTCCAGCTAACCTTTGATAAGCCGAGAAGACCTTTGATGAGCGGTGAAGGCAATCAGGAGTAAAACAATTAACTACGTAATATCCATATATTAACGCCCGCACACGATTCCTCCTTGCCACTTTTAGTTTACTGGAATATTTTATGACTTATACAAAGTACTATCTGTCATTTATTTGCATACCTATTCACTGTTAACCTTGTTATTATTTCGTAGCAATTACATTTCAGAAGTTTCCAGTTTCATTTATCATAAAGCTTGATTGTATTCTCTTGAAGTTTGTTCTCTTGTATCTTTGCCACCCAATTTGCCACTAACTTGTTTGTTTTGATAAATTGATTTTCAAACAGTGAAACTGAATGGACCTCAAATTTATATTTATGCTTTTTCTTGTGATGATATGACTGAGTGACGAGTACAACAAACGCACTGTCAGATAGGAAATCGAGGATCATCGTGGTCCAAGATTATATCTGATTTGACGTTAGACGATATAGATTTCACAACCTATGACGCTGGGGATTATGAAGAGGCTCCTTTTCTGTGTAGCCGAAATAAAGTGCAATTATTGTTAAAAATATACATTTTCGGTCTTATTCATAACAAGTTATGCGAGGTTTTAAGCTTGCTAAAATGTGGTTCTTGAAAACATAATTCATAAACGCTAAATAGCGCTCATTATCGACTTTATAATTTAAAGAAGACTAATCTCTCCTATAAACTAATAACAAACCTATATTAGTGACAAACATGGCCACCGTTACACGAACAGCTGACCTTTAGCTAAGTGAGGTTTATGAAACGTTTATGAATAAAGAATTTTAAATTACGTTTTATAGGCTTAATGAGTGTTTTAGCTAATGAACGTTTTAAGCCTACTATGGTATTTTTATGAGTAAGACCGTATCTTTTACTCTCTCACGAACCGCTATTTAATACTTCACAGGGTCAATAAATAAAACAAGGCATAATATTCCGTTTCATAATTCATTTTTATTTTGTACTGAGTGGCAATGCATGCGTTTTATTTCAACCGCAACGGCAATAAATCAAAACTTCACTTTTCACAAATTAAAAAAAAATACGAATTTGATACGAAACTCTACAAAAGCGAGACTAAAATTGAACAATCGAAAATCGGGGTACAAATATTTAAATATAAATTAAGTAGGGAACAGCTATTGTGAAAATACTAGAGAGTGGGCAAAAGAGAAGTTTGTTTGAGACATCGTTTTCCCAGACAGCCCGTTAAAGGTATTACGTTGGTACTATTGTCTCGACAAACAAGTCAGCTGGAGCAAACTTGCAGAGCATTGTTTTCTTCCCTTTACAAGATGGAATATTTTAGCACTGAATTATCAATTATTCTTTAGCTGCTGTTAGAGCCCGGGTGGGTAAATATTACCTGCGAGGGGACCAACTCTGGAATGTGCCAGTTAAGCTTTCGTACCAAAAAGCTAATGAAAATTCCACCTTAAAATGAACAAGATATGCGACTTTTGTAGCAGTAATAAGTACCTATACACACTAACTAACACACCAATAATATAAATCGATGCATAGCCATATATTAAAAAAAATTAGGTTTAATAACCATATTACACCTCAATGACTCTGAGAATAATCATGTTATGCCAACATACATGCATCTCCTACCACGCTAGTTGAATCGTGAACTATCACTGCGGAAAAGCATTCAACGATTACTTATGATCCGCCAAAGTTGCTCTCTTTGAACTCTAACCGGCGCCAGAGATTAAAGCATTCAAAGGGTCTTTTTTATCCGACTGCCATCAGGAACGATTATGTTTTTCGCGCGTATTTTGTATGTATATATGTACATACAAAATGTATGTATGTTTGTAAATTTTATTAAAACCTCGTATCTTCCAAACGGCTTGATGGATTTCGACAATTAGGGGCTCGTTAGATTCATCTCAAAAAGCTAAGTGTCTTTAGGCAGGAGTTTTAAAAAACATTCAAACATTTGGTTTTTAGGGGCCATATTGTGATATTCAAAAAATGTATTTATGTACCGTAAGACGCAGCGTGGGTAGGCCTCCCACAAGGTGGACCGATGACCTGGTAAAGATCGCAGGTACCAGCTGGATGCGGAAAGCACAGGACCGGCCTCTGTCGAGATCTATGGGGGAGGCCTATGCCCAGCAGTGGGCGTCTTCTGGCTGATGTGATGAAGAATTTTATTTATCGATAGCCATTAAGTGGGTTTAAAGAGCTGAATTCAAAAAGAATATATAACTTACTCGTATATACTTAATTGTAGTTAGGAAAGACAAATGGCATCAAGGGTAAAGTTTTTACAAAAAGTATTATGTTGAACAAATGGCCGATCATTAAACTCATCATTAAAAACAGTAGCTCAAAAACTAAGACCCCGTCGTCTATTAAAAATGTTCAAAGTTAAAAACAAGCCAAATGTTTCAAGTAAATGGGTAAACCTATAGTACAAATGTTAGTTTAATTTAAACTCGAAAGCAGCCTTGGCTAGTTAATAAAAAATATATATTTGAAAACTTATTCCCATTTTGTAACGATGTTATATCGCCCTTCTGATATATCATCTCTCTCTTTTCAAAATTCTAAATCTTTCTACAAAATCCGAAATTCAAACCTTTAAAATTTGAATATCAACAATTTGGCAAAGTTTAATTTAATTTTACGGACTCACTTTTCATATTTAGACCAAGGAATACCCCTTACAAAAGGGCAACAAAGCCTCTGTCCTAGGTCTCACTGTCTAAGCCCTATGCATTAAAGTTTATATTTTATAAAACTTCTGTTTAATTGTATAACTCAGTGTTAGCAGAGGTTATGTTAGTATAACCTTTAAAAACAGGGTTTTACGCTTAATTTGCTCACCTGAGGGTTACAGTACTAGTAGTATATAATAATAATAATACAGTTCCACCACCTGCTTCAATCATCACAACTCCTATTTTCATCCGCCTACACCCGACGTCACAGGCAGGTCGCTGACCGGGCGTGGCGATAACCTTTATAAACAGCTTTTGCGATGTTTAATTTCATCACCCGAGGGTTACAGTTGGAAGCAGGTGGTGGACCACCTGCTTCCATCATCACAGCTCCTATTTTCATCCGCCTACCCGATGTTCCACCCAGGACGCTGACCGGACGTAGCGCGTCAATTTTAATATATAGTATATTCGCGTATACGTATACGCGCACACATATCATCATCTTTACATAGTAAATATAAAACAAAGTCGCCGTCTGTCCCTATGCATCTGTACATAGCTTAGATCTTTTAAACTACGCAACGGATTTTAATACTATTTTCAACAATAGATAGTGTGATTCAAGAGGAAGGTTTATAAGCAAGAAAAAGCGTAGGTAGGGGTAAAGTAGGTAGGCGAACGAAGTCGCGCAGGGCCACTAGTTGGCAATAGTTCGCACTTTGTCTTTGTTACCCTTGGTGATTCAAAGCAATGAGGTAATGTGTTACATTTTGCCTTGATTGATTTTGCCTCTTTTGTTCATAAATAAAATGCCCAAGGCGAACTTGCCGTGTTTCGATTTAAAATTACGTATTTTAGGGCGGGCAATTAATAAAAAACTGTTCAAAGGTAATTTTTTGTTTCCTTAAATTTGCTTTCGCTTCTAGGCAATTTTTTTACATTGTATGGTACCTACATAATTGAATTTATATACTTTATTTTCATCCACTACGGACGGAATGGAACGGACGCGGTATATGCGTTTGAGTTTAGAGGTTGTCAGTGAGGTTGTGTTTTTGTTATGAGCTTTTATTTAACTTGCACTGTTCGTATGTAAGTTGTCCGTTAAAATTTGCAAACAATTTTTCGACCATTTGTTGATATTCGACTGAGCTGAAATTTATTATACCTATGTAACTTATGTGACAATGCATTAATATGGTACCACAGAGCTGGTCTGATGATGGAGTCGGAAGGTGGTCATAGGAACGCAATTAGATAACCCCATCATGGGCTCTTTGGTACTATACCGCTCAATAAAAGCTTGTTTTGAGTTTTTTTTTAAATACGATATAGAATTTGTGAACTTATTTTATATGTAGGTACGTCTGTTACCAGTGTTTTCTATTCAAAAGGTATAATTTCAGAACAGGTTCTTAGACATATTTTATGTAGATAGTATACCACCAGGGGCCATTTCAGCAACCTGATAAGTTCCAACAAACTCATCATTATCATCCGAGCGGTCAATCCCGGCTACTGCCAGGATCCGCTTTCCTGCTTTGCTTTCTCCACTTTGCCCGATCTTCGGCATCCTCACGTCGTAAGCCGTTGGCCCTCGCGTCCGACTCGGCGATGTCATTCCATCGCTTCTTGGGCCTTCCGCGCATCTCTTTTCTGATACCGGCAGATTCAGGCACCTATTTCCCACGAATCCCTGGGGCAGAGTTCCAACAAACTACTAAACCAATTTCGATGCGGCTTTTTGCATTAAAAGCTGTAACTTCAGAGCGATTTCTTGTAAACATTGCAAATATAACCCACGGTATCATCAAATGTTGCCCTTTCATAATTTCAGAACGGCTATTTAGGTCATTCTTTTTTGTTGGATTTGTAATTGACAAGGTTTCTATGTAAGAAAAAAGGGTAGGTAGGTGTAGGGTAGGTTTAGGTACTACCAGATCGCTCGATAATCCATCAGGGGCTGCCATTCCCCGTCCTGTGGAAAGAATATGGCCCTAGAACTCGCTGGATTTTCATAAGTTTGACCTTAATAAAAACTATTTAAGAATAGAATTTAACACACAGTAGTGTAATAAGAGATCGTTGTAAGCTGAAGAATGATAAGGTGGTTAGGATCGAAATATGTGCTAAGATGGTTCAAACATAAAGAGGATGAACAAGCCTCCGCAAATCGACATTTCGCCGAGAGCACCCTTCCCTCCCCCGCCACGGCTGCCATCGTGGGCCGCACAGCCTCCGAAACACTACACACCGAGCGTGCGCCTAACTCCACCGGAAACGCTGGCAGTGGGCACACACCTGGCTACGCAACCCACCACCGCCCGCAGCGCTCCATGGAGTTCACTACAGTGCTCGACTCAACGCACAACGTTGAGTTGGAAATAAACCCCACGTAGAAGAAGATACGCAGAACTCGCAGCAACCTAGCCCCCCGCGCACCGGCAGTCGCTACCAACCGAGTCCAATACGGTCAATTAAGACCCCAAAAAACCCCGGAGCGCATACACATCTATCAAAGTGGAAAATCTGTCGAGATGATCACCTCGCACAGATTATGAAGGATTTTCAAGACCAATGTCGGCAATACCTCGTACAAGCCTATCAAAAAGACCCTGGTATGTAGTTCGTCTGTTACAGTCCTGCGGACGAGCTGCCCACCAAGGTGGCAATACGAGGACTGCCCCAAAACGCGGAAGCGTGGATACGAACTTATCCACAGCCGAAACATTGCAGCGAAAAGGGGCAGGGCGGGTTGCCTCATTTTTGTGAAACTAAGGCGTCTCACTCTGAAAAAGTTGGGGTGACTTTATACCATCACGCAGCTCCTGTGCATTCCAGGCGTCTCACTTGTGTGCCCCCAGATATGATCGATGTATGTCTAAACATTATTTTTATAACTTGTAATATAATATTACTTATATATAATAATATATGGAAATATTCTTTATGGGAAATAACTGTTTATAAAGGTACAAAAATGATCATCGAATGATAATTAATCACTTAAGGGACTGAAAAAAAACGAACTACCTACGAAGAACGCATTCTCCGTTCCTCGTAGGTAACTCGAACTGAGACAAGGAAAAGATCGCCCGATATTACCCACGACCCAAGAGTTCTCTCGTATTAGATTACTATCAAGATGAAACGGACCTTAATCATTCAGCTGCGATATCCACTTAGCAGTAAATCTGTAAGAATACTATCTCAAACATCTGGAATTACATTACAGCCCCTTTGTGTTTCAAAGTTGATTTAAAGCGACTCTGTAGGATCACCTCCCCAGGTTAATTCCGAAGAAAGGAAGCGATTAACTCACAAATTTTCTTATCAATTATATTACAAAACGGGCGAGTAACCCAAGCGCCTTAGTTGAGAAAACAATTAAAGGCAAACTTTTGTTTTAAAATTTCGGCTCAATTAGGTTAATGCTTTCGTGCAAAGTTCGTTTGTGAATTTGTTTATAAGTAGGCTGTGCCGTGTAATTATTTGAGAGCATTGATGTGAGGTAAAGGCTCAATGTAAGTGGATTTAAGAGCTTGGTATTCCGGCAGTGGCTCATTTGATTTGCAAATGCCGTGGCTGAGTTAATTTTGAAAGGTGCAATGAGTGAATTTCAACGCGGCAACTTTGAAGTAGGTGAAATTAAATTTTAGAATTTTGTTACGTACTTACAGCATTTACATGTGGAAAAAGTTGATGGATGTGAGCGGATGGTGCGTCCAGATCTCGCGAATACGCCGCGAATTCGTCGTTGCAGCAACTGCTCGCGAACATTTTAGCTTTTTTGTTAAATTAAACATAATGAAGGTCTTCTAGAAAAGGGTAAACATGGTTTTACAGCGTCGGCAGCACGTGAGTGATACCCCTGGTATTGCAATTGATAAGTGCTTACCATCAGGCGGAGCGTAAGGTTGTTTGCCACCTTAATGGTATGACAAAAATCATAGTGTTATTGGTGACATTTATCGCTTTCCATCAGGTGGCCCGGTCTGCTCGTTTGTCGGCCCAGATGTGAAATTTCCGTTGCGTTTTTACAAACATAAGTAGATACACCTATTATATTATAGACTACGAAGTACATTGCGATATTTACCTAGCAGTTCTAAAATAGACGGTCATTCCTTTAACCATTGGCTATCCAAGAGCAAATAAAGTCACTTTTACTTCCTCCATCAATATATCTGAAATGCATTTCTGTAAAAGGTTCCTTGAAATTCCTACTGCGCTTGAATTCAAGTAAATTTCACAGCGCTGGAATTGCCCCAAAAATATTTGTTGGAGAGGTAGAATCCTAACCTATGTGAATTATACAAATAGGTATGAACACCATGAAACTATATTAAAGGAGTGCCCAAGCATTAATAAATTTAGCCTGAAATAATAACTTATACCTATTGGCCGCTGTCCAGTTTCTATACTAACTACCTGGTCCGCCGCATTCGCCTAGTCACCGCGCTGCCACCTCGTCGCCGGCTCACGTCTGGTCTAACAGGGCTCTGCCGGCCGTTTCCTGTTATGAGCATGCCCTTAGGACTCTTTTTCTACACCAAGATATATGAACCGAACAAATCTGTTGCAAAATAAGTACCTACTTAACTAAATATTCACGAAAAGTCGATTCAAATTCTCTGAGATGCATTCTCGACGGCAATTTTTTTCGGTTCTTAGCTTTTACTTTCTGAATAATCATTTCCAAGTTTGTCATCGACGTAATGGTTCAGAAATAAACTGATGTCGTTCCATTTATTTGATTTTCGATCCTCTTCTTCTTCACTTATCGTGTCAATGATTAAATAGGTAAGTTAATAATTATTTATATTTTCCAGTCCAAAACTGAGAGACGCGGACGGCACTGTCTGAGGCTCTAAATACGAGTAGTTCTCTGAGCGAACAGGAGTCTGGACAGGCCGGGCAGACTACCAAATGCGCCATGGTTTGCGCCGACGCTCCACATTCGCAGGCGCTTTCGGTGGAAGCGATATGTCCCCATCTGCACAAGTTTTCTCCTGATCTGCTGACCTAGGCACGCAACCTGTTTATCGTCTTGCAATCAATATGAATATATCATCTTCGATCATAGGCCAGTCGCAACTTGGATGCGTATTCGTGTACTTAAATCACAGAATATCTCTGCCTTAATTGTACAAACCGCTTAGATTAACGTTTATAATGCGGACGGCCAAGAAATGAAATTCGTTGCATGCAAGTGTGTTCCGTGAACTTTAGGTATAATCTGGACGCTTACAAGACTAGAGTGAATAGGCTGTTCTTAGACAGGTGTGCTCCATCTTCGGCCGCATCGTCATTTATCACCAGGCAGGTAAGATGGCTGTCAAATGCCTGGCTAGTTCTTATAAAAAAATGCGAATTCGGAGTTGAAGTTACTTAAAATATTACCTTTATTAAGCACCAGCTCTCATTCTCTAGTGATGTTTGATTATTTAAATAAAAGAAGTAATAATTTTATTTGAGTTCTGTATTCAATTTTCATTTTTACAACAGTTAGACTAACATAAATTTAATATCACAGTTTCCAAACTTCATTAGGTAAATTATCTACAATACCTAACATTACCTATTAAAACTATTACATACCATGATGACTATTTTACGTTTAACGTCTACTTGGTTAATCTAATTAAATGCAGTCGTTAAAATAAATTATACTTTTAATACAATATGTGTCACTAAATCACATTAATTGTATTTAACTGGTGAAAGAAATACAGATCGATATACACATAGTCTGCAAAAAATACTGTATTGTATATAGGTAATGAATAAGGTCGATAAATACTATACTAGTAGGTACTAAATATGAAAGCCATTTAGCACGATTATGCAATTCATTAACATATTAGTTGAAGTTTATATTAAACCGTTTAACTTGCCTGAGTGCCGAGTTTGGTATAATTGTATTCCCTTTAACGTCCCAAATGTCCCATGCACCATAATCATTCATTTGAGAAATTCCAGTTTTGTCCGTAACAACAGTGAGTTGATAACAATAAAATATTAGTACTTAATAATCATGTCAATATCTTTTTTTTGTAATAATAATTTGATATTTTAATTGTTGTTTTAATTTTATATTATTTTTCACTATCTAATCTTCAGTTCCTCGCTCTTCATTTTCAGTTCTGTGTTACCTGCGAAGAATATGAAACACATGATTATCATCATAATTATTATCGGACACACAATTTAAAAGCATTATTTTACGCATCATTAACACAGAGGGCAAAAGACCTAGGGGCCGCTCACCGACTAGATGGTTTGACCAACTAAAAGAGGCACAAAAATAAACTTTCTATCAAATCTGACAATTTATCTGTAGGACACGATCTTCAGATATGAAGGACCGACCTGAGAGAGAGAGAGAGAGAGAGAGAGAGAGAGAGAGAGAGAGAGAGAGAGAGAGAGAGAGAGAGAGAGAGAGAGAGAGAGAGAGAGAGAAAGAAATTTTACGCACTACATCCAACCTAATGAGGAAAGGAACTCCTTACTCCTTAGAGGAGCTATAATGTTGCCACTCGTTATCCTCCAATAGATGTAATACAAAAAATCCAGTCAACTAGCCTATTAAGCACCTACTTAAAAGTGCGAAAGCTGGCTTACTAAATGTAAAAAATAAACATGCTGCTGTTGTTGTATTTAACTGAGCCTATTTTGGAGTGGGGCCAAAATTATGCGCTATGTGCGGGGGGAATAGCCTAACATCAAATGCAGCGCACAGCGTGCGAGCCGCATCCAATATGCGGGCTAATTTGACCTAACTTTAACCCTCAGCATGGTACGTAATACGCAGCTTTGAATCGCTCGAGTTATTAACAATTTCGTGAGAAGGTTGAGACGTATTATAGCAAGGCTGAGATACTTTAGTTTCCTATTTAATTATGCCTTTAGGTTTAACATAACTCGAAGCTTATTCATTCTTGTATCCATCGTGACTTCCAGCATTTTAATTATGATCATTATACCGAAGCAAATGTCACGACACTAATCTGATGGTACTATTGAGTTTAATTATTTGTTAAGATTTATAGCAATAGGGAACTATGTTACTAAAGGTTTATAAAAAAACATATCATATGATTCAATTTAAATCGCAGCTCAATGTCGAAGTGAAAGGTAAAAAGAAAATATCTATATATGTCATCGTAAAACTTCAGACTATTATTGTTTTCAATATACCAAACATTGTTTATGCCAATATCAGCTACGACCAATCTCTGAACTGTCGCAAACTATCGTAAAATATTTTATCCCGCACAATATCGGAATATGTGGATAGAGAAAATGAATAAAAAGTATATATTTTGTAATATTTTTGCACTAAAACTCTGCACAGTCGCAGCTGTGGCTCGTTACAAACATCGGTGTTTTTGCTTTGCATTGTACCTACTGTAATATATCATCATCCTGTATTTGAGCTGGGACGGTTGGAATGGGTCCGCTTTTTATTCATTCGTATTTCATGTGCAATATTCTGTTTTGAATTCATATTTTAATATTCTACTCTTGTGACGCGTCTGTATCATATTAATATGGGTATCCGACGTTTTTCAGCGTATTCTCAACAAACTGTGGTCTTAGCTTATACTGGTACACTGCTAGACAAAGTAAAGACCCATGCATCCTGCCGGCTTGCCGAAACCAGCATCCAGTCTTTCGCAAATGTACGCTAGACGAGGTGTGGCTTAGCCAATATAACTTTTCAAATAAGCAGACCATTCTGTATATCTATTACAAAATTGCTAAATCAATCCTGACGTAATTTGGCTTAGCTGTTTATGCTAATAATTATCAAATATGGCTGCGGCACAATCAGCTCCTATTCACACATATCCTAGTGTGAATCGTTTGCAATATGGACCGATATGAGCAATTTGCATCGTAATTACTTGGTATTTTCTGGTACTTGTTTGCGGTTACCCTATCTGGGATAGAATCGGTGTGACATAGGTATATTTTACTTGGATACTCCAATAAGTAGACCAAACTCAATTGCAAAAATTTCCATGCAGTAATTTCCATTTCCAAAGTAATAAACGATAAAGATAAACGCGAAATTTACTGAAAGTTATTTAGAATAGAAATGGGGGGAAATGCTAGGACATGTATTAAGATATAACAACATTTAAAAGCGATAATAGAAGGCAAAGTTGAGGGAAACATAGGAAAAGGTAGGCCAAGATTTGAATTTTTGAAGGACGTCACGACAAAAGTGAGCGCCGGGGCTTATAAGGAGATGAAGAGAGTGGCCGATAGGAGAGAGGAGGGGCGATTGATCCACCAATAACAGTTAAACTCTTAAATATTTTATGATGACACGATAAAGGCCATAGAGAGCCGAAGGATCCGTAAAACGCACAAGTCTATCCGTCTGAAAGGTTAACCATATTTGGCAGTTAGATAGACTTGTTATAGAACACCCACCTCGGATGCACGACGTGCAAGTCCGGGTGCACGGGCACGTGCGTCGCGTGCATTGCACGTGGAGACGCTGCGGCGGCCGCGTTGATAGCACGGATGCGTGCGCGCAGCCGCTCGTACTGCTCCGGTTGGTACTGCGCAGCGATCGTCACTGTGCTGCCTGAGTACTGCTGTAGGGCGGAGGGTTTGGTTGTGAAGTCAGCTAGTGAGTGATTTATTTAATGGCTTTGACAAAATTCCCGTGTAACTAAAATATAGATAGATAGATAGATACACTCTTTATTGCACACAAATTACAAAAAAAAGAAAATTTAACAGTTCTTTCTTTTCAAACATTTCAGCAAAGGCGGCCTTAAATATTTCTAAGGGCGAGATGACAGAATATCATTGCAAGGGAAAAACATTATCATTGCTTTATGACGTGCATCCGAACTACAGCCTTAAAATGATAGAGCACTTCCTTGCTCTAGGTTTTATATTTGAATGGAATATAAGATACCATGGAGATATAAAAAGACGGATTGCTCTTTTAAAAGGATGCCAGCTGCATGCTTGTGGTCTGTCAGATTTTTGTTAAAATATATCGTTTCAAAGTTGCACAGGATTTAAAATTATGCAAATCTTGAATCTCGTGTAACTTTGAAACGATATATTGTAACGAAAATTGAACAAACTACAACATAGATATTGGTTTCTGGATTACGTCTACAAAATTCCATTAGACTTGATAGCATTATATTCAAAATATAATTGAACTATGTTTGTATGGAGAGCGCTCGGGAAACACTGCTCTTAAACCCCTCTTACATTGCATTGATTTTAGTTTTAGCTTTTTTATCGTGACTTTGACACAAAACTTACTAAGTGTTATCCTTCTAGGCCGTGGGATATCCGGCCGAGTAGAATATTGTACCCAGCAACCCTTTTACGACTGTCGTAAAAGGTGACTACACGTACAGTTTCAAGAGGCTTAACCAGCTACGACCTTCGATAGAAAATGAGCAGCAAAATTTTTTCGAAGTCCTTCCACTAATGTAGAAGAGGTTTAAGTCCAGTATTGGATGGTTATGGTCTGTTGATGTTCTTCCTCATCCTACCCGGCTGTTGATGTTAATGTAAAGAAATGCCGCAGTGAACGATATGGCGATGTATTCACGAAATAAAGATAGGTAAATCACCGTAAGACTTACTTGCATTATTACACAAAAACCAGATAACGACTAAAAGCTATACCTATGTCAGTCCCAGAATTACCTTCAAAGCGGCAGCGGCCTGCTCATGCGTCGCTCTCGTCAGGTCCCGTCCATCCACACTCAATATTCTGTCTCCCCTATGCAGCATGCCGTATGCCGATCCACCCTGTGATACTCCAGAGACGAAGACTCCACAAGCGTCATCTTCACCCCCATTCGTGCCTTCTGCGTCTCCACCGAGACCTCCAACGATGTCCATGCCCAGTCGAGAGCCAGAGCGCACCAAGCGGACCATCCTCACGCATCTGTATTGTGGAGGAGAAGTAAGTTGAGGTTATGTGTTCTTGGACATCGAGGAAGATGGAAGGCTCAAGAAAGGCTTTCATATCAGTAGACAACTTGCGCTGATATAGTATGAAAAGTTTGTTTTCAGTGTTTAATTGATAATACGCCGATCGAATCTACCTACTACCACACCTATGGTAGTCATAAATGATTGTAGTTAGGTACCGTATCTACTATATGTTATAATGTAGAGCCTCCACTAGGGAAATGATATTTACATGAGCTCGCTATGAGAACCCTTCAAGTGAAATTATTTTATTAAACATCAAGATTATGGAGTGCCTTTATTGCCGCAATTCGGAGGCACATTCCCGTGAAATTATGAAGTGCCTACGTTCACATTAATAAAATTTAAATACACGCCCCAGTTAACTCCATCGAAAGTAACATCTCAAAAATCTTGCAATTAAGCGAACTTGCCGAAGAAGCCAAACTCGTGTCGGGTTTAAATCCTTTTAACTTTTTTAACGAAATAAAAAATTGCTGAGGCGCCTAGGCGGTAATAAAGGGGAAGATTAATATCTTTTGTTGGATTTTTTTTAACTTTAATCATACTGGGGACGTATGCACTTTGCAAAGTTATAGCTTTGCCAAAAAGGCGGGCGCTGTTTCCAGCTTTATAGTTTTGAATTAGTGCCAGCTGACGACACGTTAGGGCGTTTGTGGGCCAGCAGAGTAGCGTGCGTTGCACCTAATGGGGCCGCCACAACAAACCGCATTATGGCCAACTCTCTATGTATGGGTAAGTAGCTGCGTAATTTGCTCGTTATGTTTGACTACTAATATAAATTCCACACTACAGACACCCCCCCTCCGCCTCTTCGCGTCGTGTTCCTCATTACTGAGGGTCGTGAATCTCTCGAGGAATAGTCAATTTTGCTTTACGATTTCTCTCCACCGGCATCTGTCCTTAGCATGGAGTGCAGCTTTATTTTGAGTGTTGAACAGATATAGCCGTGGCATATAGTGATCTGTTTATTTTTCCTATGCGCAAAAGATCCATCGATTTTCGATGAAATTGAATAAATTCCTGAGACAAGGTTTAATTAGTTTAGGTTCGGTTTAGGCTAATCATATCATTTCATGCGATTTCTTTCTAATCACATATAAAATATGTAACTAACCTATTTGCGAGCGAGCGGCATCATCCACTGAGAGTGGCAGACAGACGACCGGCACGGTACGGTCGCGGAGTTACTTTTTTATGACCTATGGTGGTAAAATTCATGAGCGTTTGTAAAACACCTAAACTGAAAAACCGTTTTTGATTTGATTTGATTTGTGAAGAAAAAGGGAAGAGCTTTAAGAAAACATGCTAAAACAATTAATATCTATATGCTTTTTACCTCGGTATTTCAGTTGGATCTTCTTCCACCAGCTCGTGAAGTGTCGAACATGACGTCGCTTGTGTTCTCGCTGTGAAAGCATTAAGGTCTAAACTTTCGCTGATAATGAAGAGTTAGTCGCTAACGAGGTAATCGTGAAGCTAGATAAGTTTGTACTTAAATGGAAAATGTGTGTCTGGGAAAATGGAGCGTCAACGTTACAGATAAGGACAGAAAAAGCATTTTTGTAGAGCAGGAGGTTGTTGAAATAATTCTATGTATTTGTTGCCTTTAATATAATGGCTGTATACAGCCGTTACACAGAATTTGATGAAATTTATTTATTAGGATTCTAAAATACTCAACAAAGCGATTAATGCAAAAAAGGTAATCTCGGAAACAATTAAAACGAAATATCACTAACAGGACAAAAATCTAAATTTTTTAGCTCTAAAATTAATAAACATGCGTGTAACGTTTGAACAATTATAGGAACGATGTCGAACTTCATTTTGTGTTAAGAACTTGTGCAACTATTAGTATCCTAAATAGACACCGACTGGAATACCCAATACGGGATCCCCAAAGCTATTTTCGTTGTGACTACGTCATCCAATTCCTTAATTACCTATCCACAACTACCGTCTGTCGCTTCAAGACGGATGCATCCCCTCTACGATTTCAAGCAGACTTGAGAGACATGCTCTCTCCGTAATAATTCCGGCTTAATTAAAACTAATACATCATTGTCACTATGATTTATGATATAAAGCTGCTCACTGGAGTAAAGCGGAGCGGTTCGCGCCACAGGCGGCAGCGATCCGGCGGGTAGAACTATCAGCGTCACCTGCTCGCCTGTTCTTCTCAATGCCGACACTGCTTGTGCGTGCGTCGCGCCAACTAATGATGTTTCTATTCCCTGTTTAAACGAAATTTGATTACCGACAAAGCTAATAATGTAGCTGTAGGTAGCGCTTAACTCAGTACATTCCTGTGGTAGTAAAACAATGAGGAAGGCACAGCACTCTCTCACTCGACTAAAGTTTCGTATCCCCCGCCCTTTACCCGGAAACGGAAACTGTCACCCATAACATCTACGATTCATGCATTTAGGTTGCAGGCAATAAAAATGCAGAACCGTTGGTGCGTTGTTACTGTGTTGAAAAGTCTAAGGCTTGTAATTACGCTGGCTACCTTATCCTTCAAACCAGAACGCAACAATACAAGCATTGTTGCTTGGTGGCAGAAATAGATAATACTGTGGTACTCACCCAGGCGGACTCCTCTGGTTTGACAGAGTCCTATAACCTGATAATTATATAGTTTCTAAGATAATCGTCTTAGTCATATTTAGTTTATTGGAGTTGTAGGTATGTTAAATTACTAAACATCAGTAATTTTCTGCCTCCAACACAGGTATCGTACGAGTATCCTAGTTCAATCAAACTATTTATAATTTTATTTCTTTTACGTGTTTTTCTAGATCATGATCATCATCATCATCCTGGCGTCATGTCCCGGTTGCGCCCCCGCGCAGCACGCGAGGGCCCAGGGTCCGCCTTCCTGCTATTCTTGGCCCACCTCGCTCAGTCTTCGGCATCTCTAGTGGTGAGCTTATTGGCACACATATCGTTCTTGACTACGTCAAGCCATCGCTTCTTGGGCCGGCCTCTCCTTCCCGTGCCCGGCGGGGGCGGCATAGCCAGACACTTGTTCCCCGCATAACTTGCCGGTCTGCGCAAGACGTGGCCATACCATCGAAGGCGGCACTCTTGCAGTTTATCTGCAACGTCACGGACGCCAAGGCTACCCTGAATGTGAGCGTTTCGACCCCGATCCTTCCGTGAAACTCCACACATCCATCGCAGCATCTTCATTTCCGTGACGCGTAGCTCCTACTTGCAAAGGAGAGCAGGTCTAACGATGGTCTTATTGACCTGTCTCTTTCAACTTTATCGGCATCGGCATTGAAATGTATTTCATAAAATTTGATAATTGTGTATTGTAATTACAAAATTTACAAAAACTCACTTGTTCATCTCTAACTGCCAGTATCTTGTCTCCCAGCCTCAGGTTGCCGTCGTGGTGCGCCGCGCCGCCTATTGCTATATGCGAGACAAACACGCCTCCGCCTCCCGCTGCATCGTCCGCTCCGCCTGCGATACCGAGTCCCAGCCCGCGCGCGCCCCTCCACAGTGTCACCACCCTTGGATGTCGCGCTCTTCTGACACGCTGTTCAAACAATACGCATTTTGTGTACGTTGATACAAGCTCTGGTGCAATTATGGAGACGTACAGTTTACTTTTCGTGTTCGTTTGACTTTTCGTTGAGCACTTTGTTTGACAAATAATTAAATTAACGGCACCTATGATTGCTTCCGATACTGTTTAAGGAGTCTTGGTGTCCCCAGAAGAAGACTTTGATCTTTGATTGACAAAAAAGTTTTAAGATTTATTCCGCTGTATTGCAATCTGAATGTAATCTAAGCAAGAATGCTGAAGACCTAACGAAGTGTAGAAGGAGGAGTCCCTAAGAAAGTGGATCCTCATAGACATCGCTATACCTACGTACCAAATACAATGATAATTTGAAAAATGAAATTTATATAGGTAATGACTTAAATATAATCGTATTCGTTAAAATTTTATTTAATATTCTATTTCATAATATTTTTCGTACAATTTTCATTTGCATTTCTAAAGTGCATTGACACCGATCTGACATAACTAGTCATTAGAAACGAAGTTAGACAGTAATTCACTATACCGTTTATTTGAAGTAAGTATTACTACAATCGCTCTGACTACATGCGAATTAGTTCCGACCCAGAGGTCAACAACCGCTATTGCCAATATATTTGGCACGTCCTATAGGTATATTATGATCGTTATCTTTCTGTTCACTCTCTATCGATTTGTTATCTCTATCACTCTCATTATCATATGGAAGGACAATATTACGAAGTAGTTCATTACTTTATCAATGAGAGGTTTTCAATTTGACAGTTATAGAAAAATCATATTTATCTCCTTGTACATAAATAGTGCCTAACTGAACTCTTATGTCAAGTTTGTTCTAAGAGTCAGACAGGAAATATTATGACTCACGTCTGTTACAAAAGTTACACGATATCGGCAGAAATACGAAACGAAATAACAGAGTTACATATTCACCCCACTGGCTATACCGTGCCATGAATGTGAGGTAATTAATGCACGTTTTTACGTAACGGGCAATGACAGTGTAGGGGAGGATGAATTAATCGTACCCACTTTTGGGTATTCAGTATACTGGGTCAAGGTGGAGTTGGATGTTTCGCTAAACTGTAAGTGATAATGGTAATAAATATACAGTATTTGCGTACTGAACCCGAATTGGGATTGTAAAAATAGACCGTGAAGTTTAGCTTTGTGTTTGAGACACTTCGTCTGAATACATTTGTTAACCAAAAAAGGTTCGGATTTGTCGGACTATAAATATTCGGATATCTAATAGTAGGTAGGTACTCTGTAGCTAAAATATTTTCTAGGTTTCGGCACGAATGCGGTAGGTATTTACGTTAAAGCTCTATCATAAAATAATTAAGAATCTAAAGGATGATTCATTAGCAAAAAACAAAACAAAAGATAATTAAAGCACTTTTTGTACATTATTGCAACCGGTTTCCAATTATTCATCTTCAGGCAATTCGAAACCGGTTGCAATTTAATAAAAATTGTGTAATAAAGTGGAACCAGTACAAAAAGTGATTTAATTCATAATAACGGAGTTCCATTTGGAACTGACAACACAAAGTGTTAAAAACAATTGAGTCCAAAACATTTTTTTGCAACGATACTAAGTAACTATTTTGTCAGTTGATTGGTTAGAGGGTTAAGTCAGTTTCTTTTCTTCTGTATCATTTCCCTATTGGTGGCATGTTAGTTTTTTTACGTCACATTCAGGTCGTGCTCATTCATTTTGTCTTTTACATTACAAGCTTATAATTTTATTATTTAACTAGCTAGCCTGACGCGACTTCGTTCGCGTGGTGTCCAACACAGTATTAAACTATACTATTAACCTTCCTCTTCAATCACTCTATCTATCTAATTATGAAAAGCTGAATAAAATTCATTGTGTTGTTAAAAGATCTAAGCGTACATACATACAGAGGGACGGCGGAAAGCGACTTTATTACAAGCTTTTATTTACTTTCACATGTCCCCATGTCTGTTCGTAATAAAATTCTGCAAGCTAAATACCCATTTCCCAGTTTAAGTATTTAATGAAAAAAAATCTTTTGAGAACTTGCTTTACACCGGTTTCCGATTGAGCTGAAATTTTGCACTCCGGTATCACCAACAATGCAATATTATAATACCATCGAGCTGCTCTGATGACGAAAACGGAAGATGGTTACAGGAACTCCTAAACTACGCCTGATAAACCGTTCGAGTTTGGGCTTGTTTTATTAGTCGTACTCGTCTTGATACGTACTCTGACTGATCGTAGATGGTATATTATTAAAATAGACCGCCTGCTATATTTAGCTTCAATGTAGATTCCAGTTTTAGATACGTGGAAGGTATTCAACATAATAGTGTATACAATGTAATGAAGTTCAAAGGAAAATTATCACGGCTTAGTGGACTCTTGTTTATAGTACCAGAAAGCCCTCTTTTGTACAAATATTATGACAAGTAACTCTAGAACCCTATATACTGCACGTCTCGGCCGTTTCTTTTTATGTAAATAGACAATCGAGCCACCAATGGAAAGTGGGAAAGTGGTCATCACCGCCTATAAACATCAGCAACAACAGGAGTATCAATAATCCCACCCACCAATGCCCACCCCTAAGAGACTCAATAAACCACTTCTAAGACCAAAAAAAAAATTATTAAAAAGTTGAAAAGAAATTAATCTACTTACTAATCTTACGACGTTGCCGGCCTTCTGCAGAGCGTCCACGGCTACAGAATGCGGAGCTCCCTCCACGGAGAGGTCGTTCACCTGGAAAAGAAACCGGTTTAATCTCTTTGAACGGCTTTGAACCGTTTAACCCTTTCAGTATTAACTGCTAATCAGACTTCTTCAAAGGTTCAATTACGAGGTAAGTTGCGGATTTGAGGATTTATATTTAGATCGATTTTTTATTGTCGGCAGACAGCTCAACTCCGCAGACATCTCACCTGATGAAAAGCTGTTATCCGTGATCACGTCAAAGTAGAATTCATTCAACTTGAGTAGCGGAGGATATAGATATAATTCACGTAGCGAATTTATTAAAATGAAACATGATACCGACCTTCAAAAAGAAAGTGCCAGTGGAAACCGAATGGCCACTACGAACCTTACTAATTCACCAAAAGCCAGAATACGTCCAAAAGTCGCCCAAAATCATTACGTCTAGGCCAGATTTCGGAGCGCCCTGCGGCCAACCATATTATTTGAAGTTTCAAACTATTGGGCCTTTTGCCAAGACAGGCACAACTGTTCCACGTGACTATTAGCGTGATTGTCCAGTACATTGTCAGAAAGTAATAGAACGTGAAATTTAGTCACTGTAGGCAAAGGCATGCCAACGAATGCACATAAAATATCCACACCTGGGAAGCGAAGGATGAGTTCTAATGACTCTCAAATAGAAGATGTACTAAACACTATTATTTAGATAATACCACTTTCATATGCATCGAAACTGTAATTAAAATGTAAACTTTATTTTTGACATTATTATCCCTTTTTTTGGTAAAGTTATTTCGATTTATATCTTCAATCAAGAAAGATAGGCACCAGAATCAAAACAACAAAATGTATTTTTCTTCGTAAAGATATGATTTCTATCAAACTCTCGCTTTCACACAAAGCCTTTGAGAATCAAACCAATCATCTATACATCTCAAGTATATCCGTCGAATCTCAGGAGCACCCTCTTTCTCCGGTGAAGGTAACTTAATTACCAACAAGACCCCTGGAGTTTGCTTTGGAAAGGGTTGAAAGGGGGAATTTTGTATTATGATAATGACTGTATTAACTTTCACCTCCTTGATACGGTGCGAAATATGGTAGGAAATTACTAAGTTAATTGAATTTGTTAGTACACGACTACACCTTTTAGTTGGTGTTTATGTTGCAAAAGTGGCAGATTGGAAAGTTTTTCGAAGGGGCTCAAGAAGGAGGATAAATTGGCAAGTGCCGAATAATCGGATCGTGAAATTGGTTCAGGTGCGTGACGGGAGGTCAAATAGATTGATCACTCACTCACTCACTCTACCTTTATCGAACACAACGGAAAACTCAACTCATTCTTGACTCTCATCCAACTTAGAAGTTACAAATTGACGTACAATATTGCGGTCACATCACATAGCAAGGAGACCATTACTGTTAAGAATATTGTCCAATTCTAAATATCATCGCTCGGATTAATCTTCCCTGATAAACTGTTTATGTTATGTATCGCTAGCAGAATCCAGTTAAAGCAGCAATCCCCATTAATCGCTTTCAGATCAGATTGGAGCTCGCTTAATATCCGCAGTTCCTTCATAACTCACGTCGAGATATACCCCAACTGCTCCATTGAGGCAACATCAGTTGAACTCGCAGAGAGAGTTCGTGGAACTCGCCAAATGTGTCAGCCGCACAAAGGAATTTGTTTTTGATACTTTCTCAAGTGCTTCTAGCTCGGAGGCACATCGACCTGTCAAATTAAATCTCCAGAACTTACATAAAATTTCATTAAAGAAAAGGGAAACTTTGGCAAGAATGCCGCTTAAGTAACTCCCCGTGAAGAGTTTTTAACTGCGTGATAAAAAAGTTTGGCGTCATTATTTTTTCTCGGGTCTTATTTTTGCCGACGACGAAGCCTGCCTTTATTGGGCACCGTATAAAATTCGATAACAGCGTTGACATATTTTATCGGCTCTGTCGTTTAGCCTCCGCAGTATTTTACCACGTGTAACGATTATTATGTACTATATTACATCCTTACAATTATTTTTGTGTCGAAAACACAATTCCCTACAGCGTACAATTGCAATGAAAGCAATTTTATTTTATATTTGTCTGTCTTTCTCTAGACTGCAATATCCATCCGCGGGTCTTGCGTTTGTCGGCGTCATGAGTAATTCATGAACACCTAATTGACTATGCATTGGAAATGACTCACCGAAATTATGAAACGTATAAAACATAATCATTCCCTTTCAGTGGATTTAATAAAAAATGTCGTGTAAAAGTAAATTTGAGTTGGAAATCAGTATCCAGTTTCAAACTCAACGAAATTGATGCCATTTATTTTATTACGGCTTCTCGGCGCGAGATGAGGATCCTTTTACTCGTTATAAGAGAACGCAATACAAACAAAACACCATATTTAATAAGAGCTGCCTTGACTGACTGTTATGAGAGCCATCTGAGCTTTCTGAATATATTATTTCCAATGTTATTTAGCATGAATACCTATAATTTTTATACATAGGTATTTGTTAAATTCTATTGCGAATGAATTGAATACGGATAAACCGGAAGGCGGACCCTGGGTCCTCGCGCTAGAGCACAACTGGGATTGATGATGTGCTAAATTCTAGGTATTTATTTTAAATATAAATTAACGGATCTCTGTTCAAACCAGTCCTAAGATTGTCATCACGAGTGTTCTTCATTGAAACCCGTTTACTTTAAGTATATTTTCGTAATCCAATTTGGATTTAACTAAATTAATTTACTGCTCTGTTGCCCTTGTCCTTTGCCCAATTTATCGTCGTCTGGACCGCTTACGTCATCCGGAGGACCTTAAGTGAAACGTGACGTCAGAAATGTAACCGAAACAGTATGATGAAATTAATTCAATATTGAATTCCGACAATCTGCACCAGGCCCACATACATGGCTTATGAGGGTACCCTTCAGTGGTGATGTAAATTTGTAATAATGTACGAGATACTTACAGCGGAATCTGGCTATGGTTAAGGAATTTAGTTTGCTCTTGGTTTAGGATAACTTGAATTCGCCATTCGTATCCGTTTGCAGGTGTTCTACTTTTATTGTGTGGTATTCCACAGCTGGTTTGCGTCTTCGTTTTTAACCTCCGACGTGTTTTAAGCTTGACGTGTGTAATGTGTATCTTTGTACCAGCCACAGAGGCTTTGTGTATCTGTCTTTGAGCGGATGGACCGATTTGGACGCGGTTTACTCATTTGAAAGCCAGTTTAATCGAGATGGTTCTGAGTTTTGTTTCATTAAAATCGGTTTTGTAGTTTAGAAAATATATGAGTTTAAGTAAACTTGGTTAGGGGTTATCCGACTTTTAATACCTATTTGACTACTAAGAATAAGTTAGCTAACAAATTACCTAATATTTCACGATCAATGCATTTTATATATAATACTACTTATATATGAATATGATACTATGTATGAACATTCCGTCGCTCTGTCTACTCGAAATTTGGCGCTCAATAAAACCAATTACCAATCAAACTGCTACGAGACAAACAAGGTCACGGAATGAAATGAGCAAAACAGACGAAGTCTTAATAATATTTTCCTAACTGATACGAGCATTGCTATGGTAATTGATCCCAATAATTGTCTTGTTTTATCTACTATACCTATAGTATAGTTTAGGGTCCGAGTAAGGTACCTCACTAAGGCTCTTAAGGATGGGGGACGTTAGGTATACGTTCACTTTTTATTAACCCACGATGCTTGTTGTGTGTAGGTGCGTGAGAAGAAGTCTATTCTATTTGTATAAGTTATCTACCTACTTAATAACTATACAAATAGATAGTATAGTATAGTTTAGACAGAAAAATGTTAGACAACCAACATTTCTTCCTCACAACACCAACATTTCATTCTTCGCTCGAAGCATCGTTCTGATCCGGGCTTGGATATCCCCAATCTGTAGCCTCTCGTCAGGCTTTGGGTTATCAGTGTCACATGGCCTGATGGTGCCCACCATCTCATCTGCCCCCGCTATACTAAGCCCTAACACACTTCACGATTCGTCACGTAGATGACTCTGTAGATGGTAGATGACTCTGTATGTATTATATCACGTAGATTGTACGTCGATTAGGACGACGCGCTAACGCGGACGTCATGAAAAATAGGATTAAGCCAAAATGGGCGGGGTCAAGTCTATTTTTGTCATACCAACGGACAGTCGGCATGAAGCTGAGTGGTGTCCTCCATCACATGATATCAGAATTTCCCTACATCGCTTTAACCTGCAACAAGACGTCTCCAATCTGCAGTCTCCCATCAGTCTTCGCCGCGCCTCCCGCTGCGAGTCTGGTGACGCTGACGTCACCACCCTCCTCTCCCCCCGCTATGCTGAGCCCCAGCCCGCTAGCGCCCCGCTCCAGCGTGACATCACACGTCTCCCATACAGACTCGTCGGACTCCGTGTACTGGAAGATACAGTTTTGTTAGTAATGTACACACACAGGTAGAAAGTAGTGGGTAGATTAGGTAGGATCTATTAAGATCAAAGATTTTTATATTACGTCAATTATTGAGCTACACAAAGCTACGTTTCCAAAACAATAAACTTCCACTTACAGGTGTACGACTACAACTATGTATTATCTAGTCTGTGGCTCCGTAGATAAGTGTATTTTCAACATTGAAAATTCCAAGGCTCCTTGGCAAGTGAGAAGCTTATGGAAAACACATTTATTATCGGTGGAGGACAGTAGTGGACTATTGGAATTAACATGAAGGTGATGAGACAAAGTTTATTATACTTTTAAAATACTTTTTTCTTCCAACTACCGTAGCATGCTACAGCGTAAAGTTACAAAGCGCAGTATTCAATTACACTTCTATACATATAAGTCAATCAAAATAGCATCTTTCAAAATAATACACGAAAACCTTGGGGCTCACGCAGCACCAATCTCACAACTACATAGTACAGACACTCACGTACAGTTCAATAGAAAAACATTTCGGCAAAGCTGTCGTACGTCTTGTTATCAACATTTCAATTTTGATCGCGCGAAACGATTCGAGCCCTGACGCTAAAGTCGTAAAGGTGACGCACTCCGCGTAACATCTCTCTATTATGAGGTACAAGTGACATGAAGTCGTTCACACGCCCCTTTTTATGTGCAAGAGTGACGTACCTACGCTCACTACATGTGACAACATTGACAATTTGTCAGGTTAGGGAGAGACGAGGCGAAATTGTGACTTTGATCACAAGAAGTTAACCTAAGGCGTTGAGAGAATACATTTTCGTTTTGAAATTGAAGATATAGTGACTCTAGTATTGTTTGTTCTTAGCGTTTCTGAAAGAAATTGAAATGAGTCGAGTTACAATAAAACGTCTCGTCTAATAATTTGTTAGAGTGAATTCTCTCGCGGAAATGGCACTCAAACAAATTGGAGGGTACTAAATGGTACCCACTCGTTGGATGCTTCTGAACTTTAGGGACACTGTCTTGTGCTAATGGCCATATTATTGGGTAGTTTTGGGGCCAAATTGGATTTCTGTGCGAGTTGACGTGCCCTAAGTGTCAGAATTCGAAATTGATAAGGGGTGAACCGTCTAACATATTTAAATTTTACCTGTGACTGAACGAAAAAGGACATAATTATGTCTTAACCGACAAAAGAGAGATGTGTGGTCCATGACAGGAATATACTAATAATTTCTCTACTGTCCATTACGTTGATAATTGTTAGTCATCTACATTGGGGGTTCGCGATGCCCCACCATCATCCTCCTTCTTCTTTTCGTTTCAATGATCAGTACGTTAAGTATAAAATTTTTTATTTTTATTTTTAGGTATTTATATTTTCTCAGACCAAAACTAAGCAACGCGGATTTCACTATCTGAGGCACTGAATCATCCTCCTGGCCCAAGCTTACCTCACCTGCTCATGGTTCTCCTGCTGACAGTCGGACGTCAGTCACAACCTAACCGACAGAAAGATGTCGCCAAGCCCTAGCCGAGTTTACTTATACTCAAATATTTCCTAAACTACTGAACTAAACTTATGAACCATAGCTAATAAGTATTTTGATTAAATTGGCTTTCAAACAATGAAAACCGCATCGAAATCGGTCCATCTGTTTTGGAGCTACGATGCCACAGACAGATACACAGATAGACAGACAGATAGGTACACATATACATACATCAAACATATAACACCCCTCTTTTTTCGTCGGGGGTTAAAAGGCAGAACACCACAAATTGTTATTGAAAGGTGCTAGTAGAGAGCAAGACTAAGTAAACCTAAGACGCTTTTCTACTAGAAACACGGTCTATGTCAGAAGTCGTGATTGCCGCCTAAAATGATGATGAGCCTCCTATATTATGATAATTAAACTTTTTAAAATACAATTCATTGCGTATTATATTCAAATGTCCTCACAAAAGCTAAAACTTGAATAACTTCATGCGATAGTATCATTTCAAGGACTACGTATTCCCAAAGCTAATATATAACTTTACAGGAAGCGAGGAAGCATATGGAAGCAAACAGATAGCAATCACGATTTCCATTAGACAAGTTTCTCGCAATGCGACACTGTCACGACACGTCCCGAACACTGATATATTGTAAGTGATACTGATGATGTTTCAACGTTATTAATTAAGCTGGCGCCTTGTTGTGTCGGAGAGATTTTGTGGATTATATGTGTAGGTACAATTGACGAGCATGACCACTTTAAGAACCATATTAATGTGCCGTTGTAATTTTTGGCATATAATATGCTAGTCGACTCGGCGCGACTTCGTTCGCGTACATCTACTTTACACTGTTTTTCTTACTTATAAACCTTCCTCATGCATCCCTCTATCTATTGTTGAAAACCATATTAAAATCCGTCGCGTAGTTTAAAAGATCTAAGAGTACATAAATACATAAGGACGCGACTTTGTTGTATACTATGTATATATGCATATTTAATAAAAACAATAATGTGAAATATATATTTTTTTAATTAATAATACCCTGGATGTCAAAGACTAGTTCTTAAGACCTTAGGGACAGCAAACTCGTTTTGCCAAAATATGCACCAAATACCCTGTATATTGCAGTACGTGGTAAGAACAATTGTCTTGAAGTGGTAATGCAATAAATATGCTCGTACTAGCTACTACTGTACTAGCTATTGCAGAATCTAGCTCTAGTTAGATATATTAAAATTGATAGTGGTTACTTATTTACTTAGTTTTATTAGTTTGGATTTGCACCGGTGTTGTAAGTTGTAACGTTATTTCTTGCCAGGCCTTAGGAAGTTTTTGGACGAGTAATTATGGTTATAATTATATTAATTGGTCTGTTAATATTATTTATAACGTATTGGGTATTGGGTTAATGGTAATATTATTCGTTATATGGACATCGATAAAATTAACGATCGTCGATGTCAGCTGTCGACCTCGGCACATCTCTAGTTTGGGGTAAGTAAGTTACAGTAATAAATATTGTAAGTATCTAGTTAAATTCTTTATTTCTCTCCGATAGGCTAAGCCGGTGACAGTGTAAAATTTTACAGTGCAAGTACCTATACCTAATTCTTTGGTGGTGACTCATTATAACTTTGATACCATTTTTGTGTGATGTAGGTAATGCTGTAATGCGGTAAGTATTATCATAATTTAATATTAATTTTAATAATTTATTTATTACAATTTTAATTTTTATCTTTTATTTTTAAAATTAATCTATTGTATTTTATTAATTTTTAACTTGTATTATGTTTTATGTTTTAAGTACTATTGTACCACATGGCTTTTTTGGCTGAAATATATAACTTATTATTATTATATTCTTATTATAATCCGTTCAATAGCTTTTGCGTTACAGATTAACATAAAATATACATACCTACATACATATGACTACAGTTCTGCTTCTATTTTTATACGAAATAAGTGTTATAAGCTTAATAGCCGTTTTATTTTCATTATTTCCTGTCTACTCGTGACTAATACAAAATCGCGATTAATTCGTTAAAAGTTTAATGGAATATTCAAACATACACCCATCCTCAGAAACTTTTGCGGTTATCCACATATATCTATACTAATATATGGGTATATATAGGTAATGTGTGTATGGGTAGGGGTAAAGTAGGTGTATGCAGGGGTAGGAATAGGGTAGGCGCGAATAAACTCGTGCCGGGCTTTATTTATAAAATTATGTACTATTGAACGCGGCGCGACTTCGTTGTACACATACTTTACCCCATCCTACCCTTATTTTCTTGTTTGTAAACCTTCCTCTTGAATCACTAATTCTATTGTTGAAAACCGCATTAAAATCTATGGCGTAATTTAAAAGATCTAAGCGTACATAGACACATACATAGATACATAGGGACAGACGGCGGGTTTGTTTTATACTATGAATGTATACATATATACTTCCAAGTCGTTTAACTGTGATATTATGACTAATTACCAATACTGTGTACAACACATCACATTGTGTACCCACCATTAGATATTAGACAGAATTGCTTAAACTCTACAAAAATTTAAACAATAAGAAGTCACTGACATAATTTTAAACATGCAAGATAATCCTAAAATAACGAACAAAGTTAAGCAACCAGTAAATCACATGCAGTAGTAATAAATGCAATCCTACTAGGTCACTTATGCTCAGGACTTTATAGTATACGTAACGTATAAAGTATACGTGAGCAAAAGCAGCACTACTTTTCATAACATTCCGAAGCGAAGCGTTACGAAGCAAACTATTCGAGATAACATGTCAGACCTGGTAGTTGGTAACGCCCGGGCTCGCTTGTTCCCGCCCACACTCGTAGTTACTGACGTTTGCTGGGAACAAAACAACACCAGTTAGGATGACCAAAGCACTGCACAAGAGACTTCAATGGACGGAGTTGCTAAGCTTTCGTAATGTTTGCTAGCTTTCCTACTCCGTTCTTAGTTTGGGGACACATCGAATAGTGTACGTGTTCCTGAACATACAGGAACCGAAAATACTTTGTCACAAAATAAAGAAAACCTTTTACAAGTAGGTATGTAATCGAAATCGTTCACTCAAAGACGAAACTGGAAACTGGCGTCGCAAAAGCATTCCTACCAATTTCGACGTCGAATCGCTGTCCATATTCATTATTTCACGTTTTATGAGAGACAAGCTTTCGCCACAACTTCTTTCATACAACATTTTAACACAATATAATTCGGTAGAATAATAAGGTAAAAATTTAAAAATACGGACCATATTATTACTCATTAACATAATTCAGTTACATGTATTTTTTTATAATAGACTAGCCAGGCAATTGACCGCCATCTCACCTGGTGGTAAGTGACGATGCGACCGAAGTTGACCTTACATAGGAACAGCCTATTTATTCATATGACCTGCATTGACGGCGCCCAGAAATATGATAATTGAAAAAGATTATGCTAATTTGATTGCAACATTTCCGTAGTATGGTACCCCAAATTATGTTCCTTCCAGTTAATTTCTAGTTTCTAATGATAACTAGCTTTATTTGAAACAACCACACAATAAATTTAAAATTTGTATAATTGATAAAATGTAATTAATGATTATTATGTATTAAACTAACTTAATGTGAGAACTGCATCTCTGATTATTGTACCACCTACATTGTTAATGTACCTACGGCATATACAGCAAATATATGTTTCTAATTCTAAAACAAGAACAATAAGGGAAAACCTAAAACCAAGCCTTATTCGACAATATAAACCTACAATATGTCCCCATGTCTGCTCGCTACCATTACGGAGAGTGCCCATGTCTAACGAAGTCTGTAGTCCCCTGCTGAATGAATCAGCCATATGGTCATCAGTTGAACAAATTATCGCTTCTTAACAGTTTTCACAATGCCTATGTGAAATGCCTAATATGAAAAATCGTAAACATGGTAACCTAAAAAATAAATTGTAAATGTAATTGTTTTTTAAAACAAAGAAATCGCAATGTTTTGCGACACAAACTGCTGGTTGCCATTATTTTGTTCGCGACATCCAAAGATATTGAACGTAGAGCATAGATAGAGCCTCGACCTATAGATAATATGTACTGACATTCTGTCACAAATAATGATCAAGCTCAAGAGGCTAAAAAACTCCACGTCAACGAAATAAAATTCTTCAGTGGATGGTTGGCGTTACGCGACTTGATCGAGTGCGTAACGAGTACATCCGTAATAACCTTGGCGTGGAAGATATCGTGAATAAAATCACACTGGTTTGCCCCAGGGATACAAGGGAAATAGGTGCCTTAATCAGGGAAGAGCTCGTGAGGATGCCGAAGATGAAAAAGAAAAAGTAGGTCGGATTTTACGCTTGGCATTTTGGTCAATCTGGTTCGTACTACTTTCTTTCGGGCTTATTTCTGTATTAAACGATGAAGACGTTATCTCTTCACACCTGAAAGTGGTTTTGGTCGGTCGCAAATGGGAATAACTAAGGGAGTTATAATGGGAATAACTAAGGGAGTTATTTTTCCGTTATTAATCCGACCTACTTCTTCTTCTCTAAATTAAGGGAATTTAAATGATTTATTTTCTTTCTAAGTTAGGTTTTGCCATTTCTGCGTGCTAATACGTTTTAAATAAGATATTAATATTTTTTTCCCTTAAATGCTTAAAGATTCATATTCAAATATTTCTAAATACAATTGCATACAAATTAGTCAATGTCAAAATTAAAAAAAAAACTACATGGGTAAGTACGTTACTTCGTCTTAACTTAAACTAGAGGCCCCACTCTTTGCCACTCCTGGTGAAAAGGTGCCCATTACACTAGCGGCATTACTACGCTATATGGCGATGGATTTCCTTAAAATGACCTTTAGGTTTCAATCTATTAAATTCAGTTTTTTCGTTCAAATCCAACAAGAAGTTGTGATTCTAGGGAGAGTTGCACTGAGCGGCACCCGCACTACACTTCATTTTCAGTGCTCTCTTCCGCGGTCTATGACGACATTGCAGGAGGTGGGGGGGAAGGTCAAACATATATTTGTTATTTGTCGCCGGATGGATCTTTACAACGATATAACTAACATTTTTCTAACTTTTAAACTTTAGGAGTATGAAGCATTCAAAAGTACAAATCTTCGAACCGAAACATCATCATCTTGGCGTTAATGTCCGGGTTGTGCTCTCGCGTACGAGGGCCCGGGGTCCGCCTCGACCATGATCCAGGATTTAGCAGGTCAGGTAATGCCATCTGACCTCCATGACCCTATTACCAGGGGATCTCGACCAGATTGGATCATGGTTACTCGCCTGGATGTGCAGGTTTCATCACGATGTTTTTCTTCACCGTAAGAGCATCGGTTAGTATTCAACTAATGTACATAACTCAGAAAACAGTAATTGGTACATGGCCGGAGCGGGATTCGAACCCGGGACCTCTGACTTACGAGTCGGATACTTTAACCGCTCGGCCGCCGACGCTCAAATCTTCGAACCGAATATGACCAAGTAAAGAATATGACTAAAGTCAAACATGACAGCCATCTAAACACACAATTTTTCTTAAATACCCATTGGGCGACTTCAGGAAGACGTTCATAGGTTTCACGTCAAAAAGCCACAGTGCATGTATGAAAATGATATTTCGAATTACGAAAAAAAACTTTTTATATTTACGAGTACGCATAAATTAAATATCTTATAAAAAAGAAAATCCATCTTATAAAAAAATTCATGCTCGATTCCCTTCGATTCGAAAGTAGGTATATACCAAGTTATTTCATAAAAATACTCGGCCTTCTGTTTGAAGTCGCTCAACAAGTATTTGTTTTCCCTTCGGTGGAAATGCCGATATTTACTTTTACAAATTTCTCCGCACGGACTGTACAAAGGGAAAAAATTTACGTCAAATTCCGGAGTAAATTTTTTCAAAGAGGAATTAAAAATAAAAAACTTCAAAGAATAAATAAATTTTTTTTACTTCAAAAATCTTTAAAGAAAAATGAGCCTAATCACGGGTCCCTTTTCATTAATTAACTTTGATCGATACCGATGTAAATTTCTTAATAAAAATAAATAATTTGCTGCAAAAATTGTTTCAGCCTAACCGGTAACCTAAACGGTACCAATAGCTGTACTAATTCTGATGAAATTCGTTTGGATTATTTTAACTAATGAATATCTACTTGTTTTATATATGACACAAGGCATTTGACCGCCATCTCGCCTGTTGGAGTGACGATGCGGTACGTAGGTAAATATATAAAGCGAATAAGGGAGAGAGGTGGCATGGCTCATTCCTGATGCAGAGGCGGTCCATCGCCATTCAGCGTGGCAACGCTGCTAGTGTCATGGACACATGTCTACTGAGAATGGCTAGAAGTAGGGATATTAAAGATCGGGCAAAGTTTACCTCTGATTCTTGCATAGTTTAAATACTTGACATATAGTGTAATAAAATTATTATTTTAAATTAAAATTTTCAGCCTAATAATAATAACAAAATGTCTGGATAGTATAAAGAAAAAATGTATATTTTGTGAGTTTGCGTGTATGCGGAGGGTAATCTCCAGAGCTATAGAACCAATTTCGAAAAATATTTCGCAAATAGGAAGCTTGTTTCATAAACGATTTCTGTTTTTGCCGGTTCTTTCTCTGAAAATTGCGGAAAATCAAAATGCGCAGTTTTCCGCCAGCGATCCGTTAATCTACGGTTTATTACGTCATGCTTGTAGGTAGGTGTTATACAATTCTAGAAACTAGAGATAATTAAAAGTAGCTGACTGTAGCCCTATCAGCCCCAGAACGTCCACAGTGCGACAGGCTCCATCCTTTCATAATTCTGGCGTACATCTCGTACCGCGCGCTTGTCCGCATGTGGTCATCATCATATCAAAGCCGAAAGACACCCACTGCTGGGCGTAGCGCTCCCCCAGAGATCTTCACAAAGGCCGGTCCCGTGCCTTCCGCATCCGTCTGGTACCTGCGATCTTTACCATGTATGTGGTCGCTACCCGAGAATCATTCCGTAGTTTTAGGGTTTTCAATAAATAAAGTCGACGACGTTACGTTTTAGACTATCGTAAATCTTGTAGGTACATATTTTCCGGGTTTCATAACCCTTATCTTATTAACGAATAGAATCCTGAACGTAGCAAGATATTCAAAGCACGCCGCCCAAGGAATAATTTTACGACCCAGTGATACACTCAACGAGTATATTTCATTCCTCAAGTCCCATTCAATTAATCGAACAAGTCATAAATATTTATATTAATTACATTTATGCGTTATTAACCCCTTACACTCGTGGGTGTCGTACAGAGCGACAAATGTTTTCGAAGCGAAAGACCTAGAGTCGCCGTAGGCTGGAAAATGGGGAGCAGCGTTTTCCATTGTATTAACAACACTGCGATCTCAAACCCGCTGGAGATTATGGCAATAACGTCCCATTTCTTTGAAAAGGCCCTAAGTCATGCAGTGGACTGTTATAGACTGTGATGTTGATGCGTAATTACTAACTTTTAGATTATATCTAGAGATTTTATTTAAATATATTATACTTCCAAATTAACACTTTTTGTTCAACATACTGATGGAGGACACGTGTCATGCGCAATTCGAAACAATAATCACCACCACGGCGTTAATGTCCCGGATGTGCTCCCGCGCACGAGGGCCCAGGGTTCGCCTTGACCATGATTCAGGATTTGGCAGATCAGGTAATTACAGTGGAGCGACTGCCATCTGACCTCTGTGACCCTGTTACCAGGGGAACCTGACCAGATTGAATCATGGTTACACATTCAGTCGCTCGAAATTACAGGTTTCATCACGATGTTTTCCCTCACCGTAAGAGCATCGGTTAGCATTTAACTAATGTACATAACTCAGAAAAGAGTCATTGGTACATGGCCGCAGCGGGATTCGAACCCGGTACCTCTCGCTTGCAAGTCTGATATCGTTACCACTTAACCACCGACGCTCCGGATTTCGAAACAAATATAAAACATTTAATCGAAATCCGTTACCTGCTTAAATATTCAAAGTAAACTATACGTAAGTTATAAACTTTTCTAATAAGAAACCTCTTAGCAGACAAACTCGCAAGGGAAATTAACGAAACCTTTATACATTCCCTGTGCATACAACATAGTATCTAGATAATACATAATAGGTACTACAAGAAATATTTATAAAATCGATTTTTCGAATATCCATCCATTCTAGTAGATGTAACTTTTGTATTAAAATCTATGATGGAAAGTCCGCTTGATATATCCAAGCTCTTAATGTAAGTTGATTCCCTGACTAGATTTTGCCGGATAAATCGCCTTGCTTCCGGAAAGGATTTTATACCAGCTGCGCTGGGAGATGTGCCTTGAAACAAGACATGAAATATTAAAATATATGAAGATAGCTAGATGAAATATTAAAGTTGGCTAAGATTTAGTTTACAAAATCCAAATGAGGAAGTAGGGGAAATAAACATTGCCTAAAACAGGTTTAGATTTTATTACACTTTTATACATATAATAAAACAGTGGAAATGTGTGTCTGTATATTGAAAATATCTACAAGAAAATCATTTAGGGCGATGAAGAAATAGTAATATAATAAGAATTTCCAAATTTTTGTCTGCCTGTGGGTTTGTATACGTTAATCGAAACTGGAACACCTGATACCACCATAGACCACTTGGTAAAACCATAATAGACCAGCTAAACTGTTAGAAATATGGTAATGGCACCTAATGGATTTTGAAGGAGTTTTCACAGTTTGGTAGTTTGGGGTCCAACTTAAAATTTAGGCCATGTTTCATCTAATTCGGTTGGGTAGGACCAGAGATACAGCTCTCTGTAGTACTAGCTTTCAAACATTAGGAAGGTCATTTATAATGGTCGCTCGAGAAAAAGATAAACTGCTCTAAACACGATTTCTACACGGACGAAGTCGCGGGCAAAAGCTATCGTTAATAATAATGAACAATAATTTTGTCAATGTAAGGGAATATACTTATAACCATTTCTTATATCGAGAACTGATATCAAAGGGTTATAGGTTAACCCTTTGGCATCAGTTTGAATATTACGGTAAGCCCGTATGGCTTTTATAGTCAAGCCTGACTCGGCTTAACGACAGCTGTCCGTTGACAAAAGCCTTTGACTACGGCTTGCAGCGTAGTGCCAATATTAAGTCGTAAGTCAGGGTCTGGCTGCGAACGTATTGATACGACAATATTTGAGTAGGTTTTCCTATATTTACACAGTATCAATATGTTGACTAGGGCTACAAAATTGTGTTTTTTCTGTCTTGATAATGCCTGAAAACAATGCCTCAATTGATTACATTAAATTGACTTACCTAGAGTACGCTATATAAATAAGATGGTACTTATATAGCCCTAAAATAAGTGTTATTTATATACTTTTATACTTTGGATTTTATAAGCACCTATAATCCACTTCCAGACATCTTTACTACAAGGATTAGGACTAGGATTTACACATAAGTAACAAGAGAGCATCGGTGACATAGTGGTTAAGGGGTCCAACTCGTAAGCGAGAGGTACTGGGAACGAACACCAGTGTTGCCATGTACCAATGGCTATTTTCGGAGTTATGTACAATGTACATTAGCTGTGCACTAACTGATGCTCTTACGGCAAGGTCAAGGCGGACTCCGTGCCATAACAGCATAACAGGGACGTTAACGCCATGATAATTGTTTTTTTACGATGCAATCCTCGTAAAAAGCGGGGGGCATGTAAAATTGAATCTACGGACAATCCTGAAGTAATAGGAAGTTGAAATTTCGTAAACTGGCTAGAATTTCCACACAGATCAGACTCATCAACTAAGAAATAAAGAACATGATGCCGATTTCGTAAAAATGTGTGACATGGCGTAGGTTAGTTGTCAATGAGTACGTGTGAACCGTGTGAAAAAGTTAAATGTAGGGTAAGTGCTATAAAACTGAAATTTGCACATACGAAACGGCCAAGCCATACTTTCTATCCAAATCGTAGAGTTGTACAGCTAGAAACCTGGCTGTTCATGAGATTTGATCATTGTTTCACAGTGAAACCGTTATGAACTTGCGAGGCTTGAGCTAATTTTACCCTACATGTCAAGTCTCGCTATGTGTTCCTTCCAAAAAAAAATTGTTAGATATAATTTAAAGCCAAGTCAGTTATTTAAGCTACTTAACAACTTCAGTAAGTTTATATGCCTGATAAGACGATAATCGAGTCGCCCATAAACACCCAAGACCCACATCACAAATATCTTGTGAGTAAAATCTAAATTGCCATTTTCGAAACATTGCCCTGAATACACAACAAAACTAAACAAATTTCGCTTTTGCATTCCATTCGTGTTATTACGAAAGCAAAATGTAGGTATCTTAGATTATGGTTGAGTTAAAGCTTATCTTAAGCTGAGATATGCATTTTATAATATAGGCTTAAAATGTATAGGCCTATTGTCAAAGTCAGACCACTCCAAAGAAATCAGATTTTGCTAAATGATATTTTTCCATAAAAATCTTATTTCTTCTATTCTAAACTTACTCGCCAACGGGACAGGAGTGGAGATGGCGGGTAGACATAGACATAGACATACATTTTATTTGGCAATAACTACAATTATATCAAACAAGTTGTAACAATATCAACAATGATAGATATAACATGTTAAAACTAGGGTACCTTCAATTAAAATTTATGGTGAATATTGTAGTGTCATGCCAAAGTAGAACTCAGATATAGAGAAACTACAGTTGTAAGACGCTTCCATCTATAAGATAGATGCCTCTGTGTCTCTGTCGATGATGAGTAAATAAAAATAATACTCATCTTGTCGTTAAAGTACAAGCGGGTGCTCTCGCGCACGAGGGACCGAGGTCCACCTTGACCATGATCCAGGATTTGCCAGGTCAGGTAATTACAGTGGAGCGACTGCTATCTGACCTCCATGATCTTGCTACCAGGGGAACATGAGCAGATAGGATCATGGTTATTCAGACCAAATTGGCTCTGTCGAGGATGAGTTGCTCTGCTAATATGTTTATATATTGTTCCGACTTCGTGACACATGATATAGTATAGGAGGAGAGAAGCTTCGTAAATAAAGGAAACAACGACTGTCACTAATTGAGTACTTTGAGTTTTATACTACATAGGATAGGTGGATATACCAAATTTTACCTCCCATTCCGCTCACTTAGGGGGTTACAAGAAATCCCTTCTTGGTGCCCACTGTTATATCTGCAAACTGTCATACCTACGCTAACACCACAATCGTATTCGTCGATTTTTTCTCTACAAGTTCTCTCTTACAGTCTTTTCTTTATCGTTAATCGTTTAGGAGGTATAACTTTTAGAACTGTAGCATCTGCAATATTTTTATGAAAAAAGTATTCTGCGCTACTATGCGTATGTAGTAGTTGTCAGACATTTTATTTTATTTTAATACTAAATTCTACTGACGTATGTACCTACATATGACACTTAGCTGGACGTTTTGTTAGTTCTTTATTAAAAATGCATACGGTACATACTTATTTGAACATCCACTTATTGTAAGTGGATTTTTAATTCAGGCAATCATCATCATCATCCGAGCGGTCAATCGCGGCTCTTTGCCCTGTCTTTGACATCCTCGCACCGTAAGGCATCCCATAGGACCTTTTTCCTGATAATGGCTATTTTAACCACCTTTTTCCCACGTATTTCTCCTTGAGGCTTACCAGAGCAGGAGAGGCTCTTCCGTCTTATACGTGATGTATCTTAGCGCTGAGACACATTGAAGAGGTGCGCCGCGCGGCGTACTGCACTATGTGGCAAAACTTGTTACACGCCGAGCAGTTTGTATGCAAATACATTAATAGGTGGCGAAATGTTCTACTGTGCAGCGCGGCGCACTGTATGATGGGGTAATACCCGCAATCCAAGCCCGAAATGTCAGTTCTGTATGAATTTTGTCTACATTTTTTCAATTTGGCCTCATCGTGCAGTGAGCGGCGCGATGTCAGCAGATGTCAACATGACACGTCACATGGACGTCACACTTGACTGTTTCTTTTTACCAACAGTTCGAATGTTTCCTCCTTATGTGACACAGTTGACACACATATGAATGAAATAGGAATTCGACCTTGTCAAAGAAATTTTGACCGCTGAAGCGTAAGCCCCTCCCCTTTTTGTGATTCTTCAACATTATCATAGTTGTTTCGCTTTCGTGATCCTTTCGTCATTTTCTTCTCAGTTCCTTCCGAATTATAAATAAGGCATGTTTTGTTCTAGAACACAAGTTTCTAAAGAGAAATGATAGTGTACGACGAGATCTACATTTCGGATGACAGCTTTCAAACTTAAAACTGTAATAACTCGAAACTATTGGTCCTACAGCTGTCAAACTTAAAACTGTAATAACTCTGAAACTATTGATCCTTCTACACTAGTTCCTAAAGAGAAATGATAGTGCTCGACGAGTTCTATATTTCGGACGATAGCTGTCAAACTGAAAACTGTAATAACTCTGAAACTATTGGTCCTACAACACTAGTTCCTAAATAGAAATGATAGTGCTCGTCGAGATCTACATTTCGGTTGACAGCTGTCAAAACTAAAACTGTAATAGCTGTGGAACTATTGGTTCTAAAACTCTAATTCCTAGAGAGAAATGATAGTGCTTATCGAGATCAACATTCTTTCAAAGAAATTCTCTGAATGACATACATTCATTCCGATACGCCTTTCTCCCGTAGGGGTAGGCAGATACCACATTGTTCCACTTGCTACGGTCATGACAAATCTCTGTGGCTTCTTCATACATACATAGACTGTTAACTTCATTACCCATCCTTGGTTCCCTAGTAGTCAGTTAAAAAGTATCAGTTATTATAGTATTCGAGGAAGACTAATCAAAGTTGTCTAATTTCTTTACATATTATGATGTTATACTTTGTAGTTTTAGTTAAAATAAGCAACATGCGCGTTTCAAACATTATTGGATCTAAAATCTAAGTGTCGGCCAGAACAAAATTATTAGTTTACAATAGAGAAAACAGTTCTTAACATTGTAGTAATTAAGAACCTACATTTCGTACACAAGACGTTAGTCCTGATTCCCGTAAATTGAAGATGATTATTTATTTACGTACTGATGTGTATCAGTGGTTTTTATCATGGATGAATTATAAATATCATTGTTTCGTGTGCTGTTTTTAGCTGAATAAAACCATTCTTACTAAAACACTGAAATGCATATTATTATATTAGACAGGACTTACACGCCACTTATCGTGACCACGGCGAATGTAACCCTACCGAAACGTCGGGAAAACAAATCGAAAAGGTACGTCGCGTGGAAGTCCCGTCTAATATAACAATATGTGTAAAGAATGCGAGTTTAATTTGAAAGAACACTAAAATGCGTTCAAATTCGTTCAATGCTTCAATTTTGCTTAAAAAAGCCTCTTATTCCCAGTGCACGGAAGTAATGTCCTTAATTCGACACTGATGTGAACTTACAATTTCACCAGATCCCGTAAAGTGGCTATGAATAATATAGCGTAGGATTTACTAAAGAAGCTTCTTAAGTGTAAGATATTAAAGAATTTGCAGGCTAACAAAATAAATAAAACAACAAAAGCCATCTACATATTTTTGTGTACTGCCAACGAATTAGTTGAAAATGGACTAAGTGGTCAGAGAATTCCTTGTATGACTGTACTACACTAGCTGTGCCACGCGGTTTCAAATGACGTGTAAAGTCCGCTCTCGGCTGACGCATAAAACGGATACGCATTAAACACAAGGTCACCCCGATATATGAATACGAAATATGAATATGAGGTACGAAAAGAAAATTATTTAGAATGAAATTTCAATCAATGAATCTAATAAACCTAAAAAAGTTATAGGTTGTACGCATAATGAAATGTTATTTTCAATTTCAATTTATATTTATTGTATTTGTGGTAACACACGTAAAAAGATGTAACATAATATATAAGTATGCTCAACTGTAACCTGCCATTCGGCGTACAAATATAAAAAAACATAAACACAATGTCAAATTCCTAATACAGTTAAAATAATCATAACAACCTTATGTCATACACTTATTACAATTGTAATTAAAATAAATCAATGTAAAATCCATAAAAATAATAATATTAAAAACAAACACAAATCTAAATGTCAACATAGGTATGTATAAAAAATTTATTAATTAAAATCTATCATGTCAAATATTTAAAGATGGGCGCAAGAGTGTTAGAAATCTACCTTCTTGTTTTTACAAAGAGTTCTTCTACCGTGTATAACGCTCTTTCCAAGAGATAATTGTGCAGTTGTGTTTTAAAACGGTTCAGACTTTCGGTTTCTCGTTTTATTTTCGGTATAGCGTTATAGATTCTTGGGGCAATTGCAAAAACACTTTTGTGAAACATTTCCGTTTTGCAAGGGTGTAGATGCAGCTGGTCGCGGCGCTGGGCTCTCTCTACACTTGGGAATAGGTGACTGTTCATACGTACGAACACTGCAACCTCGTAAACGTATAAGGACGGCATGGTTAGTAGCTTTAGCTCTTTAAAGAAAGGCTTACAACTATTAGTACGTCGCAAGTTACAGATAGCTCTTTTGCATCGTTTCTGTGCTTTAAAAACTGGATCAATTCCTGTGGCCTTGGGAGAACTTTGATTTACACTCTTTATACTAAAATGTTGATATGACGGGAACTTTTATTACAAAAATACAAATAAATCTAAGTAAATTCCATTTTAAGTTATAGATCGAGTACATGTATTCGTAATAGATTTAAGGTGGTCTAAGGCCGAATGTCCACTCGCGCGGTGCAGTGCACTGCGCGGCGCGCCGCGTGGCACCACGTCACGGTGACAACCAAAGAAATGGTGGTGTTATTCTGGTTTTTCAAATTAGGCAACGTTCACACGAGAGATTTTAAGTTAGGCAACGTTTGCACGAGAGCTTTTTTGACGCTTTTACGCGCGTTATTTTAAACGACTCGCATAATTATTGACCATGTCTTCTCGACTGTGTGTTCATCGCAGGCGTAAAATGCAACCAAGAAAAATGTACGAAATTTTGGATTAAAACGCTGAAAGTACGCCAATGATGTGGAATGATGAATTAGATAATACCTGGAAGTAAGGAAGAAAAAAGAGGAAAGGAAGAACGAGTCTCTAAACCACAGGAGAAGAATTCACATTTGGTACTATTTATCTCTAGCCCTAGCCTACGAAAGTGCTGTAGAAGGATTTTCAAATCTTGCTCTACTCAGGTTTCCCGCCAATTGTGCCATCATCCAGATACCACACATTTAAAGAGGATTTCAGTTCTAATATAGCCTTGTGAATAGCAAGACTGAAAGCTAAAAACCCAGTGGATCACCCTGTTGCATACAAACCTGGGACAGAATAAGAGTTTCGTCATAGATAAGATTAGAAGGAGAGTGATAGAGCTGGTAAAGGAAAAACTAAAGAAAAGGCAACTTCTCCCCGACTTCGCTCAAAAGTACGTCTCTTTCGACACTATTAAAAGCGTTTTTGATGTCTAACTTAACCATAACGCTGCTCGTCTGCCCCGGATCCATCGCGAAAGCCCGCGCCGCATATCCATGCGGCGCGGGATTGCTGCCTCGCATCCCAAACGCGTACCAAACCCAAGTTGATGAGGGCGAAGATAGCCCGCCATCTCCTCCCTGACTGCGCAATACCCAAGTTTAGCCGCCAATCGACGTATAGTGTTTCCGATGGCTATTGGCCTCAGACCCCCCTCTTTTTTTGATAAGGCGCATATGTTGCACCATAAAGAAACGGCAAAACTTCCGTATTCAACTGGCCACTAAATAAAAAATTACATAACTTCGCTAAAGAGTCAACCAATCTATGGCCGTTATCGCCAGCCGAAGGGGAAGTCAGCTCCTTCAAATGAGCTAGACGAATGCCATCCAACCCCGACGCAGACGCATTGTGAAAAGTATTGAGTGCTTGCACAACATCCTGCGCCTTTATCATATAAGTCGGGATAGACCGGTCGGGGGACCGCGGAAAATCCAGCGGGCGGGACGGTGGTGGATGCTTAGCGTGAAGGGAGGCAAGAGTTTCAGAGCCTAGGGTGAGCCTAGGAATGACTGTGTCATTAGACATCAGTAGCCTAACTGAGTAAAATTGAGTGATAGAGTGAAAAATATAGTGATCCGTGAGTATGTGTGAGTATGAGTATGTATAGTACATATAGTGATGATGTAGTAACAAAAATAGAAAGAGGGGTGTTAAGATGGTTCGGGCCTGTAGAGCGAATGAATGATAGACGATTGACGAAAGAGGTATATAGCGCGAATCTGAAAAACCAGCCCTTAAGAGGACGACCCAGGAAAACATTCACTGATCAGATCAGTAATGTTCTCAAAAAACCTGGGGTCCGAAGTGGTAAGAATAAAAGGAGATGTATGAAAAGAGTTGTGGATATATGCGAGGCTAGGGAATTGTGTCAGAACAGAGCAAAGTGGCAAATACTTTGTTCTCTATCCTCCTCTCCACTGTGGTCGGCGACTTATTACCACCGGAGCCATCCGAAAAGCAACAACCACCACAGTTTTGGATGTTTTCTTTTACTTTTGTGGTGAGCGTACCCGGGCCTGTTGCTTCTGGAGACTTCAAACCTTTATATGCAAATGTTAGTAGAACACTCCATTGTTCTATCCCATTGAGCTCAATACAATCATTAATGAGATGACACAGCCTACCCGCAGCAAGACTCCGTGCCCCCTTAGGTATGTGTCGTAGCACCCGTACAGTACGCTTAAGAGTCGCAAGACTCTTGAGTTCCTCGATACCATCACTTACCTGCGACTAAGTGATGACTCGCGACGGTGGAGGATTGTGATGCCACTGAAGTACGAGATGCATTCTGCATGCATTGCTTTGTGCATTCGACCTATATGCACCTTTAGGCCATGTGGTGAAAAAGAGCGAAACGAGTCAGCACAATGTGGGCACTTCAGAAAAGGAGAGGAGTTTATCATTGTTAGTGTGGATATCAGGTACACATAAATACAACTTTTAAGTGCACACTTACTATTCAAAATAAACTACTAGTTGACTGCAAGTAGGTACATCATTAACTATAAATAAATATATCTAAGAAACTTACACTAAGCTAAGAATCATAAGAACTTATAAAAATAATAACATAAAAAGGTGACAGCATAGTTTGACACAGCAGCAGACGCGTTGACAGCGCTCTTTCTTGGTTTGGTTTTTCCCTCATCGAGGGCTGCGCGCGCAATAAACAGCGGCCGTTGCCGAGCAGCCCTGTGCGTTGCTACGGTGACCACAGAGTGGCGTCGTGTCAAGCTTCTTGAAAATTTGGAAGCAAAAATTAATTTACACTGGCTTTAATCAGGACCCACGCCCAACACCGCCTACACTTACACTTTCGCACCACTATTGAAAAAAAGCATAGACTTGCAAAATATGGAGCCTGGAGCCACGAAACTATTTTTATTACAATTTAATTTCGCAAAGAGACGTTCGCTCTGCTTTGACGTTGACTTTTTTTTTAGTTCGTTTCAGATCTTAAAGACATGAGCAGAGACTCGTCATTGGTACTACCGTGCTTTTGAAAGTGATTTCACCAAAGACCTCACAAAGTAGCCAATAAAATTAAGAAAATTATTGGGATTTGGTTAATTGAATTCCCAAAAGTGATCATTTTGGCAAAGTGAATATTTTGATAAAGGTACTTCGTTCCGAAATGCTTAAATTAAATGAAATTAAAATAAATAACAATATCGATAACAGAGTATCTTCTTCGAACCTGTATTAAGAATCGCGGTTGAAATCACTTTGTACAAATCGCTGAGTTACAAGATAATGAGTATAGCAATTTCTAATGTTACGGTTTTCTAATGTTACGGTGTGGAACAGACTATAACTAATTCAAACTTATATTGCTAGATCTAGAAACGCTTTAACTTATGGAATCTCATTATAAACAGTGATGAGTTCTGAACTAATTCTAAAGTTACTAGCTTTTGCCTCTTAGTTGGCTTCGACAGGTTTTCATAGTCCTTTTCTAGGTAAGATCGAAATCAGAGCAACTTAGATTAAATAGTCACGCTTCGTATCCGAGAAAATACAGACCTATTAATCTAATATTATTAATATTATGTGGCTATTTCTTGAATCATCATCATCCTGGTGTTAATGTCCTGGTTGTGCTCTCGAGCACGAGGGCCCGGGGTCCGCCTTGATCACGATCCAGGATTTGGCAGATCAGATAATTACAGTGGAGCGACTGCCATCTGACCTCCGTGACCCTGGTACCAGAGGAGCCTGACCAGATTGGATCAGTTACAAATTCAGTTGCCTGAATTTGCAGGTTTCATCACGTAAGAGCATCAGTTAGAATTCAACTAATGTACATAACTCAGAAAAGAGTCATTGGTACATGGCCGCAGCGGGATTCGAACCCGGTACCTCTCGCTTACGAGTCGGATACTCAACCGCCCGGCCACCGACGCTCATTAGTGGCTATTTCTTGAATACGGATTGAAAATGCGCTTTCCATGAAAACATAAAAAACACAAAAGAAGTAGCACAACTTTCATATCATCATCCTGACGCGAGGGCCCGGGGTCCGCCTTAACCACGATCCAAGATTTGGCAGATCAGGGAATTACATTGGTTGACTGCCCGTGAACCTGACCTGGCCTAAATGTGCAGGTTTCATCTGTTGAATTAATGTACATGAGTCAGCAAAGAGTAATTGGTACATGGCTGCACTAGCTCTCGCTTAAAAATCGGATCTTAACCATTAAGCCAGGGCCCAACACTGCCGTTATAAGAAAGAGTACAGTAAGTCGTGATTTTGGCAAAATTTAGTTATATACACAGAAATGATCGCTGAAAAATAACGCGTCTTTCTGTATAGGTTTCGTTGCTGTATTGTGTTTTTCGGCGATTTTGCATGTATAAACAATACAGCATGTCAGAGTAACATGTTAAGACTTCCTAAGGAATAGTACAGTAAGTGGTTAGGTTTTAGTTACTTACCTTTTTTTTTACTAGCAATATCATATAACTAACAAACAGTGCAGTAAGTGGATAACATACCTTACTTTAGAATAGCTTCATGAATAAATTGAGCTTTGTAAATCCTAAGAAAGAGTACAGTATGAGTTCCATACTGTATTATGTAAATAATATTACTAAGGTAAAGTACAGTACAAATTCCATACTGTATTATTGTTGTCACTAAATTCTTAAAAAAAGATTACAGCATATTTCCATACTGCACTTTTTGATAATAAAGGAAAACTATTTAATTCAAATTGAAGTCTAAAATAAAGTATAAATGAATCATACTTTTTACAAGTTTTGGTAGGTACTTTTACGCATGCGATCGCGAAAAATTAACAGTAACTAAAGTTGCTTAGTTGACGGTTCGCCGTGGTAAGGACCAGCCAACGTTAGCGTTCGGGTCTGCGATATTTTCCCGCAGAAGTAGTTTACGGTAACTAAGGTTTACACAAATAGAAACAATATATACCTACCCATCAGGCATACCCTCACAAGCTGTGAGTCCTAACAGTCATGCAATTTGTTAGTTTGTACTTTGGTAACCACCGAACCCGCCATTTGGCCCAAGCCACAGAGATTCGGGACTTGACATCGAGGCCTATATCGCCGGACTCTTTGTTTTCCATTCGGATGGTAGGATGGTATCTAGATCCATGCTGCAGCTATCCATATAAGCCAAGGAGGCGCGTCTAAAAGGATATCGCGCACAATGCGAAACAAGTAAGGGCTCAGTACTGAACCTCGTTGAAAACCTACTGTAATCGGAAAGGGATTAGTATGGCCTACAATGGTTTTGACGACGGCTCCAGTTTTAGAGTAATGTCCTGGATAATCTTAATATAGGCGTCCGGCATAGATATTGATCTTAGAGTCCACCAGACTATCTCCGGAGTAACACTCTCGAAGGACCTCTGCAGGTCTAGAAATGCAAAATGTAAAAGTTGATTGAATTGAAATCTATAATACTTTCGAATAGCTTTATTGTGTGGCTCATAAGCTTGATACCCTGATAGTTGCAGCACTTTTGCATACTGCTCTTTCCTTTATTAATTGGCGTAATGATATTTATGCGCCACGCGTCAGGTATAAGCCCCCTAGCTATGATCCGGTTAAATAGCTCAGTTATCTCTATTGTTTTCCAGGTTTCTATGGGTATTCCGTCACGGCCAGTAGCTTCTCCGTTCTTCATACGGGCCAGATACCTCTCCACCTCATCAGCCTCATGCCAAGGTTTTCAGAAAGCTGTGGTGATCGCACATAGTTACTGGCCTCGTTAGACAGTTCCTTGCCATGACAGCACCAACGGTCTTTAATAGAGTTTGCACTTATGAGCAACACGCCGTCCGTGCCTTTTGTGGTAAGACACTTTGTTACACCCAGACTGGCACGACTCCGCGACTTTGCCAGTTTGTAGATGAACTCTTGCCCCTCTACAGTATCCAACACATTGTAGAAAGGAGCCAGCTGGGCCGACCGCGCCCTTGCCACCGTCATTTTAGCTTGCCGCTTTGCTATTTCTTGAAACGTCTTCTAACTGCTTCCTGCACCTCATTATTTCACCATCCCGTGTCCTTGTCAATTCTTTGGCAGCTTTTCGACGTGCCGAATAGTATTCATCCGAGGTTGAGGATGGATTTCTGATAAAGACACTAGAGTTCATTACAGGTTTTCCCTTCGCATTTAAATCGCAGCCGTCGACTGCCTTAATGAACTCCTAGCTCTTGCTTGTCAGAGTTCACCACTTAATATATGGTTCGCAACGTTCCGCCGTAGGCCGTCTACTAATTATCAGGACGTCCATGATAAGGACTCGGTACTGTGTTGTGAGACATTCCCTCTGGATGATCTTGTATACATGGCCGTCATGACTTCAAATCAGCAGATAATCGATCTGTGATTGGTGCGGGCCAATTTTGGAGGTAATGAGGTGTTCGGGTCTTTTCTAAAATAATGTGTTGACAACGGTCAAGTCAGAGAGTTTCGGAGAATATCTTCTCCTTCACTGTTTCGCTGGTCGTAGCCAAAGCCATCGTGCACCCGACCGAACTCCTCGCTCCTGCGGTCTACGTAGCCGTTAGGGAAAAGCCGGTTCACCTAAGCCTCATCCGACTGACACCTGGAGGTTGGTTTGGGCTCATGAGGCGGTGGTTGGGCCACATACCCCCCTAATATCCTATTCCTATCATATTAGGAAGGTATGATGCACTATCACATATCATTCATTAAAAGCATTAATTAAAAGCAACTTTACTTATTTCTAACATTTACTATATAATAGTACAATATGTAAGGTACATACTGTACTTTTGCTTAGGATCTCAACAGAAATTGAATGGCATTACCTCTACTAAAAATACAATGTCTTGTTTTTTGCACAGTATTTGTAAATAATTTGGATGTGTTACATATTAGGCTTTGAAACAATTTCTTAGCTATTTAAAAACTAACTAATAATTTTATACAATCACAGATTTCCATACAGTCGTCAAAATATCGCGCGCAACTTTTAAACGGCCTTATCTCTAACCGGAACTGGGTAACTTACTGTACTCTTTCTTATAACGGCAGACACTCAACACAAGATTCTGTTATTATTGTTATTATGAACGATGGCAACTGACTAGCAAGCCAGAGTTATTACTAACTTGCTAGCAACTACAACTACTAGCAAGTTAGTAATAACTCTGACTTGCTAGTCAGTTGCCAACGACGAGTGTAAGCTAAGCAAATAATTTGTGAAGGCTGAAATGCATTCAATTACTAAGCTATATTGACTTTTCAAATATGTATATCGAAATTATCTTTCTACGTTTAAATAGATAATAATAACCAACAGATATTACTTTCCACGACTTAATAAGTAATCAGGCATAAGTTGTTAATGTATGAATTTTTAGCTTAGTCCCACCTGATAATGGCTCATCACACTACATCACTTACTACCATCACTAGTGCCCCCACTACACCATCACTACTACACTATCAGTGCTAAACCGCGACACGTGTTTCGCACATCCACGGAGCATCCTCAGGATCGTTGATTAGTCTTACGGTGACCGCATCGAAACACGTGTCGAGGTTTACCAGTGATAGTGAAGTTGTAGTGAGTGGTGAGCCATTGACAGATGAGACCAAGCTAATAATTAAAATATTAACTACTTATGAATTATGGAGTCTTGCGTATTGACGCCTAATATCCTATGATCAAACGAGCATATCAAGTGAAGTTCGATCATTATTATATGAGTCGCTTCATTCGTCAGGCGTACTTTTTTATTACCTAGGGACAGGAAGCACACGGTCAGACGGTTTACCTGAAACCACGGCCACGGTCGTAATTTCACATTAATCTTAATTAAATTAATATTAAAAAGATAACGATGTTAGTAAGACTCTGTCAAGCGTAATGAGTCTACCAAGATGGATACCATTAATTTATTTCTGACGCCAAGCAACAATATTTTTCTTCTATAGGTTCTATAGGTTTCTAGGGATAATAAGTACTTAGAGTGACAACTAACCTGTGGTACAGGATGTTTGTGACATGAAATCTAAGAAAAATCAAATAATCATCTTGGCGTTAATGTTCCGGTTGTACTCTCGCGCACGAGGGCCCGGGGTCCACCTTGACAATGATCCGAGATTTGACAGATCCGATAATTACACTGGAGCGACTGCCATCTGACCTCCGTGACCCTGCTACCAGGGGAACCTGACCTGATAGGTTCATGGTTACACATTCAGTTGCCAGAATATGCAGGTTTCATCGCGATGTTTTCCCTAACCGTAAGAGCATCGGTTAGCATTCAACTAATGTACATAACTCGGAAAGGAAATACCTCTCGCTTACGAGTCGGATACTATTACCACTCGGCCAACGACGATTTTCTTCCACTATCTACATGAATTGCAAATGTTATGGGCGGTAGTTACCGCTTTCCATCAGTACGTGGGCTGTCTGCTCATTCATCACTGTGTGAAACAAAAAAGTAAAGCTTAGACTTAGTTTATTTAGTTCAGATAAAGTTTGCATTTCAAATGTTGGTCTTCCAGAGAAATCCTATAACGGAGGTTAGCTCCTCCTCCTAATCCTATAACAAGCTTTAATAATCCATTGAGGGAAGTCGCTGACCAACTTGTACTTATCTAATACAACAACCAAAGAAACTCATACTCACATTCCTCGGTGATCTGCAGCTCGATTTTGTCCAGGTCCTCCACCTCATCGTCATCGAAGTCGGTCTGCACGGTGACGTCGCGCGTGTAGCTCTCGAGTGCGATCACGTCGAAGGTCGCGCGCTCGTCGGGGCTGGGCGTGCGCGCGGGCGTGCAACGCGCGTCGGCCGGCTGGCGAGCGCGCTTGCACGCCGCGCACCCGCACAGCGACCCTCGCACGCGCAGCAGCCACACTAGCCCGAACAGCGCCATCGACGCGGTCATACTGCCACCATCACCCCACCACGCACCATCACACGCACAATACTGTTACTCACATACCATATTGTAAACTAGTCGCGGGCTGAAGACTTTAACTTTATCACCGGCCATAAAGACATCCTTTACTACCATCGGGAAGAAATGCAAACTGGAGCGGTATAAAGATTTTCTGATTAAATAAATATAATAAAATAACACACGCCACATTTGAGAGGGTTGAAGTTACGCCCCGACACGACGCGGGGGAAGGACTCGATGAAATGATAAATGGAGGCAATAAATCGCAGCCTCCAAGATATAAATGGCGGCCCTTAGGTGAAGGGCTCATGAAAAATATCAATTCGTCACAAACGATCTGCGAAATAATAATTTCGCTCTGGGGATAAATTAGTGACAGAGTGTCGGAGGAATGTAGAGGGATATTCTGTCGGTTAAATTGTTTTTGCGCTCCCGAGAGCCATCGATTTGTGACACGTAATCTTTTAAAATGCGACAAGGAGGTCCTGAAGACTCACAAGAAACTGAAAAACATAAGGAGAACGACAAATTGGAAACGTAATTAGAAACGGGACGGGGCGCACGCACAAAAGACATCAAAGAATGCTATTAATTTCTAAATAAGGACAAAGACATTCAAAACCGTAGGCGGTCCTTTGAGGAGACACCAAGATTTAGCAAACAACCCCCATCCTTGTTAAGCCTTGTTATGACCTACACCCCTGTATTTTTTGTTTCTGATCTTTATTTGTAGTTCCTTGGTAGGAAGCCATTGGTTTTTATCGCCTCTTCCCTCGTTTCGGCTATCCGAAAGGGTATTTATTACGTGAAAGGACTATGCCTTGCAGCGAAAAGATTAGCCAGTTACGTACAAGGCCGAACCTTGAGAATATAGCATTTTCTCGGTTAGGAAAATGAAGTACGCCCTTCCATACACATGACGATAATGGAAACCGAACCGTCTCTTTATTTGTTTTGCAAAGAAAAAGAGTAATGGCTCTTAATAAAGGGAGCTGTCTGCAGTTAATAGACAAAGTATTGTTTGTTGCGCAGTAACTTTTATTGTTATACTCTTTAGTCAGCATTGTTATTAGAATTTATTCACTTGTTTTTACAATAAATCTAATAATGTGCTGGCGTAATGCCTAAACATCTAGAAGACATACATAAACTAGTAGATACAATAACAATAAAGTAAAATGACATACTCATATATATTGGAAATGAATTCGATATCAAGTTGGAAAGTTTACGAGTACTTATACTGTAGTATGAGCCACTGTAGCATAAGAGCAGAAGAAAAGATTTATATGAAATTATAAGATGTGCCTGCAGTTGCTGCAGTAAAGAACAAACATGAGTGTGAACAATTAAACATTGTTTCCATAAAATCTACTAGAGAAATCTCCAAAATAAAACCTGGCACATTAAAAAACCCACAAAAATCCCTTAAAAGATACGGAACAAGAAACTAACTCCAGTAAGTGCTTTCACAATACGCCAATGCGCTCATGTGAATTTTGTATGAGCCTTGACAGTCTGTTGCCAAGAACCGCGCTGAAGCAAAATGTCATACAAAATTCAATCGCCCTAACGAAAGATGCGGTGTGCAGATTCGTGAGATAATCCCTCAGGGAAGCATTTTGGGGCCATAATTTCTGCTATATTTTTAAAATGTAATTGTACCGTTCCCTTTTGAGTTTTTGTTTAACTTAAAGTTATAAGTAGATAATGGTAAGTATATTTGTATAAAGTGTTTTTTTCATTTCGGAATATAACCAAACAGGTATGCGTAAAAATTATACAAAATATTGTAGTATTGTAAAAGACAATAAATAATACAAAATAAGCATCAAAGAGCATAATAATGACGAAATGTTTTCCTTGAGTCAAAATTCCCCTGGAGGATAAATAGAAGGCACCTACCGAGATAAAAGGATTTGTTAGCGATATTGAAGTCTAAATAATGAATATTCAGCTTCAGTGAACTCGTTCTTATTACGGTTAATCGTTAAATTACGTCTCATTGAGAGAAATATTATACGGACTTATAATAATGTAAAGGCATTTCTCTTAAAGATCAAGTACATACTATAGTATGCAGTGATACTATAGTGACACTATAGTGCATTTAAAATTTTAGCGGACTGCGTGTCGGGACTGCGTTCCGAACTGAGCATAAAACTCTGTCCGTCGGTTCCAACCGCGGATCAAACTGTCATGCGCTAATTATGATCAAATGTGGCCACGGTTTGGATGGCGGTTAAATCTGTGTTTATTTTATGTATTGTACTGGCGCGTGGAACGTGATTATTTACAGAAGTTTTAAGTGGCCTTTTAGACGTAAAGTTCTGCATTCCAAACCAAGAATAAAACCGTCGGTCCGTCCGTCGGTTCCAACAGCGGTTCAAACTGTAATGCGCGTTTACAACACATATAACTCCGCCCAGAACTCATACACTACGTATGAGTTCTGAACTTATATTTACAACTAACACCTAAAATATAAAAAAAAAGAAAACTTTCCGTGTAAAGGCCGCTAATGAAGCTTCCGAAAAATGTTGCAGTACCTGATTCATTCACATTAAAATATTAAAATATGAGTATGTAATAGAGTCCAGTAAATAAAAATTTATTTAGGTACAAACAAAATATTTACAGAACCATAAGAAATAAAGTAATACTAAAACTAAAACATTAAAAATAAAAAATCATCCATAGTTGGGTTTCAAATCGTCAAGGGTTTGTATAATTGGGGGAAAACTCCACACTTGGCAGGTTCGTAGTATCTTAATCATAAAGATATCACAGGATAGGCTGTTTTCTAGCCGGCAAGGGTCTATCGCCTTTGCGATATATCTGTGAGTGCAAAATAGTTAGAGCCAGTCCTGATTTTCAGTAGAAATCACAATGTTTAAATATACGTATAGTACCTTTAATTCATAAAGTCTATCCAATCAAACACTTGCAGAAGGTAAACAAAGTAGTGCTCAGTAGTTCAGAGAAATTCATCGCACCAGGAGAATGCGGCAAACAGTATCCGCTTCTAACGCATTATTTACATTTAGGTAAGTTTAGTTAAATAAGCATCTGCTTTACAGGCATGAGAGATAAGCATCTGATTAGGAGAATAATAATAATATTGTGTAAGGTACTACTAAGATTATTAAAAATGACTAAAAAAATAATGTAATTGCTTTCCGGGAACGGCACTGCCATTTTGTGCCGGTGGCCGTGGAGACCTTGGGCTGTTGGAGTGCAGACGCTAATAGATTTGTGGGGGAAATAAGCCGTAGATACATAGGTCCCTATGCATCTATGTACGCTTAGATATTTTAAACTACCTAACGGATTTTAAGGTGGTTTTCAACAATAGATAGAGTGATCCAAGAGGAAGGTTTATAAATAAGAAAAAGGGGTAGGAAATTAAGGGAACGAAGTCGCGCCGAGTTCACTTGTATTTGATATTTTGACGTTACTACTAATTTAATTGCTTTTATTTTGTGATTTATATTTCTCAGGAAGTCGATTGGCACTTCTTAACATAACGATTTATATTTCTGATGGCTATTTTGTCTTGAGGAATGAGGTTCACTGTTCCACTCAGATCTGAAGCTCTCACTTCAGACTCAGCGATGTTAATCCATCGCTTTTTGGGTCGCACGTGGGACCTCTTTTCTGATTTCGGCAAGTGTATGCACCTATTTTCTATATATCCCTGTGGATTACCCAGCACGTGACAAACCAGCGCAGGCGAGACATCAATCTTATTCGCGATATCTCTTACACCAAAGAGTGCCACGGATGAAGGTACTGATAACGGATTAAGTAGGTAGGTTCACGTTATTTTGACTAAAAGCGAAACCTGGTTAAAATATATGTAAAAATTTATAAACAGGTTTTCTTATGATTTTGTTAGAGCGTAAGTAGATTTTATTTTATTGGAAAACACTTTGCGAAGCAATAAAACGTATGAATTTTAAAGATAGAGGACACAATATGACCGCATTGAATAGCTTTTTGTACACTTCAAAGATAACTAAAATTATATGAGATTTACACCTGTTCATAAACAATACTTGTCTAAGTCAAATAATAAGTAAACGTAAACGCACTGCATTGATACGGCATGAAATTACAGCCACAAATGAGGTCGCTGCAGTCCAGCAGTGGACTGTTATGTGCCGTCGATGACTTCATTTATTTCCAACTTTAAGTGATATCCTTACTCTAAAATCGATACAGATGTAAGCCACGCCTTCAACTTCAACTACTATAATAATGTATCAAAGTAACAAACAATATAGTACTGGCCGAGTCTAAAGTATGTCGTAAAAACTTATTGATATCCGTATTCATCATAACGGATTTGCATTTAATGACTATGACATAGGTAATCAGAAAGCCATGAAGGACTTCAATTTTGATTACCACATCATTATGGCCTGTAAAACCATACAAAAAAAATTTAGAATTTAATTTTATAGGTATATTTTTATTTTCTAGTGACGGAATTGAGAGCAGCTCTAAACAACATCAATGATATATTACATCAACCTAAAATAAAATCTAGATACCGCTCCCACTATTGCAAAGTTAGATCCATAACAAAAAAAAAACACTCAACACCATTACATACAAAAACACTCGCATCCAAGCTACCAGCTATATGCTGTTACTTCACATTAGAATCCGTTGAAACTTTGGACGAATTTCGCGTTCGATTCAGTATGCGTATTCCGAAAGCGAGATGAAGCTAGACACGTCATCCCGATCCAAAGGGTAGCGCGGTACTGGAGGCTACTGATAGGAGTGAATCTACGCATGCGAAATCATGCTGCCCCAAACCCCCGACATTCTCCTAGCGTCTGATAATGGAACTCGACCGCTAAACGATTTAAAAATGCAAACTTGCTCGATTCATTTCGGATTTTGCTTCATCTCATTTGGCATTCATAAATTCTGCCGACGTGATCAATCCAATCGTAGATGATTGCGGGGTTTCCAATGTTTTGATTAAGGCGATGAATTAGGGATTTGTTTTTTCAGAGTAATTGGCGACGACTTTTTGGCAGACGTTTATAGCTTTATGTAACATTTAGAATTCTTTATGCATCCATACAATGCTATTCACACGAATAGCGTAGCATTACACTGATTATGGTTAAAATTATTGGGTTTACCACTATGGTCTTGATCGTTTTAACATTGTTTTTCATTGTTTTAACAATTCGAGTGTAGTAAAAAACTAAAAAAATGGGAAAAATAAAAAAAATATAGCGTACCATTATTAATAAATAAACTCAGTGAATTAAAAAAAAATTAAAGGAATTGAAGTTAACTTGAAATTTTTTCTCGCTATTTATTTTGCATATTTTAAGTATATTAATCACTTATACCTGAGCCGTATAGCTTTAATTGATGGCTATCAGGTAAAATGTCCAAATAATAAATATAATAAATCCATTACGAAATTAATTCGACCACGTTTTAAACCCTTCCCTAAGCAAATAGGTAGAGAGGTTAATCCCCGGGGTGTTTGAAAATATTTACATTATAAAAGAAATACTTTTCTAAATTATTTCCCCTTTTCCTGTACACCGGATATGTTTTCAAAAATGGCTTGTAATTAGATGACGAGCAACCAACACTATTTTGCTGAATTTATTTTGTAATTTGTAGATTTTCCTATCTTGTGCTTTTGTCAGTAACTTGAAATTCTTCAGTGAATTTTTTCAATCTTTCTATAGGACCTTGATTCAAAGAAAAAAGTTTAGTTTGCATATTATTATCCTGAATATCATGCCTTTATTTAATACTATTAATGAAAGTGACCGTACTTTTATTTACTTATAAACCCGACAGAAGACAGGTTATGTTTTTCATATGTGTGTACGTATGTATGCTTATTTCTTTGGCACGGGCTACAGCTCTAACGGCTCAATGGATTTTCACGTATGAAGCGTTGTTAAATTTGTTTTGGTCGGCAGGCGACAGACACTGGGTACATTAAAATTGAAAAAATAAAAAATTTCAATTTTGGATGGCATACTTGTGATTTAAAAATAATTTTTTTTTACTGATCGGTTCGGGTATCAAAATAACGGTTTTCAAAGGCGATTTCAAGTTTTACAGCAGTCGGGATTTTTAATTTTTGTAGTAGTACTTAGTAGTAAGTAGTTACTTGTTGCTGCGACTCTTACAGTAGGAAAAATATAACAATTTTTAAGCTCGGAAATAAAGGTCTCGGCGAAAGCTTGAAATTCTCGTCAAGTTGCGAGCTTCCAGAATAGGAAATGTGGAATTCTGGCTGTCTCTGCATTCGCCGCCGTCACTAGTAAGTACATAAAATATCGAGGGTAATAAATTCTTCGCGCGCATGCAACAAAATTTCCAAATTGTACTTGTAGACATTGAAACTTTATTACATTGGATTTATGAATGCCTTTATCACCGACCAGTAAATATGATGTCCTATTAGTACTAAACAATTATATTGCAGTATCACAATGTATTAAAACAGTGAGCAGAAAGATCACCTGATACAAAGTATTATCCATAACGTCTACGATTCATACATACATTTTTAGTAACATCCTAAAAGATGACAAAATAGCAGGTGCATCATCATTGTGAGCTCTAAGCTGATGTTATGGCTTATTTCAACAATAGCAATGGCTACACCTACTTATATTATTGCTGGCAGAACAAAATAAGAAAGCAGTGCCCTTAAACAATAACTAATTCATAGTTATTCTAGGTTTATGTCCGTGATACGTTTATCTAGATAACTGTTCATTTACCTACCCAAAACTCAGGTATCTTTATTTGGGTTAGGGTCTAAAAAAAGTTCAATCTTTATAAAGCTGTTACTTTAGACCGAAAAGTAACAGATCCTAACAACCACAACAATTGTCTCCGAAATCATAGTAGTAGCAACAAAACATTTTGTAATCCGCTGCTAGATTCTTGAGCAAATGAACAAAATATTGTTGTGTGTTGGATAGTATTTAATCACTGTCCCGGGCCAGTTAGTGCGAACGCTGTGTTGTTTCGCGTTATTTCCTGTATAAGAGTTATGTACCGACGTAGATTTAGATCAGCAACAGGACGATTCTCGACGATTTTTCTCTCGTATTTCCCCAGTCAATAGACAAGTGGTGTTTGGTTCGCGGAAATGAATTTTTGGAACAAGATATATCGCTATATGTTATTGCTGTTATTGCCTGCTTGTTTAGATGTATTACCATCGGTACCCATAGCGGTTTTGGTTCTAGGTAATTGTAATTATAGAGCTGTAGGCTGTTGTCACATGTTCAGTGCCAGGTCCACCTGGTGGAATGTTAAAAAGAAAACACTAAGGTTCAGTGAAATGGGGTCTATACTTTCATAAAACTAGCTACATACAAGAAATTAAGAAAAGTAAACTAATTAAAGAAAAACAGTTCCTAAAATAATCTACGCCACATAAACTCAGTCCTGGCAGGATCACAAACTTCAACTGGGATTTCTTTAGAGTAGGCCGAAAAGTACAGCGTTTTTCATGGCTCTGTGCCGAAGGATGCAATTATTTTGGGCAACCGTGTACCATTTTAAATCGATAATTTTGGTCCGGTAACGTAATAATCTATTTAATCTTCGCAGATAGGTTCTGCTGGGCCAATATACAGATTCAGATTACAATCTTGGTCATCTCCGCCGTTTATGAAAAGTCTCGACTTTAAAACTTTGCCACGGAGAAAACAAATGACAATGAATATTACTCAAAAATGTAATTTAATGTTAAAATTCAACGAATAATTAATAAATTGACCCCCAAATATGAAGAAAAAAAGTGCTGGAGCCCTTTCCGCCAAAACACCAAAAAGTTACAGAGGTAAGAATCCAGACTCACACTCCAATGCCCTAAATGTTATAACACTACAAGGCTGCATTAGTTAGACGTATTACCAGCCGTTTTGATTCTGGCTATGCTTCTGAATCAAAATCGTAATGAACTAACTCTAGCTATAGGCTTCAGTAAAACACAAAATTCCCAGATTACTTTAAAAAAGCACATTAAAACCAAGATCGTAATAAAATTGAAGGCTTACCAGACCAAGCCTGTAACTTATTGGCGGATTACCATAACTAAGTTTGGTATGATGCGACGGCGAGAGAAATTCTCCCACCATCTGAATTCAGCCAGACTAAAGTGCAAGGTTTGAATTTAAAATATATCTCAGCTTTCAAAAAAATACTTGGAGTATATTCCACTTACCGCATCATAATAAGGAAACAATGTTAGATTATCTGAAGTGAATTTCAGTTTCTTGTTCGTTAGGTACCTATATTTGTAATATCAGAAAATTCTTGGAAATGTATAGTTTGCATTATTATATAACCTGTTGTTTGCTACAGAGCTGAATACAGACATGAGAAATATTTTGATATACGCAGAAGCAATGCTTAATTTTGGCAAAGTCAACGTAATCCAAATAAAACAACGTTTATATTAATTATCATATTATCCCGACACGTTTCGATCACTTTACAGTAATTAACATGATCACGGGAGCGGGGTCTACGTACTCGTCGAACATTATTAAATTGTCAATTACATTCAGTGAAAATGACTAGGATAAAGCCGGTTAACATTTACATTCAGTGAACACTCAAATACACACATTAATGTAAATAGCGAACTGTGAATTTACTGTGAAGTCAATAGGAAATATTTATATTAGGTCTCTGAAATAATACTCCACAGAGTATGAATCGCCGTTATGTAAATATTTATCTACCTGAAAATGACGGAGACTATAATTTTCATTTCAAGATTTTTTAAGTTCCTTACAATGAAACTTTGTATGTATAATCAGACAACATGCTAACTACTGATAATTATATTTTTACATTTGTCCTAAAATGAAAATAAATAAAATGTAAATTAATTGTACTTATCCTTAATCCCATATTCAAGCCTTGCTGATTTTTTTTAAAGTGTATTCTTTAATAAGATATTATGTTTGTAACATGTGAAGAAAACTGGGAAGTCGATTTTAACATACCTAGTTCTAATTAACGTATAAATTTAAAACTTTGCATTGCTAGATAATTTAGATGACAACATTTGTTATCATTTACTTAGAAAAGCTTTGTTTGAGATAATAAAAGTATACCTTTTTGAGGTTATGTTGTATAGAAATGGATGTTGTACGTACGCTATCATTCTAAATGAATGTCAATGGCCTTTCATTTTCTCAAATTGACTGCCAAATATTACAGAAAATTAAATGCAGTAAACACGTATCAATCACGTAACGGGGTCGGTTCCTATAATATCACATTACATTCAATGGCGTTACGTAAATATACCTATATAATAGCATACCTCTGATTCGATTTCTACTACTTTCCCAAAGTTCACTAGAAAACACCTCATGCACAAAGTGGAAAGCTATTGAATTTGAAAACTAACATAAATAGTATTGGATTTGATCCAACTTCACAGACGTTGACAAGCCAGGCTTTATAAGTCTATTTCGATCATGAAAGGCTTTTATTCGAGCAGAAGCACCGAGACTGAGTTGAATACTAAGCCATGAAAGCCAGTAATGTTAACCTATGAACATTATAATGTTATTTTCTTTCAATCCATCAAAAAGTATTTGCATATTGCCGAGTGGTTAAGGTGTCCGACTCGTAAGTGAGAGGTACCGGTACCGGGTTCGAATCCCATTGCGGCCATTTACCAATGACTCTTTTCTGAGTTATGTACATTAGTTGAATGCTAACCCATGCTCCCCCATCCCAACATGTAAGGGAAGACGTGATGAAACCTGCGCATTCAGGCGACTGAATAAATCTGGTCAGGTTTCCCTAGTAGCAGTGTTACGGTGGTCATATGGCAGTCGTTCCACTGTAATTATCTGATCTGCCAAATCGTGGATCATGGTCAACGCGGACCCAGAGTCCTCGTGAGCGAGAGCATAACCGGGACATTAACGCCATGATAATTATTTTTATAAACGCATATAAGTAAAGGCGGATTTCGGGCCCAAGCGTACCGCATACCAGCATTTAACGCCTGTGTACAGGTGAAAAGGAAAAATTCTAAATCAGATTAGTTGAGATGCTAACTTACTGCTTTATTTCTGGCGAATATAGCATTGATTACCTACCATATACCTTTTGATTACCTCTCAAAAATTTTACACAATTATTTTAAGACCCATAAAATTGTATGAGCGAAACTTCCTGTCGCTGCGCTTACCGCTCGACCACCTTTTAAGTTTGGATTGAGTCTAAGACACAGATGCATGTTCCATGAAATTATTTAATGTCTTTTTTGTGTATGTTAAAAAAGCGTGAACTTAGTCTTACTACAAATTAATTCTCTACTTTTCTAAACAAAAGATAACGTGTAGGCACTAGTAATAAGAAAATGCTTATTCAACTAAAGGTTTGTTTGTACGAAGCGAAGCTAGACATAGGACAACCTCCCCAGTGGCGATATGTTAAAAAGCGAAAGAGTTGAAAAAATAAATAAATCATTAGCTCACGCCTTTTCCCGATTTATTCACACACCACGTGAAGGGTTGTCGCTAACATCCGCCCGCCTCGAAAGGGATATTTATTACTTTATTTTTCTCTCCCTATAAATATTTAGGATACCCTGATTAAACGTGATTTACAATTAAACCAACTCATTTTGTGAAATGAATATTTATTTATCCAAGTGTAACCTAATGCCGTTAATTACTTAATTACAAATCGTTTTCGATAAAATTGTACAGTAATTAGTATGATATGAGGTTGTTATTCTGATTGATCGTATCAAAACCGTCCAATAATGTAATGAGGCCGTGCAGCTATGACTGTTGGTTGACAATGATGATGATTTTGAATACCAGCTTTCATTCGCGACTTCGTCTGTGTGGAAATCGTTTTGAGGGCGGATTATCTTTTTCCGAAGTGACCATTTTATATGACCTTCCTAATGTATGAAAGCTACGGAGAGGTCAAGCTGTGGTTCAAATTTTTTTAATACCACAAAGGTGGCGCGTACCGGAAGACGCAGCGTGGGTAGGTCTCCTACAAGGTGGACCGACGACCTGGTAAAGATCGCAGGTACCAGCTGGATGCGGAAAGCACAGAACCGGCCTTTGTGGGGTCTCTGGGGGAGGCCTATGCCTAGCAGTGGGAGTCTTCTGGCTGATATGATGAAGGTGGCAAACAAGCTTACGGCCTGCCTGATGGTGAGCAGTCACCGCAGCCTATGGACGTTTGCAATACCAGGGGCATCACCCAAGCGTCGCCGACCCAGAAAAACCTTTCTTGAAGAACTCCCTGTTGTACTCTCCAGGGAAAACGTCTCCAGATAATCCCCCACAACCTTAGTGTGCGTGGGAGAAAATTCCTTTGGCACCGCACAGTTTGCGACCAATTTGGCTCCAAGGTGTGAAGATGAACTCCCTGTCGGTGGCGAGCGGTGCAATGATGTAGCTGTAGGAATCATGTCAAACAGTACTTCAGAACAAACACCGTTGTAGAAGCGGTAGAACACACAAAGGGAGGCAAAATCCCTCCGCTAACTCAGCGGCTTAATACTACTTGTAGGCATGGTATCATCGACAATTCTCACAGCTTTTGAATCGAGTCACAAGGATCAAGTAATATGCCGGTGCTCTCGCCCATAGATGGGAGCTATACATCAGATTTTCTAGTTTCCAAAATTAATTATACGCTATATGTAGCCCAGGTTTAATAGCTATACAATAAAAAAGTTTCATTCAATTCCGTCCAGTAGTTCCGGAGATTAGCGTGTACAAACAGACAAACAGAAAGACAACAATTTAAAAAATTGTTATTCTATTACCATTACTTTATCGCCATTTTTTTTTTTGTTTATACATTCAATGTACAGACACATTTTTACTGTTTTTATTATATGTATAGATACAATTCTTTACTTACAGATGATTTGGATCACGCCACCCAAGAAGTCGTTGGCTCGTTTGATGTCCTTGCAACTTTTCCGTCATCGCACCTCGTTATTACCATTATGGCGTCAATAACCTTGTCCTGCATTTGCTTGTCCACTTCGCTCGGTCTTCGGCATCACTGATGGTGTCGTCAAGCCATCGCTTCTTGAATCGGCGTCTCCTTCCCTGCCGGAGGTAGTTCTTTTTTTAAATAAGCCAGGCATTTTACCGCCATTTCATCTGGTGATAAGTAACGCTGCCGCGGATGAGCATGCCTGTCTAGAAACAGCCTCTTCACGCTAGCCTTGAAGACGTCTAGATTATAATTCTCAGGGAACAAACACACTCTCAGGTAACACGTTCCATTCTTTAGCCGTACATACGTACGGCTACGTAGCTCAACTTTTATAATACTATATAAGTTGAGCTAAAGCGATAAGTTGACAAGGTTGGTTCCTGCATCGTGAGCCATTATATCGCGCAAGAGAAGTAAATAGGTATGTGGAATGATCTCTAGTGTCTCCATTGTGAAGATAAAAAGCCAGACTCAAAGTCCGGCACCGTATCTACGCTGCGATAAATAAGGTAGTGGTATCCATCACTCCTCGGGTGGATATTCCATAGTAATGGAATATATTTATTTTGAATATTCGCTTCGATGAACGTTATCTACCAACTATTTATGCAAAGGAATGGCATTGTCATAGGTTTAACTAGCTTTGCATGAAAACAACTAATAATAATCATCATCTTGGCGTTACTATCCCAGTTGTGTACTAGCGCGTGAGGGCCCGGGGTCCGCCTTGTCCATGATCTAGGATTTGGCAGATCAGATAATTACAGTGGAGCGACTTCCATCTGACCTCCGTGATTCTGCTACCACGGGAACCTGACCAGATACTATAATAAAGAACTAACAAACGTCCAGCTAAGTGTCATAATTATGTAGGTACATACGTCAGTAGAATGTAGTATTAAAATTAAAAAAATCTTTGACAACTGCATTAATTTCTTGCTAACTACCTGCGCATAGTAGCCCATAATACTTATTTCATAAAAATATTGCAGATGCGACAGTTCTAAAAGTTATACCTTCTAAACGATTAACGATAAAGAAAAGACTGTTAGAGAGTAGGATCGTGGTGTTAGTGTAGGTATGACAGTTTGCAGATATGACAGTGAGCACCGAGAAGGGATTTCTAGTAACCCCCCAAGTGAGCGGAATGGGAAGTAAAATTTTGTATATCCACCTATCCTACTTTTTTGTTAATATGTTTTTTTTGTAGTATAAATCTCAAAATACTCAAATTGTGACAGTCGTTACTACCTTTATTTACAAAGCTTCCCTCCTATACTACATTATGTGTAACGCAGTTGGAACAATATACAAACATATTAGCAGAGTCACTCATCCTCGACAGAGCTAATCTGGAGCTAAAAAAAGAGTTAGAGAGGTAAGCATTCAACTAATGTACATAACTCAGGAAAGAGTCATTGGTATATGGATGCAGTGGGACTCGAACCCAGTCCCTCTCGCTTACGAGTCGGATACCCTAACCACTCCGCCACCTACGCTCAGTTTGCATGAAAACAAGTAATTGGGTGTTATGTAGGTATTTATAGTTTTAGCTTTGTTTAGGTATACTACAACAAATTCGAAGTTATAATGTAAGTAATTCGAAACCTATTCTCTTTTAAATTAATATAGGAAGAATATCACAGTTACGATAAGTCTCATTTACCTATAACTGTATAATTAAATTATATCATAGACGTTTTAGTTTGTAATAAAATACAATTGGTATTAAAATTATTCTTATTAATATAGATAATAATGGAATGAATAAAATGAAACTCGTTCGGTTTTATGATTAAATACCTGTCATACAAATCACCAGGCCCCCAGACCATTGGAGTATAACCTAGTGCATAAATTGTTTACTCCAATGTAGACAAAAATATAACATCAGAAGCAGTCATTTAGAAAAAAATCAAGGTTGCGACAGGTGTCTTTCCACTTCGTTCCTCCAGCGATACCTGGGACATCCGACCAGTCGTCGACCACTGGGTCGTCCCAACTCCCAAGTATACTTTCTTCGCTGCTCGATCCTCCCATCCGCTCTACGTTGCCAGTGAAGCCTATGGGCTTCTGTTTCGCCAATAATATCAGGCTCGCCTAGCAGATCATCCAGCTCCTTGCTATCCCGGACCATCCAATCCTCGCCCTCTTCCTATAAATTAATTCTCAATCTAAAACCAGAAATGTAAAGGTCTCTCTCACTTGAACGCTATACTTTAAAACAACAAAAATGAGCACTAATGGAAAAAATACGACGTATAGGTAATATTCCACGAAAAAGCAGCCAGCCTAAATGATTCACAGAATTTTTGTTTACGAAACCCTTCGGAAATACCGGCGCGAGCGCATTTAAGTACGCTACTAATTTGTCGTATTAATCGTGCGCAGTGAATCAAGAACTAGTTTTAGATGGCCTTGACGTCATTTCTCTAAGGTAAAGCCCTAGAACCGCTTTCCGGAAGGCTGTGTGGATATTGTCAAGCTTATCTGAGGTGATATTTATTTGCGGTGCCACTGCTGTACGGGTTAGTCATTGTTGGGAGCTCGAGTTGATTCGCCATGTATTTGGCAGTTCTAGCGAGTTTGAGGTAAGGCTGTGATACTGTGAGCGTGTGGTCATGTGAACTTGTGTATCCCGGAAAAGGATAAATGTAGTGGAGTTGGGGTCATAAAATGGTGGAAAAGGAAAATGCTTTGATAGTAGTACAATATTTTTTTAGTGAAAGAATTTATTTTTGATTGAGGGGTCGTGAATATAAACCACTAAAATAAATAAATAAGGACCTAAGTGAGGTAAACAATAATTGATATAGATATCGTGCAAAGGGTTTTAAAAAACTATATTGTTATATACAAGGGCGACCGAAAAAGCCCTTGAATAGGTATTTAACTTAACCTATACATAGTCGCTTCCCGCCGTCTGTCTCTATGGATCTATGTATGCTTAGATCTTTTTAAATACGCAACGGATTTTAATGCGGTTTTCAACCATAGAGTGATTGAAGAAGAAGGTTTATAAGCAAGAACAAAGGGTAGGTAGGGGCAAAGCGAGTGTACGCGAATGAAGTCGCGCCGGGTTTACTAGTTTATGATATGACATAAATAATTCATGCGCTTTCAGTCACTAAAGAGTTTTTTTCCAATATTATAAATATACCTATATACATCCATGAAAGTATTCATAATATTCATGATATTCAACAACATACAATGTTATTCACACTTCGTTAACACGTTAGCGTTACAGACGTTACTGTCTAACCTTGGGAATGTGAAGTCTTACATAATGAATTCTATCTGTCTATGGATGAATTGTGCATTTCAGTGGTTTAAATTTATTCATATAAGGCTGTCATTTTTTTCTCAAATATGCGTTACCCATTTTGGAAATGAAAGGAACCTACACATATCACAAGGACAGAGCTTAGCTCTCCATTTGTGAAACTATGTTTTAAACCATTTAGCTGCAAAGCCATTTATTATACCTACTTCTTCTATATATAGTATAAAACAAAGTCGCTACCCACTGTTGGTCCCTATGGTATGTATCTATGTACGCTTAGATCTTTTAAACTACGCAACGAATTTTTATTTGGTAAAAATAGATAGAGCGATTCAAGAGGCAGTTTTATAAGTAACAAAAAAAAGGGTAGGTTAGGTTAGGTTAGTGGGTAATGTAGGTGTACGCGAACGAAGTCGTGTCGGGTCCACTAGTTAGTAATAAATCATTTAAATAAAGCACAAGTATTTTCTCGCTAACAAGTACTGTTTGAGATATTTTAGAAGCTATAGATAATTTCCCGAGTGCTAGACGATACTTTTGGTCTCGGCAAAATAATGAAATCACGATGACCTCTAATACTGTGTAAATACTTTCTCAATTGACTTCACAGCCTACTCGGTCTGGTGCATGGGAGCTTCCAATTGCCCCAGGAGACCGGACACAGCAAAGAACATTTTCCAGAAGATTTCATCTTTGGCGTCTCCACAGCAGCCTTCCAGATAGAAGGTGGATGGAATGAAGGAGGTCAGTGACACATACGAGCAACAGGTTTTTTGTGAATTATGCAAAAGTGCCCATTAAGGGGATTTTCAAGTTTTGTGTTAGAGATAACATACATAAGTTGTTGCAGATTGAATTTATTAAATTCAATAATCAATACCTAAATACCTAATAGTCAGTCTGTTCAGGTAGGTTTGCAATGTAATGTACAACTTGCCTATATCTAGGTATTATTAAGTAGTTAATAACGAGAGGAAGAATCCATCCCTGGAACTCTACAATATTAAATAGATCTTTTCTTATTTTTAGATATATTCAACTCCTCCTCCTATCTATACATAGTATAAAAAGTAGCTTCCTGCCGTATGTCCCTATGTATCTATGTAAGCTAATATTAGGGATTTCTATTCGGGTACCCCGGGTTAGTTTCACAAATATTCAAACTTGTTTTTGTCTAAGTTCAATTTAAAAACCAAAAATTTAAAAAAATCAGCCTTTATAACAAAAGAGAATAAACACCATAAAATAATTTAACTACACATAAACATAACCTATCTTTATATTTGTTTTTTCTCGGTTGACTGTTAACAGTTGACATTCATAACTTATCGGCATCTTATCGGAGTAAACATTTCATTAGCTTTATAATAAACTACTTTCACTGATATTAAAAATACTTCATTTTTCTGTTATCGCTAATTACAACTCACCGAATCTTTTATTCTATCGTCTCTGGTTTAACTGCGTAGTCATATAAAGAAAAAATAAATATGCTTGAATAAATTTACGCAGCTCCATCTAGCCCCAAAGTAAGCAAAGCTTGTGTTACGAGGGGGTTACCCCCAAAGAAAATAATCTACTGGAGTTAGATCGCATGCATTGATGTTAATTTTTTTCAACGTACAAAATTTTGATTAGCGATGAAGTCCACTTTTGGTTGGATGATTTGACTTTTGGTACAATAAACACAGCGACTCTTTGGCCGAAATCATATTCAAACATAAATGGCGTTTCATTAGTTGTACTAGCATAATATAACACTGTCCGTTTTAAATTATGTATACAAAATCTATAGTATAAGTAGTTGTATCTTCTATGAGGTCGTAAGTACATTAAATTTGTCCAAAGCTTACTACACAACTGACCGTCGGGAAAATGAGGGGCGAATCCCAGGGGAAAATAAGTTTTAAAATAGTTTAGTGTAGGTACTCCATCCGAGGCACTCACTGTTTGTTTACGTTAAATATGATTACAACTGAGTAAAACTAAAAACTTGCTGCTGCCGTGTATAAAGGAACTATTAACTTCATAATACAACTATCTATAGCTACCAATTTGATCTTTTTTGTTTTGTTTGTCCTGTTTACGAACTGTGGGTTGGTTTATTATGATCGACATGGGAAATAATGTAATTATTCCATTTTCTGTTTTTAAATAGTTCCCAGTTTTAGCTTTGAATTGTGGTGATTTTCACGGAACTATCGCCTTTATCATCACGGGTTTGATTTCCCATTAACAATTTTACCTGAAATTTGGATGCGTTTGCACGCTCCGTGGTACGCTACGGTAATAAAGCCGGTATCAAATCCATTGCAGTTATATTTATATTTTATGGAAGAATTTCTTCCGCTGGGGACACGAATAATGGTTGAACAGTTTACGGCCCCGTGAGGGTATACCTAATTTTATGCATATTTCATGAGTATATGTTTAAGCTTACATCCATAGATCCAGATATTTTATTTCTTTTTTAGTTCTTACCCTCTCGTCACATCTACTTCCTCTACTCTTTATACAAAATATTACATTGTTTCTTACTTTTCAGGCAAAGGTGAAAGTGTTTGGGATACATATTTGCACAAGCATCCCAATTTTACAGTAGACGGTCTGAACGGTGATGTGGCTTGTGACTCGTACCACAAATGGAGGGAAGACGTGGCAATGATTCAAGATCTGGGAGTCAAAAACTACCGCTTGTCTATCTCCTGGCCTCGGTAAGACGGCATTTGTAGCCCATAATCCTTTTAAGACAAATGTAAAACAATAAGGACACAAAATAGAATTCCGGGAAACACAGCATTTCCTTTCCACATAAATTTACGAAACACGATACTCATTAAGCACAAATGAAGTAAAACCAACATGTAGCAAGATTTTCTCGTTACTGTTTCTCGTAACTAATATTATTCTCCTCAGATTGCTGCCTAACGGTACAGACAACAACGTAAGCTACGATGGCTATTGGTACTATCGGAGGCTTTTCGAAGAGCTCCGACGCGTCAATGTCACCGTCCATGTCACATTGTTCCATTGGGATATGCCTACGCCTCTCATGGACTTGGGAGGTTGGGCCAACCCTAAAATGGTGGACTACTTCGAAGACTACGCACGAGTCGCTTTTGATTTGTACGGTGATATCGTTAAATACTGGATCACGATTAACGAGCCTCATCAACACTGCGCTAATGTAAGTGTCTAACTAAACAGTCAAAGTATCAACAATCAGAAGCACTGCTACTGAAGCCTGTTTCTTAAAATTCAGACTTATGGTTCATCAAGTTGAGGTTGAGGTTGGCGATCGAATGGTTGTACATACGGAACACTTCGTCTGAATGCCGGGTACACATATGTAGTTTGATGCAAAGCCAATGAAATTCTGTAGACGTGATCCAGAAACCAATATTTATGGCTGTGGTTTATCAGATTTTCGTTAAAATATATCGTTTCAAAATTGCACGCGATTTAAAATTTGTATGGGAATCTTAAATCCCGTGTAACGTTAATCGATATATTTTAACGTAAATCTGTCAAAGCAAATAAAATTACTTCACTGAATTATTAACATTATTGTATTTGCTTTTCATCAGTAGTGCTGTAAGCTGGTTTGTCTTTGTTGTTGTATAAAATTGTAACCCATTTTTTTCTTTTTCTCTCCATTCAGGGCTATGGACATAGGTTATTTTTACCAGCTTTAGATTCTCATGGCGTGGGTGAATATTTATGCGCTCATTACATATTGTTAGCACACGCTAGAGCTTATCATCTATACAACAACGAATACAGGCCATATCAAAATGGTAAGATTGTAGATTATTTTCCAATTTACATATTTCCAAATTTCTCTAAATATGTCCAAAAGTTGTAGTTGAATACTAACCGATGCTCTTACGGTGAGAGAAAACATTGTGATGAAACCTGCACATTCCGGCGACATGGAATGTGTAACCATGATCCAATCTGATCAGGTTCCCCTCGTAGCAGGGTCACGGAGGTCAGATAGCAGTCACTCCACTAATTCCGGTCCATCTGATCTGCCAAATCCAGATCCAGGCGAACCCCGCAAGAGCACAACCGGGACATAATAATAACGCCAAGACGATGATAATGATGACCAAAAGTTGTACGAAATATCTAGGTATTGCATAATAATTTATCTTACCCATTTTCAGGGCAAATTGGCATCACGCTGGATTCGTTTTGGGCAGAGCCGAAAAATCCAAACAGTAAAGAGGATCAGAACGCAGCAGACGATTACCTTCAATTCCATGTAAGTTAAGACGAGTGCTACAGTAGGTACTTAAGACTCCTATTAATATAACTATGGTCTACTACGTAGTGTGAAGTGCTGCGTCTATAATCGGGGCTTCAAGCCTTGCTAGACCCGTTTATTGGCACCCGACGTCTCTTAACCGATAGATAAGCAGGAAGCGCATATTGGCCGTCAATCTATGGATATTGGAATTTTTTTAAACAATTTCAATTCCCTCGTTCTTAGATTCGAATCGTAGATTTCGTTCCGGAATGTATGACATGGATGTCTATTGTCAGTCATGTCCAGACTAATTGTTGATAAAAATAATTTAAATATATCTAATAAAAATCAACCCGTTTGACACTGGTTGAATAATTTCGGAAGCTAATTGACGCCCTGTGATTTTATTTATTATTTTTTAGAATATTTAAAGCTCGATTAAGTAACAGGTATTTCTATTACAGTACCAGAATGTAAAATAGGCGTAAAACATTTTTTTTTATTGTTTCAGCTGGGCCTATACGCTCACCCAATATATTCCATCACTGGCAACTATCCACCAATTGTCAGACAAAAAGTTGATCAACTGAGCGCTAAACAAAACTACACAAGATCTCGTCTCCCTGTTTTCACAGAAGAAGAGGTCAGTACAATTATAAATATAACCGTTTGGTAATAGTACCTAAATATATTAGTAAAATCTTCCTAAAGTTGTCCAAAGGCCATAATAAATGCTACTTCTAATAAAAAAATAGTTAGACTTTTTGGGACGTCTGCACCAAATGGTACGGGGAAAATTTAAAGTTTACCAATTTATTTTAGGTGGACTTGTTACGTGATAGTTCGGATTTCTTCGGTCTGAACCATTATACGACGTACATAATCTCTTATCCGTCAAATTCCACTGAGAATACTTGGCGGTCTCCCTCTCTGGAGGAGGACACAGGAGTAATATTGGAACAGAATCCAAATTGGCCTAAACCTGGTGCTGATTGGTTTACCGTAAGTATTTATTTTATATCTGAGTTTTCATTTGTTTGTAAATGATTATGACAATGACATATCGCTCAACGTTATGAACATAGTTTAATAATTTATTTAGAAAATCAGTCAGGTTAGAAAATTGTCAGGCGATTAAAATAGAATGTTCGTAATAGGTACACAGATAGCACAGATATCTATACATAGTACTGACGTAAAATATATTGCAACTTCTGAAACCAAAGTAGGTCAGAGACCTGTGTCTTGGATATCAGGGGTTTCGTCTGGTTAGGTTAGGTTAGGTTTTTTTTTTATTTTTTTTTTTTTATTTTTTTTTTAATTGACTATAACTTTTCTCCATTATCGGCATAGTAATAGTTGTACAAACGAAAAATATTTTTCAATGACATATCGCTCAACGTTTTTGGTCATATAGACCATACATTTCTGCCGGTCATCCTTTAGGAATTCCATTGTCCGGAATTAGGGACACCAGAAACAAGTAAGGGGGTAGAAATATATCTGCCACGTAGGTAGGTCATTACAATTCAATTTCTAGTAGACGTAATTTAAAAATTGAATAATCTACTAACAAAACAAAATAACACAGAAATTAAATAGGTAGACTCCCTATCTCCAGCTACAAAGTACAAAGGATAGGTATAAGAAATTACTGTAGGTAATGTATGTACGTACTGTAGGTAACCTATAGATAAAAATATCAGTTAAAATAATGTAGGAAGACGCGATAAAATCAACAAATACCTTGAACTTGCAAATGAAAAATCCTGTCACTGCGTAGACTGCATTCAGATGGTTATTAAACTCGATCGTTGTTATTGACGTGACCACGTCTTAAATGCAAAATTGTTATTAACAACCAGTTTCAAGTTAATGGAGGCAAATTGTCATGCAAAACCCACACTCTGTTTATTGGACAAACTAAAGAACTCCTTATTTTGTAATTAATTAATAGATCAGTGGAAGTAAGCGTTTGTTGTAATTGTACAAAAAGCGAACTAGTTGTTTAATCTTTTCAAGGTTAGCATATTAAATGCCAGTGTCAATCACTGGGAGGAAAAAATATTAATCTGTAATGAAACTTTTTTTTATTAGCCATACCATATTCATGCTTTATGTATAACAAGTTACGGCAATCAAAAGTTGTTTTTTTATTAGTTTTGTTTAAAGTTGTATGCTTGAAAGGTGTCCCATAGTAGGTACTTAGCGGACTATGGTCAAATAAGTAATTGTTACCACAATTTTCAAATGTAAATGTTTTTGGCATAGGTACTCCCCACAGACCTATTTATAATTATCACCCGTCACAAGCTTGAACTTAACGTGTAGTGGGATGAATACTCGGTAATATTAATAATATTTGTGCAAATACAGGGAAAATACGATTACAAAAGTCATATTTATACACAATTGTGTCGATAACTGTAACAAGAAAGGCTGTGGCTGTAGTCAAGTAAACCTGCCTATTGTGCTCATAGACATGCCGGAAACGTAGTACGGAACTGGGATACGGAACACAATGTATGGAATATTCTATGACAATTCACACAGTGCTGCTTTCAAATAGAACTATGAAGAGAAAATATTTCTTTCTAGCAATTCAAATATTTAGCTAACAGGAGTGTCGGTGGCCTAATGGTTAAGGGGTCAGACTCAGGTCCCGGGTTCGAACCCCAGTGCCGCCATGTACCAATGACTCTTTTCTGAGTTATGTACATTAGTCGAATACTAGCGCTCTTACGGTGAGGGAAATCATAGTAAGAAACCATTTAGGCGGCTCAATGTGTGACCATGACCATGTGAACAGGGTCACGCAGGTCATATGGCAGTCACTCTACTGTAATTACCTGATCTGCCAAATCCTGGATCATGGTCAAGGCGGACACCGGGCCCTCACGAGCGAGAGCACAACCGGGACATTAACGCCATGACCATTAAAAATACAAACAAACATTTCAAACGTCACGCCTTTATTCCCAATGTAAAAAGTTCTTCCTATAAATTACCTTATCGTTACTACTTCGAAAAGATTATTTGTACATAATGCTAAGAGGATATAATATGTTGTACTGCTATAGGTATACGTAGGTAGATATGAAGATAAGAATTTCTTACGTGCAAAGGTCCATATCGTCTTACCATAATAACTGCAAAACGATTAGTCATAGAATCATGAATCTAGTATTTTTGTTTAGCGTATTTAGTCAGCTCGCTGTCTTGACCTTGAATTTGTGTCGGAGGCGGGTGCGACACGATCTAGAACATGTAATTTGCCTTTATTAATACTTGCATTTTTAACTCCGGAAGAAACTTTTGCAATATGCGTTGGCGACTTAAGTGTACCGAATGATTATTTATCTGCAACACATGTCACACGATAAATCATTATATCCGCTTTCACGTCAACTAGGAATGTCGAAGGTCCTTTGAGCTTAGAGGAAGACAAACAAAAACAAACACATTTTGTCTTGATCCAATGCAAGCTTACTAGGAATTACGTAAGCATTTTTATTACACTACACAATAGGTAAATCATATAAAGTTCTCGATGCAAAAAAGTTAAAGCTACTTGGTTTGAGGGGTTCGTAATCGGTGATCTATCCAAGTTCTTTAAGACAGGTAGGACAGGTACAAATGTCCATGTTTTGATTGGTATTTACCTGAACACGTAGTAACTAATTGCAATAGGCCCTAAAACATATGTTGAAACTTCACTTTAAGTTATTTAGCTAAATAGTCACGAATTGAATACTAACCTATATGGTGAGGGAAAACATCGTGATAAAACCAGCATATCCAGGCGACTGAATCCAATCTGGTCATATTGCCCTGGCAGCAGATGGCAGTCGCTCCGCTGTAATAATCTGATCTGCCAAAGTCCTGGATTATGGTCAAGGCGGACCAAGCGCCCTCTTGCGCGAGATCAAAACCATGGACAGTAGCGCCAAGATAATCATCTTGGCGATAATCATCATTATTTTAGTCATTTAAGGAATTTACATTAAAGACGATAAAATCGTAGGTAATCCTCACAGTTTGACAAACTAAAATCAAATTTATCTTTCTATATTATACATTGTTCTCTCTAGATATATCCGGAAGGCTTCCGCAAACTCCTCAACTGGATCACAGACCAATATGGCAGGAACACACCGATTATCATAACGGAGAATGGCATGTGTGACAAGGGAGGCACAGAAGACTACACCAGGGTTTCTTACTTCAACAAATACCTGCAACAGGTCTTATTAGCTATGTACGAAGACTGGTGCAACATTCAAGGTTACTTTGTATGGACATTAATGGATGTGTTTGAATGGGGCGACGGTTACACGTGAGTACTTTGTTTGCTTTATGGAATTTATTACGTTAATAGCTTTTGTTTAGTACATTTATATGTTTACTTTATAATTTATTGACAATATTGACATGTTCTTCTAGAAAGGGGTGGTAAGGGTTTTACGGGGTCGGCAGCGTGTGGGTGATGCCCCGGGTATTGAAAACGTTCATAGGCTGTGACTGCTTACCAGTGGTAATAAAAAAATCTCATGACACTGTTTCTCACACCTCACAGATAAGCTGAACGGGATCTTTACAGTAACTAATAAAGCTTTAAGTATTTACAGTATTGTCATGATATATTTTCTACAATTTTTTAATGAAAATAAGTAATAAATGAACATTGAAACGATACTGTCTCTACCTACCCCTACAGGAAAAAGACATGACGTTATGACCTATGTATGTATTTATGAGAAGCTCCTCGATTTCTTTCCCAATAAAGTAAACCGTTACAGTTACTACATTAAATGAAATATATTTTCATGTTTATTTAACTAGACACTAACTAGAATAAAGTTCTAAGTAAGTTCTATTAAAAATTAATGTAGTTTATCAACAAATAACGTTAGTTATAATATGCAAATACAATCGGTCGTGGATCTTATAAAAGAGTATATTATGAGTCATTTATTGATCTCACTCTAACTGAATTAATTAAGGATTTCATTAAACGGTATTTTATTACTGATAATCGTTATGGAACCATTAACTTTGCTCATTATAATAACGTGCAGGTTACAGGTAGATTTTATCGTTGCTTTTTGGTGCTTTTTAAAATTAAATTAATGTTTTTGGTATGGAAATACTTTATCAAAGGAAAATACTACCAATGGATACTCATGGAATATTTTTATCAAATGATACGAGGAAAGAGTTAGCAGCTAAATAAAATTAATGAAATTATGCACCTGCATAAACTTAGGCACTAATGGTAGGTAACTAAATGGATTTTGTTAAGGACTAAAATATTATGGGTATTATGTAAACTGTAAAAACAAATAAAAAACGTTACTCATTGCTATCGATATAACAATTACCAGTCGTTATCAAGATTCGCGAGCCACAGATAATAAAATCAATACCTCGCACTAATTACAGTCATGAATATTGAATTAAAATACATAACGAGATACCGGCGCAATTTGCACTATTTAATCAATGTTGCGATAACGTTTTAAATCAATAATTGTACTAGATCATTTTAATGAAACTTATTTGCTGTCATTAAGGTGTTAAGTTACGTAACTAAATAGACAATATGATCTGCACAGAATGTGTTTAGGTATTGACAGGGCAATCTTACTAGTTGTTTATTAGGTGTAGGGAAATAGGTGTGAGGTATGAGGTGCATTTATCTAACAATAACCCTGCCCCATTTTTCACTTCTTTCATCTTTTCAACTCATCGATTTTGATTACTCTTAATTTATTTAATTTTCCTCATCCTTATTCCTCGTTTCTTTATTGCCTCGTCCGCTTCCCTTGGGTTACAGATGTCCTTGACGACAGTGACCTAACCACTTTCTATTAGATGGACTGTCTGACGGTGTGCCTTCCTAGATTAACTGAAGTTAGTCTGTGAACAGATCACTAAAACAGATAGTCTACTAGGGGACTTGAGATCAAAAATAACCATAGTGGTTGGTTATATCAAGGTTGTGCTCTCGCGCGCGAGGCCCAGGAGTCCACGTTGGCCATGATCCAGGAGTTTCCAGTAGAGCCACTGCTATCTGACCCCCTTAAACCCTGTGAAAAGGGCAACCTGACTAGATTGGAACATGATTACACATTCTCAGTCGAATGATTGTGCAGGTTTCCTCACAATCTTTTCGCTCACCGTACATCGGTTAGAATTAAACTAATGTAACTACATAGCTCAAAAAAGTCATGACGGCACCGAGGATCGAACTCGTACCGCTGACCAGGCGAACACCGTACCCATTAGGCTACCAACATTCTATTGGTGGACTTGAGAATTTTGACATATAATTAGGTTGAAGATCGTATTTAAAATAACATAGAGTGGATGAAAGAAAGAAAACATTTATTGCACCTTGACACCATGCACGAGAATTAGGTACCACTAAAATAATAACAATGAACTAAAAAATAACAAACCACACATAAAATAAAAGCTACGTTTAAAAAATTATTTAATAACATAATAAGTGTTATAAGATTGACATATTATGTATCTGTCCTACACGGCTAGCACAAACGTGAGCGCGAGAGTGACAAGCGATAATTATAATAGGCACCGCCGCTTTACGTACATTTGTTACTGTGTTGTTAATTTTTTTTCTTTTTCAGGACAAAATTCGGCATTTACGACGTGGATTTCAACGATCCTGAAAGGCCTCGTACTCCAAAGCTCTCAGCACACAATTTCCGCGAAATAGTCAGGACGAGACGTATAAACTATGACTACATAAGACCAACGACACATCGACCAAATGTTTTATAATATTTTAAGTTATAATAAGCAAAGATATGCCCAGTCTGTACATAGTAGTTTTAAGGGATGCAATTATTATTAATATACTTATAAAGATAATACATGATTAAATTTTTATAATTAAAGTTGTTGAGCCATAATTTTATTACTAACGAATGGTAATTTACTTTAATTACAGGAGCATAATTTACACCATTGTAAACTAACTGCTCAATTACCTGTAATTTAATCAAATTAACTGTAATATGTTATACCGTCACGTATTAGGCGACACGTCACGACTAATATTAGGGTTCCCAGTGGAAGACCATGCTCGCTTCGCCAACGACATTAAACAGCACACCTAACGAAAAGCGAGCTCGTTGAGGTGCTAAAGCTCAAATCATTAGGTGTGCTTTTCAAAGCTTATTTATTACATAGGTTGCTAATTTTTTCTCGCTAATTCAGCCACTTAAAAATTGGTTATTTTTGTAGACAAAGGATCGTCTACTAGTACTCCTATGTCCTTTTTGGTTGCCATCTATGTCTCATAGATATACTATGCTATTGGTGTGAAATCGTAACAGAAGGACAGATGAAGTTACTAGGTATAGCATATAAAATATTAGTTCGGCTATTATTCATGGAACACGACGCTTGATAGTGCAATTACTTTATCTACGAAACTTGCTTTACTAGCCTAAAATTTGAATTACTAATTGCTCCGCTCTTGCTACTGTAGTTAAAATTGAACGAAGAATTTTAACGATCAATTTATGCAAGTATATTGGAGTTAGTATAGGTAGGTATAAGTATTCTGTAGTAGTAGATAGTAGATACGGCGATAGACGCGGCGACACGACATCTGCTGCTGCTGCGTGCAGTCAGCTGCGAACTCACATGCTATGTCTTGGTACCTTAATTCCATGCTTGGCCAGTAGGTTGAAAATTGCAGTATTTGATAACACATAACAAAATGCTGCTGTCCACTTTCCAGTCTAAGAAGGTTCTAGCTTGTTCGCCCCAAATACATTATTGTCCCTTGGTTCGCCGTAAGGTGTCTGGCAAAGTACAACCTTTGCACCAACCCCTTACCCTCATGGGTGTCGTACGAGGCGACTAATGTTTTCTAGGCAAAAAATCTAGTATCTGTCTCTCAGCGTTGTCCATTGTTATATTTACAACATTGCAATCTCCAATCCGCCTGCCAAGCATGAAGATTATGGTAATAACCTCCCCATTAGTGGGAGAGGCCATAAGTTCTGCAGTGGACTGTTATAGGTTGTGATGAAGTAACTCCCTTGGTCCCTCGTGCGCGACAGCACGACCAGGACGTTAACGCCAAGATGAAGTAATTCGCCGCGAGTTTGGTGCTATTCTACTATACTATTGGTGTATACTATTCTTCCAGACACCACAAAGGCTTGAAGAGTTTTGTGTCTCACAGTCAACGATGAATCATCACGTCATCATCATCTTGGCGGTAACGTCCCGGTTATGTTGTCACGCACAAGGGCCTGGAGTCCACCTTTACCATGATCCAGGATTTGGTAGATCAGGAATTACAGTGTAGCGACTGCCATCTGATCTCTGTGACCCTGCCAACAGGGAAACCTGACAAGATTGGATGCATGAATAATTACGTAATAGTGATTATTCACACACAATTAAGCTATTATTACACTTACATTATTTCATGTTGGATAAACTGATATTAAATTCAAATTACTGATGACGTCAACATAGCGACTCACGAGTAGGAATTTAATTGGAGTTGATTAGTTTCTCATAGCGTGTTTCTTTTAATAAAGGGTGTAAAAAGTTGAGTCGTAACATATAACTTATTTATAGACTAAAGTTTATTAATATTCTGTGACTCTGGGAACCCCAAGTTGGGAGACTCATAATTTTTTGAAACCTTTTATAAAGTCGTTTGTCGCTTGTTCGTTTGCCTTCGTCTGCTACAAAAAAAAACAGCCCTCTTGGCGGCAATATCCAGGTTGTGTTCTCCGTATGAGGGCGCGGAGTCTGCTTTTTCCATGATCCAGGATTAGGTAATTATAGTGATCCGTACGCTGAGTGAGGTCCTTTTGTTGTCAGGGGTTACCACACTACAGCAGTTCCGATACTAAGTAGCAGATTTCTAGGTAGGTCTCTGTAGGTAATTTGTTTAATTTTATTCATTACTGTAATTAAGTGATCACAAACTTTGCGTACTTTATTTAACCACTTCCTTAATTTCGGAAACCTCTAATACTTGTTAATATGGAAATGTAAATACATATAGATACTTAAACCAAACGGATGTTACGTTGCTACGTAGTTGTCTAGGTACCTTCACTTATTATTAATACTCGTGATAAATGCAATATCCTTAAGCGTGAGTGACATAAACCAGTTTGATTTATATGGATCGATTGAGACCTTGACAGTGACCTTAATTTATCGATAATGACTCTATTGATGACTTCTATTGTATGTTTTTTGCGAGTGAATTGAGTTTTGAGAAATGAGGTAGGTAAATTGGAACGGACATGAAGTTCTTCTAAAATCACTCTTAAAAATATGACCTCGCTTGCCAAAAGGAAAAAAGCCCATATTGACGTCAATGTCCCGATTGTACTCTCACGCACGAGGGCCCGGAGACCGCCTTGATCATGATACAGAATTTTTCAGATCAGGTAATTACAGTGGAGCAACTGCCATCTGACCTCCGTGACTCTGCTACCCGGGGAACCTGAACTTATTGAATCATAGTTACATATCCAGCCGCCTGAATGTGCAGGTTTCATCACGATGTTTTCCCTCGTAAGCTGAGGTAGGTAGGTGTCTAATATTCTCGGGCAATAGAGTAGAATGTAGCACCAACATCATCTATTGACGGATGTATACAAAAGATGTAAAAGGCGACTAATATCATAGAGGGACTTATAAAAATTAATTGTTTATATTTCTTATTAAATAAGTCAATTTATTAGGGCACTTTAAAGCACTTTATAGAAAGATTTACCAATATATCTCATTTTTCGTTTACGACTAACCAGCGGGCTCGGCGCAAATTCGTTCGCGTGGCATCCTACATCTACCCTACACCTACTTTACCCCTGCCTGCCCTTTCTATTTCTTGCCTATAAACTTTTCTCTTGAATAATTGATAAAACCGCATTAAAATCCGTAGCTTAGTTTAATAGATCAAGAGTCCGTACGATACGGACGGTTGGAAGCGACTTTGTTTTATACTATGGACAGATTATAGCATACCATTTTATGCAACTTAACCGCTGGATGAATAAGTACGTACTGGAATAAATATCAAAAAGGTTTATTTAGAAAAATCGAAGTCGATTAATGAAAGGCTAAATCGATTTTGTAAAAAAATATAAAAGCGGATCAAGTGTCTTACCAATCAGCTTTTGAAAGTCAACAAGGATTCTGACCTGCGGCTTGAATTTCCAGATTTTCTGGAAATTTAATGTTCAAAGTTGGTAACGTAAAGCCAATTGAATCACAACCGAACTTTGTAATTGATTAGATATTAGAAATTAGATAAATTGCGACTAGAAACCTATTCAAAGAATGGGAAAGGAACCAAAATGTAGGGGTCTTCTTCTTTTTATGTTATGGCTTCCGCAAAACTGTAGCGATTGGTTTGCAAAGATATGGGCTTGGCTCTTCATTTGATAACTTTTTAATAATAATATAACAGTGAAAGCATTGTGGGCTTGTGTGTCTTGACATCTAAACACTATCTATTCGGTGTCACATTAATATTTGCCTTTGTCGATAGTATATCGCCGACACATAGGTGTAATTTAAATATCAATTTAGTTCAACCTTTGTAATGCGTACGGCCAAGGCATGGAACGCGTTACCTGCGAGTGTGTTCCCCAATAATTATAATCTAGACGCCTTCAAAGCCAGAGTGAATAGGCTGTTCCTAGACAGGCATGCTCCATCATTGGCTGGATCATCACTTACCACCGGTGAGGTGGCGGTCAAATGCATAGTCAGTCCAACTATAAAAAAAAATTAATATCTTATCAGAATGTGAGTAGGTAGCTACGTTTTACTGTGATTGGTAATACAATATTTTACTCTTTTGCACCGAATTAAAAACAACAACAGATTGAATGACAATTCAATTTTGTACCTAATTGATTACGTCGTGTCAATTAAATATAAGACATGCAACTAGGAAGTTTTAAAGAATAGGAAAGGTATTTATCGCAGTATGAAAATCGGACAAGCCCAAGCAAATCGCCAGTCCGGTTGACCTCCACAAAACTTTTGTTACTAATGCAATACAGTTTCAAATTTACATAATAATAATCTAAACTGGAGCAGTAACATTTGTAATACCAAACAATTATCAATACTTATATTAGGTACCAAAGAATAATAAGACTGTAAGGATAAAATATACAAAAGCTCATATGTAATGTACGTTATGATACTGCACGAATACAGGACGGCACAAATGCAGCCTACAGATGTACTTTGGCTCTAATTTGATGTATGAATGAAAAGCTTTGATTTTTTATTGCCTAGTGAGGCAATGGTCTACCTGATGGAAAGCGGTCACCGTCGTCAAGGACATCTGCAACATAAGGGGAGCGGATGCGGTGCCGGCCTTTAAGGTACCTGTAGATATGCTACTTGAAGAAACCCTTGTTATAGTGCGAAGGAAAGACTTCGGGAGGGAGCTCATTCCACAACTTGCACGACCGCAGTTCTGCTTTTGTATTATAATAATTTGATATATTTATGGCCAAACAGGCCCAATTTATATTATCCATGTCTATCCATTCTCTTTTTCCTGCAATAGGTGTTCGCTTTCTAACGGATATTCTTCAAGAGTCTGAAGCTTGTTGACATAAACTCGAGTATTCAAAAAACTCTACAAAAAATTCTGGTGAGGCTGTCGGAACATGACCGCTGATTTTAACGTAAAACGTCCACCTTGTCAGCTTTGAGACTCTCTCGAAACCTTTTCGCTTGCTCAGCGCCGAGGATTATCCACGTGTGGCCCACGGCCCCCTCTTTCCGACGATATATGTGATTTGCATGGGCTGAGGCCGACATATTTTATATTTTTACTATAAATATTGTCCAAACCACTTACATCTATTTTTATAGGGATCGATTGTTGTAGGCAAACTCTATAAATACACGCAAGATTTACTGCCTTATCATGTGTGAGTCGTGACTTCCACTGAATAGAAATGTGTTTGTGCACGTGTTTCGTCCATTCAATGCAGTCCGCCACCGCTTCACCCACCGACGCAAATTCAAGGTCAATACAGTGAGATATATACGCTGATCAATGACACTAGATTCATGTTTCTAAGACTAAATACTTCTGAAGTTATTAAGGTAAGACGATATAGACCATTTAGTTACGGTTCGGTTTTCTGATTTGGTACTCGTAATGTTTCAGTGTGATTTTAAAGACATTTCACGTCACAAGAAGTCTGGAATGGTTAAATCGGGTAAACTTGCCCGCCGTTACTCTTGACGAGTAACCATCCATGTCTTGTTGACTTGTATCTTGTATCCGTTTACTTCACAAAATGTCAAGCAGAATTTACATCCTCTTCTTATCGGGTGTCTAGACTTTTGCGCGACCCTATACAAAGACAGGCAAAAAGAAATAGAGAGTAAAATATCCAAAATAGTTTCTCTTACAAAGGAAAAATCTTGTAGAAGAGAATTTTATTACAGGTACAAACTTAGTCATAGACGTCCTGGCGGAAAGCGATACCCGAAGTGACTTGCCTTTCGTTGCTTGGCGGCAGAAATTGTTAGAAAAAGTTGATTTATTGCAAGAGTTAACAAATAACCCTGCCTGTTTCATAATAAATAAAGTAAATTATAAAACACGATTATTCCACTCAGACACACAGCACAACATTAAAAAATATTCATAGAAAAAAAGTAAAACCGAGACATAAATCGACGGAAAAAAAATACATTCCAATCTCGTTACCTGTTACTTGTGGTGAGCAATGGAGCCACACTCAGCGTATGCCACGATAATCGCCATGACGCTGGTCTTCAGTTATATACCTATAACAACTTTCTCTGATAGCGCTATAATTTTTAAACAATATTTTCCGGCTAATCGATAGACCACAACGCAAGATACGTATTTTGAAATTCTGTGAATCAATTGACGGGGTCGTCGATCGCTGGGGTTTTCCAAAGCCATTATTAATGAATATTTAATTTCTGCGAAGACATAGGCGACGTCATTTTGTTTACTAAACAAGTTTCTAAATAGCTGGGTATTACCACCGCTTGATTCCGGTCTACGTGTACTATCACCAGTAGTATCCATATATGATTTAATTTGTTAGCGTTTTCCATGGTAGGTACTTTGTTTAAATGATGTTGGCGTAAGATTTACTTCATCATACTTAGTACATTTAAATGATTTTTTTTTAATATTTCCCGTTAACAAAATCTAATTACTCAGCGAGAAAAAAGAAATTGACAAAGTTGTACCGTTGGAATAAGAAATAACATAAAATATAGACTTCAATTCCACTGCCAATCATATTTTGATTGAAAAGAAAAATGGAAATTTCAAAAAGAAATTCGAAATCTTTATCGTGACTTTGTAGTAGATTACATAAAAATATGTAAAAAGAAATATTATAAATGTGAAGTTTGTAAGAATGTTTGGATGTTGTTACTTCTTCACGCAAAAACTATTGAATGGATTTTGATGAAATTTGCTAGTTTTAAAGATTATGTCCCAGAATGTCCACTGAATTGTCCCAGAATAACATGTATGTTATTCTGGGACAATTCAGTGTAGCCTGTAGGCTACACTGAATTGGGAACTACATTGAATTTCATCCCGAAATTCAATGTAGTTCCCACGGGATCACGATGTAACTTTTTCACGAAAAACTAAAAAACAGATATTAGTGAAATTTGGCAGTGTTGTAACTTATATCCCAAAATAACGAATAGACATTAAAAAACATATAATTCATCGCGAAATTTAAAGTAGATCCCACGACATCACGCTGAACAAATTGTGAGGAAAATTTGGCAGTGTCGAAGTTTGTAACGATGTTCGGATGTATATTGTATGTTTTTGCGACAGAAAAAGAAACAAAAAAAAACGTTCAATGTAGTTTATAGGAGTGTACTCTTATGATTTTCGATACAATGACCATCGATGTAATGATTGTCGATTTGGTAATCTAGACCCGACAAAAATACTTCATCATCACAGCCCATAACCAGTCCATTGCACTGCAGCCCTCTTAGGCACTCCGCACATGACGCGACAGCCACGCGATAGCCACGCGACAGCGACGCGACGGACACATGTAGGATGCATGCAGGACGCATGCAGCACGCATTCACTCCGCACTTGACCACAACCTGGACATTATCGTCAAGATGACCACCGGAAATGCATGGTTCATTTTAAATCGTCATTGAAGGATCGGTATTTTGTTGATGTTTAGAGGCCCACGCGGATGTAGTCGCGGGCAACAGGTAGTATATAATAATAATATGGATAAACGGCTGTCAATCGGCACGCTCATGGCCTATCATCGCCACAGAAACCATAACCAATTATCCTGTCCTCTGGTTTTATTCGTCATTTCTGGGGGGCTATGGGCTAACTCACTGGAAAAATGAATTTGTCATATAAAAATCTTACACTACTCTAATTTTGTAGACGCTATGGCCGTAGATAATAATGTAAATGACGTAGTGTAGAATTATCGAATGTCAAATTCAGTTTGCAACTGAGTTAGACAATAGTCCGCCCGTCATGCTACATTATGAACTAGTGTTGAGATGAACTTTCAGTTTTGGCTCTAAATTGGAGTTTATATAGAAAATGTATGCATTATTGAAGGAATAATTTATATAATAATAATAATGTGTTTCAGTACCCTGTCACGACTATTTTTGAAATCTAATGTACTTTCGGCATACCATTATCTCACGTACCGTTCAACCAAGCCCAGCAAACCAGGTGTAATAGAGTCACTCGGCGCCCTTCCACCAACAGTAAGTACTAATAATTTTGATACTTAACTTACGTCAGTCATTTGGGCCGAAAATTTCTAATTTTCCTCGTTAAATATCTCGGAACTAAAAGTTAGTTTGCGAAAATATAAAGTGCCTTGTGATTTTCAGAATTAAATCTCTCTTATAGCACTATCATTGTGTGTACCAGAAGCACTTACAAAATATTATAACACCGTTCACTTAGTGTGGTGAGTAATAATTTGACGAATAAGCACACTGGCACACACCAGCGCGAAGAAAGAACCTGGGTTCGAACTTGTACTCAGGATAGTGAAGGTACGAAATGTCGACCTGTTGTTGTACTGTCCGCCATTTTGATTGCAAAAATTTCACAAGTCCCGGGTTGGTGTTTTGCAATTGTGGCAATGTGCGTGTTTCATATTTTACGTAATTAATTGTAAAAAGTTTCAATATGCAATAAAATCCCGAGTTGGTGTTTTGCGCTGGTGGTACTGTGCGCCTAATACGGTCCATCGTTTGAGACTAAAATCAAAGAAATCGGCCGAGAACTCAGAAAATAGCAATGATTAGAAGATCCCCTGACCCCCAAAGCGACTCTAATCGAGCGTACCGCTAGCTTCAAACTGTTATGACTAGAAAACTATTAGTCCTAGAAGACTAGTTTCTAAAGAGAAATGATAGTAATCGTCGAGATTTACATTTCGGATGACAGCTATCAAACTTAAAATAGTTATAACTCGGAAACTAGTGGCCCTAGAACACTACTTGCTAGAGGGAAATGATAGTACTCGTCGAGATCTACATTTCGGATGACAGCTGTCAAAATTAAAATAGTTGTAACTCGGAAACTAGTGGTCCTAGAATACTAGTTTCTAAAGAGAAATGGTAGTACTCGTCGAGATATACATTTCGGATGACAGCTGTCAAACTTAAAACAGTTATAACTCGGCAACTGCAGGTTCTAGAATACTAGTTTCTAAAGAGCAATGATAGTACTCGTCGAGATCTACATTTCGGATGACAGCTGTCAAACTTAAAACAGTTATAACTCTGAAACTAAAGGTCCTAGAACACTAGTTGCGCTAGGGAAATGATAGTACTCGTCGAGATCTACATTTCGGATGACAGCTGTCCAACGTGAAAAGTGCAATAACTCGGAAACGATTGATCTCAGAACTCTTGTTCCTGAAGAATAATGATAGATCTGTGCCATTTTGTCCATGATTCCATGTCTAAAGGAGTGTAATAAAAAATAACAATATATTTAATGTATAATATAAGGAGTATGTGTGGGGTCATCATCATTGATAAAATGAGGAGTAATGTGATAAAAGTTCGAAAGGATGATGTGGTGACTAGGATTGAAAGAGGTATTCTGAGATGGTTTTGGCACGTGGAGAGAATGGCAGAAAAACAGCATACGAATGGTATCTATCGTATGAATGTGAATGGAAGGGTCGAAAGAGCGCCCAAGAAGGACATTATATTGATCAACTAAATGACCAGCTCCAATAAGGGCAGGTCAGGAGCACCCTCAACCGGCGTAAATGCATGAAAATATGTATGAATGTGGAAGAAGCAAAAGAGGTGTGGTAGGATCGTAGCTTGGGCACTTGATAGTCTCTGCCTACCCCTATGGGACACGGGCGTGAGTGCTGTATGACTGTAATAATAGTACCTATACATATATATTTAGGTTTACTTAATGAAAATTGACAAGCATGCGGGACCAACTTTCATATCAGAAGTACCTTATTTCACACTACATAATATTGAATAGATGAGGGTCTTACATTTGTATACCGGGTCACAGCTTTCTAGTTTTTAGCTTCAATTAAACAAAAACTGGTACATCCCTAGGAGACACGTATGCAATGAGTGTCATATCAGTGTCAAGTTGCATGTCGTTAGGATGTCGTTAGCGTGCGATGTGCGCAGACTAAATATATTATTTTTTTCTCACACGCGACATGCATCCGACGTGTAGGATGCATGTCGCGTCATGTGCGGAGTGCCTTAAGACACCCACGAGTGTAAGGTATTGGTACTATTATACTCTGCCGGACGCCACACGGCCAGGACAGTTCAAACAGCGAGAAAAATGTTAGCTAAATATTTCTAAGTCTACGCGGACGAAGTCGCGGATAAAAGCTAATATTAAAACATAGAGTGAAAAAAAAGTCTTAATAACAAAACACTGAAGTATATTTATTATTATCTTTGACTGAAGTAAGTTTAGACTAAGGTAGCGAGTAAACGAAAGACACTAACCTATTTTTATATAAAGTTTCAAGAATGGAAATGGAGACGACGTCAGCATCCATTTATAAAATCTAGATCTGTGCCAGTTGAATTTTAGCACAACCCTTTCAGACTACACATCTCTTTTTAGATATAGTTTTTGCTATATTTGTAAAATTTTATTGCTGATTCAGGCCTACCCTATGTCTCCAACATTTATGTTTATAAAACTAGTTTACTTGAATAAAAATAGGAGCCAATTATAGACATAGCTTAATAAATAACTCGATATCTCTTCGGTTTTGTTAAAATAGTTTTCTATTACGATATTAAATGTCATAATACAAATGAATTTAGAGACTGTACTAACAAACGCTTTTAAAGGCTATAAAATATCAGACAAGCCATAATACCACGTACCCTTTTAGCCGAGACTGTACGAAGGAAATGGGAGACAGGACTGTGCAAATAAACGTCGGATCCAAATCAAATAATTGCTCGGGCCAAATATTTGTGACTCGCCAGACAGACCTCAGTACAAAGAATTTAGGACACAAAATTGGCAACTGGTAACTCAAAGGATAAATCTAACGTAACTGTTTAGAAATTTTTAAAAACTCTGGAAAATGTCAAAGGGTAGTGGTGACCACTTTCCATCATCAGACCAGCTTACTCGTTCGGTGGTCACTTTCCATCACGTGACCCGGTTACAAGTATGCCTCCCTGTAATAAAGATATTGGAATGAAACGGGAACATCGGTGGTCTAGTGGCGTCGGTGGTTAAGGTGCCCGAATCGTAAGCGAGAGGTACCGGGTTCAAGCCCCAGTGCGGCCATGTACTGTACTAATGACTCTTTCTTGAGTTATCATTAGTTAAACACCAACCGATGCTCTTACGTTGAAAGACTTGTGTGGTGATCGGCAAAGTAGAATGTAGGATTGGCTCTTTAATATTTACCGGTTTCCAAACTCGCGCACCAAGCCTATCCAATGACAGGTGCTGAAAAGGCAACCGATGTCATTATTACATGGAGACAGACCTAGATGGTAGATGGATGGATATTTCAATAAACCAGAAAACGGAGGAGGCTCAATTATATTTTTAAGTAAAATCGGATGCAATCAACAAATTTAAACATAGCTTAAAACAAAATTCCAAAAGAAAAAGGAACTAAAATATTTAGCAAGTTAATCATAATCCAGTGTGGAAACATCTGTCTTTTTATAAACTGAGGGCTGACGCTCGGCAGCATCGGTTTTCAGACTAGCCATGACCTGAAAAATAGAGAACACTCGATTCGAACGGTCTCCAATTTTAATTTTCGGCATGATAAATTCGATGTTTTAATGGATGATGCTGAGTTTTAATATTTTTCAACTATACTCTGTCGGTGTTGCTAATGTGATTTAAAAAAATATTGATTTTTACATGTCGAAAATCAAAATTGAAAACCGTTCGTATCGAGACAAGCGATTTAAAAATAGAGCCCCTTACTTCCTCAGAATCTGTCGTCCTGACAATCTCCGAGATCCTACATCGCCGAGATCGTAACCAGTCTTCACTGACACACTGACGTAGTCATACTGACCACTTTATTCTAGAATACAACATCCTTAGCTTTTCTACAACTATCACAACAATTGGTGCAGTGCCACATCCCGTAACACAAACTGTCCGTTAGTCTGATTACCGTATTTGGCGCCAGTTTCCTTGCAATTGTTAACAAAACACCTAATGACATACAATTAGGGGCCGTTTTGTGTGACATTAGCGAACCGTTTAGCTTGCCCGTTGTAGCTTAGAGCGAGTTTCTAGTGCTACTAAACAGATAGGTATCGTCATCAAACTGCCCTTAACCCACTAGGTGGATACGGCACAATAGTTAGATAAATATTTTACTGCTCACACAAGAATAATTACATAAAAAAGTACAGAGAAATACCCTATCAAGTTGTGGGCAAAGGCGGCCTTATCGCTGCAAGCCATCACTACCACGCATCCTTTGTCTAACGAATCGCTTAATATACCTACGGATAAGACAGCAACATGCATTTAGACTAGCGACCTTACACCTAATACAAAGTAGAAATCATAATTATGTCTCTTCTTTCCCTCATTTTTCGTAATTTTTTATGTCGGCCTCTAATGAAGTAACCATTCTTGAACATCGCCTTCCTTGTCACTGCTTTCAACCTTCCGCATAACATGCCCATACCAAATTAGCATTTGCTCCTCATTTTTTCTGTAACTGGCGCTAGATACTTTCAAACAATACAAATAGGTAAGCATATTGGTAGAAATTTGGCCGTGTGGTGTCCGGCAGAGTAGAATAGCACCAACCCCTTACATTCATGGGTGTCGTACAAGGCGAATAATGTTTTCGAGGCAAAAGATCAAGAGTCTCCGTAGTCTGGAAAATGGGCAGCAGCATTTTCCATTATTATATTTAAACACTGCGATCTCCAACCCGCCTGCCAAGCGTGGAGATTATGGCAATAACCTCCCCTTTCGTGGGAGAGGCCCTAAATCCTGCAGTGGACTGTTACGGGCTGTGATGATGATGATGATGATGATGATTGGTAGAAATTTATCGGGATGGAAAAATAGTACTCGTATATTCATGTATACATGTTTGTGTATGTATTAATTTAAAGCCCTAGGCAACAATTTGCATATTAGGTATGTAAAAAGAGAAAAGAAAATGTGATAGTTGCTTTAGTTAGTATCAATATTCCGTGTAGTTGCCGAAATTAAATGGTTGCGCCGGCTTCGAATACACAGTGTTAAAGATGGACTGGGATATGGAATGTTTTCCTATGATTGGAATGAATCTTTCTAGACTAGGCAAGGCTTCATTTCCATGGATGTCGTAGGACGAGCCCAACGGTTTCTAAAAATATCTTCCGTGGCGAAACTATGGCGATCGTCCAAATTATTGTTACACCATGTTTATTTGTCATACGAAGGAAACTGGGAATACCTAACGAGCAACGCTCTATAATAATAGACCCTTCTAAATCTATAGATAAGCTCGCTCTGAGTTGAAAAGTTAGTGAATAACGATAGTACCATGATAACATCGTGTATCTAGCGGCAAAATAGCAGCAAAAAATCTATAAAATGTAACGAACAAACAAAACTACCTCCAATATCCACTATTAAAAAATTTCGCGCCTCACCGAATGTAGGTCACTTTCGACACTCCACCCTTAACAGGATAGGCAGGGTAACCCTACATATTTGCTGTGTGATTTATAAACCGGAAAAATACCCGGTGATTCATTGCCACCCATAGCCCGGATAGCAGGCATTCGCTAGGGCGTCGGGCGCACGAATATACGCACCGGATCACGAATATCTTGGGTCATTTGCATTATTCGTGATCATTAGGGAACTATCCTGTTTTTGGCGTGAATTTGCTGGAATAGATGGTTCGGTTTTTAGGCTGATTCGAATAACACTAACACGTTACACTTATACGAGTGTCTTAAGTATTGAGGTTTCCAACTTGTGTACTACGTTTTAAAGGAAACTAATCCTCAGTTATTATATTATTCTACAAATAATCCTAGTAATAATATGTTGGCTTATCGTCATATTATTTTGATGGTCTCCGCCGCCTATGGACATCACCAAGGAATATGGGAAGGACGAAGGAGTTTATCGCGAACAGACAGACAGATGCGGCGAGGGACTTTGTTTTATAATATTTTGTGATAGTGACACCTATGGGTAAGTTTGTAATAATGGGTGGAGTTTGTTATTCTTTTATATATAAATTATTAACGGGAGAAAGAACAAACTGGAACGCATTGTCGCTGATTCTCTTTGGTAAGGCCGTTAAGTGCACACGTGAAATGAATTGAAATGAAATTGCATTAATTGCGTATCAAAAACACCACACCACAATAATCACACGTAAAATACACAGTTTTTACAGTTTAATAATTATCTGTGTATTTCAGGTTTTGATTCACATTAATGACAGTTTAATGCTTAGCAAATATCTATACAATTACAAGTACAGCTTGGGTAATGCTATAAAAAGCACCTCTGTGGGCTTTCAGGCTGTCTAAAGAAAATCCACGATACCTGCACTATTATTATTACCGTGATATTGAGGGAATCGAACCGTGAAATGTCTCGGGTGGTTTTAAGAAACTCAAAGCGCGCCGCTGCTGGGATACCTAGCCTTGTACCAATTTTGATGTAAATTTGGAGTGTTGTACACAGGCTATATTTTATTCTGAAATTCAAAGTAGTTCGCGTGGGAAAAGAAACGTCATCTACCTCAAACCTAATCTTACGTGGATGGACTCGCGGGTAACAGCTAAAGTATGAGATCAAATAAAGATCGAAAATGTAAAAAAATGGGTTGCCAATACAAAAAAATAACCTATAGGTAGATTATTTAAAAACATTGAAATATTCATTAAAATTATTACATTCAAAATGAAATAAAATCATATGAATATTTAAAAATGTTTTACTGATTTAAATAGGGAACAACGTTTTCATTGTTACGTATTTGTGCTGTTTCAATAAAATATGTGTACTTTTCATTTGTGCCACTGGCAATGGTGAGAAATTCAAACCTTTGGTCCGTTGTTACAGTACATTATTGCAAAGGGTCGGAAAGTGAGGGATTGACCGACGCCGAGACATAGGTATATACTGCTTTTCTCAAATAATAATAATACATAAAATAATACAAGATTCAAAATGGCGGCCACTTCTTTCTATTATTAGAGTTTTCTAACTAGTGTTCTAGGACTAATAGTTTCCGAGTTACTTATTACGTTTTTAATCAATTAAATAAATGAGAGTAAATCGATTTGTTACGTTTTCGAAAGTTTACCAGATTGTAAAGCACACTGAAAAGTGTGCGTGATGCATAACCATTTGGTAAATATATACATTCGATAAAAAAAAGTTTTATACCCCTGGATAGTCTCTTTGACATTGACAGTTGTGTGTTTACATTTTTGATCTTTAATTTCATCTCCAACTTTAATTTTTAATATATCCATAAAGTTGACAGCGTCAGTAAATCCACGATAAAACGTTGGCGTGAAAATTAACACATTAATTACAGCGCTGCCAATTGTAACAACGTTGAATTTAATTAATTATTTCGCACTGTATTTGTACAAAAATGATTAAGTAAATTTATTCCGAAATAATGCGATGGCGTAGGCCAAAGGGATATAAGTAAATATTAAGTCTGTATACTCCATAATACTTCCTGTATTTACATATTTGTCTAAAACCGAATGGATTGATTTAGGTATAGTTTTTTTTTATATACAACTAGTGGAGCCGGTACGATTTCGTTCGCGTATGCCTACTTTATCCCTACCTACCGTTTCTTCTCGATTGTAAACCTGGATGGTTAAATGAATAAATGTATCTATTGTTGAAAATTAAAACTCGTTGCGTAGTCGTAAAAGATATAAGCGTACATAGATACATAGGGATAGACGGCGGGAAGCAACTTTGTTTCAAACAATGTTTAGTTTCTATTATATTACGATTTACTACGTGTTAAAGTAAAAGCTCTGGTACTGTCTAGTGACAAATTTTTACCATAATTTAACTTGTTACCTACATTTGTATATGCGTGAGTATACTTGTGCGTGTTTGTTAAATATTTTCTTCGCATTTTTAACCAGGCAAGTATTACTCTTAGAGTTCTCAGACAAGTTTGTCTAACAATCGATTCATATAATATAGGTGAAATTTGTACAATATTTATAGTAAAAACAAGCAAAAAGTGTAAAAATATAAACGAAAATTAAATAAGTCGACCTCAGCCCGTGTAAGAGCTACAAAGAAATACAAATCACAGCTTCCACCGAAAAGAGGGGGCCATGGGCCATACCTGGGTACTCCAATGTCCGATGCGAGGCGGTTTCGAGGGACGAGTAGACCAACGGCCCGATTTTTTTAATTATTATTATATTAGTCAAAAAGCGACATAATATAGATAAAACGTAATCTTACACCCTGTAGTATCAGTAACCGAATCGCCATTAGTAATATGTATGTAGAACTTATATCCATCAATTACAGTTAAGTAATAACACATTCCGCGATGTATTAATTAACCTCTTGTTTGCTAATAATGATCGATGTTCGTGTGCTGAGTCTGTGATGTACTTAGTCGATATTCTACTCCTAAGCTTGAATTATTATAACCCCTAGGTACAAGGTTAGACATAAATTGTAAAATTGGTATTATTCGTTCTGCCCGTTCGTCTATCTGTAAGTACCTAAAAAATCATTCTTATTTTTATAGTTTCAGCAATCAATGTTATAGTTAAAAGATCACAATATAAATCTGAGCCCAAGCACTAGCTAGGCCACTATTTATCCACTGTACATTTTGAAGTGAAAACGTATAGGTATTCGCTCGTTAATTACAGCGGTAGTCGGTCGAACCTTTCTGTTGTTACAAAACGCCGTCAGATTTCAATCGCTTATAACTACGAGACTAATAATGTGTTAATAACGGTTAAAGTCATAAAGGATAGAGCATGTCTGTATACATTTGTCGTACACTATTTATTTTGTCATCGGACTAGTGTAGGTGCAAAGGCGCAATTGTTGCGACTTAGCGTTGTGTTAAGTTATAAATTAGTTTAGTTTTAATACGCGTTTAGCTAAAACGTTGGTTCAGATGTTATTGTAAAGAGTTTGAGAAGTACTATAAAGACCCTAAGAAAAACAATAAAATATTCGCCGGAATATATGTAAAAATCTATATAAAATAATAAATTGTAAAAAGAATTAAAAAGTCGTCACATATGAATCGTAAATAAGCTCGAAATTATAGAAAACGTAAATCAGAGGAAAGCTTACAATATAAAAAATTAATAATACCTAGAAAATCTAGTACTGCATAAATGCTACGGCAACGTTGAAAAGAAAATGTAAAAACGACGTTTTTACGGAAAATCTACGGCACGGCTTTTGTCTTTTTATTCGGGAAATGACAGTTCCAGAAATAACAGATTTATGGAATTCTCTAATGAGACTATATTCAGATAGGTATGTATATTCTGGTAGAAATAAAATGTTTGCATCAAATTTCGATTACGAGACCGATAGTTTACACGAAAGCGTACAAGATCTTCACGAATTGTGAAATAGCAGTCGATTTACCTACAGCTCCCCATTTTGAACGACTCACCCGTATCTACGTTTAATAGGTTCATTACATGCTTGGTTAATTAACACCAGACCGGTAATAACCCTTAATTGGAGAAGGATGCAAATAAAACATTTTCTCGCTTAGCAAAGACAAACCATGTTGAGTCGAGATCTAGATTTTAAATTTGCGGAACTGATGTAAGAGATCGTTTGGGGACTGAGTTTGTAAATATGATAGTAGTAACGTTAGAAATCGATAATTTTGAATTTAGAATTAGAGAAGCGGCATAGATTAAAGTACGTTCATATCAGTAATTTTATTACATAACATGTTTTATTTTAAAGAGGCGAAAGCTCGCGACTCTTTCCTATTCTTTCCTACTCCTACATTTTTACCCTGGATCTAGATTACGACCCAAAAAAACGTATTTTATTATTTGAGGTATGGTAGGTATTTATGTTTGGTATTTTTATTTTCGTGGAATCAGGTTCTTTCCAGTGGATTGGGTCCCAGATTTGAATTCCGTTAGGTTAGGTTGCAGCAAAGACTTCTATATACTAGCGTGTATATCAATGGGTTGCGGTTTATTAAGGCGTCATTTGCGATGAACTAATTTGCGTAAAACAAGGTAGAAGTAGGTTGTTTATAGATAGGTATATAAACAACCATGACTCGTTTATAAATGTCCATGTTAATCACACAAACTACTAACGGAATTAGTATCCGGGACCCACTGCACTGAAATAAAACGAGATTCCACGAAAAATACCACTCACACAAACATTTTTTTAATTATTAACGATATTTATTGCCAACATAAACATTTCTTCATGAATGTGTTCCATGTGTTGTTTCGATCTGTTTATAGCAGTGGCGTTCTTTCGCACTAACATTCGTGGAAGAAGTATTTTGTCGCTGGACAGTTTTCGCACTACCATTCTTTCGTACTTCCATTAATCGCACTTGCAATCTGTCGACCAACAGTTTATCGTAACTACGATCTTACGACCACTATTCTTCCCACGTGAATTTCGACGTTCAGTTATGCACCCAAAATATAACACCGGTTTGACACTTGTGCTATCAGAACAAGCTAATTCCGTCTTGGGACCGAATTAATTATAAAGTAAAAGGAGTAGAAAACAACTTTGTTTCCAACTTTCATCCCCGAGGCGGAACAATCCGAAAATTGAATTACATGTAATTTAGTTAGGTTACCATAAAAGGGAGGCCATTGTCACCCTTTTTGCATTTTTTTCGAAACAACAAGTCACAAAACAACTCTTGTTTTACAGAGTTTCTTGCTAATAAATTTTGTAAATTGGGTCATTAGGAATATATCATGGATCACAAAGACATTTTCAATGCTGGGCCGTAATACATTACCACAAGGTAATAATAATATAGGTACCGCAGATACCTATATACAAAGGATATTAGATAATACAAAGTCCAAACTAAGCTGTGATTCAATGTCAATAGGTATTGGTCCCTTAACAACAATGGCATAAGCAAGATGCCAAGACAGGATAGCATAGCGAAGCTATCACATAGTTTCCAGTAGCATCTCACTTTAAATTCAGATTGGAAGGAGTCTACAGTCAGATGGAGAATCTAGTTCCGCAAAATCACAGACGGGAAGATAAATACAGTGGAAATGCCGCGGGGCATATTCGTCCGGACGAAGGCCCAAGCGGGGCCCAAACGAGGCCCAAGCGGGGGCCCAGTATTATCGATGAAGCGGAAATTTGGGGCCTCGGCAACTAAGTCGTCGCGAACAAATAGCTTTGTGGAGAACGTTTTTTCGCCGCATAGTGGAAAACTGTTTTTTCCCTGATACTTATTACTTCGCACTTTCAGAGAGAAATGGTTTTGGATTGTTATACCTACGTGTTTAAAATTTTTTTGCTCAGCCTTCCCTATCAGAAATAGTTAATAGTTTGTAATAAGCTTGCGTACAATTTTACAACAATAAAATATCTCTTTTTATTGTTGTGTAAAATTAAAGTACATAATGCCTAACGAAATCTTTACAGCAATAACTTTATTTAATAATTTGGCGTCAACTGTACTGCCAGGCACTTATTACGAATTTGAAAATGAATATTGAAACAAACATTTAACAAATACGAATGTGTATAAGGTATCCTAATTAAAACGGTGGCTGGCATCCTAATACTTTTCAAACTGCCAGACAGCATTAAACAAAGCCACTTCGAGCGAAATATATGTAGATAGGTAGATACTTACCTACTCAAAAGTTGCAAAACTCATTACTGTCCGAGTGAGCCCTGTTGCATCAAAAGTAATGGAGTCTTGTTAAATAATGCAAATTGTGGCCAAAACACTAACGTCCGCAATCCGCAAGCAGTCAGCGCTGAAATTAGTCGCACATTAAACTTTGCGGATGTCCGCTAAAGCGAGGGGGTCTAGGGCGGCGCTAGCCCACCTAGGTATTTATTAAAAAACTAGCGATTTTCCACTGGTTTTCAGCAGCATGCAATACGAAAGTCTTTGAGCTTACGCTTATTGTGCAGGATTTTCCCATTTTTCCGGGATCAACAGTCTTGCGTCACTTGGGGATAGTGTATCAGTAGAAAAATGTTTTTGAAATCGATCTAAAAATTTTGTCCATAAATATAATCGATATAGCAGAGCCGGATGGATTGCGTCATCTATTTTTGACTTGAATGAACAAGGAATATTTAGTATTTTAGACATGTAACGGTATGTTACTGTCCATGTTACTTGCCAAATAAATTTGTTTATGTTTGAAAAACAGTATAGACAGTACAAGCTTGCAGGCTTGTACAGGGGGTATCAGGACCTTTATTCGAATCTTCTCCGGGAAAGTAATACATATGCAAAGAAGTTCGTTGATGCAATTGTTAGTTGTGTAAATGCCTAACGAAAATGTCTTTAAATTAAAATAAGCTTTTCTTTTACAGAGACATGAATATCCACACAAAGATTATTTTGCGCTAGTATTTATATTATATAATAAATTTGTTGTTGTCCTATCGATGCGTGCAAGTTATCGCTTAATGGGTGGATAGCCTACCAAAGATTTTTGATCTTTAGTTATGCATAAAAAATAGGGGAAGGGGGGTCTCGGACACCCCTCACAGTTCTCGCCATATTCATGATTAATGAACGCTGCAAACTTCACAGCGAAATGGCACTAATGAGCGCAACGAATGAGCATAGCGTTCACACATCAAAGTGAAAACTGTTGTTCTAGAGATAACGACTTATGAAGCTTGCAGAGGGAGTTTTCAAGTTCATCCGCCAAGGGAGCCAACCCCGCAAATGGATACGTGAGGCGACTGCTGGAAATTTCAGCTGGAATAATTTTCTAGTTTTGCACTTTTAATTTGGAAAGGACCCAGTGACTCGCACCGAGAATCCAACGGAATTCGTTAGAAAATATTCCGGGCTGCGAGGTGGATTTTCATTGTGGTTTGGTTATAAAGTTTTATAGCGTTAAGGTTTTCGACGGGTTCATTTGTGGTTCATTTTAAGAGCAGTGTCCAAGCGCGCTCCTTACAAACGTAGTTTGATCATATTTTCAACATTACGCTATTAAAGCCGATGAAATATTGTAGACGTGGTCCAGAAACCAATATCCTCTGTTGTAGTTTGTCAGATTATCGTTAAAATATATACCTAGTTTCAAAGTTACACGGGATTTAAGATTTCCATATAAATTGTAATTCTTGTGGAACTTTGAAACGACATACTTTAACAAAAATCTGACAAACTACAAGCATAGATATTGGTTTTTGGATCACGGCTACAAAATTTCATTGAGTCAAAAGACATGGTAAAAAATAAAACACTTAAGACCGATGCACACAGCTCATGTACAACTTGTATGTCATTCAATTTCACTTTAGTTTTTATGATGGTTACATACTTTACGGTTTTCGAATTTTTTCCTTCAATTTTGCTACATGGCATTGCTTCTTGCCAAATTTCATGTTTCGAGGTCAACTGAAAGTACCGTAATAGGTTTTCATTCCCTTCCGAGCTTCAAAAATGCGTCATAAACGGAGCATAAACGGCCATAGCTTTTGATTGCGTTGACTTAGAAGTTTTATTTTTTTCATTGCTTGAAGGGATTGCAGACCTGAGTATTTGATATTACTTCCACACGTTTTTGAGAAAAAGGGTTGATAGACGGACCATAATAGACGGACGTCCGGTCAGACGAACGGACACCAAAGTGATCCTATAGGGGTTCCGTTTTTTTCGTTTAACTCGTACTACTTCCTCTGTATGCGAGTCTAAGGATTTCTAGTAGATATAATAAAATATGAAATAGAAACGTATATCAGCCTATATCATTCCGCTGATGAACTTATAGCCCTCCCCTAACCTTCACCTATAACCTTTTGTAGATTGTCGCACCTGCCCTTTGGTAATCTTTTTAGAACACATGCCTTTAATCCACAACCAACCAACATTGACAACCCACTAAGGCTTTGCAATACCAGGGAAATACCGGCAAACGCAGTACAAAATTGTAACGTCAAAAGCGATGTTCAAAGCCACTGAAAGGTGCCCATTTACTCCCATGGAGTGTAGTACTTCCATAAAGTACAACGGTATCAGCCGTATTTAACCGCAGTACAGGCTGTAATCCAATCCTGTCTGATCCAAAAGGGACATACACACAGGTAGGTATCCCAATCACTTAATCAAATAAATACTTTCTTCGTTCTGGAAAGAGCTCTTTGCTGATGTTTCCCCAAGTGAGTCCAACATGGAGTTCTTCATAATGGTCGTAAAAGGTTTTCCCGGCATTCCTCTGGTACTGCAAACGTCCATAGTAATTGCATACCTTAAGCGGGCCCAAATGCTTGTTTGCCACCTTAGTGGCATAATTGATCTGATTTTACTAGTTTAACAAACTTATATTTCTTTAAGGAAGCTATTGGTGTTTGTTTTTTAGCATTTAAGTTATATATGTAGTAGGTACGCTATGTATGTAGGTACTAACATCTTAGACCACAAAACGGGCAGAATCGTTTTCTACAGTAGTACCTATGTTTTAAATACTGCGATATCCAACCCGCCTGCCGAACGTGGAGATGATGGCAAAGCCCTCCCCTGATAAGGCGGCTCACGCCCAGCAGTGGACTGCTTGGGCTTTGGATGTGAGTAAGCATGCTAGCTTCGAATAGATGCATTGCATTTGCGTTAAAAAAATATTTTGGGTAAGCTCCAATAATGCATCGACCATCTCCAGGCGTGGTATCGAATTTGCTAATGTAATTAATATGCAGCTACTACCCAGGCTCGGTACGGAGTAGAAACACAAAGCAAAAGCGGTAGGGGCTGAGTGCTTCGCGCGGAACACAGTGTTAGTGTACTTTGTATGTGTAGGCCGGTACATATGTCATATTATGTTACCTGGTGTTAACAAATGTCAGCAGGTACCGCTGGGATATTACCTGCTAAATGGAACGCGGTGCTGATGGAAGCACATTTACCTCGAAGTACCTCGCCGCATTTAGCGATGCCGCCGCGATGTTTAAAATACACGTACATTTTGCATATTTTTGTTTAATATACCAAGCCTGTCCTTACGTTTGTCTACATGGAAACTTGAAAGGCGTACTGTAGTTTTAGTTAAATGTTTTAAGAAGTAGGTACATTACATACCTAATCTTTTACTAACAAGTATTTTTGCCCCTGTTTCGTCCTATACTGCGTGCGTTGTTCAAAAATCCAAATAATTGTGTTAGCGTATTAAATGTTAAATAACAATACTTAGTACATAATATGTTAGGAACAAGTATTCATTAGGTCACCGTGCAAAGTTGTATTCGCGTTGACTTTAGTTTATCGAAATTGCTAAAAGATCTCACATGGATACAGCGTGAATGAGATACGCCTGGTAAAACTTGGCAAAGTTACGGTATCTGTGAATGTGGTAATTATGCAAGTGCGTTTTTATCTTGGAGCATAAAATACTCTACATGAAATCCGGAAAGAAACAGAGCACATTTAGTGTTCTAAGTCTCGTTGTGTTTTCTGTTCTTGTAAGGCGGCGTATGATGTTTTTAGCCATAATATAGTGTCCTATGTAATGGTCGAGTCGAAGCGCCAATCCAATTCCGTCGACATTTCGCATAGCTAGGCAACAATTTCGATGAGTCAGATCCAGAAAACCACTGTGACTCAACTCGCCTGCCAAACGAAGCTTTGTGGCAAAATCTTTACTGATGTGATCTGGAGGATGCTCAAGATCTCGTATCCAAACCATTAATATACGACCCGCACAATCCGATAGACAAAAACTGATTTGTCAGGGCCGCGTTTGCCTGCCAATACATGGACCACGAGCGGGTGAGCTTGGGCCCCTGAGATGGTGGTCCCATCTCCACAACCTCCTATTCGGTATGTGTTCCGTCTACATCGCCTCTTTAGACCTCCCGCAGGATCACTTTCCTAGTTCCGGTAGGTTTGAGGTATCTATTTCTCATGCCGCCAATTAAATAAAAATATAGCTTAGTCATCACCAGTGGTAACGCTTTGGCGGTTCTGCATTTTTTCTACATATGTGTCAAGGTTTTGTGGATGACACCTTTGCACAGCTCCATTGAGTGACACAACTTTTCCCCCACCCCCTGATTGAGATACACGTGGATAGATTAATTAAAATTAGTTAATCCTTGTGCGGTTTTTGTGTAGCTGGCATGAGAAGATTAGTCTATTTATCCGTATTTAAGAAATGTAGGAGTAGAATTTAGTCGGAGAATTGTTATTTGTTACCCATTCACATAGTCAGGTATCATCAGGTTTTAACCACCGTTAAGAAACTGTATGACATCTATGAGTGGAAGTGTTCGATGTTACTCTACTCTACTACTAAAGTAGGTTTAAACATTATTTCATCAACTTCCAGTCACCCATTTTCTTTCCAAAATCTTTTTTCAGTTCCGAGATAAGTTCATGAAAAGCACTCCCGCTTCAAACCATCCATTTTACTTAGCCATCTGAACAAATAGAGCCGTCATTTGAACAAAAAACAAACGCATTGGGTTACCGCGTTTACGCCTATACAATTTGCTCGCAAAGAATAAACATAAACGATGATGACGCGGTATAGCGCGACCACCCTTCCGAAGGCACTCGGGCGTCATTTTACAGGGAAAATTGCCATCGGAACGCGTTACACATTGGAATTGCGGCAATTTGTTAAGTTTATGTGTCCCAAGAGCGCTTTCCACCCGGTCGCATTTTTTTTTAATTTATTACCCAGGAATTATTTTTATTAGTACGTATTTGTTTTACACTTTGTTGTGGGGTTTTTAATTCACTGTGTCTGGGTGAATTTGCTAGCTCCCGTGCTGCTGGGATTTTTGTGTAAAATTTACTGTTCGTTTGCATTACGTTTTGTTACAGGGAAAAATATTTGGAAACGGGCTTTGTTCAAAATCTTTTGTGAGCCTGAGTCTAGTATCTAAACGTGAAATCCTGAACAATTAGGTTTATAAATGACTGTAGTTTCCCTAGTAACACCACAATACGCAGGCTTAGAAAATCCTATAAATAGACATGGATGTCTATTCGTCCAATCTAACAATAGTTGAATCGTCGCCAAAGTTTCTCTAAGCCCCTAGCGCAGAGATACAAAACTATGTATCCACGTATTGTATCTATAGAGGAGGATGGGGCCGAACAAACAATTCGATGTAGGTAGACATTACTCAGGCCACGACGGTATTCAATTACCTCACGCAGATACATCCGAACAATTTGACGTGGGACGTGTGAATCAGCAGGCGTCACTTACAACCCAGGCGACGCATTTACATATACGCCGTGCTCGCCGGAGCGTCGAATTGGATGCAAGAAAAAACGAGGGGACGCCCACGCTTCAGTTCAGTTTCAGCTTAAGTCTCCACTGAGGCCGTAAACTTGGTCTTGTGGAATAGGATTTCGGTTTTGTAGAATTGCGGTTCAATAGTTTTTTTAGGAAAACAGTTCGACTTATGTCGTGGTAATATGGTATGATCAAATGTCAAATCAATGGGAATGTCAAATCTGAACAGTCCGACTGCATGGTCTTCCCCCTATCTATTTTTCCTCGTATTTCATTTTATTCCAAGTCATTTTTATTTCCAGTCGTACCCAGTGGAACCGGGAATAAAAGATATTGAAGGATGAAGTACGAATATATAACAGGACTTAACGTTCATGGTTCTAAGACCCCATCAAACCTGAGGAGTTCACCTGGACGGATACCGCCGCCGTGTCTATTTCTGCCGCCTAGTGACTGCGCTTGGGTTGTAGTGGATTAAAATGGACAGACTAGGTACTTGCAATTACGAGTACAGACTGCCAGCTTAGAATTCACAGTTATGCGAATTTAATTTTTTTAATGTTATTCGGCAGACAAACAGGCAAGCAGGCCTGTTTTAAAGTGGTCACCGCCGCCTATGTACATCAGCAGCAACAGAGGCGCTCTAAAAATACATCTAATATAGTTCTTGAGCGATTCCATGTCACAGTCCAAAGAAAACACTATGGCTAGAAGGTCGTTCCACATCTAAATTGTACGAGCGAGAAACATTGTTTCGAAGTTTCGCGTGGACACCAACCGAGAACCACACGCGTGAAACTAAGATGTATAAATACAGGTTTCATGAAACGAGAGATTTCAAGAGGTCTCGAGAAAGATTTCGCTATGCCCATAGCGAGGTATTCTGTTCAAATTAGCGCCGCCCGACTGGGGAAGTACCTCCACCTTACATAATACCGCAGATAAACAGTCCTATTTTAAATAGTATTGTGTTCCTTATGTGAGGATTTGCGGAACCGTGGCTTTGGCAGTGGTTGGGTAGTTGCATTTTTGCTGCCATAGCAACGTGTTATAGAGGTGGGCAATATATTGACAATATATCGGGTGTTCCTACTGCTTGTGTGGCTTGCTTGCATGTTTGCTACCGTATTATATAAAAAAATGGTTAGTTACAACAAAAGTAAAATAAGTGTTAATAATTGAATAAGGAAATGTGACCGAACACAGCCCAACTCTATTGCTGTCATGTTATCACATGCCAGAACCGATGTTATGAATTCAAGATCGAACACGCCAAATTTTCACTGATTCGAACCCTCATCGATCTAAAAATAGGGGTAAGAAGAACTGAAATTGACACTGTGATGACACATCGATGACACGTAATTCCCATTACGTGGACCCTCTAGTGGTGTCCACGAGAAGATTTGAAAGAACGTTTCTCGTTCGTACGATTCGGATGAGGAATGGGCTCCCAGCCACAGTGTGTCGTTCGGACTATGGCATGGGATCGTTCAAGAAGTACAGAAGAGCTCTCCTAAGTGGCGGGCAACGTGTTGGTAGCGCCCCTGGTGTTGGCGGTGACCACTTTCCATCAGGTGGCCCCCATGCCTGTTTATCTGCCGTATGCCCGTATTACATGATTGCGCAAAAATGTTTCCATCTTTACCAGTTCCGTTCAAGTTATCATACCTACGCGACTGTCTTTCTTTAAAACCTATTAAAGTAGGCTATAACTTTGCAAAATTGACGCCACTATTTTATTTACACGTCTTGGCTATTTACGTTTCCCGTATTTAAGGGGCAGTAAAATGCATCGCGTCGTAAATAATAACGCCTTCGCCATTCGACGGCGGCTCCTTAATGCAAACACGTTGCTGACGCCGGGGCTACTGTGGCGAGCGAAGGAATAAGTGCCTGGGTGAGACTCACTATGAGATATACGTGGTGCAGGCATCTAGGGCTGTGTCAGTGGGTCCCTGCAACAAATTTTTGGTTATCTAATATTCGAGATTTGGCTGTGGTGACCGGCAGATAATAATATAGCACCAAGGTTATTCTAGGCTTAGCAGAACAGGAAGTGGAAGTGGTAGGCGAGTTGAAAATTATATCAAACCACTCTAGGAATATGGAAAAGGCTCAACTTACTCTATTCAATATCATACCATGAGGTAACCATAGATGATGGAAGTTTATATAGGCCCTAAGCCCAACAAGACAAAGAGTATTGACAGACTACGAAGACGTTGAAACGAAAACCCACTTCACGCACAGGCAAAATTGTTGATTCTCCAAATACCTGTAATATTCAAAATAGGTTCTCATTTCATATTATTTGATAATATTTTCTATCATATTTATAATCAATCCACATTGCCCGTCGATTTAGCACCCGGCGTGGTTGCCATCGATTTCTCTCCCACTCCAGTGGAGACTCCCATTTGTTCTAGCGTCTTACATCTCTCGACCCCAAATGCTCTCCAAGATAGATGCCACCGATCTGCCTCCAGCCCTGTACGCAGACAATGCTCCCGGTCACGTTTTTGCATCGTCAACGAACTCGCCGAAGACACTACAAATTGTGCATACCGGCGCTGGCGCACAGCCAACGGTTTACGAATGCAGCACCCAGAATAACGAGCAAATTATTCGGAACACAAATGTAATTTTTCAAGGGGATGTTGATGTCAGTCCAATTAAAAACGCCTTTGTGAGAGCCCTCCAGCGGCAACACTTTGGGGATTCGTTTTTAATTAATAATAGTTTTTTGGACGCAATCTAATTGTTCGTTGTTATAGGCGATAGTGTAAGGCTTTGGTTGTGTAATTGTAGTTTAATATTAGAATGTTATCATGCAATTTTTCAGGTAGAAGGACTCTGTCAAGCCCGAGGAGTCCGCCTGGGTGAGTCATCATCACAGCCTGTAACAGTCCACAGCAGGGCTTAGGGCCTCTCCCACGAAAGAGGAGGTTATTGCCATAATCTCCACGCTTGGCAGGCGGGTTAGAGATCGCAGTGTTTAAATATAACAATGGAATATGCTGCTGCCTATTTTCCAGACTACGGAGACTCATGATCTTTTGCCTCGAAAACATTAGTCGCCTTGTACGACACCCATGAGTGTAAGGGGTTGGTGCCATTCTACTCTGCCGGACACCACATGGCCTCGGCCTGGGTGAGTACCACAATCTTATTTATTTCTGCCGCCAAGCAACAATACTTGCACTGTAGTGCTCCGGTTTGAAGAATAAGGTAGCCAGTGAAATTACAGGCATAAGGCATTTCATCTTAGACCTCACAGTGACAACGCATCAGCAGCGGTTCGAAATTTTTGTTAGCTGCAACCTAAATGTATGAATTGTAGATGTTATGGGCGATAGTTGGGGTATTTGCTCTTTTGTCACTGAGTACATAAAAACATGACACCTACCTAATGACCTTTTACGACTGAATACCTTTTAAAATTGGTCTAATTGATTTCAATAGTGAATTTTTTATTCGTTTTCAGTAGTTATATCAAAAGTAATGTTTAAAGTCTCCCATAATGACGCTGTATTAAAGTTAAATTATTAACTTTAATACAGCGTTTATAAAAAAATCCATTAGAGTCTTTTGTCGGTACAACATGCCGAAGCGACCCCTTGTACTGCCTGAGGAAATATCTAAGATCGGTTCCAGTGTATCGAAAGAGCCAAGACAGGGTGAAGCCCGCGTCTCCGCTGCAAAGACATCACAGCGTCCTTCACAGAATCGTGGTCTCAGTATTCCCCCGGGCTATTACTGGGATTACAAAAGGGCGAAATTAGGAAAATTATAGCATAGATTAAGATTTACGAACAAAATGTTATGTAAATAACTATTTATGTAATTTTTGTCTGAAATAAAGTTTATATTTTTAATCATGTTAATAAATTCAAACTTAATAAAGAAATATATATCAGACAGTGAAATTTAGAATCATATTCCTATACTGTCAGCATTACTACGGAAGCTCCTAAAACAGAAGGCAGCTTAAACGTTGATAATAAAATAACCCCAGCCCCCTAACTCATCAAGGCTGACTAAGGCCTCCCTTAGCTCTGCAGTAAAAGCAGAAAAGAATTACCTTTCGGCACTCGCATTTGCCCCGGGCTCGCTTTGCGGAGGAATATTTTAAAAGGTAACAACCTGTATTTCGGGAGTATCCACGGCGCGTTCTATAATTCCGCTCATACGGGGTGTTTGAATGCGTGGCACGTACAACGGGAGCGGTGCAGCGTTCAGCATACAGTTTTTATACCCTACCGTTCGGGCGACAAACAAATTCGCATACGCTTCTTTGTCGGGAGAACACGTATATTATTAAAAACAATTCCCCACCGCACCTGGCTCTAGAATTAGTGCAGAATAATCTTGGATGCACCACTTTAAACGGGGCTCATTTGTTTTGCCGACATGAATCGGTGGTTCGCTTTAATATGTTTTGTAGAGATGTGGTCATACTTTTTACTGGTATTTTTGTAGCAGTGATGTAAATGAAATATACCTGTAGATACTACTTTATTAATGAAACGTAATTAAACTTTTGTTTCATAAATAAAATTATGTGTAAATTTAAACCTTTTACTCATACCTGACGCGTCCTTGTTCATACAAGAACTGAGGAAGCGTAAATTTTAAATTAACACAGCCCCATATTTTGCTAAAAACGAGGCGTCGTACCTTCATTTAACCACAGCACTGCTATCTCTGGCCCAGAATCCCAACAAAGCATTTCTGAATAAATTGCCTCTCTTTAAATGCTCGTTAAAATGAACTCCAACTGTGAAGAGAACAGTAGGTACACCGACTAGAATAGCATACTTGTCTACACGGTGGGAATAAAGTAGAGCGACTCCCGCGTCTGTGCGGTTGGTGCGGCGGAAATATTAATACTATCAATAAATTCAACGTAGATTCTCCAGCAGCGGTAGGATATGAACATTGCACCAGGTTGGATGGTAAAATACTCCATCGTCAACAGCTGGAGAAAATTCAGTAGCTGTACAGAGGTCTGCCAAAGAACTCCAGGTCCAAATTCTCATGACCCTAGCGGATGTCTCTTAATTCATTAAAATCAAAGAAACTACGTGGACTGTAGTACTCACTAACCGACTACGCCATTCCAATTCTTAATATGTCATAATTTTAACCCAAATAGCAATATCTGAATAATATTAAACTGCAAATACCTAAATCATAAAAATGCAGATCACTGCGCAATTTAGACGTCAAGCTTTTATTCTGACGTACGTGTATTTATACGTCAGGATGCTAAAACAAACATGTCTTCACAGAAATACTATGACTAACTATCCATTTTCGTAGTTCTGACTTTGCTGTGACAATTGTCAGAAAAATCAGTGTAACACAAATACGTCACGAAAACGGTAGAATCAAAACTGAACTAGATGTGAAACGAAAAACTAACAAGAGCAAAGTCTCCAAAGCCATAAAGTGCTCGTAGCTCACCGCAAAAAGACAGCAGCAGCGGTGTGAGGCAACTCGGCGGGAGAATAACACAGTTTTGAAGCGCATTCTGCCGGAAACAGGACGTGGACGTGACGTTTGTCGGACTGCATAGCCTCGGCGAGGGCTGCAGCCCCACAATAGCTTACATCTATACTGGTGACGTCAGTTAATTGTCCTCGTTATTGTTTTGTTTTGTTGCCCTACTCCCTTGGCGATGGAAGGGGATCGATGTGTTTCTGTTTTATGAATCGGATTCGGAGGTGCTTTGAATATAGATAGCTTTTGAGAGCGTTTACGAAATATTTTATGGTCCTTTGTATTGTTGTCAATGAGTTACATAAACATAGATATGTTATCCTCATAGTTAATAGCATTTGAAAAGAGTGCCCGTTCCATATTCAAATTTTAATTTTGTCCACTTGTAGTACGGAATTGACAGTGTCGCCGGGATATAGATTGTGATTTACAACATTGTTGAACAGAACGGACAAAATAAGGAGCAAAGTAAAGGGTAACAAATAGAAATAAACATCTAGTATTGAAATAAACTTACTTTTTTAAGAAATATACTTACATATTGTGTAGGTAAAAGCCATGAAATAGTGTAAACAAGTAGTTACATGAAGTAGTGTGTTGTGACACTAACCGATGCTCTTACGGTGAGGTAAAACATCGTGATAAAACCTGCACATTCAGGCGACTGAATGTCTAACCATGATCCGAGCTGGTCAGGTTCCCCTGATAGCTGGGTCACGGAGGTATATGACCTCGATAGTCGCTCCACTGTAGCTACTTGATCTGCCAAATCCTGGATCATTGTCAAGGCGGACCCCGGGCACTCTTGTGCTAGAGCACAACCGGGACATTAGAGCAAGGAGGAGGTAGTATAAATTTAATATTTTATAAAGATACGCATGATATGAGATCGTTTGAGCTATATTTGATTTTAATTGATAGATTGTGTACTTTCGGAACATACACGACGACGTTTTTCTCATCCTTGCTATAGAGTCAAGACGTCATATTCGTAAGAGTGGTCAATTAGGTCTTTTTTGAATGTTCAACTTTGTAGCGATATTATTATATTTGGTATAGTGTAGTGGTGAAGAAAGTAGCTTGCGCTTAGTTCAGTCCAAGGGGTTAATATTGTAACACATTTAATCACACAAAGTTTATTTAGCTTATTTATTGTTCCACACACAATGTTTACACTCAATGCACCCAACGCAGAAGGTAAATCACAACGTGAGCAATAATTACGATGGGAATAATTAATTGTATCAACAGAGCAACAAACGTTACGTATCAACTCAATAGAATATGTTAAATCTATACTTTATAAGGTTATACATATTACATATAAATAATTATTATTAATGTTCGTGAGTAGGCCATAGTATTAAACCATCTACCCCTGTATACTAAAATTTTCCGCAAACGGAAAATTCCCATTTTTCTCATTTTCCGGAGGTGGCGCCTGCCACCGTCTCGCGCACCGCGGGGACCGGCGATTTAAAAATATAACTATTTTTTTTGTTATGGTCACTATCGCCTATGGACAACAGCAACACCTGGGGCGCTGCGTTGCCCGTCTCTGAAGAGACTGTAATATACCTCTTGAACGATCCCATGTCATAGTCCAAAGGAAACATTGCGGCTGGGAGTTCATTCCATATCCCACTACCCTATCCTATTTGATGTTTGTATTTATAAAAAAAAGTAGTACAAAAACTAAAAACCCCGACTGGTATTATAAAACGGAAAAGTTAAAAACAAGCCGAATGGTGTAAGTAAGTAGGTGTATAAAGGGCAAACGTTTTTTTTATTTGAACTTAAAAGCAGTCTTCAGTTACATACATAGACTGATAAACACAGTACCCTCTTTTGTGTCGCGCAGTCAGATAAATAAAATAAGACAAAAATAGCCATAACACGTTCATCACGTCCCTATTTGAAGGAAATTGCTCTTTCGTTTTAAAATTCATGATTTAAAAAGCCGATAGGCGGATAGGATATCGACAATGGAAAACTCCATTTGAATCTTAATTGATATAGGATGGAAATGAATCCGCTCTAGGCGCTACTTTCAGCTATACGCTTTTTGTGTTCAAAAACAAAGTCAATTAAAAAGATTTATAACGCAAAATATTATTGTTGCTGATGGGAAAGCGTTAAATCTCAGTTGATGGAAAGACGGTGTAGCTTTTGCGCGCTTAGCCGTAGCAACAAATGTTGACACGGAAATGTAAAAAATTACAAACGTACTTAGTGAGATATGTCATAATTAGAAATTAATTGAATCAGTTGGAAATACAAAACATACAATATAAAAGTTAAAATCTATTTGTAGATTTTAAAACAAAGTCGTTCCTGCCGTCTGTATCTATGCACGCTTAGATCTTTTAAACAACGTAACGGATTTAAATGCGGTTTTCAACAATAGATAGAGTGATTCAAGAGGAAGGTTTGTAAATAATAAAAAAACAGTAGATAGTTTTCAATTTTAGTGAACAATGCCGATGGGAATAGTTAACTGTAGGTAGACATTTATTATTATTATTCTTTTTTTTTATTTTTTTTTTTCTAACATCATTTTTATTTTATTATGTACGCTTATTTCTTTGTTTTTTTTTGTTGTACCTAATTATCGTGTCGTGGTGTCTACGAGTAACAAATGTCTTCTTTCTTTCATTCTTACTTTCTTTCTAGTTGAACGATAAACCTTACAATGCGAAATGATTCGAGACTTGAAGATTAGAAAACATCGCCTCGACATTAGTCAATTAGGGTGAATCGTAATTAGAACAGATATCAGAGTAAACTTCATTAAGGCTAACAAAGACCAATAACTCCTGCTATTATGCCCGTATCATTAGTCTGTAGGTAGTTCATAGCTGATTACGCAACGCATAAAATACTTCTAACTTGCACAATTACCGCCGGCGGCTGTGATTTAACGCTGTTTCGTTCGTGTATAGAAACATTTGAAGTTTCATTATTTATGGCCCAAGTTGTAACAATGAATGTTTTGTGTACCTGCGGAACGGCAATTTATGTAACGTAAGGATCAGTGGCACTTACTGTGTGGTCCTTGTTTGGTCGATGTAAGCAATGAATAAATAACACAAGGATTCCCCGTGTCTAGTGTGCTAGGGTGCTAAGAATATTTGAAAATTATTATTAAAATTACGTGAGGCATGATAATAAATGCATGACAAGTGTGCGTTTCGTTTTTTTTTTCGTTTCAAATCTTACAAGAATTTTCATGACTCTTATAAAAATTCACAATCGTAAATGTTCAGAACATGTGTATGGGGTTAGGAATCTGTATTGCCCGTTTTAAAAAATTTAAAATATTTTTTGTTCTGCTTTTTAGTCTGTCTGAGACACCAGAGTACGTGTTAAAATCGAACGAGCCCGAAGTCGATACCTCCTGTGGCGACCTTCTGGCTTCTTAATCAGATCAGCTCAGCTCAGAATGACTCAGGCCTTCTACTTACCAGAGTAGGAGTTCATCAGACCTTAATATTCGTCACTTACCACCAGGTGAGATCTTTTGCTAGTCGGGCAAAAGATCTCACTTAATGTCCTTATAAAAAAAGCAATGCAAAAACTAAAAATCCTGACAACTATACAAAATCCGGCCCACGCGTTCGGTTTCTAGAGTGCCACAAACATAGTCTTTGGCCACAAAGGAACAAACATAGATACATACATAGGGTGATAAACACATTACCCTCCCTTGCGTCGCACAGTCGGGTAGAGTACCGCTAGTTCTTATAATTGAGACGTGGACATTGAGAGAGAGCGAGAAGAGAAGGATAGACGCCATGGAGATGAGGTGCTGGAGAAGAATGCTTGGGGTGTCGTGGACGGAGTTTAGAACAAATAAGTCCATCCTTCAAAAACTCGTCTCTGACTTTATTATGGTACACATAAAATATTGGCTATAATTAAAATATACACTAATACATATAAAATAGACAAAACTAAATATTCAAATATTTTATTATCTAACTAAACTAAATTAAAAAAGATGTAAAACCCAGGGCCCCGTGGTACGGTGCCCATAATGGCCGCAGTATTCTTATCCCGCGAGAAAGCTGTCAGCTCGTGGGTCACCCGTCGCCTCCCTGACCCGCTTACTAAGCTCCATGAAGAGCGATTGTGCGCCCGGGCCTTTAAACTCGGTATCAAGCAGTGTCCATCCTCCATAGAGTCTCGAATACTCACCTTTTATGACCATGTCTCGCGACGAGGAGATATCTCTGTGGAGCGCCATGTGGTACAGGTAAAAGTGGAAGGCACAAGACCACGCGGAAGATCACCGATACTTTGGGCCGACCAAGTGAAAGCTGCCGTTAATGGTACTCTCTACGAGTATTAGGAAAGAAGCAGTTCAAGAAGAGTGGCTACGGATAGTGAAGCGTGCTGTCAATCCTCAACCGACGACCACGACCACTCTGTCAAGAGTGTAGCGACTTAGAACAGAAGAGATCTTATAAAAAACAATAACTGTGCGAGAAAATTTTATTTATGTACTTTTAAATATATGACCCCATGTTATGTTTCTGGCTAAAGATTTTTGTCTTTTAGCGGCGGATCCTTTTCAAGATCCTTCGTGACTCGAGGTTAATAAAAGGTTAATAAAAACCATTATTTTGGGAGTAGGTTTATTCACGGGCTCGATCAGCCGCGTAAATGCCCAATTAAAATACTTACTTAATATTCATAATACTAATTGCTTGCTGATGAGTTACCTACATTAATTATTATTTTCCCTCCAGGTATTACGGTTCGTTAACTTCATTTAAGGCCTTTCATCTAAAATGCCTATAATCTAGTTTTGTTATTACAGTCTCGATTTTGAGGTGCTTAAATGATTAAAGTACTTACCTAATAGTGTTTCGTACAAGATGGGAAAGAGAGAAGTACGTTATAGGTATAATGTACAAATAGCTGCTGCAAAAGACTGTAAACATAATAACAGTAGGTAATATTCTGTTAATCTGGTGATCGTTCAATATGTAGGTTCACAAGGATATGGAACATTCCATCTTAAGCAAATTTATTCCAGCATTTATTGAATAAATATGCCACTGCGTTGATTGATATTTTGTTTTGATTATTTGGTAATCCGAGACTCGCTTTGTAGAAGGTTCACCGTCTTTTATTATTTTCATCGTGACATTTCTTTATAGCTGTTATGTAGGTTTTACGACACGAACAGACTAAATATAAGCTCACAGCCGTTTCGAATATACATGATAAAAGCAATCAAAATCTGAGTGAAAGACCGATAGTTTTTTTTAGATCATCATCATCATCGTCCTAGCGCTTATCGCGGCCTCTGCCAGGATCCGCTTTCTTACTTAATCTTCGGCATCCTCGTGTCGTAGGCCGTTGGCTCTCACATACGACTCAGCGATGTCAATCCTTCGCTTCTTGGGTCGCCCACCGGGCTTTTTTAGTTATAATAATTTAATTGTTATCACGATAATTTTAACCTATAATCATCGACCCATATGCGTCTCACAGGTGTACTTACTTTTTTGTTTGATATTATGTAATATCAGACGTGCTCAAGGTCACCCCTTCCGCTACCTTCCCCAATCGCCACCATGTAGCCTCCGTCGGCGTCACGAGTGCGACCGGAGCCATAGCCGTCTCACAGACGTATGGTTGGTGTTTGTAGACCAATTTTTCTCGGTGTCTGTGAGGTAAGCTCATGTTGTCTGACAGACGAGACATCAGAAAGCCATCCCAAATAAAACAAATCTTTGATACGAAAACGACCTAATGATGGTAATGAATTGGCTTCCGCATCAAAATCAAGATATCAAGAAATAAAACAATCATCTTGGCGTTAATGTCCCGGTTGTGCTTTCGAGGGTCACGAGGGTCCAGGGTCCGCCTTGTCCAGGATCCAGGGGTCCAGAATTTGGCAGGTCAGGTAATTACAGTGGATCGACTGCCAACTGACCTCCGTGACCCTGCAACCAGGGGAACCTGACCAGATTGGATCATGGTTACACATCCAGTCGCCTGAATGTGCAGGTTTCATCACGATATTTTCCCTCACCGTAAGAGCATCGGTTAGTATTCAACTAATGTACATAACTCAGAAAACAGTCATTGATACATGGCCAGAGCGGAATTCGATCCCGGGACCTCTGGCTTACGAGTCGGATACTGTAACCGCTCGGCCACCGATGCAAGATATCAAGAAAGCGACCTAATAAAACATTGGTAAAGAGACAAACACTGCCAGTGAAAAGAAATATAAAAGTCAAAAATAAACTTTGTTTAAACTTTTTATTTGATACTTATTTTATGATCATTTCAAAATTGTACGTCTGACAGACGTCGCCTTGGTGTTAGCGCCCTATTTAGGTCATCGGTTAAAGGTTAAAACATAAAAAGGTCAAACTGGGCCTCGAGTTCGCTAATTTACTTGAATCGATTGAATTGTAATTGGATTGCATTAGCAGCTCAACGGTAGTTTTGATCGTAGCAGAATACCAAAAACGCTTAAAACGATTGCGATTTAATTACAATTAAAAAGAGTCATTAGTAACAGTAGCAAAATACCAAAATCGTGTCAAACAATCATTGAGCTGCTATTATGATCCTATTACAATTCAATGGAGACATTACTACTTTAGCGGACTTGAGGCCCTGAGAACTTCTTTGAGAGATCACTTGAGAAAATTGAATAACCCAATTTATACCCTATTTGGAATAATAGGTTTGTGTCCAGCAGTAGACCAGTGATGATATATGGAAGGTTATAATAGAACGTCGCATATGTTTTCCAATCAAATTCTGAAAGAACTTAGTTCAGTGACATCCAACGTCGAAATCCTTCACAACAAAATACGTAAATTTCAATCACGTACTCTGTTGTTACACGTGGAGAATGGGTGTTCATTTACATATACAGCATGTTACTGATTACCAGTGGACCGAGTTGCGTATTGGACTCGATACAGGGTGTACGGATTGGTATCGAGGCCCCCTTTCATTTCCGTGTGACTGGCACCTGGAAATTGAAGTCTATTCCGCGAACCGAAACATCAATACCGATGCTTTTGTTTTAGCCAGTGATTTAACGTCGGGGACCTGTAGATTGTTTTGTGTCGTTCACTCTGTGCTCATAACTCAAGTAGCAAATGACAATTCAGATTCGAACCAATATTATACATGACGTCGTATTGAAACAGTATCGCGTAAGGAGCCAAAGAGAGCATTAAGTTTCAAAGGTATGTTCTCGAGACTCAGACGGAATAACTTCAAAGCAGTAGCTTCTGTTATATCAAGCACAAACCCAATCTTGCATGGATAAGCCAAATACCAAGCCAGGTTTTGGATTCGGTGGAAAAACTTGAAAAAAGGGCCTGACCAGTGACCCGCAATTGATTCATGCTAAACTGCAAAGCCCTAAGTTTAAGTTGAGAGTTTTCAATTGTTCATATGTTTATATTTTTTTTTATTCCCTCAGGAATAAAATATATTATGCCATTTAAAAGCCTTTTATTACATAATTATACATTTAAAAGTTATACATTTAAAAGCCTTTTATTATGATACATAAAATTATAAATTTAAAAGCCTCTTATTACATAAAGCCTTTTACTTAAATCATATTGTCTGTAAACACACTTATTTTTAAGTTTGTTTACGCTGTAAAACTATTTAGGTAAACTATCATCCTACCAAAATCATTTCTTGTAAAATTGGTTTGCCAAGCTTTGTAAGCTTTTAGCGGTTTCAATGAGAAAAAGTTATCAGATCTCATGAAGCTTATAACTATACAAAGTCTACAAACCCTACATTTTGGTCAGAGAGTATGGCTTGGCAGTTTATTATAGTTTCTAGCACGTCTAGAAGTGCCCTTTAGATTTAATTTTTTATGCAGACTTGCATCCTCTTACATTTGACGTGTAAATTTATGTTTATCAAATAAATGAATTGAATTGAATTGAATCCTCCTTTATGGGAGTTAGAGGCTAAAAGTAAAGATTTCTTAATTGACCTGTCATTTGTGTGAAAATTCTAGCCTGCGTAGCTACCAAATTTCAGTTTCCTACAACTTCAAGACTACCCTATAGGTACAATTTATACAGGGTGTCCCAAAATTCGACGTCAACCCGGAATCGGGTGAAAAGGCAAGTCAAGAAAAAATATTAAAAAAAAAATCTAAGTTGCATGATTTTGCAAAAATCTAAGTTACATGAATTTTTTATTTTGAATTTTTGTCTATGAGATAAGTCCTATTTTTATGCAAGCTTAAGCAGCTGGTTTCAAAATTTTGATTACATTTTAGAGAAGCATTCAGGGTTACACAGCAAAAAAAAATTGGAAAAAGTAAAGATTTGTGGCAACAGGACTGAAAAGTCTGTCGCAGGGTGTGCAATATTGCGTTTTTTTTAAATACCTATAATTTTGAAATCATGTAACTTATATTTTTTTTAATATTTTTCTGCCAACCAGCATGACTTGCCTTTTCACCCGATTTCGGGTTGACGTCGAGGTTTTGGGTCACCCTGTATATAGACATGCACCCCCTTTTTAGGGGGTTGGAGGTTAAAAGTTATGGATTTCGGGAAATACCCTAGAGGTTTTGATAAGAAGTGAATCAGCGAATCAGTCAGTTAGTATCAACATAGACCAATTTTAGGTGCTAATAAAATCCAAAGAGTAAAAGCGACAAATAAAATTTCGTGTATTTTACAAGTCAATGTACGTACATATTATCTTGAAAATTTTAGTAGTGTCCCCAAATTTGATAGGAATAAAAAATGTATTTTGCATAAAACTCAACCTCAGCCCCCGGTAGTACTTGTTTTATTCAATTACTACTTGAATTAGCATCAGCATATTCTTTACCTTTAACCTGGCAAGTCTAAACTGATGTTCGAAGTAAATTTCACCTGTTCCACAAATTTATATAACTATCGGAACTTGAAACAATTGCTACAGTGGAATTGAACTCTAAGTAATACTCATACTTGGATCCACTCAAATTGCTTTCAGACAATATTCCAGCCTGAATACCGGGCCTTACATCGCTGGATCCGAGCTTGCGTGTTCGACGATCTCCCCGTTGGAGTTGAAATCATATTAATGACAAAATGCAAGCGAACCGTGCGATTTCCATTTCTGGATGCGAGTGAAATTTCTGAACACTCAGACAGCGATTGTATCCTACAAGGTGGTTCATCAATTGGCTTGATTTCTTTTTGTAATAACAATCATCATTGTAATAAAATAAATAATGACAAACAACTCAGCTACAGAGCATCTACTGCGGGACCTGAGTCTGTTACCTCCAGATCTGTTTTTTTTCACGAAATTATACCTAATTGCGAAAGGGTCACTAATAGGTAATAACAAAAACCCAACTTTTACCACTTATCACAATCACCATCACTTTTGGTGATGATGGTGACCACAACTTACAAAAGGTGATGGATTTTTTATATTGAAGTTTTAGTATTGACTAGGATTAGATGCTTCAATTTGCGGATAATTAACGCCTATCTAAATATAGCTAATTTAATCAGCAGATTAACATACACTAAAAATAGAATAAGTAGTTTTATTCTTTGCAGGCATATGTATATGAGATTATTGAAATAATAGCGCGGCCTCGAACTAGATAAAATATTTATTTTTAATATTTCCAGAGATTTAAATTTGTGAATTTAAATCTCTGGAAATATTCAAGCTCAAGGTCTGTGACCTTGGAGCTGTGTAACACGATAATAATATAAATCAACTCCAGCTTATCTCTGAAAAAGACCATTCATGTTCAAGCATCATTATTTGCTATTTTTTTGTTCTTCCTAAAAACATTCTGATCCACCCTATACAGCTGCTTTAATATTCATGCCTAGTGCTTGGACAGCTCTGCTTCCTCAGTCAGAAATTAGGTATTCTCTACTCAAATCCAACATTAAGCGAATAGCTACGAGGTGACTGTTCAGTTTCATATCAGCATCAGCGAATGTAAATACGTATTTGCTCCCAATCTGGCCATATTGAACTGATTCGAACGTGTTCATTGTCTTTGAACCTTCATTGTTATTTCTGAATGAGTTGGTATGATGATATGTGAGTGAGGATTTTTTCTATATTTTACGGATTTATCAAATACAGAGATTTACCAACATTTTCATGCTTAACACACGTGTTAATGACCGTCCCGTGTCGAAAAGTACAGTATTTAAGTGCTCACGAAAGTACCTACATAGGTAATTGTTTAATTGACAAACAGGCAAGCATGCTACATGCTCACACCCCGGGACGCATATAAGCAAAATCGAACTACGTAGCTTTGATCTCTGATTGGTTAAAAACTCCGTAGTTAGGTTTTGCCGCAAAAGCTAGCTAAGAAGTTATTTTATAATGAAACTAGACTAGATAGGCATTTTACTGCCATCGCACCGGTTGGTTGTTGAGTTCCTATACCGAAAACTTCATAGTTAGATTTAGCCATGAAGTGCAAATCAATAGTTAGATTTTATTGCGTTATGCCGTGCCGTTGTGAATTTTGCCTGAAAAGAATTTCACTTTTGTGGACCTTTAACTTCTCCTGCGTTTCCTTTCAATTTTTTTTAAATAATGCAATGTAAATGTAGCAAACAAGTTCACAAACAGCTGGCCGACCTCGATTGAAATGAAAATAAACTCTAGTTACAGAGTATTTTGACCAATCAGAGATCACTATCGAAACTACGTGGTCAGATTTTGCTTATATGCCCCCGGGACACGTTGCTTAGGCACCTTTCAAATGCCAAAGCTACGGTTCCCCACCTCATGGAGTTCCGGGAATAACTATTTATCAATAGCCAAAGTTATCAATTTTCTCCGAAATTCACTCCAGAATTCAATCAAGAAATTCCACAATAAATTTTGTACACATTGGTATGCTTTACCGTTATTGGAGGGGGTATTAAATCAGAAGATTTGCAGTAATAATAATCCACCTACGTCGAATTTCTGCGCTAATAAGGCATACGTCAGAGGCCTGTTAATGTATTCCAAATCACGACTGAGTACGGGCTTCTCAACATTACGGAACATTATTGCTTTCTCAAGTAGATACATACTTATTACACATTTTTGGGGGAGATCTAAGCTCTCAACGCTATTACATATGCGAGTATTCATAGACATCGTCTTTGCATTTTTTATTTTTTATTCTGTTTCAATGACAAGTTTAATTCCCCATAAATACACACGCCCTTATCCTATAAGAGTAGGCAGGATATTTTGGTTCTAAACTAATATGCATCATCGTGTTACATTAATTAGTACATCAGTTACTAGTGGACCCGGCGCGACTTTGTTCGCGTACACCTACATTCCCCCTACCCTTTTTTACTTGTGGTTTGTTTGTTTTACTGGTTTGATTACAAACCTTCCTCTTGACTCACTCTATTTATTATTGAAAACTGCGCTTAAATTCGTTGCGTAGTTTAAAAGATATCAACGTACATGGATACATGTGATTACTATGTATAGATCTAGCACCCATAGTACAAGCTATGCTTAGTTTGGGTCTAGATGGCGCTGTGTAAGTTTGTCCACGATTATTTATTTATTTTCCTGTGTAATGAAAATTTGAGCTAACTAAATACGTAATATATTCCAACAGTGCAAGCACATAATATTTACGTAATGTTGTAAATATTGAATGAATGTAGGTAGGTACCTAAATTTATAGGGTAGGTATATTTGATATGAAGTACATTTCAACACAAAAGCTTTAGTAGGTAATATTCTGGTACAAATGAACGAAATCCAATCACACACAACAAATTAATAGGCACCAACATTTCTAACTAAATCAGCATAATCAATTAAGATTATGGCTCAATTATGATTACAATACAGCAGAATCAGCATGTAGCAATTTGTGATCCATTAATTGGACAAGATTGATCTGTGGATAATAAGATTGTCGCAGAATTTTAGCTGAATAAGGCGAATTTGTGACAGTTGCGCTGCGTCATTGGCGCATCATAAATCCTTACTCCCGCTTATTCTCCCTAATAATTTCTGAAGTTTCTTCATATTCTCAAGGTAAACTTATGAGCTACAAATTCTTTATTTTCCTAAATGATTGTATTATTTATGAAACTATTGTTAAACGGACAGCGTCATCATCGTCGTTGATATGATTTAAGTTTGAGCTCTTTGGGTCAGCGAATTTGCTTCGCCATTTAGCGCGGCAAGGCGGTCAATCTCCTGGGGCACTATTTTTATACCGCTCGCATCCGCGAGCGATCGCCTTTTAATGCCTGTCTTTTCTATCTCTAGCAACTCACCACGGAATGTGAAAGAGTCAGGTAGCACACGTGAGCGCTCGCGTTTATGCGAGCGGTTCAAAACTAGGGCGCTGGGCACCTTTCCTAATTCTGGGGACCTGGAGCAAAATTGTAATATAACTATATACACATATATAACTTTATTGTATTATACAAATCAAGGTATGTAGTTTTGTGTTGTAAAATACAATAAAGTTATATTAAGTAAAAAAAGTAAAGGCACTTGACAATTACAAACAAAAGATGCTTCTCTACGAATTCGGATAATTATGGAAAAAATATAAATTACTGCAATATTGTTGTCTTATGAGTGCGCATAGGATATAAAGTAAATACGTGCATATACCTATACGATATTCGTGAATTTTCGGGGATATGTATTTATTCATGTAAGTTGCACTCTTTACAAGGTAGCTATTTAAAAAAATTGTAAATAAAGAGGTTTACAACCACATTTAGTCTAGTTATGTCAATTACAGCATGGTTTCCTGAACAATCAATGGTATTCAACTTAACTTTGGTTAGAGGACTTTAAATTGATTATTCGACTGTACTCAATATAGTCAGATCATCCATAAGCTTACCATCATTGGATGTGATGGTGACCTTTCTCATCATTTATTGAGAAATAAATTATGGTACACGCTTATTACTTCATATTATTTATACGAGTGACATTTCGGAGCGACTTTCTCCCCACCTCAAAACAAGGAACCGAGTTACGGTGAGTTGTGAATTAAAACTTGAGCAATTTAACTTTTTGTGGCTCTCGATTACTCCGCGAGTTTAGTTGGCGTCAAAATCTTTGAGAAGTTATGAAAAGAAAATTTCCTATGACGCCCTCTCGTCACCGGAAAATGTACCGTGAAAATGACGTTAAGTGGGATTTTATTTACGGCTGAGTTGCAAACATTTCGTTTAACCTTCCGTGCACTACGTGGGGTTTAATAAACCCCAACGTAACAAAAATCTTTGTAGATTTTTTATCTTTCGTGCAAATTTTTCGAAACCTCGTGTAGCTGGAGTTGCGACGTTGCCAAACCGCACAGTAACAGTGTTTTAGTCGAAGCGTCGCAGGCGCAGCGGACAGACGCCTGCAAAGTGCGGCTGGGTGTCAGAAACCCCACGTAGTTCGGGACGTCGTGTAAAAGGTAAGCAGTATGATTTCGAAAAATAGTGCTATTTGTGCATGAAATTTTGTTTTTTTTACTTTTTATATTACTTTTATCATTTGCGAATGTATTTTCAGGACTAGTAATGTCTCATCGCGTCAATGAAGATGCAATATTATCCGCACTTATGGAAGATAGTGATGGAGACTCGGATGAAGTGTTTTTACCTGGAAGTGAAGGCGATTCAGATCATTTGAGTATTCAATCAGAAAGCGACAGTGATGAAGCAGAGGACATTTATTCTTCGGTTGGTGAGTCTTCTAGTATGCGTCAGTTCTATATTGGTAAAGATGGCAAAACGAAATGGCAAAAAGAACCGCCGAGAACTAATGTTCGTACGAGACAAGAAAATATAATAAAACATTTTCCGGGAGTGAAGAACCAATATAAAAATAAGAAAACTAGTTTAGAATGCTTTGAACTATTTATTTCCAACGAGATTCTAGAATTAGTTGTAAAACATACAAATGCAAAGATATGTATTTCCAGACCACAGCCATCAGATGGCGAATCGATGAATAGTCTCTATAATGAAACAACGAAATCTGAGATGAAAGCCGTTTTTGGGCTTTTATTTTTAGCAGGATTGTACCGTTCTGGGAGACAAAACCTCAATGACCTCTGGGCTTTAGATGGCACTGGAATCGAAATATTTAGGTGCACGATGTCTAAAAATCGATTTTCGTTTTTTTTGAATAATTTGAGATTTGATGATGCTACAACTAGGGAAGAAAGAATAAAGGCTGATCGTTTAGCACCAATCCGAGGTTTATTCGAGATATTTGTTCAGCGTTGCCAGGATGCCTATATACCATCGGAATACCTAACACTTGATGAGGAATTGGTTGCCTTTAGAGGTAGATGCGGGTTTCGCCAGTACATCCCCTCTAAGCCCGCAAAGTATGGTATAAAAAATTGTGCCTTAGTTGATGCCAAAACATTTTACACCGTGCATTTAGAGATCTACTGCGGTAAACAACCAGACAACAGCCCGTTTGCGTTCAGCAATAAACCTTTTGACTTGGTTGATCGCATGGTGAACTGCGTTTCCGGCTCGTCAAGAAATATTACTATGGACAATTTTTTTACGAGCTACGAAACCGCTGTAAGTTTGCTTCAAAAACATAAACTTACGGTGGTTGGTACTTTGAGATCTAACAAAACTTGCATTCCACCATGTTTCAAGCAATCAAGAGAGGAATACTCGTCATGGTTTGGCTTCCAGAAAGATGTCACTCTGGTTTCTTATGTTCCGAAGCCACGAACGTTCGTTTATATGATGTCATCACTTCATCATGACAACGAAATTGATCAAGAAACTGGAAACAAGCAGCAACCTTGTATGATTACTTTCTATAATCAAACAAAAAGTGGAGTAGATGTGGTTGATAAACTCGCCAGAACATACGACGTGTCTCGCAATACTAAACGCTGGCCACTCACTATATTTTTCTCAATTCTCAATCATGCAGGAATTAACGCTATGATTTTACATATGTTCAATAATACCATTGAAGTTGGAAAAACCAATAACAGGAGAAAGTTTATTCGTGAGTTGGGAATGTCTTTGATTGAAGAGCACTTGCAAAACCGTAAGGACAACCCACGTATTCCGAAGGATTCTCGTAAGCGCATACACAGTTTACTTGGTGAAACACCTGTGGAACCGCCAAAAAAGATGCCAAGATCTATCACAAGATGTTCGGAATGCTATAGAAAAAAAGATCGAAAGACCAAGTACGGTTGTGAGCGATGTGAAGTTCCTATATGCTTAGAGCACGCGCATTTCTTTTGCAAAACTGTTGTGATTTGAACCAAAATGAAACTCAAGAAGACTAATTATATTTAGATATTTTATTGATTTTAAGTTTTCTACCTCATTAGGCCCTCAAACAAAGGGCACTAAAATACGTAAGTTATGTTTATTTTTTTTTTGGCACGGCCAAAGAAGATAGTTTCCTTTTAGTCAGTAAAAAAGTACTATTTTTGTTATAAAGCTTATATGATTTAAAGATGTTTTTTTATTTGTGAAAAATTTATTTTATTTTTATTCCCTTATAGTTGAAAAACAATAATTATTCATAAAATCTAGTTATAATATTATATTAACTATGATACGACGGATTGTGGATGGGGTTTGTGAAACCCCACATAGTGCAGGAAGTAACTTCAACCCACGTGGTGCACGGAAGGTTAAAACAACCTATCGTTACCTACTTTCGAACAAGAAAGGGGAACATAAAAAAGACTCTTAACTTTATTTTATTTCTAGCGAAACCAATAACATCACCCTTTTCGACAGCATCTCACTAGTAAATGGTTAGTAACCTATATACTGACTCGATTGAATCTTCAAAACACTCTAGCGTCGCAAATAGAGGGAGATGGTCAAATTGATTCGATTTTACGATCTCCAGAGTCAACGTTAACTCGATTTAAGCCGGAAGTGGACGGAAGCCGGATTGGTCGCGTCCTTTTCATTAGCTGGAACAAACGAGTTGAATGGTTGATCGGTTACCCTCAATGGCCTGGTAGAGCAACGCATTAGTAGTTTGCGATAAAACTTGGGGAATATATTTTGTGAAGCTTTCTATTAAAAGCCGCCGATTGGCTATTTCCAAGTATAAAAAAACTAACGGTCACTACAGGTGACCGAATAGCTGGGTCCGGACCGGGCAACGGATTTGAATTGTTATATTTGCTATTCAACGAGGCGACGCTGCCAGATCCCAGAGGGCAGCGGTGTGGAATTTTTAACTTAATTTTTAAGTAAATATTTTGTTAAAATAAAATAACAGACATTTATGAGATCGATGCGACCTTACTTCTTTGTAGACATAACGTGTGCCTGCAATAAAATATTTCCTACTTATTATAATTTACATAAAACTAAGCTCTCAACATAGAATAAAATTCTGATATGTGGGCGCTTTTGTTAGTCCTAGCGCCCGCGGGAAAAGTCACGAATGGTAAATTAGACTTGTAGGAGGCGGATATCGTTATGGCCTACCCACTATATCTTTTTAGCGTTCCTAAAGCTTGCAAAGGCACCAAATGTAGTACGACTCGCCTTATGTTTGTCTCTCAAAGGCTGTTTCTTCAGAACCGATAGGTATAGATGTGAACTTGATACTTATTGTCTCTATTGCTATAATTATAACAGAAAATTTGATCACAGATATAATTTAATTCGTGGGATATATTGAAAGTTTTGCGTAACTTATTAATAAAACCATCTATACATGGTAAAAATGAAGTCGCATCCCGCCGTCTGTCCCTATGTATCTATGGATGTACGCGGGACACGCGGACGATGGGCTGGTTTTGATAAATGGTAATACGAGATTTAACAAACCCAATAACATTAGCCAACACATATTAAAGTTAATAAAAGAATGGGGTGATATAAACCTCCTAAATTATGCCCCTAGTAAATCCTTCCAGCTATTACTTAAAGGTTCATTAGTTAGCCTAAAGCGGATAAAATTCAATCAGGCTACGATAAAACGGAAGGTCTTGCCTTACCTTGGTCTTCGTTTTGAAAAGAATTTCAGTTTCATAGACCACATTATTCAGGTATGTGAGAAGGCCAAGCGGAACTTCTTTGGTCTAAATAGGATATCAACCTTAACATGGGGTCTCGGTTTTCAATAATAATACCTTAAATCTATTTATTTATTTATTTATTTATTTCAAATTTGTTTACATACTGTGGTCTATGGTTGCTGGACTCCTTTGAAGCATAGCTTGTGCAGGATGCACCTTATCTAATAACCTTATTTTAAATCTTAAAAGTTTACGAAGCTACATATATGGGTTGTGTTAGTTATGGGGCGCCGGTTTGGGTCGACAGAGCTATGATTACCACGGCGTGACGAAAACTTTTACAAAGCCAGTGATTAACAATAATATTTCTATTTACAACATACCGCATGGCCAGTACCGATGCTTTACCGGTGTTAGCGGGAGTACTACCTATTGACTTAGAGATAAGACGACGGACTGCAAACTACTATGCATCGTGGAATATCACAATCCTTTAGTTTGTTCGTTAGCGAGTTTGACCAGATTTGAGTAAATTGTTCATCGATCCAGAGTCCATGAAGAGTCGGTAGGATAATTCTAGCACGGACGTCTGTGGCGACAATAGGTAACTTTATAGACGTTGAACGCTTTTATCATTATTATTATTTGCAACATAATGCTAGACATAACTTAATTATCTAGTGTATATCCGTGGTGTGGTTCCCCTGATTTCTGGCATTGGCCTATTTTGTTTTACGCTGTCTTCGCTTTTGAGCAGCAATAATTAGCTATCCTACTCCTACCTGTTACTTCTTACTTTAATTGTGGCGGGTTCCAAGGCAGTATTAGCTTGTCCTCGGGCGCGCCTGAGTGTCTAAACTCAAGACCAGTGTGTGGTCGCGGCTGTAAATCCTGACTACACAGCAGTTGCAGTAGTGCAAACTTGTTTAATAAACTGACGAGTGATAATTCGACCCCCGGCATATACAAATAAGCCAGAGTTTGTGTCTTGAATATTTTGTTCAATATTATTGCCTACTGAGCGGGCAGCCTTTTTATAATTTTATTTTATTATCGATGGCATCTACTTTAGTAGGCAACGCTTAAATTCCGTCATATGGTACACTCAATTCGAACCCAAACGTAGTCACTCCCCACGATTACTAGCCGTTGTCACGAATAATGAATGCGAATGACTTCATTCCCCTCTTAAAAACGTGCAAGGCCCCTACTCAAACCAAAGCGCTGAAAACTGAAAAAGCCCGGCACTAAACAATGGTGGAAATTTAAATCACGAACCAATCGCAATCAGCGCGAATTGGAAATCCTACGTCACAACTTTCAGTTTGAAACGGTTTAATATTCATAACTGACATGGATTTGCTAGCCAACTTCGTTTTAAGTTATAATTATACGGAAATTTAGTCCAGCCTGAGGGATTTGCCATTAAAATACTATTTTATGCAAAAGCAGAAGCACAATTCATTAAGAAAAAGGAAACGTTATATTTGATACCTTCTCAAGTAACAGACAAAGCTTCTCTCACGACAGAGCTCCACTGGCCTCTACAGGCCATTATAAATTGATCTGGATGTTTTGTTACGCTCCCCTTACGAATGCAATATCTCGTATAAGCGCCAGAAGGAAAGACGGGTCAATTACGCTGGTTCGCTGAGAGATGTCTTGTTATCACTAGATATTATTGCCTTAGGTTTATGTTCCATAAAACGCCATTCGTTAACAAATGAAATAAAGCAGTGATACAGCGCAAGCCTCCCGCGCTCCGAATTTGACACGCGGATTTTATGTTTCACGTCGTAAACGCGGTGGAATCGCTGCTTGTTATCGGCTCACCTGTATTTTCAATAAACCACAAGGCGAAGGGAAACTCAAGGGGAAGGGTAAAGGATTTCTCGTCAAATTGACTTTACTACTTCAGGATGTCTTGTGTTGAATTATTTGCGTTCAGTCTCCAGTAGTTGCCAGTACATGTCCCTGTCGGTTGTGCGAAATACCCATATACTACTCATATCATACTTAACTGCCGTGGAGTAATGAGAGAACAAATTCCAGGAAGTCATATAAAAATATACGAGTACAGATATATTTACTTGAACTGAAGCAAAACACTTAATTTCCCCACCAAGGATATAAATAACGAATGGCTCTCGTTCCCGTCTACGAATCTCCTTGGTGCCGATAAAAATTCTCAAATTACCAGGCCGAGCGGAGGTTGGCGAACAGGGAAAAGGCGGCATGTAAAGGAATTATTCATAAAGCTCTCCAACAAATAGGCAGAGTAGTGTGGAACTCCCACAATGGTATATGTATAATGAACTCACGTACCCTGCAAGTACAGGGAACGGTATACTTTTCACTATTAAATAGTGAAATATGCATAAGAACGGCTCGGATATAACCTACAAATTTTAATCCTCGCGTGTATTACTGCGTTCAAGACTTCAAGATACATTTAAGTTTTAATAACTTGCATTGGCCCATTGGTTTCTATTGGCATCTATATATTTATTTTTTTAAGTAAAAGGGAAAAAGTAACCTAATCAGACAACGCAAATAAAGTACCTACGTTACTTATCGAATTTACGAAATTGAATGTACCTACGAAACGTATGAATGGAATAAATATTGGTTTGCTTTGAGTCTCAAAACTGGTCGAATATTAAACAGTGCTACACCACGTTCCGTACTTACGGATTCTTCGAATGGGCACGTTATATATTACTGTAAAATAGAGATATAAGTCAGAGTCTGCAATACCTTCAAGTGGTTTTAATACTCTGGTGGTATAGTTTGGCAAAATAAGCATGCAGCACTTTTGCAAGCCTTGATATACACGATGTTTTTTATTATAATGTGTTTATTGTAATAGTCTCTGCTTACCTCTATGGGATATGACAATGTACTATAAATATAGGAATATGTAGATTCAGTAAATACCACCTTTAGAGCAGATATTTCCGGATGATCGCTTTTCCGCAAACTCATCTCAAATAAATTATTACAATTATCGAGTAAATTATTAATAATGAATCAGTTCTTTATGACTTCCTGGATAGTTACTCCAATTCTAGCTTCTCGCAATATTGCTACAACAACTGTAAAAACTGCGCTAATAAGTATCCTGTATGAAACCTAATACATTTGAATACTGTGGCTTGCTTGGTAAATCGCTTAGATTCATGGTGAGGGATCGCTTCATACACATACGTTTTCAGTCACCATTCAGAACATTTAGTTCTTTCTAAGACATAAATGACATACTGATTTTCTTGAAATACTAATCCTTCTAAAAAGAGGTTTCATAACTAAAATCCGGTTTCAAGGAAACGGTTCAAAATTGACAGAAAAAGCATGATCATTTTTGTTGTTTGTGTCCATCTATACCGACATTTTCTAAAAATGTAGCATAAACAGGTATTCTATGTTCAACTATTGTGAATTTGATATTCATGTTCAGCATTTGCAATAAATCAATATTGATGCCATGCGACAGAGGCTTGAGTTTCCAACTTGGAACTCCCATCAATCGTTGTAACATGTACATTCACTTTACAAAATCGATTCGGGTCAAAAGGAGTCATATATCTTAGTCAGCCCTCTAGCTTCTTCGGTGCAAGCAAGAGCAAGTGCATCGCGGGAAGTTATATGGAAACTGTTACTAAACTAATCTCTTTTAGCGAGATTTAGTGAGACTGGAGTCCATAACTTTTAACGTAATATTTGTAAAAATTTATTTACAAATTTTTATTACTTCTATTTCATGAGCGTATAGCTCCAGTAAATTTAGAAGGACGATTTTTTAAGACAGATGGATACTGACTTTACGGAAATATATTCTTCAAATGCTTCCTTTTTCTTTGCGATACGACTTCCCTGGAATACTCGAAGCCGAATCTAAATAGCATCGACACAAACAAAGGCCCTTTTCAGTCCTATCAGTTTTCCTTAGTCATCTACGCCACAACAAGGCAAAGTTTCAGCTTTTAGTGAGGCGTCAGTGTTTTTCCCCCAACTTTCCCATTTTTGAAGGCAACAATTTATCCGTAAACGTTGACAATATACATGTTCAGGGTGGTTCTCTCTCATTGACTTACAAAACAAGTGCTGATAGCGAGAATCCAGTTTTCGTCTCACGTACTCTGTTTACTTTTTTCCATCTTCTTTGTTGAATTCAATTACGAGTTACAAGCATCGGGTAAATGTTTCCCCATACAAATAAATTATTTAGCTTTTTTCCTCCGTTGAGTCTTTTTTTTTAATATGTCTGGGTGTGGTTTGTCATAAAGTGTACTTGCTTATAGAGAGGGCTTATTGTAATACTTGTTTTATATTTGAAATATAATGAAGAGAATATATCGGATGATAGATATATAGACTTTTTATGTAATGAACATCAACAACGTGTCAGTCCACTGTTGAACTTGCACAATTTGCACATTAGTGGAGGGCTTTACGATTCTGCAGCTATAACTGCATACACGTACGAAATTTAAAACAGGTCTCCATTGTAGTGTTCGGTTAAAACTGAACGAAGCATAAAACGAATGACAGGTACAGGGCAGTCACTGTTAATTTGTAGGCACAGAATAATGAACTTAAAATCACACAGCTGCAAAATTTCCATTTGTTTTACCCACACATTACATACAGTATAAATGCACAGACAATAAGACGCCTGTTGTACGTTTAAAATTATTTTATCTACACTCATAGCGTAATGTTCCAATTACATATTCGAAAACAGTTGTTTAAGGACACACTTTTTTCACGCCAATCTGTAAAATTTTAAAAAATTACTTTTCGATACAGCATTTCCCATACTATTTTCATTGCAGCTATATCGTAAAATAACTTTATCTACACTCATAGCGTAATGTTCCAATTACATATTCGAAAACAGTTTTTAAGGATGCACTTCTTTCACGCCAGTCTATAAAAATTTAAAAAATTACTTTGTGATACAGCATTTCCCATACTATTTTCATTACAGCTGTATCGAAAAATAACTTTTTAATCATTATGCAACACTTTTCTTCTTTAAATTTTTGTCGGGCGCCGGGACACGGCTAAATGTAGGCTGAATACCTAAATGTCTTCAACAAATTTAAAATTCCTGTTTATATTTGTAATCAGTTCATAGTCTGTGGTTGTGATTGTGTACATTTGGAATTATTTTCTCGCTAAACAGAATATTTATTCTAATTGTTGTAATTTGTGTTTGTGAATGTTGTTTCTTGCTTGAAGCAAATGAATAGATACATTTGAAAGTAGTGAAGTGAATTTCGCTTGATATCCTCGACGCGTAGATACAACAGAATTGACTCGCAGTTACTGCCAGCAAAGTTGAAAAAATTATAGGTACGAAATTTTGACATGAAAATATGAGTGTAGATAAAGTAGTGTATGCAATTGCATATAATTAGGTATTATATGATAGTTGCATAAACTACTATTTTAATCATTATGCAACACTTTTCTTCTTTAAATTTTTGTCGGGCGCTGGATCACGGCTAAATATAGGCTGAATATCTAAATGTCTTCAACAAATTCAAATTTTCCTGTTTATATTTGTGATCAGTTCATAGTCTGTGGTTGTCATTATGTACATTTGGAATTATTTTCCCGCTAAACAGAATATTTTTTCTAATTGTTGTAATTTGTGTTTGTGAATGTTTTTTCTTGTTTGAAGCAAATAATTAGGAATTAAAACACTCGTGTCAAACTATTATCATACTCGGCTACGCCTCGTATAATAAACAGACACTCATGTTTTAATACCCCCTTTTATATGACAGTTGCATAAACTACTATTATACTACTAAGGTGGCAAACAAACTTAGGGCCTGCCTGATGGTAAGCAGTCACCGCAGCCAATGGACTTTTGCAATATCAGGGGCACCACCTACGCGTTGCGTTGATTTAATATGATTAAGCTTCCAAGAAAAAGCAGTTTAACCTTAAGTAGCTACCCAAGAATTGTTATTTATAGGATACGTCTTATAGCAAGTACGTTTTGCCTATGAACGTTTGCAATAATCGTGTATGCCGAACCCACAAATAACTTTTCACTCTTCCGGAAGTGGACACTCACTCACTAACACCTCACATACTCAGTTCGGGAAATCTCTCCAGAGTAATCAGTCCACTGTCAAGTTCACATAGAAATTGTGCGGTCAGACTTATCAGTAGGTATGTCATTATGTACTTCATAGTAGCCACAATAACTTTTCTTTGAAAAGCCTAACTGTTGCTTTGATTTAAAAAATTATGTTAATTGTGACATTGTTCTAAAATATATATAACTGTACTGATTCTTTGGTAGCAGGGTCACTGAGGTCAGATGGCAGTCGCTCCACTGTAATTATCTGATCTGCCAAATCCTGGATCATGGTCAAGGTGGACTCCGAGCCCTCGTGCGCGAGAGCACAACCAGGACATTAACGCTAAGATGATGTGATGATTACACTGTACAATATAACGTACATTCATAGCATTGATAGCTTTAGCAGACATAATCATCAAGTTCTACGGTATTTTACCTAATCATTAAAGCAAAAATCTTAAAATGTTCCCAAGTATTTATGCCACAAAATTTTACTCACGAAACTCCCGCAAACGACAAGAAACCCCAACAGATGATAAACAGATTGATGGCACCGAGTCTCGAACCGTTAAAATACCTGGAGCCCGCCGATGCATAAAGATTTCTTTCCTCCAAACGATCACTATATTTGTGAAATGACGGAGAAGAAATAAATCTCTTCAAGTTAAGCAAGTTTTGTGGAAAATGCGTCTGCTGGCGTCACCGTCTCATCACTCATCCAGTTGACAAGACAAATGGTTGCCTACCAGGGCCTGGTCTGATACACACGAATGCTTCCGAGACAGTCCGACCGATCCTATCTTGCCAGATGGGTACTTTGATTAACAGTAAATCTTACTGGTGTTTTATTGTTTCTATCTTATTTTGTTTTATTGCTGTCTAGCTTGATCGTAGCATTAAATTAATGTCTGTTTTTATGTAGCTCCAGGTCTCGTCAGGTGAATAGGTAAGAACGTAAATATTAGGTTAATTTGAGCGTTATTTTGATTTTGTAAGAAACTAGTTAGGCACTAAGTAATCGACGAAGTAATATCTCATTAAAACGTGTTATCATTGATATAGATATTACACATAAAAAAGTGTGTCTGTGCATTGAATATATTTACAAAAAATTATTAAGGCCGATAACAATATAGTAAGAAAGTAAGAAATTTTGAATTTTTGTCTATCTATCTGTTTGTTTGTCTGGTTGTATACGCTAATCTCCGATACAACTGAACAGATTGGAATGAAACCTTTTTTTTGTTGTAGGTATAGCTATTAAGCCTGGCCTGGGTCTTGAACTCTAGTAAGTTAAAGTTACATTAATAACAATAAATATTTATTCCAGGCAATAGACCCACATCACCATTAACATAAACATCACTTGCTACAGAAAGGTTCTATTCAAAGGTCTCGATGTGATGTCGCACACCTAACACGTAAAATTATTCATATTTGAATTAAGGCAATTTTCGCATAACCGCGCGACTCTTGCTCATAATCAATTCCCCTGAAAACAGAACGTCATTTGTACAACATTTATGGTTAGTTAACTCCAGCCAAATTACGGCGTATGTTGACTAAAGCTTTAAATAAATAAAAGCAGGCATGAATGTTTGTTCAACAAAGCTTGAAAATGCTTAAAACCGTCCGCTTTCAGCTGGATTGCTTAACGAACTAGCATACTCCTGAAATAATCGATTTATAATATAAAGTAAAGTAGGCATCTAAAAAAGACAATTTGGGCCAATTCAAATTATTTCTAGGTATGCTTATTTAGTTATATGAGAGGGGACAATAGTTTGACGACATATCTGACGACCTGAGTGGTTCAGTTGGCACGCAGAGGTACCGGGTTGGATTCCCGGCCGGGCAGAAATTGAAATGATGAATTTTGATTTTTGTTACGGGTCTGGGTATTGTATGTATAATGAGTGTGTATTAAAAAAAAATATAAGCTGTTTATCAGTTTTCTGGCATCCATAACACAACCTTTGCTTACTTTGGGGCTAGATGGCGCTGTGTGAATTGTCCAAGCATATTCATTTATTTATTTATTAATAAACCTACGTATCGACTTGAAGCAACAAATAACAATGCTTATGTTCTCATATTTCGGTTTACAAAAGATTTGATTTTCAAGTTTTTCAAAGAGTTTTGGTTTACACCGTTGCTTATAGTTTTTAACTGATGTAGTTTATAATTTCTCTATATGTGTAAAAAACCGCCAGCTCCAGCTATAGTCATCATTACTTAGCGTTACGTCCCGGTTGCGTTCCGGCGCAGCACGCGAGGGCCCAGGGTCTGCCTGTAGGTAATAATACCTACATCAAAGTCATATGTTCTCCAATATAATACATCTCGATTCGTCCATCAGTACCATCGATTCTAGCTTCTTTCGGCTAATTGGTGAGGTGCATTTGACCCTAACCCGATACCCAATTACCACGGGACTCGGTTCGGGTAACGAACTGTCCAAGATGGGCTCGGTTTCGACGCTAGCCGATAATATAGTAATTTATTGGCCCATATTTCTCCCAGCACGCCCCTAAGGTTCACGGATAACGCTAGTGACGTACCCGACTAACGATAAGTGGGAATTGGGTATTTCCCTTTCGTACACTGTATCGCGATATTTTTAATTTACAAAGTAACAAAGTACAAAGTAACAAACACAGATCTGTTGGTGACTACTTTTATATTAATTAATGCCTACATCGATACAGTGTAGTCGATGATTAATGTAAACAGGAAAAATGAAAGCCAGTGCCACAACTATAAAGAAAGTAACTATAATAATACCAACCATCTACTTTTGCATTTTATAATATACGAGTACTAGTGGACCCGGCGCGACTTCCTTCGCGTACATCTACTTACTCTTTTTTTCTTACTTGTAAACCTTTCTCTTGAATCACTTTATCTATTGTTGAAAACCACATTACAATCCGTGGCATAGTTTAAATGATCTAAATGATCATAGATATATAGGGACAGACGGCGGGATGCGACTTTGTTTTATTCTATGTATAGATTAGTAAGTAAAGTAAGTAATAGAATACAAATGTACCAAAAAGGTTATCTTTTCTAATTAACGAGACACCTATTTATGGTTATGACACACAGGATATTAAGGTGGCGGAGATCCTTGTTCCATTCAAGCGTATTTCCTTTAATTCGTGGATTGTACAAAAAAGGTACTCGTAAACCTATGAAAAATAAAAAATAATCATCTTGGCGTTAATGTCCCGGTTGTGCTCTAGCGCGCGAGGGCCTGGGGTCTGACTTGACGATCATCCAGGATTTGGCAGATCAGGTAATACAGTGGAGCAACTGCCATCTGACCTCCTACACCCTGGAACCTGACTATAATAGATCATGATTGCACATTCAGACGCATGTGAAAGAGCATATATACTTGTATGATAATATGCGCAAAATTTCTGTCTGCGTTTTTTATAAGGCTTTAAAAAAATGCTAAATGTGCACCACAGATTGTATACCTACGTATCGGAGAGGGCGATGTCCAGGACGATGATCCTATCTGGTTAGGTTCCCCTGGGAGCAGCGTCATGGAGGTCAGATAGCAGTCGCTTTACAACAGGGAAATTAAAGTTAAGATGATTATTACTTGTGGACCCGGCGCGACCTCGTTCGCGTATACCTACTTTACCCCTACCTACCTTTTTTTCTTACTTGTATACCTTTCTATTGAATCACTCTATCTATTGTTCAAAACGGCATTCAATTAATCCACTGCATAGTTTAAAAGATTTAAGCTTACATAGATACAAACGGCGGGAAGCGGCTTTGTTTTATACTATGTGTAGCAGTGCACACGCCAGCAAATGATGACCCGTTTGTTCAAAGGTTCCCGTACATTCCGGGTTCCTAATAATGACATGTAATTTTTGAACGTGTTGTACATCGATCACTTTGAAATATGTACGAAACAATCTTGAAAGTTTTTCCTTTCTAACAAAACAAGAATGAATGAAATCGGACCACGCTTTAATGAATTACAACTAAGTACACATTTTCACTTCCATCCCCTCCCCGAATTTTGGGATAAAAAGTATCCTAAGTCCTACTTAGTAGTATGAACTCAAATCATACTAAGTTTCAAATTTGAATTCATTCAGTAGTTTCGGAGTGATGCGCGGCCAAGATACAGACAAATAGACAAAAATGAACAACTTTTGGTTTCAGTATTGTTTACAGAATGCCTTCCAACAAAAAAATTTAAAATATCTTCAATGTTTAGAATTGGACCTGTTACAGTTTTATTATATGTATAGAAATATGTTGTGTCATGGAGTATGGTCATGAATTTAACTTGATCTTCAGATCGGCAGGTAGGGTCCTATCAGGCCCCTCAAAATAAATAGCGGACCATTACTTATTATCGATATCCCCTACCTTATCCCTATTACTAGAAACCTTCGCAAAAATATGGTGTGAGCCATCTGCTTGAGATAACTTTCTGGTCGGTAGAGTTTTTTTTGGATAAGAGCTTTATTTTATGTCTTTAATGGTTATTATTTATTCTTTGGATAATATTTTTAATGGCTAGTTACCTTGGCGTTAATGTATCTTTATAACTATATGTCACTTTAATACTCTATTCAGCAAATCATTTATTCGAATGAATTGTCAATGGTTATCCAATTAGGTAATCATGACAAATTCTTCCCTATCTGACTTGAAACCAGCAAAATCAGGCAACTGAATTTGTAACCATGATCCAATTCAAATTCAAATTCTAATACTAATAATTTTATTCAATTTAGGTTTATACAAAACACTTATAAATGTCATACAATTAAATACATTAATTTTCTTCTATAAATCTTTAAGTAAGTATACAAAATTCAATTCAATATATCTATTGTTCTATTATATTAAGATTAAGTTAATAATTATTAATAATATAAAGTTTTATTTTTACATATCTCACTCTAATACTATAATTAATTACAATATTGCTGACTAAATTTATCAAATTAAAACATGCCGGAGTAACATTTAGGTCTAGAACATTAAAATAAACTAGGTACATTAAAAATAAATTAAAAACAGCATAATGGTTTGCCTTCTGAATCATAAATTCAATTCCAGCTTATATTGAAATAAGTCAGTTAAAAATCATTAATTAACGAATATTCACTAAATAACAATCTAGTCAGGTTCCCCTGGTAGCAGGGTCACAAAGGTCAGATGGTTGTCGCTCCACTGTTATTACCTGATAACCAAATCCTGCATCATGGTCAAGGCGGACCCCGGGCCCTCGTGCTTGAGAGCACAACCGGGACATTAATGCCAAGACGATGACGATTCTTTCCTGTAAACACGAGTTTGCGAGGGGAAATAGCTGGCTTTGCACATTTAAAAACATATAAGGCCAGGTAGGATGTTTTTTATCTAGGCAGACATGTTCCATCTTCGTAACTTATGAATAAAAAGACAAGGCGCTCAACATACCATACAATTTAAGATTTAATTACTTTACAATTTTATTACCTCCAAATTAAGACTTAGCCCGACAGAGTAGAAATACTATTTACCTACTAAGTCTGTGGAGTCGATTGGCTCCCCTTGACGGTATTTATTTATTTACTATCTGTGCCAGCAAATTCGTTCGCTTAGACTACAGGATGTTTGGTATGGCTCATATTAAGCAACACTGTGGTCTGGAGTGAAGCACTCTTATCAAAAAAGGGGATTTTTACCTTGGATTTGAAGTCTCAGGTTGTATTTATCAAAAGACAGTAAGTCAGGTAGACAGTTCCGTCGCGGTTTGCACAATGCATTTTGAAGCAAAGTGGTTTGTGCGAGTAGTCTTTGTAATTTCGGCTGTACAACAGTGTCCTTTTGCCGAGGCTCTCCTCGTTTGGTAATATAACGAAGATGGGGGCATTAGATTGTGCAGTTCCATTGCAGTCTCCGAAATGTATCCGGTAAAAATAGATAGGTTAACAAAGACAGACTGAGAGTTTTATATTAGGAAGGCAAACTTTGCCCTTTTAAACCAGATATTCGATGTTCAATATATAATAATTGTAAGTATTTCATTTAATTAAAAACAATAGTTATTGTCGCTTAATTATAGGTAATTGACAGTCAGTTACATGAACACTTTAATTTTTGAAATTAAAGAACTACTTGCAGGGTTCGACAGTTTTCTTAAATCGATATAAATTATAATCGTCAGAAAAAATTAAATTATTGTTATTTTCTATAGCCAACCCCCACATAACAGATTCTTCAATTTGTTTTCGTATGCTATCACCATCTTCATAAATTCTATATATGTATGGCATAGTTTGTTGAAAAGTAAAAATTATTATTGTTATCAGTTGTAAAACGATTTATTGCGTGTTTTCCATGGAAATTTCCTTTATAAATCATATCTCTGTGTTCCATCTTAAATAGTCCAGATGAGTTAGAAAAGAAAATATTATTATTTTTATCCACACCGACAAAAATAACTTCAAAGTTATTTAATTCTGGAATTCTTTTGGACACTCCATTTTCATAAACATATGCTGAGAAGGACGGGTAAGTGACATAATACAGCTTGTCCTTGAAGAACAACTGCCAAATATTTGTTCCATTCGCAGCAAATGGTTGAGCTGATTTTGAATCAAAGTCAAATGTATATATTCCGTCGCGGCCACCCAAATATACATTATGATTTTTAGTATCGATTGTATGCGCATAACCACCGTGTATACCCGGAATTGTCGCGGAATCATTTGCTTCTAAATTCAGATACACCGATTCATATACTGCAATATCAGGAATATTACTAAAGAATAGAATATTTGTCTTGTAGTCGATTACTAGCTGGCGTGGCCATCCAAGATCGCTTCTCAAATGTTTCTTTCAAAATTGGTTTTAAAGGTAGAAGCTTTGTAGGTAGTTACGTTCAAACAGACAAGGAATGTTAGCATCTGTAAAAAAATCGGTTTCAAGTTTATTTTGTGTACATTAATTTACGTGTAGTACATTGTGATAAATGATAGTAGCTATTTATTGAATGCTTTCGAGAGGCGACGCTTGATGATAACGTAAAAAGAATAAACTTATACTTTCGAATTATAAATAACGTGAGGTTATCAAATCCATGAATTTGCAGTAGATTTGACAAAGACACTTTACTCAGAAAATGCGAAACCTAATAACAGAGGAACCTGACCAGATTGGATCATGGTTACACATTCGGTCGCCCGAACGTGCAGGTTCCCCAATGTTATCCCACGCCGAAAGAGCATCGGTTAATGTTAAACCAATATACATAACCAGAAAAAGTCAGTATTACATGGCGGCACTGGAGATCGAACCCGATACCATATACGAGGCCGACCCGCTAGCCGTTAGGCAACTTTAACTTTTGCTCGTACAATCGATTATCTTACCAATTATTGACTACGCTGATGTGTGTTGCTCTGACGTCAGTCAGGATCAATTGAATAAATTGGAACGCCTACTCAACAACTGTATCCGTTTTATTTATGGTTTACGCAAATACGACCACATTTCATCATTTCGTGAGAAGCTGAAATGGCTTCCTATACGGCACCGCCGTAACTTGCGCGTTCTTTCTCTTATTTTTTCCATACTGCAGGATCTAGTTGTACCGGAGTATTTTAAATGTAAATTTCAATTCCTCTGCGATACTCATAAGCGCAATCTTCGCTTTTCTGATACTCTCTGTCTAAATCTTCCACTTCACCGCACTGGTTTTCTCGCCAACTCTTTTTCTTTAATGGCAGCAAGGCTGTGGAATGATCTTCCGGTCGATATCAGACGAAGCTCCAACAAGCCTTCCTTCAAAAAAGCTGTTCGAGAGCATTTTCTAAATTCCTTGTAATGCCCGACTTTAACTTATATATATATATTTTTTTTTTTTTTCACCTGTTATTTTTGCGAATGATCTTGGTAGGTAGGCAATTGATTGAGATTTATATTCAAGTACGTTGTGCTATCTTGTTGTTGTTGGTTTTTAGCATTAAATATTTAATAAAATAAAATATTATTTTTGAGTTTCGGTATGTGAATACTAGTGGGTAGAATTGTGTATGTTATTAGGTACGTAAGTGTAATGTTGTAAATTTTTGTGCACCGCCTGAATTTTTTTTTTTTATACCATTTTTCGGGGTAGACTGGTAGATAAAGCTACGAAGCTTTAAGTCCACCTTTGTACTATTTTGTGCGAAAAGTATATAAATAAAAAAAAAAGTATATTATAATTAAAATGAAGAAAATGTAACGGATCAAGTTCAACCAAATTAGAAATAAGTATTACCTTTAATATCGGATTGTTCTTAATGATAAATAAGTCTTGAGAGCACTTATTTTAGTTTTAATATTGTTGTACTTTACCAACAACAATTTATGCCTTATCTGTAGATTAGAGACAATATGCAGAGTGTAACAGAATCAAAGTCGAATCGCATGTATACGCGACCTGTCACTTCTGTCTAAATGACAGTTATTCGTTCAGAAACTGCATAACTTGAACTTATACCAAATGAAAAAATCTCATATTCTAAACTTACCTTTTACCATACCAATAATCGAAACAAATTATTAAGTTACATGATAATCAAGTTAAAGTTAGTATTCTGGTGGGCGACTCCTTCGGGTTTGTGTTGCCCAATTCAAATGTGTTCACCGTTATGTTAATTAATTAAAATGAACATTTTCATTGTGAGAGAGAAGAATTTCATTGTGGACAATTATAAATAGTTAAATAAAATCTATACATATAATAAAACTGTAACAGGTTTAATTTTGTACAATGAAGATATTTTGAACTTTTTTATTGGAGGGTACTCTATAAACGGTGCTGAAGCCAAAACTGTCATTTTTTTTCATTTTTACAAAGACTTCTAACTGATATATTGCATTTTTGTCTGTCTGTCTATCTGTCTGTATATTGGTCGCCTATAATTCCAAAACTAATGAATGAATCCAAATGAAAGATGCAATAATTTCAATTCAAACCACGAGATATTTTTTATCCCGAAATTCATCACGGTTCCCTTGGGACAGGGGATGGAAGGCAAAATGTAAAGTTTGTTGTAATTCATTAACACGTAGTTCGATTTCATTCAATCTTTTAAATAAAACTTAAAAAAAAATCCATAAATGTTTTTAGGTAATCGATGTTGTAGTTCAGAAATAATTAGGTTCTAATAACTTGAAACCTGGAATGTACAAGAACCTTTGAACGTACGGCTCAACTTAAGCCGGCGTGTGCACTTTATTAATAACATAATCATCTCAACGTAAATGTCTCGGTTGTGTTCTCGCAAACGAGGGCCTGGGGTTCACCTTGACCTTGATCCAGAATTTGGCAGGGTCCGCCTTGACTCCACTGCAATGATCAAATAATTGCAATCGAGCGACTCCCAACTGACCTCCGTGATCAGAGCAGATCTGCACCGCCAGATGATCTACACGTTTATCCGAAATGAAATACAATAAAAAATTACATATAATATAAAAAATTTACTAATAATTTTTTAAACTCCGTTTTTTAAATGTAAGTGTAGCGTAGGTAGTTCGAACTAAAAGGTGTAAGTTGGTTAGCCCTTCCCTTGATTCTGCAGTATCCTTCTATTCTGGAGTTATCTGCATGTTACTTGCACTTGGGGATAACTCCAGAATTGCATCTTGTGGGGCTGATCAAGGAACTTAGATTCGAAAACGCATGGTCGTATAGACCCTAACTTTTTGCCTCTGGAACATAACAGGAATATTTTTACAATAATTTTTATTTCATTCATATAAAGCGCTCGGCGCGCGATCCTTGGCGTCTACGGTAAATTGTATTTCTGGCAATATGCCTCGAAGGGCAATTAATTCAATGATAAGGATAGAAGTAAAAAGGCAGTATGGGCAATAATAAGTCAACTTTTGTCTCTCTTTTTAACACAATATTTATTATATAACGCGACATCAATAGAATGGAGTGTGAACTTTAATGTGGAAAGAATATGATATTTGTTGGAGTATTATTTTATTATTGTTTGAGTTGCCAATGACGTTGCAGCACTAGCGTATAGTAAAGAACAACTGGAACTATTAGTAAAACAAATGAATTTGTAGTAAACAATATGGACTAAAAATCGATATCAACATACTCAAAATATTTAAAAGATCAAAATTAGCAGAAATAAGTAATAACTCAATTAAAGTAAACAAATAACCTCTAAAAGAATGACTGAATGAATGAATGAACACTATTCCATAAATATAGGAATCAGTCGGTACATATCGGTAGCAACAGATAAAACTACAGGCGGCCTTATCGGCTTAAAAGAGTAACTGTTTTCAAGTATGATAGTATTATGACGGCCTGAGTGGTTCAGTTTGTTAACATTTGGTCTGTCACGTAGAGGTCTCGGGTTAGATTCTCGGCCGAGCAGAAATTGAAATGATGAATTTTAATTTCTGTTACGGGTCTGGGTGTTATATTTTATGTTTGTGGGAGACAAGCAATTTCAAATAGAAATCTCAAAGCGAATGAATGATTCATAGCTGGTTACACTCTCGTACGAAGCTCGAGCATTCGGTGCGTGACTGTAAACCAGGGTTTACAACGGACGTTCTCCTCACTGCTACGCCCCGTGGCTGCGCCTGTCCTGTTTGTTATAAAATAAAAGCCCTTGCACTGCGCATGGACGTTATCTTGTGTTTCAACCAGTATAATTTTATTTGAATTACTCTGTGGTTAATTTACCTACTTAATATTTACTTACATGAAATATCTATTTCTAAACATACTAATTATTGCATTTTTTTAATTAATAATGTGAAATTTTAAATTTTCGACCAAACTATCAGGTGTAATGAGGTATCTACGAAGAACATGATTGGAAATAAATATAGAAAATTTAATTACCTTCATTTACGACCATAATATCAAACAAAAAGACATAAAATCGAGTTTTTAGGTAGGGAAAAATGAAATTAATTAATGTCCTCAAACAAAATCCCGACCTCGTTGATTAGCTGGAAGTATTCCTGCAGCCAGATTCTTTTCCAAGAGAGATCGACAATGCAGGCGAGGCATTTTAATTGCTCTGCACGGCGGAGATGACCGAAAAATTCTCAACACTCTGCGCTATACCCTATTTGTGAGGGCCTCGGCGAGCAACAAAATAAATTTAGCTCGCCTTCCACCTAACAAAGACGCATCAAGTTTCATTTTAGGTTCAGTTTTAGTTAGAGGTGCGCAAGACCCCTACTGATTGGGGATGGCATCAAACAGGTTCTATGGACACATACACGACAACACGGGCACATGTTACCAGCAAATATATGGCAAAAGACCCCAGAGCCCCGACACTACACCGAAGATCAGCCTGTACGAAATTAGTATTGCGCTTACACAGTTCAAGAACTACAAGGCGCCGTGTGATGATGGAATTACGGCTGAGCTTCTGAAAGCTGGTGGCACACCTGTGCTTAAGACCCTTCAGAAGTTGTTCAATTCCGTCATCCTCGAGGGAACGACGCCGGAGGCATGGCACGTAATCATAGTGATTTTGTTCTTCAAGAAAGATTTTGCGATAAGACTCTCTTGAAGAACTTCACACCAATATATTACTGCTGATTCATGTGTATAAGTTGTTTTCGAGAGTTATTAAAAATCGTCTCGCATGCAGGTTTGATGACTTCCAGACTCCCAAACAAGCCGGGTTCCGAAAAGGTAGTACCATAGACCATAAACATATGCTGCGTCAGGTTATACAGAAGACCGAAGAGTATAACCAGCAATTATGCTTGGCGTTTGTGGACTATGAGAAGACCGTCGATTCGATCGAAACATGGGCGGTGCTCCAGTTTCTACAGCGGTGCCAAGTCGACTATCGGTATATCGAAGCATTGAAGTGTTTGTAAGACGAGGGTCTTTGACCAATGTGTGTTGCCAGTGATGTACGTAACTGAAACGTGGTCGCTCACTGTGGGCCTTATAAGAAAGTTCACTGTTACCCAAAGGGCAATGGGTAGGGTTATGGTCAGAGTCTCGTTGCGCGATCGAATCTGAAATGAGGAGATCCGCAAGCGAACCAAGGTCACCGACATAGTTATAAGGATTGCCAGACTGATGTGGCAGTGGGCAAGGCACATAGCTCGAAGAGCAGATGGGGCAGTCAAGTTCTCGAGTGGCGACCACGTACCGGAAGAGGCGGCGTGGGGAGGCCTCCCACAAGGTGGACCGACGACCTGGTAAAGATCGCAGGTACCAGCTGGATGCGGAAGGCACAGGACCGGCCTTTGTGGATATCTCTGAGGAAGGCCTATGCCCAGCAGTGGGCGTTTTTCGGCTGATATGATAATAATATATTATGTAACTAGATAACACATACGAGTAGAGATGACTTCTAGTAATTTTATTGTACCTTCCCATTAACGCTAGATTTTAGGCTTGTTTTGTTTATGGTCATCATCGAACAAACTATCACGCCCACGGACACACTTTTAGTCTTAAAATGAAGGTAATTAAATTTGCTACAAATCAATTTTCCAATGATTTCCCCGTAGATCTTTATCAGTATAATATCAGTATACCTGATATTTCGGTTGAAAATTGGTCATTACCAATTTTTCTACTTTTTGGAAAAAAGTTGTGAAAATTGGGCACCCTGTATCCTAGCGATTAGACCTAGAAAATTGGATTAGGACTCAAACTGTCTGGAATTTTGACTACTTTAAAAAGTCATAATGACCTTTCTCGTCAGAGTCTTGCTATGTGGTCTTTTTTGCATAAAACTAAAAAAAGTGTAAAAAATTTGCGGTTTTTTAGCAATAACTCAACGCGCTCACATTTTAGAGTGCTGCAAATTTGGACAAATACTATCTTGGTGGACCCAAACAACATATAAAAAATGCAACTTTACCGCAATTATTGCAATTTCGAATGTAACATATGACTAGCCTACTAGGAAATACCCTAAACATTGTAAACTATTTTGAATTGCATAAGAACTCCACAACAGTTGAGAGCTTAAATTAAATTAAAAAAAATTGTATTGTATTTTGACAATAATTTGAAGTGTGGCATAACGTCACTCGCTTCTCAAGTGTAATGTCATGAATGTCAATAATTATTTCTAGACCAATTCATTCGTGTTTTCGTGATACAGTATGTTGTAATTGTTGCCGATTAGTTACAATTTAATTTGTTAGAAAAAATGGTTTATGTTTTTTGTCTAATTAAAGAAAGACATATTTTATGATGCTGCTGTGCAGCAGTAGTCTTAAACAGGGTTTCATTGGTTGTCCAGAGGCTAAGGTCAGGTTAGGTTGTGTTTAAATTTGTGAAGGAGAAAAGTATTTCTCTTCCGCATTCCATATCCACACTCAGCGCGGCACGCGAGGCCCGGGGACTTCTGCAACCTAATAGGGATTGGATGCGTTGCCGGCTATTGTGTTATCTTTTGAAAAAGATTGAGATAAGGTGCAAATGAAAGGATTTACATAAATAAAACTATTTAAATTTGTACTATTACATCATCATGACATGTATCGATTTAATCAGTGATATTTAATAAAACATCGTCTTTTTCATGGGTTTCATGGAAACATATTTGGTCAGTTTTTTTAAGTCTTATAACGCTGTCTTTATTTGAATAAATTATGTTGTTGTTGCCTTCTATCGCAATTCCATAGATCTGTTTGTCCTCAAATATTTTGTGTACGTCCTTAGATTCCTCATCGAATCGATAGATCGCGTCATTTGTTGAAAAGTATAAATTCCCATCAATATCCGTAGTAAAGCCATTACAACCATAACTTCCTATAGTTACCACTTGTCCTTGCTCTATCTTATATAGCCCAATACTATTTGAAAAGAATATGTTATTATTTCTATCCACAGCCATAAATAGAACATTTGAATTGTTTAGTTCTGGAACAGTAGTGGTCACATCATTTTCGTAAACATGAACTGATTCACTCGGAAATGTGGTGTAATATAATTTGTCTTTGTAGAACAGCTGCCATATATTTGTGCCTCTCGCAGTTGTTAACGTAGCTGATTTGGAATCAAAATCGAATGAGTAAATGCCATCGCTTCCACCTAAATAAACAATGTGTTTTTTACTGTCAACTGCATTTGCGAACCCCCCTTGGATTCCAGGTATTACTCCAAATTCATCAGTTTTCAAATTCAAATAGGCAGATGAAAACGTCTCTGCCCCAAGCGTCTCGGTGTAACTAAAAAAAAGAATGTTGGTATCGTAATCGATTACCAGCTGGTATGGGCTATCGAGGTTATTTTTCAGTATTTCCTTTTCATATTTTATTTCATTTATAACAATGCCATCGTCACATGATTGGTCAATGACACGAGCGTGAGATATTGCTATCGAACTCAGACAGATAAGGAGTGCCTTCATCATCTGTAAAAACAAGACATCAATTAAGTATGTACTGAATTATTATTTATTTTATTCATTTAAACAAATGACTTGTGGTGCTTTGAAGACAAATGAAGAAGAAAAGTAAGGAAGCAAACTCTGGCAAAAGCCAGGATTGATCGCTCGGATGATGATGATTAGGGATAAGTTAGATTTATAAAAGTAAAACATTCTAGCCTGCTATCTTAACGATTTCAAAAGGTTACTTGCTTACGTTACGCGTTGTTGAGAGCCATCATACACTACTGTTCAACATGTATGTACAACTTTTAAGCTAAGCTAGTAAATGTAAATAGAAGTAGAATATTCGATTTATGTTCTGTCTTTCTTCCGCGCAATGATAAAAACAAAGATAGAACCACGAGCGAATGCTCTGTTTATACCAAGCTAATTAGCATTGCATTAGCTCGCTTACACATCTGCTGGTGCGTTGCCACTGTGAGAAGTTTGTTATTATTCTGTTTATCTTTTCTTTAAATCCGAAACACCATCCGGAACCCAAGCAATATGACTTGGAGCAAAATTAAGGCGACGGTACTCATCAAGACTCCTCAGTCTTCAGTTTTACAGCCAGTAAAGTTGATTGTCGGTTTGAGTCTCTGGCAGGATTTAATAACTCTAACTATTATCACTTTCACATTACACTTGATAATAATAACAACCCTTTTGTAACATTAATTTTGTTTTTAACGTAAATTAAATGGAACTGGGTTGCTTACCTCGAACACTACTGTGTTGAAACTTCGATAAAACAATACTGATATTACGCGGAATCAAGAGGATGTTATTGTCATATTTATAATCAATGTTTATACTTTAGTATTTCATTAAGATAAAATAAGGTTAAGCTAATGTCATACAATGTACCACTCCACATCTCTACAATTTTATCGGAGTATCTAACGAAACGGACCAGTTCAATAAAGTTGGCACGTAGGTTTATTGTACGTACATAAATTTCACCCGTGTAAAGGGCCGGGTGGTAAAGGGGATAAATGCGAAAATATGGATGAGAGTTACTCAATCAGGCCAGTCGAATTTCAATGAAATTTCGTACAAGGGATATGACCTGGATTAACATATAGGATACTTTTCATTCCGATACTCCCAAGGCAGCGGAGCCCCGGGGCACATCTAGTTGCCCATATGATAAAAATAATTGTAAAAAATTATTAATAAACTATATTGGGGGTCTTTCCGCCTGGAGCCAATATATATAGACCCGACGCGTTACTGACCCTCGAGAAAGCAACATAAAATTGGCCAAGAGAAAAACAACCAGTCCATTGGTCGACACTAGCGACTTTCAGCGTCAAAGCTTTCATTTGCTTTTCATTGCAAAGTAAGTGATTACAGGGAACTGTGTGCGTTTAAATTGAAATGGAAAATTATTAGGGATGAGTGGTAAACGCGGTATAAATACAGTCACACCGGCACCACTCCAAGTGAGAATCTCAGCTTCAATTATATTTCGCTGCAAGCTATGACTTTAAGTCGGGTTCCGTTCTGTAGTTTCGGCGGGGCAAATTTCGCATCAGCATTATCGGAACACCGACTTTAAGTCACATCTTGCGAGCAGGGAAACCACTCGCTGTAAGTAAAATAAAAACTTAACTGGGTAATTTGTGGAGTCGTCCTGATCGGCCCAGCCCGGGGTCTGCCTTATTACTTGTCTACTTTACTTATTACTTGTCTACTTCGCCCGGTCTTCGGCATCCTTGGTGGTGAGTTTATTAGAGCGGATGTCATCTTTGGGTTCATGTAATTAATTAGTTTATTGAATACTAGCCGGGCTCAGCGGCTTTCACCCGTATGCTGGTGGGATCTCTTTAAGCAATTATCTTGATACCTTTAAGTAGCGAGTTAAAGTTATTTTTATACATATATATATTTGTATTAGGTAGTTAGTATTTTAAGGTGCATGCCGTCTGCCTTTCTGATTTTGCCCTGTCTCTTCCGTAGGTCTGCTGTAAGATATTTCTTATGGAATAAGCTGTACCTGTTGTGTTGTTTTTCTTTATGTCCATATTGTATATGTTTTATTGTGCACAATAAACTGTTAAATAAAATAAATAAATAGACTCTCTCTGTAAACAATTAATTTTAAAATAAAGGGGAAAAAAGGGACTATGTTACTCAGTGATAATGTAGAAGTATGTTAGTGAGTAGTAATTTTTGAATTTATTCATTACAAACCTAAAAATACAAATCTTTTTTATATAATAGTATAATATTAACATATCAATAGTTGTGGATATATGCGAGGCTAGAGAATTGTGTCAGGACAGAGCAAAGTAGCGGTCCATAGTCTCTGCCTACCCCACCTGTGGGACACTGACGTAAGCTTTATGTATGTATGTATTAAAATATCAATAAAAAAATGACGACTTTCTAGCTAAATATCAATGCAATGTAATTTAGTTGTTTGATAAACCAGTCAATTTCTGCCAGGCGTACAACTTATGACCGAACATAGATGTACTGAGTACCTATATATGATATGTAATGTATCATCATGATCATCATCATCGTCCTAGCGTTTATCCCGACCTGGGAGCCTACCACAAGCCTTACAAACAACATTACTTTAACCTGGTTTTTAAATTGGTACCATGACCTCAATAAAAATAACATTATTTTAATGGTTTTGAGCGAGAAGTTTCGTGACGTCACAGCCGAATCATTCATTCAAACCAGAGACTAAAAGCCACCACATACTTATCTGACCTGGTGGCCAAAACTGGAATGACGTGTGACTATTTTGAAATGTAATTTTGTTACCAAAAGCAGCGACGCTTTACTAGTACTTTGTCTAGTACAGTGACACCTAGGTACCATTTGACGGAAAGCATTGTTTTATTGCAATTCATGAAAAATCTGACACAATATATTGTGTCAGATTTTTCATGAATTGCAATTTTAGATATTGGAAAATTAACGGGCAAAGAAAATTGGTCTACATGGAAATACAAAATTTATATAATGCTGGATGGCGCTGAAAACGCCTTAGAAGCAGTAGAAGGTAGACTGCAGAAGCCCATGACACTCGCGGGCGGAGCAGGTGACACAGAAATCTCTGCTTATAATTCGGCCCTTGCCAAATATAAGAAAACAGAGACAGGCGCTCTACTCATGTTGACCACTAACATGTCAGAAGACACATTAAAGAAGGTTATGAGGTATAGGACCGCGAAAAAAGTCTGGCAAGAGCTACACCGGCTATTCGACGGACAAACGGAAGATAGGCCATACGATTTATGTTTGGAATTCTTTGGATTGAAACGTGATATGGTGGATGACATTCCAACCCATATGTCTAAGCTGTAGAATATCTGGAACGAATTAAAAGCTCAAGTTGCTAAGACAGACCCGAATGCTAAGCTTTCCGAAATGTTTCTCCTTTGTAAGGTGCTAGATATGCTAGATGATAGTTTCTTCAACTTCAAGTCATGCTGGCTTATGCTAAAACAGACTGAAAGGACAATAAACAGTTTGACAAGTCATTTATGCGCATTCGAGAGAAGTCTGGGTGGTCAAGAGATCTCCAAGCAGAAAGCACTACTGACTAACGCACCCCAGAAAGAAAAGTTAAAAGCAACAAGGACGAGCAACTGATATGCAACTATTGTTCTAAGAAAGTTCAACTTCAAGCACATCAGGCACAAGCTCAAAGTCTAATCAAGTACAACACATTTCGTTGATGGTAAATGCTTGCTCGACAGGACAAATTCAAGACCGTCTCACGGTTTGTCGACAACAGAGCAACGACACACATTGCGATTAAGAGGGATGCTTTCACGGAATACCACGAATTCGATTCGGACCACACAGTTACAACTGCAGACGGCACCACTATCCCGGCATTAGGGAAAGGCACCGTAGTGGTAGAGTCGAGTGTCAGTGAGAGGAAAACTGTGATAGCCCTGCGAGATGTGTGGCTAGTACCAAATTTAACGAAGAATATTTTCTCACTGTTAGCAGCGCACGACAGGATGCAAAAGAGCATCTTCACGTCAACAATAAGAGAGTGCAAGTTGGATGACAATGAAGCCACGACCGTAGTTGTTGGCAGGAGAGTCCCTTTCAGCGGACTATACAAGTTGGACATGAAGACGGTCATTCCAATAGGGCAGAGGACTATCGTAGTCAATGCACTAACTTGATCGAACATGTTGCAGTTATATCATGAAAGATTCGCACACCAGGATAAAAGTCATTTCATTCGCTTGATAAAACGTGTGCTAGGTATCAAGCTGAGTCCTGATAAAGGAAAGTGTGAAGGCTGCATCTATGGAAAGTCACATAGAAAACCGTTCGGGACAAGGGAAAGAGTTACAACTTGCGGAGAGCTAATACACACCGATGTATGCGGACCTTTTGCTAATAGCATTACCAAGTACAGGTACTTTGATTTATTCAAAGACGATTACTCCTGTTACCGCTTAGTCTACTTCATCAGACAGAAATTGGACGTTAAAGACAAGCTGGTACAAATGCTATAGGAAGCAAAAAACGCTGGAAATGTTGTCAAAACTATATTAAGTGACAACGGTGGTGAATTTGACAACGAAGCAGTTCGAAAGATACTATATCAGCAAGGTATTAAGCACCGACTGACAATGCCATATACTCCTGAACAAAATGGTTGTTCCAAAAGAGAAAACCGGACGTTAGTCGAAGCAGCAAGATCAATGATGTACGCTAGAGGGCAGCTTCCTCAGGTGCTCTGGGCTAATCTTATCAATACCGCCGCTTACATATTGAATCGAGCTGGTCCTTCAAGAGTCGACGGAAAGTCTCCATATGAACTATGGCTCGAAAAGAAACCAAAGATTTCCCATCTCCGAGTTATTGGAAGCATCTGTTTTGATCACTTGCCTAAACAGAAACGGAGAAAGATGTGCAAAAAGGCAATAAAAGGATGGCTAATAGGCTATGAGGATGACGATGGTTACCGTATCTACGACGGAACGTAAACACAGAAGTCCAGGGATGTAACCTTTGAGGCTGATGTTGAGTTCAAGATATCGACAAGCACCCCTGAGTCAGAGGGAGCTGAAGATCAAGAGAGCGGTAACGGACGTGTTCCCATGCAAGTACCAGAATCCCCCAACGTCTCGGATTGCAATCAACAAATTCTAGAGGGAGAGATAACCTACGGAGACCAAGTTCAAGCTCCGGACCAAGGACAAATCCTTAGAGACGAGGGTGATGCAATTGAGGATGACGACCATGTTGAAGCACTCGAAGAGCTAGAAGTGATCGAACCCATTGCAGCTCCTCAAAGCAGATATTATCTGAGAGATAGAACGACTATCGCACGACCAAAGCATTATGATGACTTCGTATGTACAATAAGCTTCGCAGGAACAGAAAGCTTTCCCGAAACATACTATCAAGCCGTGAAGAGGGAAGATAGTGCAGAGTGGCAAAAAGCCATGGCGTGTGAAATAAAATCCCTTGCTGACAACAAAGTCTTGACGAAATGCGAGTTACCTTCTGGTAGAATGGCACTGCTATGCAAGTGGGTCTTTAGGATAAAAAGAAACCCAGAGGGCACGATCGTTAAATATAAAGCGAGACTTGTAGTGAAAGAGTTCAAGCAACGCAAAGGCTTAGACTACGAACAGACATTTAGTCCTGTTGCCCGGATGGCTACAATAAGAGCCTTGCTTAGTGTCAGCGCCAAGGTGAAGCTGCATCTCACGCAGCCTTCTTAAATGGAAAACTGAAAGAGGAGATCTACATGAAGCAGCCAGATGGTTTCTCCGATGGAACTTCAGGAGTTTGTCGACTGTAACGGAGTCTCTACGGCTTGAAACAGGCACCTCGCTGCTGGAATTCATGTTTTGAAGAGATTCTGCTACAAAAAGGTTTCCAACAGAATATGGCTGATCCCTGTCAGTTTTCAAAGGTGGAAAGCAAGAAAATACTAGTTGCCCTGTACGTGGATGACGGATTAGTAGCCACGACTGATGAGGATTTGGCGCAATAATTCCTAAATGACTTAGGAGATACGCTGAAGATCATGACCAAACCGGCTTCCTACTATTTAGGACTGGAGATTGAGCGCTCGGACGACGGTTCTATCATGATGTCGCAGCAAGCATAATCAAGAAGATCCTGAAACGTTTCCGAATGAGCGATTGTAACCCAGTTACCACGCCCATAGAGAGGATTACTGAATCAGGGAAAGTTGAGGACGACCCTGAACAGAAGAGGTTCCTCTATCGGGAGCCAGTAGGAGCACTGGCCTATCTAATGACCGGTACGCGCCCCGACATAGCCTACGCTGTTGAAATAGTCTCCCGCAAATTGGAGAAGCCTACTTATGATGATTGGCTGAAAGTTAAAAGGATATTCCGATACCTTAAAGGGACTCAAAGCCTATTCAACTGTAGCGAGGAGTGTAGACAAGGCGATTACATATTACCGAAGTTGTTCACCGCTGTGTTGGAGGATGTTTTCAGGCTTCTGGGCTTGGACGGACTTGGCATTAATATTAGCGGCGAGTACCTCACTCACCTTACATTTGCTGACGATATCGTAGTCATGGAAACCTTGGAAGACTTATGAAAAATGCTCGATGACCTCTGTGGTGCCTCTCAACAAATAGGTCTTACAATGAACATGGACAAGACGAAAATTATGACAAATGTCCATGTTGTGCCTACTCCAGTGATAGTTGGAGGCAGACCACTCAAAGTTGTTGATGAGTATACATACCTAGGATAAATAATCCAGCTAGGTAGGTCAAATTTCTAGAAAGTCTCGTTTGGGCAGCGTTCGGGAAGCTATGCCATATATATTTTCGTCCCAATTACCATAGTATCTCAAAACGAAGCTATTTGACCACTGTGTGTTGTCAGAGAAGGGAACCTATGAAACGGAGACGTGCCCGCTCACTGTGGACATTTTAAGAAATCTCACTGTCACCCAAAGCGTAATGGAAAGGACTATGCTCGTAGTATCATTGCGCGATCGAATAATAAATTAAGAGATCCGCAAGCGACCTAATGTCACCAACATAGCCTGAAGGATTGCCAAGCTAGAAAAATGACAATGGGGAAAGCATATAGCACGCAGAACCAAAGGCCGATGGGACTGTAAAGTTTTCTAGTTGCGACCACGTACAAGAAGACGCAGCGTGGGTTACCCCCCACAAGGTGGACCGACTACTTGGTAAAGATTGCAGTCAAGCTGAATGCGGAAGGACCTACTTTGGAAGGACTAGACCTCTTTTTGTGGACATCTCTGAGGGAGGCCTATGCCCAGCAGTGGGCGTCTTCCGTCTGATATAAGGATGACGACATCGCGATACGTATCTATCGCGTTGTATACGGCGATACAAAGCTAATAACACCTTGTAGCTATAAAGCGTTTGATACATTCATGTAAGAGTTTAAATACTGCTGTTTACTATTCAAACATATGAACTATGACATTACGTTACCGCGACAAGATAAAGCTTTTTATGAATTATGATGCTAATCGTGCTAACTGACTGTAAACTGGGGGGTCGACCTGGCTACATCGGTTACCTTCTTGGGCCAGGCCCCCTCTAGAAAATTGCCCTAGATACGCCAATGTAAATAGCTCGATATGTAGACACTTAAATATTTCGTACAATGTGAATAATTATAATAATCATCTTGGCATTAATGTACCAGTTATGCTCCCGCGCACGAAGGCCCGGGGTCCGCCTTGACCATGCTCCAGAATTTTGTAGATCAGGTAATTACGATAGAGCGACTGCCATCTGCCCTCCGTGACCCTGTTAACTGGGGAACCTGACCTGATTGGATTATGGTTACACATTCAGTCGCCTGGAGGTGCAAGTTCCATTACGATGTTTTCCCTCATCGTAAGAGCATAGGTTAGTATTCAACTATGTACATAACTCAGAAAAGAGGCATTGGTACATGGCGGCAGTGGGACTCAACCCGGTACCTCTCGCTTACGAGTTGGATACTTAACCACTAGGCTACCGATGCTCCAAGCAAAGCATCCAACTTTGTATGAAAATAGTGCTAATACCAACGTAAACAACAAGTTTTATCAGGTGTTAGGACTCTATCGAGCCTGTGGAGTCCGCCTGGGTGGGTCCCATCGCCTTATCCATTTCTGCCGCTAAACAATTATGCTTGCATTGTCGAGTTCTGGTACCAGTCATCCCAATTACAGGCCTGAGGCATTTTATTTTATTCCTCTCAGTGCAAAGGCACCTGCGCTTATCCATTTTTGTGTAATTCGTGAATAAATGTTATGGGCGACAGTTAATGCTTACTATTAGGTGGGGCTGTCTGTTTTAGTCACTGCGTAGCATAAAAAAACAACAATAAATATATAATAATAAACGCTTAAGTCTGCGTCGAATTCGCGAATCAATATTTCGAAATATTTCGGGTCATGGAGGTTAGATGGCAGTGGCTTCACTGTAATTACCTGATCTGCCAAATCCTGGATCATGGTCAAGGCGGACCCCGGAATTGATTGCCAAGTTGACACATAGGTTAGGACGTGTAGAGTTAGGAGCTTGACTCTTCATAAGATCTGATTTTTTACAGTGATTTCAAAATGTACTTGTCTTGGCGGCACTTTACATGAAAATGTTTTAATGGGATTTTGATTCCCAACAGATTTTAAAGAAATCATTACAAACATTTTCGAATAGTTATGATAAGGTTAAAAATGTTGCTCTTTGATATTAAAATATATTCCACTTATACGTCAAGAGGCTTATGACATTTACTTGGTTTGGAAAAAGTTGAGTTATTTTTATGTAAACTATCGGATACGCATATTTTTATTTAGTTGTATGTACACAAATATAGACAATGAACAAGATAGTAATTAGTATTGTTGCAAAATTTGGACCAAGAAGTTCTACAAACTACGTTTTCGCTGCGCATAAACTTAAGCTGAATAACGAAGATTTACAAAAATATGTATTAGACAATTATTATCAGAATAAGGAGTTGAACTACTTTTTCCTGAATATCTCTTTTGTAAATTATACATTTAAGTAAAACTTAAAAATACCACAGATTTGTTCACAAAATGTTTTTATACATAACGTAAATCAGTCGTAATTAGCAGAGAAGATAGATTAGTTTAAAAGGTTTTTCTGCTCTCCTGTAAAATCGACTTTTTGCAATTACGTCTTTATTCGGTTAAGGCGTCGATTTATTACAGTTTATTCCAGGTAAATCGTTAAGCAGTCTAGTTTACAAGTAACAGAAGTATGATTTATTTAACCTAGATTTAACACAATATGGCTTTCGGATTAAATTAATTTATCTTGCAAATTTAAAACTTACTCATCATAAACTTGATCCGTTTTTTTTAGCTTGACAATATTAAAGTTTCCGAGATCATTTCTATATTCGTATACGCCAACTATAATATTGTCACCATCAATTGCTATATCATAAAACTTGATGTCCTTCACGGTTTTTGAGAAGATACTTTCAATTGTATCATTTCTATCATCAATAACGTAAACATTATCGAATGTTGAGAAATATAATTTACCATTAGCGTCCACAGAAAAACAATTAACAGAATAATCTCCTTTAAATTCAAAGTCTTCTTTTACTACTTTAAACAGTCCTGATGAGTTAGAAAAGAACAAGTTATTATTTTTATCTACAGCTACCAATGCAGCGCTAGTGCCAACGAGTTGTGGAATTCCTTTTGATACACCATCTTCAAGAGTGAATGCCTTTTCATCGGAAGTTGTAAAGTACAATTTTTCCTTGTAAAGCATCTGGTTAATAACACTGCCGTTTGCAGCAAAGTATTGAGCTGTTTTGGATTCCTGATCGAAAATGTAAATTCCATTAGATCCAGTTAAGTACACTTTATTGTTTTCATTGTCCACAGCATTAACACAACCTTCATTGATGCCGGAAATTATCCTAGATTCAGTCAACTTTAAATTAATGTACGCCCAGTTTTCAACTGTACTCGCATAGTCTGTACTCGTATAGCCTGTACTATAGCTGAAGAATATAGTATTGTCGTTGTAATCAATCGCCATCTTGAAAGCAATTTCAATGCCATCTTTCAGAATCTCTTTTTCATATTTGAAGTTATTTCTAACATAAGTATTGGTGCAATTATTAACTTCACGAGCTCGACAGATAGCCACTTCGCATAAACCAATCAGCGTCAATGTCAGCATCTACGAATACATAAATCAATCAGTTTTTCATTACTTATGGTATAAAAATAAAATATCCTTAACAAAATGTCATTAAAATCGCGCATTCGAAAGTTAAATAATGCTCAGAATAACAGAAAAGAAATTGTTATTGATAATATATACTTTAAATTACAGATTAAATCACTTTATACACTTTATTTACTTTCAATGTTTTATAAAAATTAAACACACCTCTGAATCTCCTAAAAAAATTACACTAGATTATAGGGATACAACAATCTTTTTTACCGCGCACGTGCTGGTTGTAGACCTTTCCGAAGTTTTTCCCTAAGGTTGAGGATGACTGTGACCGCTTTCCAAGAGGCCGTCTCACCATATACCTCCCCAGGCAATAAAATAGTTTAAAACCTTACCTTATACACCACCGCGTCCAATCTTAAATGTGAAAACAACTGTGAAGATTCATCATTAATTTCTCAGTCTGTTCGCGGTTTAAATAAAAAAACTATTAAGGTAAATACTAAAAAGCTGAAATTTTGTATGTTTAGCCGTAAAGCCGGAGAGAAATTTTGTTTTCATGTAGGTGTTTGAGTGTTAGAAAGTTTTTTAAAAACATTGAGAGCGTGTAAAGAACTGTTTAAGATTTATCGATCCGTTTCCGGATACTAGATATTTAGCTTTAAAGTGGTATTTTTTGTTAGAAACACGTGTCCTTAACCTTTAATAAACCCTTAATTAAACCAAAATTTAAAACGTAAGAATTTCAACAGCTCTAAAGTATTTGATGAAACTTTGCATTTTATGCTATTGTAAAACATAAGTTTGACAAGAATATAAATGCTTACTATCAATATTCTTCTAGTTAGTCGCAGGTACGTTTTCGGAAAAAAGTATGTAGCTACAGTGTTGCTGATTTATTAATTAACTTCGAAGTACTTACTAACTTTTCTATATGTGTATACGTCTTGACTTTAGTTGAATTTACCTATCAGATAGATAACTCGGAGCAAACACTAACTCAAGTCATATTTAACGGTATAGGCCCAATTTATTTAGGTATGATGCAGTCATATTATTTTATTGGTAATATTTATTACATATAGGTTACTAGACTCCGGCCATATGTAACAAACTGCTTTTCCAATGTCACAATACAAAAAAGAAAACTGAATTTAAAATAATTTAATAGGTCTCTTTGATACGAACTAAATTACCGTTTATAATTATAATTACCTATCTAAAATAATAAGGGTAGCAAAAATCGGTAAACCGACTACTATACCAAATAAGTAGTATGTAGTATTTTAAGTAACGAAACTCGACGGAGTGAGAATATAGAAGTGAAAGCTTACAAACATTTTTATCTGAAAAAAGTTCGACGTACAAATATGTACCCCCTGTACTCTATCCTCTATATACTCGTAGAGGATAAGATAGACTACATAGTCTATGGCCGACTTTATGCTCGGTGTAAATCGTACATTTCAGTCCATTTTACAGGATGGGCCATATAATAGGGCCTATTATCATAGGGCCTATCCGAAATGCACTTTCTGACGTCATTCCGGAGGGTGGGGTCATGCTGTTAGAGACCGGCAGTGCCGCTGCGGGTTACAGAGGCCAATGACCACTTAAAATACCTGGTGCGTTCCAGTCTCCGTTAGGAGTATTCGTTTTTCTGCGTACTTCCAGTCAAGTGACTATGATTCGAGTCGACGATGCCTTCGCGCCATGATTATATATTGACATTCATAAGTGTTATAAAACCCAAACTGAATAAAATTATTTGATTTGTATTCATACGATATTCCGGTTCAGCACACGTAGCATGACCCTACGTAGATATATAATAAGATAATAGCGCGCGTAGAGATACTATTTTTCTCGTCTATCGTATATTTCGCGGGCCTTAGTACCTACGAGATAACAGGAACAAATAATCTTTACAGAAGTCTAGAGGTTTGTCAACGAAGAGATATGTGTATTGCCAACGTTTAAAAATATTTGATGTTGCCATATTATTATGGTCACCTTGAATCGGCAATTAATCGTTAGTTTGCACAATCACTAAACCATTTGTTAGATTCGTTCTCAAGTTGCTTATAGTATGCGATAAAAACACAATTTATTATGACAGTAGATGATGTCTATACTTTGAATTTTCTTTTAATACGTCCACGCCGGCGCAACCAGCTGGCGCTGAGTCACCGCCCGCGTGCACATAGGTGATTCAAAACTGTCTTCAGATCCTCATTGAAAAATTGCTCCTTTAAAAGACAATATTTGACTTTGAAGTGCACAGGTAAGGCATTACAATGTTCAAAAATTTGAAATTCGTCGTCTTTATATTTATTTTTTATTGTAGGTGAAACAATCGTTTTCAAAATTTTTAGTTGAAGTTTGTATATTTGATCAAGGTAAGCCTTGTACGCACGACCATAGCTACTGAGCCCGTAGTGGATGTATGACTCCGCTAGTGCGTTGTAAAGTAATAACTTAATTTTGTAGGGAATTCTTTTTTTAAGTGTGGTAATAATTGCTAAGAATTGCCTCAATTTATTACAGACGTGCTCAACATGCTGGAACCAGTTACATTTTTTATCAATTATTACACCAAGATAAGTCTGAGCATCCACCATTTCCAGATAAGGACAACCACAAACCCCACTTCGCATGGTATGTAAACAACTATGGTTGTGGGCCACTAAACCTCTAATATTGATTGTCTTTAGGCGCGGCGACTTAATTTGTAATAACTTGGTTTTTAGTGGATTTATTACAAGGCCGGCATCATGGCACCATTCTGTCAGGGCACTGAAGTCCGCCTGAAGAAATTCGAGCGCCTTGGCAGGATCCTTGTCCACGATTACAAGGCACGTGTCATCAGCAAATTGGTAACACGTACTATTCCTTAGGCATAAGTGCATTTCGTTCACATAAGTTAAAAAGTGCAGAGGCCCTAAAACTTATCCCTGAGCGGTACCTTGCGTTGAATCTACATAGTCACTGTAGGTGTCATCCATTTTGACGGTGAATCTTCTGTTATTCAGGTAGTTCGCACACAATCGAAGTAAGGGGCCACGAACTCCGCAGCTGTCCAACCTGGAAACTAGCTGTTTATGGTCCAGCGTATCAAATGCACGTAAGAAGTCAATTAATAGAGCTAACACGTATTTTTTTGGTTTAAATGTTCATTGACCTCATCAGTAAACTTAGACAACAACTCCACAGCGCTCCTCCCAGGCTGAAACCCAAACTCATTCTGGTATATTACATTGTGGGTTTTATAAAAATTATGTATTTGTTCGCATACGTATTTCTCGACTACTTTGTCAATAGTAGACAGCAGCGTAATATGGCGATAATTTAAAAAATCGTTTCGCTTAACTTTCTTAAACACAGGTGTGACACATTCTATCTTTAGCGGATCCGGATAATCTCCCGTTTTAATACTGCTATTAATTAAGTTGGCTATAGCCACCGAAATTATTTCGCCTATCATTTTTACGTCGGAGACTTTAATATTGTCAGGACCTGGAGCCTTATTTTCGTTTAATTTTTTAATTATTTTATATACTTTGTCCCTTGATGCTTTCCTAAAGAGAATACTTGCATTTATAGATTGGCAGTATATTTTAGAATCAATTAATTGTATGTTACATTTGGGAATAATATCTTTTACTGCTTTGTCAAACCCGACCGCGAAATGCTCAGTAATATCCGTGAGAGTAAGGCCTTGTGCGTCAAAGGCTCTGTGTATTGCGGCATCAATGGACAATGTGAGTAACATAACAGGTAGTGAGTACGGGTCAATGGTGTGGAAAGTTCCTACATGATTTACGATGAATCAAATACAAAAAATATGGAGACTAGTCAATTGTTTTGTCTAGGGTACAAGAGTAGAGTGTAATTTATTTAATTAAATGTGATTCCATAGAAAAGCCCTAGAGTTGGCTAGTATGTAATCACGGGGATTGGAAATCCTACCTAATGGATGATCACGGCAATGATCATCAGGTTGATCACAGATGACGACTGATGGATAATTATAAAGTTAAAATTTTTATTGTTAGTTCGGGTAGAGCAACCGGGATAGCTGTGTGTAATTGTATTTGAAGATACAGACACCTTGCAATAACAGAGGTGACATGTTCTGAGATGTTTATTTTGGGTACATTATTAACGATTAACGACTCAGTAATTGAAATTTGTGACTTTGATGCCTAGAAGCTGTTCATTGATAAAATCCTGATTCAATTATGATGTTGGGCGGTAGAGATAATGTTATTTTCGTGGAGATGACCATTGAATGTTGGTTTGGGTCTAGGACGATTACTTGTTGTGTAACTCACGTGTTTATTATTACGTGTTGTGATGGCAGATGGACTGCATTACTTGTGATAGTCTGTATACGATGTACTGAATAGATTTGATCGAAGGACTGACCACGAGCTGATAAAGTAAAGTGGGCTTAGTAAAGTAAAGCTTGTTAAATTTACTATTTTACGATTTTAGCAATTTCATATTGAGATACTGTATAGTCTAACAGTAGTTTATCTACATACAAGAGTACGGCCAGTACTGTACTAGCTTCTATGTATTACAAAGGTACTACTAGAGTCTATAAGTACCTACGGATTACAAAAGTACGACGAATCAACGTCACTGAGTGGAAGCGTCAGCAATGTTCATTGATTTCGTTTTGTATTTCCACGAGTTAAGGAATATTGTTCTGAATTTAGAATGATAAGAGGAGAGCTAGTATAGTCTTTTACGATCATAGGGTCAGGAATGATCCAGCGAACATGGTACTGTGCTGTGGTATTTTAGTTTCAGAAAACACACGAGGGCGGTCTAGACATCATGTTGAATAAAATACGCAACGTCAATCGAAGCACCGCCTTGCGGATTGCTGGAAATACTGTGATGACATCATATTCGGCTCGCGGCCGTGGTCAGGACGTGGAACTAGCTGCTCATCCATTAATGAGAGAAGAAGAGTTATTGCCTCACGTCATATGGCCGTTCTCCATAAATGCATAAATGGGAGTTGTTGCATAATAGATCATCAAGGGACTTTCGTTCTTCGTTCATCGGTGCTCCGATAAATTGTCCTGTACAATATATCGGTGGCCAGCGGTGTTGTGCTGGGTGTTTGGTGCGATGTGCGGGTCATTTGATTTGACCGTTGCCCTGTGATTTGGTATTTAATTGTAGTTGATTTGGCCACTGAATTTTGCCATGCAATTTGGCGTATTCTACCAACTACAGAAGGAACACCTTTCTATAGTGAGCAATGAATCATTTTAATGTTTTGTCCAGGAGAATTGATCTTGATTTGTTTGGCACGGTTTGTGAGTCAGCGAGAGACCGCATACTCAACTATTACTTCGACGCGTTGTGGCATTTTTCAAACCATGTTATTATGGAGTTGACTATTGTTGCATTACTTTCGAGTATTGTAGGTATATTTTAGTTTAAACTTGAAATCGTAAAGTCTTGTAGACTGTTCGGTATGCTTGACTTTTAGTTAAGTATGTATTAAATTATCCAGTTTTTATCGGTGGAAGCCTGTAATTGGCTCTGTGCTAATATAAAATAACACTGGTATTATTTTATATTGTAATCATTGCTGTTGGTTTTCCTTAAGTAAATAGGATAAAAAGTATGATTTCGGTCACGTTTGACAAATTAAATTGCTACGATCATGAGACCTAATCAGAATTTTATAAATAAATAATTTAATTGGATTTTACATTGATGCTAGTTGATGTAAATTGATTATCTTTTTAGTAAATTGTCATAATGTAACTCGAGTAAAGATACGTGCATTGCATTGTCATGATATAATTCGACCCTAAGTATTCTTTAAGGATTGAAATTTATTGTTTCCTAATGTCAAATATCTGTTTCTTATGTTACACATACATTTTTGTTTAATTGTAAAATTGAGATAGTGTATCGCAAGCCAATTAGGCTGCTCGTCAGTATGGCCGTGTGGGAGATAATATTATTATTGTACTTTATCTTAATTTTTTTTAAATGAAGGTAGTGTTCTTAAATTAAAAACCAAATGCGGGTACACCGCAGTCTATAAAAAGGCGGCCATCGCTCTCGACAGGTCAGACGTTGTCCGACTGCGGACACGGCACCACCAGTGCTCTGAACTGTCTTCCTCAGGTAATTTTGCTTAACCGTATAACGCATATTATTTCTATGTTCTATTTTGTTATTTCTATAGAAATAACAATTAATGATTGTCAACTTGTCTGTATTTTGCTAAATCTAAGTACATCACTTAAGCTGCTAAAATATGTCCTCTCCATCTGTTGCTGTCCATTTATTATATTATTGGTAATAATATACATAGATTTATTATTCATATTTCTTTGTTTAATTTCTATACACGTTCTCCCACATATTGATTAAATAACGCGACATCAATAGAATTCAGTGTGAACTTTAATGTGGAAAGAATATGATATTTGTTGGAGTATTATTTTATTATTGTTTGAGTTGTCAATGACATTGCAGCACTAGCGGATAGTAAAAAACAACTGGAACTATTAGTAAAAACAAATGAATTTGTTTTAAACAATATGGACTAAAAATCAATGTCAACATACTCAAAATATTTAAAATATCAAAATTTGCAGAAAAAGGTAATAACTCAATTAAAGTAAACACATAACCTCTAAAAGAATGACTGAATGAATGAATGAACACTATTCCATAAATATAGGAATCAGTCGATACATATCGGTAGCAACAGATAAAACTACAGGCGGCCTTATCGGCTTAAAAGAGTAACTGTTTTCAAGTATGATAGTATTATGACGGCCTGAGTGGTTCAGTTTGTTACCATTTGGTCTGCCACGTAGAGGTCTAGGGTTAGATTCTCGGCCGAGCAGAAATTGAAATGATGAATTTTAATTTCTGTTACGGGTCTGGGTGTTATATTTTATGTTTGTGGGAGACAAGCAAATTTCAAATAGAAATCTCAAAGCGAATGAATGATTCATAGCTGGTTTACACACTCGTACGAAGCTCGAGCATTCGGTGCGTGACTGTAAACCAGGGTGTACAACGGACGTTCTCCCCACTGCTACGCCCCGTGGCTGCGCCTGTCCTGTTTGTTATAAAATAAAAGCCCTTGCACTGCGCATGGACGCTCTCTTGTGTTTCAACCAGTTTAATTTTATTTGTATTACTCTGTGGTTAATTTACCTACTTAATATTTACTTACATGAAATATCTATTTCTAAACATACCTAATGTTTAAAAGTATTTAAGTAGTATATCAGTTATCTAGCACCCATAGTACAAGCTTTGCTTAGTTTGGGGCTAGATGGCGCTGTGTGAATTGGTCCACGAATATTTATTTATTTATTATTATTTATGTTAAAATCACTTAATATACAGGGTATCCTTACGTTCTGGACAAAGCCGAAACCTACTAGTTAAATCACTAATTCTGTCACTTGACATCAGAATAAGTGTGAAGTAAGTAATTCGAATTTTATATAATTTTATGAATGTGAACTTATGACATCAGAAAATTATCTACTAACATAGCATAGGCAATACTGTTCATTTACTAACAAATTATGGAATAATTATTCTAAAAAATAAATGATTTGAATTAAATATTGAATTAAATAGGCTATTTAAAACAAAATTGCAAAGTATCATAACAATCGGTCCAGATATTTAACGAAAAATCAACGATTTTAAATTTATCACTCAGGAGCAGCCTGTATGTAACTGCATGGTCTATAGGCCAGTCATTACTTACCCAAAAAATCGCTGAAATTGCAATAATTGCGGTAAAGTTGTATGTTTGATATGTTGTTTGGTTCCACCTAGATAGTATTTATCCAAATTTGCAGCACACTAAAATGTAAGCGCGTTGAGTTATGGCTAAAAAACCGCTAATTTTTTTCACTTTTTTTAGCAAAAAAGACCACATAGAAAGGCTTTGACGAGAAAGGTTGCTATGACTTTTTCAAAGTAGATAAAATTCCCGACAGTTTGAACCCTTATCCAATTTTCTAGGTCTAATAGCTCGCAGGATACAGGGTGCCCAATTTGTACAACTTTTTTCCAAAAACTAAAAAAATGGGATGTGACCTACTTTCGACCAAAATATCAGGTATAATGAGGTATCTACGGGGAAATTAATGAAAAATTAATTTGTTGCAAATATATTTACCTTCATTTTGAGACTAGAAGTGTGTCCGTGGGCGTGATAGTTTGTTCGATGATGACCGTAACCCAAACAAGCCTAAATTTAGTGTTAATAGAAAGTTACAATAAAATTACTAGAATTCCTCTCTATGGGTTATCTAGTTACATAATATGTTATCATCATATTAGCCAAAAGACGCCTGTAGACAAAATTCCCTTCAATTGAGCTCTAATTCAGTTTTCTAGGTCAAATAGCTCCCAAGATATAGTTTAACCATAAATGCATTTTTTTTTTAATTAAAAATCTGAAATTTTAAATTTTCGACCAAACTATCAGGTGTAAAAATTAATTACCTTCATTTACGACCATAATATTAAACAAAAAAACCTAAAATCGAGTTTTTAGGTAGGGAAAAATGAAATTCATTCATGTCCTCAAACAAAACCCCGACCTCGTTGACCAGCTGGAAGTATTCCTGCAGCCAGATTCCCTTCCAAGACAGATCGACAATGCAGGCGAGGCATTTTAATTGCTCTGTACGGCGGAGATGACCGAAAAATTCTCAACACTCTGCGCTATACCCTATTTGTGGGGGCCTCGGCGAGCAACAAAATAAATTTAGCTCGCCTTCCACCTACCAAAGACGCATCAAGTTTCATTTATTTATAAGGTACCACCAGGTTTAGTTTTAGTTGGAGGTGCGCAAGACCCCTACTGATTGGGGATGGCATCAAACAGGTTTTATGGACACATACACGACAACACGGGCACATGTTACCAGCAAATATATGGCAAAAGACCCCAGAGCCCCGACACTACACCGAAGATCAGCCTGTACGAAATTAGTATTGCGCTTACACAGTTCAAGAACTACAAGGCGCCGTGTGATGATGGAATTACGGCTGAGCTTCTGAAAGCTGGTGGCAAACCTGTGCTTAAGACTCTTCAGAAGCTGTTCAATTCCGTCATCCTCGAGGGAACGACGCCAGAGGCATGTCACGTAAGCATAGTGATTTTGTTCTTCAAGAAATATTTTGTGATAAGACTCTTGAAGAACTTCATACCAATATATCACTGCTGACTCATGTGTATAAGCTGTTTTCGAAAGTCATTACTAATCGTCTCGCATGCAGGTTTGATGACTTCCAGACTCCCGAACAAGCCGGGTTCCGAAAAGGCTTTAGTACCATAGATCATAAACATATGCTGCGTCAGGTTATACAAAAGACCGAAGAGTATAACCGGCAATTATGCTTGGCGTTTGTGGACTTTGAGAAGACCGTCGATTCGATCGAAACTTGGGCGGTGCTCCAGTTTCTACAGCGGTGCCAAATCGACTATCGGTATATCGAAGCATTGAAGTGTTTGTAAGACGAAGGTCTTTGACCAATGTGTGTTGCCAGTGATGTACGTAACTGAAACGTGGCCGCTCACTGTGGGCCTTATATGAAAGTTCACTATTACCCAAAGGGCAATGGGTAGGGCTATGGTCAGAGTCTCGTTGCTCGATCGAATCAGAAATGAGGAGATCCGCAAGCGAAACAAGGTCACCGACATAGTTCTAAGGATTGCCAGACTGAAGTGGCAGTGGGCAAGGCACATAGCTCGAAGAGCAGATGGGGCAGTCAAGTTCTCGAGTGGCGACCACGTACCGGAAGAGGCGGCGTGGGGAGGCCTCCCGCAAGGTGGACCGACGACCTGGTAAAGATCGCAGGTACCAGCTGGATGCGGAAGGCACAGGACTGGCTTTTATGGAGATCTCTGAGGAAGGCCTATGCTGTATCCTGGGAGCGATTAGACCTAGAAAATTGGATTAGGACTCAAACCGTCGGGAGTTTTGTCCACTTTAAAAAAGTCATAGTGATCTTTCTCGTCAGAGTCTTCCTATGTGATCTTTGTTGAATAAAACTAAAAAAAGTGAAAAAAATTAGCGGTTTTTTAGCCATAACTCAACGCGCTTACATTTTAGTGTGCTGCAAATTTAGATAAATACTATCTTGGTAGACCCAAACAACATATAAAAATGCAACTTTACCTCAATTATTGCAATTTCGAATGTAACATAATATATGACTAACCTATTAGGAAATACCCTAAACATTGTAAACTATTTTGAATTGCATTAGAACTCCACAACAGTTAAGAGCTTAAATTAAATTTTAAAAAATTGTATTGTATTTTGACAATAATTTGAAGTGTGGCATAACGTCACTCGCTTCTCAAGTGTAATGTCATGAATGTCAATAATTATTTCTAGACCAATGCATTCGTGTTTTCGTGATACAGTATGTCGTAATTGTTGCCGATTAGTTACAATTTAATTTGTTAGAAAAAATTATTTATGTTTTTTGTCTAATTGAAAAAAGACATGTTTTATGATGCTGCTGAGTAGCAGTAGTCTTAAACAGGGTTTCATTGGTTGTCCAGAGGCTAAGGTCAGCCTGTATGATTTGCTTTAAGTTTATAAGCTTGCTCTGAATTTTATTTATGTTTGCTCGTTGCTTATAAAATAAATGGTAGTTTGAACATTTTTATTATTTTTCTCCCACATGACACTTTTATTGTCAATTTTTATACATATAATTGGTATATTCTTGGGTTTGGCCCTTCAGGCTCTGAATGCTCATCATCTTTGCCTGGAAAATTAGTTAATACTGTAAATTCTGACTACGTTGTAATTACGTTCTACAAATATTTTGAATCGAATCGAACTTCGATTAGAGTATTTTCTTTTGGGGAAATGGTCTCTCGTTTCCTAAATATCCAATTGGTAAAAGTAATGAGGGTTTTTGGACAAATACAAGGGCATTGGGGTGTGTGTCTGGATTCTTACCGTTGTATCTTCTTGTTTTCCTTTTTTTATGAATCCAAGTTTGCCCCATGCCACGGGGGTCATTTTTCCATCACATTAGAAGGTTTCTTTCGTGGCAAATATTTGATTTAGTATTTAAAATATCACATTTTCCAAATTAACGTTAATATTTTATTCTTTATATGTCATATGTTGTCATGCGGACACAGTTCATAGTCGGCGGAGATTTTAATCTTTTTTGTACTCCCCTTATTCTAGATAATTGCTGGATCCAATTCTTCATCATGTCTTCATGGATTATATCCTTGGCTGCTAAACATGAGGTCGTCCGAAAATAAATATCGACCACTTCGGAAACTGGCTGGTCGACTATGAGTACTGACCATCAAGACTATATCTTCTTTTGTGCCAAATGCGATCTCGAACGTGTTTAAGTGAAGACCCGAGCCTTCGTTAGAGAGTGCAGCGGATGAGTGGGCAGAGTTCTCCCAGCCTTCGAACTAGAAGGTGGATCAGTATCATAGCTAGAAGAAGCTATCTTCAGAAACCAAAAATTAAATACCAGTTGACCGGTCAAATTATGCACGTGACTGCATAAAAGTTTATCCTCGAAGTTTTATAAATTAAATAGTCTGTCGAGTCAATCGGAAACGGAATTTGTAAATAGTATGAAAAACCTGAAGCAAATTAATGAGCGAGAGAAAAAAAAATAAACATCTTAGCGTTAATGTCCCGGTTGTACCGTTGTATGTCCGTTTTGACCATGATCCAAGATTTGGCGATCAGGTAATTACAGTGGAGCGACTACCATCTGACCCCCGTGACCCTACTACCAGGGGAACCTCACCAGATTGGATCATGGATGAAGCGGAATTCGAACCCGGTACCTCTCGCTTACGAGTTGGATGCTCAACCTACCGACGGTCGTAAATGAATGAGCGAGAGATGCGATATATTATTATGTTGTAATTATAATGAAACGTGAAACATAATTGTAATGAAACGTGGTTGTAATTTGAACGGGCTAAGTATCCTTTTAGAATTCAACTTTTTGTTTAAAATAATGCTATACAAGCTGATAAGAGCACAAGTCAGGCAACCAACTTAGAGTCGAGGTTTTAGTCCACCACTATACAATATATACCTACACTACTACAGTTTGTGGATTCCTCGGTTGTATTTCATTGAAATTATGTATGGGTGAAGATTTTTATGTGTTCAGCCCAGAATTTAGGTACATCCTGGGGTGGGCACCAGACCATTTTGGGGTGGGCAAGGCTCACCCAGCCCCCCCTTTCCTACGCCTATGCCTGATCTACCAAATCCTTGATCATGGTCAAGGCAGACCCCACGCGGCGTATAATAGTATGTACATGGTCATCTTGGCATTAATACACCAAGATGACCATGTACATACTATTATGCTAAGGAAACCCAGTTCTTAAGCTAGTTCATTTTGGGCACACCTGTCGCCCATTTGATGTACGTACTCGTACCATCAAAACATATGTCTTCTTCATGCGTGCGCATCACAAGCACTATTTAACATAATGCCCTCTCCTCTTAAAAAGTGTTTTGTCTTCGCTATTCGAAACTATTAACTCCGGAAGTAAAAGGAGATCTTTCTTTCATTATTGGCTCCTCGGGAGACTAGCATTGTTCTGTGATTGGCTCTACGGCTTATACCAATGTTGCCATCAAACTTATACTGTGACACTGCAGTGTAAATAAAATTGGGAAAAACATTTATTTACATAAAATAATTGCGTCGAGTTGGCTAGACTTAGATTTCTTTTTTCAACTCATACGAGCTCTGTATTTTACATTCTTCCGATTTTCATTCACTAGGTTTCATCCTTATCTTAATACTTCTAAGGAAGGCCACCTAAGGTAGGCTAATGCGCTTATTACACCTGGCTAAATTCAGTCGACTAAATTCAGAAGCAAAAAGCGTGAGAGCATTTTAAAATGGAATGTATTGCTTATAAATTAAGGTCCATTTAAGTAAAGCGGAGCGACACGTGTCAAAATATAAGTGATACAAAAATGGACCTTATTCTGTGAGCAATTCCACTTTGATTTGCTCTCACGCATTTTGTTTCTAAATTTAGTAACTGAATTTCATGAAATGTAATAAGCGCATAAGGCACCTTTGGTTATAATATTGATTTATTTATAAGAACATATAACTTTATAAGCTGTTCTTGTTGGAGCTTTTTTGTAAGGAAACCGCCCCACAATTTTACCATAGACCAATTTAACTTGGTCTATGATTGTTCCCAATCCTCTCCATCCAATAAAAACAGTCTACGGAAAAGACATATCGTGTTGAAAAAATTAAGTATAGAGATATTATTGTCTTATTTATGAACCTATTAAGTATTTATGAAGTTATAGACTGATTTATAACGTCAGATATATATATATATCGGATCGGAGAGTGGGTCCTGTGCTTCCTGACGATCCTCGGTTGGCATTGTGGGCGTTGATGTGGGTAACGCACGGGTTAAGCACTAAACAACCTCGTAGAATACAATAAGAGTTATTTATTACGGTAATTAACAATTATCACACAAATGAACAATCCGTAATATTAATCACTATCACTAGATACGTAGGTAGGTCACGAAACGTAGAACAGTTTCTTGGTACGTGCAACGATCGTCGCGTCTCGAAGGCAAGTAAGTAGCGAGGACCGACGCACGCGCGCCAAGACTCTGTCGAAGCGCCGCCGGTAGGTGGCGCTTACGTTCCGTTTCCGTCACCGGATGTACGAGTTACCGCCAAGTTACCGACACGGCCATCCTGCGATACACTCGTCCTCGTGTGTGACTATTCTGTAACAATAGATCACGAACAGTATCTTATTCCTTTTAATCGTCATAGGATGACGATCAGGTAAATTTACTATCAATAGCTAACAATCTTTACACATAAAACCACATTATAACCCATATGTACCAAGCGATCATTGTATTTCAAAAATAATTCATAGTATAGTTTACAGTTATCACAATTACATCAAATAAGCTCTACATAATCATCATCACATCATCATCAATGACTATCACATAGTCCAGCAATTTCCTATTGCTCTCACATTACGTGCATCCATCACAATGGATCACCGAGTCAACCATTGACTCTACGGTTTCCTCTGAAACCCGACCTCCGCCAGGACTACATGCCTACCACCTACTCACGGACTATGCGAACATAGACGCCGATTTCTACTAAGCTGCGGCTACATGTCAGTCTCTGGTACGGTCTCCAAAATCACTCTTTTTTAATTATTAAAGCTTATTCAATTTTTATTCAACAATAACATCATTATTTACCATCGAGTCAACAGACTCATTAACATTCTCATTTACAGTCTCATCTTCTTTATCTAATTCACTATCAATGATACAATGGTCAATTGGCATTTTTCGTAATCTATCGTGGGCATACTTGTATGTGCGCTTCGAATTGAGTGCTTTTAAAATATAACGATCCCCCTCTAGTACTTCTAGGACTTGAAAAGGGCCCTTAAACTTAGGATCTAACTTTGTCTGATTTCTCTCTTCATTAGCTAACAATACAAAATCACCTACAGAAAAATTAATCACTTTTGCCTTATTTTTGTCAAAACGTTGCTTTTCATACGACGCTGAACTCACAATACGTTCAGCCGCTTCATTTCTAACTGTAGGTAAGTCAACTATTGTGTCGTCATCACAGGTCATGAGTGCTAAAGGTCGCGCTACTTTCCCTATCATAAGCTCTAAAGGACTTGCTTGCGTCGTTCGGTTCATAGTACAATTAAGAGCAAGTTGTACGTCACCTAAAGCGTCCTGCCACGATCGATTTTCAGTGACTTCTACTGCAGTTAACATAGATTTCAGGACACTCATAACGCGCTCTACCTGTCCGTTAGCGCGTGATGAACCGGTCGCAATTAGATGTAAATTAATGTTACTTATGTCGCAGAACTCCTTAAACTCTTTGCTAGCGAAGCATCTACCCTGGTCTGCAATTATACGAACGGGAGCTCCAAACAATGCCACACTATCTTTTACAGCCCGTATACTACTAATCGTGTCAATATTTGTTGTGTGAAATAGAAGCGTGTATTTAGTAAAAGCATCAATTAGAACGAAGGCGTACTCCTTATGATCGTTTTTACCACTAAGCTTTCCCGTCGCATCAATGTGCACAGTGTGCCAAGGAACTGTTACTTTTGGTATCGGGTGTAGCTCTACTTGTACTTTACCCGAATGAGTTTTAACTACTTTACAGCTTACACAACTATCAACAAATTTTCGTACATAGCGAGCCATCCCTTCAAACCAGTAATAATCATACAACTTTTCTAGAGTTTTATCCGCGCCTAAGTGTATTAAGGATTCGTGAATATTATGAACTACGGACCACCTCAAAGCTCTAGGAAGAATTGGTAAGCATTTTGTACGCCGGTTACGCTGAATTTTTCTACAAAGAATACCTGCGCGCACTTCGTAAGTTTTAGCTATATCCTCAGTTAAATTACCCTCCACAAAATCTATTAAAAGTTTACTAATTCCAGTATCACGTTTTTGTTCGGCTATCATCCAGGTATTTGATATTTCAGTAAAATTAATAAGTTTTTGCTCTATATTTTGCTCTATATTTCGCTTTACATTTGACTCTACTATTGCACCGGGTATTAAGTTTCGCGAGAAGAAATCTACATGAGCCATCTCTTTACCCGCTTTGTAAATAACGTCAAAATCGAAAGACTGAAGATAAGCCCACCACCGTTGGACTCGCGGTGTCAGATCAGCCTTTTTGCTCGAAGGTCTTATTGAATTGCAATCAGTTACGACCGTAAATCTAATACCATGTAAATATTGTCGAAAATGTTTGATAGCGTTAACGATTGCTAAAGTTTCAAGCTCATAGCTGTGATAGCGCGACTCCAACGGTGTGGTTCTCTTACTAAAGTACTCTACAACGCGACGCTTTCCATCAACAATTTGAAAAAGTATCGCACCGTAACCGTCTGCACTTGCGTCCGTGTGTAATTCGACTGGACAATTTGGATCATAAATCATAAGTATGGGTTCCCTAGTAAGTATCGTGATTGTATTTTGACGAATTTCTTCATGTCTCGGTTGCCAGATAAAGGGAACGTTTTCTTTAGTAAGGTTATAAAGTGGACCCATTAAGATAGAGAACTTTGGTACAAATTGTCTAAAATAAGTAGCTAAGCCAATAAATTGTCTTAATTGTGTGACTGTAGTGGGAAGTGGAAGATTAGTTAGTGATTCTACTTTACGTTTATTAGGTTTAATTTTACCATTACTTATCTGATACCCAAGGAACTCTAGTTCTGTCTTTAAAAAGGAACATTTCTTTAGATTGAGGGAAAAACCTGCCTTTGTTAGTGTTTCAAGAACAGTTTCGAGTCTGTCTAATCTTTCCTCAATTGTTTTCGACACTATCAATACGTCATCCACGTAAACTATGACGTAATCATACGCTAAGGTACCTAGAGCTTTTGTAATCGATCTCTGAAAAACCGAAATTGCATTTCGCAACCCGAACGGCATGGTGAGGTACTCGTACTGACCGTCAGGTGTTATAAACGCCGTACGCTCAATAGATTCCTCCGACGAAATAGGAATTAAATGAAATCCGCTAGCGCAGTCAAGTTTCGTAAAGTACATTGCGCCATGTAACCGAGATATTAAGTCTGAAATAAGCGGTAATGGAAATCTATCCGGTACAGTATTACTATTCAACTCGCGGTAATCGATACACATTCTGTTGGTACCGTCGCGCTTTTTAACTAGAAGTGCCTTACTAGCAAATGGTGAACTACTTGGTCGGATAATACCAGCACTTAACAACTCATCTATCCTGTCACGCATTACTTTTCTCTCTTCCGCACTAAGTCTATAAGGACGACGTTGCACTGTACGACACGGATCAACCAAACGAATTGTAAGTTCACCCGTAGTTACGCGAGTTTTCGGCATACCAGTAATAAAATACTCAGAAGAACGTTCTAAAACATCAACAAGTCTTGGTAGACTCTCGACCGAAACGTCTGTATCGATTTTATTAAAATCATTTTCCGGAGGTATATCGAGAACACAACTAGTTACCATTGACACTTTTACTAAATTAAATTCCGTTGACGTCATATTTACACCGTAACCGAGTTGTAAGACCTCACGACCAATCATGACATCACATTGTAAATAAATATCGGGCAAAATGTGCAATAATATTTCCAAAACATTATCATTAATTTCAACATTACACAATATTTGTTGAGTGCTGACTGTATTTGATTGACCAATGCCTTTTAAATACACTGTATTATTTAAACGTTTTCCACAAAACTTTTTAGAAACACATTCTTTAATCAAACTACATTCAGCACCCGAATCATAGTTAAAAACAAAGGACTGACCATTATGTATCAACGATCCCGCCGGTGGTGCGACCACGCACACATCGACACGCCGCTCGGTGCGCTGTGCCCCGCCGCCGCCCGCGCCGCCGCTGCCGCCCGCCGTCGCCGGGCAGCGGTTCGCAATGTGTCCCGACCCGCCACATTTGAAGCATGTGATCTTGCTCGTCGTTGCTTGTTGCGGTCCGCTTCGGTTAATGTTGGCTATCGGAGCAATCCATGGTTGTTTCATGTTATGAGAATCTTTATTCCTGTGATAACACTCCGATTGCTTGTGCCCAATTTTTCCACAGTAAAAACATTTTATAGTTGGAGGTACTTGTAAAAACTTGCCGCGCTTTATCTCTGGAGTAATTTTATGATCGGTACTGGTATTTGCTTTACGTTTTAAGTACGAAAACGCTTGCAGCTCTTGTTGTAGACGTAGTCGAGTACTTATTTCACAGGTATATGCCGTATGATGCAATTTAGAATCAAACTGGGCCATATGAGCGAGTACAGTTGAAACGGCAATCTCTTCCACGGTACGATTCTTCCATCGGTTCATCAGGGATGTAATTAAGCGACTTCCGTAGGCAGCTAAGTTCTCACCATCTTTAGGTTTGTCGTGGCTCAGGTTAATAAGAGTTGCAGCTACAGTTTCCAGCGTAACAAACCGGGAGATAAACAATTCCTTGAACTGCGACCACGTTATTCCGGGATACGATATTTGTGAGAGCCAGGTCGACGCAACACCCTTCAGCGCTTTACTTAGAACCACGATGAGCTGACCTCCCTCGACTGGATTGTCGGAAAGGCACACGTCGGCGGTTGCACACCAGGATCGTGCGTCTGCTTCTGCTTTGTCAGGGTCGAAGTCTGGCAAGGTGACCTTCACGCCGGAGCCGGCTGTCTGCAACGCCGCGATGAGGGCTTTCATATTTTCGTTCTGCATTTGAAACATCAACTGCCAGTTTTGCTCACTATTACGAGGCGTTTCGTCAACCCGTACGGATCCCACTTCTGATATCGGATCGGAGAGTGGGTCCTGTGCTTCCTGACGATCCTCGGTTGGCATTGTGGGCGTTGATGTGGGTAACGCACGGGTTAAGCACTAAACAACCTCGTAGAATACAATAAGAGTTATTTATTACGGTAATTAACAATTATCACACAAATGAACAATCCGTAATATTAATCACTATCACTAGATACGTAGGTAGGTCACGAAACGTAGAACAGTTTCTTGGTACGTGCAACGATCGTCGCGTCTCGAAGGCAAGTAAGTAGCGAGGACCGACGCACGCGCGCCAAGACTCTGTCGAAGCGCCGCCGGTAGGTGGCGCTTACGTTCCGTTTCCGTCACCGGATGTACGAGTTACCGCCAAGTTACCGACATATATATATATATGCAGTGGTTCGTTAGTTATGCTCGCAAGTGTAAATTGACTGTTTTTTTATTTTTGCACACACAGAATGCCAAATTTGCCAAATAGCTGGATGCCAAATTTGAACTTTGTATGTCACCTGGAAGTGGAAGTTAGGTTAAGGTTTTTATCTAAATGTCAGGAAAATATGGGTTGTTTTTGTATCTTGCAAGCCTAATTTGACCCACTTACCGTCGTTCAAATGAGCAGAAATTTGTAATACTTATGTATTTTGTTGACGGTGCATTAATATTGTACCATGGAGCTGGTCTGACGATGATGTTAGAAGGGGGTGTTTGGGCTCTTTGGAATGACCTGGATGATACCCCTGGGCGATATTTAAGGCCTAGTGATGACGATGGAAGGTGGTCATAGGCACTCCTAAACTATGCACGATAAACCCATGCAGTTAAAAGTGAACACGTATGAAGGCGTATTTTGTAAAATAAAATTTATTCGAGAACTTATTCATGGAATTTATACGATGTATAAATATATATAGGTACATTACGAGTTTCATTATAGTATAGCCTACTAGATAATAGATAATAGAAAACAGAAGTACATTACATATTAAGTACAAGAATATATATTATGAGGGTCCCTGTTCATTACCGGACTAGTTTTCACAGTTTCCATTTGTGGCCCCAAATAAATTAATTCTTCATTTACTCGGCTGGGTGGGTCATTACTATCATCGACTCCATTTACAAATGGGGCATAACATGAATCGGATTACATTAGCACAGACGGGCGCCTCCGAATGAAAGGCAATCCCTAAAAGTCATTTTGGTGATCACAAACGACATTCATTGCTACAAAACTCGGAATAATTGAGGGCGCAAACGGAATAGTAAAGAGGGAAATGTTGCGGTGTCGCGACCTCGTCAGAGCTGGGGCAGGGCCTTTGAAGTGTCGCCGTGTTATACAAATATTCGGATTTGAGAAACAATTAATCGTATTGGTATCTTATTTAAAGAGTAGGTATTTGAAGAATTATATTTTGGATGTAGAAATACAGATAACAAAACGTGTCTGGCTGTAAACCTATTCCAGTCAGAGTATAATCAAGATAGGTATAACAAGAAGCAGATATAGATCCGACTTTTATATAGCATAGATTAGAATATTTTGAAATGACTCTAGATTTACGGCGAGGCACAAAACATAGCAGCCAATATAATTACTTGAAATCAAAGGACATCGTACCTAAGGAGACTACACCTTTTTTATATTTTCATACGCCAGCAGACCTCATCATCCTCAAACAAGCAATCTACACACCATGGGACCCTCTGAAAGAGGGCTGGACCTTGGTTGTCTACAGAGCGACGGCCCAACTAGACAAGGCGTTAAGGTGGAAAATAAACAGGATGCAGCGACAGCGGGAACTACCAAGAACGTGAATACATCTCCTGAATACATGAAACACCAAGAACATGCATTTACATTTAGATTATTTTAGATCCAATTCTCTATCTGATCTACATTAATGACCTTTGTATGTTTTGTTCATGTTGCTAATGGTAAAATTATTACTTAAGCATACGACACTGCCTTACTCTTCTATTGCGAATATCTGGAATGAAGTATTCAGACTGGAGCGAAAAGGTTTCCTCTCTGTATTGCAGAGGCTCTAGGCTTAGAGAAAATTTTAAATCATCATCATCATCATCTTGGCGTTAATGTCCCGGTAGTGCTCTCGAGAACGAGGGCCCGGGGTCCGCCTTGACCATGATCCAGGATTTGGCAGGCCAGGTAACTACAGTGGAGCGACTGCCATCTGACCTCCATGACCCTGCTACCAGGGGAACCTGACCAGGTTGGATCATGGTTACACATCCAGTCGCCTGAATGTGCAGGTTTCATCACGATGTTTTCCCTCACCGTAAGAGCATCGGTTAGTATTCAACTAATGTACATAACTCAGAAAACAGTCATTGGTACATGGCCGGAGCGGGATTCGAACCCGGGACCTCTGGCTTACGAGTCGGATACTGTAACCGCTCGGCCACCGACGCTCACAAGAGAGAGAAAATTTTAAATAACGATAATAAAATAATAATACAAAATCTTTCACAAAAAATAAAATCAGTACTTTTGCGCCATACACTTCGTTATCCGACGCCCACACCACACCTATAAAGTCTCTATGAGATAATGATCTAAGTCATTACGCGGCGCACTGGGCGTATTCCCTAAATCCGTCCTCGCCCGTTGATCGGTGTCTACTGCTAATTATCGAAACGTATTCGAGTCATAGAATAATTATGGCGGCAGCGCTCTGAATGGCTGCCTAATGAAAAGGTTTTAACTTGTAAAGGGAAAGTTTGTCGCGGTAGCCTGCCATGCCGCGTCCTCTTTCATTTCTTTTTTTTCCGCGACTTCATTCAGAATTCATAAAGCAATTTGGAGTTGTGGAAGTCCTGTGGAATCTTGAAGTCTCTGTAGTACTGTGAAATGGAGTGTGGCCGAGCGGTTGTACCAATGACTGTTTTCCGAGTTATGTACATTAGTTGTATACTAACCGATGCTCTTACGGTGTGAGAAAGCATCGTGTTGAAACCTGCACATTCAGGCGACTGGATTACCCATGTTACAGGAGTAACTATGATCCAATCTGGTCAGGTTCCCCTGGTAGCAGGGTCATGGAGGTCAGATGGCAGTCGCTCCACTGTAATTACCTGACCTGCCAAATCCTGGATCATGGTCAAGGCGGACCCCGGGCCCTCGTTCTCGAGAGCACAACCGGGACAATAACGCAATGTTTTTTTTTTTTTTAATTCCATGAAATGCCATATTATACAGAACACTGGGGGAATTCATAGGCGCGGTTCTCGGTTTCAGAGGCAGTGCCCGTCAGCGGTTCTTTGCTTTGTAAACGCACTTTTCGATACAGCTCTATTATGGTAAATTGTGCTATGCGTACATTTTGACTAACGAGTACTGCCGATCGCCATTCAAGTATTGTTTGGAATTGGAACTCTGTGTGTTCACGTGCACTGTGAGACTAGTCAAGTTTCTGAATACTAGTGATAGTATTCTCTTTTGTTAACGATTATACGCGTTTTATTCGAATAACATCCGTGTTTGGATCTCGGTCTGTCAAATATTAAAAAAGTTTAGGTCAGAAGATATTTCGACGCTTTTGGTTTTCTAGGTTTTAGGAAAAGGTTTCGGATTCGATTCATAAAAGCCATTTTTTTTTAAGTATAGTTTAGGTTATCATTGAAAATCAAGTGTACGTACATAATATAACATTAAATGTAAGTCAATCCACTATTATATTGTCAATAACAACATAAATTACAAACAAGATAAATGTATCAATATAAATCTAATGCTACCCACATAAGGTAAGCAATATTTAAAATTTCGCATGTCATAATTAACTAAATAAATAAATAAACAATGTCAATACAAAATGTCAAAGTAAAAGAAACAATATTTTTTAAATATATAACTAAAAATAAGTATGATGTCAGAGTGGGAATAATACAATTATAATAGATACATAGGTAAATGTAAAATATTAATTTACTCTTTTACAGAGTATACGAATTTATCCAACAAAAGGTCTTTTAGTCGGTACCTAAATGTTTTGTCACAAGTAACATCTTTTAATTCCGCGGGTAAATATTCATAGTACGTCGGACCAATAACGCGCGGGTTTTTTCGTGTAACGTCGTATGACGTACTACCGTTTGAAGCCTGCCGGTACGACGCAGTGTTTTACCGTCAACATTTACGCGTTTATAATCACCAATATTCTTACGAATCAACATAATATCTTGAAATAGGTATTGTGAATAGTGGGTCTTTATTGTGTGTTTAGCGAACAATTCTCTGCAAGAGTGTTTATGGCCAACCCCTTCCAGTACACGCAGTGCACGCTTTTGCATCAAAAGTACCCTATCCGCATCTGCTGAGTTACCCCAAAGTTCGACGCCATAAGACATGATTGAGTGGAAATATGCAAAATACGCCTGTCTAAGCATACTAGGAGAGATTAAAGGTCATTTAACTTGCTTAGTGCGAACACCGCGCCACTCAATCTGTTACATACGGCATCGACATGGGGCTTCCAGTTTAATGTGGAGTCTAAGGTAAATCCTAGAAACCTGTGTAGTTGGCAAAATTACGAAATTATACCACTTTTTACACGAACACTCAACAGTAAAAAAAAAATTAAGCAAACACCTACGCCTTTTTCGTCTGCACATTAATAAACTTCTAATGATGTAAGAGATCACATGGCTTTGCTCTTGTTAAATGTAGAAGATATAATATATTGCAAAAACTGCACATTCAGTCGCCTGAACCATGATCCAATCTGGTCAGGCTCCCCTGGTAGCAGGGTCACGGAGGTCAGATGGCAGTCGCTCCACCTGATCTGCCAAATCCTGGATCATGGTCAGGGCTGTCGTGCGCGAGAGCACAACCGGGACATTAACACAAATATCTATTTTTTTTTATATCACGTGGTAGTAGCTATTCCTGTCAAGCCTGAGGAGTTCGCTTGGGTGAGTACCACCGCCTTGTCGCGCTACGCCCGGTCAGCGACCTGGGTGTGATATCGGGTGTAGGCGGTTGAAAATAGGAGATGTGATGAAGGAAGCAGGTGGTGGAACGGTAACCCTCGGGTGAGGAACACTGCTTTCATATTAGCTTTATCAAATATTTTTAATGCACAGGGCTTAGGCAGAACCCTGGGGCAGAGGATTTGCCCATGCGTAAGGAGAACATCTTGCATAAAAATTAAATGGAAGTCACGTGAATAAAATAGAATAAAATCGAGCCAAATCGTTGATATTCGAATTTTAAATGTTTAAACTTAGGATTTTGAACAGAGGGAGGTGATCTATCAGAAGGACGTAATATAAACCTATATTTGTTTATTTATACGTCATGCACAAACAGTACAATGGCGGACTTAAAGCTTAGATAGCGCTATCTACCAGTCTACCAGGAGGGAAAACAATCGAAATTGGTAGCAGGGTACAGCCTTATCTATTTCTGTTGTGTTCCAGTTTGAAAGATAAGGTAGCCAGCGCAATTACATGCATGAGGCATTTCAGCTTCATCCTCGCAGTGACAACGCACCTGCAATTCCGCAGATCTGCAGTTTCATTGCCTGCAACCTAAATGCGTGATGTTATGGGCGTTCAGTTACCGCTTACCAGCCTTACCAGGTGGGCTATTTGCTCTTTTGTCACTATGTAGCATGAAAAAAATATAGCCGATACATCAATTTTTCTTACTGTAGAAGAAGTTTAGGAATAGTGACAGATACGAAATAAGTATGGTGTGGAATTAAATCGTGAGGAAACCTGCACAGTCAGATGATGGAATGTGATCCAATCTGGTCAAGTTCTCCTCCTAACAAAGTTTGGTAGGTTAGAGCTATCTGGCAAGCGCATTCACGTCACGAACTGGTCATGAGTACACAGAAACAGACATCACCTCATGATTATAACACGATCGAGTATAGGGAAGAAAATATGACATAAATAATCGTCTTGGATTAGTAGTCAGCAGAAGGCTGTGTCCACATCGGAAACCCTCACCTAGAGCAAGCCATGTTCTCTCATGATATCTTGATAAAGGTGAGCGTCGAAATCGATAGGCGACTATAGTCTTTAAGCAGACCAACTGCATATCCGTGCAAATTTCTAATATTTCAATATTTCGGTGATTTAAAAGTTATGACGAAGAAATGATATTGATTTTAACTCTTAAATATGTATAGGTAGAATAATATAGTTTCGACACCGCCGAGTGCGCTACCCGAACGCGGGCAGACGCGGGAGAAGACGTCGTTGAAGAAAGCAATTTTTTAGAAAATTTCAAAAATTTAATATTTCGGTGATTTAAAAGTTATGAAGAAGAAAAAATATAGATTTGTACTCGTAAATACGGTAGAATAATATAAAGATTCGTTATTTTTGTCTAGATTTAATTAACAATTCAAAGGTTTATAGGTTTACAGGTAAGGTAGATTGTAATTAGTAGTTTAGTAGTTACAGTTTTCTTAGTTAGTTTAAATAGGTACTGCTCAAGGACCTATTGGCACAAAAATAACGCCTAGTGAATTCCTTTGCGTTCATAAGCCCGTGGGAGTGTCTACGTCTCTCTTATGCTTTTAACTTACGCTTTGCGTTCTGTCTTTACATTACTCAAAATGTGTATTTTGGCCTTCTGTATACTAACCAATGTTCTTTCGGTGAGGAAAAACATCCTGATGAAACCTGCACATTCAGCTGAATGAATGTGTAACCATGATCCAATCTAGTCTGGTAGCAGGGTCAAGGAGGTCAGATGGCAGTCGCTCGTAATTACCTGATCTGTCAAATCCTGGATCATGATCATGGCGGACCCCGGACCCTCGAGCACAATCGGGATATTAATGTCAAGTTGACACATAGGTTAGGACGTGTAGAGTTAGGAGCTTGACTCTTCATAAGATCTGATTTTTTACAGTGATTTCATAATGTACTTGTCTTGACGTTACTTTGCATGAAAATGTTTTAATGGGATTTTGATTCCCAACAGATTTTAAAGAAATCATTACAAACATTTTCGAATAGTTATGTTAAGGTTAAAAATGTTGCTCTTTGATATTAAAATATATTCCACTTATACGTCAATAGCTTATGACATTTACTTGATTTGGAAAAATTTGAGTTATTTTCATGTAAAAAAAATTGTAAACCATCGGATGCGCATATTTTTATTCAGTTGTATGTACACGAATATAGACCATGAACAATATAGCAATTCTTTCATAATTAAAAAAAATTACAAGGAAACACGTATAGTTGCATAATAGGTATTGTTGCAAAATTTGGACCAAGAAGTTTTCGCTGCGCATAAACTTAAGCTGAATAAAGAAGATTTACAAAAATATGTATTAGACAATTATTATCAGAATAAGGAGTTAAACTACTTTTTCCTGAATATCTCTTTTGTAAATTATACATTTAAGTAAAACTTAAAAATACCACAGATTTGTTTACAAAATGTTCATATGCATAACGTAAATCAGTCGTTATTGACAGAGAAGATGGATTAGTTTAAAAGGTTTTTCTGCTCTCCTGTAAAATCGACTTTTTGCAATTACGTCTTTATTCGGTTAGGGCGTCGATTTATTACAGTTAATTCCAGGTATGAGTTAATCGTTTAGCAGTCTAGTTTACAAGTAACAGGAGTATGATTTATCTATCTAGGTTAACACAAAATATCTTTCGGATTAAATTAATTTATCTTGCAAATTTAAAACTTACTCATCACAAACTTGATCTGTTTTTTTTAGCTTGACAATATTAAAGTTTGAATCATTGTATTCTTTAACTATAATATTGTCACCATCAATCGCTATCTCATTATAGATGGTGTACATGGTTTTAGAGAAGATTCTTTCAATTGTATCATTAGTATCATCAATAACGTAAACATTATGGTGTGTTGAGAAATATAATTTACCATTAGCGTCCACAGAAAAACTATATATAAGATAATCTCCTTTAAATTCAAAGTCTTCTTTTACTACTTTAAACAGTCCTAAATAGTTAGAAAAGAACAAGTTTAGTTTTAGTTTGTACCACAGCTGAAGAATAAAGTATTTTCGTTGTAATTAATCGCCAACTGGTAAGCAAAGTAAATGCCATGTTTCAGAATCTCTTTTTCATATTTTAAGTTATTTCTAACATAAGTATTGGTGCAATTATTGACTTCACGAGCTCCACAGATAGCCACTACGCATAAACCAATCAGCGTCAATGTCAGCATCTACGAATACATAATACAATCAGTGTTTCGTTACTTATAGTATAAAAATTAAATATTATCATTAACATAATGTCATTAAAATCGCTCTTTTAAAGGTTAAATAATGCTCAGAATAACAGAAAAGAAATTGTTATGGATAATATATACTTTAATTTACAGATTAAATCACTTTATATACTTTCAATGTTTCATAGGAATGAAACACACCTCTTAGTCTCCTAAAAAAATAACACTATAGGGATACAACAATCTAATTTTATGCATTGCGATTTTTTTACCGCCCACGAGCTGGATGTGGACCTTTCCGAAGTTTTTCCCTAAGGTTGAGGATGGTCTGAATGACTGTGACCGCTTTCCATGAGGTGGACCATCTCACCATGTACCTTCCCAGGCAATAAAAAAGTTTAAATCCTTACCTTATACACCACCGCATCCAAGCTTAAATGTAACAATTGTGAAGATTCATTATTAATTCGAACGATTATATACGTAATACTTATCTAAGCATACCTACCACTTACCTATCGGTTGAGGTGAAGGTTGGACGCGCAATATTGTAGCTATCTACTATACAGGATGTCCCAAAAAATAGTGTCCAGCGAAAGTCCAGAGATAGAGCACCCCTTGAGGTATCCGAATCACCCCCATGCATGTTCCGCGATTTTTCATACTTTTCGAGTTATGACGTTTTTTCTGAATTATTGAGAATTTTCGACTTTCAAACTTAAAAATATTCTTAAAAAAAAAATACACTATCATTCAAAATATTTCTTTTTGCAACTGAATCATCTTTAATCATGAAAATATTGGTTTAAAGTGAAAAATTTACGGTTGATGAATTATGATCTAAATTTTCAACTTGAAATAACAAATTTAAACAGGTGTTTTCGAAATTCTTAAGTAAGTCTCAAGAATTTTCCAGACTCTCAACTTTCATAATCATTTAAAAAAAAAATCACGGAACATACATGGGGGTGATTCGGATACCTCAAGGGGTGCTCTATCTCTGGACCTTCGCTTGACACTATTTTCTGGGACAGCCTGTACTATAGGTATGAGTACTCGTTAAACAGAAAACCCAAAACTAAAATGGAATTGTTAATAACGTCATCTGTTGCTTGGCATAAGTTTTGTGAGCGGTTGCAGGATCGTCATCGTCTTTAAAGAAGGGACATGTAGGAGTTTGCATGATTTATAATGAGTTGTACCTACGCTTTTTAAGGTTACAAAGCAAACAACTAGAAGAAGTATTTTACCTACTACGTATTTTATTACCTATAGTTTTGCGATGTCCGTCTGTACGTCTGTTCGCGGTTTATTTAAAAAAACACTGGTAAATACTAGAAAGCTGAAATTTTGTAAGGTTAGCCGTAAAGCCGGAGAGAAATTTTGTTTTCATGTAGATATTTTAGTGTTAGAAAGTTTTTTAAAAACATTGAGGGCGTGTAAAGAACTGTTTAAGATTAATCGACCCGTTTCCGGATACTAGATATTTAGCTTTAAAGTGGTATTTTTTGTTAGAAACACGTGTCCTTAACCTGTAATAAACCCTTAATTATAAAACCAAAATTTAAAGCGGAAGATTTTCAACAGAAACTTTGCGTGTTATGCTATTGTAAAACTTATATGCTTGCTATCAATATTCTTCTTGTTAGTCGCAGGTACGTTTTCGGGAAAAAGTATGTAGCTACAGTGTTGCTGATTTATTCATTAACTTCGAAGTACTTACTAACTTTTCTATATGTGTATACGTCTTGACTTTAGTTGAATATACCTATCAGATAGCTAACTCGGACCAAACACCCACTCAAGTCATATTTCACGGTATAATCACAATTTATTTAGGCATGATACAGTCATATTATTTTATTGATAATATTTATTACATATAGGTAACTAGACTCCGGCCATATGTAACAAACTGCTTTTGCAAACAAAAAAGAACACTGAATTTATTTCATTACATCTGTACATAAATCTCTTTGATACGAACTAAATTACCGTTTATAATTCTAATTATCTATCTAAAATAATAAGCGTAGCAAAAATCGGTAAACCGATTACTATACCAAATGAGTAGTATGTAGTATTTAAAGTAAAGAAACTCGACGGAGTGAGTATATAGAGGTGAATGCTTACATACAATTTTATTTGAAAAAGTTCGACGTACAAATATGCACCTCGCTGTACTCTTTCCTCTATATAGAGGATAAGATAGACTACATAGACTATGGCCGACCTTATGCTAGATCAAATTCGTACATTTCAGTCCATTTCACAGAATGGGCCCTATTATATGGCCTATCTGAAATCCACGTTGTGACGTCATTCCAGAGGGTGGGGTCATGCTGTTGGAGACCGGCAGTGCCGCTGCTGGTCACACAGGCCAATGACCACTTAAAGTACCTGGTGCGTTCCAGTCTCCGTTAGGAGTATGTTTTTTACCGCGCACTTCCAGTCAAGTGACTATGACTCGAGTCGACGATGCCTTCGCGCCACGATTGTATATTGAGATTCATAAGTGTTGTAAATCCCAAACTGAATAAAATTATTTGATTTGTATTCATACGATATTCCGGTTTAGCACACGTAGCATGACCGTACGTAGATATACAGGATGTCCCAAAACTCGACGTCAACCCGGAATCGGGTGAAAAGGCAAATCATGCTGGTTGGCAAAACAAAATTTAAAAAATCTAAGTTGCATAATTTCAAAATTATAGGCATTAAAAAAAACGCAATATTGCACACCCTGCGACAGACTTTTCAGTCCTGTTGCCACGAATCTTTACTTTTTCCCATTTTTATTTGCTGTGTAACCCTAAATAATGCTTCTCTAAACTGTAATCAAAATTTTGAAACCAGCTGCTTAAGCTTGCATAAAAATAGGACTTATCCCTTGGAAAAAATTTCAAAATAAAAAATCGCCTAGGTTTAACTGACTGTATTGTAATAAAAAAGTATTACGCGAGTTTGGCAAGTTATGTCAAAAGTTGGCGCATTTAGTAAGAATTCTAGGATGGTATGATACTTGGTAAATTGTTGCTGCTATCGTTAACAAAAAATAGTTTTTCCTTTAAAACCCAGTTTTTAACAATTTTTTGTTACTTGGTTAAAAATTATTCTAATGGGCGCAAGGTATTCCAAACAGTTGTAAATTGTTGCTTGAGGTGAAGGAGTCATTCTAAGAAGTGTGAGCGAGATAGATATTGACGCTTAAGTGACTGAGACGGAGAAAGTCTTCTTACCAAGTGCGAGCGAGACAGAGATTGACGCCAGGTATTCGCTATTGTACTTACACATCACAACACAATCACAAATTAGTACGTTACGCTCCTTCGTTTACTGCGCTTGTTTTCGTATTCGTTTGTGTTGATTTCGTATTGACTACTTTTGGCTTCGTTTATGGACTTGTGATTGCTTGTGATTTGGATTCGGACTGTTTATTTTCCCTTAACGACGACTTTACCAAGTAACAAAAATAGTCTAAGGTGGAGTCTATGGTTAATCCTAGAAACCTGTGTAGTTGAGAAAATTACGAAATTATACTACTTTTTACACGAACACTCAACAGTCAAAAAAATAATTAAGAAAACACCCACGCCTTTTTTCGTCTGAACATTAATAAACTTATAATGATGTAAGAGATCACATGGCTTTGCTCTTGTTAAATGTAGAAGATATAATACAGGGTGTTTCATAATATACAGGATGTACAAAAAACGCTAGCATTAATTGAAACCTCATATTCTGCCCATGAAACTGAACAACTTTCCCCAAGAAACACACCCGCGGAAACTCTTAGTTTCGGCAGAAATCGAGATTAGAAATAAAATAAAAAGTTGTATTTTTGTACTAAAAAATATCAAGTATCGATAACTAAATCGTTCACAATTAATTTAGACTCTCAAAGTTCAAATTTAAGTTGAAATAAATGCACTGTAAGTAAAAGAACGCAATGTAAAGCGCCGCTCGGCCGCACACGTGCGCTCACTACCTACCTACTCGCTGCCGCGCGCCCGGAGGTAGGTACTAGCTACAGCGGCCGCGCCCGCGCCAACCGCCACCGGCCGCCCGTGGGCCCATGCCCATGGGACAGCAACACTGCCATGCTCCCACTCGGTAAAGTTCAACACGACAGGGGTACGCATACCTTAATGCATTACCTAGACGTTTGCTTACGGTCATTCACATTATACGAAAATCGTACCCAGCACCTACCTATCGTCGATATCTACACTAATATTATAAAGAGGAAAGATTTGTACCTATTTTTGTATGTTTGTATGTTTGTAATGAATAGGCTCAAAAAGTACTGGGCCGATTTAAAAAATTCTTTCACCAATAGAATGCTACATTCTTCCAATTTGACATAGGCTACATTTCATTTTGAAAAAAATTAGGGATCCTTGGTAAAATTTGAACAATGTAACCGAAGGTGTAGAAAAATGAGTCTTAAAATGTCTTTCGTCGAATGCGCTGCCGAAACTATTAGCGATAGAACAAAATAATGTACAACAATATTGAAGAACATCATAATGTCTACAAAAAACTCCGCGGTAGCATATGTCCAACTATTGTAGTTATGTCACTACAACAACTTTTTTCATTTTAAACATTAATGAAAATGCTAACCAAATTCAAACCATGCTATTTATGTGTTTATATTAATCCTTATCCAAATAAATTATTTTATGGTCAAGACCATTTAACTACCTATAAAATAGTTTTTAAATTATTTAAATTGGACTTTCCATTCAAAAGATGGGGGTGTTTTATTGTATAGCTATTAGATAAGCCTGGGAAACATATAGGTTATAATTGATTTTGGAAACAACAGTTGTAGAACCATAATAGCCAGCTAAACTATATATAAGAAATATGGAAATGGCCTGCAATGAATTTTGATTTTTGTACAGTACATTACGTACAGGCACAGTTTCGTAGTTTGGGGTCTAACTTAAAATCTGGGCCAATTTGGGTAGAACGAGATGAAACAGCTTGGCCTCTCCATATTACTCCGTAGCTTTTATACATTAGGGAGGTCATTTGAAGTAGTCGCTGTGGAAAAATATAAACTGCCCTAAAAACGATTTCCACGCGGACGAAGTCGCGGGCAACAGCTAGTCAGCAGTAAAGTTCACGATCGAAAGTTCTACCTACCTAGGTAAATGATTGTATGACGAACATTCACATTACATGAGAATTTAACATAGTAGGTCTTTACCGCGGCGCGCACTTGCATGATCAGGCACAGGATCAGCTGTCTACCTACCTAACTTACGTACACGTTTGCTTACGGAAATTCACATCATACGAGAATCGAGCCCAGTACCTACTACCTACCTACTGTCGATATGTGCAGTAAAGATCACGATCGATAGTCCAATACCTACTAGGAACATGAGAATTGAACGTAGTTCCTGTGGTTGTAACTACCTACCGCCGCGCGAACCATTTGTCATCAGCTGACAGGGTGAATGGATGAACCAAACCAACATGTTTGTATTACGAATATTCCCAATTCTTATCACACGACCGAACCGTGGAGACTAAAGCAAAAAAAAGAAGATAGGTAGGTACTCAATAGTCAAGCTTAGGTATCCCTACTAGTTAGGTAGAATACGCCAGAGCGGCCGCCGCGCGGGGTCAATGGCCCACTGGTCACGTGGGCGAGCGAGAGCCGTGCGCTGGACGATGTACATTGCGCGTCGCAATTAATTATTTTTTGATGTAGCGAAATTATGAAGTCATTTCCGCGGGTATGTTTCTTGGGGAAAGTTGTTCCGTTTCATGGGTAGAATATGGGGTTTCAATTAATGCTAGCGGTCTTTTTACACCCTGTATGTATAAAGCCGTGAACTGGGTGGAGTGCTAAACGTATTAAAACGATAGGTACAATCATTTTTTTCTTGCGTGGAATAGTTAGCGAGAAAATGACTATCGAACTTTTTCTTTTTAAATGTCGATAATGACATTTTAAAAACGAAAGACTGCATCTCTAGAAATCAGTTGTAATAGGTTACTCAAGTTCATAAACAGGTCAATCAACCGAAGTCTACAAATTTGCCAATTACAGATAGGATATAGGTGTTGTATTTTTTGGTTCGAGGGTTCTGTATAAAAAAATATTGTAATCAATTATGATTTTAATTCAAAAGGTTCATTCATAGTTTTATCGAAAGTGCACCACCACCTAACTAATAGCAAAAAAGACTAATCCAAATTACTGTAGCATATTAATGTAGCAAACTCTAATTAATGTAACATCTTTGTCTTTACGAGTTTGCTTTCTCATGTCATGTCTATCAGTAATGTTTCAGTGTCGCGTAGGTAATCGTACCTATCTGCCATGAGATTTTTCGATACTTACACACACATATTTTAGTATCAAGTAAAATAAATAAAATACCCTAGCGCCGCCGGCCGTAATGAATGTAACATAAATAAAACAAAGACTGTAGGTAGTGGAGCTTAAGACAAGAGATAACGATCTACTCTCAGTAGATTGTTATCGGCTATTAATGATGATTAAAATGCGTAAGATTTCACGAACATTTCGCATCAACTAAAATTAAGTAAATGATTCTTAGTTGATGGAGCTATACCTGTAAATATTCCATGCTTCACCCAGTTGGAGAACTTAGTTTACCTAGGTGGAGCACGGACACAAACACAATTTTAGAAATTACTGTCTAGGTTACTGTCATTGTACCAAATTACCCGATAAAATAGTGGTAAGCAAATGTAATCTGTCAGCGTCATCATAAGTATTATTATTATCCCACTGTTGGATTCACTTGAGCCTCATTTTATAAAATAAATAAAATTAACATTACGGTGCATCTCCCAGGAGAACATAAAAGGCGAAATAAGTAAGACTCCTAAAACACGTATCCCTAAGGATAGGAATCCTTTTGAGCGCCGCTGTCGCGCCGACAAACGCCCCGCCGCACAGTGGGCTGAAAATCGAGCTTCATAGACATAGGCAACTCAACTTTTAATGTGTCGTTTTTTTGGCGGGAATTGCTTCCATGAGCTATAACTATACATAAAAATGTTATCCGAGTTAACTCTGCGCAAAAACAAATGAATTATATTTTTTTTACGAAAAAAATGTATGGAGCCAATATGAAAAATCCAATTATCTCTGAAACCGCTAGGAAAACCGTAATATCCTTACAGATGGTTATAAAACTAATTATTCATGATTTTTTGACATACTCCATATAACGGTTACTGCTGCAGAATTTTTTTTAAAAATCGTCGAAATATTTTATTTATTTATTTATACACGGTTCCTTTCGGTGAGAATTTACCCTACCTACATCTACCTACTATTTCTAGGAACCAAGTCTAATACTATATGATTTAACGTGGTATTAAGGGTAGTTAACTAATGATCATCATTAAGGGTAGTTAACTAATGATCATTAGGTAACTACCTTTAATGAGGGTAGTAATTAACTAATGAGCGACCACTACAATAAAAGGACTAAAATTTTGTGTTATAATTTAGTATTTACAAAACTTTGTAACCGTTAACATTACATTTGTCCTGCGACTGAAAAGTGTTAGAATGGAAAGTTTAATAACTAATTTAGACTTGTTTGTTCTTCTAAAAAGTGAAAGTACTTCATTTGACTATAAAGTATTGTTTGGTGCAGTTATGTCTCGCTTAGGCGATTGCATTGGTGCCGAAGATTGTGTGACTTTAAAAGAATTTTGTCGGAAATTCACACGAGCTGCATCACAGAGATGGCAGAGATCTCACCGAATTAAAGATACATTCAGAAAACAGTACGATAATTGGCTACAAGCAAATATCGATTGGCCAAGTTGCGTACAAAGAATGTTAAACACTCAAGAAGCAACTGTTGATGAACGACCAGTCTCACCAGAGCCATCGACATCATCCTCTGTTGGAACAATGACCAAGATACTTCGAAAACCTTTTGAAGATCTAGGAAGCAAACAGAAAAAGAGAAGATCTGATGATCATAAAGACGAAGACCCAAGTGAATTGGCATATACAGCTGCACTACGTTTAAAAGAGAAAGGCCACGAGGATATCGCATCTGTCATCGAATATATATTAAAAAATCCTGAAGCAGCTGGTCAAATTAAGGAATCAATAAAAAAAACTGTGAAAACTGATATATTTACCCCAGAAAAAGCGCTTGGATTATTGCTCTCTTTAAAACTATCGAAGTGGCAATATATCACATTGCGAGAGACGGCCATTAGAGAAGGTGCTAAGGACATTTATCCATCGTACTATAAAGTGCAACAAGCGAAGCTTGAATGCTATCCGCCAAAGCAAGCAGTGTCGGTGACGGATTCATCAGCCAGGATTACACTTCAAAGTTTACTTGACATCACAGTGAAGAGAATCCTCCACACTCTTTCTAACAATGTGCAAAATAAACATTTGAAACTGATATCAAAGTGGGGATTTGATGGTGCTTCAAACCAAAGCCGATACAAGCAGAAAATGGAGGGTGAGCAAGATGATTCCAGCATTTTTATGACGTCCTTTTTTAAACTGACTGATGGAGACAACACTTTATGGACGAACCCGAAACCGTGCTCAGCGGTGTATTGTCGCCCAGTTCAGTTTACTTTTGTGAAGGAGAGCGAAGCAGTCGTCATTGATAATAAAAGACACATGGATGATGAAATCAAGGCTCTTATTCCCACAGAGTGCAATAATGGAAATAAGGTGAACCATCAACTGATGATGACAATGATCGATGCTAAAGTCTGCACGTACCTATCTGATGCCAGATCAAATTCATCATGCTATCTGTGTTTAGCAAAACCAACTGAAATGAACCGTTTGGATGCTGTGACGTCAAAGACCGTGTCCGCTGCCGTTTACGAATTTGGGTTGTCATCTCTACACGCCCGTATTAATTGTATGGAATGTTTGTTACATATTTCGTACAGACTTGATTTCAAAGAGTGGGCAGCGAGAGGAAATGAGCACAAAGAAATGTTAAAAAGAAGAAAAAAGATTATCCAGGATAAGTTCAAAAATGAACTCAATCTTTTGATTGACATCGTAAAACAAGGCTCGGGAACTACCAATGACGGAAATACAGCAAGAAGGTTCTTTGAATTCCCAAATAAAACTGCAGCCATTACCGGGTTGGATGAAGAACTTGTAAGAAGATTTGCTGTAATTTTGCAAACAATCACTTCGGGTGAGAACATCGATGTCAGTAAGTTCAAAGATTATGCTCGCCAAACCGCAGAAAAGTACGTGGAGTTATATGACTGGTATTATATGTCTTCAACCGTCCATAAAATACTTATACACGGGGCAGATATAATCCAAAATAATGATATTGTACCGATTGGAAGTCTCTCAGAAGAAGCATCAGAAGCTCGAAATAAAGATTTTAGAAGGTTTCGAGAACATCATTCGCGGAAAAAGAACAGGCAATATAGTAATCAAGATATCCTTAATATGCTTATTATTTCTTCAGATCCTATAATAAGTGCACAAAGGCCCAAGTTAGATACCAAGAAAAGGCAGCAGTATTTTTCTGAAACTCTCGAGATAATTCAGTTTCGAGAAACTGACTTTGAGTTTCTAGATGTTTCCAATGTGCATTATGACTCAGAAATGGATACCCAAGACGACGAGAGTGATAAGGAAAATGAATAAACTGAATAATGTGTTTTAGATTAAGTCATATTTAATTATTTTTTGTTATTTTTTTTATTTCAATAATATTATTGCATGCTATTGTTATTCTTTATTTCTTATTACTTGTACATAATAATAAAAAGTGAAGAAGTTAAGTTTCTTCTTATCAATAGTTTGTAAGATATTATAAATTACTATCTTTTTATTATCAATACATATTATATTAATAAAAACCACATTTTTGTAACCCACCATTTTATATAAATGTAAATTATCAATATAAACAATTATCAATTTGATTAAACGGTTTTTATATACATATACCTATTATATATATACCTACTAAACATTTGAGCAAATATATTTGCCTACCATTTAAAATTTGAAAATACTTTTTTTCAATAATTTAAAAAAAAAATCTGCAGCTGTAACCGTTATATGGAGTATGTCAAAAAATCATGAATAATTAGTTTTATAACCAAGCAAAATATTTCAGAGATAATTTGATTTTTCATATTGGCTCCATACATTTTTTTCGTAATATTCTTATAGATGGTTATAAAACTAATTATTCATGATTTTTTGACATACTCCATATAACGGTTACTGCTGCAGATTTTTTTTTAAAAATCTTCTAAATATTTTATTTATTTATTTATAAACGGTTCCTTTCGGTGAGAATTTACCCTACCTACATCTACCTACTATTTCTAGGAACCAAGCCTAATACTATATGATTTAACGTGTTGCTAAATTCTCACCGAAAGGAACCGTGTATAAATAAATAAATAAAATATTTCGACGATTTTTAAAAAAAATTCTGCAGCAGTAACCGTTATATGGAGTATGTCAAAAAATCATGAATAATTAGTTTTATAACCATCTGTAAGGATATTACGGTTTTCCTAGCGGTTTCAGAGATAATTGGATTTTTCATATTGGCTCCATACATTTTTTTCGTAAAAAAAATATAATTCATTTGTTTTTGCGCAGAGTTAACTCGGATAACATTTTTATGTATAGTTATAGCTCATGGAAGCAATTCCCGCCAAAAAAACGACACATTAAAAGTTGAGTTGCCTATGTCTATGAAGCTCGATTTTCAGCCCACTGTGCGCCGCCACGGGCCGAGGCGACCCGGCCTGTGGCGGTGCCTTTGACCTACGGCGCGGCTTCCATTGACGAAATTTACCTACTTTCGTGTCGTGTTCGTTCATTCGGTTTTTAGCTTTTCGCGTGATCGAAGTGATTACTTGTTGCGTTGTATGTGTAGGATACCTAAGTACCTACTGTGAAGATAACTGTGATAAGAGTGTTAACGATATGAATGAATGAATGATTTATTGCTTCAGGTACCAGCATAAACGTAGTCTTGTCTGAGTTCAGCGTTCAACAGTTTAAGTATTGTGATAATCATTATTCTATGCATGAGTGCAAACTAGCAGTAGGCCAAACACCATGCTAATTACCTACTTACGTATTGCATAGCAACCAGTTAATGACCTGGTTTTGCTCTCGCGCACGAGGGCCTAGGTCTTGACCATGATCCAGGATTTCGCATTTCAGGTACTTACAGTGGAGCGACTGCCATCTGACACTCCTGAGTTCTGCCTGACCCTGCTACCAGAGGAACTTGATTGCCTGACCAGATTGGATCATGGTTAGACATTCAGTCGCCTAAATGTGCATGTTTCATCACGATGTTTTCCGTCATTGTTAAAGCATCGGTTAGTATTTAACTAATGTAAGTACGTAAGTCAAAAAAGAGTCACTGGTACATGGCGGCAGTGGGATTCGAACCCGGTACCTCTCGCGTACGAGTCATACCTATTAAAAATAATTTGTGTAGGTAATATCTTATGCGCTTATTACATTTGGCTAAATTCAGTCGTCTTAATTCAGAAGCAAAAAGCGTGAGAGCATATCATATATATAAAGTAAAATGTATTGCTTATAGAATAAGGCCCATTTTAGTATCACGCCTTTTGAAAAACAGAGCGACGCGTAACATAATACGAGTGATACCAAAATGAACCTTATTCTATGAGCAATACATTCCACTTTGATTTACTCTCACGCCTTTTGCTTCTGAATTTAGTCGACTGAATTTAGTCAGGTGTAATAAGCGCATTATTCATGTAGATAAGTAGGTAACATTTAGTTCGACGCTTGGTAGTAAGATGTAGGAGGTTCGTTTGTTTTGATATGGATGGCATGAGCTTATTAAACTCCTCCTTATGGTGCGTACACACTCAACGTAACTGCGTTTGGTCGATTGCTTCTATCCGTTTGATGTAACCGCCACGCTGCGCTGCGGATCGCCGGCCGGCACGCGCCAACAAACAATCGTTGACCGAAACCGGTGCGTGTGTACGTAGCATTAGGCTCCTGGTAGTAGGCTTAAGAAGGTTGCTCCATTTTCATAGGGGTCGCACGAGGTTATTGAACTGCTTCTTGTAGGAGCATCAACTTGAAATAGATCTGCGCTTCAACGTAGTCGATATGGTTATTTTTCTTTAAAAACGAAGATTTTTTAATGAAAATTAAAATTCAATGTCCGGATAATATGAAGTCGCCAGTGTACTCTTTGCAAGCTATACTTTAACACCCTTTCGGCTTTATACATGTATTACGTAACACCCTGTATATTGCAAAACCTGCACATTCAGTCGCCTGAACCATGATCCAATCTGGTCTGGCTCCCCTGGTAGCAGGGTCACGGAGGTCAGATGGCAGTCGCTCCACTGTAATTACCTGATCTGCCAAATCCTGGATCATGGTCAAGGCGTATCGTATATAGGGCTTTCGTGCGCGAGAGCACAACTGGGACATTAATGCAAAGATCTTTTTTTTTTATATCAAGTGGTAGTAGCTGTTCCTGTCAAGCCTGAGGAATTCGTCTGTGTGAGTACCACCGCCTTGTCGCGCTACGCCCGGTCAGCAACCTGGGTGTGATATCGGGTGTAGGCGGTTGAAAATAGGAGATGTGATGAAGGAAGCAGGTAGTGGAACGGTAACCCTCGGGTGAGGAACACTGCTTTTATATTAGCTTTATCAAATATTTTTAATTGGCTTAGGCAAAACCCTGGCTTAGAGGATTTGCCCATGCGTAAGGAGTACATCTTGCTTATAAATTAAATGTAAGTCACGTGAATAAAATCGAGCTAAATCGTTGATATTCGAATTTTAAATGTTTAAACTTAGAATTTTGTACAGAGGGGGGTGATATATCAGAAGGAAGTGATATATACCTTTATTTGTTTATTTATACGTCATGCACAAGCAGTACAATGGCGGACTTAAAGCTAAAATAACGCTATCTAGCAGTCTACCAGGAGGGAAAACAATCGAAATAGGTAGCAGGCTACAGCCTTATCTATTTCTGTTGTGTTCATCATGATGTACTTGTCGTTCCGCATGTCGTTCTTCACACCATACCGTGACGATAAATCGTGTTACGGCGGCGTGAGTCCCTCACCGACACCCACCCACCCATGACCCATGTAACCAACTCTTACACAGCGTATCACCTCCCTGCGATGAGACAATATCTCTCACGGCGCATCACGTAGAACAAGTCGTGTCTCTGTGGTGTGGAAGCGACACGTGGAACCTCCACCCGACGGTGAGATGACGCAGCCTACTCTCACGATCCACGACAACTTCCTTGTGGTGAGACGGATAAGGCCGTGTAACCGATTCTCACGCTGCTGAGTTATTTCCTTGTGTGTAGTGAGGTGCAATCACCCGCATCGCGTAAATGTTGTCGTATTGAAGTAATATGATGGGGGTTAACTGTTGTGTGTGAATGTGCGAAATGGGAACTATGTCAGTCAAGATATATTACACGTGATACGAAGTAATTCATCGGTTCATTGGACAGTGATATTACCATCAAGTTGATGTAAAAAAAAATGTAAAAATGTAAATAAAAATGTATAAAATACGCCATACATTGTCCAGCTGGACTTAAGTTTACAAATCTATTTTTGCATATTTAACAATAACAGTTCAATTGTTGCTTTTTAGAGATTTTGAAGAAGTTTTGATCAGTCCCAAAATGGCAGCCAAAGAGCAGAACGAACTTGCAATGGGCGAGCTTCAGATGGAGATTCAGAGGCTAAATAGAGAGCTAGACCTAGCTAACGGCGAGGCGATTCAATCCGCGCAGCTCGGGCTCGCGCTACTCGAGGAAAAGAAGGCATTGTGCAGCAGCGCTGCGACGAATTCGAAAAGCTATACGAGAATACCAAGCACGATTTTTACAATACAATACAATACAAAAACTCTTTATTTGTACACTACAGGATTCACACATGGGATAAAATATATAATAGTAAGCAGTACAAAGGGCGGTCTTATCACCAGAGTGATCTCTTCCAGACAACCTTAGTATGCAAAGAAACAAATATTTTAAATATTGATAGGTAGTGCACATGAAATCTACACAAAAGTTTACAAAGACAACACAAAAACAATTAGAAAGCTCGGGTACCCCAGCACTCATAATCACCCCACTAAAGACAACAAGTAATGTTGTTTTACTTTTTTCACTTAAAAGTATACAGCGATTCTGTACACCTAATATCTCGGGGAAGACTGTTCCACAGTCTAGCTGCCTGCAGTGCGAACGATTTATGATAGAAGTTAGTTGTATGGGCAGGAATCTCGAGCATCTTCTCACGGCATGCACGCAAAGAGCGGCTCTGGGTATTGGCTGTGAATAGAAAGAGTTCTCCGAGATACTTCGGCGATGACTTCCCGAACAACACGCAATAAAGAAGGGAGACAATACGAGCATTCCGGCGAAGACGGATGGGAAGCCAGCATAGCTTGGAACGAAACTCCGAGATGTGATTAATGTGATTTTTACATTACACGAGAGGCACTAAGGAAGATAGAATCCATGCAGAAAGTAAAGACTCAAAGTGCTATAGATAAGGAAAGCGATCACCTCAAGGAATTAGTGGCTGTGCAGAGTTCTTATAGGCTACGCATAGTTGAGCTTGAAGGAGGAAGTAAAAAGATACGACACGAGCTAGAGCGCGTGATTCACGAGCGTGATCGGCTATTGGCCGAGAGCTGTGAGCTGGTTGTGGACAAGGCCACGTGGGAGGAGGAACGAGCAGCCTTGCGCGCTGAGCTGAGGGAAGTCCAGCAACGCGAATAGAGAGAATTGATGGATGTCGGAGACTTGGACAATAAGAACCAAATATTCCTAACATGGCGTGCCAGGCGGGCCGGTCGACAGAGCTGCAAGCCGCCGATAACCACGCGGACCTGTTCTCCGAGGTGCAAGCATCGGGGAACCGAGAAGGTGCGGCCGGCTTTGGCCCAAACGGATTTCCGGGCTGCTTGTCGACACGACCTAACAGAAGAGCCTTTGAAGATGGCCGTGCAGCAAAAGTTTATGAAAGATTCGAAATCGGGTAGCTGTGGTTCACGCCGGCGGCCGCGGGACTCTTAAGCGTTTTACATATACAATTTTACATTTTATAAATATACAATGTCTTTAAGGAATGCTAAATGATTAACACTTTAGTATTCCTTAAAGATATTAAGAGTCTTTAGGGCTTTAATCTCTTTCATCATCTACCATCGGCACCCTGTTGGATAGCTCTACATTTAGTTGACATGGCCCTTCGCCTTGGCGATTCCTTGTGGAGTTCTGTGGACAAATACAGTATTTGCACTTGGGTATTAACTTGATTATATTCTTAGTTATTTTATTATGTGTATATGTTATTATGTAAATGTGTTTTTGATTCAATGACGGTCTCGTTTTATTTGGCAGATGTAAAACATTAGACTGATAATGTGTTATGCAGAACAGGCGTTATTATCACAACATGTTGTTCCCATTAGACTCAATTTACAATTTAAATGTTACCGAATTTATACCTATCTACTGATACCTTTCCCAAGTTAATACTGATTTCTCATTATCGTTTGAAGGCCCAGTATTGAACAAAAAATACATAAGAGTTGCCAACGTAGTAGTTATGCGTGTCCATAAAAATGTTACCTCATCGTGTTTATCATATAACAATTTAGAACAGCAAGAAGAAATTCATACACTACAAGTATAAGTAGCAATTTAACAATATCATACTGTTTCTATTCTGTTATTATATTGACCACTGTCTGTCTTTACATTGTGGGATATTTCTTTTTCCCATCATATAATAAAACATTTTGGTAGTTTAGAGCCATCTGGCAAGCGCATTCACGTCACGAACAGGTCACGAGTACACAGAAACAGACATCACCTCATGATTATAACACGATCGAGTATAGGGAAGAAAATATGACATAAAGAATCGTCTTGGATTAGCAGTCAGCAGAAGGCTGTGTCCACATCGGAAACCCTCACCTAGAGCAAGCCATGTTCTCTCATGATATCTTGATAAAGGTGAGCGTCGAAATCGATAGGCGACTATAGTCTTTAAGCAGACCAACTGCATCTCCGTGTGCAAATTTCTAGTATTCAATATTTCGGTGATTTAAAAGTTATGACGAAGAAAGAAAATATATTGCTTTGAACTCTTAAATATGTATAGGTACAATAATATAGTTTCGACACCGCCGAGTGAGCTACCCGAACGCGGGCAGACGCGGGAAAAGACGTCGTTAAAGAATGCTGCTTTTTAGAAAATTTCTAAAATTTAATGTTTCGGTGATTTACAAGTTATGAAGAAAAAAAAAATAGATTTTTACTCGTAAATACGGTAGAATAATATAAAGTTTAGTTATTTTTGTCTAGATTTAATTAAAGGTTTATTGTTTTACAGGTTAGGTAGATTGTATTTAGTAGTTTAGTAGTTACACTTTTATTAGTTAGTTTAAATAGGTACTGCTATAGGACCTATTGGCACAAAAATAACGCCTAGTGAATTACTTTGCGTGCATAAGCCCGTAGGAGTGTCTACGTCTCTCTTATGCTTTTAACTTACGCATTGCGTTCTTTCTTCACTTTAGTCAAAATGTGTATTTTGGCCTTCTGTATACTTACCGATGTTCTTTCGGTGAGGGAAAACATCGTGATGAAACCTGCACATTCAGGTGAATGAATGTGTAACCATGATCTAATCTAGTCTGGTAGCAGGGTCATGGAGGTCAGATGGCAATCGCTCCACTGAAATTACCTGATCTGCCAAATCCTGGATCATGATCAAGGCGGACCCCGGACCCTCGTGCGCGAGAGCACAATCGGGATATTAATGTCAAGTTGACACATAGGTTAGGACGTGTTCTTGACTCTTCATAAGACCTGATTATTTACAGTGATTTCAAAATGTACTTGTCTTGGCGTTAGTTTGCATGAAAATGTTTTAATGGGATTTTGGTTCCCAACAGATTTTAAAGAAATCGTTACAAACATTTTTGAATAGTTATGTTAAGGTTAAAAATGTTGCTCTTTGATATTAAAATATATTCCACTTATACGTCAAGAGGCTTATGACATTTACTTGGTTTGGAAACAGTTGAGTTATTTTCATGTAAAAAAAATTGAAAACCATCGGATACGCATATTTTTATTCAGTTGTATGTACACGAATATAGACCATGAACAAGATAGCAATTCTTTCATAATTAAAAAAAAATACAAGGAAACACGTATAGTTGCATAATAGGTATTGTTGCAAAATTTGGTCAAAGAAGTTCTACAAACTACGTTTTCGCTGCGCATAAACTTAAGCTGAATAAAGAAGATTTACAAAAATATGTATTAGATAATTATTATCAGAATAAGGAGTTAAACTACTTTTTCCTGGATATCTCTTTTGTAAATTATACATTTAAGTAAGACTTTAAAATACCACAGATTTGTTCACAAAATGTTTATATGCATAACGTAAATCAGACGTTATTGGCAGAGAAGATGGATTAGTTTAAAAGGTTTTTCTGCTCTCCTGTAAAATCGACTTTTTGCAATTACGTCTTTATTCGTCGTTCGTTACGTCTTTAGGTTAGGGCGTCGATTTATTACAGTTAATTCCAGGTATGAGTTAATCGTTTAGCAGTCTAGTTTACAAGTAACAGAAGTATGATTTATCTATCTAGGTTAACACAATATAGCTTTCGGATTAAATTAATTTACCTTGCAAATTTAAAACTTACTCATCACAAACTTGATCTGTTTTTTTTAGCTTGACAATATTAAAGTTTGAATCATTGTATTCTTCAACTATAATATTGTCACCATCAATCGCTATCTCTATATAGGTGGTGTGCATGGATTTTGAGAAGATTTTTTCAATTGTATCATTAGTATCATCAATAACGTAAACATTATGGAGTGTTGAGAAATATAATTTACCATTAGCGTCCACAGCAAAACTATATATAAGATAATCTCCTTTAAATTCAAAGTCTTCTTTTACTACTTTAAACAGTCCTGAATAGTTAGAAAAGAACAAGTTATTATTTTTATCTACAGCTACCAAGTAAGCGCTAGTGCCAACGAGTTGTGGAATTTCTTTTGATACACCATCTTCAACAGTGAATGCCTTTTCATCTGAAGTTGTAAAGTACAATTTTTCCTTGTAAAACATTGCAACAATATTACTGTCGGTTGCCACAAAGTATTCAGCTGTTTTCGATTTCTGATCGAATGTGTAAATTCCATTGGATCCAGCTAAGTACACTTTATTGTTTTCATTGTCCACAGCATTCGCAAAACCTCCATTGATGCCGGAAATGATCCCAAATTCATTCGACGTTAAATTAATGTACGCCGAGTTTATATCTGTATAGTTTGTTCCACAGCTGAAGAATAAAGTATTTTCCTTGTAATTAATCGCCAACTGGTAAGCAAAGTGAATGCCATGTTTCAGAATCTCTTTTTCATATTTTAAGTTATTTCTAACATAAGTATTGGTGCAATTATTAACTTCACGAGCTCCACAGATAGCCACTACGCATAAACCAATCACCGTCAATGTCAGCATCTACGAATACATAATACAATCAGTGTTTCATTACTTATACTATAAAAATTAAATATTATCATTAACATAATGTCATTAAAATCGCTCTTTCAAAGGTTAAATAATGCTCAGAATAACAGAAAAGAAATTGTTATGGATAATATATACTTTAATTTACAGATTAAATCACTTTATATACTTTCAATGTTTCATAGGAATGAAACACACCTCTTAGTCTCCTAAAAAAATAACACTATAGGGATACAACAATCTAATTTTATGCATTGCGATTTTTTTACCGCCCACGAGCTGGATGTGGACCTTTCCGAAGTTTTTCCCTAAGGTTGAGAATAGTCTGAATGACTGTGACCGCTTTCCATGAGGTGGACCATCTCACCATGTACCTTCCCAGACAATAAAAAAGTTTAAAACCTTACCTTATACACCACCGCGTCCAAGCTTAAATGTAACAATTGTGAAGATTCATTATTAATTCGAACGATTATATACGTAATACTTATCTAAGCATACCTACCACTTACCTATCGGTTGAGGTGAAGGTTGGACGCGCAATATTGTAGCTATCTACTATACAGGCTGTCCCAAAAAATTGTGTCAAGCGGAAGTCCAGAGATAGAGCATCCCTTGAGGTATCCAAATCACCCCCATGTATGTTCCGCGATTTTTCATACTTTTCGAGTTATGACGTTTTTTCTGTATTTTTGAGAATTTTCGACTTAAAAACTTAAAAATTTTCTTAAAAATTTTGAACTTGAAATAAAAAATTTAAACAGGTGATTTCGAAATTCTTAAGTAAGTCTCAAGAATTTTACAGACTTTCTTAATCTTCAGCTTTTATAATCATTTAAAAAAAGTAGCACTTAATGGGCTACTTTTGCTAAAATCGGCCTTCATAGACTGCAAAGTGGAAAATTCTTGAAATTAGCCAAATTTGCAATCAGATAATTACAAATTTTTTTGGCTAATTCGTTATCGCAGATCATTTAGGCGCACCTTACCTTTTTTACCTGCCAAACAAACAATGGACCGAGAGGATAAAAGACCGAATTATTGCTATCTCTCTCACTCTCATTGGAAAAAGGGGATTGCAAATAATGGTAATCATGGAATTTCATTTTAAGCGATGTGGAGTTTTCAACATCTACAATTATCATTCATGGAATATTCAAAACCCAAACCACACACTTAAACGGGAATCCAATTTAGGTCTAAGAAAGTTTTCTTTCATTCGTATGAATGCTGTTCTATTACTTTTTATTGTTTCTTCTGCCGCTCTCAATTTAACTCGTAATTCGCCTACGTTACTTATGTCTTTGACGTAAACTAATTCTTTATAATATCCATAGACAAAAAAATCAATGGGATTCAACTCGGGGGCACGTGGCGGCCACGCAATGGGTCCTCCACGGCCGATCCACCTGTCTGGGTATTTTTGATTTAAGTGCTCTCTAACAATTCTTGGAAAGTGGCATGGAGCGCCGTCATTTTGGAATATCATGTTCCTCGCGTTAGTAGATTTACATCTTCTAATAAGGTGTCAAGATCATTTCGTAGAAATTGCAAATAGGCTTCGCCGTTCAGTCGGTCAGGTAGTTCGAACGGTCCAATCAGCTCTCCGTTTAAATTGCCTGACCATAAATTGACGCTAAATTGGTCTTGAAAATTATTAAGGTAAATATTTTCAAGACCAGCTAGAAAGCTGAAATTTTGTATGGTTAGCCGCAAAGCCGGAGATAAATTTTGTTTTCATGTAGGTATTTGAGTGTTAGAAAGTTTTTTAAAAACATTGAGGGCGTGTAAAGAACTGTTTAAAATTTATGGATCCGTTTCCGGATACTAGATATTTAGCTTTAAAGTGGTATTTTTTGAAGAATTTCTACAGCTCTAACGTATTTGATGAAACTTTGCGTGTTATGCTATTGTAAAACTTATATGCTTGCTATCAATATTCTATTAGTTAGTCGCAGGTACGTTTTCGGGAAAAAGTATGTAGTTACAGTGTTGCTGATTAATTCATTAACTTCGAAGTACTTACTTACTTTTCTATGTGTGTATACGTCTTGACTTTATTTGAATATATCTATCAGATAGATAACTCGGACCAAACACTAACTCAAGTCATATTTCACGGTATAGGCCCAATTTATTTAGGTATGATGCAGTCATATTATTTTATTGGTAATATTTATTACATATAGATTACCAGAGTCCGGCCATATGTAACAAACTGCTTTTCCAATGTCACAATACGAAAAAGAAAACTGAATTTAAAATCATTACATCGGTACATAAATCTCTTTGATACGAACTAAATTACCGTTTATAATTCTAATTACCTATATAAAATAATAAGGGTAGCAAAAATCGGTAAACCGACTACTATACCAAATAAGTAGTATGTAGTATTTTAAGTAAATAAACTCGACGGAGTGGGTATTTAGAAGTGAATGCTTACAATCAATTTTATCTTAAAAAATTTGGCGTACAAATATGCACCTCCCTGTACTCTTTCCTCTATATAGAGGATAAGACAGACTACATAGTCTATGGCCGACTTTATGCACGATCAAAATCGTACATTTCAGTCCATTTCACAGGATGGGCCCTATAATAGGGCCTATTATCATAGGGCCTATCCGAAATGCACGTTGTGAGGTCATTCCAGAGGGTGGGATCATGCTGTTAGAGACCGGCAGTGCCGCTGCGGGTCACACAGGCCATTGACCACTTACCATACCTGGTGAGTTCCAGTCTCCGTCAGGAGTTTTTTTTTTTCTGCGTACAGTCAAGTGACTATGGTTCGAGTCTGCGATGCCTTCGCGCCACGATTATATATTGACATTCATAAGTGTTGTAAAACCCAAACTGAATAAAATTATTTGATTTGTATTGATACGATATTCAGGTTCAGCACACGTAGCATGACCGTACGTAGACATACTATTTTTCTCGTCTATCGTATATGGCGCGGGCCCTAGTACCTACGAGAGGACAGGAAGAGATAATCTTTGCAGAAGTCTAGAGCTTTGTCAACGAAGAGATATGTGTATTGCCAACATTTAAAAATATTTGATTTTGCCATATTATTATGGTCACCTTGAATCGGCAATTAATCGTTAGTTTGCACCATCACTAAACCAATTGTTAGATTCGTTCTCAAGTAGCTTATAGTATGCGATAAAAACACAATTTATTATGACAGTAGATGATGTCTATACTTTTAATTTGCTTTTAATACGTCGTCCAAGATAGCTATAGATACAATACAATACAATACAATACAAAATTCGTTTATTTCTCTCAACAAGGCAACAATATATAATATTACAAATTTGGTACAAACAGTATAAATAGGTACTCATTGAGAGCTGGAGTCTGTGCTAGGTTAAGAACCTGTGTTACTGATCTCCAGGCTCCTAACCTCCTGCATTTTTGTAACAAAGTTTGCTTACTTACATTCTATGTATATGCCTATAGGTATGTACTTAAATTCATTTTCATAACACAAGTCTATATTTGGTGTATATGTTTGTTTGTGTGTGTGTGTGTGTGCGTGTGTGTGCGTGTGTGTGTGTGTGTGTGTGTGTTTCAAGTTATAGTTACAATTAATTTTTCGGTATTATCGTAGTCCAGCTCAAGCAACCATCCCATCAGGATTTTCTTACATTTAGCTTTACACAAGGAGTGAATATTTAAAATTTTATTTATTTTGTTATACACAAAACTTCCAAGGAAGTAAAAATTCCGTTGGGCCAGACTGCAATTTGTCGGTACCGATGGACAAACGGTGTAAAATCTACGCGAGGTTGGAGGGTTGCTAAGATCGTATGGAGTTTGCGATTGGGTCTGCAAAGTAAGCTGCAGAATAAAAAGTTGGCGGACTGAGAGAACCCTGCAATATTTATAAAGATCGAAGCTAGGGAAACGATATGGAAGTCGCCACCCAACCTTCAGAAGCGCTCTCTGTGCACGCTCAAGTTTCAATAAATACGTTTTGTCGCATCCCCCCCACGACACAACACAATAAGAGGTCACCGATTGGGCAAGGGCGAGGTATACCATTCTTAGTACTGTATGGTCTGCAATATCTCTAAGCGCTTTAAATATAAAAATTAATTTTCGAAGTCTAGTTGTAAGGCTGTCAATGTGTGGGTGGAAGGAGAGAAGACTGTCAACCTGAACACCCAAGTACTTAATTGTTTCACTACATTTGAGTTCAGGACACATGCATCCCTGACCCTCGGAAGCATCAAGACAAGTGTGGGAATATAGTGAGAGTTTGTGGAAATCTGGCATACTCCGACTTGACAAGGAGAACGTTAAATACTTTGTCTTTTCGACATTTAGAGTAAGCAAGTTTCCCACCAACCAATCCGAGACACAATCAAATCCAGCCTGCGCAAAGTCAAATACAGATTCCCACGTTGTGCCATGAAATATTAGGGCAGTGTCGTCAGCATATGTAAAGATTCTACCATTTTTAAGAGAGATTTGACATAGATCGTTGATATATATCAAAAATAAAGTTGGGCCAAGAATACTACCCTGCGGAACCCCATAACCACAGGATGCTCCCAACTCACCACTCACCCAATCACCAATCCTGACACATTGACGTCTATTTGAAAGATAGCTCCTAAAAATTTCAAGTTGAGGGCCCCTGATACCACTATCCTCCAACTTGGTAATGAGTGTGGGGACAGAGATAGTGTCAAACGCCTTTGCCAGGTCTAGAAAAATACCAATCACCTTCTGCTTCTTATCCAGGTTACCAACAATATGCGTAGTAAGTTTGAGTACTGCGTCGCTTGCCGAAATACCCGAGCGAAAACCAAATTGAGATGATGACAACAATTGATTTCCCTCCAAGTATCTGACCAGCCGTCCGTTTAATAACCTTTCCAAGATTTTCGAAAGAGTCGGCAGAATGGAAATTGGCCTATAATTTGTAACACTATCTCTGTCACCACCCTTAAAGATTGGAGTAACAACTGCAATCTTGAATGCATCAGGAAAGATTCCAGTAGAGAACGCGAGATTGCATAGGAAGGTGATGGGTGGTACCAAAATATTTTTAAATCTTTTTAGGAATACACCTGACAGACCATCATTTCCAGTAGCACAATCGCTCCTCAACCCCGAAATCAGTCCTTCAACCTCCGCCTCATCTGCGTCCAGCAGAACAAAGGAGTGCGGACTCGCGGGAGTGACATTCACCCGTCGCTGCCGCTGTTGATCCCGCCTACCCGCTATCCCTTCAGCCAGTGTTCGTCCCACATTTGCAAAATACTGGTTAACCTCATTAACACTATTCTGGGGATCCAAAGAGGAGAGAAGGCAACTCGCATTTGCGTTTTGGTTTGATGAGTAGGTAACGTTTTTTATAGCTTTCCAAAGCTTTTTACTATTGCCTTGAGCTTCTCTGATTAGTGCCTTATCGTAATCAATTTTTGCTTTTCTGAGCAATGAAGAACAGAAGTTTCTATAACGAGAATAGGTGGTTCTAAGTGTATTATCATCAGGTGACTTTTTTAATTTGGCATGCAGATGATCTCTATTTCTTAGACATCTCAACAGTCCCGCAGTCATCCATGGCTTACGTAAAGATTTTCTGTTTGGGGTTGATTTCATGGTAGTATTTGCTGAAATAATACCATTCAGAGTGTCAATGAGAAATTTGGTGGCGCCATCTACATCGGACATGCGGTACATAAGGTTAAAATCGACCCTCCGTAGCTCCCGTTCCACAGCGTCAAAGTCGACTAGTTTAGATGTTTTTGATTTACGTTGTGTTTTAGTATTGTAATTTTTAATAAAGGTATGAAGATACAGTAAAACCGTGTCGTGATCAGTTATAGATGTGTCAGCTACAAAACAGTGTGCGGGACATTTTGTTTTTAACATCACATGATCAAGGCAAGATTGGTTATTCCGCGTAGGTATTATGTGCGCGGGAAGCATGCCGTGGCAGGACATCAAAGTGAGATATTCCGTAGCCCTTGAGTCACAACTGTTATCCGTGATATCAATATTTAGGTCACCTGTTAATATTATGTTTTTGTAAGAGGAAAACCGATTTAAGTGTTCGTTTAAAGTGTCCAAAAATGCCTTAATATTACGGACGCCGGGTGGGCGATAAATTGAAACGATAACGGTGTCTGTACCCAAGATCAGTGTGATGCAGTTAGCGTCTTCTATATTTGACTCCACCAAAGTTACATTATAATGGCTACGGTAATACACCACTACACCCTCGTTTTGTGTTGTGTGATGTGTTGTAGCAGAAAAGCAATATCCCTCCATTGTGGGAATGGGGGGAGAATTCGCCAGCCAACACTCGGTAAGTACCAACACATCCCATACCGTGTCACTTCTATCAAGAAGCGTGAGAAAACCATCCCAATTGCAATTTATGCTTCTTATGTTTTGGCATAACAGTTTAAGCGACGTATTGTAAGTTTTAGAAAACATTTTACAGTCCTCGACTATGCATGTAGAAGACTTAGCCACCTGAATGTCATCGAGTTCCGTTGCTATTTCGTCGATGTCACCAAATTTTGATGTGTGGGTAATATATAATAAAATAACACAGTTCGAATAATACTCGTATAAACAATGGGGCAGTTCTTGAAGTAGTTAGGTATGTTGTGCATAGTCTGTAGACCAATACTAGAATTTTTTTTTTTTTTTTTTTTTTTTATGAGGGTAGAATGACATTAAATAAAAGTGTTTGTTCGATGGGCGTAAGGTGGCTAGTCCCATAACTCCATTACGTATCACATAATTAACACGATAACTCTGAATTAATAAGCAATCCTCCGATGAATACCGATCATGCGAATTTGTTATGAAGGGATAGTTTATGTGTGTGTATGATTTGTTATAGGGTGTGTACGAGGTGTAAGTAGTGCAGTGTGTGAAACAATAACATTCTTCCGATTCGTAAAATACATGCAAATATATGGCTAATAACTGTATAAATAGTCATGGCGCATTAGTGACCTTTTGAAGGTCGTGTTCGGAGTTAATCAAAACGGGTTTCGACTCATCTGTTCTTTTAACAAATATCATTCCTCTATAAGTCCAACATCCAACAACTTTCTTCTCCTTTTGTTGTTTACGGCCGAGGTAGTATAGGTGTTTTCCATAAGTAGACAATGATTCCGATATGAAGATTGGTCTTTGTGATCCAGGCAACTTAAGGTGAGAAGTGGAGAGCTGGGCGTTCTTATTTAATTTATTAAATGACTTGCTGAATTTGATGAAGTTCTCTTTAAAAGACACAGTGCTAAACTCCACGACCACTGTACCCAAAGGATGATCTTTGTTCGGCTTCATTCGAAATATACTTTTAATTTCGGCCGGTTGTATTGGCTGGCTTATCACATCGCCAATTATAGACAAGCTGGAGCTAAGGGACTCTGTGTTTTCCGGTGTACAGGCGGGAAAATTATTTATTTCGACCATGGCAGATCGCGAGCGCCGTTCTATATGTTCAATTTTCGTTTCAAGCTGACTAACATGACCTTTTAGCTTGGAGTTTTCCCGTTCCGAAGTGTCCAGGGTACCGATTCTGGTGTGCAATGCAGTTGTTATGATATTGCAATGTTACTGTAATGTTACTATAACTACGTCGAGGTATAAACTCAGTCGCAGTAACATCGCAGCATCATCCCAGCATCATCCCAGTTAAATTGCAGTTAAATCGTTAGTTGCATTTTTTCTCTCTATGATTCAAAATCATGCAACCATGCAAAGAGAATATTTTTAATAAAAATTCCTCAAATATTAAGTATTTTTGACAAATTAATTGTTTGTGATTCTTAAGGCGCGTTTTCACTACGGAATTCTTACATATTATAAAATAAAGTTGCCTTTCGCGTCTGTCTGTTTGTATCCGCTAACTCCTCGTAAATCACGTCATGAATTTTTCACTACGATTTGGATAATTTATTCTGGAAGGTTTATAAGGTATCACCATCATCATCTTGGCGATATGTGCTTTCGCACATGAGAGCCCGGGGTCCGTCTTGGGCCACGATTTGGCGGATCAGGTAATTACACTAGAGCGACATCTAACCTCCATGACTCTGTTAGTAGGGGAACCTGACCAGACGCGGTTTTACGCGGTATTCGGCAGGTTTGGAATAAAGCAGAAACAGGATTAAGCAGAATCTTATTTACGGCAGAAGTACAGATGAGTTTAAATATTGATTGGATCATGAGTTCTCAGTCAGTCGTCTGAATATGCAGGTTTCAACACGATATTTTCCCTTACAGTAAGAGCAGCTCAAGCGGACTTTCTTCTGGGCTAAAGTCTTTAACCGAGTCCGCTCTCGACCCGGTAGACCAAACCCATTTAGCGTAACCATATTAATATTCTGAGGCTTATCGCAGGAGTAGGGTGATCTTCCTGCGCGTCATCCTATCCGTGTCTTCTTTCATTGCTTTTGATGTAAAATTAACTTGATGTTGTGGCTTTCTACATACGACGACTACCGCCTACACTACCAGTTCACAAGAATGGAAAAGTCTACTGCTGTAAATACATATAGGTCATGCTAGGGTGTCGCCATGTGATATCCGGCAGAGTAGAATACCACCAACCTCTTACTCTCGTGGGTATCGTACAAGGCGGCTAATGTTTTTGAGGCAAACGTTCTAGAGTCTCTCTAGGGTAGCACGTTTTCTATTTCTATATTGTCGGGTTAAAACCGCATGAAAATCCGTTTAGGAGTTTTTAAGTTTATCGCGAACAGGCAGACAGACACACAGACGCGTTGTAGGACTTTTGTTTTATGATATGTAGTGATGATGAAAAAAATTACAGTGAAAGCCCGGCTTTATCTCATTCGTTTTCATTTTGTAAACATAAATCATACGAAAGAGGTCAAGTGACGGAAAAGTTGACAATAAATCTATGGTTAGCTGTCATAGTAACCAATCAAACAATATTGTATTGTACTAAAATAATTGTACTACTTAATGTATTTATTCTAGTCATTGATTACATGTGTAAAAAGTACACAGCGATCACAATAATACATAATTCCTAGTGCGCCTTTAGACAGAGCACGAAGGAAATGGTAACGTACCCTGCTTCATCAAGAAAGCTCATCATCTTGCCATTAATGTCCCGGTTGTGCTCTCGCGCACAAGTTCCCGAGGTCCGCCGTGACCATGATACAGGAGTGGAACAACTGCCATTGCCATAGGAACCCGGCCAGATTGGATAATGATTACATATTCAGTCGCCTGAATGTGCAGGTTGTTCGCGATGATTTCCATTACCGTAAGATTATCGATTAGTATTCAAGTAATTTACATTCAGAAAAAAGTCATTGGTACATGGCCGCGGTGGGATTCGGACCCTCGGTACCTAGCGCTTACGATTCCGATACTTTAACCACTTGGCCACCGCTTCTAGGGTGTGCATTTTATTTTATAGGTTTAAAATGGATAGGCCTATTGTCCAAGTCAGACAACTCCAAAGAAGTCAGATATTGGCAAATTATATTTTTCCATAAAAATCCTATCCTTTCTATTCTAAACTTCAAAAGAAGCGCTTTGTGCCAGACCCGGTCGAAGATTTTTGTAATGTCTAAGCTGCCCGCTAAGGCTATCCCCATGCATTCAATGGCTGCTGCCCATTTGTGGGTCAGATATACCAACAGATCACCAGTAAATCGGCCCGATGGAGTCCTCACTGGTGATCGCTGATGAGCTGTTGCTCTAGGTGACGTAGGAGTTATTGGTTAATAATGAATTTCATTATTTTGGAGGTCACCAACCAGCCCCAAGGATTGCCAGCCTTAAGTGGGCAGGGCAAATAGCCGACAGAAGATGAAAGAAGAACATATGACCGATAGGACAGTAAAGTTCTTGAGTGGCGACCAAGTACCGGAAGACGCAGCGTGTCAACTAATCATAACAATTACAAATTTGTATGTCTTCCCTCTATCTATTTACAATGTTTATTTTTATTTGACTAGCCAGGAACTTGACCGCCATCTCACCTGGTAGTATGTGACGATGCGGCCGAAGATGGAGCATGTCTGTCTAGGAACAGCCTATTCACTCTAGCCTTAAAGGCGTCTAGACTATAATGATCAACTCGCAGATAACGTACTCCATTCCTTAACCATACGCATTATAAAAGTTGAACCAGCGCGTCTCGTGCGGATAGCTAGAAGATCCACGACAAACGGAAATGAGGTCAGCGGAATGAGGTCGTGCAAGTGCATCGCAAACTCTACGAAATGCAACTAGTACCGACCGACTGTGCAGACCGACAGACGTGCAACCCTACACTGATGATCTATTAATCAATTGCGGATCACAAATTATCTTCTTTGCACATTTTTCCATCGAATCCGGAGCCAGTTGGTATTTGGTTGATCAATTAGCGTAGAATATTTATTTTATTTTTAAATGTATCGTAAAATGATGATCCACAATTCTGTATTACATTTTCAGAACTACATTTATGTTATAGCTACTTTAATATTGAAGCTAACTATACAGTTGCATCTGATGCGTCAACGTCTCCATCACCCAGATCCGATTCCCAGGGGTAAACACATGGTACGTTATAAAATTATTAAATACTGACGATTATTGTCCGTCAATCTAACTAATATAAAGAACTGCAGTAAAAGGACTTGTCGTCTATAGGTATCTACTTACTAACTGCAATCTCTTCACGCATCTGTCTGTCACACACGTGTTGTGTCAGCTTTTCTTTTGTCAATCAATTACAAATATACTGGCGGAAATGTCCCGGTTGTGTTCTCGCGCACGAGAGCCCAGGATCTGCCTTGATTATGATTCAGGATTTGACAATTTGATCTCATCATCATCATCTTGGCGTTAATGTCCCGGTTGTGCTCTAGCGCACGAGGGCCCAGGGTCCGCCTTGACCATGATCCAGGATATTGCAGGTCAGATAATTACAGTGGAGCGACTGCCATCTGACCTCCATGACCCTGCTACCAGGGGAACCTGACCGAGGATTTGGCAATTTGATCTATTTGAAGGAAAACGACGACTTGTGACATCCTGGATGGTGGTGACATTAGCAAAGATTGTAATTTTAGGCTGAGAAAGGAAACGACAACCCCTTTTTTCCAGAGCAATTTTTTGCCAATGCTTTATTTAGAGTCAGCGTGGATTCCAACCACGTTTTCTCCAACTCCTGAATTTTGCCGATAGCTTCATTTCCATTCGCTTTTTTCTTAATTAAAGTATTTTTGAACTGTTCGAATTGAATTAGTATACGAATTAGCTACATGTCTCTTTTAACCTTGTGGTAAATTGCGACGAGTGTGAAAGAGATAGGCAGCAAATTCGCATACGAATCTAATTCGAACGGTTAAAAATGCGGGTACTGGTCCTTATTCTGGACGTTTTCCTTGTTCTGGTCCTGGTCCTTGATCTTGTCCTTGCACCGTATATTTGAACCTTTCATATTGAATTCGTGTGCGAATTAGCTACCTGTCTCTTACAAACTTGTGGTAAATTGCACCGAGTGTGAAAGAGATAGGTAGCAAATTCGTATACGAATCTAGTCAGAAAGGGTTAAAAATGCGGCTTCTGGATCTGAGCCTGGAGCTGGAACTGGACCTGGACTTTGTTCTGGTCCTGATCCTTGATCTTGTCCTTGCGCCGTATATTTAAACTGTTTGAATTAAATTCGTATGCGAATTAGCTACCTATATCTTTCACACTTGTGATAAATTGCAACGAGTGTGAAAAACATAGGTAGCTAAATCGCATACAAATTTAATCAGAACGGGTTAAAAATGCGGCTCCTGGACCTGCGCCTGGACCTGGACCTGGACTTTGTTCTGATCCTGCCACCGTAATTCTGAACCGTTCGAATTGAATTCGGATGCGAATTAGCTACTTATCTCTTACACACTTGGTCAATTGCGACGGGTGTGAAAAATATAGGTAGCTAATTCACATACGAATGTAATCATTGTTCATTGTTCATTGTTCATTTATTGCATAAATTAAAAATTTACATGTCCGCTTTGTTAAATTCAAACTGTTACAAAGTATTATTAGTGTTATTTAACATATAACTTAAATTATATAGGTATTAAATTCATTTATATTCATAATTATAATGTTTATTGTGTGGGTATGTTTGGGTCAATGACATTGTTTTATTCCTTTGTAGAAATCTTCAATATTATAGCAAGCTATGCCAACCAAAACATTTTTTAATTTGTTTGTGAATGAGTTAACATTTGATGCATCCCTTACATCCGACGGTAATGCATTATATAGCTTAGGGCCAACGACATCCAGCAACTTGCGCGCCTTGGCGCGGCGCCGCGGCGGCACGGCCAGCAGGTGCCGGCTGCGGGTGTTTACATTGTGACTGTCGCCCAGCGTTGGGAATGATCCCAAGTTTTGCTTGACCTGTTTGCATATCTCAAGTATATATACACCAGGCATGGTTAAAATCTTTAGTTCGCGGAATAAGTCCTGAGCAGGGTGATCATATGGCTTCCCTGCTATGATTCGAATGGCACGCTTTTGTAGCTTGAAGACCCTGTCCCGATCTGCAGCTGTTCCCCACAGGTCTATCCCATAGGTCATTAATGAGTGGAAGTATCCATAGTATGCTTTTTTTAAATTGTTAGTAGTTAGACTGCTAGAAAGCCTAGACAGTGCATAGCAAGCAGATGCCAATCGGTCACACAAGGAATCAATATTTGCAGACCAGGTCAAACCGGAGTCAATCACAAGACCTAGGCACTTTGCAGTGTCCACCTGGGGCACCTGGGATCCGTTTACCACGACGACCAGCTTCGTAGTGTCAGCCTTTCGTAGTTTGAAATGTATTACATTTGTTTTTTCTACGTTTAAGTCCATTCCGTTAGCAGAAAACCAGCTCGTTATCTGGTGCATTGCTGTGTTTACATTTTTTTGGAGGTCCTCGGTGGTGGTACCTGTTACTATGACACATGTGTCATCTGCATACAAAACATACTCGGCAATGTCAGTTGCTGCCGTTATGTCATTGACTAAAAGTAAGAACATGGCGTTGCCCATAATGGAACCCTGGGGCACCGCGGAATCACCGATGTTTTCAAGGTCTGACTTGGAATTATTTACGTATGTAGCCTGTTTGCGATGTTTTAAGAAAGATACCAGCGTTTCATAGAACGGCCCACGAAAACCATATTGATAAAACTTTTCCAACAGCAGAGCGTGATCTACCATCTCGAAGGCGCGCGACAGGTTCAGAAACCAGAACGGTTCAAAAATACGACCCGTGACCAGCATCCTTATTCTGGTCCACGTTTCTGATAATTAAAACTGGGGAAATCTGCTAAAGATAAATTTGTAGAGAGGAGAAATTTATTGATACAAAAGTCAGTAACGGGGAAAAATGGGATTGGAAATTACGCTACTAGCAAAATTAAGGAATGGGGAAAAACGGGAGTACAAATTACGTTACTGGTAAAGCATTGGAAAAAGAGGCCCTGGGAAAATAATGGGAATGGAACAAATGTCACCAAGATGTCACACTCCCCCCACTGGGCTATTCTGACACATAGATTTTTATGGAGAACACAAAAAATGTTCTGGGGTAATCTTGAAGATTTCACAGAAAATTTCACCAACCGGCTAGTCAATGGTTGCGGTTAGACAATGTTAAATACTAATGGGACGTGATTACCTTCCAAGTGTTTTAATGAACACCCAAATAATTGCCTTCCAAAATGCGGTGGATGTGTGGAGTTACGCGGCTCGATCTAGTACGTAATGAGTACATCCGTAGCAGCATTGGTGTGAGGGATATCGCAGACAAGATCGAGGAGGCTCGCCTGCGCTGGTTTGGTCAAGTGTTGCGTAAGCCTCAGGGATACGTGGGAAATAGGTGCCTGAACCTGCCGGTATCAGGAAAGAGGCCCCGCGGGCGACCCAAGAAGCGATGGATTGATATCGCTGAGTCGAATGCGAGAGCCAACGGCTTACGATGCGAGAATGCCGAAGACCGGGCGAAATGGAGAAGAATGGGTAGGAAAGCTATCCTGATAGAGGCCGGGATAAGCGCTAGGACGATGATGATGACATTCCAAGACATGAAATTATTAAAATTTGGAAGCAAATAAAAATTATATAGCTATGAATTACATAATATAGGTTGTTCCTAGATAATTCTTAAAGTTGTTAATCTCGAATTTAATAAGTTAGCTGACCGTAAGACAATGATTACCGCAATGATTACAGTGAATCAGCTGAAACCACTTTTCACTACTCGAAAACGTACATTTTTATCTGCTTTCATCACATGTCTCGCCTTAGACGTACAGCGGATTTACGCAGTGGTTGGTGTGGGTGCCAATCATAGTGTTTAGGGCTATTTATAGCTATCATTCGTTCTAGCTCTGGTAATTACGGATTCTCGAGACCAACACTTACATAGCTAAAACATGATTTATGAATGCTTCAGGCGCATCATTTTAAAGTAACGTTATAACATCATTTGTTTACTGGATTATTCATCCATCCATTTCTTTATTTTGGTCGAAGGGACATAGGAACCACAGGGTTCTGTGTCCAGCTATGTCCCTGTGGTTCCTGTGTCCAGCTATGTGAACATTCTATACACGCCGGCGCGGCGGCCTAGACGACAACGTAAGAAAATATCGTATTAAACAATTTTAAGACCCCGTACTAGTGACAAATGAGCAGAGGTACAGGATAACTATCACATACAATTTATATTTAGTAAGATTTGGGACAAACAGATGTCGCTACAAGGATCAGTTGGACTATAAGTTGGAGATAAATCATAGTAAAAACTGAGCTCTGTTACATCAAAACAAACATTTTTGATTCATCGTCACAGCCCATAACAGTTCACTGCAGGTCTTAGTGCTTTTCCCATTTATGGGTAGGTATTCTCCACGCTTGGCAGTCAGGTTGGAGATCGCAGTGTTATAAATGTAACAATGAAAAATGCTGCTGCCCATTGTCCAGTCTACAGAGGCTCTAAATCTTTTAATTCTTAAATATTAGTCATCTTGTACGACATCCACGTTTGTAAGGGGTTAGTGCTATTCTACTCTGCCAGACACCACACGGCTATGTTTTAGATTAATTTTTTCAAAATTTGGCGTTTATGTCCCGATTGTACTGTATGATGCAGAATTTGGCGGATTAGATAATTTCAGTTTAGCGACTACCATCTGATCCTGAACCTACCTAGTTACACATTCAGTCGCCTTAATGTACAGGTTTCATCAAGATGTTTTCCCTCGCTGTAAGAGCACCGGTTACTGTTTAACTCCTACACTACTACTAACTCGGATAAGAGTCATCATTCGTACATGGCGGCAACCGACGCTCCGAGGCTATAATTTAAATAAGTACACTTTAATAAAAATTAATGTTGGTTGTATCCTATTTATTGCAGCTGTTTTACAAATTATGAAGAAAATACGTCTTTTCTAACATCTACTACAATATAAAAAATAATTGATTATCGTTATGCAGCTCGAACTTCAGTACCTCGCCATCCTATTCGTCGTCGCCCACGGCAGCAAGCAAACGAGTGTAACACGGAAGAATATGCAAATAATTTAATTACAATTTATTCTTTAAATGAACATGTTGTCATATTATGAAGGTATTTGACTCAAAACAATATGTCTAACATACGGTAATTAGTATAGTATTATTAAAGTCCTGCATGATAGGTACCACATAGTTCAATGCCATGCAACAAGCGTCGCAAAACTAGTACGGCGCAGGCGCACCGGTGAACGACACTGGCCGTCCTCCCCAACACGAGTCTATAAGAGGTTATCTATCATGTATAGATAGTACTAGTAGGCCCAGCGCGACTTCGTTCGCGTGGCGTCCTATCGACCTTACTCTACAGTTACCCTACCCTACAACTACCGTACGCCTACCCTACACCTATCTTACGCCTACCATACATCTACCCTACACATACTATATGCGCTTATTACATTTGACTAATGCAACTAATGAATGAAAACGGATGCAAGGGTGACAGATGATGAGGTCAGAAAGGTTTAAAGTATATATAAAAGTGTTAAGAAGATTACAAAAGAAAGAGTTGCACAAAAGAAGAGATTTATGGAAGAAGAGTATATGAAGAAACTTTCACACAGTTTCCGGGACAATCAGAAACTGTTCTGGAAACAGGTTCGTTTGTCACGGGGAGTGTCTGAAAGTTCGGGAATAAATGGCTTAAGGGATGAACATGGTATTTTGGTGACAGATGAGGAAAGTATGTTGCAAAGATGGAAGGATTATTTTGAAAGTCTATTTGAATGTAGTGACTCTTCGTCTCAGGGTCAGGACCGCAACCAGGAACCTGAGATGGAAAGTTGTGAGAGAGAAATTAGTATGAAAGAAGTGATTAATGCTATTAAGAGTTTGAAAAAAGGAAAAGCAGCAGGGTATGATAGAGTGAGTGTTGAGATGCTAAGGGCTGGAAAAGGGCTGGTAGCTTCCTGGTTGTGTATGTTCTTTAATAAGTGTTGGGCAAAAGTACCTACAGACTGGTGCAAAGCCGTTATTGTACCACTGTATAAAGGTAAAGGATCACACCAGGAAGCAAAAAATTATCGCGGTATCAGCCTACTTAGCATCGTAGGCAAATTGTATGCAAAGGTTCTTGTAGAGAGAGTGATAGCGAAGACGAATGAGAGAATATGGGATGTTTAAGCGGGATTTAGAAAGGGAATGGGTTGTATGGACCAAGTCTTCTCTTTAAGGTGCATAACTGAGAAGTTCCTGGCTAACCACCAGAGAGTGTTTTGCGCCTTCGTAGATCTAGAGAAGGCTTACGATCGTGGAGAGGGGTATATTATGGGATGTGCTGCCCAAGTTCGGATTGGAGGGCCGCCTTATACGTGCACTACAATCACTATATGAGGGTTCTAGTGCATGTGTTAGGGTCAATGGTAGTTGCTCAGACTGGTTTGGCATCTCTAAAGGTGTCAGACAGGGATGTGTGGCATCGCCATGGCTCTTCAATTTGTTTATGGATAGTTGTCTTGGTGAACTGCGAGAGAGTGATTGTGGACTGCGAATGGGAATGTCTAACATTAAATGCCTTTTGTACGCCGATAATCAAGTATTACTTGCATCGTCGGAAAGCGAACTGCAGAGAATGTTGAATATTGTTAGTGAATCGTTGGAAAGAAAAGGCATGAAAGTAAATGTGGAGAAGTCGAAAGTAATGGTGTTTGAAAGAAATGAGGGCATGACAGTCACTTCGATTGAAATAAAAGGGAAGAGTGTTGAGCAAGTGAAAGAGTTCGTGTATCTGGGAAGTATGTTCACAAGTGATGGAAAGTATGAGAAGGATATTGAAAGAAGAGTATACAAGGGTAACGCAGTGAATGGAGCCATTAATCGTGTGATGGGAAGTAAAAGTTTGCCACAAAAAGCACGCCTTGCTTTGCATAACGCAGTTTTGCTTCCCACTCTAAAATACGGTAGTGAATGTTGGGTATGGCAGAAGAGGAATGAAAGTAGAATAAATGGTTGAAATAAGGTCCCTAAGGAAAGTATGTGAAGTAAAATTGAGTGATAGAGTGAAAAATATAGTGATCCGTGAAAGGTGTGACATGAAAGATGATGTAGTATCAAAAATAGAAAGAGGGATGTTAAGATGGTTCGGGCATGTAGAGAGAATGGATGATAGACGATTGACAAAAGAGATATATAGCGCGAATCTGGAAAACCAGCCCTTAAGGGGACGACCCAGGAAAACATTCACTGATCAGATCAGTAATGTTCTCAAAAAAGCTGGGGTCCGAAGTGGTAAGAATAAAAGGAGATGTATGAAAAGAGTTGTGGATATATGCGAGGCTAGGGAGTTGTGTCAGGACAGAGCAAAGTGGCAGTCCATAGTCTCTGCCTACCCCACCTGTGGGACACAGGCGTGAGCTTTATGTATGTATATACATTTGACTAAATTCAGTTACTAAATTCAGAAGCAAAAAGCGTGAGAGCAAATCAAAATCACTTATATTATGTTACGTGTCGCTCCGCTTTTCAAAAGCCGTGATATAACGCTTTTTGCTTCTGAATTTAGTCTAATGTAATCAGCGCATTACACCTACCCCACACCTACCCTACTCTTTTTTTTCTTGCATACAAACTGTACTGAAAATTAGAAAACCAACAGAAACAAGTTTTAGTTAAATAGCAGAAGTCCTACTGAAATAAAACGCGAACATGCAACGTTTTGATACCTTGGGATATATTATTGCAATTTTCCTATATGGGAATATCTTTTTTTTTGAAGATATTCCTGTGAAATAGAAAATGGACCTTATTTTATGGAAAAAACATTCCAGTTTGATTTGCTCTCACGCTTTTTGCTTTTGAACTTAGAGGACTGTATTTAATTAAGATTAACATTATTGTATTTCGTTATTTCTATTGCCTTCCACATTAGACGTGGAAAATAGAGTGGCATTCCGTCGACAGTACTTGGGGGTTATCAGTGGTTTCGCTCTAAGTCAGGTGTTGTGCTGTGGCTGACTTCTGTACGTATTTCGTTTTTTACCTCTCATATGTGCGGTCATGCGGTCGACGATCATTCCTTTGGTTTAACCGATTCATTTTGTAGACACAAGGAGTTTGACACCTGACTCTGAGCAAAACCAATAATTGGATCGATTTATACACTGCTAGAACATTTTGTGAATTGAAGCATCTGCAGATCTTAGATGTTCTGCTAAAGTTTGAGCCCAAATTTGTAATTTAAATGGTCTACCTTGAGCTTAGAGTATATGTATAGATATTTAAACTAAATAGATTCAAATTCATGTTTAAAGTACCTCTGTCAAAACTTAAAACTTAAATTTTAGATACCTAATTTTATTTCCTATTTTTTTACATCTGATTTGTTGATGCTTGTTGTATACATATTAAAGAATGCTGTACTAATGTACAATGCTGTTATCAGTGCTGAATTGTATAACTATACCTACGCATAACATGTATTTTGTTATCTAAGGTAGTGTCTATAAGAATAACTAAATAAATAACTTCTAAATAAAAAGAAATAATAGTTTGGATTTTGCAATTTTTCAAGTCATTTTCCTTTGGGTCGTATGGTGTTAGGGAAACCTTGGATAGCATATGAAGCGACTAATATCTTAGCCATATTGTCCACTGCGCCTTTTAAACCGACATAAAAAAAGTATTTTTTTTGTTTTTGAAGTCTGATCGATATTTTCGGCAATACTTAGTCAAATGAGCAATTTAGAGCTGACAAAACACATAATTTGTTTGTAAATAAACCTCCAGACGCAAGTTCTTTAATTCTTAACTTTGTGTTTCTAATGTTTTTACAGTTAATTTACACCTAGGAAAAAATCGTATTGTGACCCGAATTACTTTTGGAAAGGGTTGTAACAGTCAGATCCGTAACAGAAATTAAAATTCATAATTTCAATTTCTACCCGGCCGGGAATCGAACCCGGGGTTTCTTATTGCTGATGACTTAAGCCTTATGTCTCCCACATAGTATTTCCTTTACCATAGGTTTTAACCCCAAATCTCATACACAACACGTTTTCTAAAACCAATAATATTTATATATAGGTATTTTTTTTTTAGTAATATTAATTATAATAATTAATACATTCAGGAGCGCGGGCCGCACGACTCAGACCCACTCCCTCATCTTACGATGAAAAACAACGTATTTTTCCACACTTCACACGATAGAACACCTAGTCTAAAGGAACATAATATTTGAATTATGTTAATAACATTTGGCAAATTATTAAATTTAAACTCAAAACTACACTACGAAAAGTAGGTATATTACTAATTACAAAGCTAATACTTACTTATGTAGAATATTTATTTTCAATAGAAATATTACACATTATTAACATTAAAAAGATAATTACAGTTTTAAACAAAATACAAAAATAGATAGTACTAAGTGCTTAGCTGGTGGCTAACTCCAGCAGAGGGCTGTTATGAGCTGCTTAGGAATCCTTCCTCTAAAGCTTTTGAACAAGTCTCTGCTGTCGCTCCCGGCCTAATTGCAGGTCCACCATTCTTCGCACAGCGCCTCTCTCCTCGCTGGTCAACCGCCTATCCTCTACCCACTCCTGTCTTGACATGGCTCGTACGGCATCATCACCGCATGAGCCACATTATGGAGGTAGCCGCAAGTTTACAATTTCACCAGTGGTTTCGGGTTCATAATGCAGCATATGATGAACTACTAGACAATACAATAGATGAGTTGGGTTGGCTGACACTGTCGTTCTTGGCATCACCTACTACAGTTTGGTAGCTGCCGATGGCCAAAAACCACCTGTGTCACTGTGTCACGAGCACCTAACACGAATAAGAAATTAATTAGCAATGATTTTTAATTAAATATATAATCATTGGTATTAGTTTAGTCTATAAAACCTCTTCCAGTTTACTGTAGATGTTCAACAGATTTCTGTTCTGAGGCCTTAGTTGTTCTGTGTTGTACTTAATGCCCTCTCGATGCCCGCTGGTCATCGTACTGACAGACTGGATTTTGAGTTCACGTTCACGTTCTACTCAAATACGTGGAAAGGAGTGGTAGAAAACAGTGCAACTAGGGCCAAACGGCGGGATTGTGACTATAATCCACATCAAACTCAAGGAACTTGTCTTTATACATGAGCATCATTATCTCTGTGGTGCTCCATGGCTGCGCGACTTGACCGGCGCTGACGAACTACGTCCGTTTACTTCACGCCAACGAAATGAAAATGCTGCGGTGGGTGTGTAGCGTTACGCGACTCGACCGAGGCCGTAATGGTTACATCCATGAGAACCTTGGCGCGAAAGACATCGCTAATAACATTAAGGAGGCTCGGCATCGCTGGTTTGGATATATAGGAAATAGAGACCTAAAGCTGACTATACCTAAAGAGCGTCGGTGGCCGAGTGACCAATGACTCTTTTCTGAGTTATGTAGATAGTTGAATGCTAACCGATGCTCTTACGGCGAGGGAAAACATCGTGATGAAACCTGCACATTCAGGCGACTGAATGTGTAACCATGATCCAATCTTCCCTTGACATGGTCACGGAGGTCAGATGGCACTCGCTTCACTGCAATCTGCCAAATCCTGGATCATGGTGAAATCGGACCCCGGGCCCCTTGTGAGCGAGAGCATAGCCGGGACATTAACGCCAAGGTGATTATTACATTATTTTAAGGACCTAAACCTACCCGTATTAGGAAGAAGCGATAGACTACGACGATGCGAGGGTGTTGAAGACCGCGCAAATTTGAGAATAAGGAGCCTATATAGCCTTTAAGATTATTAGTGATTTTTTAAACATAAAAGAGCTACGTACCTCCCTTTGGCATAAAACACTAGTTACATACCTTTGTCTCTACGTCCTACCGATCCTGTCTTCTTGGCGAAGGAAAGTATAAAGCGGCTGTATCAATAAGGTCCATGGTTTGTTCTCTATTGAGGCGGTAGCTCTTGACAAAAGCAGATTCTTATTAGGAGAAAGCCCTATTTAGGGACCGAGTTCCTTTTCCATCACCTCGGTCTGATTAGCACCGAGCGCCACCGCCGCTTCATCTATCCACTGGATTCCTAGCACTTCTTTCTTCTTATTGAATGATGTAATTATAAATAAGCAACAATTCAGTGCCTTGCGTTGTCAAAATCGTATTGAATATTACGTTTGATGAAATACTTTCATCTGACAGTAGTAAAGTAGCAACTTTAGTTTAACTCCAACTCCAAGAGTTCCGAGCTCGATCACAGTAACATCAGAGTAACATCAGAGTAACATTGCAGTTAAATCATTGTTCGATCACACCTTTGACACATTTTCGTTGACAGAACTGAAGGCGATTTGACAACTAAGAAAGATGCAACTTAAGTATGCAACCATAATGCAACTAAAGTACCAGAAAACGTATTGTGGAAAAGTTCTAACTCAAGTAAAGTTGCAACTCAACATCTGTCATTTGAATAACAATCGCACGTTTGACATGCGATGCAATTGTAATGTTACTGCAACTGAGACGATTTCCGTACCAGAATCGAAGCCCAGTCGCTCTAGTAGTTCGTCGTATTTTTGAGATAAAAAGGTGATGGACTCTTGTATCTTGTTATTTTGTTCCAGTAAGTTGCGCATCGTTGTGTTTATGGAATCAAATTCAGCGTTTTGTGTACGCTCAAAATTTGAGAACAGCTTATTCATTTCAGAAAGAAGGATGGTGTTATCAGTGGTAGGATTTTCCAGCTGATCAACCTCTAACTGCCGTCTTGTCCTACGAGTTTTAACAACATTGTCCCTTTTTTCGATTTCTATGGGTTGTGTGCTCCTTGCAGGGTCAGAATTAGCATGGGGTAGGTTTGTAGACACAGCCAAGTTTGTTGCTGGGGGTGGTGTTCTCTGAGTTGACATTTTATGTTAAGATGAAATATGTCTGTAGGCCTAAATGATGCGCGCGCGCCGTCGGCAAGTGAACACCAAAAATGGGCGTGGTTTCCTATTGGGCGGGGCGTACCGCTCGGCAACAACCTGTGATTCGCAGGGTAGGTACTAAACGGGGTTGAGTTAAGATAGTTATCTCAGCTGTAGGTCGCACTCACTCGTCAGTTGGCTCGATCCACACCTTTCCACACTTCTGCGCTCCTGGTATTTCTGAGTAATTTTTGGTTTTAAAATATTAATTTTAATTTATTTAATTTTATTTACACATTCACAGACACGTCTGACTCTAAGCAAATCCAGGGGGAAAGATAGTGGCTAAGTTTCTAGGAAAACAGTCTTATTAAATAAACAAATAATTATGTGTATTAATGTTTGGTCGAAACTCACGAACATTATTTATCTGTGATCGAATCCGCCAAATGTCATTGATTGATTTCCGAAATTCAAACGGATCGCAAATCTTCCGTATCTCTTTACGCTGGCGCTTGCGAGACAAATTCTCATAATAGAAACTCAGCAGGTAATTCCTATAATTGTGCTCAATATCTATCACCCTTGTCTACTTCGCAAGAGCTAATAGACATATTTGTCTACTTCAAAATATCAAAAGTAGAAAAGATTCGGCTGTCATGCTTGGGGTATAGACATGTTAGGTTCAAGTGACATTAGGATGCGCCAGCGTGGTCCTTGTGGTTGGACCCGTAGATAAACAAGCTGTGACGTCATTTCAGAGACATAAATGATAGTTCAAAGTAGACACTAGTCTTGTCTACTGTGGTCATGCTACCCGTGCAGATTGCTAGAATAAAAAATGCACGTATTTATTTGAAGGTTATTTGGACGCCGGGGTACGTAGTAGATGGCCTACGGCAGAACGTTGCGAACAGTCTTATTAAGTTGTGAACTTTGAACAGCAAGAGCCAAAAGTTTTACGTGTATAAACAAAACCGAAAACGCACACATTCGCGGTAGCCTTGGCGTCCGTGACACTGCAGATAAGCTGTACGAGCGGCGCCATCGGTGATACGACCATGTCTTGCGCAGCCGGCAAATTACCTAGGGAACAAAATGTCTGGTCATGCCACCCTCGAAAAGCACGGGTAGGTGAGGCCAGCCCACGAAGCGAATAAGAAAAGGAAGGCAGACCCCGGGCACTCGCCTACCGCGCGAATTTGCAACCGGGGTTAATGTCAAGATGATACAGATGAAACAACGGCGCAATTGGGCAGATATTATAATGTTATTAATACACTGCCGTGTGGTGTCCGGCAGAGTAGAATAGCACCAACCCCTTACACTCATGGGTGTCGTACAAGGCGACTAATGTTTTCGAGACAAAAGATCAAGAGTCTCCGTAGTCTGGAAAATGGGCAGCAGAATTTTCCATTGTTATATTTAAACACTGCGATCTCCAACCCGCCTGCCAAGCGTGGAGATTATGGCAATTACCTCCCCTTTCGTGGGAGAGGCTCTTAAGTCCTGCAGTGGACTTTTACGTACTGTGATGATGAATACACTGTTTAGTAATATTAGGACACAATTAATAATGGTAAAAAATCAAACTTACCCTAGGTATAATTAGGTATGATGTGTATTAATAACCTAGAACCATCCCATATTGACATTTCATTATCGTAATCAGTTGGTTACATAGAATTTCTTGTTTACTTTTTATTAACAAGATAGTATAATCAAAATTCGGTAGGCTTAAGGTCAGCTTAATTATGCATCAAAACTACTACATTCACACTGTTTCGATGTGTTGCCGAGTAAAGTTTTATCCCACCAATAACATAATTGTGAAAGTGGGAGCCAAGTTGAGAGGCGAGGGAAAACATCGTGATGACACCTGCACTAAATATGTACCTAACCAAGAAGTTTCCCTGCCTGTTACTGTTAACCCTGTGGTCACGGAGGTCAGATGGTAGTCATTTCACTGTAATTACCTGATCTGCCAAATCCTTGATCATGGTCAAGGCAGACCCCACGCGCAAGAGCACATCCGGGGCATAAACGCCAAAATAACCATGAAAAATAAAAAAATAAAAAAATAAATAATCGTTTATTTACCATCTTACAAAAAAAAGTTTATAAAATAAATGTAACAGAATTAAAAAGAAAAAAAAACAAATATGTAAATACATTACAAAAAAGAAAAACGAATTAAAAATTTACACGATGATAAATGGGCTTATGGCTCAGGGTAGCGTGACACAAGTCCCACCCCCTGCTATTCTGCCACTCCCTTCAAAATATATATTTATTACACACACGAAGTTGAAGAAGAAAAAAAAACAAGAAACACAAATAAAAAGCACACAGCCACCAAAGCACTTAGCCAGCCACCTCACTGCGCAGCGTCACACCCCACACACCAGAGCCTGCTTCGAGAGCAGCCAAGATTTAGTATGTTTTATAAATGTATTTTTGGTGACTTTGACTAGCCTTCGAATAGGTGGAGGCAGGTCGTTCCAAATCTTGGCTGCTGCATATTTGAAACAGCCCCTGGTGCGTGATAGGGAGCATAAAGGTAGTACCAATTGAGGACCTCTATCGCGAAGCCGAAGACCGTCGAAACGCTTTCATATTAATTTGTCTATTAGATAGACAGGCTTCTCGTTGCGTATAAGCGAATGGATAAAGGAAGCATATTTCAACGATCTCCGGCACTCGATACTCATAACACCTCTAGGCACCAGGTGAGGGGTTATATGCTCTCTTTTGCCAATTCCGAAGCAATAGCGTAAGCAAGCATTCTGCACCCTCTGCACAACTTTAACTGTTTCATTATAAGGGCAAGGCCCATACACACAATCGCAATAATCCAATAGTGCGATAACACAAGTGCACTGCACATGTCCATGCGTATCCGGGAATCAAGAAAAGGCCTAATCCTATACAGCGTGGAAAGCGAACCATAATATTTGGGTAGTTTACCTTGAACGTGTGCCTCGAACCGCAAGTCCTCGTCAAGGACTAAACCCAGACCTTTTATCGTAGCTGCGCCTCGGACGGTATCCTGCCCAATTTTTATAACCGGATTTAATGCCTTTACCTTTGTAACCTAGTCCCTAGTCCCGAGAACAATGTAAACACTCTTTTGCGGATTTAACACTAATCCAAGTCTATCAGCCCAATCTGCAATACCATTCAGATCCTCGTTCAGCTTGCTCGTAGCAAGAGCAACCGCCTCGTCTGAAGTCTCAGTATGTATGTAGACCTGCGTATCATTGGCATACAGATGGTAGAGGCAATGTGCGATCGAAGTCGTGATTCCGGCCGTATTTACCGTGAACAGTAGAGGCCCTAAAATTGAACCCTGAATTACACCCCTTTTCAGAGGAGGAGACTTCGAAAGCACAGACTCGCCACGCTCATCAAAACACCGTACCATCTGCATCCGATTATGAAAATACGACTCAAACCACGAACAAGCCGAAGACGAAATGCCGTAGAATTTCAACTTAGCCAGTAACATAGTAATGTTAACGCAATCAAATGCCCTAGTGAAGTCCAGTAATGCAAGAATTGTACTAGAACCCTTATCCGATGATACCAGTATATCGTCCGTTATATTGAGTAGTGCCGTGGCGGTACTATGCTTTGCACGAAACCCGGATTGCAAGGCTGGCACAATAGCATTAGTTTCCAGGTATAGGCTCAATTGCAGCTGGACAGCTTTCTCGATAACCTTGGATAGAGATGGCAGGATACTTATGGGGCGAAGGTCCGCAGCACTTTCAATACTAGGTTTTTTGGGAATCGGAGTAACAAGTGCGGTTTTCCATAAGTTAGGAAAAATACCTCCCAAAATTGACGAGTCCACAATAGCCCGGAGCGCAGACAGAGAGTGCGGTAAAGTAAGCTCAATCATTTTCATAGATATTCCGTCAACCCCCATGGAATTAGAAGATAAATTACGTATGATCCGAGTGATTGTCGCCTCATCAATCGGGGAAAATTCAAATGACGCATCCGAGTAATTAGTTGATTGAAACTGTTCGATCAAACCGGAACAGTCTCCCGCAGCCGGCAACCCACCCACAAAGTGCGCGTTAAGCTTGTCCGGATCAGCTAGTTCCCCAGGTAGGGGTGGTTGAACCTTAGGCCTAATGACGTTGTTAATACCACGCCACAATTTCGAGGGATTTTTTCCATTCGAGTTAACTCAATGGGAGAAATAGGCCTGCTTCTCCCTAGCCAATGCTCCGTTGTAGGCGTTGCGAAGATCACGGTAGACCGCTCGCTGTTTCCGAATTAGACTGCTTAGCGGTACAGCATGCCCTATCCCTGGCCGCACGCATAGCCCGGAGAGTTTCGGTCATCCACGGCGCAGGTGGACGCCTCACCACACGTGTGCGAATCGGAGCAAAAGTGTCAAAAAGATCAAGAATGAGCAAATTAAACATGTCCACCATTTCGTTTACGTCATCATAATCCATTACCAGGCCCCAAGGTGTATGTTCAGCGGCGTTCATAATTTCACGTACATTGGCATCAATAGACCTACACGTTATTGAACGAGGTGGCACAATAGGAACCGTGACTTTAAATCTGCTTACCACAAGTCCGTGATCGCTAATATAGTCATTATGAATGACATCCAGTGACACAGGATTAATGCCGACATTATTTAAAATAAGGTCTAGCAACGTCCTAGTTGTAGATGTTATCCTTGTAGGCTGATTAACTAATTGGTGCAAATGGTTACCGTCGGTAATTGCGGTCAGGCATTTAGGCAGAAATACATCATCAGCGCTGTCCAAACAATTAACATTTAAATCACCCATCAAAAATACTGTCTCATATTGCGGTGCCAACGCCGCCAGAGACTCACATAAGCAATCTCAAAAGCGACTCACAAACTTATAATGATGTAAGAGATCACATGGCTTTGCTCTTGTTAAATGTAAAGATATAATACATTGCAAAACCTGCACATTCAGTCGCCTAAACCATGATCCAATCTGGTCAGGCTCCCCTGGTAGCAGGGTCACGGAGGTCAGATGGCAGTCGCTCCACTGTAATTACTTGATCTGCCAAATCCTGGATCATGGTCAAGGCGTATCTAGGGCTGTCGTGCGCGAGAGCACAACCGGGACATTAACGCAAAGATCTTTTATTTTTTATATCAAGTGGTAGTAGCTATTTCTGTCAAGCCTAAGGAACCTGTCAGCGACCTGGGTGTGATATCAGGTGTAGGCGGTTGAAAATAGATGTGATTAAGGAAGCAGGTGGTGGAATGGTAACCCTCGGGTGAGGAACACTGCTTTTATATTAGCTTTATCAAATATTTTTAATGCACAGGGCTTAGGCAGAACCCTGGGGCAGAGGATTTGCCCATGCGTGAGGAGTACATCTTGCTTAAAGATTAAATGTAAGTCACGTGAATAAAATGGAATAAAATCGACCCAAATCGTTAATATTAGAATTTTAAATGTTTAAACTTAGGATTTTGAACAGAGGGAGGTGATCTATCAAAAGGACGTGATATAAACCTATAATTGTTTATTTATACGTCATGCACAAACAGTACAATGGCGGACTTAAAGCTTAAATAGCGCTATCTACCAGTCTACCAGGAGGGAAAACAATCGAAATAGGTAGCAGGCTACAGCCTTATCTATTTCTGTTGTGTTCCAGTTTGAAAGATAAGGTAGCCAGCGCAATTACATGCATGAAGCATTTCATCTTCATCCTCGCAGTAACAACGCACCTGCAGTTACGCAGTTCTGTAGTTTCGTTGCCTGCAACCTAAATGCGTGGTGTTATGGGCGTTTAGTTATCGCTTACCATCAGGTGGGCTATTTGCTCGTTTGTCACTATGTAGCATGAAAAAAATATAGCCGATACATCAATTTTTCTTATTATAGAAGAAGTTTAGGAATAGTGACAGATACGAAATAAGTATGGTGTGGAATTACATCGTGAGGAAACCTGCACAGTCAGATGATGGAATGTGATCCAATCTGGTCAAGTTCTCCTCCTAACAAAGTGTGGTAGGTTAGAGCCATCTGGCAAGCGCATTCACGTCACGAACAGGTCACGAGTACACAGAAACAGACATCACTTCATGATTATAACACGATTGAGTATAGGGAAGAAAATATGACATAAATAATCGTCTTGGATTAGTAGTCAGGTTAGGTTAGGATATCTTGATAAAGGTGAGCGTCGAAATCGATAGACGGTATAGTCTTTAAGCAGACCAACTGCATTTCCGTGCAAATTTCTAATATTCAATATTTCGGTGATTTAAAAGTTATGACGAAGAAATGATATTGATTTGAACTCTTAAATATGAATAGGTAGTATAATATAGATTCGACACCGCCGAGTGACCTACCCGAACGCGGGCAGACGCGAGAGAAGACGTCGTTGAAGAATACTGTTTTTTAGAAAAATTCTAAAATTTAATATTTCGGTGATTTAAAAGTTATGAAGAAGAAAATATATATATTTGTACTCGTAAATACGGTAGAATAATATAAAGTTTCGTTATTTTTGTCTAGATTTAATTAACAATTCAAAGGTTTATAGGTTTACAGGTTAGGTAGATTGTAATTAGTAGTTTAGTAGTTACAGTTTTTTTAGTTAGTTTAAATAGGTACTGCTCAAGGACCTATTGGCACAAAAATAACGCCTAGTGAATTACTTTGCTTTCATAAGCCCGTAGGAGTGTCTACGTCTCTCTTATGCTTTTAACTTACGCTTTGCGTTCTGTCTTTACATTAGTCAAAATGTGTATTTTGGCCTTCTGTATACTAACCGATGTTCTTTCGGTGAGGGAAAACATCCTGATGAAACCTGCACATTCGGCTGAATGAATGTGTAACCATGATCCAATCTAGTCTGGTAGCAGGGTCATGGAGGTCAGATGGCAGTCGCTCGTAATTACCTGATCTGTCAAATCCTGGATCATGATCATGGCGGACCCCGGACCCTCGTGCGCGAGAGCACAATCGGGATATTAATGTCAAGTTGACACATAGGACGTGTAGAGTTAGGAGCTTGACTTTTTATGAGATTTGATTTTTTACAGTCATTTCAAAATGTACTTGTCTTGACTTTACCTTGCATGAAAATGTTTTAATGGGATTTAGATTCCCAACAGATTTTAAAGAAATCATTACAAACATTTTTAATAGTTATTTTAAGGTTAAAAATGTTGCTCTTTGATATTAAAATATGTTCTACTTATACGTCAAGAGCTTATGACATTTACTTGGTTTGGAAAAATTTGAGTTATTTTCATGTAAAAAAAATTGTAAGCCATCGGATACGCATATTTTTATTCAGTTGTATGTACACGAATATAGACCATGAACAATATAGCCATTCTTTCATAATAAAAAAAAAATACAAGGAAACACGTATAGTTGCATAATAGGTATTGTTGCAAAATTTGGACCAAGAAGTTCTACAAACTACGTTTTCGCTGCGCATAAACTTAAGCTGAATAAAGAAGATTTACAAAAATATGTATTAGACAATTATTATCAGAATAAGGAGTTAAACTACTTTTTCCTGGATATCTCTTTTGTAGATTATACATTTAAGTAAAACTTTAAAATACCACAGATTTGTTCACAAAATGTTTATATGCATAACGTAAATCAGACGTTATTGGCAGAGAAGATGGATTAGTTTAAAAGGTTTTTCTGCTCTCCTGTAAAATCGACCTTTTGCAATTACGTCTTTATTCGGTTAGGGCGTCGATTTATTACAGTTAATTCCAGGTATGAGTTAATCGTTTAGCAGTCTAGTTTACAAGTAACAGAAGTATGATTTATCTATCTAGGTGAACACAATATTGCTTTCGGATTAAATTAATTTATCTTGCAAATTTAAAACTTACTCATCACAAACTTGATCTATTTTTTTTAGCTTGACAATATTAATGTTTCCGACATCACTGTATTCTTCAACTATAATATTGTCACCATCAATCGCTATATGATCAAGCTTGGTGCAAGCATGACGTATCATGGTTTTTGCGAAGATTGTTTCAATTGTATCATTAGTATCATCAATAACGTAAACATTATCTTGTGTTGAGAAATATACTTTACCATTAGCGTCCACAGAAAAACTATATACACGATAATCTCCTTTAAATTCAAAGTCTTCTTTTACTACTTTAAACAGTCCTGAATAGTTAGAAAAGAACAAGTTATTATTTTTATCTACAGCTACCAATTTAGCGCTAGTGCCAACGAGTTGTGGAATTTCTTTTGATACACCATCTTCAAGAGTGAATGCCTTTTCATCTGAAGTTGTAAAGTACAATTTTTCCTTGTAAAACATTGCAACAATAATACTGTCGTTTGCAGCAAAGTATTCAGCTGTTTTGGATTCCTGATCGAAAGTGTAAATTCCATTGGATCCAGTTAAGTAAACTATATTGTTTTCATTGTCCACAGCATTCGCAAAACCTCCATTAATGCCGGAAATGATCCCAAATTCATTCGACGTTAAATTAATGTATGCCGAGTTTATATCTGTATAGTCTTTACTGTAGCTGAAGAATAAAGTATTTTCGTTGTTATTAATCGCCAACTGGTAAACCATTTCAATGCCATCTTTTAGAATCTCTTTTTCATATTTGAAGTTATTTTTAACATTAGTATGGGGGCAATTATTGACTCCACGAGCTCCACAGGTAGCCACTACGCATAAACCAATCAGCGTCGATGTCAGCATCTACGAATACATAATACAATCAGTGTTTCATTACTTATAGTATAAAAATAAAATATTATTCTTAATATAATGACATTAAAATCGCTCTTTCAAGGGTTAAATAATGCTCAGAATAACAGAAAAGAAATTGTTATGGTTAATATATACTTTAAATTACAGATTAAATCACTTTATATACTTTCAATGTTTTATAGAAATGAAACACACCTCTTAGTCTCCTAAAAAATTACACTAGATTATACGGATAAAATAATCTAATTTCATGCATTTGGATTTTTTTTACCGCGTACGTGCTGGATCTAGACCTTTTGAAGTTTTTCCCTAAGGTTGAGGATGTCCTGAATGACTGTGACCGCTTTCCAAGAGGTGGACCATCACACTATGTACCTCCCAAGGCAATAAAAAAGTTTAATACCTTACCTTACACACCACCGCGTCCAATCTTAAATGTAACAATTGTGAAGATTCATAATTAATTCGAACGTTTATATACGTTTTACTTATCGTAGCATACCTACCACTTACCTATCGGTTGAGGTGAAGGTTGGATACGCAATATGGTAGCTATCCACTATATAGGTATGAGTACTCGTTAAACATAAAACCCAAAACTAAAATAGCATTGTTAATATCGTCATCTGTTGCTTGGCATAAGTTTTGTGAGCGGCCGCAGGATCGTCATCGTCTTTAAAGAAGGGACATGTATGGGTTTGCATGATTTATAATGAGTTGTACCTACGCTTTTTAAGTAACCTTATAGCAAACAACTAGAACAAGTATTTTACCTACTACGTATTTATTAGCAATAGTTTTGCGAAGTTCGTCTGTACGTCTGTTCGCGGTTTTAATAAAAAAAACTATTACGGTAAATACTAGAAAGCTGAAATTTTGTATGGTTAGCCGTAAAGCCGGAGAGAAATTTTGTTTTCATGTAAGTATTTGAGTGTTAGAAAGATTTTTAAAAACATTGAGGGCGTGTAAAGAACTGTTTAAGATTTATCGATCCGTTTCCGGATACTAGATATTTAGCTTTAAAGTGGTATTTTTTGTTAGAAACACGTGTCCTTAACCTTTAATAAACCCTAAATTATAAAACCAAAATTTAAAGCGAAAGAATTTCTACAGCTCTAACGTATTTGACGAAATTTTGCGTGTTATGCTATTGTAAAACTTATATGCTTGCTATCAATATTCTACAGTTAGTCGCAGATACGTTTTCGGGAAAAAGTATGTAGCTACAGTGTTGCTGATTAATTCATTAACTCCGAAGTACTTACTTACTTTTCTATGTGTGTATACGTCTTGACTTTAGTTGAATATACCTATCAGATAGATAACTCGGACCAATCACCCACTCAAGTCATATTTCACGGTATAATCACAATTAATTTAGGTATGATACAGGCATATTATTGTATTGGTAATATTTATTACACATAGGTAACTAGACTCCGGCCATATGTAACAAACTGCTTTTGCAAACAAAAGAAAACTGAATTTATATCATTACATCTGTACATAAATCTCTTTGATACGAACTAAATTACCGTTTATAATTCTAATTACCTATCTAAAATAATAAGGGTAGCAAAAATCGGTAAACCGACTACTATACCAAATAAGTAGTATGTAGTATTTTAAGTAACGAAACTCGACGGAGTGAGTATATAAAAGGGAATGCTTACAAACAATTTTATCTGAAAAAAGTTCCACGTACAAATATGCACCTCCCTGTACTCTTTCCTCTATGTAGTCTAAGGCCGACTTTATGCTCGATCAAAATCGTACATTTCAGTGCATTTCACAGGCTTGACCCTATAATAGGGCCTATCATCATAGGGCCTATCCGAAATGCACGTGGTGAGGTCATTCCAGAGGGTGGGGTCATGCTGTTGGAGACCGGCAGTGCCGCTGCGGGTCACACAGGCCATTGACCACTTACCATACCTGGTGCGTTCCAGTCTCCGTTAGCAGTATTTTTTTTCTGCGTACTTTCAGTCAAGTCACTGTGATTCGAGACGATGCCTTCGCGCCACAATTGTATATTGACATTCATAAGTGTTATAAAACCCAAACTGAATAAAATTATTTCATTTGTATTCATACGATATTCCGGTTCAGCACACGTAGCATGACCGTACGTAGATATAATCGCGCGCGTAGAGATACTATTTTTTTCGCCTATCGTATGTGGCGCGGGCCTTAGTACCTACGAGATCACAGGATAAGATAATCTTTACAGAAGTCTAGAGCTTTGTCAACGAAGAGATTTGTGTATTGCCAACGTTTAAAAATATTTGATTTTGCCATATTATTATGGTCACCTTGAATCGGCAATTAATCGTTAGTTTGCACCATCACTAAACCATTTGTTAGATTCGTTCTCAAGTAGCTTATAGTATGCGATAAAAACATAACTTATTATGACAGTAGATGATGTCTATACTTTTAATTTGCTTTTAATACGTCGTCCAAGATAGCTATAGGAAGTGGCTAAGTTTCGAAGAAAATAGTCTTATTAAATAAACAAATAATTATGTGTATTAATGTTTCGTCGAAACTCACGAACATTATTTATCTATGATCGAATCTGCCAAATGTCATTGATTGATTTCCGAAATTCAAACGGATCGCAAATCTCCCGTATCTCTTTACGCTGGCGTTTGCGAGACAATTTCTCATAATAGAAACTAGCAGGTAATTCCTATAATTGTGCTCAATATCTATCACCTTTGTCTACTTCACAAGAGCTAATAGACCATATTTGTCTACTTCAAAATATAAAATGTAGAAAAAATTCGGCTGTCATGCTTGGGGTATAGACATGTTAGGTTCAAGTGACATAAGGATACGCCAGCGCGGACCTTGTGGTTGGACCCGTAGAGAAACTAGCTGTGACGTCATTTCACAGACATAAATGACAGTTCAAAGTAGACACTAGTTTTGGCTACTGTGGTCATGCTACCGTGTTATTTGGACACCCGGGTAAGTAGTAGATGGCCTACGGCAGAACGTTGCGACCTGTCAATTAAGTTGTGAACTTTGAATAACAAGAGCCAAAAGTTTTACGTGTATAAACAAAACCGAAAACGCACACATTCGCGGTAGCCTTGGCGTCCGTGACACCGCAGATAAGCTGTACGAGCGGCGCCATCGATGATACGACCACGTCTTGCGCAGCCGGAAAATTACCTAGGTAACAGAATGTCTGGTCATGCCACCCTCGAAAAGCGCGGGTAGGTGAGGCCAGTCCAAGAAGCGAAAAAGAAAAAGAAGACAGACCCCGGGCGCTCGCCTACCGCGCGAATCCGCAGCCGGGATTAATGTCAAGATGATACAGATGAAACAACGGCGCAATTGGGCAGATATTACAATGTTATTAATACATTGTTTAGTAATATTAATACAAAATTAATCATGGTAAAATATCAAACTTACCCTAGGTTTAATTATGTATGAATAACCTTGAACCATCCCATATTGACATTCCATTATCGTAATCAGTTGGTTACATAGAATTTCTTGTTTAAGTATCTACTTTATTATTAACAAGATAGTAAAATAAAAATTCGGTTGGCTTAAGGTCAGCTTAATTATGCATCAAAACTACTACATTCACACTGTTTCGATGTGTTGCCGAGTAAAGTTTTATCCCACCAAAAACATAATTGTGAAAGCGGGAGCCAAGTTGAGGGGCGAGGGAAAACATTGTGATGACACCTGCACTAAATATGTACCTAACCAAGATCCAATCTGGTCAGGTTTCCCTGCCTGTTACTGTTAACCCTGTGGTCACGGAGGTCAGATGGCAGTCATTTCACTGTAATTACCTGATCTGCCAAATCCTTGATCATGGTCAAGGCAGACCCCACGCGCAAGAGCACATCCGGGGCATAACGCCAAAATGACCATGTACATACTATTATGCTAATGAAACCCAATTCTTAAGCTAGTTCATTTTGTGCACACCATTTGATGTAGGTACTATCAAAACATATGTCACGCCGCATTATCAGTGTTTTGTCTATGCATGCGCATCACAAGCACTATTTAACATAATGCCTTCTCCTCTTAAAAAGTGTTTTGTCTTCGCTATTCGAAACTATTAACTCCGGAAGTAAAAGAAGATCTTTCTTTCATTATTGGTTCCTCGGGAGACTAGCATTGTTCTGTGATGATTGTGATGAGTTGGCTAGACTTAGATTTCTTTTTTCAACTCATACGAGCTCTGTATTTTACATTCTTCCGATTTTCATTCACTTTGTTTCATCTGTATCTTAGTGAAGACCTTCTAAGAAAGGCTACCTGGAAAAAAAAGCGACTAAGGAAGGCTACCTAAGGTAGGCTCAGGCACCTTTGGTGATTATATTTATTTATAAGAACCTATAACTTTATGAGCTGTTCTTGTTGTAGCTTTTTTTGTAAGGAAAACGCCTTACAATTTTACCATAGACCAATTTAACTTGGTCTATGATTGTTCCCAATCCATCTAATAAAAACAGTCTACGGAAAAGACATATCGTGTTGAAAAAATTAAGTATAGAGGTATTATTGTCTTATTTATGAACCTATTAAGTATTTATGAAGTTATGGACTGATTTGTAACGCCAGAAATCTATATGCATGCAATTTACTGTTTTCTGATTTTGGCATACACAGAATTAGCTGGATGAAAAATTTGAACTTTATATGTCATCTAGAAGTGGAAGTTAGGATTAGGCTTTTATCTAAATGTCAGAAAAATGTGGGTTGTTTTTGTATCTTGCAAGCCTAATTTGACCCACTTACCGTCGTTTAATTGAGCTGAAATTTGTTATACTTATGTATTTTGTTGACAGTGCATTAATACCATGAAGCTGGTCTGGCGATGATGTTAGAAGGGGGTGCTTGGGCTCTTTGGAATGACCTGGATGATACCTCTGGGCGATATTTAAGGCCTAGTGATGACGATGGAAGGTGGTCATAGGCACTACTAAACTATGCACGATACACCCATAAAGTTAAAACAGAACACGTATAAAGGCTTATTTTGTAAAATATGATTTATTCGAGAACTTCTTCCTGGAATATATACAATGTATTAAAGCTATATATATATATATATATATATATATATATATAGGTATATTTAGAGTTTAATTATAGTGTAGCCTACTTATAGATAATAAAAAACAGAAGTACATTACATATTAAGTACAAGAATATATATTATGAGGGCCCCTGTTCGTTACCGGATTAGTTTTCACAGTTGCCATTTGTGGCCTCAAATAAATTAATTCTTCATTTACTCGGCTGGGTGGGTCATTACTATCATCGAATTTATTTACAAATGCGGCATAGCATTAATCGGAATACATTAGCACAGACGTACGCCTCCGAATGAAAGGCAATCCCTAAAAGTCATTTTGGTGATCACAAACGACATTCATTGGTACAAAACTCGGAATAATTGAGGGCGCAAACGGAATAGTAAAGAGGGAAATGTTGCGGTGTCGCGACCTCGTCAGAGCTGGGGCAGGGCCTTGAATTGTCGTCGTGTTATACAAATATTCGGATTTGAGAAACAATTAATTGTATTGGTATCTTATTTAAAGCGTAGACTTATTCTCAATTTTTAACAACATTTGAATGAGGAATATGAAAACAATCCCATTACTCTCCAATAGATAAAGGAGTACAGCGGCTTCCGAGGAAATGACGCAGCCTACGAATTGGCTAGACTACGATCCGACACAAAACCCCACAGGTAGGCAGGGTCGTGCCAGTACCACTAGCGTGGACTCGTCAGCACCTACGAAATAAATAGAGGTAAACACAACAATAGGACTGCAGAAAGCAAGGGACGCTCTTGAAAGAATTTCCCCCTCTCTATCTGAGAAACTTATAAAATTAACAAGGAATAAGCTCCGAATGGTTACTGAAGCGCTAACAGAGCACGGCCCTTATAATAAACATATTTTTAATGTAAGTCTCACGGATAGCCTGCAGCTGACATGCAGCGGTGTAGCACCATAAAGGTCAAAGTGTTATGGACAGCAAACTACCCTCCCGGAGTTCTTCCGGAGGCTAAAGGGTCTCTTGAATTTCTTGGGAAGCTGGGTTGGCAGGTGGACATTATCGTTACCTACCCAAAAATTTTTACTACACGTTAAAGAGGCGCTAGTCGTCAAGTTACGGAGAATACCCGGGTGTATCTCCTCCTCCCCATCGCCTAATAAAAGACTACCTCTCTAACAGGACATAACGCGTTTTTATTGACAAAATCATTAGCGAGACATATTGACAATCACTCTATTGAATACGGCATTCGTCAAGGATCTATTTTAGATCTTATTCTCTATCTGATATACATTAATGACCTTTGTACTGTCCCAGTTGCTATTGGTAAAATTTTTACTTAAGCATACGACACTGCCTTACTCTTCTAGTGCGAATAGCTGAAGTGAAGTATTCAGACTAGAGCGAGAAGGTTTCCTCTCTGTAATACAGCCGGCAGGTGGCAACGCGACCGCGACACCCCTGGTGTTGCGAATATCCATGGGCGGTGGTGATCATATACCATCAGATGACCTACTTTGCGGGAATATATAAAAACAACAGCTTAAAGTCGCAGTTACACTGTTTGCGATAGGACATTGAGTTTAAAAGTTGAGTGTTTAGCGAGACACAATATAGAAAAAAAGGTGTCAGAATATACTGATTGCAACAGAATGTCGAAGGACATCTAAGAAGAACAGCTGAAAATTGAGTGTATTGCTTGCTACATGCCACCTGTACAAAACAAGCGCAACCCAAAAGACCAACTTCTACGTCTATATTATATTACTCATAAATGCAATCAGTATCTACCCTTCTTCGTACTAGATCGATGTTAGTATTCTTGTCGACTCCAACACCGATCACTGCCAACCTGACTGCAAAAACTTACTTTGGCCTTCGCATATACATACGTACCTGTATTTCGGGCTCGGGCTGGACGAAGCGAAAATCTGTTGGGGACGAAGTGTGGCGTTCTAAGTTCAACAACTCCACATTTGAGAACCGTCTCAGAGTACCTTCATCAGTTCTCGGGTGATACCTTTGCCACCTTTGGTTTGGTTGCTCGATATATAAGTATTAGATAGAGTGCAACGCTTATAAACTCAAAAACTGAACTCAATACTGTTGTCTAATACACTTCTGCAGAATTGTTTTTGGCTAGTATTGTACCTGTAACGGAACGAGGATGAGGATTGGAAAATAGGTAATTACAGAGGCTCTAGGCTTAGAGAAAATTTGAAATAACGATAATAAAAAAGTAATAAGAAACCTTTCACAAAAAAAAATAGTACTTTTCCGCCATATACTTCGTTATCCGACGCCCACACCACACCTATAAAGTCTCTATAAGATAATGATCTAAGTCATTACGTGGCGCACTGGGCGTATTCCCTAAAAACCGTCCTCGCCCGTTGATCGGTGTCTACTGCTAATTATCGAAACATATTCGAGTCACGGAATAATTATGGCGGCAGCGCTCTGAATGGCGGCCTAATGAAAAGGTTTTAACTTGTAAAGGGAAAGTTTGTCGCGGTGGCCTGCCACGCCGCGTCCTTTTCACTTCTTTTTTTTCCGCGACTTCATTCAGAATTCAAACAGCAATTTAAAGTTGTGGAAGTCCTGTGGAATTATGTCTCAGTAGTACTGTGAAATGCCATATTAGACAGAACACTGGGGGAATTCATAGCGCGGTTCTCGGTTTTAGAGACAGCGAGTATTTGTTGAATTTCGTAATAATTGCACCAACTACGCTACCATTGGCGTCGTTACTGCTGTCATGGTAGTTTAGGGTTGTTTCCTATTCTTTATATAAATGTATCTGCTGTGCCATGTGATTTAGTGTAAGGCGTCTAGGCGAGGACAGCTAAGACCTACGTAGACCAGAAAATGCAAAGCATCTACTAAGATTGTCAGAGTGGATCGCCTAAGTGATTATATTGGATGAATATGTCGTATAGGATCACCCAGATAATCCTATGGGACGCGATGGCATGTATGGTCCCCTGCACCTTACACCCGTATTGATAAACAATTTTGTCTAAAATCTATCCAGACTGACTTGTCTTATTTGGTAAACAAATATGGCTCACTATCTGCCAAAGCCAATTTATGGGGTTAGAAGACGAAGGAGGCCATTGGTTGAGGTATGCCTGGAAAAAATCATAGACAATGTCATGTTAATGTTTTTGTTAAATCTGTGCCACTGAGTGATGGCGAAATTTTTTTTAGTAAAATTGTTTACTTATGGATGATTAGACAAATTATTCGTTGAAATTGACAGTTTACGCGTTTTTTTATTATTCAAGGTACCACAAGGTATACACTGTGTGTGTAGCTTGATTAATACGACAAGTCGTGATTTTGTTACGAGTAGGTATTCTTTGTTTACCAAATAATTTGTTCAGTGAATGCACTGCTTTCGACACAGCTCTAGCACGATCGTCAATTTTGGTACGTACTATTTGACCCGAGTACTGCCGATTGCCACTAAAGTATTGTTTCGAATTGGAACTCGAGACTGAGACTCGAGCGTGTTGTGAGACTAGTAACGTTTTTGAACACGGGTGATAGTATTCTCTTTACGTTAAATTGTGTTTTATTTTATCAGTCCGTATTTTTTCTGGTCCAGGGTTTCTTATTTTATGGTCAGTGTATAATAACTATTACGTAGGTATATCTCAGATATTTCTGTTTCATGTTACAAAATTAAATGTATGATTCCTCGTAGATTAGTAGTAATGTGTAATGTAGATTAACTAAGGTTATCACGGAAATTGGCCTCTCACTGAACGTTGTGGCTGAATGTTATCTCGATGGATGTTATACCTAAGAACTTCTGTATTGTTACTTCTTAATATTATAAATACGAAAATACCTACTTATTCGTGCAAGGAAAAAAACGTGTAGTTATATGCATATTTTTGAAATAAACCGTGCTCAGTGAGACGTTTAAAATACGTTCTACGGAAAATCGAAAATCCTCATCAACAGTTAATCTCTAACCACAGCCTCCAAAAATGCGTCACTAAATTATGCAGAGCTTTCTCTACTAGGTACTTCTAGTCTCCCTCCAATAGTGCTATCATCGAGGTATCAATTCTTCAGAGGAGGCTTGATTTCTGAGATTGCCTTGTGTATACCAAAGTTGAAAACCAGCTGACCAAGGGGGTTTCCGTTGCTAGGTCCCAACCTGTCACAAGATAGAATTAATTTTGTAGAAAACATAAAAAGGAGCAGAGTAAAATATGAATATGAATATTAACGTTGGGTTAAGGGTCGCAATTTGTTCCTTTACCTTACTCAAAACCACAACTCCTACTAACAAATTAAATTCAGTTTTAAAATCAAATTTCAAAATGATGCTAAATTGATGGCTGGTTCAGTTACGAACGTTCGCGTTGCATGAATCGCAGCCTCGCAACCAAGACCTGTAACAAATCCTAGCCGGTGTGGTTGTATAGATTCTGCCATGATATATTACACCGCCCTACCTCCAAGCTATGCTGTCAAGCGGCGAAATATACTTACAAGTTTCATTTAAAGTGAAAGGGTAACAACTGACAATATACTCTCAAGATTTAGTCAGCACATCATGTAAAAATTATCATCGATTTAAAGCACGAGATAGCCTCAAAGAACTATCTTCAATACTTTTTAAAATGAAGGTAACAAACTAACAAATATCCTCATGAGTCTTAACGACTCCCGCCCGCCAAGCTCGGTGATGACGGCTCCGGAGACCTTAGGGGTAAAACAAAAAGAGATAGTCAAGTCAAGTCAATTCTTCTTCTCGCGCGTGCGCGGAGCGCACGTGCGGGGAGACCGTGTAAAAGCGGTTGCCCACTGACGGTGGTGTGGTGTCGCGGCCCGTTGAAACGGGCCGGTCTTTTGGTTTGGCGCTCCCGGCTCTTCAGGCACGGGAGCGCGGGCCTCGGCTTGTGGTGGTGTGGTGCCGGTTGATGCCATGATGATGACAGTCCGGTCTGCACCCCTCGCTAGCTCTTCTTTGTCGCCCTCGGCGCGGTACTAGCCTGCCGAGTGGGACCCCGTTCGGAGAGGCCCGGCAAACGACCAGCGAGCAGGCGACATCCTGCTGCGAGGGGGCGTGGAGTCAGACCGCTACCGCTACCGCTAGAACTCTCCCGAGCCCCAACGGCAGCGGCAGTCATGTGGTTAAGTTGGCAGCCCTGTCTGTTTACAAAAATTATTAAAATAATTTTGCGGGTAGTTGGAAAAAAGTATCATTTCGCGCCATTATTGAGCGCTAATGGCGCAGCCGCGTGCTAACTCGGTGGAGCTTCACACGTGCTAACTCGGTGGAGCAATTTCGTTTTTTTTGCAAAAACGACTGCGGCGACGCTGTCTCGTTTGGTGGCGTTGCCGCGGGACTCACCCGAGCGGGGATTTCCCGCGGCAATGGTATTATTGTGAGGGGGCTACCGCGAGCTCCCCGGGCTGGGGGCTCCCGCGGTGGCGGGTGTCGTGGTTGGTGCTGCGGTCGTCGTGGGCTCCAGGAGCTCACGTGGGAGCGCTCTGGAGCTGCGATCGAGGGGGCGTGTGTGTAGTGGCGCGATGCCGCGGATGTGCGGGTGCACCGAGTTGTCGGCGGACTCGTACATCCGCCGCGCCAGACGCACGACGAAGTCGTCCAGGCCCTCGTGCTGGAGGTCGTGGCTGATGGTGGCGTTCCTCACGTACTTACCGGCGCCGACGATGGTGCGCAGGCAGAGGTTCTCCTGCGCGCGGAGGCGTTGCCGCTGCCTGTTGGCGGCTAGGGCGTACCATGCTGGCGCGGCGTACGTGAGGCGGGACCTGATGTAGGTCTTGTAGATCCCCAGCTTGGCCCGCAGTGGTAGCGAGCTAGCGAGGATCGTACGCAGTTTACTTCGCGCCACCTTTGCGGCGACGACCGTCTTTTGGACGTGGTCGCGCATAGTGAGGCCCTGGTCGATGGTGAGGCCACGGGATGTCTTGTCCTTGGAGTTTCAGTGGAGGGGGCAGCTCGCCGATGTTATTCCTTCGCCCGACGATCATGGCTTGCGTCTTCGCGACGTTTACCGATATTCCCCACTTGTCGAGCCAGGCGGGTAGGGTGTCAAGTTGGGCTTGCATTCACTTGATGGCGTGGGTGACGTTGACCGACGAGCTCTGGTACGACGTGTCGTCGGCGACGAGCGCCAACAGCACGCCGATGCTCACAGGGATGTCGTCAGTGAATATGGCGTAGAGGGCAGGCGAGAGGCAGCTACCCTGTGGCACGCCGGCGAGGACTCGGCGCACCGATGAGGTCTTGTCCTCTACTGCCACGTGAAACTCCCTGTTTTGCAGGAAGCCACGACCTGCCACGACCTGTAGGATCCTGTGTGGAGTGGCATTCTCCGACAGTTTGTACAGCAGGCCCCTGTCGAAGGCCTTCTCCATGTCTAGCATCACCACGACCGAGCACTCTCGCTTGTTCCGGCAGGTGGCCAGGCAATGTCGTACCCGGGTGAGCTGGTCAGTGGTGGAGTGGCCCGGCCTAAAGCCGAATTGCTCCGGCCTGGGCTCTATGTGCGGGGTCAGGAAGCGAAGCAGGAGCGTTTCGAATACCTTTGACAGCATCGACAGCAGCGTTATGGGCCGGTTTCCCTCTGGCTTCATGTGATTTTTCCCGGGCTTGGGCAGGATTATGACGCGCCCCAGCTTCCAGGCTGTTGGGAAGTGACCCGTGCGTAGTATCCCGTTACAAACGCGGGTGAATACCGCCACGGTGCGCGGCGGCAGGTGGCGTAGCGCCGCGTTTATGATGCGGTCCGCGCCCGGAACCTTACGGGGATTGGTGCGGTTGAGTGCGCGCTGCACGGTGCCCGGGGAGACGTACAGGGGTTGTTCGTCTGCCGGGGGTGGTGCTGTCAGTCGCTATCACAGGTGTCGCTCGACTGCCTGGCGGTGGTCGTGGTCCCTGATGTTATTCGATGTGAACTGCCTCTCCAGGTGTTCGGCGAAGATCTCCGCCCTGTCTTCAGCCTTGTACCTGGGTCGGTAGTCAGAGTCCAGCAGTGGCCGGACGGGCTGGGGTTTGGACGACAGCTGGCGGCATAGACGATGCACGGAGGGCACGTGGTCGCTTACCTCCATGATGTGGTCCTCCCAGGACTCAGCTGCGTGGTCGGCGAGCGCTGCCTTCACCCTCTCCACCAGTTTATTGAGCCTGGTTTTGAGGGTTGGGCATCGGGTACGCTGCCACAGCCGCCGCAGGTCGCGTTTCTCCTTGATGAGTGCCTGGATCCGCGCGGGCAAAGGCTCTCGCCTCACCTTGCGCGGAACGGTGTGAGTAGATGCGGTCAGTGCGGTCTGGATGGCGGCTGTTAGCGCCCCAGTGGCTCGTTCGACGTCGTCCGGCGTGGAGATAGGAATGGTCCGGGTGTTGGCCTCCAGGTGGGCGGTGAAGGCCTCCCAGTCGACTCGCGGGCGTTGCGGCGGTGGGGCAACCCTTACGGGCGACCCGGTCAGCTCGCACAGCACGGGGCGGTGGTCTGATGGGAGGTCGTACAGGTTGCGCGCGCTTAGCGAGCAGTGCTGCTAACATCGCCATAGCGGCGCGCAGCTCTGCGTCGGGGTCGTTGCCCTCCGGTGCAAGGTCGGCCGGCTGCCTTGCGCGCGGGCGGGCGACTGCGGGGGTGGGGGCGGGGGGTGCGGGGGGAGCGGACTGAGCGCGGTGCGCGGCCGTTGCGTGTTTCGCGGCTAGTTTCCGCGCTTTCTTTTTGTTGTTCTGCCTGTGGGAAGCGGAATTAGTTGGTGGGTCGTTTGCCGGCGCCATGAGTGTCGCCGGCGCCGACTCCGTCACCTGTGTAGGATGTAGCGGGCGCGATGGTGGGCCTGTGCGGGCGACGGTTCCCGCCCTGCGGTTCCGCATCTCGCGACGCAGCGCCGGGCAGGACGAGTGGTTCGCCGGATGGGGGCCACGGCAATTGGCGCACGTGGCTGGTTCTGTTCGCGGGCGTGGGCAGTCTGCGGCGGCGTGGGCGTCCCCGCATCGCACACACGCCTGCGGGCGGTGGCAGCACTTGGATGAGTGCCTAAAGGCCTGGCATCGATGACATTGTGCGGGGCCCTTCTTGCCCCGCCAGGCTTCAATTGTGATTCCCGGCATGTTCAACAACTCGGTTACGTTGTAAATGCCGGGGATCAGGTTGGGAATTCGCTGGAGCACGATGTGGAAAATGCATCCGGGGCGACCCTGTCGCGCCTTTATGTTCCGTGCATATTCAACGGTGTACCCGCGTTGTTCTAACGCGGCTTGTATTTGATCTGGCGGCGTGTCGGCCGGTAGGCCTCGCAGCGCCACTTTGTGGCTGCGTTCCGCCGGCAGTGAGTAGGAAAACCAGCTTATTCCTTCCTTTTCCAGGGTTGTGAGGTAACCCTGGACCAGCCGGTATACCTCCGCTGACTGCGGCGAGAAGCGGACGCCCTGTCCATAGGGGCGCGCGTTGGGTGGGTGGCCTAGTTTGGCCGCCAGGGCGGCGAAATGTTTCGCCCAGTCGGGGAGCCGCTCCACCACTAGTGGCGGGTAGCGCTCCCGCTTAGGCGGGTCGGCGGGCGCAGAGCCGCCATCTGTGGCGGGGGATCGTGGCGGGGCCGGCTGTCGTCCGGCCGGTCCGTTGGCCGCTGCCGCAGCGTAGCTCTGCTGCGGTTTTTCCGGGGTGCTGGTTGCGGTTGCGGTCGCGGTGCGGCGGCCCTTGACGGGCCGGGAGCGCACTGCTGCCACTGTGCGGCAGCGCTCGGTGAGTGGCCGTGCGTAGCGGCCGGCGGCTCTGCCCCGCGCGGCGGGCGCTGGGGCAGGGGTGTCGTGGCCGTCAGTGTCGACGGCGGCGTCGTTACGCCGAAGGCGTCGCGCCACCTTTGGACGCTGGGCGACATAGGTGGTGACGGCGTCTGTTTGGCGGCCAGGTCGAGTGTTTTGACCGGGTGGCCCTTAAGACGCAGTCGGGGGTCGCGGGTAGGGGTCGGGGGTGGCACTGAGGGCGCCTCCTTTGCAAGGCTCTCCGAGCGCGTGCGTCGAGTGTCAAAATCAAGGAAAAGTTCAACTGCAATGTACCTATGATTTGATTGAAGGTACTTGTGAAGTCATACATTACCGTTGCAAAAACCTTTTCATGTGTACCTAATTATCATAAGTCGTTGAATCCAAGACGATCAATCGAATACATCATCCGCCATCCTACATAAGCATATTGTGTGTGCCCCAACAAATAAACAAGTTGACAAAATCTCGTCGATGTTTTTTTCTGGAAATACACTACGGCAATCGGCCGTCGGAAAAAATACGACAATTCGTCGAGTAAGCGTTGTCAATACGCCGCCGGAGATATACGGCGTGATAACAAACACTACACGTATCCAGGAAAGGGCTCAGTACCGGTAGGCAGACGTACGAAAGCTGCAAAGGGCCTGCTTTGTGGTTTCGGTCACGTAGAACAAATTGGGGATGCGATAAAAAGGGTTAAATTCGCACTACCAGAAAATCGAGGGGCACCTATGAAAGAGGTGATTTATAGCACGGGAGTAGATGAGGCGGGAAAGGTGTCCCAGAATCGATACAACCCGGCGCCTGTTTAATTCCGATAGGCACACTCCGCTACATTTACATTACATTGCCTTTGCTATGAATACATCTATAGGCGCTAGCGTTCTGATTCGTTTACGGCAGGCCACCAAACAGTGAATAAACAACAAGATAACTAAAAGGGTTGATTGATTTTTGCTCAGACAATCCTTCTTCGAATGGATTCAAAGTACTTTTGCAACTCGAACTGGGATGCTTTGATTTATCTTCGACCCTGCTCAATGCTTGGAGAGCTGTTTTAAAGTACCTATATACAGGATGTCTGGCTACAAATTTATCTTTTTAAAAATGTCATCATCATCATCACAGCCCATTACAGTCCACTGCAGGACTAAGGGCCTCTCCCAAGAAAGGGGAGGTTATTGCCATAATCTCCACGCTTGGCAGGCGGGTTGGAGATCGCAGTGTTTAAATATAATAATGGAAAATGCTGCTGCCCATTTTCCAGACTACGGAGACTCTTGATCTTTAGCCTCGAAAACATTAGTCGCCTTGTACGACACCCATGAGTGTAAGGGGTTGGTGCTATTCTACTCTGCCGGACACCACACGGCCAAAAAAATGTATTTTAAACATTTTGAAAATGTATTACCCATTAATATAGGTTTTCTTATGTAAGACTAGCTCTTATCCGCGACTTTGTCCTCAAATAAATTCGACCCGTTCTGAATTTTAGAACAAAGTATACAGTATGTTACTCGCTTCTATAGGCCATCTATAATAAACCAAAAAACACATATGCGGTAGTCTTCACGTCCGTGAGATGTAAGTATATGGTCAGGACTTGTGCAGACCGTCAAATTATATAGGGAACAAACGTCTGGCCTTGCTATCCCCGCCATACACAGGAAGGAGAGTCTGGCCCAAGAAGCGATGGCGTGTTGTCGTTATGAAGGACATGTGTGCTAACAAGCTCACCATCAGGAATGCCGAAGACCAAGCGAAGTGGACCAAGAGAAGTAAGAAAGCAGACCCCGGGCACACGCGTTCCGCACGAGAGCTCAACCGGGATTTAGTACAGCAAACAAACAATCAATGAAATCGTTTCTCTTTGTAATATTTCGATGTAGGACGCGGATTTCACTCTTTGCCTTTTGCTTCTCCGGTTCGGTTGTCCGGTCAACCGAAAGTTTTTCTATAGTCCGGATGACGAAAATAATAACACCCATCGTTGTCAAAATTTTATTCAAAAATAAATCCGTTTTTCATAACATTCATTTATTAATATTACATATGAAGTAATAAGTTTTTATATAATTTTCTAATCACAATTCTGCATCCAGACATCCTGTACATTTAAGAGTACATATTGAAAACGGCTCGATGCGGTGTTTTGGCGTTACGGGGTCAATTTTAAAGCGGGCCCCATGGGACCGATCGATGATCCGTTTCCGTTTCTTTCTTACACCCTTGCATACTTAAGTTTCGATTATTCGCTCGCCGGTCTCATGCAGTTTATTGAAAAAGGCCGTCAAGGAAAAAAGCTTTCCGCGCGCTTCTGAATATCAAAACGTACTTTGCACGTGGAGTTGGGCTTATTGTGCTGGGAAATAAAGTGTCTCACCCGGCTTTTCCTGGACCATGGTATCCTGCAGCTAGACAATATTTTTCGTAAGTAAGTAATCTCGAAAAATATACGACCCGGAAATCTTGATACTTCAATCGCCAGCCATTTAACAGGTAATGACAATGCTAAATTATGTAAGAATATTAAAATATGTAAGCTTATCTATCTTTCTATCTAGGAAGACAATTACCTAAACACACTTTATAATTTACTATCTGTATTTCATAAAAATTTAAGGAAATATGTGACGTACATAACACTTCGTTATCTGTATATCCAGGTAAGAAATAACATGAATTAGGACAAAAGCTTTTAGAAAGCAGCTTTGGAGTCGAGTGCACTGTATACATATTTTCTATAAATGTGAACAAGCAAAAGCTCAGAACTGCCGCATTGCTGGCTTGACTCCTTGTTTGGTGTTCTGCACTAAAATAAGACTGATTAGCTTATAAGTATTACATCTTTATTTTTTTTCTTTTTTCGCGGGTAATGCATTGCGCACGTTACCCTCCGTTGTGGGACGAAGGGCCTGTGTGTGGCATAGCTCGACCACTGTAACAAAATATGGACCCTGGTTTATTTTTAGAATGATTTTGTTACTTAAATATTTCGATCAAAGATTTCTTGTTAGTGATCCTGTCTCAAATAGTCCATCCTACTAATAAGTTATAACTTACTTACAACACAAACGATACATACTTACTAATAATTTGGTCTATAAATTATGAAAACGAGCTTCGATCATAAGACCGTTCTATAATCTAAAAGAAAGCGCCCAATATGAAGCTAAACATATTGAGATGTCACTCAAGACTCAATGGAGTGTACTTCTCACGTCTCAATAAAATATTTATCATTCTACAAATGTACGCCACATTGCCGAATGTGAAAGAAATCCTCCCTCATTTACACATGTTTTAAAACCCTCACTCTTTTCAATAACGTATTAGCTATTTCATTCGGTATTCGGTCACGTCTGTATTCCCCAAAGGAGGCTCCGTTATTCCGTAATCCTTTTATTCGTCGCTTCTTGTGTGCCTGTTATGAAAACGAAGTGAGAGACAGTAGCTTTTTCACACTCCGTCTAGTCTGAGTAGCACTTTTGAATTGGAAGGAGGTTCTTTGAACTCGGCTGCATAAAAGAGCTGTAGCTCAAAGGAGCTGGTTTCTTTTTGTCGGGGAAACAGTCGGCGCGGATTGTGGGAAATGAAGACAATTTCCCACTTTAAGACGTTTGCTGTCTGCTGACTTCTCTCGGTTTCGGTGATAGTACAATAACTTACACACGGCGACGGAATAGGCAAAGATAATTTACTAGTAGGAGAACCCAGTATTGATAAAAGAGCACAAAAATAGCTTTAGCGGGGAATTCAGGGGCGTAGAATAGTTTCTTATTTACCCTAACAAAACCATTTCGCTATTTAATAATATCTTCGGCATGTCTATTTAAAGTCCCCAATGGTAGTTGTCAATTAGGATTCTCTATGAACCACTTTTTGGTAATAGGTTATTACAGTTCAAGGGGGCGATTTTTGAACCGCTCGCTCCCATTCGAGCGCCTGCCTTGTAATACCTGTCTCTTCTGCCTCTAGCAATTTACCACGAGTGTGAAAGAGCTCGCGTGGATGCAATAAGACAGATGAAAGAGCTCGATCATTGGTTTTGCCACACGAATGAATTCTCAGGAAAATACTGTTCAATACGCCTAAAATTACTTATGTGTTCATGGACGTGAACGTATCTCAGTACACTCCGTTGATCTAAATAATCTATGTTATAATGTAAACACGTAAATCCTCTTGGCCGTTTACACAGAGTATTGTATAGACGATTGGGAATAACACCTAAATATTTATTTACCACGCAAATATGAATGCTCTAGCATCAGAGCAGCAATGTTGAACGGAGATCCGTCATCAACATCAACGTTGCAGCAATAATTTGGTTGATTCTTGTTTTGTTTATAGGTATGACTACAAACACTTATGTTGTTATCAATACAAACACGACAACTATCGTCAGTACAAAGTTTCTATAAACAATATCGCACTGTTGAACACGGTAGTACATAAAAAATCTACGTGGTAAACTCTCTGACATCGGCTACTAACCGGTTACACCATACTAAACTGAAAAGTGACCGAAACGTCGGGATAAAATGAAAAACATGAAACCGCGATTAAACCAATAAATTTTGTTAATATATACTGTTAATGTACAATAAATTAACAGTACAATAATTTTTTTTTACCGCATAGTTAAACTGTTCAGTTAAAACTTAACTTGTATACGGATTGTTGCGGCTTTGTCGCACGTGTGTGAGTAAATACGTAGTTGATGTGTATTATTTACCGACGATCGTATGACATCTCTGCCTTTTCTGTGTGTCGAAATAAGACAGTTACTTATTTATGTACTTACTTACTGATAAGTCTTTCTGGTAGGTATATATTTAAATTATTCTTTGGTTATTTTTAAACTAGGTAAGGTACTCTATTATTGCCTCTGCCGCTCGCTAAAGCTCCTTTCGGCTTGTCTAAGGTTAGCTGGAAGAGATCCCGTTGTGGGATAAGTTCGCCTTTGCTTTGTAACTGTTTCCTATTGAAATGTACTATGTTGTTGCAATAAAGAGTTTACATACATACATACATACAGTAGCTGTGTTGTTCCAACCACTCAGACGCGCTACGCTTGATGTTTTTGGACGGTGACTAAATGAGCTTGTGAGCCTCCTCTGAGAGTGGAGGGCTTTGGGGCATTTTACGTACATCATTATCATATCAGCCGAAAGACGCCCACTGCTGGGCATAGGCCTCCGTATCCTTGACATCCACTTGAAAGAGTTGGTAAAATATTGCGCTCAGCAGGACAACCCACGGCCAACTACAACAGACACTGAACTAACACTGTAAAACAAAATATCCAATTCTTTATACTGTACTAATTTCGCTGTAGATGCTGCCTAGTCTTTGGTTTTTCGATTCACTGTATCTCAGATCACATGAAAGGTCACATCTTCTCTTGGTAAATGGAATGGTATACGCTCGCTTGAAGTTGAAAGGCCCGAGTCTCACCCAATAAATACTATACGAGACGCAGAATTCCAATATCGCAACTCGGTAATATGGATTATTTGCGTTCCTCTGCCGTTTCTAGAATACTTTAAATTCGTATTTGCCCCGTGCCTCGTAACTTGTGTTTATTTCACAGACGCAATATGTGAACATGAACACTATTTAGTTAAGGCGTTCAGAGCTTGAGGCTTTTAGGGTTCATAGTGAAAGAATAAGCCCCTATCGTTTCGCCATGTCCGTCTGCATGTCTGTCTGTCCGCGATTTAAACCGGAGACTGTTAGTGTCAGAGAGCTGGAATGTGGTATAGATAAATACCTACATACAAAAACTTATTAATCACGCCTTTAGTATAAAAAAATTAGGTGCCATTTTAGATATAAGAGGCTGAGATTTTTGTGTACGTTCCATGATTCTAATTCGCTCGTGTCTATCAGAATTCCTTCAAATAAGAATTTTCAATTTATTTTGATTTTTTATTCTTGCGGTCTTTTCGGCGTTCTTGTGTGAGCTCGTGGTAGTCACGCTTACTTTTAAACCCCCGACGAAAAAAGAGGGGTGTTATAAGTTTGACATGTGTATCTGTAGCTTTGTGTATCTGTCTGTGGCATCGTAGCTTCCGAACGGATACACCGATTTGCATGCGATTTTCTCTATTTGAAAGACAGTTTATTCGAGACAGTTCTTAGCTTGTTTTATGAAAATCGGTCGAGTAGTTCAGAAAATATTTGAGTATATGTAAACTTTAGCAATGTGGTGTCGGGCAGATTAGAATAGCAGCAATCCCTTACACTCGTAGGTGTCGTACACGGCGACTAATGTTTTCGAGGCAAAAGATCTAAAGTCTCTATAGACTGAAAAATGGGCAGCAGCGTTTTTATTTGTTATATTTATAACACTGCGATCTCCAACCCGCCTGCCGAGCGTGGAGATTATGGGTTTCATGGAAGAGGCCCTAAGTTGAGGACTGATATGGGCTGTGATGATGATAATAAGTAGGTATACTTGATCGGGGGTTATCCGACTTTTTTGTCGGTTAGGTTATAATATTGTCACTTTATACTGCGAACGAAAAGCGATAGTCTTAAGACATGTTCACTCGACGCTTTCCCGCCGAATTACCTCTCAGTTTCGAAGTATGCGTTCCGTTTCCGCTTTACTAAGGATTATGAAAGTTTTATACAAGCAATGTAACATATTACAATGAGCATATTTCTTAATAAAGAGAAATATTACAATGAAGCAGCAGCCGACTTACAAGTATGTTTATTGTTTTTTATTTAACAGTTTATTGTACACAAGAAATACATAGCAAATAACAGGCAAAGTAATAAATGGCACAACAGGCGCTACTTATGTTTAATTGCTAGCATTTTCGAAATGTTTACAAGTATTTCGTGAAATCCATAAATGTGTCACTGGGAAATTTTGCTAAACCTGTTTCACCTATATTTAGGTATTTTAATAGCCGTGTGGTGTCCTACATCCTACAGTACGGAGTAGGTAGGATATAGCACAAACTTCCTCCACTGGCAAGTAGGTATCGTAAAATTAACGTTTGTCAAACAGTCGAACCAAACCGTTTTGGGGTCCACACAACCTCCCTTTGCCAGCGGCATCAGAAAGCACGTTGTGTTTATGAGGTTCAATTAGGCTCAAAGTAAGAAACGGTCACCCATCCAGTAACCGGCATCGGTCTGTTATTGGTCTCGCAAACGGTGCCACAAAAGTGAGCCCCCTTCTTCGCAGTCTAACTGAAAAGAATCCTGTTGATTCAAGTGTCGAACCAAGTTGCCTTTGGGATATAAGCCGGTATTTTATGTCACTCAGTGAGTAAACGAGGAAGCGTTCCACCTGATGGAAAGCGATAACTTGTTGCCATATGATTTTCAGATCAGGTGGAGAGGCGTTTCATCCTCATCGTTGCAGAATCTACAGTCCTTTGTTCTGCTGATCTTCAAGTTATACATGTGCTTGTTCAGCCCACAGTGACAAGTCAGTGCCCTTGTCAGGATACGCAATTTATTCCTACTAAGTAGTAACAGTTCTTTGGCATGCCGCCTATTATAGGCTTTGACTAATGCCTTAGAATGTATTAGACCGAGCTGATTATTCCAGTGCTCTAATAATTGCTCTTTGCAGTTTATATAAAGGGTCAGTTTTACAAGGCTTTTTGGTATGCCACATAATGGTTCTGGACCATATTTTATAGTTGTGCTACCAACCTTCGCGAGGTCGTGCTCAATTTCATTGCTTTCAATCCCTTCATGCCCTGGGACCCAGCGCAGGATCACTTGGTTGTTTTCACCCAAGGAATTGAGGACATTTACGCAGTTCAGCACCAATCTTGAGCATATAGAGTCTGATGAGAGGGCCAATAAAGCTGGTTGACTATCTGAGTGTATATAAATAAAAATTACTATACCTATTGTTTCTAATTTATACATTTGTATTCAAAGCTGTTGGTTTTCCAGGTAAATAAAATAAAATAAGAAACGCAATTCTTTTCAAGGGGTTGCTGCCGTAAAAATTGAAGGTCACATTTGTCATTCGTCGAAAGATTCCTCTTCGCAATGATTCATTGGGGGCTAATTAATTGAACACCGCTTTCTAGACGCTGGGAACAAGACGCGGCCATGCCATAATTCAGCTGGCCGCTCGAACACTGACCGTCCGTCAACGTCCACAGCTAATCCACTTAGTACCCAACGCTATGGTCGACGATTGGGCCAAAATTCGCGTAAAGCACAACCGAAAATTGGCCCAATGCTCCGGAGGCGGTGTGAATTGTGGCCGAGTTTGTTGCATTGCGCCGGTGATATCGGGATGGGATTAATTGATTGGCCTGTATTGGCCTCCAACACAAAAAGAACGATCGTTTCATGAGAAGTTAGACGGGATCGTTCATCTGTGCACGCGTGCGTGCGTGGTTTCGATGTGGTATATTTCTCAAAAGCAAGTTTAAGAGTGTTGGCCGTGTGGTGTCTTAACGTTAACGTGAATTACGCGCAATATATACATATACACAGGCTTTAGTTGAATTTAATCAAACAATAGCAGACAATCATTTCATACAGAGATATATCAAACACATTAATTACTTGATTGGATGATGGAAGACATAGGCTTCGGTATATTTATTCCAATAATACCATGCTCTAATTATCTCACGTAGAGATCATTCATAGTTAATAATTACAGTTAAAATTAAATGTAAATGTCAATCGATTGGGTAAATTTTACTTTTCATCTTGACTGAGTTAAACTATGTTATAGAAATCTTTAATAGTGAGAATATTAATGGAAATTGATGAAATTTATAAATAAAATTAATCTGGTCTATATGGACCCAAACCATTTATATAAATATAATAGGTGTAAACTTAACTTTTGTCGCCGACAGCAAATATACACTGACTCTTATTTATAGTCAATTAAAACATCATTTAATTATACATTATTAAACTTTATGATCTGATTCTAAAATTTGTTCCGCTGCTCGCCCAGCCGCCGCGCTCCGATCCGAAATAAGAAGTCTCAACCCTCTTCCCCTCGATTCATCTTATTGACCATTATTAATTACTAATTACAATTTTAGTATCAACTCTAATTAACATAAGGTTCTTATTTGCTTGTGTTGCTTGGTGTCCTTTGGTTGTTACGGATGGCAACCGACGCCTGCGCATCATCCCTTGTGGCGGGAAGTCCAATCTACCAATCCCGTAGTTTCCTGCGTTCGCGCCGTTTCACCACCGACTGATTTTGTCTCGCTTGCTCGTCCCTGAAATTGTCCAAAGGTTTGCCGCGTAATATCACATTTGATAAGCATCCCTAAGCCGTAAAACTAAGAATACAGATTGATTTAAATGTATCTGAAACCTTTGTTTTTATGATAGTTTTTTATTCTTAGGCTAACTTGTTCGCTTTCTTGGTATTGTCTTTACATCGATATCCCAGCGTGAATTCATGTGGCATTTTGGGTTGCGAACTTTTATTTTTTCCGCACTTTCAAGTGTAACACTTGTGGTTAAGCTCGATGCGTTTTGGGGAATTTATTGCTTTTGGTTTTCAAATTTTAAGTAGGTGCCACATGTGGGTGTTTGACCTCTTATGTTAGCAAATTGAAACATTCGAACGACGCCAATGTTTTTAACCGATTGCGACAGAAGGAGGGTTATGTTTCATGAATTTGAATTATTAGCATCCCATCACAGTGTTAAACAAATATTCGGATTTGAGAAACAATTAATTGTATTGGTATCTTATTTAAAGGGTAGGTATTTGAAGAAATATATTTTGGATGTAGAAATACAGATAACAAAACGTGTCTGGCTGTAAACCTATTTCAGTCAGAGTATGATCACGATAGGTATAGCAAGAAGCAGATATAGATCCGACTTTTCCATAGCATAGATTAGAATATTTTGAAATGACTCTAGATTTACGGCGAGGCACAAAACATAGCAGCCAATATAATTACTTGAAATCGAAGGACATCATACCTAAGGAGACTACATCTTTTTCATATTTTCATACGCCAGCAGACCTCATCATGCCCAAACAAGCAATCTAGCGTAAACACACCAAGGGACCCTCTGAAAGAGGGCTGGACCTTGGTTGTCTACAGAGCGCCGGCCCAACTAGACAAGGCGTTAAGATGAAAAATAAACAGGACGCAGCAACAGCGGGAACAACCAAGAACGTAAATACATCTCCTGAATACATGAAATACCAAGAACATGCATTTACGTTTTTTGACGATCTGTGTGTAATACGGCATTCGTCAAGGATCAAGGAAAAACAACTATTTTAGATCCAATTCTTTATCTGATCTACATTAATGACCTTTGTACTGTCCATGTTGCTATTGGTAAAATTATTAATTAAGCATACGACGCAGCCGTACTCTTCTAGTGCGAATATCTGTAATGAAGTATTCAGACTGGAGCGAGAAGGTTTCCTCTCTGTATTGCAGAGGCTCTAGGCTTAAAGAAACTTTGAAATAATGATAATAAAAAAAGAATATGAAATCTTTCACAAAAACAAAATCAGTACTTTTCCGCCATACACTTCGTTATCCGACGCCCACACCACACCTAAAAAGTCTCTATGAGATAATTATCTAAGTCATTACGCGGCGCACTGGGCGTATTCCCTAAAAACCGTCCTCGCACGTTGATCGGTGTCTACTGCTAATTATCGAAACGTATTCGAGTCACGGAATAATTATGGCGGCAGCGCTCTGAATGGCTGCCTAATGAACAGGTTTTAACTTGTAAAGGGAAAGTTTATCGCGGTGGCCTGCCATGCCGCGTCCTCTTTCATTTCTTTTTTTTCCGCGACTTCATTCAGAATTCATAAAGCAATTTGGAGTTGTGGAAGTCCTGTGGAATTATGTCTCCGTAGTACTGTGAAATGGAGTTTGGAGCGTCGGTGGCCGAGCGGTTACATTATCCGACTCGTGTAAGCCAGACTGAGCGGGATTTCGGGATTCGAACCTGGCCGGAGCGGGCTCCGGCCATGAACCAATGACTGTTTTCCGAGTTATGTACATTAGTTGTATATTAACCGATGCTCTTACGGTGAGGGAAAGCATAGTGATGAAACGTTCACATTCAGGCGACTGGATGTGTAACCATGATCCAAGCTGGTCAGGTTCCCCTGGTAGCAGGGTCATGGAGGTCAGATGGCAGTCGCACCACTGTAATTACCTGACCTGCCAAATCCTGGATCATGGTCAAGGCGGACCCCGGGCCCTCGTTCTCGAGAGCACAACCGGGACATTAACGCCAATAAGATTTTTTTTTTTAATACCATGAAATGCCATATTAGACAGAACACTGGGAGAATTCATAGCGCGGTTCTCGGTTTTAGAGGCAGTGCCCGTCAGCGGGTCTTTGCTTTGTGAACGCACTGCTTTCGATACAGCTCTATCATGGTAAATTTTGCTATGCGTACATTTTGACTAACGAGTACTGTCGATCGCCATTCAAGTATTGTTTGGAATTGGAACTCTGAGTGTTCGCGTGCACTGTGAGACTAGTCAAGTTTCTGAATACTAGTGATAGCATTCTCTTTTGTTTACGATTATACGCGTTTTATTCGAATAACATCCGCATTTGGATATCGGTCTGACAAATATTAAAAAGTTTAGTTACATGTCAGAAGATATTTCGACGCCCTAACCAAATAAAGGCGTAGGTTTTCTAGGTTTTACGAAAAGGTTTCGGAATCGATTCATAAAAGCAGTTTTTTTTTTATAATGTAGTTTAGGTTAGTTTAATTTATTTATCTATCATTGAAAATCAAGTGTAGGTACATAATATTACATTAAATGTAAGTCAATACATAATGATATTGTCAATAACAACATAAATTTCAAACAAGATAAATGTATCAATATCAATCTAATGCTACCCACATAAGGTCCGCAATATTTAAAATTTCACATGTCATAATTAACAAAATAAACAAATAAACAATGTCAATACAAAATGTCAAAGTAGAAGTAAAAATATTTTTTAAATATGTAACTAAAAATAAGTATGATGTCAGAATAGGAATAATACAATTATAATAGATACATCGGTCAATGTAAATTATTAATATAGACACTCTTTTACAGACTAAGACGGATTTATCCAACAAAAGGTCTTTTAGTCGGTACCTAAATGTTTTGTTACAAGTAACATCTTTTAATTCCGCGGGTAAAAATTCATAGTACGTCGGACTATAACGCGCGGGGTCTTTTCGTGTAACGTCGTATGACGTACTACCGTTTGAAGCCTGCCGGTACGACGCAGTGTTTTACCGTCAACCTTTACGCGTTTATAATCACCAATATTCTTACGAATCAACATAATATCTTGAAATACGTATTGTGAAGAGTGGGTCTTTATTCTGTGTTTAGCGAACAATTCTCTGCAAGAGTGTTTATGGCCAACCCCTTCCAGTACACGCAGTGCACGCTTTTGCATCAAAAGTACCCTATCCGCATCTGCTGAGTTACCCCAAAGTTCGACGCCATAAGACATGATTGAGTGGAAATATGCAAAATACGCCTGTCTAAACATACTAGGAGAGATTAAAGGTCATTTAACTTGCGTAGTGCGAACACCGCGCCACTCAATCTGTTACATACGGCATCGACATGGGGCTTCCAGTTCAATGTGGAGTCTAAGGTAAATCCTAGAAACCTGTGTAGTTGACAAAATTACGAAATTATAGTACTTTTTACACGAACACTCAACAGTCAAAAAAAAAATTCAACAAACAACCACGCCTTTTTTCGTCTGAACATTAATAAACTTAATTATGTAAGAGATCACATGGCTTTGCTCTTGTTAAATGTAGAAGGTATAATATTATATTGCAAAACCTGCACATTCAGTTGCCTGAACCATTATCCAATCTGGTCAGGCTCCCCTGGTAGCAGGGTCACGAAGGTCAAATGGCAGTCGCTCCGCTGTAATTACCTGATCTGCAAAATCCTGGATCATGGTCAAGGCGTATCTAGGGCTGTCGTGCGCGAGAGCACAACCAGGACATTAACGCAAAGAGCTTTTTTTTTATATCACGTGGTAGTAGCTATTCCTGTCAAGCCTGAGGAATTCGTCTGTGTGAGTACCACCACCTTGTCGCGCTACGCCCGGTCAGCGACCTGGGTGTGATATCGGGTGTAGGCGGTTGAAAATAGGAGATGTGATGAAGGAAGCAGGTAGTGGAACGGTAACCCTCGGGTGAGGAACACTGCTTTTATATTACCTTTATCAAATATTATTAATACACAGGGCTTAGGCAGAACCCTGGGGTAGAGGATTTGCCCATGCGTAAGGAGTACATCTTGCTTAAAAATTAAATGTAAGTCACGTGAATAAAATCGAGCCAAATCGTTGATATTCGAATTTTAAATGTTTAAACTTAGGATTTTGAACAGAGGGAGGTGATATATCAGAAGGACGTGATATAAACCTATATTTGTTTATTTATACGTCATGCACAAACAGTACAATGGCGGACTTAAAGCTGAAATAGCGCTTTCTACCAGTCTACCGGAAAGAAAACAATCGAAATAGGTAGCAGGCTACAGCCTTATCTATTTCTGTTGTGTTCATCATGATGTATTTGTCATTCCGCATGTCGTTCTTCACACCATACCGTGACGAATAAATCGTGTTACGGCGGCGTGAATCCCTCACCGACACCCACCCACCAATGACCCATGTAACCGACTCTCACACAGCGTAACACCTCCCTGCGATGAGACAATATCTCTCACGTCGTATTAATTTTGAAGAAGTTTTGATCAGTCCCAAAATGGCAGCCAAGGCGCAGAACGAACTTGCGATGGACGAGCTTCAGATGGAGATTCAGAGGCTAAATAGAGAGCTAGACCTAGCTAACGGCGAGGCGATTCAATCCGCGCAGCTCGGGCTCGCGCTACTCGAGGAAAAGAAGGCATTGTGCAGCAGCGCTGCGACGAATTCGAAAAGCTATACGAGAATACCAAGTACGAATTTTACAATACAATACAATACAAAAAGTCTTCATTTGTACACTACAGGATTCACACATGGGATAAAATATATAATAGTCAGCAGTACAAAGGGCGGTCTTATCACCAGAGTGATCTCTTCCAGACAACCTTAGTATGCAAAGAAACAAATATTTTAAATATTGATAGGTAGTGCACATGAAATCTACACAAAAGTTTACAAAGACAACACAAAAACAATTAGAAAGCTCATAATCACTCATAATCACCCCACTAAAGACAACAAGTAATGTTGTTTTACTTTTTTCTTAAAAGTATACAGCGATTTTGTACACCTAATATCTCGGGGAAGACTGTTCCACAGTCTAGCTGCCTGCAGTGCGAACGATTTATGATAGAAGTTAGTTGTATGGGCAGGAATCTCGAGCATCTTCTCACGGCATGCACGCAAAGAGCGGCTCTGGGTATTGGCTGTGAATAGAAAGAGTTCTCCGAGATACTTCGGCGATGACTTCCCGAACAACATTCAATAAAGAAGGGAGACAATACGAGCATTCCGGCGAAAACGGATGGGAAGCCAGCATAGCTTGGAACGAAACTCCGAGATGTGATTGATGTGATTTTTACATTACACGAGAGGCACCAAGGAAGGTAGAATTCATGCAGAAAGTAAAGACTCAAAGTGCTATAGATGAGGAAAGCGATCACCTCCAGATTAGTGGCTGTGCAGAGTTCTTGTAGGCTACGCATAGTTGAGCTTGAAGGAGGAAGTAAAAAGATACGACACGAGCTAGAGCGCGTGATTCACGAGCGTGATCGGCTATTGGCCGAGAGCTGTGAGCTGGTTGTGGACAAGGCCACGTGGGAGGAGGAACGAGCAGCCTTGCGCGCTGAGCTGAGGGAAGTCCAGCAACGCGAATAGAGAGTATTGACGGATGTCGGAGACTTGGACAATAAGAACCAAATATTTCTAACATGGCGTGCCAGGCGGGCCGGTCGACAGAGCTGCAAGCCGCCGATCACCACGCGGACCTGTTCTCCGAGGTGCAAGCTTCGGGGAACTGAGAAGGTGCGGCCGGCTTGGCCCAAACGGATTTCCGGGCTGCTTGTCGACACGACCTTACAGAAGAGCCTTTGAAGATGGCCGTGCAGCAAAAGTTTATGAAAGATTAGAAATCGGGTAGCTGTGGTTCACGCCGGCGGCCGCGGGACTCTTAAGCGTTTTACATATACAATTTTACATTTTATAAATATACAATGTCTTTAAGGAATGCTAAATGATTAATACTTTAGTATTCCTTAAAGATATTGGGAGTCTTTAGGGCTTTAGTCTCTTTCATCATCTACCATCGGCACCCTGTTGGATAGCTCTACATTTTGTTGACATGGCCCTTCGCCTTGGCGATTCCTTGTGGAGTTCTGTGGACAAATACAGTATTTGCACTTGGGTATTAACTTGATTATATTCTAAGTTATTTTATTATGTGTATATGTTATTATATAAATGTGTTTTTGATTCAATGACGGTCTCGTTTTATTTGGCAGATGTAAAACATTAGACTGATAATGTGTTATGCAGAACAGGCGTTGTTATCACAACATGTTGTTCTCATTAGACTCAATTTACAATTTAAATGTTACCGAATTTATACCTATCTACTGATACCTCTCCCAAGTTAATACTGATTTCTCATTATCGTTTGAAGGCCCAGTATTGAACAAAAAATACATAAGAGTTGCCAACGTAGTAGTTATGCGCGTCCATAAAAATGTTACCTCATCGTGTTTATGATATAACAATTTAGAACAGCAAGAAGAAATTCATACACTACAAGTATAAGTAGCAATTTAACAATATCATACTGTTTCTATTCTGTTATTATATTGACCACTGTCTGTCTTTACATTGTAGGATATTTCTTTTTCCCATCATATAATAAAACATTTTGGTAGTTTAGAGCCATCTGGCAAGCGCATTCACGTCACGAACAGGTCACGAGTACACAGAAACAGACATCACCTCATGATTATAACACGATCGAGTATAGGGAAGAAAATATGACATAAAGATTCGTCTTGGATTAGCAGTCAGCAGAAGGCTGTGTCCACATCGGAAACCCTCACCTAGAGCAAGCCATGTTCTCTCATGATATCTTGATAAAGGTGAGCGTCGAAATCGATAGGCGACTATAGTCTTTAAGCAGACCAACTGCATCTCCGTGTGCAAATTTCTAGTATTCAATATTTCGGTGATTTAAAAGTTATGACGAAGAAAGAAAATATATTGCTTTGAACTCTTAAATATGTATAGGTACAATAATATAGTTTCGACACCGCCGAGTGAGCTACCCGAACGCGGGCAGACGCGGGAAAAGACGTCGTTGAAGAATGCTGCTTTTTAGAAAAATTAATGTTTCGGTGATTTACAAGTTATGAAGAAGAAAAAAAAATAGATTTTTACTCGTAAATACGGTAGAATAATATAAAGTTTAGTTATTTTTGTCTAGATTTAATTAAAGGTTTATAGGTTTACAGGTTAGGTAGATTGTATTTAGTAGTTTAGTAGTTACACTTTTATTAGTTAGTTTAAATAGGTACTGCTAAAGGACCTATTGGCACAAAAATAACGCCTAGTGAATTGCTTTGCGTTCATAAGCCCGTAGGAGTGTCTACGTCTCTCTTATGCTTTTAACTTACGCTTTGCGTTCTGTCTTTACATTAGTCAAAATGTGTAATGAGGGAAAACATCGTGATGAAACCTGCACATTCAGTTGAATGAATGTGTAACCATGATCCAATCTAGTCTGGTAGCAGGGTCATGGAGGTCAGATGGCAGTCGCTCCACTGTAACTACCTGATCTGCCAAATCCTGGATCATGATCAAGGCGGACCCCGGACCCTCGTGCGCGAGAGCACAATCGGGATATTAATGTCAAGTTGACACATAGGTTAGGACGTGTAAAGTTAGGAGCTTGACTCTTCATAAGATCTGATTTTTTACAGTGATTTCAAAATGTACTTGTCTTGGCGTTACTTTGCATGAAAATGTTTTAATGGGATTTTAATTCCCAACAGATTTTAAAGAAATCATTACAAACATTTTCGAATAGTTATGTTTAGGTTAAAAATGTTGCTCTTTGATATTAAAATATATTCCACTTATACGTCAAGAGGCTTATGACATTTACTTGGTTTGGAAAAAGTTGAGTTATTTTCATGTAAAAAAAATTGTAAGCCATCGGATACGCATATTTTTATTCAGTTGTATGCACACGAATATAGACCATGAACAAGATAGCAATTCTTTCATAATTAAAAAAAATTACAAGGAAACACGTATAGTTGCATAATAGGTATTGTTGCAAAATTTGGACCAAGAAGTTCTACAAACTACGTTTATATACACATAAAGAAGATTTACAAAAATATGTATTAGACAATTATTATCAGAATAAGAAGTTAAACTACATTTTCCTGAATATCTCTTTTATAAATTATACATTTAAGTAAAACTTAAAAATACCACAGATTTGTTTACAAAATGTTCATATACATAACGTAAATCAGTCGTTATTGACAGAGAAGATGGATTAGTTTAAAAGGTTTTCCTGCTCTCCTGTAAAATCGACTTTTTGCAATTACGTCTTTATTCGGTTAGGGCGTCGATTTATTACAGTTAATTCCAGGTATGAGTTAATCGTTTAGCAGTCTAGTTTACAAGTAACAGGAGTATGATTTATCTATCTAGGTTAACACAATATAGCTTTCGGATTAAATTAATTTATCTTGCAAATTTAAAACTTACTCAACACATACTTGAACTGTTTTTTTTAGCTTGACAATATCAAAGTTTAAATCATTGTATTCTTCAACTATAATATTGTCACCATCAATCGCTATCTCGTTATAGATGGTGTACAGGGTTTTAGAGAAGATTCTTTCAATTGTATCATTAGTTTCATCAATAACGTAAACATTATGGTGTGTTGAGAAATATAATTTACCATTAGCGTCCACAGAAAAACTATATATAAGATAATCTCCTTTAAATTCAAAGTCTTCTTTTACTACTTTAAACAGTCCTGAATAGTTAGAAAAGAACAAGTTATTATTTTTATCTACAGCTACCAAGTTAACGCTAGTGCCAACAAGTTGTGGAATTTCTTTTGATACACCATCTTCAAGAGTGAATGCCTTTTTATCTGTAGTTGTAAAGTACAATTTATCCTTGTAAAACATTGCAATAATATTACTGTCGGTTGCCACAAAGTATTCAGCTGTTTTGGATTTCTGATCGAATGTGTAAATTCCATTGGATCCAGCTAAGTACACTTTATTGTTTTCATTGTCCACAGCATTCGCAAATCCTCCATTGATGCCGGAAATGATCCCAAATTCATTCGACGTTAAATTAATGTACACCGAGTTTATATCTGTATAGTTTGTACCACAGCTGAAGAATAAAGTATTTTCGTTGTAATTAATGGCCAACTGGTAAGCAAAGTGTATGCCATGTTTCAGAATCTCTTTTTCATATTTTAAGTTATTTCTAACATAAGTATTGGTGCAATTATTGACTTCACGAGCTCCACAGATAGCCACTACGCATAAACCAATCAGCGTCAATGTCAGCATCTACGAATACATAATACAATCAGTGTTTCATTACTTATAGTATAAAAATTAAATATTATCATTAATATAATGTCACTAAAATCGCTCTTTCAAAATAATGCTCAGAATAACAGAAAATAAATTGTTATGGATAATATATACTTTAATTTACAGATTAAATCACTTTATATACTTTCAATGTTTCATAGGAATTAAACACATCACTTAGTCTCCTAAAAAAATAACACTATAGGGATACAACAATCAAATTTTATGCATTGCGATTTTTTTTACCGCCCACGAGCTGGATGTGGACTTTTCCGAAGTTTTTCCCTAAGGTTGAGGATGGTCTGAATGACCGTGACCGCTTTCCATGAGGTGGACCATCTCACCATGTACCTTCCCAGGCAATAAAAAAGTTTAAAACCTTACTTTATACACCACCGCGTCCAAGCTTAAATGTAACAATTGTGAAGATTCATTATTAATTCGAACGATTATATACGTAATATTTTCGAACGATTACATACCTACCACTTACCTATCGGTTGAGGTGAAGGTTGGACGCGCAATATTGTAGCTATCTACTATACAGGGTGTCCCAAAAAATAGTGTCAAGCGAAAGTCCAGAGATAGAGCACCCCTTGAGGTATCCGAATCACCCCCATGAATGTTCCGCGATTTTTCATACTTTTCGAGTTATGACGTTCTTTCTGAATTTTTGAGAATTTTCGACTTACAAACTTAAAAATATTCTTAATAAAAAGTACACTATCATTCAAAATATTTCTTTTTGCAACTGAATCATCTTGAATTGTTCTTTAATCATGAAAATATTGGTTTAAAGTGAAAAATTTACGGTTGATGAATTATGATCTAAATTTTCAACTTGAAATAAAAAATTTAAACAGGTGATTTCGACATTTTTAAGTAAGTCTCAAGAATTTTCTAGACTCTCAGCTTTCATAATCATTTAAAAAAAATAGCACTTGATGGCCTACTTTTGCTAAAATCGGCCTTCAAAGACTGCAAAGTGGAAAATTCTTGAAATTAGTCAAATTTGCAATCAGATAATTACAAATTTTTTTGGCTAATTCGTTATCGCAGATCATTTAGGCGCGCCTTACCTTTTTTACCTGCCAAACAAACAATGGACCGAGAGGATAAAAGACCGAATTATTGCTATTTCTCTCACTCTCATTGGAAAGAGGGGATTGCAAAGAATAGTAATCATGGAATTTCATTTTAAGCGATATGGAGTTTTCAGCATCCACAATTATCATTCATGGAATATTCAAAACCCACACCTGACACGGTAATCCAATTTAGGTCTAAGAAAGTTTTCTTTCAGTTGTATGAATGCTGTTCTATTACTTTTTATTGTTTATTCTGCCGCTCTCAATTTAACTCGTAATTCGCCTACGTTACTTATGTCTTTGGCGTAAACTAATTCTTTATAATATCCATAGACAAAAAAATCAATGGGATTCAACTCGGGGGCACGTGGCGGCCACGCAATGGCTCCTCCACGGCTGATCCACCTGTCTGGGTATTTTTGATTTAAGTGCTCCGGAGCGCCGTCATTTTGGAATATCATGTTCCGCGCGTTAGTAGATTTACATCTTCTAATAAGGTGTTAAGATAATTTCGTAGAAATTGCAAATAGGCTTCGCCGTTCAGTCGGTCAGGTAGATCGAGTGGTCCAATCAGCTCTCCGTTTAAATTGCCTGACCATAAATTGAATGCGCAGCCGGCAACTTACCTAGGGAACAAAATGTCTGGTCATGCCACCCTCGAAAAGCACGGGTAGGTGAGGCCAGCCCACGAAGCGAATAAGAAAAGGAAGGCAGACCCCGGGCACTCGCCTACCGCGCGAATTTGCAACCGGGGTTAATGTCAAGATGATACAGATGAAACAACGGCGCAATTGGGCAGATATTACAATGTTATTAATACACTGCCGTGTGGTGTCCGGCAGAGTAGAATAGCACCAACCCCTTACACTCATGGGTGTCGTACAAGGCGACTAATGTTTTCGAGACAAAAGATCAAGAGTCTCCGTAGTCTGGAAAATAGGCAGCAGCATTTTCCATTGTTATATTTAAACACTGCGATCTCCAACCCGCCTGCCAAGCGTGGAGATTATGGCAATAACCTCCCCTTTCGTGGGAGAGGCCCTTAAGTCCTGCAGTGGACTTTTACGGGCTGTGATGATGAATACACTGTTTAGTAATATTAGTACACAATTAATAATGGTAAAAAATCAAACTTACCCTAGGTATAATTAGGTATGATGTGTATTAATAACCTAGAACCATCCCATATTGACATTTCATTATCGTAATCAGTTGGTTACATAGAATTTCTTGTTTACTTTATTATTAACAAGATAGTATAATCAAAATTCGGTTGGCTTAAGGTCAGCTTAATTATGCATCAAAACTACTACATTCACACTGTTTCGATGCGTTGCCGAGTAAAGTTTTATCCCACCAATAACATAATTGTGAAAGTGGGAGCCAAGTTGAGTGGCGAGGGAAAACATCGTGATGACACCTACACTAAATATGTACCTAACCAAGATCCAATCTGGCCAGGTTTCCCTGCCTGTTACTGTTAACCCTGTGGTCACGGAGGTCAGATGGTAGTCAATTCACTGTAATTACCTGATCTGCCAAATCCTTATTTACCATCTTACAAAAAAAAAGTTTATAAAATAAATGTAACATAATTAAAAAGAAAAAAAAACAAATATATAAATACATTACAAAAAAGAAAAACGAATTAAAATTTACCTGATGATAAATGGGCTTATGGCTCAGGGTAGCGTGACACAAGTCCCACCCCCTGCTATTCTGCCACTCCCTTCAAAATATATATTTATTACACACACGAAGTTGAAGAAGAAAAAAAAACAAGAAACACAAATAAAAAGCACACAGCCACCAATGCACTTAGCCAGCCACCTCACTGCGCAGCGTCACACCCCACACACCAGAGCCTGCTTCGAGAGCAGCCAAGATTTAGTATGTTTTATAAATGTATTTTTGGTGACTTTGACTAGCCTTCGTATAGGTGGAGGCAGGTCGTTCCAAATCTTGGCTGCTGCATATTTGAAACAGCCCCTGGTGCGTGATAGGGAGCATAAAGGTAGTACCAATTGAGGACCTCTATCGCGAAGCCGAAGACCGTCGAAACGCTTTCATATTAATTTGTCTATTAGATAGGCAGGCTTCTCGTTGCGTATAAGCGAATGAATAAAGGAAGCATATTTCAACGATCTCCGGCACTCCATACTCATAACACCTCTAGGCACCAGGTGAGGGGTTATATGCTCTCTTTTGCCAATTCCGAAGCAATAGCGTAAGCAAGCATTCTGCACCCTCTGCACAACTTTAACTGTTTCATTATAAAGGCAAGGCCCATACACACAATCGCAATAATCCAAGTGCGATAACACAAGTGCACTGCACAGGTCCATGCGTATGCGGGAATCAAGAAAAGGCCTAATCCTATACAGCGTGGAAAGCGAACCATAATATTTGGGTAGTTTACCTTGAACGTGTGCCTCGAACCGCAAGTCCTCGTCAAGGACTAAACCCAGACCTTTTACCGTAGCTGCGCCTCGGACGGTACCTGCCCAATTTTTATAACCGGATTTAATGCCTTTACCTTTGTAACCTGGTCCCTAGTCCCGAGAACAATGTAAACACTCTTTTTCGGATTTAACACTAATCCAAGTCTATCAGCCCAATCTGCAATACCATTCAGATCCTCGTTCAGCTTGCTCGTAGCAAGAGCAACCGCCTCGTCTGAAGTCTCAGTATGTATGTAGACCTGCGTATCATCGGCATACAGATGGTAGAGGCAATGTGCGATCGAAGTCGTGATTCCGGCCGTATATACAGTGAACAGTAGAGGTCCTAAAATTGAACCCTGAATTACACCCCTTTTCAGAGGAAGAGACTTCGAAAGCACTGACTCGCCACGCTCATCACAACACCGTACCATCTGCATCCGATTATGAAAATACGACTCAAACCACGAACAAGCCGAAGACGAAATGCCGTAGAATTTCAACTTAGCCAGTAACAGAGTAATGTTAACGCAATCAAATGCCCTAGTGAAGTCCAGTAATGCAAGAATTGTACTACAACCCTTATCCGATGATACTAGTACATCGTCCGTTATATTGAGTAGTGCCGTGGCGGTACTATGCTTTGCACGAAACCCGGATTGCAAGGCTGGCACAATGGCATTAGTTTCCAGGTATAGGCTCAATTGCAGCTGGACAGCTTTCTCGATAACCTTGGATAGAGATGGCAGGATACTTATGGGGCGAAGGTCCGCCGCACTTTCAATACTAGGTTTTTTGGGAATCGGAGTAACAAGTGCGGTTTTCAATAAGTTAGGAAAAATACCTCCCAAAATTGACGAGTCCACAATAGCCCGGAGCGCAGACAGAGAGTGCGGTAAAGTAAGCTCAATCATTTTCATAGATATTCCGTCAACCCCCATGGAATTAGAAGATAAATTACGTATGATCCGAGTGATTGTCGCCTCATCAATCGGGGAAAATTCAAATGACGCATCTGAGTAATTAGTTGATTGAAACTGTTCGATCAAACCAGAACAGTCTCCCGCAGCCGGCAACCCACCCACAAAGTGCGCGTTAAGCTTGTCCGGATCAGCTAGTTCCCCAGGTAGGGGTGGTTGAACCTTAGGCCTAATGACGTTATTAATACCACGCCACAATTTCGAGGGATTTTTTGCATTCGAGTTAACTAAATGGGAGAAATAGGCCTGCTTCTCCCTAGCCAATGCTCCGTTGTAGGCGTTGCGAAGATCACGGTAGTGACCGCTCGCTCTTTCCGAATAAGACTGCTTAGCCCGGAGAGTGTCGGTCATCCACGGCGCAGGTGGACGCCTCACCACACGTGTGCGAATCGGAGCAAAAGTGTCAAAAAGATCAAGAATGAGCAAATTAAACATGTCCACCATTTCGTTTACGTCACATAATCCATTACCAGGCCCCAAGGTGTATGTTCAGCGGCGTTCATAATTTCACGTACATTGGCATCAATAGACCTACACGTTATTGAACGAGTTGGCACAATAGGAACCGTGACTTTAAATCTGCTTACCACAAGTCCGTGATCGCTAATATAGTCATTATGAATGACATCCAGTGACACAGGATTAATGCCGACATTAGTTAAAATAAGGTATAGCAACGTCCTAGTTGTAGATGTTATCCTTGTAGGCTGATTAACTAATTGGTGCAAACGGTCAGTAATTGCGGTCAGGCATTTAGGCAGAAATACACCATCAGCGCTGTCCAAACAATTAACATTTAAATCACCTATCAAAAATACTGTCTCATATTGCGGTGCCAACGCCGCCAGAGACTCACAAAAGCAATCAATAGCCGGCTTATTGACTCAGGCCTATACGCAATGCCGACAAGAAGAGTTCGCAACTTCAGCTTAACTTCCAACCAAATCTGTTCTAACTGGCCTTGCGGATGAGTGCGACGCCTAATGCGTAAGTCTTCACGCACGTACGCGCCGACCCCTTCCCCGCGCCCGCGCCGCGCATTATGCACCAAAGTGTACCCAGTGTAACGGTCCTTATGTGCCATAAGTACGTTCCAGTAGATTAGTTGTTACCTACATCACTATAGGTATGTGATTTTGAAAAGTATTCGTATGTCGTGTTTAAATGCGTATGTTCGGGTGACAAAATAATGGCACACAACTTTAGTGGCGGGTTTTACATTGGGGTGCATTGTGATCGCTTTAGCAATTTGAAAATACAATAGAACAAATAAAACAAAGTATTCGTTTTCGAAATCCCTTTTTCGGAATTTTAACCGACGCCACTGCGCACATGTGGGCTATTGTCGGAAACAGAATTTATTAAGATGTTTTGGGCCGGCAATTAACTAAGAAACGGCGCTGACTTCCTTCCTTTATAGCAGGCATATTATTCACTAGTCTCTATTGTAATGTTTTAGCAAAAAATTATACGGGCGTTTGTCTTTATGGCGGGCGAGAGAATTTCTTTACTTTTATGACCTGCAGTTACCATTAGCGTTGCGTCGATATATATTTTTTATTTTATTTTACAAAGGCTATAGATAGTCCCAAAAAAAAAAACATAGAGTGCCGACAAACGGACCTTGTCATTCATGAAAAAAATTGCGTAACACGAGTTGGTCAAATTGTTGGTTTTCTCACGCTTTAGGATGCGGGGTTGAGGGGCTAAGGGAAGAAAGACGGGAACGACAGTTGGTCTAAGGTCCCGGTACTGGATGGTTGTTCGGAGAGCGATTTCCTTGATACGAGGAGTGCGCGCGCGCAGGCACATTTGATGATCTACGTTTTGTACGAGCATTAGATAAAGGAGTACAGCGGCTTCCGAGGAAATGACGCAGCCTACGAATTGGCTAGACTACGATCCGACACAAAACCCCACAGGTAGGCAGGGTCGTGCCAGTACCACAAGCGTGGACTCGTCAGCACCTACGAAAAAAATAGAGGTAAACACAACCATAGGACTGCAGAAAGCAAGGGACGCTCTTGAAAGAATTTCCCCCTCTCTATCTGAGAAACTTATAAAATTAACAAGGAAAAAGCTCCGAATGGTTACTGAAGCGCTAACAGAGCACGGCCCTTATAATAAACATATTTTTAATGTAAGTCTGACGGATAGCCTGCAGCTGACATGCAGCGGTGTAGCACCATATAGGTCAAAGTGTCATGAACAGCAAACTACCCCTCCGGAGTTCTCCGGAGGCTAAACGGTCTCTTGAATTTTTTTAAAAAGCTGGGTTGGCAGGTTGACATTATCGTTACCTACCCAAAAATTTTTACTACACGTAAAAGAAGCGCTAGTCGTCAAGTTACGTAGAATACCCGGGTGTATCTCCTCCTCCTCATCGCCTAATAAAAGACTACCTATCTAACAGGACACAACGCGTTTGTATTGACAAAATCATTAGCGAGGATCTCTCTATTGAATACGGCATACGTCAAGGATCTATTTTAGATCTAATTCTCTATCTGATATACATTAATGACCTTTGTACTGTCCCAGTTGCTAATGGTAACATTTTTACTTAAGCATACGACACTGCCTTACTATTCTAGTGCGAATAGCTGAAGTGAAGTATTCAGACTAGAGCGAGAAGGTTTCCTCTCTGTAATACAGCCGGCAGGTGGCAACGCGACCGCGACACCCCTGGTGTTGCGAATGTCCATGGGCGGTGGTGATCATATACCATCAGATGACCTACTTTGCGGGAATATATAAAAACAACAGCTTAAAGTCGCAGTTACACTGTTTGCGATAGGACATTGAGTTTAAAAGTTGTGTCAAGCGAGACACAACATAGAAAAAAAAGGTGTCAGAATATACTGATTGCAACAGAATGTCGAAGGACATCTAAGAAGAACAGCTGAAAATTGAGTGTATTGCTTGCTACATGCCACCTGTACAAGTCGTTACTGCTGTCATGGTAGTTTAGGGTTGTTTCCTATTCTTTATATAAATGTATCTGCTGTGCCATGTGATTTAGTGTAAGGCGTCTCGGCGGAGACAGCTAAGACCTACGTAGACCAGAAAATGCAAAGCATCTACTAAGATTGTCAGAGTGGATCGCCTAAGTGATTATATTGGATGAATATGTCGTATAGGATCACCCAGATAATCCTATTGGACGCGATGGCATGTACGGTCCCCTGCACCTTACATCCGTATTGACAAACAATTTTGTCTAAAATCTATCCAGACTGACTGGTTTTATTTGGTAAACAAATATGGCTTACTATCTGCTAAAACCAATTTATGGGGTTAGAAGACGAAAGAGGCCATTGGTTGAGGTAAAATTGTTTTCTTATGGATGATTAGACAAATTATTCGTTGAAATTGACAGTCTACTTGTTTCTTATTATTCAAGGTACCACAAGGTATATCCTGTGTGTGAAGCTTGATTAATACGACAAGTCGTGATTTTGTAACGAGTAGGAATTCTTTGTTTACCAAATAAGACAAGCCAGCCTGGACAAATTTTAAGGAAAGTAGCGTTTCTATCACAGCGCTCGTCAGCGGCTCTTTGTTCAGTAATTGCACTGCTTTCGACTCAACTCTAGCACGATCGTAAATTTTGGTACGCGTACTTTTTGACCGACAAGTACTGCCAATCGCCACTCAAGTATTGTTTGGAATTGGAACTCTGCGTGTTGTGAAACTAATAACGTTTTTGAACACGGGTGATAGTATACTCTTTACATTAAATTGAGTTTTATTTTATCAGTCCGTATTTTTTCTGGTCCAGAGTTTCTTATTTTATGGTCAGTGTATAATAACTATTACGTAGGTATATCTCAGATATTTCTGTTTCATGTTTCAAAATTAAATGTATGATTCCTCTTAGATTAGTAGTAATGTGTAATGTAGATTAACTAAGGTTATCACGGAAATTGGCCTCTCACTGAACGTTGTGGCTGGATGTTATCTCGATGGATGTTATACCTAAGAACTTTTGTATTGTTACTTCTTAATATTATAATTACGAAAATACCTACTTATTCATGCAAAGAAAGAAACGTGTAGTTATATGCATATTTCTGAAATAAACCGTGCTCAGGGAGACGTTTAAAATACGTTCTACGGAAAATCGAAAATCCTCATCAAGAGTTAATCTCTAACCACAGCCTCCAAAAATGCGTCACTAAATTATGCAGAGCTTTCTCTACTAGGTACTTCTGGTCTCCCTCCAATAGTGCTATCATCGAGGTACCAATTCTTCAGAGGAGGCTTGATTTCTGAGATTGCCTTGTGTATACCAAAGTTGAAAACCAGCTGACCAAGGGGGTTTCCCTTGCTGGGTCCCGACCTGGCACAAGATAGAATTAATTTTGTAAAAAACATAAAAAGGAGCAGAGTAAAATATGAATATAAATATGAATAAACAATGGGTTAAGGGTAGAAATTTGTTCATTTACCTTACTCAAAAGCACAACTCTTTCTTACAAGATTAATTCATTTTTAAAATCAAATTTCAAAATGATGCTAAATTGATTACTGGTTCAGTTACGAACGTTCGCGTTGCATGAATAGCAGCCTCGCAACCAAGACCTGTACCAAATCCTAGCCAGTGTGGTTGTATAGATTCTGCCATGATTTATTACACCGCCCTACCTCCAAACTATGCTGTCAAGCGGCGAAATATACTTACGAGTTTATTTTAAAGTGAAGATAACAATTAACAATATACTCTCAACATGTAGTCAGCACATCATGTAAACATTGTCATCGATTTAAAGCACGAGATAGCCTCAAAGAACCATCATTAATAATTTTTAAAATGAAGGTAAGAAACTAACAGACATCCTCAGTCTGAATGACTCTCGCCCGCCAAGACCTTAGGGGTAAAAAAAAAGAGATAGGGATGGAGATTCGGCCTTAATAGTACTACTCGAACACGAATCCCTTGACCTGCACCTTCATGACCGCCCCATATATTCCTTTAACTTTTTCTCTAACTTCCGCACTTTTTTATGAAAACAATATATATTCGACGACCTGAGTGGTTCAGTGGTCAACATGCCAGTCAGCCACGCAAGAGGTCCCGGATTCGATTCCCGGCTGGGCAGAAATTTAAATGATGAATTTTAATTTCTGTTTCTGTCTGGGTGTTCTATGCATAATAAGTATGTATTTAAAAAATAAATAAGTAGTATATCAGTTAGCTAGCACCCATAGTACAAGCTTTGCTTAGTTTGGGGCTAGATGGCGCTGTGTGAATTTGTCCACGATTATTCATTTATTTATATATCTTATTTCTTATCCTCGTGATATCGCTTAGGCATTTCAAAACTGTATTTAACTACTTAATAATCTATAGTAAATTTTTTTTGCAAAGAAGCACAAAATAGTAATGCAATCATTGATTGCGCAAGTGTATATATTTAAGTCGTTGGATGCAATTGATGCGTTGGAGCACAAATCGTTAATGAAAATCAATGTCATGCTAATACAATGCACACGTCATTTTTTCCTTTTATCTATTTACCTAATAAGAGTATTAAATTAATGGCGTGAAGGTATGTGGCTATTACAAGTATTCCTAATCTCGACGGCAACGCAGCAGTAAATCTAAAGTTTATGTTACGTTACAGTGCTTAAATATAGGACATACTTACCGGTGTTGACGTTTAGTAATTTAACAATATAACAATACAACTAAATTAACAAAAAAATCAAGGAAAAGTACAACTGCAATGTACCTATGATTTGATTGAAGGTACTTGTGAAATCATACATTACCGTTGCAGAAACCTTTTCTTGTGTACCTAATTATCATAAGTCGTTGAATCCAAGACGATCAATCGAATACATCATCCGTCATCCTGCATAAGCATATTGTGTGTGCCCCAACAAATAAACAAGTTGACAAAATCTCGTCTATGTTTTTTCTGGAACAACACTACGGCAATCGGCCGTCGGAAAAAATACGACAATTCGTCGAGTAAGCGTTGTCGATACGCCGCCGGAGATATACGGGGTGATAACAAACACTACGCGTATCCAGGAAAGGGCTCAGTACCGGTAGGCAGACGTATGGAAGCTGCAAAGGGCCTGCTTTGTGGTTTCGGTCACGTAGAACAAATTGGGGATGCGATAAAAAGGGTTAAATTCGCACTACCAGAAAATCGAGGGGCACCTATGAAAGAGGTGATTTATAGCACGGGAGTAGATGAGGCGGGAAAGGTGTCCCAGAATCGATACAACCCGGCGCCTGTTTAATTCTGATAGGCACACTCCGCTACATTTACATTACATTGCCTTTGCTATGAATACATCTATAGGCGCTAGCGTTCTGATTCGTTTACGGCAGGCCACCAAACAGTGAATAAACAACAAGATAACTAAAAGGGTTGATTGATTTTTGCTCAGACAATCCTTCTTCGAATTGATTCAAAGTACTTTTGCAACTCGAACTGGGGTGCTTTGATTTATCTTCGACCCTGCTCAATGCTTGGAGAGCTGTATTAAAGTACCTATATACAGGATGTCTGGCTACAAATTTATCTTTTTAAAAATGTATTACCCATTAATATAGGTTTTCTTATGTAAGACTAGCTCCTATCCGCGACTTTGTCCGCAAATAAATTCGACCCGTTCTGAATTTTAGAACAAATTATACAGTATGTTACTCGCTTCTATAGGCCATCTATAATAAACCAAAAAACACATATGCGGTAGCCTTCACGTCCGTGAGATGTAAGTATATGGTCAGGACTTGTGCAGACCGTCAAATTATATAGGGAACAAACGTCTGGCCTTGCTATCCCCGCCATACACAGGAAGGAGAGTCTGGCCCAAGAAGCGATGGCGTGTTGTCGTTATGAAGGACATGCGTGCTAACAAGCTAACCATCAGGGATGCCGAAGACCAAGCGAAGTGGACCAAGAGAAGTAAGAAAGCAGACCCCGGGCACACGCGTTCCGCACGAGAGCTCAACCGGGATTTAGTACAGCAAACAAACAATCAATGAAATCGTTTCTCTTTGTAATATTTCGATGTATGACGCGGATTTCACTCTTTGCCTTTTGCTTCTCCGGTTCGGTTGTCCGGTCAACCGAAAGTTTTTCTATAGTCCGGATGACGAAAATAATTACCCATCGTTGTCAAAATTTTATTCAAAAATAAATCCGTTTTCCATAACATTCATTTATTAATATTACATATGAAGTAATAAGTTTTTATATAATTTTCTAATCACAATTCTGCATCCAGACATCCTGTACATTTAAGAGTACATATTGAAAACGGCTCGATGCGGTGTTTTGGCGTTACGGGGTCCATTTTAAAGCGGGCCCCATGGGACCGATCGATGATCCATTTCCGTTTCTTTCTTACACCCTTGCATACTTAAGTTTTGATTATTCGCTCGCCGGTCTCATGCAGTTTATTGAAAAAGGCCGTCAAGGAAAAAAGCTTTTCGCGCGCTTCTGACTATCAAAACGTACTTTGCACGTGGAGTTGGGCATATTGTGCTGGGAAATAAAGTGTCTCACCCGGCTTTTCCTAGACCGTGGTATCCTGCAGCTAGACAATATTTTTCGTAAGTAAGTAATCTCGAAAAATATACGACCTGGAAATCTTGATACTTCAATCGCCAGCCATTTAACAGGTAATGACAATGCTAAATTATGTAAGAGTATTAAAATATGTAAGCTTATCTATCTTTCTATCTAGGAAGACAATTACCTAAACACACTTTATAATTTACTATCTGAATTTCATAAAAATTTAAGGAAATATGTGACGTACATAAGACTTCGTTATCTGTATATCCAGGTAAGAAATAACATGAATTAGGGCAAAAGCTTTTAGAAAGCAGCTTTGGAGTCGAGTGCACTTTATACATATTTTCTATAAATGTGAACAAGCAAAAGCTCAGAACTGCCGCATTGCTGGCTTGACTCCTTCTTGTTCTGCACTAAAATAAGACTGATTAGCTTATAAGTATTACAACTTTATTTTTTTTCTTTTTTCGCGGGTAATGCATTGCGCACGTTACCCTCCGTTGTGGGACGAAGGGCCTGTGTGTGGCATAGCTCGACCACTATAAGAAAATATGGACCCTGGGTTATTTCTAGAATGATTTTGTTACTTAAATATTTCGATCAAAGATTTCTTGTTAGTGATCCTGTCTCAAATAGTCCATCCTACTAATAAGTTATAACTTACTTACAACACAAACGATACATACTTACTAATAATTTGGTCTATAAATTATGAAAACGAGCTTCGATCATAAGACCGTTCTATAATCTAAAAGAAAACGCCCAATATGAAGCTAAACATATTGAGATGTCACTCAAGACTCAATGGAGTGTACTTCTCACGTCTCAATAAAATATTTATCATTCTACAAATGTACGCCACATTGCCGAATGTGAAAGAAATCCTCCCTCATTTACACATGTTTTAAAACCCTCACTCTTTTCAATAACGTATTAGCTATTTCATTCGGTATTCGGTCACGTCTGTGTTCCCCAAAGGAGGCTCCGTTATTCCGTAATCCTTTTATTCGTCGCTTCTTGTGTGCATGTTATGAAAACGAAGTGAGAGACAGTAGCTTTTTCACACTCCGTCTAGTCTGAGTAGCACTTTTGAATTGGAAGGAGGTTCTTTGAACTCGGCTGCATAAAAGAGCTGTAGCTCAAAGGAGCTGGTTTCTTTTTGTCGGGGAAACAGTCGGCGCGGATTGTGGGAAATGAAGACAATTTCCCACTTTAAGACGTTTGCTGTCTGCTGACTTCTCTCGGTGTCGGTGATAGTACAATAACTTACACACGGCGACGGAATAGGCAAAGATAATTTACTAGTAGGAGAACCCAGTATTGATAAAAGAGCACAAAAATAGCTTTAGCGGGGAATTCAGGGGCGTAGAATAGTTTCTTATTTACCCTAACAAAACCATTTCGCTATTTAATAATATCTTCGGCATGTCTATTTAAAGTCCCCAATGGTAGTTGTCAATTAGGATTCTCTATTAACCACTTTTTGGTAATAGGTTATTACAGTTCAGGGGGGCGCTTTTTGAACCGCTCGCTCCCATTCGAGCGCATGCCTTGTAATACCTGTCTCTTCTGCCTCTAGCAATTTACCACGAGTGTGAAAGAGCTCGCGTGGATGCAATAAGACAGATGAAAGAGCTCGATCATTAGCTTTGCCACACGTATGAATTCTCAGGAACATACTGTTCAATACGCCTAAAATTACTTATGTGCTCATGGACTTGAACGTATCTCAGTACACTCCGTTGATCTAAATAATCGATGTTATAATGTAAACACGTAAATCCTTTTGGCCGTTTACACAGAGTATTGTATAGACGATTGGGAATAAAACCTAAATATTTATTTACCACGCAAATATGAATGCTCTAGCTTCAGAGCAGCAATGTAGAACGGAGATCCGTCATCAACATCAACGTTGCAGCAATAATTTGGTTGATTCTTGTTTTGTTTATAGGTATAACTACAAACACTTATGTTGTTATTAATACAAACACGACAATTATCGTCAGAACAAAGTTTGTATGAAACAATATCGCACTGTTGAACACAGTACTATATAAAAAATCTACGTGGTAAACTCTCTGACATCGGCTACTAACCGGTTACACCATACTAAACTGAAAAGTGATCGAAACGTCGGGATAAAATGAAAAACATGAAACCGCGATTAAACCATTACATTTTGTTAATATGTACAATACATTAACAGTAAAATAATTTTTTTTACCGCATAGTTAAACTGTTCAGTTAAAACTTAACTTTGTTTACGGATTGTTGCGGCTTTGTCGCATGCGTGTGAGTAAATACGTAGTTGATGTGCATTATTTACCGACAATCGTATGACACTCTGCCTTTTCTGTGTGTCGAAATAAGACAGTAGCTGTGTTGTTACAAACACTCGAACGCGCTACGCCCGGTGTTTTTGGACGGTGACTAAATGAGCCTGTGAGCCTCCTCTGAGAGTGGAGGGCTTTGGGGCATTTTACGTCCATTATTATCATATCAGCCGAAAGACGCTTACTGCTGGGCATAGGCCTCCGTATCCATGACATCCACTTGAAAGAGTTGGTGGAATATTGCACTCAGCAGGACACCTCACGGCCAACTACGACAGACACTGAACTAACACTGTAAAACAAAATAGCCAATTCTTTATACTGTACTAATTTCGCTGTAGATGCTGCCTAGTCTTTGGTTTTTCGATTCACTGTATCACAGATCACATGAAAGGTCACATCTTCTCTTGTTAAATGGAATGGTATACGCTCGCTTGAAGTTGAAAGGCCCGAGTCTCGCCCAATAAATACTATACGAGACGCAGAATTCCAATATCGCAACTCGGTAATATGGATTATTTGCGTTCCTCTGCCGTTTCTAGAATACTTTAAATTCGTATTTGCCCCGTACCTCGTAACTTGTGTTTATTTCACAGACGCAATATGTGAACATGAACACTATTTAGTTAAGGCGTTCAGAGCTTGAGGCTTTTAGGGTTCATAGTGAAAGAATAAGCCCCTATCGTTTCGCCATGTCCGTCTGCATGTCTGTCTGTCCGCGATTTAAACCGGAGACTGTTAGTGTCAGAGAGCTGGAATGTGGTATAGATAAATACCTACATACAAAAACTTATTATAACGCCTTTAGTATAAAAAAATTAGGTGCCATTTTAGATATATGAGGCTGAGATTTTTGTGTACGTTCCATGATTCTAATTCGCTCGTGTCTATCAGAATTCCTTCAAATAAGAATTTTAAATTGTGAGCTCGTGGTAGTCACGCTTACTTTTAAACCCCTGACATGAAAAAGGGTGTTATAAGTTTGACATGTGTATCTGTAGCTTTGTGTATCTGTCTGTAGCATCGTAGCTTCCGAACGGATAGACCGATTTAAATGCGATGTTCTCTATTTGAAAGACAGTTTATTCAAGACAGTTCTTAGCTTGTTTTATGATAATCGGTCAAGAAGTTCAGAAAATATTTGAGTATATGTAAACTTTAGCCGTGTGGTGTCGGGCAGATTAGAATAGTACCAACCTCTTACACTCGTGGGTGTCGTACAAGGCGACTAATGTTTTCGAGGCAAAAGATTAGAGTCTCTATAGACAGAAAAATGGGCAGCAGCGTTTTCCATTGTTATTTTTATAACACTGCGATCTCCAACCCGCCTGCCGAGCGTGGAGATTATGGGTTTCATGGAAGAGGCCCTAAGTTGAGGACTGATATGGGCTGTGATGATGATGATAAGTAGGTATACTTATCATCATCATCACGGGGGTTATCCGACTTTTTTGTCGGTTAGGTCATAATATTGACACTTTATACTGCGAACGAAAAGCTTTAGACATGTTCACTCTTCAGCAGCCCGGTATTTCCGCTTTCCCGCCGAATTACCTTTCAGTTTCGAAGTATGCGTTCCGTTTCCGCTTTACTAAGGATTATGAAAGTTTTATACAAGCAATGTAACATATTACAATGAGCATATTTCTTAATAAAGAGAAATATTACAATGAAGCAGCAGCCGGCTTACAAGTATGTTTAATTGCTAGCATTTTCGAAATATTTCCAAGTATTTCGTGAAATCTACAAATGTGTCACTGGGAAATTTTGCTAAACCTGGTTCACCTATATTTAGGTATTTTAATAGCCGTGTGATGTCCTACGTCCAACAGCACGGAGTAGGTAGGATATAGCACAAACTTCCTCCACTGGCAAGTAGGTATCGTAAAATTCCCGTTGGTCAAACAGTCGAACCAAACCGTCTCGGGGTCCACACAACCTCCCTTTGCCAACGGCATCAGAAAGCACGTTGTGGTAATGAGGTCCAATTAGCCTCAAAGTAAGAAAAGGCATCGGTCTGTTATTGGTCTCGCAAACGGTGCCACAAAAGTGGACGCTCTTCTTCGCAGTCTAACTGGAAAGAATCCTGTTGATTCAAGTGTCGAACCAAGTTGCCTATGGGATATACGCCGGTCTTTTATGTCACTCAGTGAGTAAACGAGGAAGCGTCTCACCTGAAAGCGGTAACTTGTTGTCATACGATTTTTATGTAACAAAACTGCATAACAGCAGGTGCGTGTTCACTGTGAGGACTATATCAACATGGTAAACGAAAACTGCTGTAAGTAATCAAAACCCAACTTTGCAAACGCCTACCACTGTATGAAATTAAATACATTAGGTATAGTTATTTTATTTTTATTTGAAAAGTGGGCTCTCCAAGGCTTTATCAGTCCTAGTATCACTGCGACCATTCCTGATATATTGTGATCGCCTCTTTCTTATAGCTCAGTGCTGATCCCTTCTTCTATAAACTATAATAGGTTCTTAGCACTGATATCGTGCACCTCATCGGGTAGTAGTTGGTGTTTACCCAGATGGATGCTACGTTTGCGCATCAGGGCCTCACATTTGCAGATCAGGTGGAGAGGCGTTTCATCTTCCTCCTTGCAGAATCTACAGTCCTTTGTTCTGCTGATCTTCAAGTTATGCATGTGCTTGTTCAGCCCACAGTGACCAGTCAGTGCCCAATTTATTCCTAATAAGTACAAACAGTTCTTTCGCATGCCGCCTATTATAGGCTTTGACTAATGCCTTAGAATGTATTAGGCCCGGCTGATTATTGCAGTGCTCTAATGATTGCTCTTTGCAGTTTATATAAAGGGTCAGTTTAACAAGGCTTTTTGGTATGCCACATAATGGTTCTGGACCATATGTTATAGTTGTGCTACCAACCTTCGCGAGTTCGTGCTCAATTTCATTGCCTTCAATCCCTTCATGCCCTGGGACCCAGCGCAGGATCACTTGGTTGTTTTCACCCAAGGAATTGAGGACATTCACGCAGTTCAGCACCAATCTTGAGCTCACAGAGTTTGATGATAGGGCCAATAAAGCTGGTTGACTATCTGAGTGTATATAAATAAATGGTAGGTATATGTTACTATACCTATTGTTTCTAATTTATACATTTGTATTCAAAGCTGTTAGTTTTCCATGTAAATAAAATAAAATTAGAAACGCAATTCTTTTTAAGGGGTTGCTGCCGTGAAAATTGAAGGTCACATTTGTCATTCGTCGAAAAATTCCTCTTTGCAATGATTCATTGGGGGCTAATTAATTGGACACCGCTCTCTAGACGCTGGTAACAAGACGTGGCCATGCCATAATTCAACTGGCCGCTCGAACACTGACCGTCGGTCAACGTCCACGGCTAATCCACTTAGTACCCAACGCTATGGTCGACGATTGGGCCAAAATTCGCGTAAAGCACAACCGAAAATTGGCCCAATGTGGCCGAGTTTGTTGCATTGCGCCGGTGATATCGGGATGGGATTAATTGATTGGCCTGTATTGGCCTCCAACACAAAAACAACGATCGTTTCATGAGAAGTTAGACGGGATCGCTCGTCTGTGCATACGTGCGTGCGTGGTTTCGATGTGGTGTATTTCTCAAAAGCAAGTTTAAGAGTGTTGGCCGTGTGATGTCCGGCAGAGTAGAATAGCACCAACCCCTTACACTCATGGGTGTCGTACAAGGCGACTAATGTTTTCGAGGCAAAAGATCAAGAGTCTTCGTAGTCTGGAAAATGGGTAGCAGCATTTTCCATTGTTATATTTAAACACTGCGATCTCCAACCCGCCTGCCAAGCGTGGAGATTATAGCAATAACCTCCCCTTTCGTGGGAGAGGCCCTAAGTCCTGCAGTGGACTGTTACGGGCTGTGATGATGAAGTTTAAGAGTGAATCATGGTCAAGGCGGACCCCAGGCCTTCGTGCGTGAGAGCACAGCTGGTCACTGGAGCATCACCAAGGTGATGGTTGACCCGGAATTTGTTTTATTTGCAAATATGAAGAAAGTAACTACAGTCGACTCCAGAGAAAGGTGACACCCCTGTTGTAGTAAGTTACAAGAGGTTACCTTTCTCGACAGCTGACTGTACAAACAATTAAATACTTGGTAAATATTCAAACAGTTTTCTTCCAGGACATCATAATAACAAAGTATGTACTATAAGAACGTGGCAAATTGTTGATAAATATCCTACACCATTTTTATAACACTTACCCACTCGCTACTGCAATTGAAACCGTAACAATTTTTTGGTCAGAATAAAAAAAAAGACTTGCAAATTTTTCGTACGAAATGCTTTATTTATTTACAGCACAAGAATATGCGGTATCCCGAGGAGGGTCAAGCCGGTTCCGACTAATTAGGGGTAAAGTGCTGTACGAAACTGCCAGAAAAACAGCTCTCTGCCGGGCGTTAATTAAGAATTCAGTGTTGATGCTCCAACACTTTAAATATTTATCCTATTTCTACAAAATTAAATGGAGTTATGAAAGAGTTGTGGAGATGCTCTCATTTTTCAGGGCTTTCAAATTGGAGGGCTTACCTTTGAAAATTAATTCGTGTTTTCAGGTTGTGGTGTTTTATTTAATACTTTAGGCAGACCACATCAAAGATGGGTGTCAGAAGTGTTAGAGGAGAAAGGGATTTAAAATCTATAAAGTGTTATAGGTTAGGTTGTAGATGTGTGTGTATTAGATACCCTAATTAACTTTCACTAGATGTCTTGGTTATTTTTATACCCTCTACATCGTATAGGTATTATGAGATTGAGGTTAAGTTAAGCTTAGGGAAACTTTAACAGCTAACAAGATTCATTTGTTCTGTTGATTATAATGCAGGGATGGTTTAAATGCAAAAGAAAAAAGAGTAAGTAGGGGTAAAGTAGGTCTAGGGTAGGGTAGAGTAGGAGTAGGAGAAGATTGTATAGATTAATTAGCCAATATTATTATTCCCCTGTAGTTAATTTTCCATTCGAGTGTTTCCACACTCACGTTTATTTTGAATAGAGTAGGTAGGGTAGGGTAGAGTGGAGGTAGGACAATATGCGAACTAAGTCGCACCGGGTACACCGTTTATTGTATAAAATACCAACTGGTAGGTATTTTTTTAAATAAACGACGTATAAAATATATAAATACCTATGTTAATTAAGTTACAAATCAAACGCGTAAGGCCGCCTCACGCACCGATAGGCTTGCGATTTTCACAGCTCGCTCGCCGCTGCTCTGTAATCAATGGACGTGATTTCGCCCTCTAGTTGTCGCCGTAAAAATAAACGGGAGCGTTGTTGTGAATGAATAAATATATATATTTTTTTTTCATATAGCATCACGTTCATAGCAATGTATTCGACAAATATTTTGATTTTCTACCTGCCGCTACGAATGCGACTGAAATCGGTGAAATAGGGTAAGAAACTTTTCTAAATTCATTTTTAAGAAATCAATCAATCAATCATTTATTATCAACTGGCCGCCACAACACAAAATTTAAACAGAAAATTACATAGGCACAAACTTCAACACATAATAAACTTGACACAACATTCTTTCGATATGGTATTATTAGAACCTGAGCAGAGTAGATCATAGTTACGTATTCAGTCGCCTGAATGTGCAGGTTTCATTACAATGACGTAAGAGATATATATCGGATAGCATTCAACTAATGTACAAGTATCTCCAAAGCGGGATCCACCGCCAAAACCCCGGAATATGATGCTCTGGCTGCAAATAATAATAGTAATAATAATAAATATTCGTGGACAAATAGTCCAATGCTAGGCCCCTCCACCGCCGCAGCCAACGTTCCCCATGGAGCACTAAATGGAGCACTTTTCACCGGCAGTAACACGATACTATTTAAAATTGTATTTTGTAATCTGTAAGGTGAAGGTACAGATTACCCCAGTCACGGCTCTGAGTATCCCACACGTATCTAAAGAAAAAATATTTATGTCATCGTAATATACTCTTTTGCGTGTCATGAACACAGTACTTTTAAACTACCGAAAAATTGTGAACTCCACTCCAAAAAAGTCAACACCAAACCATTTATTTAAACTTCATGATTCGAAAGAATATTATATTTATTATTTCGAATCGTGTTCTTACTTTAAATTAGATCTAGATTCGACGATAGATTATAAACTGACAGTTTTGCGATGTCTTAAAATAATGCTATTCCTACTGCCATCTAATCAATATTACATTACCACTCAATGGCAAAATATATGGATCATTGAAAATTATACCAGTGATAACCTATCACCCGATGCATACTTGATTTATGCTCGTACTTCTGCTAAATCAGTTATCGAGCACGACATTGCATGAACGAGTATATCCCAGACGTAGCAGCCTCAGTAAAACCCTATCCTTGGAGTAAACGAAATGTAAGAACGGATCGTGAGTTGATCGAAGAGCGGGTGTGGGTGTTGCTACACTTTCAGATGAAACTACTAAACCAGTGTTATATGGATAATACTTAAAACAATTTACAAAAAAAAACAACAAAATTAAATAGCGTTATCACCGAATTTTGTGTGGACGAAACAATCATGTGTTTACCACTACAGCCATGACGTAGTCATGATGGTTTTATATTTCTCCGTATTTATTGTCCCGTAGTATCTAAGTTCTTCTTAGTGCTGCAGTGTTCCTAAATGAGCACAACACCTTCAAGTATGAAATGGTTGGTATATTATTGTACGAGGACGGTAATACGCTAGAGATACCCCTGGTATTGCAAACGTGCAACGGTAATTGCTTACCGTCAGGTGGGCCACCTTTCCGCGATTGTCTGTACTCTGTCTGTATTTCCACAAACTCCTATACCACGCAACGATTTTTGTTGCGGTTGTTAGCAAGATAATTTCTTCCGGAATGCTTACGAATATTGTTTACCTATCTTTCTCTAAATTGCACCTGTGCGAAGCTAGTGATGTTATAAAAAAGAGTCAATAAGGCAAGAAGGCTCCAATCCCATGCTTGAATCTCCAATTCAATTTATTTTATATACAGTGAATTGTTATTATGAAATTGACAATTGATAAGCACACACACATTACACAAATTACCAGACTCTATGCTGATAATTGGGTATCGTAGTTTACCGTGCACCCTTTTTCTTAGCGGGTCTTGGCAGAATATCAGTGTGTTGCTCTACCAAGCAACACTGTGCTGAGCCATGTTTTTTTGCGTTACTGCAGCATACACATGCGACTTTAGTTAGTAATTAGTTAGTCAGTAGTCCGTTATCAGTAATAAGTTTCTTCTTTTATGTTACTTATAAGTTGTATGTGTATGTATGGAGTGCCAAATAAACTTATTCTATTCTATTCTATTCTATTCCTGTTCTGATTTAGAATAGTATAAAAAACATGTGACCTCTTCCGACTGGACGCTCAGAGATCGAGTCGATTTCGCTCCCTTGAGAGGTAAATTGCCAGGATCTCAAGATGACTTGACTCCGACGCTGAGTCTCGTGCAAAGTGAAAGTAATTGGGTACGTACTTACGTGGTAGGTACTGAAGATGTTATATTTATTAATTAACAAAACAAGAAAATACTTTGCTTGGAATCTTACTACTCAAAAAATTAAACTTACGAAGTTAAAAACGAAATTAAAATCGGTTTAAAAACACACGACTTTCATGATCTCCAAGATTATTATAATATGTTTCTGGTGAAACGGAGTTTGCGTGTATAAATAGCGATAATAGAGACATATTTCAGTATCGCCCTTAATTTTTATTTTTAAAGCTAAACTAAAATATTTTTGATATTCCTTTGTTTGAAGCCATAAAAATGTTTTAGTGAGCCAATTGGGTGCTAATTTTTTTCTGCTAAGTCCTCATAAGTTGTAGGTATAAGTACTTACAAGTAAGTATAGGTACTTACAAGTTTGTAAAAACTAGGAGAATTTTTTACACAGGTTTATTAATAACATCATTATGCAGATACCTATAGGTAACATTTTATGGCACACTTTGACCTATAACACCTATTTATGGTATAACCACAATACTCCAATCAAGTTTATTACAGCATTACTTAATTGAGATATTTTTACCTTCATGCATAGCGTATCCCTATAACAATGTATCCACTTAATTGGCGGGACGAACAGACAGTTGCAGCTACAGATAACCCCTGGTTATCTCGGCTTTTCTATACATGTAAACTTTCCGGAAGAAATTATCTAAATGATACTCAAAACCGCATCAAAATCCGTTGCGTGGTTTAAAAGATCTAAGCGTACATACATACATATATCCGGTTTTCAACAATAGATAGAGTGATTCAAGAGGACGGTTTATACGCAAGAAAAAAGTAGGTGTAGAGTAGGGTAGGGGTAGTACGTCACACGAACGAAGTCGCTGGATCCACTAGTATTTATATAATATAGAAGGTTACACACAACCCTGTAACAGAAGTTAAAATTCTTATTGACCACTGCTCCACCCAGGTCGTCTATAGCAATCCACTGCTGCTTTCACCCTTTTTCATAATAGTGGAGGGATTTGCCATAATCCCCACGCTTGGCAGGTGAGTTGGAAATGGCAATGGTGTAAACAGTCAATAGAAAACACTGCTGCTTCTGGGGAACGGCCGCCTAACTCGAATGCGACTCGCTCGCGAAATACGCTACCAATGGAGCAAGTGAGATGAAGTCCTAGAGCTATTACATATGGTTAAGTTAGGCGGTAGAGAACCTGGTCTACGGAGGTCCTAGCTAGTAAAGCTTATTAGTAGCCTCTGTTAAGCAAAGGGGTTACTGTGATTGTATCGATTGTAACACTGTAATAATTATAAAATCACTATTCAAAATTTCCACTGAATAGTGAAAATTCAATGCAAACGCCACCAATATCAAGCCATTTAACTCACAAACAGCCGTCAATGCACAATCTGATATTTTTCAATCAATGCACACCATTAGAGCGTACAAAATTAGCCAAAGCCAAGCGGGCTCGACTGAATCGCTGGAAACCGGGAAATTGCACTGCGAGCACAGGCAACACTGTTGGAAGCGACACATGTGTTGCCAGCCGCAAATAATTTATGCTCTGCGGGTTATTGCGTGCAGCGATAAACAGACATTTGTCTGTCTGTCCCGCCATGCAGTGCGTTTTTGGCGAAATAGTAACTTCCTCTGCTTGAAGACAGGTTTAATTTGTGCAAAAAATCTGGCAGTCTGTGGAGAAAACATGGACCTACTGCATAATGTAGTACAGTCAATGGACTAAGTAATAATAAGAATGTTTAAGTCACTAATTTATCGGATGCCGATGAAGAGCCTACTCACACTGACAGTCCGTCCATCAAACGACGAGTTATATAATATCCTGCCTTCGATAAAGATTATATATTTGAGGCGATTATGCCTGATTATCCTGATGGTCCTCCTGATTCATTATCTTGGCGTTAATGTCCCGGTTGTGCTCTCGAGAACGAGGGCCTGGGGTCCGCATCCAGGATTTGGCGATCAGGTAACTACCCTGCTACCAGGGGAACCTGACCAGATTGGATCATGATTACACATCCAGTCGCCTGAATGTGCAGGTTTTATAACGATGTTTTTCCTTACCGTAAGAGCATCGGTTAGAATTCAACTAATGTACATAACTCAGAAAAGAGTCATTGGCACATGGCCGCAGCGTGATTCGAACCCGGTTCTTCTCGATTACGAGTTGGATACTCAATCGCCCGGCTACCAACTTTCCTCCTGATTATGGATGCTTTAATATCAGACATACAGGAGCAGGCACTCTAGTGTATGCTATTCTCCGACGACAATGTCCTTATCGGGGACAATGCACTCGAGGTCAGGAGGCTAGGAAAATAGCAGGAAGAATCTCGGAATCACCGACCACATATCGCTCAACTTTATTCGTCATATAGGCTGAGTTGTCCGGACCTCCTTTTGTTACCGACATCTAGTATAATACAATATTATACATGTTAAAAACCCCACTCAAAATGCCTTTGAAATAGCCAACGAATCTCGGAATCGCCCACCATTTTCCTCAAACTAAACTCGATAGTCTCGATATTGATTCACTGCAGATATCCATTAGTGACTACGAGGGTATAACCTAATATTTTATTTGCTTTTACCTCGCCGGTTGTGAGTGGGTCGCATCCTTTTGCCGGAGAGCATGGTTAGGTGAACCCAACTGGCTGTCTCGTTTTTGACGTTTCAATGGAATTCGGGAAATTTTGAACTCAATTTTGTTACCGGACCCTTTATATTTTCGGGATACTAGAGCCGCTACTAAAGTTAATATCAGTGGACGACTTCTTTTTTTTAATAATTTTTTATTTCATCATCATCATCACAGCCCGTAACAGTCCACTGCAGGACTTTGGGCCTCTCCCACGAAATGGGAGGTTATTGCCATAATCTCCACGCTTGGCAGGCGGGTTGGAGATCGCAGTGTTTAAATATAACAATGGAAAATGCTGCTGCCCAATTTCCAGACTACGGAGACTCTTGATCTTTTGCCTCAAAAACATTAGTCGCCTTGTACGACACCCATGAGTGTAAGGGGTTGGTGCTATTCTACTCTGCCGGACACCACACGGCTAAATTTTTTTAAGTACTAGCTGTAAATATCTACTAAAAAATAAATAGGCAAATAATTTGTTTGGGACCTTAAAGGGGCGTATATGTAAGCGTATATGCATGTGTACAGCAGTTTCACATAGAAGCTCCAGAAAAAAGTTGTTACTTGAATCTTGTTTAAATTTTATTCCCGTCTGTAGGGAGCAGTCCCATTTCTCTGTGCGGAAACTCAGAAGATTGAATCTTGGACATATCTATTACGAAGGGCACTCACCTCCTAATTGGACACGTCCATAAGGGATTTGACCCTTGTTCCTTTGAAGCAAACGTCTCGGTTGAATCTCGGTGCGTCCGTACATAAGACTTTTCTGAAATTAAATATATTTTGCAAAGACCATTGTCAACTTCGCTTCGCCAATCAATATCCCATCCATTGACCCAAGTTTCGGGTTGATGGTAAAAAAATGAGCTGGTATGAGACTTCGTCTGCATGGACAACTTAACGTAGACAAATTATTTCTTATTATGACAGATAATGTTTATTTTTTGCTTTCTCTATTCTTTAAAAACTACCTGTAAATGACCTTATTACTGAACATAAAGACCTTCAAACTCATATATGTATACTGAACTGATTTATTTTGCCGATTTCATTAAATAGTTGAGTGGGGTCAAGTTCCGCAAAAGCATAGACCGAACGTTCAGGATTTTTGAATGCTGGAAGCCTGTTAGATATTCCACGGGGTATACGGTGGCACTCTCCTGGTCTATGGCAGTATTGATAGAGATGTCCTCAACCTCGATCGATCTCTCGCTTTGTAAGTGTGATATTTCTCGCTAATGCACACAATAGTTTTGCCCAAGATCATCGTAACTATAAACAGTTTCTCAACGCACAGTACAATTGTAAACAGAGACTGAGGAAGTTGTATTATCTAGCTGGTATTCAATAATTGCCTCTATTAAAACTGCCGTCGAGCTCTATTGCCATCCAATTACAATTCAATCGTTCGAAGTAAATTAGCGAACTCGAGACCCTAATCTGATGATGGAAACGGAAAGTAACTGTAATAGGAAATCTTAAACTACACAAGACAAATGCCACATTAGGCCCGTTTGTTTTGTGTTGACAAAAACTGAAACCTGTCGACACAAGTTCTGTCTAGGGTCTGACGATAAGGCCGGAAGATGGTCATAGGAACTCCTAAACTATGAATGATAAACCCCATCAGCGATGTCGGATTTTACGTTTTTGTAGGGTGCTAACTAATTTACGCCCGGCCCTCATAATATTGTATTTCGTATACGGGATGGGTAATTTTAAAAGAAAATACCGTTCCGAGTCTGCTTAATTATTGACGTTGTGGGTTGTTACGTTTACGACACAGGGCAAGACTCAGGCAGGACTAATCAAAGTGCGATGTTCATTTTGACAGCATTGGTTGCGATTGAGCCAAAAGTAACACCCATATTCACAAACAATACTCGTCTATGTAAAGTGACGTCACCATGTGTTCTCACAGTGTTCGTCTAGTAAGTGTAGTGTAGTAGTCAGTCGTTAATTGTGATGAACGCATAGTCTCGATCGCCACTCAAGTACTCATAGTAACGTTGCTGACTACGAGAGTCCGTGGAGTCTCTGTAGTTAATGACCAAACTGGATATGCAGCTGTGGAAAGAGTAGGTTGTTGTCATCCTACTAAGTAGATTACGATAGCTGGTCAACGTCTCGCGTTCTAGTTATATCCTAGGCATTTTTTATAGATTTCTACTTCTCCTTGTCCACTTCGCTTTGCCATCCTTGCGTTCTTATTGACCGGTCGGCCTACCGTACCTGGCGGCTGTGGTATGGCCAGACATTTGTTGAACAAAACACCCGACAGGCGACGCCACTATTAAACGCTTTGTGATAATTTCAGTTTACTGAATTAATATTTTTTTCAAAATGATGCCGTAGAAAAACAAACGAGTGCGCCACATAGTGGTAGTTTTTCACCTGATGGAAAACGGTAACCGCTGACTATGCACTATGGGTATCGCCAATGTGTTGACCAACCCTAAAACCCCGAGATACGTAGCTCTGGCAACAAAAATACAAATGCACTCCGTGGTGAATTAAAAGACGATTTACAGACACAATTCCCTGATTACGGTCCTGTACAAAATGTGGTAACGATGGCAGTTCCTATTGAATTTGTTAACGCGTAAATAAAATACACCTTGTGTACATTGTTTCCGGTAACAATTACAGTTCGCAAAATGCGTTGAACAACTTTTAACTACGTTAGGCAGGGCAGGAAGTTTGTTTTGTTGTCAGTTGGATATGTTTGGAATGCTGCGAACATAGTTTCTCATTTTAATTGCTTTGTCGAATTTGGAGCCATTTAAAGCAATATAAGCATACAGATAGGGGTAGGGGGAGATCGTATAGTATCGGACAGCGTATAGTATCTGACAATTTCGCTAACACCTCTATTTCATAGGCATCAACTATGAACGGACAAGCAAAACATGTCATTCTAGACACGAGGTGAACCAGTCCATGGCAAGCTGTTGACCCGTCTAGATGCACCGCATCGGTTTTTGTGAATTTTATCAATTTCCTCGTAAGGAAAAAGTTTTGTCACGACGAAACTGCCCGATTCTTAGTAAAACAGTCCACACGTTGGATATTACGCGTTATTCATAAATGTTTATAGGTCCTGATGAACACGATTGCATGTATTTATTATTCTCACCCCTAGTAATATTATGATGTCCGATACTACCTGCCGATGTCCGATATTATACGGTTTTTTTGGAAAAATAGTAATTGATGTAATCTATAAAGTTATCTTACTTTTTATCAAAAGCACATAATAAATAAAGTTCAAACTGCACAATTATCAATTAAATGGACATTTATATCTTCAATTTCTAAACATATTTGTTAAAACTTAAATGTGTCCCATACTATAAGACTTTCCCTACCTATATCGTACTAAATGCTCCGTTGAAATAAATTGATAACAGATTGATAGTAAGCAGTTACTGCAGCCTTTTAAGGGGAAGGGTAGATGTATGAATTTAAATTTGAGATTGTTTGTTTATTATTTGATACTATTCTTTGTATCATGTAAATAAATATATTTTCAATCGTGGCGGTCAAATGCCTAGCAAATTTTTTTTAAAATAAATTAAACAAGTTCTTAATTGAAAAATACTTCTTCATAGCAAGCTTTTATCACGCTTTCTTTATGAGCAGTCAAACGAGCCCAAACTCAACTCTGAAACTCGAAACTTGGTTTACCATTGCGTAGTTTATGAGTAACCACCGGCCACTTTCCGTCTTCATCATCATACCAGCTTGATGATATCATAACATTGCATTGTCATCAAACCTACATGACTGTGCAAAATTTCAGCTCAATCGAAACATACATGGGAATTGTTTCTATTTTCACGGTGTCTGTATTACCTATAATTAATCTAGATCATGGGTGAACCGAGTTAAAGCCAAAACTAGCTGATGTGCGCTTCTGCTACAGCTACAGTGATTATCCGACCTCTTACGGTTTTTACATAAGGCTTCACATTGCTTACCTTACTGAACTCAAAAACTCAAATAATAGAAATGAATTCCGAACCGTCGTCGCCAATATTCGTGGAAAATATGGCACTTGAACAAGAAGAGGAGTCAAGCAACTCAAACATCAGACCGTACCAACGCTCCTCCGCAGCTTACATCCACGTGGAGTACGACCCCTGTTTTCCTTAGAAACCTTAAAATGTTCCGATGGTAAAAGTGTAATATCAATTTGGAATAGAATAATTCTTGGAAATCAATTCCGACGTTTCAGAGAAGAATTAGCAATTAAACAATCGTCTCTTTAATAGTTGCCTATCGATTATTGGTAAAACGTAGATACTGTACATTGCTGTTTGTATCTACTTATTAAAGAGAAAAGATTTTATTGTTTGTCGTTTGTTTGTTTACTGTAATGGACAAAACAATGTTAAAAAAATAACACCTTTAGAAAGCTACAGTATCAGCGAGTAACGTAGGCTATATTTTATCTTCAATAAAGTTAGAAATCCCTAGGGAAGTTGCAATAGTCTAACCCAAGGTAGGGTAGGGTTAAATAAATTGAAACGAGGCGAACGAAGTATCGCCGGGCAGCTAACAGTCATCATCACAGCCCATAACACCACACGGCCAGTTAACAATACCTACATAAAAAAACATTTTTGCCTGTACATACAAATATAATATACCTACCAATAGGTGCACATTTATTTGTATTGTTAACCTTTCCTTTGATTTCATTTTTGCTTGGTATTCTCTCCTTTTTTTATATCAGTAAGCCCGTTTAAAAATAAACAATAGCTGTAGGAGTGCAAGTGAAGCCCGGGAAGCCGGTCAAAGGAACAAAAGCGACGCCGGTGTACGTAGCTCCACACCAGCGGCTCTCAAACAGTTTAGCGTTTCCGGATTGTGGAAAAATCGGATCATAAAATATGCTTTCCCGAAATATTATTAGTGCAATGCTTTTAATAAATCTCTCTAAATCGCAACGTAGACACTGAATCTGATTTTCAGGGTCCATGCTGTATGTAAACCATATTTAAGCTGCATTTTCTTTGTCGTGGATCTTCAAGCTATCAAACCGCTTAGGTTCAACCTTTGTAATAAGTACAGCTAAACTTTTGTTGTATAAATCCGTATACTCTGTAAAAGAGTATATTAATATTTAACATTAAAATATGTATCTATTATAATTGTATTGTTCCCATTCTGACATCATACTTATTTTTAGTTATAAATTTTAATAATATTTTTACTTCTGCTTTGACATTTTGTATTGACATTGTTCATTTATTTTATTAATTATGACATTTTTAAATATTACTTACCTTATGTGGATAGGATTAGATTGATATTGATACATTTATCTTGTTTGTAATTTATGTTGTGATTGACAATATCATTGTGTATTGACACATTTAATGTAATATTATGTACACTTGATTTTCAATGATAGATAAACTAAACTAATCTAAACTATAACTTTAGGAAAAATTAAAAATAGTGTTTACTCTTGCAAGTGTCAAGTTTTGCCGGAGTTAACTATTTTTGCTTATTCTTTATAAATTTTCCATTTCTTACAGCAACCTTCAGTTTGAGAACATCTGTTGATATGGAGCCGTGGTTTTTATTGTTCACGTTTCACTATGCTATAATATAGAACCACCTTGCCCGTCAAACGGAATTGCATGGCAGGAAAGCTTTTCCTTCTTATTTTATTTACGTTTCAGAAAGGTTTCTTCTTACTAAAGCGCCGATATCATTAACGCTAGCAATTACCTAATATGGGTTTCATCAAAGCCCATATCAGTAAACTGCAGAACTTAGGGTCTCTTCCACGAAAGGGGAGGTTATTGCTATAATCTCCACGCTCAGCAGGCGAGTTGGGGATCGCAGTATTATAAATATAACAATTTAAAATGCGAATGCCCATTTTTCAGTTTATCTCTATAAACTAGAGATAAACTGGAAGAGAAGAGAGTCTCTACTCTTTATATTTTTCCTCGATATCATTAGTGGAATTGTACGACACCCACGTGTGTAGAGGTTGGTGCTATTCTACTCTGCCGGACACCACACGGCTAAATGTGGGTTTATTCAACGTAAAATGCAAAGGCAATAATTCCCGGTCCACACAAAATGTAGGCACTAAAATTTTAAAGAGAAACTCTTTCGAGAACACACTATTCTAACGAATAATTTTAAGCTAGAAGACAATCACTACAGTACTGTTGTTTTTGATACTTACTTGCATATATATATATTTTCTATGATTGCAATCGAAATCCAAATATTCAAGCTTCAATAACAACATCATCATCATCATCACAGCCCGTAACAGTCCACTGCAGGACTTAGGGCCTCTCCCACGAAAGGGGAGGTTATTGCCATAATCTCCACGCTTGGCAGGCGGGTTGGAGATCCTTGGCAGGCGGGTTGGAGATCATAACAACAATAACAACTCTAGTAATAAATGGTCGTAGATATAGCGTAGCTGTCATAATTAAAAATGTTCAGGCTGACACGTTCTATCAAACTAGTAGGTAATAACTTTTCAGTATTTGGCCGGTACTTAATATGTTTTTGGTACATTTTGGGATATGTCCATTCACATGTAATATTTTAATAACTTTGTTACGTATGTCACTATTTAATACATCCAAGCGTCGGTGGCCTAATGGTTAGTGGGTGGTCCGACAAGTAAGCTAGAGCTACCGAGTTCGATTCTCGAACCAAGTACCTTTTTCTGAGTTATTACATTAGTTATCATGGATCATGGTAAAGGCGGACCCCGTGCCCTCGTGCGCGAGAACGCAACCGGAACATTAACGCAAAGATGATTCATCATCATCATCATCATCATATCAGCCAGAAGACGCCCACTGCTGGGCATAGGCCTCCCCCAGAGATCTCCACAAAGGCCGGTCCTGTGCTTTCCGCATCCAGCTGGTACCTGCGATCCTTACCAGGTCATCAGTCCACCTTGTGGAAGGCCTACCCACGCTGCGTCTTCCGGCACGTGGTCGCCACTCGAGAACTTTACTGCCCCATCGGCCAACGGCCCTGCCCGCTGCCACTTCAGTCTGGCAATCCTTAGAGCTATGTCGGTGACCTTGGTTCGCTTGCGGATCTCCTCATTTCTGATTCGATCGCGCAAAGAGACTCCGAGCATAGCTCTTTCCATTGCCCTTTGGGTAATAGTGACCTTTCTTATAAGGCCCACAGTGAGCGGCCACGTTTCAGTTCCGTAAGTCATCACTGGCAACACACATTGGTCAAAGACCTTCGTTTTGAGACATTGCGGTAATTGGGACGAAAATATATGGCGTAGCTTCCCGAATGCTGCCCAACCGAGTTGGATTCGTCGATTGACCTCTTTCTCTAAGTTGGATCTACCTAACTGAACTATTTGTCCTAGGTATGAATAGTCGTCAACAACTTCAAGTGGAATGCCTTCAACTGTCACTGGAGTAGGCACAACATGGACATTCGACATAATTTTCGTCTTGTCCATGTTCATTTTAAGACCTACTTGTTGAGAGGCAATACAGAGGTCATCGAGCATTTTGCCCAAGTCTTCCAGGGTTTTAGCCATGACTACGATATCGTCAGCAAATCTGAGGTGAGTAAGGTATTCGCCGTTAATATTGATGCCAAGTCCGTCCCAGTCCAGAAGCCTTAAGATATCCTCCAGTGCAGCGGTGAACAACTTCGGTGATATGACACCACCTTGTCTAACACCCCGCTGCAGCTGAATAGGTTCTGTGGTCCTATCCTGGAGACGAACTGACATAGTGGCGTTTTCGTACAAACCCTTTAGTGCTTCGATATATCGATAGTCAATTTGGCACCGCTGTAGAGACTGGAGCACCGCCCAAGTTTCGATCGAATCGAAGGCTTTCTCATAGTCCACAAACGCTAACCTAAAACCATCAGATACTATACAGCTCGTAAAACGCCAATTTACGCGTGCTTCCTCGATCTGTCGAAGGCTTTTGATCTGGTTTCATATGACATACTGTGGAAAAAACTTAGCGATGTAAATGTCCCTAGAGAAATCATTAACGTTTTTAAATATTGGTATGGAAACCAGATCAATAGCGTCACATGGTCAGGTACATTATCGGAACCGTATAGGTTGGAATGTGGGGTGAGGCAAGGAGGCCTGACATCTCCGGCGCTTTTCAATTTATATATAAATGCACTGATCGTCGCGCTCAGCAGTCGCCATGTCGGATGTCATATAGACGGAATCTGTGTTAATAATTTGAGCTACGCAGACGACATGGTTCTGCTGAGCGCGTCGGTCTGTGGCCTGCGTGATTTGTTGAAGGTGTGTGAGTCATACGCAAAAACCCATAGGCTAAAATATAATGTAAAAAAGAGCCAATACATGGTGTTTGAGGTCGGTTCTAAGCGGGTAGTTGAAGTACCACCCATTGTATTAAACAGGTCTCCCCTAGAGAGAGTGGAGAGATTTAAATATCTAGGACACCTTGTCACGAGTAGCCTGAAGAACAATGAGGATATTGACCGGGAGCGAAGGGCTCTATCAGTGAGAGCAAATATGATAGCTCGCAGGTTTACACGTTGTTCACAGCAGGTCAAGGTAGCTCTATTTAGAGCCTTTTGTACATCTTTTTACAAGTGTAGCCTGTGGGCTAATTATACTCGAAAAGCGTATGGATCCCTTCGCGTCCAGTACAATAATGCGTTCAGGGTGCTGTTGCGGCTGGGTCGCTACTGCAGTGCCTCGGGCATGTTTGCAGAGGCGCGCGTGGACTGTTTCTACGCCACAATGCGCAAAAGAGCAGCGTCCCTGGTCAGCAGAGTGCGGGCCAGCCCCAACAGCATCTTGGCAATGATCGCAGATAGGCTCAACTGCCCATACATGTCTCACTGCTGCCAACGACATGTTGTGAGAAATGTTTAGTCAACTGTATTGTTTACATTTTGTGAGCAATACAGTTGACTGATGCACTAACAAATAGATTAAGAAAGTACTAACACAATGAGTCTGGTCGCTTGAATAAATGAATTATTATTATATATTATAATGGCCGGTTATACTCTTCGGTATTCTGTATAACCTGCCGCAGCGTATGTATGTAGTCTATGGTACTAAAACCTTTTCGGAATCCGGCTTGTTCGGGAGGCTGGAAGTTATCAAACCTGCGTGCGAGACGATTCGTAATGACTCTCGAAAACAGCTTATACACATGGGTCAGCAGCGATATTGGTCTGAAGTTCTTCAAGAGAGCCTTATCACCTTTCTTGAAGAACAATATCACTAAACTTCTGTGCCATGTTTCCGGCGTTTTTCCCCCGAGGATGACGGAATTGAAGAGCGTCTGAAGGGTTTTAAGCACAGGTTTGCCACCAGCTTTCAGAAGCTCAGCCGTAATTCCATCATCACCCGGCGCCTTGTTGTTCTTGAGCTGTTTGAGAGACATACTAATCTCGTACAGATAATTACTATTTAAATAATTATATTTCGGAGATTATATACTTCAAAACCGAGATACGCTGTGTAAAGGTGATAAAATAAAACACAATAAGCGTTGTTACGAAAATTATTTCCTAGAGGTAACACGCACATAAATTCATTCTAGCGATATCCTATACCTGACTAAAATAGTCGAAGGTAAGCGCCGTCACTGCTTCCCCCATCATTAACATTATTAATAAAAAATGAACCAAATTTCTATTCATAAAACGGCATCAATGGCCCCATTTTGTTACAAAATATTAGTAAAGTTGCCTCACTTGAAATATATTCAATAAGGGTCCATTTCTGCGAAGTACTACTGGCAGAATAATGGCTAAGCAATTTTAATATGAACAGACACGCAACATGTATTTATTATGGTGTTGCTACCATACCAAAGTTGAGATATTATTTGTACCAGGTATGTTTTAAATATAGATTGTATTGACACATCGTACAGAGATATTGTGTACTACAATGCAAAGGTAATTTTGTAAAGAAAATAGGAAAATATTACAGAACCAATCTTTAATTCGCAAACTTTTTTAGCTGTAATACCCGCTAGTGCTTCTTTTATCTCTGACATGAAATAAATTTTAATATTAGTACTACCATAGAAAAGAACTTATAATTTCGCTCCAAATTTAATTCTGCTTCACTGTTTAAAAGTTGATCCCACAGTACTTATACGTTTTTCAGAATCAAAAGTAAGTATTAACTATTATCGTCTTTGGGCTTTTATTATTATTTGTGACCATTTAATTTCCTTATTACGTCACAAAATATGCAGAAAGTTAAGTGTGAACTAGGTTGGATTCTCACACAAGAGACACCATTTTAATTTTAAACAAGAGGCGTAATTTGACCACAACTCTCCTGATGAAAAGCGACGATGAGATTGAAGATATAGCATACTTGCCTAGCAGATACTTATTCAGTCGTGACTTGAAGACCCCAACGTTATACTTACCTATCGGGCAACAGTGTAGACAATTCCAGTCCTTTGCGACGCGCATGAGAAAAGTGTACCTATGCAATAAACGCTGACTTCGTTATCGTCGTCCAGGATATCTGCAACCTAAGGGGAGCGGATGCTGTGACCACCTTTGAGGTACCTATAGACATGGCTAAAGAAGAACCTTATGTTATAGTGTAAAAGATATTTCGAGAGGGAGCTTATTCCACATCTTGCACGTGCGCGGTAAAAACGCTTGCAATGCCCTTACGTTGGTTAAATGCCAAGCATTCAAAATAACAGACGGTGTGGAAGAAATATATTCCTAAATAAATAAAGTTCTAGATTTAGAGCAACACGGCAGCCTAACTGGCGGTGGCCCGTGTTGCCAGGTACTACGATGACGCTGAGTGAATTAAGTGTATTTATGCACCTATGCCAATTCGGCAAGCCGTAACAATCTTCAACCGCATCGGTATGGACTCCCTGTTGCAGGTGGAAAGGAGGAAAATTAAAATTTTGCTACGAGCTCTGCGTCACGGGTAAGATGTTTATCTGGTCCAGGTGCCTTTTGGTATATTGGGGTGCTTCAATAACTCACGCTTATGCGAGGATGAATAGCCAATTTACTGGGAATGAATTGCTTCGATGTGAAGATAAGCTCGCTGAGTTGCTAGTAAATAAAGGAGCAGTTTCCACCGTCCGCATGGGGGTCATAAAACTGTGATTTACATCGTACTAGCAGGTTATTATCATTATTTATTTATTTACCCCAGTTGCTTTTCTATCTATAAATAGGACTGTCCTTGATTTCACCGACAGATAGGTATTGCATTATGTACCTAAATGTTACCTAATTTAAGCTTGCCTTGTGTTGTGTAAAGGAAAATATCTAGGACAAACAGTCCAGTTAGGGAGGTCCAACTAAAAGAGGTCAATTGGCAAATCCAATTCGGTTGGGCAGCGTTCAGGAATTTATGCTATATTTTTTCATCCCAAACACCTCAATGCCTCAAGACAAAGGGTTTTGACTGGTGAATATTGCCGGCGATGACTTACGAAACCTAGACCATACAAGAAAGTGTCACCCAAAGGGCTATACCCATAATTTCACTGCGCCATCGCATCAGAAATTAGGAGACCTACAGGTCAACAACATAGGCCGAAGGATTGATATTCTCAAAAGATAGTGTGCAGGGCACATAGCTCGCTTGAACAGATGCCCGCCGGAGCTGTAAAGTTCTCGAGTAACGGCTATGTGTGGAAAGGCGCTGCGTGCTCTCAAATTCTCAAACAGGCAACCCCTGTTTCACCCCCTCAGGGGTGGATATTTGCTGTTTTCAGACTTTTACCTATATAAACTCCCAATTACCTATCTCCATGCTAAATTTGAACTTTCTAGTCTACTGGAAGTGGTCTACCTTTTTAATTATCAAGAGTCAGTCATTGAGTGAGTGGCGAAATTTATAAACTTCGACAAACGATATTTTAAAAAAAGTTAAAAATATACGCTGTCTACATTGCGTAGACAATGCAATATATTCAGACAGTTTTCTCAGTCCCTAACAAAGATATAAAGAGCTCGAAAATTAGTTGACTTGCTTCGGCTACGTTTGTCTGCTCGCTATGATAAAATTTTGCAGTATTGTAGCTTATAGGTAACACACAGAATATATTAAGACTGTATTTAGACTAATAATTTACTTTGAAATTCAATGTGGTTCCCGCTGTGAGATATCCGAGTAAAAATAAAAAAAATAAAAAATAAAAACGAATTTTACTCTAACGAATTACCAAACAAAAAATAATATTTTAAGAGTAGAAAAAAATACAAATATGGCAACCGTACAAACTTTTAGCAAAAAATGCCACACAGCTTGTTTAACACAGCTTGTTGTACGGTATGATTACAACAAACGTTGTGCGGCAGCAAACGGGGTTTCAAAATCAATTTTCGTTTTTTACTATCATCTTTAACTGACTAAAATACCTACATTCAAATTCAGATAGGTTTGATTGGTTTTTATTAACTTTACCAGCTGAATACAAATTACCTGTACACTGATAAAATGAACCCTAAACCACACCTGGCGTTTCATCGCCCAATTACCCACCCAAAATAAATAGATGGGATATTAAGCCAATACCTATTTTATCTGCTTTAAAATTTATTAACTCTCGTATTTCGGGTGGTATCGACAGGAGTCTGTTCTAAATTAACCTTTTCTTCGTGGTCGGGTTACGAGGTTTTTACTGCTGTGCCGAGGTTGGAGGGGTTAAATTCAAATTAGAGAACAGGCACCTCGTTTTAACCCTTCACTACGGTTTTGATGTCAAGCAAAATGTTTATGAGCAATAAACCGTCGGTAGAAGGGAATTTTATTCAACTCCCCGTTAAGGTACCTAGATGGTTTTATACGTGTTGCTATGATTTCGCTCACGCGAAATTTAATTTAGCGCGCACAGGTTTCAGATTATTTCCTTGACATTTGCTTTATTCGTATTTTTTTTTTATACTACTAAGGTGTCACCGCAGCCATTGGACGTTTGCATTACCATGGCATCACCCACGCGTTTCCGAACCCGTGAAAACCTTTTCACTCCTTTCTTGAAGAACTCCATGTTGTAGTCTCCAGGGAAAACGAAATTGAAAATTGATGGCTTATCTTAACAAAAAGAGTATTTAATTTCATGTTTGATTCTCACTAAATGACTAACTACTGATAGCGCCATTCTCACAAAAATTGAGCGCATAATGCAAAATAAATATTATGAATGCCTAATATTGTTATCGACATGTTGACTTATTTACCTTTCATGGTATACTGTCCCGTCATTAAAGATTGTATAACCAATTACTTTATCAACAATACTGGATGATTCTTAAATATTAAATCAATGTTTACAATATTTTGTGAATATTTAAGTGTTTCGGGTTAGCGATAGTTGGCATACAGGGTTTGTTATCCGACGTGATATCACGTGGATGACGATCGAGGCGTCAAAACACAGAAAATGACACCGTCTACAGAAAACTATTCTGAAGTTGCATATAAAAGATCGGTGGAGAAGAAAACTCATGTTAGTTTCCCGCAGCTTAAATATCCTTCGTTGAGAGATGAAGGCCTTTTTAAAGGACCCGTGCAATGGCTAAAAGGGAAAGCCATGGACGATGGAGCTGAAGGCTTGTGGAGGGTTGACAACGGACTTTATGACTTAAATGATTTCATGAAGAGGCATCCGGGTGGAGAAGAGTGGCTCGAACTTTCTAAGGTAAGATTCATTCAAAACGTATTTTCACTATAACTGTAATTACAAGAGCTTCATTAATATCAACAATAATCCATAACGTCTACTTTGAGATGTAAGCCTAGATTGTTTTGATGGTCTGTTTCTAAGATATCCATAATCAGAAAATCGGTGCTCAAAGGTACTTCATCAAAGCGTTATTCGCTTTTAAGGTATGATAATGTCAATTTAATAATATATTATGATGACACAGGGTACAGACATAACTGAAGCATTTGAAACCCATCACTTCGATCCCATCGTTCAAAAGTTACTTGCCAAATTCTACGTGAGAGATGCAAGAACGCCCAGAAATTCTCCATTTACATTCCACGAGGATGGATTTTATCGTTCTTTGAAAAGAGCTGTTAGAGAAGAACTGACTAAAATACCGAAATCTGTACAAAAACGAGCTGATATGGTTACTGACGGACTTTTGGTTGCGACACTTATAGCATCAGCCTTGTCACTGTGTGCGAAGAATTATCTAATAGTGATGGCTTCCTACATAGCAGCATCACTTTGCTTGGGCTGGTTGACCATTGCAGCTCATAACTATATTCATAGAAGAAACAATTGGAGAATGTATTATTTTAACGTATGTTTATGGTCTTACAGGTGAGATGTATACATGTAACTGGTATATTAATTTTTTTATATATTAGACAAGAAATAAATAAATAATAAGACAGGCATTTGGCCGCCATCTCACCAGTTGGTAAGTGACGATGGGGCCACTCTAGCCTTGGTGGCGTCCAGATTATATTGATCAGGGAACACATTGGCGGGCAACGTGTTCCATTCCTTAGTCGTACGTATTATAAAGGTCTTACCAAAGCGGCTGTATCCACGACATAAGGATAAAGAGCTTGCCCTGATAGTAATAATTACATTACTCGAATTAGTGGATACAATTAGATTATTTTGGTCGTTTAGTAAATTCAACAAAAGTTTCAATTAACATCAATCAAATCAAACATCAATCAACAATGATGTCATTAAATTAAACTACAATATTGTCAATTAAATTTTACACTAGTTCCACTTTATTATACAATTATTTATTAAATTGCTACCGGTTTCGAATTACTCATCTTCAGGCAATAAGTAAGAGTAATTCGAAACCGGTAGCAATTTAATAAAAAATTCTATAATAAAGTGGAACTAGTGTAAAAAAGTGATTTAATTCATAATAATGAAGTTCTATCATGAAGTGACAACACAAAGTGTTAAATATTTACAATATTGTCATTACTTTTCAGAGATTTTAGAGTATCCCATGCCCTTTCTCATCACCTGTTTACCAACACCCTCATGGATTTAGAAGTTAGCGCCATTGAGCCGATAGTCATCTGGAATCCAAGAAGAGATGTGCCCTTAATATCAAAATTTGCCTTCATAACTGAATTTATGATATTTCCATTTACATTTATTCAACATTACATCAAACGGTAAGTTATACCTTGATCTCACACTTAAAGTCCTGCATGTCTTATACATATTTTTCAAATAAACACTTGGCGGACCGTTTTTACTTATTTATATAAAATTAACGCTAATAAACAAATACTTCCATTTTTATAACGTAAATAAGGTTACAAATTGTATAGGTTCGAAATTATAATATCATAATGATATGGTTGTAACTGTTGCAGAATTATATCCTATTTCGTGAGAAAAGATTTCTTTTCAAAGCACGCCCGTTGGCACGACCTGATTGGGCTCTTTCTCCCTATCTGGATGTACGCCGTCAGTGGGGCTTCCTTCTACAACACAATTGTCATGTGGCTCTGGATCAATTGCACCGGTAGCTTCACCTTTTTCACAATCGGCGCAAACGCAGCGCATCATCACCCGAAGATTTTCAAGGACGGCGACCAAGTTAGGTTTGTACTTTGTTCTAATGTAATTAACTTTGAATTCATCCATAATTATGACAGTATGGAGAAAAGCGTTAAAAATAAGCTGTTTTGTTTATTTAATAAAGTTTAATTTATATCTGGTATAATGGTGGAATAATAACTTGAGCAGAAGATGTGAAACATCAAATACCACGCAGTTGGTATTCAATAAAGTGTTGTTTTGTTTATTCAATAAAGTTTAATTTATATCTAGTATAATGGTGGAATAATAACTTGAGCAGAAGATGTGAAACATCAAATACCACGCAGTTCATAGTCTCGCTCGCCATATCATCGTCATCATCATCATCATATCAGCCGAAAGACGCTCACTGCTGGGCATAGGCCTCCCCCAGAGATCTCCATAAATTCCGGTCCTTTGCCTTCTGCATTCAGCTGGTATCTGGGATCTTTACTCGCTCGTCATATAGCTTTTTTATTTTTTATTTATATTCACAGGAGCGAGACTCTTGATTGGGGAGTATTCCAGCTTCTCGCAGTGATGGACAGAATTGACATCAATGGAAACATCTTCAGAGTGCTCGCATTCTTCGGTGACCATGTTCTGCACCATTTGTTCCCAACGTTGGACCACGCGATACTGCCACATCTGCGACCAGTGTTTATGGAGTTCGTCGAGAAATACAAAGCAAAGTACCACCTGTCTGATTCGTTGGACGTGTTCATTGGACAAATAAAGCAGACCGTGAAAACGGAGCCCACCCTTCTAACAGACAATGAATAATTTAATGTACTTAGATAATAAACAATATTTAGATAGAAAAAAAATTTAAACTGGACAACGTTTACAATGCACTACTTAAGTAGATTGTAGTTGTAGAATACTACCTAGGTATTATCGATTAACTTTTTGTCAGCATGCTTTTATAACAGAGTTACTGTTGTTGAATAAGTCAATATCTGTTTTTAAGTTATTGAACATGTTGGCAACACGGATAAATAATGTATTTTTTTTAAATCGTCCTAGCGAGTGGCATATTAACCATACAACGACGCCTAAGGCACAGCTGATTAGTGCGTAGACCAATTTTTAAGAGTAGTGATGGGAAATCAATTGTGCAATTGGCAATAAAAATTAAAAGTAATAACTAATAACATAACTAATATTATACTTGATTTCGCAAAATGCTATAAAAATGATATCGCTTGCATCTATGGTAGTAGTGACGCGGCAATACGAAACAACTCCCAGCAACATACAATAAGCCGCCCAAATTTAATTTAAAACCCTGGATTACAGGCGGTCTAATCAAATGTCAAAGGAACATCTAGAAGCCAAGAAAAACCCACACAATGAAATAGCACAAATAACTTATAAAATATACCGAAACTTTCTAAATACTATCCTTCATAAAATAAAGACAAATTATGAAAAACAGGTCCTTACCACCAACATGAAGGATCCTAAAAAGCTCTGGTCTACTATAAAAGACATATGTCATCTCAATAAAACCAAAAACGATCCCATTGAACTTACTGAAATAACATCCAACCCAATAACCTCTCCCAACCTCCTGCATTTTTGTAACAAAGTTTGCTTACATTGCATTATAACATTCTTTGATTGTGCCTATAGGTAAGTACTAGAACTTGCAGCTAGGGAAACGATACGGAAGTTGCCACCCAACCTTCAGAAGCGTACGTTTTGTCTCATCCCCCCACGAAACTATACAATAAGAGGTCACCAATTGGGCAAGGGCGAGGTATACCATTCTTAGTACTGAATGGTCCGCAATATCCCTAAGCGCTTTAAATATAAAAATTAGTTTACGGAGTCTAGTTGTAAGGCTCTCAACATGTGGGTGGAAAGAGAGAAGATTGTCAACCTGAACACCCAGATATTTAATAGTCTCACTACATTTGAGTCTAGGACACGTGCACCCCTGAGCTTCGGAAGCATCAAGACAAGTGTGGGAATATAGTGGGAATTTGCAGGAATCCGGCAAACTCCGACTCGACAAGGAGAACGTTAAATACCTTGTCTTTTCGATATTTAGTATAAGCAAGTTTCTGCCCAACCAATTCGAAACACAATCAAATCCAGCCTGCGCACAGTCAAATACAGATTCCCATGTTGGACCATGAAATATAAGGGCAGTATCGTCGGCATATGTAATGATTTTACCGTTTTTAAGTGAAATTTGACATAGATCATTTATGTATATTAAAAATGAAGTTGGGCCAATAATACTACCCTGCGGCACGCCATAACCACAGGATGCTCCCAACTCACCACTCACCCAATCAGCAATCTTGACATATTGACGTCTATTTGAGATATAGCTCCTAAAAATTTCAAGTTGAAGGCCCCTGATACCTTGTCCTCCAGTTTGGCAATGAGTGTGGGGACAGAGACAGTGTCAAACGCCTTTGCCAGGTCCAGAAAAATACCAATCACCTTCTGCTTCTTATCCAGGTTAGTAACAATATGCGTGGTAAGTTTTAGTACTGCATCGCTGGCCGAAATACCCGAGCGAAAGCCAAACTGTGACGATGACAACTTTTGATTTCTTTCAAAGTATCTGACCAGCCGTTCGTTTAAGTGCGGACTCGCGGGAGTGTCATTAACCCGCCGCTGCCGCTGCTGATCCTCACGCCACCCTTTCAACTAGTGTTCGTCCTATATTAGCAAAATACTTGTTAACCTCATTAATACTATGCTGGGGATCGAAAGAGGAGAGAAGACAACCTGCCTTTGTGCTTTGGTTTGATGCGTAGGTAACGTTTTTTATAGCCTTCCAGAGTTTTTTACTACTGGCTTGAGCTTCTCTGATTAGTGCACTATCGTAATCAATTTTAGCTTTTCTGAGTAATGAAGAACAGAAGTTTCTGTAACGAGAATAGGTGGTCCTAAGTATATCATCATCAGGTGACTTTTTTTATTTAGCATGCAGATGATCTCTATTTCTTAAACATCTCAACATTCCCGCAGTCATCCACGGCTTACGTAAACATTTTCAGTTTAGGGTTGATTTCAGGGAAGTATTCGCTTTCAGAGTGTCAATGAAATAATATCGTTCAGAGTGTCAATGAAAAACTTGGTGGCGCCATCTACATCAGACATGCGGTACATAAGGCTAAAATCGACCTTTCCAAGTTCCTGTTCTACAGCGTCAAAGTTGACTAGCTTAGATGTTTTTAATTTACGTTGTGTTTTATTATTGTAATTTTCAATAGAGGTATCAAGATACAGTAAAACCGTGCCGTGATCATTATGAAAAGTCTACGCCATTCTAAGGATGTTAAAACCCTAATATTAGTGTACAAAGCTCTTTGTCAAACTGCCCTATCATACTGCATCAGAGTTTGGGATGGTGCAGCCAAAACAAATATGCTCCTTCTAGAAAGAGCAACGTCATGTCTTGAAAGTATTATTACGTAAACCGTACAGGTACTCTACCGACGAACTGTACAAAGACTGTAAGGTTTTAAGAATGCGACAACTGTTTATATTAAGAGCAGCACTTGCTATGTACAAAATCACCCTCGCTTCCCCAGATTATGAATATCTAGTTAATCGCCGAGTGTATAGAGTTCCTGTACCCCAAACTCGCTCTACTTTTGCCAAAAGATTATTTAAATTCCTACTGCCCTATATTTATAATGTAATTTGTCAGAAAGTGCTCTGTGTTGTAAATCTCAGTTTTGCCAAAGCGAAAATTTGTATTGAGAAATGGCTCATAACCCTGAACTATGGCGAACCTGAGGATATTATGACGGTGTTAGTCTAACACCATAGGTATAAACATGTGCACATACACACACATATACACACACCACACACATAAACACACACATAGACACACAGACATGTTATTTAATAAAAAGCTAATAGTATTATATTATTTACCTTGAAATTACTAGTATAAGTCCTTGTTAATGTTCTGTTTTTTTTATGTTTTTTATTTTATATATTTTATATTTCTTTCTATCTTCCATTTTGTATTGTTTTTCGCTGTGTTCGAACCGCGGATAACACAAATTGTAACGTTGGTTTCTTGTAACATCAGGCCTCTGCGATACAATATATTAACTTAGTGCAGAACTAACTGATAATTGTACTAAAAATTGTAATTTTTGTATAAATAAAGATTTTATTATTATTTATCTGAATATAGCTTAGTTTTGTAGTATAGAAATCTAAGAAATTTTCGTTGTATAGCCTCAATTCGAGTCTTTTAAATATCGTATTGTGGATTCCAAACAGTAAATTATTTTTAAAGCTTTTATGCTTCTAAAAACCGTTGACAATCGGGTAATAAATCCCAGGGCTTACGATATATCGAATATCAAATAATAAAAAGTTCTCCGTTTCGCACTTGTATTACTTACCTTCTAAAACAATTTCTATTAATTTCTACTCGAAAATAGACTTTAAACCCCAATAAGGCCATTGGTTAGTTTAATTTATACTATGCGCATCTTTTGTTTGAACTACCTGGTTTTACAGCACTTGCAAATTTTAATGGACTTCATTAGTTCTGTAGTTACTCACCTAAACATACTTATTTTTGTATAAGTATAATACGTTTTGTAGTAGGAAACGTTTTAAACACTAAAACGTTTAACTGAGTTCTCAAAATGTGGAATTTCACATAAAATAATAATTATCATCATCATGTCCCAGTTGTATTCTTGATTTCATTAATATACATATTTTATTAAACTAACAGTTCTCTTTACAGTAAATCTTGATTTAAAATAAATATTGAAAAATAAATCTAAATTTTATTTTATGATTTTTTTTGTTATACGCGATAAGAGAAAGAATCGAGGGAGGCCTTTTCCCAGTAGCGGGATGATTCAGGCTAATATCATAATAATAATACGGTAGAGAAAGAGGTGGTTTTGTACTGATTCTCACTAGAAGCTCACTGTATCAAACACCACTGTTTTTGATACAGTGAGCCATATTTGGCGCCCGGGCCTTATTTCATAATAGTGGCTAACAATACACATCGAACGTAAATGAAATAATATGCAGATGTAATGATTAATCAAGCAAATTATCAAAATAATGATGAAATAACAACGTAACAACGTCATTAAGAAAATGTAGCAATGATCATTACATGCATACATGACTTTAATTAAACCCAAACAACATACCTAAATGATTAAAAGGAATAATATTAATTGTAATAGACTAGCTATTAGAGATAACACAAATGTTATTGATCTAATACGCAACAATAAAACACTAATCGTTCTTAACATGCGTCAGATTACTTACTTGTGAGGAAAAAAATTATTTTAGTATCATTTTAAATTCAGACATTCACACTCAATGGCACAACAAGATCCACAGCACAAGTTTAATCATAATTTACTCCCTTATATACCTTGAAATGTCGCATCAAAACATCTCATAAATAACATCATCATCATCACAGCCCATAACAGTTCACTGCAGTACTTAGGGCCACGAAAGGGGAGGATATTGTCATAATCTCCACGCTTGACAGGCGAGTTGGAGATCGCACTTTTATAAATATAACAATGGAAAATGCTGCTGCCCGTTTTTCAGCCTACGGAGACTAGACATTTTTTCTCAAAAACATTAATCGCCTTATACGACACCCACGAGTGTAAAGAGTTGGTGCTATTCTACTCTGCCGGACCCCACACGGCCATGATGGCAATTGCACTACGAGAATTATCTGATATGTTCAAACATGGATCATAATCTAGGCGGGTGGACCCCACGCAGAAGACAACAACCAGAATATTGACGCCAAGATGACTACTTTATTCTATAACCGAACTCGTACACAAAAAGGAGTAGCTTTAACTTCTGACTCCAAGACTCGTATCCTGGAGGGTTTTGTACATAATTTGCCATAATTCATTTAAGCAATTGCACCCATAATCCACTTCTTCCTGGCCTTGAAGGGGGGAAGATCGGAGGGTGGAGGGTGGTTATAGACGAATTGAATGTTCGATAGTTGACTCTTACTTCAAATGGAGGACAGCAGGCAAAATATTCAGTATCAAACAAGAAACTAATTTTGAAAATCATGAAGCTTTTCTTTATTCTTACCTAGATATTTCGAAGCGGTAGCACGCTCCATAGTCACGCACGAGAAGACACGTGATAATTTTGACAATTTAGGAGTTTTGTACGTAGGTACACCCACTAAAACATAACCTATGTTGGTTGGTTGTTGTGAAACAGTCGATATATTAATCCTACTAATTCCGAAATTCGATATTGTTATTTTTACGCTAAAATCTGCTGGACGGATTTTAATGAAATTTTGCAGTGTTGTAGCTTGTAACCCAATTTATTACATACCTACGCTATTAATATATAAACGCTTATGTATTTTTGTGATGTTAAAATAACTCATGTCTATGTCTATGATTTATCCCGAAATTAACCTTGAACATGGTAAAAACGAAATTTACGCGGACGAAGTCGCAGACAAAAGCTAGTTTTGTATAAAAGATAACGAAGTACGTCCTAATACAAAGAATTTCAGATTCAGTGTTCAAGAAGAAGAAATTTTTGAAAATTTCTAGACAGACTTCGAGGGAGAAAATACTGATTCATCATCATCCTCATCATCAACCATCATCAGCCGAAAGGGCGTCTTTGCTGGCTGGGCACAGGCCTCCCCCAAAGATATCCACAAAAGCAAGGTAGATCGATGACCTGGTAAAAGACTGTACATACCGGCTGAAAGCGTATGTTACAGGACCAGCTTTGTCGAAAAAATCTATACATAGTTTGTCGAAAAAATCTATACATATAAAACAAAGTCGCTTCCCGCCGTCTGTGCCAATGTATCTATGTACGCTTAGATTTATTTAACTGCGCAACGGATTTTAATGCGGTTTTCAACAATAGATTGAGTGATTCAAGAGGAAGGTTTAAAAGCAAGGGTAAAGTAGGTGTCCGCGAACGAAGTCGCGTCGGGTCTTGGTTTATATAATCCTAGTGTATTAGATAAACAAAGACTGATCGAAGCGCACAAAATATATGGTACAGTAATCTCAAATATGCTATCATTGTGGCGCCGCGTTGCTCGATTTATAAGAACGATGCGATAAAAACAAATAAATTATATTTCATGTAATTTCGAATTCCGTCCCGCTCATCCAAGATAGCTAGGGCTCTTGTAGAGAGATTACGGTTGGCACCACGCCATTTTGTCTTTTCATGGACGGGAGTTGGGAAAGGTTTATGAAGTAACCGCATGTTTTACTGGACACCACCTTTCTAGGTAGAAAAGAATGTGTATGCATACTGGTAAGATTAGAAAAATTATTCTAAAACCTTGTTATACATCATGAGGGATTCAAGAGAAACGTTTATGAGCAAGGCAAAAAGGGTAGGTAGGGGTAAAGTAGGTGTACGCGAACGAAGTCGCGCCGGGTCTACCAGTAATAATTTAAAGGCAAGTAATTCGATGAAATTATTTACTCAATTATAATGACAATACATTATTTCTAAACTAAGCAGTTATGTAAGACAACCTTTCAGGCCTCCTAGTAAAACTTGACATGCATTTGACCGATTTAACCTAGACCAAACAGTTTGGCAGATAAATAAATTCTTATATAACCCCTGTAGATAATAATTTAAAATTATATACATAAATGCTGTTATTACGATTACATAATATTTACATTATTACGTTATCATCCCAAAGTAAAGGGGACAATTATTTTTACTCCTATGCCCGTATATACCGTATTAATAAACGTAGCGTAACTTTACACCTAGGATTAGCAATAGAAACTCCTATGGCTATTCCTACCTGTCAAGTTATGCCATGTTTATTAATAGGCGCACATTAAACGTAACAGCGGTAGGTATAGGAGGCGCGATCTCTTCCGGACAACCTTCGGGACGAGGTAACTAATCACGTTAGTTTAGTGTTCTCAGTGTATTTATATATATCTCTATCTCTATATCTTTCATTCTAGGTCTGTCTTAGTCTTGTGAAGCTTGAAACCCTCGCTTCACCCAGCCTATTCATTCATTCGTTCATTCATAGGCATTCGATCATATCGATTTTACTAGATTCCTAAAAGACCTTGTTGAGATACGATGTTACGAAGCCCAGGAATCGGTTTGGGGCATCAGAAAAAGAATATACCGAGTTACGCTTAGAGTTAGCCTCATTGCGTTCTTCAATCTTCATCGCCGACGACGCCTTGTTGCGTCAGCAACTCATATGGTTGATCTACTGCGGGCTGATGCCCCCGTTTTAATGCCGTCGCCGGTGCGTAACTCATCGGAGACAAAAATATCTGTGCCCCTGCGCCTCCTCCGCCTTCTGCGCAACTATCAGCGGCAAATATGGCAGAGTCGCAGGCACAGGTGGCTAGCCGCCAGCGCTACCGCGCGCGGCCTCCGTCATCAGCTGTGGTTCAACAAAAGACGCATACGCCAGCGGCAACCGCTTCCTAGAATTCGAAGACCGTTGTTGATAAAGACGGCTTCACGCCGGAGCAGTCATAACCAACGTAGCACTGCTACGTCGGAGGAGTACAAATGGGAGGCCTCTGTCCCTACCAGCTGGATCTATATCTTTCGGCTCAGCCCAGCGCCAGTTGGTTGGAGATTATATAAAGGAGAACGGAGAAACGGCTCTCGTCATTGACGAGCTGACGACCGAAAAAATTTAGATCTTTTTTCGGAAATAATTGTGGCCATGTGTAATGAACTAATAAATAAATAAATAAATGTGCAATGGTATTTCGGCGGTCTCGATGACCGTTACGAAGACACGACCAATATGTCCAGTGCACAGACGAAACCTGGCGAACACCGCCTAGCGTTGCGTAGCGTGATAACCATTTCACCGGGTTATTACTGGAACCAGAAAAAAGGAATAAAAAGTTACAGTATAGTATAGGTATGTCACTAACATTTAGATTTAATATTCATACTAACAAAAAATGGGCTTATTTGTAAACTCCAGATACTTTGTTAATGTCTGAAATAAACGTTATATTATATAATAGCCGAGACAACAAACAATCGGACGAAGCATTCAACGTAGCCGCCCTGTACATTCGATAATGGGTGCCGGGGATTATCATTTGTTCACAACAATTACATAACAAATAAATCATATTTAATTATATTTAACGTCAAGCAAGCTAGTGATAGTTGTCACACGAGGTCAGTTGACCGGGACGTTAACACGTACATTGGAAATAGAATAGGAATGCCGCCAAATACAGAGGACTATCTGGAGGTAGCCCATAAGAGGTCCGTGGAGAAGAAAACCCATGTCAGTTTCCCACAACTGAAATACCCCTCTCTTCGAGATGAAGGGTTCTTCAAGGACCCCTTCCAATGGCTGACTGGGAAAGCCCTGGACGATGGTGCAGAAGGTCTGTGGAGAGTCAACGATGGACTGTACGATCTGAACGAATTCATGAAGAGACATCCCGGAGGTGAAGAGTGGCTAGAACTTTCCAAGGTGAGTCAATTGACTTTTCTCGCTTGATGTAGGTAACCTCAGTTTTGTTACATTGTCTTGCATAAGATATATTACTAGAACTATAAATTCAATCAGAATATGGTAGACCTGGCATTAGAATGACAAAAGATTTTCAGAATTAGAATTTCTAAATCACTAGTAACCCGTCGCACCTTGTCTTAGGTTTAAACTTTCGCCATTAATTCGTATTCTTCGTTGGTGAAGAGAACATACGCATTGCATCTGAAATCAATACATTTAATAAAACTGGAACAGGTAAAATTCTGTAAAATGAAAGGAGGTGCTTTGAAGATAGTCCCATAAATATTACAAAGTGATCGATGTTGTAGTTCAGAAATTACACCTCATTATTAGGTGCAAATAACTTGAAACCCGGACAGTGCGTGAAAGCCCTCAAATCAGATATTTTCATTTTAATGTAAATACATAATATATTTCGTGTTATTCAAATGTCACATTATTACTCTAGGGTACAGATATAACCGAAGCGTTTGAATGTCACCACTTCGACCCTAACGTACATAAAATACTCGCCAAATTCTACGTAAGGGATGCTAAAACTCCCAGAAACTCTCCATTCACATTCCACGAAGATGGATTTTACCGATCACTGAAAAGGGCAGTCAGAGAAGAACTGAAGAAAATACCAAAGCATATACCAAAAAGAGCTGATATGGTGATAGATGGGCTTTTAGCAACAACACTCTTGTCTTCAGCGTTCTCGGTGTGGACGAATAATTATTGGCTGGTTATGGCTTCCTACCTGACAGCATCTTTAGGCTTGGCCTGGGTGACAGTGGCAGCACATAATTACATTCACAGGAAAAGCAATTGGAGAATGTATCTGTTTAATCTGTCAACGTGGTCGTACAGGTAAGATAGAAGCATTTTAAAGAAAAGGATGCTCAAGATTTTCTTACACATAGTGTATTTTACGTTAAATAGCCAAAAGGTTGGAAATTTGGCTGGTGGTACTGGTAATTGACATTATTTAAATCACTTTTAAAGGAAACCAATTACTATTTAGCTAAGTAACCCTAAAACAACCAGCTTTTAAGCCAGCCAACCCCGTATCGTAGTCCAATCAGCAATTAAACGAAATATTTTTAAAAGTACAAATAATATGTCTAATTAAACCATTTATTTTTCAGAGATTTCAGAGTATCGCATGCATTATCTCATCATCTATACCCCAACACATTAATGGATTTAGAAGTCAGTGCGTTTGAACCACTAGTTTTCTGGAACCCAAGAAAAGATGTACCCTTCACTGCTAATTTTGCAATTTTAATTGAACTCGCATTCTTTCCATTCGCTTTTTTGTTCAGTTTTGTGAAAAGGTGGGCTCTAATTAATTATATTGAAATCAAAAGTCGTTAATTACGTAATTTCCAATTCAAGTGACATTTTAACTATTTTTCTTGCAGATTCGTTTCCAATTTCGTACGTCAGAATTTCTTTTCAAACCATTATCGTTGGCATGACGGTGTTTGTTTCCTTTTGCCTGTTTGGATGTGGCTGGCTAGCGGCGCCACGTTCTATGATGCCATTACAATGTGGCTCTGGATCGTTTGTACCGCCAGTTTAATCTTTTATACGATTGGCTCCAACGCAGCTCACCATCACCCAAAGATTTTCAAAGATGGAGATCAACTCAGGTTTGTTTATTTTATATCTTAGAAGTTACTCATTTAAACTCCTAAAATCTCTTTGAGATAAACCCCCAAAATACATATTTGTAAAACGGTCATGTAATACTGAAACATATATCAAAACAGACTTGACATCGATACTAATATTTAAAATAGATAAAGTATGACAGTTTGTAATCTCTGAATTTGCTAAACCTGTTTTCAATGTATGTTCAGCTGTTTGGGCGTGTAAGGTACAGTTACTTTCCGATTATAAATTATCCGAACCATTTAAATAGTTTTATTATCTTGGCGAATGAGTGATGAGTGGCGCGTGCATTTTCTATCTTTACCACAATTATAGTAGAGAGTATGTATTTTTATTATAATATACTATAGTGTATCTACTAGAGATATTTTCAAGGGTTAAGACTGGAAAACAATAAAAACCCTGACTTTCCCTAATTATTGATTAAATGTTGTCTTATTCCTTGTTACTCTATATCGTATAGGTATGGGATTCTACTAAAGAATTTTAAAAAAGAAAGAAGAATACAAAAGACCCTCATCATTGTGGTAACAAACTATTATTGACAGTATATTTTCCGCATTTTCAGGTCTGAGACACCGGACTGGGGAGTATTCGAGCTTCAGGCGGTCATGGACAGAACCGATATAAATGGAAGCCTTTTCACGGTCATGACTTTCTTCGGTGACCATGCTCTCCACCATTTGTTCCCGACCCTGGACCATGCAACATTGCCTTACCTTTACCCCGTGTTCATAGAACATGTAGAGAAGTTCAGAGCCAAATACCAATTATCAGACTCTTGGGACTTATTCATCGGCCAAATAAAGCAGACACTTAAAACTGAGCCCAACCTTTTGAAGGACGACGATTAGAATAAACCCAGTATTGAACGTAAAGGAATACAGTTCATCCCATTTGGCAAGAATACAATCTGTTTTGATCCAGTATGTTTTGAAAGACATTGTGTGAATTGTGTGATGTGTATATAATAAATATCTAAAAATACCTTTAATGTGTTATTTGAGTAAAATGACTTTGTGGTTCAGATTGTCTGTTTGAGTTTCAATCAAAGTAACTAATATTAGGGACATCTGTACCTATACAGTCTGTCAAGTATAACTTGGCTCGTGGAATAAATACGTGCCAATCTCGTTGTTAGATATGGAACGTGTCACTCTCATAAATATATTGTCCTTTATTGCCTTGAAAAAAAAAGAAATAGTTATCTTGCAACTTGCGAACTTACTTTAGACTAGTTCTAGAGAGTCAAGACAAACCCACTGTATGTATGTAATGCAATGTGATTTTGTATTTTTAATACAAATATTTGATATGAGCATGAGAACAGTGTATTATTGTTTAATTGCTGTTGTCCGAGTACCCAAAAATTTTTTTATTTCATTTTCAGTTAAAGCAAACCAGGCCACATCTATCAATTTTTTTATTTTAGTGAAATTCGATTTAATTCAGAAATTACAGATAGTTTTCTGATTCAAGTATCTTTTTCTGTTTATAAAATCTACGCTAAAACAAAGTATATTTTTCGTTTCTAATCTACAAACAAGTAAGTTTTATCAAGATACTTGTAATTCATATAGACTAACAGATACTTTAATTCTATGTACTCATTTTAGTGGCAAGTAAAATTCTATGCAATGCTGAAAATAAGTATCTACAGAGATACTTGGATTCAACATACAATTAAAGTGTTAGTCGATGTTGAGGATATGTTTTTTTCTATTTATTTACTTTCTCCAGAAAGTAACTTTTTTAATACAATTAAGTAGGTAGTGCGTTTAAATGTTTAGTAGGAGCGTAGTATCTAACTCGTGTTTATTACAAAACATCATAATGAAGAGAAGTTGGAAAAGAATGGGTACCCGAGGCGCACTCTTGCTTATTGAACTATTTTACAGGATCGTAGCTATGGAGCATGGCTGATCTGACGCATGGCCCGTAAAAATTATTACGTCAATCTATTAAGGAAAGGACAGTGTGCAAGGGTGTACGGCAACTATCGAGGTATCAAACTTAAGAGCCACACAATTAAGCTATTTGAACGTATTGTAGACCAGAGACTTCGCCAGGAATGTTCCTTGTCGGAATGCTAATACGCCTTCAGGCCGGGCTGCAGCACCTTGGATCCAATCTTTGCCCTGAGAGTCCACCAGGAGTATCACTGCAGTAGGAATCAACGCATCTCTCGACCTGCAGAAGGCTTTCGGTGGTGTCCTTCGGGAGACAATCTGGTGATCTGACTCTGAGATCAAAGGTTGTGCCCGAAGCGTACATTAGTATTCACCAGGGTTCAGTGCTGAGCCCTTACTTGTTTTGCACTATGCTCGAGGCCCTCATCATCATCGTCCTAGCGCTCATCCCGGCTTCTGCCAGGGTCTGTATTCCTACTCATTTTTCTCCACTTCGTCTGGTCTTCGGCATCCTCTCGTCGTAAGCTGTTGGCTCTCGCATTTGACTCAGCGATGTCAATCCATCGCTTCTTTGGTCGCCCGCGGGGCCTTTTTCCTGATACCGGCAGATTCAGCCACCTATTTCCCACGTATCCCTGAGGCTTACGCAACACGTGACGAAACCAGCGCAGACGAGCCTCCTCGATCGTATCTGCGATATCCCTCACGCCAAGGCTGCCACGGATGTACTCGTTACGTACTCGATCACGTGTTTCGTCAGCGCTGGCCATGTCTCGCAGCCATAGAGTATCACCGGTCTAATTATACTCTTGTAATCTCTACAGCTTAGGCCAAATGGCGAGAACTCTCGACAGTCATCTGTGATCCTAAAATCCCTGTCAAGCGAAAAAGACTTATATACAAGAGTATGAGAGACCTGTGATGACATGCCAGCGCTGACGAAACACGTTAGCCAACTCCAGGTCAACGAAATGAAAATGCTACGGTGGATGTGCGGAGTTATGCGACTTGAAAGAATATCGAATGAAATATTATCAAGATGAAACATATCTATGAATTTGAAACTTTAAAAAATGTGTTAGTTCATGCCAAAAAAATATTGATACTATTCAAATAACCAAAAAAGATATACATGACTGGTCTAGAAAGAAAAGGAATAATAGAAGATACGACAAAAACGACAATTTACAGGGATTCACATTGAAAGATTTAGTAGAAGTAAAAGTAAAATTCTTAAAGGTAGATAGAACATTGTGGTATAAGAAGGAATTCGAAGACAAATACAAAAGTATACATTTTTTGAAATTTATTTAGTGCAGGATTTGCCTGAAACACACCATTGTAAGATGTGTTGATAAATTAGTTCCACTAATGCCTAGAAATAGACATAATTGACAATGTAAATTCACATGATTTATCATTATTAATGATAATTGAACATAACGATGTGTATGAATTGATTCAAAATAATATCATTGCGCGTAACTTATTTATATACAAAGAATTTTCGAAATCATAGCGATTCAGGTAAAACCGTAGTGAAGTATTGAAGAACGTGAAGTAAAAGGAAAATCCTAGCCATTAGTTCTACAGATATTAATAAAACAATTGAGTTTACTTTCTACAATACTTGTTGACATATATATTAATTGAATTGTGGTTTCGAAGATTTCATTTTAATTTAGAAGTATTTTTCGATAAATAATTTTGTTTAAGTAATTTTTGAAATTATTTGGTGTGACTTCAAAATAAACCTACTACTAAATTTTTTATTATCCTAAAACCATACATACTTGTTTTCTGTTTTAAATAAACCTTAAATACTCGTACAATCTTGTCTACTATAACCGAGTATCTCAAGTTACTTGTCTTTAGCGTAAAATATCATTGGTAGATCAATAAATATTTCTACGAAGAACACTATTTTCGTTCGTCAAAATGTAAGTAGATATAAAAAGTTATATTTTTTTACATACACATATTTTAAACTTTATTTCCAATGTTATTCTAACATATTTGTATTTCAAATTACCCAATTTATCAAGAAGAATACTGAATAACGTTTTTACGCTCTCCTGTAAAATTTGCGATAAATGAGATACTTGAATTTGGCTAAAAACCTTAGGGGGTAAAAACCTTGGAGGAGGTTCCAGTTCACACTGGACTGTACTGTTTCGGGATGATCTTTGTCATTTTCCGTTCTTTTCCATTCTATAAATTTACAAATATGTACTATATATGTATAATATATGTACACGTATTAACATACCTAAACAATTCCCATGAGAAAAGTTTCACAGTAATTGTTGTTGATATGGCCCAAACAATAATACGATAAATCTATTTAAGTTTGACCCGACTGACTCGCATCATTAATGATAAACGTTGTTTAGAGTAAGAGCTCCGCTGCTATCTGTACCATATGACTGGTTATCCATATATCACTTTGTTTTCTATGGAATAATACCATGTTATTTATTTATGAAATTATTTTAGTACCTAAGTAAACAAGAGTCTACGATGAAATAGACTGACTTACAATCTTTGCTTAGCGTCGGAGAGTGGCTTCGTTGGAATACCATGACAATGGCGTTTTCTATGGAATTATCACATTTCTTTGTGAAATTATTTTAGTATCTAAGTAAAGAAAGATGAAACGATGAAACGTTCCGGCGTGATGCCTGGAGTAGCCATTCAGGAGGATGAGTCTGGGCAGTTGTGATGATATGCGTGACCGTTATTTAGGACGGCTTATCACTTCAGTACTGGATGGTTGGCTTAACAGTTAGTCTTTGACAAATAACTATCTACTACTGCTTTGCGAGCGGTCCCACAATATTTATAAAATATCCGTGCTATACCTAATATTTTTATTCGGAAAATACTGAATTGCAGTATTAAATACCTGTTTGATACGTTTTGTTAATATTATTTTTGTGTATTAGTGCAAATTCACGATTATAATCTAACGATCTGTGTGAATAATAACATTGCGAGTGATAACAAGTGATCAGTGGCGGGTACGGCGATAAAAGTCAAACACTGCAGCGCAAGCGAATCTCGCAGTTAAACGTGCTACACAATAGTAAGTACGGCGTGCACGGGTCGCCCTATTGTTGTCATTGCGCTACTCGTCATAGAGAAGTTCGCGCAGATTGCTCGAGGTACTGTGCGAAGCGCGCGCTTGGGTGTGCGTGTCTCTTAGAGGACTATTTTGTTAATTTAGAATTTGTTTATTTTATTAACCCATTATCAAAATGGTAACCTGTGGGCGATGCGGTGATGAAGCAACCGATGCCGTCCAGTGTACCGCTTGTACGAAACAGTATCACTTCGCTTGCTCCGGTGTCACCGAGGTAGGCTACCGTAAGCTAGGTGACCGCCAGGCCACCTGGAGGTGCCCTTCGTGTAAAACGGCCGGCACTCCAAGTACGCATTCGCCCGTGGCTTCCCCGGTGGTTACTTTGGATAGCATAATGAGAGAAATTGCTAATATTAATATAAAACTTACGCCTCTTGCCGCCCTTGCCGCTGACATCCAGGACGTGAAGAAGGAACTAGCAGGCCTTAAAACTTCTACTGCTGAATTTAACACCAAGCTTAGCAGTCTTGAGTCAAGAGTAGCGAAAATTGAGCAGGCACGGGAGGATATTGCTCCTCTGAAGGATGTGATCTCCAAATTAGAGTACGATCTCGATGAAAAGTATCAATGGCTACGCGCTAACAATGTTGAGATTAAGGGTGTCCCCATGAAGGATAAGGAGAATCTATTTGAGATAGTAGCCAATATCGGTAACAAGATCTCTTATCCGGTCACTAAACATCACATCAACTTTATTCACCGAGTTCCAACAACCATAGCAGGTAAAAAGAACATCATAGTTTATTTCATAGGTAGGTATGTCAAGGAGGATTTCCTGGCGGCATCTCGTGCTCTGAAACCAGCCACCCGATACTCCTGAACCTTAAGCCAGCCGATATTGGACTGAGTGGAGAAGGTAGTATCTTCGTGAACGACCATCTCACAAGGAAGAACAAAGCTCTCCTGACTAAAGCTAAAGCCCTTGCGAAAGAGCATAATTTTTAGTATGTGGGTAAAACATATGAAGATTTTTGTCAGGAAGGATGTGCATACAAAAACCTTCATAGTGAAATCGGAGAAGGACCTTCTCAAAATCCATTAATTAGATTCTCGACCCGATGTTCTTACAACTGTTTCATAATTCGAATACCTCTATATGCACTTTTAAATTTAAAAAATATGTTTTTAGAATTATGGAGCAGACGGCGGCTGTTTTTTGCTTGACGCTCTTTTGCTTTATTGTAATTGTTTGCATGTGTGTATCTATTATTATGAACCTTGCTGGTATTTCTATATTTGACGCACTGTTCTCTTGTGCTGTTATGTATGATGTTGTGTTGCTTATATTCTTTAACGCTTTTCATCTATTGCTGTTTGCTCAAACTAGTTATAGAACTTTAGTGAAAACTTATTTTTATTGTAATGTTTCTGCTTTTTCGTGTCGTTCGGGTGGAGTATGGACAATTTTCTTGCTTACGCAGGCTTGCACTTGCTTTAGAACACATTGGGTCTTTAATGATAATTATTTCTATAATTTATTGACGTCCTCAATTAAAAAATGGCGACCCTAACTATCTATCACCAGAATGTACGTGGACTACGCACTAAGACCGAGACTTTCCTAAGAAACGTAAGACTCAGTAACTTCGACGTTATCACTTTGACCGAGACATGGCTGGTGGAAGGAATATCAAACAGCGAGCTTTTCGATGACAGATATTTAGTGTGGCGTCGCGATCGCGACTACGACGCAACAGGGCAGTCGCGGGGTGGAGGTGTCATTATAGCGGTCCGTCGCGATATAGCAGTATCTACTAAATTAGATTGGCAGTCCAGTGCCGAAGACCTATGGGTAACACTCTTATTGCGCAGTAGTTGCCATAGGTCTGTATATAAGCTACATCTATGCACTTTATACCTGTGTGAACAAAACAGTGGTAACAACTTTGCGACTCAACTGACCAACTTCATGGACAAATTATTACAATCAACCGTCAATCACCCTCTTGACAAATTTCTAATCCTTGGTGATTTTAATATGAGCTGCATCGACTGGGTTGCCACTGACGTTGGACTTCGTCCGGTTGCGCCACCGGTCACCTTTATGATCGAGTTTACCGACACCTTGGAGTTATGTAATCTTAGCCAGTTTAATGCTGTCGCTAATTTTCAAGGGAAAATATTAGACTTGGTGCTCTCCAACGACACTGTCTCCGTATTTGCATCTGCTAACCCTTTGCTAGTTGAGGATTCTTTTCATAAATCTCTTGTAATCCGTGCTGACTTTGTACAGTTGCACCTATTAGATGTTCCGAGGCGGACCATATTTCAGTATGGGAAAGGTGATTACGATAAAATCCGTGCATCATTGACTGAGACGCAATGGGCCGAGGTTCTTCTTCGAGGCGATGTGGAGGACGCGGTCCGAGAATTTTATTCCATTATCAACAGTTTGCGAGATAGCTATATACCTAAACGAGTAGTATACACTCACTCTTATCCCCCTTGGTATAGTACACCTCTCATAAAAATTTTAAAAGAAAAGTTAAAATTTTTCATCAAATTTTAAAAGAAAAGTCAAAACATCTATGGTAATATTTCTTACCATAATGCGTTTTGTTTACTGCGTGACAGGGCCAAAGCTTTGGAGCGTAAATGTTATGATGCGTATATGTCGACCATCGAGGACACCATCACGACCAATCCGAAAGCATTCTGGACGTTCATTAAGAGCAAACGTGTTAGCAATAACTATCCTTCAAGTATGTTTTATGCGGGTTCCATGTCTGACACTGGCCCTGACATATGTGAGCTGTTCTCCAAATATTTTCGATCGACCTTCCTTGACACCGACTCGGCTGCAGTTGTTACTGGAACTGTGGATAGTCCTAACTCGGTCTGTGACATCACGTCTATTGAGGTAGACGTTGATAAGGTGCACAAGCTGTTGGGGTGTCTGGATCTGGGCAAATCTGCAGGACCTGATGGCCTTCCGGCGCTGTTTTTGGTCCGTTGTGCAGCTGAGTTGGCATTACCTGTCTCCTTGCTGTTCAAACGTTCGCTGCAGGAGGGCGTCATGCCTTCTCTGTGGAAATCTGCTTTTAGTACACCTATTCACAAGAATGGATCCAGGGATGACGTCGGAAACTACAGACCTATTTCGAAGCTATGTCTGCTTGCTAAGGTACTTGAACGCGTAGTCTACAACCAGCTATATTCCTCTATGCAGTCCAGCTTATTGTCCCAACAACATGGCTTTGTGAGAGGTAGGTCCACGGTATCGAATCTTGTACTGTTTACGGAGTTTGTCAGTGCCAATATGGACAAGGGCTACCAAACAGACGCTATCTATACCGATTATAGCAAAGCCTTCGACCGTATCGACCATGACATTCTTTTGGAGAAGCTTTTCGGTCTTGGTGTTCGTGGCGATCTGTTCCGGTGGTTTATCTCTTATGTGAAAAATAGGACGCAGGCAGTTGTTTTAAATGGGTATTTGTCTGCTTGGAGAGCGGTACTATCTGGTGTTCCCCAGGGATCTCTGCTGGGTCCGCTACTTTTTGTGGCGTTTATCAATGACATCGGCAGCTGTTTCCTTAACTCTAAATATGTCTTGTTTGCAGACGACATGAAAATATATAGAACGGTGAATAGTTTTGCCGATGAGTCTCTGCTGCAAGAAGATCTTCTAAGACTTGATTGCTATTGTCGGCACAATAAGCTGGACCTTAACGTATCTAAATGCACTGTAGTAAGTTTTTCGCGCAAGAAACAGCTGTTAGTATTTGACTACAGTATTCAAAATGAAATTCTGTCGCGATCTGACTCCACACGTGACCTGGGAGTTATACTCGATAATCAGTTAACGTACGGGAGTCACGGTGGTTGGCAAGGCTGCTCGTGCTCTAGGCTTTGTCCTTCGTTGTGGGAAGTCACTCAAAAGGATGAAAACGCTTAAGGTTCTATACTGTGCTTATGTCAGAAGTCATCTTGAATACGCAAGTCAAGTCTGGAGTCCACACTATAATATTCACTCTGATCGGATAGAAAAACTGCAAAGGAAATTTACCAGATTTCTTAGTTTTAAGTTTAAAATACCTAAAGTTGATTACGAAACGTTGTGTCCGGTTTCACTTGCTACCTCTCTCAATTCGCAGAGAAATTGCAGATATAGTGTTTTTGATAAAGATTGCGCAGTCCAAAATTTATTGTCCACTACTTTTGTCTAATTTGTTTTTAAATGTACCATATTACCACTCACGTAGTAAAGAATTACTCCATGCTCCATACGCTCGCACAAATTATCGCATGAACAGTTTCATGTTGCGACCGGCAAGGGCATTTAATGATTTACCCGCTGATAAGCATATAGACTTGTTTTTCAGTAGCGTTACGCAAGTTAGGAACATTATGATTAAGATCTTTATTTCTAAGTTCGATATATCTACCTAATGTATGTTTATTACAGTGTTAATTTCGTGTAAGTACCTACCTACGCTAAACATTTCAATGTACTAGACCTCTTTATAGTCAATTTGTGAAATTTATCTGTGGTGTCTCGTAAATGGCTGATGGAAATTATGCTATTGTACTTATCTTATTGTTGTAAGCTGTGAGACATCCAAATACAATAAAATAAAATAAAATAAAATTAAGAGGGCAGCGGCATCCAAAACATGATGCCGCCGCTGGCCGACCGTTGGGTGCCCAAGTAGAGATAACGATCTCCTCAGCGACCACCAATACGGATTCTACCGTGGTCGTTCGACTGAGAACCTTCTGATGTATGCCATTAACTTAAAGAGTGAGGACATTGAGAAGCACGGTGAGAGTCTTGCCGTGTCTCTCGATATCTCCAAGGCCTTTGACAGGGTTCCGCATGCAGGCCTTTTAAGCAATGAGGTAATAATATGGTATTCCAGATTATTTTTATTTGTGGATATCGGATATTCAGCCTGGATGATCAATCCACATAGTTATCGATGACTACTCATCTGATTTAAAAGCTAGCGACACGGGAGTTCTACAGGGTTCGGTTCTGTCCGCAACTCTCGTTTTGTGGCATATTAACGACCTGCATAACTTTGAATATACAGACTTATACAATACTTGATCTTTGTCAGCCGCAACCCGTTATCAATAATAAAACAATTTTCCTGCTACTACTAAATGAACTTTAAAACATAACTGTGCACAAGTAGGTATCAACAATTGTTAAAGTCATAGTAGGCATCTCAGAAGCCGGTCTCGGACACCTTTAAAAGCCTGCTTCCCAATTCACAAGGCGTCCAACACTACGACAAAGGGAATACTGTATGAAGTATTCATTCGTTCGGATTGATCTGTAGGTATATTGGCAATATTCAGTATGGCCTCCATCATTTTTCTCACCATTTATTCAGCGAAACGAATGAATATAACAACAGAACTAAATATTGAGATTATGAAACCTTAATCACTCGTATTTAAGTCTAGTACTTGCAGTAATTTTATTATTTCGTGTTCCTAAATTGAATAAATGAATGAAAATTCTTTATGGCATAAATAATACAGAAACAAAGGAAAAAAAGCAACCGGCGGCCTTATCGCTTATAGCGTTTTCTTACGGGCAATGATTGTACTTATTTAGTAAAAAGGTAAATTTAAGATGATTTACGTCTGAATTGAAAGTCAATGATAGTCGGAAATAGTGTAGTTTCTTATTAGTGAGTGATTTTTCAAATTCGTTTCAGTTGTTGTAGGTACCACCTAATAATAATACAAACACACATACATTCTTTTTAATATTATTACTAAGTATATTGTTAAAGTTAAGAGTTTCGTCAAAGGTATTTCTATTCTTTAAGTTGAGATTCAAAAATCCAGAATCATAATTGAAATGTAAATAAATTATATTCTGAACCGCTCAGCAGCCACCAAGGCATGGTATCCTATGATAGCGGTGCCGTCATACAAATGTCGTCACTGCTAGGAAACCTTCGGGACCCACTGGACCATCGCCCGTGCCACTAGTGGTATCGACAGTGTTGCGCTTTTTGACACTGATCTACAAACCCGCACCTAGTATTGTTTACATTTCCATAGTCAACGCTTCAGTGACGCCATTGCCTGGCTAAATGGATATTATTTTCTTTAGGCTGACGAACAAAAAATACAATTCCATTCAATTAAAAATGTTTATTAGTTCTACGTCCGTTCCAAACAATCCATTCGCGGGCAAAGGATAGAGAAACTATTGAAGATAATGATAACATCTGTAATACCTATCTTTTACAAATAAATATTTTGAATCTTTGAATCTTTGAATCTTTGAATCTTTGTTTGACATAAATAAGCAAAAAATTTATTAATTTCGCCCTTGTAACGCCAACGGCAACCAAAACCGCTGGTCTCTCTCAAGAATAGCTAAACAGCACAATCACAAAGTGGTAGTTTATGTCGGCCCGACTAAGATACGGCTTCGACTGAACATCGTATAAATCTGGTGTGATTTATTAGGGCGCTGTCGCAGACTCCGCGGCACATTAAGCGCGGCGTCTCCGTCGTGGCCGGACAGCAATTTACACTGGGGGATCATCCGGCTGCAAATTAAATAAACAGCACCCGGTTAAATGTTTGACCTGCGAAAATGTTTGCAACATTACCCGGCTTTGAGTTAAGTGTTTCGAAAAGGGATCGATTGCGTTTGCAACGGTTTGCGGCGTACGCAAAGGAGTTGGGTGTTTTGAAATGGAAAACTTGTTACTTTTATGAAATAAACTACCTGGTCCACCGCGCCTTCGTTTGCATGCTGTCTTACCATATGAACCTTCCTTTTGAATCACTCTACATATTGATGAAAACCACATTAAAATCCGTTGCGCAGCTTGAAAGATCTAAACGTACAAACGTACAGACTGCGAAAAGCGACTTAGTTTTATACTATGTACCTATCGATAAATGATAGGGTCACGCGAGAAAGCTGAATGTTTACAGAGATCTGAACTACTTTATACCTAAAAATACAGTCCTAAAACATTGGTAGACTCAGTTTCTGCCACTAGTACCTACAGTAATAGGATGGTAATCAGTATTATGATACAATGTGTTAAAAAAATCTCTCTTAATCTAATAATGACCGCGTCATTTATCATACATAACACAATATGATAATATTCAGTAATAGTAGTAGTAATACATTCGTTTTAACAAAATCATCCATAACGCTAATATTAAGACGGTTTGTGTTTAACCTTGACAGAAGTAGATACTATAAAATAGTAGTTTTGAATTTTTAACACTGCAATTTCCAATTGGTCAGCCAGTGGGCTAACAAAACGGGAATGATGTACGTGTAGGTACAACAAGAATGAGTATTGTTAGGTAATCAGCAGTTGACGATCACCCAAAACAAACAGTTGTTGATTTACCGCGACACCGAAACGGAAATCAGTTTTCGAAATGTCGTCATTCAGATTTCAGAATGTACCTGAATTTCCCCTTTCATCACAAAACGTCAGACATCACAAGAACTGACCATTCAAGGTCTCAGGTCGGCAAGAACAAGGTAAATAGACAGCAATTTACACTTAGGGATCATCCCCTCGAATTAAATGAACACCTTGTCCGAGCTATTTACACGAGAAACTCCGCTGTATTTTGATAAAGTGTTTCAGAGAGAGAGATTTTTAGATAAATTTACTGAATTGTGCAGTCCTGTTTCTATAGAGATCTTAATGATCTATGTTGAAATTAGCTTTAGGAACATTTGGCAATAGGTACCAACTAAACAAATTTAATAAATGCTTTGAAACTACCTGCCTGCATTTCCAATGATTTGGGCCGATCGAACCACTACCACGTTTTACTTCGTTACCGAGTGATTTGTTGTATCTACTTTAAAATGTATTTATTTTAGGCATGATTTTCTAAATTTATTTCCTAGCTCAGCTTCATGATTAACCCCCGACGAAAAAATAGGGTTGTAATAAGTTTGACGTATTTATCTGTGTACGTATGGCTTTGTTTGTTTAGTGGACCTGTCTGTGGCATCGATGGACCGATTTGGATGCGGTTTTCTATAAAGCCAGATTAATCGAGTTGGTTCTTAGCTTTGTTTCATTAAAATCGGTTTTGTAGTTAAGACAATATTTGTGTTTAAGTAAACTTGGTCGGGGACTATCCAACTATTTCTCTCTGTAAGGTAATTTTCTATTATTAAATATAAAACATCTGTAGTATCTAATCATCAACTTAATTTCTGGTCGATTCTGTTGTTTGTTATTAGGTAGGTAAGAATAATCTCTCTATAGATCCGCCACACAACTGGTATAGGTATGACCCGCGGTGAGGTAGGCGGGAGGGGGATATTTCGGAGTTGTTTCGGAGTTGTTCCGGAGCTGAAAGCACGGGGCAGGGAGCTCAAGTGTTCTTCGTCACTTGATGATGTTTCGTGGAACAAAACGCACCCAGCCCCACGCACTACGTTCATTCCCCGAAACTTCACCCTCCCTTTCCCCGCGGGATACATACGTATCGGATATAAACGGATTGGGGATAAGATGGTAGGGGCAACAGATTCAGTGGATGTTGGCAAATGGCTGCGGTAGCGCTAACAAAATACTCCTGTCGGAAACCGTGGAATGGGACTAGTGGTGTATTTGTGATTCTATCCCAACCCGTTCGACGGTCGTGGCACCGAATACAGGCAACGCATCGTGGAAACCTGAAAAGTGGGATTTCGGATTTGTAGTCACTTAAAGGTTTAGACTTTAGAACGTAGAACGAACATCGCGTAATACCTATTCGCAGTGTGTTTTTTACTGTGAGGAGAGTAAATAGCAACATTAACCTTCAAATCAGAAAACAACAATGCACATTACTACTTTTTTTCATGCCGAAAATTAATATTGAAAACCGTTCGACTCGAGGCAAACGGTTCAAAAATAGAGCCCCTAGTCAAGAGTACCCTAATTAGACGAGCATGTATGAAAAGGAAGAATGTGGAAGAAGAATGTGAATGTGGAAGGAGCGAGCGAGGTTTGACAGGAACGTTGCAAGTGGAACGATGCGCGATCCTACGGGAAAAAAGCACGACCATATGGATGGCGTGACGTTGTGTGTATGAATTTCTACACGCCTTCATTTAACATCAAACCCGAATCCAATAGGTAAATGCCAAGAAAAGTAAATACCCTCCTTATCATCCCAAATCCGCAGATTCAATTTCGATGCGGTATTTTTTTATCCAGAATGGAGTGAAATATTAAAATACAAATCCCAATACAGAATCCAGGAAAGTAATTTCCTTAGAGCGCTCCAAATCGCATTTATTTTTGGCACCGCTTCTAAGTGGGGTTTATGCATACAAATGTCCTTTATAACCGGCTATGCTTAAGTAATTCAATATTACAGCTACTCTGCAATAACTGCGAGAAACGGAGAGGAAACTTATAAAATGAGGAAGGGTGAAGGGTTGTTAGTTCGGTATATGTCTATTTCTGGCTGTTACTATACCTTATTAGATTACAAGAAAATTGTAATAAGTAAGATTATCGGGCTACCCGTTTCGGCTTTGCATAGCTACTTTGCCTGACATTGTATTGTGCTTCATGATCTTTCTAATAAACCATTGAAAATTGTATGTGTACGAAATGAAAGCACGCGGCGCGGCACCGTGCACTGTTGATTCGGGCGGTAAGTCACTGTCAAAGTGACAGTGACAGACAGACAGTCAGTCAGTCCAATCCAAGGACCAATAACGTCTGGAACGCACACCGGCTCAATGTTGCCATGGCCCGCAGCCCCATTTTTATAAAAGTATTTTTAAAACATAATTTTGTATTTTATGACGTTCATAAGAGTTTTGTAAACCTAAACTGAATAAAAATTATTTGACTTTGACTTTGACTTTAAAATATTGAAATTAACGCTTTAAAAATACAAATTAAGGGCAAGCTTATTAAAAAGAAACTCTGTGAATATTTGAGTTGATACAACGAGGGGTCGCAATGAGAATTCAAAACTTACCCGTGGTACTACCACTAGTACTAAAGGTGGCACCACGGGTTATTTTTACACACGTTGTGCTGCTGATGAGTCTGATAGTCGCGCGGCGCCATAGTTTCTTATCAACACAAAAACCAATAAACCCCTCAATTTGACTGCTGTAAAACTTTTAAATGAACTAATAAATAAATAAATCGTTAAATCCATTTCACTTAACCAATACCTGTCTCATAACTCCAAATAACATGCAATAAGCCCCAGAGCTACATACGTTGTGCACATGAAAAATTCTTCTTTTATTTCTCAATTTTCCAAACCAAACGCGGGTGAAATACGCCAGCAACGATTTCAGTGAGAAATGTGCAATTAATAGTTTGGTGAAAATTCGACGACTTCCCTCCCTGGTGTTTGTTGAAAATATGAGAGAGGGAGTGAAGGGAGCGAAATAAACCTGCCACCAGCCACCGCGGTGGTGGCTTACCGCTGCTTGCCGACTGGAATTGAACTTGTATAAAAGTTAAAACATAAAACAATCCGAACATCAAACCACACGTGGTTTCACAGTTAAACGGCGTGTGTTTCAATTCGGTTTCGCAGCGATCGTGTAAATATCCATGCCTAGAGCAAATAAAATGGTTAGATGACTGTTCTATTTGTTTGACTGTATTGTAATGGTTGATGTTCATAGTTTGCGTCGGCTACCCCCGCGGAATTACCTACCCCTTTACTAAATTTACCTAGTTAATCTTATATATCTACACACATAGCTTTGTTCCAATTACATGCTCGAAAACGTATGAAGTTTTTTCACGCCAATCTATAAATTTTTAAAAAGTATTTAATAATACAGCATTTTCAATATTATTTTTATTAGAGATGTATCGTAAAATAACTTTTTTATCAATATACAAAACTTTTATTTTTTAATGTGTGGATGGAGGGTGAGTGAACTGCGCTGTATGGAACTATGGAATTATTTTCCCGCCAAACAGAATATTTTGCTGTTTGTGTTTGTGAATGCTTTTTCCTTGTTTGAAGCAAATAAATAGATAAATGTGAAAGTAGTGATGTGAATTTCACCCCACTTGATATCCTCAACGCGGCAACAGAAATGGACTCGCAGCGTACATCCAGGTAATTTGAGAAAATTATATGTACGAAATTTTCACATGAAAATTAGAGTGTAAATAAAATTGCGTATGCAACTGCATATAATTAGGTACGTGTATCCTTTTATATGCGACTTACATAGACTTCTATTAAGTAACCATGATTACTATGCTGTCCATAAGCAATACCTATTGTATTGTATTTATTGTAGGGATATGATATATAATATTTTATTTATCATCTTTCTCGTTAATAGTATTTGTTATTTAGTTAATTAAGTATACTTGCTCTCTGTTCCGCTTTTGGCACCTACTCACTCACTTTACGCATGGCCTACTGGTTGACTGGTAGATAAAGCCTGATGGCTTTAAGTCCGCCAATTGTAATAATTTTAGTGCAATAAAGCTTTTAAATAAATAAATAAATAAATAAATACCTCCATAGGTACATGTTTAATACCTTTTTAAATCTAGTACGTTCGCTCTATCCCATCCTTCATATCACGTCCTTTCAGACTTTACCTTCAACTGTCACCCTTAAAGGTGGTCGTATCTCATCAGATGTCGTGCTATAATTTAATTTACCAGTGATGAACCCGTTTCAATCCAGTTACACATCAGATATAGGTCAGTAGGCCCTGTAATTGTGATTCTGAACTAATATACCAACTGTAAACTAATTGCGAAAGTTAAATTTGCCAAGCGTGGATTGCAAGTGTCGTGAACTAAGGTCAATATAAAGGTCTCTTTGATTTCCTGGTACAGCACTAGTAGCATCTATACCTAGTACAAAACAAAGTCGCTTCACGCCGTCTGTCCCTATGTACGCTTCGATATTTTAAATTACGCAATGCGGTTTTAATGCGGTTTTCAACAATAGATAGAGTGATTCAAAAGGAAGGTTTTTGAGCAAGAAAAAGAAGGGTACGTAGGGGTAAAGTAGGTGTACGCGAACGAAGTCGCGCCGGGTCCACTGGTAGTCGATATACATACATAGATCTATTAAATGTATATTTAGCGTCGGTGGCATACCGGTGGGTAACGAGTTCGATCCCCAGTCGCAGCTAACTATTTCTGAGTTATATACATTAGTCCAATATTAACCGATACTTGAAAACATTGTGATGAAACCCACACATTCAGTTTAGGTAATTGAATGCGTAAAGTACACGATCCAATCTGGTTTGATTCCCCTGTTACGGAGGTCAGATGGCAGCCGCTTCACTGTAATTACCTGATCTGCCAAATCCTGGATCACGGTCAAAGCGGAACCCGGGCACTAGCGCGCGAGAGCACATTCGGAATTTTTACGCCGAATGTATTTTCAACTTAAAATATGTTCAGTTTCTGCTAATCTGAAATCTAGCCCATAGTAAGTTTAAAATACCCATTGTACCGATTTCTTTGCAGTTTTCTAGCTTTTTAAAATCGGTTTAGCAGTTTAGAAAATATTAAACAATATGTGTACTTATCGTGCGTTATGTGACATTTTTCCATCAGTTAGGTAGTGTTTTATTTTCCAATTAACGTAAGCCATTTCGCTATATTGCTTAGAAGCACTCTTAAACAGTAATTTATTATTTGTCCAGACAGTTCCAGACACCTTTACCAAATTTCGTTCTTGGTTACATTTCGTACATACCTATCAAACACACACTTTCTCATTACTAATATCACAAATAAGGATGTAGGTAAATAAAACATGTTTACCTTAAGCAGCGTTCAATAAAGTCAAGGTAAGAACATGACCTATAAGTACTAGCAATAGGTACCTACACCTTAGGAACCTCTACGCAATTTGTGGGTAAAGCAAGAATTACACGGTCCAGTAAACCCACCTATTGCAATAGTACGTTTCCGTCCCTTCAAAGGGTTACCTCTAAACCCCTTTTCGATTTACTATGTGCGCCTCATACTAAAAGTCAATAACGTCCCATTTCCTGGCCCGTTAAAGTTCAATTAACGGCTCTTATGGCGCGTGAAATGAAAAATATAAAAACAAACTTATATATCGGCCACAACCGTAAACCCGACAATAAGTAGTTTATGAACCAAACGCCATTAAATACGGCTTGCTTATAAAAGTGCTGCAGAAAACTAATCTGTTTGATGCGTAATAAATGTGTTCGTATGCTATCAATATACGCCTACAAGAATTGTGATGGCAAAGCTGTTTACAAACACTATTGCCGGGGAGTTTGTTGAAATTGTTATTTGGGAATAGCCATTAGGAGTAGAATAGAATTAATTGAAAGACTTGGGTATCACCTACCATTTGCCAACATACCAAGTAGTAGATGATCCAGCTAAAGGCTGTGAATTCTTCAATTGTATCTGTCACGTAGGTACCTATTACTGTCGTAAATCGATTATTGTGAGCAGGTACTAGTAGTGTTTCAACTGTTCTTAATACTCAGGTAGGTACCTACTTGTAGTATCAACACTACATACATGCCACGACATGATAATTTTTTATTGTGAACAGTGTCAGAGCATAATTACCTACCGTTTATTGTAATTAATATTCATATTACCGACGAGTGCAATTTAAAATCTACTATTCACTGAGTAGATACATACCTATGAACGAATGTGTAGACACGTTATTAGGTCTGTAGCTGTACCTATCTCTGAGTGTCAGATTATCTATATCTACAGATGATGAATTAATATTAAGTAGACATTTATATGCTATTGTACTTAAAATACATAGTTATAATCCCGTTTTAATCAGTTTAACTTTGTAGCTACTTTGTAAACTTCTTAGAGCTTATAATAAGTCTATACCTATTGACTTGCCTGCATCTTGAAAGGTTGTTTAAGCTAAGGTTGACTGGAAAAGATCGCTTGTAGCGGATAAGGCCGCCTTCACCCAAAATTGGTTAATATTTTCTTTGTATATTTCTGTATTTATTTTCTTGTGTGCGCAATAAAGTGTTTATCTATCTGCGCGCAGGAGAAAACCGTGAGAGGCGGCTTTATAGTTAAAATTTTAAGTATGCAACAAAAAGCATCATCATCAAAACCCATAACAGTCCACTTGGCCTTCTCCTAAGAAAGGGGAGTTTATTGCCATAAACTCCACACTATAAATATAACAATGGAAAACGCTGCTGCACATTTTCCAGCCCACGGAGGCTCTAGATTTTTGTCTCGAAAACATTAGTCGCCTTGTACGACACCCACGAGTGTAAGGGGTTGGTTCTATTCTACTCTGCCGTCCGGCACACGCCCAAAAAGCAGCGATTCCCTAAAATTTTGACAATCTAATTGCTTAATGGATTCGAACTCGTGTTAATCTTGGAAAGCTACCTCCATTGGGAGACAAGAGTGGCCGTCAGCGTTTACATATGAAAATTTAGAGAGCCCTCCAGCCTAAAACCAAAGTAATAATGCAAATTCAGATACAAGCCTCCACAGGGAAAGTTTTCACAAAATTAGAATTGCAGATTATTACAAATAAGTTCATAAAATAGCCCCAGCTACACGGCTGTTAATGGAGACTGGGAGGTCTTCCTCAGTCTCTTTGCTTCCTTAATTTAAATTTCTTGTGTCCCAAATTGTTTGTTATTACGATTAATCAAAGCGGCAGACGGCAAAAATTTTTCCCTCGTCCATTTAGCTAATTGGCAACACTCGCAGAAATTAAACTTAAAAACTAAAACTTACCTCCTCGCCAAGTAAAATTTAGTAGTCCTCTTAAAAAGAGTAGATCCTATTTAGCTCTGTTTTCTGAGGCGTTCAGCGGCCAATTTGTCAAGCTCAAATTAGTGTACAAGTCGGAAAGTTAATTTTTTCATAATAATAAACGTTTTCGTAGTTTCTAAATTTACACCGGAATACTTTTTCAATTCCATATAATTTCTTTTTTCCTCGTTTGTAAAACGTGTAACTTATTTGATGGGTCTTCTCTTTCGAGAAAATGGAACATGTCTCGAAACAAATCCACCTAACTGACACTAATGCGATTCGGTAATGAAATAGTTATTTTAAAAGTTGATTACGAAACACCATAATGAAATGGACAAAATTTTGTAAGGAATATAAATAATCTTTCATAGGTACCTAAATACCTATATGTATGTAATAACAGGATTTTTCGCTGAGGGTCAAACTGACACGTCTCTCCATGCCAACGAAATGAAAATGCTGCGGTGGATGTGCGGCAATACTCGACTTGACAACGCCGATTCGGATGCGAGGGCAAGGATACCGAAGACAAGACGAAGTGGAGAAGGACTAGGAAAGCGTACCTAGACAGAAGCCGGGATTGACAGCTGGGATGATTATTATCAAACTGACTCATCTTCTGCGTATAATGGCCACCTTATCCCTCAAACCGGAATCAAACAACACAAATATAAAGCTGGCCGTCAGTTTTTACAACGCGGGCGCCCAATACAGTTACCGGACTGTGCCACCGGACGTAGTAAATTCGGAAGAGATGTGCCAACTTGCTCGTTTAGGTAACCGGTGTGATTCGCCAAGTTCTTTTTGCGTAGTAGTGCGTTTTGCCAACTTCAGCCATGCTCCAAAAACTTACCGACCGGCTTACAAAAGTCAAACGACCAGCTGCAATCGAACCGAACGTTCGATCGGTTCGGGCGGTGTCAACGTTCGATCTTACTAACAGTGAGCGGGAGAGAGACTGAACATAAAAGCATGACGTGTGCGATTAGCTATTGTTGCCGAGCCCTTATCTATGGTGGCACCCATCTAGGGAGTCTCTTCTTAACCCACCACCAGTCTTCAGGCTTAACTGAAAGCCACATCAATGCACAAGTAAAATAAGTTAGGTAGACATCGCACGATCCGAAAATAAAACGAAAAGAATCATTCCACTCAATGAGCTCGCTTCGGCTCGCTGTAAAAGTTTCCACTTTCCTTTTGTTTCCAGCGTTCGAGAGCAGATTACTTTAAGGTTTAAGTAATTTTCCTGTGTACATACCTATTGAAACCGAAGTCGAAATACTAAAGATCAGTCTCGCGTTATCAATGGGAACTCGGGTTCAGTATTGGTTCACGCTTTATTTAGTGCAATTTGTTAGGTCGCCTCGCTCCGATACGGGGCGGGTTACAATTGAGATTTACTCCGCACAGCATTATTGAAGGCTCTGCTGCGATCTATACAGCTCATTTGTAAGCCTCGTGAAACATTCTGTCAGTATTCGTAGATACTTTAAGGAGAATAGCTTAGTTAAGTGTCGATTTCGGTAAAATCTTTAGATCTCACTAACTAGAGTGCATTGCAGTCACAAATAAGAATCGTGAGCTATATTGAAAGGAAAATAAATCGGTCGTTTCCGTCGACCTACTCTCTATTTCCTCCCGCCAGCGTATTAGACATAATCAGGCTTCAATAGGTAACTTAAGTACTTACAGTACAAGGGTAAATATAATTCTACCAAAAAGTGGTCGAGAGTCCTGGCCGAACCCGGCCTCAATTCTGGGAAATTCAACATTATGGGATTACAACTTTATGAGAATTAAACTTTTTGGTCCGAAAGGCATGCAATAGTTCTATGAAACGGCCAAGACATGCTTTCTGATCAAAATGTAGAGTTTGTAGAGTTATAAGCTTGGCTCTTCGTGAGATCTGTTAACTTTTTAATCTGTTAACAGTGAAACCGTCATGAACTTGTGAGGCTTAGTAAACCAATTTTACTTTTTTAAGACGAGATAGAAATAAAATTTATATTCCTACCTACAATAATGTTTATACTACTATTAAATTAAAACGAGAAACGAAAACAGATATGAAGCGCAGCGCCCCTGAGTTTAAGCACTAATCAAGTCAATTTATACGTACATAGTAAAAAAAGTCGCTTCGCGCCGTTTGCCCTGTGTGTATATGTTACATACATGTAATGTATGCTTAGATCTTTCAAACTATGCAACGGATTGTAATGCGGTCAACAATAGGTAGAATTATTCAAGAGGAAGGTGTTCGGTTTCAAGGGTAGGATAACACGCGAACCAAGTCGCGGCGCCGGTTTCTCTCCGTACTCGAATCAGCCTGCAGTGTTCACGCACTCACTCGCCTCAACCATGTGCTTCTAGTAGTGTAGTACGGTTATGTAAAGCTATTTCTCTGTTCCGTTTTAACTGAGCTAGTGCTAGACAGCTAAATGAGGGACAGCGAGGCACAGCTGCTCTCCTCTCCACTTAAGCGGTACCGCCCAGCAAGGAACAGCCAGGCACAACTCCTCTCCTCTCCGCTCAAGTGGTGGCGTCCTGCAAGGCACAGCTCCTCTTCTCTCTATTCAAGCGATGCCGCCCAGCAAGGAACATTTTTTTTTTTGAACAATACAGGCATTTGACTGCCATCTCACCTGTTGGCATCCAGATTATATTGATCAGGGAACACACTCGCAGGCAACGCGTTCCACTCCTTAGCCGTACGCATTATAAAAGTCAAGCCAAAGCGGCTCGTGCGGATAGTTGGAAGATCGACGACATAAGGACGAAGCGCTCGCCCGGATCGTGTCTCCCGATGGCGGAAAGGGGACGGCGGAATGAGGTCGTGCAGCTGCTTCGCACACTCACCGCAATGTAACCTGTAGAAGACCGACAGACGCGCAACCCTACGCCAATGCTCAAGGCTCTGCAGCCTAGCTTCAATCAACTGTGGGTCACCAATCATCTTCTTTGCACGTTTTTCCACCGAATCCAAAGCCGCCAGTTGATATTTGGCTGATCCATCCCAGAGGTGGCAGCAGTACTCCATGCAGGTTCGGACTTGTGCTTGATATAACTGAATCAACTGCTTTGAAGTGAAGTACCGCTTAACCTTCGAGAGGACACCAAGTTTTTTGCTGCAATCTTTGCCTTGGATTCGATGTACTGACCGAAGTTGAGATTGGTAGAAAGCTCAACACCTAGAAGCTGTAGGTTGTCGGTAATTTCCACAGGAACATCTCGAAAAATTGAAGTAAGATGGAATGGACTCCTTTTGGCGGAAAACAAACACGCCTGAGTTTAAACTGCGAGGCATAGGGCTAGTCATTGGGATGAGCGGCGTCTTCACTGCGGTCAAGCGCATCGGGTGAATGGCCGTTAGGCAAATCCCAGTCAGCGACCTGCGTAGGAGCAGGCTTCCAGAGGCTGTTAATGGTGTGGCAAGGGCGTTGCGGGCGCTGCGGTGAACTTTTGACCCGAAGGGATGGTTTTGTGGGAGTCTTGTCTGGAGGTGAGAGCCGCGGCCAAAGTCGCTCACGGTGCAGCACATTGCGCCAGTGCCTCTAAAATCCATCGACCTGTGTGGACGGGGACGGAAATGCGGCGACTGGGGTCAGTCAGGTGGGGTGGCCGCCGGGGTTTGTTTCAAACTATGTAGTGTTCTCGTGACCACGGTGGGTGTAACCCTACCGAAACGTCGGGAAAACAAATCGAAAAGTACGTCGCGTGTAAGTCCCGTCTAATATAATAATTTATTTACATAATGTTTTTCATTGTTTCACAGCGTGACTACAAAAGACATGTTGGCCTTAGGCCTGTCCTTTCACCCTTTGGCATGAAAATGATGACGATGTCCTTTATTTTCCTTTATCGAAAGGATGTAGTCAGAGAATATGAGTACATTCACAGTCTCGAAAGAAAATAAATATGGAATACTATGAAGTTATGGTTTAGACCCTGCTGTAACAGGTTTAGATCGGAATAGATGTAGGTAGATACTTTATTTATATCGGCCTATAAAGAGAGCAAGAAGATGACGCACAAAAGGACCCAGCACTTAAAAAAGGTCTCCGAATAATTTTAGCAATGTATGGGTCACATTAATAAAATACATAGGTATATTAGACGACCAATGCTGCCATGTACCAATGTCTCTGGGAATTAATTTCTGAGTTATTAGGTTATATATAGGCAGAGTCTCGGAGGTCAATTGGCAGGCGCTCCATTGTAATTACCTGATTTGCCAAATCCTGTGTCTTATGTGTGTGTGTTTTCGAGTTTAAGCAAGACTAACGCACTGCAATTGTTTTTCTTTTTATATATCATATCAGCATACTAGCCGGTTACGGCCACATCGACATATAACAAATATTTACTCCAAATAAAATACAAAGATTAAAAATTAATAGTATCATAATGTTAAAAATCAAAATTAACTATTATTACAAACTTGTCTGAATAAATTTCAACCTATTTTATTTAAGGGTACGATTCTCATACAGTATAATAACTTCTATATTACATGGTTAAAGAGGCTGATTTTTTAAAAACATAATGAGTTAACCCATTTTTATTTATTTCGTTGCTGGCGATTCTGGGTATATTTTTATATGACTTTTTAGCCATACCCTTTCCTTGGCTATAATATATTATTCAAGAAATTGACAAACTATTTTCGTAGAATCCCCGATAAATTGAATTTGAAAGAATGCGACAAAACATGTTGTAGCCATAACCTTACCGATAGAAAAAGTCGGACAACCCCCGACCAAGTTTACTTAAACTCGATATATTTTCTAAACTACAGAACCGATTTTAATGAAACAAAGCTAAGAACCATCTCGATTAAACTGGCTTTCAAATAAAGAAAACCGCATCTATATCGGTCCATTAATATTATGTATACCTAACCATACTAAGATTAAGCTAGTCTAGTAAAAAACTTTTTGAAATTAAGCGCGTACGGACAGACAGACATGCCGAAACTGTCAGGGGTCCTAGGTTCCTAGGTTCGTAATTGGATTTTCCATTTACAAGAAATTGAAAAATTTATTGTATGAAAATTACAAAACAAAATACAAAACGGCAATTTCATATATAAGTACCTAATATGTTGTATACATCTCTCTCAGTAAATATTATAACACTTAAATCAACTTAATGAAGAGCTAGTGTTGTTATTTTCAAAATATTCCGAGTAATGGCGGTAAAGTGCGCACGTGGGGACCATCGCTCTCCTCGGCATTTGATTAAGCGCCTAGCGGAGTTATTACGCCTTTTATACTTTCTTTGAGCGCACTATGTGGATCCTAAGCTTTGAGGCAGCAATATACGGACCTGGAATTTAAATTAACTGGGTTTATAAAGAAAGTTTTACAGATTCACGAGTTTTTTATTAGGAACGGGATTGGGGGAATTGTCCCGTGACCTATCATCATCCCGTGTGTCTTCGATGCCGAAGACTTAGCGAAGTGGAGGAGGAAAAGAAGGAAAGCGGACAATTTTTTATGCACAGCAGTGACAAACGAGCAGACAACCCTACTGATGGTAAGCGGTAACTGTCGCCCATAACATCTGCGACTCACCATTTTGAGTTAACAAGCAACAAACATTCAGAACCGCAAGTGCGTTGTCACTGTGTGGACTAAGATGAAATTCCTCATGCCTGTAAATGCGCTGTATACCTTATCCTTCATAGCCGGCAGAAATAGATAGACGGAGGTACTCACCCAGGTAGACTCTTCCGGGCTGACAAAGTCTTAGCACCTGATATACCACTTAGTACTGGCAGTTTATTTATGTATCTTACATCTTGACCCTCTTTGCGTCATATCTATGCTGAGGGTCCTGACCTCGCTGGAGCATGTTTTCGTAGACTATTTGGCACCATCTCGTCCTATCCTCGGCGAAATGGACAGCATAACAGTACGTAGTGTTCAATGTGGAGCGAATTTGGTCTGTACAGTACGTCTCGGCCGTGACCTCTTTACCTGACACAGATTTTTTAGGTTGTCGCCGCTTTTCTAGCTATGTGGGCAAAGAAATCAAAGACCCCACGAATACATAATAATATGGTAGCCATATATTGGACTTGATTGATATTCTATTCAAGTAATCTGCAGCATCTTTTTGCAATACCAAATCTTAAAAGATTTAAAAAATAAAGGCAGGAGAAGGTTCTATGTTCAACTGTATTTTAAGTATTTTTTATGTATTTCACCGCCGATTTCACAGCCAATTGAGAACCGATTTTGAATTTTTTTTTATGATGAAGGGGTATAGGTTCACCTAAGGTACTATCATTTTTATCAGAAATATCTGATGATGGAAACCTTATGAATCAAGGGCAATACTCGAAAGTTTTGGGCACGAATGATGTGATTGTTACGTTATCGTGTGCACTTCAGCATATTATTAAGAGCATTTTGTTACTTTTTTGGGACTTTTTCCGCGCCGTACAAAACGAGCTTGACGGCTATGCAGTGTTAACACACACACTTTGTTTTTAACCCCGACGTAAATAAAGGCTGTCTCAAAACTTGGTAATTTTTATTTTTTAAATGTCATAAAAAAATTACACAACAAGTTCTTACATGAAAAATATTTTTTGATTAAGGTTTCATCTCGCGTTCTCTATGATCAGACAGAGTACTTGTCAACAGCAAACAAATGAGCCTAAACTCGAGTTACGTAGTTTAGGAGTTTCTATGGCCCTTCCGTCGTTTCACCAGATCAGCTCGATGGTATCATAACATTGCATTGTCACCGAACTTACATGAGTGTGCAAAATTTCACTGTGACCGAACATAGAGAACGCGCGATAAGGCCTTGCTTTAAAAAATATGTTTCATTTGAACTTGTGTATAAATCTAAATTAATATACCTACAAACCAAATTAATTCCTTCAAAAATTATCTTTCATTTAACATAATTGTACTATTAATCTAATCACCGTATCGATAATTAAATAGAGAGGCGAACAACATAAAATCCCTATGAAACATTGTAAACAAATTGTTTCATTTTAGGCAACAAATTATTTATAATGACGCTATTACGGTTGTGACGTTGACGCTTCAATTGTGGTGAGTTGAATTAAAATCAACTCATGCGCATGGACAGTGGAGGTCTGGCAGCGTTGGCACATACACGTTACCGCCTTCGACAACAGTTTGAACACTGATAAACAACAACTTTTGACATAAACAGTGAAAGTTTGCACACAAAGTCTTCGCAGTTCTTTCTTACCGACCGGATTCTGATCTACAAGGTAAGTTCTGGTACAATTTTTATCGTGTTTTAATGTTATTTCTACGTATCGACAATCGGCTAAATGTTATTCCAAGGCACAACTAGATTAGTTCATAATTGCTACGTAATCTAATTGCGAGTAACTGATAATGGTAGGTAGGTACGCTTGGATAAAATGGGAAGTTGATATCATTGAACTCTTGAATATAATGTTTTTAATTTTATAATCGCCACGGTTCAAATAGGTCATACTCGTGTTTTTCTGTATACTTACAAGGCAGCAAAATGTGTTTACACGTTGTTGTGTTTATGGGATAGTAGGCCGATTGTATTCATGATGCTTACTTGTTAAAAGTACATACATTATTTTTTGCTATTTACCTACCGGTCGTTGACTTTATCTAAATTCAGTATTGGATTATAATATGTAAATTGATTGTCTGAATTTTTGTCACCTAGAAAATAGAAAATCAAGTTCTACTTGCTTATCCTACAAACATTATAAATGTGAAAGTTTTTAAGAATGTTTTTATGTTTGTTAATCCTTTATGCAAAAACTACTAAGCTGATTTTAACAAAATTTGGCAACAATATAGCTCCTAGTCCTGAACAGCACATAGGCCATAGTTTATCCCGGAATTCAATGTGGTTCCTGCGGGAATTGGTCTGGTCTGGTACGATGTAACCGAATTTTACGCGGACGAAGTCGCGGACAAAGGCTAGTATTATAAATGTGAAAGTTTGTAAGGATGGTTGTTTGGATATTTCTTACTGCTTCACGTCAAAGCTATTGAACGAATTTTGATTAAATGTGGCAGTGATGTAGTTTATAGCCCAGAACAGTAGGTACGGACGAAACCTAACGTTAGTATAAAAGTGTGTAAGGATGGATGTTTGGTTGTTTGTTTTGAACTGTTGCTTTAAAAACTACTGAACGAATTTTGATGAATATTTCAAACGAATTGTGTGCGCGCCGGCGCGGTGCCGGGGGATTTATGCTGTGATCGAGATGAGCTAATGCGTTCACGAACGGTGGGGTGGTCCGTGGTCATTCTGCGGCCGATTGTACCTACATGGTGCGGTCTACATGCGGCACTCCTCACCTCAATTAATACTATTTCAATGAATAATTTTTGAGTTTGTGTTTGGTTATGGTTCCCGTGAAAGGGGCGCAATGCTTATATCGCAACTTTATAATTTCCTACCGACAATAAATAATTTCATTTCATTGTTACCTACTTCCGAATAACCGAAATTTACGAGGAAAAAGTCACGGACAAACACTAGTAGGTAAATAACACTCAAAGCTATTTAGGCTTGTTACGGTAGATACTCACTTAGAGTGCCGTTAGTAATGTTGCACGTCATACAAACAATACACTAAACGAATATACATGAGTTTTAGTAATATGGAGTTAATTAATTCAATTAGTAATCTTGTACAATTATAATATTTTGGGTTAACACAGAGATACTCACAAGCATAATAATATCTTGATGTATCTGTATACCTGACTGTGTCACAAATAAATGCCTTTGAAGCAATTAGTAATTTAGTATTTACTAATGGACCTGGCGCGACTTTTTTCGCGTACATCTATTTTACCCTTACCCCCTACCTACCCTTTTTTCTTGCTTATAAACCTTTCTCTTGAATCACTCTATCTATTATTAAAAACCGCATTAAAATCAGTTTCATAGTTAACAAGATCTAAGCGTATATAGATACATAGGTAATAGGGCAGAAAGCGACTTTGTTTTATACTATGTATAGATTATATGTGAGATAATCTGCGATATTAAATACGCTAGCGAGGTAGATATGCCAATTCATTACTTCAATAAACAGACGTCACGCAGTTAACAGTTTATTGGATGGGTTACTTTCACTTTGACGCACGTATTCGAGCATTACCTATCGGTAAACCAACTCTGACGTACTTGTACCCAATTGACAGATAAGCAGACGTGGAAAGCAGCTTCATTTGATACTAGTCTCCTGCGGTTTTCATCCACGCTCAGTTCGGATTACTGTAAACGTTCAACTCTCCTGCGGGGCCTATTATTTTTTCGGGAAGAAAAGTAGCGTATTGTCACTCGGGAATAATGTAGCTTCCTATTATTCCTACACTCTTAAAATATAAGTATAGAGATCTAGACTATCTAAGGAAAAGGAAGGATACCTATTTCTTAATGTTCTACGTCCTGAGAAGTTTATTTATATAGAAACCACTGCCATACCTACAATTTACGACCTATTTTTTTCACCAAACCGACTGCTACTGTTGTTCATTTTGTTGTACCGGTTTGAAGATTAAGGAAGACTTTAAGCAGGCTGCATACCTAGGTTACACAAGGTTTTCAAGATCGGTTTTCTGAACTGCGCACACGCACAATTTTTTGTATTCTGCCTTGTCAGTGAGACCGAGCGCGCCTTCAGGTTTTACAGGTCGATCCGATCCGATCGTTCGGTTTTTTTCCGTTCCATTTTAACCCCCGACGAAAAAAAAGGGTGTTATAAGTTTGACGTGTGTATCTGTGGTTTTGTGTATCTGTCTGTGGCATCTTAGCTCCCGAACAGATGGACCGATTGGATGCAGTTTTCTCTATTTTAACGCCATTTTAATCGAGATGGTTATTAGCTTTGTTTGATTTAAATCGGTACTGTAGTTCAGAAAATATTTGAGTTTAACTAAACTTGGTCGGGGGTTTTCCGACTTTTTCTGTCGGTTATTTTATGTGTGGAAGTGTCGACTCATTACCGCTAAGTCGTATAGGTATGGCTGCTGTGCAGTCGTAACGGCATTCAAGTCGCATACTGTTTTTCGTATTTTTGAATCATTCGACTTCGGTGTTGCCACTTTATTCAAACATTGAGTTTTTACTCATTTGAATTTAGGTTTTCCTAATGATAACTTTTTCATAATTCTGCAAACAGTTCAGCAGACACCGTCTTACACCTTCATATAATTATTTGTGTTTTTGAATACAATGTTTTTATTCAAAATCACAAAAAGCTATATTGTTTTTAAATTAATGGATTTTCCACTTTACGCGCATGCGCACACGATGGCACTTAATGGTAGCTTTGCTTAGACGTTACATTGCTAACCTATTACTGGTGTGCATACGAACATCATCTATGATCATTATGATAATCGTAGTAGTCAATCCTAAACACCAAACTACGCTTTCCTACTTTTCCTCCTCCCTTTTGCCCGGTCTACGACAACCTCGTGTACGTACGCACATTGTCCTAAGTATATCCTCTATTATTTTGACTTGCAATTAGAGCGTCGGTGGCCGAGTGGTTAAGGTATCTGACTCGTAAGCGAGTGGTACCGGGTTCGAATCCCACTGCGGCCATGTACCAATGACTTTTTTCTGAGTTACGCACATTAGTTGAATGCTAACCAATGATCTTACGGTGAGGGAAAACATCGTGATGAAACCTGCACATCAAGGCGGCTGAATGGGTAACCATGATCCAATATGGTCAGGTTCCCCTGGTGGCAGGGTCACAGAGGTCAGATGGCAGTTGCTCCACTGCAATTGTCTGATCTGCCAAATCCTGTATTATGGTCAAAGCGGACCCCGGGCCCCTCGAGCGAGAGAAACAACCGAGACATTAACCCTAAGATGATGTTGACTCGCAATACTCGAATAATATATCTGGTTTTTATCCTCTTTTTAGCAACTTGTGGTGAGTGGTTAACAAAAAAAACAGTCTTGACCAGTTAACTAGTATAGGTAACTATTTATAACAATACAAGTTAAAACCCATGTTTACCAAGCAAATGAGAATTCGCTCGGCTTGATTTATTTACTAAAAATACCTTTAAATATTCCACCAAATTTTTATTTAATATTTAATTTTAGGTTATCGTACTTATTACGTACTAGCTGGCCCGGCGCGACTTAGATCGCGTGATGTCCTACTCCCACTCTACCCTACCCCTACTGTACTCTACCCCTACTCTACACTAAGATGTCAGGAGGTCAGGAATAGGTACCCTCAGCCGGCGTAAATGTATGAGACGATTTATGAATATTGAAGACGCAAAAAGGCTGTCTCAGCATCGTAGCTTGTGGCACTCGATAGTCTCTGCCTATTCCTATGATATACGGGCGTGAGTGTGTATATATGTATGTTTTTAATAAGTAGGTATGCTACCACAGCGGAACTTTATACGTAGCACGAACATTACTGATAGCTTGATAATGTTGTCTTTTTCGTTGAAAAACACATCACACTTCTGCAATATGTAAACAAATAAGACGTTCGTACGGTTACCTACACATTTATGTTGGCTTATTATCTAAATATTATAGTGTCCCGTATAAAATCATATGGTAGCCATCCAGTGTAATAATAGGCTTGATGCTTCATTACTGGGCGGCAACTTATCTCCGCGTCGCAGCAGTGCCTTCGAGAACTGTAGTGCATTATTGCCTCTGTGTCATTTATGTGTCTGTATCATTTCGTTGCCATGTGGTGTCCGGTTTGCCAATAGTGCAAAATAAATAACTAACTACAAGAAACTTCATAAACAAGTTAAATTATATTGAGAAATAGTAGTATTGTAGAAATGTAAAGAGGCAAATTAGAGGTTTATTTAGACGCGGGTAACGCATTGGTAGCACCCCAGGTTTTCTGATGCCCATAGGCAGCGGTGACCACTTTCCATCAGGTGGCCCCGCTTGCCTGTTTGTCTGCCGTAAAAATTAAAAATGTTTTTTCATAGCAAGCTTCAATCGCACGTTCGCTATGATTACGTCAGAGTATTTGTCAAGACTAATTAAACGAATCCAAACTCGATGAGTTTACCATGCCTAGTTTTGGAGTTCCTATGACCACCTTCCATCTCCATCACCAGATAGCTCGATGGTATCGTAACATTGCATTGTCGCCGAACTTACATTAGTGTGCAAAATTTCAGCTCAGTCGGAAACCGCGAAATGGGTCAAAAACTTGCAAGATTTGACACGTGAAAGTAAATAAAAGCTTGTAAATAGTAATAAAATGGCCGAAATGAGCCGTACACTTTTAAAAACCTATTACACTATGCGATATTCAGTCTACCTTAGTAAGTCTACGTGTAAGATGTGTAGAGATAAGTGTAGAGTAAATCATTCTGAGCTCGATAAAAAAATTTCTGATTCGATAAAAAAATTTAAATCATATGCGCAATGGTTTTTTCCCACCGCAGACTGATCGGAGGCCGTATATGCGTTTGGGGTAAGATGTTTTTGTGTGTATTTGAGTTTATGTGTTTGTATGTACCTTAATGTTACAATTTTTCTTCGACCGATTTAGATTTAGCTTCAAAAGTAGCAGTATCATTTCAGAGCAGGTTCTTAGACACGTTTTATGACAGTACACTACCACGGGGTCTGCAGCAGTCTGATAAGTCGAAATTTAATGAGTTCTAACGAACTACTAAACTAATTTCGATGAGGTTTTTGCATTCAAAAACTGTCCTTTCAGAGCTTTGCGTTAACATTGCAATAAAAAAATAGTATTTAAAATTTTGAAGAAAACCTAGGACAGCTAAATTAATAAATTAAAAAAAAATTTCAATCCCCGACTCACAGATCGCTCGAAAATCGCATTGCCATATTCTATTCTTAGACTTAGGAATATTTTATGGCATCACCTTAGGAGTCGCCTAAGTTTAGTACAATCCGGTATAAGTAGCGTTAGAGCACTTAGCGTTTCTTTGCTATGTGAACGCACTGCGTTAAATGCGGCTCTATGATTGGTAAATTACGTTTGCCCATCGCAACGAAAGCATTGTCAGACTCTGAGACCTCATTAAGGTTTCTGAAAATGAATGGAAACGAAAAGAACAGAAAAATAATAATAGCACAGACTAACTTGTCTGACTTTAATGACATTGTTTACGAAAAATGCATTCAATGTGTTCGAAAAATATACTATATCTAATAGTTTAATAGGGTGCGTCGGTATACTGAATATAATTAAATGTGGACTTTACACTGTAATAATGGCTATATAATACTAAATAGGTACTAAATAATTATGTTCTCATAACAGGTATTCAAAACATTGTACAAAATAAATAATAAACCTATCTAATCAGTACGTAATTGCAATACGTTAATTCTGTTATCATCGATCAGTCATATTGTATAACAAATTAGGTACAACCACACAAATAGCTGCACATTTATTACTAATGAGGTATGATTACAATTATTATTCGTGTTGTCCATTGTTGTACATTTTCCCCCGTCCTAGTTAGTCTGGCTGCTAGATATTAGTTCCTTTCTTACAACACTTGTCTAAGTAAAGTATCATAGCTGTATATATAGGTATCTACTATGCGTTGTCATACGTTCAAAAAGGCTCTCCTCATCATCATATCAGCCTAAAGACGCCCACTGCTGGGCATAGACCTCCCCAGAGATCTCCAGGCCGGTCCTGTGCCTTCCGCATCCAGCTGGTACCTGCGATCTTTACCAGGTCGTCGGTCCACCTTGTGGGAGGCCTACCCACGCTGCGTCTTCCGGTACGTGGTCGCCACTCGAGAACTTTACTACCCATCGACCATCTGTTCTTCGAGCTATATGCACTGCCCACTGCTACTTCAATTTAAGGCGCTGTGATTGGTCAATTTCCCCTCGGATCGTTTTAACGGACGCAAAGTGCCGATTGGCCCTCAAGTAGTGTTAGTCAGGAACTCTGATCGCTCGCGCGCTGTGAGACCTCATGGCAACGTTTCTGAAAACGTTTGTTAGTGTGTGTGTGTGTCAACTCATGCAGACACCATCATTATCATCATCCGTCATCATCTTGGCGTTAATGTCTTCGTTGTGCTCTCGCGCTAGGACCCGGGGTACGCCTAGACTATGACCATGGATTTGGCAGATCAGAAACTCTATTTTTTTTTAATAATATTGGTAACATCGTAGTGTTAAAGAATATTAAATATCAGCATCAAGCTTTAAAACATCGAAGTTTTCATTCCGAAAATCAAATTTGAATACTGAATCGACGCGAGCGATTCAAAAATAGGCGCCTAATCTAGGTTCTCTTTCGCACAACAAGAGTCAATTGTAGAAGGCGCTCTAGTTATTTTTGAATAGTTGGAAAGGTAAAACACAATACGCAAATCTTAAAGTCAACAAGGCTTTCGTCCGTGCTTGATGATATTAAACCGGTTATCAGAGGTATTTTTATAAAATACCATACCTATTACAATCTATTTTTAAATGCTTTAGTATAAAAAAATATTCATCTCGTCGTCAATTCCACGGCTGTACAGTCGCGCTCATAAGTTAATTACCTTAAAATTCTTATTCCTGTACAGCTGTTAAAGGGTTTTATACCATGTAGCATACTGTCCGTAAGGGAATAAAGTAGTTTTTTTATTACAATTCAGAATCACTTTGTCAGTTTTCCTTTTAAAAGTCACAATGGCTTTTTGACTTAAAAGGTGCAACATGATGTGCAAACATTTTTAAATTTATTGTAACCATACATAATACTTACTAAATGAAAATAAAACGTTGAGGCTGTATTTTCAAAAAATATTTTAATTTTAATTTATAATACAAAGTATGGAAATTCATTAAAGCAATAATAATTTATTAAATAAAAGAACCTGCACTTTAAGAATTAGTTATTGGTGCAGGGACAGCTAATAGTTATTTTAGCCAATTCTATTTTTTCAACGATGCACGTAATATCCTGTATGTGGCAGTAGCTACAATTTTTTTTTTTAATATTATTATGCACTTATGAGCGCTACTGTACCTACATAACTTGAAAAAAGGTTCATTGGTACATGACGCCACTGAGGATCAGGGATATTTTTATAGACATAATAAAAACAATCAAAACAAAAATTTTCCTTATCATGTACTTATGTGAAATGTTACGTAATGTAACAGTTAAGTAGGCCTTCCATACCTTCGGATAACTGTTTCCGCCTCCGGAAATACACTAGTTACATATCTAATAAAAGAAACGAACACCTTCAATTGTTACACTCATACTTATACTAGTACATACAAAGGTTTATTGCCAAACTCGTCCGCTTGTAACCTGTTTTACTCGCATTCGTAATAATGTTAATGACCAATTACAACTTCACAACTGCTTGCTATGAAGTTCACGGTGAATTCATGCCGGCTGATTTCTATGCACAGGGTGTGGAAAAGGCTAAAAGAACTCGGTATAAAATTTTGTGGATCAGTATGTGCTTGAAAAGACGAATTAATTGCCGTTTTACTAAAAGGAATCGGCTAAGTTCTTTGTTATCCCAATTTGGACGTTGCTGATTGGCTATAAACTAGTTAAGACGGAACTTAGGCGTTTCCTAAGTTTAGTTAAAACGGCCTAAGTGTTTTTATAGGCTTTTATTTACTTCCATAGTTCCACAAGTTTGTGGGTAGTAAAATTGCAAGTTCAATTTGACCCATTTCCCGGTTTCCGATTGAGCTGAAATTTTGCATACTTATGTAAGTTTGGTGGCAATAAAATATTATGATACCATCGAGCTGATGTAACGATGGAGATGGCCATAGGAACTCGTAAACTAGGCGTGATAAACCCATCGAGTTTGGGCTCACTTGATTAGTCTTGACAAGTCCTCTGAGTGATGATCATAGAGAACGCGCTTTAATATGAATTCCACACAACTGCTATTCAACATATTCGTTGTGATTTAGGGTTTAAATTAATTCAAGTTATATGTACAGACAGACTGATTTCCTGAAACCTACATACCTTTATTTAATTATTTTATAAAGATTTTTAAATCAGCCTCTATCCATAAAAGATCGAAAGAGTCATATAGTGCTACAACATTAACAATAATTGTGAGTGCATTACACTTTCGATGGTCAAAAAGAAGCCCTTTTCGTTAAATTTCCTCGATGATTAAACATTTTTTATTATGTATTTTTAGTGAAGGTATGCCGCATAACGAACGCGGAACTCACCTTACTGGTTTTTGCTGTATTGACAAAGATAATGTGAAATATTAACAGATACAAAATACACTTTTTTTCCATGAGTTTAACCTTCACCTTGTATCAGTCTTTCTATTGATGGAAACCGCAACGAAATCGGTTTCATAGTTAAAAAATCGTGTTGTACGGTCGCGTTCATAAGTGCATGACCACCTTAAAATTCATATTCCTGTGCAGCTGTTAAAGAGATTAATAAATAATAAATAAAATAAAAAACATTTTGAAATTAAAAAATAAATAACTACAAGTCGCTTGTAGTTATTTATTTTTTTACAATTCAAAATCACTTTTTCAGTTTTCCTTTTAAAAGGCACAGTGGTTTTTGACTTAAAAAAGTTAACATTATGTGCAAATATTTCTTTAATTTATCGTTACCAGATTTATTAATACCAGGTGTGGCACGACGAGTGTCACATTGTATTTATTTTCCCAGAATACAGGTAGTAGACCAATATCACTAAAAAACTATAATGTTACGAACCTGCGTTTTTAAAGCCATGTGAGAATGTTAGGGCCACTGTGGGACTCTCGGCGTGTAGGCAATGGTGGCATGATCATTTCTCTCTTTATATCGTAAAATCACGTTTTCTATTTAGCAACCATTACCGCTGTAACTACCTACTCCTCTAACAACCAGCCTCCGTCTCTCCTACATAGGTAGATCGGAGGAAAGCGACATTATTTTATTCTGTGTAAAAATACAGAACTGCGGCCATTTTTAGAGGGTTGGAGAGTGAAAGTTACAGATTCCATACATCTTTTGTTGTTTGTTTAGCCTGCGAATCAAATGTCCGCGTCCTAGGACTTCGGGAAGTGCCCTAGAGGTTTTAATAAGCCAGTCAGTTAGTATCGAAATCGCCGTGATATTAAGAAAATACAAAATATAGACATAAATAACTTTGTTTTTTATATTTAATTAAGTCTGTCTAAGTTGACTTTATCTTGAGAATTCCAGCTCTCTAGCATCATCAAGGCCAAAGATAATAAGAGTTTGAATATTCGACAAAATGTTTCGAAAAAAGCTAGTTAATGCTGTTTCTTCAACTCCAGTCCAGTTATACTACGGTTTATATACACTCGGTTTTTCTATGAGATAAAAAACCTGCACATTTAGGCGACTGAATCCCCTGTAGTAAGAGGATCACAGAGCTCAGATGTTAGCTGCTCCACTGTAATTACCTGATCTGTCAAATCTTCCTGAATCAAGGTCAAACTAGGCTCGGGCCCTCGCGCGTGAGAGCACAACATTATTATGTTTATTTTTTGCTCACAGTTTTTATATTCTTTATGTTTTTGAATGACACAAGTGTCTCGGTAAGTTACCTCATATTTTATGCGTTGCTAAACCGGTTCTATCCTATGTAATTTTACTTACTAGCTTTATTTCTTTTTTAGCTTTAAAATTATTATGTGTGTAAAATATAGCTATATAAGAGTAATTTGTATGTATATTGTTTGAGAGTATTATTAGAAACAACTTGATCGTTTTAGGATAATGTCGTGTTAGGATCCGAAAAATGCTAATTTAAAAAAAAATTATAAACGAGTTTCGAAACCAGATACAGAATTTTTTTTTATACCACATTTTTTTGACATATTCACACAGCGCCGTCCAGCCTCAAAGAAGCGAAGCTTATGTTATGGGTTTAAGAAGACTAATAAACTATTTATATACTTCTTTAAATACATACTACACTCAGCTCCATAACAGAAATTAAAATTCATCATTTCAATTTCTGCTCGGCCGGGAATAGAACCCGGACCTCTGCATGGCAGAGGCTGCACGGCATGTTAACCAAATGAACTACTCAGGTCGTATTAGAAACAATCAAGACCAACAAGTGATAATTTATTATAAAAATAAATTATAAAAACTTTTGTAAGATGAGCAATAATGCATTAGGTTACACCATATCATACATTCATCGTGTTATACCGATACCTTTTGCTATGTAATTTTTATTAGCTATGTACCTACTTATAAAACAGGCATAATTAAATATACTAGGCATTCTGTAGTGCAATTATCTGATTTACCAAATCCTGCGGACCCCAGGCCCTTCGACTTTTCGAAGCGATAGTACTTACATATCCTCTTGTGTGGGTTCCATACCTAAGTAAAAAAATCGGTTGTCTGTAAAGTCGGTTTACTGACGATAGTTGAGCGTGACAACGTCAAGTAGGAGAGAGACAGATGTCGAACGCTGCCGAACGCGGAGGCCGATTGTGCCTCTTTGTCGCTCGTTCCGCGCTCTCGCTTGCACTTCAAGCCTTAAATGGAACGCCTCAGAGCGAGGTAACGCCGCATGAGTCATGTTTTTTCGTGCGTGCAGCCGGCTCCATCGAATTATAAGACGTTGTCACGTCAAAAAAAACTAGTCTACCTCACATTTTCATAGCAGTTTCGTTTTTGAGCCACATTATAGTTACCAAAAAGAAAAGTCGAAGGTTGGGTTATAACATCTTTTTTTTGCCAGTTTTTGAACGTGCAGACGAACGTTTTGTCTTCTTAACGTCTACTATGGCTACAAAGTGAAATTTTACGTTTACTTGATGACGTAGAATAACCTACGTCACTCTCACAGCCTATTGTGTTAAATTTTTTCCGCGATTTCTCTCACGAATAGGCTCCACGGATGTACTCGTTACGGATTCAGTCCAATCATATTTTTATCCGTGTGGTGTCCGACAAAGTGGAATAGCACCAACCCCTAACACTCGTGGGTGTCGTACAATTTAGTTATATTTATAACACTGCGGTCTCTAACCCGCCTGCTGAGCGTGAAGATTATGGCAATAACCTCCCCTTTCGTGGGAGAGGCCCTAAGTTCTGCAATGGACTGATATAGGCTGTGATACTGATGATATTTTTATCACTTTACAGAACAATGGCTCCAGACCCAGATAGGCACCAGGAGATGCACCAGGGCGTAGACGGGGGGAAGTCTGAGACGATCTTGAACGAGGGGAAGCATCAGACGAGTTTCCCTCAGCTAAAGTACCCACCTTACCGAGATGAAGAACCCAGGTCTGGTCAGCAATTTCTGATGAGCAAGCGGGCGCTGGATGGAGCTGAAGGCCTTTGGAGGGTCCATGATGGTATATATGACCTTGAAGCCTTTGTGGGCAAACATCCTGGGGGCCGGCAGTGGTTGGAATTGACCAAGGTAAGAGATTTTGAACTGCAAATTCCTTATCAATAGCTTTTAAGTCACTGTTTTTTAGAATAGCAAGGTAGTCACAGCGGCCGTAATACTGTGGTGTGACGTAACTGAAACATTCCATTCCATAGTCCATAGTATAGTACTGGTTAAATGAGGTTACTTTGAAGTGCGGGGCCACATTGATCTCTTACTTTTCTCTATTAATCAAGTGGTTCTTTTTTTTCATGAAAACAAAACACGTCAAACGTGTGGCAACACTGCTGCTCATATGCTGTAAATCCCTTTCCCTTATAAACAGAGAAAGTTGAGTGATCATGTAACCGAGCCCACAAAAACAAATTTTTATTGTTTCCATAGTCGAAATTTTAGTGATGTCTTTCACCGGCTTCACCGCTATATTACGATACCGTTATCTAGTAATCCATCCTTAATCCCCAACTTTCGAATCTTCAACCTTTATAATTAGCAGCAGAATATTTGTATTTTATATTTCAATGGTATTACATTAATTTTAGTTTAGTATTCTATGATATTAAGAATTCTATATAAGAATACTTCATTTACAATTGGTAAATTTTGTACCTACAAAGTCAAAGTCAAAGGCATTTATTTGTGACACAAATAGGCATACAGATTCATTAAGATATTATAATGTTTGTGAGGATCTCTGTGTTAACCCCAATTGTGGGCATACAAATATTATAATTATACAAATAAAATCATAATGGCTAATACTAATCCTAGTTCATTTCGTTTGTTCCAAGAAACCAACGTCAATCAATAGTTTTTTATTACTTTCTTATTATTGTTTTGACAAAATACGTAAACCAATTTACCTTTACTTTAAATCGACAAGTTTTAAGATTATAGTACAGTTCAAGTCACAAGGTTTGGCGCTAGGGGACTACTACAACTCCCAATTTGTCCCCGATTAGGGCTATAATAGGGCTTAAGTGACCTCACTTTATGGCAAAATTGATGATATTGAATTGGGTTGCCTAATATTGCCAGGAGAGGGTCGCCCTGTCTTATTCAAACCAGTGTTGTCCAGTAGGTACATTTGATTACTTTTTACTCATGTCCAACATGTTATAGGCTGTAGAATATGATAATTTACAACCTGTAAAAATTCAATTTTCATAAATTTATTTGTCAACAACAAACCTTATAGTGTCGTAAAGTGTTTACGCACTGCATCCAACCAACTTTTGTTAGTAGTAGCTACTTATACGGGAGTAGTATATATTACTAATGGACCCGGCGCGACTTCGTTCGCACACACATACTTTACCCCAACCTATCCTTTTTTTCTTGCTTATAAACCTTCCTCTTAAATCACTGTATCTTTTGTTGAAAACCGCATCAAATTCCGTTGCGTAGTTTAAAAGTGTGTGTAAGCTGTCATAGAAATAGTACTGTGGCGACCTCGGCCAGAATTCTCTCGGTTCATATCGTATCACAGATCATCCCCAAATTGGAGTTCAAACTTACAATTTGGGGGTAATCATCTGTGGACCAGATGCAATCAACTCTTTCACCAAATATTTTAAGAAGAGAGGTACAGAAAGCACATTTAGCATTTCAACTTTTAAGTATAAAATGTTTATTTAATGAAAGGTCAAAAAAACTTCGCTTGCTCTTTTGATTATCATTACGGCGAATTTAATGGTTGCATTAAGTACGATAGACAAAATTTTCAAAGACTTAAAACGAAGTTTTGATTGTACCTATTCTTTCATCAATTCCTGCCGAAGTCTTGGAACTATTATTTTTTTTTATGCTGTTGTACTCATTTGTTAGTGCTTCAATTTAATTTCAGTGTTTACTAGTTACTGTAGTGTGTATTCTGCATGTACTTGGGCAGGTTTTTGTTATTATTTAAGTTTTTGTTGGGCAGAGACAAAAACCATCATACAACCACGAGATAAGGCCTATCTCATTTAATGTACCTAATAATTTACGAGGAAGAAAATAAGCTGCCAAACTTAATGAAGATATGTCCACCCCAATAATGGTCGCTCCCTAAAAGCCTTAACCTCTAACTATACAACCTACCCAACATTTCCAGGGCACCGATGTGACGGAGCTATTCGAGACGCACCATGTAAAAGGCACTGCTGAACCAATATTGGCAAAGTACTTCGTGAAGAAGGCTAAGACTCCCAGGAACTCCCCGTTCACTTTTGAAGCCGATGGATTCTACAAGACTTTGAAGGCGAAGATCGTTGAGAAACTCAAAGAGGTCCCAGAAAATGAGGGAAAGAAGAGTGATATTATAGCGAATGTGTTAATTGTCGCTCTACTTGCTGCCAGTCCATTCGCTGTCTACGTTTGGAGTAACATCGTTTTCGGCTTGGCGATGATGCTCGTGACTGGTCTTCTACTCGGTGCCATGACTGTATGTGCACACAACTACGTACACCGTGCCGATAATTGGAGAATGTACCTCTTCACGTTCAGTAGTGGAATACCGTTTAGGTAAGTAGTGAAATTCTATCGGCTGTACAATAAGAAATGTTCTGAAGAAATTTATTATCTGATGCCCATAGCACAATTCTGTTATCGCACTACCCGCCGCGGGCTAGGTGCCCATGCGCATTACGTTGTCCATTGGCAGCGGTGACAACTGTCCATCAGGTTTCTGTTTGTCTACCGTACCTATAACGTAGAAAAAAATTACGATGTTGGCAATGTCAGGCTTATTAAAGTTTAACTACAGTGTTTTTGGTGTGCCTTAGAGAATATAGCAACAGCTTTCAGATTTAGTTGGAATTTGTGTTCATTCACTGGTCAGATCAGTAATGTTCTCAAAAAAGCTGGGGTCCAAAGAGGCAAGAATAAAAGGAGATGTATGAAAAGTGTTGTGGATGGATATATGCGAGGCTAGGGAGTTGTGTCAGGACAGGGCAAAGTGGCGGTCCATAGTCTCTGCCTATCCCAACTGTGGAACACATGCGTGAGCTTTATGTATGTATGTTCAGCAGTGGCAGGTAAATACACGGGCTGATTATAGATGCATAACCTGTTTATTATTTCCTTTCCAGCGAATGGAGGGTGACACACAGTATCTCTCACCACATGCACACGAATACAATTCATGATATTGAGCTTAGCGTGCAGGAGCCTTTCATGCAATTTCTTCCGTTGAAGGACAAACCGTTTCTTGCTCAGTTAGCTGGATTGTATTCGCCCTTAATCTACCCAGTGTGCACTTTAGTATTGTGGGGTAAGAGGTAAGATACGAAACACTTTATACCCTTAAAAATTCTCAAATTAAATAAAAATTAAATCAAGCTTTTATCGCGTGGTATAGTAAGTACTCATCAAGACCATTCCAAAGGGCCCATACACGATGGGGTTGATTTGTTGTGTTCAGTACCTCCTGACTCCATCATCAGACCAACTCCAAGATACCAAGTTAACCAAGTTGGATAGGTATACCAAACATCAGCTCAATTTAATGCCGGGAAGTGGGTCAAATTGGGCTTGCAAGATTCCAGGACAGTGAAGATGTGAAATAAAAGCTTGTTAACAACCTATATATACGACCCGTAATGTTGTTGTGAATAACATATTCGTATTTCGTCGTTAATTTAATTGTTTTCTTCCACAGCATATTCAACAAACTGACTGGCCAGCCAGGGTACAAGATATCAAATGATCTGCTCATGCCATTCGCTCTGCCTGCTTGGATGTGGTTGGCCAGTGGTTTCTCGCTCCTCCAGGCTCTCCCAGTGTGGATGATAATACAATCAGTCCACAGCATATGGTTCATGTTCTTCGGACTGACAGCAGGCCACCACGGTCACACCAACTTCTTCGAAGGAGACGTCCCAAGGTATGGCATCAGCATGGAAATGGTATTTTTACCGTAATTACCTGACCTGCCAAATTCTGGATCATGGTCAAGGCGGACCCCGGGCCCTCGTGCGCGAGAGCATAACCGGGACATTAACGCCAAGATGACGATGGAAATGATATTTTAAATCAGACGACCTGAGTGGTTCAATTGGTTAACATGCCCGTCACCACGCAGAGGTTCCGGGTTCGATTCCCGGCCTAACAGAAATTGAAATAATTAGTTTTAATTTCTGTTAGGGGTCTGGGTGTAGTTTGTATAGGATATATGTATTAAAAAAAAAGTTTATAAGTAATTTATTAGTTATCTAACACCCATAACACAAAATTTGCCTACTTTAGGACTAGATGGCGCTGTGTGAATTTATTTTTACTTATTTATTAAAATACTTTGAAACAACATTTAAGTAAAACTAATAAGTATCTAAGTATATACTTCTTAAGTGTTTTAATATCTCAAAGGCAGTAGTTCAAGCAAGTACACCAGTTAAACTTCTTACTTACCACCTGAAAATCTACGAAATGAAGTTTCGCGCGTGAAGTTCGCAGATTCCTGAAATTAAATTACATAGTTCAGGGTACGTGTGTAAACATATGGCGGGGACTAAGTTTAAACTTCCAATTCATTTCATGGAATCGGAATCCTAGGATAGTTAATTTATACTTGCAGTTTTACATGTAAGAGCTCTGCTTTTAGAAGATAATTTCTGCTAAGATCATTCGGGATTGGTAAAATCCGACTTGCCATGCAACTTCAGCGTAGAAGTCATAAATTAAATTTTAATCCGTACTGATGTATGGAGTTGAACAGCTATTATACAAGTAGGTATCGGTCGCAACAGTTTTCGGCGACATTTACGCTTTTACCGTTCCCTGTTGGCCTCTAGGTTGCTTAAAGGCAAATAGAAACGGTAATGATGCTCCTATCAGAATACCACAGCCACACAATATTATTTTTAACCCCCGACGAAAAAAGCGGGGTGTTATAAGTTTGATTTGTATATCTGTGTACCTGTGGCTTTGTGTATCTGTCTGTGGCATCGTAGAATGGACCGATTTCAATGCGGTTTTCTCTATTTGAAAGCCAGTTTAATCGTGATGGTTGTTAGCTTTGTTTTATTAAAATCGGTCTAGTAATTTAGAAAATATTTGAGTATATGTAAACTTGGTCGGTTTTCTGACTTTTTCTGTCCGTTAGGTTATAAATAGTATTGTGTTCCTGCCGGTGAGTCAGGTCTCCCAGGAAAGCCGTGGAGAACGGTGGCTTTGTCAATAGAGGGGCCTTGCATTTGCCTGCTTGCTGCCCGAGCAATGTATCCCGGGGTTTTAGAAGTTGGCAATACATTGTAGGCGGCGGTTACCACTTGCCATAAGGTGGCCCTTTTTAGTAACCGATTCATCAACATCATCATCATGTCCCGGAAGACGCCCACTGCTGGGCATAGGCCACCCAGAGAGATCTCCACAACGGCCTGTCTTCTGCATTCAGCTAGTACCTGCTACTTTTACTGTATCTTCCGGTACGTGGTCGTCACTCAGGAACTTTACTGCTCCATAACATTAAAAAATCTCATTACAGAGCCGAAAACCTGGACTGGGGAATCCATCAGCTGGACACAGTGGTTGAAAGAGAGGATATAGTTGGTAACTTGCTCAAGACCCTCGTTACGTTTGGAGACCACGCGTTGCATCATCTCTTCCCCACCTTAGACCACGCAGTACTTCCGTACCTCTACCCAACATTCATGGAACACCTCGACAAATTTGAAACAAAATTAAGGACGACAACTACAGTCGAAGCCTTCATCAGCCAGGCAAAACAGCTGATCCGTAAACGACCTAACAATTTCAAGTACAAAGGAAAAAGTCTATAACAGATTTTGTGACATAAAATATTGGTAACGGTGACAATTATTGTAATAACCTGGTGACAATTTGAGGTCTAATCTTTACGCAGAAAGTGACTAGTTGACTGACTGATCAAGACAGAGCCTTAATCAAACAAAGTAAACTGTCGTTTGCATTCTAGCACTATTGTAAAGCAAAAATGTAATTGTGGACTTCTTATAATGGAAAAAAATCTAAGTCACGACATTAGCTTCTGTTAGTTTCGCCACAGGTGTCATGTTGTTTCTCATCACAAATTTACATCTCCACCAGTGTTTAAAATACATTTCTAGTTTCCTCTGCCAGTTTACTTTTTTGATTTTGACTTTTTGACTTTAGAAGCTATAATTTATTACAGAGTAAGAATACAAAGTAAATTTAGTTAATAAAACGGGGGTGGAAATATTGTACAAAAAATGAATGCAAAAATACAATAACGGCTTTAACGGCAATGCGGAAATGCGAAAGTAATATTAAGGTTTAATTGTGATATTAGGGAAAAGGTAAAAATAAATTTTAATTTCGTACCTGGAAATTCGTTTCTTTATGAACCTTTTTATAGTCCCGTAAAACATACGATAAAATAACTAGTTAATTTTTTTTAAATCTATAATTAGGTCTACACGATATCCGCTCGTCTTCACCGAGACTTATGAGCAAAATAAAGATATCTAGATATTAGCAGTGAAAGCCCGATTTGCGCTGGGCCCCTCTTTAAGGGAGGTACATTATTAGTATCACAAAAGCGTAACATTCGATGCTGACTTGCATTCAATAGATTAACGTTTCGGTCGTGACTTCTTTCTGCAGTTGGTTCCCTACATCTTACTTTCCGGTGACATTCCAGAGGAACAAAGCGACGCGGGACTCGAAGTTCTAAAGGAACCATTCTTCTAATTCGACGCTGAAAAGGAAATAAATAGGGTACAATGCTTCCCTCTTAGTGGTTTCCGCAAGCCTGTGAATGGAAGTTCGACTTGAAATAAATAAGTTTACTTTTGCTTCATTTGGGTCTTCGAGGGGACCGCTAAGAGTTACGGGGAGAGGGCCCTCGGGAGCTATACCGATACAATTTGCAGTGTCGCCAACGGAGCCATGGAAATCATTGTAACGACGTCGTTATTACCGGAGAGCGAGCCTCCTACGACGGCACAACCGCAGCGACTGCGCCTACCAAATAACTTAGAGCAATAAAGCAGTTGTACTTTATTGCTATACTTTTTAATTAAGACGCGCATTGCATTTCTCGACAACTTTGGTTTTGTGTCGAAAAGTCGACGAAATGTTTGGCCACATGATTTTATTTACCGTAGACTGACAAATAAGTAATTATGTTATCCAGGTAATAAGTAAAACAGTACTTTTTTTATTTTACGATGTGACCAAAGAGCAGACCTTATGTGCCACACAGAAAAGCAAATATTATACTAAGGGAAACATCCGCGGAGAAAATCAGTTATGTGTTTGGAAATGTACCTACTTACTGGACTGGTACCTACTTACTTCTCCTCAAAAGGAAACTATAAATTAAGTAAGTAGGTATTAGTACCTATTCCGACTGTTCGGGAACGGTTGCGGATCCATACCTAGGTGCTTATAACACTTCTTACCTACATCCATACCGCCCACACTCTTCCTGGAAACAAGTAACTCCAACATTTACACGGAAGCATTTAATTAACAACTTAACAACTTAGCAACTTTCCGAACGCAAAGGTAATTAATATCTACACAAGATGTCACATACCTACTGCTAACAGAAATGTTTTGTGGGAAGGCGCTGAACCTGTCGGAATTGTTTTACTCTATACCTTGAAAAATCAAGGTAGATATGGTAAGAAACACGTGCCAGACTTAGACTCTAGATCTATCTATTTATAAAGGGAGAGCATTTCAAATGGCTCAGTGATGAGAAATTTGAAACTGTATTAGATAGGCAGGATAATTTATTCTTAGCCTCTACGAGTCCAGTTTTTTTAAGTATTTAATACGGCAGGCAAATAGGCAAGCGGGCCACCTGATGGAAAGTGGTCAAAGCCGCCCATGGACATCAGCAACACCAGGGGCGCTATCAAAGCGATGCCCGCTTCTAAGTAGACCTCTAATATACCTTTAAAGAACAATTTCTTTCTTTTTTTTAATGTCACATCGGGAGTCGAATCCGGTGTAATCTTATTAAAAATATCCCACAAAAAACCTTTTATGTAAAATTGGTTGGTCAAGCTAAGCTTAACGGTTTCACTGTGAAAACGTTATCAGATTTCAGAAAGAGCCAAGCTCTAACTTTACATACCCATATACATTTCGGTCAGAAAGTATAGCTGTTGGAGGCAAAAGTCAAAGATTTGTAAATGATCTTGTTATTAGTGTGTATAACAAGATCATTTAGCCTGTTTACTGCTTCGGAGGACTACTGGACCGCCCTGTAGGTAGGTACAATTTTGTATACAAAAATGCACCCCTTTTCTAGTGGGTTGTTAAAGATTTATTAATTTTCCTGTTATTTGTGTGCAAATACTAACCGCCGTACCAAATTTTAGCTAAGTAGCTAGGACTTCAAGAAATGCCCTTGAAGTTTTGATGGGAAGTCAGTGAGTCAGTCAATGTCGAAGTCGACGTATTTTAGATGCTAATTAAATCTAAAGTATAAAAGCTAGACAAATAAAGCTTTGTATAATGAACTGAAACTAGCATCAATTTAACGATTCCTAAAACAGCCATTTGTCAAAACGCAGGGTATAGATAATCCGGTTTTTGTATGCAAAATTCAATTATTCCTGATGCAATTGAATCCCCCAAATTTCCTGTACTAATCAACTTGCAGGCTGAGCGTAAATTAGTGCTCATCAAGCGAGTCCCGCCAATTACATTGTAATCAGTATCCGAGAACTGAGACTAGAGATGCGCTTGACAATATCGATTTTCGACATTGGTTATTATCAAAATTATTGAAATTATTTATAGTAACTAGATTAAGCGCCTACACCTAGTTATTGAAACATACTTTAACATTGTAATTTTTAAAGTAAGAACATTTTAATGGATCAACACATCGACGTCTTTATAGTCAAAACTACAATTCATTTGTCAAACAGTGTGTAGCTGTGCACCGTAGGTACTAACCGTGATGAATGACCATCATCCGTGTAGTTTCATCGACAATGATGACCTCCTCGATCCAATTCACGAAATGAAGTGTCAGTGTCAAACGGAGCTGCCACAATACCCAAGACACCGTAATCTGAACAATGACTTGATAGTAAATTTATGGCAACCGAGAATGCATGCTGGGATAGGGTTGGGACACTATCGATAACGGAACGCCACAGACTATCGCATGGACTGGAAAATTAAAGATGTCAAGCCTCGTTAGGCGATCCCGTGGAACAAATGGAGCCAATTAACTTCCAACTTAGCATTTAAAGGGTTAAGCGTTTTCAGGAGGAAAAGTAAATTGACAGAGATTAGAGAGAGGTGAGATAATAATCTCAGACTGAATGTTCTACAGCACAGTGTTTAAGATGTTATTAGATCCTACTATACCTACTTATCCTTATATAACATAAAATAAACTCGCTTTCCGGGTATGTCCGTCTGTCTGGCTAAATCATCATCATCGTTTATATTTCATTTATTTTGACATCTATTACGGATGATTTTCCATATATATCCGCGAGGTACATTAGAGGCGGGCAACGCATTGGTGTATCTGATGTCCATGGGCCCCGGAGACCACTTTCCATTAAGTGACCCGCTTGAAAGTTTCTCTGCCGTATAAAAACCTAACCTTAGTTAACTGCTGGGCTTGATCCTCCTCCACATTAGTGGAGGATCCACCCCTTTTGCGCAGTGTTTAGAGACGTGATTTAGAGAGCGCAGTATTGAAGGTATTCAACAGAAACCGCTGCTACTCTAGTTCTGGTTTACGGAGGTACTAAAGCTGGGTTGCCTCTTTCAATATCTACGTTTACACTACTACCATAAATTCTAAAATACTTAAGTTGGCTTATACTTGACATAGTTGTGCTTAGCTTATCCTGAGCTTACCCAGAAAATTTACGGATTAAATACACTTTTTCTTTATCAGGCATTTTTGCTTCACTGCCCTATAACATAGGGTTCTTAAAAAGGCATGTCTACAGGTACCTAAAAGGACGGTACTGCATCCACTTCCCTTAAGGTTGCACATGTCCTGGACGACGGTGGCGCCTTTCCATCAGGTGGATCGTCCATCCGTGTGCCTACCTAGGCAATAAAAAAAAATTAAAAACTGCTGGGCAAAGACCTCCATATCCATCTTCTATCCATCCTCACTAAGCTTTCCTGGAGTAGTTCGGCCATATCCGCCTGCACCTACTGATCCTGACAGTAGCGACAACGCAAGCCTTGATTATGCCTCATAATTAGACGGAACATGTGACTTGTATCGTAACACTATAGGGAAAGGGATCTTAAGAGCCCTTTAGACACAATTTGGTGACGTTTAGTGTGCCCGTTAAATTGTAAAAGTACACCAGATGGCCCCCAGGCCCTCAGAGGGCGTGGTAATGAGGACCCCGCGAGCGTTAGGCCCAAGGATTTATTTCGGAGTCCACACCGTTATTACTCCGGCCACGTCTACGGCAATGAAAAGGGATAATTGTGTATTTCGCCGCCATTACTTTTTTTCTCTCATTCCCTTGACGAAGCCGCGTTATTTTTCCTGGGAAAATTACGTTTTTGAAATCTCATTTGTTATTACAAGGAATGTAACTCGTTAAGGACCCGGGGTTGGCGGACCTCACGGGCTCTGGGTGCGAATTCCGTTCTCCTTTTCGGTTTTTGTTTCATTCAACGCTGTTGTTAGATGTAGAGAGGTGTATACCTACTCTTAAGTATCTCCGTTAATGAAGACAGCTATCCTTGCGAGCCATGTCGACGACCTCCCGAAATTCCATTAAGACCTGTACAGATGCAAATTAAAGTTTAAACTTCCCAATTACCTATACAAATTGAATCGCTTAGTTAGTCCACGGGCGTTTTCTTTTTACACAGCGCAATCTTCGTTGAAATTGTTTACGGACGCCGCAGAATTCCGGGCCGCTCGAAACATTTCCATTCCCCCTTAATTGTTTACGTCGAAATTACTGAGTCCCAAGGGAAAAACTTTACACTTATCGCCGACGCTGCTTATCTAGCGAATCGTTCTGAAAAAGTGGCCGCATTAATATTAATACTGGACTTGGAAGCGGGAACCTTTTCTTTTCAAGAAACATTTGCGGCCTTATTAAAAATAGGACAAAGTGCGCTAGGATAAGTAGGTGCTACTTCCTTCCAACGAATGAATGAATGAATAACGCTTTATTGCGCATTTAAAAGCTTCCACACAACTTTTTCAACGTTTATAGAGGACACTGTAAAGCCTGATTATTCCATCTGAGTTCTATCGGCGAATAGCTCTACTCTTAAGTAATTGTTCTCTATCTTAGAAATCATGTTTGAAAACTTGCCTAGATGTTCCTCGCCCAGATAGTGATTGTATTGTCTGTTGCCTATAACCAATCATCCTTAGTCCAGGTGGTTACTATATGAGCTGTGTATTGGCTCAACTTACAACCTAACTTTGCGATGTTAGCAAACTACATCGTAGAGCAAGAGAGCAGGTGCGGTTTATTTAATTTAAATAATTTGACAGAAAATAATTATTATGTTATGATAAACCATAAACAAAGACAGCTGTAATCATTACGTAGTGTAGCACAATGTTGTATCGTCCGACTTATAATGCGGTCAACCCAGCTTAAGCCATGGCTAGTTCTATGGGTACTTTGAGATGGGGCTCCGCAGTCACATCGCTTCTGTGCAGAAATGGCGGATTAAACGATATCACACTTCTTTCTGGCAGGTTCGAATATTTCTGGCAGGATTTATTTTGCAGATGCCCATTAAGTCTTTTTATAATCAAGTTCTTCGTTTTTCCTTTTTCTTTATTGCCTAAAGTGGAACAAGGTCGGATGGACCTGATGGAAGCGATCACGGTCCACCAAGAAAATGGGCTCGCGAAGCACGTCTAAACGAGGAGTTCTGGTATTACGATTTCAAGTAGATACAGTTTCATTTATAAAGTCACGTGGTTATAAGCTGAACTACAAATATTAGCTAAGTATATAGCTAGTCTAGAGACAACAGCGCCTCTCTTCACAGGTACTTCATGTTGAAACTGATTACGTACTTAGCGAGTGCATTACAGGTGGCGAATCAGTTCATTCCTATGAAATGAGAGCTGCATGGGAGCGGATGCGATGATGTCGAGTTGATTGCCGCGAGCTTTTCAACTTATCTGTTCAGTTGGCAGCATCGTCAGTGGTGTAGAAGTGGCAGTTTTGAACTGTCACTTTAGTATAAAAATGCCTTTGTTCCGATTTTGTCCACTCAACAGATAAGTTTGTGGCACCAGAAGCGCTACTAGAGTGCCACAACTTTTTCTGACCCGATGCCCAAAACTGAAACTAAGTGTCGCCATTTTAAAATATCACAACAGTTGTCAACAACAGCGACGCTGTCACCGGTTCAGATAAATTTGTGGTACTCTACTGATGTCTTTGAGGTCGTCAGTATTATAACGCAAAGAGGCGGTACGGTCGTACGCATGTAAGTAAATATAAACCGAAACGGTTCGTTCAGCAAAGCTTTATTTATCAACAAACATTTGGCACGTTTTCATGACTCTATCTATGAATAATAAACGATATCTAAGTTAATCTGGCGCAACAGTAAGTATACCACAGAAACCATGTATATCAGCACAGTCATAAGCCCTGTATGCAGGACGTAGGTTGATTTAGACGTCACATAATACCATCCCTTAATATTAGCCGTGTGGTGTCGGGCAGACTGGAATAGCACCAACTGGACAGCAGAGTTTCCCATTGTTATATTTACAACACTGCGATTTTCAACCCGCCTGCCAAGCGTGAAGATTATGGCAATAATCACCCCTATCGTGGGAGAGGCCCTAAGTCCTGCAGTGGACTTTTATGGGCTGTAATGATGATAATATTGTCGTGTATGGCACTGTCTTGTACCTTTATAATCGCACGAGTCGTTGCTTACCAAATATTTTAAAATCTCCAAATAACAAAAGTTGTCACTACAGTGTCGAGTATCGTAGGATGTTTAAAAAAGCCAGTTGATTTGGCATTACATTAACGTAACTGCGTGTATTTGTTTGCTCAATAGTTACATATAACTATAATAGTCAATTTAACTATTTGTCATTTGACAATAATTGAGGCCCAAACTGGTAGTTAAAACAGAAATATATTGTTAGATCATATTTAACAATAGTCAATTAACAATAATAAACACGGGTAACAAATGAATTTGTCGGGAATGTATTTTTATATATGATATACAGTTTAGAATCGTCAGAAATACGTCAAAAATAATTTTATATACGAATCAGCGCGGGAAACTTCGGTGGCGGCGAGAGTTTTTTACGAAAAGTTTTAAAATTATTATTTTTACATGTTATTTTCGTGTAACTTTCCTTTCCTTCCCAGACACGGTGTCTTTTGGTCATTCCGGGGCTGGGGGGTGTCTGCTCTGCGTTAGATGCGGTGGGGATGGCGTAGGGGAAGAGTAGGGATAGGTTCGGTGTATGAGTAGGGTTTGGGTAGGCGTAGGGTAGGATGGGGTAGGCTATGGGCAGGTTAAGGGTAGGGTGGCTGCAGCTACCTATTTGTAATGCATGCTCACTTAAATATCTGTCTGGTGGTGGCGTAGGGGCCGGGTCGCCCTTTTCCCTCAAATGTGGTTGAATTGGACGATGGCTGAGCCCTGCGTTATACTCGTGAGCGGGTGCTGCCTTGGTGGCTTACTCTTGATGTAGTTGGCTTTTTCTTAAGTATAATATACCTATACATTATGTCGGGCGCGATTCGGCTCGGCTTGACATTGTCGGGCACTGACCGGCTCTGTCTGGGATTGCCGAACCGTCTCCAGCAAGACATTTGGCTATAAAATTTTAGTCCGGGGTTAATGGTTCCTTGTGATCTTGACAGCTTCATTGTATGGGCTCTGAGGTCTTTGTATTAGTTGTCGATTATAGTGACTATTCCCTTCACAGCATAATTTGAATGTAGTATCTAGTATGGTAGTGCCAGTTGTTGTTTATAATGCATATCCACCATCGTCTAATATGCAACCACTCCTAAAACCTCTTCGACCAAATTTCCTCTTGAGTTCACTGAATAAATCAACTTCATCCAAAAGTTTTAATAATTTTAGCTCGTAATATTATAGGGATGAAATACGTAATCTACAATAACGTTTCCTACAAACGAGCTTTCGGATTTTATTATATGTATAAATTCATTTAACTTAACATACTTTCGGCAGAGTAGAATAGCACCAACCCCTTACACTCGTGGATGTCGTACAAGGAGACTAACGTTTTCAAAGAAAATACTAAGTCTCCATAAGCTGTAAAATGAGCAGCGGCGTTTCCCTTTGTGGTCAAGCATGGAGACAATGGCAATAGGTCTGTGATTCAAGCGTTTTTGAGCCATTTAAAATATGTTATATGTTTGTGATGTGTTGTTGTGTGTGAACAAAAACGTATTCTATTCTATTCGATAACCTACCCTTTTCTGGGAGAGGCCATAAGACCTGCAGTGGTTTGTAATGAGCTGTGATGATGAATGTAATTTTCTAGGCAAGCATCTTTTACCTCAACCTCCCTTCGACTCTGATGAGACGAGGTCAAAAGCAAGCTACAACAGATTTCTTTCTTTCTTTCACTAAAATCTTACTAACATTCAGTTAATTTGTGGACAGTTTTGTCGTAATCACTACCTTGGCAAGCGGGTTGGAGATCTCAGTGTTGACATTACACAAAAGGAAACGCTGCTGGCTATTTTCTAGTTTACCTATGTGTTTATATCTTAGTAAGTCGTTTTCACAAGACAAAAAACAGAAGGTATCTTCAGGAGATCGCGTACATTCACAAACGTTTATTTATAACACCTGCGATCATAAATACCTGCCGAATAGAAAGTGTGAACAGCCGAAACCATAAAATTAACATGGTCCTCTTAGTTTTGGTCAGTGATACATTCTGCTGGAAATAATTTATGGACAAGATTCACATATTCAACAATAGGTGGCCAATTTTCGACTGAGCCGTGCGGAGTTGCGACGTCAGAATCCTGAACGCTCCGGAACGCCGAATGAACCCATACGGTTTGCGGTGCCTGAGGGAGTTCGCAGACCCCTGAAAGGATTTTAATATTATAAAAGGATCCCCAGTCAAAACACGGCATTGTGGCCTCGCACGGCGAGAGTAAATTTACCAAAAGGGTTACCGAATACAAATTTCATCATGTTTGATAGGCCATAGGAGACGATTATCGGACAAGAGTGGCGTTTTTGTTTATACCACGAAGGCGGCAAATTCGATGCTGCATTCGAAACAAACCCTTTCTAGGGTCCTCATTCCCGGACGATTTTATTCTGTGACAATATACGAAATGAGGTAGGACAACCGTGTTACAGGCATTGGCAGTTTTTCTGGTTTGTATTTTCAACGTTGCAATCTCCAAATTGGCGGGCAAAAGTGGACATGGAGTGTTGCTTGCTCTCGATGGTATTGGAAAATGGACTAGCGATATCTGGAAGCCTTTGGAATCTGACCATGACGACCACAGTTATGACCGGCTCGAAGCCTCGGCAGTATGTAACGCTAGGGTGGCAAAATTTGTGTCAGTACTGGCCCACATGTCTGTTTATTTATCGTAAGAAATAAAAAAGTAGGTACCCGTCACCTCAATATTTCTCTTCTCATCAGCCATCGGTTTTGCAAGTTTTCCTTACAACAATCGCTACAACTTATATACTTGTGATTAACCTCTGTACATTACCGCGGCAGTATACTAAGCCGGATCAAATATTGAAATGCTCAGCCCACAGATCAGACTCAGCTTCTGATATCATCATAAATTAATCCTAAAACGTGGATATATTTTTATATCATTCTCTTGAGCTGTCTATTAAATTAAATTTAAAATTAAATATATTTCTTTATCAGATCATTATGGAGTCCAAAATGTTAGTAATTATAATTATATAAACTATTGAGCAGTAATAATAATTATTCGTATATGATCGGATGTTTCACCTCGATCATTTATAAATTGCTACATGAAAGTCTATGAAATTTCGCACGCAGTACAATTTTACCATGACCCTGTAAAAAGTTATTCTTCCTATTTATCGAAGTGTCCATGGACCAAAATACAGAGGAGGTACTCCTAGGTTTGTCGTATCATTCAAGCAGCAATCTCCATGCTGCACTGCCTACTACCTACTTTAAAATCAGGGTCCTCCCACAGTTATACGCGTATACATACCAGATTTAACCAGTTACGTGATTGCCCACAGACGCTAAGCCCAAGATGAAAAGTCCCCGGACAGCGACATATTATACACATAATGAAGCGGGGAATTTAAACAAACCTTAATGGGTTACATCACTTATAATGGCTAAACCTTTTAAGCGGGACCGAGGGTTAACTCACTAATCTACTCCCTCATTTGCCCTTACGTCCTAAGAAACGAGTAATTACGTTCTGTCAGGAAAGTTGGTGATGAGAACAGATTTGTATTTTGGACTAGTAACCCGCCCCAGCTTTCCACAGTTGTGTTCCGCGCGCGTAGATTATTGTACCTATATCTTGAAAGCTTGCAAGTGGAGGGGTTTAAAACGTAGCCTACGTCCCTGCTCAGGTGCTATCTCCGTACCCCATTTCATCAAAATTGGTGGTGTTTCAGATGTTTACAATTACTTCGCCTTTATAATTTTAGTAGGACTTGACGGTGTGGTGTCCAGTGTAAAATATTAGTCTACCCTCAGAAGGTGGACTGCAGCATTCTGTTGCATATTTTCAACACTAACATCTCGAGCCTCTGTCGAACTCGTAGGCTATATCAAAACCCTTCACTAAAGTGGAAGAGGCTCATGTCCAATGTAGGACCGTTGATCATCTTTTTGACGTGACTGCCCCGGTTATGCTCTCGCACACGCATCGTCAAGGATTTGGCAGATTAGGTAATTACAGTGGATCGACTGGCATCTGACCTTCGTGACCCTGTTAATAGGGGAACCTGACCAGATTCAATCATGGTTAGGTACACTCACACTGAATGTGCAGGTTTCATATCGATGTTTTCCCTCACCGTAAGAGCTTCGGTTAATGTTCAACTAATGTACATAACTCAGAAAAGACTCATTGGTACATGGCCGCACCGGACTGGGGTTGGAACCCGGTACCTCTCGCTAACAGGTCGGAAACCTGCCACCGACCTCACCGGTACAGTTGATAGTTGACAACAAAATGCAAACGTCAGCCAAATATGCAGTCCAACTCTATTTACACATTACATTAAAGCAGAATCGGTCGGTATACGTTCCGTTCTCACAAACTGTACGCCGGAAGCTAATTTACAATTCGGAAACTCTGCATGCTAGTCACGGTGTGCGTGAAACGGAACGAAGGTGCAAATCAAAACTTCTCTTGGTTACCGCTACCAGGAGCAGCTATTTGTGTCTCACAGAATATTTGTATAGATTAGGCTACATCGTCTATGCAGGTGTATGCTGTCTAAGTTTAATTGTAAATGTTTAGTACATTCAAATATACATTTAACTAGTTGCGAAGCTTGCATTCAGGATACTATTCATGCAAGCTTTAATAATATTTAAGTCATGCTCTAGGCTTGCGATATCCCATGGTCATAGACATAATGTTTTTTTGACAATTTCTACTATATACTCGGAAACAAACAAAATATTTCTTACCACCTTCGTGATCATCTTGACGTTAATGTCCCGGTTCTGTTCTCGCGCGCGAGGGCCCGTGGTCCGCCTTGACCATGATCCAGGATTTGGCAGATATGGTAATTATAGTGGAGCGACTGCCATCTGACCTCCGTGACCCTGCTACCAGGGGAACCTGACCAGATTGGATCACGGTTACACACCCAGTCGCCTGAATGTGCAGGTTTTATCACAATATTTTCCTTCACCGTAAGAGCATCGGTTAGTATCCAACTAATGTACATAACTCAGAAAAGAGTCATTGGTACATGGCCGGAGCGAGATTCGAACCCAGTACCTCTCGCTTACGAGTCGGATACCCTAACCGCTTGACCACGGACGCTCCTCGAAGGCACACCTACCCACCTAATGAAAATTAGCCACCGTCGCCTCGTCGCTTCTGCAACCCAAGGGATGCGGGTGCGGTGCCGGCCTTTGACGTAGAGCATAAGTGCATTATCACTTCAAGACACTTCAATTTTCCTTTGCAGCTACAGCAATATGCAGGGTATCTGTAGCCAAAATTAATTTGCTAAAAGAAGAGGCTTTTAGGTCCAAACAACTCATCCTTGCCCGGAGAGTATTTTTTATCTAATCAAAAAAAAAATTACTTCATGATTATTGTATAAACACAGGAATATGATTCTTAAGATGGTCATTCACTGTGCTTATGGTCTTTTTTATACCAACTTTGAGACACCTACCTACGTAAGTATATGCCTCATGAAAAACATCAACTTTAACGCCAAGATGATTATTCTTAGCACTTCCTCTACGCTGTGCGACACAATATTCTCCTTATTAAACTTTCCTACATAGCGCGTCGCTCAAGTGCATCTTGCTGCTAAAAATTCATACAATGTAAAACAGCTATTTCGCCTCACCTTGCCACGCGATGCAAGCATACCTTTGTGTTAAAAAGTCTTAAAATTAATATGGGGAAAACACATACGTACTTTTACTGTTCAACTTGTGCCACTCCTCGTAGGTTAAAGATACTTACTTGATTGTACCTAGGACAATCTGCAAAGTTTCGTACGTCCAACTTCGAGGAACAGCTCTTTTCTTGAAAACTCACCTGGACAGCTTTTGGGACACTACCTACCGAAAGTTTCATAGTTCCTGATTGCGCCGCCATTTCAATGGCTCGTACCTTGCGATTGGGCGTCGAAATCAATTCAGTTTAATTGAAAAGATCCAGGATATTCTCACAGAAAAGGTTGATCACTGATCATGTATACCTAAGAAGATTGGCTCCCCGTGATTACAATAATATATGTACCGCTATATTATTGTAATATCTAGGAGCTAAAGGAGCGTCGGTGGTCGAGCGGTTACAGATCCGACTCGTAAGCCAGAGGTCCCGGGTTCAAATCCCGCTCCGGCCATGTACCAATAACTGTTTTCTGAGTTATGAACATTAGTTGAATACTAACCGAGGGAAAACATCGTGATGAAACCTGCACATTCAGGCGACTGGATGTGTAACCATGATCCAATCTGGTCAGGTTCCCCTGGTAGCAGGGTCATGGAGGTCAGATGGCAGTCGCTCCACTGTAATTACCTGATCTGCCAAATCCTGGATCATGGTCAAGGCGGAACCCGGGCCCTCGTTCTCGAGAGCACAACCTGGATATTAACGCCAAGATGATTATTTTTTTTTTATCTAGGACAATAATACAATGGAAGATCCATTGTATTAGGTATGACGGTATTAGGTCCCTCGCGCGCTAGAGCACAACCGGGACTTACCCCACAGTGATTAGAAACTTTCATCCCTCTCGAAATATTTATAATAAGTAAATAGGTGTCTTACCATACAATACCATAAAAAACCAATACCTCATCATAATTACAGCCCATTACAATCCACTGCAGGACTTAGGGCCTCTCCCACGAAAGGGGAAGTATTGCCATAATCTTCTCGCTTGGCAGGCGGGTTAGATCGCAGTGATATAAATAAAACAATGGAAAAAGCTGCTGCCCATTTTTCAGTCTACGGAGACTTTTGATCTTTTGTCCCGAAAACAATAGTCACCTTGTACGACACCCACGAGTTTAAGGGGTTGGTGATATTCTACTCTGCCGGACACCACACGGCCATGCCAGGCTAGGCCAAGCCAAATTAAATTATAACATGAAAATACTTAAAAAACACGATACTTTACAATGTACCGAGTACCAATAAGGAAGTGATAGACGCAGCCATTACCGTAAATAAAACAATGCCAGTAAGAAAGGGAACGCAACGTTTCCTTTGACAAAACTCTCCCACGAGATTAATTGTCGATTGTTATGGGTTTTGCGATTGCTTCATAATAATATCCAGCCGAAAAAAACGAGACAAAGCCCGTACCCATTTAGAGGTTGTTTGAATGCACCGCGATAATAGAATATCATGCGTCGGTAAAGGGTTATTGTATTACGAATTTACTTGCAACTTGCAACTTCCTGCGCTGCTCAATGCTGCAAAATCTACAAGAGCGAGCTGCGAACTGCTGAGACTCAATCCTGAATTATACGGCGCGTTATTTCTCCTTGGACAATGGCAAACATCTAAACAAACATTCATGGCACCACGGGGTCTCATGCTGTAATATTGCCGGCCATCTATTCCACCACGCCCGCCTCAACGACATAATACGTTGGGCTGTTGCCAGTATCGATGTGCCCTCCATACTCGAACCCTCGGGTCTGGTACGGGACGATCGCAAGAGGCGTGACGGCATGTCTCTCGTGCCTTGGGAGGTGGGTCGGCCGTTAGTATAGGACGACACTTGCGTAGATACTCTGGCGACGTCCCATATTGGTTCTACGTCTTTGAGGCTTTTTCCGTGGAAATTTTGAGGCCGTGGGACCCTGAAGATAAAAAGCTGTTCGCTAAGTGAAGAGTTCGTCAAAGGTGAGCGTTACACAGCTATAAATTATCGCGAACAAACTAGATTTCATGTAAAAAAAACCACATCGCAATCGGTCTATTCGTTCGGGAGCTACGATGCCACAGACAAACACATAGACGTGAAAACCCCTTGTAATACGACACTCGACAACTAGTCTGTGCCATTGCTGAATTAAGGTCATAATCAGTAGATTAATAAAAAAAAAAAAAGTGAATAATAAATAAGGCGTTAATAAAAGTTAATAATAAATTTAAAAATAGCGATTGCTCCACCGACAAGAGTCATACTCTTAAATATATGATGAATAAATTAGGACTTTATTACAAAAAATATTCAATCAAGTATGTATATTCAAATGCAATCAACAGGCGGACTCCGGGTCCTCGCGTGACGCGTGGCTCTTGGCCGTGATTTAATACCAGCAGGATGATGATGATTCAAATGCCATCAACAACCACATGATCAATGAAGATGCCACGAATAAAATACTTTTCACATGAACTAAAACTTGTATTGTATGTATTTTAAGTCTATGAGACTCTCAGCAATCGTGATCAACATCGAACCATGAAAATCATGGTCACATATTAAGCAAGCCATTATTTGTGCAATTCGCGTGACTTTACAGCAGGCAGCGTTGTTAAACCAGTTTTGTAGAAATAATAACAATTACGACTACCTATAATTTAATAGTGTTAGTGTTTTGCCACAGTTATGCAAACGAGAAATTCCATGTTCAAAAACTTTTTATCTATAAGTAGTAATATTATTGACGACCTGAGTGGCCAGTCAGAGTACAAGATATCAAGTGATCTGCTCATGCCATGCGCTCTTCTTGCTTGGATGTAGCTGGCCAGTGGTTTCTCGCTGCTCCATGCTCTCCCCGTGTGGATGGTAATTCAATCAGTCCACAGCATATGGTTTATGGTCTTCGGACTGACAGCGGGCCACCACGGTCACACCAACTTCTTCGAAGGAGACGTCCCAAGGTATGGCATTAGCATGGAAATGGTATTTTTAAACAGACGACCTGAGTGGTTCAGTTGGTTAACATGCCGGCCGCCACGAAGAGGTCACGGGTTCGATTCCCAGCCGAGCAGAAATTGAATTGATGAATTTTAATTTCTGTTACGGGTCTATGTATAATAAGTACGTATTAAAAAAAGTATGTAAAGTAGGTAATCTAATACCTATAACACAAGCTTTGCTCACTTTGGCGCTGTGTGAATTTGTCCAAGCAACAAGAAAATATTTGTATTTTTGTAGCAATGACTCGCGCGTGGACGTTTTGAATTGTTTCGTACGGGCGGCGTGACCAGTAGATCTGGACGTACCCTAGTCACCAGCTCCCATCATCCGCAGTGTCTACCAGCCTCAATTCTTATGCAACATGACTTTGAATATCTAGAATTTAAGGTGGCCCACTTTGAGTGATGGTCGATTAAAACTCCGTTTTTTACTCTGTGTAATAAAAACAAAATTAGGGCCATAAAGACGCAGGCGCAGCGGGCGGCGGTGACGTCATCGACACACGAGCACGCTCCGAAGGTCCCACATTCCTCACAGCGAGCATCCTTCGCGACCCCGATTATAGTGCCCTAAACTTGTTTCTTTTTTCTTTTAATTTCAACTTTTATGGAAAGTTACCCAAATTACTACCAGTCGGCTTATTTCTTTTTTTCTCACAGAGAAATTATCCGATAATTTAAGTCGTTGCTTGTAACAACGGTTCAGTTATTTAGACGTGGAAGTGGTGTTGTTTCTCAGTAAATTCCAAACAATGTTCCAAGTAAAACGATTATGTTAAATACGAGTATCTTGTTCCTTCAACTTCAGCTAATATGAAATTGCCTAACGATAAAACATACCATACAGAAAATCAAATCACTTCGGTAAGAAATACTTCTAACTTAAAATTGTAAATAAACTCATAAAAACTTATTATATTATTCAAAACGGCAATTGGAACCATCGATTGGCCAACAAACAATAACAATAAAATATTATCATAAAATATATTATCACTACAAAGCAGCTGTCATTAAATTTACCACATTAATTACCACAGGAACAATTCTTTTGAAGGTTTACATTCGTGTGAACAAAACCAGAATTATACCTAATAATTATAACTACTGTACCTACATAACACTTCTTAGGTACAGTACTAATGAGAATATTGTCGTATAGATTTCGTTATCATGATCTAACGACATGATTTTCTATGAAAGGTCAGAGCAAGTCGTGATTCAAAGGTGACTTATTTGAAAGCAATCGACTGGACCCATGAGGTCACTTTAACTGTACGCGAATTCCTGCATTATTCTTGAAAACGTGATATCCCATAAATTAAACTTTCAGGTAAGCTCAAATATTCTATAGGTGTGCCTTGTGTTTGTGTGTGTTTGTATGTAGTGTTCCGTTGCCTGCATACCCGGCCGTAGTATTTAATATGGAAGACACGTCGTTTTACGTGTAGTGGTATGTAAGCATAACAGTAACTTTGCTTGTGTGTAAGGAATGGAAGTGTTGTTCTCAGCTCGTAGTAGGCTGTAGGTCTGGTTTCGGTTTTATTGAAGACTAGCTTCTGTCCGCATCTAAATCGATGCCGACAATTATATGTGTTATTTTCCGTTATCGTTCAGTCGGAATTTTAAATATTTCTTTCTCATAGTCATTTATATATTTTTAGTGTTTACTTGATGCCTCTGTCTACTACCTTTCCTACGTTTTTAATTTACGACATGCCTTTTGTTATGGTGCAAAGGAAAGACTTCGGGTTATTTATTTCATAGATGTTTTGTTTGATGTTGTATAAACTGACTTCTACGTACTCCTAAGTACATTCATATCAAATATGCGTCGGTGTCCACGGAGTGTCGGTGGCCAAATGGTTAAGGTATCCGTCTCGTAAGCGAGAGACACCGGGTTCGAAGTCTACCAATGACTCTTTTCTGAGTTATGTACATTATGATGTGATGTTCTTAGAGTGAAGGAAAACATCGTGATGAAACCTGCACATTCAGGCGACTCAATGTGTAACCATGATCCAATCTGGTCAGGTTCCCTTGGTAGCAGGGTTACTGAGATCAGATAGCAGTTCCACTGCAATTATCTGGATTACAGTCAAGGCGTGCGCGAGACCAGAACCGGGATGTAAACGCTAACAGTAACGATAAACTGACTTTTACATTCCCAAGAAGAGTAAACTCTAGTAATGACAGTATTTTTTATATAACACATAAACCAAATTTTAATGTAACAACTCATTTTGTAACATTCTAAACGAATTTTTCCTGAAAGAGAACCTGAAGACTGTCTGACTTACGTGACGAAAATCAAAGATATAACAACTACATTCTTAAGATTAGAAATTACTTTCACACTGTTCATTATTTTAATTCAAATCTTTCTACTTTAGCCATAACCATTTAATAAAGTCCGCGTAAAACGGCTTTGTGTTAGAGAAGGCTCTTAAGTGGGTATCTTGATATATTTGGATTCATTTTTACAGAAAATGGCATTCTCATTTATTTTCAACACTTCATAGTACCATATCTTAAAAAATAACGCAAATATAAAAATTATCATACTTAATGCCAACAATTTGTCCTCCATTAATTAGCGTATACAAAGCACCGTACATAGCCATACCAGTTCCATAACGAAGTGGCCGAAACCAGTAAACTTGGCGCGTCACTACCGCACACAGACACGAGTCTGTGTGCGCGTACCGTATTCTCATTCTGAGGTGCGCCGGCGCAAGAAAGCCTCAGTGCTGACCTAGCGGCCGAGACGACCGCATCGGCCTGCGACTATGGTCCCGGTAACTCGAGTGTGGTGAATGTGATACAGCGCAGTGGCCGTGCGTTAACCCCAACCCTTGATAGTGTTAAACCGGATTTTATTTTGGATTTGGAACGCCGCGCGGCGGGAAAAAGGTGAGAGTGCACGGCTTATGTGTTTTCAGTGGCGTGAAAGTAGGAAGATAGAGGTGAGGCTGACACACTTTTGGCCCAGGTGCGGTGTCAGGTGGGCGCGTCGAGATACGTGTCCGAAAATTCCGACGCCGCTGGCCGGTCGGGCAACTTTCTTCCGTCTCGCCGTGTCGTCTCACACTTTTTACCTTCTCGTGTCGTCCTCCCGTTTAATTGACAATAGACATATTGGACTTGGACGTTTGACTCGCGTTCCGGCGTAATGTGCGATCGTGTCCCGCGATTTGATCTCGGATCAAGCATGAAAGTTTACGGTCGCGTCGCGCCATACAAAAGACACCAACGCGCACGCGCACGGCTCATCTCGATCCGGGTTCGCGCTCTCAATATATAAACAAGTTTTGACCTTAGAAACCTTAATACGCAACAAAATGTAACCTAAAAACTAAATTTTGTTCGTAACACTGTCATTCTCTATAAAACGCAGTTCTATTACATTACTAAATCCACTTTTACCGTAAAATATTCTTCTTAGAAATAAATTAATTAGTAGCACAGATAATATTCCTCCATACGGCTTCTAACTATCTGTATCCCAGTAGACAAGTAAGTAAACAAACTGCTAAACTGGCTGGTTTACCTCAAAAGAGGTCGGGGCGGCGCGCGCGCCGTCACAGGACCGGTCTCGCCTTCCCCCCGCGCCCCGCAACTGGCACACAGGTGTTGGTCCCTTTGCTATAAGTCTTCCTGCTGTCTATTGTGACTTATAAAGGTTTCGGCGCAACTTATATTTGTGGGAATCTCGACAGTGGCGAAATTGGTAAATGATAAAAATGAGTAAAATCTTTTTGTGGTACAGTTATTATAATTTTAATTTGTACCTGTTAATGATTGGTTGCTCGATAATTGAGGATTGATTGCATTTTGGGAATTTCCATACGGTGGCAATTAATTGAAATGTATGTGTAAGTTTCGAAACATTACTAATGATTTACTAAATATATTGTTTTAACTTTATATGCTCAATATCTCAAGCTCACGTCTCAATCATCTACAACTTATATTATAACTACAACAAAATAATTTATATTTATTTAATTGCTAACTCGATGCTTAATTTCCATAATGTGTTATATGCATAAAGCTTGTATATATTGCATATAACACGTACACGTTTCCAATGCCGGTCACGCCTCGAGGATCGTTCTGTCTTCATAATTTCTTTACGAAGCCCACAATCAAACGGCGGACGACCATAAAAAGTGCACACCATGAAAGGGGTTGCGGAAACCTGGTTGTGAATTCATTTGTTTTATTATTATTGCAACTGCGCTTAGAATGGTTTTACTGGTACCGTAACAGTACCTAGCTTAATAGGTTTTCTTGTAACAATGCTTAATGGCTTAGGTAGCTTGTTGTGTTCAAAGTTAGCTTTTATACGGAGACACGAGCTGGAACTGTCTACCAAATGGTATATCTGTGGATATCAGTGGTTTTAGTAACGCTAGGTGTAGGACAGGATAGGACGCCATGCAAACGAAGTCGCGCCGGGCCCACTAGTCTAAAAATATACATGTAAGTAGTTTTTGCGTTTCATTAAAATATATATTAATAAGTACATTCCCATCGAATATGTGTCGATGTCGTCGGAGCGTCAGTATCCGACTACTGTGCCTTTACTTCTCAGTGGTACCTTTTGCAATTAATCCAACCTAGTCGCCCTAGTCCAAGTTGGAACCAAATCTGCCTTTCATCACACTTAGTTTAAACGGTTTAATACGGTTGAACAAATACACTCCTAAACAGTACTTTGAACTCGGCCATTAAAAGCCCACTCAGACGAGGACAAATTCCTTTAAGTAAGGTCAGTCAAAATAATTCGCATAAGGCATAACCATCCAACAGACCGACAGACTGGAGAGTACAACATGGAGTTCTTCAAGAAAGGCGTGTAAAGGATTTTGCGGGGTCGACAACGCGTGGGTGATGCCCCTGGTATTACAAACGTCCATAGGCTGCGGTGATTGCTTATCATCAGGCAGGCTGTAAGCTTGTTTGCCACCTTTGTGGTATAAAATAAGACCGGACAGGACATGAAAGTGCATCAATATTCACCACATACTACCTACTAACTTGCGCCTGCGTTGAATGCCCTACTAGATTGACATACTCATACCTCCGGCGAACAAATGACGCATATCGTGTTCGTCGACTTCAGGACAAGGCCTCGGTCGACATACTTCTAAGCTTTGAGGAATTTTCCTGTACAAAAGTCTATATTCTGCATAGAAAAGACTATAGTCCGCATAGGCCTTAGCAGGAATGTTACTAAGCGGCGCAAGAGTGCCCAGTCGGGTGGATCCATCTCGGCTCGCTAATTACGCGAGGATTCCACATGGTTGCTTTCGTACATCTTGCTGCGCATGTTTACTATATTTAAGTATTTATTATACTCAGCTAGAGCTGCGCTTTGAGGCTTCGAACTTCAGCACCGCGACGAACTCGCAACTCGCTAGGTGTGCCTCCTAATGCCGTGGGCAAGGCGAGGTTTACCAAGGTCTTCCGGGACCCTGAGACTGGTTTAACGGTCTCCAGAGCCAATTGGCATCTCGTGACGATAACCATACTATTATTACATTACTTGTCTACTAGGCTTAGTGGACCAAACAAGACCTTAGCCTCCAACACCAAATGACGCCACTCATGCCGATCCTGAACACATTACATACATTCTTTCCATCTGGATCTCTAAAGTATTTGTTATAGAGATATTAGAGGTAGTTCTAGTAATATTTCGAAATATCGAATGTGTGAGGAAAGGTTACCGTGCTAAACCGATGCGACTTACAATAAGTAAATGTTTATAAGTAAGTACCAAATGAGTTTGAAATAGTGAAGAACATGCACGAAATACTAGACAAAATAAACTCCCTGTGAACAATATGAATTGAAGAGAAAAGTTACCAACAGAATTGAAATCCATACAATAATATTAGAAAATCTTTACATTATTAGACTATACATATTTAAATTAAATAAATAAATACTCATTCATAGTCATGAATGCGACGAGAACCACATTAACCTCTCTGAACTTTGATCCTCCTTCATAGAAAAGTTGATATCAAAGCCTTAGATAAACCGCCGTATCTAATATTAGATCCAGTCGAATCACGGATAAAATTACACAATAAATATCGACCTCTGACGCAATACACTTTCCCGCATACGGCATAGCATACAAGAGTTGACAAATAGAAAGGGTAAAAAAACATTTTTCTTTCCCATACATTGATACCGCCGAATATTGCAGTGAAAGTGTTTACCGACTATTACTTATTCCATTAGACCGTTCAGGCCGTATTCAAAACGATTGCCCGCATAGAAAGTTGAATAACTGCATAGAAAACAGTTTATTGTTTAAATACTTTGATGGTTGTAATAGTTATTCTTAGTAGCGCTTCTGTAAGAGTCGTATGCTAACGCTTACTGATATAGTAATCCTTACTTTAGTTTTTAAATGAAACTTCTTTCGTGCAGACGCAATAATACTAAAGGATACTAAATCATCATTATCCTAGTGGCCAATCCTTTCTTGACAATCAATCAATCATTTTTATTCAATACAAATATTCTTAAAATACACTTATTGAAAGGCATTGCCAGGGTCCGCTTTCCTACTTTTTCCTCTCCAATTCGCCTGATCTTCGGCATCCTCACGTCGCATGCCTTCCATAATATAATTTTGAACAAATCAAGCCTCTAATGGAGATTAAAGTAGGCACTTACTATGTATGAAACCTATAAGCGGACGCCCATAAAAATCTGTTCCACAAACGGAATATTAACGAGCCCTACCGTGCATCGAATGGTTTGAAATGGAATCAGAAATAGTGATCACTGCAAAACACCGTTCCCAAACAGTCTGTGCAGAGTTAATAGATATTTCAAACTTTAATGTAACAGTTCGTTAACAGTGTGGAGTCGAGATTAGCTTTTAATCTGTTTACAACTATAACTAGAATGTGATTTATTGTTTTCGTTACCGTTTTATAAATAACTATCAATTAGGTACCTAACTCAGCATTAATTTAACGTCAATACAAGGCAACGTTAGTCAAATAAAATTCATATTGGCTTGGCAGTGAATCAGTGATTTCTTAGTTCATATGTTTTCAAGAATCAGATTTTAATGTTTATTACAGCAAAGACTGTGTTATGTAGATAAGCGATGAGTCTTCATGAAGCACATAGCTCATGAATGTTTAAAATATGTAACGTAGACAATAATGACGTAAAGTCTACCTAGCTACAAATGAATAACAGGTGGCATACATTCGTAGCTAAGCTTCAAATCGGCGCGAAACCTGCTCAGTCGGCTGTAAGTAATAAGTAATTCCCGTGATTTTTTTGTCCTAAACTGGGTTTCTTTCTCCCGTCTTCAAAAGGTTTTCCTGTGAGTAAGCCCGACATAATCGGATCGACAAGGTTTTAGCCACAGCGAAATTGCTGACAGTATTTCGACGGATCATTAGGTATTAAACTCACATTAACGGAGATACATCCTTTCGATTCGGTAACGGAAAATATTATAATGTCAAAAAGGAGTAATAGTAAGTAGGTTAAGTAGGAATTATTGCTAGTTATTGGGGTAGGGATTCTGTTCCGTTCCTTGAATTACTTTTATGGGTTTAAAATATTTATTGCTGTGGTATTTGTGTGTATGTGAATTTGCGGTTTGAAGTATTAGCAAGTCCAGGCACGTCATCTTAGTGTTTAAATAGGAAACTGATAGCGCACGTTGTTGTAGCAGAATCAGTGTCAGGTCACAAAGTAGATAAACCATGTCAGGTAGAGTAGAATACAGCACCAACCCTTCGTATTTGCGGGCGTTTCTTTCCTTCTCTCAATGGGGGGTTCTTCGTCAAGAAAGGGGTGAAAACCTTTTTACGGGGTCGGCGGCGCGTGGGTCGTATTGCAAACATTTATAGGCTGCGGTGACTGCTTACCATCAGGCAGGCCGTAAGCTTGTTTGCCACCTTAGTAGTATATAAAAAAAGTATCTACGTCGCGCCTTTTCTCGCTTGTCGCGCGCGAGAGCACACTTTATAGCCACGCAGCATGACCATCTCGCCTGCCACGCGTGAAGGTAATGGAACGCCACAAATAGGGAAGTCCAGCTTTGGACTGTTACTGGCTGATAATGTATTGTGAGTTGTAAGATCTTATGGGTGATAGTCACCCCTTTCTACCAAGTTGTCTGATTGATTGCCACTAAGGATTAGATTATTGACTTTGGTCGGTGCATACCGAAGCCAATCAAATCCCTTGGTAGGGTCGGAGAGAATTTCTGTCAGCGAATGAAATTCATTTTCGAATTGAGGCTTGTGTTGAATAATACATCAGTGTGCAACCCTTGTCAGAGATGACGCCATCTTACAGTCATCTCTGCGTTGCAAAGTTACAAAGTGTAGGTACCTATCTAAAATTAGTAAGAAATCCGAACACGTCTTGAGGAAATCACAGAACGCAAAATATTTATCGGTTTGAAAATCACTATGTGCTTCATTCATGTAATTGATCCGAGAGAAGAGCTGTCACTGTGAGTGGGTATATGTATCTTTCGTATAGATGCTTCGCTATTGCTTCATTATTTGCCTATATATCTCTCTTTTGTATGAGAGCCATCCTATGAAATCTATGTGAGTACCATGTATCAAGTAAACAGTCATTGGTACATGGCTCCGGCCATGTACCAATGACTGTTTTCTGAGTTATGTACATTAGTTGAATACTAACCGATGCTCTTACGGTGAGGGAAAACATTCATGAACATGATCCAATCTGGTCAGGTTCCCCTGGTAGCAGGGTCATGGAGGTCAGATGGCAGTCGCTCCACTGTAATTACCTGACCTGCCAAATCCTGGATCATGGTCAAGGCGGACCCCGGGCCCTCGTTCTCGAGAGCACAACCGGGACATTAACGCCAAGATGATTATTTTTTTTTATTACCATGTATCAAGTAAAATTGCTTAATGGTATCTTTAACCCTTGGTGCAAAAAGAGGGGTGTAGTAAGTTCGAAGTGTGTATCTAGATGTGTCTGTATGTGGCACCGTAGCTTTTGAAATAATAGATCGATTTCAATTACATAGTTTTTATTTGAAAGCTAATTCAAGCATAATTTCCTTGGGTTGTTTCATTCATATCGAATATCGATTAATGAATAAAATGGATTCAGTAGTTTGGGAAATATTTTACTACACGTAGACATTGTCGCTTTTCCGAAATATGTCGGTTAGGTTGTTATTACACGATGAAAGTCAAATAAGTATAAAATAGTATAGATATTGTCCATAGACTCTGCCCACCCTACCTGTGGGACATAAGCGTGAGCTTTATGTATGTATGTATGCATATTATCATTATTATCGAGAATCAGCGCCTCTCATCAGGTGGCCAGTCAACTCATTTGTCAACAAGGGTACCTAACTACCTAGTTAAAAAAGAAATCAACTAATAGGAAGTACAATAACGTTAATCGGCTGTAATACATACGCGGGCTGCGCAAGCGCCTGACCCGCTTCGCTATAACGGGCTGGCAACCGTTGCGTTGGCTGCGCATCTTATAGGCTCATCGACTCATGCGCAAAGAAACAGGGCGTCGAGTATCATAAAGTAACCTACAAATTTCGAAAAAACTCCGACATATACGATATACATGTATTTTGCAAACTGCTGAATCATTTAGATTAAATAATAATATAATACCTATAATAGGTAATATTCACGTGGTGCCAAACGGCTCCGGAGACAGTTCAACCAGTCTCAGGGTCCCCAGCGGAAGACCATGGTCTACCTCCCTTCGCCAACTTGCTGAAGTTTGACTAACCTCAAAGTACGAAATGGTCACCTATCCAGTTCCTTGAGTCTGCGAGCGTTGCTTAGGCACTAAATCAGGTTCGATTAAACTGACTTTTAAATAAAAAAACGCTTTGAAATCGGTCCATCCGTTCGGGAGCTATCAATAATAGGAAAGACGGGCAAACACATTCTCACACACTTACAATACCTGCAACTTGTAACAGCCATCTTTTCACCCCGGTGCTTCGAGGGCAAAACATGCAGAACAGTGAGTTATCACTGCGCGGACTGAACTGACACGCCTCATCCATGTATAGAGTTGCCAGACCCGATCAGAGCTAGCCCACACAGATTATTAAAATTGCCTTTTCCAACGCATAATCGCCCATTTTAATGTTTTTGAAACTCACTTGTTTAAAGTCTTGTTGTTTAAAAGTGGTTTAAACTCATTGGTTTAAACAGTTTACGAGAGAGATAGATAATCGAAGTAGCCGTCGATTAACTTGAAGAGGAACCTGTTGTACCTTGACACCCTTTTACTAGAACAATTAGATTGTTCTTTTAAGGAATTTTGTCTATGACATTTAAAGCATCCTTAGATAACTCCAACGTGATTACCAAGAAGAAATCAAAAATTGCATAAACATATGTAGTTTTACATATTTTTATGCAATTAAACTGGCTATCTTATCAAACTGTAGGTATGTGGGTAACTGTTTCGCGTGGTCAGAGTCAACAATCAGTAACAACAAACCACTTAATTATCATTATTTATAGTCTAGGTACTTCCATATTTACCATCATAGTTCGTGTCTGCGTCTATAAACAGGGATGGTCACCTACTGCTGTAAATTGTGATAATTAAATAGTGCGAGTTACGAGTATGTTCACCCTAAAAAATAACTGTACGTCTAGTTTAATAGTTAGTGTAACTGTACCAATATAAATGTTTACATTTTCAACAAACTTGCTAACTTAGTGATACAGCATAGGTACTATAGGTACGTTAAATTTAAAATACTACCTACAAATATTTCGTTTGTTAAAGTGGAACTCTAGCTAGAATCATAAAGAATAGGTAAGTAAAATCATGAGTAGGCAAGTTATTTGACAATTTAATATGCATACCTACCCAGCAACACCTTACTTAAATTAAAATTGATGAAGTAGACCTCATATTGTGTGATGTGTCGGATGGTTGGTTATGTTTCTATAAGTCAATATCTTGGCGTTAATGTCCCGGTTGTGCGCGCTAGGGGTCCGCCTTGACCATGATCCAGGATTTGGCAGATTAAGTAATTAAGTTTCTATAAGTACCTACCTAGTAAAAACTAATTTTGTTACAGACTTACAAGCATTTCAACAATATTTGTCACAAACTTGTATTGAATCCATCAAACCAGTCTGAATGGGACTAAATATTGATAAGCCTTGTCATTGATTTAAGTAAATACTTTTTAATGATGATGTACAAAAAATAGACCAAACAAAAATAGAATAACAACGCCACGCCGCGCGCCGTGACCGAGTGACGTCACCCGCTTAGAACGTGTACGCTGTTTTCGCCCCAACGATCAATGGTCCTGTGGCGCAACGGATAACGCGTCTGACTACGGATCAGAAGATTCCAGGTTCGAATCCTGGCAGGATCGAAGTATACTTTTTTTTTGCTTTTTTGTAACCTTATAATAACCAAAACATCATTTATTAAAAAAAGTTATATATCACACAAATTTTGAATTTGTGCAATAAAGTTTTAAATAAATAAATAAATAATAAATTTTGTGTAGAAACTTATAAATCACAAAAATATTTTCCAAGGATATAAGGATATAGGAATATTTTTCAATTTGTCTTACCAAAAATTACTTGTTTTTCTCATCTGCGAAAAATGCGAAATTTTTAGGAAAGAAAAAAGAGACAATCTTGTTTGTTAATTTTATTATTAGTGCGTCGTTAGCAAAGTTTTGGGAGATTCTTTCCGTAATGGCCATAATTCTCTCTCGTAGCAATTAAAAACGACAGCAGCATCGTAAATAAATTTTCGTTATTCCAAATAGAAATAAAACATGTAACCTTTTACCAAAAAGTAACAGGCGTGGTCTAATTTGTTAGAATTCTGTGAATCGGGACGAAAACTTTACAGACGTAACTTTACGTTTGTTTGTTGTAAAAGATTTGCTCAAAACAATAACAGAAGATCGCAAGGGGAAGTTCCTAATTAAATTCAAAACGGACACTTCTGGCCGAGAAGATCATACCTAGACTAGATAAATAAACCTCTGGAACAACGGACTTGCCGCGCTATTTGAACTACAAAGAGAGCTAATGAATTCGATTATACAGAGAATCCCCGCTTCCGTGCCTGCTTTAGACAATTCCAAAACAACTTCGCGTACCGCTCTCAAAATACCCAACGCACTCTGATCCTGCGTGTTAAGGTTCAGATTGCAACGGGAAGTAGTTGAGTAACCGCAATAAGTGGTGGTGGGGTTTAAGACGCTTGATGCTGCCAAAGGCATTTTGGTACGAAGCGTTTTGGTACAACAATTTTGTTGAGTGTACATCGCTCGGGAAACATTTCCGCTGCATTTCGGGATTAAGACGGATTGTTCTCGGTTGAGGAGTTTTCGAATAAGAGTGTAGCGGTTTTTATGAGTGAACAGAGTGGATAAGGGCTAAGTAATTTTGCGGGGACCGAAAGCTTTTACGGGAAACGTTTGTAGGTAATTATAATTTCTCAACCTAACTTAATGTGTTATGTTAACATGCAACACAATAACAATTTTTATCAAGTCTCTGTGTGTGTCACAGTCAACTTGTCATTTAAATGTATAATGTTACGTCACGGGCCCCAAAACTGTTAAGTCATTGTCTGGGTCCTCAGCGGAAGACGTTGGTCAACCTTTATTGATATTTTGTAGAGTAGTTTATCTTTAGCTGCTTCTATTCAAAAATATAATACTATCTGTTACATTTTTCTACTGAATATAATCTGTCATTTTTTGTGACTTATCTATCGACTCTTTGATCCTTTGGTGATTTCAGTACTTGGGTCCAATGCTACTAAATCATTGTAATTAATATTTCAATGTATCTTTATCTTTGAGTCTTAGATTAAATGACTTGTAGATTAGTAAGTCTTAGCATTTTGCTTAGTCAACCGGAAACTGATTTATTTTATGTTAAAATATTAGTTTTCTGACTCATCTGTACATATATTATACAGAGATAAAAACCGAAAGTTTAAATTTTGAAAAATACCTATTCTTAGAGGAAAAAGGAAAGAATTAAAGATTATGAAAGCCGCTGAGAACGGTGAGTCAAATATAATTAAGAAATTCTGCAGTTACTAATTTTGTGACTTCATTTACTCTATTTATTGGTTTCAAAAGCGACCATCATTAAATGTAGAGTCTCTTGTACATAACATCTTTCATAAATGAGAATTATAATAAAATAGGAAACCTACCAGTCCCATGACAATATTTGCTATACTTATGCTAATAACGCTGTTCACATTACACATTCACGGCTCTATCTCCAAAGCAGAATCGTCTCTATGTAGAGTCGTCTCTATGATTGGCCAGTGCGGTCACCCGAAAGCTGGTCAATTAACATTCAAACCCCACCAAGAAGACGTAAAGGAATCTGTGTAACGGTCGAACAACCTGTTACGCCGGTCGCGGTGACTCTATTCAGTGCGTGTGACACTGTATGTAGAGCTTCTAAGGTGTGGTGTAATTTTTATCCATTATTTATTGTAGTTATTGAGATTATTTATACGGAAATATATTATTCGTTCTTGATTTAGGTAAATCTGTACCTAAATCATATATTTGAAGAAAAACGAACCTAAGCTTCTGCAGTTTGTCTATCTGTACGTCAGATATGGAACGGTAACAACTTAATATTTGAAATTTTCACAGAATTTTTATTAGTTACCTACCTTGGCATTACAACAAATAATAATAAATGAACGGACGTCCCCATACAAATAATTAATTTATTCATTGTACAAAGCCTGCAGCTGCAGAGTGAATGGACCCCCTAGCATACACTAAATGTATGGTAGGGGGGTCAGTTTTTTCTACAGCAGACTATACATCAGCTGTATATACAAATACATTATTTGTAAATGAATACAAATCGAGAAGTTTTCAGTTTTACCTACGATAATTAAAATCTTTTAACTAGGTTTTTTACCTAACATTCATAATCATTAATAGGTATTAACAATTTCGATTCCCATTTCGCCCAATATCAAGAGAAAGTATAATTATTACCATTTTATTTCTTCTCCTTTCCCATTGCTTCTAGCGAATAATTTACGAAGTTTACTTCCAATCATACCATAACAAGTTACAAAGGAAGTATTCAGCGAATAAATTCCTCAGGCAGACCTAGAAGTTGTCCAAAGTAGGCAGATAAGTAGGTAGTTCTCCCCTTCACTATGGCAACCTTGCGGCCACGTCGAGAAGCTTAAAATTGTCTCTAGAGAACACAACTTGCTAATTCGTATTTAAATTAATTATCCTATTGTTATTATGCTAAGCAGGTTCGAAGGAAGTATCGTGTGGGATTTGGTGTAGTGTGAATATTATGATTTAAATGGTATTTCTCCCGGTCAAGGTTTCATATTACTAGTGAGAATTATAAAGATTTAAACGCGATTTTGTTGTTTTTTATTAGTAAGTTGGTCGTCAAAGTTTCTTAAGATAATGTTAATTTATAGTTTATAAGGAATCTTCCCATGGGAATTGAGTTACCTATAGACATATAAATATTATGAAAGACCAGCTTACATAGTCAACTACTTACCTATACCTAAGTACAGGTCACATGTATGTATTATCTAGCTAGCTCCTTATTTTGGCATTATAGAGTGATTCAAGAGGAAGGTTTATAATCAAGAAAAAAAGGGTTGGTAGGATTGAAATAGGTGTACGCGAACGAAGTCGCGCCTGGTCCACTAGTTAGAACTATAAATAGAATACTAGCGTCAAATAACTACGCTATACCTCCGAACAAGTGATTTAAAGAAAATCAAAATGATTCAGTCTCCAACAGCTTTAAAGCTCCGTGCCAAGCCGGCCTGCTGTCGATCACCGCGAAGGAATGCGTGTCATGCCGCCAACAAATAACGGCTTATGCGAAGGATATACCACACAAAGAGATTAACACAATTCGGGTATTGAGGATACTTGTTTACTGAAGGGAAATATGTCCTTTGAACACCATATTTTTATAATAAAACTAGCGAAAAGTTTAACATTGTATTTAAACCTGATTCCATGTCATTCTACATAAATGTGACTAGCTTTTCCAGACACTTCGCTCGTTCACGTAGCCCACGTCATTATTTAATGGGCATACAAATAATATATTTTTTACTTAAACTAATTAGTTCTTTCTAAATGAGTTTACTAGTTCCTGGCTTACCTTAACAACATTGATCGACATAAAAATGTAATATGGAAATATCAACTCTTTAACTTTACCTCAATACTACAACTATAGTAAAAAGTTTTTTTTTTACACCTTACGCAAAGGAACTGAGCACCCTCCGGTATAGCGGTTGGGAGGGAGGAGGTGAACTCTCATGAGTACCAGCCGGCCGGCCGGACTGGTTATGCACGACAAAAAAGACCTAGGCGCATACGTGCTAAACACCCCCTGGGAGCACCTGTAGCCGGGAAGGCCTTTCAGGTTTCATCGGATGCGACACCCCGTAGGGACCCCGGGGTGCGCTCGAAAGGATAATAGGTTAACTCCCGTACCGTAAGAACACTCAGTACCAAAACTTCTTTTTTTTCTATGCTACAACTGAACTGCTGCTACAATAATAACGGCAGAAATAGAGAGATTGTGGACCTATGGAATTCCTAGCTACAACTATGGCGTGTACAAATATTTAAACTTGTATATGCCGGCGACCACTTTAAGCATCATAAATTTATTAATTTATCTCACCTCTAAACTTCGCCGACAACTTTCGGCATCTTAATTTCGCTAACAATTTTTGTACAAAAAAGCATGACGTTCAAATTGTATAACTTAGTGATATCGGGCTTTTGTTTACTAGGAAACACTAAACTTGCTCCGAACCTCAAGATGACGGGTAAATGATATCATACTCTATGCCTTCGTAGAATATGATATCATTTTAATATACAATTTTTATTGAAGTAAAACGGGTCCCAACCCAATCATTCGTGAGAATGACAGTCATCGGTGACCCTGCAAGACCGTGTCTCGGCATGCATTGTCGCTTTGTTAGTATGGGTTAAGGTTAGCTTTAATTACCACAATGGCATTTCAGGTTCCGTCTTTGAATGGGTTTAGAGATGTCATTACAATCATATAATACTATATCCTCGTCATCATCATCATATCAGCCGATAGACTCCCACTGCTGGGCATAGGCCACCCCCAAAGGCCGGTCCTGTGAATTCCGTATCCAGCTGGTACCTGCGATCTTTACAAATTCGTCGGTCCACCATGTGGGAGGCCTACCTACGCCAGTAGTGGGTGCCAATCAGCTCCAGAGGCGACCAGTCTCAGGGTCCCCAGCGGAAGACCTTGGGCAGCCTCGCTTCGCCAACGCTATAAGGTGGCACACCTGACGAGTGGCGAGCTCGTTGCAGTGCTGAAATTCGACTAGTACGAAACGGTTAGCGATCTAACCTGACACTGCGTGCGTTGCTTAACTTTGATTATCAATCTTGCAATCACGCTGCCACTGACACTTGACATTGCGCTGTCATTACAATCATAGTTTTTTAATTGAAGCAATTTTTAAAACAGGTGCAGTGGCCGGTTACCAAAACTGGAACTAAGTGTTGTCATTTTGAAATTTCATCTATAACTCAACAACCTACCGACCTCTCGGTCACACATACAGCGTCAGACCGAAAAATTTGACTTTGTAGTAATAGTAGATATTTAGGAGCCCCAGAAAATGTTGGTCGGCCTAGAACAAAAAAAAAATTTTTGTTTTTGGTTAACCAAACTTTAACTTTGTTGTGCACAGGCAGACCAACGGTTTGTGGGTCTCCTAAAGGTCTACTATTACTACAAAGTCGAATTTTTTCTTATACTCGAAGTCCATAATAATTCAGAATATTACCTTCGAACAATGGCAAACTACATCAACCCGTAATCAGTATTCTGTCAGAGCAACATAGTTGGGCTGCGACTCCATTCCTCATTGCTCGAAGGAATGTAGTAACTCCAACACTTAACCTAATGTAGTAACTCCAACCTAATGTTGCTAAACAACCGGTCGGTTTATATTGGAAAGTCGCTACGCGTCAAAACAGGTACATAATAACAATCGTGGCCAATTGTTTGTATTGCTAAATGCAATATGCGTATGCTTTGACGATTTCGCAACATGTTAATTGACAGTGATTAATACTTATATTCGTATTTGACTGGTTTTGATTAACCTGGCGTAGTGAGGTTGTTGCTATGGCTGTTTGTAGGTTATTCTATTGCTTTATGATTGCTAAGGTGATCATAAGTACCTTCTAAGATGGAAAATCGTGTCGGTAGACATTTTGTTTAGTATTTTTTTATATTTGTTTCTTCAACTGTTTCCTTCATGATTCAATTACGTTTACCGTATAGTTTATGATATGCTTATTTCAGCATCTTTTTTTCTCTTCTTAAGTAAGGAATGAGATTTGGTTGTCATTGATAGAAACGAAATATTTGTAATACAGTCGATCTCATACTAAACTTTAAGAAAATAATTGAAAAGTTAACTTTCAACACTGAATGTTAATACTAATAGCTTGCTCTGTTATTAAAAAACTAACGTAAATTAACCATATCAATGTTGGCATACTTGTGTAGTAATAGTAGATGTAAATGCGAAAGTGTTGGTATATCTGTTTATGTATCTATGCAATCTACGAAACGTTTTCACTCCGATATAACCAGCACGATTTTAATAAAACTGTGTAATAAAACTTGAAGAAGAGCTACTTTTTATCAAACTATTCAATTACAATTCCAATGAAAGGAGAATATTTACAAGCGCTTATTTAACTTTCTCTGTTCGTATATAAGTTGTCTGCCAAATTGGCAAACCCTTTTTCGACCATCTGTTGGTATCCGATTGAGCTAAAATTTGGTATACCTATGTAACTTTGATGATAAATCATTAATATGGTACCATGGTGCTGGTCTGATGATGGAGTCGGAAGGTGGTCATAGGAACTAATGAACTCAATAAGAAAACCCCATCGTGTTTGGGCCTTTGGAATGCTCTTGATGAGTAGGTACTATCCCGATCAGTAAAAGCTTGAGAACTTATTTAGTATCAACATTCATGCCACACACGAAGATTATTTTATTTGACGAGCGCCCTCTCCCGTCTTTAACTATCAAGATTCAAGTTCCAAGTTCCAACGCCTCCAATGGAACACAAAAGCTTGCTCAATGCTTACGAGTATTATGTTGATGTGACAAAACTAGTTGTCATTGTAATTCGATTGTATGAAGGCAAATCTGTTGAGATGAATCAACGAATCAATGTTGCACCATCAGCTATACGTATTTGCATCATGATCCTACGCTCTTTAGACTGTCATTCAATTGAACTTGTAATACTAATAATAAAAGTATCTATCTATGCACCTAACCCTACCCTACCCTTTTTCTCTCGCTTATAAACCTTCCTATTAAATTACTCTATCCATTGTTGCAAACCTTTAAAATCCGTTGCGTAGTTTAAAATATCTAAGCGTACATAGATACATAGGGACAGACGGCGGGAAGCGACTTTTTAAAGATTTACATGCATAAATCATCTCGAAGGTTTATTTTAGATACCGGTTTGCTGATATTTACCTATATAGCTAATTTCTCTATTACAGCTTACCATGCGTATCTACTTATATGCATGTATATGATATATAATTAGAGCCATGCTGCTGTGCATATAATTATGACGATACAAGCCAGTCGTCAATCAGGCTTCATTCCAGTTGCATGAACAGCGTAATAGTAGTCAGTTTATAGGACAAACCGAATACATTAGCATGAAGGCATATAGGATGGTAGTCCAATATTTAAAAAGAGTTAAAGTATATTTCGCCCAAGGTTGAGTAATTTCCCCTTTCCACACACCACCGTGTATCAAAGACACCTCTTTTGATCGTTTCGGGGCGTATGCGTTGTGAACAAGTATTACTTGTAAATATAATATTCGTATTTTACTTTGTTTATAACCTTAACGTAGTAATGTAAGTATTATGTAATAAAAACGACGAAGGAACCCATTTACTTTCAAGACGACAAAAACTTACCGACGTCATAAGGCGAACCTAGCATCATCTCCGAAACTACTCTTTACGGCTAAATTACTAAACCACTAATACCTACACCGCACTTCACGAGTTTCACTCAATTGTAATCAGTAAGTGCTAGTTCGTAAGGTAGAAATTTGTTCGACCGCTTAATTTAGCCAAACCGAGCTCTCTTATAAACCTGTTAAAAGTTCCAATGAATCTCTTCAGCGGGATATCTGTCGCCATTGTTAGGGGTAAGCTTTCACTTCGCCGCAAACTACCTCGTCTCCTTTCAATGGTAAATAGTTTCATTGACTCAGAACTTTAACATTGTATTGTGCCACTTGAATGTGCACAGGGCGTAGGCAAAGTTACCTTACAGTTGCCTTCAGTTGTGATCGATTCATTGCGGAGTTTTAAACAGTGTTTTGTCTGGGAATTGTTTTAGAGGTGTTTGGTCGTTAGGTCGTGTTTCGTTTGTCTAGTAGAGAAGCGATTACTCTATGATCTTTATGCATTAGGTACCTATGATCTCATCTTGCGGATAATCGCTATGGCAACTATTGAATAAACTTACTTCGATATTTTGTTACGGTTTTGCTTTTACCGGTACAAGTGTGAAAATTTAATAAGTACGTACCATTAGAATTACGAGAATGTGTTTTTCAAAGTTAAAGCGCTGGATAGTAAATTGACACTTTTCTTAATAAAAATATTGATTGCACGAATATAGAGAATATCCTAATTAAAATTGCACTCTACCGGATATTATGGTTGTAATGGATTCTCGTATAATTTATTTCAAAGAATCACATCAATAAATTAGCAGGTATACGATTATGAAATTTGAATTTGAACAGACATACAAAACGGGCACACCCGATTACCACAGTAACACCAAATGATAATACCGGTAGAGGTAGGTACCTAGTACGTTGCCGAAACAGTTCTCGCATTCCAACACAAACACACAAAATCTCACACATTTTACGCAACTATTACGTATCGATATTCACATACTGTCTCATCTCGGGCTGCGTAATTATTCTTCTTACTGTTACTCAACCAGCCTCACGTAGTCACTAAGTGGTATTGCTTAAGAATACCATGACATGTGTTCCTACTTACATGCGATCATCACAGCCCGTAACAATCCACTGCAGGACTTAGAGCCTCTCCCACGAAAGGACCTCCCCTTATTGCCACAATCTTCACGCTGGGCAGGCGGGTTGAAAATCGCAGTGTATAACAATGAGAAAGGCTACTGCCCATTTTCCAGTTTACGGTAACTCCAGATCTTTTGCCTTGAATATATTAGGCGCCTTGTACGACACTTACAAGTGTAAGGGCTTGGTGCTGCCGGACACCACACGGCCGACATTCTAATATAACGCTGCGGCAAACTCAAGAGCCGGTGGAAACACATCGATAAGTCGGATGCGAGAGCCAATGGCGGATGCCGAACACCGGGCGAAGTGATGAAGAAAGAGTAGGAAAGCAGAAACCAGAACTGGCTGAACATGGCTGGAAAGAGTTTGGTTTGTAAAGAGTATCACACCATTATTCCGCTGCCTCTAGAGAAAACAGCGCCCTAATGATTTTCGACCTCCGTTTTAAGATAGCGCCAGATGCAGAAGATTCGGACAATGTTTAATTAAAGCAGCGAGCTTGTTGGATGTACACAGCTACAAATTATAACTTGGGATACATAAGTATTGCCGTTAAAGTGTTTTACGTTATTATGATGTACGACTTTTGTGTGCAGTGGTGGACTTACCAAAAAGTCCACTAAAGAGTGTCATATTTACTCATACGGCTATAGAGCATTAATAAATGCATAATCTCGTTCACAATACAGTTTGTACCTGCAGATATGTATTATGTAGCTACTATTATCATGAAGATATTCAATGTGGGGGTAATATCTGAAAAAGCGGAATCCATTTCGATAATCCTTTCATCCATAAAAACGTTTTATACCTACCTGAAAATACAATTATTTAAACGAGGAACACTTTTTAGATTTCGAATCGAACTCCGCGAACGGTAAAAACCACAGGGATTAGTGTAAAAAATGCAATTTTCAACAGCCATAAGGCCATAAAACATTCATGCCGACGAGTACGGATACTAGGCAATCATAATCAGCTGGAAAATAGCTTGGCGTCCTAACTCAGCCAACTTTCTACTCCCCGAGGCAATCCTACATTTCACTAGGAAAATAGCACACACTGGCTGGAAATATACGCCATTAAGGAAAGGAAAAAGTGTGAACGGAACAATTCCACGATTTCTTGTACAAAATAAGCAGAACATGGATTTCGAATCTAAACTCCGCGTACATTTAGAACATCTGAACAACAAAGACCAGTAAAAAATGCCTTTCAGATGTACTTAGGGACCATTATACAAGTTAGAGGTTGCGTCGTTAAAACTTAGTTACGAAGTGTTTTAGGTCGCTCAAGACCTGAATTTTAATTCTGGGTATATTTTTAATTCCTATTACGTACTCGGTAGAAGTTGAATCCGTATTTCACATAAAATAATTGAATCAATGAATGAATAACACTTCGGAAAATATTTCTTGTCCTCTTCTTGTTCTTGTATTTGCTTCCGAAATCGGAAGTTCCAACCTCTAAATACATATTTTCATGCAGTTACCTTACCATCTATGGTTTATCCTCCCCTACTTTCTCCCAGTAACAGAACAGTCGCAACTAAAAACAATCTAATTTGCAAAATTCACGGCCAGCGTCACCCCACACGAATTCTAAAACAGCGAAGTGTGACCAAAGTTTTGTCCGCTGAAAATACAAAGTATCTTTCAGGCATTGTGCCTAGGCAGTTGACCGCGAAAAGGCCCGACAAAAACACTCCGTTTCCACGACAGTTACCGAACTTGTGGACCGAACGCTACTTACGAAATGTGTATCGTGAAATCGAGTGTCGGACCGGCCTGCGGCACTCTTGACCTATTTGATGTGGTCAGCTGTAGTAGGTACAATGTCTAGGAGATCTACTTATCTTACCACATGAGTTTTTATCAACAGCTGCGATACATCTTTTTCTTGTTATTCTTGTTCAAGTTTATATTCTCTCGTTTATCTGCCAATATGTCATCATGATCACAACCCATAACCACTGGACTTAGAGCCTCCACGAAAGGGGAGGTTATTGACATTCCCCACAGAGATCTCAGTGGTATAAATGTAACAATGGAAAATGCTGACTCTAGACCTTTTGCCTCGAAAACATTAGTCAACTTGAGTACTTATAAGACCACACGGCCAATAATGTATTTACTTTCAATTCTACGTGTTCATTTTTTAAAGGTAACGTGGAGCAGATCAGACCAATTTTATGCATCATAAAGTCGGCACATTACGAAAAAGCCAAATGTCGGTAAACTCTTAGCATATTAGATAGCAGGTGGGCAACCTAATTTAAAAGCAGCCCAGTTGCGCTACACCGAAATCTCCACAACTTCCCGCTCTCGAGATATATTTTGCAAACCCGCCAAGAATGGAGGCAAATTGTTCTACGACACGAGAACGAACAGACAATATCGCAACGGCACCGTAACGAGATATTAATATTAACCTACATTACTGCTGAGGATTGCGAATCGGCATTTGGGCCTAGCTGGGGTGGAGTAGAGTGCGTGCGATAAATCGGCGTGACATTACGTGAGATCGCGTCACGTCACGGCGCAACGATTCCGCGTTAAGGAAGTGGCCGCGTAGGGCGGCGCAGGCGCACGCGCGCCGCTCAAAACAAATATTCTCACGTATGTAATAGTCGATAACCGCATCGCGGCATACGTGCCTCGCATCGGCCGCATCTACGTGTCATAATCGCGAATATCACCCCAGACGCGATCAGCATCCCAACAATTAAAGTCAATACGAGAGAAAGTCTCATATGTATCTCGGCTAATTGAGAGCCGCCGATGCCGGCCGAACAAAGCCGAAGGAATCTTGACTAGACTCGTTCAAATCTCAGATTGAAGCTATAACGCGCCGTTTATTATTCTACTTACGTCCCGCGGGCACTGACGGAATAATAAACGTTAACACTATACATCCATTGGCGAAAGAAACTGACGATATCACCGCGGCACTTTCCAACACCGCGGGAATACAAAGTAACATTTTATGTATTTGTACACTACAATAAGGGCCGGCCTAGAGCCGGGACCGACCGAATAGAACGCGAGACGCGTCGCGCTGAATTGACATGGGAATTTAATAATGTACCTTTAGGAAAACACCGGCGAAGTTTCGCATGGCGCCTCAGATATAATATTCGTTTAACTCCCCTCCTCGGGCAACTACGGTGAATTATGTAACGCAACAAACATTTATTTACCGACCTCAGTGCTTGTTCGCAAACCTGCCGATGTTAGATGTAACTTTTGTTACTAAACTAATATACTGTAGCTTCTTTTTATTTATGTATTCTTGTGTAGGCGGCAAGGGACTCGAACTCCATGTATCGGATTTAGTTCCCACAGTGGAGAACCCTCAATTTCCTACGCTCGGTGCATAATGCGTGTGTAGATAGGTCCAACGTTGTCTTCTACATGGCCAAGGCAGAGGGCGTTTCCATCCAATTTGCCGGTGACAAAGCTATGTGTCCGGATTTACGAAGTTTGTCAACTCTGTGCAACGTGGCCCGGGACAAGCCAACTCCAAAGAGGCTCAACACGTGTTCATGTGCAAGCGATTTTCCCTACCGTTAACTGACAAAGCTAAGAATTTGCGGCACGGTAGAGCGATTTCTCTGTAAAATTTATCTTTCTATACGAGTAACTTTCATTGTTCCATTGCCTATGTAGTGCCAGGAATTTGCCTACAGGTTCGTTATTCGACAAGTCAGAAGTCTTTTCTTACATCTCATTCTCTATATAATACTCTACCATCTAATACTGAGTCAGGCATTTTAATTCAAAGAAATATCACGATAACACCTAGTATTTTCTTGTTCTTTCATAACGAAAACCTGAAATTATGCCAACCCGGAACGGACACGGTACGTTTTGATCGGATTAGTGAGCACTTTTTAATAGAATTAGTGGGTTTAAGCAGTGAAATCCTCGGATCATATTTTAGTATGATAATGTGTAATGTACAGTAGACAAATTACTTGATTGCCTTCTCTTCTACGAGTACTTTATGTAATACCAGTTGCAAGCCATTCTGTCACACTGCGGAGTTCGAGTCTTCGAGATCGTAGGAACTATAAATTTCCCCGGCTGATCCTTTAAAGTTAACGGGATCAAATAAAGCTATAACAATTGAGACAAGCGGAGCTTCTGGTAAAGAATTTTCGCAACAAATCAGTATTTCTAGAAATTGTACCTGCCTTTGAATTACAATTATAGTGGGACCTGCAACCGTACATACTTGAAAGAGGTGGGCCTTCGTATGACTATAGAGACCTCTAAAAACATGTACATAACACATGTATGTAGCCTACACGCCCGCGTAAAATTTAGATTAAATTTCGAAAGCGATAAAACGCGATGCGATTATGGCGTATTATTCCGTAAAATAGTTGTTTTATGGCCACCCTGGCTCTGTGAGAACGCGATCTGAATGCACATCACACCCTAGCCCTCGTAAGACTCGGCTCTAGCCTCGATAGGAGGTATTCCGAAGTATCTGTAGCCAGCAGTTTATTTCGCGAAGTATTCGATAAAAGTTAGCCCGGAAAGCAAGCGGGATGACTGCTATAGGCAAACAATTACATTTTCGAGGTCTTTCTACATTGATTAAATTTCATTTACGAATATTAAACATATGTCTAACACGCCTTTCTGACTGATTTCAAATCAAATAATCTTTAATAGTGGAACTGCTTAAATAACCCTTCGGTTTCGGCTTCGCCGCAGTCAAGGTTTAAAGAAAAAAAATGAAGTTCAAAGCATTACTCTATCTTATTAGATACCTACCCGATGTTATAAGCTACTCAACAGAACTGCAACAAAACATTACAATACATTTTACCGAAGAAGTATACCTAGAAGATACGATAGAAGATATAGAAGATACCTACCTATAACATAAAGACAGGACGAAGTGTCAGACAGGAGATCGGAAAACGCCCTAAAAAATGAAAGTTACTATACAGCGGAAACTCCCTTGGAAACTTTTAAACGCTGCCCCCCTAAACCCATGTAATCCTGGTCTTTAGTCACGTCGCGACGCGTCGCCTTCGAAAACTGAACTGTTTATTTTTAAAACTCCAGCGATACCGGTCACCTAGCTTATTGTGATTCCAAAAATGTGTCAGTCGAAGCTAGTTTGCCGAGAGAATTATAATGTGCTTAGACATTTCACACAGCGCCATCTAGCCAAAATGCAAGCAAAGCTTGTGTTATGGGTGCCAGAACACTGATAAACTATTTACTTATTTATTTAAAATACACATATTATACATACAACACCCAGACCCGTAACAGAAATTAAATTTCTGCCCGGCCGTGAATCGAATTCGAGACCACTGCGGGGCAGACGTTAACCAACTGAACCACTCAGGTCGACCAATAAAAATATAATACAAAAAATTGAGGAAAAGAGACGCCTGTCTTCTTTAGAAGCAAATTGATTTTTACACACCGCTGACCCTTGAAAGGAAAACGTGCCGAATTACGATTATGAAAAAAAAAACAGTCGTAATACTTTGGATCGCAAATGTCAGCGGAAGGCTTATTGCAGTCTGCAAGGCCAAGTGGTTCTGAGTCAACGATTTCAAATGCTGCGTACACATTATTGCAGTTGACGTCACGACATAAATATTTGAATCAACTGAAATCGTCAATGCTTTTCGTATTGTTTTATTAACATTACTTCAATGATCAATAGGTGAAAGTATTTGTGAAGAAAAATTGTACAATAAAAACTATTTTAATTGTGAATTTCTAAAAGTCTCTTTTTTGAGACCATGCCAAGGCGTATAGGAATAACACTGTCTGTACATCACTTTTTATTCAGTTTACTTATTTCGAGGTTTTTAAATCACATCAATGTCAAGGTAAAAATAATAATCATAACCGTGGTGACAAAGCAGATATGTGTGACCATAATTTACGTAAGTAGGTATAGTAATAATGTAAATAAGTTTAATATCGAAATATGTAATTTCATAGAAACTATTAATGCTTGTAGGTACTCGTCTTTAAAACTTATTGAAAGGTGCAAGCTCTTTTAAAACGAAAATGCTTGACCCACGGACCCGCAACCACAACAGGTAATTAAGTACCTTCGCATACTCGGTACGCAATAAAAATAAAATGCACAGTGCAAGAATCGAGGACACAAAAGACTGGATGAGCCTGCAGCCATGTTGCCTTGAACTTTAGCTCCACTGCTACATACCAACCGACAGGTTTCGAAACCTCCTGTACCTACAACCTGATTGAAGACAGTTTCTCAATACATGGCCCAAGAAGACTGGTCCTATAAACTTATACATTCAAAAGCAAGTATTTCTACAAAACTATCTACCACGTAAACCAGCCCATTTGGTGAATTTCAACATACAAACAGAGATATTGGACACGTTTATCTAATTAATAAAATGAGTTACGTTAAATTATGGCCCAATATTGCGGTTAGTAACAATATTATGGATTTTATTTCCAGCGAATAATCAGTTTTACGTTAACCAGCACAAATTTCAATAACAAGCAATTCGAAGCCCAGTTTCACACGACTTATGTGAGAATCATTAATACATAGTTCCATGTATAAGGTTTCATATTTACAAAATGCAGAGGTAGTGTTTCTCATTTTGTATTGTGAAATTGATATTGCTGTCGCTGAATTATTATGTTTTCTGTTTATTTACTCACCTATCTGCTTCCAAAACATTAAGCACATTATGCATTATAAAGTTTTATTGTGTTTCGCGATAGACACCGTTATGATATGAGTAGGGAGGTACTTAATAATAATTGTGTATTCAAATTTTTACACATTGCTTACATTAACGTGAATTTATAGGCACAGTTACTTTTCCCGTAAAAGTATCGTAGTCTAGTGTTTATTTATGGATATTTTTCTAGACTATTTCAGAAGTTTTTATGAACTGAAAGAATATCTAACTACATTGACAGAACTGAGAAGTACCTACTCTCAATTAATCCAGTATCTATCCTAGATACCAACCAAGGATTATTTTCTAAAAATTTATACAAAAAAACATCATTTAAATATTAGAACCTATTCTAATAATGCAGTGGTCACCATGGCCACCTTACCCTTGGGGCTTCTTCAAAATAGTATTCCTACCAAAACATACAAGTAATTACCTGCCTAATGAGGACAGCACAATAACGGCTGAAGGGTATAGTATTGTATTGGAGCCATCAAAATGACTGTACATTAGTTTACGTACTCATCATACGCACATTCTCTTAGCCCTACCTAGGTATGCCTATTACGTGAGATAATCAAGGACCTGGGTCGAATGAATCACCGTTAGTTATGTGGTAATAATTATTCAATCACAGAATTATTGTATATCCACGTCCGTCACCATTTACATATGAATTTTAGAATTAGTCATGGCCTTTTGGTATTCTAAAGTTTTTAACATCTGTGTGTGACGTGAGCAATACTTTATTTACATAAAATATAAAAATTTCGTTGTTTTGTTATACCGGGATGACATTTTAATTTAGTAGCTTTAATAGCGAATTCATCCGCCATGAGTCAGTTACGGTCATTTGTAATTTACCTTTCTGATAGTGAATGGAATCTATACTTAATCAATAATTTATCCCTATAATATAGGTAACATATTTCATACATAGAGATATACATAGTAATAGCATCGCTTCATCCACATTTATCGATATTTTTATTTTTATGCATCCTCGACGCTTTAAGGCACTATTTCTGTTATGATCTTTCTTTAAGATAACATCGATTTCTTCGTGGTATAGGTTTCGGTATTCCCATTCTAACTCTTCCATTGTACTTTTATAGGCAATCTAGAATGTTTCACAGTTAGGATACAGTACTAAATCAGCGCAAACCATAATCAACGTATAGAAGAGACTAGCGAGCTTCGTATTTTCGATTCTCATTGCAGGCAGCCATTCAGGCACCAGGCAAACAGAGCACGAAGACAGATTGCTCCCGCTCCTGTTCCGAAACACACATTTTGTTACCCGACTGAATCATACGGGGCCCAAATAAAGGCGAGCACTAAAAGCTAGGGCCTTTTCTCCTCTGCCGCACAAAACACGAACATCAATGGGGCATCTCGTTAGTCCCATTCAGGTCTCAGCAAACTCTGCGCGAAATCTTTTTGTTGCATTCGACTCCAGTCATTTTGTGCCATCCCGGTACACTGGGGGCTATTGAGCTGTGAAAACTTTGCAGGTTTTTGTGTACGCGTTATATGTTCCTTCAGCTGCAATTTTTAGATAAACTAAAGATTCTGTCGGTGCGTGTTTTTGTTGGGAAACTTTTCTCTTCAACGGACTCTTTTTGTAATAAAACTAATAGCTACAAGCGTGAATTTAAGTTAGGGAAGTATATAGACACTAACTAAAAGAAGTCCTGGAAAACAAATATTGAGACAACTACTACTTATAAAAATAATTTGTGGACTGGTTATAAAGGAAATATCAGCGTCTTTATTATTGACTGACGGATTTTTTTATATAATCCGGCAGACAAACAGGCATGCGGGAATTCATGTCGACGCACTATAAGTGGAAGATGCATTATTTTTAATTATTCTTTTATATTTACCTGCGCACTTGTGTATCTGAGTAACCACATCCCCTTGTTTTCCTTATTACCTACTTCAACAATATTGGAACAGTAATAAGTAGTAGGTACTTACATACGTTCAAATAACTGACGAATCTGATGATTGTGTCTAGATACCATGGTACCGTTTATAAATTTCAATCGTCAAGCGACAATGACTACTTTGCTGTGTTCCAGCTTGAATTACTTTAAGTTACAAAAAAAAATTTGGCATTCCCGCGCGCGACGGCCCGGGGTCCACCTTGACCATGGTCCAAGATTTGGCAGATCGAGTAATTATAGTGGAGCGACGTCACCTGACCTCCGTGACCCTGATGGACCCTGGTTACACATTCAGTGGCCTGAAATCTAGGTATAGGTTTCATCCCGATGTTTTCCCTCACCGTAAGAGCATCAGTTAGCATTAAACGTGAATTATTTTAAGTACTTACTAAGAATATTATTTTATCATCAATGGTTATACCTGAATAGGCACTAAACAACCAAGGTATAGGAAGTATGCAACACTTTTTTGACTCCCTAGTCTTTAAAAAGACCCGGCAGAATAGTAGTTGACCTTGTACCGAAGGCTCGAACTTGTTGGTATATATCCTTCTCAATTAGGAATTCCAAAGTTATACTGTAACGTGCCATTTTTTAAACTTGATTATAGGTTTGCCTTTTACGGTTTATTGCAGATAATTTGAATGTGTCCGACGGTCATAGAATTATTTATCGACCTTAGATAATTATAACGGTTTCTGTTTCTAGATAATTCTTATTTCATTTTGAAATGTGGGTGAAGTTTGATTCCGCGAATTCATACGCGTAGGGTTCTTAGACCCGCAATATATTGAAATGCAAAAACCGATTCAGCAAACACACAATGCAACAACTACCCAATAGCATGAAAGACACTTATCAACTACTTGAGTATTTTTTCGACACATTCCCTTTTATACGACATAACTTAAGTATAACCACAAGTTTCGTCGAGATACAGAGCAACATATACAACCAGTTAACAGCATGTTTTGCGACGATTTTGAGTGAAAGCCGTTAACATCAAAGTCACGACACGACGCTTAAAACTGTGTGACATGGGCAGGTAGAGATCCTTTTTGGTGACCAATCTCTTTGGGTATGTGTGTCAGCCCGCACAAAGAGCCTTTCTAATGACTCACCCGTGGATTCAGTCAGGTAGACCTTTTCACTCCCGGTACCTATAGAAACATGATCATTGTAATAACCGTGGGAGTTCCGATATTTATTGCAAAGCTTTTTTCGCAGCGAACAGGTCAACAATGGACCTGACGTTATGGATATCAAACGATTGTTCGGGTACACGTCAACCTGTTTCTGTATTCTGTAGGGCGTTCTTTACGAGTCTTAAAGAAGCCTGCAGTTTACTGTCCTTGCTCAGGGCACGACGTTGGGTCACGTCCTGCACACGTCAAAGAGGATCGATCGCTGGGAAATACCTTTGTACACTGCTGCCTTTGTGTTTCGCAGTATAGGTTCAGTTCAGTATTGATGTCGTACTGCGGTTAGTTTTTCCTTTTATATAATTTACGCTGAGTCAAGCAGGTTATAATACTTATTCCACAGCGAACGGATATTTTGCAATGGAGCTTGATGTTTGAGACGCAAAAAAAATTAAGTGCAAAAGCAACGAAAAAACGAATCGAAATAACATCGCAACCCCCTGAAGTCGGTAAAACCCTAGCGAACAACTCCATCCATTATTGAAAACTTGTTGAGAAAAACAACCGATCGGACTATTGGTTATTTACGCAAACCCACCGATTTACATAGCAGGCGATAGACAGTCCGTTAATTATGAGACACACAGCTGTTACGATCGCAAGGTGCGCGGCAGTTGAATAGTCAAAGTCAAATAATTTTTATTTAATTAGGTTTACAAAACTCTTATGAACGTCATAAGTAAATACATAGAATATGCCGCGCGAAGAGTTTGGTACGTCTATGATGTCGCGGGACTATCCAGAAATTTGTTTATTGGTATGGCATTAATAGCCGAGTCTCAAATTATAGGTATGAATGAACACTAAAACTACAAATAAATATCTAAATTCTTCACCCATTGGGCTGCCAGAATTGTTTGCGCGGCAATTGTCCAATCACAGCGCGGCGTGCTGCGCCATGTTTGGTCATACCTGTCAAGTTACCGAGATACCGAACTCACCTGAATATTCAATTAATTTCTTAGTTAGTATTTAAAAGGGATTGTTGCTCCAGTTCGGCTATTGTATTTTACTGTAATTTTACGAATTTGGCAAAATTGCAAAATTCTGTTTAGAATTAATACACTACTATCGTAGTAGTGTAGACTACGAAGATGATACAGCGACTTAAAATATGTCTTAAATATTAATTATATGAAATATTAATTATTAACAGGACACCACAACACAATACCTCCATATACAGTTAAACACAAAACCAATAACAATAAACTCCACAAAGTGTACACAAAACACCCCCAAAAAAATTGAAACAAAATTACACTATCCCACAAAGAAAAAGACGTTCAACCCAAATCCATAACCTAGCACTACTAGGAGAGCAAATCCCCAGCACCAGTGTGTAGTCGACGAGTCCGTTAGGAAACCAGCCGACACGGAAGAGCGCATCGGGCTGTCGGGTGTGACGTCGCGAATCAAGTATAAGTTGGCGTGTGGCAAGAAAAAGAACTAATCTTTGCTAGTAGATGTGGCGAAACAAAAGCCTAAAAAACTCCACCTTTGGAACGCCACGCTTATACTATATACCTCTCCAGACAAGCATGATAGGTACCTGTCGCATGTGACAAACAGCGCCCTCTAAATATAAATGACCGGAATCAGTCGCTCAGAAAGGCCATGTAGGCAACGATCATCGCGTACATGAGTGATGATAGCATATTAAGCGATCACAAGTTCGTATTGGACCACGCCCAATGAAGAATTCCCTTGTCAGAATAAACGGATTTAAATTGTAACTCTAATAACTACCTACATAACATATCATCAAACCAGTATGCAAGCTCTACATGTAAAGTGCCACATAATATTGGTATTGTTTTTAGTTTAGGCAACATCTCAATTCAATGTTGCTGAATGTGGAACTTCCAAGAGACGTCTCCTCACAGGAAATTACGCCGCATAAGTATGTTTGGAGACGATCTATTATTACTGTAATACCGGAGACAATTTAGTAATAAGTATCTACTACAAAGTATACTTGCTAGTAGGAATGCTAGTTCCAAGCCCTGTCATCCGGTTGAAACGCCGTGATGAAACTCTAAATAGCTTACCATCTTGCCTAAGCCTGAACTATTATACTCTAACGACCTAGACACTCCAATTAGCAGGCATTCAGTTAGGGTTGCATTGCAGAAGCCAGTCCTTTCTATGAATTCAGAAAATGAATGGATTAAGTGAAGCCTTGCAGCTTTTGCTGGTTAAAGCAGTTCTTGAGTACTTCATTCTTCACTCCAAGCGTAGATTTGTTCATGCCTTTTTATGTAACTACCACAAACGTATGCAATTTCTCATAGGCTTCTTAATTTACAATCTTACAAATGTCGGCAACGATAAATATTGCATATCAGCTATATAGTTCGTCGTAGAGCGTCGTCTCAATCGCACGCGTGTGAGTAATGGCATTATTACACCTGCCTAAATTCAGTCGACTAAATTCAGAAACAGAAGTATGAGAGCAAATCAAAATGTAATTTATTGCCCATAGAACAAGGTCCATTTTTGTATCACTTGTATTACGTTACACGTCGCTCTGCTTTTAAGAAGGCGTGGTACAAAAATAGACCTTATTTTATAAGCAATACATTCCACTTTGATATGCTCTCACGCTTTTCGCTTCTGGATTTAGACGACTGAATTTAGCTAAATGTAATAATCGCATTATGTGAATATAAAGCCGAAACTAGTTGATGTAGGTATATTGTTCACTGACTGTTCCAGTACGATACGAACGAACCAAAGACAAATGTCACCACAGAATACATACAATTCGTGTTCAGAATTATCACACATAGCTGCTGTAGAAAATTCCACATTACACTCATTCCATGCAAGTAGTTCCGCTAGAATTCCTGCCATGACCTCCACAAGGGTACTCCTACTCTGCACTTCGACTTGAACCGACACTAACCTATTCTTATTGGCTTGTTTCACGTTTTCACTTTTACTACACACAGTCGATTTAGCGACGTGTCGCAGAACAACAGGACCACGAAATGGCTGCGTAAAAAGCACAAAGTGGGCATTAGGTACTCGTATTTTCCAAATAATACTAGTAACAGACACTCTGATTTGGCAGCAGCTAACCAACCGTCAGTTGTACTCGATACTAATCCTTACGCTGTACAAAATAAAGTCGCTTTTGGATTAATTCGGATGTACGAGCGAGCCGACCTTGGTCCGACGCCCGACCACGTCCCCCACACTGCGAAAGGATTGGTATCAACTGCAACTGACGACGGTTGGTCGGCTCCAGCCAAAACGGATCGTCTGCTACTTGTATAAGCCACTTCATGCGGCAAAACAAGGGTGGGAAACGCATAAAGCATTTAACTTTTCAGGAACTTGTAATGTAAAGTACCATAAACACAGATATGTCAACTTATTAGATGAGTTTCTGCATAAAAGTTAAAGTCGAAGTTTCGAAATCATACCTTATAATCTTAATAATTTAACTTTGTGTTAGGATAAAGTTAATGCAGGTGTTTATATTTGAATCAATATTTCTCGGATAAAGTGCTATGCTCTCCATGCTTGGAACCACATAATAATCCGTTCAACAATTGAAAAGCACCTATTAAAGCGTGATTAGATTTTTTTTTCCTTTACTACTCTGCTTATGCTAACTTAAACTCATTATAAGTCTTAACAATTTCGTTCAATTCACAATCGCTACTACTTAGCAACTGATACCTACTCATCCCGCTTACTGTTACACCTGTCGGTATAATCTTGCAGATTAAGCATAAGTTAAGTTGACCGTTAAGCCTATCTGTGTCGGCAACCAATAGGCCAATTGTTATTTGTGTCATGTCGCGTGCCCGCGGCGCGAACTAAATGCGTAGTCGGCTAACGGTGTCGGTTCAATGGACGGAAAGTGGTTCTGCTAATAATAATTTGCCACCTGCCGCGCGCGGGAAGCGGCGTACGCGCCTTGTTTAGAGCATCCTCCTTGGGGGGAAGTGTGGGAGGGAGGAGGTGTAGGAACGCGAGTAAGCCTCGACAGGATAGGGACCGCCAGCATTGTAGACGATTTTCTATAAATTTTTGGATCGTCTGTTACCGAACGCTCGAAAAGCGGAGTCAATATTTTCGTCTTAAATACTTTTCGCTCCTAAAAAGGGTGCGGAAGGAGAGGGTCGACCTAAAAATAACTCTAACCCTTACCCCTTTTCCTAACATTTCGCCCCAGTTTAAAATGTGCGCCAATTTCTTATTGCTTCGGTTTGATCGACGAAACGGCGACGATGTAAACTACAATAACAATTCACAAACAATACTATCTCAAGAACGATCGAAGGCGTTGAATGTGATATGAATTGCAAAACTTAGTTTTACAGCACGGAATACAAATATAAAGTAAAAATTCGCCACATTACGCCCTCTCCCAAATCGGTCACAAAATACGTTCCAAATACGAGTGTGAATCAGGGTTTTTATGTTTTAGCTGCCGGCGTTTCCCATCAACGTTGAAGAATGTCGCAACATTACTGCCTATTTTTCTTTTATACAATCCTCGTTCATACTTCACTTTTCTTAGGAACGGACTATTTGAACATTCCAACTTTTACTTTTTGTGTCGTGCGCTGCGTGACTCAGCGAAAGATGAATAAAAATCACAAGTACTTGCCTCCTTAGCTTCCGCAGCATCATTAATCAGATTGTAAATGGAATTGAAATCTCATCCGACCAAATATCTGAGACTCAGACGACTCCATCCATCAAGAGACATTTACGATCGTACGCACGTACGTGCAGTCATTCTTTCTTTAGATAACTTTACTCGGTGTACCTTGCGCGACCAGTTTCCGACTGTTGACTTCCCATTTTCTAACGAGATTTTTTCCCTCAATAGAAGCGCACGAGTCTAAGAGTAGGCTTTCTTCCGCATCAGTGGCAGCGGAAAATACCATTCGGCGTTTCCAGCGCCGGCGCATTATGACGCTTCATCTACCAAACACCCCGCTGATCAGCCGGTCGTACATTCCTTTGAGTAGCTAAGTGTAATAAACATGAAAGTCTTCAACGACCTGGCCCTAATACGGCGTAGAAAAAGCCGCCGTGTGTGAATCATGAGGAACGGAGAACAATTGAATACTTTAACGCCAATAACTTTCTCGCGGCCCACTAATTATGTACTGTCATTTCGCTAGTCACCACCGCTGGCCATGTCGTGGAAATGTAAGACGGGGGAAACGAGATAATGACATTTAATACACTCGAACCACTGCAGGAAGTATATGCTAGTCCGCCTGTACGGCCCACTGACCGACAAAGTCCTTAAACCTCGGGCTTAGGTCTCGTCTCGCTGCGGAAACACCTACTTAGCTGCAACTAGCTTTCCCGAGGTTAATTACTGGTTCGAGACTAAACAATGACCTCACTTGAAGGCGCTTTGACTTCCACCAGGTGCATTAGTGAAAAAAGGGCTTTAGAAAATGTTGATTCTTTTCATCTTGGCTGGAGTGTTTCACTTGGAAATATGAATATGGAACGCGCGTCGTCCGCCTTTTAAGGAGGGGAGGGATATGCGTAACTGTAAAACAGTCAATGGACGAGTGACACTGGCAATGATACGATGCGCTCCGTTTTAGGTGGCCGTCACGTCTGCTCGTACGTGGTTGGTTTGCCGACCGGAACGAATCTAGGCACGTATCGACTTTCCAATACATCACCCGCATGAGGTGTTTATCGCTGAAAGATTTTAGCTGAGGTTGCCCATTTGCGGCAAAGAGAGATCGCCATTTCGCATCGACATCTAGAGGGTTTACTTCAAGTTTGAAACGGATGTTTCAATTTGCAACTCCTCGGATTTATTACTGAAATCAGGGCGACGACGTCGAAGGCTAATTTCGCGTATAATTTTAGACTAGAAACTCCGGCAGACGGAATTCCTGGGATTGCTACCTTAATTTCGAGTCTCAAAATGGAGGAGTGAGAAAATCCTGCGCCGCTAATGTAATCTAATAGCAAGTTCCGCCATCTTGCGGCCGTAGCCGGCGTTCCGTTACACGCAACACCGGCCGAGCTTGATTAACGAAGCGACGCCCAATGGGAGCGATAAGTACGCGCACAGGACCGATATATTGTAGATAACGCAAAATATTGATTAATTAGCTGTTTTAGATCTGCTATTACAACGTATTTAACAAGAAAATTAATGCTTTTCTGACTAATGAAGAGTAGGTCCGTGGTGCCTCGTTTGATTTTCAAATATCAAATGACGCACATGATATCTTACACATTATTTTAGTTCCTTCTTAAAGTACTAAATTATGAAGTACATCGTTTGCTGGACAATCTATATTTGATCGCTATAATATTCTGTTCTAAAAAGCTCAGTCTTTTTTAATAAAATATTTTAAAACATGGTCAGTAAATCATACAATCAAAAAGATAATCAGATCTAATGGTAATAGGTACCGATAAATAACAATGGCCAACCCCATGATTCGGTTTCCGGATCTACGCACCAAAGCTCTGCCAATCTGCGTTCGCACTTCACAGATCATTCCCTATCAATGGAGGTGGGTCTGAACTGTGTTTGATGGGTATCAGCTGTAACTCGGTTATACGACCGCTTCGCAGGTAATACCTAGTATTTACCCGGAATTAGTATACGATTGGAATGTTTTAAAGGGTTTGGATATTTACGATACATTCCTAATTAACAAGGCAGAGCGTTAAGGTTAGGAGTAGAAGGGTTGTAGTATAACCTTCTTTTAGATTCCATACTTAATATATACTTAATAATAGATTCTATATGAAACAGTTCCAATAATAATATGAGCAATAGCGGCAACATATAAAATCCTTATTGTTTGTTTCAATGCGCGTTACTGATTTTAATAGGTAACCATTTCAGTAGCCCAGCGTATAGGAAAAATAACGACTCTTAGTTTATCTCTCATCACTATGAGTACCACAAGCAACGATCCTGCCACAACTTCCACAATTATACATAGTCTATGAATTGACAAACATACTTATATAAATACTTACAACGACTAAGTCGATTAACTATGAAACGAGTACGGACGGATTTAGCATAACTACTACTTACCTATGCTCTACCACCATCAAAGATTTGTATTATATTATTAATATTATAATACATATTAATACCGCAGTTACATATTCAGCAGCCATCAAAATTTGAAATATTCACGCATCAACGACCATTCCCAATACAACGATTGACAGACAGATAAAATGTTACATAAACTCAATGTGATTACTTTAAATCGACTAGTTTCTACTCATTATAAAACAGGTTTTTTTTCTAAATATAACTTAAATAGTCGATGGTTTAGAGTAATTGAAATTGCGTTTACGAAATGAAATTATTTATTTATAATACATTTTTAAAAAACGTTTAACGAATTATCGCGGATTTATATTTATCACTTTATCCCGACGATTCGATTAGATACTATGTATGTATGTAATTTCAAAAGTCTATTGAAATTATGTGATCACTGAATAAGCGATAAGTACTGTAAATACAAAGCTAAGTATAAAGAATACAATAAAATTGGCTTGAAAATTCCAACTTATAAATATTCTGTCAAGCCACAACACAATTTTATACGTTATTCTGCTGCTACAATCCATATAAACTATATCCCTGTCATATTCCCGACTGTCCAATACATTCTGCACCTCAATGTACGTTGTATTGCTTCAGGGAAATATGAATATTTACGTAAATATATCAAATAGTTTTCATGTATAGTTTCCAGCAACTTTGCTGTTTTCATTTCGTACTTACGAACCCTTTATACTCATAGTTTTTGTATGTAGGTACAATGTTTGGCGATTACTGTGTATATGGGCTTTTCAATGCCACGGCATTTTTTTTATTGCCTAGGGAAGCATACGGACTGACAGTCCACCTAATGGAAAGCGGCTACCGACGTCCAGGACATATACAATCTAAGGGGAGCGGTGCCGGGCTTTTGAAGAACACCATGCTGTAGTTCAGAGTAAAGACTCGTATTACCCTGTAAAACTTTTGGTTCACTGCCTTATAGAACAATTATATGCAGTAAAAGTACATACTGTCTATGCATGTATTTCTTTTTCATACTTACCCGCGGTAAATCTTAATTTTGCAAACCAAACATAACCATAGCACAAACCCATTTCATCCTGTAAGTTAATACAGCTGCATAAACAGATAATAAGAGCTGTAAAATAAAAATAACGTACGCCCCGGTTCATGACGCATTTTCATAAAACATTTGATGGCGTATAAGGCGTTATTATTCCATAACCGTGTGACCCAGTGTACTGTTGCATATCTGGGTTGCACTTTCTTTGCTCTTTATAAGTCATCGCGGTAGTTAAGCTGCCGATTTCGGGGGGTGCCTTTTGAACATGCGAAAATGACTCTTACTGTTTTGTTATAGAGTTCAATTGAGAATTTTGTGTTGTGGAAATTGGGAGTCATATTGGTTTAAATGGACGATGGAACTTTTTAGTAACATTACAGTAATAAACTTCTCATATTTCATTTATTTACTCTGAAAACTTCACGGCTTACCAAAACACCGCGGAGACGCAGCAGAAACGACATATCTTTAAAAAACAAATGTTCAAAATTTCGCATCGCGCAACTGCTAACTATTATACTGACCATTTCATTCTTTCCGCAGGTAATTGCTGGCTAACAACAGGTGCCTCAAAGTGCGCATTACGAACGGTCGTACGCAGTGAGTAACTCAGAATCAACAGTTGATCCCGGACGGAGAAAAAGTGCCTCTCACTTTCTTCGGAACGTCTACTCAAAAACGCACGTGTACGTTTGCCCAATACATGCTTGGCGTGAAAGTAACACGTCACCGCGGCCCCGGCCAATTCTCGCCGATCGATCTGCAATTACGGGGCCGTATTGATGAATGCATAGTTTTGAATTGCTCGGGCTTGGCCCGAGCTCGAGCATCTGTCAATCAACTTTCCCATTAGTCCACCGCTTTGAGGCACAGACGCGAAGTAGCCTCACTGAGTAGAAAAAAGGTTATAATGATTCAATTTTTCGTCTGAATCACCCACCGGTTGGAATTCCAACCATTAGTATTGGTTTCGGCGACGTGAATTGTACACGGATATTGCATTTTTATTGTTTTTTCCATTAGTATTGCTGTGACTGATAAACGAACGCCTAAACTCAATGAAGCATACGACATCCCATCTCATTTCCCCAAAGGTTAAGCCAAGTACCAGTCTAAGAATCACATCTATTCCTTGGCACCCGCTGATCCCTATTTATAAAACAACACAACACACAACATGGAGTTCTTCCAGAAAGGGGTGAAAAGGGTTTTACGGGGTCGGTAACGCATGGGTGATACCTATGGTATTGCAAACGCCGCTGCGGTGACTGTTACGGCGTTCCTGTTTCTATCAGGCACGCCGTAAGCTTGTTTGCCACCTTAGTGGTATAAAAAAAACCAGAGTAAACCAGAATTCTGGCAATTGTTATAACCATTACAACGACAGTTCAAATCGTATTGCGGTGGTCGGTTATGACAACTTAACGCAGTACAAAAATTGCCATTAGTGTCGTAATCATCTGAAACGTCATTTTGGCGTGAAGTAACTTTTACGAGCACGTTACTACCATCTTTTGGCACATAAATCTTTGCAAGTTTGTATTGTGAAGTTCAGTTTTGGACCCATTTATTACTCTGTCGCTTGAAATAAAAAGAGATATTTTTACGTGTTCAGCTCAGCGGTAAAGTTCCGCCGATAAACACTGCGTGAACAAAATAGGTTCCGAAGTTTATGAAACTGTTAGAAACACTGAAGGCAAAGTGAATAAGTAACTTCATATACTATGAAAAGATAGTTTTGCCAGTGACATAACAGCCACTTAAACACAGTCACGGTGCAACTCTCACGTAAAGAAGCCAATGTCACGCGTGGGATAATTTATCTAATTAATTACAAGGTGATTCCAAGAATTTTTGGGTTAAACATTGGGAAAGATTGAAATGAGAGATTTGATTTGCGACATTTGCTTGGGTCGAGATCTGGGGCCCAGATTCAGATGTTTGGAACAGAGATGTGTAGATACTCGAGTTTAGTTAAATAACCTAATTAATAATAAGTTATGTCGAGTAAAGAGACTAAAAAGTCGTAAAAGTACAATCAATTGAACTACTGAGAATAGGTGGAGACAGAGAATCACCGATCACTCCACACGACACTTGACATTTGAATCACCTATGATTACTAAAGTTAGAAAGAGGTAATTTTGTTAGCATAATATACAAGCTATCATCATCATACCGCTACACCGATTCCGCCCAAAAAATCTGCAGCCTAATGATAACGTCTGTATGACGTAGTATCTGACCCGATGTCAATTTCTTTAGGTTATATTAATTGTCACTTACAATCATTTAGCTCTAAGGTAATTAATTCTGTTCAATAAAATATGAGCCTATCCCGACTGCCACGTGGAAACAAAAGTAGATCACTACTACCATTAATTTTTGCTGACTGTTAAAGACAATGTGTTACATCGACATTGGGAAGATGACCGGAAATAACTACGTTCGGAGTAAAACCAGTAATAGATTCTCTACGAGTCGTAATATTGGTAGGAAATAAAACAGACTTCCTGATGCGTTCGCTTAACGTTGCAAAGGTAACATTGTCTCCGCAGAACACAATTCTCTTTCAATTTACTTGGTATTTCGAGAACACATTTTTAAAAGACATTTACTTAGTACCTAAATGCTTTCCGAGAACTCTTATTCCGTTTAGAGCTTTGACTCCGGGGAAATTGTATTAGGTATTGTAGAAAATAATCCTCCATTTATGTAGCATTTTAGTTCAAATTATCAATTTCATTGCATTAAGTACTCATATTTATTGTACCCGGGAAAACTTTCATTTGCAATTATATAGTAAGTTTAATCTTAGATACTATATACGTCAACTGCAGTAAGTTTAATCTTGCTGTAAACGTTTTCTTATTTACTATTTTTCGTCTGTCTCTATCTGTCACATACCTACGAGTATGATCACCAAGACGTGTATCTACTATCTCTTAAGGTGAGTGCGTTTAGACCGCGCTCTATACAAACGTAGTTTCATCATATTTTCAATATAACTCTATCAAAGATAATGAAATTTTGTAGACGTGATCCAGAAACCAATATCTAGCTTGTAATTTGTTAGATAGTCGTTAAAATACATCGCTTCAAAGGTGCACGAGATTTCATATTTGTATAGGAATCTTAAATCCAGTGTAATTTTGAATTAGGATATTGGTTTCTAGATCACGTCTACAAAATGTTTGATAACATAGCGTAGTTTGGCTTTGATAATAATAGAAATCATTATCAAACTACGTATGTATAGAGCGCACTCGGGTAAAACCCCTCTGAAACCTATCATTACTTCAAGAATACTGTCTCACATGCAAAGTATAGAAATCGCAACACAAGGACAGGACAGCACTTCCGGCATCCATCTTTCTTAGGCCTCATAACGGTACGGTCACAAAGGCAATCAAATTTTATTCGACCGACCACTGAATTAATATGCAGGACGACTTTGGCAGAGTTCCCGTTTGCTCCTTGTGCGTATAACGGATTGTACACTTAACCCCAATATTTACCTTTTGGCTTGTTTGGCCTTTCAAAGTTAGAATTCTTATGACGCTAACGGTTCTATGTTGGCTGAGACAATAAACTGTGTTTGCCGATCCGATCGATGGATTTTAAGGATTTTGGCCACTCGACGTTTGTAGAGGAAAACATGGTTGTTGAAGTTTTTGCGTTACGTTTTTAACAAAGCTTAGATTATATTATTATTATAATTTTGCATTAAAAAATATCTAGAAAACAACGTACATTGAAGTATTAAAATCGGTACCTATATGCACAGTATTTGTTACATTTGAAACATATTTTATTTTTGGGCGGGTTTATAAACGGGTGCCTACGAGCTAGTATTTTCATATGTTTTCTATGTAGTGCAAACCAAGTTACTTACTAATAGGTGAATCATTTGCTTCGTTGTATGGAAAATTATCCCAAACAAGGCAAATTAGTAAAGTTATTTCAGTAATTTCAGATTCATAAATATTGCTATTAGTTAATTGCCGGTGAAATATTCGGCGTTTTAACTACAATTACATATTATGCAAGTTAATTACAATTATATCACATCTTAATAAAATTATGTAGGTATGCGGGGTTAACGTTCAAAAACATTAACACTTAATGTCTCATTTTGAGCAAAGTAATGGTTGACAAAACAACCTTGAAATAACCTTATGTAGTTATATTAAGGTTCAAGTAGGATAAAGCATTTATTACAAATATTAATGTGAACTACCTTCACTTCCCTACCCATTAGTACTTGCAGGAAATATGTGCCTAGGAATTCTGAGAAACTGAAGAACCGGTCATATTGCAAATTTATGGCGTTTTATGGTCAAACTTGACAACTCAGTGAGCATTATGTGTCTTTATTTCACATAGGTGACTAATCTAGTAGGTACTGTTTAAATTGAGAGTTCCACGTAATTTTCATCAAAATGTTCCGACATACTTTCCACATTACCTAAGCCAGAAACAGTATAAATCCACAAGTATTAATCTTTTAAAGGGCCCTCGGTACGATAAATTAAAAACAACGGGCACACAATACCCGTGGCTCGTCCCATTTGCAGTCAGAGGTCAGTACAATTCTCTGACAAATGTGAGTTTTATTTATGTTGCTCTCGTTTATAAATCAGGTGTACGGAAATTCAATTTGGATTTATTTCTCTTGTTGCTATTAGAAAGCTTTGATTGTACCGTTGTTTTTCCATTTCCTCGCTCACCTACCTACCCATTGGGGAAGGTTTGCTTGCACCAATGGGGCTCAGCGTCCGTGTCGAAACGGTCTGAGTCTTCTCAGCTGGGTTATCGGAGACTAGCTAATTGTGCAATGCGTTACGTAACTTTACTCGGCTCAGTAAGAGAAATTGCCTATCGATCGCTGTTGCGACCTGCGGACAATGTCTGTTCTTGTTTCTGAAATTGGTCATCAATGATTAGCAGTTCGTACACCTGTTTTTTGTAGTAAGAGGCCGGTAATAAGCAGGTGTAGGTACAAAATGTTACGTTTTGTGCTTGTTATTGCTTGCTAATATTATTAAGGTGAAAGTTGGTATGCATAATGTCTATTTAATACCCAATCGCGATTTACTGAACTATTGGATCAATAATGATGAGATTTGGTTTAGGTACCTAATTAAGTAGGTTTAGCCACGTAAGAAGGATGTAAGATCATTTAAAGCGACGTTGTTGCAGGAAAGAACAATATCTTGCTATATACTTAGATATATCAACTTTTCATCTCCTCTTTGGATAGGTATTAGGGAGAGCTCCATTAACTTTTCTTGTGGAGGAGATAAGTTAGTAATAATTATCTAAGTTGGGTGGGCTTCATCACTTATTCTATAACTTTATTAACTTCTACGAAATTATCTCCGGTGTTTAATGGCCTAACAAAAAACCGAGATCCGTTCCTCGTTCGAAAATTACTATTTTGTTTCACAAAGTATGTTCTAATTACTGCAGATACCGGTGCCGTCAAGATTAGAGTGGTAATTTGTATTTGCCCAAGAGTATTCATGGGTTCATAAGCGTGAGATAGTGTTTCAAAAATCCTCTGTTTTAGTGGGTAAGATCATAAGCGGGTCAGTATGCAGCAATTCTGAATTCTCCCATTGTGACAATGGTCAATTAAGCTTAGATAAGTAGAACGTCAGAATGTTCGCCTTGGTAACGGAATTCGAGACCCGTGTTCTGCATTCAAACGTTGATGGAAATATTTTTTGAAATTCCAGTAAATAAATGAAATTCATCATACGCCGCGCTGATTTGGAACGCTTTGCCGGTAAATGTCGGAACTCTTTTGTTGTTTGAAGATTAGCATTTTGTTTACGAATGTAACGTGAATTTACAATTTTGTACATACGTGAGCACGTCTAATTCCAATATGAAGTTTGTAGGGTTGCGTACTCGAAGGGTAAAAATAGCTTACTAAGCCTTGCTGCTTGACTCTCTGTCACAGGCTTGTATCTTTGGAACCGTACCTAACTGCTAGGTTCTTAAAATGTTCACGGACTATGTATTACTAGGTATATGGCCTCTATAACGAAAAATAGTATAAATAAAAAATGTTGAAAATTAAGAAGGTTACTCCCCATTACTCCCCATACAAGAAACATACTTTTTTCGACGTTTTTCTGTGTTATTTTATTAGATCTCTATCGTAATAATGACAATATATCCGCGCACCAAACTTTGTACGATTATAGTCCTAATAGGTATGTACTTAAAGTATAACAACAAATATTAAATTACGTAAGCACGAGAGTGAGTCGGACTCGCAGGTCTTCATTCCAAAATTAATATAATTTTACAATACAATTAGTGTATTGTGTTGCTATGGCATTAAAATCTTTTTTCTAAAAAGCTACGGAACCCTTAGCTTGCGAATTCGACTCCTGCTTGGAAAGTTTTTTTATTAACTCTTACAGAAGACGATCTTTAGTCCAAACTGGGTAATTTTATGTCCTGCTTTGTGTACCAAACTTGTTATATTGTTAAAGTAACTTGTTAAGACTTAAATTAAATTTAAAACAAAAGAGAAACTCACCTTTAAAGCCAGTGCGCTTTTTAGTTCTGTTTTGTTGCAATGAAAGCGCTCTCTGACGAAGAAGTAAGTAGTATAAGTTACTAAAGTTACCGGACTTGCTCCAAAAGTTAGTTGCGCTATAATAAAGTCATAGACTTCATTTAATGAAGATGGTTACTAAATGTAGATATTTGGCGGCTACACTGTTATTTTTTCTATCCCACTAAGGTGGCAAACTAGCTTAAGACCTGCGTGATGGTAAGCAGAAAATGTCGAATTTAGGATGTAGAGCACGAGAATCGCCCCCTGACTGTATGATAATTTATAGAGAAAGTGATTATTTAATTCCTTACTTGACTGTATCACCCCTACCACAGCTATGCGACGAACACTCGATACTAAATCCTATGGCAGCCATCGCAACGAAACATTGCGTCCAACGAGATCCACAGATTACCCGCCGCGGCCATTGTGAACCGCTGCGAGTCGCACACGCGATAATTTGTCGCGATAAAATCGCACCTATTGCCCAATGCGGGCCGCCCATTGTTCTCCCCTGAAATCGCCGCCATTTTAATAATTGGGACGTTAATTTATTAGCTTAAAAGTAAGCGGATTATTACGCTCGACGTTAGTAGGTTATTTTGTTTGGAACTCTGTGTAAAACATTACCATAAAAACAAGTTACGATAGGAATGCTTCCTTTTTTATGAGTGGTGGTTATGTACATTGATAATTGACATGTGTAAAATCTAATTAGCTCGAGATGGCAATGTGTCAAATCGTATTTATTAAATAAAAAAAATAAAAATTATATTAACAGTTTCCTCTACCCTCAAAGTCAAACCCAAAATTTATTTATTGATAATGATAATAAGGATTGAAAAGAATAAATATTCTTGCATATAAACCTTCTTCTTGAATCACTTTGTCTATTGTTGAAAACCGCATTAAAATCCGTTGCGTAGTTTCAAAGATCTAAGCGTACATAGATACAGACGGCGGGAAACGACTTTGTTTTATCCTATGTATAACGAGTATATTATTCTTCTACAAGTGTATCACTTACAAACAAAAAGGCTATGATTTCATTCTTGTCTCGCTTACGCTACACCGATTAATGGTTACCATGCAAGGACTCATCTAATGCTTTCAGAAAAAAAACATTTTGCTATTTTTGAAAGTCGTTCGTCTAATAATTTGGAGATATTATAAATTCAAAATGCTGCTAAAGTTCCGAAAACCGATTTCTTTATACAAAGAAAGAGGAAAGGACATTACCGCATAAATTTCGCTTTAAACCGCCAATAGAAAGTCGAAATTCAATCACTAGTCGGACGAATTGTGAAAATCATTTCAATAAACACATAATTATGATATAATTATGCAAAGTCATTCATGAATGCCGATCGAGATATTAGATAAGTTAATACAGGATCCGTTCAAAAGACGGCGTCGCTAGTGGTAGACGTGGCCGTTTCAATCCGTCATTTTAGTACAATAATGCCTTAGTTCCCATTATGTCCACCGACCAGACAAGTTGGAGGCGAATGTAAGTGGCCAGACTCTTGGAACTTGTCTAACGAACCATCAAATCTGATATCACGCTGTGTCCAAGGAGGCTACATCGCTCTCACAATACATAATAAATAACGCAAGATTAAACAAAAATATTTCTCTAATAATAGAGACAGATGTTCCTCCTAATTTAAATGACGTAGTGTTCGAGACTCTATATAGTCTTAGGAACGAATAGCTACCTATAATAAAAGAGAATACCCTCTTCTATACAACAGAGGACTACAAACTATACTCCCTATATTATACTATACAATATATGTATGTTTAAATTTTAGAATTTGTTCTTTAATAGAAAATACATCAACGCAGTAGCACTGTCTGCGTTTAATTCAAAAGGTATCAACGCAATACATCAAATTGTTACGGAGCTAGCATTTAATGCAGCAATACAGATAGCATTCACTTATTATTGTTGGGTAGATAAACTAACAGACTGCCAGATGAGATATTGTATTATATCTCTTTGAATAAAGACTAAGATTCTCTTCAAACTGGAACGACGAAAGCATATTGATTGACGGCAAAAATTGAATTTTAAGGCTGATAGTGATATTTTGAGAGTAAAATACTGAATAAGACTGAGAATCCAAATGTAATAATAACGCTCATTGTTATTATCACATTTGGTAAGCCCTTTTGACCATTAAAAACCATTATATTGGCTATTAAATACGTAAATTTTATGTATCACATTATATTCCACCAGAGTAGCTTGCGCATTACAAGACAATGGCGGTGGGAATCCTACCTGGGTAGAGGAGGGGGGCATCGTGGGATCAGGTCAGGGGGGCAAGCTGACTGGCCGTTACACGTTATGAACCGATATTTCATATGGCGATACAAGGATAGTTTTAAAATGAATTTTGCAGCCCATACATTACCCATGATTCTACCTTGCTTATGGTCCATAATAGTTTAGTATGATATTTGACCGTTAGGCGTTCTAATGTTGATTAATGAGTGGGTAAATATTTAAAATGATTAGTCAATCAAACAGAAAGCTTCACAGCGAAATGAATGAATCAATGAACCCTTTATTGCATCATTATTGCAGGATACGGTCGGCACATATAGAATGGTTTCTTAGATTTGGATTCAATTTTTGATTGAGGCAGTAGTTTTATCTAAGTAAGTTGTCCCTGTATATTATACAGTGTGACATCAATAATATATGATTGATTCATCACCATCACTCTGGCGTCAATCTCGATTGTGCTCTCGCCCGGCGTGCGAACATCATTAAGTGACGGTCTGTAATCTTTATACTTTATTATGTTTAATGAGGCAAGGCGTCTATCAAAATTATTGCGAGTAATCATATATGCGATGTTTTTACCATCCTACATTATTAACACAAAGTAAAAAACGGCCCGCCCCAATTTTGTGTTATTAGGTAGACACTTATTACACGCCGTAACGCCGACATAGGCGTCGACGATATACATCGATGTAATACAAACACGCGATGTAAAGTCTCGATGCATCGAATCAATACGATGCATTTTTTTTTTGAGAATTTAAGAATTCTATTTACAATGTCTCAGATGGTTTTAAAAAACTTAAACTCTGGGATACCTGGCCTTAAGTCTTTAAATGTCTAATTTGTTAAAAAAGTTAACAGATGTACTTCGATGCCACTATACGATGTATTACATTGGAAAAAAAACATCGATGTTTTTAACGTCCATCACTACGTCGCGCCTAGAAACAGATCCATAAATAAAGTAACCGATAAGTTTGGCAACATCCTATTCCATTGGAAGCGGAACTTACTAATTGCTCAGATTTCACAACTTTTATCGATTTGGTTAATGTGTACTTGAAATTGACTGAGTTTGGTTAGACAGCTGTTAATGATGTTCCAGGTTTCTTTTTATCTATATTGATTTGTATTATACAGAGGAATATTTGTACGTTTAGACGTTGTATTAACTGAAACTACGAAGTTTCTATCACTAATAAGAAACTACGTAATTCTCAGGTATCACAGGATAGCATTGGTAAAATAACGAGATTCTACGAATTTCGAACTAAATGCGGCGGTCACTAGAACGTAATGCGTAAATTACACAGAGGTCCAATGTACATACAGGACCTAAATTAGATTGACTTGGTTGCATGCAAATTTGGTTAGAACATGGTCCACAGTCGTCCACAGGTTAGTTGCGAAAATATATCCCAGTTCGGAGCTTAGACTAGACTAGATTTAATATCAGTAACAAGTTCAAATAAAAAATATTTTTTCATTGCAAGCTTCTATCGCGCGTTCTCTATGATATATCAGAGTATTTGTCAAGACTAATCCAACGAGCCCAAACTGATGGGTTTACCATGCGTAGTTTAGGACTTCGTATGGTTACCTTCCGTCTCCATCATCAGATCAGCTCAAAATTTCAGCTCAAACAGGAACCGGGAAATGGGTATAATTTAACTTGCAAGATTTTGGGTTTCTGTGTTTCCTGTATAATTGTCGTCTCAACCATTAATCTTTCTCAAACCTTTGCCGTTACAATTCAAGTTTCTCAATTTTGTTGTAGTTTAATCTTTACTGAGCCTAGAAAATAAGAAAGTCGATGTTCTTATCTGATGCACATTGAAGCTTACACAGTCACAATAAGCATCTTTATAACACCAAGCAAGCATTGTAACAGTTCAACCGGTTTTATTTTCATGATATCATCATCTAAAGGTTATTCTTAAACCGTGACTTGAGTAACGATAAATAACGTCATGCTAAAGTTCGTTCACATGTTTTGTTAAGTATTTTTTGTCAAAATAACGAGATATTATGTTGAACAAATGAAAATTAATAGGTACTGGCTACATATATGAGAAGATATTATATGGAGGAAGCATAAGATGTGTGTCAGGCATGATCATAGCTGGTAGGTACTCGTCGTGTTTGCCTACCTCTGTGCCTGGAATGTGGGCGTAAGAGGGCGTGTTATTTTGAACAATAACAAATTAGAATCATTTGGGAACGTATTTTTTTTTATTATAGCCCATGGGCTATTCTGAGCTGTAAGCTATACTTCTGCAATCAAAATCCGTTCAAGCGTGAAGGAGTAACAAACATCTTCGGCGGTGAAGTGATTAGGTAGCCGCCAATGATGGCAAGCGAAAATGGAAAAAGGTAATTACCCACATGGCTTGGTGTTGTGACCAGAATACCAGGTGTTAAATATTTCAACGTTTTAACCTTCAAACATCTCGATTTTAGAACTTCTATGAAAGACTCAAATACGACAAAAGCTTATCGTGTCTCCAAATCCAAGTGACGCAATGGTATAAATTAATTCGAAGGGAGTTTGCGTCAACCTGCAACTATTAAGCGTAACCTGTTAATTCTATTACGGTTGAAAAGGACACGGAGTCCCCATTTAGTGTAATGTTTAGCACCCACTCGGTACACTACGCTCGCTAGGCGCTAGGGTCGCTAGGGTTAAGAATATTTCTTTTGGTTTTCGATTTCTGGACTCAACGTCATCGTTCTTTTTTTTATTAGACAATACAGGCATTTGACCACCATCTCACCCGATGGTACGTAATGATGCGGCTGAAGATGGAGCATGCCGCACTAGCCATGAAGGCGTCCAAATTATATTGGTCAGAGAACACACTCGCAGGCAACGTATTCCGTTCCTTAGACGCATTATAAGGTGCACTGTTGAAAATAGGATTCTCCCAGCACCTTTCACACGTTTGTGGTGTTATACCACCCATGTAGATATTCATATTCATTCCAATAGGGAACAGTTTTGTTCAAAAGTGTAGTCAAGGAAATTCTCCAGCGGAAGACCTTGGCCAAACTCGCTTCGCCGACAGTATTAGCAGACACAAACGAGAGGCGAGCTCGTTGCGTTGCTGAAGTACGACTAACCTCAACCTCAACGGTCATCCATCCAGTTCCTGCACTCTGCGGGCGTTGCTTAAGCTACGCAAAAGCGCTGTTACTAAACCAGGGTCGCCGCTATATATCCTGGTGAGTTGCAGGGGTGAGAACGAGTGGCGACCTTCTTTTTGGCGACGATGCGGCTGAAGATGGATCTTTTGCTCGACACTAGTGCGTCAGTAAAGAACGCACCTCTAGCTAGCGAGCAAAGAAAGAATTCGGCCGGATTAATGCGTCATATAAAGAAACGCACCTCTAGCTAGCGAGCAAAGAAAGAATTCGGCCGGATTAATGCGTCATGTAAAGAAACGCACCTCTAGCTAGCGGCCACGGAATGAATTCGGCCCCACTATTTGTCCATTAAGCTCGCACGTGACCGCGGCTCGCCGGAATCATTTATTCAAAGTGCCATTACGAAACTTTACAACGCAAGCCGTGCAATTTTCATTATTGTCGCTTTGACAATAAAAAGTTAGAAATGTTTAGGAGCCGAAGTGGTTTTATTTCGATAACGCGCGGCTTTTTGTCGAGGTTTTTCTTGGCGGGCGCATTGTGCGTTCGTTGTGGTAATTTTTCTCTATAAGCATCCGGCAAAATGTTTCAATAAGTACCGGTTTTTAACAGTTAGTACGAGCGCTGTACAAAAAATCAAAAGTATTTCATAACTTTTTATTGAAGCTCTTCTTATCGAGTCGATGGACTAAACTCGTACTTACACTTTATTGGGCTTGAAATATAGGTAAAGAGGTTTTTCTTAAATAACTCATACAGCGCCGTCTAGAACTAAATTAGGCGAAACTGTATGTGCGAAGTGTAAACTGACAATATTATGTACTACAATAATACTTTGTAAATGATATGTTCCTCACATAAAGGTATATATAAAAACAATAAAAAGTATATTGATCATGATTTGTAAATATTTGCGTTGTGTGGGAATCGAACACTAATCAACAACATTCAAAGCTCACCTCCAGCACAAATCTAGACGAACAGAATCCGAAATAGGCCATTTAAAATTCAAAACCGCCAGGCGAAAGTTTATGTGGTGCACCGCATGAGTTTTAATCTAATTGTCCAATTTCACGGACTGGTTGACACAAAAATGGGGCCTTACGAGCCTTACCAAAACAGAATCTAAATTGCGGCCACGGCTAGCTGAGATACGCCTTGGGCCTCCGGAGACAATATACTACTACTGAGAAACAATATCGAGGGCTAATTAGTTTTAGGTAGCTATGTAGGTACTCTGTAATTGCTTTTTTCGTCACGCAAATTTGTGTTGTTTACTTCTTAACGCGATAAAATGGGGCTGTGATTGCACGCACTAAATACTATAATGATTTTAAAACGATTTAAAGAAATAATGAAACTGATTGGCTGATCGACTGGTCGACTAATCAATGGATATCGAAGCAAGAATTTTTGGATAAAAGTTTCTTTAATGATGCAAGCGAAGGACACTTTGATGAGTGTTCAGGCGTTTCGGCGTCTGGATATGCCCGCGGGCCAAGAGACCTAATTAATTAAAATTATTATTTATCTTCAAGCTTTGATTCGCGTTTAAAAATTATACTAAGAAATGTTTTTCCCCGACTGTCCTAAAACAATTTTTAAGGACATTTTTAACTAGGGGCCCAAACGCCTGAGGAAAATTATTAATTTTAATGCATCAGGCGTTTCCGAGCCGAAACGTCTGAACCCTCACTGTGTTATGCCGCAAGTTTGTGAATAGTTTGTAGTAGATTGTAGTAGCGTACCTATAGTTAGAATCAACTTATCAACCCTTTATCGACCGACTTTTTCCTTCACCCCGCCCATAGTTCCTCACAACCCCCACTCATTACGTCAGCTACCTCCTGATTAAACGTGTAAATGAACACGTACCCACAATTTCAATTAACATACGAAAGGATTACAGGACGCGCCGCTGTAATGAATTAAATTGGGACGCGTCGGTGTGTTGATTCGTAACACAATTTGTATTGGAATTAATGGGAATATTATTCATAACACTTAGTTATTAGATCGAAGTAGTGGCGCGGAATGTGTTATATGTAATGACAATAGTTGGTAATTGCGGAACTTGTAATAGTAGGTAGGTAGGTAAATACTGATCGTCAAATTGAGGGTAGGTTAGCTAGGTTGCATTGTTCTCGTAATATATGTCTAGGTACTTATAAACTGAAATTGTAACAAATACATTTTGAGTTTTGTAGTAAAAAAGGACACATCCTCATGATTTTAAAATTAATTTTACACATAAGGCATGCTCCGTCTTCGGCCGCATCGTTACCGTCAAATGCCTGAATAGTTTATTTGCAAAAAACATGGTTTACAATAGGTCTTACATTATAATATAATTTAGTAGCTATACATGTTCAGCCTGTATAAAGAGGCATGCAAAAATGAATAAAGCACCTAACAGAATGGCTGGCTAGTCTAATTAAAATAGAACTTTCTTTGCGTTAGTATTAGTATCTTTTAGTGGTGGTACATAAATCTTGTTGTGCAAGTGGAACAATCTGTCTCTACCTACCCCTACGACCTACCCCCTACCTAAGTATAAATATATGTACCTTAATGTTGTTGAACTTTTTTCATAGATTACTTACGATTACAGGTATAAGTACAACCAGTAATTTACATACCTATTTAAAAAAGCTGCCTGTGCTCTCGTTCATCGACATCTCAAATTAGACATTTGCACTAACCAAAAAACTGTATTAAAACGTCACTGAGCTTCGACAATATGCGACTGTTGAAGACAGTTGAGAAAACATTTTTGACTGCAATAGACATTTCTATGTCATTATTAATGGAGATATGTCATGTCACTATTTATGGCTATAAAAATGTCGAATTCGAGATGTCACTTACGAGAATTAGGCCCCAGACCCCTAGCACTTACACGTTTTATCATCGCATTGCACTTTATGTGAAACTATGGAACCTCTAGGCGACATCATTCGTAACAAAGTGCCACACATGATAAGCGCGATAACATTCTACTCCTCCATAAAACTTAAGCTAAACATAATGTTTGTTTGTTGCAGGGTTACGATGTTGATAAGGTGTCCGGCGGCACTGTGTGTCGTCGCACTCCTGCTGGCAGCCACACCCACCAGATCAGAGGTGAGTACATGAAAGAGTTATAAGAGAGATGGGGAAACAGTCTTATAATACTGCTTTACCAAGCCTTTATAAGCCAATGGAGGAGCGAGCGCAGCGAACACGATATTTTTGGCAGTTTTACCTCCAACTAGCGTAAAACGCATGCATTTGAATGTGCCAATAGAGAACTAGGATGAGCCATACCCACTCTGCTACCATTTTCTGTATTTATTTCGCATAAAAAAGATGCATTCTTCGTTTGCATTTAACGGAAATACGAGAAAAAACTTCCCAAGAATAAGATATGAGTGCTACGTATTCAAACTAATTAGTTTTACGTAATTAAATATTTGCCAAATTTTGTATACCTACGCGGTTGATTGTAGATACAGGGTAGGATTCGCGGGCCACACATATTTAAGCAGCGGGCCGCATGCGGCCCGCGGCCTTAACGTTGGACGGCCCTATTCTGGACGATAGTTTCTACTTTCCACGTTGTAGGTAATGTCTGCTCATAACTACATTTGTGTACTTACGTTGTAATTCTCCATTCTATTCCTGAGCCGAGGCGGGAGTGGACGCTGATCATCATCTTGGCGTTAATGTCCCGGTTGTGCTCTTGAGAACGAGGGCCCGGAGTCCGCCTTGACCATGATCCAGGATTTGGCAGGTCAAGTAATTACAGTGGAGCGACTGCCATCTGACCTCCATGACCCTGCTACCAGGGGAACCTGACCAGATTGGATCTTGGTTACACATCCAGTCGCCTGAATGGGCAGGTTTCATCGCGATGTTTTCCCTCACCGTAAGAGCATCAGTTAGTATTCAACTAATGTACATAACTCAGAAAACAGTCATTGGTACATGGCCGGAGCGGGATTCGAACCCGGGACCTCTGGCTTACGAGTCGGATACTGTAACCGCTCGGCCACCGACGCTCTTTCCACGTTGTAGGTAATGTCTGCTCATAACTACAATTGTGTACTTACGTTGTAATTCTTCATTCTATTCCTAAGCCGAGACGGGAGTGGACGCTGATAACAATACCTAAATCATTGAATGCCTAAGTTACTACCGGTACCCATTTGCAAAGACCTTTCAAATCATGGCTTACAATCTGAACTTAACGGCTACTTCAGACATTTATAATACAAATAATACTTTTAAACGAACAATCGTTCTTTTGTGCTCCCCGCATGTTTTCATTGTGCTAAAATTTTGCCTAGAATTTCCTCGCCGAAATCTGAATTTATGATTTTGCAAATCTCTGCGAGCGCGCTGTATTGTGCATGTATCTTGGGGCGTGACTCGCCGAAGGAATTTTGAGACAATTTTAGCACCCCATCCTAAATATGCTTTATTCGAGAGCGCGAAAGTTGGGCCACAGGGACGGGCGAGGCAGTTGAGGTCCCTACGTCACAACTTGTCAGTTGTGTGTGACTCTCAAGTCACGTCACTTGCGATTTACAAATGACGTCTAAAGAAGTTGACAGATGTGGTCCATTTGTTCTACATGCACAATAAAGTTAATTTTTTCGTAAGTAAGGCGGACCAGTTTAGCTCGAGAAGTCTATAAGTATTTTTGGACGTTCGCAGACATTTCGGAGGAGACCTTAGCCCTGTGGTCCTTTGGTCCCTCACACTCGGGAACTATACGAGTTGCTGTTGCCCGTAGAGTTAGTCAAGGGCCACATTGTTCCACTTGCTACGGACCTGATTAAATGAACTAAGTTCTTACTTCGTTTCATTTTAATATCACATTTCTTGTAGAACGAGCTATATTGTCAGAATGCTTTTGCTTAGTTATATTTGGTACACAGTAAATCTTGACAAAAATATTAAGTGAATACATAGAGATAATCAGTAGGCATCCCTCCACCGGAATAGTAGGTTAGTACTTATTTGAAGTTCTGAACACAATGTTTTTTTTTTCAACTGTACGGAATATTTGCTACAGCACACAGCCGATAGCTTAATCCAATAATCCTATTCATTGCGGCCCCATTGTTGGCCATATTGGTCCCTGGAACCGGCCCTGGCTACCGACCCGCCGGCACCAAATTCAAAGCCCCGTACATTGTAACACTTTTATGAGAATTTTATTTACTTACTGATGAAAATGAAAAATTTAATACGCAACGCTGTCTGGTGGATATCATAAAAGCCATGGCGCAAAATGAAGGAGATTAAAGCGAAAATGATCTTGTTCGCTCATAGTTGAGGGGCGGGATTTAAAATGGTTTTCGCTTTATTTATTTTTGCGATGCAACGGAATGACTTCAGGAACCTTGGCACCCGCCGCGCGTGGCATCCGCCTTTTAAAGTTGCCAACTTTATAGGTATCTCGCACAAGATTAGAACGCTACAATGCTGCGTTAGCAAAAAAGAAACAATGGCTAAAGGTGTTTGCTAATTAAGATAGACCACAGACAGCAAACAAATAGATCAGAAGAACAATAATATTATTACGTTACAATCTATCCAAATATGAGTTCAATCAAAATCTGTATACCAACAACGGATGTGCCTCCTCAGTCATAAACGCGAACCAACGCATTGTATGGTAAGTAAGCGCGAATAAAGAGTTAGCAACTAAACAAGTAAGCTAGAAAAAACAAGCTCTTAAAACCATGGGATAGAGTCTAGATTTTCACAGCACTGCACGATATTGACCGTGCCATAGTTAAACAAAAGTGTATTACTAACGGGTTATTAACGCAATATTACGCTGAAGAGGTTACGCAAAACCAATCATAGATCACATGCGGGTCAATTTTTGATTGGCTGTGTTGCGTTTTATTATACTATGCTTTGGCAATCGATCTTTCATTTGCCTTTTTCTTCTTCTTTTACAGCAAAGAGTTTGGTATACCAGTAACCTATATTGAACCGACGCTTAAATTGTACAATTTCTGTATTTCTACCACGACCACAGCGCCACGAGCTCGCCGACATTTTATATAATTGTCCAATACTGTCTACGGATATAAAATTTAGTAACTATTTTATGTACCTACTCGTATATGGATGCTTGGCAATGTTATTGTAGGTACTTATTTCTACTTGTTTCAGTGTTTTACGTACCTTTACACTTATTTTGTTTTTATTTGTGAGGATATAGCGGTTGGTACTACTATCAATAAATAAATAAAATAAATACAAGTTGGAAGTCTGCATTGAGTGCCTTCCGTAGAGTTTCCGTACAAGTTCAACTTTGAACAGACCCTGATCATTAATTAGCTTAGGTCTTGTTAACTTATAAGTTCTGAATGCTACGACTCGCTAAGAACGTCAACGTGCAATAGTTGGATACCTATCTGCATAATGGATTTTCCCCTTCTATTCGAATAGGAACTTAGTAATAGGGTTTACCTATTATAAATGCGGTAGTTTTCTCAATTTTACCTGTTTTACGGCTAAATTACCTATCAAATTTTAATGATATTTGCATGTACGGAGTGTCAATTAGTAGTTGTTCATGTCAGCCGAAAGACGCCCATTGCTGGGCATAGGCCACCCAAGATTTCCACAAAGACCGGCCCTGTGCTGTCCTCATCCACCTAGTACCTGCGATCTTTACCAGGTCGTCGGTCCACCTTGTGGGAGGCCTACCCTCGCTGCGCTTCCGGTACGTGGTCGCCACTCGAGAGATTTACTGCCCCATCGGCCATCTGTTCTTCGAGCTATGTACCATGCCCGCTGCCACTTTAGTCAGTCAATTCTTCGGCCTATGTCGGTGGTTCGCTTGCGGATCTCCTCATTTCTGATTCTATCGCCCAACGTAGTACTTACTGCAATTTATGTAAGTACTTTCATCCCAACCAACAGGCTAATTATCGCCTGTTGGTTGGGATGTATATCGAAAAGGATAGAGTGAGCACGAAGGAGACATAGTCCTTGGTTTCACTACTAACTAATTAAACGCTAACATAACGTGCCGTACAATTTTCCTTGATCCAAATATCGCCAAACTATAGTTACTCAATTAAACTTTATAAATTGATTTTAATACCTGCGGCGTGACGGTTTCCAACTAAAATATCGTGTAACTCGCCCGGCGCGACACAGAATATAGCAATAATTCAATGCTGAACCTTTTAAGCTCAGAGCTCATGCAGTAATTAAAATTGATGCTACCACGCTCTCTCTCCGATGCGAGGGCCCGTAAACATGTCACATTCAAGCCAGTTTTGAGAGACTGAAATTGTTAATAAGCATAATGACTAACATTAATAAAATAATAGGTAATCTTAGCGTTGTTGTCCCGGTTGAGCTCTCACGCACGAGGGCACGGTGTCTGCCTGCATGGTCCAGGATTTGGCAGATCAGATAATTAATAATTACAGTCGAGCGAACCTACCAGGGGAACCAGATTAGATCATGGTTACAGATTCAGTCGCCTGAATGTGCAGGTTTTACAATGTTTTCCCTCACCGTAAGAGCATCGGTTAGTAGTCAACTAATGTACATAACTCAGAAAAGAGTCATTGGTACGTGGCCACAGCGGGATTCGAACCCGGTACCTCTCGCTTACGAGTCGGATACTCGAGGCTTTAAAATTATAGGCTCCATTTTAGGCTACATCGTTAAAATCCCATCGTAGGGTTAATTAAGTATGGGTGTGTTACGAAAGAATAGTACTTTTCCGACTCAACTTTACGCATTTGGACTTGCCCTTTTACTAAAAGTTACACTAATAGTTCAGCGACAGTCTCCTAACTTGCGTAGTGAGGAAAAACAGTCTCCACGTCGCCTCAGTGCCTGGTTGGCCTATCGACATTTACTTATCGTAAATTACCTTTCAATGTAGGATTGTTAAGGCTTAAATTCGAATCCTATTCAATGGTATATAGGCCAAATAAGCACTGAGGCGACGTCCAGTCTTCACAGTGACATAAACTATCAACGTTTCAATAGAAAAAGAAGTATAGCAAGACAGCGACAAGTACTAGATCGACAGAAATCTAAATGGCCTTATTTAAAGCATTATCCACAAAAACAACAAGGCACTTATTTAAATAAATAAGTCAGTTTCTTTATATTTTTGTATTGTCTGTGGATAATACTTATCGTTATCATGCTCTACCTTTGTCTTTTTATTATACATCTCCATATATACAGCTGTCAATTACAAACGTGCGTTCAAAAAGCAATTTCACGTCGCAAACGGCGTTCATCAGCCGACATTGCCGGATACACCGTAAATTGAATTGCGTGTAATTTTATAGCATTCTAACTAGCTAAATAAACACTCGAGCGAGTTAGCTTTGCTGGAGCAAGTGTTGTTTGGCTTGGTAAAAGCGCCATCAATATCTCTTACTACCTATCTATAAGCATAGTATACCTACGTGTGGTACCGACTGCAACAATAGCAAATAAAAAAGGAAAAAAGTCCTGTTTATATCTATTTGATCTACCTACATATCAATATTCTGTGGTACTTTGAAATAACGCTTTATAAGACGCTTCATAAGAATACCAGTGGACCCGACACAACCTCTTTCGCATACACCTTCTTAACTCCTACCTAACCTTCTTGTTTCTTGCTTAAAAACCTTTCTCCTCAATAATTATATCCATTGTTGAAAACCGCTTTAAGATCCGTTGCGTAGTTTAAAAGATGTAAGCGTACATAGATACATAAGTAGATGTATAGGGGCACACGGCAAGAAATTACTTTGTTTTATACTGTATATAGAAGTAGTTTTCGCAAAGAAGCAAAATTCAAGAAATCTGAGTACCTAAATGCAATAATTGCAGTAGATACTCGTAGACAAAACATCTTTTGAATTTTGCGTTTAAGGCTATTTGAAACCTTGTGAAACCTTAAAAATATCATCTATGTCCTCTTTTCCTAGGAGTAAGCGGAGATCACGCTTTTCCACTCGCTACGGTCCGGATAAATCTCGTATCATTGTATCAAAGTTGTTATTTATTCTTAGGGCATAGTCGTATAGCAAAATTGATAGTACCTAAGCATTTCAAATAAATTAAGTTTTTGATAGTTATTCGCGCATAACTATACACGCATAAAGGTCAAAGATCTGTGCTGTCATCGTGCATTTTCATATTGCATAATATGTCCATTTTGAAGTTTAACATTGACATTATTGACACTAGGTAACTTTTTGCTTACTCAATTCCCTTCAAAACGTTCACAATAGAATAGTGACTTTGGACCCCGTCTTGAGACATATTGTACATAGGTACCCATTGTATGTTATAAGTACAAGGGTATTTCTTACCAGCTAACTAACTGTTTTTAATTCTAGGAGTAAAAGCTGAAACTTTGATTTTTTAAATTTAATAAATTTAAGATTTTGCTCCAGGTTTTCGGTGTCCACTGTACATGTCTCTTGAAATACAGTTTGTGAATGGAGAAATGTTTACTTTCGATAAACTTTGACTGTTAGTTCATGGAGTAACCTCAAACATTGTAAGGTAAACAACTACTATTAGTAAGTAGGTATTCTTACATTTTCTTATTTTTCACTGTATTTTGTAGCTCTCTGTGCCCTGTAGACTAATTACGTAACTCTGTTGCCAACAATTCTCAGATTTTGATGATTGAAATTGTTACTTTTGCGATTACGTATTATCGATTTAATCGTTTCTTCAGGTTATTGCAATGGAACTTTGTTAGCAACTAAAACCCATGAAATCGCAAAAGTAACCATTTCAATCATTGAAATCAGATAATAGTTAGCGAGTTACGTAATTAGCCTACTGCTCTCTATTGTAAATATCAAACCACAATAATGGTTTTGTTCTTCGAATTAATGAATACTTTGTGTATGATGGATGTGTAAATTCGTCAATTTGTTCCGTACAAGCGTAGCGTCTGTCATTAAATATTCTCAATTTCGTCGTTCAACTTTCGATCAGCAACATGCACATACTAGGAGATTAGAAGCCACATGCACTACATTGTACCGTATACCGTAAGATTTGAAGCTTAACTACTCTCAAAATACATTAATCCTCGTAGATAAACTTTGCCTGGCCGCATGAGGAAGCTTTTGCTTTGTTCAACTTTGGGCCATTAGAAGGTATTAAATCATTTAAACTAAGCTGTAAGTGCAATGTACTTTCATATTATTTTATGTAGAATTTGGAAATACCTAGGTATACCTAAGTCAAGAGGATGATATAGAGGTACAAGAGGTTATATAAGCGTTAACGAGTAAATCCTATGTTATGAAAACTAGTACAAAATCTTTAATTAAATCATGATTGTGACAGATGATGTCATCTGTCAACAAGTGTACATTCTACGTACAATCTTCTCCTAATATTTGTCTGGCTGCTACAGTTGCTACCTATTATGGGCCATAATATTCGAGTCCCTACTATCTCTTTGACCTAGATCCAGGAGGCTGAGTAGTAACTATAGCCTGATTACGGGGATATTAAACCCGACTATATTCTACCCGGAAAGTAGAGGCATGAAACAAATTATCCTGCCTGATTTGAAATTTTCCATAGTGGTCCACCAAACTCACAAAGGGATTTGTTAATGTATCATTTAGAACAACTTTTACTGAAAATGTATAAAGCAAAAGTGTAGACAAAGAAATAAATAAACGACAGAAAAAGTCTGATAAGCCTCGTCAAAGTGCCCATATGGGTACTTCAATATTTCCTAAACTACTAAACCGACAATGAAACAAAGCTAATAACCATCTCGATTAAACTGACTTTCAAACATAGAAAACCGTACCGAAATTGGTCCATCCCATAGACGTGCAGACGTAAAGAAAGGTTCCCTGGTCCATCCCTTCGGGCGCTATGATGCCACTGACAGACACACGCAGCCACTGATAGACACGTGAAACTCATAACACTCCTCTTTCTTCGTAGTGGATTAAAAGTATTTTTTCCTGTGCCGAAAACATATAGGCACCTGAAAATTTAGATAATAATAAATAAATATTCGTGGACAAATTCACACAGCGCCATCTAGCCCCAAACTAAGCAAAGCTTGTGCTATGGGTGCTAAATAACTGATAAACTACATATGTATACACTTTTAAATACATACTTATTATACACATAACACCCAGACCCGTAACAGAAATTAAAATTCATCATTTCAATTTCTGCCCGGCCGGGAATCGAACCCGGGACCTCTTGCGTGGCAGACCGGCATGTTGACCACTGAACCACTCAGATAGATATGGGTAGACACTTAGGACGCAGACACAAAATTACACATGATAGGTTCAATTGTATTTAATCTGAACAAATGTATTTTTCAAACCCTTCGATTCAATCCGTAAAGAAGAGTGCGAATGCGAATGTAAAGTACTTTTTAACCCATTAGTAGCCATACCTTTGTACGTAGGTATAGGTTAGCATCTAAACGATAGAAATAAATAAAAATAGATTCGTTTTGCAACATACCTATACGTTGCTCCTAATGGAACCATTTTACAATGTTCAAAGTTTATTTAATTTGTATTTGTGCTATTACATTTATAAGTACCTGTATTTATGAAATCAGTACCTACCTACTTGCCTTAAAGTAAACAACTTCATTGGTAAATTGAATTATTCGATATTCCTAACGTTTCTGGGTTCACGGTTCACAAAACAATATTTTTTTCATAATAGTACTCTTAATAAAGATCGGTGTTCGGTCATGGGTGTCGGGCGAGTGTCCTCGTTCTCACTTTCCCTGATTTAGCAAGCTATGCCGCTTGGGCCCCAATTCTACTAAATAGATACTATTGGGTCGAAATAGATACTAATGCATCGGAATACAATGACATACCATAATCTATAGTATAAATTAAAGTCGCTTTCCGCGTCTGTCTGTCTACTACAGAACTAACTGTCTCTAACTCCTCCTAATCCACGAAACGGATTTTAATACGATTTTCCCCATAAATTACCTATATGTAGGTTATAAGGTACGTGCATAATTATTATTGCAAAGAAGAACCGAGAAAACACGTGCGAAGTAGGAGCGGGTCGCTATAAAAGTGACCTATTTGTTAACGAACTGCAGACAACCCTTTTATTATATACGTACAAGATGTGGAATTATCCCGAAGTCTTTCCTTTACAGTACAACTTGGGGTTCTTTAAAATGCTTGCGATAGTTCCAAGTCCGGCACAGTGTCCGCTCCCCTTACCAGCCTCTATCAGCTATCCACACGAGCCGTTTAACGTCGACATCCACGAGTGACAATTTTCATGCCGATTGCGTCTCATGTTCATCCAATTGTCATTCCATCTTGACCCAATTGGATTAGTAGAATTAGATCTCTTTTCGCTCACTACTAACATTGCCATTCAGTTTTATGTCTAATTCCGAATTGAAAACAGGGTCTTGAAGATTGTTCCTACAGATACTATGGGTCGTCTAACTTTATTGTGGGTTATCGTTTCCTGCACGGGAGTGTCTGAGCCAAGTTGAACGGTTAAAAAGCTATATTTAAGTCAAAGCTAATTCATTCATTAATTTATTCAATTTTACTGTATCCTTAACGGATTTCATTATTAATTTAATATTGTTTATATTAATTCATTATATAAAATATATATAAATTATTAAGATAATTGAATTTACGAGTCGAATGCATGAAAAAACATAAATACTAAAGTGTAATTATTTGTTACAGGGCAACCTCTTCACGTGTCCAAATGGTAAGTTCTTATTATTATCAATCGCACTTTACAAAGGAAAAAATTATTGCCTTAAATTCTAAATGAAAAAAATAGTCATCTTGGCGTTAATGTCCCGGTTGTGCTCTCACGCACGAGGGTTCAGGGTCCGCCCTGACCATGATCCAGGATCCATTAGGTAATTACAGTGGAGCAACTGCCATCTTACCGCCGTGACCCTGCTACCAGGGGCACCTTACCACATTAGATCATGGTTACACATTCAATCGCCCGAATGAGCAGGTTTCATCACGGTGTTATCCCTCACCGTAAGAGCGTCGGTTATTGTTCAACTAATGCACATAACTCAGAAAAGAGTCATTGCTACATGGTCGCAGTGGGATTCGAACCCGGTACCTCTCGCTTACGAGTAGGATACTTTATCTACCGACGCTCCCTTCCTTAAATTCAACGGCAAAGTTATTTTAAAGAGTGCCGTGGCTGCATTACATCGCCCATTAGAGACACATAGGCCACGTTCCGCGACTCCAAGAAACGCGTGTTTCCCGACAGATATTAAAGAAAAATATATCAAAGCAAAGGTTATTAGAGTGAGCAAATCTGGGCGTTTCTTCGACATGTTTCAATTCCGTCACCGTCCTATGTACACACTGGGAGCAAATACTGTTCCCTTCACAAATGATATGCCCCCCATGTTTGTCTTCAGGTAGGGGGATAAGTTTACGAGACGTCAACACGGGTTCCGGGAAATGTTTGTTTGGTTAGCTCAGCGTTTCAAATGTCGCATTATACTCGAACTTATGTCAGTAAGCTAAATAGTGTTATAACAGAACACGTTTAACGGCTTTCTTTGAGAGTAGGGTATAGGTAGGGTTTTACACGACTACGAGTTCTAAAATATGTTTAGTTCTGCTTTTCCACACGGCTATGGTGGCAGTGGGATAGATAGCCCACAATTCTCCTTGTACTTAGTAAATCGGTGTCTAAAATTAGGCCAAATAGGCTATAAGAGTTGTCAATCGTTTTATTATTTTTATTTATTATTATTATTCAACCATTTATTGTACACAAGATTTTTACAAAACTATATGATATATTCTGTATATATCAGACACAACAGGCCAACTTATTTCTATAAAGAAATTTCTTCCAGCAGGCCTACAGCATTTTTCCTAGATTTACCTAGATTTTTTTTCACTATTGGCATTAAAATTAATTAGCTTTACGTGTCTACACGTCCAGTCATCGAACAATAAGGCGCACTAAGCAAAATCACCAGGACAATGCATTTACCTACATACCTGACACTCGTTGGTTTCATTCGTGACTCATTTTAAATCATTTTAAATAGAGACAGTAACCGTTGCGGAGGCGTGCGGTTCGATTCCGCGGCTCGTTTTCTAATGACCTTGCTTGACCGGCTAGCAGTTGGCAAGTGACGGTTGGACATCGGTGTGCCAGTATGCGGAGTCGCTCTTCGCAAAACATTTGGCATAATTAAGATAGACATACGGGTTATAAATTGGGTTTTTACGGATCCGTGCCTAAAGGATGAAAGGGAACCTACTGATATCAAACTACTAGCTACTAACGACTACGTGGTGCTCGTGAAAATAACAGTGAAAAATTCAATATAAAAAATGTTTTTTTCGGACAGTGACTGTTAAAACCATTTTTAAGGACATTTTAAATGCGGGCCCAAACGCCGGAACAAAAATATTAATTTTAATTAATCAGACGCTTCGGCCCGCGGGCCACAACCAGGCCTAAACGAAATGCCTGAACAATCGTCGTACCTAACTATTTGAAACACTGCTACAGGAAACTCGTTCCTCATCATCATGATTATAATGACCCATCAGGTAGGCCTGTTGGCAGGTTATTGTGGTTGTAAGTACAAAAAATTAATAAAAAACGAGACAAACGCGAGCAACAACGGCAACAAAATGGAAAATCCCCATTTAATCCCTTAATAGCCATCAGTTACAGGCGGCGCGGACAATTTGTCATTAACACCACGTCTCGTTAATTTCATATTCAAGTCTGATCACGTACTAATTTTGTTGCCATGAAAAAATAATTCGCCCAAATTAATGTACGGCTAAGCGCTACGATGATTACTTCGTCTGAGTTTGATGGAATTATCTCTTTATCTCATTAGGGTTCGGAATTCAATTTCTTTTCGTACGAATTTTGGTATAAATCTTGTAGTAGGGTAAGGCTGTTAAAAGTTGTAAAAAGTACGGCTAGGTCTTTCCCTTGCCAAGGCTGTCTTCTTATATCTAATAAGTTCTCAATTAAAATATGTTTTTGTCGCGCGGTATGAGACCATTCCAAAGAGCTAAAACGCGATGGGGTTATCTTGTTGCGTTAAGTAGTTCCTAAGGCCACCTTTCGTCATCGTCATCAGACCTCGAATATCATCTAGGGGTATAATACTCATTAAGACCAGTCCAACGAGCCCAAATGGGGCTATCTTTTAGACCAGCTCCATGATACCATATTAATGCATTGTCATCCAGGTTACACAGGTACCAAAAATCAGCTCAATTAAAATAGGAAATGGGTCGAATTAGGCTTTGAAGATTAGCCCCAAACATACATACATAGTAAACATTGCAAATAAAACAAACATGATCAGCACATAATAATATCGTACATAATTTCCTAACTACGTCCCTCGATAATGGTCTCATCAAACGTCTAGGAGGTAAATTGGGAGCACGGGCCACCGCTCCCTTAACAGCCATCAGGCTCATAATTAGAACCAGGAAATTGTCTGTCGACACATGCATTGCGGGCCGCAGATTAAACCATATTGCAAGGCACAGGATGGACAGCGATGTATTGCAAACTAATTATTACAAATTGCGATATCTACTTTTATTATAGAAACAGGACCACTTAATAATAGTGCCGGTTTTCCAGTGGCAAGTTTTTGTTGGTTAACTTCTTTAATCTCTAAATAGCTAAATGATACTGGTCCACAAAAGCTAGCCTAGTTTAGCTTAAATAGAAACATTAACACCATTTTTTTATTCACTTGAATATCAGTCAAAACAAGACAACATCCTTGATTTAATACCAAGTACCAACAAATATACCTAACGATCTTTAAGAGTTTTAAATCAAACTCCATTAGGCGAGTTCAAACAGCCTGTATACAAACTGTTGATTCAACCTCCGTTTATGTAATCTCTGGTAGGCTTTCTAGGCAAACTGACGTCGTTGGATAGTTGGTAACATAATATGAGGTTAAATGCAGGAAGCGTGAAATGAAACGTTATCGTAAACCTGTCCGACATTCCATATGATTGTCTAAAACAGGCAACGAAGTGGCTAAAGTGTTTCTAAAATATTATGTTTTATTACATAACCAATACACGCCGCCTCGACAAGTTAGATGTGGTGCTGTTGTCTCAAGAGCAAGACGAAAGGATTTTAAGGACTATAATTTATAAATAAACGTAATAACTGACCGCGACTGCATCGCAAAGCGAAAATTTTAAGTTGTCTGCCCTCATTTTGAAAAGACATTTTGCTAATATGTCATTTTTGTGAAGACGTCGTTTTGGGAATGTGGCATTGTGCCCTGAGTCCTCTGAGGGTTCCGATGAGCCTAATACAAAGATAGCTGGCGCGGCTGCTCGGATGTTTCGTTATCTAGTATACCTATATCCAATAAATCTGTCAAAATTATAAACACCGCACAAGGTCCACTGCTGGATATAGGTCGGCGTTTAAAACCACTAAGCTGGCTAACAAGCTTATAGGCTGCCTAATAGGAAGCCGTTATCGCCTTTGGACGTTTACAATACCATGGTACTAGTATACTAGGTATTATATTATCTGTATCACTTACGTCATGCCGACCACATTACCCTTTCAAGAATGCTGTACTCTCCAGGGACCTCATTCCACAACCTTAGTGTGCATGTATTCAGTTCGCCACCCTTCATCGTTTACCCGTACCCTCAATCACCATCAGGAATTTAACTCAAATCTCCGTAACTGTAGATTTCCCTAGATATTACACGTTGGCATACCCTGTAATGTAGACGCCTCGAAACCCCTTTGTACTATTAATCCTATCAAGCGGGCGCTGTTGAAGAGAGAATACCGCACGTTACGGAGTCTTAAGCTGCTTACACCTTTTAAAATGTAAAAGGTGGAAGCTTTAAATTTAAATAATATATTTACTTATACACACCTGCTTTCGATGACTTGTGCGTAGATTTTTACTAAAATGTTATTGTCTTAGCTAAAACTAAATTAATGCGCATATTTCTGGATTAACCATTAAATCTCAGAAGAAGTATTGTATTATCTCAATAAAACATTGTACTACCGTCTGTTATTAACAATGATAATATCTCCCAAATATGCCACACACAAGAATGTACAGGTACATAATTAGATATTTATATATACACAATAAAACTTATGAATGCGACGTCGAATGCGATTAATGTCAATAGACATTCGTGAAAAGGTTACTCATTATCCTTTCTTCTCTATATTTGCTATTGTTGCGTAAGCAACTCTTTCAAATGCCGAAGGTCGAAGCCCACTCGAGCAAGACAATGTCTGCCCACTTTCATCGACACATGTTAAGTATTACCTACTTACGCGTTGGAGTATTCGCCTAAACACGAAAATAAACAACCGTTAGGTACTATTAGGAACTAATACGTTCTAATACTGAGTGAATATAAGAGATAGGTATACCTACTTTTTTAACAGTAATTCTACTAAACCAAAATCTCGCCTTATTTCAAACCATTAGATATAACTGTAATTCCAGTATAGGACCATTAAAAACTCTCTTAGTCGGAAAACTTTGTAAAATATTCAATATATAAAAAAACAATTATCTAAACAAGGAATCCTATCATGTTACTATGAAAGGTAAAACATTCTGGAAATTAATTCCGGTTCCCCGATTTGTCGTTAGCGGTAGGTTAGGTGGTAGGCACTGTTTTATCCCATTAGGACGCCTCCACCCACTTGTGTTTCAAAGCATGTGCTCTCTCCTCGAATGCCAGACCATCCAAGGCAGTCACCGCAACCTCGGAACTGAATTGATCATCAATACGACTGTATCAAGTGCGAGTTGAGGACTGGAAACGTCTTGAAACCACATTTGATTTACTGTTCCGATGCATGCAGTGAAACTACAGGAGAGAATGTCCAATGCTTTTTGCGTCACGAGATTTGTCTGATTCTTGTTTAATTTGAGCCTGAGATACATTGGAGACTGATTGACCAACCCCCCCAAGTGTCAAATACCTGCCTGTGTTAGAATCCATTTCAAGAGAGAATTCCCCCCATAATCAGTGGAACTACAATTTGTTGAGCCATTGTTGTTCATGATGCTGCATCTTCAACATACCTACTGTATTCTCGTAGACTGCAAACAGCATACTCTTCTCTATCTTAATGCATACCTAAACATATAATACAACGATCTAACGCAGGTTTTTCGGTTCAATTTAGTATCTCTCGTAACTCGTAATCTATATAACTCGTAACGAGTAAACTTGTAGATACGATCGGTTCGTCGGTCTAATTCCACTTTTGAACTTCTTTAAGTCAGTTGTGGAAAAAACGGGAATATATCATCGACGAAATTATTTGTACGAAATATATACATAGTACCTATTGATAAATAGAAACTCTATATCCAACTGTGACAAAGGGGCAAAGCGAATTCGAGAGTTATATAGGTACACAGTTGAAATCGTCTTTTTTCTCTTAAGATATTAGAAGTCTCTTTAACATTAGAATGTAGGCACAATAATATTAGTACAACATAATATAGTTCTATTCATATACAATTCTTTTGTCTTACGGATACTAATATTATTATGATACGCTCTATGTACACTAAACATTTAAATGAGATTTTAGGAGAACTAATTAATTAGCCTAAGTGTTCTACACGTCAAAATCTAAATTATTCGTATCGTATGACATTGGAGACAACCTTAGCACACCACAGACGGTTGATACAATTAATGTTATGTAGCCGACAAAGGCCCTGTCACTAAGTACGTTTTAATTATAATTATAGCTATGAATTCAGTCAGGTTAGTCACTAAATAATACTAAAAAACGTAAATCAAAAATATAATCTTCTAAACTAGGTAGCTACGTAACGACCAACGGAGCATCGTCAGTCGTCAGTGTCTGTTGATTATCAATCATCATTTTACTATCATCCGGTTTCTCAAAGAATTTTTGCCATATTTAGGTCATGGTACCTTAAAATAAAATATAAGTACCGTCACGGGATGCCAAACAGTTACTGAGATTGTTAAACCACTCTAAGGGACCCCAGTGGAAGACCATGGTCAACCAACCTTGGACATATATACTTTATTGTATTTAATAGAAAATACAGTAATTTTAGGACATTGGTAGATGCGTAGGTATATAGATAGATAGTCTAAAGTCATAGTAAAACTAAATCGCTTCCCGCCGTCTGTCCCTATGTATCTCTTAAATTTTAATGCGGTTTTCAACAACAGAAAGTGATTCAGGGGGAGGTTTGTAGGCAAGACAAAATATTTGTTAAAGTCGGTGTAGGGTAGGTTTGAGGTAGGTGTACGGTAGGTGTTGGGTAGGGGCAGGGGTAGGTCGCCACGCGAACGAAGTCGCGCCGGATCCACTAGTCAATAATATATTACAATTAGAGAAATGTATTTAGTTCTAGGTGAATTTTAGAAGTATTTATAATATTACTATTTTTATTTTATTACCTACGTACCTACTATAAACCAAATGGCCAATAAGCTCGTCTTTATAAGAAAACTGTTCTGTCCATTACACAGCTCACAATACCGATGGCTGTAGTAACAATCTCGCAGAACGGCGTTAACAATGATTACAACATTGTTACAAGCGGATATGGTCATTTTCCGTCAGTACTCTGTAGGCAGGAAGGAATGAGTAGCTTTCTCCTGACGCACAGTTGAGATAAAAGCCTAATAATAGAGGAAAACGTAGGTGGTAAGGGGAAAGCTGAAGGACTAAATACCAATGAATCACGAGAAACCTTAGTCATCTACTGGCAGGCCTAGGTTTTAGGATCGATTACAAAGGCTACGTTATTTTCAACTCTATGTTGGCCATTAAAAGCATAGCTTACTAAAGCTAAGCAAAACTTACCAAGAACCAGCATCGACTATGATGTTTAAGAAAATAAATATTATATAGAAAAGATAGATAATTAATTATGTTTGGATTGTTTGTAACTCTATCGTGTAAAAACAACAGAACCGAATTTTACGCCAAGACGCGGGCAAAAACTAGTCCACGTATAATCTAAGCATTTTAGAAGACAAAAATAACTCGCGCAAGAATCATAAAAGCGAGAACAGGTCATTTAGAACAATTACACATGAAAAAAATGTTTTCTTAGCAAGCTTTTAACGCGCGTTTTTTATGATATAGTCAATCAGAATATTTGTCAAGACTAATCAAACGAGCCCAAATTCGACTCTAAAACTCGAAACTAGGTCTACCATGCGTAGTTTAGGGGTTCCTACAGCCACCTTACGTCTCCATCATCAGATCAGCTCAACGGTATATCATAACATTGCATTGTCACCGAACTTATGTAAGTTCATCACTCATGTGAGTGTACAAAATTTCAACTCAATTGGAAACCGGGAAATGGGTCAAATTCAACTTGCAAAATTTTATTACGAACAAACATGGGGACATGTGAAACTGAATAAAAGCTTGTAATATACAAAAGCATTCAATATAACAGCGGACCGGTGAAGTTGACACGACAATACAAGCAAGTTTTTCAATTTGCTGCCTCTACGAACCTCTGCCGGCCAAGTTACAAAGTGAATGTATTTACAGTTTACACCTTCTCACCCACCTGTGGGCCATTTCGCTGCTCGGATAGAATAACTTCGCACTGCTAAAAGTTGCTTCTGGGATCTGGGCGAGTTTTTGCGCGCTTGCTTACATGCAATATCTTATTTTAGCTAGCCCTGCGTGAGAAGGCTCACTTAAAGGTAGACACTTGGTCCAACCAATAGTGAGGCCAATCGTTGTGGATTTTTTTATATAATTGGTGGTCTGCTATTAGGCAAGACAAGACAAGACGTTCATGTATGAAAAGGTTAATGAATGTGGAAGAAGTGAGAGAGATCTGTCAAAACCGTAGCAAGTGGAATAATGAGGTCTCTGCCTTGGCCTTCAGCAAAAATCCGTGCCGTTATGTACCTATCTATTCTATGTTAATAAGACGTGCAATGTAGTCTACGATCAAGCATACCCACCTGTCAGGATAATGGTATTGCAGTTTGAAGAGGCGTTGAAACGTTTTGTGTATTAATTCGACAATGACGTACCTATCGAATGGGTTTCACAGATTTTGCTCCGAAACACGGCGCCGCTATTTAGAGGTGCGTCTTGGTCTGGAGAGGGTAACCAGCCATCCCCGAGGCGTACACCCCAACAGAACTACGCGTTTGATACCGTCTAGGCGTCACCTGTGTACACGGAAGTAGTGTCGACCCCACGAACGAGAATATTTCTTGTGTGTAATCTTCTGAGTGAGTGGGACGACCTGAGTGGTTCAGTGGCCAACATCTGCCACGCAAGAGGTCCCGGTTTCGATTCCCGACCGGGCAGAAATTGAAATGATGAATTTTAATTTCTGTTACGGGTCTGGGTGTTCTATGTATAATAAGTATGTATTTCAGTAGTTTATCAGTTATCTAGCACCCATAGCACAAGCTTTGCTTAGTTTGGGGCTAGATGGCGCTGTGTGAATTTGTCCACGAATATTATTTTTTTCTGTCTATGAATATGAATATCATAGAAGAGTTTTATAATAGTAGCTTAGATATGCCCAGCGTAATAAAATACACTTGCAGTCCTATGTTTCACTTTTCTAATGTCCGTACTACATAGTCCTTGAAACACCAACGCATTACAGTAATAATTCCCGTCTACGGAAGTCCACGTATCTAATCTAAATACTAGTTCAACCCAACCCAGCAGTTTCATGCAAATTAATCTAACAGCAATATCTCATTGGCCGTCCTACTCTAGAATCCTATAACCCTAATCCCGAGTTACGATTCATCCACTTTACAGGCGTAAATACAGCTTTATCGACGTATCTTAATTACAGTATCTGTGGGTTCTAGTATTAACCGTTACTACCTGACCTACACTACACCACGTAAATGAACAGCATCAACGCTTACCTGTTTTACAAATCGGTTTTCTGCAAAAGCACTAGCTACCTTGCAGTAGTTCTCAGTAATACAATAATACTTAAAGTCTTCAAAGGGAACGGCTATGGCTTCTTTGGTATTTACGATGCGTTCTTGATTAAAGATGGAACGGAAATCCTAAATTTGCAATCATCACTTGAATGGCGATAGTGGAATTTGATTGCGGCTTTCTAGTTATGACCAGCTTGATTACAACTTTAAAAACCTTGGTTATTAAAATAGTAAAAATTAAAACACCATATACTTTTTCGATAAAATACCTGTAACGTGTACGGTGTCGGTGAATTTTTATGCAAATTAGTGATAATGGATCAGTCAGTGCACCCGCTGGAGAGAGGCAGCCACCGTACCACATAATATTGATGAGCATACATAGAAATATCACAGGTGCGTTGTCATAGTCACTGTAAGGACTAAGCTGGTATCATGACTGCGATTACGTTGGCAATCATAAAATTTAAACCGGAACACGACAATGCAAGCATTTTTGCTTGGTGACAGAAATGGTTATGGCGGTAGTGCTGTAGGCTTTACAGAGTCCCACCTCTGTCATGTATAGCTATTTTCCTATATTATCCGGTAGGGGATAACTATATCCGTTCACATCACGCAACAAATGTCTAAGCGTGTTAGAGAATCGTTGCATGCCACGCTCGAGTCCAAGCCAGTCAATTTCAATTTATAATTTTCGCAGCAATTTATAATCTGCGCAGACGCAGCATAATTATTGGCACCGGCGTTCGCTCGGACGTGCGCTCGTCTTACCGTTACACTGACAGCGAACCATTCGAAAGAGATGCAATTGCATTGCATTGCTGTTGCGTTGTTGAAAGGAGTCAATTTACGTTAATTCGTGGTACCTATAATAGCTAGTACGACAACAGCTCCCTTTGGTATAGTAAGTAGGTACAAGACGACTAATGTCTTAAAAGTTAACGAAATAAGGAGAAGGATGGAAAAGCGTTTTCTGTTAAGCATTTTTAAACTTGGCAGGTTGGAAATCGCAGTGTTGTAAATATATAAATGGAAAACGCTATTGCCCATTTTCCAGCCTACGGAGACTCCAGAACTTTGCCTCGAAAACATTAGTCGCCTTGTAGGACACCCACATGTGTAAGAGGTTGGTGCTATTCTACTCTGCCGGACACCACACGGCCATCACAAAAGCTAGTCTATTAGTAATTCATTATTCCATTCAATGGCAAGGAATCCCACCTACATCGACTCCCTAAACCATCATAAAAAATCAAACTAAAATAACATAATGACAAAGCCATTTGTTTTTGCCAGAATTATTGCATCACACAAACAGTCGCGGTTTAATTTGCTGACCTCTAAATCCTTCCGCGTGTGATGCGGTACAAAAGCGTGACCACAAAACAAAACATTCATTTCGGTAATTCGGTCTGCAGAGTTGTGATTATGTTTGTGGATGATTAAAATTACAAAAAGAAATCGCTATAAGGATATTAAGGTACGCTATAATAAATCACTATAGGCGACGGCCGCCTGTTTACTTTTGTTACTGTGCCAGTGTGTCTAGTGTATTCTTTACATTCGTGCTAATATTGTATAACGTATTTACATTGTTTAATTATTAAACTTCTATAGATAGGTACTTTATAGTTGTAAGTTAGAAGATCACTACTTAGTTCAATATCTCAGACTGAGTAGGTATTCTATCTGTCTACCTTACACATCACATCGTCATCATCCGAGCGGTCAGTCCCGGCTTCTGCCAGGGTCCGCCTTCCAACTCATTCTCCTCCATTTCGCCCGGTCTTGGGCATCCTCGCGTAGTAAGCCATTGCCAAGCCATCTACTTTCAATATACTTTTTATTATCTTATAATCATATAAATATTAATGCCTTCATGAAGTTAAATTAGGACTGTCACCAAGAGAAGCGCTTTAGATAATCTTATTGGTTGTCAATAAGTCGATCTATGATTCTCTATTCTACATCGATCGATAATTTTACAGGCAAGCCACAAAGGGTCACCATATATCAGATTAGCCATCAGAATTACCTACTGTTCTTTACAATGGATTTAGTGGATCTAGGGGTTTTTGACACTGTGATCTTCACTAAACTGTCAAGCGTAAATATTATAGTAGAACCTCCGACAGAAGACAGTTACAAGCCACTGGTGATCATAATGATCACAATGATGATTATATCTTGTCAGTTATTAAATGAAACTGCTTACGTGTCGTCCCTAACGAAACAGAGCGCAACAACCCTAGCGGAACGGATGGCTTTAACGGATTATTTGATTATCGAAATAGGAACAATTTCGTCATCAATCATCATATTGCCAGCCATCGTTAAACGTAAGCCTCTCTCATGCCATCTATTACATGATACCCGCCACCTATTTTCTAATTAGAAATTTCATATCACCATTAAAATCTTTATCAAGTTTTACACATCAAATATGTACCAAGTTCACGCTTGTTCATCTGCTGTGACATTTGGAGCGCCAGAATCTGGGTCAGTTGCTTAGTGTGGCGGCGACGCCTGCGCATCGCAACAATGGCCATAATTGACCAATTACAGCCCAACTGTAGTTACTTAATGATTCTGAGATGCCAGATTCGATCTGACGTGCGCTCAGTGCAGACAAATTATATTATTTTGATTACGGCATTGCTATAGATCGTTATTCTTTCTGGTAGTTTGTGAACATTTGTGCCATTGTGAAGGTGTGTTATTAGGTACTTGAAATGTATGGTGACGAGGCCATCATCACAAACAATCCATGAGACGTCCATTGCAGGAAAAAAGGCCTCAATCCAGATTACATTATTATCATAGTCATTGTTGTAATCAAATATGAAATTATAAATTCATGAGCTCACGTTTACAAACTTATTTTCGCTGTAAACTACACCGCTGGACCAAACTACTCATTAACGTATGTTAACTGCTCGTTCGTTAAAACAAAGTCAACTCATGCTTCGTACGCGTGAACTGTATTCTTGACAATATTCCAGTGTATATCCTACTTAATCCTCTTCCCGTACAATTTTCCGGGACAATTCTGAACCCCTTATCACTCGGGAATAATGTCGTTGCTTTTTAGATGAAGTATTTTTAGAATCGTTTTTCAGAGATTTGCGCGTTGAAATAAACAATAAAGTACCTACCTACGCAACCGGAAGAAGATTTACTATCTTTCTTATAGTACATAGAAAAATTCATTCCTGTAAAGTATAAATTATAGGTATTCCTACGTGCACGGCACTAAGTCAGAAAGACACAGAAGCATACCTACACTACATTCACATTTTGCTTAGCCCTTCAAACGATGATGGAAAACATTTATAAAATAATTTTACATTTATACCACTAAGATGGCAAACAAGCGTATGGCCCGCCTAATAAGTAGCCTATGGACGTTGGCAATACGGCATACGGCAATATGGCATCATTGCTAGTGGCCAGCACCGTAAAAACCTTTTCGCACGCTTTTTGAAGAAAGAGTTCTTCAACTGAGAGACTTATACTCACTTGGGTAAATATCAGCCAGCAGGAAGCTCGTCCCGCAATCTAAGAGTGCGTGAAATAAACTTTCTCTGGAATAGCATTGTATGCGACTATTATGTCGATGGCGAGCGATGAAAGAGCCATGGGCCTCATCTTGTTGTATAGCATAAGCAAAAGCATTAAAATGTAATAAGACGTATCATACAATTGGGAAAAAATACTTTCATTACATCTACATAGCAACTAACCAACAATATTTCGGATAGAGAGTTGAATAGGCACCTGGCTAAATTATTATCATTGATTGGTGATTTTTTTATCTTAGACACGTCGCCAGTCAATGCTACCTTTGTACTATTAAAACCGATTGAGCGGCAAAGTGGCTGCAACCTTGGCTCTCGTCTGTAGGTGAAAGGAGCCATAGTTATAGAGACGTGACTCAGAAATAACTCTTGATATAAACGAACACAATATCACACGGCCCAGAGTCAAGAGCCCCAGACGAGTTTAGAAAACTAATCTAATTACAACCTTGTTCAGAAACAGTATATCACGCGTTCTGTTAGTAAGGCTTCGTTTAGTTTGAGGTTGAAACTTTTATCTCAAGGTTGGTTTGTTAGTGTAGGCGGGATTAGAGTTTGTTAAACTATTCAATAAAGGTATTAGTGGATGAGTGTAGCGAAATTAGTTTTTGTAGTTGTTCCGATACTAAATTAAAGTTTCAAATTTATCCTCTATGTAGGCTTCAATGGGATCTAATACTTAATACATTAGCAGGCCGGGGATCATTGATAATTTTTAAATACTAAGTAGGTTTAAGAAACTAATGTAGTAAGCAAATATAGGCCTGAATAACCAAGCGCAATTAAAAAGCAAACCACCGGCATCGAATGTGCGAGAGACAGTCAGTCTTTGCGGCAGATGTGAGAATTCGCACAGTCCTTTGTTCACCCCAATTCAATCAGAGCAAGCATCCGAACCTCTAAATGGCCGGCCTGTAACTCAATCCCATGAGCGTAGAGTGCTGCGGCTTCACAGGGCTAGCTTTGGACAGCACTCTCCGCAAATAAACGTCGCGTCGTAGCCAGCGTGTGCACCGGACCCCACGGCTTCACTATCTCAAAGCCTCCATGTAAAGCCGGCATCCAGATACAACTATACGTCCGTAAAAAGAAAAACCACTCATCCATTACGTTAAGCATGGAAATCGTCATTTCGTCATTGAAGGAGACATTAATTACTTACTGGAAATGTAATATCGTTTGTTTTTCGTTTCCATGAAGCTAGATTACATTCAGATAATTATTGAGATACCTAAAGTGAATGGGTACTGAGATAACCATGCTAATGTAATCAGAAATCACAAGGGACTGTTTTTTTGCCTTCAGAAACCTTTTTTTCCTCGCCCGCTATTTAAATTTCTTTTGATTCCGTCTGTTTGGTTTTGCTTTTTCCCCGAGACCCCGACGAGGAGATCGGAATCTATAATTTTATTGCAGACCGCAAAGAAATGAGGTTTTGAATTCGCGGTAAAGCAATGACTGCGAGAATTTTGAAAGTGTGCTCGGAAATTACCTGAAGGTATTTTACAATTTCATTGCGATAAGGAACGGTCAATTATTTTGAACTCCAATTCAGCACGTTCGAAATTTAACATTTAACCGTAGTATTCAATGCCAAACAGCCAACGTAGCAAAAGCAACAAATTCAACGCTTGCATTAGAATCAAATTAAACCTCTTACAAGCACCGCTTAGTCCACACAATGTCTTTCAAGTCCATACTGTTACACGCAAGCCAAGCCGCGCAATTACCCGATTCGCCAAAGACAATGCGTGCCGCCTGCGCCCGCGCCGCCTGTCCGCAGATTTGGGTCATTGAACACACCTACACGCGTTAGCGCAGTTGCTGTAATTGCAGGTTGGGACACTGAGAACTCGCTAACCATCCTTACGGGGAAATTAGACACTCTCTGTGAACCACACGACGACACGAAGCATGGTGATCGTGTGTCATTGTGCGAAATCAAATTAGACGGTGGAATTGTTACCAACGGAACTAAGTACAGTTGGACTTGACGAAGTATAACGTTTGATACGATACGAAGGATGAACCAGCAGGTGTTTTGCTACTAATGCAAGTGCTATCGCATTATTGCGTAAAGTACCAATTGCAATCGCGCGTAACAAACACAAAACGATTTGTTTAAATAGTGTAATAAACGCTATACAGCATTTTTGCGCAATTACAACCGGACAAGGTCATTAGAAAGATGTTATGATCGTTACATGCTTATTGCTTACGCTAGTTCGCATTAGAGTAAAATTCTGTTTAAGCTACTCAATTATAAAATACGACTTCAAATTTAACAAGTTAGCCTATACTCGTATATACCTAGATCATGCATTACCTTCTTATTAGAAATAATTTCAATCGAAGTACAGATACTTCGATTGTAAAGATTAACAAATCCGTAATCTCTATTACCGCGTCTACACTTTCTCTTACCGCATCGGGCAAGAGCATCAAACCTCGAAATGAAGGCGAGAACTCCGTTCATTTGCCCGCTGGATCCGCATTCCGGAAACTGAATCAACAGCGTCCGTTGTGAGGGTTAATCGAATCACCAATGTCAAAGCACGCATCGAATTTCGCGTTTGCGGCTAGGCGAAGTGGGTCAGTCTCGTTGCATCGCGGGCGGCGGCGCGTGAATCCATCGGCTCTTCACGACGAGTCACCGAACTCACACGCTCTATTTGCAGTCAGTATACCTTTTTTATGAAGTCATTCGCACGCGCGCTGATACATTGGTCGGTTCCGACGTTTGCTAGCGTAACTTGTTTGTGTTGCGTTTTGTTTATGATTTTAAGTGAGGCGGTGTTTTTGGCATGTTTTAAGTTGCAGTACTTAATATTAGCAATGTAATTTAGCTGCTCTTGCAGAGATGAAAGTGGTTAGGTCGGGTTCTCAATCTGACAATGTGACCCGACAAAGGAAGACGGTACACATACATAATCCGGTAACTCGATAACATCCCGAACCCAAATAAAACTCCCGATTTTCATTACGATTCAACCTTCGAGATAAGCCCTCATAAAGGTAGCGCCCAACAATACAAATTTCGGCCACAATGCCCAATCTACATAAAACCAAAAACTCATTACTGTGAGGAAATCCTGCATTACCCCAATCCATTGGATAGGAATTATCGTTCTTATCGGCGGGGGCGTGTTTTCCACAATTCCACATCACAAAGCTGGTGTCGGAGCAGTCGATAGTGTAATCCCGTGTAATCTGTCGCGCGTACTGTAACCCAGACAAATTGGGGTGCGGTAACCTTATTAGCGACTGTAAATTTTTCGTGAAATTATTTCGCAATCGATCGGGAACACAATTTCACGAGGAATTTGAGGCCGGAATGGAGAGAATGTGATTAATGTCGGACATATAGTGTGCGGCAACTCGAAATGAGATAAATATTGGATTAGTTTTGTGCTCAGCACCGTGGTCAATGGATTATTGGACAAAATAGGTGCCTTCGTGGAAAGGTAGACATATAGATACCTATGTAAGAAATATAGATAGGTACCGACCCACCTAATGTTTATATACAGTCACACATTTATGAATGTTCGATGAATAAAGAACAAGAAGAAATCTGTTGTCTACCTACACACTTAAAACAAGCACGTATATTAGCTAACATTCCCATTTTCTGCTTTAAAACTTCTCCCGCGAGTTTGCCGACAGCAAGCTTGTTGACACTTTTTATATGGGAAGAACAAACACGGATGTAAAAGTGAGTGCGGAACATGGGACAGACAGAGGTTAATGTATTACAAGGCAAGCAGAGTTTACGCGTTTTTGCCAAAGCTAAGAATACGAGCCATTCAGAATTTATTCCCAACACTTTGCTTCTAAGTAAAAAGCAATCCCTAATCTAAAGGGAAGTGTATAAAATGAACTCGATTTCAACAAGCTATGTAAACAATTCGCAAGGAAATTTGATTACCCACCTTAAATTTCAAATTAGAAATTTCTGAAGATTATTGACGTAACTCTGCACCTTGTTTAATAAGTATCTAATAACAAAAAATTTAACAATCAAGTTTAATAAATCTGACAAAAATGTCTTCAATTCCTCTTTAATAAAAATTCTCTGTCTTTGAAACGGAATTCCTTCGTCTACTTAGTTTTTGAGATTCTTGTAAATATTAGTGTTTTATTGCAATAGGTAACATTTATTTTACTAAAGCCACAAAACGAGTTTAGGAACGAAAGCGACATTTTCTTTTGCAGTATGCATATTTTCCCTTCGAACCCTTTAGAGAAAGTAAGAGAATTTGTGCAAACACATTTAAATATTTACACAATGACTAGGTGCTCACTTTATTTACTTACATTGTTATTTGAGAAAGCGCAGTCACCATTTTGTTGCAAACAAACGTACGAATATTCACATAACTAATACCTATAGGTACTTAAATCGTATTTGAATAAACACACAATATTTTCATCTTTTCCAGGCTGGGAGCTGAAAGGACTGCATTGCTACAAATTTTTCAACATCAGACATTCGTGGGAAAAAGCGGCTGAATTATGTCGAAGGTAAAAATTTAATGCGCCACGTTCAAACTATTGCCAATTAACGTAAAAACTGATTCGATCTCGGATTAAAGAAAAAACTGCTTTCTACGATGTCGCTACAAGAATTAAAAACTATTTAAATTTTATATACAGGTACGGCAGCGAACTGATGGTAGTGGACAGCTACACGGAAAACAATATGACAGCGAGCATGGTGCCTCAAAGCCCAAACAACAAAAACTACTGGCTTGGCCTTGCGACTGTGGATGACCTCCGAACCAATACGTTGGAATCAGCGGCGGGGGCCCTCGTATCTCAATACGCTGGTTTTTGGGACCTGAGGCAACCTAACCCTAAGAACGGAGAATGTGTCGATGTCCACGTAACCTCCGATAGCCAATCCTGGGAGCTCACCACATGCGAAACACTACTACCTTTCATGTGCCGAGCCAATGCCTGTCCTGCTGGTCAGTAACAGTTTCCTAAAGCTAAATAATGCATTTGTTCTGTTAATTGAATTAATTTACCAAGAAACGGAAGTGCAAACGAGCAATTCTATGGTTGTTAAACAATTGTTAAACCAGACAATACCTTTCTTTTACAGGAACCTTCCATTGTTCAAACGGAAGATGCATAAACGCAGCCTTCAAGTGTGACAAACAAGACGATTGCGGCGATGGCTCAGACGAAATGGACTGCTCGTCCGAGTGTCATTTCTATATGGCTAGCAGCGGTGATGTAGTAGAAAGTCCTAATTACCCTCACAAGTACCCGCCTTTCAGCGAATGCAAATGGACTCTTGAAGGGCCGCAAGGTCAAAATATCGTTCTACAGTTCCAAGATTTTGAAACTGAAAAGTCTTTCGATACTGTTCAAATCTTAGTCGGCGGAAGGACCGAAGACAAATCTGTAAACTTAGCGACACTTTCCGGCAAACAAGATTTGTCAAATAAGTTGTACGTGTCCGCATCGAACTTTATGGTTATTAAATTCAGCTCGGACGGATCAGTGGAGAGAAAGGGATTCCGTGCATCTTGGAAGACTGAATCATCTAACTGCGGTGGTATTCTTAGGGCCACACCCCAAGGGCAAGTGATGACCTCGCCTGGTTATCCTAACGGATATCCCGGCGGATTAGAATGTGTGTACATAATTGAAGCCCAACCGGGCAGAATAGTGTCATTAGAAATTGAAGACTTAGAATTAGGAATGAATAGAGATTATATTGTTGTCAAGGATGGAAATGGTCCTTCTAGTCCAGTACTCGCCAGACTAACAGGTCCGGGAGAGGAAAACCAAAAAGTAGTAATTTCAACTACAAACCATCTCTACATGTATTTCCGTACTAGTCTGGGAGATTCAAAGAAAGGATTTAATATGAGATACTCCCAAGGATGCAGAGCTACAATAATCGCAGCTAATGGCACTTTTACTTCACCGGCGTACGGTCTGACTAATTATCCGAACAATCAAGAGTGTCTATACAGAATAAAGAATCCTAATGGTGGACCTCTGTCATTGAAGTTTGATGAATTTAGCATTCATCCATCAGACGTAGTGCAAGTATTCGACGGCGCTAGCACAAATGGTTTAAGATTACACTCTGAAAACGGATTCATTGTTAAACCTAGAATTACATTGACTGCCTCCAGTGGTGAAATGCTCATACGATTTGTTTCCGATGCATTGCATAACGGAGATGGTTGGAAGGCGACATTCTCAGCAGGTATGAAATAATAAACTACATAAACATAGATTTACATACTTAATAAGGACTTCGCTTTATCTTAACAAGAAGTAGTAGGTAGGTAAATGTTTACAATGATTATCTTTTCAGATTGCCCACCATTGAAGTCCGGTTTAGGTGCTCTAGCATCAAACAGAGATACTGCCTTTGGAACAACTATTACATTCTCATGTCCAATTGGCCAAGAGTTCGCCACTGGAAAACCTCGAATTACCACAAAATGCTTAGACGGAGGCAAATGGTCCACAACTTACATTCCTAGTTGTCAAGGTAAAATATGTATATTTTACAAAAAAGTTACGGACATTAAATAAAATAAATTGGAATTCGTTGCTTAATCAAATTTGTTATTTCACAGAGGTTTATTGCGGGCCAGTACCGCAAATTGATAATGGCTTCTCAATTGGTTCCACAAATGTTACTTACCGCGGAGTTGCCACCTATCAATGCTACGCTGGGTTTGCGTTCCCGACTGGGCAACCCATTGAAAAAATATCTTGCTTATCCGATGGACGCTGGGAAAGAACACCAACTTGTCTTGGTAACTATAAATTCCACAATTAATATCCTATTCCTGTTTAGAGATGAACTCTAAATGAATTTTTGGTTACAGCTTCCCAGTGTGTCGCGCTTTCTGATGTCCCCCACGCAAACGTTACCATCTTGAACGGCGGTGGAAGAAGCTACGGAACCATCGTAAGATACGAATGCGAACCCGGCTACGTGCGTTCAGGGCAGCCGGTCCTGCTTTGCATGAGCAACGGCACATGGTCTGGGGACGTGCCATCTTGTACCAAAGCCCTATGCCCAAAGTTCCCGGAAATCAAGAACGGTTTCATTGTCGATCAAACTCGAATTTATATGTACGGTGATGAGGCCCGTGTCCAATGTTTCAAGGGATACAGACTGAATGGTCCCAGTGTACTGAAATGCGGACCAGGACAAGAATTTGACCCAGCCCCTACTTGTGACGATATTAACGAATGTTTGAGTAGCCAATGCGATAGCGCATCTACTGAGTGCAAAAACACGGCCGGTGGCTTCTACTGCCCCTGTCGTTCAGGGTTTGCGCCGACTATGGAGTGCAGGCCAGTTGGTGATTTGGGTCTCATTAATGGCGCTATCCCAGACGAGTCTATCACAACGTCGACTTCAGAACAAGGATATTACAAAGGAGTAAGTGGAAAATTCTCCGATAATTATTATTAATTAACTATGTAATGTGGCACTAACACAAATATCGTTTTTCTGCAGATGGTTCGTCTAAACAACGGTGGAGGCTGGTGTGGCGACAACCTTGAAGCAGGCGCCAATTGGGTTCTAGTTGATTTAAGAGCACCAACTATCATCAGAGGTTTCCGTACAATGAGTGTAATGCGGGCTGACGGCAACCTAGCCTTCACATCGGCTATAAGAATTCAATATACAAACGACCTAACTGATGTATTCAAGGACTACACTAACCCTGATGGTACGGCTGTAGAATTCCGTATTTTAGAACCTACTCTATCAGTTTTGAATTTGCCTATGCCCATTGAAGCTCGCTATATAAAATTCAAGATTCAAGATTACGTAGGCGCTCCTTGCTTGAAACTGGAAGTCATGGGATGTGCCAGATTAGACTGTGGTGATATCAATGAATGTAGTGAGAAGAACGGAGGATGTGATCAAAAATGCATCAACACGTAAGTATTTCGAGCTTTGTTTTATCTGATTGTAGCTTAAATAAAGAACTTTGTAGCTTTACATAGTATAATACCTAACTCTGACAAGTAAGTATACATATTTTTTCTTTTCAGACCTGGCAACTTCTCTTGTGCTTGTAACATTGGTTATGAACTGTATTCCTCAAATGGAACAGCTGGTTTTGCAATTGAACAATCTGAAACTGGAGACAGGGACGGAGATACTTACCAGAAAAACAAATCTTGTGTTCCAATCATGTGCCCTCCACTCGCATCCCCAGAAAATGGCAAATTACTTTCCACTAAAAATGCCTACCACTTCGGTGATATTGTACAATTCCAATGTGATTTTGGCTACGTAATGTCTGGATTCTCGTCGTTGCTGTGCACATCTAGTGGAAACTGGAATGGAACAGCACCTGAATGTCAATGTACGTACGCTATTTATGACTTATAGAAATATGTTTGCTCTACATGACATACTAAGTAGACTAAAACTAAAAAAATATATTTGTTTTTACCAGATGCCCGCTGCGTGACGCTCTCTGATGACAAAAATGATGGCCTCAGGGTAATAAGAGACGATCCTGAGAGCGTTTTGGTACCATACAGAGATAATGTTACAATCACATGTGCTGCACCTGGGAGACAATTAAGAAATACCATTACATCATCCTTCAGACAGTGTGTCTACGATCCAAAACCGGTAATTATAATTATCTATTTTGAAAATAGTCAGTTTGAAACTGAGATTGATGACTGACCATCTAATTGTAACGGCTAACGGTTGTCTTTTATTTTTAGGGTCTGCCCGACTACTGGCTATCAGGAGCTCAGCCACAATGTCCAAGAAGAGATTGCGGCTTACCAATGCCAACACCTGGCGCCGAGTACGGTCAATATCTTGACACTAGATACCAAAGCTCATTCTTCTTTGGATGTCAAAACACCTTTAAACTAGCTGGTCAAACAAGTAAACACGATAACGTAGTGAGGTGTCAAGGTAATGGCATTTGGGACTTTGGAGACTTAAGGTGTGAAGGTCCAGTGTGTGAAGATCCAGGCAGACCAGCTGATGGTTATCAGATTTCTAGGAGCTATGAGCAAGGCTCTGAAGTGCTCTTTGGATGTTCTCGACCCGGTTATATTTTAATCAACCCAAGACCAATCACTTGCATGCGAGAGCCTGAATGTAAAGTCATCAGGCCTCTTGGATTAGCATCTGGAAGGATACCTGACTCCGCAATCAATGCTACCTCAGAACGACCCAACTACGAAGCCAGAAATATTCGACTGAACTCTGTAACTGGATGGTGCGGTAAACAAGAGGCTTTCACATACGTCAGTGTTGATTTAGGCAAAGTATATAGAGTAAAAGCCATCCTCGTGAAAGGTGTAGTTACATCTGATATTGTTGGACGTCCTACCGAAATAAGATTCTTCTACAAGCAAGCCGAAAATGAAAACTACGTTGTATACTTCCCGAACTTCAATCTAACAATGAGAGATCCTGGAAACTATGGTGAATTAGCTATGATAACGTTACCAAAATACGTTCAAGCAAGATTTGTAATCTTGGGAATCGTCAGCTTCATGGACAACGCGTGTCTCAAATTTGAACTGATGGGCTGCGATGAACCAGCAGCAGAGCCTTTGTTGGGTTATGATTATGGATATTCACCATGTGTGGGTAAGTATCAATACATAAAATTAAGAATATTGCATTTTATTTATTCGTATGGCAAAATACAATATACGAGAAACACATTCAACTACAAATTTAAATCAATATTGCATTATGAAACTTATTGTTATATGCTAAATATTTGCTTATTTTTTTTTTAGATAATGAACCGCCTGTGTTCCAAAACTGTCCTCAACAACCAATAGTTGTTCAAACCGACGTTAATGGAGGTCTCTTACCTGTTAATTTCACTGAACCTACGGCCACAGACAACTCAGGTGCAATTGCTCGATTGGAAGTCACACCCCAGCACTTCAAGACTCCTCTTCAAGTTTTCCATAACATGGTCGTGCGGTACGTGGCGTTCGACTTTGACGGGAACGTGGCTATATGTGAAGTCAATATTACAGTGCCAGATTATACTCCGCCAAAACTAAGTTGCCCTCAAAGTTATGTAATAGAACTAGTCGACAAGCAGGATAGTTACGCAGTAAATTTCAACGAAACCCGCAGACGAATTAACGCAACGGACGCTTCTGGTGAAGTTTACCTGAAATTCGTCCCAGAAAGGGCCGTTATTCCTATACGTGGTTATGAGAATGTAACTGTTATTGCCTCTGACAAATACGGAAACAAAGCTCAATGTCACTTCCAAGTATCAGTACAAGCAACGCCCTGCGTTGATTGGGAGTTAATGCCACCAGCTAACGGAGCACTTAACTGTCTTCCTGGAGATAGAGGAATTCAATGCATCGCGACTTGCAGTCCGGGTTTCAGATTCACTGACGGAGAGCCTGTAAAGACATTTGTGTGTGAAACCAAGCGTCAATGGGCACCCACTGCCGTTGTTCCTGACTGTGTCTCTGAAAGTAAGCCATTACTCATCATTACATTAACAATAATTTAATGAAATAATCAGAGACTCTGACCTAATAATGTATTCCATTTCCAGATACTCAACAAGCAGCCTACCACGTAGTAGCCAGTGTACAATATCGCGCACTTGGAGCCGTATCCAATGCCTGCTTACCACAATACAAGGACTTACTCGCGCAATACGATAACATACTGAACGAGAGGCTTTCACAGCGTTGCTCTGCTGTCAACGTCAATATTAACGTAACGTTCATAAAGGCCATGCCAAGCCTCCTAGATGAGAATGTTGTCAAAATGGACTTTGTCTTGGCTATCACTCCAGCCATCAGGCAAACACAGCTTTATGATCTCTGTGGTTCAACACTGAACCTCATTTTCGATCTCTCTGTGCCATATGCTAGTGCTCTTATTGAACCTGTACTGAATGTGTCCTCTATTGGAAATCAATGTCCGCCGTTGAGAGCTATCCGTAGCTCCATCTCAAGAGGATTTACTTGTAGCGTAGGAGAAGTACTGAACATGGACACCAATGACGTTCCCAGATGCTGTAAGTTAATAAAAAATAAGAAGACTAATATTATACAGTTACTTAGCGAAATTATCTAATTCATACTTCTAATTTCAGTGCATTGTCCTGCTGGTACGTTTGCTGGAGAAAAACAGAAATCTTGTACGATGTGTCCACGAGGATATTTCCAAAACCAGGCTCGACAGGGAGCTTGCTTGAAATGTCCATCTGGCACATTCACACGTGAAGAAGGATCTAAGGACGTAACGGATTGTATTCCTGTCTGTGGTTACGGTACATATTCGCCAACCGGTTTAGTTCCTTGCCTGGAATGTCCAAGAAACAGCTACACCAGCGAGCCACCTGTAGGTGGTTTCAAGGATTGCCAGGCTTGCCCTGTTAATACATATACTTACCAACCAGCCGCTCCTGGAAGAGACAAATGTAGAGCCAAGTGTCCAGCAGGTACTTATTCACCAACTGGTTTAGCTCCCTGCTCGCAGTGCCCCAGAAACTTCTACCAAAACATAATTGGACAAACTTTATGTATGGAATGTCCCACCAACATGAAAACTGTAGGAACCGGTGCTACTGGATTGGAGGAATGTATACCTGTAGAATGCTCAAATAGTGCTTGTCAACACGGTGGTCTATGTGTTCCGAAAGGTCACGGTGTTCAGTGTTATTGTCCGGCTGGTTTCTCAGGACGTAGATGTGAAATCGATATAGACGAGTGTGCAAGCCAACCTTGTTACAATAGTGGTACTTGTACGGATCTTCCACAAGGATACAGATGTCAATGTCCAACTGGCTATGGAGGCATTAATTGTCAAGAGGAAAAGTCTGATTGTAGAAATGATACCTGTCCCGAAAGGGCTATGTGCAAAGATGAACCTGGATATAACAATTACACATGTTTATGTAGAGCTGGTTACACCGGCATTGACTGCGATGTTACGGTACGTATTGTTGATAATCCTAACACTGTGCTACCCTTGCAAATAAACATTAGAATCACAATCTAAAATTATAGATTTTTAATATAACAATATTTTTCCTTTACAGATTGATCCTTGCTCGACTAATGGAAACCCGTGTACAAATGGAGCTTCGTGCATTGCTCTACAACAAGGAAGATTCAAATGCGAATGTCTGCCCGGATGGGAAGGACAACTCTGTGATGTCAACACCGATGATTGCGTTGAGAAACCTTGCCTCCTCGACGCACCATGCACAGATTTAGTCAACGATTTCAGTTGCTCATGTCCGCCTGGCTTCACTGGAAAGCGCTGCCACGAGAAGATAGACTTATGTGCTAATGATCCTTGCAAACATGGAATTTGTGTTGATAAACTATTTGTCCACCAGTGTGTTTGCGACCCAGGCTGGTCAGGTCCATCGTGCGATATTAACATAAACGAATGTGTCATCTCGCCTTGCGAGAATGGAGGTCAATGTATGGACAGTATTGATGACTTTACTTGCAACTGTGAAGCCGGTTATACTGGAAAGAAATGTCAACATACCATCGACGACTGCGTTTCTAATCCCTGTCAAAACGGCGCTTCATGTGTTGACCAACTCGATGGATTCACTTGCAAATGCCGTCCAGGTTTCGTGGGTCTACAATGTGAAACGGCCATTGATGAGTGTCTGACTGAGCCTTGCAACCCTATTGGAACTGACAGTTGCATTGATCTCGACAACAAATATAAATGTGTATGCCGAGAAGGATTCACAGGAGAAATGTGCGAAACGAATATCGATGACTGCGCTTCAGATCCTTGTTTCAATGGTGGATCATGCAAAGATGAAATCGGTGGATACAGATGTTCTTGCCAAGCTGGATGGACCGGAAAACGTTGTGAACACGACATCGGTAACTGCATGAATCGCCCCTGCCAAAATAACGCTAAGTGTATAGACCTCTTCCAAGATTTCTTCTGCGTGTAAGTTAATGATTTATTACTTATTTTCAATTTAAAATATAAATAGACTATTACTAAATAGTTACATAGATAGTGAATAAAATGTCCGCATTCAATTTTTCAGGTGCCCAAGTGGAACGGACGGAAAACAATGTGAAACTGCTCCCGAGAGGTGTATTGGAGACCCATGCATGCACGGAGGCAAATGCCAAGACTTCGGATCTGGTCTCAACTGCACCTGCTCTTTAGATTACACTGGTATCGGGTGCCAATACGAATTCGACGCTTGTGAGGCAGGTGTCTGTCAGAATGGAGCCACATGCGTCGATAACGGAGAGGGATATTCTTGTGTCTGCGCTCCTGGTTTCAAAGGAAAGAACTGTGACGAAGATATCATCGACTGTAAAGATAACTCATGTCCACCTTCAGCAACTTGTATCGATCTACCTGGTAGATTTTACTGTCAATGTCCATTCAACCTTACAGGAGACGATTGCAGGAAGAGTAAGTACCAAATAATTTGATCCTACGTAATTATATACCAAGAGTTTGTAACTAACCTATAAACAATTTCTATTTTTTATTTCAGCTATCAGCGTAGATTACGATCTGTACTTTAGCGACCCGTTGCGTTCAAGTGCTGCCCAAGTAGTACCGTTCAATTCGGGATCAACTGACGGCTTTACTATTGCTATGTGGGTACAATATACTCAACAAGACGAAGGTGGTATTTTCTTCACAGCATATAGCGTCAGGTAAGAAACTCTTTCACGTCATCATTCGATTTCGTTTCATATAAGTTTATTAGAAAATTACTTACTATCAAATTATTTATTGCAGTAATTCACACATTGCTCTCAACCGAAGAACCATTATACAGGCACATTCAAATGGCGTGCAAGTTTCACTATTCCCAGAATTACAAGATGTTTATCTGAGTTTTGGCGAATTTGCTACCGTTAACGATGGTCAATGGCATCATGTAGCTATCGTATGGGACGGAAGCAATGGTGGAGAACTGACGTTGATCACTGAAGGATTGATTGCCAGCAAGATTGAAGGATATGGTAGCGGACGAACACTACCAAAATAGTAAGCAACTATGATCTTTTAAATTATTCACGAAATTATATGAAATTGAAGTTTTCTACATAATTTTAATTTTATTTCAGTGTTTGGGTAACTTTAGGTAAACCTCAATCAGACAATCCCAAGGGTTACACAGAAGCAGGCTTCCAAGGACACCTGACCAAAGTACAAATGTGGAATCGTGCACTAGATGTCACGAATGAAATTCAGAAGCAAGTCCGCGACTGCAGGACTGAACCAGTTCTTTACAGCGGTTTGGTCCTCACTTGGGCTGGATTCGAAGATATTATTGGGGGTGTTGAAAGGATTGTTCCATCGCATTGTGGGCAGAGAGTGTGCCCCAACGGCTACACTGGATCTAAATGTCAGCAACTACAGATTGATAAGGAGCCACCACGCGTCGATCGTTGTCCGGGTGATCTCTGGGTAATTGCCAAGAATGGATCATCCATCGTTAGCTGGGACGCACCTGTCTTCAGCGACAACGTCGGTGTGGCCAAAGTGGTCGAGAAATCTGGACACAAACCAGGACAAAACCTTGCTTGGGGCTCGTATGATATTGCTTACATTGCGTACGATGCTGCAGGTAACGCGGCGACATGCACGTTCAAGGTTACTGTACTATGTAAGTAAAAACAACCGCTCATTTCTAAAGTCTGGTTTCAACGTTGAGAGTAAAAACTAATCGAAAACTTCATATTTCAGCTGAATTCTGTCCTCCCCTCGCGGACCCCTTGGGAGGTTACCAATCCTGCCGAGACTGGGGCGCAGGTGGTCAGTTCAAGGTGTGCGAAATCGCTTGCCGCGACGGACTGAGATTCTCGCAATCTGTACCCCCATTCTACACATGCGGAGCTGAAGGCTTCTGGCGACCTACTACCGACCCGACTCTACCTTTGGTATACCCTGCTTGTTCACGTAAGTATATTCAGCTAGTGGCATGTTCATAATGTTCTTTACGTATAGTTCTTCAATATATAGCTAATCGTTGAATAATATTTCAGCGGCCTCACCTGCGCAGCGTGTATTCAAGATATCGATGTTGTTCCCGAGCTCTGTACTTTGCAACGACGCTGGACAAGCGGTCCTTCGCCAGAAAGTCCGCAGCGCCATAAATCAACTCAACAGGGACTGGAACTTCTGTTCTTACGCTGTTGACGGTAAATATCCCCTACAAATATTTGTACGGTCAAAGCACTTGACGTTCATAAGTACAGCTGACCCAGCCTGGCCGACTTCGTTCGCGTGGTGTAACAGTAGACTCTTAGCCTATCTCTACTCTATTCTACCCTTACCTTACCCTACTCTCCCCTTACCCTACACTTACCCTACACCTACCATACACGTACCCTAGAAAAGTACCGGAAAATTCTGAAATGTTGTCAATTGTTCAGCAAATCCAATCGGTCCAGCCGTTTAGGAGAAGTAGATAACACGCACACGTACAGAAGAATTATACAGTACATATAAAAAAGATGACTGACTATAATTTATTATCCAGGCACACGGGAATGCAAGGAGCTCGACATCAATGTCAAATGTGATCACCGCGCCAACATTCGCCAAACAAGACAAGTGTCTTCGCCGCCCAGCGTGACCGCCGAAGACACGTATGTGTTGGATACCATCATACCAGTGGAAGAGTAAGCATTTTTACAAGTGATTATGTACCTAGTTTATGCAATCGAAAGAACTAATGCGTATAGATATTTCACCATAGTTAATATGAGACTTGACGAGAGGGCTTAGTGTGAATTTCGCTTTGGTTTTACTTTACTATCGCGTTTGCGTTTTCGTCGAAATTAATATGAAGAAAATAACTTTATTTACGTACCACTAGACGGTGCTATACATTTCTTCATACTAATTTTCACGTAAACGCAAACGTCGAAGCGAAACTCACACTAAGCCCTGAGGTGTCGGAGTACAGTAGATGCACAGTGTACAACTTAGATCTGTCCAATTTCTTGTATTGTAGTGCACTAGGAGCATGTGTTAGTATAACACTAAAGTATCACACCCTATCGTCGAATTGAATTAGAATTGTACGTTGCACTGAGAACCCTTCTATTCTGTTATAGTTAAGTAAGCATGTCCTCCTATCACATTGCATGTTTTCGCACTTAGGACACGAAGCAGTAGGGAGGGTCGGCAAGCAGGCGACACGTACAGCATTGACATCTCCTTCCCGGCCGTAATGTAAGTTGTTTGCATGCACTCGAGTAGCACTTTGACACTACGCCCATACAAAACCTCTTAGCAAAGTAGCTGGTAATGTTTTCGAATCTTAAGCAGCTTCCGTAACTTTGCGAGTGTATTTTCTCGTTCCATATTGGCGAACTTTGCTGGAATTTTGCAAGTAAACCGGACAGTTTTTTATTTATTCGTTCGCAATTTCAGCGACCCAGTAATTCACAACGGTAACAACGAAAGGTCAACCGTCCAAAAATTACTGGAGAAATTGATTCTCGAAGACGAACAGTTTGACGTGCGAAATATCCTGCCGAACACAGTGCCCGACCCGGCGAGTTTGGAACTGGTCTCCGACTACGCCTGTCCGATGGGACAGGTCGTCATGGCACCCGACTGCGGTAAGTAATAATTACAATGACGTTACATATACCTACAGACCATAACTTAGTATATTTCGAACAATACTAAACAAATTACTACGGCCCAGCAGAGCCGAAAAGAGTAGAGGCACTATCTACCTTTTCTCGAATACCATTTTACTAAAAGTTCAAAAGCAGTAGTCATTTATACCTACTTCGACCAATAATGTGCCATCAAGCCGGCAGGATTGATCTAATGCTTAGTCATTGAGGTGTGTAGTCAATTATAAGATTGACTACACACCTTGCTACTTGAAAACCAGAGGTGACAGTGACATTTACATGTAACGGCGGTAAATACGGTACATCGCCTAGTTTCGGATTCGTAGTTTTTACTCCCACGCGTGCGACAGAGACGACGCTCTACGAAGCCGAACTAGCCGATGTGCATTATTTATTTACCCCCGACATCTGTATATTATTATTGAAAGTGCTGAAATTAAGAATCTAGCAAGATCTCAATCAGAATCAGGCTAAGGTAGTCAAAGACTACGACCACAAATTACGATCTGGACACATCTCCTTCGCTTCCCCCAAAGTCACACTTTCACGCCCATACCTTTATATTCCAGTGGCCTGCGCTGTCGGCACGTACCTGGATGCTGCTAGCGACACCTGCAAGCCCTGTCCGTCAGGCACCTACCAGTCCGAGGCCGGGCAGTTGCATTGTACGGCCTGTCCAGCCATCGCAGGACAGCCGGGCGTTACGCAGGCTACGGGTGCTAGAAGCGCAGCCGATTGTAAAGGTGAGCTGGATCATTTGAAAAAAAATGTGGCAAAGACTGTAGTGAAGATTGGAAAGGAGACTGCACTCAACGAATATACATATACTATTTTTAGTAAATATATGCGAAGGGGTTTTTGACCAATGAGAGTTATTATACGCTTAGACTTCTGCGTCGTCGATCACACGTCGCGCATCAGCCAATGGTTTTCCCCTCTCCTCGCCGCAAATTGGTAACAAATGTCTAGAACAAAACCGTGCTGATTCGCTGTCCACTGGTTAAATTGCTCCACGATTTAACCGCAATAAAGTGGTAACAACACGTATGAACATTAATTAACGACGATAATTAAGGACAACCACAAATGATCGAATTATTCAAGTTATTAAATCATCATCATCGAATTAGGAGAAATGTCGTCACAATAAAAAACAAATACAAAAATCTTGAATCAACTATACAGAAGTTGAAACTATAGAAACACTAAAAAATTGCGTTTTAATAGCTCTGGTTGACTCAAAAGCTAAAAGCATAATCTGCTAAAATTTCAGAAAAATGCGCGGCCGGCAAATTCTTCGATGCCGAGGCGGAGCTGTGCCGCCCTTGCGGCCACGGCTTGTTCCAGCCACGGGAAGGTGCTTTCGCGTGCTTGTCGTGCCCAAGGGGACAGACCACGAGGGCCACGGAGGCCGTGTCGGCGGCGGAATGCAGGGATGATTGCCCTTCAGGTTTGTGGAGATAACGTTTACATTACATAGGTTTAATATCACTAGGTGGCAAACGAGCGTCCCATCAGCCTGATGGTAAGGAGTTACCGGAGCCTCAGCAAGAGTTCAATGAATCACGTGATAATATGAACTAAGTGGTCTGGTAATTTGTCGAATGATGTTAAATTTCTGTGACCTTTTCGAGCTACAAAGCTTAAAATTTAAATATTTTAACAGCAAGGCGCTATTACTAGAACCTTACACTAAAAAATTATGGTTTTTTGGCTTTTTACGTGCGGCTACTACCATCTAACCCGCACAACTCCTTAAGGAAAAACCGATTCGCCAATGCCTCGCTCATCTGTCAGCTCAGAGGACCCCCAAAACTTCTTGAACACTTATCTTTACCTATTTGTTTTATTGATGCTTATCTTGCTATCAGGTTTTGCTATTAGCGACACTTATCAATGGCCACTTGCCTCCATCAAAACCGGCTGAAACGCCAACTAATCTACAACGCCACTATCTTCGTCACCAGGCGAGCAGCTAAGCAGCGACGGTGGCTGCGAGCCTTGCCCGCGCGGCACGTGGCGAGCTAACGGCGCTGGCGCGGCGTGTCTGTCTTGCCCACCTGGTACTACCACCCCGCAGTCGGGAGCCGCCACGCCCGACCAGTGTTCCTTGCCTGTCTGTAGGCCTGGTAAGTATGAGTGGAACTCGTTCTTTAATTCGAGATACCTAGAGCATTACTGTCAGAGGCCAAAATTCATTTTGGGTCGCTGCATTTTAAAGTCGGGAATCAGAATCCAAGACTCATGTTATGTTCCTGGAGGTCAAGATTCATATCGAGGCTACGTCTGGTAAGCATTCAGTATGGCATTAATGTAGCAGAGGTTCAATAGATCAGACGATTTTGCTAAGGTTGTAGAGAAGAACTGGTTGCAAGAGGCGCAAAGACCTTCGACATGGAAAGCCCGAGGGGAGATTTATGTCCAGCTGTGGAGTCCAACGGCTGCGACAGTTATGACGATTCAATCAATTCGAACTCCTCTCTTGACAGGCTGGTTAAGGTTGGCTTCGAAAATCTAATTCACGTTATTTAATTCAACATCTAAGACACAAATCTAATCATTACAGGATCATACCTTGACGTGGCTCAGAACTCGTGCGTGCAGTGCAGGAAGGGCACATACCAGTCCGACGCGCAGCAGGCCGAATGCATCCCCTGTCCCATCAACACCAGCACTAGAGGGGCTGGCGCGGTATGTAGTAATCTTTGCATCTATAACTTGTTTCTATTCATGTTAAACACATTTGCTTGTGAAGTGAAGTTCTATGTTACGTGTAAAACACGCTGTGGTTTTATATACTGATATACCAGTAGGTATATTGTAGGTACATGTGATTTCTTATACCCATAGGGCTATGTATTGGTCAGCACAAAAACTCCTTGTCGAAGTGGTTATATCTATCTGTCGGGTAAGGTTCTCCAAAGTGTTCAATATTCTTTTTTGAAACCGGAAATAAGAGGAAACAGTAAGAAAATAGAAGATATACTAGAAAGTCATTTCAGTCCATACACATTAGTCACTTTTGATCTAAGTACCAAACGTATTAACTATTATTACATCAAAGTTTAAAAACCCTATCGCTTAAAATCAAACAGAGTCGACCGCTATATTTCATATCCACGTTCCATTACTAAATATCATGTTTTTCAATTTACAGACATCTGAGTCGGAATGTACGAATCCTTGCGAGATGAGCGGTCCTGAAATGCACTGCGACACCAACGCTTATTGCCTGCTGCTGCCAGAGTCTGGAGAGTTCAAGTGTCAGTGCAAACCAGGATTCAACGGTACCGGAAAAGTGTGCACAGGTAAGGATTTGTTTGTAAGAATTTTTATGGGAATAAAAAAAACGGTCACAGAATACTACAGCTTCCGGTGTTGTTACATAAAAACGCAGAACTACGATCACCTATCTTGCTGATCGAACTTTAAAAAGAAACACTTGTACTCTCGGTCTCGGGAAAGCGAACACGCCGTTAGCGCAATACAAGATGTGATGGATATGGGGGTAGCCGAGTCGAGTGCGAGAGCTATCGGCTTACCGACGCGAGGATGCTGAAGATGGAGGAGCATCGCTCAACGTGCTATAGGACGCGCTCGGAAATAAAATTCTCAACGAAGTAATCCGACAGAGAATCTAATCTAAAGAGAATTAGCAAGTAAAGTGGCAAGTGCTGGTGATATCTGTAGAAGAACCGACAACCGATGGAGTAAACGAGTTCTTGAGTGGACCCCACGACTCGGCAAGCGTAGTGTAGGATTTGCGGCAGGGTACATTGGCGCTTATTAAGGGAGACCTATGTCCAGCAGCGGGCTGGCTTGGCCTGCTGCTGATGATGATGATGGAGAAGAAAGAGTATGAATTTCCATTGCTCCATGGGATGGGGATTTGAAGAACCGTGGCTTTGGCAATGAAGGGGCATTTGCCTTTTTGCTGGCAAAGCAATGTGTTATAATAGTGAGCCCTGTAGTGTCCGGCAGAGTACAATAGCACCAACCCTTTACACTCGTGGGTTTCGTACAAGGCGACTAATGTTTTTCGAGGCAAAAGATCTAGAGTCTCCATAGACTATAAAATGGGCAGCAGCATTTTCCATTACTTTATTTATAGTACTGTGATCTCCAACTCGCTTACCGAGCGTGGAGATTATGACAATAACCTCCCCTTTAGTGGGAGAGGCCCTAAGTCCTGCAGTGGACTATTACGGGCTGTGATGATGATAGTAGCGGGGAACGCATTAGCGAAATGGTGCTGCTAATATCTATAGGCAGGACCACTTCCCATCAGCTGGCCCGCTTGCCTGTTTGCCTACCGTATGACCATATGACCGGATGATAATGACTCGTACTCTCGTTAATACCCACCTTTCCTCCCAGACGTATGCCTCGGCTACTGCGAGAACGGCGGCGAATGCGTAAAAGACGCGCGCGGAGAGCCCTCGTGCCGTTGCACTGGCTCCTTCACCGGCCGTCATTGCAGGGAGAAGAGCGACTTCGCATACATAGCGAGTGGAGTCGCCGGCGGTGTCATCTTCATCATATTCCTGGTGCTGCTCGTATGGATGATCTGCGCTAGGTATGAGCGGCTTGCTTTCTCTCTTTTTTTCTTAAGCTCCCTTAGTGGATGAAGCCAGCAACAGCCTATAAGACAAAGCCTTCAAGATGTCCTGATCGTTATTGATGGTAAATGAAGATGCAGAACTAAGAAAAAAAAATATCCTATTCAATGGTGAAGTAATATTTCACCATATTCCTCATGCTCCTCGTGTATATGCTCCGCGCTATGTATGACTTTGTGTTCCACCTATATGTGAATTAATATTTTTGGACAAATCACACAGCTCTTGGACAATAGACAAAGCTCATCTTTTTTCCTCTTTTCGGGTTTATGTTACAAATGAGTGTCTGTCGGTGGACTGCGTAAAAATGCCGCAATACATTTAAAGTACCTACTTATCTTGCTGAATAAATCCAGACACCAATTAACGACAAAATTCTCAACAGATCAACGAAGAAGAAGGAACCAAAAAAGACGCTAACGCCAGCGATAGACCAGAACGGCTCCCAAGTGAACTTCTATTACGGGGCCCACACGCCGTACGCAGAGTCCATCGCTCCTTCTCACCATTCCACGTACGCGCATTACTATGATGACGAGGAAGACGGTTGGGAGATGCCGAACTTCTACAATGAAACCTACATGAAGGAAAGCCTCCATAATGGCATGAACGGGAAAATGAACAGCTTAGCAAGGTCCAACGCAAGCATTTACGGGACTAAAGAGGACCTCTACGACAGACTAAAGAGGCATGCGTACCCTGGTAAGAAAGGTCAGTATATTTCAAGCACATAGATTAGTTTACACCCTTTCGTTTCCCTATTGCAGCTTCGTGCACTGGCCGTAGATACATTGCATATGTGTTACTTCATCTATCTGTAGATACTAATATATAGTTAGTTAGTTTATTGTTTGTTTGAACGCGCTACAAATCTTCAAAACATCTGCTCCAATTTTGAAAATTCTTCGTTATTCCCGATTGCCATATGGTACTTACTTTATGTCTCGAAAAAGTAACAGGATCCCATGAGATAGTCGTAGTGTTAGCAGAGGTTCGGAATAATTGCAGCTGAAAGTCCGCGCGGGACTACTTGGTATATGTATTTATTACAAATATTATAAAGAGAAAACATTTGTATGTATGTTTGTTTATAATGGATAAACTCAAAAAGACATATTCGATTTTAAAACGTCTTTCACCTATCTATAGAAAGTAAAATTATCAGCGAGTAACACAGGCTATCGTTTTTCCCTAAATTCAATGTGGTTCTGACGGGGACGGGTCCGAAACGTATTTACCGAATTTTATGAAGGCAAAAAGCTATATTTATTAAAATTAAAAACTTTATCCAAATATGTTATAACATATGGTAATATGGAGTAATGTGTAAAGACTATTTTTGCTTTTCCTTAAAAACTATCCTTAGTCTTCTATATCTAATCTACACAAGCCACTGTACAGACGTCATGCACTTATCACGCTATTGTTGTATGTCGATGTTGAACCCAGTAAATATTCCAAGGGTCTCGAGAGACAACAAAAGTTATCACAATGATGCAATTCACACTGACCTTTTTGTTTTCACAGATAAAAGTGACAGCGACAGTGAAGGTCAGTAACTTGTGAGGACTGTTTTTCGTCGTATTCTGGTCAAATTTTACATAATATAATACTAGTTTCAATTTATCGATGTAATTTGACAATAATAGGTATATTATTGTACATCTGTATGATACAATGCGAGTCAAATCTCGGTGTATTCGGGAGTTAATGTGGAAGGGTGACAATTATCATGGCGCCGTTTTAGAAAACGCAAGATTGACAATTCTGACAGTAGTGACGTGGTTGAGACAGTATTTCAGTCAGAATTGACAGTTTTATAGTTAGGTCAGTCAATGGTGACGGAATCGACACCACTGTATAATTATTCTTGTATTCCGTATTAGCTTTATTTTAAGTTAGGTGTGACTTTTATAGATGATTTTTTTATTAACACACTCACTGTTTAATTCTTACAGCCCCACCAAATGTAATTGTAACTACGTCGTCACAAAGAGTGATGTTTTATAAGATTAAATGGGTGACTCGAAATGTATTTCGGTATTGAACGTATTAATAAATGTAGAAAGATGTTATTTTTACATTCAATATCCTAGTTACTTTATTGATTAGAAAAACAAGTTGTGGAGACATGTCGTAATCTCGCTTTTAATATAAAATTTCACTCTTGTTATCCCGCATGAAAAAATCAAATTATGTTGTTAATAATAGCATTATATTATTATAATAATAATGACAGAAACAGTGAATGTGTTGATAGTCTTGAGATTACGAACAACGAACAAAATGCTCAAATATTTTTAGGCGGAAACTGCCATATCAGAATGCAGGGCTTTTTGCAAAATTATTTTTATAAAGGGACTTTTTAAATGCACAAATAACGACATTCCAACTATATTATCAACGTGTAAATATTATTTTATGTTAAGAAATAAATATTTGTATATTTATGGTAGACCTCAGAATGGTTATAGTACTAGAAGTTCCTATTCGTGGGAGAAAATGGGAATTTAGAAATTGATTCAAACCAAATATAAATTACATTAGGTAATTACTATATTTTTTGTTGAAAAGCTTTAAGTAATAATCAACAAGCAAGGTTTTATTCATACCCCGTTTGCTATAATAATTGAAATAAATATGGCAACTGCTAGTACTATAATCTATTTATAAATAATTTTAAGTCATCGGTTTATGTTTTGTATTATAAACTGAACTGTATTTTAATTTTTTACAATTTAAAAAAGGGGAATGAATGTGTGAATGATAGTATAAATGGAGAGAATTAAAATGTTTAGAATGTTTTTTTATAATTATTATTATTTTAGTATGTGGATTTGGAGCAAAGTTATAGTTGCATAATGTATCACATCAGTACATTTTTGTATTAATATACGTATAAGACTTGCATAATAATACAGCATAATAATTTATGACATTTTGTACTTAAATCATCTCTATATTTAGAGATATTGGAACCTTTACTGATAATTTCAGAACTATATATATGTAGGTACCTATTTGCCTTTCTCAATGATTGAAAAAAGAAGCAGTATGCCTAATATGAAAATGATAACTAACAAATTACGATATCATAAACGAATTATCCTTAGTAAAGGTTCTAATATAATTTCACTCTACTATTTGTACCTAAAATGTAATATTGTGTATTCAATACTCATGGTCTCTACCGGGTGGTTTCTCCATCACAATTTTACCACAACATTAGTGATTACGTTAACAGTAATATTTGTTTTACAAAATTTAATGAAATAATAAATTTTAATACGTATTTTATTATAACAGTGTTTTTATTTGACATGCAGCAATGTTCATCACCATCAGTTTAGAAACGTCTCGTCCCTCTACCCATTAGGGGTCCGTCTCACACATCGAGAAGTTACCTACACTCCGCATACAGTGCGCAAGAATACGCAAGTATTGCAATCATCATCATCATCATCATCACAGCCCATAGCAGTCCACTGCTGGAGGTTATTGTCATAATCACCACGCTTGACAGGCGGTTTGGAGATCGCAGTGTATAAATATAACAATTGAAAACTCTGCTGCTCCCCATTTTCCAGCCTACCGAGACTCTTAGATATTTTGCCTCGAAAACATCGCCTTGTACAACACCATATCAGAGTATTCCATTCAGGGTTTCAAAAAAATAGTATCCATATAAAAATTTATCCTTTACCTATTCAAAGATCCCTTCGCAATTCTACCGGGCACACCTAGTAAAGTGATAATTTTTTTTTTAATTACGTTGGTTGTACTTTTTATTTAAGGAAAAAGTGTATTTTTGACTAAATAGCTCTATTATACCCGAAGAAAGTGTTGTTATATACCATTAAAATAATTTTTCCTACAGTATATTAGTATAGTACCCTGACCCAAAATATAGTAGGATACTATGTTACGAGTATAGTAGATTAGGCAACCCTACCCACGAGTGTAAGGGGTTGGTGCTATTCTACTCTGCCGGACACCACACGGCCAAGTACTGCAATTTATTTATTTATCGTACAGCTTTTAAGTTCTTACTGCTACTTAAATTTTCAATTTACATTTCGTCAAGTAGACGAGAGCTTCGGCCGAAAGGAAATGAAAATCTTCCGCTTGCCCGCTGTACTTAGTATACGGACATTCAAATGTAATGTGGTTTACTTTACTGACTGCTCAGGGTAGCCGCACTATCATGCCGCTGCCACCCCATTTGTACCATAGATACGCAGTTTCCGACGCCTGCTCTTATTCGGTTCAACAGACACCAGACGCGCCGTGACTCTTTAAAGCCTGCTGGGTGCTGCTTTATGTTCAGCTTGAAGGGAGCATCTACTGGAGCGCTCAGCCGGCTCTTGCCGGCTGAAACGAAGCTAAAACGTAATTGAACGGCGACCGTTGAACGACATCCGTATCACGCTAATGATTTGACAGCAAGTTGAAACGAAGCTGGAACACAATTGGAACGCAACGGCTGTCACACGAAAAGTTACGACAGACGATACTACTTTTCAATTGCTGTTGAACTGTTTAGGACATTTGTTGTGTGTTATTTCTGAGTAAAACCTAAAAATGTATAATTCGTACATTTCGTACGGTTTAACATTCGTACGGTTGGCATTTGAAAATTAGCGTAATACCGAATTGCGCTAGGCTGAAACGAAATTGGACGATGATTGGAGCTGGACTAGAGACGAACTGCAAATGAAGGTGACCGTTTTAATTTAGCCTAATCGCGGTCCAGTGCCCTCTCAGCAGTCCAAGCGTCAGAGAGATCCTCCTTAGGTGCTGCACTGTGAAATCGGAGCGCCGAGTATTGCAATACAGCTAGTATATTGCCGATAATTTGTCAACAAAAACAACATTATCAAATGTATACCGACATTTGACCTACGATAAAGACCACGCCCTATTTCTCACCAAACTAGTGAGATCCATAACCGGACGAGTTTATCTGCAAAATAGTGACTGGACGTCACTAGACAGACTTGCGTCAGACTAACCGGATATCTTAAAAACACAGTTGCTGGTAGAATTATCTTTTCTATAATTGGATTGTTTCATAGTAGAGGTCAGGGGGTTTGCTTGTTATAGTTGGTTAAAGTATAGGTAACTTAAATATTGACACAGTACAACCATACTAGTTGCTACTATAAAGTACACGTGAAGTAAGGCCAACGAAGGGAAGGAGAGAAAGATAAACAAAACCCAGCAACTGTATTTACGTTAGTATTCATATTGTGGTATTATGATGATAATACCAGTCAGATCATACAAACTCATATAGAAATCATGAGACAGAACTTTGAACTAACATTCTTTACAATCTTTCTCTCTAGGCCCTACTTCACCCGCTGGGCTTTTACTGATCTCTAAAAACAGAAACAAAATGCGTAAGAGCAAGGCAAAGTGGAATATATTGGCGTAATACATTTTTGTATTACGCCTTTTGGAAAGCGGAGCGACGCTCAGCAACTATATAAGAGGTTATCGCGAACAATCAGACAGACAGACGCGGCGTGTGTTTGTTTTATATCTAATATGTAGTGATACTTTTGGTTGAACAAAAATTACAGAAGATAATTAGACTTCCTGGAATATTTCCACTCCAGCGATAGATAACTACAGGGTGCGCCACTCGAAGTGTTACCAATTAAAAACGCTATGATTCTTAATTAAATATTTCAGTATATCGGAAAGAACATGTCAAATTTTAATAAAAATAGGTTGATTTGATTTGATTTATTTTTCGTTGTTCGATGTAGCCACCTTTAGCTTGGAGAACAGCATTAATTCTGTCCTCCATATATATAAACAGCATCGATATTGTTATCGGCGCTACAAGTGGCTATATCGAACAATAAACAAATTTTATTAAAACTGTAGGGACATGTCTTTTTCGATATATTGAAAATTTTAATTAAATAAAACTCAAAATTGACAACTTTATAGCATTTTCAATTGGTTACACTTCAATTGGCGCATCCTGTAGATAGTTTACGGTCTACGGGTCGCAACAGTGACTCCATAATCAATTTATCACTGCGAAGATAACACCTAAAATTATCTAATGTGTGATAAAATACATGAAGCAGCTAGATAAGATAAAAGAAACTGCAGATATAGTAATATATAAACAATTTACTTTCAATTTTGATATGTATACCATACACTTACATACACAGCCATGAACTAGGCACTTGAGTATAGGGTAAATGCCAAAGTATATATCATAAGAATTTAGAATTTTAAACATTCCTATTTTGTTGGTAATTTGTAACAATTATCGATCCCTTGGATTGAACAAGACCTAAACACTAATTTCAACTTTATCCTAGTTACTCCTTATATAAAATCTAGTATCAATAATAATACAAAAATACAAGGAATACGTATAAAGCGAGTTCTAAACAACATTTTAGCAAACTCCCCAATTCAGAATAGCGCATGTCCAATACTGCAGAATAATATGTTTACTTAAATAACAGCTGTTGGTCTGTCTTAATCTTTCAAAATAAAATACACGATATAAACTGTTTGTTTAAATACATATGTTTTGTAGGAAAACACACAAGCCATTCTGAATTCACTCCTATTGATACAACAAAAAGATTGAGTTTTACTTGGCATGCTTCTTTGCAAAGTCTTTCATGTACGCAGCCAGTGTTTCTACTTCATCGATGGTGACCGCGTTGTATGTCGAGGCTCGGATACCTCCGACGCTCCTGAAATGAGAGAACACAACTTGTAATAAATATGTAAATTTGATTAAGATTTATAAGTTATTTCCTTAGAATTCTATGTAAGGTTTAAATAAAAGAGACCATAGGGATTTTTTACAGCACTAAGGCGCGCCATAAGTGTACGACCCTGTGATGATAAGCATTTACCGTAGCGTTCAAGCCTATCGACATTTGCAATTATAGGAGTATCAGGGGTATACTAGCGTATGGTTCCGTCAACTCAGAGCAGCAAAAAAAGAAATAGATCCCTCCCATCTTATCTCCCCCTTCTATATCTTAGGTGACAGATATCAATTTGGAGACGTAAACCATTCATTTGGTGATTCAAACTCGGTGAACGATTTGAATACATTTCGACGATTGTTTGTTACCTACTTATCTAAATTACCTACCCGATATCTAAATTATATCTGTTGAAACCAGTTCGCTCTCCTCCCTTGTTGTCTACGACCAGTATCATTTGATACCAGTTTCAAACGTTGGGTTATCTTGATGTCTTAACTTAAAATGTTATCTATTTATTGAAAACCGACGTGCCGAGTTGCTTTGCAGTACTGTTATTTAGTATTCTACACTACTCATTGAGAATCAATTGTTACAAGTCGCACTTGCATTCAATTATGACCGTTTGACCTAAATATCGAATAGCCGATAGCACGAAACAGCTCTTATTTGCCCGTAACTGTTTACGATTTTACGCTATCATCGACGAAAGTGGTGTTTTTCATTATTGTCATTATCAGTTGTTATTCTGTTATGACTGGCTAAAGTGCGCGTCCTGTTGTCTTTAAGACAATGTAGAGGACAAATAAACTGAGGTGGGCCCGCCTAACTAAAGGCGCCGCCAAAGGAGCGGGCGATTTTTAAAAACATTGCGATAAGGAAACTACACATAAGAAAAGACAAGAGGCGTCGTCGTCCCTGTCGTCATGGTTTTTACTTTTTATTATCTAGCGTGACTGCGCTACATTTCTTTTTGCCATTCATTTTACCGCGACCTCACTTAAAGGTTCATAAGATGGAGCATGCCGTCTAGAAACAGCCTATTCACTCTGGCCTTGAAGGATTCTATTCCAGGTTATACAGTTCATTCGGGGAATACACTAGCAGGCAAAGCGTTTTTTTAGCTATATTTTTGTTTTGACAATTTTTTTTTTTTATAGTTTAAGAAGGCATACTGCTAAAATTGAAACTCACCTATGCCCTTTCAGCTGTATTAGGTGCAGGGCCTCAGCGCCCTTGAGGAACTCTTTCTCCAGCTCGTCATTGCCAGAAGGTCCGCCGACCCTGAAAGGTATGTTCATCTTGCTCCTAGCGCGTTTTGCCACTGGCGCTGAATAGAAGCCATTGGAGTCTTCGATCGTCTTGTATATTAGGGAGGATTTCTTAGTCGCAGCCGCGGCCATGCCGTCAAGGCCACCATTCCTCTCGATCCATTGCAGCACCCTCCCCATTATGTAGATACTGTAATCAGAGGGACAATTGTTGAGCGTTGGTCGATTTGATGGATGTATAGAATTTGATGTTACACAGTTACACTTGATGAATAGGTTCTACTGTTTTTAAAGAACATCTCGCAGCGATTTCAGAATTCTCTTAGATCCGTAAAGTTATGGTCCGACCACTCCGTAACAAAAAAAGCCAAAGATTTTCCCGATTGAGCATTGAAACAAAGTCCCAAGCTGCGTCTATCTGTCTGTTAATGCGTTAAACTCAGTTAATGCTGAGATTTATGTAGGTATAGTACTAGAACATATGTAGGGATACGTGGGAAATAGGTGCCTGAATCTGCCGGTATCAGGAAAATGGTCCCGCGGAAGGCCAAAGAATGGATTGACATCGCCGAGTCTGATGCGAGAGCCAATGGCTTACGACGCGAGGATGCCCAAGACCGGTCGAAATGGAGGAAAATGAGTAGGAAAGCGGACCCTGGCAGAAGCCGGGTATTACCGCTCGGAGGATGATGATGAGTACTAGAACATAGTTAACAGTAGCAGTAGCTAGAACCTTTTAAGGCTCTAGCTACTGTAAGGAAGGCTGAAGGCTTTAAACCTGAAACTTACGCAAACATAGGTGGCGTGTTGAGCACCGAATCAGCTTTGTCGGTGACGGCCCAATCCCAGATAGAGGGGCACACTGGCAGCGCATGACCGAGCATGTCGTCCCTGACGATGGCCAGAGCCACGCCCGCAGTGCCAATGTTCTTCTGGGCACCCCCGTATATGACGGCGTACTGGTAACATGAGAAAATTAGGCTTTTATTCAACTGTAGCAAAAAGAATCGCTTTACTCCAGACAATCCTAGTGACGAACGAGCAAAAGCTAAGCAGATTGTCGCTTAAGGTCCGGCTCTGCCTGGTTTTGTCGGGTGCGGTCCAGCTCTGCCTGGCATTGTCGGACGTGATCGCGGTCTACCAGGCATTGTCGGGCACGGTCCGGCTCTACCAAGCATTGTCGGACGTAATCACGCTCTACCTGGCATTGCCTGACGCTGCTTAACTCTACTTGGTATTGTTGGGCGCGATCACACCCTACCTGACATTATTCAGGCGCGGTCCGACTCTGCTTGGCTTTGTCAGGCGCAGTCTGACTCTGCTTGGATTTATCAAAAAAGCTAGCTATTACAGAATTTTACGCGTGCGAAGCCGCGGGTGGAAGCTTCTCCAGTAATAAATAAAGATTAGCAAAATAAAAAATAATTTCCTAAAGACTGCAGTCTATAATTTATCTATCCGTTTTATTTCACATGATACAAGTGGCATGTGGAAAAGATACGTATGATCTATGAACTATCTATCAAACAGTGTCATGAAGGATAAAATCACTTGCATGTAATTCAATTAGGTACGCAATCATACAATAAACTAGCCGAGCCCAGGGGCTCACACGCGCGCAGTTCGGCGCATCTCTGTAAACATTCAACTTTCTGAGAATAATGTAGCTTCCTACTAGTTAAAGATTTTCAAAATCGATTAAGTAGTTTTTGAGTTTATCCATTACATACAAACCGCCAAACAAACAAATCTAATCTCTTTATATAATATGTAATATTAGTATAGACATAATAAATGTTGGAACCTTTAAATTTATATACCTATCTAGTTAGTTTTTATTCTTATGTGTTGCTGTTTAATAATAATAAATCTAAATATAAATCTACACACTCACGAGCAAGCAAATCAATTCACCCCTTTTCCATATCCACCAATTTTCTGGCGTTACAAATTGGTCTCATAACTACATAAATACCTATTCCATTTTAATTCAGTTTTCATAGTTTGATAGCCAATTACACAGTGCTTTTCTCTGTATTCAATTTATTACTTCTACGCAATTGCTATACTCCAGACAATATTTTTTTTTAATTTGATATGTTCATACTAAAACAGCAAATCAATCCCCAGTAAAATAATAGGTTTCCACTCAAAAGTTGATTGTATAAAGAGATTCAGACCGGGCACGGGTGAAAGTCACTGAGAATAGCTAGTAATTAAATAAAAACAAATTAAACTTTGAAACTTACCTTTGAAACATCTACTCTTTTAGAGAAAAAGTTTGATGACATATCAGCAACCAGGGGTACTCCTTTTGTGTCTGGCACAAAGTCAAACTCCACACCTGGAATATAAAGTTTAAAATTACAAACTAGCTTTTGCCTACAAAATTCTTTCATTCCATAGACCTATAGTATCTCAGAACCCTAGCTCCAGGATCTACCTAAATAGATTAACAAAGTTAAGTCTTTCTTAGCTAAATTATTAACTATAAAATAAAGATCCAATATGTTCTTACCATGAACCGTTTCATTGGCGCAAATGTGTACGTAGGACGCATTGGGGTCCAATTTCCACTGGGACTGATCAGGAATGTCCACATAGCGGTCCGTGGGAGGCACAACTAAGTTTACTTTTCCATATTTTTTGGCTTCCTTCGCAGCTGATGCAGACCAGGAACCTGATAATAGAGTTAATATGATTTATAAAATTCTTCGAGTTTCATGAGAAGGGGAGGAATTTTTTCAAATTTTGTGGAGCCTTTCTTCTTTATTACAGGTTATGTAGTGTTAGGTACCTTTACAATGTACACATAACGAACAGCAATGATTGTAATAGGTAATATTAAATAATAAAATCTTTATGTAATGTAGATTTAGTTACTAGTTGCAGTAGTTGAGTGAGACCTTCTATTAGGTATGCATACCAGTGTCAGGAGGTCTATTATGATTATGTTGTGTTGTAACTTCATGACAGTTTAGTATAGAGACCAACAGGATAGAACACATATTGTTACATCATAAACAGTTTACATAAAATAGGTTATTCTAATATGAGTCACATATTAGTGACACAACATTCTCGTACAGTGTCATTTAAAACCAAATAAAATAAAGAAAAAGTTATTTAGTATAAAAATTAAACAATGTTAAACAAAGCAACTTAAACTATAAAAAATCATAAATAAACTTTTTGTAACTGCAAAGAGAGTTGGAAAAGAGGTCAATTTGTGAAGATTTTTGTTGGAATTAATTATACGATTGGCATATGTGGGAGGCAGGAGAGTGAGATCCAATATTCGTCCTAGCTATTGAAGTACTTACTAAGATTCGAGACATCGATTTTCTGGGTAGATTAAATGGTACACTTAATGAAAAGTGTTCTAGAAGGTCGCTGCAGCCAGTATGCCCTTTGAGCACTTTAAAGAGCAGTGACAGGTCGTGCGCGGTGCGGCGTTTCCGCAACGACGCCATTCTAAAACGCAGACAGCGCTGCTCGTATGGACGACGGTGTGAAATTTCTGATGATATGTATGTAGGCGATGTGTCAGGTAAATACAAATTTGTAGTATACAAAGTTTCAATTCTTTGTGAATGAACTGCATAACTGGGATTCCAAACGGATGAAGCAAATTCTAGATGAGTGCGTACTAAGGTATTATACAACAGGATAACAATAACATATACTATAGTACTAATTATAAAGTTAATAGGTTTGCTGTTGACCTATTATCTTACTTACTGTAGCTTGGATTGAACTGTAGTTTATTTTATTTATATAGACTCGTAAATTCAGACGCAGTTTAGATATAATTCTGTAGTAATTACCAAGGGTTGTAACCTTACCTGTGACTACATAATCAGCTGTGCCTGTTCTTCCTATCAAGTTAAGTGGCACTCCAGCAAACAAGCCTTGACCTCCACCGGCGAGAAACAGGATTTTATAATTATCTGGCACATTTCTGAAAAATTCGAGTAATTAATATCTGTAGATTATCATGAAGATTATCATTTAAACATTACCACACAATCGCACATGAGAGACAAACAAAACAAAACTCTACAAGAAAAATCGCTTGTTCAAAAATCAAAAGTCAACAAAACAATCAGTTTTATTTTTTATCCCTTACGTGACAGGCAAAGAGATCTAGCCCATACAGTCAACAAAACAATATCAAACAAGGAAGATCACAATGAAGAGGATCATCAAAATTAGAAACACCAGTCCAACTCCTTTTTATTCATGATCCGAGAATTCACTAATCAAAATGCAAGAAAAAGGAAGAAAGGCATATTTTTTGCGTATACATTTTTTTGGATCAATGGGAAGGTCAATGGGTCAATGACTTCAGTTATGTCAATGTCACAAAATGTCAACCTCACTCATCGTATCATTCATTCGGTCGGTCACTCCAACTTTTTGCAAACCCAAAATTCTACTTAACCCTTGCGCTACTCGTGTGTATAGAGGGGTGACCTCTCTTTTTGTTAAAGCTAAATTAAAATTAATTATATTACATTCTTGGCCGTGTGGTGTCCGGCAGAGTAGAATAGCACCAACCCCTTACATTCATGGGTGTCGTAAAAGGCGACTGTTTTCGAGGCAAAAGATCAAGAGTCTCCGTAGACTGGAAAATCCCCTTTCGTAGGAGAGGCTGTGGATTGTTACGGGCTGTGATGATGATGATGATGATATTACACTTTGATTGAATTACTTTTTGAGACTGATTTCAAAACTGTAAAATTACATCATTTGACAATATTCGTTATTACCTATATTTTTTAATTAGGTAGGTAAATAAATATTGAGTGAGAGGGTAGGTAGGTACATCAATGTGCACAAATATTTCTAGCACCTGGGTTCATCGAGTTAAGTACATATGTTATTTACCATATCCTTGAATAATAAAACACAATAAAAACAAATTTACCTACTCAAACGCATCATTTAGTTTAACACTTTATTATCCTGTAGATACAAATAACTGTTACTTACAATAGTCTTCTTACGACGTCCTGTACTTCTTTATTTAATTTTGTATAAATGGATGAACGGTGACTTGTTTCCAGTAAACTAATTCCTGTGTCTTGAAAATTTGTTAACTCATTCCTTACGATTTCATACACCTATAAAATTAATAAATAATTTCTTTAAAAAAACTATCTCATTAATTAGGTACATTAAATGTAATTTCTCGTTCATTTTACGTACCTCTTCAGGCAATTTTGCTGGACCAGCACCAAAATTATGTATTTTAACCATTGCTTAAATAATATTTCGTTTCAATATTTTAATACGCCGTCGCGCCGTAGTAAACGGACAAGTTTCACGAGCTATCAAGCGAGACTGGTTGTTATGTTAGAGTAGTTTGACTGGGTGGGTGGGTGACCGACGATACAGCGTGTCCTTAGTAATTGCACGCGGCGGCGGCGTAAGTACCTACTTGTTTTTATTGAATTCTTATCTAATAAGCGACAAGTCTGTATAGATAGACGTATTAGTGTGAGTCTCAACATTAGTAACGTGTGCGAAATAAACTATATTTAGGTATCCCAACAAACGTTTCGAGTAAATAATGTGAATTAACAAATCTGAAATATTAGTGACCAACGAGCAGACAGTTCAATTGATGGAAAGCGATACAGAAAAATTAAATTGGATACATAAAGCTTTTTTATAAATTTTCTGTGGTTTATGTATCAAAAATGCATAACCACAACGGGATTAAGCAGGCGTGTTTGGCGGGCAGAATGTAGCTGGCTGAGAAACTACATTTGTAATCATTCAAACCTACACAACCTAGCAGACATATTGTGCTTGGCGGCAGAAATAGATAAAGCTATGGTACCGCGGTGCGATTCCCAGTTTCACAGTGTACTAATGACCTGCATTCGATGTCACGTATCACACTCCTTTTTCTGAGTTATGTACATTAGTTGGTCACTAACCGCTGCTCACTGTGAGCACCGGTTAGTGACATCGAATGCAGGTCATTGGTACATTGTGAAACTGGGAATCAAGCCATAATTCAATCTGGTCAGGTTCCTCTGTCAACAGGGTTACGGATGTCAGATGGCAGTCGCTCTACTGTAATAATCTGATCTGCCAAATTAGTCGACTGAATGTTTTCTTACACAACTCAGAAAGAGTAATTCATACATGGCGACATTGGGGTTCGAATCCGGTATCTCTCATTTACCAAACGGACCCTATAACCATTAGGCCACCGCTCCCTCTCTCACTCCTTCTGAACGCAGTGTAGGCCCCTACAAGACGCCTAGTACAAGAAATTAGCAACGATTTCGCCTTTTCTGGTCAAGGTCCGAGGAACGAGCCAGCTTTCCAGTCACCTGTGGTGTTTAGTGTCTACTAGTATATTGCTTAGTGGGAACCCTTTCTGGTCAAGGTCCGAGGAGTGAGCCAACTCTCCATCTCATCTGTGGTATTTACCTGCTAGTATTTTACTTAGTGTGAACTATTTTTAATTTAATGTAAAAATTGTATAAGTACCTATGCTATGTTATGATGATAAAGCGCTTTAAATTTTTTTTTTTATTAAGTAGTTTTAGCCTTCCTTGCACCAAATTCTTAAACATATTTAAAAATGTGAGTATAAAGGACTAACGAATATCCATGGAATATGGATCCCAGACCAAATAAGGTACATCCATCCCAACAACTTTCGCGTTGTATGAAAAATACTATTAAATTTTCTAGAGGGACTACCTAATGCTTTATGTGCATTTCTTATTTTGTTAGTAGTTTTCCAGTACCTATTATTATTGTAAAATAATTTAATGATAAAGTAGTTTGTTCAGTTTATTATAAAACAAAAATAAATGAATTACAGTGTGAACAGGGTTAATTAAACTTGGTTTCGTACGTATGTTTTGCGTACCTACATTCATACTGTTATTCATTCGTTCAATTATCATTCAATTCGAAATATATTATACCAATGATGTATGGATTACCTAGTAAAAAACAAAGCGAGCCAGAGACGTTTACTAGAACGGGTCTCTTTCTATTGGAGTTTCCGAAAAGGGTTCCTACTGGGGGCTTAAAATGAGCTCTTATAGCAGGACCTAAACAGAACTGCCCTGCTTAGAACAAGACAAATTTAAGTGCCACGAATAGCGCTGTCTCGCTCTAATCAGTGCAGTTCTGTTTAGGTCCTGCTATTAGAGCTCATGGTAAGCCCCCTGTTTGGCATACATAATCTTTTTAGCCACAATTCCATTTGGCGTACGTACTTGTTTAATTTCGACGAATTTTAACTGGCATATCAAGCAAACAGATGGCAGAATTTTGTATAGCGTTCGCATGGGTGCAAGACATTGAACATAAGTAACGTTACAACTTTTCCCATAAGGGTAGGTAAAGGAGGAGACAGATAACCTGGCGAGACAGGAGCGCATCTAAGTATATAAATTATAACAGTTAATGAAATATAATAATATCAACAACAACATTATAGAACTGTATAGATTATAGAACTTGATACTCAATAATTATTATTCGGAGTTAAAACGTATTCTGCTGATCATACAGTCCTATGGACCATTACACACGATTACTTAAAATGTTTAGGGATCAAGTACCTACTTTTTACCTACCTACTACTGAATTATAAATAATTAGAATAAGCATACTTTGACCTTGAAATACTACCTACTTATATTATTGTATTCATGTGAAAGACTGATTTTTTGATTTTTAATAAACGACAAAAACGTGTTTTATTCCTACACAGTTCATGAGTAGGATATTATTATTATTATCTTATGATTCGATAATTTTTATCACACACGATACAAACTAATATAATCTTGACATGCTATCCTAAGGATACGAAATATTATAAATAACTGCCGTGTTACACTGTGCGTAAGATATAGAATAAAAAATTTATATTGTAATCAAGTAGGTAATATAATCTGTTTCAACATTTTATACCTTTGTAGAGTGGCGGTGTTGTCTCTAGACTAGCTACATACTTAGCTAATGTTTTTAGTTCTGCTTAAAACCACGAGACTTTAAAGATGAAACGCTGTCTAAGTGAAATTTTATCAATGGCGGCAACTTGTTAGAAAGGGACACATGCCAAAGAAGATCAATCTCACTTGGTTCCGGTTACTTTGTAATACGTCCATGCAAGACTTAACCTTGTTGCTTTACGATAATGTCTAATTTATTTTTTCTTTATTTTGGCAATTCGAAATCTCCATGTATACATCCATGATCGATTCTCCGTTTCTCACCAAACATTCATTCACTCTACTCACTCTGTCACTCACTCAGCTCAGTTCACTCAACTCAAGTTACTCACTCACGTTTCGATTTTCTTGAAGAATTGTGGTGTGGTGTCGTCTCGTCGTCAGGGATTTATTTCACAGTTTTGCATTGTTCGATATTTTTGTATTTTGGAAATCCTAGGAAGTGTTTAAATTTACTGCACAGATAAAGCATACAAGGGATATGCCTCCGGCAAAGGATGAGTCGGTAAAGGAAACAAGTATAGACATCATAAACATTGCAGAAAAGAGTCCCGCGAAAAATACCGCTCTTGTAGACGTTCGAGCTTGTAATAAGCCCGCCGCTAAGGTAAGAAGTAATTCAAGCATTAAGTAAATGTATTTACTAACTAACAGTCACTGCATTTGGTCAGTATCTATACAGGTTATGTACGCTTTCTTTGTCCCAAATAGTCTAAAAGACCATGCGATTATTCTCCGTATATGTATCAGGGGTTTCGCATGGTTGATCCAGCTAAATAGTACTCTAGAATCTATAATTGCCAAGAACTATCTCTTCTTTAGTTTTTGAAGGGCTTGTACTTTTTATGTAGATAGGTATATACATCTTTGGTCGCATATTAAAATAAATATCTTGGATGGAACTAGGTTTTTAGACTTAAATTATCGTTTAGGACCACATTTGCTACCACCACAACCTACACTGCATACAAAATTCAACACTGTTAAATGTTACCTTTGCGCTTATTAAGGTAGGTATTACACATTGGATATTCCAAAAAAAATTTCTGTTTTGTATCACGTTATAAAAAAAATGGTCCTTGTATAATACCGTTATCTGCAGTTTGCAAGTCCGGAAGGTGTTTATTTAAAAAAAAATCTACAAGTGAGTATTTTATCTGTAATTCAAAGTAATTGATAAAAAGTAGTGTACTTGTACCAAATTGGTCTGTTTATGCTACACCATTGGTAACTCAATTGCCACGCAGGGGTTTGAGTAGGTGCGTGTGGGGTGTATTTGTTACAAAAAATAGGCACAAAGCAGCTTGCACGGCCAAGTGTCTCGCTACTGTCCAATCAGTTTACCAAGACTCCTCAGACTTGACCATGTCCTACCACTGGCATTCTTTGAACACCAATTAAACTGAAAATCGCATACTATTGATATGTATTATTGGTGTTTCTGTATCTAACTTTTATTTATTTTGTTATAAAGTTTAATTGAATTTCTAGTCATTCATATGATAATAATTACCTATTTCACCTACTAATGCAAGCCTTGAGATTCCACTGGCTAAATGTTTTTAGTAAATTAAGTTTTATATATAAAAAGGTGTATCCACTATCATTATCCATTTACTTATTTAAGTGATGAAGAAATATGTTGTAGGAACTGTTCATTGCCAAAGCATGTTATTATTCTATTAGGGCTTGTGGGACACCAATTTTTATACCACTGTGTAGTGTGTAGGCTGGATATTACTTCCAAATACATATTAGAATGAATTGCAGGGGCCCTAGCCAACCTCTCCTACTCGTAGACAGATGAGGTTCTTGCGTATCAGCTTTTCTTTCCCTAACAGGTTGTGCAGGTTAGATGTCAGTCGCCATTTGTAACAAGCCAAAACAACAATTCATTGAATTGGGAATTACATATATTTAATTAGTGATAGGTACAAAAATACTCAGTAAGTATATAGTCAGTCAGTATATCTGAAAGGGCTTCCCTAGTAAAAGAGCAGACACTGGCTGGCTAGATTTCCCTCTAGTTGCTGAGCTGGTATGAGGAGGAGCTATAATAGAATGAAAATAACAGGTCACTATAAAGTTGGGTGTACCTATTTATGGGCTAAACAACACTATTTTAAAAGTAATGTGTTCCTCCCGGTGAATTTAATCTCCAGTGCTCCATGGGTAACCGTGGCTTTGGCAGCAGAGGGGTAACATCAGGGGAATGTTAGTGTGGCGGTCAGAAAGACATAATGAAATGCCAGTCTTTCGAACCCAGGGATCACTTAATCTCGAGTCTCGTGAAAAGTCCCTGGCATTAGGTTTGTGCCGGAGGATGAGATCGTAGTGGATTATTTTGTCAGTCGTCCCTGCCACCACTGCGTAAAGGTGATAACCTAGCCCGTAGTGCAATAGCGAACGCTAGTTTATTTTATCTTTGCCTAAAACTCGACGTTGAATGACAGAGGCGCAGTTCCGGCTACCATTCCATGGTGCGGCAAATCTTTACCGGAAATACCCATCACACAGCGGAATGTACGGCGGGCGCTATACTCTAGAATCTAGATATTGGCGGTGGTGCTGAAACTGTGTGCTCCCGAAATGGATCCTGTGCTAACACGCCTCTTTGCGTATTCATACTCCACAGGGATAGTCCCGTCGTCGTGGAAAACCGCCCATGTGCTTATATGCTTCCTGTACCCGAAAAGGGCGACAGATCAGATCCATCGAATCACAGGCCTATCGCTATTACCCCCTTCCTCGCTAAGGTAATAGAGCGTGGTCGCTCTCAAGAGATCGTATTGTTCTTAATACAATCTCTTCAGCGACTGGTGATTTCCGATATCCTCGCTTAAAGTGTGTTTTTAAAAGCTTTAGTCCTGGAGAGTCAAGGAGAGAACCTGCCGTTGGCCTAGATATAGCGAAGGCGTTAGATTTGGTCTGGGATAGATTTCTTCTATCGAAGTTACCATCTTACGGTCTTCCCGAGGGATTGTGCAAATCAAATGGTTATTTTTTATTTTTTTATTTGGGTATCTACTTTTTTGTTCAGCTGAGCCTCAGTTACGGTAGTTGCTCCGATAGCTTAGATATTAACGTTGGTGTCCCGCAAGGCTCGGTGTTGTCTCCAACTCTGTTCCTCCTTGATATCATCGATATGCTGTCCATTGACGGCATAACTGGAGACGCCTTTTGTACGGGTCTTGCAAATATCCCTCGGACTGTAGTGGAGGAAAGGCGAACTACTTGTGTCTATAATCGTGAGTATTCTATCTAGATTCTCCGATTGGGGCGATGATGACGACATACATACAAACATAGTCCTATTTTACATTAACACATTACCAAAAGGACATAAATAACACTCTCGTACGAAAGGCGAGGCAAAAGGTGCGATTGTGAACAGTGAGCTCACGCCTCTTGAAAATAAAAATCTTTTGATTTGGTGAAAAAATTACCTGAATTGAATTATTTTAGATCTCAACTATTGTTCGTATTGTCATTATTGCGTGTATTGTTTGAAAACGTAATAACACGACCTCTTATAATAAATTAACTAAAAATATCACATCAAAAGCAGATCAAAAGGTATTGTTCTTATTTTCGGTGCAAATAGGATTTGATTATGAAACTCGTAATTCGCTTTATGGGTTTATTGTCTTATTGTATTACCACTATTATTTTATTATCAAAACCGTAGGCCGTTCACCGCTGGACATATAAGATTTCGATCGACTTTATCGCGCCTCATCCGTTTTTAACTCTTTTAAGGTCTTGCATCTGTTTCATGGAGAGGTATCCTTAGCTATGCTAGCCGACCTATGGTCGTCACTTGACAACATTTCCGCGTCATAAATGATTCTATTCTGCAAACTAAACCCATTGCCACTTCAGCAAAGCTATGCAGCAGGGCAGGGCTATGTCAGTTACCTTCATTTTACTATCGATATCGAAATTTCTGATGAATTCCGAACATATAATAGGACCACGCTAAGTCCGAATCGACTGACTGTAGTAAAAATTATAAAATGTGGATATGGCAATCTGGGGCTAATCTGCCCTTGTCAGTCCTTGCCAGTCCTTGGAAACATTCAGATATTTGGGTTGAACTTGTACTTTTAGTTTGACTAAATTATTAATCATGCTGAAAATTATCACTCTCACTTCCTTTTTAATTGTTTTGTCCATTATTTAATAATATTTTTCATAACTCACGAAAATAAACAATCCTACAGAAATCAAATTGTTTGTCTCTCGACAGCTTCAGCCCACCGGTGTGTTAGGTACATAAGAAGGTCACCAGCTGAGCGACCATGACGGAAGCCATATTGACGGTCACTGATCAGCTGGTGATCCTCGAGGTATCCAAGGAGCTGGATATTGATGACCCGCTCCATCACCTTAGAGAGCAAGGAGGTTGCCGCTATAGGCCTGTAATTTGATGGGTCTGAATTGAAACCCTTCTTGGGTATCGGATGCACATGGGCTAACTTCCACGAAGACGGCACCGTTCCTGAGGTGTAGGAAAGCTTGAATAGGCGCATTAACACAGGAGACAACTCGGGAGCACACTTTTTAAGAACGATAGCCGGAATGCCATCAGGTCCACTGGACTTCCGGATGTCTAGGGAGAGAAGCACACGTCTTATGATTTTATGTATATTTCATACCTACTTATACCTCGTTATTGTACTATTACCTACGTTCCTCGAGTTGGATTCGTCAATAGTCGTCTTTCTCGAAAATTTACCTTAGAAGAAATCTGCGAAAGAAATCAAAAGATTACAGGTGTGCTGTCGTGAAAAACTGCAGTGTTTTACTACTTATGCGCAGGATAGAATTTTATGTCCATAGGGGTACTATACTGCCCAGAGTGTGAATTATATGCCGAACTATAGCTAACTATTGCATATCAGTAGTATCTATATCTATACTAATATCATAAAGAGTAAAGATTTGATTGTCGGTTTGTTTATTTGTAATGGATAAACTCAAAAACTACTTAACCGATTTTAAAAATTCTTTCACTCATAGAAAGCTACATTATCAGCGAATAACATTTTATCTTCAAAAATTAAAAATCAAAATTAAGATAAAAATTCAAAATCAAAATTCACGCATAATTTCAGAACGGCTGCACAAGTCTAACGAATTATTTATTGTGGGTCTTATAATTATCAAGACAAGGTTTTGTATGTGAGAACAAAATGGTAAATAGGGGTAGGGTAGGGTAGGGGTAGAGTGGTGTAGGGATAGAGTAGGCTAGTGGATAGGGATAGGGTTAGGTAGAAGTAGGATACTACGCGAATGAAGTCGCGCCAACTAGTAAACAATATGCAAGAAACCAATCACTCAAAAAACATGTACTTAAATCTATTCTTAACTTTCAATGGTGTGATGTAATTTTACGTTTTTCTATTCTATTCATCTACCTAAATCATGGTCAAACACGTCTTCAAGTTACGGCCCTATGTTTAGTGATGATGTAATTTTACACACATTATATCATTTGTGCCATACATATTCTATGCAGCGAACCATGACATAAGTGCTAGATGTTCATACAACACGCTGCCCCGTTGCCAAAGTTGTAGGCAGCGGTGCACTTTTGTATCTCATTGTTACGGTATGCTGGTCATCATGTAATACTGTCTTAGTGTGCAGGGAAAGTGTTACGGTGCCTTTTGTGTGGCTGGTCCGTTTATTGGGTATCTAATTAGTTGGTGTGAAGTATAAGGGTTCATTTGGTCCGTTGATTGCATCTGTATGGCGCCGCAAGTCGTAAATAGGGTTGCCAGATTGATTTTGATCATGTAAGGGACAAATGCCCAATTTGGCAAAAAAAAAAGGGATTTCCAACTTTTCCCCGGGACAAATGAAAGCAAGTTATTGTTTTTATCTGTTCTAAATGAATAGACAAAAATTTGACTCTTAATCACTAATTCTATTTAGAAGATTGTATAATGTAACATGTTTTTACCTACATATTTAGTCATTGTAATTGAAATGAAAACGTAGTACCGTTTTCACTCGTTCTTTGTTAAATTCGGGGTAATCTTTTGAAGGTTAAAATACGGGACAAAGTCTATCCCGGCGCTACGTTACAAATTATGCCTAAAATACGGGTTGTCCCGGGAAATACGGGACCTCTGGCAACGCTAGTCGTAAACCATAGAATTTATTACCCAATTGATGTTCTATCGCTGGTCTGCACAATGATTTGAATTTCTCTCTGTCGCGGCGGCAACGACTCTGCAACGAGTATCTTTTCACTTTTTTTTCGCCTGCGCGCGAGCCACGCGCCTGCGCCGCTCTGTCATAATCACACACACATAATTACCATTTCAAACTCGACTCGGCACAAGTGCAGTGACTGTTAGCGGCGTAGTAACTGTTACATGTTATACATACCAATATATTTATCGAGCACATTTTTGGTTCATTATTTTCTGTTGTGTTTAATGCTTCCTTTTTGTTTATTTGATACTTTCAGTGTTAAGTTACAGTGCGTCATGCTGTGGGCATCTCTGACTTTTATGTTATTTTGTGTACATGAATATTGTTTGTAAAATGCACAGAACTTAGTTTGAGAGTGCAACTCTATGTAGTGCATGCGTTGATAGTGCACCCGGGTAGAAGGCAGACATCATGACTAATTCACAGGTACTATTTTTTTGTTGTTTTATTTTTTAATATTTTTTTTCATGTTACAACGTTTTTAATGTAATTATAATTACGCCTTTATGTTAAATCTAAAACCAAATAATTGAACTAAATCATGATTTAAACTGGTGTTAAAATTTGAAAAATGCTATATAGTCCCTAATTTTTATTTCTTGTCTTGACAGTTTTCGTTTTCATCTCAACTTTTATATTAATGAGAGTTTACATTATAAAGTGTAATAAAATATTTTGCAATTCGCGAAATATAATCTGTCGATAACGCCAAGAAATAGAAATTCAGAAACTATGCTTTCACTGTCTGTATCTATCTAATCTATCCTACAGGTCTTTTAACATTTTGTCGTCATACCAAACCAACAAAATAATCATGAGACCCATTTATTAATTGCTTAAAGTATAAAGTAAATTGAGTCTAATTAAGTCTATTGCTTCAAGTGATCTTAAAACTCAATTATGATATGTGATGTAATAGATAATAACGTTTTATTCTATGTACTAATGTCTTTAAAAACACACTTTATGATATCGCTTTACCTAATAGAAAACTGTGGCATATTTCGCGCCTTTTACTTATAACGTTAAATATGCAAAATACCAACGCACGCGCGTAAATACAAGAGTGTGATTAAGAAACTTGCAAAGTAAGTCATCATCATCATTTAGCCGCAAGAATCAAGCAGGTTCCCGTGGTAGCAGGGCCACGGAGGTCAGATGGCAGTCGCTCCATTGTAATTATCTGATCTACCAAATCCTGGATCATGGTCAAGGCGGCCCCGAACCCTCGTGCTCGAGAGCACAACCGGGACGTTAACGCCAAGATGATTATTTTTATTTTATTCAGGCGCAAGAATGTCCACTGCTTAATATGAACCTCCAAATCTCCCTAATTCACTTTATATCTACTGATTCTATACTCAACTTCCTAGGTACAAAGAAACTGTTTACAGACTTTCTTTAGAATGAATTCGCAATAACTGTAATTAGTCGAATTATGATATACGTAGAGTTGTAGAGGCGCGTATACTGTAAAGTGCCGTCTGTTCAATAAATTCTTAGAGAAAACTGGAAGTGCACACTTTTTTGCTGGCCTCTCTTGAACCATTTTATTTAGTTTATTTTGCGGTTATGGGAAAAGGCAGCCAACAATAGGGCATTATATGGTGACAATGAGAAAAATGTCTCGATCCATTTTAATTTATCAATTTCATCAAGTTCGCTTTTACGTTGGCGTGTCTACTAATTTCTACTATAATGTGGCATCTGCTTTTTGTGACAGTCCTCGGTTGGACATAAGCATTCTTTGTCGGTTGTAAAATGAAAATACGCAAGGAAAGCGCTACCACCAGCTAAAGTTTTAAGATGGTTTAGCTCAAAGACATTTGTCGCCAATAACGCCTTGTTTGACATTCGTAATTACACGGCATTTTCAATGTATTTTATCGCGGTGTAATTCATAATTTTATCCCGACAGTTCTGATTTATTTCGATAACTTTATTTATGGTGTTTATGGTTAGACAAAGATGACATTTGAAGTGTTTCAAGTCATTTATGCGTCGCGTGCGCAGAAAAGAATACAAGTTGGTACATACTATTCTCTACCGGTCACTATTTGACCAACTATAGTTTGTTTGTACTGTAATCGAATACAAATACACAATACACACAATCTATTGTGTAGTATAGCTCCTTGAAATTAGTATATTAATATCTATATTTATTACAAAACTTTCCGTAACTTCCAATAGAGCTGTAGGTATTTGTTGTCTACTTTACTATGAGATATTCTATTCTACAGTCTTGGGTATTGTTTACTTGTAACTCCGTTGTCAATGTATTGACCAAACATTTATTAAACGCTCGCGTAACGCTCACATTTGCAAGGTTGAATCGATAACGTTCGAAATTCATAAGTGGAATATCACCAGTCCACTTATTTGTTGTATTTGGATTGCAATCGCAGCTCAATTGCGGTTTACGCGTTTTTGGTATTGTGCTACAATTAAAACTGTCGTTGATCTTCTATTGCGATTCAATTACAATTCAATAGTTTTTACGCAAGTTATCGGACTCAAGGCCCATTTGGTTTCGCAGTGTTGTGATGTGCGCAAAACTCGATTTTCTATTATAAAAGTGGCTGATATTAATAACATTATATGTATTATGTTTATTTGTAATATTCGTTTCTAGAAACGTTTCAAATATTAACGCTTGTAAACGTACCAAGATTTGTAAACAACCGATATTTAAAAACGAAATATTATAATAGTTAGTCGTTAAATTTGTATTCTGGTTTTATATTTCTCCTGCTAATTATCCGTTTCTATAGTAGTTCGGCTCGTTAGCCAGAATCTAATACGGAGTTATGGTCCCATCCGTCAGAAAGCATGAAACTTGGCATGCATGTAGCTTGTACATACATAATAAAACGAAGAAGTAAAAACACGTCGAGAAGTTATGTTTTCCCCCTCTTCCTTAAATTTTCTACAATATTGTCTTTGGAAGTATGTAGTTACGACTTATAGTTTTCAAGTTATGCTTAGAAGAAACTAAAGCACTTGCGAGCAAGCAAATCGATTTACCCCATATTTTTCAGGCCTTACAAATCAGTCTATAACTTTATAAATACCTAATCGATTTTGATTAGATATTCGCTGTTTGATAGCTGATAAGACAATGTCATGACATCTGTAGTTCATTATTTTCTTTGACACGTCGCATTACGCCAGACAATATTTTTTAGGCGGTTCTGAATTGCAGCTGTTTAGTATGAAAATCACCGTTTTAAAAAAAAAATTGTCTGGCGTGAAGCTTTACCTAACCTAACCATAACTTGAAAACTTTAAGTCGTAACTACATACTACCGAAGACAATATTGTAGAACATTTAATTAATGGAGAATTAATGCCGGGACCATACTTTAAGCTAAGAAGCCGGACTATTGGTATTTCTGATTCTGATTCTATAGGTAACCGAAATTTGTGTTAACTTCCATGTCCATGTATTCCTAAACTGACGTGTGGCATGAAATTGTTGGGCTCTCTCTATCCTTTGTTACATAGTTAGGGTAATGGGACACTTACACTTTTTGTAGCGATACAGTCGCGCGAATGCATCGATACAGTCGCAGGTGGTATAACATGGCACACTTGCCGCGCGAGCGTATTCCATCCAGTCGCGCGTTTGTATCGATGCAGTCTCAAAGCATGCTCCACAACCCCTGTGACAGTCGACACTAAGACACGTACTCTTGCAGGTGTGGTTCCGAGGCGTGAGGAGCTCCAAATTCCGCCATGTGTACGGGGTGCCGTTCAAACGAGAGCGTTGCTATGACAACATCAAGATCACCAGAAACGCGCACGACTCCAACTTCTGCGCCGTGAACCCGAAGTTCGTTGCGATCGTGACTGAAGTGGCAGGTGGCGGCGCGTTCCTTGTACTGCCTTTGGATCATGTGAGTAGAGGAATAAGCGTGGTTTTTGGTTGCACCCATCGGTGGCTAGGGAGTTGTATCACAGGACAGAGGAAAGTGGCGGTCCATAGTCTCAGCCTGCCCCTTCTGTGGGTTAATGGCGTGAGCTTTATGTATGCCCTTTGGATACTTGGGTTGTGATCACCAACCGCCCAAAGCTGGAGCGCCCTGCACATTAGTGAAGGGTTTGCCATAATCCACATGTTTAACAGGCTGTTGGAGTCACGTAAATTTCACACCTCTATAAAACTATATAAAAAATAGAACTGTACAAATGCCGTGTCTGTACATTGCAAATATTGCAGAAAAAATAGTCGGGCTAGGATACTGAGACGTAAGCAGCGCCAAAACAATTTTTTTAGACTGCGCTCATCACGCAAAAACGCTGAACGGATTTTAATAGTGTTTTCACAGTTTGGTATATTGGGGTTCAACTTAAAATTTAAGTCATGTCTTATCTGATACTGTTGTTTAGAACCAGAAATACAGCTTGACCTCTCCGTGGTACTAGCATTCATTCTACACTAAAGAGGTCATTAAAAATGGCCGCGCGGGCGACCTGCCATAAAAACTATTTCCACGTCGCGGGCAAAAGCTAGTTTCCACTAAAATTGCTGATGTCCATGACTCCTCTTGATGTCCATGCCTCTTTGATGTGATGTATTATCACATCAGTATTGTAATGTTTCGCTTGCGGAAGTGTGATAAAAACCAGCCGGTAATTCAATTATTTACACGATTTTACAGCATATTCATAAAAATGCATAAATTATGTCTGTAAGCCATTTAAGCATGACTGAGCTACGAATATTCACACTTTCATTCACTTTCACTTGTCAGAAATCGAACAATACTTTTAAAAATTTAAACCCTTGTCTATCTATCAATTCCAATGTTATTGTTACCTAACATATTGTGTTGTACTTTGTAGTTTATAAATATTTACTACTGATCCCGCTCCGGTTTCGCATGGGTAGTGACCACAAATTATACACCTAAACCTTCCTTATGAATCACTCTGTCTATTGGTGAAATTAGCATGAAAATCCGTTCAGTAGTTTTTGTGTTTATCGCGAACAGACAGACAGACAGACGCGGTGTGGGACTGTTTTATAATTATGTAGTGATTTTGTTATTACTGGTGTAAGTCTGTGATCTCCTAACATCGTTTGTGTTATACTTATACAGGTCTTGGATCGTGGTACTCCTATAAATATCATTAACTGATTTTCAATATGTTTGCTTTAGCGAGTGGTTTGTCATCGCAGTCTGTGGTGTTAAATATAAAGTACCTATTTAATAGTAACAAAAAAAAAAGAAGTTTCGTAATACTGTGAACTTTGTACCATACTTAGTTAGCGGAAATATACCTAAGGTCCTATGCGATGAGCTTTGGTTTATGTTTATAAAGGTTCCTCCGCTGTCTATCCGTCCATACGTCTATCACTGGCTTGTATCTTTGGAACCGTAACGTCTAGACTAGAGACTTGAAATTTTCACGACTGCAGTCGTCCCGTGACCATGATGCATGCAACTGCGTCGAAATATCGGGCTACTCGTCAACAAAGGTGCGCGGTAGGAAACCCGGAACATACTCTTAAAATGTGTGTTTCTATTGGCGCTATTCTAACGATTTTTTAATGTCAATAAAAAGGCGAAATTTAAGTAAGAGAGATGGTGGTCAGACGCCTGGCAATTGAAAAAAAGTGGTCCTCCATATAAGAAATTTGCTTTGATTAGAGTTATCGTATCATACATGCATCAAACTGTGTTGGGATAGTGCTAAAACCTGTCAAGTGTGAGTCGGATGCGAATTTTACGAAATACTTAGAATAGAACCTATGGTTTATTTTATAATTCATGCACACACAAACAACTTGAACTTAAAAGCTATATAAATACAAACATTTTCATAGAGTTAGACTGAGTAATTAATTTGCTATGTAGGTAGGTACTTGTTGGTCTGACATGAAACTTGTTGCTAACCTAGCGAGTTCGGCTCGTACATGGCCGTTTTTTATTGAATAATGCTTAACAACTATAATTCGGGCGATACCTATAGAAAAAAATTACAATAATATAATTTAATTACATAATTCGTGCACCGAACCGAAGATCCGCGATCTAACCTTTGAATTACAAACCAAGGTGACCAGTCTTCACGGTTCCCGAATGCAGTTCATAATGGATTTGTTTCCAAATCCGGTACAATACGCAATTTCCATTGCTCGCCTTTTACGAGATTTGCTTAGGCCACAAGAAGCGTTATTACCCCGTTATTACCCCGCGTATTATCACAGTGAAGTAATATTGCATATGATTATCACACATATTCAGTGTAGATGAATATTTAAGACTCACTGTTGGATAAAGCAGTACAGACGTGAGATTCGCACACACTTTTCTGGTACTTGTATAATAATCATCTTGGCGTTAATGTCCTGGTTGTGCTCTCGCGCACGAGGGCCCAGGGTCCGCCTTAACCATGATCTAGGGTTTGGCAGATAAGGTAGTTACAGTGGAGCGACTGCCATCTGACCTTCGTGACCCTGCTACCAGGGGAAGCTGATCATATTGGATCATGGTTACACATTCAGTCGCGTGAATGTGCAGATTTCATAAAGATGTTTTCCCTCATCGTACGAGAGTCACTGGTACATGGCCGCAGTAACCACTACGCCTCCGTCGCTCCTTTCCTGGTACTTTGTAGCTACCAATAATTCGGAAATATCGTGAGAATCTAAATAATTTCAAGTATTTTTTATCATCTTTTAATTCGTTGCCAAATGAGATACCCATCTGCCATTAACTTTGCAATCAGATTGCACTGCAATTGCGTACATTGCGTCGGTAATAGCTGCTGCCTTGTTGTGTAATTGTCTAGAAAGAGACTAGTTAAAATTTTATGTTTCGTTGTATTATGAGAAAATGCGTGTAATTAACAAGTATGTATGCTCTTAGTCTTAAGAATGTGTCCACTCGCTACGGAGTATGTCCGCTTAGGTTTAGCCCGATTAAAACAAGCTTTGCCAAAGAGAGTAATTACAATTTTCACGCAGCGGTTATTAAAGTCTATGAAAACTTTCCATCTTTTGTTTACTTTTGGGTCAGTGAAATTGGTTTTGGTTCTCAGAATTAACTGAATCGCAACAACCACTTGGATACTGAAACACTTTAAACGTAAACGTACGTGTTTCAAGTCTCCTTCGACTATATACTTGATATTGTGTGTATCATGATGAAAAAGTTATCCATTTATTAACTAATTCTTGAGTACTATATTTCTATACACAGTTTTGGTTTGACACATTCATTGCGTAGGTACATTTGCATTTCCAAGATTCCAAATTGCTTAGGTATACTCTAGCCGGAATATCTTGATTTTACATTAAAATTTTATTTGTATGTAAATGCATAGTATCATGATCGATGATAGAAAGAGAGAATGGAATCAGTAAAAATCTTTGATTTTGGAATTCTCTCCCATATTGTCCGAATTTGCAAATATCTTACGGCACATAACTGACACTTAGTTATACCACCCCTTCGACATACGGCTGCCATACAAGGCGACTCATATATTTGAAGCAGAGCAGCTAATACCAGTACTATAGTCCAGAAAATATTGTAGGTCAGAAAATCGCCAGCAGCGTTCTATGTTCTGTGCTTTCTGCACTACGACTCCGCCTGTCAAGTGCGGAGATTATGGCAAAACTCCAACTTGTGTGGAGGACGCTCTTACCCAGTCTGTTACAGGCTGATGATGTATACGTGATATGTACTTATTTATTCATCCATTGCAGTATATACCTTCTAGGGTACCTAATCAGGTATTACATGTGTGTTTCTTTCCCCAGACCGGCCGCCTGGACTTCAACGCCAGCCGTGTGACCGGCCACAAAGGCCCGGTGCTCGACATAAAGTGGAATCCGTTCAACGATAACATCATAGCCTCGTGTTCCGATGACTGCACGGTAATTACGCACAGTATTTTATAGATCACAGCCGTATAACACTTTTTGGTCCGCGGACACGCTATTCGTCGGGTAACGTGGCCATTGCCATTAGCCGGTGTTCCGTTGGATGTAATTTGGCATCGTTTTTTGGTAGGCATGAAAGCGCGGCGGTGCTCGCTGGGAGTTGACCCTCGTACAACATCCTTAGTAGTGTTATACTTTTGTTTACTTGCTACGTTTTCACCGATAAAGACTTACACACTGAAGCACTTTTGGTATGGGTATCCGAAGATCATCCGGGGAAGTACGGTCGCTAACAAATGCTACACAGCTGGTTAAAGCAAAACTACGCGCTTTGTTAGAGGCTCCATGTAGTTTTATATTTGCTCGGCTATACATGGGCTAACTTTTTACTAATTGTTGTTTAATTTCTTATAATTTTTTTTGTCTCTACTTTATGTTCTATGTAATGCGCCAGAGCATTAAATGATCAAACTCTTACACTCCATTTATATTTATATTTTTGTTGATTATTCAATCGATTTATCCCACCTACAAATGCTCTCTATTCATGAGAGACCACTTGATTTGATTCAAATGCAATGAATAGTTTCTTTATACTACTCAGTGACTAGCGAGCAGACAGCCCACCTGATGGTAAGTGGTCGCCCATAACATCTACGATTCTTACATTTAGGTTGTTGGTAACAAAAATGCAAAACCGCAGGCGTTGTCACTGTGAAGACTAAGATGAAATGCCTCAAGCCTGTAATTTCGCTGTACATTTGAACACAATAAGCTAAAGACTAGCTGTTCCTGATATGGGTGTTTTGATCATTTCGATTATTATCGATGGCAAGTTATTACAGTGCAGACTGCAGATAAGTGCTGATAGTGATTCAATATACATACTTTTTGATTATTAACACTTACACTTTCGTCATTATTAGGTTCGACAAATGAAGGTGACCGATATAAGGTACTTGTAATCGTTCTACTGCTGGAATGATTGTGTTCTGCGAGTAAAGTCTTGACCTGCGTCTCTCGTATACCTATTAGGCGTGGTTTATACAGAAGAGACGCAGCGGAGGCACGCGGCGGAGGCGACGTCGCCTGGAAGCGCGGTTTAAATTCTCTTTACGACAAAAACGACGCTATGCGATATAGCTATAAGGTTTATTTTAGGTTTCTTTGATTATCCGACTCATCTGTAGTATTTGATGTCGCGAGGCGATAAATGTCTGATAAATCTTGTTTATAAACCGCGGCTAAGAGTAGTTGTCTTTATATTTTATTACTTCAATTGAAGTATTTTTAGTTAACGTAGAACGAAAAAAGTTTGAAACTTGTAATAAGACAGTGAGTAAATGCCATTTCAAATAGATACGTATTAGAGATGTGCCGACTAGTGGGGAAATCCGACTAATTATTATTTTTTATATATGATTAATAAATTTGTCATATTCAGTATCAGGCAACTACCTACCCATTTAAACCTATGAACTAACTGGTCCGTCGGTTAGTTGCAGTGCTTTTAACATCCCATGTTGGAATGGGAACTAAAAAGTGACGAGCTTTTTATGGTAATGGTAATCGAGCTTAGTACGTAGAAAGAAAACTCGGCCGTGCCTTGCCTCGTTAGTTGTTCCTTTTCATCGATTATTTCATACTTTTTTATTTCGTTTCGTGAAAACGTAACAGCAATTATGCTTTGCTGGCTTTATATAAAAACTCGCAGTTTTGTGGATGAACGAACCTGCACGTAGCCTGTAATTAGTTTCGCGCTAACAGAGTTTAAAGATTTTAATGTTATTATCCTCGTCCTTACATAGTATTAATTAAAGTCTCTCTCCGCGTCTGTCTGTCTGTATGTATTTCCGTTAACTCCTAAACCACGCAACGTATTTTGATGGCTTCCGTGGCATCCAACACAAGGCTACACAAGAGCTGTAAAGATCCTCTGGTTAGCTTTCTTTATTCAACTGTACCTGTTTAGTATCGAAAAAGAAATGTATCAGAATCGGCACCTTATTATTATATTAGACGGGACTTGCACGCGACGTACCTTTTCGATTTGTTTTACTGACGTTTCGGTAGGGTTACACCCACCGTGGTCACGAGAAGACTGCAGTGAAGAGATGACAGCTGCGGTGATGTGTCGGCGCCTTATTTCATGACAAGTAGGCATAGATTATTGGCTGGACTGTGAAATAGGCAGTAATAACAGCAATTTCTCACTGTCGTTCGTCTTGTTAAACAGCCCGGTCATCATAGTTAATGAGATGAGGTATGCATCGGCGCTATCGAAAGCGATCGTAATCTAATCTAGAGGTAGAGCTGTCACCGTTTACGTAATGTCATTCAGTTGTCGATTCATGTGAAATAAGCGCTTGCTTGATTATTTTGGCTGCGTAGTAGCTGTTCTTTGCTTTGTAATCGTCAATAATAAAACTTTTGACCTGTGATCACTGTATCGATACGGTAGCGTCACAGCAATTAGTCGCATAATATTAGAAGTGACAAATTTTTATTAAATACTCTTGTTATTACAGTGTAACATAAGGTATACGTAGAAACACAATACCCGATCTCGCCTACACGTAATCGTCATATTATTAAACCAATGCTGCACAGAGAACCGTGGCTTTGGCTGTTAAGGAGCCTGGCATTTACCTATTTGTAAATGACAGGAGGTGCAGGAGCTCGGGCAGAGCAACGTATTTCAAGGTTTCAAAAATGGGTTTTAGAAAAGACTTTGGAAATTATAAAATTGATTGAAATCAACAAGTAAGCAAAACTGATTGAATAATGAAGACGTCCATCTGTATACAACAATTTAGTAGCTAAAAGATAGACGTTTTCATTATTAAAAATCAGGTTGCTTACTTGTAGATTACAATAAATATAATTTCCCAAATCGCTTTACTTTTTAGACAGAGTCTACCCCTGGTGCTGCTAATGTCCATAGGCAGCGACCACGTTCCAACAGGTGGCAAACAGGTCTACAGAATAAAAAAAAGTATAGAGTGTCTATAAAATTAAATCTCGATATCGAGGGATATACATGTGCTCGTGGTTAAACAAGTTTGACCATAGCACAGACTCTGAAATCGCGAAAAAAAATCAGCTGTTTCATACATTTTGGCACAATTCGTATTCAATTGGGTATAAAACAGCTGAACTTTTTCACGTATTCAGAATTAATGCTACAGTATAAGTTGTTTGTAACCACGAGCACAAACACCCCATAGTATCAAGAATTAATTGAAAGTCGCCTTATATGAGAAATATAGGGCGACTTAACTTCCTTTTGCGCCTTATCTTTATAAATTACTTGTGTCATAATATAATTCTGTTTGATACCTAAATACATACATACACCACCAATAATAATATATCATCTCCTTCCTACAGGTGAAACTATGGCACATACCGGACGGCGGTCTGTCCATGCACCTGACCGACTGGCTGGTGGAACTGCACGGCCACAAGCGGCGGGTGGCCTACATCGAGTGGCACCCTACAGCCGAGAACATCCTGCTGAGCGCCGGGTTCGACTATTTGGTACGTTGACACGGTGTAAACTTGTGTGACAGTTTGTAGGCGAATTGATTTCGTGATAACTAATATGCCAATTGTCATATATGTATATAAGTACTTTTATGTTGGCTACGTTTGGCCTGCTTCGCAGCGTCCGCAGTACAATCGCTATAAAATAATCATCCTGGCGTGGTCGTGCTCTCGCGCACGAGGGCCCGCGGTCCGCCTTGACCATGATCCAGGATTTGGCAGATCAGATAATTACAGTGGCGCGACTGCCATCTGATCTCCGTGGGTAGCTGACCAGATTAAATTATGGTTACACATTCAGTGTCCTGAATGTGCAGGTTTCATCGCGATGTTTCCCTCACCGTAGGAGCATCGGTTAGCATTCAACTAATGTATGTACAAAACTCAGAAAAGAGTCGTGGGATTCGAACCCGGTATCTCTCGTTTACGCGTCGGATACCTTAATCACTCAGCCACCCACTCTCATCCACGATCTAAATGTCATTTAGCGATCGCTTATATAACTTTTCTACTGCATACTACCCATCTTATCAATAACGCAAACATTTTGATTGAAACTCTCACTATCAGTACAAACAATAATGATTATTAGTGCAAGTGGTGAGGTCAATACGCCTAATTACTGCGTCACCAATGCGCGACTAATGGCCGGTGTGGCAAATGCGTTTTTATTTTATTTATTTAAAAATACGGTAGTACGAATTTTGTTTTATTATTTTTTAAGAGAACTGGTAAAAAATGCTGACCTCCGTGACCCTGCTACCAGAGGAACCTGACCAAATTAGATCATGATTTTCTTTCTACTGATACACACAAGTGGGGTTGGTGCTATTCTACTCAGCCGGACACCACACGGCCTTACGTTGTAAGCCACAATTTCATACCGTATCCCGCGACTACATTTGCGAAACTTGCTTTATAATTCGATAATATTGTTTTCATATCAAGACATTACGACGTAAGTCCCAACCGGAATAGTAATCCCATTTTCCTTAAAAAGAAATAATCTGAAACGACCAGCTTTTTTGATCCGAAAAAAATAACAGGTTGAGTCTTCAGTTGTTTTAATTGTTACATAGTTGGCCGGACCAAATACTACATGTTGCAATGTTATAACATTAGTTTCGCAATGCCCCTTATCACGCGAAGTTGAAGTAGTAAAGTATTGGCTGTATGACTTCGATTTCCTTTCGCAGTTTCGCATGTTATAGAGTTATCAAACGGGAAATCGGTAATGGAAATATAACGTTTGAAATACCGTTTAACGATTCGTGAGTTGTAAGGTTAAGGCTGTATGTATGAGCAATGAGGGTTCCATTTGACCATCTGATGGGAAACGACAATGAGGTTATAGATGTAGCCTGCTTGCCTAGAAATTACCTATACATACCTATAATTACTCATACGCATATTCTTATTATATATCAGACTAGTGGACCTGGCGTGACTTCGTTTGCATTTCGATCTACCCCTACCTTACCCCTATTTACAATGCAAATGAAACTTTGAGAGAGATTAAAATTTAAAAGTACTCGAATTAAATTATTCATAAAAGGCATAAATAACGCTGTAACTTTTTACTGTTTTACCGTTCGAACTTGTTAGGCGATACCGCTGACGGCTTAACGGCGAAGCGAGATTGATCAAATCTACCTCTTTCTACCCTGAGACTGGTTGAACAGTCTTGGCCGGAGACCTTTTCCAAGCTTTTATTTAACTTGCACTGTTCGTATGTAAGTAGTCCGTCAAAATTTGCAAACCATGTTTCGACAGTTTGTTGGTATTCGATTGAGCTGAAATTTGGTATACCTATGTAACTTTGATGACAATGCATTAATTTGGTACCAAGGAGCTGGTCTGATGATGGAGTCGGAAGGTGGTCATAGGAACTAATGATCGCAATTAGATAACCCCATCGTGGTTGGGCTCTTTGAAATTGTCTTGATGAGTAGGTACTATACCGCGCAACAAAAGCTTGTTTTGAAAAAATATTTTTTATATGTACTCTTATTACCGTTCGAACCGTTTAAACCAATTCAAGTAACATTACACCATACCCTCTCTACAGATCATCGTATGGGACGTCGGCAAGGGCGAAGCGGCAAAGGTCATCGACTGCCATACGGACGTGATATACTGCATGTCCTTCAACCGGGACGGTTCGTTGCTGGCGACCACCAGCAAGGATAAGAAGCTGAGAGTGATCGAGCCGAGACGGGGGATCGTGTTGTCTGTGAGTTGGCTGTTACTTGTACTTACATTTATTATACTTAAGCTGGATAATATAATTCATAAATGTGAATACGAAGTGTCATACTTTATTGATAATAAGTGTCATACTTAAGAGTGACAGATTGTGCGGGTATTTTATTGTAAAAAATACTATGGGTACTTTTTTGTGTGTATTTATCTATTTATTTGTGGCTTTCTAAACAGGATTTTTGTAAATATGTGGCTGCAATATTATTACTTCGTCATTCTCAGCAAACTTCATGTTTAAGTAGAAAAGGACGCACTATTACAACAATAGAGTAGGAGTAAAACAACTACAGAACAAAATTGCAGCCACACCGCAATAAACATGGCCGTTTAGCTTCTTAATGTGCGTGCTCCCGATGATACCTGTCACAGATCAAGCAAAGTGTAATTCTACTCTGCCGGCCGCCACACGGCCAACCCGTTTATCATTTCCATTCTCCATTACCCCAGGAAGGAGTATGCCACCTCGGCACGAAGGCGTCCAAATGCGTGTTCCTGTCCAACGGGCGCATCCTCACGACCGGGTTCTCGCGGCACAGCGACCGCCAGTACGCCGTGTGGGAGCAGCACCGGCTCGCCAGCCCGCTCTGCTGCGAGACCATCGACAGCTCCTCGGGAGTCGTGTTCCCGTACTACGACTTCGACACCAATATGGTGAGTGGGGTTGGGGTCACAGCGACCGCCAGTACGCCGTGTAAAGTAAAGGCCGTGTTGATGAATGTGCCCGCTATGCTGCGAGACTATCGACCATCGGCTTTGTCATATAGTCGGGAGGTTTGAATGTCGAGCCACGAAGTCTTGATAACTTGCCTCTACGTGAAGTGCGCCGATCATTAAGTATTATGTAATATGATTAGGTCGTTTAATCAAAACGAAACAAAGTGTACGTGAATAGAAAAAAAAATAAAACAAGGTATTGTGAAATATTGCATCAATCCGTAATTTAAATGCGTTCATGGTCGAGGTGATATGAATAACTTTGTTTGTTTGAAATTATTATGAACGAAATTTTCCAGGTGTACCTCGCGGGCAAGGGAGACGGAAACATCAGATATTACGAGGTGGTCGACGAGCCACCTTACGTGCATTTCCTCAATCAATTCCTCTCTGGGAACCCGCAGGTACGTTGGTTTGTTTGGTCACTAGCTTTTGCAAGAGATGTCGACGGTAAATGACATGAAAGAAATACAGAGTTACTACATGGTTGTCTACTTATGAGTTATGTCAAAATTCATCATCACAAATCATCGTCGTCAACAGCGGTTAACAGTCCACTGCTAGACTTGAGCCTCCTCCACTTTAGTGTAAGGCATTGCCATAAACCCCTCGGAGAATTGGTGGCCGAGTGGTTAAGGTATCCAACTCGTAAGCTAGAGTTACCGGGTTCGCATTCCATTGCGGCCATGTTTGTGGATTGGAGTGGAGCGACTGCCGTCTGACCTCTAGTTTTATCTTTTCTATATTTCACCCTAAATCTCCTGCCAGATAACTTTAAAAGCCTAATTAGCTTAAAACGCGAGTGCACATTTGGGGCTTTATTTAAACACCGACACCACCACCAACATAACCTTACTTCATATTGACTGTAGGCTTGGAACTTGTGCTAGAACGTGTCCATCGGTCTTCACCCAGCGCGTCTTAGGGTTCATTCTCTTAATTCGAACTTATGCTATAACGTGTCCATTGTCCCCCCAGCGCGGGCTAGGGTTCATGCCGAAGCGCGGTGTGTCGGCGCCGGCGTGCGAGGTGTGGCGGTTCTACAAACTGCACACGGCGAGGGGACTCGCCGAGCCCATCGCCATGGTCGTGCCTAGAAAGTCGGATTGCTTCCAGGTAAGATAGCATATATACACACTACACATATATACATACAATGCAAGAACGTACTTGCCTCAAGACACCACAAGATGCGTGGATAAACTGATGTTTACCACGTGGGTTCATTTCAGTATATAAAATTGAAAAAAAAAACAGACGGACTATAGACTTTATTTTGTTGGAGATAACATATTATGTATGACCTGAGTGGTTCAGTTGGTTAACATGCCGAGTCAGCCACACAGAGGTTCCCTGGTTCGAACCTGGTACATATATACTCGTCAACAAAGGTACGCGGTAGGAAACCCGGAACATACCCTTAAAAGTATGCTTAAACAATTCACACGGCGCCATCTACACCCTTAAAATGTATGATAATAACCGCGATAGGTTTAAACATTGTCTAAGCTTAAAAAAAAATCATCTAGGCGTTAATGTCCCGGCTGTGCTCTCGCGCACGAGGGCCCGGGGTCCGCCTTGACCATGATCCAGGATTTGGAAGATCAGGTAATTACAGTGGAGCGACTACCATCTCACCTCCGTGACCCTGCTACAAGGGAAGCGTGACCAGATTGGATCATGGTTACACATTCAGTCGCCTGAATATGCAGGTTTCATCACGATGTTTTCCCTCAACGTAAAAGCATCGGTTAGTGTTCAACTAATGTACAAAACTCAGAAAAGAGTCATTGGCACATGGCCGCAGCGGGATAACATTATGTCTAAGCATAGTTATAGTTATGTAGCCCTAGCGAATAAACTGTCGATAATTACAGGAGGACTTGTATCCGGACACAGCGGCCCCTCTGCCCGCCCTTACAGCCCGCGAATGGCTTTCGGGCTCCAACGCGCCACCGCTACTCATCAGCATGAAGACTGGTAAGCGAATAACACTTTATGGGAGATTTTATAAGGTTTTCTTGGTGGTGGGACTCTGGCAAGCCGGAGGAGCCTATATATGTTGCATGCGCCTTTAAAATCATCCCAAATTGTTATCATAATTACTTAATTACCGAAGGGTACAATGTTCAGGGGTATCTCGATTTATTAAGCATGCAAGAAAGGAAATACATAATATATTTGCTAAGTCCTGTTGGATTCAAATAAAAGAGTTTAGAACTACCTAGGTATATAGACTTAGACGTGTGTGAATAAAGTTGTAAACGCAAGCGAAACATTTATCATAGAACATTTTCACTGTAAGACAGCAATAAGATGATCAATGTCAAAATAAACTGCAAAATTGATCAGCATTGCTTTCTTCAAGTGCTGAGAGACAGCTAGACTAGCTATGAAGTCAGTAGCGAACTCGATTCTATTCTATGAAATGAAAATGGAACTAAATTTGACAGACAGCCATTGAGAACAACTCTCAACAAATACCATAACGAGAACGACGTACCTAAACGCAGACTATTTTGCACGCACTCTATCTGTAGCTTGAAAATACAAATTTTTGTGTCAGTCTCGCTCGACGTCGTTGCATTGACAATACAGTATTAGGGTCGGCGCCAGTTAAGTCTGCTTTTAGCTAATGGCGTTCATGTCATTGTTTATGTTGTGAGTTGTTCTTTTTGGCTGTGTGTCAAATTTTGTGTCAGCCTTGCCAACGTGTCCATATCGTTTTCAGGCGTAACAATAAGCACGCACAAGCCCCGCGGCGGCGGCAAATCGGCGCCGGCGCTGCAGCCGCAGGACGCCAACAACCGGAAGAAGTTCGCCTTCCTCTCAAGGGAGACCACGCCCGACTATCGCCCTTTGGCTACCTGGCAGCCATCCGACGGGCCCCAGGAACACGCCAATGGGGATTCGCACCAGGTAAGAACACAGTACACAGCTATTCGCATCAGGTAAGGAATACATCTAGTTCGCCTTCCTCTCGTGGGAGATCACGCCCGACTACCGCCCGCTGGCTACCTGGCAACCGTCCGACGGGCCCTAGGAACACGCCAATGGGGATTCACATCAGGTGAGGAACACCACAGTACATAGCTATTCGTACCAGGTAAGGAACACAGCAAGTTCGCCTTCCTCTCAAGGGAGACCACGCCAGACTACCGCCCGCTGGCTACCTGGCAGCCGTCCGACGGGCCCCAGGAACACGCCAATGGGGATTCGCAACAAGTGAGACACGCCACAGTACACAGCTATTCGCACCAGGTGAGGAACACAGCTAGCGATCATCATCATCCGAGCGGTCAGTCCCGGCATCTGCTAGGGTCCGCTTTCCGGCTCATTTCCTCCATTTCGCTCGGTCTTGGGCATCCTCACGTCTTAAACCATTGGCTCTCGCATCAGACTCGGCGATGTCAATCCATCGCTTCTTAGGCCTTCCGCGGAACACAGCTAGTGATGTCGGCGGTAAATAATGCTTCGTAGAACATCGTCTATGTCGCAGCCATTTGAGTAAATACAATACCGGTAGTTCTTCTTTCTGTTTCGTTTAGGTCCTGCTTTAAGAGAATTTATATTATAATTTTAGAACCTGGCTAAATATATAGAAGCTGCAGAGGAAAGATTGCTAGGGCTTTTGCTCGTTAAAAAATGCTACTAGATCCTAAATAACTACGCAAAAAAGAAAGTCACTAAACAGTATTCCGTATTTTACCAAAAACCATTTGATTTTTTTTACTTACGTTACACAATATCTTCGTTTCCTAGACTTTTCTACCATTCTATCAGCCGAGAGACGCCCACTGCTGGGCATAGGCCTTCCCCAGCGATCTCCACAAAGGCCGGTCCTGTGCCTTCCGCATCCAGCTGGTACCTGCGATCTTTACCAGATCGTCGGACCACCACCATTCTACACCATTACATAATATGCGTTACCCCTCCCCAGATCCAAGTGACGGAGAAGTGCCAGAAGACGTCCCTGAACCAGAGTGCCAAGTTCCACCAGCTACAGAAGATGTTCGGGAAGCAGTCCGCCGACACCGCGCCCGAGCCCGCGCCGCTCTACCAACAAATCGGACAGGGAGACGTGTTTAGCACCGAGCATGAGGTATGGAGGACTCTAGTTTAGTTTAGCCTTTTCCTTACCTGCCAAATCCTGGATCATGGTCAAGGCGGATCCCGGGCCTTCGTACGCGAGAACACAACCGGGACATTAACGCCAATATAATGATGATGATTGTAGCCTTTTCCTGCCATTCGTCCGCGTAAAATTGGGCTAGTACGTTCGGGACCCGTTCCCGCGGGAACCACTTTGACTTTCTGAATAAATTATAGGCTATATAATTTTAATAAACTACCATCAACTTGCAAATAAAATACAATTATTAACATATTTAGAAAAGCTTTACTTTAACAAAAAAAAACACCTTATTTCTAACTAAACTATAGACATTTGAACCAGGTCCCCAGGAGGCTGGCCGCCTATGTTATCTAGCCAGGTTATTAGCCGAATTTAAAATACTAACAGTTAAGACCAACCCGCAAAAGAAGGCTCTTTTACCGACTCACTAACTAGCAACTTTGCTTAAATCAGATCAGACTATTCGAATCCCCACCAGTCGGAATCGCAAACAATCGGCACCTATTATTTCGCCGTCAGCACATTCGACACAGTATCCGAACTTGGTAAAGTCTACGAGGACTGACTCTCCTACTAACACCGAAAGTATTATATTGCATTTCCGGATATAAATGACGGCGTCTTGGTCCCAGAGTAAATGTTTCACATATTAAACTTTCTCCTCCCACAGTTACGGCTGGCGTTCAACCGCCAAGGCGAAGAGCTGAGGATCGTGAAGAGACAGCTCCAGAACAGTCAGCAGAGAGTACGGGAGCTAGAACAAACGGTGGCAGCTTTGCAGGCACGCCTACAACGCGACAGCCCCTAGACTATAGGCCCAAACGCCACCCACTGCGACGACATGGTGCCAAGACCAAACTCAAGCCTTATAGCCCACTGGGGGCTAGACGTGATCTTTCCAGGATTTTCTAGCTAATTATGTGTTAGCGCTTTCGGTTTAAGTGTAATAGCAGACGCTCAAAAGCCAACCTGCGAGGCTATTGTCTAATGCGCTTATTACATTAGACTACATTCAGTAGCCTAAATTCAGAAGCAAGAAGCGTGAGAGCAAATGAAAGTGGAATGTATTAAAGTAATAATAAGGTCTACTTTTGTATCACCCCTTTTGAAAAAGTGACGAGTAACATTATATGCGTGATACAAAAATTGACCTTATTCTGTGAGCAATACATTCCACTTTCATTTGCTCTCACGCATTTGCTGCTGAATTTAGGCTACTTAATTTAGTCAAATGTAATAAGCGCATAACCCAGTTGGCAACTGAATTTGACAGATAATTCTACACGGCCATCTGCGTTGGCCACTGGCTATAGCGTTTACCAAATTAGTGTAAGATTATTATATGTCAAATTCAGTTATCCACTGAGATAGCCAATAAGCCCTGGTGTTATTGATATATGGCAGTAATTTCAATTTTCGGTTGACGATTTGAGTAGGTGGCATACTGCGTTAAACGATTTATTATTTGGTGCTTTTTGCCAATCTTGTCATATAAACACAATAATTTCGAAAACGACGGTTGCTAGCTAAGTTGCCGGGATACGTTACGTATTTGGAGGCTCGACCCGCATATTGTGTGAACTTGCTTATGTGGCTCGATATATTTAGGAAAGTTGAGTTTGTTAGCTGCGTTATTTGATTGATCTCTACGTTGTCTCAAGTGTATTCTTTTTCACGTTACGTGATACCGTGAATGTGCTAATATCGTTGTCAGTTGTGTTCCGGTATTGTATTGTACCGTAAGTGTCAAATGTGTGGCTTCGGAGTGGTTATGAAGCAGGGCATTTGCCTCGAAGCGTGCTCAAAGTTGGAAGTATTTACTTGTTCCTCTCGGCCAAAACAGGTGTGGTCCGCGAGTTTCATTATGGTAATAGCAATAGTTGTTTAGTTTTGTTTTCTAAAGACGCATTGTGATAGCTGAAGCAACGGATTTGGTATTGGAGAGGACAGTTTAAGTTTGTGATTCGATTTTGGGATGAAATGAACATGCTATTGCACGCTATTGCAAAGCTGGAACGCGCAGGCTATAGCAGTATGATTTTATTCCGAAATAGTATTTTTATACATTTCAGCAAGACGATAATTTTATTGGGATCAAAATTTCATTCCAGGATTTTTACTTTAATCAATTGCATTTCTATTTTGAAGAACACTATGTTGTTTTTATATATATTTTTATATTGTGTATACAATAATCGTTATTGTAAAATTTCTCATTTTAAGTAGGCCTAGTATTGGAATAGTGGCCTCTTAGCTTGTGCTAGCTTGTGATAAACCATGACAAATATACAAGGTCACAATTTTATGTTTTTCTATTTATGTATTATGTGTGCAATGAGAATCAGGGTTATTTCTTATGGTTTTATAAATCTTTTGACATTATTATTGTAATTGTTTCGTAATTATGGATAGGAGCACCCATTTAAAGTGCACACAATTAATTTGTATTCTGATTTTTAAGTTGACATTTTGTTAAGTGATTGTTTTAATAGTCTGATTTAAACAATGTTTACCTGTTATTTTTATTATGTGTTTGTGTTAACTATAATATGAATTTGTACCTATTACTAGAGTTAGTTGGTATTTTTATTTCCAGTAATAGCATATTTACTTTCACTAGTATTTTTGTATCAAATATATTGCCTGATGAGGAAATTCTTATATTTCAAAGGAAATCGTACAAAAAGGTTACCTGAACTTTTTATGTACATAATAATTAGATTAGGTTTGCTAGCATCGTAGTTAAATAAGTGCTAGATAATCTTTCTTAGATGCCTTTTTGAACTTGCTTACTTCGGGAATATCTCTTACATGTAAACATGCAATCAATTCAGTATTTGAATAATTAGGATTCATCATTGGAAAACACGATATTGCCTCATAATGAACTAAAACATTGGATCATGTAATTTGATAACATTCCATTATTTTTATCAGCGGTAAAAGGCATAGGATTTAGCATAAGTGAAAATGAAAGTATTATAGTGCATTAGCTGGATACATTACTTGGCTAAGTCGATGTTACTATTTATTGTGTATTTTTATATCAACATGCTTGTGTAGCACAAATTTTCAATAAATGTTTGAAGAGTATCACAAAACTATGTGTGTTGTATCTCACTCGTTCACTGTGGCCGCCTCAACATTTGGGTCGTATGATCTGTCCAGACTGACTTGTCTTAATTGGTGAACAAACAATATCTAAAAACACATAGAATGTAGATTTCAACTAATACTGTTGCAAATTATCCATTTAAATACATAATTTCCCTAACCAAATAAGGCAGTCTGGACAGATTTTAATTGGCGTTACGCGAGTGCGCACGACTCGTTGGACTCAATCGGCGCAGGCCCGCGCACTCGCGGACTCACCTGGCCGAGCAATGTGAGTCCGGAAGCTAGACATAGAAACTACTGATCGCAAGAAGATAACCCCATCGTGTTTGTGCTCTTTGGAATGGTCTTCACGAATACTACACTTCTGCCCGGAAAGATGGCTACGTTGCCTCGTTGGATAGCAAAACTTATCCTCTGTCCGAGGAACGAGCCAGCTCTCCGGTCACCTGTGTGTGGCGTCTATTAGCTTTTTTGCCAAATCTTTATAAAATTTCAAAGCCTCAGGGCCCCACGGTCCCAACGTCTTAACCCCAAATGACTGAAATATGAAGTAGGTAGATATTTTGGCGAGCCTGGCGGATACTTAAACAGATTCGTGGCGGCAAATGACATGGGCCCATGTGCATTGCGCGTATATCATATACATATGTAGTACTTCGTTTTTTTATTTCCCAGGGAGGCAAATGGTCAGTTGTTCTATCTGATGGAAAGTGGTCATCGTCGTCTAGGTACAAATCACAATGGGAGCGGATGCGGTGTCGGCCTTTTTCGAGTTAAGTAGGTATAATAGGAACATGCTAAGTCCGAATCGACTGACAGTAGTAAACATTATAAAATGTGGATATGGCAATAATCTGGGGATAATCTGTCCTTTTCAGTCCTTGTAAACATTCAGATATTTGGCTTGAACTTGTATATTTAGTTTGACTAAATTATTAATCATGCTGAAAATTATTACTTTCACTTCCTTTTTAATTGTTTAATAATATTTTTCATAACTCACGAAAATAAACAATCCTACAGAAATCAAATTGTTTGTTATGACTTTTATGAATGACGTTCTATTACTTTTGAAAAACTTGTCATAAGTTGCCAGTTTTTTTTTTTAGTATTTTATTCGGACTTAGCGTGGTCTTATTATACCTGTGGACGTGCCTTTTGAAGAACCCCAAGTTGTATTTTGCAAAGAGCAGACTTCAGAAATGACATTATTCCTTATCTTCCATGTGCGCGGTAAACTAGCTCGCGGAGCACGTACATTTGTTGGATGCTAGGCTTCCAAATGATGTGGATGAAATTTATCCCACAGCTGGAGGGTATAGTACTGAGACAGTGACGGTGGCACCTAACTAAACAGGTCTTTGGAGCATTCCCCTTAGTACAGACGGTAAAGAACACAAAGAAATAAGGAGGATGTGTGAGCAAGAGTTCGTCGGCAAGTCGATCAGCCCGACTTTGGATGCAAGGGACAGGGACGGCTACATTTTTGACTCATTTTCCAATCAACACCGAACCACAGGTAGGTAGGGTGAGGTAGGAGTAGGACACCTCGCGAATGAAGTCGCGCCGGGTCAGCTAGTTAGTTCATTTTGCATGGCCAGCAAGCGACTCCAGCGTGTGGTAGTCGATCCAGCATCGCCCAATGCACAATGCCACTTTACATTTATGGTACATGGTGTTGATTTGGCTGCGAACTCTGCGCACATTTATCGCGGCGCACCGACGTCGCGTATACGTCAGGCGTCCGGATGAAAGTTCCGTGTGGACTGGAAAATGACCGATGTGGTCCAAGCGCTCGAAAGTGTGGTTCCAGTTATAAACCTAACTCAATTTAAAACTGAAATTGCGATTATTTTATATTAATTTTTCCGGACTAGTAGTCTAATACCGTTGGTGAAGCGAGGTCCACCAAGGTCAGCCCTGGTCAACGCTGGGTACTCTGAGACTGGTTGTATGTACTCTGAGACTGGTTGTATGTAACCTGAGCGGTTACAGTGTATTAACAGGTTGTGGTATAACATGTTAATATGCTGCATTCTGGTCAAGAGTATGTCAGTGGGTCCATCAGTAAATAGAAATAGACTTGTGGACCCACTATTGGCACATTGTGATGGGGCCAAGAATCCGGGGTGGTATTTGGGAATAGTTTTAACCGGAAAATTAATGATGATGATGATAACTTTCCTTTTTCCATAACGGGTTCGGGGCAGATGGTACTGGCCGCACTAAAAGCCAAAGCATTACACAATTTTAATTAACATACTTACGCCTACTGTGTCGTTAACCACACACCCGCTATTTAAAAATATGGGAGTTTTTGAGGATAGTATGATATTGTTTTTCACATCGCGTTCTGCAGTTGAGTGTTTTCTTAGTCATGTCAAACTGATAACCGTGAGCTGCAGTTTACTGATTTTGTGTAAAATAAGGTTAAATTTCGTAGTATTTGCAATGAGTTATTCAAGGTAAGTTTTGCAATATTTTATGCTGTTGTCTGTATGTTTGTGATGTTAATACTAATATTTGGTTCCTATTCATTTCGAAAATATAAAACAGTTGGTCAGTTTTGGAACACTTTCTCCGAGAAATTTATTTTTGAGTAGCATGTTCCGTAAAATACACAGTAGGGAAATATACTACCGTCTCTAACGCATTCCTTATTGTTTTAGGAATCGCGGAAAACAATTCAAACTGATGACAAAATGATGAGGAGATACTTTTGATTTGTTAAAAGTCTGGGGCTAGGTGCTAATGTGGTACAGTACACATAGTACGCCGATGAATAAAAATTTATTCAAAAGCATCTTAGCATCTTTCCATCTCTTTGGCAACTTTTTTACGTCGATTCCACTAATTGATGAACTTCGCAGGCGCGGTCTAAAAGCTACCAGAACGGTAAGAGAGAATCGGTTGCCTAAATGCCCCCTTGTCTCTAATAAGGACATGCAAATATCTGAGCGCGCATGTATAAAAAAAATCTTTGTAAATGGAACCACAACTGGTCGTCAATGCAGCATCGAATGCGATAAAAGTATTGCCTGTCAACAAAGTGCACGTTTTTCTCAGCAGCAGGAAAAATTCATATTAGTAGACCAACCCGCCATAATGAAGGCTTACAATGACAGCATATTATAGGTGGTGTTGACAATTCAGATCAAAATATCGGTCTTTACAGGACAAGCATTCGAAGGGAAAAATATTATTTCTCACTGTTCAGTCATTGTCTTGGCATAGCCACACATAGATAATGCCTGGTAATTATATAAACAAAATTGCTAATTTTTATTGCATAATGTGTTGTGTAACACCCGAAATTATATTTTGAACGCTACCATACCGCTACTAAGTATTTCTTTATAAAAATATAATTAAAACTTATCATTTTAATTATAATTTTTTTATTTTTATATTTTCGTGTTAATTTTTTTAATTCATTTCAATGTTCATTTGTTTCCTAAATTTTTAGGGAGACTACTTAGTAAAATATCAAAGTAGTATATTTCTCTACTGTGTCTTTTACGACACGGTATTTTCCAGCTTTTCCATAAGTGAAAAAGTTTTTTCAACATTTTTTTATTATTATGTCTTATCAATATGTTACGTGTACAAAATTTCAAACCAATAGCAAAAAAGTTGTTTATTCAGTAACAAGTGGGTTAAGAATTCTGATATGATACCGCTTTCATTAAATCTAATAGAAAAGCAGACCCTGTCTTATAGATTTACCACTGAGCCGGGGTACGTAGAAATAAATAAAATATATTTTATATGAATATAAAAATAACATTTAATTACGGAGGCAAATATTAATACATCAAAACTATAAATTGTGCTTGTAGTAAAATATAAAAAGATTCAAATGCACATATAAATAGATGGACGGAATGTTGTATCATTAGCAGTCTTCTCTCTAAGGCTCTAAGTTATTCATAAGTGAGATTCATATAACAAGATAAAAAAGTTATAAATGGGCTTACAGTAGATAGTAAATTAGTAACCCAAAATTTTTACAATTCTTAATTAAATTTTTGGCTTCACGTTTAGGAGTAATTATAAAATAAACATCTTCAAGGCAAAAAGACACATTAGCAAAAATGCAGACATTCTCATAATAGTGCCAGAGTTACATCCATCAGTACTACAGGTGTATATGCAGGTCCTGTACTCCAATTTGTCACCTGGCTGCTGGACGTAGTTACAATAGTTACCCAAGTCCAATGATGAGCAGAATCGTTTTGTACTGATACCACCTGAAATTTTATTCATGTAAATGAGTTCAGTTGTGATTTTAAAACAATAACAACTAAATTATTTAATATTACAACATTTGCTTGTGATACTGTGCTGTTTGTACAAGTGCAGAATCTATACTTACCAAATCACCATGCATTCCAGTTAGTATTGACAGTGCTGTAACTTAAACTTACTGCAAAGTGAGAAAAATGTAACTAAAAGAGGTTTTAATACAAAATAAATTGATGAAAAGAATTGTTAAAGAAAGCCACCCCTCAATATTGATTAGTAGGAACCTGTGTGTTTAATACAATATTGAGCATTGAAAACTTGGTCACAGGGCATAGCCTTCAATGCTCCACCGTCCAAATTCATCAGGCCATCACCACATTCCATAGTGCCAGAAGAGTTGCACTGATAGCATTCAATAGCTACACCTAAACAAAATATGGGTTAGTATCTAATATAATCAGTTAATTAATTAGATGCTTTCAAAATGAAGAATTCTGAAAAGTGATATTAAAAGAAAAAATAAAATAAAATAAGATCAGACCCTGTAAATATTACTTTTTTATCACCAAAGATGTAGGTTAATATTTAGAAATAGAAGAAGTTCATCATAAATTTTGGAGAACCATAATTTTATATTGTACTGCAGCCTTATAGCAGTAAGTTAGTATCAGTGTACCATGGACCCTGTTTCAGGGAGTGCCAGGTCTTACCTTCAAATCTCCCAACATGTTTGATACAGTACTGTGCATCATGGATATTCGAACAGTTGGTAGGCTGCAGATCTATGTCTCCATTGAAATATTCGGTGCACTCAAAAGGGTTATCAGAGTCAGTCCCCGAACATTGATAACAATTTATCGTACTAACTAAAAATAAAAATAAAATAACAAAAGAGAACAAAAGAGTAACCAAAACAAATGACAACGCCCTCAAAGATTTAACTAACCTGTTTTTATCACTGAAATGAAATAACACAAGGCAAAAAAGGTAAGTTTTGAGGAATAAACCATTTTTGTTTGTGATTTTATACAATTATAATATCGTTAAATGTGTAATGTAAGTAGGAAAAATCGATATTTTCGAAAGAAACACCGCTTCGCTTTACGAGCATCAGTATTTTTTTTTTTATTTACGAACGAACGATTCGTACGAAAACGAATTGATTGACGAACGAAACGAACTTCGAGCGAAGAGTTAGGCAATGTAGTTCCTTTTATATACAGCCATGACTTTCTTCTAATATTTTTCGGTTAATATTTATAAAGATTGTAAACCTATTAGGTTGACATCTGGCTCCGTGTGCAGGGACGCACACGTTGTTGGGGTGATTGAATGTTAGGTTTCAAAATAAGATGTTGATAAAGCGCGGAAGTGTTTACTTACCTACGGTGCGCGCAGCGAACCATCACCATCAACCGAGCAGCCTGGCTGAAGCTACTGAGTACGATGGATATTTTGGAACAGTTTAGTATTTTAACTGTAATTTAAAGTACCTAGGTAATTAATAAAACGTAGTGTTATTTTAATGTTGTTTTATTTTATGAATAATCTCCATATAGAGGAAATAATCTTATTACTTACCACTATACCTACCTACCTAACACAACAATTTGTCTGCCCTCTAGCTCTAGTATTTCCTGTATTTTTATATGGAGTTGAAACTTGAACTATAAAAGCACGAACGGGGGTTCAAGATAAATGTGCATAAATTTGATTCGTAGGTACCCCCAACCCCTCTTAAGAAATGTAACTGTAATAAAAGTAACCAAGGGTGTTCGTAATAAAAGTAGTTGAAATTGAAAAACGGGAAAATTTTACGAGTTTTGGCTCAAAAGACCCGAGGTGAACATGATAGATGTAACATCAGCCGAATTTATTATACGGCGCGGTTAGCATATATTCAGAAAGTGAACGAGCACAGCGAGCTCGAAATTTTTCCAATTTTCCCTAATGTAATGATACCTAAATGTCCCAAAATCAATGACTGAGTGTGCGCAGCGGGCACGGCTCGGACTTTTTGGTATACCTACTTGAGTCTTAAAATCCAAATTAAAGACGCGGAGCGGTTGATGTGAATATTTTAAAAATAAGCGAGCGTATCGACGTCAAAATTTTTCGAATTCTGGCTAAAAAGAGCTGGAGCAAATTTATTAAAGAAAATTAATGAATGAGCGAGCGCAGCGAGCTCGAAATTTTTGATATTTTTGCTGTTATAATCCGGATTGATCCGCGGCGCAGCTTGTGTGAAATGATTTCGGGGGGGTTTAAACCCCCTGAACCCCGCCTCGCTAAGCCCATGGCAAGGGGGAAAACATCACAATTTTACAGGTAGGAAACCGCTTTCAGAGTGGTCCAGAGAACCCCCAGGGGGGTCGCGAAGCTTCTGTAGGGGGGTCGTCAGAGGTCGAGAGAATTTTAGTAAAAAATTAAGTAAGAGAATTTTAACAAAAGGATAGACTCATAAACATTTGTATGTTAATACAAACAAATTACCAAAAAATAAAATCCTAAAACTCATGTTAATGCGAAGGTTGTGCTTGTTTTTGATTAATCAATTTCTCCCATCGTGGATCTGTATTTGCCACACATAGAATTAAATCGTTTTTCAAATTTAAGCGATCATTGCTTACTTTTTGTTTGGGCCATTGATTAAAATGTCTACTCGCATAAGTACGAGGTGGCAAATGGAATCAAACATTTCAAACCCTCAGTTGTCAACAACTCGCAAGCTAGCCACCACACTTGCCGGACGGCATCGGGCTTGGTCGTACGTACGTAAACCTATGTGCGTAAATTGCGTTAGTTAGGTATCAATTGGCGAAGTATGCGATGTATGCAATTGTAAAATAATGTGTTTTACGTACTATATTATGTACTTATATCAGAGTCCTAATTATGGAGACGCATAAAAACATAAATATTTGTAACACTGTAACATACACATACATACATGATAAAAAAGCGAAGAGTCAGGGGGTCGCAAAATATTTTCTCATACTAGGGGGGTCGCATCATGAAAAAGGTTGAAAAACACTGCACTAAGGGTTGGGACGATTTTGTTTCTATAGTGTGAGGATGGGGACTTTTTCTCGATTAGCCAAATATCAACTGCCTGGAGTGTTGGATTCCGTGGAAATGTGTGTCAAGTGCGGTTTAGTTGGTGTACCGGTGGCCAAAACTGTAACTTTGGAAAATTGCCGTTATTTTTTATTTTGAAAACGTATTTAAAATTAATCAAAAGCAGGGACACCGGGTCAGAAAAGTTTGAGACACTGTAGGGTTGCGAAACTGTAACTCCTACAGTACGTTTCAATAGAAAACAACAAAAATAAAGAACATTGTCAATAAATTGTAAATAAATTGAAATTTCTGTAAGCATCAATTTTTGTAGATGTCTGTGGATAATACTTATACTCTACTCTGCTCTTTATACTCTACTTTCTACTGGAACATACTTTAGTTGCATTTTCGCACTCTGTGCATTTTGGTGAATGTGAGAAGCCCCTTTTTTGCCTTCCAGGTACAAGGTACACCTACTTTGGTTCGAAATATCAAAGGGAAGTATCATCCGGATGAAATCCGTTGCCTCTAAGCTCTAAGACTTTCTAAGACACCTTTAAATCCACTCAAAAATAAAAGTCACCATATAATAAAAGGCATTTTCAATTTTTTTATTCAAATCGTCTTAATGTTTCACATTATTATTTATAAAAAAATTGTAACCTATTTTTAATTAATTAATTAATAAACCTATTACTTAATTTTCGTTAAGTATTCTTAGTAGTCGCTTAACTTGCACGAAATAGGTACGAATGCTACCTACAGATACTAAATAGTTGAATTTTAATGTTTACAAACTACGGACGTTTTCTTCCTCAATTATTTAAGTTGAAATGATTTCTAAGTTCAATAAAAAATAACCAAACGGACGCTATATAATTAATATAAAAAGATTAAGTAAAAATTAGATCACAATAATGCATGAGCAGTTACCTAACAAAACTCATGTGAACTTAATTTGTACAATAAGAATAATTACATTCTAATTTTAAATGCATACTTAAATATTTACTCACATAAATTCTTAATTTTATAGGCAGTTATCAGAAAGAGTACTTACTTAATGTAATTTATTGTCATTATATTTGTAACACGTCTGACTTATTTAAATAAATCATACCTATCACAAATCTGGAATGTAGAAGTAATAAGGTAATAGTCGGTGATTAGAAATAGCTACAAGGAAGATTAAGGTAAGTAGATATAGACAGTAGGCATATACTTATCTAAGTATACATTAATTGGCACTTATTTCAATCTAACCATTTTTACGCAAATGTGAATAAGATTTGCATTGATGACAATAACTATTATTGTCCAAGTGCCAAAGAGACAGATAACACAGAGAATCCAAGCAATACACAAGTGACTTCAGGAAAACAATTTAAATAGGTATACAAGTACGTAGTTTACAAATTTTTGTCGGTACATTATAATAAATATATCAGTTTAGATGACAGGTATGCAACACCTAAATGAGGACATCCGATGCTATACTTCAAAACATGGCCAATTGAAGGTACGTATTGGATTCTAACAGTTGTTGAGCTGAGGTCTGAGTGGTATGGAGCCCTCGACCCAGAAGTTTGGCCTTTGCAACATGGTCTGCCAGAGAGAGACTTCCTTGCCGACGCTGTCCATCCAGTTTACGCTGGTGCCCATGTAGCTCCCTGAAAAGAAATAAAATAACATTATAATATAAAATATGCACAGAAAAAAAATGTGAAAAGGGGTGTTCAAACTAAAATTTACTGGGCCCATAACCTAATAAACAACAGTGCTTTGATAATTTTTGCGCGATTCTCTGATTTTAAATCGTGGCCCCTTTTCTCCAAGAATAATATTAGCAGGACTAAAATACTCCAAAAATAATATTAGTTTGCATACATATTTTATCATGCAACGCGATATACCTGACTGATCTTCAGGGGCCAAGTGGAAAGTATTTGTTTAAAATTGGCATTATAAGTGGACTCTTTTACTGTCAGAGGGTAGATCTAAGTCGTTAAGTAAGCGACGCCAGCGTAGTTAGAACATGTTATGTCTTTGAACTCTAAAAACACTAGGTGCTTAGTTAGATACAACTTTAGGAATTGACTTTCATTATTGTTTTGACACTGAAATAAACTTTTGTTAATTATATTTATTTATTTGAAAATGAACTGACATCATTGAATGAGTTGGTATATGGATATTTTATTAATTTAATCATTCTATTAATATTTTGACTATTGTCCTATTGTATTTATTAAATATTGAAATTAACAAGTTAAGTTAATTTTAAATTAATTAGTGAAATGAATTGACGATGTATATTTATTACTCTGATCAAATGCGTTAAACCATCGTCATCCAACTGTACGACCCCTCAACCATTGACCAAAAACCACAACAACTCACCAGTCCCGAGTGACAATCTCACGGCGCCCATGAAGTCGTTGGACGCCAACCGATCCCTGTCCCACACGCTCAGCTCCAATGCTCTGGAAGCCAACTCCTGGGCACTGAGTCCTCGGTATGTGAAGGTGTGTTCCCATCGCGGACTGAGAGTCCGACGACAGACGCTGGTCTTCTGTTTCGCTAGGCGACCGCGCTCGGGGAGTAGGTAGCTGGAATTGAATGGACGATTGTTTACATTGGACGGGGCACTGCGGTGGTACCGCCTATCTCCGATTGTACGCTGCCATTTTAATGCAATTGAGTGTGGACCAATCGCAGCAAGACAGCTCTGGCTCTTTCTTGCTGCGATTGGTCCACACTCAATTGAGTCAGAATGGCGGCGTGAGATCGGAGATCGGCGGTACGGCTGCTGGTATAGTGGCAGTGTACTTGCGAGACCGATCACCAAGGTTAAGCTACATTCGCAGAACTTGAAATAGATGGATGATCGTTTCGTAATTTGAGGCTAGTCGCAACGAGCTCGCCACTCTTTAGGTATGCCTCCTAATAACGTTGGTGAAACGAGGTTGACCGAGGTCTTCTTACTGGGGACACTGAGACTGTTGAGCAGTCTCGGGAGCCGATTGGCTCGTATGACGGTATATATTGTTTAAATAGAATAGAGTAAGGTAAGAGAGCAGATAGGTCACCCGATGGATGCCACAGACAGCCATACATATATTATATACGTTTACCTAACTTAAACATCCATCTTTTTGCGTCTGGGTTTCGTCGAGTCTCTGATAAAGTATAATATAGTATGTTGATATCTCACCTCTTGCAGAAAGCATCAGCCTGTCCGCCAGGCCTCGTCGCGACCAGGTTCTTGGCTTCCTTGACGAGTACGTGAAGTGCACCCTGGCCAGACTGGCCACCTTGGCCACCCTGGCCACGCGCCGCGGGCTCCCACTTGAGAGCGACCACCATCTCGCCGCGCGCTCCGGAAGCCTCCTCGAACTGTTCCGTCTGGAATTGGGAAGGAACACTTTACTAGCTGGGACAAACGATCGACGCGTTTATGCTATAGTGCAGTAGGTGCTGCTATAGTGCAGTAGGTGCTGTTACAGTGCAATAGGTGCTGTTACAGTGCAATAGGTGCTGTTACAGTGCAATAGGTACTGCTATAGTGCAATAGGTGCTGTTACAGTGCAATAGGTGCTGCTATAGTGCAATAGGTGTTGATATAGTGCTTTAGTAAATAGCATTCCTTCAAGAAGGCTGTTCGAGAACATTTCCAAAATTCTTAATAAAACCCTATTTTAATTTCTTTCCCCTCCCTTTTCCATTTTAGTTCGTGGGGATACTTGTCTGGATGTGGTATTTCTGTACGTTTGGATAATTATTGATGTTTGCTATTTTGAATTTGTTTTATCATTCTTACTTTGAGTTTCGGTATTCGGATTTGTAAGTATATTTTTTTTTGGTGTAATTATGTACGTATAATTTTATTGTGACCGCCTGTAATTTTAATTACCAGTTTTCGGGTAAATAAAGCTACTAAACTTTAAGTCCATCTTTGTACCATTGTGCATAAAATTATAAATAAATAAAAATACAGTGCAATATGGGGCATTAAAGTTCCCGAGTGGCGACCACGTGCCGAAAGGCGCAGCGTGGATTGGCCTCCCACAAGGTGGACCGATGACTTGGTAAGGATCGCAGGTACCAGCTGGATGCGGAAAGCACAGGACCGGCGTTTTTGGAGATCTCTGGGGGTGGCCTTGCCCAGGGCGTCTTCTGGCTAATATGTAATTATGATGATGATGACAGTGCAATAGGTGCTGCTATAGTACAATAGGTGCCAAATGAAGTCTAGTACGACCGGAAACGCGAGCACTTTTTTTTTATACTGCTAAGGTGGCAAACAAGCTTACGATGTGCCTCATGGTAAGCAGTCACCGCAGCCTATGGACGTTTGCAATAGCAGGGTCATCACCCACGCGTCAATTTTTTTTTTTTTTTTTTTTAGAAGTAAAGTACCACTCACCCGTTCATGCAGCTTATGCCACGTGGGCGCGGGGTCGTCGAACACGACGTCGGCCAGCGGTAAAGCCACCTCCCCAAGGAAGTCGTTCCGCCCGAACATGTCCGCGTGCCACGCGCTCAGCCACAGTGTCCGAGTGGACAGTGAAGCCAGCGGCGCCGCGAAGCTGAGGGTCTCCTCGAATACGGGGTTCAGGGTGTTCTTTTTCACCTTCGTCTTGCGTTTGCCGGACTTGGATTTGTCGGGGAGTAGGTATACCTGTGGGGGGTAAAAGGTATTAGGACGCTGGAGGACGAGTAAAAAACATTAGGGAGCTGGGGGACGAGTAAAAGTCATTAGGGAGTACGGACAGCGGGGCCAGCGGCGCCGCGAAGCTGAGGGTCTCCTCGAATACGGGGTTCAGGGTGTTCTTTTTCACCTTTGTCTTGCGTTTGCCGGACTTGGATTTGTCGGGGAGTAGGTATACCTGTGGGGGGTAAAAGACATTAGGACGCTGGAGGACGAGTAAAAGACATTAGGGAGCTGGGGGACGAGTAAAAGTCATTAGGGAGTACGGACAGCGGGGCCAGCGGCGCCGCGAAGCTGAGGGTCTCCTCGAATACGGGGTTCAGGGTATTCTTCGTCACTTTAGTCTTGCGTTTGCCGCACCTAGATTTGTCGGGGAGCAAGTATACCTGTGGGGGGACGAGTAGAAAACATTAAGACGCTGAGAAAAGACATTAGGGAGCTGAGGGTCTCCTCGAATACTGGGTATAGGGTGTTCTTCTTCACTTTAGTCTTGCGTTTGCCGCACCTAGATTTGTCGGGGAGCAAGTATACCTGTGGGGGGACGAGTAGAAAACATTAAGACGCTGAGAAAAGACATTAGGGAGCTGAGGGTCTCCTCGAATACTGGGTATAGGGTGTTCTTCTTCACTTTAGTCTTGCGTTTGCCGCACCTAGATTTGTCGGGGAGCAAGTATACCTGTGGGGGGACGAGTAGAAAACATTAAGACGCTGAGAAAAGACATTAGGGAGCTGAGGGTCTCCTCGAATACTGGGTATAGGGTGTTCTTCTTCACTTTAGTTTTGCGTTTGCCGGACGACTTGGATTTATCGGGGAGCAAGTATACCTGTGGGGGACGAGTAAAGACGTTAGGAAGCTGGGGGACGAGTAAAAGACATTAGGGAGCTAAGGGGACGAGTAAAAGACTTCAGGAAGCTGAACGTCTCCTCGCATACGGAGTTCAGGGTGTTCGTCTTCACCTTTGTCTAGCGCTCCCCGGACTTGGATTTGTCGAGGAGCAAGTATACCTGTGGGGGGAAGGGCGGTTTCAAAAGATTAAAAGACATTAGGAAGCTGAGGGCTTCGTCAACTGCGTGAAGAATACCTTTAGATGGAGATAAAAGGAATACAACCGAGACATTCCAAAGGCAAAACTGAAAGAGATTAACCAGCGACTGGACAAAGTTAAGAGTCTCTTCGAACACGAGATCAAGATTGTTCATCTTGGCTTTGCCACTAAGTGAATCTACCTCACATTTAGTAAGTAAGGACCATCTATAATTCTATTCATGCAATAACTTTAAAAGTCCAAAACAAATTCCTCGACATCTGAACATCAAATACAACATATACTTAAGTGTTTTCTTTGGACTATGATATGGGATCGTTCAAGGTCTCCTTAGAGACGGGCAACGCATTGGTACCCTGGTGTTGCTGGTGTCCACAGGCGGCTGTCACCACTTTCCTTGGTACGCATGCCTCTGCGATTGCGAGATTCCAAAAAAAAATACACATAATCTGAACATTCTCGTCAGCGAGGGCAATGACGAGCTTCAATAGAGCACTAAACCTCACCTTCACATAGGGATCAGATCTGTTCTTCTTCACGTCAACGGGCGCTAGATCCCGGCATCGCTTCACGCCCACTTCCAAAGCACCGAGCCTGTAGTTGTAGACCAGGGAGAACTGGACCTCGCCTCGTACTGCCACCGAGCCCCGGAGACCTTCCCCGGCGCCGGAGTACACCGAGGCCATAGACTCGGAGCGGGCCTGGAGTTGAGATAAGTGTAACTGTTATATTTATGGCGCTAAGGTTTAGTTTAGGTTAGCAAAATAGTTACACTGTCTTTCCTGGGGGTAGGCGATATGTCTTCGACCAATTTATACTTGTTAAGCACTCGTAGAAAATTGTGGTTTGCTATTGTATTGAATGACGCTGCTATCTTCAACCCTCATTGCGAAGATGATGGCTAAACTTAAACTATTTTGGAGGAGGATCAAGTGTGGATGATGATGTTAATTTCATTGGTTAAACTACCGTACGCGCCTTATGGTAATCGTACCGTAGTCTATGGACGTTTCCAAGGTCTTACGAACTTGGACAAAAAGGGGGAAGAAGGGTAGAGTTCTGCAAGGCACCTAAGCTTCTTTCTAGTAAGTGAAAAACTCTTATAAGAACGTTGTAGAACGTTGAACTTCAGATTTAGATATTTAAATAAATTCTGCCAATTTGTAATCGGTTACCATTAATAGCTTAATATTGAAAATATGATCAAACTACGTTTGTATGGAGCGCGCCCAGGAAACACTAGCCTAGATCCCTAAATGAATTAGAGAGAGCTTCAAAAGTTGCACATCTTTATTTAAGGAAACATGACAAGTTCTCTTACTGAAAGCATTTCTCGTGTCAGCCACCGTATCCACTTGTAAAATTTCATGAACAAAAACACGACGACAAACAGAAGTAGTAAAATGTTGACGATTGCCACCACCTCTGACACCTTTTATCCTTTCAAACACCAGATCTTATAATATTTTGGTCGACACAATGTCGTCGATTGTACCATCAACAGCACTGAAGTTATTCTCATTTTCTCAGTTCGAAGCCGCTGGCCGAACGGCACTGACTCACGAAACGAAAATTAACAGTTTCCAATTGTTTGCTTTCGCAATCTGCGACATTTGATACGACAATGCGAGCAGATGTTTTGTGTTGAACAGAATTTGTTCGACATACACCGCGGTTTATTTACAAACACGTCTTTGTAACATGCCTAGTTGCTCCACCAGCCTGCAAGTTGCGCGTTACAGAACGTATGCACATATTTAATATCTTACTATTAGTAAACATTATCATTATGTAAGCAAAACAAGAAACTGGCGCCGTCAAATTGTATGCTGTTTTTACTACACTTGCGTTTCTTTTGACTTTTTGTAAGATGTCTTAATTACGTAGCTTATTCAAGTAAGGCATAAATCATAATAGCAAGTTACCATAAAAAGGTTGTAGGAAGTTAACATTATCGTTTCTAAGCATGTAGATCCATTATTAGTTATTGTGTAGGATGAGTGCATAGATATCTTTGAATGGTCTATCAATTAGTACCTATTTATACATTAGTCTTAGTAGGTAGGTTATTTATATTGGACTAACTGGCCCGCTGTGAATTCGTTGACGTGTTGTACTACCTATAAACCTTCCTCATGATTCACTATGTCTATTTGTGAAAACCGCATGTAAATCCGTTCAGTAGTTTTTAAGTTTATTGCGAACTGACAGACAGACGCGGCATGGGCGACTTTGTTTTATAATATGTAGTGATCTCTATTAAATGCATTAGGCACTGTGAGATTATTCAACACATCGTAGGTAGCTATTTTGTTTATATGAAATGGGATGATATTAATGTTGTTTATTTACATGATTCACGTTGTATTAAAATGAAATGAATACCTACCCAAAAGTTCTATGTTCCAATTCTTTTTTTGTTGTTGTGACTAATAAATAGTTTCACAATAAATGTACATATCAGAAGTGTATTACTGGAAATAATGGATATTCCGTGGCATCCAGCAACATGATTATAATTGTGAGACCAACACTATTAGTCACAGATAACAATAAAATGTTGGTAAGAGATAAACGGTATAAACTCTTTGTTTAGAACGTAGTGTTTTCTATTGTAAAAACTTTGGGTATTTGAGAAAACATCGAGGATTTCGTCTTATGCCGTGGCTATAAAAGCCGATTAACAACAACACAAACATTCTTGTTGGGTGACAGAATTTTTTTTTTAGATCATGTTTGTAAGTGACGATGCGGCCGACGATCAAGCATGCCTGTCTAGGAACAGTCTACACTCTAGTCTTGAAGGCGTTTAGGTTATAATGATCAGGGAACGAACACCCTAAAAATGAATAGCCACCCATGTGCAATTTTGTCCACACTGATTATACTGGATTGACAGTGTCTAATTACGTAACTCTGTTGCGAACAATTATCAGATTTCAATGACTGAAATTGTTACTTTACGATTAAGTATGATCGATTTAATAGTTTCAGTTATTGCAATGGAACTGTGTTAAATTGATGATACGTATCGCTATTGAATTGTTAGCAACAGAGTTCCGTAATTAGCGGGTAACCTCTCGTAGGATGTCTATTACGTGAACTAACAGGTAAATATGAACTCTTAAATGATTGAACTCAGTCGCGCCATACGATACGCGCATATATGCGATAGTAGCCTGTGAATCGGGCCATACAACCACATATGGCATTGGGCAACGCAGCCGGCTCACACTACGCTGTTTTATAAGGTTTATATTACAAAATCGAACGCATGTAGGTACAAAAGTTTATTATAACGTGCCACTAAAGTCACCAGTGAATTTATTGCATGTAGGATGCAAGGTAGGAAAAGTAAGCAAGGCTCGTTCTGTGCCGATTTTATGTGTTTATGTTGGGGGAATAGTGTATGGTACAATAGTTAACGGTTTCTTTGTTGTGCACTATTAGATGTATATATTAGGTACCTACCCTCCCAGGTACCTATAAGGTTTGGTACCTTCAAGGGGCTATCCATAACAGGATGACCAGATCTTTACAACAATAGAGAACAATACAAAAACAGAGGTGCATGATCACCTTATGAATAATATTCCTTTAACGGTTTTTATAGCATTCATGAGTTAAATTTTTACTTATTACAAAAAAATACCCTGGGGGTGAAGAACGAGTTCTTTGGGCATTAGGGACAGCTAATGCTCCCTTATTTTAGCAACCTGATTTTAGCTAAAGGTGCACCTAATGCCATGAATGTTGCTGTAACGGCAACAGAAAAATTTCTTAAAGTGGTAATGCACTTATGCTCTCTTACTATACTTAAGTATATCGTAGTGATAATAGCGATGTACCGTGTGGAACGTAAAATTGATAAATAATCGAATTCCTGAACGTATTAGTACCTATTTATTTTTCTTGTTATGAGGTGCCCTATCTGGCAGGTTCCTGATTGTAGAACATCGTGTTCGCGCATTCCATTCTTTTTTTATAGTTATATCAACGTAATCAACTAATGCGTAGGTAGGTAGTTACCTAAATACGTTCCGCTGATAAAATAATATTTATGACTCATGATGGTTCAACTTCAGTTGGCAATTTTAGATTTTACATAGGTTTTTATAGCTAAGTACAGAAATAGGTCTCCTTTCATAATGCAATCTTAAGGTGATTCCGACACCCATACTAAATTGCTCTCGTCATTCTTTCATTCGTTTGAGTGTTTAGTGATTTGTAGTATGATTTATAGGTACTCTTAGTAAATGTATTAAATGGTGCGCAAAATGGGTTTCTATAGGTTAATGATTTATAATAAAGCAGTTAAATCGAAAAAAGCGCAAGTCGCCGCTAGATGGCGTTGTTTTGAGATTTCGTTATTTTTCTTTTTCTTTGCTTTGTTTTATATTATTAACATGTAGAAATCTATTTCGCGCACAATTGGACACATTTACAAACGGAAAATTGCACAAACTTACATTAAAAACATCAAACCCTTGAATTAATGTCGATCAAACGTTACATAAAATTTGTATGAAAATCGTACCGCGTTAAGTTTTTGACCCTAAATAAACAAAAATGTTTATCTAGGCATCTACCTAACTACTTCAGTAAATTTCAACCTAATCAAGTAAATTTCAAAGATATATTCCGAGGATGAACCAACGAAGCCATACTTGATATTTGAACCACTTGACTCGCGAACGTTTTGAACGTAGGTAAAAGATTTTTTAATTAGTCTAGCCAGGCATTTGACCGCCATCTCACTTGGTGTTAAGTAACACCACCAGTGATAGAGCATGCCTGTTTAGGAGATTTGAGATTTGCAAAGCCCTGCCCGCTCACCGTGTCGCAGACGCTCAACAATGGGCGTTACGCACAATACCTGCGCGCACGCCGCTCGAGACAATAATGCGACCAACTGTACTTCGCCAAGTGTCGGTCGCTTGCCTTTCAAGTGATAGGTACCTACGCAGTTTTAGTAAAACAAACTCGATGTGGGTTTGGGAGACGAGTTTGCAGCTATTTTTAAAGATTCTTTTTTAACTTTTAGGTACTCAACACGACATGACGAACACACGACGACGAAGACCGCATGTGAAATGGGAGTAGGAGTAGTAGTAAGTAGCAGAGCCAAAGGGTAAGATTCTGACCATTACGCAAGTTGCTTACTCAGCATGATGCAAAACGTCATGAAGCTGTCGCAATCATGCCCGAGATGTACTTAGAAGTATTTATTAAACGAATACTTTGGTAGTAAAGCAGCTACTCATTAGGTACTAATGGTTGGCTACTACAACCTACCCATCATCCTAGCAGCCAACCCCTGATTGGCTACTACTAATATTTGCGAAGTAAGTAATTAATTTAAGAGATGCGACTGATAGATCTATATGTGCACATCAACGTTAGAAGGAAATTCAAAAGAAATTACCACATGGTATACTCTATAGAGTTCGTGATTAGTAGTTGCTGAATCTGTGACATACATACTTTGTTTTTCGTTGGCTAAGTGAATGGCACATTGAATCCCTTTATCGTTATCTATATATTAGAAACGATGTTATTCTACTAATTAAAATGGTTCCCATGGCTATTCGTAAGTAAGAGGGGTTTTCTCAAGGTGCAATTTTGTCTGATGACCTTTAACTAACATTACCCTTGGCCAAACGCCTTGCTCAAATATCTGGACAATATTTCACCATTGAATAAATAAATAAATCAATTTTCCCTAATGTGAACTTCAAGTGGTACAGTTAGTCATTACTTGAATAATTATTTTAAGGTCTTTTATTTCATCATTCATTGAAATAATTCATACGGTCATCTATTAACGAAGTTCTATGTATTATAGTCATGGGTTTTTACGAAGTTATAGTAGGCATAGTAACTTAATGTTCCAAATGCTATTTAGGTATTCCTGCGTTACGCCTATATTTATCAAATTATATTTTGATTATAATATATTTACCTGAAGTCCACTCCTGTTAAGCGGGTATCGGTCTCTATCCAGCTCTTTTTCATGGGGCAGTGGAGAGTTGGAGCGGCGCGGCAGGGTCGCGTGGCCCGGGGACAGTGTCTCCGAATACACTTCATCTGGAAAGAAAGAGTATGACCTTAGAATTATGACCTTTATGCCACAAATCCTAACTTTTGAGGGTGAAGAAGTCATTGTCAAAGAGACAGAGAGAGGTGTATGGTTCAGTTGCGATGGTGCAATCGCCGTGTGTGCATTTTGTCATTCTCTATGTGTACATATTCACCATACCATAACAAATACCGTAACGTTTCTATGATATTAGTTAGTTAAATTAATGTTAATTTGGTGTATTTGAAAGATAAACGTGATCGTGTATTTCAAATACTATTAAGGTCTTATAGAGTGACAGATAGGAAAAAGAAGTGCAAATCCCAGATGAACGTGCTCCAATAAAATGGCAACCAACTCGTTGGTACCCTCGTTCTTTAATTCGAGCCAATCATCGCGTTTGACCCGCCGACACCTTTTCCCCCTAGTGAGGGAGTTGTCGCACCATTCCAACGACTTCAGGAATGAGTCCTTGCAGGACTGTTCTACATCGCGTATGAACGTGACAATCTCACCAGATCTGAGACTGCTCCCGCTTGTGGTAGAAGAATCTTGCCGCGTATAAGAACGGCTAGGTTTGTTCCCTTTATACTTTGGACCACTCAAACTAATAGTGCTGTCGAGCTGCTCACTTGACAGCAAAAGTTTGGTGGTCGATTTGTAGTATTCACAGTTAATTTCTTTTAAATCCTCTGGTGTTGGAAGTTCGTCGTTCACTTTGGTAACAGTCACTGTGGGCACTGGTCTATTTTGCGGCACTATATCCTTGTTCAACGTATAACTATGGCCTATAGGACCAACTAATGAAGAACGAGGATCTTCTATGGGGTTGTCAGGTTCATCATCGGGAGGTTTACTACAAACGCAACAAAAAACGCAACGTAAACACGCACGAAACATGGATGTCTTTTCACTTTTACTGGCACTATAGGCATCGACCGAATGGTAGCGACACTTAGCCGGCTGGTGTGGACAGATTTGATTTTCGAACGTTATGTATTTGGTTTTCGATTTACGACCGACTGGAGCCATTTGCTTTAACACATGATACGACCACATTCACGTACACCCAATTAATTAATGTACATAATAAAATTCCCATTTTATCGTACAGCTACAGGATACGCTTTGCTTTGTTTCCTGTTAGGTTGAGTACTGTGTACTGTGATCGGACTGGCTGATAATACACAATGTGTTATGCTCCCAATGCGACTACTGACTAATACCGGGACAATTATATAGTTTTAGTTGATGGTGTGCGTAAATTTAGACGAGCCCTTAGGCAAAATATTATCATAATCAAACTAAAAATACTGTACATACCATCATTTTCAATGGGTATTTTGCAAATTGATAAGAAACTGCAACGTGTAGATTTTGAAGGCGGTTTTCTAAGGGAGTTCAAGATACTTTTCGATTTTAATGCCTAAGTATATATTATGGGCATAGCTTTATCTTCACTATCGGTATTTAGTACAGGTGTGGAAGATTTAAAATCAACTAAAGTTGAATCAATGTCTAAATTATTGGCTTTTTCGATTGTATTTTCATGACTACGTGGACATTTATCACAAACATTTTTTAAAATCTCGTCTGGATTTGAGCCAAAACCATTAGAACTAGTATTATCTGATCTATGAAGGTATTTATAGATTTTCTTATTAAGTTCATGGATTTCTAGCTTTTTCCTCTTCGTAGAAAGTTCTTCAAGATACTCGTCATTTTCAGTATTAAGTAATGTCGGTTCAACTTCCTTGACGCTAACTTCTCGTTTTAATGTGGAATGCGTTCGTATTTCCACCTTGCAGTAAACAATTACATCTTTGATTGCAGGCTGCAATACTGTTGGACTGTCCAAAACTACAGGAATATTCGGTAGATCAACATTTGTATTAATTTTATTGAGTTCTTCAGATATTACACAGTGTCTTAGGAAATGCATTGAATTGTCATTATCTTCACTTATATCGTCTGGAACAGAATCTCCATGAAAACCGGAATCAAACTCATTAAAGCTGGTGCTATCAGATGACTGCATTTCATTTACTATTTTACTTTGTTTTATAACTTTTATATCAATGGTGTTGTCGTTTTTTCTTAGGTTTTCTTCAATGTTTTTACTGACTAAATAGGAGTTTTTAACTTTTTGTTTTAGAGGAACGGCTTTAGGTTTAGACAATTCTGAAGCTAAAAACCAATATAATTTAAATTGTTTACGATGCTCTCTTCGAATGATTGAAAGAGTAGCTGGATCATCATCCTTTTCAGAGCTTTCCATCGCAAAACAATTCCAGCAGGAAGCTTCATTTTGTGTTTTGTTTATATGCACACTTGTTTTAGTTTCTTGTTGAATTGAATTCACTTTGTTATTCATGATATTTAGAAACGTGTCACTTGTTGTAAATGCTTCCTTCGACTAAGATTTTCGAAGGCTGTTTAATCTTTAAACAAGTTTGGTAAGGATCGATAATTAATTTTAAACGAGTTGGCTATTCATAAAATAAAAACAAAATAGAGCACAAAAATGAACAACTCAAAGAAAAATCAATATTACACATTAGTGAGATTCCATTAATAGAAGTTCATATACCCACCTTGGAAATTTGGAATGTCAATGTTTGGACGTACCTACCACAATTCCGGATTATCTAAAATGTTAATGTATGGATTTATGTAATAGGTAGCGTTTGGATGTAGGTCACGTTTCATGTTTAAATGAAAAATACATTATTTTTTATTACATGATTTTTGTTATTTTAAAATTCGTAGGAGTAAAAGAGTAGTCCCGCTGCGTTAACGGACACTACATTGATTGAGCAAATTAGTGCGCAGTAAAAAGGGTCAAAGGATCAAACGAATTATAAACCTAGGGGAATCACGTATACGTATCTCATATTTATTAATGAAAATCCCTAATTTACATTTCATTCTAGATAAATGTTTTAGTACATAATATTCTTTTTCGATTATTTAGAGAACTCATAAAATATTAATTAAATAAAAAGACAACGTTGTTCTCTTCTGTTAACTTTCTCGCATGATTAGTAAAGTCAACCCTTTATCCCAATTCTGTCTCCTTTTTGAGCAATAAAAAGTTCAATTTGACTTTTATTTACGCTATCCAATCACAATCATTAGTCAAAAAATGACAGCAAAGCAGTAGATAACAAAACCGGATATTACTTATGAACCCGATAAACCATCTTCATACCTACACAGGTAATGATAATGGCGTATCCATCCTCAGGAATCCGCTCATCTTCGCGTCTACAGTACAGTTATTGCGACAAGAACACCATGTGGAGAATGTGTGGTTCGTGTGACCGTGACCGCGCGTGCGCGTGCGCCGGGCGGGGCGGCACACTTTGGATAGCGAGCCTGGTTTTACTTTATCTAAATATAGTTAATAGTTTCGTTATACAGTAGGACTTACAGTCCGTACATATATTTAGCTAGTCTGTGATATCTGTTATCGGGAGCACATCCATTAACTACCTATAGGTTTTTTTTATTTATCAATAATATAAATTTCTTTATCGGTAGTTAGTTTATTTCCTTGCGCATATTTCATAAAATATATAGAAATAAAAATTGTTTTCTAGAAATCGCTGCGAAAAAGTAAACGATTTTTGTTTCGCTCGAATTTGTCGTGCATAAAAACGACTTTCTAAAAAAGAAGACGTTCATGTTTTCAAGTAAAAAAAACGTTATTTTTATTTTATAACAAACTAGCCGTAAACATTCGACTTTCCCGCGGGACTATATTATATTCCCTCACTCGGGAATAACGTAGCTTCCTATTAGTAAAATAATTCTTAAAATCGGTCCAGCAGTTTTCGAGCCTATTCCTTACAAACAAAAACACAAATCTTTTCTCTTTATTATTACTTATTAGTATACTCGTAGATTAAAATGTGTGTGTGTGTGTTCATACCCCATAAATGACGTTCCGACATACGCTCACAATTTTCACTTAATCTCTAAGCCATTAACCCACATCTACAACGGATCATAACGCAGATATCAATATCATCTTAACAATTATTACGTGTTTTGTGATAAAAGAAAGTTTATGAATGAGCAGATATGGAATACACATTCATTAGTTTGTAGTTTATTTTAGAAGATGTTTCGATGTTGGTGAAACGAATATAAAGTTGCGAATCAAACTGCGATTTGACGACCTGAGTGGTGCAGTTGATTAACATGGCCACGCAGAGGTCCCGGGTTCGATTCTTGGATTGAGAAATTTTAATGTCTGTTATGGGTCTGGGTCTGTTAAATGTATAAAAAGTATGTATGTAAAAATATTTAAATAGTTTATCAGTTCCCTGGCACCCATAACACAGGCTTTGCTTGCTTTGGGGCTAGATGGCGCTGTGTGAATTGACCAAGCATAGTTATTTATTTAAACTTCCTATATTCGTCTCAATTTACTTACTAAAACTTCGTGAATATTGTGCTCGAGTACCGTCCCAAATATTACTAAACTCATAGGTAACCATAATATTATTGTTTAGCTACCTATTCTATTTACAGAGTCTAGCTAATCTGGACTAAAACTTACAATTCCAAAGACAGGCCGCAAGGTAGAAAGTTTGTTCTAAAAAGCTGTAATGGAAAAACCACACATGACATTTATGGTTACTGCACCGATTGGTGCTTTGTTGTTTCACAAACAAAAAGGCTCAAAAAGCGTACACAAAACACTTTCATTCAACACTATTTTCATTACAACCACTAGTTTATCGTAGAGCTTTTTGCTTTAGTTTTTATTGCAATCGCATAGGGTCTACATTGGAGTGCGTTGTCGACTGTTACCGCATCAATAGTCTGCCGACTAATATGAAACAAAAAACTGGTACTGAATGAGACTGGACATGGGCATTGTTCATGTTGAAGTGCAATGCGACTGGCTTGGGAACGGTGTCATTGTCACATGGTAAACGCACTCTCTCTTTACTTCTAAATTCGGTTGGACAATTGTTACTGTATTACCTTTCTATTCGCTGTTTTACATAAGTCGATTAGTATATAATAATAATCTAGTATACGTAGTGAGAAAATATCTACTAATACCCTACTACAATACTTATAACATATTACATAAACGGATTTTAATGAAATTTTGTAGTGTTGAAGCTTATAGCCTAATGTCTCAGGAACCGATAAGCCATTACGGTATATTATTATAAGTAGTAGTAGTATACTCTTTATTGCACATATTAAAAATAATAGAACCCAAGAAAATCAAAATTGAGCGCAAAGGTGTTATCGCTTTTGGCGATATCTTCCAGACAACCTTTTTATTTCCAACTATTATAATAAGAGTAAAAGCCTGTTTCATTGTCTGAAGGACAATGAAGGACACCTTGAAAGTCGGAAAGGGCCTCCTACCTGCCTCCTACCTGATGGAGCGAAGTCGCGCGAATAAAGGAACAGCACCATCTAGCAAACTAGATAAAATGTTTAACGTTGTATTTTATTTCCTGTAACTAGGGTGTAGTATACATATAATTCGGATCTTGAGGCGATAATAGGCAACTATACTTTGTCAAATTTAGGATGATAATTTTGACAGTTCACTAATTCTTGGTCCTTGGCTCTCGCCTATGAAGTGTCGTGTTTTTTTCGGTAAAATGTACTATGGATAATGTCGTACTTTTTAGACAGGTACCGTACCTACAGTGAAGTGACAGAGAATAACCGAAAGCTCTGTGTTAACTCGCGTAGCTCCGATGAATGAATGAACCGGCCAGGAGCCAGCCAGAAGTAGTAGCCCCAAAGTAAGCACATCAGCTAAGCGTTTTGGGATGTTTTCTCTTCCGTGGTTTGACTTTTAATATTCTCTAATCCAAAATCCGGGTCTACTGGCACGAATAAGCACGCAGGCGCGTTGATGTCTTTTGTATGAACGTAAAATGTTCCTATTCCCCGTGTCGTGGGACCCATGGACACGTACAAAGACTAGCACATGAATTCCCAGGTTCAGAATGTATATGAACATTAAAATCAATATTAAAGTTTTTGTGTAGGACAATCATATTTGTGTGAAGTTTTAAATGTATACGGTTGCGCGTATCTCAACGCACCGTTATTACAAACAGCAAAAGAGAAACGTAATTTAAAGTTATTCTGAGTTAAATACCACAATTTACAGTGTAAGGATAGAAAGGAAACTTAGTATACACAGCAGCACAATAAGATATCAAAAAGTCCGATTTTAACTCGACACAAGACAGTCTAAACAAAACAAGGTCACTTGTCTTGTGTACATACATGAAAGTACGATTTATCGCAATTTATTGCAGTGCAGGTACGTACGCCATGTTCACTTTCGATTTGATTGCGTTCACGCATTTGATAAGTGGACCGACACGCTGGCGATATGCAAATCCGTTGTTAAGGTATTACTACATTAAGAACGTGGGATCGATATGAAGGAAACGGTTGACATTATGGCCTCCACCCTGTGCCTACACCACTCGCAAAAAAATGTGGAAAACTCTTTCGAAGACGTAAATATTCTGTACCTACTCGAGCATTTCTTGTACCTACAGGAATAAAGGTACTTATACAGTACGTTTCAATGGAAAATAACAAAAGTAGAGCACGTTATCGTTAGCCACAGAAATCTAAATAAATTAACTTATTTGTATAAATGTAGATTCTTCTTTGGCTGTGTGGTGTCCGGCAGAGTAGAATAGCACCAACCCCATACACTTGTGGGTGTCGTACAAGGCGACTAATGTTTTCGTGACAAAAGATCTAGAGTCTCCGGAGACTGGGAAATGGGCAGCGGCATTTTCCATTGTTATTTATACACTGCGATCTCCTAACCGCTTGTCAAGCGTAGATATTATGGCAATAGCCTCCCCTTTCGTGGGAGAGATCTTTAAGTCTTGCAGTGGACTGTTATGGGCTGTGATAATGATGATGAGATTCTTTAAATTTATATGTATAATACATGAAATTAATTGACTTATTTAACGATTCAACAAGTCAATATATTTAGATACTTGCAGACTTACACTTATGCACAACGTGCTCTATCTATCAAAAATATACGTAGCCTATACCAGTTCTTCTTTATTATAACAAACAGTAATGCTTCTGGCATCTCATAAATTAAGTTTATAATTAATATGAACAACAGTGTTCATTAAAAATGGGCTAAAAAGCCAGGTGCGCAAATTAAGTGCCCAATATAGCCACAAAACTGTGGCCAAAGAGCGGTAGACTGGAACGTTCACGGCACAGTCTGAAGGAAAAAAGCGCAATATGCTTGTTAAAACTGGTTTTGTCTGGAATATGAGTTTGAGTTTCAACAGACGTGATTTATGCTATGGCTTTTTAACTTTATTCCGCCCGAGAGTTTGTTCAACTCTCGTGGTGTATGGTTACGTGGTTTATGGTTCTATATCGGTACCTAGTCTGCTGTAATGTTGTTTACTTAGCGCGCAGTAGGTACCTTTAAAGATACCATACTTTGTGCCTAGAGGTTTTGTCATTCTCTCAACTACAGAAGTGACATACACTCAGTTTGGTTCTTACCAAAAGTTACCGTCGTAACCGTACAAAAATCTAACGTCACGGGTTACCACCGAGACTATTGAACCAGATTCAAGGTCCCCGTGGAACCGTCCGTGGTTTGCGCTGTTCAAAATGGCCTATGACCTATATGGAAAATAATTTATAAAATAAGGTTAAATGTTCAGGTTGTATTAAAACATAATTACAGGGTTTTATAAAAACTCAGTTAAATATGGAAATATTCGCGAAATAGATGTTATTGACAAAAACCAGTTGCTCATATTCTAATGATCAATTAGAAAACAATCACATTTAAATACAATGAAATTAATACAGTTTGAAGTAAATGACAATTTTTTTTGCATATTGCATATAATTTGTGATACAGATGCCAGCACGTACACCTAGATATTATTAAACAACTCCTTGTGGCAAGTGTTTAAATACATTTCTTCGCAACTTCATTCCGGTTTAAACAATTTATAGGTGGTTTCACAAGAAAACCCGATACTTATATCGTTGTCAACAGCCCAGCAGCATCAGCCCATATTATAACAGTCTACTTAACTTGATCCTATTCCACATTAGTGGAGGGTAAGAGAATCTCACCTTTGAATGGTTAACACACTAGATTTAGTAACTTGAAAATTGTATTCTTTAATGTTTACATGTGTGCACTGTTGGCATACCTTGAATAAATAAATGAATCTCTAATTCTTCTCTACGTTTGGCTGGTGGGTTGGTGATCGCAGTGAAATGCAAGCATATTATAAAAAACGTGTTGCAAATACACAACAAAAAAGGCTGATTTCTAGTAACGTTGTAAGAAAATATAAATCTAGGCATTATATCTAGGCTTTAGAAACTTGCCAAGTTCAAGATTAATGCGAATGCCCTGTACCATGATAGTATTGTTTATAACTACTCGATGACAAACCACCTGATGAAAAGTGGTAACTGTCGTCTAGAACAAAAATGTAGAACAGCAGGTGCGTTATCTCCATAAGGACTAGGCTGAATGTTGGTGACATGAGATATTTAGATTAAAATTACTGTTCGCACCTATTGTTCGCCTACTATGTTTAATGAAGAAATGTAATTGGCTGGCTCGTAGACGTTTTTATGTTTACATTGAAGAAATAATAGCAGAGATACTTCAGAACAATGGCATTCGACGAGTGGAAACACTCAGCTGATCGTTCACTTGAGGTATAGTGCCACAAACTTATCTGACCCGGTGACAAGGTATATCGTTTTCCCTGAAGAGTATAATTATAAGAAAAGGTTTTTACAGGGTCGGTAATGCGTGGGTGATGCCCCCTGGTATTGCAAACGTCTATAGGCTGCGGGGACAGCTTACCAACAGGCGGGACGTAAGCTTGTAACCTTAGTGGTAAAAAAAAATACGGAGTCGCTGTTATTGACACTTTGATCGTACTTGTTGATAGGTACTTACTTAGTTCCGGGTTTGACCACCGGTTCAGATTAGTTTGTGGCCCTTTACTTACGTTGTCGGTTGGGAAACGACGATTCTTTACAGTTTATCGAGCAGTCATTGATATGGCTGTTTTAGATTGAAGTAACATATTAATAAACGAAACTCTTAGGTCACATAAATATGTTACCATAATTATCCCTTTAAAGCTACGGAGTCACGTAATTTTTAACATAGCGACAGAAAAATTACAATCGAGAAAGTTAATATATTGAATTACATAAATGATAGTTAACATAACTCCTGCAATATTAAACTGAGCCAAAAATTGTATTTGTTAACGAATTTAATGGATTTCCGGTTAATAACTTCGATTACATCTATTTCAATAGTTGTTGTGCAATAAGTAAATAAAAAAAAGTCAAATTGCATTGGACACAGCCTTGCGGACAAATAAATAGCTTGAAATTAAACGTCAATCATTCTATTGTGTTTAGGTAGGAAAGTAAGATTTAAAATAGATCTAGGCCTATGGGTTTTACAATCTAGTAGATAGAACACTCGTACAAGGTTTCTACAAATACCTACCTAACTAAATTAATCTCTGTTGTAATTATTTCACTAATAATTGTAACTAACGTTGTATGTTTGTATGTTAGAGTTAATCTCCGAAACTACAGACCCAATTTTGAAAATTCTTTCTTTAATAGGAAGCCCATAGGTTACTTGATCCCGGGAAAAAATAGGATCCCGCGGGATAGTACAATTATTACGAGATCCGAACTGCGCGCAGGTGAAAACCGCGGGGCACGGCCAGTGTCATCATCATTTGTAAGCTCCCGGATATAAAGGCCCATCACATGCCTCCCACTTACAAACCTTATTTAGAAGGAATTCGGTTTTCCGCAACATAAATAACTTTTGAAACTTGTCTGGTATCAAATTGTAATCCCTACAAATGTCATTAAATTCAATAGTTAAGTATAGAAGTTTAAGTAAAAAAATAATTGGACTTTATTAAAAAGTGTCGCAACGTCTCGGAAACATTTGAATTTTTACAAGCTTTTTACATGTCTCTAAGTACGTAATAAAATCTTGCAAGTTAAATTTGACATATTTCCCGGTTTTCGATTGAGCTGAAATTTTGCATACTTATGATAGTTCGGTGACAATGCAATGTCATGATACTTTCGAGCTGATCTGATGATAGAGATGGAAGGTGGCCATAGGAACTCCTCAACTACGCATGATAAATCAATCGAGATTGATTAGTCTTGACCAGTACTCTGACTGATCATAGTTGACGACATGAGTGGTTCAGTTGGTTAATTTTAATTAAGTAGTTTATCAGTTTTCTAGCACCCATAACACAAGCTTTGCTTACTTTGGGGCTAGATGGCGCTGTGTGAGTTGTCCAAGCATATTTATTTATTATTATTTATAGAGAACACGCGATATGAAAAAGTTTTTTCATTTGAGAATTTGTTACCCACCCTATATTCTTAAGACTAGTTAAACAAACCCATTACACTAGTCAAACAATCGCTTATTGGCCCCTTGTTTCCGCAACTGTGTAATCACAGTCACAATTAACATACAAAAACAACGTACGGACGCGTCCATACAACCAATTTTGTTTCCAACATAATTGTGGTTACATGAAAATTGCTCGCTTGCTCGCGCCGCTTCTATAAGTCTCTCGTCTCGTGTAGAAAGTGGTATACATAAACAAGTTGAATGTTGTTTCCCATGACTTTGCCGGCATCGCGGTAGAAAGTGGTCGACTACAAGCATAACCTTTACTAGATTCCGTTTTGACGAGTTATGATAATTATATTGTCCATACGTCATATGCGTAATAGCTTTTTTAGTTGAACAATGGCCGTGTAAGACCATTCTGCAGTTTACGGTGTAGATGTGAAGATATTCTAAAATGTATGAAAAGTGAGAGTAGCCGACTCTTTACATATTTATGGGATTATAATGAGTATCCTCCGTTTTAAATTTATCGGCTTATTAAATTTATGACTATTAACAATCTTTTAAAGAGATTTGTTATTTACTAGCGCGACCCGCCCCGGCTTCGCACGGGTGTCGCGGGTTTTCTCATATATAATATACATATACGCGACTGCGTTCGAGTGATATATATGTGATATCCCTATAAACCTTCCTCTTGAATCACTCTAGCAATTGTTGAAAACCGCATTAAAATCCGTCGCGTAGTTTAAAGATCGCGGGAAAAATCTTAATACCTATACTATTATAAAACTGTAAAAAAGCCGTGTCTGTACATTGAAGATATTTCTGAAAAATAGTCGGGATAGGATACTGCGACGTAACTATACTCAATTTCTTTTTTGGAATTTTTCACTGTCTTTCTGTTTGTCTGTTTTGCGCATCAAAAACTACGGAACGGATTTTGATTCGGTTTTGATAGTTTTGTAGTTTGAAGAATACAATTTAAGCCACGTTTCATCTAATTCGGGTAGGTAGAACTAGAGATACAACTTGACCTCCCCGTAGTACTAGCATTCATACAACACAGAGGTCATTTAAAATGGTTACACGCGGGTTGCATATCATTATCATACTTTTATGTTTTATCGTTGTTACGATAGAACGAATACAAAATAAAAACGAAAAAAAATGCAGTTCCTGGGGTCCCCTCCTTATTTTACCTTTTTAATTTTATGTTGCGGACTTGCGGTGTGTTATCCACCTTTCGGGTACGGAACCCTATAAGTGAGAGCTGACCCTATTATTTGCACGTCATTAAGAAGTTGAACTTAACATTACATGATCTTATCTGCGTCTTATGATTACAGACGTGATAACAGCTCTGCGGTGGGTAGTGTAAACCTATACGTACGCAGGTAGTGTAAACCTATGCGCTTGCGCAAGGTGTGTGATAAAGGAGAGTAACGCGTTTTATGAGGCGCGTAGGGAACAAAGGGCCTACTTATGCTTTACGGCATATGACTTTATAAATTCGTTTTTGTATGCGTAAACAGTGACGTATGTACTGTTGATGACAAGTCGATATGGAGTCACAATATGAGGTACGCGCGCAAGGGGGGACACCCCCCGCACACCCGCACAACCCCCGCTTAGTTATTGTGCTGTACCTACCAGGTACCTAGTCTATGTCGATATTTCTTTTTACTAATGTATGAATCTTCTTCCTCATATTGTGACATAGTAGGTACATAAGTGAAGAATGCATGCGATGATGCAAAACGAATTGACGCATTTAAAATTTTCGCAGTCGCTCCACTGTAGCTCATGGTCTGTCAAATCATGATCAAGGCGGAATCGGGGCCCTAGCGCGCGAGCGCACATCCGGGACATTATCGCCAAGATGGCCAACTTCGCGGTATTTTTTACTTTAAATGAAAGGAAAATAAGTTAAATTAGTTACATTAATCCAAAACTTTAATGACTCCCTCGAATTGTATAAATTTCACTACAAAAATACCCATACAAATATCTATTTATTATGGTTTATAATGGCGATTAGAGGTCGAGTACCAACTCTGCTAAATCCACGACCACCAGCTAGCTACCAATGTCGAATTCGAGTTTATAATTACTATAATCATTACGGTTAAATCGTTGTGAATGTAACAGCTTGGCGAAGGCAACGCCGCCATCATTGTTCAAATTGTTTGGTGAACTCATCCGACATTGCGTCAGAGTCCCGCGTCGGCCTCGCTGCGATCTTACGCTCGATCTTTGCTATGATGTCGGGCTTTGCAACACGTTTTGCTTGTTTTGTATGGAGGCTTCGTGTGCTTATGGTTAAGCAGTAGTGGGTTCGATTTTACGCGGTTGAAATGTTGACCTGCACGCAATGTTTAGCTAGAGAACAGAAATATACAGAAATCTTTAAGATTATGACATATCTTTAACCAGAACAATATTTTTATACTATTCTGTGACAAACGAGCAAACAGCCAACCAACATTGATGGTTAATTGGTAACTGTCGCCCATAACATTTACAATTAATGCATTCAGGTTGCAGGTAATAAAAATGTGGAAGCGCAGGTGCGTTGTCACTGTAAGGACTAAGATGATACCTGTAAATTCGCTGGTCTACCGAAAAATAGAAATTCGTGAACTACAATTTCAAATCAGTAAAAGTTATATTTTTGTAAAGTGTAACCGCTTTCAAATAACAAGCCAAAATGACGAAATAACTTTACTAATAGCGCAAACTAGAATTACGACAAATACTTCTTTACTAGACATTTATTATCTACATCAAAACGCTGTTAAAACCGCAGGCTACTGTTCGACTTCCCGATCAGATAAAGTGGACACAAAAGTTACATCACATTACATTACAACTGTTAATTTGTGACGTAACACATTGGATAGCATAGCGCACAGCACACAATGAACAAATATGGCATTATATCCAACAGTGGGTGAGCACTTGTCTGTAATTTGCATCCAGTCTATGTGGGAAGTTACCCCTAACAGACGGCGCAACTCTCATTGAAACTAGAATTGTAATTTAGTTAGCCTTATCTTATACGAAACAGTTAAGCTCTGAACTGTTGGGCTTGATGCCTTGAACCCATGTGACAAGCCTAAACTAAATATCAAAAATATCAAATTTCAAAATTGTGCGCTATTGATATTCTGTTCGACAATTTGCGATCCATTTGCCATTATGGTCATTTCGCGCTTTTGTCCTTGTGCACCCAAAGAGATTGAAAAATTAATGCACGACAAAATAGGCGTACTCTTGTCATAGTCTCTAGGCTACGCAAGCGAGTTAACGATACAGTGTTAATAACATCAGAAAATTCTGCTGGCTATTTTCTAGCCTTCGGAGATCTCTATTAGCTGGTCTGCCACTAACAAAGACCCTTTTCCGACACTCGGGAGTGGAAGGAGCTATTTTCGACTCTGCCCGATGCAATTAAAAACAATTATGGCAGAAACTCATAATGAACTCGTTTTGCAATTCCATAACTTTTCAATTCCGCCTTCTAGGACTAAAGCAAACCGTACAACAACGAGATAAGGCACGACGTCTAAAGTCGAACATAGCGCGTGCGCGACGGCGTTTCCTCACAAATTGTAACATCTTGTAACATCCACAGCATAGTCACGACGCCACCGCGACACTTTTACAATGCCCTAGCTGAAATTGAGCAATGCGACCTTTTGCCTCGAGCTTCGAGACAGCATGATGGCATTTTGAACGATTTTGAAACCTCATGACAAGTGGCACTGGGATATGACTTCGCGGTGCTAATAATTTCTGTGTACAATGCAATTGTTGGTCTATGCGTACATACCTGTTCCGCAGGCTGTGCTAAAACGCTAAAAATAGCACTAGTGAATGTTTGTTAATTTGTGATTACATTGCGATAGATCTGTACGATTATTTGCTCTTTTATGTGCACGAGTAGCTTACAATCCTTGACATACGTACTTATGTCGAATTTTTGTTTTTGTATGTTATTCTGTTCAAGTACTTCTTCATTCGTTTAGATTATTGCAATATTATACATCGATAAATCATACTTTAACGAATTTTTTTTTTGTTTAATAAAATTGTGTTACTTTGTGGCCACTACTTTACTAAACTACATGTTTTTATGTAAATATCTGTTAGCACTCGTAGAATTTAACATAAATCATCTTGTATCGTGAAGTCCGATGGCATTCTATGTAAACAGTTTCACGATTAAGGACTAGAAACCTAGGTATGCTCGACTGGTATCATGATTGATGCATAGAATATTAAAAGCCTCACGACGTTATAACAAAATACCACCATCGCAGTACATCGGCCAAGGTTAAATGAAGCTGATCACATCGAGGACACGAATGCAAATATCACGAGAATAACGTAGATAAATGATTCGCTATCTATAGTAAAGTCAATTGGTTCCCACCTATAGCTGTTCGCGTTATATGGGAGCATAAGCCATAGTGAAAGCATTTAATAGCAAGTCTAGATATCGGCAGAGCGTCGAGCGGTCTCTCTATTGGATGTAGTGTATAAAATACTATAGTCATGAACAATGCTCGTGTTGTGCCTAAATATTTCAAACAGCTTTGCTAAATGTATGTACGCGGGTTTTTAGTTTCATTCTTTCGTTTCTTATTTCTTAATTGCCATAATGGACTTAAAGACACCCAATCTCCAAGGTTGCGATTAGTATAAACTTGTGGACTAATGTAAGATTGATGAAAAACTAAGCTATTGTTTAAAGTGCGTTTATATTTGTTTATTATACCTATACCTTCTTCATCAATTTGAACTTGAAAACCGCAATATCGTCTGAATTCTAATTTTACTATGTACAACTGCTTGTAGTTGCAGTCTAGCGATAACAATGCAAATAACCTTCCTTTACCAATGTTTCAATTGGGTCCGACAATGTTAAAAGCCAATTAGTAAATTAAGCATAAAACAAGAAAGAAATTGCTTAAACGAGTATATTACTCACATCTGAACAAATATTACGTAAGTTTGCATATATTTCTAAGTACAGATGTAAAGGACAAACAAGATCGTCCAAATAAACAAGTTACCTATAGCTTAAACAAAATATTGTGTTCTGAGGATCTAAGACAGAAATGGACTGAAATCTTAGACAAAGTGGACAATAAGAGTTTAAAAGCTAAATATTGCTAACACTATAAGACTCTGAAATCATGATTACAAAAGTCACTTACAAATTGAGAATTAAATATGATTGGTCATGGATCTAACTAACCGAAGGCGTTAAAACATTCGAAATTCGAGTTTGTTATAATGAAACCTAGGACGTGTGTTCTAAGAACAAAAAGCCAATGATCCGGTCTATCTGGCATTCAGGTAAAACGAGAGTTTCTTGGTAGTCGACCTTCGGAGCTGTTAAAACCACAAACCACTCCGGTAGTGTAACCGGTGTACGCGTTTTGACGGAGAAAACTAGCCTTATGGAAGTTGCAATAGATTCTAGGAAGGAAGCTCTCTTTATCACATCGCTCTCTGCATATTTTCTTCCCATTTCACAACGACTTAGATACATATTCGAGTGTATCTTTATTAATAAGGTAAAACAGTTAAACGGTTTCTAAACTAGTTTGACAATTTACGATATGGATTTCAAAGATAAGAGTCGACTTAATGTAACTACTATTCCCGTACAATGTTGTAGATAATTACAGCGTAACAAATTTGTACTTAAAACATTGAATTAAAAACTTTGTTAATTATACTAGCTTTTAGCATAGTAAGTTCTAGTAGTAATGCGCTTATTACATTTGACTAAATTCAGTCGTCTAAGTCCAGAAGTAAAAAGCGTGAGATCACAGTGAAATGTTTTGCTCATAGAATAAGGTTCATTTTTATTTTATTTATAATAAGTTATGCGTGGTTCCGCTTTTCAAAAGGCGTGATACAAAACTGCACCTTATTTTATGAGCATTAAATTCAACTTTGATTTGCTCTCACGCTTTTTGCTTCTGAATTAGGCGAAAGAATGATTGAACTTTTAGAAGAAAACGAAGTAGCAGGAGAGAGACGTAGATACTGGAATTTACTGAATATAGTATTGCAGTAGCCGTGCACGCTAGAACAACAGAACCATCATTCGCACTGCCGGTAAATGCCCTTTACTGGTGATCACTCTCCGTGACACAGCGATTGGGCAACAAGGTACGCGCCGTCTTCGGATTGGCTCATGAACTGTGCCCATTGTTTCGCCTTTTTGTACCACGTTAACTAAGGTATTGTCTGGCTCCGTCGGATGGACTTTGAAGGTTCTCCAGACTATTCTAGAACCGTAGTTGAGGTGTTTTACAGCCGTTAAGGATCGAATTTTATGCGAAGTTTCAATTACTAATATTATGGGATAGTTAGATAATAACCATAAAAAACGCGAGAATGAAATGGCCATTATGTAACCAACCGAATTATTGAGTAGAAAAGAAATACACTTCACACCAGGGGGCGATTCTCGCGCTTTGTCATCTCAAATTCGACATTTTCTCTAGCTAAGAAACTGTATTAAATCGTCATGAAATTGATCTTCGACAATATACGAATGACGAAGATAGTTGAGAAAGTATGTTTTGGCTGACATTTCAATGTCATTATTATTGGAGATTTATGGCTAGAAAAAAGTCTAATTCGAGATGTCACAGCGCCCAGGTGGCCCGCTAGCCTGTTCGTTTACAGTATCTAAGAGATAAAAATGCCATTATTTGAGTTTAAACATAAGATTTAATTTGAAGGTAACCTGCTTTAATAGGTGTTGTAGGTATATTCGCATGAAGGTTAACACTTTAACGATGGCTACTATTTTCGCAACACTACTATTTTGGTTACCGACTTTGCCTATAAATATAAACCTACAAAGGCCAATGTAGATAAGCTAGGTTCCAAGGTTACTCATTCATCACTCAAGTGCCATTTCATTATTCAAGTCATGGATAAATTACCATTGTACAAATATGTATCTATAGATCAAGCTCTTAGTCCATATTTGTAAAAGCTGTGGACAGGTATGACTAACTTAAATATTATGATTTAGTTGGTGTTTAGTAACCTTATAGATAGTCATTTACTTGGGTATAAGTTAACCACGTAATTATTTGTTTGTCTCTAAGGTCTACAACTTGATATTTATTGAACCATAAATATTTGGAATTCAAATTCTTGATTGACTTTAGTAGGCAAAACGTATGTCTGTCTACTATATTATATTTTTATAGAACTCGTTATAAACAGTTCATTGATCTTTTTCAATTTCATATTATAATAAGCGAGATTAACTGGGTGTTCGTATACACGATTCTACATTTTTTGCTGCCCATTACAAATTCAAGTACTTACCTATGTATCAACGTTTCGTTTTATAACATAATTTTTTCTAACATTAACAAACACCAAAACTAAATTATTAAATATTGAAACATTTATAGAATCATGACAGAAATTAAGAAAAATTAATCTGTTAGAGATCTCTCCTCATGATAGCTTTGACGCAGGCTTTTACTACTCTGATGTGATATCTCATAATCAATTTCTAGGTATAGCTATGTAGCCAGGGCCATTCTATTATAGTCCATCTATAACATCTAAATGTTTAGAAAGCTTGCATTTGCATTACCTTATATAACAAAACTTGCTACAACAATGATTCTGTGAAAGGTATGATCTCGAATCGAGTCCGTAATGATAGTCGACATCCAAGTTAAGAAACGATTACAAGGTCTTTACCAATCGAGGAACACAATGAGAGTAGGTCTCAACGTCATTGTTAGTTAGCGTCACTGCACGCGTCAGTTCCACGTACCTCTCTAGGACTTAAGGACAACTTGAGTGCGCAAGCGCAAGATACTCTTATAAACCGGAAACGTGTATCCGCGAACCGGTTACCGGATTATTCGAAAGGCGTTACTGATTTACGTTACATTAGAGCCCGAGGTGTCAATATTATGTGTCAAGTGCCGATATAACTTGATTTTGTCGTTGCGCAATTGTAGCTGTAGAGACGCAGCGGAATCAGACTAACTAACTAATGTATACGCAAATGTAGTCAATGACCCGAATATCGGCGGAGGCGCGTCCAGTGAAAACGGAGACGATAGAAACTCGGAAGCATTAAGGTCGACACTCGACAGTCGGCGGTTTACGGAAGAATGTGGCAGTCGAAGATGCTCCAAGCAAAACAGTAGTACAGTTAGATCCACTTTTCAAGGCGGCCATATTGTTCGGAACACCGTGACGCCACCGGCTATTGAATGCGTTAATGACGCATGAAAGTGCAACAACTAATGGGCAAAGCCGACTGTGTGCAAACACTGGTCCCTTTTGGAAATTTTGGAAAGAAAATTGTGTATGGAATTCCTCGGGCGTGACCGCCGAGTGCCAACTCGCGCATAACAAACAAAAATTTTCTAAAGTCCATTGACCCGTTTGCCCGGTTTGTGTTAAAAATAATTGCTAAAAATTTTATTATGTCGGATAATCGACTTACGTAATTATGACCAAATGTACAGAGACAGATTATGTTGCCAAATTAACTGACGCCTACTTTACGGCCTTGTAACCAAAAACGGCACGTGGTATAGCTTCGCTTAAGTTATGAAGTAACGACCAAGGTTAATGTTGTTTTTATTTTACAATTTTACATTTTCTTTAACTTGAACAGGGAAATGTCCCCTGACGATGCGTGGACCGACATGTGGCGCCACAAGGAATTTTCCTTCCACGCTTGACAATAAGATTTAACTAAAAACAGTAATCATTTTGCCAGAATGCGATCAAATGCCTCACCAAGACCCAGTAAAAGTATCCGTGTCACAACTTACAATAAACGAAATACAAAGAACAACTTGTAAGTGCATTGAACGTGACATTTGAGCCAATGAATTGCACATTTTTTCCGTCGAATCGCGACTGAGTTACGTCACAAAGAACTCGCACCTATTAGCACTCGTACAAAAGAGTTGTGAGTTGTGACTGCTGAAACGTATATTGGGGTGAGAAAAAAAGGCCATGCTATGAGGAAAGTGGAGCAATAGGCAATAAGGCGAGTACTAAGCCACGCATTTGCATAATACTACTCGTGGAACAATATTTGTACCAATTTCTTGGTCTCGTTGCTTTGCAAAGGTACACGCGTGTGTTACACACCTGTTTAGCATAATATAATGTACTCAATTAGAACCAGACTTGTTTCTCTACTAGTTCAGTTACCTCTAGCAACATACATTATGAAGACATTGTCAGTAGGTATAGTTAAGCGATAGACTACCTCGTGGTATCTCGCGTTCCCACAACGCAAAAGCGTAGTATTTACTATTTACCAATTTTGATAGTTCCTTATTATCGCCAAACAAACTATAGTAAAGCCGTGTTAGGTTACACAGTGAGTCAATAAACCAAAGTGGGTCATAGTGCCTATTTCATTGACCTAACATAGTTCAAATTACCTGACAATAAATCTATTGTTGGTCTCGCGGCAGACTGTTGCAAAAACAGTTTCTATTCTTCGTGTTATTTTGTTTGTTTTCTCGGTAATGTTCGTCGTAGACCTAGCGAAATATTATCAACAGGTGAAAAACAATAGCCGGCATATGTTTTGTGATTATTATAGCTATGTTGTCAACACGTGCATTCAGGGTTCAGTAGGTCATTTACCCGCACTAAAGGCTCTTTTTATGGCAGACCGTCCAGAGTTCATTTACCATTTCAGACAGAAATCAAATGATTAGATTTCTGTTCTTGAGCTGCATAAGTTTGTCTTTGTTTAAGTATTTTCATCACTGCGATCTTCTACCCGTCTGCCAGAGGAGGAGATTATGGCAATCCCCCCAATAATGTGGAGGAGATTACGGCACTGCAGTTAACTATATGGGATGTTGATATGAGGATTTGCCGGTGTTACTTAGACGGTTTTGCAATAATCTTCAGGTTTGGCAGGCGGAAAGCAGGTACATATTAAACCGCCAATTATTTTTTTCCGTTTGGTGTACGTAAAACCTTAGGTATGGATATTGTACAATGCCTTGTTCCCACGTTTGGTACCGTTGAGTGTCGTACCAGCATTCGAATACAAGACAATTAAGGCTCTCCAAACTTTCAGCATTATCTTTGATTAAGTTATGATAAAAAGAGTATGAATTCGGACCATGTGAAAACAATGCTTCCCAGAAGACTTACTTGAATGCTTCTGGTTTTAAATATGTAGTTTATATTTTGGCTTTTAGCTACATTTATAACTCAGCTCAGTTTGCATTATAGCATTGCTTATTTCGGTCTGACTTTTTAGGTCTTCTTTTCAAATGACGTTTAATGAATGAAGAGAAGTGTAACAGCCAGATTACATTTCTTTTCTTTATCATAAAACTACATAAATGAAAGTTGGAAACTTGGGCATTACATGAAAAATGGGTTAAAATGGACGTTAATCGGCTCCAATCAACCGAGTACGATAAAACCAAACGCGGATATTATGGTCAACCACTTATTAATACACTTCCTGCACCGTGATGGGAAATAGGCGGAATTGATTAGTACGCACTGGCAAGTCTTGCTCGGCGTTGGCGTGAAAATTCATTAGCTAATCTTGTATAGCGTCCTTTGCGATGCACTGATGTATTGCATTTTGTTACTGATAATAAATTATCCCTATACTTTGGTGAGAATAATGAACAGAAAATGTATGGGAAATACAAATCTAATATCTACCTACCTACATAAAATGAAAATTAGAAGCTGTTCTTTGATATTGGTGAAAATGATTTCAGAACAGATAAACGGATTTAACTGAGTTATAAAAAAAGTTACGTAATAATTAAGATTTTTAGATGCCCGGAAAATTTTAATGTTCTATACAAATTTTTCTACAGGATTTTTGGACATGACAAAATATGTAGTCCGGAAAATTGGACCATTCTGTAGTTACAAACGTCCTTTACCCATACGATTTTATACACAACAAACAACGTTTATCAGGTCATCTAACGTCTAATTCAGACAATACGCAACAATGTTTATCAGGTCAGCTAGCATCTAGTGTTATCAGGTCAGCTAACATCTAGTTTATACACTCACCCTGCAAACTAGGCGCCGACGCCGGCGCTGCGGGCGCGGCGACCGCTGGATGCGGCGGCGCGCGGCGGCGTCTCGGCGCGTGGAGACCCGGCGCGGATGCCGCCCGGGTCGCCCCCCGGAACCCGGGTGCCCGGTACCGGGCTGATTTGACCGGCCCGGTGGGCACGGGTGTGGACGCGATGGATGGTAGACGAGGGAGCGAGCCCGCTCGTTGTTCTTCTTCCGACTGTAAGGGCGGGTAAGATGTTACGGTTTGATGTACATCATCATATTTAACAGCCCATAATAGTCCGACCAAAAGAGCCACCGGCAAGCAAGCGTGCGCATCACCCGTGATTAGGTCTGACGCCGTCCGTTTGACCAAGAGGTCGATAGGACCCTGGGTGGAGGTGGGTTAGTCCATAATAGTCCACTACTAGACTTGAGACACTACATCCAAATTTTTGATAATATACAAATAAGGATTTTTTCGGAATGAAGTAAACATCGTAACATACCTAACATCACATAGCAAGTTGTAAAACTCTTTCAATAAAAAATGGGATATTTGAGAAATATTAACGCTTTGGCGGTGACCACTTTTCATCAGACGTGGCAGGCGGATGACATAAAAAACGTGCAGCACATATTTTGTAGAATGCGGAACTGGGTCTTTTAAATAGTTTTTGATGACCCGTGTGGTTAAAATACTGGTATGCCATGAAAAGGTTCTTTGCAGATAAAAATAGCATTTTCGCACACATTACTACGAAAAGAGAACAGGAAATATGTCATTAGACAGAATGTGTTCAACAATAGAAGTACTGCAATGCAAAACATAATTTCAACGTGCTTTGGTTAAAAGTCAAAGTGGAGAGAGTAAAGCGAACCCTAGCAGAAGCCGAGAGACCGTGCGAATCTAGTTTAGTTTAGTTTTTTTGTCTGCGACAGAAGTGTATCTGGCTATGTATCTCTATTTCTTTGGCACGGGCTACAGCCCTAACGGCTCAATGGATTTCAATTTTAACATATAAGGTGTTGTTAGATTCGTCTTGGTAGCGCGAGTGACACTAGGTAAATAAAAAATAAAAAATATTCTAAATGGCGGTTTTTGGGTGTCATGTCCATTCAAGTGGGGTATCAAAATAAAGGTCTTTAAAGGTGATTAAAAATATATACAACTACATTTAAATAAATTTTTAACAGTTCAGCTTTTAACAGCAGACGGGGTTTTTAGTTTTTGTTCTACTTACCTACTTGTTTGACATCGCAATGATCCATTGTGTGATTGCTCCTATTTTGTTATTGTATAGATTTTGTGGAGTCAAACTGAAACATGCCTGTGTTTATTGACTACTTTTCAATATCTAGACAATATGTAGGCATGTTCGTGATTATCTTATTTCTTATCTCCGATAGATACTCGATAAATACATCACATGCATTGAACGTGACATTCGCATCATCACTTCACACTTCTGCTGTTCAGATAAAATGTCGACATGCGAATTCGTAAGTTCCTACGTAGCTGTGTAGTTAACTGTTGATTATCTTCAGACAATGCTTCAGATTAGAGATAGAGAAATAAATAAACAACAATGATGTAAGTGGATTGATGGCCAGCCAGAAGTTTAGATTCTAGGCAAAAGCTAATCTAAGCAAAGGATTACGGATCCAATATCAGCAGAACGTGGTAGCCCGACCAGACTGTCTTTTTTCTATAATTCTAAAAGAAAAGGATTCTGCATTGTTGAAAATAAAGCGCTACTGCTCATTTTCTACTTTACTGGTCGGATTTCCTACTCTATATCCTCTTTCTACATAGTCTTTAGAGAGTCTGTGTATCTGGTATAAGTCGCCTTACACTACACTAGTGGATCCGCTGCGATTTCGTTCGCGTACACCTACTTTACCTCTGCCCTACCTTTTTTTCTTGCTTATAAACCTTCCTCTTGAATAACTTATGTATTTTTGATAACTACATTCTAGATCTAAGTGTACATAGATACATAGAGACTTTGTTTTATACTATGTATAAATAGATTTATACAGCTTTTTCCCGCGAAGTCGTTTCCATGTTGCCAACTATCCAGCCATCTTGCCAAACTGTATCCAAATCTGGAGAGCGGTTCAGCTTCTAGGCATAATTAGGTAACAGACAGAGTCGCTTCGGCATTCATAATATGAATACGTTTGTAAATTTGGATTTTACGCTATTATTTTACTCGCGAGTGGAAGAGGAGTGGGAGTAGCTATTTTAGGAATAGTGCTGAAAATGACTTGGTCCCTTATAATCTTGGAAGACGAAGCATTGAGTGAGTAACAAGCGTATTTAATATAAATATTCAATAAAATATTTATCAGCAGGTATGCGTATGACTCACACACAGGTTTTTCACAACATGTGAGTTTGTTTATCAATTAGTAAGGGGTACGTCGATATCCTGCTGTGATTGATTACCTATTGATTGATAGAACAAGTTAAAAATGATGATACTTTGGCATTTTATGAACACACTTTCAATTAATTTATCGCCCATTATATTGTCTATACTCTATCCTGTTTCCGTATCAATTTAATGGCATGTTTATAAAACATTTAATCTAATGTCTTACATTGATTACTAAGAATAAATTCGATGATAATCTTATATTACGGATTTAGTATAGAATGGAATTGTTTGTATTTCATCACGAGTTTTTAAACTTGATAGTTATAATATTTTACATTATCCACTTATAAGTATTCTCATATCTCACCATCATCCTTACTTATGGTTATTATTATTAATTATTAGATACGCTACGTGTTATTAAAATTTTGCCTCCGCTTAAGGTGGATTCGATAAGGTAGCGAGGTCGCTAAGGGGGTTAACTATGTTGTTGTTATAAAAAAATTCAAATTGTGCTTTTAATTTACTATTAAATTAAATATGCTTGGGTCTCGTTCACGCAAAACTACTTGCAAGCGGATATAAATATTAAATGAAATTAAGAAAACAGAGACCATAACACCATACCTTGGTTTAGAACATAGAGGAAAGGTACTTTATATACGAAGAAATTCGTCCCAGGAGATATGCTTATATTAGGTATATAGAGATACAGTACTTTGCTGACTTTTCTACTTTTTGAAATTTATGCTTTTCGTACTCTGACGGAAAGGAGCATTACGTTACTTATACGTGTTAGAGGTCCTAACTTAGGCTAAACCATGCAAATGTCATCGTACTTACCTCTGCATCGGGTGCCGAGGCGCGCCGCCTCGCCCTCCACAGGCGGTCCTCGCTGGCGCTGATGGCCCCGCAGGAGCGGCTGTGCGAGCGCTGCGCCGCCGCCGCCAGCGCGGGCTCCCCGGCCGGCGAGCGCCGCGCCTCGCACGCGCCCCCGCCCAGGGTCCCCCGCGAATCAGCCGCCACCAGCGCCGACTCGAAACTCCCTCGCCACGAAAACCTCTCACTGTCACTAGCAACACTCCCCCTACTAGCAGCCGCCTCCAGGATATCGTGCGACCGACTCCGAGCCAGCGCACCCGGCTCCGACGCACTATCGTCGTCCGTACTCGGCGACGCCCCCGCCGACACCTCGTGCATCAACGCCACCAGCCGCCCGCCGATGTGACGCATCACCTTCCCGAATAATGGGGGCGAACCCTCCCCGGCCCGGCCCAGCGTCGCAGCCAACCTTTGATACGCTCCTGCTGCGTCCCGCTCCAACGACCCGGCAACGTCGCTGTTCCCTCGATCGAACTCGTCGATTATCTCTCTACAGCTGTCCGAAATCTGCTTCCTCAATGCTAGTCTATTCGCCGCGGTGCCCTCCAAATCGGAGCCGGCGTAGTCCGACGAGTCGTAGGAGTCGCTCCACGTATCCTCGCTCGATAAATATTCAACTATCTCGCGCACCTCCTCGTCGCGTATACCCGGGACCGTTTTCATAAGCCTAGTCAGTTCGTTTTCGAAGTAGAGCAGCTGGGGCGGCTTCGGCGGCCGCGAACTCTCCGAGTTCGACGATGCCGGTGTCGACGTCCGAACGTTTGTTGTGTTTATCATTTGCTTGAAGAATTGTCGCATTTTAGTCATCATTAAATTTGTCTCCTCGTCCGACGACCAGTTATTAAAGCTATCTTTACGCGATAAGGGGCTCGGTGGGAGGCGAGTGGACGGGGGCCCTTCGACTCTCTCTTCTATGTCTTGTCGAATTTCTTCCGTTATCTCTTCTAACTCTGTTTTAGTTTCATGTAACCTACTGAATTCTGAGTTTGATTCGTTTCGCAATAAGTCATCACAGCTGCCGACGAAACCACTATCTCTACTTGTTTGTTTTTTAGATTCAGATAATTCAGATCCAAGCGGGGGGAATTCGGGACGAGGTGATATCCTACCGTCTTCGCCTTCGGAAACAGATCTAGTGTCCTCTCGTGTTTCCTCCGGGAACTCAGCTGACTGTCGGCGCTCGTCAGCTGGCGAGCCTCGTGCTTTTTTGTTTTGTTTTTTCCTTTTCGACTCGCCCTGCACGTCGAGCCTTTCGGACGAGTCATGTCTATCCTCAGTCTCCGTACTGGATCCATCGGACACTTCCTGTGTATCTGGACAGGGCTCCTCCCCGGTCAATAAGTTATCTAAGGACGAAGAATGCGATCGAGGAGTCCCGCGGGCGCGGACCAGCCGCTTCCGCCTCTGCTCGGGGCTCTGTTTACCTTCACTGTCACTCCCCACACTCCCCGAACCGTCCGTGTCCCGTCTCTCCTGATTGAACCCCATGAATCCGGAGAGGAAATACTTTTCCAACCGCGAGGACACGAGTTCATCACTGTCACCACTGCGCTTCGGTTGCTCATTATCGATAATAGATTCACCACCCTCACTGCACACACTGGACGTCTCCGACGCGGGCTCGTCGTCGTCGCGCACATTTCTCCCGTCCCCGAGGCCGAAGAAGAAGTACTTCTCCAGCTCCGTGGCCGATATCGGTCGAGGTTTCCTCGTCGGGTGCTCCGTCTCGCTCTCCTCGCAGCTCTCCTCGACTATCGTGTGGAGGGTGAAGTCGATGGCGCGGCGGCAGTAGGCGAAGTCGTCGCCGCGGGCCGGCAGGGTGGCCTCGTCGCCGGAGTCGGAGTCGGAGGGCGAGGTGGGGTCGTCCTCGTCCGGGCTGACGTCCTCCACCCAGGAGTCGTCGTCGGCGAGGCCCTCCTCGAGGCAGACGACCGCGGAAAGTGTGTCGGCGTTGCTGACGACGGTGACGCCGCCCGCCGGGTCGGGGTCGTGTCCCTGCGGCGTGGTGTGGTGCACGGTGACGTCGCCGGGCGGCGGCGACGGCGGCGGCGGCGGCACGAGCCGCGTAGTATCGGTGGTGACCACGGAGACGCGGTCGTGCGTGATCATGACGCGGCTCGTGAAGCGCGCGGCAGCGTGCGGCGGGAGTGCGCGCGCGCGGCCCACTGCCGCCGCGCCGGCCCCCTCCGCGCCGCCCGCGCCCCCCGCGCCCGCCGCGCCCGCGACAGGTGCGCCCGCGCCCCCCTCGCCGAGACCACTTTTCTCCGCTTCTTGATCCTCGAGCAGTTCTTTCTTTAATAGTTCACTGAGCGTGCGCTCGATGCCTTTGAACAGGTCTATCTTTTCTACTTCCGACGAAATTGGGCCGGTCGGCGCGGGCTCCGGTGAAGGTGCTAATTTGGTTATCGACTCGCTCGAAGTTTCGACGTGGTTTGATTTATCGCCGCCTCGGCTCTCATTAGCCGAGTCCGCCGCCACTTTTACTTTCGTATCGCTTTCTGTATTGGGGCTGTTATCTAATGAATCGCGTTCGATATTTTCATAAATGCTTCTATAGCGATCGGTGTCGTTATCTATATTGTTATTATCTAAATTGCTGATATTAGCTGCATTGCAGGAAGCGTCGAAACTGTTATATTTTGCGCAGGTTTCGCTCTGTAACATATTTTCGTCGCAAAATCTGAAGAAACTCGACCTCGTAGAGACAGTATCGCTGCTGCTTTCGCTGCTGCAACTTTCATATGGTACGACAGAGGATTCTCCTGAAAAACTAAGCGATTCCAACAGCACAATTTCAGAGCTACTCGAGTCATTATGGGATGCATTACCATTAGTTTCGTTGCTGACGTTAATCTCCGGTGGCGGGACGACCTCGAGGCTGTCGGACTTCCTGTCGAAGGAGTCATCGCAGTCGATGCCGCTGCTGTCGGCGTGATCCTCCGAGTCGGAGTCGGCGGGGTTGACGACGAACACGCGCGAGAACCGTCCGCCGGCGCCGCCCGAGTCGTCCGAGTCCTCGTCCGTGGTGGCTGGCTCCTCGGGCGCGCCGCTGGTCACGTCGTAGCTGCGTCGCGCTCCCGCATCGCTGTCGCTGGAGTCCCCCGACTCGTTCGACGAGGGGAACGCCTTCTCCGCCTCCAGGTGCTCCGGCATGGCTTCCACGGGCTCCGGAGCCTCCGCGATTACTTTGATACCGTCCGGCGATTCGCGCTCGACTGGCTGCTCCGGTTTGGTTTCATTATCGTTATCGCGCTCGGATTGTATCGCTTTATCGGTGCGCTCGGCCGCCATCGCGAGTCCGGCGGGGCGCGCGGCGGCGGTCGCGGCGGCGGTGACGGCGACGGCGGCGGCGGTGGTGAGCCTCGCGAACACGGCGGCATCGAGAGGCGGGAATCCGGGGTAGGTGTTCCAGGGGGGCGCGGGGGCGGTGGACGGGAAGGAGAGAAGGGCGGGCCAGAGGGCGGCGGGGACGGGGACGGGTACTGGTACTGGTACGGGTACGTGGACGGCGACGAGGCGGGGCTCCGCGCCGCACCAGCACGCGCGGGCGCACGCGACGGGGTGGCGGGGCGCGGCGCCCGGCTCGAAGTAGTCCCAGTCGCAGTCGTCGGGCGCCGGAGGGGCTGCCGAGGACGCGGTCGAGGACGAGTCCTCCGTGTCCTCCCGACACGAGGAGTCGGAGCTGAGGAACACGAGGCGGTAGTCCTCGGGCCGCATGCGACCGGCCTCCGGCTCGCTCGCCTCGCCCGCCTCACTGCTCACGCCACCCTCTGGAACAGAACGGTTCACTTAATTGGCTACTAATTGCTGTTTCTCGTACAAAAACCCTTTACCAATGAAATGTACACACAACACGCTCTACTCCTCTGCGTACTGTTACTGGATTTTCATTTAATATGTGGTAAGGTAAGTATAATAATATGGTATCTTTCACTGTTATTATAACCTAAAATTATTAAAATAGATTTAGGGCCGATGTTTCAATCCTCAGACAGTTATCTGCCCAATAAAGTAATATACTTACTAATAAATTAAAACAAACTATAATTTTTCATTTATAATAGGTACGTAGTAATGATACTATTTTATTTTAGACACATACTAACTTATCAGGCTAAAAAATAATAATCATCTAAGCGTTAATGTCAAGGTAGTGCTTACGCGCAAGAGGGCCCAGGGTCCGTCTTTAACATGATATTTACTGTCAGATTGATATGTTACAACTGAGAATTGAAAAATCGACCCTTAGTGAAAATGCCTATACTCAAAAACCGAGCAATTTGTATTAATAGTCTATCCCACCTACTTGCTCCAAGCCTTACAAAAATATACGAGCAAGCCACTTCAACGTAATAAAATACTTTGCTAACGTAAAATGAAAAGGCGTATCGTTACAACAACGGTTGTTGGGCATTCGTGTTTGTGTACATTCCATAAAGTTAGTATAGACCACTGTACTAATACAATAGACCATACGTTTAGCTAGCTCCCGATACAAGGAGTGTGCGTCTGGTCCACACGGTGTTTGTACGCAAAACGGCGCAATATGATGTAGTCGTCACTAAGACCGACATTTAGCGCTGCTTGCCAGTTTCAGCTGAGGCGACCCCGAGTATTTAATTATACCAAATATTTTTTCGATATCATATTCGACTCCATTCTCCATTTATTTTATCCGACTAAAACATCTGAAAAAATTATCTTTTCGTGGAATTTTAGGTTAGGGAGTAAGTATATAGTAAATCCTATAATATCCTAAATATACTACATGCTGAAGTCCCGTTAAATAAATTACCTCATCTTTTGAAGAAAGATTCTTTCCCAAGTTGTGCTACTTGTGTGGTGACAGTAGATGTGCAGCATTTACTGTCGGAATGTGTCCAATACGAGGGTTCTAGGAATAATAAGCTGAGGAGGAAGCTTGATATGAATGCGTACCTACGACGTGGTCTTTCAGCCGTTGTTAGCGTATCCTGAGCAGGCCGAGAAGTTATTCTATTTCTGCTTTCAGGCAATGCGTTTTGGCTCGTCTTTGTGGATAATGATTGTGTAGACGTTTAGTTAACAAGTTAGTTTTTTTACGTGGGTTATAACACGTTCGTAGGCAAAGATAAAATTCGCCTATCTATGTCCTTCCCTAGAGTTCAATCTCGCCTCGAACTAAATCGCGTTGTTGTCGGACCATTGGTTTCTCTAGTTCAAAATTACGTTCGCTGCCGTCACTAGCAACGTCCCATCGATGCTCTCCAATTCTCTTAAGCTTAGCGTTTCATTAGACAATTATAGAGCGATTATGACTAAGAATGCCGCACGCTGTGATCCGGCGATCGGTAGAAAGCAACCACGGATGGGTGGCTGGGCTGCGTCGGCGCAGTCGTGAGTCGAAAGCGACGTGAGACACGAATTGGATCTCGGGTCCGTGTTGCGAAGGACAGACGGGTGGATAGTGGGTTGGGTGCTTGGGTACTACGCAATAATGCTTTTGTTCTATCTGACGATGGACATGGTTCACAGTTCCAGTCGCAGTAGGCTGTATTGTGAGAAACGATTTGAAAACATTATGAGGCGCTATCCGAATTGGCGACGGTCGTGCGACCATGATCGTACGACAGACGTCGCCCGACCAATAGGACCGCCCGTCGCACGACCATTGCAAATTAGGACAGCTCCTGAAAGTAAAAACTTAATGTGTCTTTTTCCCCTTGATAGTTTTTCTTGAAGGATTTTCTTTTGCTGGTGGTTCGATCGCATATGGCAGTTTCTGTTGCTAGGCTTGTAGTTTACATTGAGGTGTGTAAATATAACCCATACAAAAATCTGAAGGTAGTCGATACAAACAACCTGCACACTGATTGATGGCTTATAGATTTTAACCTTCAAATATATGGAGCATTGGAGTTATACCTACACTACCAAATTCATAATTAACTTGGAATTTTCGTGATTCTAGTGCTAAAAACAGTGTCATTTTTTATTATATTACAAAGGAACATTACTGTAAGTACATGCTATGATAGTTGACTCGAATAATGTTTTCGACCTAACATTAAAATATCATCAATGGAACGTCGCAAAAGCAAATCCAATAAATAAATACAAAACATCACAGATCCAGTAAGTACCTTGGAGCCACAACTGCGTAACACAAGGCCTTATTTTATGTAACCATCAGCCGATACATAATGGGCGTACTTATCTCATTACAATGTTCTGTCAGTGTCTTCTCCATAATAGTCTATCGGCGAGTTGAAAAATAACACAAGACTTCCTTCGTGTTGAAACATGGCTTGAATACGGGTACTGTACCTATCTACGTATTACGTTATAAGTTGTATGTTGCATCGTGTGCTGGGATCAAATAATGAGTTTCCTAGGTAGATGCAGTGGTGGATACTAATAAATTAATTATGTTTTATTAATTCTTTTACGTTCGGACTTCTATCTAAGCCAACTCAAGTACCTAGGTATATATTTTATTAGTGACAAAGTCAGCCTCAACCATATGTTATTTTTATAAATCTTGATGTAACCTATGGGAGTTGAAACGGGGCTCCCAAATCAAACTGATTTGCCTAGAAATATATAACAATAGAACAACTTTTGTTTATGTATCCTTCCTGCTCTATAAGCGCTACCTGGCGTTCAATGTGTTAAAAAAGCTAATTAAGAATGTAACTTTGAAATCTTTTATTTTATTATTGTCATATCATGGCTTAAGTTAATACACAGTTATGTTAATATAAAGTTTTTATCTTATGTACACCGTCAAATTAATAAGCCCCCACGAACAGCCTTCCTGCCAAATGTACCCCAGATTCCAGCCGCGTTATCCAGTTAAAGGTTTTAAATTACACTAATAATACTAATTAAATAATAATAATGTTGCTTTTGCTAAGAGCTAAAAGTATAAAATAAGTATAGCCCTTCGTAGAAGGGTAAAGTGATCCGGTAAGTCAAACAAAGACGTCAAAGTGATATTGGATAGTGACAGGACAGGCAGTCTGCGGGGCATTTGCGTCGCGGTCGGGTCACACTGGCCAATGACCACATAACATACCTGGTACGTTCCAGTCTCCGCCAGGAGTACTTTTTTACGCATGGTTCTAGTCATATGACTAGCTGGGGTCGACGATGCTATCGCCCCACGCTTGTATGTTGACATTCATAAGTGTTGTAAAACCCAATATGCATTTTTTTATTTTGATTTTGAAGTTGGGTTTGGAATACCTAAATATAACCACGGAGCGGTTAGTCCCGCGTACTGTCGGCGGTCTGCGTTCCTGCTCCGTCTACCGATTCTCCGTTTCGACCGATCTTAAGCATCGTATCGTAAGCTTGTTTATCTGGTAGAAACCCTATCTAAATAGAGCTCATTCCAAAACCCCCGTTACAGTCAATATTGTACCCACAAAATAAAACCGAGCTTGCAACTAATAACATAGGCAACCGCTCAATAAGCACTGTCGAATGAATTATTATTACCTCTTGATTGGCATTCAGGCGAGCCTACCGCCACGGTTTCTACCGAGGACAAAGCCTAATAGGTAATTAATCTGGCCCTCATTGTACCCAAATGAGCACCGATCGGACAATGAAAGTAAGAGCAGTGTTGGCGCCGCTCAAGGCCCGTTGCCTAACGACGTGGGTCGCCCCGCCTGCGCGTGCGACGGTTTTGGACCAAGTCCTTTGCAAGGAGGCTGGATAGAGTACGTTATGGCTGGTAATGGATATGCGATGATGCGGTTGAAAGGCGTATGCATTTGCATTCATACAAACACGCGGCTGTGTAAGCAGGCAGACTATTGAGTGCCTGTAAAGTGCACATTCTACTAACAGAGATGAGCCACGATAGGTACGAGACTTTTGATTATAAATGCAACTCAATTGCTAAACTAAGTTTGGAAGCAGTCTGTTTGTATGTTATTTTGTAACTGTTATAGCTTGCACTTGAGTTTCCTATATTCAAAACTAGTGGACCCGGCGCGACTTCGTTCGCGTGGCGTCCTGTCTCTACGGCCTACAGACACCTACTTTATCTCTGCCTACCCCTTTTTCTTCATTATAAACCTTCTTCTTGGATCACTCAATATATCGTTGAAAGGTCTACTCATCATTAAAGGTCTAAGTGTTCATAGATACATAGGGACTGACGGCGGGAAGCGACTTTATTTTATACTATGTATAGATTTCAAATCTACGTCAGATGACTACTAACTTGACAGAGGCAAATCCTTCCAAAATGATGGATCGACAATATAATAATTGAAATTTAGGATGATATATCAATTACTATTAATTAATATACATTTATGCCTGCCTATATTATGGCGTAAATAAAAGTAAATTACATAGATACTTCTTGAAATGAAGATGGACCAGCATTACAGACTAATTTGCGGTACAATTTAATTTACTTTAATTCCGCTTGCTCAAAAGACAAAACCAAACCCATAATAGAATGCAAGCGTTAAGCAACAAGTGTTTTGAAGTTTAATTATCACAATAGTTCATCTACGCAGCTCGTTTTATTAAACTTTGGAGTTATGCTATTCATCTTGGCGTTAATATCCTGGTTGTGCTCTCGCGCACGAGGGCCCGGGGTCCGCCTTGACCATGATCCAGGATTTGGCGATCAGGTAATAACAGTGGAGCGACGGCCATCTACCGTCTGTGACCCTGCTACCAGGGGAACTGACCATATTTGATCATGGTTACAAATACAGTTGCCTGAATGAGCAGGTTTCATCACCCTCATCGGTTAGAATTCAAAGAAAGAAAAGAGTCATTGGTACATGGCCGCAGCGGGATTCGAACCCGGTACCTCTCGCTTACGAGTCGGATACTCAACCGCTCGGCCACCGACGCTCCTTTATTAGCCCATGCTATTGTTTATTATTAATTAGTGCACAACGTGCGATAGTGAGGCGAGATACCCATCGATAGTTTATTCCTACTTTTAGTACTCTAGGTTTGCTAGCAATAGTTGGGCAATACAGGCACGCATACAATATTGTTACGTTATATCCATAAACACTGGAGTTTATGCTGTAATTACAGTTATGATTGACAACCGAAGATGAATATTGTTGCGTAACTAGGCAAACTGTTGATTGTTTTAAGACTGGAACCCGGAGTGGGCGTTGGTTTTCACGATTTTTTATTGCTGGACCAGTGTCTTCTGAGAATGTGATAGGAACTCTGCAATACCATAAAAACTTTGCGAGAAAACATAAATGCATCTAAACACTCAATTCATACATCCTTACCATATTTGGCGAAGGTCATATAGGTCGATTAACTAAAGAAGGCAGGCTCCATACAAACAAAGTTTGATCATAATTTCCATATTAACCGATCAAATTCAACGGGATTTTACCCGTGTAACTTTGAAACGATATATTTTAACGAAAATTTGACAAATCGCAGATATATAAATTTTGTAAATGCGATTTAGAAACCAATCTAAATCGCGTTTACAAAATTTCAACCACTGAATACCGATTTCAAAAATTATGTAATTAATAGGAAGCTACACTGCCCCCGAGTGTCAAAGAGTAGGTACTTTTTATTCCGAAAAAATATGTCTAAAATGGGTAATTATTTGTTTGATTTGTACACGCGGGCGAAATTCGACTAGTGCCTAACACAACCACAATTATCGAAGTACTACCTCATAATTACTGGTGTATAAATAACGATATACACCTAATAAATAAATAAATACTTTACCGGTACTGGTACAATTATATATGTCTAAGCTAAATCTCGTGACTGGTTTTTGGATCAAGATAAGTGAATCATCTTGCAACCTAATAAACTCTCAATCGATAAGGATCAAACAGTCTCAGTTAGTTCACAGCTTATGCGAACAATGGCTAAGGCATAGTGTAGGCAGACCAATAGAATAATACTGAGCGGAAGTAGAGAGGTATGTACTCGGCTGAGTAAATCAAGCGAAGCTGGTAAAGGTTGCTTGAAAAGTAAACTGATAAGTTCGTTTTATAGAAAGTCAGTATAGAGGAACTGAGTATCGTACTGAGATTAATTACTAATTTGTGTTACGGAGTTCACGAAAAGGACAGTTTCAGCCATTATTGTACGTAGAAATATTATTTTAAAATAATTTTCGCTGTCTATGTTAACTATTTCATAATGGGTGCAGAATGTGTCTGTTTCTCACTTTTTTTACATTTGAATATACAGAAGAATAAACATTTAGTTACATAGTTCACATTTAATACATACAATATACATTGAAGTTATTGCAGTTAGTGGAAACCAAGTATGCCGTCTAAAATGAATTATTTATAAAATAAACATTTCTTTTTAAAATACCTATATTCAATATTATTCGGTTCGGATTCGGTTATTTAACCGGGGTAGGTTTGTAAAGGTATTTATATTTCCTCTTAGAATAAGAAATCTAGAATTAGTCCTCGTAGAAACCTAATAATCTAAGCGGAACAAGGGAAACTTCCAAGCCTACAGGCTACATAACGTTCGCTCAGCAGGTGTGCGCGGGCCCTTAGCAGGCCGACATCACCCCTTACGTCACCACTCCGTCTTGAGCCACACCGAATCGATTTCAGAGCTAATTCGATACGAATAGCGTTTATAGTATGAAATATCGACTAAATTGAGTTTTAGAAATATCGATAACATGACCTCTTTCAATAACGCAAATTGATAATAAGAGGTTTTTCCTGGAGAGTACAACATGGAGTTCTTTAAGGAAGGGGTGAAAAGGTTTTTATGGCGTTACACAGCGTGGGTGATGCCCCTGGTATAGCAAACGTCCATATGCTGCGGTGACTGCTTACCATCAGGCAGGCCGTAAGTTTGTTTGCCACCTTCGTGGTATAAAAAATAAACTTCCTGTCTGTGGAATTTTAAACCACCATTTACCACCAGGTGAAGTGGCTGACAATTCTTAAAAAGTTGAAAATGTATAGAAAGACAAATGTGTAAAACATTGAAGGTCATACTTGAAGCACTTTGAAGTAAAAAGACTACCTATTAATTGTACGTAATATTGTTTTTCTCTATGCTATTAATATTGTGCTGTAATAAAGCGATTTGTATACTATTGTGTTTGTGTTCCATAATGTTTTTGGTGGCCATGAATTTCCATATTAGCATTTTGAACTATCTAGACAATTCTTAAACTATTACTGATAAAATACCTAACTTGATTTGCGAGTTGAGATATACTTGTTCCATTTAATCTAGTATTAAAAAACTTACAACGGCCGACAATGCAAACGCCAGAGCTTAAACGACACCGACATTCGAGCGTCGAAACTTTCATCTAAGAGCTTTCAAAAGCGAACTTTTAAACGACAATGTATTGTTCGTGTTCTTACAATGTACGTTCTGAAGGCGAATAACTTTCACGAGTGAAATTCCAGGCTCATTTTATATGGTTTATTAATTGATGGCTCTTTAATAGATTCACTGTGTGTTTATTATCATACGATCGTAAACTGAACGTTAAAAGAACGTCCTAGTTATTATTCATTTAAACTATAAAGTTAGCAATTTATAATCTTCATAATGTGTATTTGATAGGCTTCCCATATCAACTTACAGAGGTTATCGTATAAAGCCATAGCTTCATCCAATTTACAGGGCACCATCTGATACTTACACTTCAGTCGAATTCACCAAGGATTCCTTGTAAGGCTTCATGTATTCGGCTACAATTCACACGACACAACAATATTCACTAGCCAGTAATTACGAATAACAGTTGTTATTGTTTAACAACAATTACTGTAACGGTCACATAAAACAATTCACTACAGCGGGTTGAACTTTTGAAAACGGAATCGGCGATCTCGTGTTCTTTTTTATTCTTTTTCCGCGAGCGTCTTTGTGTCCAGCCAGTGGTGTTGCGAAATTATTTGGTCCTGGTTGGTGTTTTTTCTTTTTTGTCACGATCGCAGTTAAGTTTTGATTTTCGAATGGTTGGTTTGTGCGCGGTTGGAGCGTGCGCGGGTCTCAGCGCGCAAACGGATGTGCGCAGGGTACCGGCCGACTGCCTGCGCCGCCGCGGCCAGTGATGCGCGCGCCTCGATTGTTTGCACGACGTTGCTATAGCTACTCTATACAAAATGTATACAGTAAAGTGCCTAAGTTATAGTATAGGCAGTATATATTTATCTCTGTGGTTAAACTGATGCGACTTAGTACGACATACGAGTAGTAAGTTGATTGTACGTCCCACTATGGGTCGTGGGGTCTACTAGCTGTTAACGATAGTTTTTATTATCGTCGTGATGCAAAACCTGGAATTTCACATTTGGACACAAACTAAGGACATCTATAGCTATGTAACTTAACATTTACAAACGCGAAACCAACGCACGCACGTTAGTCTATATTCCATTGACAGGGGAAAATAAGTCGTATTTACGAAATGACTGATAGCTGTAAGATTTTAGTTTAGAATAGATAATATAAATTAACGACCACGTTACTCAGGCTGTATATCCACTTAATCAAACTAAGCGCAAGCGCACGTGCGCCCGCTAAAACAAGCACAATTCCAATTAATGAATCATATTATTTGCTTATCTATCGACAAACAATATCGACCACACGCCAGCCAGCGAAGTGACTCACCTCAAAACTGAACGCCAACAACAGCGCATTCGAGACCCGAAATGACGTAAGTGACCGGTAGAGTCTCCACAAAAACGCCCGAGGACCGAAGCCCGACAAAAAAGCAGCGCCTGGCGTTTACGACCCATTCGAACGTTGCCATTCGAACAATGAACTTGCACTGGCGAACTAGACCAAACATCGCGACTTCAAAGTGCTCCAAACACTTTTGTATATGGAACGGACTGAGACGAAAAAGCGACGCCCTTTTGTTTGTGTGCAGGCGACGTAGGTGGACTGCCTACACGCATGCAATGAGACTATCCATTTGAGTACACGACAGCAGATCAAGTACACAAGGCAGCGCAGCTTGAGTTACACTTTGGGTTAGAAGAGATGGTGCAAGTGCAAAGTGTTAGAACTAGAACTTGGTTTACTTATTGCCCTGTTTGAAACGGAATGAAACCACATACGAGGCAATCAATTGATTCGTTTGATCTACTTTTGACGTTTATCGTTTCATATAAGGTTGTGTCCAAATCTCGCGAAAGCGCCGGGAATGGGCAGTTGAAGCAACAGCTGCTGTGCTGCACGGCTGGTAAGATTACCTTAGTAAACCTCGCTTCGCCAACACACCTATCTCGTTGCGGTGCTGAAGTTCGATCAGTCCCAAAGGACAAACTGTTACTCATCTATTTACCGCCATTTGTTATAATTGTCGCAAGAACGCTGCCATTGGAAGGTCTTCCGCCGAGGACCTTGAAACTGATTGAACAATCTCGGGGGTCTGTGACGCTTAAATAACTGTTCCGTAAAATAGGGTTACTTTGGTATGCAGGGGCTACATTGATCACTCACTTTTCTCTGATTAGTTCTGATGGAAAGATAGTATTGCCACTTATGACGGTATTCGCATGTATTGCGTGCTTTGTTTGCATGAAAGTAACACTTGACAAATAGAGAAAACGATATCAAAGTAACCACATTTTACCAGTTCCCATAAGACACCAGTTCTCTGCTGTGCCACCATCTATTACAGGCCCTGATCGGCATAAGTTATTTAAAAAATTCTTCCCAACTTCCCGTGCTGCCGTATGTACCTCTGTAACGTTAAAAGTGCTCGTGCATTCAAGATTAACTGTACCAGAGGTGGCGGGATGTCACCGGCTTGTTTCGCCGCAACCAGAACCGTGACCGAATGGCCTCCTCGCGGCTTTATTAAAGCAAAAACCGCCGACTGAATCGGAAATAAAAACGATTTTATTACAGCTCAAGTGTTTTTTGTCAATTAAAATGTATGAGATGTAATGTTGGGGCGTACGATGAAGTGGTATAAGCGATGGCGCGCTTCTATGCTCGGTTTGTCTACATGGCTTAATGTAAGAAAGTAAGGCGATTAGATATGCATAAATAGATAAATAAATAAATATGCTTGGACAATTCTCACAGCACCTCTAGCCCCAAAGTAAGCAAAGCTTGTTAGGTAACTGATTAACTACTTTTATACTTTATACTACTTTTTATACATATAACACCAAGACCCGTAACAGAAATTAAATTTCATCATTTCAATTTCTGCTCGGCCGGGAATCGAACCCAGGACCTCGGCGTGGCAGACCGGCATGTTAACCAACTAAACCACTCAGGTCTAGATATCAGATCAGGATATAGGTACATACATAGTTGACAATGCAATAAATGTTCAATTATGTACTTTGTATTATATCTACTTAATAGTACAAATAGAGACATAAATTACACTGATCAAAGTCCAATTAATCTTGCAAACTTCACCGAATAAAGATTGCTGAATCATACGTGTAATAACAAATAAGATGCCAAACACTAATGCTTGACTATAATATTTAAAAACATAGAATGGACAAACAGACACTCAGCCTCAGCTTTGCTATTATCATAGCACTATTAAGCAAAACGAACAAGCAACCTTGTTGCGATGATCGGCGTCTGAGGTCGTAAAATAAAGAAAAAAAACACGTGTCGGCTTTTTATGCAGTTAGCATCGGTTAAGGTTCATCAAGGAAATATATTTAGGATTCGTTTTTTAACTAATATCATGAATGCGAAAGTAACTCTGTCTGTTACGCTTTCACGGCTAAATTACAACACCGATTTTGAAGAAATTGAGTGTGGGGATAGCTGAGGGAGCAGCTGAGGATGGACATAAGCTATTTTTTATTTCCCTCCACTCGCAAGCTCGGAGATGCGAGCGGAAAGCTAGTAGTTTGAATAAATATGTTTTTATAATAAACGGAGATCTAAACTGAAACTTAAATGCACAAAATATTACTAAGAAAACAATAACACAATACAATACTAAAACAAAAAGACAGTTTGTACCCCAGCAGTGCCCAGCACCCACAATCACCCCACTAGAGACATCAAGTAATGTTGTTTTACTTTCTTCTTAAGCTATATAGCAATTCAGCACACCTAATATCTCGGGGAAGACTGTTCCATAGTCTAGCCGCCTGCAGTGCGATTTATGATAGAATTTAATGGAGAGATAACCATGTTAAATGGTCACAAAACATCGACATCAAATTCGCCATACAAAAGACATCAACGCGGACCCTTTCATACCACTTGATATAATTTTTTGTTGTCATAATAGTAAATGCTATTATGTTTTGTGGCTTAGGTTTATTGAACTATTAATTGGTTTTTGTACGTGTTGCTGGACGGTGAACATTATACTTTAATTAAGTGTGTAGTGACTATTACGAATTCAGTGCGCGTATCAAAATGTTCTTAATAATTAGCGCCATCTATGTTTTGTTGGTCGGTTCGCAGATAATGTCGTTGATTTAGAGTTTTTAATTATCTATATTCTATATACCTGCCTACTAGTACACCAATACCAAAGAGATTTATAACTAAAGTAATAAATCTCCTCTCCTACTTCTATACATAGTATGAAACAAAGTCACTTCCTGCCGTCTGTCCGTATGTATCTTTTAAACTACGCAACGGATTTTAATACAGTTTTCATCAATAGAGTAATACAAGGGGAAGGTTTATGAGAAAGACAACAGGGTATGTAAAGGTAAAGTAGGTGTACGCGAACGAAGTTGCGTCGGGTCCACTAGTACTCTATATACTCTACTGTTACACCAATAAAAAACATATTTATCACTAAAGTAATAAATCTCCTCTCATACTTTAGTAATAAACCTCGTTGACTAATACTTAAGGAAAATAATATCATCCAAATGTGCAAATCATCTTCACACAATATCCGTAACGAAGCCTCAAAATTCAGGCAGCGAGATCCAAACTTGGAGTTTTAAGACGAAGGTTTACTTCTAAGACGAATTTGTTAATCTGCGAACTTTCGTAGTCTTCAAATAACCTTTCTCAGTCAGACTTAGGGACTGTCCTAATTTGCAATGGTCGTGCGACAGGCGGTCTTGAGGCCTCCTATTGGTCGGTCGACGTCCGTCGTGCGACAAGGACAGCGCATTAAAGGCCAGTGACGTTCAAGTACAAAGTCAAGTAAATTGCACTCCACACGGTCTATTTAAGTCCAAAGTCAGGCATAATGAGCTAAAGTAACTCGAAGTATTTGATCTAATTTCAAGGTAAATGGTCCTGCGTTATAAAAAGTGACTCCGGTAATGCGGCGAGCAGGCAATGCGGCGGAAATCCCGTATTACACGTGGGAATGTCCGCGGAGGACAAAAGGCGGTTAGAAGTAACTACTGTCCGTAAAATAGCCTCCCTCGGGGCCTCGGTGGCCGGGTGGTTACGGCATTCGACTCGTAAGCGAGAGATACCGGGTTCGAATCCCACTGCGGCTATGAACCAATGACTCTTTTCTGAGTTATGTACGTTAGTTGAATATACTAACCGATGCTCTTACGGCGTGGGAAAACATTGTGATGAAATCTGCACATTTAGGCGACTATATGTGATGATCCAATCTGGGTCAGGTTCCCCTGGTAGCAGGGTCACGGAGGTCAGATGACAGTCGCTCCACTGTGATTACCTGATCTCCCAAATCCTGTAGCATGGTCAAGGCGGACCCCAAGCCGATAACCCCCGACCAAGTTTACTTAAAGTTTAAACTCAAATATTTTCCAAACCACAAAATCGATTTTAGTGAAATAAAGCTAAGAACTATCTCAATTAAACTGGCTTTCAAATAGAAAAAACTGCATCGATATCGGGCCATCCGTTTGGGAGCTTCGACATCATAGACATCAAACAATTTCCGTCGGGGGTTAATAAAAATTTAATTATAACACGTAGAACTTTTTTTTTGTTGCGCAGTTACAACCAAGCAGTATAAAAAAATACATTTGTATACAAACTAAAAAGTAAATCAAGGAAATAGATAACTGCTAAAGTTTAATTGCAATTGGTCGAGCAGTTACGAAACGCAACGCATATAATGCTTACTGAGGCGCGGTCCCCATTCAAGAACTCGTTTATCTCAATGTCATTGTTGGTTCTTCGGCAGATTTGGCCTAATTTTTAAGATAATTATAATTATAGTAAAAACTTAAGGTCATCAGTTCAATTATAAATACATTATGAACGTATGTCGAAACAGGATCTTCGTCTAATAAGGCTTTTTGTTAATCAATTGAAGTGGCTCTTTCATTCTTCAGATAAACAAATTTGTACTGCCTTTTGAAAATATAATGAATGGACCATTCATTTTAGCGTGATTGACGGACAAACCATCCAATCTATCCATACGTGGAAATAATCTTATTCTTTTTACCGGTTCTAGGAATTTGTCCAGACTGAAGAGTCGGCCTGGATGTGTACCTCCTCTCTGCATTGTTCCAGCGTGAAGGATAAGGTAGCCATCTCAATTACAGGCAAGAGAGAGGCATTTGATCTTGGTCCTCATAGTAACAACGGTGTAACAATAACATGCGGTTCTGCATTTTTACCCGACTGCGCCATAAGGTGGGTTATATTTTTCGAGCGCATATATGTATCACTGTGGGCATGTATGTCCACTTCTTTCTGGTTTTCAAGAACTTGACATCACTTTAAAACCAACACAGCAATCCACAAATAAAAGTTGGTATGTAAGTCTATTTCTTTTAGATTTTCAAGAACCACATTAAAGACAACAAAACGAACAACAAATAAAAGTTCACAAAAACCGACAGGAAGTGCACCGGGAGGCCTCAATGCATGCGCCGCTGGTAGCGGAAGTCTGTCGGCGTAGGCCTGGCGGGACTGTAGGCTACTATCTCTACGAACACACCTATGTGGGTGGGTGTACATAGCTCAGATGTGGATGTGGGTGTCATCGGCAGAGGAGATATGTCTGTGGGTGTCATTATTGAGTCAATGCAAGGTTGGGGATTTGTTGAGGAGATTGTGGACTGGACGGCCTTTTTATATGAAAGGTTGATGCTTGATATATAGAAGGAGCCACAGAGTGGTCATGACCGTAGCACAGAATAAAAAACGGTTGTATTTCTCTATATTGTGACTGTAGTAAGTGGGATAGGTGGTCTCTATCTATCGCTACGGCAAACAGGGGTGAATAAGTCGTCAGTGTTTCTGGGTTTTATTATTACATAGAAAGATATACGGACAGATGCTCCACCTTATAGAAAGTGGTCGTTGTCATACGCGGCAAAAAGACTCGTAATGCACCAACGTCGGCAGTATCGCAGTATCTAAATGATTTGGATGAATCAAATCCCGTTACCGTCGGAGGTGCGATGGCGGAAAATGACGGCGGCAAACTACAACAACAGTTCCTCGGGACTTTCCCCAAATAAGAAGAGAAATATAGAGAGGGCCAACGTTTCTCGGGAGGTCTATTACGCACACCCAAGTATTCGGTTCGAATTCGAATCGTATCCGTTTCTGATTCGGTTTTTCCGTCGTAGTAATTCTATGGAATTTACACACTAACACATATTCGGATCAAAACCGAGTCGAAGTGGCTGCTATACAAATAGTGCAAATTGGTAGCCGACTGCTCGCGGCAGCATGAAGATGAATTTGATGATAAGGATGTAGGTGGAGACTGGGGTTGGCAGAGAGGAGACGTGAGATAAGAAAAGGGACACGCGACGGAAAAAATTCATAGAACGAAGATGTACATAATGTTTATGTAGAGTTACCTACAACGCACTTCAAGTCCATGGGGAGCTAAATCTCGAATAGAAACGAATACGGATAAGTGCGTAAACTCTAGGACGTGAATTTCCCGTCCGTGTTTTTCACGTATTGAATATAAACGGAATTCGAAGCGAATGTACGTAAACGCCAACTAAATCCAAACCGTCTCAATGAAGGAGGCTATGTTCCGAGACGGCCCATGAATCGTCAATCCTAACGCCATCTAGCCAACTATTGAGTTACGACTTGTGAATGGTGCCAGCTGTCAGCCGACAACTCTCGTGTGCTGTGTTGTGAAACTGCTGCTCCATCTGCATTCGCTACTTGGCCATAGAGGGCGTTACGGGTATAGGTTAATTATAGGCTACAAAATGAAATTGTAAAATGAATCTACTTGAAAGTCTGTGAATGAAAATCAGATAAAACCATTCGTAATCAGCAATTGGACAAAACTTTAAATTATTTTAATGATTGTGCGTCACTCGCAACAATTGTGCATAGGTAGTCACATTATACCATTTCACTTGGAAAAGAAATTATTATGTTATTTGTTAAAGTATAGTCATAATAATATCGAACACATCCCCCTGATATAATGTGTGCACCCTGAAAATAGGCCTGGTGGCGCGCGTGAATTTGCCATATGACTAAAATCATTCACTAGCTACACATGCCAGATAAAATGTTTATAAAACAACACCATATGGCGTACAGTTTCAGTCACGTGTACTTAACAATTGTTATGAATAAAAAACGCTCAAGTTAGATCTCTGCAACATTTTTAAAGATAGGTATAGGTAACCTACAACAGCTTTAGCATAGGACCACTTTCTATCAGGTGGCCCGCTTGCCTGTTTACCTGCCGTAAAAAAAAAGAAAAAGAGACTAACCATAGCGAAAAAACTAAAAAGTCACCAAGGGGCTCAAGCTAGGTATTTATATGAAACTAGCGACCCGCCCAGGCTTCGCACGGGTAGTAATAATAATATTAACAAATTCTACAATTAAACCTTCCTCATGAATCATACTGTCTATTAGTGAAAACCGCATGAAAATCCGTTCAGTAGTTCTTGACAAACGCGGCGTGGGACTTTATTTTATAATATGTAAAATTGATGTCTAATATTTCAAAAAATTATACTTACATTAAGCCATACCACCAAGAATCAAGTTTGGTCATGCAGCCTAATGATAAGTGAATGCCTAACTTACTACCTAAGCTAGACGACTAATCATCACCTATGTTAGGTCTTGATTTCTTGTGTATCCGTGTCAATGACAAACCTACGTTTCATAGATTATTTAATTTTATTCCGACTTAATATACACCTAGGCACGATGCAATACAGATGTTGTGTTGAAATTTTAATGTAAACTTGTTGGAGTACGTGAGAATTGTTGCGAGTCTTTGTTTAGAATTCTATTTATAAAACTTTGCATGTCCTAGGTAGTCACGTGTGGAAATTATATAACTTTATATGGCATGATAATTAGATAATTATCAACAGCAGGTACCTAACAGACTACTGCTGGACTTGAGTTTACTCCACATGAAGATTGGAGGGTTCATTTTTCCCCCTTAGTTCATATTATTGATATTGGTCTTCTTCATCAAGCATTCTTACGCAGTTGTTTTCAACACCCGTAAAGTTAATTCTAAATACGAAAGTGACTCTACTTATATTTACACAATTCAATTGTTATGTTTGCCACCCACTGTTTAGTTTTTCTAAGCATAGATTAATCCTCGGATGCAATCTGGCCCCACATTACAGGCTTGCCATAGTGTGGAGGCCATAATAACCTTTCTATCTATCTATCTGTAAGACTGATTGATGTACTAACAACATAATATGTAATTCGATTTTTTCAGTAAACTTATTTGTATATTAAAAAACTACAGATTTTGATGAAATCTGCATTTGGCACGTGCCTTTGACTTTGTCATAAGTGCAGCCAAATAACCTACCCTCTTCCAGGTCAAGGCCAATCTCTATGCGAAATTGCATTTAAATTTTACAGTAAGCACTAACATGATTGATGAATATATTAACAGCACAGGCTAGGTACTAACGTAATGGTATACGAGTATATTTATTGATTTATTTAAAACTTCATGCACTGTTACGTATAAAGGCGGACTTAAAGCTTCATAGCTTTCTCTACCAGTCAACCGGAGAGTACATTTAATAACAAAGTCACTATTTGCGTATTTGCTAGAGTATGACGGATATACAGTAAGTATTCTTCGATAGGTATATGAAGTCACTCAAGAGAAAATATTTTGTAATTAGTAGTAGGTATTTTGATAGTTTGTAAAATTATAGAACATGAGGTGTCTAATCGGATAAAAACCCAATCCAGAAATTAACGTAAATTCCAATGCCATGTATCCAATGCAATAGATCGTTTCCAAGTTGCACAGGATTTGGAAAACGTAACCCTTTACTAAGTACATTATAATGACACACGAATAAAATAAGACGAACAAAAATATATAGGTAATTTACATAAACGACGACATTTCCTAAACAAGTCATGATGTCAAAGAAACGGGACAGGATTTAGGATTTCCAAATCCTGTGCAACTCGGAAACGATATATATTATCAAACCATAAGCATAGATATTGGTTTCTGGATCTTCTTAATTAAACTAAAAAGGTAACACAAAATTATTTTTGATGTACTCGTACTCTTTGTCCCATGAAGCTATTCTTACTAGTTTATGAAATATCGTCGTTTATGTAAGTAACCCAGTCATTTTTGCTTGTCATTGTGTAAAGGGGTCTGTAAACAGGCAATATTTTTATTGCAATAACAGACTGCAACAATTATTTTTCTATTATTGTTTCAGGTGCATTTTTGCACCAACCCATTCCCTTCCCTTACAGTCGTGGGTGTCCTATAAGGCGACTGATGTTTTCGAGACAAAATATCAAGTGTCCGTAGACTAGAAAACGGGCAGCAGGGTTTTCCATTGTTATATTTACAATACTATGATCTCCAACCCGCCTGCCAAGCGTGGAGATTGTGGAATTAACCTCCCTTTCGTGGGAGAGGCCCTAAGGTCCTGAAGTGGACTGTTACGGACTGTGATGATGATGATGATTGCTGTGGCATAGTGTGCCCTTTTCTACTCGACATGAAGTTTGCCGTGAGCGACGAAGTTAGATATTGCAGCCACACATTGCACTAAAAATATTGCCTCTCAAATCAAACGTAGCGCCACTTACCAAGGTTTGCTGGCGTTCTGCGTCGACGCGCCGAAGCCCTTCTCACAACGGACACCAAAGAGTCCATTTCACTGCCGGAGTCCCACCTAGGCCGTAGCGGCACCGGCTTGGGTATCCTGGCATCATCCTCCGTATCCCTGTCACTGCTTGTCGGAGGGAGGTTCGACTCGTCGCTCTCTGGAGGAGGGTCGCTCTTACCCTCCTTATTGAACCCAATCATGTCCACATTCTGTATCTCATCGCTGCACGTAAAGGGATGCGTTAGGGTTCTCCTTATGTTGCTCTTGCGGTGTTTTGCCTTCACAGCGCCTTCGGAAAGGGATCTTTGGGCGTCGCTCTTCTCCCGCGTACATTTCAAGTCCGATGGTGACAGGGATTTCTTTCGCAAGTTCCGTCGCCGGTTCGGACGCCGCTGGCGGTTCGATTCGCGTGCGGTTTGCATCGTGGCGGCATTTGTGAGTTCTGCAATGAAGGAGACACGGTTATTATACATTAAAGTCTAATTATTTTATAGTTTTTTATAACTCTCTTAGACATAAAACATTAATCGGTCAAAACCGAGTTATTCTAAAGTAAGAGTTGGTCTAAATTATCAATGGCATTTCGGACCATTGTGGCGATCTTAGAGGGCTATGAGTAACGCAGCTTGGGGACAATAGGCATTTCTCTAGAGTGGGCAGATAAGGATTTCGTAGAAATGTAAAACAATCATTTTTATTTCGAGGTTCAACGTCCAAGTGCCACCAGAAGCAATGGGCATTCATCAATGGTACAGTCGGTTAAGCAACAAAACAGTTAGATCCCTTATTTAAAAATTTAAAGATAGTGGTCGTTGGAAAAAGCAATCTTATTGCCGAAAAAACATGGCCGACCGAAGTACTGAACTCGTGCCCTTTTTTCCTGGCCATTTGTGAGCATATAATAATGCATTTGAGAGCAAAGCAAAAAGCAAAAATTGAGAATTTTTAGAGGTAGATTAAAATATCTTCATGGTATGAATATGCCGTGAAGTAGGTGCCTACCTACAGCCTTAATCGACTGGCATTCGGCTCCGACCATATAAAGTCTTATCTTCAGTTTAATGACTTGAAAGTGGTCAATTACAGTTCAGTGACGTTCTAAGATCAATTAGGCCTTTGACGAAATTGTATCAGTCGTTCACACTACTTTGTAGATAATGGAACATTAGTTTGCATGACTTTATAGTAAGCAAAATATATAAAAGGTGAGTTTTTCGTGTTGTGAAGGCAAACTCTGTTACGCAAAATTTTCGTACTATAATAATTAATACGATCTGTGTGATAAAAGTTCGTTGTATATCAAGATTAATGTGGTGGCTTGGATTGAAAGTACGCTGAGATGGTTTGGACATGTAGAGAGGATAGAATGGACGACTTAGGGAAGGTACCTATCGTGCGATGCGAATGTAAATGGATGCGTTGCCAGAGGGCGCCTGGGGAGGTTATAATACTGAAAATTGAGATTAGTGTAAGGCGCCCTAGGGCTAAATGGCGTGACGATTTGCGAAAGGCTGTGGGTGGATGCGTTGGCGCTCATTGGAGAGGACTAGTATAGACTGATGATGCTGATGAAATGAGAGGAGGACATAAAATGACCTCTAAAGAGGGCGGGTCAGGAGCACCCATATATGAGAAGATGTTTAAATGTGGATAAGGCAGAAAAGGTGTGAGAAGATCGTGGCTTGTGGCACTCGATGCGATAGTCTCTGCCTACCCGTATAGGCTAATAGGGTTGTGTGTATGTACCTATGTAATGATTAATAATCGTAACTATAGGTTTGTACTTATACGTATCGTACTACAAAAGTAGAGGTAACTATTACTTTTAATTTACATGAAAAACAAACAGCTTTTAATACAAGAATATAAAACTTAAATAAATACAAAAAGTAAATTTCAGGTTCTCACTGATAGCAGTGACATAAGATTAGATAGAATCTGTAGGTAATTAATCTTTTCGACCTTCAAATTGGTGGTAATCTGATCTTTGGACCTAGGTACTTAATTATAGTAGACGTAAATGCACAAAAACTACGTAACTTATATAATACCTCTAACATTAATTATACTTATCTATGTATTGTAGTTTTAATTTTTTTATATACTAACAAAAACGAGTCCTTTGTTACTTGATACAATAAATGAAACTGAAATTGAAATACTATTGTTAGTCAGAAATTTTGTATATCGCCGTTTCCTCGATAAGGCTCCAACTATCCCCTTAGCAACTTCCGGGGACTACCCCAGCAGAATGTCTCGTACTCACGCCAAAAATGTAATACTAGTAACAGACCTTTCGATTTGGCAGACGCCGTCCAAACGTCAGTTGCAGTCGATACTAATCCTTAATGGCTATAAAATAAAGTCGCTTTTGGGTGCGGTGGACGTGGTTGGACGTCCGACCAAGGTAGGCTCGCACGCGCATCCCAATGAATCCAAAAGCGACTTCATTTTGTACACAGTAAGGATTAGTATCGACTGCAACTGACGGGTGGTTGGCTCCAGCCAAATCGGAGTGTCTGTTACTAGTTTATGGGCTGTGTTCGTCTAGAATATTTCTCTCTAGAATATTTTTATCATTTGGGCACACAATAAATATCACCAACAGCCAATAAGAGTCATAATTTTTTACAGTTTTATAATATGTAGTATAGATGCGAAAGATTGTTAGGATATTTGGATGTTTGTTACTCCTTCGCGAAAAAACTACTGAGCGGATTTTGATGAAACTTAACAGCAATATAGCTTATAGCCCAGAATAGCCCACAGGCTATAATTTATCCCGAAATTCAATTTGGTTCCCGCGAGAACGGTTCTGGAGCGTTATAACCGAATTTTACGCGGACGAAGGCACGGGCAAAAACCTAGTGTTTAACATGGAATGGATGAAGCTTAAGTGTCTATTCATTCTCACTTGGACAAGTCATCTAATAAATGATATGTCAATACAAATCGTCAATGAGACATGATGTGTAAATCACGGTTGAACTTGGGCATTGGGCGGAAGGGTTTGAAGCCACAATCCTCTGTCTCTATTAGACATGTTATTGAACATTTTCCGGTTCATATTATGTATACGTACAGTTACCATTGTTTAAACCTAAGTAGAGCAAGGCACTCGAAATCCTGCCATATCTACCACTCAGATTTTAAAATTTTGAAATTGAAGAAATATAGTTTTATTACAACAATAATACAATTCAAAGTTGCAATGCCAATAACAAAACTGAGGTATAAATTTTGAGTATCAAACGTCAAGCAGTATAATATCCAAAAACAAAAAAAATATTTTAAATACATAGGTGCACCACATGCACCCATCATGTCAATAAGGATTCCCATTTTCACAAAAAGAGTACGTGTTAATACCAAAGATCGTTTCGTCGTCCTTTTATTAATAGAAGAGTACTTAGGTACCGAACGCTTGTATACATCATGGACAAAGTGAGTGACAAAATGGAGGAAATTTAATTTTTCACCGACCGACACGATCAATCATTAGAACTGTAGTTTCAAATACAGGTTATAGATAATCGCAATTCCAAGTTTCTATGGCGCACCGGAAATCACCGCATAATCTATACACAGTATAAAACAAAGTCGCTTCCCGCCGTCTGTCTCTCTGTATCTATGTATGTAAATACGCTTAGATCTTTAAACTACTTTCAACAATGGACAGATTGATTCAAGAGGAAGGTTTATGGGGTAGGACAGCATGCGATCGCAATCTCAGCGGGTCTGCTAGGAAAATATGATGTTTGCTGTCGGTTGGCGGTTAATTGCCTGTTAAGTCTATCTAAAAAATAACCCTTCCTTTGACGGGTGTTATAGAAGGCGACTAATGTCATAGAAGAGCCATAACAGCTAGGACCTCCGTGTGTCAGAAAATGGTAAGCAACGATTTCTGTTGCGTAATGTCAAAAGTCTACCCCAGCGATCTCTAACCCAGATAGGTTAGACAGATTCCTAACGACAAAACCCTCCACTTAAGCGTGGAGGCTCGAGTCGAGCATTGCACTGTTTTGGGCTGTTGATGAAGATGTATTCATATTCATTCAATCTTTTTTTTATTCAAAATTTTAGGGCTCTATTTTATTTTTTCGAATAAATCCGAGTTCGTTCACAGGTGCTATGATTTTCGGATATTTTCCTTCATTTTCGAAATCATTAAAAAGAAATCATTGCATCTGAGCCCATGTATTTGAAACAAAATATCGCAACATACCTTAGAACGCAAACCGCAACCACTAACCATGTGAAATTCAACTTTATCTAGGTACACTGCATCGGCATCAACACAACAAACACACGTCACTGCACAGATAACAATCTTTGCTAGAATAATAACAGGTAAAGCGATAAGAACTGAAGTTAAAATTACAATTACACCGCGTCTAATTACTATTTTTTTTCCCGCGTTTAAATGTTTAATTGTTTATTAAAACTAAGTATAAGTACTAAGGAATAGTATGATATACAGCCACAAGGTTACTTTTTTCTTTATAAAAAAGTTTGCAAAGGTCGATGAATACGCGCGCGAAACCGCGACCCGTCTGCAGCCAACGGTTCTGTAAACTAAACTGCCAGCGTTTTAACTGTAAACGAAGTTGTAACACCGTATACGGAAGGCAAGGTTTTCAGTCACTCTCGTCTGACGAGTGATCTGTGCGTGGGCGGATTCTCATCATGATTTATTATTTCTTTTCTACCTTGAGAGTTTTGACGCAAATAAAAGTTAGTGATCAATTACAGAGTGAAGTGGTGACCGTTGGACTTTCAATCTAATAATAGTGTTATTTAATTTGTTAGATAAGTATTTGGTACGTTTTCTTTTTAAATAAATATGGGAGCTAATTAATTTATACTCATAACACAGACGTCGTCACATCCGTAACAGTACAATTGGTAGGTATTATGCCTCAACCACATTAGATAGTAAGAATTTTAATATATTTTGTTTGTAACTACAGTGACATGTTTTAAAATCCACAAAGTTTTATAGGTGTACCTGTACGTCGTGAGTTAGACTTCATACATATTAAATACATGCCCAATATCATTGTAGTAAAATAGAAGTGTCGTGGGTGCGTTATTATTAAGTCTTCGTCTTCGTCGAACCTATTCATTCAAGTCAAATTAAATTGTAAATATATAAGTCTCTAACTTTAAATAATTTTCACACTAGTGGTCCCGGGGCGACTTCGTTCGCGTACACCTACATTCCCCGTACCTACCCTTTTATATTTTGCTTACAAACCTTTCTCTAGAATCATTCTATCTATTGTTGGGAACCGCATTAAAATCCTTTGCGTAGTTTAAAAGATATAAGCGTACATAGATACATAGAGACAGACGGCGGGAATCGACTTTGTTTCATACTATGTATAGATGTATGTATGTTTTTTATATGTATGTATTTCATACTATGTATGTTCCACGAAAAAAGTATCCTCCAAACAGCAATTACGCAGTACAACAGAGTCGTGCGTACTCAATGAATAGTTTGTTTCACAGCAAGGTGATGCGATACGGTAGTTGCGGGCGCGCGATAAGCCATCGTGCAACAAATACCGCAATAGGAATTTCTTATGAACTTAGAATTTAGACACGAAACTTATTTAATTAAAGCAAGTTAAGTAAGGTGTTGAAATATTGATCTTGGATATTAGAATGTATATGAAAAGGTTATTGAATGTGGAAGAAGCGAGAGAAATATGTGAGGACCGTAGCAAGTGGAACGATGTGGTCTCTGCCTACCCCTACGGGGAAAAGCCGTGACGTTATAAATGTAAAGAATGAATTAAACTAGGTGTACCTGCACTGACAACCAAAAATAACTAGGTCATTTACATACGACAAACAACAAACAAAACCCATTCTCATTTATCGTGATGTTTTCAAAAATAGAAATAATCGGTACCTAAACCAAGAAATTATTAAGAAAGAACAATAAAATTTTACAGAGAAGTAAATAAAAATATACCTAGGACAACTAGATTTTATATTCCGCATTTTATACATGCTGACCTTAGGTTTTCCGTCATATTACACTTCTTGCTTCTTGATACTGTACCAACAGTTCACATTCTAAAACCTTCATTAACATGGGAATACCAACGGTTGTAGAAAACCTCCTTGACGTCAGAAAATAAATATCTCTCTGTTGTCGGTCGAAAGTGTTGCCATAAACTTTTTGAAAAACTTAATGAAAATCCTTTCCAGGGAGTTCATATCATAAACTAAGTAGGTAGGTAGTTCGGTTTTTTTCTTCACATTCTATGCGTAGAACATTTATAGAAGATTCAAAGCGTTTTCGTAATAAAAATATACGTAAGTAACAATAAAGTGTTCCATTGCTCAATAGGCTTAAACGGCATTCGCCGCTGCGCCATTCCACATAAAACTAACTGCTCTACCTATGATGGAAGATTCCCTTTATAGCCTTGCGGAAGGCCAACAACGTAAACAAATGCATTCGTACTTTGTACTCCATTATTGCAATGTTTGTAAGGATCTTCAAATTTTTTTGAAATACAATTAGGTTCATGTCACTCGCTGGTAGTGGAGCTTTCAATACATTTTAAATATGATAAGAAGTTTTTTAGTCAAACTTCATGATTCTGAAATTCCCTATGGGCCTTGATATCTTTGCCCGTTGACAAAAAAAACGATCTTGAGTGTCCGACAGCCAGACAGCCAAAGAGACACCAGACAAACGGACAACAAAGTTACCCTATAAAGGTTCCTATCACCAGTCTGTCTCATTACAAGCCCAAAGACGCCCACTGTTGGGCATAGACCTCATCCGAAGATCTCCCGAAAGGCCGATTCATCTCATGGTCTCATGGTCTCTTTATCCAGCTATATTTACTAGGTTGTCGTTTTACCCTGCGAGGTCTACCCACTGCATCTTCCGGTGTCCTCCGAGAAACTTCCCAGAGTACCTACCCTGACTACTGACACTTGAGGCTTGAGACTGACGATCCTTCGGGCTATGTCGTATAACTGTAGTTCATCTGCCGATCGCCCCCATTTCTAAATAACAGAACTCTCCTGCTCTACCTCAATCAATCATTCCAGTACGTTCGCAGGAAAATAGCCATAAATAGACAGAAAATGTTCACTGCTGGACGAAACTTCTTTTAAAGTAAAATAATATACACAATAACATTTTTAAATTATTCTTGCTTACCTATTATGATTTATGAATGAAAAGGTTCACTGTAAATTATTATGATCGAGTTGCATAACAACGATAAATAATGCTAAGTTAGGTACAGTACCGAACGCAGTGTTAATTAAAAAAACAACGCAAAGGTTACACTGTTTTTCCTTGAGTTAATAAGGAGCGTTATGAAATGAAGGCGTAGAATGGAAGAATACTTTGGAAAGGTAATTTTTATCTGCAATGCGTAATTATCTCAACCTTGATTCTGACGTTTTCTGCCAGTTTCAACGTTTTTTGACGTCTACCTTTATTATTTGTCTCGGAATTATATCAATAGTTCGTTTCACAAAAGCAAAAACAATAGATAAAGTAAGTTTGAATAGAAAAATACCAAAGTAGAGCACGACAACGATAAGTACTATATACAGCAAACTGAATACTTATTTAAGAATATCAAGATATCAGAAATGTAAAGAAGATATATTTTATTTAAATAACATGTCAATTTATTTAGAGTTCTGTGAAGATAATATCTTATTGTTATCGTGCTCTACTTTTGTCTATTTATATTGAGACGTACTTCAAATAGGTCGAAACTAGTCGATAAGTATTATGTGCCGACTGCAGTCACAGCATAAAGAACGGCCCTCCCCCGTGAACACACGCAGCTTCCGAACACTGAACTGCAACTTCAGCACCTCTACGTTTCATCTCATTTCTACGCGACTGCTGCGCGTATACATACCTACGCAGTTTGTATGCGTAGACAATAATCGAACTGAACTCAATGTCCGAACTGAACGCCATGATCGTCAAAAGCTCAGTCACTCTCATCTACGACTGGACTGCTGAAAAGTCTGAAAACTACGAAAGCCTAATGCCCTGCCTAAATTATCGTCCTGTTCAACTTTAAGTGAACACGGTTGGAACTACTCTGCCGGAAACCACACCACGACACAGACCTTCACGTAACTCCGTCATAGAATAGCATGTTCTCGCTAATTGCTTGCAGGGCAGGCCTGTGAACGAAAATGGCATAGACAAGACAGAAGACATAATTGTATGATGAGCCCTCATTGTCTGCTTGCTGTTTCCATGGGAAATCTGTTGCTTATGGGAACACAGGCTCGGAATACCACACTTTGCTGTGGTATCGATTATCATAACTGTTCTCCAGACAATGCACGGTCACGGTAACCGAGAAAGACAGTCGCTAACTATGCGTTTGCGGGTTTGCGCGATTCGTATCTGTCAAGACTGTTTGCTTTCAATCTAGATAAAGTGCAACGGTGAAACTTAAGGGCGTGCTATTATTTTTTTTTTTTATAATTTACACAATTTTGTTCATCATCATCCTAATCTTGGCGTTATGTCCTGGTTGCGCCCTGGCGTGGCACGCAAGGGCCCAGGGTCCACCTACTTTGACACAATTTTACTAATTAGGAAAAAAAGTTGTGAAACTCTTTCAATAAAGAAGTTTTTCTCCAAATGTACCTCGCGTGTTTTTAGTTTTATAAAGTTTTGATGAAAGTCATGTGACGAGAAAGGAACGACGTGAATATGAATGTGTGTTTGAAGCCAAAGGGACTGCGCGCTGCTATGAAAAAAACCGAGCCGAGCGAGAGTTACCATCTATAGTCCTTTGTCTCTTTCTAGTGTTGAGATCATTGTTTATGCAAATCCCGAATTATTTTCATTACTTAGGTAGTACGGTCACGAGAAGCCACTAGCCCCGTAGGTGGGGCCGCTTGCCTGTTTGCCCACCATATAGAAACACCATGTATGACACTGCTTGTCACTGCTGAGACATCCCCTGCGCCGACCTAAGATGGATGGACTGTGTAAATGACATACGGACAAAAGGAGCTGTGACGAGTGATAGGGTTGAACGGAAGAAAGAGACATCATATTATGCCGACTCCATCCAGTCGGATAAGGGCAAGTAGAGACACAAATAAAATCTATTGGACCACACATGATAAACCAGAAATGTTCCTATCGTTTTAACGACAACTACAATTTCTACCTGTGGTTGTTCAGCAAAGTTATTCACAAATTACGCGTAGGCGTAGGCACCTTATTGAAGCTAAAATATGTAGGTATTCACAGAAAAAATAAAACAAAATCGCACCTGTGTCGCCTAATTTGCACTTTACGTATCAGAGGAGCCGTGACACTGGTGCAAATATGCACATGTGGGCGGTGGTTAGTTAAGTCATCAATATTTCTTAAATGTAAATAAGAAAATATGCTCATTGATTGCTGGCTGACTACCTACCGTGTCATCGGCTGATTAAATAGAAGTTGCGTTGGATAGGTACGTAACAGCATCCAATATAACCTTAGCTGACCTAAAACGTTTAACTGAAATAAACGGATTAAGAAAGGTGGTAGCCGCTGCGTAAAATACGATAAAATTAGAGCATCGTGTAATCGATTGGACTTTAACCTGTGATTTTGTAAAGTACAACTATTTCTAAGAACTATAGGTACTAGGAAGAATAGGCAGCAGCGTTTTCAACACAGCGATCTCCAAGACAGAATAGCGAGGAGATTTATTACGTTACGGTAATACTTAACATCCAACTAGTGGAGCAGGCTCAATCTCTACAGTACTTTTACTTAAAATGTTAACGAATGTTTTAAATATCACACCTGTCCAGTTATACTCTACGATAAGTAATCCATTATATACCTACCCATTAGATAATTAGATATCTCCCGATTTCCATAAAATATATTATGTACGGATACGTCAAGTCAAATAAATATAAGGCAAGTCCGTTAAGACTTAATAGCCAGTTTCCTTTAGGAGAATGTAGCTAGGGCAAGCCGACACCAGCGACAGGATGTCCTGTTCCTTGCACCACCTAAGATAGTTTCATAATTGTAATATACTGTTTATGGCGAGCGGTAGTCTGTTTTAATATACTACAAATCGGTTTTTTAAACTTGAACGTTTCTAAAGTATCAAGTTTTAACCAATCGAGTTATAACCTGATGAAACCAGTGTCTTATTAACTATAATGTACAGTACAAGAGCATAAGTGCATTACAACTTAAAGAAAATTTTCCTTTGACGCTACAGCAACATTTACTGCATTTGGTACATCTTTAGCCAAAATCACTTTGCTAAAAGAAGGGAGCATTAGCTGTTCCTTATGCCCAAAGGACTCGTCTTTTACCCCCAGGGTATTTTTTATATAATAAATATAAATTTAATCCATGAATGCCATAAAAACCGTTTAGCAACTGCAGAATAGTGCAAATGAATTTGATTCTTAAGGTGGTCATGCACTTATGCTGTTGCATTGTACACATACCCCTATTGGTTCAGTTCGATTTATTTGTTTAGTTCAAGTATTTTACGCGGACAAAGCCGCGGACAAAGCCGTCATCGAACGAAAGCAAAAGCGTCATCGAACGTCTATCTAATAGTGAAGAAAGACAAGTAGTTTAGTTCGTAATGCTTCGAGTCAGCATAAAAAGGCTTCTTGTTCCGCCTTATTTAAGACGGATTAGTACGGTAATTCCGTTACGTTTCATGTGGTGGTGGGGTGGCGGAAATTCGGTAAGGAAAACTTTCACGGTATTTAGTACCTTTTCACTAACTTTCTTTATCACTAGTATTGAGTTGTTATAGGACATAATAAAGTAAGATTATTTAGGGAAGCTCTTTTCCACTAATCGACGTAGGTACTTACTACTACTGGGTCCTTTTGACAAATGAAAGCACAGAGCAATTAATAATTTGTAAGTCTACTCGTATATAGTAGAGACACACCTCAACCTTTTCAGGATGCGTTGATAGCCGCACGAGCCGTTACTGCTAACGCGCATTCGCTGCGTGTTCCAGCCTTAGAAGTATACTTAGAATTGTGATATTATTTACATACTTAGTTTAACACTGGGTTTGAATTTTGCTTGCTTGTACGGGAAATATGTACGGGAACAGTACCCTGAGTGTAAGTGTTCATTCGTAATAATAGTAACTACTGCGTTTGTGTTAAGTTCCAATTTTGTATATAAAACCTGAACAGCGCCTCTAGCGCTAAATAGGAAAAAGGATTAACGTGATCGAAGAGTATTCGAATTTTTGTGCGAACAGTTACACTTGGGATACAGTTTATCAAAATATAGCTTCAGTTCCAACTAGCTGGCACGTTGCATGCTTAGTTTAACATTGACATTGACTGTGTGGTCAAGTGTGAAATTTATGACAATGGTTCGCAAAATATACCAGTCGTTGGACAAATGTTTTTGCTTTAGTTCCGCTGCTCGTGACGGAGGATTGTTTACCTACTTCCTCTTTGTTATTGTTATGATGGTACGCGAAAGAAGATTTGTAATATGGTAAAGATAAATATTAGATTAGGAAATTATTTAATTACAAACGTACCTATAGCCCGAAAAACAATATACGTTTTAAAATTGTAATACTTTTCGTACATGGCCATTTTTATCCCCCGTCGAAAAAAGATGGGTATAACTGGTAAAAATATAGTTTGCCAGAAGATGATGTCCGAAACCGGTCGCAATTTGTCTGTAGCATTGTAGCTCCCGAACGGATGGACCAATTCGGATGCGGTTTTCTCTATTTGAAAGCCAGATTAATCGAGATGGTGCTTAGCTTTGTTTCATTAAAATTTGGATAAGCAGTTTAGAAAATATTAAAAATTATTATTCTATCGGTTAGGTAATTACAGTAAAAAGTGACAACTTTAAAAATGCAATATAGGTAATGGTAAGTAAATTGATGCCACGTGGAAATGATACCATTTGAGGTTGTGGGTGGTGCCTAAACTGCATTATCAACACATATTATCACCAGTATCTCATATACCTACCTGATTGAACCCACATGCATTGTTACTCACATCACCTTGATTTACTTACTATCGCCACTGTCTATGCACAAGGTTAAATTTCAAACATCATAATTAACTATCTATTTAAATATATACTTATATTTGGAAGCAGCATTGAAACCATGCACATTGAGCATGTAAAAAATAGCAAAATCGAAAGGCTCTCTGAATTGGAACAGACTATGAGGTTGCGTGGTAAAAAGAGGAGGTAAATTAGGTAAGTTACAAGTAATTAAAGTACCTAATTAGATACTTGAATATTGCACCCAAGTACGTTATTATATATTATATATATATTATTTAAAATTAGATACAAAATCACAACAAATTGTAAGACAAAGTCCCACGCCGCACCTGTCTGTTTGTTCACGATAAACTCAAAAACTACGTCACTGATTTTCATGCGATTTTCATCAATAGATATGTTGATTCACGAGGAAGGTTTAGGTGTATAATTTGCTAAGGCGCGAAGCAGGGACGAATCGCTAGTCTGATAAAGTGCAGCCAGCTCATCTGATGGTTAGTAACATGTTTGACTCTGGCCTTGATAGAGTCGCATACAGAACGCATTGGCATCCAAAGCGTTCCATATATTACAGAAACCATTTATTAATTTATTTACATAAGAAATTGTAACATTACAGTAAGTTAAAACTATTTCGTAATAACAATAATGTAGCCATAATGTTCAGCTCGCAAATGACTATCTAACAACATATTACACATTGCCATAGGAAGTGGGTATAACAGAAATACAAGGTAGGTATTAATATGACATGTAATAGAACAGCATAACTTTGGTACGGACTAACACTAGGAACTAGCGTCATAGTAACTTTTATTCAGCTCTAATATAGCTATTCCTGGCATCATCCTTTCTTGGCGTTCAATCAATTAACCAAAACCAGGCATTTCAGGTAAAGCGGGTCATGCTGATAACTCGTTATATCTACGACTTAAGGGTGGAATGTATGCTCGCTTTCTGTACCCGGAATGTTTTGACGAAAAGAATTCAATTCCACAGAATCAAAACTCTCCGAAAGACGCGCAACACTACGCCATTGTAATTTGTACTGTAGCGCCTGCCAGTTCTAAAACAGGAATTAGCATGTGGTATAAGTAAATCTTCGAATTTGTAAGTGCTTCCGTATTTGAACTTCACATAAAAGTTGTTTGAAGAGTAAATGGTTAAAGCAATTACTTGAACTAACACATTGCAGTTTTCACTTTAGTGAAATTATGAGAACTCGAACAAATAATTAACCGCACCACTCCAATTAATGATGATGAACATAAATCATAGGGGTAAAGTAGACCGTGTAAGGTAGGTATAATATAGCTGTAGGGTAGGTGTAGAGTAAGTGTAGGGTAATGTAGGGTAGGGTTAGAACGCCACGCAAACGAAGTCGCGCCGGGTTCACTACTCATCTTGGCGTTAATGTCCCGGTTGTGCTCTCAGAACAAGGGCCCGGGGTCCGCCTTGACCATGATCCAGGATTTGGCAGGTCAGGTAATTACAGTGGAGCGACTGCCATCTGACCTCCATGACCCTGCTATCAGGGGAACCTGACCAGATTGGATTGTGATGAAACCAGCACATTCAGTCGCCTGAATGTGCTGGTTTCATCACGATGTTTTCCCTCACCGTAAGAGCATCGGTTAGTATTGAACTAATGTACATAACTCAGAAAACAGTCATTGGTATGGCCATGTGGCCGGAGCGGGATTTGAACCCGGGACCTCTGGCTTACGAGTCGGATACTGTAACCGCTCGGCCACCGACGCTCTTGCGCCGGGTTCACTACTATACCTATAAAAACATTTTATAGGGGAACGGTGTTAAAGACCGCCCAATTGCTTCCATAATAAATACATATTTCAGTGACGTCTGTTACGGCCGCTGCAAGGAAACCGAACCTTATAAAAGAATTTCAAATATTAAAAATATGAATTATTGATAATTGAAAATACACGCCGTGTAACTGTTATTGCCAAGGCAAGTGGCCCAATTTCGCAGGTAATTGATCTCATATATATCATAAGTAATTAGCCGAACGATCGAACATGTCGTCAAGGTCGTTTCCATCACGGTTCGGACTTCGTGATCCATTCTTTCCACTATCGGGATCCTAGAGCTGATATTGAGTGCGTGGGCGGGCGACCTTGTGGGGCCTGCAATTCCCGCGGCGTTTCGCAATCCAGTTCTGTAACTTGACTACAGAACTGGGGTTAGGATCGACTTCAAACTGGTCTAAAGATTAGCTCCCAGTCGCTGGCTTTTGTTTACCTTCACGCGTTTCTGGGAAGTCAATCTAGTTATCTTTTACAAGTTACAAATATGCGTATAAGTGTTTGATACGCTTGGCTAACGTGGTTGGTAAATATTTGTGGGTGTAGAAAGAGCAATAGAAATGGGGAGATGCAATAGGTTTTCCATAACAAGTTTATAAACTGAACACCAAATTATGTAGGTAAGAGAAAATTTTGTTGGAAATCCCAAACTTTTGTCAGGGCCAGCTTTGACCATCAGAGTATAAAAAATCAAAATATTACTATCTTATTTGTGAAGCGTTAGTTGATAATAATTCATTAAACAAACAAAGCAGTTTCCTTTAAACTTTTTGTTTGTAGTAGATAGCAACGAAACTGCGACTGTTGTAGTTGAAATGCTAGTTTTTGGTAAAATAATTATTCTGCCGGTAATGCTTACAAATATACCTTCTTATGACTTAAACAAACTATTTGTTTTATCATGATTTTTTTATCGTACCTTAACTTAGGTAGTTATACTAAGTTCTCTACTGTAACACCACAAGTAAGTACTTACATACGACTACTAAGTACTTAAGTACTTAGGTAGATACCTATTTCCTAGTGATACGTGAACAAAAGATTCCCATTAATTTACTTGCTTTGTAAGTAATTATCTCAGACAATCGCGACAAGGGAATTGCTTAATTATTGTCAGTTTTTGCTATCGAAACTCGACTAATTATTTATTTTACAAGAATGGAATGTACAATAGATATCTGTGGAAAGTACTAACCTCAAATATCAGACATAGATATGTGCATAAAACGCTCGTCTATATTCGAGATGAGAACTCTTATTTTCAACAAATAGAATAGCGAACCCTGTGGAATACACTCGCCGCCGCCGCTCACTTCATTCTTATTAGCTCTTTTCATTCTTAAGCGTACTCCACATGTCCGCCGAAACTTTCGGCGAAACTTTTGACGGGACTTTGGTCGACCCTCTACATTCTCGTCTATTAGGGATGTGGTGGGTGTCAAAACGCGTCAACGCGTATCGATTCATGGGTGTAATATCGCTAATCTGCTGTAAACAGGGTCACAGAGGTGATGGCAGCTGCTCTACTGTAATTACTTGATCTACTAATATCCTGGAGCATGCTCAAGTGTACCCCGAACCTGTTACGGGAAAAAGCGCTAGGAGTAAAAATATAAAATCGATCGAATCAAGACGACAACAAACTATCTCTACTTAGTCTATGAAATAGGCGAGACATGCCAAACATGCACGGGACTACACGAATATAGACGAATACTCCCTCTACATTCTCGTGTTCCCGCGGAACTGTCCACATGTGGAGTGCGCTTTATATTGGTGTTTTGGATTTTTACGTGCGGCGACTAGCGTCGCGTGGCCTAGTGGTTAAGGGGTACGACTTGTTAGCGTGAGGTTCCTGGTTCGAACCCCAGTGCCGCCATGTAGCAATGACTCTTTTGTGAGTTATGTACATTAGTTGAAAACTAACCGATGTTTTTATGGTGCGGGGAAAACATCAATCATTCGGTAGAGCAATCTGTAAGGAGGGGGATTACGAGCAGGTGAAGTTGGCTTGGGCCTATAGAAGGTTGATCTATATATGTAAATATTACAACAGAAGAAATACGTAAAGGACACTATAGCTCAACGTCTGTCATTTAAGAAAGGAAGAATAGTAAAATACTCGGACTGCTACCTTAAATTGTTCGCATCGCGCAATGCATTGTGCTGATGCTCGAATGATGGCACTGTTGCAAGACTTTATCTACAATCTTGCGGTAGAAATTGGCACTAATATTTCGGCATAACTTGGTGAAGCGTAAAATGACGAAAGTAGCGGTACAACATACTGCAAAGTCAAAATTTGAGTGTACTAATGGAAATGCACACACGCTTCAGAGTGCAACACAATGTGGTTATATAGGCTTTTTGTACGACTATTGTACGTTGACGTGTCGTGATAATTGCCGTTGAGCCAACGTTCTATTGGTGCATTCATTCCAAATGAGTGAAGGCTCATATCTACTATACATATCATCTTGGCGGTAATGTCCCAGTTGTGCTCTCGCGCACGAGGGCCCGTGGTCCGAATTGACCATGGTCCAGGATTTGGCAGATCAGATAATTACAGTGGAGCGACTGCCATCTGACCTCTGTGACCTTGCTACCAGGGGACCTGAAATTGGATCATGGTTACACGTTCAGTCGTCTGAATGTGTAGGTTTCACCACGAAGGTTCATATCTACTATCATTTACGTGAATAGTTGAAGAGCATTCTCTTCTGTTCAAGCGATACCCAGCAATTCTATTTAGTTTCGATTACTATATACCTAGTTATCATGTTCGGGGGTAGTAGAAGAGCCTTCTTTCCGGGTTGTATATTTGCCTGTTCAAAACATCTCTATAGCATTCTAATTGTTTACGTCAAAAGGACAACTACCCATTGGGAAATGTTCTTTCTAGACGTTTAGTGTAAGTAAAGGCCGTAGTAATCTACTATTACGTTGACAATGACAATAATGACTGCACTATTGTTTATTGCACCTTGGGAAATGTTAAAAAGGTTATAGATAGAGCGATCATTTCCATCTACAATATCTACAGCAGGTCGGTAAGTCGTGATTTTCTCATAAATCGGCTACTTGCGCCAGAGTAACAGGATGGAAAATATTAAGAGGAATGAGGTAGGTACATTGTCTTCTGATTTACTTGCGGAATATGTTCAAATTTATCGAAACATAACGGCCATGGTTAATTTATTGAGAAACATAATAGTGGACCACATTTTTCAAAAGTAGGTTAAGACCTACTGCTAAAAATGTGGTTTAAGCAAATCCAGCAATGCGCAATATCTATCTCTAAACAATCCATAAATGTAAATAATTATTTAAAATACCTTAACTCTTAATAACACCTAATCAATCTAGTATTGACTATTTAAACATATTCTTGCGAGTAAAAACCAACATGGGTGGCGATAATTCGTTTAAGTCACTAATTGTGTTTTAATATGGCTTGATCCAGTTTAATTTATGTGTCTGAAGTGCTGGCGGTGACTTCAAGAATGTAACCACCACACATTGGCGATCTAGATTGCGCAATTGATTCTACAAAAAATGCTGTTTTAAAAGTAGACTTTGCGATTTGAAATCTAGTTTAAGCTGGCTTTCATTTAAGCAGAATTGTATAGGTGTGCATAATTGAGACATTTGAGGCAACGTACACACAGAGCGATGTCAAGAACAATTTAAAAAGAAATTGGTGGTTTCATCATTCTCAGCAATAAAATTATTCCACTGATATTGGTAGTAGGTATCAACAGGATGAAAGTTTAATTTCTAAAAGACCATAGCAAGCGGAACAATGTGTTCAACGAGACCCGTGCATGCGTTGGGAACAATAAATGGTAGCACCGGGTCTCCTGAGCAAGCAAATGTCGCCGGAACACGGTAGTACATCAACTCAAATTGTGGTGACCGTATGCGTGAAATATGTCGACACACTACAGGGTTTGGAACCAAAAAGGCATGGTAGAGTTTGTACCTCAGGAGAACACACAAAAATATTGTAAACCTCTAAAACTCAATAGCAGCATTCAAAATATAAAGAAGGATGCTGACGAAGATATTGTATCCTGCAATCCAGAGCAGACTGCTACTGAGAAATGCAGCCTTTGCCACCAAGGACTTGGACTCTTTTGCTTCGAATGTTTCGAACCACTAACCGTATTATAGACTTAGCGCTTTCATATTATTATCTTTTCACCTCCGCATACTCAATCATCTGTAGACATACATGGGTGGATTTAATTTTGCAATAGACGAACGGGTCCAGAAATAGGTTATGCAATGGGGTCATCCACTATTTCGGAGCTGATACAAAAGATCTTCGAGGAGAAGAAGCTTTTGCTAAGATTCACTTAAGCGGGATGTAGGTAATGTGAGAAAACAGCTGCTGTAATTTGCTGTCAAATACACTTGCATTTTTATAAACTCACTCGTGATAAGTACTCATATCTAAGAGAAAAAATTGTCGTGACATGCATTGCTCTTATCATACAAAAAGTACGGTAGGTACGAAGTACGAAAAAAAATGGAATTCTCACACAGATTACCTATGACTTTTTATCTGACTCTAACCGCAGCCGAAGGCTATGGCATAAGCTATTTAACAATACTCATAAAATTAAATGTGCAATTTCAATTCCCTAATGGTTTTTATTGTCATATTGAAAGTGAATTGCGATTGCGACGCTTTCACTAAATAATGTTGGGCTCTTTCAGTTCTCTAAAACAAGAAAGCTTTCTAAAATAATTTGGTATATTAAAAAAGGTCCGTAGTGTAGGTACAATATAGGCACTATTTAGTTAAACCGATTCAAACGGAAGTTTCTTTTTGCATCTACGAGTGTCAATGCCGATTATCCGCTACCGCCCAGAAAATATCGAATGGCGAAAATATGCTGGTCTCAACGGAGATCATTTATTTGAGGTACTTAGCGTAAAAACGCTAAGGCCGTGGAGTCCAGGTGCTCATCCTCTCTTTAGAGAGTTGTCTGAGTGCCTGGTCAATACATCGTATGACCAAATGGCTATACCTTGATCAAAGGATAAGTCTCGCGGTACAACGAGGCAATGCGGCCAGCCTTTTGAGAACAATTCCATCTACGAGGGACTTGGGGCAAGTTTTTTATGTGTAAATATTATGTCATAATCTATCTATTGCCTTAAAGTTGCCTTAACAGAATATTTAAACATGATCGCAGTATTGTAAAAGCGTTGGGAAAATATTTGTTATGTTAGTACTTAGGCACAATAATTTTAGAACAAAAGAAAATAAGACATGCATAGAGGGAGATGTTCCGAGATAGAATGTCATTAGAGACATAGGTATCTCAATATTAAATATTGAGAACGCAACCATAGATGCTGAGTGAGACGAAATAGTTGGTGATAACAAGGATTTCTTATTCTTGAGGATAATATAAAACAATATATTGAATTTATTTATAAGTAGCATTTTTTAATTCGAACTCGATTCCCCTTTTTCAAAAAATCCCTTTACGAGTAATCCCCTTTCAGTGATTCCTCTTTTTGAGAAATTCCCCTTTCCTTATGTTACTAGAGGTGGTATTGACTTTCAATATAATTAGGTTTTAGTGGGTGTAAGTAAAACGTTACTATTCACTACAGTGCAAATGGCATATTTCCTCGGAGCACTTCATAGGAAATGAACCTGTTGTGTTTCCTAACCGAACGGCGATAATTCTGTGTATTGAAATATGAACTATGTTAGTCGCAGGTGTTAGTATGCAAGGCGATTTGTAAGAAATAACGGAACTAACAATTGACTGTATGTATGTACTATCTATATGTGTAAGCTATGAGTGTGCTTTCTTTGCTCCATTGTATTAGCCAATTTTTTTGCTAATAGAACGGCATCTAACGAACTTCACTTGAAATAAGTGCTAGGGATAGGTGATAAATAACGTCATTAGTATAGGCGGCCTGTTAGTACCTTTTTACGACACATTCATTATAGTCCAAACATGCCGCTGATTGGGAAACAACTGATGAAAAGACACTGACGCCCCCTCACGGTCCTTGTTATCGTGTGTCCTATATGTTATGACGTGATTTTTTTCAGTCACAGAGATACTACCGTGATGTTATTCAGCGTATTCTTTACATACAATATAATAAAAAATTATAAACCATATCGATTTCAAGAGTACACAACTCGAATCCTTTGCAATTATTTTCTGTATATTTGACAGAAGACCTACCCAAAACCTGTTTAAAAGGAGCTAACATTGCTATAAGCGTCTATAGAGACGCTAGCTCATCTTATGTGGTTTTGGCTAAGTCGATATGCCGTTGACTGTACGAATTCTGGTAAAAATAATTTACAGAATCTTGCCAGATTAACTCTACTGAACTTTATTTACTTTAATTACTCATTTTGGACTTAGACCTCTATCTATAGAACAAGTCAAGTTTCCGTTCTGCCTCGCTTCGACTAGCGTAGGTACCTACATTTAATTCTTAAACTATTTATTAAAATATAAATAAATGAATATGTAAATAATGTGCTTACATACTGACCCTGACCCTAACTAGTTGTCTTGCAAGTAACTGTGTCAAATCTTTGCTCAAAAACGCAGGGGCGGCGGCGGCGTTCACTACAAGTAGGCAAGAGTCAATCAATAATCACTCAGAGTATAATTTAGATTGTGAAAGTGTCGTTTGAACAATTCAAAAACCGAAAAGAATTCGAAAGCACCAAACCCAAGGTTCTACACTCATACAATGTGCAAAAGTATGCCGTATCTACAATTCGTTAATTTTAAAAGTTATTTGCATAAATGAATGGAGTGTGGTCAATTTTACCAGTTCATAAAATACAATGACCGTGCTCTCTTTGCCCGTTTCCTATTTGTTTAATATGGTCACGGTCTCTGTGTATTGGTATGGTTATTTGGAACGTTTGTGCCAAATATAAGTGGGTTGGTTTTTGTACCGGCACGTGAGCGAGGGACAGCTGATCAACAATTCAGGACGCTTCGTGGCCGCTGCTATATACATTTGAAACAGGTATGCTAATAAGAGAGACAGGATTACGGTGTGTTATGGGTGACGTATCCGACGTAAGTTTAAGTAACAGCTATATTTTAAGCTTGGACCGTTTAAAGTATTCCAAACATCGTCAAGGAACCAAGGTAAAAGAAACACTAGTCCACCCTTAATTTACGTGTTGCTGTTTGGTGTTATTGGCCATGTGGTGAACGGCAGAATTGAATATATATAGCACAAACACAATCCATTAAAAAGCGAATGTCGTAGAAGGAGACTAAACCATTAATCTGCGACCTCGAACTCGTCTGCCAAGCGTGGAGGTTATGGGCCCTGCAGTGGGCTTTTAAGTGCTGTTAACGACATTCCAACTACCTAGTAGATAGTGCAAAATAACCCTACGGCAACACAAAATCATTCCATCAAAATGTTGCAGCATCTTGCTAATACAGTGTGGTAATCATAACAATGTAAAAAGACCAGTTTAATAAATCGACAGCCTTTTAATAAGATTGCCGTGGGCCGTCGGGTGATGACCTCTTGATTGCAAGCGGTCCCCGATAAGTATCAATTCGGCCAAAACCGGCATCATTTTCATTTATTCTGAGTTAAGTTAATATTTCTCGGAATTAACCTTAAATCAGATAGCCGACTCTACAGAGCGTCCAACTCACAACTAGAATGACAGCTTCTGAAGATATTAGGTTACGATGCGTTTGCACCAGACGAACATTACAGCAAGAGTGGTCACTCGTGTCATTTGGGCGAGAGAAAGAATGCTCGGAACAGTGACAGAACAACCAGCTAATGCTCTTTCCCTGTACCTTTACCTTGAGTTCATTTTCACATCAAGTAGATACTTTACTCGCTTAGTGTAAACCCAGTGTTAGAATGAAGAAGTACCCTCACCTTTACTGTTGCACTTAAAAAAGTTATAGCTTATAAATAACATGGGTAACTAACCTATTTACTGCTTTACTGTTTTCTTTTACGAGTAAGTGAAACTGTAACTGAGGTATATGTTCACTTGTACTCATTGCATTGTTGAATGAGATACGGCACTGATAGGTATTTGTGTCCGAGTCTAATTCTCATATTAAATGTCTAATTCAAGCGATTTCTAACTAAACATTTCAGTGACGGCTATAAGCTACATTACTGCCAAATTATTTCATCAAAATCCGTTCAGTAGTTGTTGTGTGAAGGAGTAACAAACATCCTTACAAACTTTCGCGTTTATAATATTAGTAGGATTTGCTATATTATGATCTAAGTCTTGTGGTAATTAAATCTTGAAGCCATAAGTTAGTGGTGGCTCAACCGTAGGTATTAAGTTACAGTAAGACTGTCTAACAATCCACCAGTTGAAGGTATACTAATCAAGTTACCGCTACCGACAATTTAAACACTTCTAAGAATAAATACCGTCGAGGGGTGCCCATCGGCTCCCGAGGCTATTCAACCAATTTCAGGGTCCCCAGACTATAATACGTAAAAGAATGAGCAGGCTCTAACTAGATTCACATTTTTAAGGCTACTTAGCCGTACATAGATTACTCTTTATTCGACACGGCTCTGTCTCCTACGCCTCATCGGTCACAATCGGCTGGTTCTCGGCTTACGACGGCGAAGAAAGGGTGGCGGGGGCAACGCCCTGTCGCGCTTATGTGTGCCCCACTGCATGCGTAATGAGTGGCCTCTACTATGGGTGTGCTAGGATAGGAGATACCCACACGATAGGTTTTGCATTTGATTAGTGGTTGGTTGGAGAGAGAATTTGATACTACAGTGGTGTCGAGTTTTTCTACTTTCTTTAACTGTAGCAAAAAAATATTTGAAGCAACTCACATATGTCGCATTGATTTGATAACTTTTTGTTTTACCTAATTAGATTGTTTCTCTGTTTTTAAATGCGGTAACCAAGTCTTTTAAGCGTTAGCAGGTAGGTATGAATAGGATTATAAAGCTGTCTAAATATAGACAATATTTTACCTTAAATTACGTTTCTAAATAATGAACTGTCTCCAATACCTTTAGTTCTGTTCTAAACTTGTTAGGTTACCTAACTATGCAGTAATTGGATCTAGCCATTAGTCTTTATTGTTACTATAAATATTCACCCTACTCTAACTCACAGGTCGATAAGATCTCAGCCGCACAGTAGTAGCGACACCACCAGGTATAAAGCCACAAACTTATTACCGAGGCAAAGGCGGCGCTATTGTATTACCTGACGTGACTATAATGAATCAGATAGTTTAGTTCCAGATCCGGCCACGTGCACAGATACAGTGGTAATCTGCAAGTATTGTGGCTAATGCAATATTTATAACTGGAGCAATGCCCACAGAACAGCACTTGTGTTCCTGGCGGGCTTGTTTCCTTGTAAGATTTCAAACAGGCTGAATTGAGTTAAGTATGCTCGGTTGGGTTTTGTTGCGTCTAGTCTTTTATTTAGTCATCTTGTTTGTCATTTAAGTCAATCGTATCCATCCTGAATACTGACGGGCAACAGCAATGGAAGAATTTTGAAAAAAATATTATGTTATATTTTCTACTAGATAATGACAGAATTTATTTATCATTCACTCATTTGTCAAGAAAAGCTTTAGAAAATATTAATGCCCCAAAATATTACCCGTTTTATTTCGCAAGAAAAAGAGATTGGAGCAAGATTCGATCAATTCAACGAACGGAATGCTAGTTTACGACGGTATTAGGTATTACTTACAACCGAACTCACTTAGGTGCGCTTGAATATGGACTATCGTATTATAGGTCGCTGGTATATGGGTACCTCTATAGACCAGCCAGACGATAAAGTCTAATAAAATACTTTCACAAACATTCGCCACCAGAGGTGATTGCGTTCCACGAATTATTGAATGAATTTGTTTACACAGATATAGGTATCCTACTCGAATATCCATGAGAAGTGAGTTCATTTTTTGCCCGTCGATAAGTGAAGTATGAATACAGAGTGAACTCAAACATGAACATGATTGAGTGGCGAGCTTAAGTAGTTTGAGAAGCGTGGGAAAGAAGAATCGAAGTATTTCTGACTAGTTTTCCTTTAGCCCTTTTTCTCACTGCTTGGTGGAGCAAGTATTTTTCATTCATTAGGACAATGTGCACAAAAATGACCATCAAAAACTGTACAACGTTTATCATTGCATTTATAAAACGCATACCTCCTCGTAGGGAATTATTAACCTGGCCACCAACACCATGACATGAATTCGACAAAGCTATATCGCTCTATCTGCCTCTCTCTTGCACTCCGAGTGTAAGGGAGATGCACAAAACGATAAAATCTGTCTGGTTATCCGCAAAAGATTTATGTCGAATGCCGAACATTCACTTGCGTAGACGCAAGTTTCTCGTATCTAATGGGACATTTTTTTATTGCGAAATACACAACTTTGTGCTGAACAGTATCGCACGACTCTCGCAAACCTTTTTATGAAAGTTTTTTGGTTAGTAGGCAAGGTACCTTCTCGTAGTTTCTCTATCATTTACGCTTATCTGTGCTTTGTACTTTTTTTATAGACCGCTTGAAGTGTCTGCATCAGATTATGGGTAAGTGCTTATCCTATCTGTAACTTCAAATAATAATACCGTTGACATAAATAAAGTAAGTAATGGAGATGACCTAGCACATATCATAGAAATTGTTCTTTACCTTAAATTGTTATTTACCTTAAATAAAAAAAAAAGCACAAGTCTTCAAGTTGTTGGTTTATACTTAATACATGGATATTATTTACGAGTATCAATGGTGATTTGATTACTGATTGCCATATGAGGATAAAGTGTCTGTGACAAGGTGCAGTAAGGTACCACTACACCTACCACTTATCGATTCAGTGGAAGTAACGTTACAAATGAGTCACAATCGGTTTTGAATCAAGATGCTGCGGTTGACACGTCAGTTTTACCATGTTTGCGCTTTGTATTCTCATGTTAATTCAGTGACAGATCGGTATAAGTCCGGTTTTTACATAAGTCCAGTAGTCAGGCCAGTCCAGCGTTCCAGTTTAGGATTCCAACGTTTTTATTTGTTCTCTTCGCTTTATTGTATCGAGCGTAGGTATTTTTAATGTGGTTTTAAATCTACATGGTACTTCATGTTTGTATGAATTGAAAAATTAAATTACCTACCATTAGGTAGGTCTTCTTCTTTTCGAGTCGATGGACTTAGCTCCCCCTTACACTTTCTTCGCCCAGTATTCGGCAACGCATACAGCATTTGGACTAGCCTCGGTAGGTTTATCAGGTTTAAAGGTTTGTTAGGTTCATTAGGTAGGTAATATTTTATTTTACTTTACATACAATCCCAGCCCAAACGAGCAGACATCTACCAAACGGAAAACAACTGTGACTCATTCGTAAAATTGCTGAATGGCAGGTACATACTGTCCCCGTGAGAAACTTATCCTTTGAATCGAAATGGATGTTTCATAAGACAATGCACGTGCTCCCTTTAGCCGTGTAGACCAAGTGAGCGAATAGACTTTCTACCTATAATTTCGCTTGATGTAAACAGTGAACAAACGAGGTCCACGACGTAGTGTGACAAGGAGAGAAGCAAAAAATTACAGGTGTGTCTAGTATTTTGTGTAAGTAGATGTGTTTTTATATGTAAAAAGTCTATGTTTGCCGCGCCGAATGGCTGAGTTTACGCAAATAAAAACTGTGACGTCGACAGGCGTTCTGTCTCAGCACGGCCGCCTAAGAGCGTTATTGCCCATCAACGTGTTAAACTACCCCAAGGAAAAGTTTGTTGAGTTAGTGGTTCCGTTGCACGCAAAACTCACTGGTGGTATCTTACGATCTAGATGTATGGTAATGAGTGCGGTCCTTGAAACTTCCTTCTTATCATCAGGGGCATCAGGTGATCCGCTTGTTCGTTTTCCTGAACTAAACATCTCTACAGCATTTTTATCATTTACACCGTGAAAAAAATAAACGAATGCTCTATGTACGTGATCTTTGCTTACATCCATACAGCCAAATTAAAACGTCTCATACTATTAAACGAGTTAGACTTGCAAACAATTGTGCAATAAGTCTTTCAAACTTCTGTCTAGGGACTTGATGCATGGACAGACATATTAGGTTCATAGCAATAGTTCGTCTAACGTGGTTCAGTTCACAGTTGGCCAACTTCTCAGTGAAAGGTCTCAGGCTACCTACGGGTGAGCGCCTAGTACACGGTGCATTAGTAATTATAATTAGTATTGCTCTCTACTGAGCAGCAAAATTAATTTATCATATTTCGTATTTTCATCCATCCTGCACGAAGCGATTGCGTGGTTTATGGTCTACGTATTATATGTAAATAGCCTCATAGAGTTCTATTTTTAAGCTGTTAAATTAGTACCATAGTTGAGAAACTGAGTACCATACGACTTGAAGTTGTATATTATATACGACCTATACAAGTAACAGTTCATTTATGAACTAAACGACAAAAGAAATATAAAGATTTAGGTGCCACAAGTCATTTTCAATGATATGAAAAGTGTAAAGTTAATAAAGCAACCGAGTTAAATACTTTTCAGGTGAATCCAATAAGCATATCGAATAATGTTATGCTTTTATCGACGTACACGTGGCCGAAATTTCGGATAAAAGCCGAAATCTAATTTGGAAGCTATTTATAGATATTGAAACATAGCTATTTCAATTTCAATTTCGCCGAATCAGATGGGAGAGCCAAAGACCTTCGTACGACGGATGGATGGTGAAGACCAGGCGAAGTGGAGGAAGAAAATTAGGAATGCGTTCCCTGGCATAAGCCGGGATAGACGCTACGATGAAGACCAGCTATTTACAAAAGTCGCAAATAATTTACAAGTATAAAACAGTAAAACATAAAAACGTAAACTCTTAAGCAAGGAGTACCGGCAACCATACGGTTCTATATAACAACTAAGTCAATAAAGACATTACGATGTGGACAATAAGTAGGCATGTATATCTACTTATAATTTGGAATATAGACTGAATGTCTTGTTTGGCAGATAATTTGGATATACGTTGGTACTCACGCGTCGATCTTACCACATTCGCTGTAGTTATTATAAAGGTAAAGGTAAGTAACTATCACTGAGGTATTTAATGCCCCGAATTCTCCGATTGCGGTAATACGTTTATCGTAAATGGAATTTTAATCCTGTTTTTAGTTTGATGTCGTGTAAGTGCGTGTTTATTGTTTAGAAATCTACTGATAAGTAGTATTAGAAACTAATGTTGATCGGCGACTTCTTCCGTCATTCGTTATATCTTTTCATGCCTTCAAAACATACACAAGTTTGAAAGTAATCTGGGAAGAGCTAGCTGTACATACATATTTATTTCTTTATTTACTGCAATATGAAGTAATCCCGAGTGGTTTGATCATGTAGATGCATATCCACTGGACGATTACGATTGAAACACTCAAAGTTTTACGCATAATATGCCAATATATATGAAGCAGGCAACAATTATTGTTATTCCTAGATGAACGGCGAACACCGTACGAATTGTGCGTCAGTCTTCTACTCTACCTGTTTCAGATACCGTTGTCCAAAAAGGTTACACAAACATAATAGATAAGTTTCTAGGAAATATTACTTTAAGCTATCGACGTTGACGGTTCGCTCTACGTAGAGACAATAGGGCAATGTAGAGTCGCCGGTCCGACTCTATGCTGTTTATTTCGAAGACAAAGGCTTATAAAATGAGTAATTGTAAGTCCATAATATGGACAGTGTATGGAACAATCTTAGGGTACAATAAGCGATAAACTGTATAATGAGTTCCTACTCCTTTGGAAAACAGCACGTCGACGGTACAGACGAGGTAGAGCAAGACCTTTTTATAGAAAAACTTAGGTATATCAATGTTTTAAAAATAAATTGAAGTACTCGGAAAGTTCACGGTAAATAAGTTCATAGAAATATCAACCAGTAGGTACATTTAAACTATACCGGTCTACATTACCAAAGATATTATACGGTACTTGATACTGACTAGCATTTCCTGTATTGTAAGTTTTAATTGCTAAGTCAGGTGAGTATAAGTAGTTATTTTGTTACAAGCTGGTTTCTGATGCTGATACACAGTAGCTATTTTGAAAGATCATGAAGAAACATAAAACTTCACGTTTATATGTCCGACAGAAGTATTTCTTAATAGACAGATTGATTTATTAATAGATAGACTGATTGACTAAACCAAACCCAATAATAGAGACGTGAAGAGCTAAACAAAATCCACTCACAGGGTTTAAGTTTGAAATGCAAAATACCTCAAGAAGTAGGTAACAAGTTATGACTTACCTTTGACTTTAGAACTCCGATGCGACATAGACAGCGAAACGCACAAATCCAAACACGGACGCGACAAACAAACAGGCAACTTTCAATACTGAGGACTCAAAATCTGGTTTTGTGATACCGCTATGCACTTGAACCGGGGAGTTATGGCTATGCACCCAATCCACAATCCTTCTAACTATAACCACATAACTTCACTGGTCGAATAAATAATCCACTATAACAGATCAGTTTTATGTATAAATATTTGTGATAAAGTTCGTTGTTCTAAGCGTTCGTTCGATCGTTGTCGTTCGACCGGTCGCGCTCACGGTACCTGCGCGAGACCCGAGACCCGTCGGTTAATCGACTGTCTGTATGCGCGCGCGCAGCTCATGTTCACGTGTAGCGCGCGTGTGTGCGGAAGGCTGTGCGCCAGCCAATGTGTTGCCATATCGCTTCGGAAATCTTGCTGTTTTGGGTTAACGTTTTGTAGAACAGCCGCAAAATAAATGATGTTATGCTGAGTCTCGGAATGTATGTGACTTGTAGATGTGGTTCATTTTGTTAGTGCGAGGCGAACTAAGATTTTTGATATGTTTGTCCCTAATTCTTTTAAGATATTTCATATGTAAAATGTCTATACCTCGACTTTTCTTTAGAATTTATTTTTATTCAAGTTTAAAGTAAAAGGCGATGAAAACAAACCACCGTTATATTAGTCATTGTGTAATATTCTGTCTTTTATATGATTAAGTATCTGAAACTTAATAAAAATCCCACTATGTCCGTCCAATTAGAAATAAAAATATTCCTTGAAATTTTACTACGTAGGTATTAGTTTCCAAAGAATAAAACCTGGGTTGCCTGTGGCAACACCTAAAAGTTTGACACGGGTAGGCTCTCAGGCTCGCTACAAAGCTCAGACTCCTGCGCAACTTGCTTTTATTTTGTTACAAAAATAGCTCATTTATCCTTTAGGGTACCTGCGTTTAGATAGGTAGGTGTGGGAGAAGAGGATGTGGGAGCAAAGATTTCTGGGAAATCGTTTCAACGGCTTTTAATCGGTGTTTAACGTCTCCCGGACAGGTTTTTCCGGTTGCTTTTGCATTAGTTCAGTTGACATCTTAGCTATGTTCCCGTTTCTTTACGAATTTTAATTAGATAATGAGCATTAATTACTTGATGGTCCATTGGGTCCACGATTTTGTATACGTAATGTACATTTTTTGGTTCAGTTTGACTAGGCTGTGGAGGCTGGCGTTTAATACCGGTTCCGCTCTGTCCGGGTTCCGCCTTCTACTCCTCTTGGTTAACTTCGCTCAGTCTTCGGCATTGTTGGCGAGTTTGTTAGCACGCATTTCATTCTTAACGACATCTAACTATCGCTTCTTGGGCCAGCCCCTCCTTGTGGGGGTGCCATGCCTAGTGGGGGTGACATGGCCAGACATATTTTGTTCCCTACCCCTATATACTTTGCCAGTCAGTGCAGATACTGTGCGGGGTATAGCAGTCCCCCGCGGTTTTCACCCGCTCACAGTTAGAATCTCTGTGAACATTCAACTATAAATACTATAAATAACATATAAATATTACCTCTCTATAATAACAATTTATCTCCTTTATTCGGCACTAGCTTCTTTACCTGCGACTGTGTCCGCATAAAAGTCGGTTCTATGTACCGGACCCGTTCCCGTCGGAACCACATCGAATTTCGGAAATGTTATGCCTATGTTATGCGCTGATAATGTAGATCAATAGATACGTGAAATAATTTTTAAAGCCGGTCAAGCAGTTGTACAGTTTATCCATCACAAACAATAAATATTTTCTCTTTAATATATAACATATTCTGGATTTTGGATTGGATAGATTAATTTAATCTATAGAGGAACTGATAAACTAACTAACTAACGAATACTAAAAAATAAGGTAAACTGGTAGATATTGTAGGTACGTACAAAAGTATACAGCATAACATGTCATGTCGACCTCGCGGAGAGTGACGCCCCGGAGTCAAGCTCAGGGAAGCAGCTGCACGACCTCATTCCTTAGCTCGACATTTATAATGCGTACGGATAAGGAGTGGAACGCGTTGCCTGCGAGTGTGTTCCCTGATCAATATAATCTGGATGCCTTCAAGGCTAGAGTGAATAGGCTGTTTCATCTTCGGCCGCATCGACACTTACCAACAGATGAGATGGCGGTCAAATGCCTGTCTTGTTTGATATAAAAAAAAAAGTTACGGCAATATCGAGTGATATCGCCAAAACAACACTGCTCTGGGAAACTGGAGAGATTTTAACTGGAGATTACAACGTAGAGTGCTTCAAGAAAGGGGTGAAAAGGTTTTTACGGGGTCGGCAACGCGAGCCTGATGCCCCGGTATTGCAACCGTCCATAGGTTGCGGTGCCTGCTTACAGGCAGGCCGTAAGCTTGTTTGCGGCCTGCCTTAGTGGTGTTAAACAAACTACAGCCTTTGCCAGAACCTTCATAGGCTGGCGTCTGGCCGATTCGGAACTCAGTTGTATTTACGAGAACTCGGGAACCTCCCTTCACCATTTTCGACGAGGCTGTGAGCGGTAATATGCTCAAACCTTGTCATAAACGCGATAGACCGGTATGTTGACGGCAATTCGGCAGGTCCGCTCTCCTTGCGAAGGGACACTAGGCCATGTTTTCCACGGCCTCGATTAGTGCCTCAGTTGGAGTGTAGAAAAAAAGGGCGCTGAGGAAGCCTTGTAACATTTGAATGGCTCCCTTTCGTATCCTCAACCCTTTATGAATATAGCTTACAGTTTATAGCTTAACTTTGCTTCAGTATGGTTCAAGCACGGAATATATATTGTTCAAGTTCTTTGTCTGGAACAGAAACACGTAGGTCCCACCTAGCCACTACCTACCTCGGTTTTAGATACCTAGCCAATGTAGAGAAACTAACAATGAAACTCAAGTTCTGTTTTATGGTTATTCTTACATATTTCTTAGTGATTTTTCCAGGAAATATATTGGAGTCTACTATATTTATCAGAGTAATTTAGGTATCTACTTACCAGGCAATTCAGCCAGCCACCCAGGTTGTTCTTCACAGCATGTTCTTTCAAGTAGGTACCATTTTTGCTTTTTGATTGTGATTACCTATTTATAAAGTACGTAATTATTGATGTACTTTTTAATTAAACACATTAGATTAACTGAGATTAATCTATCTTTCCACAATGTAAGCAAAAAACATTTGTGCGAATTAAGTCAACAAACGTTTTTTAAATACGGATTTAATTTTTTTTCCAACCAGCCGCCGCGCTGTCCATTCATGGAAGTAAAACTAGAAACAACTGGAACGTTGTCTTTGTACAAATTTGTGTTTAATCCCGAGTACTACAAACAACCATAGGCTTTCTTTCTAATATTGTATAAAATAAAGTCGATTTCCGCTTTGTGTCTTTAACTCCTCTTAAACTATACCTACAATGGTTGTCACTCTAATTTCTTAAAGAAGGAGAAACAGGCAAATTACAAAGGGAATATATATCTGGCCATGCCACCTCTGCCAGGCATGAGAAAAAGAGGCCTGCCCAAAAAACAATGGATTGACGTCGTAAATTAGATAACATGCGAGCCAATAAACTCACCACGAAGGACGCCGAAGATCGAGCTAAGTGGACAAGGAGGAGAAGTACGCACGGACACACCGGAATAGATAGAATGCCCTCGAAATAATTTTATTTACACCGCCCCCGCCGCGTGATTAATCCCGGATTGTACGAGCAAAATTACCAAAAAATGAGAGCTGGCTATGCTCGCCCATTCAACACTATGTTACTTTTTTAGGGTCCCTACCTAAAAAGAAAAATAACTTAACCCCTATAGGATCACTTTGTTGTCCATCTGTCCGTCCATCGGTCTAGACCCTTTTAATCGGATACGCGTAGAGGTATCAAGCTGTAATTAATATCAGATACTCCTGTTTGCAATCCCTTAGAGCAGGGTTTCTCAAACTGGGGTTCGCAAAATAAAATTGTTGTCATCTTCAAACTTGTGGAATAAGTTTGAGAAACCCTGAGTTAGATCAATGCATAAATCATATTTCTAAGTTATCGCCATCACAAGATACGGCCGTTTATGCTCCGTTTATATCATTTATTTTGACGCTCGAAATTATTTAAAACTTCATGTCAATCAAATAAAATACAATCATGAAAGGAAGACCAATAACGTTGAGCGATATGTCATTGGCAAGGATTTTTGCTGGCATTTTTGATGGCAACTTTTACTACGGCGATAACTCTGGAAACGCTGTTGGATTATTCTGAATTTCCCAGTACATAATAAGTTTTTTTAATTGGCCATAATGTTATTCCCACAGAAAGAAAGAAAGAAAGAAAACATTTATTGCAGTAGACACCACGACACGATAATTAGGTACAACAACATAAACATAAAAACAACGAACTAAGCATACCAACATAAAATACAAATAATATTTGAAAAAAAATATTTTTTTAATAAAAAATAAAAAGGAATAAATGAATAACAATAATAACTGTACCTACCTACCTACAGTTTATGAGTATATATTCCCAGTGGCATTGTTTAATCTCCGTGTCGCGGCTTCCAGTGCAACGGGACCCCCTCAGCATAATATTGTGGCCGCTTGACGCGAACCACAACGCTGGTTTTCAGTGGGCCCATTTCCTACCCATTTGCTACCACAGTGATTCGAGAGTTGTCGCCATGGTAAAAGAAGAAGAAAATTAAAAATCCTTTCCAATGACATAACGCTCAACGTCATATAGGCTGGATTGTCTGGAACTCCTTTATGTGCATCATGAATCACAATAAAGGAAAAAATTCGATAACCGTAAATTTTGAGTTACATCACAAAAAACAGTCCATCTCCTAATTCATAATAACTATAAAATACCTAACTATCGACCCGCCCCGGCTCACCTTAACAACTCTGTCTAACAACCTATCTCCTATCAAGTCGCAAGACCGTTGATAATTATCGATGCTCTAAAATTAATACTTATAACACTATGTGGTGTGCGTTAAAAGATATCCTACTTATTGATCCTCCAGCAATTTACAATCAAAAGAAATAGATTTAAACCAAGAAAAAATAACTACTTAATTAAATTTATTTATTTATTTTACAATCTTACAGCAATGTACAATGTACATATTTTGCTTACAATCCGATATCGATATTTTATGTAGCAGGTATGTGCCTGTTATTTTTATTTATTTATCGGTTTATTGTTCCTACTGTAAGCTTTGGCTAAAAGTTACCGTACTTTAATTTTACACAGTTAACTTTCCAGTTTCTTCTTATAGAAATGGGTTTTACTTCCTTGAAGTGACAGCTGGCTGGTCGTGAAAAAAAAACGAATTCCGGCGGAATCGGGGTTTTTGTTGATATTTTGTAAACTTTTGTTAATTGCGCGACCTTTTATGGTTTTAAAATAGTGAAATGTGGTGAAAACTTATGATTACTTATTGTTAATTATAGAAAAATTTGGTACTTACTTCGAAAGAACCCGCTGAATTACCGTGGTGGCTGAATTTGCTGGTAGGTAAGTCGGTCTGATAGTTGTTTACTTATTACGACTCCAAAGTCCTCCTCCTCGTCCTAGTGGTAAATCCCGGCTCAGCGGCTCCCGATAAACGAGAGATCTGCCAGCTAGGATCCGCTTTTCTAAAGCAGTGTCAAATTGGATTCTCTAAAAGGCCATTTATAACACCATTATTTAGGTAGTTTAGACAGATAAGTGGACCCTGGGCCCTCGGCGCGGGGGCATAACCGGGACATAACGCCAAGATGATGATGATGATGATGATGAGATAGGATGAAGAAGAAAGATAGATACGACAATTTTTCGTATAAAGAGAATAAGTAGATAGTTAAATTATCCATATTACTTAATAGCTAGCTCAGCTAGCTCTAATTTTTTCGAATTTTACCTGAAAAAAGCATAAAAGTAGGTAAGAAACTAATGAAGGACAAGCATAGCAAGCATCCCCACTGTAAATTTTTGCTGTGGGCCATATTAAGATGGATTGAGGATTGGATGCGGTCCGCGGGCCGTATCTTTGGCATGGCTATTCTAAAGCATTTCAGGTTTACTGAAAGCGGTTTGACAGTCCATCTAAAATTTTAGTTTTTGGCGTTGTACGTATTACAAATGCCATCCGACCTACACAGTCTGTTAGGAAAAAGCCACTTGCAGGTGAGGTATGCTTGGGCCCAGAGGAAGGAGAATATGTAGATATTTATGACTCCTAAATATTTACAGCAAAAGTCACTATAAAGTAAGTATAACCTGTAAAACTCGTACATTTGAGTTTCATTGTTAAATTCTAGTCCCATAGTTTTGGTTACAGCAATAAAACCTACAGAGGTTAACTAAGTACCAGACAAAAATGTTATACCTAACTGACACAAAACCAGGTAGCCTTTTTACCTGGCTCAAATTGTAAGCTATATCCACATAGTAGCTAACTGTTAAATGAGTGCAGTTGTGTTTGCCAATATGGCCCCATGAAATGATGATTTTATTGAAATTTTGTTTTACATTCACATTTTTGATATGGAAATCAACTTTAGTACACACAAAGCACATCTTTGATGCCTCAGATTACTATTATTTAAATTTTATTATTTATTAATAACACTATATTGTACATTAACGAAAGTTAATATAGATTCATTAAAAATGACAGAAGTACAAAGGCGGTCTTATCGCTAATAGAAATCTCTTCCAGACAACTATGTTGCCTTCTAGTTTCTAAAAAGTAAAAACTACTTATACATATCCTTTTAAATACGTACTTATTATACATATAATGCCCAGACCCATAACAAATTAAAATTTATTATTTCAATTCTCAGTTCACCCGGGAATCAAACCAGAGACCTCTGAAATGTACAGACAGATGTGAAAAGTGACTTTATCTTATACTAAATTTGTTTCTACCTTATCCAAACAAGATTCATAAGGTCATTAGGTAGGTATATCAGTATCAGTACCTACACACAAATATTTTATTTTACCAAAATATCTTACTAATGTGGTTGACAAGAATTCACTTTAGCGGATGTAAAATATTTTTTTTATTGTTTGATATTTTAAACCATAATATTTTTAATTTATTAACCTTGCAATATATTTTTACGTTAACTGTACATATACAAAATTAGTAACATTAAATTTTGTTGGGGCTTGAATGAATACATTTTTATATTGGTTTTACATTGCTACTGCTAGAGCCACCTATCGGTGAGTAAAATTACAACTAGATTGTTACGTAGTAACGCTACTTACCAGCAGATGGCGATACTTTAATAGTTTCATATCGACCTGACTCGTATCGCATGGTTTCTCGGGGTTAATACACATACCCTTAAACCGCATAAAAATTCGTTTTGTATCTAGTTTTTGAGTTTATCGCGAACAGACAGACAGACGCGGCGCGACTTTGTTTTATAATACATAGGGAGTGCAACATATTTTCAATCCAGGTATTTGCGGGACTGAACCATCTCAGTCCCGCTGGATCCAGGTATTTGCGGGATCCCGCAGGGTGGACTTAGACCCCAGAAATCAATCATAATAAAGACCTTATAGACCACCTTGTGTTCATTTAAAATGGTTATTTAGTATTTTAAGACATAAAGATTAAGAGATAAATTGACATACTCTAGGCAACATCAACATAAATATTAAATAAATTCGTACATACCACAAACAACATCGTAAGCGAATTAAACATCATTTTGGAAATAACAAGTATAACTATCAAACCATTCCATATTTTTAAATCGGTCTTTGACTTCATGAATACTTAATCAATTTTAATTAGATTTTCGCATGATGATAAGACAATGAATCTTATATATATTAATTCAATACAGAGGTAATCATAGTCTCATTGGCTATCAAACCGCGAAAACCGAAAACTGATTTGTAATGACAGAAATTTATGAACTTGTATGGAAAAATATGGGGTGGTTCGATAGTTACGAGCTCGTAAGCTCGTAAGCTCGCATGTGTAGCATCTCATCGCTTAGTGTTCATCGCATCACTTAGCCAGCGCCCAGCCAGCCAGACTACGGCCTACGAGCCGCCCCGCGCACAGTATCACGTATAAACCATGCTTCTCTGTAATCCCGCCAGTCCAGCGGGATCCCGTAAAATTTTCGATCGGGATTAGTCCCGCAAAATGTATGCGGGATCCCGGTATCCCGGTATTGCATTGTTAATACACGTAGTGATTTTACCCCATATTTCGATCAGTTTTTAGTTATCTAGGTCGCTGGTCGATTAAGGTAATATTTGTCTTATTTATTATGTACCTTACTGTAATCATCATCATCCTGGCGTCATGTCCCGGTTTCGCCCCCGCGCAGCACGCGAGGGCCCAGGGTCCGCCTTCCTGCTTTTCCTGGCCCACCTCGCTCGGTCTTCGGCATCTCTCGTGGTGAACTTATTGGCACGCATATCGTTCTTGACTACGTCAAGCCATCGCTTCTTGGGCCGGCCTCTCCTTTCCGTGCCCGGCGGGGGCGGCATAGCCAGACACTTGTTTCCCACGTAACTTGCCGGTCTGCGCAAGACGTGGCCATACCATCGAAGGCGGCAGTCTTGCAGCTTATCTGCGATGTCACGGACGCCAAGGCTACTCCGAATGTGGGCGTTTCGAACCCGATCCTTCCGTGAAACTCCACACATCCATCGCAGCATCTTCATTTCCGTGCTTGTGCCGCTCTAACAGGCTCTAGAAGAGCAGGTCTAACGATGGTCTTATAGACCTGTCCCTTCAACTTTATCGGCATTTTGGGGTCACAAATGACACCTGTTACCTCCCGCCATTTGGCCCAAGCAGCGGATATTCGGGCCTTGACGTCGCCATCGTTGTCCCCGGTTGAGCTAAGCACAGATCCCAAGTATCTCACCTGATCCGTGCACTTGACTTCCTCATCGCCTATGCGCACGGGTAGGGGATCTGCACTATTGCAGGCCATGTACTCTGTCTTCGCCACATTTATCTTCAGACCGCCGTTCTCAAGTGCCTCCATCCACTTTTTTACACGTTGGATTAGCCGCCCCTTGTCAGTCTGTCAGCGCGATATCGTCAGCATACATGAGCAGCCATGGAGGTACCTCATGATAATCTCGGATGCTGTCTGACAATACGTCTAATATCACGTTGAACAGAAGTGGGCTGAGCACAGAGCCCTGGTGTACCCCAACGGTAATCGGAACGGTTTGGTGTCACCAACGGCAGTCCTTACTATGTACCTTACCTACTATGTCCTAATTATGTACCTTACTGTATTTTATATAAATAAATAAAAAATATTATATAAATGTATAAAAGTAACAAAAAACCCAAACTGGTTTGTGTTTAGGGTAGTCACTACATGCAATTCATCATCATCCTCATCCGATCAGTCAATCGCGGTTAGAGCAATGGTCCGTATTCCTGCTTGTTTTCTCCATTTCCATTCCATCGCCAGTAAGTACGTTACCGCAGCATTATTATTTCGACGGCCTGGAGGAACGCCCTTCGTTAGCGCTGGCCATGTCTCACAGCTATAGAGCATCGAAGGCCTCATTATGCTCTTGTATAGATATAAGTTTGAGCTTGACTGGGATTTTAGGGTCGTAAATGGCTGTTGTGAGTCATTTGGCCCATTTTGCAGAGATACGGGGCTTGATATCTGACCTGCCAAATCCTGGATCATGGTCAAGGCGGACCCCGGGCCCTCGTATTTGAGAGTACAACCGGGACATTAACGCCAAAGATGATGATGATGACGGGGCTTGATATCGTAGCGGATATCTCTGGACTCATCTGGCCCACATGGACGTTAAGGTTCGCATCAACCACGATCTGTTCAGAGTGTTTCTTCGAGACTAACCCAGAGGGCAGTCTTTTCGATGTCGACGCAGCCGGACTGTGGAGCTTAGGCGGTAATGAAGTTGATTGTTATCCCCTCAATCAGCGCTTTGAACGTCATGCATGAGTCGATCGCTCACTCTGCTTACCTTCAAGACGCCATTCCGGAGTTCGTCACACAGTGCACATACACCACTATAGCGACCCTATTCTGACCTGCTGATCCAGTGTACAACAACTTGTACCCCATATATAACCTCCTTCAGGAATGCCACCTGTACGCGGCGCACGTTTAGGAGGTCGGTCAACTCTCGAGCAGTCGGTATGTGAGTCTAGGTTAATTGTGGCAAAGCGAATCTTGATGCTAATTTGGTATTTTGGCTTTCCGACCACACAATCCCGTAGCGAAAAGCCGATTTACCGTAGCCTTGTCCGTCAGCAGGGGGCAAAGAGCAGGTGAGATTGGCTTGAGACCCTGAGATAGTGGTGCTGGAAAATTGTAACTGTTGCCTCGATCACGGAACACCTACGGTTCATGTAACAAAATGCAGAATCTCAGCACAAGTGGGTTGTCACTGACAAGACAGTATGCCTCATGCCTGTGATTACCCTGGCTACCTTGTCCTTTAAACCGGAACACAAGAACACACGCATTTATGATAAGCGGCACAAATAGATTAAGTGTGATGGAACCAACGACTGCTACCCATCAGGTTCAATACCACTATGCTCACGTAAGCATAAATGAATGAATGAACTCTATATGGCATAAATACAGGATTAAGCGGACCCTGGGCTCTCGCGTACCGCGCGAGGACGCTACCGGGACATATCGCCAAGATGATGATGATGATGATGATTGCATAAATACAGGATACAGTAAGGATGCTTTGATTAACAAAAATACCGTCATAAGGTGCCAATCGGCTCCCGAGACTGTCCAACCAGATTTAAGGCCCCCATCGGAAAACCTTGGTCAACCTCGCATCGCCAACAACATTAGGAGACACACCTAATAAATGGCAATATCGGGAAGACAGATATATTGTCAAAATCTATACTAATAATATAAAGCAAAATATTAGTATTTTTGTTTGTAATGAACTCCCAAAAGTTACAGGTCCGATTTTAAAAATTATTTCGCTACCTAATAGAAATCTACGTTATTCCCGAGTGACATACGCTACTTTTTATCCTTAAAAAATAGTAGGGCCAGTAAGTAATAAATTGACTAGATACGATGTTGTAGCCTCGTCTGAAATAGGTAAAGAAATTGTTCAGAAGCGTTTTCTGTTGTGTGTTAAACACTGCGATCTGAACAGCATTCCCAACCAATACAGCATATTTCCGAGAGAAGTTGCGCCGACCCCACCTGCTGGGGTAAGGGCTGGGGGATGATGATAAGATCCGATGGCGCTATGGTCCCTGAGATGATGAGTGTGTTCCCTGATCATTATAATCTAGACGCCTTTAAGGCTAGAGTGAATAGGCTGTTCCTAGACAGGCATGCTCCATGTACGGCCGCATCGTCACTTACCACTAGGTTAGATGGCGGTCAAATGCCTGGCTAGTCTAACTAAAAAAATCAGATTTAGACCAGGTTCCAGGCGGGGCGAAATCGCACGTTGCATGTGGACTCAATATATTGGTGCCCAGTAGGTAACGCGGCAATGCGTGTATGAAATCACGCGAAATGAATCGCGGCAAATTCGCCCCCCTCTGGACAGGGTGTCATACCCTGTATGTTCGTTTGCTACTGGGTTGATTTTTTTATAAAAACAGCCACATGTAAACTTCTTTCACCAATAAATCCTTCAGATCAAGTCGGAGTACAACTACTGTTGCTTGAAGGCATAAATAAGTGAGGAAGTAGACTTAACTAATCCTACCAAATGGTCCCCACATAATGGTGGCACACGTGCTACAGACACAGTTTCCTTGTGTTTAGGTCTTAGGCTTCCATTTTTGTAAATTAATAGATAGGTATAGATAGTTATGAAACGATTTCTGGGGAACTACACATAAAATGAAAAACAAAAATAATTTTTAGATTCGTTTTATTTTCAATAACATAAAAATGTTATGTTTTTTTTTTCATTTTACACATTTCAAAATGAATTTCAGTGGTACCAACTCGGTTTCTAAAATGTTCACATTAAGTTCAAAATGTATAACTACGTTACAGTTTGTATTTGCATCAACTGTAGGTCATGGATTGCATATTAACCTTATTTTTTAGAATTCTTCTTTCACTTATTTCCAAATGCTTCTTATATTTGTACGAGCACAAAATCTAATACTCCATAGCAGTTCATAATACCCAACAAAATATATTGTAATCATTTACGCCTAGGTGAATCATCCACTACGACTTGTGTGCATATTTTTTATTTTTTAAATGTGATATGCTATACATTTTTTGTGATATTTTGTTTGTTTTTATTATAAACAAATTCGTAATTAATTACCTAAACAAGGTAAATGCGTAAAAAAGTACTATTTGGTCTCACAAAAATCGTTATGGTGATCCACCAACAGCAATATTCACTACAATATAGAACTAGCTAGTTGGAATTGAAGGTCCCTTAAAAGTATGTAATTTACGGTAAAGCTGTGGCCAACTAGACTGCCAATGCTGTATGCAGTGACCTCTCCCCCATCCATTCAACAGTTAATAGAACATAGGTAATTGATATCAATAATCTGCACTTGCTCGAATAATTGACCACGGCTTTTAATAATACTAATTTTATTGTTTTCGTAATAGTCGACTAACTCTAAAGAGGCGTCCATATTCATAGCAGGAAGTAAAGATGTACAAATCACCAATTTCATACAAGTTAGTGAAAGTATCGACAGATTTACAAATAGGTACAATTTTATGTGATAGATATTTTTAATGAGACTGTTAATTAAAATTTTTAACAGTAATTTAAAACTCTGAAGATTCCACAACATCTAAAATGAATTACTTATGGAGTAATGATTGGAATTTTTAATGGGAACTTAATTCCATTTAGAATTTTCCACTAGTCTTTGGCTGTCTCGAGCGAAATTGTCCAAAAATATACTTTAAAATTTCAAAGAAATAATAATTCTATGTGCGTCGGACGTCGTCAAAACATGAAACGAACATTTGAAAACATGTGAAACAAGGTCAATGTCTTTATCGATGCTCATCACAATTTTCATTTCTTAAAAATTATTGCTGTGATTGGTCTAGTAACAATCAATTCTACTTCATATGAAACATTTTCTATGCCCATGTACATTATATTATATCTTTATGCAAGTATTGCGCACTTATTATATCCATTATTGCTATATTCAGAACCAAAACCATGGAACTAAAGTAAGAAAATAAAATTAAGATGAGCACTCTAGACAAGATTTTCTAACATTTATATTATGAATGGGTGTATGTTTGTGTTTGCAACTTGTTTTGCGGATAGAAAAGTTGTTCTAGAGTACAGTGCACCTTGAGTTAAACAAAAGAGAATCAAGTTGAAGATATTAAAAAAACATTAGGAAAGAGTTTCTTTAAATGTATAATGTTCTATTTAAATTAGTTACATCATAAATCAATCATAAAAAATGTTAATAAAAATTATAGGAATTTTCTATCCGATTTATTTAGGGTTGTGTCTGCACTCTGAACAAGTAGTATTGTATATGGTACTTTGTATTTACATGTAAAACCATGTGTAGATTTTAATTTAGTAATACTATACTAAACTGGCCGTCATATAAGTATCTGCCATGTTCTCCTAAACATAACTAGGTAATATAATATTCTTAACTAAATTCATATTTACAAATAATACAGTTCATTACTATTTATATAGAAATTAAAATATATTTCTATCATTCTTCGATTCACATAACGCAAAATAATTTAACAGAGTTCATTTTTGCACTCACATTTACAATATAGGTTTGTAACTAGTTTGTTACCATTTATTTGTTGATTTCAAACAACTCATTTAGAATATATCACCCAATAAGCGAGTAGCACTATACTCACGAGTCCTATCGTATCTTACCATTTAAAAATGCAGAATATGCGAAAACATTAAAGGAATATTTTACAGTAAATGGCAATTGAACATTATAGTTCGCTCGCATCCAATAGGAACTATAAGATTCATAAAGCCGGGGCGGGCCCGGGCCGCGCTACCCTATATGCACAGGCGCGGCCGGGCCCGCGCACGTCAAACAACTAGCACAAATAAAATCGCTTCTCTCTATATACACCTGTCAATTATAAATTAATAAAAATCTCTAATTGATTATATCGAATCGAGTAAGTTGAAAGAAGATTTGTGTTACAAGTTTATGCTAGAGTTTAGAATTTTGGGAGCTTAGTAGCGCCACCGAGTGCGGTGGTGCGAGGAACTATACATGCACAACACCGCGGTGCTATGGCTGGCGGCGCGCGCCTCCGCCTTACCTTACCCTAAATCTACTAAACATTCTCCGACGCCGTTGTTTCGACAACCGGCGCCTGGGCTATGACCGTCTCGAACATTGCAGACTCCGTTGGAGATTCTGTCGTTGCTCGGCCAGTTCACGGTCCGCAATATTCAACATTGCCACGCGGAGAAGGAACTAAAATCTAGTATCACAATGTCGGGCTTCGCTGGCTCGAATGCGAGTTTCGGAACGCCTGGAGCGTGCGAGTGAACCTCTGCTTGCCCTTCAGAGCTGCATCAGCTGTCGGAGGGTTGGTCTGGGCTGCGATTCACTCACAAAGGTGTCGAGGTTCACTCGAAGAGGGCGAGGAGGTCATCCGAGGAGGGCGCGCGCGGAGGGTGCGACCCTGCCGAGGATGACGAAGATGGCGGCGTAGCCAGCAGCTCGCCCAGCGCCGGCGTGTCCAGGTACGACAACAGCTCCATTGGGTCCACACTCGTTTCCGGCAATAACTGCAATCAATGGAATAGAGATGTTCACTTAAACGTTTCTTACAAGTTTAAAGGGTGGAAAGAGGAGGAGCAAACTCTGTTCTGACACCTATGAAACATAATACGTGTATGAGTAATAGATGTTTTGAGCGTGAGGATTGAGCTCAATAAGCGATGGTTACCATGCTTTCCATAGAGCCGAAATAAGAATCGAAAGATTCCATAAATTGCTTCACACAATATCATTTTCAAAACGAATAATCTAGTTCTGCAGATGCAAAGGTTGCAGTCTCCAGTATGTTGATTTCTTGAGCGTCTATTAAAGCTGAGACAATATACATTTTCAAAGTACAAAGAATACTCACATTGAGATTATCGGTGCCCTCGCCATCGATCACGGCCGCAGGATCGAAGTTGAGATCCGCGGGGATGTCCACGTCGGTGAGCGAATGGTGCCCCACAGACGGCGGGCCCGGCGTATGACTGGAGCCCGGGGTGCCGCCGCCGCCGCCCGGCGTGTGCGCTGACCCGGGTGTGTGCGGCGTGTGCGGCGTATGGGGCATCTGCGGATGGACATTTTGATTCGTATACTTTGTGAACAGTGTTATAGAGAACTAGCGACCCGCTTGGCCTCGACATAGCACTTCGGTGTGTTTAGAAGTAAGCGAAAAACATACTGAAGAAAACTGGAACCTTGCTTTATACTGTTTAGAGATTGACAAGAATCTGTGAACGGTAAGCTATGGATGCAACTGCAAATGAACGATGCGCTGATTTCAAAAATATTGAATACCTAATTGAGAATAGTTTCCTCTCAAAATAATGAGCCTTATTCTCTTGAAGTAAAGTGACTTGGATTCTGTTATATATTGAAATTGAAACAACAAAGTGTAGTATCTTATTGTTATTAGAATTCGAACTTACCTGTTCATTTAGACTCTTCTCCATCGCGTTAAGTGGGTCCAAGGAGTTTACGCTCTCATTGAGATGCGACAAGGGGCCGTTGCCAGCGTATTCATTGCTTCCCGGACCATTGTTCATACCGTAGTCATAGTTCGGGTTGTTGCCAGAGTTTCTGTTCTGATTCTGTGCACTTTGGTTGTACGAGGAGATCATAGACCCGCTGGCGATTGTGTTCATGTCTGGGGGTAGGTAGGGCGACAACGCCTGGTTCATGTCCCAGTTGTTCATCGTAGGCATGTTCATTGATCCAGGCGAAACCGCCTTGCCTCTTTTACCGATGCTGTTGTCATTACTATCTTCCTCCTGCTGTAAAAATTTTCCGCAAATGAGTAAAGTATGTTTGAGTAAAACTCACAAAAATATTATTAAGATAAATACTCGAGTAATCAAGAGTAATCAGGGATATTTACCTTGATTCCAGATGCGTTAGCAGGGCTCTTAGCAGCTTTCCAGTTAGCTCCGCTGTCAATCGTGACCTCATCCACGTCGGAAGTATTCAAAGTATTTAGTATACCCCACATGTACTGGTCTACTTCTAAGCCTTCTAACTGAGCTGGTTTACTGGAAATAAAACGGTTAGGTTATGTATGGACGTCGGACGCCGAAAGGTATTTCGTAAATCTGTACATAAACTGTAATTAATCTAGTTTAGTTGGTAAGGTGTTGTTATGCTACTCACTTGCACACTGGACATCTCCAAGATCCTCTTTCACAATTGAGTTGTAAATAGGATTCTAAATCAAAACACTGTATGTGTTTGCATTCGTGGCCGCGGGCGGGCAATGTGATCTTCTTGAAGGTTATAGGACATTTTAGTGACACCTTTAATGCTGTTTGTTCGACGCTATCTCTGTCATTGGCGTTATTTGAACCGTTGTTGTTGTTGCCTGGCGACTGATTGAAGTTCATCTTGATCTTCGCTATGCAGTGGTCCGCCGTTAGCAACCTCTTCCTTAGTAATCCTTGCAATACGCTTCGGACACTCGGTCGATGTACTAACTGTAGCACGAACAGGTGTGACTGCAAATAAAAATTATTATTATTGTCATTGTGTTTGCGTTGAATTAAAGGCGTATCATATTTATTGTTGCCACAAGTGTTCAGCGCATTATTCGTTTATAGGTACTTACACAACAGCAGGCGGACACAGTAATCTGTATCGTGTTTCGGCCCGGCTGGCAAACTTCTTTCAGGTACAAAGGTTTGTGTGATGTTTTGTTCTCTCCTCTATCTATGATTAATGGGGTGGCATTGACTGACACCTGAACACTCGCCGGCCAGTTGGTGTTCATTTGTCTGTCTTCGTGATGGAAGCATTTCAGTTGTAACTCAAGATCCGATCTGCAAACACGTAAAATGTTAGATATTGTCAATATTACACTAAACAAGTAACCGTATCATAAGCAGTTTATGTAAAAATGCAGAGATTATTTATAGTTAAAGGTGGATTCTTACCTCCATATTAACGTAGAGTGGACCGTGGGTTTTAATTGGAATACATGATTGCTAACAGCTAAATTATGTTCTAATCTAAATGGTGGTAATATAATACCATCTCTTACAGGGAATGTTAACCGCAGTTCGTCATCTGGAATTAAATAAGGTGTGTTAGATTGGCGTTCAAAAATATTGAAAGAAAAGTGAACCTGTACTGATGCTAATCACAAAAAAACTCACTTTGCATGCCCATCGGTGGTTTGAGCTCATTAAAGTGGGGTTTGACGTCCGCATTTGGGCTAATGTAAGGCGGCATGCTACTAGCGGGTGTCAGCGGTGGTGTAGGGTTTCCTGGCACCGGACTATGCTGGTAGTTCATGTTCGTCCTCATGGTGACCTCCTGCGCGAACTGCTGGCCATACTGCCCGCCGTATTGCGCGTTCCCGCCCTGATGCTGGGGGAATTGAGCCGGAACGCTGCCGTTGAAATACTGCCCCTGGTTGGAGTACGGCGGGGTTGATTGCCGCATGTTCCCTCGCATCGCCGGGCCGAAGTTGCCGCTCGGGCCCAGGGCCTGCTGCGGCGGGTACGGCCCCTGGAAGCCCGGCCGGCTGCCATACCCCGCGGGGTACTGGCCCGGGCCGAAGCTGGTCTGGCCCATGTACTGCGGTTTCCGCGTCCCCATGAGCATCGCTCCCGATGGGTATGGCGCGTGCCGCCTCTGGTAGCCGGGCCCCATCTTGGCCGAACCACCCATTTGAGCGGGCCCCATTTGGGAGGGCATCATGTTCCCATGCATACCCATGTTGGCCATCTGCGCCATGGGGTTCATGCCGTTCATGCTCGCGTTCCCCATCTGACTCATGCCGGTCATGCCGTTCATTCCGCCGGAACCCCCCATCGCCATGGCCGTCATGCCGGGGTTATGGCTGCGCTGCTGGCCATAGCCATTCATTGCGCTGTACTGGGGGTTACCCATTGTCATGTTGTTTTGCATCTGGAAAACGGAAAGGCACATACTTTAATCCACTGAAATGAAATCACATCCGTCAGTGTTTCCTTCACGTATTTTGGACAAAACTCATCCGAAGTGGAGCGAGGTGCGATGCTTACCTGCGAGAAAGGCTGCGAGTCCTGCATCGCGGCCGATGTGGCCGCGGCGACCATTGCGGCGGTGGCGCCGAACTGCGCGTTCTCGCCGCCGCCGCTCATCGCGCCCGCAACTCCGGCGCACCCATAGCCGCTGCGAACAAAAGACACGAGCAAAAAATTAAAATCTGTCACATACTTTTCGTAAATCTGTACATAACCTTAAGACTCTTCTTGATAATCATTGTCGCTAGTATAGATCATCGCAACTACCTACATTATACCTAATCAGCTCTTTCAGTACGGCATTCCTATTAAATTTTCTTGCACGGTATCTTAGTGTTAACATACTTTTATCTTTCATTATATTAACACTTGAAATTACTGTAAATTATTTTACAATATCCATAAATACAGAATGCGTTCTGTATATTTCGCAGCAAGTACTAAATGTGAAATCGGTCTAGTTAATGTTATTTCACTCACGGTACTAGCAGTTTCTATTCTATTGCAAGCCATCGGCCTTGCTTAGCTGTACAGACGTACAGTGTACATTCCACACGTTAACGCTTCGATTATTAATAAACTCAAGCTCAATATTCGACCCAAATTCTATGGGCGCAAGATCTTTTTTTAATGCGGACACAGATTTTATTATTTTACTAACAATGAGAGAAAAAATCAATATGGACGTATAGTTACCCCTGTGTTTCTCTCGGGATGTGTTTGATTTTTTGTATGGCGCCGGAGTGGGAGCGCGATTCATGTGAACTGCTTTTGGGGCGAATTCCCGAGCCTTCCCGGAGCCCTTCCTATTAATTCCCATTCGACAAATGCACGACAAACACCGCGCCGACTACCCGCCGCCTATTGTTAGCCGCCTCTGTAGTAGTGTACGACAATATTGCCTCTTTATGTCGTTATTATGAAATTATTATAATGAATACCAACACACACATGTGCACTCGGGGTGTATAAACACGAGTGCAAATGCTTGCTAGTTAACTTTAAACGATTGCTTAATGTGAGATTTGTTTTGTTACGTGTCTAAATTAGTGTAAATTATCTCGCCATAAAAAGCCTGAGTTGTCAACAATCAGTTTGGTGGATAATGGACGGCCATTTGTTAGTATTCCGCAGCTCCTACTTAAGTATTCTCAAGAATGGCTTAACAGATACTTAGTAGCGTCGACAACCAATAAACACACGAGTCAACAGCGCTCGACTCATCGCGTCTATTCATCGACGGGCCATATGATTTACAAGGGTCCTTCCTTAGGTAAACTCAGGCCGACCTGCACTTCTTTTTATTTTATAGTTTTGTCTGAGCATTTTTTTCTTTTTGTCGACCAAAATGTGTAGCCGACAAAAAATCTGTGTGTTCTGTATCCTGCTGCAGTTTTTTGTAAAAGTGGTACCACATCCGAATAATCACTTACGCCCTGCTCAAAATATTTGGGATCTTGAATGCAAGCGGCGGTCTCAGGCATTTCTTTTGAGCCAGTTCTCGGAACGATCGTTTTTTTTGTACAACTTTATCTTTCGGCAAATGTGTACTGCTCTGTACAGACGAAACGTCTGCGTTTGAAGCACAATAAAATTGCTTAAAGAGGTAGTTGACTCCACCACGCACAGCGAAATTCGATTTCGCTTTTAAGTCTGTTTGCTGCGTTTTCATCGTCTGTTCTTTGACGTATACGGAACGCCTAAATAAATCAATCTGAATGAGTGTGTCGCTATTTCTAGAAGCTGGAAGGTGTTTGGCATAGTATTGAGAGATGTGCGAGTTACGCGTTGGTATTTTGATACATAGGCTGCAGTTAATTTTAGATTGGAGCGCAGACGTGTCGGATTCCTGGTTAATTGGCAGAGAAGATAATCGAGTGCTGAATCCAATGGCTGTTCTAGCCACGTATTATTGTGTAAAAATTTTAGGTTTTCTATGCTATAAATGAGGTCCGTAAATAAAAATTGCGGCCATTCACAGAATAATCAGATAGGTGTGATAAATTTGGCTCATTTTGTTGTACACGGCTTGGTGTTATAAGTGGAGTGTTAAATAAGGCATTAATTGTGAGTCTCGTATAGATTACTATCGCGGCAGCGTGAAGCCATGGCATGCTCGACCCCTGTGTTTCGACGACAGTTGGTCACCCCCATTTAAATGCCACTTCACATTGTGGCTTGTGCGCACATTGCCACTCGTATAATAACATTAACGTCCTGATATTATTGATTTAGTATATTCGAAGTTGGTTATGTAGTTTCCTAATTGAAAACTAGTAGGTACGTATTCGATAACAAAGTTTCCGTTAGGAGTGATGTAAACTCAATTTTTATTTCTGAGCGTATCTACTGTTTTAGTGGCGTGTTCGCGTTTATTTCATAACGTCTTTTATTTCAACTTGTGGATGTGGCTAGTTGATAAATCAATTGTTTAGAAATATTGACTTTAGCGTACCCTACTGCGTTGTTTTAGGTTCGCATTTACGAATTTCCTCTTAGCAACAGGGTTCTAGATTGGTTGCATCGATTCCTATCTCGCTCTCGTCAATTGACGCCGGGGCCGGAGAATGATTCATGCTCCAAGGAGCGGATTCCGGGGGTTACAAATGGAGGCGAGCGTTCCGGGGTAAATACGGCACGATGGGGAAGGGTCGGCCCGCGTCGCCCGCTGGGGTAAGTGGTGCCGGTCACGTCAATATGGGGCTTTATTACGACGCTCCCGATAATAATTTGTTTGTCTGTCATGATAGTGAACCGATATTACTTTGTGTATTAACGTTAACCATTACTAAATTGCTCCTTTTTTGTGATTCTTCCGCCTGAAAATCATCTCAATTACTTAAAGAGTCAACAAATTAGGTTACCTACTTTAAATCAGTTATGATTATGAGTACTCGTTTTTTTGTAGATAAAATGGGAGGTTCAGCGCGCACGTGGTGCGGTGCATGTTGCGCCGGGCATCCGCCCTCGACCGCTTTGCCCGTTGGAGCTGACGTTTTTTCCCACGATTGCTTACAAACGCTACAAATCTGTTTCTTTATTACCCACTACGTTGCTCAGTGCACTGAGTGCACAAGTAGCAGTTGTTTTTTATACAGAAACTTCTTGGTTGGTTTAGTTTATTTGTGCTTCCTATTTCACGTCTTTGTAGTCAAAGATTGTAAAGAATTAAATTTTAATCGCTAATCGGTTATAATTTCCAATGTAAAATGTTCGTATTTAAATTAACGAACTTCGTTAGTTCCCTACCCTTGACGCGAAGTAGACTTCCTGTGTTCAGTTCACACAATCTCGTTGCCGGTCCCCATTTTATTATTATTTAGTTATTGGTTTTGTATAGAGGCAGGCGGCCATCAACAATATGTCGTTTGTAAAGGTGACTACAAAACAAAGCCGTTGAGCGCCTCGACTTAACACCTGCTTGGTGCATTTTTTTAAGTTTAGCAACGTTATTTATAGTTCGTTATAATTATCGGAATCATTTTATGGTCTCATTTACCGAACGTTAATAAGTATTGAGTACGCAATCGACACTGGCGAGCATAAAAATTAAATGAGTAAAACTATTTGATGCGCTCACTTGTGAAGCTAGTTTAATGTTTTGTTTGTTTGTGTTTATTGTAAGCGCTGAAGTGCAGTCACCGCATGCATTCCCACCGCGGCGGTGTGAGCGTGCGCGCGGATGTGTGCGTGCGGGCGGGTGTGTGCGTGCGTGCGCCGGTGTGCGCCAGTGTGCAACCGCCGAGCGCCCTGAAGCGCTTGTGCGTGTGAATGGAAGAGCACATTTCATTTTGTTATAATTGCAGCGATGCGCGGTCGACGATGTCACACATTTCAACTCACCCTCCGTAAATAGGGGTATTCCGCGCGTTTAAATAAACATATCGAGCTTAATATGTTTGGTAGTAGAATTAACTTTCACGATTTCAACTTTTACACTACGCGGAAAGGATTTGCGCTGCCATTTAATGTTGATTATGAAATAAAACGGACGTTTCAATAAGCGATACCGCAGCCATAGGAATTTATGTAGTCAGTATATTTTTGATTTTATTGCTTGTTAACTAGTTACGATAAGGTGGCACACAGGTAAACGAGTCACGTTTCAGCGTTTTGTTGAAATATAAACAAACTTGTTCCGGATAAGATAAAGAGCGTAAGGTATGAAGTTTTGGTAACTGATAAAGAGCAGCAAGCGTGTTCTCGGCGCTCGTTAATTATTTATTTACATATTATCGAGTGTTAAAAAGAAAAAAGTTTAACAACCTAGAATTTTTGGTGGCATTTACTGAGTATGGTATCTCAAAATGTTGGCATATTAATGGATCAAATTATAGTTTTATTTCCCTTTTGAGTTGACGAATCTATTGTAGCTTGTTTTTTATACATAATTTGGTAAAGAATTCTTGTCATCACACTACATATTTCTACCTTTAACATTTTTGTTCCTTGAAAATTGACAAAACCGTCCCGTAGTGTATTATAATTTGTAATGCACTCACCTGGGGATGTTGGTTCTGTATCCAATGTTCCCTGTCAGAGGGTGCTGTTTGACGTGGTCGGGAGCAGATGCCCCCGCGTAGTTGGCGCCTGGGTAACCAGCCGTGCCAGGGTTCGCCGTCCTGTCGTCCAAACGCGCCCCCTGAAACACGACGCACCTCGATGTAGCTCGATACTGCAGAGTCGCGGACTCTACACGACACCGACAAAATTCCATGCACGATTAATTCCTCTAATCGATTTTTTCCCCATATTTCTTCAACACTGTACTCGTGTCAGCGAGCGCAGTCGGTTCTCTGTTATCGTGGATCGCGCGTGAATTTCCCTCAGCGTTTCGTTGTCAAACGTCAACAATCGACGAAACGTTCATCGTTTACTTTGCAGCGCATTATTTCATTTTGTAATTGTGGTTGACAGTTTTATTTTAATTTTCCTAAGGTTTCCTATTTTTCGTCGTGACTTTTTCTATTTTTGTTGGAGAGCATTTCACGTTTTTGCTTTCGTTGTGATTTTTCTGAATGCATTTTCACTTTTCACAAATTTTCACTTGCTTCACATCAAAAGACACTAGCGCATCTGTCACTCACAACGATGAACGCTTCGTGCGAAGATTCCGTCATCTGATCAGCTGAGAGAAAATCCAACGTGTGCGCTATTTTACGACAGGTGGTGTATGGTTGCTGATCAGTTTTAGAGAAGTTGTTTATAGTTTTAGCATTTTTATTCTGCTTGAAGTATTTTTAAATGTACCAGACAGGGTTTTACAACTTATCAAAACTACATCAACAACCACAAAAAATACACAAACTTTTATTTACTTTATCGATATCACTGCCACGTCGCACAAATCCTCGCAATATGCACTTTGATCGTTTTGTTCCAATCCAAAATTTCACTTATTGTTTGCAATCCTTTTATTGTGTTTCACTGCACTGTTTTTGTTTGTCAAATTTTTTTGTAATTGTCACTTTTCACAATACACAAAAATCCAAATCCAGGGCTGGGATGTGTATGTGTCACTGTACTCCAATCGTGCGAATTTATCCTTCACAAGCAAGTTCAACTTGAAATCACCGAAACATCATAGACGTGTTGCGCGAGTGTCGTCGGCGACGTCACTGACAGGCGGCGACCAAACGTGCGGCCGTCAAAGGTAACACTGGCGGCTGCTCGCCGGCGACGGTGAGTGAGAGGTTGCGGCGCGGGGCGCTCCCACCCCGCGCGACGTTGCCAGCTCGCCGCGATAAGTGGCGCACCCCCGCGCCCCGCCGTGTCGTCTCGGCACTCGGCGCGCGGACGCTCTCGGCGCCACTGTCGCTGTATCGGCTCTCTGCCCCAAGTGCCCCGCCCCGCGCTCTTCACGTTTTCACGTAACGGTCCTCAATCGAGCGCGTTACTGCAAGTGCGATAGTTGTGTTCTGTCGGCGGCCATGCGATTAGTATAAAAATTATCAAAGTAGCACACCGTCCGTTGCCGTCGCCGCCGGTCTCCGGTCGCAACACAATGACGATAATGAACTGTATCGGGGCACTCAGAAATAAATCTGATGACGGGATGAACGAAAATAACTCTTTTCGTCTTAACCTCAGGTAGATGATATTGTATCGATGATGTTTTTGCGCATCGGCGCGCGGCGCGTCGGTGGCGGTCGGCGAGCGTCTGCGTTGGGGCATAATAATTAGCGACGATAAACAATGGGCATGTCGTCCTCTGGCCGCTACCTGCGCATGACGCCGCGGCCGAGAGGACGCGCCGCCCGCCCGCCGCGGCCCGCGCCGCGTCCTTGCTGCCCACTTGACGTTGCATTGACAGATTCAAATTAATCTGCTATATTCACTTGACACGCTGACACGTATTACCAACTATTAATTACATCAATCATGTTTTCAAAAGAGATTATCCATTTGATATTAGTTAATGATTTGTCAAAATAATGTTATTTTTGTTCGAGAACATAACTAACACAGCTACCTACCTACACAACTAATCTATCATGATGGAAATATCGATTATATTGTAGATAGCACGTATTCGTATAGAGATAATGGTATCGAGGGAAATTCTAATCTCCATTGCTTTATGACACGTAATAAAATACATAGTAAGTTGGTTGACAGTTAGTTACACTTATTATTTGTGAGCGATTTCTGCGGGCACGAAAACTGGCGTTAGACTTGTGTGGGATGTTTTTTCGGTAAGGGTCAAATGGTCGGGTGAGCTGTGATGCGAGGGCGTGCCCACAGTACAGCTGTGCCGTAGTGATGTCTGTAAATATACCGCTACGGTTTATTGGGCACTTACTATCTATTGATTGTAGATATTAACGAAAAGCCAATAATTGAAATAGAACAGAAACTATCTAGAGTTAAGCACTTGCATGATTTTGATTTCGAAAACTTGACAGGTACAATATCGATGGGCCGTGACCAGGATATATTGTTGTACATTACAGATAAGCTTAAAATTGTCATCTCAGCTATTGACCTAATTGATGAGTGATCATGCGAAAGATGGAGTGCTACTAATTGTGTCCCGATTTCCAAGGTCAACATTCGGTGGTTAACATGACGGCGCCCACAGGTCCCGATTCGGCTATATTCGGTGAGGTTCGGCGCGTTTCGGAGCAGCGAGCGGCGACAGCGCAGCGTTGACTGGAAAGCCGGGAAAGCGGCGCGCGCGCCGTCCGCGTTCCGGCGCACGCGCCACGAGCCGCCCTCTAGCCCATTCATAAAAATATACCTGCCTGCCTATTCTCAGACGGCATTCTTTTCACGGCATTTGTGCTAACTGTCACGTAGACGTGTACAAATTGGAGGGCCTGCGCATTCCTTTGTACGGATGCAAACGCGCATAACGGTTTTAGTTAATTATCAATCATAACCTGTGGCATATTTTGCTGTGGAACAGCCGCGATCCCAGTTTAATGTGCACGATATAAACATTCGGAATAAACATTGCGTAAATCTCCGTGTTCGTCCGAGTGAACTATGTAGGATAGTGGCGTAGTTCAGACACCTAACATTTTATTTCAAGGCTGTCAGCATTGGAAGAGCCATCTGTTTTTCGACTGTTTATTCCAACAATATCGATTAAAACGTGTTTAGTCTCACTTCTTCCTGCGTTACTGAAAATCTTATCGAAACAGATAACGCCCTGACGTAGTTATATGGCATGATAAAGTTTTTATCTACATAAAAGCACGTCGCGGTATTTTTTTCCGAATCGAGCCGCGCTACGTGAGATTAGTGTTGCCTTGCGACTGATTAGGTACTTTATTACTTATTTATAAATCACTTAAACATTTTAATCGTTTCATTGTTTGTTTGATCGATTAACAGAAATCAATCTTGAAATTTTCATTCCTAAGTAATTCTTTTCTCCGCGGTGCTATAAATACCTAATTAGACACGTATATTGGCATGCACCTACCTAGGTTACTGGTGTTGGTTACTACTTAGGTAATAACGCAGCATATAATTACATAGTAGGTATAGCAGCTACCTTACCTGCGCACATCGATATAACAGCAGAACAATGAAATCGCTCTGAGCGGGGCATTTAGGCGGCAGTCAAGCAAATTACTTTAAACATGTGCAAATTGTATCGGTATTTCACACTTGCATATTCATATCATACACGTATGACAAGCGCACGTGACACGCTCACGCGTTTTCAGTTAGTTGCAGCCTGCAGCCCAACAATAGCGCATATAGTCAAGCCATTGAAAGTGGAAAATTAAAAAGATGGTTTTCCTCGTCGTGATTTACTAGTTGCGCTGTGCCAGGGTGCTCGTGTTACAGGTAGGTAGGTAGGTGGCTGCGGCGCGGGTCACGTGACTGTTGCAAATCTTGTTTTCTTTAACCGTTGCGTAATGAAATGGCTAATGAAAGGATTATTTTGAAGGAGGGAAGCTTTGCAATGCTTGGATTGCCTTAACAATGTTGTTTTAATTTTACTAGCCGTCCGATTAATATTAGAAAAATAACATAACCTGCAGCTGAGTGTAAATACTGATCGCATAGAATATGAAACTTATAAGGGCGGTTTCATCTGATCTACCAGGGCAGAGGAAGACTACCTATTCACCCTGAAGCTACAACCCAATAAGCATTCGCTTCCAACGTTTCCAAGTACGACATAATACCGGAAACGTTCAAACATGATCAGCCCAACTCTGTTGCCGGTGCAGCAGAGAAACACTTTTTCCTAGTTGACAAGTGATATAAATCAGTGGCCCCGTGTTTATTTTACGATCGAGCTATTATCGTCGGCGCGGTTTTGCAACGCCGCCGGCGCGGGCGCAGCCGTGGGGCGGACGAGTCGTAAAAAGCAGATATAGTCGGGCATGCACATCTATTTCTGTAACCTCATGTACTTTCCATTCTGTCGATGTCGATGGTGTCCGCCGACACTCAATTGCTGGTTTGGATTCGACGTCTTCCTTTTTCGGCCGCTAGTCGCCACGTATCTCTTGTTCCTTCTTTCTTTATAGCGGATTGTCTTCGCCTACCCTAAGCAATGGAGGCTTTTAAGGCTTTAACGTTACCTGGCTTTCGTTTTGGTTTGTGTACGATGGATCTGGAGACTACCTTGAAAATTTAATATCGCCATGACATTTCATATTTGGTTCACAAACAACCTAGCACCGTAAATGTTCAAGATCTCGCTGTAGTTTTCTTTTTGTAACGACACGTTCATGTAAATAAAAATATATCTTTTATGACGTCGATGATTTCTACAAGTGTAATCGCAACGTATTAATAAAATAAAGGGCTGAATCACGACGTAACTGTTACATAAATAACTACCGTGGACTTGCTGTTGGATCATCGTAGTCTCGTAATTTCTACATTAAATTTGTACGTAAGAAATACCAAATAGGTTATAATCTTCGCCTAGATATCCCCAGTAGAGTCGCATCGTACACGCTACTCGACGAAATTTCAACCATAATCCATATTACACAAAACCAATTGAAAGTGGAAATACACTTAAACCAGTAGAAGAATTTTACATGAGCATAGATCCACGTAAAGTGATATCGGTAATTGATAGGCAAAAACTAGAATCAGAATAACACAGATTCAACAATTTTGAGACAGTTACTGCTCGTTCCAGTATCGCCGCATAGCGGATCCAAGTCAAACATCAGCCCTCATTAGATGGACCGCACTAATTGATATGAATAAGGTATGGAGTCTAAATGGTTAGAACGGTGGTAAGTGGCACATAATGCGGTGTGGCAAGCGCTGAGCGGGCATGTCGGTTGCGTGCCACTGTGCACCTCCCTTATGCTTATGCGCAAACCAGTTACAGTACCACGGTTGGTATAGCGGTGAGGGCGCCACTTGTTTGGAGCGCGTGTAAATGTGGTGTAGTTTGGTTAGTGCAGGAATTCGCCGGCTGGCGGTGCGGAGTTGTCGCGGGCGGGTGCGCGCACGCCGCATATTTCGCCCGGGAAATGTGTCGCGCCGCGCGTGGCCGAAGACCCGTTCTGGCGAGCCGTTCGCGCTTTTTCACAACACCGCACCGTGTAATCGGCGATCTTCAATCGTTTTTTTATTGGACGCACTCCTCAGCTCGCCGGCGCGTCCATACGCCCTTTGTTTTTAATGAGGCCCGACTATGACAATGGCCAGTGTGCAGTGCGACAGTCTTATGCCGGCCGCGGCTCAAAGGTTTTATTTTTCTGACGGATTGCCATTTGCGGCCATTTTCGCACGCAGGTGGACGCAGCCGGCCAATGCAGCAATCGAAATTTGCAACACGTGACGTAACGTGCAATACCTACATTGTATAACAGATTAAGTCTAGCCAAATCAATTAAATTATCAACTTTTTATATAAGAGCCTAGGTTAGTTGTAATAAGGTATAAATATTTTCTCAAAAATGTGTATTTAATTAGATTACTTACGTGTAGGTAGGAAACCTATCCGCCCTGGAAAATTACTGGTTAAGTAGCGAATACACTACCTACCTACAGATGTGATTATATCTCTCTTGATCCAACGCGAAAACAGCAACGAATTCCTCCGCTACGCGACGGCGACAGCCTGCGTCAAAACAATGCGCCTCAGCACCGCGCATATTTATCTTATAATGTGTCAGCGCTCGCAGACTATGGCGAGTCTTGAATACTGAAGGTACTCGCGTTGTATTGTATACAGTGCTCTTTGATCGGCACAGTGATGATTTACTAACGCGAGTTGATTCTATAACGTGCGCTATGATTTTATTTTCGTTTTGTTTCAATTGATTTTAGACGTAATTTGTTCGATCGACATTGATTCGAACTGGAACAACATGTCTTTACCTAACCAGTCGCTTGAGCAAATTGATTTGGTTTTGAAGAAGTACCTAACAAACTGAAAAACCCGTGTCCGCGACAAAAAAGACCATAAAAACCATTAGATACACAAATTAATCAAACAAAATAAAGCAAATATTAGGCCAAAATGACTAATTTTAATTAGTCATTTTGGCTCTGCTTATAAATCTTTTTAAAGACTATCTGGACATAATAATATGATCGATAAAGAATAAAAATAGTATAGACATACAATAATAGACACGCTGACGCACAGATCATATTCACATGTAAAACACCCCTCTTTTTTCGTCGGGGGTTCAAATAATGAAAATCTGCGATCATCAACCCGCCTGCCAGGCACGGAAATATGACTCAACCCTATAGTAATGTGGAGAACTGGACGCAGTTCACTGTCGCGGACAATCGCCAATAACCACAACATTTTCGGTACCTTCAATACTAGGTACCTACGATCTATTTCTAACACTAACTTCATAGACATAAATAATTTTGAAACACTACAAACACCATAGCACGCTAATAAAACGCACACACTGAAACATTTTTCCGATGTAAACAGCTCGTAAGTACCATGTATTGTAAAACTTGTAAGTACCTGCTGCCTACCTACGTAATACAATTATCGTACGCAAATTATCGATTGATATTGTATTGTATGTACCTACTTGCGATTGTTGGCGCGGGCAAAGTCTTGCTGAAATTATTATTTGCGGCAACATGACGAGACACTGAAGTATTTCATGCGTATTCAGCGATCCCGTTTTGTGGGGATCGGCGCAGGCGCAGACTACGAAATTCATGCCAGTTAAGATTAGAACCTATCCATGTCTTCTTTTGGTAATTATAGTCGGCGGTAAATAATGCACATCGGTTATTTTCGACCTTGTATTTACCACTCCAGAACATAATTTACTCACATAAGTTATAGAGACGCTCTACCATGATTTGAAGCATATGCAGATAAGTAAGAAAAGATAGTTTGTTATCTTAGGTATTTTTCGCTTTGATTTTAATCTGCTTACTCATGTTAAAACCCAGCTGTGTTAAGAGAAAAGAAATAAATGCGTTTGTTACTCATGCAAAAACTGATCTGATCTGAATTAACACATAGGCTATAATTTTAAATCCTAATATGTATATATTATTGTGAAAGTAACTCTGTAATTTGTAATAAATGTAATTTGAATCAATTTGGCATGCAGATAGATGGCTACCTGGCAAAGGACAAAGGATACTTTTATCTCTAAAAATGGGTTTGGATAAAATTTGGCACACAGATAGTTTATAACCTGGATTAAATAGGCTATAATTTATTAAAAAATTCGACGTACCTAGTCCCCGCGAGGAAACGGCATAGTCGAATTTTACGCGCACAATATCGCGTGCTAAAGCTTGTAAATAAATACCTTAATATTGTAAATGCGAAAGTTTGTTTGTTACCTCTTCACGCCTAAACGAAAACTAGCCAAATATACACATCAAATCAGTCGCTTGGATAAGTTATTGTAATTGTTGTAATAATGAAATCGCGTTTTATCTGTGTTTGAAGTACATTTACAAGGCCTTGTGCAAGGACTAAGTAGGACTGTGACGATAAAAATCGAACAAGATTTATTCATTTCACCGGTAACATTATCAAAGTAAAGTGTAATTTTGAATGTCATTCCCTTATCGTCGTTATCAAAAACACGCATAAGCGGCCCAGTAACAAGACAGTCTTATAGATAACAACTTGATTTTGTGCAAAAGCCTCCGTAGGTTTAAAAAGTGAAATATTGCGTAATTATAAATGTTTATCCATACTGCTGAGAAAACAGTAATTTCAACATCATTACCAACGTTATGTATTTTTTAAGCAACTTTATTCTGACGCAGTGGTGGCTTGTGTCTGTGTCACTGCAGTTCCCGAACAGATACATTGATCCCACCAAAACATCATCATCTTGGCTTTAATGTCCCGGTTGTGCTGTCGCGCAGGAGGGCCCGGGGTCTTCCTTACCATGATCCAGGGTCAGATCAGGTAATTACAGTGGAGCGACTGCCATCTGACTTCCGTGACCCAGCTACCAGAGGAACCTGACCAGATTGGATCTTGGAATTCGGTCGCCTGAATGTGCAGGTCCCATAAAAATCTATGCATGTAAAATTGGTTCATAACGGTTTCACTGTGATAAAGTTATCAGATTTCATGAAGACTAGAGAGAGATCTAACTATACACAGCCTAACTCTACACACTCTAAATTTTGGTCATAAAGTACGGCATAGATAATTTCACATAGATAATGTCTTTCCCGTTTTATAAATTTAAACGTAGTTCTATCAGAGACAATGATCAACTATAGTGCAGAGCCTGCTAATGGTAACTACGCGCTGCCTTGGTGTCCTAACCGTCGGTCGAGCATTGAATCGAGTCTAATGTGTCATGCAATAGTTCTATGGAACGGTCAAGCCATACCTTCTGACCAAAATTTAGAGTTTGTAGAGTAAGGGGTGAGCTCTTCATGACATCAGGGAATCTAAAAAGGCCACATTAGCGTTTCATAATATATGATTCAGATTAATGTGTCACAGACATATCTGCAGCGTCGCTGTTGTTGATATTGACATGACAATTCTAAATGACGTCACTTAGTTTCAGTATTGGCCACCGGATCTAATAAGTTTGTGGCACTCTCCGTCTGTGATTATGGCAATAACCTCCCCTCTCATGGGAGAGGCCCCAACTCCTGCAGTGGACTGTAAAGGGATGTCATGATGATAATGTGCGAATCGTAGCCTGCGTACCAAATTTCAGCTTCCTAGAACTTCAGGAAATGTCTTACGGGTTTTGATGAATCGGTCGATTTCAAATCGACGTGTTTTAGAAACTAATAAAATTCAAAGCAGGTATAACAATTTCACACAGGAAATATTTTTTTTTCATAACAAGCTTTTATCGCGCGTTCTCTCTGATCAATCAGAGTACTTGTCAATACTAATCAAACGAGCCCAAACTCGATGGGTTTATCACGCGTAGTTTACAAGTTCCTATGGCTACCTTACATCTCCATAATCAGATCAGCTCGATAGTATCACCGATCATAGTTGCCACCGAACTTAGGTACGTAAGTATGCTAAATTTCAGCCCAATCGGAAACTGGAAAGTGGGTCTTTTATTACGAACACATACAGGTGGCATCTCACATATGTTATCCTGAAAATTTGAGCTTTCCAGAATTTTGTTTTCATGTAATACGACAGACAAACAGGCAAGCGGGCCACCTGAATCACGATATTTTATTTGGACAATTGAATTAGATTATTAGATGATTAAGCTCACCATTTGTAGGTATGGGTTATTCAATAATATTGATAATTTTTTAACCCCCGACGAAAAACGGGGTATTATAAGTTTGACGTGTGGCTTTGTGTATCTGTGTGTGTTGTCTACGTTCGGGAGCTACATGCCACATCGTAGCTTCCAAACAGATGACCGATTTGGATGCGGATTTCTCTATTCGAATGCCAGTTTGAGCGAGATGGTTTGTAGCTTGATTAATTAAAATCTGTTCAGAAGTAGGGTATAGAAAATATTTAAAACTATGTCTGCGTATGTGACGTACTGCGACTGAATTCGCTCGCAATTGTATGAAAATATGTTGATTTTTTTAGGATCCGACCTCTGAGCCCATTGCCTATATCAACAAAAATATGACTTATTGTCTTTGATTGGAACATTTCGGACAGGACTGTATAAATCTCATTTTGCTATTTCCTCATTTGGGAAACTCATGTTTGGATATATCTCATTACGTTACGAAATAAGTACGCCTTCTAACTAAACTCTAACACAATCTAAAGTTTATTTACCCCACTGGTCACGGATTAGCGAGCCGAAGACAGGAGGTGGACCGTCTCACCGCCGCGTGCGCAATCAAAACGGATTTACCGCGTGTGGATAATTTAATCGAGGAGGTAACAATGACTGCCGCGGAAGGGTTAAAGTGTTTTACCGAAAATAAAGGCGGGGAACCGGCACAATGACTCAGATGGAATCCAAGCGGGCATGTTCGTCGGAATCAGAAATACAATCCTAATTATAATCGTACGCATCCGTCCAGCGCGCGGCGCGGACGCCAGCCGCCGTACCCGATTCCCGCTTAATAAATTGCCTTTACACTTGATTACTGGTTAAAATAAAAGCCTAGATATTGTCTAATCAGCAGTGAGTACATATTTTTCATTTTAGTATTCATTTTCACTCGCTATAGCGGCATATGGGATAGATAAGGACCTCAAACGATGATGAAATAATTTTGCAATATTTTTCTTTGTCATCAAAAAACCATTGTTATCAATAAAATATGATGTCTCAATATATTGTAGCTGTTGCATTAAATATTTAGTAGTGTACAGCTGCTATACGCGGAATTGCGTAAGATATTCGCACCATGCACTCGCTCGCGCGATTCGCACGTTAGAGATGCGAAGTGTAGTGTAAGGTGGCCGCCGCGTCCCCAGCAACGTATTGGAGTCTGGTTAATGGGAATAAGGAGCAATTTGCAGTAATGTCGGTCACGGCGGTGTCGCAATGCGGAGAGACGAGCGGCGGGCGGCGCTGCCCTTTCGCCTTCCCGCCAAATCAAACGTACACTCTGAACTTTCCACTTTATTACGAGTATTTACGAGTATCCCGCCAAATTGAATGTTGTTTCGGAGTTGACATAGTTGCCGGTGTGCGTATTTGTGAGGCCTTTTGGCAATAACAATAATATCTAAGTTCCATAATTTAGTAGAGCTTTACTTTGTAGTTAGGAAGTTTGACTGTACTGTGTACATATTCGATTTTATCTGATCTTTATTTTCGCTTGTGTGGGTAGGAGAACTCAGGAACAGATACAAACAAGACTCCGATGAAGTGGTTAAAATTAGCTACCTATAACCCCTATATCTACAATATTGTGCGGTGCCCACTGCTCGCTGGCCGGCGCAATTCACAACAGCGGTAGCGGCATGTAAAGTAATCCGAAATATGAAAGTTTGTTTTTTGTTTCCCAGAGCGCAGGCGCGGTGTATCGTTTGTAATACATTAGTCGGGCGTTGATTTACACGCCGGCGGTTCGTGGGCGCATCTATTCATAGTACTAATGTACTAAATATAGTGCCGATTCCCTATTATTCGGGAGACTGACTCACGAGTGGTTCCGCTTTTACAACTAGGTGTTGTCGATGCTCGGATAAGGGAGACGGGCCGTAGAGAACACAAGATTTTAGGGAGATCTTTGAATGTAGTAAGCTATCTGTTCAGAGATTAATGAGGAGATTATCTAATACGGTAATTTCGTACAGTACTTATTTCGTTACAGTCTAAGAAAGAAATACATTAAAAATTGACGTCACTAATATTTTATGTATATGAAAGTTAGTTGTAAGGTAGGCACAGGCACGTACGTTTAAAAGGAATATCCTTGCTCTTCTTAATCATCATCCTAGCTTGCGCCAGGGTCCGCTTTCCAGCTTTTTTTCCTCCACTTCGCCCGGTCTTCAGCATCTTCCCGTCGTAAGCCATTGGCTCTCGCATCCGCGTTCATCCGACTCAGCGATGTCAATCCATCGCTTCCTGGGCCTCCCGCGGGATCTCTTTCCTGATACCGGCAGGTTTAGACTGACATCTGTTTACTTAATGAAAACCGAAAATAACCGTTGCGCGAAACCCCCATTTTCAGCAGCCATCTTAAAACTATATTTTTCAAACCATTGTTGTTCGTAAATGGTTGGGAATTCGCAAAATGCTGTTAAACAAAATATGTAGATAATTGTATAGGCTTTAATTTAGCTATGGACCATTTCCCCTATGACGCACTGTTTTCGAAATATTTACCAAAAACCAAAAAATTTGACTTTTCGGTGCCCCTCACACCAAAAGCGCCAAAGGTAATTATAGATTTTTGTATAATTGTACATTTTTAGTATGTTGATTAGAAGCGTACTCACCTCTAAATCTTTCTAATGCACTAATTTTTTTTAGTTTCCATTAGTTGGCAGTAGGTCCTCCTCCTCCTCCTCACGATTCACTACTCCTCATTACTGAGGGTAGTGAATACCCCGACGGAAAGACAATTTTTCATTTATGTTATTTCTCCACCTACCTGTCTTTGTGGAGTGCACCAAGCAGCATGAGTCGAATTGATCAGACCATCTAGTTAGGTTGCGTACACAAACTTATATTTTTGCTAGATCTTGAGACACGCGCCACTTGATATCCTGCAAGAATGGCATCTGAACGGCCAATTCTCGTGAGCAGCCAGTCAGAGAGCGAACGTTCAAGGTGTCAAAGCTGATCTTACTGACGCTCACGTCTTCAGCCCTACTCGCGCGTGATTGAATAGCCCTTGACCACTTTGCAGGTGTTGGGCGATTATCCTTGCCCGTTGTTGCTGCCATGCCCTATCCCGGGATGAGTTTTTTGCAGATTTCATGCTTTCAATTGTGGTGTTTTGACTTTTTACGTCCGGCGACTACCATCTGATTCGTCTAAGGTAAAGCAGATTAGCCAAGGCCTCGTCCGTCTGTCAACAGGGGAACTGCGAGCACGTTAGGTTGCATTGAGTCCATGAGATAGCAACCCTCACAATTCCTAACGAACATTCATAAAAACAAGAATTACTAAATCTGTAAGTGATGTGCTTACCAACGAACCTAGAGTAATATATGTCTAACCACAGACACAACATGACGTTTATGATAATATTTTCAAATGAACCATTCTATTGTTTCTTACGTCACTACGTTTGAGAGCTATAAGTAAATTTGTTCAAGTTTTTTCGCTTCATTCTAATTATTCTAAGTATTTTCCCATTTGCTACGACGACGATGACAGATTTAGATATATGATGTAGGTACCTACATATCTACTACAATGTACTGTTGGCATTAGGGTCATGTAAAATTTCCAAGTAAATTGTTTTCCTTGAAGCGTCATTGGATGTGATCTTCGTTTGGTGTTCTAAGATTTGTCTTGTCTCGGAAAACGTTTGGTAGTGCGAAGACAGTTTAAAGATGATAAAGATGTTTATATCACTGAAAGTTTCCGTCATGTAAAAATATAACTGAGCGATAGTGGTGGGGAATATGTATGTCCCCTTCATACAACGAATTGTTACATTTTTGTCTCAAATTGTATGTAAGGTTTTTTTATATTAGACTAGCCAGGTATTTGTCCGCCATCTCACCTGGCGGTAAGCGACGATGCGGCCGAAAATGGAACATGCTTGTTTAGCCAGAACAGCCTGTTCACTCTAGCCTTGATTTCGTGCATTACTTTGATAGCACTCCCAAACCCTGGTATATTGATAAGTAAGTACTTACCATTACTATAGTCACCGTGATGAATGGAAGATAGTTATTGCAATATATTGTGAAATTATAAAAGTAGATATGAATGTAAAAGGTTATAAGAGATTGCAGCGCAGTTTCCATTACAGTGTATAATGCGTCATTGTTTCAATAATGTGGGTGTTATTACCCTGAGTATGTAGGTAATATGCAAAATCATGGTACACCACGGAAATAGATACGGTGATAACCACAGTCTATCTTATCAGCTTCTATGAATTCGTTCTAGATAGGTTCTATCTATCAATAAACGGAAAGTGGAACATAACTCTGTTATACGCAAATTAATTAAATAAATATTTAATGAAGTTAATAACAAATAAAAATTAAATGTACTTTAAAGTGGAAGTGAAACAGGTAGGAAGGGTAGAGACGCATTCGAAGAGAAATATCCTATCGTCGACAAAATTATAAAGTTAGCAGTACACAAGGATCCGTCCCGTTGATTTCTAATCGTAATTTAATATTCTAGAACTGAATAAGTCCAACTTAACTCTAACACAACTATTTAAATTGGAAACGGTAAACTGATATAATACTTCCATTAAACCCCAAGCCTTGCTTCAATAAAATATCGTTATAGCCCGGGACTAACACGCCTGAGAGGCCTTTTAGTCTTTGTCCTTATTCCGCGTTTAAATTATGCGATAATACGGATGCAGACGTAGCAACCAGCCATCAAGATGCAACTGCTAGCTAGTTATTTAAAACAATTACTGCGCAACGAGAGACGTAAAAGCGATCCAAGGACTAGGCGCCTATGTAAATAGCATAGGAACGCATATGCAGCGACTCTTTAATGCACACGACGAGAAATCGACACGACTCCGACTGAGAGATTTCCTCATTATGATTAGTAACATTTGGAAGGAAGATAACACGTACACAAACGCACGTAAAGCACAACTCGGCCGGCTGAGTCACTGGCGAAACATGGTGGGTCATTTGCGTACAGAATTACCTTGAGCGTGTGCGATTCAATACATTTAATGTAATATTTGTCTAGTAGATAACACATTGAAAGGAGCCTCGTAAAAACAACATTTGCAAATGAATAGGCAAGTTACTTAATTGACAATCATTTAATAGCCCACTCTAATGATCTTGGTATTTGTTCGCTTTTGTGCTCGCCACACGAGTTTGGTCATGTTATTTTATTCACAATTCTTCTTCAGCCAAACCATTTATAGCTTCTGTTATTATTATCAACAGTGAAGACACTGACAAAATCATTCCTCAAACCTAACCAATAATGATTCATTACGGGTGTATGAGTAACCGATTCGCCGGTTCGTGTGTGATCGGGTCCGTGTCGTGCATCCTAAACGGCGATGATCGCAGGTAGGTGCGACCCGTGCCGCACATCTGCCGCGCGCAGGCGTCGAGCGGGCGCGTGGCGTGCGCTCGCGCCGCGCCCCGCTCGCCGCGCCTGTCTGGTGGCAGGGCAAGCTGGAAACTGCGATCAGTCGGATCTCTGGGAAGAGTCTGTAGTCTTTTTTATACGTTGATTGACAAACGAGCAGTCCCATCTGATAGAAACCGGTAACTGTGGCTCATGACACCCACGATCCTTATAGGTACTTAGGGTTCACGTAACAAATATGCAGAACCGTTGGCGCGGTGTCTGTCACCGTAGGTTCTAAGCTGACATGCCTTTTAATTGTATGTGTCAACTATATAACTTATTTGTAGGTACAGTTGTAAGTACGATCTTCTATTATCTACTTATGCCCATGCCGACGTTTAATTAGAAAATTGTTTCCCTTGTCGTCGCTCTGATGCTTTAACCGGATCCCTGGACACCCCAGTTTCTTGCACTAATGTCAAATAAGATTTTACGCCTATTTACCTACTTACAAAATTGATTAAGGTACCTATATAGGTAATGGTATATATTTATAACTGTACCTTTGCCCTGTCTAATTTTTTTGGACTTTAACTTTATATGCAAAGTCCCAAGACAAGAACTTTAATCTCTAAATTTTCTGTCATTGCTGTTTAAGTATTATCTACATGCTGTGATTAGATAAGATGCCAGACAACTAAACACATGCCTAAACATCTTTTGATATTTAATTGACATTGTTGAAAACTGTAGGTCAGTATCCGTACCATTCAGAACCCGTCATCGATGGATTTTAATTGATGGATTAAAAAATCGTAGTTTGGTCAAATAGAGCAGAAAATTCACGAGAGCATAAAACTCCAAATACAGGTATCTAATCGTAATCGAATTCTATCAATAAAGGGCAGTAAATTTGTTCCAGTTTGTAAACCAATTGATATAACTGTTCCTTATTTCCTAGCCATCTACAATTATGGCTCAATTTCTGCAGTAGACTCCGTTATCTCCTGTCGCAAGGACCACACGCCCGCGGGTCGGGAGCGCGGCTAATTATAATCTACTAAACATCATCGAGTGCTCGTAACGTAGGGTCGCGACTGCCATCGCTACTTATTTTTAAATACCCGCTTTTTCTACGCGCATATAGGTACAGCTCCATGTGAGTGAAGCCGGTTACCGAATTAGACAGCGCATCCATGGCCACAATGAAAGAAATACTGCCAAACGCGGCGCGAGGAAAGTTTCAGTCCAAATATTATCGTTTCTCGTGGACGATTTTTGTCATAACAAGCGTGGATAAAGAATGAAGGGTAATTTAATACGGGAATACGAGAGTACCCGCCCTGGACACAATAAATATCTTGCCTGCTCCAGTCTAGTCGCGCTAACGTTTTGCACCTTGTGCCGACAATAAAACGCGATGACAAGTTTTTGCGGCGCACTGCTGCCATGAATAAATACGTACTTAGATCCGTTACGAACACCTTTGATCGCTGCCACCGCTCGCGGCCGATTTGTCAAAACCAACACCGCAGTTTGACGACAACCCGATAACTATCTGGAGTATAGCCATTTGTTTGCAGCCGTTCAACAGAGTTACGTGTCATAATAACTAATCTGCCTACCCGCGGTCTATTTCACCAATTCGTCTTGGGCTGATGCCAGCTATTCTAGATGCCATACGCGGTTTCTTTCAAATCTTGTTGTAATTATGTTTCTTTCGCTCCCGGAGCCGCGCAGGTAGCCCGGAAAAATGATCACTGGCTGGACGCTACCGAGCTCTACTTAGAGCAACTTGTCACGTGACTCAGTTAAAATAATTTGGACCATTTATTTGTTTAACTAATTCGAGTCTGTTTTTTTGTAGGTTACATAAACGTTGTTGCAAACTCGTATTAATTAAATAGGTGCGAAATATTTCCGCGTTGTAGAGACGTGTGATATTGTCAACGTCGAAACAAAAGCCACTAATTTATGTGATTTTGTTTTACCATAATTATTACCTAGATACTGAATGGTATACGTTGACAATCGATACCTGTTAGGACAGCCAGGTCTAAGCAATTCGTCGGCTGCTCGTCGAAATGCCGCGATTACTTTAATCTGTGGTAACCGCCATGTAAATCTGAATTCGTGTGTTCCGTTACAGTAATTCCGGCGCGAGGGGGCCGCGCATATTTCCCAGTAAACATATCGCCGTGTCGCCTGCTGGCTGGTTACTTACAATTAAAAAGCGAAAAGAGCGCGGATTCCACGGCCAATTTCGAGAAATATCGACGGGGTCAACGCACCGGGCCGACGCATCGCCTCTCCTCGCTCGATTTTTTTACATTTTGCGTATTATCCGGACGATTTCGGTGGAGATTGCGGCGGTGTACCTTACGCGGTGAGCTCTTGATACTCTTATTTCGGAGATAATAATACGGTTAACGTTTCAATTATGTGTTTTTGGGGCCCAGTTTTGGACGCGCCAATTAAGCGAGATCTTATCCCGTCGCGTTAGACTTGTGAAGGGTTTATGCGGTTTCAGGAATACGTACTTACACTACTTACCGTGTTTTTGCTTTATCACAAACTGTCTTTTTAACAACTTACTTCACGACAGCAACATCGTTTTATGCAGCATATACTAACGAAAATACCAATTGTGCATCTCTGAAAAGATTTAAATCAGTGACTCAATCAGATGACCCGACTTTTTTGCAGAACGTATGTGGGAAAACAGGTCGTGATCGATTCCCAGTAGTCGTGGAGATGCAAAGGAAGCGGCCCAACACATTCGTCAACGGTCCTTGGCTTCGGCCTGAGCCTATTAAATTGTATAATTATGTATCAGATAAGAAAGCCGTACGCGTAGATTAATTTGTACTTCACGGAAATTTATTTTGTGACATTTGAAACGAGAAACGTGTGGAAGATATATTTTTACAGCTCCCGTTTTAATGCTGTGCGATTCATGATTGCGTGTAAATGGAATGTATAATTAATTCCAAGTATCCACTTACATATTCACAAAAAAGCTTTTAGTATCTGCAACACAATCTCACTAAACAATTTGCCGAAAAATGTTATAACACCGGAACAGATTTCTGAACTACCTACTTACACGATTATAATCAACAAAGCCTTACACTTGCCTAATCCAATCAGTGACGGGGAAGAATTCAGTCGCTAGGTAAGTAGGCGTTTGTTTTCTCGTATGCGCCTGACCACATAAGTTTAACTGATTATCGTTTTAAAGAAAAATAAAACCAAGCCTTGTGCCAATTTAAAGACCTGTCGAATACCGCGGATGTCGGATGAACACGCTGAAGAATGCAAGAGCCCCGACTCTGGGGGGACGAGAAGAATCCCGATCTCTATACCAGAGACCCGCGCTGGCTTTATATATGTAGATGCAAAAACATTCCATGGTCAAAAATTGAACAAAAATCTTTTGCTTTATTTAGAAGAAGTAAGAACAAGAAACAATGAGGGAGAAAAGACACTGATAGCGTAGCATTTTATCTACTACATTTAATTAAAGACGTAAGTAACACACCTAACAAGTTAAAAACAAGCGCTAGCCCTTCCGTCGCGGACCCGTACGCCCGCTGCATTTCATTTAGGCACACCGCCGAGACCGAGAACAATAAAAATATCACCGCCGTTGAGAAATATAAGTAAATAAAAGAGCAGCCGGCCAGCTGCGGGGGCAGGTGGAATAATTGGCAATTCTTTGTCTCAGACTACCCGAGCGGGTGAGGGAATTAAAGGTTCGAGCATCGGAACGCGATGTTAGCTTAGATACAGGTACTTTACGAGGAAATTTTGGGTTAAACAGGCTCTGTAGACAAATATTGAATTGAGATTGAAAAACGAAAATGTCAGTGATTTTATTGGTAACAATAAATAATCCGGCTAGGGGTCCGCCTTGATCGTGATCCAGGATTTGGAAGATCACGTAGTTACAGTAGACTCTACCGTCACTGAGATCTGACCTCAGTGATCCCGTTAACAGGGGGGAACCTGACCAGATTGGATCATGATTACACATTCAGTCGCCTGAGATATAGGTTTCCTCACGATATTTTCCCTTACCGTAAGAGCATCGGTTAGTGTTCAACTTATGTACATAACTCAGAAAAAGTAAATGGTATATGGCACTGGGGATCGATCGGTGCCTACCTCTCGCTCTTACGATTCGGATTCACGAAAATGCCACTGATATTGTAAGGGTGCAACTTTGTTCTTCCTTCATGTCGCACGCAACGTATTAGTATTTTGTTGGCGTGCATCTGTATTTTAAGATACGCAGAATCAGGAGTCGTAGACTAAAAAGGAAATAATGTAAAGACATTAATTGTTCGAAACTAAATCCCAAAAATACGCCAGCCAGTTCTAAAGCTTACGTCACAATCGTACTGTGTCCATTTCTCCACGAAAGTCAAAATGTAACACAGCAAGTGCATTAACGAACCTATTTGCAATTAAATGGCAATTGCATAAAGATGGTTGGTTTAGCAGAAATGGGCTCCGGGCGGCGCGCGCGCATACATCGTGTGACAACTCGTCAGCGGTTGCCACACCGCGCCGATCTCGGCTGCATATTTCACATGCACCGTGCGCGCCTCCGTGACGGCTTGTGAGAGTTTCTAAATGTCACTTCTGTCATAACTGTGCGTTTGTCGTGGGCACAGCCGGCGACATATCCTGGTTGTTATTGCTCGTGTGTGTGACCTGATGCGAGTTGCGGAGTATCTACACTTAATCCTTTGGTGAAGAGGAAGTGTCTAAAGATAAGATGTAACGCTATTGCCCACGTCGTTTGAACAGTGAAATGGACCGCATTTTAAAATACAGCATGGCCTAGTTAAGAAGGAGGTGAATTAGATTAATCAAATCTTTTTTTGCTGTGTCATTTAGACCGCATGTTTCATAAAAGTGACGGGGTAAGTGCCTAAATGTGTACCAACCAGCAGCCCTAGAAAAGTTTATAAGAAGGCGAAAGAAACGAACATATATCGAACTTGTCAATCTCATGATTACCAAATTAATAATAGAACAAACATCCAAATCCGTGGAGATTAACGCAGAGCCGCCGCGCGCCGCAGTCGAACACACATAATCACGGCGAACGCGTGATTGTCAACGCGAGTGAAATTCCGGAAGGCAGGAATGTGGGTGAGGTAACCCCATTCGCCTGCACATGCGTACTGCGGCTGTTGCAACCCGGCCGAGTTGGGGAGCCCCGCCGTGTAGTAACCGAGCCTACTGTTTAGCAACTCTTCACATTCAATTAGCTATCAGGAAGACGTGTCAAAGCCGATCGAATTGTTACCGTGAATCGGGATCAGGGTGTTCGTTTTATTTATGTCTTCTTCTTACGCAAAGACGCTTCTTTGTTTCTGTTTCCGGGGTAGTTTCTCGCGGGTTTGGCTCTGATATTAGTATTTGTATAATACTTTCTTCGTGATCATGTTGTCAGTGTAACTGTTTTGATAGACTGGTATAATGACATTGTTTTTTTGGTATATACATCACAACCTCCAAATTGAGAACGGTGACCTACGTTTAACCCTAAGGTTATGCATACCGTGAACCTGATAACATCATCATCATCATCTGGAATGTAAGCTCTTCAAAGTAGGTTGTACACAATGCTACCTTTGTATAGCAATACGGATATTATTTGGGATGTATATGCGGCCCAATAACCAGTTCGGCCGAATATTATTCGCGTAGCTTATCCTATATCACAGCAAGTAAGCATTAGCTTTGCGCCAACGCGTATCTAAACACTAAAACAAATATCCGTCAGCCCCTTTCCATCGCATAACCCAGTATCCAAGTCGGTCGGGTGTTAACCTCATTTTGCTGGGTACGCACCGACCGACGGAACCCGGTCACTTAGCCGGCACGCGTATTATCTCCATTTGCATAGCGCGGACAAGTAGCGGTGTCGACTTACGCGCCACTGCCGCGGGTAATGCCGCTCAAACTGCATAAAAGCAAAATCACAGTTTCACCAAGAAACTGGAACGGCCTGATAGACCAACGGCATCGGGGTGTTTACGGTTGCCGGTGCACAGGTTAAAGACGCGCGTTTAAGTGCCCTGCCGAGGCTCTCGAGGCTCTCGAGAATATTCGCCCAACCACCAGCATTCAGGCGAGTGCACTTCCATCTCTCCAAGGTTATGAATAAGGAAACTTAAAGAGCGAGCACGGTGACTTTGAAAAAAATTGAACTGAGCAATTGAAATTCTTACAATAATAGCCAATAAGCTCAGAATCCACATATCCTCATTTTTATTTTCATACATATTTGCAGCAAAATGCAAAGTGCAGCCTTCGCAATCATATCTACCTTTCTGTATACCTACAGCATGGCCGCACCTACATAATGAAACATCGGCCAAACTAACCGTACTACAGTAACCTTGTGGCTTTCTGGACAAAAATAGTCAACAATGAACAGACTGAGTTGTTCCGTTCCGTTCGTAAAAAGATGCAACCTCCGTGAGGTCGCGACCCTCGCCGATGAGGAAATGCAGCTTGCCGACTCCAGCGCGTTGTTGCCATGTTTTCCGCTGAAAGATGTAGAGATTAATAACACTTAGATTAAAAACTAAAGGCATGAGGCATTTCATCTTTGTCCTCACAGTGACAACGCATCTGCGGTTCTGCATTTTTGTTACCTGCAACCTAAACATATGAATTGTAGATGTTATGGGCGACAATTACCACTTACTAACAGGTGGGCTGTCTGCTCGTTTGTTACTGAGTAACTTAAAAAAAAATATTCTGCCTTTATGATTTTCAGCGTATTGGCTATGCTATGAAACGATTCAGTCAGTTCAAGGTCGAATTTGACATTGCCATTCTAAAATATCTTTTAGAAGTATTCAGTTGTGTTCCATTTCTAGAACCATGAGGAGAACAGTAACTTACTATTACGTAATTATTGTAACATATTTTTGTTATGTACGAATCATGGTGCAAATTACTGTATGACGTCAAGGCTGGAGTATCACGAGTCGCCGTATTATCTGATAAAAATATTTGCGGCACTTTATTCTAATGAAAGGAATGCCGTTTGTAATTCATTATTATTTATGGTAGGTACCCATTTGCAAGTAGTTTTATGTAATTATTAATTTCCTGCAGTAGGTATTTACATTTTGGTATCCTTGAAAAAGGTCATTTGCATTCGTTGATTAGATATCGGTATAGTATGTCTATCTATACTAACATATATACTTACTAATATTATAAAGTGGAAAAAGTGAGTTTGTTTGTTTGTTACCTAGTTAGTGAGTTTGTATATTGGGGGAAATCTCCGAAACAGCTGAACTGATTGTGATATGTTTCAAGACAGTTGAATGTTTACAGAGATCTGAACTGCGGGTAAAAATTCCTCACTACTGAGGGTCCTAATCACTACTTGGGTCATTTTGCTGCGCACGATGTCTCTGAATCGGTGTATAACTTAAGCGACACGCAGAGCAACGCATAACTTGTTGATTTCCAGAGCAGTGCGAACCTGCTCCGACCACCGTATTGGACTACCCCGAAGTCTCTTTCGTTCCACCTTTCCTGTCACAATCAGTTTCACGAGGGTGTTGTTTTGCTTCCTTGCAATGATGAACTACAGAGCCTTGTCTTTACCTCTAATTTATAGTGCATTGATCAAGGCGTTAGTCCAGTGCACTGTCTAAGGAATACGCAGCATTCTCCTCCAGCGCTACATCTCGAAAACGTCAAAGCAGCCGCTATCCGCTGCCCTCGACATTCACGTTACAGCAGCCTTGTTCTAATTTTCAGTAAGGGTTTCCTGTCCTTCCAGATACCAGGGAATGGCTAGTTTATACACAGCATAAATTAAAATCGCTTTCCGCGTCTGTCTGTCTGTCCTCTATTTCCGGTGACTCCTCCTAAACCACGCAACGGATTTTAATGCAGTTTTCACCATCAGTTAGAGAATTTCTTCCGGAAGGTTTATATGTAGGTGCATTACGTGCATATGATAGTAAAGAATCCGAGAAAACCTGTGCGTAACCGGTGCGGGTTGCGAGTATAAAATAAAGTCGCTTGCCGCGTCTGTCTGTCTATATGTATTTTCGCTGACTTCTAAACTACGCAACGAATTTTGATGCGGTTTTTACCATCAGAAAATTTGTTCCAGAACGTTTATATGTATAATACTAGCATATACTAAACAAAAGCCAAGAAAAGTAGTACGAAGCCGGGGCGGGTCGTTAGTATTACATAGTTATGTAGATACTCAGAAGTCAACTTCACGGGTGTTGTGCAGGACAATTAATAATCCTAATAGAGGTTGACCGACTCCATACTTACTGCTTGGTGAATGATGTGACGACGAATTGGAAATTTCGATGGCAGAGATTTCGACTTTTCTCAGCACTCACTAAACATATGAAAGTGATATTTGGTAATCTGTTTCTTCACTTTACTGACTACATTTTGTCAGTAAGTGGATTCCACGATATGTTAACTCATTTAACAGAAAAACATTTTTAACATCTTTATACATATAATAAGACCACTCTAAGTCCGAATCATTTATGACAAGTTTTCATTGATAAAAGTCATAAACAAACAATTTTATTTCTGTAGGATTGTTTATTTTCGTGAGTTATGAAAAATATTATTAAATAATGGACAAAACAATTAAAAAGGAAGTGAGAGTGATAATTATCAGCATGATTAATAATTTAGTCAAACTAAAAGTACAAGTTCAAGCCAAATATCTGAATGTTTACAAGAAGGACTGACAAGGTCTGACAAGGATAGATTATCCCCAGATAATTGCCATATCCACATTTTATAATTTTTACTACTGTCAGTCGATTCGGGCTTAGCGTGGTCCTATTATAACACTAATTCAGATTTTGCAGGCAAACGGGATCGATTAAAAAATCCAACTTTTCTATAAAGATTGATATAAGTACACTCTTTAATATGCCATTTGAATTTCTGAAAATGTTTTAAGTATAGATTTTTATTTAAGCCTTAAAAATCGTTTTGGCGCATACGACATTACGACATAAGCGAGAGCGGGCTCAGTCCACAACTGGCCACTGCTAACGATGGGACTATGCCAGTCTACCCTCCACTAGTTACTGATCGCATCATGCTATATTTAAAATACCAACGTACTGTTTTCTAAGAGTAAAAGAAAAGCTTATTTAAGAGAACGATGCAGGAACATGAATTTCAGGAAACAGTTATTAGAACAGAGCTCGGAGATAATACTGGAGTTGTTTTTAGATTTTGTTAAAGCTGAAACAATGTCGTTCGTAATTTTAGAAGGGTGAGTGTTACATTAATTTTGAATGTCTAAATACTACCTCCTTAAGTTTCAAATTAGCACTGAATTGCACCATGCATCTATTGATTTTTAAATTTATATTGTTTAAAAGGTACTCCTGAGGAGAATTTTCATCTGGTCAGGATCTGATAATGGAAACCATGTGAAATGGAGGGCAATCCTCGAAAATTGAAGGCAGGTATGGTATGATTGTTAGGCTGTCATGGCTTTCTCTCAGGTGTTCGCTTAGGGTGTCTTCTGCTACTGCTGCCGCTAGGGTGCTGATATTGAAGCTACAGAACGTCTTAACCATTAACAGTTAGGGAATATAGACTGTGAGGTTGCCGTAAGTTATCCTTCGTCATCAAGTACAAGAAAAATTTCATTTTGCAACGATAATAGAGGTTGAGGAGACCCGCAAAACTTTGGTCTGCCCGTGCGCAACTTGGCACCTTTTTTGTTAATATCCCCAACTTCAACTTTTTTAGCGATAGTACTTACTTACTTACTTACAACTTCTCTTGTGTAAGTTGTAGAAGTAAAAATAAACCGGGGTGCCTCGCATTCTCTTGGCAGTTTCGCTGGTCAGCTACATTAAAGTCACTTTGACTTTTGGTCACTTTAATGCAGGTAGCTGACTAATTTTGCCCATTTTAGATTAGTGGTTATCGATGCTTCACTCTGATTCATTTTTTCAGGCTATAACATTTCGTAGACGAAACTTACTTTTTAAACCTAGTAAATAGGGACACTGCCTATATTTCATTCAATGTCAAATTTTAGGATAATGAACTCTATAGAGCTTTAGAATTTACGTATTTTAAACTCCGGACGCAATTAAGTGTGTATCGGTGTCTGTCTGTGGTTTGGTATCTTAGCGCCCGAACTCCCCAATGGTTGGATTTTGAAGAATGTTATTTTTACCCAACTGAAAGCCAATTTAATCCAGATATTTCTTAGGTTGTTTAATTATAAATGTTTCAGTAGTTTAGGAATTATTTAAATAGATATATATAGGTACGTAGGCTTTGTAGGCGGTTTTCTGTCATCGCATTCAGCCAGTTTCTGTTTTCGATATTCAGTCTTGTCGAGAGGCCATGGTTGATCGTTTGGACAAAGCTCTCAAGGCAGTCCCTGATTGGGGCGAAGTCAATCTGGTGGCGTTCAACGCAACCAAAACTCAAGTGTGTTTGTTTTCCGCCAAAAGGAGTCCATTCCATCAAAACTCCAACTTTAAAAAACGTGCAAAGAAGATAATTTGCGGCCCGCAGTTGATTGAAGCTAGGCTGCAGAGCCTCGAGCTTCAGCATAGGGCTGCGCGTCTGTCGGTCTTCTATAGGTTACGCTTCATCCTTATGTCGTAGATCTTCCAGCTATCCTTACGAGCCGCTTTGGCTCGACTTTTATAATGCGTACGGCTATGGAATGAAACACGTTGCCTGCGAGTGTGTTCCCGGATCAATATAATCTGGATGCCTTCAAGGCTAGAGTGAATAGGCTGTTTCAAGAAGGACATGCTCCATCTTCGGCCGCATCGTCACTTACCAACAGATGAGATGGCGGTCAAATCCTGTCTTGTCTAATATAAAAAAAAACTTTCGGTTAGGTTTTTAAGAAATTCTGTTGTTTATTGCCTAGGCAGGCACACGGATGGCCGCTCCACCAGATGGAAAGCGGCCACCGCCGCCCAGGACATCTGCGATCTAGTCTAGTTTCCGACAGTGTTCCAACGGGAGCAAAAACAAAAACAAGAGTGATAAACCGAAACACTTAAAGAGCGTACTTTGCGCGACATTGAGCAAAACACGCAACCATAACAATGCCACCGAACGGTAGCCGCGGGTACAGGCGTCGCGGAAATTTCCAAGAATCTACACCTAATCTGTTGTAAATAATGAGTTTCGGCTAGTTTCGGCATAGTTCGGCTTGGATATGTAATGACACACGTGTGACAGAGACGAGACGACGCACTAGCCGATGTGCATTATTTAACGTCGACGTTTGTGTATTGCTGTTCGCGACATTTCTTGATTTTAGTTTAATTTATGTAGACAGCAAGTATCTCTCTAATATTTTCTTTTATTATTGATGTGACCATGGTGTCTAGTAGAATATATTTATACCCATAAACCTTTTCCACCCCATCGATGTCTTAAAGTAGACCGACTAGTACTATTAAGGGTAGATTATTAGTGTTTAGTTAAGTGTCTACCTACTAGTATCATTATGTTCTAGCTTTGTATGCTTTGCTTGTCCCGCTATACAATTTGCTTCACACCATTTGTGGTTAGCTGGTAGAAATGTCATAGAGATAAGTTCGCCATTGTACTCATTTTGATTTGATGTATGAATGAATATAATATCACAATAAAAAATATATAATATCTTTGCCCAAAAGTGTCTCAACAGAATGCTCCATTTCAACGTGAAAGTGCCAAAAAACGGACAGACATTAGTTACAATCGAAGCGTTTGATAGGAGATAACTGCTTTTCACGGTGACTGTACGTTCGAGCAGATACTAGGCGGATAATGAAATAATGTTGTTTGCTTCGGGCTTCCGCTGTCGCGTCGCAGTATCTGCGATGATTATGATAGCTCTGTACATATTGTTAACAATTCTCTCTAGCCATTGAGAGATATTCCAAACATAATAACATGTACGCACTTGTTATGTTACGTCTAAACGATGTGATGGCTGGCTGGCAACATACTTGGTGTTGTTTGCGACATACTTAGTCCATGTCTATTGAATATTGATTGGTTATAATGGTAAGCAAGCGGTGATACTCTGGCATTTTTATAATTAATTAAATAGAATCCAGTGGTAGTGCGCATGTTGTAGGTGGCAGTGCGCATAAGGCCGGCGGTGATAATTTTTCATAATGTGACCCGCTGAGTGTTCAGGCGTCTGAAAAATTCTGTATTTGTCTAAAAAGTATTCTGTAAATGATAAACTACATAGATCTAAATATTGATACTATCACGGGTCGGAATGACGAGGTTTCAGTTAAATACTGTAATAATCGTCCATAGGTCTGCTGTAAGATATTTCTTTAAGAAATAAGCGGTACCTGTTGTGTTGTTTTCTTGTCATTAGTGAAATTTTTTTTTCTTCTGCTTTTCTTAAACTGTTAAATAAGTAAATAAATAAATCATTATTAACAGCTCATTTTATTCTGGTGACTTGACCAATACGAGCATTCTCTGACACAAATGTTATAACCCCATGCTTGGCACACGGGTTGGAGATTGCAGTAGGTACACTTTTAAAATTCACAACATTCACTGCTGCCTTTAGTTACTAAGGGACCTAGACTTGCTGAGTTAACTACGATAATAAAATAATAATCATCTTGGCCTTAACGTCTGGGATGTGCTCTCGCGCACGAGGGCCCTGGGTCCGCTTTGACCATCCAAGATTGGGCAGATAAGATACAGTGGAGCGACTGCAATCTGATCTCCGTGGGGAACCAGATAAGACCATGGTTACACATTGAGTCGCTTAAATGTGCAAGATTCATCACGATGATTTCCCTCACCGTAAGAGTAAGCTGCTAAGTTAACTAGTAGACTAAGCTCTACGAAGCCATTATTAATATATACACCAGTTACTCAGTTATCACTTATCACCTAATAACTGTTATATTGTATCTAACGTAACCAATCATTTGTCTGCTTCTAACAATAAAAAGTTGTTCACTTAAGTCTTCCGCAAGGTACTTGATGTCGTATCGTTGTTGATGAACGTAATTTTCCGTCAATACATTAAATTGTGGTTAAAAACAACGCTCTGTACGTTGTTGGAGTGAATTGTCAAATTTCTTTACATCGTTATCTATTTACTATCAAACGGTTTAGCACTTGAAATGGCAGGTAAATTGAATTAGCTGACCAATGATGACAGACAAATACTAAAGTTGTTTATAAAGGCAGGTGCTAAGTATTGATGCAAGTTTGACATCATTGTACGGTCGGTTGAGTATTATTGATACTGAAGCGAGGAAAGAAAAACTGTAATTTGGGTTATGGACTGCTGTCTGACATACTGAACGTTATTTTTTACGTAGGTATTAGGTAAGGTGATATAGAAGATTCGACTACATATGTACCTTAGTTGACGTAGAAGATTCACTATTTACTAACTGTGTAAACATCCAAAGATATAACAACGTCTACGTGCTTAGCCTTACGATAGAATATTTCCTATGAATATGTGCTCTGGCTCTAAGTTTTAGCCACACCAATTTAGCTACTTTAAAAAATCGGCGCATAGGCTTAATTAGGAAACCTTAACACAGAAGTTTCTATACTTACACACGTAACATCAACTTAATCCGTAGCAAATAATTTAGTTAAAATTGCGAAATTAATATGTATTTATGTTGTATGTAAAGTATAATGTTGTAAAATGTCAGTCTTGTGTTTACTTCGATATTTTATTGTTTCTACCTGGGGCAAAAAGTATGCACATAGTACGGGAACTGTGCAGTGTTTACATATATGCGCTCGCGTCCGTACAATTCGTCTTTGACACTGTACTACTGCACATTTTTTCTCCGAAAATTAAGAATGCATCTGCCGCGTGAGTAACTGGGGTCGTCGACCGAGCGTAGTGATGCCCAATTCAGTATACGCCTGTCTTCCGGTCACCTTGGACTGCGTACGGTGGATCTTCGCTGTTCCGGACCGGCTTATAAGGCCCTCGAGAATTTGCGCATCCCTGCTATATCGGGACGACCAAACAGATTATTTGACATAGGATGAAGTCGCTGACGTGGGTGTGTTGGTATTTTTAATTATAATTGCTTCAGATGGAAATTAAAAACCATTTTTATGTTCCTGTATGAATAAAACTATATGTTCAAATAAAAAAGACGGAGAATTTCATGTTTTAAATTTAAGCGGATTTTTCCTAACAACATAACATTGAAGCGAAATGCACGTTCGGCCGACGAATAATTGTCAAATCTTAATCAGGTAACTGCGTAGTTGTCCAGCAGTTTATCGCTGTGTTATGTTAAAATCTAACTCCGTTGACGGATGACACACGTCAGTAAAAAATCCGTCACCTTGAGCCATCCGGAGTGCCCAAACGCTACCTGTCCGATGTTTTTCCTTACATTTGTTTTTCTATAGGTTTACCATTTTTTGCTGGCGATTGTGAATTATATATTATAGCAATTTTTAAGTCAAGATTTTTTTATTTAGAATTTGATATTTTTGTAAGTCACATTTTTAATACGAAATTTATTTCAATACTGAAAAGTTTTTTCAAGAGTCATTGCCTCACAAAGCGTGCAGATTTGACAACTTCCAGCCTCCCAAACTACCACATACCACATAAAATACCTACCACCTATACAAACGCTGCGGCATCTTATACGGAGGACTCAAGAGTATGACCGGTCACTATGCTCAGCGTTTGTCAACTATGGGAAAGGCTTCGATTCGGTCGAGACCTGGGTCGTTCTTAGTTTCCCCTGAGTGTTGAGAAGCCTATTCAGTCCCCATACAGGAACAGTGCACAGTCAATTTCAAATTTTTCCATGGATGTACTTGCAGCGAAGAGTGAGATAGGGAGATGTCATCTCTCCAAGCTACTGGCCATATTTTTTACCTTAAATTTGTTGACGATATAGCTGTCATGGCCGTCAGTAGAATCTTAACACATCTGTTTCATCGCTCTTAAAATGAACATATACAAGAAGAAGCATTGTCGAATGTGTTACACGCCCCATATTTAGCACTATTCTTCAAATTATTGATGACGAATAGTCTACATGGGACTATTTCAGTCAGTTTCGTTTAGTTGGTCCAACTAAAATCTGAGTTTCTCTACGTAATAGAATCAGAAATGAAAATATTCGTCTCAGAGAGAACTATGGGTTTAAAATCACTAAACTGTAGTGGCAGTGGTCACGCTACATAGCTCATAAATCAATATAGCCGATGAGGCGGAAAGCTTCTCGTGTGGCAACCACGTATAGGCAATCGCTGCGTAAGATGACTCCCCACCAGATGGACTAACTCCTTGTAAAGTTCGCAGGGAGCCGATGGATCCAAGAGGCACAAAGTCGCACGGTGTGGAATCGGGGTCGGTTACCCTGCTGTGGGCGTCCTGTGTTCAAGAATTTGGTGATATTGGAAACTTCTTGACGGCTTGAGTAGAAATCAATGCTATTAAATACGTCAAAAATCTCGATCCGCATTATTTGGAACTTCTTGACGTCAAATCAACGAGTTGAATACTTATCACAAGTATTGCACTACATGCCCAATTGGCCACTGGGGCATTTGGTACATTGCATAGATGGCTACGTAATGATAATAATTACTCCATATCGTAAGTGGGTTAACATATAATCGTTGTTAATCGTTTCAGGGTTAAGTCGCACAGATACAGACCGCTGGGATGTTTTCGTTCGGCCCGCTGTTCACAGGACGTGAGCAAAGTCGTGTTATTGTCACAGGCGTGTAAGAAATTTTAGTAATTTGAGGTTATTGTCGATTTAAATTAGGTAGGCGGATACGTCGCATATTTTAAGAGGTAGACGTCGTATATTTAACTTATTTATTATTATTTTAGCAATTTCTGTCCCACTGCAGGGCAAAGGCCTGACCTAAGGAATATTTGACCGATTTAGGTATCTAGTGTAAATAAATTAGTTGATTTACTACTCTACTTATTTATCATTCTATCTGTGAAGTATTATGAAACTTACAAAAATCGTTTTTCAGTAGTCTTAGTCTCTGTAGGCACATTTAGGTGCTTGCGATGGGGTAAGGATTTGTTTAGTAAGTCAAGGCCCTGCACAAAATCAAGAGCATGCCGTTTTGCACATCCTATATCAGCAAATAGGTATATAAGTACTACGTTTTCAAATAATTATTGCACTGAAATGTCGCCGACGCGCGTACAACCTTCTCTGTCATGCTCACGTGCTCGGACGTATGTGTGAGTGTGTTGGTCGATCGTCGATTGTTATTGTGTGGTACGTGTAAACAGTATGAGTTACATGAGGCGAATGTCTATGTGAAGTACGTACTGATATGGAAATAATGGATGTATGTAAGTCGCCTAGTCGGGGCTTCAGCGGTTTAGATTAGTACGAGTGACGGCTCGATCAACAGTTTGAAGGGGGTTTACCTTGGTACCTGTAACATTGATTACTAATGTGTAATAAAGGAAAAATTGCAGCTGAAAGTAAAATGTGCACCTAAGTATTACAAGAGGTAGGTGCATAAGTGACACGGAATGAGTATTACGGTAGCCAGGATAGGTACCTATGTAACTAGTTTGCCAATTCATACCTAGGTACTGGGTTTAGTTCCATCAGTCTATATCTTCTTAAATAATAAACAAAAAAGTGCAGGGATTAATCAGGCCAGTATCTAACGATAACTGACAAATACAAGCAAATTGAATAGAGCGGGTGTTTTGGTATACTTCTTTTTCGAATACCATCGCAAAGTGGTCAAAACGTCAATGTGAGGTCATCACGAACTACCTGACCCAAAACATGACTCAGCTCGCACCGTCGGCACACATCAAAGCCACTACACATTTTGTCATTCAAATCTCCAACTTGAATACCATCAGCCGAATATAAAACACCGACTAATTTATTCAATATTTATTACATATCTATGTAGGTATCGACGTTTTGCCATTTCAAAATACACGTAAATCGTGCATGTTTAAGGAATGAGGATTTAGAATTAATTATTTCCTAACTTTTGATTGATAAACGATAATAAATAAGTATAAGGTGATCAAGTTAAGTTTGAAAATTCGCCCATTTTTTACACGCATTTTTTTAATTTTTTTTTTTATAATTAGTCTAGCCAGGCATTTGACCGCCATCTCACCTGGTGGCAAGTGACGACGCATTACTGTCTTAGGAACAACCTATTTACTCTAGCCTTGTAGGCGTCTAGAATATAATGATCAGGGAACATACTCGTAAGTATCGCGTTTCAATACTCCAATACTTTTAGGTAAGTACTTAACAGCTGATAACAAAAGTAAATAAAATAATTTGTGGTTGTGACGTAGAATGATAAGGAAATACATACCGTCTTTTACATTACACATTAATTGTACGTGCACCTACAAAGTATTCCGTTTTTAATTAGGTTGGTACTACAGCTGAATTTCGTTCGTACAATGCAAGAGCATAAATGACCACCTTAAGAATCATATTCCTTTCCACCACTATGCAGTTGTTAAACGGTTTTTACAGCATTCATGAATTAAATTTTTATTTATTTCAAAATAATTACCTTGGGGTTAAAGGTTGAGTCCTTTTAGCATAACATAAGCTAATTCTCCCTTCTTTTAGCAAAATGACTTTGGCTAAAGATGCACTAAACGCCATGAATATTGCTGTAGCGGCAAAGGAAAATTTTCTTGAAGTGGTCATGCACTTATGCCCTTGGACTGTACCTATCGTTGGACCGTGAGTTATCTCACACCAGATGAAGCAGTCGCACGTCCCCTTCCAGCCAACAATAGTTATCCGGATATTACAATGTGTTTATTTCTAAGACATTGGTATTTCAATAGAAATGACTTCATAGCAAACATCTCCGATCGCACCGGATGCGGCGGTTAGCAGAGCAAAGATAACCGCAACTGTTTCGCTATTTCCATCCAGATAGGGTCCACAGTTATCAATGTGTGTGGTCTAGACAGTGACTAATTTCTTGGGGAGGGAATCACCCAAGGTTGCAACATCGGGCCTTTTCTAAAAAAAAATATATAAGTAGGTAGGTTAGATAGTGCGTTATCAAGACTGTGGTTTTTAAATGCAATTGTGTTTTCCTAATTAATTGATTGGTGGTTGCGCTAAAGTGTATTCATTAAAAAACTACCGAAGTCGACAAATACGTTGTAATTCAAAATTTGATTATTCTGAACTCCATGAGTACTAATGGGAAGTGTACGAAAGATACATATAAAATTACGCACTGAGGTGCCGAGTAACATAAAAATAAGTTAATCGAGAACAATAAAGAAATAAGGAAATGCAACACGACCGCATAATATAAAGGTTAAGGTACATACTTAATCGTAAAATTAAGAACCGTCAAACGATCTAACATAAAACAAAAACACACAGCTACGTAAAGTTATAAAGCAATCGTCAATAAATGTATAGCACCTAAGCGTTATTACTAAGTACGTGCGCCACCTACCTACTCGCGGTGTACTCGCGCGCAGTTTACAAGTCGGGTTTTTAACGGTTCTGTTATCGATTTTAATTTTATGCGCTTACGACAACCGCGAGTGATTTTTCCACGGTCGACGTACGCATGCGCCGCCGGTGGACGCTCGAATTGTAGGTATGTATATAGCATATAGCCAGCAATATACATTATTCACGGTAAACAAAAGAATTCACTTAGCTACAGTAGTTTGTGCTAACTCGTGCTATTTTATTAGATTGACTTATGATTTTGATGGAGCACTGCGCCAGCGCAGGCCCTCGGAGTGGACTGACGACCTTGTAAAGGTCGCTGCAAGAAGCACTAGTCTGAGCGATATTGAATTTGGGTCTGCCTTGTCCATGTCCCAGGATTTGGCCGACCTGGTAATTACAGTGGAGCGACTGTCATCTGACCTCAGTGACCAACAGGGGAATTTAACCTGACCAGATTGGACCATGGTTACACATTTGGATGTGCAGGTTTTATCGCGACCTTACCGTAAGAGCATCAGTTAGTGTTCAACTGATGTACATAACTCAGAAAAGGCACTGGGCTTCGAACCCGGTACCTCTCGCTAACGATTCGGACCTCTGAACCAATAGGCCACCGACGTATCCAGTAGAGGATATCCTGCTAATATGACGTATTATCGTCATGTGGGGACTTTTATTTTTAATTGTAAACTAATAGGAAATTATTTTTGTGATAACCACAGAGGTATTTTGCAACACGTCATCGATAAATTGTAAATCGCAAAATTAGGAATAGTGAGTAAATCATTGAAAAATTGTAGAACCTAATTAGGTAAGAATAGATGAAGATTGACTATGACGACGATTAAAACGGTTATATTTATACATATAATAAAACAGCGAAAAGTGTGTCTGTACATTGAATAAATTCACAAAAAAAAAGAATAAGACGATGAAGAAATAGTAAAAGTAATTAATTTCCTGAACTACTTGACGGATTTCAATGAAACTTTATTTGTTGTGTAGCTATTAAGCTTGGGCAACATATAGGGTATAATTGATTTTGGAAACTGGTGCACCTCATGTAAAACCATAGACCAGCTAAACTATAAGAATAATGGCGTACATTGGATTTTGATGGGTAATTCACAGTTTGGGGTTCATCTTAAAATCTAGGCTATGTTTCATCTAATTCGGTTGGGTAGAACCAGAGATACAGCTTGACCAGCTTTCATACATTAGGGAGGTCATTTAAAATGGTATCTCGGGAAAAAGATAAACTGCCCTAAATCGATTTCAGCAGACGAAGTCGCGGCCAAAAGCTAGTAACAAATAAATATTCTTTTAGGCGTAATACATTTACTTCACTATATTGCTGTGGCACCGAAAGAAGACTTACCGAATACGTTTCGTAAATCTTGTTCAACAACAGCGTAATCCACTGTCTCTATTGTGCGACTCTACATAGCAGGTAGGTGCTCTACGGCGCGAGTGTTACGTGAGCTTAGTCAAGTTACGAAAGCACGGTTGTACTGAAACGAATTTAGCGCGCGATGAGGAAGCGCAGAGTCGCAAATTTACAAGGAACTAGAGTTGCTGGAATATGCAATTTTTGAGTTTCAGTATGTGAATACTAGTGGGTGGAATTGTGTTTGTAATTAATATGGAAGGGTAATGTTGTTGTCAATTTTTATCACCAGTTTTCGGGGTAGACTGGTAGATAAAGCTACAAAGCTTTAGGTACACCTTTGTACTAGTTTGTGCATAAAGTATTAAATAAATAAATATGAAGACTCTACATATCAGCTTGTAGAGATCTGCGAGAAATTTTATGTGTAGGGGGTTTGGGGTCCGATAAATCGATCTAGCTAGGTTCTTTTTTAGTGAAGCTCGTTTTTCCCGTGTTTTCAGGCAAAAAAATACTGAACTCGCTAACAAAATTGCTAACCCAAATGAGGTGGCGGTCAAATGCCTTGCTAGTTCTTTTCACATCTCAATCACATCGTCATAATCATCACTAGCCAATAACAGTCCACTGCTGGAATTGTCCTCCTCCACATACGTTTACGGAGAGCTTTGTCATAATCAACATGCAGGCGGCTTGGAGATCGCAGCGTCTAAAACACATCAGAAAACGCTGCTGCCCATTTTCTGGTCTAGAACATTAGTCGCCTTTTATGACACCCACTGTAATTGTTGGCTTTTGTGACACCCGGTGTAAGGGATAGAGCATTTCTACTCTGCCGGATACCACACGGCCACCACAGTAATTTTAACAAAACACAAAAAACCAGGCTGCGCCATATATCGTTTGCGTTACGTACCTTAATACCTCGAGCAAAGGTCGGTTGGCTAGATACTTGTAATGAACAAACTTTGGAGTAGAAACTAACATACTTAAACATACGATTCTAATAATTCTGAATACGTCGCGTTTTGTGACCATGTTTTGTAGTGATATTTCTATTGTTTCCAATCCTAATTTAGCCTAGGCGGCGATGACTTGCTCATTTGTCTTCCCATACCGTCAAAAATGTAAACTCTTTTAGTTTTGACGTACCTACATTTTTCGCCAAAGGTTATAATGTACTTCATTAATATAACTCAGGATAGGCAGCTAGACCTAGATGTGTTATTAGATATGTAATATAGTTTTAGGTTTACTCTTTATCATTGCTTCCAAATTAGGTACATGAATAGGTATGACTGTTTAGTCGAGCGTATGACGTACTTCAAGGTTGAAGGACGTGTGCTGGACAATGACAGTGCAGTCAAGTTGGGGAATCGTTTTATGTTATGTAGGTACCTATGTACATAATTAAGTTTGAGCAAGTTCCTAAGTACTATCTAGGGACCATATAGTCGTTCATCTTATACATAGTATAAATTAAAGTCGCTTCCCGCCGTCTGTCCCTGTGTGTCTATGTATGTATGTATCTGTGTACGCTTAGATCTTTTAGGTTTTAATGCGGTTCTCAACAATAGATAGTGATTTAAAAGGAAGGTTTCTAATCAAGAAAAAAGGGTAGGTAGGGGTAAAGTAGGTGTACGCGAACGAAGTCGCGGCGGGTCCACTAGTGTGTTATATTGTAATTTCACAATTCGTTACAATAATAGGTGAAGAAAAACTTTTTGTTTTATTAATCAAGTCGCTTCAAGTTTCTTAGTCATCCTTGGAACATTTAAAGCAAGCAATTTAAGATAAAGTAACAGTTTAATAAAGTAATAGGCAATTATGTATTGTAAATTGTAGGAATATATTTTTATAAAAAAGGAAATCCAAATGTAAAAACAACGAAACGTAGATATATTCTGCGCGATAGATACGTATCTTATGAGGGCTGTTTGTTTCCACGAAGTCTCATGGTAAAATAACTAGGTAAAAATGGATCACGATTGTGTGTGGTTGGTCGTGTGGTACCTCAAGGATCTCACCTTGGTCTGATACGTTACTTAGTCTAGGTACCAACTTTCAAGATAGAGCGAGTAAGTAATAATTGAAGCACTCTATAATTTGATATTCAGTTTTTTTTATGTTCAAGGTGGACCCCGGTACCTCGTTCGCTAGAGCACAACCGGGACATTAACGCCAAATTGATTTATACAGTTTTTTTTATATATATGACTCTAAGCACTAAGATGCGTGAAAAAGGAGTATCAATTGCCCACATACACACACTCTCGTAGTCTACGCGCAGTGCGCTCGCGGTGCATTTGGCAAGACACGCGGTGAAAGTGATTGCGGCGTCGCGTGCGCAGGCGACCTTGCGACGCACCCGCGCCGGCGCACGCCGACTGATAACCGGGGGTTCAACCCTGTTATGTCACTAGTGCAATTGCCTCGTCTGTACCGGCTCTATAAAGTCTACCGCTCTGCTTCTGGGGCCTACCGCTCTGTATCTGTTATGGCACTTCTGATTGCCTTGGATCGTTTCGTCTATTTTAGGAACTTGAGCTCTGTCACCTTCTTCGTGCGAATGCCTCGTCTCTGGAGAGTCTGGAGTACCGGATCTTTCTACATCTCTTTTGGATTGCTTCGTCTCTGGAGAATTTGGGGTACCGGCTCTCTCCCTCAATCTCTTTTGGCATTGCCTCGTCAATGCGTCTGCATTTAGCTCTTCATAGCCTCGTCGTAGTTATTTTATCTACAAACTCTGAAGTGGTACATTTAATACATAATTTGATTGGGTTTAGCTTAATTGAAGTTGTTATATCATCGTTATCGTACAACTCAATCAGAGGGGAATAGGTTTTCCAAGCTTGTTTAGTTGCACAACATCAATTGTTTTATTTATAAGTAAGTCATAAATTGTATTTAACATAATAGGAAATCAATTGTTATTTCCTAGTACCTGTATAAAATAAAATCCATCTGTTTGTTTTCTTGTAAGTACGTACGAGCGCTACACTCATTGAATTCGTTTTATAAAATTTAAAAAGGCAGCGTAGGAATGTTCTCTAAACTAGTACTAGTGACAAATATTTAATCTAAAGTTTTATCGTCATCATCCCAGCGGTCAATTCTATATTCTGCCAGTCCGATTTTCTGCTGTTTCGTCTCCGCTTCGATTGCATCCTCATGTCGTAAGCCATTGGCTCTCGCATCTCAACTTGGTGATTTTAAACCATCGCTTCTTGGGTCTTACGCGGGACCTCTTTCCTGGTACCTGATCAATATAGTCGCAAGACTTCTTTCCTGATACTACCGTCCTGAATCTGGACGCCTTCAAGGCTAAAGTGAATATTACTAGACAGGCATGCTCCATCTTCGGCCGCATCGTCACTTATCAGGTGGGATGGCGGTCAAATGCCTGCCTAGTCTTTATTAAAAAGAAAGAGAAAATAACCTTGCAAGTTTAGGCACTTGTTATCCTTGGCTTACGCATCTTTAGGCCTAATAGTAGTGGAAACTATTTAATATTTAATCTGATGTTTATTTTAATATCTTTGCATTTTATCTGCTCGTTTTCGGGTTTCCGGAAATGCAAACATTAAGATTTATGGCATGACTTTATTCCTAATTCCTATATTAAATTCTATGTTCACGATTTCGATTATTACACTTCGCCGACAAAATGTTTATCAAAGCATGCTGTTTTGATAGATAATAAAATACCTATAGTTTATTAAAGACGCATGTGTTGGTAACTACGTTGTTGAGGTTGCTAGATGGCAACTGATAAGTATCTAAGTGGATATAAGTTAATATCTTTCTTTTTTATATGCTTGGACAATTCACACAGCGCCATCTAGTCCCAAAGTAAGCAAAGCTTGTTAGATAACTGATAAACTACTTACATACTTTTCAATCCATACTTATTATACATATAACACCTAGACTTGTAACAGGAATTCAAATTCCGACCGGGAATCGAGCCCGGGATCTCTGCGTGGCAGGCAACCAACCAGCTAAACCACTTAGGTTGCCTTACTTGTCGTAATTAAATGATTGAACTGAATGAAGAAGATGCCATAATTTTTCCGGCACACGAAACGTGCTTGGCCGCGTGCAAAAGCAAGCAGGCGATACTGTATTTACCAACAGGTGTGGTGTCCGCACTCTGGCTGTCACATCGTGATGCGCTTTTGACATATTATTACGGTTGCGATGGCATTAAATGATTACTGTCATTAAATTAAATGCCGCGCAGTGCATTTAAGTACATCCGAGAAGTATTCTTGATGAATTAAGCTTTTGAGAAGTGAGTTATTATTATGGTAAATGTTACCTACTTAGGGACTCGTCACATGTCTTGCACTAAATAGATTGCACAAAATAAAAATGATTTGATTGGAAAATATTTGAGCAAATACATACTTCCGAAAAAAATGCCAACTTCATAGGTAAGGACCCAATATTTGCGTGGCAATGATCACAGGGAAACCCCAAAGCTAAGGCAGTGCGTATTGGCTCAAATATTTTCCGGTGTCCGCGGTACTTCTTCATAATACAATAGCCACACAGTCCACAATGCTGCAATGTAAATGAAACGTTACTCGGCACTTTTCTCATCAGATCACACGGTTATTTACGCAAACCGTCCTCGCGGGACTTCCTTCTATTCAAATTCGTTCAAAACAAATGTACGCTGTGACGTCAGGAGGTGTCGCGTAATTGTGCTTGTTGCCTACCGATGGTGATTGTTGGCGGGGAATATGAGTGTGGTTTGGAATCGGGTAGATACTTCGAGACCATATTTCGTCTAATCTTGTAATAATGATCTATCGGTGTTAAAAGTGTGGTGTGGCTCAGGGATCTGACCTAGGTTCTATGGTTGACACTTTCACAAGTAGATTAACTACAAAAACATGCGAAGTTAGTTGGCCAGTTATTAGACTTGTATTTATAATAGCGCGCCTTTTTAGCCGTAAGGGTAGGCATATACCATATTGTTCCGCTGACTTCGTCTTTAACAGTCTATAGGTAGCTGTTACGTAACGTAAGTAATTTGTGACAATTCAATATTCGTATTATAAACTGAATGTATTGTGTCTGCGCACTGGTTTGTTGTTGTATTGCCGAGAGCCGGAGAGGCGGTCACGTGGCCCGCGCCGCGCCGAGGACGTATGAACGCTCGCCTCACCTGAGCCGTTTCGTAATCGCTTCAAACTTGATTGAATTGTTCTAGAATTTCATAATTTATTGGACTGCTCACGTATGATATTTGCCACCACAATGACTGTTAATGTTGCCCACATTGTTGTTTACGTCTTAAGCGTCATAGAAACCAAAAAACGCTCATCAACAAAATTACTCGTAACCATACCGTCGATATCGATTCATCGGCAAACGATTTAGAAACGGAAAGTTGTAAACGAATAATGCATTTAGCGACGAACGCGTTCATATTGTTGTATGGACGGAGAGAGTCAATTACATAAACAGAAAACTGGTAATGATTAACTTTTACTTTTAAACGTGAATACAGAACACTATTGCTCGTAGCGAGTAGTTGTACATTGTAAAACATGCATCTCGGCTCGCTCCAATCCGCTCGGACCAATATTGGAATGTTGGCGTTTCTGATTTCTAGGTTATTAATGGTGAAATAGCAGTTAAATGTTCGGGTTCGGGCAGTGTGGAGCGAGCGGTGGTGCCGAGTTGCCGAGCGTATTAGCAAATAAGTGCGCATTTGTTTCGGGGCCATAGCTCGCCGCGCCGACCTCTCGATCTCGCCCGCGCCTCCGCCGCCCCGCCGCCAGCATTGAGGCATTTACCTTTCCTAGGTCGGGCCTGTCCTCAATACTAGAAGCGCTGATTTATTGCGATGCATGGAATGCCAACTCGATATTAGAGACAAATTTTGTGCAACGCTCGCCGCCGTTGCCCGTGTTTACATTCTTGACGGGCGATACCGTCAACATTAGCCCCGTTCGCCCGATTTGCTACGAGACAAATATTCTTCGGTGCGCATTTCGTTTCGTAACTACCTATACGTGTTCCGGTAAATACTTAGGTATATCGAATTTAGTTAAATGTGAATCAAGTAGCCGCAGCGAGCTATGGGGAAATGGAAATGGCTTGATTTAGGATTTAGTTTCGATTCTTCCTGTTTATTTGCTTTGGATTGTTATTGCATTTGAACAAACTATAAATTTTGGGTATGCGATACGATCGCTTTTTAATAGTTTCTAAAACTTTGCTGTAGTTTCGTCGAGAGCTGTCGAGGAATTTATTGTGCTATTATATCATATAATTTGATACGTTATTATTATTGACTTGTTAGTGCCTCATTTATAATTCCTAGTGTCTCATTTACATGTAATATTTACCTATTGCTTTCATAGCTTTATTATTCACTAAATCTGAAAGCAGGTAAGTGACAGTCATTGTTGGTCATGCCAGAAATTTCAAAACCAAAGCAGGAAAGAGCATTGTCATCTTCACGTCAGGAGACGTGCAACACGCCGCATAAACCACGGCTGACTCACACCGTTGGTAGTCGCTGCGCCCTATTTTGAGTGATGCGTCGATGAATGTGCAACGTAAATAAGACAATTTGTCTAAGTTCCTAAAATAAATTGTGCCAAAACCCTAAATCTAAGCTCAGACGTAGGTATGTCACTCTATAATATGTAAAAATTGATCTACCCGCTTAAATTGAAGTAAGCAGAGGTCAATTATATGCTGTCTTGTTAGCTCCCATGTATAGCAAAACCAGATACTTCGGTATTGAAATGGCGCCACAATTATATCTACCTAGTTATAGACTTGTATCTACGTATTAATGTAAGTAGTTTTACCCTAAATAGGCCCTTCGCGACGAACGAAATCAATCTAACTACGTATACAGACATAAATGAAGTGAAAAATTAGGTAGACGCAACAAAATAATGTTAAAAGCTTTTATCAGTAAGAAATCGAATATCGTCTTTTTACACGTGTTGAGATTGTTATCTCGAACAGGAAAACTATTCTGGTATCTGTTTCTTGGTTACAAATATGACAGGAAAAATTGTCTATTGTCGCAAAATATGAGCGAGTAACGACGTTTGTCATTATGTCCATTGGTCAAATATGTTACAATGCCAACGCTTGTCAATGCGCGGCAGTTTTTGATTAATTACATGTGGAATTCTTGGCTGATTGGGCTTTTTGCTGTCGCGCAGTGTCGAGTACTGAGCGAGTATGAATATGGAGTAAGTCGCCCCAATTAATCTACATTAATTGTAGGGGAGGGAGTTGTAGTTTTCAATTGAATAACAGTGAGTAATTATGTCAACGTTTTGCAGTGCTCGTTTTTGCTGGTGACAGGATTGGTGGCAGGACAGTAAAGCCTGATGAGATAAATCTTACTGGATGGGTACCAGCGTCTTTTCTAATACAACCGATTAGCAATAACGCTTGCGTTGCCGTCTTCTGGTTTAAAGAATAAGGTAGCTAGCGTAGGGACAGCCATGAGGCACATCATCTTAGTCCTTATAATGACAATGCACCTACAGCTCTTCATTGTTTTTACATGAAACCGCATGAATCGCAGTTATAAGTGACATTTACCACCTTCCCTCAGCTATAGGTATTCTGATTTATATAATTTGGGTCTGTAATATAACATAATTGTTAATTTTATTCAATAAGTCATTTTATTGACTCTAGTATAGAGCATACTTGGTTATCCACTGGATGGCCACTGGGTTGGAGGTGTGTAAAAAATAATATCCAAACCTAATTTTCCCATAACAAAAACTGCTTGCCTTTTCTAAGAAATCGATTGAAGCATTCTTCATTCGCCTTTAGGTAGTAAAGGTACCCACAAATATTTCACCTTAAAACACAACTGTCAACACCGTCCGGCCAGCCAGACGGCAATTGTCTATGTGTACGTGATATGGCTCTCGCTCTTAGTGTTTGCGTTCGCAGAACCGGCCGGTGCCTTGGGAAAAAAAAACTCAAATATCGTCGCGTAGGAAGACCAGTCCGCACTTCAGCCGCTGGTGGCCAGTGATGCGTGAAATAAATACCCGTAAAAGGCTGCAGATGAGATTCGCGCAATTCTGGTGTCGCAACGGCGGTCGCGAGTTGTGAACTTTAGCGGATGGAGCTGATTGAAAATACTGTGGAGACGCGGCGTGTGACTTTGTTTTTAATAGGTATGTAGAGAGACCACATTGTTCCTTTTGCTACAGTCCTGACAAACCTCATTCGTTTCTTTCTCAATTATCAACCCTTTCAAACATACATACTCGTCGGTTTAGGTTATACTTGACCTTTCTTTAAAAATTTCATGTTTTTATTTAACACTTACAAGAAATTATCATAATTATAAACGACACAACAGGCACTAAACAATTTTCAAAAACATTGTTTTCGGCATTCCTGCAGGATATTGTAAGTAACGCAGATAAGACGTCAAGTTTGTTGATCATTTATACCGATTGACTTCATCCTGGATCCTTCTATGCATTCCCGTCTGAAATTGATGATACCTACTTAGATAGCTCAATTACCTATGTACAACTAAAACTTTCTCGAAATTACATATCAAACTAATTTTACCTAGTTATTCCAAAACACAACATCAGTCAGATTTTAATGGTAGTGCCCTAATTACCTATCGATAAAAATATGCAAATATGCAATACAAGCAAGATGATATTAAATCCCTCGTTTTGCCTGATCGCCTCAGGACTCCGTTTGAAACGGGACCTGTCGGCGTCAGAACAGCGTTATTCCCATAGCTTGCGGCGGCCCGGCGAAGGCTGTCCCAAGCGGCGCAGGCGCAGCGACCGGTGTCTCCGGTCCGGCGGCGCGTGCGGGGACACCTTGCGCGTCTCATTATGGCCTTATAATAAACGTTTATTTATATCCGTTTTAATTACAATACGCGGTTTTATCAATTTTCGTTGACAGCGTAGTGTGAATGGCCGGAATGAAAGACAGATTCGCAACGTTCTCCACTTCAAATATTTTACATAAATGTTTAGAGGTAGGGTTAGCCAGGGACCATTATTGTTATTGTACGGTCCTGGTAAACCTTTCGCTTCTTCGAAACCCATCAATCTTTCCTTACCTGCTCGTCAGTTTAAGGTTGCTTGACCTTTCTTTTTATACAATGCGATTGCAGACGGTTTGCGATGCAGTTGACATGGTTTAAATTTTAGCTGCCAATTCGGTGTAGTGTATGCCCTTGGCGTCGCTTATTCGTTTGTGACCTTAACCGTAAGTAAAGGAGCATAATCGCGGCCAGTAAACATTGGGCTCAAATACGCTGGCTCAAATCGGATCGATGCATAGGCGCGGTGTGAAATTCTCCGTCGCGCTAACAAAACAATCTTGGAACAAAACGAGATCATCCGCCGTTATAAATCTACGAGTCTCAGCCAGTCAATAATAGTTGGATCTAAACACGTTAGTGACATCATGTGGTCGCCACGCGATCACAATCGCGACGATTTACATTATTGTCATATTGATTTACTGACGCCATGCTGGTCTTGGCTTACTGTTTTGGCGTGTGTCGAATTAATTGGCCACCCATCACTGCGGATCGCAGGGTTTTGATCTCTGATTTATCGGGGATTTAAGTTTGTTACTCGGTACTTTCTGGACTAAGTTGCGGCGACCTTGGATCTCGTTGTTTTGACGGCAGGTGCCTAGCGCCTAAGTTATTCGTGTCTATGGTTGTCTATAGTGTAATTCTGGAGATATTTTTAAAAAAATCCATGAATTTAAATTGGTAGAAGTAGGTACCTAAACTTTCAAAATAGCTTGAATTGGCAAGAATAAAAGAAGATGAATGAAAGAGTTATGGATAGGATGCCTGCGCGGGTAGGGGATGCGTCAGGTCATTAAAATATCAATAGGTAGCCAAGTTATGTACTTCCCTGGTAGTTGGTGGCCATGGTTGGCATTTAAATGAGCCTGGTTCAAACCTTGACAGAAATCGAATTATACAATCAAGTGCCCTGGGTCTGGATGTTAAATTACATAGATACATAAGATGTCTACATATCTTCAACAGGACAAGAAATACGTAAATACTTGACAGTTGATATGTACTTGCTGAATTTATTTGAAAAAATACGCGTAATACAGATAATTCGTAAGTATTTATTTCCAAATATATGTATAATAAAAATAGAAAACCATTATTACACCCACCCACGCTTGTTTGAATAGCGTGTGACCAGACGCGTTTGTTTTTTTATATACCTAGATCACTTTTAGGCATGTTTGCTCAGTTCAAGGTAATTTTGCCTTCTATGTAGATACATTGTTGCATACCCACTGTGCTTCCTTATACAGAAATATTATATACAATTTAAATAAGGTAATATTTAAATACCTATATAATGGTAAAAAGTACCCAAGCATGTATATTCTTCTCTTCGTTTCGGTTATTAGGTCGGGAACCACATTGAATTTCGGGATAAATTTTAGCCTATGTGCTATTCTGGACTATAAACTATGTAGTAATGTTACATACTTTAACAAAGTAACAAACATTTTAACTTTCTTACAGGCTTTCGCATTTATAATATTCGTTTTACGATTTATGTTATTCATACTGTGTCACTCGTGGGTATTCTCTGCTCGTAGTACTTTACCTGACCGCTCTTAAATCCTAGATATACCTGACCACATTGTATGCGAACAATAATTTCACAAACACCATTACATGCCTACCTACTTACCTGCTATTATAGATACAATTGGTAGTAGGTAAGTACGGACAGACGAACCGATGCGGTAATCACAGAGTTACATAACGTCTCTATTTTGTGTTTTATTGTGCTTGTGTTGTGGTCCAATTCGAATTTTTGCTTCGTTACCGGTTTTAATGTCAAATAGCACAATAAAAACTTGTATAGATACGATGTTATGATACCAAAAATGTACAGTAACTACTGAGCAGTTTACAAGGTGATGTTCGCAAAAAATACAGTAGTGGTTAAGATGTTTTTTTTTCCCTGTATCGTTTTGTGTTTGTTTGTGTTTGTCTAATTCGGTAGCTTGTTAACTCATATGTAAACCTGTCGTACACTTCACCTAGTTATTTTCGACTGTTCGTGTCAGTCCACTGCTGGACATTCGTGTTAAAATAAGCTATTGATAACGAGTGATCTGGTACCTACCACTTATTCACCTAATCAATTTGGCTCGCACCTTATTAAATATATTCTATTTATCCACTGATTCTCCAATATCTTAAGTTTTGTCGGAAAATTTACGCTTTACAGGATATACTTAAAAGCGTAGAGAAACAGAAATTCCTTTACATTGTAACGAGCCCAATGACTAAATGCAAAAGCAATGCTCCATTTAACACACGCACACACACGAGATTCGGACGCGCCACAAAAAATAAAGCCGAACGAACATGACGTCAAACCTGGCAAACAGAGTTAAACAGACACCTTACAACAACGATTTTAAGAACAAAAACTGGCTGAAACAAATAGACTGTGGAAATGATAATCCACAAACGTAATACAACTTGCTGTGTGCTGTTGTTAATGATCGGATTGCCCTTAACTCTTAACGTCATGTCATGATCGTCATTGTGGATGCTGAGGTCGATGCGTTTTCCGTGTATTGTGGTTTATCCTTAGGTACAGGTTAGGTTGCGTTGTTTTGGTGAAGTTACGTTGTTTTGATGAAGTTTGTCGCGATATGTGCTTGGTTTTTGCTATTTATGTATGGGTATAAGTGCTCTTTATTGTATTCTAATGCTATTGCCACTGTATGATTCTCAAAAATGTTTATAAGTCTATCTAGCGTGATTAGTATAATCTACGATAAATCGTAAACTTCAACAACATTCACCAAATCATTTCGAATACGCACTATTTCATTTTTAAAAGGAACATTAAACGTGAACATTATGTTTAAATTGGATAGTTTTGTGTTATAATTGTAGCAAAGCGTTCCGCGGGGCTCCGTCAACTCGGCCCAGTGACGAATTGCTTTAGAATAACAGTTCACAATTTTTTGAAGTTTATAAATTTGCTACGTTGGATTATAAAGTAACTGTTTTCACAATCTTACGATCATAATGCAATAAGTTTTTGAATACAACTTGGATTTCATCCATATGAGTCCTTTTCGTTACCGTATGGCAATGTCTAGCACATAGGTATTCTTCAAATTATTACGAAAAAGATGTGAAAAATGCTTAAAGATTACTCCAAAGTACCTTAGTGAGATTAAGATTGAGTCGGATCTCCCTGTTCATTTGCGCCAGAGAACTCTGTTCTGTTTTGTCTGGATAGTAAGGTTGTCCTAGTCCATCTCCTTCTTGATATTATTCCACCGTGTGGTATTGATAACTTCTTCCATGTCCAACCCATATTCCCAGTTTATCTGAGGTCGGGTCTGTAAATTTGCGCCAGAGAACTCTGTTCTGGGTTGTCTGGATAGTAAGGTTGTCCTAGTCCATCTCCTTCTTGATATCGTTCCACCAAGTGGCGGGTGGTCTGCCCCTTCTTTTGGACTTGTTCGGTATATTAAGCACCTTGACCACGTAGTCATCTTCGCGTCTCTGGATGCCATCATAAGCGGCTTTCACGCATTTTGTCCATAACCATCATTGTTATATACCTACTCCTGAGAATTAAAAAAAAAATACCTATCCGGTGCAAAGTCTAGGTATATGTGTAGGAAAGTTTTTGTACCGTCAACTGACGGACGCAGAGACGACATTGTCACGTGTATTGGTGCACATGTCACATGTTAATAGGTAGTAGTTACCGCAGTTGTGATTGTGCATCACCTGTTGTTCACAAACAATTACTTTAAGTACCTACATCACATGAAATGGTAACAGTCCATTGTAAGTTGTGTTACAGAGTTTTTGATCCTCACCTGGTGAACCTGTGTATCTGTCTGGCACCGTAGCACTCGAACGGATGGACCGATTTCGATGCTGTTTTCTTTATTTGTAAATCTGTTTAATTGATATGTTTCAGTCTTGGAAATAATAGGTCTTTACCTATGAAATTGCCTTTTTGTACGGCGAAAACGACTGCATCAGCATCGCACAAGGATATTTTAAATTTTCTTGGAAATTGCGTATCTGATTACAATAAAACTTTGTAGCGCTTTTTCTGACGTGAGGTCTCTCCTACTCCTACCTGTTACTTCTTAATTATATTTGTTATGGGTTCCCAGACAGTATTAGCTTGTCTCGGGCGTGCCTGAGTGTCAAAACTCAGGTCCTGTCTGTGGTAGCCGCTGTTGACACTGGCGACAGAAGTGGCAGCGGTGGGTCAAAGCCCGTTTATAAGGTGAGCGTTACAGCGTTATGTAGATATCTTCATCGTAATCGTTCATCCATTAATATCTATAACTTGTTGCGACTCATCGTGATTTAATTAGCCATAAATCTTTAAAAAATCAGAATAGGAAACAAGATGTGTTTATTACTGGCTTTAGCTTGATGTATCATGTGATATTAAAATAGTTTATCGATTTATTCAAGTGATGAATATTGATAAATTTACAACGCAGTAATGTACGAATCAAATAATATTATCGTAGTTTAAATCACGATTTTAGATGTATAATAAAGTTACAAACAAATTTAAGAAATACCAGTTTCCTATCTAGATTTAATATCAGTGAATTATCATCGTAAAACGCGCCTAGCTAATAAGCCATGACCTTTAGCAACATACAGGTAGCTTGAAATCAAATCCCGGACGTAACTTGACTGATTGAAATCAATAAATTTGCTATTAAAAACAGGTGCTAAATGTAGGTGCTAAATGAACGGTACTGAATTATCTTTCCAATGATCTTTTTTCCATAGGGGTAGGCGATGTCGTTTACTGTAGCGAACTGGGGTCTAATTCTCGCGCTGTGACATCTCGAATTCGACATTTTTTCTAGCCACATATCTTCATTAATATTGACATTTCGAGATGTCATAGCGCGAGAATTAGGCCCCTGATTAGATGACTTGTCACCATAACCAGTCGACACAGAAGTAACCTAACATCACCCACAACGCCTTTTCTCGAGCACGGCACAGAACTACTTAAAACGGCAAAATATCACTAGGAACAAAGTGATTTTCAAAGGTCACGACCCTTTCATATTATCGAGGATATTGACGCAAGGAAACCACGTAAACTAGCTCCCACCCACATACTAAAGCACGGTTAAGTTCAGGAAAATAGATCATTCTTTCTGCGATGTATAAAGTTATGAAAATTAAATCCTTCCATGAAGGGGAGGGGGTTCATGTAAATAGTAGAGCATATTCAGTTTTCCATCATAGGAAGTCCCAGACAGTGGCGGCGGCGGCGGCGGCGGCGGCAGCATGCTGCAAGTGTTTGTGTAGCTATTGACTATTGTTATAATTTTTAGTTTGTATGCCGATCTTGTTTAAGCCCTTTTTGTAATTGTGTTGGCGGTGCCATTTTTTTACTTTTACTGCATGCAGATGTTATACGAACTTTAGGCAGTAAAATTGTTGGGTTTCGGGGATATTCCCACATTCAAAATGGATATGGTAGTTGGTCTGGAACTACGCTTCTGAGTTGACGTTGTATTTAAAATCTATAATCAGTGTGTATTTAAAATCCCAAATCAGTGTTGCTATAAGAAAAGCTGATCATGAAATAAATTAACTTCATGATTTGAACTGTAACACGAAGCGCAAAACCACTGGACATGTCGTTTTACATTTATTAAAAACTAACTGGCCTAACTTTTTTCGCGTGGTGTTCTACCCCTGTCCCTTGCCCTACGTCTACTTTACTCTACCCTTGCTTCTCGGGCTACTCATAAACCAAGGTCCACGCTAAGGAACCCGTACAACTGCCAACTGCGATGAGTTAAGCTCGCCTTTGTACATCTCTGTTACTGTACTGTATAATGATGTCATATTTGTGTACAATAAAGAATTAAATTAAATTAAATTAACAGCTACCTACTTTTAAAATGTCCAAAACCGACCGCGATAGTTTCAAACTTCACGTCCAACAGTGGTATCAAGTGGTACCTATCTCTAAACAGCCATAGAGCACGGAGATGGGAACAATGCGTTGCGCCGACGCAGCCGCGTGCACCCAGACCGGTGCGGCGCGGCGGCCGGTGGGCGTGCGCGCTCTACTAAGTATGTACAAATAACTGGCCGGACTGCCCGCGCGGCGCTTATGGATGCTGCGGTCAAAGTCGGATTGTGGACTTTTTGGGGTTGTGCTCATTTTAGCTTGTGTCGCGTGTCACTTTGGAATTCTTGAACAATCATCGTCTCGCTATTAGATACATCGTTAGGTATCTGTACGCAAATAGTTTTACAATTGAATTAATTGATTAGTACAGATAGAGAAGTGAATATGTTCACATTAACATTAATTATAAAATAAATTAACTCTTGTTCTATAAACTTCTAGTTATCGTAGATAACAAACGTACAAACAGCCTTGATGTAAAATTGTTGGTTACTGACATACATTGCAGTGACACACAGTAGAGGTAGAGGTACGATTCTAATATTTAGGGTAAAACGACTGGATATCGAGTATTATCAAAATTCCTAACTTTCACCGCGACATGTATATCAAACCGTGTCGAACGCCGGTTTCGTCTATACGTACAGATACATACGGACAAGCGTATGACTGTATGTATTAAAATTTCTAGAAAGCATCACTGGGCCGCATTCATTTGCTTAAACTTTCGATTTGATATGAATTTATGAACGGGCCACGATTTTCTCTTACTTTTTTTATGAATTTAATGACATGCTTTTTGTAAATGGAAGGGTTTTACTTCAGACAGAAGCCTAGTCTACTTTTTAATAGCTTTTCTTGACAAGCTACTTAATTTGGTAGATTAATGTGTGTTTTGTTCCTTTCCTTTAAATGGAATTATTTTAAAAACTGGGGTACATCTTTAAAAGTTATGATATTACCTACTTATATTGTTACTATAATTATTATTTACTATTTGTTTGGTAACTTACGATGGAAGTTTCTGCGCGTCTAACATCTACACAATAGAAGAAAAGTTACGAGACTAGACTAAGAACTAAGGTTCATTGAACTCTCGAAATAAACTTCAGCGACTCAATATAAAGGTAAAAAGTCTCTACATAGAGACTCAGATGTCTCATTTCAAGAAGTAACCAGCGCTTTGTTTTCTCTACATCCATTTAACTAGCTAGAAGCTGGGAAAATAGCCCGGTACGGAAGTCGTGTACTCTCGCATACTTGGTAGAGCTCAACCTACGTTGGTAGAGTTGTCAATCCGAAATGTGGAATTTACCTGTACTTAATGGTAACGCGCAATTTAGAGTTTTGTTTGCTAAAGGAAATTCAATGTGTAAATAGCTATGTAAACTGTTTGGAGTTTAACTGGATTTGATATTATTTATTTCGACGAAAACCTTGAAGTTTGTTATTTTCCAATTTGCTATGTCACTACGCATTTATTATGTGTATCGCTTATTAATTAAGTGCCTACGTTAGCTGAAGTAAGTAAAGGATTAATAAACTCCAGTTCATAATGAGTGTGGGAATAATAAAATAATTAAACTTGGTGGTAATTGTTTATAACGCTGCTTTAAAAATGATAAATAACGTTAATAAATCATTAACAGAGTATTATATCTTCGCGGGCGTATAAAAATAAACGAATAAACGTAATGATAATATCATGCAGTGGTAAATACAATTTGTTTTATAAAATGGTACAAAAGTGTGAATTACAACGGACCGTGTGACGGCCAACAAAATGTACAGGCGTATTATAAATTTCCCTAGCATTCCCACACACCGACGTCACGGCGCGACGCGCGGCTGTGTGGGTGCACCTACCCGCTGCGCCGCGGTATCGGCGCGCTCCGGCAAATAGTCTCCATGTCGTATTGCTAGGAGCATAAGGTACATTATTGAGTGTGCGTTAGAAGGTGAACGGCAAGTCCATCCTCGCCTTACTTTACCGTATTGTTTCACATTTACGCTGGCCGTCTGTGTGGCGCGGCGAGGTTAAGTAGAGCGGCGTTATCTCCGAACAGAGATTCCGTGGAGTTCGGATTATGAACTAAATAAACAAAGACAAATGTAAATAAGGTAACGAACACTATGTTGAAGGCAGTTGTGACGCGGATCAGGTGTTTACAAGTGAGCTGCTTGTTCGGGCAATAAATAACAAAATGTGTGCGCTTTGTTCGCGCGGCCACGCCGAAATTTGAAAGTCGTTTCAAGTACTAAAGTGATGTTCGGTAACTTAATAAAATGATTAAGGTACATCTACTTAAGTCGGCTTATTCTATAATACGATAATCTGACGGTGCTTAAGACATGCGACGTTTCCCGCCATTTTTATAGTTCCCGCGAATTTTACGAAATTTATGTTTAGATCGAAGAGATTTAGTCTAAGGTGTTGTAAAATAACGAACGCTAAATAAAATAAACAAATTCACACGCCACGAGTGTAGTGATTTCTGACCTCTGGCGATGATTGCATACAATACCTGCTCACAGACGTGACGCGGAGAGCTGACAACGACTAAAAGTAAACAAGATTACGAAAGGCAGGCAATTGAAGCGAGACGCAAAGTGAACTAAGAATTCATTTCATAATTATGGTGGGCTTAGCGCATTGTCCGTCCAGTCTAAATGTCATCGAACGGGGTTTCGCAAGCGTCAATCACGGACGGTCACCTACTTTCGCGAGCGCAGCGATTAGCCGCCGCGCGCCGCGCTCGCCGCGCGCGCCCCGTACGCCCCGTGCGCCCGGCTCACCTCTACGCAACAATTGTTTCTGTAGGAATCTTTTATTTATGGCAGCGCGCGACCGCCCCTGTGTGCGTGCCCGTAGGCGACGCCGCCCGTGTTTTACCTGTACACACCCCGCCTCGCCAATTTGAACTGTAACATTAATATTTAGAGTGAAATTTCGCTCGATTCGTTTCCCGACAGAAATGCCCTACCGACAATAAGTCAACGCTCGAACCGCCTGTTTGACAAGATTCCAACCGCGTCTGTCCTGTTTGTTTATTGTAATCGGTTTGACAATGAGCTTAAGGTGCGGTTTCGAGTGATCTCTCGCTCTGTGATTGTTCGCCGCTACTCGGCGCGCGTCTGTGTTTGTGCTCGTATGATACGTCATGTATACCGGCTTACTGTAGATTCGCCTCTTAGCATCCATAATTGCCTGACGACCGAGCGACTTTTAAAGTTCTTTGTTGAGTTATGTTGTTTAGAATTACCGGATTGGGTTTAGGTGATTTTGTCGTTTGATTAGTTGGATTCGGTGCAGCTTACACGGTATCAACTTGAACGTTGCGCGCTCCTTTACTACGCTAGGCAAGACCAGGATAGTGAATAGTGGTCACCAGAGGCGTAACAAAGCCGTTGATGCGTACGGACGACAATCTTTGCAGATAACGGAAGGTCAATGAGGAGACGTGAAGCCGATTGAGACGGCGCGCGGGCGGAGGACGGGGGGGGAGGGGATCGGGCGGGGGAGGGGTGTCTCTGTCTCGCTCGCTCGCGCGGGCGACCTCCTTGGATGCGCGGCCCGCAAGGTCGAGCGCCTTAATTAATAAACTCACCGTAAAGTATTTGAGGCCGATTGGAGAAGCGGCCGCGATCTTAGCCAGCCTTTGTCTAGTTATTGACCCGGCGGCGGCGCGCGGCCGATCTACGCTTTTTTGTTTGGCTAATCCCGCGGCGGTGCGGCGCGGTGCGGTGCGTACGGCCTGCGGTGGTGGCGATTAAGTGTAGGTAACGCGGATAATTAAATTGCCGCTAGTGCCTATTGTTAGGTTCTACGTACGGTATTGCTAATGTTATCTACGCTATTCCTTCAAATAAACGAAGAGTTATTTCTAAATAATGCGTAACAATATTCTGGTACTTAGTATCTACTAGTAGCAGTACATATAGTACTGCGCACTAATCTAACGCTCCAGTTAAATTCACACGTATATAGACAATTAACACTACACCAAATACACCGGAAGCCTAGCGAATCCCATAAATTACTCACAGTGGTCACAATATTTGTCTTCGTCAACTATAAAATCTAAAATGGCTGTTGGATTTTCATAATGAGTTGTTGAGGCTCTACTTATAGCTAAGCTCGGCTACGGCTTGCTTATGGGATTGCTATAAATAGCGGTTTTGCAAATAACTGGACTGACGCCGAGAGGCAACGAGACGGAGATCCATAGATGAGGCAATGGCAGACGCGCAATTCTTTTAGGACCTGCAAGTGGTAGGTAGAATAGATGAAATAAGTGGGCATTATCGTGTCGTAGGGCGAATGAACGCCAAACAATTAAGAAGAAATTAGAAGCTCTAGCGAATTTCGTTTATAAATTTATATACGGCTGGTATTGACATTTATGCGTATTGTGGTATCTATAGGTATCTTGAGTCGTTAGGTTGTGCTTATCTTTAACAAGAAAGGCAATGGTTAATTTGATTTACTTAAGTACTACTAAATAATTTAACTTCAACATTTTCAGGATGACTCGTAAAAGATTTTCTCTCATTCGTTATCGGATCGCGGCTACAATAAGGTTTAGCTGGAACAGGCGGATAAATTTGAAGCGAAGATTACTTCGGTCAAACCCATCCCTTTCAATCGTGTCAAATTGTAAGTTCTCATCAAATGTAGCTATGGACGTATGGACCCGTCAGAGTTTAATCAAGCCTCGGTGTAGTTACAGAAACATGACCAAAGTAGGTACCACCTGGTTGATGACATGCAAACAAAATCCTTTCTCTTTTAAGAAAATAGTAGGCACGTAACTTACTCATTCGATCCCCAACAACCAGTAACCCGTCTGCTGCAACTGCATTCGTTCAATCTATGTCAATTCTTCGGCGCTCACATTGTTGGTTGCTTATGTAAGTCGGAGCGTCTTCCACTTTCGAATCAAGTTTATTGACACGGCAAGCTCGACAAATGCCCGGCCCGTTTCACAGTTACATCGCTCGGTTGCCGCGGCTTGCTTTGATTGTATGCTCTGTACGCAACACAGCCGAGATGAGCGGCCGCGTCGCTTTTTCAAAATCAATAACTCAAAACGTCAAATGGAAAACCCAGTCGAATAATTCGCCACTGTTCCGTGGCGCTCCCATTCGGCCAGATCAGAAGCAGAAGAAATCACAGCCACGCGAGAATGTTATTAACCTGGAGGGGTCACCTAAACACGATATTAGGCATAATAGAGCCATCAGCTCACCAACTGGGCAAACAGAGATTGTAATAAATTAATTCGCAACAATTTATGTGCCCCGAACAGGTTTTATGTTAATTTTATGTATGGGTGGACCCGCCTCTAAGCGTTGGCTCCCAAGACGCGGCGGCCATTATGGTTTTAATAAGCGATAAATTTGGCGGTACATCGGCGCACGCGCAGTCTCGCGCGATCGCACTCTGATCATCGTCAATAAAGTCCCAAACCTCTATAAACACCTGAATTACAATGCCGCTAAGTGTTCATTGCTTCGTAAATTGTTTCTTTGGATAATTTGGCCGATTTTTAAAGCTAACGTAAACTTATATAGGTGGTTATGATGCTCGTAACTGTATCGTGTTAGAACAAAATGAGCAAAACGGTCTGGAAGTTTGCGAGGAGACGGATTGGGCAATAAGTCGAACATGACCGAACAGACCTTCGATCCAAATATTCGCATATCAAGTTACTGTGAAACCGTGTTGGCCTTAATCATGATTTTGGGCGCAAAAACTGTTGGTCGAGGTATCAATCACACCAAATAAATAAGAAACTTTTAAATAGATGAGACACGAGACACAAATCATATGCCTCAGGCCGCAGGTGAGTGGTAGCACATAACTTTGGCGCACACAGGCATATGTGCACACAAACATACACATACACTTATACACACTATCTACCACTCGCAGACAAGTGCAGCGGACGTAGTGTAAAGTATGGTCAACAGATGCACAATTAAAATTTTACTTTTGACGTCTTGAGTAGGAATTATTGCTTACTTGCGTATCATTGTGTAGGTAAGTAATTATTATTATTGATATGAGTGTTAGATAGTCTCTGTGTTAGCCAGTATTGGTAAACACTAAACAGTGCTTCGTGTTTTTTTGTTAATTTATCCTCCAGTACATATTGTACTGACTTATTAAGAACTACGTTATAAATTCTACATGGTTTCATGAATTGTATTGTATTTACTTATAACTAAAAATATGATAGGTACTAAAATTATTATAATTTAAAATTCGTAATCCCAAAACGGGTAAAATATGGTTTACTGTAAGAAAAGTGAAAGATGGAAAAATAAAACCATACGGTTACCCCAATTTGTTCCTTCTTTTTCATTACATACGAGTACCTACATATCAAAGTGTGAGTGATATCTTGGTGATCATAATCAATAAGATACTAACACCTACATTAAAAAAACGTCATAAAAACATTAAAAACCACTAATTGGCACCATTATTTCTCTCTCCGACAGTACACTAAACATCGAATAAATGTACAGTCGGTGAGATAGAGGCGTGTTTATAAATCGGACTGTGATCGTTAGTCACTGACATCGAATCGCAAAGGCCGAATGGCTGCAGACGCGACAAACTATGTAATTAGCTGGACAAACCACCGCTGCAAAAGTACTGTCTGGCGGTGTCGTAGGTAAAATGTTAACGAAATTTTTTAATAGTGAGAACAGTTTTTGATTCAAAGTTGTTCGTTTTTTCAGAGGTTTTTTTTTAAGAAATTCAAAAAAAAAATTCAGGAAGTTTGCGAGCGTTTGGCGGCTCTTAATACATAGGTTCCTATTACTCAATACTCATACAATACTCAATACCTATTGCTTCATAAATATACAATACAATTAGATCATACAAAATTTAAAAAAATTCCTGTCATAATCTGCCTATTTGCATCTATTGCTGGATCATCTCTGCGACTCTCCATTGGACTAGCTTTTGTATTTTGCGTTAAATATAGTATCCCATCTACAATTAGGTACATTCTTGCCAATTTAAGGGCTTAAATTGAAACCACGACATTACCTTAACTCCAAACGAGTCAACATTATCTAACTAGCATTCCAACGCATTCCCCTTATTTACTCAAAGCCCGAGATAATGGGGCTAATGATTGTCATTTCTGCATACTAAACGCGGCCGCATCATCTTTGATATGATCTCGAAAGCTTTGCGGGTAGGCATTTACATGCGTCGCGCCCATTCCGCGGCGTCCCCTCGCGATTTTTGCCAAGATAAAAAACGATTATTATGCGGACGAGTTGAAGTGTGGATATAATGCGAAACAATATGCTGAGGACGCGCAACTTCTTAACTCCTCGCCGTGTGATCCGGTAGAGAGTGGGCCGGTGGGACTGCGGTGGAGGCCGAGTCTGAAAGTTGTAATCGTGAAGTTCTCCATTAGACTCCACTAGTGCTTAGAAAAGCAAACAACTTATAACTATTACGATTATAATTTATAAATATTATGTACTATAAAAGTGTTTGTAAGTGAAGTTGTGGCAACATTATTGAACGCATTCCACCATGTTAATGTTTGTCTAATACCCGCTTCAGGTATAATCGCTTTCAGGATAGTCCGACAGGCAGTACTGAAGTGTCCAACTATGGAGAGATTTCTCTCTAGGCATAATTTGCACTAAGCCACCACATGCACGGATAATGATGTCTTCGCCCTGCAGTAGGACAGAAATGTCTAAAATGATTTATTAATGTATTAAGTAAGCATCACCCATTTATACTCAATTTTTTTCAGCAGTACCATTCTTTTCTCCAAACTGCTTTCGAACTTTCGTTTCTCCCGAGTCCGAATCCGAAGGCCCAACACGCGGTCGCACGCGCAGCCCTACCAGCCTCCGCCAGGACAGGTTCTGGCGCGGAATGCGCCGTGGCATACGGCAGAGGTTAATAAAGCGCGCACTTGCCCACTTGCCCCGCTACTTTATTACTTTTTGTGACCATAAATAAAATCCTCTTAACAGAAAAACAATTTATGCTTTATCGACACCGTCTGTACTCAGTCATTTCGTCTGCACAGGGTCGTGAATATCGATCGAATATTGATATTGCCGATTACTGTGAGTTTTTGTATGGGCCCGCGCCAACAATCGTTTTGGATTCGATTGATCGACGTGGTTGCGTTGAATGGCTGGTGAATCGATATGATGAAAATATTACACTGTCCAGTTGTTTTGCGAATAATTTACACTAAGTCGGTACTTACTTATGGAGGAGCGTCGGTGGTTTGGTTAAGGTATCCGACTCGTAAGCGAGAGGTACCGGGTTCGAAACCCACTGGGGCCATGTACCAATGACTCTTTTATGAGTTATGTACAAACATAAGCTTTAATGCTAAGCGAAGCTATTACGGTGAGGGAAACATCGTGATGAAACCTACACGTTCAGCCGACTGACTGTAAGATCTAATCTGGTCACAGAGGTCAAATGGCAGTCGCTCCACTGTAATTATCTGATCTGCCAAATCCTGGATCATGGTCAGGGCGGACCCCGGGCCCTCGTGCGCGAGAGCACAACCTGGCGAAGATGACATAATATATAGCAAAACCTGCTAGACGAGGCTTGGTTTGATTAGTGATTATTTTCTGGCTTAACTAGCGGATAATTGAGGTGACTATTATCATCTATTTTTGGTAGCTACACCTCGAACGCCACCACTGGTTTTTTTACTGATTGCTGACAAGTGGTGGCCAAGAGTAAAATCAAAATCATAAATGCCACTACCTGTACAGAAATTTATTAAAAAGTAATACCTACTTTGCAAACGATATACCTATCTATAGATACTAGTAGATAACTTCCATGAGTGTTAAATTCTTTAAAGAATAGTTTCTGTCACGTCGAGAACGAAGAGACTGCCATTTGCTACTTTGAATTGGACTTCAAATCCCCTACGCCTTTTCCGACACGCTTACTTTTCCTAGTGAAACTGCTATCTTATATCTCCACAATAAATAACTAGCGCTTACTTTTCTTTCCCTTTCGTCAAGAGAGTACTAGACACCTAACTTACCGAAGAGATAAGTGGCGAAATAAGTATTTACTAGAACCTTCCATAGTTTATTTACAATGTACGAGAAGATTGCGTGGGAGATTCGCCAATGTTTGGAGGCGTAGCGCTTCGTAGCATATCGTAGGCGTGCCGACGTCACGCCGATGACGTCATGGACCTACGCGCTACGCTTTTCCGCTCCCCCGAGTACCACTAACACCCGCCGCATCTAAATAGTTACATAAGAGACTTCGTAATGGTTAAACAGGATTAAAGTTCGATGATTGGGCAACTATATTGATCAATAAAATTTATTTGTCTTGATGTGACCCTACTGCATTTTATGTACTTTTTGGTTTTTATGGTAAATTTTTTACTATTTTTGTGATCCCTGAGATTAATAAGTTTATGATTTATTTGTTATTTTATTTTATGTAAAGGTAAGCTATATCAATTAAAAACTACTTACCGTCACCCCCTGCCAAATCTTTTGTCAAATATGTACTCATACCTAATATTTCAATTGTACCTACCTATTTATTTAGGAATAATGTTTACATATATAGCTTAAGCCTAGATTATGTAAACAACATTAAACATATAAAAATAAGAACAACAAAAATAATGATAAGATCAAGCATTGTCTATAGCACCTACTACGTGCAAAAACAAAATATTTCGCCTTTGTGTATACTATCGTATCTAATAACTTTTACGTACGTTTCACACAGAAGTACACGAAAGAGCTTGAAAACGATAGCTAATATCCACAGAAATCTAAATAAATAGACTTATTTAATAAAATATTTTAAGCTTTTTTAAATTGATGTGGATAATACGTTAAATAAGACTATTTAGACTAATATGTACTTGTCATTGTAGTGCTCTACCTTTGTCTTTTTCTATTGAATCGTACTTAATGCGTACACCTTGTCTCAGATCAATTTGCCATGGCTCTAAACAAACCACTTTTATATACCTCGCCAATTCGCCTAAACAAAAGAACAGATGTGAATTCACACCACTAAGTTTGCTTAAGTTTTGTAAGAAAATAACCACTTTAAACGCATTACTAATTAGTCTAATATTGAATTGAAATGTAGTGTTTGTTTACATCCATGGCAAATCTGGGATAAGTTATATGTACTGCTTGTACGAACACCTGTCTAACACAGATGAATTTACTAATAAGTATTAGTTATTACAAAAAAATATACCTATAATTAGAAAAGACGAATAAATAAATAAATAATTAAATTAAAAAAAAGGACTGTAACCGATTTCAAGATGGCGGCGGTGTTATCGTTTGGCGCGAAAGATAGCCGTCAGCTGACGCGCAGGGGTCAACGACCAGGCGCCGCCACCGGCCGGGACCAGCGCGCCATTGCCCTGCCTTCCACTCCGCCCGCGCCGACTGCGGCGAACGCTTGTACACTGGACCCCGTTCGTTTTTAGTTCCAAAAAACGTTTATTTTATTAGAAGAGGATACTGTGCTTAAGTTCTACCATATTCATATCGCTGTACGTACGCAATTTTAGCTGATTTTCGCACTTGGGCATTACTTGATGAACCTAATCTACTAGTTACCTACAAAATTGTCATGGTGTCCACCTTGTACCTACCTTCGGTTATTCTTACGGTTCCTTTTGTTTATTGAGCCTGTTTTTGTTTCAGATCAGTGCTGGACGAAAATCAAGCGATGGAATTAAACTTAAAAGAGGAATCGGTAGAAGAATGTGACATGAAGAGTGATGATAACTTCGAAAATGCATTGATAGAATTAGTGCACCAGTACACAAAATATGGGCGTGAACCAGTCTGGGAGGTCATTGCCGAGTCACTTTCTTCATCTGGTAAGTTCATTCCCAAAGCATAAAGATAAGGTATTATTTTTTATAGGGCATATATTTTAATATGGGTTAAGTATTATTAAAGTATTCTGTGGTACGAGTACATGTGGATAAAAAAGACTTATTTTATTATTTGTATTACTTTTGTTTAGGTATCGTGCAAAATATTAGAATTTTTTTTGCTGTTTTTAATTTTTTGTCACTTTGAAAACATATGGACAGGATAATCGCTACTGTAAATATTTATTAAAATAAATTTCGTTACGTTACGTTGATAAGGTTAGTCCATAATAAGAAGATATCACCTCAAAATAACCCGAATACGTTGTAGGCGCATTTCAGGTTGTACCTATTAGGTTGACACCACACACACGTAATTTTGTGAGTTGCCAACTTTTACGTAATTTCAGTCGCGCAATCTGTATTTTTATGCAATTCGGAACTGAATTTGAGACTTCGTGTGAAGCCAACCGTCATTTTAAATGCAACGGATTGAAACGCAAAATATTTGTCCGAAATTCTGCCAGTTTCGATTCACAAAATGACGCGCACATGGGTCGTAAACGGTGTCCATTGTGTACGCTCTAATCAAACCTTTCATTGCATGGTTATTAACTGTTTAGTTTGGTGCCACCGTCACTTTTCCGCCACCGCACCCTCCAACGATGAGATAAAGTTTCATCCACATCATCTGGATGCCTCCGATCCAACTAACGTACAGACTCAAACTTGAAACTTGGTCGTTGTGAGGGCTTAGAATATACCTATGGTCGCTAGCCTGATATTACGCTGGCAATGTTATCCTTCAAACCGGAACACACTAGCTTGGCTTTAATAATAATAATACTATATGGTATATTTATGGTATTGGAAGGGGTACCACTCAATCTCTCAGTGGTTCAACCCTGGCACCATTATTTAAAATATTTATATTTTCAGTTGATCATTGTAGAACTATTTGGAATAGCAGTTTATCTATGGAGGGTGACAAGTGGTTGGAATCCGAAAAAGTTATGATTGACGCAGTCCGTCGTAATAGTTACAAAAAACTGGCAAAAAATAGAGTAGTTAAATGGACTCTTGTTGCCAAAGAGCTCGAAAAATCAGGTGAGTCTAATAAATTATACTATCTTCTCACTAGTTAAAGACAATATGCATTATACTTGGTATTTCTATGATAAATAATGTATTAACGTTATTTAAAACCCAAAATTATTAAGCCAATGTAAATGGTGCTGCTGGTATATTGTCAACAGCCATGTTGTTTTCTTTTTTAGTTGATTTTTGTATGGAAGAATGGGGCAAAATATACCACAGTTATAGAAACTTGAGAAGAAGTCAATCAAGAACTGATCTTTATAAGGATCCTAATAATAGCAGAGCTAATAAATATCTTGATGGGTCGTTAGACTTTTTAGATGCGCCCGAATATAATACCGAAAACGAAATTACTTGTAAACATGTTAAAAGCGATATCCATGACAAAGCTATCATAAGAAATCTTCATGCTAAAGGTGAAAGTATAAACAAAGATTCTGCACCCAAATATGATTCTGACAACTGGTTGGAATCTGAAAAAGTTTTGATTGACGCTGTTCGTCGTAACCATTACAAAAAAATTAATAAAAGGAGAGTAATTAAATGGTTTCTAGTTGCAAAAGAGCTTAAAAAATCTGGTAAGTCCATATGTGTGAGTTGTATTTTGCATCGATCCATAATTATTGTGTAGATGTCTTATATGTATACGTACGATGTGATGTCTTATGAATATACGTATTGTACCTCCCTCCTATAAGCCTGTTTGCTGGAAGATATTTCTATTTAAAATAAATGATGTCTGTTTTTGTAGGTGTTATTATGTATAATATTTTTTTTTCTTTTTTTTGTAATTATTGTGGACAAATTCACACATCTAGCCCCAAACTAAGCAAAGCTTGTACTATGGGTGCTAGATAACTGATATACTACTTAAATACTTATAAATACATACTTATTATACATAGAACACCCAGACCCATAACAGAAATTAAAATTCCTCATTTTAAATTTCTGTCCGGCCGGGAATCGACCCGGGACCTCTTGCGTGGCAGACCACATGTTGACCACTGAACCACTCAGGTCGTCAAAAATCTACATTATGTGTTCAAATAAGTATTTGTTTGAAGGCGCATGATGCTGTCTTTAAACCTGAACAGGAGAATCAGTATTTGAGAATGCTAATGGCAATTACGACGTTTTTCTTTCAGTTACTTGTTGTGTACAAGAATGGGGCCATATACACCAGACATATAGAAAAATGCGAAACAAATACGGCGATCTTTATAAGGATCCTGATAATCAATTAAACATCAAATATCTTGATGGATCATTAGACTTCTTAGACGCACCCGAACATAAAATTAATAAACCAGAAAATGTTACTGACAAGACGTGGTCGGATTTGGAAAAAGTTTTTATTGAAACAATACGTCGTCACTTTTGTAGAGTATCAATGGCGCAGAATAGACAAAAAATTAATTGGAAGCAAGTTGCAAAAGAGCTTGATATATCTGGTGAGTCTATCCATGGCATCGAAATAGAATGTAGCAAAGAATTAAAAAAAAATCATTTTTCTTTCGTATTTCTATAACCAAGTTTTATTATTATTACTTATTAAGCACTTAAAGGTGACACAGGAAATTGTGTCTACACCTGTCGGTTACGAGAGCCAGCAGCTTACGACGTGAGGATGCTATGACTTGGTGAAAAGGAGGAGAAAGAGTAGAGAGGAGGAGGAAATGGGCTATTAATAATATAGTGTACAGAAACCTAAAATATAATTTTACAAATATAAATGGTTTTGCATCGCATATGATTAACTGTGTTTATTTTCTTCCAGTGGATGATTGTATAGAACAATGGCGCGAAATAGGCTGCACTTATATACAATGTAAACAAGATGATCCTTATAACCACAGTGATTCTAAATATACGGATGGTTCATTGGACTTCTTAGATGCACGCGAATGTCATGTTTATGATCGAAATGAAAGTATCCTTGCCTCAGGTAACAGTAAGAACAAAGATCCTGCACCACAAAAATATCCTGATATTTTAGTTACTCCAGATAATATAGTAGATCCATTATTAAACAATCAGCCTAATGAATTTTGCGATAAAATAACTCTGGATATGGTTTCTAAAAGTAGACCACATTCTTCTACCCAATGTATTTCAAACGAGATAACTGCAAACCACTTACCACTCAAAACTGATTTGGAAAACAAACGTGATTTTATTACGTTAGATATTGTGGAATCATTACTGGACTGTAGATCTACGGAATCATGTAAACAAGAAGATTTCGTTGTAGATGTAATAAGCAATTTAATAAGCAAAAAATTGAAACCAGCAGTTGATCTCGGTGATACTATTGCTAAAAAATGTGAGATACCAACTGATAATATATTTAATAATATTGCTATAAATGAAGATACAAAGTACAAAATTACCATTCTTAATGAAATAGATGGAAACGCACTGCACATTTCTTCTAATGGAGATCAAACTTCAACTGACATTTTAGGTACGTCTAACTTTAATCAAGAATATGCTGGTAACGCTGAAAAATCAGACATATTAGTTGGTGAGGCATCAAGTATTAACGTACAAAATAATTTCGACACAAACGAAGATATATTAAACTACAATCCTAACATTCTTAACGAAATAGATAGAGACTCACTGAATGTTTCAACAAATACAGATCGAAATTCGACTGATGTTTTAGTTACATTGAACTTTAATAAGAATGGTAGTAATAATGCTGGACAGCAGCAAGAAGCTAATGTACAATCAAGAAAGAGAAGTTTAAACAAATCAAACAATACTAAAACGTTTAAGAGATCAAGAGAAATTAATGTGGCTGTAACTTCTTCAGTTACAAACAGTACACTTATAGATATGGATAAAGAGATTCAACTTTTAAATCAACAAGATCGTGTAAATTTTGAGGACTACTATAAGAAATTTACCGAAGAACCACCTAGCCGGAATACATCTAGCTTATCCGATTTGATTTCGAATAATTACTGTGCCAGCATAACAGCAAAAACATCTACAAGAAATACGCAAACGCAGAAAGTATCACATGTCCCAGTCATCAGTTCCATATCCAATATTGCTACTAAGGAACCATGTGATGTAAAAATATCTAGTGTTGTAGCCGATGAGATGTTGCGTAATACCAATGAGGTAAATGCACCTTGCATTCCAGCAAAAATGTCTTCAACAAGTGAGAAAACACAAAACGTTACAAAGGACCTACAGACTCATAATATGAACAAGCTACGACAAATCAGATATAATACGGAAGAAACACGAAGAAAGAAAAAAAGACCTTCAATGGAAAAGGCAGACTTAATTTTATCCAATGGTGCCAGTCTGTCCAGTACTGATACCGAAACAATAGAAATAGATGAAACAATAGAAAAAGATGAAACAATACAAATAGATGAAACAATAGAAATAGATGAAACAATAGAAATAGATGAAACAATAGAAATAGATGAAACAATAGAAATAGATGAAACAATAGAAAAAGATGAAACAATAGAAATAGATAGTTTACGCAACATGGACACAATTAAGAAATTGGAAAATTCTGATACAGTTAACTTTTTTAACTCTGTCGGGAAATATCTGTCCAGATTTCCAAAAAACCACCAACGATATGTACGTGCCAAGATTTTGCAAGTAATTATGAAAGCTAATCAAATGATAGGTGTGAATGATGTAAGTACCCAATTGTTGTAGTCATGGTACGAGTATCTATATATATTGTAGTCATTGTGTAATTTTTGAAAATGAATTCTTGATAGAGTAAATGTTTCTCATTATTTATCTTGTTTTATTTTTCTATACTATCTATTAGGACTACAAAAGTATACGAGTATTTGAGATCTCATTGAAGGTAGGCAACACATTTGTGGCGCCCCTAGATTCAGGTGGCCCGCTTGCCTGTTTGTCTACCGTACATAATAACCAAAAGCGGGCTACAGATCTTTAGTTTTAACTGCACATCTTAACTGTACAGTTAAAACGTGTATGTGTATAGGCAAAACTGAGATGTGTGCAGTTGAACTGATCTGGAAATCAAATCTAATAGATAAAATTGTAGGTGTGTGGCAAAAAACTGCGCAGTTTTTGTGCTCAATACCTTCTAATCGCATTCTTTGACGAATTTTATAAGCGGGTTATATGAGGGTAGGTTACTCCAAACGAAAAGAGATTACAACTGAAGAAACCCTCCTTCCTCCTTCTGACGCGTCGGGTGAAAACTAAACTCAACTTGAGCTTTTAATTGAACAGTTCGACTGTTCAGTTAAAACTGATGGTCTTTAGCCCGCTTTCAGCCCGCAGACAAACACATATACAGAGCCACAGATACAAACTCATAACACTCCTCTTTTTTCGTCGGTAGCAAAAAATACACATAAACTACAACCAAACAGTGAAAAAGACCTGTTATAAATGAGGAATGGAAGCGGGAAGCTGTGTCCTTTTCCCGCCAGCCAACTTGATACCTCTGAACAGGTAGGCACCTAATGAAACTTTGACATGTTGTTGAGTGAATTCGAGAGAAGTTGGCTAAATTCGTTCGTTTAGATTTAGAATGGCAAAGATCCATTCCACTTGCACAGACCATCTAAGATCTCCGTAGATCAGAAAATGATCAATCTCCAACCACAGCTGGGGCATGTGGTTGGATATTAAACCCTCCACTAGGTATTTAGATGGCGCATATCCAAAACCGTTACGGATTGTTGGTGATGAGGGCGATAGCATACGCGTTAAGACGTTTTATACTTATATTTCAACTAAGTACGTTTCAATTGAAAAAGAGAAAATAATTCAGTATAGCTTCACTGTTGGCGGCACGCTTGAGGGGTGATACTCCTGGAATGGCCAACGTCCATAGGCTGCGGTGACTGCTCACCATCAGGCAGGCCATAAGCTTGTTTGCCACCTTAGTGGTATAAAAAAGGTTAATTCTATTTATGGTCGTTGTCGATCTCAATTGTTTTTAACCCCCGACGAAAACAGAGGGGTGCCTTAATATAATATTGATAAGTGTATATGTAACTGTGGAGGTGTGTGTCTGTGGGTGTTTGTAGCAACTCGTCCCATGATCGCAACTGGTTCGATATCCGGTCCGGGACTACACTGACAATATTAGGCTGATTTTAAATTGATCCCACCACCACTTTACCACACCAACTAGAATGGGACAAGTTCGAATAGGACGAGCTGTGGCATTGTAGCCCCCGAATGGATGGACCAATGTGGATGCGGTTTTCGCTATCTGAAGGCCAGTTTAATCGAAATGGTTCCCAACTTTGTTCTATTAGAATCGGTTTAGTAGTTTAGAAAAAATTTGAATATATGTAAACTTGGTCGGGGGTTGTCAGACTTTCTGTTGGTTAGGTTGTCACATTATATTGAGACGTACTTAATTTTGTAACGTCGTCGTTTGTAGCCTCAGCGTCATGATAGTAATGTTAGATAGTTAGTTATCTATCTGGCATCACGTTGACTGGGTAAGACAGTGTGAACTATATGAAATAAAGTAAAAAAGATGGAATTACTTATATAAGTAGAAATATTCACAAAAAAATATTCAGTAGATATATTGTTAAGTATCCTATAATCACGCAGACAGTAAGACTTAGCCGCTTGACAAAAAAATTGTGTCGCCAAGCCAACATCAAGAAATACAAAATTCTGCATATGTACAAAACCATTAGCAACAAAACATAACTTCATAGGTAGGAACAGAAGCCGTGACAAATTGTGTCTCAACTGTGATCTGGTCGCGAGTCTTAGTAATATTTGTGTTACCAAATTTCTCTGCCCACGACGCGACGGCGTGTGCGCCGTAAGTGGAATGGTTCAACCGAGATACAATCAAATGGACTCATACTTACTAGAATGAACTTTCTAAACCATATTACCGTATTGTACGCGATACTTCGATTCTTTTGTCTGATGCCGGAATTTTGTTTGCTTACCCATTTATAGCTTTCTATGCCGTTTTCGTTGCGACGGTTAAACTGACTTTTCTACAGTATTATAAGATTTGGTACGATCCGTTCAAGTTCCGATGTCAACATTTCATCTGTTACCTGGTAAAGTTTAAGGAATTCTGCTGTAGGGCCTAATTTATGTATGTTGGTAAATAACAATGCCTGCAGTGACCCACGTTTGAAGGACGATGAAGTCAGACTTAGTCAAATGCACCTGTGGTTCGGATTCGTAATCGTAAATAATCTATAGGTAAGTAAGCAGCTGCGATAGATTTTCTTTCCATCGGATGGGACTATCTGCAAGTGTTATTACTTGAGGTAAGCATTAAAAGGTGCTTATATAGGTAATAAAAATACACAAATGTTAAGCTACAAGCGCTACAGCCTTGCTTATCACTTAATAATACGTTCACGGGGACCCTGGCCCCCACGATAAAAACAGCAAAATATAGAACACCGTTTTTATTAAAAAGGACACAGTGATTAAAACAGTAACATCACGCGTACTAATCTCCCCTACGGAACACTGTGTACAGTGCCAGATAACGCGTACTCCGCAAATATATCGTGATAAATGCTTTAGTTACCTGTCGCGGCCGCGGCGCAAGTTTCAATAATAACCGTGATATTGCGATGATACGGACTGGAAAAACTCGTTCGGCGGATGTCGATATCCTTAAAGGTTCACGTGCGAGTCGCCCTCTTTCTGTGACTCCATCGCTGGTTACGTTTCCATTGCTCGCGATGTCGGTATTTTCATGCTAAAGTTTCATATGGAATGAGAAATGTATTGCGCTGGGTACGCTGGTGTCGTCGTTGTACTGAGTTGATGGTCGGGTCGGGCGACTGTAGTGCGTCGTCGGTGAGCGGCTTTCATTCATACCGCCTCGGGCCACGTTCCACACGAGATCTCATCTTCCAATTATCGGCCGCGTTCGAACGACGCGACGCGCGATTTTCGCTGTCATTGTTGACCAACACACGCGGAATTTCGAAACGTACGATATGAGAACGCCAATTATTTCTAACCTTATTTCTTTAATGATGTACGGCGATTTGCATGCCGCTACCGACGGTGCGGTGATACATTCTATGTGTGTCAATAGCCACAATAGACTGATCAATTATTTCTTCGGTCGCAGTAGCATATGCGTAGCAATCATACTTCCTTACCTACTTTCTTCTCGTGGCTTATGTTTTAAATTTTCTGGTTAGGGTCAGATAGGTAATAAAAATAGATTGATTGAATCCGGAAGCGAGATAGTTTTATTGAACTAGTGAATTTACCCGCCTACTTATCAACTGGGTAGGTACTCGAACCCATAAAATCAATTGGTGCACCGTAGCTCGCGTCTGGAATTAAATTGAATTGCTTAATACACGCTTATTACTGTGGCACGCTGCGTAAGAGTATGTTTGTGGAGGAGTTGATATTTTCGGCGGATCTCGGCTGCGGCTGCGGCTGCGATGCGCCATCGAAGGTCGTTTCGACATAGGTGAACATTTCCGAGGGCCAGTAGATTTGGTGGAGCATTGTGCCGGTGTATTACACAAACGTACTGAGCGCAATCGCTCCGCGTTTCACAATCGCGGGTTCGCCGACCGGCACCGATACCTAAATTAATTTTCTTTTCGGGCCCGGCGGCGACGCGTCTCATTGTTCGATCTGAGACTCCGATTTTGGAGCACCGATGCGCGTTTTGGTGACACGGAATCCATCGAGAAAGCAGCCTCCGCGCGGCGCCGCGCTTTCTTGCGGCTCGCTCCCGTCCGCGACATCCTTTCCTACAGAGCCATCTCGTTTCTTCAATGCGATCCGGTTCTTAAAATCAATTATTTCATTGCTTCTGGGTTATCCGACGCCGGCTACGCCGAGCACTTTGTTCAGAAACGACAACCTGTTCGTGGTTGCTCAAATACATGAACGTGACATTTTGTATCTGTAACAAGGTTATTTATCAGTGTTAAGGAATTACCATATACCTACAGGTACCTGTCTAAGTTCGATATTGTACATGGTCAAAATGAAGAGGCATAAAACATTAATGTCAGAGTGAAGGTCTTCTTGTGTTTGGCATGCATTCTCTCCGCTTCTGAGCGAATTAAGCTGTGTATCTACATAATGCATTACAAACAAAACATGTAGACTGGGATTATTTACACTCAAGTTCCGCTAACGTGGTACCGGTCGCTGCTATTTACGACCAAAAACCAATTATACAATAATCCTGTATTATATAGGTGTCTAAAAATAGAAGACAAACAATTCACACATAATCAGCGATAAATCTCACATCGAATAATTGACAACCATAAATATTGCCCAACGATAACCGGATAAAGTGATGAATGAGTCAATGTGTTTGATATCGTTATTGCCTTTTATAGAGTCGAGATTCGTTTGGTGATATTTGACAGATTATAACCTTACGGTGACTAGCGCGCTGTCGCCGCTTCTGTTGCGCTGCGCCGGAGTGTGGCCTACGTGATCTACGCTTGCGACATTTTGACAATCCGTTGGTGACGTAATGTGCCGGGCGGGACGTGCGGCCAGAGGTAGGTACCAATGCACAACACTGCGCTGCTCTCTCTGAACGTATACACTCATCTTAACGTATACCTGCGTCTAATTTGGTGAATGAATTTAAAATTCTTGCCACCTGGTAATTTGGAATTTAATTGAGATACACTACCTACTCACCTATGCTAAATGTCCGTATAATGTAGCCATTATTGTACCAATTGATCAATTGTAATTTAATGGGGATGAAAATTATGTTGTAGGTGCTGATAGAGATATTAGCCAACAAAAAATATATATGCCTTCTATTAATTGCTGCTCAATTTGAGTCTAAAAATCGCAACACAATCGAACTTTGCCAATTAAAACAACGTAAAAAAGAGCATAAACGTTTAGTTCCCGTTCACAATGCGTAATTCGAAAATCCGGTGTCCTTGTTAGTCTAGCAATAACTATATGAAACTCATTAGTGTTTAAAATATAGCCAATGATGCGATAACTAGTCCGCCAATTGCTGTAATTTCTGCAATAAAGTTTTTAAATAAATAAACTGAATTGATGCATTTTTTTTGTAATAGAGGGTTGCGAACGAGTAAGCGGGCGGGTGGTAAATGACTAAATACATAGTATTTAATAGCAAGGACTATTATTACTAAAACCGTTTAAGAAAATTTTTCATCGTCGTCGCTGTATGTATGTATGTAGCGGCAATTGTCCTAAAATAATTCTACAAACTTATTCCTTTCAAACAAAGGTCTCTAGAACTAACAGCAAGTGATCGTTACGTGTAGAGTTCTCTTAACAGCGAAAAACCACTCATTGCCCGCAGTTCAGTTGTCCGGTCAACTGGACTACTACTAATTCTACTGAAGGAAGAGAGCTCCTCAAATTATGTAAGTAAATTACACCTATTGACCTCCCGTCAACCGCGGTACGTAAGATGAGAACCGAGCTCAAAGCAATGCCGCCTACTAGTCGCTTTCTTTTACCGCCATCTGTCAAATTTCGCTCATTTGTAGCCCTCTGAGCCCGTAAAGTGCCACAAACTTATCGTATCCATTGACGGCGTCGCTGTTATCGACAACGACATGATACTTCAAAATGGCGACACTTAGTTCCAATTTCGGCCGCCGGGTCAGCTAAGTTTGCACTGTAGTCGGATTCACGGCCATTGAAACACGTCGGCGCAGACGCAGCCGTCGCTTCAAAACAAATAGAGAAAGTGACGTCGGGTCTACGCGAACTCTGTGCCGTTTCCTACTTCCCCATATAGCGGCTAATTCTGTAATGCTAGACATTAACGGAGCGTGTTGTTTGTTTCCCCGTTCTCTGTTTTAGCTGCGAATGAGAATCGACGTTTCTTTGTGCCGGTTCGCTAATAACATTGGGTAATTTAGATAATTTGCCGTAAGGCGTCGTTGCCTGTAGGCTTCTTGCTGGTTGATAACTTCATCTCGGAAGCGTAATGGGTGGCAATGATAATCTTAACTCTTAAATCTAATTCGGGAATAAAATGTTATTAAACCATGGTGACAAACGAGTAGACAAATCCTCCTTATGAAGAGCGGTCAACATTTACGGGACGCGGGTTGGAGGGCCCAGTATTTTCACAACAAGAAACGTTGCTGCCCATTCACTGCTCTATGGAGGTCCAGGCCTGGTCAAAGAGCATTAGCCCCTTGTACGACACCCGTAAGTCAGAAACGCGTTGCAATAACAGTTGGTGCAATATTCTGCTTAACCAGATACCGCACGAAAGCGGTAACTTCACCAATACTATCTCCAACCATTGACACCCCGTACCATGAACCGCATTTCGAAAATGCGTTATCATTTTGAATAATATCGCAATTCACGCGAAAAAACTAAAATTGCTAATGTCGATATGGCGACCAACAGGAAATCGAACTATAGGACTGCCCCCCACGAGATGGATAGACGACCTGAAAAAGTTTGTGAGGAGTTGGTGGATGCAAGAGGCACATACCCAATCGGTGTGTAAGACTTGGGAGGGGGCCAATAGCCAGCAGTGGACGCCCTTTTTTGAAATAATGATGTACGATGAAGAATTGTAATGTTCATTTTCTGCATAGGTATTGGATATCCTTAGTTGACACGCGTCACTGCTGCAAAACCGCATTTGTCCAAACATTGTGCGTAGGCGCAGAATAACTGGTGATTTATCGTTCTTGTTTTGTTTTCGTCCAGTTATGCCGTTGGGTAATCGATCGCTCGCTTAGATCACCTTCCATCGAGTCGAGACGTTTCATAAAGCGATTGTTACTTTCATTCCGAGGCTGGTGCAATGGATTGATAACTTGTATGTCTTGTTTGGTGTGTCTTGGTTCACTAGCAGGGTGTGTCGCTGAACATAATAGGTATTTCGGTAACACAAGAGGCAGAGGTGAGACAAGTTTTTTTGTTATTGATTGTGGTAATCTACTGGAAATTTGGAAGCTTTAATACCTTTCTAAAGTTGTCAAAAAATTAGCTTTATATATGGTCGGATACGTGGTTATGATTCTACAATTTTTTTAGATAACACTGACCTCAAAATTGTACTTCTCACAAACATATACACCCACTACACCGAAATGCAAACAATTTCGCTTTGACAGGATTAATTTAACACTAACCTATCTCTAAATAAGGCCAACCATTGCGATAGTACAGTGAAACGTTCGACGTAAATTAACGTGAGACTATTAGCGTAACAGAGATATAACGCACAAAGGGTGACCCCATCTATCCAACTAATTGTATCAATCGAAAGGAGTTTCATAAACGTTTCGTAACTCACCGACCGCGACCATCATTGGATGTTGCTAGACTGGAATTAACGTCGTATTGTGATATACGTGGGGTACATTGAAAGTTTTGCGTAGGTAAATCATTAATAAAACAATTATTGACATGTAAAGTAATATATTTATTGCCTTTCGAAGTATTTTCCATTACATTTTAAACACTTTTTATTCTGTCAAACCATTTTGGAAACCTAAGACAGCATTGGTAAATGTCAAACCTCTCACAAAATATTTCATTTTTGGGAAAACAATGAAATCGTATGGTGCCAGGTTTGGTCTATGTGCAAAATGGGTCACTAGCATTACCTTTTCAGAAGGCTAAGGATAGATAAGTTGTTTTAGCGGTATCTACAAGAGTATTTTTTCGATATTATGACAAAACTCTTCCTTGCTTTATTACGGGTAGTCCACGATTATAACTTTTAAAGCCACACTACCGTATCGGTATCGATAAAAAGGACATACTCTATTATCAGGATGCCACCTTCGATGGGAGAGGATATCCTTAATCAAAATCTACATAGGTAAATACTTATGTAGGCGTGTAAATATATTTTAATGTAAGTCATCATCATCTTGGTTGGTGTCAAGATCGCGGGTGTGCTTTATCGCGCGAGGGCCCAGAGTCTGTTTTGACCATGGTCCAGGATTTGGCAGATAAAAGTCGAGTAGGTACTTATTAGGAAGATAATTTTCATCTAATGAGTTACCATCTAGTTATTTACGAAATAAGTAAAATATGTTTTGTTTATTTGGGTTTTGTGATCATGACCATTTTGTGGTTATGCGGATGACCTTGCCGATTCATAGCAATTTGACGGTACCTACTCTAAAAATTCTATTTTTCCTCACATAAAACAAACGTCTAAACCGAACATGCGCCATTTCCAGCGACCGCGTGCGAAACCATAAAAGCCGATAGCTAACTACATAATTATAAACAGTATGCATAACGTAATTGAATTGCGTTTAACAATTGCATCGAGAACGCAGAGAAAGATCTGTGGCACGTGAATTGAGCGGTTTATTTCGAACGTGCAGCCTTGAAGAAAGCGACCAAACGCAAATATGCTGCACTGGCAACCATGACTAATGACAAGCGAATGTAACTATCCTTACTATGCTATAGTATTGTAGTAAGTATTATAGTAAGATTTAGTGTTTTAGTGAGTTCGTTAGTTGCTTTATTGGTCTGTTGGTTTTGTCTTTCACGTCGGAACGAAGCGGAGATCGATGGAATTTTTAGAATAGATATTGGGTTTGAAGTCTGCGCGGTCTAGGCCGTAAAGCTAGTATACCTAGAACTTTATGGTCTAGGTAGACCGGCTTCCATATGCCAAAAAGAGCAGCAGCTGGGTCTCCTTCACTAACCAGGTAAGCCAAGCAAGATGTTCGTCTCAAGCAATGGACGGTTATAGTTATTATATACCTATAATTCAATTTGATAAAGCGTTCTGTCCTTGTCTCACTGTCATCTTGTGGCAAAAATTTACACGTTCATTTTCTTGTAACGCTTTATGCTAATGTAATTTAATTTTTAATTCCGTTCTGATTCAGTGAAAACTGAATCAAATTATAAGGCGACGGGCTTTTGATGATTATTGTAATTAACGAAGGTAGGTATAACTAGATAATTAGATAGGTATAGGTAGCTACTTTGGCCGTGTGGTGTCCGGCAGAGTAGAATAGCACCAACCCCTTACACTTGTGGGTGTCGTAAAAGGTAACTCAAGTCTTCGGGGCAAAAGATCTAGTCTCCGAAGGCTGGAAAATGGATAGCAGCGTTTTCCATTGTTATATTTATAACACTGCGATCTCCAACCCGCCTACGAAGCGTGGAGATTATGGCAATAACCTCCCCTAAGTCCTGCTGTGGACTGTTAAAGGCTGTGATGATGATGATGAGATAGCTACTTTTCACTAAGTACTCATTTACAAATCGGTGCGTCGGTGGCCGAGCGGTTACAGTATCCGACGCGTGAGCCAGACGTCCCGGGTTCGAATCCCACTCCGGCCATGTACCAATGACTGTTTCCTGAGTGATGTTTGAATACTAACCGATGCTCTTACGGTGAGGGAAAACATCGTGATGAAACCTGCACATACAGGCGACTGGATGTGTAACCATGATCTAATCTGGTCAGGTTCCCCTGGTCATGGAGGTCAGATGGCTCCACTGTAATTACCTGACCTGCCAAATCCTGGATCATGGTCAAGGCGGACCCCGGGACCTCGTTCTCGAGAACACAACTGGGACATTAACGCCAAGATGATTTTTTTTTATTACTCATTTTCAATTCGGATTCACCACACACTGTAACAGTAAATAACTATCAAATCATCTAAGTACCTACCTACTAAGTAAATGTATTCATTTAATAATAGGTTGTTTACCTGAATTTGTAATGTGAATAACCTCAAGTAAAACGCGTATGATTAAGAATTAACGTAAATTGTAAGTAAACAACGTGTTAATATTTAATTTCACAATTACTTTTAAGTGTCTTGCTCTTCTTATTACAGAGTGCATTATCTGTGTTATTTTGTTTAAAATACTGGTATAGAGCCGCTCAGTGCAATTTGTATCTACCCATGAAGTGCTTACAGCCCTATTTTTTAAAAGGTCTTTAAGTACCTATTTCGTCATCATCATCATCATCTCAGCCGCAGGACGTCCACTGCTAACATAAGCCTCCCTCATGTTTCACATCGATCGACTTTGTGCTTCTTGTATCAACGGCTCCCAACTACCTTTATAAGGTCGTCCGTCTATTTCCATCTTTCCATCCCATCGACCATACTTGTCGGTTCTTCGAGCTACGTAGGCTGCCTCCCCTGCCCCTGACCCAATTCATAAGTATATAAATGTCTGTAGTTAATTCTTACTTTTGTATCTAGCTTCGCAAATTTCGATAGTCGATTTATAGTTCTTTATTTCAACTGTTTCAATGTGATTGAAATTCCGAATTTACATGGATTTAGCTAACGTTTATATCTACTGCTCGTCGAGGTGTGCATTCGTGCCTGGATGAGCTCGTTGTAACGGTTCCTTTGATTCCAAAGATTGAATTTGATATATATTAGTTTTATAACTTTTGATAAGATCCATCTAATCCTAATTCAATAGATAATTGTTAAGGAGTTTAGGATGCGTATGCGCATCTGAAGAGGTGCGTCCGCGTCGATGCGTGTGGTAGGTATATGAGTACGCACGCTCGCGAATCGTTGCGTACACTGTACTGTATCTTCCTCTGAATTTCATCAAAACTAGGTATCTGTAGGTTTTTAACTTCAACACTGCGATCTCCAACGTCAGGCAAAGCGAAGAGATTCTGGGACAAACCCTTCATAAAAAATGTAGCTCTAAAAATGGATTAATATGTTAGCAAGGTTAGTAAATACTACTACTTAACTAGCATAAGCAAAACTCGCTAAATCCTTATATGAAACCCAATACTGCCTCAAATATTTTAAGTATAAAACCGAACAATAGGTAACATTACGTAACCGTATATGTAATGTAATGTGTAACTAAGTGATTCTGTGGCTTGTCATTTGATCGTTGTGATGTAACTCGAATTTTGCGATTGCGTATTACTTTAGGTACAGACAGCACGCGTGGTTAGCAAACGCTTTAAGTAGGTCTAGGCAGATTCTTCCTGGCCTTGCCTAGTGCTTTATTAATAAATGTTGCAACCGCAAAGGAGAGCGGAAAGTCAAAGTCCACTGCCCTGTTTTTGCTAAGGGCCTTCTCCGAGACAAGAGTCAAGGTTATAAACTACGTATGTGACGGATTTTGGTACACTTTTCACTGATACATAATATATAGGTATTTGTCGGGGGTCAATCGGCGAATTGGTTGGGCCGAACAAGATGTGCCCAGGTGTTTTGTAGGTGCCTAGGAGACCCGCTAACTCGGGGAAACCAGTATCGAAATGATAGGTAGGTCGAAGTAGGTCACATATTGAATTTCGCAACCTACGTAGACCCTAGAGATACGTGTCAAATGTGCCTAAACCTGCAGATATAGCAGGAAAGAGGTACCGAGGGAGGTCTAAGAACGATGGATTGACATTGTCGAGTCGGATGGGAGAGCCAAATTCTTACGACGCGAGGATGCCGAAGACCGGACGAAGTGGAGAAGGAAGAATAGGAAAGCGAGCCCTGTCAGGGGTAGCGTTTGACCGCTAAGATGATGTGATCTGTTGTGCAAGTGTTTTTTTTCTCTTCTTTTCCACTGAGAACTATCTCTTTCTTTCGTATAAGAACTATCGATAATATCTACTACGGAGTAATAGGTAACAACATATTTGTACACATGACACTTTTACAAAGAATACCTAATATGAAGGTACTTACAACCCACATGGAAGTTTATTTATCTTATTTATTTATTTTATTTACCAACAGATTTACACGTTTTTTCACATTGAAATATTACATGAAAAATCTTTAACAGTTGAATATAAATCCAATAACAGGCAAAGTTGAGACAGATAGGTTGGAAACTCTGACGTTAGCCAACATGGGATTAAACAAGGTTAAAGGGATTTTTTGTTAATTTAAACCGTCTATTGGTCAACAAATAATCAGGTCTACGCATCACAGCAATACCCTGAGGACCTATAGATTCATCTAACTAATAGATTCCTGTAGGTACATATTTTTACAAATCCTCTGCTACACATAATCCGCCTTTAAAAATTGATCCGTCATCGCTTTTACAACTCGCCTTCCTGTCCATCATAACCCACATACCTACACCTCCACAATTACAGATCTAACCCTTGTTCTAGTACAGGTCTGCGTAGGTCCCGTTCCCCAGGTCGCCGTAACGGGCGCTGAGCCGTCGACTAATGAGGACGGAGCGGCTCAGTTATGCAGATGCGGGCTGCGCGCGCGGCTAACCGGAGCGGTTTTACGGTAGGGAACCTCTCCACTAGGAGATACGCACTCTGTGTACATTTCACCTGTAGAGTAGTTACAGTCACTACTGTACAGCTGTACTTATAGCAAGTGGAATTTGGTCCATATCCACTTTTTGGCTGTTTAAATAGACATTTAAACGTAAGCAAGGCTATCGATGTATTTCTTTTTATAGCTTGTACATTCATAATTATTAGGGACAATGCCGCATAGTACCTTGGAATATGAAAAACGGTTATTTTTTTCATTTAGTCTGACTATCATCGGCCAGGTGTAATTATTCCAGTCCGATGGTCAAGACCAGGTCCAGGTCCCCGTCCATCGTCCGACTGTCGCACCAGCTCTGCCAGGGTACACGTTCCTACTGAGCTTCCATTTTTGTCATTGTCGTCGCGTCGCCTTCTTCGAACGTGTAAAGTATCTATTAGGTTAACTATCTTACACCTTTTTTTATAATTGATTGTCGTAAGTAATTAAACAAACCCCGCATCCCATTCACGCGCCGATCACCACGTCAATGACCAAGCTCCTTACCGATAATCCCTAAAATAATTTCAAGTCCTTACTACGGAGGCAAGTCGTCCGTCTGGAGGGTATGCCAGTCTAAAAATAGTAGAGCGTTTAATATGCACAATGACGTGACGCCAACACCACGGACAGAGCACGCGGCCGTACAACTACCGTTCCAAGTAGCATACTAGCTAGGTACTAGGTACGTTATTAATAACTGGTGAATAAAGAGCGAGTGCGGGGTGTGCCAACGATATGAGGTATTGCAGCAAAAGTTGGATGTGGAATAGGTACAGATTGGGATCGAATGAGGAAACGGGGTTGGAGCTCGTTTTATCGGGTTAATTTTAGAATCGTTTAGTTAGTACGTCACGTGGTATTTATAGCACTTATTCAGGTAAGTAATGTATTAAATTAGTAAAAAATTTAGATTTTTAACGTCCGTATGTAGGTTTTTGTTTCAAACTACCTAGGTACTTATTCGTGCTTAACGGATCTAGTTGACTCTATACCCAAAAGCGACCTCTAACAAACACACTTGGAAAACCAAATAGCGCCCCAAATACTACCCATAATGTCACACGCTAATTGCGATTGAAAACATTGATGCTGACAACATGCATTTCCCTTTCTTCACTTTCTTATACGAGAAAAGTGTACGCAACGCCACTGAAAATTGACTGTTTTTCCGGCTGTCTAGCCTCGGAAGACCAGGAAGAAAGTGCTCGTAGGGGAGGGGCAAAGGGAAGGAGGGGCCGGGGCCGTCGCACGCGCCGCTAGAAAGTACTGCGACTATTGTTTTCTTCATTACGACACTATTTATCAACTGTCACTCCACGTCCGCTCATTGCATTTTTTATGCAAATTAAATTCGCTATTAAGGTCGATATTGGAGCCGAGTGCTGTTATCGTGTTCCAGATAATGTGTAAAGTACTAGCGCTGTATAATCGACGTATTAACTACCAGTTTCAATTATAAGGACTGCGCTGCGGTGGATGTCTTACAGCTGTTCGAGTGGACTTGTTTTTGGTTCGATGGCGTCTTTTATGTAAAATTGGCCGAATTATGCTGCGTACAGCTTTAGTTTTGTCCGAGATAATTTTGTGGCTTCATCAGCTTTGACAGCGTAACAGACAGTTTTGGTCTTGAGCCTCGTCCAAATTAATGTTGTTGTCAAATAATTTTTGTACTCGGTGTGGCAGTTACAGGGATTACCCCCAAGAATGACTAATCGACGTTTACCTTTTGAAAATTAGTTAGGTTACAGGTGCTGGGCTCAAGGGCAATCATAAGATTGCTTGGGGGATGAATTTTAATACCTATAGGTACTTAGATGTACCTATAATATTTTAAGACTGTCACAACTGTCACTCTCTTAATGAGAGGAAAGCTTATTATCATTTAGGTAATAGTTTTTAGTTCAAATACTAGTACTTACCACAAGTAGGTGCATAAAACACACATAACAATGGAAAGGAGGGCACGTTGGCACCCGAAGCACCAAAGCGGCATGCAACGGCGAAAGAAGCTCTTTAGTCATGCCACCATACCATGAGAATCACTTAACGAAATGAAATCGGTCGTCCCACCGAGCTCAGACATAGAGTTTGACTCACAATTTGTTCTGACTTCTGTCGCATGCCAGCCGAACCGTGACCATAGGATTCGGGCTACGGGCAACACATCACCGGTTGCCAAACAGATTGGGTCATTCTTTTGTGCGCGTGGGAATGATGCAAATGAGTCCGCTTCGCTATTTCTTTGTTTGATTTCGTGAAAGTTTACACCATCGACGAGGAAACGCGGCCGTCGACGGCCGATGTGAACGCCATTTTTATGTAATTGTTACGTTGCGAGCGGCGGCTGGCGCAAGGCAGGGGATGGCGCGAATCGGAGGCTGGGTGGTTGCGGCTGTGGACAGTGTGGCTTGTCGTGTAGCTGTTTTGTATTTTATTCGCCAATTTGCAGGTCAATGTGGTCGCTGGCGCCGTTTTTTGACTTTTTTTTAGAAACAGTTAAATTGAGCACTTGTATGTAACATGACACATAAACCACGCCTTTTCTCCTACGGGTTGATAGAGTTAACAATCCAGATAATAATACTCGAAAAATGACACTCTGGAGGTACTGTTGAACCTATCTATAAGTTGTAAGTACCTATTTAAAACATGGCATCAGGACTTCTGACTCTACTTATACTGCTGACCATAACTTCTTGCCACCTTCATAATATATCTGCGCTTAGGTAGGGCTGACATAAATATTTCATAAATTCTCACCATCTTAGTGTTATAAAAACAGCAAGCACCGTCAGTCATCGTTTAGGAAAATCCAATCGACTACCATTTTATCGCTCGTGGCTTGTACCCATCGCCGCTACAGAGGGGAACGCCCTTTATGAAATCAGCTGCATTGCACCCAGGTCAGGCGGCACTCGGAGATTTCTGTGCTTCGGGGAATCCGTCACCAAACCTGTTATTAAATCTGTATTGTGTCAATGCGGAAGGGCGACTTCTAACTGTTGGATTATAGAGACGTCAATTGGGGTGATAGACCAACGGCTACCGGCCCACACCTGCTTTGTAGCCCTTGCCCTTGACATCTTAGTCAAATAGAAGCAGTACTTGTGTTCGTATCAAGAATTTTGACGATTTTATACGATTGATGTTGCCATGGAAACGAATGAGTCTACTCGTTCTAGCTGCCCACTCCACATTACAATTCCGAATGAACTATTTATAAAATCAATCCGAGTTTCCCAGCGGAGCAAGAGTTCAAAGGCAAAACCAGTTTCCCATAAGAAACAACAGTTATAGTTCTCAGTGTTTAATATCTCGGCGGCCGAAGATGGTGTGACCAAATACGGTGCATGGGCAAATGGCCGATTTATAGACGCCCCGTAAATCAACATCTCAAAACGCAATAGATAAGCAAAAAGAATATCAATTGACTCAATACTGTTTCGTCAGTTTTTCGACATTATTACAGCTCACAGATGGAATTGATTATAGCCCCTATTCTCGTCAACTTAAAGAGTTATTTCCTATGGAAAACAGAAATCGCATTAATTGAGCATCTTACAGTTACGCCACTATTTGGAGCAAGCACGCTGAAGCCCGTACAATAAATTGGTAAACAATATTACGATTACTGTTCTAGTACAATGCCGCATTTATACTGAATGCTCGGAAAGAAAGGTAAGGCTAGCAAGCAGTGCACGGTTAAATGGAGTGTGATCCATTTTGCCGTGCGCGGAGATAAAATGTGATCGTCGAACGGTAATTCACAGTCTACACGTTAGCGAGATTGACTAGAAATTATATAAGTTCGTGATATTAGCTAGTTTTTTACCTAATTTCTGGGTTTCTGCTTAGAAAATCGAGTCGGTGGTAACCTGTGATATGATGGTGAATGGGATATGGTTCCAGTAAAATTGAGTACCTACCTATCATAAAGTTACTATCACCTGGTATAAAAATCTCTTTAGTATCTACCTACCTATCCTTCGAAACTAAATACAGGTAGAAACTTAGAGGGATCTTAGGTTATTCTAGAAACTAGAAACACAAAGCAAAAAAAAAAATTTGTCATTCTAAGGAATGTCATGAAGGTAGCTAACTTTCCAATATTTTTAGGTAGAAAAGACTAGACTAAAGAGTAGTGCATTATTTGAACCTAGATTAGATATTTGAACCTAAACGCACAGAAACTTAGAGAGCGACATACCTATTAAATATTGTGTTGCGTAACTCACATGTAAAGTGGAACATGCAATAATTCCGTCCAATACTCGGCTAGCGGAGGGACTACGCGAGGTCAACCTTGATTCTGCAGCCAGGGCCAGATTAAGGGCACGTGCGACTACAATGCACCTACTGAGCATAGTTGAGTGTTTCCCGAGCGCGTTCCATACAAACGTAGTTTGAATTTTGACAGATTTTCGTAAAAATACGTCGTATTTTAAGATTTCTATACAAATTTCAAATCCCGTGTAACTTGAAACGGTATATTTTAACGAAATCTGACAAACCACAAGCATAGACATTGGTTTCTGGGTCACGGGTACAAAATTTCATTGATAGCGTAATATGGAATATTTGATTTAACAACGTTTAATGGAGCGCGCTCGGTTCTTTCATGAATGGCGTTAATGTCCCGACTCCCGATAGTGTTCGATCCCGCGAGGGCCCGGGGTTCGCTTTGACCATAATCCAGGATTTGGCAGATCATGTAATTACAGGTTTCCTTTTTACCACAATTTAGCACTTCATAAGTGCTAAATTCAGTCGTTAAATGGGGCCTGATTAGTCGTGTTGATAAAGCAAAACGTAATTTAAAGTTTTGTGAGAATCATACCCAGTTTCGTATGAGACAACGCTGTGTGATCCTTTACGAAAAACATTTAAACATCAGCTTTTCTTTCTTTATCGACTAAGTTTTGTTACAATTTTACTTTCAGACACTAAATTCATAACTTGAGATCCGCATATCATGTGAGTAAGGTTCTGTTTATCTGTGGTCTCAAAAATATTTGAAGTAGACTGTTATATTTCTAGACGGGAACGGCCCATGGCCACTAGGCCACCAGGTGAGACAGCACTGCAGTTGCCTTGGCCATTTGCAAAAAAAACGAAACTCGTACTAACGTCGTCCCTGTCCGGCTCGTATTGTAATCACCTGCCCTACACTCAGCCCGTGACCTGTTTACCTATTTTCCAGCCACATCCTTTAACTGGCAACACTAACGTGGATGCACTCAGCGATATTAGACCAGTAATCGATGGCTCTGAGTTTGTCATGGCGTGTGTTTACTTGGCTATTTTAAACTTGGCTACAACTAGCCCGCTTTATGGTTTTACCAGTAGCATTGTTATTTTGCCGTCTTGTATGCATGCATTATACCTGTACCGTGACATATTTGTCAAAGAATATAGAGGTTTATAAAGACTATGGTATCCGTGAGTAGTATAGAACAGGATATAGCAACCCCTTCGGCTTATGGTGACAAATGAAAGAGTGGCCTCTTAGCAGGATCACAGCAGGCCAGAAAACGGGTATCAGTGTGTTCTATTGTCTATTTTAATCACTGCGATCTCCAACTAGCCTGATAAGCTTGGAGATTTTGGGCAAAGCTATCCACTACGAAGGCTAAGGTGATTGCATACATCAGGTGGGGCGTACGCTTGTTTGCCACGTCAGTTGTATTAAAATGTATGTAGTAAGGCTCGAATCTAGTATTTGTTTGGATTGTAGACGTGACGATGTTTATGATCCGTGTTAAAGACCTATGAAAATCAGGCAAGGACAAGCAACATCTTTAACGCTGCTTTTTAACTGGTATTCCATTTCTCTTATCTGCAAAGACTCGTCGCCGTAAAAATCTGTTTCATTTAATATATGACTTGCTTCCACGTGAGAATCTCAGTGCCCAGTGCGCCCGCCAAGTCAGCCATACACGTATTTAACACGAGAACTACGTACTTATAAACGCATGCGCACCTATCCTTATCAAACTGCGTTATCGGTTAACATGGCCTTTGATTTTGTAGCATGCAAAGAAACGTATTGCACTCGCCTAGCACTTAGCAAGTACCTACTCGCACAACTTATTGTTCTATTTACTTTAATGCTTGTTATTTTTATGGAACGTGCACGAATCTGGTATGTTACGCGTTTTATTTGGTTGTGTTATCACTTTATGCTGTGAAGAGTTATGCCTAAATGCCTATAACTTCATAACGAGAGCCAACGCTTACGACACGAGGATGCCGAAGATCTGGCGAAGTGAAGAAAGAGCAGGAAAGCGGAATCTGACCTAGAAACTTGTTTGTTCGCTCGGATGATGATGGTGATGACGCTGATGATAACTTCTTAGAGACGTGTCCGGTTTCACTCTGCTTTAGTTTTACTTTGCTAAGTAGGTAGGTATTTGCTAATAGATTATGAATTTTGTATGACCTACTTCTTAATGAGCCGTATCACCCCCCATTGCACAGTTTCGGCTTCGTATTTATTCACACACGCGCGACAGAATGTATGAGATGTATGAATGTGGAAAAAGAGCAAAAGAGGTGTTTCAGCAAAAGAGGTGTATCAGGATCGTAGCTTGTGGTGCTCGATAGTCTCTTCATACCTTCATGGGAAACGAGCATATGTCTGTAGGTATGTATGTATGTATGTATGTATGTATGCGAGCGACAGAGGCGACTCTTTACGAAGCCAAATTAGACGATGTGTATATTACCGCCGCCCTGTTTATATATTCAATTATTTCCGCGTTTGTACGCTTAAAGGTATTACATTCAATTTTTTACTTAGATTATGTACACCTTATATAGAAAAGGGAGTGTGGATGGTCTGTGTAGGAATGTATTATCGGCCCATCGGCTCGGATACGTCATCATTCAGCCAGGGCAGGACTGATCATTGTAGTTGTTTGGGGAGACCTTTGTCCAGCAGTGGACTTCTTCTTATCGAATCGAAACCTACTGTCGATTACAAAATAACATGAGAAATACTACGTACTACCTACTCACCTATCCTATTGCAAGAACGGCAAAGCGACTGATTAATTGTTCTAATTAAGCCGCTGTCATTGACGATACATTATGTCATCGATGCAATCCATCAAGCTGGTTTCCCTCTACCAAGTACCTAGTAGCGAAACGGTATTTATAATAGCTATAGGTACACACCTACGTGGGAAACGGCTTTAACGCGTGAAGATCATTCTGAATTATTAGCGGCCAAGGCGGCGCGTGCGCACGGCAACCTTGCGAATTAGTGGTCGGGAGCATCTGAGGTCCGCTTTGCGTATTTTAAGCCTAGTAGACTTACTGCAACTAGAGTTTGACTTTTACGTCTAAAGCAGGGTTGACTTACCGGTCGACCGCGAAGGCGTTTTAGGTAGCCTGCAAGAGTTAATTAAAATATCTTAAATCAACTTAGACGTGGCATAAAGTGCATTTATTTTGTAATTCTTAAAATTGTTCGACAAACTGCACACTATCTATGTTTTGAGTTATTATCTTCATGCTTACGTTAACATTAATAAATAACCTTGCCTAAATTACCTCATATACGAAACTAAGGTTAAGAGAGTATATCTGACCGTATGTATGTACAGTCGACAGCGAGACTCCTTCGCGCAACCACCGCGCCTACCTCGTTTGAAGCGTCAGTATTCATGTGCTTGAACTCCGCGAGAATCTGCGGTACTGAAGCCATACTCTCGCCGTCCAACTTCCGGTTGCGTGCGACGACGGCGCTGTAATATCCCGCGCGTAAAGTTGGTATTTCCGGTAGGTATAGTAAGTTTATGGTCGCAGCTACATAATGAACGTGTAATATGTGTGTGGTATAGGCGATTAATTCATTAGAAAATAATTAAATAAGATACCTACCTACCTAGGTGCACTCTCTTTGTACAGAGAACTTTAAAGAAATTAGTCGACACGACCGGTGACCGAAGGGCCGTCAGCTACCTCGCGCAAAGAATACGCATTGCTATTCTACCTGACAGCATCTTGGGTACACTTCCACACGGCAATTTTGTTTTTAACTTTTTAAGTAAGTTCTTATTGTACGTACATATATAAATTATGTTACTTGTTTTCCTAAAAATAATTTTATCCCACTATGAAACTAGACTGTAAATACGGCACAAACCATACGCATAGGTTTCCGTCTAGCTAGAGGCTAATGCCTACAGACTTATAATGTTCTTGATATCCTTGCGTTGCAGTCATATGACATCACACTCTATTTGGTATATATTATTTCGAGTGAAGGCGAACAATGTTATTGCATACAGCAGAGGGGCTTGTATTTGGCTGTCACTTTTTTATTACTAGTTGGCCCCCGTGGTGTTCTACCTTACCCTATCATACCTGCTCTACTGCTACCCTACCCTACTTCTACCTTACACCGCTACCGTACCCTTGCCAACCCTGTTTTGCATGCAAACTTTGTTCTGACAATTACAAACCTTTGCCCCTCCACTGCCAAAGCCACGGTTCCCAGATCCCCACCCCATGGAGCACTGGCAGCCTCACTCACCGTCAGATGTTTCTGACGATGAGTATGGTTTCCACCACTATTTAAAATTGAATTTGCCAGTTAAGACACCTCGATCTTAGTCGCCAGGAAACAGCCAGTGCGACTATAACCTCTTGTACCCTCTACTATAATATTTACGTGTTTCTACTATTAGTACCTCCAGATATACCTGTTCACACAAGACCGTGGTCGTAAAAGTCTTTTGTGTGCGGCTCGTAAGTGAATCGGACGGCCTGGTCGCTGCGCCCGCGCCGGCGCAGGACAATGCGGCGGTTCTCACGCGCATCGCTCGCCGCCCGCTCCCACGCCGCGCAGGGATGCACTCTGGTGGGAAGGGGGGGTCGGGGGGTCCGGAGCAGGTTGCACATCATTGTCCAACAGAGTATCTATCTTCCAATTCCTGTCTACCCAGACGATTGGTAGATAGACATGGGATTGATAAAGAGGTGTATTAGAGGTCTTTTTAGAGGCATTGGTAGCGCCCCTGGTGTTACATCCGCAACCAGGCGCTGATAGCCAAAAGGTTTCGGAAGTAAGTAAAACACATCGCTGTTTTGGTGGGCTCTACGACCGACACCTGTTATTGTTTTACCTAAGAGTAACAAAATAATTTAGATGAAATTCGGAAACGAATAGGCATAAGGCACGAAAAGCAATTTTTTAATGTGTTTTGTTATCCAATCATAATTACTTACATTGTTGTACTTATAGTAGGTAAGTACCTATATACAAACTAAATTAAAGTGTTATTCTGTCATTGACCCAAATCGGAGGTAACACAGAACAGCCCTGAAACCGTCTCTGTGTTTTAAGTACCATCTTCACCACTGATTGGCCGTAACGGTAATTCAGTTTGTTCTAACTAAATCGATGTTACATGTACGATGGAAAATATTACTAATACGTAACTGGTAGATATATCTTATATTTAAGTAGGTATGTATATTCAGCTTGTTGCAATTATTTTTCTGGACAACAAATACAAATTCATTGAAGTAATGAAAAGGTATTCAATATTCGGTAGGTAGGTACGTACGAGTCCTACACCTACAAACACTTTTATGACAAACGCTCTGCGCAATCGAAATATTTATAATTTATTTACAATCATTCAATGTACTCATGAATTTTGATATAAGGTACTTTATTGAGAAAAGTGGCAACAGACTTCAATTAATTATCTTTGGCGGTCAACAATAAATACTTCGGTACCTACCTAAAGATCAATTAAAATCAGCGTAATTACAGAATTACCCACGAACCCTACGCAAAACACTTAATGATGGCGCTCTACGTAATAGATCAAATCATTAAATCATATGTAATGATAACCAGTAAATCATTTAATAAACTCATGAGTTTTTATACTAGATACTTTAGTGAGAAAAGTGGCAACAGACTTGAAGTTAATTCTTCTTGACAGTTAACAACAACAAGAATAATAAGTACATAAGTACTTAATTACAGATTTTCCCAAGTTACTATACTATCTACTACTCTATTTACAATACATCTGGAATTATACTAACTCAGTAATCTTTGTAGCAAGGAGCGTCGGTGGCCGAACGTTAAGCTCATGAGCGAGAGGTACCGGGTTCTTATCCCTCTGCGGCCAATTACGATTTTCTGCGTTATGTAGACACATTATTTGAATGCTAACCGATGCTCTTACGGTGAGGAAAAACATCGCGATGAAACCTGCACATTCAGGAGACTGAATGTGTAACCATGATCCAATCTGGTCAGGTTCCCCTGGTGGCAGAGTCACCTGCCGGGCATCTGCCAAATCCTGGATCATGGTCACGGCGGACCCCGGTCTCTCGTGCGCGAGAGCACAACCAGGACATTAACGCCAAAGTTATTAATAATTCTTATAGCAAGGATCTAAGTAAACCTGTCAATTTGAACGTCAAGCCAATATTTTCCAGCTCCACAAGGTGTTAATGGACACGTCGCTCATACGGCCAGTAGCCTAATCGCCGCATCCTGTTGTGTACCAGATATATTTAAAGTGCGTCGCGGAAGTTTGACGAGGTCTGCGAGTTTAGGCGGTTAATTGCTCTCATTACTGGCGTATATAGCCACAAACTTATCTGCCCCGGTGGCTGAAACTGGAACTACGTGGCGGTATCATGAAATGTCATGTCGATGCAAGCAACAGCGACGCTGTCGTCGGATAAATTTGTGGCGCTCAAGACTGGTTCGGTTGCGTCTCTTGTGTCCGGAAAACTCAGGGTCTGGCCGTTCACGCGACTTTGCGGTAGTCGCGCCGCTAAGATTGCGCATTGGATGTGCGTCGGCGTCTTTTTGTACATATTTCGCATATCGACCTACCTAAAACCAGTATAGAAAAGTAGCTAACATTTCTATGCGTGTCTATGGAGACGCTAGCTCATATTATTTTGGGTTTCGATAGGTCATATTGCTGTACAGAAATATTTTTAATAGGATAAAAAACAATAGTAAGTACTGAGCACGAAATCGATAAGTATTATCCACAGAAATCTGAATATATTAACTTTAAATTAATATAAATTCTTCTTTAGATTTCTTTGGATAATACTAAGAGCCTTTAAAGACGTAGGTACGCGATTTCTGCACAATTTGTCCCAAATATTTATACAATTTTGATTTCTGTACTCATGACAGAACTTATTTTACTATTTGTAAATGCGCAGCGCCCGCGTCGCGAACGCACAGTCACCATGTCGCACCCGCACAGTCGTCGCGTCGCGCCCGCCTAGTCACCGCGTCATCGTCCGCGTCAATAGGGTAGGCTGCGCGTTTCCTGAGGGTTTCCTGAGTTTCGCTTCAATTTTACGTTATGAAACAATGTATAGCGCCGTCTAGTGGTACGTAAATGAAGTTTTTTTTCTTTATACTAATTTCGAGGTACACGCAAACGCGATAGTAAAGTAAAATCGAAACAAAACTTACATTACGGCTCGGTGACTAGACGGACGCGACGCGTACCTACACGATTTGCAAGCGGCGATGTATAACGGACTGTTGTGGCCTGACCTTTACAGTTGTGGTGCTCTAATTATTTATTGTATTTATTCGTTCATTTCACAAAATCTTTTTAATTTTATATTTTTCAATTGAAACGTATTTTACATAGGTTTTTACCTGATTAGGTAAGTACCTAGTTAAACGATGTGATTAAATTATTTTTGTTCACCTACCCGAAGTCATTACGTTGATTTTTTTGAAGGACTAGAGGTTTATTGTTTGTATACAACTACTAGCGATCATAAAAACACTTGTTTAATACTTAAATATGTTGGGTGCTTATTACATGCGAGGAAAATAACAGAGTAATTATAGTTTGTAGGTACAGAACGCAGCCCATCAACCTACTCATCACCAATGTAAAATTAGTTGACTTAGCTATGAATGCGCGTACAAACCTGAGACGGTCCAAAGTCTAACCAGTTAAGACTTTGAGGTTGAGGTGCTGTCGTGTGTACCACAAGTTTGTAAATAAAGTTTGGCTTACTACCACAGTTTAAAGTACGTTTCTATTGAAAATAGCAAAAGTAGAGGACGTTATCTATAAGTATTATCCACAAACATCTAAATAAATTGACTTATTTTATTCAATAAAAAAACACGTAGATACCAGGCAGCTAGGTAGGTAGATAAGGTACCTAATAAAAAATAAATATCGAATAAACAAAATTACCACTTAGCAGCATTTTACCGCTCATACGTGTCCGTGGTCACTCTATGGCGGTGACCGTGACCGACCCAGACGAACGGAGGCGCCTACGCTTGCACGGACCGACCAGCCACGACCCCGTCTCTCAAACATCCACCTACCACCCGAAGGTCACATTAAGCCGGTCGCCACAGTGACCACCTAACTTGACACCCAAACATTCGCAAGGTGCACCGAATGTATCGCAAAATGGTGTGTATTTAGATCTCGGTATACTGGCTGATTGCCGCAACCTACGCCACTGTTCCAACGAAGCCTTTGTGCTTGCTAATTAAACGTATCGGTCTTTGACACCGATGCCACTGTTTGGTCAGCGCATTAGTAAGTGCGCGTAGGTTTAACTATTTTCTTGGGAATGTTGCATTCTTACACCAACTACTGGAACCAATTAAAAGTAAGGAGCGACCAACCTTTAATTTGTAAGTAAAATTAAGCAACGTGTTTTTTTTAATATGTTTGGACAATTTACACAGCGCCAGAAAACTGATAAAATGATGATGAATAGCGTACTTATTTTACATACTTATTAGACGCGTATCAGAAATTTTTTATTTCAATTTCTTCCCGGCCGGGAATCCAATCCGGAACCACTGCGTGGCGGCATATTAACCAACTAAACCAATCAGGTTGTCATAGTACTAACTTGAAAACCGGTTCACTTTTATTGGTTATCTGTTTACTATGATTGGGTTATATCATTACTTGTTTCAGCAAATTTTGTTATTGTTAATATTTTGATTCTGTTGACGTAGATTTGATAACAGGATAAAATTAATAAAAAAAATTTAGCTTTGACGGAAACTCCATAAATAATAAAAGTTTATTGCCAATCTTAGCTGGACTTGACCATGTAGTGTTAGGCCAATAACACTAAATTAACGGGTGTTTAAGATGACGAACGTTTTAGAGGCTGCAAGGCCTCTGTAGTCCAGTTGTTTAATATTTTTAACTCCCGACGAAAATATAAGTACATATACACTTATGTATCACATATTATACACTGTGTATCAGTCTGTAACATGGTAACGCGTGGCCGGACGGAACGATTTAGATGCTGTTTCATCAATTGGAAATCCAGTTTAATCAAGATGGTTCTTGTTTCATTAATATCGGTTCAGTAGTCACGAAAATATTTGAGTTTAAGTGAACTTGGTAGGGGGCAATCCAACTTTTTCTGTCGGTTAGCAACTCCAACTATGCCTTCTACTATTTGAAGTTACAAGTCCAGCAGTGGACTTGGCTGTTTATCTAAGCAATTCCACACTAGTTTATTCTTATTTTACGCAGTAAAGACGAATGTGATGATTTTTTTTCATGGAAACAGTAGGCGTGAGTTGGCGTATGACTGAACTATTGGAATTCTGGGAAATTGAAAACTCTGGCTTTATTTTCTTTGTCGGTGCCTATCACAATGTACCTATTAGGTTTTATTAGGTATGTATACAACTACATATGATATTTTCTGTTGTCTTTTTACGTTGACTTTATAAAACTACATCTCTTGTGATATCACACAGTTATCAGGCGGTAGGACTCTGTCTGAGGAGGCCGCCTGGGTGAGTACAACCGCCTGAACTATTTCTGCCGCCAAGCAATAATGTTTGCATTGTTGTGTTCCGGTTTGAAGGATAGGGTAGCCAGCGAAATTACAGGCATAGGCATTTCATCTTAGTCCTCACAGTCACAACGCACCTGCGGTTCTGCATTTTTGTTTCCTGCAACCTAAGTCTATGAATTGAAGATGCTATGGGCGAGAGTTAACACTTACCGGTCTGTCTGGTGGGCTGTCTGCTTGTTTGTCACTGAATAGAAAAAAAATCACATCACAAATATCAACGGCCCATATCAGCCCATTGCTGGCTTTGAGCCTCGCTAGATTAAGCTCCCTAGATCTTGGAATCTTAATAAAAACAGTAGCAGAAAAACGCTGCCTACGAAGGTCTACGAAGGTCCAAGGTCCTAAGACCAACAACTTATCTGTTCAGTGGACAAAATCAGAACTACAGACGCCGTTCAGTAAATGTCATTGCTCTAGTCGCACTAGCGCCGTCTACGCTGGTGGCACTGTAGGTATCTATCGGTTGCTGTGTACAGTTTTTATTCCCTATAATTGGATACCAATACTTCTTATATTTTAGGTATAATTTATGCACGGCAAACAAAATACTGATAGTAACATTAACTTAGGCAGTCACATGATAGCTGACCTTGTATTTCATGTAGGTACGCCTTTTAAAACTATTGGTACAGGTAGTTAATATATTTTGTATGGAACTCAATTAAATACCCACAATTAATCTTTACTACATTAAAAGAGAAAAGATTTGTATTTTTGTTTATAACGATTAAACTCAAAAACTACTGGATCGATTTAAAAAATTATTTCACTAAAAGCTATATTAAATGCTACATTATCACTGAGTAACATAGGCTACTTTTTATCCCGGGAAAGTAATAGGTTCCTCGGAAAAGTCGATTGAAAGCCACGGAGAACGGCTAGTCTCTTATTTAAAAAAATATAAGGTACTTAGTGGAACGAGTGCAGAAAAAATGTTTTAATTTATGAAATTGGCTAACCAAGGCTACTGTAAACCAAATGTTTTTAAAACCACAAATTTGATATACATATGTCACCTAGATTCAAAGTTCCATACTTTCTTAGTACTTCATCATCACACAGCCTACAGCAGTCCACTGCAGCACTTAGGACCTCTCCCACGAAAGGGGCAATATTGGCAACCCATTATGACGCTAACAGCTTATTGTCTTAATTTCCACGCTGGTCAGGCGGGTCGGAGATTGCAGTGTTATAAATATAACAAAAACGCTACTGTAAATTTTTCAGTCCACGAAGACTCATAGATTTTTTGCCTCGGAAAACATTAGTCGCCTTGTACACCCACGAGTGTAAGGGGTTGGTGCTATTCTACTCTGCCTGACACCACACGGCCACTTGGTACTTACATGCATTAGTAATACAGTATAATCAAAATCCCATGCTTAAAACAGTACGACGCTGTTAAAACAGCAAACGGAACAAGAGTTGGTATTTCCGCAGGATCCATTCTGCTAATTTTACTACTAGTACCGTCTAGGTATATAAGTACCTACATACGTTAGATTCTTTAGTGACGTGCTGAGTTCACGTGTTACTCTCAATGCTTGTTTACATGCATCTAATAGTATGTATGAGGATTGTACGACGTTCGTAAAGCGTTGTAGGTGGATGTGTGGTACGTGCTAGTATTTTCAAGCGGGAGAAAGAAAGGTGAATGAAGTATTGACCGACCTAGATGTACCTACCACGTCTCAATATCCATAAAATGTATAAGTAAATACATTTAATACCCTACATTTAAGTTTAATTAATGAAACTTATATATTTTTTGGTAAATAAAAAGAAATAGGACATAGAGACAAAGAAGGAGTCTACTCACAGCTGAAGTTTTAATGGTGTATGTAACGTCCAAAAAAGGATGGATGTATAAGTTGTCAAATACCCCTCCATAACCACTTCCATTGTCAAATTTGGTGGCATTGGTCATCTTAATGTAGTATAGCTTTTTGTATGACATTGAATCATTTGTAACGAGTTGTGACAGATTGACAGTGTACATTCTCAATAGGTCGAGACTCAATCTATGCTCTATGTCAAATATCTTTGGGTAAATACCTACATGAGGGTACTTCAGCAACTGTCTGCTGTACCTATACTAGAATAAAAGTTACATTCTATCGTTACATCGCGATGGTATCTGCGGTAGAGTTTTCAATTGTTTGTTTCTATAGAAATACAACAAGTTCAAGGCCAAGTTGACAGAGTAAAAATCGTATTATTTTTGTAAAAAACTTTACTTAATTAGGTACCTACATATTCTGACCAAATCTAGGTATCTACAAAAAAAAAAAAAAAAAAATGAAATTATGATGGCAGTATGCCAATCGGTATGCATTATTAAAAATCGCTCGCAGCTGCCTTCTTGGTCCAAGCGGCAGCGGATATGAGGTCTTAGCGGCCCTGACCGGCCGTGGCGTCCGACTATGTAGGTGACCTCACATGGACCTTCGGCTTTCGGTCTTTAGTATTGACATATCCACAGAATAAACACCAGAATTCTCGAAATAACTACGGATCATAATACTCCTCAGCGATCATTGTTTTAGCGCGGGGAATAACTAAAATTGTACTAGAGGTTCAAACGAATCTGTTCAAACGAAAAGGTTGTACAAGTGTTTTTATGCTAGTTCAAATAGGAAGTTTTTGGTTAAGTTACGATTCTATTTTAAACTGAACAAGCAAGCAGGTAGTTACCTATTTATAATAACTTTTACATAGATTACTTAATGTTTTTTCTAGAAGCGTCGGTGGCCGAGTGGTTAACGTATCCGACTCGTAAGCGAGAGGTACCAGTTCCAAGCGTAAGAATCCCACTGCGGCCATGTACCAGTGACTCTTTTCTGAGTTATGTACATTAGTTCAATACTAACCGATGCTCTTACGGTGAGGGAAGACATCGTGATGAAGCCTGCACTTTCAGGCGACTGAATGTGTAATCACGATGCGATCTGGTCAGGTTCCCCTGGTAGCAGGGTTACGGAGGTCATATGGCAGTCGCTCCACTGTAATTACCTGATCTGCCAAATCCTGGATTATGGGCAAGGCGGATTCTGGACCCTCGTGCGCGCGAGCACAACCGACATTAATGCCAAGATGATTTTTTGTCTGCTATAGAAGTGATTCAAGAGGAAGGTTAATAAGCAAGAAAAAAAAAGGTAGGTAGGGGTAAAGTAGGTATAGGGGTAGGGCGCCACGCGAACGAAGTCGCGTCGGGTCCACTAGTTATTTTATATATGTAAAGTATAAAGATAAGCTTGGAGAATGGCAAGTGTTGCCGCAGCAGTGAACGTTACGAAATAATATGATAAATAATTTTAATTAAAATCACTACCATTACAAAATGATAATTGAAGGAGACGGGAGTCTTTGAGGATCGACGTGAATTAATAGACTTATTTAAAATTTAACGGAGAATCTCATAAATAACCTGGCATTTGAATTACACGTTATAAGTGTTAGATAGAGTACCTAAAATGAATACATAAATTTAAGTTAATGCCTGTATTCATCTGTCGAATAGATTTTAATCTATCTATATCAAGATTTTGACATAGTATCTATAGGTACATAGTATAAAACACAGTCGCTTCCCACCGTCTATCTCTATGTATCTATGTACGCTTACGTTTTAAATTAAAACAAACATTATTTTGTGAAGGTTGCGATCGCTTGTAGCAATAAGGCCGCCTTTGATCAACTGTTTCTTCTGATTGTAACTGGATATACTGTATAACCTGCATGAATTTATGTACTGTATTAATTTTTGTGTCAGGAATAAAGTGTTAATCTAGGTATTTATAATTTTCAAAACATAGGTAAGTACCAAGTTTGAGCACCTCAAATCACACGTTATATACCTTCTCATAATATGTCTAACCTCATGAAAACAATTTTTATCATCAAGGTATCTATCTACATTTTTATCTAACTAAAGAAACGGCACCATAAAATGAGTACCTAACTACGAGATAATTTTTTCTATGCAAACAAATATTTAATATGTAGGCGAACTGGCTAGGAATCCCATTACTATAGGTATGTGCTTGTAAATAATTAACTACTTACCTATACCTACATATTATAAACTATGTTTTTATTCTTTTACGATGTGTGACGCCAATATTGCTTTATTAAGGCAATCCCAGCGAGGGGACATACGCCATGTTCAACGGTAGCCATCCAATAGCAGGCCGATGCTGATAATGTTTATTGTAATCTAAATTAAGCTGAGATTTACCTGAAGTTAAAATAACTTCCTAACTAGAAACGAGAGTATAATATTTACTCCACTACGGCATTGAACGCAACGAGTCACGATATAAGAGCGGCGGCGTCGGGCGCGTATCAATAATAATGCTTCAATTTAGCTTGAGGTTCAACGACGCCATTTTACTCATTCAACGCGATTGAATGCCGTGGCCGGCCGCGGGGCGCCCCGCGCCGGCAGTCGCTCGCGAGCGTTCGAGGAGAGAGGACGTGTTTTTGCGCTAAAAATGTCCTCCTCGAAAAGAACCGTCCGATGGCGTGATGACCACGTATTAGAATTCCTGAGGGCTTACAAGCTGTTCGAATGTCTTTGGAACACGAAAATCCCACAATACAAGCACAAAGCGAAGAGGGATGTAGCATACGTACAGTTGAGAGATCACATGAGACATTATATGAATATGCCGCAGTTAACCTTGCAAGATGTGAAGAACAAGATTAAAGGGTTACGTACAACGTATGCCAGTCAATTATATAACATGACGCTTGCGTCAATGAACGCTGACTCGGAAAGTGAAGTCCAAGAACCCACTTTATTCTGGTTCCCATTAGCAGATTCTTTTCTAAGAGATGTAACCGAAAGAAAAAGTCGATATGAACATGAACAGCCTGGATATCAGTCAGTGGTGAGTGAATTTATTAACATTTATTTACTTCGTTGCGTGGAGCGTCGGTGGCCTAATGGCTTAGGTATCCGACTCATAAGCGACAGGTACCTGGTTCGAAACCTACTACCGCCATGTACCAATAACGCTTGTCTGGGTTATGTACTAACCGATGCTCTGACGGTGAGGGAAAACATCGTGATAAAACCTGCACATTCAGGCGACTGAATGCGTAACAATTATCTAATCTGGTCAAGTTACCCTGGTAGCAGGGTCACGGAGGTCAGATGGCAGTCGCTCTACTGTAATTACCTGACCTGTAAAATCTGGATCATGGTCAAAGCGTACCTACCCCGGGCCCTCGTGCGCGAGAGCACAACCGAGGCATAACGCCAAGACGATTTTTTTATTTACTTACATTTATAATCAGTTCGTTAAATGCTTCAAGGATTAAAATCTTTGACGTGACAGTGGTTACATTTATGACTTTGTTTTTTAGAAAACCGAAAATGAGAACGAAGATGAGACCACGGGCCCGCTGGAAGATATGGAACTAGTTTACCTGGATGGAAACAACTCGTTCGAGAACGAAGACAATGAATCTGTCGATAACACGGAGCATGAAGACCTTAAGCCTATCAAACAAGCCACTCCGTCTCCACGCAAGCAAGTTGAAATTAAAAAATTCAAAGTACAGCGTCTTGAAAATGCTATTAACAAATTGGAGTTTCTTGCAAATGCCCAGCCCAGTGGGAGCACAACAGAGGACGAGTTTGATCTGTTCGGCCGTTCACTGACGTTACAGCTTCGGAACCTACCGGAGTTCGATGCGCTGGAGTTGATGCAAGAAATACAGTCGTTGGTGATCGAGAAACGTCAGAAACTTAAAGTGTTCGACGGCAGTAGCTCAAGTCGCAAACGAAAGCTTTAAAAATATTCTATAATTAATTGTAATTCTTAGTCATTTGATGTGTTTGCCTACTTTTCATTTTAAAAAGAAATAAACCAATTAATAAATATAAGTTAAGTACAATACTTCTTTGTCTTCTTCCACGGCGCGCAGTGGACAAGCGGTCATAGAAAATGTATGCAACACTACTTGGCGCCATCATCACCTTCTCGGTGATGTCACGGTGACTATTAAGTGCCTCTGTTCGTCTCATGAGAACCTTTGTAAAATTTTTGTACCTGTACCTGTACCCTAGTATTATGAGGTACTTCTCGTAATCCATGAAAGAGGCTTAGCATTCTTCTGTTACTGGTCATGTAAATGCAAACATTACCTAAGGACGGAATGCGCGGTTAGTCTTCAATGACTTTCTTGAAGTTTTAGGGTTCCGCACGCCGGCCGGGACATTCTATTGCCAAGCTTCTAGGGTTTGTCTTTTTGTTTTAGGGATATGTTTGTTGTGAACCCCATTTTTACCTACGTAGATATTTGAAATTTTCGTAGAACACCTACGTAGCTAATAATATCATATATTTTAAAGTAAAACTTCCTTCGATTCTTAGGTGACGCTTAAGAAATCCTGACCACCCCAAAAGTTGTAAAAACGGAAATAAGAAAGAACATAAAAGAACAAGTATCGGCCATAAATAATGCACATCGGCTAGGTTCGGCTTTGTATTTACTCATACGCGTGCGACAGAGACGACGCGCTCCGAAGCCGAACTAGCCAATGTGTAACCATTATTTACGGCCGATACCTGTACCTGCGTACTCTACGCATTCTACTCCAGCGACAGGCGAAGCTACGGACAAAAACTTATATAAATGCATTTTGTTACCGTACGGATGTACGGAACCGTTCGTAAGCTAGCCAATATCGCTCTTAGATGAGTTTCCCCCCATCTACATATTACATGATTGCATGCGTTGCTTCCATATAACGCACGTGACACCGCCACGTGTCTCTCCGATCTATGTATTTACCGTCGACTTGTGGTTACCGTAGGATCTCTGTAGGTAGGTACGGCAGAAAATCGGCATAAGTCATTTCTCTTGACGTGAATTCGATGAACGTCTTCCTTGTCGCCCCAACGGGCATTCCAGGAAAATTGTGTCACGGAAGATGTGTACTTTTTAACGCTTCATACTCCTTAACTTTAAAGTTACCCTCCACCTCCCGCTATGATGTAATAGACCGCGGAAAGGAGCAGGAGGAGGAGTGCCGTTCAGTACAACTCTGTAGTAGCAAATGTTCTTGTTGGATTTGAACGAAAACAACTGAATTTAATAGATTGAAACCTAAAGGACATTTTAAGGTAAAAAATCATTATTGACTAATTAAAACTTAGACAGAAAAACAGTAAAAATTAAGGATGTTATTCCCGTTTGCGACCGACCAAAATCACTTTTAGATGTCTAGAGACAACGTCTTCATCATTGAAAGAAATAATCCTAAAAGAAGAACACTAGTTCGAACTAGGTTGGCGAAAATGCCGAGCGGCAAATCCGAATGTCTACTATTTCTACTTCCCAGTCATGTTATTTTTCTTTGTGTCTAGGTTTATTGTGAATGAAAAACTAAACATGAAGCCAGTGATTCCATACATACGAACTTGTCCGTACTGATACGGATTGTAAAGGTATAAATTCATGATAAAATATTTACTGGATTAACAGTCGAATTCATGAAAAAATTGCGTTAGTAGCCTGACTTCAGCTACCTCAACCTTTTTTATGTAAATAATGGTCAGGCGTTTGACTGTCATCGCGCCAGATTCGCAATACTTACGGTCAGTATTTTGTAGACTTGTCACCTTTGTTGGGACGTCCCAGGTATCGCTGAAGTGACGAAGTAAAGAGAAGGAAAGAGATCGGTTGGAACTCCGGGCTGACTGTTGGCAGGAGGTGGCACAGGACAGAGTGGAATGGAGCATCTTAGTGTCGGGGGCCAGAGCTCATTTTTGGTCGTTGCGTCAACATAGTAAGTAAGTAAGCCATTCCAGCCGCCTATGTGTAAAAGCTGAATAGCTCAAAAGTTTCAAGTCTGAATAGCTCAGTTTGAAGACACCTCGAAAGAACGCGCCACGAACAAACAGTGCCTAATATCCTGCCTACCTAAATACAATTAGAGATGTCGGTCTCTTTATTAGTGTCTTTGATTAATCATCACTTCATTTATTTATCTCAACCGTGATTTCGATCCCGTATCTATTTATCGATATAGTTCAAGCGGCTGATTGGCTCTCGTCAGTGGACCACACAAGCGGCGCCTGCGCAGGTAAGATTTGTCTTTGCCACCGGCCGAAGCGTTTTATGCATTTTATTGTTGTTTCCCGCGTGAGAAATTTATTAGTTCCCATTTTTGAGATCTGTGGTGAGGCCGTCGTCGGGGGTATTTGTCGACGGTTTAATATTTGATTTGTGATTATAACAGATAAATACGATTAGCCTGTAATTTTAATTTCTAATATTACTATACATAAATATCACTTTACTTAGAGCATCCGTTCTGTTGTTGTCTGTTGCGCGGGCTGTTGTTTTTGTTTATCTTTGATATTTTTTATTCCCGTGCGTTTTTTTTGGTTTGTTTGTTCCCCTAATTAATACTAGTGTTTACTGTTTTTTCGATTTTGGTCATGTGTTACCTACACTTGTTTTGGGTAAGGGTGTAGATTGCTGATTCTGTGTAAATTGTTAGCAATTCTAGTCTGATTTGTGTAGATACAAATAAATAAAAAGGCGCCAAAACATGAATCTCTTGCTATCAGAAAGGTGTTAAAGGTCGATTCGCACCTTTCGATGTAGTGTCCCGTAAGTAAGTAGGTACGAAGATTCAAATTTAACTCTATCAGAGACCAATGATCAACTGGTGCTACTTGGTCCGACCAACGACATCAGCACTAACCGTCGCGTTGGGCGAGTGCTGAATTCAGCGTATGTGGCATGCAATAGGTTTATGAAACGGCCTAGCCATACTTTCTGAACACCGTACTTTCAGGGTTTGTAGAGTGAGGCGTTAGGAGAGTAGAGCTTGGCTCATCATGAGATCTGATAACGTTTCCTCAGTGAAACTGTTAAGGGCTTACAAGGCTTGTCCACCAATTTTAGATGAAATATTTTTGATGGGATTTCTTACACACGCAGAGACGCAGAACTATGATTGAATTAAGTCCTATCACGATAATCATAAGAATAAGTCCAGGTTTTAACAAAAGGCATTCTAATGTTTTCCTCCTTCACCGCGAAACGACGCGAACACACTCGCGTTTCACGGTTTATATGGAATAAAAACAACATTCACCCAGCGGTGTCTTTGATGAATCGCGCTCGGCTCTCTATAAAGTTTTAATTCTGTAAGAAGCAGGTAGGCGGTGGTAAAAAAATTGTCTCGGCTCAAGTCGGCTCCTCGGGAGGCGGCGAGCTTCAAACGCACAGGCTCCCACGGACGAACACATCCAGATACTTGTATTTTTTTAACAGCCATCGGTACAACTCTTTTTGTATAACTAGACCAGTTTTTTCCGGTGAACGGGTCATACCGACCGTGTGCGTTACTTGCGCTCGGTCACAGTGTTAGTGTATTGTGGATTTGTGGTTCGATTGTTTGAGGTATAGCCGTGAAAGATATGTAAAGACATAGGGAGGCAAGGCAATGGGGATTTGCTAGAATTAGGTAGGTAACTATATTGCGCCACCTTTTGTACACCTCCAGCTTTGAACCTCTATTGCCTAGTGTAATATTTGCCACGAATTTTGTCATTTGTAACACGCGTCTATTAGGTTAAGTAGAGTCGTCGATCATCGCGGGCGCAACACTGGCTGGCTGGTTTGCTACACTCGCTGGACAGAGATTTCATACCTACCTCCTTATATAGGTATAAAATCTCTGTCCATACGCACGGCCACCGCTCGGCCGCCGCTCTCCCAACCTCATAAAACGACGTACAAAGAATCCCCGTAAGGAATTTCCTTATGATGCACTGTTGCGAGCGAACACCCAGCCGGCTGAATTCCTCGCGGCGGGTACAGCGCGCATCATATGCCACAATAAAATAAACCTCGCTCACTAATCGTTGCAGGTTAAAACCGGCTACAAATGGTAATAAAATAAAGGTACATACATAAAGTGTCGAAACGTTCTCTCTTACCGATATAAATAGTGCGAGGCGAGGCGCGGCGAGGCGGCCATCGGCGGCGATCCCGATTATCGGGCGACTGTTTGAGTTGAGTTTCTCTATTTTCAAATGGCGTCTACACTCGCGCGTTCGGGTGCGTTCGCGGGTATGCGTTCGGCTCGGCTCGCAACCGGTTCCCGGCGGTAATTGGCGCGGATGTGCCACGCGCCTGCGTTGACCGTTTCAATTTGAAACTTACTACACAATTTAATTGCCAATAATTTATTAGGATGCAGATTGTGGATGCCTTATTTATGGTCGGATTTGAAACATGTGCGTCGATTTTATATATAACCTATTAATATTTAAGTGTTGAAATGTATTTTATTGTATTTGTGAGTGATCGAAAAATGACGGCCTTTAAAACTAACTTAAATTGATTTTAAATATTTTATATTACCAACCTAAATTATTTATCTAAGAACACAGTTAAAGATGCTCTACCTGTACTCCGTAACCATGTCGCTGCAGGTTCAACGAATACGGCACTCGTCATACAAATATGTAAAACACATGCATTTTTCTCGAAACTGCCGGGGCTGACTTTGATGTCGTGCAGCATAGGAACACAGTTAAAGATGCTCTACCTGTACTCCGTAACCATGATGCTGCTGGTTCAACGACAACGGCACTTGTCATACAAATGAGAAAAACATATGCATTTTTCTCGAAACTGCCGTGTCTGAGTTTGAGGTTATGCAGCATAAGAATATAGTTGAAGGTGTTCAACCTATATACTGTAAGCAAACCGCTATTGGTTCATAGTTTAGGGCACTTCCCATACAAAATGCTCCAATCAAATATCAGTTTTTTTTTTCAGAACTTCCGGTCAGATTTTGATGCCCTTCTCTATAAGGATATATTTGAGGGTGCTAAACGTAAATACTATAATGGTGTCGTTATTTGGCCCTAGTCCACTGTCCCTACATAAGTACCCAGTCTCCTTTGCGTTAACTAATGCACACAATCATGTGTCTTAAATTAAATAGATTCAACGTCTTACACATGTCGCACATAAACAAAGGTCCACTATACCAACCGAAGGGGATAAATAAATCATGGAATCAGATGGAGTTCACACCGAATCATTCGCGGGATGACTCACTCGAGACTGACTCAGGCGCATATGATTGATCCACTTACGATGGCGGGAGTGGTCACTTTCAATACTAGGGACTTTGGTTAACAAGGCTAACGATTTGGGCATGAAAAGCTTTGGCAAATAAAATGTAAGGTCAGTAGGTCATCGTACAGGTGTCATTAGAACTAGTGAAATAGTGAAACAATCATAGTACAATATTGTTTTGCTTATATTTGTACACGGTCAGACGGTCCACTTGAATCACTAAATTTGGTCGATCAAGCAACTACTTCGTTTCCAACGTCCTCCTGACGACCCCTTCCATCGTGACAAATTAAGTTTCAGTTGTGTCTGTATGTCTTCTGCAGGTTGAATTTCGGAGAGTCTGCGAAGAAGTTGCACGACCTCATTCCGCCATCGGAGACGCGACCCGGGCGAGCTCTTCATTCTTATGTTGTAGATCTTCCAGCTATCCGCATGAGCTGCCTTTGTTCAACCTTTGTAACGCATACGGCTAAGAATTGGAACGCTTTGCTTGCAAATCCGTCCCTAATCGTGTGTGCGATAGAATCAGAAATGAGGAGATCCACAAGCGAACCAATTTCACCGACATAGCCCTAAGGATTGCTAGGCTAAAGTGGCAGTGTTCAGGGCACATAGCTCAAAGAACAGATGGTACTGTCCCATCGAGTAGAGTTCTCGAATGACGGCTACCGAAAAACGTGGGTAGGCCTCTTACAAGCTAGATCGGCGACCTGGTAAACATCGCAGATACCAGCTGGATGCGGAAGGCACAGGACCGGACTTTGTGGAGATGTCTGGGGGAGGCCTTTGCCCAGCAGTGACCGTCTTTCGGCATGCTCCATTGTCGGTCAGATGAGATGACGGTCAAATGCCTGGCTAATCCAATAAAAAAAAAGTAGCCTCCGCTGCGGGATTTCTGAATCTCGCTGTAGTATAAACAGTAACTGTCTGGGCGCTCGCCACTCGCACTGTACTTGCACTCGTCACTCCCACTGTCCTCGACGTGAAGAAACATACCCGACTATAAGGAGAGGGCCATGGCAACTGGGAGAAGCACAATAACGTTCGGTCGATCGACGATGAGTCACACCTATTCCAGAGCGGTTTCTCCATACTTCGGAAGTGGAAGCTGTTGTACAGTAAGTATGTAGGAGTAAGGGTGTTATGGTTTAAGCTGTACGTAAGCTGAAAGCAGTAATGTAGAAAAAAGGCTATCATTATTATATCCATCACTCAGTTGTTGCTTAATTTCAATTGCTTAATTTGAAAAGATGCAATTCAAATTAATCAAATCCGAATCTCTTAAGTAGAGCATTATAATACTCTTTCAACCGTCAAAGAGTAGGGGGTAGGAAAGTAGGAAGGAAACAAGTGTGATGTCAAATACCAAACCTACTAGGTATTCTAATAATCCTATTGCTATCCTACTTAACGAATTTACTAACTATAAATAAACTAAATAAATGTAAAAGAGAAAGTTTGCAAGGACAGATTTTTGTTACTCCTTTACGCAAAAACTAAGGATGCGTCCAAATCTCGCGATGCAACAACGGCTCGCGCACTGCAGAATGTTCCGCCTGAGTAAAAATATTCGTTGCGGCCCGCGGGACAAAATCAGGCCGGGCCGAAAGGCCTTAACACTTGAATTGCATTACATCGTACCAAGAAAACAGACGTGCACGTAAACCGCTTGCGCGCAGCTCACGCGCACCGCGAACCGTGCGCAAACCGTTGCTGCAACTGCGCATGCGAGGCGCGTTCGCGATATTTGGACGCACCCAAATGAACACATTTGTACGAAGTTTCGAAGTGCCTAATATACTAGTCAAAATGACATTTATCTCGAAAAAGTCATATCTAGAATTTTACGTGGAGGCAGTTTCGAGCCAAGTTTTGAATTCATCAATTAGGACGTCTACCTGCTCGCGTATTTTTCAGCTTCGGCGATGTACGTGTATGATGAATTGATAAACGAAACCCAAGTATCGTGGCCGACAGTTAGTTTGTTATTGTTATCAATGGTGACGTTATCGCTTGTATGCAAGTCGACCGAGGTCATCCTTGCCACACTTCACGTACCACACAACTGTTACGAATTTTATTGTTCTAATAGTACAGTCATTCGATGAATTAGTTGACCACCTGATCATACGATAATGCATATAAAGATATTGCCCGCGAATTCGTTTAAAGCATTCCAGACACGTTCCCGCAGGAACCACATTGAATTTCGGAATAAATTGTAGTCTATATGCTGTTCTAGGCTGTAAGTTATATTGCTATAAATTTTCTTAAAAATCTGTTCAGTAGTTTTTGCGTGAAGGAGTAACAAACATCTGTTTAGATGATAGATCGATAGATGATAGATGATAGATACATAGATCCTTACAAACTTTCTCATTTATAATATTAATATGTAATAATTAATAATATTAGTATGTAATGATGATTGTATGAAGCTTTTCCTCTGTTCTGTTTTTAAACTCATCTTGTTCTGGCAATTTCACCACTAACCTAACCTAACCTGACCCGGTGGCCAAAGCTGGAACTAAGTGTCGGCACTTTGAAATGTCATGCAAACTCCAACATCAGCGACACTGTCACCGGTTCAGATAAGTTTGTTGCATTATACACCTGTAGTTCTCATAACACTAGTTTACACAAAAAATAAATATCAAATACAACGCATTGAATATTAACATGTATGTACGATATCTTCTTAGCTATTCAATATTTTGCTTATATCTTATTAAGTTATCGAATTACAAGGTTGTAATTTATTTTGAGGGCAAAATTATACTAAGAGTCTTGTTAATTTGATAAGAAACAAATTGAATTAAAACAACTAGAAGGACAAATAAACAAATTGTTTGATTATTCATGTGATTGTGGTCTTATTAAGACATTAAAGACGAAGACGGGAATGTCAATGCATACTGTTTGTATTTAGCACCAATTAGGTTATCAACATGTCTTACTTAAGTGCTAGGGGAATACGATTACAAAACTTGTGTCGGCAACTGTATTTGTTTGTAAATATTTATGGGTCAGGTCTTCCTTATCACCTTATCATAGGATAAAACAACAGCAAGTATCTAATACTATTTTAAAGTTAAAGTCTATTTGTTTATTTAGATACCTACTTATTTCACGTCTAAATTATACCCTCCAAAAATAAATTTTTAGATTTTTGTCACAGTTATCTAATATTTTTAGTTAAAAGGCGTGGAGAACAAAGTTTTATGTGTAAAGAAGGGCATTATTTGTCATTGGGATACCTTTTACCTCTTTAAATCACCAACTTCAAGTAACTATAAATGGGGAAATGGTAGGATATCGGATATCCGTGGGTACCTGTTGGCCTTATTTTTGACACAAATACAGTTTAAGGTCCATACGACACTCTCCTTGAATATCTCTCCGTTTATCCGAGTAAGTCATAGACTACGGAATTAGGGCACCGAATATTTATACTAACATAAATTAGGGTAAAAGTGGTAACTTCCATCTGTCCCTAGATGAGAAAAAAGTAGTACTTATTATCTGCCCCCGTATGTAGGGATGTCGTTTCACGGGGCAAATAGCACAAATCAACTTGCATTTGCTACGGTATTGTTGCCCCGCTAATGAACTTACCGGGGAAAATTAAACAGGATCGGGTACATTCGCCCCAACTACTGGGGCAGATGAGAGCTACTTCAGGGTGGTACTATTTCCGATCCTCCGGCTAATCATTTTACTCTAGAAGAGACCCATGCCACTTGTCCATTGGAAATCAATTTATGACTACACCGATGCGTCAACAGCCCCGCATCAGTTACATTAGCAGCAGTACCGTAACATGGTGATTATGATGCATGAGTTACCATAGTCCCCTAGTATCATCTTAGCGTTAAATCCCTGTTGCGCTCCCGCGCGATATGCGGAGGCCCGGGGTCCGCCTTCCTGCTTTTCTTAGTTTACTCGGTCTTCGGCATCCTTAGTGGTGAGTCCGTTGGAACGCATGTCATTTTTAACGACGTCCAGCCATCGGTTCTTGGGCCGGTTTCTCTTTCGCGTACCTGCCAGGCGTGGCATGGCCAGGCATCTGTTCCCCACGTAATTTGGCAAATTGCGCAAAACGTGGCCGTACCATCGAAGCCGGCGCTCTTGTAGCTTATCTGCGATGTCACAGATGTGAAGGCTACCGCGGATGTGGGCGTTCCGCACGCGGTCTTTGCAGGGAACCCCACACATCCACCGCAACATCTTCATTTTCGTGATTCGCAACTCCCGCTTGTGCCGTGTACGCTCTTGTAGAGGTCAAGTCTCGCTGCCGTATAAGAGTACAAGTCTAATAATGATCTTGTTGACATGTCCCTTCACCTTCATCAAGCATCTTGGGGTCACAAATGACAACCGTCAATTCTCGTCATTTGGCCCAAGCCGCAGATATTCGGTCTGTCCATGTCACCAGTTGCGCTTAGTACCGACCCCAGGTATCTGGCCTGATCCGTTCTTTTGACCTCCTCTTCGCCTATGCAAACCCCAAGCAACATTACGTAATCCGAAATGCAGCCCATAAACTCCAACTGAAGAAATCTACTGTATCTAGAATAAAGTCAGGGATCCTAACTATGAAAGTATATTCGAAATCATTAGCACCAAAGTATTATTGAGATTGAGACGCGTGCGCCAAGACGGAATGCAGAAGAGATTATGACAAGTCTTTGAAATAAAGTTATTGTTATTTTGATGCCGAGACTTATACATGTGCCACTGGACCCAAGGGATTTTCCAGCAAAACAATTTTTTCATGCATGTTATCTTTAAAATGTATCTACATTACAAAGACGGAGGGATTTCCAAAGCAATTTTTATCAAATCATATATGATTTGGCAAGCATATGGATTCAAAAATCTGAAATTCCCATAAAAAACGTTCTATCACAAATCTTCGGTAAATTGGTTTCAAGGGTGTTTCTTTTATTAAAATAATTTACTCTATAAATATAGGTCTCAAATGTATAATAAACAAAATTAGTGCAACTTCTTTTATGTATAAAATATTGTCTACTTCTCTCGTCTCTTTACTTCTGGGACAAATTAGTATTTCCTCAATTTTTTTTTCGTCAATCTGTAACCCCTTATTGTCCTTCCTACTGTCTCACTTGTTGTCTCTCGTGTCACGGATGTTAATTCTCACTAAGCCCTTTTTATAAGTCATCACCCATAAGAATTGCGGATAAAAAGAAAAAATATTGCTTAGACAGTTCACACAGCGCCATCTAACCCTAAACTAAGCAAAGCTTGTCTTATGGGTGCTAGAGAACTGATAAACTACTATTATATTTTTAAATACATACTTATTTTACCTGTCTTGATGGATTACAGAAGAAACGCCTAACGCTATAAAGCGCCAAGGACTGCTCAAGGATTGAGCTTGAGGAAGCGATTGAGCTGTAAATAAATTCGTGTTTACGATCATACGCTGTACGCTATTAATATTGATTACCGGCCTTACACCAAATATTGTAAAAACATTATAAAAATAACTATTGTAAAGATGTCCATTTGAAAAGTGGTCAAACGTCAAAAAGAACAAGTGGACGGAATCATTAGATATAATATAGTCGCCGGCCGGAGTCGGAGCCTCCGGCTCGAGGCTTTAGGACGAGCCGCTCTGCGGATTGGTGCGAAACAACCTTTTAAGCGCATTAACTAATTCTGCAGAGCGTGCTCGCCTCCTGGCTGCTGGCGAGTGGGAGTCGGGTCTCTAGCTACAGGCATTATATTCTAAAAACATCGGCATTTTACTCGACAGTGCCACGTTTAGGCTTGCCACGGCCCTTCGTCTTGGCGCACCCTGTAGCGCTCCTCATCAATGCCGCTATGGTCATCCTGTAGACCAACTCGGTCACCACGGCTTGTCCTGCGGCAGCAGCTCTGGTCGCATTCCTCGCCACTGGAGCACCCGCGGTGCTGGAACCGAGTGGGTTAGCCCGCGAGGATGGTAAGAGGCCCGACGGAATGACACTCACTCCCTGGAAACTGGGACGGCCTCTGGTATGGGATGCTACTTGCATCGATACCCTTGCGCCGTCTCATCTTCCAGTGACTGCGTGTCAGGCTGCGATGGGTGCTGCCTCAGCTGAGGACGCCAAGCGGCGCTAATATGCTAAACTCAGTGGTAATTTGATATTTGCGCCATTTGGCGTTAAAACTCTTGGGCCGTGGGGACCAGGCGCACATTCCTTATACCGGGAGCTATCTAAGCGCCTGGTCGAAGTTACGAATCACCAGAAGGCTGGCCTCTTTTTTGGTCAACGCTTAAGCCTCGCTATCCAGCGGGGCAACGCGGCCAGCCTTCTGGGGACTTTTCCAAATTCGGGGGACCTGGACCAAATTTTTATCTTTAGTTAGGAATAAGGTTTTTGTTAGAGTAAGGTTCTTTTTAAATATTAATAATTGTTAACATAAATAATTATTGCGATAAAAAGAAAGATTTTTAGAAAAAAGAACAATGTTTTAAGCACCCACCTATGATGGCGCTGTGTGAATTTGTCTGTTGTATTATTAATATTTTTTTTATGTTCCTGATACTTCAATCATCTCCTATTTTTTTAAAGCACAATATTCGACTACAGGCAACGGTATAACACGATTAGACTGTTTTAACACGACAACGTATGTTCTACAATGGACATTTTACGAGTTTGACATTTCCCTCTGGCTCGTAATTTATTTTGTTACGTTCGTCTCGTGAACAAAGACGGCCAATAGCTACTAAGTAAATGTGTATTGTGTATACTCGTGCGGAAGCGCACACGGTAGCGCAAAATGCAAGTTTATGGGTCATTTTGGCTTGGCACATTAAAATTAGTCAGCCCAACATGTAATTTGACGTGTTTCCTTTCGTAAATACTGACATCCATCTAGATATAGAAAGAGAGATATAGCATGTAAAGTTTGTATGGAATGTCAAATATTGACAAATGACTTTTACCCAAATTATTTAATTAATCATCCTGTAAAAGGTAACAGCGTACCTATAAGTCAAATCAAATCATCCTGGCATTAATGTCCCGGTTATGCTCTCGCGCTCTAGGGCCCGGGGTCCACCTTGACCATGATCCAGGTTTGTGGCAGATCAGGGAATTACAGTTAAGCGACTGCCATCTGACCTCCATGACCCTGCTACCACGAACCTGACCAGATTGGATCATGGTTACACATTCAGTCGCCTGAATGTGCAGGTTTCATCACGATGTTTTCCCTCACCGTAGGAGCATCGGTTAGTATTCAACACTCAGAAAAGAGTAATTGGTACCCGCAGCGGGATTCGAACCCGGTACCTCTCGCTTACGAGTCCGATACCCTAAACGCTCGGCCACCGACGCTCCTCATCTTGTAAAATGTAACAGCGTATAACTATTTATTAGTATTCTTAGAAAAGTTCAACTTCAAAATCAAATTGAAGTAACCAAAGTATTTATTTTGAACAAAGAAGGAATATTTTAGGAAAATTACTGTAGCTACCTACCTACTTACTTAAGGTCTCAATTTTTCCTATAATAAAGATCTGTAGTTCTCAAGCTGCACCTAAATCATCAATCAGTATTCAGTATTCATTTATTTTGTAGTCTAATGCTATACATACAATATGTAAAAATGAGGCACATCAGACACCAAAATAAATGCACTACAAAATATGTGGTCACACTTAATACAATATAATGTCATTTTTGCAGTACTGCCATAATAAATTAATTAATTCATACGTAGAATGTCAAAAAGCATATAAAAGAATATTAAATAAGAATAAGAATATTAATCTCACGACTGAAGGTATTAACTGATGAATTTTACTTGTAATATTTGTCATTAACTGCGTAGTTACTAAGCATATCTTATAAGCGGGAAAGTGCCGAAGCACACCGTTTACTTCGCCTTGAGCTGATGAAAGCAATTTTCCGACAGCCCATAAAATTTATTATTAAACCCTGTTTTATTGCCAGTGTTCCTCTGTAATCAATAACATGTTGGCCATGATGTGTTGAGAATGGTGGCTTTCTATGTGTTTTGGTTCGTTTGTGGGCGTCGGCGATCCCTCTTCTTGTTATCATCGCGTTCTTTCCGCTGGTCTATGGTGGGTACCTTATTTGGTTTTAGAATTTCTTATTAATAAAAAATACACTTCTGTAAATGGTTTTGCCGAAGCTTATTGTGTAATTTCTAATTATGTACCCCTGGATATTTAAAGAAGATCATCGCAAGTAAATTTCTAACATTATTTGGCAACTGTCCACTGTTGGACTTGAACCTTCTCCATATTAGGCATAGCAGGCTGAAAAACAACAACAATAGTACTGCTCTGTTTTTTGTTTGCGCCCACCACAACAGGTGGCACCCTCTGGGTTGACGGAGGAGGCGGAAAACTCTTACTCTTCCGCTGGAGAGTCACTGCTGCGCATTTTGTTCGCTATTTGAACCACGAGAATATACTATGACCTTATGGTAATAAACCACCAACCCCTTTTATTCACGAGTGTTAGACACGGCGACAGTATCTCAGGGGCAAACAAGTTAGGATTCCAACACTATTCCGATTTGATGAAACCGGAACATGCAGCGTATCCGCGTCACGCCGGTCTTGCCGGAGTTCGTGTCATAAAGCGCGCGTATCATTAGCGAGCATAAACAAAACCGGCGCAAATAGGTGCGTGTGCGCAGGCCAGCCGTTTCACCGGCGCCGGTGAACCGAATGACTAGGGCACGGTGGGGGCAGACGCGGTGTGAGAAAGAAATCAGATACATGCTTCACCGTAGACTGCATCCACACACGTAGATGTAATGTAATAACAGTCAAATTTTATTATCATTTTCCTAGGTGAGGTTAGCATAATACATCTCTTTCTTCCATAAAAAAATATTCAAGTAATTCCACGACCTACGCAGCGCAGACTACGCTCTATATACTGAGTCCAGTAATTACTAAGTTTTTAATTTTATTAGTTTCACTTTCACTTTTGTTGGTTTCGTCATACTTTAGATAGAAGAGTATATCTGAATATTAGGTACTGAATGTTCAATCCTTCTCTTTTATTAACCGACTACAATAAAGTCGTTCATAAATCTATAAGTTCCTACAGCAGTAATAGAGAAGCGGTCACCAACCTTTTCACAGGTTAGGGCCACATAGTAGACAAATGGAGTGAAGGCGAGCCGCACTTTTTCAAATAATCAATAATAAAAATATATAATTGCTGAGTAAACTATTTCATTATTTAAAATGGTTGGTTTTTCGTTAAAATAATACATTAAATAAAGTAGGTAATGAACGGGCGTCATGAGCTCGAAATTTTTTCCATTTTACTGTCGAAAAAGGTTGCATAAGCAATATTGCATAAACAACTTAAGTCAATTAACGAGCTAGCGCTCTTCAGCAATCGCTATACGCTACCGCTCCCTCTTATCACTACGCTCTCTCCCTTGCAGCGTACCAATTGAAAGCGACACGCCTTTCACCGCGACTTCGGCGTGCGCTATGCCCGCTCCTAACGTCAACGACTGTACCATAAGCAAGGTAATTACACTCATTTGCATTTGCTTACTTGAGTTGGATAGCACCGCAAAGAGTACAGATTTCGGCGATCCAAGTAGATTGTTTTTTTTTTGAGTATTTGTTTTTGTTTTAGGAGGATGTAGGTATTTAGATCCGTGTTCTTTTGAAACTATCGTCACAGCCCGTAACAGTCCACTGCAGGGCTTAGGGCCTCTCCCACGAAAGGGGAGGTTATTGACATCTCTACGCTTGGCAGGCGGGTTGGAGATCGCAGTGTTACAATTATGACAATGAAAAACGCTGCTGTCCATTTTCCACAATACGGAAACAATAGTCCTTTTGCCTCGAAAATATTAGTCGCCTTGTACCCCACGAGTGTAAGGGCCTTTTGAAACTATGATACAGTTATTTATGTGAATCATTCTGCGTTAAGTTTTGCTATACACCTACAGTTTACTCAATTTCGAATTGTTTTTAATTACAATCAGGCCTTAGTGTCCGTCAAGTGTAAGCGTTACTCTAACCACAAAGTGGCGCGCGACGCGAACGTTGCGTGCCTGCTAAATCATAATATGTCCATGACCTCTGCGGGACCCCGGGTTGAAATAGATTCGAAATGATGCCATAATTTGCTGCCTATGTTGTGCCTTTTTGGGCCCAAAAAATCACAATTGCGCAAGCGCCGCTCTACAGACGCCGGTGGGATCGCTGCCTTATACTTATACAATAATTTGGCATTTAGTGAAGGTATGCAAATTGCATACCACATCTGGATAGGATTTTTACATCGTGGAACGAATCTTTGCTCCCAAGTTTAGCCAAACCAACCAAACGAAAAAAGGACCTACCAACAACAAAATAATTTCTGAAGTCACATGAAAGAAATGATTTTAGTACCTATAATTTCGTGCATTGACAAAGAGAAGCTATACGATTAAAGTACCTAAATTAAAATTACTGTAGTTACTATTAGTCATATAAATTCTTACTTCCAGAAACAACTCTCTTAAACCCAGAACGATACCAGCGTAATTTCGAATAACAAAGATCGACCAAATACGAGTAAACCCACCAAAATACGTATTACACATCCCCGGCTTTCATATCTGATTGTGCGTGATTACAAATAAAGTCGTGGAACGTAAAGTAAGTTTGTTTACTACGCAATAAAACGGGCCCTCGGAATCAAATGAGGTGTGATAGACTGAGGAGCAGGCATCGGTTTACACAGTGAAAGTCCACTTTCTTACCGCGTGTCTCGGCCGCCGGGCGCAATACAGGCTGCTGGAAGCGACAGCGATTCGTACTCAAGAAAATTTCAATTTTTATTTGTTTGCACAGGTAAAATAGATGTAACATTAAATAGTACTTATATATGTTTGGCTGTGACCTACCAACCGGCGACAAATTAAATGGTATTCTAATAACAAAAAAGTCAAGTGTGTGACTAAAATAACAACTATTTTAATTAACCTTTAATAAACAACAAAATAAAACCTTACTTAACCTAACTAATATTAAAGGTAAAAATTTTGCCCCAGGTCCCTAGATTGCAGAGAAGTGCCCAGAAGTCTGGCCGCGTTGTCCCGCTGGATAGCGAGGCTTCTGGTCATGACTAATTTCGACCAGTCGCTTGGCTAGTTTCTGATATAAGGAATGTGCGCCTGGTCCCCACGGACCAAGGGTTTCCACTCCAAATGGAGCAAATATGTAGTCGCCACCTAGACAAGCATATTTGCGCCGTTTGGCATTTTCAGCAGAGGCGGCACCCGCCCCTACTCGACACGCGGTGGCTGGAAGATGGGACGGCGCTATCACTAATAAATAAATAATGAATAAATCTAATTCTAATCTAAAAAAGTCAATTAATGTGCTATTAACATACCCTCGTAGTACAATAATAATTATAAATTGAATTTGAAAAAGCACAAGGTCAAATGGTACTGGATTTGAATGATATGTCTTGTTCACTAGTGTAGAAAAATATAGTGTTCAAGATTTTATAATGTTAACCTGACACTGGTCAGTGGAATCTTCTGTCTCAGTCTATGGATATGTGAAACTAATTTATATTACTAGTACTTACTTACCTAGAGTCATTCTAAATATTCGAGTTTTCCTTTAGATATAATAATATTCTGTGGCATGTGAACAATATTAAAACCATCGAGTGAAAGCTCGCGAAGATATAGTTTTCCAATTAACAAATGAATCTTTAGCAGTTTTTGGTAAACCTTACTTCTCGACAGTTATTTATTCATTTAAGGTACACATTTATACATTATAGAATACAATTTTCAAGGTATTAAATCTAATGTCTTAACCAATTATAGGTGTACACATCATTCACCAATAAGCAAACACTGTTATTAAAGCTTACTTCTCTTGAACAATGATCCCAGTGACTCCACCTTCCCCCGAAAAGGAAACCACGCAGTCGCATCCATTCTCTCTACCTCCGCACTTCACTATAATTGTGCAAAACTCGTGTGACGGTTTTCCCTACAACAGCGACCGGCAAATGTATTGTCGCTTTCTTCCTCAGCGTGTCCGCTGCGCTAATCCGACCAATGGTTAACCCACTAATTTAAATCGCCCATTGTAACAGGGTTAACGATACCAGAAACGATGGTGCCTACATTCTGCCTGCTTAAGAATTTTCACCAAATACGGGACGCATTCTAATGAGGAAATTGGTCGCTTCGGATTTGGATTGATTAGTAATTGGTGATTGGTATGGGATAGTGTGGGTTTCTCTTTTATTTGTTTGTTACTTTTGACCCACATTTGAAGGTATGTGTATACCTATCTACATTTAAATATTCATTCGTTATATTAGCCTGAATCATCCTACTACTGCGCAAAGGCCACCCCCCGATTCTTCCACTCTTCGCGATCAAGTGCCGTTAAATATGTATTAGGTAATTTTCATTCTTTTAATGCGTTAAAATTTTGTAGAAGTATAAAAAATAACAATTTCTGAAATTTCTTTCCTATTAAGTACAAAGTTTTAAAACCACGCATAACTTAACTTCTCTACGTGCCCATGATATATATTTACACCTACATGTACACGTACGTTTGTTTCGCATAGGAAAATACATTGCTCAACCAATAAATTAGCGTAACAGAGGCCTCAGAATATTGAAGTTGAACAATAATTGGCAGCCGTTCAAGACCGCTCGGTGCACTAAATATTTACCTGCCCGTCTCAATTTGATGTCACGCCGCCGAGTTCTGTTGTCGTCACACTCCTCGGGAGCACTCGTTAACTCGCCACATCTCAATTCGGCACGGTTTATTTGAAAAAATTTCGCTATAGCATGTTTATAATTAGAAGATCCGATTTTTGGCAGGCGTTTCATTGGAAATGGTCGCTTTGTCGACGGATGAGAGTGTTTATATGACGAGGTGTTTATTAGGACAGGTTGCCAGGCGATCGCCGTCTCACCTTTGAGTGTACTAGCTAAAAATAACAGTAGCGACCTGTGATGTATTTTATAAGCTGCGTATTTACCTTTTACCTTAAATAGGTAAGTACCTAAATAAAATATATTTGTTACATTTATTGAGACGGAGTAGTGACCGTCTGGTGTCGTTCTTTAAACTTGTTATAGTGGGCAATGTCAAAGGCAAGAGGTTAAGCGGACGGTCACTAACTAGATGGACCGATCAGTTGGAGGTTGCGCCATCCAATAGATTCTGCGACGCGGTGAGGCTGGCGATGGATAGGAGCGGTTGGAGGCATTTAGTGCGCTCGAAGATGTGCTCATCAGACCACGATTCTTAGGCATGAGCGGCCGACTACAGAGAGAGAGAGTAACATTTGGCTTTGTAACGTTCAAAGTATTGATCACTCATCGTGGCTATGGCTATTCCGTGTATTGGAATTGCTGGCAAAGCAGTTAATTATGATAGCAATTAAGACGTGTGCCAACATTAATTAGTAAAATCTAACATATATGGATAATCATGAAACTGTTAGCCAATCATAAACTAAGCACCTACGATTACAGTTAAAGTGATTTTAATAATTGTTTGTTTGAATACGGTAATCTTCAGAATTAATTTGCCTCACTAGTAGAAAACTTAAATAATTTCAACCTTTTGTTTGTGAGGGAAAATTCATTCTCGTGAGGGACGGAAAACCACGAAGCACGAAAGATTTTTATAAAAAAAAAAATCTATCAGAATTATTGTAATCATTTGAAATGTTTTCCAGCTACAAAAACAAAATTGAGTGATGTAAGTAAATCACCCGACAACATATCCGTGAATTTAATGATTTTTCTTGACACCAGTCCGATCCCAAATAAAACGAACTCTGAAAAAAGTTGCCCCTCGAAGTCCAATAATTTCTGAGCTGCTAACGTCTGGTCAGTAAAGCCTGGCTTGAGATCTTTACGTAGCTTATGCAACACGGAAGCCATCCTGCGAAACGAAAGCAAGGCTAATTTGAGAGGCCGCAGGCATCTTAATTTGCAGTTGAAAGTTGATATAAGACGGCTTATTTCAAGAATCTCCTCAACGTGTGCGTAACGTAACGACTTTGATATGTTTCGATGCAATGAAATGAATTTCCTTGCTGGCGGGGTTATGGATGTCTCTTTATGCTAACAACTCGATAATTTCCTGCTACATTGTATAGCTAGGTCTGATGAGTAAGACCAGCGGTAGATATAAATACTTTTATCAGATGATGTTTAGTTTAGAATCGTGAAATTGATTTAATAAAATAAAATGTATACACAGTCAAAATTAAAACTTAAAACTAGATATCTGTATAACTTCGTCATACAACTCAAACTAGATGTATAACCCACTCTTTGCCATTCCCGGTGCAAAGGTGCTTATAACACTAGCAGCGTTGCCACGCTGAATGGCGACGGACAGCCTCTGCAACAGGAATGACCCAGAGCGGGGCTTACCACCCCACTTCCTCATTCGATGTCCAACGTATTTAATTTCAGTCCATTTCTATTATTGTTAAGTGCCTCAAATTATATTAGATGAAAATTAATTTTAAATCACTTAACTCTTGCTCATCCATCATCAATCATTGCAAGATTTGACATAGTCTACAACGTCTTCCGCCACACCACTCCTATTCTGACGAAAACCGCGGAAGGTAGTTACTTCAGCCATTAACATCTACGATTGAATAAGCTTCAATCACACAAGAATGTCAAATCGCGGGTGTGTCGATACTTTATCACATAATGCCTCTTGCTGTTTCATGGTTTAATGTTAACTGCCAACGCAATGCAAACATTGTTGCTTAACGGTGTCAGATATCCTTACTGCATTATCCTTAGTCCTCGTGCTAAGTGGTAATTGTTATTAATGTGATAATATTTTCACAGTTATTATATCAGCACTAGTTTATATAATATGGGTTACAGAATCCTTGGTGAGGAACAGTGAGGAATCTACGCGTTTCCTTCCGAAACTCGTTCAGGATGGTTAATGAACTTACTGAAGTCTTGGCGGCTGGGACCTTACTCTCTTAATTAATCATCTTCATCACAGCCCTTAACAGTCTACTTCAGGACTTCAACTATACTATAGTTAATCTAACTTAGCCATTCGTCGCCTCGTACGAGACCTACGAGTGTAAGAGGTTGGTACTGTTCTGCTCTGCCTGACACCACACGGCTCTTAATTGTAGTCAATTAATGGCTGCTAAAAATGGCGATTTGCACTATCATTCACAAATCGAATCAACCGAGCTGAAATAAACACAAGCCTACAGTTGACCACGAATCGCCAATCAATCGTAAATAAGCTTCAATCATAGGGTATCGTGGGGCGAGTCGCATGGGAGGAAAAAGCCATAGGTGTAATATAATTCAGTTAATAGACACGAGATGGGGAGATGGGGGAAGGCTGGCGCCGCGCAGCCGAGCCCACGACCTTATTACGGCCTGTTTGCTTTGGTGCACACTGGGTTCGGAAACACTTTGTTTATATCCCTTCTGGGCTATTACGGACAAGGCTACTCTCTGGACCCGTTATTCGATGAATCTGTTGTTACGGATATTGAGAGTGGTGACGCACTGCATCGAATCTGAATCCGTGCCGAGTTTGTGAAATACAGAATTTACCTAAATTCATCAAATTCGAATGAAAATAAACATTTATTTTTCAAGGTAAGGTAGAATAATAATAATTCCATCTAGGGGCGCCAATCGCGGCCCAAGACTATTCAACCAGTCCCTAGGTCCCAGTAGAGGACCTTGGTCCACTTCACATCGCCAACAGTATTCGGAGGAAGCCCATCAAGTTTTTTTTATTGTCTATAGGCTTTAAGCTTGCATTTGATCTCAACTCATCTGATGGAAAGCGACGATGACGTCAAAGATGTAGTATACGTGCCTAAAAGATACCTATTCACTTTTGACTTCAGGACCCAACCGGTATTGGCGTGCATTGCCTTAGCACTTTGTACAATCTCTCTCTTACACCGTGACATACGCGAAGAAGTGATATTGGGTATACTATTTTTAAGGTGAGACAATATGGCACGTGTAATGCAATTGTCTGTCATCACTTTTAATTAAGCGTGATTATGACAGCGACGTAATGTTTGTTTGGTAAACGGCTTCTTACAAAATCGTTTGCCTAGAATGGGGAATAACCTCCCAAGACAATTATTTAAATTACTACAATGCTTACAAAGTTAAACACACATTATTAGAATTACCTATATGTATAGCCTCGATCCAAAAGGACATTGCAATAGTCCGGCATATTCGTGGGCGGCATATTGGACCCTGAGAGAAGCGAGGGACTGATGTTGAGTCTGAGGGAAGTGAGTGGTTTTAGAAATTTGTTTATCTCAGTGCCACATGATATATTTTTTAAATATTACGAATCACATTTGAGGAGTAAAGTTAGACAATTTTAACCTAAACTCTCATACCGATTTCTGTATTTCGTTACTATCATGCATATTCATAAGTATGTTGTAGCTAAGCGTAGAAGGAAATTCACCGCTTTTCGCATTTCGCATGGCGCAGCCTGCCGGTCATACAGCCAGCGTATAACATATGATACATAAACCTTGTCGCGAACCCCTACCGTCGAATGGCGAACCCCTACCGTCGAATGGCGAACCCTGACCCTGTGCTTCTTCAAGCTTTTCTTTTTCATTGCCTAGAGATGCACATGGTAAGACAGTCCATCTGATGCAAAGCGGTCACCGTCATCAAGGACTTCTGCAATGGAAAGGAAGTGGATGTGGTGCCGGTCATTGAGGTACCTACCCACCTGTAGACATGCCCTTTGAAGAGCCCCGAGTCATAGTGCGAAGGAAAGACGTCAGGAGAGAAACTCATCCAAGATGTGGATACGTACGTACGTAGGTAAAGAGGCTCGATCTGTAGCTTTATTCCACAGGCGAATACTCTACTTTTCATACCTTCTGTGCGACAATAAAAAGCCAGTACTACGATCCCAAAACGTCTGATTTAATGAACTCCTGAGGCAAATCACTATCGCTCGCTGGACGATAAGTTAATTGTAAAAATAAAAGCTACTGATAAAATAATATGAAACCTAGTTTACACTAGGTACAATAATTAGTCTTTACTTGGAAGTTTCATTCAACTTTATGTGTTGGACATTGACATTGAAAATCTCTATAACATCACATCAATAGCCCTTTGGCAGGCGGGGTATGGATCTACGGAGATTCTACTTTTTATGCTATTCATTGACTATCGAGCAGCCAGCCTATCTGATGGTAAGCCTAAGTCTGCCTTAAGAAGTCGTCTACAACATCCGTAAATTGAGGTATTGCTTTGGTGCTATTTCCTACTCTTCCAATCACCATAGGCTCTCCTATACCTGCGTGCGGAAGTGGAGTCCGCGAAGGCAGCGCAGGCGCACACCGGAAGCAGGGGTCACGTACCCCGAATTCGCGGCAAAAAGATGCCGTTCGCAACTCCACACTACTTAATGAATAACAATTGACTGTAACAAAAGTAATACACAGCCGGTACCGCTAGTGGTGTGGATGTTAGAGCCGTGTTCTCTATTCCTCCTCATTGCGGGTTCCAATACAAAACAGTACCTATTTACTTGTCCTCGAGCGTATGCCCATTTGGGTCGCCGCAGTAGATCCTCTTAAGTAGAGAATATTGGTGACTTACGGGTATCCGGCTAATGTCTTTGAGACAACAAATAGACGTCCGTAGACCAGAAAATGGCCAAAAACGTCTACTGTATATTAAAAAAAATACAAAACTGAAGACTTTTCTGCCCATTTTCTCCAACCCAGGCGGGTTATTGACTTGGCTTCATCTTCAAGATGTTTCTGAGAAGTCGTGGAGAAATAAGAAGCCATTTTTCATTGGTCTTATCACTTCCTTGTGTCCACGACATACAGTTCATTTTCTATTACGCGCGACAGAAAATCTATGAGATTAACACCTGTCAAAATCAGCTCCTTATTTCTTTACTACGAACTAGCGACTGGAAATACGGGATTTAAAGGATATTAAGTTGGAGCTGTTGTGTTCCGGCCAAGAAGATGGGCTGAGCGGCGTTCGAATAACTTTGTCACCCATACTACAATAGTTTTCAACCACTACAGCCTACATTCACAGTGTCATTGATTCACCAGTGGTTCATCGTGCCATGGAACCAAAGGAAAAATACGTAATGAGGTAATAAGACAGAAAATCCATATAAGTAATAGTAAGATGAAGAAAATAAGCTGATCATTTTTATTTTTATTTTAGATAAGCGAGGCATTTGACCGCCATCTCATCAGTTGGTAAGTGACGATGCGGTCGAAGATGGAGCATGCCTGTCTAGGAACATCCTATTCACACTAGCCTTGAAGCCAAAGAACCGACAACAGTTGGAGTAAACGAGTTCTTGAGTGGAGACCGCGACTCAGTAAGCGTATCTATAAGAGTAGCTGTTATTGTGTCGTGGTGTGCTTTGTGTAATAAATGTATTTTTTTTCTTTCTTTCTTTCTTAGTACTAGGATCTCCTCCAACCCGGATCTGAGGAACTGACGATTTGGGAAGGCTCCAGGCAGAGGCTGGATGCAGCAAAGACATGTGCTTTGCTGATCATCGGGGAGGCTTTTATTACTTCAATACGAAATACAGCAGGTATTATAGTGTATGTACAAAGTAGATTGGTAATAGCAGACGTTGACCTCACGGCTGGAACTAAATTGTAAATGGTCACAGCAATAGCTATATTTATTTAAATAATCATAATTTATATCATTTTCATGAAATAGGGAGGCACATAGGCGGACGGTCCATTTGAAGGAATGTGACCACCGTCATCCAGGACATCTGTACCCAAAGGGGAGTGGATGGGGTACCGGCCTTTAAAGGACCCATATTGTAGTGCAGAGGAAAATGTATTTATTAAAAGTCCATTAACCCCATCTGTCATTACTAGTCATTAGAAACGAAGTTAGGCAGTAATTCACTAAAACGGTTCTTTACAAATAAGTTTTACATAAAATGTTGACATATTACAACAATTTATTGAAGTATTACAACAATTGCTCTGATCACATAATGAATTAGTTCCGACCGAGAGATCAACGACCGCTGTTGCCAACCTATTTGGCGCGTACTATGTGTAGTTCGTTTCCTTGCCACGTTGACGGATGATATGAAACTGGGACAGAACGAAAGACAAATCAATCTCAAATGTACAGTCTCTCTTTTACAATTCTGTGAAGGTTGTCTTTAATAGATCGCTTGTAGCAATAAGGCCGTCTTCGCTCAATTGTTTCTTGCTGATTGTAACTGTACCTATAATGTTTTTATGACTTAATTTTCCCTGAATTGCATCCGGTGCATTGCATAAACATGGATACGGTTATATTATCCGTATAATATGTAGGATAAAGAGACAATTGATATTTCTATATTTACCTAGTTTTAATCGCAAATAGGTTTAGGTGCACAATAATATAGGTACAATATATGTGGTTAAAATTTTAATGTGGGCAAATCAAACATAGGTTGCCAGTTTGCGTTTCAACATGACAAGGAGCTAAGAGAGGAGTGTGCTTAACATTAATCTGCAGCCGACTGTATGTTTCTATACTTAGGCACTATTTCTTTCAATTCTAGATATCTAGGTACTGGTTGACTGCTGCCGCATCTAAAGGTTTCTTATGTGATAGAATACCTACAGTTAAACCTGAGGAGGATATGTATCACCGCATTTTGCAGACAAGCTCGCGCAGTTGTGTTCCAGTTTGAAGGATAAGGTAGCCAGTGTCTCCACAGGTAGGTATAAGGCATAGCACTTTAGTCATCACAGTGGGAATGCAGCCGCGGTTCTGCAATTTTTATTACATGAAATCAGCATATTTCCAATGGGTGGTAGATTATAAGTCTATAGTGACCACTTACCATCAGCTTATATGCTCGTTTGTGACTGAATTGTATAATGATCATCTTGGCGTTAATATCCCGGTTATGATCTCGCGCGCAGGGGCTCGGGGTCCGCCTTGATCCAGGATTTGGATCTCGTGGAGGATGCTGGCACGTGGTCGCCACTCAAGGAGCTATGCGCCTCATAGTGTATCGCATTGCTACTTTATGTACTTATACCTCGTAAAGTGCAGACAGTCGATGGAAGTCTCCACGAAACAATCAAACAATCATCAAACTCAACAAATCTATCTACAAAGGGAACTCGACTTCTGCTAAGTAATGATTCATGCAGGATAACGCTGCGAGGAAACAGATATTGATGATTTCATGGGAAATGGATGATTGGGTTCTCTGTGAATAGTTGGTGAGTTTTGCATGTTTTCATAGACAGATAAATCCCCATAAATCTATACGTAATAAAAACGCAAACAATTTATTTCAAATCTCAAATAAAATTTATGAACAACGCAGTTCAGTTTGGTCTGTCAGTGTAAACAATCAAAAGCTTGCGGACTACCTCCCCTTAATAGGTACGAAGCCGAAACTAGCTGCCGTTGTGAGTTTATCGCCGACTCATCATCAACTTGACGATTGTCATCTCACGTACGTGGGCCCGGGGTTCACCTTGACCATGATCCAGGATTTTGCAGATCAGGTAATTACAGTGGAGGGACTGCCTTCTGACCTCCGTGGGACTGCTACCAGGGGAATCTGACCAGATTGGATCATGGTGATTTTATATCTTTCTTTAATAATGTTTATCGCCGACTAGTCCCCAAAAACAATTTACTTTACCAGCCTCTAACATGACATTTTAACAGTCACCAAACTAAACATAATGTAAAACATTGGCTCCAATATGTAAGTATACAAACCTATACGCTAAAGTTGTCCATAATACTAAGTAAAACCACTAACACAATTAATACTTACTTGAAACCAAGTACGTCAACATCATTAGAACAAAGTACGTTGATGTCGTAATATTCGAGTTATCTGTAAGTTTATCCTGCCCAAACCTTGTCGCAATGTTTACCCATTGTTTCCTCTTGACTAATTTCGGACTTACTGACGCAATGGTTTTACGTACATGATAGTGAGTAAAATTACAAGTTTATTACAATTGATAAACAAGAAGGTCTGCGAAGGAACAGCACACAACCCAATTATCAGTTTTATGCAACATTTAAGTACTCGTACGTGGAGGCACGTGCTTACAAAAACATCGTCACACGGAAAATAACCAAACGCAAAAATTACGACATAAACAGAATCAGATTCTTCCATTTGAAATTGTAGGGCTGCTTGAATGATTGTCTTTGCCTGCTTGACAATCTGGCTTTGTGGCGAAAGGTTGCCTCGTTGTGCATCTACCGTCCATAATCCATATTACGGAGAGTTGTACTCTGAGGAGTTGTTCTGACTAATACTGTATAACTCGTTGCAAATTTAAATTCCATCCGTGCCAGCTGGATGAGTGGCGGGCGGTCGACCACCGATTTTCGCGAAACTTCCTACATCTTACGGCCACGCTATGGAGCTTTCTACAACAGTGTTTTCAAACCTTCAAGAAATGAACCTATACCTGTCTCAAAGGCCGGCAACACACTCACGACTCCCTTGGTGTGACCACGCACCGGAAGACGCAGCGTGGGTAGGCTTCCCACAAGGATGGACAGGCGACCTTGTAGAGATCGCAGGTACCAGCTGGATGCGGAAGACACAGGACCGGTCTTTGAGGAGATCTCTGGGGGAGGTCTAGCAAGGGCGCTTTTCGGCTGATATGATGATGATGAGGTATTGCATGCCCATGGGCGGCGGTAATCACTTTCCATCAGGTGACCTTCTTGCTCTTAAATAGGTAAAGATAGTTCAACTCAGTTGTGCGCGCGGCGCTATGTGTGCGTGCGCTTGTAAATATACAGCTTTCATTTATGTGGCAGTGACGCGACCACTTGGCGTGTCAATGGCGTGGCGTCATTGTGACGTGTCTGGGTTACCCACACATAGGGCCGCGCGCACAACTGAGTTGAAATATCGTTACTAATTTGCATACTAGCCAATAACCAATATTTAGTGTACAAATAAATATTTTTAGTAATCAGTTTAGTATTTTCCTGTACAATTTGTGTAATTTAAACGCAAGTAAATATTTGTTTAAAATATTGATGGAATGACACTAATATGATATTATAATTGGATATTAGTGAATGGCACATATTACTCTGACTCTGACTGACGCAGGACCAAAACATCGGCTTCATTTTTCCAAACAAACACATATCAATGAGTAACCATTGCTCTCCCAAAATGACCTTCTTGTTAATAAAGGACGTCCAATAATTGTCAATAATACACACTGAGCTAGTGAACGATTAGTGATAAACACTCAAACAGTATACAGGGTGTAACATACTCGATATAGCTGTGGATTATAAAGATTAGGTGGCCAATACCGTAGAGGCTTCAGAAATGCGCATTTCTCCAACAAGCTGATTTTATATAATAACTAGCTGGCCCTACTCTACCACTATACTCATACAATACACCTACCCTAAACCTTCCTTACACCTACTCCACGCCTACGCTACGCCTACCCGGCGCCTACCTTGCCCTTAGGGTAGTCACCTTACGCCTGCCCTTTCCAACAAAAAAAATACAAAATACAAATCTTTTCTCTTTATAATTCGTATTGAACGTTTCATTTCATTAATATCTTAGTACTTTCTTACTAATTTTCTATTTTAAATAAAACAACGATCTACCTCGCTAACCTATTGTGATTTAGAGACTTCTTATGTTGGAATTTCTTCCATGATATTAACACGGTTTCGTGTTTCTTGTGAAATTCCGTGGCTATGTTGTTCGGAAAATTCGAATACAACAAACCCCATCGTGGATGCCATAGATGGTGAAAAATTATTTTAAAGACAGACCATCGAGCTAGGACTCCGCAAACCAGAAAAGGGTCGGCGTTTTCTATTGCGAATTTTCAAAACAGCGATCTCGATATTTGAAAATTATTTACGTAGGCTATGGCAGAGTCCGAGTTTTCTCAAGTAAAATGGGGCTATTTTATTTTATTATATTTACTTAAGGAAAACCAACAGCAATTATCACAATATAAAATAATACCGGTAGTTATAAGGTCTTGTTACTGTCAAACGTATTTTGACAAGAGATTTCACGTTTCAGTTGCGCCATCGAGTTCCATTCGGTAGTTGAATGAATCCTTATCAATAAAGGAAGATATTCCCAGCACCCTGTACTGCTGGTTTACCCAGTACCGGCGCAGTGTGTATAGTAACCGTAGGCAGTGGTCGCGCGCCTGTGCGCGTGCGCAGTGAGTCAGCCATCGCCTGCGCAGCGCTAACCGTGTCAGCGCGGCCGTCGCGGAATAGAATCAAGGTTGCGCGCGCCGATACTCCACAATTGGACATTTCTATGAGAGATTAAGAGGGCAAGGGACGCGAGGGTGGCCTGGTGCCTGTCTGATAATTTATAAGTTATGAAGGACTACCTCTATGAGATTGTGGAGCTGGTAGGTGAGGCTTTTCGGGACCCAAGGGGGTGGTCCCCTGGGCCCATGCCAGCCCCACCGCGTGATCCTGCTGTCAGACGAACGAGGCTCTGACTTCTCGCTATCGCGTTGTGCGAATCTTTATTTAAGGATTCTGATAGGTGACCGCTTTCAGTAAATCAGAAAGCGCTTTCCTGGTAGAAGAGTGGGCCCTGGCTGCTGAGCCGGGTTTTACGAATGATGACCTTAATGAAAGCTTGAAAGCTTAAAAATGAAAATTTGCAATCGCCGCGCTGCAGCCGGCCATGACCTCCAGATACTTAAAATGCGTCTGGTTCACCAGTTTAAAGTCGCTCAGCATGCTATGGAACTCGGAGTCTCTCCTATAACATACGTAGGTATCCTAGGGTTAGTTCACACCTAGACGTGACATGACGCGACGCAGCGCGCACTTGAAGATAGTGATACAAAATATAACTTTATTTACTACACAAAACGATACATAATTTATTGAGATAATTCGAAATGCTTTGCGGAGTTGCTCTACGTTGCGCTGCGCCTGCGCATCGTTCGCGTCTCTTTGTGAACTGACATGTACGTTTAGGCTGACGTCACTAGAACAATGACTATGGAGTAATGATGTCAAAAAGCCAACGTTTCAGTGACGTCATTTACTACTAAGTATATGACGACACCGCTATTCTACGAAACCGTGCCTCTAGGTTATATACCTACATTTTAATTTTCCTCCAAACCGGAAGGAAACAACGCAAGCAATGTTGTAAGACTATATGGTCTGGTTTGGTAAAATTTGACAAGAGTCCTGACTCTACTGAGTCCGAAATAGGCATGCTCTACATTCTACAGTCTTCTCTTTCGTTTTTAAATCAGACTTGCAGTTGCTAAATTTTTTTAAAGTTTGCGCTCGCTCTGCGACCCAAAGAAGAACTTGGCCCCCGACACTATAAGATGTCACTCCTGTCGATACTGAACGGCTTCCTTACATCAGGGCCTCTGAAGATCGATCAGATCGCTGCTGCATGTGAAGGGCTCCGCTGTTGCAGCGCTGCTGCAGCGTGACTAAAACGCCTTTATGTGAAAGCGCTCTAAAAATCCAAGTGAAAGAATTTTCGAAATCGGTTCAGGTCTTTAGTACAAACTATTCTTTTTATAAATAGTTAAAAATAATTATATTGCTAAATCATAATCTTGTAGATTGTTATTACTGTAAGTAACAACGTAATCGAGCTCGAGAATGTATCAAAACGCAAAAGGAAACCGCCCACCCCTAACCCAGCATCACTGAAAAAAGTACAACACGCACTCTGCAAGAATCAAACTGAAAATCTCTTGAACTCTTCCCCGGACCTATTAAATCGTTCGCGAGTGAACTATGAAAACGGCAATGATCAGAGCATTCTGTTTGTTATCCACTCGATACAGAAGCGTTCACTCCATTAGCGGGAATCGCAAACAGACCAATCCGCTTCCAGCCGCGGTGGACGGCGGTGTTGCCAGCTTTGTGGGAGAATTTTAAATATCCCGCATTTTTGAAATAAAAAGCTGCTCTTTCTTCTTCACTTTGCCCGATCTTAACTTGTCAGAATGCAACTTAACAAATTTTCAGGTCTCATTTGGACCTTCCACTTTCTCGACAGTCTTAGCTCGGGATGATGAACTGCATCAGAATCTGTATGGCCTTATCTGGAACAAAACAGAAAAAAATCTGTGGTCGACCATAGGTCGAACTGTCTTGCAGTTGTTTATTCTTTCAAATTAGCTAAAGCCTTTGGGGCTTTTGATTTCTCCATCATATTTTACATAGATACCTACTAATAATTAATTTAACTATTCGCTGATCAACAGAGAAAGTTAATTTTACTCGGAAACTGATGATTGTCGGAACTGATTTCCAATAAAACACAATTAATTCCCGTTACAGCGGCTAAGAGCCGCCCCATGGCCACACCGCCCCCAACCCTTGGCGCGGCGGTCGCCCGCCGGGCGGGCGGGGAGCGCATGTGTTTCAAAAACCTACCGTTTTGTACCCTCGGCAGCACCACCCTCCCCATCCCACAGACCGAGATCAGTTTATCCGACTTTCTTACACAATTACTTAAAAGTCAACACCATTTTGCCACTAATTACTCGGTTGCTTCGACATTCGGCGTTCTAGATCTTTCCACCTGTCACGCAGTTCTCGGTATCATGACGCAAATGCGTTTCTTCATATTTCACGTAAGCGTTTGCTTTGTGAATCGAAATCGAGTTACCTACTTATGAGTAATGAACTTTATTAGAGCCAACAACGTCGGTAAATTAGTAAAGTTCTTTGTGGCTTAGAAGCAAATACCTTTTAGTGATTTAAACTATTTAAATCCTTGCGAAAACACACAAGATTAGTTTACGACTCGCTTCACAGCAACACAGCGTGATGCAAAAACGCGTCTCCGTCAATCGAGTCTGCGGAGGTTCCCTGTTAATATTTGAAATATGTAGGTAGAGGAGGGTATTTATAGATATTTTCGGCGGGAATCCGGGTGGCGGTCGAGGGTCTCAAGATTTATGGCGGAGCGGGAGAGTCCCATCTAACTGGGCTCCTCGGGGTACGGGACGCAGTATGAGAGGCAGCGGGGTGACAGGCAATTATTGGCATGTGGCGGGAATTTACAAGAAAGCTTCTTTATACAACCAACCATTGTGACAAACGAAGAGACTTAGAGAGCAATAATAGGAATCCATAACATTTTCCATTCACACATTTTGGTAGGTTTCGTGCAAAACCGCAGGTGTCTTGTAAAGATGAAGCACCCCGTAATCACAAACAATAATTGTCTAATCAAAATTGCGTTACTACACTTCTCAGTTCTCACAGTGCTCGTCAGCGACACTGCGTCCAATAACTACGGCTCTATGATTGGTCGATTTTGCTGTTACGGAACCTCAGCTATGCATTCATTTTGGCATAGGTACGTAACATCGATTTTGGAGCTCTGTGCGTTCACAAAATATGCCTAGTGATTACATTGGCAAGCTACCTTATCTTTCAAATCGGGAAACAACAACAGAGGTGGTGCGGATACCTACTACTAAATATACAGATGAGATTTCAACGACCTTAATTTAAGTTTAGTTGCAATTGTTTCTTGAACAATCGTGGTTCATATTTGTTGTTAATCATATTATGGATCAGTTACCTATTTCTCTGATGAGATATGATAAGAGTCGATCATTCCTGAAAAATGATCCGATACCTACTTACAACGTTTTGATGCATATGTAGCAGATCAACAGTAGGTACTGTACCCACGCACAACTGTTTCTGTGCGCGCACAAAATAAAAAGAAAATTCTCACACCTGAATAAATGATAATTTGATAATAAATTATTTATTTATTGATTTAATAGACAAAGGAAAGTGTACGTGCCACGGCTACCGTGGCGTCTCGTCGCTTGCACCGCGCCCCCATCTCGAACGCCTCATACCCTTACAGACTAAGGGCAACTCATTTCGCCGAGCAGTATCTACGCTGCGAGATATTCTTTTTTCCAACGCCCGTATTATTTAAGCAGGAACCGTACCTTAAAACTCACCAAATTCGCTACCCTCAAACCTTGGAAGCCAGATCTCAATCACAGCGTGAATCACTCGTTAATTTAACAGCCACCATCAAAGTCGCGGAGGCGATCATTGTCCTCCGGAAAGCGATAAATCAAATCAACACGCAAGCGCGGACTTGTTAACATTGTAACTAGCTGTTAATGTTGACATGGAAGCCATAAGTAACAGCGTGTTTTGTCTCGAGATATATTGGCTTGTAAAGTGCTTGGGTACATAAAAAAACATTGTCGGGGCAATCTGGCAAGCGCAAGCTGCTGGCGCACGTGGCAAGGTCCTTTCCGTTGCGGGGCAGGTAAGAACGTTTTTTGCCCCGTTTTGGTAAGAATTCCCTTGTGAGGAATATTCCAGGTTGATGGGTGCAGTTTTCATTCAAGTGTCGCGTCTTCCCACGCTTTGTTTGGCGTGCCTTTGTTCATAGTCCTCGGTTATTCGATGGCGTACCGAGTTTGTGGATTGGGCTCACTCGCTTCAACGTAAAGGTGTTCGAAAACGAGGTTCAGCGTACCCACATTGACAGTTTGGCTGTGTATGCGCAGGCGTCACCGTTGCTCGTACGCTACGGAGACTATCGCCGGGGTTATCGGGGCATATCCGCTTTGCAAGTATAAGTAGGCGTTTAATACGTCGATGTCTCACTCTATAGTTGGGATCCAACTCTGATCCTTTATGTAAACATGTTGGAATGTTGATGATTCTGCATATTTTAATATTTACGTTCATTATTTATGCTATTGTATTTTCACAAATTCAGACTCATGACAAGGGACTCATAAACAACGATATAATATTTGCCCATAAATGTCCATGACAGATCCGCCAACAAAAACAACTAATCACGTAAGTTTTACTTCAAACCCAAAAATAAATATTAGATAGAACAGTTAAAAGTGTATACCTACCTAATTCCAGAAACCCATAAAATTACTGCCGGGTATAGGTATCATAAATGCGACGTGTGAATGACGAAGTGAGATCTACGTCTGTATGTTAACAGTAATTTGTGGACCACACCCAATGGTGCTAATATGACCGAATTCTTGATAAACAATGATGAATGAGTCACCAAAGTTACGATGGGAGAAAGTAGATCAAGGTGAAAGGGCTTGCTGACAAACTTGATATAACTACAATGCAGTAAAAACCAGATGAAACTAGCGACAACATAGATTTGTAAAGGAATGAAATCGGTTTTGTTCGAATTGTAAAAGGATGTAATCTGTGACACGTAATACATATAGATATAAGTAGTCAGTCTTAGCTACACAACTAACATCACACTATTAAATTGTCTGCTACTAACAGCAAATCTTTATGTTTTTGATAACATATTGACTTTTTATCTGCAACTCTGCAATTTAAAACCATGCTTTTAGCAGAGTTTAGATAAAAGCTGATTTAAGCTGAACACGATCCCATTTGTCAGGTAGAGATTTAAAATGTTTTCGAACGTCATCACATCATGTTGGACCCTACTTTTTTTATAGATTTGGCTTCTATTTATTTGTAAGAGTTCGCTGAGCCGAGAGGCACTACCGTGGGCACTACTACGACTGTATATTTTACGTCTTTAGCAATTGTTGTTAAAGATAGTAGGCTTGGCAGGCGGCCTCTGTCTAGCGGCTGAAAATTTAAATAATATATAATAATAATAAATAATCGAGGACAAATTCACACAGCGCCATCTAGCCCCAAACTAAGCAAAGCTTGTGCTATGGGTGATATATTACTGATATATTACTTAAATACTTTTTTTTTTTAAATACATAGGTACTTATTATACATAGAACATCCAGACCCGTAACAGAAATTAAAATTCATCATTTCAATTTCTGCCCGGCCGGGAATCGAACCCGGGACCTCTTGCGTGGCAGACTTGAATGTTGACCACTGAGCCACTCAGGTCGTCAATAATCTTGACATTGATGTCCCGGTTGTGGCGGGCGAAGGCCCGGGGCCGTCTTGATCTTGACCATACGGATACCATGACCTATCGGCTAAAAAGGTGATCAACAGCAATTATTCAAACCAACAAGCAACTGTAACCTCACTGGAAAAAAACCTACATATTCTGTAAGAAACGTAAAATCGTATCGCATCATCATAGGTTTCTGACGTCCTGGGCGACGGTGGTTGTTTTCCATCACGTGGGCCGTCTGACCCTGTGACTTCCTAAGCAATAATAAAAGCGTATTAAAAATAGGCACAGTTTTTACAATAACTATACATTTTTATCGGCGACTTATCGTGTCATTTCGTAGATTGGAACGACCACTGGCTTACAAGTTACCGGTTACGGGTGCAACATTCCGCAGTTGATTCTCTAATTTGTGGACCTTTCTTTCTGTTTTATATATTTTTTGTCTGTCGAGGGTGGCGGTGTGTTACCAAAAGGCCTTTTTTGCCCGTATTTAGTACAAAAGGCCGTCCCTAACGGGACATCGGGCCTGCGCTTGCGTCTCCATTTGGCTCGACTCTAAATGCAATGTTGTGAGTCGTGGTTATTACGGATGATTTTATTTTGTGTTAAGTTATTGACCCAATTACATGATTAAAAAAATTCTTTTTTTTGTTTAATATACTTCATACCTGATTGTTCAGTAGTTTAAAAAATATTTGAATAAATTAATAAATAAATAATCGTGGACAAATTCACACAGTGCCACACTATATTGTTGTCGTTTATGAAGTGAGTTATTAAAAAGGCATCTTTCTCTCATCAAAACCTAATATTGAATTCGCGAATAAATATAATACTTTTATTATTTTTATTCGCAATAGCATCATCACCATACCCAATCACACACATGCACATGACCATTCTACACTGAACCATGATTACCTACCCAATTCTTTTAAATCCCAGTCAGGTTATATGTAGAGTGGGTGTATGTCTCTTATTTCGGTGTCTTTTTGTATTGTTGGGGATGGATCAAGGCTGAATGGTTTAATTTATGTAGTAACCTCAGGAACGATTGACGTTTGGTGCAGTCTCGAAGGCATTGCACCGCGTCTGGCACGCTCGTTGTGGGATCGGATTTGCAGCGAATCGATGAGGCTGAATAATTATCTAGACTACTTACTTTCTACACTGCTTAGCTTAGCATTGAACGAGCTCGATCTTTTGAAGTCAAAGTGTCATAGTGCAAGATGTGCCATTGTTTCATTTAAAGATTCCCATAATTTTGAAATGATAATGTATCGAATGTAGGGTCAAGTAGTTATGTCTTGTTTGGTCTTTTTTCCTCTCCTTCAGCTCAACACAATGAATCATGTAAATTGTAGATCAATCGCTCATCAACAGCACATAACAGTCCATTGCAGCATTTGATCCCCACATCAGTGGAGAGTTGAAAATACTCAACAGAAAACGCTGCTGCCCATTTTATCGTTCACTGAGACAATATAGTCTGCCTCTACGCTATTGGCAAGAATAGTGCCGTAAATCTATTTATATTTTGATGTTATTGGCATTTAGTTCTTGCTATTGTACCCTAAGCACCTATCATCAATGTCTATTCAAGCGTTTTATCCCATATTAAACAACTAAGGCTTCAACTCGTTCAATTCTCGTTCTCCCATCGATTTCTCTCTGTATAATCGCCTAAAATAACGTGTTTAGTTCCAAATAAAGGAGCAGTTATCGCCCTCACCCGCTCTATTTCCAGATGCGGAACCGACTGGAAATATTTGGATAGTAGCGTAAGTTATTTAAGAACAGTCGGAGGTCGAGACCAACGTTTGCCTACGTAGTCCGGGCTATGAATGAATGGATTGTCGTGAATATAATATTATTTCGCTAAATTGATCACGTGGAATGAGATGAAATTGCTGATCGGTAAGATTTTCGTCGTATTGCTAACAGGCGTGAAGAGGTAACAAACACACACACACGCGTAAATTTCGCGTTTATGATGTTAGTGGGATAGTGTAGTATAGTGTAGGTACTATTAATGTAGGTAGGTAATAAGCCTATTAATTAAAATCTGGTAAGCTTTGTAAGTTTCGTAACACGAGGTAGATACCGATCGTACTGAAACTTTAAGTTTAGAATATGATCTACTTACAAGAAAAAATCTAACACAAAAACAACGAGAGTGAACCTTTCGGCGAACACAGACGCTTAAAACCGTCCTCATGTTGTGGAAACAATTCAATTGGCATTCCATGTTTTGTCACAATATTAGACAATAGTGACAAAGTGTTGCCGGAGTGGCGAACTGACGTCCCGCTGGCACCCGAGCCCTGATTGCCCACGACTGTCACTAAATGCCTCGTATTACAATTTACAAGCCACTTGGGGTGTTAGAAGGACAGTTTTTGTCTTAATTTTGTTACGTTGACAGGGTTTTAAAGCGCTTGTTTCGGTGTTGAGTTAAAGCTGGGAGTTGTAGTTGGTATTGTTTTACTTGTTTTTTAGCGATCAGATGTCAAACAAGCTTAGGGCCTGTATGTCACATAATAATATTCGCAATTAAACTAAATCATGGATTTTTTCGGGTAAAATTATTTTTTTCTGTTTTTTTCGCAGATAAGAATTTAAGAGTAATTCCAAGTAGGTACCTATTAAAGAGTCTCATTAATATAACCCGATGAAGACACACGGCTCGCGGTCGGTGTAACTTAAAAATAAATTTTAATTACGCCCAGCCGCCGCGGTTACCGGAAAACGAGAGCTAAATAGGGCAGAGAAATGGGAAGCTACCTAATTGTAAATTAAAAAGTTCGCGGAGTTACGACACCACAGTCCACAATGACACCCCGCCGGGGGCGCGCCCCCCGCCCCACCCGCGCCCGAGGGGGGCAGACACCCGCGGAAAGCGTGTGACATTTTGTTTTAAAATATTGTCCGCACGAATACATTCACGTGGATCATTTTTAATCGCCGTTTCGCTTTTTCCTTTTTCGGTCCGGTTTAGCGAACGAAAATGTTAAAACTCCCCGACGTTTGGCCGCTGTATTTTTTACGTCCACGTTTTGGCCGCCGGTCCTTATTAGGTGATAGGTTGAATAAACTTTGGTATGTCCTTCGGCGGTTGTAAAAACCAATAGTCGATATTGGACTGATTCTAAACGAGCAAGTTAAGATCGGCCGCTTTGGAGGCGTCTTAATCACCGTGTAGCGATAAGAGGCGCCGGCGCAGGGGGCGTGAAAGCTCAATGCGGTGCGGTCGCCGTATCATCACTGGCGGCGACGCACAGTTTAACCGAACATTGTGTTCCTAGTGGTCCCACTGCGCGTCACGGGTCCGTCTGTACTGTGGCTTCCCCCCTCTGTGGCTGTTTAGGTAACCGCACCAAATTGTGATGTCAAGGCCGTCGGCTTTCCTCCGACATTCCGTTCCCGCCGCCCACGGGGATATCTCACGCCCGCGTTATGTAACATCAACTAAGATTCGGTTACGATTGACACATAAAATTTACCTGTTGCCTTGTACGGTGCAGCGATAGTGCCGCCGTTACTACCTCAACAATCTAAGGTGATAGCGTTTTAAGAGGCTTCTAATGAAATAAGTTATACGAACATTTGAAGGGTTAAACGATTACGTATCAAGCTGACAGCCGGCAGGTTTTATTTAAAATTTTTGTTTGCCCGCAAAGTTTTTATAAATTGTAACCATCGCCGCGTCAGTATGAACGATATCACTTATCAGCCATCAATTACCGACACCAGCCACTTGCACGGATCGATCGCGTCATCTCCAACCCCATTGAGTTTAACCCCACAATGCTACCTACATCAATAGCGCCCACAGCGCTGACAAATTAGTCAGCCACCGAAATGATAAGAATTTGCTCGAAGCTAATATTTCCTTGCAAAACAAAAGACGGCGCAGCGCGCGAAAGTAAATCAAGAGGTTCCCTTTTCAAATTGAATCGCGCGTCCAATCATAGAGCGTGGTGTAAATAAATAAAAAGAGACACAATTATCTCAACGGGATTTGAGTTCGGTCTATTCGCACCCTCCTTGCCGATCTCTGGAGGGTCAGTGTGGCCGTGTGAGGGGGCCGTTTATCAGCGCAGCTTCGTTACGAGGTTCAGAATTAAATTTTAACTCCGTACCAGATTATGATTTGTACATATTTCGCAATAATTGCGTTTTGATTTGTATGTAAAATATCTAAGCTATTTTCAACGATTTACCAAACGCTAGATGTTTAAAAAAAATAAAACAAATAGTTTATCAGCTGTCTGGCACCCATAACACAAGCTTTGCTTACTTTGGGGCTAGATAGCGATGTGTGAATTTGTCCAAGCATATTTATTATTATTAATGCTTACAAGCCGCAAGGTAAAATGTAACAGATTTTATAATCGAAAGTAATTAAAGACGACACATGAAACTACCGCTTTATTTTAGCTTTTTATAAAATTTACCCGTTTGTGGGGTAAATACCCCTCCATAGTGGGTAATTGCGGTCCCTAAAGCGGGCGACTTGGGGCGGCCAATGCACCTTATTGACTGCCACGACAGTCGCCGACCGCTCCCGACCCGCCCCGACGGTTTCCCGCCAATCTTTGGATTTCTTTTTCCAGGAACACATGAGAATCTCGCTTTTTATTAATTGTGTTTTTCATTCCATTTCAATTCAATTCCATTCCGTTCCAATAAATAAGGTATAGGTACGCATTCAAAATGTCTAGGAACTTTTATGCCAACTACTGAAAATAATTAAAATAAACTGTTTTTGAATCATTGGGAAGCTTATTTGTAGACACTCTTTTGATTATACCTACATATATAAATAAATCGCGATTTTTAAGTAATCAACAAAAACGCGCTTGATCCTAAGACAGTTACGATGAGTAGTAAAATAAAATAAGATAAACGATTTTCTATCTTTCTTTAATTATGGCGTTAATATCCCGGTTGTACACTCGTGCACGAGGGCCCTGGGTCCCCCTTGACTATGATCCAGGATTTGGCAGATCTGTATACCTACTTAATAGAAAAGGGTTAATTGACCCCTTAAACTTTTGTAGCAGTATCCAGTATAATACTTATAACTAAACAAGGGGATGACTAATTGACTTAAGTTTTAGTTAGAGGTTAAATAATTTGGCTTAAGTTAAATTTATAGCGAGATTCGCTTGCCTTAATGGAATTTAGATTAATTTCACATTTAATGGCTGAACTCACTCTATTTTGGATTTTCATAACCCTAATGTTGCATTATTATGTACTACCTATGGCTATCTACGCGTTCTTCATTTGTTTATTGCAAAGCCACTCCCCCGCCGCCTCACCCGCCCCTGACGCAAAATCAAGGTCAAAACAGCAAGTTGACTATATACGCTAATCAATGACACTAGATTCATGTTTCTAAGACTAATCGTTTTGCAGTTATTAAGGTAAGACGATATAGACTTGTTCGTTACGGTCCAGTCTTCAGACTTGTTACTCATAATGTTTCAGTGTGATTTAACAGACGTTTCACGTCAAAAACTTAAGTACAATAAAGCCTCTTTTGCGTGTGTGAGTGAATGTGTCCATCCATCCACATACCTACATATTCAAAAGTTTAAAATTTAAATTGGAATGTCTATCCGAAAACATCACCACACACGCAAGAGGGGCTTTAGTTCAGTTTTTTACTTTATCTACCAAAATATCCATACAAAATCAATACGCGCGCACCAAAAATGGCAGAAACAAAATGCAGTCTCGCCACCGATTCCCTTAATAATTCGAGATTCATAGCGCGGCTTATTCTCATAAAAAGTTGTTCCCTTCAAATGTAGTAATTTCGCGGGCGAGGACGGGGGTGGGGCGTCCCCCCTCCTCCTTCAATCTACTCGGCTGGCCTTTTAACGCCGGAGATATTGTCTCTTTAGTTAGATCTGTATTTGGCGTCGTTGGAGCTCTCCGAAGACAAACCTAGCGATTTGGTGTGAAAGAATCATGTAAATTGATGCTTCGGGATCTGTTGTCTGTCTCCATCACCTATGATGGATATTTTATTTTGTCTGCTACTTCGCTTGCGTAAATTTCTTTAAATAAGCACTTTGTTCTATGTCCTTTCTCAAAGCCTCCAAATCTCTTCTATCTAAATTTATCTATCTAAATTGCTTAAGGATTTTAGCCATGAAAGCATAACAATATACATGACATAATCAGACTAAATTGGGATTATAATCCAATTCCAGTAAATAATATAAGTTATTAATATGACACACACAAGTCCGATCCTGCATGAAGTACTGCTGCCACTTTTGGGATGGATCAGCCAAATGCCAACTAGCCTCTAAAATCGGCGTAGGGTTGCATGTCTGTCGGACTTCTACAGGTTGCATTTCGGAAGGTGTGAGAAGCAGATGCACGACCTTATTCCACGGGACCCTTACCGTCATCGTGAAACGCGATCCGGCCGAACGCTTGATCCTTTGACGTGGATCTTCCAGCTATCCGCCTGAGCTGCTTTTGTTCAACCTTTATAATACCTACGGCTGGAATAAGGAATGGAACACGTTGCCTACGAGTGTGTTTCCTGATCAATATAATCTGGACGCCTTAAAGGCTAGAGTGAATAAGTGTTTCCTAGACAGACATGTTCCATCTTTGGCCACATCGTCACTTACCACCAGGTGAGATGGCGGTCAAATGCCTAGCTAGTCTAATTAAAAAAAAATCTTAACACTTGATAGGCAGGTTGGAGATCGCAGTGTTGTGAATATGCAACGGAAAATGGTGCTGCACGGAAAACCATTTTACGGCGATACGGGGATCTCAGCTGGTCTCTCATTAACTAATTAGTCCAAAAATAAAAAAGTGAATTATTTGTTACAATGTTTTATTTGGAATACCTGGGCATCGCGTAAACGAGCAAAGAAAACCATGAACGTTATCTCTATGGACCAGAAAAGTTATCTCAATCAACTTTTGAAAAGAAAATTACACAAAAAGATTTCAAGACAGAATAGATTAAGATTGTTTAGAGTAAAATTTTTAAACAAAAATTTGCGTGATAGACCTGGATTTATAATCCTAACAGTCTGCTATTTTTTCTTTGCAGTTTGATTTTAATTATGATTACAATATCTCTTTTTTCGGCGAATTGGGGCACAAGTTTGCCAATGACTCAGGGCACACTTTTTTATATGAATCGATCTCGGTCCATATGTTAGCCTTTGAGTCATTATTAGCGCACATATCTGAGTCTTGGTAATTTACAGGTATGAATTTTTCCTTAGAAACATTCTCTTCGATACCTATATTCGCTATGGAGTCAGTCTCGATGTACATGTTTGTCTCTTCAATGCATAAACTAGCTTTTGAGTCAATTATGTCGTATAAGTTTATGGGATAAGTTTCAGTGTCTATGTCAGTGCTTTCATCAGGGAACTCGGTGGAAGTTGAGGGTAGTTCTTCCTCTTTTTGGAGGATTCTAGCGGTGATCGTACTGACCCCTGTTGTCTCGGCAGTAGGTTGTGCTATGTTTGCTAGTGTAGTCATATCATAACTCTCAGAATTTGCCGTTAAGTCATTACTAGTGCTGAACTCTGTCTCAGAGTGATTTTCGTACTTTAAGTTTGCAAGCAAGACATTCTTTTCTTGAACCATATTCGTCTTGGAATGTTGTGTCGAAGAGAAGTTTATGGGATAATTGTCAGTGTCCACATCAGAGCTTTTATCACAATATAAATTCTTCAAATTCGTTTCTAAGTTACTTTGAGAACATAGGCTTTTCTTTGAATCATGTTCGATGCAGTTTTTCAGTAGGCATGAACCGTTATCTGCTGTCGTAGGCTTAGCTTTACATATGTTGTAGCCCATTTTTCTTAATGCGTCACTAAATTCAGTGTCGGACCCGGTGTTACCCTTTTTCTCTTTAAATAATGTGTAGGCTTTAGTTATTGACGTGGTTATATGTTCAGTTTGAAAGTCTTTACGCTTATTGGAGTCTGCGTCAAAGGTAGTTATTTTGATTTTGGGAGGTAAGCTTATCTTTGTATATTTTTTCGCTATCATAGGACACTTGCTGTGCTCATAATCTATTTCGCTTAGAATTTTATGGAATGTATAGCAACTTCCGGTAAAGCCTTTTTTCTCTTTAAATAAGGTGTAAAGTGAGTCCACTGTCGTTAAATTGTATTCAGTTCCATAATCTTTAATTGCACGATGTATGATTTCGGTGGTAAAGGCTTTAAGTTCGTTTGAGTTACTTTCTTCGTCACTTTGTTTTGCCATCGGCTCAGGAAATTCGTTGGAAGGTGAGGGCATTTCTCTCTCTTTGAGGATTGTAGTCACGGTATTGGGAGAAACCCCTGTTGCCGCGGCAGTTCGTTTTGTTATGTTAGCCAGAGGACTCAATTTACAATTATCAGAATTTGTCCTTTTCATGAATTCGTACTCGTCCTTAAGAAAATCATAAACGCTTGCAATCATTGCTCGACCCTGAGAAAGTTGACACCATTACTTTTATTTTAACAATTATCGTGTAAACATGAGTGTCCGTGTGTAGAACACGAAGGGAAACTTTCTTTTATGTCATACGGTAGCCAATCAGGCAAGCAGGGTAAGTGGTCACTGCTGCTAATAGACAGTGGCAAACTATTTTGTTACCGCCTTACAAAGAACCTGCTGAAACTGTAATATATTTTTAGGGTCCATAGTGAATTAAGGAATCGTTTCAGTTCAGACTATTAGTACTAGAGACGACTTTAGAGCGTCGGTGGCCGAGAGGTTACAGTATGCGACTCGTAAGCCAGAGGTCTCGGGTTTGAATCCCGCTCCGGCCATGTACCAATGACTGTTTCCTGAGTTATGTACATTAGTTGAATACTAACCGATGCTCTTACGGCGAGGGAAAATATCGTGATGAAACCTGCACATTCAGGCGACTGGATGTGTAACCATGATACAATCTGGTCTGGTTCCCCTGGTTGCAGGATCACGGAGGTCAGATGGCAGTCGCTCCACTGTAATTACCTGACCTGCCAAATCCTGGATCATGGTCAAGGCGGACCCCGGGCCCTCATGCGCGAGAGCACAACCGGGACATTAACGCCAAGATGTTTTTTTTCTTTTTTACCATTAGTACTAGAGACCTAAAAAAACAGCAATCACGTGGGCAGTATAAATGAAAGGGTTAAATTTGAAATAAATAAAACACAACTTGTTAATAGAAAGCACCGACGAAATCATATCGGACGAAATCATACCGCTTCCCGCGCGCAAAATCCGCCATTTCGAATTTTTGAATTCGAAAACCAGTAATAAAGTTTATAGTTGTTACGAGAAAACAAAAATAAATATGTTATAATTTAATAGGATTCTGACATAATAAATATGTCTGAGTAAACACAAAACCTGTTCTTTTGGGATTTGTCGTAGTCGGGGTGATAACAATTACCTAACACACAAGCAAAATAATACTTACATCACTTTGAATAACTTTTCGCTTTTTATTTAGTTTTGCCGTGGGAATACTCTGGAACAAACAAACACACAACAATCTTGAATGATGGTTCAGCTGCGACTGTTTGAGCTAACCTCTCCCCTCCCCTCTTCGCCTTTTCGCCTTTCGAAGTGTCCCTTAAGGTGTTTTTTAATATTTACAATAAAACGGTCGCAGACCACGACATGTCACGTCAAATTGTCAAAAATGTCCTGTATCAGTGGCGGAGTACTGGTCCTCGCAAATTTGACCCGCCTTTAGTGGATACGCAAAGAAGATCATCGTCCTAGAGCTTATTCTGGCCTCTACCAGGGTCCGCTTTCCCTTTTTTTTATGTTATACGGCAATAGAACAGGCAAGCGGGCCACCTGATGGAAAGTGGTCACCACTGCCTATAGACATTAGCGACATCAAGAGTATCGCCAATGTGTTGCCTACCTCTATATCACGTTGCTCTGGCAGCAAAAAAGCAAATGCCCCTTCACTGCCAAAGCACGGTTCCCCAAATCACCATCCCATGGAACACTGGAGACCTTACTCACCGGCAGAAACACAATACTATTTAAAAGAGTATTATTTAGCTGCGGTATTATATACTTCCCCAGTCGGGCGGCTCCAATTCGAACAGGATACCCCGCTATGCCCTACATCTCTTAAAATTTCCTACTCGTTCTTCTCCACTTCGCCCTATCTTCGGCATCGTCGCGTCATAGGCCGTTGGGTCCCGCATCCGACTCAGCGATGTTGATCCATCACATTTTGTGTTGCCCACGGTGCCGTTTTTCTGATACCGGTAAGTTCAGGCAACTATTTCCCATGTATCCCTGAGGCTTACACAACACGTGACCAAATTAGCGCAGGCGAGCCTCTTCGATCTTATCTGCGATAATCTGGGTACACTGTCGGAAGTCCTCTGCAGGTCGAGAAATGGATAATGCGGAGGTTGTAGCTCCTAGAGGACCCTGAGGGCAAAACTTGGATCCATGGTGCTGCAGCTCGGTCTGAAGCCAATCCAATCATCCAATGAAGTCATCCAATTGTCGCGGCAAACATTTTACCATTTCTTGTACGTCGACTGGTACATCGTAGGACAAGTGATAAACGATCACTTGTCCTACGATTTCATAAGAGAAATCATGGCGCAGACGACGCACTTGCATAAGTGGTGGACGAGACGAAATCAATCGTTCACTGATGGGATCTAACGGTGGTAGGCCTGGTGGTGGGTCAGGATATGAGAATCCATTAACTTTTGCTAGCGGTAGCATTGATTGTTTGTTCAGTGACTTTTTGCAAGTGTTGCAAACCAGTTTATATTCTCTGCTCAGTTGTCGATTTTCTTTGATAAACCAATCCGAAATTACCTTCAGCTGTGCTGCAGTGATGGGTTTAAGGTCGTTTCTAAACCAAAGTCTGTCGCAGACCGAGCAAGCGTAGCCAAAATCGTTGTCCAAAAAAGTAGATTTGAATCTCATGATTGATGATGCCCATTTAGTGTTCCAAGTAGATTGTGCTTGAACTTCAATTTGATCTGAAGAAGTACTTGGTTGTACAGTAGTTTCTGCTGGTTCTGTTGCTAAAGTTTGACGTTGTTGGTCGGTAAGTTGTCGTTGAGTATCAATATGGACGGTGTTTAACCTTTGCCCTGAACGAGATGATGATGTAGTTGTCGCTTCTAGAGAACCACTGGCAATAGCCAAGTTAGCAGCTTGGCGTAATCTGTTGTTTCGATCTCTTACATTACGTGCTTCTCTTGCAGCTTCTGCCTGTGCAGGAGTTTTGGATGCAGCAATCTGCTGTCTGTACTCACGTTGTATTTGTGCCCTTGTTCTTGGAGCAGCAGTTATTGGTTCTGCAAATGGCGTCGCAGAGGTAGATGCAACAGCTTCTTGAACCTCCATGGGAATAGGAATTGCCGGAAAGAGTGGCTCATTTGTGAGATTGACACGCTCATCAGGTTGTTCTGCAGTGGTGGTAGATTGTTGTTGCGCGTGTTGTCGTTCACTTCTAGTTTGGACATTGTTCGACTCTTCCCCTGAACGAGATGAAGATGTAGTTGTCGCTTCAAGAGAACCACTGGCTATAGCCAAGTTAGCAGCTTGGCGTAATCTGTTGTTGCGTTGTCTTTCGTTTTTTGATTTTCTCGCAGCAGCCGCCTGAGCAGGAGTTCTAGATGCTGCGATACGCTGTCTGTACTCACGTTGTTTTTGTGCTTTCGATTTTGAAGCAGCGATTATTGGCTGCGCGAATGGCGTTGCTAAAGTAGATGCTACAGCCTCTTGAACCTCAGTGGGTTCACTCATCAAAGGTAGTGGCTCATTCGTGACATCCTCTGGTTCGTCAGGTTGTTTTTCCATGGTGCGATTCTAAGCGGTTCTGCAAAATGAATCGTCGTTTGAAACAATTTAGAAAAAAAAATCATAAAATTCTTCGTTCAGAAAATCATTTAAATTTACAAAATAATTGAATAAAATTTATTGTTTAAAATTCTACTCGACTGTTAAAATTTAATTTTTTATTTTATTATTTTATAATAATACATTTTGTATTGACATTATTTCTTTCAGCAAGTAAACTGAATAAAAGTTGTTGTTCATTTAACATTTATGTTTTAATTTTTTGAAATCATAGCTACGCTCGATAATCATTTCGATCGAATAGTAAAGCCATTGATTTTTTACTCATCGTGAAATAGTTCTGTTAACTTATTGTTATAGTTTTGTCAATTATAGCATAACCTACAATCGCTGCACTAGCGGACCGATGCTATTTATTTAAATGATGAAAGCACGAATATTCGACAATATATCACTGAACATATATTTAATATCGAAAGAATCATTACCTTTATCGCCGCAATTATCGTTGCTATAAACAATTGACACCACATTCACTTTTCACTGCACTTTATATTTGACGAAAACATGTAAATGTATTATTGTATAGCAGCTGTCCACGCGGACGCATCGCTCACTCAAGTAGTAGAGAGACAGATGTCAAACGCAGCCGAACGCGAACGCCGATTGTGCCTCTTTGTCGCTCGTTCCGCGCTTTCGCTTGCACTTCAAGCCTTAAATGGAACGCCTCAGAGCGAGGTAACGCCGCATGAGTCATGTTTTTTCGTGCGTGCAGCCGGCTCCATCGAATTATAAGACGTTGTCACGTCAAAAACACGATAAGTACTATCCATTTTTTGCTAATAGGACGGTCTCTCAGCAACTTCACTCGAACGAAGTGCTAGAGATGGGTGTTAAATAACGTCACTGGTATTGGCGGCATGTTATGGTATATGCATACAGTACGTACTTACCTGCGCTTATTACATTTGGATAAATTCAGTCGTCTACATTCAGAAGCAAAACGAAGTATTGCTCATAGACTAAGCTCCATTATTCCGCGTCGCTCTTCCTCTTCCGCTTTTTAAGCGGAGCAATGCGTAACATAATAATAGTGATACAAAAATGGACCGTATTCTAAAAGAAATACCTACATTCCACGTTTTTTTGCTCTCATGGTTTTTGTTTCTGAATTAAGACTGAATTGAACTCAATTTAGTAAAATGTAATAAGCGCATTAACCGTCCCTTTTAAAATGTTTTAATTGTACCCACATAAGAAATTTGCTTATAAAATAACACTATTACTTTTCGCTTAGTTCGGTGGAACTTATTCTGGCATGGCTATTTCAATGTTATACGTTTGAGACATAGTTACAAGGAGAACGGATTTGAGTTATTCTGCTTCGAACAACAGCGATGCAAAAGCTAAACCGCGAATCTTCCTTTCTTACCTGGCTTTTTTCATCTTCGGGGCGAGTTTCGTTGCTAACAGAAGAGTTGTCACTTTCAATATTTATACTTTCACATAGTTGAGAAGTGCCTAATTGTAATGCCTCCTTAACAAGAGTCCTGTGTCTTTTGACTTCCCCTTTTCTTTTACGTTTCGTTGTTTTACGTTGACAGTCAAAAATGTGCGGTACTACCCCACTTTTAAGCTTGATGGCACCACCCATCATTTTCCATCGTATATAGTTTTCCATCTCATTCTCGAGCTGAAATAACAGTGACTAGGTAAGTATTGTAACATAATAGGTAATTACATGTGGGAGATAATATTATTATTGTATTTATCTTCATTTTTATAAAATGAAGGTAGTGTTCTTAAATTAAAAACCACATGCGGGTACACCGCAGTCTATAAAAAGGCGGCCATCGCTCTCGACAGGTCAGACGTTGTCCGACTGCGGACACGGCACCACCAGTGCTCTGAACTGTCTTCCTCAGGTAATCTTGCCTAACCGTATAACGCATATTATTTCTATGTTTTATTTTGTCATTTCTATAGAAATAACAATTAATGATTGTCAACTTGTCTGTATTTTGCTAAATCTAAGTACATCACTTAAGCTACTAAAATATGTCCTCTCCATCTGTTGCTGTCCATTTATTATATTATTGGTAATAATATACATAGATTTATTATTCATATTTCTTTGTATAATTTCTATACACGTTCTCCCACATACATGTGTAGCTATCTTATTGCTATTTGTTTTTAAGTAGGTACCTACTTTTTTCGAATTTTATAAGTTGTGAAAATTAAAACCCCATGCCCAGCATAAGCAAAATGTACGTATCTCTGCGTGTGCTGATTGCGATGATAGCGTAGAATTCGTAGATGTACAAATAAAGAAATCCTCGATGGCCAAGAAGCACAACTTGTGTACCTTACCTATATTCATTTTACAATTAATTGTACCTACTTATTCATTCAAGAATACCTTTAAGTAATTATGAAAAGGGTTTAAGTTTTTCGCGAGTTTGTAGGTAGCTCCGTACGCTGGCGGCAGGGCACGCAGGCGCAGGCGCAAACGCCGCCGCGCCCGCGCCCCCCGCGGCACCCCGTAGCTAGCTAGCGAGCGGCTTACGGTCGGTATCGCACGATGTGCGTGATGTAATGTGCACTCACAGTCACAACTTCCAAGCGGAAAATAGTTAGATAGGCCGATTTCCTTGTTTTTATTTCGAGAATTGAAAAATTCCGAAAGTTTCCTAATACCTACTTCTGAAAGTTTCCAAAGCGTTTCACGGGAATAATTCGGAATTTTTCCCACCAGCATCTTTACGTGGACGAAGCGAGTTTGATCAAGATCCACCGGAGACCCGGAGACTGGTTGAACAGTTTATGGGAACGTGACGGTAGGTCGGTAATTTTTTTATTTTTAACCTACACAAATATTTATAAAAAAAAACACATACCCACAGACGGGTGTGTGACATAATTATGTACCTAAGTAAATTATATTTCATTACTTACCTCGAAATGATCCTCACAGCAATGCCGCATGCTTTTACTCGATAATGGTTTATTTTTTTTGGAGTGCGAGTGCCGTTTCATGGCATTACACCAGATTTTTCTCGTTTCTTCGCCTCTTGGCATAAAAACGAAGATTTTATTCGGTGTACTGATCGTAGTATTCGTGCACTGAGGCACAATACAGTATTTATAAGGCGTAGTTTGGGACGGCATGTTGATAATATTCTCGAATAATGTTGTTTTGACCGCGAGTCGAGCCACGTACGCGTCCTTTCCGTACGAGGCTGGTGGGGGAATGGAATCCGATGACGTCAATGGCCGCCGGACGCGGCGCGCAGTGTTGCCAACTAGGCTAATACGAAATATTATGCTAAACTGCTGTTAAAAAAATGCCAAAAATATGCTATTTTTTTTAATAAAGTGCTAAAATAAAATTCCAAATTAATGTAAAATTTTAATCAGTTATATAAAATATACATACTAACTGTACGTGGGATTACAAAAAGTTCTGAAAAAAATGTCTATGTCTTGATCTTTATCAACAGTAGCTGTAGATGTGGAAGGCTGAGGGTCCGAATCATAAGTCTCTTTTGTACCTATACAGCGCAGTACGTCATTTGGCACTGTTTAAGAATAACAGCACTTTCCTGCCCTTTTCGAGTCAAATCTTATATTTATTTATTTATTTATTTATTAAATCTTCATGCACAAAATAGTACAGTGGCGGACTTAAAGCTAAAATAGCCTTATCTACCAGTCAACCAGGAGATGATGGATAAAGAAAAAGGTAGGCGGTGCAAGAGAAGCTACTAGACAAAAAGAAGGAGCGGAACCGTTTATGCAACTATAACCAAACCAGAGATAATGTTCAGATAAATAGAAAGATAACTAAAAATAAATTAATATAAATAAACGTAGTGAGTGGGTAATATAGCAAGAATACATAACCATATAAATACTATACGAGTAAAGGGGAAAGAAGCTCAGTCAAACAAGGGGGAGATAGGAGACAAATTCGTGAGCCCCAACACTAAAGATCCTTCAGATAATGCTCACGAACAGCTTTCTTAAATGGGTATTTGCTGGAAAGCAATCTAAGATCGGGAGGGAGATCATTCCAGAGCCTTACAGCCCTCAGTACAAAAGAATTGGAGATAAAACCCGTACGGTGGAGAGGAAGATTTAATAAAAGGTTACTCGAGGAGCGGAGGTCACGGTCGTGGGTGTCAGAAAGAAACTTGAATTTAGTTTTAAGGTAGTTGGGGATGGCCGGATCGAATAAGATGGAATGAAGTAGAGATAGCATTCTTAAATTGCGGCGTTGGCGGATGGGGAGCCACTTAAGCTTGGCACGAAATTCGGAAATGTGATCGTACTTGCGCAGGCCGAAAATGAACCTGATGCAGTTGTTCCGAAGACGTTCCAGCTTAAGAAGGAGCTCTTGATTAATGTCAGAGCAACATACGTCAGCATAGTCAATAATGGGTAAAATTAGGGACTGCACAAGTAAGATTTTAGTAGCAGGAGGAAGAAAGAATTTAAACCTGTAGAGAGAGCAAAGAGTCCCAGTTACCTTCCTGCTAACCTCAGTCACGTGGGCTGACCAGCTAAAAGTACTATCAATGAGGAGCCCTAAATCTTTTACCTGGGGAGAATAAGGGACAACCACACCGTTGAAATGGATTGGAGGAACCCGGGAAATGTCGAGGCGTTTAATTTGATACGGGCTACCCAGAATAATGGCTTGGCACTTAGAGGGATTAACAGAGATACCGAATTTGGAAGCCCAATTCTGGACAGCATCAAGATCTTTAACAAGAGCAGACACCGCATCCGAAATATTAGCAGCCTCCGAGTCCGCATATACCTGCAAATCGTCAGCATACAGGTGATACGAGCAGCTGAGACAACGAGTAAGTTGGTTTATAAAAATTGAAAAAAGAAGGGGGGAGAGGATACCACCCTGCGGGACACCCGTCTCGAGGTTGCACCAGCTAGACGTTAACCCATCAGCCGTAACTGCCTGTTGACGACCGCGAAGATACGACGTGAACCAATCAATAACCGAGGACGAGACACCGAGATGTGATGTGTATATGTATATAAAATGGCGTTCAAGGTCTTCACCGCCAAACGATTCCGAAGCTTACTCTTTACTAAATTCATTTGGCTAAAATCACGTTCAATCTCCGCGTTCGAATTAGGAAACGTCAACAGAGATATTGCAAACTGCGATAAATCCGCAAAAGGGTTATTACCAGCTGCATCTTCATATTCAATGAGTTCGTTCCAGAACTTTATGGTGTAAGATGTGCATTCCCATTTTATATGTACTGTTTCCCCATTGAGATACAAGCCTATCTATTGTGGATTTATTCACTCTGAACTCTTCAGCTATTTCGACAATGAAAGGCTTGACTCTTTTAATGTTTCCTGTACTGAAAACATAGATACTTTCTGTAGCATTTTGTAATAAACTTTTTAAAATTTAATTTTAAGTTAATATTCTAAAATATATGCTATATGCTAAACGACAAAATAATATGCTAAATAGAAAGAAAATCTGCCAAATTTAGCATATAAAATGCTTAATTGGCAACTCTGGCGGCGCGCCACGCCGCCGTCCGAATCACTGTGTGAGTGTGTGAGCAGTGTGACTGACGCGTCGCGAGAGCGCGCGGTAAAATTTACGCGCGGTTTTATTTAAAAATTAATTGTTTTTAATATAAAAATATATATATACAATAAATACCTATACACTTTAACAAAAATACTTTTAATTACCTTCCAAATGTACTGCTACTCAGAATACGTCGATGACCTGAGTAAAACTGCAGTGCTTTTCTATAGTTTTTATTAGTTTACTTCATTCGACGACCTGAGTAGTTCAGTTGGTTAACATGCCGCTCGCCACTCAGAGGTCCCGGGTTCGATTCCCGGCCGAGCAGAAATTGAAATGATAAATTTTAATTTCTGTTACGGGTATGGGTGTAGTATGTACCTATAATTTGTATGTATTTAAAAAAAAACTATATTAGTAGTTTATCAGTGATCTAACACCCATAACACAAGCTTTCCTTACTTTGGGGCTAGATGGCGCTGTGTGAATTTGTCCAAGCTCATTTATTTATTTTATTTATTTATTAATAACTGTGTTAATAATAACAATTTTTAATTATCAAAAATTTGGCCATGAAAGGATAATGTAAAAGCCCTGTTAAGTTGTGTGTGCATCTTTTCTTTTTCTTTTTTTATTGTACTCAGTGAGAAACGAGCAGACAGCCCACCCGATGGTAAGCAGTAACTGTCGCCCATAACATCTACGATTCGTGCAGGATTTAGGTTGCAGTAAACAAAAATGCAGAACCGCAGGTGCGTTGTCACAGTGAAGACTGAGGACTAAGATGAAATGCCTCATGCCCGTAATTGCCCTGGCTACCTTATCCTTCAAACCGGAACACAACAATGCAAGCATTGTTGCTTGGCGGTAGAAATAGATAAGGCGGTGGTACTCACACAAGCAGACTCCTCAGGCTTGACAGAGTCCTACCACCTGATGTGCTTAGTTCATAATGGATAATTTAGTTATTTAGGTATCATGTAACACAATTTTTTTTTTATTAAGAACATCAAGGATCCTAATTAGATAATTTATCAGAGAATTAATCCTACATTAATAGGAAGGTATGTAAATCACAAAAAGTCCGCTTAACACTCATCATTCAACTTTGTTTTTTTTTCTCAAATAAGTCGTTAACTTTTCAAATCTGTCCTGAGGCCTGTAATACGTTATTGATATTTGTGAACGGCACTGATAATAATATTTGTGTTGTGATAACCATTGTAACTTGAGCCGCCTCCTCTCCTTGTGATATATGGTCGGGTAGGTATTCGGAGGGGATTTTCGGTGTGGTGGAGAGGTCTGGGTGGCTGGTCGTGTCGCGGTGCGGTCTACAATGGGGAGTAGGGTCGACCCACAATGAGCCCGCTCAAGTAATTGTTAAAATGAAAGGGGGCTGAGCGCCCTGTCAACTGCTCCATCACGGGCTATGGGTAATTCGTGCATTTTTGCCGCCGTGCCATTTGGCTCCGGTGATTTGTTCGCGTTTTGCTTACCTATAATTTGGCTGTTAATAGGTGTCTTTGTTTAATTTCGCTACTGTTTTTGGTCATTTAAGTTCTTTGACCCTTCTGATCCACATAAATTGTTACTTGAAATGGGCTTGTCACCACCGTTTAGACTAATAAAATAATCATCATCTTGGCGTTAATGTCCCGGTTATGCTCTCGTTCACGAGGGCCCGGGGTCCACCTTGACCATGATCCAGGATTTGGCAGATCAGGTAACTGCAAGGGAGCGACTGCCATCTCACCTCCATGACCCCGCTACCAGGGGAACCTGACCAGATTGGATAATGATTACATATTCAGTGATCTGAATGTGCAGGTTGCTTTCCCACACCGTAATAGCATCGGTTAGCATTGAACTAATGTACATAAGTACGAAAAAAATCTTTGGTACATGGCCGCAGTGGGATTCGAACCCGGTACCTTTCACTTATGATTATAAACGTACCTAATATTGTGAATGAAATGTCTACTATACTGGTTTATTAACGTGTATATAATTACTATATGTATGTAAACTCTTGACAAAAATAAATTGCGCTTATCACTAATCGAGTGGAATGACTGCAAAATTGTCAACAACATCTGTATTAACGCCAACTTTAAAAAGGGTTACCTAATTAATATTATTAGGTACCTAGGTAGGTACTTATATGGCAGATTAAATCTTACTCATAAACGCGCGCGCTGGCTGTAAACATTAAACAAATGAGTGGTTAAGTTTTAAACAATAGCGGAGCCATAACAATAAACATGTTCTAATAAACACCGTAACCTTTCCGAGCGTGAATGGAGGTAAGTGGTCCGATACCGATCGCAAACTGTCGACCAACAATACGCTCCATCCCTTATTAATTATTTTATTGTAAGCGTAAAAGGATGTCGTAATCATCGGAATAATAATATCAACGCATAAAGGGTCGCTAGTAGCCAACACAGGCGTAAAAATGACACGGCGTGCCACCAATATGTTTGTGTGTACTACGCTGGATTTATTGGAGTGGGCCGCACTCACACAGCTTCGCCGCCTCCCGGGTGGGGGCGCCACCCTGGCAGATGGCACTCACACAGTCGCGCGCGAAAGGGAAAGCTACACTGTGTAAACAAATCGCGGGCGAGCGTCCCGTCTCGCTCTCCCGCGCGACTGTGTGCAGTCTGCGCGATCCGAGACGTAGATTGTTCTGTGAAATTGCCAGGTAATAGGCCGAGCGACTATAGTATTATAGTACGCTTATTGGTGAGATGGTGAGCTTAGCGCGGCTGCCTAATCGAATTGAGTACCCGCGTATTGACGGTTACGATTGACTTCGGTCGGTCGTGTCGCTTGATGGGTCGGGCTCAACCTTTACTAGTTTGACCCACCGATATTTATACCTACGTATAGGTACGATGTCAGTTTTGTTCAAACATGCTGTACCGTCACCAAATGAATGGGATAAGGGCAGGCAAATGATGATGATGTTGATAAATTTTGTTGAAGTTTATTTTATGTGGACAAACTTTATGTACATGAATTAGTCTAATTAGTTACTGAAATATAATCGCATTTATTTAGTACAAATTTGGTGGCCTATATTGAGCCAATGGGCTCTGACCCCACGCGGGAACGAGGCGATAGACAGACAAACAAAACAAACAATTTGCGAACAAAGAACAAGTTGGTCCGTGAGTGGTGACGTCGAAGTGACGCGCGCCGGGCGTGACGGCGCGTGACGTTGTGACGCTAAGGATTAGAATTGATCCGGCCAAGAAGCTTCACGTCGTTGTGGAGCGTTTGATTTAGTATGAAATTCTAACGTGAACTAGTTAACGTATTACAGTAATGGTCTTATGAAGATTGTATAAAGGTTGGTTTGGCATATTATGACAACAAATCTACCTACGAAAATTTGTCCACTTAAGGTGGAACGCTGAGGTTCCCCTCAGAGCTCGCTAGATGGCGCCACTTTTGCAAATGTTTAGTTTTATTTATTTGTGAAATTAAATTGCTTTGTATTTATATAGCTTAGCACACTTTATATTAATATTGAATGATTGAAACAAAAACTGAACCACACTTTGTTCAAAAATTATCTGTGAATATCGATGGAATGTTTCTTCCTTACATTGAATTGTGGGTAGACGTGAAAAATGTGGAGCGAATTCGAACTCTGACCGACCATTTCACTTTAAAGCATAATAGTCTTCCATTATCAACTTCGCGCGATGGGTGACGTCGTCGTGCATGTAACGGCACCGTCGCAATAAAAAATTTAAGTTAAATTATACGCAATTTCTGTATAAAACATTATTTTTTTCAAATTGCGCAAACAAATACCCGAAAGGAAAAGATAGATGTGCATAAATTTGTGTATTAACACTGTTTATTGATTACAGGAATGTGGATTGTCGATTTGGATTACTATATGTATACGTCGGCATATTATTTACAAAACGCTATTATCTAGTGACAGCCTGAGACAGCCTATTGTCAGTCCTTGAGTCTCCAAAATGGGCGGGAACCCTATTAACGTCACACCATCTGACAGTCGACAGGAAGGTAGTCTTCCACCATTAGAGACTCGCACTGCTGCAGTCTCCAATAGAACTTAAATCTCCTTGCCGCCGCCGAGCGCGCAAGGAGCCCACAGGATTGATCCGGCACCGCCCGCGACAGCCTACACCTAGTCACGTATGCGTTATTGCCACCCTGATTGCCGTTAGCGGCTAGGGACGCGCCGGGGGTTGCCCGTATCGATACAACATAGGTTAAGCACTTTCCCCTTCGGATTGGGGACTGGGCAGGACGTTTGAGACTGAAGTGCAGTGTTCTCAATATTAGTGTAGTAAAGGAGTTGCTCGATTTAAGCTAAGTGAATGATAAGTAGCAGCACCGCATATGGTAATGATAACTTTGAATTTTAACAATAATACTTAAAGCTGTTTTCGAAAAGTTTAAATTGCTCGTTTCATTATTATCATGTGTTTATTACTTACTAGATTTTGCGCGCGACTTCGTTTGCGTGGAAATAGTTTTTAGGGCAGTTTATCTTTATCCCAAAATACCATTTTAAATGACCTCCCTAATGTTTGAAAGCTAGTACTACAGAGAGGTCAAGCTGTATATCTAGTTCTACCCAAACAAAACATGGCCTAGATTTTAAGTTGGATCCCAAACTACCAAACTGTGAAAACGACATCAGTTTAGCGGTCTATTATGGTTCTACATCAGGTGTTTCAGTTTCCAAAATCAATTATAGCCTATATGTTGCTACACAAAATGAGTAGTTCCGGATATTAGCGTGTACAAACAGATAAAAAAACAGACCAACATTTTAAAAATTTCCTATTCTATTACTATTTCTTCATTGCCCTAAATAACTTTTTTGTAAATATACATAGATATTAAATTTACACACACTTTTTTACTGCTTTATTATAATGTATAGACAATAATATAAGGTTTCTGTCATTAGTATAGAAAACTAAATTGCATAGAAATAGTCTGCATGGGCTCTTAGGGGTAACTTAGACATGAAATATAATTTTGATTTTTTACAAGGCAAATCAAGCTCTGAAACGCAAAGATGCGTAAGCCTCTTCAACAAATAGGTACCGTACCTACACTATATTGCGATCAAAGTTCAAACTAACAGCCACAATCTCCAGAACAACCAAACTAATATACCTAACCATAACTACGTGTTTCGGAAATCGATTCACAAATCGGTGTTCAAACACGACGACAGAGCGTCGCAACAGGCTGGCGAATTATGACTATGGTATTGTTAATTCAGAGTCGCCCCAAAGTTTATTACAAGTCACTAGACAAGGATGACGCTAGCTACGACAAAACGACACAGAACGAGACGGCAAAAGTCTAAATGAGGGAGTGTTGAAAATAATTTCCACGCTTACGCTGACAGCCCCCATTCACGACACAAAGCGAAATGGGCCTTATTACAATTGCGATTAGCGTTATTCTCCAATGTTGCCGAGTTGTTTCGAAAACAATGTGGTGTACAATGAGGGAAGGATTACGATCAAGTGTCGGAAGCTTTCGTAGTATTTAACGAAGATTATTTTTTTTATACTCAGTAAGGATCGCTTCTTTAATTAATTGGTTTTATTTTTAATTTGAGATTAGAAAAGTTGGTGTAAATAAATGATGTTTAGGTAATCCGTGAATTTCATAATTTATTATAAAATATTATTAAATCATAACGGAGATTTTTTACAGTTTATATTTATTTTATTTTCCTAAATTGTCCTTTGTTAAAATAACATAACTAGGGATGTAACTGAGTGTTCTTTTATCATAGATAATATTCGAGTTAAGAGTAAGAGCCCGTACAGACGTACGGTTTTCTGTGCGCATTGTTCCATCAAATGACAATTTATGAAAGGTTCTTTACCAATGTCAGAAAGTCAGCCTAGTCACCGTGAAGCGTCCGACCCATAAAAACGGTAGAGGTTCGGAACAAGTACATTCGTGGTACCATTGACGTGATGTACATCGCGATACCTTCGAAGAAGCTCGCCTGCACTTAGTCAGATGATCAGATGTTGCATAAGCCTCAGGGATAGGTGGGGAATATAAGCCTAAACCTGCCGATATCAGGGAAGAGATCCTGTGGATGGCCTAAGGAGCGATTGATGGACATCGCTGAGTCGGATGCGAGAGCCAACAACGTGAGGATACTGAAGACCAGGAGAGTGAAAGAGCAGGAGAGCGAACCCCGCTGATGTCAAAAGTACTTTCAAATTCACACTAAATTCAAATTAGATATATACGACCGTGAGTGAGATCAAACATCTGTAACAAAAAATTTTAAACGAATCACAAGAGTAAGAGAGATAACCCTTTGAAACTCACACTGTCTACTGCGTAATAGACAAGGGAAGGCTCCTTCACAATCATAACGCTATTGAGGGTAGTGAAGACGCTCATAATGCCATGTCGCAACTGTCTTACGACGTGGGGTGAAAGCAATCCGTTGAGTGCTAATCATAATCGAATCTCCCCTGAATTTAAACGACAATCAATCAGGCGCATCGTGTCGTAGACGGGGAATCTTCGCAATTTTAACGGAAAAACGACCGGGAACTAAACTGAAATTCGGAGAAAAACGGAGATGAAATTCAAGGTCTAAAGTGTTAACAAATTGCCACTATAAAAAATAAACTGAAGGGGTGGATTATTTAAAATAATTGAAATATTGACATAAATAAGCACATTGAAAATGAAGTATCGTCAAGTTTATTTAAAAAAAAAATACTTAGAAATAGTCCACGCCTTGGGTTTATTTTTTTAGTGGCAATTTGTTTACACATTTAATCTTGAATTTCATCTCCGAGTATAGAGGGTTTACATTAGCCATAGGCGCGTATCCCAGAATCGGAGCCCAAAAGTATACTTGCACGAATCCAGTTGCCTGAAAGACATGCACGCATGCAGTTTGCGCGAATGGGTGCACAAATTAAAACAAATTCGTCTAAATGAATAGTCCGTTAGGCGTCGAAAACATTTTCTCTGGGTCCTTCGTGGGGGTGGACTAGCGACCACCTCTGTTATTTGAACTGACTTAACAGGAGGAGATTCTCAAGTCAATTCACCGACTATGTTCACCGATTTCTCCGCCGAGTGTCGACAGAAAATACTTAGTAGTACCTTGGCCTGACGTGGTGCTTGAATACTCCTGAGGTGGTCCTGTTTTCAGCAGTTCAGGTTCTGATGATGGAATCTCAGGTATATCGCTGGTTACCTTTAAAAGTTACAAGCATGTAGGTATAGTGTGTTTGTTACTTTAATATATATCTTACTCGGGTGTTTGCTTGCTGCTGACGTTATAATGAACTCCGTGACAATCAGGAATTAGGGAATAATATTCAGATTTGTCGACAGGAACAAATTTAGAACTGTGTAGGTTTGGCGTTGTGCTTGAAAACGTATGCTTACTCCTGAGCTTATGTCATTATCACCAGGCTAGGACTCAGGATTCAGGTTCAACCAGTTTCCGGGTCTCCAGCAGAAGACCATGGTCATCCACGCTTCGCCAACGGTATTAGTAGGCACGAAAGGCGAACTCGTCGTAGTGCTAAAGTTCGACTAGCCTCAAAGTACGAAACGCCTACCCATGCAGTTTCCGGACATTATGACATTGTGACATTGTGACATTGCTAAACTTGGTTATCGGTCTCGCAACCACGCTGCCACTACACCATTGCCGCCGTAAAATAAAGCAAACCGCATATACTTACCGTCGGTCCATCCATTCCCATACGGCCGACTTCTTCCACCTCCTAGCTGTTCCATTTTTCTAACTAGTCAATCTTCAAATATAATGAATGAATGAAAATTCTTTTGCCTGAAAACAAAAGAATAAAATACATAAAAAAAAGAAAAAAGCAACCGGCGGCCTTATCCCTCCTAGCAATTTCTAACTCTTCCACTTCCTAATCGCCTATGTTCGTAACTTGTCCACATTCTATTACTTTTATATTTCCTAAGAGCACCACTGCTCCAGACGGCACTGATGGTGGGTGGCACTTGTCTTTATTTGTCCCATTTCGGGAGCTATAATGAACTGGTCAGTCACGCCAACGCCACTTATACCACTTGCAGTATTGCGGCGGGTTTTCATAAGCTTTTATTTAACTTGCAATGTTTGTAGTTTGTATGTATCTAGCATGTTCGAGGCAAATCTAGCAAGCCTATTTTAACCCACTTCCCGGTATTCAATTGAGCTGAAATCTGATACACCTATGTACTAGGTTAACAATGCATCAATATGGTACAATCTAGGTGGTCTGATGATGGAGTCGGAAGATGGTCATAGGAACTAATGAAAGCAACAAAATACCCCCATCGTGTTTGAGCTCTTTGGAACGCTCTTGCTGAGTACTTTACCGTGCGATGAAAGCTTGTTATGATTAAAAAAAATTCATTTGAGAACTTATTAGGTATAATAATAAATTATCACTATCACCGATCTAAGTCTATAAATTCGAAGCGCAAACACCGAGTGTCTAAGTCCAAATCCGCTTCTTGTATTAGCATTAGCCGGTCGCGGGCTATTTAACGAATGCCTTGCCACTTGCCACTTGGCAACAGTCGACAAGATGTTTCTCGAGGTGTAAAATGACGAGATTGATTCATTACTCGCTAATAAATCTTGCCTGTGTCTACAACTACTTACTCAAAGTTCAGCATTGACTATTTTGTTGTTTTATATTTCGTTCGCGTAATCGCGTGATCATGGTTACACATTTAGGCAACTGAATATGTAATCATGATCCAATCTGCTCGAATTCCCCTGGTAGCAGGGTCATGGAGGTCAGATGGCAGTTGCTCCACTCTAATTACCTAAATGACCTGCCAAATCCTGGATCATGGTCAAGGCGGACCCTGGGCCTGAGAGTACAATTAGGACATTAACGCCAAGATGATTATTTTTTTATTATAATTAGTGTAGATAATTACAAAATCCGATGTCTGTATAGGTATTGTATGTTTCAGGAAGACGGCTGACAGGTCAAAATGGCAGGTAATCGTGAAAAGAGTGACATCCGCCTACAAAACATAGCGATCACGACCTACCGCCTACAAAACGTATCGATAAAGATGAAGAGTAGGTATTCGCCCTGGACACCGAAACAGCTGTAGCGATATTGTTTAAATTTTCAGCTTTAAAACAATGGCCTGACGGGCGACAGCTGCCAGCTGTTTTGCGCCGATCGTCGTTCCTTAGAGCCTCCGGACGTTTGCCCAATCGTGGTCTCCACTAGAGAACTGATCTAAACCAATAACTAATACTAAAGTTTGGTGTAGTACATAAATTTTTCTTACTTAAATTAAAAAAATTCTAAATTAAATAAGTTAGACATCAAAAACGCATTTAATAGTGTCGAAAGAGACGTACTTTTGAGCGAAGTCGGGGAGAAGTTGCCTTCTCTTTACCCTTTCCTTTACCAGCTCTATCACTCTCCTTCTAATCTTTTCAATGACGAGACTCTTATTCTGTCCCAAGTTGGTGCGCAACAGGGTGATCCACTAGGTCCTCTAGCTTTCAGTCTTGCTATTCACAAGGCTATATTAGAACTAAAATCCCCTTTAAATGTGTGGTATCTGGAAGCCTGAGGTAGAGCAAGATTTAAAGATCCTTCTACCGCACTTTCGTAGGCTAGGGTTATAGATAAATAGTACCAAATGTGAATTATTTTCCTGTGGTTTAGAGTCTCGTTCTTTCTTTCCTCTTTTTTCTTCCTTACTTCCAGGTCTCAGGAAATTATCTCCATCATCATTCCACATTCTGGGGTAACCTATTTTTCCCGAGGCCATTCCTGAGGCTTTTGAATTTAGAAAGCAGCTTCTGCTCGTCGCTGGGGGGCGTCTGGAAAATCTTTCGGCACACGTTGCTCTGCTTCTGCTGCGAATGTGTTTAGCTGTACTCAAGGTTAATTACTTCCTGCGTATGTGTTCTACGTGGTTGTACCCGGACAGCATTGCTGCTTTTGCCGAGGTGCTGAGGGATTCGGTTGAACGGATTTTAAACGTCACCCTCAACGCAGAGCAGTGGAGCCAGGCGTCCCTGCCTATCAGATGTGGGGGGTTAGGGCTGCGGCGTGTTCGGGATGTGAGGCATAACGAACATTCCCTATGTTAGTAACGCACTAACGGCTTGGGGGGCTCTTAACCGACTTCGCCCTTACCTAAGGGCCCGGAGTGTCAGAGGTCTTGTGATGGTGTTGGCGTCAAGAGCACCCTAGAACAGTTTGAGAGTGTGGCGGTGGGTGTAGACCTCGCAAGGCTTAAGGCGGTGTCGCAGCCGGAGCCAGGTGCGTGGTTGCACGCTTTTCCATCACCTCACGTGGGCACTCTTTTAGATAGCGACTCATTGCGAGTGGCTGTGTCTCTTCGCTTGGGCTGCGATGTTTGTGTACCCCATCAATGCATCTGTGGTTCAAGGATGGAGGCCAATGGTCACCACGCTTTGAGTTGCTGTCGGTGCTCAGGGAGATTTTCTCGTCACCACGCTCTCAACGACATTGTCCGGAGGGCATTGGTTTCGGCCAACATCCCTTGCACCCTGGAGCTTCCCGGACTTAGTAGATCGGATGGCAAGAGGCCTGATGGGCTGACTTCTGCCGTGGCAGAGGGGCAAGTGTCTTCTGTGGGACGCGACATGCGTGAGCACCTTTGAGGCATCGCATCTAGGTCGCACCGTTAGAGCGCCTGTGGCAGCGGCGGAGTTGGCGGCCCTTAGGAAAAGGAAAAATAAATCCGAGCTGCAAAACAATGATTTGTTTGTGCCACTCGCTGCGGAAACGACCGGGTGTTGGTGTGAGGAGGCGAGGGGTTTTATCAAAGATGGGCCGTCGTATGAGGAAGACGGGGGTGACCCTCGCTCTGGGTCATTCCTGTTACAGAGGCTGTCCATCGCCATACAGCGTGGCAATGCCGTCATGGGCACCTTTGGACCAGGAATGGCAAAGAGTGGGGCCTCTACTTTAAGTTAAGACGATGTAATGCAATTATAGATACCCATTTAGTTTTAGTTTGAATTTTGACATTGATTTTATTTAATTGACATTGTATTTTATATAATTGACAAAAAAATAAATAAATAAAAGGCTGAAATTATTGAACAACTCAGCATGTAACATACTAACTACTGTATATATTAGGCGATTTGGCAAGCAAGTGTTACCAAAGTGATTTAGAGGCGAATATTGGCTGCTGTCATCACATAGGTGCGAACTAAAGTGTTTAATTTGATACAGTCTAGCTATGTTATATCGTCGATGTCGTCACAGCCCATAACAGTCCACTGCAGGACTAGGGCCTCACCCATGATGTTACCCATGACGTCCCATGTGGGTGGTTACTGACATAATATCCACGTTTGGCAAGCGGGTTGGTAATCTGGGATCGCAGTGTTGTAAATATGGAAATGGAAAACACTGCTGCCCATTTCGTCGCTTACGGACTCTCTAGAACTTTTACCTCGAAAACATTTGTCACCTTGAGCGACACCCATGAGTGTAAAGGGTTGGTGCTATTATACTCTGCCGGACACCACACGGCTAGATATGTTACGTGTCAGTTGAAAATTAATATTATTACCTTTAGTCTTTCAGTCTTGGCAAATATTGTCTATACCACTCATCACAAATTATTTAAAATATTAAGACATTTTCGGGCGACCCGAAAATGACCTCCGGAAGTACTCGAGTAATAGAGTGCAGTGCAATGTAAGTGTGCCCGCTGTTGAAAATGGAACAGAATTTACCAGACAGCCAACGCAAACAATGAACTCCCAAAAAAAAAATTTACAGGGACGCCAAATCTTAAAAAAGAATTAATTATCTTGCAATCATTCTATAACAATTATTTTTCATTGTAATTTTACCGAAAATATATCCACACAGTCTACTTGTGACGATGACGCATGCAACTGCGTCGAAATATCGAGGTAAAAATAATACTAACAGTGGTAACAAACCCGATAACATGTGGACAACATTAATTCAAAAATCAACTTGAGTAATACAGCTGTTCTAAAGATCCTGATAATTACTTGAAAGTTCTAGCTTCAAAATGAAGCAAAAATGGTTACAGGTAAGCAAGTTAGTATAAACTCTAATACCAACATAATAATTTGTGTCAATCCAGTCTATCCTCGCTGTACTCACGATAAATTGTTTTACGTTATCAGCTGAGAAGTCAGTGACACTGTTTTTAACTACACTTTATATCCGCGAATGACATCGTTGTAGAAAGTTGTTTGTATTCAAATTAGGTTGCTCAACTCGTACAATTGAGGATTGCTTCACTTAATATATCAATTGAGGTGGGCAGGCACATTTGTACTCATAATAATATTTCGCAGTAACTTTAATTGAGGACACTTATAAGTTTTCGATCGTACATTTATTTTGCTTTGAGAGGCAAACCTATAATGTGTCCAGACTGACTTGTCTTATTTGGTTATGGAAATTATTAATTTAAATGGATAATTTGCTGCAGTATTCGTTGAAATTCACATTCTATGTTTCTTAAGTAATTCTAGGTACACAATGTAAGTAGCGTGATTGATATGGCAAGTCGTGATTTAGGGTATTGTTTGTTCTCGAAATAAGACAAGTCAGTCTGGACAGATTTGACTGCACTGGTTAGGTTAGGTTATACCATCTAGTTAGTTAGACTTGGTTCCTTATTAGAAAACAGTGTTTTCCCCATTTTTATCTAAATTTAAGGACCATGATCAAAGTTTATCATACTGTCCCATACAGCTACAATTTGAAAGGATGGTTTGACGGAAGTTATCTCCGTTTCAAAGTCACTGGGTTTGTTTCTCGTAAGAGGGAAATCCGGGGCACTATTTTATACCCATCCAACGACTTCCCAAAACCTGACGCATTAGGCGCTGTCCTAATTGGCAATGCTTGTACGACCGTGGTCGTGCGACGGGCGGTTTTGAAGTCCTCTATTCGTCGGACGACGTTCATCATCCGACCATGGTCGCACGATTGATGCCTATTAAGATAGCGCCTTACAGTCACTGCAAACCGTTAAATTTGTCGCTGATGCTGGTAATAGCGAGAACCTTACCAACAAGGAACTAAATAGAAGATCACTTTTATGTCATCCCCTTTTATACGTCCATGTGTTATGGGCGGTACATAAGGTATCGTTAAGTGGTTGTCTGACTTAGCGGTTCTGTATAATAACAGTATAGGTTAAGAAACGCACATAGTCTTCACGTTTTTAGAAGAATTAAACAAATAACAAGAATAAATCACAATTTATTTAAAGTCTCACGTTTAAACCCTGTTCTTTGCAATACAATCCATCAGATCTTGTGCTCACATCATATTATAAATTACGCGTATGCCAATCTCTTAATAAATCTGTCCCAACTTGTCGTGTATCCAGGTGTTGTATTCTGACACTCTGGTGTACACTCCAGGGTAGATCGTTTGGGCGCATCCTTCGCCAAAAGACACAAGGCCTACCAGATAGCCATTGGCGACCAGAGGTCCTCCAGAATCGCCTTGGCAAGCATCTCTAGGGGGGTTGTTAGCTGTTGCACATAGCATTCCGGAATATATGGTTGCTAAGCGGAGGTAGGCGCGTGCGCAGCTCTCTTGCGACACTATATTCACTTTAGCGGCCAGAAGAACGGATGAAGATGAGCCTTCGTACTGCAATTAGAAAGAGAATTATATAAATTGCTGATCTATTACATAGTTTCTCTAGGTGGAGTGACGATTTGTGGAAGGTAAATTTGTCGAGGCTGAATGCGGCGAACCAGAGCGGAGCATGTATTGGCGCTCTTTGGGGTACACCTACACGTACTTAGTAGTGCAACGTCATCGTATATGTATAGTAAAGCAGGTTGAAGATCCAATTGTAAATACACATAAACCTACGAGTGCAATAGCTCAAAATAAAAAAAGAATTTATTGAGGTATGTTAACCAATACGAATCATCAGTTATGCCCGGAAAACACCGTGAGGAAACCTGCACGTCAAGGTGGCTTAATGTATAACCATGATCCAATCGGGTCAGATTCTCCTGTTAACGGGGCCGCTGAGCTTAGGCGGCGGTCGCTCTACTGTCATTACTTGAACTGCTAAATCATGGATCACGGTCAAAGCGGACTGCAGTATCTCGCGCGCGAGAGAGCTACCGGGGTATTGACGCCAATATGACCCATCAATGAAATGAAAAATATATGTATGGGCATGTGATCGTGATAGAGCTTGACAAGCATATTTTTGATAATATGGATATAGAACGACAAGCGGTTAGATACAACAGTTTGTGAATAATAACAAGTAACACAACACTTACCGAAGTAGTCCCGTATCCCGAAACCAATGCTTCCATCCCTTCTGTCAATACTAAATTGTTGGGTGCAAACGTGATTGCATGAACAGTTTGACTGAATGTCATTTTCTTTGATATAACTAGCATAGCAATATCATCCTGCAAGTTGGCAGAATCATATGTCTCATGGACAAAGACTGTAGATACATCGTAAGTTTTTCCTCCAGACAAGCGGTTAGATGTGCCTGCTACCACTTTTAGCGACGATGGTTCTCTGGCATAGCTAGAAGATCGAAAAAATATAATAAAAGTGAGTAAAATATTTTTTTATGACGCTTGTGATATCAGAATTTCTTTTTTCTAATTCGCGCGATCAATATTGATACTGAGACAGAGGACTTCAAATTATCTAATAATTCCCATAGCAGAATCTGTAGTGTAGGTACCTATATAAAACCTTTGAAGTGAAATATCTCGGTTAAACAGCACCCTAGGAGATTGTTATGTTTGTCTGTAATTTTGTCCTCATCGAACTATAAAGTCTCAGTGTCAGCCGCGCGAATTAGGCAAAAAATTTCAAAAATACGTTTTTACCCGTTTTTAGATCAGTAATGGAGTGACGGTTATATTAGGATTCATTAATGCTATGAATTATTGTAACAGCGAAGTGGTTAGTGCTGATGGTCGGATGGTTGGCTAGCTACATTACCACTCTATTTTGTATCAGTACCACTCAATTGTTATTCCTCAAACCGGTGACAACCCGCTTTTAAAATTAAGAAAAATAACTTGGGGTAACTTGCTAATCTCATAGGATACTGTTGAAACAAGAATTGCAGGTGTGAATGAGAGGCTTTGCCAACAACCGTACCAGAGACATTGTAGGCCTCACCAAGGTTTTTAGCAAAAAGAATAATTAGACTAGGAATATACGAGTAGATATATAAAAAGACTTACGAATCAGCACAATGAGCTGCAGTGAGAACAGCTCGTATCGTTATTATGACAGCACCACACATGTGCGCCCATCCTGCGGACACTCTTCGTCTCAACGCCGCTTGATATGGTATTTCCTTAATATCTATTTCAAACCCGTTCACTACACGAATTGATGATAAAGCAGATTCTTCAATTGGCGCAGTCAATGTTATTGTTGCTGCAGCTGTAAAAATAAAAAGGAAAACGGAATCAATGAAAATTTTTACCAAAATCATTTGCAAAAAAAATGTAAAACAGACAACTAACCAAGCAATAAAAATACTTTTGTAGAGATCTGCATTTCGGCAAACTACGGTGACAACTAAACAATGAAATTGAGACATTCGCTCACGAAAACGATTGATAACATTGATATCTCGAGTCAAGATCAAATTTTATCTTGGGAAGTTCTAAGTTTTAGTGTCGAGTGGATGCTGATATGATTAACCAAAAATGTGAGTGTTATGATTTATGTTTGTGTACAGTTTATAAAGAAACCAATGATGGTTGGGAGTTAGAGTTGCAAGATGTGATATATCTTCAGATATAGGATCAAGGTTTAGGATTACCAGGGTCGGGTAGAGATTGGTTGATGAATTGTTATGTGAAATTTTTATTTTACTCGGTTCATGATGAAACGGCTTTTCCCACAGGTTTTACCAAGTCGCGTCTTATTATCAGTTACCTATCTAGTATCACCGGTACCTACTTATCGCTGTAGTCGCGATACGGTCTTGCGTTTGCATCGTTGCGGACGCGCTGCAGTACTTGTGCAGACGAGAAGCGAAGGAGTTGTCGAGACTACAAGTAGGCGAAGATGTTGGGTGCTCTACGATTATACCAATGCAAACGAGCGACTGTATCACTACAAAAAGTTGCAGTGGACAATCTACCAGTGTAACTCATAGTCTAAAAGAAAAATACATAAATAATTAGCACTAAATTACATTTAATAACTTTTGACAACCTCTGAAATGCTGTAATTTCAAAATTCGTTGGCGCGCGCATTAGAAATTCATAAAATTTTGAGATTACAACATATTTCGCAACCTTAACTACACTAGCTACTTATTTATGAATCATAATTTTCAAGCACATACCTATTTGATTCATTAGGTACTGCCTATATTGCAACAGTTGTGTTATTTTTACATGAAAAAAATATAACCACACATTGAAATTTGGAAATTACGTTGTATCTTATCAATACTTCGCACGCAACTGGAAATTCTTATTTACATAGATAACAACAAAATTACTTTTAACTTATCACAAGGTAGGTAGGTATTTTCACTAAAGTGGGCCGTTTTGAAATTCCCCACGTTTTGGTTATTATAAACTGGTATAGTATGGTATTGAAACATAAACGCCTTTGTAACTTTTTGGTAACATTACAGAAATACGTTTCCCGGATGAAATACGTAACTATTGCTTCCTGGAAAATCTGTTGGATAGAGTCCAATTGGTATATCAAAGGGGTCAGATAGGCGTTATTTCGCCGTGATGACATGAGGGGTACTCTCAACATGGGCCCTAATTCGAAAAGGAAATGCACAATGACATTTATCCTTGACCTTTTATCGTGATTGTACCTTGTATCGCGGGCCAAGCGATAGGTGATGAATGACTTTAAAATGGCTATCCTAATAAGAATTGAAGGACTGAATTGAATTTCAATATAATTTTAATTTTAATTTTCGGGAGTTGAAACAATAATAATTGTTTCAACTCGGATAGACCGATTTGGATTAAGCCAGATTAATCGAGATGATTCTTCGCTTTGTTTCATTAAATACGGTTCTGCAGTTTATAAAACATTTGAGTTTAAGGAAGCTAGGTCAAAAGGTAGGTAGGCTAAGGTAGGTAAAGCTAGGCTAGGTAAAGTTACAAAGGTGGACTTAAAGGTTTGTAGCGTTATCTTAGGGAGAACAAAATAAAATCTAAATACATAATTATTACGAAAAAAAAGATAACCTGAACCTCAAAAGATAAGACATCGATAAATATAATTTAACGGCCCCTCGACAGGATCACTACCTGTATTAATAACGATAATGGATACAAAATCACTTTTACTGAATAAAATACACTTTAATTTTTTATGTGGGTACTTACAGGACATCGGTGGCAAGGTGTAAATTGTATTAATGGTGTTTTAATAATGTGTGTAATTACAGTTGGTCGTCAAATGTGCGCCACGAAATTTATGGATACATTAAACCCATCGAATATCGATACAATATATTAATATGTTGTGAACTTGTGAATCGTACACTGTAATAATAAGATTACCAGGCTTCAATTGAGTTCGGAAAACTTTGCGAAATAATGAAGGTATGGTATAAAATTTACATTTATCTAATACCAGGAGTCCCTAGTATTAGATAAATGTAAATTGAGACTTTGTTCGGGTACACCTACTTTACCCCTACGTACACCTACATGCCCCTTTTTTCCTTGCTTCCTTTCTCTTGAATAATTCTAGCTATTGTTGAAAACCGTATTAAAATCTGTTGCGTAGCTTAAAAGTTCTAAGCGTACATAGATACATAGGAACAGACGTCTGGAAGCGATTTTGTTTTATACTATGAATAGATAAATACGACTTTAATAAGTACCGCTATATCGCTTTCTGTTTATCTATTAAAACTAATGAATGAGGCAGACTAATAAAAAAAATATATAAGCACTGTAGTTATTAGGTATGATTGATGACAACGCGCCTGTTAAGCGTGGAGATTTTGGCAAAACTAAAGGATATTCAAACATTGTACATTGGTTGTGATGATGATGGTGTGGAGATTGATGATCAGTTATTTATTTTTTAAGCCTTTAAGAGTAATAGCCAACGACATGACAAGTAATTAAATAAAGATACGCTAGTCGGTAGTAAGAATGAACATTGGCAGACAACGACTTAGATGATGCTGTACGAAGGTGAACTAGCCAATGCATTATTGCCAATCGGACCAACCAAAAAGTTGTAACGTTGAGAAAGAAAAATAGTTGATCCATTTCAGTTGGTCGAAGTGGAAAGACAGGACCAATTGATAGTCGAAACAAAACGTCAAACTCAAAACCCACAGGATTTGAAGACGAATTGTTAACAATTACCGTAGTGTTGTTTGTCTGTCCGTTATGTGGCTATTGGTGTCCGATAAGATAGTGTTCATTAAATCAATAGAAAGCGGCTGCCCACGCGCATTCCTGCGAGGCAAAGACCTCTCGCTTCCTGGGTCGCACGCATCCACTGGACCCCCGTTTACCGTTTTCTGAAACTGGATGAACTGAGGTGTCGACTGGGCTTGGCGATTACGCCGCGTCTAGAGTTTCTTGGAGCGTCGTTTGTTTTCGCGTGGTCAATTTATTGACCACTAGATGGCGGTGCTGGTATTTTAAAACGCGCTATCGATCCCGTCCGTGAATTTTGGTATGACCGGTTTTTGTTCAAGAATTTTGATTTCCGACTAAAAACATCTATTATTTCGACTTTAAAAGAAAACTAGTGGACACGGCGCGACTTCGTTCGCGTACACCTACTTTACCCCTTACAACACTTTTTTCCTACTTATAAACCTTCCTCTTGAATCACTCTATCTATTGTTGAACACCGCATTAAAATCCGTTGCGTAGTTTAAAATATCTAAGCGTACATAGATACATAGGGACAGACGGCGGGAAGCTAATTTGAACAGGGTTCTCCAATATATCCAGTCGCGGTGAAGGGTCAAAAACGAACAAAAAACACACACCATCCATGTACAAACACACACACACAAACCAACAAACACCAACGAAACAGAGAAACATAAATACCTATATCTTGTTTTTCTTCTTTTTTTGCTCTTTTTAAATTTCTATTTTTATTTGTAAAATATAATATATAATTGTATTATTATACCTAGACCAATTTTGTTTGTCGTAGTTAGGTGTATGAGCTACATTAAGTCCTACATTATAAATTGCAGTTTAGTTATTGGCACTACAACTTAATTATGTATTTAGTTTAAATAGAATTAGATTGCTGTTAAACTGTGAAATAAATAAATAAATAAAAAATAATTTGTTTTATACTATGTGTAGAAGATAATTCATGAAGCATTTAGTGCCCATTCAGTACCTAAACAAGAAACCGCATGAAATAGCAAATAGTTCTACGGAAAAGATACAGTAGTGCTGCTTACAGCTGTTACTGTGTGTGCTACTGGTAATAGTCAAAGTCAAAGTCAAAGGTAGTCCGGCACTTAAAAAAGCACAAAGAACATTTTCGTCGTCGTCCCAGCGGGCATTCCAGAAAAATTGTGTCACGAAAGATGTGTCCTTTTGAAACACACCAAACTACTTCTAAAAGTAAAATAAACTTTAAAAATTTAAAAATATGTTAGTTAATTGTTGTGAACGATATGGTTGCCCCCCCCCCCGCCCCCCCCATGACGTCATTCGTGGAAGTGAGCACTGAAAATGAAGTATCGTGCGGTAATAAATGAAGTAGCGAGGCCGTAACTCAGAAATAAAAAAAAATGTAAAATTAACGTAGTTATTACCGTATGCGACCAACCAAAACAACTTTCAGATGTAGAGAGACAACGTCTTCATCGTTTAGTTAAGAAAGAAGCCCAAAAGAAGAACACCAGATCGAACCAAGCTAGCGAAAATGACAAGTGGCGAATCCGAAAGTCCACTATTTCTAATTCTAAAACTTTATGTTATTTTTATCTACGTTTCTTGTGAATGAAACTAAACTGATACGGATTTTAAAGGTATAATTCATGATAAGATATTTGCTGGATTAACAGCCGAAACGAATTCACGAAAAAATAGCGATAGTAGCCTGACTTTTAACCACATCATTTTTTTTCTGCTTCTATGGTTAAAAAGCGAAAACATGAAAATCTCCGGTGGAGAGGCATCCAGACAGATAGCGCGTTGCGGCATGCAGCCGTAGATCGGGTGAAGTGAAGTGATCATGATGTTTATGTATGGTTTATCTCAGTATGATCCTGCGCTAGAAAGCGCATGATGGAATGCTGCGCTATAGTTGCCGGTGTCACGCTAAACTATAGCGAAATCCATATTGTGTAGAATAGCGATTGTGTAGAACATCGGGAAATTCTGACACACTGAAATGAACCTATATTTATTAAAATATGTATCGTATCTTATCAAATACCAGGTAATCATTGATTTATGATAGCTCAGCGGGTGATGAGGCTTATGCTCGGTATTTCCCAAAGTAATAACTGTCATCCATAATAACTGCACGGTGCCTTCACAGGAATAAGTCGGTATGCCCCCATGCCTGTGAATACGCTGGCTACCTTATCCTTCAACCCGGAATATAACAACGCAAGCATTATATCTTGGCGCATTGTATCTTAGATAAGGGAATTGTATCTATTCAATTTAAGTCCTCAGGTAGCGCTTTCGATGCCAGGTCCGCAAACTCCATCGCTGCCCATCCACAAGTATCAGGCAATCAAAATACACGGACCTCTGGTGTGTGTGAATGTGCGTGTGGGTTGCAGTCAACTCTAAAGTGCTTTTTGATCTAGTGATGGAGCTGATCGGTGGATCGTAGTGGAATAGTAGTATCCTAGTATCCACTCCGACGCCTTCAAGACAAGAGTGAATAGGCTGTTCCTAGACAGGCAAGCTCCATCATCGGCCATCATTGACCACCAGGTGAAATGGCGGTCAAATGCCCTAGCTAGCCTCATTTAATGAGGCTAGCTAGGGCATTTGAGGTAATGGTGGATCACATTATGCCTACTTCAGAGTGTTATTTAATTCATTGGTGGATCCTGGCAGTGGATACTAGTGGATCGAGGGATCTTGACAGCGTCCTACCGTCACAGTCACTGCGGTCGATGTCGCGGGTAAAACCTAGTTTTTGTGCACCTAAAGTTATTAACTTCGAGCACCGTGCAATGACGTCACGTCACGTCAGCCATTGTCATAAACTTCCTACATTCGGTTGCGTAAGCCGTTAGTTTTGTCATACGGTTGCATTGTAATACGCCGTGGAATTATTGGTAGTAAACTCCGGTGTGGTCTGCAGTTTCGGCTTGGGAATGGGAAGTGATTTGCTATGGTGGGAAGTGAGAAGTGTGGTGTTGGCGTTGTATCATGGGATTATTGTATTGTAGAGGATATTTGAAATTCAGTATAAGATTCAGTTTTTTCGATATAAAGAAAATTTAGGTTTTATTTGTCAGTCGGCCAATTTGGGAACGAGGCACGACCATCTCAGAAGGTCAAGCCAGCCTCACTTCCTCGTGCCCCCCTGCCGACAGACGGACGAGAGTCTGACGAGTCGGGTATAACAGGTCGGATGGTAGTCGCTGCACGTAAAAAACGTAAAGAGACATAACATTTTTATATATACAGTGTAAATTTTGTTGGATTTTGTACATAGTAATATTCGTACATATTTTAATAATTACGTTTATTTTCTTAAATTAAAATTTGGTTAAATGAAACTAAATTAGAATTTGTTATGTCGGTCAGTATCTATTAAAATCTAATAAAATCGATTACTATCGGGCGGTGAAATGATATCATAAAGTTATCAGGCCATCCCTGCATCGAGGATCGACGTAATTTTTAGCAATAGTTTATGGGAATTGTGTGTGTGAATACCAAATTATTTCAGTAGGCACCAACAGACTATTTGTCCTTTAATTTTCTATACGATAATTCCGCCTCTTTTCTTTAATCACGTTTATTCATCCAAAATAGTTGATTGGTGCGAGTTTCCAGGCTTCAATAGTTTTAACGTGTTAAATGTCTACTAAGTGTTACCACTAGTGTTACCACTAGTGTTAGATAATAATAAGTCCATGATTACCACCTAGTAGGAGCGTCAATGGTCTAATGGTTAAGGGGTCCGACTCGTACCCTCAAGTACCGGGTTCGGACCCCAGTGCCGCAATTTACCAAGAACTCTTTTCTTATTTATGTACCTACATAGGTACCTACCTACATTATTGAACACTAATAATCGATGCTCTTACGGTGAGGGAAAACACTGTGATCCAATCTGGTCAGGTTCCCCTGTCAACCGGGATACGAAAGTCAGATGACAGTCATCATCATCATCATCTTGGCGTTATGTCCCGGTTGCGCCCACGCGCGGCACGCGAGGGCCCAGGGTCCGCCTTCCTGAAAGACTGTCGAAGAGGAAGTCGAAGAAGAAGAAGAAGATGACAGTCGCTCCACTATAATTACCTGATCAGCCATATCCTGGACCACGATCAAGGCGGGCGCGCGTGAGCACAACCGTGACCATAATGCCAAGTTGACCATAAATTACCACTTAGTCTGATTTTACGGACCTAGCTACTCTTGATTTATTTCCAGCATATACGAAAGTATAAAAGGCCGAGTCGCATCGCAGTTAGGTACATTAATTTACATAGGCCATTTGTTACCGCGCTACATGCGCCTAACTAACGCACGTTTTCTATTTTTCAATCCGACCGTTCCGCCTTTCGTTACTTTCCTATACTAATACGTACGTCTGTCCAGTGTAAGGTGGTCTATGCGACTGCTCTACTGTAGCCTCTTCACGTGGTGTGTAGTACGAGGAATGCAGTGCGGCGGGTCAAGGTAAACTGGTTCTTGGAAGCGGAAGGCGTCTCTCGGACAATAGCCGTTTGGCGATCACTACCACGTTCCCAGGTCATTACGTATTTACCGTAAAACTTCTTATACTCGGACATACGCGGTGTGTTTGTGTGATATTGAAATGAGAGTTAGTGCTGTGTTCTGCACCATTGGTGGCGGCTGGGATGCCTAGATACATTTAGCAGTTAATTTGTGTGCTTATGCGTTCCGGCCCGGTCTGGGGCCCTATTTTTGAACCGCTCGCCTCCACGCGAGCGCTCGCTTGGCTGCCTGTCTCTTTCACATTCGCGGTAAGTTGCTAGAGATAGATAAGGCAAGCACTCGCGTGGATACGAGCGTTTCAAACGTATTACAATAGAGCCCCTGGCTTGGAAATGACTGATGCATTAAAATTAATATATTTCCTCAGACATTTGGGCCCGCAGTTAAAAATGTCCCAAAAATTGTAAAGGACAGTCGAGGAAAAAACATTTTCTTAATAGAATTTTTAACTATTGCCCAAACGCCTCAGGAAAAATGATAATCTTAATTACATAATCAGGCGTTTTGGCCCGCGGGCCAAAACCAGATCGGGCCGTATCGCCTGAACAGTCTTGTTTTTATAATAGAGGGAAGCAAATGTTCTAACGAGCCACCTGATGGAAAGTATCAAGTGATGATTTTCGTAATTTCTGGATTTATTCAGCGGCTCTAGCCAAGATGCTATTTAATGACATTTGCACAGTGAAGCCGCCAGACTACAAGGATCATGTGGCACGCGGTCGAAATCAGAACTAACGCCGCCGTATTGTAAATAATCTCTTTTAGATAGACAGCTGGAATTGAGGTTTGACACCCACGCCTTCATCAAGTGCATACTTGTGGTTCAGACGACTTCACTCTGCGAATGTCATGGCTAGACCGGGTGGTATACAAAATCAAACAATTCTAACAATTCGTGTATTAGAATGTGTGGTAGAAAATGCATAATATAAATTTAAAAAATGAGATCGCTTGGTACACTGCTGAGTAGATTATACCACCTACCTATACAGTATAGCACAAGATAACTAATACCTTAAATAGCGTTTTCTGTAGTAAATCCACTTTTGATCTCAATTAGGTAAACATAGCGTCAGGCAGCTAGTAGTAATTACCTGATCTGACAAGTCCTGGATCATGGTCAAGGCGGACACTACGCCCTCACGCGAGTGAGCACACCCGGGACATTAACGCCAGGATGATTAGTATTAATTATATTCGAAGAATAATTCTAAATTAAGATATTAATCCACAAGCATAGTCACTTAATTTTTTTTTTAGAAACTGTTGTACGTTAAGCAGTAATATTTTACTTGTAAGTGGAGTCGACACTGTATACTGTAAAAGTAATATGTCTGATTGAGAAATTATCTGTATGGCCTAATTGCCTGTTGGTATGTATTTAATAAACCCTAGACAATTTTTTACCTCTCCCAGCGTCTGTGTGAGCAATCTACTAAATATCTGTAGGTATGTAACACAATTTCAACGATACTTTCGGAAACGCTCGGAACTGACCTCGCCTACCCGAGCGATTACAAATTGAGACGTGAATTAACTCTTGATAGACACTTGACATTTCATCGTCAACACAAGTTCGTTAATAGCGAACTAATCATTTGCTAATAAACACAGAGCGATAATAACACGGTAGAGGGACATAAATAGTCGACTATGTTTATTAAACGTCCGTAGACCGATTAAATAATTATTAGTCGATTCTTGGCCATATCACGAGCTTAAGTGGTTTAAGGACGACGTTTAGTCGCCGAGTTATTTGACGCATTGACGCAATAAATCATCGAGGGACGGGACGTGCAACTATGTGAAAAAATAATGTATATAATAAGCGACTGCGTTATGGTATTCGATGCTACATGCGTAATGGTCATTCAATAGACACCCATAGCCAAAGAAGGGTAGTGGCTATGACCATTTTATTTGTACCTATTTAAGTTACCAACTTACCTTTAAGTCATCTTCATCACCATTATCTTAGCGTTAAATTTCGGTTGCGCTCCCGTGCGGTACGCGAGGGCCTGGCTCGCCTTCCTACTCCGCTTGGTCCACTTCACTCGGTCTTCGGCGTCCTTGGTGGTGAGTTTTTTGGCACGAATGTCGTTCTTAGCAACGTCTTTCTTGGGCCGGTTCTTCCCGTGTCTGGCAGGAGTGGCATGGCCAGAATTTTGTTCCCTACATATTTTGGCGGTATACGCAAGACGTTGCCATTCCATCAAAGGCGGCACTCTTGTAGCTTATCTGCAATGTCACGGACGTGAAGGCTACCGCGGATGTGGGCGTTTCGGAAGCAGTCTTTGCGAAAATCTCCATACATGCATCGCAGCATCTCCATTTCCGTGACTCACAACTTCTTTTTGTGTCGCTCTAGTAGAAAAATCGGCTTAAATCTTACACACTAGACGGCTGCAACAATTTTACATACGCTTTGGCTTCGTATTTACTCACGCAAGTGCTACCTAAAAGATGTATAGGTATTATGTACCGCGAACATGTGTGATTATTGAATGTTACAATATATTGGCACAGAATCTAATGGGGCGAGGATCTGCGTAGAATGTGGTGCGCAAAGTGTGCGACTGGCCTGAGTGGCATGTCTTCGGGGTGGCCTATGTGTCAATGGCGTCGTTGCTCTACATCATCACATGACGATGATGGTCATTACTCAATAAGGGGCCACTTTCCATCAGGCAGTCCATTGGTAATAATAAGGCTCCGTAACCTAAAAGTGCTATTCGTTTTATTATTCATTATTTTAATATGCACTAGGTAGACATGTTATTAGATAATATGTTGGGTTATCTACACCAAATACAATATACCTATTCCGTCTACGGTTACCATAATTCAAAAACAAGTAACCGGTAACAGGTACACAATAGCCTTGCAAATGGCGTATTTCTCAACACAACCATTGATCGATTGATCGATAGAACCAATGTAGGAGCAATCGGCGTTTTCGTTGGGACATACGCACACCTACTCCCACAGCACTGATTTGTCTTTAACCATACAATTGCTACGATAAAACCGACTAAATAGTCGAATTGCCTAATTACATATGCGTATGTCTTCGCTCGTTATGCAACTCGGCCAAAGATATGCGTTGGCGCAGAGTTTAGCTATGACGTCACAGATTAATCTGTCGCCGTTTTACGTTTATAGCTTCAAGTGCCATAATTATTCATTCATATATATATACATGGCAATAATTATTCATTCATTTATGGTAAGCAGAGGTTTGGTTGGAATTTTGTATGTAGTGTACCCCCATTGGAGATGGTTTAGGTCTGCCCCTATGACACTAATTGCCTAGGAAGGATTTTTTTATACCACAAAGATCGCAAACAAGCATACGGCCTGCCTGATGGTAAGCAGTCACCGCTGCCTATGGTTGGTGCTATCTACATTCTACTCTGCCGTACACCATACGGCCATGCTGGTTACTGTACAAGATGTTCACCATTAAAATCATCATCATTTGAGGCGGGATTTACCCGGCTTCGCCAAGGTCCACACTTCGCCCGGTCTTCAGCACCCTCACGTCGTAAGCTATAGCCTCGCTGTACGATGCCCTTGTCCGGTTCCTGTGTCCCTTACTAAACGAAGTATGTATTATGTTTAAGAATGGGGGGTCACTACTGTTAAGCGCGGCATAGAAAGGCTGTGTGTGTTGTGATGGACACGCATGCCTATGCTTTCGTCTCGCAAATGTTGATTGATGACCTCTGTTCTGTAGATAAAAAAATTTGAATCATCTTGGCGTTAAAGTCCCGGTTGTGGTCACACGCGAGTGCCCGGAGTCTGCCTTGCACACGATCCAGGATTTGGCAGGTCAGGTAATTACAGTGGAGCAACTGCCGCGACCCTGACGTGACCCTGTTTAACAGGTGAACCTGACAAATTGGTTCATAGTCTGTAGATATCTTTACCTTACGTTTAATCGGTGGAAGGATTTTGTCAAAGCCTGAGGAGTCCGCCTGGAGTATCCCCTCCGTATCTATTTCTCCCGCCCTCCAAGCAAAATTTTTTGCATGGTTGTGTTCCACTATAATAGCTATTTTTCCGCTTGTCACTGATTAGTATTGACTACCAAGGAGTATAAAAACATTAGTTGAATACTAACCGATGCTCTTACGGTGAGGGAAAATATCGTGATGAAACCTGCACATTCAGGCGACTGGATGTGTAACCATGATCCAATCTGGTCTGGTTCCCCTGGTTGCAGGGTCACGGAGGTCAGATGGCAGTCGCTCCACTGTAATTACTTGACCTGCCAAATCCTGGATCATGGTCAAGGCGGTCCCCGGGCCCTCATGCGCGAGAGCACAACCGGGACATTAACGCCAATATGTCACCAAGGAGTATAAAAACAAAGAAGTTCAGTATGAAAGACATATTATGTATAGCATATCGAGTTTAGCTAAGGACCAATAAATCAATTCAACACTATAAAAACACATGTTTTAGCACAAAAACTCATACGATCCTCATTAAGATTTGTTTAATTACTTGTACAGGTGCTTTAAAGTTGACTAAAATAGAAAAATGAACACTTAATTTGGTTTTATGGTTCATAAACAACGTCCGCAAGTTAATGATTTCGTGACTCCTATGAGTAATAAGGCAATAGTAGATTATACACTAAGGGGATAAAGCAGTGTCTTACGTCATGGGCGGCATATTGGACCCTAAGTCTAGCGAGGGTCTTATTTACTGCAGCAGTCCACTGCAGGACTTAGGTCCTCTTCCACTAAAGGAGAGGTTATAATAAAGCCAAAATCTCCATAAAACGCTTGGCACGCGGGTTTGAGTTCGCAGTGTTATAAATATAACAATGGAAAACACTGCTGCCCTTTTCCCAGCCTACGGAGACTTGATATTTTGCCTCGAAAACATTAGTCGCCTTGTACGACACCCACGAGGGGTTGGTGCTATTCTACTCTACAGTAGCGACATCAGTATCTAAAAGCAAAACTGGAAGTTGATGACCGAATGATTAACGACGCCCATAACATTTATTTTATACATTTATATTATAATAAATATTAGCTCGGTACCTGCGTAACAAGAATGTAGAACCACAGGTGCATTCCCAGGATGCGGACGACTCAAGCCTGTAATTACACTGGTTGTCTTGGCTACACAAATAGGTAAGGTGGTGGTATCCACTTACGTACGTTTGACAGTCGCTAACAGCGTAGGTACCGCCAGTGACTACTTTTGAACCGCTCGCCTTGAGTCGAAAGGTTTCAATTTTGGACATGAAAAATTCAATATTTATTTTATATAAATTGGCAAAACTGAAAGCGAACGATTTAAAAATAGGGAAAATCAGCGTCAAGCATCAAATATTGAATTTTCAAATTCTGAAAATCAAATTACAAACCGTTCGATTCGAGACAAGCGCCCCATTATTATGTACCGAAATTTTTCTCTATTCTAATATTCCCATATATTCATCTAGGTATATTAGACTTTAGGCACAGGCACCAGCTATTATGAAAATCTGCACGAACCGCTTTGGCTCGATTTTTCTAATGCATCCGGCTAATGCCTGACACTCACCATCATGCGCCTTGTGAAGTGGCTTGGCCTAAATAATCCTAACTTAATCTTGACCATTTTAGGCTTGATCGCGCATTTTACCCCCCACACCGTCAAGTGGCCTGACTATCTATGAGTTACCTGATCTGCCAAATCCTGGATCATGGTCAAAGCGGACACCAGGCCCTCGTACGCGATGCCTGACGTAAGCCTATTTTAGACATTCTACCAGACAAGCGGTTTTTCAAGCGTCGGTTTCGTCTTCGGTCGGACTGCAGGTTTAAAAAATGATCTGTCGGGATTGCGTTCATCGAGATTGTGCCTGTCGAAAGGCACAAGGAGGCGTTCATTCGTATGGAATGAAACGCTTTGCCTGCCAATGTGTTCCCCATTCACTACAATCTGGACTCCCTCAGCCAGACTCTTCATTATCATAATCTTGGTGTTAAATCCCGGTTGCTCTCCCGCGCTACACTCGGAGGCCCGGGGTCCGCCTTCAGCCAGACTGAGTAGCCAATCCTGAAATATCTAGTCAGCCGTGCTCTATCTTTTGTCGCTTACATCAGGTGAGATGGCGGTTCAATCCCTGCTCAGTACTGAATATAAAAAAAATCATTGGTTAAATTATTTAGGCTGAGTTAGAAAGGTTTTCTCACGGCCTCCGTAGAAGCTACAATCGGACGGACTGTACTCGTGTTACTACCTTAGTAATATATAAAAAAAGTACTTCGTTTTGTATCAAAGCTAATAGACACAAGAAAAAAACAGAGGTGCCATGCGAGTGGGCGGGGCGGCCGCCTCTACGGGTAATGAGCCACATTGTCTTATTACTTTAAATGGTAATGCTGGTTTTTTCACAGTCCCTGACAAGAAGCTTAAACAAATAAATGAATACTGCCATTGAAACATAGAACTATAAAGTATCTAACTTTTTCGATGGGTTTTTTTTTAATTACTATTTACTACATTATAATTTTATAATTACCCACGACTTACGGAACCGAACGAAGGCGGTATATGCGTTTGGTGTTAGAGAATGTGTGTTTGTTTGCTTACATGTCTGTCTGTTATAATTTTTCTTGAAAACTACTAGGCCGATTTCGTTGCAGTTTTTTGTTTTCGAAAGGTGTTCAGAGCAGGTTTTACACATATTTTTTGGCCACATAACATCCACACACCACATACATCACCAGGGGGCGCTGCAGCAGCCTGATAAATCATTTGAGGAGTTCTAACAAACTACTAAACCGATTTCTATCAAAAGCTGTCATTTCAGGGGAATTTCGTGTTAAAAGTGAAAATCCGACGGAGGCTGTTATTTTTTACCAATATATTTTTTATTATTTAAATGTCATTTCTAGGACAAGTATCTTTCAATCCTACTTGTCATACAAGATGGCAAACTAATACCGGACTGATCAATAGATAATAAAAAAAACATTCTACAAAGTGTAAAATGTAAAGCTTCTTGGCCTGAACTCCGGACGCACGTAAATTATCGCGTAGGCGGATGGTTTCCGCTATCCCATACACGTAGGTAGCGAATTTTATGCTTAATTCAAGTTTTTTTTTCTCTTACACTACCAGTTAAAGGCAAACAACTGACACAAGTAAAGAAAATACATGCCACGTGTATTGCTTGGAATGAGACATCAATGTGTTAATCTGTGTTCTGTTTAAGAAAATATAAAAATAGCGCTATATTGGGCGATAGTTAGCGCTTCTCATTAGGTGGGCTGTCTGCGCAATTATCACTTACACTAAATAGTATAAACATGTAAGCATCTGAATATATGTATGAACTACCTGGAGAGGTTTTCCCTGCAGAGTACAACATGGAATTCTTGAAGAAAGGGGTGAAAAGCTTTTTACGGGCTCGGCAACGCGTGATGCCCTTGGTATTGCAAACGTCCATAGGCTGCGGTGACTGCTTAACATCAAGCAGGCCGTAAGGTTGTTTGCCACTTTAGAAAAACTTGCCTATGTATTTTTTCCTTTATTGCACAAGTAAAAAATACCAGCACAGAAATGAAATTATGAATGAGAAAAACTATCTGAGTTGCCCAGAACTATGAGTTCGAGTCTACCGTCATCTGACACCTTAAAAGAATAATCTAAATAATCTCGCTAATGCGCCCCGAATGCGCAGTTGCAGCAGTGTGTCTGCGAGCTGTTGCTGCAACAGCGTTCGAGCGGCGTGTTGCATTTCACCGTACGAAACAATTGAAGACGTGCACGCGGACTGTCTGCTCGCTGCTCGCTGCAGCCGTTGCTGCAACTGCATATTCAGGTCGCGTTCGCGAGATTTGGACATACTTTTTCGTATAGGAAAATCCGCATGAATCCTAATCCAAGGGAAACTGTTGGGACCATTTGATCATTTTGATAAATTTTGGCATAGTTAAATTTAGGTTAGGCGCTAATTGTCCTCCTCACCAGCATCATTGGTCAGCGACACATATCACTGCATCCTTTAACATGTTACATGGTTTCTAGAGCAGTGCGAACCTGATCGGTGTGATCGGAACAGATGTAGTATAATAGAATATAGACATATTAGCATAGGTATATACAGTGGCTTAAAATAGTAGTACTCCAGTGTTCATAAATAGGTAGCAGTTATCTCTCCTTGTTCCATGCTCGCGTTGAGTCGTTACATCGTACTAAACAATGATATCATCGCACGTCATAGTTGATCCGAACTGATTTAATTTTAACAGCTTTACGACTTGCCCTTGCACGAATGACTATGTGACTAGTCATCGAACATATATAGGCATAAGTACAGAGATGTTTATCAGACATTTGTTTATATTTATTGTGACAAATAGACAATGAGAGCACTGCATTTGCGTAGGCTAAGTTCACAAAAAAGGTTGACTTCACCTTGATATACTTACCGATTGCATATGTATGGCGTTTTCAAATTAATGGCCTAATACTGAACTTAAAGTTTATGGAAAATTATATTTCAATATCAAACTAGGCAAATTCAACAAAAACTACACTGTATTCAGGTCTGTGCTTAAAGACAAGTGACGTGGCGCTATGGGAACTAACACTGACCCTGATTTGTATATTTTGATAGTTATCAAATTGGTAATTTAGCACCCTCCCCAACTCAAAGAGACCATCTTACAAAAATACCTACACCGTTGACCATAAAATGGACAGCAGCGTTTTCAACAATGCTATCTCCAACCCTGATAAGCGTATAGATTATGGCTTTGTCCACAATAATAGAGTGGAAGAGGCTTGCCCAGCTGTGGACGTTTATAAGCTGTGGAAGTGAAGTGAAGATAAGCCACCATCTTAAGGCCCCGAATGCATAGTTGTAGCAACGGCTTGGTCACGCGCGAGCTATTGCTGCAACAGCGCGCGAGTGGCGTGATGCATTTCAGCGTACGAAACAAGTGAAGATGTGCACGCGGGCCGTTGCTGCAACTGCGTATTCGATGTGCGATCGTAAGATTTGGAGGTACTCTAATTTGAATTTCAATTATCTTTTCTCTCAATAAGAATTGTAAAGATTTCTGTACTTACCTAAACAGAAGAGTTTTCTTGGCTCAAGATTTGTAGCGATGTCCCATTAGTAAAAATCATAATCTTCATTTTTTAAACTTTCGACAGGAGTGGAATGAAAATGAATGGGAAATTTAACCTAACTCATATAATTTAATAAATTTAACCCAGTTTATATAATTTTAAAACTCCTGTGGGAAGATTCAAGAACGGTAATGATAATTTTTGCTAATGGAACATCGCTACAAATCTTGAGCCATTAATATTTCCTCTGAGCTCGTAACAAACTCAAAACAACTCTAAATTAAATATACGATGAACTAGCCGTCTATCTAAGCCGGCGAGAAACAGTTATACCAAACAAGGCGATAGGCCTTGGAGCACCACTGGCGACCGTATTGGTAGTTTTAATGTACGTAATTGCGATCATATTGAGTTCTGTCTGACCTGACGTGCTACCCACGTCTGGGTTTGAATTAGAACTATTTCTTGTATCTTTGTAAAATTGTATAAATTTAGCATTTATTGATGTAAAGTATCCCTTCCTTCACCTTTTCTTATTGTTTCTCCCTCACCGCCTACCGTTTTCGATCTTTTTTTTTTTCACGGTTGACTGGTAGATAAGGCTACTTTAGCTTTAAGTCCGCCAATGTACCTTTAGTGCATAAAGTTTTAATAAATAAATAAATAAATAAATAGTTTTTTTTCTAATACTAATAATGATAAAACGTTTATTTCAGGCATTTCAAATTACAATAACTCTATTACAACACACATTACACAACTCACATAATTCATACACTGCATAACTCTGTGAGATATAGTTATGGGCATTAAAGGGCCTCATCCTTTGAAAAGAAGTAGCTTTGTGAATTATATAGACATCAGGTTAAGGAAATAAAGCCAGAGAGGTTTTTCAGAACTGCAGCGTGTGGAACAATCGTGGTCTCTGTCTGCCCGAATGGAAGAATTTTGTATATATACAGTACCTGTGGAATCCAAGGAGATCAAAGATTTTAATTAATTTGTAATGTTGTTTGGAAATGTTTACTCGCTATCTCACCTGGTAGGTTACTTAGGTAATAGTTTACCCAGCTTGTGTTGATTGCAGAGTTTATTCAAGCAGCTAGCTCTTTTTTATACCTGTTTTGTACCTTCAAGGAAAAGCACTAAAGTGTTGCTTGTCAATTGTTTAAAATAGAGAGAGTGTGGGAGAATTGTTATTGTTATTGACCCAAACATATGGCAAGCATTTATAAGTTTAGGTACCAGCGGACAAGCATGGAAGACGTACGAGACCAAATGATATCGACGTCCTCAGTAGAAAGTTCTTAACAAACAGCAACAGAATATTTCTCACCAGTTCAACCATAACTTTGTATTATGTTGACATTGGTAGGACAGTAAAACATTGATGGGTTTTCTGACTACCTACCTAAGGTATGTATGGGAGCAAAACACCCATACAACAACGCTTAAATCCAAGCAGCGCTGTAAATTGAAATTATACTCGTGGCTAACAAGGCTTGGAAATTCATGGTTTGAGTGATGAATAGTGATGTCATTCCTCCTTAGGCAATAGCTAGGTCTCAGAAAAGGTCACCGAGCGCATCCAATCAGTCACCGAAGCGTGATTGGTGCGCAAAAACGTAGTTATTACCAGTGAATATTGGCTAAGCTAATTTTAGCTTTGGACTGCAATAGTGAGTTAGGTAAGTATAGGTATCTAGAGTATTGGTAGGTGTCCATTTCACAAATGTGTTTCAAGTGTTTCTTTTTAATTTCCGATAATTACTCCATAATGTGGCCTCTGGTGTGGTGTCCGGCAGAGTAGAATAGCACCAACCCTTTACACTCATGGGTGTCGTACAAGGCGACTAATGTTTTCGAGGTCAAAAATCAAGAGTCTCCGTAGTCTGGAAATTGGGCAGCAGCATTTTCCATTGTTATATTTAAACACTGCGATCTCCAACCCGCCTGCCAAGCGTGGAGATTATGGCAATAACCTCCCCTTTCGTGGGAGAGGCCCAAAGTCAGTGGACTGTTACGGGCTGTGATGATGATGTGGCCTCTACCTACCCCTATGGATAAAGGGCGTGACGGTATGTAAGTATATAAAATATGATCCAATAGAACTCAAAAGATACATAATGGTAAGTAATCCACATAAATCGACATAAATTGACTTAAAGAATTAATTATCACAGAAGGGGAATCTTAGACTTCCTAAGTCTTTCAAGTGGTTAATATGGCCGGTCTGCCCCGCAGAGGTCCCGGGTTTGATTCTCGGCCGAGCAAAAATTTAAATGATTAATTTTAATCTGTTAAAAAGTTATCATGCTCTACTTTTGTCTTTTTCTATTGAAACTTAGGTATTCTTAAGTAGCCCCATATCCAACAGGTTTACTACAAGAAGGTAAAAGGAAAGGTAAAGGAAAAATAAATAAGCAAATGAATTAATGAGTGACGGTGCGAGTTATCATTATTTCATAATCCATTAAAAATCACTGAAATTCCGTTTCTTACAAATCACCACTTTTCACTTTGTATATTTCATACATTCTATTCATGCAATCCGAACGACAAACTTGATACACACTTGATGGTAAACGATAACCGTCTCTCACAATCATAACTACCACTCGTTCATTAAAAAAACAGTGTCTACAATCTCACCCAGTGTTCTTAACCACCAACTAATCTGTTCAGTAGACGGCGGCGCTAGTGAGGCTGGTGGAATGACATTTACCAAATGGCATCTATAGTTCTGATTTTGTCTACAGAATAGAGTTGGTGGCACTGTGGCGAACCAGAGGCAATCTATCACCGAATACTCTATTTATTAACCCTGCCCCTAATCTCATGTGAGATATGCGCGCGCGCCGGTCACGTGTGTCGTTTTGTGTCATTACCTGCGACTGGCTGCGGACGCGTCGCTGTGACGGGCTTTCACATTGGTGCTTTTAACTGCCGTAAGTAGAGAGGTTTCAAGTGATTTTTAAAGGGGTGCAGTAAGTTTGGCAGTTATGATAAGATTTCAACGTATGCGGCTTTTGAAAAAGAGTCTTGGTCTTGTAAACACCAATGATCTTGAATGCATTTGTGTGAGAATTTTGCGATAAATATTTTGGATGTATTTAGATGGGATAACGTAGGTCTCACTCACAGGTACTCACTTTCTAAAGCGATAGAATGTAAGTTCAATGGTTCACTTCCCAAGGTAAAAGTGGACAAAAGAAGTAGACAGAGGAGTTGGGAAATATTGAGAATTTACTCCTTCCACAGGACTCTATTGCATATTTTATAAAATTTGTGACTGTGAATACGTCTTCTCAATTGATAGTATAAGTGAGAATATCTACACCAAAATTATAAGTGCTAGCTGTGTAATACACAGTATCTACATTTAAGAATATCACAGAAGTAATATAGCCCTAAGGCGTTTTTACAACCGCCAGACGTTAAAACCACGCCAGTGTGCAACGCATGGATATGTCTTATTGGGCAATGGGAATGATATGCAGCTACAAAAGATTTCTGAGAAGCACCCGTCCCGACTCGTCCGTCCCATTGACTCACAACTTACGTGTTTTAACCACGCAGTGCCTTTTACAGTCATTCTGACTCGCTAAGTATTGTTGTGCTCGGTATACGAGTAATCTTGCATCACGGTCAGTTTTCAAAATGCCGCAGCATGTAAAACAAGTTGCGTCTCCTTAATTCTCGTCATGAGCGAACCCAGAATTTTGGCGGACCATTTCTCGTGCGTTGTACTCGAAATAAATCAAATCGCAGATAAGGTCTTGTTTGTTTTTGCACTGTCTTCGGGACGCTAAGTCTGTAATTTCGAATATCTCCTCGAGGCAGCGTCTTATTAAGTGTCCAATCTAGTTAGCTACTTCTAATAGAGCTATTTCACAGGGCACGTCGATTCGATGATTTGCGGTACTACGGGGAAGTTATACAACGCGCTTTCACCATACGTCTAGAGAGAGAGCACCTGCGATTGCCTATTACTACTATTACTGGATAACTCGCAAAGTTTTGTAATCGCTGAGTATGTAATGTGTGCCAGCGTAGGACGCTCGGTGATTTCCTTACGAGGCGCGCAGCACTCTAGGTAGTGTGATCTGTCTCGGTAACACCACAATAATGTTCATGGATACATAACAGCGGATTTAATAACATTTTAATTTAAGTAAATTTAAAGTGGATCCGTAATGATATTACTGTAGGTACTTACGATTTTTTTGTCATTAATATTCAGTGTACTGCTCTTAAAAAGCGTTGTTTTCCATCGATGAATGCTTAATATATTAAAAGTTTTAAAAATTGCTTTACATAGATTATTATAATACCGGCGTTAGTATCCCGGTTGGGCCTGCTAGGGCGCGAGGTCCACCTTGACCATGACCCAGGATTTGTCAGAACAGGTATTTACAGTAGACCGAGTACCATCTGACCCCGGCGACCCTGTAAACAGGGTCCCAGATTAAATCATGGATGGATTGAATAATTGCACCGCTTTTATGCACAATATTAAACAAATCTGATGAGCAACCAACAACAAGAAAATCTATAAAGTTTTAATGCAGATTTATTTTATTTAATTATTTTATGTAACAGTTTATTGTACACAAGAAATACATAGCAAATAACAGGCAAAGTAATAAATGCCAAAACAGGCGCAACTTATTTCTAAAGAAATCTCTTCCAGCAGACCTTCGGGAGTGTGATGTGATCATGAGACGCCGATAGGACGTGCACAATATTACCTATCTAAATAGGCATATATATATAAGTATATTTATTCTACTTACACACATAAGTATCTATAAATACATACACATATACACACATAAATACATACATATCGACTTATAATATAATAATAATATATACATATTACATACAGTCATTATCTATAACTTAGGAACACTCTGTGATAGATAAAACTCTTTTACACGCTTTTTGAGTATGGTAATAGACTGGCTATCACGCACTTCGTGCGGAAGAGAATTCCAAAGTCTTGCAGCATGAACAGTGAACAGGAATTTAGTTTTATCTAGACACAATTTCAATGGGAAACACTTTCCAATGACCACAGTTTCAAACACACACAATGCCTCATTGACACACCGACTTACTCTTGACCAGAATGCGTACATTGGCATAAAACGATCAATAGCAGCGCCTCTTATCGCGCTTTTCGTTACCAATCCAGTGTCAAAACAAAACATCAAAGTGCCACAAACATATCTGACCCGGTGACCAAAACTGGAACTAATTGTCGCCATTTTGAATCATCTCTTTGTTGCCAATAACAGCGACGCCGTCACCTGTTCAGATAAGTTTGTCGCACTGTACCTATCTTGACACGCGGCAATCATAAGTTGTCGTTATTGAAGGCTGTTAAAGTAATTTTGCTGCATCGAATTCACATCGAAAAAATTAAGGATATGAATCCCAACTGTCACATCTGTCACGCACTAGACGGTGACAACTCGTATTTAAGATATGCACGCTCAGGAGCTCCAGTTATATCCAAGAGAGATGTAAAAACCTCAGATACTTGGCGATTGGTTCGGGTAGCGGCCTCAACGGATGTGCAAGGTTGTTCCGCTCAGCGTTGTCAGGAACGAGGAAAACTTGACTACGATTGTAGCCATACGATTGTAGCCATAAGCGACAACCTTGCTGTGACACTGACCACCGATATCCACCTTTGTACTCTTATGATTGGAGGCGAGAAACTTCGCGTCTAAACCGACGTAGGTGCGTCCATTCATAATTAATCGCCTGATTACTTTGCATTGTAGGTATTGTTTCCATTCATTTGCATTTCATTTGTTTATGTCGCACTTCGCATTCCGATTGGCGATGATACTTATGATTTTGTTTGTGTCATTTTTATTGTTAGATGTCGTCGCTCAAGTAAGATAGGTTGTAGATATACACGAGTTTCAATGTTAGATAATCGATTAAGTTTTTATGTCCTTCCGTATGTACACAGACTGAATTATTACGTGTTTGTGCTACGTTTCTGGAAACCAATACGCACTTAAGTAAGTGTGTAGTAACGTCAGAGCATCAGGTACCACCTAAATTGTTGTAATCAAATAACCCAGACGAGTTCAAATAAACAGTGTCTTTAAAATTTATTGCATTTCGCCAAAACATATTTCAAATGATGACTGCTAATGATTTCTGTGTAAACAAATAAACCATTGAGTAATTCGTCGAACCGATTCTTGGTACCTGCGCAGACGCATCAGTGGCTCTGTCACGTAGCAACGGATAGGTTCACAATTTATCAACCTTGATACTTTGTTAAAATTGCTATAATATTACGACATTACCTTAGACCCTGGCCCTAAAATATGTAGTAAGTACGTAAGGTATACACTTTTCTTTTATAAGAACTACTAGGTTTTGTTCGCGACGTCGTCCGCAAAAATTCTGTTATAATGTTTCAGACCCGTTCTCGCGGAACCCGCGTTGAATTTCGGGTTTAATTATAGCCAATGTGCTATCCTGGATATACCTATAATACTGCACAAATTACATCAAAATCTGTTCAGTCGTTTTTGTGTGAAGAAGTAATAAACATCCTTACGAACTTTCGCATTTTTATTAGTAGTAGGAAAGCCCAGGCATTTGACAGCCAACTCTCCTTGCGGTAGGTGACGATGCGGCCGAATATGGAGCATGACTGTCTAGGAATTGCCTCTTCGTTCTAGCCTTCGCGACAAGGATAAAATGGTCTCTTTCAAACGTTATTTCTTGCTCATCATATGTTATAGAAATGATGACGCATATCAGTCAGAGAAAGTCAGGAAGCTTTGAGCGAGTTCTCCCGACATCAATCGAATGACAATTCGTTAATGATCATACGTTTCAGAATATCCCACGACCAATGACCCACGCTTCAGAATAGGGGAGATATCCTTTCCCTCACGCTTTCCTTACGTGTAAGTTGTAGAAAAAATTGGAACAACTTTTGTACATTTCTGTAAATCCTTGATTCCTAAATTACAATTCTGCTTATGAAGATTGCAGTTGAATGTAACCTGCCGGCTTCGCCATTCGAGTTTATTTATTTAAATATGCGTGAACCGTGCTCGCCTTTGTCCCTTTGTCTTTGTTGCTAATAAAACCGGTTCTTGCGCAGCTCATCATTTTATGACTTGTTTAATACCGAAGTGTTACTGCGAAATTGTTTTACAATTAGATACAAGTCGTATAGAATAAAAGGAAAATGTCAGATGGCCCCGATCCTATTGTGACATCTCGTAAGTGCCTGTGCATGTGTAGTATATTATTTTCTTGAAGCGCATTCGCATCAAAGATTGAATTATTCTCGAATACATTAAATAGCTGTTTAGGTGCATTAACTGGAGACGGATTAGTAAGCACGGTAATTTGTAGTTAATTTATTGGGATGTTTAAAGCGTATTTGGCACGCATCATCTGAGTCGATCGCTACAAAGTAGTAATTAGCCTTTGGAGGTAAACCGAAAACATAAAACGCGTGCGCTGTCGAAGTTTATACTCGCCCTATTGTGTGTTCGCGCACTTTCTTTATGGCGGTCGACTTTGAGAGCAAATTCATCGGTTCTCGAGATTACACACGTCGAAAACATTCGCCCTCGGGGTTGTTTCTTTGGAAGCGTCGCGTAAATTAATGAAAGATATGCCTTAAACTGAGACGTTGGGCCATAACGGTGCATAAGTTATGATACATGACACGGTGCCGGCGAAACTGTAGACAATTACTGACATGCAAATATATGTATTGTGGGCCACACATGCAATGAAAGAAAGATATGGAAACAAAGTATGCGTTATCGTCATTGTCACTCCTCAGACTAGATAGTGGATATTTGAGGCTAAATCAATATGATGTGATAGTGAAACTTTCAGTTGCTGCGCTGCCAACCGCAGTATGACATTATGAAAAAAGCTAGGTAAAGGCTATCGTGAAGAGTTAGGCAGTCAGGCTCCTGAACACTGCCGGTGGCTGCTAATCGCTGCTACAACGGGGTGAATCGACCCTTAGAGAATTAACGTCCTATTGATGCGTATGATTGAAAAAAAATCACAAATTTTGATTGCTATGAACTTAAACAAATTAAAAATTACAAAGAATCTATTAATCTGGAATATCTTAAAATCTGGTAAAGTTAGATACTTAAAGTTTTAATGCAGAGTTCTTATAATCTGAACATCATTCTTTTGCAATTTTACTACGACAATTTTTACCGAGCCTCCAAGATGATAAAGCAAACAAATTAATTAGTCTAAACGTTTAAAACATTTCGGAAGTAACTGATTCTCAAGCGCGTTATCCTATCATCTGTTAACGGTGTATTTATATGGGAACCTGATCGAGAGTTGATAAAATCTATTAGAACAACAGTAGGTAAGCCGTGGCCATCTATGTTGGGTTCAAGATTTTTTGTCTATTCGTGATTCAGTCCACCTCCGGGTCATAAACCTGTCTAAACGGTGGTCATGTAGAAAAACTATTGTCTTACTGCTTTTATTAACCTGCTCATCGTGGGATATGGTATAATTGACTTGAGTGAATATAGATCCATACTAATGAATGCTAAAGTTTGAAGCATTGTCAAACATAAACTTATATGTTTGTAAGTATTACTTGTAACTTGTTGTTGGTGTTCTGAATAAAGTAAAATAAAATAAAACCGTACTGAAACCAAATTCTTAAACACGTTTAAGAATGACGTTTAACCTTTTTTTTTGGATGAAGTTTTTTGCTTAAGTATAAACTTAAATACGTTTAAGAATTTATTGAAACCACTCACCCTTCGAATATTTAGTATCACAACTATTTCCGTACTTAGTGAAATTAACATTTTTAGAACAACGATATAACCTCAATATCGTTAAACACACTGCAATAAGACAAATCATCCTCAAATCGACCTTTTACCGAACGCGTTGCCTGCGAGTGTGTTTCCTGATCAATATAATCTGGATGCCTTCAAGGCTGGAGTGAATAGGCTGTTCCAAGACGGGCATGCTCCATCTTCGGCCGCATTGTCACTTACCAACAGGTGAGATGGCGGTCAAATGCCTTCCTTGTATAAAAAAAATAAATCATAAAACAACGTCCACACACTAGCTTATCGGAAGTCAAGTTATGTCTGGTTTAGGTCAAATAGAGGTTAAATTACCGACCCAATCGCGTCCTTGAAATACACACAAAATTATAATCGACAGATTAATGTCACCTTGATGTTCCAGGAACGGAATACCAGAAAGAACTTTTTGTTTTGTTGTCATTTTTTTCTAACTGACAACGAACGATTATACCTACTTATATATGATTACTAGTGGACCCAACGCGACTAAGTTCGCGTATATCTACTTCACCCCTACCTACAATTTTTTTCTTGCTTATAAATCTTTCTCATTAGTCAGTCTATCTATTGTTGAAAACCGCATTAAAATCCGTCTCGTAGTTTAAAAGATCTATACTTCCATAGATACATACATCAGACTTTGTTTTATACTTTGTATAGATAGATACCATAACTCTTATATTGTATTAATATAATTTAATAGTACTGAAACGATTACAAAATTAGAAGTATCTAGTATAGTTCATAAAAGCGAAAGCAACTCTTTCTGTCTGTTTCATTTTCACGCCTAAACCGCCAAAAATATTTAAATCAAATACCTAGTCTGTAAAAACAATGAGGTCATTGGTAACCCTACCGCCTTTACCAACGTGAATAGGTATCTTCCAGACACCAGTACTATCGTGTTCCAGGGTTATAAGCATAAAGTCGTCGGCGATTATTACGCCAGGCAAGTGTGTGGGTGAATATTATTGGAAGCTTCCCGACACCGAACGACAAACTGGAATCGGTGCGGCGTACAGACAGCTACTTATCTAGGAGTATGCGGATACGGTGCAAAGAGATCGGACTTATTTTAAGATCAAGAGCTGGAGACTCATTTTTGAAATCGCGTAACTTTGTAACTGGAACTAGTGACACTAATGTATGAATAACATATTTGGGACATATCTTAAATAAGTTACTTCCATTATTGTGTTGTATTTTTATTTTCTTTGTTTGACATTATTGTAATGAATATTTTATTTTCTGTTTGACATTCATAAGTGCTTTACAAGCCTAAACTGAATAAATGTTGACTATTGACTTTTGACTATTAATTAACTTTGATTATAAATTTTGGCGATTGACTATTAATAACTAATGGCGGTAACTTAACAGTGACCATTTGTACGTCGGGACTGTAAAAAACGGTCCGCCCCCTAGTGAGAACTATAGTATCTATTCTACTAACTGATTGACTGAAGATCTTTTTTTTAAATTGCCTTAAGTGTATTCTAGCCAGCCACAATCAAGATGATGCGGTACAAAGACAGCCGATTAATTTTTTAAATTGCGCAACTTTTTAGATGTTTATGTGCCAGGCACAATCAAGCTGCGGTCCGAAGCCTGCGCAGAAAAACCCCATTCAGTCTGTCCAAAAATTTCACCTAACTGTAGAGTTTTCAAACTGTGACCCACATAATGTATTGTTATTTTTTCTTTAATTGTTATCGTTGCGATTTGATAAATCTACTAGTGCAGACATAATAATAAGTCAGGTATTTCTTTCTGACACTGTCGACAAGAATAAAACTGATACAAATTACGTCGCTAACTTAGGTATAGGCTTCAAAAACGCACATAAAATTCAAAATCAGAACGAACATCAGACCATAGTTTTGGATATAAGCAAACACAACGTATTTCATGGGGAGCCTTAGTCCGCTCTGGATGCAGGAAGGCTCCACAAATAAAATATGTGACTGGAAGGCGACGGCGAGGTGCCAGCGAGATGAGGCTTCGCAGGCGCGTGCGAGAGGGATAGAGTTCGCTCCTACACCATAGAAAAGAAAAGGACAGAAGCTGGCTATCTGGAGAAACGCGAGCACCTCATTTAATCGGTATACGCGCTTCGTTTTGTAGGATAAGGGAAAATTTGCGATGTTTCAGCCGTTCTGAAGGTTTTATTTTCCTTGCGTGCGTTTGTTGGTACGTTGTTGTTTTATTGAACAGACCAGCGGCTTCAATTAACGTAATTGTAGACATGTATGTTGTGTTGTGTTGGGGCAATATCGACGTCAGTTGGTACACAGAATCGTTGTTGTCTAATTGCTCATTATTTATATTTGAAACATAGAATTGTTTCACCAACGATTCGACTAAACATTCTATTTTCACGACAAATTATCTGTTTCCTTTAATTAAAAATGTATTGTGTATTAGTTACTACGTAATTTTGATATTACGTATATCGATCTTAAAAAATGATATAATTATATTCCTATATTTTCTTAAGACTACCAACACCATCAAATACAATAATGCACACGACACTAGCTAATTGCGGTTTTATCTCCCACTCATCATTATCCTATAGTTGGAAACACTTACAAACAAAGGTAACATATTGGCCGATGCCTTCGCGTCGCTTCGACACAGGTTGCATTGTCATAAGCCCACAGTCGACCATACTAACCGGCGAAGCCACAATACCGCTGAAGCCCAAGCGAACTCCTTAAGATAATGACCAACATGATTCAGCCAGCTTATACTTAATACTATGGTTAGTATGTGCCAGAGAAATGGTCAGACGATCTTCATTTGTGAGTGTGCAGTGCCAACCGACTTTCTTTGAGACTGTAGCTGTATATTTATTAGTTTGTTTATGTCTCCGTAGGTTGGTATCCATTGCCAATTAAACTGGCTTTATAGTGTTGGAAGCTTACATTATGGTGTTCACGTAGCTAGTAGGATTATATGATTCCAAGACGCTAATTTACCCATTGGATGACGCTATCTATTTATCCCATCATAATGTGTAAATTCCAAATAAATCAATAGGTATAGGTTAAAACGTAATTACCATTTTTAGATGATTTCAGCACCATCTAGCTCCGAACTAAGCAAAGCCTATCTTTTGTGTGCTAATTTTGTGATCCACTCCTTTAATTAGGTAAATCAGAAGAAAAATCTACCCGCTTTTCTGCTTTCCATCAGGTGGACCGTGGGTGGTGCCTCCCTAGGCACAAAAAACAATACAGTAATAAACACCCTCAGTACCAATTTTAAAAGCTATTAATTAAGTACAAACCAAGTCGTTTGGCATCGCGTGACGGTATCATAATATTTACCTTTAATTATGGTTTGTAGAAAATGAATCATTCAATATATGCCCTATACCAATTTTACAAGTGAACTGTAGATTATCGTACTTGTTTAAATATAAAACAGTCTGCTCTCATTGTTTTGTAGTTCGTTTTATAGGAGCGACCCGCATGGGGTCCGCTCGACCAGCATTTGTGGACGATATTTCAGCCAATTACAATGACGGCACGTGTCAGAATGTGGGAAAGTTGGTGCGAATTTTAATTCGTTCAATTCCGTGTCCTGGACCGGGTATTGCGGGGGCCAGTGATGTTTTTTATGTAAATAAGAGTTGATCTGACTGTACATATGGCTGGTATCATCATATAGTAGGTTAGTAGTAATCCACATCGTTGTATTTGCCTGTGGGTTTGTTAGGGTTCTGTATCGCTTTCAGCTCTATCAAATTACAATTTTTTTATGGTACGCGACAAACGAGCAGATTGCCCTGATGGTAAGCGGTAACTTCTAACTGTCGCTCATAACACCTACAATTCATGCATTTAGTTTGCTGGCAACAAAAATGCAGAACCTAAGATGCGTTGTCGCTGGGCTAAGATGAAATGCCACATGCCTGTAATTATCGAATTTGTAGTAAATAATGCACATACTCTAGTTTCGGCTTTGTATTTACTTACACGAACGATCAAAGATGCTCTACGAAGCTGAACTAACTGATGTGCATACATATCCGGGTTTTATCCGAGTTTAAGTAATTTTTATTCAGACAATTAGTGTTTAATATGAGCACCAACTTAAACTTGAAATTTGATAGATTTGTATTTTACAGTACTCGTATTGGATTCAATGCCTCGCTCTTATGGCTGTTTCCGATGATGAATTAGTATAAACATTTATTTCCAGAAATAACAATTTCCTGTTTCGAAATTACCAAACATATCTACAGACGCAACGTATCTGATAACAGCGATGTGTTCATAGCGATTTGGTCGTGTAAAACACGTTTTTGGTGTTTCACCGAAAGGGTGTTGGACAAAGAGGTTGAATCAATGAGGCGGATGCATGTTAATGTGGGATAAACAGCGGCGCATCGGTGGCCTCACGCGCACATGCGCATCACGCATATTTCGCGCTGTCAACGCGCACACACACCAATAAAGCTTCGTGTAGGGTTGGCTAGGGCAAGTTTTTTATAATAAATATAAAAATGGTTATAAAGAAACACAACGCTTACCAAAATACTGAATTCACAATAAATATTAGATGGGGTTTGATAAATGTTCAATTTAAATAGTTACCTTTAAATTCAAGTCGCGTTGAACCCCATTGCTAATGTGAAGGAGGCACAAGCCCAGTGGACTATTTATAGGCTACTGACTATGATTATGATTGTGCTGTTTTTTGCGTACGTTTTCAAATCGTTCGTTTAAAAATCAATTTTACCCGGACTGAGGTGAAGCCCACACAAGGAGAGGTTATATTTTTGGCGCTATATGCTATGTTCATTTAATTACCATGTATACTTATAATTGAAACCTTCAGACACTTTGTGTAGGCTTTATTTATAAGCTGAGAACATTAAATAGTTATAAAAAGTGTCATAGCAACCCTACCGTTATGCATGATGTTTTTGTTTGCATTGTACCAATTTAGCAAAATGAAAAATGCACTTTTAACACATTTTTATTTCATGATAGTTTGCATTGTCAGTCTACCGTCAATCCATTTACATTTCATTTGTTAAAAGGCCACTGGATAAGGATTGTCACTCATCACCTGTACTGTGGTGGTTACCGCATTTGCATGGTTCAATGGAACGCTTTAGCGAAGTCTCGAAGAAACAATAAACTGCAGTTTATTTTTAAAATACAAATCAAGAATGCACGTCAGCAACCTTGCAAGCGTCCTGACTTTTATCACCAGTTGAGGACACACATTGCCATTTAGCAACATCAAAGGCCTCGCGTCATTTATTTTTAAATTTTACCCGCAGAAGATTCACTCGTAACCGCCAGGTAGGCAGTTGTTTTGCATCTTATTGTGTTGCCTTGATAACAGGTGACAATAATAATAATGCTGACTTTTTAAAACGCGCAAACGACTGTGAAACTTGTTCTGGGGTAATGAGCTCCGAGAAAGGGGCCAGCAAACGTGTGTTTGTTTTAACGGATGGCGAAATCACGGCAGATGGAATTGCGAATTAATTATTTCATGTGGCAACCCTGCCGAATTTGCCGCGTTTGATTTGGTATATTTTGTTTTCGTGTACGTTTTACATTTTCCACATTTTGTTACATTTGGTAAGTAAATAGATGCTACCCTTAGGTAAACATTAAGCCAACAGTGCCATTGCGCTACAAATGAATTTGCATCAAATACTGTACTTTCATAGACATGTATGATTAGAATAATCTTGAAAGCAAATACACCAGAACCGGTGCATTTGGCACCGATTGTGTGAAACGCTACCATCGTGTCGCAGACAGTTTATTCGTGACCGATGCGATAAATAGCTCAGAGAGGCGCCGCTTCTAATTCTTTATGGTCTACGAGACGCATTTTCCAATAAGGCCCGTACCAAGAGACCTAGCCTGTTTACGATGCAACGAAACGACACAGCGGCTAACAATGCACCCTTGGTACAGGAGGAGATTCTAAACTGCGATTCAGTATTCCCGCCGAGTCCACCGGGGTCATCGCGTTCCCTGGCAAGCCTGGAGGCAAACCAGTTCCAACATTTCAATATCACACCGATATACCCGATACATGCAACCTGTTTATTTACAGCGGCAATTTATCACACCCCTACCAACTAATAGTATTAACCGGATCAGTTGAGACGCGGTCGCGCGCCTCGATGACCATATAGATATTGGGCATTTCTATCCTCTCGGATTGCAGGTAATTATCCACGGGCGATTATTGCTCGCTCTGTGTGTTGTGCGAGCATTCCAAAGGGCTCTCAATTGATTGAGTTATACAATTTTGTATGGTCGTTTTGATGATCCGTTTATGTGTGTCTGTTAATTTCTAATAGCGTTCGTGACCTTTGAAGTCTGCTTCGTTTATCATTCGTTCTATTTGAGTTGTACAATGTAAGTTTTTTATTAATACCGAAAACGATCAACTTGTTTGTTCTGATACAAATTCACCGTTCGAATTATCATTTCGTATCTCGCTCAATAGACAAGAACTAATCGCTCCTACCTGTCCAGGTTCATTGAGTTGGCTCATAAACGGAGCTCATTAAAAATGCGCTAATATTTCACACTAATTAGGAGCCGTAAATTAATTGTCAGCGCTTCAGATAGCCGCTTTGCTTAAACGATACGAGCATTCCTATAGGTTCGACAACATCCGCGCCATTGACAAATGTATAGAGACCGACGTCGAGTGTAGCTTCGGACTGAATGTCAAAACAATTTTATAGTTTGTACTTGTTAGTAAGGGTATAGTCATCAACAGTTCCGATAAAGCGTTAACAGTTAATGGAGCGCAAATTGTTGGTATGATTTCTGTGATTTGAGGCTAGGAACAAAATACTAGCTCAAATCAAATACTTTCCTTATGATTATCTACACAAGTCCCTACACTTCTCAAGAAATAAGTATGCAAAGTGACAGTTTTGTTAGTCGCTAACACATGCTCATCACATGTATCTATATCATTGTCATCAGTAACATTACCATTATCACCACCTTCATCAAATTTCTATCTGAATTCTACCCGGCTTCTGGACGAGAGCTTCTCTATTAGTCACAATGGCTGCGATTCGATAATAGAGAATAAACAGCGATGAGCTATCGACGGGATCTCAGGTCGTCGCCCGCGGTACCGTTCCTATAGCCTCTGGTCGCGACCAAACCGAAGGCGGTGATGTGAGAAGCTAGTGAAGGCGGTTGTGGATGCACTCGGTGTTGTTTATATTCGGATTAGTAAAAGATGTTGTTTGCTTCAGCAGAGTAAACTTTAGAAAAAACAATATGTTCGATAAGGACGCCTGTTTCTTTTTCTGTTAAAAATTATATGTACTTACCCATCTTTTTCTCTATTATGTGCAATAAGTTATCATTAATAATTAAGGTGTCATTGTTAGTGTTCATTCCATTGGTCGAAATCTTGTATTCTAAACGTTTCTGTAGCGTCTGCTTCAGCTTGTAAGCTTTTTTACTCAAACAAAAATATTTGTCTAGAGCAAATCGATTTAAAATCATGCAATCTTATATTTTCGTTTATTCGACCTAGGAAATTTCTTCATTACTTCGCATACCTACCAGTAGTAGGTAGTATTTAATATTAATTATTTATATTGTCCTCTAATATTAGTTTATTGATTTTAAATACATATTTACTAAATAAATTAATTTGAAAATACTTAGGTATGAGCAAGAATCCTGATTATTTGACTTTGAAACTCTTCAGACAAGTTATCTAGACAATTTGTTCCACAATCGGACAGCAAGATTGCCACATCCATATCTAACCGCTTACTTCTTGCGTCTAAACGTCCGTAGACGAATACCGACGTGACTACTCCGCTAATCAAATTTTGTAACTGCGGCACCATTGTAAGCATTACATTTTTTCAGTACCCGCCGTCGGTCGACATCGATTTATGCATTACCGTTAGCCAAGCGCTGATTTCGACGAGATTGTTTCTTATTCTGTATTTGTAGAATTCGTCACAAAAAATATTGTGAGAGGATGAACCGTTTGCTTAATAGGTCTTTCTGTTATTTACTTTTATTAGGCTAATACCTACAGCTTCTTTATATTTCGTATCTAAGCTTTGCTGGAAGTTGATAGGTGGATTTAAATCGTATCCAAGGTTTTTTACGCTCCTCAGTGACAAACGAGCAGACAGCCCACCTGATGGTAAGTGGTAACTGTCGCCCATAACATCTACAATTCATACATTTAGATTGCAGGTAACAAAAATGCAAGTGCGTTGTCACTGTAAGATCGCTGTAATTTCGCTGGCTACCTTATTCTATGTCTATGATATTTTCTCGATATCTCCACAAAATTTCGTCGTTGTAGGTGCAATCATTTAGCTACAAAGACGTTACGCAGAGAAATACCCAAACTCTGCAAAATTATCCTAAATTATCCCTCCGGTGCATTGACTTTAAAAGTCGAACTCAAATAAGCAGAACACGTAATTTACCTTCCATCTCTAAACGTACCTAACCGAAATACCTCAAACGGAACACCAGCACAGCACAGATTGCGCGATTAACGAAATGTTGCTGGCAATGTGGGCAAAGCGGGGCGGGGGCAGGGGAGCGGCGTCTGCGCGGGCGCCGCGGGTTTGCAGCAGTGCTGCCAGGTCTGTTTGAGTGTTAAAAAGGCGCTACATTACGCTTAACAAGAGTGATTGTGTGAAAAAAAGTGCTAGATTTTTACGATTAGAAGTTAAAAGTTATTCTCCACAACCACGCCTAGTGGTTGATTGACCAAGAAATAAATTAGTTGGTTTCTACTAGAGCGGCACAAGCAGGAGGTTTGTTGGTTCAGTCAGTGCTTTATTTCAGGTACCTATATCATATTCACCAGGTATTTTGACCCAAAATTTGACATATTTCGGTATATTTTAGGTATTATCAACTATTTCGATAAAGCGTTAGATTTTCCGCTACGATTCAAATCATAAGAATGTGTGTTGATTACCCTGAAATTCATGTATTTAAAACTTCATGCACATTACGGTACAATGGCCGACTTAAAGCTATGTAGCTTTTTCTACCACGAGAGAGCAATTAACAAAAATTACAAGGCGGTGCAACAAAAAAAGGAAAGAAAAGAACATAAAACTGGAAATTCTGCTAGATCCAGCGCCTAAAGCGCTAAAATGGCAGCACTTTGCAGCTCTTGCGTTACGGTACGGCTCGATCTGATGACGTCGGGTGCGCAACGCGGAAATCAATTGCCGGTTGGGATGGCGAGGTATCCGCCATCGCACCCGCGGCTGTCACGCCGCGCCTTTTATTTATTTGTTCACGCGGCTAGTGTAGTTCATCTTGAAGGTGGACAGCTGGTAGGAGTTGTGGTGCACTTGTAGTCTTTGAAATGTTTAATGGTTTATTATTTTGGGCATCATTTGTTTGGACTAACAGACTAACAAATGAAACCACAACATTTTTGCAGTATCCGCGACTTCGTTTGCGTGGACTACGGGATGCATGGCATGTCTCATTCGACTGGATATGCAACGTGTGGTCGATAGCAGTAATTTTGGTATTTCGAACGTTACCGCCGTCGGAGTGTTGCTGGAGTTCGATCATTTCTTTGGTAAATTTGACCTGGACCTTGGTCCTGGACGTAGACCTGGACCTGGACTTGGAACTAGATCTGGACCCGGATGACAACAATCTGGATATAGAACCGGATATTGGCCTGAGCATGGACCACATAAAACCGTACATAATTAACAAAGCAGCTACTAAAACGTTAATAAAACAAAATGATAATCATCATACACACATACAATATAAGGTCGCGCCTGTTTTTCGTAGAGGTAGGCAGAGACCACATTGTTCCACTTACTACGGTCCTGACAAATCTCTATCGCTTCGTCTACATTCATCAACGTTTTCATAGATGCTGATCGGTTTAAGGTAGGTACTCTTGACCTGACCTTTCTTTAAAATATATCCGATTCGATCGTGATATGTACTCGGTCCTCCATTCAATCATACCACATATATATATTTCGTTAATAGTAGTCATATTGGCGTTAATGTCCCGGATGTGCTACCACTTTCACACTTCCATCCCTTGCAAACATTGATGTACAAACTCTTTCACTTGTTCCAACTTTTCACCTGCGATCACGATTTCACACTTTTAACATATCCTTACATTTAATAAAACAATTACTTTCGTCTTACTTAGGTACTAAAAATCAATATAATTTATGAGTGGAACAGCAATCAAATGTCTTCTGAACTGCCGACGACTGTGTTATTGGTATCACCGGCAAATGAGTTAGATGGTTTAACACAATAATTATAGAGATGGCAGTCATTTGACATCCGTTGAGGATATCGAAAATCGTTGAGAATATGTTTTTTTTCTGCAAAAGAGAATTCAGTGACATTTTTATTATGCGAGGTGCGAGGAGGAGGAGAATGGGGCCAAAGTGCACCAAATGCGGAGGGGGTCAGTACTCTGAGACTAATGGTCAGTGATCTACGTTTAAATTAATTCTTTCAATTCGTGAAATGTTACAGTTTGGATCTGAATGGAATTTGCTCCCGTTTATTTTAAAGGTCTACCAAACAAGAAATGAAACCAATATACAAAGCAGAAACTCCTAGATATTTTACCACAACCAAGCTAGAGCGTTACAAAATTACTTAATGCAGATCACTTTATCTGCTCATCGTCGCGTTGCCCCCAGAAGACGCTATCCACTCGTATATTAATGAGCAATTACCCGGAAGGCACCGCCGTCCTAACAATGCCCATAACAAAACTCATAAACGTCACGATGTTTGGCGTCCCATGGCGAACCGGCCAGATCTGTTAACGAGAACGAAACGCGGCCTAGTAGTACCGCCCTTGGGGATTACGCGAGACAGAGGTGACACTACTAAGAAGGTGGTTACGAGATTTCAGACACGTAAATTCGAAGTTCAAATTGTGTTGTTGTATTCGGAAATTGGAATCTGATAGATCTGTCTGATCTGATTGATCAATGAATCGAATTGATAGATATACTGGTTGTGTGATATGGGTTGGATAATTTGGGAATAGGTCCTTCACTAATCAGTCCTAAGAATTAGTCCTTTATGCAGATAGAAATCTAACAATGACGCCCAGTTTGAGAATAGCTTGTCAATATTAATCATCGATTAAAACTCAGTCCATCTCTGTCTATAGAAAGGGATGGCGAGTATTAATTGAGGATTAACAATAGATTAATGTACAGGACACTGGCCGATAGTCATTTGTAGTATTAGGCATTACAGAAATTAGTCCTGTGGCGTATTAGACATTTCGTAGTCCTTTACAGATCGGCAGCAGTTTTCGAGTAAACGTTCTACCTACTAGCGCGTCTGCGCTATCCGCTCTACTGCCGCGGGGCGGCGCGCGCGCAGGTCAGGTCAATGGCCGGCCCGTTACGCGGTTACGTAACCAACGTAGCTTACGGGCTCGTAGCCGAACGTAGCGTGACGTACCCGCCGGTTTCCGTGACAACTGTTCGCGCCGGTTTGGTTGGGTTTTATTTTCGCGAGGGTGGGTGGTTTGTGTAGTTCCTAATAAAATAGTTTTAACCATTGATAGTATACAGTCTTTGCTTTTTACTGATTAAGCGCTGTTTTATTTTTATAATTCTGTCCCGTTTTTTTTAGTTAGGGTAGGTTACCGACAGGTGGCGTTGCTGGTGACAGTCGGATTTACAAACTAGCAAAGTAAGTAAGCACAGTACAGTAATTTGTGTACTTGTTTGTTTTTATATTTGCCGTTGGATTCCTTTTAAAGCGTAGTTTAATGCATCATGTGACTTTAAATGCTGGAACGATCTCCCAGCCATAGGTAACCTTCGGATTATGACATGGAATCTTTCAAGAGGGGTATTAGAGGTCTTATTAGAGATGGGTAACGCACTGGTGACCTGGTTTTGCTGATATATGTCCTTAGGCGGTGACCACTTTCCATCAGGTAGCCTGCTTGCATTACTTGCTACTTGATAACTTGTTTGCCTACCGTATAGCATAAAAAATAAGCATTTCCAGTCATATGTGTGTACGTATTTTTTATTTATAGCGGAAACACAACGTTCGGGGCGAAAGAGTATTACGTAATAGACGTAGTATTTTTTTTTCTCTGTGGTATTCGACAAATACCGTATACATAGAGCCCATAACGGTCCACTGCATAATTTGAGCGACCTTCACTTTAGTGGAGAGATTTGCCATAATCTCCATGCTATGAGATCGCAGTATCATAAAAACATCAACAACGGTGCTCCTAAATATTGTGGTCCACGAAGGCCCTAGGTACACTGCCCCTTTAATCATTAATCGCGTTGACCGTCACTTGTAACTGTCAACATACGGCAAACAAAATAAGCAAAGCGTGTGTTGTGGGTGTTATATACTTTTTAAATTCTTATTAATTATGCATACTACACTCAGACCCGTAACAGAAATTAAAATTCGTCATTTCAATTTCTGCTCGGCCGGGAATCGAACCCGAGATCTCTGCGTAGCAGACCGTTATGATAACCAACTGGACCACTCAGCTAGTAAAATTTCAACATTATTACTTTTTTTACGTAACCATAGTACATTAATAAGTTTCATTAAAGACGCCCATCCACCCGCTAATTTGAGACTACCTACTTAATACTACTTTTCGCTACTTAAACATGGCCACCATAAATCACGCGAGAGAATTCATCATATCCCCTTTATTAAGACACCGAGTACCGACCGACTCAAACTATTATGGGGATCAATATCGGACACAATGGGATTGTAAAAGGGGGCTCATATTTTGATATTCACAAAAAAACTAACTCTTCCACGCTCCCTCTGGGACACTGGAGAATCTATTGTGTGATGTCAGACAAGCGAGTTAAGGCTGAATATTGTCCAACAGGATTTTTCTCTGCGAAGGCAAAAAGTTTGCCAGAGCAAACACGCATATTAGACTTTCGGGTGACGGGATAGGGTCACCTTTTTTATGCCCCGATCGAGAAGAAAGATTTCACATCATCTATAGTAACGTGTATTGATTGAAGTGACTGCCGTCGGTTTTTACATAATATCTGTCTTCAAAAGAGGGCGGTGTATATGGCTTGTGCGGAGCATGTTTGTGCACGCGTGTTGGTTTTGAAGCGGCCACCGTTTTCCTTTTTGTTTTCAGTGATTGTAACGGTTGTTTGTGTTGGGTACTTTGTCTTTACTTCCTTACTAATACTTGCCTATTGAAAGGGGTTATCCTTATCAATAGGAATATATAGTAATATTATAGTGTTGTTAGTTATGGAATGTTACTGATGTCTTTGTAAGAGCTATGGCGGTTTAATGTTTAAGGTGTCCGACTCGTAAGCGAGAGGTGCCAGGTTCGAACCCCAGTGCCGACATGTACCGATTAATCATTTCTAAGTTATGCACGTTAAGTATGTGCTCTTATGGGGAGGGAAACAACGTGATGAAACCTGCATATTTAGGCGACTGAATGTGTAACCATAATCTAAACTGATAAGGTTTCTCTGTTAACAGGTTCATGAAGGTCAGATGGCAGTCGCTCCAGTGTAATAACCTGATCTGCCCAATCCTGGATCATGGTGACGGCGGACCCCGGGCCGGGCGGATAATATGATGATGATTATGATTAATGAATTTGTTAGGTGACAGGTATGTCTTTCCTTCGTTCAAAAAAGAAATGATTGAAACGATTTAATATTACCAAAACTGAGGGAAAGCAGCTTAACTCTTACTTTTTTGCAAAGCATTATTGGAAATCGTATTCCTATCCTTCTCTTGTCTATTCGCTGTGTGACCGAATCTGTCTTTCCCGCGTTGGCCTCTACAGCTATCAGCGAAAGTGCCGTACCATTAACCGTGACGCTGTTTAAATCATTTATAATAGATGTCCAAGGCCAATGGTGATAATCGCAAATCTTATAAATACATAAATCAAAATTTAATATTTTTTATTATGTGTCTCCCACAAATTCACATTTTCATCTACGAACGAAAGCTTCTCCACAGACAAGACAGCACTAACACATCTCGCTGGAACAACACATAAAACCTTCTCGTCCACAATAGAAATATCTGCACATCTTCATCCACTAGATTCAGTAAAACGACAAAGAAGAAATTCAAAACGGCCTCAATGACGCCGAATATTGGTCTAAATCGTGAGGGGTTCCTAAAGGTTCCTTCATGGGTCCTCCTCTCATTTTTTATTGTCCCTTTTATTTATTACAGGGAAGATTGAATGGGGATCCGAGGGTGTGCGATTGTCGCCGGCCCCATACTGCATGCCGTATGGTGTGCGCACTCTGTAGGCATATGAAGTAGGATTTATTATGGTGATGCCTTCACTTGTCTTTACTCTGTTCTTGCCAAAATGTAAAAAGTCGTTTGGTTGTTTGGGTGATTTTATTTGTGTCGAATTTATCCACTTAACGTTCATGTTTTTCAGATACATTTTTAGATGTGTACTAAGCTGTACACAAGCTGATAGGACAAAAAGGCAGGCCGTAAGCTTGTTTGCCACCTTAATGGTATAAAAAAATACCTTAACAGTAAATATTGTGTAGTTTTTGAAGGTAAAAATAGCGTGGTACGAAAACAAACGCAAATGAGCTACGTAGCTATAAGTAGCGGAAAAATATTTAAACCAATGGGGTTTACTAATTTCCAGGAAAAAATAATTGAAGCTAACCTTTAATCTGGTCATGGGTTCTCCTAAAATCTAAGCATACGAACTCATCGACGATACAAATAGTCAAACCATATAAATAAAGACAACATAGCAACATTACCGCAACCACATTAGAGAAGAGTCTAAATCATCGTACGTGTCTATTACGCAGTCCGTACACTGATTTAAGCAAATAACGGAGTAATTAGCCAACTAGCCAGCTCCGATTCCGGAATTCCAGCTGTATTCGGCTAAAAGCGTTCCCAGCACCACGCATCTGTTAATCCGGGCGGCCAATCTGCAAAATCAATACGATGTTGCGAACACATTCTACCTTACCATAAAAGCAGTGCACTCCTCGAAATTTATGTATCGGGGGAGGCTCCCTATAAAGTTCAGATGTGCAATAACGGGTCCAGTTTAAACCGCCGATATTACCCGTCCCCATGAAATATTGATAGGCACCACGCGCTCCGGTACATCGGGACCGCTTCCGAACTAGAAGGGTTTATATTAATACGCCACTGATAATGGATATGATTAATTGTGCGAAAAATTGGCGATGGGTTCTGTTTCAGTTTCGCTAGTTTGGGATTTGGTTGCGGGCTTTTAGGTCTTTTGAATTAAACAGATACTTTCCATAGTGACTGTTTTAAACAACCCTTACGATAGACTAGCTTTTGCACGCGACTTCATTCATGTATAATTCTGTTTTTACGTTCCAGACTCGTTCCCGCGGGAACCACATACAATCCTATACAACTAACTATCTAACTAACATCCATCCATTCATCCTTACAAACGTTTGCGTTTTAGCAACTACGTGACTATAAAAAGAATCCACCTACTAAGTTGAACTAAAGCTTGGTAGGAAAACTACCATACCATCGGTTGTATTGCCAACCATTGCGCTTCTACGCCTATATTTGTATTTGCGTGGCGTATTCGCCATGTTTATAGTCAAATATCGCGTACAAATATGTCATCTGTATTTTCCCTCTCAATTTGTGCTGGCATGTGTTGGTTACCATTTACTGTTACGTCATCATCAGCCAGTAACTTTTTATTGTTGATTTTTATAGCCTAGGGATGGAGGGATTGAGGCAGGGGGGGTGTCTTATCATATACCCTATTTTTTCATATTCTATCTACGTTGCCGTAGAAAAGAATACGATTGTTATTTTTTAACATACTTTTATTTACACTTACAACTCTTCGTCATAAGTATGTCTCTTTTACATCTTCTGTTAAACCTACTTAAAATAAAAACAAATCTCTTGTCAACATTTAATTAGATATTGAAAACCATTGATTACTGCAAGCCGATCAGATTCCATCTGCGATAATAACATCATAACTAATATCTTAAAATATATAACTATGTATGAATAAGGTCTTATTGATGATGATCAATTTATCACGAGTGATCGAGGGACATTCAGGAATCACTCTTAAAGGATTAGAATGTCGATGTCACGACAACCAATTGTTGAAATGAAGGGAAGCTGATTATCGATACCTACCTAGTGAAGATGTTATTTATTGTGTTACATTATGATCTTGAGATTCTGCATATATTAGCTCATGAATTTTAATCATAAGCAAGTCCCTTCGATCTACTGGTAATCTGAGCAACTTTTTCGCTATTAGATTTCCGAAGATAGTGCATTCGTCATCTTCAATAAATCGCTGGTCCGTTTGACTTATAGGTATTTCAATTTCCGTTGGTTTTGGCCTTTTGATTGGTGTTACAGATATTTCTTGTGAAGTGGAAGGTCGTCTTTTCACTGGTTCCAATTGATAAGTTATAGATTCGTCTTCAGTATTTGATATATCACCATCAGCAAGTGGGTCTGAGTCACCACTAAGATCGTAATTAATATATTTTTTGGTTAAATCGTGCTTCCGTTTTCGGTTGTCCTGTAATGCAAATGATAAATTTTACTATTTGTCATAATATAACATAGAGAAACTACTTTACAACTACTTAAAACTTTAGCAGTAAGTAGTTTCTCCATATCCTCTCTCTATATCTCTGTGCCCTTATTAATATTACATGCACTCGGTTAAAATCTGCACAGATTCAGTACAGAAAGACATTTCGTTACGACAATACAGAAACGCACCGACCCGGCGAGCAAGTAGGTATAACCTATGGGTAAGTTCAAGCGCGGAGTTGAACATACTTCAGTTCGAAACTTGCCAACATTCGTCCTTTCCCTTAGTAAAAGTTTCTCGTGTTACTCGAGAAGAATATACCTTCCTATTACTGAAGATGATACTATTTGTATTAGTCAAGAAGTAGGCACATATAGGTATTCGATATTTAATAAGTTCTACAATGAAAAATATTTTTTCTTAACAACCTTTTATCGCAGTTTTTGATTGAACATCATAGGAGTATAATACTCATCCAGACCATTCCAAAGAGCCCAAACACGATGGGTTTATCTCGTTGCGTTCAGTAGTTCCTATGGCAACCATTCGTCATCATCATTAGACTTTGAATGTCACCAAGGGGTATAGTACTTATCAAGACCGTTACAAATAGCCCAAATACGATGGACTTATCTTGTTGCGCTTATTAGTTCCTATGACCATCTTCCGACTCCATCATCAGACCAGCTCCATGGTACCATATTACTGCATTTTCATTAAAGTTACATAGCTATACCAAAAACGGTCCGGCCGACCCAGCCCATATAACCAACAACCTTAATTCTATAATAGAAAGGATTTTTAATTTTCTACAATTTTAACTATGGCGACAACTCTCGAATCGCTGTTGGAAAAAAATATATATTAATTAAAATAAACTTAATTTTGTACTGGAAAATGCAGCCTATATGATCAAGAACGTTGTCGCCATAGTAAAAATTGTAGAAAATGAAGAATCCTTTCGAATGACATATCGCTCAACGTTATGGGTCATATAGGCTGGGGTCCATACATTTTAGCCAATTGAACGCCGGGAAGTGAGTCAATTAGGGTTGCAAGATTTGCCCCGACCATACACAGTGTAGTAACATATAAACATTGCAAGAGAAATAAAAGTTAGTAAAAATATACGTACCTCATTATTCACAGAATCCTTACAAGAATAGACGGAACCAAGAAAACTGTCCATTAATTCGAACGCAAACCAAGTCGGTTGATATAGTTCATCGTCCAATCCTTTGGAAGTTCTATGAATTTTCATTTTATATCCCCTATACGCAGACATCAGTGACTCTCGCTTCTTCTTGAGCTCTTTTAACGTGCCAGGAAATTCCAGTTTGTCTTTTATATCGTTCCATCCAGCGAGGACCCTAGACCTGTTTTTATAGGATGGATGTTTTGGGTCCCAAATGCAAGTATTCATCCGATACAGCTCCAGGAAGCGTAGCACGGCTTCATTTGTCCAGTCCATTGTAATAAATTATCAGCGATTTCGTCGGACACCAAACACGTCTGTCAACTTGCGCTGTCGCGAGCATACTGAGCGAGTGAGTGAGCCTCAGAAACAAATCGAACAAAAATTATAGCCGTCTCGCTCTACGGCGCGAGCCGTGCGCAAATATTTGGCATATTTGAACCGTGTCGTTGTGTGTTCGCGTTTTTGTACACATACTTGCTTATCTGTGCGAGATAAATAGAAGCGCGAACTCCACACATGGCCGTTTTCGTGCAAATAAGGCAAACACACGAATACAGGCCGTGTGGAGTGCCACCGTTATAGTTATGTAAGCCAGTTACCGTATTTGCGGTATTGATTGTAACATGTTTCACGCGAAGAGGCCGGCGCTGCAGCTTCGAAATGCCAATACCGAGCGCTGCATGGGATATAGATGCGGTGCATGCAAAGAGTAGATAGTACAGATGTGGCATTAAGTAATGTTGCTTAGTATACATTTTTTTTAATGGTTTACTTGGTTAACATACCAGACTGACACGCAGAGATCCCGGGTTCGATTCCCGGCCGACCAGAAATTGAAATGATGAACTTTAATTTCTGTTACGGGTGTATATGTATAATAATAATAAGTGTGTATTTTAAAGTATATAAGTAGTTTATAGTTATCTAGAATACCAATAACGTTAGCTTTGCTTACTTTGGGGTTAGGTGGCGTTGTGTGAATTGTCCAAGCATATTTATTTTTTAATATTTAATTTATGTTGTAATGGCCATTCGAGCGTCGTGCCTAAGGGTATGTGGAGTGGCGATGCGGCCAAAGAGGGAGCATGCTTAGTTTTATTATTCACTCTGGGTTAGAAGGTGAAGCTTATGGTAATAGTTGAGAGTGTGATATTAATATTTTTTTAAATTAAGTATGCACGCTCTTTCCGGTCAGTCTTGAACTTGCAGCTGACAAGAAAATAGCTAATTTTAATATACCTACTATGTAGTTTGGGAAACTACATAGGTATATTTCGTTAGACTTACTTAAATTAAAATGGAATAAAGTCTCCTCCACTCTCAATAAATCTTCGTCATTAATTTAACAATTATCGTAGGTAAATGCAAATAAAATTGCCTAGTCATAGTTAATAGAAGCAAGAAATGAGGAGACGGATAAAAAATATTTACTTCAATATCCAACTATCAATAAAATCCCAACATTAGGCACATTCAAGTTACAGCCAACTAAACTCCACCTACGACGCCCCATCTGCGCCAACTACTCTTTGCCGCATAACTGGATTAGCACTCCACGCGGACCGCTCCGGTGGTACTCTGCGTTCGCGATTGGGCTTTGGCGTATCATTCGCGGAATCATTCCCTTCGAAACTACCCTCGCTAGGGTGACAGACGTACCCGCGTTTATTATAGTTATAGTATTTGGCTGTTTTAGCTGCAATCGGAAAGGGGAGGCCTCAAATTGATATCGACGATGGCTTGTGTCGTCAGTTTCTGTGCATTGAAACTGGCCAGATTTAGGTAGTGTAGAATTTGAAACTGATTGACAAGATTTTGTCTGTCTGACTGTTTTAGTATCCAGAAGAGTAGGAAATAGAGTTTAGGTGAAAATTGTTTAAGAAAGTAAAGTACAGGGGCAGATACAGTAGTTCAATCTCTAATTTATTTTAGCCTTTTCAAGGTTACAATTAATCGATGTAATCATTAAAGGCCCTTTATAGTCCTTTGTTGGGCTTAAGCCTCTTCCACACAACACAAAGTAACGCAAAATATTTACTTATTCCTACTGATTACAGTCTGTTTATAGCAGAGAATTAGTAGAGGTAAGTGCTCAAGATATTGATCTGACATAAGTGCGTATATACGCTGAATCATTATCACAGTATAGCGATATACGGTACAGACACAAATCATTTTGTCTGTAATCTTAATCATTTTCATATTCATATTCATATTCATATTCATATTCATTTATTCTAGTAATGTACATACATCGTGATCATATAGTCAATCGAATTCGTAATGTAATCGTACATGGGCCCTGGGTTCGATTCCCGGCGGGGCAGAAATTGAAATGATGAATTTTAATTTCTATCACGGGTCTGGGTGTTAATTATGTATAATATGTATGTATTTAAAAATAGTAGTTTATCAGTTTTCTGGCACCCACAATACGAACTTTGCTTACTGTGGGGCTAGATGGCACTCTGTGAATTGTCTAAGCATATTTATTGTTGAAGGTAATTTGTTTATTGGCGTCCAATAAACAAATCACCTTCAAGAAACAAGCCTAAACCAATCTCATAGGCTGGAAACACATCACCCGGGTGTTCACGTGACCCGCTTGCTCGTTTGTGCAAACGTGATATTAAAAATCACATTCCCTGGCCCTCAACTCCGCAAATTGAGTAATGGATAGATTTAATTGTAATTGGATCGCAGTCGCAGCTCAATGGCAGTTTGACACGTTTCTGGTATTCTGTAACTGCTACAATTACTCAATTGAAATGTAAGTGAATCGCAATCACAGATTGATCTACCAAAAATACCAAAAACGCGTAAAACTGCCCAATGGCAGTTTACAATTAAAACTGCCGTTTAGCTGCTGTTGCGATCCAATTACCTACATTTTAATGGAGCCAAGGAAATTAGCGGACTCGAGGCCCTGTATGCTTATCTACATAGTGACGATAATATGGCTGCAAAGATTATCGTTTTATTTAAAAAAATATTAAGTTTATTATAAACACAATTGTGGTACAGGTAAGATAAAATTGAGATAAGACTTAGAAGCCGTGGTTTCTGTAGATACAGCAGACTATGTATCGACAATATACTATCGAGTGTATTGTACTTTTATCGACTGCCTGTACCGTATCTCACTACACCATGCGCGTACATTGTGGTTGTGGCTATCACGTACGTGCAATATGTCTGAGCGGTCAATCAATACTCATTATAGAATGCTTCACTGCTTACGATAACAACCGAACAATATTCCTCATGATGTTTCTTTTTCATGAGACGTGTAGGCAAATGGGCAAGTGGGTCACCTTATGCGTTTCTTGAAGGCCCAATCACCATCATCTTGATCATCATATCAGCCGGAAGACGCCCACTGCTGGGCATAGGCCTTCCCTAGGATCTGCACAAAGGCCGGTCTTGTGCCTTCCCTATCCAGCTGGTACCTGCGATCTATGACAGATCGTTGGTCCACCTAGTGGGAGGCCTATCCACGCTACGTTTTCTGGATCGTGGCCGTTGTGGTGCTCTTCTTTCTTTCAGCCAATTGCAATCCACTACTGGATTATAGGCCTTCCCCAATTCCGATTAGGGGAAATGCTCCGCCATGCCAAGCAATTGGTGACCACTCTGCTATGCACGTCGAACTAGCGATCTTCCTGCCTGTTGAATTTTGTCGTAGTTATACCGCCATCAGCTGTTCGCCAGAGACGCATGTAGTACCTACAACCGGTAAGAGTATTTAGTAAGGCTACTGGAAACGGTCGGTGGCTAAGTGATTACGGTATCCGACTCGTAAGCGAGAGGTACCGGGTTCGAATCCCACTGCGGCCATCTACCAATGACTCTTTTCTGAGTTATGTACATTAGTTGAATGCTAATCGATGCTCTTACGGTGAGGAAAAGCATCGTGATGAAACCTGCACATTGAGGTCACTGAATGTGTAACCATGATCCAATTTGGTCAGATTCCCTTGATAGCAGGATCACGGAGGTCAGATGGCAATCGATCTACTGTAATTACCTGATCTGCCAAATCCTGGATCATAGTCAAGGCGGACCCCGGGCTCTCGTGAGCGAGAGAATAACCGGTAAATTAACGCCAAGATGATTATTTATTACACTTGAACCATCTTCGGCCGCATCGTTGTTTCCCATGAGATGAAATGTTGGTGAAATGCCTGTCTCGTAATGAGAAAAAATACCAAAAATTTCAAAGGATGTAACAGAATTTGAGGAGGAAACATGAACATTACATTCGTCATAGACGTTAATCGACACCAAAAACAGACAACAATAATCCTGGTAAGTAAACAAATTGGCTTAAAAAGGTAAGCGTCTTACAATCATTGTATGGTTTCATAAAATTTAAAACTCAGTTAAGTGCAAGTAGATATATGACTAATTTGGTAGCTAGAAGTTAATTCCGCGGGGCTCCTCCACGCTTTGGTGACAGCGCAAAGATAACCAAACCGAACTTGAACCTATTGTTTGTGTTTATACGGAAAGTATTGCATTGAATTTTGTTGCAGTTTACAATTCTTCGATTGTTTATAATATAATGTATCTATTTGAGTACGTTAGATTAGCCTTGGTTTTCACGAGCTGCTAATCGGCTTCCAAGACTGCTTAAGTATCAGGGTCCCTAGCGGAAGGCCTTTGTCAACCTTGCTTCGACAGAGGTTTTGCGGACCACATATAACGAGTGGTGAGCTCCCTGTGGAACTACCTGGAGAAGTTTCCCTGGAGGGTACAACATGGAGTTTTTCAAGAAAGGGATGAAAAAGTTTTTATCGCGTCGGAAACCTGGGCGTGATGCCCCTGGTATTGCAAACGTCCATAGGCTGCGGTAACTGCTTTCCATCAGGCAGGCTGTAAGCTTGTTTGCCACATTCGTAGTATAAAAAAAAGTACGAAATGGTCACCCATCCAGATCCAGACTTTGCGTGCTTAGATTAACTTTGGTTATCAATCTCCCAAAGACGCAGCCTCTAGACCAGGGCCGCTTCTCAGTAGAGAATACCTACGTAGTAGAGAATTACCTACCCATTACGGTTAGTGTTCTGAGTCCCCTGTTGGGCGCCAGACAAAAAGACTGCGTACAATCCGTCAATAAGTAAGTCTCGCTTGCGTCGGTCAGGGTTGGTAATTGAAGGGGGAAGGAGTGGCCGGCCTAGGGTTGCCACGTGGATGGGTAGGGTTGTCACTGAACCGTTTATGCGCCATTTTGAATAAAGATGGGAGGTTGGATAAGGAAAGTTATAAATGTTAAATTTGAGGTGGCTAATATTAGTAATTATGTGAGTGTATGTTTCTATTGTTTGGGGCTAAACCACTGGCCGGTGATAATTATTTTTCAAATTCATATAGCTGGAACCTTTGGAAATTCCTACCTGGGTTTCGTTTATCGAATGCAAGAATAAGGTCAATAAACAGTATGAAAACCTTCAATGTTACATTACATACGTATTAGGAAATGACAAATAGAGTAGAATGGAGTAAAGACCATAAAGAACATGTTACGTCGATCTCAATTTAAAATTAAACAACCCAAATAATAATCCACCGACAACGAATGTCAAATCACCTAATCCCACCCTCCCATCACACTTCCCTATAAAACATAACCTCACAAATTCGCGGAGCGCGCAATGATTTACAACCTCCTCGCAAGTGGCAACCCTAGTTAGGGCTGGCTCCTTCCCCTAAAACATTGTCATCTGAATTTGTGCGGAGTAAATAAGAGTCCCGGGGTCCCGTGGCGTCCACGTTGTAATGGCGGCAGATTTATAGATTTCCCGCGATGCCCCACTGCGCCGGGATTAAATTACGGCGGTAGTATTGCACGGGCGGTATTAGTGCGGGCATTTGTCGCGGCGCTGGCGTTTCCCGCCTTTTATAGTTCTTAGTTTAAAAAACTAGAGGTACCTTGATATCTAGATCTGTGGGTGATGTAGACGTTGTAGCTGTGCGCTGAAGATATATACTTCCCTCTGCAGATTCCCGCCTTTTAGTTTAAAGAACTAAGAACCTTGACATTTAGCTCTGAGAGCGATGTAGACGCTGTCTGTGCTCTGTGCGCTGTTATGTAGATATACTATTTATATAGTGTCCACATCAGTATGTGGAGTTGCAAAGGTTTTACGATAGTTTCCACTCGGGCAAGGCGGGTTGAAGACTATGGGGGCGCGGTCGCCTCTGTAGTTTCCGGCCTTTTCATTCTTAGTTTAAAAAACTAGAGGTACCTTGATATTAAGCGCTGTGAGTGATGTAGCTGTAGCTGGGACTGTGCTCTGTGCGCTGTAGATATACTATTTATACAGTGTCCACATCAGTATTTAGAGTTGCAAAGGTTTTACGATAATCTCTACTCTTGGAAGGCGGGTTGAAGACTGTAGTTTAGAAAATACGCAAGAGATAACATAACTATGGTCCAAAGAGCTGGTCTTTAAAACATGTGGGTCCACAGAGAAAAAAAATTTGCCACTCTATAGATGGCTGTGCTGTCACAGCACATGTTTCATACAAAAAAACAACACAAAATATGAAAGTATTTTACCAATAAACAAACTGATATCGTATCGGAAATTGTTTACAAATTTGTGTTTGACAATCAAATTGCTTGTCAAGCTGATGTGTGGCACGCATTTTATCTACGAGGACTGCTCTACTTAACCATGAAGGTTCTTTCCAATCTCTTTGATGTGACCAATATACTGTAAAATTACTAAGTTAGTTTCCTAAATAAACATTTCGATGGTTGTTTCCGAGATGGATTTTGTTGTTATTAAATCCGGTGTGCAAGCAAAGGTAACATAAAAAAAGGGGACACGTGCCCAACCCACACTGGTCAACAACGGTCACACGGCGAAACGCGAACCCTTGAAGACATCCAATAAATACTCAAGCGAAATAAGGCCAGCAAAACAACGGGTTTGTTTCAAAAATAGCCATCTCGTTACTAATCTGGTCCGCTTTAATAACAGTTTTCTTCGCCCCCACCGCCCCTACCCTCGAGTCGGGGAGGCCGGGGCGACATGGCTATCGGCGCGGTCATATCAAACAGCAGACGTGGTAACTGAAGATTTTAATTTTTTTACTTACGAGTAGATAATAAACATAATGTTTTAAACTATTGCGGGTATTATAACGCATTTTAAAGGCATGCTCCGGGTTTCCTACCGCGTTTAAGAGAAGCCAGATATTTCGACGCAGTTGCATGCATCATGGTCACCATACCTTTAAATTGTGTAATGATAAACATGTTTGCTTGTTGGTATATTAGGTATTTAATTTGAAAATGTGTGTCACATAACAAGTTGTAGCTTCAGGTATATTTTGACCATCGTATACACAATAGTGCCCAGTCCTTCTTCTCACCCTACCTCAAGAGTGGTCTAGATCTAATGCTTTTTGGTTGATGATGATGAATCATCTTAAAAAACAAGTTTTGTCAATTTTTTTCATTTAAATTAGATAACGTTAAATAGAATATAATATAACAATCAATCTTCTACTTTCTATGAGCATCGAACAGTCGTCAACGACCCCCACTCACCCTTTCTTCTGATTTACAAAAAAGAAATCGCAGACGGGTTAAATCGCGTCCATAAAAATATTTTTCTAATTTTCAAAAGAGAAATTGAACTGGAGATTTATTTTGACTAGGTACAGACACAGAAAAAATATTTATTACGTTCAAGACCCATTTAGAACGCGCACGATATTTGTTATGTTAACTTAAAACATATTTATTACTTACTAGGTTCCAAAATTACTCAAGTCAATACTAATTTCTAAAAAGAAAAAGCCTTCTTTACTTTTATAGATTGTACAAACTTTACGCGCCGTCGCCGCATCGTCGCACTCTGTCTAACACATTTCGTGACTACTAACGCCATCTAGCGGAACCTGAGGAAAGTAATGGTAGAATGCTCTCTTCTAGTGAAAAGACACCGCCTTGTCTTGACTTTTGCCTTAATTATTTCAGAGAAAGACCGATATATCTTTAAAATATTACAAGACTCGTAGGTACCTACCTGAGTAGGTAAGTATAGATAATTAAGCGTTGCAGAGTTTGATCATATTCACTGTTTCGCCATGCAGTAATTGGTTCGGTATACCTATTAGATAGGTTTAGGTAACTAATGAGTAAGTGTTCATAAAAGGAGTTCTTAAGAAAAATATTAATAACAAAACAGTACTGTACAGACCTTATTAAATTATTGCCGTTCTCATGGGCTCTCACCCGCGCACAGTTCGAATCTCTGTAAAAAACGGTAGGAAAGATGTAAAATAAAACGCAATATCTGTAGCATAAGTATGTGAAATTAATACACGAGTATTTATTAATACGACACATATTTATATATTACTTCAAAACATAATTTGAACGTTTGGTTTCGACACATATACATCTGAGCCGCGACAATTCTTTCCATAATTTTTTTTTTTTATTTATTTGAAAGGCTGCAAAAGCCCATAGATATAGTAAGTAAAGTAAAATTTATTTCCATAAAAAGTTGAAAAATACAGGCTTTAATAAATGCTCTGCACTAAGATCAACTTGTGTCGCAGGCCCAGAGATTTACAAAAAACCAAGATTATAATAATAATAAATAAATATCTTTATTTCGGACTCGTGGTTCATAGGTACAATAGTACTTATGAGTAAATTAAAAACAATACCTATTATTTTCATAAAAGAACCTATTATTTTCATAAGTTATTCATTGATAATGTAGTAAAACATTTTTAAAATAGGTCTAGTAGTTTTTCATAACAAATAAAATTCCGAAATAATAGATAGTCATTTGTATTTATAATATTATTACAGTAAAATTGTATAGATAAAGTTACTTCTAAATTAAAAAAGAACCGTTTCCCCTATAATACGTATTAAAAAATAAATCACCTCAATTAATACCTACCTTACAAGTTACAACTACTAACTCCCTTGAAAGCAGACTATACAAACCACCCTAACTTTTTCCCGAGACAAACACTCATATCATTCCCTTTATATGCGATACACTCGTCTAATTTACATTTCCACTTCTGAATCACCCCGTGTAAGGTATATGTGTACGTAGAGCAGCCTGTATACGTGTTGCAGTCAAGTTGTAGAATCAGCCATAGCAAAAAATTACCTTTTACAGCAATTTTATAAGATATTATAATTGTTTATTTTTAATTGTGTAACATCATGGTAGGTAATTTATTGTTCGGTTGCAGTAAGTGCTCATTCCAACTGTAGAAACAATGAACTGATACAATTTACTACCACCATCACATCCATGATCACTTTCCATTAGATGACCAGCTTGTCTGTTTGTCTGTCGTATATCAATAAAAAAAATTGTCTAGTAAAAATTAGTATAATTATTGCAGTGAAAACTACCTTCATCTGTCACTCACAACACAAAACCCCGCCGTCTTGTAGAACGCCTAGCCACATAGCAACACAGCGTAATAAACCATCTGACAGCGGCACCCTATGAGTAACTACATAGAATATTGTGATGTACCTTTTACCGAATCGGAGGGGCGGCGTTTCCCGCCAATTTTCCTTTCGCGCCGAAAAATTTACACGATCTGAGCAGTCTTTTGTTTCTGCCGGTTATTTCCTAAACACTTGGAAATATTTGGGCTGGCGAGAATTCGTCACTGGTTCTTTCTTGGGTGTTTTAAAGGTACCTATAGACTCCGTCGTCGAATACAAGAAAAGGTCCACTATGTAGCGTAGACGTTAAAGAGACCCACAAACAGCCGCATTATAGTCACTAATAATAAAAGTGACTTTATTTATTTAACAATTTATTGTACACAAGAAAATGAAAGAGATAGTACAAATTAGATACCAACCACCACTAGATGACCATGAATAATTAATAACTTTTATGTGTCTGAAAAGCGAAACTGCCAAGAGGATGACATTGTGAGGTTTACCGGTTGTTTTACTTATAGCCATACATAACCCACAAAAGAGGATACGTAAGTACTCTCGCTACGAGAAGTCCAAATTTAGATCCCTAAAAAAAATTAAAAAGACAAATGCAAGTCTAGAAACATAAGCACCGCTCGCCATCGATAGGGAGTTCTTCTTTACAGCTTAGAACCAATAACATTTTATTGTTCATAACAAGCTTTACGCGATCTATTTTAAATGGAAACAATCCACCAACAGAGTTCTTATCAAGACAAATCAAACGAGCCCAATCTCGATGGGTTTATCATGTGTGATTTAGGAGGATTTATGAACACTTCCTTCATCATCATCAGACCTTGAATGAGCTAGGGGTATAGTACTTATCAATACCATTCCGAAGAGCCCAAACACGATAGGGCTATATTGGGTTCATTAGTTCCTATGACCACCTTCCGACTCCATCATCAGATCAGCTCTATAGTACCATTAATGCATATTACATAGGTGTACAAAATTTTTGCTCAATTGAACGCTGTGAAGTGGTAACTCTTGGGGTAAAACATGAGTGGAATTTTGCATGAATTGTCAAGTCCGAAAAAAGTTGGAAAACCCCAACCAAGTTTACATAAATACTCAAAATATTTCCTAAACTACTGAACCTATTTTAGAAACCGCATCGAAATCGATCCATCCCTTCGGGAGCTACAATGCCACAGACAGACACACAAATAACCTAATAAACACACGATTACTACAACTGCTGGTACATATCCGTGCATCTCGGCAATAAATCAGCATACAAATAATTGCGGACGACAACCGCTAACAAGTATGGAAATAAAATAAAAATGTTAACGCTAATTATAATTGACTTTACGGTCTCACGCTACGCTTTCGTAAAACGAGACTGTTACGAACATACAGTTTTACCATTTTTGCCGCACTTATAATTTTACGATTTCACCAAAAAATATTAAATACCAAATAAAGTTCATGAGACGCTGTAAAATTACACTTGCTTAAAACACAACAATTAGCATTTGGTATTCATTACCACTCTAAAATTTAGTGTAAGCCGTACAAAAAGGGGGGGGGGATAATCGAATAGTTTCGGTTTTACGCTATCTTATCCCTACTGTGAGCTGTCAAAATTATCATCCTATATTTGACAAAGCAGAGGATTTGAACACAAATAACAAAGTTGTCATGCTTTTATATTTTGGATTATACGAGCACCTCAAATAAGTCGATTACGATACTGCCTGACTGGCTCGTCAAACCCTCTAGGGCACTTCCAGAAGTCCTAAAGAAAGCTGAAATATGATATGGAGACTAGAATATGCACACAAGTACAAAAAAGACACCAATCCTTTTTAAATCAAAATCACACAAAGGTCAGTCCTGAAGTCTTATGATGCTGAAATTTGGTATGCTGACTAGCAGTCATAAGCTCTCGCTACTGAATCGGCGATGGCTTAATATCTACATCCCGTCAGATAAAAGCTATCAAAATCGAAACATTCGTAGTGTGCAGAAGAGACATAATATTGTACATCGCTAGTATGTATAATGATAGACATTATACATACTGGCAAATTCAACTAATTATGTTTATGTCTTTAAGCAACTTGAAATTGCATGTTACAATACAAATTAGGTATTTATGAATGAACCGTATATTTAACCTTGAAATAACAATGTGGCAGTATAAATGCGCAGATCATTCAGATTGACGAGGCGTACTCGACATCGTGGTCCACAGAGGCTTAGGCGCAATGCACCTGACGCAGGAGGTCCTGTACGACCTCCCATCAGACCACCACCCCGTGCTATGCGAGCTGGCCGGGTCGCCCGTAAGGGTTGCCCCGCCGCCGCAACGCCCGCGAGTCGACTGGGAGGCCTTCACCGCCCACCTGGAGGCCAACACCCGGACAATTCCTATCTCCACGCCGGACGACGTCGAACGAGCCACTGGGGAGCTAACAGCCGCCATCCAGACCGCACTGACCGCATCCACTCAGGGCGAGGCGAGAGCCTTTGCCCGCGCGGATCCAGGCACTCGATGCCCAACCCTCAAAACCAGGCTCAATAAACTGGTGGAGAAGGTGAAGGCAGTGCTCGTTGACCACGCAGCTGAGTCCTGGGAAGACCACATCAAGGAGGTGAGCGACCACGTGCCCTCCGTGCATTGTCTCTGCCGCCAGCTGTCGTCCAAACCCCAGCCCGTCCGGCCACTGCTGGACTCCGACTGCCGACCCAGGTACAAGGCTGAAGACAGGGCGGAGATCTTCGCCGAGCACCTGGAGAAGCAGTTCACACCGAATGACATCAGGGACCACGACCACCGCGAGACAGTCGAGCGACACCTGCGAGAGCGACTGACAGCACCACCCCCGGCAGACAAAAAACCCCTGTACGTTTCCCCAGGCACCGTGCAGCGCGCACTCAACCGCACCAATCCCCGTAAGGCCCCGGGCGCGGACCGCATCACAAACGCGGCGCTACGCCACCTGCCGCCGCGCACCGTGGCGGCTTTCACCCGCGTTTGTAACAGGATACTACGCACGGGTCACTTCCCATCAACCTGGAAGATGGGGCGCGTCATAATGCTGCCCAAGCCCGGGAAAAACCACATGAAGCCAGAGGGATACCGGCCCATAACGCTGCTGTCGATGCTGTCAAAGGTATTCGAAACGCTCCTGCTTCGCTTCCTGATCCCGCACATAGAGCCCAGGCCGGAGCAATTCAGCTTCAGGCCACGCCACTCCACCACACTCCAGTTCTCCCGGGTACTACATTGCCTGGCCTCCTGCCGGAACAAGCGAGAGTACTCGGTCGTGGTGATGCTGGACATGGAGAAGGCCTTCGACAGGGTATGGCACGAGGGCCTGCTGTACAAACTGTCGGAGAGTACCACTCCACGCAGAGTCCTACAGGTCGTAGCCAACTTCCTGCAAAACAGGGAGTTTCACGTTGCAGTGGAGGACAAGACCTCATCGGTGCGCCGAATCCTCGCCGGCATGCCACAGGGCAGCTGCCTCTCGCCTGCTCTCTACGCCATTTTCACCGACGATATCCCCGTGAGCATCGGCGTGCTGTTTGCTGTTGGCGCTCTTCGCCGACGACACGTCGTACCAGAGCTCGTCGGTCAACGTCATCCACGCCATCAAGCGAATGCAAGCCCAACTCGACACCCTACCCGCCTGGCTCGACAAGTGGGGAATGTCGGTGAACGTCGCGAAGACTCAGGCCATGATCGTCGGGCGAAAGACGAACATCGCCGAGCTACCCCCACCACTGAAACTAGAAGGACAAGACATCCCGTGGTCGCGCAAGGTGAACTACCTGGGCCTCACCGTCGACCAGGGCCTCACTATGCGCGACCACGTCCAACAGACGGTCGTCGCCACAAAGGTGGCACGAAGCAAATTGCGTCCGGTCCTCGCTGGCCCGCTACCACTGCGGACCAAGCTGGGGATCTACAAGACCTACATCAGATCCCGCCTCACGTACGCCGCGCCAGCGTGGTACCCCTAGCCGCCAACAGCCAGCGGCAACGCCTCCGCGCGCAGGAGAACCTCTGCCTGCGTACCATCGTCGGCGCCGGTAGGTACGTGAGGAACGCCACCATCAGCCGCGATGTCCAGCACGAGGGCTTGGACGACTTCGTCTTGCGTCTGGCGCGGCGGATGTACGAGTCCACCGACAACTCGGTGCACCCGCACATCCGCGGCATCGCGCCACTACACGCACGCCCCCCCGATCGCAGCTCCAGAGCGCTCCCCGTGAGCTCCTGGAGCCCACAACGACCACAGCACCAATTACAACACCCGCCACCGCGGGAGCCCCCCGCCAGGGGAGCTCGCGGTAGCCCCCCCCCCCACACTAATACCATTGCCGCGGGAAGTCCCCGCTCGGGTGAGTCCCGCGGCAACGCCACCGAACGAGACAGCGTCGCCGCAGTCGATTTTGCAAAAAAAACGAAATTGCCGCGACGAAAATCGAACCTGAGACCTCTGCCGAGTTAATACTCCATCGAGTTAGCACGCGGCTGCGCCATTAGCGCTCGACAATGGCCCATTGATGATACTTTTTTCGAACTACCCGCACTTCAAAATTATTTTAATAATTTTTTTAAACAGACAGGGCTGCCAACTTAACAAAATGACTGCCGCTGCCGTTGGGGCTCGGGAGAGTTCTAGCGGTAGCGGTACCGGTCTGACTCCTCGCCCCCCTCGCAGCAGGATGTCGCCTGCTCGCTGGTCGTTTGCCGGGCCTCCCCGAACGGGGTCCCACTCGGCAGGCTAGTACCGCGCCGAGGGCGACAAAGAAGAGCTAGCGAGGGGTGCAAACCCCACAGACCGGACTGTCATTATCATGGCATCAACCGGCACCACATTACCACAAGCCGAGGCCCGCGCGTGAAAAGCCGGGAGCGCCAAACCAAAAGACCGGTCCGCGCATGTGCGAGACGAAGTATGAGTTGAGTTGAGTTGAAGAGGCGGTGGAGTTACCGACTGGTCACCTTAGGTACTCCGTAGACTAGGTTACCATTGTGTAATTTAGACACTGCGGTTTATTGCCTGTCAAGTCTGGTGTTGCGGTGCATAGGTTTCTTATGAATTACAAATAATCAATATTAGCCTACAACTCCCTACCATGCAGGCATAGAAACTCACAAACCTTGGAGACAACTTACTTAGACATCACACACGAATTCACCTAAACCATCAAGTCGCTGACCAGCATAGGTGGATGGATTCTCTTTAGTTCTCTTCTCACGACTGCCTTACGATGGGTTCCTTCTTAAACAGCGACCAACTTGGCTTCGAAACATACGAAGTAGGTAGGTGAACCAATCTCTTGGGTTAGTCGTCACCACTTACTACAAATAATCAACATCATCCGAGCGGTTAAGCCCAGCTTCTGCCAGGGTCCGATATTCTTCTTTTCTTTGCCGAATAGGACTCCAGTGGGACTTCTTGATACAGGAAAACTTTGGCACCTATTTTCCAAGTATGCCAGCCACGTAGCCACCAAATAATACAATGTAAATTCCAGCAGTATGACAGCACGCAGAAGATGGGATTACGTAAAGCTTTACCCGCAAGCCTTTAATAATTGGAGTCCGAAATATCTTTAGAGCGCTCACGCACTGCACCCAACCTAATATAAACTTAGTCAATCAACTTTAAGTTGGCATTCCTTATGGTAAGCTGTAACTGTCGCCTATAACATCTACGATTTATGCAGGTGCGTTATCAGTGTGAGGGCTAAGTAAATATGCCCAATGCCTGTAATTGCGTTGGCTAACTTATCCTTCATAACAGCAAAAATAGATAAGGCGATGGTACCAGGCGGACTTATAAGGCTTGACACAGTCCTACCACCTGATAAACCTTTCTATCGTTTCTCTCTGGTCTCCTTCCTATCTCGTAAACGTACGTATATTCGGTCTGCGGTTATGATGCGTTGGCCTTGTAAATAAAGGTTGGACTCATGAATTTATGATGACCACTGCTACATCCACCCATGAGCTAACTGGCTATTGATTTTACTAGCAACACTGATTCACCGTTGACCACTTGTAATTAAATATTGAATGCTACGATTCTGAGTCATATCACATCGATATTTTGATGCTTCACAATGTCGTAATGTTTAGTAATTAATTTGAAGTAGTTTAAAGATATTGAGCTGAACTTACCGAATTTTACTAGATACACAATGTCACACTTTGTTCCCGTAGCGATAAACCACATCGTCCCACTTCGACAAACCTTTCTTGCTTCTTCCTCATTCACATAACCTTTTCATTTATGCTCGTCGGTCAGGGTTCTTCTGGATCTGACACTTTCTAAATATTCACTTCATCTTTTTCGTTGATATATTTTCATTCATCCTCTGTACAAGCATAAGAAGTAAGCAATCGTTTCTCTATTCTAATCACTACATCTTCTTTCACTCTCTCTTGTTCCCTTACAACACACTATTTTGTATTCAATCTTTCATTATATACAGGCCCTACTTGTTAACGTCCTCAATTCTTCTTTATCCAACTTTAAAGCTGCTTCTGCCATACCCAACTTTGGCTTTCATTTCAGACGAACACCCCTAGCTTCCACCCTACCTTCAACCAACATAAATAAAATCGGTTAAAAAGAGGAAATGATGAAATGGTGTTTAATAGAAAAATAAGTACCTAAATGGATTTTTGCCAACGCAGGACGTAGCTATCCATTTTCAGGTCAAGATGGTCTGCCTGATAGACATTATTCGCTTTGTGACACCCGTGATTTATATATCAGGATTTTTGCTGAAAGGCTTATAAAGCTGCTCACTCATTCTAAAAATGTATTAAGTACTACGTAATGGAAAAGATCCATTCCATCAACTGGAAACTGATCAACGATTTAAAGACTCAACTATTTTGTTGACCGTGGATGTTACCGGAATTCTTTCAGGTACCAAGGTTTTTTAACGTTATAAGACATATCTCGAGTCTGACGTTCTCTGCAAAGCTAAAACAGTATGATCAGTCCAGCAGAACTAAATAGTCTCCACGAATTCATCCATAGAACTTCTATCCAAAAAACCTATACCTGTTCATTAGAATTCATATTCTGAAGCATTTTTATCAACCTAAAAGCTTTCGTACGGAGTCCAATCATTGGCGGCAGGCTATTCATTAATCTGGCTTTGATTTTAAAACTATTTTATAAAAAATACACCAAATTGGCAGCATAAATCAGAACTGGCAAGCATCGCTTTCCATATTCCCGAACTGTTGTCGCTATTACATCGGCGTAGACGCATTAATCATTTGCAATTACTTTAATCGGTCCAGATCAGGGCTGACACCATCGATGTTTTCATTAAGTAGGTAGTTTAATTAACCAGACACTTTTTTGTGTTATTTAGGTTCTTCTTCAGTCAAATAGTGGCAAATGTATTTGTAAATTGAAATCGGTAAGGTGGCTAGGGTAATGGTAGACCTTTGCTTAGCGGTTGAGTAGTCAATCACAAAAGTCAAATAAAAGCAGTTATAAGATTAAAACCGCCTGCCTTTTTAATTTTTCTTTCTTTTTAAATTTTTTTTAAATTTTTTAATATAAAACTACGCTATTGTCGACTGTACTGAGGTACCTATCTATGTCACTCGTAGCAGTCCCTACTACAGAGTATACAATTGGTAAAAGAAAACTTGGTAGTCTGCCATTGGAGTCTCTATTGTACATCTAATTTTTGTTGTCTTAAGCATTATTACTAGTCCTAAATGTCGATGCTTTAGGATAATCAATATTTAGAACAATCAACTTTAGCACTATAAACATTATGACAAACAAAAGGCTCCCCTGTCATTGTACCATTTACGATTTTTTTAAACCACTATGTGGCAAACAAGCTTACGGTCAGCCTGGACGGTAAGCTGTCACCGCAGCATTTGGACGTTTTCAATACCTGGGGTACCACATACGCGTTGCCGACCCCATAAATTAAAGATTTTTAGGGTTCAGGTAGTACTAGTATTGGGTAGTAGTAGGTAAACTGTGTTGCCATATTTTGTCAACATTAAGGCGCTACTATGTATGTACCTCATTCGTAGTAAAACAACTCGAAAATCAACGAGATTGAAAAAAAACATAAGGTAAGAACAACGTAAATTAATAATTACATTTCGTCGTAAACAACAACACAAACAAAAAATCAAGGAGCTATCCAAAAATCAATTATTCTAATTGAGCAGATTTCCAATCGTGTGGCAACCCTAGCCGAAAATCGAGGAGCGAGCCCCGAGTCTCTGAACCAGACTCCCGCCACATTGTGAATACACTCACTGACAGTGGACAAATAACAAAACTGGGTTAATCTTTCACCTCCCGCATCGCCCGGGGGTTGAGGATCACCCCACGCTCCCTCTCTCTCACACCCCACTGAAACTGAAAGAGACGGACTGCTTTTATCGGGAACTAAAAGGGTCTATACGACAAGCAAGACGATGGGCTTCTGAACTGTATTTGTATGAAGCTGAAAGTCCTCATTGCTTTGCACAAAAATTTTTTCACCTTAGGAATTCAAAAAAGATTTCGTTGCGTACCGGATTAACTACCATACGCTGCAGTTTTAGAGCTGATTTTGTGTTGACCATTGGCTTATTCTAGATTTTTAGTATTATATTCATGTATCTGTTCCATCACGTCTGTACTGAGAGATGAAAATGCCATGAAATTTCTGTCCTTTTTACTCGCAAGAGGTTGGATAGGGAGGGCAGTATATTACATTAAGTCACCGTGGATGGTTCGTATTGCTACCATTTACTTTGTTTGGAGCGGGGTCTAAGCTCTCGAGTTGAATTTTCTTACGAATCCAACTGAACATCGATTCACCTTCAAGAGTCCAGACGTAATGACATTGTATCGCTATTTCGAAATTTGGACGCATTATTTACTGACTCGTAGCTCGTAGGTGTCTAAGAATAACGGATTCATTTTTAAAAGTAACTTATTTTTATCATATACCTATGCGAGATGTGGATAAGAGTCGAAAGAGGGCAGTGAGAGTAGTCCTGCCTACTGTAACTGCCTGTGTAGTTTCTCGTACTATTTGGAATGATCTTCCCGCGATTTTGTTATTTTAGGGTGCCTCCAGGGTCTCAATTTCGCTAATATACTAATGGCCGAATTGAATTGTAATTGGATCGCAATCCAATTAAAATTTACGCGATCTAAGGAAATTAACAGACTTGAGGCACTCGTCTCGCGAACACGTGCGTTCAACTGCGCGCGAGTTTATACAGCGGCGCAATCGCGAGATTTTGATGCACATAGAGATATCATTAAACTTGGGAAACGCACATGTGACGTCCCTGGTAGTGACCACTTTTCATAAAGTGGCCCGCTTACCTCTTTGTCTAGCGTGTAACATAGAGAAGCAGGGGCCGTCTTCCAGCTATTATCTAAGAGGACGATGGTCATATGCTATGATGATGATGATAATTAATAGGAAGATTTTGAACTTATGCTAGCTTCTTGAGTGTATGTTACTCTGAGTAGAATAACCCAATCCACTCGCCCCATGTGCCATAGAAAATTTATTGATGATGGTGAATTTTATTCTTAAAGATGGACAATGATTATAACAAAAACATTATATATTTTTTGTCTATCAGTCTATCTATATTTTACTCTAGCCTGAGGCGACACGATCCTTTTTGACAAAATAATTGCGACAATTATAATCAATCAATTATCTCGTATCACTCACAAATATTTGAAACAAAACGTCAGAGAAAGGGCTAAGAATAGCGAGGGCGATGATTAATTTCTTTTTAAAATAAAATAAAAAAACATTTCAAATATTCCGACAGGAATTTTTTACCCGTCTGTCTGGGCCTCCAAATTGCCCAGGGAAGAAGCAGATTCGAACAATAAAACGCATTTTAAACCCCCAAAACGATATCGGTTGAACAGTATTGAAATATTATAATACGGTTGAAGCGTGGATGAACCTATAATTTGATTAAATTTCGAGTGGAAAATAAAAGAAAAGAGGATCGAGTGGTCATTATGATTCGGGACTCTAATGGTGCGCCTGCGCTGGTTTTGTTTGTTATGTTTGATCTTCGAACCCAGGTATATTAAATGCCGGTCAGTCGTCAAAACTGGACGAAAGACGCTCGCGAAAATTTAAGAATTTTTTTTATACCACGAAGGTGGCAAACAAGCTTGCGCCCTGCCTGATGGTATCTATAAACTTGCCAAAAAGAAATCAAAGAAGGAACAAGAGCTATTTCAATTCAATTCAATTAATTTGCATACATTCAATCCTATTACAATTGCGTAATATTTATGAGTAACCATTAGCTTTAATAAAGGTCATGGCTCAAATTAAAAAAGGATGTTTTTGACGTTTGGTACGCCTACGCAGGCACTTGCGTACTGAAAAGGTTCTATCTGTCCGTCCGTTACGGTATCACTTTCCGTTGTACCTCTGTACCAATATCGACATTTTGGAATCGTGGTAATTTGTAATACCAGGATAGAAAGAAACTAAGTACCACTTAATCTTTACCCAGAACTTAAATTTTCAATTCGAGATTTATCCTTGTGACTGCCAGTCACAAGGATAAATCTCTATGGCTACATAGTACTTTTGTTTATAGATTTTATATTGTGAAAACTGTCCAGCAAAGTAAAATAACTCCTCCCCAAATTGCTTTATATGGCAGCAACTTACTCCGCCCAGAATTTATGGGAAGATAAATAATTTCTCGGTACATAACTGTTCTTGTATAAGTAGTAAATGCACCCGAGCCTGCATACATGTACCGGTGGTGTCGTAGCGATCTTATTTCCACTGGCCGAGTGCCAGTTCCGCCGAAATTGCTTCCAGCGCACACTGCTGCGATGATACCCCACATCGTGCAGAATCTTAGTGCTTGTTTGGTAAACGGGAGGCCAGTTAAAATATGATTTTGAATTATAACTTTTAAATGGGTTGATGACTTCGTAAGGTCATAGGGAAGTAGTCAAGCACATAGCAAATGTAAAGGGCTGCGTTAAGCAGTGAAGGACCTATTCGCAAAATAATCTTGACTTTGCATGCGTTTATAGATGTATACCTACCTAATATGTGGTGAAACACAATGGGGATCGTCTGTCGCTCCATGTAAATTGAAATGACGTCAACGTCACTCCATGTAATACACCTCAGTGGACGCTGGTCGCTTGGTCGCAGGGCCGGCCCCTAGGCCTGTAAAGATACGCTGGCTCTATTCCACCTTAGTGCTATTTCAACCCTGTGCCAGCACGGCAGCATTAGCGGCCTAGAATACCCTAAATGGCACAAATATGGATCTCTTGGCTAAGAATATTTTATTTGTGCCATTTGGGGTAGAGATGATGGGATATATCTGCCCAGTGACTCAGGGGCTAACACGTACCTACCTCGGTCTGCGCCAGCATCCTGGGAACGCTCCTGCAAGGCAGCGATCTCGATTCTTTTTTCTTATGATGCTTAGTATTCTAAATAATTGATGGTTTATGCCTCTGTACTCATAACTAGCGTCTCCTCGAAGCTACGCCCACGTAAATACTGTCCATATATTTCAATATAAGTAATATTACCAACCCCTTTTCACCAGATGCCTTAGTACTACCGTTAAAACTACCCTGGTAGTGCCACGAGTAATAACTGTTTTTACCTTTGGTATTACTCGTGTGTCCATTAGTATTCCTGGAAACTCAACCAATATTCACAATTAATCACTCATATTGTTCCACAGGACTACCCGTCCATTGGCGTTGAAAATATTCGAGCCTTGCGTTGAAGCAATTTAAAGTAAAGTAAACTGGCGGCAAGCCAGCCCCGGTCCATGCTGCGACAATGTTAGGCGTCGTAACTCCGAACTATCTCATAACATCTTGTTACGGTGGTACTCAATCTTCTACTCACCTTCGGACATCTTCGTACTACTTTTTAATAGCTCTGCGGTGGTGGACCTCTGGCAAGAAGTTTATACTACGTAGGCAGTACTTCTCTTATACTTCTTTTATTCAAAAGATCCAGTGTTTCATGCCCTGTCCCTATTAGATAATGGTGATAATATTTATAGATTTTAATGATATAGGTGTAATATGGTTTGAACATTTAGGTGGGTTTTATTTCACACAAACACAACAAAATTTATACATACAACCTTAACACTAAATACTATATTAACATTTATATTTACAGATAAAAAGACCTTCTGTAGGGCATCCCCACGAGGCATGATGCCAAGAAGGCTGGCAATCGCTAACCGATTTGCTACATCTGCAACAATAGGGTTGGGTAATGCTGATACCTAAGCGCAGATTGACAGTCAAGGTCAGAGAACAGTTGTCCAGCAAAGTGACGATATTTGGTAGTTTTTTTTAAATATATAATTCACAAATGATGAAGTTTGAATTTGGAGAGTGTATTTATAGAATCCCGAAAAGAGGTCTGCCTGCCAAGCGTGTAACTCGAGGTTATGGTAGAACCCTCCACTGATGTTGGAAAGGCTCAAATCCAGCTGTGCGCACTGTTATGGTGTGATTATGATGGAATTATCTATCATAGCCATCTATACTAATATATGGTATTAACCATCAATTTAAATATCTTTTGCCAAAGTTTAAGAACCACCAGAACGCCAACCTCCCTCTTTCCGAGCGATCTGATCTTTGAGAAAAGTTCTTATTAAACGAATCGCTTCTACGAACAGCTTTTCCCATCTGACTCGTAATTATTAATTAAAATCGACATCCTAATTGGACTTTTTAAAGCCCATGTTCAAGTGAAATTTTTAAAGGTCACGTTCCCTTACGTTGTTTATGAAAACAAACAAAATAAGAACGATTTATTTTACGATAGCGATTGCGTAAGTTTCGAAGAATATAAGATTTGTTTTATTCCAGGATTTTGCGTGATTCATTTAAAAGCAAACAAAGATCGTCCATGGCCCCATGGTTAACGGGTCCGACTCGTACGCGAGAAGTACCGGGTTCGAACTCCAATGAGGCCACGTACCAATGACTCTTTTCTGAGTTATGTGCATTAGTTTAATGCGGTGAGGGAAAACATCGTGATGAAACCTGCACATTTAGGCGACTAAATATGTAACCATGATTGAATCTGGTCAGGTTTCCCTGTTAACGGGGTTACGGAAGTCAGATGACAGGCGCTCTACTGCCAACTCCTGGATCATGGTCATGGCGGATCCGTAACCCTCGTGCGCGAGAGCACAACCTGGGCATTATCGCCAAGATGACAATGATGATGAAGAACTCAAAAGCTAATAAAATATTCTTATATTAAAAATTTAATGCTGGTAGTAAGTCTGTTATTGTCAAAATATTCGACCAATAAAAAAAATAGGAAAAGTGAGTTAATTAAGAGGTTAAAATGGTAAATTTGGGAAAGACTTAAATAGCGTTCTTACCATTTTAAATTAAATTTTTGACAAAAATATCTATCGAAAATTTTTTAAACTATGATGATGTGGATGGCTGCAAGGTAGAAAAAAGTAGTCTTTCGGATTCGCCACTCGGAACTGGTGTTCCAGTTCGAACCAGGCTCCAGCTCCAATGTACCAGAAAGTAGAAATGTGAGAACAGTATGTATCTACTGAAACCCGTAACAGTCCACTGCAGGACTTAGGGCCTCTCCCACGAAAGGGGAGGTTATTGCCATAATCTCCACGCTTTGCAGGCGGGTTGGAGATCGCAGTGTTTGAATATAATAATGGAAAATGTTGCTGCTAATTTTCCAGACTACGGAGACTATTGATATTTTGCCTCGAAAACATTAGTCGCCTTGTACGACACCCATGCATGTTAGGGGTTGGTGCTATTCTACTCTGCCGGACACTACAAGGCCAAAATAATGACTAACTGAAAATAATGTGTCCCTGGCGCATCATCCGCGGATCGGTCTGTTGAGGTTGGAGGAGGAACATGATTTGGTTGACGGTTTTGCAAATTACTCGGGGGTTTCGGCTGCAATTCGGGCGTCGGTAGCCGGGCGGTTGAGTATCCAACTCGTAAACGAGAGGTACCGGGTTCGAATCCCGCTGCGGCCATGTACCAATGACTCTTTTCTGAGTTATGTACATTAGTTGAATACTAACCGATGCTCTTACGGTTAGGGAAAACATCGTGATGAAACCTGCAAATGCAGGAAACTGAATTTGTAACCATGATGCAATCTGGTCAGATTCCCCTTGTTGCAGGGTCACGGAGGTCACATGGTAGTCGCTCCACTGTAATTACCTGATCGCCAAATCCTGGATCATGGTCAAGGGGACCCCGGGCCCTCTTTCTGGAGAGCACAATCGGGACATTATAGCCAAGATGATTTCTTTTCTTCTGCAATTGTAAACTCGTAATTGCGGCTTATGAAAAACTATAGAGACCCTTTATTCTTACAAAAGCATCCTGATAAATACCTTCTGATGGTCATTCCTTGCCCATGAGCGAGTGGGGAACCACTCTTTTCCCAACATGTATTATAACTGCAACTTTGTTTTACAATTTTTTTTTCTTCATTAAAGATTACATAAGTACAGCTTTATTTTCATAATATTACAAGTCCTTACACTTAAGCCAATTAAATTATGAATTTGTAATTATTTCACATCCATACATGATGCGTTACCTAAAGCTAAAGAAGCCCAAATTAATTAGTTAAATATAACGCAAGTGCTAAAGAGCTTGATACGGCAAAGCGAAATCAATTGGAAGGCGTACTTTGGCCGCCCGCCAGCCATGCCATCCAACCATCCGTGATTGTTAACTCTCTTTGCTCAGTACTGACATCTGTTGGTAAAGAGATTATTTACGGTAACATCGATATATCAAACAAAAAAAGTTCATTTTTGTTTTGTAACTTTTAGAAATATATCTTTTTTTTTTACCATAAAATCATAAGCAAAAAGGCATGACAATACCTTAACTGTCGAAATCCGTTCAGTTGTTAGGAACATACGAGGTAATAAAAAAAATTTCAAACACATACCTACATACAAGATACACGCGAAAAATATAACCCTTCCTTGGCAGTTGGGTAAAAAATCCAATCTGTTTTTTGAATGGGGAAGTTCTTGATTTAATTACTTGCCTAATAATTGACTTTGTTGTGATTTCAAGCTTAACCAAACTCAGTATCTATTGACGATAGCTTGATCTTGGTTAAATACTAGTTGAGCGATGAGAAGACTCTCGTGCCAAGTATTTGCCGAGTAATTTTCTAACTAGTACTTTTATTTTAGTAAACGTTCACTACCTAAGTAGGAAAAGTTAGCAAGACCAACAATTAATTCTTGATTAACCAACTATTGATGACATAAATAATATTACTAAGAGAAATTCACGCTACGTTCCCTTTAGTGCAAATCGTTAACTAACCAACTAAAATATCCTGAAGATCTATTAAAAAAAAAACTATATTTTAAAGCATGCTGCTGATTTTTCCTATTTTTGAACCGTGCTCTTTCGGTATTGCCAAAGTAATTAGAAAAATATTGAATTGTTCGTTCGAATCGAGGCAAGCGATTCCAAAATAGAGCCCCCGTAGGCTGTACCATAATTACGCAATCATTATATTAAAAAAAAAAATATATTCTCTTTCAAAATTACGCGATTTAGAGTAACCTTCGATGCGCCTTCGATCCACAATTTTAACTGGAATTTCCCTTACCCGGTAGGCATGTCTGTCATTGAGTGCGATATGCGTGCTCAGTTTCTGCGGAAGCCACGGGCGAGAGATTTACCTGGAAATTGCTAGTCTTAAATCGTTATGTTAATAGTAATTGCGATAATGGGATGGAATATGGGTGGGAAAGTAGGTTTGCGTTTTTTCGACTTTTTTAAAGTGGAGATAATTATGTTATTGCAATGAACGCATCGTCGTCTTGTCTAAGCTGCTTTACACCTATTATTGTATCAAACTCATTACTATAAATTGTCAATCCGTACTTTTATCTGTGTGAAAAATTCAAACAAATTCATGCAGAAAGAAACTTACCCATGTGTACCCAATATTGGTTATTCATGATTAATACCAAGCAACCCAAGGGTAATATTTTTTTTGTAATCTTCATTTAAGGAGCTTTACCCGAAAAACAACTTTTGTAAACTAAATTCGATGATAAACCACTACAGACTTGAAATATAATTTAAGAAACGTGTTTCTTCATCGTCTGCAAGATAGCGTCCATTGCCAATAATGTATAGACGTAGGGGATCTCGCTCGCTCCAGACAGGCAATGTTCTGTAAATGTCGCCGCAACAGAATTAGGTGCAAGGGTTCCTCGCAAAGAACCTTGAATTCTTACTGGAGGCACTCTGAAAAACTGACTACGAACTCAGAAAAGGTACAAGCACCAAAAGCAATGCCAGCACATTTGAAAAGGAAGATAAAATGGTTCTTTTAGAAAGCCATAGAGCCACTCAGTTTAGCATTTTTGTTGTCATATTGAAGCCATATTATGAAGCGAGAATGGATGTTGCAACTTTCTCTCGTTCAATCTTTGTAGATTCAAGAGAAATATTAACAAAGCTTCACAGTGATAAAGCATAAATCCAATAAATCTTAATCAATTAAATTATAAGGTGGCAGTTACCACTTTCCAGATGGAATATCTACTTGTAAAATATACCTCAAATGGTCTCATAATCCGTCCGATAATAGCACGTTGATGTTTTTCATGGTAGTCCATTTTACCTTTAAGCTTCTTGACTGAATCTCAATTTCCATGATTGGTTCTTTGCACTATCCTTTATACAGATAGCTAATAAATCTGTCTGTGATCGATTTGATGACAATAGCCACTTGTCGCCGTCGAACCATTTCTGAAGGACCTTCATTATTTATAGCAAGCGAGATAATCCTATAAATCTACTCGTAATTATTAGTAAATAAAATTCAAAACAACTATACTGAAATCCTGAAATAAGAAAAACCAAAAGGCGTTAAATAATTTACAAGGCTGTCTTCGGCTTCATGTTTACACACACGCGTGCGTCACAAATGGCGCTGTACAAAGCCGAACTAGGCGATGTGCATTATTTACCATTGACATCTATATATTCACTTGTTTCTTTTGTATCGAAAAGAAGAGCTGTGTAGATTTTGAAACGCAAACACGTAAGACAATGATAAGAGGTATTTTTGCACCATAATTTGATCAAAATTACTGCAAAGTTACTGAGAAAATAACTTCATGCAGGTGAAGAAGACCAAAGTGCTTTTCGGGTATGTAAATGAAAGGAATTGAGAAAACACTGGTACACGCGGGTAAAGTCGCTTGCAAACATTATTACCTAATAAAGCTACAAAGCCACTAATTTTCTCTTCACAACATCAAGCATACACACAAATAACAGACTTGGACGCGAGACACATCACTAAGAACTGAAGACGTCACACTATATAAGTAGACTCCAACGAAACAGAATCCAGCGCATCTCCATTGCGTATAACCGATGCGCGTTTTCCTCAAACGTTACATCTGGCACATACGTCTGCATTTATAGCCTCACTTACCACAAACGGCTGCTATGAATACGCTTCGTTTGCTTTCTGAGTAATGAGAGAAGAGTGTAGGTTTGTCTATGTGGTGACTGGTAGAGTAGGTAGCACCAACGCCATCTATTGACAGGGGTCGTAAAATACCAATTTTTTTATTACCATCTCACCTGCAATAACGTAGCCGACAGGAGAGCATGCCTGTCTAGAACAGGATATTCACTTTGAAGGAGGCCAGGTTGTACTCGCGAAGCGTTCCATTCCTTAGGTATCTGTACTTATTAGAAAGGTCGAGCTTAAACGGTATGTGCGGATACCTGGTAAAGACACTAGCTATCTGCATGAACTGGCAACACTACGTAAGGGAATAGCACCTGCACGCCTCTTGGGCCTCGAAGGTGAAAAGCGAACTAAGCCTGCGATCTCCAACCTGCCCGACAAGTGCGGAGACTATGACAATACCGGAGAGTACTAATGTGAAGGTGGCCCAAGTGGTTCCAGAAGTGGACCTTAATGCGCCGTTGATGTGATGTTTTATACTTTTAGGAAGTTTGTATTTTTGCCACACAATCACATGTCAAGGTATTTAGGACGGATATGCTTGGACCCTGGGGAAGAACAGAGGCTCTCTTTTTGAAGCGCGAAGGGAAAATCAGCGTCGTGCATCAAAATATTGATTTTTTCATGCTGACAATAAAAATTGAAAACCGTTCGACGCTATGTGAACCGTTATCAAATTCTCAACAGACTGTCGAGAAAGGTTTGTCCTATATTGAACTCTGCAACCCAATCGTCAAACTTTAGTAGTTGATGAAGATATCACAAAAGCATTTACTGCAGAAGCTCGGAAAAGAAGCAGATATTTATTTAGTGTAGTGGTGGTAGTAGTGTTGTAGTGTAGTTTGTCATTCGCAGGTTGGACAAAGCCATTCTTTGTTCTTTACTCACAAAGTTCTTTACACCAATGAATTAAGGATTCAAGCGAATACTGATAATATCATATGATTATCACATTGTGATCAATAACATAAAATTTACAATGAATACCCTGTATGAACCATCTGTAATAAATATAAATAACCTGTTTCTTCCCCGTCAACCTCCCCAGCAATCCAACGGATGATCCAACAGCCTAAAGGCCAATAGCGCTTCTAAGCTTGCAGCTCAAGGTGCTGGAAAGAACTCTCTGAAGTCGGATTACAGGATATTCAGGTTGGCGGATACGGGAATGGAATCCAAGCGACATCTTCTATTCGACCTATGTGGTTGTGAGCAAAGATTGTGGAATGACTTCAAGGTAAACGGCAAAATGAACTTTATTTGAGGTGAACACGGAATCCAGACAAAGGCACGGAAATGCCTCAGAGTAAAATCATCCGTTCTAATTCTGATATCCTGGCTAACGTTCAAAAGCATATATTGCATTACAGAGTATTATTGTCATTACCTGCCTCTTAGTTTGTTGTTTACAAAGTAGTTAAAGTTCACAATATAATGTGTTTCATGGAAGGTATTGGTAGTTTTATGTTGCCACACTTGCCACATGACGATATTGTGTATAGCCATCTTACATAATGTTTAAGCGTGACGTGTTCTTTAGATTTTTGTGATATTTTGACACCATCCCCTTAAAAATAAAGGCAGAATATTATGAAGTGATTTCAGCTCGTACAAATTATGGCAATTAGAAAGACACCAAAAGGGGAATATCTTCTGTTAACGTGAAGTACGTCAAATTAGACATAGAGCTGGATAATGCGTCCTTGATTTCCTTGTACATAGAACCCATATAGCCAAAAGATTCCATCTCTGTGCAAAACGAACCGAACTCTCGTCCAACATATCAGAGTCGATATCAATACTAGGTACATGCGATCATGACGACTTTATTTCTGGTGTGTTTCCTTTGACTGCGTCAGTCAGCCGGCGACGGACCGACCGCTGTATCGGATAAATATTAATAAAACTCACGGCCCCGTTTCTCAGAACTTGGGCGTATCTTATTATAACCGCAATAGCACCTATAATTAGCAGCATCCAAATTACACGCGGCGTAAACGCGTCCGAGACTCGATGCGTGCAGCGCGCTCTGAATCGATTCCGAATCGATATATTACAATAACCTGGATTGTTGTATTTAGTTCGTTTTGATTTTATTATTGGATTCCTACTATTATGGGTTTTGTTTTTCATAGATAGGGTATGCGTGTTTCTAGCTATTAGGTGCTTCCGTTTGATTGATTTTAAGAAGAAATTCACTCGGATGACAGTGGATTTTGGAACTAAAAAAATTGCTGAAGGACTTTTAGAACTTTTCATCGAAAGGATGTTACAACAGGACGGATAATGAAGCACATGGAAAATGAATGGGAAAATGAAAACAATGGTCAACGAAGGGAGACAGATCATATTTACACCTTAAACTCAATCTATATTTTACTAACAATTTAACCAGAGTCCAGAGACCTTTGTATCTTACGCATACCTAGTTTAACGTATCATCTTAGCCGTAAGGGTCGCGGGTGTCTCTTGAAATCGGTTGTCTCGTCCCGTAAAAACAAAAGAGTGAGTCAGCGGGACCAATGACCGACAGTCAGGGTGATCTTTCGAAATTCCCGAATAATTGTCGAACATAGCCGCCACACGGTGAGACGAAAATAACGTACGCGGACAAAGTCGTTCCCCTTGCTCGTAACAAATTAATTTTATTTTTATATCCGATGATGTCTGTGTCTGAGGGCACAGAGTTGCCGTCTTGCCTCGTGATCGATATCGATCGCATCTTGTCTCCGTTGCGGTTGCCTTTTTCGTTATTTCGTTTCGTATCCTTCTTTCTTTTGCCACAACACAAAGCGTGTAATTGCCCCGTTTAAACTTCATATCGGCTTGTAAGTAACCTCCCGGAGAATGGAGTGTCATTCTCGCTGTTTCATATAAATGTGTGGCTATGAAAAAATAAAGAACTAAATAGTCGTGCATTTCAGTTAATACCAAGAAAAGACCATTTTTGAATGCGAAAGTTTGTGTGTGTATGTGTTTGTTACCTCTTCACGCCTAAATTAAGGTCTGGAATAAAACATATACTACTTTTTATCCCCTGCTGCCTCTCCCTACTCGCGCGATACAACTTTGTTTGAGAAAAACAACGAATTTAATTTTCATGCATTTCTCGTTTTCTTGTTCAATAGGTATTACATGGTCTAAGTAAATGATGAATGGCAGCATAGTTCTTAAATTCGTTTTGCGGCCATGTCACCTTTACTTGTAGATACTATCCACAGTCGAGTGGAAAGGTTTTCATTTCAGCTTAATATAGATTACGTACTAAAATAAACGGATAATTAAATTGCTTTATCCCCAGATCGACTTGGACTTAAATTAACAACTGTCATGCTGACTAATTTATCTTTCGGAATCGATACGTATTCTGGTCTGGTCTGGACCACTCACTTTATCGATGGTATTAAAAGTTTTCTCTGCAAACATTTTACGTGGTTAAATTGATCAGACTTTTTGTTGCTTTACTTTTAAAAAGGCTGTTGATGATAGAGGCTCTCTCAGAACCTTTCGGGTAATCATGTTTGAACTTATTTGTGTGCATCTTTGTCAAAAATTTCAGAATATTTATGATAAGTTTTCAGCACTCAGAGGAGAGGGGACGATTACGATATCTTAGTCGCTATAGAAAAAATGTAGTAAAAAGTGATAAAGTTATAAGTGTGAAGTAAAGTACATGAATTACTTATCTCTACCAATCGTAATACTCGTATCATTATGCTTTTCCCTGCGACTTCGTCCGTGTACAATTCGGTTACTACGATCTGGACCCGATCCCGTGGAAACCATATTTCGAGGAAAACTATAGATAGCCCTTACCCCCTGATAATGTAGCTTTTTATTGGTGAAATAACATTTCTAGTTTTTGAGTTTATTCATTACAAACAAACATTCGAATATTTTCTCTTTATAACAAGATAATGCCGAATTGATTGATACATGAAAGTGAAGTTAGCATTATATAGATGGACTTAGTGCCAAAAGCAGAAGCAAATAAGAAAAGATACCTCGCCGTAAATGGATACTGCTTAGTCTCATCAAATCCCCTCAAATAGCAGACGAAGAAAGAAATCACGCATAAGCTACCTATTAATACTTGTAGAATGACAAATCACCTTATTTGCTCCGCGTCTAGTCGCCTGGTCTCCCGAAGAGGTCTTGGAATGGTGCCAGTGTTCTGTTAATGCCCGATAAGGCCTACACAAAGCTAATTTACCAGCGTTTATTGACAAATAACACTAATTTTCTATATTTTATGCTGGCATTTCTTTTGCTTCTGCTCAGTTTGGGGACGAATTAGGTGATGTACCTATCTTTGATCTATTTGGATTTATTTCCGAAGTTACGTAACACATTCATACAGTGCAGTAGGTGGTGAAAGTTTGTATGCCACATTTTATTCCTTCAGTGGATTCACTTGAAACTTAGTACAAATATTCTGCAAAAAATATTTTGAAAAAATTAAGTATTTGGAAATTTGTCGCCTGGGGGGTTAAACAGGGGATGGAAGTTTGTAATTCTGGCTTTTGCCTGCAAAATGACGACGCAGTGCCAAAACAACTGGATCTTGAAGGTTGAAATTTTGCATGGCGATTTACTGCATGATGTAAGAGGTGAGCACTACAAACGGATTTATTCATCATGGTAGGAAAATTCACCCCGAAAGGGGGTCGAATAGGGGGTGAAAGTTTGACTGTTAACTGCTGTCTGCTAACTGATAGTAGGAGGTTGAATTTTTTTATGGACGTTTGCTATGTGATGGAAGGCCTAGGTATATAAAATGGTATTTTTGGAAAGTCATCCTCTAAGGGTAAGAAATAAGACTGACCCCTGAGCCTGGAAGCTTGAACTTTTGAATGTATATTTATATAATAGATAACTCAGTACCGAGAACAATTTATTTTGGAAAATTATCCTGGGATTGAAAGTTTGTATAGCAGAAAGGCGTACCCCGGGCCCTCACGTGCCGCGCGGGAGCGCAATCGGGACATGAAGCCGAGATGATGATGATGATTGTAAGTTTGTATGCAACTTTTTATTCCTTTACGTGAAACTTTGTACTAATATTCTACAAGCGTCGGTGGCCGAGCGGTTACAGAATCCGACTCGTAAGCCAGAGGTCCCGGGTTCGAATCCCGCTTCGGCCATGTGCCAATGACTGTTTTCTGAGTTATGTACATTAGTTGAATACTAACCGATGCTCTTAGGGTCACACATTGGTAAACATCGTGATGAAACCTGCACATTCAGGCGACTGGATGTGTAACCATGATCCAATCTGGTCAGGTTCCCTTGGTAGCAGGGTCATGGAGGTCAGATGGTAGTCGCTCCACTGTAATTACCTGACCTGCCAAATCCTGGATCATGGTCAAGAGCGGACCCCGGGCCCTCGTTCTCGAGAGCACGACCAGAACATTAACGCAAAGATGATTATTTTTTATTTTACAAAACAGATAATTTAAAATGTTATACAAGATTTTTATAAATTAGTCTCTTAGGGAGGTAAACAGGGGGTGGAATTTTGAAATATTAACTAACTGCTTATAACGCACATACCGCTAGATACTATTACGTGTTTGAAATTTTGCATGGAGTTTTCTTACAAGACGTAAGTAAGCATTAAATGAGAATTTTTGGAAGTTCATCCCCTGAGGGGGTATAAGAGGGGGTGAAAGGTTGGGGGTACTCGAGACCTGCCCTTTTTGAAGAAGTTGAAGAATGTCGAAGTAGTCAGAATGTATTCCACCCTTGTTAGGGGGTGGCTGTCTGCCGTCAACACCCACCTCCCTCTGCCATGCAGCAAGAAGATGTCTTCGTTCTGGATCCATCATTGATAAAGTTTTCTAAAATTGAGAAGAAAAAGTCACTAGCCCAGCTTTTAGGAGTTATTGTTGGTGAGGAAATCAACATCGGGGCATCTGCCCTTGGCGTGGCCAGAAGCCACTGACAAACACGACACCTCGACGCAGCCCAGGGACGGAAAGATAATTTTCATTGTCAAGTTGCGAGAGCTGTGAACGAAGGGCAGGTAATCAAATCCCCAAACCGGATGAGGAGGGAGAGACTGCGGCCATGGGGCGGCCAACATGTCACTGTGTTTTGCCTTCCTACTTTCCTACCCTCTTCTCTTTGACGATTGAAAGAGATATGTAATGTATAAATAAAGTAATTTTGAAATTTTAATTTTGAATTTGATAAGACCTGGATCCAGAAAGGCTATCGAAGCGATAGTTGAGGATGATGATCGTAATAAATTATAATCTGGGGCACGGAATCACCCCTGGCAGCATGAACCAATAAAAAGCAGAGGTGGGGGGCACTAAATACATACCTATTCTCGAAGTTGAGAATATTGTGTTGATAGTTTGTCGAAAGCCTACGCGAACGAAATAAGACAAATCTACAGTCACTAGCCAAAAGAGTATAGATATTCATACTACCGCCTCGCCACATGAATCTAGGTAGATTCCAGAAGGCGTTTTAGCAATAAATATGAAAGTGTAATGTCGCTGAGCCTGATACCGCTCTGAATGCGAACGTCGTACCGGACTACAAACACGCAGGGGTGCCACCCAGCCACCGTGGATTAACCGCCTATTATAATGGATGTGGAAGCTGTTAGCTTAGCTTTCGGGCCTAGAAAAGTGTAAGCTGACTTGTACTTATGGTACTATGTGGTGGATATTTTTGAGACGCGTTTCCCGAGCGCGCTCCATACAAACATAGTTTGATTATATTTTCAATATTATGCTATCAAAGCCAATGACATTTTGTAGACGTGATCCAGAAACCAATATCTATGCTTGCGGTTTGTCAGATTTTCGTAAAATATAGCGTTTAAAAGTGGATCTTTTTAACAAGAGCTTCAAAGTTGTATGAAAATCTTAAAGCCCGGCGCAACTTTGGGACGATACAAGTACGAGTGCCGTGAAATAACACGGTACACCATCAAAGAGAACCATCGATTAATTGCTTCAAACTCCTAAAACCAACAGAAATCAAAATTTGAAACATCAGAAAATCCCATATCAATTTAGCGTAATGAACAATAAAGAGGCCATCACAAAACCAACAAGGCTATAAAGGTACCGCACCTAAATACGTATAGCGATGCAGAGGTGGCAACCCTAGCCAGGCCACTGTGGGAGGGGGAGAGTACAAGGGGGGACGGGCGCACTCAACTAAGCGTGGGAAAGCTGCGTACAGTCGACGCCGCACTAAGGATAACGTATTCCCGCTTCAGTTATAAGATTATAATCAAAACTCAGTGATTCGTTCACGCGCGCTGCGTTCCGCGCTGTACCTATTACCTACATAGCTGATACGTAACTGAACCGCCGTTTTGTTCTATTTGAAAATCGAATTAATCATATTTCGCTATCAATCTTAAATTGGTTTCTTAAATTCTTACTGGGATCTTGTTAATAAGATGACGCGTCTGATTAAGAAATAACTTTTTCGAAAGTATAGTGAAATCTAGGCAGCTCAATCTTCAGGTGTTTTGTGAGGCCCGAATGCGAATTGGAGTGGTGAAGTCATTTGATTTTTAATCTTGTTTGGTCTTTTATGGTGATTTGGCGTTGCTAATAAATCAAGCATTTTCATTGTTACAGTTGATTGTATTACTGAAATACTGGATCGACCTTCAATTTCCAATTTCCGATGAACCGGTACCTAATCAAAATTTGGCATAATCTCCACTATATTGCGAGTCATTCGAAACAATTGTAGTAATTGTAGTAACAAAGACATTTTGATTAGTTAAATGAAGCTGTAGCCGCGCGTAGTTAAACGTCTGGCGATCGCGCACGATCTCAATAGCGGCCGTTGCTTGAATACAATATTCATTAGTATAATGATATGCTGCGAATTACTCCGTGTTTGTGTCCGTGATGGCTCGCTCACTGTCCGAAACCAGGTTACAGGCGCACACAGACGTCCACGTAGCAACAACGTACACATCGTTACCGCGCGGATCGGCCACCGTAAGCTGACCCCTGAGAGATCATCCGGGGTTTCCTCTCGCCTCAGGCTGCGTTGACGACCGCGAGGGGCAGGAGCTCTAATTTCGCTGGTCGATGTTTCGGGCAGACGTCACCCGCACACCGACGCAGGCGCACACTCGCGCGCTTGACCGTGGCATTCCATTGCTGGCCGCACACAGCTACACAGCGCACCTTATTAAAACGAGACGCGAATCGGCGACTTATCGGGCAATTAGTCGTGGCCATCGATGGACAACGTTGCGGCGGTGGGGCTACGTACATTGGCGGTTTGACCGCTGTTGATTTTAGGCTGAACCGGATTTCGGTTTGGCGTTGGTTGCGTTATGCGAATATCAATTGCGTGATTGACAGATAAGCAATTACATGTTGAGTTAATTCTGTTCCATTAGAGTTGGTCCTATGTGAAGGAACTTTTCTTTAATAAGTCGCTGCTAATTATTTATTATTAGAAAATTATAAAAGATCACTGATTCAAAAACCCGAATCTATTATTAGTACAAAATAGATCGCTCCGTTCAAAGGACGTTGACATATTGAATAATAAATTGCTAATGTAAACGCGAGTGTCTGCGCCAATGTAAATCAAAGTGAACGATAAAACCGCGTCTCTACTCGCCTGAGCGTCACTCGGTCGCGGTCGGGCTGGCTTCGGCACGCGCGAACGCCGAGCACTGCGCAAGTGCGCTAAATCCCACCACAAACTTCCAAACTTCAAGCGGCATAATACTGAACTAACGAAATCCGAAACCAGACCGTAAGGAATCACAAACACTAGCGCCTCACAAACTTGGAAAGGAGGAATTGATAACCGCGACACGAATTTATTCACTAGCTGTCATCTTATGAATTATTATTGCGTTAACAGCACCGACGATTAGAAATGAATTATTTACATGCGGCTTCAAACCTTTAAGACGATTCCATCCATTGTTGGGTGTAATTAATTTGCGAGTGCATTAATTATTAATTTGCGTTCAAATGTTATTTATTAAATCACCTGTCTATGATACGAATAACCAACAAGATGTCGCACAAATTCTGTTATAAACCTCATTAGCTAGAGACGTATTATTTACGGCTATTGTTCTGGCATTTGTCGAATAAACGTCAAAGTAGTAATAAATTCGACAAGCGCGTTATACTTTATACACGAATGTTTTAAACATACTTAAGCTGTTCATCAATATCGATGGCTCTATCACCGGTAATGGGTCTATAAAATTATGCAGATCGGCGGTGGCGACACCCACCGAACGCGCGGCGCCGCGGAAAATGAATACAAATGCATGACATCCCACGAGTGTGGATCGAGCATAGAATAGTATACAAGTATCAATAATAGATAAAAAAAAATCATCTTTTCGTTAATGTTTCGATTGTGCTCTCGCGTAAACGGGCCCGGGGTCCGCCTTGCCCATGATCCAGGATTTGGCAGATCAGATAATTACAGTTGAGCGACTGCCATCGTTTCGATGTTTTCCCTCACCGTAAGGGATCGGTTAGCATTCAACTAATATACAAAACTCAGAAAAGAGTCATTGTACATGGCCGCAGGGGATTCGAACCCGGTACCTCTCGCTTCCCGAAGAGGCCACCGACGCTAGTATATAGTACTAGCTAGACAAGTATAAATATCGACCCATAATAGTCCACATAGTATACTTACTACATTAGTAGACTTGAGTCTTCTCTACAGCAATAATCATCGTCATTAATACTATAACGTGTAACTCTGTTACTAATAAAGAATTTGTATTTGTATTTGTATTTAATATGGAGGTGCTACCTATTTTCTGATCTACTATGGAAATTTTATTGTTTACCCTTCTACGTTACATTAGACATTTACGTTACATTAGTTAAGTACACATAGGTATATTATAATAAGATGTTATACGCTGGCCCCTTTCCACCATCGGGAAACGCGATCCGGGCCAGCGCTTCATCCTTAGGTCGTGGATCTTCCAGCTATCCGCACGAGCCGCTTTGGTTCAACCTTTATAATGCGTACGGCTAAGGAACGAAACACGTAGTCTGAGAGTGTTGTCTTTGATCAATATAATCTGGACGCTTTCAAGGCTAGAGTGAAAAGGCTGTTCATAGACAGGATGCTCCATCTTCGGCCGCATCGTCACTTATCACCAGATGAGGTGGCGATCAAATGACTGTGTAATTATTGTTCCCTCATCGTTACCCAGTTCAGTCCATTGTTGGGCTTGAGTCTCCTTCACGTTAGACTGTAGAGGGTTGTGCCAGGCCCTACCCCACATCTGACAGGTGGGTTGGAGGTCGCAATGTTGAAAATACACAACAGAGAATGCTGCCCATATCATGGTCTACTGAGCTCTGGTCTATGATAAGTAGCTGGTCTGTGTTAAAATGTTTATTTACAGTCGCACGATTACATAATTTTAATAAGTTTCAGTTCTCCGAGTTTTGCTCTAAATGGAATGACGTTAACAGCGAAAATCCTATGTCAATAAAGTGCTTTCTCTACTTTGCAAATGAGTTCAAGAAGATTAAAAATTCAGTAAAAATACTAAACTTATAATATACCTATGACAAATGTTACTTTTGACCGAAGCATAATTCTTAAAAATAATTTTTTGCTGAGACAATAACTTACTAAACCAAGGAAATAAAATTAAAAATTTAAAAGCATAGGTATCCAACATCGCCAGTTTGAAAATCAATTTACGGATATAAATATTAAAATATTAACAAACCGCCGACAAATTGAAATACGGAGACATGCCCGGTTCAATATTAATAAATAATAAATAATGTTCCGAATAATTAATGTCTCAATAAACGGTGTTACGAATAAATTATTCAAATGCTTGCAAATGCTGCACATTATTTATCTAGTTGTTGATAATCTGTGACAGAACCGGGAGGCTTCGGTGTTGAATGAATTTACAACTATAAATAAGGTATAAACTTTAGAGAAAGCAAACATTTTGAAGAGAAAACCCGTAGATATTTTCAGAATTCAGCAGGTTGTGGCAGCCAATAATTACTATTTTGTCAGGTCTTGTATTTAAGTAATAAAAATATTAGAAAAAAAAGTAGTGCAACAATATAAAATGAGACTTATGATATAAATTGAAATTAAATGTATTAATCACAGAAATCTAAAGAAAAACGGATAGAAAGGACCTTTGCAGGACCTTCCAAACCAACAATTGGGCAGCAGCGTTTTCTGTTGTGTTTTCAACACTGCGACCTCCAACCCGCCTACCAAGTGTGGAGACTAAGGAAAAACTTTCCACTAATGAGGGTGGAGGAGGCTCCAGTCCAGTTGTAGACTGTTAGACTGTACTGTGACTGTCATTATTGCTGAACCGCATAATCATATTTATCATAATTTTAATTTAAACATATATACATCGATAGATAAACACTTTATTGCTCAAACAAAACTTAATATAGTAGATACAGTTAAAATCAGTGAGACAGTTCGAGCCTTACAAGCGATCTTGCGATGATTGCGATTCGAAGAAGAGCAATCTAACAGCAGGTATAGTTGACCACTACAAATATTAGAACAAGCCAGGAAAACATAATTATAAAACACACATACAAACAGTAGTACAAAAACAATAGTAATAAATTGGAAATTAACTAACTAATTACCATAGATTAGTAGATACATTTTTGAGAAATACAAGTCCCGAAGTTACAACCCATGCAACCAAGTAGTAGAATTTGGGTTGAATCCTTTCTTTAAAAAATCAATGGCCGACATAATATCACACTCGAGTCACATTTCGATACCGTAGCGCCATCTCTCGGGAAGCGCCGCTAACACTCAGCCGCTTCATTCATGGAAAACTGTGAAAGACAATTGCAACTCACCGCAACTTGTATATTTTAGCTCACTATTTTGAAGCTGAATAGCATATAATGGGAAGGAGATTGACAGTTTCCCACGTTTCTAGGCCAGTCCGTTAATGAATATGATGACTTAATGAAAATACTATAGGTACAAAAGTTCCATAAAACCCTTGAATTCTTTGGATCAGACTATGGAAATTCAGTAATATTACATGTTAAAATCAGTAACTAAATATGTAAACTAACCGTATTGCGTTATATTCGAATAGCATTAAATCCTTGGACTCACTACCGAAAAATTCCTTACAGGTTGTCTTAGATCTCCGAATGCCAGATAGTTGCTATATTACCAACTCGCCAAGCATGGACGACGTCAAACCTTAAGCCCAGCAGTGTACACAGTTACTGCCAACAGTTTGACGAAAAAACAAAATTCCAAATCCACTAAGAAAAGCTACAATAATAATCCGAGCTCGTTCTCAAACTGCGAGTAATATACAGGGTGTACCGCAACTCGCAGCCTGGTCTATACAGGCTGGTCTGAATCTGGAATCTTCGCTGCGGAGTGCACGATAGCGCATTGCTCGTAAACCCCGAGAGACAGAGGCACAAATGATGTAGAGCTACGAGTCTAGTAGAGGCGACTCGTGATTTACTGTTTTGTAGGGATTACAACAGTAAGATTCGTATTCGTATGAATATTGGCTATTATTCGAATGTAGTAAGCGAAATATTATTTTATTAAGGTACGGGTCAACAATGGGTTTAACTAAATAATACATTTAGATCGTAGCGAATCGTGAGATGGCGGAATTGTGCCGCGGGCACCAGATCAAAAAGTGCATCAGAACATTCCCCACTGTACATGCGGTAACTAGAACAAACACAAGGAACCAAAAGAAATCAGCCGTAATATAGGAGCCAGGATATGAATCTAAAAAGCCCGATAGCACTAAACTTAGGCGACGGCTAGGGTGATGTCAAAAAAATATTCCTAAGCATGTAGGAGTCACAAAATCAGTGTTATAAATTTAAGAATGACTAACTGCCGTTTTCATTAAACTTAGGAATGGCCTAAGTTCCTTCCTAGCTAGTTTTTAGCCAATCAGTAACGTCCAAATTGAGATAAGAAAGAATTTCGCCGATTTCTGTGTTTAGTGAAAACGGCAATCACCGAGTTAAGTTTTCGCATAAGGTTGGTGTTGGTGCAATGCCTTTTCTTGTTATGAATATTTTAAAACAAGTTAGGCGTACTAAAATATTTACAATTAGAAATAAAATTAAACACTAATACTAATATTATATATTAAAAAAGTCATTAACACCGTTGTCCCGCGGAATGGTGCCCAGAAAGCTAACTGCGTTGCCTCGTTGGATAGCAATACTTATCCTCTGTCCGAGGAACGAGCCAGCTCTCCGGTCACCTGTGGTGTCGATAAGCTTTATGCTTAAAACTTTAAAAAGCTTTAAAGCATCAGGGCCCCACGGTCCCAACGTCTCAACCCCAAACGGCTGAAATATGAAGTCCTATGCTAGGCTTTCATATTTCCTCCGTTTGAGGTCCTAAGCAGCAGAGGCCGCAGCTCCTGCGCTGCGGGCGGTAGAGGTTACATTGGACGGCGCCAGAGAGTCCACGCAAGTAGCGTCCCACACCAGCGCCCTCCCACGTTTCCAAGCAATGAGCGTCATGCTGTCAGTCCTCTTGCCATTAGGCGTCACCTAAAGTTTGTGCAATCGGGCATAAGATTAGCTAAAGTAGGCACTAATCGTTGCATTTCCGGTGTAAATTATAATTGAATTTTTAATTGTGAAGATACAGAAATGTGTCTTGCTGATGTTGCTGAACGCTGGTTCAAATTCTAATTCGTGCCTGAGGTACATTTACATAATATGTAACCGCATTGTCAACTGCCCAAGATGCGATTGATTGAAGTCGTCAAGAATGATATGCATGCCAATAAGCTCACCACCAAGTATGCCGAAGACTGAGCAAGGTAGGCCAGGAGCAGCAGGAAGGCAGACCCTGGGCCCTCGCGTGCCGTACGGGGGCGTAATCGGGACATAAAATCAAAATGATAATGATAATGTAAACTCAGATTTTAAGTAGGTACATTAGTTTATTCTACCCACAGATATCTGTGATTCTTTCCACGTCGTTGCCTGGATGAGACCGCTTTTGCAGATAAAGCCGGCTTTTTCTGTTTACTTATAATTTTTTTGCTATACCAAACATATGTCTTTCATTAATTCAGTTGATAATGATTGTCCTTAAAGTATTTATCGTGTACTTCCGTAGGTCTATGGCATCGCGCTGTGCTCCTTGGTCACCAAGTCGACACAGGCCGGTTATTGTGGTATACACATAATATATTTATTTTCTGTGCGAACATAGGTAACTATACTTTCATAGTAATATATATTATGAAAGCCAAAGCAGTGTCCTCTTTAAATGTTTTAAACGATTCGTTATGTCATTTTTGTTCGAGAGTAATTTATTCTAAGGCAGGTTGTATGTATTGGGGAACGTTCTCGCAGTAGGTGTCATAATGATTTTCCTTGTTAGGCAATACAATGTCCCTATGACATTTACTGTGAAATGGTTCCATAATAGGATAAGATTCAGTTGGTTTGATAGTATTTTGGATCATTACCAGTGTTTTTTTTTAATGTAACTTTTTCATACCTTGTGTATGAGATACTACAGAGCTGGGAATTAATCATACGATTCGTATCAGCAACATTTAGTACGAAAACGCATCAAAAGTAATCATCATCATTATCCGTATGGTCAATTCCGGTTACTGCCAAGGTCCATTTCCCTACTCTTTTTCTACCACTTCTACTGGTCTTCAGCATCCTCACGTCAGTGTCAATCCTAACCAAAGTGGGACCAGCTTAAAGGAACATGTAAAAGCATGCTCGCAAATTGAGTTAGGGGGCTAAGCGTACTTTACAGAAAAAAATGCACAAATATCTTTCTTTGAATTAAGTAGTGATAAACGACTTTGTTTCGATTTCATCCGTGTTTCGTATTCTCCTGTTGAAAATTCCTTGTAATTTCTAATTAATGAAACCAGTAACTATTAGGTTTAATATTGTGTCACAGTATTATCGGAGACTATCTATTCACATACACGCCTATGCATATTCTGTTACTAAACACGCGTAGGAAACGCCAAAAACCCCATAAAAATAGTACCTAGCTACTCTGAATTTATTTTTCAACATTATCAAATATGCTGAGTACAAAAAGAGGCCAAAAGATATAAAACACGTATAATTTACGAGGTGTTGATATTTTACAATGTAATAAAGTGTCACATAATCAGTTATAGTTACCAAATTAATACTAACCACTACTATAACACAATGGAAAACAGGAAACTAGCAATAAAGATGAACCGATTGTAAGCGTGTTCAGGTTTCGACGCCTTATTTTAACGCAATGCGTATCAAGTAGATCTTGAATTTGTTTAAGGTCAAACAGTTATATGTATAGAAGACACTATCAATGCTTTCTCGATTGTTATTTGATACAAATAACTAACATTTAATACAATTCTCTGTCTGAGCATCTTTGGAAAAATTGAGGAAGTTGGAAGAGTAGAACAAAGTGGTTTCTTCTTACCTTTGCGGTAGAACAATGTGGTGTCTTCCTATCTCTGTGGTAGAACAATGTGGTGTCTTCCTAGCTCTGCGGTAGGACAATGTGGTCTCTAGCTAACTCTGCGTGTAAGTGAAATTTTAGAAGTTATATTAGTAGATACATCTTGTGAATTTTAGTTGTTACAACTAGAGTAGGTATGTAACAAGCCCCTTTCAGATACATGAAGGTATTACTAGTTATTTGCTAGATTTAGACCTCATCTCATCCTCTCATTCCCCAAGAACTGTACCCGGTCGTCGATCCATTTCGTATGGGACCTCTACAATTTATTTACAGTACATTGCAAAATATACAAGTGGCGACGATCAAAAGCAAAACACTCACCGATCAACACAACCGAAACTACAACACTGATCGGTGCTGCTTGTATAATGATGCCGTTATGGTATAGATTTTTTATGTGATACGGTACGCAAACAGGCAAGCTATCTTTTTTTTATATAGTAGCCAGGCATTTGACCGCCATCTCTCCTGGTGGTACGTGCGGCTGATGATAGAACATCCCTGTCTAGGAACAGCGTATTCACTCTAGCCTTGAAGGCGTCTAGATTATTATGATCAGGGAAGACATTCGCAGGCAACATGTTCCATTCCTTAGCCGTATGTATTATAAAGGTTTGAACTAAAGCGGCCCGTACGGATAACTGGAAGATCTACAACATAAGGATGAAGTGCTCGCTCAGATCGCGTTTCCGGATGGCGTATCTTTTTTCTTTTAATGAAATATTTGTGTTTATTGTATACTGAATTCTATTACCTAATTAAAATTTGTACAAGTATCCCCCATTTAGCTTAAATCCAACAATATTTACCTATTAACCAAACCATGCATCACCGAAAACCACCCGAACCTTGCTCAAGCGCGCACGTCACCGTCGCTCCCGTACACTCACGCGCAGCATCCGGTGACCGTTGCGTCGTGACTCGGAGATGTCGCTAAGCAGCCGCGTACGAGATAATTTCACCTGACCTCTGCCAGTTCGTTGACTGCGCCCCGCATAGCGTAGATATACGCGCGTCTAGCCGCGTGGGATTGGGTGGGAGCGGACGCGGAGCGCGGGAGTCGCAGTCGAAGGTATTTTTGTAAAATAGGTAGGCAGTGCTCAATTGTAAATTAATCCATCGGGTGAAATGACGGTCAAATGGCTGGCTAGACAAAAAAAGCAGCTTTTTGTGCGCCACTGAGTACCAAATGATCCCTATTCTACAGTTCAGAAGTATTTTTAAGTTAGGTACACATATTATATTACAAAATAATGTAATCGAGTTAGATCACACGATCTCGGTGGCCAAAGGGAAATTATCAAATCCACGCATCGATGTTAATTTTTTCCTCCACAGAAAATTTTATACAGTGTTGAAGTTCAGTTTTGGTTGAATGGTTTATTTACACGCGGTGGCTACATGGCCGAAACTTATTCAAACATAACTGGTATAATATTATCTGTACAATGGATCTAGCTAGTTTCACTGATATTAAATGGGTATATTTTTCTTTCATTATTTCAATTTAAAAACCAAACCTTTGAAGAAACACTCACAACTAGCGCTCCTGAATTTGGAATGGATATTCAATGGAATTGTAGCTCGAACCTGGAACTGGCGGTTATGTAAATTAACAATTAGTCCAAAATATATATGTCGTGGATAAATCTTAGAATTATTCATTTCGTTATGAAGCCGAAATGGTTGTATTTTATAAAACTGACCATATCGATTAAACGGCATGTTTGATGATTTGTCAATCCACGTTTGGCCTTATCATTAATCAAGGTTTTTTCATGATATTTATTGTGAGTTGCGTATTTTAGTGACTTTCGTAAAATTCAAGTAAATTTGTGTTGTAACGATATTTCACATCACTTTTAGCTTCAATTGGTGCATTATATTATTCGCTTTTATCAGAATAACTTCCCGCCGCCATGATGCATCACAAAAACCAAAACGATATCAGCGCCTTTAACGATAAATATTGTAATTATTTTACGATATGATCACTTAATGTTTGACTAGATCAGTAAGGTGATCAACTACGTAGAATGAATGACTGTAATTCCAGAATCGCTTCAGTCCATGACACGGACGCACCCATCCGGCTAGCGCTTGGTGCGTAGTGCTTGGACTTGCAGAGACGTAGAAACAAGAAGGGATATAGGGCCGCGTGGGCGATATGCTTCCACCGATGGTGCGGCGCCTCGCTCGGAGCTCCTTGGGGTTATGGGGCCCTGGTACTTTCTCACATACCTACCTGTACACATACACACACATACGTTTAGGGAAAGACTATCGAGTGCCACAAGCTACGATACTGTTAAAGCTCTATGGGTCTTCCACAATCATCTAATAGATTTCGCCGGTTGAGGTTAGTCCTGACCTCTTGACGTTTGTGACAGTATGTCGGATCGGGATAGCTCCTAGAAATAGATATATTTGAAGTGATGGATAATCAGGATAGAAAACGGTGGACAGGATATAGTTGGCAGTCGGATAGCATTCTTACTAATTAGTAATTACATATGGATCATGCGTATCTGCTAAATCCTGGATCGTGGGCGGACCCCGGGCCCTCACGCAAGAGCACATGCGGGACATTACCGCCAAGATGATTAATATAAGCTCTAAGTTTAAAATAAAACGCTTTCGGCGTCTGTCTGTCAATCTGCCTGTATTTCCATAAACTATGTCCACATTCCATCGAATACCTCAAAACCGTCCAGTCAACTCTCCAGCAAAGCCTCTCCAAATATTCTAAATAGCGATTCTCTTGCAGTTTTTCAGCCAGCGTTGCCTCGGCTGCAAGACGTTCAATGACACTCGGAGGCTGGAGAGGCTGCGACAGTGCAGTCGACATCTCGCCCGTTATCGGCGGGATCTGGCCACGGGACTATGGGACCCTTTACTAGGCTGTGCCGGTGTGTCTTACGTCAGGTTGGCGTGTTTCGTAAACGGTCTAGGCACAGTAATGTGTCTAAGAAAATTCATAATCGTAATGATGGTAATTGAAGTTCTTCGGCCTGTTTTGCGTTTATCTCAAAGCTCTGTAAAGATTTTGATGAAATTTGGATATGAAGATAAATAGCACTCTGGAGAAAGACACAGATTATTTATCTATCTTATTTTAATTTCTGTGGACATAGGACAGTTTTCACTGATTTCCGCGAGAAAGAAGTCGAGGGAAAGCCTAGATTATATTTAAAAAAAAAAAAACCAATGTCTAAAGAAATTTTCCTTTATCCTCTTATAACGAGAAGATTTTATTTTTCTTTTTGCACTGAAGGCGCTTAAAACAAGTCTATCCGAAAGGGGGTAGATTTATGTCAAATGGTGAAGGTCTTGAGACTGAGATTAAGATAATGGTTTATGATACTTATGTCATGTGTTACACGCAGCCAAAACATCATCGCCGGTCGACACGGGGCCATTTAAGTCAGGGCCAGGTTGTGGCGTTCCTGTCATTGTATATGTTGTAAGTTATTCTTGTTGGCTTGTAGTCAAATTTAGTTCCTTTGTCAACAATATGAACCATACTAAATGGCCACGGGCTTACATTTAGTACGGACAATTTAGCCATCTAAGCCCACAATTTCTTAGTCTATGATTAACACCACATGCGTAATAACACCTCTATACATTCACCGGTTAATCGCGTATACGTCGGTAAACGCAGCGCTGCCCGCTCCTTACGCCGCCCCTGGACCGCAGCGTTAAACTCTAACCTAGACACTTTACTAGCGGCAGGATTCAGGCAGAACTGAAGGAACTGGTCTGGATGGTCTCAACCGCTTTACCTATTGTTGGTAATAATGATACTAGCATTTTGGCCATTGATCTAGCTTACAAGGTAGCTGTTGTATTCACTAAATCATACTAGTTGTATAAATAATATTTCACTAGCAATATGGCATGAGCAAAGCTTGTCAGCTTATTTCCCACAATAATTATAACACATTCGCAGTTTCGTATGTTTTTGAATACTTCGTTAAATTTAAGCCATTGAATTTGTGTTATAATATATAATAATCTGTTATAGGTTGGCCGTGTGGTGTTCGGCAGAGTAGAATAGCCCCTTACATTCATGGGTGTCGTACAAGGCGACTAATGTTTTCGAGGCAAAAGATCAAGAGTCTCCGTTGTCTGGAAAATGGACAGCAGCATTTTCCATTATTATATTTAAACACTGCGATCTCCAACCCGCCTGCCAAGCGTGGAGATTATGGCAATAACCTCCCCTTTCGTGGGAGAGGCCGTAAGTCCTGTAGTGGACTGTTACGGGCTGTGATGATGATAGGTTTGATCAGATGTCGGGAATGATTAATGCATCGGCTAATTCGGCTTCGTAGAGCGCCATCTTTATTACTGGCGTGTACTAGTTTACAATAGTACCTATCTGTGTCATTGTTTACCGCCTTATACAGGAAGGTTTCGCATCATGGTTACACATTCAGGTGACTGAATATGTAGCCATGACAGAATCAGGTCAGATTCCCCTGATTAAAGGGTCACGGAGGTCAAATGGCAGTCGCACTTCTATAATTACTGCCAAATCCTGGATCATGGTCAAGCAAGGCGGAATGCGGCTCTTCGCTCGCGAGAGCACAACCGGAATATTGTTATCATGGTGATTATTTACCGCAACTCATTTGCTACTAAAGCTGTATAAAGAGGCAAAGTGATACGGTTATTAGAAAACAAATAGGTACTTAAATATTATATGCGATAAATGTATTAGATTATTCTTAAGCTTTCACTTTACATAATAACGGTAGTGCCATTCGCTTGATGAAATCAGTGCAGTCGCAAACCATCTTTACTTACGTAAGCCGCTTGGGTAACAACTCGAAAGTAGCCATATTGCTATCTGCGGAGTCAATGCAACGCCAACTGTCAGATGCGTTTATAGTTTGGGCAATCACATATTTGATTCCATGGACTTACTACCCACAAGTAGTAGTAGTAGTAATTTAGGGTATAATTATAAGTCCATGTTTAATTCACTTAATTACTAAAAATAAATAATAATATTTTCGTTAATGTCCCGGTTGTGCTCTCGCGCACGAGGGCCTGGGGTCCGCCTGACCATGATCCATGATTTGGGAGATCAGGTAATGACTGTCAAGTCATTCCTCCTCCTTGACCCTGCTGCCAGAGGAACCTGACTGGGGCTATTGGCTATCTTAGTGGACAACTGAGTTTGACATATAATAATCTTACACTATTATAATTTGGTAAACGCTATAGCCAGTGGCCACTGTTGATGACGTAGTGTAGAATCATCTAATGTCAAATGCAGTTGTCAACTGAGTTAGACAATAGCATCACAGGTCAGTTGGTTGACATGCCAGTCTGCCACGCAGAGGTCCCGGGTTCGATTCCCGGCCGACAGAAATTGAAATGATGAATTTTAATTTTTGTTTCTGGTCTTGGTGTAGTATGTATGTATAGTAAGTATGTAAGTTTATCAGTTATCTAACAGCCATAACACGAGGTTTGCTTACTTTAGGCTAGATGGCGCTGTGTGAATTTGTCCACGCATATTTATTTATTTATACACAATAATAAATGATTAGACGTTAATTCTAGGCATTCGATGACATTTATTCGGTGGACGACGTGGGTTCAGTGAGTCCCGCGTTCGATTCCTGGACTGGCAGAATATTGAATTTAATTTTGTGACTGGTCGAGGGCTACTAGAATAATTCTTATCCTTGTCACTACATACACATTATAAAACAAAGTCTCACGCCGCGTGTGGCTGTCTTCCGTTCGCGATAGCCTCAAAAAGTACTGAACGGATTTTCATGCGATTTTCACCAATAGACAAAGTGATTCATGAGGAACGTTTAGGTGTTTAATTTGATAAGGATACTGCCCGTGCGAAGCCGGGGCGGGTCGCTTCTATTGTATAAAATAAAGTCTGTCTGTATACAGCGCTAACTCCTGCTAAACAACGCACTTCTGACATTGCTTCGGTTGTCACTATCATTAGTATTTCTTCTCTGATGTAGATTACTAGCTTGTCCTTCGCGACTTCGTTCGTACTATTCTACCCTACCCTCCCTACCCCTACCCTACTCTACAGCTACCTTACCATATTCTACCCCTACACTACCCTACCCTACAGTCACCCTACACCCACGCTACACCTCGGTCTTCGACATCCTTAGTCGTGAGTTTATTGGCACGCATGGCACTTGACGTCAAGCCATCGCTTCTTTGCTCTCCTCTCCCGTGTCTGGCGGAGGTAGCATGGGCACATATTCATTCCGTATGTAATTTGCCGGTTTTCGCAAAACGTAGCCATACCATAGATGTCATGGACGTGAAGGCTACTGCAAATGTGAGCGTTTAAGACATGTTCTTTGCGAGAAACCGTACACATCCACCACAGTATCTTCATTTCCGTGATGCGCAACTCCTGCTTGTACGCTCTATTACAGGCTAAGTTTCACTGCCTTAAAGGAGTGCAGGTTTTTGTAACGCTTTACGCTTTGGAGTCGCAAATGACACCTGTCACCTCCCACCATTTGGCCCAAGCAGCGTGTATTCGGGCTTTGAAGTCGCTGTCGATGTCGCCGGTTGCTCGTACTGATCTCAGGTATATATTAGATAGCTAAATTTACCGATTTCCTGGCTAGTACTAGAGAAATATTCGCGCCGCCCATGCGAATTCGCAACCCATGGTGTTGCGGATATCCATGGGCCACTGTGACTACGATAAAGTCTGCCTGTTCATTGCCTAGGGGAAGAGATCGAATAAAAAGGATTGTTACAGTTTGGCAAGCAAGTCGAAAAAAATTTGAAGGCGCCTCTTGACAACAGAAGTATTCAGATTTTCAGAAATTTATTGTTGCAAGGGCAGCATATCCCTTTTACGACTTTCTTGCCAGGCACAACGTACAATCCCATTGCACCTAGCAACCTACCTATATATCTACGGTTCTATGTCGCCATAATAAGCAAACTCATGAACATTGCCATGCACCTATAATACGAGTTATATCGAGTATCGATAGGATAGGTAGTGCAACCGAGGGTAACAGTAACACCAAAGTTTAGTATGGAACGGATCGTTGCAATTTGCGCACAACAAAGTTCCGAGTCTGGAAACTCCATGCACAATATTGGAGTGGCTGTGGCGCTGCATAAAACGAGATGCCGACCAAAAATGTAGGTAGGTACCTCTTGGGTACCTCCCTATACAGAAAAAAAATAAAAGGCAAAGGTTTTACCGAGTGAAATCTACGTGGAAATATCAACGCGGCTCGGCCCTGATGACGAGTAGCTAGGGATGTTACACGCTATGTTTTAATTTTATCGATTCTTTAATGCTTGTAATTATTATTGGTGTTTATTAAAACAATCATTGTTGATTTATTTCTTATAAGAGGACTTAGCATCTACATGATTTTATACTTTTCCGTAACTACCTCCAAATATTCGGGTCTAGTTAAAGTTCTTAGCGCCAATAAGAGATATATCCGTGAATCGCCGTAAAATGTTTCTTTCAATGAAAACCAAATAAACATTAAGGTAGGTCCTAGTAGGAACTTAAATTGAATGATACGCCATTACTGGAAGAATTTACGTCACGCCGTCTCGTTATCGCAAAAATAAACCGCAGGTTAAAAGACACATTATCGATGCACCATTCGCCTAAAGCATACAAATCAACATCAACAACTGCTTACGAAAACAGACGTACCTACCTCACTGTGCATTATTACGAGAAGTAATTGCGAAGGTGACACTTAGAGCATTAACTCCGGTACATTGCAGCGAGCGATATGTTTTGAATCGGTCAGAGCGGCAACAATGGATGACATCGTCAGTTATAATTCTCTACTCACTCGTGGAGTGCCTCGCACGTGTTCAGAATTGACAATTCAGGTGCGCTACCTACTCGGCACCAGTGTTTACTTCATGCGTAATTACATTCAATTATAGTATGGAAATGACAGTAAATATAACCTCCAACATCGACTCAATAGTTACTAAGCAACAAAGTCAATAAGTGTCGCGAACAACACACAACCGCAAACATTTTATGCTTAAGCTACGTATATCCATACACAAACACTGTTTACATAGCATTTTATGTTTGACCGTACGCGGCTAATAAAATAAAAAGGCTTACATTGTATGAGGCATTAAGATTGCTAAACGATTTCCCCTCACTAGAGGCGGTTGAGTTCCCCGTTGTTGCTTTTTTCCCATTTACGAGTTTCACGGCGACCGTTGCCTGAAACTTACACGTACCCAGAATATAAATGCCTGATACAACCCTCCCTCTCGCACTCGACCCCCCAGATACCATCCATCTCGTTCTACCCACAAATAAAAATGTGTAGCTGCCTCAATGTTGAAATAGAAATTGCAATATCCATTTTCGCGATACGTTTCAAAGTCGGCTTTATGCAGAGGGGGACCACGATCCAGTTTGAATTTCGAACAGGACTTCGTTTAAGGCGTTCCGGTTATTCTATAAGGAAATGTTGTCTTTTTCGAACCAGTTGCATTTAAAATCCTCTATCCCTGTTGGCTGGTAGTTCTGCCGGCACATCTAAAATCATCTGGACCAAGTAAAGCGATTACTTTAGGCGAGAGTTTATGGAAATTTGCGAACTTATTAACTCCGTCATCTCCTTGGTTATTAGTGTAAATAAATTGGCGACCGTGAGTTACGTCAATTATTTAATACGGAGCAACTTTTTTAACAAGAAGTTTAAAAAGCTTCTACTAATTAAAATAAACGAAAGTTCAGAAATAGTTTTCAGACTTCAGAACTAAAGCACAGAATAAGGAAAGTTTTACACTGCTTAAACTACCTACTTGCCCACTTCCTTGTTTTCCTACTAATATTTATTATGAAAGTTTATGTTTAAATTTTTGTATAATTTACCCGTCACGTAATAGGTAATTTACAAAATGTCCCATACCCTGAAATAGGTCATAGGATTCCTCCCAAGTCTCTTATTTAAGTACTTGAACAAACCAAAAAATCTGACAAATAAATTATCACAAACGAATTATAGTATTACATATCGGAAATGTCTATCACAAACCACAAAGTAGGTCCTGTAACGACAGGGCCTAATTTAGCGCCCCACTCGTTGGCACTAAATGAGGCGCATTGAACCTGTTTAGAGTTGATTTAGTGGCGGCTACTCCCAAAGCGGCTGGGAGAGCATCCAGGAATGTCGGGACGGGACATCGCCCGCTGACCGGTTTCTAACTACATCGCACCGTGCCGCATTGTGCATGCGTTTATCTACTTACTCGCAGGGGACGTACTCAAGTGGGGCCCTGGGGGGTATATGTATGTATGTAATCTCTTTATTGCATCAATTTATAACATTACAGGAAATAAAAATACAGTTTATAATGCAAAGACGAGCTGTTGAAGAAATCCCTTTTTTTACGTAAATTTGTCTGTCGGTATGTTTATTTGTCTGAATTTGGTTGCTGTTGTAGATCGCAACTTAAGAGGAATTGTTACAGGCTGAACCCCTGGGAGGCGTCCTTTGAAGATATATATTTTTCTCTTTACGCATAAGTTGTCTGTTGGTCTGTTTATTTGTCTGAATTTGGTTGCCGTTGAAGATTGTAACTAAAGAGGAATTGTAACAGAGTGAACAACTACCCAGTCAACTTTACAATTAAGTAGCTGTTCTACGAATAACGTCGTTTGCTTTCCAATTTACGGTAAGGGTATGTTGAATTATAGCGTCTTTGGGCACAAAAAATTCATAATTTTACAGTTTGGAACTAAAACATGTTACATTACCACCAGCATTCGACTGGCTAGGGCATTGTTTGCACGGAAAAGGCAGCCGACGTCCCTCTATGTCTCGAACTAATTATTACAATATTTGTTACCAATGCAATGGAAGACCTAAAGGAGGCCTAAACTTTAAACCCATGAATATAACATCCGTGCCAAACAAATCATTGATAAGACCTAAGTACGTCTCTGGTAGACGTTAGCTTGGTACTTGCCTAGCGCCTACTCGTCTTTGTCTGTACACACACACTTGACTTGGATACTAGAGGTAGATTCAGTACCTATCTATTTGCAGTAGTTAAGAGGATAATGCTAGAAATTAAGTACAGGAATATCTATTTTCTAGTATTATCACACATTTAAAAAAAAACAATGTCTTAAAGTTTAGGAGATTCTCAATAGTTTAGGATCTATCAAACTTGTAGTGCTTGTAATAGAGTAGTAAGTATAAAAATGCTTTTTAAGCTATGAAAAGCATTTTTTACTTAATATGTAGTACGTTGATATGTACAAAATACATAAGGGACAAATCTCACGAACGCGCAACGAATGCGCAGTTGCAGCAACGGCTTGCGACCCGTTCGCGTACCGGCTTGTTGCGTGCGTGCAAGCGGCCCCGCGTGCAAGTCTTCAATGAGCCGTTTTCAAAACTAGCTTCCTAACAATTCCTACAGATGGCGCGCTCTAACGACCAAAACATTATTATAATCTCTTTACTAAGGGGGGCTTTTTTTCTTGTTGTAGGGCAAACCATACACATGTGTTGCCTCAGAACAAAAGAAACGGCATTAAAACGCCAGTTATCATTTGTTATAGTGCTACCATACTAATCTAAACTTGAGCCCGTAGTTGAGCCCGCAGGAGCACTAACATCTATAAACCGTTGAATTGCAGATTTTAAGTAAATCGCATCGAAATTAAGATAATTTTCAATACCAAGAGATTATAATAATATTTCAGTAGTTAGGGCGCGCCATCTATGTGAATCGTTAGGAAGCTACACTTGAAAACAGCTATTGTTTCGTACGACAAGGCGACTTAAAATAGTACCAAGATGACGTCCAATATCCACTTATCACCAAATGACTAAGCGAATCATCTAAGTAAAGCAAGAGTAAAAACGATCGATCTATATCGATTCCTGCTCAACGATAGTCGTATAGCAACTTCGGCTCTTCATTTACAAGTAGGTACATCATGTTTAGCATAGCCGTGTGGTGGCAGAGTAGAATAGCACCAACCACTTACACTCATGGGTGTCGTACAAGGCGACTAATGTTTTCGAGGCTAAAGAGTCTTCGTAGTCTGGAAATTGGGCAGCAGCATTTTCCATTGTTATATTTAAACACTGCGATCTCCAACCCGCCTGCCAAGCGTGGAGATTATGGCAATAACCTCCCCTTTCGTGGGAGAGGCCCAAAGCCCTGCAGTGGACTGTTACGGGCTGTGATGATGATGACATCATGTTTGCGTGTCTAAAGGAGATGTTAACGTTAGTTCTGCTGACGAGTTTTCCTGTCGTACTACCCTCCACAAATTCAAGTTCCATTATTACCACCTGGATGAGAGTCAGTCAACTACCGTACGCCTCTCAAGCAATTCTTGCGCGTAGACCAGTATATGGTATGATCTTTCTGAATTGGCTTTCCCGAGCCGATACGCCATTGGATCCTTCAATAAATGAGCCTACCTGTACAACTTTTTCAAAGACCTGAAACGCGGCAACTCCTAATCTTGCGGGTATCCATTTGTGACGGTGATCACTTATCAGGTGCCTTTTTTTATTGGACTAGCCAGTAACAGCTTATTCACTCTAGTCTTAAGGTGTCCAGATTATAATGATCAGGGAACACTCACAGGCAACGTGTGCCATTCCTTAACCGTACGCATTAAAAAGGTTGAACCAAAGCGGTTCATGCGGATAGCTAGTAGATCCACGACATAAGGATAAAAGGTTCGCCCGGATCGTGTTTCGCGATGGCGGAAAAGGGCCGGCGGAATGAGGTCGTGCAACTGATACGCACACTTACGGAAATGCAACCTGTAGAAGACCGACAGACGCGCAACCCTGCGCCGATGCTCGACGCTCTGCAGCTTAGCATCAATCAATAGCATAACTTCGTAAATTTTTGTCGTAGACCAAAAATTTTTGCAGTATGTGTTATGGGTTCCTTAGCTCTATAAATCTGCATTCTCAACTAAATTCGTTGCGGATCCTCATTGCGGGTACCTGCTTGTTCGTTTGCTTCACTCTGTTATTATAAAACTAAACTGAAAACTTTATAAAATATACAGGTATTACACATTAAACACTCAGAACATATGCATAGCAATGTTATCTAATCATCCCCATGGCCAAGGTTAGTTATTACTAAATTGACGTCCAACAGCGACGTTCCTATTTAGCAGGAAATTAATAATCATCTCGGTAATGCCGATCGACCTGTATGTTAGGGGAATTCTATCCAGCAATCTGCGTAGAACCGTACAGTAGCGCACTTAGTGACGACAATCGCATAGCAGCTTAGCCCAATCCAATCTTAACTGCCTACAGAAATGGTGCCCAAACTGTATGTCGCAACGCCTACAGGCGTAGGTACACCTAAACTTGTTTGCTATCCTTTGTTACTATTACTACCAATTTTACGACCCTTTGTTACTACCAGATAGAAAGATAGATAAAAGCTTTATTATCAATCACTTACAATAACAAGAAACACGAGCAAAGGCGGCCTCAACGCTACAATCGATCTCTTTCAACCAACCTTTACAGAAATTGAGACAGCTGTTGTAAGACGTGAATTTTTTTCACTCGTCCTACTCCATCCTTTTACACCTTAATTAAATTTGTTGCGTTGCAAAATGACTACCAGTCGCAAAATGTCGCTTTCTTACAATGCCTCTTTCGCAAAATGTCGCTTTCGCAAAATGTCTTTTTCGATCTTCTCCTCGGGCATGCCTGTGTGTCAAAATTCAGTAACTGTTGAGTCGTCGCTGCATATCCTGGTCAAACAGGAGTTGCAGCGGTGAAAGTAAGTGTCAGGGTTACGCCGGAAAGAAAAGGACGTGTGAGGTATGTCAGGACCATAGCAAGTGTAACAATGTTGTCTCTGCCTACCCTGGTAAAAAAGGAGTCGCAGTCAGCGCTGTGATTGTCTGCTGCCATTCATTGAATTATGCTGAGGCTGGTCCAATTTGGTCCGATGACACATCTCCCTGCTTCCTTATTATGTACTTATTCTGTTAGTTTTAAGTTTTTGATCAAATAAAGATACGTCTATGTCTTTGTCAATTTAATACAGATTGAGAACCCCTATCCTGAATACCAATGTTCTGGTGTTAACTCTGCAACCCACATAAGCGCGTATTGATCATCGACGTTGCATGGAGATGTATCGCCATTGGCTGCGCCTGTAATCAAATTATCCCAGTCTGTGATGATGCCGAGTGGCGAATAGTAATTACTAAATGCACTATGGATTTCATCCGTGATTTAGCCTAACGTGTCCGCGTAATGATCAGATCTGTTATTCATGGCTCGGTTAAATGACTACATTGAATACTGAATAAAGGATTATGCATGCGCTTTGGTCAAATACGATGTTAATGCTATGGAATAATTCAAATTAATTACAATCTGGAAGGATTTCATTGTCGTTTTTCAATAAGCGTCCAGTTTTATGATCTCTATTGATGTGCTGGAAATGTATTCGAAAGGTGATAGGAAAATTTATAATGTTACACGTGCCAAAGATATCATTAAAAATAAGGTTATGTTCTACGCTTGAACTGAGTCGAGAGTTTCCTCGTACCTATGACGATTGAGGTATTTATGAAGCAAAAAGATACTATATAAATTTGCCTCGAGAGGGAAAATGGAATTTCCATGAATTTGTTAAAGTATCTACCTACCTACAAAAAAAAATACTGTCAAAACAATGTTTTTAATACAAGCAGCTGTCTGTGAAAGTTACTTATAGGTTGTCTTTCGTATATATCGGACCTACACATACATACATACATATCCTCATAACGTCATTCATTTTCTCGTAGAGGGTAGGTAGAGACCACATCGTTCTACTTGCTACGGCCCTGAGAAAACTCTCTCACTTCTTCCATATTCATCAACCTTCAGGCGCTGTCCTAATTGGCAATGGTCGTGCGACGAGCGATTTTGAAGTGTGCCATTGGTCCCGACGAATGGGACGTCACCCGTGACGTTCGCGGTACAACCTTGATCGCAAGACCGTTGCCGATTAGGACAGCCCCTTATGCTTCTCCTACCATACCTACTCTTGGCCTGACTTTTCTTTATAAAATCTCCGATATTTTTAATCCAGATATGGATAATTTTAAAGTAAAACGTTTCAATAAGTATAAGGCCACACTTATAATAACATCTGTACAACCGTAACGAGTCCCCAATTGATTCCAATCTATGAGCGAACGGGAACATTGCCAAAAAACCGCCACCAAACGTGGGAGCCGTATTAAGGATCGATACTGAATTTGAGTGGCTTAATCCCGGTGTTGTGTCGTAAGTAGTCCAGTACAAGGGTTCTGTTTTAGCCGCCTGCTGTTATCCAGAGCAGTGACCCCCCCTGTGACCAGGATTCCGACAGTGAACTTTTGATGCCTTCTGCAAGGTTGTGTTGTTACAAAGCGATTAAAATGTAAGGACCAAACGCTTTTGATAAACAGCTCTGTAAGGCGCTGTCCTAATTGGAAACGGTCGACCATGGTCGTACGACGGACGTCGCCCGACCAATAGTGGGACCTCACCGCCCGTCGCACGACCATGGTCGCACGACCGTTGTAAATTAGAACAGCGCCTAATGGTTTAGCAATTCCTCTGTTTGAAACTTCGTTGTGGTGCTGTCTTTTAGGGGTGACATTTTTACTTTTTGATGAAAAGTAGCACACTATATATTTCACTCTAAGCTACTCAGAATACTATATGAGATAAAGGAGCTAATACTAACTTAAGCCAACTGTCTATCCGTATGCGAAACGTAAAAATTTGTGGCGTCAATACTGCGCAACAAATGCCATAAATACCTCTACAAAGTAATGATTTGACTAACAGGATATATATTATCTGTAAATGACCAAACAAATATAGGTACCTAAACCAAAAATACCGCATTTCAGCCATATCTTATCGCCTAACAAATAAAGTTGACATTGACTTTGAGCCATTTATATCCACATGTAGGTACACATACATAAGTATGTCCCTTATCATCCAACAAAAACTTGTAGATACCCACACAAATAAAGCCTCTAATAAGATAATAATAACACTTAATTTTGCATCAAACCATAATGTACAATCCCCGCAATACCACCCACAGCATGACCCGACCCATAACAGTATAGCAGCTAGTTTGACTGCATCAATTATGCCTAAGCATATCCTAATTACTGTAATGGCGTTAGAGGATGTGAGAGGGGCAAGCGGGAGGGCGGGGCGGCACGTGTCCTGAAACACTGATGTGCATATATTGGTGTGCATATGTAGACTGTGTTGAGTGATGTGTTTACGTTGCTATGGGAAGGTTTGGTCCGGCAGTCTGTTGGATAATAGATTCCACTTATGGAGGACTAATAATCAACGCCCGAATGCTCGAATGTGTCTTTATTTTAAGGAGTTATTGGATATCATGCTGTTTGACGACCTGAGTGGTCCTGTTGGTTAACATCTGCCACGCAGAGGTCTCGGGTTCGATTCGCGGCTGAGCAGAAATTGTAATGATGAATTTTAGTTTCTGTTACGGGTCTGGCTGATATATGCATAATAAGTATGTATGAGTATATTTATTTTGGGGGTCTTGCTGAACCATGTCCGTAGGCTATACCCTAGAAACCTACACGTGACCCCCGGATGGTGCGAAGAGTGCAGCCGAAATTGCTTGGTGGTAGGGCCTTGGCCCGCATAGCTAGCGATCACCCCCGGATATGAGTCTGCATGGCGCTAAGAACCCCATGGGCTGGGCTCCGTCAGAGTACTCCGTAGACCGTAATAGTAGTAGGAAATAAATGGTCTTTGTGCCTCTTGCATCCACCGGCTCCCCGCGATCTTTGCCAAGTCGTACATCTCGTGAAGGCTGTACGATGCGACTGCTCTGGTACACGGTTGCCACTTTAGAACCTTTGACTGACAAATAAAATATGACAGAGTTAAAACATAAAGTTAAAAAAAAAAAAAAAACCTAGTCAGTTTCTTATTATTACGTAGTATACTGCACAATTGTCAATGTTTAATTCAATAAGGCTCAAGGAAACAGGAAGGTCATGATCTGTAGCTACGGCTACGAATGTTCAGTATAAGTTCCCTAATCAAATCCATACCTCATTACCACATTGCTAATATTAAACGAAAGAAAAGTGGTCTACAATATTACAAAGAGTGTATTCACGTAGTACACTTAAAATATAAGATGGCCTACGCCACAAACATAACATAACGCTGTAACCTGCCGCGCAGGGCAACAAGAGTAATAAAACTGCTCGACAGGAACGCGTAATGTAATGAATCCATAACCTTTTATCAAGATAATTAGGTTGATAGCTATGCCATGCCAATATGACAGTCCTATCAGCGAATTGAATATTTGATGATCCTGTAAATTACAGTGTAGACGATACCGTTGAATACCTTTCACGTGAGCGAAACGGTTTTACGACATTCTAATGTGATTACTTTTCATATAAGTACGTGTATTCGAGATTATGTTGGTACCTGGTAAAGTAATTTACGGTATTTCTACCGAAAAAAATACCTACATGGTATTTTCTTAACCATGATGGTCTTAATCTTTACTAAACTCGATAAGTACTTATAATAAAAATAAATAATCGTGGACAAAACACAGCGCCATCTAGCTCCAAACTAAGCAGAGCTTGTACTGGTGTTAGATAACTGATATACTACTTAAATACTTATTATACATAGAACACCCTTAACAGAAAGACTGTGTAGTATCCGGCAGAGGAGTATAGCACAAACCCTTTGCACTCGTGGGTATCATGCGATGCGACTTATGTATTTCTGAAATGGAAATGAAATTTCTGAAATGACTAGAAAATGGGCAGCAGCGTTTCCTATTGTTATATTTATAACACTGCGATATGCAACCCGCCTGCCAAGCGTGGAGATTTTGGCAATAACCTCCCCTGGGAAAGGCCCTAAGTCCTGCAATGGACTGTTAAAAGCTGTAATGAGGACACAACAATTGAGTTCTTGAGTGGTATGCCAGGCTGTGGTTTCTATACTATAGTATGAAGACCGCAGCTCGTCAAACGTAGTGTAGAACGCCTTTTGGGCAGGTGGATTGATGGTGGGTGCGGCAAGCCGAGGACATTGGAAGAAGCATAAAGTCCAGCAGTGGACTAGTATAGACTGATGACGATGATGACGACGCAATCTAGTCGACATGTCACACATCACCGTTTATACCACCAGTTTGAAGATTGATTTTCCGATCGAGTCTGCTCCTGAATCTAAGTATTTTATATTTTTTGTCCTTGACTCGTGTCTTGGCTAAACAAGTGGATGACCTAATCAGAATCTGACGTAGTCCGAATCTGAATAAATAAGAAACTGACTACATCACAATCCGTTGTTCTGAAAATATATCTTACATATGTGAGTGCGAAATTTTCCGCCGCTTAAAAAATTTTAGCTTTGTAAGTACGAAACAAAACCCAACGACAATGTACGAGTAAATGGTAAACCCATCCCTTACGCATTTTAATCTTTCTCCCATTCTATGTCATAATGACGTGACACCGTGTGTCGTGTCGTTGTCGTAATTAAGCAAAGAAGGCGCCCCGAAGACGGGGGGCTGCGACGGCGGGAATGTTCCCGGGACTCATTTCCATGCAAATGAGGGTAGACGGGACACAGCACGGGCAGACGGGCGGTAGCGCGGGATGAACTATTGCCTAGCGCTTGACTCATCCAGTTTGTTGGCACAAAGGAAAGGACGTGTGATAGAATAACGTTGAAAGGTGGGGGATACTGCTTATGGTGATACGAATGAAAAAAAATTATCGCGAAACTTCATGTAAATGAGGGTAGACGGGACACAGCACGGGCAGATGGGCGGTAGCGCAGGATGAGCTATTGCTTAGCGCTTGAGTCATCGTAGCTGGCACAAAGGTAAGGACGTGGGCTAGAAATAAGGTTGAAAGGTTGGAGGTTACTGCTGGCAGGTTATGGCGATATGGATAAAAGTAAAAAGTTATAGCGAAACTTCGGGCCTCATTTCCATGTGAATGAGTGTAGGACGGGACTCAGCACGGGCAGACGGACGGTAGCGCAGGATGAGCTATTGCTTAGTGCTGGACTCATCCAGTTTGTTGGCACAAAGAGAAGGACGTAGGATAGAAATAACACTGAAAGGTGTGGGATACTGTTGGTAGGTTATGGCGATATGAATAAAAGAAGAAAATTATAGCGAAACTTCGGGGCTCATTTCCATGTGAATGAGGGTAGGACGGGACTCAGCACCGGCAGACTGACGGTAGCGCTGGATGAGCTATTGCCTAGCGCTTGAGTCATCGAGTCTGCTGGCACAAAGGAAAGGACGTGTGATAGAATTAAAGTTGAGAGGTGTGGGATACTGCTGGCAGGTAATATAGATAAAAGAAAAAAAATATAGCTAAACTTCACTCAAATCATGGTGACTTGTAGACTGGACCTCTAGCCACAGGTATGTATATATTCATATTCATTTATTTATAGTATTAAATATACATCGTAATTTCAGTTATCAATAGAATAAAATTAACACATATCGTTAATTATAAAATCGATCAAACCATCCGGTTTCGAATTGAAAACTATGCTATCCCTCATATTAATCGCACCTCATATAGGTACCTCACGTCTGTTTTATCAACAGCATTGTCACTAAAATAAAATATATCTTAGGTATTTAAGTTCCTCTTTTATTCGACTACCTACTTCATTACAGTAGCTTTCACAGAAAAATAAAAGAGAAGCAAATAGGTATTTTTAATAATAATTTGATGACTATAAGCGTAACAGCGAAGTATGCTGTTCCGAAAGTACATTTACAGAAAGTACATTGTAGCAACTTTTCGTAAAGGAACCATCCTACCTGCATTGAGATAACTTTACGCATTATTACGGTCTATCTATATCAAAATGTCTTTGTTAGTAGGTAATTGTTGTTGTGACCATTAGGTATCGATTGGCTGTAGCCTGTATGCATCGTGCGTGCAGCGAGAGCCACGCGCTGTGGCTAGGGTTGTCTCATACATATTTAGGTATTAAAGAAATTGGACAAAGAGCCTACTCAAAGCTGAACTCACAATCTATATTTTGGTTAGTTTTTATTGGTGCAAATAACGTGTCCAAAATGGACGGCTGTAACTTGTCAAATAGTCCTCCATAACCACTGCTATTGTAAAATTTTGTGGCCTTAGTCATCAAATGTTCAAGGTTTTTGTATGACATTGAGTCATTTGTATAGAGATGTGTGACAGTGACAGTGTACATTATCTATAGGTCGAGGCTCCATCTATGTTCTATGTCCAATATCTTTGTGTTTTTGGTTTTCGTGGTTCGGTTGTCTGTCAAATTAAGAGATTTCTTCTTAGGAATACGTAGTGCGGAGTGCCTGTTGCCGTCTTTCATTTTGTAATTTCGGTATGCTATTTATTGTGTTAAATAAATAAACAAGTTTCATTTTCAGTCGCAAACAAAGAAATCTTACGCGGACATCCGCGTGTGGCAACCCTGCGCGCGACATCTGCCGGGGCGGCGCGTGTCCTGCACCTTGCGCCCCGCACCCCGCCCCGCCACCCGCAACTGCACCCACATTTTTTACACACACACTCTATTTTTACGCTGGCACAGTTCTAATTTTAAACCACCATGCGGCCAGTTCTGAAGCGGATTAAAGTTAAAGTCTCGTTGAGTGGCGTTAATACGTAAAGAGAATAAGTTGAGAGGAATTGGGATTGCGCTTGGTTTTAAAATTACATAATTACGACTTCATAATACACGTCATGTCCATATTATGCGAAAGCTATTTATTATCAAAGTGGTAGTGGGCAGGGCACAAAGGTCGAAGAACAGATGGCCGATGGTGCAGTAAAGTTCTCGAGTGGCGACCACGTACCGGAAGACGCAGCGTGGGTAGGCCTCTCACAAGGTGGATCGACGACCTGGTAAAGATCGCGGGTACCAGCTGGATGCGGAAGGCACAGGACCGGCTTTTGTGGAGATCTCTAGGGGAGGCCTATGCCCAGCAGTGACATAGACATAGACATAGGCGTATCTTTATTTGGTCCAATAACACATTTAAAAAAAACTTAAAACTAACATAATAAGTACATAATAAGGAAGCAGGGCGATGCATCATCGGACCAAATTGGACCAGCCTCAGCCTCAAATGGGCGTCCTTCGACTGATATGATGATTATGACTCATTATCAGGGGCTGTCTTGGACCCTACAGGACATGAGCTCTTTTGATCGAATTCCTCAAGAACGATATCGTATCATAAAATTATAGCCATCTAACAAGAGTACTTAGATACGACACCATAACTTCTGTAGATTTTTGTCGTTTACAAAACACATAAAAGAAACCATAAGTAATATTGCGCTGGTAGTAGTTAGGTTAGGTTAGGTTCCTCGATAGTCCAAAGTCGAACTTTTTACGTTTTTTGGGCACGTATCTCGGCGTGATAACACCAGTATTGAGCGGCTACTTGGAAGGTACTCGGGCTCGCGGCCGATCTCCAACTCGGTGGACGGACCAAGTAACTTTTCATGGGCCTTTCACGAGTGCAAAAGAATAGCAGCCATTTGGGAAGAATGGTGGCGACTGGTGAAGCGCGCCACAAACCCATAACGACCATAACCACTATGCTAAGAGTGCTACGACTGAGAAGAAGAAGATTAGCCAGTATTGCATATGAGCATCATTATTATTTTAAATTACAATAATTAGCTAATTTCCATATAATATCTATTCTACGCTTGCTCAAAAGGGTTATCGGTTTGAATTGTGTTGCAGTTGCAAGGGTAGAAGGTGACTTTGCTAATTCGCACTTTGAGTTGTTTTTGAGTTAGATTAGCGATAGTAGATAAATAATTGTGTTATTAAAACACATATATCTGTGTGGAAAGGGTAATTCGTTATAAGTATTTATGTTTCAAATGCAGCAGGTCGTAGAAAGGTCATGAATGTGGAAGCGAAGCAAAGCGAAGGCCCTGGCGGGGGATTTGCTACGGCCGTTGCAAGTGGAACAATGTGGTCTCTGCCTACAGCTCTACGGGGAAAACCCGTGGCGTTATATAAGTAGGTCGTGGAAAAATCGCGTTCTTATTTTTATGACACATATGCCTAACTATATAAAAGAATTGGAATGTTTAATTCTTCAAGGGAACTGTGAATTAATACGTAATTGTATCAAAGTATCTAAGGACCTGCTGGGCGAGCCTAATACCATTGGCGAAACAAAAAACCATAAGCTTCGCTGGCTTGGCCACGTAGAAAGGATGGGAGAGGATCGGACAGTGAAGAAAGTTTAGGTATTTGGGACAACACAGTGGTCGATGACCGGTCGGGCGTCCCAGGTATCGCTGAAGTGGAGGGACGAAGTGGAAAGAGACCTGTCGCAACTCCTGCTGGCAGGAGGTGGCACAGGACAGAGTGGTATGGAGCTTCTTAATAACGGAGGCCAAGACTCATTTTGGGTCGCTGCGTCATCATTGTAAGTTAGTATCTAAGTATAAGATTTACATTATCTAATTACCTACCTTTTCTTGTTTAAATAGGTTTTGTAAATGGATTCTAAGGGGATTGTATTTACCTAAACCTCCCGAATACAATAAAATAAATAAACGAAGTGGTCTTTACTATCTAACTGAAACGTGAAAATAGTACCTCCGTCATGTAATTGGTTTCTCGGAAACCGATTTCACTGAAAATTAAATGTCAAAGCTTTTTTGTTCTGTCCATTAATTTGTCCTTGGCCCTCCCAGGTATTGCGTACACAAAATCCGATTTATATTCTTGTTATGATTCTTAATACAGCTTAAATTTATAAATTGATTATTTTTATTACCTCGGGAGGCACACGGGTGGACGGCCCACCTGATGGAAAGTGGTCACCGTCGTCCAGGACATCTGCAACCTAAGGGGAGCGGAGGGGGTGTCGGCCTTTGAGGTACCTGTGTCTACAGGCCTTGTGAAGAACCCCATGTTGTAGAGCAGAGCAAAGACTTCGGGATTGGAGCTCATTCCACATCTTACACGTAATTGATAGTTTAATGTTTAATAATAATATTTGAGACGCCCTTGACCTTTATAGTCACAAAAATGTGACAATTTAAATGCATCTGTGCGTTGCGCCGCCGCAAAGCGAAAATGATTATACTAATAAATTGAACGGAGGTATGTATCTTCTGTACTGGAGGTTCGTTTCCATTGAACCGTATTTGCAATTAGTGATGATTTGTGAAAGGCTGCGGTTCGATACTGGATGCGGCGAGCCGAGCATTGGCGCTCATTGGGAGAGGCCTATGTCCAGCAGTGAATTAGTATTATATAAACTGGTGATGATACGATTACAATATATTAAGCTTATTTTTTTTAATTTTCTGCTTATTCAACGATGCAACGGCACAGATATGGGGAACGAGATTTCTGGGGCAGGCCTATGCTCAGCTATGGGCGTCTTTCGCCCAATATGATAATGATGAACGATACAAAATTGCCAGAATTACCGTCGATACAAATCACCGTCAGAAATGGCGCCATTTCTGACGGTGATTTGTACATTTTTTATTGCCTAGGCAATGTAGGGAGTCCACCAAGAGAGAGTTAGACTAACTTAATTTTGTAGGATGCTTGGTAGCATTTGGTGACAATTCGCCCGGTACATTTTCTGGCCAGCGGGTGAGTTGTTCATTTTTATAAAGACAAGGGGATATCTTGCCCTATTGCCAGGCGAGTTTTCTGTAACAAGGGGACAACTGGGTCGAATGTTTGTGTGCCGTGGGGTGATGATGGGAATCACAGAAACAGTCAGAAGAATCAGATAAAAAGACAAGCAAATGCTTTATCATCAAAAATAGAGGAGATGAATAGAAAATTGAACCATCTTTCGGACGTCCAAAGGCAATGTTAGCAAAGCAAAAACAAATTATTTACTTCTAGATATAATATAAAATGTATTCCATTTGGTAAATATATATTTTTATTTTAACGTCTGAAAGCTTACCGTGGACCCACGCGCAGTGCGGCGCACGCGTCCGTCATAGCGATTCGTCGGCAGGTGATTACAATAAGGACAGGTGTCCTAAATAAAATTATAACCCTAAACCGAACGCGCATCCGCAGAATAAAACTTATTGTCTCATTTATTTGTTCAATGCACACGGCCACTGGGCACTATTTTAAATTGAATAAGTATTAGTATGTCTTTATTGAATTTTTTCACTTTTACACCGTTTATTCATGTTGATGTAAGTGCATTTTAACGCAATTAATTTAATTTTGGTTTAGGTTCTTAGTTTTATTTAGATTTAGATTAACTTAGTTTAAGTTAAGTTTTGTTAGTGTTCGTGTGTTGTTATTTATTTTAAATTTGTAATATAATTACCTTTTAATACTATGTATAGATTGAATTAAATGGTTGGTACTTGATATTTAATTTCTATCAATGTAAATATTTTAATAAAAATAGAAATACTTTCACGGGGCCCTAAACTGTTCACCCAGTCTCCGGGATACCTAGCGTAACACCTTGGTCGGCCTCCCTTCGCCAATACAAAGCACACATACATATAGGTACCCTGTCTGCATAAACCTTAATAACTTCTAACTTAAGGAGGAAATGATAGTTACTTTTATCTAATCCTGTGAAAATACCGTCGAAGTTATAAAAATTATACCGAATGAAAACTTAACCATTGCTTTTAATATAAGCTAGCATATTTCCTGAACTCCTGGCTTACGATTAGTCTGTTCTACCCTTAATTCATCGGAGTCCACATGAAAGAAGTACGCCAAAAGCTAGCCGCTAATTACACCCAGTGGCACACGAGCCGGCTGTCGCTACATTCTTAATCAGTACACAATCAAGCGTAAAACGCTGGAATCAAAAACATAATGGGCTCGGAAATAATGCAGACATATGTTCGACACCTTTCATAACCGGTCGGGCGAAGGACATCCGCTTTTGGTGGGTAAAAATTGTATGTAAAAAATCGGGTTCGCGCTCAACGCAACGTTCTCACAGGAACCGCTGCGTATCCGGAGAGTTGCGCGGGCGCAGAAAAAACGGTCATTTGTTATATTGCCACCGGCATACCTGTTTGAGTGGTAACGCCCGATTCCGCAGGTTCGCAACCGGGCGATCGTTATGCATATTTAGATACAAATGATGTAGTGTATGAGGTTTTCCCTGGAGAGTACAACATGGAGTTCTTTAAGAAAGGGGTGAAAAGGTTTTTACGGGGTCGGCAACGCGTGGGTGATGCCCCTGGTATTGCAAACGTTCATAGGCTGCGGTGACTGCATGAGGCAGAACGTAAGCTTGTTTGTGACTTTAATAAAAAAAATAAAAGCTAGAAACGTATAAAAACGGACCCTGGCGTTAGCTGGGATAGACGCTAAGATGTTAATGATGATATAGGTACCTATCTGAGGACTACCCTACTGCTGAGGACCTCAAGGTCATTTTTTATATTGCCACCGACATACCCGTTTGAATGGTAACGCTCGTTTCCGCGGGTTCGTATCTAGAAAAGTAGGAAAACGGACGATACGATATAAGATGCTACTCTGTTTTTCCTAATAAACCTTCCTCTTGAGTTACTCTATCCATTTTCAAAACCACATTAAAATCCGTTGCGTAGTTTTAAAGTTCTAAGCGTACATAGACACATACCTATACATACAGGGACAGACGGCGGGAAGCGATTTTTTTAATTTTTTTACAATATGTAGCTAGATCAATGAGAGGTCAATTAAATTGAAGTCACTGTGGAAAACCCTAAAGATTTGTACAAACAAATCACGTAAAGCACGAAATGGTTGTAAACGAATAACACTTCCCGAATAGTAAAAGAAAGGTACGTAATTCATAAAGTATTCTCCTGAGGCAATCAAATCGTAAATCTTCTTTCACGCAAATTCTTTGCAACTCCACACCCTCCGAATGGGCCAAATAAAGAGGCAAGGTTTGTAACTATTTCAACTTCGATAAAAGTAAAAAGCAAATAAATTATTTGATGAAACTAAAAAGTGTTTTCGTATTTTTCGTTTACTTGTTAACTCGGCTCGTTTTTTCAAATCATAAAATTGTAGGTCAACCGGTCAATACACTACCTAATCATAATTTTTTAAACAGTTTATTGTACACACGAAGTTATTACAATAAACATCATTAACAATAACAACTGGCCCTGATTCCTCTTCATATATAGGACAGTTTAATGTACACAATATCCACCATAAACGATTCATGCAAAATTTATTTCCGAAGCCCCATAAGCTCGTAACGCTTAAATAGCATAAAATATAGTCGCTTCCTGTCATCTGTCCCTCTGTATGTATGCATGTATGTACGCTTAGGTCTAAACTACGTAACAGATTGTAATGCGGTTTACAACAATAGATAGGTGAAGGATAGGTGTGATCAAGAGGAAGGTTTACAGAGTAGGACAACACGCGAACGAAGTCGCCACGGGCCAGCTAGTTGTTAATAATTACTTAACCGATGTAAACACATTGGATAACTCCGACCAAGTATACCTACATATTCTTCAATATTTCCTAAATTTAACGATTTAAATGAAACTAAGCTAAGAACCATCTTGATCAAACTGGCTTTCAAATAAAAAAACCCCCATCAAAATCGGGGTATCGGTTCGGGAGTTACGATGCCTCAGACAGACACATATCTCACCACACTTACTCAGAGCCACAGATACTAAGCTAGTTAAGCATATAAAGAGAAGATTATGAAGAGCCAAGACCGCTTGCGCACAGCATCCGATCCGAACTCGAGAAAATACGAACAATAAGTCCGTCACTTTTTAAATAAGCTTTTCAATGGGGGAGCCACCTACATACGTTATTTCGCCTGAAAACGAAATACAGAACTATCAAAATTAATCCACTTTCTTTCTAGCGACAATTTAAACTTGACGGATTATGAAATGCCACTAGAGACCGCAACTTCGGCCAGGTGGTGTGATGGTTTGTGATTTATGACGAGGCTGGATGCGGCCAGCCGAGGACAGGGCGCATTGATAGCTCTGAGACAGTAGAACAGACTGATTTTTCTGTATCGTTTTTCTTTTTGAGGCACTGGATCTTAAAAACCATTTTGAGTGGAGACAGCCACAGTTTACACTATCAAAAATTCGCATCATCGGTGACCTAAAATCTACATACAAAAAATCACTTCCACACATTGAACAATGGCAATGATCTACCAAACTCACAGACTTACGTTTGCCACGAACATCGAAACACTCCTAATGCATTTAAAATAGAGTCGTATTTCGAAGTGCTGGTTAGAATTAATAGCTTTGTAGTGTTGGGATACCGATGTTTGGTAATAGGTATAAGTGAAAGGTACGTGAGAAAAGTAACGCGTCAAAAACAATGCCGAGCTTCGAGCACGGCTGTGATCGATCTACGTAAATATTTTATTCCCCACCGCTCTATGCAAAGTGATTGTAGATTACATGCTGCAGCACCGTTATTATGGCAACTGGGAAAGAATTCGAAGCCTACTTTTCACTGTGTAGTTATTGGTGTGTCTAGTTCACGCGATGGGAAGTGGTTGACAAGTTGGTCGACAGTCGGGGACCATTTAAGGGTAATTCATGGTTTTGTAGGATTTCGAGTACTTGACCCTAAAATGTGAGCTAGTAGATTAATTAGAAAGACTAAGTAGATAATTTAGTTGACAAGATTTTATTTTATTTGCGATGTTTGTATGTATGTTCGGGGCAAATCTTGCAAGCCTAATTTGACCTACTTCCCGGTTTTCAATCGAGCTGAAATTTGGTATACCTATGTAACTTGGGTGACAATGTATTGATATGATGCCATGGAGCTAGTATGATGACGGAGTGGGAAGGGTGGTCATAGGAACTAATGAACGCAATATGATAACAGTATTGTGTTTGGTCTCTTTGGAAAGGTCTTAATGAGTACTACACCCCTAATTCAAGGTCTGATGAATATGACGGATGGTGGCCTTAGGAACTACTGAACATTACAAGATAACCGGGGGTCATCGTGTTTGGGCACTCTGGAATGGTATTGGATAAAAGCTTGTTATGAAAATATTTTTTAATGGAAAAAACGCAGTCAAAAATGAGCAAAAACAATTCACAAGTGTATCTCTTATAAACGACATATCTATCTTAGAGGACCTCGAGAATTTTTTCAGTACCATTATTTTTATTAAAATTATGACTGTTACTGTATCTACACAAAGTCGATAAGCACTAGATACTAACTACCTCTGAAACGATTAGCGTTAATACTGTCAGCAAGTTGCTACTAGAAAAACTAGTACTACTTCTAGTTGTAGATAGAAAATCAACATGCTACGTCATTTGGTAGTCATGCGATCCTATATTTAGGACTAACATTTCATTGTGAAGCTTACTATGGCTCGAACAAACCATTCGTGTTGGTTAATACAGAAGGGTAGGCATTCAAGGACCTAATAAATGGAAGCCTTCAACTGACGACTCGAAGTTCACTGTAAACATTGTTCAGTACCATCTACTGATTCCGACTTATGAAGGTAACAAACGAGAGCGCTGTTTTTCAATGTTTTGTCGCAGATTTTCCTGTACTTACGTCGCGGATATTCGGTTATGACGAATATTTTACTTTTCGTTGTTAATCCACCTCGTCGCTATGAACAACTTTGTCACAGAATAAGTACTAACTTCTTCTTCTTATCGTGTCGACTAGTCGCGGGTTTTTGCGAGGACCGGTACTCCGCGACAGATCATCATCATTATCATCATCATCATCATCATCATCATATTGGCGTTAAATCCCGGTTGCGCCCCGCGCTACACGCGGGTGCCCGGGGTCCGCCTTCCTGCTATTCTTAGTCCACTTTGCTCGGTCTTCGGCATCCTTCGTAGTGAGTCCGTTATGCCACAGATATAACGAACTACCGACAAAACAATATGTGAGTATGCCGTCTACCATGTAAGAGGTCCCGGGTTTGATTCCAGGCCGAGCAGAAATTATAATGTTGAATTTTAATTTCTGTTAGGGGTCTGGGTGCTATATGCATGATAAGTAGGTATTTAAAAGTATAACTGCTGTAAAACTGTGAAATGAACTAATAAATAAATAAAAGTTGTTTATCAGTTATCTAGCACACATAACACAAGCTATGCATACTTTGGGGCTAGGTGGCATTGAGTAAATTTGTCCAAGCATATTTTTTGTAAAGTGGGTCACTATTTCGTGACCGAACGTTATCAGTTAGTTCTTAGTTAATATCACCGCGATCTTTATCATTTTGTAATCTGTTTACATGTTACAATATATTCATCATCATCATCTTAGCGTCCAGCCCGGCTTCTGCCAGGGTCTGCTTTCCTATTCTTCTCCACTTCGCGTGGTCTTCCGCTTCTTCGCGTCGTAAGCTTATCTTATTGGCTATCGCATCCGACTCAACGATGTCTATCCATCGCTTCTTAGGCCGTCCTAGGAACTTCTTTCCTGATACCAGCTGGGTTAGGCACCCATTACAACGCACCTACATGTCGTATTAGACTAATAATATGTTAGGCCTTTGAGCCTTTGGAAAACTCTCCACTGATGCGGAGCAGGCTCAAGCCTCCAGTGGACTGTTGTGGGTGTGTGGAAGGAAATAAATATTTTGGGAAATGTCTAACAAATCAATATTTGACGACGAATCAAGGCTCTGTTAAATTTTGTCGTTGTTAGATTCAATCTTGCTTTTCTTTCCTTGTTTTTTGATGAAACTCTGTTTATATTACGTAGGTTGCACGTACATATGAAAGTAAACCACAAATGTTGGGCAGCTCACATTGTTATTTTTATTAAATTAAATATATTTTTATTTACTTCATAATGTATAAAAATAAAAAGCTACATGCACAAAGGTTCGCAATTCGATTCGAATTTATACAATTTTCCATGGTTATTAGCCCCAGAACAATACGCGTTTCGAGAATGTACAACGATAAAATGTGATATTTTATAATAAAACATAAAATATATTTTATAAATTTAATATAAGTAAACAATTTCTATTGCGCATATCTCGCTGTGTAAACTTAACTTCTGGGACTATGACTTGTGGTTTGGTAAAAAATTTTGCGTTATACCTCACAGTAAATAATACTACGATCTCTCTTTTTTTTAAGACATAGAAACTGTAGGTTTTTTTTTGTGTTATACGGCAGACAAACAGGTAAACTAGTCACCTGATGGAAAGTGGTCACCGCTGCCTATGGATATCAGCAACACCAGGGGAGTAACCAATGCGTTGCCCGTCTCTGAAGCTACCTCTATTATAACCTCTTGAACGATCCCATGTCATAGTCTAAAGGAAATACTGTGGTAGATAATTTTTGGATTAATTTTAATACTTGGGGGGGTTATCTGCCATGCAATATTCTACCCACAGTAAGAAGTTTAAGGGCGCACAGGTAGGAAATAAAAATGTCTATGTTCAGTCCTTAAATTATTGAAGGCCGAATGGACCTTAGGACTAGCGCCTTTACGATAGATCATAAATAATCTCTTGCAATTCAATATTACATACATCACTAGATAACAAGATCCAAGCTTTATGTATAAAGTAAGGCTCTTACGTCCTAATGAAGTTAGAAAATTTGCTACCGCGCGCTTCTTATCCTTATTTTTTCTTAGAGCGAACGGCTTTTCGACTTTGAAAGGTCATAGGTAAACTGTCTCTTACCTCCGAAAATATGCTAAATTTGATGGGAGGCAATAAATAAATAACATATTCGGCTGCGTCACCGCGCTATAATTGAGTAATAAAAACCTCATGCAGCCCTGACGCACCTAGTCGTGGAGCACGTATGTCCACGCGGGGTGGGAGGAGATCAAAATAAAAACTCCCAACCCTACAGGGTGGACCCCCACCCTCGACGTATTACGGGAATGTTGGTACGGGACCCGGACGTCCCGATTTTTTTGTGCGATAATCAAACGCTCCACCGCAATATCGCTACTTACAACCGCGCTTATAAATTGTTTTTCGGCAGAATCTACGGTATCAGCGGAAGTTTTGGGAATCAATTTTTTGGATCTGTTCAACTTTTTTGCTATTAAGCCCTTTTGTTCAGTTTTAATACGAAAATTGTGATGCTTTTATTATTCTGTCTGAATAAATAACAAGACAATACTGTGACAATTTTGTGGGCAGACAAACAGCCACCTGATGGAAAGTGGTCGCCGCTGCTCATGAATACATACATGACCAGACAATACATAATTGCTTGGCACATTGGATCTCGATGAAACGTTAGTGGTTACTTCATTTCTATACACTTTCTCGTGCCATCTTTTTAGTGTCCAAAGCCCAGTATGCATCAGACACTGTTACCTGCCTGCAAAGATCCACTGCGGCGTGAACTGGATACTTTACTCGCCTAGGTAAATAAAATGAAGATAGCCGTGAAAGCGAATGCGAACCGTATCAACAGATTCGTTTGCGCGGCCTCCGAAATGGCTTTTCTATTCAATTTTCGATAGAGATTTTTTACCAGCCCGCAGTTTTGCGTACGGTGGAACCAATAAATCTCCTCTTGAGGTAAGGGGCGAATTAATCAGTCGACGGGTCGGCCGACGAGTCGCCCGACAGAGTCCCTCCTGACGAAGGAATCTCATCCTTAATCTGGCACCGTGAAGGTCGAGATTCAAATGCGCGGGCATGTCTTATTTACAGTACGTGAAGGTGAAAATAAGAAGTGGGAATAAATAGTAGGGCCTCCTCCTCCGATACACTTGGAGGAGATTAAAGTGTTCGGGATCCGCGGCGTAACATAAATTAGGGAAATGGCGGCGGCGCGCGATTGTCTAACACAATCTATGCCCGGTGGAAATTATTGCGTAGATCGAATAAAAGTTAAAACCTTGGCCACGGCAGCCGTGGGGAGGTAATTTTTATAAGCCGTGAAGCGAAAGCGGTTGATTAAATTTGGGGGAATTTAAAAGCTGTGTTGTTTTCCCCGGCCGTTAAGGCTGGGCGGCGGGTTCGGCACGAATTAATAAACAAGCCGGCCAAGGGCACAGGCCACACGACCTTTGGGTGTATCCTTGTACCCTTTACCTGCTACTGCGGCCGGAATTATTTAGTGGAAAACTTTACTTGACGATTTTCAACGTTCAGCCCGGCGTTCAGCCCGTAGCGGAATTTTGCTTGCGGTTTCGAGGGTTAATAACGATTAGTTTGGACACAATCAACTATTACAAGTAGATAATTAATATTCGTATTGTGCATTTATGAATGTAATTAATATAGCAATGATACTAATAAACTTCAATGTTTATCAACACCAAATACGTCACGAACTAAAACCAAATACACAACCTCCTACGTCAATGGCTAAGCCAACCGTCCAACCTAAAATGAACAAGTACCCTCACATAATTACGAAATTGTCCGTTATGGACGACAAAAGACTACCGCCGAAGACGATCGCAGCGTAAATCCACGATCCCAACGTTCGCCGTAGAGCGTTGTCATTCAAAATCAGACCACGTGTACGATATTTCATCATCAGGAGCGGGGTGGGGGCGCCCACCCCCTGCCCCCGCCCCCGCCCCGACCCAAAAAGTCTATCTGCACTTGACACGGGAGGAAACGGGACAGATTAACCGTAGTGAAGGGAACAAAGCTAAATATGTTTCAAGCTGATACTTACCCCGACATAGTATATGGGCGATTCGCAGAAGGCTACGTGCTACGGTGGCAACATGGAGACTAGTAGGTTTTAAAAAGACATTGATGGAGACCGTTTTTAACTCTCGAATCCGAATGCAACATAGGTAGTATCTGCAACTAGTAGATAAGAGACAAGTTGCATCATTTCTGGAATACATGAGTTAAAAGTATTTAGTAGACCGTTTTACGGTCTTTTCATATGTCTATGCTTACAAATAGAGTACGCAGAGCTACCGGCTTCTCACAGGGAACGCAACGAGCGAACAGCGAATGCGTAGCGCAGTTGCTGAAACCGTACCAAGTAGCGCGCGCCAGCTATGCTGAAGTGACATCGCACGGTGCCATTTGCGCCAACCACCGTCTCTTTGCGTTTAGCATAAGGGCCTGTACATACCGACGCTTACAAAACGCGTAAGCCTCGCGTCCGCCTAATCACCGCGTAGTATACGAACAGGAATCGTGTGTTAGAGCTTTAGAAAGCCTAGAAACTAATTTCATACAATTTTATGTACTACTACTTACTTCTTTAATACTTTATCATTTAACACATACATATGTATATCTATTTTTAATTTGTGGAATAATCTGGAAACTGGTCCAACTATAAACACGACTGAACCGTTTTCTCGAAAACTTTCGTCAAACTGAAGGTAGATGAAAACTTCAAAATTATTTAATCTGCGAATCACTGTCTATACTATATTTTGGATAGGAGCTATACAATGCTGAAAAAGGATGGAGGAATGAAATGATGGAACCATTTTCAGTTCACGGTGAGATACCCACGCAAACATGCTCACGCCGGGGCAGGGTTGCCAGCGTTCGGAAGTTACTGCGGAAGAAAATATATAGTGTTACCTATATTTAATAAACGGAAAAATTGTTTTAATGTGGTATCTTTATTTACACTTAAAATTAAATTGAAATTCAATAGTCAATGTAGAAAAAAATCTGGAATTGGGATTCTGTTTGACTTCTTACCAGCACGGCTAGCACGAAAGTGATATCGCGCGCGATAAGCGAGAAAAGGCGCGGCAGAGAAACTGGTGTCTCTTTCATATTAGTATTGAGAAAAGTGCTGGCCGTGCAAGAAAGGGCGATGAAGAGACAAAGTTTAATAAGAAGAATCCACGCTACCTTGCGGAAATGAGAAGATACTCAGTTTCACTTAAAATTATTAAGAATACTTACTTACCATCTTTACTGAACGCGAACCTTACACCTGGCAACTCAGCGATTTACGGGTCGCTTCACGCACACAGCCGCGGCGCTTGGCGCGAAAAGTTTGAGCAGTAATTTATATGACGGTTTAAATAATTACTCCGCGTTTTCGGCCCAATTTGTAGATGAGCGCGCTCTACCCGCGGCCGCGTCGCACCGTCGAAGCGGTGTGCTGTAAGTGCCACGAACTTATCAGAGCCGGTGATGGCGTCGCTGTTGACGACAAAGTGACGTTTCAAAATGGCGCCGCTTAGTTCCAGTTCTGGCCACTGGTTCAGATAAATTGGTGGCACTGTACATGACATTTATACGCGTTATTTCGCACGCCGATAGCTGCTGTGTGTGACAACGAGCTTGTTTACGGGATTCGCGTTACGCGACACTCGTTGGGTTTTCAGGCTGAAATTCTTTTTTTTTCACACAGGGAGGTAAATGTTTTGCGATGAGAATTGAGAATTTATTGGGGCGGAAAATAAGTATAATAATAAGGCCATGCCATGACGAAAAGTAGGACAAAATTAGGTATTTAATAAAAAAAACCAGTGAAACGTAATTACCTTTTATCTTCTCCCAAATATCGTCTGACATCGACCTACGTTTTGTTGTATTTTAATAACCCGCCGAATTTTCCGTTACATAAAAGATTCCTTGCTCCAATTGCCATCTGCTTGGAAAATAGATTGCTTGTCAATAAAAATGTAAATGCGCCGCTTCAGCTCCCGGCTAATTCATTTCCCAATGGAAAATCCGGGAGCGCGTCACCGGAGATCGATGGACCGTTCATTTCGGGGACTTTTTCAACTTTTTACCTTTCATATTGACCAGACGGTTAGTTAGTTTGCATACGCGGCGACGCGACGCGACGGCGACAATGCCCCCCCTCCCGCCCCGGCCCCCGCGGCAAGGTCGACCGCTCTTTTTGTTGAGTTCAGATATTAACGTCTTTTTAGATGATTTATAGAGGTCCTTCTCCCATGAAAGAGATGAAAGGGCTTTTAGGGGACTCGATATGAATTCTAATACGGATTTGCGAACTACTGTATTGTACTACCCCCGAAACTGACTGGCAAGGCGACTGAAAGTCATATTTTCTGTATTCGGCGGCGCGTTATCGAAACAAAATAAATATCCTATCGGAAACAATTTCGCATCAATTTGCGGCACAGAGGGCGCGGTATAAGCAAAAAATCGAAATACGCAAATTTGATCCAAAACCTCGGGCTCGGCGCTCACACTCTCGCGGTGATACGGCTGACACCCTAATCAAATAAGTACCTTTTACCGGAACGGGCGCGGGTGAGGGGAACGCCGCCCTGCGCGGTGGGAGTAAGGTTCAAGTTCCGCTGGCGGCGGCTGACTAGCTTCCGCATAAAACGTATTTGTAGGAAGGACGACCCAGAAAATGGGTATAATGTACTCACACTACCGCCGCCGCTCCTCGCCTTGCGCCGTCCCCCAGGAGTCGAGAAATTTATATAACAAGCTATCTCGCCCGGCCGGTTATTGTCGGGAAACACTGGCTCAGGCATTATTTTTAATTAAACAAAAGTGCCGGCCGCCGACGCCTCCCGATCCGAAAGGCGATTTCCCTTTGCAACTGTAAATTTCTTTTTTCTTTAATTAAAGCGAAACGGTTGATGACTCAAAAAGGGGGCTTATGTCAAGAGACCAATTAGAGAAAGGGTTGCCACATCGAAGGGAGAGTCGAGTTTTTGTAGTTGGAGCCAGCCTTCTTGCGACCTATTTGGGCCAATTACCTAGGGAATGAGTGCCCATATAGTACCCGAGTACTTAGCCGAAGAGAACGGCTTAAAATTCTTTAGAAGTCACATTTAATGCGTATACCTTTAATCTATTATTCAATAGATACTGTACTCGAATATGTATCTACTATACATCGATTATCAAAGTTGCTGAAACAGACAGATTCGCTTGGTCAGATGGGTTTGGATGTGATAGCAGTCAAATAAAGATGTCAAAAACCCAGGTTCCCAGCTAGAGAATCTCTAAAATGGAATCGTATCAAATACAAATTGTATTCGACCATATCTTACTGAACCTATTTGTGGCGACGTAATTTCGATAATTAGCACCTCTAAAAACTACGACTAAGGCCTTTCTTCCAATTTCGTAGACGTAATGGGAAGCTGATTTCCCCTTCTGTATTTATACTTCTGCCAAATGCGACTGACATTTCGAAGTTTCATTTCGTATCCAGCTACTTGCTGCAGCTACGTAAAGTTTCCTTACGCAGCCGGCGAACTAGCTACGAAATGAAACTCAAACCTTTTGTTATCTTTATGTTCATATTATTATAATTTTCTTTGTGCACAATAAATGGTTAAATAAAAAATAAATAAGCCTAACATAAATTTTCCCATTTCGTAAGCGGCTACAGAAGAGGAAATACTTATCCCATTACGTTATAGCTACGAATTTTAGCTATGAAAGGCGACCTATATCAGTACTACATGCATAGGTTTTACCGCGGCTAAATGACACAAAGTGCATTTAAAAGACTTGTTTAAACATACACAGTTATATAATGTCCCGCTTCTTTTCCGTAGGGCCACCATATTATTCCACTTAGTACGGTCCTGACAACTCTTTCGCTTGTTCTACGTCCATCAATAGCAGGTACATACTCTGGGCAGTTTCTTGACCAGAACATTCTTCGAAATATTCTCGATTTAGTTGCGTAAATAATAGTCCCGGTTGTGCTCTTGCGCATGAGGACCCGGTGTCCGCCTTGACCATGATCCAGGATTTGGCAGATTAGGCAATTCAGTGGAGCAATCGCCGTCTGATCTCCGTGACCTCAGAAGAACCTGACCAGCTTGGATCATGGTTACGCATTCAGTCGCCTGAAAGTGCAGATTCCATCACGATGTTTTCCACCGTAAGAGCATCGGTTAGCAATTAACTAATGTGCAAAACTCAGATAAGAGTAATGGTACATAGCCGCATTGGAATGCGGACCCGGTACCACTCACTTACGAGTCGGACACCATACCTACGTCAAACACCTAAACTGACATTGGGCACTAAAAACACGTCAGTTCCCAGATTAAAACCCGCTACCTCTCGCTTACGAGTCAGCTATTTTAATCACTGCGTCATCGACGCTCCCTAGACTTAGATGTATTGGTACAAAAATTAATGTGACCCGTTACTGTTGTGCTAGCCTCAATGTGGCGAGTACAAATCGGGCGGGTGCCCAGACGACCTGCAGACGAGCGGCGCAATGTCACAGCGGGGCCCGTGACCTGCCCCGCCAAGGGTTCACGCTCACTGCGATATTCATACGAATTAAAGATTAATTGTTGCATTGTTGCCGTTTCATTAAGGTCGAGAATTGTGTGTAATCTCCCACGCAAAAAGTGTATTGTATAATTGTGCGAAAAGAGAGGTGTTTTAAGTTTGAGGTGTGTTTCTGTGCCTGTGGTGTCGTAGCTCCAGAACCGATGGGCAGATTTCGAGGCGGGCTTCTTTGCTTTTGCCCTGGAAAACATTCACTGATCAGATCAGTAATGTTCTCAAAAAAGCTGGGGTCCGAAGTGGTAAGAATAAAAGGAGATGTATGAAAAGAGTTGTGGATATATGCGTGGCTAGGGAGTTGTGTCAGGACAGAGCAAAGTGGCGGTCCATAGTCTCTGCCTACCCCACCTGTGGGACACAGGCGTGAGCTTTATGTATGTGTATGTGTATGTGTTTTTTTGCTTCAAAATCACTTTAATTGAGATAATTCTTAGCTCTACTAAAATCGGTTTAGAAGTTTGGGAAATATTTGTGTAAATGTAGATTTTGGTGGATAACAATAAATCACATACATACATAAAGCTCACGCCTGTGTCCCACAGGTGGGGTAGGCAGAGACTATGGACCGCCACTTTGCTCTGTCCTGACACAACTCCCTAGCCTCGCATATATCCACAACTCTTTTCATACATCTCCAATACATCCATACAATAAATCATATTAGCGTTAATATCCTGGTCGTGCTGTCGTGCACGAGCCTTACAGTACTTTTTAATAATACTTACCACCCAATACAGTAACACCCAGATCCAGAACAAAAAATAAAATTCTACACTCTCATCAAGACATTCATTCCTATGTTCACAAGTTCTTATGACCCACCTTCCGACTCCATTATCAGACCAGCTCCATGGTACCATATTAATGCATTATCATTCAAGTTAGTTTTAGTTCTACCCAACCGATGAAATATGACCTAGATTTTAAGTTGGACCCGAAACTACCAAACTGTGAAAAACTCATCAAAATACATTCAGCGCCATTACCATGTTTCTTATAGTTTAGCTGGTGTATTATGATTCTACATCAGGTGTTCTAGTTTCCAAAATCAATTATACCCTATATGTAGCCCAGGTTTAACAGCTATACAACGCAAAAATTGCATTCAAACCCGTCCAGTAGTTCCGGAGATTAGCGTGTACAAACAGACAAAAAGACATCAAAATTAAAAAAAAACATATTCAATTAATTTTTTTTTTTAAATATGTTCAATTGACAGACACACTTTTTTACTGTTATATTATGTTTTATTTGTTTTATTATGCATAAATGCGTGGAACCTACCGGCCGCTGTTATTCTTATAATAACTGGTACTTATATGGGTGCCACTCAAAATGAGCATTTCGCAGGATTAGCTCCTTTGTTAATAAGTACTATAATAGAGACGGCCGTAGAAATATTAAAATACTTAGTATGATTAAGGTCATCTCGCCCTCGTTTTGAATACTAATATCAAAGTCTGACCTCGGGCAGAGTTTTCCATCACTCACTGTACATAGCAATAATTTAGAAATGCTAAGTGTCAGCTTGACACTATTGGAACTACATCAGCGTCAGGATATATCCATCATCAGTGTCATCTTAGCGTTAATGTCCCGGTTGTGCTCTCGCCGGCGAGGGCTCGGGGTCCGCCTTGACCATGATCCAACATTTGACAGATCAACATCTGTCCTCCATGATCCTGTTAACAGGGGAAGCTGACCAGATTGAATCATGACTACACATAGCGATAAAGCTCACTTTTGGTCGAATGGATATGTTAATAAACACACGATGGCCACATGACCTAAATCACATTCAAACAAACAAAATTATCTTTCCAATAAACCTAGTTTCACTGATACTACATACTTTGTTCTTTGTTTTATTTCAATTGAAAGTTCTCCGCCTCAAAAAAACACCCTGTACTTATGTACCTATATAGTTAGATGTAGACCGTATACGTACCTACTCGACTCTCCATTTCTCTCAAAACCCTTGGGTCACAAACCATCAGGTGGGCTGTCTGCTCACCTGATGGATTGTGGCGTAGTAAAATGAACCTGTCAGTATATCCATGACGATACTGACGATACTACGTAACGTAGATATCGTGGCATGTCCATATATCAGTACGCAGTTACGTACAGCGCACGCAGATTAGCCCAATTTATACGCACAGTATTAAAAGCTTTCAAATAAATTAAATAATGTTTCAGCCGCGCCTGTTACGGCTATGGATTGCTTCATGTGAGCATAGAGTTACAAAGCTCTACGGTTTCCTCGACAATAAAAAAAAGATGTTTTATTGCCAATAGAGGCACACACCTATGGACACCGTTCAACTGACGGAACGTGTTCACGATCCAGGCGCTCTTTTTTTTAATCGTTCGCTTCGATACGAACGGTTTTCAATTTTGATTTTCGACATGAAAAATTCAATATTTTTTTAAATCACATTGGCAACACCGAAAGAGTACGGTTCAAAAAAAGGGAAAATCAGCATCATGCATCAAAAAATCTAATTTTTCAAGCCATAAATAAAAATTGAAAACGGTTCGATTCGAAGCGAGCAATTCAATAATAGGGTTTCAGGACATCTGCAACCTGAGGGGAGCTGACACGGAGCCGGACTCAAAATTTGGAGACATGCCTTTTGAAGAACCCCAGTGACCCCAGTGCATGGGAGACTTCAGTAGGGAATCATTCCACATTTGGCACTTGCTTGACAAAAAGTTCTCGACGAAAATCCTTATTTTTTATATCACCAAAACCCATGGCAAACGGCGTACGGCCCTCTGGATGGTAAGCCATTATCGTAACCAATGGACGTACGGACATTAATAATATGTAACTAATTCGGAATTGTTGCAAAAAAGCTTATATATCCCAGAATAATATAGAAGCTAAGTTTTATCTTGAAATTTACCCTCCTGAAGCCGTTTTCGACCATCGTTTTATTCTGGGGTTAACACTTATTCTCAGATTAAAATGACAATTTTCTATAGCGTTTTGACATTTTAATCTCAGCTTAGGCGTTAAATCTGGAAAAACTGGTCGAATCCAGCCTGAATGGTATAAAAAATTTCAATGTACTTCTTGCGGAATACTGCATAACAAATTTTTACACGAAATCACGGACAAAACTGTTGAAGAATAGACACTCAATTCAACTCTAGTATTACATAGCTCTGTATGCGAACTATAGGGATATAATCGACCAAGTGATGGTATTGGTTAACAGAAATGATAAGCACAGCCAGATAGCACGTCACTGTTCTATAACATACACGTGATATGATACCATACAATATTGATTGATTGATATGGGGTAAATTATAAGGGCGTGATCGGCCACCATGAAGAATAAGTATTTCTCTCGTACTTCTGCAGAATTGTTATAGTAAAATCGGACAAACAAGTGGTTTATTAGTTTAAACAAAACTTCTTCGGATACACCTCTCTCGCCTCTTCCACATTCATACATCCTCCTGCATTTACGAAAGTTGGGGGATACCATCTCCTGATCTCCTGATATAAATAAAATAATCACCTTGGCGTTAATATCCCGGTTGTCCACTCACGCGCGAGGGCCCGGGGTCCGTCTTGACCATGATGCAGGATTTGGTAGATCAGGTAATTACAATAAAGTGACTGCCATCTGACCTCCGCGCTCCTGTTAACTGGGTAACCTGACAAGATTGGATCATGGTTATACATTCAGCCGCCTCAATGTGCAGGTTTCCTCACGATCATTTTCTTTAACGTAAGTAAGAGTATCTGTTACAGTTCAACTAATGTACACAGCTCAGAAAAAGGTCAGTGGTACATTGCACCACGGGGTTTTGAACCCGGTACTTTCCGTTTACGAGTCGGACTCCTTAACCATTAGGCCACTGACATCTTTCTTACCTATTGTATTAGCCTAAATATCCCCATCGTGGCTAAGTCCCTGCAATGCTTTCAATTTTATATTAGGTAATATAAAGTTGCTGATTTGCAGGTGTGTGGTAAATGTATGTATCGTAGATTTTATGGATGATCATCATCATCATCATCATCATATCAGCCAGAAGACGCCCACTGCTGGGCATAGGCCTCCCCCAGAGATCTCCACAAAGGCCGGTCCTGTGCTTTTCGCATCCAGCTGGTACCTGCGATCCTTACCAGGTCGTCAGTCCACCTTGTGGAAGGCCTACCCACGCTGCGTCTTCCGGCACGTGGCCGCCACTCGAGAACTTTACTGCCCCATCGGCCATCTGTTCTTCGAGCTATGTGCCCTGCCCACTGCCACTTCAGTCTGGCAATCCTTAGAGCTATGTCGGTGACCTTGGTTCGCTTGCGGATCTCCTCATTTCTGATTCGATCGCGCAAAGAGACTCCGAGCATAGCTCTTTCCATTGCCCTTTGGGTAACAGTGAGCTTTCTTATAAGGCCCACAGTGAGCGGCCACGTTTCAGTTCCGTATGTCATCACTGGCAACACACATTGGTCAAAGACCTTCGTTTTGAGACACTGCGGTAATTGGGACGAAAATATATGGCGTAGCTTCCCGAATGCTGCCCAACCGAGTCGGATTTGTCGATTGACCTCTTTCTCGAAGTTGGACCTACCTAACTGAACTATTTGTCCTAGGTATGAATAGTCGTCAACAACTTCAAGTGGAATGCCTCCAACGGTCACTGGAGTAGGCACAACATGGACATTCGACATAATTTTCGTCTTGTCCATGTTCATTTTAAGACCTACTTGTTGAGAGGCACTACAGAGGTCATCGAGCATTTTGCCCAAGTCTTCCAGGGTTTCAGCCATGACTACGATATCGTCAGCAAATCTGAGGTGAGTAAGGTACTCGCCGTTAATATTGATGCCAAGTCCGTCCCAGTCCATAAGCCTAAAGATATCCTCCAGTGCAGCAGTGAACAACTTCGGTGATATGACATCACCTTGTCTAACACCCCGCTGCAGCTGGATAGGTTCTGTGGTCTTATCCTGGAGACGAACTGACATAGTGGCGTTTTCGTACAAACCCTTCAGTGCTTCGATATATCGATAGTCAATTTGGCACCGCTGTAGAGACTGGAGCACCGCCCAAGTTTCGATCGAATCGAAGGCTTTCTCATAGTCCACAAACGCCAAGCATAATGGCCGGTTATACTCTTCGGTCTTCTGTATAACCTGCCGCAGCGTATGTATGTGGTCTATGGTACTAAAACCTTTTCGGAATCCGGCTTGTTCGGGAGGCTGGAAGTCATCAAATCTGCGTGCGAGACGATTCGTAATGACTCTCGAAAACAGCTTATACACATGGGTCAGCAGCGATATTGGTCTGAAGTTCTTCAAGAGAGCCTTATCACCTTTCTTGAAGAATAATATCACTATACTTCTGTGCCATGTTTCCGGCGTTTTTCCCTCGAGGATGACGGAATTGAACAGCTTCTGAAGGGTCTTAAGCACAGGTTTGCCACCAGCTTTCAGAAGCTCAGCCGTAATTCCATCATCACCCGGCGCCTTGTTGTTCTTGAGCTGTTTGAGAGCCATACTAATCTCGTACAGGCTGATGTCCGGGATATCTTCGGTGTAGTGTCGGGTCAACTTGGCTCTGGGGTCTTTTGCCATACTGGTAACAGGTGCCCGTGTTGTCGTGTATAACTGTCCATAGAACCTCTCGACTTCCCTCAAAACCTCGGATTTGGTCGAAACAACTCTGCCGTCATCCGTTTTCAGTCTTGTCAACTGGCTCTGTCCAATCGACAGATCTCTCGCAAATACTTTAGAGCCTTTATTCCGCTCGATCGCCGTCTCAATGTTGATAGTATTGAATCGGCGTATATCGCGAGTCAGAGACTTGGAGATCTGTCGATTAAGTCGCCTAAATTGAGAGACATCATCAGGGGATTGCAGAGTCATTGCGCGTCTTTCTTCCATGAGTTTGAGGGTATTGTCAGAGATTTTGCTTGTTCTTTTTGTACGGCAGGCTTTGTAAAACTTTGACCCAACCGTATAGACAGTTTCCACGAACCTGTTATTGTAGTCGTCCACGTCGACGCATTCTCCTAGGCACTCGAAGCGATTTTGTAATTCGAGTTGAAAGCTCTCGGGGTTTTGGATTTGGATGGGTACAGGCCGGAGCGTGGACCTCATCAATCTCGATCTTTCCAGCTGTGGATTGATATTCAATGTGCCTCTTACCAAGCGGTGATCACTGCCAATTTTTACGCTATTGATCACCGAGACATCATTGAATATATGCCGTTTCGTAGATAGGATGAAGTCGATCTCATTTTTTGTGACACCATCGGGACTAACCCACGTCCATCTGCGATGATCCGGCTTCCCGAAAAATGAGTTCATCATAAAGAGTCCCTCTTTCTCCAGAAAACCGGCCAGCATCTGGCCACGGGCGTTCCGACTTCCAACTCCAAATTGCCCCACTCTCAACTCGTCTCCGCTTCGTTTGCCCAGTTTCGCGTTAAAATCCCCCATGACAACGGTGTAATGTGTCTTGGAGGTATGTATGGCTGTAGTTATATCCTCATACATAGCCTCCACTTCATCGTCGGAGTGAGTCGAAGTCGGTGCGTAGACCTGTATGACCTTCAACGAATACCGCTTGGTAATTCTGAGTATAAGGTACGCAACCCTAGACGACACACTCTCGATCTTAACGATGTTGTTCACCAGGGATTTGTGGACGAGAAACCCGACACCACCTAGGGACAGTTGGTCGCCCTCCCGGAAGTAAAGCAGATTTCCGGACTTCAGAGTTATCGAGTCCTCCCCCTTTCTTCGGACTTCAGATATCCCTATTATGTCCCAATGTAATCTGCTTACCACTTCCTCCAGCTCCACGAGCTTTTCGTCGGTCCGCAGTGTCTGGACATTGTATGTTGCCAGGGCCAGTGGTCGTGCTTTGCGGTAGCCTGATCGCGTCCGGTGATTTTTCGCACCCCCTGCCCCGCCGTTACCGTGACCGCTACCATGGTCCGGAATAGCGGGGCCGCCGGGTACTGGGGGCCGTGGCTTGTGTGTACTTGTCATCGGGGGGGGAATTGCCATAATCGCCACGCTTGGCAGGCGGGTTGGCGATCGCAGTGCAGTATATGTTAATGTACCCAGAAAGATGCTGCTGCCCATCTTTCGGGTTTGTCCCTTAGTCGCCTTTTACGACACCCACGGGAAGAGATGGGGTGGTGCTATTCTTTGAGGTGGTGGCACCACACACCACATTATGGATGATAAATAAATACTATTTTGCATTGATAAACAGCGATAAGTGGCGACGGCGTTAGGCGCTTTTCTAATTGGGAACATGGTCGTACGACGGACGTCGCTCGTTCAAAGGCGACTTCAAAACTGCCCGTCGCACCACCATGGTCGCACAACCGTCGCCAATTAGGACAGCGCCTAAGCATTCCAAGCGTACGACCATGCCCGGAAAAAAATACCAATGGGCACCAATGACCACCGGTGGTAAGTCCAAGGTCAAGGCCATGGACTGAACTGATTTATTTTGCTGAGTAAGTTACATAGGTATTACGCGTTGCCTGCGAGTGTGTTCCCTGATCACTATAATCTGGACGCCTTTAAAGCTAAAGTGAATGGGCTGTTCCTAGACAGGCACGCTCCATCTTTGGCCGCATCGTCACTTACCACCAGGTGAGATGGCGGTCAAATGCCTGGATAGTCAAAATATAAAAAATAAATTAAGAGTTTAGAAATTACTAGTGAACCTGGCGCGACTTCATTCACGTACACCTACTTAACTCCTTCCTCATGAATCACTCTATCTATTGTCGAAAACCGCATTGAAATCCGTTGCGTAGTTTAAAATATCTAAACATACATAGGGACAGACGGCGGGAAGCGACTTTGTTTTATATTGTGTATATATACGGGTTATACTAGCTATGGTACTGACCTTACCTCACTATATTTTGCCTTGTGGTGTTAATTATATTTGTGAACAAGAATATATTAATACTTATATTTCTAAAATTACGTTCCAGTGTTATTTAATTGCGACAAACTACCCTAACCTAACCTAACAGTAAAATTAGACAAAACAACTGCGTCTGTTGAAATTAATGTGAACTTACGCACCTGTCTTGAAAGCTTATTTAATAATGAAATACAATGTACAGTCAGCTGCAGAGAGAACTGACAGTCATACTATTTAATGTATGCTAGGGGAGTCCATTCACTCTGCAGCTAACTGTACCTACAGTTGCCGGCAAAATTCTTGAGCATTGTATAAGGAGTTTTGCGCATGCATATTTGTAGGAATATTCTAGTCTTTCCTGCACGGTAAAGGTTAAGATGCTTTCGTGGGTCTGTACGATCTGTGGTTTGTAGCAATTATTCATATTTTAATAACTAATATGTGCCTTTATCGATAAAAAATTAAAGGCAAAGTTCAAATGCCATAAATAATCGTATTACCGCTCTAGAAGCTATGACCCAAATGAAGCAGAGCGTCACACCGATTGAATTCAATCCAATTACTACATACTGTTGGCATGCTAATGTCAACTTTCTACCCATGTAAGAGACATTGTTTTATTACAGTTTTGCCCATATGAAAGAAACCTATTTGTTTTATTACCGTTTTGAAATGATTTTTGAGTATTTAATTTCTCGTGTAAATAACTTAGCTAAAGAAAGAAAAGCCTTGACGATCGCAGTCCATTGCTATGCATTTCTGAGAATTTTATTTATTTATTTATTTAATACTTTATGCACAAAATAGTACAATTAAAAAAAAAAATTAAGTAAAATTTTGTCTCAAACAAATTTTCCATTGCTGTAAACAGATCACTAATCGCACAGAAAATTTCCCATTTGTTTACCAGCGTCGATGGAAAATTAGGTTGAGACAGACCGTAGAGAAACTAGTTTTGAATTTCTTTGGCAACACTATTGCTGACTAAAGTGCTGTAGTAAGTATTGGCATCTAAAATGAAAAAAGGTTAGTGATCCAAAAAGTTACAATAATTCAAGTAACCAACCCAAGTAGAGGGAATCATTATGATTTTATGGTCTTTCCACAGACTTAAAAAAATCAGGATAGTTAGAATTAGTTACATAGAATAAATGAGAATAGGTAGGTACTTCCTTGACAATATAATATATGTAAAATAAGTTCAGAAATGAAAAATATTTTTTCATAACAAGCTTTTATATTGCGATAGGTCAAGACCATTCAAAAGAGCCCAAACACGATGGGGTTATCTTGTTGCGTTCAGTAGTTCCTATGACCACCTTCCGAGCTCCATGGTACATCAAGTTACATAGGCATACGAAATTCCATCTCAACCGAACATGAACGCCGGGAATTGGGTCAAACTTTGACCCGAACGTACATAGTCACACACAAGTAAAATAAAAGCTTGTAACAAATACCCACACTGCATCATAGAGCCTAGACTCCTGCAACTTTCATTGAAAACTGTCCACCACCCGCCCCGCAGCTGTGCACTAGCACTACTATACCAGCAGTTATAGCGGTGAAATGCCCAAAAGGTCAGCGCTAACTGGCGACCTAAATACGACGGGACAAATCCAATTATCGACGAGTGGCGCAACAATGACGGCGTGGGCGCATGTTCGGCTGTTGTTCTCGTGCATCCGACTCGTTCACATGTGCCGGGTGACCCGGATAAACTAAAGTTTTAATGTCAACAACGTGAGCTGGAATGACCGGCGGATGTCGGGTGGGTGTTTTTTTGTAACAGGGAGGTAAATGAGTTAATGATGTAATGATTTGGTGTGGAAGTGATGGTTAGTGATCACCGCCGTCCATTGACCAACACCAGGGGTGTCGCAAATGTATTGCTGGCCAATGAGAAAGATGTAGATTCCTTTCTTGAAGACTCCAATGTCAACACCGCTGCAAGATTATTTCCATAGAATGGAAGTTTCTAGAAAAGCGTACAATAGATGACCGCCGCTCATCCAGATGGTACGGGTAGATTAATTTATGGCAAGGAAGCGTTGCACAACAATTTCGGAATCAGGTTTTCTAGACAAGCATGCTCCATTTTCGGTCGCATTGTCACTTTCCACCAAGTGAGATGGCGGTTATATATTATTGTGAACGTCTTCTAGAGGCTACTTATTTCGTATGCGTCGAAGTGGGTCTTGGCTTCCGACACAAAGATTGGCCAGTAGTCCCTGTCTTACCCGATTGATACTCAATGGTTGTCTTGAGTTCTACCTGTTCTACCCAGGTCTACCTGGACTTCAACAATCGATACCTGGCTGTAACTTCCGAAGGAAGCCTCTTCAGGGAGTCTATTCAACAACCTTTGCTAGCAACTGTTGTACTAAGGTCAAATAGGAACGTTGTTTGAAATGGCATAAATGGGATTCAAGAGTGATGGTTGGAAAATGTTCTGCTATGAATTTTGGAAAATATGATGTCACAAAAATCATGTTGGCGTTAATGTCTCGGTTGTGGTCTAGCGCACGAGGACTTGGGGTCCAACTTGACCATGATCCAGGATTTGGCAGATCACTAACTACAGTGGAGCGACTGCCACCTTACCTCCGAACGCTACCAGGGGAACCATATTGGATCATTGTTACACATTCAGTCGCGTAAAAGTGCAGGTTTCAGCACGATGTTTTCCCTCAACGTAATAACATCGGTTAGTATTCAACTAATTTACAGAACTCAGAAAAGAGTCATTGGTACGTGGCGGCAGTGGGATTCTAACCCGGTACCTCTCGGGTCGGAATGTTTGAAAAGACCTGTAACATTTTCTTTTTTTTTATAATTTTGTGTAATACAGAGTGTATCTATCTATCTCTTGCTTATGCATCTACGATGCTCCTAAAGGCAGTACGATAAAAATTACACGAAATTGATAGAAAACAATGGTGCGCAACCTTATTAATATAACATTCCATTATTTTATTACCCGTTATTAATCCGACCCAGCATTTGCGGCACAATGCCATCACCCTCATTACCACGAACATCATTACGCACTCATTGTTAGAGAGCCTTCTATTTCGCGACTTGTAAACAAAAAAGCCTTGACACACCGCTCTATTGGCAATCGAACAATATTTCACTGGACTGAGCCAAAGTCGCTCACTGCCATTGGCCGGTAATGCATCTACCTACTCGGTTGCGACAGCGCGGAGTAGGAAGGACGCAGATGTGGTGATTACGCCCTTTTTAGATTTAGATATTCTGTTGCATGTTTAGTTGGGTATGTACTTTTTTAAGGTATAGGGTAAACAGCCAGGCGAGCCACCTGATGGAAAGTGGTCACCGCCTAAGGACATCAGTAACACCAGAGATGTCACCAGTGCATTGCACACCTCTAATGAGACCTCTAATAATACCTCTTGAAGAATTCAAAGTCGTACATAGTCTAAAATAATCACAATGGCTGGTATCCAATGTGGAAAGTACGAATGTCGTATGACTCTGGCCTTATGGAAACTCAGAAGTTTAATACTGCTTTTTGAAACTTATTTGTATTTAAATATTAATAAAAAGATAATAATCTTGGCGTTAATGACCCGGTTATAATCCGCGCGCGAGGGCCGAGGGTCCGTCTTGACCATGATCGAGGATTTAGCAGATCAGATAATTACAGTGGAGCACCAGCCATCTGACCTCGGTGATCCTGCTACCAGGGAACCGAACCACATTGGATCATGGTCACACATTCAGTCATCAAACTGTAGAGGTTTCACCACGATATTTTCCCTCACTGTAAGAGCATTGGTTAGTTTTCAACAACTCAGAAAAAAGTCATTGGTATAGTCGGTATAGTATAAGCGGTATATATCTTACCAACCCCTTACACTCATGGGTGCCGTACAAGGCGACTAATGATTTCGAGGCTCAAGAGTCTCCGTAGTCTGGAAATTGGGCAGCAGCATTTTCCATTGTTATATTTAAACACTGCGATCTCCAACCCGCCTGCCAAGCGTGGAGATTATGGCAATAACCTGGGAGAGGCCCAGAGCCCTGCAGTGGACTGTTACGGGCTGTGATGATGACATATTACCTACGTCAAACACCAAAACTGACATTAGGCCCTAAACGAACACCTTAGTTCCCAATTTTCCAATTTCCAACCCTCTAAAAACACACACGCTTGCTAAACAACTAACTCCACTGTGTATTAGCATACCTAACTAATTCGAACTACGTATTGTAACCCAACTAAAGTCTACCGGATATCAACCAAAATCAGTTCGCAAGTCTGTGGCGTGGCAGCTCACAAGGACGGCTTCGCTTCAAATATTCATACCAAGATCGATATGAGTATATGTACAACACTATGCGCCTCGGTATGCCCTGACCTCGGCCATGTTGGTATTAATAACCTATCAGATACAGCATATATTTGAAATATTGCTTTGTTTTATCACGGAAAGACGGTCCACCATAAGGAAAGCGACTCTACGTTTTTAAAAATAATGTGTGTATGATAATCAACCGATACGTTTTACACTTCAATAAGGTACAGAGATCTTTCGTAATTTCACCTTTGCTGGCGCTGACACTGCCTAGTCGATGGGATCCGCCTGGATGGGTTTGTTGCAAGTTACCAGTTGATTAGGGCAAAGGTTACCGATTTTATCAGGGCCTCGAGTCAGCAAATTTTCTTGACTCGATTAATTTGTAATTGCATCGCAAATTAAATATTTGTAACAGAATACCAAAGACGCGTAAAACTCCCATTGAGTTACGATTGCGATCCAATTACAATTCAATCGTAGCATAAGTAAATTAACGGATTTGAGGCCCAGGTTGGCTGTACCTTTTGTCTCACACACTCAGATCCAAGAGTAGACTGTCACGTGTTATTAATGAAGAAGAAAAACCATCATCGCGTGACGAGAAACGCAACCTTCAACAAACTAGCGTACACCTGTCTCAAAGGCCGGCAACGCGCGCTTGACTCTCGGGGTTTTGCAGCTGTCTAAGAGGGCGGCGCTGATCATTTTCCACCAGATAGCCCCTTGTTTGCCTCCCTCACAAGAAAAAGCCTATACCTTGCGCTTCCAAAACGCTAACGTATCTGTTATTTGCTATGACCATTGGCTGACACTAATCAAAACATAATTCCGAGCTAATATTGTATTCGGGCCGTCATTGCCGCCGCAGCAAATGCTAAAGGTTACCTTAATAAATTTATTTGCTCCTTACAATCGACTGCTGGCATTGTAATTGGGCGACTACATCCTATTTCCTCGTTACCATTTACAGTTAGTTATATTTACCAGCGACTGTGTCGTAGATTTTTGAATTTTTGTAATTTTACTAGCTCGTTCTGCCTTTTGACGTTGCTTATGCAATGCTGCATTTTTGTTCATCATCATCATCATATCAGCCGAAAGACACCCACTGCTGTGCATAGGCTTCCCCCAAAGATCTCCACAAAGGCCGGCCCTGGGCCTTCCGCATCCAGCTGTTACCTGCGATCTTTACCAGGTCGTCGGTACACCTTGTGGGAGGCCTACCCACGCTGCGTGTTACGGTAAGTGATCATCATTAGAGAACTTTACTGTCCCATCGGCCATGTTTTCTTCGAGCTATGTGCCCTGCCCACTGCCACTTTGGCCTGGGTATCCTTATTTATTTTAGTTACATGAGACCTAATGGCTTGTTTGTCACTGAGTTGTACGAAAAACGCAACACAACCTTTATAGACTTTGATCCCAGAATTTCCAACGGTGGGGGTGAGAATACATAGTATAAAATAAAGTCGCTTCCGTCCGTATGTATCTATATAGGTACGCTTAGATCTTTTAAACTACGCAACGGATTTTAATGCGGTTTTCAACAATAGATAGAGTGATTCAAGAGGAAGATTTAAAAGAAAGAAACAAAGGGTAGGTATAAAGTAGGTGGACGCGAACGAACTCGTGTCGTGTCCACTAATGTATAATACAGAAAACTCCTCGCTCTCTACAAATCTACTCGACGAAGTTTCGCGAAGAAAAGCTAGTGCTTTATTAAATTACCTACATCTAAGTTATCTAGTAAACTACAGCAATGCTTAAATATTCATGCTTATAAGCTTCCCTCACTGCCACTGCTCTGTCCAATAATAGTCTTCTAGTAGTCAAGTAGCCCGGGGCGGGCTTCACAATACATTGAGTGCCAAGATTGATTCCCAGTACCTCAACTGCGAATACCTACTTACATATTATGTATGAGGTATGGTGCTAGGTTTCAGTGGTGTGAGGTTCAAATCTATACACAGTATAAAACTAAGTCGCTTCCCGCCGTCTGTCGCTATGTATCTATGTACGCTTAGATCTTTTAAACTACGCAACGGATTTTAATGCGGGTTTCGACAATAGACAGAGTGATTAAAGAGGAAGTTTTATAAGCAATAAAAAGGGTAGGCAGGGATAAAGTTGGTGTACGCATACGAAGTCGCGCCGAGTCCACTAGTGATCGATAAATTTCAGTCTTTGGGACTATGGTCAACTACCATTGATTTTGAGTTATATCGTTGGTTAAAGGGCGAGGGCGAGTTTTATTAGCGATTATCTTGAGTGACTTAGAATCCGCCACCGCCGAAACCACATTATAATGGCCGTTTTCACTAAACTTAGGAATTGCCTAAGTTCCGTCTTAAGTTTTTAGCCAATCAGTAACGTCGAAACTGAGGTAAGAAAGAACTTAGCCGATTCCTAAGTTTAGTGACGGCAATTAGTGTCCTAAAATGATCCGAAGCGTTGTAATGTTTACAATTTATTATCATTTTGTGTATGTAGATAATATTATGTTGTAGTTTATTTTGTTGTTTTATAATGTTGCATACCTATTTGTATTTTTATAAACCGGGGCCTCAGTTACTTGAAATGAATATTATAAAAGTATTTTATAGGCCAAGGGCAAGGACAGGGGTAGGGCAGGGTAAGGCAAGGGTAGGACAGGGGTATGGCTGAGGTAGAAAAGGGTAGTACAGTTCATTAAATTAAAATTACTTTATGTATTGTCCTACTTTCGTAAAAAAGAGTCTACATGGTTGCGTTAAAAATACCAATCAAATTTCGCTTTCGATTTACAAAATAAAATGAACAGTCAATCACCCACATTGGAGAGCGATCTCGTTACGTGATAACAAAGAAAAGCCCACACGTGGGATGGAAATTTCGATGGTATCTTGGTAATATGAAGGCAACATTAAGTGAGGAAGGTAAGCCACGGCTGCAGTCGGCGGGACTCGGGTAGGCCGCGGCGCCTCTCGCTTCCAGAATTAATAACTTTCTCGCCCGCCCCCCCCTTCTCGAGACCCCCCGATACACCCCTTCTCATGCCACCGTAGCTGCTACCATTGACGTTTTACTCGATTGGAAGTTCTTATAATGTAGGTCGGTACAGTTAGAAAGTAGACTATCTTTTTTAGTTTTGAGAAACCAAAATGTCATCCCACCTGAGTGGCAGAGACTATCGAGTGCCACAAGCTACGATCCTGACGTACCTTCTTTAATTTTTAAGATCTACATTAATATTTTAAAGAGGAAAAATAGGAACTATTTATCAAAAGAAATATTTGCATGACAGAAAAAATTAAATAATGCTTATACAATAATATTTACAAATAAAAAATGAACAGTCAATCACTTCCCACATTGGAGATCGTTCTCGTTACGTGAAAATAAAGAAAAGCTCACACGCTACGAGACGGGACGCTACCTGCGTCGATACCCTTGCACCGATTCCATCCACGAGTGTCAATGCCGGTTCCGCTGCCGCTTCAACAGAAAACTTCAAACGGTGCAAATATGCTGGTCTCAGCGGAGATCATCTATTTGCGCCGTTTGGCGTAGAAACCCTTGGGCCGTGGGGTCCAGGCGGTCATACTCTCTTCAAAGAGTAGTCTAAGGGCCTGGTTAACGCTTCGCACGACCAAAAGGCTGGCCAATACCTTGGCCAAAGGATCAGCCTCGCGATACAGCGAGGCAATGCGGCCAGTCTTTTGGGAACCATTCCTTTAACAAGGGACTTGGGTCAAGTTTTTTATTTGTAAATATTATTTTATAATTTAGTAAGAGGAAATTGAATTGAAAATAATGATTTGATTGTTTGTCGGTTTGTTTGTTTGCGTGTTTATAATGGATAAGTAAAAACTAATAAACCGATTTAAAATTCTTTCACGCATAGGTATTTGGCATCTTTTGGCCGTAATTTCTATGTGGAAAAGGTATGTATGTATGTAAACTCTTTATTGCATCAAATACCTTAGAACTATATAACAAAAATTATATAAAATACATTGCAAAGGCGGGCTTATCCCACACTGGGATTTGTTACAGCTAACCTTAGAGAGGTCATAATATGACATGCAAATCCAACCAGTTTTTTTTCATAGCCGTGTGGTGACCGGCTGAGTCGAATTGGCACCAACCTATTCCAGCCAAGGGTGTCGTACAAAGCGGTTTTCACAATACTATATAATAATCACCAATATAACTGACAAGAAATATCTGGACATCTATTGCTAAATCAGGTCTTTGCGATTAACTTTACAGAAAAAAGCCCTAGTTAATTGCTAAGTCAGGAATTTTGGCAGGAACCCCCATTTTAGCACCCGGCAACACTTCGAGCACCAACGGTAGCGCGGCTCCTCCGTCCCACTCTGGCGGGCGGAAAGCCTTCGGAAGTTTCGTGAGTGTTTCGGTTTGCCTCTTTGACTCTGTTTGGGTGTGTAATGATTTGGTGCTCGGGTAATTTGGTGAAAAAATGTCGCCATCGCTTCCCGACGTGACGGCTGTCAGGGCCGCGGCCATTGCTCGTCTTTGATGTTGTTCTAAAGTTGTTCTAAACATATTTATGGAGCTATAGCTACTATCTTGCCCGGAGTTGTTTTTCGTGGAACTGTTTTTAATAGGATTTTCTACACAAAACCCTCATCCCCATTTTACACCAAAGCCGCATGATATTCGGGAATTGTTAACAACGATCCCTGAAGAATTTTTAAAATAAATTTCTCGTCCTTTTAAATCCTAAGGCGCTGTACTAATTGGCAGCGGTCGTGCGACCTTAGTCGTACGACGGACGTCGCCCGATCAAAAGACTTCAAAACCTCCCGTCGCACGATCATGTTCGCGCGACCGTTGCCAATTAGGACAGCGCAGAGCTATTCTGCGTTTAAAAGTAGCTTTTTCTATAGTCCATAAACTATTACTAATTCGAGAATCACGTCGATTCGCAGCTCCGCTGTGAAGTGAAGAAGGTAGAATAAAATTTTCTTAATTAATCTTATAACTTCGCCATTTACACCTAATCTGAGCTATGACCGTTATTAATTACTGAAAGATTTTCCACGACCGCAAACAGCGCAGTCACAACCAACTGGGGTCTGCCAACAAACTACGAAGAATACTTCTTACCACTCATCACCAGAATCATCCATTTCATGACACAATCAATTTCATAGACACTATAATAATAATAATCATCATCTTGGCATTAATGTCGCAGTTGTGCTCTAATACAGGTGCACGCGAGGGCCCGGGGTCCGCCTTGACCATGATCCAGGATTCGACAGATCAGGTAATTACAGTGGAGCGACTGCCATCTGACCTCCATGACTCTGCTACCAAGAGAACATATCCAGATTGGATCATGATTAATTACACATTCAATCGCCTGAATGTGTAGCTTTCATCACGATGTTTTCCCTCACCGTAAGAGCGTCGCTTGGTGTTTAACTAGTGTACATAAATCACAAAAGAGCCATTGGTACATGGCCGCAACGGGATTAGAACCCAGTACCTCTCGCTTACGAGGCGGATATCCTAACCGCTCTAATGACACTGCCCCATCATAATAATAAAATTCAAAAGTAACTATACATTGTCCAGCCGAATCAAGAGACCTTCGCTGTATTGACGTCATTAACTTTTCACTGTTGATTTATAACTATCGTATAACCAGTGTAACGAAAATAACGCGTGATGGCCGGAATAACACCGATGTTAGATACTTTTACTTAGGCCTTCGTGTCGTCAGCGACGGTTACCAAAAGGAAGAAATAAAAAGGATGGGGGGAAGGGGGAAAGATGTAGAAAAAGACTAAAGGGCAAATGTTAGGGAGTTGGGAAGGGATGTTCCCAGGATGTGAACGAGGTATCCGCGATGTATTATGAATGAAGTATCGATTGCTTTCGGTACGAGACTGCCTTTGTACTTAAATATAAAGAATAATGCTTTAATAACAGTAAGTATTTGTAGGTTTACTATATTACTATAATATATGAGCCTCCTTAAGAGGAAAATAATTCTTCTGTTTTGTTACTACTTACAAGGCAGACATTTGTTTTTCTTCACCTGATGGAAAACGAGATGCGGTCAAAGATAGAGCTTGCCTGCATTTTCTCTCTTGAAATTGACGTATCTGTCCATTTCTGTGCTGCCGTCTGTATCCAAAGGTACCGGTCGTAATAAGTAATAAGCCTTTTTCTGCAATGCTCGTGAGATACTCATAAGTGTTTACAGTACTTATTCCGTTCATAATAGCAGACAAACATGCATGCGGGCCACCTGATTTAAAATGGTCACAGCCGCCTATGGACATCACCAACACCAGGGGCGCTACCAATGCGTTGCCTGCCTCTAAGGTTACCTCTAATATACCTCTTGAACGATCTCATGTTATAGTCCAAAGGAAATAATTTGATTGGGAGCTCACTACACATCCGAATCGTACGAGCGAGAAACGTTCTTCCCAATCTTAGTTAGTTAGGAATGGTCAGTTGGAACTTGATAATTTGGAACCCTTGCAACATACCTATAACTTAAAATCCGCTCTGAACCGGTTTAAACCGCACCGCCGCCTTCGTGGCTGCATGTAAACACTTTAGCCGCAAGGGGGCGCGCGCGCGTCGAGAGCTATTGGAAGAATGCAAAGTTGCCCAGACGTCCAGCTTGCGGCCTTATCACTGCCGAAGGGAGTATTACAGACCAATGAACTTAATAAAAAACCAAAGGGAGTACTGACTTATGCTTATTAAAAAATCATCTTGAGGCGTGAGAGCCCGGGGCCGCCTTGACCATGATCCAGGATTTGGCAGGTCAGGTAATTACAGTGGAACGGCTGCCATCTTTTGACCTCCGTGACCTTGTTTCCTTTTTTGTGATTTGAAGTCGAATTCTTTTAAAATTTTCAGTGGGAGTTATGTATACCATACCCTTTCAAGTATCATGACTTTACCCCTAGATACTACTCAGTAGTTCCTGTCGACAAATTGAAGTACTATCTTCGAACTCTCAATCGTTCAAGAGTTCTGTGGCTTCACCATTAACAGAGCATCATCAGATGATGACACTCTAAAGCGAACTGAATAAGATATGAACGTAACAAACACCCCATTCGAACTTACTATTTACGAGGATTGCCCTCGATTTCTCCAGGATCTTGACCTCATGACCATGGAAGTCTTATAAATGATAACCCTTTCAAACATACAATAATAAAATTCCAAATCGGTTTACGCGTCTTCGAGTAATCGGGAAACAAACCTATATAAAAACTCCGACGAATTGAGAATCTCCTTCTTTTTTAAAGTCGGTTAAAAAATTGCCCTTTTAAAACATCCGACACCATTTTTATAGTTTTTGTTATTATAAACTAGGTATTTATTATTATAACACTATAAATGAAAGTGAACCGTACAAATAACAAAGTAATCCACCCCGAAAACTATTCCGAGAAGGATTTTCGTTCAGCTTTTGTTATGTACATAATGTCTGGTGGAAATTCTTATGAGATACTGTTATTCGTTTTAAATGGTGGATATCATTTGGTTTGAAATACTTTGTAGAGTATCTTTCATAATATTTTCCTTATTTTTGTATGAGGTATCCAATCAACACAAATCTTATATCTTTTAATTTTGCTTGTGTATGTTTTGCAGTGTAGTAGTTTATCAATTATCTAACAACTATAACACAAACTTTGCTTATTTTGAGGCTAGATGGCGCTGTGTAAATTTGTCCAAGCACTCTTAATGAAGCATACTTATCTCCGAATCAATATAGTGGTACAGGAGGTTTATTAAGACTGTTAAGAAGGCACAACTAATGGTGTGACTTCGTAACATTGCAAGTTCTTAAACTGTGCCTATCTTCCATTCTATACGAAACTTTTCCCATGATGTATTTTAAATAGGTATACCTATACTTGTTTTCGTGGGGATAATCCACAATAAGCTACCATTTACCAATGTGACTGCGGACGAAGTCGTAGGTCCAAGACAGTATACAATAATCATAAAGTAGTGCATAAAGTATTAAATAAATAAATAAATAATCATAAATGAAACCAACTTCACTAAAGCAATATTATATTACATATATAATACTATAATACTTATACTATAATATTAGTATTATAGTATTAGTGCACCGATTTGTATCAGTGTACAAATTTTTGTGCACTGCCTGAAATTTTGTTTTTTATACCAGTTTTCGGGGTAGACTGGTAGATAAAGCTACGAAGCTTTAAGTCAACCTTTGTACTATTTTGTGCATAAAGTATTAAATAAATAAATAAATAAATAATATTATACTCGCTAGAGTTGGCCTCTTAGTTCATTGATTATTATTACCAAAGTTTAATGGCATGGGTAGAAATTCATATAAAATATACCAACATAACCAGTACCTTGTATTCTATCGCGCGAGGGCCCGGGATCCACCTTGACCATGACCGTGAGCAGTGGAGCGGCTGACTTTGACCCTGATAACAGGGGATGGTTCTCCTATTATATCCATTTAAGTATCCATTAAGAGTCTATTTATCCAGTTAACTTTATTATTATCCATTAATTATCACAATCATAAAAATATTCATATTTGCAAGGTGTCTACCGTACCGTAAGCATGTTTTATCAATATAAGTTGAGTAGAATATTGTATGCATATGAGTAGACACAAAGTATACAGTCAGTAGCAAGGGCTCACTCGAAATCTCGCAATGTTGCAAAACTAACCGAAGAAACAAAAGACCCTTTTTAGTCAGTGACGTGTAATCAAGCTTCTTTTGTTTTATGTATGTTTTTTTTTCTATTTAGCTAGATAAGACCAAAAGGCTTCGTTTTGTAGTCATTGCGTGTTTTCAGAAACAACTGTACAGAGATTAGGACAATCTTAAACGATATTTTTTAACGAACAACTTGTAGCAGCTGTTGCCGCCTGCTGATGGATGGTTGAGTGCTATGACTTGGGACTGTTTGAGGTTTACCTGTTCAAGACTCTTAAGACTAAGTAATATATACCTAATAAGCAGATGTGCTACGCCATGGATGCATTTACACTTTGCAATATATTTTTATTAATGGGATAGGCAAACGAGCTAGCCAGTCACTTACCATCGGGTGATGGTAAGTGATCTCCGCCACCCATGGCCTCCCACAACACCGGGGGTGTTGCAAATGCGTTGCCGGTCTCTAAAAAAGGTGTTAACATAGCAAAAATAATGGTAATCAACAATAAAAAAAACAATACCTTTTACAGGCTTTTATTACAAGGTTTTACTTTCACATGTCCCCGTAATTGTTCGTAATAAAACCTTGCAAGTTAAATTTGACCCATTTTTTAGTTTAATTTTGCATACTTATGTAAGTTTGGTGAAAATACAATTTAATGATATCGTCGAGATTATCTGATGTTGGAGATGGAAGGTGGCCATAGGAACTCCCCATCATAAACCCAACGAGTATGAGTTCGAACGTGCGATAAAAGCTTGCTATGAAAAAATACTTTTCATTTGAGAACTTGTCATTTTATTGCACACATAAACTGTCTGGCCGAAACTTTCACAGACTAAATAACCTGTTCGTTATCCAGCGAACAAAGGAACGCATTAGCAAATCATCTGTACGAGTGCTATGCAGGGAGTAGCATAAATTCCATCTCCCCCAGAATGTTCATTTAACCCACCCTTTATTATTACCTGATACATTTTCCCTGCAACAGAAAAACACTCTTTAATATGCCCTCACAGACACCCGATGCGGTGCACAAAAATCCTAAGTTTAATTCGTGGCAATGAAGAATATATTTTATTCGTACAGTTTAAGGCATAGTTTTGATAAGCCTTTAATATACTATAACGTCATATTCAAAAACACATAACTAGTTATATTGGTTTAGCGATCCAATGCAGACCATAGAGTAGCGTCTCAGTTGAATGATTAAGATTTCATAGCTGCTTCAGAAGTCAAACTAAAGTGTGGCAAGTTACTCTTGCTAGCATCTGGTACTACGTAATATTATATTCATATGTGATTAAAATGAGCCGTATGATATATTGTGCCAAGCCTATCCATTGATAGGTATCCTAGAGAAGGCGCGTATATCGAATATGGCGGGCGCCGTCCGGCTCTGCCTGGCATTGGGTGGGTGTGCTCCGGCTTTAGGACGGCCAACATGTCCATCCTACTTTCCTATCCTCTCCCTTTTGACGAATGAAAGAGATATTTAATGTCCTAATCAATAAAGATCCATCCATGGTGCTACTAGCTTATTTTATACTGGTGGTGAGTAGGTTGGTGTGCTGTCTCCTGTACTTCTGTAAACTACAAAATGGGCTACAGCATTGCGTTTTTAACATTTCCAACACTGCGATCTCCAACCGTATTATGGCTATACTCTCCACTGATGTGGAGGAAGCTGAAGTCTAGCAGTGGACTTTTATAAGCGGTTGATGTAAAGACGAGAATTATAACATCAATTCAAAACGTGCTGTAAGATTTACATAAAATATCGCTGTATGGAGGCCCATACGAAAGAGTTCAACGCGTCCACAATTACGATTCCAAATCAAACGCACGTAATTTTTCTTCGCGATTAATATTTACACATCATTATAATTTGTTGTTGTGCAATACATTTTGAACTTGCGTGTTGTTGCATTTATAGGAAATTATAAACTTTGCATCTTACTTACACCCATAAAAAAGAGTTTAGGAATAAAAAAAATTATAATTTTAATAATAAAATTGTTACACCGTAGAATCATTTTATACAAGATCCTGCACCATTGTAATACGAATAGGTACGTGGACGAGTATGTTGTTGTGGTCATAGAAAAGAGTTCAACACGGAAATATTATAGAGATAAATATAAGGAGATTAATAGAACGGCACAAGCAGGAGTAGAGCCTCACGGAAATGAAGATGTTGCTGTGCAGGGACGGTTTCACATTCAAGTACTTGCCATCGCAAATAATAAATATAAAGAAATAAAAATGCTTGGACAAATTCACACTGCGCCATCCAGCCCCAAAGTAAGCAAAGCAAAATACTAAACTACGTACATACTTTTTTTAAAATATATAGTACTTATTATAAATAAGCTTAAAGGGTGCCATCTTCGATGATTTGATCACATCTTACCCAAACCATCATGCCGCTCCCACCAGACACGGGAAGGAGAAGCCAGCCCATGCGTGCCAATAAATTCCCCACCAATTAATATAAAGACCGAGCGAAGTAAGAGGAGTAGGAAGGACCCCTGGCCTTCGCGTGCTGCGCAGGAGTGCAACCGGGATTTGACGACAAGTGATGATGATGAGGAAATTTCATAACGTAATCTACTTATAACACTAAACAAGTTTAATAATGTAGTTGCTGTAATAAAATAGTGTACACTGGTAATTTTTTAATTTATAAATTATTAAATAACAGATTAGATTAGGTAGTGGTCCCGGCGCGACTTCGTTAGCGTAGACCTATACCTACCCTTACTTTCCTACTTATAAACCTTCCTCTTGAATCACTCTATCTATTGCTAAAAACCGCATTAAAATCGGTTGCGTACTTTAAAAGATCTAAGCGTACATAGATACATGGGCTCAGACGACGGGAAGCGACTTTTATTTATTTATTTATTTCACAGTTTTACAGCATATAAAATATTATTCAAAAATATTACATTATTGAGTTCTAATGCCAATTACAAAACTGCAATTTATAATTTAGGTAATTAATATAGCCTCTAAACACCATATAAAATACTAATAGAAAAAACAAACCTACTATCAAAATTAAAATATAAACTTCTCTCTCTAAAATGTAATATAAGATTCTCTCTCTGTATGTGTCGGTATTTTATTTGTTTTGTACTTTGTATGGATACATTTACGCCCGCAGGTGTACACAGAAACGAGTGCTACGAGCTACCCTTAACCTTCTTCCACATTCATACATAACATACTTCTTCCACTATCTCCAATATCTAAACTCATTAACAACAAAGTGGACTTGTGTGTTTATCTGTATCGGGGGACCACACCACTTGCGAAGGGGACCATAAAATGTATACCAGGCGACTTTAATCGCAACTCGGGGACAAAGGCTGTGCGGGAGGGGGGAGGGGGGTAGCGTACTCGTACGCCATATGTACGGTGTAGGGCTGTATGCAGTCACAGAGCTGCATTCCTTGTAAGGCGATGAGCTTAGGGTGGATAAGACCGAAGTTATTTTTGAGGTGGATAGAGTTAACTCGTTGATATACTGGAGAAGTGGTCGGCAACCTTTTTATGATCCTGATAATTGCTGGGTAATTGCTTACCATCAGGTGGACCGTGCACTTCTTTGACCTTAAAATTATTAATTTATTTTATTTTAAAAACTTTATGCATAAAGAGTACAGTGGCGGACTTAAAGCTACAATACCCTTATCTACCAGTCAACCGGGATAATCTAAGCCTGAGAAAGATAGGCTAATTAAGAAGCGAGCGCAGCGAACTTGAAATAACTGACATTTTGGATATCTAAAACGACTACGTCATTGTAATAAAAGTTACGTCAGTTAGTACTAAGAGTAAACAGAAATTGAAAAAGTTGAACTATTAGACCTGGCTCGGCGTGCTAACAATAATTGATATCAATGAATCAGAGAGCGCAGCGAGGACTAAATTTTCTACTCTAAAATGAAGACCATAAGAGCATTTAAAATCTACGTATAAGCGAGCGCAGCGAGCTTGATATTTTCACCACTTAGGTACTTAAATCCTTGCATGATAACACTGTGTCACTATCCATGACACGCGAGAGGGGGCTCTTCTCTACGCTTTGTCACAACTAATGTTCAAACCGAATGTTCCCCGCGAGACCCTGGAACTGTCCACACTATCCTGCCGGCGACCAAGCACCGGTTAAACTACTCTTAGTTATAGTCCAGTCGCTCTCTAATTCACCGTGCGCGCGCGCCTCCCAGCAACACTAATTGAGCGAATATGTCAAGCGAATCTCACAACGGTTCATTTAAATAGAGCGGCTACTTCAGTTTTCTAAGTATTTTCAATGGGTAAAAGTTAAACCTGGAAAATAATAATTACGTAGAACTCTATATTTAACTATAATTTCTTTCAATAATTTCCAAATAATTAGGTACTTTTGAGTTAGAGAAAGAATCCTAAATAGGAAAAGAATGCTTCCTTCCATAATTTCTGCTTTGAAATATACATCTTGGCGTCCCGGCTTTGGTCTCGGTGGTATGGTATACCATACCACGCTGGGGCACGAGGGCCCGGGGTCCGCCTTGGCCATGATCCAGGATTTGGCAGATCAGGTAATAATTACAGTGGAGCAACTGCCATTTGACCTACGTGAACCTGCCTCCCAGGGGAACCTGACCAGATTGGATCATAGTTACACATCCAGTCGCCTGAATGTGCAGTTTTCATCCCGATGTTATCCCTCACCGTAAGAGCATCGGTTAGCATTCGACTAACGTACATAACTCAGAAAAGAGTCATTGGTACATGTCCGCAGCAGGATTTGAACCCGAAACCTCTCGCCTACGAGTCGAATACCGTAACCACTCGGCCACCGACGCTACATCAGTTCCACTATATCATACAAATACTCCTCTACCACACGTACTTCACTAACCCAAACTATGTCACGGCTACAGCCGATACAACAATTAGCCTTACCCCAAACAATGGGCACAAAGGTCAACGAATAGATACCAATTAAAATGTGAAAGAATCAATTTACCGGAGCCGCTTCACCGCCGTTGGAAAGCCATATCGCTGCCCACTCCAAATTGTGATTAAGGCAGCCTAATACACACATAACAGGTCACGCGTTTGCCGACACCGTATGGACACCCTACTACCATAACGAGCCAAATAGACATCCCATTCGCACAACCAATCTAAACTCTATCTACATACTTTTACGATTTAAATCCCCTTGTCGCCACGCCGACGAAAGATCACCACGCTTGTGTGCCCTCGTGAAAGCTACACATTTTCGTTTATAATACTAGATACAATAACCAACTACGTCATATTTTACACTACACCTCCATAGTTCTAGTAAATTGCTGGTGTGTGCGCAGTGTGCGTGGTGTGGCGCTGATTTGTTATGCGCTCTGTGTTGTTGAAGTTAGAGTCCATATTAGGATAACGTTTGACAACGACATAGTGTGAGTGTACCGCAAAGAGTTAGTGGAGTATCGAAGAATGCGAAGCGTGAATTACCGTGTACAGTAGGAAGTTATCAGTTAGACAATAATTTGCGGTTGTTGGACTGTACATCGATGGATTTTGACGCTATTGTTTTTGCTTAGGGATATTTGTTTGGATTTCTCGTGTAATGTGTAGGCTGTTAGGTACAGTTAAATATTATTTGTTTTATTTATGTTATGTCTACGAAGTGTACTATTGTTATTGATATTGATATTTTTTTATTTTTAAATATATACAATTTTACTACTCATTCGTACTGTAATTTAAGCCTAACTAATTAGTGTCAACTAATTTAATTAATTAAGTCATATAAATCAATATATAAATTAATTATCTAAACGAGACCCTAAACCAAAAGAACAACACCAAAATCAAACTTAAAATGTGTCATTTAATAACCGTATAAAGTCAGCCGGCAAACGTATCAATTACTAAATTGAATTAAACGGTATTAACCGCGCGGCCGCCGCCACAATAAGCGATCACGGCGCATCGCATTAGCTACTGACATCGTACGTGTGTGCGCCACGCTAGTAACGCTCACGTTATGCTCACACACCTAGCACAAACTCACATTACACCTAAAACATACAACTTCCATCCTTACATCTGAACACATAAGAGCGACCGTATACGCAACTCAAACGTCGCAGTTTATAGACTCGCACCCGCCACCGCACTGGGTGGCGAAGTGCGGCAACGTCGCGCCCAAATTATTGTGACATTTATTTCACGCAGCAAACGAAACGGCACAACCAACGCCATCTACACGCGGCGCGCCCGAATCACACCGTCGGCTCCTAGAGCGGGACGGCAGCACTTGACAATATCACTTTCACGGTCTCATACTTAAAGCTAAGCGGTTTGCTGTACTGTTTGTTTGTGTCTGTAAACAGCGCCGCCGAGTAGTACCGCGCATGAATGAAACGGGTGACCGGCAGAGAGAGAGGGTTTGATTTATTGCCGCCGCGCCAGAAAGGGAGGGCAGGAGGCGCGAAGCGTGCAGCGCACATCGTTTATCAGATTACATGCGAAGTATTGCGAGCGTGGTGATGTTTTGACACGCGATAATCACGAGATAATGCGGGCGATCTCCACGACGTTTAGGTTTATATTGGCTTTTTATAGCGCCGGAGCGATTGTGGCGCGCGAATGGATAGTTGCAACGCTTGTGGCGTTTGAAGGATGACGCGCTGTTAGCGCTGGTGACGTGTTGATACAGTTTGCCGCCATTTTTTAGCATTACTGTCTCAATTGACGTTTTCTGTCCTAATTTGGATATTTTAGCTAATAAAAATTATATACGTACTTAATTAAATGAGTACCTACCAATAAAAATATGGCGGTAGATTTTTATCTTAATTAACCTGTAGGTAATTAAAGTAAGTATAACTTTAAAACAAAATTCAAATATTTAGGTACGTTAATTCAAAATTATATTCTTATTATAAGTAGTTAACATATTTATTACGTAAACAATTTTAAATGAAAAGGTTCAATATACCATAATTTAATTATTATCCAAACAATTTATTTTAACTATGTTTAGCCAAAAAGAAATTTATGAAGCGCAAACAAGAAGTCTTGAAAACTATGTTCACACAAGATTCGAACTACTAGTGCCATCTATCGTCGATTGCTGTCAACAGGAAAAATTACAAGGCACAATTACATTTTCATAGTGCGATTTCACCAACTACTTTCGTACCTACTACATACCCACTAATTATCTTTCTGAACTTGCTATTAGCTAACTGAAGGTTTTTCTGTTTATAAAAGGTTGGTTTGAAAGGATGATTTTATACAAAAAATACCTACCTACAAATATTTAGTTTTTATTAGGTTTCGCAAATACAAAATATGGGTTTACATTTTTATAACACTTGCTTTAACCTTGAACAAAGTGGCATACCAACAATTTGAAATAACTAGCGACATCTAGCGAGTAGTAGAAAATACTTTAGAAAATAATCACAGTCCTAATATTGTTATCATGTTTCTTTAGACATATTGGCAGGCAACCTCTTTTACTACATGCCTAATTAAGATCAAAATGATCTCCATCCATGGTATTGCTCTGACTGTTAGGATAAGGTCGCCAAAGACAGCGTTAGGTACACGTTAGGTAGTTATTGTGATGTCAACAGAGGAGCCCTTAACATCTACACATACAAAAAAAGACACAAATTTTTAAAATGATATGTTGCCTATACGTATCGAAAGGTATGGGTTATAAATTTTTGCATATTAAAATGATGTGACATATTTTTATGGATATTTACGTTAGTCCACAAATTAAGTCCACATAAGAGCGTCGGTAGCTGGGAGGTTGAGTATCCAACTCGTAAGCGAGAGGTACCGGGTTCGAATTCCGCTGCGGCCATGTACCAATGACTCTTTTTTGAGTTATGTGCATTAGTTGAATTCTAACCGATACTCTTACGGTGATGAAAAACATATGATGAAACCTGCAAATTCACGAAACAGAATTTGTCACCATGATCCAATCTGGTCAGATTCCCCTGGTAGCAGGGTTACGGAGGTCAGATGGTAGTCGACCCACTGTAATTACCTAATCGCCAAATCCTGGATCATGGTCAAGACGGACCCCGGGCCCTCGTTCTCGAGAGCACAACCGGGACATTAACACCAAGATTATGACGTAAATCCACAAATTAAATAGGTCTCCACTATGGAATTTATGGATTTGAATGATTAAAGGTTTATGATTAAAACGACATGGATTTTAAGATAGACCCCCGTTTCGTAACAATACACTGTTGGAAACGAGCCTCCACCAAATAAGTGAAAGATTATTATAAAATTGCACTCAGTTTCGTTATATTAGGATTTTTTTAGATAAGTACCATTTACAACCATTTCCTTCTTCTTTTATTTTACACCCAATTCTTATACCTTTGGTTTGCGATATCCAACGCAAGGTATAAAATAGCAACGTTGACACCGACCCGGGGTCACGGTGACACCAAGGGAGCTGTCTAGGAGACTTCCCATAATAGACTTATTTATTTATTTATATTTACAGAAGGTGTAGAATAAACGTGACAGACGAATGAATGTCCACGGGAAAAAAAGAGCTACTAGTGTCACAGGTATTACCATCACAGGTTATTATATAGTGTCACCTATATTATAGTAGGTTGACGGTTACAGAAATATGGATGACGGTGACATCACCGCCTTGGCAATTAAAGTTTTATTGTCCCAAGCACACTAAGGTTATGGAATAAGCTCGCTGCAAAGCTTTTCCCTGGAGAGAACAACACGGAGTTTTTCATATAAGGGTTGAATAGGTTTTTACAGAGTCAGCAGTAGGCAGGTATTGCAAACGTCCATTGCCTAGGATAACTGCTTACAAACAGGCGGGCTTGTTTATTAACTTAGAGGTATAAAAAGCAAATTATAAGAAATAGACGATATTTTAAATACACATTTATAAAAATTAATATTACTTAACTAATAACCTTTACAATAATTAGTTGTTTGTGACGAAGTAAATATCTATGTTTCGTAAAACTTGAAAATTAAAATATTTGTGTACACACTCACGCCCGTATCCCAAAAGGATAAGCAGAGCCAGAGCGCATAGAGTGCCACAAGCTACTGTGCTGACACACCTCTTTTGCTTCTTCCACGGTCATACATCTTCTTCCTTTACTTGATCAATATGTCCATTGAGCTGCGATTGAGGTTCAATTATAATTCAATCGAGCCATTAGTAACAGTACCAGAATACCAAAAACGTATCAAACTGCCGTTAAGACGCGATGGCGGTCCAATTACAATTCTATCTATGAGATCTATGAGATATTGAGATGCCGGTTGTATGGATGTATTTTAAATTTGAGACAGATAATACGTTGGTAAATTTCTTCAGGATGGTTTCAGACTGGAACACTAGGAATAGTACTATTCGCTATGTTCAGTGGTTAACATGTTGCCATGTCTACCACACAACCCTTCTGGCATTCTGCTAATCTGACCTAATACATCAAAACGATGGAGACTTGTTTGACTGTTACTATGTTGTTACTGTGTGTGGGTGTGTTTGTTTGGATTTTGGTATATTGCGGAAAATAGGTATAAAACATGTAAGTAAGACTGTGTGATTTTATTTTATATTTGGGACAGTAGCAATTTTTGTAACGGCCCTTTGTCTCCACAATGAGGCTACGGGTAGGAACAACAGAAATACAGAATAAATTAGGGGGTGAAAAGGTTTTTACAGGATCGACAATACATTCGTGACAGCACTAGTATTGCAAACGTCCATAGGCTGCGGTGACAGCTTACTACCAGGCAGGCCGTAAGCTCGTTTCCTACTTTAGCAGTATAAAAAGACTGATAACCCAACACGCCATTTGCGCCACAGTATTGCTTATTGACGAAAACGAGAAAATCAAACCTAGTAACGTACCTATAATCGAAATTCCTGAATCGATATTTCTGGAGCATCGATGTTTATAGACGGTCGGCCCACCTAAATCGCCACATGTTGTTACAGTATCCGATTTGTTTTCTTTTATTTCGGTAATTTTATATAAGTCTGCGGTTCTCTCTAATCGGTTTTTAATCGCATCGTATTCGTAACAAGGACAGCAGTAAAGCTTGTTGTACATTTACTTAGAAACGTGTTTGTAATGGGTTGCTGTTAGTGCTTTACTATTAGCTGTTGCCTAGCGGTTTGCTTTCCCTGGCGTAGAAGCGGGCGTTGTAAGAACCATTTTTTCCGGATGCGTACCGTATAGTATTCAGCACAGTATAAGCGCAAACTCCTCAGAGGCAGATCAGCTAAGTCCTCCGTAAACCAGAAAATGGCAACAGCGTTTCTGTTGACATTTTCAAAACTGTGAGTTCTCCACTCCTCCACACTCAAGTCCAGCAGGGGATTCTTTTGGCTAATACTGATGTTTTTTATATAAGGACAAGGCGTTTGACCGCTATCTCACGTGGTGGCAGTGCAATCGAAGATTGAGCATGCTTGCCTAGGAATAGCCTGTTCACTATAGCTTTGAAGGTATCCAGATTCTAATGATCAGTAAACATTCGTTGCAACGTGTTCCATTCCTTAGCCTTGATGAGAAACTTAATAAAAGAGGTAGTTCATAAAATTATTTTTAGTTTCCCTTATTCATCCATTCCCGTCCTGAGCCCGTACTTGCTCTATGTTGTGCTTAATCTCTTCTCAGCTGAATTCATGTGCCATTTTGTCCAAATACATGCCAAGACCTGATATTGCCTGCTGCGAGGATGATCATGCCCCAACATTTATTGTCTTTTCTCTAGCGATTTTACCAGTAAGACAATTGTATTTGCCGATCGTATGAGATGTGCTTTAGGTCAAGGTCGCGGGGCTCCAGCGTTAATAACATGGTTAAGTGCCCGAAAGTGAACCTACATTTAAACCGCCCCATACCTATTTAGTAGCAACCTGCCTACAATAGAAGGGTTATAAGAAATAATCTTCAACGACAGGTAAATTTATACCTCTAGAAAAGTGTGAAGGCACCTCAAACTAGCTACATGGAGCTCTGCTGGCTATTTTCAAGCCGTAAACACTCCCTCACGCAAATGAGTCTAATGACGCAATGTTTTTCACCAACTGAGACCCTGAAAAGGTAAACACAACTGTATGAGAACACGACTATAATTACAGTTTCTATTTTTATTGTTAGGCGGGCAGGAAACCGTTTAAGTATATGGCCTTCACCGCACGTATATCAGAGTTGCTATAATATCACATCACTTTTATATCAGTACATTTAAAAATATTCACCGGATTTCTTACCGCGTTCCTTGGTTTGCGAGTAGACCGATATTTGGATTTCACGCAGTAGAATGCATCATCATAATCTCGGAGCTTCGGTCGCCGACTGGTTACAGTATCTGACACGTAAGCGAGAGGTACCGAGTTAGAATCCCACTGCGGTCATGTACCAATGACTGTTTTCTGAGTTATGTACATTAGTTGAATGCTAACTAATGCTCTTACGGTGAGGGAAAACATCGTGATGAAACTTGCACATTCAGGCAACTGGATGTGAAACCTAAATGTGAATCTGGTCAGGATCCTCTGATTTCAGGGTCAAGGAGGTCAGATGGCAGTCGCTCCACTGTAATTACCTGATCTGCTAAATCCTGGATCATGGTCAAGGCGAACCCCCTTAACCGGGACATTAAGGCCAAGATGATTATTTTTACAGAATGCATCATAATCGGGGAAGGGGGTACATAATGACCGCGATAGTTTAAAACATTATATATTTGTATCGTTTTTTTTCAGAGATGAAATTTTACGTAAAGAATTTTTTTTTTTATATTATACGGCAGACAAACAGGCAAGCGGGCCACCTGATGGAAAGTGCCTATGCACATCAGCAACACCAGGGGCGCTAAAAATGCGTTGTCCGCCTCTAAAGCGACCTCTACTATACCTCGTGAACGATCCCTTTTCATAGACCCCAGGAAACACTGTGGCTGGGAGCTCATTCCAATCCAGATGGGAGCAAATTGTATAATTTGTAAAACTCCTTTAACGTTTTGTCTCAAGCCCTGTAGTTATTTCAACTCTTTTATAACGGTATTTCTATAAGGTAACATACAATAGATATCATAGCTTCAGTGCTTTAATACTTCTTCTCAAGCTTGTTTTCTAAATTTTTTATCGTGAAACTACTTACACATTCGTTTTGGTACTTACTTTTCTGAGTAAATCTCTAAATAAAACAAATTAAAATCTAGGCCACCTCCACATCTAACTTTAGCACCAGCACACACATTTGTGATGCAGACATGATCGTAAATCTTACACTGATTTACGAATAAGAACGTAGGTACTTTATTTACAACCGGGCGAACTGTATTCGGTTCGCTACGTACCTTTGTTTGAACTAGCTAAGAATATGAAGAACACGTTACATTTTTAAAAACCTCTACTCTCCAACTCTATGACATAGGACAACTTCTAAATAACTTATTACGTTTTTCTCTCCCTTTTGTTACGCCCAGTATGATGAAATATATTCATATAATTAAAAAATTATTTCACACTTCACGATCAAGTGCTATTGATTTCGAAAGGTGATAATAATAACTCAACATAAAGATTTTACATAAAATCAAGATTATGTCAAATCTTTACGGTGAACAATTTTTATAGGAGCGTCCTTATTTGCCTCAGTAATGATATTTCACTTTTAACTTCTTTAACAAAAAATATCCTTAAAATCCATTGAATTTATTGTGATCCAACTAAAACATATTATTACTTTGTGCGCACAGTAACTTATTCAGCATTTTATTAGCAATACAAATCAAACTTGCATCATCCAGACGACGAAAGGTCACCTAAAAGAGATCCACAATAGATAAATGTCAACCATAACGATCGTCCCAACGACTTCACACGAACCTCACCACAACTAAGGTTAATTTTGTTGGGCCCAGCCCACGCTCCGACGTCCGGTTAGGAGCAACAGTCCAGGACATCGCTGAACTATAATGTTTAGATTACAACACTCTTGTCTTGTGTGGGGAACTCTTTTCCTGGATAGCCATCTGTGATCAGCATTGCTCGTATTTCTCTGATTTGTCAGACAACTTGCTCGTGGTTTTTGGTAAGAAAAAGTGGCTTGGACTTCAGCCTCAGCCTTCGGACTTGGTTGCAGGTTAATTATGAAATCGAGTTTTTGATCAAAGAACTAGCCTTTTGATCAAGAACTAAGGTTAACCTTGTTGGGCCCAGCCCACGCTAAGACCTAGAACTAAGATTCTAGATTGTAGTGTTTCTTGTGTGAGCAATAAAGAATTTATTTATCTATCTATCTATCTATCTATCTAAGATCTCCTTTATATTTACAATAAGAGTTCGTATTTCTCTGAATTTGTCGGATAACTTACCCGTGATACCCGTCCGATCATTCCCGTATTAAGCAAAAGTGACTTGGATATGTTTTATATATGTGGCAGGTTTATGATGAAACCGGGTTTTTGGTCAAAGAACTAGGCTCTTGATTAAGAATCGGAAGAAGACAAAATGGCGACTTAATCTTATGATAAACCGGAGAAAATTCATTTTTTTTTTATTAAAAACCTCAACTGGACTAGTTTTGTGTTAAAAATCAATATCAAAAAACTGGACTAATTTAGTTTTATAATAAAAGACGAGACGACAAGGAATGTATTATTTGTTACAGTGATATTACATATACTACTAATGAAATACGTTAGAGCACAGTTCTAGAGAGAGCCTAATGCTTCAAATTTGGGCTACAGAAAATATGCCTGATAAAAAATAAATACGCAAAAGAAAGGTGAGTATTGTTAAAACTATCGAGATGACTCCCTATGAACCACTGGCTGAGACACGTCTGTCTCTTTTTCTGGCTTAACGTGGTGAGACAAACTGGTGAGGAACGAGGAAAATCCCAATCAACCGAAATATTCTATTCGATCGCGTGCGAGCTTAAGTTTTATCAATTTAAATCGTCAAAAAGGAGGGGTTAGGAAAATAGGAACGAAACACACAGTGACCAACATTAAACTAACTACTACCTCCTACTTAATAAATAAATTTTGACTGATTTTATTTTATTTTATATAATAAGGTTCTAAATCTAAAAAGGTTTATGATAAGATTAAATAGTCATTTTGTCTTCTTCGGTTCTTGATTAAAAACTTTGGTTTTTTTTAAAAACCCGAGTTCATCATAAACATGTATACTAATTAGGCTCTTCTGGCCTGATGATCACGATGCTGTCGAAGATGGAGCATGTCTGTCTAGTAGCATCCTATTCATTCTGATTTTGAAGGTGTCCGGATTATAGTACTAATCGAAGTGCAACCTCTAAAGGAATCATAAACCAGCAGCCCTATATTTACTGGCTCCAGGGCACATACAAGAATAACTCTTTCACCATTTACGCAAGGAAACCTCAAAGATACGGAGATGTGTTAAATCCATTACAAAGCATCACCTCATTTTCTTGCATCCAGCCATGTAGGAAGGAATAATTTATATATTGATCAGTAAAAGACGCCCCTCATGCCGATCCTGAACGGATTCCTTCCATCTGGGCCTCATACAAACTCAAATTCAAAACAAAGTTCAAACGTTACTTCTCTGGTATATTTTTCACAGCGATTGCACAATACCAATAGAACCAAGATACGTTATTGACGCGACGAGACGACCCAATTGTGAGTCTTGTTTGTGGAGATATATTTTTCTCATAATCCGTTCGTGATTTATCGCCCATATTAAATTGAGTAGACGCCAAATTTTGATCTGACCACAGACTTACATCTACAGGCTGTAGAAACTACAAATCTCAATCAGCTTCTAGGTCTTTAACACTTTGTGTTGTGGCTTCGAGATGGAATTTATATTTAAATAAATATATAAAATCATTATTAGTTTGACACACTGCCCGATGTTTGGATCTATGATTATGTAACTCGTATGACATATGAAACCATGAAGCTGGTCTGCTGATGGAGTCGGAAGGTGGTCATAGGGACTAATCAACGCAACAAGATAACACCGTCATGTTTGGGCTCGTTGGAATGGTGTTGATGAGTACTATACCCCTAAGTGATAGTTAAGGTCTGATGACGATGGCGGAAGACCAGAGGTGCTCCTAAACCGTAGAGGGAGAATATGCCTGGTATATCCATCCAGTATGGGCTCGTTTGGTTGAGCTGACAGATCGGAGATAGCATTCAATTAAAAAAAAAAAAAAAACAGTTGTGAACTTATTTGTGATCTAATTTCACATTATTGTAACAAATTTGATAAAATTGTGCAAAGGGTGACTGACTACTAAAAGTAATTTATTTCGTTCTAAGTCTTTCTTGGACGCGGATTCAACTTGTCACCGCCGTCGGAGTAAGACATCAGCAACACCAGGGGCGACGTTGGTATGCGTTGCTCACATATAAAACACAGTTTCAGGGATCCCATGTCATAGTCCAATGGAAACACTATGGGAAATCATTCCACCTACAAATAATACGAAGGTAGTACCCAACTAGTCGACGTGCATTATTGAAACACAGTTACAAATTTCCACACGAACCGTCCACACCCTCTACATCAATGTTGCTGAGGCGTCTCCTGGGTGGCCCCGCTATTCTTTACGAGAGAATGACGAAAACCTAGTTTCTTCATCGCATAAACTTTTTTATTGCAAATAACACGTGCGTTGCGTCCAATGAAGCAGTAAAGTGAAGAATGTTAATGCGTAAGTGTGTTCGGTAAATACACCCAATCACTACATAGAAGCCATTGTGGTTAGCTTTAGTACTGGGCCGAGTGGGCTTTTGGGAAACTGCTAATAACTCTATAGCTCATTGCTGGCTCGTAAAATGTGACTCAGTGGCCTTGTCTTCGTGAGATACCTAGTTAAATTATTATTCATATCATCCTCATTAATTTAGAATACATGCGTACAACAACTTATTAGAGTACACGCGAGCTGTTGCTGCAACAACGCATTCGCAGCGCGTTCGCGAGATCTGCGGCCCGATTTTTGAATCGCTCGCATCCTCTCGAGCGCTCTACTTCTAATGCTTGTCTTTTCTATCCTTAGCACTCTACTCGATTATTAAAAACAATTATTAATTTTTGCCCAACGATGAACTGTTTTAAGGGTGACCGTTAGTTATAATGCTGTTACACAGTATATATAAGTCTTTGGTTGCACGTCTGTCTTTCGGACTATGACATACTTGTGTAATGTTTTATGAAATAAAGAGATTACAAACTTTCACTAGTACGAGTATATAAAAGTATTTAAGCTTTGTTCTTGGGGTTAGATGGCGCTGCAAGAATTGTCCAAGCAAATTTATTTATTTATATAGTTAAAAATAATAATAATCATCTTGGCGTTAATGTCCCGGTTGTGCTCTCGCGTCCGAGGGCCCGGGGTCCGCCTTGACCATGATCCAGGATTTGGCAGGTCAGGTAATTACAGTGGAGCGACTGCCATCTGACCTCCATGACCCTGCTACCAGGGGAACCTGGCCAGATTGGATCATGGTTACACATCCAGTTGCCTGAATGTGCAGGTTTCATCACGATGTTTTCCCTCACCGTAAGAGCATCGGTTAGTATTAAACTAATGTACATAACTCAGAAAACAGTCATCCGGTATTCGAACCCGGGACCTCTGGCTTATGAGTTGGATACTGTAACCGCTCGGCCACCGACGCTCTTATCGACGATTTATTTATATAGTTATGCCTAATAAAACTATTCTAAAACGAGCTAACACTCATCAGAGCCGACTATAGTTGATCTAAGCCGGCAACACATTCGCAAGCCTCCTGGTGTTGTCAACGCTAGTGAATACGTAACTAATGTCATGATTATATTGTGTCGGAGAGGCCTACAGTGTGGAGAAGTTTAGGTACAGCATACCACCTAGAGCTAAAGCGTTTGTCCCACAGGAATATAAGCAGAGACTATATAGACAACTAACTAGAGTATCTATACATAATATAATTTATAACAAACTCGCTTCGCGGTGTATGTCCTCAAGTACCATGCGTGTCTATGTACACTTAGCTTGTCTAAACTACGCAACAGATTTGAATGCGGTTTTCAAAAATAGATAGAGTGATTCGAGAGGAAGGTTTACAAGCAAGAAAAAAAGGGTAGGTAGGGTAAAGTAGGTCACGCAAACGAAGTCGCATTGTATCCACTAATTATTAATGTGAATGGCAATAATTTATGTCTCTCGGCGCGTGCGATCCAAAGCGACTAGATCCTCCATGAAAGTCACCGCATTGTATTCCACTATGGTAAAACTCGCGTTCGTGAAAAATGTACTCCTAATATAGACCGCTTGCGTACATTTTCCACATTTTCCGTGACTGAATGTTTGTATATTTTCATTTGCACAGTGAATAGGGTAGCAGACACGCTCCCGGTCGATCCTCAGTTAGGGGAATTGAAAAATTGTAAAACACACCTCAGGCATTGTGCTGTGAATAAATTATAAGTGAGCACGAGGTTTCCCGACCACCACTCCCCGACCTCTCTGACTCCCCTTTAAAACCGGTGATGTGCGAGTGAATCGTGGATTTTCGAGGGGCCAAGCCACGCTGGTTGCTGGCCGACCTACTTACGCCTGTAGTCTCGATATTGTTGTGCCAGATCTCTACTAGGTTAGCAGAACCCTAGTTCTAGGATTATTAACTCGCGTTAATGGAATACGGGCGCACGGAAATACAAGTATAGTTATGTTCACAGTTGCCTATACGTAATTGTGTTTTTGTGTGCGATGTTTAGCTGCTTAATTGGTATGGTTCCTTTATTAATAATTTTTAATATCTGAAAAAGTGTCTACTAATGCACTGTAATGAAATAAAACATGTAAGTATATTAGTCATAATATTTTAAATGTACATTACAGATGGTTTTTAAAATTACCATGACTATAATACATTTAATTATTTTTACTTCTCTATTTTATGGGAGGCCAAATAACCGAGGGTCACGACAATCCTAACGTTAACGCTGGAGTCTTGCATCACTGGTCCGTCACGCAGTCTTGTGACTTTTCTTTTTGGTGACTTTAATTATGGAAACTGCAAAGAGGATGTGATGCATCCTGATTTTTTTACTTCTACAACCCACACATTTAGTGCTAGGTTGTGCAAGGGCAGGCCAATGTTTTGTGGGTGTCTTATTGCTCTACTATCGCTACAAAGTGGTATTTTTCTTGTACTCGATGACGTAGATAACCTACGACGCCATCATAGTCTATAATTTCTCTTCGCGGCCATCTGAAGAGGTAGGGACTGCGTGACAGACTTAAGTGACAGCTAGGCTCCAGCGAGCGGTCTTGCTGAATAACGTCAGGATTGTCCTGATCCTAGAAAGGGTAAGGTAAAATAGGATAGAAAACATCATTGAATGTTTAATTATCATGGACTTTTCATAGACCATTTGCAAATTTCATTTAAAATATTGTATATTAGTCATTTACTTACATTATTTATTTTATTATAGTGCCTGAATAGACACTTTTTGATGACGTAGGATAATCTGCTACGGCGCCCTCACAGTCAATTATGATGAAGCCATTTGTCTAGACTTGAGACTAGCACTATGGTACGGTATAATGTTCGTGGGCGTTACTTGCCACATATCCGTAATGTTAAACTGATTCGGTTATTACGAAGTTTTTACTGAAAGACAGATATAGACTACTGTATATAATGTATTTAATTTTTATTGTACAAGGCGAGTAATAGTTTAGAGACAGAAGCTCTAAAGTCTCCGTAGGCTGGAAACTGGGCAGCAGCCTTTTCCATTGTTATATTTATAACACTGCGATCTCCCACCAGCCAAGCGGGTAGATTATCGCAATAACCTCCTATTTCGTGGGAGATAGCTAAGTCCTGCAGTGGATTGTTATAGGCTGCGATGATGATGATATAGACTCAGTTGAGCGCAGAGTCACGACCATTGACTATTTTATCTAACTTCACGACTTACAGTCGGATTTCCTCAAAAATTTCCTTCAAACCCGAATCCAGTACCACTATCGGCTTAAACTGAATCGTCTAAAGACGTCCAGTGGTACCGGCAATCTTAGCACAGAATAGTGTCAAATTAGTGTCGAGGGAAACATAATACGGCGTCGACCCTTAACTAGCGCAAACTCACAGCGACCCGACCCTAAACTGAATTACTCACGCGCTGCCATAATTACATGAGAAGTTTTCCACGGTCGTCGGTCTGTCACTGCGGAGGCCGGGCGGGGTGCTGTGCTGAAACGCTGAAAAGTAAATGGTGGTCGACTATGTGATTTGATAGCAAGGACAAATGCTTTCGCTTTTTTTAAATTATCATATCAACCAAAAACGCCTACTGCTGCGCATGAGGCTTCCAGAGATCTCCACAAAGGCCGCTACTATGCCTTCCGCGTCCAGCTGGTACCTGCGATATTTACCAGGTCGTCGGTCATCCTTGTGGGAGGCCTACCCACGCTGCGTGTGTGATCAGTGATCACCGCCGCCTATGGACATACGACACGCTACACCAGGAGTGTCGCAAATGCATTGACAGGAAGATCATTCAGATAGGAAATTTATTGAAAAGTGTACGGCAGTCTCTCATCCAGGTGGTATGAATGGAACTTTAATTTGTGGCTAATGGTACGGCAGCTATGTCGGTAGCCTAACCGAAGCAACTCCTCGGAACACTCCCCGTGATATAAATGGTAAAAGATGCACAAAGATGCAACATATTTCCGTAGTGAGAGATGGTCGAAGCGGCGCCTTTCCTACGTGACATCATTTATAATTTTTCCCGGTTGGTAGTAAAACTGTGACTCTATCAAACATAAGGCATCCTTATTATCCTACTACCGACTTATATTCTTTTGCCGCCAAGCAATCATGCTTGCGTTGTTCTGTCCCCTTATAAAAGATCACGGTGACGACGCATGTGCAGTTCTCTAATGACTAAAAACGCCTGCATGAATAGTAGATACCTATAAAAAAAATCTTAGCGTTAATGTCCCGGTTGTGCTCTCGAGCACGAGGGCCTGGGGTCCGCCATGACCATAATCCAGGATTTGGCGATCAGGTAATTACAGTGGACCGACTACCATCTGACCTCCGTGACCCTGCTACCAGGGGAACCTGACCATATTGGATCACCAGAGTAGAAACCTATCCAAATTATAATAAATTCTTCATATTTCGATCCTTAAGTATTCCATTACAAATAATTTGAGGATGTTATTTTTATTAAAAAATATCGGTATTTCAACCCCGCTTTCCCCTAACTACCTACCGCCCACGTCTGTGACAACGTTTAATCGAAACGTCCAAATAAGCTATTTCATCGAATGTTCATTTTATCCTATAGCCGGAACATCGAATCTTCTTTTAGTTTAGGACAAACTTTTATGTGGCAGTAGTAACTTCCAAGGGTCAGAGCGTATTAAACTGTACCACCATCTCTGGCCGCCATCCATACAAATGACAACCTAATTAAGGTACCTATCGAGTCCTAATATTTTTAATGGAAAACTGAACTCGAAGTGTCATCCAAAACCTCCTACTAAAATAAGCACTGGCACGACTGGAACGGAGAATTGCTACACGAAATACGAAAGGCGCAAAATGTAGAAGTGCTTTGGTCTAAATTATTATCGACTGATGAGTATACTCACGTAGGTTTCTTTATTATTATTTGAAAAGTAGCTAGTCATTTTGATTAGGTATAACGATCGGGGAACACACTCGCAGTCAACGAGTTCCATTCCTTAGTCATACATATTACAAAAGGTGAACCAAAACGGTTGGGAAATCCACGACATATGAATAAAATGTCCAGTCAACCCAGATCGCGTTATCCGATGACGGAAAGGGGCCGGCGGAATTAGGTCGTGCAACTGTTTCGCACACTCTCTGTATTAATGCAACCTGTACTAGAAGATCGACAGACGCGCACCCCTACTTACGAGGATGCTTAAGGCTCTGCAGCTGAGCATTGATCAATTGGTGCTGGTCACAAAAGACGTTTATCTATCGAATCCAAAGCGGCCAGTTGGCATTTTGCTAATTCACTCTAGCCTCCAGATCCAGAATATTCCAGATCATCCAGAATCCAGATCTTCGCCCTCCGTAGAAGTAAGTGAGTGGAGACTTATAGTTTCCTTGAACTAAATCATACTAATAGGATGCTCCATTTCGACACGCAGATAAAACACAAATACACATCACACATAAGTACGTACCTACCTAGGTAGGTACGCACCTTTCCCCGTGTAAGTGTACAGGCCGATTTATTTTTTTAAATATTTTTCTTTAACAAACACCTCAGGAATTATCAAGGTCACTGAATTTACCAGTAGGTAATATTTTTGTTTGGCCTCACAGATTTATACTACACACTCATAGCATGACAGACCAGCTGATAACCAAGCATTTGTAAAACTTAATCTGTGGTGTCGACTAAGTAATTTGTTACCAAATTCATTGGACTTTTGCGAGCTACCATTATTTATAGCGAGCGACCCCGCGACGACCTTTATCAAGGATTGGTATGACGACCAAATTATGGCGGCCGGAATTACTAAACATGAGGTAGGGTTGTGGCCCGCCAGGGATGTACTCAGCCGTTGTTAGACCTCCCCGTCTTTGTAAGAAAGTACCAGTATCTATTCAGCTATTTTGTTTCTTTATTTGTTATTTATTTATTTATTCGAATGGCATTTAAGTACAGAGTCACTAATCTTAACATGTGACTCAATAAAAGTAAACGAGGAAATCATCAGGAGTAACCAAAGTTACCAAAGAGTACGTACATTTGGACATTCTTGGATAAACGTTGTAGAATGACACCGATAATAGTATGTCATCGCCGCAACCCACGGACACCCACAACACCAGAGCTGCCATGATATCGCTCGACTGCATGAAGAACCAACCAGCACTTGAAAGCGTTGTTACATACTTACTATTCTCCAATGCTCATTAAGGCTTCAAAGAGAAAAAACAAAAACAAAAAGTACCACTTTGTGTTTGTGTTTTTATATTATATAGTACCTATTTTTTAATATTATATAGTGCCTTGAAGTATCTACCTACAACAAAGTGTAATAAATAAATAAATACAGTACTAAGTACGTCCCTGTCGAGCGACTATCCGGAAGTGGGTTGGCAGTCCGTTTGTAGAGCAAGTATTAATAGGGGAAATACTGAAACTTAGGTACCTATATTGGACCTTGTTGTTACTAGCGAGGACCTGTAATTGGCTTGTTGATTCTAAAATAATATTTATTATGTTTTATATAGAGTTGGTACTCCAATAAATGAATGAATTGTACAGATATCGGCCAAGATTTGAATATTGGAAACGAAAAACTGAGCACCTTCGGGGCATGTCATCACCATCATCATATCAGCCGAGAGACGCCCACTGCTGGGCATAGACCTCCCCCAGACATCTCCACAAAGGCCGGTCTTGTGCCTTCCGCATCCAGCTGGTACCTGCGATCTTTGCCATTTTTGAATATGTATTATTCACCACGCAGGGAAGATCATGAGAAGAATAGCACGTACTTTCAAGAAAAAAAAAAACATCGTGCGTGAGGTAAGCTACGAAAGAAATTGGAACAATTGCAGTGCCTGAAAACTCTAAACCTTATTGAGTTAGGTCCTTCAGTTAAAGAGCAGAAGGAAAACATGATTAATTTAGTACTCTGCTCATAGTAAGTATGCAGGACAGGAAAGGTTTATTACATTAGTCGATAGAATATGAAAATATGGTGTAAAAATTATACGACAAAGCCTATTGTAATGTAGCGAAATACTAAACAGAAGCCAAATGGTGTTTATCTAAGCGTATATATCTAAATTTATATAACCGAGTACAATTTATAAAAAGAGTTATCTAGTATATCCAGTCGTGTGAAGGATAACTCACACATACAATTAACAAGCACCCTTCCACACACACATACAGAGAATCTTAAGTTTTCAATTTTATTATGATTTTTTTCCTTTTGTATTTTATGTGATGTAAACGAAATTAAACTAAATTATAAATATAATTTTTGTAATTGGCATTACAACTACATAATATAACCTTTTTAAACATAAGTTATATGCTGTAAAACTGTGAAATAAACAAATAAAATAGAACGATTCAACGGAAAATTTTCATAAATTGATGTAAATCTATTGATTTTAGGCCGATCGGAACACGGCAACCAACCTATTGTTTTGACTAACGCTTCATTCTATTTACAGAGTTAACAAATAATAGAACGGTCACCTCATTACTAGAATTTAGGCTTGTGTTTTTCATTTTGTACCGTCGTCGTTTAGTTTTTTATCTACCTTCGTACATATAACCAAATTTTTTTATTCTTTATTGTACACAAAATAATAAATACAAATTAACAGAAGGTAACTGGAACCTCATTATAATAAAAAAAATAAAAAAAAATCATCTTGGCGTTAATGTCCCGGTTGTGCTCTCGAGAACGAGGGCCCGGGGTCCGCCTTGACCATGATCCAGGATTTGGCAGGTCAGGTAATTACAGTGGAGCGACTGCCATCTGACCTCCATGACCCTGCTACCAGGGGAACCTGACCAGATTGGACCATGGTTACACATACAGTCGCCTGAATGTGCAGGTTTCATCACGATGTTTTCCCTCACCGTAAGAGCATCGGTTAGTATTCAACTAATGTACATAACCCAGAAAACAGTTATTGGTACATGGCCGGAGCGGGATTCGAACCCGGGACCTCTGGCTTACGAGTCGGATACTGTAACCGCTCGGCCACCGACGCTCTGGAACCTTATTATAATATGTACAATAAATAGAAAAATAAATTAACTAACTTAAAATATGTAAAAAATTTGGGCCGTGTGGAAGCGTACCCAAGATGCTGGCAGCATTACCTCTCTGAATAGCAATGCTTATTCTTTGTGCGAGGTAACTGCCAGCTCTTTGGTCACCTGTAGTGTCGACCAATTTCTTTGCAATTTCTCTGTACAAAGCGAGCGCCCCGGGGCCCCACGGACCCAGGGTCTCGACACCAAATGCAACAAAATTGTATTGGGTGCCGATACCCCTATATTTCACCATTTTTTGCCTTTCGGCGGTCTCAGCCGCAGCAGCAACCTTTTTGGAAGTAAATGGAAGATGGGAGGGTGCCAGAGTGTCGACACACGTTGCATCCCACACTAAGGCCCGACCCATCTTCCAAGGGATGAGCGACATTCCGTCCGGTCTCTTGCCATCGTCACGTGCGATACCGTTCGGCTCTAGAATAGCCGGCACGTTGACGGTAGCGAGAGAGCGGCGCAAAATGTCGTTCAAGGCTGCATGACGTGAAAAGCGGCCTGCGCTTTTTTGGCAGGATAGACCGTGGTGTCCCAGGTGGTCGACGTCCACTCCACACGGGCATTTATGTGGGGTGCAGACCTCAGCACCGAGGCGGAGAGCCACGGCCAAACGAAAGGTGGAGTTATCTAAAAAAGTGCCGGTATTGGCCGATGGATAGGCCTGGAGCCACTGGCCAGACTCCCACCTGGACACAGCTTCCAACCTGGCGCGGGTAGAGTCGGTGCAGTTGCTAAATAGTGTTGAACGTATACATTTGGATTGAATTTCATCCCAGCTCTTTTGACTGTTAGGGCATAATGGTAAATTTGGACTCGGGACAGCCGTAAGCCAAACGTTAGTAGCCTCGCCCAGACACGCCACCTCAAAGTTTACCGGGACGGAAGGATTTAGAATTTTTTCTATGAGGTTGGACGTGCTGTGGATTGAAGATAAAAAAGCTGGTAAAGATACGTTTGAAATTTTGCGGATACCCAAGCCCCCAAAACGGATAGGCAGAGAGGCTTGAGTCCAGGCTTGCTCGGAAAGGTTGACATTTAAAATAGATTCTAATTGACTTTTACCAGATTGTCAATAGAATCAGTTAAATTTTTGAATTTCCAGAGAGGACAACACCGGACTAGAAAAGTAAATTTGGGTACAAAGAGGCCAAATTTCAAAATAAAAATAGCCGAATGTGTGTTGATTTTATTTAGGCGGTCCGAATATGAGTTGAATTTAGAAATCGAATGCTGTACTAGGGGTGTTATGGAGTCATCGAAGATGGGTGACCCTAGGAGGCTAAGTGATGTCTTGGAAATAATTTTGATGTTGGGGGCCAGAATGTTGAAGTTATTAGTAATGGTTATAACATCTCCGGAAGGGACGTTATCTGATATGAACAGTTCACATTTGTCTAAATTCAGTTCGAGACCTATTGCTTGAAATTTCTGAATTACATTGGCGAGGTCAGCTAGGACGGAATCTGCTGAGCCTCCCAGGGTCCCATCATCCAAGTACCAAACGTTAAATTTAGATAGCAGACTTTGGATAACGGGGTTAATGGCGAGGCTGAAGATGGCTGGCCCGAGAGGGTCACCCTGTTGACAGCCGATAGCGGAAGATATTTCATTATTTTTATGCATTAATTTTGAAGTGCTGGAGTAGCACTGGTGGAGATAATTATAAATTTCTGGCAGGTTTGTTTTAATTTCTTTCAACAGGGTGTCCCTGTTTACCGAATTGAATGCATTCTTAACATCGATTTTAACGATAACATCACTGTGGTCAGGGCCATTCAGAAAGGTCCGCAGGGCGTGGACAGCAGCTTCGCACCCGCCCTTCCTCCCGAAACCTAACTGAATGGGTTCTAAATAGGTTTTAAAATTTTGTAAGAATGCCGAACGCAAACTTTTGACACCAAACGCCTGAAAGTTGAACCCACAGCGATGAACCTGACTCCGCCGTCCTTCTTAGAAAGAGCTATAAGATTGGCACCGTACAGTATGGGAGTGATTAAAGAATTAACTTTACCGGCGAGCATGAAATTTATAAAATGTGTGATAGATTGGGATAGACGATGGCCCGAGTCCCCTATAAAATTTGAGGTGAGATCTTTTAAATGTTGTGGTGATATCCCGTCTAAGCCAGCGGCTGACCCAGTTTTGAAAGAACCAATCGCAGACAAGATATCCTTTTCAGTGACACGGAGGCAGGCTTCTGGGGCAGTTGGGGGATCTATTGCCGGCAGTACATTAGGAGCTGGGGGATGCTTGCTACGCAACGCAGCGAGGGTGGCAGGTGTGTCCGGAGACAGAACGTCACTGGAGAATAAAAGTCGAGCGGCGCCTTTAAGATCTCCGTCGCTTACTTTAGTTTCCACCTTTCGATAGACATTGAAGGAGTTTGGGTTATTACGGTTACTGTTGAATGAAGAGGAATGATTTGAGTTAGTGAATGAGCAGTTGTTTTTAATTTTTTGGGTGAGCGATGTTCCTGAATTGTCCGATATTGCATGTAGGGTAACAAATGAAAATGTAAGTAAATTTTTCCAGTCATCGAAGCTATTGCTGCTTATGCATTTTGATATAATATCGTATCCTAAGTCTTTAAGTAGGCTTAGAACAATATGTAATGGTGAACTATCTGCAAGTTTATTAGGGACGTGTTGGGAATTTGTGGGGGCGAGTAGGGCTGACTGAGATATGGAAGGCGGAACAGAAGAAGACTCACGGTGTAATTTTGAATGGTGTATGTGTAGGCCTCGTAAGGTTTTGAAAGAGCGGCCACACAAATCACATGCATGCTCCAGTGATGCACTGTCTAAGGATGATGAGGCCTGCATCCACAAACGACTATATCACTTAGCATAATATTTACACAAATAAATTTAAAATATATAAAAAGACTACACCAAAACACTGAGAGCACCAACAAAATGCACACAAATATATTGTGAATTTTCTTATTTGTTGGTGACGCACAAGTTTCTGCCATGAAACCTTGGCGACGAAGGGGTAGACAGCTGCGTCGTCATGGATACTTATATGTCGAAATATGGAGTCCTATCAAAATATTTGTTGGTAAATAAATAACGATATAAAACAGCTGATACGATATGTGGCACGCTGCCTACAAAAAATGATGTACCCGTACACTAGGGTGATAAACGGGATCAGTCTGGGTAACTGCCCAAAGGACTTTTCAATTTTACTGATTTTATTTAAATTTTATTTGACATTTCGAACTATCACCATCAGTATTTTATCATTCCTTAGGTTCCTTAGGAAGGTAACTTAAGTACAAAGGCGAGCTCAACTCAACAGTTGAGTTTTCTACCAGCAAACCTTTCTTTCATTAATGTGCTACCATGTTAGTTTCTTTTTACACCACATTGAATATTATGTCTATCGCTCTTATGTCTTTTTCTATTAAACGTCATTCTCATCAATCTAGCGGTCAATCCCAGCTTCTGCCAGGGTCTGTTTTTGAACTCTTTCTTATCCACTTCGTCCGGTCTTCGGCATCCTCCATCCTACGCCGTTGGCTCTAGAATCCGACTCAGCCATGAAGCTCATTCTGATCCCTTATTCCTTTCCCACGTATCCCTGGGGCTTGAGTAATACTTAACCAAATATCTATTGAAATACATAAGACATAATTTAACTCTTTTATGCCACGTGTCAATATATACCTTACAAGCTGTAGAAGATATTTTTAATTTTACTTTTTTTAAATTTACTAAAAGTAGTACAGATTTAATGAAGAGCCAAGTCCATTTGTCTCTTATATCCACGATATTTGTAAACAGAACCGACCAATGCCTCGAGCACAATGACTGTAATGTCTCACATACGTGACGTACTATATTCTTTTGTATATGTATTATTTTTAGGGTTCCGTGACAGCTATCCACCTGATGGAATGGAAAGTAAGTGGTAACAGTCGTCAATGACACATACGATTCATGTACATAGACTTCATGAAACTAACTAATAAAAAATGTTGTTTGATCGAGTACTTGTCAAGACTAATCAAACGAGTCCAAACTGGATGGGTTTATCATGTGTAGTTTAGGAGTTCCTATGGCCACCTTCAGTTTTCATCATCAGAGATCGATGGTATCATAAAATGGTATAGTTACCGAACATAAATATCTATGCAAAATTTTAGCTTAACCGGTAACCGGACAGTACACCGGACCGGTGAAAGTAAATAAAACCCTGTGAAAATGAACTAAATACCCGCAGGTGCATGGTACTGTGTTACTAAGTGATACTAAGTTATGTGCCACAAACCTGTGACTGCACCGGCGACCTTATCCTACAAAATTCGCGTTATGGCGCTGGAGCTCGTGCGGGTGAACTCCTCAGGCTTGTCTGACCATAGATTAGGTATTGTTTTATTACAACAAAAAGGTAGCACAAACTAAAAAGGCGCATCTTATGGTACCTAAGCAGTTATCGTAGCCTGCGGTTGCCATGCCATGCCAGGGATATAACTGACGCGTGAAAACCTTTTCACCTGTTGACTTTTCCATATGGTGCCATTTGCAGGCACAGCCAAGGTCGGCGCCGAATCAGCTCCTCTTGGGTTGCTGATATCCTAGCAAGAGGACGGTTATCACTTACGATCTATGAACTGCATGACCGTGTGTCTCCATAAGCAAAAGTAAAATTTCACTTACAAATATTTAGAAGAACATTGTAGAACAAATAGACGTCACTAAACACGCGAATGAATGAATCAATAAAATTAATTAGCTACGTGAGTGAAAAGAAGGGATATTCTGTAAGGATCCCAATCAATAAAATCACTGAAAGCTGTTAGTATTTTAGGTATGAAGGATTCAGTTCTAACAACATTAAAAAATATCATACGGGACCCGCTGCGCCCGAATACTCACACTTGGACGTAATTCCACCTGTACAAAGGCATAAGTCAAGGCAGCAAACAGTGTTTGAAGAAAGATTGTCAGGGAATTAAATTTTGTTCATTAAATAGTGTTGATTGTGCCGGAAAAAAATAGTTTTAATTGATATAGATTGTGATGTGACATTGACGCAGTTAAAGTGCAAATAATTAATTATTAAAATATGATTAAGTGGTAATATGTATTGTAGACACCTACGGTGTCATAGTCAGACTAAGGTAAGCAAGAAACTTTGGAAACAGACAGTCGAAAATAACCTCTTGTTTCTTTACTTGCCATCTAATAATATAATTACTCGTACCTACGAGTAACTATGTGATTAATTTAACTAGTTATATAGTAACGTATCTGAATATAGGTATTCGAACTACCATTTCATAGCCTTGCATTTGACCTCGCCTCACCTGATGAAGCGACGATGAGGTCGAAGAATAAGGTCGGTGCTTTCCTATTCACTTTTGATTTAAGAAACCTAGGTTATATTTCTTGAGGAACAGTGACGCAAAAGAGAGCTCCAGTTCTTAGCAGCGCCAACCCACAGGAAAATAAGATAGATGCATAAATCGCTACGAGATAGTGAGACTCTATGGGGATCTTTTGTCCCGTAGAAATCCTTTATCCTAAGAGACCTTATTTTACTAATAACAACAGATAATTTTCAAGTTTTTTTTTCTTTTTTTTTCATTTTAAGTTGCATTTTCATCACATTTGCAGCATGCAGAAGTGCCATATAATATCATCTAATCACCTTGTAAATCTTGATTGGACGTGCATGCAGTGATTACACGCTCTCAATCGCAGTGACAGCCATGGAAATCTGTGATCTGTTTATAATGCCTAAAGTATTTCATATTTACCGACTGTATGATCGGAGATGGAGCCAGTAACAACGGCATCCGACCCAACGTCACACGCGTATACAAATACAAACACTAGTATGAAAGTTAATTTTGTCCTCCTCCATACCATTTCGTCCGTAGTGTGATACACAATCGAGGGTTTCGCTGTAGCAGCTGCGGTTTGTGGCAAGGAAGCGCATGAAATTTTGCCCTGTATTATCCACCTGAAAAGTATTTACAAGATAACTGATTAAATGTGAGTATTTTCCTGTGTTGATAATTAATTCTCGTTGAATATTACTGTGTATAGCATGTGACATCATCCATCATCATCTTGGCGTGAGTCAGGGTTGTGCGTGTATCTATGTGTGTGTTTGTTTTTCTGGGATAAAAATTAAGGCGTAATTTTTCAATAACACTAAAACGTCATCAGTCATCGTCAACATGGAATTTTAAGGCATGTCTGCTCTCACTTCTAGTTCAAAATATAATATTTAAAGTTTATATTACAATTATTACCAATAATTATTAAGATAAATAATGTCAATTTAACTTACCGAGTGATAGGTCCAGGTTATCGGCTACCATAACGCCTTGAACCCCAAAAAAAGATACTTTATTACAATGTAATAATAAGGCGTCCATGACATCGCTAAAATAAACAAAAGATTACCCTCTCCTGTGTTGGCAGTATTTTAATTTTTAAACGAAAAACATTGTCATTTTTCTAATCACATCGCTTCTAATTTAGTTACCATTACAATTCATTATCTATAACTTAGTACTCATTAAAAATTAAATTAATAAAATAACTGTAATTAACCTGTGTACTCTAATTACTGTATACTTACTATTTAGCAGGATTATATTACACCAATGCGGAAATTATTGGAACTATATTAAAATGTTCCGGTCATTGCCCTCGACGATTTCAAAGTCTATCATCCCAGTTTCCACAACAAACCAAAATAGACTCCTGTTGTTGATAAATTTAGATCGGGAAATTTTATAATGTCCATTGGCATCGGCACTACGTGGGCTAGAGCAGCGGAGTTTCTCTACATTGGTCCAACTCCGCGTCAAAACGATTTTAAAATGCATTTCCATATTATAAAAACCGGCCAAAATGTGTCGGACCACGTGCAGTGCACAACTAAACCGTTGCACGCGCAGGGTTCTGTAGTTGCCTGTCAATCATCGTCATCATCATCCGGCTTGACCATGTAGTTGCCTGCCCATGTAGTTGTTGCAAAGATTTTGACTTATGATGTTTTTGGATATTGACATTGCCAAATTTGTTTATTCTGTCAACGGGAAGAAGGAACACCATAGGTTTTGATTCTCTTAGCTCTCATTAGCTCGTAGTCAAAAACTTGTAACTATTTACTCTCTAAGACAACGCTTTGACTGAAGGTCATGCCGCGAGTAATTAGCAAAAATAATGTGTATAATATATTATGGACCTTAAAAATTCTCTGTGTGCGATAAAAATATTACTTAATATGTAATATTCCGAAGCAATAAAAATCAGAACAGAAGTCGCTGAGGACGTTGACATTATACACATCATGTTATTCATCTTTGTACTTGTGTAAGCAATCAATTGCAATATCACTGAACATGTTAACGTTTATATTTATTTATAGGCGCCTATTTGTGCTTCAATTACTTGCTTTATTTACTGATGGAACAATTTGTTGTCGGGTGGTGCGTCCCGTCGATGTATGCAAATCTTTCGCTTATGCCTATCCTCCCACCGGGGGGCACCCTTCTATTACAATTAAAATATGTAAATGGGTGAATTACGCACTACTTTTCGTCTCGACTCTATGGTGTGCTCAATGGGAATGCAAAACAGTAGTCAGTTCACCCTCCGAGAACAAAATTAAAAGTATGAACCCAATATCGAACCTTGACGAACACCTCAAAATAACGTTTAAATAAAAGACAGTGCGTTGTTCTGTATCAGTCGAGATGACACGTGGTAGATTTAAAGTTGTGGCAACCATAACGCATTAAATCCTACAAATACTATAAATAAATACGAAAGTTTGTAAGAATGTATGTTATCTGATTATGCTCCTTCACGCAAAAACTACTAAACCGATTTTGACGAAATTTGGCAGTATTATAGCGTCAAGCCCTGACAGTCTTTATCTTATCACGAAATTCTATGTGGTTTCCGCGGGAACGGGTCTGGAACGTTATAACAGAATTTTACGAGGACGAAGTCGCGGGCAAAAGCTAGTTATATAAATAGGTAATTATTTCACATTAATTGATTTACTTACCAAAATACCTATAGAAACAGTATTACGAAATGCCTTTGATCAGTACCAAATACCTGTGATGACGGAACTTGATCACGTCGTGAGTACTAATATGAACAGATGGTACAGATTATTACACAATACTTATTTGCATAATTACTCATATTCGTACAGTTATATCATGTTGCTAATGGATCTTATTGATGTCTACTCTTATAGCGTTAGTTGGTAACCAACGTCACTTCATGTATTACACCCCAGGCGTCCAAATATGTTACCCAAAATTTAGAATCTTGAAAATTGGGTGAGTGATCGTAAGAAGAACAAGCGCAGTGACCAGGAACGTTTGAGAATTTTGGCTCTTAAACGTATTATTTTAAATGTACGTGGTTATTATCAGACATGAAAAGTAGTATAAAACGAAAGTATTTTTTGGGTTTTTTACCGCGTACGTATCTCTCTATAATGACCTGCAGTAGACCTCCAGTAGTCTGGTGATACTGATGCATATGCAGCATTGAAATATCAGGCTACTCGTAAACCAAGGCATGCAGTCAGAAAAACGGGCAATATTATCTATTAAACTGAATTTGAAATCTTAACAGGGGGCCAAATGATTCTATGGCGCGGTAGCCGGTACTGTCCCCTAAATTTGAACGTCCAGGGGCTCTATTTTTGAACCGCTAGCCTCGAGTCGAACGGTTTTCAAATTTGATTTTCGGCATGAAAAATTAAATACAAGGTGTCTCAAAAGAAAGTTTATATTTAGTGGATCGATTAAAAAAAAAGTAAGCCGTGTATCGAAAAAATGTTTTATGATTATTAAAATACACAATTTGGGAGTTTATTTCTTAAAATAATATCGTCCAAATGTAGACCCTCGCGTTCGCGGCACTCATTTAATCGAACTGTAAAATTAGTTATGACGGCTCGGCAGGTGGACTCAATGAAGGCTGCCATTTCGTGACGGATATTTTCTTTCAAACGCGCCAGGAAAGTCGGTTTATTGGCGTAAACTTTAGATTTAAGATAACCCCATAGGAAAAAGTCCATAGGGATTAAATTAGGACTGCGTGGAGGCCAATTTATGTCACCTCTCCTGGAGATCAATTTGCTCGAGAAAATTTCACGAACTCGTGGCAGAGATGTATTGGACATTCTCCGTGTGTGACGTTCCTCCGTCCTGCTGGCACCATGTTCTTTGGGTATAGCCAGGAAAGTTTTGCAGTTCAGGCACCAAGAAGTCGTCTAACATCTCCACATAACGCTCTGAATTCACTGTAATTGCACGCCCCCTTTCGTCTTCAAAAAACTAAGGGCTGATAATTCCTCGCGCCGACATCGCTGCCCACACGGTCACTTTAGGCGAATGAAGGGGTTTCTGATGCTTGCGTTTCGGATTCGTTAAAATTCTGCTTATTTACGTGTCCATTAAGATGAAAATGAGCTTCATCCGAAAACAAAATGTTGGTAAACGTTAAAAAGCGCTCAATTGCCTGATTTACGAAGTCAAGCCTCTGACTGGCATCTTGGGGCTTTAATTCTTGCACCAATTGAATTTTGTAGAGGTGCAGCTTTAGATCTTTGTGCAAAATGCGGTGTAATGATGATCTATGCACATTTAAAGCACTTGCGCGCTTCCGAATTGAAAGGTTCGGGTCATCACGAACAGATTGATTAACAATCTCCACGTTTTCTACCGTTCTTGATGACCTTGGTCGCCCGGATTTTGGTTTTTCCAGTGTTGTACCGGTCTCTTCAAACTTTTTGACCCATTTTCGAATAAGAGGAATGCTTGACGCATCATTTGAGTGACGAAAACTTCGTATACTGCAGAATCTCCTACGCGCTACAGTCGCCGAATCACAGTTTTTGTAAAACTCTCGCACGCACAACGCGCGGTCTGCTCCTGAGAAACGCTCCATAGCGACTGAATTCCCAAGAGCCAGGCTACCGATTGACATAACCCCCGCGCCCCTCGGATTCGTTGCGTTCACGCAGTAAACTAAATAAATATAAACTTTCTTTTGAGACACCTTGTATTTTGATATACGTCGTCTGTTCAAAAAGTATCGCGAATTTTGTATTTTTTCAAAAAGTATTTATTTATTCATGAATATCTATTTTGTCCCCTTCAAAGTATTCCCCCTCGGATATAATGCACTTGTGCCAACGTTTTTTCTAATCCTCGAAGCACTTAAAAAAATATTTTTTTGTGATCTTGTTCAGCTCCTACTTCGATGCCGTCTTAATCTCCTCAATCGTGGCGGAGCGTCGTCCTTTCATGGGCCTCTTCAGTTTTCGGAACAGGAAAAAGTCACAGGGGGCCAGGTCTGGGGAATACGGTGGCTGCAGCACCATTACTGTGTTGTTTTTGGCCAAATATTCGCGTACAAGCAAGAATGTGTGAGCAGGGGCGTTATCTGGCGGATTGCTTTGCGCAAATTGCGCATAACTTGCAGGTAATATTCCTGATTGACCGTACTATCCTGTGGCAAGAACTCATGGTGCACCACGCCCCTGCAATCGTCTGTTGTTGACGTGCTCGGGCGTCCAGCACGCTGTTCGTCCTTCACATCTTCTCGGCCCTCTGAGAACATTTTGTACCACCGATAAACGTTGCTTTGGTGTAAGGTAGCTTCACCATATGCCACAGTCAACATTCGGAATGCGTCCGCGCACTTTATTTTGTTTTTCACGCAAAATTTGATACAGATTCTTTGATCCATTTTTTGGAATAGATAAAAATCGAAGACGAGCCAAAACATATCCAAGCAAAACAGCTGTCAAAAATAACCTAAACATTCAAAATGGCCGACCTTGTGAGCATAAGTAAGGGACATGAGTACCAACATAACGCTACAAAAAAAAAAAAACAAATATACGTAGCCCGAAAAATTGAAAATTCGCGATACTTTTTGAACTCGTACAACGCAGTTTTTTCCTAATTTTGAACGGTTCGCTTAAGGTGTTGCCAACGTAATTTAAAAATAACTAATTTTTCATGATGACAATTCAATTGGGCCCCAGGACCATTATGATATTTTTTTTATACTATCAAGGTGGCAAACAAGCTTACGGCCTGCCTGATGGTGAACAGTCACCGCAGCCTATGGACGTTTGCAATACCAGGGGCATCATTCATGCGTTGCTGAACCCGTAAAAACCTTTTAACCCCTTTTTTTAAGAACTCCGTGATAAATAGGCCACTATAGTCACAAATAATTCATTCGAACATCAAACATTGCTTATGTTTAAATATAAACGTAAAAACGTACATGTGAAGTCTTATTAGCATATTTCCATCACTATATTGGCGATTTTAACATAGGCCAGCTAACAACCCTGGCTAGTTAACTTTTTTTGTGTGTATGTATACAACTTGTAACATAAAATACCATGGGCGGCTAATGGACCCTAAGCGTATCAAAAGGTTCTAGAGTTATATTTCTAGCATAGCCAGAGTTTTCAGTTAACTTCTAAATAAGTCAAGGGAGATATGTAAAGTTCTGAGCGAAGATAGGGGTACAAGCCGCCCACGGCAAAAATAGGCTTTCTCCCAGCGGTGAACAATGAACTTTTTACACATTCTGTGTCAAAAGTAAAAGCCTAAGCGACTAGTTACATGAATACACTAGTAAATGCAATAATAAGAATGGGATGGATGATAGACAAGAATAAGTTATCATCATCATGATACGAGCGGTATGTATGTATGTATGTGAACTCTTTATTGCATATTAATTAAATACAAAATGAGAAAAATGAAATTTTACAAAGCAAAGGCTCAAAAAAAGCGGTCAGTCCCGGCTTCTGCCAGAGTCCGCTTTCCTACGTTATTTTTTTCACTTTGCCCGATCTTAGCCGTAAGCTCTCGCGTCAGACTCGGCGATGTCAATCCATCGTTCCAGGGTCTCCCACGAGACCTCTTTCCTGATACAGGCAGGTTTAGGCACCTTTTTCCAACATATCCCTAGGGAATACGCTTACGCAATACGTGACCAAACCAGCGCAGCCGTGCCTCTTCGATCTTATCCGCGATATCTCTCACGCCAAGGCTGCCACGGATGTACTCGTTATGCACTCGATCAAGTCGCGTAACGCCACACATCCACCACACACACACACACACACACACACACACACACACACACACACACACACACACACACACACACACACACACACACACACACACACACACACACACACACACACACACACACACACACACACACACACACACACACACACACACACACACACACACACACACACACACACACACACACACACACACACACACACACACACACACACACACACACACACACACACACACACACACACACACACACACACACACACACACACACACACACACACACACATCCAAACAACAAAAAGTTGAATACTGATACTGATTGCTGTAACAATGCTGATACTTATTGCTTTGTATTTTCCAGATCTAGAAGGCAACTCAAACATGAAAAGTTAATAGTACTTAATACCAAATCAGGAAACGTATACATATTCCCCTGAATACAAAATAATATAACTGTGCATGGATACGACGGCAACCTCAACGTATCTTCGGAAACAGATGCAGAAACAATTACTGTCACTTTTACGAAATATTGACGTTATCAGTGTACTACAAAATGGACAACAAGAGAGATGACGCCTTAGAAGTTGTTATGAAGCAAATGGGTGAGTAATGTTACCTAATTATAAAAAGAGACTAAACATATTTAAACCTAATCGGCAGAAAAATCTTGGGCAACTTTCGACCAAGTATACTTATACTCAAACTTTCCCTAAACTACTGAACATATTTTAATAAATCTCGATTAAGCTGGCTTACAAACAAAGAATACCGCATCCAGAGTACCGCAATACAATGCCACAGACAGTCAAATAATAAAAATAGTAATCATCTTGGCGTTATTGTCCCGGTTGTGCTCTCGAGAACGAAGGCCCGGGGTCCGCCTTGACCATGATCCAGGATTTGGCAGATCAGGTAATTACAGTGGAGCGACTGCCATTTGACCTCCATAACCCTGCTACCAGGGGAACCTGACCAGATTGAATCAATCAATCATCATTACACATCCAGTCGCCTGAATGTGCAGGTTTCATCACGATGTTTTCCCTCACCGTAAGAGCATCGGTTAGTATTCAACTAATGTACATAGAAAACAGTCATTGGTACATGGCCGGAGCGGGATTCGAACCCGGGACCTCTGGCTTACGAGTTGGATCTGTAACCGCTTGGCCACCGACGCTCCACAGACAGTCAAATACACACGCGAAATTATAACACACCCCTTTTTTCGTCGGGGGTTAAAAATAATGGTTGGCTACTTTTCTTTTTTGCGCTTTAATCAGTCTTCTGCAGTATACCTATTCGTGGGAGTCGTCTTTATTCCTGCAGTGGACTGTTACAGGCTGTGATGGTGTGATGATCGTGATACCTAGCACTATAGGTATAGCCGACATTGCGAACATGTGCCTTAAATTTTAATTAAGGATTACGCAGCAGGAAATCGCATTCAGTAAATCCAAAAGCGCTTTCCTATTATAAGAGCGGACTCTAGCTGGCAGATTTACCGCTAATTGCTGAATCGGGATTTATTTAGTTATTTACCGCTAGGATGATGATGAGAAACGGCTGGAGGATGATGACTAATAAATAAATGGAAAAATCAAATAATCTAATATAAAACACCACGAATGCATACCACAGAATATAAGCAATACTTACAATAGAAACAAGTATGAGGACTCATAGAATATTTACCTCCATAGAGTGCGAAAGCAAAAATAATACCTTTACGACCTTCCCCGACAGTTAAAGGATACAATATTGGATTTAACAAAATACATACCTAACTAAACCACTAGGCATAACCATTATCTGTAGCAGCCGAAGAACATTCATCATCATCACAGCCCATAACTGTCCACTGCACGATTTAGGGCCTCTCCTACGAAAGGGGAGGTGAGTTAAGGATCGCAGTTTTATAAATGTAACAATGGCAAATGCTGCCGACCATTTTCCAGCCTATGGAGACACAAGATTGTTTGTCTCGAAAATATTAATCGCCTTATACGACAGCCACGAGTGTAAAGGGTTGGTGCTATTCTTCTCTGCCGGACACCACACAGAAGAACATTCAACACAAAGTAAACTTGCTCGTATCCCATAATTTACATTGGAAATGTTTTCTTTTTGTAGGTGACTTTGGCCGATACCAATGCTTCCAATTTTGCCTTCACATTCTCGCGGCCATTGTGTCTTCGATGCAGCTGTTGTCCTTAGTGGTAGTAGCAGCAGTCCCCGAACATAGGTAACATATTTTAATTACTTATTGTTACTATTTTATTATAATAATGAAGAGTAATAAATAATAAGTGAAGCGAAGAATAAGTAAAGTTTCTAGAAGTGTAATTTTGCTCGCATAAGCTCTCACGAATTCAATCGAGCTGTGGTCCTTCGACGCTTAAAACCAAAACGCTAAATTCTTAAAAACTCAATCGCGTAAAGGTCGCTGAAGATATGCTAGAACGAGTCTATTCTGATCCTACATTCGTAAAACGCATTGTTGCTGGTGATGAAACATGAACTTGCAAGTTCAGTCAACAAGCTTCGGAATGGTGCCGTTTTCAGTCGTCAGTTTTGAAGGGGATACAATAAATTTGGACGAATAATTAACATTTCGTGTATTATTGACTTTCTTGACAGAGGTAGGACGTAGGTCCATAACACAACACCTTATTTAGATTGAACTATATTTTTTAATAGGATGTGAACAAATTTTACGATTGCTGTCAAATAGGATCCCATGGCAATGATCATAGGTTATTAATGGTTATACCTTTATAGGTTCTATAAAAATTAAATAAAAATGATAGTTGCAATGTTTCTGGCACTTTGATTCCAATTTGTGGTGTTTATTTTACCACAGCCTATAATTACATTTACGACTTTGACATTTACCTTCGAATCAGACAGTGCTCTATTAAAATATAGGTAAAATCTAGGTAGTTCATCAGCGTAATATTTTAATAATTGGGAAAACATGGTGGTTCTAGTTTACGATTACTAAAGAATACAAGTTCTTCTGATTTTCTTAGCTGTAAGTGGCAATTTCATTTATTTACTTTCATTAGAAATAAAATGACGCCTTATTTACTCCTATTACAGATGTGCTCTATCTGGCATCGACAACTCAACCTATATACAACCTTGGAATTCTTCCGCCGTGTTACATTCAATACCAATGAAAGAAAATGGAAAACTGGATTCTTGCCATATCTATGGAGCAAACAGAACAATAGAAGAATGCGACTCCTGGGTTTATGATACAAAGTACTACAGTACAACCCGTGGAACTGAATGGAATTTCGTCTGCAACCAACGATGGATGTTCGCTGTGGCCCAGAGCTCCACAAAATTTGGAGCCGTATTGGGCTCTCTCGTCTTGGGCAGACTCTGCGATAGATTCGGAAGAAAAACGATATTCCATCTAGCAGGAATCCTCCAACTGATTCTCGGAACTATAGTAGCCTTCACAACAGATTATTATACGTTTGTAACAATTCGGTTCCTCTATGGTGTGTTCGGTATTAGCGCATTCAAAGCTGGTTTTGTCTTGACAATTGAACTAATTGGACCGAGCCGAAGGACATTCTGCGGTTCACTATTCGAGGTTGGATATGCTGTTGGCGTAATGCTTCTTGGATTTTGGGGATTCGTAGTCAACAATCGATTTTATTTACAAATACTGTATGCCCTCCACGCGACTATATTGCTTCCGCATTTGTTTTTGATGGATGAGTCGCCCAGGTGGCTGTGGGCACAAGGTCGTGTTGATGAGGCGATAGCTATTGTAAAGAAAGCACTAAAAATAAACAGGCTGCCCGACACCATAGATGCTCCATTATTAGTATCTTATCATAAGGAAAGATGCAAACCACGATTAAAAGACACGCATGCAGGTACTCTAGATTTATTTAAAACGCCAAATATGTTGAAAAGGACTCTCATTATTTGCTTCTGTTGGTTTGCAAATTCGATTGTTTATTTCGGATTCACTCTTAACGCCGGCAGATTGAATGGAAACCCATTCTTTATGCTTTTCCTGATCGGGTTTGTGGAGGTTCCTGGTTTTGTCCTCGCAATGTTCTTCGTTCACAAAGTAGGCCATAGGACTTTAGTAAGTACAATGATGTTCTTAAGTGGATCTTGCTGTTTGATTGTAGTACTATTACCAGAGTGGTCTGTTGCGGTTATAGTATTTGTGATGCTCGGTAAACTGATTGTATCTGGTACGTTTTCTATAGTAATAAAATATTCCGCTGAAATATTTCCCACTGTAGCTAGAAGTTCAGGCATAGGATTGGCTACTATGTGTTCTAGCTTGTCTGGTGCTCTAACACCACTGATACTTTTATTAGATGCATTTAATGCTTATATCCCTACTCTTATTTTTGGGTGCATAACTGTAGTCTCTGGTTTTACTGTGCTATTATTGCCAGAAACATTTGGCAGGAGTTTACCACAGACTTTGGAAGACGGCGAAAGATTTGGAATAGGGGATACTTGTTTTACAAAGTGTAAAGGAAGGAAAATTAGTAACAGCTCCTCGTCTGATTATGATGACACTATGGTACAAATGAAATCCGTATAATTTGTGATGATTTGAAAAGCTTGTCGGTTTGTATACATGTCAAAGAATTGTCGACAATTTAGGATATAATGTACTAGAATCTCCTTTTGCATTTAATGAGTAAGTGACTCAAGTAACGCCTGTTGTAATATTAAGAGCAGAATTACAATTATTAAAGCTGACACTATCAGGACAAGTTTGATTGATTGACTCACCCAGTTCATATTTAGCACTACTATGCCAAATATTCCACTGAGCAATCACTTGCAAGTTAAGGTAAATGTATTGGACGTTGTACAGAAATAGTATTACATTATTTTATGAAATCTTGGTTTTTGTTACAAAATAGGAAAACCTTCCGTAAATTTTCCATTTTCCATAGAAACGTGTAGTTTAAATGCAAACAAAATCACACGATTTTCTATCGCATTAAAATTTGTTTTAAGTATCACATTGAAGCTTACAGTCTCATATCTGATTGATTGACTCACTTAGGCCATATTTAGCATTACAATGCCAATTATAATACTGAGGGAATCACTTGCAAGTTACTTATCATAAATAATATATATATATCCTGTAAGTATTAGGTTAGTACTCTACCTCTGTAGTATAATGTACCTATCTGATGTAAGTACCTACTCACGACGACAGTAAAAAGGAGTTAAATAAATTGATTCAAGTCGATATTTTTCATTACTTATTCGTTTTTAGAGTAATACATAGTTTTAGAAAGTCGATAAATACATGTTACTTAATACTGCGAATGTATCATTTACTATGCCCTTACTTATTTTGAGCCAATTGTTTTTAATAATAATTAATATACCATCATAGGGTGCCAACAGGCTCCCGAGACCGTGATGTTTTACTCATTACTTTTAGAAATTTGTACGCCATATCACCTGGTGCTAATAGACAATGTGGAAGAAACCATCTTCCGGGAAGATTGTGCAATGTTACTGGGTTCAGATGGTAGGACTCTGTCAAGGCTAAGGAGTCCGCTTGGGTGAGTACCACCGCCATATGTATTTTTGCCGCCAAGCAACAATGCTTGTATTGTTGTGTTCCGGTTTGAAGGATAAGGTAGCTAGAGAAATTACAGACTTAGGGCATTTCATCTTAGAACTCACAGTGACAACGCACTTACGGTTCTGCATGTTTGTTACCTGTAACCAAAATCTATAAATTGTAGATGGGCAACAGTTACCACTTACCATCAAATGGGCTGTCTGCTCGTCATATTGTCACTGAATAGCATAAAACAATATGGTTTCGGGTCTGAATAATTGGTCCACTAGCATCGTTTTAACTATCTGCGTTATGAAAGTGATACGAGTGTTCTTATTTAAATATCCGGGACTTAACAGGAATAACAGGTAGAAACAATTTTAATAGCTGAAAATTCATCATCATCATCACAGCCCGTAACAGTCCACTGCAGGACTAAGGGCCTCTCCCATGAAAGGGGGGGTTATTGCCATAATATCCACGCTTGGCAGGCGGGTTGGAGATCGCAGTGTTTAAATAGAATAATGGAAAATGCTGCTGCCCATTTTCCAGACTACGGAGACTCTTAATCTTTTGCCTCGATAACATTAGTCGCCTTGTACGACACCCACGAGTGTAAGGGGTTGGTGCTATTCTACTCTGCCGTACACCACACGGCCATGCTGAAAATTATTTCATAATATTTACCATGATTCACTCTGTTTCAGGTAGGTGTTTAGGTATATATTTTACACTGTATTCTTATGAGCTGGTCTCATTTTCGTCAGGTCAGGACGTGTTGATGGAAATCCTGTGAAAGGGAGGGGAAAATTATAGGCACATAGGTGTGTTAGTCACATGATCCTACTATCTCAGGTGTACACTTGTATAATATATGATGTGATCTGCCAAACCCTGGATCATGGTCAAGGCGGACTCCGCGCCCTCGCGCATGAAAGCGCAAACATGACATGAACACCAAGATGATGATGATGACTCACGTGTATGCTTCTGGTAATCTTCATCTTATGAAGATGCAGCTGAGCCGATGATGAAGCCCCAGAACTCCTTAACTGTTAGAAGTTAAAGGATATTTCTGCGATTTGCCGACAAAACTACCTAATAGTAGCTGGGGCTGGAGTGCCCAGAGGTGGTCTCATTTTGATCAGCGCAGAATCTGAAGAAATCTCAGGAAAAGCGAGGAATCCCTCAAAAATTACAGGCACGTGTAGTGTGTTTGTAAAGTTCACAAAACTTACACAGGTGTTTGCATTAGGAAGTCAAGGAAGGGAAGCAATCAGAAGTTAAGGGATGCTGTTACTGTCTTTGTCGACATCGAGCTCTCGGAAGCGAGATTTTCGCGGATTCAAACCCTAGTGCCGACATGTACCACTTTTATGAGTTTTGTACATTAGTTGAATGCTCTACGGTGAAGCCTTCACATTCAGACGACTGAATGTGTAACCATGATCTAATCTGATCAGAGGGTCACGGAGGTCAGATGTGCCAAATCCTGGATCATAGCCAAGGCGGACCCGGGACCCTCGCGCGCGGGAGCACAACCGGGACCTTAACACCAATATGATTATTTACTGTGATTTGTGGACAGGAACAATTTAGTGGTACTGATTTGAGGGCTGACGTGCTGCTTAAAAGGATTGCATCATCACAAATATCACAAGTCACCACAGTTCTATGGTTTCACAGTTTTCATAAGCTTTTATCGCGCGGTATAGTACTTATGAAGACCATTCCAAAGAGCCCTAACATGTTGGGGTTATCTTGTTGCGTTCATTAGTTCCTATAACCAACTTCCGATTCTGTCATCGTGTGCAATACAATGCATTAGTGGATCCGGCGCGACTTCATTCGCATACACCCCTTACCCCTGCCTATCCGTTTTTTAATGACTCTATCTATTGTTGAATACCGCATTAAAATTCGTTGCGTAGTTCAAAAGATGTAAGCGTACATAGATACGTACGTACATACATTGGGAGAGACAGCGGCTTTGTATATATTGTCAACCAAGTTACATAGGTACCTATACCAAACAGCTCAATAGTGCCTACCCCGGGAAGTGGGTTAAATTAGGCTTGCAAGATTCCAAGGATCAAACTATACTGCTGATGGGTAACAGCTCATTTGAACGCCGGGAAGTGGGTCAAATTAGGACTTATTTTAATAGGACAACTTGCAAGATTTCAGGACATACGAAGTTGTAATAAAATTGCTTCCTGCCGTCTGTCCCTCTGCATGTATGTATGTACGCTTAGATCATATAAATTACGCAACGGATTTTATTGCGGTTTTCAGCAATAGATAGAGTGATATAAAAGGAAGATTTAGGGTAGGACACCACGCGAACGAGGTCGCTGTGGGTGAGCTAGTAAAATAATAAAAAGTTGTTTTACGATACAGCTGCTTGAAAATATGAATGAAAATATCATAAAACTTAGTATGTAGGTATTTAACATAAAATACGTATTTTTAATTTTACAAATCGGCGTGAAGAAAGCATGTCCTTATGTCCTTAATTCTTTATACAACTAACTCTTTATATACTATACTTTATACTTTCGAGAGTGCATTTTGAATATTATAACATAAAATCATTTTCGAAAATTTCGGTACACTAGTGGCACGAGAACTGAAAAAATCACGTAAATTCTGCTTCCTGTTACGTCAAGTCTGCCATTTATGAAATTGACCATCAATTTTACGAGCATACCAAGGTTGTAACCATACAAATCTTATCGTTAATCAAGTACCAATTGCTCATGTTGGTACTTACTGTTCTGCGGCGTACTTTTCCACTTCACATTAATTATTTCGAGACAACACCATGAAAATAAAGGAGTTATTCACCCAAAATATACAAAAATCATCTCCACTTATGCGAATACATTTTATGGTGTAAAGAATAGAGTTCAATATACTTGAACTGCTAAACACGAAAACATGACGCGCTTCAGTACTTATAAAGTGTTTTGTCTTCACATCGGAAGTTCTAATCAGCTAATTTTGTTACCGAGGACGGTATTAAGTCAAACATACTGACAAACTAGCAAACAAACGTTACACAACTTATTTCAGGTGTAAAGGTAACTGTACACTGTGCAGTGCGCAGGATGATTGCACATTGAAACCAAATATTGGTTAAAAGACGTTAAAGACGTGTAAAGGCGTCTCAATCATTAGGCGATTATAGGCCGATTATATTGAGAGTACTTAAAAGCCGTGTGGTGAATAGCCGGCAGAGTAGAATAGCACCAATCCCTTGCACTCGTTGGTGTCGTACAAGGCAACTAATGTTTTCGAGGCAAAATATCTAGTCTCCGTAGGCTGGAAAATGGGCAGCAATGTTTTCCATTGTTATATTTATAACACTACGAACTCCAACCCCCATTTCTTGAGAGTGGCCCTAAGTCCTGCAGTGGACTGTTGGTGTGATAGGTTGTGATGATGAAGATGATTTAAAACATTATTGGCATATAACTGTATCAAGAAATTATGTATGTAAAAGATTACATTACAGATTCGCTAACAATAAATAATGTTGTTAATATAGTTACTTTTAAATGTTGTTTACGCACCTATTACGAAAGTATCGCATATGTAAATAATTAGGCTAACAATGCGTAACAATATTATTAATGTTGTCTTGACATATTGACCTCGGTGTTGGAAAGATCTGTAGGAAATTAATATGATTAGTCAGATCTGCTTGTCTGAGTTCTAGTAACCTACTTATTTTATTAGTACTTATAAGGTAGGTAATTTCTAATTTCTCTGTCAACTTAATGTACCTAAACATAACAAAAAAATTCCATAAGCATGTACAACATAAAAGTTTTATTAACTTCATAAAAACTTTTATAAATTGATAAGACATCAGCAATTATGATCGGTATATTATTAAAATTGTCAGTGTACTTGTTACCAATTCATGATCCTATTGCGATAAGTACATTCTGGCAAGCCTTATGAAAGCTAATAATGTGTCTATGTATTTATGTATGCTTAGATCTTTTAAACCAAGCAACGGATATGAATGCGGTTTTCAACACTTGTTAAAGTGATTCATGACAAAGATTTATAAGCTAGAAAAAAATATTAGGTAGGGGTAAAGTAGATGTACGCGAAAGAAGTCGCGCCGGGTCCACTAGTAATAATATATGTTTTTTATTTAGGTAATATTGCACTCGCAAAAAAAAATTATTACATAAAAAATAAACTTGACGTTGTCAACCTTGGAATTTATTTTGTTTATTTTCTGTCTAGGTTTGCAGCATCACCTTTTTTTCGCCTATGTGAACTCGGCCTTATGACATGAGTACGGTGTGCTACAATTCAGTTCAGGTTCAAAGTTAGTCGCTGTTTAGTCGCCCGAGCAATAGGTACCTACTCAATAAGGTTAAATGGTTAATAATAATAACAAGTTTCCCGTGAATATAATATTAAGCAAGAAGGCAAGACGGTCTGTTCATCATGGAGAAACGAGACGATGGTTTAGAAAGACTGATGGAGAAACTCGGTAAGATTTTTTTTCTTTTTTTTTTACATCCTGAAAGGCTCCTGTAATCCTCCATGTTCCACTCCTTTAATTTTTTAATATGCCTATTTGTATTCCTTTAAATATTTACAAATGTGAGTTAATTTTAACGTAATGTCACAAAAGCTGACACAATTGCAGAACGAGTGGATAGTGTAAAAAAATTATGGGCCTATCAGTGCTACTGAAACCTTAACCACGTGTAGCCTACGAGTACCCTTCTATTTGGTTTAAAAGATTTTAAATTATCACTTTGTATGTGGCAACTCCATTGTTCAAACTTACATCGGTATAAAATTAGGAAAGAATATAGATAATATTGCCTTTTGGTAGGAACCCTGCCCCCTAACCTTTTAGTAACAAGAATTCGTAATTTATTTTTGGATAATTTCATTTAGGTATATAATAGGTTGGGGAGAAAGTTTCTTCGCATTTTATATGAAAATTCAAAACATTTTTTAATATAGTTTATTTACATTTAACTAAAGTATGTAGGTACCATTTTGTTCGATAACTTTTTGCCATCTTATAGGTAGGGACATGATTCCATTGCTATAGAAATTTTTGGGCTTCTGATAAAAAAACTGCGTCAAGTAGTTTTGGCAGTCCTCTCGTGATGTTAACCTGACACTGCCTAAAGAATTCTGAAGAGACCGAAACAGGTGGAAATCTGAAGGTGCAAGGTTAGGACTATACGGCGGATGCATTAACACCTCCCAGCCAAACTCTCTTAATTTTTGCTGAGTGGTTAAAGATGTGTGAGGTCTAGCATTATCATGATGAAAAACCACACCCCTTCTGTTGATTAATTCCGGCCGTTTAATCTCAATTTCTTGCTTTAATCTTATCAGTTGTTCGCGGTAGAGTTCTGAATCGATGGTCCTGCCTGGTGATAACAGCTAATAATGAATAATGCCCTTCCAATCCCACCACACACACAGCATCACCTTGTTGCGAGTTAACCCGGGTCTCGCCACAGTCTCTGAAGCCTGACCGGCCTTTGACCATGACCTTTTTCGCACGTTCTTGTCGTACGTGATCCACTTTTCATCACCAGTTATCAATTTCTTCAAAAATGGTTCGGTTTCATTACGTCGTAATAAAGAATCACGAATGAGTACACGGTTCATTAGGTTTCTTTCAGAGAGCTCGTGAGGTACCCAAATATCGAGCTTTTTTGTGTACCCATTTTTTTTCAAATGCGCCAAAACTGTTTTGTGGTCAATTCCCAGTTCTTCAGCTACGTCGTAACTACTGATATGCCGATCTTGCTCCACTTTTTCAAAAATAGCATCCATTTTATCCATAACAGGGCGACCAGAGCGACGTGCATCTTTGACATCAAAATTTCCGAATTGAAAACGCTTAAACCAAATTTATGCTCTTCTCACAGACACTGCATTAGGTCCATAAACATCGCAAATGTTTTTCGCGGCTTGCGTTGCATTTTTACCTTTTTTGTAGTAAAATTTTAATTTGTATCTAATTTATAAGTATAGCCAAAGAGGTTTTATTACAAGTTCATACATACTATATGCGAAAAGACTTTTTCCCCAACCTAATATTTTAGTTTATTTTAACGTGATATAGAGACACAAACCAGCAATTGGTGATTCTGCAGAGTAATTAAAAATATTATAAATCTTACCAAAATACAAAATATCCTAGATACCTTAATAAATAAATATTGTAGAATCATTCTTGTTGTGATTTTGTGTTAAATATACATAGAAATTGGTATAAAATTTCTCAATGGAGTTTAGCTAAGGGTACATTTTTTTTATTTCACATCGAGCGGGTGGCGCCCTCTACGTTCTGGGTAGAGCAGAAAGGTAAAGTAATACCAGGTACATACATCGATAATTCAAATATAATGTATCGATTAAAACCCTGCCATACGACACAACTTTACATACAATCTGACTGGATTGGCAATCAAATTGTAATATCTATGGATAATCTCATATGGACGCTCCAAGGACAATCTGATTGCTGATTGAGTGGTGTGGATGGACAATCAAATCAGGGCTTCTAGATTTTGGGGATATTAAAAGCTTTTTATTTGTGGTGGATGTCAAATTAGTAATAAAATACAAGGACAAAATATTACTCTTTTTGCAATAGATTTATTTCATATTATACATATACAAAACTATCTTTATGGGACAAATTAAAACCTATTTTGGGGACATTTTTCTTAACCTGGATTCGACAATCAGATTGGCAATCAAATTGTCTCGTATAGACGGACAATCAGATTGTGTCGTATGGCGGGGCCTTTAAGCGTACAGGCTTTGTAATGCATGTTACTTATTTCACATCGATTCAAATTTAGAAATCAATTTTGGAGATCCGTAACACCGATGCGTTCCACATACACGATACCCTCTTTAGAAGCGATGTAAGTAATTTTAATAAATAGTTAATTAGGTCCTAAATTTTCGTATAAAATATAATGAGTATCTATGAATGCAACATATAAAATTGAAAGAAAACGCTCAAAATAAATTTGTACAAAATATTCATCTAAATATTATTAATATTTAATTATTGGGAAACGCGGAATGGAAATAATTTATTTACAAGGAAGCGGCACTGGCATATTGGCAGCGTGCTCGCGAAACTGATAACCAAGGTTAAGCAATGTTAGCAATGTGTGTTAACTCGATAGGTGATTCGGCACTTTTGTACTTTGAGGTTAGTCGAATTTTAGCACTGCAGCGAGCTCGTGTGCCTTCTAATACCGTTGCAGAAGGTAGGTTGACAAAATCATCCGCTGGGGCCCGGAGACTGGTTGAACAGTATAGGGCCCTGTGATGGTATTCATTATTTTTATTTTTTATTATGGGTGCGCAAGATCAACCGGCGAGGTACCCGGAGATTTGTTGAACAGTTTAGGGCCCCGTAACGGTGTTCATTATTTTTATTTTATTAAAAGGTGCTTCTAAACGGGCAAAACTTTTATTGCAATATGTGGCTATAACGCAGTTACCGGCAATATTGCCAATGATACCTGCCAGACTATGCAATATTGCAATAAGTTTTCGGTATGTCTAATACGACGATCGACGAGGATTATAATTCAGTCGCTCTATAATGCTTTGGTCACATTGCATTAGTTAAAAATTTCAGTAAATATTCATTGCGCATACAGAAAAATACCCGCAAATGGCAGGGATTTTACACCATGACAGTGCATCGATAGTGTGTCATTCATTAAGACATACTTTACGCATTCATTATCACGGCCCACTGCAGGACTAAGGGCCTCTCCCACGAGAGGGGACGTTATTGCCGTAATCTCCACGCTTGGCAGGCAGATTGACTAGATCTTTTGCCTTGAAAACATTAGTCGCCTTGTACCCCAAGTAGGACACCACGAGTGTAAGGGGTTGGTGCTATTCTACTCTGCCGGATACCACACGGCCAACTTTAGGGTATTATATACTAAATGATATTTCGGCGTTTTGCTCTTTTATCTATTTTGATAGATATCTATAACATTGATTTTTTCATAACTTACAACTTCTTCCAAGTTACTGTTATTATCATCCGAGTAGTCAATCCCGGCTTCTGCTCTCTTTCTTGCTCTTTCTTCACCACTGTGCCCGATCTTCGGCATCTTCGCGTCATAATTGCGTCATTGGCCGTTAGCTCTCGCTTCTTTCAACTTTACTGAAGTTTCCCATAATTTTCTATTTTCATATTTTTTTATATCTGTGGTGTTTAGTAGAGGAGTAGATAACACCAACCCCTTCGACTCATGAGTGTTGTCACGTGCGACAAATATCTGGGAGGCTAACCAGCTAGAAATTCTGTAGGCCAGAAAATGGGCAGCACATTGCAGTCTTCTGTCCTCCACTAATGTGGATCAAATACAAGGACGATATTTTTAAACCGCTTGCCTCAAGTCGAACGATTTTTAATTTTGATCTTCTTTGATCGGATTTTTATGCATAACACTGATTTTCTTTATTTTTGAACTGTTCGCCATGGATGTGGCCAATTAAATTTAAAAAATATTGTATTTTACATGTCGAAAATGAAATTCGACTCGAAATGAGCGGTTCAAAAATCGAGTCCTAGCAATGTACTATTGTTGAAGTTTTCTGCAGAACCCGTAACATCGCTGTCAATACGCGCTTTATTTCTGCGAACGGCATTACGTCACTATGCACTGTAGTGGTCAAAATTTTCCGTCAGCTCAGTTGGAACATTTCCTGTATGTATAAACAATGTGTACCTAATGAATACTGAAATACATTATTGATCTTACAGACATATCTTTATCGTCGTTGTTTTATGTATGTGTGTACCTATATGAATCTTAATAGACTAATGTAACATACATATTTCAATAACATCCAACAAGATCAATATTAGGTAAAGGCGCTTCTACAGAGTTGCTAATAACTATGAATTAGAGCAAGCGTCTATAGTAGTGCTTATGATGTTGATTCTACGCAACATTTTAGAAATTTACATGTATATGCAAAAATTTTATTAAACGTAGGGTCTTGTTGATATATAGGTAACATTTGTATTGTGCTATAAAAACCTAATATACCTTCTACATAAAATGTACACTCGTCGTTCCATACAACTACAACATACAACTAAAATAAATAATAAAAAAAAATTGTTGCGGCGATTATGGATGGCATGGACAGATGGCATTGATCTAATTACAAAAAAAAAGGTTAATATCCACAAATTAATTTTGGACTCGAATTATATTTAACGCCTATTTTAAGTAAGTTATGGACAAGGAAAGATTATAATTTGAAATAAGTTGTACAGGTGACTTTGGTCACCTTGTATAAATAGCAAAAATTAAAATAAGTTAATATCCACAAACTAATTTAGGACTACAATTATATTTAATTAACACCTATTTTAAGCAAGATAAAGACAAGGAAAGATTATAATTTAAAATTTGTTGTAATCCCGCAGGTGACTTTGGTCGGTACCAATGTCTTCAGTTCGTGATGCATCTCGTCGCAACAGTGATAGCGGGAATCAATATGTTCTCCTTGGTCACTATAGCAGCCGCTCCAGCACACAGGTAAATACGTTATCACTCTGAATCAACGTTTAGTTTCTATCATCATCATCACAGCCTATAACAGTCCACTGCAGGACCCAGAGCCTCTCCCACGAGAGGGGAGATTATTCCCATAATCTCCACGCTTTGCAGGTGGATTGGAGATCGTAGTGTTATAAATATAACAATAAATAGTAGTTTATGCAACTGTCATATAATACCTAATTATATGCAGTTGCATACACTACTTTATCTACACTCATATTTTCATGTTAAAATTTCGTACCTATAATTTTCTCAACTTTGCCGGAAGTAACTGCGAGTCAGTTCTGTTGTACCTATCTACGCGTCCAGGATATAAAGCGAAATTCACTTCACTACTTTCACATTTATCTATTTATTTGCTTCAAACACGAAAAAACAATCACAAACAAATTACAACAATTAGAAAATATATTCTGTTTAGCGGGAAAATAATTCCAAATGTACACAATCACAACCACAGACTATGAACTGATCACAAATATAAACAGGAATTTTGAATTTGTTGAAGACATTTAGGTATTCAGCCTACATTTGGCCGTGTCCCGGCGCCCGACAAAAATTTAAAAAAGAAAAGTGTTGCATAATGATTAAAAAGTTCGATACAGCTGTAATGAAAATAGTATGGGAAATGCTGTATCGAAAAGTAATATTTTAAATTTTTATAGACTGGCGTGAAAAAAGTGTATCCTTAAACAACTGTTTTCGAATATGTAATTGGAACATTACGCTATGAGTGTAGATAAAATTAGTTATTCTACTCTTTCCGAACTCCACATGGCTAATTAGTTTTTATGCTCATGTTTAAATTTAGAATTGTGCAAGGCGTAGGTAATTTAGGTCCTTGAAGGACACCAGAGTACCAATTCTCGATCAAACATATGAAAAGTCTACCGGTCTTAGTTCTTGATTATTTATAAATAGTACTTGTCTTTTTTACAAGCTTTTATTTAACTTGCAATGTTTATATTTATGACTAGTGTGTTTTGCCAGTGACCTACGGAACAGAGACGTGGCCGCTCACTGTGGGCCTTATAAGAAAGCACACTGTTATCAAAAGGGCTATGCTCGGAGTCTCGTTGCGGGATCGAATCAGAAATAAAGACATCCGCAAGCGCAAGGTCGCCGACATAGCCCGAAGAATTGCCAGGTTTAAATGGCAATGGGCAAGGCAGATGGCCGATGGGGCAGTAAAGTTCTCGGGTGGCGTACATACCGGAAGACGCAGCGTGGGTAGGCCTCCCCAAAGGTGACCGTGACCTGGTAAAAATCGCAGGTACCAATTGGATGCGGAAGGCACAGGTCCGGCCCTTGTAGATTTCTGGGGGAGGCCTATGCCCGGCAGTGTCTTTTGGCTGAAACGATGACGATACTTATGTATTTTGTATTCCTATGCTACGCGCATGACAATGCGTTAACATGGTACCATGGAGCTTGTCTGATGATGGAGTCGGAAGTTGGCATAGGAAAAAAATATTTTCATTGCAAACTTTTATAGAGCGTTCTATTTTAATTTGAAACCTTCTACGAGCAATCAGAGTACTCTAGTCAAACGAGCTCAAACAGAACGGGTTTATCAATACAGTTCAGGAGTTCCTATAGCTACTTCCCATTTCCGCCGTCAGATCATCTCGATGGTATAATGCCATTGCATTGTCACCAAACTTACATAAGTATGCAAAAATTCAGCTTAATGGGAAACTGGGAAATAAGTAAAAATTAACTAGTAAGATTTTATTACAAACACACAAGGGGATAGGTGAAGTTTAATAAAAGCTTGTAATTACAGATGCGCCATCCCGGGCGTAGACACCCCAGATCATCCAGCGCCATGGAACTCTTCATTAATATTAGACGCTATACCGGTAGATAAGCATGGAAAATTGGACTCCTGCAGAATGTTTGGAGAAAACAACACTTTGATCGATTGCGATTCATGGGTGTACAATGATTATTACTACACTTCTTCACGAGGTATAGAGTGGAACTTCGTATGCCACAGAAGGTGGATGTTTGCTGTCTCCCAGTTTGCGGTCAATTTTGGAGCAATAGTCGGAGCGGGAGTCTTAGGAGGACTATGCGACCGCTTTGGCAGAAAAACAATATTCCATCTGGCTAGCATTCTTCAACTCGTCCTCGGTACGGGAGTTGCCTTCACGACAGAATACTACACTTTCTTAGTACTCAGATTTTTCTACGGGATATTTGGCATCAGCGCCTTCAAGGCCGGCTTTGTCCTGACCATAGAACTTGTTGGACCAAGCTGGCGCACTTTTTGTGGTTCCATCTTTGAAGTTGGATACGCGGTCGGGGTTATGCTCATTGCCTTATGGGGATATCTTCTCGATAACCGATTTTATTTGCAAATAGTGTACGCTCTTCATGCCTTACTGTTGCTACCGCATATGTTTCTAATGGATGAATCCATTAGGTGGCTTTGGGCTCAAGGACGTATTGAGGAAGCGATTTCTATAGTTCAGAAAGCTATTAAAATGAACAAGACATCTAAAAAAATAGATACACCACTACTTAAACGCAAAGATGTCGGCAAAGAAGAAGCAGATCAAGCGAAAGCATGGGATCTCTTTAAAACGCCAAATATGCTAAAACGGACAATAATTATTTGTGGATGCTGGTTCGCTAACTCCTTTGTTTACTTCGGTTTAACACTCAATACTGGCAGTTTAAAGGGCAACCCTTATCTGGTATTATTTTTAATGGGCTTCGTTGAAGTTCCTGGTTTTGCAATTGCTATGTATTTTGTGCATAAGTTTGGCAATAGAACTCTTATCAGTGTTATGATGTACTTAGGTGGTTTATGTTGCCTCTCTGTGGTAGCGATACCACCGGATTCTATTGCAGTTATTGTGATTGTGATGTTAGGCAAGTTAATTGTATCTGGAACATATGCGATTGTTATAAAGTATTCTGCTGAAATATTCCCAACTGTAGCTAGGAGCTCAGGTGTTGGTTTGGCAACAATGTTTTCGTGCTTCTCAGGTGCTGTCTCACCAATGATACTATTACTTGATTCATTGAACCCTTATATACCAACCATAGTTTTTGGTATTGCTACAATTGTATCAGGAACTTCGGTACTTTTATTACCTGAGACGTTCGGAAGAACCTTGCCTCAAACTATGGAAGATGGAGAAAAGTTTGAAGCAGGTAACACATGTTTCACCCAATGTAGAGGTCGTAGAAACAGTGATATTTCATTAGACGAGACTGAGAATATAGAACAATTAAAGACTATAAAAGAATAATTAACAATTGTATTTACGTAGGTTATAAAATTCAATATTTAGGATATAGATAGGGAACACATGTTAATTTCTATAATTGTAAGTAATTTGTAAGATAAATATCAGATAATTATAATAAACGTATCCTAAGTCTTATATCTATCTGGTCTTATTTATCAGAATCCAGAAACTTTTAGTATGACCTTAGTGTTTCCTTGAAAACTAAAACATTTAAGAACTGAATTTAATACGGTTTTGCATTTTAAATCTAAATACCTGTGCCAAATACATACATTTTATTATGCATTTTATATAAAAATATATGAATGTAACGTCTTTTGAACGTTTTAAAAATATCTGAATGAAGGTCGGTCAACTACCCTATGCTATTCAATCATCTTCCTGATGCATAGATACTACCATTCTTTATCTTCCATAGCGGCATTCCGGAGCCGGTACTATATTAGGGCCTTCAAGGATCACATTCCTGCTAGATGGTGATCACTTACCATTAGCTGACCTGCTTGCTCGTCTACATCCCTCTATTTAAAAAAAATATCTTACGAAATCAACATTCTGTCTCAGCCATGTCGGAGGTTTCTCAGCGGCTCAAAACTTCAGCGAGTGGTCACACTGTTCATATGTAGTAATAGAATAGAATAGTCGTATTAATTATGTGAACTCCAGTTGTGAATCTCTTTAATGTACATTTCATCTGTAATTACAGATGCGCCATCCCGGGCGTAGACACCCCAGATCATCCAGCGCCATGGAACTCTTCATTAGTATTAGACGCTATACCGGTAGATAAGCATGGAAAATTGGACTCCTGCACAATGTTTGGGGAAAACAAGACTTTGATCGAATGCGATTCATGGGTGTACGCCGATTATTACTACACTTCTTCACGAGGTATAGAGTGGAACTTCGTATGCCACAGGCGATGGATGTTTGCCGTTGCCGAGTTTGCAGTCAATTTTGGAGCTATGGTCGGAGCGGGAATCTTGGGAGGACTATGCGATCGCTTTGGCAGAAAAACAATATTCCACACGGCTAGCATTCTTCAACTCGTTCTCGGTACGGGAGTTGCCTTCACATCAGAATACTACACTTTCCTAGTAATAAGATTCTTCTACGGGATGTTTGGCATGAGCGCCTACAAGGCCGGATTTGTCTTGACCATAGAACTTGTTGGACCAAGCTGGCGCAATTTTTGTGGTTCTATCTTTGAAGTTGGGTACGCGGTCGGGGTTATGCTCATTGCTTTATGGGGATTTGTCCTCGATGACCGATTTTATTTGCAAATAGTGTACGCCCTTCATGCCATATTGTTGCTACCACACTTGTTCCTCATGGATGAATCCATTAGGTGGCTCTGGGCTCAAGGACGTGTCGAGGAAGCGGTTTCTAAAGTTCAGAAAGCTCTTTTAATGAATAAGTCATCTAACAAAATAGACACACCTCTACTTAAACGCAAAGATATCATCAAAGATGATACAGATCAAGCGAAAGTTTGGGATCTCTTTAAAACGCCAAATATGCTAAAACGGACATTAATTATATGTGGATGTTGGTTCGCTAACTCCTTTGTTTACTTCGGTTTAACACTCAATACTGGTAATTTAAATGGCAACCCGTATCTGATATTATTTTTAATGGGCTTCGTTGAAGTTCCTGGTTTTGCAATTGCTATGTATTTTGTGCGTAAGGTTGGCAATAGAACTCTTATCAGTGGCATGATGTACTTAGGTGGTTTATGTTGCCTCTCTGTGGTAGCGATACCAACGGATTCTGTAGCAGTGATTGTCGTTGTGATATTAGGCAAGTTAATTATATCTGGAACGCATGCGATAGCTATAAAATATTCTGCTGAAATATTCCCAACTGTAGCTAGAAGCTCAGGCGTTGGCTTGGCAACAATGTTTTCGTGCTTCTCGGCTGCTGTCTCACCATTGATACTATTACTTGATTCATTGAACCCCCATATACCAACAACAGTTTTTGGTATTGCTACAATTATATCAGGAACTACGGTACTCTTATTACCTGAGACGTTTGGAAGAACCTTGCCTCAAACTTTGGAAGATGGAGAAAAGTTTGAAGCAGGTAACACATGTTTCACCCAATGTAGAGGTCGTAGAGACAGTGATATCTCATTAGAAGAGACTGAAAATACAGAACAATTAAAACCTATAAGAGAGTAAAAAATTGTATTTCCGTATTAATATTAAGTATTCAGGACAGTATTTAATTAATAAGCTAGGGAACAAATGTTAATTTATATTATTGTAAGTAATTTGTAAGATTAATTTAAGATATTTTTATATTTTAGTAATATACGTTTTAGTTGATACACAATGTTATACTTTTTATTTTTAATTTATGTAAACCTTCAACTAACCTGAAGTATGTATTTAATAAGACACATTAATAATTGGTGTCAAGAGATATTACTCAAATATTGTTTTATGTTATTCAGTGACAAACAAGTAGAAAGCTCATCTGATGGAAAGCGCCATCTGGAAGTCGCCCATAACCGCTACGATTCGTGGACTACTTTTCTTGCAACAAAAAATACAGAACCGCATATATCTTGTTTCTGTGAGGACTAGAATGATGCCTATACCTCACACCCGAAATTTTGGGCTGGCTACCTTAATCCTTCGAACCGGAACGCAATGGATGTGGACGGTGACAACAGTAGATGGGCGCTGTGACACGGCTTTCATGTGGTGTCACCAAGACCCCAGGGGCTTCTAGTCTTTGCCCTTTTACTTTGTTAAATGATTATACTTACATATGTTAATTTATACTCTACTACCTGATCCTTCAGACAATAAGTTACAAAATGAGTATTAGGTAGGTAGCTACAATTGTTTGCCCTTTACATACCTAAAAGGGGATGTTACGCTCGATATTCGCAATGGTGAATTTCCCCATATTGTGCACTGGACTATCGGGGATGATTCATAAATTGATCGAGAATGCAATCCGTCAACCCTACAGGGGTGGCAAGTGAGTGAGGGTGAAACCACGTGTCAAAGGGGCATAATCCCGGCAAAAAATACATAGTATGCGTGTGCCCGATTTAATTGAAAACACTGGCATGTAACAACTGTTTGGTGATAGTTAGTTTTGAATTGAAGCGAATTGTATACCGACAACCTATCCTTTTTTCTGTTTTTATGTAATATGGCAGACAAACAGGCAGCGAGACACCTGATAGAAAGTGGTCACCGTCGCCTATGGACATCAGCAACACCAGTTACCAATGCGTTGCCCGACACTAAGGAGACCTCTATTATACCTCTTGAACGATCCCATGGCATAGTCTAAAGGAAATACTGTGTCTGGGAGCTCATTCCACAAAAGAAACGTACGAGCGAGAAACGATCTTTAAATCTTTGCGTGGACACCACAAGAGGCTCTATGTCCTCTATCCTAAACTCTATCCAGCTTGTGAGAATGTACGAGTGTTAATTAGTCTGTCACGTAAGAGTACTCATGGACGACGATGAAGTTTATGAGTATTGTAGCTAATATCCCAATAACATGCCGTAGTCTGCTGTAGCCCACATATACAGACATACACGATTTCTGCACAATTTGTCCCAAACGTTTATGTAATTTTGGTTTCTATACCTACTGATGACAGAAAGATTATTTTAAAATTTGTAAACAAACGCGCAACGCCCGCATAGTCATCACACCGCAATTGTACCGCACCCGCACAGTCGTCGTGCCGCATCCGCTTGATTTAGGGTTGTGCTCTCGCGAACGAGGGCCCAGGGTCCGCCTTGACCATGATCCAGGATTTGGCTGAACAGGTAATTACAGTGGAGCGACTGCCATCTGACCTCCGTGACCTTGGCAGGGGAACCTAACCAGATTGGATCACGGTAACACATTCTGATTTCATCACGATGTTTTCCCCCACCGTAAGAACATCGGTTAGCATTTAACTAATGCACCAAACTCAAAAAAATTCATTGGTACATGGTCGCAGTGATATTCAAACCCCTTGCCTCTCGCTTACAAGTCGAATACCTTAACAACTCGGCCATCGACGCTCCCAAAATCTCTTCACTACAATACGAAATCCATGTCATCTCCAATACCTTTAGTTAGCTACATATTACCCTCCAGTAGGCATCATAGCTGCACTAATTACCTGCATTAATACATCTAATTTGCATAGAACCGGCGCACGCACGGAAATTAGCTGCATAATGGGCAGAGTCGGACCGTAATCCGTTAACAGCGTTAGGGGAGTCTGCCGTAGTCTGTATCAACCCGTCGTTGTATCAGTTACGGATTAGTCTGGGTATTGTCTTAATCGTAAACGATTCGGGGAACGATGAATGATGTTTCTGTTCCAAAGGAGTGTATCAAGCCTGAGGAGTCTGGACTATGCTGTCGAGAAGTGTCGAAATACGATTTACGGGTGCCGTCGAAGGCGACTATTGTCATCTTCATCCTGGCGTCAATTCATGTTGTTCTGGGAAGTGGCATGGCCAGATAATAAAATTTAACAGCTACTTAATTTGCAGGACGTATGCAACCTAAGATATTACGATCGGCTTCCATATAACAATACTACAAGTTCTTTAATTGACTGCTGGGATGATGAGGCTAGGGAGGAATAGGTTTCCAGGCCCGGTACTCCATCAGACTCGTGAAAACTGCCAAAAAAAAGAAATCTACCACCCTTTTTCTCTTGCTTATTAATCATTCTCTTAAATCCCTGTATCTATTGTTGAAAACTGCATTAGAAAGCGTTGCGTCCTTTAAAAGATTTAAGCGTACATAGACACATAAATAGATACATAGGGACAGACGGCGAGAAGCGATTTTATTTTATACTATTTATAGATAAAGATTAACAAATGCAAGCCACCCTTGATGAAAAGGGGTAACTCTCGGTAGCTCACTGATGCCCGACTATAAACACTAGTCGTGCATCAGTGTGTAATCAAAATTTTATCAAACATCCGCTCAAACATACTGGTCCGTCAGTGCACTAATTTATTTATAAATGAAGCCATCCAATCTGATCGGGATACATTATTGTGAGTTTAGAGAATCTAGAAGTGGCACGGTAAAATTTTGATATAGCCTTTGGATTTTCCAAAATCTCCACGCTTGGCAGGCGGGTTGAAAATTGGGTACAAACGATGGCAACAGTCTGTTCACTTTCTGACACGAAGGTTCTAGTTGGTCTGTCTCAATAGTAGCCTTATCATTAGTATGCCATAATTGAAACAGTTTTCATGTTTCAATAGAAAAAAGCAAAACAGTTGACTACGACCACGATAATACTGAATGTGGCGTAAAAAGGAACTAACACACCGCATCATCGCCACTTAGGGAAACTATATTGAAGAATGACAACTGATGCCCCACTCACGGCAACGGACATGGAGCATAAATGGAGCGTTGACCTATAAAAAATGTATACTATCACTCTGTCACAACTCTATACAAATGACTCAATATCATACAAAAAGCTAGTACATTGAGATGACCAAGGCCACCAAAATTTGACAATAGCAGTGGTTGTGGAGGGGTTTTTGTCAACTTATAGACGTCCCTTTTGGACACGTGATATTCACCACTAAAAATATACAAATTATAGATTGTGACTTCAGCTGCGAGAAGGTTCCTTCTATACCTCTAAGTTCAATTTCATTCCCAAGACCCACGGTCATTATTATCGCTGTTGCTCTCAATTGTCTTATCTTAGTTTATTGTAAAATACTTTCACCGGTTTACAATTACACGACACCATCCAGCGAATCCAGCAGCTAGATCTCGCTATCCGATCACCGACAAGCGGGATCCAATCGAGTTATGTTTCCATTATTATTTCGGGGACGGGCCCCGGCGCCGACGATTATGGGGGCGCAACTTGCGAACAGGTCGCTAACTAAACTATGCACTGGGCTGGATCAATCAGACTTACCGGCTGGCTTCGTAATGAGAATCGTTGAATAGGTTGTGCATGTAAAATAACTACAGTTTTTATGGGATAATCGGAAATATGTCAAAATGTAACACCATAGTGAATCAGCACGCTTTTTTTCTGAACACGTTTTTTTAACGGCGCGGCGTATATTTAGTAGTGACGATTATAGGCGTAAGTAAAAATAATATTATTGAAGCGTGGGAAAGAGAAAAACATTGTATGGGTCGTCTACAGGTTACATTTCGGAGATTGTGCGAAGCAGTTGCACGACCTCATTCCGCCGGCCCCTTGCCGCCATCGGGAGATGCGATCCGGGCGATCCGGGCGCTTCATCCTTATGTCGTGGATCTTCCAGCTATCCGCACGAGCCGCTTTAGTTCAACCTTTATAATGCGTACGGCTAAGAAATGGAACGCGTTGCCTGCGAGTGTCTTCCCTAATCGTTATAGCCTTTTATAGCCAGACGCCTTCAAGGCTAGAGTGAATAGGGTGTTCCTAGATAGGCATGCTCCATCATCGGCCGCATCGTCACACCAGTTGCCTCAAATGCCTGGCTAGTCTAAAAGACCTACATCTATGGCCAACGCTAACCTTAATCAAACCTTTTTTTTTCATAAGGATTTTTTTACGAATTCCCACCCACCGGAGCACTGAGCTCTACTCTATCCTAGTCGTCCCAACTATAACTAACTTTAATCATCATCATGTCAGCCCGTCAATCTCGACTTCTGCCATGGTTCGCTTTACTACTCTTCCAGGAAATAGCGGAGGACCACTCCACTCGGAACGCAGCATCCTCGCGTCGTAAGCAGTTGGCTCTCGCATTCGGCTCAGCGATGTCAATATGTAGTATTCTGTGATATGTTTATTTATTCAAAGGTCGGTCTGTCAATCACACGACTGGCCATTATTGAAAGTCAAGGATGATAATGGTACCCACTTTTATCCAGGATTATAGTGAACAAGACCCATCAAAGTCAAGGGAGGAAGCGAACTGCTAACTAAATAAAAATGCTCCAACACCGCATTCTGCTTCCGAGTTCCGCTTCGATAATGGTTTATTGGCAGCCATAGCTCAGATTGTGGATATGGATTGTGTTTGTATATAGACATAGACATAGACATAGACATTATTTATTTTGACATCACAATACTCATAATACAAAACTCATCGAGTAAGTTACATTTGTATATCTAAATTTAACATATATATATTTAAAACCTGCTTAAATAAAGCGATTCGAATATGGAGTAATGCGATGTCAAAAAGGGCCAGACTCAGCATTAGCTGCAGTACAGAGAGAATCATACACAGAGAGAATCTCGCAAACGTCTAGTTGCCGATCATAAGACCTAAATCGTCTCTAATATCTTTGACCGGCAATCGAACCCAAAACCGTTTGAATAGCAAACGACAATTGTAACCAGTGAACTTCGCGAGACAAGACGGAAAGCTACCAGATCGATCTGAAATCTTATCGATTTCAATTCCATTCCAAATATTTGTGGAAAATTTCCTATAGAATTGGATTAATCAACTATCTGACTATTAATCAAGATCAATTAAATACGGGTCCAGCTTATTGTCAGTGGCGAGGAAGTGCCCGCATCGCATGCTGGCCAGCAAACTGCACCTCGATACGATAAAAACAAATACATCACTAGCACCACCCCGCACCCCCTACCCCGCGCGCATATCGCCACTACACCCTAAATAGTTTATACAATTACATATCACGCTTCATTGTCGTGATAAATACTTTCTCACACTTATCATTTACCAAATCTACGCCACTGTCCATTTTAGATAATGGTGCGAGAGGGATGACGCGCGCCGCGTTGTCTCTTGTTAGAAAAGGGCGGCAATAAAATAACGTATATTATTATAGTGTCCACAAGCCAAGCGGATATTGATTATCTGCCACAGTTGAGAGGCCCGCGCCCCGCCGGCGGGTGGGCCCGCAGCCTATGTTGCCGCGGCCCCGGCCACATTTCCCACCCTACGCGGTGAGCAAATGGTGCATTTTCCAGCTCTGACGCTGGCAACATTGCTCGTTCTCCGCCCGCCCGCGATATTCAATATTTGATCTCTGTCTAACCGCCCGAGCGGCGACCGCCTGCAATATCCCCGTCCCGCTCGGGCACATTCTATAATCATTTTCGATGCATTCCCTTGCCATGATTTTCCCGCGGCACTCGTATTCTACTATTTTACCTTTATAGCGCTCCGTACAATGGAGTTCAATTCTGATCAGATTGTACAGTTGACTACACCGTTCGCAACTTGGGCGATGTTCCTTTGTTTTGCTCTGGCTACCAACGCTTGTATAAATTGGGCGGGCGGCGCGGAGTTGCGGGAACTTTGTTTGGGGGTTAAGTTTGGCCACTTTACTTTCGAAAGAAATATTTCTAAGTAAAGTTAGTACTTCATTAAATTAATTTAGTTTAGTTATCAGAGCTACATATCAAATGTAGCGCAAATCATATCCAATGTATTAGGTATTTTAAATAAACACTAGAATATTTTATAGAACGTCGTAAATCGGACTTTTTAAACCTCCTCTACGTTATCTCTTCACATTCTTCGCTAGTAAAGTTCAACAGCCTAAAACTCTTTTAGACCTGCAACAGTATTTATGTGGGCGCTTAAACCCCCATTAGCATCTAGAATAGAGTCGCATCTATTTTCGACACCATTATTAACGGGCAACGTAAATAATTCCATCGCCAAGTTCACAAAACAAGTCTCCGAGGATTCACCTCTAACTTAAAAGCGTGGCATGTCTAGACACAACTAGCGAACAAATTCTCTACTAGAAGTTCGCGGGGCAAGGGACTCCCTGTTAGGGTGTAGTACGTGTGTAACGCCGCTGTGTTTGTGACCTGTGAAAAATTGGGTTCGGGTCTGTGTGCACCCATACAGCGAAAGAGGCCCCCTTCGCGCGGAGAGCGGGTGGCAGGGGGCGACTCGTGAACTAAATAGCTTAGTGTTAACACATATTGACATCAAATTCGCCGCGATGCTATCATTTATTCAGCCACCAATAAATTCATTGTACCTACTATTCGGGCGTTCGCGCGTAATTCGGCTCGCGTGCCCGCCATTTTTACACCAGCCACCGTGTCGGCGATTAATTATTTTTGTCGCTTTGTTTAACTTACGTTGACTTTGCTTTCGAGTTATTACGAATTTTAATTGCCCGGCGGAGGTTCCGACACTTTTTACGTCGCCATAACTTTTTTTTTTGGTGGCCCGCTTTTATTTTTGCTGGCAGGGTTTAGTGTACTGTTTTACTGTTGATGGGCGGCGCTACCCCTCATTCTAATTTGTATCCGAGTGGATCCTCCGTCTTTTTTGTTGTTGGAGTTTTGTTAAGATCGCAACTCTGGGAGCAAATTAACCTAGTTTTATAGAACTGCTAAAAATACGTACGTCTTAAAATAAACTTTTTTCTTGTCTCTGTGTTTTTTTTCGTACCACTACTCCCGCTGTTAAAATGTTTTACCAATAAAATTGTGTCTATGTATATGTCTATGTAACAATAGTTTCCGTAAAGTATGAACTTTCAGTGGCATTATGTGAAAGCAAATACTGAAGGCCGAATCGTGCTTTCATACTTAATTCAACGATGGAGTAGATCTCGTCGAAACCTTATTTATGGCACTTGTCTACTTTTTATTGAAACGAAAGTTTACTGCATCTTCAAAGTTAATTTCAGGCAATAAGTAGAAATTTATACAAAACTCATTTATTGCATCGGTGGCCAGGCTTGATCGTATCCTCAGAAATTTGAGGCTGGTCATGGGTTCACTACGACCTCGACAAATACTAACGTGGGTATCAAACCCGCAATAGGTTGCCCAATTTGATTTGATTTGACGAGTTGCTGACGTACCTATGCAACGCGTTCTCAGGCAGTGGCGGCGTTCGGCGCGCGCGCACTTCCGCAACTGCAGACGCAGCAATATTGCCGGCGCGCAATGATGAAAACGGCTTGGGCACGCGTTTGTCACTGCAGACGCAGCAAAATAGATGGCGCGCAACGCAAACGCCACCTCAGCACATACCTTCTCCGAGGCGTCGATACTCGACATCAGCTCGTGATGGGAACGATGTAATCGAAAGTCACAAGTCCTATTGGGGACTCAACAGATATCGTTGTTCTTGAGATCAACACCAACAGCCCAAAAGAGTTTACTACTGGACTTTAGCCTCCTCCACAATAGTAGATAATAGCCGTAATAACCACACTTGGCAGGCGGGTTGGAGATTTCAGTGTTGAAAATATTCAACATAAAGTCCTAGCTGGCCTCTCAGACATTATATAGCGTTGTACAACACCCGTAAGTCAAAGAGTTTGATGCTATTATATTCCAACGGATACAACAAGGCACTCATCGTGCTGATATCGCATTAGGGAGCACAAACAGCTTTTCCGACGACAGAGACATAGGTAACCCTTTGTGCTCCGAGTTGCGTTTCAAACAAAAACACTAAATACACAAAGTGAACAGTTCAGGTCCGCAAACGGGTGTCTTAATGAACTTGTAATGAAATTATTGGCCACACACAGGGCAGGGCAGCGACGCCCCACAGACGACCAGTTAACTTGCGTAGTGTTGGCGCAGGGAACCATTTATCGATATCGATTTGTTATTTTTCTTCTTGTTAGTCGTTACACTCTTGACAGTCGTGGTCGGCAAAAAGTTTGGTGGCAAGCTTGACAATCTGTCGCCATTCGTCTCTTAAGGCGGCTTTTCTTGAGCACAGGTTGTTATCGATTTAGATATCACTGTCATCATAATTACTGTATAAAAATTTAAATGCCTCATCGAAAATACTTTTTAGGTAATAGCTTCGGAACCAGAAGCTAGTGCTAAGTATATAAATGTACATAAATAATAATTTAGTTATTTGCATGATAACAAGGATAATGTAAGATAATACGTAATCGTAAAGTAACACAACTTCCACATATTTTAATAATTAACGATAATAAAAATCTATAATTTCAGCATTTACAATATTTATATTCTAAAACAAGACAAGCCTAATATGTATAATAAAAAAGCATGACAGACAGTCAATACATTCAAATCACGCGGCAATTCCAACTCCAAAGTAGGTAATTGCTCCAAGCGGGAACATTGCAACTTAATGCGTCCACATAAAAGATTAAACCCAGTCGTCCAATCCGAGACGTAGCGTACCTACAATGAGAAAAATAATAGCTCTCCATTATACGTTTTATATCGACATCGATAAAGTCCGTGCGCGACACTCGGCAGTCTCCGCCAGTAGTATCCAGAGACGCGGGCTACAATAAAATGTACCGAGCTAGCTAAATATAGGGCTGGCACTGGAAAAGTTTCGTGAAGCAAAAATGATATTAATATTTAATGTTAGCTCTACGTTTATTGGCTTACATTTGAATGGTTGAAATTCAAATATCACTCTAGAAGAACGTTTTAATGTAGGTGTAACTTGTTTAAAAATGTGTTTAAATAAATATGTAAGCATTTTTATTATTTTTTATTATTGTTTTGGCACCATGCAAGTGTGTGCGTTGATGAATGCATAAGAGGCGATAGAAATTTGTCAGGACCGTAGCAAGTGGAACGACATGGCTTCTGCCTACCCCTACGGGAGAAAGGCGTGGCGATAAGTATGTATGTACCTACGTGTGTACTCAGAAATTAGGTATTGAATTCACTCGTATTTTGCTTAATCCGTTTGATAGTACATACGATCAATTTTTGAAAGAAAGGTAATTCTGTACCATAATATGCAAATACCTATGCATAAACACCGTCAACAGCATCATAGGCCTACAATTCCCAAAACCCCACTGCTTCGACAAAGTCCTCACTCCATCACAATTCGCATTACAATGAGCCAGTCCACAGCCGCTTCTTTGTCAAACCGATCGGTGTCACCGCAGTGGCAACCCTAGCTAGCAGTAACTGCTCACCCCTAAACCACCCTACGCCCGCCATATGCGCAGTAGTGGCCAACACATACACACACGACACCACATCGATAAATGTAAAGTACACCTGTGAATCCTGACCACACACGCGTACGCACTCACACTAACTCATGTAGTGACGTAGGGAACTACGTCATTTCTATCGATATGTGTTGGGCAGCACTATGGGGCTAATTGGATAGTACTTCGGTGCAAAGTAAAATGGTTGATATGAAGTGCATTATTAACCGTCAGATTTAGGATTTAAATAGAGACGGGTTTATTCAATGTAGGTGAATTGTCTACTTTGTTTTTAAGAAGGAACTCGAAACATACACTTCATCATCATCATCACAGCCCAAAACAGTTCACTGCAAGATGTAGGGCCTTTTCTACAGAAGGGGAGGCCCTACGTCTTGGCTTGGCTAGCGGGTTGGAAATCTAACATAAAATATAACAATGAAAATACTGCTGCTAATTTTCCAGCCTACGGAGACTCTAGATCTTTTTTCTCGAAAACATTAGTCGCCTTGTACGACACCCACGAGTGTAAGCGGTTGGTGCTATTCTACTCTGCCGGACACCACACGGCCAAACACATATACATACACTTGTTAGGCTTGAATTTACCTTGATATGATGGAGCTACCAAACAATTATGTAGGTCGATTGTAATTCGATTATAGGATTTTACGGCGCTTCATATAAATTGGACGAGAATATATATTATGATAATTACCGAGTAATTTCCAATTGAGCGTGATTTCAGTAGGATAATTACATTTAAGTCATTTTGCAATAGTAGGTATTGCAAAATGACGAACCAGGATGCCGGTTGCTAGTCATTTGATCGCGGTTATTGTCACACATTTTAAGGGTATGTTTCGGGTTTCCTACCGCGTGCCTTTCTAGACCCTGGGCCCTCGCGTACGGCGCGGGGGCGCAACCGGGACATAACGCCTAGATGATGATGATGATGATAACCTTTGTTGACGAGTCAGTCGTAACAGTCGTCTCGTGACCATGATGCATGCAACTGCGTCGAAATACCGGGCTACTCGTCAACAAAGGTACGCGGTAGGAAACCCGGAACATACCCTTAAAATGTTGCCATTTTATTATCTGCTACCTATTTGTTTTGCTAGTTTTGGCATATTTTTATTTGCTTTTATAAATGTTTTGGCAGATTACAAGTAATATTAACTGTACTTTGTTATCGGGGAAATACCGTAATCCTCGCTCAATCGATTAGGTAGATAACCAATGGACCACCCCACTACGGCCAATTAAGTGATAAACAAGAAGCTAGGAAACGAGCTGGAGATCGCAAATGGATAGACACCTCAAATAAGGGGAAGTAAAGAAATTAAAATAAGTAGTAACATTTCGTTTTTTAATTATTGTTTATTATTATTATTATTAAATCTTATATTTTTTCTGACCCTTGAACTACCTATACTTATACATATGTATGTTAAAAACAAGTTGAACAGATTGCTCAGTTTTAGCGTGAAAATTAAGTTGAGATTTATTTTCTTTAAATGGATAGGTCTAACCTAACCTAACCTGCCCTTTAAACTCTAAAAGCTCTGTTATTATTTATGGTGTTTATTTTTTCTTTTAAATTTATACATATCTTGATAATTGAATAAGTAAGCAAGAAAAATAATACGTATCCATGTTTGTAGTTTTGTAGATATAGTGGGAGACCTCTCTTAATTCCTGGTTATTCAGTGACAATATGATGAGCAGACAGCCCAATTGATGGTAAGTGGTAACCGTCGCCTGTAACATCCACGATTCATACACTGACTGCGTCGATTTGAAATTCAGTTTCAGTTGCATTGCACGTGTCAGGCAATTTAATAATACGTTGTTACGAGTATATATCACAGAGATTTGATTTTCTTTTACTGTTCAACCCACTCAATACATTCATACGCAAGTAACCGTAATGTTTCTTTTAATAGAACCTTAGAAAGGTCACAATGTATATTATTCTCTGGTAACGTGGGTTGAAATTCCCATGCCGTTACGTTCAATGATCTACCGACACAGAAGTCTTAGGGGATTTGAATTGAACTTTGATCTGGTTTGCACCAGTAGTAATATTGTCTATTATTATACATTTATTCCTGTGAAAAAAGGCAACGGCTTAAGACGCGAAGATGCCGAAGATTGGTCGATGTGGAGAAGGCGTAGAATAGCGGGCCCTGGCAGAAGCCGATGATGATGGTGATCTTTAGCAGTCACAGAAGACTCCCGGGCACTAACAATACTGAGTCTAAACGCATTTCTAAAAGTTAATATATATAGCAAATTCACTCTTAACTCACAATGTAATGCCGATATTTCTATTGAGATAAAACAAGATCAAATGAAAATTTATTTTTAACAGCAAGCTTTTATTGCGCGTTCTCTATGATCAGTCTGAGTATTTGTCTAGACTAATAAAACGAGCCTCAATTCGATGGGTTTACCATTCGTAATTAAGGAGTTCCTATGGCCACCTTCCGCCTCCGTCATCAGGTCGGCTCGATAAATAAATAAATAAATAATCGTGGACAAATTCACACAGCGCCATCTAGCCCCAAACTAAGCAAAGCTTGTGCTATGGGTGCTAGATTACTGATATATTTACTTAAATACTTTTTTTTTAAATACATACTTATTATACATAGAACACCTAAACCCGCAACAGAAATTAAAATTCATCATTTCAATTTCTGCCCGGCCGGGAATCGAACCCGGGACCTCTTGCGTGGCAGACCGATATGTTGACCACTGAGCCTCTCAGGTCGTCAAATCATCATAATATTGCATTTTCATCGAACTTACATGAGTGTGCAAAATTTGAGCTCAATCGGAAACCGGGAAATGGGTAAAATTTTACTTGCAAAATTTTATTACGAATAGACATGGTGACATGTGAAACTAAGTAAAAGCTGCAAAGTACATGCAAACTGATCGATAAATAATGGAGATAAGAGTTATTGACGCTTTGATTCGTATGCTAGCTTGACTTAACCCTCCTTGGACAGCATTTTCTCGCACCGGATGCAGTGCGTAAGCGCTCTGACGAACTACGAACAACTTTTTAAGCTTCTACGCCGTAGAAGGCTCGTAGATGCTGGATGCTTTGCAGCTTAGCTTAAATCACTTGCAGGTCACAAATTATCTTTTTTGCACGTTTTTCTACCGAATCCAATTCCATTCCGATAAATGGCTGATCCATCCCTGAGGTAGCAGCACTCCATGCAGGATCAGATATTTTTTTTAGACCACAAAGATGGCAAACAAGCTTACAGCCTGCCTGATGGCTAGCAGTCACCGCAGCTTATAGACGTTTGCAATACCAGGGGCATCACCCATGTGTTGCCGACCCCGTAAACCTCTTTCTTGAAGAACTCCATGTTGTACGCTCCAGGCTTGTGTTTGATAAGCAAGCAACTGCAATTTTCAAGAAGGGCGTCGCAAAATCGCTGCGTAGTTTGCGGCGAGTACCCGGAAAAAGTGTGGCGGCAGGCGCGGGGGCGTCGAGAGTTAATGATCAAAACGCCTTCAATATTGCGAAGGCGGCCTTATCGCTATAATTTATTCACGCAGCGACCAAGCCACGGCCGTGTCCCCCGCCTAGTTAAGTATTACGTCGTTTGTACCAACGTTTGGAGCCTAATTCGTAGAAACGATCTCCGGGAATAATGCGTGTTGGAGATGCTGGATGTGTGATGGAGTAGTGGTGATAGGTGATGCTTTCGAAATGCTTTAAAATGTGGAAGTGTCGGTGATGCTTTCGAAGTGCTTGAAAATGTGTGAATTGTGATATTTTTTTAATTGGCTATAATAAAAAGATAAATAAATAAATGATAAATAAATATGCTTGGCCTAATTCACACAGCGGCATCTAGCCCCAAAGTAAGCAAAGCTTTTGTTATGGGTGCTAGATGAGCCTCGTAGTCCAGCAGTAGTCTGTTACATACTGTTGACGATGACACTATAATAAGGATTTCAATACAGACTTCTGGATTCAATATTTTTCGTTGTGGACGATGTCGCTAAATATACTATACCTGTGAAGGTATAGTATACCTAGCGACTTCGTTCACAGCTATGAACATGAAGGCGTAAACAGCGTCAATATCTTAGATTACGTCCCGCTAGTAAATTAGTTAAGTACCTCACTGAACCGAACCTTCAGGGAGGCCTTCATAATGAAGCCCGCCTGTCCCGGCCTATAGATAGCTAGACTGTAGATATCCAGCCGTTTTGTCTACATCGACTCATCGGCGGAAAGTTTCCTTCCCGTAGTCAAACTTGGATCGAGCTCAGAATTTGAGAGTATGGAACTAGAGGCGTTGCGGGTGTGTCTTTTGTAGCTTTAGTGTGACATTAAAAAAACATTTAAATTACTCAGTTGATGTCTTATTTGATCTCATTGGATATTCCCTAATTTCCTATGTAAAATGGATGTTGTTGGCTTAATAGCACTTAAAGCACTACAAGTAAGCAACAGTAGCTACTATTTTTATTACATCACTATCATCATCACAACCCATAACAGTCCACTGCAGGATTTAGGGCTTCTCCCAGGAGAGGAGTTTAGTGCCATAGTCTCCACGCTTGGCAGGCGGATGGGAAATTATTTTTACCCATGTCCGTTCCGAGTTTCCTATAGTAGTTTAAGAACGCAGTAGTTTTGATAGTACTTGTAAATAATTTAAAATAAATAATGAATAAAAATAAAGTAATTTCCACAGTATTTGTAAGTGTGTATATGTCCATGATCGGCTGTGATCATGATAACTAACCATCGGTTGACTAGCTTGGTCGTTTGGTTAGAAGGATCAAACTATAGATATTTCTTGCCCGAAATATATAAGTAACTCACTTTACAGATCTTTAAGCTAATTTAAATTTTCGCACCGAGATAGACCGTCACCTACTTACCTACCCACAGAATACTAACTTGACGGAGCAACGGAGCTATTTTTTCACCGATGTTTGAAAGAGCGAAAGCGCGGGAAAGCTGGCTAAATTAACATGATTACTACTAAATTATGCAATTTTCCTGCTAGCATGTCTTCAACGCTTCTTTAGGCCAAACTTTTCTACTCAGACAAGCTGATGATGTAGACGAAGCTGAAATTCTGGCAATATCTTGCAAGAGTGCTATAATTTGTGTGTACGCGTAATTTTAGTGTGTTTTAGATACTTCATTTTGGAATAAATAAATAAATAAATAAAATAAATATTCGTGGACAAATTCACACAGCGCCATCTAGCCCCAAACTAAGCCAAGCTTGTACTATGGGTGCTAGATAACTGATATACTACTTAAATACTTTTAAATACATACTTATTATACATAGAACACCCAGACCCGTAACAGAAATTAAAATTCATCATTTCAATTTCTGCCCGGCCGGGAATCGAACCCGGGACCTCTTGCGTGACAGACCGGCATGTTGACCACTGAACCACTCAGGTCGTCAAACAACATAAGAATATATATTGTTGATAGAATTTATAATGACTGAATAGAATGAATAGAAATTGAATCAATGGTAGAAGTACCAACCTGAATAAAAAGTTTGCTGGTCCTTCTATCACAAATATGGTCGGAGAAGGAATAGAGCGAAGGTGTGAAAAGAATATTTCCTACTATTGAAAACAATTTACTACATCCTAAAACAATAATATAAAAAAACAGATACAAATACTGATTATAGACGAAAATTCTTTAGAATTTGCAAATAATGCCCAACCCCAGTACCCCAGTTCACCTCAAGGAAAAACCCGAGACATGTTCTCATTTTCGTTGAGAAATCCTAATTATTCTGCGCTCATAAACAATGCAGGCTAACAAAACAGCTAGGCGTCTTAATTAAACTTACTCTATATACTTACGTACTCAATCTCACTTGTGGAAGTTAAGGAAAGGTTAACTCCCCCGCCCCGCCCCACCCCCTTGGCATTCCCGAATTTTCCCAGAGTATCGCTTAATGCTAGTTTATTATCAGACACCGGTTGAACAGTATTTAATTCGGATTTTTTCTTTTTGCTCAAGTTTTCTCGGTGTAAAAATATAGGTCAGAGCTATTTAGGGCCTGTATAAATGTCTACGCTTATCTATACATAGTATAAAACAAAGTCGCTACCCGCCGTCTGTCCCTAGGTATCTATGTATGTATATATGTACGCTGAGATCTTTGAAACTAAGCATCGTTTTTCAACAATAGATAGAGTGATTAAAGAGGAAGGTTTTAAAAAAGAAAAAAAGGGGAGATGGGGGTAAAGGAGGTGTACGCGGACAAAGTTGCGCCGAGTCTACTAGTAATAAATAAAAACAAAAATAAGTGAATTTACTTATATTTGTGGCTTGTGTTTATTTACATTTATGATTAACTGGCAAATTACCGGGAACACTAGACAATAGAAATATGAATATATATCCTGCGTGCGTGTTGCAATCGTGTTCTCGCCGTGTACGCGCAGTCACCGGACAGCTTTGAGTAACGCGTGTCCAATTCTAGTGAGCGGATGCTACGCGGTGTCTACGCAGACTGTAATACCTTACCTCAAACAGGGTCACCAACGTAAGTACTTTCAAAGATTATTTTTTATTCCTGAACAGACACGCAGTTGGAATAACTGATACGTCTGTATCAGACTATCCTTAGCTTATCTGACATATTGATTCATTTTTTTCTTTAAATACGATGCCAACAAACGACACAAATAAATGTTTGTCATTAGCTGCGCATCATTAATGCTTTTTTAACTCAGGTCCGCCTGGAGCCTTCGCAGAACCTCACCCCACTTCACATCTAGGTTTGTACTAAAGCTCTACTAACCGAGACGTCAATGGAAGTTTTAATTAACTAAAAAAATGGTGTTAGCAAAATAAAAGTGTATTTTCAAGGCTTCAGAACCTTACCTCAGCCAGAAAATATAATAATTGTTACAGTTACTCAACTAATAAACCTGCGAATCAATCAGCCTGTTTGTTAATTTAGCTTGAAACTCCACGAAACTAGGCTAAGTTTATTTGCCGCCGGCCATTTAGTAAATATTTGTCCATTACTGTCTATTGCATAATATTCGATTGTATCCAACGACCCTACCTAGGGCGAAATTGGCTGGACAAGTTAGTGACTCCGAGCGATTACCTGACATTCGTTCATCTTGTGTAGCGGAGTAGGTATTATATTTCAGATATGTGGTTTACATTGTATTTTTAAGTATTAAAACTATTTGATTTGAGCTATAGTACATCGTCAGTTACGTACTTTTGAAACTGTCATACACAATTCTAAAGACTTAAACTTACACTATAGTAAAGATATATCGATGTGAATTTCTATCTGACGGCTGCTCAAAAACATATTTTAACCAATGACGAAAGAAACTCAGAGAAGCCGAGCAAAGAGGACAGGCCCAATGGGTCAAGCTCTATGGCGATGACAGGCGATGAGCGTGCCGATTCGCTATATTATGTATCGTTATGCTAAAAAATTTTAGTTCGTAAGCTAGTTCTATTTGGGCACTGTTGCTGATATTTTATAAATCGAAAGGTACGAAAGTGCCACAAAAGGTTGTGGTACTGTGTGGCACAAACAGACAAGTGTCTGACCCGGTGATGGCGTAGCTGTTGTTGGCATTGTTAAGTCCTTTCAAAATGAAGTACCGCCATTTTTCCACAGTTCAGTTTTGGCTTACCGGGTCAAATAATTTTATGGCACTGTAATGCGTTTGATATATAATATTACCTAGCTTATGAACTAGATTTTCCTAGCATTATGATCTAATACATAATATGGCGAATCGACACGCTCAACCTGTCATCCTCATGGCAAGTCCTCTTAAAATCAGTTTTTTATTTTCCACATTCATTTCAGCCCACTCAGTGAAACGAAGCCTACACTACGTCGTAAGTAGATTATTTACGAATGCCCGCTTTCAAACTAGACCATCCGCCATAATCGACCCCTATTAATAACGGACGTCGATCCTAATTATGAAAGCGACATCTATCGCTGTCCGAAATCTAACCAATTTGTAAACATGTTTGCCGCCTGAGCCCTTCGGCTACTACAGTTTGCTACTGTAAATGGCTAGTCACCCACTATGATTCCCACATAGCGATACGCACTAGTTTACGTAGTAGTAGCCTCAGTTCTATTTCTTTACTTGCTTTTGCTAGCGACTTCGTCCGCGTGGAAATAGTCTTTGTGACAGTTTAGCTTTTGCCCGAGCGATCATTTTGAACGACCTCCTTAGTGTACGAATGCTAGTACGTACTACAGGAAGGTCAAGCAGTTTCTCTGTTTCTAAGCATGGCTTAAATTGGACCTCAAGCTACCAAACTGCGAGAACCCCATTAAAATCCGTTCAGTGGTTTTTGCGTGATGCGCGTATGAACAGACAGAACAAACTAAATAATAAAAAATTGTGCATGCTTACGTCTCAGTACCCTATCCCGATTGTATGTTCTGGAACTCGAAACACAGACACGGCTATTTTACAGTTTTATAAAACAGCATAGGTTAACAACGTTGTAGGCGGTTGGGCGACATACAGGAACTTCTACTGACATCAGTAAGTGTCATTCTACTATTACTATACTACTATTACTTGCTTTATAGTAACATCAGCTTGATGAGTTTGAGATACTTTGCACGGCCTTGATCAGTGCACGGCCTTAGTGAGATATAAAAAGTCATCATAGCAATTTTTCAAGTATAAAAGGCAGTAAGCGCTATATCGATAGTCGATACACAATAAAGATGATAAAGTTTTATCATTTAGACCGTCGGAACCGGACTAGCATTAGAAATGTACACTAAACCCCATAATTAGGATTACTTAACACCAATATTGCTAAAAGGATCGTGTTAATAGCCATTTGGTTATCCCAAACACAAGTCAACTAATCAAATTAATCGGAAGGCGGGCCGATATCAACATTATTAATGCAAAACTCGCGCACCCTTTGACCCCCCCACCCCGCGGAGCCCCCACCCCCTCTACCCACCACCCCGGGGCTGTATCTTCTAAGGAAGCGAGGAATAAGGACAATTTCTGCAAATAAAATCACCAACAACCTCCTGGGTAAATACGAATTGAGGTTATAATTTTGTGAAGAAAGACGGTCATTCGGTGGGGAAGCAACTCTTTGTACTCGTAAAACAAAATTTTAAATACATCCGCAATTATTTCTTCTAAGTACCTACTTTGAAGAACTGGAAAAACATACCTGCCCCTATAAATTCACACACAATGCTTGTGTAAGTAAAGTAGCGTTACTATGCGTTCTCACAGTGCTCGTCTGCTAAGTGAACACACAGTGTTCAATACGACTTGACTTCGTTAATTTCGTTATTTTGACTTACGCATAGAGCCAATCGACACTTGTTAATAAATATGGTCAATTAACATCCTGAGCTCTGCGTTTGCGCGCACTGTGAAAACTCATAGCAACGCTTCTGAATACGCTTCTCGTAGTTTTCTAGAAATAACTTAAATAAGTACCTAAATACATAATCAAGTAAACTTAACCTTAAAACAAACCGTGACAGAAGTTGCTTCTGTCGCGTGTTCGACAAAATCCATTCATTTCCCACAATACCGCCTATCCGCCTTTGAAAACGACGGTCGTCTTTCTCGTCATGACGTTAGGACTTCATATGTGTTGGTGGAACGTTTCAGCGAGTGAAAACCCACGTTTGCCGCAGCGCAGAGTTAAACCCGACCTTTTGCGGTGGAAGCTAATTTGTTTGGTCCCTAAAACAAGGTTTTAAGATTCAGAATTGAGCGAACTGTGTTTTTAGACGAAAAGTTGTTGCGCATTTGAGTACGCCATGTAGGTACACGTTATTTACGTGTGAACGGCGGCACGGAGGGTACAATTTATCTGACCTACTGGGCCTACGCTAATATAGAGCTGGAATTGCGTGTGGGCAGGCGACCTCTTCCCCTGACGAGTATCTAACCTAAGTTAGGCTTATGAGCTCATTTTTACAATCCCATAACGAGCGCCTGTAAGCGTTGCGGTAAATCTTAAATTCTGCCCTTTTCCCGCCTCTATTTTGATCGGCCAAAATAGCTCTACGAAAATCTACCTCTACAAAGGAAGTATTATCTAAACTTAATTTGTTTGACCGAAATCTATGTTGGCATTTAAATGTCACATTCGACGATTTTACTCTGGGAAAATTCTATCCAAGTACGAAAAAGTTTCACAACGCTACGTAGGTACTTACGCTTACAAACGCCTGCCGACATGTGAAACTTTTTCACGACCTACCCCAAACCATTTTTCATTAAACTTGGCCATTGTATAGATGTGTTGTAGAGTTACATGTGACTAAAGCATTATTAGGAGACTTAATAGAGAGTGAACCACAACTTAACTACAATTTCGCTAAATCGCGAACATTAAGTGGAATTTGACGTCACAGCGAAGGGGAACACCTTCCCCGGCTGATGAAGCGGCCAAGTGGCAAGAAGAGTCTCATTACATCCCATTTGGGGGAGGCACCCCGCACCGTATGATGGACTGGAAATATCCCATAATATCAAGAGCATCGTTACAATGCCTTAGCAGAATATTTTTCTTGGGCAGAAAGCCGATATTCCCCCAAGAGTTACGACATTTCAATTTGCCAAGGCGGGCGGAAAATGGAATTACGATTGAAGCGAGAACACCCGAAAGCAGCCGAGGGCGGTACGCGGCGACGACGACAGCCGATCGCAGCCGAGTGGGCCCGAAGTGACGCGAACGCGCTCCCGCCTCCGCCGCGCCAACCATGTGTATTGATTAGATGCGGAACGCTCGATGCCATATAAATTAGGACCTATAGAAAAACCAAACTTTTGTAAGTTAAAAATTAAGGAAAATTACTTATCGTTTATTGGATCTACAATAAATTCGTTTTGTTACAGACGCACTACGCACAGCGATGGAAATAAGTTATGAACACCGGACGCGCAACCGCTGCCCGTGTCTCGTCGCTGCAGTCTGCGAGTCGAATAAACTACAACACGTAGAGTTTCATTCACTACACTGCAGCTGAGGAAGAAATGAACTCTAATGCCGGTAAACCATTAAATATTTTTTTTATGTTTTATATTTTTATAACACAGCTATCAGTTTCCATATCAAAATTGTAGCAGGCAACCGGTGGAATTAAACCTGGAGGTAATTAATACAAAAGCGATTCAATTTGACGCGAGCCTACATCGACGACAAAATAATGTAGACGAATAAATATACATTACATTATTAACGAATGTTGGCCTCGTTTCTCGCTCTCTTTGTTCGTTTCACAATTTTTCCGGATATCGCAACTGAAAATAAGTTTTCCCGACTGTGGTTTTAGGGTTCAGAATTATTCGTCAGAGTGCGGATTTTGTTTCTGGCTATATCTGAGGGGCGGTCCGTTCGATAACCAACCTTCTAGACAGCTGGTTTAAATGCCAATATTAGTTGTGGCCTCTGCGATGGCACGTTTCATGATTTGTGAGTTTATAGCGACGGTGAAGTGTCGGTGGTTAATGGTGGCAGCGCGTGGCTCTCGCCGGCCGCCATATTGAAAAAGTTTGGCGCGAAAAAATGGCGGCAAAATAAAATTGGCTGTTTTAATCGTCGTTAATAAATTATTTACACATTTCTCCGTGTACCCATTGTAAACTGGACTTGTAGGACTTCATAATAACTGCGGGGTGGTTGGCTATCGAGAGTTTGAGCAAAACCTTTCTTTTATTATAGACTTGCTCTTCGACGGTACATAATAGTCTTGTAATGTTACATTACCACTAATAATAATTAAGGTTATGTGATTATGGTTTTATCGGTTAAAGTGTAGGTACCACTTGAACACGTGATACCCCATATAATTTAAAAAATTGTGATTGTTCTGTCTAAATCATTTTGATGGTCTACTGGAACTTACCAGTAAAAACTTATTTGAAATCGTGCAGAAATATTGATACAAAGGAAAATTCTGTTTGTATGTAGAATTTTTGTTAGAGAGTAGAGATACCTCTACAGATAACTAACTCTATATAACATACTAGCACAAACGTATCGGAAACCGGTAAGTAATTGATTCTTGACCATTAAATATTTGCACAACTTTGCCACATTAAAGGCGGCCCGATACACAATGCCCGGGAAATATCAAGAAGTTTGCCCCAAACCATCTTTTCGGTAATTCGCCTCAGAATCCCTCGTTCGGGAGATTTAGATGGGATCCCGCCCCCTCTCCCCTGGGTGACCCATAGAGGAAAACCCGTTGTTTCTTGGCAAAGTTTCCCTTGACATACATACCTTAACTGCGGTGGATTGTAAATTGAATATTCGCCTTTATGTTGTGTACATTAGGGCTGATTACTCGTTGTCGTATCTTGCGGATAAGCTGCGTTCACTTCGGTTGTTTATTGGCACCTTTTCAGGTACTTAAGGTCGGATCGGCGTAGGGCACACTGAAGATACGTCGCCATCGTGCGGAGCGGGCCGAATATGCGCCCTTGAGCTGCTAAAACCATGGAAAACACGGATGTAGTTCTGTTATAATTATTTCATTAATATTTAGGTTTAGAAGAATCCACATACTTTATTTTATTTCTATTTTATTTTTACTATAGGCAATTAAAACAACTCAACTGGTCGTAAAATTAAAAATATATCAAATCTAATTGACCTAAACAAACTTCACCAACGGTCGGTCACGGGCAAAACAGCCATGGACCGTATCGTTTACCTTTCATAACAACAACGAGTTTTCGTACAATTTCCACGGGCCCAGGGTAGGTATAATTATTAAATTTTTCATAACTCAAGAGCGGGCCGGTGAGGCGCAAAATGCCCGAATTCTGGGGTATTTGGGGGTCATTTATTTACGCGTATTGCGATTTTGGGCCCCTGCCGCCACCCTCGGGTTTGTTTCTGCGGCGAGTCCACGGCAATTCAGAGTTGTGAAAGGTGTACAAAAATGATTTCATTTTTCAATTTGGTTCTGGTTAAGATTTAATATTGGGAATGGAGTTGCTTGTCGCTTAGTGTTTTTGTTTGGAGGAGGTTTGTAGCTACAAATGTCGAACTAAAAGCCAAAAATTATTTATTGAAACAGGATTAAATAATCTCTTATCAAACGTCACCGACATAAAAAGTCCGGATGACCCCCGACCAAGTTTACTTAAACTTAAATATTTTCTAAACTGCTGAACCAATTTTAATGATACAAAGCTAAGAACCACTTCGATTAAACTGGCATCCAAATCGGTCTATCCGTTCGGAAGCTGTGATGCCACAGACAGATACACAAAGCCACAAAGCTGCAAATACACACGTCAAACTTATAACACCCCTCTTTTTCCGTCGCGGGTTAAAAAACAAAGGGGTCGTTTAACGAGCTCATCTAATAAAGGCTAGTTGGAATTTGTAGAGCGTCATCTCTGTCGCACGCGTGTGAGTAAATACGAAGCCGACACTGACCTATGTGCATTACTTACCGGAATCAACTGTGAGTAAATTCCTGCGATTTTAGAGCGGCACGAACGGTCCTACAAAAATTCGCGCGCAAAAGTTACGTCAGATTTCACCCCCACCTGTGCCGCTCTCATACTACCGGACCTACAGAACCTACTAAGTAATTTAATTTTTTTTCTGAACTACCGAGATCCAGACGAGTTTACCCGATTCAACGCCAACTACGGCGTGAGCCAGGACGACTCTTGTTCCGTATATCTAATAATAATCCTAACGCAGTTCTCGTAATAGATAAATGTGAGTACCTACATAGTACCTATCTTCGCCAAAAATGTTTTCACAATAACGAACCCCAGAAAATACATTACAAGAAAAAGTTCTAGTAGCTTAGCGTTTGAAAGAAACGTGCCCCAAAAATGTCGCTGGAATTTGTGAGTTCCTGTATTTGTAGGTAAGAAATCATACGGTATCAAATATGTATCCCCATCAGAAAAAAGCGTGTAAATGTTCAACGTTATAAAAATGTAGGATCTGGGGAAAAGATCATCCTCGCACCGTGGCCCTCTCGGTGTTGCCAGTTCGTCAAAATTCACCGCCATATGGGTAGTTTTCGGAGCTATGAAATAACTTATATTTATCTCAACTTAAATATTATGAAAGCGTCTGTGGCCGAGCGGTTACAGTATCCGACTCGTAAGCCAGAGGTCCCGGGTTCGAATCCCGCTCCAGCCATTTACCAATGACTGTTTTCTGAGTTATGAACATTAGTTGAATACTAACCGATGCTCTTACAGTAAGGGAAAAAATCGTTATGAAACCTGCACATTTTCAGGCGACTGGATGTGTAACCATGATCCAATCTGGTCAGGTTTCCCTGGTAGCAGGGTCATGGAGGTCAGATGGCAGTCATCATCATCATCATCATCATCAGATGGCAGTCGCTCCACTGTAATTACCTGACCTGCCAAATCCTGGATCATGGTCAATGCGGACCCCGGGTCCTCGTGCGCAAGAGCACAACCGGGACATTAACGCCAAGATGATGATGATGATTAAGAAAGCTATGAACACGTTGACATAGAACTTTAAGAATTTACTACTATGATTATAGCGATGATGAAGACGACGAAAAATATCTATACGAATGTCATACAAAGAAGCAGTTACTATCATATTAGTGCAGGAATAGGTAGTTTTCATAATAATATCATCAGTTAATAGTCAGTAATCAGTTATCAGTTTTATTTTATTTTGCCTATATAAAATAAAATAAAATAATATTTTTTTATTAATATTTAACTAGTGGACCCGGCGCGATTTATTTCGTGTCTACCCTACACTACCCTACCCCCCACCTACCCTGCACCTACTGCACCTACCTACACCAACCCTACATCTGACATTGCCCTGAACGCAACAAAAAAATTTTTAGTAAAATAGCTGCAGTCGTTCTGAAATTATGCGCGAACATGCAACATTTTGGGTTATATTATTGCTATGGTTTATATGAACTAATATTTGTAGTTACGTAGGCTGTATATAGTAGTTTTTAAGTGTACCTACTATAAACAAACAAACAACGCGACAAAAATTATCATAAATCATACCATCACCCGCTAATAACCTGAAGATTCCCTGAAAATTTCATCAAAATTGGTTCAGCCGTTACGAACTAACAAGTTAAGCCAACCTTACGCGCCGCAATTCTTAATTAGTCTTCTGTCACTTGATTTCACTTCCATACATATTTTAAAAAGGCGCCGATAATATATTTTCTTTGGCGGTTTCACTTTTTGGCGATCAAATAATTTTTAAGAAATCGCCGCATAAAAGCATACTATAATTTTCATGTCGCTCGAATTTTTGTCGCCCTTCCTATGCCTGAAAAAGAAGACATTACATGTATTCACTTCAAAAATTGAGATTATAGACAGATTATAAATGGTTTAGAGATAAGAACTTTATTTTATCGCCACTGTGGCGCAAGTCGTTTTTTAATGACCTGCATATAAAAAACTTCATTACAGTAATAAACAAATTACATTATGACATAATAAATGTGTTTCGTGTTATTATAATTTTCAGTCCAAATTATAGTTTTACATTCACTTCTGGAATAAAGCTGTATTAGTCTTCGGTGGCTTGAACTCCTCTCTTCACTCAGGACTCTATATTATTCTCTCGCTTCTCTCAGCACGGCTAGCACAAGTGTGCCCGCGACACATCTCGCAAGAGCGTTTGTTTCCTTCTCTCAATACTAAGATTAAAGAGATAGCAGTATCTATGTCGCGCCTTTTCTCGCTTATCGCGCTCGAGAACAAACTTGTGATAGTTGTGCAGGAGGGAAGTTTTACTTCCTCGCTACGCTCAGCATCCAATATGGCGCCCATAACGGAAGACCCTATTCCCTTGATGTATAATCTACTATTACATCATTACACGTGGACTACGCACTGAATATGTCCCTAATTGGGACAAATAAACTTTTGTCCATTTTGATGTATCTACAACTGACGATCAAACAGCCTTGTTAAAAAAGCCCCGCGTATTTTAGCCCAGAGGGCTGGCAACCCCAGCCGGGGGTGGCCGGGCGGGGCCATCCCCCTGATTTATAGTAACATGTCGCGAGGCCCAACCGCCCGCGCCAACTCGCTTTTTGTCATTAACTGATTTTTATTCAGCCCCCTGTTCCTTTTCCATTGCTCGTTTTAGAGAGATTGGCCGCGTTTTGTTTTGCAGTCTGTGGTGTATAGCATTATTTAACAATCGTCGACTTGTTATACTACTTACAGGCGAGTCACTGTGACTAAAGCTCGATTGCACAAAACTTGCGACGCCTAAGTTGATTTCAGATATTCCTAACAAGAAAAACATTGCACCAACACCAACCTTAAGTGAAAACTAAACTGGCTAAGTCACTCCTAACTCTACGACACCGATTTTGTGACGCCTAAATGCTTAGGAATAACTTAAGGCGTCGCCTAAAATTAGAGCAATCGGGCATAAGAAATATTGATGTAAAATTTTCCTTTACTGCTTTATCCTACTAATCGTACAACATGATTTTTTTTTTCTTATCTACCCTTTGGCCACGAATTATAAATAGTAAAACTAAATTTGAATAATCACTCGCTTTGATCACCCGAACAGCCGAAGCACTGAAGTTCCTTAAATGTGGATTGTGGATATGTCCAGAAAGACCTATCAATTCCCCCTAACCTGCTCGTCAACGGATCTGCTATTGGATAAGGCTGGTAACGTCTTCGACACTACTGAACCAATTTAGAAAATTCTGTGACTAATAGGCTTCCCGAGTGCCCTTACTTTACGTCCTAAAAAAATAAAAAGTTAAAGTTTCAGACTGAACGCGGATAACACCGCGGGGTCCGCTAGTATTGTTATAAATCAAACACAAGTTACGCAACTGAAAGACCCAATAATTAATTATAGACCTTTGCCCATACCGGTTAAACCACGGGGTGAAACCCCTTGAAACCATCCGAATCATACACACAGAAAGTTTACTCTATGGAGACCATTTGCAAATTGTTTTTTACAATTTCAAAACTATTTTCAAAATCGAAACCCTAGCGCCATCTACCGTGTAGTAGCGATACTACTTTACAATGGGGTAATCATTTTCTTTTCATTACAAAGTTTAAAACGTACCTGTTCTATGAGTACTTTTCTTATCACAGGCATCATGATAGTATTCTATGTAAAGTCACGTGATCGTTTATTTTTTTATTTAAGTTTCCAACCCGTTCTAACTTGCGTCGTTCTAACGTTGAGTAATGGTTGGGTTTGTTGAGCTATGTGCAGCCATCTATCGCACACACTAACAACTGTACAAGCTGGGCTTGTTGCCTTTGACTTCAGTACAATATCACACTGCTAGAGGGCGCTACTACGTAAAGTTTTTGATTAAACTTTCGTATCCGTTAGTCTTGGTGAAACCAGTCCCAACTTTGGGTCGCATGATCATAGTTTAACGCACTTTTGTAATTAAACTAGAGTTCGAAATTGCCCCTAAGCCACCGGAATGGTGGATAGATCGGAAAACGAAGTCTTTATTTACTGTAGGTACCTATTTATGTACTTATGCGAACTAGGGAAGAGACAAACGTGTCCTGTTATATTATTAATTTTTTAATTTACTATCCACGATGAAAGTATCTGATGTATGCTTGTTCCCAATGTATATTTAAAATGGTTTATTATAAAAATTTACGATATCGACGATCGATAGATTTATATAATTATTAAAATATTGATAAATGTAAGGCTGTGAAATAAGATAATGAATAAATCTAAATCTATTTTATTTTATTTCATTTTATTCAGTTACTTACTGATACAGACATAAAACTAAAACTTAAAAATAAGCTGTATTCCTAGGATAACAAATGAATGAAAAGGTAACAAACAAAGGTAACAAATGAAAAGGTAGATAAGTCGTATATCCAGTTACATCCGTACACAACATTTAAGTTAATCGCACTATAACAAAAACAGGTCAGCTGTACAAACTACTTATATAAAATTTTTCCTCTATGCTACTTATAACGTCATTACGTACGAATCTATACATAGTAAAAAAGTCGCTTCCCGCCGTCTGTATATATGTACGCTTAGATCTTTCAAAAGCAACGGATTTTAATGCGATTTTCAACAATAGATAGAGTGATTCAATAGGAAGGTCGATAACCAAGAAAAAAAAGGGTAGGTAGGAGTAAAGTAGTTGTACGCGAACCAAGTCGCGCCGGGTCCACTGGTAGTACAAAAATGTTAAAACAATCTTTCAATTATTTTACTATTACAATTAAAGAGATCCCAATAACTCAGTAAGATAATTATACTGTCTGCACATCCGTAACAAAGGACTGTTATGCGATACATTGTTAGTCTACGTATACGTCACGCCTCGATGGTGACGACATTTTTATTCTTAACTGTTCTAGGAGATAGCTATCTGAGAGACCATCGGTAATTGGTTGTGAAGTGTACATAGATCTATTATATATGTCTTCGATGCCCAAGATTTAACAAGTTGAATCTTAAACGTTATCATAATCAGGAACTTTTCTCCTAAAACCAAATCTTATTATTTTTTTATTATTATATCATATTATTTATTTATAAAGAATTACAGTTAGCTGGAAAAGACAACGGCGCTGGATTGACCCAACCCTATCGATATGAATTTTGTATGTATAGGATGCCAAACAGACAAACAGTATACCTACTCAAGAATGTTCCTTACTATTGCAACACACAGTATGTTCCAAGATTTTGATTGACGGAATGGTTTAATGTTTATAAAAGATAGCATTTTGTTAACTTTACAGCAGATGTAGTCAACATGTGGGCTGAAGGATAAAGTACTATCAAAAATCGCTCCCAGGTCTTTGACGTATCCACTATCGCCAGATTTATATGACGGGTTATATTATTGCTATATAAAATAATAATTATCTTGGCGTTAATGTCCCGGTTGTGCTCTCGAGAACGAGGGCCCGGGGTCCGCCTTGACCATGATCCAGGATTTGGCAGGTCAGGTAATTACAGTGGAGCGACTGCCATCTGACCTCCATGACCCTGCTACCAGGGGAACCTAGCTAGATTGAATCATGGTTACACATCCAGTCGCCTGAATGTGCAGGTTTCATCACGATGTTTTCCTTCACCGTAAGAGCATCGGTTAGTATATATATATTGCTATATAAAATACTATCTTTTATCTTAGTGAAAGTTATCATTTGACAATTCCACCAGATTTTTATTACACCAATCCACCAATCGACACAAATCGTCTTGTAATGCTACGCAATCGTAAATCCGTAGTTCCGGATAACATGAAAGATTTTAATGTCATCGGCATATGCAAGACATTCACCTTCGATAGAATTTAGCAAATCATCTATAAATGAGAGACCTAAGAAGCGATGGATTGTCATCGCTGAGTCGGATGCGAGAGCCAACGGCCTATGACGCGAGGATGTCGAAGACCGGGTGAAGTGGAGAAGAATGAGGAGGAAAACGGACCCTAGCAGAGGCCGGGATAAGCGTTAGGACGATGATGATTATGTTTATTAATAAGAGAAATAATAACGGACTCAGATAGGACCCTTGAGGCACGCCAGAAAACGTCAAAAATGGCACATAGTCATAAACAATCATTGCTACTAACTGGTATCTATTCCTTAAGTAAGATGTAAACCAGCGATTTAGATTTCCATGTATTCCCATATTTTGTAAGTTTGATAAAAGTATGGAATGGTTCACCCTTAGGCCTTGGAAAAGTCCATGTAAATTTAATCAATTATTTATTTGATTTTTTTCTTTCAGTCGAGTGAGTTGTTAGCATCGATTTTTTAAAGCCTTCAATCAAAAGTTATGGCTATTTTGCCCTCACCGCGTTATTACACTGACGCGTTATTACGCGTTATTAAACTGCTGTTATGGATGCAAATATGAATGTCACTATAGTTTGAGCGAGACACAGGTACCTATTTCGCAATTTCGCGTCACGCGAACGCGTCAGTATCAACTAAGGGCTCGCGCTACGGACAAGGACTTTGATTCTGAATATCATCATGGTCAGATTCGAGATGTTTTTGTTATATACCCTGCACCTACCTACGTCACTTTTTATGCCAGAATTATTTTCAAAACACGCATGCTCATTAAATTGTTATTTCACCGATTATCCAAACTTTTTCAAGGTGATTCTTGCACCTCACGCTACTAGCCGAAGAAATGTCGTTACCGATGATCTCAACAGTTTGTTAGATGGGCAGGGTTGCTCCTTGAAACTGCTGGACCATGAAAAAGGTTTATTTTTGGTTGAAAATGCTTAGACCTGTGTCTTAGGTATCTCAAGAATTGATAAACTTACTCCAAGGAATGTTTCTATCTGATATAAGTCTAATACTGTTTTCCAACCCATTTTCGGCCGGTATGTTACCGGAATCACTTCAAAACAAGGGACATTCTCTCAGCCAGTACCTATCAGTACCTATAGTACCTACATGCATCTCCAGTACCTCTGTCATCTGCTTAACAATGAATACTGGGAGTTCCTGCATTAAATTATTTACTAATATTTTGACTGGCTCACAAAACATTGTTTAGTTATGAACACCAACACCTTGACAACTTGTGGGTACAGAATAAAATAAATAATTATTGTGTGTGACAAAAATGTTCCATTTCTTTCCACCATAATGAGAGCTATACCCATTTATACTGGCTGCCTTATCTTTATTGTGCACAAAACTATTTGTAAACTAAACATAGTTTACATAGCCGAGCTTATCTCTGTAAGAGATCTCTTCCAGCCAACGTGAGAGATGTGTGAGCATTATCACGGATAGGCACTTAAGTGTGTACTTAGTACCTGAATACAAAAAGTAGGTAGTACGTACCTACAAACTAACACAAAAGTTAACCAAGCATTTTGGAAAAGTCTTACCTTACCCATTCTTTTGAACTGACAATGGGTTGCGAAACCCTGTCGATTGTCTTTTCAGTTGATACATTAGTTCCACCGCATAATGCAACAGTTAAATACGTACCAATTACCATGTTTCTAGTGGAACACGAGCATAGCTTGCATCCGGTTTCGTAAGATCGCGTCTCATCCGTACTTCAAAACGGTGATCCGGATTCGTTTCCACTGCCGCGGTACTGACCTTGTCCGTGGATTACTATATTGGAGTATTTTAGTCCTTCATCATGCATTATAGGGGCGCTATTACGTTTCGTTCGTAGACTTTCTGCAAATTAAGCTTATTGATCAAAATTGAAAACGTTCAGAAATTTGTAGACTTTGGTGAGTTTATTATAAAAAGGTATTATAAGTAATTACTTAAAATAGATAGAACTTTATACAAGTTACGTGTTCTACCTGTAAAGTGCCTACCCAGACCAATCAGTAGAAAAATACTTAAAATTGTATTTTTCCGAAAAATTTATAATAGGTTAATAACGTCGAGTATTAACTAACTCAGAGTATAAGACGTCAGAGTTTGCTTTACTATTCAAATTTTTTGGCATTCAACAATTAGGACTTGCATCTTGTTTACCTTCACCTTCACAGATAGGTAGATTGTTCCTCAAATAATGAATGTCTATTATTCATTAACGCGTGCTCAGTAAATACATTAAGTGCAATACATTAGGTATACCGTCGTGAAGGCACACATTATTTGAGAACAAGGATAATAGCGCGCTATATATTAATATTTACTACGCCATTTTTATTGACACTACACAAACGTAATTTTTATTTATATTAAATAAGCATTAAATATCATTATAATAAAAGTAAATTATTTACTTATTTACAGAAATGTATTGACTAAACTAACCTAGCTAACCTAATTTTAACTTAATTAATTAAACCCATATGTTGTGGATCTTCCACCTATCTGCACAAACCGCTTTGGTTCATGTTTGATTCCTTATGAAGGAATACGACACTTTGTACCTTTGTGCCTACGAGTGTGTTCCCTGATCACTATAATTTGGACGCCTTCGAGGCTAGAATAAACAGGCTGTTTCTAGGGAGGCTTCATCTTCGGCTGCATCGGACCTTAAGACAAATGCCTGGCTAGTTATCTTTTTAAAAAACGAGAAAGGTAGATTAAAAAATTAAAAAAAAAAAATGACGAATACCGCTGCCACCGGGGATTTCGCTCAGAAAACTAGTTGCGTTGCTTTGTTCTCGAGCAAAGGTCATCGGTACCCTGGGGTGTATACCAGCGCTCTCCCACGTTGCCAAGCAATGAAATAACAAAATTAAACATAATAAAACAAAAATTAATGGTACTTTGGGAAGGTCAATGCTATCTCCCACGCTGTTTCTTCTGCCTATCCATGATATGCTGAATATCCATAGTATTCATTGTTCTGAAGATGACAGTACTATAGATGCTCGTTATACTGGCCGAGCGAACATCCCTCGTTCCGAGGTGTCGGAAAGCCATAGTAGGCTTGTGTCAGACATTGAACACTCATTGGACCAAATTGCTCAGTGGGGTAGACAGAACCTAGTGTCGCAGTTCCATGGAACACCCCTTTCCATTTTAGAAAGTATCGGGTTCCTTGATGGTAACATAATCGGAGTGCGGTTCCGGAGTAACATTTAAGTTAAGCTTTAAAAAGCTTGAAGTGCTTAACCAGCCCAAGCGATACTTCACTCCAGAGCCACGCCTGTTGCTGTATAAGACACAGTTCTTTGAACCGGCGAAACTGCCGACCAGGTTAATCCTCTGAAAGAGTCCAAAGGATTAAGCTGGTACAGAGGTACAGCAAGACCCCATACTAACAATCAAGTTGGAATCACTTGCTGACCGAAGGGACTATTTAGCTCCCTGTGTATCACCATCATCATCATCACATCAACCGAAAGACGCCCACTGCTGGGCATCGGCCTCCCCCAGAGATCTCCACAAAGGCCGGTTCTGTGCCTTCCGCATCCACCTGTGATCTTTATCAGGTCGTCGTTCCGGTCCTTGTGTATATTCTACCGGAAACTCCCTAAATATTATTTAAATTACACATAAATTGCACTGTGGATTGCATTGTGTTATTTTTAATGTACAATGAGGAACGTTTTCAGGAACTTTTTGATCTGGTGCCCACAGCACAGTTCCGCCATCGCACCACCCGCCCCGGGCTAGGTCTATATACTCATCCCCACTACGTAGACCCTCTGTTGGTGTCCACGCAAAAGTTCTAAATAACGTTTCTGGCTCGTACGTGGAATAAGCCCCTTCGGCCGCGGGCAGTGTTTCTTTTGGACATGAGACATGGGAATAGGGATCGTTCAAGAGGTAGGTATATTAGAGGTCTCTTTAGAGGCGGGCAAGGCAATGGTAGAGCCTCTGGTGTTGCTGATGTCCATAGGCGACAATGACAGCGTTCCATCAGGTGATCCGCTTGACTGCTTGTCTGTTGATTAACATAAGAAAATATACACACGCACGCCTGTATCCCTTAGGAGTAGGCAGATATTATCGAGTGCCACAAGCTACGCTGGCACGCTTCTTTTGTCTCTTCCGGAATCATACACATTCGCACGATTGATTGATTCAGCATAGATAAGTAACCTCTTTCAATTCTAGCACATATTGTACTTCAGATTGCAACGAACTCTTATCACACTATCTATTCCTCATTAGGGTGACCCACCACATAGTCCGTATTCCCACATAATTTCGACCCAACGACCGAAACTCGTAAAAAACAAAGTCCTCAAATCTACGCTTAACTCCCTCCAAAAGAGTATGTTGGAAACACGCCGAGGGCCGCGCCACTAAGCTAGTGCATTACACGCCGGCGCGCCGAGCTCCCGCGCCAGCACTCCCGCGCAACAAACCGTCAAACAATTCGAAAGTAAAATCTTTTTGATTGACCGTGAAACTGGCCAGTGTTGTATTGTGCATTGTGAGCCGCTTTCTTCGCTGTCACTAAAAAAAAGTAAGTAATTTTAATGTTGGAATGATTCTTTATTCAAAAGTTTTACCATCCCGCCGTCGTTAGAAAGTGGGTTAGTATTTGCAGATTTGAAAAATTGCACGCTGTAAGTGTTATGGGGTCGTGTGAATGCTTTCAAGTCAACAATGTGTTCTCATAGTTTTTACATTAAAATATTTATTGGTTTATTGACTTATTGAGTGTCATTGGTCTGACTTTAGCTAGATATAGATATCTACTTAGGTACTAATAAGAAAAGGATTGATTGTCTTGTTCAAGAGTTTTGAATGAACGTATTGTATCATTTAGGAGAAGATATTATGTAATCAATTAAATAGATACAAGAACATACTTACTAATTCATATTGATATCTACCTGCCTATGTGTTTGTAGTTTGTACTTATAAATTCTTTGACTTAATTAAGTAGGTGTAGATTTGTAATTATGATTAATATTACTTATATCCCCCTTAATACAGAACTTCATTTTAGTTTGCAAAAGGTCAGGTATCTATCATTTCTTTATATAGGTATTATACAGGTACAGGCTTTTATAAAAAATCCAAATTAGTAACCTTAGCGTGCTGCCGAGGCATAGAAATGTCCATAAAACGCAGTAAATTACAGCGGTTTTTGGGTCACTTACTAATATCTCCAAAACGGTGCGTCGAAGAGAAAAGTGCTCTACTAACGAATGAAAGCTTATAAAATTCTCTTCAACTTTTGTTTAAATAAGTTTACGAGTTTTCTTATGGAATTGTATGAAAAAATGTAGCACAAAATGTTCATAGCTACACTTTTATGCTACACAGACATGTACAAATTAACAGTTTTTTCCCCCCATTACTTGAGCTATATAACCTTGCTTGTTGTTAAATTTACATGATTGTAGGTTATCAGTAAATACTTTTATTTGTTTTGATGAAGTTGCTTTGTGAGTATGACATCAAGCAAACTTTGATAGCTGTATAATACACCAGACAAGTACCCATTTTTTAAGCGAATTTACTGTGTTATTACGTTGGTATCAATATTATTGGGTTATATGATGGCTGAATGCTAAATTCCAACAACAATTACTTTATCAGTAGGTACCCGCCTACGTCAATCTAATTAGGTATCTACTTTATTAAAGTAGGTAATAATCTATCAATGCTAAGGAAATCTCGAGAGATAGATACTTTTAAAATAAGTATATTGTGAATTTGTGACACACTTTGGTCAATTGAACAACTCTACTCTGTCAAAAGTGCTAAGAATAATGGGTATGGTGGTTCAAAAACATAGTTTCCCAAACCCAAATGATGTGGTAACGTCCATCTGCCCTCTGACTGACATCTGTCGGCTCACTCCACCTTTGTGTATTCATCTTCTATGGTCATAGGTACAGAGAGTTACAGGTACATTCATCATTTTTGTGTATTCGACCAAACGCAAACTTCAACACTATAAAATATATAGGTACACATTACACAGTCGTGACTACGACTGATGTAAACGTAAAAATCATTATTTATTCCGAGATAATGTCATGGCACTTGAATGAACTCCAGTAGTGAGAGGGACCTTTGTTTGGGTTGGCATAAAATACATTTCTTCGCAATAATTTTGACCGTAAAAGACGTAGCTTGACTTTGCCAATTACGTACCTATTTATGTCTAAATTCAAGCATTGCTGCTTGGCGGCAGACCTAAGTACATTACAGATTGAAAATTTAAAACATTGACAATTTAACATTTTTCATTCTTATTTCAGTAAACTTTTTGTAGCGACTTATTTTACTATATTTTATTAAATTTTGGAATATGGATTTATTGTCTAAAATAAAGATTCTATTATTATTATTATAACTGTTTAGTGCGTTAGTGCGTTATAAAACGACGAGCCTCTTTCCCAAACAAGATAATCAATAACCCTCATTGAGAATTCGTCAAACCGGTCTTGGTCATAAATCGGGACATCACTAGATGCAACAAGTACTATGTAGTAAACTTACCTACTACAAGTGTACCGGTCAACAAGAGTTGGTTGCAAAACGTCAGGGTTGACCAACCGTGCCGCATTTTAGCAACTGCCGGTCTGCTTACTAAACTGGCTGCGTAACTTAAGGTAAGGTAAGGTAGTACTGGGTACACATTTTGTACAGTCGGCAGTGCAATGTTAAGGTTTTGGTAAGCGCTTTAGGGTTTGAAGAAGGAAGGACCAGCTACGCCTACGCTTAAGGGGGTGTTAGAAGATTTTAGGTAACTATTAAGTACTGATAAGCGGATTTAGATGCAGGATTTTTAAATAGTTTTTAATAGACACCACCGGTACTAATTATTTTTAGAAATCTAACGCTTAATAGATTTTCTAACAGTTCTGTTACTGTCTGGTATTAAGTAAAATCGAGAATAATGATGTAAAAATATATGTAAATACCTAAAATTGTTGCATGAATGGTTTGTTTATTTTTACAAGATACTGTTATCTATAGTTGTTTAGCAAGAAACACTTTAAAACTAAAAATTATACAATAAAAAATGTATTTAAATGTGGTGCCTCGGTTGTGTTTTCGCGTGCGGAGGTTCAAATTGACCAGGATCCTGGATTTGGCAGATGAGGTAATTACAGTGGAGTCTGCCATCTGATCTCCGTGACCAAGTAAACAGGAGAACCTACCACATTGGCCCATGGTTACACATTCAGACGCCTGAGTGTTGCATGAAAGGTGTGTTAAAGTTGTTTAGCAAGCAACCAATAAATAAAATTACTCTTGACTTGTATTTACACAACCCACAGTGATCCGAATGGGCATACCGTAACTGCGATGTTCATCAGTATGAAGTCCTATCAAAGTGTTTGATCGTAAATCGGATGTAATATTTTATAGCCACTAAGTATAGCGGTTAAAAGACCTGCACGCACTGGGCATCCTCGATTGGAAGGACATGGTGCAAGATAGGAAGAGATGGTGATCTCTGGTGTCGGAGGCCAAGATCCACTTTGGGTCGCTGAGCCAGCGCAGTAAGTAAGTATAGCGGTTCCTAAGACTCTTCATTGTATACTTAGATAATGTTTATTGGATTTGCGTACGTAACCTACCTGTCTTGGTTCGATTAACTGACTCCGTTGATCGTAATCATCTACGTAGATCCATATCGTAGTGGGAGCGTAAAATCAAAGTTCGAAATGTTTCAGTTACAATTAGAAACTGTAAACAGAACACTTTTAGCATGATTTTTAAATACCGATGCATGTGGGACCACTTAAATATCTCAGATACAATTAGAAACTTTTATGAACAACCTCCCTCCAAGTCGAGCAGATAAGACCCTTTTCTCAATGCAACTCAACGCATTTGCGAGCTCGTTATATCTTTGTTAAGAACTGAAGAAACTTTTTTCTCACAGCGATTCGACAGTTGTCGCCATAGTAAAAGTTGTAGAAAATTAAAAATTAAAGACATATCGCCCAATGTTATTGGTCACATAGGCTAAATTTTCCAGCAAAATGAAGTTTTTTTAGTTAAAAAATATATTTATTCCTACAGCGATTCGAGAGTTGTTGTTTTTTAAATAAATCACACCCTTGTTTATTTTTTATAGTGGCAAATTGTTTACACTTTTGATGATATTCAAGTCATCTCGTGTCTACATAGAGTGAGTGCCACAAACTTATTTAACCCGGTGTCCAAAAGTGGAACTAAGTTTTGCCATTTTAAAATGTCACTTTGTTTGTTGTCAACAGCGAGCGCCGCCATCACCAGGTTAGATAAGTCCAAATGTCCAACATCTTTGGATAAGTCTGTGGCACTCTAAATTAAATCCACTGCTTAAAATTAGAAACGTGAGATTCAAATTAGCTCTGCCATTTGATTTTACAGTTGCGCATAGAATAGCAAGGTCTTTTAGCGGTACCTAATTGAAATTATGATTTTTAGAGGTCATTCTAGAATCGAGTCCGATTTTTGTTTTTCTTTACTTAATGGTGGGTACTAAAACTAGCCGACAACATCTAATCGTGTAAGAGAAGCCTTTCTAGTGGCAGTGTAAGTACTTGCGAGACTGATAACCAAAGTTTAGCAACGCACGCAGGGTCCGGGAACTGATGGGTGATGGTTTCATGCTCTGAGGCTAGTCGATCTTCAGCCACAGAGGACAAATGAACTCGCCACTCATTAGATGTGCCTCCTAACGCCGTTGACGAAGCGAGGTTGACCTAGGTCTTCCGCTGGGCAGCCGGCGCTGTCCTAATTGAGAATGGTCATGCGACCCATGGTCGTGCGACGGGCGATTGTGAGGTCTCATATTGGTCGAGCGACGTCCGTCGTACGACCATGGTTGCACAACCGTTGCCAATTAGGACAGCGCCGGCTCCCCAGCGGAAGACCTAGGTCAACCTCGCTTCGTCAGCGGCGTTAGGAGTGGACAATTTCACACAGCGCCATCTAGCCCCAAAGTAAGCAAAGCTTGTGCGATGGGTGCTAAATAACTGATAAACTACTTAAATATTTTTTTTAAATACACACTTATTATACATAGAACACCCAGACCCGTAACCGATTAACACTAACGGACATCTGTACGTACCTACAATGGGGACAAATTCAATACACCATTTGTCCGCTAGGCGTGAGCAGGAATGTCTTAAGGAAATTGAACTTTATAACGAGGACATAAGTACTCGTAGGTATGAAAAGGTTTATGAATGTGGACGAAGCGAGAGCGGTTTGTCTGGACCGTAGCAAAGGAACAACGTAGTCTCCAAGGGAATGACGTTTTTTATGTAAGAGATACCTATCTAACCAGACTATGAAACTACAGTGATTCTGTTTAACAGCATCACTAGACTATCAGAAAGTGTTAATATTTTGTATTAAACGGGACTTACTCGCTTACATACCTTTTCAATTTATTTTCTAGACGTTTCGGTGAATGTTCTGTTTAATATATTAATACATTAATATGTGAAAAGAACGCGAGTTTAGTTTGAAACAAATATTAGTGTTTATTTTTTTCTAACTTCTCTTTATATATCTAAGTTAATCTAAATCATTTTTTATCTGTACAGATCAATTTACTCACCTACGGACTATTGCATTACAGTAATCAATTGTTAAGTCATTATTACCAACAAAAAATTATTAAGAAACCTTACTAAATTATGTAGTTTTGATAACAGGTGATATTTAAGATATTTATGAATCACTATTTTATACTGAAGCAGATAATTATAAGATAATTATCAAGTTATCGCTACAACAGAAGCCACGATAAACCGTTACGAAATTATATGAGATTGAAATTGATAATTTGCTAAGACAGCCGTAGTTATGTATGTATGTACGTATGTACGTATGTACGTATGTACGTATGTAAACTCTTTATTGCTTAATACTCAACGGTTAACACACTCTCCAGTGTCACTATACAAATTAATTAACTAAAATGGTGCTAAGTGAACGAGAAGTGTTAATTGTTCAGTACAAAAACTTATTGAAAGAATCTTTAACAGAAAATGCTATTACAGTGAAAATAATTACTGATCTATCGTTAAAAATAGCCAAACAAAAATCTATCTAGCAAAAATCCTTACATAGCAATGTGGCAAATCGTTAACGAACAGAACACCCGCAAAAACAAAAACATGAACATTCTTTTTACAATAAAAAATCAGTAAGGTCTTGACTACGATTGCATCACGGTGTAACGTAACACTGTCCGACGGACAGTGCCAGGCTCAGTTAATAAATAAAAACAACTAATATCAGGGTAATGGGTTTATGTACATTCAGTCCAGAAACTATAATCTACTAAACAAGAAATTTTTAAAAAGAATTTAAAATGTTAAAAGTACGAAAGTTCACGAAAGTCCACAACTTATGCCCGGGCTGGATCACTGCGTTCACTTTTGGTGGAAAAGTACAAGTTGCAGATTGACTTTGACAGACTATTTGATTTAGATAACTTCGAGGATAAACTTTTATGACGTCACGTGCATAATTTGACTTTGACAGACTATTTGATTTAGAAAACTTCGAGGATAGACTTTTATGACGTCACGTGCATAATTTGACCGGTCGATTGGTATTTAATTTTTGGTTTCTGAAGATAGCTTCTTCTAGCTATGATCTAGTTCACCTTCTAGTTCGAAGGCTGGGAGAACTCTGCCCACTCATCCGCTGCACTCTCTATCGCAGGCTCGGGTCTTCATTTAAACACGTTCGAGAACGCATTTGGCACAAAAGAAAATATAGTCTTGATGGCCAGTACTCGTAGTCGACCAGCCAGTTTCTGAAGTGGTCGATATTTATTTTCGGACGACCTCGTGTTTAGCAGCCAAGGATATAATCCATGAAGATATGATGAAGAATTGGATCCAGCAAATATCTAGAATAAGGGGAGCACAAAAAAGATTAAAATCTCCGCCATCTATGGACTGTGTCCGCATGACAACATATGACATATAAAGAATAAAATAATAAAAGATTAACGTCAATTTGGAAAATGTGCTATTTTAATTACAAAATAAAATATTTGCTACGAAAGAAACCTTCTAACGTGATGGAAAAATGACCCCCGTGGCATGGGGGCAAACTTGGATTCATAAAAAAGGAAAACAAGAAGATACAACGGTAAGAGTCCAGACACACACCCCAATACCCTTGTATTTGTCCAAAAAAAACTCATTACTTTTACCAATTGGAGATTTAGGATACGAGAGATCATTTCCCCAAAAGAAAATACTCTAATCGAAGTTCGATTCGATTCAAAATATTTGTAGAACGTAATTACAACGTAGTCAGAATTTACAGTACTAACTAATTTTCCAGGCAAAGATGATGAGCATTCAGAGCCTGAAGGGCCAAACACAAGAATATACCAATTATATGTTTAAAAATTTGACAATAAAAGTGTCAACGTACTGAACAGTTATTTGAACAGGAGTAACAGTAAGTACCTTCAGGGCAAGACCCTACAACGGATCTAGCAAACGACATAAACGAGTTCTTTCTATCAGCTGCTCGCAGCGCTGGCGCGCCTGCGGCCTCGCCGGACCGCGCACGGGCACTGCTACTCGGTGCGGGCGCACCGAGCGACGTCTCGCTGCGCCTCACCCCCTTCACCGCCACGGAGTTGTTGTTTATCATGACTCACGGAGTCGCATGTAAAGATACCTGTGACATCTATGACACCTCCACCAAACTGTTGCGCGTCGCCTTCCCAATCATTATACACCAAATACAAAATATATTTTTTAATGACTTTCTTAGGCATGGAAAGTATCCTAAAATATAGTTCAACTCAGTTGTGCGCGCGGCCCTATGTGTGGGTAAACCGTCGTCTCGCTCGTCGCTCGCAAACGTCTTGCTCGGACGACGACTGCCGCGTCACTGCCACATAAATGAAAGCTGTATATTTACAAGCGCACGCACACATAGCGCCGCGCGCACAACTGAGTTGAACTATCTTTACCCATTTATAAAGGTGAGGGGCCAAAAAACTACATCAGTGGGTATAGACCCATAGCATTAATACCTAGTTTTGCAAAAGTTTTTGAATACGGAATAACTAAGCGCATGTTTAAATTCTTGGAAACAAATAATTTACTAAGTAATAAACAATACGCATAGCGTTCATGTAACGCGGTAATTCGTGAAGTACTAATTAAAATCATGCAGTCGAAGGAGCGTCGCAGTCACGTAGTTCTACTGAGGTGTGATATGCTCGCGCTTTCGACCTGAGTGATCATGATGTCCTGTTGCAAAAATTCGATCATTTCCGCATAAGAGGCCGCGCGCTCTCATTAATGGAAGAATTTCTTGAAAATAGGCAACAAATAGTCTCATCAGATCAGGGTCGTGCGAGGTCGGACCAGGGCACCTCCATCGGTGTTCCCCAAGGATCAGCGCTCGCGAACCTCAGTTTCCTGATCCAGGTTATCGATCTGCCTATATTATGTTGACGGTGACATGTACGTATTTGCTGACGATGCATGTGACATCATAACCGCTGACACAATTGATCTCATCCAAATAAAGATAACATCCGATGTACATAAATTGCAGGACTGGTTCACGGCAAACGGACTCCTACTAAATTTATCCAAAACTCAAATTTAACATTTTAACCTTGGTGGACCGCCCCTCCAAGACCATCAAATATAAAAATAAATGACATATCATTGCCACAAACAAATCACTCAATATTTTTAGGTATAAAAATAGACAGGGCTCTCAAATTCGATGCACATATGACGTACTATGTGGTAAACTCAGCGGAGCCTGCTTCGCACTATCCCGGCTGTCGGGCGTGCTGCCTGCGTCTGAGGTGCGCTCATGTTACTTCTCGCTGTTCCGCTCCGCGCTGTGCTACGGGCTGGAGCTGTGGGACGCCGCGGCCACGGCCGAGCGTGCGTTCTTACTACAGAAGAGGGCAGTGCAACTAATATCGCGAGTCCCACCCCACACACTCACAAGGAGTCTATTCCGATTTAAAAACATTATGACATTAAAATCGCAATATATTTATGACATAGCTACCTACGTAAAATCAAACTTGGAACATTTCCCTAGCAATCCATAACATCTGAGATACACACTTCGAAACAAATCTGATCTTAATTGTGCAGCCTACAGGTTACATCATTCAAAATTTATTATGACGAATTTCGGTCCTGTAGTCTACAATAAAATTCCAAAGTATTTTAGGGACTATAACCGTATAATAACATTTAAAAATAAACTTAAAGAATTGTTAATAGCAAAGCTTATTACATCTTGAACGAATTCTTTGATGCCAAATTCAAATAACAATAGTTTTAAGACGTTTAAATTAAAATAATCTCCTAACGGCGATATTGACCTATAATGTATTACTTTCAATTTTAATTGAAAAATGACATGTCAAATATTGAATTTTCTGTAATAAAGAGTATTTGAGTAATAAATAAGTACAGGAGTTACAAAAGTATAATTTTACATAGCAAAGGCGGGCTTCTCCCACAATTAGATTTTTTCCAGCCAACCTTGCGGAGGAGGCAATATTGAGCTCTTAAATTAAATTACAGGTAATTATTTGAACATCAGTGTTTAATTAAGTACATAGGTAGTTCTAAATAAGTAATAATATAACATATGTATAAATAGTTATAAGTTTTAATTCCATCATAGAAATTACCACAAAAATTTTGTTAAAGGCAAATGTAAACCTATTTATTCATTTAACAAAAGGTTATTTACACAAAAATAGATATTTACAATATGTACATAATACCAAATATAGTAATAATTTTTAGTGTACATATTTTTTTTATGTTAGTTGATATAATGTGTGAATAAAGTAATAAGTACCCATATATACACATAAAAAGAAAAAAATTACACAAAAACTAAACTTAATTAAAGGTAAACTTAGTAAAAAATTTACTTGATTATCGTTACTCTAATGGTGTCATTCAGACATCTTTTCTATGGCTTCACTTGGAGATTATGCGAGCAAGAACTAATACCTACTTATGCATCACGTGAATGTGATATACGCATATATTTTTAACCCCCGAACCCGAGCGTCGGTGGCGTAATGGTTAGGAGATCCGACTCGTAAGCGAGAGGTACCAGCTTCGAACCCTAGTGCCGCCATGTACCAATGAGTTTTTTCTGAGTTATGTAAATTAGTTTCACAGTGAACTGATGCTACAACATTGAGGGAAAACATCGTGATGAAACCCGCATAAATTCAGGCAACTAAATGTGTAACCATGATCTAATGTGGTCAGGTTCCCTGGTTAACAGGTCACGGGTGTCAGATGGCAGTTGGTCCACTGTAATTAGGTCTGATCTGCCAAATCCTGGATCATGGTCAAGGCAGACCGGCCCACGTGCTGGAGCACAACCGAGACATTCACGCCATGTGTACCTATGTGTGTGACTGTCTTTGGCATCAAATCTCCCGAACGGATGCACCGATTTCGGTACAGTTTCTTTTATTTGAAAGCTAATTTAATTGAGGTCGTTCTTAACCTAATTTATAAAAATCGGTTTAGTAGTTTAGGAAATACATAGAACATGTCGGGAGGTTTCCAATGGGACGACTACCATCTGACCTCCGCGACCCTGCTACCAGGGAAACCTGACCAGATGGGACCATGGTTACACATTCAGTCGCCTGAATGTGCAGATTTTATCCGTTTCCCTCACCGTAAGAGCATCGGTTAGCATTCAACTAACGTACATAACTCAGAAAAGAGTCATTGGTACATGGCCGCAATGGGATTGGAACCCGGTACCTTCTTCGGTCTCCCTTGCGAGTCAGTTACCCTTACCAGTCGGCCAACATACATTCATACATACCAAATGGGTGTAGGCATGTGTCTCTAAAAACTTGAGATTTTTTTTTACAAATCTAAAACAAAACATCCTTCAAGCTTTTTACAAACACACCACTGAAGTCGTGTAACGTATTTTTTGGATGTTAATTGTGTAAGTACTTAAAATTACATAAAAATTTAATGTTACGTCTATACAATGAAGGTAATTATCATAACTTTCACAAATGTTGAAAATGTCAACAGCAGTGAGCACTTTCCATCAAGCCGCCCGCTTCCCTGTTTGTCTGCAGTATGACATACAAAGATATTTGTAACATAATTATGACATCGGTGACCAAGTAAATTAAAATATTTTGTCCGTAGGAAAGTTTAATTATGAATAAAAGAAAAGCGTGTTGAGAGAATAATAAGCCTAGCAGTAGGGAAACAAAATTAGCTAGGTGTTAATCATACATGACCAGTCAACATGACACATACTAAGTTTCCATTGTGCAAAATATATACATGACGTCCAACTTTGATATATTGTATTTTGTGCTAGCTAATAAAATACAATGTTCAAAAGGTTTTCAAAGAGGTCAGCAACGCGCGATTTTACTGGCTAAAAACCACTAGGTACAACTAACTCAAACCTTCAAATCCGTTTTGACACTTACTCGAAAACCTGAGTTGTCTCTTTCATCTATGAATGTCCATTTTCATTTAAAATAGTGGCCTTACCCTAAAATCTCTAAAGTATTTCAACAATTAGGCGTAAGATTAATTTTTTAATAATGAATGTAACACCTTAATTATTGTCAACACAGAAAAACCTGTAGTTTAATAAGTAAGCCTTTTGTCAAGCACGCTTGAATAAACTTAGCAATTTGCTAGAAACCCGAAACTTAAGAATTTAGGGTAAATAGTGTGAATAAATAACACAATAGGTATCGACTTCAAAAAACGTGTGTATATTTATCGACACATTACAAACGGACAAATTACCTTATACTATTTGAACAAAACATTTCGATGCCGCGATGTAGAAATTACATTGTTACGCGACAGCGCCACCTAGCGGCAGCCTTGGGAACTAACTTAACGTTACATCTTTATACATTCTCCCCCACCAAGGGCAAAGTAGACCTTTGTCCTTAGAACGAGTATAAAATAAACAATAAATAAAAAAAATACATTTACATTCCATTAAATTAAAAACCGTAACATTTCATTAAATTCCCTAATAATAAACATGAATTTATTATAACATATAGCCTTAGTTTACATACAACAAAGTTTACCATACAAAAAAATACAATTCATGTAGCTACCGGTAAAAGACACAGCCTCGTTATTGCTCTCTTAATTTCACCATTTTTCGTTTTCAATGAAACAACACGAACAATTTGATCTAAACCAGGGTGGGTAGCTATCACTCTCCCATATAGCCAACGACAGGAAGGTAAGTCATCATCTCTCAGAACAACCACATCTCCTACCTTAACATCCGGAGTTTGAGACGACCATCGGTACCGATGATAGAATTTTAAAAGATACTCTTTAGACCACGATCGCCAGAAATCCTGCATCATCCTCTGAGTATATTGCCAGCGTCTTAATGAGCTAACATTGCACGATTCGTAGTTCTGGTCAGGTGGAACGATCAAAGGTTCGCCTATAAGGAAATGACCTGGGGTCAAAACTGTTGTACCATCAGCGCCATCCGTGGTAGCCGATATTGGGCGCGAATTAAGACACGCCTCTACCTATGACAGCAATGTTGTCATTTCCTCGAACGTCAACGTCGATTGACCCACCACTCGTTTCAGATGATGTTTGACGGATCTCACCCCCGCCTCCCACAATCCACCAAAGTTAGGAGCCCTTGGAGGAATAAAGTGCCAAGAACAGTCATTGGTCGCCAGCAACTCTGCAACCTCACGGTGTATAGAGTTCTGTTCATTGCGATAGAGTATCTTCAACTCGTTAGATGCTCCAACAAAATTTGTACCATTATCGCTCCATAGGTCCGAGCAGCGTCCACGCCGAGCAACAAAACGTTTGAACGCCTGTAAGAAACCCTGGGCAGTCAGGTCAGACACCACTTCTAAATGTATGGCTCTAGTAGCCATACATACAAAGAGACAAATGTATCCCTTGTACGATTTATGGCCTCTGCCCCTGGCAGTTCTAAGCTGTATTGGTCCAGCGTAATCTAATCCACTACACTTAAATGGACGTGTCGGTGTAACCCTTTCAGGTGGTAGTTGACCCATTAACTGGGTTCGAGTGACTGCTGCATTTTTTGTACATGTAACACACTTCCGGTAAAACGATGTAACTCTTTGTTTCCCTCCCAAAATCCAATACTTGGATTGAATGTAGCGCAGCATCAACTGTGGCCCTCCGTGTAGAGTTTGTTTATGAGCATTCGCTATAACAAGGTCCGTCAAATGGGAATTCCGAGGTAAAATGATAGGATGCTTGCGATAATCACTCAGCAGAGATCGTTCCAGTCTCCCGCCGATTCTCAGTAGTTGATCCTTGTCTAGGTAAGGATTTAACGTTCGTAGACAATTACTTTTTGGTAGCTCTTTTCGCTGAGTCACCAACGTAATTTCTTGGCCAAAATTATCAATTTGGCATCGACGTAACGCCGTGTTTAATGCCCCTGCAAGCTCCTGGGTAGTGAGGTATCCATAGACTTTGACCTTGACCTTTATGTTCTTTATGAAACGCCTACAGTATGCAACGACCCTCACCAACCTGGTTAAGGACGAAAACCTAGAGAACATGGACTTTTCGACTGCAGCAACACAATGAACAGTCACCTCTTCAATATTCGTTGCCATATCTTTCGGCTTTTCATAGTTTATAACATCCTCCCGCAAGAACTCTGTGCCGTTAAACCATAACTCGTTATTAAGCAGCTGCGACGGAGGCAACCCACGAGAAGCAACGTCAGCCGGGTTCCGCTTTGACTCTATATGAGCCCAGTTATGTGCATCCAAATTCGTTTGAATCTCCGATACCCGATTTGCTACGAAGACCTTCCAGCGGCATGCATGACTGTTTAACCAAGCCAACACGATCTTAGAATCAGTCCAGGCATGAAAGTTTTGCTTGTGAATTTTAAAGACTTTAGCTATTTCTAGCAGCAGTCGTGTTAACAACACAGCCCCACATAACTCCAGCCGAGGAATAGAAACCTGCTTAACAGGAGCCACTTTGGTCTTGGCGGTTATTAAAGCTGTACTAATTCTTCCATCAGCCGTAATTGACCTCACGTAAACCACTGCCGCGTAAGCCAGCTTCGACGCATCGCTAAATCCGTGCAACTCTACGCGAGAATCAGTTGCCATTCCGGTCCACCTGGGTATACTAATTTTCCCCAATAATGCCAACTCCTGACGGTAAGAAAGCCATTCATCTAATAGTTTAGCCGGTACGACTTCATCCCAGTCAATACCTGCTAGCCAGAGCTTTTGTATCATTATTTTCGATACTATTATGCTAGGTCCAGCCCATCCTAGAGGATCATAGAAACGAGATATGTCGGAAATAATCTTCCTTTTTGTCACCGGCTCTGCGAGCGTTGGAAGTTTAACCGAGTAATGGAACGAGTCATCACTTCGATTCCAGGTAAGCCCAACAATCTTAATAATCTCGTCACTTTTTATTTTCAGGTTTCCCAATAAGTTCCTTTCTTCCATTCCCTGTTCCTTTTCCATGCTTTCCCTAGCGTCATTATCCTGATTCCTTGCTATTATATCCTGTAACAACTCCTCGCAGTTACTCGACCACTTTTGCAATTCAAACCCAGCCCGTGCCAAAAGTTCACTCATCCCGTTGTAAATAGCGATTCCTTCTTCCTTAGACGAGCATCCCGTTAACAAGTCGTCCATATAGAAGTCCGTGAGCACCCGATTTGCCGCCGCAGGATATTCGCCACTGTCGTCCAACGCCGATTGCTGCAAAGCCTTAACCGCCAGGTAGAGAGCGCTTGCCGTACCGAACGTAACCCTGAGTAATCTATAATGTTTTGTGTCAGATGCCGCATCTCCACGCCACACGATTCTCTGAAAGTCAATGTCCCTCTCATCAACTTTAACCTGTCTGTACATTTTAACAATATCCGCAGTTAGAAATATTGGGTGGATCCTCCAGCGCATAATAATATGCCTAAGATCTGGCTGCAAAGTAGGTCCCACTAATGAATTATCGTTTAGCGATAACCCATTAGTTCCCTTACACGAAGCGTCATACACAACTCGCACCTTTGTTGTGTCTTTATCTTCGCGCACGACAGCATGGTGAGGCAGATAAATAGCATGGGGATTATCTAATTCTTCTTTCGGTACTAATTCCATATGGTTTAGCTCTACGTACTCGTTAATCACTTCCGTATACTTTTGTTTCAATTTTTTATCTTTACTCAATCTATACTCCAGCGATTTCAATCTTTTTTCAGCTATTTTCAGCGAGTCCGTGACCTGCGGTTTGTCTATAGTGAATGGGAGGCGAACAATATACCTACCGTCTGTGTCTCTACGAGTAGTTGAAGAAAAGAACTCCTCGCAGCGTTTCTCGTCCTCCTTCAGCATCTTCTCTAAAGGCTCTATACCATCGGACTCTAGCTCCCAGAACCGCCTTAGTAGCTCATTATCGTCCACACGACAATGCATTACTTTAATCTCGCTTTCAGCGTAATTATTGGTTTTGACAACCCCTGACAAAACCCATCCTAAACTTGTGGATTGAGCGACCAGTGAACCCGTAGAAGTTCGTTTCACTCCATTCTGGATAATTCGGCTATAAACATCAGCCCCCAACAACATGTCAATCCGATTTGGCGTATGATATTTGGAATCAGCCAACACCAAGTGACCGAACTCAGGCCACTCCATTGCTTCAATCTTCGTAGCAGGAAGAAGTGTTGTAATTGAACTTAACACATACGCTTTCACTACAATTACGCAAGCTCGGTCAACCCGTGACGCAATTTCAATTGACTATGGTGTCTTGGAGACTAAACCATTGTCTCCACCGATACCTATAATCCTTCCTTTGACAGGAGTTTTCTTCAGTCTCAATTGTTGCACTGTCGATTCAGTCACAAATGACGATTGTGACCCCTGATCCAGCAATGCCCGTACCATAAGACATTGACCATTTTTCGACAAAGCCTTCACCAGCGCCGTAGCTAGTAAAACCTGCTCATGCTGTCTACCTGTCGAAAAACATGAAACAACCGCATCTTTGGCGCCGTTTCTATCCTCGGATGAAACCTCATTATTACTCCAAGCCTTCGGGTGTAACAGAGAGTGGTGTTTTCGCTTGCAAATTCGACATGACATGTTCGTACGGCAGTTTTTGGCAGAGTGATTGCTACCCAAACAAACAAAACACACGTTGTTTTTAAGTACGAACTCACGACGTGATTCTACAGTATTTTTAGCGAACTCTTTGCAATAACTCAGTTTGTGATTTTCCTGGCAGAATGAACATTTTGCATATGAAGTTACATGCAGAGACTTAACCCTATTTACAGGTGGATTCTGACCGCTCTGACCCTTGTTTGCTAAACCCGACCGCGGATCCAAAAATTCCATAGCACAATACCTATTTGTTATGAATTCCGCGAACTGTTTGTAAGTAGGTAAAGTATTTGAACCCGTATTATTCATTAAATTGAACTCCCACTGCCTTTTAGATTCGTGGTCGAGCTTAGCAGTCAGAATGTGGACTACAATCACATCCCAAGTTTCCACTTACACTTCCAGATTCTTTAGAGCAGATAAACAATCATTCGTAGTATCGATTAGACCTTTTAAGGCCACTGCTGATTCATTAGTAATATTTTTTATACCAAAAAATGTACTAAGAATGTGATGACATATATATTTTTTGAGCGCAGTTTTACAATTCATATAAGTGTCCTCCGTTCCATCATACACTTCACTTGTTATGTAACTAGTCTTGCTTACGTCTGTAGCATTAACAGAACACATTAACTTCTTGTGACCAGTTAAAAACTCTAACCATAATTGTTCCAAATTTTCCAACCGAGTTTCTAAATATTGCTTAGATAACCTCTCCTTAGGAGTTTTCTTATAATTCGTATAAGCCTTTGTAATACGAGCAGACAAATCTGATTGAAAGTTTATTATAAGCTCCATTATTAATTTACTTAAAGGTACAACTTTTGACAAAAATATTGATTTAAGATAGGTACAAATATAGAAGTCAAATATAGAGGGTAAATAGTGTGAATAAATAACACAATAGGTATCGACTCCAAAAAACGTGCGTATATTTATCGACACATTACAAACGGACAAATTACCTTATACTATTTGAACAAAACATTTCGATACCGCGATGTAGAAATTACATTGTTACGCGACAGCGCCACCTAGCGGCAGCCTTGGGAACTAACTTAACGTTACATCTTTATACAATGCTAACGATTCCTTTTTAAACGACTTAAAAAAATGGAGGTTCTTAAGTCGGCTGAACTTCAACTAATCTTTTTTTTTGTATGGCTAATAATTATCTTTTTTTTGTATGGCTGTTCCGCGATATCTTCATTAATTCCTTTTTGTTTGAGATGTCAGGGTGAGAGGTCAGGATGTGATGTTGGAATCTCAGGAATCAAATAAAATAGTATCTATGTTTGTTACGTATTCATCATCATCTCATGCTCCTAAGCTGATGTTGAAATAACAAAATTCCTTAACGATAGTAGTATCTCCAGACGCTTTTAATTTTGTTAAAATTTTACTTTATTTGATGTCATACTTACGTCACACAAACAGGCAAGTGGACCACATGGAAAGTGGTGCCTACCGCCTATGGACATCAACAAGACTAATGAGTTGGCGTTGCCCACCATTAATAATAAATACCTACCTAAGTATACCTCTTGGACGATCCCGTGTCATAGTCCAAAGGAAACATTGAATTCTTTTACGATTTTAGTCATAAGCATGACATCTTTACACAATTTATACTTTGTATTATATTTGTAAGTAATAAGACATACTTATCTTACTTACAGAGGAAATAGACTTCATAGACGTACCCGAATCGAATTATTAAATGAGCCTAACGTAAACAATCAAGAACCCAGCTGTTGATAACACTATCACTATTTTCCTCCAACGTCCATCCGGCTGAGTATAGATGCACTCATTGTAACACACATTATTTCACTAAATGGACGTCAATTTGTTTACTATGTACCTACATTTGTAATTTTACTATGATCAGTTTCTGCAGAACAGTCGCACGCTCAAGTAAAGTAAACAACAGAATGATAGGGACGGTCTTCTTCGTCTGCACTCTGTGCCTGAACGTTTTTCTGAATATATTCACTAGGATATTCCTAATAATTCTCAGTGCAAGTGTTTACCAAGGATTCGTGTTTGTGGAAGTGTTCCTAAATAGTTATAACAGCCTGTATCCGCCGTTTGTGACGACGTTTTTTGCGAAGTTCCTCAGTATGGGGTCCTCTATCATTGATTTTGTGTTCGTCGTTGTATCAATCAGGGTATGTACCTAATTTAAGTCAAAATAAACGAGACAACGCAGCTAGCTTTCTGGGCACCATTCCGCGGGACAACGGTATGGATGATTTTGTTTTAATATAATATTTCAGTATTAGTGTTTAATTTTATTTCTAATTGTAAATATTTTGTCTGTACTTAATATACGAAGTTTTGAATATTAAAAAAAAATTAAACTTATAATGCATTACTTATGATAACAATGAAATTGAGGTACACATTGTATCAATTTTGACATGTTTTGTATAAATAAATTAACTTAAACTTACACACACACAGTATAAGCACGTATTGAACAAACATAAATCTACAAAGAAGCTCTAAACAGAACGAGTCGTTTTGCATATTATTATTATAGCCCCTGTGTAATCTTACGTATATTAATTCTCAATAATAGTCTTCTAACAACTGGTTATGCTATACGATAACTTAGTGAGAGACGTCAGTCAGACGACTCATATTCATATAACAGACCGCAGAATAGTTACTTATGTTTAAACCCGCGTAACTTATCCTCTATTCAAGGAGGTACTTCAAATGGTAACTTAACGAATAGTGCAGTCATTGATTTATATGTCATATAGAAGTCTTTGACTGCAGTACTTAGATTAAGAAAGCTAGCTTTACTACTTTAAGTAAATAATCATCTTGGCGTTAATGTCCTGGCTGTGCTCTCGCACACCGGGGTCCTCCTTGACCATGATCCATAATTTGGCGGATCAGGTAATTACTGTGGAGCGACTGCAATCTGACTTCCATGACCCTGTTACCATGGGAACCTAACCAAATTGGATCATGGCTACACATTCAGGACAATGTTTTTCCTCACTGTAAGAGTATCGGTTAGCATTCAACTAATGTACGTAACTCTGAAAATAGTAATTGGTACAAGGCCGCAGTGGGATTCGAACGCGGTACCTCTCGCTTAGGAGGCGGATAACTTAACCATTCGGCCACCGACGCAATGTAAACAACTAATTAGCAACGTCTAATTACAAATGATTAATGTGACAACAAACTGTTTTTTATGGAAACCTTCTTGTTTTTTCAAAAGAACGGCCGTGTTGATCATAGTAGGTAGCTATATCTGAAATTAGCCGAAACCGCCACAACCAGTCTATAAGTACTTACCTACGGTACCTACTTAGCCAAAATTCACACTTAAGAATCAATAAGACTATATTTATTTTGTTGAAACTACCTAATATTCTAACGTATCTATCAATAGCACACAAAAACCGGAACAACAACTAATTATAAATGCTGTAGGTAGAATGACCTTATTGGATAAGACTGACCATGATGATTATATTTTAATTTCAAGTTCGGTAATAGGTACTTCGATGGTAAAGTCATGATACATTTAAAAAAATGTAAGAATTAAATGAATTCTCATTATGTTATATTATTTACCCCACCGACAGATACAGTGTTTCTTTACACTGTGAAATGGGATCGTTACCTGTTTGTCTGCCGTAAAACATTTAAAAAAATCTCTACAATGTTGATAGGGGACCGGAATCATAAAGATTGTTAATTTTACCCATTATTTACAACGCACGCATAACCTAAAAAAATTATATTCCAAAAAACTTGCCTTTTATATTTACATAAAAGGCAAGTTCGTATCGGATATCCTATTCGAATTTTCCTAAAATACCCCAAGTAAAAAACATTACATATAGAAGAACAGTTCGGAGAGTTGTCTGTTCGTGTGAAGGTATATATCACCTACATACATACCTCAATCTTTCCAGACAGCCATGATGAACAGCTTCGTACGCTGGTCGCTGAAGTTCCTGGTCTCCCTCTTGGCGATAGTGGTCAGACCCCTGACCTACTTCCTGACCATCAAGAGGAATCGCCGATGCCCGCCACCCAACAACCCGCTCCTGCTGAAATCGGCCACTGAGCTGGCCAGGATGATCAGAAACAGACAGGTACGGTGCCGATACTAAATTTAAATCCGCAACTCATAATCATTATCTGCTAGAGAAAGTCTACTGCTGTGCTGAATAAAGAAAGTGTTCAAAAGATGCATCGTGGAACTCTCTGAAATAATCACTGACTTTGGTTGGTAGCAATTTTTACTCAATCACTGGTGCTGAGATGTTAAGGTACCAGATTGAGATGATGTCAAATATTTAGCCCACACTCTTAAACATATATCGGGATGTCACAAAATATAGCGTAATTAACCTTTTGGTTTTTTGTAATGTTTAGTCGAGTCATCAATGTAAGTTTTTTTATGCTATTCAGTGACACACGAGCAGACAGCCAACCTGAAGGTAAGTGGTAACTGTTGCCCATAACATCTACAATTCATTCATTTAGGTTGCAGGTAACAAAAATACAGAACAGCAGTGCGTTGTCACTGTGAGGACTAGATGAAATGCCTTATATTTGTAATTTCGCTGGCTACCTCACCCTTCAAACCGGAACACATGAATGCAAGCATTGTTGTTTGGCGGCAGAAATACATTAGGCGGTGGTACTCACCCAGGCGGACTCCTCAGGCTTGACAGAGTCCTCACACCTGATAAAAGTACTCGTAAAACTAACATTAAATCCTTCTTCACAGACAACATCAGAAGAAGTGGTGTCAGCGTACATAGACAGGTGCAAAGAAGTGAATCCCTTCCTCAACGCTATTGTTGAGCCTCGCTACGACCAAGCCTTGAAGGAGGCGAGAGTCATAGACAAGATGGTGGCCTCCAACGACAGGACCTCAGAAGACCTGGAGAAGGAATACCCTCTGCTGGGCGTACCTATGACTGTCAAAGAGAGCATTGCTGTTGAAGGTACCTAATTTAACATTACACTACAGATAAACTTCTCAGACCTCTTTCGTTTCGTGATTAATTTCGTGGAAAAGCGCCCCTACAGACGTACGCGATTTCTGTGCGATTTGTCCCAAATGTTTTGCAATTTTAGTTTCTATGCTAATGACAAAAAGCTTATTTTATTATTTGTAAATAATCTACCTAGTCAAAGCGATTACATCGCGCGCCAATATAGGCAGCGCTATTTAGGCGCGATTCCTACGCGGTGATTGGGCGGATGCGACACGTACGCGACGCGTACGTGATTTGTAAGCGGCGACGTATAAACGGGCCATAACTTATAATTTCTCAGTTATCTCTGTTTGATTATAAATTTATGAAATCGGTACTAATAACATTTGAAGGTGACAAAAACGTATTGGTAAATCACGATAATTACATTGAATTAGTATATTAAATGCAATGCACTATGCTCGATTAAATCTATTTATTAGTATATAATTAAGTAGTTAGAGTAGGTATCTAAATAAATTATTATAGACGTTCAATTAATTAACTCCTTTGAAATTATAATCCAGTTCAATCGCATGCGAGCTCAAAGATTAATATCGAAAATTATCAGTAAATGCTTGGACAAGATTACAGAGCAAATATAAATGATGGTGTCTAACTATATTAACATAATGAAGCACTCGGTCGTAGTCCAATCAAATAGCAGGCTATTAATGCGCTGGACCGACATAGGTATGTGCGCTTGCGGCATACCAATTAGGTGAAGTGATGATCTTGAAGGTGATGCTCAAACAGCATGAATCCTCACAATGAAAAACTCGTTTGTGCCGTGCAGTTTAAGATATACAAATTCATGTTTAGCAAATGTAATGTGGGTAATTACGATAAAACAAATTGAAGCCCTCAAAGTTTCTAAATGAGATTATCTTTAATTAAAACATTAAATGTGACCTTACAACCAATCAATAAACGTACTATATCGAATAACAACGCATACCTATCCAACAAATCCGCCAAACAAACGCCTGTATTTCACAGCCACCATTTTTTTTGTAGTGTGGCAGACAAACAGGCAGGCACAATTAATTTCAAAATCCACCCCCATCATCATTAGTTTCACCCATTTGCAGGTATGAGCAACGACTGCGGGACAGTGTTCCCGTTCAGGAATCCAGCCAAGCAGGACGCAGCCATTATCAGGCTAGCAAGGACCGCCGGTGCCATACCCATAGCTGTCACCAACACGCCGCAGCTCTGCATGAACTGGGAGACCTACAATAATGTCACAGGACTGACAATGAACCCGTACGACCAGAAGAGGACAACAGGAGGGTCGTCAGGCGGAGAGGTAAGAAGAAAAAATACATATTCAAACATGTTTTTAGGCACCGTGGCCGTGTGGTGTCCGGCAGAGTAGAATACCGCCACCCCCTTACACTCGTGGGTGTCGTACAAGGCGATTAAAGTTCTCGAGACAAAAGATCAAGAGTCTCCGTAGGCTGGAAAATGGGCCGCAGAATTTTCCATTGTTATATTTATAACATTGCGATCCCCAACCCGCCTGCCAATAGTGGAGATTATAGCAATTACCTCCCCTTTCGTACGAGAGCCTCTAATTCCTGCAGTGAACTGTTATGGGCTATGATGATGATGATGATGATGGTGATAGGCCATGCTTGCGAAACCGCATCGTACGCGAAGCCGGTAACAATAGGGGAACGTTTCGTACTTTGAGTCTATTCGAACTTGCACCACTACCAGCTCGCCTACAGAGCAGTAAAAAATTTCTCAGCTGTGAAGATAGCTAACTTTCCAATCTTTTCGAGATCGCCACTCATTAGATGCCTCCTTATGTTGGCGAAGCTAAGTTGACCAAGGTGGCCAAGAAGGGTGGGGACCCTGAGACTGGTTGAAAAGTCTCGGAAACTGATTGGCACCCAGTACTGTAGGGAATATAGTGTAAAGTTAAGGTCAGCAGAAAAAAACAACTTGTACTTTTGTTGAACAAATATGTAGATATAGCTAATATTGGATAAGCATATTTTTCGTTCGTAAATATTATATTCATAGTCGATCATGTTCCGCATATTTTTATTTCAATTTAAATCTACCTATATAGTGATATACGTCAGGATTGTCTCGACACTCATATAAGTAGGTACTTATTATTCAACGCCTACTTAATAAAAAAACATCTCGGCGTTAATGTCACGGGTGCGTTCTCGCGCACGAGAGCCCGGCGTCCGCCTTGACCATGATCCAGGATTTGGCAGATCAGATAATTACAGTGAAGCGACTACCATCTGACCTCTGTGACCCTGCTACCATAGGAAACTGACCAGATTTTATCATGCTAACACATTCAGTTGCCATAATGTGCAGGTTTCATCACGATGTTTTCCCTCACCGTAGAGCATCAGTTAGCGTTAAACTAATATACATAACTCAGAAGAAAGTCTATTGTACGTGGCCGCAGTGGGATTCGAATGTTGAATTTACAAAACGAATTTAACAAATTTACAAATAGAAAGTTGATATCTTGATATCTTTTATACGAAAGTAATTATTCATTATGAATTTCAATCCATCTGATGTGGATCTTCTGCTAAAACTCTTTGCTTGGTCGAGATATCGAGGTTCAAATCTTCTGTTTCTTGTATTTCAGGCAGCACTGATATCTTCGGCTGCGTCCGTCATAGGCGTGGGGTCGGACATCGCGGGGTCGCTGCGTCTGCCGCCCATGTTCACCGGCATCTATGGACACAAACCCACACCCAGACTATTGTCTGTAGAAGGTTTGCTTCTTAGCTCTATTTTAATTTTTTGTTGTCATGCGGCAGGCAGACAGACTAGTGCGTCACCGGATGGAAAGTGGTCATCGCTGCCCTATACATATTAGCAACACCAGGGGTATCGCCAATGCATTGGCCACCTCTGTAACACGTTGCTCTGGCAGCAAAAAGCAAAAGCCCCTCCCAAAGCCACGGTTCACCAAATCCCTACCCTATGGACGTTCAGTGCTGCAGAAACACAAAATAATTTAAAATAGTATTGTGTTTCTGCCGCACTATATAAAAATTAATAACCACCGTCAATCCCCATGTTGGCCTAATTTTATCTAAATATATTCAGCATGTCATACATGAAAACGTGACAGACGGACGTTACTTCGCATTAATACAGTTTGGATGTCTAGAATCTCTACAATACGGAAGACATAGCCACCGTTGTTTTAATGATGCTCACTGTCAGCCATGCCATCTTGCATTACTGGGTAATAAACATACGAGAACCAGATATGTAACGTCCTGTCCATTTTCCGTAGGCTGTAATCATGTTGTTCCACTTGCTTCGCCATGTTCTTGTGGTTGAAGTAAGAATGAACCTATTGGATGAACCTTACAGTATCTATTGAAGTGGTTTTCTTGAACACGAGTAGCTACGTAAACATGAACCCGACATGTAAGAGCCTACTGAATACAAAGAGTGACAATCGAGCCATATCCTCATCTAAATGTATTTAATGTGGTATTCTATCAGGTGGATATGTTTACAAACTTTTAAGACACTAGGTTCCCATGATTGGTTTACTGTCGAGTGTGTTTTGTTCTTTGCAGTAGTTCGTTCATCTGGCGGGTGTTACATGCTCGATATTTGTCGTGATACGTATTATTATTATAATTCTTCCGACTGATTTCGGCCATGGCGACCTCTTCGACCCCTAATCGAATCGGCGCTAATGCGTATGAAGATGGCTTGTATAGCCTATCTTAGCGGTAAACTCCCTCAATTTGCCTTTTACAAAGTTATATGTAATTGCTTATAACTTTGTAAAAGTTGATATGTATCGTTTATATGTACCATATATTCCGAATTTCTAGAAATCCATGATAAATACACATTCAATCAATATCGTGATCCTGAATCGCAACTCACGTATCACGACAAGTGCTTGTAGCATCCGATTGCGAGAAAATGTAAATGACAATCATCCATCCATACAAACTTTCACATTTATAAATTAATAGAATTACGACTTCCACTTCTCAGTAAATCATTTCTTCATTTGTAAAATCAATCCTTTCAGGCCACGTACCAGACTGCATAGACCCGGAGTTCGAGGAGTACTTCGCACTGGGGCCTCTCACCCGGTATGCAGAGGACTTGACGCTGATGCTGAAGGTCTTGAAGCAGCCTGGAGCGCCGGAGGTGCCTCTTGATCGGCCTGTGAGTAGTATTTGTTATACTGACTAACGAGCAGAAAGCCCACCTGATGGTAAGCGATAACTGTCGCCGATAACTTTATAAGGATGTTTTTAGATGGTCTTGCAGTAAACGTAACTGAAGATGGAAATATTCAAAAAATACCATGCCGCCCGGAGGAATAGCCCCGATTGTGCGGAGAGGTTAGACCCTACCCACTAAATTATATTATATCTCCTTAGCCGCTGTTACCGGAACGCTACAGCCCATTATATCCGGGATCCTAATAATATCCTCACCTTGTGTAATAAGCGCAGCTGGATGGCGCGACCTATTTACCTTTTCTTTCTTCCTGGATTGAACTTTGAAACCTTTTAGTTTATTGAAAACATCATAATATGAAAGAAACTTTTAAATATTTTCAGGTGGACGTGTCAAAGTTGAACTTTTACTTCATGGAAGGCGATGGCAGTAATGTCACCAACTCAATTGGTCATGATGTCAAGAAGGCATTGAACAATGTTCGCACTTACATCAAGGATACTTATAAAGTAGAAGTTAATGAGGTAGGTACATTTAATTAAAAGTATTTAAATAATAATACGAATTTGAGAGTAAGTGCGTCGGTGGCCGAGATGTTAGTGTATCCGACTCGTAAGCAAGAGGTACCGGATTCGAATCCCGTTGCGGCCATGTACCAATGACTCTTTTCTGAGATATGTACATTAGTTGAGTACTAACCGATGCTCTTACGGTGAAGAAAAACATCGTGTTGAAACCTGCACATGCAGGTTACTGAATGTGTGATCATGATCCAATCTGGTCAGGTTCCTCTGGTAGCAGGGTCATAGAGGTCAGATGGCAGTCGCTCCACTGTAATTACCTGATCTGCCAAATGATGGATCATGGTCATGGCGGATCCAGGGCCGTCGTACGCGAGAGCACCACCGGGATATTAACTATGATGAAGATGATGAAGAATTTGACGTATGAGTAAATGTATGATTCATTTGGATGTGCAATCGCGCGCGAGGGTCCTTGGTCCGCCATTACCCCAGCCAGACGCTTTTAATATTAGGCATTAACAACGATGACGCTCACTGTAACGATGATGTTTTAATTGCAGCTCAAAATCCACAACATGGAACACATGTGGGAAGTCAGTGTACGGGTCCTGTTTAACATACGGCACGTAAGAAACATATACACGGACCCTCAAAAGAGGGAACAGCTGGTCTCCATGTGGCCGCAGGTCCTCAAGAAGTTGATGGGACTCTCAGACCACAGCTTCACGGGGGTGGCGTATGGACCTGTTCAGAAGTTCTTCGACGCTTTACCGAAGAGCTATTACAAGAAGTTGCTGGGGATTTTCGAGCAGATTAAGACTGATTTTGATGTAAGTGCTCCTTTATACAACTCCAGGGAAGCAAATACTTTCGTGTTGAAATCGCCATACTTAGTCTTCTTCATTGCGTGTCGACTAGTGGCGGGTCAAATTTGCGAGGACCAGTACTCCGCCACTGACACAGAGTTTTTCGTGGCCGCGTACAAATCCTCGCGCGTGCAGGTGGTAGGGCACGCTGGGTAAATAAATTGCCATACTTAGTACCTATGTAGTTTATCTATTTTTATCTTAATTATTCCTGTAGTTACGTTAGTATCAATATTCTATGCCTGTAGTTTTGGGCATAATTGACTGTCATTCTATGTTCGGTAACCGCTTCACTGTTTTTTATGTAATACGGGAGGCAAATAGGCATGCGGGCCTGATGAAAAGTAGTCACCGCCGCCTATGGTCATCAGCAACACCATGAGCGCTAACACCACTATGGAGACCTCTAATATACCTCTTGAACTATCCAATGTCATAGTCCAAAGGACACACTGTGGCTGGGAGCTCATTCCACATCCGAATGGTATTAGCGAGAAACGTTCATTCAAATTTTTTTTGGCCGTGTGGTGTCCGGCAGAGTAGAATAGCACCAACCCCTTACATTCATGGGTGTCGTACAAGGCGACTAATGTTTTCGAGGCAAAAGATCAATAGTCTCCGTAGTCTGGAAAATGGGCAGCAGCATTTTTCATTATTATATCTAAACACTGCGATCTCCAACCCGCCTGCCAAGCGTGGAGATTATGGCAATAACCTCCCCTTTTGTGGGAGAGGCCCTAAGTCCTGCAGTGGGCTGTTACGGGCTGTGATGATGATGATGTTCATTCAAATCTTCGCGTAGACACTACTAGAGGGTCCACTTACTAATAACTTTTTCCCGATTAAGTAGGTTTGGTCGTTTGAGAGCCTCGGTGGCCAGGCGGTTAGGGTATCCGAATCATAAGTGAGAGGTACCGGGTAATCTCACTGCGGCCATGTAAAAATGACTCTTTTCTGAGTTATGTACATTAGTTGAACACTAACCGATGCTTTCACGGTGAGGGAAAACATCGTGATGAAACCTGCACATTCAGGCGACTGAATGTGTAACCATGATTCAATCTGGTTGGGCTCCCCTGGTAGCAGGGTCAGACGAAGGTCAGACGGTAGTCGCTCCACTGTAATTGCCTGATCTGCCAAATCCTGGATCATGGTCAAGGCGGACCCCGGGCCCTCGTGTGCGAGAGCACAACCGGGGCATTAACGTCAAGATGATATATAAGTAGGAAATAAAACCTATCGATTCAGATAATCACGCTATGTATGAGATTTTCGACACTTTCAGTTGTGTTTGTGAGTGCGTTAAAGACAACAATTTGTAATCAACAAAAGCACTTTCATAATCATCACATTAATTAGCTTTCCGTTTGTTTCAGAACGCACTGACGGAGAACACAGTATTATTCTTCCCAACATTCCCTTCCACAGCCCATAAGCACTACAGAGTGTTCTACAAATTTCTGAACTGTGGCTATCTTACCATCTTCAATGCTCTGGGTTTGCCTGTCACGGCCTGCCCTCTAGGCCTAACTGATAAAGGCATGCCTGTGGGCTTACAGATCGTGGCTAACAAATGCAACGACCACCTCACTATAGCAGTGGCAAGGGAACTAGAGAAGGCGTTCGGCGGATGGGTGCCACCCAACAAGGATCTTCTGAGTACTGTAAAGACTACGTAGCATTGTAATTTTATGTTAAAGGGTTTTGACTGTCATTGATGCAGAGCAATTGTAGAATCCGCCGGTTTCACAAGCAGCTGGCCGTTTCGAAGGTCGAATGATAAACGCAGTAACAGTGCGTAAAAACTGCATATTTTTTTCCCATGCAAAAAATTATGACGTCATCACTCATCTCCTAAGGGAAATATTTATAAGAACAGCTGGTCTAAATGATTGTTTGGGCATCTAGTACACGTGTGCCAAACGGCTAGCTTGTACATCGATTTGCACTTCTTCGTTGAAATTCGGCTCGTACGTACATACCTACACTGACCAGTACCTACTTGGATAAACGTTGATTGACTGAATTGACTAATCCGAGCGACCTTTATCTTTGAACTTTAACATCGAACCGATTACCTACCTATACATATATAATTGTATGTTGTTTTTGCCACTTTATAATACCTAATATGGCGTATTCTACAAATTTATTTAAGTAGGTAGAATACATTTACCTAATACCTGCTCTCCCTAAACGATGTAATTAAGTGGTAGGTAGGTACTGTAGCATGTGTGCTCGGGCAGGCCCTAGGTTAGGACGGATCCCAAGACAGGTAGGCGTTCGGAGGCCTCATGTCTGGATGGGCTTTAGTTAAAGTAGGCTTCAGGGTGAGGTTCCTGCTCCCATAGGGCAGCCGGGGCTTTAATCAGTTAAATAGGTTGAAACATGTAGGAAGAAGGTTGGTAGGCTTAGATAATTCGGAGCAAGCAGGACGTAGGTCTTTAGCCTGTCTCTATGAGCACACATAGCACTGGCTAGGTAATAATTCAAATGGGTTCCATTTGAATTAGATGTAAGGTGTCTTTTGTATTTTATAGCATTCTTCAGTATACTTTCACGAATATAACTTCAATTAACCCGTTACCAGTTTTTATTTAAAGTCCTAGATCCCCGAGCGTTACAGTACCTACCACATAAGAAAATACTAGTGCTATGAATAAAGTATGTGATTACGAATCAAACCCACGTACCAAGTAAGTGGTTGCGTGAGAAGATAACGAACTAATTTTGGCAGTTCTGCATTTCATTGTTTCGTATATGGACGAAGTGGTTCGTGTGTAGAAGGCGCCGCTGTTACAACGTCAACTTGTCTTGACAGATAATGTATGTGTGAATATGGATTATACATATCAAAGCTTTAATTTGTAATTTATTATCAACATCACAAATTCACAATCCTCACTACATTTGGATCATAAATTATAAATGTTGTAATTTAATATTTAATTATGCCGCTTTTTATAGTATTTTGACGGGAAAGGATATCTAAGTAGTAATATAGAAGATACTTTATTGGGTGTGCGACGTGTACCTTTATTATGTAGGAGACAAAGCCTACACTTAACTTTCACCAATAAAATTGTTAAACTTATTATAAAATAATGTGATACCTAACAATTACTCAAAGTAAATTAGGATCTACTAACTATCATCGTTTTATTTATCATGTCCCATTCTCCCCTTAACAAGATTTTTTAACACAGATGATGAAGTAGTTAAAATCTTTTGGTAAGTTGATTTTGACCATGTTGTCTGTGATAACATCAAACACATTGGTGTTTTACTAAAGGCCTCAGGCGTTGTCCTAATTGACAACGGTCGAGCGACCATGGTCGTACGACGGACGTCGCCCGACTAATAGAAGACCTCAAAACCGCCCGTCGCACGACCGTTACCAATTAGTACAGCGCCTTAGCCACCAGATTAACTGCTAGTATACTTTCAAGAGTGTCACTCAGCGTGCAATGGAGAAAGCTATAGGCACGGAGTTTCTGAACATTATGGGACCAGACATGAAGATATCTATAGCAGAATTATGGTCACTGACATAGGATCCAGAGTCGCAAAACTGAGGTACGATTATAGTTCTCTGGGACTGAGAGGTGACAATGTGTAGGCCACATAGCTCGCAAAGCTGTTGACCCAAGGGCTAATGCACGAAAAGTTATCCAGTGGCGACCACGTACAGGCAATCGCAGCATGTTGGACGAACGATCTCATGAATCATGGTCACGGGATGACTGGAGAACTGCAAGTGCCGGACGGTGTTGTTTAGCGATATAGCGCCCGAAGTCGATCTACCCGCTTTCGCAAAAGTTGTCTGCTACTACTGGAACTCGACCTCACTTTTAAGTCACTAATATCGGGCTACTCGCCAACAAAGGTACGCTGTAGGAAACCCGGAACAAACCCTTAAAATGTGTGATAATAACCGCGATAGTTTAAAACATTATGATCTCATGAAGGTCGTTATGAGCCGATGGATGGAAGACTCACGGAGTCGATCGGTGTGACGACGACAAGCGGAAGGTCTATGACGCCCAACGGCTGAGATGATGATGATGAAGTTATCCTGGGCTAGTAGCAATTTTTTTCAAAGGGTCCTTAGCAGCGAAACTTAGCGTAGGTAATATGTAAGTAAGATAAACTATCTCTAATAAACAAACTGAAGGAACACCGTGCAATTATAGTTATTAGTTTGTACGTATATATCCCTAATATGATTTTGAAGTTTTTACTTAGACCGACAGATTTTCCAGTAGGTATTTAATATGGTGCACTACTGTTTAGATTAGATAGGTAGGTAGTAGTTAAGAACGTCAATAATTACATCTATTGTGTCAATCTATGATTAGTATTAGGTAGTAGATACTTCCAAATATCCATAAACCCATAAAAATTATTTGGGATACCTATTAAATGTCTGACAATAACCGCGAAAGTATAAAGCATCAGAATTTATGTAAGTCGGTAGTTTCTAGTGCCAAGAAACTATTTTTTTTTTATAGCGCTAATGTGACAAGCATGCTTACGGCAAGAGCGCGAATTCATTTAAATGCATTCGAACAAGAGCATGCGCTCATTTTCTTATGGTGGAAACTGTAAGAAAGCTTTCCAAACGATGAGAACTACGAACGAGCAATCGAATCACACCTGATGGGCCTATGGGGATGTGGTAAGACGGGCGGAGGTTATAACAATCTGGCAAGAATTCAGGAGATAAATATAACATTCTTACAAACTGCCAGAGAATAACGAAAGAACACTCTTCCTCTATTTACTTTCACCTAGCGATTAGGATTCGCTCGTACTGGTCTGTTCCGAGGAATTGTTTGACATGATGCCCACGGCTTGCCAACGGCCACGCTCTTTCACCGCACCGCTCGCCGTCGACAGGGCATTCCTTCCGTACTGTGCGGTTCGAGAGGGATTTTAGGCCATTACTAACTTCAAAACGGAGACAAGACGTGAGAAAGGGGATGTGTTATTAACAACCAATAGGATATTATTATATGCTCATCTAGTCTCCCCTTAGTTTCAGTGGCTACGGTTGAGCAAAGAGGAGAGAAGTTGTCTCTTTGTATGTCGCGATCTAAACAGAGATATACACTAGGTGGCGGCGCGTTGCGAAGACGAGAGGAGGTGTTCCCCCACACATCTTCGCCGTACGCAGTTCATATCACCTCTCGTCTCATATCAGTACACATCTCCGTACAGTTCACTGCACGCAGCTCCCAGCTCCGCACTATCCCGTACCTACACATTTCATCACAGCTTCGTTTCATTGATTTCTATGACAGCTTCGATTAAAATACCCTAGCTCTGAAACATCTCGTTTCCTTACCGCTTCGGGCCTTAAACTACATACATTTGGGTTGTAGAATTGGCTCCCTGCTAGGGTTCTTACAATTAAGTACGTATAACATGGAGTACCTACGTCTAAAAGAGTGAAAGTTTTTTCAGGATCGGCAACACTGTACTGTGATATTCTGACATCCCAGATACTCCTCGATACCGTAATGCAGCAGTAATATGGCTCATCTGTCGTAACTCGTAGACTCAGCGCAGGAGGTGAATTCAGATAATCTGGTGAATTTCAAACACACTTTATCAGAGTACAGGTAATGGAGGCATTGAAGCGGCAGAGAATACCCCAAGGTATGCGGTCCGCTCAAAATCTCGTTCTCTTGTTTCTCCAACTCGAAAGGTGTAGTATTACGAAGACTTTACGTTATATGAGATTATGTTACGTTCTACGGCACACAAACAGGCAAATGCCCCACAGAAATTGATAATCGCCCAATACGTTTCCAACCTCTAAAGAGGCCCTCTTGATCGATTCTATACTCCCAAAGGAAATATTACATAACGATACTAAAATAACGATCGTGTAAAACCCAGATTTGATGTAAGTAAGTAGGTACTTAAACAAAGAAGCCAACATAGTGCGTAAAGCTGCCTACCCTTGGCCACCGTCGAGTAACGGCCTAGACACTAAGATTAACCTTGGTGAGAAACGCTAGTTGCTATGCCTACACTTGGATGGTACTACATTGACAATGTCGACCGTTAGGTAGTTGTTACTTAAAGATAAATGAGAAAATAAATGTAGGTAGGTATGTATAGTTGTTATACGTAGGTATGCAAATAATAAGCTAACAATATCGGGTTGCTATTGTTTTATTGTGTGAAAGTGTAGGTACTTGGGTACTTAACCATGAAATTGACAACGCAGTACCTACATGTCTGGGATAATGTCAACATAGGCTTCAGGTACTTTAAACTTACTTACTTACTTTACTTACAACTTTAAACCGCAACACCCACATGATATTCCCACGAAGAACACAGTCGAAGGCCTTCTGCATGTCCAGAAACAGGAAATGTAGAGGTTATTTGCTTTGATGCTTCACGCGCTGGCCTATCATATGGAGTCGGTATATAAGATAGTCTCACTTTCTCCGGTCTCCGGTATGACTTTACAAATATATATATATATATATATATATATATGTATGCCAATAATAAGGTAGAAGTGTCTCAGAGTAAGAAAGTAATCGATCTGGGTAGCGCTCCTCTCACTCTTGTAGTTAATTTAAAAATACGTGTTTTATTAACTTATGCAATTATAATTATTTATTTATTTTATTTATACAGTATTTTTTTTTCTTTGATATTAACCATAATATATACACGTTAAGGTTCAACTAGTCGCGGGCTCGAACTCACTCGTGGACGCGGCCAAAAAGCACGCTGTCTCACCTAGTATTGTGTCTAAAAGAGATAGAATCAGTTATGAGCAGTTAGCAGCTAGTCTACACGCATACGTCTAGTCGCACGCACACAAACACCGTGCCAAAGTCTGTCGAACTGAAACGACGTTAGACGATGCACGGCTTTCAACGCCGCACCGCTGCTGTGTCGGTCGAAGTGGGGGGTGTTAGGGTTTTTTCGTTACGGAATTTCTTGATTCGGTCGCCGCGCTCAAAGCCCGCGATAAAAGCTATGCAATAGCTTAAAAACGTGTTCATGTCGGATAAATTCGCAGCCAGTTACGTCCGGAGAATTTCTTCCCCTTCAGCGTTACGGTTCTCAAAACCTAAACCGCCGTGAACTCGCTCAAATTCCTTACACTTCTCACCTATATGACATTGAAACCGTCAGTTTGCCACAAATATATCCGATAAGCAGAATGTTACATTTGCTCCCAGAACACCGCCTTGTCCGCATCGCTACATCTGACGGGCCCCCGGACCCGGCCCGACCGCCTAACTCTTGAACGTCGCCATCTTTAAGCAATATGTGTGGCAATGACGTCACCCATTATGTTTGTTATATGTGACGACATTGCCATACCCATCGTTTAAAGATGGCGACATTCTATTCGTGTGTGGCAATGACGTCACCCATTATGTTTGTTATATGTGACGGCATTGCCATACCTAGCAGCTTGAGCCCCGATTCTGACTCACAATCGCACATGTTTTATGAGTTAAAAGCCCAAAAATTCATATTTTATTGATTTTATCAAACACTTTAGCTTTTTAGAACTCGCATATTCATTGGTATCAGTTTTTTCATAATATTCAACAATCTTTGAAATCCTAAAATTCTGCGCTCGCTCAAATATTCATTTTAACAATCACCTTCAGTTTATAAAATTTTTTCTCTATGCAATCACCTCAGCTTTTAAAAAACCATAATGCTAAAAGTTTCGTGCGCGCGCGCGTTCCGATTACTCAATAATTTAAATTACTTCTATTGCCTTTTATTACATTCAACATCACACATCATCACAACTAGGGCTTGCATTTATTCGAAAATTAAATATTCGAATATGATTCGAAATATTGTGAAATCTGTAATCAGGATATCAACTACGTTTTTAATGTAATTTTGTGCAATTGACCGTTAGTAAATGTATCCAAATGAGCGTGACACTACATGTTAATAATACGTAACAAAGCAATGAAAAATAAAAATCACAAAACAATGCCGCCTAGCGGCGAATATGGTTTTTTCGATTTAACTGAATTTTTTATATCATTAAGCTATAGAAAGCGATTTGCCGCACATTTATTTACACTCATAGCGTAATGTTCCAATTACATATTCGAAAACAGTTGTTTAAGGATACACTTTTTTCACGCCAATCTATAAAATTAAAAAAAAAACTTTATGATACAGTATTTCCCATAATGATGCTAAACGATTTTTGACTTAACAAATAAAAGGAAAAAAAATTATATCATGAGATAAGTGATATTAATTAAAATCAAATTATATGTAAATTAAAACATTTCACGCGTTCACACGATCCGTTTGATTAAATACTACAAAATTAAGACATGAGTACGTAAATTCTGATTGTTTAAAAAGTTTCGAATATTCGAATTTTACCTAAACTACTATTCGAATATTGAGATGAGGCGAATATTCGACTTGCAAGCCCTAATCACAACACAACCTCAACTTTTAAAACACAAAATGTCAACCATTTCGAGCTCGATTCGCTCGCTCATTCATAGGTTTCAGTGACTTTATTTACTTTTCACCAAGCTCGTTGCGATCGCTCATTCATTAATTTTAGTAAGTTACTTTTGTAAAAATCACCCATTGCTGTTAAGGACTCAAAATATAAAAAAATTCGAGATCCCTCCGCTCGCTCATTCATTTATTGGTCACCCCAGCTTTTAAAATCCAAAATGTAAAAATCTTTGAGCTCTCTACGCTCGCTCATTAATTCCATTATCACCTCAGGCGTTCATCAGTTACTTTTCTTATCTTTCACCAAGCTCGTTGCGGTCGCTCATTCATTGATTTCCTAAGTTTCTTTTGTTTTTCCTTTTGCAGTTAAGACCCAAAATGTCTAAAGTTTCGAGCTCGTTCCGCTCGCTCATTCATTCTACGATCACCTCAGGCGTTTGTAACCCAAAATGACAAGAATTTCGAGCTTGCTCCGCTTGTTCATTCATTCTTGATCACATCAACTTTTACGACCCAAAATGCCAAAAATTTCGAGCTCGTTTCGCTCGCTCATTCACAGGTTTCAGATACTTTTCTTATCATTCACTTAGCTCACTCCGGTCGCTCATTCATGGATCAGCTTAGCTTTCAAGACCCAAAATGTTGAAAAATATTGTAGTCTCTCCGCTCGCTTACACATTTGTTGTTCTTCCTAGGTTTCAAACCACATAATTTCCGAGATCGCTTCGCTCGCTCATTCATTTATTGATCAACCCACTAATAAGGTCAAGTTATTAGTGGGTTGATCAATAAATCCCCCCCCCCTACCCCTAAACCAAATCCTGGATCTTCACCTGGTTCAGAAACCACCCCCATAACCACGTATCAGCTCGTCGTTTTGCCTCTCCACCAACTTAGCATGCCGACTTTCCTCTAGGCTAACTTATTTGACCCTTAGCTACCTATCATGTAGTTACGTGGAGTCTCTAAGAATGCTCTCTTCTCAGCTCTCTTAAATTAAATTATGGATGATAAATTGTCTGTGTTTAAGTTGCTTTTTTAGATTTAGCTTAAATAAGTTCTTAAACGAAATATTTTTAAAACAAGCCTTTATCGCGAGTTATAGTGCCTACTAATCAAGACCATTCCAATTGAAGACCCGCCTGTTGGTAAGCAGTGCCGTAGCACGCCGGCTATGGAATTTTGAAATTTTAGGGGCCCGACCGCCTAACACACATTGAACGTAAACGCTATCGGAAATTCTCGTTTCAAGATGGCGACGTTCAATTCGAGGTATATGGTCGCTCCCCTGGTATATTGGCACAATAAAAGCGCGTTTTTAAACTCGCTCCATACCTATGAATACCCACCCATACCCACAAGCTAAATACCTATGAATCCTCGGCCGGACCCTTCGCCTTTCACCCTTTCAAAACATATCGTTTTCCCGCCTAAGGCAAAGGCAATGCACTGCGTACAGTCTCCATGATTATTTTTAATCTGTGCACTTTCTCTATGCTTTTTCATCTCGTTTCATGCAAGACATAGATCTTTTTTTATTTTTATTTGTCGAATGGCGTAAACATTTTTAACATACAGCCACGCGGTAATTCGTGCTTTGTAAAAATTTATATAAGAAAATCTAAATAATTTTATTTTCCCGCAAAATCATGAATCAAAGTACAACAAGAATAGTAAAATCATGTTTTCGTAGTCTGTCCGCGCTGAAATATCAATTTGACAATCTGCTTGTCTGTCTGTCACTCTGTCCTGTCATGTCATAAAAAATCTGATGAGCATGAAAAATTGCACACATTTTTCTGAATACTAATAAATTACGATAACTTAGGACATTAATAGAGTTTAGTATAATTTTTAGTAAGGTTGAATAAAATTTATTCCGCTATTTTTTATTTGATAGTGTTCGTACAACGCACGCGCAGAACACCCATCGCCCAAAATCTCCCAGCGCCATATTGAGAGGCGGACGTTGTATGACTTGAGTGATTATACCGTGGTTAGTGCAATAAATTGAAGTGGAACATTTGATCGTGCCCTATGGATATACATTCGGGTACGTAATGCGAAGAAAATTTAAGCGCAAGGTGTATAACAAAGTGAAGTGAGCCCTGGGAAATCAAATCGTAACCTAGACATAGGCCGTTCTAGTTATCAGTAGATTACCTAGGTATCATCAATCCGCTGTTTGCTCACAGTTTTAATCTTATTAATACACACGTGTGGGGAATAGCCATAGGTTTCTTGAATCTAGTTACATTAACAAGATTATACGATCGCTTCACAAGGTTCTACGCTCGTATATAAACGGATTTCGAAGTGTTTATGTCGGCAGTTGACAGAAGCGTATATGTATATGACCGATCATAAGTCACCACACCCAGTGACCGGATTGTCGGTTTTTAGTATTAAATAGTTTAGTTCGGATGGTTCTTCGCGCGTTACCGCGTCGGTACGTGTTAAACAGTGAGCTAGTGAGCGTTATTGTGGTGCAAAAGTGGTTTTACGTGATGTAGTGTAGGTAATGATAATGTAATTTCTAGGAGTGGTGTGCCTCGGTTGAAAGGCCTGCCGAAAGGACAGGGCTCCGCGCGTGAGGACGGATTGCGGCCCTCCGCTCTGAAGAAACATGGAGTGCTGCATGTCAGAAGAAGCCAAAGAACAGAAAAGAATCAATCAAGAAATAGAGCGGCAACTCCGGAAGGACAAACGAGATGCCAGGAGAGAACTCAAACTCCTCCTGCTCGGTAAGTACCTGTGCACTCAATTTTAACAATAAGTAATCAACTGAAGCTCAAATTGACATTAATATAAGTTTTGTCTGAGTACCTAAATAAAGGTGATTCATGGACAAGAATAGTACCTACCATTTGAAAGTATAGTATGCTGAAGTATTGCTTGGCTTGACATAAAAACCATTTATTGGAAATACCAATTGTGAGGAAAATAATTGATTATTTCCAGAAGTGATTAAGCTACAAGTGGAAACAAATGTTTCAACTGAAATTATTCCTTAGTTTTCCTTATGTCTGTTTGTTTCATGACAATTTATCTCTATTTTTGGAATCAACATAATGCAGGATAGGTTATAGGTATGATAACCTACAAATTGAAACTAGATGGCAGTAATGACTTATCTTAAATGAAACCACTTATTATTCAATATTTTGATAATGTTCAGTTCAGACCCGTATCTCTGTTGATTTATAATCTATTAGAAGTTACAAAAAACTGGAAACAGTGTACATGATACAGACATAACCAGGAATGTTCTTAAAATATTATTTCAGATTAGCACTTTGTGTGTGAAAGCACCACCCAATATTACAGTTTCATTAATTTATATATAACCCTTTTCATCATGTTTGGTGATCGCGACTAGTTATTTATTTCATCCATCAGAAACTAAACTTAGATTTAAATATTCAATCACACTGTGCACTGTGTTCTTTTGTTAATTTATTTATTTAGTACACAAATACATTTTAATAAATGTGTGGTACGACTATGTAATCTCCGACCTGCCTTACAAAGAGTATAGATTATGACAACCCTTCATCAATGTGGAGGAGATTTAAGTCTTACAACAGACTGTTATGGGCTGTTATGAAGATAATTATGTTTAATCAAGAGAAAAAATTTATAAATAACAAATAACTTATCTAAAGACCAGACAAAAACTTGAAAAAGAGGCTTCCTTGTGTCTAGAAGCAAGTTGTATTACTTTTAGATAACCTATGTTTTCTCAGTAATTCAACCCCCCTTGAATCCAAAAATTACGGTTACCAATCCCTCTCCTGTCCCACACCCCCATTCCTCTAAAAAGTGTCCCTTGCTGTGGTTTTTTTTATTTAGCAGTGAAATGGTTACAGATAGAAGCAAATTTTCAAAGAGGAAATTAATCTACATTAAATTTCCTTAACATTAATGCTAAATATATATTGACACGATAACAGTCTATTTTTGGACAAAATAATGAAATCAAACCTGCTAATATAATAAAGACTCACATGTTGCTGGGCTGTGATGGCCTTAGTTAGTTCTGATGTCAGGAAGGGTAGGGTTTTACTACTCAGTTGCTGCCATAGAGCTTACTTCTTCATAATGACTATATTTTCTTTATAAACAAGATGTAGGTACACTACAGTGGTCTATGTTTACTGTGCCAGGTTTATTTTCTAAAATACAATACAATAGCGTCAGTGGCCAAGTGATCGGGTATCTGACTCGTAAGTTAGAGGTACCGGATTTGAATTCCGCTGCAGCCATGTACCAACAACTGTTTTCTAAGTTATGTACATTAGTTGAATACTTAAACCTGCACATTCAGGTGACTGAATGTGTAACCGTGATCCAATCTGGTCAGGTTCCCCTGTTAAACTGAGATCAGATGGCAGTCGCTCCACTGTAATTACCTGATCTACCAAAATCCTGGATCATGATCAAAGTGCCCTTGTGCGCGAGAGCACAAACGGGACATTAACGCCTGATGAATACCCATGGTATTTCAAATATCTGCCATTGTTGTCATATTGTAGCTTCAGATATCCACAATAAAGTGCTTAGTCAATATACATATGTACTATACTATAGTCATAATGTCAGTCTCCCTATAGGAGTAGTCAGAGACCACATCATTCTAATTGCTACGCTCCTGACAGCTACTTAGATTTTTAAATAGTAATATTTGTAAAATAAAGCCTCTAAAAGTAGTCTAGAAAACTGACGGACTTAATGTTCCTTCATGTTATTCCAGTGTTTTGCCATAATGTCAGTCCTCGGCTGTGGGAGACACACAGAAAATGCTGTGGGAGTTGAATATAAAATTGTTATATTGAGTTCCAGAGAAATTATGTACACCTTTATTTACAAGTAGTCCGATATTATGTTATGTATATCTAATTTAAAAATGTAATATGCTTAACAAAACCGATATCAATGTGTATGGAACATAGTGTTATCATTATAGTTTTCAATAGTAACCTTGAACAAATTCAAAACAGTTGTATTTGTCAATCCTAATTGGATTTGTTGTGCTGACCACTACTGTACATTTAACAATGCAGAGTACACTAATAAGATTCTTATTCTTGAGGTGGTGTGGTGTCCATCTGAGTACAGTATTGCACCAAACCTTTCTCTCAACTCAAGAGTACAATGTATTGAGAGGCAATCCAGCTATGGGCCAGAAAAATGTAAAAAATTCCACTGTGAATTATCAATATTGTGATCTTCAGCCCTAGAGTAGAGACTGGCAATTCCCTCAACCCTACCCTACACGCACCCTACACGTACCCTACACGTACCCTACACGTACCCTACACGTACCCTACACGTACCCTACACGTACCCTACACGTACCCTACACGTACCCTACACCTACCCTACACCTACTCTACACCTACCTACCCCTACCTACCCTTTTCTTTTCTTACATACAAACCTTGTCCTGACAATTACAAATCCAACAAAAGATGAATTAGTTAAATAGGCACAGTCGTTCTCAAATGATTCATGAACATGCATCATTTCAATACCTTAATTTATATTATTGCAATATTCCTAGGTAAACAATTTTTTTTTTAAATAAATATAGCATATGTTACTCGCTGATAATGTAGCTTTGTATTGTTGAAGGAATTTTTTAAATTAGTTATGTAGTTTTTGAGTTCATCCATTACAAACAAGCAAACCGACACCAATAGACAGAGTGATTCACGATTAAGGTCTAGATCTATAATTTGTTAAGGTTTATACTACCTGTGCGAAGCCGCAACTAGCGCAGATTGCTAGTGAACAATAAAACAACAGCATATAAGGTAACTTGAAATAAAATCAGTCATAGCTCCTAGCCATGTAAAGGTAAAGGTAGCTAAGCGAAATAACAGTCCAGAACAACTAAGATTGTTTAACTCTTATTTCCAAGACTGGCAGACAAGGGGTATTGATTGGCTCTACCCGAGGTTCTTGGCCCTATGCCTAGCCAACCGCACCTGCACATGGTCCTCCTGCTGACAAGACCAAGCTCAGGAAAATCGGCTTTTCGCTAATGGGTTGTGCCGGTTGTGCGAGTTGGATGATACCCAGTTACTGCACGGTAAAAGCCAAAATGTAATATGAGAAGTTCTGATAGAAATACGTGCCATTGTCACCGAAAAACTGCATCTGCGAAACAGAAAGACCAGCTTCGCCATGCTCACAGTTGGCTCCCTGACTGGTCACTCGTGGGAGCTGGCCGGTCTCCGGACAACATTGCCTTCTGAGACAGTTTCGGGAGACACCCTGCGACTTATACCATCCTCCTAATAGACCGCTGATACGGACACCCCAATGGCCACGGGAGGGATGAGCGAAGAGTTTAGTTGAATATGCCGTGGCTTTGGCTACGGCTAGCCCATCAGTAGGTAAATAATTACGCCGAACCGCCAACATGGTCGTGGTCAAGACTTTCGCCCAGAAAGGCAGAAAAAAAGACCTGAACATCTCATCACATACAAAAGTGGGCACCAATCACAGATCCACCTACTATTTACTATTTGCTGCTCACTCACATATTAAACAGGATTGTAGCCACGGGGCTTATACCTGAAGGGGTACAGGAGTGCGACAATGATAGCTTTATGAGATTAAAGATCTGGATCTTTGCTATTCGCCAGGAATGCTCCCTGTCGGTATGCCAATCAGGCCAGCTTGCAGAATCATTTATCCGATCTTTGCCCTGAGAATCCTCCAGGATTCCAGGAGGTCTCACTTACTGCAGTATAGACATCAACCTAAGTATTTAGCACTTCTCTATCTGCACAGGGAGGGCCTTCGACAAGCCGAAATTTGGGACTCGCTACAATGTCTTACGGAACACTCCGACTGGCGCCTTTGTTAAAACACCGTGACCTTTAATAAGACCGAAAGGAACTGCCACAAAACAGCTGTTTAAATCGAAACGTTGCCTAAACAGAGTAGGTTCATGGCTGGCTGCAGCAACACGGATCTTGAAACCATTCATATAGGGAAAGAAGATAGAACCGCTAAATTCAAGTATCTCGGATCCGTGATGCACAAGCTACGATGTCAAATCGTGTCGCTGTGTAGCGTGAGCCAAATGGTCACTAGTTAGTCCTAAAATACCTGTAAAGTGCAAGGGCTGCGCATACTAGCTAGAGTCTATGATACCTACTTTATGACTACGAGTTTTGGCCAGTCCTGACGAAGCACTCCCGAAGCGGCCAGTCCGCGAACTCCACGCCAACGAAATGACAATGTTGCGGTTTGAGCTAGACTTGGTTTGAGAGATATCGCGGATAAGATTGAAGAACCTCGCCTGATCTGGCCGAAGACGGGATTCATCGCGGAAAGTTTAATTTTCTTCATTTAGCCAGATTGGCTACTTCTGGTACTAGCTTTTGTCCGCAACTTCGTATGAGTAAAATTGTGGTTTCTGGAGTTTTCGACGCATTGTACCACAAACGCAAAATACCATGCACAAATGGCCCCGTTTCCGCTACTACCACATTGAATTTCTACGTATTTGCTATTCTGGGCTTTAAGCCAGTACTGGCAAATATCATAATCATCATATCAAATATAACACAGTAGTTTTTGCGTGAAGGAGTAACAAACATTTACCCCCATCCAAACATCTATCCGTCCATCCTTTCAAACTTTCGCATTTATAACATTAGTAGAATAGGATGACCTGCTCTCATTACCTGCAGGATTATAATAATAATTCAATAACAATAGATTATAAATGATTCACTCCCTCATTGTTTGACCCTGTGTACATTGGTTGTCAGCATTGGCTGATTTTATAAAATAGGGTACCGTCCTTGTCTTATCGAAATACCACTTAGCATAATATTGAACAGATGGCTATTTTTAGTGCACTAAAATTTGGTGAACAGTATTTTGAGCTTTACACATGATTGTGTGGCTCGACCTCGCTGATAATTATAAACTTTTTTATATCCTATTAGAATGGAATTTGTTAAAATTCCCAAGCTAAAAGTCCCAAGAAATGTATAACAACAGAAAATCTATTGTTCGTGATCAGATATCGAGTCACCTGGGTATTGACGGGTTACTTAATTTATATCAACAAATTGCCTGTAGGTAAAGCTTTGGTAAAATTCTTTTTTAATATCTTACTCACACACCCCATTCAGAATGTTGAGCTTTATCGGGATGGCCAACCGATCGGGATGATGCACACAATATTAATTACCTGATTGAATTGGAATGATAAGGTCAAATAACAATATCAATCCTTTAGAGATTTATGTTGTAAATCTATACTACCAAATAATAAATAGATATAATCACGTGAGAGCCCTGAAAAAATAAAATACTGTCGAACCATTTTTTTTTAATATTTCGTCGCAATAAATGGTCATAGTCAGCCAGCAATGCCAGCATCAACAGTATCTAAGCTAATTAATACTCCAATGTTCTTAATTTGAACCTTATTTCTAATACATAAAGTCCGTTTCCATATGGACACTCTCTGTACACGACAATTCTTATTAAAACTGTATCACTTTACCGTCAAATCTGAGCATTCTGAATAGTTTGGTTGCCTACTTCTGACGCCGACCGAGCCTTAAACTTTGTACGCACAACGCGTGTTGTCCGACATACACGGCCAGGTTTACCTGCACTAGTTTGCAGGTCGGGTCACAGGTCTGGAAACTTATGCAACTACAATAGACCCGCTCATGTTTACCTTCAGATATACTTTTACTACAGAATTTTTATTAGTTAATAGGACGTCAAGGAGGAGTACCACCGCCTGATCTATTTCCGCCGCCTAGCAACAATACTTGCACTGTAGTTTTCCAAATTTGAAGGATAAAGTGGCCAGCGTAATTACAGGCATGAGACATTTCATCTTAGTCCTCACAGTGGCAATGCACATACGGTTCTGCAATTTTGTTGCCTGCAACCTAAATGCATGAATCATAGACGTTATGGGCGACAGTTACCGCTTACCATCAGGTTGGCTGTCTGCTCGTTAGTCACTACGTAGTATGAAAAAAATACTTTCAGGTCCAGAAAAACATGAGCGTGTATGTGATGATGTAGTCATCTATCGCTTGTCTTGTAGCCTCTACCCACCATAATTGGTACAAATTGAGATTTGCGTGGCATCCGCAGGCACTGGCGAGTCGGGCAAATCGACGTTCATCAAGCAAATGCGAATCATCCACGGCTCGGGCTACAGCGACGACGACAAGCGTGGCTTCATCAAGCTGGTGTACCAGAACATCTTCATGGCGATGCAGAGTATGATACGCGCTATGGATCTACTCAAAATACCATACGGGAATCCGTCCAATGTAGTGAGTATACTTGTTGTGTTTTTTATACTAGGCAGAAGAGGTGTGTCAGGATCGTAGCTTGTGGCGCTATAGTCTCTGCCAACCCCTATGGGATCCGGGATACAGGTGGGAGTGTGTATGTAGAGGGAGGCACTCGAGCAAGCAGGTCACCTGATGGAACGCCCGAGCGGTCGCGAATGCATTTCCAGCCTGGTGTAGGTTCGTTTTTTGAAGGTATTAATGTTTTGTATTGTTGTTTGAATTTATGAGGGAAAGTCCTTCGAGAAGGAGAAACTAACTAGTTCTCACGCACTAGGAGCCTAAGCTATGGCAGTTGTGGCCCACAGTTACATTATTACTCGTTCAGCTCTTGCTTACATATATTTTTAATATTATCGATTTGGTTACAAATTTTTAATTAACTCTGTCCTTAAACATATTTATAAAATAATAGATTTAGCCTGGCTTCACCAAAATTTTACGTTTAAGAATGACGATTAACGTTTTTCTTGTATGAAGTTGTTTTAATAAGTATCAACATAATGCGTTGAGAATTTTGTGGAAGCCGCCCTTAATCTATTTCGTCACCTAAAATGGTTACTAGATTGGTTAAATTGCATCACATCACACCTACCTAGTACCTACATTCAGAGGAAGTGATACTCGCTCATAATATTATCGGCGAACACACCAGTAAAAAGGAAAGTTGATTGCCAAACTAGATACTTACTGATAACCGATTGCGCCGAATACTGCTACATGCATGCATGGGCCTGCCATATGGATGGTTGTGAAAGGGATGATCAAGTGACAATTTACAAAATAATTTCTTATGGCTTTTCGATGTCTATTTGAAGTCTTCATGTAGATTTTGCTTACTGAGAGCGTAGTTAGTTCCTTCTGGTGACCTGCGATATTTGCTAGTCCCGATGTAGGCCCCACGATTTGTACTGCATTTCGTGTACCACCTGTAATTACCTGATCCGCAAATTCTGGATCATGGTCAAGGCGGACCCCGGACCCACGTTCTCGAGAGCACAGCCGGGACAGTAACGCCAATATTACTATTTTTATTATTTATCAAAGGTAGTTTAGGTGAAAGAGATCATGCCTAATCACAGAAATCAAAATAAAATAGAATGCTAAGTGGGGCGTCAACTATCGAGAAAGCATGTCGCTACCTCGGACACTACTGTGCAACACTGCACTACTGCGCAATAACTCTCAGGTTTCAGAAACTATGTTTTCGAGGCAAAAGTTCTGGAGTCTCCGTAGGCTAGAAAATTGGCAGCAGCGTTTTCCATTTCAATATTTACAACACTGCGATCTCCAACCCGACTGCCAAGACTGGAAATTTCTGGGAATAACCTTCCCTTTCGTGGGAGAAACCCTAAGTCCTGCAGTGGACTGTTATAGGCGGTGTTATGAGTCATCTGTATGGCGACAAAGTCACGCGCGTATAGGATTTATATAATATTACTAACTTATTTTGATTTCTGTGTATCTAATTGAAATGATGAATTATTAATCTCTGTTACGGGTCTGGGTGTTATGTATAATAAGTATGTATTTAAAAAAATATAAGTAGTTTATCAGTTATCCAGAACCTCGAAGTTGGCGCTGTGTGAATTGTCCAAGCATATTTATTTTAAACGTATTGTTGTCCCCATGTACGAAATGCCTTAAATGGCCTCAAACGCTCTCGGAGATGTATAAGGCCCAGGGAAGGCCCTTCTACTTCTCCTTGTCCACTTCGCTTAGTTTTCGACCATTTCACTGACACCAACCATAAATCAATACACCCAATCGTGTCGCAATGTGGTATAATTAGTCTACTTACCATATTTTAGTTCCTTGTTTCCTTGTAAGCTATATATAAATTAAATTACATATAAATGAACCGATCAAATGTATTTAACACGGCTTCTAATCCGTTGCGAAAGCTGTTACTCATACATTGTCCTCTTTAATTCCAGGAAAAGGCGGAGTTGATATCGTCGATCGACTTTGAGAGTGTCACTACATTTGAGAGCCCATACGTAGAGGGCATCAAGGCTCTGTGGTCGGACTCAGGCATACAGGAGTGCTATGATCGCAGGCGGGAGTACCAACTCACCGATTCAGCCAAATAGTAAGTTCTCATACCACAATGTTCTATATCTTGTACCCAAGACATATCCAGTCGTAAAGTAGGTGGTACAGGACTGAAACATTTGGTCTGTAAATAACGAATAATCAAGTAACATGAGATGACTAGGTTCGATGCCTAGCGCATATTTCGTTAAAACAATTGATTTCAATCATCAGATTTTCTAGCATTGATTTCTCTCATGAACAAAGAGCCACCGACACGGTGTGATTTGATTATGATTCCATCGTAATATAAATGCTATTGTATTACTCCATTCACTATACTATTACATGAGTAATCGACTATAAATAAATTATACCAAGCATGTACGCTATGTATTATACCTAATACTATGGCCATAAAACAAAATGATATTGTTAAAACCAATAAGCTAGTATAATCACTTAGCGTTTTGTGTCTCTTGGGTATTCCATGACAATATCATGTTATATGTATAGAGACGAACTGTGATTAGGTATGCCAATAAAATCCCTGATGTTCTTTAATTTTTATGATTGAATACGTTTACGAAATTATTCGTATTGGTATTTAATAACTTTAAAAGGGATATCGTAGAATTTTATTACCGTTCAAATGTTATCACATCGTAAAAACCTATGATGGTTTGTGGAAACAGTCTTCTTAATATGAACTAAACAGTTGTCTTAAACACCCAAGATATCGAAGTTTATCTATCTAAACATTCCTCGTACATCAAAATCGACACAGTGACTGCATAACCCATCAAGATTGTCGAGATAAAATATCAAGTATTAGGTGCTTACCTACGAAATTACAGTAATGTTTTCTCTCATATTAATTTGTAAAAACTGTGTTTAGAGTGTATGTTGTATGTTTCTTTAAAGACATAATGAAGAAATTCGTTTTACCTTCATAACGAGGCGATCGTGATTACCTCTACCGGCTATCGAGAAAATCGAAGTCTTAGATCCGATTATTTTTGTTTTAAACTATTGCCTAGTTACCTATCTTTACAAGCTGGAGTATGAACGATAATATCAACACAGTATAAAAATTACGATATACAACTGGTAATTTTATAGCTGAGGACCTAATAAAAATTAACTATATCGACCACTGTATTGGGCGACTACCACTGGGCCCGTTACTCTGCCATTAAGAGTGAACTTGTTGTGCAGCTACTTGCAAGAGATTGACCGCGTCGCGGCACCAAATTACTTACCTACCGAACAAGACATCCTACGCGTGAGAGTGCCCACAACGGGCATTATAGAGTACCCATTTGACTTGGAGGAGATACGATTTAGGTAAAACACAACGAATGTATGGGTCGTGTACACGCTTCTCTAGGTGCATGGGAACTTTTTAATTTACTCGTATTATAATTTACTTTTCTATTCTCTCTCTCTATGTTATGTTTTGGTGTACGATTGTGTGTTGTGTATCAGTTCGCGTGGTGGGTGGGTTGTATCATAGTTTTGTGCATGTACCGGGCTTTAGTAGTAGCATGGATTTCAGTTATTTAGACAGTGTGGACCGGATTCGCCAACCGGACTATTTGCCGATCTACCAGGACGTGTTGCGAACTAGAATGCCGACGGAGGGTATCCACGAGTATATATTCGAGATTGACTACGACGACAATAGTATCGGTGGTATACTTTTGACCTTCCTTGGGTTGTCCAAAACGTACACATTTAGGTAAAACACCAAATGAATATTTTGGCGGGTACGCTTCTCTGTGTGCATGAGAAGCTTGTTCTATGTCTGTTACTTTTGGAAGATAAATCAACAATTGTCCACTATTCTCTGTTCTCTAAAGCCTGTAACAGAGTACGAAACTCGAATGTGGTGTAATTGCAACTCGTTTAGTCTTAAGTTTCGTGCCTATTTTGAGTTTTTTGATACCACAGATATCACAACTAGATTCAGACGCTTCAATTGGATTCTACATAGGTTCATATGGGATATTATGGCATATATCGCTGACCTCTAATAATACTTGTATTGTTACAGGTCAGTGATTCAAGCGTTTTTGAGCCATTTAAAATATGTTATATGTTTGTGATGTGTTGTTGCGTGTGAATAAAAACGTATTCTATCCTATTCTATTCTATATTATAGGCATGAAACTTAAATATGAATCGGGTTGCAGTGTCATTACTAGCTGCCTCACCTATTCCAGGCTACAGACAGAATAAAAAGGACACTGTACGCAATCAAAATTCGCTCGTCTTAGGGGCTATAGCGGAATCCGAATTGTCGAGGGCTGATCCGTGTATTTATGTTGCATGCGCCTACAGGCATAGTGTGTAGTGCATGGTATGGATTTCAGTTATTTAAGCGATCTGCCTCGCATCGAGAAGGACGACTATTTGCCCACCGAGCAAGATATTCTGCGCGCCCGTCAGCCGACTACCGGTATCCTTGAGTATCCATTCGATCTAGATGGAATTATATTTAGGTATGGACCCCTGGACCCCTGGACCCCAGTCACAACCGGCTAGAACACACCCCTCGTCCTGGATCCGATTGATGTCCATCGTAGATCGACCAATGTCTAAACTAGTCGAGTTGCAAGTTTTTTCGCTTGAACTTCGTTTACTAATACTCACATTAACATTTTGTAGTTCGACTAACGTTTGATTGATGGTAACCGCTTCCTTTTTCGCTGTAACAATGGCCGCTTTCTTTTTTTTACTTTTATTCTGACACATTTTTTTGTTATTAACTACCTACTGATAGATATATGCATGGTTTGTAATTATAATTAGATGTTAAGTGCTTTTTACTTGTTTGCAAAATAAATGTGTACTAGTAAAATATTTTAAGATATTGTATGTGTTGTAAGGGTGCTATCAGACAAGGCGTTCGCGCGTTCGAGCGTTCTGCGTTCCCGTTCTTTGTCTTGTATTATGTTACATAGACATACCCGCACAGCAGACATTTTGACCATGTCGGTCCACCAAAACGAATTGAATTGAACGCAGAATGAGAATACGGAACGCTCAAACACGTGATCGTTTTTTGTCTGATAGATCCTTCAGTCACACACAATAATATACAGGGTAGATAGAAGGCGGCGACCCGGCGAGCGCTAATGGCGAGACGTCATGTTTGACAATAATATTGTCATAATAACCCAAGTGAATATTGCACTAAAGAAATCGGTACCTACAGATCAACCAACTTTTCTGTGCAGTGACATTTGTCGCCACCGTCGCACTCCAACGTAGGAAACACCAGGGACTCTGTTCTCCCGCTGTGACATCTTGAATTCGACATTTTCTAACCAAATCATCGTCATCATCTTAGCGTCTATTTCGGCTAGACCCAAAGCCCGCTTTCCTACTTATCCACTTCGCCCGGTCTTAAGCATCGTGACATCCGTAGGGCTTTGGCTCTCCCAACCGATTCGGCGATGTCAATCCATCGCTTATCCCACTTATCCCACTTATTCCACGGGATCTCTGTCCTAACACCGGAAAATCGTTAAAAATAATTTGAATTCGAGATGTCGCAGCGCACTAATAGGCGCCTAGTAGACCCTAGCAATCGAATGACATTCTCATCCTGGCGGCCGTAATTCCTATTTTTGCCATTTCACAGATAAGTTGGTGGCACCGTATCAAACTATTTCAAAAATCTATATTAAACCGTGAGGTTCCAATTTAATTGAGAACATAATATGTCAAACATGTCTCGCCATTGCCGTGCCGACGGTGTCCTGCGCCTCGTCTATCTGGCTCACTATGTGTAATGTCTTGTGAACTGTCACTCCGTACAGCATACACGACAGTCGGTTCGGTGTCAATGTGACAGTACGCTGTACGGAGTGACAGTTCGCTCGCCACTATCCTTGACCAATGTAAACCAGCCAGAAGTAAGGGCCTTCCGTAGACCACTAGTCATATTATTTTTCCAAACATTTACAGATTTAATTTTATAATATTAACATTCACACTGATCTGGATTGTGTGGTACACATATCTTAGCAACGGAGAGGCAAACAGAAACAATGGTGCCAGCAGCGATTGTACCCAAAATTTATTTATATGCCAATTACCTATCATAATGACAAGTATTTATGTCAAATTTTCACTTGATTCCAACCAATCAACAATGTTGGATGATTAGTAAGTGTATAGATTTGAAATGACGTAATATGCGATTATGCTCTGGAGGCACTGCTCTAAACGTTTATACTTGATCATGTGCTATGGAAGGCTCGGACTCGATACCTTTGTATAAGTTGAAGTGGAATATTCGTTTGATTACCATAGTAGACACCAAAGTCACATTACTTTGCCGAATAAAACGTGAAACATGTCAACATTCAAACAGTTTTTGCTCTATCAAACATGTTCGGTATTTTTTAACCGTTATTCGATTCGTATGCGAATTACTTACCTTTTTCTTTTACACTCGTTGCAACTTGCCCCGAGTGTGAAAGAGACAGGTAGGTAGTTCGCATACAAATCGAATTCGATCGGTTCAAAAATACGGCGCCAGAGTAAAAAGAACACTGAATGATTTAGGGAATTTCTAACCTTACGTTCACACAGTAAGGTCTAATATTTAGATTACCCATTTTAGTTGTAATTTTTGGAATGGTACTGGTGGTGTGTCTCCATATTATCCACTATTGTATTCGAACGAACATGTAAATTTTCTCTAGGGCTTTCCCCATCATTTTGGTGGGCACTTTTCCTCGTGACTTTGGGGGGGGAATTTTCTTATGGCTTTATTTGTTTGTTTATTTATTTATTTATTGCAATATCACTATTAATAAATACAGTGCTTCGACGGGAACTAATCGTGTTTTGTCATCAAATAGGATGGTGGACGTCGGAGGCCAGAGATCCGAGCGAAGGAAGTGGATTCACTGTTTTGAGAACGTCACATCAATCATATTCTTAGTAGCCCTTAGTGAATATGATCAAATTCTATTCGAATCAGAAAATGAGGTGAGTGTCTCTATAACTTAAACTTAACGTATAGTGTATTGTTATAATTTTCCATCTGTGAAGTCGATAAAGTAGTGTCGATATAGTGCGATATATGCGAGGCTAGGGAGTTGTGTCAGGTGCAAAGTGGCGGTTCATAGTCTCTGCCAACCCATCGGACACAGGCGTGACCATTATGTATGTGTATGTATATATGTATTTAGTGCGAAATCGTATCGTAGCAGCCAACCGTTTAGAATATTCGTATTATTAAATAATGTTTTAAACTATCTCGGTTATTATCACACATTTTAAAGGTGTTAAGGTGTTGTTTGTTTCGAGAGTGGTAAGGTAGGTGTGGTACGCGGTAGGAAACCCGAAACATACCTTTAAAATCTTCGTGCTATTGTTTCATCATTGCGGTCTCCTGCCCGCTTTATCAATCTCCAGATTTCATATGCCCATAATGAAATAAAGTAAAGCATATCTCCATCATTGGATGCCAAGTAAATAATTCAAATCTCTGTCATCATTATCATCGCGTTTATGAAGTCAGAAAAGGTTAAGATAAATATAAAAAAGAGTATTCTCCGGGTTTCTCACTGCGTACCTTGGTTTAGGAGTGAGCGTCGGTGGCCGATGTATTTTATTTATTTTGTTACTCTTTTCTGAGTTATGTCGATTAGTTAAATGCCTTAACTAATAAAAGGGAAAACATCGTGATGAAACCTGCACATTCAAGCGACTGAATGTGTAAGTAACCAGGGTCACGGAGGTCAGATGGCAGTCGCTCCACTGTAATTATCTGATCTGCCAAATCCTGGATCACGGTCAAGGCGGACCCCGGGCCCTCGTACATGAGAGCACAACCGGGATATTAACGATAAAATGGTTATTTTTTGTCTTGGATTACGAGTAGTCGATTCCACCCAGAGTTCCCGTCAGCGTTTGGTCATAACACTAACCTAACCTAAGCAAATTTAAACCTAAAGTTTCCCGTGAGCACCTCGGGTTTTCCCCGAGTTGCCGATTTTAAAACAATATTTTGTTGAGCATATATCCACCTTTGATAGAGCGTTATAATAATGGCATTCGAATTTATTTTTAGCGTCTAAATTGTATATATATTAAACTTATAGCGTCCATTATGAGTAATATCACAACACAATATACTTCGAAGTTTCCTCTTGAATGTTTTGTGCACAATAACTTGGACGGGGAAATGAATGTACTACGAGTTAGGTACTTATTACGAACGGGATATTGTCCGTCTAAATGATACATTTTCCTGACACTTAAAATGTCACCGCACCAATATTGTACTGAGCTCAGGGTTACGAATCCCATATTACATGCCTATAGTTGTAACTTGAAATTTGGCGCAGGTTTCCTATGATGATTCGACCCATACTAACTTGCACGAAATTTATTTTTATTTTAGGTTAATGATATAAAATAAAGCAATTAAATTGTCGTTATATTATTTTTCTTTTTAATTTCTTTGAATAAGGCTTGATCAAAGTCCACCATTAATTTGTATGGAAATCGTACCACATTAAACACCGCACTAAGAAAGAATAGTTCCCACGGCAAGTGCATAGAAGTGAAGTTGGAATATTGTTTGGAAATTGAAAGCGAAACTACTACGTCTAACGTGTAGATGCAGACCATAAACGTTTAATAGTAATTGTCAATAATAACGTGGAATAATAAATAAATATAAAATGATTACTTCAGAATTTAAAATTCCATATATTAGGTAGGTTATGAGTAGGTAGTCAAATTTATTACGCCTACATATTTGACGAACACGCAATAGTAACACTCCTAACAGCTCTACTTCTAACCACTCCAATGTTCACTCCAAGCTCTGAAGTTAACGCCTCACCGCCCACATTTCCCAACCACTTCAATATAGCAATAACTAGCTCTGACAGCCCTGACTGACATTTCCAGAACCGGATGGAGGAGTCGAAAGCGCTGTTCAAGACCATCATCACGTACCCCTGGTTCCAGCACTCGTCCGTGATCCTTTTCCTCAACAAGAAGGATCTGCTTGAGGAGAAGATCATGTACTCCCACCTGGTGGACTATTTCCCCGAATACGACGGTAAGATTGGGTTGGAAAGCGGCTGAGCGCTGCAACTATGAAGTCATAGAGAAATTAGAAGCCCATTTTGACACGTCATATTATTTCCTTGTGTCTACGATGTAAGGTTATTTTTCTATTATGCGCTATAGAAAATGTATGAGATTGACACCTGTCAAAATGGGCTTGATTCTCTATAACTTTAATAATGAGCGTGAAGATAGATAGAAAGAAAACAATTATTACAAAGGAGGCCACGACATGCTAAGGGGACATGAAGGGGGCGTCAGTGTCTTTTCTTCTGTAATTTCTTGAGTTCCTTTTTTCGCCACATTCATTATTATCGTTGTCGTGGTCAACTTTGTAATTTTCTATTGGAATAAAACACATTACAATATTTTTATGTGCCCATTGACGTCCAGAGTGATCGAAATCACTCCGCGCAAGGCTGAAGTTGGCCTAGCGAAATAAACCACTTTATTTTGCTAGCCTAATTTCTGTCGTAGGCTGATCAAATAATGTTGACAAGGTAACTTAAAGCTTTATGGATTGTTCTCCAGACTATACTGACCCCTATAAATGTAAAAACCTAATTTGTATAGAATTACAAAATATGTAAGTATAGTATTCAGTATCCACTTAAAAACGAAATGGTATCAGTATCCACGAATTAACCTCTCGACCGCCCCCAAATGTATTAGAACGAAACGATTATGTAAAATCTCTACATGTTCCGATTACATTGAACCTGAAGTCCTATTTTTGAAACCGCCCGCATCCACGCAAACACTAGCCTTCTAATGTTTGTCTTTTTTATCTCTAGCAACTTACCACGATTGTGAAACGGAAAGGTAGCGTACGCGTTTCAAAAGTAGGGCCCCTGACTTCTGTTTTATTATCCATTTATGAAACAGTATGTTGATACACCTTGATATTCAACCTTACCCGGTCCAAAGGTCCGAAATTGGACCCGGTACCGGCGCGGGAGTACATCTGCCAGAAGTATCTGAAGGAGAACCCTGATCCAGACCGGTCGTGCTACTCGCACTTTACCACGGCCACAGGTTGAATACCGTCCGACCGAGTTAGCTAGATCGTGTTGCTATATAAAACTTCATAGTATCATTTATATTGAGTGAAAATTAATCGTAAGGTAGTACTTTTAGGGCGGCTTGCACCAAATTCTTAAACGTAATTAAGTTAATACTTCATACAAAAAAATGATTTACGTCCTTCTTAAACGCGTTTAAGAATTTGGTGCTAGCCTGGCTTAATCGGACAAAGTAACTGACGGAAACTAATTAAAAATTTGATGTAGTACAATTCGATATTTTTGTCAAGTCAATAGCCACGCATTATTTAATACGTTTTAGGTATTTTATAAAAAGTATTTTGGAATAACAGCAAACATCAATTTATTTTGTCTGATTAAAATTTTAACTTCAAGACCAATTTTCTTGGAGACGTTCGTCAAGTGTTATTTGTAACAATCCTGCAATTTTCTTCCACAATGAATATTTTCGTTAAAATTTTGATCTTGTATGTTATCATGTTTAGTGGGAGCAATTGGATTACAAATAATGCTATGAACAAATTAAATTGGGCATTTGACCGTCAGAAGTACTCGCTCAGTCGTTGCGTTGATTGCGTGGGAGTAAAGTTATTGAGCTAGTTTATCTTTTTATTAGTTAATAACTGAAATACAGAGCTAGATTTTAAACGCAGCGGAGTTTTTTTGCTTGGTTTTTGTTGGTGTAGGAAATATGTGAAATATCCTATCCAACTTTTGTGTTTTACTTCCATTGATAGAATAACAAGTGTATTGCTTCTCGCACCAACTTAAACCACGTAACAATAAATGCGCTACTTGAACTTGCTAAGCAAGATACACACGCAGATACACTATCCCCAAAAAAGAATATGAGTTCCTAAAATATGAATACCTATGCGTCTGAAAGAACCTACGCTCTATCGACCAATACATATATAACTGGATAGTGATGTGAATGTGGCAAAGTTTTGGGTCACTACATTATATTGTGTGTTGAGATTGTCCGATTTCACCAACGCTACATTTTTTTTTTTATTTCGAGTCAGAGAAATTACACAATCACAGCACGTCAAGTATAGGAAAGGGTGTGGCAGGATAACGTAATTTTTGTCACTAGATGTGAACTAGATGTGCCCTTATGTCGTGGATCTTCCAGCTATCTAAAGCGTACGGCTAAGGAATGGAACACGTTGCCTGCGAGTGAGTTTCCTGATCATTATAATCTGGAGCTCTTTAAGGCTTGAATTAATAGGGTGTTCCTAGACAGGCATGCTCTATCTTCAGTCGCATCGTCACTTACCACCAGGTGAGATGGCGAACAAATGTTATTACTAACTAATTTTAAAAAACTAAAGATGGTTTAGTAGCAAAATGGTCACAGTCCCAAAACCCGTCACGCAGTCTTAGTAGTACAGTTATTTTAATGACTATTTACAATCAAAGTACAGTGCCACTAACTGATCTGACCCGGTGAGGGCGTCACTATTGATGAATTTCAAATGAAATTTCAAAATGGCAATACTTAGTTCCAGTTTCGGCCACCGGGCCAGGTGTGTGTGGCTCTTGTGTAATGAATTTGTCTATTACAATCTGTTAAAATACTCTAGGCGTCCACTAAAACTTACGGGATTGGTGAAATCGGACATAATGCAACAAATGTAGCCCAAGACCTCAACACAGCGTTCAAAAAACGTGTATCATCTTGCTAAGTTTTCCCCAATTATATATAGAAGTAGTGCCGCTAGACTGTGTGTGTGTGTGTTTGTCCGCTAGGCCCGCAGCGCGACGCGACCACCGCGCGCGAGTTCATTCTGCGGATGTTCGTCGACCTCAATCCTGACGCGGAGAAAATCATATACTCGCACTTCACCTGCGCGACGGGTGAGTACCTCACACGATACCCACTTGGGGTATCATACTACACGATAGTTGAGGGTGAGGGGTTATATACAATACTTGAGGGCATAGGGACAGTATTCGCTTTGCAGTCTGTCGTCAGTTGGAGAATAAATATGTAGCGTTTTTGCCACGATGTAAGTTATACTGGACCAATGACAAAAGAAACCCCTCTAAATGGCCGACGATTTCAGGGATGTGACGATAAAACTTATAAGCGATATTGATTAATTATGAATAACGTTTAATGAAATTATTTAGTCAAGAACCTAATTAAGGCTTTCAAAATAAAGAATATTATACAGCTAATGTAAATGAGCACTGCACTGAAATCTCTTTATGAGAATTTCAGTAATTGATTCAGGTTCAACGGGGCGTACACTGAATGGTTTATCATCGAAAAAGGTGAGGAAGTTGGTAGTGAAGGAATATGGATGTGTTGCGTCGCCGTGGCTGTTCAACCTTTTCATAGGTACATGTCTGACAGGTTTAAAAAAGTGATTGTGGTTTAAGAATGAGTGAAATAACCGTCAAATGCGTTCTGTACGCCGACGACCAAGTGCTATTGGTGTAATCGCTAAAGGAGTTGCTGGAGATGTTCCTTTGAAAGAGAAAGGCAAGAAAGTAAGTGTAAGTCAGTCGCAAGTAATGGTTTTCTAAAAAGATGAAGATGTGACTAAGTGCGAAATCGTGAGTGCGGGTGAAAAATTAGAACAGCAAATGTGTTTATATATTTTTTCATGTCAATGTATACGAGATATGGAAAGTATGATAATTTCTTTAAAGTTTTACGAGAAGAGATGAAATGCGACAAGTGTAGTGAATGTAACACTAAATACAAAAGGCACGTCAGGCTGTTCGCAGAGGAATGCTCGTTCCAAGATTAATGTATACAAGCGAAAGTTGGTTGTGGCTGGTAGAAGAAGCATAAATGCAGTAGAAATGAGAACCTTTATGGAAGGTGTATCAATTACAGATATATTACGGAATGGTGTAATAAGGGCCAAAGGCGTGAGCTTTATGTATGTATGTAATAAGGGAACTTGCTGGAGTGAAAGAAGATGTAGTTACTAGGATTGAGAAAGGAATGCTTAGTTGTAGGGCATGTAGAGAGGAAAGAAAGCATATTATCGAAAACAAAATATGTGGCAGGAATAAGGGTAGGAAGGGTCTCCCCATTCTGTAGGCATCACGATGAAATCGATGATATTTTAAATAAAGGCCAAGTGCATTTTAAAACGTTCATGTATATAAAGGTTAGTGAATGTTGAAAAAGCGAGAAAGACTTGTTAGGACCGCAGCGAGCGGAACTATGTGGTCTGCCTATGCCGACCCCTACGGGAAAAAGGCTTGGCGTTATGTATGTAATGCGAAGGAAGTGATTTAATTTATGAAAAAGCAGACCTTTTGAAATGTATTCCAGAATTTAAATTATATGCTGACTACTTTTTAAGGTACAAGTATTAAAAAATTTCATCAATATCTCCATATTTTGTTAGTCTATACTTATTGATACTTGATGCCATGTCGATGTATCGGCATATCGATATATTTTTCACTTCGTACATCCCTAGCACCAAACACAGCGAATCGGCACGCTCATGACCTGTCGTTGCAATAGAAATTTAACCATAGAGCCTGTCCTCCTTTACGGAGTAAGGAGTTTCTTTCGTCATTGTACTGGACAGACTGTAGGGGCTTTAAAGACGGATTTGCATGATGTACCTAAAATACAAAGGAAATAGTGATCTTATCAAACAGAACAGTACTTAACTTAAACGTTAGAAATATTCTACAGTAGGTAATCCCCTAACTAAAGTAATCAGTGCATTCTGAATGTTAAAACGTTCCGTTCCGAGTTCAAGTTTTTCATTATTACAAGAATTTACTAATTGACTACAATGCAACCTTCGAATGTTTAGGGGAAGCACTCAGTAACGGGTAGGTTTTATTTTCTTGACAAAATATTATCGATAAAGTATAAATGTAATATCTCAAGTGAGCGTCGATGGCTAATGGTTAAGGTGTCCGACTCGTAAGCAAGAGGTACGGGTTCGATTCCCCAGTGTACCAATGTACCGCCGTGTACCAAATGGTCCTTTGCTGAGCTTATTACATTAGTTAAACACTAAACGATGCTCTTACGGTGAGCAAAAACATCGTGAAAAAACTTGCATATTCAGACGACTGAATGTGTAATCATGATCCAATCTGGTCAGGTTTCCCTGTTAACAGGGTCACAGAGGTCAGATGACACTATAATTAGTATTGGTGATAGAAGCCCAACCGGGACATTAACGCCCAGATGATTATTATATAATTTCTTATCACAGCTGATCGTTACTCGGAACGGAACTAAAACTATATGTGTGATATATTTATAGAGTCTCGACTTGTCGAGTCAATATTACGAAACGTAATTCCACAATGTATTTCCGTCTACACGTGTCCTATCTTATCGTCAAGCCCTCACAACTGTTTCAATTGATTGCAATCGTCACGTGATATGTCCGAGGCCTTGAAAGTATGGCATCTGATATTAAATGAGCTCAAAAAAGAAGGATCAGATGATTTAAAGCTACATGGTACGCGGTTCCACGATTCTGTGCGAAAACCCATTTCGTGATTTTCGTTCAGTCAATTGCCGCACTGTCGTTATTGAAATCCTCTTTTTTGGAAGCGCGTGCCATGTAGTTTGAGTTTTTTTTTATTATAACTAATTTTAATGAATTACACCCATATCGGCTCAAGGTAATGATTGTGAGAAGGATTTTTAAGTATCTTCTACAATAGTACATCCTGAGGCTCGGCTGATGTGGATTATTTACAGCTTCGATTTCGAGGTTTGATTAAATTAAGTTTTACATTTATTTTATTTTAAAACACATGACAGATGGTAACGATGACAACTATACAACATTGTTAGGCACACATTTTATCACACAGTTTACTAATTTCATTATTGAGCTTATTAATATTACACAAAGGACAAAACTAAGGTATGCGTAATGTTGTTTTTTATTAAAATATTGTAGTTAGCTACTTGTTTTAACTCTTTGCCCGCCACTTCAATTTTCTTTTATTATAAATTTTCCGTGACGAAACACTGTTCGCTTCACTTGTACTGTGGCGGTCAAACAGTTTAATACCGCTGCTTTATTTTGTTGTGTGTATTTGTGTGTATTTAGCATCTGCTTCGGAGTGTGAGCTTTTGCTTGTTTTTATTTGGCTATATGTTTAAATACAATTACATTATATTGTGTTACGAGTTAGTGCATGCAGATTTCACAACAATATAACTGAATCGGTTCTTGAATATTTTGTTTGCTGAACATGTTATATTGTTGTGTTGTCTTTAAATCATGCAAAATAATCTGTGCTAACAGCACTCCAATTTACATGTCCCTGAAAAAAACCGTATACTTTAGGGGATAAATGGTGCGTCCATGCTTCGAGAACCGTTAGTAGTTACATCTTGGATAATTAATTGGACAATTTGTCTTGGATAAATTCCCACCTAAACCAAGCGCTTATAGGTGCTTGATAACTGATAACAGGTGATAGTTTGATCCGACGTCGCATCTCCGTACTTTTCTTTTATTCTTAATGTTAATTAATTTTTAAGATTTGTTTTTGGGCCAATTAAAGATTTGTCTGTGTCTGGCAAAATGTCCCAAACGCGGAACAGAAGTTTAAATTCAGCCTGGAATCGGACCAGGACTTCTGCGTGGCTGATGTATGTTGACCACTGAACCACGATCGTCATCTACTTTGGTTGCTTACCCAAGCTTCGCATTTCTTTTATCCTGTTAGACCTGTTGCTTCAAAGTTCGAAAGACAGGGACTAATTAACAGTGTTACTTAACCGGTTCCATCAGAAATCAAATAAATCATAATAGTAAAAAAACGAATAGAAAACAAAAATTTTACACTTTGGTTCCTGCCTGCGCAGCGTAGTATGACGGGCTTTGTCGCGCGAGACAAAACTTTGTCTCGCTTATTTCAATGCAAATCGAAAGAGTTAGCTAGAGTTTTCTCGCTTAAAACGAAACCCGTCATGTTACGCGTGCTTGCAAATCGCAATATTCCTTTTTATTATACCATATCGTAGTCTTAGTGTAAACCTGCTAACTGCAAGAACATTGACGTTCCTACATGTTATGCTTGGATCTTGCAGTAGCGTTTCTCTATTAAACGGCACTTTTTATACGACCTACGCCGTGGTTCGGTTAAAAAATTAGTTCCAGGTTTACACATTGACGACGATACAATTATTAGGATATTGCATGTCCTTTTATTTATGTTTATAATTTGCATGCTGCCTTGGATGTGTTTAAAGACACTGAGAACATCAAGCTTGTGTTCTGTGCTGTGAAAGATACCATTATGCAATCGGCTCTGAAAGAGTTCAACTTGGCTTAAGGCCGAGTCTCTCGTTTCCTTAGTACCTGCAACGCTGTTGAATAGAATTAAACGTTTATTTTCTTATGCATGGTTTTATTTTAACCTCTAGTTGCTTAGCGTCAATGTTGTAACGCTGTTTTAAGGGGTCCTCATTATGGGACTGAAGTTTCGATTAGTTTTTATAAGAAGTGTATGTGCTTTCGCTCAATTCGCAATAAATCTAGACTGCGATGTTGTCGCAACTGAAAGATATATCTTATATCTTTTCTCACACATGGAAAGATACGTACTGTGTGCGCGCGAGTTCATGTCCATCGGGCACGACCATTTAAATCATTCAAGTAGCGTTAGCAATTAATTATAAAAGGCTCGATACATCGCCATCTCACTCGGTTGCGGTTTGAGCGAGTGAGACGTTCGAATTAAACGGTCGGGCCTGATGGACATAACCTCGCGCGCGCACACATCACATCACAACCCATAACAGTCCACTGCAGGATTTAGGGCCTCTCCCATGAAAGGGGAGGTTATTGCCATAATCTCCACGCTTGGCGGGCGGGTTGGAAATCGCAGTGTTATAAATATGGCAATGGAAAACGCTGCTGCCCATTTTCCAGCCTACGGAGACAAGATCTTTTGCCTCGAAACATTAGTCGCTTTATACGACACCCACGAACAGTCAGTTTTTGTCAGCTTGTTATTGGCAGAATTTTCTTTTCTATCAAACTATGATGACTGGCTTAATATAAACCCTGTTGAAAAAAAATCTGGACCATTTACGAGACCCGAGAATTTGGAGACGTTAGATCTCCCCCTGGGAACTTTATTGGTGCAGTCTGAGCATTTATATCTAGAGCATGGATGGAGGAGGTCTGGATTTCCCAAGGACTATGACATGGGATCCTTCAAGAGGTATATTAGAGGTCTCCTTAGAGGCAGGCAACGCATTGGTAGCACCCCTGGTGTTGCTAATGTCCTTAAACTAACCCATTAAAAAGGCCATTTACGCCACGGAAACTTTCTGGATAGGTTCATGCACCGGTTGTATGAACCAAAAATTACCGCTGTGGAGTAACTGGCTAACCTGGCTTTTTTGATCAGCTAGGCACTTTGGAAACTCTAGACCTCTTCCATCCATACTCTATATATGCATCCATCTCTGTCAGATTGCACCCAGAAAGTTCCAGGGGGAGATCCAAGGTCTCCAAATTGTCTTGATTGTATGTTGTGTCCTGTGTGCCCGGTTTTTTTTACAACTGAGTGTCATCATTATCATCCGAGCGGTCAATTTCGGCTTCTGCAAGAGCCTTAATCTTTTTTCAACACTGTGTGATTTCTAATGATGATCTCGTTCAAAAGGTGCTTCTGCTTTTTACTTCTAATACTTACTAAAACCAGTAATATTAATCATTTTACTAAAATACCCGACTCGCTTAATACTAAATGTTTGGGTGTTAGATTTATTTAAGTGTTGGTTAACACCACCGAGCACAGACCCAGTAGAGGTGCAATCTACAACATCTCAGTGATTTTGCCTGTACATAATGTCATAAATGCCAATTATAACAATTAATATACACAAAATGCTTACAGAACTACGTTAAGTTCGAATAACATTGCGGTAAAACTTCCGCACAATAGTCAGTCACACAGATATGTCGTTTTAGACCACAACGATGACTTAGTTTCCTGTGTACAATTTTCCCCCTCCCGTATATTACTAAGAACCTATTGCCAAGAATATGCTTTTCTAATGGGTCTGTGTCGTTAACACGCTTTTCTGAAGCATGTAATATACACGAACACTACACACCAAATTAAACCAATAAGATATTTTTAATCGACTTCGATATAATCTTGTACTGATCACAGATAGGTAAGTGATTTTGGTCCGGTTTACCATTTTGTATCAAATTTATTTTTGTCAGTTATGTTACAATTTTTTGTATTATTTATTCACTTAGTAGAGTCTCGGGGTTCCCGCAATGGAATGCGTTGAGTAATAGTTATCGTGCACACGCGATGAGGGGGTCGGGGGTCGCGTAAACAATCATTATCGCTGAGCCGGAGCTTTCTAATTGCCGCATTGGGAGCGGTGATTGATTCCACTGTTGCCATGTTGCAGACACCGAAAACATCCGGTTCGTGTTCGCAGCCGTCAAAGACACGATCCTACAATCCAACCTGAAGGAGTATAACCTCGTCTAAGCGACAACGACGTGCTCCCTGACACAAATCTGTGATTGTGTATAACACATAAATCAAAACATCATCACTTCACGACAGAATGTGTAAATTCACGAACTGAGGTCGGATGGACGAACTTATTCACCTACAATGTTTAATGAGAAAGTAAGAATAGATGTAAGTCATTTAACCCAAAAACTAGTGCGGGGGGCGGCCGCGGCGCGCTCCGCGCCCGCTCGCCGCCCGCCGCTCGCGATGCGTCACCTTTATTGACATGTTTTTTTTATGATGAACTTATTTACAATTTATGTATGTGTCTGTATTGGTGAATATTAAATTGTGCATTTTAAAAGTTATGGCGAGTCTTGGCCTCGCCATGAGCTGCTTTTAGTCATTGTTTTAGGATTTTTGTAAAGTTTGTTGCCATAATATCTTTCTACATTAGTATACATTTATTATATCGAGACGGATGGATTTGAACAAACTAGTCCAGACGCGCGCCAGCGCCCAGAGTGTCACTACCGTCTGTTCTGTTAGCTTGGAAGATTTATAAATTTATTGTACCTATTTAAATATTACGTTACTTTTGTACATTGGAATTTTGTTACTTTAATATATGTTATAATTTAAGCTGTTTATATTTAAATATGGTGTTTTTCTACACGAATTGACTTCGCGCAAAAATGATTTTCGTTAACTGTAGGCTTTGTGTATGCGTCGTATCTATTTCGTTTCTTCTCATGTTACCCGTGTATGAGAATTCCATTCAGCTAGCCGTATGTCAAGTATAGGGAATTACTATGTTAGTTGTTTAAGGACATTTTTGATGCATTTGATATAAAACTTTTTTTACTAGAAACCCAAGGGATACAATAAAGCGAAGCGTAAATTGTAAAAACCGAAGCCGTATGTTTTTGCACGAAAGCTTATACCACATGTATTATATTGTACATTTGGGTCTAAATGTGCTGAGTGAATTGAGCTGACAGTGCAGTGCCAAGTTTTGCTATTGGCAAACTCTGATTGTAGCATGTAGCACAAATGTAACTTACTTATCATACTTTTATCATTGTTTCCATAATAGAGTACTTTGCTATGCTTAATTTAGTGTGTTGCTTCGTGTTATAATTTTAATTATTTTATGTATTATAGTAAGAAACATAGTTTCTATTTTTGATGATATATAATAATTTATTGTATTAACTTATTTGTTGTTGTGTCTTTATTTTCTGTCAACTGTACAATAAGCATTCTCTATTACCTCGACGGCTTCCTTCGCGACACTGTCAATAGCAAAACTCTATGCTTTAATAATAAGATACAGCTGTCTGTAATGCTCAAAATAATGTGAAATTGAAACTTAGCGCACAATATTGGAACTTTTATTGATGTTACCTACTGAAGTGCAATCTGTGTATGCCCTGTACATAGGAATTATAGATTTCTGTTTGCGGTCAGCCAGCGTAATGGCGGCGGGCTAGCGCCGGCGGCCGACCGGACATTGAACAAATATACATTTTTTATAACTTATATAATATACTGTCTACGAATCCGTAGCCATTGGGAGACGCGCGCATGCATCCGTTGTTTGCCGCGCGGTCGTCAAACGAGTACAACTCATGTGAAACGCACCTTTTTGCGTCCACATTGAATTTGGTCGTTTGCGGGAGGAAGGGGTTGTATGGAGTCTCGGTGATGTTAGTTAAAACGATAACCTGCATTGGTGTTAGATGATAGTCTGGTCCGGTGCCGCCGGCGCCCCCGCCGCGCCGGTTTCGCGCATTCCCACGAAACGGACTGAAATACGTGTGGTCGACGTTTAAATTTATTTTATTTACATGGGCAAGTAAAAAAAAAACACAAAATATTGCTAAACTATATTATAGTCTAACGTTGCTTTACCTTTTGCGTGAGATTGTGAGGATTTTAGCTTAAGTTCCGACTGAAGATGGATGCCTGTGAAATATTGTAAATTATAATTTCTCATAAAATATAATTTTTTTCAGCTAAGCGAGTTGTTTTCTTTTATCACTCTCTTAAATATCTTGGAGTAACGACTGTTATTCCGATCTGAACCGATCTGAGAAATTGTTCCAACCCCTAGCCCAGTCCCAACCCCTGCCGGGGGTCCAACTATTTTTAAAGCTTTCAAATAGTTGATGTCGGTAACACATTGGTGATGCCCCTGGTATTGCAAACGTCCATAGGCTGCGATGACTGCTTTCCATCAGGCAGACCGTAAGCTTGTTTTTTAAAAAAAAAGATTAGTGTGTCCGTAATAAAATCTTGCAAGCTTTTGACTCTTTTCCTGGTTTCCAATTGAGTTGGAATTTTGTTGGTCCTGTAAGTTCGGTGATATGATACCATCGAGCTGATGTAATGATGGAGACGGAAAGTGGCCATAGGAACTCCTGAACTACGCGTGATAAACCCATCTAGTTTGGGCTCGTGGTAATTAATCATGACACGTACTCTGACTTATCGTGGAGAACGGGCAAAGAAAGCTGGTTTTGAAAAAATTGCTTTCATTGAAATCTTGTTCCTATGTACCACGTTAACGGAGCAAATCCACCTTGGCGAAAAGAGTCTGACGAAAATATAAGAACAAGTCCGTTATTGTACATAACGGCGCATTCAGTTTAATAAAATGAATAAATAATGAAGCTACCAACCACAATAGACAGAAACTTCGTGTTAATAATTAAACTAACGTACATGTTTTACTTACAATTAATCGATGTTAATGTTGTTCTTGGTTTATTCAACCCAAACTCACGGGACAAAATTCGTCAGAGCGTCATTCGTCAGACTGGACCGCACTCCTTGCTCTTACTTTTCAATCTCAAGCACTGAATAGACTGTTCGCCATAGAGAAAATAATTTTATATAGGTACTTACAGAAATTATGTCTGTGCTGTTCGCAACGTACTAAAGGCCTACTACTAAGTAGGCCGTCCATTACTTACCTAGACGTATTTGACAAGATTTCGGTTTTGTGTAATAAGGTATTCCCTTTGATTGATCTTGAAGTGTCACGTCTTCGAATCAGCAGATAGTCGATTTGCGATTGATACGGACTACTTTTATAGGTAATGAGATGTTCGGGTCTCTTTTGGAAGAAGGTGTTAACTACGGCTAAGTCGGCGGCCAGTGAGGTTCGGAGAATTATTCTCCCTAACTGTATAGCTGGCCATAGGCAAAGCCACTGAGCACCGTAACTATTGAGATCTCCACCAACCACCTGTTTGGAGTCTTCGATCGACGCTTTTCCAGAAAGTAGTCTTTTCGATGTCTGCGCAGCCGGACTGAGGAGCAAAAGCAAAAGGTGAAGCGGAGCATGCTGGGGTTCGCTTGCGGCTCAAGCCGTGCTCTCGCGTGGACGGGTAGCCATTGCCTACTTATTGCAGATGTAAGGCGATGTCGTTATACGGCGACGCCTTTCATCATCACTGCCCGTAACAGCCCACTGCAGGACTTAGGGCCTCTCCCACGAAAGGGGAGGTTATTGCCATAATCTCCACGCTTGGCAGGCGGGTTGGAGATCACAGTATTTAAATATAATAATGGAAAATGCTGCTTCCCATTTTCCAGACTACGGAGACTCTTGATCTTTTGCCTTGAAAACATTAGTCGCCTTGTAGGACACCCATGAATGTAAGGGGTTGGTGCTATTCTACTCTGCCGGACACCACACGGCCAACCTTTACCTTGGGACGCCTTTATCTTGGGATAAATTAACAACCTTTTTCATGCTGTTTTTGTCATGTTTGGCGTTTTACGTGCGGCAATTCCTACCCGACCTACGCAACCCTTTAGGGAAAAGCCGGTTCGCCAGAGCCTCGTTCATCTGTCTGCAGAGGAATCAAGAGCAGGTGAGGTTGGCTTAGGCCCATGAGAGTCTACTAAATATGATTTCTGTAAACCTGTGAAATAAATAAATAAAACGCTGTTAAATATGTTTACCTGCATTATTCTTATGAGTTTCAAAGGACTGTTTATTTGTTACTGTTCAAAACGTAATGAAAAATGTTACTTAATGTAAGGACAGCAGATTGCTACTGCATTTTACAACTTACAAATAGGCCTATAAATGAATGTAGGTAAAGCTGTACGTTTTCCTTTATAAAAAAATAGTAGTTTATGCAACTGTCATATAAAAGGATTTATTAAAACATGAGTATGATAATAGTTTGACACGAGTGTTTTAATACCCCCTTTTATATGACAGTTGCATAAACTACTATTTTAAAATTTTATAGACTGGCGTGAAAAAAGTATCCTTAAACAACTGTTTTAATTGGAACATTACGAGTGTAGATAAAAGAAATTACATACCGCCAAATACACATAAGTAGAAATGCCTGAAAGCAGCGTATTTTGGCGTACTTACTAAACATTAACATAATTTTTTTTGCTGGTCAGGGAAGACATAGGTAACTTTTTTTCATCGTAGGAAGACGATAGTCGGACCATTCAACACAGAAAAAAAACTGAATATAACTAATTTTAATAACTTACTTGCGCTCTTTTCGCAATCCTCCATAAATATCGTCATCGCAATAATACTGGTTCAGTTCAGAGCAGTAAACTAACTTTCTAACTGTGTGACATGAAATCCAGCATTGAAAATGCTTAATGGTTATACGAAGATGGTTATCGTTGCTATTACCTACAGATTTCACATTGAATTCACTGTTTGTCGCTTTTACACTAGTAATCATCGTTTCTAACGACCATGGCCACTGACGCGGATTTGGACCTATTTTTTCCCAAGAAAATACCACTCGTGGATAAAATGGCTGAGAGTGCAGCCAAAGTTGCCGTTCACAATTTCGACTGGAGCTATGTAACGCTACTGCTCTACAACTGTACATTTCTCTGCGATTTCGATATGTTCAACCACCTTTACGGCAAAAGTGTGATCATCTACCATGACCAAATCCGGCCACAGATTATCAGCGACAACATTCACCAGTACGTGTTATTTGGGAACGCAGTTCACAACTTCAAATATATGCTAGAGAACTTGGAAAAACACAAATTTGACAACACGGGCAAGTTTATTATGTTGTGCTTATCAGTAGAACATGACCACTGCGATGAAGTCGAAGCTGTGAAAATGTTCTGGGAATACAAAGTCGTCAATGTGGTGTTCATCAAAGTTATCGACAACGATGTGGCTGGGTACACATTCTTTCATCCGAGAGATTGCGAAAACGTGAAGCCGGCGATAGTAACAAAGTTTGGACTGTGCATAAAAGACATCAGAGAGTGTGAGAATATGTTCACGCTGAAATTCTCAAATCTCCATGGGTGCCCGTTGATTGCTTCCACATTCATACAGCCACCGTACATAAAATCTATAGATGAGAAACTAGGGTCAGATGCTGATCTAATGAACATAATAGCGGAGGAGCTAAATGCCAGGTATGAGTTCAAGACGCCGCGGCGTGGGGACGGGTGGGGCGCACTCGACAGCGGCGGTACCTGGATCGGCTCCCTGGGAGATGTGTACTATGATTACGCAAATTTATCCATAACCTTCCCTGTGATTACGTTAGACCGATACAACAATTTCCAGATATCGACATATTACGGTTTCACCACCATGGTGTGGATCACTCCTCCCACGCAGCCTCGGCCGGGTTCTCTCAAACTACTGTATCCTTACGAACCCATGGTTCATATTACTTTAATCATTACCTTCTCATTTGTCGTTTTATTTGGCCTGTTTGCTAGAAGTAAATTGTGGAAGAAAGTCAGGCGAGAAATGAAAATACCTGGTGAACAAAGAAGTATAATTTTCGGCTCATGGACTATATGCATGGGTCTGCCCATAAAAAAGTTTCCAAAAAAATCTACGCTCTCCAGCCTTGTTCTCTTTTGGATATGGTATACTTTTATAATGAGAACAATTTACCAGAGTTATCTCATGAACTCTTTGATGAGTGATCGACCTTCCTGGAATGTTGAGACATTGGAAGACATGGTCAGAGAAAACTATCGGTTTGGAGCTGGTGCTGCCATAAAAGAGTTTTATAAAGACAATCCATTTGTTCATGACAATTGGGTGAGCATGTCTATACCGGAAATATTTAACACTGTGATTGAGATATCGAAAGGTGCTCAATTCGGACTAGCCGTGAACAAAGAATACGTGAATACATTCCATAAACAACACGATGTACGCCTGCATATTCTAAAGGAGAAGGTGATAGTGAGCCCGACTGTTATATTTTTTAAGAAATTCTCGCCTATAGCCCTACCGGTCGATCGTATTTTACTGAAACTCATCGAGGGTGGGATCCCTGATAAACTAGTAAGGGACAACGCGATGCCGCGAAAAATACCCAAGACAGGAGATCACAACGAACCAATCAATAGGGAACAGTTCACTGGGTGTTATGTAATACTCTTGTTTGGATATATTCTATCGACCGCTTTATTTTTCTATGAAGTTTGTTGTAAACTCAAATAGCTTTATACGTAGAACTGTAAATACCCACTTCATTAAAATAGACACGATTAAACTAAATAGTGTTTAAAGTTTTATTAAGAAGGTGCTTATCACCTGTTGCTACACTAAAAAATTATGCTTGAATAATAACTAACAATACGTAAGACAAAATCGTTATTTGTCCGATTCGGTATACATTTTCTAACTCACTATTTAAGTAGTATCTATCTACAGGTACTTACATTAAAAGTTAAAATAAAAAATCTGTCAGAGTATTTGTCAAGACTAATCAAACGTGCCCAAACTCTATGGGTTTACCACGTGTAGTTTGGGAGTTCTTATGGCCACTGTCCGTCTCTATTAAATCAGCTCGACAAATTCACTATATTTTTCATTGCCGCGCAGGGGTATGCATTTGTGTAACTCTGTTTGAAAGAGAGATGATAAAGAGAGGAAGCCCACCTAGGACTTCGTAGACTAGTAAGTAACCAACAGCGTTTATAATACAGCAATTATATTACGAACGAGAGAGATTTGTCAGGACCGTAGCAAGTGGAACAATGTGGTCTCTGCCTACTCTAAAAAAAATGTGTAAGTGAATAAATAACGCTCCTCATTCATAGGCTCGCAATAGAGTTCCCTGTCTCGCATGTGTTGTAAGTCATACCTACGATAAGACAAGCACACAAACACCCACATCACAAACTGGAATTAAATTTCTTCACTGTGATTTGGGCAGGCGGTCTGGAATCAAACCAATATGGTAAGCAATGGTGCCAATGACAACTACTACTACTTTAGTCACAAAATCTACTTACTTCATTCAATAGTCCACAGTTGGACTTGAGCCCTCTTCACATTAGTGGAGACTCAACAGGGCTCAAGACTGCAGTGTTGAAAATTTTCCTGGATTACGGAGGTATAATGGTCTGTTCTTATTAGTCGCCTTCTGGTGGTGGTTGGTTTGCCGTGTGGTGTCCAGCACAGAATAGCGCCAACCCCTTAAACTCGTGGGTGTCGTACAAGGAGGCAAAGTATCTAAGAGTTTCCGTAGGCTGGATAATGGGAAACAGCGTTTTCTATATTTATAGCACTGCGATCTCCAACCCGCCTGCCAAGCGTGGAGATTATGGCAATAACCTCCTCGTGGGATAGGCTATAAGACCTGCTGTGGACTGTTATGGGCTGTGATGATGAGTCGCCTTTTACGACACCCTTACTCTACCCTTGCTCTACCTCTGCGTTCTTAACTTTATTTTTTGAATTTCAAGATGTAAGAATGTCTAGTTGCTGTTTTTATTTAACCCTGTTTTACAAGAATAATATAATGATTGAACTAATTGCAATTTTTTATTCCAAATATTTTGAAAGTTAAGTAGAAAAAATTGGAGGATAGTTATCCAATATGTTCAACTGGTTGAAAAGATATATGAACATCGTGGAGTATATGTTATTCATCATCATGGATTTAAATCAAATTTCGGAAATTGCAGCCACCGATAAAATGTACTGTAGCGAACTTTTATTAATCCAGCGAAATCCTTTGATGATTGTTATACGAGTCGGTAAACATATTTTGTAGCATAGCATTCCATTACTCACAATCAAATTGAATATACGAATGGACGTAAATTACATAAAACTATTAACCACCATTGGGCAATGGATGATGTTATCAGTATTGTTAAGGCTCGTTGATAGGCGTGAAAAATTGAACATTTATACACTGACATACCTACCTACAATAAAATACCTAGTGTAAGAATTTGTGTTTGTCCTTTATGGTTACTCAGTAGTCATCATTACCAGACTCACTGTATTTCGTAAGTGTCGTTTGCACTTCATAAATTATCTACCTATTGAAGAAGTAAAAGGCTTACCTTAAGCCTCCGGTGAGGTGTTGGCTTTGTGTTTCTCTGCCATCTGTACAACGGGGGATGTCCTAAAGAAATGTTTAACTTTGTGCAACCGACACTTTTCCGCCACCGCACTCTCAGACGATGGGCTAGATTTCATTCACACCATCTGGATGCCTGGCATCCAACTAACGTGCGGGCATCACGAGCCTTTTTACTACGCACGAGCAGGATGTGGAATGAGCTCCCTCCCCAAGTCTTTCCTCTACACTACAACATGGGGTGCTTCAAAAAACACGTCTACAGGTACCTCAAAGGCCGTCACCCCATCCACTCCCCTTAGGTTACAGATGTCCAGGACGACGGGGGCCAATTTCCATCAGGTGGACCGTCCGTCCGTGTGCCTCCCTAGGTAAGAAAAATAACTAAACATTAATGTGGTAAGTAGTACAGAGAATATTGTAATGTATTTTTTTGTAAAATAATACTTATATGTATACAACCTCTGATCTAAACTCGTGGAAATGTGTCAAACGTTCGCATTTCAGACAGTAACGGTTCCAGTGTCAAAATTGGCTAACGCTATATTTTTGTGAATGCGGCCTTACTTAATGCTTTCCGTCGCGTTAGCTGCAGTTTGACAATTATTTCCACGTAACGTCCTTTTGTAATAGCCATGGCGAACGCCACTGATTTATATTTAAACTTTATTTTGCCTAAAAACACTGTAACTGCCGAAACATTAGCGGAAATTGCAGCGAAAATAGCCCTTCATAATTTTAAATGGCAATATGTAACTTTAGTATTTTACAACTGCACAATATTTTGTGGTGTTGACGTGTTTAATCAAATGTACGGGAAAACTGTTATTGTTGGAAAGGGGTCGTTCAGTACGGTTTTTGCAGAAGAAATACGACAATATGTAGTAGTCGGATATACAGTTATCGACATTAAGCAAGTGTTAAATCATATGCAACAGAAGACATTTGATAATACTGGCAATCACATAGTATTTTGCATATCTCAAGGACACAATGACTGCAACGAAACTGATGCCGTAGCTACGTTTTGGCATTACAAAATTGTGAATGTTGTGTTCATTAAAATATTTAACGGGGGTGAAGTGGCTGGTTACACATTCTTTCATCCTAAGGATTGTGTCAGTGCGAAACCTGTAAAGCTTGATAACTTTGAAGTATGTATGACGAAGAACGTAAACTGTACCAAAATGTTTCCAAATAAGTTTTTTAATTTGAACGGATGTCCGTTGATTGCCTCAACTTTCGTACAGCCGCCGTACATGAAACTCATAGACGGGAAGCCAGGAGGCTCAGATGGTGAAATAATTTTAATAGTGGCTGCAAAGCTAAATGCCACTCTCAAGATGATGACGCCTCGCCACGGGCGTGGGTGGGGGCAATTGAATGAAAATGGAACGTGGATAGGTTCGCTTTCAGACCTTTACTACGACTACGCTAACCTTTCAATAACGTCCGCCGCAATAACAACACAAAGATTTCTTGATTTTCAAATTTCCATTAATTATGATTTCTCTACCGTAGGCTGGGTTACTCATCCAACTGAATCTCAACCCTCTTCATTGAAATTGTTACACCCTTTCTCACCAAATGTTCATATAGTAATTATGGTCATATTTTTTCTAATTACTGTATTTAGTTTACTTACAACATCTAAACTCTGGGATGACTTTTTAAAAACAATGAATTTGTCCTGGATCGGAAGCAATATAATTTATTACTCATGGCTAATAAGCATGGGCTTGCCCATTAATAAGTTACCCAGGAAATCGATATTTTTGTGCATTGTTCTGATGTGGATATGGTATGCTTTTGTGATAAGAGCCATATACCAAAGTTCTTTAATTAATTCTTTAATGAATGACTATAAAACTACAAATGTGGAAACTGTCAAGGACATGATTAACGCTAATTATCGGGTAGGGGGAGGACCGGCTTTGATGGATTATTATAGAGATTTCCCTTTAGTAACCAAAGATTGGGTTAGTTTAAATCCTTCGGGAATTAACACAACCATGTTAGAAATATCCAAAGGATTAAAATTTGGTTTAGCGTGTAATTTAGAATATACGCATATCTTCTACAATCAATATAAGATAAGGCTGCACGTTTTGAGTGAGAAAGTCGTTGTTACCCCAACAGTTATATTTTTCAAGAAATTTTCGCCGCTAGCTCGTCCGGTTAACGATGTTTTACGAAGACTGACAGAAGGTGGATTTCCTCACATGCTATTGAAAAAGCATGCTAAAAGGGAACACGACAGTAGTTCAACCGAACGCAACGAACCCATAAATATAGAGCAATACGCTGGCTGTTACACGATACTCCTGTTAGGATGGACTCTCTCATTTGTTTGTTTCATTTACGAAATATGTTTACAAAAGTTTAAACGTAAAGAGGTCGCAACTGTGGTATCGCTTCCTGGAAAAATTTAAAATAAATTTCAATCGATGTATTATTCTGTATACAAATAAATGTACTTAATGTATGTGACGTGGAAGTTGAATATTCTTTGAAATAAACGCATTTGCATAAGCTAACAAATGACCTATGTTTTTATTTTATCTTTGATCGATGGAAGTGTAATAAATCATCATTTGCGGCAAAAGCTAATGTGTAATAATGGCCACCTATCCTATGGAAACACATTAAATAATCCAGCAAAATGAAACATTCAGTTTTATTTTTGTGTTGCATGGAAAATCAAGTTTCATGAATAAAATCAATATGGAATCTCAAAACGCAACATTAAACATACATGACTTTATCAATCAAGATATAATAAACTCAATGACAAAACTCGGTGAAGTTACGATGAAGATTGCCGAATCCAATTTCATATGGCGCTATGAAACCGTAGTTGGCTTCAATGCTCTGCATTTGATTGCAATGAGAGTTTTTCTTATCAAGTATAGTCACAAGGTCGTCATTAAAAAGGGGAAATATCTCCCAGTGTTTAATTTTACCAGACCTCGTGTACCGCAGTTTGCACTTTTTGGTCAGGACACTGCAGAGCTCTCTGATTTGCTGCAGTGGTTGATGGAATCGCAATACGATAGCACAGCTAAATTTGTAATAGTTTGTTGCTCGACAAACCCTCGCAATTGTTATGAGCAAGCCATTTTTCAGACACTTAAACGCCTCTTTATAGCAAATGTTGTGTTTTTGAAACTATCTAGTGACGGTGAAGTTTTTGCGTATACTGCGAGGCCATTCCTCCCTGGACGATGCTGGAACGATGAACCGGAAAGTGTGGACTTGACTTGTGTAAACACTACTTGTTTGAAATCTCTATACCCACGCAAGTTTACCAATTGGTACGGGTGCCCACTGGTGATATCAACCGTTCACCAGCCGCCCTTCATGTATTTGACGAACAGTAGTACGGGGCTGGTGCCTAGTGGAGGCGACGGCGACATTCTCAAACTTGTTGCGAGTAGTTTAAATGCAACACTGGTTATACAAACACCACTCGATGTCAGTGGCTGGGGTCACTACAAAGACAAGAATTGGACTGGATCCCTGGGAGATGTTTACAATAATCGTGCATTCGGGTCAATGTGCTCCGCACCGTTAACACCCACTAAATATGACAATTTCCATATATCGTTCGCATACTCCTCTATTGATATCTCGTGGGCTGCAAGATTGTCAGACCCTAAACCGTCATATGAGAAGCTTTTATATCCATTGAGTCTATATGTTAGAATTGTTATTCTCATATCCTTCCTAGCTGTAATCCTCCTAGATTCGTTTTTGAAAACTAGTATTTGTAAAAGAATTATACGCAAGATAAACATTGCCTCGCCAAAAGAAAATTTATTATTTTACTCGTGGATTCTCTTTCTTGGGTTTCCGTCTACGAAATTGCCTACAAGGGATTCCCTCAAGATACTGGTCTGGTCATGGATATGGTGTTACTTAATAATTAGATGCGTTTATCAAGCTGGCCTTATAAACTCAATGAAGAGAGAGATCTATGAAGAGAACTTAGAATCTTTTAACGAAGTCCTTAAATTGAATTACCCATTTGGAGGGTTAGCTTCGTTAAGGGAGTATTACTCGCAAGAACCAATAATCTACGACAACTGGGTATATGTGAAACTGACGGACATTAATGATATTCTGGACAAAATTTCAGACGGTACTTCAGACTTCGTGATTGGTATGAACAGAGATACCATACTTGATTATTTGATGTCGAAATCTGGCACCAGATCGCTACAGATTTTAACTGAAAAAATAGTAAGGAGTCCATCCGTAATATATTTCAAGAAGTATTCTTATTGCGAGAGGCCAATTAGTAATATTCTGTCAAAAGCTTTAGAGGGTGGATTCACGGATCTTCTGCATAGACAATACATGAATCACGCCCGCATGATATTCAGAAGGAAAGAAAAGATGAAAGACGCACCAGACCCTTTACAAATGAAGCATATCTCAGGCTCTATAATATTGTTAATTATAGGATGGATATTGTCCTTGATATTTTTTTGTGTGGAAATCGTTTGCGGACGCATTGACTGAATCCTTTTTTTTTTAATTTAGCTCAGCAGGCTAATTACGTAACGCTGTTGGCAACAATTCTCTGATTTCAATGATTGAAATTGTTACTTTTGCGATTATGTAGGATTGATTTAATAGTTTCAGTTTATTACAATGGAACTTTGTTAGCAACTAAACCCATGAAATCGATGATACGGAATCCCAAAAGTAACAATTTCAATCATTGAAATCAGAGAATAGTTGACAACAGCGTTACGTAATTAGCCTACAGGTATGCGCTAATGTTCACTGATTGCTGTTGTAATTTTTCTTGCACACTTAAAAGTCAATAAAATGTTATCTGAAACATCTATAGCGTCATTGTTTTTTTACAAATTATACATTTACGGTTGCAGTGCAGTCATTAAGTATAGATTAGGTGCATTACTTGATTGGAAAACTGAAATGTTTTGTTAGTACCTACAGTTCTTAGAATATTTTTACTTAATGGAAATCTTTTCATTATTTCGTATTTTTTTTTGTACACCTCAACTCCAACTTCCATACAGAGTATAGGTATCGCAATTGACACTATAGTAGTATAGTACAACGTATGAATTCTACCATAAGAATTGCTGTTTACGTTATTGATACCGTACTGCAAGGGGCGTTAAAATATTTATTGTACATGTATTTATTACCCCGTCCTACATGCAAAGCGCGCCAAACTGCTGTAACCCAGCCAAGTTGGCTGGCGAACGACGGTCAGACGCTTTTTATTTTGCTCTATGTACATAAATCGGTTTTATATGGAAAATAAAACCACGAAATATGAGTGTGTTCTGTCACAAAGCACCGAAAAAGAAGGAGCTCGTAACGAGAGTGTTAAAGTTTTGTTACATTTTTTTTGTGGAAAATGAGAAAGAGGGGTTGGGGGCGAAATTATACCGATATTCTCAAAACTTGCGAACTAGGTGGCCCCAAAGCTACACAAAGTGCAATTTGAAGCAATCTTATTTTATATTGAGTTCTGTATGTAGTTTCGATATTTTCATTGAAGTTATCTTATTGGTATCTGCTACTGTAGAGGCGAAAACGTTTAGTAATTTTATATACGATACTTTGATTTGCGGGGACATTGATTACTTATTTTTCTCTTTTAATCAAGTGTTATTTTCATACCGAAGACCGAGCGAAGTGGGCCAGGAAGAGTAGGAAGGCGGACCCCTGGCCCTCGCATGCCGCTTGGGAGCGCAACCGGGACATAACGCCGAGATGATGGTGATGATGTTATTTTCATGCAAACGAAACATATCATACATGTTCTAACACTCATTATTGTGATCTTGTTAGGTTTGTTAGCTCGCATGTCATCCATCACGAAGTCAAGTCATCACTTCTCAGTATACCCAATAATTTCATTTTCCCCTTCTTTTACTGTCTGTGTGTATTGTATTGCGAGCAATAAAGTATTTATCTCTCCTTTCGAATTTTCCAAGCACCAATGCAGTATTGGAAGTAGTCCGTTATTGGAAATCAATATACATAGAACAGAAACGCCTACTAGGAAGCAAACTTCTCGACTAGTCGATAGTGCTAAGAGAAAACGGGAGAGTAAAAAAAATACAAATAGAGTTCCGTAAACAACTTCCAAGCGGAGAGGCAATCCAATTGGAAACAAAAACATACGGGCCAGTCGCAGTCGGGTCTAGCTGGAAACAATTGGGTGCACCAAAAGGAATTCTCCAATTTGCCGCAGGAAAGTTGGACCGTTTCTTCTGATTCGACTGGGGTGCGCGGCCGTTGTCGACGAAATTTGTTGTAAAGTGTTCTGTTGTTAGAATGAACTTAAAACGATAGACTGTGAGCTTTATTTAGAGCTTTATTTGACTTTGTAATGTTTATTTACATAATTAATATACAAAAACTGTTAGTTCTAGTGTTATTCTTAGATCATTGGATACATGCTTGCCTGCTGATATATTTTTTGTTAATATTAATGGTAGCGGTCCGGATATCGCTGGATGGATGAAGTCTTAAAAGACCTACATGGTATCCTCGATTGGCAGGTGATGGCGCAGGATAGGAAGATGCGGGTATCTCTGGTGTCGGAGGCCAAGTTCCACTTTGGGTCTCTGAGCCACCGTAATAAGTAAGTAAGTAACGGTAGCATTACCACCAAATCTCAATGTACAAATACATATGTTCCACTAAAGTGCAGACTGCAATTGCAGTATTACAATTGGTATATAATTATATACTTACGCGGTTAATTACGAGTACGAACTCGTAGAAACGACGGCGAAGTTGCGCGCGTGCGCTGTTTTCTCTGCTCGCAAAATTTCGGCTGACGGCAGTTCGGGGGTCGAATTCGCAAAGATGGGACGACCGCCGTCGCGCGCCTCGAGCGCTCTCGCGCCAACTTTCCCGCCGGAAGCCTTGTAACTGGTTTAAACTGGAAAACTCCTACTTTTAGTATTCGAAGCTAAGTGAAGTGTACCGACGCAAAATGTGCGCGACCAAGCTGATGGTTTCCGCTTTATTGTTGTCGGTGATCCGCGCGGAAGGTGAGTTTCGCTTACAATATTTACCTTATCGGATGGAGTTTCGCCGGTTTACAAACATTGGGAGTTTAATAAATCGCTTTTGTAACGCTTTTGCTATTGGATTTTGTATAAAGGTGCTCCGGTAAGTTTAGATAATTTATAAGGAGTTTTCACAATTTTGATGGCACTTACTTAAGAATCTTATTAATTGTTCGCATCGATTCGAACATTTTTCTATTTTTATTTTCGGCATGAAAAGTTCAGTATTTTTTAAATGACATTGGCAACACCGAAAGAGTATGGTTAAAAAATAGGTAAAATCGCCCTAATGCATCAAAATATCGAATTTTTCATGCCGAAAATAAAAATTGAAAACCGGTCGAATCGAAGCGAGCGATTCATAAATAGGGTCTCAGGTAAAGTTAAAATACAAAATGGTAAGCCAAATGTGAAATTCACATATCTTTCCTGTAAGTTTCACGATTATGAGAATCAGTGAGATTTAATTTTTTACAATTACATTCTGTGTGGTCGTGTGATATGTGACCGTACGGTGTCTAATATGATAGAACTAAAAATGGGCAGCAACTTTCTCTATTGCGCATAATCAAAACAACCTATGATTGCCAACCTGTCTACCGAGATTTTGTAGGCGTCTCTAAGCCAATATAGTATAGTTATTTAGTTACAAAGTACGTCTTGCAAGTATTAATTCTAGACTTAAAGTTGCGTACTCGATTGATCTTATTTACGCTTTTGCCCGAGATTTCGGCTGCATAGATTAGACATTTTGTACTGTGAGTTGCTGCTGACATTTTATATTGGATGGGTGATTTAATTTTAAATTTTGACATGATAATTTTAGTAATATATTGAATTTACTAATGTAGTTTGTAAGTCAAGAATGTTTTACTAACACTAATAAATTGATTTTATTTTTCCACTCAAAAGATAACCTATATCCATAGATAAGAACTCTAGGCGTGAAAACGTAACAGAGTTTCTTTCGCAGTTGTAGTCTTACTTAATAACTCGATGTTCTTACGGGTGAGGCAAAACATCGTGACGAAACCTGCACATTCAGGCGACTGTAATCATAATCCAATCTGGTCACATTCCCCTGTTGACAGGGTCACGGAGGTCAGATGGCAGTCGCTCCACAATAATTACCTGATCTACCAAATTCTGGATCATAGTCAAGGCGGACCCGAAGCCCTCGCGCGCTTTAGCACAACCGGGACATTACCGCCACGACGACTACCACCACCAGATTCAACCAGTAACTTACCCCACCTGCCACAACCCACATCTATGATTTCTATTACTCATGGCATTTTAAGTCGTATAGCAATATGATTATCGAAACATCACAAAGTAATTTTAGCCCTCAAATTCTGTATTCAGGATTGCGTAATTTTTAAGGTTGAACAGGTCTGCCAGGGCTCCACTATATTAAAATACCAAACAAATAAATAAATGAATTACTTAAGGGCATGGCGTCCCTTTTATCGAAACGATGATTTTTGAATGTCCAGATTGGCGTAGCAGGCCACAGTTTTAACCCTAAAAATTATAGAAGGTAACTAAGTTAAAAGTATCGCCGATTACATTATTAAAATATTGTTTTTGTATTGCAAAGGAGGTCTGGACAACCCAGCCTATATGACCAATAATGTTGAGCTATATGTCATTGGAAAGGATTTTTCATTTTCTACAACATTTACTACTTTTTATTACATTTATTACTGGCGACAACTCTCGAATCGCTGTGGGAAAAAAATTATGATCAATTAATAGATTATAGAAAATGAAAAATCCTTTTAAATGAGATATTGCTTAACATTATTGGTCATATAGGCCGAATTTTTCAGTATAAAGCGATGTTCACTTTAATTGACAATAACTTTTTTCCCACTGCTATTTGAGTTATCGCCATAGCAAAAGTTTTAGAAAATGATAAAACTTTCCAACGACATATCGCTCAATGCTATTGGTCATTAAGGCTGGGGTCCATCCATTTCAGCCGGCCCTCCTTTGTAGATCTATATCTAAGATAAAAGGGGATAGCTTATTAATAAAAAGCAAAAGTCTATCAAAATTAGCACTTTTGCGCATTGGTCCTCCTCTAAAACGCGTGATACAACATTGACAATGTGATCCATTTTAAAACTACTTTAAAGCTCCATGAAACTTTACTTTTAAAAGATAATCTCCGTTTTTTATTTCTAATTAAAAGTAAATTAAAAAATACCATACATAAATAAACCTTAAGCCTTTCAATCATGTAGAAAGAAACAAATAATGTATCCTGCAGAAAGAAGGCAAAGAAAAATTAATTAACTCGTAGCTTGCGACGACAGGTTGACGGGCGTAGCGTGCGCGTAGACTGCGTAGCAATCGCGTAGCACGCGTAGCGCTGGCAAACTTTAATTAGCTGTCTCAATGCTGTTGGAAATAATACCAAGTTTTCTTCTTACTTGACTAAAATTGGAGTGAAACAATACTTCGTCAAGGCTACGGTTAAAAAAACGTCTTGGCGTTGTGCTACTGCGAGAACCCCCCAGATTAGATAATTCATTTATCACAACACATGATCAGACATTCGGATCTCTGAATATGCAGGTTTGCGCACGATGTTTTCCATCACCGTAAGAGCATCGGTTAGTGTTCAAGTACATACATACAAGCACCGTTGATAGAATTCGGTGCCTCTAGTCTACGATTCGGACCCGCTATAAGGCCACCGACGCTCGTCAAGGCTATAATACTTGATACCTACTTCAGCGGTCTAATGCCGCCTGAGTGGAATATAGCAAAAAACCTGTTCCATTAGGGGTGTCGTACAAGGCGACTAATGAATTGGAGGCAGACCTAGGAACTCCGTAGACAGCTGCGATTTAGGTTGGTTTTTAGGGTTCCGTACTCATAGGGTAAAAAAGAAACCCCTTACTAAGCCTTCGCGGTCTGTCTATCATAGGCCTGTACATTTGCATCCGTAGTACAATTTAGACTTTTAAAAGACCGTGTCTTTTTTTTTTAATAATGTCAGCGTAAGGTAGATAGGCGTGTGGTGTCCGGCAGAGTAGAATAGCACCAACCCCTTACATTCATGGGTGTCGTACAAAGCGACTAATGTTTTCGAGGCAAAAGATCAAGAGTCTCCGTAGTCTGGAAAATGGGCAGCAGCATTTTCCATTATTATATTTAAACACTGCGATCTCCAACCCGCCTGCCAAGCGTGGAGATTATGGCAATAACCTCCCCTTTCGTGGGAGAGGCCCTAAGTCCTGCAGTGGACTGTTACGGGCTGTGATGATGAAGGTAGATAGGAGTGGCAAAAAGGATCCTGCACCTGAGAAATATGTAATCCGCCACTACGACGAACAGATGTCTGGAGGGTTATGTCAATCTGGAGATAGCCATAGCAGTCCAAGCTATGGCGCATTAGTGGAAGATATGTCATACCCTTTTCTATAGGGTTATAATTAATAGGGTTATATTGGATATCGCAGTGTAATCACTTCATTATAAAAGAAAATCCCACGCCGCGTCTGTCTGTCGGGTTTTCATGCGGTTCTCACCAATGGACCTTGTGATTTATGAGAAAGATGTAGGTGGATAATTTGGTAAGGTTATCCGTACGAAACCGGGTAGGGGCACTAGTTTATATAGAAATGTGTGGTAGCGAGCAAGTAGGACTTGCGCCTTGGGAGTTCGAAACTAACAAATATAAAATGTATCAGCTAAGTACATCTGTTCATCTGCTTAAAGACTCAAATTTGCGGTTGGTATAACAACTGTTTTGTATGAAAAATACAGTAGGTATACCCACCAAAAATAAAAGCGTGCGTGTGGTGTGAGGGCCACACCGTAAAAACTTTTTGAAAATTTGCTTAGGATTTAGTGAACATTCCAAAACAATTGTGGAACTTGGAATCAGATTTTGTGAAAATCAATTAAGTGAGGTATTGACCGAAAAGTTGGGCCCTCAATTCTCACATAGAGGATTGAGGGCCCACCCGTACCAGGCAACTATGCGCACTAAGAGAAAGTCTTTAAGACAAAATGTAAGTCTATATCAAACAGAATTTGTGAAAATAAGATATTATCACAAAACGCTATCGTTCTCAGTAAATATTTGTTCAAAATTGGCACTCAATCCTCACACTCCTGAAAGTTAATAACGATTTTTTTAAAACCCTATACTTACGGCTACTGTTTGTTAACCTATGTGCTACATAATAAATTGTGAAAAATTGTGAAAGCAAGAACGGGTCAGTATGTCTCGTTGTTTGAAAGTTATGACCTTGTTAATATTGGGGCCCTCAATCCTCCACTTTTTTTTCCTTTTCATTTTATTACTCTTAAACTACGAAAGTAACGACAAAACATAACAATGTATGATTTAGTGAAAAAAATGTGCAACAAATTGCTACTATTGTTAATAATGAGAAATGTGATGAAACTATAAATCTTGACAAATACCAAAATCGGACTATTTTTTAAGTTTGTACATAGGTAGGGTGACAATAATTTATTAGTTCTAACCCTCATTCGATAAACATTATTTTACATACGGTGCATGAGTTATTTAAAGAAATGCGTAGATTTTAATCTTTTGAAATATACCATTAGTGAAATATTGGACGTATGTTACGCTAAAACGAAAGCAAAGCTCGATAGCATTTTGAAAAATGAACTCCTTCCTTCACCGGATAATATTGAACAAACTAAAAAAATTTGATTCGAGAATCGATGAGCATGAACTTCACAACGATTTCTTTTGTTGGTTTGACAATGAAGTACTTCTAAAAAAAACGTAATGAAATTCATGATGGAGAAGATAATCCATTATATTTGCCGACTATAGTGCCAACACTGCGAAGGATATTATATAAACTTCCATTATGGTCAAATATATTAGTCTCCCATTTCAAATCCAACAACATGGCTCCATCATCTTCTGGTGTGGAAAGCTTTTTCAAAACAGTTAAGCATGTTGTCTTCAAAACAAAAGCACAGAGATACAGAATTGATGAATTTATAAATATTTTTGCACAATGTCTAGAAGGTGACCTCAAGTTATCAAAAGTTGACGTTCAGAATAAAATTACTAATAAAGTTGTGAAGACAACAAACCTGAATAAAAGGAAAAGGAAACAAACTCAGAAAAAACGCGTCTCAAAAATGGGCAAGTATCAAGTTAAAGTACTTACCGATTCAGTGTTTTCTGATAAACCGTCCTCTTACTGAGAATTGGAAAGGAGAGGGCAAAGAAGACGATACAGCCAAAATAATAAAGCAAATAAAACACATGGAAAACGGTAACTTATGTTCTAGTGTTGAAATTGAGAATACACAATTAAAACTTTAAAATACCTGTGGACTGGATTCAGTTTTTTTTCTTTTTTGTTATGGATATATTCAAAACCAAAACATGAAAGATGAAATAAACTTGTTCAGCTCTGAATTAATAACACAGTACCTTAAATGTTTGGTAGGTGCACTAATAACTTATGATGATCCGTACAAAATTCGAGCACATGTAGTCCTTAAATATATTATTAAAATGTCTGAACTAGAATCAAATAATCCTGTCATGGACTGTCGATGCAATGTCGCTAGTTATCTTGAAACAGTTCTATTAAACCTTTTTTTACAGTGCCATGTTTACAAAACGTTGCATTAACGGTTCCTGCCTATCGATTCCAATTGAAAGACAGTTTGCTTTCTTACCACTTAAATTGGACATGTTAGCCGTGTTTGGGATCGATTCATTGGAAGAAGCAATTTGTTTTGACGAAAATTTTCAGTTTTGCCTTACTTGTGGTTCTAACGTTGCAGTCAACTACGAATTGCATTTTGTCATTGCATTTGATTTAAATGGCACTAGTAATAACTGCCTGCAGGATATCCCGCACACACACAGAATAAAATCAAAGTTGTACGAACTCCTCGGAGCAATCGAATTCGTCCCTCCACCCTTCCCTGATGGTATTGGACATTACAAATGTCACATATTAATTAATGGTAATTTCAAATGCTACGATGATAATAAATTAAAAATAGAAGACAGTGTATTAAAACCTATAACACTACATTTGCTTGTGTTTGCTACAATCTAAAAAAATGTTGTCACCCTATTTCTTGATGTAAAGAACAAAATTATAAAGTAGATTTTCTTAAACAATATAGATCTTTTCATTTCCTTCTGATATCGAATTTGTTTTACATTTTATTCACTAAATGATGCAATGTTATGTTTTGTCGTTTCTTTCCTAGTTTAAGAGTAATAAAATAAAAACGAAAAAAAAAGTGGAGGATTGAGGGCCCCAATATTAACAAGGTCATAACTTTCAAACAACGAGACATACTGACCCGTTCTTGCTTTCACAATTTTTCACAATTTATTATGTAGCACATAGGTTAACAAACAGTAGCCGTAAGTATAGGGTTTTAAAAAAATCGTTATTAACTTTCAGGAGTGTGAGGATTGAGTGCCAATTTTGAACAAATATTTACTGAGAACGATAGCGTTTTGTGATAATATCTTATTTTCACAAATTCTGTTTGATATAGACTTACATTTTGTCTTAAAGACTTTCTCTTAGTGCGCATAGTTGCCTGGTACGGGTGGGCCCTCAATCCTCTATGTGAGAATTGAGGGCCCAACTTTTCGGTCAATACCTCACTTAATTGATTTTCACAAAATCTGATTCCAAGTTCCACAATTGTTTTGGAATGTTCACTAAATCCTAAGCAAATTTTCAAAAAGTTTTTACGGAGTGGCCCTCACACCACACGCACACAAATAAAAAGATACTTCTCTGCCACGGCATATTCTACCCTGTCATCACAAGGCAAAAAATACACAAAAATCGACTACAATAAATAGAATTTTAAGTACGTAAAGTACCTACGCTTGTATAAAAAAGGTAACTAGTTCGGTAAGTACAATTTATATTTATCCATCTCCTGTTACGTAGATACTTATCGGATTTGGTATAATAAACAGTTTTCGAGAAGGGTACACTCAAGGTTCAAATTGGGAAAATTCCAGACGGTGTATTTATAAATACACACGTCAACTCTGTCTAGGGATACGTTATATTACCTTTGAAAGATTAAAAACGAAAAAGTGTTGATGTGTATACTTACGTACCTACTAACTTAAATATTTTATTAATGCAAAGCTTTGTCAGTAATATCGTTATTTTAACAATTACTAGCTTTGCCCGCGACTTCGTTCGCGTGGACGAACGATGTTTGCTATGTCTCATATTAATCTACACAGTGGGCTGTGGTGAAGCAACCTAGTCAAAAAGGAGCTGTTTACTTGGATTTGAGAACTCCCAGGTTGTATTTATCAAAATACTGTAAAACAGGTAGAAAGTTGTGAAATGTTGAAGCAAAATGGTTTGTAATTTCGACTGTAAAACAAGTATCATTTCGCCGAGGCATGAAGTTGGGGGTATTAGACTTAGCAGTCCCTTTACAGTCTCCGAAATGTATCCGGTAACAAACAAATAGACATACATGCGCTTGAAAAACATAATCCTCCTTCTGTCGCAGTCGGATAAACAGATAGTTTAGAGTTAGACTAAGAAAGGGTGATTGCGGAGATATTCCAGGTTTTAGATTTTTATCAAAGCGTAAGTAAGCTTTTTTCTCCTCGCGCATCCCTACCCGCCTTCATCACTCCTCTCCCGTTGGCGAGTAAGTTTAGAATAGAAGGAATACTATTTTCCTAGAAAACTTCTTGTAGACTTCTTTGTATTAGTCTGACTTTGACAATAGGCCTATCCATTTTAAGCCGTATGTATCCGACTCGCAGGCGAGAGTTACCGGATTCGAATCCCGCTTCGGCCCTCACATTGCAGCCATTGCACATAGCGCATGAGCCTAGCGCCTCGTAAATCCATCGACCCGAGGGAATGGGGGTCAGCCCATGGGGACAGAAATGCGGCGACTGGTACAATAAGGTGGGGTAGCCGCCGGGGGCAGAGCACGCAGACCGGCAGCGGCTTCTTCGTCGGTGAGGTACTGCGAGTGTGGGTACAAGGGCCGAAGGAAGCCGCACCCGGGTGCACCCGGCGTCAAATTAGGGCTTTGCGGCGCGGGTTTGCGGGAACGCGGTAACGCGGCGCGGCTAGAAACTTGCACGCTGCGACTATTCTGCATCGCGGCGCGTCCTCTTGTGGCTTGTTTGTACCTTGGACTCGTGGACGGGATAGTGGCGATCTGTTAGGTGCGCGCGCCCGCACAACCCAAATCTAATCACGGTGGTTGGATGGCGGCGGCTAAACTCGTCGGCGACCGGAGCCAGTACCGATATTGATTCTGTTTATTGTATCTCCTGTTCGACTGTCGCACAGAGAAAATGACCATCCCAAACGATCTGATAGCAGTCCTGAATTACTCGGGTTTAGTCGCCGTTGCATGAGTTTCCTAGAATTACCGTCCAAAATTTAGAGTTTAAAGCTAGTGTTTGCTGAGCGCGCTCCATACAAACGTAGTTTCATCATATTTTCAATATTACGCTATTAAACCAATGAAATTTTGTAGACGTAATCCAGAAGCCAATAACTATGCTTGTGGTTTCGTTAAAATATATCGTTTCAAAGTTGCACGGGATTTAAAATTTGTATGGAAATATGTATCCTGTATGATGTGGGCGGGAATTTCTATTGAACGAAGCTGATATTCCTACCTGCTGGTGGTCAGGAAGAGAGGCTAACCGCAGAAAGGTACATCAACGCCGGGTTTATTTTCGAAGATTTCCTGCTAATACACGATAAGCGTCGACGTACCTGGAAGAAGTCGGAATTCCCAAACTAACTGGCTAGCCCTTAGTCCTGACTTGATTCTGATTGAACATATGTGGGACGAGCTGAAAAGGCGGGTACGAGTAAGATTTCCAGCTCTGGCGTCGATAGAAGACCTGGAAACGCTTAAGTCAAAGAGTGGCAGGAAATCCCACAGAATTCCATCAGGAAACTCATTTGGTCAATGAAAAACCGTTTAAGGCCCCCTGCCTTAATGACTTGGTAACACAAAATATTGATAGGGAAATAATGTAAATTGTAAGTCATTTTTTAATCTTTTCATATTATTTAGGTATTTACTGTTTATTTACACGTCCACAACTTCGACCTATTGCAATAACTACCTAAATGTAGGTAGGAAGTTCAGATTAATTTTAAATATTTTTGATATAATTTTTTTATAGCATTTGAAAGCGAATAAAATTACCTTTGTAATAATATACCACAATCTCTAGATTTTGTGGGGATTTGTTTTGAGCAGCACTCGATGAAATGATTCCAGTTTATTGTTCGCAAGTATAGTAGTTCCAAGGGTTACTTTACTAGTTCCAAGGGGGAATAAGAACCTGTTTTGCTCATTGACACGCAGTAGGGAAGGAATTCCAGAATTGTGCCTAAATATCGAGACTCGGTTCCAGACAATCACATGACATGCACATGACCGAGTTGACAGAAATATATTTTTTCTGGCGTTCATAATATTTTGCAGGTTTGCTCAGTGTATTTAACTAATTTGGCGTACCACCGAAGAAAAATCGTCAAAAATTCCTAATACTTACTAATAAATAACAATTCGCTAGCTTAATTCAATGACACGACATGGTCGTGTGACAGGAGGTTTTGAAGTCTCTTATTGGTCGAGCGAGCCCGTCGTACGACCATGGTCGCGCGACCGTTGCCAATTAGGACAGCGCCACGGCCTTCAAACCGGAACACAATATTGCAAACGTTACTTGGCGTCAGAAAAAGTTGAGCGGATGGTCTCACCCAGGCAGATTCCTCAGGCTTAACAGAATCGACATCTGATTAAATTATGTTAACAGTATAATATTTCAACATTTGCAAATCTATATTAAAGAATGTTGTATCTTTTATTATAGTTTTGGTAATGTTAACCTAACTAATGTGTACCTAACTTTTATAATCGTGAAGCTAAACTTAACATATGTTGTATCTACAACTATCTACAAGTATCTACAAGAGCTAGATCATGAGAGTTTCTCCTTAACTATTGTCGGGTATTTCATTGTGACACGGTCCCAAAATGTAATGGTCAAGAGTGTGTCGGCAGATGGGCCGCGGCTGGCAGGCTCCGGCGGGAACGTCACCGTGGTGGAGGGACGCGACGCCACGCTGTCCTGCACTGTGCATCGTCTCGGCACTTACAAGGTACGCATACACTCACATGCTCAACATATATAACTGTATATAACATAAAGCTCATGCCTGTGTCCCACAGGTATGGTAGGCAAAAACTATGCACCGCCACTTTGCTCTGTCCTGACACAACTCCCTAGCCTCGTATATATCCACAACTCTTTTCATATATCTCCTATTATTCTTTCTCTCATATAGTATTCATAATAAATGTTGTTATTAGTATATATCTATGCCATCAGACTTTAGTTTGCGGGACTCTATTCTAAATCATGAGAGATGTTAATAGCAAATAGCTGGACCCACTTGAAACGCGTAAATAATAAATAGTCGACCCCAATCTTGCGGTGTAAGTCATTTATTCTAACATCTAATATAAGTTAGCACGGGTTAAGTGCAGAATAATCTAAATTAGAATCGTGAACATCATAATAATCCGCCACACATGACCTATAACTAGCTGTTTCCGACTGTAATTTTCATTATCTATTGTTCTCAGTAATCTCGTGCTGCAAAAGAATATTTCCTCAGTAATATTATTATGATGTTCAGCCAATTTGTGGGTGGGCAAAGTTGGGACTTTTAATGAAAATTATTGTGAATATTGGAGGGCAAGACAAGAAACAACGATACGAATTTGTCGTAATAATTTTTTTGCCATCGAAGTTCTTTGACTTACAAGTTTGGCAAGAAAGTCGCGAAAAGAATGTTTTGGGAACTACTGTTCTCGCCTAAATTGGCCACACTAAATTACTGTCAAACTCAAATATTCTATACCTATCTATGGTCAAACTAACTTCAGCTGTCACGTCATCTAGACATTGTCGATATTTTGTTGTTGTTATGTTTAAGTTTATATGTGTATATTTCAAGATTTTTACTGTGTCGGACATTTATTTTCGCAATGAATGCAAAAACTAATAAAAGCGGCATGAGAAATGTAATATTTAGAGTTAGGGTAAAATCCGGATACTTGCTCCACTTTTCGAAAAAGCTCTATTATGAAGATATATATACTTACTAAGAAATATGCAACATGTATATCAAAACATAGGTCTTAAATCATCTATAATAGCCTATATTCGTAAATGTAATTACTTTTAGTTTTCAGTAAATCCTGTTTTACTTGACCTCTCAAAACTGGGATAGTTGCCTGCTGTGGCGGATAGTTGCCCCACGGTAAAAATGCTTCGGGGGATAGTTGCCTCATGCGGGGATAGACGCAACACTATGATTTTGTTGAATATACTCAATGTTTGTTATTTACTGAGATCCTTTATTATGCAATAATTAAAAATATTAATAATTATTGTAAAAACATAGTATTTAGTTATCATAAAATCATAACCATCCCGGTCTGTCAGGCCGGATCTGCTTTACTGCTTTTTCTTCTCTTTTTCACCCGGTCTTGGGTCTCATCTAGATCATGCCATGAGATCCACACCAACCAAGATCTGTTCAGAAGATAGCATATGCCGCATTGCAGCGTTTCTTCGAGACTATCTAAGAAGGCAGTCTTTTCGGTGTTGGACTCAAGAGCATTGAACTGATGAGGTTGATCTGTAGTCCCTTCCCCCCCTTTTAATCGCCATAAGGGTTGTCCTTAAACTATCATCTGACTAGGTAATGTGGGGGCCACCACGTCTGATTTTTGTTTATACTTAAGAATTATAGTATTTCTTAGAGAATTATAGGTTGGAAAAATGCAAAAAGAGAAAAATGCCTTTGCTTGTCATATAATTTTATAGATGCGGATAGGGGCAAAAAGTAAAAGGGCAACTATCCTTTTTGATACATATAATTGCCCTTTTTATTTGTGAAATAAATAAGACTTGTGTATGGGTAACCTGATAGCAGGGTCACGGAGATCAGATGGCAGTCGCTCCACTGTAATTATCTAATTTGCCAAATCCTGGATCACGGTCAAGGCGGACCTCGGACCCTCGTGCGCGAGAGCATAAACGGGGCATTAACGCCAAGACGATATATTACCAATCACTTTGTCTAAACTAACTATACTAAACTACCACTTTCGGCTAATGTGATTTAAGCCCAGCATTGGACTGTCGTAGGTAAGTGGACGCGTTGTAGTCGTGCGAAATGATTTAAAATATTAATTTAAAGTATCAAATTTTCTAGTCGAAGTATACGAGACACAGACACAAAGAAATTGGACATAGAGGCAAAGCACAGACGTGAAGATACTATTTTTTTTTATTTTAAGTTCACAGACTGATACAGAACAATGATACCATGTAAACGATGGTGGCGCCCTCAATTTTTTTCACGACTTTCTTGCCAGACTATACCTACTATCCGCGTTATCCGACTCATAGAAAACCTTACGCGTAATTTCATTGACTATAGTGACGTTGAGGGTGGGATGCACCAAATTCTTAAACGTATTTAAGTTTATACTTAAACAAAAAAATGTTAAGCGTGTTTAAGAATTGGTGCAAGCCGGGCTTAATCTGGTGCACATTCTTGTCCTTCCTTATCCATACTTAATACAAAATAAAGTCGCTTTTTCTGTGTCTGTCTGTATAGCCGCCAACTATCCAACGGATGTTGATGCCATTCTTCACTATATTAGAAAAAAAAATCCGGAATGTGTATGTGTTACCTACATGTATAATTATTATAATAATAGAAGAAACCCCAAAAACGATTGTGCGAAGCCAGGGCGGGTCGCTAGGTAAAAATAAAACCATGAAGTGCGCAATAAAATAGCAACAGGCACGATCCGCATGTTATGACGCTTACTGTCCATGATACTGCAGTCGTAAGAAGGTTGCATTTACACCTTTATCACTCTTTATATACACTTCTGTCACAAAATATTGTAGATTGTAGGTACTTTTATATTGTATTGTTTCGTAGTAGTGTAGTATACAAATGTACATGTAATTTTTAAAATTATTGCTTACGTTTGATTTTATTGATAACAGCTTAAAGTTTGTCAAAAGGTATTTGTCTATTGCTATTGATTACAAGTATTCGAAACAAAGACGCAAAGTTTTTAGGCACTTAGTACGACTAGATTTAGAAAGTATTAGGGACAGTGTGCACGTTAAATTGAGAAAACGGATACAGAATGGGGGCGGCGCATACATCGCGGGTACGAAGTGTTGAGTCTCCAATCCTTTCACGCCGAAGCGAGGACGTTCCCGTGCATTACACCTGCTCGCTCAGCTCGTCTGCTGGCCCATTAGCGAAACTAATAGTCGCCATAACTCATTTCCCCGAAGTAATGCGTTTCCATTCACAACATAACCCTCGAAACGGAGGTAGCCGTAAATATTAGGCCAAGTGTAGGCATCGCGTTTGCCCCGAAAGAGCAATTATGAAGGTAAAGTTACACCATTTGCGACGACGAGGCTGTTCGAAAATTGTCGCTCCATCGCCGTCCTGCCCCATTAGGCGGGCGATGCTAAAAGCGTGTGATATCCCCTTCAACAAAGACCAATAGGTTTTGCCTTTCAGCTTTGTAGCTGGCCTTGCGATGCCCTCTCGCCTATTGGAACAGTAGCCTGTTCGTTTGTAGTGTGCCTCTGTCTCCACAAAGACTTAGTCATGAATCTCGTATTCGTGATTTCACACATCATTTTAGACAGCATTAAATCTTCTAAAATTAATAAAAAGTGTGCACTAAAACTATTACTACTGCTTACGAACACTTGTACACTTTGTAACTAGTGCACTTTCACTAAATAGTGAAAGTTTGGCAGGAGATGGCACAGGATAGGAAGAGGTGGCGATATCTGGTGTCGAAGGCCAAGATCCACACTGGGGCGCTGAGCCAGCGCAGTAAGCATGTAATAAAAGGTGCAGTGAACGAATACTAGGTCGCCTCCGTCGTCACAGCCTGAAAGCGATTATAGCTATGTATCCATGGAATACTCAAAGCATTTCCTAGACCGTGAAACAAAACCTATTCACGCGTACGTAGTAACACGAAAGTGCTTAGTTCTGAAATACTTTGCTCAGACATTTGCTACAACAATCCTTTACTTACGCAAACGTTGTGCTACAAGAAATTATGCCTCCCGAGTATCCGTTTCGCTTACAGTTGTCACATTCTCACACACTACATAGCCAGCGCTATTCAGAGGGTCCCAGAGTCGGCAAAATATGAAACCGTCGTCGTAAAACGCGACGAACGCGTGCCATAACAGCTATGTGGACTTGCACGGTCGTTACGTATTCAGTACGACAATGTTGGTAACTTGTAGATTTGAATGTTATTTTCTAGTTCCAAAAGTTATAGGTGCGAAAATGTTACGGAACCAATATGTAGGTGAAACTAAATTTTGGCCGCGATGTCTTTGTCATAATATTAGGATTCAATAAAAAACTCTAATCACGTTGCAAATCACACACTAGGGTCTTGTAGAGTCGTGAACGCTTATTAAACAGTCAAACTCAGACCGCAGAGTCAGACAATGACAAAAGGACAAAAGAAACTTATAGGTTTTCACTTCCAATTAAGTTTTTCTTTTGCGTATATTCTACTTGTCTGACAAGAAGCTAGTCCTTTTGAGTAAGCTAAACACTAGACTTATTAATTTTCTCGTTAGAGCATCATAATAATAAGGCAGCTTAAATAACAAAAATAAATTGTAACCCTATATGCTAAAGTCATTCAAGTTACTGGCTTTCATTGGCGTGGAAACATAGTTTCCGAACGTGACATCAATGTTTAAAGATGAGTCTATTTGTGATGCACGGACGGAGAGAGGGCATAAGTTATTTATAGTCTCTGTGACAATGAAGGATCGATATTTACATGTAAATAACCAAGAAAATTGGCTTAAAAACTGGTTGGATATATCTTGCAATAAATTTGCATGCTGGAGTGGTCGGTTATTTCGGGAAGTTGTTGGGCTAGCGCTGGGGGTTGACGCTGTTCGCTTCCATGGGCTTTTACTATAGAAACCCCACAGATGATCCCCGGGTGGTGCTAAATGACCCGCTTTCTCTGGTGGTAGACTTCGGCCGTGGCTTGTCATGTTCCGGCGCGATGCTTGGAGTAACTGTGTAGGAAGATAAGTCTGCACAGTTGCTTAATAGCTTTTCCTAGGCCTCGAGTCCGCTAATTTACTACGAATTGTAATTGGATCGCAATTGCAGCTTATGGCTTGACTTGGGTCAAGGCTTGACCAGGCTCCAGGCTTGACCCGGGTCAAGGATATATAGGATTAGATATGTCTGTGGCACATGATGCGCGCGAATCGCTCCCGCGCACAAAGCAAGTGTTCGAGGCGCACCAAACAGAGTAAATTAGCGTAATCGAGGCCACAGAGCGCCTAGCTTTGGAGGGCAGCGAGATCCGAAGCACGGTGCCGCCGCTGACCGACCGTATTATTAAGCTGTAGGCCCAAGTAGCTGGTCAGCCACTAGTGGAAGACTGCCCCGTCATCTCACTACAAGAAAAGAAATGCTTTAATATTTCTCTTAGCTGTGGGATGATTACGCTGCTTTCTCATCGCAACTGATATCGCATATTGAGCAATTAACTGGGAAGTGCTTTTTGCTCTGCGTTTCAGCGGTTACAACCTCCATGTGGTCGCAGTAACTAATGGCATACAGTGCGAGCTTAATTAAAACAATGGATAATTTTAAGCGATTAATTGGGAGTCGTTAAAATGAGTTTTTATTTTCTGGGTTAACGCGATATACTCGTATAAGAGAAAATGCTTCCTTACTTCTTTAAATATCTCAATTTAAATGGAAATATTTACTGGCTGTTTGAAGCGTTAGACTTTAGATTAATCTGAATGATAAGATAAATTGAACTCTAATCTTACGTATCAATGTGTAGTTCATAGAATAGTTAATGACTGGTGGATGATAGGATAGATGATCGTGCTCAAAATTTGGTTCCTTTATGTTCAGTTGTTCTACTTACTTTTAGCCATATAAGTCTGGTAGATTAGAATCCCCAACCGCTTTCAATCAACACTAAACAGCGTAAGGCGCTGTCCTAATTGGCAACGGTAGTGCGACCATGGTCGAACAACGGCCTCGCTCTACCAATAGGAGACCTCAAAACCGCCCGTCGCACGATCATGGTCGTACAACCGTTGCCAATTAGGACCTAAGTCTTGCCGCTCTAGTTGCCTCACATCCCACTCAGGTTGCCTGGCTCCGCGTGGACACCCAAACGATCCTCACGATCGGCGGCCACGTGATCACGAAGAACCATCGCGTGGCTGTGACCAGACCTGATGCGGAGACCTGGGCGCTGACGCTGAGGGCTTCTCGGCCAGCTGACGCGGGCCCTTACATGTGCCAGGTCAACACCGAGCCGATGATCACGCAGACGCATCAGCTGCAGGTGTTTGGTGAGGAAGTATTGATTATCTACTGACTAGAGACTGCAAGGGTTACAAGTATTGGCAGGGATTTATATACCTACATTATATAGATATAACATACATACATACGTACATAGTATATACATATGTTCAGAGATTATTAAAGCTATTAATTTATATTAATAATTTCATTTTTATTTTTATGTTTTTTTTTATACAAGCTTTGGCTGTACATTGAAAGTACCTTAGCTTTTACCCTATTGTCAATCATATTCACAATACATAGTAGATAAGTACAAGAATGGCATAGACCAGTGAGGGGATGAATGTATTTTCACAGACTTGGATACCAATTTCTTAAACAAAATAATGTAAGTCCACCATTACTATTTAGAAAGAAAGAAAGAAACATATGTACAAATCAAAGGAATCGGTGAACCACACTGTGTAATTACCATTTTGAAACTCCCATTCTAACAGCCACTTCTTCACAGTACCACCGGACATAGTGGATGCTGGCAGCAGCAGCGAAGTGATGGTGCGGGAAGGTGAAAATGTGACCTTGCACTGCGCCGCCTCGGGCACCCCGCAACCGAACATACTCTGGCGGCGAGAGAACGCCGCTTCGATAAGGATGGACGGGCAGACAGGTTTGACATTGCACGTCTGATGATGGTCATAGTATGCGTGTTTGTGCGGTTCTAGAGAAAGATTCTTCAATGCATACTAAGATTTTTAGCTGAACATATACTGGTCCATTTAAACGCCATCTGACTTGATGGTAATGTGACGATGCGACCGAAGATTGTTAAGAAACGGCCCAATCAATCTAGCTTTGTAGATTGTAGATCGCGTCGAATACCTACGGTAGAAACCCATTTCAACTTTTTATTTTGATTCTATGTAAATTAAACCACTCGTGTGTACCTATTCCACATTGTATGGTAGGAACTTATCGAAGTAGATATGTCAAAGGTTTGAAACTTGAGTAGAAAGGAAACAAATGCACACAGAATCCGCCAGACGCTGCAACGACAACGGCTAACATATCGCGTTCTGCAGAGGCAGGCAGTGTTAAACTGTGTCCGACAATAGCCGTTAATATAACCAATATTATGCCATCAATGTCCGGTGACAGGACTCCGTCAACCGTAAGTTATCCGGCTGGATATCTATTTCAGTCGCCAAGCAACTATGCGGTCGTTTTGTGTGTGCCGCTGCAAATATATGTAGAAAACAGACACACAGACAAATATACAGATACACCCGTCAAACTTATAACATTGTTGTTTTCGTGTCTGATGACGGGGGTTACAAAATTATACCTACCGAACCTACTACCCTACAAGAGGTCTACTCGTGGAATGAAATTTTGAAACAGAATATAAATTGAAAATATTGAATGCGCTACTAGCGAACCCGCGGCGGCCATTTGCCAGATATCGTATTCCATACGTAATGTAATCGAACACTCTTTACTGTACAATATAAATGGTACACTGTTGCGTGTACAGTGAACTTTAGAATTGTTCCATTGTGTGTACCGTGTTAAAACGTACCTACCTATATTTTGTGTTAAAATCTTTGGTTAAAAACTTAATTTTAAATAAAATTCGAACAATGAAGTTCCATTATCACTATTTGAGATAGCGGTCAAATGCGAATGTTTTCCTTAGTATGGAATCCAGTGTAGAATGTGGTATGGTATTGTACGATGCAGCCCATTCGTTACTTACCAAGTGAGTGGTGGTAAGTGACCAATGATGATGCAGCCGAATTCAAAATGGTAAGCAACGATGCAACATTCTTCGGTCAATTGCCTCGATAAAGTACATATTTCCCACACTACTGAACCGATTTTAACGATACTAAGCTAAGAACCATTGCGACAGACTTCCAAGTGAAATAACATAGAAATAACCGCCGAAAGCTACGATGCCACAGACAGTCACAGACATGTCAAACTTACAGCACCCCCTTTTGCATAGGGGTTTAAAAGCCCTTGTAAACCCGCAGTATCGAAATGGAACGGCGTGTGGCTGAACCTGACCACCGTGGGCCGGGAATCGAACGGGGCCTTCCTCTGCATCGCCACCAACGGCGTGCCGCCCTCCGTCAGCAAGCGTATCACGCTGCATGTGCTGTGTGAGTCACACTTTTGGTCTGGGTGTTTGTCTTTGTATGTTTCCGTGACATCCAAAGTGTCTGTTGTCTAATTCTCACGGTTTGACATCTAGAATTCGCCATTTTTCTAGCCTAATCTCCATTAATAATGACATTGAAATGTCTATTGCACCCAAAAAATACTTCTTCAATTATCTTCAGCTGTCGTATATTGTCTCAGATAAATTTCAGTGACATTTTAATACAGAATTTTGGCTAGAGAAAATGTCAAATTTGAGATGTCACAGCGCGAGAATCGCCCTCGAGAATCTGTTGGTACAAAGAAGACGGTAAGAAGGCCTAAAAAGCGATGAATTAACATCCAACGACCTATGAGTGCAACGAAGTCAAAGACCGTAGTGGAGAAGAAGAGTAGGGTAGCGGATCCAGCGGCAGAATCTGTAATTGAGCGCTAGGTTAATTATGATGCTGATGACAAGGAATTCTAATAAAGCACGACATTCAGCACTGCGCAGATGAGGATGGAACGGTGGTTTATTTACTTTCGAGTCCGACTGGATGAGTAAGCTTAGTGGCTTGCGCTGTGGTTTTGAACTTGATTTTGAATTATAATACGGCGAGCGTAACCTTAAAGATATTGTAACAACGAATAAGGTAAGTAAAGCTCATTTGAACTCCTATACCTTTCCAAGGCCATCGATGTGCCAAGGTGCATCAACACATACAACAGATTCTTAACATCTCTGCTATTAAATAAAACTCCTTAAACATTGCTCCTTTTATTCCCCTAGGTGAGCCCACAGCAAGGATGGCCCATAAAATGGTCGGCGGATACGTAGGCGAAGCAGTGACATTGCAGTGCTTAATCGAAGCCAACCCTATTCCCGTCGTATACTGGACTCACTACGAGGGAAACAAACTACACAATGGTACGTAGTCAGTTTGTAAGCCGTAAGAATAAAATTATTAAGTTGATTAACACACAACGACACAGCGCATAACAGATACCTACCAAACAATCGAGAGATATAGCCTGACCTCTCTGTAGTACTAGCTTTCATAAATTAGGGAGGTCATTTAAAACGGTGGCTCGGGAAAAAGTTAAATTGCCCGGACGCAGTCGCGGGCAAAAGCTAGTTAATAATAAATCCCAAAACCTATTTAACCTCATGAAATAATCTGTTGATGAGTTGGACCAATAGCATAGTTAGTATCTTGGCGAGAATTTACAGCCTAAGCTCTCGCCAAGGTATGTCAAAAATCTGCCGCCGCCATAAAAAAAACATACAAACCTGTCCCCCACCAGGCTCGAAGTACCAGGCGCACATAGAGTCGCAGGGCTACCGGCACTCGGCGACGCTGCTCATACGCAACGTGTCCCGCGACGACATCGGCGCCTACCGCTGTCGCGCAGAGAACGCTATGGGGGCGGCGCAAGATGACGTCACATTGTACAGTGAGTAAATCATCGGATACATCGTATATGTACGAGTATTCATCATCATCATTTTGGCATTAGGACCCGGTTGCGTTCCCGTGTGGTATGCGAGGGTCCGAAGTCCGCTTTCCTCGTCCGCTTGGTCCACTTGGCTCGGTTTTCGGCATCATTGGTGGTGAGTTTGTTGGGTCGCATATTATTCTTAACAACATCCAGTATGTATTAGATTGCCGATAACTCTCCGAACGTAGCCATTCAACACAGTTCCGATCAACAGTCGCAATAGAATCGCTATGAAGCAATTTGCATCTGGCTGGACCCGCAGGCAGTACACCCCCATAGAGTCGTCGACATAGACGCAACGACATCGGCGTGTTAGCATAGGCCTGCTGCATATCTTCATAAAGCTTACAGAACTAGTGTGTCTCGCCAAAATCGACAGCAGAAAAAAAAGGAAAATGCATGGAATTTGACATGAGTAATAAAAAAGTTACTTAAGTGATCGCTAAACCTACTGCAAACGCTGCGAAGCTGGCCGAACATAGTCGATAAGTTTCGATCGTCAGTCGCAATAGAATGAATGGCTACGATAAAATTGGCACCTTGGCTCGACTATCACTTTCAAAGTACCAGGGCCCCATAGAGTCGCAGTGTTAAACTTACCCGCGACGACATCTTGCGTATGATGACCTCAACCTGCACTAAGAGTATTCTTAGCATATTAGCAGACCTGTGAACGATACATTAAAAAATGTATGCAATCCAGATTGCGCTAGTCTATAAGAGAGTTACAAACAAGATCTGCTAATTGAACTAAACTAAGTACCTTCTAATTTTATTCGTTACAGCACGGCTGGTACAAATGTGCTCTCGTGCGCGATAACGGAAAAAAGGCGCGATATAGATACTGCTATCTCCTTCATCTTAGTATTGAGAGAAAGAAGCAAACGCTCTCTCGCGGCGCGAGCTGTGTCGTGGGCACACTTATGCTAGTCTAAGTAGAGTAGGAATATAGTGAGTAACGGGCAGACAGCCCACCAAGGCTAGGACAAGAGCAAACGCACAAATACTACTTACAGCAGTTATAACATGAGCAAAGGAAGGATGCAAGAATTAACTAAGTAAGATATAAGTGAGCTAAATGAGATATATAAGCGTACATCTACCCTGCCGTGTAGTTCGGTATGAACATGGAAATTGCCCTAATTGGGCCGAGTAGTCCCGATATATTCTATTTCGGTATAATATCTTTTCGGAAATAATGTATTTACTCGTTATTATAATGAGACTAATACTCATACAAAGTTCCCATCCTATTAGTATTTATAAATTGTTAGCCTAAGTTAAATATTAATTAACAGCTGAAAATGGTCGATAGATTTCTGGAAAATAATTTACATTATTACTACGTCTAACCGTGTTGTTTCGTCTATTCTATCGGATTATTAAAACAGTCAGATACCTACTTATTATTATTGTAAATTAGTTGGCCCGCGCGACTTTATTGGCGTGGTGTCCTATCCCTACCCTACCCTACTCTACCCCTATCCTACCCCTACCCTACCTCTACCTTCTTACATATAAAAACTTTCTCCTGACAATTACGAATCCCAAAAAAGTATTACCAATATAGATGCAGCCGTTCTGAAGTGCGAACAACATTTGTAAAATTGATTTTTATTTATATAGTTTTTGACAAGCAATCTGCATGAAGCTTGGACCACTGCTCGTATATATCAGTATCCAAATATTGATAATGCGAACTTAAATGATGTATCGAAAAACAGCAAGATAGCGGGTAGAATTGGCATGCGACTTATGAACTATAATAATAATATAATAATAATAATAATCTTTATTAACATATCAGGATACAACCACAACAAAATAATAAAAAAAAAAAACAGATAGAAATATCAGGTAATACAATATGTTATGATCGAGATATCACGTTTTTTTCTTTTTTTTTTATACAATATAGGTACATGGTTGTAATCAGTATATAGTGGAGTCCCTGCTTCCCAAACTAGGAATATCCTGTGCTATGGGAAACAGTTTTTCCCACAAACTAGGCTACATTACAAATAGGATTTTGATAGGCCGTGAACAGACAGACAAATAAATTTTAGTATTCAAATTTGTTTTTGATCTTGCTTTCTAGATAACCTACATGTGTGTGCGTGTGTATGTGTGTGTGTGTGTGTGTGAGTGTGTGTGTGTGTGTGTATGTGTGTGCGTGCGTATGTATAAGTAAGTCTACTACTATATTTATGTATAAGTAAGTCGTTCGCTTGGGTCTGACGTACGGGTCTCAAAGTCATCACCGTACGGGCCTTGCGTAGTTGTTTTGAGAAATGATAACTATAGTATTTTTTGTCCAGCAGATGCATCGTATCCATAGTTGACGGCAGCTGCTCCGAAAGCTTGGACATTAACGCTGGTGGGCCACCAAGGCTGTAGCATGGATGCTGTCAGCATCTCAGTTCATAGTTTTTCGATACGTTATAATCTCGTGGGATAGATTAAAAACTATCGGCAAGTTTAGGGGCGTGACTCGTGACGTCACTCATCAGCAAAATTTAAAGAAAGTTTTACGTCGCGCAAGATTTCATCGCACTGTATTGGCGTTATATTTTGTTTGTGTAACAAAAGAAAACATACGTGTCCAATATTTTTTATAATCTAGCTGGCGGATAAAAAATATTTTTCAGTCATCACCCCTATTATACGGAGACATCATAATCTATTTATAACCCTACAGCCTATAGTCTACACCAGCATTCGACTGACTAACTACAGTTTTGTGAAAGTTTCTCTCTCCCTAGTTTCCGTTAGTCTGTCATACCGGGGGGAGGAAGAAAAAAGTCTGTGGATTCACCAAGTTTGTTCAGTCCTGTAAGCGAGTTGCATACCAAAGACATCCGAATTTGATCCTTTTTCAGTAATTGCGTTAATACAAATTGTTGTGGTTTTGCCAGGCAGCGACACTGTAGTTTTAATACTATTTATTTGTAATAGTTACTTGTTTTATGTCTATATTTTAATACTTACCATGAATTACGATTCCATGATATCTGCAGTGTTTTCATACATTATCCTACAAATATTGCTAGATTTTAAATTCAAACCTTAACCATTTTGTGTCAGGAAATTAGCTATGTATCATTTGTCTCCGCCACATTGGTACGATTTCCACATTAACTTGCCCAATACCTTTTACTGCAAATAACACTTACTTACTGTCTTTAGCGTTGGTGACGACGACAACCACATCCTTAGCGACTACACAATCTCCAAGCACAATCTTGGAATCGACCACAGAGTCAATATCACCATGTAAGTATTCATATTCAACATCATCATCATCTGAGCTTCCTACTATTTCTCCTCCACTTCGCCCTGTCTTCGGTGGTCGGTGCAATATTCTTCTTCTGGATACCACACATACACGGATATATGTGGTACCTACGTCTATGTAATTTATTGTCGACCTGAATAGCGCTGTATAAACCGGTATGGTGCCCACCATACCGGTTAACTATGTAGGTAAAAGCTCCTAAGCGATGCGTTATAGAGATTGGACAGAAGAATTTAACAGAGGACAGAACTAGGTATTTAAAAACATTTCACAAAATCTACCGCATTTTAAATATACATATCTACTTGCAGCTATACAGTCTCGCAAAATCCGGACAAATTCACGCAATTAATTATATGATCATAAATTATTATTTCACATTTCCAGAATTAAAGATCAGTACTCCCCATTTCCAGTAAAATGTCTCGTTTACTGGAAGCAATTAAGCAATGGAGATAAATTAAGTATTTTTCATAAACCTCCGCGCTGTGAGTGCTCCATTTTTATCCACTAGGATTTAATTAATATCTGTCACCTTTTCTGAGAAGCGGCACTGGTTTATAAGTGGCGGCGTGCTTGCGAGACCGATAACCAAGGTTAAGCAACGTTCGCGGAGGTCGAGAACTGGGTGGGTGACCGTTTCGTACTTTGAAGCTAGTCGAACTTCAGCACCGCCACGAGCTCGCCACTCTTTAGGTGTGCCTTCTAATATGGTAAGCGAAGCAAGGTTGACCAAAGGGTTTTCCGTTTGGGACACTGATACTGGTTGAACAGCCTCAGGAGCAGATTGCCATCCCGTGACGGCATATTATATTCATCATCATATCCCATAACAGTCCACTGCACGACTTAGGGCCTCTCCCACGAAAAGAGAGGTTATTGCCGTCGTCTCCACGCTTGGCACGCGGGTTAGAGATCGAAAGTGATATAAATATACGAATGTAAAACGCTGCTGCCCATTTTCCAGCCTACGGAGACTCCAGATCTTTTGCCTCGGAAACATTTGTCGCCTTGTGCGCCGCCCACAAGTGTAAGGGGATATTATATTAGTAATAATGAATTTTTGATATCCAGATCCAATAGATCAGGAGCATGACTTTGGTGACCAGGATTACGTCGTTGTGGTGCAGAGCCGGCACCAAATGCAGAGCCGTGAGTAATCTTATTGTAAATATAGACACTGTCGAACCTTGGGAAGTGCGCCTGGGTCACCATAGTCTTTGCCGCCAAGCAACAATGTTTTTTTTACTACTGCTAAGGTATTTGACCACCATCTCACCTGATGGTAAAGGACGATACCGCCGAAGATAGAGTGTGTCTGTCCAAAAGCAGCCTATTCACTCTAGGCTGTTGTTCCGGATTGAGGAATATGGTACCTAATCTATTTATAGTAAGGAGACGTTCCAGCTTAATGACAGCGCACCAGCTTGCATTGACGAAATTTGTCGCGCGAGATTTAACTTGCTTTCCTCAATGCTAATAGTTAGGGTTAGCTAGAGATATCTCGTCCTGGACAAAGCCCATCATGTCACACAGACTGGAATCCAGATTTTACATATATCGAGCACTATCTACTTCATAGCTGAAAGACTGATACACTGCTGGGCATAGGCCTACCCCAGAGATCTCCACAAAGGCCGGTCCTGTGTCTTCCGCATCCAGCTGGTACCTGTGATCTTTACCAGGTTGTTGGCCACCTTGCGGGAGGCCTACTCACGCTTCCACCGCTCCGCAGACGCAGAAGAGGAGTGAGAAAACTGATGTACGACCGTTCTGTTCTCGCTCCGGTGAGGTGCGGGGGCATCTCCGCCTGCATTGCACAGGCCTCCACCTGCGTTGGATGGGAATAGTCCGGCGTCTCCGGCTATTCCCATCCGTCCCCCGCAAGGGGCGCATGGTGGGCCTGCCGCGAAAGGCGGGCGGTCGTCGGAGGTGACGTGGATGACAAGGCTTCGGCTGCTCTCATGACACCTCCATTCAGACGACGTAGGAGCGCCGCGGGGTTTAATGGGTAGACCAACCAATACTGGGAGCCCCACACAGGCCCTTCGTCCCCCAACGGAGGGTAACGTGCGTAATGCATTCACCGCGAAAAGAAAAAAATAAAGGCCTCACGCTGCGTAATCCGTAAATTCGGTTATGCCGTGTTCCCGCACGAGATAAATTGAATGTTGCGATAAATTATTGTCTGTAGTTCGACTGGGATATAAACTAGAACACTGCAAAATTTCATCAAAATCCGTTCAATCTTGTGGCGTACAATACATCTATTAGTATGTTAGAATTAGAAGTCCTGTTACTATAATTATTATGATCTAGTTATGTCATCATCATGTTTATCCCTGCACCTACATTGTCGATGCATATTTGTTTGTATCAGGGCTCTGTCTGTGTTGACTAATAAAATAATATTTGACGAGTTTAAGTAATTAATGTAACTTTGTTGTTTACCATTCGCCCGCGACCATTATCACCCCTCGATGCAGTCCAATCAACCCGGATTGAGTTCTGAGAGAGAAATTCGTTTCGAATTGCTAAGTAAATCACACACTTTGATAGCCATCTCGTTTGATGACTTTGAACTTGATGCGGTTTCGAGAAAGTTTAATTAATAATTTCTGGATGGACTGATCCATCATTATAAGTGTAGTACCTGGACGAATCACGCGTCGTTGAAACTTCACCACTGCGAATCACGTTACATCATCGACAGTTATCTATCATTGGCCCACTATTCAGGTTCTGGTCTCTGGTCTCAAGCGGCACCGCCCTGACTTCACCAGCATCAGCTGATCAGCATTCTTTATACGAAATTCCCTACAATAACGCACATTATCTAACCATCTCCGTAATGGTAATGTGCAATACATACATATGCAGCAAGGCCAGCAACTCCGACACATTGCACCGCCATTTTGATGGAACGTCAATACAAATTGAGTCGACAACTGAGTGAGACGATGGTCGGGCAACTGAGTTCAATTCGCTTAACGCCTACCTTTGATTATATACCTATCGCCCACCTGACTCTAACCACATTAGGACCGCTCCGTCGTCTGTGACGGCATGTCGGTAGCTTTGGTATATAGGCACCGCCTCGCTATACAAATATCAACCGGGAAAGGTTGCCTTTCCGAATCGATGTGTGCTTAGACGCCCCAAACTCTGTCCGATTTACATTGGTCAAGTGTTTAGCAAAGTAGACAAGTACAGTGGTATAAATCAATCGGACAGTTGCAAATCAACTTGGCTTGTAAGCTGCCTTTCCAGTACATCCAAATTGAATCGCTTTAAATTTTTTGTGGCAATTACACCTCTCGCACGCTCGCTCAACCCCCTGACAGCACTTGACACAGGACTTTAGTATAAAGATAATTTTGCGCAAAATTGCACGTATTTGACTTTGCTCGTCCATAGCGACAGAGACAGTCAGTCGCTCGCCACTGGCCACTGTACTTGTACTCGCCACCGATATAAATCGGGCATTACGTGACATCGAAGTTCACGTATCTATTGCTCTACTAGGGCCTAGATCAATTTAACTAGCAGAGAAAGCCAGCTCAGCGACCGTACTCACCACACATTAATGAAATATGACATACAGTACCTATTTTTTTCCACAGTCAGAGTCAAGCTACACAGCTTAGACTTACGCGTCGACCACGCAGTTATATTGGTTCATGTGAGATTGCACTAAACTTAGGCGACGCATAAATGGTCGCTTTAGAATGTTCCCAAGCATTTAGCTTTACAAAATTGGTGTCATAAAGTTAAGAGTGAGTTTAGTTTTCTCCTAAATTTGGTGATTGGTGCAATGCTATTCTTAACGTTCGGAAATTAACTTAGGCGTCGCCTAAAGTTCAGTTGCAATCGGACATACGTCGTATAAAACCAGTGTGAATATTCTAAGTGATAATTTCCTTCCAGATGTGGGGCCGACGTCGTGACCACAAGAAGACCTGGACCATTGGACCCTGTGGTCCGCAGGTCCCAGGTCAGCACCTGTTACACCTGAACTTCTTGCTTGTGTTCCAATCGCGGTAGTGATGTACCATTGGACAGTTTAAATTGCAAAAGTGTTTTGAAGATGTGTTGTGAAGAGGTTGCGGGTGGCGTGGCTATTCGCTAACTCAATGGGCAACTGAATTTGACATTTGAGCATCTACGTTGGCCACTGGCCATAGCGAATACCAAATTAGAGTAGTGTAGAATTATCAAATGTCAAATCCAGTTGTCCACTGAAATAGGCCCAATAGGCAGATCTTGCTAAATCGCATCATAGCTATTCTTTTCGGACTTCCGATCATAAGTCGTCAGATACGTTCGGCTAGTGGTGGTAGATCGGCGCACCAATAGAACAAAGCGATTAGCATCTTGGCTAAACCCGCAGTTCTATGAACTGTTGTGTATAATTATTTTCTAAATTTCGGTAGGTAAGGCGATATGGAGTCTTAATGCGTTCAGGCAGGCTCTGCTATACAGAAATCGGGTTTGGAGCAGGTATTGTTTGAGTCCCCCATGCCCCTATGCCACTCCCATACCAGTAACTACGGATTTGTAGCCGTGAGTAAGTGCTTTCTTGTTTCTTTCATTCTTTGTATTTCTTCTTTCGCGTGTTCCGAACTACCTTTACGGACCTTTTATAGGTACTTAGGCAACAATGTTATTGCAAACCTGTATAATTTAATAATAAGTAATACTTTTATTATTCAAAAGGTTGTAAGCGACTTTAAGTCGTACTTAATTGATGATGAACCAATTAACACGAAGTTATAGAATGTGCATAAGACTCGTAGATTAAATTGTTAATAATATTAATTATAATTCATAGTAATCGGTATAATGTTTCAATTATAAAAGCTCTATAAATCAATTGTATAAATTGTTTTATTTTCATACGTTTCGCGATCTTGTCAGAACATCGAGGGAATGCAATTATCATTTGAGTCGTTGGTATTGCCGACTGCTTAAGTTTATGCAGTTGAGTATGGTAGTTGAGCAGTCGTAAAGAAGGGGCCACCGCCTTAATCGTTTCTGAGGTCAAGCAATACCTAATGCTTGCACTATTGTGTACCGGTTTGATGGGTGAGTTACCAGTATTTACAGTTACAACGCACCCGGGCAGTGTATAAAGCTGTTGGTATGTCTAACTACAGCATCGAAATTGACTCACGCTGAGCGATTATTGTTTGCTTTGTATGGATTCCTATGTAATTGCAAATTCTCTGCAATCGGCATCGATATTTCCATAGCATTTTGCAGTCAGGATTGACGTACCACATCCATCTCAAGTGAGAGGCGTATGAGAGGCAGGCACAACATTGCCTTTGTCTAAAATTAACACACACGGTTTTCAAATTCAAATTCAAATTCATTTTTCCTAGTTGTGATCGAGTATGTGCACACATACTCAAAAATATTGGAAAGTTAGATACCATCACGGCTGAGTAGAATGGCGTGCCAAACGTCATGATGACGATCAATTTGGTTGTCAAAGATACAATTTTATAAACAAACGACAGACTGGCAAGTTTTATTCCTGCTTTGTGTACAAACGTGTGTATGTCGTAGATGACAGTAGATGATACAGCAGTATTATTCTGTGACAGAATATTTATATAATACCTACCGTAAAATCTTCGACAGTTCTACTGTCCACTCGTTCGAATTCGAGTTGTATAGAAAATAACCCTCCTGTCGCAATCGGGTAAAAATCACCCGAACGTCGTCGAAAAACAATCGCATTTCCCGAGGCAAAACAAACCCCGAGATTAATGCCCGTCGTGGACCATTCACTCTCCATCCATTATTTACCTCTACTTTCCGTGGCGAAATCATTAGGCCGTAATTGTGTAGTTGGGAGTCTTGTTTGCGCGCCGCAAATGAGCCGCGTCTCCCGATGTAATCCCGCGATCCAACAATCCAACCCTTTTCGGATTTATTGCCCCGATTCTGTAGCGGCGGGACAAATGGCCACGACTAGCGACTCTACCTGGAGACTGGATTAATTATTCAAAACAAATTAGCCGCTCGCGCCAAATAAAACATTCAGAACTCGCAACACTCAGTTCTGGCGCCGGTGACTGATTTCACTTCCGGGCTAATTAATTTTCGATCAGCCAATTTCGGTACCGTCGCAGAAGTTGCTGTGTGGTGACCTAGAAAATTTGCACGTGGTTGTAGGTGACTATATACCACTGAAACCTGCTGTCATTTATTTTATAAAACTTGTTATAAATTGGACAGCAACGTGGTAAAAGGGTAGGGACTAGGGCTTTATGTAGTACTCAGTGTCATCACTGCTCAATGAAAATATTCTCACAAAAGTTCACGAAATACAGCCTATTTCTCGTGCATTCCACTCCAATTGAGGGAAAAATTGTATCGTTTTATTAAACAGGAAAAAATAGCTTTTGCAATCGGATTTCTTTCGTGCCCGACGACTTTGTTCGTCGGTTATTAGAAAATAAAGATACAAGAAAAGCGGATATCTGCCCGTGTCGCATCGCAGTCGTCGTATTAAAGAGATATTAAATTTTTTAAAAGAGAAGCTAATCGTTCGCCGTTACGGAGATATGGTTTTATCCAAGGTTTCATCACTCCGGCCGCTGTTGTCTCCAATTTATTTTATTAAAAGTCTTGGGCCAAGTTAATACGGGAGGAAAAGATTGGTAAGTACCCACGGCGAACACAGTGGCAAAAAATTGCATCAAGGAAACGTGGATTACTATGGTGAGGGCCAGAGTCGTTTTATTGGAAGCCATAGGTACCTATTTAATCTTGAGAATACCTACATAACTCGGACCATTTTTAAAGTGCTTTGTAAGTACCTGTTTGTAAATCTTATTTATAAGGGTCAAAATCTAAATTATTGTACATTTCGTTATGCGGAAACTTCGACGTGGGGTAACTATTCGTCATTAATTTTTAATATTAAACGACTTGTAAGTAGAGATAGGTCGACTAGTGGGCAACAAAAAGGCCGACTAGTCGGCCAAGTCGATAATTGTTAGGCGAAGTTCAATGGCATCGGTAATCTCATAGGTCAAGCAGAAAGCATATTGTTCCACCTGCTGTAATGCTGTCAAACTTCTGCCACTTTTTCCACATTCATCAACTTTTAGTTTAGGTTTAGAATACCTACTCTTGACCTGACCTAATTAAATATCCGCGGTTAGATCATGGGATGCACGTCTAGGTCCAGGTCTATGACCTGGCTTGCTATATACGCCGATGGCTAACATATTGTAGGTTAACGTCAATATATCCTCTTTTTTTCTTAGCACTCTTCTTTACCGAATCCAAAGCAGTTGATATTTGCCTGTTCCATCTTAAAGCTGGTACTCCATACTAGACCTAACTTTTGCTTAATAAGCTACCGCCTAATCTTTGAAAGGACACAATTTTTTTTTGCTGCAGTTTTTGCTGTGGCTTTGAAGTTCAAGCCTAACGAAGGTGGAATGGGCTCCGTATGCTGGAAAACATAAACACGTCTGTCTGCGTTTTGTTAGAATTGAAATGAATCGACTGTAATCAGGATTGAGATTTGACATTCATTGCAATGAAATCGCAATTTTCAGACACAATCTCTCGCAGTCCTCTGTGCATCTTGGCATCTCTATAAATCAAAAGTGAGTGATATATATACGATAGTTTAGGTACTGGTAGCAAAAGGATTTCACGGAAATATTTATGATTTTGATTTTATCTCTTAATAAATATAAGTAAAGAAGAGCCCATTAATCGGCAATATGGCAGAATACCGACTAGTGGCATATGCAACAACAGCCGACTAAAAGTGTAGCCTGACAGACGCCTTTTCCGACTTGTGAGCGACTAATCGGCACATCTTTGCATGATATTAATGTTAGCATATGTGTAATTTTTTTCCGCTTTTTTTTTTAAATGGTGCCTATACGTTAAACATTTTTTTAAATCCTGTAGATTATTTAGCCATGTGAAACGGATTTTATTGTTCCTCAACAGTGATTCTCCATGTAACGCATTTCGTTTTGTTTCCTTTTTGTAATTTGTACAATAATTTTGATTTCAACTCATAATTAATCGCTTTAGTACCTACAGCTATTTATTCTGCCCCTTTGTTGTTAAGAGTAAATAAAAATTAGTCTGGGTTTTACCGCAATTTTTTGTTAATAGTTACTTACTTTAAATAACTGAATTTAACACTACCTCATCATCATCGTCCTAGCGCTTATTCCGGCCTCTGCTAGGGTCCGCTTTCCTACTCAATCTTCCCCAATTCGCCCGGTCTTCGGCATCCTCTCGTCGTAAGCCGTTGGCTCTCGCATTCGACTCAGCGATGTCAATCCATCGCTTCTTGGGTAGTCCACAGGACCTCTTTCTTGATACCGGCATTCAGGCACCTATTAACCTAAATTGGTCTGGATTTTACCGCAATTTTTATTAATAGTTAGTTACCTACTTACTTTAAAAAATATAATTTAATACTAGGTACCTATACCTACGCAAATTGTAGTCATTTATTGCTAAGAAACATTTACATTAAAGGAAAGCGGTCACATTACACCCAATCTTTGCCAATGGATTTATTTAGATATTCCGGGGATGCAACCGGATATTACCAAATTAGGTATAATCACGATGTAACAGATAGGAAGACCGATCTCTCGCTAAAAAGAAGATCCCCTAGTCAATATTTAACTATCTTACGAAAAGGATTTCTTTTATCAACTACTAGCGACCCGCCACGGCTTCACACGGCTAACAAATTATACACATAAACCTTTCCCAATAATCACTCTGTCTATTGGTGAAAACCGCATGAAAATCCGTTAAGTAGTTTTTCAGTTTATCGCGAACAGGCAGACAGACGTGGCGTAGGACTTGGTTTTATAATATGTAGTGAAGATAAACTTAGAATAAAACGAAATCTTCCAACAGCGATAAATGTTTGTAGGTACGAGTACGTACATATTGATTCCAATGCTGATAATATTCCGCACACAAAAGACATTTATTAAACTCATTATGAAGCACAGTTGATACTGTGAACAATAAATAAAAAAGTCCACATTCAGAGCTGAATCGAAATTTCATTTTAATTAATTACCTACGGCTGGAGGCAGAAAATGCGCTTAATTGTTAATTAATGTCTTTTGGAAACAAAACAAAAAACAGCTAATTAAAACACAAAAGTCTAAGAATGGGGCTTTGTTCGACCTTCGCTGGTGCCGCAATATATTTGTAGCCGATAATGGTCCCTTCGGGTGCTTATTAATATTATTTATTCACGAAGTGTGGACAGGGAAGGGTTCGTGAGGAAACCTCGTATTTACTGGAAATATAGGTGCGGGTGAAATGGCCATTCGTTAGAACTACAGAGAGGTTGCTGTTCCAAAATAGATTTCTGGTTTCGCCTGCGAGATACGTCAAATTGTCCAGCTGCTTCCTAGTATGTGGTGACCCACTATGTTTATTTCTCGCTGGTACGATTCGGATGTTTAATAAGCCACAGTGTTCCTTTTAGACTATGACGTGGGATCGTTCAAGAGGTATATTAGATGTCTCTTTAGACGCGGGCAAAGCATTGGTAACTCGCCTGGTGTTGCAGATGTCCATAGGCGGAGGTGACCACTTTCCGTCAGATGGCCCGCATGCAAACAGCACCATATCAGCTTACTACCTACAGTACAGATGCAATTACGTCCTGCTCTCGATCCTTAGGCTTGCCGCATGCAGCATACTACCTGCTCGCCAAGAGAGTCCTTCCTACTTGGGCATGCAAACCGGATAAGGACTATCTGGAAAAACTCGACTGTCTTTTTACTCGTTTTCTATTTCTTCGTAGTATTTGCGAGAGGTGGAAAGTGTGATAGGAATGTGAAAAGGAAAGTGGGATGCGGAAAACATGGTGAATGGGTGCGATGTGAAAAGCCAGATGGCGTGCAAAAAGCCCCGCCTTGCTGTTTATAGAGGAGTGCTCGTTTCGACCATTGATGTATCAATTTTTAAGGTTTTTATGTTGCTGATGTCAGTAGACTCTATTAGAAATTGTGATTATCTCGTTGGATTCTGAATATCTGTATAATATACTAGGGACCCGCCCCGGCTCAGCACGAGTAGCAACCTTTTACCAACAAATTATACACGTAAACCTTCCTCATGAATCATCCTGTCTATTGGTGAAAACCGCATGAAAATCCGTTTATTTATTTAAAAACTTTATTTCACAATAACACAATTGGCGGACTTAAAGCCATTAAGGATGAAAATCCGTTCAGTATTTTTTGAGTTTATCGGTAACAAACCGACAGTCTGACGCGGCGTAGGACTATGTTTCATAATATCTAGTGAAGTGATTTACTATACATACTTACCTAAATATATTTACTTGCCACTACCCTAACGGCTGACTGCAATAAATCCCCGCTCGCAAGTAAACAATGCCGCAGTCTATCAGGCCTTAAGGTACTTACCCAATTCGCTATTATGAATAAAGCTCGCCATTCAGCGAAATAATTGTCAAGGTAGGTACAGTGCTACAGTGAAACTAGGCCACTGGCAATTATTATGCTTGACTCAATTTGTGTGAAGGCACACCTATGTATTATAGTGGCCGTGTGGTGTCCGGCAGAGTAGAATAGCACCAACCCCTACACTCGTGGGTGTCGGAGAAGGCGACTAATGTTTTCGAGGAAAAGATCTAAGATCCTCCATAGGCCCATTTTCTAAAATGGGCAGCAGCGTGTTCCATTGTTATATTTATAACACTGCGATCTCCAACCCACCTGTCAAGCGAGGAGATTATGGCAATAACATGCTTTCATGGGAGTGGTCCTTAGTCCTGCAGTGGACTGTTATGAGCTGTGATGATGACACTTAAATATGTAGGTACCTTCTAAGTAAGTACTTGAATCGGCACCGCAAGCTCGCGGTATTTTTAAACTAATAACTGGCTGGCACTGCGCGACTTCGGTCTCGTGTTGTCCTACCACTGCCCTACCACTACTCTACTCCTACCCCACCTTTATCTTACACCTACCCTACACCTGATGCTACTGTGCTGATGATAAAGCCACAGGCAGTAGGTAGGTAGGTACTGTAATTTGTCGACAGAAACAACTCGCTCGATGAACTATACTCGCACTGAGTCCAAAAATAAAAACCTAACTTACTCGCATTGCATGTTACAAAGCTTATTTAGAAGCCGCATTTATTAAGTATTTCATTTTTCAACGTATGAAGTATAAAATAAAAACAGAGTCAACTGAAAAATTGTACTTATAACAGCGAATAATTGCGAATTCTAGAATGAATGAAAAGCAATCAGGTTTCCAGAAAACACTTTGGAAACCAAACAAAGCCATTCTACCAGTTTAAACGGAAAAGTCAATTTAAAGCTGAGTAGGCAGCTACCCGTTCAAGCACGAATTCATTGCAAGTCGAAACTTGTGTTTTGAGAATTAAATTACTTAACCAAAGTATTGAGGAATAGCTAGATTAAGTAGTTATTTAGGTATTTCGTAATGATTTAAGAAGAAAAAGTGTCTGTAACCCTTATCTGGCTGTTGCTCTTTCATACAACAATGCAACGCAATCGAGTTTGGACTCGTTTGTTTTTGAGAATACTGACTTTATAACTTTAACGAAGTATATGGCCTTCGAATTATCCTTACCTGAACCCGTGATGTCGTAGGTTCAAAAATCAAAGCAGAGCAATAATAAATACAGAGCGATCTTTATTTTTTCAGTCTCACAAAAACTACCAGGGTTGCCAGATTTGCTTGTCAGAATTCCAGGATACAAAACGAAATATAACAATACAGTATACCGTCACGGAATGGCAATCAGCCCCCGAGACTGTTCAACCAGTCTAGAGCCCTGAGTATTAGCAAAATACTTTTCTTCGTATTATATACGTGCTATTCAAAGTTCAACGGAAAAATACTCTACTGCATACCCCATTACGGTGGGGCGGGATATGAATCTTTATGTTATCTTCAAACCACAAAATTCTTATTTCCTTTTCTTTTTACGTCGGGAACTATTGATGAACTGAAGAAAGTGTCTTATTGGTCGCTAATCGGGACAGTAGAGTCGAATGATCGAAAACGGCACAACATCTGTAGCTTGTGGTACCAGATAGTCTCCGCCTACCCCTTTGGGATAACGTCGTTTTATTTTGTTTTGCGCCCACCGCAACGGGTAATGGGCAACCACCAGGATAGCGGGGGAGGGAGGCGGAGAACTCTCATGAGTACCAGCGCGGTCGGCCAGCTGGTTATGCAAGGCTCGCTACGAAAAAACCTAAGCGCATACTGGAAGGCTTTTCAGGCTTCATCGGATGCGACACCCCCCTGTGACATACGTGAATATATATGGGACAGCCAGCACCATAATTCCGGTATAGCGAATCCCGGATTTCCGACATCTGCCAACCCTAGCAGTAACGTGTGTTCTTAAAACGCGCGGACCAGTGGTCCGCATGTCTTTCTCTTTAGTTTCCCTCATTACCGAAAGGGTAGATCTGTGTCATCATCGCAGTATAACAGCATTTCTGCGAAGGAACACTGTCTTGTGCAGCACTCGTCGACGATCTGCCGGCGAACGCGCCGCCGCTGCCTCTGAACTGGGTACGGAGCGTTGTTATTCGTCGGTAGCAGTATGGCTGTGAGAGAAAACATTATTTTTGTTATTTTGTCATGTCACGGGAGATTTTGGGCGTGCGGCGTAGAGTAGAATATAGCACCAGGGGCGTAGCTACCGCCGTATTTGCCGTATCAATTATACGGGGCCCCCGGGCCACGGGGGCCCCCAAAGTGTGTAAGGAAAAAGAATAAAAACTTTCTAATTTATTTTATTTTACAAATGACAAAATTCTATAAAGCAATTCCTTTTTTTCCCGCCTTAAGCGTGCGTTCAAAAGTTGGCAACACTACATCGTTATGGCGGGCTGCGGGACTTCCCCGTTTTACTTACTTCATCTTCAACTCAGCGGGGAATCCCCGGGAATCCTTCATCGATATCGCGATGTACGTGTACGTTGTTGTACTTTGCATTGGATGTTAAACCACGGAGTGCAGTGCACTGTTTATTTACGCGCTTTATATAAATGTGCATTACATTGTAATTCAGTACAAACAATATTGTTCTTCTGGTTTAGCAGTATTAGTAACGATTTGTAAAAGAAATGAGTGAAAGGAAAAGAGATTATCCCAGCGGCGCTGAGAAAAGAAAAATTAAACAGAAAAGGGACGAGGTTATAAAAAAAGTGCCCAAAATTTCTTCATTTTTTCAGAGACAAGATACTGTGAGTGATTTAGATTGGAAAGGTAAGTACTACACTACTACCCAACCCATTTATTAGGGGCCCGTAGTGATAAACAAGGAAATCTTTTAATTTCGGTCTGTCCATCTGTCCGTCACAAAAAGTTGTCTCCCCCCTCGATTTTCACAATTATACTGTTTTTAGGGTTCCGTGCCTTGATTAAAAAAAACAAAATTCTAACTTATCTATAGGATCGATTTGTTTTGTTGTTTGTTTATCAGTCCGTATCGTATCGTTAATTGCGTGTTGAGAACTTCAGATGTGCAGACTCGCTTTCGGGTTCTCGTTTTGTATGGCCACTACACTACGCGCTGCGTTTAAATAGCACGCAGGTGTATAGTAATGCACGGACGGGCTGCAGGTGATTTTGTATCTACTAATAGGTACGAGCACAATCCGCGTAGAATCTGTGTGCGTCTGAACTGAACACTCTCTAACTGTGACCCTTAGTAACGTTATTTATTTATATGTAACTCTTTTTAGTTTAGTATCAAAGCATTCGTATTTATTTTTTAACAATTACTCGTTTATTTTTAGATTCTTCTGAAGCATGTTCTTCGTCACATATCCATCCGGAAATAGAAGAAAGCCAAGCACATACTTTATCGGATGTCCATCCAGAAATCGAGGAACCCCAAGTCAACGATTCTGATATATCTGCAGATAATGCAGATTGTAATATAATTTCATCAGATAGAGGAAATTTTGGTGACAATTTAACTGAATGCGAACGAAAAATAATTTTTAAATTGGGTCCATTTAAACCACAAGGACCATTTCCAAAAGTTTCAGAAAATAACCGACCTTTTTCAGCTTATTATTATTCATATTTCAATCAGGCAGGCATAAAAATTATAAGACCATGGTTATGTTATTCTAACGTTTTAAACAAACCGTACTGTCACTTCTGTTGGTTATTAGCAGATCGTCAAAACAAATCGTACTCCTCTGCTTGGGTTAACGGTGTTTCGGTTAGAAGCAATTTCACACAAACTATTCTTGACCATGAAAAGTCACAGCAGCATATTAGTGCCTCACTCTCTTATAATAATTGGTTGCAAGGAAATACCATCGATACTCTATTGAAAAGTGAAATCGATAGTAAAATTACATTCTGGAGAGATGTACTGCATCGTATAATTAATGTTATAATTACTTTAGTATCTTGTAATCTACCTTTGAGGGGGCATGATTCTGACTCTGGCAATTTTATGGCAATTTCACGTCTGCTATCTAACTATGATGCAACTTTAAAAGAACTTTTTCTAAAACCGAAAGGTGAAATAAATTATTTAAGCCCTACGATTCAAAACGAAATTATTAGTTTGCTTGGTACTAACGTTAGGAACAGTATTATCTCAGAAATTAAAAAAGCTCCATTTCTGACAATAATTCTGGATACAACACAAGACTTGTCAAAAATTGACCAACTATCTGTAGTTTTTCGATATATCTCGGTTACAGAAAATGATGATAATGTGCCTAAAGAAATAAAAATCTGTGAGTCCTTTTTAGGATTCATAGCAGTAACCGATTGCAGTGCTGCAGGTCTGAAAACTGTCATTTTAAATTTGACTAAAGAATATGGAATTGATTTGAGTAAATGTAGAGGACAGGGATACGATGGAGCAAATGTTATGTCGGGTGTGTATGGAGGATTACAAACCCTAATAAAAGAGCATGCTCCAAATGCCGATTATGTTCATTGTGCTGCGCACGCTTTAAACTTGGTTTTGAACGATGCTGCGAGACATGTTCGTGAAGTATCGACTTTTTTCGATAATTTAGAAAAAATATATACTTTTTTTGGCAATAGTATAAAACGCTGGGCTATGCTAAATGACGATTCATCTGAAAAATATTTGATTACCCTTAAAAAGGTATGTCCTACCAGATGGTCTTCTAGGAACGACGCTTTATTAGCAGTAAAGAAAAATTTTTTACTAATCATGAAAACTTTGTACCAACTAAATTTAATTTCAAATAAAAAAGATGAACGTGAAGAATGTAAAAGTATAATTAATATTTTAGAGAGTTTTGATTTCTTAGTGCTCGTTACATTTTTTTCTTCACTATTTGAAATTATTAATCCTGTTTCTAAAGCTCTACAGCATGAAAATAATGACTTACAGAAATCTAGTATTTTATTAAGTAATCTTTTAAATAGACTGTGCCAATTAAGAAATCAGAATTCATTTAATAGTTTGCTAAATGAATCCAAAGATTTAGCAAAAAAGTGGGGGGTAACAACTGTTTTTAAAAACAGTAGGCGAAAGATAACGAAGCGTTTTTTTGATGAGTTATCACAAGATGAGAGAATTTCCGACCCGGAATCCTATTTCAAAGTCAATGTATACTATTGCTGTTTAGATATATTAATTTCTCAAACTAAAGCAAGATTTCAGAGCCTTTGCAACCTGAGTAGTATATTCGAAATATTACAACCGGAGAAACTCCTATCTTCTTCAAGCGAAGAGATATTAAACGCTTCCGGAAAACTGTCTGCTAAATACAGTAAAGACATCTCACTTAATCTTTGTGACCAATTAAAGGCTCTAAAAACATGCTTAAATTCTGAAATTAAAAAAATTTATTCCATTAAAGAACTCATTGAATTATTGCTAGTAAAATTCAATAGTCTTGCATCCAGTTTTCCCGAGGTAATCACAGCATGCTTTTTATTCTTGACCCTTCCAGTTACAACCGCAACGGCAGAAAGAAGTTTTTCAAAATTAAAACTAATAAAAAATTACTTAAGAACTTCGATGGGACAAGAACGGCTGTCAGACATCTCACTATTGTCCATAGAGGCAGAAACTTTAGAAAAACTAAAATCATCATCAGCCATAAATGATTTAATAAATCAGTTTGCCGATAAAAAGGCAAGGAGAGTGAATATTTAAAATTCGATTTTTATTTGTAAAATGGGTAAATTATGTGATAAATAAATATTACTTCTCACAATATTTTTTTTCTTTTGTGAAAAATCTTTACCTCCATATAAGGGCCTCCAAAAAAAATTTTATACGGGGCCCCGACAAGGCACGCTACGCCACTGTATAGCACCAACTACTTCCACTGATGGATATACTTGAACGCGACTAATACCTTACAGTCGTGTTCAGAAACGTTTAAATGAGGTCTCATGGTGCGCGCAAACGCACTGGATTCCATCTGTATTGTCAATACTTGACTCGCGGTCACCACTATGCGTCCGTTAAAATGAACAATTCGTAAAAATTTATAATCATAGAGCCGTATTCATCGCAGTGTGTTCACTTAGGATATAGTCGCTAACAAGTACTGCGAGAATGCATTACTATGCGTTCGTAAGTTACTTCTTACTAAAACAAGTGTTGTTTGTGAATACCGGTGATAGAATAGAAGCAGACCAGCCAGTACCTCCGTAAACCAGATAAATTTTCTGATGAGTATCTTCATTGAACACTGCGCTGTCCAACCCGCCTGCCAAGTGTAGACAATAACCTTCACTAATATGAAGGAAGGTCAAGTTCTGAAGTGGACTGTTATGGGCTGCTGACGTAACCGTTAGGCTTGGGCCTAATAGGCAACGGTCGTACGACGGACGTCGCCCGACCAATAGGAAAACCTCAAAACCGATCTATGACCTATGTAATGCATAGGCACACGCCCATTGCCACCACTTTAGCCTCGCGAATAATTAGGTACTTAAAGTTCAAGATTGTTAGTTGGAATAAGTAGTAGATATGACAGATAGCAACAGATGATGCAAATAGCGACTGCTTTGCAATAAAAATATTGTCAAACTCGAACACAAAACGTGACATGACTCCACGAGGTATATTGTTGATAGACTGGTTGATAAAGCTACTAAGCTTTAAGTCCACCTTTGTACCATTTTGTGCACAAAGTCATATATAAATAAAAAATATATATTGTCCTTAGAGTACGAGTCTAATTTCATCCAGATAGATCGCACATAGAACTGATCTAAACCTTCACGTAAATAGAAAAGTCCCTTTTTTATAAGCCACATGGGAATTGCGAGCGATTTGGTGAAAGCGAGATCCAATAAAGGTTAACTCATACCTTTATGGACCTTGTTACAAAGATGTCTACCTGGAGCCGTTAGGATCTGATAACTTGATAATACTATCGATGTAAAGCTACGATATTCAACCTATTCTACGACCCACGTAGCGTTCTTTGTAATTGATGATACCCATTTTTACGATTTTTACATTTTTATTTACTTTCACATGTCCCCGTGTTTATTAGTAATAAAAACTTGCAAGTTAAATTTGACCCATTTCATGGTTTCTGATTGAACTGAAATTTTGCATACTTATGGAAGTTCGGTGACAATGTAATGTTATGATACCATCGAGCTGATCTGAGGATGGAGACGGCTATAAGAACTCCTAAACTACGAATAGTGAACCCATCGTGTTTAGGCTCGTTTGATTAATCCTGAACGCGCGATAAAAGCTTAGCTTAAAAATATTTTTCATTCGAGAACTTGTACCTTATGGAATTCAAGTATCGGAACTGTTACGGAATTATTAATTCTGAAATAAATTATTGTTATTATTATTACGTACCAACAGATGCTACGTAAGTATTTACTATATTTAGTATCTATCCTATTCTTATAGCATTTGTCTGCCTTTATTTCTTGTTATCTAGATTTTTGTTAATCCTTTTGGATATATTCTGTAAGTAGGTACCACTTACACATTTCCACGAATTTTACCACTGCACCCACGCAGTAGGAGTTATGGCAAATACGCTAGACGGCCTAAAGTAGCAAAACTACACCTATCATAATATGACCAAAGATATCAAAAACAATAAAATTCGTTATCATCGTCACAGCCCATATCAGACAACGGCAGGACTTAGGGCCTCTCTCACGAAAGGAGAGGTTATCGCCATAATCTCTACGCTTGGCAAAGAAAACGCTGCTGCCCATTTTCTAGCCTACGAAGTCCTTCGCCTCGGAAACATTAGTCGCCTTGTACAACACCCACGAGTGTAAGAGGTTGATGCTATTCTAAACTTACACGTGTGTAATATTAACGTTCCACTTTAGCCTCAAACTATCAATATCGCGGATAACTTGAACTCACTAAGACACTTAGGGACGCTACTCTTTACGCCTGTGATCCGTTAACATTCGTAGTTACGAAGATGAACTCAGTACAGTAAGCGCAAGTGAACTTTTCGCGCGACTGAACTTTTTGCCAGACAGCCAACAAGAACAACTCGCAACAAAAACAATGGCAGGTACGCCATAATGTACGTATATAGAACGTCCATTTTGTCGTTTCTTCTTCGTCTTTTTATGTTGTGGCTTCCGCTAAACCGTAGCGATTTTGCCAAACACTATATAAAGTGTCACCAACACGTCATAACAAATATAAAGAGATGGTTATTGATGATTCCCTACTCAGACAAACTAAAAAACTAAATTAAAACAACACAACACCCAATACTCTAGCGCCTAACGATAAAATAATCTTAAAACTGTTGCTTAAAATTACAGTCAAATTAAGATATTAACATCGAATCGACGGATAGTTGTAACCACAGAGCAAAAAACACTTTCCAATCTTTTTAGTTGTAACAAATCACGAGCTTGTACACCGACAATTATCACCACTACCTACAATTTTGGCCCCCACAAAGGTAACCCTGCTGTATTAAGGTGTTGCTCACTCATTTGTAGCCTTTTGTCCGACGTCAGGTTCAACTGGCTACTGCAAAGCATGTTGAGAGCCCTGGAGAGTGCCCGACTGCAATACCGATGGGGCTCGTACATATCGAATTCGAGCTTCAAAGTACTGGGCTCACTGTACTCGGTTTCAATCGCTTGGCTTGTTTGTTCAGTTTCAGCTTGAGCTGAAGCCTCCCGGCATATTGTGCACACTGCACATAACTGCAACAAGAATAAAGTCACATAATATTCTTCGAAATTGTACCAACATAAAATAGAGCCTTAACACATACAAATAAATATAGAATGATTACGTCGTACTGAGGTTACGTTGTCGAACTTTTCGTTTCATAAAGAGATTCTACACATAGGTAAGACTTCGTCTATTCTCCAGCCTCCAGCCTTTTACAAACTGCTTCCGGAAGGCAAAAACTGCTTCAAAATATCCGGCATTTAGACCAATATAAGTGCGACAACATTAAATTGTTACAACAATCAAAATAGTTACACAAAACAAAAACGAACTAGGTCGACACGGGAAAATACAAACGAACGGATTCACATTTCCACTAAAACACACAGAGACAGGAAAGTTTTCGTGTTTAATTTGTCACGTGCAATTCTGCTACGGCCCTGCAGACAATGTTTCAAATACAATAAACAGTAACAAATGTACACAATACGTACGATAACGTAGTTAAGCTTCATTTTCTACTATGTGGTTGTACTAATTTTTTGGAGAAAGCACCGACTGTCGATCGCTCTGACTTGTCAGCTTGCAATGAGGGAGCTTGCACCACCGCGTGCGTTTTAAATACGCTGGTATTTTGTGTACATAACTATGTGGTGCACTATTACCCAAAACATGTTTACGTCGATAACAAAGTTGACTAAACACTGTCCTGGCGCCGAGATAAGTTAGTCTCGGCCGTTTATTTTTATAACAAAGTTATTAGAGTTGTCAAAGTTTAAGTTGTGCTCATTGTGCGGAACCCTCGGAAGGAAAAATTCGCTTCGATCAATTATCAAAGAGGAACCGCACGTGCGACTTCTATGTTTAACTGTTCGAGTTTCGCGCTCAAGTTTGTGTTTATTATGTCTGTCGCTCATTGATACAGATGGTATTCATTTTAGTTATTAAAATGAGTCATGCAGAGGCACACTGCATAGATAGTCAGGTACTTGAGTGTCATCGCACCTGATGTCAACAACCTGTATTCACAAACAATACTTGTAAAAGTAACTTTACTATGTGTTAAGTGAACGCACTGCAAATACAGGTGATCAGATGCAGTCTACGATGGGGCATACCTGTCTATTAGGAAAGGGGTATTGTATGAGTCGCTGCCCCGTGGGCGACCCAAGAAGCGATGGATTGACATCGCTGAGTCGGATGAGAGAGCCAACGGCTTACGATGCGAGGATGCCGAAGACCGGGCGAAGTGGAGAAGAATTTGTGGGAAAGCGGACCCTGGCAGAGGCCGGGATAAGCGCTAGGACGATGATGTTGATTGTATAAGTCGCTGAAACTTTAGCCAGATCGACAAAGCGTATTCAGCGGAACTACCCAGACTCATACCCTCGAACGGCTTTCCCAGACTTCGGCGCAAGCCGTGTGACGGTAAGCCTCGTCTGGGGGGTGGTGATCAACCACAGGCGAGGTTTAACGCCTGAAAAGAATTACTTGTTTGGCATCCGGAAGAAAGCTACTCGTTTGGCATCACCCAGAGGTGTTGTATGTGATGTGGAGTACCGGACGAAGTTTAAACATGGTTAAACCCATGCGAGCCTCTTTTTTTTCTTAATCGAGTCCTCTTGTCAGAGTAGTCGTGGTTGCTTAGACGAAGTACACGGAGAGATCTTCATTACATCGCAGACTTTCCTGAGGATTGCTTTCTTAGCGATTTGCTTCCATTTCTGCCGATTAGAGACGTTGCGAGTACAACGGGACATGGTGGAGTCTGCAGTTTGAATAGTACCTATCGACCTGCAACACTGTACAGCAAAAATTCCGAAACGCTTGTAGGAGGCAATGGGCTAACTGTAACTACCTATCCTACTGGTCATCCTTCAGCGGGCCGCCCTTCGTACTCTGTGCGTCAAGCTCAAACCAATCATTACAACCAAGCATTGTTGCGTAGCATTGATGGCGGTGACAAGTGACTTCGGAAACAATGTGTCTCAGAATGAGAATCAGGAAAAAATATTTTTCAGCCTGTTTTACAAATCAATATAGATTTTGACTATTTGACTATTTTTTTTTAAATTGGACTAGCCAGACATTTGACCGCCATCACACCTGGTGGTAAGTGACGTTTGCTAGATCTTCAAGGATAGTAACTGCCTAGTAAGTTCATGCGTACTGATTTAAATTAGGAAGTTTTTGTGAAACAACAGAGATAAAACAGGCTATGAAGTAGGCGAATTTTAAGTAATATATTTTTTTAATTATTAGTAGTTACCTAATTAAAAACAAATATAGATTCCTCAAACAAAAACTGTTTGTTGACTACAATATTTGTTTGTATGGATAAGGTGCACGCTCATACCGGACAATTTGCTTAATGAGGATCAATGTCTATTTATTTTGTACATAAACAAAGTCATTTACGATGATCAAATATTCACATCTATCTGGCAAATGGAAAGTTACACCCATGAGACTAGAATTATTTGTCCAATACTGTATTTGTCGTATGTCTATGGGACTCGATGAAGTTAATTGATACGCCTGCCTAGCAACAGACAACAGACTAGACGCATCCGAGGCCACTGGGTCATCATAGTTAAAAATAACATATAGGTACCTAATTTATAACATGCCAGGTCAAACGTTAGACAGATTGTGAATTGTATGTTTTTGTTTACAAATATAATAAAGTATTGTGACACGCGCCTTAGTTTTATCAGTGGACATACCTATTTAGATACTTCAAGTTCGTAAGCACCGCCCTTACTTCAAATCTACTTATAAGGTATTTATTTCACTTTTTATGGAATTTCAGAAGCTTCCACCAATTTAACCGGATTTACTCAATGTAAAGGTACTAGTGTAAATGTAACCGGAGTCCCATAAAGAAACTAAAAAAGAGTCGGTGACCGAGCGGTTAAGGTATCCGACTCGTAAGCGAGAGGTACCGGGTTCGAATCTAGCTTGCATGTAGCAATGACTATTTTTTTAGTTATGTACATTAGTTGAATGCTAACCGATGCTCTGTTGCGACAAAACATCGTGATGAAACCTGGCACATTCAGGCGGCTGAATGTGTAACCATGATCCAATCTGGTCAGTTTCCCCTGGTAACAGAGTCACGGAGGTAAGAAGGCTGTCGCTTCACTGTAATTATCTCATCTACCAAATCCTGGATCATGATCAAGGCGCACCCCGGGCCCTCGTGCGCGAGAGCACAACCGGGACATTAACGCCACGATGACTTTTTTTATTACTACATGAGAGTCCCTAGACTGAAACTAAATAACTTCGTATTCTTCCATTGCCTAGGTAGGCCATATTGTTCGCACTAGGTCTAGCACATTATAAAGAAGGCCTCCGTGGGTCTACTGCGCTTCAATAGAAAAGACAAAACAAATTGAGAGTGACAACGTCTGTTAATAACCGGGAGATGGACGTTAGTTGTCTTTTCTACATTATATGTATTAGTTGCCCTCATGTTAGTTCCATTGACATGTTGCGTTTTATTAGACCACATCTACAAAAAACAGGGCATAGTCATCTATGTCTGCCTCTGGTTTGCCATAATCTTACGGTTAGCAAACGTACGCAGCATGCTCTGATGCACATGCTTAATAGAAAGCGCTGCTGTCCATTTTCAACTACGGAGATTGGTTCGCAGAGGATTACAAACGTCATATACGACATCCGTGAATAGTAAGGATTTATGCACAAAGAACCAAGATCTAGGTATAATGCAGTAGGTAGCATTTAGACTTAGGTACGCCAAGTGAGGATCAGACGGTTAACCCAAGTGATAACAGTAGTAGGTACTTGTAACTTGTAACAAAATGGCAGAATCGCAGCTGCATCGTCACTAAGATGATAAGTATGTATCATGCCTGTAATTGGTCTGACTACATTATCATTTAAACCTCAATCCAACAATCAGATCAGTGTGATGCAGGGAATTTTCTTTAGGTACGCCGTTTGTGGGGAGTGTGGCCCATTGGCCCAAGAAGCTGGTAAGGTACCTGTCCCAAAGAACACCAGTGATGGTGAGTCAATTATAAGCTTATGACTTTATTGACAATAAGACTGACAAAAGAATGTGTTTGTGACATGGTGGGTACATATGAATTAGCCAAGATCACGTGAATATTGTTGTCTGATATACTGGTCTTTGACTTCCGATAATAAAGTTTGCTTGTTGAAACATAATATTATTTTGAGGTTAAATTGCACTGAGTTGTGTCTATTTAAATAGAACCCATTAAGAGTTTATTAAAAAAATTCTAAGAGAGCGGACAGTGACAGACGTCCTTGGCTAGTTTAAATTTTTTTAAATAGTTGCATTACTCCAAGCCACCTTTTGGCTTTGCCCCCGGTCTTCCTATGTGGTAGTGCGCCGGTGTGTGTGTGGGCGTCACTGGGCGTGCGCGTTTTAAGACAAAGCGAATAAATATAATCTTGCGAAGCGTATTTACAAAACATCAAAGTGTTTGACAGTGACGCTACGTAGCTACGCCCAAGCAACGCCACAGGGTTGCTGGGGAACCGCGGTCATTGCGCGCGCAGCAAAGAAGCAGGCAAAACTGCACAAAGTATGGCAGCCATCAGTCAAGACGTCAGTTAGATTTTATGAGCTTGAACAATGGTGTTGTGTTATATAGTGTTTGTGTTTTTATAGCATTTTTATTGTTAGTTTGGAATTAGTTTAGTTTGTTAGTTGTGTAATTTTGTTTTTACCATATACCATAAGCATACTCGTATGTCCCAGGACACACCGGTTTCCGATGGGTCGAGTAGTGCACCTCCACCGGTCGATTGGATTCAGTGCCCCAGATGCCCCAAGCCCCATCTCTGTAAGGGACAGAGGGGTCTTAGTATTAATTTGGGTAAGTCACATAAAGTGCGTGGCGAAGTTACTGCCTCCTCTGTCCCTTCTTCGACACCCGTCCCCTTAGTTATCGATGTACCTTCCACAAAACCTTTCTGAGAGCGGGTGTCGAACCTAAAACTTTCGGTTCCAATTGTTAAAAGAATTCCCCGTGGTGCGAGGGTTTCCGTTGCCCAAACCCTCGCACAGGACATTATAAGAGTTACATCCAAAAATGATCAGCAGAGCTGGGAGCATCTACTTACTTTCGGCTTCAGAATTCTACATGTTGTAGATTCCAACAATACAAGTTACAAAAAATCACTCACTACATGTATAAAAGACAACTGTGCAAACCCCCTCTCCTTTGATTCAGCCAACTTTTTAAGCCGTCCACATAATTTCCGCCATAATTCTATCTATCAACATGTAGAAAACAAAATTAATGATTGTGATATCAAAGGGTCAGCCCGAATCCTATTTTCTAACGACTCTTTTGCCCCCGACACACCCGAGACCCTGGTTGGCTTCCGTAGTAAGTATCCTAAACCTTCGGTAGGCCTTCTTTTACCTGACGCACCCGATGCTGCAGATTCAACTTTTTAGGTTTCCGCCGATTCCGTCCGCCAAGCTGTTTCTTTGGTTTCTGTACCAAAATTCACGTATGTTTTGCGGTGTTGTCAGCTTTGGAAACATCCTGTCCTTCTAGAAGACCTTGACAACGCCGTGTAACATAGGGTATGTTTCAATTCTTAACATAAATCTCGACAGTTCATCTTGGAATCAGGCATCGTTGCCTATCCGGTATGGAGGTCTAGGAGTTAGGAAAGTTTCAGGTGTGTCCCTGCCAGCTTTTCTGTCCTCGGTGCATAGTTCGCAGTCCCTAGTGCAGAAAATATTATTTAAACTAGGGAATTTTACTGCGGCTTGTCCAGAGGCTGAGCTCCCGACAAATTCCTGTTCCCAGCGGCTATGGGACGAGCCTCTCTGCAGGTTGGTGCGAAACAACCTTTTAAGCGCATCAACCAACTCTGCAGAGCGTGCTCGTCTATTGGCTGCTGGTGAGTGGGAATCGGGTCTCTGGCTTCAGGCAATGATGCCCTCCAAAAATATTGGCACACTTCTCGACGGCACCACGTTTAGGATTGCCACGGCCCTGCGCCTGGGCGTGCTCTGTAGTGCTCCGCAGCAGTGCCATTGTGGTCATTTTGTTGATCATCTTGGCCACCATGGCCTATTGAGCAGCAGGAGTGCTGGGCGCTTTCCTCGGCACGCGGACCTAAATAATATCATCCGCCGGGCCTTCACCTCCGCTGGGGCTCCCGCGGTACTGGAGTTTTAGCTCGGCTCGGTTAAGCGGTTTAGCTCGTAATTACGGTGGAAGGCCCAACGGGATGACACTCACGCCCTGAAAGCTGGGATGACCTTTGGTCTGGGACGCCATGTGTGTCGATACCCTCGCGCAGTCCCATCTTCCAGGAACAGCGTGTCATGCTGGGGCCGGTGCCACTGCAGCTGAAAACGCCAAATGGCGCAAATACGCGAGTCTTGGTGAGGACCACATATTTGCGCCATTTGGCGTGGAAACCCTTGAGCCGTGGGGACCAGGCGCACACTCTCTGTTTTGGGAGCTAGCTAAGCGCCTTGTCGATGTTACTAAAGACCAGAAGGCTGGCGTCTACTTCGGACAGCGAATTAGCCTCGCCATCCAGCGGGGCTTTGGGGCCCCACCACCATCTCAGGGGCCCAAGCCAACCTCACCTGCATGTGGTCCCCCTGCTGGCAGACGGACGAGGCTCTGGCGAATCGGCTTTTCCCTAACGGGTTGTGCGTGTCGGATGGGAGTCGACGCACGTAAAAAGCCAAAACCCCGCAAAAAAATTATGGAAAGGTCAAAAAGGAAACCGGACACGGATAGGGCGTCGCCGCAAAACGACGCGCAGGGGGATCGCCCTACTCCTGTGTCAAGTCGGTTAGGGCTACCGGGTCCAGGGCGGGCCTGGTTAAAGACGCTAGCCCACAGAAAGGTCCGCTTCGCGTCGTGGAATCTTGGCACGCTGACCGGACGGGCGTGTGAGCTGGCCGATGTGCTCGCCAGGCGGAGGGTGGCAGTGGCGTTCGTGCAGGAGACTCGTTGGAGAGGCAACAGGTCCCGCAACATCGGGAACGGCTACAAGCTTATATACACGGGCTCTCCGAGTGGGGACAACGGCGTGGGGGTAGTGCTCTCTGAGGAGTTTCGGGACAGCGTCTTGGATGTGAAGCGTATAAGCGACCGCCTGATGGTTGTAGGAGTGCTTGTCGAAGGGGTCGTGACCAACTTGATAAGCGCCTACGCTCCACAGGTCGGTTGCGGCGATGCGGATAAGGCGCTGTTCTGGGAGCAAGTCGGGGAAGTGCTACGAAACATTCCGTTGTCACAGGGTATTGTTGTGGGTGGCGATCTGAACGGTCATGTAGGTGAGAAGTGTGAGGAGTTTGGCCGTGTACATGGCGGTTTTGGTTTTGGGAGCCGTAACACTGAAGGGGAAGAAATTCTTCGGACGTGTTGGGGTTCGGGCTGCCGATTTGGCCATCGTAAACACGTTTTTTCAAAAGAAATCCGAACATCTGATCACCTACAAGAGTGGGAGGAACGCTACCCAGATCGATTACTTTCTCACTCGGAGAGACGGTATTGGCAAAGTAGCCACCTGTAAAGCTATACTCGGAGAGAGTCTCACTGCCCAGCATCGGGTCCTTGTGATGGACCTGCGCGTTAAGCCTCGAGGCAAATACCGGGAGCAGTGCCGACGCCAAACCCGGTGGTGGCTGCTTGAAGGAACCAAGTCCCACGAGTTTGCCGCTGCTGTCAGCGACCTTAGTGTTGCGACAGACGGTGAACCCGTCCAACAACTCTGGGACAGAACTCAGGCAGCTATCGCATGGGCAGCGCGGACGGTGCTGGGTGTGTCTAGGGGTGGTCGCAGGCTTGACAAGGAGACCTGGTGGTGGAACGATACAGTCCAGAGGGAGACCAGGCTGAAGAAAGCCCTCTTTAAAAAGTGGCAAGCGTCCAGATCTCCTGAAGACCACGCTGCGTACAGGGATGCCAAACGTGCCAGCAAACGAGCGGTAGCCAGAGCCAGACGAGACCACTTACGTCCTTTATACGATAAGTTGGAATCGTCTGTGGGGCAGAAACTCATTTTCAAGTTGGCACGATCGAGGGTTAAAGCGGCACAGGACATTTCCACGTGCCGCTGTGTTAATGACCCTAGCGGTAACCTGTTATGCGATGACCGCGCGGTGAAGGAGAGATGGCGCTCGTACTTCCACGAGCTGCTCAACAAGCAGCACAAAGAGGTGCAGCCCCCGAACCTCCCTCGGAACCAAGGACTTGTGCCACCGATAACGCCTGAGGAAGTCGAGACGGCAATTCGCCGCATGAAGAATCGGAAAGCTGTCGGGCCCGATGGAGTCCCTATCGAGGCGTGGAAATCGATGGGCTCTCGTGGTGTGAGCATCCTAACCGACCTTTATAACCGCATTCTCCGCACCGGGAAGATACCAGACCAATGGAGGCTAAGTATTATTACTCCAGTCTATAAGGGCAAGGGCTCGGTGCGGGAGTGCACCAACTACCGCGGTATAAAGGTGATGTCTCACACCATGAAGCTCTTCGAACGCATTGTGGACTCTCGGATCCGACGGGAGTGTACAATCTCGGAGTGTCAGTATGGGTTTCGGCCGAGTTGTGGGACCATGGACCCCGTATTTGCCCTGAGAACTCTCATGGAGGGATACAGATCAAAGAACACACCCCTGCATTTTCTGTTTCTGGATATGCAGAAGGCCTTTGACTGTATCCCTCGGGAGATGATATGGTGGGCGTTGCGGTCCAAGTCGATACCTGAGGCCTATATTGACATTATCCGAGACATGTACCACGACTCCGATTCTATAGTAAGTACTGCCGTTGGTGACACCAAACCGTTCCCGATTACCGTTGGGGTACACCAGGGCTCTGTGCTCAGACCACTTCTGTTCAACGTGATATTAGACGTATTGTCAGACAGCATCCGAGATTATCATGAGGTACCTCCATGGCTGCTCATGTATGCTGACGATATCGCGCTGACAGACTCTGACAAGGGGCGGCTAATCCAACGTGTAAAAAAGTGGAAGGAGGCACTTGAGAACGGCGGTCTGAAGATAAATGTGGCGAAGACAGAGTACATGGCCTGCAACAGTGCGGATCCCCTACCCGTGCGCATAGGCGATGAGGAAGTCAAGTGCACGGATCAGGTGAGATACTTGGGATCTGTGCTTAGCTCAACCGGGGACATCGATGGCGACGTCAAGGCCCGAATATCCGCTGCTTGGGCCAAATGGCGGGAGGTGACAGGTGTCATTTGTGACCCCAAAATGCCGATAAAGTTGAAGGGACAGGTCTATAAGACCATCGTTAGACCTGCTCTTCTTTACGGTAGCGAGACTTGGCCCCTTTTAGAGCGACACAAGCAGGAGCTGCGTGTCACGGAAATGAAGATGCTGCGGTGGATGTGTGGAGTTTCACGGAAGGATCGGGTTCGAAACGCCCACATTCGGGGTAGCCTTGGCGTCCGTGACATCGCAGATAAGCTGCAAGAGTGCCGCCTTCGATGGTATGGCCACGTCTTGCGCAGACCGGCAAGTTATGTGGGGAACAAGTGTCTGGCTATGCCGCCCCCGCCGGGCACGGGAAGGAGAGGCCGGCCCAAGAAGCGATGGCTTGACGTTGTCAAGAACGATATGCGTGCCAATAAGCTCACCACGAGAGATGCCGAAGACCGAGCGAGGTGGGCCAGAAATAGCAGGAAGGCGGACCCTGGGCCCTCGCGTGCTGCGCGGGGACGAAGCCGGGACATGACGCCAGGATGATGATGATGATCCAGCGGGGCAATGCGGCCAGCCTTCTAGGCAGCATTCCTAATACCGTGGACCTGGGACAAATTTTTTATCTGTAAGTTTGTTTTACTTAGTTTATTTAATTAGTTGTAAATTTGTAATTAGTAGTCTGTAGTTATTTATATCATTGTTATAATCTGTTTTTATGTTTAATTAAGAGTTACTATTTACATAACCCTAATTAATTCAAGATAGTGCGACTGTCTAGTCAGTCACCTGATTGGGCTTCGTATAGGTTAATTGGTAAACCTCGCGTAAACATTATTAGAAGGTATTTTTACAAAAAACAAAAAGCATTGAACATTTCACTATGGAGAAAATCACCACCCACCTTTCCGCCATTTTGAAAAAGCAACGACTTTGTGGTCAGTCAACATTTCGGTTTACACATCATTTGCACATCGTTTGTTCAGCTTCTCTGTCACAACGACAGGAGGCTGACGCTTGTAAGTAGATATTCGTATCTACTTACAAGCGTCAGCCTCCTGTCGATGTATGCACATGATTAATGCTATCCCACCAAAAACCATTTCATGTCAAATAGGTTGACCCAACCTCGTAAGCTCTTAACGGTTTACTGAGAAGAGGATATCAGATCTCATGAAAAGCCAAGCTCCTAACTCTATAAAACCTAACTCTACAAACCCTACATTTTGATCAGAAAGAATGGCTTGGCAGTAAGTATAACTTTGGTTTTCTGTTGGATTACTTTGTGGACTATTGTAATTGTTTCACGTGATACCCACTGTTACATTCATCAAACAGATCGTCCTCATACCTTAATACCAAAATTTATAACGAGTTCCTTCATAGTTCCTTCGCAATCTGTACGCACCACAGAGACAACGTAGAGAGACGATATGCAGGAATAATTCATGGTCGCTAACTGTGAGGTTCCAGAGAAATTTTCTTCGACGCGCACTTGGATGTGCAATGATTTCCCTGCTGGGGTTTTCCCGAGTACATACTACACGGAGTTCTTCAAGAAGGGTGTGAAAAGGTTTCTGCGGGGTCAGCATTGCAGCGATACCCCTGATAAAACATCTATAGTTTATGGTAGTAACTGCTCATTAGGCGGGTCAGGCTTAGTAACACAGAAAAGCAAGGCATCTCGCTAAAGTACCTTTTCAAATCCTTTTGAGAATTGAAATTTAATAACTCTCGATGACGAGTTTCCGAAAATAGCTATAAACGTTTCAAATTAAATTTTCACAAAACATCCTTTAAAATTTTGAGCTAAAAGGTTCGTTGTCTACTAATAATTATTTTGTAACAAAAACATATAATGCTTTGGGATTTGATGGGTCACTTTGCTTTAGAGAACTTAAATCATCATCCTAGTGGTAAATCTCCGCTTAGCGGCTAGTGGTAAATCTGCCAGCCAGAGTCCGCTCTTCAACTTAGATAACATAAAATGGAAGACAAAATTATTTTGAATACGAAATCATAGATTTAATATAACAAAACAGCTTTCTGACTTAAAATCAATAATTTTATCAAGACACAAATGCCTGCACCTTTTTTGCGCTACGATGAGTAAAACCAAACATAAAAATAAGAAAACAATCATCTTGGTGTTAATGTCCCGGTTGTGCTCTCGCGAACAAGAGTCCGGGGTCTACCTTGACCATGCTCCAAGAGTTGGCAGATCTGGTAATTTCAGTGGAGCGACTGCCATCTGACCTCCGTGTCCTTGCTATCAGGGGAACCTGACCAGATTGGATCATGGTTACAAGTTCAGTTGCATGAATTTGCAGGTTTCATCACGCTGTTTTCTCTCACCGTAAGAGCATCGGTTACTATTCAACTAATGTACACCACTCAGAAAAGAGTTATTTTTACATGGCCGCAGTGGGATTCGAACCCGGTACCTCTCGCTTATGAGCCTACCCTAACCACTCAGCCACCGACGCTCCTGAGTAAATCCAAACATAACATTATTAAAAAATACGTCATCGCACACCAAACCAGCTAAATCGTCTTCCGCTCAAGACCGTCAACCAAAATCGACTTATAAGTATCAGTTATCATATTTATGTATCTAAACAGATGATTAATAGCAATGTCAGCAGACGCCACTCCGGTCGCCTCGGACGATTAACTTGAGTGACTTGCTCGCAAGCCGCTGCACACGCTAAATTACACGACTGAATTACGCGAGAGCCCCGGGATCCGGGATCCCGGTGATTAAATACGGGATCCCGGAGGCCCGTGCGCCGCGTGTGTGAAGTAAGCCCCAATTGTCACTGTCCAGAATACACCTGTCTTCCTGCCTTTGATTTTACAGAACTTCACAAACCGTCAACTGTTGGAATTGTAGAACCGATGATTGCCGACGAAGCGTAGGTAACGAAGGTTTAGGCCTAAACGAGATCTGACGACATCATATGAAGGTCGCCTAGAGCTTAGGGAACCTACCCATACTACGTGACAAACCCCTTCCCCTACGATGACCACCCGTAGTAAATACCCACCCCCGCTCTAGTTTTTCTTTCCAACAAAAAGTTTAATAAAATTATTTGGCTTTGTTATATTATTAACCCGCCGCGTGACGCTAAAAGTGCGTGAATGTTCACAATTAAAATAAAAAAAACTAAAATCTATTTTTTTAGAGCTGTATACTCTATTTAATTAATGCGTTGGTCATTTGGCGTTGATGTCCCGGTTGTACTCTCGCGTACGAGGGCCGGGGTCCGCCTTGACCATAATCCTGGATTTGACAGATCCGATAATTACAGTGAAGCGACTGCCATCTGACCTCCCTGACCCGGTTCACAAGGTAACCTGACTAGATTTGATTAAGGTTACACATCAGTCGCTTGAATGTGCAGGTTTCATCACGACGTTTTCCCTCACCGTAAAAGCATCGGTTAGTATCCAACTGATATACATAACTCAGAAAACAGTTATTGGTACATGGCCGCAGTGGGATTCAAAACCGATACCTCTCGCTTACGAGTGAGATACTTTAACCACTCGTCCACCGACTACTAAACAATCTGATACTGTTCCCTAATTTGATATATTCGTTGGTGTCTTGTAGCGCCTCTATCAAAATTGGGTCCTCTAATGCCTCCATCTATTTCTCCCTGTAAGCAGACAATTTCGTTAAATAAGTATTTATTGTCTAGAAGGAAACAAATGAACATAATTGGAAAATGCTACGTTCGGGATTACCGTCTAAAGTAATGTTTATGTTCGAACGTAAATGTCTTCAAGATAGGTGTATGCACCTGATAATGTTGATAAATCCTTACTCTGAAACCAAACTATTTTGTAATGTAAAATTATATTGGTAAAATATCGTTGAGGTTTTAATTATTGCCGCTCAGTCTAGACAAGACTAATTTAGTTTTCTAAATCGTCAAAACCGTTTTATTTGACTTACTTACTTACTGTGCTCGTAAATATTGCTAAAATCTGTTTCAAAATTAAAAACCTATTAAGGTAGTACAGCGCTAAAAATTTATTGTAAGTCTCGCCATTTTGAAATTTATTTTCACTGGGTCTGCTAACAAATAAATATAGGTAATCATGAATTCTCGTCGCCGTAGGACCCAAAGAGAACCAAAAAATGACTTAAAATATAATAATTATTGATTACTTTTAAATTAAACCTAACCGAACCTAGCCATTGCGATCGATGTCAGATCAACAATAATTTAATTCTCTATTAAAACTGCACATCGCGTCCGTGACCGAGTTTCCGTAGAGTTCGCTGATTCGGCGGTGCGAGCTGCTATTAGGAATTGGGGCTACATACTCATCGGCTTACTTAAAGCGCGGCTACGTAACGAGGTATTTAATTTAGAAATGAACAATATTATGACTTTTATATGCCACTATATAAAGTGGCAAAGAAGTTACCATAGCCTATGGACTTAGATTTAAACCGTAGACCAATATAATTATTTGTCTTTGTTTAAACTTATCAACGCAAATGCCGCCCGCGCTCTAATCAAAAGAGCAGACAATTAGTTCTATCGGCTAGAATCGTCAAATCTTATCAAATTGAGGCTACCCGCCTTCTTGCAAATCTAGATCCATTTTAATTTTCACGCTATATCAGTCTGTAAATCTAGGCTTTGTAAACCACAATCTTAACTTAATAAGTATAGGCCTACATCTAAGCTTTAACCACCGTGTAGAAGTTTAGACAGGTTGATTTACACTATCTCAAAGCAATAATAACTTAGAGGACAGAACGACTAAAAGTTTATCAGTATGTATACATCAATAGATTCACAGATAAAGGAAACATGCCGAGCAGAAGAGTGGCCCAATTTCCTTGGCCCATTCTGTTTTTTCTTTTGCGCACAGAAGTATGAGGGTAATCATATAATCATGATCCAATAACCATATTTGCGGTCAGATGCGGTAGGGCCGGAATCCTTTTATATAAAGTGATTTTTATTCCAGTCCGAAACAGGGTAGGCTTGCCTTGCTTATTTAAAATTATAATGGAATGAAAATGGTAGAATTCCATTTTTCCCCTTTTGTTCCCTAAGCAAATTACGGGGGTAACAAAACGGCAATCTAATTTCACTGGAAGAGTAACTTTTGAAAGGATTCAAATATGTATAATACCTATAAAATCTGGGTGTAACACATTCAATATCGTGAGCATACATAGTACATTGGTATAAAAAAACGTATACGGTATTTGTTTGAGATCAGCCGCATCGTCGCTTTCCATCAGGTGAGAAGGCGATCAAATATCTGCATAGTATAGTAATAAAACAAATTAGTAAGTATAGATCCACACTATCAATACAACTATACAACAATACTTTTCAGTCCGAAATCTTGACGTTAATTGGAAAAAGCTCCGCTACGCCATTTTAATTAGTGTTGGGTGGACAATGAAAATACTAACTGTTGCACTACTTCCAGTCTGTTGACCAGCAAGATGTAGGTATATATACTGTACTTTATTTTTTCATGATACGAAATATTTTGGCATTACGCTTGCTCTTATCAGTCAAGCTAATAATTCTCGATTGTATTGCCTTTTTCTGAGTGCCAATATAAGCCTTGGCACTGGGTGTGGGGACTCACAAGGTGTCATTTGGATTTCACTTGGATTTATGGGGCGTAAATCTTATATCGCTGTCATTTTAGTTCGATAGCATAAAAATAATCATCTTATCGTCAATATTCCGGATGTGTTCTAGCACGCTGGAACCCGGACTCCGCCTTGACCATGATCCAGGATTTGGCATAATAAATAAAAAAAAATAAAAAAAAAATAATCGTGGACAAATTCACACAGCGCCATCTAGCCCCAAACTAAGCAAAGCTTGTGCTATGGGTGCTAGATTACTGATATATTACTTAAATACTTTTTAAATACATACTTATCATACATAGAACACCCAGACCCGTAACAGAAATTAAAATTCATCATTTAAATTTCTGCCCGGCCGGGAATCGAGCCCGGGACCTCTTACGTGGCAGACCGGCATGTTGACCACTGAGCCACTCAGGTCGTCAATAATCACAATTAACAGGATCACGGTTATACATTCATTCACCTAAATGTGCAGCTTTCCCCACGATGTTTTCCCTCACCATAAGGGCATCGGCTAGTGAACAACTTATGTAAGTGGATACATAATTAACAAAAAAACATTTGTACATGGCGGCACTGGACTTCGAACTCGGTACCTTTCGCTTTTGAGGCCTACACGCTAGCCACATTACGCCACGTCACCGATGCTTATTTAATATCTCCGCAATCCCTACCAATATTCTAACTTCCGACGTCCGTTAATGACATCCACGAATGGTAGGAAATTGTGGCTCTACTCTCTGTCACGGAAGTATGTTGATAGTAGTACTTACTTCCTTTCGGAACTAGTTAGTTCCTTTCTGTGCATTTTCTACACACTCTGTTCAGCAGTGAGCAATGTATGGTAGACAGCTGTTATGCAAGCGGACAGGGGTTGAGTCAAAGGAACTTTCATTTTGCCTGATTTATGGTTACTTAAGTCGACGACAGCGGTCCATAGCGGTTCGACCCACACGCATAATAATACGAATTTATGAAAAAGAACGTCTTTTTCTGTGCAATGCAATATGTGTCTGCCAATGTGTGACACTATATATTAAAATACCGTTTCAAATTCAACGTGTTAACAATAATTAAGATCGGGACCTCTATTTTTTAATCACTCGCATCAATTCGAACGGTTTTCAATCATGATTTTCGATTTTCGAAAATTCAATATCTTTTTAAATTACATTGGCAACACCGAAAAAATAAGAAAAATCAGCATCATGCATTAGAATATCGAATTCTGTAGATATTACATTATGCTGGCGATTTCGTTGTCAATTAAAAAGGCAACTGTATTCTTCTTAACCAAGATTCAAGGTTCAAAATCGTTTCAATAATAGACAGAAACATTACCAAGCCACTCTACCACCAGACGAAACAGCATACCACCAACCCTCAAACGCTAAACACTGCCGCTTAGAGATCAATTGAAACAATGTGTGAATAAAATGTTCTAACCACGTGCCAGCTAACGAACGCCGCCCCGCCCCATTACAGCCAACAGCCTAGCCACTTGGCGTTGCTAGTCACGTCTTATTTGAAATGAGAGAAAATCTAATCTTTTTTTCCTCTGCCCAAGTGATTGGGAAAACCGGGCCGGCCCCTAGTGCCGTTTGACAGCGGCCCTTTACAGGGCTGAATCGCTCATTTGCATAATCAGAGCAGAGCTAACTCGCAGCAATGATGACCTTGCCCGCTGTAAGTGGCCCTGATTTGATATGGCGCAGCATAATATAAATTGGTGACGAATTAGGTACGTTCCGCTTCGGTTGTGTGCTAGATTATTTCTTAGATTTATATTATTATTATATTGCCATAGATACGGCAGGTAGTAATCCCGCCGTTGCTAACATTCATTGATATCAGAAACCGTTGATATCAGAAAAACAAAAACGCCGAATAACAAATGCAGCCAGCCTTATGGACATCATCTCCAACAGTGGCAGCGATATAGGTGATATTTGTACACATCGTTTTTAGATTAGGGTTTTAGAATAATTTAATTTTAGTTAGTTATGTTTTCATCTTTGTTTTATTAGTATGTTTTTGTTTAATAAATACAGATATAGTTATTTGCAAGGAGTGAAAACGCCGTAAAAATCTCTTTCGTACTGAAATCGCTGTTAATTGCAGTCCATCTGTTAAAAGATTGAATTTCAGATGTATAATGACAATCAGCTCGCTCGAAACGAGTCGATCTAAAAATAACTTTGTTCCTAAAATAAAATTAGATAACTGGATAGAGAAATTGTTATCTTTGAAGAATTATTTTCCAACGAGATAACTGGTTATCTTTAAGGATATCCTCTGGGATGTTGCAATCTTGAGCATGCACTGTAAGTATGATTATTTGAGTTGACGACCTGAGTGGTTCAATGGTTAACATGTCGGTCTGCCACGCAAGGGGTCCCGGGTTCGATTCCCGGCCGGGCAGAAATTGACATGATGAATTTTAATTTCTGTTACGGGTCTGGGTGTTCTATGTATAATAAGTATGTATTTAAAAGTATTTAAGTAGTATATCAGTTATCTAGCACCCATAGTACAAGCTTTGCTTAGTTTGGGGATAGATGGCGCTGTGTGAATTAGTCCACGAATATTTATTTATTATTATTTTTTTTATTTATTTATCTAAATATTTACTACATAAAGAAAAAAATCGGTGATATCTCTGAAATAAATCAGAAACAACACCCTTCCTGTTTGAGTGGCATTGGAATAGGAGATTTTGAATCTAGAATTATTACAATTTAACATAGGTATACGAGAAGGACATACATACAAGTAGTGTATACTGATAAAATAATGACGTCTCCGAAAAGGGTCAGGAGTACCCTTAACCGGCGTAAATGTATGAAAATATGTATGAATGATGAAAAGGCAAAAAATATGTGTCAGGACGTCACACGATAGTCTCTGCCTATCCCTGTGAGTGTGGGATACGGGCGAGAGTGTGTATAAAATACAGAAACTGGTACATGTGGACAAAATTTCAATAAATCACTAGTTTCGTAGTCCTTGCAAAAGTATTCATATGAAGACAGACTGACCTCATTGAAAACGGTCACGGCTCTCGAACAAATAAATCGATTAAATCAAATACATTTTCCGATTCCCACAAAAGCTTTTCATAATGCAATCATTCACGAATGAAAGCCATTCAGTTATTTCCGGACGGGTCCCTGCTTCCTGCGATTATCCTATTTTATCGACACCTTACATTAGAGACACATAATATGGACGGAATAAGCTGAAAATGGGTCGTAATCCACAGTGAGGCGGGTCTTCACTTCGACTACACGCATGCGAAGTCCGAACTGCGAATAATACGGATATTGCTTGCCAGCTGTACCCGGGATACATATAATCCAAATAGTTTCGAAGTTACTGATACAATTACCCATTTGTCGTTAACAAATTAACAAACTTCGCTCGCTGACTTCTCTAACAAATTAGTTGCGAGGTGATGTAGCCTACTTCTTCGCATTGGAATAATTCTTTGACATGACATTCAGGTGCGCAATTAGCCCTCAGACTAATGAATTAAAGTCGCCTTCCTCGTCTGTCTGTCTGTAATTATTTATTAACACCTAAACTACGCAACGGATTTTGATGCGGTTTTCGCCATTTTGTTAGAGAATATCTTCCGGGAGGATTATATGTCTCACAGCAGTGGTGTCCTACACGAATCAATATTAAACTGTACGTAAAATCCTTTCTCTTGATTCACTCTTTGTTGAAAACCGCATTAAAATTCGTTGCGTAGTTTAAAAGATCTAAACATACGGCAGGAAGCAATCTTGTTTTATACTATGCGAAGATACATGCATGTTATCCAAACCCGAGCGAAGTCGGGGCGGATTGCTAGTATTTTATATATAGGTAGTGTAACACCCATTCCCCTGCCCCTAATACTTAAACCTACCTACTTACATGACTGAGATGTCTGTAGCTATAAGACGTGTAGATTACATATGAATACATTGGCCGTACATCGTGATCGTCTAGCTATAGATACATTAAAAGGACCCTCTACGTTGTGTGTTTGATAAAATCGTATGTCGAAATGACATCTTTAAGTTTATAAAATATTGCAAAATTAAAGGGAAACTCACTTAAAGGAAATGCGTTATATGATGCGGTGATTCTCACCGAACGGAAAAGTAAATCGTACAACTAGCGGGAGATCAAGTCCGCAACCAAGATAAACATATTAAAAGCCGCGCACGAATGAAGTCTAAATTATTCGTGAAACAAATAAAACATATGAAAATAACCACAACTATTTAAATACGAAAATTAGGTTCGTCAAATTAATGCACCGTGTAAAATACGCGAGTCAAATGAAACATCAATTCCGCACATAAAGTAAGTGACAATTAACATTTGTATGAGTAGATAAAACAAGCAAAATATAAATTAAGGACCATGCAACTTAGCTCTAGAACTGATCTTCATCATATCTAGTCGGCGGGCGATGAATGGCAGGCGATCGACGCACGTCGCGGCTTCCGAGCGTATACCTCTTCTTTCTTCGTGGCCACTCCTATCCCTATGGCTGCGAGATTTGCCTAACATAGACCTGACCCTAATGAGTTGTGAAATATGGACCTTTAGGTCTCGGAAATAGCCTAACCGATAGGAAAACCTGGGCTCCCTTCCAACCTACACACCAGGCCAACACATGAACATATGGACCACATGTCCTGCTCATGTGCCCAGCGAAACCTCGACATCAAACAACCAGTGACCTATTGTTTACTCCGATCAAACCGCCACACGCATTCCGATCATCTCGTCGTACTTCCGTTCCGGCTAAATTGGCTTGCAAGCGATCGAGAGACTACTATTTTAATTTATTTACGCGCACGCGGTATGTATCAATATTGGTGTCGGGACGCTTATGACTGAGCCCACCTATCGAACTAACTCGATTTTCCATGTCCGCGATTTAAATGTCGTTAAAGCATTAAAAGCACAAAGTTTTTAAGCGAACAAGGGGCAAAGTCATACCAAGATCCGGTGGCAAACCCACGGTGATAAACCGTCTAAAAGTACATGGAGCACAAATCAGTTTCCCGATCCTACTCAACAGAGCGTGGTCCACGTCCGATCCGGCCCTGGTTCCCTGTGTAGTGATGTTTTCTATGGGCGGGACGAGTCGTAAACGTGTATAAACAACTATTCATTTTATTCGCAATAAAATAATATTGAGCTAAAATGAGTAAATTACACAAGAAAAAGAACCCCGACACGTTTATTGACCCGGCCACAACAGGTGCCATTCGGCTCGGCAAGAGGTGCAGAACACATTACCAGAACTGTGCCCATATGTGTACTCTAAGTGATAGTTAATTAATTTTTATATATTTAGAAGTAGAGAATTTATTTTACGGACGTATCGGATTTAATTATTCGAAACAGTGTCTTTAAAGAGAATGACTAGTAATCGGTTTAATTTGACTAAACAACTTTCAGTATCTATAACACAAAACATGCCTATCTTCATCTTTCACTCTTTAGTATAACTACGTGATGGTCCTAACTAAATATAATTATAGCCACCCTAAATATATAATTCAAAATCAGACTTACTGCAAATGCTCGTACAAAACGCAAGTCACCAACATACCCGAGTATAAACTAAAATATTAGACGATATATAACACTATGAAACCACCACACAAGAGATACCTAATGCTCGTACAAAACGTAGACCATTGACACTAGCACTCAACAACATTCTCGACAATCTTCGCGGTGCCTGCGCGCGCGCACTCCTCGTATCAAGGCAAAATCTCCCTCGCCGAAGAACCATCCAGTCCCGAGACCTTAGACCAACTGTCCTTCTCGTCTTTCTTCCCTCAGCCCCTCAACCCCGCATCCTAAAGCGTGAGAAAACCAACGATTTCACCAACATGTGTTCCTCAATTCCTCTATGAATGAAAGGGTCCGCTCGTCGAAATTCTTTGTTTTCTTCGGGACCATATCGCCTTTGTATTTAAAATATATTGACGCAACGCTAATGACAACCCAGGTCATAAAAGTAAAGAAATGCTCTCGCGTGCCATAAAGACAAACGCGCGTACCATTTTTACTAAAAATATTACAATAGAGACTAGGGAACAATATGCCTGCTGTGAAGGAAGGAAGTTCACGCCGTTTCTAGTTAATTGCCGTCCCCAAAACATCTTAATAAATCTTATTTCTGCCAATAGCCCACATGTGCACAGCGACGTCGGTTAAAGTCCCGAAAAAGGCATTTCGAAAACGATGCTTTGTGTTATTTGTTCTATGGTATTTCCAAATTGCTAAAGCGATCACAATGCACCCCAATATAAAACTCGCCATTAAAGTTGTATGCTCTTATTTAGTAACACAAACTTACTCATTAAACACGACATATGGATACTTTTAAAAATCACATACCTATAGTGATGTAGGTAATAACTAATCTACTGGAACGTACTTATGGCACATAAGGATCGTTACAGTAGTCAGCTGCGAACTCGCACCTAAAGCTATAGAATTTTATCTATTTCCGCATCTATTTAGATGAATAAAATTTTTAGAGTACTAGGCAACTAATGTCATAAAGGCAGACCTACGACCAAAAAGCAGAAAATGGACAGTCGCGTTTTTGTCCAGTGTTTTCAACACCGCGGTCTCCAACCCGCCTAACAAGCTCGGAGATTATCTTCACTAATGTGAAAGGGATTTGAGTCCTGTGGACTTCATCGACTATCCTGCTTTAAGGATAGTCGATGATGTAATATGTAACCTATGTCGCAGGTATATCATTTTATGTCGGGATAAACAATTATGTGGAGACACTGAATTTCGTCTACTTTTCCCAGCGAAGTAGCCGGTTATCCCCTAAACGAGCTGTAGAAGTCAGAAATAGTTTAAGCGCCTCACAGTGACAACGCACCTGCGGTTCTGCATTTTTTTTACCTGCATCCTAAATGTATGAATTATAGATGTTATGGGCGACAGTTACCACTTACCATCAGGTGAGCTGTCTGCTCGTTTGTCACTGAACAGCATAAAAAAGCTTGATTTCGTAGAATCAAACTATGGAAAATCAAACTAAAACTCAAAGAGCGAACATAACAACTAACTAATTAGTTCCGCTACCAAAATAAACCATTCGTCACAAACACAAAGCACAGTACAAAGTCGAGTGCCTGAATCCACGAGATTGACACCGGTCCAAGTTAGGCCATCAATTCCAGGTAACATTGTTTACCCGGGTGAAGTCAAACGCCGGCGGATCAGTGGCATAGTTCTTGGCAAGATTTGCCTAAATTCCACGCGCCAAGGCATCTGCAAGTCCAATAGGCTTGCAATATCTCTCCCCGAGGTATTATAGGAAGTTGGACGTAGACGCACCCTCCAAGGAAGTTACGGCACCGGCATCCGAGTGATTGTTGTTATTATATCCGTGTTCGAATTAATTGTACGTAATGGTTTTTACGTACGTAATGGTTTTTGGATTTAGAATAGGTTGATACATTCGATCGTTGGATGAGCGTCGGTGGCCTAGTGGTAAAGGTATCCGACTCGCAAGCTAGAGGAACCGGGTTCGAATCCCACTGTCGTCATGTACCAATGACTCTTTTCTGAGTTATTTAATTAGTGAAACACTAACCGACGCACTTACGGTGAGGGAAAACATCGTGATAAAACTTGCACTTTGAGGTGACTGAATGTGTAACGATCTAGTCGGGTTCCCCTAGTAGCAGAGTCACGTACGTCAGGTGGTAGTCGCTCCACTATAATTACCTGATCTGTCAAATCCTGGATCATGGTCAGGGCAGACCCTAAGCCCTCGTGTGCGGGACACAACCGGGCCATTAACGCCAAGATGATCTATGATCGATCGCTGGCTGAGCTACACCTTTTTAACTCATGAAATGCATTACGCTCGTTACCCTCCGTACCACTTCCTACTTGATACTTTATGCCGGGTTTTAATTAAGTATAAGCATTTGCAAGGATTTTTAATTAGTACCTAAAATCTAGTGATGAGTAAAAAAAAGAAACTATGTGATAGGCCGAGAGAAGAAAGTAATAAAGGTGTTGTTATTGTAGTTGTAAATCGTACCAGAAAATTATCACGCTCGCGCAATGTTCCTTTAAATTTAATCAACGTGGCACTGACTGTACCGACAATTAGTGCTAGCGAACGTCCAGGATTAGATACTTAGACCGCTAGCCCAGGTGTGCAGCTGTAAATTTGACCTAGAATCCGAAATTTACGGAGAAGTAGCTTTTGACCGTCGCTACTATCGCATGGAACCAAATGGATTTGGTGCCAAATTCTAAATTCCCATTTACGTCCTTGAGGCACTAGACTAGCAAAACAACATTGATAGTTAGATAGGTAGTGTTAGAGCAGGACCAAGACCCAAAATTCATATTCACAACATTCACACCTGCAACAAAGGTATTACTGGTACTTTATTTATTTATTTATTTATATCAGCCTGAATCATCTTTGTTTTCAAGACTTTCGTGGTTATTCGCTACACTTTCAGTTTATTACCCTGATTAGTATTGTACAGCGTCGAAATGTCGAGGTATAAATAATACTAACCGTGGTAATTAACCCTTAAACATGTGCGATGAAAGTGTCCTTTATTTATTTTATTTATTTATATCAGCCTGAATCATCCTTTTTTTTTTTTTTTTGAAAGATAGGCTCTTCAAGGCTTTCCAGACCCAGTATCACTGCGACCATTCCTGATCTATTGTGATCGCCTCTTTCTACAATTCAGTACTAATTCCTATAGCTTCTATGAACTGTAATAGTTTCTTAGTACTGATTTCGTGCACCTCATCGGGTAGTAGTTGGTGTTTACCCAGATGGATGCTGCGTTTGCGCACCAGGGCCTCACATTTGCAGATCAGGTGGAGAGGCGTTTCGTCCTCCTCCTTGCAGAATCTACAGTCCTTGGTTCTGCTGATCTTCAAATTATACATGTGTTTGTTCAGCCCACAGTGGCCAGTCAGTGCCCTTGTTAGGATACGCAAGTTATTCCTACTAAGTAGTAACAGTTCTTTGGCATGCCGCCTATTATAGGGTTTGACTAATGCCTTAGAATGTGTTAGGCCTGGCTGATTTTTCCAGTGCTCTAATGATTGTTCTTTGAAATTTATATAAAGGGTCAATTTTGCAAGGCTATTTGGTATGCCACAGAATGGTTCTGGACCATATGTCGCAATTGTGCTACCAGCCTTCGCGAGTTCGTCCGCAATTTCATTGCCTTCGATCCCTTCATGCCCTGGGACCCAGCGCAAGATCACTTGGTTTTTCTCACCCAAGGAATTGAGGACCTTCACGCAGTTTAGCACCAATCTTGAACTCACAGAGTCTGATGAGAGGGCCAATAGAGCTGCTTGACTGTCTGAGTGTATATAAATACAATGGTTCATGTATCTCTTTTTGAGGTTTATGTCCGCACATTCTAAAATAGCGTACACCTCGGCCTGAAATATGGAGGTGTATTTGCCCAAGTTTAGGAATTTCTTGACCTTGGGCCGCTCTCCGTATATTCCACACCCTACATGAGCACCTGATTTGGACCCATCGGTGTACCATATCAGGCTTCCATTTTTCCAGTATACTTGGCTTTTAAGCCAGTCATCTCTGGATAAAAGTTCCACAGAGTATCGTTTCGGGAAGCTGCTCTGTTTTGTCATAGAGTCAGTGTACATACTCAGTATGTAGCTGCCCATAACAGTGTCCTGGAACGATCTCAGTGACTTTGAGAGCCAGTTTCCTTCTCCCTGGGTGGTTAGCCTGTATATGCTGTTTACCGCCACCATCTCTACATGCAGGTGTAGGGGCGGGATATCCAGCATTGCATTCAGGGCCTCACCAGGTGAGGTTGACATAGCTCCTGTGACCAAGAGACACGCAATTCTTTGCATGCCGCTTAGTTTAATTGTAGCAGTTTCCTGGCTGGCTTTCCTGTGCCACACTGCGGCGGCATATGTTATTATGGGCCTTACGACCGTCTTATAAAGCCATAGGGTGTTTTTAGGAGATAACCCCCACCGTTGTCCTGCCAGTCTGCTACATATTCCCAAGGCTGTTTTAGCCTTGTTCAGTATTCCGATTATATGGCTGTTCCAAGTAAGTTTTTGGTCCAATATTACACCTAGGTGCTTGACCTCCTTGGAGAATTCAATAGTTTGGCCATTCAATCGTGGTTTGACTAAATTGTCAAGTTGCCTTTTGTTGGTAAATGGTACAACCACTGTTTTCCCCGCGTTGATGGACAGCTCGTTGTCCTTGCACCACTTATCAACAATATTTAATGCTCGTTGCATAACGTATGACAGCATACTTTGACAGAAACCTCGGACGATTATCACCAGGTCATCAGCAAATCCCTGCGTGTCTATCCTAAGCTCCGCCATTTTATACAAGAGCTGATCCACTGCCAGGGTCCAAAGTAGTGGAGATAAGACCCCCCCCTGGGGGCAAGCCCTGGTAGTGAATAATTCAAGTGAGGTTTCATATAGGGTTACCTTCACTTTCCGGTTTGAGAGCATCGCTTCGACCCACTTCACCGTCGCACGGTCAACATTTTTCTCAGTGAGACCTCGAACTAGTGTCCTTATAGGGGTGTTGTCAAATGCGCCCTCAATGTCTAAGAATGCACAAAGTGCAATTTGTTTATCCTCTAACGCCTTTTCTACCTTGTCTACCAGATTCATAAGGGCAGTTTCAGTAGATCTCCCTTTGCTGTAGGCGTGTTGAGAATAATGAATAGGATAGTCAATTTTGATCGCCTCCCTAATGTAAATATCCAGAACCTTTTCCATAGTCTTTAGCATAAAGGAGCTTAGACTAATAGGCCTGAGTGATCTCGGTTGAGAGTAGTCTCTTTTTCCGGCCTTTGGAATGAATAGAACCTTGACTTCGGTCCATTGTTCTGGAATATGTCCCCAGGCGTAGCTTGCTCTGAAGATTTTTATCATGTAAGGGATTATTACTTCTATTCCTTGCTGCAGTAGTGCTGGAAAAATGCCATCCGCTCCACATGATTTGTATGGTTTAAAGGATTTAACGGCCCATTTTATTTGAGATGGCCTTATTATAAGTGAGGCCCTCCTCCATTCTTCATTACCTGGGCGAAATGATTGCGTTGAGGATGGACTTTCTGCGCAAGCACCAGGAAAATGGGTCGATACCAATAAATTTAGAGTTTCTTTTTCGTTGGCCGTGTAAGTCCCATTAGGGTATTTAAGCAAGCCAATTTGGTTAGGTTTGTCTTTTGCGAGGAATTTGTGAACTCTTGCGCACTGAGACGTGCTGTTTACTTCTTCGCAGAATTTTCTCCAAGTTCCCCGCTTAGCCTTCCTAATTTCTTTATTGTAAGTGGTTAAGGCTTCCCGATAGGATTCCCACTCTTGGGTCCTTTTAGCCTTATTGAATAGTTTCCGAGTTTTACTTCTAAGCTTTTCTAGCTTGGAGCTCCACCACGGTACTGCCCTTTTAGTTGACATTGTTTTTACAGGACAGCTATCCTCATAGGCCTTAATTATGCCGTTAGAGACTATGGTCACTGCAATATCCAGACTTTCTACTGTCTTTATTGTTTTAGGTACATCTTCTAGGTTCTGTTTAAGGTTGTCCCTATAGGCCGCCCAATCAGTTACTCTAGGGTTCCTAAAGCTAACATCCTGACTTGATAATGATCCTACTAAGTCAAAACAAATATGGTTATGGTCAGACATTGACGGTTCATCACTAACGTGCCAGTCGCTAATGCGCCTAGCCAGATCATTTGTTGCAATGGTAATGTCTAACACCTCTTGTCTTACACGGGTTACAAAGGTCGGTTTACATCCCTTATTCACCACGTGCAACCCCTTTGTTAGTAAATAGTCATATAACGTGTTACCTCTCCTATTTACGTCTGTACTTCCCCATGTGGTGTGGTGGGCGTTTGCATCACACCCCACCAGCAGTTGCATCCTGTGACGCCGGGCGTACTCGACCGCAGGCTCCAGGTCCTCAGCAGGGTTTTCCTTTTCCCCCGGGAGATAGGCTGAGCAAATTAGTACTCTAGCCCCGCCTCCCTTGGGGATCAAAATGGCTGCTACAACTTCGTCGGAGCAACTGAATCATCCTTGTACTTATCTACCTATTTTTAAGACTTTCGTGATTATTCGCTACAATTTCAGTTTATTACATCGAGGTAAAAACAATTCTAACCGTGGTAATAAACTGACAGTGTAGTGTACCTACCAATTGCCTACGAGTACCAACTTTTTGTTCTATTTTGTATTTACGGGGTGTAATCTTAAATTATCCGACCCGAAACGTGACAACCTTACCCGAACACTCGGCTAACACTCGCCAGCCGGGTTCATGAAAAGAAAATTGGCTTTGTTAGCATTCTTCGCAAAATACGAAAGTGGAAATTGGCTGCGTATATTGCTTCGCGCTTACGGAGTTAAGTAACCAATTTTGCGTGGAGATATTCGGCCCGATAAATTAAATAGAGATCGGCTAACTTTGCTCTCCCTTATTTCGCGATGAAATCGCAATATTTGCAGATTTTATTTAATAAACCGTCCCGGCGTGCCAATCGGCTCCAAGACTGTTCGACCAGCCTCAGGGTCCTCAGCGAAAGATATTGGTAACCTCTCTTTGCCAACGGTTTTAGGAAGCACAACTAGTGGCGCACTCGCTAAATAATCATCTTGACATTAATATCCCGGTTGTGCTCTCACGCACGAGGGACCGGGGTCCACCTTGACCATTATCCAGGATTTGGCAGATCAGATATCAGATAATTATAGTGGAGCGACCCCCCGTGACCCCGCTACCCCCGGGAACTTGACCAGATTGGATCATGGTTACACATACAGTCGCCTAAGTGCGCCGGTTTCATCACGATGTTTTTCCTCACCGTAAGAGCATCGGTAAGCATTCAACTAATGTACAAAACTCAGAAAAGAGTTATTGGTACATGGCCGTTGGGGATTCGAACCCGTGACCTCTCACTTACGGATCGGATTCCACTAGGCCAAGTTCTTGAATAATGCTTGATACCTACCTATGTGTGGATGAACAATTTTTCGTACATAAAAATACATAGATAGATAATCAAAGTTGGATCTGCCCGTTGAATACAAATGAGTTCTCTAATAGAATTTGACAAAAGTTTCCGTTAGACAAAAGTGACAAGTTACCCTTGTGAAAAAGTAACTTGTTGACTTGGGTCCGCCCGATACCTTCCTTATTATTTATCACGAAACTTTGATTACTTAACGCTTCCAAGTGTACCGGGAATAGATAAGTAGATATGGGGAATTGATTCTACTTTCGTTGCGCAAAAAGTAATTACGACGGCATAAAGTAAATTCGAAACTTCCATAAATAGAATCGCTCGGGAATTTAGTAGACACCAGAGATCGTAATGGCAAACAATTATCAGATAATTCAGTTACAATCGAAACTTAGTGATAACACCGCTTCTCGCAATAGACACTGACGCTTATTACCCGACTGCGCGACGCAAAGGAAGGTTATGTGTTTATCAGCCTTTGTATGTAGGTATGTATGTTTGTTCCTTAGTGGCACTCTAGAGACCAAACGCGTGGGCTGATTGAGATGGTTCTTATGTCTATCGATTTGACTTAATCATGCGAGTGTCACTATACATACATGATATTGATCAAAATTCAATAAGGCGACTACCAGCCGCCATTTTGCGAAAAAAAAAAAAAATTAAGTATACAAACTATATCATGTGGGGTATCGTTGAATCAGGAATGAAAAATCACATTTAGGTTTCTCGAACCATTTTTCATTTACAACGACGGTATAGGATCCATACCGTTTAAAGATAGTTAGCAACCATTCCCACTTGTTTCACTTCACTTACACTTTCATAGTGCAAAAACTAAAAACGGAGACTGCTATTAAAACATTGAACAGTTAGAAACAAGCCGAATGGTGTAAGTAAATAAGTGTATAAAGTGCAAACGTTAGTTTAATTTAAACTTAAAAGCAGGCAAGAAGTTATTTTAATAAATTTCTGTAAATATTAAGTATCAGCCAACTTACCTATTTTTAAGTTTTTAATAGCAGTCGAGTATTTTAGCTTTTGTACTACTTTTTTTTCACATACAGCCAGCGTAGATACAGTATATTTATGAAACAATCATGACATTAGTTCTATATTTAACCGTTTTGCCGTCGGGCGTATTAGCGCTGCAGAACTTTAACTAGGAAGGAGCCACAGATGGGAATGTCTCTGTAATCCATACAAACGAGCTGCCTAAGCAGAACCTATTCCAGACTCGGTGCCATATTTTCGTGAAACCTTCGCACTCCGAGAAAAAGTGGGGTTGAAAACTGTTTCCGAGGAATATTTCTACGGACGGCAACGGCGTAAGCTTAGGTTAGCAATATTGCCTGCGTGTTTGGAAATTTTCAAATGTAGCTTATATAATTTATAAACCTGTAAATATTAAAAACTAGTATTCTCGGAGTTTCTCTATTATAATATGCATTTATTATAAGTAATAAGTAGGTATAAACCTGCCGGAAGAATGATAGTGAAAATCCTACCAAAATCCGTTGCATGGTTAAGGACTTACTTAGGAGTTAGCGGATGTACAGACAGACAGATGCGGAAAACCACTTTATTTTATACTATGTATTATGTATGTATGGCGGCAACTTATGAACGTTTGTGACGATGTTGTTACTAAATCTATTCTGCATATTGTATGGGAAATAATGAATTGGACGAGGTCAAGAGCGTCGGTGACCCGGCGGTTGAGTATCCAACTCGTAAGCAAGAGGTACCGGGTTCGAATCCCGCTGCGACCATGTACCAATGACTCTTTTCTAAGTTATGTACATTAGTTGGATTCTAGCCGATGCTCTTACGGTGAGAGAAAACATCATGATGTAACTTGCAAATTCAGGCAACTGAATTTGTAACCATGATCCAATCTGGTCAGGTTCCCCTGGTAGCAGGGTCACGGAGGTCAGATGGTAATCGCTCCACTGTAATAACCTGATCGCCAAATCCTGCATCATGGTCAAGGCAGACCCCGGGCCCTCGTTCTCGAGAGCACAACCGTTACATTAACGCCAAGATGATTATTTTTTTATTTTTTAAACCCGGCTGAGGTCGCAGTCAATAGCTTATTTACACTAAGTATAAAACTTCCCCCGCGACTCGTTTAAATACCTCTTTCTAAATAAGTATAGAAGACTAATGTACCTTCACGTTTAGCCCACCAATAATTTAAAAAAGGTTTTATGTTTTTAAAATAGCGAAAATAAAGACAAAACGTTAAACCGAATTCCCAACAAATTCTACTGAAATCCTTAACTTTCAACACGTAGAAGTTAGAAAAATGGTATTCTAGGAAAACTCGAACGTAGGTAGGTACACAAAGTTAATATCGAATTTCCATTCTCGGAAAGTAATTTTTCAATATTCCAACGCCGCGGGTTTTCTCAGGTGTTTTCAAACGTGATGTGTTAAGATATTTTTGGACGATTGATTTCTATTTACTTACGTTACAAAATTCCGAAGAAGAGGCAATAAGGTACGCTCACGTACGGTAATTAATGGTTTACAAGTGAGTACCGACGAACGAACGTCGCTATGTTACAAGATTAGCACAATTGTGAAACAAAAAGACTTTTATATTTTGTATTATATGTTCTTAAGAACCAACCCGGTTTATCGTAGGCAAAAACGATGTAATGGTACTTTTTTTAACCTTATCTCCCCTTAATCCAACATTCCAAGATTTTCAAAATAACTGAAAATGTGAGTACTTGTCTGTGAAGTCACGAAGATACACGTGCAGCTCGAAAAATATGTTCCATGCTATTGCCATATTAGATGTAAAATTATATCCCCGTTGTCAATGGCCTAATCCAGCCATTTGGTTTTAAATAATACTGAGAGTAGGATTAGAGACCTATTTATGCTATTTCCTTGTCGCAATAGTTAAATAACATCATAATCAAATAATTTAATTATTTTAGCTTTCCATAGCTATAGACATGCGACTCTCAGTGAATAAAATATAGCCGCAGAACTTGAAACTAGTTCATATGTGTGGCCTTTGCCACACAGTTGACACAGTAGTTGCGGTAATTATGTAAATTTTGTGCAGTCTTAAAAAACCTTGTCATCCACGTAAGTACTTTGCCAAAACTATTTGTAGGTGGTACCTACTTATAAACAAAACGTTTAGTATTTTTAAAACGCACGGTCGACAGGATACCATTCATATAATGAAACTCCTTAACCAGTGCATCTGACAATACAATAATTCACATAGCGACATGTTTTCAATTAAAACTTTACCAAACCCTCGTAAAAATGAATTGAGCACCTTAATTTGTTGTGAATACCCTTGCGTCTGACTATGACATGTTAATTAACGAAAGTTAAATGAGGAAATCAATTTACAACTTAAGTCATTTTCAAATGTATTGCCACGTTCTATCCTACTTGTGAAGCTGCGTCATTAAAACGCTAAATTATTATCTTTCCCTCACTGCCCTACATTAAAAAGTTAATAAAGTTTCCCCCCAAGTACCAATATCTGGCATTAATAAAAAGTGAAGTCTCCACTTGAAAAGCTGAATCTACAGCAGCGGGGTCCATAGATCACGGGATTTGTCCGTCATGTCGCTCCATCATTAATCTAACTGGCAAAGAGGGAAAGCTCTGAAGGACTAGTGGAAAAACATGCACCTGGATTTTCCCACGAGCACATTCCAGCCTCGCGGACTCACGAGTGAAACACAAATTATTTGCTAATATAATTAGGTAGTGACTTGGATAAATTGGGAAAAAAGATCATCAAATACTGAAGTGTTGATGAGGATGAGGTTTCTATAGCTATTACATGCCACATTGGGCTGGATTCAGTCAGTACTCAACTGATGCGAGGGCCATCGGCAGTCGGACCACCAAGCCAGCGCGTAGCTAGCAGCTGTAATTGATCGTTATCACTGTCAGAGTTACGTTTGACACTATAAAAGGCCAAGATATACTTTCTGACCAAAATGTAGAGTTTATACATTTTGGCTTGGCTTTTCATGAGATCAGATAAATTTTACACACTGAAACCGTTATGCGAGGCTTGGCAAAGTAATTTTACATGGAATGTTTTTGGATTTAATAACTTTTTGAAGTATTAATGCTCTAACTCTATTTAGCCTGCATACTAAAGTTCAGCTTTCTAGTACATCAGGAAGTGTCCTGTACTTTTGATTTTATATACAGATCTATGTCCTCCCTTATGAGGGTTGGAGGGTAAAAGTAGCAGATTTTACAATGTTATTGTTACTTGTTTGCAAATTCTAGTCTGCATACCAAATTTTAGTTTTCTAGCACTCCAGGAAGTGCATCTTAGATTTAATATTTTATACAGACCTGCACCCCCATTTACGGGGCTTAGAGCGTGAAAGTCAAAGCTTTTTTATTTGTGTGCATTTTAGCTTCCTTGGACTTCAGAGCTTATCTACCTAAATGTTCCATTTTATACACATATCTGCTCCCCCTCCCTTCTCCATCATTCTCTGTACTCACTTTTAAAGAGGTTGGGAGTTTAAGTTACAGATTTCCTAATTTTATTGTTATTTGTGTGCAAATCCATACCAAGTTTTCTGAGACTTCGGGAAGTGCCGTAGAGGTTTTGATGAGGAAGCAGTCTGTCAGTGTCGAAATCGAAGTATTTAGGTGCTAATAAAATCTATAGTAAAAAAAAGCTAGACAATCGAAACTTTGTGTATTTATAAGCCTATATTTTATCCTGATAATTTGAGTTTTCTGTCATTAACGAGACCAAAGTTATAAGGGTCTGAAAATTCGACGAAACGCTTTGAGAAAAGGTAAATAGTGACCCCTACTTTTGCTTTTCTTAGCGTCAATCAATGTTCACGTAGGCGTAGCTTCATAGACGCTTCAAAATATCCCCGCTTGTGCAGTCCTGTGAACTCAGTGAACTCTGTCCACGAGGCGTATTGCAAGCGTACGATTACAGTTTGTGACAAAGCCGTTGGATGATGGAGACGTTATTTTGGCTTATTACTACATTCGAAGAATTTTGTATAAGTACAATCAAATAATGTTGGTGCATAACGAACTTCATTTGAGAACTCGTATCAAAAATTATTATTTTTAAAAGAATGATGAATAATAAATTTTGTGGACTTGTTAATTGCTAAGGCACTACACAACTTGATCTCCACTGTCCTACTAAATGCCATCAGAGAGCCTTTCATCTTCCTTTGCTTGCTGGTATGATTTTCCTGATATATGGTTTCTTGCGATATTTAAGAGACCTTAGACACTGTGTAGTAGACATACCTATTATCTGTAAGAAGTATACTTGGCGTTAGTGGTGCTAAATCGTCAATTTTGCATAGATAGAAACGTTAGCTACCTGGTAAGACAATTATTTTTTCCGATCTCTGTGGTCAATTGCGCACAGTTTTTTTTTTGCATACGTTATCCTCAGTTCTATAAGGTATTTAGGACCTGAGGCGCCGGATTTTATAAGATAACAGATAAAGTAGATATTGCGAACAATGTTTATATATTCATAATGTTATTTTGTTCTGCAACTAATTACAAACATCGTATTTTCGAAGGGTCTGAGCAAGAAAAACGCCACCAACGTTAAAGGAAAGCGCATAGCTCTTTACCTATCTGTAATTACGAGTACGTCAGAGCTAGCAGCACATTTCCTGCTGCACTAGTAATTTACGTCAGAGCTAGCAGGAAATGTGAAATACGGTCAGAATATATGTAGGTACCTCCAGTATTGAGTACCCACTATCATTCGCCACGCACTTTGTCCGGGATGAAAGTGTCCTACTCCAGGTCATAGTCATCCGTAGTACCTTTAGCATTGCAGTAAGTACTTTTCGTTCAATTGACACAAACTATATACCTACACACACACTATCGCAAGTATCATAATTCAAGTTAATTTGCCCACCTGATGGTAAATGGTAAATGTCGCCCATTATATCTACAACCTGAACCAATTATCGGAAAATATCGTTGACTAACCCTAAAACACTAATACAATACGTGAAATCGCACAGCGTTGTCATTCAGTCATGACACGGTGCGAAGCGATGTTTTCAAAGGGAAAACACCTGTGAACACACGCTCCGTCGAGGTAATAAGTAATCTCTGCAAATGGCTCCATGTGTAACAATGCCTTTGAGAAGCTTTGACAAATTGAATCGGACTAGTCTTTGTCCTGGCGAGGGGAAATCTTTCGCCACTAAATGTGATTGGTCCAAACCCACACTGCGGGGGCTACTATGAAAACGCCTGCCTAATGACGTCATTCGTGTAGCGCAAGAAGTGTTGCGCATTTACTCGTTTCATTATGTCAAAGACTAATGACACCATAACCATGCATTTGATGACGACGGCAATTGCTCAAACGGATAATCAAGGGAACATCAAGATGTTTGTGTAAAACTCAACGCACTGAAAGAAGAAAAACAAAAGGTTTAAATTATGTATGTACCGTCTAGTCGGAAAGCCGACTATTTGGGGCAAAACAGCCGACCAATCAGCTCTTACCTTTACGTATATTTATTATGGAGTAAAATCAAAGTCATGTTCATTTTGAAGAAATCCTTTCACCTATTGAAGTGCCTTATGGCTCTCCACAGAGGACTGTAACAGGATTGTAACAGATCTGAACATTGCGATTTTATTGTGATGAATGTCAACTTGCAATGCTGATTGCAGTCGAGTGTTCAATTCAATTTTGCCAAAAGCAGAAGTACTGTTTGTGTTTTCCACCAAAAGGAGCCCATTCCATCTTGGTTAGGCCTGTACTTCAAAGCTAAAGCAAAAAAAGCGGCATCCTATAAAAGGTTAGGTTGCGGCTTACTAAGCACAAGTTTGGTCTTGTATGGAGTACTGCTGCCAGCTTTGAGATGAAATAGCCAAATATCAAGTGGCTGCTTTGGATTCGGTAAAGAATAGCGCTAAGAACATTATTCATAATCTAGAGGATATTGACGCTAACCTACAAAGCCTTGGATATCAGCATAAAAAACAAGACTGAATGTGTCTGTTAGAAGGTTAACTAGACCTGGACTTAGACATTTAATTAGATCAGATCAAGAGTATGTACCCTAAACCTAAACTTAAAGTTGATGATTGTGGAAAAACCAGCAGAAGTTTGTCAGCACTGTAGCCTAAAGGCACTAGCCACTATAGCAGTCAGGTGAAACAATTCGGTTTCTGTTTACTCCTACGGGATTACCATCTTAACTTCGCCTAACTGAAACAATGATCGACATGGCCGATTAGTCGGCCTTTTTGTACCAAGTACAAAACTGTAGTCTGCCAAAGCTATAGTCGGCCCATCTCTAGTTTAAATCACTAGTTTGTATAATATTTGTAACAGACGCTTGACTCCTAATTGGACCCTTGTACAAAGACAATTTTTGTTTAATCTGCCATATCATCATCATCATCACAGCCCATTACAGTCCACTGCAGGACTAAGGGCCTCTCCCAAGAAAGGGGAGGTTATTGCCATAATCTCCACGCTTGGCATGCGGGTTGGAGATCGCAGTGTTATAAATATAACAATGGAAAACGCTGCTGCCCATTTCCCAGCCTACGGAGACTCTTAGATATTTTGCCTCGAAAAGATTAGTCGCCTTGTACGACCCCCACGAGTGTAAGGGGTTGGTGCTATTCTACTCTACCGGACACCACACGGCCAATCCAATCTGCCACAACCGACTTAATATTTAGTTGCAAATACATATATTTACAACTTGCTATTACGAGGTTTTCCTCAAATGAGACAAGAGTGACCGATTTTTTCATCTGAGACTTCATTGAGAAAGTGAGTATTAAAACCAGCATATGAATACATGTTTCAAATGCCAATATTACTTAAGTGTATTGATGGTGTAATGGATAGAGCTGGTCGGCCTCGTATGCAGAGGTACCGAGTTTGATCCTCAATGCCGCCATGTATAAATGACTTAATCTGAGTAATGTACGTAGGTACATAAGTTGTACACTAACCACCCACTGTCAAGAAAAGATCGTGAGTAATATTTTCTGCACAGTCAGGCGAGTGATTGCGTAACCATGATACTATATCAGTATAGTGGTCAGGATTAGAGAAGAGATGTCCCAATCATCATCATCATCATCTTGGCGTTATATTAGTATCGTAAATACAACAGCTCCGTAATTAAAATTATTTATTATTATATTGACAAATAAATCAGCAAAATATTAATTATTTTATGTGTTATTAGTGATATTAACTTAAAATAATAGTGAAGTTTACTAAATATGACGCCATCAAAACCAAAACCAACGGCGACTGTGGCGAACGAAAGGTTACTGACAGTTATTTTAAATCTGGAGACGACTATAAATGAGATGAAAGGAGAGATCAAGGGGTGTTATGACTTAATATGTAGGTAACAAGAACAACCTACGTGCCAAAATGGATATATCCGACAGATATTGATATCACTCCAAGAACACCAGCACCTTTCACTAAACGAATCCGGTCCACTAGGTATGACCTCCTCAACCACCACCCACACCACCAGCAACAGCTCAGTCTGCGGCTGCCGACTCGGTGATAATGGCTCCGGCAGTTGCGGCGCCAGCCCTAAGGCCCCGGCGCGGGAGGTCACATCGCGCTGCCGAAGACGCCAGTGGCAGCAAACAACATCCAGAAGCTCCTTGCGCCAACCCTCAATCTCGCCCATGCGTTTCGAAAACGCCGTGCACTCCATCTCAGGGCGGCCTACGTGCAGCTGGTCCTCGAGAACTGAGCATGCACGTATTCAACTTAAGCGAGGACCCAAATACTTTCAACTCTAATTTTTTGGGAATATCAAAAAGAAAACGAAAAGAAGACGAATCACGCTCCAAGCAATATTTACACAGGCATTTGGGTAGCACTGATGTACCAGCATTAACTCTATCCAAAGTTAACAGTGTCATGGAAGTCAGATGGCAGTCGCTCTACTGTATTTACCAGATGTGCCAAATCCTAATACGGGAAAACGCACTCTGGGGATAAAGATTACACGTGCAATATCGACATTGTTACAATCTACAACTTTAGACAACTACAACAATAGTTACAAACTTTACTTTCAACACACATATTATCGGGTTTGTTACCGTGGTAAGTATTGTTTTTACCTCGAGATTTTGACGCAGTTGCACACGTCATGGTCACGAGTACCTAGTTATTAACCACAAAATCTTAAAACCTATAGTTGCAAACTTATCCTGTAGAAATAGCTTGTTCACAAGCAGGTGTACCCGTGTAAGAAGCGCCAGACCCGGGCAGCCGTAATCAAATGATCGCGGGTCCATCCTCTGCCCCCGTAATATCCGTAATAAGGGTCTAATTAGACCCTATTTAATTACCTCAGGGCTATTTAAGTCCTTTGAATGTTATATCGCAATTTGAAATGAATGTGAAATGTATTCGCTATTTGAATAAGCCATGTGTTTGTTTTTGTTGTCAACTGAGACGTTGAGAGCTTTATCGTTAATTTCACCTACTTTCATAAAGTGAGAATTAGAGGCAAATAAGTGCCTACTAGTTTAATTAAATGAGAATCGGATTTTGGGTGTCAATATCATCTCATCATCATCCTCGGAAGTCTGGGCTGGGACTTGAGTTTCCCTCCATATTAGTAGAACGTTTTGAGGTGATCTCCACTGTGGAGATTACCTCACAACCTCCACACATGGCAAATTCAACAGAAACTCTGCAGCAAATTTTCTGGTTTACGGTTATCTCTTAGACATTAGCCGACATGAACAGACAGTATACAATATCTATTGTATGCTGGAGGTACCGAGCTAAGCCCAGAAGTGATGCGTTTATGATATTTTGACCGCGACTTTGGTCCCATAACATTCGTTTATCTTTGGAGATAATCTATAAGAAAGGTTGAAGGAACTTCGTCAACGCATGAAAGGGCAAGTAACACTTTTCCTTTGAACTGAAAGCATTTTATTTTTATATATTTTCTCCTCTTTATTTGTGAGCTCAGTAGCTCCAGACCAACTACCTTCATTAAACAAAACTATTTAAACTCTTAATATTTCCTGCTTGACAATAGTTTTGCAATAACATTTATTTAACCTAAATAATAATTATAGCCACGCGACTGATAAAATACAGTTTGTCACGTTAATTACGAATGTTACATTAAGTGGGCATCTAGACTGAACAAATATAGGAGGAGCTACACGGCTAGCACATCTGTGCCCACGACACAGCTCGCACCGCGAGAGAGCATTCGTTTCCTTTTCTCCATACTAAGATGAAAGAGACAGAAGTATCGATGACGCGCCTTGTGCTAGAGAAGATAAACGGTTTAAGGTTTATACGGTAAAAATGCGCTAAATCAATCAAGCGAACAATCATCAATCAGTTGACCCGATTCACCCCTTCCCCATGGGGTGTCGCATCCGATGAAGCCTTAAAAGCCTTTCAGGGTACACGTGATCCCAGGCAACGAGTTTTGCATAACCAGTCGGCCGACCACGCTTTTACTCATGAGGGTCCTCCGCCTCCCTCCCCCGCTATCTCGGAGGGTGTCCATAACATGTAGCGACGGCCGCAAAAAAAAATTGATTCCTATTAGTGAACAATTTAAAATTAGGTACATTAGGTATAATATGCATGTAATTGAAGAATTTACAGATTTTTACGAACTCTACTTTTTATCATTAGGTCTACGTTGAGTAGTCTATAACCATGTTGTAGAGATTTATGGTGATGCCGATGCAATCTTAATCCTTTTATATCAACATTTTGATAAAGACTATCCAACACGATCAGACGGTATCCAATATATGATAACGAGCAAAACCAAATTATGCATGTAAAATTCCCTTACTACTAAGGTCGTTTACGCACTGCAGCCGCTCTGAACTTTTTCTGCACTTTTTCTATGACTACACGCTGTCCGAAATAGTTTTCTACAATACGTCAAGTTTAAATTGTCGCGTAGCAGAAAACCGACTAATTTTGAAAGTACATACTTAGTACAGTGTAACAAACTTATCGGACCCGGTGGCCATAATTGGAACTGTGGAAAAATGGCGGCACTTCATTTTAAAATGTATTTAAAATGACATGTCAATTCCAACAACAGCGACTCTGACACCGGCTTTAATAACTTTTGTTGCACTATGTTCTACTTACTGTATTTCGTATTCAGACTATTTCGGACAAAGTGTTTTTCTACCGTGTATATACACAGAATATCTATGTCATTGGAACGCCAACTTAAACTTTATCGGATTCGAATCAGACGCAGTGCGTAAACGCTTATAAGTTCTATTAGACTGAATCGTTATGATTTGCGATTACACTACGGGTGTCAGCTGGCACGATATTAAAATGACGTACTTGTCTCCTGATAAGGTTTTATAGTTATAACCAACTTTTGTGGCTATACAGTACAGGAACATGGTAAATTTATGAGAGTAGGATTTTCTCTCTATTATCTTTATGTACTAGGATTTTCTTTCTATATCTTTATTTGCACTAGGTACCGGGTGCGACCAAATCTCGCCACGCCAATGCACCTTCGGTTATATCCTATTTGGCAACAGTCGTGCGACCATCGCCGTAAGACAGGCGGCTTTGCGGTCTACTATATTGGTCGGCCAACGTCCGTCGCACGACCATGGTCGCACGACCGTTGCCAATTAGGACATCACCGAAGGCGCATTGGCGTGGCGAGATTTTTAATATCACCATACGAAACAATTGAAGACTCGCACGCTGCAGCAACGGCACCAAAAAGATTGGAAAGTTAGCTACCTACAGGCATTTTTTTTTTGCTCTGTTAACGGCACATTCGCGGCGTGTTCGCGAGATTTGGAAGCACCCATGATAATGTTGAAAAATAAGATTGGCTCACAGAAAGTGGAGGTGGGTTGGACAAATTCGCAAATCGAGCAAGACAAGAGAGTCGGAACCTAATGATTGGAGATGTGAAACCAATAAGGCGCTGTCCTAATTGGCAACGATTTGTGATTCATCGGCGATAGTTTATGGTGTCATCTGCCAGGGGATGCTGCAATAAACATTTTAAACATTCCTATTTGACTGATTTATATACAATGTTGTAAAATAAAAAGAACCTGTATATGTATAAGTACCTACCTTTTCAGTTTACACATGATGATCAGCGTAGAAAGGCGCTGATGTGAGACACTGGCACCTTCGCATGTGGCCTTTACTGCCAGCTGCGCTGGGGCTGCGGCCTCAGCTGCAGAAGACCTCAAGCGGAGGAAATACGAAAATCTAACGCAAGACTTCGTATTTCAGCTGTTTCGGGTGGAAACGTTGGAACCGTGGGACCCTGGTGCAAGGACGTTATTTATAGAACTTTCAATAAAATTAAATGACACTACTGGTGACCGGAGAGCTGGCACGTTCCTCAGGCTAAGGATTGGCATCGCTATCCAACGAGGCAACGCAGCCAGCTTTCTGGGTACCATTCCGGGGGGCAGCGGTGTGGTCGACTTTTTTAATTTTTGGTATGTATTTTATATGTATTAGTGTATATTTTTATCATAACTGTTAATATTTTATGTGTACATTAATAAGAATAGGAATATTTATTTTTTCACACAAGAATAACGTAATACTTTTATAGATTAGCACCTTATATCTAGGGTGCATACAAAATAAAATATTAATAATAAAAAAAGCTTTGCGTGAAAGGGCACAGTCTCAGTTTACGCTGAGAGCTAAATCCCTGCACCACTGATTTTCAGACTGAATAAACAATATGACATTAAAACGTACCTATTATCATGATGATCATAATCAATTAGGTTGTAAACCTCTATCTAGTACTAAATCTGTATCTATTTAGAGCTAATTACGCACACCTTTTTTATAAGTAGGTATAATAATAATACATATGTAATTGCGCCTGCTGTGCTCAGACACGATAGCCTAGAAAACATAGATACCTACCCTAAATAAGCGACCAATTTAGAAATTATTTTCCAGTGGTAAGTAGATAAATGTCTACAGACTCTATAAGGAAAACGTAACTGTAAAATATTGAAACTATGTTAAGTTATTACCTTACCGCGTGCCTTTACTTCGTCCGCATACGTAGTTAGAGGTTGACAGATCTCTGATAAGAGTTGATAGCGTTATCATTCATTGTACGTCGTTGGCTTCTACTGTGCAACGACTAATAATGCTCCCTACATATTATTAGCAGGAACTTGTTAAAATTCCATTTGTTGTTGAACGAATAATTGTTGTTAACAATAATGTGACTCGGTACAATGCATTGGAGTGTTGTGTTGTTGTGTTTGTTCGTGCTGGGATCGGCTAAACTGAGAGAGGAGGAAGATGTGGAGAGCAGTGAAGAAGGTAAGACCTTGTTTACTTCCTATTTGCGTTTGTGTGTATAGAGTGACGTACCTATGTGTTGTGATGCATGTTATTTTAATTTAGGTACATAATCTGGTTTCCTTTCATCTAATCTATTGCAAAGTTACTTATTTCGCGTTGGTGCATCTGTTTTTCTTTCTTCGTTTCTTTCCTTGGATAAAGGTTTAAGTGCACTTAAGATTTAAGACTGAACAGTCTCGAAAACTTAGAAATATTTTCATACTGATTTTTAATAACTGTAGGTACAAACATACGAAAAGGGGACAACATAAATATTGATGAATAAATAAAAACAAATTCCTAAAAATACAAAGTCACCTTACTTATTGAACACACCTCGTACATCCCAATGGGTGGGCAGAGACCATCGAGTGCCCCAAGCTACGATCCTAGCACACCTCTTTTGCCTCTTCCACGTACATACATCTTTTCATACTTCATACATTTACGCCGGTTGAGGGTACTCATGACCTGACCTTTTTGGAGAAGGACATTTATTTTGTCAAGATAAATCCTTCTCGGGCGCCCTCTGCCGAGCCTTGCATGCATATTCGCATGAGAGATACCTTTCGTAAGGCATCTCTCATCCATCCTCTCTACATGTCCAAACCATCTCAGCATCTCAGCCACTTGCAAATCCTAGTCACCATATCATGCTTCAGCTTACAACGACCTCTTATCACACCATTCCTCATTCTATCCTCTATTATCACAGAGCAATGCTCTTGTATATCAGTCCAAGTTGGACTTATATACAATGCTATAATGCTCATCAGGGCACGGGATGTCATCCTCATGTGTGTGATGTGATGAGTGTCTGATGTGATGTGCATTTATTATTGTATCTTCTGTAACTTATCTAAGTGTCTGCACAGTCTGGTAAGTGTGCCGTGTCTTCTCCAGCTATACTATCATCGCTGCACTAAAAAAGAGATTCGAAATATTATTTCAATATTCTTCCATCTCCATCACTAATCACGCTTAACTTAGAAGGCCTTGACCGTACCTATTTCCAAAACAGTTTAATGTTCGCCTTCAAGTCGTCTGAAAGCTTCATAATAATATTAAGCTCCTCTTTTTTTTTCTTTGCTCCATTACTGTCTATTTCACTTTTTTGCTTCCTTAGACACACATTTTGCTTTCTTCAGTTGTGTACTTGCGTTCCCTATACCATTCATGCATCCTTACGGCTGGATTGCTAGAAACTGTATTTGTTCTAAAATTACGCAAAAGAAGTTCTGCATGATTTAATAAAAAAATCCCAGTATGTGTGTAGACTAGATACTATATCTATTATTACCGGGAACTGGAATGGAAAACAGACAGAAACTAAGACGGTTAAACGGGTTTGTCTATAAATAACACTTTTACTTAAGTTTTTTTACATACCGTTCTTTTCACCGTGGTTACCACTTCGTCGAAAGGTTACAGGCCGAATTTTCTTTACCGAATGTGTTGAACACTTCTAACAAAAATTGCTAGAGTATCAAACTGAAATACCTGTTCATCTACATTTCAAGATGCGGAGAATCGTTGTCCACGCCACTGTCAAGGTCCAGGTTACGAGTGCGTTCGCAGGAAATGTTACTGCACTGATGGCTACATACCGAATCCATTTTTCAACCGCTGTGTGAGGTGTCCAGGTAAGATTTACTACTTTTGAAAATATTTATATACGGTTTATACAAACTTAACTATCATGATCACCATTGTCAATCCCGGAATCTATCAGCTGTCTTGGAACACCTTTTTGGGGCTAAGTCCCTATGGTGGAATCCTCTGCCATTAGACATCCCATTTTGACCTTCGCTATAGATGCGGTTGCGCTAGCGATAGCGGATGTAGCCCTAAGAGATGTGACCAGGGTGTCTATACAGGTCGCATCCCACACCAGAGGCCGCTCTGGTGACCAAGTAAAGAGCGTCCCGTCGTCGAGCCTTTGATAATTTGATTCTAATTTTATGCGCAATTAGTTGCTCAAACGCCGCTATTTGCAAACCTCATTGAGAGGGAATTTTGATAAGCAAGTAATACTCAATTCAGTTTACCCGGGTTCATGAATAAGTACTTCCATAGACTGTATTCTACTTTATTTTCCTATCATACAAAACTGCGTCAGCCACAGTCGCGAAAAAAACAATCATCCTCTCCTTTCGTACGTATGCATCGATTTCCTCATCAGCTACCATTTTCTTTACGACTCTGTATCATGTCGAATCCCAGTCGGGGCTTCTTTGCATGTAGCAAGCGCCCCGACTGGGGTTCGACACCGAAATCATCAGAATTTTTCATACAAAGCTTAGGGCAACATAATTTGCTGCATAGCAAGAATAATACCTTTACAACCAAGCAAAGTTAGTCGTGACCTACACCCATGAGTAGAATGGGTTGAGGCTACCTTCAGCTATGCCGGAAACAGACCGGCCACTGCTAAATACAAAAAAATATCATAAAACATAATTGTCGCGTGTAAAAAATAAGAGAGAAAACTCATAGAGTAATCGTACTTGCATAATATCAAATATCTTTCGTAAATATTTCAGTTTTAGGCGAAAAATGTTACGGCAGCTGTTGCAGCAGCGACTCTGATGCGATACCAATATGCTGGATGGGAGTCTGCAGCGTGTGTACGGATGCCAACAATAATTGGATTTGCCGGTGTGTACCTACTGTTTTATAAAGCAAACATAAGCGTATAGGTGTGTTCACCATTGCAATAAAGCCATATCTAGAATTTCTGTCCTTAGTTCTCTAATTTATTGAAAACCTGTTTTCCAGCAGTGAAGTCGACAACATTTTCCTAGTATCGAGCACCCAAATTGCTATGGCGACGGCTCTCATACTAGGTATAATCGCCACATTCGTATTGCTTTACAAGCTATGTGCTGCCACCAGCCTAAGGTAAGAAATATAAACGTTTGTACCTAGTCACTACGCTTGGCGGAATCCTGCCACGGATAACACGTTAGTAGATGCACTCGAACTAAGGCTGTACACAGAAACTATCAAAACGCGTCAACCGTCGAATTTGATGGACCATACTCATTAGCAAAGAACGAATTGAATTGAATTGAATATCATCGTCATATCAATCGGATAGTAGGCGCCCACTGCTGGGCATAGGCCTCCCCTAAAGATCTCCCGGCCAGATGATGCAAAGGTCGTTCCTGTGCCATCCACATTCAGCCAATACCTGCGACCTTCGTCGTCGGTCCATACATCTTACAGGAGGCCTGCCCACGCTGGGTCTTCCAGTACGTGGTCGCCACTCGAGAAATTTACTGCCTCATCGGCCATATGTTCTGCGAGCTATGGGCCCTATGCTCACTGCCACTTACGACCGTACTACCAACAGGTATTACCTATCCAAGCGCCAAGTTTGCCGCCGGTTCGTGCTATGTAGCGAACTATTTGCCGCAACCCTTATCGCCTTATCTGTTCATAACAGAGGTCGAGGACACATGGATGGGATAGATGGGGCAAAATAATCTTTTATGATAACACTGCCAACAGCCAGCGACAAAATTAGCACGAGCGGGTTAGTAGGTACCCATGGGTAGTACTACTTTAGTAGAACTGCACGCCACGGGTAGGTCTGCTAAAGTTCAACCCGTCGCAGGACTCCATCAAGCGTGAATGAATACCGCCATCAAAACCATTTCTGTCGCCTTGTAACCATGTTGTGTTCCAGTTTGACTAATAGTACTGAGCCATTCAGCTTAATCCAATAGCTTAATTCTCAGAGATAGGTGAATTGAACAAGCCAAGGTACCATGAATGTAATTAACCAATATTTTGTTTCCAGGCCATACGGTGCCGGTCGATCCAACGTTGACGGTCGACTTTCGGTGGGCAGTCTGCAACTTTATGTAGAAGAAAGATTGAGGGACGCGCCGCCGAGGTACGTAGCTTTTAGTTTTGGACTCCTATTTTCCGTATTAAGTTCCAATGCATGTAGACGTGATGTTTTTGTCTGCTAGAAATAGATAAAGGCACTTCTATCTATGTACGTTAGTACGCTATGTCCTTTGCAAGCCTGTTTATCTCTAAACAAGAGGGTATACCGATATAATAACTGGTTTTCAAATAGAGAACACCGCATCGAAATCGAAAGCAAAGAAAAGAAATAAGTATTCGTCGGGAGCATGGAGAATTTTTTTGATATACAGATGATTTATTCTGTGATAATACCACTAACAGAACGTTTGGCGTGTGTATTTACAGAGGTGCCATCTAGCGTCTTTTACAAAACTATTTTATTAGCTCCTCCATAAAATATTCTGTGGCTGCTCTGAACCCATCAACTTCCATCTGTGCAATTTAGGTACCTTCCATACGACTGAGTGCCACGTAAATGACATAGATGTCGTTGGTGTTAGAGCAAGTTTTTTGAACTAATTTACTTGTTTGTTTTAGATACTCGAGAACAGCTCCTAATGCACCTACAGCTATACCTGCTACAGTTTACCTGAATTCCGGCTTTGTAAGTCATTCCACATTACCTATTAGATTTTCCGTAAAACCTGGGTGGGTAGGGGTCTTCGAGAAATAAATATCTGAGAGGGTCCCCTGATCCTCAGGAGCTCTATTTTTAAATTGCTCGCATCCACTACCTATGTGTATCTTGTTTACACTCATGCTAAATTGCTAGAGATACAAAAATAGGCATTAGAAGAAAAGCGTTCCCGTGGATGGAAGCGTTCAAAACAGGGCCCTGTTTTGGCTGGTTATGGTTTTTGGTACTGCTGTAAACATGTCTAAAAATATTGTCATCAGTCATCGCCATCAAGCTGATGCTGGTCATTTCACTGCTAAAAGTAGGCATCCCTACTCAAATAAATTGGACATATTTGTCCCAACTTAAGTACCTAATATAAAAAAATCTCTTAAGGTGCCGCCATATTAGAGTGATGTGATGTGATGTTACACAACGTACATTAGAGCCACACTGCAGAGGCACTGCCGATCTCCAATAGCATGATACCACCCTCTTGAATGACGTCACAGAATATCCGAAATGCATGTTGTGACGTCATTCCAGAGCTGATGTCACGTAAGACAAGTGTGTTGCTAAGTTGCGATTTTTAAACATTTACTATTAAAGCTGATGTCCCATGCATCACGTACATCACATCACTTTAAGGTGGCGCTACCTTAAGACAATTTGACTTGCCGCATTCAGCCTCCGCCAGTTCCGATATCGTCATTCCACGGCCGGTGGTAGCACTGGCGTCACTCAATTTAGCTCTCATCTCAACATTTACCTATTTCAGATTCACGATAGCAGTCTACCGCCTCCACCGCCGTATACACTACCAAAGGAAGAAAATCAAAGCCACAGTCATTCATCTGTACATATTTGAGTGTTCGTTTTAAATAAACTAACCAGACTTTACCTATTATACTAATACGAGAGAAAATAATTATTAAAATTATAAAACCACAAAGTGTATGTAATCAATGTTTTAAATGTCCTTGCTGGGAGTCATTCCTATTTTTAATTTTTTACTGTGTCCTATAGTATAACCAGCCATGTTTTCCATCGACAGCACACGTGCGATGTTTTTTGGCTTTGCAAATGAAATATTTGAGAAAAAAAATCATAAATAATAGTTAATTAAAATAGCCAAATAATATCATGTTCATACAATTATATTGAAATGGTATATCTCACTATGTTGTGCCTGTTGTGCCTGCGTAAAATAATTTCCCGCGCCTACGAAAAAAGCCATATAAAAAGAAAAGCATAGCATTTTGTGCATAAAATATTAAATAAATAAATAAAAGCCAGAAAAGAAGAAGAAAAATCAGGAAATAGAAATCTCATATTCCTTCCTTGATCTATTTTACACATACAAGGACCGGATATTGAGTGGTTGACAGTTTTTTTTTTTTTTATTAAGCAAGATTTAACGGGGTGATGATCATTTTAGCTACATGGGCTAGCTATACTCAATTGAATAAATAATAAATATTATCATCATCATCATCGTTATATGCCGGTGACGCTCCCGCGCGGCACGCGAGGCCCCAGGGTCTGCCTTCCTGCTCTTGGCCCACCTCGCGTATTCTTCTGTGTTAACATATGAAAATTTGTGAGATCATTACCCTCGCAAATGTTTTTCATCATTCGAGCCGCCCGCGCCATATGAATCCGGATTTTAATTTTAGTAGTACCAACGATTTCACGCTCTCTCATTTATTAGTACATAATGTATGTACTAATAGCATAGGACCACGATATGCCCGCATTGATTGAAAGTGATAAAAATTATAAAGTGTGGATATGGCAATATCGATTGGATAATCTGTTCTTGTCAGTCCTTGTGCTCACAAAGGGATTATATTACGAGAAACGCATTTTGATACTTTATGTTTATGTTACTGATGAATTTTTGAAGGTAAGTACAAATTTATAATTTTAGACAAAATAAACAGGCTGGACTAATGTATTTAGAAAAAAAAACGACTTAATGATCTACCTAATGCAGGTAAGTTTAGGAATCAATGTGAAAAATTCAATGCTGGCCTGAGTTTCTTTTAGATTAGTGGAAGATACCGCCATAATCTTTACTTAATAAATCCCAAGCAAATATCAAACTCAAAGGCCGCTAGAAGAGCATTATAAGACCTGTAATGTAGGTATTATGGCTGCGAGACCTGCACGTCCGCCAACTTCATGCTAATGAAATGATACTGTTGCTGGATGTGTGGCTTAACACGAGTCGACCGAGTTCATAACGAGTATATCTGTGGCAGTCTAGGCGGCAGAGACATCGCGGACAATATTGAAGAGGCGCACCTGCGTTGATTTGGTCACGTGCTGCGTAAGCCCCAGGGATATGTGAGAAACCTGTCGGTATCCGAAAAGCAGAATCCAACGAGAGTCCCAGAAAGCGATTGATTGACATCACCGAGTCGGATGCGAGAGCCAATGGCTTACGTAGGGAAGATGCTGAACACCGGGCGAAGTAGAGGAAGAAATGTCGGAAAGCGGACCGTGGCATAAGCCAGGATAAACACTAAGATGATGATGATACTGGTTGCCATAATCTTTACTCTTTGCAAGCAGATTGACGCTAGCAATTTTGGAAATAGGTACTCAATAGATTGTGAATAGATTGTGCTTTTTTTGTATTAGAAAAAAGAAAAAATAATAATACCTAATTAAATGCATATAAAATTTCGTACTTACCAATAATTTTCTCAACTTTGCTGGAAGTAAACTACGAGTCTGTTGATGTTCTTCTGACAGTTCGTTCTGACAGACGCGTCGATTATATCAAGCGGCGGGAAATTCACTACACTACTTTCACATTTATCTATATATTTGCTTCAAACAAGAAAAACCATTCACATTCACATACACAAATTACAACAATTAGAAAAATGTACCGTTTAGCGGGAAAATAATTACACACACACACACAAATATAAACAGGAAAATTTGAATTTTGAATCTGTTGAAGACATTTAGGTATTCAGCCTACATTTTGCCGTGTCCCGGAGCCCGACAAAGATTTCAAAAAAGAAAAGTGTTGCATAATGATTAAAAAGTTATTTTTCGATACAGCTGTAATGAAAATAGTATGGGAAATGCTGTACCGATAAGTAATTTTTTTAAATTTCATAGATCAGCATGAAAAAAGCGACTTAAACGACTGTTTTCGACTTAAACATCACGCTATGAGTGTAGATTAAATATATTGCAGTAAGCAGTACTCATCTAGAAGTTGGCACGATCGAGGGTCAAAGCGACACCGGATATTTCCATTTGTCGCTGTTTAAATGACCCTCAAGGTAACCTGTTATGCGACGACCGCGCGGTAAAGGAGATGGCGCTCATAATTCCACGAGCTACTGAATACGAAGCATAAAGAGGTTCATCCACCGGACCTCCCTTCGAATCAAGGACTCGTGCCACCGATAACGCCTGACGAAGTCGAGGCGGCTCTTCGACGCATGAAGAATCGGAATGCCGTCGAACCCGATGTCCCTATCAAGGTATCGAGGAGGATATAGGAGGACATATCTTATAGTGTGAGCATCCTTACCGACTTTTATAATCGCATCCTTCTCACCGGGAAGATACCTAACCAATGGAAGCTAAGTATAATTATCCCAGTCTTTAAAGGTAAGGGCTCAGTGCGGGAGTGCGCCAACTACCTATTCAACGTGATCAGACAGCATCCGAGACTATCATGAGGTGCCTCCGTAGCTACTCATGTGTGCTGACGATATCGCATTGACAGACTCTGACAAGGGGCGTCTTATATAACGGGTGGAAAAGTGGAAGGCGTCGCTTGAGAACGGCGGTCTGAAAATAAATGTGGCGAAGACAGAGTACATGGCCTGCAACAGTACAGACCCCCTACCCGTCCGCCTAGGTGAAGAAGAGGTCAAACGAACGGATCAGGCCAGATACCTAGGGTCGGTACTAAGCGCAACTGGTGACATATACAGCGTCAAAGCCCGAATATCCGCGGCTTGAGTCAAATGGCGGGAGGTGACGCCTGTTATTTGTAACCCCAAGATGCCGAAGAAGCTGAAGGGACAGGTCTACAAGACCATAATTAGACCTGTTCTCTTATACGGCAGCGAGACTTGGCCCCTACTAGAACGACACAAGCAGGACTTGCGATTCACGGAAATGAAGATGCTGCGGTGGATGTGTGGGGTTTCCCGCAAATATCGCGTGCGGAACGCCCACATGCGCGGTAGCTTTCATGTCCGTGACATCGCAGATAAGCTACAAGAGTGCCGCCTTCGATGGTAAGGCCACGTATTACTCAGACCGGCAAATTATGTGGGGAACAGAGTGTCTGGCCATGCCGCCCCCGCCAGGCACGGGAAGGAGAGGCTGGCCCAAGAAGCAATGGCTGGACGTCGTTAAGAGTGACATGCATGCCAACGGACTCACCACTAAGGATACCGAAGACCGAGCAAAGTGGACTATGAAAAGCAGGAAGGCGACCCCTGGCCCCCACGTGGCAACAAGTAATGTTGTTTTACTTTTTTCTTAAGACTATATGGGAATTCTGCACACCTAATGACGATTTTGCACACGTGCACTTGACTTTATCTTCGCCTATGCGCACGGGAATGGGATCTGCACTGTAGCAGGCCATGTACTCTGCCTTCGCCACATTAATCTTTAGACCGCCGTTCTCAAGTGCCTCCTTCTAATTTTTTACACGTCGAACTAGAGTCGCCCCTTGTCAGTCTGTTAACGCAATATCGTCAGCATAGATGAGCAGCCATGGAGCCATAGAGGTACCTCATGATTATCTCGGATGCTGTCTGACAATACATCTAATATCACGTTGAACTTCTGCATGTCCAGAAACAGGAACACGGCCGTGTTCTTTGATCTGTATACCATGAGAGTTCTGAGGGAAAATACGGGATCCATGGTCCCACAACCCGGCCGAAACCTATACTGACACTTCGAGATTATACACTCACGTCTGATCCAAGAGTTCACAATGCGTTTGAAGTGCTTCATGTGGCAACTGGCACATGGTGTGAGACATCACCTTTATACCGAGCCCTATAGACTAGAGTAATAATACTTCAGTTTCCATTGGTTGTTCACCTTCCCGGTGTGGAGGATGCGGTTATAAAGGTCGGTAAAGATGCTTACAAAACGAGAGCCCATCGATTTCCATTCCTCGATACCATCCATCGGGCTCGACAGCTTTTCGATTCTTCACTACTACAAAATTATTGCCCGTTTAGAAGCACCTTTATTGACTGACAAGCTGATATGCAAAAGGCCTCGCTTCCAAAGCCATAAAACAGAAAAAAGAAAACTTCTTTCTAGTTTTTACCTATTTAGGTATTTTCCAAGTATTTTCTTTTCGTTTCCAAAGATTTGTTTGGTGATAGTATAATTTTTATTGAAATGCATTGTGTGCAGTAAATCTTACAAATTTGCAGTGCTTACTTTTATCACAGAATAAAAACTCAAACAGAACAGAATGGCGGATGAAGAAATAAATGGAGACACAGACGACATTCAACATGACAAAGATAAAACCCAAAAGAAAACTGCAAAACACGATAGCGGTGTAGCAGATTTAGAAAAAGTTACAGATTATGCTGAAGAGAAAGAAATATCTTCTCAAGATATTTCAGGGGTATGTTGTCGTATAAAATTTTGAGGTTATGTCTATTTTGTACTGCATCAACCAAAGAAAGTATGTTTAGATATCTGTGGCATCCGCTTCATGGCTGATTTTTGTATCTCTCTCTTCATTATAAATTTTGAATAGGTATTATTTATCAACAACAAAACATTTTTCTTTTCAGGCTCTCTCTCTAATAGGAGATAGGAGAAACAAGGAGACTGCGGAACGTCTTGAAAAGGAAAAAGAACTTCAGAAAGTTACAGTTAAGAAAGATGACATAGAGTTAATAGTAAGTGTCATTATGATTAGTTTCTTTGCCTCATTAAAATATTATACTAATTAGAGTAGTTAACTTAATGTTATTATTATGCTCATAGTTTAATTATACTCTTTATTGCACAAAACACATTAGAAACATACTCACAATACAAAGTACAAAGGCGAACTTATCCCTTAGAGAATCCCTAAAAGAGATACCAAATGAATAGTTCGTAACAGTCCACTTAGTTGTTTTTTCGTAATCTATGCCTAGTAAGCAGTTGGAATATCTTTGTTCACAATTCCAAATACTACATATTTTCTGCTTTACGGTTGTATCTGGTGTGCCTGTTGACTTGTAAGAATGTTTGGTTGTCATCACTGATACAACAACATTTTTGGAGAGAACGTACAAATTTAAAAAAATATAAAATTAAGGTATGAGATCGAATTAAAGATAAAAAATGAAAACAAATGGGTTGCCACTATAAAAAAAACCCAAATGATGGATTATTTAAAATCATTGAAATATTGATTGAATTAAATGAAATAAAATCATATAAATATCTTAAAATATTTTACTGAATTAAATAGGGATCAACTGTTTTTTTGTTACATATTTGTACTGTTTCAATAAAATATGGGTAATTTTCATTTAAGCCACTGGTAATGGTGTGAAATTCTAAACATTTTGTTCATTGTTACAGTATATTATTGCAAAGGCTTGGAAAGTAACGGATTGGCCTATGCCAAGACATATTTAATTAGCTTCTCAAATAATAATACATAAAATAATATAAGATTCAAAATGGCGGCCACTTATTTCTAATATTGGAGTTTTCTAACTAGTGTTCTTGGACTAATAGTTTCCGAGTTGCTTATTACCTTTTTTATAAATTGAATAAATGTGGGTAAATCGATTTGTTTCGTTTTCGAAAGTTTACCAGCCATTATAAAGCACACTGAAATGTGTGCATGACCATTTGGTTATGCAAACAAAATGTTTGATACCCCTGGATAGTCTGTTTGACATTGACAATTGCGTGTTTACATTTTTGATCTTTAATTTAATCTCGCAACTATATATACAGTTGAATCAACTGTTCACTTACAATATATACACATCGATATTACATCAAACTAGTGATTTCCTCTCTGGAAGAATGAAGATACTTATTTCTGAAAGAATTTTTGAAATTGATTTAGTAGGTAGTTAAAGAATTTTGTGTGTTCAAACAAAATAACAAACTATGTTAGTATTGACCCTTAATAAAAAAATTATTAGTGGGTATATTTCATTGTAACATGTCAGCAGAGAGAGAGGTTTGTAACAAGTGCAGCAATGTGGTTTACCCCTAGGGGTAACAACCTGACATGTATGTAATTTAATTTGTCAAAGTTTACTTTTTACATTACTAAATGCTTACTACATATTTACTACATACTTTCTAAAAATTATTTTATAGAAAGCTACATTATTAGCGAGTAGCGTAGGATATATATTATCTTTAAAAAAAAATTTGTGATGCCTAGAAAATTGCAATATTATAACCCAAAGTATCATAATGTTGCTTGTTCCTCATAATTTCAGAATGGCTTTACCTAATTAGCTAATTCTTTTTGTTGGATTTGTAATCCTCAGGACAAGGTTTTGTATGTAAGAAAAAAAGGTTACGTAGGTGTAGGGGATGTGTATGGTAGTTGTAGGGCAGGGGTAGTACGCCACGCGGACGAAGTCGCGCCGGGCCCACTAGTATATGCATAAAACCAATTTGTATAGATTTAAACTAGGTTGCTATACTTAATATAATTATTTACTTTTCAGGTAAAAGAAATGGAGATCTCAAGAACATTAGCGGAAAGAACTTTACGGGAACACAGAGGTGATGTGGTAGCAGCCCTTACAACTCTCACAAACTAATGTTATTGCATCAAAACATATTCGTCTTTGAATAAATTTTTTAATCTCTCCAACTAGCTCAGTTTACTTTTCAATTTCTTAATAAGACCAGCATCTTAGGCCAGGCACTTAGTAGGGTATTTTGTTGCCTGTCATTATATGCGTACTTAAGCAGGCCTGTTGATGCTAAAGACATGACAGTTATCTGTATCTATAAATGCATATACTTACCTAGTTAGTGTTTTAATAAAGTGAGTTTAGTAGGTAGATAAATAGGATTGCTGTCCTCATGGTGGAAACAGATCACAGCGCATGTGGGGGACCTCCTTCAGAAGTATACCAGCACACATAGCTTAACCATGCATAACTGTATGTGCTTGTTGGTTTACTGTGGAACTCTTCTTTGCCCTTCTTCCCAAAATTTGGCCACACATTGGAAACTGAAAAACTATGGAGTTCTGAGAAAAAATTATTGATATGCAGCATTACCGAATTAATTTTCCAGTATGAAACACATGTTGAAGATTATTTGATATCAGTTTCTTTTTAACCCCCTACGAAAAAATAGGGATGTTATAAGTTTGAAGTCCCCGAACGGATGCACCAATTTTAATGCGGTTTGCTTTATTTGACGATTCTAAGCTTTGTTTCATTAAAATCGATTCAGTTGTTAGGAAATATTTGAGTACTACCTATATGTTGAATATACTTAGTCGGGGCTATTTCCGATGTTTTCTGTTGGTTAGGCTGTTTAATCAACAACTGATTGTGAAAGTTGGAAAGAGACCCCAAGGCCGTTGTATCAGCAAGCTTGCGATGCTCTCCAAACAAACAAGTGGAACCTCGCCGCAGACCATCGCGCATTTGCTCGTCTGCCCGGCCTGCCCCGACTCCTGCTCGCTCGAAGATGTATTCAGTGCCTCAGATAGTGCTCGGTTTTGGTCTGGCAAAATATAAATAACTAATAATAATAATAAAAAATTATACTTAACCTATTGATCATTAAAACGATATGAAGAAGAACAAACAAGTAGGCATACGATATACAATGTCGTCTAATTAGACCACAGAAATAGACGAGAAATGAGATTGCATTGTTCAATACTGACGCTTATAAGTCAGACTTATCGCGCTTATGAGTCATATTTTCAGTTATCACGACTCGTCGCGCGCACAGGGTTGACGACTCCAACCTTCCGAAAAAGCCTGATTTCGAAATGATATCACAGACGCTGCATCAGGTTGTACAGAAGGCCGAGTAGTATGAAAGAGCAGAAACCCTATAATTTTATTAAGACCTGGACTTGCGTCAGTCTCTCCAGATGTGACTTACATAGAATAATCTACTTATGAACACCCCAGTGTCTGCTCGTCTTCGATACATCTTTTTCCTGTGCGGGTAGTTGTAGGTAGGTATATATTTGGCCGTCGGTGGGTCCTCGATCTGCTGCCATCAGACGGCGTGAAGATAAATTAGAATGGGATCCAAAGATAATCATCATCGTTTCGTCATAGAGAACCATTTAGTAATTAGGATTCTACTAATAGTACCTATAAGGTAATGTACATTATTAACTATACGCATTCGGCCAGATAAGATCGAGGAGGATCGCCTGCGCTGATTTGGTCACGTGTTGCGTAAGCCCCAGGTATATGTAGGAAATATGTGCCTGAACCTGCCGGTATAAGAAAAAATGCCTCGTGGGCGACCCAAAAAGCAATGGATTGACATCGCGGAGTCGGATGCGAGAAACAACGGTTTACGACGTGAGGATGCCGAAGTCCGAGCGAAGTGGATAAGATTAAGTAGGAAAGCGGTCTCTGGCAGGGGCCGGAATAAGCGCTAGGACGACCTCTGGGTTGTCCCCTCGTACCCTCAAGGCCAACAGCACCTACTGCTATCCGTTAGTATGCGGTTTGGTTGTTCTACTACTCCCTCATAGGTATCTACTACGGCGAGAGAGGCTGATTGTCCACATATGTAGGTATGTACCATTATAAACAGCTTCTGAATCCTTTTTATGAGCTTGGTGTAAGAATAATGTTATATTGACCATAATAATAATAGGTACATAAGTAGTACAACGCAAAGGATTTTGATGTGGTTCTTTTAGATAATTTTTTCCGTAAGGTTTACACTGCAAAATTCTTAAAATAGAGAAGCCCCTAGAACACCCGTGCAGTCGCTAGTCCAAAAAATAAATGAAGAACTCAAGCCAAAAATTCTTTAAAAAATTATGGGACCATAGACTATCTACGCCATGGAACTATGCATTTTTTACAATTGGAAGGAAAAGATTAATACATTTTTAAGCTATGTTAAAAAATATCTATGCTATTGATGCTGTTGAAACCATGGATGTTTTTTGTGAAGTAAACTGGGTAATATATCAATGGTTGGTACCTACACAACTTGAAACTTGTGGTCACCCAACACTATTTTATTCAGGAACATTCCAGTTTTGAATCATATTATATACTTACATAGTTAAAAATATATTATTTTCTATATTGTCTATTCTTGACGAGGTCTTTCTTGCTCGCCTTGCTTGTACTTGTGCTGCTCAACTTCTTTTGTTTTTATTTCCTATTGTAATGCTCAAAATTCATGATCAATGGGTAATTTATATGTAATTTTGCCATTCTGTTTGTGTGGAGTGATAACCGAAGCCAGTGACCATTAGAAGCCACGGTAAGTAAAAATTATCACTCCGTAAAATGTCAAAAAAGTCGTGAACATTTTAACAATTTTCGCCCTTGAAGTAAGGATTTATTTCGATACTCCTCTTTGTAGTATATTATTTCAATGTTTTAAACGTTTGAAGAAACTTGTTAACTAAAATTGATAGTACTCATGAGGTTAAGACATCTATTCCGAGCTTTGCAATGACGTCAAACAGCAACATGGAGATATTTGGTACGGTGCTGCATTTAAAAAATTATATCAGTACAATAGAACCTTTCACACACCAAGGATTTGTAGTATGATTGAAAGGCTAATGAGTTTTGCCAAGTCCTCTTGACTCTAGTCGTAAAACAGTTTATTTTCTTCATTTTGTAATGGTATACCTACACCTGTCAAGATGAGCACAGCTGATTGTTCTATGACAGCATTGTTAGGAGAAAACATACTGATACCATAATCTACATATTCATTCTTCTTTCTTCCTGTTGTCCCATCTATGTGGGGTCGGGTCTCCTTGTAATCTACATGTGTAGTCATGTATAATCTACATACTAAGTATAGTCAATGAAATTTAATAACTGCCTATTGCTAAGTGATTTTGTACCTATATTCATCTTTATGCTAGCATAATGCATTTTGCAATGTGATTTAAATATGTATAAATAATTTTTGATCTGTAGACCTGTATATAAATGTGTATAACTCTTATATAAGACTTATATTTGTAAACTCGGTCTTGAAACATTGAAATTGAAAAAAATTATTTCAGTCTACTTTAAAACTAGTGTTTGGTGTGGAGCTTCACCCAATGACGCAGCAGAGGGTAATCCCACAAGTCCTTGAACACGTTTAGAAGACTTGGTGGTGGAGCAAAGACAAGTGAGCATAGAAGCTGATTGCTTTCAGATTATGGCATAAGAGTCCTAAACATCCCTGATGGACTGTATTGCTACTCCAACCCCAACAGTCAGTACCCTAAACACATTATTATATTGATTATGTTGGTTGCTATATGCCAGTTTAGTAAAGTAGGCCCTGAGGCTGCACATGTATATTCATCAGTGACCCAATGACCCAAGTCTTTCAATTACCTAGCCCAGCCTCTAAGAGAGAACCACAAAGCGATAATCCAGGGGCATAAGTAGTTCCTGTTGTAAACACAAGAAGCTTGCTTTTCCCACAAAGATGATATCCAAGGCTTTCTAGGTTTAAATTTATTTTTAATTAATAATTTTCTTAACACTCTTTATCGAATTCATATTTGGCGGTTCCATCTCAAAGCTGGTAGCGTACTCAAGACCAAACTTGTGCTTAGTAAGCTACCGCGTAACCTTTGATAGGATGCAGATTTTTTTGTTGCATTTTTGCTTTGGCTTTGAAGTAAAGGCCTAAGCAAGATGAAATATACTCTGTTTGGTGGAAAATACAAACAGGTCTGCATTTAGGTAGATTGAATTGAACACTCTACCGCAATCACCATTGAGACATTGTCAACCACAATCTCACACTGAGAATATAGCCATAAGGCACCTCAATAAATCAAAAGCGAGTGAAATAGATAAGATAGTTTACTGATAGCTAAAGGATTTCATTGAAATAAATATGATTTTGATTAATCTCTTATTGTATATAAGTAAAGAAAAGAGCGGGAAAACAGTCGGCTGTTTTTGCCGACTACTCGGCAATGTGGCGTAAATATGATTTTGTTTTTATTCCTTAATAAATATAAGTAAAGAAAAAGCTGATTAGTCAGCTGTCCCAACTAGCAAGCAAGTCTCTATTCCTAACCGATTAAAGAGGCTGTTTAGGCCACAGCGGGAAAATTGGCGTCTGTATTTCGACTCCATATACATATAACCGGTGTAGGAAATCGAAATTCCCCTACGCTCCATCCATGCTCTAGAATCTAGATAATCAGATGCATCCAGGAAGTTAGTTATTACGAATGCCGAAGATCGCGCGAAGTCGAGAAGTGTGAGTAGAAAAACACCTACACCGAGGATGTAATCGAAATTCCTCTACGCTCCGTCCAAGCTCTAGATAATCAAATGCATCCAGGAAGTTAGTTATTACGGATGCCGAAGATCGCGCGAAGTCGAGAAGTGTGAGTAGAAAAACATACACCGGGTATGAAATCGAAATTCCCCTGTGCTCCATCCATGCTCTAAATAATCAGATGCATCCAGGAAGTTAGTTATTACGGATGCCGAAGATCGCGCGAAGTCGAGAAGTCTTGAGTAGAATAACTGACCCTGGCAGAAGCCGGGGTTTTGCTTGCAACTTCGTCCGGGTGGAAAGTTTTTATGAAAGTTTAGCTTTTGCCCGCTTTACCATTTTAAATGACCTCCGTATTGTATGAATGCCAGTACTAGATCCCTCTAGTACTTGCATTCATACAGCTTGACCTCCCGGTCAAGCTGTATTTCTGGTTCTATGATACGGATACGGATGTTAGATTTTTAAGTATAGTGTCCACCAAGCGCTCTTCATACAAACGTAGTTTGATCATATTTTCAATATTAAAAGCAACGAAATTTTGTATACGTGATTCAGAAACCAAACTACAAGCATGTATATTACATGCTTGTAGTATGTCAGATTAAAATTAAAATATGTCGTTTCAAAGTGTACTAGATTTAAAATAATCTTAAATCCCGTGTAACTTTGCAACGATATATTTTAAAGAAAATCTGACAAACTACAAACATAGAATAGATATTGGTTTTTGGATCACGTCTACGAAACTTCATTAATCAAAATATGACCAAACCACGTTTTGTATGAAGCGCGCTCAGGGGGACACCTCTTAAGGAATTGAAAAATAAAATACAAATAGATAAATAATTTGACTTGATTTCTAGGTTATCATTTGGTGCTACGACCTGTTACATAACTTGTCATAACATCTCACATTTATACTCCGAAATTATTCGAATCGTTTATATCAGATTCGGTTACGGTTACGGATATTTTTTTATTTCGAAAATCCGATCCTTCAGTTACAATTACGGTTCGGAGCTCCATAATATCCCTGTTCTACCTACCCGAATTAATGAAACATGGCTCAGATTGTACCCTGGATAAATACCCCTACTAGCTTCCAAACTAGCAAAACCATATTAAAATCCGTTCAGTAGTTTTTGCGTGATTTACGAACAGACAAACAGAAAAATATAGAAACAATAAAATGTAGAATCGGTCAAAAACTGACTATGATGTCAAAAGTAGAATCAGTCAAATGTAGACTAAACGGTGTAATTCATCCATACACGTTGCCGCTCGGTACAATTACAATTTCTCTTACATACAATACGTTTTAATGACGCCCCGATGAATGTGAAGGTGTTTTCGCCAAGAGAAACCTCGATTGTTGCGAGCCTGACGCGTTTTCCGCGTTGGGCTTGAGCTGGAACTGTAAAAATCGTTGGACGAGTCGGGCGATCAGTCGACGCTCGCAGCGAGGCTGCTGGGCGGAGGGCGACCTTGGCATCTACCTAGGCTGAGGGCGGGGCCTCCCAGCGAAGTATCTTCCGCCATCCCTTGGACCTTGAATAACTTTCGCCCAAGGACTTATGGGCACATGATAAATGAAAATCTTCCCCGGTTTCTAGGTCGCCTCCCCCCCATAGGCTGGTGGCCTGAATACGAAATTTCGTGCACCAAATCCCGGGAATTTTTTCGGAAAACAGCCTCGCTTCTCTCTAATCGAATCGAGTTGTGAATTATCGCGGGGACTTGTTGAGTTTTTACTTATGTTGTAATCAAATTGTCAGTTTTGGGAAGTAAATACGGTACTCAGAGAAGCTGTCCGAGAATGCTCCTAGTGTTGCTGATGTCCTTAGGCGGCGGTGACCACTTTCCATAAGGTGGCCCGCTTGACTGTTTGCCTACCATATATCATAAAAAAATTTAGTCTAAATACAACGTCAGTACATACTAGAACTAAAATTGCACACTAACACTAAATTCCGTAGAGAAATAATACTAAATTAAAAATAATCATTCTTACGTGAGATAGGTAGGTATATCCAGATGTCCAGGTTTAAGCGGGTTCGATGTTCATATTAAAAATAATCGTTATTCCTGTAGCCAATAAACAGTATTAATACATACATTTATGCTCATTTATCTATTTTCGGGTATTTGTTTGCGCAAGATGAAAAAAAAACTTTGTTTCATACAGAAATTACGCATAATTCAACGCAAGTTTTCATTAATCTTACGTATTTGTGTGTGATAAATGTTGTGATTGTACACAACATACGATAATTCGCAAAAAAATTCATAGATGGCGCTGTCAAACATTATTACTTTTGTCTTCTACAGCAACATTATCGAAATTGTAAATATTTTCATATGTTTATTCATAAGTTGTATGCGGGAAGACTCTGACACAACACATGGTCACAACTTCTCGAGTCTACAGTTTTCTTAACAAAAAAGAGTTGACCGTGGTGACAAATGGAACAAACGTTTTATTAAAGTCATCATTACGCGACTGTATGTATGATAGTAGCGCCGCCCTTATTTTTGGCAGATACTTTTTGCCAAGCTGTACTTACCAGGCTGTAGCACTAAGAAAGAAATGCAATAAATTATTTATTTACCTATTTATTGTTTATTTTGGATTGCAAATGTTGTTTTGCATAGGTATCCTATGCAAAACAACATTTTTATTACTTGGTGTGATAATCACAAATCTTGTGAAAGACTTGCTATTTGCGCTTTGGGGTGAAAATATTTTATTCGAAGGTGAAATTAATGTACCTAACCTACCTAAGTAGGTAATTTAATTATTGCGACCATGCGACATTCATTTCAAGATATATATCCCTAAATTCCCCAGATTTCGTCTAAACAAGTCATCATACATAGCGCTGCGCTATCTCGTCATACGTCATATTTAAGCGCGGTGAAGTTGTCTTCTAAAAGGAATATTAAAATACCTGTATGCACGGAAGAGTAGAAGAAACATTCTACCGACACAGATGATTTTACATACAAAGTATTGTTCAATTTTTGTTTGGATAGTCCAAAATTAATAAAAAATGTGCGCAAAACATAAAGTAAGATATATAAACACAAAGGCAATTTCACAAAGAAATAAAAACTTGACATTTGCAAAAGTGGCGCCATCTAGCGAGCTCTGAGCTTTAGGAACCTAAGCGAACCACCTTAAATCAGATCGTAACCATTTAGGTGAGCTTTCGGTAATTTTATTAAATCGGTAAATGTATTTAATAGAAATTAGGTAATTTAAGGAATTATCGATTCCAATTAGCGTTAACAATGACACAACATGTAATCATTACTTTATTTTGTCATTTGGAAAATTTTGCCTTACAATATTAAAGGCCCATTTACACAGCATTTACACGAATAATGAATAGGTTAAGATTGTGATGTGGTGTCCTGTCCAATCATTCATTAATGGCCATGGCCTATTAGTTAATTGCTACTTTCTGTTTTAGTCCGAAACCTCAGCCTTATATTAGTAACAGGCGCTCCGATTTGGAAGGAGCTGACTAACCGTCAGTATTCCTTACGATGTACAAATAAAGTCGCTTTTGGATTAATTCGGATGCGCGGACGAGCCCACCGTGGTCGGACGTCCGACCACGTCCCTTGCACCCAAAAGCGACTTTATTTTAGGTATACTGTGTAAGGATCAACTGCAACTGACTGTTGGTCGGCTCCAGCCAAATCGGAGGGTCTGTTACTAGTTTTAGGGCTTAGTTCAAAATCCTCTTTCGATCGGACAGTACATACCTACAATATAAAGTTATGTACTTACGAGACTGGCTAAGGTATGTAATGTTTGGATTGAATCCTTCAAACTCAAACAGTAGTCGTTTCTTTGTAGATTGATGATATAGATTCTACAGAAGTTGTACGTATTCTACATCATATCTCAATCATATAAATCCAATCTGAACTTATGAAAGGACATTTGTAGTACGTTTACCTACCTACGCTGAAGAAATGTAGTGTAGCGTGTTTCGGTTTTGATAGTCATAAGTATCAACTTGCCTTATCTATGTGTACCTCGATTGGTCTATCTAGCACAATGTACAACTGCTATGCTTGAATGGATTGTTTGCTGATATATATCGTAAAGAAACTATTATATTGCGGCCATCTAGGTAGGTATCAAACATAACTTGTATTCATTCACGTACGGACTTAGTTTTAATCGTATGTACCTATTGTTTGGTTTTTGCTATACTATTGGACCCAGCACAACTACCCTATTTTTCTTGCTTTTAAACTTTCCTTTTGAATCACACAAAACCGTATTAAAGTTCGTTGCGTAGTTTAAAAGATGTAAGCCGACAGACGGCGGGAAGCGACTTTGATACAATGTAGATTGTAGAGTCCGGAAGTTCAAACTTGCTAAAATATGGCTATAAAGAAAGTGGCTCAAAGGGCATTGGAGAGAACTGTCAGAAATGTTGAAATCTGGAGAAATTTACGTGATAAATATTCCATAGAATATTGTAATTGTAGACCGAAACACGGGAGCTACATTAATACATTACTATCTATATACCGTAACGTGATGTAGTTGGGGTGCATGCTTATTGGCATTCGGTGTGGGTTATCCCCGCGCTAGGTTCGTCGACCTCGCGACTCAGCCTGGACGCTTGCATTGTCAACCGCGTGTCCAGAATTAATTCTCGCTCATTATATTACACACCGGCCTGCCTGGATAGGCGGCACCCCACCTGGATCTCGATGCCACGAAATTTATGGCATGGGTGTTATTTGTATTAGTATTCTGTGGCGAGGGCTCGGAACGGTCTGTTGAGCGCATGCCAGCTTCATAGTTGCAGTTGATTAAACTGTACGTCAACTGCAAACCCACGACGCAGTCTGCCGCCCGTCAGGTATGGCCCTGCGGGACATGCAGGCTCGTCCTAGGACAAAGGCAAGTTTTCAAGTTTCAAGTTATCAAATTTTCAAGTGCCATTTTTGATTCCCTCACACACAGTAGAGGGCACTGTGGATAAGACTCAAGTCCACCAGTGCACTATTATTGGCTGTTGATGACTTACAAAACCTAAGCGAAATTGAAAATTTTTGGACGCCTATGCAGAACCTAAATACAACACTGGCCGCAACTAATTAGTTTTCAAATTAAATCCTATTAAAACACTCCACACTCATTGCTTTACTTACTCCGGTAACATGTCGCAGAGACACCATATTCTCAACTCTTGCACATACAATCAAAAGCACACAAACACCCATACCTGGTACAGAAATTCAAATATATCATATTAAATTCCGGGATTCGAGCTTACTATCGTCTAACTACTACCGTCGATATGCAGGGCAACCACTACGTTATTCGGGTCACCAAATACAGTGTATTGCTTGTGTATTGTATAGATGGAACAATAAACCACAGTTACGTATGTCCTGTTTGTGGTAGAGGCGTAATACCTAACCTATGTATCAATCCTTTGCCTTACAAACATGATTCAAGTAGATAATTTTATTCTGCCTTTAGGGAAAACGGTTTAAATGTGACTTTGCAATATTGTACCGAACACTTTATTGTATCTCTACTAAATAATATTCAAAAACAAATTCGCTATTCACGTAAGTATCCGTTTGCTTAAATTTCTAAAACTACCCAAAGTAATTTCTTAATCATTGCAGCTTGTATAATTTTTGCTCTAACATAATTTCATGGCAGTCGGTAATCAGTCATTTGTTAATATTTGTCATTGTCATGGTCGGTATGTGTACTTACTGATTACTGGTTACACAGTTTAAATGATTAATTTTTAACCGAATTCAAAAACAAAGGGAGGGGTTCTATGTTCGACTGTATTATCATCATTATTATCTGTTTAGTGTTTTCTCCCTTTCTACTTTCAAGTTTACTACGCTCGTTAGCGGGTGTCATGAGAATGAGACCTTTTTAAAAAGATTTTAACTCTGGTCAGGAGTGCTTTCCTCTTAAATGAATACCGGTATTTTTAACCCCCGTCGAAAAAACAATGGTTTTGACGGTTCGACGTGTGTATCTGTGGCTTTGTGTATCTGTCTGTGGCATCGTAGCTCCCGAACAGATGGACAGATTTGAATGCGGTTTTCTCTATTTAAAAGCCAGTTACCTTAGTTAGATTCTTACCTTTGTGTCATTAAAATCGTTCCAGCAGTTTAGAAAATATTTCAGTATATGTAAACATGGCCAGGGGCCATCCGACTTTTTCTGTTGGTTATGTTATTTACTTTTTAATTCCAGGAAATATGTGGTGAACATAGAGCATGAAACGGCCTCACTTGGATTGTATCCACTGTATCGTAATGATAGTCACTACTCCCTTGTAGAATTACAGAAATAGAAATTTAAGGACTCATCATGACTCATGACAGGCCTACGTGTTCCATGATGCCCATGACAAAGAGTCTGGTTAGCATATCTATTCTGGGGCGCATTAGAATGGTTTTAAACTCGTCGTTGTAAATGTAACCAGATTGTGCCAGATTGTAATGTGCCCGCGGATTTCCCCCGCGCGCAATTCCAAATCGTAATACGTACAAGATGCCCTTCGGGATGTAGATTCCTGTTATTGAAGGAATTATTAGAATCGCCACGGTAGCTAATACTGTTAACAAAAAAAAAATATTGCTGTCCTCGGCCTAATTAGGTACCATGGTTTTGTTTTCCCTGTACTTAATTTTCTCTCTGATAAAGAGAAAGTCAATTCGGTTTATGCAACTGACTCAACGTTTGGAGACCTGAATAACAAAGCCGTTGTGAATATCCCGACGATATTACCTATTAGATATTAATATTGTTTTGAAATTCCACGCATGCCTATCATCAACCTATCACGCAAATCGTAAGTTCGAAGTGAAATCTAATAAAATAGAAACATTACCTTCGAACGAACCATGTCCGGAACAGATTGTATCGAATTCTAATTCATTTTAGGTTATTAAATGAATTTTGTACATTTATTTGTATTTTATATTTCGTTGTAATCGTGAGTTTGCCCTTGTACCGTAATAACGAATCAAGGACATTTTAGAGGCTACGTAAATTAAAATTGTTTTCCGATATTCACGCGCGGACGTGAACGATATTGTCCACAACAAAATAATTTAGTTGCTACCATGTAATTTGTACTATTTTATAAAATCATGAGTAGCAAGCATGATTATGAAACGGAAAAGAGGAAAATTATTTTTACCGAATATCCTATAGGTAGGTAGGTAGTTAGTTATTGATCAAGGTAAAAATTTGGTTAATATGAACTATAACAGCCTGTTATTTTACAGGCGATATAAAATAATGGGATTTATTTATAGTATACTAGCGACCCGGCCTGGCTTCGCGCGGGTGTTCTTGGGTTTTCTCTATTATACATGTAATATGCATGTTCCTTCCGGAATAAATTGTTTAAATGGTAGAGAAAACCGCATCAAAATCCGTGGTTCCGGAGGTGATAGCGGATATGCAGAAAGACAGACGCGCCAAGCGACTGTTTTTTACACTATGTAACTTATAAAATTATTGTTTTGAAGGTTGTTTTAAATTATTATATTTATTTTATTTATGATATATTAGGAAGGACAGAGACGACCTGAGTGGTTCAGTTGGTTAACATGCCGTCAGCCACGCAAAGGTCCCGGGTTCGGGTCCCGGCCGGGTAGAAATTGAAATGGTGGATTTTAATTTCTGTCGGTCTCGGGTGTTATATGTATAATAACTATGTGTTTATAACAATATATATAAGTAGTTTATCAGATTTCTGGCACCCATAACACAAGCATTGCTTACTTTGGGGTAAGATGGCGCTGTGTGAATTGTCCAAGCATATTTATTTATATTTAAATTCCTTATAGAAAAAGCCAACAGACTCCCATAGATTAAAAAAGAGAGTGTGAAATGGTATCGTGAGAAAGACGGGTGCGTACGCGTCAGTTATTATGCTAATATAGCTGGCTGGCAGCAGCCAATGCTCTCTAACCGGGCTCGACCGATAGCGCGGTATCTAGCCACAACTAGCCACCTATTTACCGATTGTCAATACGGCACCATGCCGAGTGAATCATGACAAGTGGTGCTGTGCAAATCAGGTTATCGATTTGGCCGGCCGTCGACCCTTGATGCATGTGAGAAGTCGCCTGTGCCATGCGGGACTGTATGCAGGCTTGTCGCGTAGTGCGGTGCAGGCCCTTCGGAGGAGTACCGGCAGGGTACCGCTCTTGGTCTTTTCTGTGTTGGTGGCTGGCAAAGGTTTCTGATACAATTTGAGTTATTGGTCGGTCTGATGTTTAGCGGCAGTCTGTGCGGCATTTGGTGAGATTCGTAGTGTCTTTTCTATGTGAGCGTATAGGGAATGTGTTGGATATATAAATATAAAAAAATGTTCGTGGACAAATTCACACAGCGCCATCTAGCCCCAAACTAAGCACCGCGGATGTTTGTGGGTGATGAATAGATTTGGATAAAATTGGGATATTGCTATAGATATAGAGAAGGAGAGATTACCGATGGTTTTAAACTTCAACAGTATAAGCTGAAAGTGGTTGTTTGATTAATTGTGTTGTAACTATAAATTGTTCATATAAATATTGTCGCTTTTGTCCGTACCTCAACTTATAAAATTAGACCTAATGTCAAACAAGCGTACGGTCCGCCTGATGTTAAGCAGTTACTTGCTAACGTGATTCCGAACCCTTAAAAACCTTTTTATACTCTTCTGAAGATCTCCATGTTGTTGCATCTAGCTTCATATTCTATTCTACTACATTTTACCTAATACTCGTATCTAGTCTGTTACATTAATTATTTGGAAATCGGGTCATTCTTTCTCTCGAGCTCATAACTTTCAGGTTACGTTTTGTAGGGCAGCTTGCCGGCTTTGCCCACAATGTATTCAAAAAGTTTCTGCAACTTTGTTCAAATTTGTGTGGCACGGAGCCGTCTCTTTGCTAAAGCGCTCTTTTATAAAGTGGCTGCTGTTTTATTACTTGATCCTCACAATTTCCTTCTTCAATAGCATTTGGTTAGATGAATGGTTTATTAGTGCTAAGACAAACAAACTTGCTTTTAATCATTGTTTATATGGTCATCTAAACATACATTACGTGGTTTTTTAAAGTATCGCGGTTATTAATAGGCGCTGTTTTAATTGGCAACGGTCGTGCGACGGGCGGTTTTTATGTCTCCTGTTGGTCGGGCGCTGTCCGTCGTACGACTGTTGCCAATTAGGACAGCGCCTTAGACATTTTAAAAGTATTCTCCGGATCGAGACTCAGTCGTCATGGATAATAAAATAATAAATAATAAAAACCTTTACTTCCACAAAAATCACAATTTTAGTACAATTATCAGTAGGCTCTGCATTAAGATAATATCTTGTATCGCAGAGGCCTGATGTTACAAGAAACGAACGTTACAATTTGCATGCAAATGCGTCGAAAACTCCAAACATCAGTCTATTCCTAAACGTAAACCAAGGTAACCTATAAGTAACCCGGAGAATACTTTTAAAATGTGTAAATGTATATTGTTGGTTGCTTTGTCAAGGCTTTGATTCAATTTATGATTTGATATAGAAACTATGTTCCAGTATTAAATCGATTTATGCAACGCGCCACGTAACCTGCACTTTTATGACTTACGTGGAAACAGACGTCGTTTTACTTTTTTGACGTCTGTACATAGTCTTGGCATCAATATCCCCGTTGTGCTTCTTCGAGGGCCCGGGTCGGCGTTGACCATGATCCAGGATTTGGCTGGTCAAGTTAATACAGTGGAGCGACTGCTAACTTACCTCGGTGACAATGTTATCAGGGGAACCTGACCAAATTAGATCATGGTTACACATTCAGGCGACTGAATGCTGCTTTCCTCAAGATGTTTTCCCTCTCCATGTAAGAGCATCGGTGTTTAACTAATGTAATGAATGATGTCTCTCTATAAAAATACAGTATTATTTAATGAGCTAGCATTGGTTAAAGTGAGTAGATATGTATGATTGTCATGTCGTAAGCCTCGAGTCTTACACTTTGTTGAGCTACTTAGTAGTACGATAACGCATAAAGACTCATTGAAACTTCTCGGTAATCTATAGTAAAGGCTAGGTACTTGCTGATGAACGTCTGTCTTCATATATTTTTATGTACTTTGTATCAGATATCATTTGTCCCCCAACAAGCGTTTCGAAACCGAATTTACTATGAAAGTAGTCATTCCGTTAGGTCTTCTTATATTAATTAACCACTATATTTTGTCCGGGCCTTCGGCCTAATGGACCAATTTCATGGACCTAACCTGACAAATTGTCTTATATAAGGTACGCAAGGCAAACGATAGATGGCGCTGCCGGGTGGTTAATACGCGGTGGTGAGGCAACAAAGCGAGTTCGCCATGCAAACTTTCAGTTTCATCCCCTATTGCTCCTAAGGGTAGTAGCGACGTAAGGGGGGACTTAATATTCGACTATCAAATGCCAAAATATTCCGGATAAGAAGAAATCCGGATGGTTCCATAGTTAGCACGGTCAAACAAAAAAGTAAAACTGAACTCTTGCTAAGAGGCGTGAAAGTGTTGCCGTTTTTAGCATAACTTAACTGTTTAGCTAAACTTTTGTAATAAAAAATATTGTGAATTGAGCAGATTTTTGATAATCATTATGGTTAGCTAGAAGGTTGCAGTACATTGGGTTGTGGTTTGCTTTGGAAGCGCCTCTGATGTTACTGATGTCCATATGCGGGGTTTACCACTTACTGTTACAATTTTTTTTATTGTAGGTACCTATGTCTTTTTACTCCCGTGGTTACACGGAACCAGTATTTATTTTATTTTATTTATGTATTAGGTTCACCAACAGTTTATACACTACATGGAAATCTTATAGTGTGTAAAGTAACAGCACTGATCTAGTTTTAAGTGTAAAACCAATGATAGGTAAACACAGCATGCGTTTACAATTAATTGTTATCACAACTGGACATCATCTAACTGTACAGTGCGAAAAAATATATTTTTTAAAGTTATAACGTTGTTCAAATGCAAATAAAGAAAGCCCAAGGTTAACAATTTAAGAAAGTGAAAAACAGAAATTTCTAACTAGGTATTTCCTATAAGATCAGAGTTCATCAGAAATACGCCTGAATAAGATGACTTTAAAGGTTGGTTGGCCAAAAGAAATCTAGCCCCATAACCCATTACTTCTATTTTATGCGGCCATACACCTTCGAATACAATAATATGGTATGGTACACTTTTCTCAAAAGCCAGCAATGCAATTGCAACCCCCTCGTGTATTGTATATCCATGGGCGGCGGTGCTCATTTACCATCAGGTAATCTGCTTCCTCGTTAGCCTGCCCTCTATTATAAAAAAAAAAGCTCATCGCGAAAACCGACGGCCACGTCTTGCGGCCCGCTATAATCACCTCCGCAAATGGGAGTTCTCGCGGGCTCGGTCTGCGGACTCTTATCTAACTAAAGTTGGACGTCGCGGGTCGCCGAGACGCGGGGGCTGCGCGGGGCCGGGTCACGAATTTCACGGGTACCAAGTGAGCGCACTCGACCCCAGCCGGGTAGCCGGGTTGCCAGTATGTGTGCCGCGGGTGTATGTAGGTTAACATCGAACGCGCGACTCGAGTCGATATGCCTCCGCCGCGGACGACCGACCACCTAACCTAGATCAGGGTGTGGAGAGATCGCTTATGAAATCTGGCGCACACCGGCTGCATAAATGAAACGGCCTCTAACGATGTTTCCCACTTAGATTGACACGAGTGAACTTAATAGCTGCGACTGCGCTGGGCTGGGCGGAGTTGAGCTGTTGCGGTGTAGTGCCTGGTGGGAGTTTATAGGGGATGACGTCGTTATTAATAGGATGGAGTTTAGTGTACTGGTTTCGAATTGTGACGTAACAATTATTGGGGCTCTTACTTATGGTCGATACTTACTCCCCGCCAGTATCATCGTTCATAGCAGCTGAATTTCAATAACCATTATGTTGATTGGCAATCAAATTGATAGCATAATGAACATCTCTCTTGACCTTTAACACTGTAAACTGCAAACAAATATTAAATACACGCCACAGTGAAATTCCTTGATTGATTTAAAATATAAGACAATGAACTCATAAAGAATCATGCGAGCACCTAAATCGTTCCCACATTTTATGTTTGCAGCGGAAGCATCCGTAACAATATTATGTCTGTAGGTATATTAAAATGATTAATTTCCCAGTTAACTCATTCATTACATTACGTACAATTAAACGTTTGCTGACGTAACGTAATCGTACAGAATGGCTGTAAGTGCAGCCTCACGGACCGTTTCTGTTGCGGGCACAGAGAGCGTGCAGTGAAATTTTGTGAAATCGCTCGCTTAGCTCCCGACTTTCGACACAGAGCCAAATGTGAAGCGTCGTGACTGTAGACACTCCTGTTGTATAAATGGGTGGTTTATTACGCATTTATACAGCGATGTTTGCTTTATTATTTGACGCGGGTGCGAGGCTTTCGCGCCGTATGCGTTGGCGATGGCGGGAGATCTGTAATCAGTTGAGCTGTCGATCAGGGGCCTCATTCTCGCGCTGTGATATCTCGAATTCGACATTTTTTTTAGGCACTTATACACACAAAAAATATTTTCATAGACACAAAAAATATTTTCTCAACTATCTTCGACAGTCTTATATTGTCGAAGATAAATTTTAGTGACGTTTTATTACAGTTTTTTGGCTAGAGAAAATGTCGAATTTAAGATGTCACTGCGCGAGAATTGATCTCCAGCACGGTAAGCTCAAGTGTGTCTTCGCGCACGCGAGAAAGGTCGCGACATACATACTGTTTTGTGTATTGAAAGAAGGAAACAATGGCCCTGTCCGAGTTGCATCGCGGGACACTTGTGCTGGCAGGACACGTTGTTTTTATTTACCGGCGAAAGACGCACGCGCATAACGCGCGGCCACCGGTGGGCGTTCAGTGAAATTTGTGAAATCGCTCCTCTCCTTTACAGCCGAGACAGTCGAAAGCAAACTGCCGAGATTATATCGTCGACTGGCTAGGGCCGCGATCGCATTCAGGGAGTTTCGCTCCGACGTCGCACAAACACGACTTCCATGCATATTCATTCACTGCCTTTCTTAATCGACACCCAACCCATTATTCTTTTTAGAAAACGCCGCTATCTTGCACAACAGTAAAAGCAATCTGCTGGCAACAAAACAAATTTCTAGACTTGAAACTTATCGAACCGCTTAGAAAACTTGATCGCCATTTTTTTCGTCCGCCGCCGATTTCTCATAAAACGGAGACTTCTCCTTTTTTTTTTCACGACTCCGCGCCACCGTTTCTCGATTGAACTTTTTCTTTTCAGTGAACTGTAACGGACGCTCAAGTTTTTTGGTGCTCCATTTTGCTTCTTCCGGTTTTCATCTCGGGTCTTTTACTTCTTCTACCTTATTATTCTAGAACATTACTGTAACACGATTGATTTGGTTGTTAGGTAGGCTATAATAATCGTCCTGGTTGTGCCTTCTCGATTTATTTTAAAATAATATTGTGCATATAACCGTAAGAGCGTCGGTGGCTGAGTGGTAACGGTATCCGACTCGTAAGCGAGAGGTACAGCGTTTGAATCAGCAGAATCGATCAATCGAAAACAGCAGCGAATCTCACTGCGGCTATGTACCAATGACTTTTTTCTGAGTTATGTACATTAGTTGAATATAACCGATGCTCTTACGGTGAGGGAAAGCATCGTGATGAAACCTGAACATTCAGGCGACTGAATGTGTAACCATGATCCAATCTGGTCAGGTGCTCCCGGTAGCTGGGTCACGGATGTCAGATGGCAGTCGCTTCACTGTAATTACCTGATCTTCCAAATCCTGGATCATGCTCAAGGCGGACCCTGGGCCCTTGTGCGCGAGAGCATTATTGGGACATTAACGCCAAGATGATGATTATTATTATATTGTGCATGTAAACCGTGAGACCTTGATATGATATGCAGTCTAGTGATTGCGTATCTAACCTACTTACCCACATGGATTATTGATATTAAATATAGTTTCTAACTCAAATATATACTTATTCAATGAACGACATAGTAAATACCTAGCCAGAAGAGCGACATAGTAAATACCCAGGCCAGCGGTCCAGATAACGTAAACAGCTCGCGTGTAATTATAATGATCACTGTTTGACACGGCATAAGTCGGTTGTTCGCGGGGCGTAAAGATAAGCGTCCTCAATCCTGGATTAGGCGTGGCCCGGTGAGTAATCCAGAGCGGCAGCAGCTACAGATATTAGAAACGCTAGAATGCGTTCCGCCACCGGGCCGCGCGAGCACGCCTCGCCTCGCCTATCTCGATACGGCCAATTGTGCGCGCCGATTTCAAAACGAAAGTACCGCGCATCTAGGACGGTGAACGTATTTCTCGACGAGATCTCTTGCAATTTACCAGCCAGTACTTTGTCAGAGAATGCCGCGCAGCCAGATAGATATTCATAACTTGCAACAGCCCGCCAGTTTTGCAAGTTTCTAACGCGGCGGATTTGTTTATTTTGTTCGGTACACGCGCCCTCCGGCCGGCCTGTTGGGTGGATTCATTCTATTATGTTTCTATTATGCCAGCAACACTATTTGCCATCTCGATGACCTTTACGTTTATAAACTTGTACCTAAGTGATTGCGTTCAACCATTTTTAATAGGATTGTTTTGTATCGTTATTCGTTACTGAGTGAAAGGCATCTACGAAATTGCTGATTGTTTAAATAACATGCGTTGGTACTAATCGTAACTTTTCACGTGCAGTAAAATGTGACGTAAGTAGCTATTTTGTAATGATCAAACGAACTTACCTGCAGCGGGGTGCGATCAATATTATATTTCATTGCTTCATTCGTTCGATATAACATAGCTAGGTAGGTGGTACTTAATCTATTGGCTTCCGTCAATACTTCTAAGTAAATTAAATTAGGATTTTGCAAGTCGTTGACAAATTAAGCAATAAAACTATCTAAATTGGAAAGATGCGACGGTAAACGTCGGTTATGCGAAGTTTCACATCAAATTATAGTTTCTGAGGCAATTAATATCAGTAAAAGCGAGTGGCTCGTGCACTTTCTATTAGGCCAGTGAGCAAAAGTTACGATATCTCGAATGATATAATAGCGCGCGCTCGGCGCCGGCCGCCGCCCGCCCGCCCGCGCCGCTCAACGCAACCAACTCTTCTTTCCGCGTCCTAATGTTGCTAAACCGCTGGCTTAGCTTTGCATCCATCAACACGATGTCTGTATGTAATAAATCACACAAAGTACCAGCAAAGCAGAATATAGATCGAGACCTTGACGCATGACGATGTCTCTATCCCGACCCAAAAAAATAGTAATTTCGCTGTTTACATAAAATTCAGCATTAGCATTGGACACCATCTTGGCCGGCACGTTAATGAATCTTTGTGATATACGGGCTCACTAGACGTGCGTTCTCTCAACCTACTTCTTGAATGCCGTAGCCTTGGCGAACAAAAGTCGACTCTATAAACAGATTGTTATGGACCAAAACACGGCTCCTCGACGGTCGTTCTCAATCCGACAATTAGGAACTCTTCGGAATTTGCCAACGGATTATAGGCTTTAAGATTATCGAAAAAGGCCTAGATTTAGCTACAGTGTATTTTACGAGTTCTGTACATGTACCATTCAACCATGAACTCCTTCGAGGAGCGTCCCGCGTTGAGACCTCAATTTTTTAACTCTCGCTTATTGGTCAATCCACGTGACATTTGTATGGTAGGTAAATGGTAATGCTACCTCATTGTTGTCGCCGTAGCCTCATTGCAAAACATCCTCCCGTCTCTCCCGGGCTGGCGCTAAACTCTCTTGGATACGGCCTGGGCATCCCTTGACAAATAAACATCGCGCTATCAAGTAATCAATCTGCTCTATTATTATTTATCATTGTAACACATTTTATAGAGACACACGCATCCGACGGCCTGTAAAAGCAAACAGTGTCAAGGTGGCGTATATTGATTTCAAGCTCGTAATGAGCACAAATGGCTTTACAGAATTGTTCTAATATTGTGGGACATTTTATATTGTATTTTGGACATTTATTTAGGTTACAGAGTAGCGTAGGCCGTGCAAGGTTGCGGTTGACACAGGATAACGCTCGCCGTCACTTTGTCCCCATTATAATGTACTCAATAGCGCAACCTCTGTTGCCAGCCACGGCCTAGTTAATGCCGATCTCATAACTTTGGACTGATATTCGGCGTAGTAACACGCGATCTGATGCGGTTCATCCCAATTTCACCGTCGTCAAGCGCCCTTGCTCACCTTGTGTGCTGACTATGTTGTCAGAGAACTAAATAAGTACCAAATTAGGTATCGATGAATAATACTCGTAAATGCTATAGAAGTACTATAGTTATTTCTGATTTATGCGGTTTATTATAATTACAAGTGTATTTTATTGTCAATTAATTTAAATAGGTATATTAATTTAAAGAAGTATTTATACGTGGGTACCCAGAAAGACGAATCATTTTCGTTTCGCAAATAGCCTACCTACCCATATATACATACGTAATATTTTGCCGTGAATTAAAAACAAACCTTATTTTTGTTGCAGATATTTCCGCCCAAGTTTGCAGTGCGTCACGAAAGTGTGAGTAACAAATTTGCCTACACATAAACAGACATTTTATTGTAGTGATGTTGTCCAGGCAGTGCATGTGTCTCAAGTTGAACATATAGGTACCTATATCCAGATCATCATCATCACAGCCCATAGCAGTCCACTGCAGGACTTGGGCCTCTTCTGCGAAAAAGGAGGTTACTGCCATAATCTCCACGCTTAGCAGGTGGTTTGGAGATCGCAATGTTATAACATATAACAATGGAAAACGTTGCTGCCCATTTTCCAGCATACTGATATCCAGATACTTTTTTATATTTATAAGGCGGTCCAGCCAGTCGGTGCATATGGGTCCACAGCGGGCCGGGCACTGTTCGCGACGGCTGTCGTTGTGCAAGCGCATCGCTCTTGCCCAACCGTTGGTAGATGCATCTTGCGCAGAGCGGCGCGGGCGCAGCGTGAGAGTCTGATTTCTCAACGGGCCGAGTGGAGAGAGGGCGCGCTCGCCGGTTTCCCAATAGAAAGTCCTCCGGTACAGGAAGCGGCGTGCACCGCGCACGTGCAGCGCGCCGGCCGATGCACTTTCCGCCGGTGACGTCACAGCCCGCCTCTCGTCACCGTCACACCGCAGCCGTAAGAGCGGTTACGCAACCGACGCGCACCACTCAACTTTCCAATTTCGACAACGCGCCATTGTGTTGCGCTTTCAAATTTTACTCGGTACACCTTCGCCTGGCGCGGCTCTGCGGCCCGGCGCTTTCTTGCGTTTCTCTGTCTCACTCCCTCCTCTCTGGCGCTGAAAAATGCTCTGAATGCGGTGCGCGGGCGCAGCGGCCGCGATGCACTTTCACTGTTGCGTTTCGTCGCCGCATCAATCTATCTGTGCGATTTGACGGATAATCCCCGGGGCGGAAACGATCACCGCCATTCGTGCCACGACACATGCCGGATTGGAATGTTTTCCATACGGCGCAGTCGCGGCATGTGTTCGTAATTAACGAGCGCGGTCCCTTTCCGAATAGCTGTTTAGATATAATCACAGTCGAAACAAATCGAGAGTTGTCGCTGCATACTTTCTATGCGCCGGCAGTGTTTTATGCGAGTGGCTCGTTTGTAGCTTTTGCTGGGAGATTTTGAAAGTGACACCTAGAAGCGGCGCGGGCGCCGATCGCTGCAGGATTTCACCTGGCCGAGCCGCCGCCGGCCGCGATGAACGAGAGCTTTCGCTTTGACACCGGCACGCAGCCGCCCTTAGTTCTTAAGCTCTCGGGCTTTAGTTTCTAGACTCGTTTAAAGTAGAATGGACAAAAGACAAAAACACAATGAAAAACGATTTTTATACAATACTAACTCAAACTCTATGGGTTTATAGTTCGTAGATTAGGAGTTCCTTTGACCTCTTTCCGACTGCAGCATCAGATCCTGGGCACCACACAAGGTTATAATTTTTGTCAACAAAGACAAACGAGTCTACGAGGGATATATCACGTACCTATTGTTTAGGAGTTTCTATAGGCACCTTTCGCCTTCATCGTTAGATCAGCTCGATGGCACCATAATATTGCAATGTCACCGAAATTAAATAGTTACTTAGTTGTTAGCTATAGAGCCACCTTATGCAATATTTTAAGAGTCCTACTCGTACCTACAAGAAAACTTATTTTTAAAGCAATTTTGATTTCAATTTTTTTTAATTGTGGCGCATCAGTTTCGCCACTTATTAAATAAAATAAATATATAGAGATACATACCAGACGCTACTCCGTTATTACCACATGAATATAATCTGAGAAAACCAATAAGTTTGCTAAGAGGGAGAAATAATTGCCTATTAGGCGTTAAGTACAACAAATGCACAGTGATTATAGACATATAGATAAAGTGACACACAGTGTAAATCGAAACAATAAAAACAAACAAGAATGAATAAAAGACTACAGTGCAAATAAACATATAATATGACAAAGATGCAAATTAAACGCGATAACACTAAGCCGGTATGAATAATAAAATACCTACATATTAGAGGACAGTATAAAGACAAAGAGTGACAGCAAAAGAGGACAAGCATCGGTCTTCAGAGATAATAGGAGGAATAAATGTGCCAGAGAACGATATATACATTAAATACATACGTACATTAGCTTCACACATTCATGTGAGACCAAGCGACCTAGTAAACGTTTTGTCTAGATGCACATGTTTACGGTATATGGCAAACACTGGCCCGCAGTCAGTTTCACATTCAATTTGAATTGTCAATTGACCCTTCGAAGTGAGCGCGATAGAAAGGAAAGGTCAATCCGTATTATGAATGAGAAAGTTAATCGTGGAAAGTGCGCGCGCCTATCTCTGCACTTGTGGTTTCTAAAAAATATATACACATGCACCTTTTACCGCCCGAACAAACTCAATTTACAGACGTGCTTTCGTCCGTTTTATGGCGAAGACGTACGTAAAGCCACGATGCTGTACAAATTTTAATCGTTGCACTATTTAATTTTAATTTCTTTTTATGGAGCTCATCCTACGCATTTGGTGTACATATTTCATGAAGTGACCAAATTGCATTAGCAATTCAGAACGTTTTACTTGGGGATGAGACGGCGTATAATGTAGCGCAGTCATGCTAGAAATGTGCTTATCTCACGATTAAGCAAAGATAGAAATATTATATCAATAATCAGTTTTGAAGTCAAGTGATGACGTAATAAAAACGCTTGATTGTGTGAATATGTAAACTTATTTTAAATAAATGGTAGAAATGCACTAGCATTTTTATACATTACTTGTCAACACTCCATCATTTACTCAGGCCAAAAGTAATTAAATTACCACCGATGTAAATTCCAATTCGCTTGAATCTGCTGGGCACCAACACGGCATAGTCACGTGATCACGTCACCTTCAGGGTGGACTTAAAAATAATTGGCGGGCAAGTATTGTATGGCGAAGTACAGAGGGCGCGAAATGGGGGTCGTTGAGGGCGCAGCAGGGCGACCGCGGCCCGACCCACTGCCCTTGATGCCCATCCAGGTCATATTCTGGCCCTGTGATGAGACCCCGCCCTGCCCCCGCCAACAATTAAACCAACAACTAACAACCACTAATGTGATTAGTGCGGGGTCTTGATGTGGTAGCCTGCCCGGAACGCAGTAGGTTGGTCGTTAGAAAACTTTGTTTTCGCTCTGAAAGCACCCGGGGTTTATTTCTCGTCTCTAAATTATAGAGAAACAATTTATGTTGCTTTACGAACAACGTTGCCTGCTTACCCACTTGCTCAGGAATCGTGATCAATGCCTAGTTTAAATCTCTATGCAACAATTTACGGCAACAAGAATGCAAACGAAAACCCAAAATATAACGTCGAAGGCCTTCGAGCTCCGCATTTGATTGTAACTGAGTGTATCAAACAAAGGGTCTCGAGTTTCGAGTTGAACGTTTGCGCAGGTAGGCCGCCGGGCCGAGAATGCCGAGGCCGTGTTCCCTCGGGAGGTTGAACCTGAAGGAGCGGGCGCAGGCCAGCCCTGCCAAGGTCGACGGGCGCGAGGGGCGGATGACTCGATGACTTTGAAGTACCCTCGGTTAGGTATTCACTCGGTGCAGCCAATGCACGCGTTACGACTGTGCAACGAACGCATGCCCCGTGCGCTCTCAATTACATTTTGTACTGAATCACGACGCCCGGCTTGCCTGCGCACAAGGGGCATCGCAAAACACGGTGTATTTGTGCTCGGTTTGCGACACGACGTCCAACTCTTAAAGTTTTCATTTGACGTAGTGAAACCCTAACGATTTTCTGACATTTATAACAAAGTTATTTCAATCGTTTCTCAATAAGTGTAGCCTCTTTGTTATTTTTAAATTATACCAATCGTACTGCTGTATGATAAATGAATGATGAGGTAAGTGATATCAATTCACCTCGATCTAACTAAAATGGCAATGTCTCGAAAGGGAAACAGTAAACTAGCTTCAATAATACGCAAATAATTATATCGGAGCCTGCCTGCGCCTGGGCTCAAGGCTCCGTCGAGGGGCAACAACTTCTCCCTTCGTGCACTGAACCAAACTGCAACTGAATATTTAACGTTTGATACAGGCTCAGAGCTTACTTGCTTTTCCTTTTGTTTGTCTAAGTGCTCGGTGAACGTAGTTCGTGTAATGTCTCTTCGAGTTGGCGTCGTACCTACATACATCACTTGAAAGAGTACTGCGCAAATGCTATTGGATAATTTTATTTATAGTAAATTAATGGATGCAATGTAGAGGTAGCTGTTGTGTAGGTTTATATTAACATCGTCATACTTAAACTGTATATTAGAATATAATAGGACTGGCCGTTTATTGATTAGTCAGGGTAATATGTATTTAATTTAAATGAATAGACGTTTAACGGAGTATTTCTTTTCTTAATGTAGTAATATAATTACAGTTAACGTCCATTTAGGTTCGTCATATTCTGAATAGAAGTAAACGGATTTCTACGCGCTTTTGAAGGGATAACTGACGCCCCGACCGCAAATCTAGTGGGTCCAATTCAGTAGCCACTCTCAATGTGCAGAGCTTTACATAAGCCATCGGCGTTACGCATGTGCGGTGGCCGGTGGGTAGCTGGGTAGGAGCTTTCACCGGTAATGAACAATGAGACGAGTGGAGAGCAGAGTGGAGAAAGGGTCCGCGCAGCTGTCCCGCGGGCGCCGGGCGCTCGCGCTCCGCCCTCGCCTGCCGGAGCGCGGGTGCCGCGGGGACCGCACCCGCCGCCGCCGCCAGTCGGCCGCCGCACGCAGAGCGCTCCGCCCGTCCGTAGCCCTGCTCCACGCGACCGCACAGCCATGTGGTGAAACTGTCAAACGTGATACTCGCACTCTACCTAGTTCACGACGTTCTACTTCCCATAGTCGGTTCACTCGGTGATTAGTGTATTCGAAGTGGTGCCACTGATTTGGAAAATTGGATTATACGAACGAATAATGGCCTTAGCCAGGTAAGCTATTTTGGTTGTTGGAGTCAACGCGGAACTAGTTTATTTTATAATGTTCATCGAAGGACTTTGCGGCGGTTGGGTCGTTATTTGATTTAGAATTCAGGTACTGTATGTACCCTAGTTTGATAGCGGCTGGTTAATCGTTAATGACGACGTCATTAGTTGTGCTGTTACGTCGAGCCGAATTGGAGTAGAGCGAATGCTCTTCCTGCATCACGGTGCGTTGGTTTCGCGGTTCCACAATGGGGGAAAGTTGCAGTGCCCCTGCCCCGCACGCGCGTTAACTTTCCTCGTTGTGTAAGCTGACAAACGACAGCTCGGTGGATAGGGGGAGAACTTAGAAATCGAATCGCTTTTACACCAATTAATTCTGCGCTCATCATTATCTAATGCATGTTTTAGTTACAGTCGCGTTTCGTAATCTGTTAGCTGTTATTTACGTTAGCCTACGTTAAAGCAGCGCACTGGAAAGTGTTTATTTACACCAGCAGTGTTCGTCGCGTTTCCCCTAATCGCCCTCGAACGTGTTCCGTTGATGCGATGTCGATGTTTTCTCTTTATTCCCCTGCACCCTCGTTCGTTGCCGCGACCCCAGACAGCTGAACCCCACCTTGTAACGCCTGACTAAAGTTTGCTCTAACGGACACCGTATACGCATTTAAACTTTTATTATAGTAACAATTTCATGTTACAATATTATTACAAAACACTTTATCGTTGACAAACAAACTCGAAACCCAAATGTAACTGCAGTAATTAGAACAAGATGCCTTATCATAAACTTGCTAGTTTTATCTCCTTTGAAACTTTTGGTAAATAAGCCTAACCACCAACGAATGTGTTTGCCTTTAATACAGCCGAGCGCCATAACACATGGATGTGCACGGAGTAAACAGCCGTGCCGCTCCCGGCAGGTAGGCTGCCATCCGAGACCGGAAAGTGGTCACTTTTTATTCCCTATACGTTTTTTTCAATGATGCTTTGTTCGATTTGGTTGGATTAAGTTTAACATCAGAACCCTTGTTTTCACCTTTGCTTTAAATTTCGCTCAAGATTCTACCTGAACTGCGTTCGATTTTACCTGAACCTTTGGTCCTGTTAGTTTATTCAAGTTTGTGAGTAATCCATCAATCGTTAACATTCTTATTTCACAAAAACAGATTTGTTTGGCGTCTTTTGAAAATTCACAGCTGAATTTTTTCCTTTTATTAGCTTTGTCGGTAACTCGCTTCCCCCAGCATGCGACATCTATACAAAGTTAGGGATTTGCGGGGATGCGTCTTCCAACGGGCATTGACCTCTCGGCAAGGAGTGTGCACGGACCTGCATGGAGGAGGCTCGGGTAGAGCCGCATTTTCAGTCGATAGTCTTTACTACGTTGCATATGTTTTATGTGGCCTTGCCTCTTTACTATATAACTCTTGACGTTGAATGTAAAGAACCACGCAAATGTATAATCGTGTACCTATGACGAACGAAAATTGTTACGAAACCGAACACGTCGACACAATTCCCTCCGCTTCTTCCTAATCGCACGTCATACTTTGTGCTTGTTTATTTCATAGACTGCGTAGTATGTTTTATTTAGATACAGTGCACTGCATAATGCATTGATATGTAAATAACAATTGGACTCATTTCGCTCTAGCTAGAGTCCAATCTCGTCGCGGCGACTCTACATCATTTATTTGCGACGCTACGATGCGCATCGCGAAAATGAATTCAATGTACACTTTCCGTACATTGTGCGCTTGTTCTCCTATGAGTTTAAATCTTGTTCTTTAATAATGAGTAATGGTGCTCGAGTTATTTACTCAAAGATCACCTACTTAACTAAAAGATAAAGTCGAGATAAGTAGCGAAACACAGTTTTGCGAATCCACTCACACACTTCGGGTTACAGTTACAAAGTAGTGCCAATATGTATTATTGTTGCTATCGGAACGTAGGTATCTATTGTTGGCAAGTTATCCTTCAGAGATCACAGGGCAAACATGAGTGGAGTGGATATTTACTGTGGCACTTTGTTTGAATAAGTTGGGCGAGGTTGTTTCGCAAGAGTATCCATTCCGAGCGGGGCCGCGCCGCCCGCCCGGCCGCCCGCTCTCTGCTCCTGTTCCGATGACAGCGGAATGCGATAACTAAAGTGGGTTTTGTGTCGGCGACGCCGTATTTTGGTTGCGATAACACCCGGTTAAACAGAACCGCCCCGTTAGCCGGACCGAAACGGTGTTGCTGGCGGAATTACTGCGCTCAATTACTTTGTGTCTGTTTCGCTGACCGTACTCATACCCCATTTGCCTTCTAAACCATACTAATTTACTTATCAATTGGGTAATAGTTTGAGGCATTTTCCATTCTGGGCGCAATTACGTAATAACGATCCAATAATGTACTTCTGGCTCCCAATAAATTCTTTATTTGCTGCTCGTGACGTGCAAGGTCAAGGTTCCTTTTCGATATATTTAGTCGAACACTGTTTGCCCCGAGGTTCCGTTATTATTTTCCTCTTGCACGTTTTCCTCTTTGCATAAAGCCTGCCTCGGCTCCCCCTGAGCTCTCCTTAACTTTTTATTAGGAGGGAAGAAGGTGCAAAATTAATCCACTATTAAGGTTTTCGCAGCGCGCCGAGATGGATTACTCTCATTTAGAAAATAGACGCAAATAACGCGACAAAAGATCAGGCCAGCCATTCAATTTATCTTTGGCACGCTGTTGGTTATGAACTTCAAAAGTATAACGCATACGAGTTTGTTTTGAGACCATTTCTTTTCTAGTAGTGAAACTTGGCAATTTGAATATTGCGTCTTTGTCAATGGAAAGCGCGTCTCTAGTTTGGCTCGCGGTGCGTGGCGCCCGGCTCTTTGTGCGATGATCTCGATAGTTTCACCGCACGCCGCGGCGCCGCCGCCTCACTTGGTTTCTTTTCGCCCATTCAGCGAAATGTCACGGCTTCTCTCCGCTGCGATCGAAGCAACAATCCAAATTGAACTTAATACACAATTACAAAGGTCGATAATGTCGAGATCCAATGCCGGCACATTGTGATAAATGTTTTACTCGATAACTTTTTGTGTTTGCTGCTCGCTCTAATTATGAGAGTTATATCAAAACTAAAACATTGAACTGTTTTAACTCTTTGATAGCGATTGATAAAATTGAAACATAAAACATAATTGTATTTGTATCCATTGTTGTACAGTAAAACAAGTTATGTGTGACCTGCTGACCGGTAGACACAAGGTTTTCATTACTTTATAGGGCCGCTACGCTCCCATTAACACGGTAATTTATCGATGATTTCGATAAATTCTATCCAATTACAATATTTTCACATTGTTCATCGTATACATTACATTTTGTGGATTACTCAGAAACACAGTTGTAGAAACGTTGGGCAATAAAATATTATCTGTCTGCGAGAGCAGTCCGACCAGAGACGCGCTTGTCAAACCTCGCGGCCGGCATCGCCATGGCGATGCGACGGCGTCTAATTCTCGATTCGTATGCGGCCCGTGCGCACTTTAGCACGTCAGGAATCGACTAGCACAGCAATCAGATGTCGTAGCGAGTTATAATTTTATCCGTGGCCGATTTGCAGCGCGGTGGCGTGAGCCGTTAATTTGCCGAGGGAGCAATTCGGAACGGGGACATCGCGCACTCCGGCTCCGCGCGGCCGCACCGGTGAGAGTCGCGCGTTGACCCAATTTGTGCGTAACGCGGGTGGTAGGCGCTCCTAGGAATCGATGATAAAGCAGCCGAATCTCGGGGCCCCCCGACTCGCTGATGAGTTCGGAACTCGGATCTGTGTCAGGGTCCCCCCGGCTCCTGCGCCCTTCGCCCCACCCCGCGCCCGCGCCGCAGCCCTTCCACGCCGAGCTCGTAAAACTGAAGTATTTGTGCTACCTTCCCCACTCTTGTTTAACGATTTGAGGTCACCGATTTCGGGTCTCAGCGCGGCCCTTTCACGGGAGCAAAACGAAAATCGACTGAATATCGTCCTAATGGGAGGAATTGCTATGATTCCTACTCACTCGGCAGTAGTAGAGTACAGTGGTGACGCATGTACACAAAACAATTACTATCTGCCATTCAGAGGTCCGTAGGCTTTAACATTAGAGTGGCGACCCCCACTTTATCCGCAATAAGAAAAGTTGTCCACGCTTGAGGTCAGCGCATTTACATTCCAAAAGTTAGTTGCTTTCAAAGCTAAATAAATTTACAATAGACATTCTAATAGGGTATTTATTAATAATAACAATTAAATTAATTAATGTCCCATATATAGTCAATCGAGAAACCCTTTCCGCTGTCGTCGGCTCGCTCGAGTATTATTAATGCCATTGAAATTTGCAAGGAAGCGATCTGTATTGAGGCACGAGTTGAATTGATAATGTCTGCGGCGCGGAATGATATCGGGTCGCGATCAGGCGGTATCGACTATCGACCTTTGCAGTTCCGTCGCCTTCGTGGACGGCATTGTGGCGGCTCGCGCCAGTAGGAAGCGCCGCCGCTATTGGGCTTAAGGCCGCACTCAATGCACCATCTTTCACCTTGTGCCCCTTACCGCGGCCCGAAACCGTGAAGTCACCGCGAAGAACGCACGCTTAACTCGCGAGATGCCACTTGGCCAGCGGCCCTTATCGCCGCGTACCGAACGTGATTCATTCTCTTCTCTCGCTGCACTGGGAAACTTAATTTACAACTTGCACTAAACGTAATGGACGGAACTAATGCGGTCGTCACAGTTTTTTCTCATTAAATACTAGCGTGATCGATCCAATCAAACCATCACCTCTACACAGGTTGGCATTCCAGACGTAAATCACAATTTTAACAAACTCGTGTAAGTAGGTAGGTACTACACTTTGTCGCGGCACACAGAAATAAATATAAGCGTATCACCTTGCCTAATTTTTTCAAATGCCACTGATTTGCCATGTAGGTCAAATGCATTATGATGTCAAATTTGACCCCGATTTTCCTACTCGCACCGGGCTGGCGTGTATTGTGACTAGAGCTTTACAATATCACTACAGTCGGAGGCGGGGCTCGGCGTTCCAATCGAGATTGGAACTCGAACGATGCCAACTCCGAAGGTACTAACTGCATTCTACGCCTTTGTTATTAAATGATACAACAATCACAATATAATGGGCCGCTGTAAACTGCTGATACGGCCGTACGTGGCAATTTGTTATTCCACGACAGATGATTAACGCATTGTGAAGATGTAGGAAAGTAGAACGGGGGCGTCAATCCGAAGGTCTTGGACGTGGCTGAACAAATTTTTATTATAAACGCTCTTAACGTTATTCACTCATTATCAATATTATTTATCATCCACCTTGGAGCGATACATCATGCGCGAGTTTAAAACAAGAGTTGAAACTTGAAAGCAACCTCCAAAATTTGTATGCAAGGCGTTTAGTTTAACGAGTATTTTTCGGATCAATATTTGTTTCCTGGCACAGTATAGCATTGCCTTCAAATTTAGGTACCTCTGTTATGTGTAATACTGTAGTGACCTAGCGCTGAGTTTCCTATAGGCAATCGTTTGGGCATCAACGTATGCGCTTTTGGTATAGCATGCGAAGACCGAAAGTGTGCGTCCGGCGCACGGCAGCGGCCTCAACCGAGTTTTGTCGATGCTTTCTCGAGCGAACCGGGTCGCGATCGCGACTGCCGTGGTACCGCCGCGCCCACGCCGCGTGTGTCAGGGCTACGGACTATGGTATGGGCTACCCAATTGGTAACATTTGTAGATGTAGTACTCAACGCACAATGCTGAAGCGACTCAACCGCACTTCTGCTCCTGTTGTGCCTTAGATTTTATCGCCTGTGTACGGTAGAAAAGTTGCAGTACAACATTGGGCTGTTAACGGAAGAATTGTAATTATGTTGAGTAGGTAATGGTTTCCAATGCCCGATCATGGCCGTTTTGTATAAAGTTGTTTGGTAACCGGTCGTCGGCGTCGTGTTTGTTTGATACTTTTTTTTTGTTCATGACAGTTGTAATGTATTTACGCGATTTGTTATAGTACAAAACAATGGATAACTAAATTAGAAGCCACCGTGATATGACCGTCTAACGCGGTCGCAATAGGAATTAAATCTAATTGACAGCGACGACCCTCGCGACTCGGTGCCGTTCGAGGAAGTCGGGTCATACAATTTATATTGGGCCGAAGTCAAGGTCTTGCCAATCATTTTAACCATATACTAATTCATAGGGCAATAAAAGTAGAGGCCAAACGGGTCTGGCCTTTGTAGGTACTCACTATAAGCTATATTTAATCTGAGTCGTACACAATGTTTACCGACTCGATTGAATTAACGTAAATATCCGCGTAAACGTCTGCAACGTCGTAAATCTCGGTATCGGAGTGGACGGATTGGAGGTCTGTCTGTCTGCATTTGTATATTCATAGGGGAACAATGTGGAGCGCGGTGCAGCAGGGCCGAGGTGGCACAGTTTCTTGTTTGAGCGGTAAATCAATCTGTCCCAGTTAGGTCGGCGGTCGGCGCGTCCGAGCGGCGCGGCGCGGACGCCCTCGCCGCAGAAGCCTCAGCTTTCGAACGCGTTGCCAAATGTCGGAGTGTTGCGTGGAGCGACCTGCCGCGGTCCCACACTCGCCGACTCGTGCGCACGCACCGCCGCTCGGCCGCCGCGGCCATTGCGTAACACCCCCGCAAACTCTTACCCGCACCGCTCTTTGTATTTAAAACATGTTAAGTGCCGACATAATAATTTCAAAATAATCCCACCGCAGAGCGGATACACGCGAGCTCTGTTTGCACATGGCGCCGCGAAGCTTTGATCTCGTGCGTAGAATCTCCGTTTAGACATTGACTTATATTGTGTAACAGTTTACTTTTAGTGAGGGCCGACGCGCCAAATTGCGTGTAACTGGCATAATTCGGGCTCTATGCGAGGTTACACGCGGATTCGTGGGCTATAGCTTTCATGAGAAACTTTTACAAACTTTGCCGCACGTGACACCGTTTGACGTTACGTCGGTCGTCACGACTCGGTGTGCTTGCTCTGTCCATTCTCTTCCATTTTAGCTTACGTACATGGCGGTTTAAAACTACCTTAATTGAAACATGATTTCGCAAAACAAGTATTTGCGCTAAACGCAAGCAAGCTGTAGAATCCGAATGCGCGTTTATATTGGTATAGGTAGGTAGCGAGGTAGGTCTGGCGAGGTAGCGCGTTGATTGTTTCACGGCTTCAGCGGCTGCGTCCAGCCCATGAACGGCGCGCGGCCTCGCGCTCGCTTCCGCCTCGCTGCTTATCCTCGCCTGTGCCCGTGATAATCTGCGCGAGCCTTGATCCTAGACCTTGCCTTGTCGCAGCCGCGCTACGCTACACATGTCCTCTATTGTCAAGCAAAACAATAACCAACACTATGATTTCTATTCTAGGTATAATCAGCAAACTGCGCGCTCCTCTTGGTTGAAGTACGTAACATTTATTTTTATTTTACTTTATCGACCTCACTGGGTCCGGTTCGGTTTGGTTCTCGCGTGGTGGTCCGTCCACCTAGCTGATGGCCGTGTTTCCATGGGTGGGTGCCGTGGGTGGGTAGTCTGCGAACGCACGTGTGCAGCAGGTAGGCGGGAGGCGTGCGAGCCGAGACGTCACGCGCCCGGCGAAGGTCGTGACGTAACAGTCTCACCATTATTCAGTCAAGTCTGTCGATCCATCGCTCGATTCCTCACGAGGCCAAACGTTCTATTACTGAGGTTAGGTGTCTCATTTGTAACGCCGTCTCCGTCGCGCACCCACCTCGCCGTTTGGGAGCAAGCGAGACGCTGACTTCTCAATAACTTTGCAACAACCTCATTTAGGCAACGGCCAACGATCAGGAAATAGAATGTAAGGGCGACAAATTCAAATGTCGCCTGTTAATTGTTAATCGTGTTTCGCGAGGTGGACCTTCGATTAGCTTTAACTTATTATTTATGTATTGAATATAAAGTTGATATATAGTTAAGATCATGGAAAGGACGTCAGATATAAATGCGAGTTTGGTGTATAAGACTTGCAATAAAAGTTGTCTTTTTTGGAACCCAGCCAGCGCATATTGAAACAGATTACGATATTCCGGCTTCATATCCAGTAGGTATCTACCTACAGTATCAACGATAATGAACAGAAACTGTTGTTTTGCCGTTCTGTAAACGCTAATTAGTTTCTACGAAATTACTCCGAAATTATGTGATAAGGAATTGAATTGCGATCTTATTTTTATTATTCTGTGGGTTTATTTTATATAATTTTGCTTACTTACTTATAGGTACGAAATATTATTTACTCTGTAAACGTGTTATACATATTATCTGCATTGACAGTCACGTTAAATATTCTGATCGTTTTAGTGTTATTTATTGATCATTTTTTTTATCTTTCAATGTCAATGCGATAACTTTGTAATAAAGTGGTTAATATCGCTGCCGATTCTATCTGCTAACACGATGCCAATCAACCACTTATGTCATCGCCTCTGCTTCCTTATGTAGCATAATAAACATTTGGCTCCACATACTCGCGCATCTACACTTGTACATATTAATTCAGTCGTTAGACAGGTTTCTAGCTCGAGCTATTCACCTACGACGCGGATCGTGGCGTATTGTCTGGTGAAGAAGATATTTATGGAACAATATAAGAAACACTTTTATATACGCCTAATACTTATAGGTTAATAATGAACCCTGTTATAGTAGCATTTAAAGTTCATACTCGATAATTGTGCAGAAGTAGCACCCTAATGGCGGTCGCTATGGGCGGCGGTTACGTGTCTCGCGGTCACCTTGCACGTCCTCGCGCATCTCGGACAAATAGAGGTGGAGTCAGTTCCGCGTACGCGCGCACCGGCCACGCGAATATCGACTCTAACACAACAACATAAAGAGCGCCACCTAGGCAGTTAGACCAGCGTTTATTTGTGTAACACAGCTTTGCATTCCGCGAACACGCATTATCTCCTACACGGCGGCCCGTAATCGGGATACTGGTTGGAACGCTGAACGGCGCTCAAACAACATCGTGTTGATATTAGGAGCGGCCACAGTCAACAAAGGAGAATAATAATAAATAATGTGAATCACGACCTCCGGAGCGCACCGCCCCGGCTAGTCATCCTTGTCGGAGCGGCTGCGGCAGAAGGGGACGGGCGTAGTCCCCTGGCCCTCTGAAATTCACAGCCTACATGACACCCCGCGGAAGGTTCCCTTCCCAGCACACAGTTACGCCGTTTCCCCACAATAAACGATAAAGGGCCAGCTATTGCATGCAGTAATTGTAATCCATTTACTGTTTGTCCGTATTCAATGCCCTTATGAACCGTTATTTTTTCCACTAAATGACGGAAATGGTCCGCTTGGCTTTGACATTGAGGGCTTATTGTTACACTTCGCAGCGGACTATGAGACTATGACGGCTGCCGTAGCCTTGAATATATCGTGTGTTTGATTATTCTACGCGTCATACCTACAATTTGCGCTGTTGCCATGTGTGTGTGGCGTGTACATAGCGCGATATCAAACAGAACCCGGCCTGCACACACTGCTGCGTACATGAGCTGAAAATTTATTATGTATACCTACGGCCCTGTTTTCTATAATGCAACTTATAACTATGTTTTCAAAACGTTCACAATAAATTGGCTACTTACTACTTAGTGACCTGAATTAGCATTACAATAATACGCCTACTTAGTCACAATACGATTGTGCAACTAGGTGTTATATTATAATAACACTCGAGTTGTAAATCTCGTTTGAAGCTGCACGATGCAATTCCCCATAAAAGCGGGCATAAAACCCCATAGAAGTAACCGCAACTGCCTACCGAAGTTACGGTCCGGGTAAACAATATAAACTACACCACAGTTTGCGGTCGCGACAGTTATTTGACATCTCCACCGGCTAATACATAATAAATAACGCGTTTATCGCCGACTAACCGGCAGTAACTATTCCTGAGCGAATTGTTCGCTAACTATTCAGAGTGAATTGTTGTCTATTTTCTTACAATATCTTGTAGGATTTACGTTTTGTCCGAGTACACCTAGTAGCCGTTTGCGTTATTGGTCACGTTTCATATCTTGTTTGGTTCCACGATTTGTATTTTAATCGTACGAGGCATTCCAACGGCAGATAAAACTATCTCATCGACAGTTACAAATGTGTCAGCGGACGTGAGACAATAAGTCTATTATTAAAACGTGCGGACAACAACGTTTACTTGTTCAGCAAAGACTGGCGACCTCGCTACCACTTTGTCCAACCATTATCGTAATCACACGGCTGATGCTACTGCGAATATAACATGCACGAAGGCTGAAGCAATGTCTATTTGGTGCGAAAACCGTTAAAAAGTATCGAGTAGGTGCTTACGCAACAGGCTGTGTTTGCGGTCTCTGCCTATTATAACGATGAGATGACGTGTTTGGTTCCGTCCCTTCGTAATGACGTGGTTCGTCGAAGCTAATACGCAGTACAATATGATTTTGTTTGTGAATAAAGTCACCCGCAAAGGACACCCGATGGGCGTTAGTTGAATCAACTCTGAATGTGCATTCTGTGGTCGTTGCAGGGCGTCTGTTAACAATAAGCGCTTGCGCGTCTTGTTTGCGCGCGGCCGTGCATCCATTCAGCCGCTGCAAGCCGAGAGGCCCGGTATCGTAGGACGGTTTGCTTTTAATAAACAATCTGTCCTTCAAGTTGCTCAGTCGAGGACCCTATTGTCGGGTCGTCCTCAGGACGACTGAGTCACGCGCCCGCGCCGCGTCGTTAAGAGGGCAATGCTCACACGCAGCTCCCGGCCGCCCCCGCGCCCCCGCACCGCCCATCAAGGATAAAACCGCACCGTACCACTCATACGCATTTCAGGACGCTCATTGTTCCAACCGACCTTATTCCTATTCTATTGTCTTGCCAATTCTACGATGTTTTTATTCATACAGGCACACAGTTGAGAGCCGACAGCCAATACAAGGCTTATTGTCACCCTTATCGGGCTCGCGGTGATGGACTAATTCACTTAATAAAATAATGTGCACTGCAGTCCATGAATTAATCATTGTATTCAATGTAAACACGTATGGACTACATACCAGTAAATAATTTGCAATAACAATATTGATATACAGAAACGAGTCTCTGCTGATTCAAGAGAAATTCGTATTCTTGTAAAATCACGTTCGAGCTACATAATAAATGGTCACGACTAGAATGCAACCGCGAATAGATGATTCGTGGCCATAGGATTGTTACAGGTCAACCCTGAGTTCTAATTCGAAGTTTTATTTTACGATTCCAATGATGTAGAAAACCGACGCCGAGAGGGCTTTAAATATAGAAGAGGATGCGAGCAGGTCGGATGACATCTATAATAAGACCACGGGAGACCGTCGGTAACCACAGAGATTGCCCAAGCTTTCACGGGTTGTTGACTTACCCACAGCTCGTTGGCCGCATACTTTTGAAAGACGAACCGAACATAATTAAAGGTTTATTCAAAATAACTTGGTCCAAATACAATTTAAGCTCGAGAGCGCTGAAAATGGATGAGAATTCGCCGCACCTGGAAGCGAGCAGGAAAGGAAGTCAACATTATTTTTATCATAAAATCTGCATTAAGAAGATGGCCATAAAGATATGCTTATATTTTTCTTCAATCAATTAGTCTTAAGAAGAATGCATGGCTATCGTTTACTTTAACGACAAAGTGCATGTCTTTTTTTTGTGTTCAACGCGGTGGGCCCGCGGGTGGGTGGTCTCCGCAAAAGGGCGAGCCGCCACGCCGCCACCTTTTCTCTCCTTAAATATATCACCACAAGTCACCAAATGGATTACTAACGTAAATCCTCTCCTTATAAAATGTATTCATTGAATGTTCTGAAGGACCGGAATTCTGACCCGCCCGACTGAAATGTACCATCATCCTTTGTATTTTGATACCAGTTATCTGCGCCATGCTGCACGCAATTATTCATATTGCTCCGAAGTCGTGATTCATAATTTTGTCTAGACAAACGAGTGTATGTCTCGTTCCATAATCAACATCTGTCATATCATCCAGCGTGCCCATACCGCGATTCCTAGTATTATGATTGGCCAGAGTGGGGTTAAAACTGTAACACGTCGCGGTGAATCATGTAGGTATTGTTAATCGCGATAGGAGCGGTCCACTGAAACTGAATGTAGGTCGGTCGGGCCGCTCCATTTGCCGCGGTGGCGAACTGTTGGCCGACCTCGGATGGATCGCTGGGCGCCAGATATCTTATCTATCCACTGGTGTGGAAACCGACACCTATCCATCGGGCGAGACTTGGAAGCAATAAAAATAAGGTCAAACATGCACACTGTTGGATTTGCATGCCCACAATACTGCCGGATTTACGTATTCCGCACGAGAGCGGCGGCTTTTCCCGTACGAGCGAGGAAACATTGAGATGGCGTCACGTAAGCGAATTATTAGGCCATACTTTCAGTATTGTAAATCCTCACGTCTTTACCCACTTTAGTAATACTCGGTACTTACATAAGTAAGACGACTCTCCGTCAGCGCTGTCAGTTTCTGGGTCGCACCGATTAAATTCACTTAGCCTACTTTTATTTAGCGCTGTGACACTTTTTTATTGTTTGACATAATTTTGATGTTCGTTTATTGTTGTTTTGGGTCTTCTGCATGATTGGGCTCGCCTTACCGGTGCCCTAACAAACCGTTCCCTCGACTTATTAATTGAAAAAAACGTTGACCAATTAATTCCGTGAAGCATAGTGGTGGCAGTTCCAATCAAGCTGTTTCACATAAACACAAAGGTGTAGGTAACATAATCAGTCGAGCGGTACTTCGACATATGCATCCCATGCGTTGCCCAATGCCATGTAATGTCATGCGTTTTGCAACATGACACGAATTGCGCTTGCGCTTCTTGCCGTGTTAAAATGTCTTCGTTTCGCTCCTTTACTGCTCACGCAACGCAGGCCCGCTGTGGGTTAAGTATTTATTTATGTCAAAATGCTATGCTGCATGCGAATTTTGTGCATACGAATGGACCTTACCCTTAAAACCTTCCCACCAGGTGTGTTGTTCCTCGTTTATTACCACGGGGTTTAAAGTTTGGTAGAAATTATTCTATGTACTACCATTTGCTGTTTATGAGAAAAAAATTAATGTACCTTACACACGGAACAGCCATTCGATCACCTGTTGTTATCGTCTATACATTTAAGCGAATTTGCATGGCAGCGTAGCACTCTACAGTAATATTTCCAAAGCGAAATTTCTATTTACCGTTCCGAGTTTTCGTGTTATCGCTAAATAAGTTTTAAGTAGCGTAATAGCTACGAATTATCTGTAACAAATTAATTTACGTCGGTTTATTGCGCATACGTGTCCAATTGTTTCGTTAATGGGTGCTGATGGGCTTCCGACCGGGCTGGTTTTCGCGGTCGCCTCTCAGGTGGGTCAGGGAGATCTCAACTATAAAGTAGATAGAGTGCCATATATTGAGGATAGGATGTGGTTAGTAGTGCGTGGTCAGCGGCGCAGGCGGCGGCGCGCGACACAGATGCCGCGACGCCGCGCGGGGCACCCGCGGGCGGATGCAGCGGTGATGAAACTGACACAGATTCTAACGCGTATTTGGTAATCGAACTGCGGCCCGTGAAAGTCTCGCAGGAGCGTGTATCTCGCGCATTGTGCCCGCCAGCCCGTCCCACTTGGCGGCAGAGACCGCAGCGGCAGCGGCACTCTCCACATTGTGATGGCACCGAAACCCAAAAGCTACTTAATAAGCGGCTCCTCTTTCACCGGGCGGCCGCGCTTTGTTCGCGGCTCGCCGGCGTGGCCCGCGGCCCGCGGCGCGCTCGCACGCATTGTGCTCGCGGCCCAGATTTGGGGAGCGAAATTACGATCGCTGATTGGCGTATTACGACGTTGCTACATTTTCGCCTTGCATTCAATTCCATGAGAAGTTGCAAGTATTGCCTTTCGGTCACTGGGTCACTCGCTAGCGTATCGGGGCTATTACGTCTAAGTACTTATATGCATAAAATACATTTTGCCTCGCTTTGTGCTGGCCCCGTTTCCTTCGTATCTGTTGGAAACTGTAACAGTGAATGCTGAGTGGATTTCGATTTAAGGCTAGCGTCAAGTAACTTTTCCTCGTTGTGCGGACTTGTCCCCCTTGGAGGGAGTCGAATAATTTTTGCCATTGTCGGGATGGAGCTGACAGGACAGGGAAATTAAATATTAGGGTGAGAGAATATTGTAATGTCCCCCACGGCGATGGACGTACCAAGGAACGAAACGATGCTCTACCATTCTCGAGATCCGTTACTCCGCCCAGATCTATAAACGGTGTCCATTAAATTAATTCATTCGCTACCATTTCTGACTCGTGTATTCGATTCGATCAGGTATATTTCGTCTTAATTTGGTTGTTTGGTGAATTTTGATTGGTTCGACAGGAATATTTTTCCATAGGGATTAGGCTTTTGGCGTATGTAATTAATACTTGCTTATATGTAAAGAGTTAAATTGTTTAGTACCTATTTTTTACCAGGACTATTTATAAAGTTCTCGGCCGCTGGTGAGGTGACAGTCAAATGCTCGCCTAACTCCGCCTTGCCTAACATATTCCATCGAAGTATCAAATATTTGTACACATATTATACATTATCAGAACAGAGCAGCATCTACAGAAACGGTGCAGGCATACTTGCCAGCGTAATTACAGGCATGAGTGAGGTATAATCTTCACAGTAACAGCACACCTGCATACTGCTTTTTGTGTTTTTTAGCCGCGTACTGACTGACCGAGCAGGCTCACGAGGCAGAATAAGCTCGACGTGCTTCGTTGAGACACGCTCGCAGTCTGTTTTCAAATGAATCACGCAAGCAAATGCAAAAGCAATTTGCTTTCGTTATGATTACCCCACTTTCGAGAGCTAGGAAGGCATAAATGTTCCACAACCAGGTGGTAGGAGGCTGTCAAGCCTGAGGAGTCCGCCACCACCGTCATCTATTTCTGCCGCCAAGCAATAATGCTTGCATTGTTATGTTCCAGTTTGAAAGATAAGGTAGCCAGCGAAATTACAGGCATGAGGCATTTCATCTTAATCCTCACAGTGACAACGCACCTGCGGTTCTGCATTTTTGTTACCTGCAACCTAAAATTTGTCCAGACTGACTTGTCTTATTTAAATGACATGTAAATTATGTGTTTAAATTGATAATGTGTCTCTTATATTCTCGAGACATCTATACAAAGTAGATACGGCAAGTCGTGATATAGTTTGTTCACCAAATAAGACATGTCAGTCTGGACAGATCATAATATGGACCAAAAGGTCTGAAATAAATGAATTTTTTTTTATTATTTTTTTTTTTATAAATGTATGAGTTGTAGTCATGGGCGACAGTTACCACTTACCGTCACGTGGGCTGTCTGCTCCTTTGTCTGTGTTTGTTGTGCAGCTGGTCTGTTTTCGATGTTCCTAACGGCTTCCTCTCCACTTGCAGGCTAGGCGCCGGCAGCGAGTGCGGCGGCGGGTCGGGCGGGGGCGCGCCCGCGCCGCAGTCGGCGCGCGTCTCCTCGAACGGCGCCGGCGGGATGGCCGTCAGCCGCGTACCAAGCCCGATGCACGACGGCAACACGCCCGTTGCGGAGAACTGGTGCTTCACACAGGTAATACATGACAAGTTTATTTGATAAAAGTACGTGCCGCCGTCGGCGTCAGTCGTCATCATCGTCGTCCGAGTGGTCAACCCCGGCTAGGATTCGCTTTCCTGCTGAAACCCAAACAAACCCGCAAATAGACTATATATTTTATTTTCTACTAGTGGACTCGGCGCGACTTTGTTCGCGTATACCTACTTTACCCCTACCTACCCTTTTTTTCCTGCAACTTTCCTCTGGAATAACTTTATCTTATTTGAAAACCGCATTAAAATCCGTTGCGTAGTTTAAAAGATCTAAGCGTACATGGATACATAGGAACAGACAGCCGGAAGCGACTTTGTTTTATACTATCTATATACTGCTGTCTCCAAGCCGCCTGCCAAGCGTGGAGATTATGGCAATGCCCTCAAGACCAGAGTGGAGTGTTTTGGGCTGCTGAATCGGATAGAGTCGTTGGAAGAGATAGATGAATAGCATCTTGGTTTATACGTGCAAAGGCCAGCGTTGAAGCTTCAAGTAGCGATGAGGAGAAATCTTATGGGTTGACCATACAGACCATACAAAGAACCCTGAAACAAAGTGCCCAATGTCGGTTGCTACTTGCCAACTTACTGTGAAGCACACGTTGCTATGTAATCAAAGTAGAATGCATGACGGCAACAAAAAGAAACTAGTATTACTCTGTGCTGGTATCATACTAATTCAGCTAAAAGGTGCCCTTGATTGGCCCTATGAAAACCGGCAGAGTGAAATGGGGGTAGCGCGCGTACACAATCCACTATCTGACACAGCTAATTGGAGTTGACTGATCCGCTCAACCAATTTAACACGGGTTTAATTTGTTGGCACATCTCACGTGTCAGTTGCACTATGTAGTCGATTTTTACGCTGAAAAGTCTGGCGGCGAGAACACAATGAGGTTTATACACACACAGTTTCCCTTAAAATCACGGGCAGTTGGAAACCCCATCATCCGTAATACGCCCATAAACTCGCCTTACGCATTCATGTCACAGGCACAGTAAACCGGAACATCAAGATTTGTTGATAGACATGGAAACGTACAGCAAGAGCAATAATTGCGATGTCTCAGTGGATTAAAGCGAGATCCGGAATGACAGGTCGTGAGTTCATCCCGCTTTCTACAGTTCTTGGCATCTAGCAATTAAAACTCAAATGTACTTCTGAAATAAGCATGCCACGAGTCACGACTGTATCAGTGTAGTTTTCTTTTTGTAAAATGTAATGTAACAAAACATGAAATGTCATATACATTTAAATCAACAGTGAACAGTGAAATGTACTTACCTATACAATGCGACATAATCCTAGCTATTGAACAATAATCGATTTCCTGTAATTCAGTTACAGTTACAGCACCTCATAAAGGTATTGATAAAGAGAGATTAAAATAAAGTTTTCCGATACAAGACACTGCGATGAGGCCGCTGGGCGAGCTGAGTACTTATATAATATATTAAGAATGTAACTGGAAGAAGTTTATATGTATAATGGGAGTTGGTCGTAACGGCGATAACCAAATTAGTTAGTATCCTCGACCTCGAACAAACATCGGTCGGCCGGAATAGTTCCTAGCGGACGCATCAAGTTAAGTGGTCGTAAAGTTCGCCGCGCCGCTCGTAAATCGACTCATCAGATGGAGAGCGGAGACTAACGATAATATTGTTTACCTAGACTCTTATCGGTGAACTTGAAATGTTCTCCGGTTTAATAACGCATTAGCACGGCCACTAGGAAGTGAGGCGCGTGTACTTGGAGCGCTGAGGCAACCCGCCGCGGCGCCGTGATGCGCGAGAACGTGAGCCCAGCCACGATTTTGCGACATTGAAACATGCGAATATTTATCTATAGCTCTCTATCTAAATGCGACCGTTTTAGCGATTCGATTAAACGTAGTAGAGAGACACTATCTCGATCCCGCTGAAGTGATCAATCGGAATTTCGAGCGTGAAATATGATGTATTTCGCAATTCATGAAATTTGTTGTTAGGTATCTCGTTGTAGAAAGTATAGTTTTTCAATTAATTACTTAGTTGTTCCGTTAACCGCCACGGATGGCTGCGGAATCACAGTGATCGTTCCTACATTGCACCGTTCCGTCTGTTGGGATGGCCACCTTCTGCAATTGGGCCGACCGTTCGGACGACTTACTCGCCGACCTGGTATTAACTTTTTTAGCGCTTTTTACCGAAAAAAAATCTATTTAGTCCGCAAACGTTAACGGTATTAATCGCTTTGCTGCGCGACGCGGCGGCACGTATACTTATTAAGGTTCCCGCTCTGGGCTGAGCTCTTCAATTTCGGCGGTGATGATTGTACGCCGACCGTTAATAACGGAAACTCGAATACATATTAATGTGCGAGGTCACCGAGGTGTTTAAATCATTTATTGATGGCTTAGGCACGCCGATGGAAACAATGAGCCAGTGTGAGCGCAGAGCACCTCTGGCGAGTAACCGTGATAGGCGACACGTGCCGCCTGGCTCGCAACACGTGCCGACTGCCGATAACTGCTCTGCAACGCGTCAACATTAACATCACATGCTAACCCGTTTATTAACGTGCACCTTACGTGCGGACCGTTCCATTGTTACATTTTACGTTCATACAAAATAGCAGGAATTCAAACTAGCAACAATGTCATCGTGGACGTTACAACGGGAAATTAAAAAGTTGGCAGTGGGAAAAATCTGTTAGGTACAAATGAGCTGGAGCGATCAGGGTTATGTAAATAGTTAGATAAGCGAAGCGAACGCGGAAAGACGCAGTCGCCCCGGACGCCAAGTTAAAATTGTAATAGGGCGATAAATCTGTCAACTGTCGCCTTACAAGGCTGGACGCGGTGGAATCTGCAAACGGGCATTATCTATACACGTTGGCGAATGTGACGGGATGATGCGGGCGGCCTTGGAGCGGGTCGGCGACCGGGCGAAGACCCCAGCAGCACCGCAACCAGGCAACGGTCGGGGGCAACGACCAGCGGCGCACCACGCGGCTGACCCCGCTGCCCAGCGCACCAGCCGCACCCGCCGCGCCCGCGCAGCCTGCACTACCGATACTGCCCAAACTAGATTGCCAATTTGGAGTGGGCCCCATCAAGGGCGATAAGCTACAAAACACCTGCTAGTGAACTCGAATTGCGTGTTCAAAAGACAACAATTATTTCGACCTCACAATCCCGCTTCGGCACAAATAATTATATGATTCGTAGTACTGGTAAGACATTAGGCTTTGTCACACCTCTCGGGTCACCGTTCCATCAGACGCAATAGCCGTCGAAACCCAACTTTCGATGTTACGAAAGCACCACATCATCCCATCTTAATTGAGTCGTGACCGAACAATCTAATCTTGTAACTAGAGAGTGTCAAAATACATCTTGAAATGCAACCTGAGTTGTTACTGTTGCTCTGTTGCTACACAATTTCAATTTAGTATCCTCTGTCTTGCATTGTTGACTGAATAAAAGTGGCTCGTTTCGCCGGAGTAGTGCCGTGTTCTGTATTTACGATGATTAGTGCGTACTAAAATATGTCCGCTAACAATGGCCCAATAGACGAGCCGGCTGAATGGGCTCGAAACTGTTTGAAGCAAGTTTATTTGCCATTAAATAAATATGCCAGTCCGATGTTTGTAGTGGCCGTTTGTTGTCACGTCGTCAAGGCAATTAGCGGCACAAAGGAGCCTGGAGCAGGATTGTCTATGCCGGGCGGAGATTTATTGCAGCGCGCCGACTGCCCGAGGACACCTTGCGAGAGCGTCGCCGGTGGATTTAATGCCGATCCATTATTTATGAACTTTCCGTCGACTCCGACCCGCTCGCCTGACGGACGGCATCCCCTTGTTTATTTTTTTGTCACGCAATTATTATCTCCCCCTTCCTTCGTCCTTAATATCCTTCATTATTTCCACGTACATACAACGAAATCGATTGTCTACGCGCAATTCCTACGTACGATACATGTTCACTAGTTTGTTGTTTGTTTAGGTTACTTTAGAGTCTAATGAGAACGTTTTCTCTTTGTTCCAGGTCAAAGTGGTGAAATTCAGCTACATGTGGACGATAAACAATTTTAGTTTTTGTAGAGAGGAGATGGGTGAAGTGTTAAAATCATCGACTTTCTCAGCCGGTGCTAGTGATAAATTAAAATGGTGTCTCCGAGTGAATCCTAAAGGACTCGATGAAGAGAGCAAAGACTATTTATCTTTATATCTATTACTAGTGTCGTGTAATAAATCAGAAGTGCGGGCAAAGTTCAAATTCTCAATATTAAACGCTAAGAGGGAGGAGACAAAGGCGATGGAGTCACAGCGCGCCTACAGATTTGTGCAAGGCAAGGACTGGGGATTCAAGAAATTTATAAGAAGGTGAGTGACATGTTCCATCTGCCAATAACACGCTTTTAGTTGAAAAAATTACGTTTATTAGCGCCTGCATTGTCAAAATTTACACAAACATTACAAATGTCTTTATGAGGAACACGACGTCATCAACATTAAGTAACAAAACGCTTCTGTTAAGATGCTTGTTGCTTAGCGACTATCGTCTTTAATTGCATCAATTTGGATCATAACTTGAAATATCTGGGACGAAGGGGACCTTCTTTCGATGTCCTTAATGCAATTAACTTCTCTTACCATTCGACCGAAATACGGCCGGGCTTTTTCCACTCGATTAGAGAGCCATTATATTTTGATCTCCCAACCTCGAAACTTCCAATATATCTTTGTACGACGACACGACAAAGGTCTGTTGTTGTTGAATCGAAGGTCTCTTTATTTGGACTAAAATACGTTGACCCGTACGCTTGGGGAGATTTTACTTATTCGATATGGACTGAGAACGCTCCTACAACTAGCAGAGCACTTTGTATTCAGCTCAGCGGGGCCCGGTCGCGGCCGCAGAGCTTGAAAGCACGGCGATACCCTGACGGTTATTGACCTCTTTCTATGTTTCATAATTTCGTAAGGTGCAGGTTCGATACTGGACTGTTGCCAAGGCATTATGTAATCGCAGCTAAAGACGTTTAACGTTCTCGTATACGTGTCAGGTAGACGGATGTCTATGGCCAGTGTCTCGCGATGATATTGAGCAATTAATAATTTAATGGGCTCACTGGGCTCAGCAGTAATAAAGTAACACTTAATACATATTTTAGTACATTGTGTTGATATTAAACCGTACATCGGTATCAAAATTGATGATGCTGATGTTAAATTTATTAGTCCATTAATTGGCAATGACTTAATTGGTTTCTTATGTGCTGTGCTGATTATTTGAAGCATACGTATTGAATAACCTTTCGTTACAAGGAACTGAACAGAGTGTACATAGTGTGGTAGATAACATAGCTTCCTCATATAAGTTGATAACGAAACAATATGTTTTTCACAAAAAGTAATTTCGTGATAATGTCGTGAAGGTTAGACACGTCATTCTGGGCTTGCGTGGGAGTTGTTTCGTAGTACCTACTTCGGTTAATGCCGTCCTTGGTCCCAGTAATTTCACGTTATAATAATAACAACCATATGGTGACTTTCAGCAAACGCTATTATTTAAATTGCCAGGCGCAAGAACTGCTTGGTAGGTGAAATAGTCATTCGCACATTAATTTTTTTCATCACATAAGCAAATAGTTGACTAACCTAAGTCTACAAACAAAACAACAGCATGGAAAAACTGCCATTCTTCCTATTCACTTTACAATGGTTTCTGTTTGTTTTTCTTTGTTTCTTCTATTAAACATACCTCAAGCAAAAGGCCCAGTGGTATTTTGTAATAGCGCCGCTATAGACACTCGCGCTTCTGTGTTTTGTTATCACATAGCAAGACTTACATGGCACTGCCTTCCTGACACCTGCATTGATTCCCTAAGATGCCAATTTCCTAAGATAGCTATGACATCAAGATTCTTGTGCGATTGTCCCAGGGAAACCACCAATTTTTTTTATATTGCTAAACGTATTTGCTTATGCTATTTTATGTTATAATATATTATATTTTACCACTAGAACCTTACCAAACAGTAATTTTTTTATCTTAGGGTCTGCTCTTCACTACACCTTTATCTTAGCTTGGATAGGTGACCTATGGTTCCACGGTGTAAGAATTCATTATAAATACTAACAAAAGTTTACAGTAGGTTCACAATATAAAAGTTTACCACTCACAATCACTGCCTTGTGTTTATTTATTTAGAGTCTAAATTTGAATCTGTGGAATCTATGGAAAGACACCCCCCATCAACATTACGCGCTGGTTTCTTAACCGAATGAGTAAACATGAGTAAGCTAACACGTTCCCCGTCACCGTTCCAGGGATTTTCTATTGGACGAGGCGAACGGCCTGCTCCCAGAGGACAAGCTGACGATATTCTGCGAGGTGTCAGTCGTGGCGGACAGCATCAACATCAGTGGGCAGAGCAACGTGGTGCAATTCAAAGTGCCCGAGTGCCGGTTGTCGGATGACTTGGGCGCGCTATTTGACAACGAACGCTTCTCCGACGTCACGCTCGCGGTTGGCGGCCGGGAGTTCCAGGCGCATAAAGCCATCCTTGCAGGTTTGTGGAATGGACGATTTTAGACATTTTTTGTCAGGATAATAACACGTCTCTGTCAGACAGCTCAGCCAGTCTCAGGTCCCCAGCGGCAGACATGGTCAAACTGGCTTCGCCAACGGTTTTAGAAGGCACACCAGGCAATAAAGGAATATGACGAAAATGAAGGAAGGGCCTTTCGCATCGCTATCGATCCATAGCCTTAATCGACTAACCTTAGAAAAAGTATACAGATCATCCTGCCGTAGGGCGGGATATCGTATGGGTCTACCACGACGATCGATCCAATTAGGTAATCCATAATCAGGTATTTGAGCGCGTAATGTACGATAGAGTAGCACTACTCCAACTACACGGGTGTAGATACGGTTCGGCTAATGTCTTGGAGAAGAAAAATTTTAGTAGGCCACAAAACGCGGAGAAACGTTTTCTGTTTTATTATTACTTCGTCTATCAACTCAGGTTACCTGCATTAGAAGAATATGCGCATAACAAATCACAGGAAATCAAAATAGTGGCGTAATCATCAGATACTGGTGCCCTCTGTTATAAGCATCGGTTTGCCTTCTTTGGAAAGACATATGAAGCCATTTACCTCTAACTTACTACAGGATTCATATTCTGTGCTATAGGGCTTCACACATTTAATATCGCTTTAATATGGACGCTACACGATTAAATTAATGCGTAAACTGCCCATCTCACAGAATATGAAATACGATTCAAGTTATTTAAATACCACTAAGGTGGCATACAAGCTTACGGCCTGCCTGATCAGTTAAATGAAAAATAGTTTCTGAAATTAAAAGCCTTTGAGACTTATTTTCCATGGCTACTACAACTTTTATACACGGATGAGATTTTATTGCAGCAATAATTATGCGAATAATTTAATGTCTGCTTGCATATAACTTAGTCGTTTTAACCACATACCGCTCATGGTTTCTCGGTTTCCTCGTCATTGTGCGTCGGCATAGCAATTAAATCAATGCGATTGACCTTGTCAACTCATTTGCGATCTCATATATAAATAATTATGACGTGACCATTGTTGTGGACAGTTGTCAACACCTTGTTTTGATAATAAGAACACGTTGGAACATCCATCCATCTATACAAACAAATAAAGTTGAATTGTATTGGCTGTGATTTGAAAATAACGGCATACGTTATAGGGCACTGTTAGCAGAACAACTACTTTTGTTTGTAATGTTTGTAACGGAAAGGCGCAAGCAACTTTTTTTTTTAAACATTTTTGTTGCTGCCGACAAGCAAGCTTGCGATGTTGTGTTCCGGTTACAAGGATTAAGCTAGTGTAATAATTAGTTTGTAGTATGATAATGATTCCTCATACCTTGCATAGTCATCACAAAACTATAAACGTAACTAAAACTTTCACCATTAACATTATTTATTTAAGCTCTTAATCAATCAAATAGAAATCCTTGAAATAATTCAAAGTGAATCGTTTATGCTTTATAATTACGCTGTCGACAGCTTTTATCATGGACGATAGGGCTTTTATACTTTGCGCTGACAGACCTTGGTGATATTTTCAAGGTGGGACATAATTGTTGCTTGTCGTTTTAGTGCTTTTAATATAGGGTAGCCAGAATACCCTAGACCGACGAGCGTGTATGGAAAGGTTGATGAATGTGGAAGAAGGGGGAGATTTTTGTCATGACCCTAGCAATTGGAACAATACGGTCTCTGTTTTTACGGGAGGGCGTGTCGTTATTTGGTAAATGTGTCATTATCATATATTTGTTTTATGGTTTTAACTAAACCTAAATGAGTGGCCAATGAGTGTGCTTGTCCGTATGGAAGCAAGCATATTGGAAAATTTGGTTAAATCGACGAGTTGCACTCAAGTCTTTATTTCTCTTATTGAAGCATCTCGTATATTCAATTGCGCTCCTCAAGAATATCACAAAACCCTCAATTTTTTTTGAGTAGGCCTAACAATTGATTTTTGGGAACTTGTTGATTGATATTGATGATGAAAATGTAGTGTAATATAGCTTTGGCGGTACAGTAGGTATATCGAGTATATTTCGATATAGGTTTCAGTTCGGTAAGGTTTGTTTAAAAATGTGTTTATGACTAAACCCTCTACAAATTTTGAGAATGAGTTGTCAGAAGCTGATGAAAATAATGATGAATATTTAGGTTGATGTATGTAGCCGTGGTGGCAAAGTAGTCTTATCATTTCGATATAGGTTACAATTCGTTTAGGTTTACCTAATTCAGAATTGTGCCAATTGCTTAGATTAGTAACACTAGAACACTAAATAGACTAGCCCCGCAGTGTTGACGTGATAAAATGCTATGTCTACGGCATCTGCAATGCGTTCGCTTTGTATGCGGCTGGCTCAGGGACGGATTGGAATCGATTATAGGCGATAATTATGATGTGACATGTAAACAGCAATACAGGCACAATAACAGTAATTGTATGGCAAACTAAATTATATTTCCGCGTTAGTTTTTCCTTATTCTCGCGTACACACGTATGCTTATGATTTTAGATTGGTTTGTACAAGCAGATAAGTTACCGTATTAATCGGTAAACGTGACCAACGGTAGGTATTACCGTTCCGATGTTCACGGACATGGCGAATTTGGTAACGCGATAATGTTTGTGGCTATCGTGTTTTTGTTTGGTTTCGTACTGTTATCGTTTGTGTTTGAATACGTTTATTGCGGTGTACAATATTAATTGCGAGCCGGTGTCGCAATTTGGTCGCAAGCTGATTGGTTACGGTTGTATAGTCGCCTGTAGAGTGCAGACTCTCACGGCATGTGTGCGACTCTTACGCCCCAATCATACGCGCCTGAACGCTTCGTTTTCTTCGCCTAAACATAAACTATGGATAGAAAGCTTAGCTCGCACCCATTTACTAGTCTATAAAGGTCCTAACTAGCCGGTCTGTCTAGTAATTATTCGTCACTAGCGACCCACCCCGGCGTTGCACCTGCACCATCACGGCGTCGTAAAGTCTGTTGGTGGAAACTTCATGAAAATCCGTTCAATCGTTTTTGAGTTTATCGCGAACAGACAGACAGACGCGGCGTCGGACTTTGTTTTATGATATGTAGTGCTACCGTACATTGGTCAGCTTAATGGGGTTGGTGTTGTATTTCTACCAATTTCTACGCTGCGGGAGCGACACGCGGTTTTTATATTTGGCTGACTAAGGGTTGAGTCATCAATCATCCATCATGCATCTTCTTATGATTTCCAGGCAACAAATGGTTTTCTAACAAAGACACGGAATACTAGTTAACGCTATAACATTACTTTTATAATTTTTATAGATTTTCATATTGTTTTCGCCGTTGGCAATTCTTATATCAATGACCGTCTCTCCCCATTCTCGCCATCCTCTGCTGGTAGTCTTCGCTACCCACTGTTTTCCAGCGATTAGCATTCTAATTTCAATAAAATGTATTTTGTTATTACATTGCGTAAAATTTTTATATTTCTTTTCCCACAGCGCGGAGCCCCGTATTCGCGGCGATGTTCGAGCATGAAATGGAGGAGCGCAAGCGGAATCGCGTCGACATCACCGACGTAGACCACGAAGTGTTGCGGGAGATGCTGCGCTTCATATACACGGGCCGCGCGCCGAACCTAGACAAGATGGCGGACGATCTACTCGCTGCTGCGGATAAGGTGGGTTATCTGCTGATAGACTAGATAGTGGTTAATGGAAATCGTTTAGGAAATTAGAGTAAGCGCAGAGAAGAATACGAAATAGAGGAGACAAGTTTTTTCGGCTATGTGTCCTATCTTGACAAGATGGCGGCGCCCTATCTCGGCAAGATGGCGGACAATGTACTCGCCCGCCATTGCTGTCAGCTGGATAGTCGTTAGGGATTTCGCCAATGGCACACCATTCATGTAACACGGATATGACTTAGAAATATGTATAGGTGGTGATAAGAAAACTAGCTTCACCGCTAGCACCGCGGATGAGTTACGTTCGCTCAAGTCTGATAAGAACAAGTACCGATTTATATTTGTTTACAACTTGAGTGAAGATCGAGCACGCATCTCAAACAGTGGAAAGCGGTATCTTTTGTTGTATTGTACTTTGAGGACTAGCTAAGACTAAGTGAGATCGTGGATCTCAGTCGAGACTTATCAGTTTCTATCCCAAAACTTTATTCCGTCTTGAAGGATAAGGGTACGTATATACAGGCATCATTAAGCTGTCGTTATAAATGAGCTCTATCCTAAAGTCGTGACTAAATAGTAACGAATATCTCCATCCTATTTGTTTCAGTATGCGTTGGAGCGGCTAAAAGTTATGTGCGAAGAGGCGCTCTGCCTCAGCCTGTCGGTGGACACGGCGGCCGACACGCTCATCTTGGCCGACTTGCATTCGGCTGACCAGCTGAAGGCGCAAACCATCGATTTTATCAACACGTTAGTATTGTTTTTTTTTATTGTCTAGGGAGGCACGTGTTTTTTTAATATTAAACTGAAGTATATAACTGTAGATGATATGAAATATCGCCTCTATTGTGAAGTTAGTAAGGTCATAGATAGCTTGTACCCGCTGTACCGTGAATTCACTACTCTAGGAAACGAAAAAGTGAATACACATACAACAGAAGTAACGGTGCATTCCAGGTTTTGAGCCTGCTCTACATTGGTAGAGGGTTTCGGTTTGTGCTTGGTAGGCGAGATCGCGACGTTGAAAACAACAGCAAACGCTATAGTGTGGCCTACGGAGTATGCATGTCTGTCCAGCAGAAAGGGTTGACACCACATGTCACTGTATATTTGTCCCCACACGGCGCCAACCTTGCAATCATCATATTATCGATATAGATAAGATACACTTTATCATCATCATCTCAGCCGTAGAACGACCACTGCTGAACATAGGCCCATATACGTACTACACTTAATTCCATAAAATTGTAACTCCTCCGATGCTATTGTGTACTGGTCCCCACCCCGCCTAATACTCTGATCCCCTTCACAGGAGCCACGCGACAGACGTGATGGACACGGCCGGCTGGAAGAACATGATCTCGTCACATCCGCACCTCATAGCCGAAGCTTTCCGAGCGCTCGCCACGCAACAGCAACAGATACCGCCCATTGGCCCGCCGAGAAAGCGTGTGAAGCAAGTCTAGTGCACGCCACACGCCGCCACGGCCACAAACACTGCGCTCGCCCAACATACCAAAGACGGCCGCCCTGCCTTCGACTACTATGCCGATTAAAGGGCGGCACGAGACAACGTCGAGACCATACGGACGGACAACGGGTCTAACCAAGTTTCGCGATAGCAGAGGAAAGTGTGTGGGTTTGAGTAGTAATAGGGAAGTGACATTAGCGAGCGCTGGGTGACATTCAGCGTCGCCAGAGTGATGTGATAGTGATCCCCGTTTCGAGAGCGAATTCCCGTGGCAGTCAGCGGAACTACACACTTCAGCCAAGTACATGAGCTTGGCTGGAGAGGACAGTGCCGCCTTTCATCGGAACTAAATGTTGAAACGGGGTCTATTGCGAATGCTGGCCGAAGTTTCGATCGGCAGTCGCAATAGAATCTCTATGGAGCGATTGACATGTTGGTCAGACCCGCGACCAGTTATAGTATGGACGAGACGGCCACCACAGGCCCTCTTAGTGGAGACCAGTGTCGGTGGCTTCCCGCGTGCGCAGTGACAGTGACCGTAGTGTGGTGTATGTGTTTAGATAAGTCGTGAATTCGTGTGTGAACTCAACCCGGATCCGAATTTCGACTCCCCTTCGTTCACTATGATTGATCTCAAGACGATATTCGATCCTAATGTTTTCTCTCGCGGTTAGAGGCCGCTAATTGATTACTGTTAATGTGTACTTTATCTATGATGAAGCTGGACGCTTTTTGCGCGTTGTAGTTATGAATGTAGGCTTGGAGTATAATGTTTTATTGTATGCCCGTCGCACGGTACGTGGACGTCTCGCAGTTATGTTCGATGTAAATTATTATCTCTATGTATTTGAATATGAAAGCTCATGTTTTAAAAGATACGTCACATTATTGTAATATTCATTGGCTAGTATGTATAACTTGTAAAATACCTCAGGATAATAGTTCCGCTCCGGATACTGTGTCGTCGTTGCAATGCAGCTGGACCCTCTCGTTTTATAGAAAGTGCAATTTTCATGGTAGAAGTTAAAGGATAGTTCTTTGTAACATAATTGAGTAGTTGGTAACCGAATGCAATAAGTTTGTGATATATTTTTGTACATAAAGTATCAAAATGGTTTCTTATGTAATTGCTTGCCCTGTTGTTAGTGAGTTGAAGCAATCCTTTAGAATCCCTTTTGGATGAATTATGTACAATCTGTGTCACATTAGCCGTTGTAGGTGACTCGAGTGATTGTAATAAGTCTATTGAAACCGTTGGTATTGTTATATATAGATGAGCTACGATCCCACCATAAAATAATTTCTAAGTACTAAATTGTAAGTTGGTACCAAGTGACACAATTTAATTTTCTATTAAATCATTAGTTAATATTCCAATGACATATTGTGATTTATTCTTTTAAATTTCCATAGGTGTATAGTTCTATAATTTCATTAGTAAATTGGTTTAATTCATATAATTTCCATGATAACAATAATCGAAAATGGTGTTGTTTTGTATATTGTTGCTTCTTCCGTTGTACATAAATACATTGCGTGTCACACACATTCTGTCAGCCACTGTTCATGATGCTCATTATTTTCATCTAAACTATATATAAATCTATAAACCATCAAAACATGTAGTATTATAGTATGTTTTATTAAAACTTCGCATATTTTTATATTTTAAAAATCGCTTATCTTTAATTTCTTTTACTTCTTTCGAGTTTGTGAATGATGAATCTATCTGTTTATGTAGATATATGTAGTAACTACCCAATATTAATATTAATGTACGTGGCCAATAAAATACGAATATTTATTATACCATTTTATACCCATTTCCCATTTAAATAGCAGACAGGTGCGGTGTTGTAATGTAAAAATGAATAGTTCATAACAACTGTCAAAAGTAATAACTGTGATTTTCGAAATTGTCAATAAGTTGAGGAATTAAATGAAATGATTCAACAGTGGTGTTTTATTACTTTATGCGAATATGCGGTTAGGCCACCTTGGAAAGAAGGGTACGATTGTGATCCCGTCACCGTCACTAGGATTTGTTAGATCGATTTCCCAAAATTGTTACTTGTAGCAAATTTTCCATTCGCATTTTTTTTGCGGATTTTATTTTATTTAAAAGCTTTATTTCCTGTAGATCAATTTCCCAGAATCGTAAGATCCCGTGTCAACCATTTTATTATGCCCAGTTTATAGTCGCTCCCATATTTCGCTGCACACTTGCTGCGAACCTAAATATGGCCGCCGAAATATATGGACTAGCCAAAAGAGACCGCGCGCACTCGCGTAGCGCCAATTTTGTATGGACCGGCGAAATCGCACTCGCGTATCGCTAATTGCGACCCAAATGGAGGCGGCCGCAGTGAACGGGTGAAGCGAAGCGACTTTTCGTTTTATAGTAAACTATCTGGCCCGCGCCGCTACTTCGTTCACGTGTTGTCGCGTCCACCAAGTCGTAAACCTATCTGAATCACTATCTATTGTTGAAAACAGCATTAAAATCCGATGCGTAGTTTAAAATATCTAAGTACATACATACAGAGGGACAGACACCGGAAAGCGCCTTTGTTTTATACTATTTATAGATCTCGAGAAAACTAATACTTTTCGCGTGTCTGCATGGTTTCCGCACTGCTGAACCATGCAACGGATTTTGATGTTTTCATATATCTATAAAATATATGATTAGCGACAGAGAATACCAGCACAGGAGGCTAACCATGAGTTCTCATAGTGTCATAGGAGTCGCCCGTGTTGGTTTACCGATTTATGTCGTTCGAACTTCTCACAGGACCTGAAAACCATAGCTTAAAACTAGGTATATGACCATGTCGCGTGTGGTGCCCAAACTCAAAGTCCGAACCCGTCTGTTAAGCGTGGATATTCAGCAGTTTAAGGCTGGTAACAATTGATATTAATAAAATAGGGAGTTTCATTCATAACTTACAGTGTTTACAGTATATGTATATTCACTTAAAACCTAATTAAAAATAGTACACAAATAAAAATAATTAAATTTACAAATAAAAACAGACTTTATTTATTTGCCATCTGTAAGTGTTCCCATAAGGCTGACCGCGTTACCTTTCTATATTGTCAGACTGTGTATAAGTCTGACAATATAGATTAAGACCGAGGTAAGCGCCAGCCACATGGGTCTCCGGTAGATTCAATTGGTCGGGTAGAGCTCCTGGAACATAATTTTGGCGCTAGGGCTCCAAGGTCCCAAAGTTTCCACTCCAAACAGCACAAATAAACAGCCGACCTAGGGATCTATATTTGCGCCGCTTATAGATCTTTATAGATTATGTCTGAGCTTTAGAAACAGCTGAGCCATCAGCGTTAGCCGAGGTCGCCCTAATGTAGGGTGGGGTCAGGGTATCTACACAAGTCGTATCCCACGCCAAAGGCTGCCCTTGTGACCAAGCAACGAGCGTCATGCCATCGGGCCTCTTGCCATCATCCCGAGGCAGCCCAAGCCAAGTCGCACGCACACTGAGAGCGAAAATGTAGCTCCCATGAGTAAAGTAGGTATCTGTATCGAGTGATGGAATCGCATGAAGTCAATACCCTGTCTCCCTCTCCGAAATAGCGAGAAGATGAGCTCAATTCTGCAGAATAGGGCGAGTTTTCTAAAAGTGCCAATCTGCAGAGTGGCTTGTCCTAAAGCCTTTGGAACGAGTTTTTTTTATTGTATATTTCGGGTTTTGAAACACATTAGTGATAGTGTAATAAGTAAGAAATGCCTATGAAAGTGTTTAATAATGGAGAAACGCAATATAAAGCACGGAACTTTCGGGTTGCTATCAGGAAGTTTCAAAAGAACCTGCAATGCTACTGTGAGAAAGTAGAGACCATAGGTAGAGACCACTGAACACATGGCTGCGGCCTTGAAATAAACGTTATTGAACGTTATATTTTTCAGCAGTGAAACTGGGACATATTATAAAATTACAGTTCAACATGGAAGATTTGGCTGTATAGGCTAGATCCCTTTGCCTTTTTGCACAGTAGGTTGACAGTGACATTGATTGACAGTTTCTCCTTCGTGAATTCCCGCGCGCGAATTTGATGATCGAGTTGTTTTGTTGATTGGATCATTGGAATGTTTTGTTTAGAATTTTGAGTTGATCGTTTGATTGATGTTATAGAGATTTGGTTTATAATTTTCCAGAAAACATCGGCTAAGCTGCCGATTAAGAAATCAATTAGGTATTAAGCGGTAAGAAATACTTTAATTTAGTTTTTTTGCTATAACCTCTTGCTTGTGTGATATTTATTTTGATTTTGTTTAGTCTAACGTTAAGTTTGTTTGAGTTTAGACTCATTTTTCATTACCATTTTCATCTTCAATATCAATCATCTTCGCTAAAAAACTATAGTAATTTGCTTATCATTTTGTTTAATATTTGACCTAGCACGAACCAAAAATATTGTGTACTAGCTTTTACCCACGACTTCGTCCGCGTAAAATTCGGTTATCACGTTCCAGATTCCGACCCCTTCCGCAGAACCGCATTGAATTTCGGGACAAATTATATCCTATGTGCTATTTTGGGCTATAAGCTACATTACTGTCCAATTTCATAAAAATCCATTAAATAGATTTTGCGTTAAGGAGTAACAAACATCCAGCCTTACAAATGCTCGCATTTATAATATTAGTAGGAATTAGGATTGCAGTCTAATGTAGTGCTTAGTAGTACAGTATTTTCTTGATTTTTCTGTTTATTTGCCCTTTTCATATATTCTGACACACATTCTTTAAAAAATCTTAAGCCTCATGTTAATTAAATGCATTGTATATAATGTGGCTTACTTAGTCCACATTTTTTTTAGTATAGTTATTGTTGGCTTATCCTGAGTGTTGTTATTTTGTTATTTATGTTCTCTGCCCTGCATGCCCTCTTTCATGTTCCCTGGACAAGCATTTTCTTAATATTTTTTTATAAATTTACAATTTTTTTTATTAATTTAGCCTGATATACAATCTTTATTGTACAATTCATTTTATATTATTGTATGTTTTTTGTCACACATGTGTTAGTAACTTCTAACTTTCACCTAAACATCTGGACTGATTATGAAATTTTACGTGTAACACAAACACAATGCCCCTGGGTGGCACTATAATGGGGCAGAGCAATGTTTGTGGATACTGCTAGTATCATACAATTTCGATAAAATAAAGGCAATTGAATGATATGTACTGTAATTTGATTGTAAGAGCTTGAGAAGTTTAGATACAGAATACGATTGCCATCACTCACACATTAAACAATAATTTTCAAATAATTTCAGCCATGAATCAAGTCAGTTCCAATACACCAAGAAGACTTACAAGAACTAGAAATAAACCCAAAAAATATGGAGATTTTATGGATCTATCTCCAACTAAAAGGAGATTTGAGAAAGTTTTAAGTTCAGATGGGAGTGATGAAGAATATTCAGATAGTGAATGCCCTCAAAAACCTAAAGGTAAATAAGTTATTATTATATAATTAACTAAAATTGAATTGATTGAATTGAAATGTGGACAGTATGTGGGTGCATCATACCCTGGACATGTTTGCAACATTTCTCAGACACAAGTCAATTAGTTTTGGAATAAACTTGTGTCGTAAATTGCAACTACTATACCTAGGCTGCCGTAACTGCTGACACCTAGCGACCCGCCCCAGCTTCGCACGGGTAGTATCTAACCTTAACAAATTATACACCTCATGAATTAAGTAAGTAAGTAAGTACTTTATTGCAATAACATAGCCTATGAGCCAGTTTATCCTTTTCGGATATACAATAGTTAGATAATGGTAACTAGAACAACATATATACAGTTAATTAATTAGTTAAATAAACTATTACAATGTCCAAGAATTTACGTTTACACCATTGACATTACTATAACTATAGGTATTTACCTAAACTAAAATATTCCATACCTACGCAACGACACAGACAAAGAAAAATAAAAATACTATGTACAAGTATTATCCAAGAGATAAGAAACAAAACACCATTAAATTGAACACTATAATCTAAAATATTATGAATATACTGTTATAAATAAAAATGTTGGTAAGTACCTACTTATTTTGTTAATACTTGATGTTTATTTGTCAAAGTATTCTTTTAAGCTGTAGAAAGTTATTTTTAGTTTGTTTATGCTGTAGAATAACTCTGTCTATCGGTGAAAACCGCATGAAAATCCGTCCAGTAGTTTTTGAGTTTATCAAACAGTCAGGTAGATAGACAGACGCGGTGTGGAACTTTGATTTATAATATATAGTACACATTCATAGCTAAGGTTTTTTCGTCATTTGTCGTATCTCCCACGTTTATGGTATTAAAAATAATAATAAATAATTTATTCATGAAAAACTTAATGAAATTTTAACATATTTCGTATCTATAACATATAATATTATGTACAGAACTGTGGTACTAAATAAATCTAAGTTAAGTACAATTTTTGCTATTATATTAAGTAAATTAGGTATGTATGTATATGCTATAGTTATGATTATACTAGATGCCTAAACTAAGTAAATAATTTACCTGTGTCTTAGGCATCAAGGTATAATTCCCCTACAAGCCAAGCCTTATATAGGAATACTTGGCGTCGACATTTATAATGACGTCCAATTTCGTGGTCATCTGGAGGATAAGGTCAAGTTGGCCTCAAGAAAGCTGGTTCTGGGCAAGGTCAGACGGTATTTCACCCCGGCACATCGCTTTCATCTCTACAAAGCTCCCATCTCTGGGCAGAGGCGCCTCTGTGTCAGCTTCTTCTTTTTGACCGCATCCAATGTTGGGCGGTCCGAATTGTCGACACCGAGAGTCTCACCTTGACAATCTGGCTTTACGGAAAGAGGTTGCCTTGCTCTGCATCTTCTACTGTTTATATCTGTGGGATGCTTTGTACCAGCGCCAGAAATACAACATCGCACAACCCCCTGCAAATTGAAATTCCAGACGTGCCACCTGTTTCTTTTTAATTCTAAGCAATTTAATTCTGCAAACGAGCAGTCAGCCCACCTGATGGTAAAATACGCAGTAACTGTCGCCCGTAACAACTACAAAAATGCGGAACCGCCGGTGCGTTGTTACTGTGAAGAGTAAGATGTAAATGTCTCATGCCTGTAATTGCGCTGACTACCTTACCCTTCAAACCGGAACACAACAAGGCAAGCATTGTTGCTTGGCGGCAGAAATAGATTTATAACGGCGGTACTGATCCAGGCGGACTTCTCAGACAAGAGTCCCACCACCTCATGAGTGGCGGTCGACCTCCGTACAATTTTTACGAAACTTCCTGCCACGTACGATCACACTATGGAGCGAGTTTCCTGCAGTGGTGTTTCCAGACCATTACTACATTGAAACCTTCAGAAATCAGCCTATACCTATCTCAAAGGCCGACAACGCATACGTGATTGCCCGGTTGCTGCAGGTCATCAATTGACCCGATTGCTCGGTTGCGTTGCTTAACAGTGGACTGTTATGGGCTATTTATACATGTTATTACAGTTATTTGATGTCCCAGAAGCGTAGGTGACCGAGGGGTTACGGTATTCGACTCGTAAGCGAGAGGTACCGGGTTCGAATCCCACTGCGGTCAATGACTCTTTTCTAAGTTATGTACATTAGTTAAATACTAACCGATGCTCTTACGGTGAAATATCGTGATGAAATTGCTCATTCGGGCGACTGAATGTGTAACCATGATACAATCTGGTCAGGTACCCCTGGTGGCAGGATCACGGAGGTCAGATGGCAGTCGCTCCACTGTAATTACCTGATTTGCCAAATCTTGGATCATGATTCAGGCGGACCCCGGCCCCGAGGGCATAACCGGGACATTAACGCCAAGATGATTATTTTATTTTAATCTTTTGATGTTCCAGCTCTGTTCAGCAATGATGATGTTGAAGGACAAGACATGTTCAAGTTCAAATCGCGACATACAAAGTTGGACCTACAAAACAAGGTTAAAGAAACAATATGCAATTCACCAAAGAATGTAGAATTACAATCACCGATGAGAACTCCTAGGAGGAGTTTGAAAGGCATATCCAGTCCATTTGGTAAAGTGTGTGAGGACACACCGAAGCATGTGAAGGACATAATTAAAAAAAGTAAGTAGTACGGAATAAGGATTATTGTTCAAAATTTGTAAACTGGTGAGTGTCGTATAAAGCGACTGTTTTCGAGGCAAAAAATCTTGAGTCTCCGGAGGCTGCAAAATGGCCATCAGCTTTCTCTATTGTTATATTTATAACACTGCGATCTCCAATCCGCCTGCCAACCGTGGAGATTCTGGTAATAGCCTCCCCTTTCCCCTAAGTGGCCCAAAGTCCTGCAGTGGATTGTTATTGGCTTTGATGATGATATCTGTTAAGGTGAGGGTTCGTAGCCGACTGCACGCAGCACGCAGCTGCTGAAGGTGGCAGCGCCCTATTTCAGTTAGTTCTGAGTGTTGTATTCCTATATTCAGTGTAGTTTTGATATGAATGAAGTGCGCAGTGTGTCTTACATTGCTGCCCGCGTAAAACCGCTGCGTCTAATTAGCTTTGTGTGTCCATTCCGCCGCTTGATCCAATGATGCAAGCCTCGTTAATGTTATACGCGATGTCTCTCAAGCCAAGGCTGCCACGGATGTAACTACTCGCGTTAGGAATAGTACTGCAATTAGGTTAGGGTGTCATCGCTAATGCTGCTGTGCTGATGAAGCCACAGAACTCCTTCATGATTAAGAGTTAGGGAATAATAGTACTAGAATTTATCGACAGAACCTCCTTAGTAACATTTGTGATGTGTGGCGAAATGATACGCAATGGAAGGGATTAAGTTGTGTATTGGGTCATCTTACCTGTTTACTTATCCTATATATAACCTAAGGCAGGGTGAGGGGTGTAAGCATAGTACAGGGTAACGTGTATTGCATGAAAGGGTATACCTTTCTGAGATGGTCTCATTTTCATCAGGTCAGTATGTGGTCACGTTGAGGGAAACCCTCGAAGATTATATGCATATATTTTTTGTCATGTACCTAACTGTAAGGAAAGTATTCACGATCTGGTGATGGAAACTCTGTGAAGATGAGGGAATTGTAGGCACGTATGGTGTGTTTGTTTGGCTGTCACGTCTTACTCAGGTGTTCGCTTCGGGGTGTCATCATCTGATGCTGCTGTGTTGATGATGAAGCCACAGAAGTCCTTAATGATTAGAAGATAAAGAATAGTACTACAATTGGTCAACAGGAAATACTTAAGTAGTAGTATTTAGGGCAAGGGGTGATGCTTAAAACGTATACTTACTCCCACTTGAGGTGGTCTCATTATCACCAGGTCAAGAGATGTGATCACGAAATACAAAGAAAAAGGAAAAATATTATAAACGCGTACAGTTTGTTACGTAGACGGTAGTACTCCCCTCCACCTTTGACGAACATAAGTATGTTGGCACCGAGTCCAAAAATAAATGGTAACTAAGTTACTCGTATTGTATGTTAAATGTTTTAGAGATAAGCAGTGCCTGTTGTGTCTTATACTTCTGTAACATAACGTGTATGTTTTACCTTGTGAACAATAAACTCTTTAATAAAAAAAAATACTTAGCTTATTTTTTCTTATTTTGTGATTTTAAGGCGATTTCAATGGTTTATTATATTGGTGTGGAGTTCGCAGTCATACTTTGTTGTAGCGCTGGGGAAATCTTGCAGTCATAGAGCGTCTTGTATACACTAGAGTCACAATACATCTAGTGTACCGATCGCTAGTCCAATACGGATAGCATTAAAGGAGTTACACCAATTTGCTATATGTACTATGTAGATTATCGGTAGTTTCGGTAATTCTATATTATCGGTAATTCGATCATCATCGTCGTCATCTTGGCGTTAATGTCCCGGTTGAGCTGTCGCGCTAAGGGCCCGGGGTCCGCCGTGATCCAAGATTTGGCAGATCAGGTAATTACAGTGGAGTGACTGCCATCTGACCTCCATGGCCCTGCTACCAGGGGAACCTGACCAGGTTGGATATTAACGGTAATTCGATATTACAGATTAATTTCAAAGTCAACATCGACGTTCGGCAACACTATGTTTTTATACGCCCCTTGAGCTTAATACGGAGTTCATGCTCAATACACTAGGGTCCCCTGCAATTCTTCACCAATTAATCTGATGAATAAATAAATGATCCAAGGTACAACATCAATATTAATTATGATGTTAATTACGTTTCAGGAATAATAAAAGAAGTGGACAGCGACAGCGCCGAGAGCGACTTTTCAGGGAGCAGTAGTGATTTTATACCCGAAGAAAGTGAGGATGAGGTAAATTATTATATAAAATATTGTTTGTCACTTACTAGCCTTAAATCCCTAGATTTTGAGATGGATGCCTAATTTCTGTAAAAGTTAGAAGGCAGAAATGCTAATAGGGAAAATGCTAATACTGAGTTTAAAATAACGATGAAGCTGAAGGGACCATCATTAGTCCCATACACTTGTACGGCATGAGACTTGGCCTCTACTAGACCGGTATAATCAGGAGATGCATGTCACGGAAGTGAAGATGCTAACGGTGGATGTGTGGAGCTTCTCGCAAAGACCGCATGCGAAGCGCCCATATCCGCGGTAGCCTTCACGTCCGTAACATCGCAGATAAGCTCCAAGAGTGTCTTCGATGGTATGGCCACGTATTGCACAGACCGGCAAATTACGTATTGAACAAATGTCTGGCCAAGCCACCTCCGCCAGGCACGTGAAGGAGAGTCCGGCCCAAGAAGCTAGCACGCTAGACGCGGCTAGACGTCGTTAAGAATAACATGTGTGCCAACAAACTCACTATCAAGGATGCCGAAGACCGCGCGAAGTGGACCAAGAGGAGTAGGAAGGCGGACCCCTGGCCCTCGCGTGCCGCGCGAGAGCGAAACCGGGATTTAACGCCATGATGATGATCATGACTGAGTATAAAAGAACAAGTTAAACATGTTGAAACGAAGGATGAAAAATTGTGGAAGATTTAACTAGCTGTCTAACCTCAGATGCTCGACGCGGTGCGAAGGAATAATATGTTTCTCTTTGCCCCACTTCTCTGGCACGTGAGCTAGTTACGCTGCAAACAGAGGATCGAGAGAAACCAAGAAATGGGAATTAAAATAATAATAGATATTATTCAATTTTGGAAATTACATTTCAACTATGCTAATTATTGACTAATGCGCTTATTACATTTGACTAAATTCAATAGCAAAAAGCGTGATGAATGTAGAGGGACAAGCTATTTCCGTGCCAAATTTTAATTAATAGAAATAATAATGCGCTGTGCCGGACACCAGTCCGGCAGAGTAAAATAACGCCAACCCCTAACACTCGTTGGTGTCATACAGGGCGACTAATGTTTTCGAGGCAAAGGATCTGGAATCTGCGTAGACTGGAAAATGGACAGCAGCATTTTTAATTGTTATATTATAACACTGGGATCTCCAACCCGTCTACCAAGCGTTTAGATTATGGCAATAACTTTCCCTTTCGTGGGAGAGGCCCGAAATCCTGCAACGGACTGTTATTAGCTGTGATGTGATGATGAAATAATAATAATGTCTACCAGACAGGCAGGCACAGGCTGGCAGGCGTAGGCAATAGGAAGACAGTATTATTATTTTCTTACAATTATTTTTTATGTTTACAGTCAGTGTCAGCTGGATCTGACGAAGAAATTGCTAGTGATTCTGAAGAAGAGGAGCAGGTGGCGAAACCAGTAAAAACACAAGCCGTCAGAAATAGAGACACCAGAATGAAACAAAAGGAATCGGAGTACATTGTCACACCTGACAATTATTTCATGATGAATTCTAGCAAAAAGGTAGGTACAAATCCAATCGGTGGTAATTGCTGCACGTCGGCTAGATCGGCTTCGAAGAGTGTCGTCTCTGTCGCACGCGTGTGAGTAAATACGAAGCCGAAACTAGTTGATGTTCATTATTTATAGCCCTAACATTATTGTAATTAAAAAAGATAAACTGCCCTAAAAACTATTTCCACGCGGACGAGCTCGCGGGCTCAAGCTAGTTATAAACACTAGCTGGCCCGTCGCAACTTCGTTCGCCTTCGTCCTACCCTAACAGAAGTTTTATATTGCTACTGCTAGCGCCATCTACCACCGGCTAGTAGAATTACTACTTTGAGTGTGTAACGCAAATTTTTTAATTGCATATCCACCCGGCTCGTCTCGCACGGCTTTTTTCAAGGTTACTACTTTAAAACATGCATGTTTTATACTAATAAACCTTCCTCTTGAATCACTCTGTCTATTAGTGAAACCGTGGGACTTTGTTTTATACGTAATATGTAGTGATAATCAGCGGCGGCAGGAAGGCCTATGTGTAAAAGAGGACGCACTGCTGCATATAGAAAGAAAGAAAGAAAGAAAGAGGATTTATTAACAGAAACAACAACACCACAACATTGTAGTGCGCCTTCCATGCATACTCTTGCATCCGGCGTACTCGTATCTGGCCTGCAAATCAATACTACAATATTACTGCGTACACACAGGGCCTTCTTTACCCTCTGAAAGCCTAGGTCATCATTTAACGTAACCGTGACCCAGTGACCCAAATACTGTTACGTTACGAGTTACGAGCTTGAACGGTGTACCGCACAATGTTACTTGATGAAAAGTTTTGTAACATTTTTCTTTTCTTTTTTTATATTACATTTAACCGACATTTCACCTGTGGTAAGTGACGATGCGGCTGAAGATGGAGCATGCCCGTCTTCGAACAGCCTATTCACTCTAGTCATGAAGGCTTCCAGATTATATTGATCAGGGAACACACTCGCAAGCAACGTGTTCCATTCCTTAGCCGTAAGCATTATAAAGGTCGAGCCAAAGCGGGTAGTGCGGAGCTGGAAGATCCACGACATAAGGATTCGCGCTCGCCCGGATCGCGTTTCCCGATGGCGGCGCGGGGCCGGCGGAATGAGGTCGTGCAACTGCTTCGCACACTCAACAACGTTTATTGCCCGATTGGATTGGAACACCTTAAACTCGTTTTTTGATGCATTGTATTTGTGTTACAATTCGTAAACTGTTATCCACAATCTCAGTTAAACTCTTAAGCCGTACTTCATCATCATCACAGCCCGTAACAGTGCACTGCAGGACTTAGGGCCTCACCCACTAAAGGGGAGGTTATTGCCATAATCTCCACGCTTGGCAGGCGGGTTGGAGATCGCAGTGTTTAAATATAATAATGTAAAATGCTGCTGCCCATTTTCAAGACTACGGAGACTCTAGATCTTTTGCCTCGAAAACATTAGTCGCCTTGTACAACACCCATGAGTGTAAGGGGTTGTTGCTATTCTACTCTGCCGGACACCACACGGCCATACTTACTTAAGCCGTACTTACTTTTAGGGAAATAAATATTTAAAATGAATTTGAGACCAGGGTCGAGGGCCCCTCCGCCAAAGAAAATTGAAATCAAGTGATACAATCCGTTTTCATGCTACTTTCGCTTACACATTTTTATTTAAAAAAAGCTTAGGGCGCTTAACGCTCACACATTAATTCATTGAAATTGCACCTGAAAGTTGGCATTATCATCCATATCCATATTCCATGTATGTTTATTTAAGTCGAATTTAATTTGCAAGATTTTAACTAAATAAATATAAACATACAAATGTGAACTGAATAAAAAGCTTGTAAAATTACATCAACTTCTTAAACTGGGGGTCCTCATTCAGCTTTGCCGCCGCAGGCCTTTGTTGGGCTTAGTCCGCCACTGTAATTGAATCTTCCGGTTAGATACGAATAAATGATAAAAGATTTTCACTTTTGTAATGTGTGTATTACCATGTTTTGATATGCTGTGTCTTTCTTTTGCAGATTTCAACATCGGATCACACGTTGGCAAGATTGAAGAGCATGAATCTCAATGACCATGATATAGAGGAGGACATACAAATAACTGAAGAGCACAAAAGTAAAATTTTGGAGCTAAACCAATCCTATGAGCATTTGTTCAATAAGTGGCTTTATGTCCTCAGTGAAGACTTCAACATTATTTTATATGGAATAGGATCAAAGCGCGCAGTGCTTCATACATTTCAGACTGAGAAACTCAAAGACTACCCTTGCATTGTTGTCAATGGATTCTTTCCTAGTCTCACCATCAAAAGCATATTGGAAGGCATTCTGATTGACTTATTGGAAAATAGCCATGTTCCATCCAACATAGGAGATGTTGTTAACATGATTGATACTCAACTACAAGAGAATGGGATAGAACTGTTTCTAATTATACACAATATTGACGGTACAATGCTGCGGAATGCTAAAGCGCAATCGACGCTGGCAAGTTTATCCCAAATTAAGAACATTCATACCATCGCTACAATTGACCATATTAATGCACCACTGCGTAAGTCATTATTTATAAAGTCTAAATTATGTATTATCTCTTGTCTATCTTACATTCCGGGAGCGTCGGTGGCCGCATGGTTACGGTGTACTCGTTAGCGAGAAGTATTGGGTTCCAATCCCACTGCGACCATGTACTAATGACTTTTTTCTGAGTTATGAACATTAGTTGAATATCGTGATGAAATCTGCACATTTAGGCGACTGAATGTGTAATCATGAACCAATCTGGTCAGGTTCCCATGGTAACAGGGTCACAGAGGTCAAATGGCAGTCGCTGCACTGTAATCTTTTACTCACACAAATCACTGGATCTTGGTCAAGGCGGACTCCGGGCCCTCGTTATTGCACGGTGCAAACACGGGTAGATTAGCATACGTTGATCTATTGTTGAGTTCCAGTGTCTATCTTTAGTCTGTTCTGCTTCTTACTCTAAGCTCCCAACGGTATAAATTGATATAATACTAGAATGATGATGTAAATACATTAAATATGCTTGGACAATTCACACAGCGTCATCTGACCCCAAAGTAAGCAAAGCTTGTGTTATGGTTGTCAGAAAACTGATAAACTACTTATATGTTTTAAATACATACTTATTATACATACAATACCCAGAGCCGTAACAGAAATTAAAATTCTGGCCGGGAATCAAACCTGGGACCTCTGCATTGCAGACCGCCGATTTGAATTACTCATGTCTTGATAATTTTTGTACTAATATAACTAAACTAGACCCATTAAAAAAGTTCATCTTCTTACTTACAGTATGGGACCATTCAAAACTCAGCAAATACAACTTCACATGGTGGGATGTGACCACGTTCCTGCCCTACAAAGAGGAGACCTCCTACGAGAACTCTTTGATGACACAGAGAAGTGGGGCGTTGCAACTATCCTCACTGCGTAGCGTGTACCAATCGCTAACCACAAACGCCAAAGGAATATTTAATATAATCATTCAGTATCAGTTGGAAAACTATAAACAAGCGCATTATCAAGGTAATTGTTTTTTGATAATGGCACTTACGGTGGCATGGCTCTGGCCAGCTTGAAAAGTCCTGCGGGGCTATTGTCTAACTCAGTTGGCAACTAAATTTAATATTAGATAATTCTACACTACGTCATCTACTTTGACCACTGGCTATAGCGCCTACCAAATCAGAGTAGTGTAAGATTATTATCTGTCTAATTCTGTTGTCCACTGAGGTAGCCAATAGCAACCCCCCTGGTTGGTATGTTCCTATCATCGTCGTATAAATTTTTGCCGCCAAACTTAGATTAGTTGTGGGTTTCGGGATAGTAGGAGGTAACGTAGTATCAAGGTCATTGTCAAGAGTACGTGAGGACGGGTGTGGTGTGAATTAGCCGGGCAGGACCATTGTAGACTATCATAAAAACTATTTCCATGCGGATGTAGTCGCGGGCAAAATCTAGTAGTATCTAAAGATGTACAATTATTCAAAATTGTGGAACAAAATTGTACAATTTCGCGGTACTTATGTAGGTACCATACCACTAAAAGTTATTAGAAAAACATCCGTGGTTAGCATAACCACTTTTAAAACCTGTCATATCCTATATAACATTTTATAACCTGTCTGGAAAACCAAAGTTTGCGAGCTAACTCACTGTAACTGTCTTTCCCTATCTTTCTAATTTTTCACAACGATAACGCGTTTTTCTTTTGGTACTAGGTCACTAGGACACAAAAATTCGGCAATAAGTATTTTTTTAAATGCAAGGCATTTGCAGTTTTTTTAAGTTACTTACTGTTTTTAAGTAACTCATAACAGGATGTCCCCTTACTACCTCGAAGAGTATCGGGATATTTCGCTTCGACATCATAACCAATGAAGCGCAATTTAGAAATCCCTGAGGGCTGACTGGCAACGGGCTTCAAAAAGCTTTAGGTGCTTATAAAGCCAAAAAGTGCTTCACACCAGGGTATTAACTTGTGCTCTATATAGCACAGGTTCGTCGCTTTAAGGAGTATATAGAGCTCGTTTCCACGTATGGGCTGTTGCACCTCAATACCAACACCTTCCTCAACTTGATTATATCCATTGCCTGGTTTATCGTACTGTCGACCATTCCCTACACACAGGCTGCTCGATCTCTTAGCCCTCCGGAGATACGCAGGCTCCGCGTCAGGCGGACTGTCCGATTGTGTGCCTCCCTAGGCATTAAAAACTGTGGACATAATAATAAGTCCCAAGAAAAAAGTTTGTATAATGTGGATCCCAAAACATCATTACATTAGCCGAATGACGCCTACTGCTGGGCATAGACCCCCTCCAGAGATCTCTACAAAGGCCAGTCCTGTGCCTTCCGCATCCAGCTGGTACCTGCGATCTTTACCAGGTCGTCGGTCCACCTTGTAGGAGGCCTACCAACACTGCGTCTTCTGGTACGTAGTCGCCACTCGAGAACTTTACTGCCCCATCGGCCATCTGTTCTTCGCGCTATGTGCCCTGCCCACTGCCACTTCAGCCTGGCAATCCTTAGAGTTATGTCGGTGACCTTGGTTCTCTTGCGGATGTCCTCATTTTTGATTCGATTGCGCAACGAGACTCCTAGCATAGTAGCATAGTTCCATTGCCCTCTGGGTAACAGTGAGTTTTCTTATAAGGCCCATAGTGAGCGGCCACATTTTTGTTCCGTTCGGAGATTCCCCCTGCCCCGTGATCCGGTATTTTCATTTTTCATTCGGTTATTCAAATGTTGACATATTCAAAGGTTTAGAAACTAGTATCTTTTATGATTAAAATAAAAATAAAATTCGAATCGAAGTTAGGCTTGCAAACATCAGGTAGTATAATTTTTTTGTGTGGTCTAGTAACAGGTTTATAATAAATTTGAAATTAACATTAGTCTGTTACGCTTTCACGGCTAAACCAATGCACCGATTTTGACGAAAATTGCGATGGATATAGTTTAGTTTAGCACCTCAGGGTGGACATAGGCTACTTTTTATTCCCTTTCACTCGAAAGCTCTAAAGATATAGGTTCAATAGTTAAATAATGTGAAAGGGGCAGAAAGCGAGTTACAGTATATAAATGTACCACCTATATGTTACCTATGACTAAATAAATGATTTGATATTTGAAGAATTGCAAATATAAACCGTAATTATTGTTTCAGGGCTGCCTTTCAAAGATTTGTATTCGAAATCCCGTGAACAGTTTCTGGTGAGCTCAGACCTTGCACTGAGGGCCCAACTAACAGAGTTCTTGGATCACAAGCTGGTCAAAGTCAAAAGGACATACGACGGCAGTGAAAATCTTGTTATACCAATTGAAAATATGTTACTGCAGCAGTTTTTGGAACAGCAAGACAGTTGAAATAATATTATTTTTTTCCAGAGATTGTTATTTGGTAGGTATCAAAACGTTAGGAAAGCAAAGTCAAATAAGCGCGAAATAAAACAATAACTTATTCATTTAGCTTTTATTTTACAATCCCAGAAATAAAGTCTTAATAGGATTATAATATAATATATATCAACAGGCCAAGTTGTAAATTACTTAAACTTAATGACTTACATAATACAATAAAATTATTAACTAAAATTCTCTTCAACATATCTGGCACTTACACCATGATGCATCAACCAAACATTTCATTTATCATTGATATCTTCAAGTGCATAAATTGCTCTTTTAAAATTTAAAAAGATGTAGAAAAATACTCTCTTGAAATGATGAGACATCAAAGATTTGATCTAAATTGGATTATGTTATTTACTACGCCCGTTGGATTTTTTTTTCTAGAAACCTGATAAATTGCCTTTCAGTTATCATTAGTGAGATTACTAAGTAATTTAAATACAAAACTGCCACGAGGAAACGTCTCCGTGTCGAATGAGTCTTTGGAATGCCGAAAGTGTAGTATTTAGTATAAATGAAGCACTGATTCCATCATGAACAGATCCTGCCTGGAAGTTGCAAGGTCACCCTGTGGAAGCATTTTCAATCAAATTTGATGCAGTAGGTAGGCCTATTGTAGAATTTCGCCGTTTACATGGTTCGGTTTTGTACATATCAATTGTGATAATATCTCCTTAATCGATTATGTTCGTAAACGGTAAAATCTACAACATGCATAGAGATTGTATTCCAAAATGTAAAATGACAGTATTGACTCAGCTTGTACTTTTGATTGTATCAAACTTGCACAAGTCCATACACAATATCGGACTTTGTCCACTAATTTAATAGTTGTAGAAATTGACATTTATGCCATAGTAGTATCTGTTTTCGTGTTGCATCAGTCTAAGTTGGTCTTCCATACATTTAGAGGCGGAGCTCAATAACTTATAAATTTACGACTGAAAATTTAAGGTTCCAACTTACAGCTAATTTATTATAATTTAATTTATACTTTATACCAAAAATGTTAATCAAATTCTCGAGAGCTATTCATTTTAATCCTATCATGCACTTCCATCTCAATGATTAGACTAAAATTAAGCATGTCAATAGAATAAAAAAATATTATTACATAAACAATTTAATTGAAACATTAACTTGTCGGACAACAAACTACAGTATTCCACACAATAGACAACATTAATGAAGGATAAGAGTTTGAGTGGGCGTGGGCGTTGGGAGTCGGGCGAGGCGGAATCTCACGAATGACAACTACTGGGGACTGGGACGCACGCCGCCCGTTTATTGTCCGATGCATCGGAGCGCTGTACACTTACGAACTAGTAAGATAACTCCGCTAAGGCGACACTCAATTCTCGTCTTCGTCCTCGTGTTTCCGCTTTTTACCCCGAGTGCTCTCCTCGGGCGAGCCGTCCTCCTTGTCCGAGCCGTCTGTGGGCGATAACGCGATGTTACAAGTTTTTGTATAACACTAAGGTAAACAAGCCTGCCTGATGGTAAGCAAGGGTACTATTTTGTAACCGCTCGCAGTCGAACGGTTTTCAAATCTGATTTTCGACATAAAAATTTAATAGTTTTATGCATGACGCTGATCTTCCCAGATTTTTAACCATTAGCTTTCGGTGCTGCCAATATAATTAGAAAAATATTGAATTTTTCATGCACAAAATCAAAATTGAAAACTGTGCGACTCGAGACATGCGGTTCAAAATGAAGCGCCAGTACTCATACTGCAGTATCAATGGATAAAGACGAAATAGTTGAGTGCGACAAATAACGACGAATGACCGTGAGGGCGTCCAGTTGATTGTTGTTCAGTATTGTTCCATATTGGCAACATATAATATTAGTTCTTTTTTTTACGCCACATTTAGTGTTATCGTTGCCGCGCTTAACTGTTTTGTCTATTAACCCAAGAAGAGTTGCCCTAAACGTTAAAACATTAAGCAGTTAAGTTTCGTAGTTAAGTTATTAAGCATTTTCTAACTAATTCACGCTTAGTCCCGTTCCCAGATCGATCAAAACTTGTTTGAAACCAGTTATGACAACGATCTACGCAGGGACATCTCGAATTCGACAATATTTTAGCCACAAATCTATACTAATAATATATTATAAAAGGAAAAGATTTGATTGTTTGTTTGTAATGGATAAACTAAAAAACTACTTAACCGATTTTAAAAATTCCAGGCTAGCTAGTTTTTTTCCTAAATTCAATGTTCCGACGGGAACGGGTCCGCAACGTTGTAACCGAATTTTATGCGGACGAATTCGCAGCTTAAAAAGCTAGTCTCTAATGAAGAGCTGAAATCTCTATTGCAGCCAAAACATATTCTTATCGATCAACGCTAATCCTAATTTCGAAGATTAAGGGTATGGTATGTGGATAGAGAAAATGTCGAATTTGAGATGTCTCAGCGCGAGAATAGGCCGTCTACCTTAGAAATTTGGAGAATGCATGACGAGTTTGGAAACGGGCCCATTTGCCACTGACACTGGCAGGGATATACTGATGAACCAATAGTAAAAACATAAGTCCAAGCTTACCTTGCTGCCTCGCATTGTGCTCGCCATCAGCGTTATTCTCTCCATCAGCATCCTCATCCTCATCATCGTCATCTTCCTCCTCTGCTCGAAAGAAAATAAATACATCAATAAATACAATACATTGCTATTAGGGCTCTCGGCATGGGGCAGGGCAAAAATTTTTTTATACGACTCATTGACAAACGAGCAGACAGCCCACCTGATGGTACATTTACGATTCATGCGTTTAGGTTGTAGGCAACAAAAAAGCAAAACGTAGTCGCGTTGCACTTGGTGTGTAAAAAATGCCAAATATTTGGTTTTATTTTCGATTTTGTAAAAGTACTACACGCCACAATTAGTACAGTCAGCTGCAGAGATAAATGGACCGACCCAGCATACATCAATGTATGCTGGGCAACGCTGGGGCATTTCGAAATACAATAAATTGCATTTTTTTTCTACTTGAAAACTTTGTGGGCGTAACAAATTAACTCAATTAAAAATTTTGTTTAAATAAATCTTTTGTTTGTTGTTTTTACCTGGATGAGCTCGCTTAACTTTTCCTTTGTTTTCCGTTAGATTTTTGACTTTTGAAAAGAGATTAATTAACGTAATCCTAATTCAATACATACTTTTTTCATTTTCAATAAACCAGCAAATAAATGAATGCACAGCGAAAATAAGTAGGCAGCCCACCTGATGGTAAAGTCACCTATCGCCCATAACATCTACAATTCATACACTTAAGTTTTAATGTAGCAAAAATGCAGAACTACAGGTGTGTTGTCACTGTGAGGACTAAAGTTTATCCTTCTACCGAAACAATAATGCCTGTACAGACAGGCACTGTCGCCAAGCAACAGTGCTTGGCGGCAGAAATAAAGTAAATGTAAAAAGTTCCCTCACCAGAGTAACCGCTGCCTTCATACATGGAGCTCGCTGAGCTCTCCTCCTCTGTAAAGAGAAATATAAGTATTTAATAATAAGGTTGTTCCAATGGCATATAAATGGTTTAGATATTTTGATGATAATAGTTAATCTACTGGTGTTACACAAATGTAAGTAAAGTAAAATAAAAAACAATCATCTTGGGGTCAATATCATGGTAGCCGTGACATAGTCGCGCGCGAGGGCCCTGGGTCCACCTTGACCGCGATACAAGAGTTGACAGATTAGGTAATTGTATGTAGGTAAAGTAGAATAAGGTAAAATCAGATAATTACCAAGATTCTCATTGTAGACTGCTCTAAGAGACACATCCTCATCTTCATCATCTTCTTCATCGGAGCCTGAAATTAACAAATTGATTGTCTATAATAGTAATGTGTTTACTCATTTCAAAAGGTAAGTACAAGCCATGTCTAATGTTTCCCTTGATGATGACCAAAGCATCACAAACACAAACATGACTCTTACTTTTTAAAAGGTAACCCATGTGGTAAAGAACGCCATATACAGTGTACAACAACATTGGTAGGGACGTTCGCTCGTCATTGGGCCTCTGAGCTATACTATCATCATCAATGACCAACGGACCCAAATCTATGTCGAGATCTGCAATGTGATATCTCAAAATTATCAAGGAACTTTATGATGAAATTGTGTATCAAAATATTGTGAAAGGCCTTATGTCAAACTTATGAATGAAAATGATTATTGTTACATCTTTTTAACAACCCCAGAATCAAACTTTTCTCATGAACTTTGGTTTGTTGCCGCATCCAATGCAGAGCATATTGTAGGAGTTAAATTGCTTAACCAATTTAGATTTTTTGCATATGCTGCTTGGACCCTATTTTGTGTGCTTATTTCATCATCTAGTATGAATATTATAATGGCAAGAGGCAAACATAAATATAAAAACTTACAATCTTCATCACTATCATTGTTTCCATTCATTTCATCTTCCTCCTCTGCAGAACTGTCTTCTGCTTCCCTATCTTCCTTGTCAAATCTGGAAATAAAATGAACGATATCAATACAAATAAAATTAAAAACTGGTAGATTAAAACACAAATAAACATAACACATCAACTGATGTTGGTGTTCCTTTGATATCTAGCTAGAGTAGTTGTTGATCAAACAATTATGTATACTTAGCCCGGCTTGCATCAGACTCTTGAACATGTTTAAGAATATAATTTTATGCAGTGTTTGTATGAAGTTTTTTGTTTAAATATCCACTTAAATGTGTTCAACAATTTTGTGCAAGCCGCCCTTAATAATAAAATATTACATACCCATCCAAATATTTCAATGATGGATGTAAAGCGAAAACTTTGTTTCTATAATCGTCAATTCCAGTGACCTCATTATTGAAAAGATCAAGATTTTTTAAAAATTCAAACTCTTCCAATGGCTTGAGAGTGTCTAAATCTTTAATTTTATTTCCCGAAAGGTTCAGATGAGTCAATTTCTTGCAAACATTGAGAAAGTTGAGGCCATTTGATATCCTGTTATCTGAGAGCTCCAGCTTCTTCAGTTTTGCAAGTGCAGGGAAACCTTTCAGTGTAGTGAGACCCACATTGTTGAGACTTAAAATTTCCAGGTTGGTATATTCCTCTGTCAGTCCAACAATGGTGGTACTCCTGCAGTTGTCTAGGTTCAATTCCTTGACCTGAAATCATACAAATGTATGTTTACTTTTTAACATAATTGCTTACTACGGACAGTAGCAGAGTGAACCACCCTACATGAAATGTATGCTGGGGGCATTTACTACAGCTGACTATACCTAGCTACTGTAGTTGTTACTAACTATATAGGTATTTTAATTGAATATTTTTTTAACATATTGGTGAGCTGTACTAGACATTTTTATAGTAGGTTGTGGCGAATACTGGTGATTCAACCAACTGTAAGTTTTATTTATACAATAAAGCGCCATCTATGGCGTATGTTGAAAACTAATACACCATTTCATCAACTAAACATTACATTGAAGCTCACTAGACTATCCAATTTGCAGAGCGCTAACTGAGCTAGCGTATACGTAATTTAATAGAATTTATTTAGATAGTGATCACACGTAGCGAGAGCAAAATTGTACAAGAAAACTAAAAATATTGTTGACCCAGCGTTATTTCGCGGGACTCTATGATTGATTGAATCTTATGAATTTTAACTTTTTGGCGGTCTCCCAATGGACCACCACACTACACAGACAACAATCGGAAAACCTCGATACGTGTTTCACTTGTCTGCGGAAATATAACGGGACCAAGCTAAAAGTTATAGATCTAATATAATTGTACATACATAGAGTCAGGAGTCACTGCCTCGCCGTTTTATGCGGCATAGGGCTATTATTTTTAAACCGCTCGCGACAAGTTGAATTGGGTTTTATTTTCGATTTCTCATTATCCTAATTTTTTGCGAGCGGTTAAAAAAATAGAGCCCCTGGCGCTCGGTCGATTACAATGTGTATCTAGTTATACGAACCAAAACTCGTAAGTGAGATCAAGACATAAAGACGTTAAAGCTAGATCAAATCTAGGGCGTTGCTATGATCCCTTTACCGCGCCTGATCAGCTAGCACGCTAGCTAGCAGGTGGCTTGGATCCATTTGCTTAAGGCTAACAGCGCCCACACTGATTACCTCATAATTACTATAACAAGTCTACTTGTAAGAGCTAATACGCTGTACCCTTCGGCTCAGCATTTGCTTGTGTATATTGTGATTTCTTCGGCCGGGCCGGAAGACATCCTACACTAGTATTATCGAGTCGCGCGCGATCGTTGCAGTTGTAGGTTCTTCGGCAGATATGACCAGCCTACTGTAATATATTTTATTACTAATTTTATCGTAAACTATCAAGGGGTCGCGCGGCGTCGAATCGATCGAATTTATTGTTTATCATTCTTTCTTGTCACATGTACAGGGTGTCCAGTGGCAGATTTCAAAGTTCGAAAAGTTGTAAAAAAAAAGCTACACCTCTAATACAAAGTATGTTTATTGTAATTTAAAAACAACAAATGCGGATTTCATTTTTTGAAAACCACGTTCTCCAAATGGCGGCCATCGAGCCTGACACACTCTTCGAGTCTAGCACGCATGTTTTCAAAAACGCGTTTACAGAGAGGCTGGGGGATCCTGCTGATTTCGGCTCGAATATTGTCTTTAAGTTGTGTCGCAGTGCTCGGATTTGTTTTGTAAACAACGGATTTTAAGTATCCCCATAAGAAAAAGTCACATGGGCTTAAATCTGGTGACCTAGGTGGCCACGGTATGGTGCCGTTTCGGGATATGTTTTTTTCTTGAAATAACTGCCGCACTGCATTCACACACATTAGCAGTATGAGCTGTGGCCCCGTCCTGCTGGAACCACGTGTTTCGGTTGAAGTATGGACTATTCTGTAGTTCCAGTCTAAAAAAGTCATTTATCATCTCGGTATATCTCTCCGAATTCACAGTTACAGTTTGGCCACGTTGGTTTTCAAAGAAATAAGGCCCTATGATGGCAGATGCAGACATTGCACACCAGACTGTAACTTTAGGTTTATGTAAAGGTTCTTGATGCATTTGTCTTGGGTTGCGGACATCCCAGTAACGGAAATTTTGGTTATTCACATATCCTCCGATGTGAAAGTGGGCTTCGTCACTAAAGAATATGTTACCCATCCGAGTAGCAGTACGAAATCTCAACAACATCTCCTCCGCGTAAGCTTTTCTTAATGCAAAGTCAGAATCGTGTAAATCTTGAACGATTTGAATTTTATACGGATGGAACTTGAGTTTTTTCGCATTATAACCTGTAAACTTGATTTCGTAATTCCCAATATCGATGAACGTGCACGAAGTGATAAACGGGGATTTTCAGTGACAGAAACCATAACACGTTCAATATTTTCGTCCGTGGCTACCGTTGGTATAGGTCCTGGTCTGGGTCTATTTAATGTTGATCCTGTAGCTCTGAACTTTGCTACCCATGACTGAATGAGGTTGATCGATGGTCCATCACGCAATCGACGAATACCGTAATGATAATTAAATCGACGGCGTGCTTCAGACAGCGAAAAACCACTCGAAATGTACGCCTCCACAGCAAAAGCGCGGTGCTCTCCACTCTACTGTTCCATGGCTACTAAAAAATCCGCAGCGCTTGCGCTTTCAACGACGCCCCCCGCGCCCCTCTCACATGTTGCGTTCAGAAACTACGTTTCTTCAAACTTTGAAATCTGCCACTGGACACCCTGTACTTTACATCGCGATTATTTGCCTGTCCTTGTTTCAACAGTTAGCGAGTTAACCTATTATTTCCCAGAGTAAATTGTAGCATATGGCGCTGTCCGATGTTCGTCGCACGAATTAGGACCGCGCCTATAAATACTATAACGTAAGCGCGTTTCAATACAAAATGCTTATCTCAAAATACAACGACGCATTACTTGCAGTCCAAAGAAAAATTGCGTTATGTTATTTGGATTATAAAGCACGACCTCTGCCATTACATGACCACGAGTATGCCCTAACTTCTTATCTGCTGCTGTCACAGCTCCTGACTACCCTTCAAATTAGCCTATCAAATTATTATAAACTCAGAAAACAACTTCCAAGGTTCACGATAAGACCCAGGTCAATATGGATTTTGGGAATTGTATGTTTACCAATTACTGCAGAGGTCGATAGATTTCGTTTCTGGGGTTTTCGTTTGTTGATACGTTTCATCACATGACAGTTAATACGGGCGCGGGTGGGAGCGTAAGAGCGTGTCAAGGCGTTACAGGCCGATCGCAAAAGTACGTTTTTCGGTTCTTTCGGTTTCAGTCGTAGTTTCGGCAGGTATCGGAACTCGTTTGAAACGAAAGTGAAAGTTCCGTCGGACACTAGATGTGTGCGCGCTAACTAGCGACGCTATCGAGCGTCGCAAATTGGATAACGTAAAGGGCGCATGCATGCACATACATACTAATGTCTGTAGGTATATATTTAGTGAGTTAGGAGACGAGATGAAATATAGTATATATAATATAGGTAGGTTACAGGGAGAAATAGGAAAATGGCATTCTATTGTTATTTTGTTAGTAATTACAATTATTGGAAATAATACCAGTAATGGCAAGCACTTTACAATTATGTCAGGGAAAGTCACGAAAACTATCAAAATCAATAAGTACCTACCTATACTAGGTACTACCAACGCTATTAAACGAAACATTCATTGCAAACGTTGATGTGAAATAAAAACATTATCTATTTTAAGATAAATATTGATAAATACAAATTACTAAAAAGATTAAATTTTTTATTAAATAGGATTGTAACTGGCTTGTTGAGTACGTATTTTATCTATTCTAGCCGAGACAGCAGACGAAAACGTCAAAATGGTGTGTGAGTTGTCAAGGGAACAGGCGTAGTTTCGAAAATCGAGCAAATGAGTGATATATTCGTAGAAATATTGATCAAAACAGAAAAGGGATGTGTTTTTAACGTTGTTTCTTGTATGAAGCGTAATTTCCGTGTAAATATTTCAATTGAAAATAGGCTCGTTTATATTTTTGCAATGGCGGATGACACGAATCATCGCGACGCAATAAAAATGGCCGCTGTTTTTCGGTAAGGCGTGCGTCAATATGCCACTCTGCAGATTCAGATGTTAGTGAACATTTATTGAAATACAACAAGCAATTTATGATCTGGATAGTGTACCACAGCGATTTTAGAGATTGACTACTTCTAATGCTTGGATTGCAAGTATTTGTGGGGAGTAAGAGTTCGCAGGTGAAAGGGCGCGAAATTATGACGATTAGGCAAATTCGGCTTATACTCAATAATTACGTGTTATTATCATGACCAATTTGTAGGATCTCTTCGGGGCTTATACTTAGGACAGTTTCAGCTACATCTAAACAAACAATTGGTGGTTTATCTTTTGTACTTTGTGCAATTCTCTTGACATTGACAGTCCATAATCAATGAGCCCTATTTTTGAAATCTGCGGGAAATGAATGATAGTTATCTACTTTTCAAAGGAAAGTACACAATTTACAAGAAATATGGAATGTATTTACCGACCCATAACTTAGTTTTCTTATTTGTATGATCGTAGAATACGATCAACATTTTATACGTTTCAACACTTAACCTCAATAGCAATTTATTTACATTTTAGTTAGTTTTCGCCATCTGAATAACTTTTTCGCTGCATGTAACTCATTATCTGACCATTTAGGCAATATTGCAACTTTCTTTTACGTAAATTCATTGATATAACATCGAATAATTAGGTGCACATGAATGAAACGTAACAATCTGTAATGGCTAATTTCTATGTACAATTACGCTACGTTTGTAATTTCGAGATGGATTTACATTATTGGACTACAAAGTCACGATAAGAAATGAAAATATTCAATAAATATCGACTACATTCATAATTTTTGTGCTTTACATCTAAGTACCTAACGAAATACGTATTGACAAAACATTCCATACGACTGAAAATTGGGTTTCATTTACCTGTGAAGGATTTCTTCCCCTCAACTCCAACGCGACTCTTTTCTCCATTTCCAAGGATTTAAGGGTTTACACTCGAAACACTGAATTTGCCTTCAGAAAATAATTCTCGAGGATCCAAATCACTAAGCTTGGGTTTCAAAACAGAAGGGAACTATAGATACACGAGTGACGTCGTACTAGAGGCGCCGTCTAGCGGCGAAATATAGCGACCGGACGTCAAGTCGTTGAGTAACTCGTTAAATTTGTAATAAATGTATTTTGAAACAGAAATTAAATTACTATTCATTATTATGACAATAAAATGAGTTAATATTTTCTACTAACGATTATCATAATACAATTTGTATATTTGTTACAATTTACAACAGGAAGTAGTGGATAACGTTCGTATAGGAACATGTTGTCACTCTGCTCTGCAAAAAGCGGGAATTTTAAAAAATGTTATGTGCGGCAAGTAGCCGGTGCCCGGTAAGGTATTTATTTGTTTGGTTTTAGGTTTTAGTAATAGCATGGATTTAAGATTTTATACTTTGCATTTGGAGATAATTTATTATGTAGTCATAAGTACGAGGCTTTGATTTAAATCAAAATTGAAACAGCCCACAAATTAAGCCTATATAAATAATATTGCAGAATCTGTGCGACAACGTAGAGCTGAATCCGCTGGGCCCAGAAGCTTGAAATTTTGAACAAAGGTTTATTATATGGTTTTGCGTAGGTACTTAGAAGGGATTTTTGGATATTCCCCACCGAAGAGGGTGAAGTAGGGAATAGAAGTTTGTATTGCTGACAACTGCTTGTTAACTCTACTAACAGCGTACTTTACTTTTTTTTAAGGAATTTAGGAATATGATGGGCATGCGCACTAAGGGATTTTTGAATCATAGGGTCAACTAAGGGTGTGAAAATTAAATATTGAGTGAAAGTTTGCAACGCTGATTGATTACCCCTGGGTCTGGAAGCTTGAACTTTTGAATGGATGTTTATTTTATAAATAACTGACAACGTTTTTTGGAAATTGGTAACTTGATATACTTAAATAACATAATAATAAGGGCATGCTGTTAAGACTTCGTGACCATGGCGCATGCAATTGCGTTGAATCGACCTAAAAACCATACTAACTAAACCCGATAATACGAATGATGATTACAAGTATGGGGTTAAACTATAGTTTTCACGTGAGAGATTTGAGCATAGCTCTGAACAGGTAGTTTGTACCGTGTTGTATCCTCATCCCTTGCATTCATTGTTTACCTCCCGCGCCCCGACACCCTTAGCGTTGAAACACTTTAACATTGAATGAATTGAAAGTGAGCAATAAATGGTAATTCTTAGAAATTCATCCTCTGAGGGGGATTAAAAAAGAGGCGGTGAATATTTGTATAAAACTTTTTATACCTTCAGTCGAAATACTTGAAACTGACCATGTTCATATATATAGTCTACCTAATAAATAATTAAATATGTAATTCAACATTTTTATAAATTTGTCCTTTAGGAAGGTGAAATAGGGGTTGGAATTTTGTAATATTGGCTAACAATTGGGGCTAGAAATTTTGCATTTTAGAAGGGATTTCTAGAAATTAACCCCCTGAGAAGGCGAAATAGGGGATGAAAGTTTGTTTACATATAAGAAGAAAGGGTTAATAAATAAATAAATACAAATATTCATCCCCTATTTTTGTTGTGTACTTAAGTATTGATATTGATATGGCATCCTCTTTGAACGGGAACGAGTTGAATAGGTATTGCATTTGAAATGAACGGTAAAACGTAAAAAGTGGTCGACGCAGACGAAGTCGCTGGCAAAAGGTAGTTATAAATAAATTAGTTTGTACCCCTGAAAACATGCAAACTTTTCATCTTTAAAATATTACTTCTTTTTCCGGCGCAACTTCGTACGCGTGTTATAGGTAGGTAGGTTATAGGTTACTTTGATAGTGTCAACTGGCGTGTTGCACTTATAAACCTTCCTCTTAAATTGCTCTATCTATTGTTGAAAACCGCATTAAAATCCGTTACGTATATAGTTTATGTGGGCCTTATAAGAAAACTCACTATTACCCAAAGGGCAATGGAACGAGCTTTGGGTCGCTGAGCAAGCGCAGTAAGGAAGTAAGTTCGGTGATAATGCAATGTTATGGTACCATCGACCTGATCTAATGATGGAGACGGAAGGTGTCTTGTCTTTTTATGCTATTCAGTGACAAACGAGCAGATAGCCCACGTGATGGTAAGTGGTAACTGTCGCCCATAACATCTACAATTCATATATTTAGGTTGCAGGTAACAAAAATGCAGAACCACAGGTGCATTGTCACTGTGAGGACTAAGTGAAATGCCTCTTGCTTGTAATTTCGCTGGATAATTTATCCTTCAAACCGGATCACAACAATTCAAGCATTGTTGCTTGGCGGCAGAAATAGAGCAGAGTCAAAGCAGACTCCTCAGGCTTAATACAGTCCTACCACCTGATAATGCATAGGCAGCATAAGCTATAGGCAGTCCTAAACTCTAACTCGAAGGCTCGTTTGTTTTGTGTTGACAAACAGTAACCTAGTGTAGTGTCCAGGGTGTGATTATGAAGCCGATAGGTGTTCATAGGAACTCCTTAAATCACGAATCGTAAAACCGATGATTTTTTTTATCGTTTGCTTTATCTTGACCTTGACTCTGGCTAATCGTAGATATATATCGAGTTAAGCAAGAATCATCAATCAGACGCCCACTTCTAGGCCTCCCCCAGAGATCTCCACAAGGACCTGTCCTATTTATTTATTTTTACTTCATGCACAAACAGTACAACGGCGAACTTAAAGCTAAAATAGAATTAATTATCTACCAGTCTACCAGGAGAGAAAACAATCGAAAAATGTATGCGGTGAAGGAAGACTACAAGCAAAGATTAAACATAAGCTTATTCAACCACAAACAAATAGCAGACTTTACCAATACTTAAATAGCAAATTTGTATACATATAAAACCTGTATATTTTCCTAGGTTTTCCGCATCTAGCTAGTACCTGCGATCTTTACCAGGGCATCGTTCCACCTTATGGGAGGCCTATCCACGCTGCGTCTTTCGCTACATCATGAATAGCACCAGTCCCATCTCTTTTCGTGGGTGTCGTAAGAGGCGACTAAATGGCTAAGCCAGAGAAAAGGCAGAAGCATACCTATATGTATTATGTACATTTGTATCTATGTATTTACGTATGCGTGTGTGTATTACAATAATTCTAGCGTTTAACCCTTTAACCGCGCTCTTAATTTCAGCAAAAGTGGCATATTGTTTATTTATTTATTTAATACTTCATGCACTGTTACGTGCAAAGGCGGACTTATAGCATATGTACTTTTAATTTCTATATAAAAGGCATGAACAGGTGTCGCTCGCGTTTAACTCTTTTGTATGAAAAGCCAACATTTTCTTGCACACACAAACCTGCACATTTAGGCACTGAATGTGTAGATAGATAGATAGATAGTATTCGGGCCATTTCCGCAGTCAGACGAACTCGCGCCTAGTCTGAGTGGATATGGTGCACTCCAAGATACCCAATTGTTCCTGCCATCCCAACTCCTCCAGGAAACGTAGCAACCCTTTTAGTTTTACAAACGTCTCCGGAAGGGTTTGTGGTTGCCCGAGATCCTCAAGCCTGTATGATGCTACCCCCTCGCATGTCTGCAGGATGTGTGCTGCCGTCTCCTCCTCCCACAGGCAGGCTGCACAGGGGGCTATCGGTGAGACCTATGGTAAAGAGGTGTTTATTAAATGGACCGTGTCCCGTTAGAGCTCCGGTTACCAGACGAAGTTGCTTTTTGGTTAGTTTAAGAGCCTTTTAGAAAGGGAGGGGTTTATTTTCGGTAGGGCCTTCTTGGCTTGTCTGCATTCCTCTAGTGATGACCAGAGCTGGTTATGTTTTACCTTGATTCTATGCACCAGGTGTTTACAGGTCCATGCGAATGGCATAGGTAGAATTGGTTCAGGGCCCATGGGCTTCGCACTGGAGCCTCTTCTGGCCAACTCGTCAGCTGCATCGTTTCCTCTTGATTCGCTGTGTCCTTTAATCTATTGTAGGGTTATAGGATTTGTTTTACATACCTCGTTTAGCATTTGCGACAGTCTGATAAGATCCTAATAGGCTGTTGTTCTATCTTCTTGTCTTGTACCGTGTGTGTGGCTAGGATGATTCCCATGCATTCCGCTTGAAATATCGTGTTGTACTTACCCAGTGGGGTAGCTTTCTCGATGTTTAGGTCTTCAGAGAAAACTCCGCAACCTGTACCGGAGTCCGTTTTGGACCCGTCTGTAAAGATCCTTACTTCCCGTATGTTTTGACCCTCTCGTGGGTCCTCGTACAGTTGGATCTTGTATTTCTGGACCGTTTCTACCTGCTTTGATATTCGGTCGCTGATGGCCTCCATCATTGGCTCCTTTTTTGTTTCATCATAGTAGAGCTCCGTATGCGGGAGCGGCACTTTGTCCAGTAGGTTAGAGTGTTTTAAACGTACCATAGCTATTGCTGCCTCCTGTTGTACGTGTAGGTGGAGTGGTGTTAGGTTGAGCATAGCTTCCAGGGCTGCAGTTGGGGTTGTCCTCCTGCAGCCGATAACTGCCATGCAGGCTAGCCTTTGTAGATTTTATAATTTTGTTATAGTTGTGGATTGCTTTGTTCTAGTCCACCATACTACCGCTTCGTAGCAGAACATAGGCCTAATCACTGTTTTGTATAGCCACATTATGATTTTGGGGGATAGTCACAAGGTCTTCCCTACCATCCTCCTGCATTGGCAGAAGGATATTGTAGCTTTGTTGTACCTTGATTCAATGTGGTTGTTCCAGTTTAATTTGTTATCAAGTATTACTCCTAGATATTTTACCTCCGTTAATAGAATAAGTTGTGTTTTAAAGAGACTGGGTAGTTTATAGTTACCTTATAGCAGTTTATTTGTAAACATTACGGTCTCTGTCTTTGTTCGATTAACTGAAAGTCCATACTCATTAAACCGACACTGAATGTGTAACCCTGATCCTATCTGGTCAGGTTAACCTGCAGGATAACGGAGGTAAGATGGCAGTCGCTGCCCTGAAATTATCTGATCTATCAAATCTTGCATCATGGTCAAGGCGGATCCCGGGCCCCCGTGCGCGAGAGCATAAGCGGGACATAAATGCCAAGACGATTAAAAGACTAACATTTCATACTATGGCGTCAAACCTGTAGGTACGTAAACCAACACCTCTATGTATCACTGGGCGTACAGCACTAGCTAAATTTAGGGTCCATATAAAAAATGAATACCCCACAACTAAGATAATTTATCAATACCACAGTTGGTATCCCTAAAACGCTTGTAACCCGGAAAAATAAAAAGTATCATGAAATGCCGAACTGAAGCTTGACTTAACTTATTTCTAATTTGGTCGAATAGCGATTGTTGCAATTGCAATTGCGACCAACAAAAAATCTCATATTCGTCAAGGACAACAAATAATGTCTTCGTCCTTTTCATTCTTAGCAGTTTTTGTATGTTGTGATCCTGTTCATGCATGGTATTATTATATGCTTGTCATCTCTATGTATTCTCCCTCTACGTTGACGATAACACAGATGGACATGCAAAACATATATTATATAAAAAGTTGATATAAATATAATTTAATGTGACAGGACCATTACAAGACAACACAAAAGAGCGGTGCTACGCGGGGCTAGAATACGCACATGGTTACGTAGGGTTACGCGGGGCTCAGTTGACTTCGCCTTTTCTAATAATGATAAGCACCTTGACGCTACACGCGCTTGTTCGCTCCTGTTATGCCAATTTTTTACGCCGTGTCGGGCTCTATCTACTCATCATCATCATCATCATCATATCAGCCAGTAGACGCCCACTGCTGGGCATAGGCCTCCCCCAGAGATCTCCATAAAGGCCGGTCCTGTGCTTTCCGCATTCAGCTGGTACCTGCGATTCTTACCAGGTCGTCGGTCCACCTTGTGGGAGGCCTACCCACGCTGCGTCTTCCGGCACGTGGTCGCCACTCGAGAACTTTACTGCCCCATAGGCCATCTGTTTTTCGAACTATGTGCCCTGCCCACTGCCACTTCAGTCTGGCAATCCTTAGAGCTGTGTCGGTGACCTTGGTTCGCTTGCGGATCTCCTCATTTCTGATTCGATCGCGCAAAGAGACTCCGAGCATAGCTCTTTCCATTGCCCTTTGGGTAACAGTGAGCTTTCTTATAAGGCTCACAGTGAGCGGCCACGTTTCAGTTCCGTAAGCCATCACTGGCAACACACATTGGTCAAAGACCTTCGTCTTGAGACACTGCGGTAATTGGGACGAAAATATATGGCGTAGCTTCCCGAATGCTGCCCGGTTGGGCAGAGGTTGAGTTGGAATCGTCGATTGACCTCTTTCTCGAAGTTGGACCTACCTAGCTGGACTATTTGTTCTAGGTATGTATAGTCGTCAACAACTTTAAGTGGAATGCTTCCAATCAACTCATATTTATTTATTTATATGATTGACTATAAGGTTTACCACAGACTTAGCTAATTGGTAGAGCTACATCCATTATTAGGTTATTGTAACCTCGAATAGCAGGACTTTGGTATGGGATCGTTCAAGAGGTACCTCTAGAGTATATTAGAGTTATCTTCAGGGGCGGGCAACGCATTGGTAACTCCTCTGGTATGGCTGATATCCATAGGCAGCGGTGACCACCCATCAGGTGGCCCGCTTGCCTGTTTGTTTGCCGTATAACATAGAAAAAATAACAACATGTACAAAATATAATTCTTGACTTTACTTTATACTATGGATTTATATTATGGATGTGTAAATGTGTGTAATGTTCCAATTATATATCCGAAAACAGTTGTTTAAGGATACACTTTTTTCACAATAGTCTATACAATTTTGAAAAATTACTTTATCTACACTCATAGCGTAATGTTCCCATTACATATTCGAAAACAGTTGTTTAAGGATACACTTTTTTCACGCCAGTCAATAAAATTTTAAAAAAATACTTTTCGATACAGCATTTCCCATACTATTTTCATTACAGCTGTATCGAAAAATAACTTTTTAATCATTATGCAACACTTTTCTTTTTTAAATTTTTGTCTGGTGCCGGGACACGGCGAAATGTAGGCTGAATACCTAAATGTCTTTAACAAATTCAAAATTTCCTGTTTATATTTGTGATCAGTTCATAGTCTGTGGTTGTGATTGTGTACATTTGGAATTATTTTCCCGCTAAACAGATTATTTTTTCTAACTGTTGCAATTTGTGATTGTGAATGTTTTTTCTTATTTGAAGCAAATAAATAGATAAATGTGAAAGTAGTGAAGTGAAATTCCCGCGGCTTGATATCCTTGACGCGTAGATACAACAGAACTGACTCGCAGCTTACTTCCAGCAAAGTTGAAAAAATTAAAGGTACGAAATTTTTAACTTGAAAATATGAGTGTAGATAAAGTAGTGTATGCAACTGCATATAATTAGGTATTAAAACACTCGTGTCAAACTATTATCATAAATATACACTCATGATAAACAGACACTCATGTTTTAATACCCCCTTTTATATGACAGTTGCATAAACTACTATTGAACTACAAATGTTCAGCAACATCGGAAAATCGATGACCGAACCGAAACCTGACTTAGCTAACTATCTTATTTTTAAATATTTTTTTCTGTATCGGTATTTATATGGAAGATATCAAGATTATCACGAGTACGTAACGAGTACATCCGTGGCAGCCTAGGCGTGAGGGATATCGCAGATAAGATCGAGGAGGCTCGTTTGCGCTGGTTTGTTCACGTGTTGCGTAAGCCTCAGGGATACGTGGGAAATAGGTGCCTAACCCAAGAAGCGCTGGATTGACATCGCTGAGTCAAATGCGAGAGCCAACGGCTTACGACGAAAGGATGCCGAAGTCCGAGCGAAGTGGAGAAGATTGAGTAGGAAAGCGGACCTAGGCGGAGGCAGGGATAAGCGCTAGAACGATGATGATGATATCAAGATCATCATTTGTATATCTTAAAGAAATTTTCACGTGGACGAAGTCGCGCCAAAAGCTTTTTTTTATTGTGTTATACGGTTGGCAAACAGGCAAGTGGTCCACCTGATGGAAAGTGGTCACCACTGCCACCACCACCAAGAGCTAGTTGGTTATTAATAAATTCCAACCATGGTGCAACTGATTTCATTCTATGGTATCCAGTAACGTATTATATTGACGAATATATGGGCCCTGTGGTGTCCCCGTCCATTGACGAGTATCATAAAAGGCTTAGTACTAATGCCCGATTGCACTAAACTTTAGGCGACGCCTAAGTCGATTTAAAATATTCCTAACAAGAAAAGCATTGAAACAACACACACCCTAAGTAAAAACTAAACTCCCTTATCTTTATGACACAGATTTTGTGACTCCTAAATGCTTAGATCTCTTAAGACGCTTTTGGGGGGGTTACCCAAAGAACATCTTAAAGAAAATATAATCTTATGCCTACGAATCTCATAGATTATTACTTTTTTCTCTATGATTCTAGATCTTCTCTCTGGTCAACACTTTCGCTAGTCAAATCCTAATATGTCAAACTATATTATATAGATAGGACATTATTTTTTAATCAGCTTTACTTTAATTTTTAACTACAATAATAATTTTCGTCACAAGAATAATTGAAGTCACAATTTTATCGCTCAGATCACCGTTTGGAACTACATTTACCAGTATCGGTCGCCGCGGCGGTAACTGTTAATAAAAAACATGAGGTGCAGCTTGGTACGCTCTTACGTGATCACTAGGAACATTGGGATTGTTGTCACTGTGATGCTTTTTATGACCATTTATCGAGGAGAGAAATATGACAAGGCAAACCTTGCCGCCAATATCTCTCCAAATTCCTTGAAATATACGTCCTATAAGGACCGCATTTATCATCATGGGATAGACCCGTACGAGGTTCGACGACTAACGAAAAAATATAACTCAGCGGAAGAAATAAGAAATCTTGACACATTCGGACCAATCAAAAGTAGTACCACGATCATCGTGGTTCAAGTGCAAGAGAGAGTGGAATACTTGAAATATCTCTTGATGTCGTTGTCGCAAATGAAGGGCATTGAAGACGTTCTGTTGATACTGTCACATTCTTATTACGACCAGAATATGAACAACATGGTCCGAGGTATTGATTTTTGTCGCGTGATGCAATTGTTCTTCCCATATTCCATCCAAGCATACCCAAAAGAGTTTCCGGGGTATGAGACCCATGATGGTCCCCATAACCATAAGAGTAGCACCGGAGCAAGAATACCGGATAACCGTGGGCATTACAGGCAGCCAGAAGTGGCTCAGAGAAAGCACCACTGGTGGTGGACGGCCAACAAAATATTTGAAAACTTAACGTGCACAGAAAACTACGAGGGACTAGTTATGTTTCTGGATGATGACGTGTATGTCCTCGAGGACTTCTTGTACATGACATTGCTCATGAAAAAAGTTACCGAGTCATTTCCTCGATGCGACTTTATATCCTTGGGAAAAGAAGAATTGCCGACCCTGCCAGCGTCGAAACACAAGAACACCCATCGTGTAGAAATTAACGACTTCAACCCTGACGATCACTCTATCGCATTGGCATTTGACTTGTCCACCTGGAACGTTGTCGTGACTCAGTACGATATGTTCTGTCGCATTGACGACTACTCTTGGTCCCACGCTTTGTTCCACATCGCCCTATACCACAGAGACATTAATGGGTTTAACGCGATATCGAGCTTTATTCCAAGAGCTTACAAAATAAAAACTTATTTGTATGATAACTTTTTCCAACATAATTTCCTAAGCAGCGTTTACAAAATATTGTCTCTCCAATTCAGTATTCAGGACAATATGTTTCCGCCGCAGCTTGAAGTGTACATACAAATAAAGTTAGACGGACAGCTATTTAATATGTTTGATGTTTCTCAAAGCAATGGCGGTTGGGGTGACCCAAGGGACAGGGATTTATGCGGCAATATGACAGTGAGCAAAATAAAGAAAGTTATTTATGAGATGGAGTACATATAATAGTAACAATTATGTTATTGGGCCTTTATTACAATTATTATACGTCTTATGGTTGTAATTTCTTTGTAGCTACATAATCTATCTTTTGATTGTCTATCAAAACGACACATTGCGCCGAGGGCGGGACTTAGTAAACATGAAATGTCAAATTCATATCTAGCCTATCATCACTCGCGTCCTTGATCCAGCCAGGACGGTCACTCGATGTTATCGAGAAGTTGATTAGTAGACAGTTGACAATTAAGTGTTGGAACAAAGGAGAGGATGTCGGGCGGGCAACGTGGCGAAGGCGGCGGGGGAGGGCGGCAGCGCGCGTGCGCGGCGCTCGGGCCCGGCCGAGAGCAACAGTCTGCTCGCGTGTGCCGCCGCTCGCCGCCCGCCGCTCGCTCGGCATGACGCATGGTAAGCACCACCACCGTCGGCTCCGAGCGCCGACGGCCCCCGCAACCCCGGACACCCACCCTCCACCGTCCCCGACCGACCCCGACACACTTCTCTGTGATGATTCCGCACGCGCGTAAATAAACTATCATTTATTTACACGCCCCGCTACGAAACGGACTCATCATTAATACATTATAAAAATCACCGTTCTTGTTGTGGTCAAGTCAAATAGTGAACAAAAGCTAGTGGCTAATGGGCTGCGTTCGGGCATTACCGTCCATTAGCAACAATAGCGAAATTTGAACGGGCACAGAGGGTTTCTTATACCATTCAGTTTGTTTAAATTAAATATTCATTGGAAAATTGTGATGTATTTTGTGGACGTCCAAAATTTGGTCGACGGCTACTGGTGAGTATTTAAACTGTTGTAGAAAGTATTAAGTAGATAAAGAAACACCTATCTCTTCAACTTTATTTATTACACATATTGTACTTACTTCTGCGTAGCTTTCACATCCTTCAATAACCTGCATTACATATTTTTTATTTCCAATTTACTAAGTAGGCTTTCTTACTCCAGTTCAGCTTTTAATCTGGAACTGGAACTTTTAATAAGTTTCAACATTATAACGTTTTTAACTAGTAAAAATAATTTAACAGGTAGGTAATCTGAAAACGCAAGTACGTCATCGCCAAATATCATCGAGGTATATTCAAGTTTATTTACGGGATTAATTTTAATAGTAATATGCACCGAACTCGCAAAGATTAGTATAATCAATCAACGAATTGGCTGAGCACCTGAATTTAATTGATTGAATTGAAGTGAGTTGAATGATTGTGCCTACATGTAAACCTCGTAAATCATTCTATCTACCTACCTCTAAGACAAGTACTAAAAGAAGAAGAATAATTAAATTAGAATAACGAACCATTACTTATATTTAAAAATAGCTAATAAAGACAAGTCAATAATATGTCTTACTCATATTATTTTTCTGTAGATAAAGAAAGCTGTGTCCTTTTTTGCGTGCGCAGATTTTCCTGTTTTTGTGGTGTTAGCATCAGGTGGAGTTTATGCGTTTGCTTAGGTGGAGACATAACATGTTTTTGTCACATAAAACCTTTGTCAATGGCTTCCTGAGGAAATTGTCACGTTTATCTCTTTTATCTTCATCTTTCGACGCTGCTGTAGGTGCCTACACGCTTAAATGCGAATCAAAATAAGCATATTTTAGCCATCAAGACAAATTGATAAAAATCAAAATTTTCATTATTTCTTTTGTTGAGTTTGTGCTAAGTGGCCAATAATAAATGGCCAATGCGCTTATTACATTTGGCTAAATTCAGTCGTCTAAATTCAGAAGCGAAAAGCAAATCAAAATGAAATGTGTAGCTTATAGAATGAGGTCCATTTTTGTATCACGCATTTTGAAAAGCGAGGCAACGCGGGTTATATATACATATATTACAAAATTTGACCTTATTCTATGAACAATACATTCCACTTTGACTTTCTGTCACACATTTTGCTTCTGAATTTAGACGACTGAATTCAGCCAGGTGTAATAAGCGCATAACAGTAATGAAATATTTATGTTATGTATATTTCCATTGATTTACGAATCAGTACTGCGGGCTAAGCATACGAAACCCTCCTTATGGTACGGTAGATCCCCAGATAGACGAATTAGTCAATCTTTATTGTTTCATTAGGAATGTCTGCGCCGGCTGATGCTCGTAATAGCTTTGCGTAAGCATTTAACTTTGATTGTTACTCTTAAGAGTAATTTTAAAATCTTTAATTAAAGTTTAATTTATGTCTGTACTTACATCAAGTGATGTTAGTTCGTTCAAACAGCTAATAAAGTATCTATGGCACTGCGAATGACTATCTCACCACCAAAACAAGCCTGTTCTTACAACTTGTAAAATAAATGAATTAAAAACTAAACCTGAAATTATATAATAACAAAATATAATCGTTAAGTACTTAGACCTGCGGGTAGTTTTGCAATATGGAGAAAGAGCGTGGGTAACCTACCCATAAATTAAATTAAATTAAAAAGAATTTCATTCAGGCCCATAAAATAAGTACGCTAATACATTTAGTTACAAATTAGGTACAATGTCAAATTAAATACAAAGTGGAATGTCAGTTAAAATACCAATTGCAATGTCAATATACCAATGTTAAATACTATACAAATTCCAATGTCTAAATTATAAACAGATATTAAAGTGTGTTTGCTTAATTAAAGTACATACTATAAACTTTCTTCGTACTACTCTAACCAATATATAATTTACTGTGGCAACGAAAGTATCTTATATATCCTATCCTACTAACAGTATAAAAGTGAAACATTGTAAAGATGTATGGATGGATGTTTGTCACTCCTTCACGCAAAAACTACTGAACGCATGGCAGTAATGTAGCTTATAGCCCAGAATAGCACACAGGCTATAATTTATTCCGGAATTGAATTTGGTTCCCGGGAAACTGGAACGGAACGGGTCCGTAACACAATAACCGAATCTAACGGGACAGTCGAGGAAACTGAATATTTAGCGAGTAGACATACGAGTAACGCGGCGTATACGCTGTGATATGGCTCACGTGTAACTTTTTTGACAGATATTATAAGACAGTTGTGTCTTATACGCCGACACGGCGGCGTGGACGCGATCATAAGAACGCCATGTAATTACTTTTGCTATTATGGTGTAACTCAATTTATGCAGCTTTTATGTATTTTGAGAGGCGCTTTGGTGAGTTGCAATGATGGGTGATACTAATAAAAGACACTGATTGCGTTCAGTTGTATATTGGCTAATCCTTAATCCTCCTTAATGATCCTTAAGTCTGAAATTGGCCGTGTTACTATTTCCGTGTTACTCTAGTAATTACGTGTGATTCTAGTAATAATAAAAACAATTTATGACAACTATTCAGTTTCCTCGACTGTCCATAAATCATAGTAAAGTCTGGCAAGGAAGTCGTGACAAAATATTTGAGGGCGCCACTTGACAGCAGAAGTACTCAGTTTAACAGAAATTCAATGTTGCAAGAGCAGTAGTTCCTTTTCACGACTTCCTTGCCTGACTGTATATTATTGGCGACAGTAACCGCTTTGCATTGGATAGGCTGTTTGCTCGTTTGGCACTATAGCTAACAATATAGCCCAAAGACAAACACGAATCTAGTAACGTTTAAGCGGTAATCGCGTTCTGCCAATCAAATAGCGATAAGCACTAAGCCATCTAAATATAACCAATGCTACGTCCCAAACCCACTTCCTCGGGTAAAGACGGTATACAACCTAACTTACGTGGTTGTAAACAAATATAGTGACGTAAATTATATACAAATCCGGGAACCAGAGACCCGTAAGTTACCGTTTTGAATGCAAACAACCATAATCGCCACTGTTCGACTGACAGTTGATTCTAAACTTCTAAATATACTTTACACAACAACTGTATGCCGTATGCTTGGGAAAGTATAGATACCTAAAGTTAAGGATTAGGAGCAAAGAATCGGCTATTTCATTAAAGCTTTTTTTGTACAGTACAAGAACATAAGTGCATGACCACTTTAAGAATAATATTCCTGTGCACCACTGTGCAGTTGTTTTAGTTTTAGTTTTTATTTATTTCTCATAGATACAATTTTCACATAAAATATAAAAGTATCTATCGAGATAGTCATTTTTACAGAAATACCCTGATGCCTTTTGTTAACAGGTTTTTATGAATTTCATGAATTAAATTTTTATTTATTATAAAAAATATACCCTGGGAGTAAAGGATGATTTCTTTGGGCCTAAGGGACAGCTAATGCCGTCTTCTTCTATCAAACTGATTTTGTCTGAAGATGCACAACATATATTTTATGTTGCTGTAACTGCAAATAATTTCTTTCTTGAAGTAATGCAGTTTTGCTCTTGTACTGTACGAAGTACCTAAGTCCTTTGATACTATTCAACCAGTTTTAGTCTGTATACATACAAGTACTCAAATGAAAATCATTTTTTCGTAGCAAGCTTTTATCACGTAGGTATTCTCTATCTAGGATCAGTCAGAGTACTTGTCAAGACTAATCAAACGAGCCAAACTCTATGTATTTACCATGCATTAGGAGTTCCTATGGCCACTTTCCGTCTCCAGACGATTTTCCAGGTAGGTTGTTCACGTACGAGATATACGGAATCTTGATCTATCTTAATTGAACTTAACTCTTAACCTACTCTGTACTTAAACGACAATACCGCGTAGAAGAATTTTACATGAAACATTACACATAGTTACGAAAATCTTTGCTTAATGTAGTACCTACTGTATTATTATTACAGACAAAGTGATTCTCTCACGGTTTCTCAAAACTATTTATTCCCATGCCAGATTCACCTAAATGCGTGCCGCTTCTATAAAATTGAACATCGTGTGTACTTCAAAAAGTGACTTTTGAAAAAGTGACCTATTTAACTTTTTTTAAATTAATTAAATCTCGATTTCGCAGACAAGGGTTCAAAGAAAGGCTTATCTAAAATTCACATGTCTGAAACATAAAGCTGCATAAGAATATGTGTCTAAAAACCATCAAAATTTAGGATCTTCGTCATTTTGTTGCGATTGCCAAAGCTTAAAATAAGTAAAATAAAGTCGCTTCCCGGCTGGATGTATGTATACTTAGATCTTTTAAACTATGTAACGGATTTTACGGATGCTGTTTTCATCAATAGATAGAGACTAATAGAGTGATTGAAGAGGAAGGTTTATACGTTTAGTTTAATTTTGTTTTGTGTAGGACACCATACGAACGAACTCGCACCGGGCCAGCTGTTGTAACATAAGCTATTCGTATGTTGTAGTGTTGGATCAGAATCCATTTAAACAACCGAACTTTCAGAGAAATATTTGCACAATTTTCGCAATGCGCAAACAGCTGTCCGAAAGAACAAATGTAGAAACTTTAACTTAATACATACATTACAATGTTAGTAGGATTTTCTGCGGGTATGTACATAATTCAAATATGCAAGCTCGCTAGTGTGGTTGCGGGTGTGACCACAGGAATCCTCGCATTTCCAGCTTCCACATTTTAGGGTGCCATCTGCTGTAAATGTGGGTTTCTGCCACCTTTCATATGAAAACGAACTTTGCCACAGGACCACGCTTGTTTTAATACAGTTTTCGAATACGGTACCTACATATTTAAAGCATGTTTTTGGAACCTACTTTTTAAATACTCGTAAATCATTTTGGCGTCATATCCCTTTTAACCATATCGCCTTGACCATGATTCAGGATTTGGCAGAACAGAGTGACTGCCATCTGACCTCCGTGACCCTGTTAATAGAGGAATGGAAATTCCTGGCTTTGCTAATGGCACAGAATACCACTCAGCAAAAAGTCTTTGATGTATCGTAAAGTCCGAATATGCGCTACTCTTGGCACATATTATGCGTTACTTATGTACCATTAATTAATGTGTTAATGGAACTCGAGCATAATCTACCACACATTTGGCCCAATTTTATTTCTCGTTCTATTATCTCGGCTTTTCTCTACTATGATATGCGTGTATTGGGTCTTTACCTATGAAATTAGCGTTTTCATGGCGAAAATGACGGCAACTGGAATATTCATACATGCAATAAAATTTTTCAATTTCTTGGAAATGGCCAATCCCATTACAATGTAATGTGTAGGTATAATCAGACAACATTAAGCTAATTGGTGCATATAATTGCATTTTGATAATTATCCTTTTCATAAAATTACATCTGGTTAAAGAGGCAAAGCCGACAATTAATGAAAACTTAAGACAATCATTTTTATTCGAATTTAGAGACTTACCTAACCATAATCTATTTTCGAATCAAGTATTGATTTTGATATGTTATGTACAATTCTAAATATATGAGCAAATGTAAAATTGCGAAAAAAAACGCCAATGCCACACGTAAATCTTCCGGATAAATTGATCTATAGTGAAAACCGTATTTAAAATCCGCTAGATATGTGGTGTCTTGACACAATAAAACAGCGAATTTGCTACACCTAGGTACACTAAACAAGTTAGTAACTGAAAACTGAAGTTTGCACTGCAGAGCCAACTATTTGATTACACAACTTTCCAATCGACCCGGATCCTATTTCGTAGTGATAGATTATTCAAGTGTTTACATGTGACGGGGATAACGAAACCGATAAACAGAATCCGTATTCCGTATTCACTTGGCGAAAAGGAAGATTTGTGTACGTGTGTGGGTATGTATTCCGTCAAATAAACATGAAATATGATTGAACAGTATTTATACATAATATGTATTAAATGTAGGTAAGTTTAACATGACAGAGGCCCTAAGCCTCGCAGTGAACTGTTATGGGCTGTGATGATGATGTTAAACATAGGCGACTCAACTGTAGTCTTGGTCCGGCGACAAGACTTAAAATCTGTCCAGACTGACTTGTGTTATTTGGTTATTAAAATTATGCATATATACCACGCTAAGTCCGAATCACTTAGTAAAAGAAAAAAAACAAAATCTCTGTATGGCAACTTATGATAAGTTTTTTAAAAGTAATAGAACGTCATTCATAAAAGTCATAACACACAATTGGATTTCTGTAGAATTATTTATTTTCGTGAGTTATGTAAAATATTATTAAATAATGGGTAGAACAATTTAAAAGGAAGTGAGAGTTATAATTTTCAGCATGATTAATAATTTAGTCAAACTAAAAGTACAAGTTCAAGCCAAATGTCTGAATGTTTAGAAGAAGGACTGACAAGGACAGATTATCCCCAGATTATTGCCATGTCCACATTTTATAATTTCTACCACTGTCAGTCATTTCGGACTTAGCGTGGTCCTATTATACCTATATTACAACTAACCATAGAGAAAAAAATGTATATACAGAAGCAACTAACAAATAATTCGACATTACAATGTAATACTTAATTATTTAAGTATTTATTGATCGCTCTAACTTGACCTTATCAAGGACGCGCCCTCGGCATGATCAATGATAGCATGAAATTGATTATACTTCCATTTATGCTACAATTTTATAGTTTTTATTATTTTCTGGCGTTCGTAGAGTCAGTATTGTTTTCTTCTAGTGTTGGTTGTAACTTCAGCCTTATCATTTGGGACACTAGCTGCTTCACAGTATACAGAATTTATATAATCTTGACTATTAATCTCGACAATTTATGTCGTGCGTAAATCAGAAAATGGAGCGTGGATAACACAACACAGTTTTTCTTTGCACTATAACATATACTATACAAGGTACCTCAAAGGTCGACATCTCATTCGCTCCCTTAGGTTGCAGATGTCCTACGACGCTGGCCGCTTTCCATCAGGTAGGCCGTCCGTCCATATGCCTCCCTAGGGAATAAAAAAAAGACAGTGGATACGCCTGCTGTGTGTGGACATTAATGATGACCACTGACGTAGGGCAGGCTCAAGTCTGGATTATTGTCGTTGTGATAGTAAGTGGAGGCACAAAATCTATCGGTGTGGGAAGCGTCAGAGCAATCCCATGCCCAGCAAAGGGCGTCCTGCAGCGTCCAGCAGCCAGATAATATGATATTGAAAATCATCATCACAGCCCATAACAGTCGACTGCAGGACTTAGGGCCTCTTCCACGAGAGGGAAGTCATTGCCTTAATCTCCACGCTTGGCAGGTGGGTTGAAGATTGCAGTGCTTTAATATAACAATGGAAAACGCTGCTGCCCATTTTCTTACCTACGGAGACTCTAGATATTTTGCCTCGAAGACGTTAGTCGTCTTGTACGACACTTACATTGTTAGGGGTTGGTGCTATTCTACTCTGCCGGACACCACAAGGCTAATGATGAAAATATTAAATATTAAAAGTAGAAAATGTACCTACGCTAACTATAGCAGGTACGTTAGTGTAAAGTTATTTTTGCATATTTACAAATCGCTTTTATCTTTACGTGTAGGTACCTAATTAGTATTTCACCGGACTGAAAATTGTTTTAATAATTCACTTAATTTAATATTTGAGCTAATTTTCAATACGATTTAAGCACCTATGACGTACGGTAACGTTATTTTTACTCCTACATTGGAGTATTGGACCTTTCCGTCGCTACGGGCAAAGCTTGCTCAGTGTTTCGTAAACGGTTGGGAATTCCCGCCAACGATCAAAATTCAAAGCCTGAAATAATTTTACTACCAATTACCTACGTTTTTTTACAGACGATAATCCAAAAATTAAAACAAGCAACTGTTACACTAATATATTATAGCAAATCCTGGAAAGATGATTAAAAAGTAGTCAGGTTTTTAGAATACCTCCATAAGTGGAGTGTAGTGTTGTGAACTCTGTATGGATAAAATGCCTTTTTCTTTCTACCGTAACCTCCTCTCTCATATAAGTGACTTCTGAGTTAATGAGAAGTAAGTATATTTAAACCTAATATCTAAGCTCCCTAACCTAGCGGTATATCCCGGATCAGTGGTAAGCGGTAAATTTGCCAGCCAGGGTCCACTCTTCTACTGTAGGCTCCTAGAAGTTTATTTCACAACTTGTACTATCTATATACCTGACCCACAGCCACCAAGCTATAGCTTAAGCATTAGGTAGTTAACTGTTATAATAGGTTATCTGTTATATTAATCCCGACCCTTTTGGCCTGCTCATCTGTGGGCCTGTCCGGCCTACATCAATCAATGTGGACTCCCTTGACGTTTTGTTTGCCTTTGTTCCCTCAAATATTTTTTTAAAAGAAACATGGATAATACGTTCACGAATTAAAGAGATATGCTTAAAATATGTATGCTTGGACAAATTCGCACAGCGCCATCTAGCCCAAAAGTAAGGAGAGCTTGAATGATATGGGTGTTGGATAACTGATAAACTATTCAATATACTTTTTTTAAATACGTACGTATACTACACCCAGACCCGTAACAGAAATTAAAATTCATCATTAAAACTTTTGCTCGGCCGGGAATGCAACCCGGGACCTCTGCGTGGCAGACCGGCATATTAACCAACTGAACCAGGTCGTAGATAAAGGTACTTATCAAATGAAACTGTATATTCATCATTATCATTGTCTCCCTGCTCTTGTTCACTAGATAGAATAGGCAAAACCTATATTTTGGTTCAATTTGCCCTACCACTTGTCATCTTGGGTCGTCAGTCCTTTCTCATGCATATTGCCATTCACAGACCGTTCTTCTTTTCTTTGACTGTCATCTACTGGAACATCAATCCGCATTCATATTCATTACCTTCATTATAACATGACTTCCATACTCCCGCATAACATGCCCATACTAAAATGCTAACCTCCCAATTTTCTCGTCACTGGTGCTACTTTCTAACTTCCTCTGAGCGCTGAGTGTAAGTTTTGCTTCGATTTCGCTTTATTATCGCGTTTGCGTTTACGTCGCAATTAGTTTGAAGAAAAAACTTCATTTATATACCACGAGATCGCGCTATACATTTTTTCCATACTAATTTTCACGTAAACGCAAACGATAGTAAAGTAAAACCGAAGCAAAAGTTACACTCAGTCCTGTGATCAAATCAAACATTTTTATTCAGTTTCGGTTACAATAAGATAACACTTATGAATGTCAACAATTACATTGCTTGCCAGATAAAACGTATTTCAATCGTATATTCCTAAAGATAAAAAGAGTTAAAAATATTTTCTTCTAGTCTTGAAAACAACCTTGTATTTTCCATTTCCAGTGACAACTATCAATTGTGTGAAAGCCATGTACAACGAGGTAGATTTTCGCAAATGGCACTGCTGCCTCTTATCTAAACGGAGACCGGATCACTACCGGATAAAAACCGTGTACTCGGGAAACGGGGACTTATCTCTAAAATTTCTGCAAAATTCGTTCTGTTATATCCCCTATTACAACGGAATAAAGTTTCAGGTGCGTCTTGAATTTTGTTTAGAATGAAATCGAATTTCATTTTTGGTTGGTCAGCTTATTATAGTAAGTATAGATAGATAGCTAGCTATCGATATCGTTCTGTGACGTAACATAAATCTTCCGTGAGGAATTGGGTGGCAGGGATATAATTATTTATATATTATAACAAACTAGCACTCCGTCCGCGTGGAGTATTGTACAGTTAAATAACGAATTAGCTAATCACTTAGTCCATATTGTACTATGGATTGTCATACGGTCATGTTATCAACTAATTCGTTGACTGTATCTATTTTATATCTTACGAACTTGCAAGTTAAGGGGAATAAAAAGTAACCTATGGACATAGGCTATCTTCAGGGGCTAAAGTATCTCTGTGTCTCATTTTATTAAAATCTATAGAGTGGTTACTATACAGGCAGAGTTACTTTCGCATTTATAATATTTATATTGAGTTGGTTTCTTAGTGATGGATCTAACTTAAATTGGAAATATTAAAAAAGTGTGTGAATTTGTACTATCTTATACATATCATATCAATGACATATACATAGAGTTAGGCCTAGAGTTTCCCTTAGGGGTATGTAGAGACAGTCGCTACGGTCCTGAAAGAACTCTCGATTCTTCCACATTTATAAACCTTTTCATATATTCTCATCAGTTTACGATACCTTGACCTACCTTTCTTTATTGTTTACCTTTGCTTTTATATTTGTTCAATCTAGCAGAATGCTTGTACCTCTCAATATATTTTCGTAAACTTTACTTTTTTATCCTATATTTTTATTATTTTAACAGTGATATGGGTGTAATCATGTGTTCAATTTCTACGACATCAGTGACCATGCACCTAATTTTATTGTTAGGCTTAAATTAAAAGTAAGAGTTAGTGTTATTCCACTCTGCCAGACGGTACCTCACGACCAAATTAAAATTTAGATTGAAATAAACAACACCGCAGGTGCTATGCGCACTCAAAGGCAGCGGCGGGCACCACCGCAACTGATTCCCACATATTATTTCGTCGCAATACCAATTATCCGGCGAGCGTTTCTCATAACTTTCCCTTTTAACAGCTGTTAATATTATCTCGGACCCCTGACCCGGTTAATGCGCGGTTAATTTTATTTATCAAATTAATATTATCCGGCTGGGCCTTTCCGCTGTGAAATGCGAGCGCACGGAAGAGAGTTTATTTAGGAGAAGAGAGACGCCGTAAAAAGTTATTTCGGGCCTAGCCGCGGAAGCCTGCACTAATTTGCTGAAGATTCTGTTTGAGTTGGACCAACTGGATTTACTGGATGTACTTGATTTGGCGTTCGAGAGGCTTGGGAGCAACTATCTTTTTAAAAGAATCTAAGATTGTACCTCTACAATGACGTAGTATCTTTTAATGAACTTCGAAAGTATTGGGTTTGGATCGATGAATTTTGTGTTTTTTTGCAAGTATACATTTACTTAAATATTTTAATTATACAGGTAATCAAAATTAATACTTGATTCCGAAAATACAGTTTGTTTAAATACCAGCAACTCTCTAAAATTAAATAAAAACATTTCTTAATTGTTATAAGGGTTGTATGATATTGGTTGTGATGATGATGATTAAACTGCTCTAGGTACATACCAAAATACTTTAACTGCTATTTCTGGATCTTGAAGACTACAATTTGTTGCCAGTATTCATACTGCATATAAGATGTAAGGAATCGTCAAAGCGTCGTATATGGAAATCTTACGGCACGGATGCTGGAAGCTGGTAGTCTCTGGCTTTATAAAATGGCCCTCAGTCCTCCCTCGGTGCCTATTTATATCTATTTGTGCCCTCCGCCTTCCCATTTTGAATGAAAAATGAGAGTTTCATTCGCTACACGTTTAATTGCTGGCGAAATTGTTTGGCAAACTTTTAATTCTGGTTAGGAGCCTGTTTCGTATTCGGGCACCGTATTATTTGGTCGGTCTTGGCGGAATAAGCGTTCTACAAAGATGGAAGCTATTATTTTTAATATTATTCTCATTTCTGAGGTATTAACAGGGCCTAGCGTAACCGAACGGTTATTATGAACATCATAACATAAGTTCTTAGTTTATTTAATGTACTAAGAAAGAATATTGAGTTGAGGATGATAACTAACGTTTTTAAAGGGTTCTACCAATATCTACGAGCGAGAATACTTCATGGGCACTCATTAAATGGAGAATTTTAGTTTAACATCAGCGGATAAAATTAAGATTGGTATGGTTTTGTGGATCGGATAGGTGTAAATTCTAATACAATATAAGACAAGATTTTTCCTCTACATCAACTTTTACCCACCGTATCCATGCATATCTACTGTTAATAATATAGTAATCATCTTGGCGTAACTATCCTGGTCAAAAAGCTCTCCTGAGCGCGCAGGAATATGAATTTTAAGGTGGTTATGCATTTATGAACGCGACCGTACTTCCATAACTCAGAAAAGTCTTTGGTACCTCTCGCTTACGAGTCGGACCCATCAGCCATTGGGCCACCGACGCTTTTGTGACAGTAGATTATCAAGTACTAAAAAAGAGAATTTATTCGAATTATTTTTCCTCTACCTAAACTTTAACCCTATCCACGCATTCACCTTTAATGAAATCCGTCATTACCCACTCTGCTCGGATGGATAGGTTCTACGTCTCCCGTTTTCCTTAACCGTATCAGCTTCAGCAGCTGCGGCGTGGAGCTAAGTCAATAATTAAGCCAAACTCCGGCTGTGTGCCGGAAGCCAGGCCTGTCATTAGGCACACCCATTAACTCCTGCAAACTTGGGTGTGGGTGTCCACTGCGGTCCTTCGGCCGTTAAGGGGTTCACAAACATTTTTTATAAAGGCACAGTATATAGCGAAAATTATCAATGATTCGCAGGTTTTATATAAAATTCCATTCAAATTATGTATTGATACCTCAGAATGCGCTTTTAGATTTTAGTGTCATCAGAACGTCTTAACATGTAACACGAAATTGGCTCCAAACATTTGCAGGTAAGTACTTATCGCAACGAGAACCTACATTTCCGCCATTAATAACACTCAAGAAATAAATAACGGAACGTGTAATCCACAATTTCCTAGGTGAAATATTGAAAGACATCGTTCAACATCAACTGCCTACGTGTGCGAAATGAAATACATTCGCCCGTAACATGTGATCCATCATCGGATCCTAAGAGGCAATACACGGCGCAATACACTTATAATACACAGATTCACTTTTCCTCTTCTCTAAGGACAGGGTGCATTGGCATTTGGCGATCGTTGGGAAGGCCTGTGTACAGCAGTAGAATAAGACCGAGATAAGCAAGCAGCAGAAAAATAAGCAGTTTTATGAGTGTTTTACATTACTAATGAGAAAGTTTCCAAATGTTTTTTATTTGAGAATATAAAAATATGTGTAAAATAAAACAAAACGATGTATTTGCTTAATATATCAAGTAACAAAAAGGTTATTAGGCTTTGAAGTTGCGCTTTCAAGATAATTTAGTTAGGAGCGCGGATTCGGTCGTATATGGCCGGGATCGCCCGCCGCAACGCCGGTTCCATACACACGTACTCTTTGAGACTACAATAGCCAGACACTTGCAATTTTTACAGAGTATGTATCAATAGCGGCTGGTGACATAACTACTATTCAAGCAGCTATCGCCATTCAGAACGCGCGGTAAACTGCGTTTTTATGGCTTAGGTACCTAATTTATGTGGAAAAGGCGAGACATTATGTTCAACATACAAATTAAGTAAATACGAACAGGCTTTACACTCATGGGTGTCGTACAAGGCGACTAATGTTTTCGAGGCAAAAGATCAAGAGTCTCCGTAGTCTGGAAAATGGGCAGCAGCATTTTCCATTGTTATATTTAAACACTGCGATCTCCAACCCGCCTGCCAAGCGTGGAGATTATGGCAATAACCTCCCCTTTCGTGGGAGAGGCCCTAAGTCCTGCAGTGGACTGTTACGGGCTGCGATGATGAACAGGCTTTAGACATCCGTAGCCTCGTTTCACGACAAATTCGCCAGAGATTCAAGTGTAGAGTACTGAGGGCCGCACAGACTCGAGCGAGTAACAATTCAATACAATAAACCATTCTGTCAAGTGCAAAGAGGGTTCTCGCGTTAAGCAGATGTCTACTTTAGAAGCAACCGAGCGTGCTTGTCGGACTATTCGGGGACGGCTTCGCCTCGTTCCAGGGAGTGTATTATAAATTTCAGTCGTTTAGTTTCCTTTCGTTTTCTTGAAACAATTAACGTTGATGTCTTTCTTTCATTGACAATTCGCCATCGGGTTAATATAGTTCCATGCAAAAGATAAAACTATTATGGAACATAATGTTATTTTATTGTTATGTATGTTTTTTATTGTTATGTTCCATAATAGATAATCTATTATGGAACATAACAATAAAAAAACATACATATAAAGCTCATGTCGCTATCCCACAGGTGGGGTAGGCAGAGACTATGGACCGCCACTTTACTCTGTCCTGACATAACTCCTTAACCTCGAAAATATCTACAACTCCTTTCATACGTCTCATTTTATTCTTGCCACTTCGGACCCCAGCATTTTTGAGAACGTTACTGATCTGATATGTGAATGTTTTTCTGGGTCGTCCTCTTAAGGGCTGGTTTTTCAAATTCGCGTTATATACCTCTTTCGTCAATCTTCTTCTATACATTCGCTCTACACGCCCGAATCATCAACACAATAAAAAAATAAAAATAATCCATCTTGACGTCAATATTCCGGCCCGGGGCCGCTTTACCCGTGCCTTTGACAGATCAGATAAATCCAGTGGAGTGACTGCTATCTGACCTCCGTGATTGAATCATGGTTACACAGCAGTTCGTTGGTTAGAGTTTAGCTAAAGTACATAAAAATAGAAAAAAATACAGATCTATATCTATGTCCGTCAGGTTTAAGTCGGTGTTCTAATGGCGACGCCTCCTACATACGAAACACTTAGTTCTCCTGAATATTCCAATTAATCCGTATAAGTAAGTGCTTTAGATGGAACGTCTGGGGATAGTGTAAACAGAATACTTCATTTGAGTACGAAATTGTCATTTTGGCGATAATGTTCCGTTTGTGCTTTCGTGCATGACGACCCGAGGTCCGCCTTGACCATGATCCAGGATTTGGCAGATCAATCAGGAGTGACTGCCATCTTACCTCCGTATCAGATTAGATCATTCATCATGGTTACACATTCAGTCACCTGAATGTGCAGGTTTCATCACGCGCGATGTTTTCCCTCACAGTAAGACCATCGTTGTTAGTGTCGGCACTTAGGTTCGAATCCGGTACCTCCGGGTACGAGTCGGATGACCCGCGGGCCGAAACGACTGATGCATTAAAATTAATATTTTTCCTCAAGTGTTTGGGGCCGCAGTTAAAAATGTCCTTCAAAATGGTTTTAGGACTGTCAGGAAAAAATAATGTTTTTTGAAAGAATTTATAACTTTGGGCCCAAATATTTGAGGAAACATAAAAATTTTAATTAGTCAGTCGTTTCGTCCCGCGGGCCAAAACCAGACCGGGCCGAAACGCCTAAACACCCGACTACCCTCTCTCTAGCCTCTTTCTACGTCGTAGAAATAGTAAATAGATACTGTGTCTACTAAAGACAGCATTTAATCCATGGAAAACTGGATTGGATGGAATGAAATTTTATCGGTTTCGAATCAGGTGCAGTGCGTAAGTAAAAGCTCTCAACAAATACGAAAAAGACAACGAAAAGTGACAGAGTTACAAAATTTGTTACAGTTTTGGGACGAGCCGTAGCCATGATTAATGCTACCGTACTCTACAAAGGAAATGGGTACCGTTCTACTGTGTTTCGGAGAAAAATTGGCCTATCTCGGGAACTGTTTGGTTTGGGCCGTGACTTGCGATTCTTCAGTTGTCTTGTTTTGTTTTCACCGTGCTATCTTGTAGACATCTTCGTTTTTCTAGATTATACAACGGTGATTTTTTAGAGGCTTTTTAATATTTTGTTCGGCGATGATGCTCACGTTTGGTCGACTCATTAAGTTAGATAAGATTAAGCAATGTTCACAATGTCCGGTAACTGGATGGGTCACCGTTTCGTACTTTGAGGGTAGTCGAAATTTAGCAATTCGTTAGACGTGCCTCCTTATACCGTTGGCGAAATGAGGTTGACCAAGGTCTTCTGCTGGGGATCCGGAGACTGGTTTAACAGTTTAGAGCTCCGTGACGGTATTTATATTGGGATTTTCGAAATATTTACCGATTATGTCTTGACCACCTCTTGGTGATATCCAAGAGTACTTTAATGTTTTTTTATAGGGTGGACCAAATTTCATCCTGGAGGCAATTGAAAAGCTGGGCGCCGACGAAACAAATGTATGTGTTACAAGGACTATATGTTGAAAAAATAAGAAAGAGAAATCAATGCAGCTTCATTGGAAGTGGGTCAAGAGTGGAGCATAGGGATCCACCCTCGAATTTCATATGTATATAAATCGTAAAAGCCACAACTCAAAATTAAAACCAAATATAAATTAATATTAAAAATGAAACCTAAGTGCATGAATCGTGGGTGTTATGGAGGACAGTTACCACTGGCGATTTCCATCATACTGGACCACTGGTTGTCTGCTCTTTTGTCAATGTGTGGTATAAGAAAAATAAACATCCATCCAGACACACTTAAAACAAAGTAAGCTTTTAATATCTAAGACCAAAAGCTCACATTTCCAAAGCATTTTCCAAGAAGCAAGTAAACATTGCGATACATTTGATTAAAGTTATCTTTCACAAGACACCTACGAGTAGGAAACCGGAGCTTGTTTGTGCAAAGCAAAAGTTAATTGGAGCTAGAAGCTGGAGTTTGTGAATAGAAAGCGTTGTTTGCAGCTTAGAATGGCCACTTAAACTTAATGGCAGTCTGTTGCGTATTATATGCTATATTTTTTGCAGACTTAGGAAATATTTATTAATTAAAACTTCATGAACAAAATGGTACAATGGCGGAATTAAAGCTAAAATAGCCTTATCTGCCAGTCAATCAAGAGATATTGGGTTAAGAAAAAGATAGCCGGTGCAAGAAAAGCTACTAGACAAAATGGAGGAGGATACACTAACGACCCGGCTCGGCATCGCACGGGTAACCTTACCTAATTATATGCCTAAACCTTTCTCATGAACCACTCTGTCTGTTGGTAAAAACCGTATGAAAATCCGTTCAGTAGTTTTTGAGGTTATCGCGAACAGGTAGGCAGATACGGCATAGAACTTTGTTTCATAATATGAAGTGATAGAATCACATCTTTTTCCCGCAGAGATAAGTATGACCACATTGTTCTACTTGGTTCTGACAAATCTCTCCCGCTTCTTCCACATTCATCGTTACATATTTTTAAGGTACTCTTGACCTGACCATTTAAAAAAATATTTATTTATTTAAGTTTTTTTTTATTTACTTAAGGAAAACCAACATCAATGATTACAATATAAAATAATACTGGCAATACAGAGCCAGTTATAGGTTACCACTGATAGAAACTGGAAAAGCTAATACAACTTTAAAGCATAACGAACAGTTTATGAGGCTAACATTTCAAACTTAAACTAAAATATACCTACAATACCCATCGATATCGATTTGATCGTGATACGTAGAGCTGGGTCTTCCCCTTCTTGACTATTACTAAAATGTGGCTTTGCCGACGACTTTGGGCTTGTTTATCTATTTCTGCGATCATATTCAATACAATAACCACATCCGCTCTTATCCTGTATCAGTGGAAAATAACAAAACCCTATCTCATGAACATACATACATAGACAACGTAAATATACATGTATATACAAAATTAGTCATGTTCCAGGATTTGGCAGATCAGAGAATTACAATGTACAGACTGCCATCCGTCATCCGTGACCCTGCTACTAGGGGAACCTAACCAGATTGTATCACGGTTCAACATTCAGTTACCTGAATGTATAGGTTTCATCACGATGTTTCCCGAGCATCAGTTAGCATACAACTAATGTACATAACTTAGAAAAGAGTCATTGGTACATGGCCGTAGTGGGATTCGAACCTGGTACCTCTCGCTTACGAGTCGGATACCTTAACTACTCGGCCACCGACGCTCCTCCGTAGATATACATGTACATATTTTGCCATAAACCCGTTCAGTTGTTTGGGCTTTAAATAACAAATTTCTACTACCACTGATAATCACTACAGTGTTAATTCATTTCAAACCATTCCAACCAAAACAGTACAGACGACGCGTTACCACGATCCATTTGGTAAAAACTTAATCCCGCAAATCGTGAATTAAATACCCCCAAGGGATTACTCCGGAGGATCCCAGAGGATCGTTGTTAGCTGGCCCTCAGGCTTAAGGGTCTCGAGTGGCGTTCGCGGTCGCAATCCCTCCGTTACAACTCACAGCGCGCTTGGGAGTGGGCCACGTACTCGGGTTGTGTCGATGTACGAACGTATGTACGTTGGGCTGCAAATAACAGTTTGCTTCTGTTGATAGTAACTCTTTACTATACCACTCTTTATATAACTGTATTGTGCTACCGGGGGACTGTACGTGTCGGGGTGGAATTTTGTTTTTTATGCTCAATATTAATGGCGGTGTTTAGACAGCGAAATTTGGGAAATAAGGATTACTCTTAATTCAAAAATTCAAAAGTTTTATTTGTAAGGGATGGGTATCACAGAGGTTTTCAATAATCTTTAAACGTTTATCCACCCTTTTCCCGCATGCTGAGGTGTACAAATAATTAAATATTATTGTTTCATTTTTTATTATGTACATAATAAAATCTTTCATCAATAAAGAATATCAAAAAATTTAAATATAACAGAATAAAATACAGAGGTCTTCGTAGGTAGCCAAAAGTGAAAGCGGAGCCTTAAGGAAATGGGTTCATTAGCCCGGCTGTACGCTATACAGCATTTCCTTCTTATCTTCCATCATCATCGTCCTTGGCGCTGATTAATCTTATTCCATCCATCTAGTCCTCACACAGTTTTTCCTTAATTTCGAGGCACTTCGGCCGAGTGGGACAATATTTCAACCAATTTCCCTAATTTGATGGCATCGCGAAATGTCCCAGCTATATGGCCCATAAAGGCTGTACAATTTCGTTGATCACCTAATAATATTATGGACGTTATATAGTCAACTACGTTTATTAGATTCTACAGCTTATAATATTTATACGTAGTTGGTATATTATTTACTCGCAGATCATATTATAGGAACAGGGTATATGTTGCCAGCAATCTTTTTGGAAATTTTTGATAAAGTGGTCGAACTTTTGCGTATTGCGATTTTGTATGTATTGATGCCGCTACTGCGTAGTCTTTTTTTTAATAGAAGGCTTGTTGAAGAAGGTTGCGTTTTCTGATATAATAATATACCGTTTTGGAATGCAATTCTACTCCCGAGACTGTTCAACCAGTCTCAAGGTCCCCACCGGAAGATCTTGGTCAACGGGCTTCCGAGGTGTCTGGTCTAGAGTATCAAGTTTTAGGATTACGCACCCTAATGAGTGGCAAACTTGTTGCAGTGCTGAAGTTTGATCAATTGCGCATTCTGTTACCGGTATCGCGCTTTGTTATAGATTTATGATGCTACTATCTACTATGCCACTACTTATACATACACATTTTTTTCAGCATTTTGTAATTATTAACTTCAATCTTTCGGTTAGAGAGACTCTTCTGCAAGACTGGCCGCACACGTTAGATCGGATATGTTGCCATACCATACAAAAGTACTGTCGCATATGCTCAGCTAAACAAAAGCAGAACGACCGGATCGGATCGAACCAGCGGCGGCGGTGCTCTCGTTCTCGCTAACTGGATCAGGCGACCGGAAGTGTGAGGCCAGCCTAAGGCTGATCGGAATTGGTTCGAAAGTACCGATTCGTCTGAAGTCGAAACAATTGTGATAAAAAATAAATAATATAAAGCATATTACGTAAGAGCTTAACCCGGCGTTCGTCGCTACTGATAATATTAAGATTTTCACATAGGCACAAAAACTATAAAATAAGTTGTTTTTTATATGGGTTTTTCTAGGTCAGCATCAGCAGTTTAAAAATAGATAGTTGATATTGATCATCCTATTAAACAATTACAGCTTGGACTGCTTATTAAGAAGCACTTTTCTCGTACGCACACCGTCTTGTTCTACACTTTGTTTTTTTGCTTTTTTTACCCGACTGCGCCGCGTAAAGGAGAGTAATGTGTTTATCAGTTATTACATTAGTTGAACACTAACTATGCTCTTACGGTGCGGGAAAACATCGTGAGGAAACCTACACATTCAGCGACTGAATGTGTAACCATGATCCAATCTAGTCAAGTTCCCCTGTTAATTAACAGGGTCACAGAAGTCAGACTACAGTCGCTATACTATAATTACCTGATCTGCCAAATTGTGGGTTATAATCAAAGCGGATCCCGGGCTGTCACGTGCAAAAGTCTCCCGAGATATTTACGCTAACATGATTATTTTCTGTTACCTATTCTCTTATATATACAATTCTCTTACCTATACCTAAGGTCTACAAAATTTCATCAAAAGTTAGAATTGGAATTGCACTCGTTCCAATAAAGAGTTTCTAACACGTAGCTTCGATTTGGCGGTTGCCAGAGTTAAACCACCTGGTTCGCTAATATTAACTTTGTTTGCACATCTAGCGTATAATAAGAAACTATGTACAACCACGAATGTCGTTGATAGTAAATTTTTATGAGATTTGGTGTTAGCATATATATTGCAATGGGAGATTCAAATGATACGCAACGGATGAGTATACTCGTATATTGGCCTCTGATTACGAATGGTGTTCATTCCTATATAAAGTAAAGAGGGGTGAGGGGAGTGCCATACTACATTATGCAATACATGTAGATCCATACAATTATATTAATATTATTTATTTATTTATTGTATGGCTTTTGAGTTCCTACTATGATTATACTACATTATGCATATTGAGTTCACTTTTTCAGTTTCATATTCGTTGAACGAATTACTATGGTCGATAGTAACAGCTTTGCAATATCATGATATTTTAATTATTTAGTCTTACATATGTCATATTACATACAGTGTGATACAAACTTAACTTAAATGGGTACATTACGTACACGTGTGTAATAGTAAAGTAAAAAGCACGCTTACGTAATATCTTTGATTATGTGCTTAAAAGTGATATAATAACATCCAAGTACGACCAAGTGTGGTTAAATAACTATTTAATTTACCCCTCGTCATAAAAGAAATAGTAAAGAAATTGGACGTTTAATTAATTTCTTTTATTGTTATCTAGTTTTTGATGCTACGTTTTTGTTATGTAATCAGCGTTACTTTCTCTTTCTGCTCCATTTATTTGATTGATTGCTGATTGCCTGCTCGTAGCATTTCTCATTCGTTCAATCCTTTAGTTCGCTGTTCTTGCTAGTCATTGTTTTTCATCAGTTCTGATATGCTTTTCTCCTCGTCCATTGTACACATACCATTTATTGTTTTTCTGAAAACAATGTTGAACAATGACGCGTATGAGAAGCACCTCTCTTACAGTGCTGATGTGTTCCATCTGAACCGTGCAACATTTTTGAGCAGGGTTCTCCAGTATATCCAGTCGCGGTGAAGGGTTAAAACGAAAATCACACACCATCCATGTAAATACACACACACACACGCACACCCACACACACACGCATAAACACCAACGCGCGCAATTGGGCCTACAGCCTCGCCAGGGAAACATAAATACCTATATCATGTTTTTTTTTTCCTCGCTCTTTTTAATTTCTTTTTTATTTGTAAGATACATAATTGTATTATAATACCTAGACCAATTTTGCTTATCGTAGTTAGGTGTATGAGCTACATTAAGTCCTAAATTATAAATTGCAGTTTAGTTGTTGGCACATTTATTTAGTTTAAATAGAATTAGATTGCTGTTAAACTGTGAAATAAAGAAATAAAAGTTGGAGAAAGTAAATTCGAATCAATTTGAATTTTGTTTTGGCCAACGACTACCTGTCCCTAACACACAACTTCAACAGTTTTTAGGAATCCTTCCGAGCGGATAGAACGCATAAATAAACATAGTTCACGTTCACCCAGGCAGCGCAGTGTATGAATGGCGTTATATCATTTTGTCGATGCATCTAACCGCACGGTAGTATTCAAGGTGATTTTACAAAGCCAAAGGTTCTAGAGCTGTGGGTACATGAATAATATTTTAAACATAACGACCGCTGGTGCTATTAGGACTAACGGATCGTGTATTTGCGATTTTTGCGTATTCTTAACTTCGTAACGTCGACATCTGTGCCTAATTTGTGGTTCCTAAAATAAAGTTGATCACAATCACTGTACCAGCCTATTCATTATGGTGAGTCAATCCATGGAAAAATCATACTCTGAACTGTTTACGTACTTTCAAATAAGGCTACTTTTGTTATACGATATTCATGTATGAAAAGGTTAATTAATGTGAAAGAGCGAGAGAGATCTGTCAGGACCAAGCAAGTGGAACGATGTGGTCTCTGCCTAGCCTAATATATGTACGTATGTATTCGTATGTTGATATAGTATCTACCTAGAATAATAAAGCCCCGATTCTAGTACCTATTACTCTATATAAATACCATTTTAGTTGCTTTCATGTAAAATACATTGCGAAAGACTTTCAGCAGGGCGTTCCTTATCGAAACTTTTCCAATAACGTCAGCGAAAACAATTGGAATATGAACGTAGTATGTTTTCCCTCATATTGAATTGGACTAAGGATCGTTCATATACTGTGCTGTTTGATTTATTTTTATTTATAAATATCGTACTTTACAAGCTTTTATATAAAATATAACTTGCAATGTTTGTGTGTAACTATGTATGTTCGGGGCAAATCTTGCAAGCCTAATTTGATGCACTTTCCGGTGTTCAATTGACCAATTGAAAATTTGGTATACCTATGTCACGTGGATGGCAATCTTGGTGGATGGTCTTATGATGATGACTGAAGGTGGTCATAGTAAAATTAAATACTGAACGCAACAAGATAACCTCATCGTGTATGAACTCTTTGGAACGGTCTTGATGAGTACTATACGTATGAAAAAATGTTCATTTAAGAACTTTTTTATTTATGAATCACTAGCTTTTCACCCGCGGCTCCGCCCTTCTTGAATATTGCACGTATATCTTGCGAACTTGCGATTGCAGGGGATTAAAAAGTAGCCCATATCAATTCTCAAGTGCTAAATATCTTCACAGAATTTCATAAAATGTTTTCAGTGGCCGTGAAAGCGGAACAGACAGAGGACACTTACTTTCGCATTTATAATATAAAATAAATAAAATAGGTATTAAATGGAAGCGATGGGAACTTTTCTAAACACTTGCACTTCTGTGTGTGTTAGGTACCTACTTCTTGTTCTTATCGAGTCTATGATAAAAAAGGTTAATTTATTATTACGATCGTATTTATATAATTTTAATACTACGATCCCAAGGTACCAACGGGCTTAAAGAAGATTGAATACCTAATAATATAGAATGTGTTTTAATAAATAGCAGAATGATAAAATATAAATTAGCTTATTTGCTATGTTTGATAATAAGCTACGTAAAAGCCTACCATAATAACAAAATAAATCAGGTATCAGTCTCCCGACTACAATTAAAAAAAAGCTCTCCTCTCCACTCCTACAGTAGATATATAATGTAATTGGAACTCCGTGTTCCGCTCATTCGTTACAGTAACACGTAATACAGGAACCGCCCTCGTCGATAGCGGAAATGGAATTGTACCCCAGTTCCAGTGTAAACACGGTGGACAGTTAATATCGCCGGACGAACGATGACGGATAGATAGACCTTGCCCTGAACAAATATGAAAAATACAAAGCGAATTGCATCATGCATCAAAGCTCTGTACGATCGATCAAGCGTACTCAGGGACATGCGATATTGATGTTTGATTTGTGGACCCGATGCGACTATCTATTGTTGGAAACTGCATTGAAATCCGTTGTTTAGTTTAAAAGATGTAAGCGTACATAGATATATACATAGATACAGACAGCAGGAAGCGACTTTGTTTTTTACTATGTATAGATTCACATCACCCACACCTTGTCACCCTGTTCGACATCCTGTCGCAGCAGCAAATCTTTCAGAATATCGTAGCCAAACAATAACATTTTAAATAGTATTGTGTTCCTGCCGGTGATTAAGGTTTCCAGAGCTCTAGAGCAAGGTTTCGCTACCAGACCAATATAGATAGATAGATAGAACGATATCCCTGGTGTAGCTAATGTCTATAGGCAGTGGTGATCACTTTCCATCAGGTGGCCCGCTTGCCTGTTTGCTTAACGTATTATATCAAAAAACAAAATAAAAACATAACGCAACTGTGTTGCAGCCAGTTTGCTTATCTTGTTTGACTATGTTTGTATTCTGCGGGCGTTCTGTAGGAAAGAGACGAAGGTGGTTTATTTCGAAGTTCTTTGTTTGATGTTTCTATAAATTTAACTTAAATATATGTATCAGAATATTGTATTTACCTATTTTTCAAACTACGAAAAACAATATCAAAGAAATAGAGCTCATAAATCCTCGAATAAGCTATCAATAAAAAAAGTTCTCGGAATGAGTTCGTTCTTTTAGATCTACGATGGCACACAAACATTAAACTTATTTATACGTATACCACCTCTCTTACTGTGTCGGAGGTTACAAACAAGGGCATTATTCACTTCTTATATGGTTTTTTTGGTTCTTGGGAAGAGTTCATCATGTTTTAGTGCCGCCACAGTCAAGATGTCAACATAAACATCATCTAGATGCCTGGCATCCAACCAACGTACGGTCATGGTGAACCTTTTTACAACGCACGTGCAAGATGTAGAATGAGCTCTTTCTCAAAGTCAAAGCACTGCATTCACTCCCGTTAGGTTGCAGATGTCCTGGTCGACGATAGCCGCTTTCCATCAGGTGGACCGTATGTCAATGTGCCTCCCTATATAAAAAAATAAGTAACCAAATTAGTGAACTCAATAAAAGTAGGTAACTAATTGAAATCTTCATAGCAGCTTGATATTTCAATAGAACCTTGCTATAAAATCAGAATTTCCAATGGTGATCATCTTGGCGATAAGATCAGGTAATTACAGTGGAGCGACTGCCATCTGACCTCCGTGACCCTGTTAACAGAGAAACCTGACCAGATTGAATCATGGTTACACATTCAGTCGCCTGAAGGGCTTGGTTTCATTACGAAGTTTCCCCCCACTAGTGTTGTAAATAACGTAGAAAAGAGTCATTATTACATGGCGGCAGTGGCATTTGCACCCGTTACCTCAGGGTACGAGTCGGATCCATTAACCATAAGGCCACCAACGCTCCACCGCAAAGCAGAATTTCCAATATTTTATTGATAGTTATCTGCAAAAAGGTTAAAGAGGGTTTCATTCTTCGGATAGGAGTTAACGAGCTTCGCGAACACTGCCCCCAGATAACCGCTGCGCGGCCACTGTGACTGGCTTCGTAATGGCTGCCGAGGGTAGTCTCATGCGGCGCTTTAGGATTATATTCTGCTGATTTTGTGAGAAATTTAAAAGATGTATGTGTTTGAATTATCTCGGAGTTATTATACTGTTCAATCTACCATGTAGGCATCAATACTCGTATCATTATTTTGTATCATTATGTACATGCCTACAGCGTGTAATGGAAACAAATATTTTGACATGATGTCATATAAGTATGCCGTCAAACATAGTACTCGTAATATTGTCATCTGAAAAGATGTGGAGAATGCTACTTATTTGTTGGTAACATAATTATAATTTGATGTTTTCGTCTTGGCTCCTTGTTATTACTTTTCCCTACCTCCTTATTTTTACTTGCAGTTACTTTACTACAAGTTCTATGCACTAGTAAAATTGTCGGTTATTGGATAAGTCCGAAAAAAATATCTGTTAAACTTTCACTTTATTTTACATACAGCAATGCAATGAATTGTTGATTATCGGAAACGGACGATTTTTGGTCAGTGATATTTTACTATGAGTATTTTTACTTTATCAATTAACTCTTCTGGAATTCTTGTACACACCTGTGTTATTATAATTACCAACGTCACTAAATTGGCATCTCCCCAATTAGAGACCGCCCGGAGGTCTTTGTTCATACGACTAACAATGCCTCTATATGCTGCATATAAGAAAATCAAAATATATAACAAAGTATAGAAAAGCGCTATCTTACCAATTATTTTTATTGACTGGTAAGGCATCCATAAGTCGTCTTATCGAGACGTTTTCTAAGTCATTAGTCACCGACGTCGCTAACAATGAACTTGATTTATCTTTTATGATCGTTTTGGCAGAATTGGACGAAAACGCCATAACTTAAGCCTGGCATCAGCTGGCTTTGCGATGCTTATTGGGAACGTATTGTAGATACATTTTAAATAACATTTATGGTATATCAAAATTAAATTTTTGTGTTCTTCAAGTCTTGCTTGTCACAGCATAATATTCGATTCTATACTTGTAATCTAGCTCATTATGATATAGTAAGCAAAGTTGGAATTACCAATGTTCACGAATTTCATACGTCTGGATGTTCAAGCCGGACCCCGGGCCGACGGCTAATCTGCAGTTATACTTCGTCCTTGCCTCTACGGGAACAAGGCGTGACGGTATGTTTATACGTAATAATATGTAACCCAACCCTTACGCTGGAATTCTACCTAATTACGGTTTCCGAATTATCCTTTCTAAGACGTAATCTGAATTGGATCCAGGATTAATGCAGAACTATTCGCGTCCCGTAATGGCCTAATAAACACGAAATCTCAACAATAAAAAGACCGTTTCCTTTGTAATGTGTCGCGCGAGCGTTCCATTTTACGGTTCTTTAATTTTCATCGCATATGAAAAGAGTCTCCTGAAAAATGTAACCGGCGAGAACCGGTTTCGACTGGAACTGTGTCAGTTTTACTTCTCTTGTTTTTTGTTCGTGTTTCGTTTAGGTGCACTCGTTTTTATTCACAGAGAGTTTGTTCGCGTCTTTCTTGTTTAATTTAGTTAACTGTGGAAGGAACTTACGTAATTGAGACTTAAAAAAAATTATTAGCTTTACATATAATATTACGTACTTACAAGTGTAGTTTTAATAATTTTCATATCGCTTAGTGACATTTTTACACTTGTTGCTTTGAAACATCGATGTAAATTGATAAAAATCTTTGTAAAGTCGGTATTTTTACCAATTTTATGTCTTTAGCGATTTGTAGTGACAATGACGTAGAAAATATATCAACTCGTTTTTCTGTCACAATATTCTTTATAAGTTTGAAGCTTGAGACATATTAATATTATACGCACAGCGTACCCATTGGGACACTAATACATGAGACATTATTAATAGCTTTTTTTATGTTATACGGCAGACAAACAGGCACGCAGGCCACCTTATGAAAACTGATCACCGCTGTCTAGATATTAGATATTAGCAATACCAGGGGAGTTACCAATGCGTTGCCCGCCTCTAAAGAGACATCTAATATACCTCTTACCTACGAAGACGATACCAATATAAGGTATAAGGTTAATTAGTTTGTCGATATAAACGTCAATAGGCACTCAGAAAGTGTCCGAATATTCGACGAGGCGCAAAGCCCCTCCAATCTGTGTACGAGGGTCTGAGCCGATCATTCAATAGCCTGCCAGAGTATTCCTTGATTGAATTCCCGATAGGAACTGTATTTAATTTGCTTATGAGACGCTTTTAATGTCTGTTAACGGATGGTGAAGATGTAATTTATTTCGTTTAAGTTCGGCGGTAAGGATTCTTTAAATATGTCATAATAGGTACTTTTAATGTATATATTGCATTGTCTGCATTGTATATATCTATAATATATTATTCCCTAAAATAACATAAGAAACAATATATTATGTAACAGATATGCAAGAAAGACAAAAAATATAATAGGAAGCATATTTTAGATATAGCTAAAATATGCACGAAAATCCATAAAGAGACGCAAAATATACATATATAACGACACACCATTTTCCCGTAAAGGCAGAGACCACATTGTTCCACTTGCTAGTCCTGACAGATTTCTCTCGTTTCTTTGTGCCATTAACCTTTTCATACGTGAACGTCCGTTTAGGGCACTCTTAACCTGACATTTCTTTAAAATAGCATTGATATGCAGCATGAAATAAATAAAAAGACTCATTAAATATTTTTTATTTTAAAATGCCATTGTTACTGAACGGTCACAATTGTATTTGGGAAAATATCAATTACAAAATGTGTTTAACAATGAACTTTACAGTTCACCTTTAAAAATGTTCTAAATGTTCTATAGACAAATGTGTCTACGATTACTTAATTACATAAATTAAATACATTTTTGTAAGTGGAAATGGACCGTTGTATGTCGATCGGGCGTCTCTGGAGTCGCTATGTGAGCCATCTGAAGATGAAGGAAATCGAGATCGAACGTAAATATGCATCGATTAGAATTTCCTTGCTAAAATATGCAACTACTGCTCGGAATTAACAAAATGTGCAAATGCTTAATTAATATGCATTTGCATATTCATCCGGTCTCTATACGACAAATTAAACAAACCATAATTTAAAGAGAGAAGCATTGTCGCGTAGCTCCATGCTACGCGATGCTACGCGAATTCGTAGCAACTTTCGTAAAAACTGTTCATCTGCGCGCGGAAGTTTTTGTAAAGCTGAGAATTTCCTATGGGATGATTGCGAAATGACATTTTCTTAAAGTGTAAATATTATTTATAAAGGAATTTAAAAAATATATGGTAACCATTATTCTTGGCTGGAATAATATTTTGTAATTTTACCCTTGGATTTGACTTTGTGTTCGCTATGCAAAACTCACAAATTTTTCGACGGTTTTAAATATTCGTTTCACATGCACGCTGTTACTAAAGTTTATGACTTTCAATTTAAGAACTAGAATCATTTTATAACTTTACAGAAAGTAGAATTTCTCCGACAGGTAAGTCAGAGGTCCCGGGTTCGAATCCAGCTCCGGCCATGTACCAATGACTGTTTACTGAGTTATGTACATTAGTTGAATACTAACCGACGCTCTTACGGCGAGGGAAAACATCGTGATGAAACCTACACATTCAGGCGACTGGATGTGTAACGATGATCCAATCTGGTCAGGTTCCCCTGGTAGCAGGGTCACGGAGGTCAGATGGCAGTCGCTCCACTGTAATTACCTGACCTGCCAAATCCTGGATCATGGTCAAGGCGGACCCCGGGCCCTCGTGAAGATGATGAGTTAGTAGAAATTCTAAACCTTTTGAGCTATTCTCAGCTATTCAAACTTGCTGCGTTCGTAATTTAAATTTTAAACTGAAATTGACTTTCGAATTTGAACGGACCGTAAAATTTACATAGCATACGAATGAGAATAAGTTACATTGCACAGTCATTAAAAAGTAATGTTGAAACTATTTTAAAACAGAAACCAATACTTGAGTTTAGTCACAGGGTTAGTTCTGTAACAATGCTCCATCGTACTACCGCGCTAACCGAAACAGAACACTAAACAAAGCCTTGTAAAGTCGCATTTGCCTCGCAGGGGACAATACATCACGTGTTAGGCCGGCCTTCCGGCTCGGCCGAGTTCCAGCCCAAACCGGAAGAGATCTCTCGGGATCCATAGCGTTGCCGCTCCACGTAACACGACGGCTGTGTAGTGTAGCTAGTGTGTGTGTCTTGAGTGAATATGCGAGTATAATAGTAATCATGTCGCGGCATTGTATGAGAAAGCTGAAGGATATTTTGTATTTTGTAGCATGTAGTTCTTCAAGAAAGGCGTGAAAATGTTTTTACGGGGTGCGTGGGTGATGCCTCTGATATCTGATGGCAAACGTCCAAAGGTTTTGGTGTCTACTTACCATCAGGCAGGCTGTTATCTTATTTGCCACCTTAGTGGCATAAACAAAAGAAAAAAAAAGATTTTACTACATACAACCTTAGAGATTATGGTCATACTATCCAGTTAGAAGTATGTAAAGATACTGATTGTCCATCCAGTACAGTACCTACATAAAATATAGCCCGATCTCTGTGATAGCTATCACTGATAATGGAAGTAGACGCAAGGAAAACACACTTAATTGTTACTTATCATCATCACAGGCCGTCCAGTCCGTCACAGCCTCTTCCACGGAAGGGGAGGCTATTGCCATAATCTCCACGCTTGGCAGGCGGGTTGGAGATTGCAGTGTTATAAATATAACAATGGAATAAGCTGCTACCAGTTTTCCAGCATACGGAGACTTTAGATCTTTTGCCTCGAAAACATTAGTCACCTTGTACGATACTGGGGTTGCTGAGATAATAATATATTCATAAAGTACCATTTTTGTGTGGGTGTTTTTACAGGTGCTAATTAGCATACACTTTTTGAAATCTACTGCCTAACGTTTACGATGTGCATACTTTGCTGATATCCCGCTCGCCTGTTTGTTTGCCGTCATCATCATCATATCAGCTAGAAGACGCCCACTGCTGGGCATAGGCCTCCTCCAGAGATCTCCATTAAAGCCGGTCCTGTGCTTTCCGCATCCAGCTGGTACCTGCGGTTTGTTTGCGTTATAACAAAAAAGATCTGGGTCTGACAGAGCCTACACAAAATAACCTTTGGAGCTTTGCATCAATCATGGGTCGCAGTCACGAATTTCAGGTCACGTATGAACCAAACGGTGCTCGGTGTTTGGACATAAAACGAGCAAATCAAAGTAAGCCGACACGATAGTAAAAGGTTCCGACTTCATATTTCATTTCGTTTGAATATACTCGTATAAACATAGTAATAAGAATTGGAATGAAAAGCTGGTTCTTGTGTTCAGATGATGTAATAACAGCGAATATAATAAAATACAGACCGAAAGTAAAAAACCGAAAAAAGCATTAAAAACTTCCCTCCTTGTAACAAGTTTGCTAAAATCCGGAACTTTTATTATCGGAAAATATCACTATGGTCACAATGCACTAATAGTGTTAGGGCGGCTTGCACCAAATTCTTAAACGTATTTAAGTTGATACCTAAACAAAAAACTTCATACAACAAATCGTTAAATGTCATTCTTAAACGCGTTTAAGTATTTGGTGCAAGCCGGGCTTAGTGTATTGGGTTACTGTTCTGTACGTATTTGTGTGTATGTGGCATCGTTGCTCCCGGACGGTTGAACACACACTCAAGCATTTACAGCTTATAACAATCCGCTGATAGACTTGGGCCTCCTCCAGTTCATTAGAGATGAGACATGTGGCCTGGTCTTCAGTATCCTCACGTCGTAGGCCGTTGGCTCTCGTCTTGCATCCGTTGAGTTATTATTATAATAAAAAGTCCTGCTCGCATCCGTCTCAGCAATATCTATCCATAAGTAAAAATTTTGGGTTCCCACAGACAACTTCTCTACCGTGTAGAGAATATGGACCATGTATGGAAGTAACATGTAATATCCATGGTGGAGAGTGTATAGTTTGTTTGTATTCTAGTATGGCAGTAAAAACATGTCGATATCTTGTAAGATACCCCGAATTTACTTATGGGGACAATGGGAACACAGGTTAATAGTTTGTTCTCGTACGAAACTGGGTAGGGCAGTAGTATTAAATAAAATAGGATCCAAAGGCCGTCGTAAAACTTTCGTTACTTGTTAGAGTTTTATGAAAACATTTTTTTTGTGTTTACGCTCCCGATTTTATGACTTGACGCATTTGGGTTTTAATAATGTAAGCCTTATTTATACGAGACGTGGACCATTTTTCGTGTAGACAATGCGAAATAAATGAAAATCACAAAACAGCTACACAAATATTTAAGAGAAAAGGACTAATATTATAAAGAGGAAATATTTGGTTGTTCGTCGTATTGTTTGCTTGTATGTAATGGGTAAACTCAAAAACCACAAAATATTTTTTCACCTTCCTATACAAAACTACATTATCAGAGAGAAACATAGGCTACATTTTAGCTTTAAAAAACTACAGATCCCTAGGAAAATGTCAATATTAAACCCATGGTATATAAATGTTACATGTTCGCGCATAATTTCAGAACGGCTGCACCTATTTAACTAATTGATTTTTTAACTAATTGGTTTTTCATTGGATTTGTAATTGTCAGGACTAGGCTTGTACTTACGTTAGAAAAAGGGTAGGCAGGGTTAGGGTAGGTGTAAGGTAGGTGTAGAGTAGGTGTAGGGCAACAGAATACAGTACTGCCCATTTTCCGGTCTAGGCATGTACTAGCTGGTCAGCCTCTAAGATATTAATTACCTTATACGATGACCGTGAATAGAAGCGGTTGGTGTTCGAGGTACTCTGACTTACAAAATTTTTCAGTAATTATTTTCATAACAGTTTAGTTGCCGTGACGTGTGTGTGTTGTGTGTTGCTAAAGTTTAAGCGCAAGTAGCTCAAATTCAATTCTATGAACACTGGCTAACTCATATCTACTACTCCAGATAACATGATCTTTTGATTACTGCGAAACTATTTAGTTCAGTACAATTACAAAGTGATCAGCTAGTAAATCCGGATTAACACTGCACTTTAGATACATTGGTAAAGGACAGTGGCGAGCGTCGAGTATAAGTACAGCGGCGTGTGACGAGTGCCATTTTGCTGACGATATGGACGAGCAACGTCAACAAATACGTGCAATTTTGCTCAAAATTTCCTTGTGTCGGCTATACCGGCTGGCCACTATAAAATCATCTAAGCATTAATGTTTCGGTTGTGCTCTTGCGCACGTGCAGCGACTGCCATCTGACCTGCGTGACCCTGCTGCCAGGGGAACCTGACCAGTTTGGATCATGGGCACACATTCAGTCGCCTGAATGTGCAAGTTTCATCACGATGTTTTCCGTCCCCGTAGGAGCATCGGTAGTGTTCATCGAATGTATGTAACTCAGAAAAGTGTCTTGGCGGCAGTGGGATTCGAACCCGACCTTCGGCAGTGGGATTCGATTTGAATTGGTGACCTATTATTACCTTTACCAATAGCTCACCAAAATTGACTGTTGGTGCACATGTCATAAATATTGGAAGCGATTCTATTTAGAACTAACTGGCAGCTTGCAGGCCAAGTTGACTCGCTACTGTCCGAACACTTTACACTACTATACTTAGACACCGTACTTACCACTTGAGCTATGTAAATCTGGCATTACACGAAGTAACGTGCTAACTACACGGTCTGCGGCCGAGATCACAATGCAGAGTATGAGAGATTTGCCGCAGTGTGAAAATTTCCTCCCAGGGACACTTCGTTCCGCTTTATATCCTACATTGTGTATGAGGAGGGCTCTTACGTTTGCTTTGTCTGACGGGCCGATGTTGGCGCCTTGTTTGTTTCTGTATTCATCATTTTATTTTCGGTACATTGACGCGTAGGGGCTATATTGTTTGGCTTAGCGGTTCGGTGCTGCTGTAATGGAAAGTGTGGTGGGGTATTCGATAGTTTGGGAACTTTATATTTTTGTTGCGATCACTAGGGAATAGTGTATCATTGTTTTACTGAAGTATTTACTTTTCTCAGCTGGTTTGATGTTATTATTTTATTCTGTGGCTTGATATGATACTTTTCCTTTTGGTATACTTGAAGTAACACTATTAAATAAATAAATATTTAAATAAACTATTTTAGCATGTTTGGCAATACTTGAAAGAATTTTATAGACTATGAGGCCGAAGCCAAAAGTGATGACTCAACGAAGTGTCGGAATGTCTTGAAATACCGATGAGCACGGCCCTTCATTCGATCGCTGATCGTACCCCATGGAAACAGTTAAGAAGTCCTTGCTATGGCACCAGAGTCACTATGATCAGGGAATTATTGAGGAGAGTATTTAGTCAATCAGGCAATCAGGCAGTGTGCTTGCGAAACTGATATCCAAGGTTAAGCAACGCTCGCAGAGTCTGAGAACTGGTTGGGTGACCGTTTCGTACGGTTGAACAGTGTCGGGAGCCGATTGACATCCCGTGAGGGTATATTATTAATATTTGATCATTTATATAATTTTTACGATTTTTATTTATAATTTATATAACTTTTTCGCCCGTGACTTCGTCTGCGTAAATACGGGTTACTACGTTCCGGAGTCGTTTCCGTGGGAACCACTTTGAATTGCGGGAAAAACGATAGTTTAGTATTGATTTTACACACTGAAAATGTATAATATATTTAATATATCTAAATATATTTAATATCTATTAGATCAAATAAAATCGACTTAAACCAGAGAATATAATTTCGTAATACGAGCCTCCTCGGTTAACGTAGGTAGATATTACGACATAATCTCCACGTCTGGGCGGGTCGGGAATCGCGCTGTTGGAATTCACAATAGATAACGCCAAGGGTGTAGCCTGGAGTCTGGGTGGGGAGGTCAAGCGCAAAAAAAAAACAAAAAAACCTTTTGAGAAACAACCACCCAAAGTAATTAAATTGAATTTAACCATAATCAATGAATGAGTTAGTTTTTTGGCATTTTATCTCTTTAATCCTAAATGTTAAAAAAGCCCAAATGATAAAATTAGTTCGTAATTTTTCAGATTTTGGTTAGAAGAGCCAGAATATAGGAAAAGAAACAAAGTTCCCATTTTTTAAAATTTTGCCTTTGAAAATCCCTGAATTGAATCTAGGTCAAAGGAATTGAAATTTACTCGTATGTAAGCTGTTTGTATTTTTTGGGAGACGATTTTATGCTTATCTGTCTTTATTTTGAAGAATGTAGTGTATGAGAGTCAGTATGTCAGTCCGAAATATTACTGGGTACAGACAGACTGACTGTTTGTGTATGACATAAGCGCCACGCATTTTTGTAAGCAAAATTGTGAGCTGTGTCTATCGAATTTAAAAAGGCCAAGATAAGCTACTTTCGCTTATACCAGAAAATAACTACTTTCCCGACTTGTTTATTATGTTTGGCAAAGCGCGAATAACAGTCAAGTTTTTACAACCCGGCGACGCTTCTGAAAGTCGTTTGTAGGGACCGTTGCCAGCGTACTTGTTTACCACAGAGTTCCACTTGCCATAGAACAGTTGGGCTTTCCGTTCTGGGTTGAATAAATAAACAATTACAGCGGATAACGTAATGCGATATTATCGAGATTTATTCGTTTGTTTTTCGCTATGTTGTTTAGTTGTTTTAGCGAAAATATAGGCTGGCTATGTGTACGTACGGGGTTTATTTTGTAAGACCTATAATATAAAATACATCAATAGTTAATAATTTAACATAATATTATCATTGGAGCATCGAAGGCCGAGTGGTTAGCAAGCGAGAGGTGCCGGGTTCGAATCCGACTGCAGCCATGTATCAATGACTCTTTTCTGAGAGTATGTAGATACCAACTTATGCTCTTATGGTGAGGGAAACCATCGTGATGAAACCTGCACATTCACCCTACTGAATCTTCGCCCCACTGTAATTATCTGATCTGCCAAATCCTGGATCATGGTCAAAGCGGGCCGACGCCCTCGTGCGCGAGAGCACAACCAGAACATTAACGCCAAGATTTTTTTTAATACAATTAATTGAACAATATTGAAATAAAAAATTAACGTAAGTACATAATTATTTGTAGTTTTAGTCCATTGCTGAACATGACACCCTCAAGTAAGCCAGTATAAAAACGCACAAGTATTAAATACAGAGGTCCTTTCTAAGTCCCCAAATATTCTTTTGAAAAGTTATTATCGTTGAGTTGTTAAAGAATTTGCGAACAAGCCTCGGCTTAATTCAAGTTTTACGAACGCGATGTTTCTAAGTTATAAGTTCGACGCGCCAAATTAGCTCAATCTCCAGTTTTTTTAGCTTATGTTTTCTTTACTTTCGAACTACGGATAAGGTTTTTCCATAATATATTCATGCGGAGAAGAGTATCTTGGATATGAATTTTTAGACCTTGCCGAGGCACTACTTTTGAACGGAGTTAAAGATTCAAAGAGAATCCGTGAATGTTAAAAGCAGATCCAAAAGTTATATAATAACTAGTGGACTTGGCGCGACTTCGTTCGCGTACACCGACTTTACTCCTACCTACCCTGTTTTTTCTTGCTTATAAAGCTTATTGTATCACTCTATCTATTGTTGAAAACCACTTTAAAATCCGTTATATAGTTTAAAATATCTAAGCGTACATAGTAGACACTATGTACCATTTACGCTTAGATGTATGTGTCTAAGATACATACATAGATACACAGGGACAGGCGGTGGGAGGCGACTTTGTTTTATACTATGTAAATAGACAGTCATAGATATTAATTTGCGACGGTTAAAATATTCTTGAGTATTTTTCATTGCTATCATCAGCTCCAAGACAGTCATTAATTGCCACTTGGCAACTTTGGCATAGTCTACACACCTGTGTAGATTATGCCAAATCATCCATTAATTATGGAGGAGGGTTTAGACCAATACTGGACTATTAGGGGCTTTTCATGAAGGTGAAAATACTATAAAAAACGTAAACAAAAGAAAGTAGTATAAATTAGGCTGTGTTAACAGCTGCCTTTTTACTGCTAGGGCAACGCTTCCGGGATTTTAAAGGAAGGTAACACAGATGATTCCGCTGGTGTTGCTAATGTAGTAATGTTTATAGGCAGTGGTGACCACATTTCATCATGTCGCTTGCCTGTTTGTCTACCGCATGACAAAAAAAAATACCAGGCAGGCCTTAACCTTAGTGGTATAAAAATACTTGATCCCTTAATCAAGAGATAACTTTGGTCGACTTTTCTTCATTTTCGTGAATACCCGGTTTCTCTCTCGGGTGCGAAGGCCCGGGGTCCGCCTTGACCATTCTTTATATCATACGATAGGCAAACAGGCAAGCTGGCCTCCCTACGGCCAATCCCCACCCCATGGACCAGTGCAGACTTTACCAAAACCATGATCCAGGATTTGTCAGATCAGGGGCCTATTCTCGGGTTGTGACATCTCAAATTCGTAGTTCCGGACCCGTTCCCGTAGGAACAACATAAAATTATGGGAAATCTATAGCCTGTGTCCCCTGTACTTCCTGATAGAAGAAGCTTTGTGTGAGTGACAGAATTTTCACCCACTGAAGTATGAAAATTATAATATAGTTCGTCTGTTTGCCCGACTGTCAAACGTATTTCCACAATAATGTTATAACAGAGAAAGCCTGTTTGTTGATGTGGCCTCTTCGTCGAATGGAACGCAGCATCCAATTGACCTGCTTTTGGCACAGTGGAGTGATAATCTAGTTAAGGCGCTTTCGTTTCGTTAACGTTTCGTTTTGCTCCCATAACTTGATGTTATCAAGCAGACTTTATACTGGCTCCAAATTTCCTTACCTAAGAAACTTGGCGCTTTTTCGCCAATACACATTAGCTTAAATATGTTCACATTGTACTTAACATATGAAAATTAATCATTAATTTCGAAAAGAGAGGGTGCTTAGATTCCAGTGTGTCCCTCATATTATAAAAAATATTTTCTTAAGTTTATATAAGTAATACCGACGTCTTGAATATACCCATTGACCAAATGAGCAGTATGTGGTCGCGTATTATCATGCTTAAAAATGGAATTTGCGCTGATATTCAAATGATAGAAAGGACTAAATCGCCTTTACGTATCTGAGAGCAGTCAGAGAACCGTTTTCTATCACCATTAACTCCGTATGACTCTCTGAAGATATCTCAGCCCGTACCATTATTAATCCTCCACCGACAGGCACCTTTTCTTTAAAACATAGCACCAACCCCTTACATTCATGGGTGTCGTACAAGGCGACTAATGTTTTTAAGGCAAAAAATCAAGAGTCTCCGTAGTCTGAAAAATGGGCAGCAGCATTTTCCATTATTATGTTTAAACACTGCGATTTCCACCACGCCTGCCAAGCGTGGAGATTATGGTTATGGGGAGAACCTCCCCTTTCGTGGGATAGGCCCGAAGTCCTGCAGTGGACTGTTACGGGCTGTGATGATGAATACTGGTCGTCTGAGTACTCTTCGTCTCCCATCGTGTGTCATCTTGGCGTAATGTCCCGGTGCAGCGGTGGTATGTAAATAAACAAAATATGGACTCTTCGGAAGCGTAACACTGGACCAATCTTCATCTATCGATCGAAGTGTTTTCGATCAAACCGTAACCTGGCAACTTGATGTTCTTTTGGCATTTTGGGGTCATTTGCTGGGCTATAGGGCTTTAGGCTTTATATCAGCTACATACATATTATTTATACGAATGATCTATATCGATACGGGTAACTTTAGGAGATATCGCAGTTTTTCAATGTGACCCGTTAGCAATGAATCCTCGATCACGAAAATGATACTGAACATGCCTATTTAATTATACCTATAGGTTTTTGGTCGGCGGGCGACTTCATTATACACTCACAGCAGCATTTTTATAATGCGCAAAATTCAAGATTGTAAACAGAGTTCAAACTCCTTCAGTAGTGTTCGAAACTGCGGTCTCGTAACCAGTTTCGAACGAAGACTTTTTCATCCTTACACGGTGTCCTATACACGGGGTCTTACCATTACGAAAACATTTTATACATTCCCAGTCCAACAAGCTAGATAAAGTGACGTCATGCATGTAATAAGATCATAAAATAAATTTCATATTCCAATTTTATGGGTTGCTCTACTTCCCAATTTAACCAGGAAGCGGAAGCGCAAGTATATTTACCTGTTATGAAAACGCTATCGGTAATTGATACTGGACACAACTTACTACCGCCCGTATACCGAGTTATTAATTAAACGTTATAGTTTACCTTTGTTGCTAAGCGTACGCGTTTGGGGTTGCCATCATATTTATAGCGATAGAAAAATTATGCCTATTTTTATTTGAGTAACATGGATTTGTTAAGATTTTTTATTTATGTTAAAATGATGGGTGGGGATGCCAGAGGTATTGTAAACGTCCATAGCCTGCGGTGACTGCTTACCATCAGGCAGGCCGTAAGCTTGTTTGCCACATTAGTGGAATAAAAAAAGCCTAGCGCCGTATGCAATTAATGTGGAGTTGATTTACAACATGCACAGTGATAATCAGCGCCTCATTCTTAAAATGTTGCTATAAACACAATATTTCGTCATGCTGAAATATGTTAACTCGTGTACTATATTTGCTTAAGGGGTCATTTTCGACCCATTGAAAAAAACACCCTTCCCTCACTCCCCCTCAAATTTGCAAAAATAAAAGAAATCGGGATCACAAATAGTTCTGGGCATATACGGGTTAGTCAAAATGTGTGACTTGGCCATTTCGTTACTCAGTGACTTATTGGCATAAAATATACGTCTAGTCAGTAAAATGCTTTCTATTTATAAGCTTACGTTTATGTGACTACGTCACTCTTACGAAACGGCCAGGCCAGACATTTTGACTAAGGTGTAGGCAGGGTTTGTAGAGTACTTGAGACTAAGATTCACGCAGAACGCTATATGTTATGATGAGAGTTAGAGAGTGTTAGGTTAGGGCGTGTAGAGCGTCGGTGGCCGAGCGGTTAGTGTATCCGACTCGTAAGCGAGAGGTACCGGGTTCGAATCCCACTGCGGCCATGTACCAATGACTATTTTCTGAGTTATGTACATTAGTTTAATACTAAAAAATACATTAGTTGAGGGAAAACATCGTGATGAAATCTGCACATTCAGGTGACTAAATGTGTAATCATGATCAAATCTGGTCAGGTTCCCTTGGTAGCAGGGTCATGGAGGTCAGATGGCAGTCGCTCTACTTTAATTAGCTGATCTTCCAAATCCTGGACCATGGTCAAGGCGGACCCCGGGCCCTTGTGCGCGAGAACACAACCGGGATATTAACGCCAAGAAGACACGCAGGTTAGGACGTGTAGAGTTAGGAGCTTAACTCTCCATAAAAACTGATAATTATTCTACAATGCGAGCAATATGTACTTGTCTTGGCGTTGTTTTAAGACAGAAAGAAAAAAAGAACTTAACTTAGAAAGAAATTAACACAAACAACAACACCACCACTTTACATGAAAATGTTTTGGTGGGATTTTGATTCCCATTACATTTTAAGGAAACCATTACAAACTTAGAATAGTATTGTTAAGGTTAAGAAATTTTGCTCGTTGATATTAAAACATATTCCACTTATAAGTCAAGAGGCTTATGACATTTACTTGGCTTGGAAAAAGTTGAGTTATGTGAGTGTAAAAAAATTGTGAACATATGTGATTAGCATATTTTTATTCAGTTATATGTATGCTCGGGGCCAGATAAGATTGCTTTGAGGTTATGACGTTCTTGACTTTGTTTAAATTTAGTTCCTTTTAGGTCCTTTGTCATCCGCGAGCAATCTAATCTGGCCCTGGGTCTACAGGAATATAGACCATGAACAAGATAATTAGGTAATTCTTACATAAATATAAAAAATGACGGAGAAACACGTATAGTTGCAAAATAGGTAGGTACTGTTGCAAAATTTGGACCAAGAAGTTCTACAAACTACGTTTTCGCTGCGCATGTACTTCAAGCTGTATAAAGAAGATTACCAAAAAATATATATTAGATAATTATTAGGTATCAGAGTTAAATTACTTTTTCCTGAATATCTCTTTTGAAAATTATACATTTAAGTACCTTTGAAAAACCACAGATTTGTTTACAAAATGTTCATATATATAATGTCAGTCAGTCGTAATTAGCAGAGGAGATGGATTAGTTTAAGCAGCTTTTCTGCTCTTCTGTAAAATCGACTTTTTGCAATTACTTCTTTATTCGGCTTGGGCGTCAATTTAAAACAGTTAATTCCAGGTATGAGTAAATCGTTTAGCAGACTAGTAGTGTAGTTTAGACAAGTAACAGAAGTATGATTTATCTATTTAGGATAACACAATTTAGCTTTCGGATTAAATTCATTTATCTTCCAAATTTGAAAACTTAATCATCACAAACTTGATCCGTTTTCTTTACCTTGTATACACCATTGTGGCGGGAAACTATAATATCGTCATCAGCAATCGCTATGCCGAAAACATTGTTACTACAGACAGTGGGGTCTCTCTCGATTTCTGAGAAAATACTTTCAATTGTATCATTAGTATCATCAATAACGTAAAAATCACCATTTGTTGAGAAATATAATTTACCATTAGCGTCCACAGTGAAACCATTAATAGAATAATAACCTTGAAATTCCAAGTCTTCCTTTACTACTTTAAACAGTCCTGATGAGTTAGAAAAGAATAAGTTATTATTTTTATCAACAGCTAGCATTTCAGCGTTAGTGCTAACGAGTTGTGGAATTTCTTTTGATACACCATCTTCAAGAGTGAACGCCTCTTGATATGTGGTTGTAAAGTACAATTTTTCCTTGTAAAACATCTGCCAAATATCACTGCCGTTTGCAGCAAAGTATTGAGCTGTTTGGGATTCCGGATCGAAAGTGTAAATTCCATTGGATCCACCTAAGTACACTTTATTGTTTTCATTGTCCACAGCATTCGCAAAACCTCCATCGATGCCGGAAATGATCCCAAATTCATTCGACTTTAAATTGATGTACGCTGAGTTGTAATCGCTACTATTATCTTCCTTGCTGTAGCTGAAGAATACAGTATTGTCGTTGTAATTATACGCCAACTGGTAAGGTCTGTCAAGGCCATCTTTCAGCATCCCATTTTCATATTTGAGGTTATTTTTAACAAAACTATTGGTGCATTTGTTAACTTCACGAGTTCCACAGACAGCCACTACGCATAAACCAATCAGCGTCGATATCAGCATCTACGAATACATAATACAATCAGTGTTTCATTATATTATTACTTTTAGTATACAAATAAAATATTATCCTTAACATTGTGTTAATAACTGACATTAAAATAGTTCTTTTAATAGTTAAATTGTTATGGATAATATATACTATTAATTACAGATTAAAACACTTCATACACTTCATATACTTTCAATGTTTATAGAAATGAAACACGCCTCTGAGTCTCATTACTCTAGATTATAGGGATACAACAAACTAATTTCATGCATTGCGATTGCTTTAACCGCGCACATGCAGGATGTAGACCTTCAGAAGTTTTTCTCTTAGGTTGCAGATGTCCTGAATGACGGTGACCGCTTTCCTAGAGGTAGGTCTGACGAAAAAAGTTTTAATAACGTAAAACCTTACCTTACGTTATACACCACCGCGTCCAATCTTAAATGTAACAATTATGAAGATTCATCATTAATTCGAACGATTATATACCTATCGGTTGAGGTCAAGGTGGGACGCGCAATATTATATCTATCTACTATGTAGGTATGAGTACTCGTTAAAAGCAAAGCCGAAAACTAAAATAGAATTGTTGATAACGTCATCTGTTGCTTGGCATAAGTATTGTGAGCGGCCGCAGGATCGACATCATCTTTAAAACAGCGGCATTTATGGGTTTGCATGATTTAGGATGAGTTGTACGCTTTTTAAGGTTCCGTAGCAAGCAAGTAAAGCAAGTATTTACGTCTTGACTTTAGTTGAATATACCTATAAAAAAGATAACGCGGATCAAACACCCACTCCAGTCATATTACTCGGTATTGGTACAATTTATTTAAAATTGAGGCGATAATACAAGGAAAGATAATGTTTGTATCTACACTATACTATGGGTAGGTACCTAATTGCATTTATTTAGGTATCTTAGACGCAACATACGACGCGGTCTGGCTCTGTTTGGCATTGTCGGGCACTGACCGGCTCTGTCTGGTATAATTATTGTCGGACACGGTTGGGCCGTCGACGGCGTACGGGTGTTTTGTTCCTAGGGCGCTCAAGATGTCGCCCTAGGACCACGTGTGTGTGTTTCCTGCCTACTTTCCTACCCCCACCTCTACGACGATTGAAGAAGATATTTTATGTCCTCCTCAATAAAGACATTTTGAATTGAATTGGATTGAGCAAATGTATACCTGTGTCAGCGCGTGCCGGTTTCTGACACCGTAGTTCCCGTACTGATTCACCAATTTTAATGCGGTTTGTCTTTATTTGAAAACTAGTCAATCGAGATAGTTCTTTGCTTTGTTTCACTACGTAGTTCGGGAAATATTTGATTAATTATAGACTTTATTGGGGGTATTCCGTAAACTCAAGTTTGTGTCTTTACTCTGCCACACCCCTACTAGATCTGTCTTATATAGGACTAGCCGTTCTCAGCGGCTCTCACCCGCGCGCAGTTTGGGTCTCTGTTAACATACAACCAATAAAGTGTTATTCGTTCATTTATTCCTTCAATCAACTTTCCCGCGGTTACCTATTATTTTCCCGGGGTAAAGAGTAGCCTATGTTACTCAGAAAGTATTTTTGAAACCGGCCCAGTGCATTTTAAGTTTATTCGTCACTTTCCATTAGGTGGCCCAACGTATGACATAAAAAAAAACAAATAAAGATACAAATCTTTTCTCGTTATAATATTATTAAAGTAGGTACACAGATATACGTGCGTAAATGGTCGTTTGATAAAAGTTGGCAAGCTAACAAAATATGAGTAGAGTCGGAAACCATCGATCAGAACGAGCGGTGCAGAACGGATGTTGGTACTGTGCATACTTAAACAACCTCTTTGTGATGTCAATAACATTCGTGCTACCGCTCACGTAATAAATCGTTTTCTTTTTCAGATATTAGTGGAAATAATTTTGCGATTTATAAAAATACTAGTGACCCGGCGCGACTTCGTTGGCGTACACTTATTTTATCCCTACCTTTTTTATTGCTTATAAACCTTCCTCTTGAATCACTCTAACTATTGTCGAAAACCGCATTAAAATCCGTTGCGTAGTTTAAAAGATCTAAGCATATGTAGGTACATACATAGATACATACAAAGATACATAGGGACAGATGGCGGGAAGGGATTATGTTTTATACTATATATAAAGCGGCTACAGTCTAGTGGCAGCGTGCTAGCGGAACTGACATGGGTAGTTTCGTACTTTGAGGCTAATTGAACTTCAGCATCGCAACGAGCTCGCCACTCGTCAGGTGTACCACCTACCTCATGCCGTTGGCGAAGCGAGGTGGACCACGATCTCCCTCTGGCGATGGGTAACCCAGCGACTGGGTAAACAGCCTCAGGAACCGATCGTTGGCGATCGGTATATTTTTATTATCTCATAACCTAACTGACACTCAGGAGTTTGTCAACCCACTTTCTACTTCATTATTTGTTTCCGATACCAACAAATTTAATAATGAAACTTACTGTGTGTTTTGGCGAGTTGTTTTGAGTGAGCTATGTGACTATGTCGCTGTTGTTGATTGTGTAAGTAGTTTAAGTACTTACTTAGTCCTATATTTGTATATTTATGATTAGGTGCTGACTCGTAAATCCCTTATAGAGTTACCATATGGCATGTACGAGTAAGATATAAAGATATATCTACTCTTTATTACAAAAAAAAATCAAAAAAAAAGAAAATTGTTGTACATTGTAGAATTCAAGACCCCGCTTTCAGGTACAGAATTTGCCTAAAAAACTATTGTTTAGATATAATAGTAATGTGGCTATTTGAGAGCGTCGGTAGCCGGGCGGTTGAGTATCCAACCCGTAAGCTAGAGGTACCGGGCTCGAATCCCGTACCAATGACTCTTTTCCGACTTATGTACATTAGTTGAATTCTAACTGATGCTCTTACGGTAAGGGAAAACATCGTGATGAAACCTGCAAATTCAGGCAACTGAATGTGTAAGCATGATTCAATCTGGTCAGGTTCCCCTAGTAGCAGGGTCACGGAGGTCAGATGGTAGTCGCTCCACTGTAATTCCCAAGCGCCAAATCCTGGATCATGATCAACGCGGACTCCGGGTCTTCGTTCTTGAGAGCACAACCGGGACATTAACGCCAAGATGATTTAATTTTTTATTTTATAATGTGGCTATTTGTGGTAATGTGGCTAAATCGGAAAGTTGTAGCGATAGGTGATTAATCGGCTTCAGAAATTGACCTTCAGTCTGACATTAATATTATGGTATGAACAAGAACTGATGCTCTTACAGTAAGGGAAAACATCGTGAGGACAGACATGGTTGGACTTAATGTTTAACCATTATCCAATCGGGGCCTCGAGTCCGCTAGTTTACTAGGCTGGATTGAATTGTAATTGAATCGCAATAGCAGCTCAACAGCAGTTTTAATTGTAGCAGAAACAAAAGATTTTGCTTGCAAAATGTCATTAAATTATTTTCTGTGAACAGTCAAACACTGTAAATTAGATTTTATTGTAAAAAGCGAAAAGCCAGAAAGCCGTTGAACAATAACAAACATTTCAAAATTCACCGCCTCAACAAAAGTTTGTGAACTATTGCCGCCATCTATAGTCAAGTAGCGTTATCATTGAAACCGTTATGTAGACGCTCGATACCATAGTCGATACACGTTACGTTGACAGTTGCCATCGATAGAGAGCTCTTTAATCTATAGTCAATTTTATTCTGTTTTCCGCTCAACACAAGATGGCGCTACATAGAAGACATTTGACTTGCTACATTTGTAAGCAATTATTTGACATAGATTGTGTAAATGTGTCTGAAAAAATATTTTATTTTATGGAAAAGAAAAGAAAATTACATGGAAATCTGTCCCTTGTTTGACGCAGAGCCCTAGATCATCTCAGTCAGAGTTCGAGTCATCATGGTTCACTCCATCTGCCAACATAACTCAACGAACAATATACAAACCTAATATTCACACTGAAAACTCGTTCGAATCACTAGATGTTGAAGGTGATAATGATTTTAACATAGCCTTACTATTGTCGACTGACGCGACTTTTAACTTCCCAAATAATATGAACAGAATCGAAAAAATAAAGGAGCTGGAATGTATAACTTACAGTCTTAAAGAGAAATTAATATCTAGTGAACAAACAATAGATAAACTCCAGGAAGAAAATAGTATGCTAAAAAGTCAAATTTAATGTCCTAGCAAAAATAAATCGAGAAATTTAGGAGTCTAAACTCAACAAGACTCAACTTTGAAAGAGAAAACTCACCAAAAATTTCCTGCATTTCAGACAAAAAGTTCGCAACCATAAAATCGCCGTCTTCAAACAAACATATGTCCGGCTCAATTCCTTTCCAAGTAGTAGATACATACTCATCAACTCAACAAACTCGAAACAGTACTCAAAACTGCCGTCCTAACAAAGTTTCCGATACCACCACAGAGGAACCGAGAAATAAAATACTAATTTTTGGCGATCAACAAGCATAAAATCTCGCTGCTTCATTGAGGTACAGAAGATCTTACTACAAAAACCCAAAAGAGAACCAAATATACGGAACCACTTACCCAAATGCGCCAACCAGCTTCATACTAGACAAGTCCAACCTTGATTTACAAAATCTTACAGAAAATGACTGGATAATTTTTTGCGTTGGTTCTAATGATTGTAATCAAACGCTGTTCTTTGCAGAAATTTGTGGAATGTTAAAAAATGTATGTAAGCCAAATATAATTATAACAAGTATATTGCATAACCCATCTATAAATGAAGTTAAACTGAATGCACTGAGCATAAAGACTGTATTAACTTGTTACAAGAACTGCTTGTACATAGATGTAAATAATAAATATTTAAGTATCAAGCAATCAAAAAACCTAATGTCATCGATGGTAAATAAAACTACTGATGAAAAAGATTATGAGACACTTTACTTAAGTATAAGGCTATGACCAACCATAAGACTAAAAATGTATAAACCAGCCACCATACCGTATTTGTCTGATAAAATGAGTCGAAACCAGAGTACCAAGAATTTATCTCGTAGTTACGAAAATAAAACTACTATGTCAGAAAGTAAAACTGCTCCCCTACAGAAGGGCACTTTTCCCTTTTATTTTAAAGGTATTGTTTCAAATGTCAACAATACACCCTACAAATCTCTTAACCATAATATTCTAAATGATACACCTGTTGAAAACAAGAATCAGTTTTTTCGGAACCAATAAACACACTCTGAACATACTGCACCAAAATATACAGGGACTCAGGTCAAAGCTTAGTCAAGTAGAAATTTTAACTAATACTAATAAAATAGATATATTATGTTTCAGCTACAACTATTTCCATTAAATAATGTATTTTACACCTTAAAAGAATTTTTTGATTATAATACACATTAACTGTACTTCTGTCTATTGTCACAGTGTATTTTCTTATTTTAATTGTATACCTAGGTTATTAATTAATTACCTAAGCAAATTATAACTTTGAATTTACATTGTAATTGCATACCCGCTATGGGTGAACTGTTGTTCTTCTTATATTACAAACCCATCTGCAACAATGTACTACACAGTTTATGCAATAAAGTTATATTCTATTCTATTCTATTATTTAAAGAGAGTAGCATTGTCGCGTAGCTCCATGCTACGCGATGCTACGCGAATTCGTAGCAACTTAAACTTTCGTTAAAACTGTTCATCTGCGCGCGGTAGCTTTTGGAAAGCTGAGATTTTCCTATGGGATGATTGCGAAATGACATTTTCTTAAAGTGTAAATATTATTTATAAAGGAATTTAAAACATATATTGTAACCATTTTGTAATTTTATCATCGGATTTGACTTTGTGTTCACTACGCAAAACTCACATATTTTTCGATGGTTTTAAATATTCGTTTCACATGCACGCTGTTACTAAAGTTTATGGGTTTCCATTTAAAAACTAGAATCATTTTATAACTTTACAGTAAGTAGAAATTCTCCGACTCGTAAGACAGAGGTCCCGGGTTCGAATTCCGCTCCGGCCATGTACCAATGACTGTTTTCTGAGTTATGTACATTAGTTGAATACTAACCGATGTTCTTACGGTGAGGGAAAACATCGTGATGAAACCTATACATTTAGGCGACTGGATTTGTAACCATGATCCAATCTGGTCAGGTTCCCCTGGTAGCAGGGTCCCAGAGGTCAGATGGCAGTCGCTCCACTGTAATTACCTGACCTGCCAAATCCTGGATCATGGTCAGGGCGGACCCCGGGCCACCATGCGCGAGAGCATAACCGGGACATTAACGCCAAGATGATGAGTTAGTAGAAACTCTGAACATTTTGAGCTATTCCCAGCTATTCAAACTTGCTGCGTTCGTAATTTAAATTTTAAACTGAAATTGACATTACTTTCGAATTTGAACGGATCGTAAAATTTACATAGTATACGAATGAGAATAAGTTACATTGCACAGTCATTAAAAGGTAACGTCGAAACTATTTTAAAACAGAAACCAATACTTGAGTTTAGTCACAGGGTTAGTTCTGTAACAATGCTCCATCGTAATACCGCGCTAACCGAAACCGAACACTAAACAAAGCCTTGTAAAGTCGCATTTGCCTCGCAGGGGACAATACATGTTAGGCCGGCCTTCCGGCTCGGCCGAGTTCCAGCCCAAACCGGAAGAGATCTCTCGGGATCCATAGTGTTTAGTGTAGCTGGTGTGCATATGCGAGTACAATGGTTATCATGTCGCAGCATTGTATGAGAAAGCTGAAGGATATTTTGTATTTTGTAACATGGAGTTCTTCAAGAAAGGGGTGAAAACGTTTTTACAGGGTGCGTGGTTGATGCCTCTGGCATTATCCATCTGATGATGCCTCTGATATCTGGCAAACGTCTATAGGCTGTGAGGACTGTTTACCTTCAGGCAGGCCGTAAGCTTATTGGACACCTTAGTGGCATAAAAAAAAGAAAAAAGAAAATTAGTCTACATACAACCTTAGAGATTATAGTAATACTCTCCAGCGAGTAGCCTGTAATTATACTGATTTTCCATCCAATGCAGTACCTACATAAAATATAGCTCGATCTCTGTGATAGCTATCACCGATAATGGAAGTAGACGCAAGGAAAACACACTTAATTGTTACTTATCATCATCACAGCCCGTCCAGTCCGTCACAGCCCACTGCAAGACTTAGAGCCTCTTCCACGGAAGGGGAGGCTATTGCCATAATCTCCACACTTGGCAGGCGGGTTAGAGATCGCAGTGTTATAAATATAACAATAGAATAAGCTGCTACCAGTTTTCCAGCCTACGGAGACTCTAGATCTTTTGCCTCGAAAACATTAGTCACCTTGTACGATACTGGCGTTGCTGAGATAATAATATATTAATGAAGTACCATTTTTGTGTGGGTGTTTTATACAGGTGCTAATTAGCATACACTTTTTGAAATCTACTGCCTAACGTTAATGATGTGCATACTTTGCTGATATCCCGCTCGCCTGTTTGTTTGCCGTCATCATCATCATATCAGCCAGAAGACGCCCACTGCTGGGCATAGGCCTCCTCCAGAGATCTCCACTAAAGCCGGTCCTGTGCTTTCCGCATCCAGCTGGTACCTGCGGTTTGTTTGCGTTAAAACAAAAAAAATCTGGGTTTGACAGAGCCCACACAAAAGAGCCTTTGGAGCTTTGCATCATTCATGGGTCGCAGTCACGAATTTCAGGTCACGTATGAACCAAACGGTGCTCGGTGTTTGGACATAAAACGAGCAAATCAAAGTAAGCCGACACGATAGTAAAAGGTTCCGACTTCATATTTCATTTCGTGTGAGTATACTCGTATAAACATAGTAATAAGAATTGGAATGAAAAGCTGGTTCTCGTGTTCAGATGATGTAATAACAGCGAAAATAATAAAATACAGACCGAAAGTCAAAAACCGAGAAAAGCATAAAAATCTTCTCCCCCTTGTAATAAGTTTGCTTAAATCCGGAACTTTTATTATCGGAAAATATCACTATGGTCACAATGCACTAATAGTATTAGGGCGGCTTGCACCAAATTCTTAAACGTATTTAAGTTAATACCTAAACAAAAAATCGTTAAATGTCATTCTTAAACGCGATTAAGAATTTGGTGCAAGCCGGGCTTAGTGTATTGGGCTACTGTTCTGTACGTATTTGTGTGTATGTGGCATCGTTGCTCCCGGACCGGCTTCTGTTCAACCAACACACACTAAAACATTTACAGCTTATAACAATCCACTGATAGTCTTGAGCCTCCTCCAGTTCATTAGAGATTAGACATGTGGCCTGGTCTTCAGTATCCTCACGTCGTAGGCCGTTGGCTCTCGTCTCGCATCCGTTGAGTTATTATTATAATAAAAAGTCCATGCTCGCATCTGTCTCAGCGATATCTATCCATAAGTAAGTCAATCCTGGGTTCCCACAGATAATTTCTCTACCGTGTAGAGAATATGGACCATGTATGGAAGTACCATGTAATATCCATGGTGGAGAGTGTATAGTTTGTTTGTATTCTAGTATGGCAGTAAAAAAATGTCGATAACTTGTGAGATACCCCGAATTTACCTATGGGGACAATGGGGACACAGGTTAATGGTTTGTTCTCAGTTCTCAGTGTATAGTTTGTTTGTATTCTAGTATGGCAGTAAAAAAATGTCGATAACTTGTGAGATACCCCGAATTTACGTATGGGGACAATGGGGACACAGGTTAATGGTTTGTTCTCTCGTACGAAGCTGGGTAGGAAGGTAGTATTAAATAAAATAGGATCCAAAGGCCGTCGTAAAACTTTTGTTACTTGTTAGAGTTTCATGAAAACATTTTTTTTGTGTTTACGCTCCCGATTTTATGACTTGACGCATTTGGGTTTTAATAATGTAAGCCTTATTTATACGAGACGTGGACCATTTTTCGTGTAGACAATGCGAAATAAATAAAAATCACAAAACATCTATACACATATTTAAGAGAAAATGATTAATATTATAAAGAGAAAATATTTGATTGTTCGTCGTATTGTTTGCTTGTATGTAATGGGTAAACTCAAAAACCACAAAATATTTTTTCACCTACCTATACAAAACTACATTATCAGCGAGAAACATAGGCTACATTTTAGCTTTAAAAAACTACAGATACCTAGGAAAATGTCAATATTAAACCCAAGGTATATAAATGTTACATGTTCGCGCATAATTTCGGAACAGTTGCACCTATTTAACTAATTGTTTTTTTAACTAATTGGTTTTTCATTGGTTTTGTAATTGTCAGGACAAGGCTTGTACTTACGTTAGCAAAAGGGTAGGTAGGGTTGGGGTAGGTGTAAGGTAGGTGTAGAGTAGGTGTAGGGTAACAGAATACAGTACTGCCCATTTTCTGGTCTAGGCATGTTCTAGCTGGTCAGCCCCTAAGATATTAATTACCTTATACGATGACCATGAATAGAAGCGGTTGGTGTTCAAGGTACTCTGAAAAAGAAAGCCATTTAGATACCACTTACAAACTTTTCCAGTAAATATTTGCATACCAGTTTAGTTGCCGTGACGTGTGTGTGTTGTGTGTTGCTAAAGTTTAAGCGCAAGTAGCTCAAATTCAATTCTATGAACACTGGCTAACTCATAATTACTACTTCAGACAACACGATCTTTTAATTACTGCGAAACTCGTTAACTCATCAGATCAGCACAATTATAAAGGGATCAGCATCAACAGCAGCACTAACACTGCACTTTAGATACATTTATTTATTTTATTTATAAGTAATCGTGGACAAATTCACACAGCGCCATCTAGCCCCAAACTAAGCAAAGCTTGTACTATGGATGCTAGGTAACTGATGTACTACTTATATACTTTTAAATACATACTTATTATACATAGAACATCCAGACCCGTAACAGAAATTAAAATTCATCATTTCAATTTCTGCCCGGCCGGGAATCGAACCCGGGACCTTATGCGTGGCAGACCGGCATGTTGACCACTGAACCACTCAGGTCGTCATAGGTAAAGGACAGTGGCGAGCGTCGAGTATAAGTACAGCGGCGTGTGACGAGTGCCATTTTGCTGACGATATGGACGAGCAACGTCAACAAATACGTGCAATTTTGCTCAAAATTTCCTTCATTCAAATTTTCAAAAATTTTCAGATTTTGACTTAAATCATCTAGGGTGAAGATAATAAAAGTAATTAACATAAACCAATGAATGAGCGAAATTGCGGCTCTTTTTTCTTATAATCCTGATATTTCGTACTCCCCATTTTCCTTGCTGGATTTTAACTCTAGAGTCATTATTTTTATGATGATTATATTATTAATTTTGGATAAGTTATCTTAATTTAAAATGATAAACCTCCAAAAACAAAAAATAAAATACCGAGTTTGAACGCCACCTATACCCCTCAATTATACAAAATTTACAACGTTATTCCAAAAAAGGATAACGTTTGTTCAGATAATTTTATTCTTATATACCTGTTGAAAAATCACTACAATCAATTGAGATTTGAAGAAGTAAAATGAGGACTAACAAACCTCGATTTTCCTAATTTTACATTGTAATTATGCGTCCGAGACGCAGTCGTCCCTAAGATATTAAATTTCACTCAGTATTCGGTGGTGGAAGCGAGCCGCGCGACGGCGATAGTCTTTCGAACGCTTTAGATGTTTTTGGACGCAGCCTTTCCTCTTAACATCAAGAAGCGATTTAGATGCAATGCCAACTTTTTTCTCTTATTATGTTGCCCTTCGACTCGCACATCTTGCTAGGGGGGGCTGCAGCACCCCCTGCCCTATGATGGCAACGCCCATGGATAACGCTACTGCCCATGTCTTCCGAGGTCCCAGAGTGTCTCTACGATATTGGATATTAGTTTGTGCTACTGTTCTATACAGGATACTGGCACATAATGTGTGTGATGAATTGTGTTTGTGGTCAAATATTGGGTAGTTAGCCAAGTTATCTCTAGCAATAAGAAAACCATAATAAGCACCAATCGGCTCCTAAGACTGTCTACCACTTAATTAACAATAAATATTCATATCTATAATTGATTTTTTCAGGTGTATTGTTTTTTCATTTACGTTAATGTGGTGCAGACTCAAAAAATCTCTACAAATTAGAAAGGGTGTATCCCCACCATTTGGGAAGGGAGTCCCATCTTCCTTTTATGTAATAATAAAACTTTTTACCGCGCTCTTAGGTACGAGATGTAGAATGAGCTCACTCCCGAAGTCTTTCCTTTGCACTAAAACATTAGGTTCTTCAAAAGGCACAGCAAAGGCTGGCACCGCATCTGCTCCCCTTAGATATCCTGGTCGACGGTGGCCACTTTCCATCAGGTGGATCGTCTGACCGTGAACCTCCCCAGGCAATAAAATTATCTATACTTCATACGTTACTTGTTTTTCGATGATTACGATGAAATTAGGTCAACTATCTATATCAGAGGCTGACAAAACTTACCAATAACTTCATTCGAGTGAATGTCCAAATCTAATGCTATCAACGCAAACAAATCCCGGGAAATCGCGAAAACAGTCGTGTTGTAATTGTTTTTATTTGGAGAAAAACGTAGAATGTTCATTTTCACTTTAGTCGATTAGAAATATACTTTCCACCTTTCAGAATATTGGAATGTTACAGTATATAGTAAGTAATAATGGGTATCTATCTATCATACATAGCGTTACATGGTGCTTGGGGTGCCCTGAAATATTATATAATCATTACACCATTGAAGCTGAGAGTACGGAGGATAATGCGTCGTCACTTTTGAAATTGAATCTAGGTCAAAGGAATTGAAATTTACTCGTATGTAAGCTGTTTGTATTTTTACATTGGCTTAGAAAAACATCGCCGTGAAGATTTTTTGGGAGACGATTTTATGCGACATACTTATCTGTCTTTATTTTGAAGAATGTAGTGTATGAGAGTCAGTATGTCAGTCCGAAATATTACTGGGTACAGACAGACTGACTGTTTGTGTATGACATAAGTGCCACGCATTTTTGTGAGCAAAATTGTGAGCTGTGTCTATCGAATTTAAAAAGGCCAAGATAAGTTACTTTCGCTTATACCAGAAAAAAACTACTTTCCCGACTTGTTTATTATGTTTGGCAAAGCGCGAATAACAGTCAAGTTTTTACAACCCGGCGACGCTTCTGAAAGTCGTTTGTAGGGACCGTTACCAGCGTACTTGTTTACCACAGAGTTCCACTTGCCCTAGAACAGTTGGGCTTTCCGTTCTGGGTTGAATAAATAAACAATTACAGCGGATAACGTAATGCGATATTATCGAGATTTATTCGTTTGTTTTTCGCTTGGTCGTTTAGTTGTTTTAGCGAAATTATGAGCTGGCTATGTCTACGTACGGGGTTTATGTTGTAAGACGTATAATAAAAAATACATCAACAGTTAGTAATTTAACTTAATATTATCATTGGAGCGTCGAAGGCCGAGTAGTTAGCAAGCGAGAGATGCCGAGTTCAAATCCCACTGCGGCCATGTATCAATGACTCTTTTCTGAGTTATGTAGATACCAACTTATGCTCTTATGGTGAGGGAAACCATCGTGATGAAACCTGCACATTCACACTACTGAATATTCGCCCCACTGTAATTATTTATTTATTTAATACTTTATGCACAAAATAGTACAAAGGTAGTATTATCTGATCTGCCAAATCCTGGATCATGGTCAAAGCGGGCCGACGCCCTCGTGCGCGAGAGCACAACCAGGACATTAACGCCAAGAATTCTTTTTAATACAATTAATTGAACAATATTGAAATAAGAAATTAACGTAAGTACATAATTATTTGTAGTTTTAGTCCATTGCTGAACATGGCACCCTCAAGTTAGCCAGAATAAAATTGCACAAGTATTAAATACAGAGGTCCTTTCTAAGTCCTCAAATATTCTTTTGAAAAGTTATTATCGTTGAGTTATTAAAGAATTTGCGAACAAGCCTCGGCTTAATTCAAGTTTTACGAACGCGATGCTTCTAAGTTATAAGTTCGACGCGCCAAATTAGCTCAATCTCCAGTTTTTTTTTTGCTTATTTTTCTCGTTACTTTCGAACTACGGACAAGGTTTTTCCATAATATATTCATGCGGAGAAGAGTATCTTCGATATGAATTTTAGACCTTGCTGCCTTTGCCGAGGCACTACTTTTGAACGTAATTAAAGATTCAAAGAGAATCCGTGAATGTTAAAAGCAGATCCGAAAGTTATATAATAATTAGTGGACCCGGCGTGACTTCGTTCGCGTACACCGACTTTACTCCTACCTACCTTTTTTTTCTTGCTTATAAAGCTTATTGTATCACTCTATCTATTGTTGAAAACCACTTAAAATCCTTTATATAGTTTAAAATAACTAAGCGTACATAGTAGACACTATGCACTATTTACGCTTAGATGTATGTATCTAAGATACATACATAGATACATAGATACACAGGGACAGGCGGCGGGAGGCGATGTAAATAGATAGACATAGATATTAATTTGCGACGGTTAAAATATTCTTGAGTATTGTTCATTGCCTACTCCAACTCCAAGACGCAGTCGTAAACTGCCAAGCGTGTAGATTATGACAAATCCTTCACTAATCATCAAGGAGGGTTTAGTCCAATAGTGGACTGTTAGGGGCTTTTTATGAAGGAGAAAATACTATCAAAAACTTAATCAAAAGTAAGTAGCAGTACTTAGACTGCTGACACATTTAACGCGCCGAAAAAAGCAGTTGTTATAAGTGTGATGTGTGTGTCTGCTATGGCACCGTAGCTCCCGAAAGGATAGATCGATTTGGATGCGGTTTTCTCTATTTGAAAGTCACTTCAAAATGGTTCTTAGCTTTGTTTCATTAAAATCGGATTTTTGTTTAGAAAATATTTGAGTGTAAGTAAAGTTGGTCCGAGGTTATCTGACTTTTTCTGTCAGTTACTTTAATTCGGGTTCGTGGGAGAGGCCCATAGCCCTGCAGTGGACTGCTATGGGCTGTGATGGTAGTTGTATGTTATTTCTGACAGAGTAAAGCGGGCGGGATTTTAGAGGAAGGCAACACTGATGATTGGTGTTGCTAATGTAGTAATATGTAGGTGCTATGTCTATAGGCAACGATGTTCTCTTTTCATCATGTGGGTTGCCTGTTTGTCTACCGCATGACAAATTACCAGGCAGGCCGTAACCTTAGTGGTATAAAAAAACTTCATCCCTTAATCGAGGGATAACTTTGGTCGACTTTTCGTGGAACCATTTTATACTGTCGTGGTCGAGATTTAACATAATGATGATCATACTAAGTCGTTATAGATTGGTTTGGCTTCACAATCACCATGTTACGGGGACCTTTTAAGCTTTCGTCGCCATGGCCACTCAAATTTGGCATTGAGGCTTCTCTTTTCTGATAAAGTCTCGTTCTACTTTTAGGAAAACGTTTGAGAAATTTTCTTTTCAATAAAAATATAGGTATTCCTGCTATTATTATTAGCTTCCATTTTCCTGTCGCTTTTACAAGAGTTTACCTAATTAGATATTTGCAGTCTATTTGGTGCTCTTGTATACTTAGGCAATACTATCGTAATTGATACGTGAAAAGAGCAGGTCATCAGGCACCTTATTAAGGCACTACAAATACATTATGTGGTCACAGAACAAGTAGCCTTTATTTCAATCCAGGACATTCTTGGTTTACACATTATTGCAATTATTCATATTATAAAACAATATGTATATTTGCCGAGGCCCACGCCGCGTCTGTCTGTCTGTTCGTGATAAACTCAAAAATTGCTACACGGATTGTCATGCGTTTTGTCACCAATGGACAGAGCAAATGATTCATGAGGAACGTTTAGGTGTTTAATTAATTAAGGTTACTACCCATGCGAAGCCGGGGCGGGTCACTAGTTGCAAATACTTGCTACAGATATGGGTGACCTATGCAATCATCTACAATTTTTTTAAGCCGCCTTGCCATGCTATGTTTCGAGATAGTGACAGTAAAGGTCAGAAACACAATTAAATGTTCGGATACGTGTAATCAATAATACCTCCAGTGTCACATAACGTATTTATGTCATTGGTGTAGTAATTAGCGTGGGTGGCGTGTTTGCACACTATATCGTTTTATTTTCGGTTTATGTACCAAATCAATAACATTTTTCACATTAAATATTTAACAATTTGATCACAATTGATCATACAATAAATATTTTTGGTGTGACAAATGAAATTTCAAATTATCAAATATTTGCATTTACTTTACTTTTTAAAAGGCAAGAGAGTAGTCACTGGTTATTTATTTTATTTTTTTAGCAATACCAGGGTATTGCCAATGAGTTGCCCACCTCTAAAACCCAGCGATGTGCCTCACTGCCAAAACCACGGTTCCCAAAACCATGCAGTACTGTGGAAACCTTACTCATGGGCAGGAACACGATACTATTTGGAATAGTATTGTTTGGATTCGGTATTCTGTAAGGTGGAGGTGCTTCCCTAGTCGGGCGGCTGCAATTCGAACAGATTACTCCGCTACGCACTACCTCTTTTTAATTTTATTACTATTTGCCACTTCATTCTTAGACACTGGAACACACTTAAAAAGTTTAATAGCTAAACGCTTGGCCCTTTGCAGACAAAGCCGCGGTTCGCCTTGGAGTATTTGAGACTTTAGTTACCGACAAGAACACAATACTAATTGAATAGTATCGTCTGGCTGCGGTATTCTGTTAGGTAAAACTAGTTCCCACAGTCGAACTGCCTTAATTGGGACAAGTTATCCCGCTGTGTCCTGCATCTCTTAAAGTTTATTGTAAGAACTTTTAATTTCAAAACTGAAGATAGTTCAGCGACTCTACACTCGATTTGTTTGGCATGACTGTCATTATTATACGTGTTCGTACGATATGATGAAAAATTTGATGATTCGAATCGAATTTTCTTTACGTAAATATGTTTTGTAATCAGGTACTAGTTAAAATATTAACCCGTGTGAAATTTACACACCGTATTCGCGTGGATATCAAAGGAACATTAATCTTCGACATTACATACAAAAGTATCCGACAGTCTATTTCACGTAGAAATCTCTCCATAGAAATCCAGCATTGGAAGGCTAAAAGGATCGTTCGACCTCTTTAATACGAAACGTTTTTTATCTATTGTACGCATAGAAAGAGGCATTAGTTTATTATGGATTTCAAATGAGAGGTGTTCAAAGAGTGGCGAAATAATATAAGCTGAAAAATTCGTTTGGTATCTTATTTACATAAAATACAATATATATGTGTGCAATTATAAGGTTGCAAAATAAAATGATAAGCTTTTGAAAAGTTAATTCTGATTTGATATATTTTTTAATAAAAGTTTCATCAAAGTCCGTTCAGTATTTTTTTAGCGTGAAAGAGAAACATACATGCTCACAATTTTTGTAGGTATTTATAATAATTTAATTAGTAGGTTAGGTACCTATACCTCTATACCTAAGCATAGTGCCATCATCTTGACGTGAATACCCGGTTTCTCTCTCGGGTGCGAAGGCCCGGGGTCCGCCTTGACCATTATTTATATCATACGATAGGCAAACAGGCAAGCTGACCTCCCTACGGCCAATCCCCACCCCATGGACCAGTGCAGACTTTACCAAAACCATGATCCAGGATTTGTCAGATCAGGGGCCTATTTTCGGGCCGTGACATCTCAAATTCGTAGTTCCGGACCCGTTCCCGTAGGAACCACATAAAATTATGGGAAATCTATAGCCTGTGTCCCCTGTACTCCCTGATAATGAAGCTTTCTGTGAGGGACAGAATTTTTATCCACTGAAGTACGAAAATTATAATTTAGTTCATCTGTTTGCCCGTGGGTTGCTCGACTGTCAAACGTATTTCCACAATAATGTTATAACAGAGAAAGCCTGTTTGTTGATGTGGCCTCTACGTCGAATGGAACGCAGCATCCAATTGACCTGATTTTGGGACAGTGGAGTGATTATCTAGTTCAGGCGCTTTCGTTTCGTTAACGTTTCGTTTTGCTCCCATAACTTGATGTTATCAAGCCGACTTTATACTGGCTCCAAATTTCCTTACCCAAGAAACTTGGCGTTTTTTCGCCAAAACACATTGACTTAAGAAATTTTAATTGTACCTAACGTATGAAAATTAATCACTGCTTTCGAAAAGAGAAGGTGTTTATATTTCAGTGTGTACATATTTCATATTATAAAAAATATTTTCTTAAGTTTTTATAAGTAATACCGACGTCTTGAATATACCCATTGACCAAATGAGCAGTATGTGGTCGTGCATTATCATGCTTAAAAATGGATTTTGCGCTGATATTCATTAAGACAGGACCAGTCTTACGTATCTGAGAGCAGTCAGAGAACCGTTTTCTATCACCATTAACTCCGTATGACTCTCTGAAGATATCTCAGCCCGTACCATATCCTCCACCGACAGGCACCTTTTCTTTACTTTAATACTGGCATGGTAATTTTGGCCGTGTGGTGTCCGGCAGAGTAGAATAGCACCAACCCCTTACATTCATGGGTGTCGTACAAGGCGACTAATGTTTTTGAGGCAAAAGATCAAAAGTCTACGTAGTCTGAAAAATGGGCAGCAGCATTTTCCATTATTATGTTTAAACCGGGATCACAAATAGTTATAGCCAAATATGGGTTAGTCAAAATGTGTGACTTGGCCATTTCGTTACTCAATGACTTATTGGCATAAAATATACGTCAAGTCAGTAAAATGCTTTCTGTTTATTAGCCTACGTTTATGTGTCTACGTCACTCTTACGAAACGGCCAGGCCAGACATTTTGACTAAGGTGTAGGCGGGGTTTGTAGAGTACTTGAGACTAGGATTCACGCAGAACGTATAGCGTGTTATGATGAGAGTTAGAAAGTGTTAGGTTAGGGCGTTTAGAGCGTCGGTGGCCGAGCGGTTAGTGTATCCGACTCGTAAGCGAGAGGTACCGGGTTCGAATCCCACTGCGGCCATGTATCAATGACTATTTTCTGAGTTATGTACATTAGTTGAATACTAAAAAATACATTAGTTGAGGGAAAACATCGTGATGAAACCTGCACATTAAGGCGACTGAATGTGTAATCATGATCTGGTCAGGTTCCCTTGGTAGCAGGGTCATGGAAGTCAGATGGCAGTCGCACTACTTTAATGAGCTGATTTGCCAAATCCTTTGCATAAAAATGTTTTTGTGAGATTTTGATTTCCATTACATTTTAAGGAAACCATTACAAACAATTTCGAAGAGTATTGTTAAGGTTGAGAAATTTTGCTCGTCGATATTAAAATATATTCCACTTATACGTCAAGAGGCTTATGGTATTTACTTGGCTTGGAAAAAATTGAGTTGTGTGAGTGTAAAAAAAATTGTAAACCATCGGATACGCATATTTTTATTCAGTTGTATGTATGCTCGGGGCCAGATAAGATTGCTTTGAGGTTATGGCGTCCTTGTCATTGTTTATATTGTGAGTTAATATTGTTGACTGTCTGTCAAATTTAGTTCCTTTGTCATCCGCGAGCAATCTAATCTGGCCCCGGGTCTACACGAATATAGACCATGAACAAGATAATTAGGTAATTCTTACATAAATAAAAAAAATGACGGAGAAACACGTATAGTTGCAAAATAGGTACTGTTGCAAAATTTGGACCAAGAAGTTCTACAAACTACGTTTTCGCTGCGCATGTACTTCAAGCTGAATAAAGAAGATTAACAAAAAATATATATTAGATAATTATTAGGTATCAGAGTTAAACTACTTTTTCCTGAATATCTCTTTTGCAAATTATACATTTAAGTACCTTAGAAAAACCACAGATTTGTTCACAAAATGTTCAAATATATAATGTCAGTCAGTCGTAATTAGCAGAGGAGATGGATTAGTTTAAGCAGCTTTTCTGCTTTCCTGTAAAATCGACTTTTTGCAATTACGTCTTTATTCGGCTAGGGCGTCAATTTATAACAGTTAATTCCAGGTATGAGTAAATCGTTTAGCAGACTAGTAGTTTAGTTTAGACAAGTAACAGTAGTATGATTTATCTATTTAGGATAACGCAATATAGCTTTCGGATTAAATTCATTTATCTTCCAAATTTGAAAACTTACTCATCACAAACTTGATCCGTTTTCTTTATCATGAATACACCATTGTAGTCGGAAACTATAATATCGTCACCAGCAATCGCTATGCCGTAAACATTATTGTGACTGTTTAAATCGATTTTTGAGAAGATAGGTTCAATTGTATCATTAGTATCATCAATAACGTAAAAATTATTTCTTGTTGAGAAATATAATTTACCATTAGCGTCCACAGTGAAACCATTAATAAGATAATCACCTTGATATTCAAAGTCTTCCTTTACTACTTTAAACAGTCCTGATGAGTTACAAAAGAACAAGTTATTATTTTTATCAACAGCTACCAATGAAGCCTCAATGCCAACGAGTTGTGGAATTTCTTTTGATACACCATCTTCAAGAGTGAACGCCTTTTCAGATAAAGTTGTAAAATACAATTTTTCCTTGTAAAACATCTGCGAAATCTCACTGCCGTTTGCAGCAAAGTATTGAGCTGTTTTGGATTCCGGATCGAAAGTGTAAATTCCATTGGATCCACCTAAGTACACTTTATTGTTTTCATTGTCCACAAAATTCGTAAAACCTCCATCGATGCCGGAAATGACCCCAAATTCATTCGACTTTAAATTGATGTACGCTGAGTTGTAATAGCTACTATCTTCAATGTAGCTGAAGAATACAGTATTGTCGTTGTAATTATACGCCAACTGGGAAGGTCTGTCAAGGTCATCTTTCAGGATCCCTTTTTCATATTTGAGGTTATTTTTAACAAAACTATTGGTGCATTTATTAACTTCACGAGCTCCACAGACAGCCACTACGCATAAACCAATCAGCGTCGATATCAGCATCTACGAATACATAATACAATCAGTGTTTCATTATATTATTACTTTTAGTATACAAATAAAATATTATCCTTAACATAGTGTTAATAACTGACATTAAAATAGTGCTTTCAAACGTTAAATTGTTATGGATAATATATACTTTCAATTACAGATTAAAACACTTCATATACTTGCAATGTTTATAGAAATGAAACACACCTCTGAGTCTCATTACTCTAGATCATAGGGATACAACAAACTAATTTCATGCATTGCGATTGTTTTTACCGCGCACATGCAGGATGGACCTTCCGAAGTTTTTCTCTTAGGTTGCAGATGTCCTGAATGACGGTGACCGCTTTCCTAGAGGTAGATCTGACGAAAAAAGTTTAAATAACGTAAAACCTTACCTTACGTTATACACCACCGCGTTCAATCTTAAATGTAACAATTGTGAAGATTCATCATTAATTCGAACGATTATATACCTATCGGTTGAGGTCAAGGTGGGACGCGCAATATTATATCTATCTACTATGTAGGTATGAGTACTCGTTAAAAACAAAGCCGAAAACTAAAATAGAATTGTTATCTGTTGCTTGGCATAAGTTTTGTGAGCGGCCGCAGGATCGACATCATCTTTAAAAAAGCGGCATTTATGGGTTTGCATGATTTAGGATGAGTTGTACGCTTTTTAAGGTTCCATAGCAAGCAACTAAAGCAAGTATTTACGACTTGACTTTAGTTGAATATACCTATCAGATAGATAACGCGGAATAAACACCCACTCCAGTCATATTTCTCGGTAAAAGCACAATTTATTTAAAATTGAGGCGATAATAGCGGAACCGACATGGGTAGTTTCATACTTTGAGGCTAATTGAACTTCAGCACCGCAACGAGCTCGCCACTCGTCAGGTGTACCACCTACCTCATGCCGTTGGCGAAGCGAGGTGGACCACGATCTCCCTCTGGCGATGGGTAACCCAGCGACTGGGTAAACAGCCTCAGGAACCGATCGGTGCCGATCGGTATATTTTTATTATCTCATAACCTAACTGACACTCAGAAGTTTGTCAACCCACTTTCTACTTCATTATTTGTTTCCGATACCAACAAATTTAATAATGAAACTTACTGTGTGTTTTGGCGGGTTGTTTTTTTAATTACTTGTAGCCGAATAAATAATTACTTGGCTTTTTATGAAGAGACACAAATCGCTACGCGAAAGAGAGTGAGCTATGTGACTATGTCGCTGTTGTTGATTGTGTAAGTAGTTTAAGTATTTACTTAGTCCTATATTTGTATCTTTATGATTAGGTGCTGACTCGTACATGCCTTATAGAGTTACCATATGGCATGTACGAGTAAGATAGATAGCTATATCTACTCTTTATTACACTCAAAATTAAAAAAAAAAAGAAATTGTAGTACATAGTAGAATTTAAGACCCCGCTTTCAGGTACAGAATTTGCCTAAAAAACTATTGTTTAGATATAATCATAATGTGGCTATTTGAGAGCGTCGGTAGCCGGGCGGTTGAGTATCCAACTCGTAAGCTAGAGGTACCGGGCTCGAATCCCGCTGCGGCCATGTACCAATGATCTTTTCTGAGTTATGTACATTAGTTGAATTCTAACTGATGCTCTTACGGCGAAGGAAAACATCGTGATGAAACCTGCAAATTCAGGCAACTGAATTTGTAAGCATGATTCAATCTAGTCAGGTTCCCCTAGTAGCAGGGTCACGGAGGTCAGATGGTAGTCGCTCCACTGTAATTCCCAAGCGCTAAATCCTGGATCATGATCAACGCGGACCCCGGGCCTTCGTTCTCGAGAGCACAACCGGGACATTAACGCCAAGATGTGGCTTAAGAAATTGACCTTCAGTCTGACACTAATATTATTATATGAACAAGAACTGATGCTCTTACAGTAAGGAAAAACATCGTGAGGACAGACATGGTTGGACTTAATGTTTAACCATTATCCAATCAGGGCCTCGAGTCCGCTAATTTACTAGGCTGGATTGAATTGTAATTGAATCGCAATAGCAGCTCAACAGCAGTTTTAATTGTAGCAGAAACAAAAGATTTTGCTTGCAAAATGTCTTTAAATTATTTTCTGTGAACAGTCAAACAGTGTAAATTGGTTTTTATTGTAAAAAGTGAAAAGCCAGAAAGCCGTTGAACAATAACAAACATTTCAAAATTCACCGCCTCAACAAAAGTTTGTGAACTATTGCCGCCATCTATAGTCAAGTAGCGTTATCATTGAAACCGTTATGTAGACGCTCGATACCATAGTCGATACACGTTACGTTGACAGTTGCCATCGATAGAGGGCTCTTTAATCTATAGTCAATTTTATTCTGTTTTCCGCTCAACACAAGATGGCGCTACATAGAAGACATTTGACTTGCTACATTTGTAAGCAATTATTTGACATAGATTGTGTAAATGTGTCTGAAAAAATATTTTATTTGATGGAAAAAGAAAAGAAAATTACATGGAAATCTGTCCCTTGTTTGACGCAGAGCCCTAGATCATCTCAGTCAGAGTTCGAGTCATCATGGTTCACTCCATCTGCCAACATAACTCAACGAACAAATACAAACCTAATATTCACACTGAAAACTCGTTCGAATCACTAGATGTTGAAGGTGATAATGTTTTTAACATAGCCTTACTATTGTCGACTGACGCGACTTTTAAATTCCCAAATAATATGAACAGAGTCGAAAAAATAAAGGAGCTGGAATGTATAATTTACAGTCTTTAAGAGAAATTAATATCTAGTGAACAAACAATAGATAAACTCCAGGCAGAAAATAGTATGCTAAGAAGTCAAATTCAATATCCCAAAAATAAATCGAGAAATTTAGGCATAACTACACCGAAGAAAAAAAGCAAACCTATGAGTCTAAACTCAACAAGACTCAACTTTGAAGGAGAAAACTCACCAAAAATTTCCTGCATTCCAGACAAAATCATAAAATCGCCGTCTTTAAACAAACATATGTCCGGCTCAATTCCTTTCCAAGTAGTAAATACATACTCATCAACTTAACAAACTCGAAACAGTACTCAAAACTGCCGTCCTAACAAAGTTCCCGATACCACCACAGAGGAACCGAGAAATAAAATACTAATTTTGGGCGATCAACAAGCATCAAACCTCGCTGCTTCATTGAGGTACAGAAGATCTCACTACAAAACCCCAAAAGAGTACCAAATATACGGAACCACTTACCCAAATGCGCCAACCAGCTTCATACTAGATAAACCTTGATTTACAAAATCTTACAGAAAATGACTGGATAATTTTTTGCGTTGGTTCTAATGATTGTAATCCAACGCTGTTCTTTGCAGAAATTTGTGGAATGTTAAAAAATTTATGTAAGCCAAATATAATTATACAAGTATATTGCATAACCCATATATGAATGAAGTTAAACTGAATGCACTGAGCATAAAGACTGAATTAACTTGTTACAAGAACTGTTTGTACATAGATGTAAATAATAGGTATTTAAGTATCAAGCAATCAAAAAACCTAATGTCATCGATGGTAAATAAAACTATTGATGAAAAAGATTATGAGACGCATTACTTAAGTATAAGGCCAGTAACTATGACCAACCATAAGACTGTAAAAATGTATAAACCAGCCACCATACCGTATTTGTTTGATAAAATGAGTCGAAACCAGAGTACCAAGAATTTATGTCGTAGTTACGAAAATAAAACTACTATGTCAGAAAGTAAAACTGCTCCCCTACAGAAGGGCACTATTCCCTTTTATTTTAAATGTATTGTTTCAAATGTCAACAATACACCCTACAAATCTTTTAACCATAATATTCTAAATGATACACCTGTTGAAAACAATAATAAATTTTTTCGGAACCAATATACACAATCTGAACATACTGCACCAAAATATACAGGGACTCAGGTCAAAGCTTAGTCAAGTAGAAATTTTAACTAATACTTATAAAATAGATATAATATGTTTCAGCTACAACTATTCCTATCGATTTCAACTCGGCGTACATTAATTTAAAGTCGAATGAATTTGGGATCATTTCCGGCATCGATGGAGGTTTTGCGAATGCTGTGGACAATGAAAACAATAAAGTGTACTTAGGTGGATCCAATGGAATTTACACTTTCGATCCGGAATCCAAAACAGCTCAATACTTTGCTGCAAACGGCAGTAATATTTGGCAGATGTTTTACAAGGAAAAATTGTACTTTACAACTACAGATGAAAAGGCGTTCACTCTTGAAGATGGTGTATCAAAAGAAATTCCACAACTCGTTGGCACTAACGCTAATATGCTAGCTGTTGATAAAAATAATAACTTGTTCTTTTCTAACTTATCAGGACTGTTTAAAGTAGTAAGGGAAGACTTTGAATATCAAGGTGATTATTGTATCAAGGGTTTCACTGCGGACGCTAATGGTAAATTATATTTCTTAACAAGCAATAATTTTTACGTTATTGATGACACTAACGATACAATTGAACCTATCTTCTCAAAAATCGAGTTAGACAGTCACAGCAATGTTTACGGCATAGCGATTGCTGGTGACGATATTATAGTTTCCGACTACAATGGTGTATTCAAGATAAAGAAAACGGATCAAGTTTGTGATGAGTAAGTTTTCAAATTTGGAATATAAATGAATTTAATCCGAAAGCTATATTGTGTTATCCTAAACAGATAAATCATACTTCTGTTACTTCTCTTAACTAAACTACTAGTCTGCTAAACGATTTACTCATACCTGGAATTAACTGTTATAAATTACCTTTGTTGCTAAGCTTACGCGTTATAATTTACCTTTGTTGCTAGGCGTACGCGTTTGGGGTTGCCATCTTATTTATAGCGATAGAAAAATTATGCCTATTTTTTATTTGAGTAACATGGATTTGTTAAGATTTTTTATTTATGTTAAAATGATGGGTGGGGATGCCAGCGGTATAGTAAACGTCCATAGGCTGCGGTGACTGCTTACCATCAGGCAGGCCGTAAGCTTGTTTGCCACATTAGTGGAATAAAAAAAGCCTAGCGCCGTATGCAATTAATGTGGAGTTGATTTACAACATGCACAGTGATAATCAGCACCTCATTCTTAAAATATTGCTAAAAACACAATATTTCGTCATGATTAAATATGTTAACTCGTGTACTATATTTGCTTAAAGGGTCGTTTTCGACCCATTGAAAAAAACACCCTTCCCTCACTCCCCCCTCAAATTTGCGCTTGTGGCCTTTAAAATGTCCCGTCAGGTATTCACATATGCAAAACTAAAAGAAATCGGGATCACAGATAGTTCTGGGCATATATGGGTTAGTCAAAATGTGTGACTTGGCCTTTTCGTTACTCAAGGACTTATTGGCATAAAATTAACGTCTAGCCAGTGAAATGCTTTCTGTTCATAAGCCTACGTTTATGTGTATACGTCACTCTTACGAAACGGCCAGGCCAGACATTTTGACTAAGGTGTAGGCAGGGTTTGTAGAGTACTTGAGACTACGATTCACGCAGAACGCTATATGTTATGATGAGAGTTAGAGAATGTTAGGTTAGGGCGTGTAGAGCGTCGGTGGCCGAGCGGTTAGTGTATCCGACTCGTAAGCGAGAGGTACCGGGTTTGAATCCCACTGCGGCCATGTACCAATGACTATTTTCTGAGTTATGTACATTAGTTGAATACTAAAAAATACATTTGTTGAGGGAAAACATCGTGATGAAACCTGCACATTCAGGCGACTGAATGTGTGATCCAATCTGGTCAGGTGCCCTTGGTAGCAGGGTCATGGCAGTCGCTCTACTTTAATTAGCTGATTTGTCAAATCCTGGATCATGGTCAAGGCGGACCCCGGACCCTTGTGCGCGAGAGCACAACCGGGATATTAACGCCAAGATGACACACAGGTTAGGAAGTGTAAAAACTGATAATTATTTTACAGTGCTAGAAATATGTACTTGTCTTGGCGTTACTTTAAGAAAGAAAGAAAGAAAGAACATTTATTAACACAAACAACAACACCACCACCACTTTGCATGAAAATGTTTTGGTGAGATTTTGATTCCCATTATATTTTAAGAAAACCATTACAAACAATTTCGAATAGTATTGTTAAGGTTGAGAAATTTTGCTCGTTGATATTAAAATATATTCCACTTATACGTCAAGAGGCTTATGACATTTACTTGGCTTGGAAAAAGTTCAGTTGTGTGAGTGTAAAAAAAATTGTAAACCATCGGATACGCATATTTTTATTCAGATGTATGTATGCTCGGGGCCAGATAAGATTGCTTTGAGGTTATGGCGTCCTTGTCATTGTTTATATTGTGAGTTAATATTGTTGACTGTCTGTCAAATTTAGTTTCTTTGTCATCCGCGAGCAATCTAATCTGGCCCCGGGTCTACACGAATATAGACCATGAACAAGATAATTAGGTAATTCTTACATAAATAAAAAAAATGACGGAGAAACACGTATAGTTGCAAAATAGGTATTGTTGCAAAATTTGGACCAAGAAGTTCTACAAACTACGTTTTCGCTGCGCATGTACTTCAAGCTGAATAAAGAAGATTAAAAAAAATATATATATTAGATAATTATTAGGTATTAGAGTTAAACTACTTTTTCCTGAGTATCCCTTTTGCAAATTATACATTTAAGTACTTTAGAAAAACCACAGATTTGTTCACAAAATGTTCATATATATAATGTCAGTCAGTCGTAATTAGCAGAGGAGATGGATTAGTTTAAGCAGCTTTTCTGCTCTCCTGTAAAATCGACTTTTTGCAATTACGTCTTTATTCGGCAAGACGTCAATTTATAACAGTTAATTCCAGTTATGAGTAAATCGTTTAGCAGACTAGTAGTTTAGTTTATAGAAGTAACAGAAGTATGATTTATCTGTTTAGGATGACACAATATAGCTTTCGGATTAAATTCATTTATCTTCCAAATTTGAAAACTTACTCATCACAAACTTGATCCGTTTTCTTTATCTTGAATACACCATTGTAGTCGGAAACTATAAAATCGTCACCAGCAATCGCTATGCCGTAAACATTGTTGTCACTGTCTCTCTCGATTTTTGAGAAAATAGTTTCAATTGTATCATTAGTATTATCAATAACGTAAAAATTATTTCTTGTTGAGAAATATAATTTACCATTAGCGTCCACAGTGAAACCATTGATAGAATAATCGTCTTGATATTCAAAGTCTTCCTTCACTACTTTAAACAGTCCTGATGAGTTAGAAAAGAACAAGTTATTATTTTTATCAACAGCTACCAATGCAGCCTGAGTGCCAACGAGTTGTGGAATTTCTTTTAATACACCATCTTCAATAGTGAACGCCTTTTCATCTGTAGTTGTAAAGTACAATTTCTCCTTGTAAAACATCTGCCAAATATTACTGCCGTTTGCAGCAAAGTATTGAGCTGTTTTGGATTCCGGATCGAAAGTGTAAATTCCATTGGATCCACCTAAGTACACTTTATTGTTTTCATTGTCTACAGCATTCGCGAAACCTCCATCGATGCCGGAAATGATCCCAAATTCATTCGACTTTAAATTAATGTACGCCGAGTTGAAATCGCTACTTCCATCTTTCGTGTCGTAGCTGTAGCTGAAGAATAAAGTATTTTCGTTGTAATTATACGCCAACTGGTAAGGTCTGTCAACGCCATCTTTCAGAATCCCTTTTTCATATTTGAAGTTATTTTTAACAAAACTATTTGTGCATTTATTAACTTCACGAGCTCCACAGACAGCCACTACGCATAAACCAAACAGAGTCGATGTCAGCATCTACGAATACATAATACAATCAGTGTTTCATTATATTATTACTTTTAGTATACAAATAAAATATTATCCTTAACATAGTGTTAATAACTGTCATTAAAATAGTGCTTTCAAAAGTTAAATTGCTATGGATAATATATACTATCATTTACAGATTAAAACACTTCATACACTTCATATACTTTCAATGTTTATAGAAATGAAACACACCTCTGAGTCTCATTACTCTAGATCATAGGGATACAACAAACTAATTTCATGCATTCCGAAGTTTTTCTCTTAGGTTGCAGATGACCTGAATGACGGTGACCGCTTTCCAAGAGGTAGACCATCTGACGAAAAAAGTTTAAATAACGTAAAACCTTACCTTACCTTATACACCACCGCGTCCAATCTTAAATGTAACAATTGTGAAGATTCATCATTAATTCGAACGATTATATACGTAATACTTATCTGAGCATACCTACCTACCTATCGGTTGAGGTCAAGGTTGGACGCGCAATATCTATCTTCTATGTAAGTATGAGTACTCTTTAAAAACAAAGCCGAAAACTAAAATAGAATTGTTGATAACGTCATCTGTTGCTTGGCATAAGTTTTGTGAGCGGCCGCAGGATCGGCATCATCTTTAAAAGAGCGGCATTTATTGGTTTGCATGATTTAGAATGAGTCGTACGCTTTTTAAGGTTCCATAGTAAGCAACTAAAGCAAGTATTTACGTCTTGACTTTAGTTGTATATACCTATCAGATAGATAACGCGGAACAAACACCCACTCCAGTTATATTTATCGGTATAGGCACAATTTATTTAAAATTGAGGCGATAACACAAGGAAGGATAATGTTTGTATCTACACTATACTATAGGTAGGTACCTAATTGCATTTATTTAGGTATCTTAGACGCAACATGCGACGCGGTCCGGCTCTGTTTGGCATTGTCGGGCACTGACCGGTTTTGTCTGGTATAATTATTGTCAGACACGGTCCGGCCGTTGTCGTTCTGCGGGCGCTCAAGATGTCGCCCTAGGACCACGTGATGATGTGTGTGTTTCCTTCCTACTTTCCTACCCCCACCTCTTTGTTGATTGAAGAAGATATTTTATGTCCTCCTCAATAAAGAAATTTTGAATTAAATTGGATAGAGTAAATGTATACCTGTGTCAGCGCGTGTCTGTTTGTGACATCGTAGTTCCCGTACTGATTCACAGATTTCAATGCGGTTTTTGTCTTTATTTGAAAACTAGTCAATCGAGATAGTTCTTTGCTTTGTTTCACTACGTACTTCGGGAAATATTTGATTAATTATAAACTTTATTGGGGGTATTCCGAAAACTCAAGTTTGTGTCTTTACTCTGCCACACCCCTACTAGATCTGTCTTGTATAGGACTAGCCGTTCTAAGCGGCTAGTAAACAATAGTTTTCCCTCACCGTAAGAGCATCAGTTAGAATTCAACTAATATACATAACTCAGAAAAGAGTCATTGGTACATGGCCGCAGCGGGATTCGAGCCCGGTACCTCTAGTTTACGAGTTGGATACTCAACCGACGCTCTCAAATAGCCACATTATGATTATATCTTTTGTTTTTAGGCAAAATCTGTACCTGAAAGCGGGGTCTTAAATTCTACAATGTACTACAATTTTCCATTTTTTGGAATTTTGTGTGTAATAAAGAGTAGATATATCTATCTATCTTACTCGTACATGCCATATGGTAACTCTATAAGGCATGTACGAGTCAGTACCTAATAATAAATATACAAATATAGGACTAAGTAAGTACTTAAACTACTTACACAATCAACAACAGCGACATAGTCACATAGCTCACTCTGTTTCGCGTAGCGTTTTGTGTTTCTTCATAAAAAGCTAAGTAATTATTTATTCGGCTACGAATAATTAATAAAACAACCCGCCAAAACACACAGTAAGTTTCATTGTTACATTTGTTGGTATCGGAAACAAATAATGAACTAGAAAGTGGGTTTACAAACTTCTGAGTGTCAGTTAGGTTATGAGATAATAAAAATATACCGATCGGCACCGATCGGTTCCTGAGGCTGTTTACCCAGTCACTGGGTTACCCATCGCCAGAGGGAGATCGTGGTCCACCTCGCTTCGCCAACGGCATGAGGTAGGTGGTACACCTGACGAGTGGCGAGCTCGTTGCGGTGCTGAAGTTCAATTAGCCTCAAAGTATGAACCTACCCATGTCGGTTCCGCTAGCACGCTGCCACTAGACTGTAGCCGCTTTATATATAGTATAAAAACATAGTCAATTCCCACCGTCTGTCCCTATGTATCTTTGTATGTATCTATGAATGTACCTAACAGGCAGTCTAACACTATTTTGATATTCTGCTACTGTTACTAATGGCTCAATTGACTTGTAATTGGATCGCAATCGGAGCTTTATGCGTTTTTGGTATTCTGCTACAATTAAAACAGCCGTTGAGCTGCTATTGCGATTCAATTACAATTCAATCCAGCCTAGTAAATTAGCTGACTCGAGGCCCTGATTGGATAATGGTTAAACATTCAGTCCAACCATGTCTGTCCTCACGATGTTTTCCCTTACTGTAAGAGCATCAGTTCTTGTTCATACCATGATATTAGTGTCAGACTGAAGGTCAGTTTCTGAAGCCGATTTATCACCTATCGCTACAACTTTCCGATTTAGCCACATTACCACAAATAGCCACATTATCAAATAAAAAATAAATCATCTTGGCGTTAATGTCCCGGTTGTGCTCTCGAGAACGAGGGCCCGGGGTCCGCGTTGATCATGATCCAGGATTTGGCGATCAGGTAATTACAGTGAAGCGACTACCATCTGACCTCCGTGACCCTGCTACTAGGGGAACCTGACCAGATTGAATCATGCTTACAAATTCAGTTGCCTGAATTTGCAGGTTTACATACCTAAGTGACAACAAATAAGGACTTGTGAACATTTTTTACCAATAAAACCATGTCTATGTCTATAACTGTATCTAAAATTAAACGTCAACCAACAAGTTATAAGCTGCGAATATAATCCCGTATTGGACAGCGCTCTCGAGGACTTGACTGATGCATATTTAATACGTAGGGCTATCTGGCAGCTCGTTACGTGTTTACGCTTTGTAACTTTTTGATTTATTATTTCGACTACTTTGTGACTTGCTTTTGTATTACTGGGCGTGATATCTGTCATCATCAGCCTATACTAGTCCACAGCTGGACAAGGCCTCCTCCCAATGAGCGAAAACGCACCTTGTCCTAGGCATGTCGATAGCCTTAGACACTAACAGAATAGGTTTGCCTTTTTGAATAAATAAAATAAAATATTAGTACTAACGCTTTTGTCCACGACTACAAACGCATAAAATTAGGTTACGTTAGGTTAGGTTATTCAGGCTCGACCTACATTCGATTTTAGAATAATTTGCAGCACACAGTTCAGACATTCAGCCAGCCAGTAGTAAATCAAAGCTATGTTATGGGTCCTTTATAACTAATAAACTACTTTTATACTTTTTTTTAATACATTGTTACTTTACATACTACATACAGACCAGTAACATAAATTAAAATTCATCATTTCAATTTCTGCTCGGCCGGGAATCGAACTCGGGACCTCTGCGTAGCAATGATGTTAACTAACTGAGCCACTTAGGTCGTCAAAATGTGTTACTCTGTCTGTGATATAAGCTAGGACACTAAATTTCAAAAGCCGTTTTTTCTACTAGTTGATTTTAGCTTGAAAGAGTAACAAACATCCATACATCCAACCAACTTTCGCATTTATAATATTAGTAAGCTAAAGGCTCTCTTTCGTATTATTCCATGCTGAAAGCAACGGTATAACAGGAAAAGCAGCTTTATCTTTTATATTGTTTCAACATTGCCATCTCAACATAATATTAATTTCAACGCGCCGAAAGCCAGAATATTCCGTTTTCGAACTGTCACACCCGTAGCGGTCACGTGACCTGAATAAACAACAGCCAAACAAAAGCGTCTCGGATGCCGCATGACGTAGTCTCGTGTATCAATATGGACTTATTTTATTTATTTATTTATTTATTTGTTGTCGTTTGTGGCTTTGAACTTACAGGCACCTCCAATCACGCGAGTTATGCCATAATCTTGATAACCGTTTATGAAATTATGGTAATCTTTGTAATCATCAAATAAGTAGGTAATTAATTAAATGTTATGTTTATTTCATGCTTTATTTAATCTTTCGGAATAAGGAATGTAATGTAAAATAATATCTTGGTTAATAAATAATTTGGGAAAAGTGCACCATCTTGATGCGATCGCCAGCAGGGAGGCGATGGAGTGCTAGCTAGAGTCTTAAGAAAGTTGCGTCTTAGTAAAGTGAAGTACTTCATAACTATATTTTTTTGCCTAAAAAAGCGATGACAAGCACATAAAACTCTGTATGCACCTCGTTCATAAAATTTTACTGAAAAGGGCTTAAACATCCTTTTACGTTGGCTGGTCCAAAAGTAATTAACCAACGGCTTGTTATACGTCCTATTGTTTTAATTTTTGAATCGTTTGAAGGCAAATTTTATTACAAACTCCTTGGACAAAAATCAATAGCCGGCGACCATTGCGCCACTCAGGTCGTAAAATAGCATAGGCAAGGGACAATTCACCAAAAGGGCTGATAAAATTGTCATGTGATTATATAAACGTTAACCCATATTTATAACCATACAAACATCATACAAAATATATAACAAAATGCTTCCCGCGTTATCTCCGTCGTAGGGGTCGATTAATAGCAGACATGTTATTTCTAATAATCGATTTAAAAATAACTAAAAGTTGCCGGCTAGTGATTTTTGGTCAAAAGGTTTGTAATAAAATTTGCCTTTAAACGATACAAAAATTAAAACAATAAGGTGTATAACAAACCGCTGGCTAAAAACTTTTGGACCAGGCTAGTATATTCTCTCACATCCCTGTAATGGTTGAAGCATAGAGAAAAAATTTTATATACAGAAGGGTTGAAGTAATGTTTACTTTAGGTAATTAAAAGGCAACCTTTATACTTTACGAAAAATCTGCCAATGTAGACAACTCAAAAAGCTTTAAGCTGATACAATATGCATCAGCATAAACAAAGGTTTTCGACGAGATTGAAAAATTTAACATTTCTCCAATTTGAGCTGATTATTGTAACAATTTATTGACCGACTTTCAAAAAAGTTTGTTCACCTGTTTCTCCGCTAATTGTGGTCTGATTTTGAATATTATTTTTTTGTTTAAAAGGGTACCTATACTCCTGTGCTGTCCCCAATTTCAAAAATCGGGACTCGGTGATGGAAATCCTGTGAAATCCATTATGATCCTCACAAACCTCTTTCCTTAACCCACATTCACTTCAACTTTTTATAAAACACTAGTGGACTCGGCGAGACTTTGTTCGCGTACACCTACTTTACCAATATCTTCCCTTTTTTTGCCCATAAACCTTCTTTTTGAATCACTCTATCTATTATTGAAATCCGCATTAAAATCCATTGCGTAGTTTAAAAGATCTAAGCGTACCAAGGGACAGACGGCGGGAAGCGACTTTGTTTTATACTATGTATAGATGCTCATGATGATTTTTGTCATCGATTTGATTGAGTTGTATAAAGCGAGGAGACTATGTGATGCCAAAAATAATATGGCGAACCGGTTGTTATGCTGAGGAGGGTCCGTTACCCCCCACCATCCAGCTACTGTGTACGTAGAGCATATTAACTCATATCTCAGCGCAGTGCATCCGGCACCTTCAAAGATCTGAAAATGGGCCTGTTGTGTATTTTCGTGAATTTCTCGTAATCCGTTTTGCCATTTGCGTAATACCAAATCCATGTATGTACACACATTGCTTGTAGTTTTCACTTCAATAAACTGGTTGAAGATACTTAGGCATTAAAAGTATGTATTCGTTAGGTTTGCTTATTATACCTACAAAGTTTCATTGTAATCGGATTTGTCATTTCTATATTAATATTGCGGGACCATCGTGACGCAGACCGATAAACGTGTAGTAGAGCATCGTAAACTGAAAAATCTACAAGATTTTCTATTGTATATTTACTACGATGCTGAGATTATGGCAAAACGGAATATGAGCAATTTACGGAAATACACAACAGGCTATGCTGGGCCCATTTTCAAATCTACGAATTTGCCAGATGCACATCATTGTACTACATATGTAAGTGTATAGTGAAAAAGTAAACGTCACTTTAGGAAAGATCCCAGAAATCAAAATAAGTTGAGATAACTTATTTGATATCTGTGATATAGATAGACCTAAGCTATTAGGTTTTTAGTTTATGTGACTGACTGTATCTGTCATTGGACCAGACATTTACCAACTTTTTCTGTCGCCAATACCCCACGCAGTTATAAATAGCTTTCACAATCGGGAGGTGACCTTTTCGATATCGACATTGGAATATAAATTTTAATACCCAATTAGGAACCGACTGTGATATTATTATTTTATTGAAGCAGTAAAATATAGACGGGATTTTACTGTTATTCAGTCCGTCTGAGAACATTATTTATTGATTTATTGGAGTAAGTAAGTACCTACTAACAGCTATATAAAACAGTAGTGGACCCGGCGCGAATTCGTTCACGTATATCTACTTTATCTCTACCTAACCTTTTGTTCTAACTTATAAAGCTTCCTCTTGAATCCGCTTAAAATTCGTAGTTTGAAAGATCTAAGCGTACATAGATACATAGGGACAGACAGCGAAAAGCGATTTTGTTTTGTAGCGACATCTATCACTCCAATAGGGAAACTCAACGGTACTCACATTACGAGTATGTCAACACAAGGTTGGCAAGCATCCGCACATAGATGGCGCTGACGGTCCTACATCGCGCTAGCGAAATATGCCAATTTCTGCGGCATATATACAACTTCCGACGATCAACCGTCGGACCCTTGGTCCTCTGGTCACAACATCCGGCCAGGATTTTTCATCTTCTCCATCTTCGCTTGCCGGCGTTGGCGATAACCTTATCCTTACCACCGCCAAAGTTTAGAACTATGTATAAATTAAATGTTATTTTAAAATAATACCTACACAGGTACAGTGATGGTGTAGTTATACAGCAGTTGTATAACATGGATGTAACTGATACTTTGACGTATTCTTGGCTTTTGCGATTTATATTGCCACGTGCAGGTTTAAATTATTTATATCCCGCTTATTTCACAAACATGATCAAATCGCGAAACCAAAACAAATTAAAAGCTTACACATAATCATTCTTGATAACAATTTCAACTCTATTCCTAAAAATACCTAGTGAAAAAACTAAAAGTTACTGGATCAAATATTTTTAATGAACACTTGAAATGTTACGTTTGGCTTCATGCCGGACGCATGAATTTCATATTTTAGGAGGAAGGAGAGAACGTATGTTAAAATGTAAAAAAAAATCTAAGTATCATCACATCCCATAACAATCCACTGCAGGACTTAGGGCCTCTCCCACGAAAAGGGAGGTTAATGCCATAATCTTCGTAGCAGGCGAGTTGGAGATCGCAGTTTTATAACTATAACAATGGAAAATGCTGCTGCCCATTTTTCAGCCTACGGAAACTCTAGATATTGTGTCTCGAAAACATTAATCGCTTTATGCGACACCCACGAGTGTAAAGGGTTGGTAATATTCTACTTTGCAGGACACCACACGGCCACACGGCTTTATATTCTAAGTATAAAGAGGTAAAAATATTGGTATGGGGGAAAAATACGAAATCTTTACTTTGAAGTTCCAATAAGCAAATATTTAACTCGCAATCTCATTGAAAGCTATAAAATTTCTATTGAGCTTTAACTGCCACAATAAATTCTTTTTATTACTCACTTAAGAGAATCCGTTTTCTATAGGAGAAGCTACTTTACACAAATTCTGGTAATATAATACTGAAAGTTTTTTCTGAGTCGGATTTTTTGTTAGATAATTCCAGTGATTGTCCTACAGGCAAAATCGGTTTAATATTATTTTTATCTTTTAAATATAACGTTTGAGAAGTAACTCAACATGCATTTGTAGGTAACGACAGTGGGACCGATGTTTTGAAATGGAATTTATTGGTCACCTACATTCACTGACCTCTAATAATGTTTTGCCTACAATACACTATAAAGTACCAACACTGCGCTCACCAACTCGCCATCCAATCTCGAATCCCCCACTAACGCAGAGCCCTCCACTTATCCGAACGAGGCAAGACTCACGTCCAAATAGTCTATTTTCGAGATGTGTATTCTCTTTGGAGGAGTACCTATGGCCACCTGTCGGCATTAGCAAAAACATCCCCTCCTGCAGTCCCCGTGCTGCACTGCGGTTTTATCCAATATGCAAACACGGCCTTCTCGGTACCAATTCCACTGGCAGAGTTCATTTCATTTGCATGCAAATTAGTTTAACGCGCCGTTGCCAGTAAAAAACAAGTGTGTACATTACGTAACAGGCTCTTTGTAAACGATAAACGTATTCAATATGTTATCGCGTTGTGTAAAAGACCTTTGTTCCACATGGAAATGAGGGATTGTGCGTGGGAGGTGGGAGAGTGTATTGGAAAATGTTTACTTTATTTTAGAGAAGCTGTTTAGATACCTATATCTGTTCTAGTTTTTGAATAAATACTTCTTTGTGTACTTGTGTAGGTTTTATGGAGATTTAGACAGACAATAAATCTTTAAAGATATATTAGGAAGTAGAGTCATGATCATCCAGCAAGGGTGGCACAAGTGTGTCCGCGACTTAGCTTGCGCCGCGAGTCAGCCTTTCTTTCCTTCTCTCAATACTAAGACGAAAGAGATATCAGTATGTATGTCGCGTTTTTTCTCTCTTTCTTGCTATCCTTGCAGCTGTCCTCATCCCACTAGGTGAGATCAACCACAGACATACCAGACTAAACACAAATCACAAACATTCCCTGTTCGCTCGCTCTACAATGATTATGAATCTTGCTATCCCGTTTATTCATCCCTTGGAATAAGTTCACGAAAATGACGTGCGCAATGTTTTGAACGTTCGACATATTGCTCGAGGGCCTATCGACCTGACGTTTTTTTTGAAACATCGGTGTAAATTTTATAATTTCCTAATAAAATTTAAATTAAACCATTTAAAAGATTGTAATTTTGTGTGCAATTTCGTGCACATTTATGTGAAAGCGCAAAGTATGGAAATACACCTGGATTATCCTTTCACCGGTAAGTAAACATTCGTGGTCGAGGCGAACCGAAATAAATTTTAGAAATTGTGACAAAAATATGCATCGAAATAGTGTGAATTTGCATTAATTGAAATGCTTTACCTTAAAACAACATGCCATTAGAGATAGATTTAAAATTATTGGCAAATTGAGCAATATTTCGGTGTCTAAATAGGTACGAAAATATTTTGATGCTAACAGGGTCGGACTTAGTATTTATTGTATAGTATTTTATTACTCAAATCTTGTGAATAGCGGTCCACAACTTTATATGTATCAGGGTTCCATACCAAAAATGTACCTAGATGACATTTTAAATGTTCAGACATTATATGAAACAACGGATTAATCGCGTATTTACGTTTATTTACATAAATATTTGTTTTTCTAGGTTTCCTAAAGACCAGACATGGTTATGTCTGGGTTGCAAATTGGAAGTGCTACGTTGTAAACATTTTGAAGAACAAGATAATAATTAGATGCAAGTCCCTTCTGTCCTGCTGCACCAGCATAATATGAATTTTTACTGAAAATAAAGAATATGCTGCTTGTTTAATATATTAATGTATCTATCCTTTTCATTATTATTATTGTTTTCATGACTATGTCCTCTAGAGGGCATCATATTAAATTTGTGAAGTCACATAGGCCAACCTGTGAACAATGAAGACGCTTTTAACTATAAGTAAGTAGGTAGGTACCTACTTAGTTTAGAAGTTATGAGGCAACAAATAAACATTAATACCGGTCAAAATCATAACCCTCCTTTTTGCTAAAGCAAGCACTGCCGATTCACGGTATGTAGGATCGAGAGATCGAAAAGACGGTGGTAGGTATCAGGGCATGGCTTTGATTCACTAGACACCTTACCTTTTATTATAATGTCAATATTAAAATATATAAGGACAAGCTTAAAAAAATTGCATAGTCATCTGGAGCGAACAACAAGTCAGATTTGTTTGTGTTCGTTACGAGTAGAAAGTCGTAGCAAAATATAACTCATGATGGGCTGCCTTGTTCCGTCCCTGCATTTGCATTAGTGTGTGTGTTATAGAGATGTGTGACATTTTGTCTCATATTTAAACTCTAAATGTACTCTCTGCTTCTGTATAGAAAATTTTTTCTCTATGAGATCAACATGATATGACCATTTCTTTCACTTAACCATATGAAGTGTAAAGTACAGTTGCCTGCCTATAAATCGGATTATAACCCCCATTAGGGTTGCCTGATCAAATTGACAAATTTACCTAATATGAAGCAATGCCTTTTATAACAAAAATAGCAGTCGGGCACAAAAATATAACTTTTCGCTGCAATACATATAGTTTATAAGCTGGAACTTCAACATAACACTCCTAATATTATCTGTCACTACACCCACCCCACATTAACGTTAAGTTAACCTCGTTAAAGTTTTAGTACGCAGTGTTTTTCGGAGTGTCCACTCAGAGTTTAACTGCTCTAGCTAAATTCAAAGTGAAAGGCCTCTGGTGGAGGGTAGATCGATCTGGTGACACACACTCTACGCGACCCGGTTGCAAATGAGGATGTAGAGCAATTACCGGCTTTCTAGAGCTTTGTGGTCATTATACAGTAAGAGTATACGGCAAGAGGCTCTATCTGGTTACGTGAAATCGCTAGCTTGCAGATTGCTAATAGGAGAAGAAAATTAAATGGTCCATGATAACGATTCATGTACTTTCAAGTTTAAATCAGAACTTTCGGTGGTTTCGTCATGTTTCGCTGCTGGCGATAAACAAACTAAAATATACTCGGGGTTGTTGTAAGGTTATCTTGCGAATTATGTTTTCCGATTTATTGTACTTATTTTGAGAAAGGAAGCATTACGTTTAGGTGCATAGGTATATAGGAAAAATGTAACTGTACCGCATTAGTGAAGAGTTTTAGCATAATGTCCACACGCTGGCCAGGTGATCCAACTCACCTGCCATGTGGATGTTATCGTGATGTTGAAATAATATAACAGAAAATGTTGTTGCCTTTTTTCTTGTATGTGTGTGTAGCAAATATAAGTATATCATATATATAAAGTACATCATATATTTCATGATACCACTTACCATCAGGTGGGCTGTCTGCTCGTTTGTCACTGAGTAGCATGAAAAAAAAAACAAATGGACAAAGTGGGAAAGGTGGCGAAAGGGAAAGTGGACGAAGTTCTTCTGATTGGTACATGTCCTGGCTTATCTCCTGGCTGCCTCTAAAACATTGTCACCTTGTATGGTAATTCAACGAATTTTACTAAAGATTTACTACTGTACGATAACCTTGAACCTCGGAGCTGGTTGGTGCAATATGTTTACTCTGCTGGACACCACACGGCTAAGGTACTAAACAAAAACCATTGGCATGTTCGAAAGTAGAATTTATTAAACAAAATTTTGGGTTCATACATAATCAAGGAGTGGTTATATCATCAACGTCTGTGTAACTGCTAATTTTATCATCAAACATCATCGTCATATCGTCGGTTTGGGCGGTTATATCGTAATAGTCCATGAATGTTTTCATAGTTGTCAAAAAATCTTCGGTGTCATTTCCCATTTTATCATCAAATAGTATCGTCATACCGTCGGTTTCATCGTCGTCATTCTGTGTCGAGTCGTAGTAATTAGAATCGGTCGTGTGGTCGTAATACTCTGTATTGTCCAGGGTGGAAATGGCATCTGTTAAATTTGTCTCTGAATTCCGTAACCGCACACGGGACGAGTTTGACGATTTCCCAGAAGAACGTTCGTAACCAATGGCGTTAAATATCTTATCCAAGGTTCCAGTCGCTTTCAATATAAAAAAGATCACGATGAAACCAATGATCGACATCAAGCAATCGCAACCGGGGCCCCGCCGCGGCGAGCATATGCAATTGTTTCCGCACATTAAGCATTTTAACTTGGACGTGAGTACGAACACGCAACATATGGGAATCAGTGATATAATCTGTAAAATGAATGACAGCATGCTGTATAACGTCTGAAAGATCAGCCGAACAGTGTTCTCTATCATCAGCAAGCAAGTCACAACGCTCCTCGTAAAAAACTGGAGCGTACATATGAATATCGCTAAAATATCTTTTACTGCTCGACACATCTTGGTTGACTCTGGAACAGAAGTGGAACGTGGATAATTAAGATACCCATTGATGGCGTGGTTGCCAGACAACGAACTAGAGGCAGTAGCGTTAACTCCTTTATATGAGTGATGTACAAGGGAAAGGAGAAGGAAGAATGTGTTATAGTGCATCTCTCAAACTTAAAATAAATAACTAGTTATCACTAGGACAGAAAGTATTAGGATATAATTATCTGTAAGGCTTTAGACCTAATATAATAAATAAATACATTAAGCTCACGTCTGTGTCCCACAGGTGGGGTAGGCAGATACTATTGGCATCCATATATTTTTACGTTTTAAGAGTGAACAGTGAATAATCTGTCGGTCCATCGGTCTCTAATATTCCCGTTACGCGTCTATTTAACCAAATAATAAGCTTGTTTCTCTATTTCCTTACATTTGAAGGTCTCGTATATGGGGCGTTGGGTGCACGTTGGGCGTTCGCGTTTAGCGATCTTTTCAAACATGGCAAGGGTCTGTATAGGGTGACGCATGTGGCGTCATTTGCTTCGGGAGTTTACAATATGTACGGGAGGTTGTATGCTCTAAACGCGGTATTGTGCCTCAAAACTCGCTGCGCTACGCCCAGGTTAATCATGTACTGGAGGCCTAATACACACCTTATATAATTAAAGCGTCTTAAATACAGTACACACAGATTAACTATTTTGATTTCTACTCGAGACCTTGTATAACCACTGAACTCAGCAGGTCTTAAGTTTTTCTTGGTATGGTACAACTTACCTTATTTAAATCTTGGAAAATGTAAGCAATGAAGTATGTAGCTATTACCCTAAAAAGAAACCCTCCCAAAACAGTACAAATTAAATTTGGCTACCTCATTTAAATATAAGAAAAAAGTATCCTAACATTAAACTTAACTAAACTTTGATCTTTATTACTTCGTTATGGCATAGCATATAATTAGATTCAATATAACATTAGAAAATATTAAACAAATATTATCGTTAGAAAATAAATATTTTAAAATTGTACTTCAAGTTGACAACTTCGAAGCCAAAGACATTGTTCCTACCAAAGAAATGTGTACCTACAATAATATATAAACCATAGATATTGGACTACATACCAATCTACTGACCCAGTTACAATCAAGAATACTGGTTTATTTACGTAGATTTTCTTTGTCAGTCTGTTAATCTTATAATACTTAACATGAATATTTTGGCCACCAGGTGGCGATGAACGCGCGGTAGCGGCGAGCGCGAGGCGATGATCGGCACCGTGGGCCGACGCGCTCACCATGCGACACCACTCCACCGACGTGAGTACACAGCACTAAATAATTTATCTATACTAGTCATTAAATCATTATCATCCAAGCGCTCAACCTTGGTTACCGCCTGGGTCCGCTTTCCTACTTTTCGTCCTCCACTTTACCCGACCCACGAGCTCCTCACGCCGTAGGCCGTTTTCTCTCACATCCGACTCAGCGATGTCCAAGGATGTCGCGAGGTATGTATGGGCAGAAAGCTTTAGCAAGGTGTACAAACAGAAGATCAAAGTAATATTTAAAAAAGTCACAATGCATCTAATTCGCTTCTTGATATTCGCGAGTCTATTCTGTCTGCTACCTACGAGGTGCAGAAGGAAGACCGACGCAGGTGTCCTGAACTCGCTGCGCTCGCTTATTCATTGATTTGAATAGATGTTATTATGATCACTGCAGTTTTTAAGAGTCAAAATGATAATAAATTCGAACTCGCTGTTTGCCATAATTCATTGTTTTATAAAAGTTACTTATTATGCAAGTTGCTCCGAGTTGACGGAACCCTACGTAAAAAAGAAGAGCAGAAATAACTGTGTATCTGTATTAGTATCCTAATATTGGGAATGAACAGAGCAGGCCAACGCCAGCTTTGCGACTAAGCTGCGCTGAAGCCGCTACAATAAAGGATTCCGCTGGTGCAGTGCTGCTGTAACGTGTCTAAAATGCCATAATATGAAAGCACACTTTGGTCATCGGTTTCCCACACTCGCTGCCTCTAGTCCGTCTCCTGAGTATTCTTCGCATCACGTTTCAGACGGTGGACAAGGCGGTCTGCACGGAGGAGGGCGGGTGCGGCGGCGCGGCCAGGCTGGAGGCTGTGCTGCTCGCGCTGGTGGAGCGCAAGGCACGCGCGTTGCACCGCGAGCATGCGCGCCGCACGCACCCGCTGCTGTTGCTGCTAAGGGACCATGTGGCCGACGGTCAGTATCACTATAAGCTACGAGTATACTTTCTGACTGGGTTTTTTCAAGTAGTGGACGGGGACGAGGCATTCGTCAAAGACTTTCCTTCCAATTTACACTCTTGCGAGTCCTGTATCTAGCTGACGGGCTGTACGATCAACATATGAGTACTACCATAGTACTACATTCGTGAATGCATCGGGTTAGTGTCAGAGATTATAATGAGGCGGCGTCTTCAGGATGATTATTTATTTTAGGACGATATAGACGATGTTCAATTCTACTATAATTTCACGAGAAGACATTAATATTTGAACTCTACACTTACTTAAGTGTAAATATGAGAGTTTGTTTCTACTCACGCAATTATATCTATAGATAGATAAAACATGAGCTGAAATACTAGCTTCTTTTAAACTAAGTCTCTCTCTCACTTTCTCTCTCAAAGAAACTAGTTTGCTATGAAAACTATAACACCTATTTTAACGATAGTTTGTTAACCTTTTCAGAGGAGGCGTCCATAGTGGGCAGCTCCGGGGATGCGCTACCCAGCCACTGGTGCGAGCATGAGCTCGCGAGGCACAAGCGGAAGAAACTCAAGCTGAACACCCACCCCGAGTAAGTTACCTACATCTGTCGGTGGTAAATGATGCACATTGTATAGTTCTGCTTCGTAGAGCGTTGTCTTTGTAGAGTGCTCGCAAGATTACTAGGTAGCTGCAAAAAATTGAAATAAATGTGACATCATCATTATCATCTTCATAATATGCCAGTTTACGCAAGACGTGGCCATACAATCAAAGGCGGCGCTTTTGCAGCTTATCTGCGAGGTCACGGACGTGACCTCTATCCATCGCAGTATCTTTATTTCCGTGACACACAACTCCCGCAAAAAAAAAGCTGAAGAGCTTTATTGGCATTTTGGGGTTACAGTGACACCCCTCACCTCCCGTCATTTGGACCACGCCGCGGATATTCGGGTTTGACATCACTGTCGATGTCCTCGGTTACGCTAAGTACCGACCCCTGGTATCTGACGCGGAAGCGCGCTGTGAGAATTATCGATGTTACCATGCTCACAAGTGGTATTGAGCCGCTGAGTCAGCGGAGGGATTTCGCGTCCCTCGTGTGTTCTATCGCTTGTACAATGGTCTTTGTTCTCAAGAACAGTTTGACGTGATGCCTACAGCTACATTCTATCATCGCTTCGTTCACCATCGACAGGGAGTTCTTCCTCATACCTTGGCGCCAAATTGGTCGCGAACTGTGCGGTTCCAAAGGAACATTCTCCCACGTACACAAAAGTTGTGAAATGAACTACCTGGAGAGGTTTTCCCTGGAGAGTACAACATGGAGTTGTTTAACAGACCGACCGCTGCCGGCCCCGTAAAAGTTTTTACGGTGTCGGCAATGCGTGGGTGATGCCCTGGTATTGCAAACGTCAATAGGTTGCGGTGACTGCTTACTATCAGGCGGGTCGTAAGCTTGTTTACCACATTAGTGGAATAAAAAAAACCCGTCCACGCCGCCCGTGCGATTGCTGGTTGAGTTCTGTCCCAGAGTCGTTGGTACTAAACTAAGGCCGTTGACAGTAGCGGCAAATTGTTGAAATTAGCCATTGTGCGTTCGGTACCTGCTTACCCTCTTGTACTATACATCTGCTAGCTTTTTATTTTCTACCCAGTTGTTCACACTAGATTGTTCTACAGAAATGGGAATAATTTCTATCATTTTTCTATCGTTGTGTTTACCCTTGATAACATAACCTTTGGGGGATTAGGATAAGTTTGCGTGTGGCACCGACTCTAAATACTTTTGAGTAGTTTCTGTCGACAAATTGCAGCACCTACCTACTATCCCCTAACTCCTAATTGTTAAGGAGTTCTGTGGCTTCATCATCATTAATAACAAATAGTCATCAACACAGCAGCATCAAATGATTACACCCTGAACCGAAAACCTGAGTAAGATGTGATAACGTAACAAACACCCCACACGTGCCTCACAATTCTGGGATTAAAATGGGAAGTATACCATTTATAATAAAACAAACAAAAGCAAATTTCCTAATAAGTTTATAACGGACAAATGTTCAGGAGTTATGGTGGCCTGTAGCTTCCATCATCAGCTCCACTGTACCAAATGATACTTTTCTGAATGCAAATGCATGACTTGTCACTAAAAATACTTAAATCGCTATATGTTTGCCTATAATATTTTAGAAGTTCTCTCGATTTCTCCAGGATAAAGATTTTTAAATCGGTCCAGGCGTCGTCGAGTAATCAGTAAACATATGTAACAAAAAAATTCTGACGAATTGAGAACAACCTCCTTTTTGAAGTCGGTTAAAATGAATAGCCATCTATCTAGGGTACTTACACCAGTTCACAAACGTCTACAGAATTTCGACCGGTCAAATCGTATCTAGAAACGAACACAAATCGAAAGCCTTGGGTTGCCTGTTTGTTAGTTACAGAAAATGAAAATATGTTATAAAGCGTTAATAACTTTTCAGTTTATATTAGCAGTAGGGGTTTCTTAGTTTTTGTACGTTTTTCATTTTCGGACTTTTAGTTTAATAATCTGAATCATTCGTTCCACTTTCTGTTAAAAATTATGATGTTATAACATGGTAATTATAATATTGGCAATGATTTTTCAATACCTATTTAATGATACCTCACTCACATGACATAGTTTGTCGACGTTAATGTTTCATTAATGGCTTCAGTGACACTTATAAGATTAAATCAAATCGATAGATGTAAGAACCATCAAAATAGGCCCACGCGTTTGGTCTCTAGAGTGCCACAAAGGAACAACAAACACACATACATACTAGGCTAATATACACATTACCCTCCTTTGCGTCGCGCAGTCACATGTATAGGCTGATATACACATTACCTTTCCGTCGAACAATCAAGTAAAAAGGTATTAACACCACTCGTACCCCCCACAGTGAGCTAACGAGTCCCGAAGAGCTGGAGTTGGAGCGGCGTCGGCGCCGGCGGCGGCGGCGTGCGGCACGCTCGGCTGCGCAGGCGCCGCGCCCGCGGAAGCATCGCACGCTACTCGTGTCGGCCATCGACGAGCAGGCTAAGGTTATCCATGTAAGTTGCATAAGCGTGGTATGCCGTGGTATGCGTAGACCCCCTGTTGGTCACCACGCGACGGTTCGAAAGAACGTTTCTCGCTCGTACGATTCGGATGTGGAATGAGCTCCCAGCCACAGTGTTTTCTTTGGATTATGACATGGGATCGTTCAAGAGGTATATGGTAAACGCATTGGTAACTCCCCTGGTGTTGCTGATGTCCATAGGTGTCGGTGACCACTTTCCATCAGGTGGCCTGCTTGCCTGTTTGTCTGCCGTATAACATAAAAAATATACCGTTATGTTGGTTTAGGCATCCCTAAACGGGGTGGTTGGCTGTGTGGTGTCCGTCTGTGTAGAATAGCACCAACTCCTTACACTAATGGGTGTCGTACAAGGCGACTAATGTTTTCGATGCAAAAGATCCAGAGTCTCCATAAGTTGAAAAATGGGCAGCAGCGTTTTCCATCGTTTTATTTATAACACTGCGATCTCCAGCCCGCCTGCCAAGTGTGGAGATTATGGCAATAGCCTCCCCTTTCGTGGTAGAGGCCCTAAGTCCTGCAGTGGACTGTTACGGGCTGTGATGATGAAACGGGGTGGAGAGAGATGTACTATCGAACCAACGGAACCCACTGTGGAACCTTTTCACAAACAATATCATGGTGACTAGCATTGCCTGACAAGGAAAATTATTAAAGTTTTGTAGAGGTTTAGTTTGTAAAGGTTTTACACGGTCTCGACTAAGTTGGTTGATAATCACGCAAGTTATTAAAATACGGTTGAGATTATTACCTGTCAGAATGTCAAGTTCTTTGCAAGGAATATTTCATAGGATTTGTTTTATGTTACTTACGGGTGATATAGCATTTTCTTGGTCGGTTTACACGGAAGCATTTCAATACACATGTTGCATGTTTACCAGTCACTAAATCTATTGTTGAAAACCGCATTAAAATCCGTTGCGTAGTTTAAAAGATCTAAGCGTACATAGACATTTACATAGGGACTGACGGCGGTAAGCAACTTTGTTTTTTACTATGTAAAGGTTCAGTACCATTTGATTAGAAGACGGACTAAAGCCGTTCTTGCATTGGGGTCCATTCACACACACACGCCTTTATCTACTGACTGAAAACATTGCATTGCATGTTCAGATAGTTGCGTTTCTTCTACAAAATATCTTAAATAAGCAGTAAATTCTGTCGCAGAAATATAAAATGCAGTAAGTGCATTTTCCTAGTTTTGAGAAAAACGCGTTGTAAGCTCTGTTACTTACTGCAGTTATGTTAAGTGAAGCGCCTATAGCGTAGCAGAGTACTGCAATAGGATTACACACTGCATTTATTGTAAGGAACTAAAAATATTTTACCTTGACTTTAGTATGGTAATTAAGAATAAAGAATGCATTTGATTATAAACAAATATATTTTCTCTAAACCCCTACAAGGAATCAATAAATAATAACGTCTGATTTATTTAATTAAAAGGCATAGAGATTTTAGGCTTTAAGAAAATGTCATTAAGTTTTTATTTTAAACTGTTTGAGATGAATCAAAAACAAATGTCTCTCAAATAATGTTTTATTGGCTAGGAAGGCACACGGTGACAAGGTCCACCTGATTAAAAGTGGCCACCGTCATCCAGGACATCTGTAACCAAAGGGAAGCGGATTTGAGTGACTTCGGGAGGGACTAGGACAAGTACAAAGGAACTCTACCTGTCCGACGCAGAAGCTAATAAGACACATATCTAGGCCAGTATAGAGGTGTTACTCAAGCGCATCGACCTCTAAAGACTGACCTCTAGAGGCTGTGACTGACTGGGACGTTGCTAACCTTGTCAAGTTTATGGCTTTATTTTTGCACCATCTTGACTGGGGAGTTGTTACTGTTACCCTAACATCAGACCTAAACTCGGATATCATGTTGAGTCAAGAGCCTAATTGGCTGCTAAGAAACTTTTAATTCTAGTCAAGGTGAGAAAGTAGTTCACACCGGGACCTTGAAACTCTTGACACTGTCGACAGACGTGCCAAAAAATGATTGGCGATGACTCACTTCGCCTGGACCCTGGGCTTGTCGGTTTTCTATCATAGTTCTCTGGAGCGCCACGAACTCGTACCATCGTGCCCTTTTTTCATCAAACAACGAGAAGACAAAAGCTCACCATCTGAAAATGGTAGACGTTCAACCATCTCCTACTCGGGGTAAAAAAACAAGTCTATTGCTAGTAATAAAGGACGATAATTCTACATCATTCCAGGCTCGCGATGCCTATACGTCAGTTGTCAAATCTACCCCATCCTTGGACATTAAAACATTTAAATGAGGACATAGAGAGCCAACGTCTCACAGGAAATCGTAGACAATACGTAGAGCCCGGCGTTTTGTGGAATCACGTGGAAGGAGTTGATATTGGTGGTAGTAGTACTCCATATGGAGACGAACCTGTGTTTTGTATAGAAAAAGTCGGAAATCCACGTAAAGGGAACTTTCTAGAACCGTGATACCGCCTTATTATTAATTGGAATATGAATATAAATAATTAAGAATTATGTTACTATTTTTAACAAACAAACTTAAGTAGTTTAATATATGAATGCCTGAAGAATATATACTTACAACATACATAATTTATAGTAATGGAGCAAATGTTCTTAATGCATTAATACAAAAATTTCGTTATGATTTTATTTATTACTTTTCAGTATAATTACTTGCTGCGTTAATGTTATTATTTGCGAGTTATAAATTATCGTACTGCGTTTGTAGCTTAAACTCTTTTTGTGTCCAGAGTAGGTATAAAAAATGGGTCTTTGATTCTAGTAGATCTCGTTGCCTGGATTGCGAAAATAGAATAAATCCAAATGTGAAAAAATACACTCACTGCATTTTAAGTTTGTGCGGCAGAATTACTCTATAACTTTAGATAGAGTCTAACTAAGTTATTAAAGCCAGTAGTGCACATGCATGAGTAATCGCTTGTGCTTGTACATGGTGCAAGTAGATGGCGCGAGTTACTTGAACAAGCAAAGGCAGTATTCACAAAACTGCTTAGTTTTTTAAATCATTACATGACACTAGTCCAATGGGTACCTATATATCATTAAACAAAAGTTAGTTTTAACATAACTAGCTTTGCCTACACATTCGTTAAATTAAAACGCGCAGATTCTGTACAGCGCCATCTAGTTAAGGGTGGTAAAACTTTTTGAACAAGAGTAGAATCAAATGCTTCTAATATTACTAAACTGAAAGCAATGCCGGTTAGGTTCCGATTGCGTTTTGGTTGCGTTTCGTACTTTTCGTGCGTTTCGCATGAACGAAGTTTATGTGCGAGGTTTCATAGAACTTGGAGGGTCCGTATTTGTTCGTACGATGGCACGAAGTAGTTCCTGCGATAGCGAAAGTGTGGGTGGCCTTCGGACGCGTATGTCATTGACATCACATGCCGGTAGATGGAGTTACTTGGATTGAAGATGAGGATTGCCTAAATGGACGTACAAAAAAGATGTATTGTATTTTATGAACCTACATAAGGTATATTTAATTGAAAGGAAAAATCGGCCAAAGTTACGTCCAGTTTGCACACAGAGGGTTATATATTTTTTTAACGATAGTAATTTATTTTTGTCAACGACAGTAATTTCTATCTATAGACATCGAGGGGGGAGTCCATAGCTGCAGCTGTTTACGTCGCTAATTCATCATCGTCCCAGCAGTCGATATCGGTTTCTGCCAGGGTCCGCTTTCCTCTTTTTTCTCCACTTCTCCCGGTTTTCAGCATCCTCACGTCGTAGGCCTTAGCGTTGGCGCTGATAATGAAGTTAAATACCAACGTCGGTCCCCAGGTGTTAGACCCTGACGAGTTGCCGCGGCGTGCGCGCTACACCATCATGGTGACGGCGTGCCTGCTGTTGTTCCTCTGCCTGCTGCTGGTGGGGGTGACGCTGCGGATGGCGCCGCTCATCGATGATATGGGTGAGTGACGTGTTTTTATAAGTACTATTCCTTGTGTTGCTGGCCATCGGCAGCGGGGACTACTTTCCATTAAGGTCCAAGCTACAGGCGAATGTTTGTCCACATATTGACATTGGCCTACACAAACTTATCTGAACGGGTGACGGCGTCGTTATCATTGACAACATGATTACCACAGTTTTGGCCACCAGGTCGGAAAAATTTGTGGCACTGTATCTCACATACCGACAACACTTTCCATCACGTGCTCGTTTGGCTCTCTAAATTACTTATTTAAAAAAAGACTTCAATTTCTTCGGTTTCTTTGGATAGCCAGAAAATAATTACAAAACTATTGAATGATTGATACTGTTCAGCGTGGTTGGAATGAGATGTGATACGTTGGTATTTGTTACGATTGGTATAATAAGGGCCGATAAATAGCTCTAAGTAATTGACTCCTTGGACGGTAGCCATTCAGCGGAAGCATTCGTTTCTCGATATGCGCGAAATATTCGTTAACCAAACATTTTGTACATTGCAACGAACACAAATACAAAGTTTGCTTTGTAACTTGATGTTCGCTTCACGAATATGACTTCACGAAGACGCACTTTGTATGTTCATTTTACTTTACCTTTACCTACCTATTGAATACCTTTATTTTGATATAACCCACTGGATTAGTTTTAGAGCAAAAGGTTTTCCAAGAAATACCCAATGTCAAGAAATAACCAATAGTGGACGGTGTACAAAGCAAATATTTATAGAAAACCGCAATACGATGTACAGGAAAGCCGTTTGGTACAAGGCTACATCATTTTGAGCGGTAGTTCTTAAAAATGTTCACATGGAGGAGGAGTAATGACGTTATCAATTGTTTGACTGGGATTTGAACTTTTTTATCAGATACCTTTCTTTTTGGGTATCAAATGAAAGGGCTTTACGAGCCGGTTCGAAAAATAAACTACACCAATACATTACGGTCACTTGTTTTCTAAACATTCAAGAAATATTTTCAAATCGTATCAAGTTTGGGCTCCTCCAGGTAGAAGAACTCTGAGGAGGTCCTGAGCAGATATGATGGCGCCAGCCGAGCCGTAGTCAGTCAGTGGCGGAGACAGCGTCCAGTTTGAGTATCGAGTGACAGTGCGGAATAGGAAGCGTGTGAGCATCAATTTAACATAGATAATACAATAAAACACAATAATAGTACAGTATTGTTACCTAGATGCTACTGAGGAGCTTTTAAATAAACTGGAACGTCTCCAGAATCTATGTATCCGTTTCGTCTATGGTCTGCGTAAATATGACCATGTATCTAGCTATCGATCTCAGTTTAAGTGGCTACCTATCCGCTACGAAGTAATGCTCATATCCTATCCACCCTAAACTATTCACAACCCTTCTGCTCCTTCATATTTCCGTGAACAGTTCAATTTCTCCCGTCCACAAGATAAACCCTGTCGATTAAGTGTAAGATCCTTATTGGCAATTCCTATCCACCATTCCGATTTCTATTTATACTCCTTCACTGTTCATGTTGCAAGATTTTGGAATTCTCTTCCGCACGAAGTGCGTGACAGCCAGTCTATTGCCATTTTCAGAAAGCGTGGAAAAGAGTTTTATCTATCACAGAGTGCTCCTAAGTTATAGATAATGTTTGTATGTAGTATATATTATCATCAAATTATAAATCGATATGTATGTAGGTATGTATGTGTGTAAGTAGAATAAATCTATTTATATATCTGCCTATTTAGATAGGTAATATTGTGCACGTCCTATCGGCGTCTCATGATCACATTACTTTGCCTGTTATTCATTATGTATTTCCTGTGCACAATAAACTGTTAAATAAATAAAAATAAATAAATAGGATTAAAAAAATTCTAAATCTCAAAGTTTTTATTAAAGAAAAATAAATTTTTATGTTAATATTTTTAAAATCGCCTTTTTGACGTTAGATATGATTATATTAAGCATGAGATTTTTGGCGTATGTTTTACAAAAATTTACTAAGCCGTCTCCTACCTGGAGGAGCCCAAACTTGACAGGTTTTGAAATATTTCTCGGATTTTTAGAAAACAGGTGGTTAAAAGGTATTGGTATTGTATATTAGAATTGTCTCATAAAACACGAAAGGTTTGTGAAAAAAATATTCAAATCCCATATAAAATATTATATGTATATATGTATATATACGTCATTACTGCTCCCCCATGTTAATATTTTTATACCTTTAGATTAAAACAATCTAAAATATACCTTATACTTTAGATTGTTTAAATCTAAAGTACCAGTGTACCAAACGGCTATCCTGTACATCGATTTGCGGTTTTTTTATCGCAGCCCGACCACTACAAAATAAACCTAACCTCAGGTTAAAATCCAGCCATTAGGGCTGTAGGCCGTACCACAGAACTACACATACATGCCTACATACATACGCTCGAAAAACATAACCCTTCTTCTGATGCAGTCGGATAAAAAGACAACTGACGTCCCTCACACTCATTAATAAGGTCGCGCTCAATTGTCCATTGAAATATTGTAACATACTTTACAACAGCCTCCTAATTCCTAGGTGCCATTTCGTGGGCGAGCAAAGAAATTACGACAATCCTTGCCTCTTTCGGCACATTTCCTTTGATGTTACAGTAAATCGCGTTTGCGAGACCGCAGGGCCCCGGGGCAGGGTTGTCACCGCGCTTTGTCGCCCTGTGACAACCCTATACAGACGTGAGTTGGGTGCTTGAGTGGTAACGAGTGGAGAAAATAGGAAACACGTGGAGCTTTTCTAGTAGTAAGACTCTGCCAAGCAGGTAACTACTACCACCATCATATTTCTGCTGCCGAGCAAAGGTTGTGTTTCGGTTTGAAGGATGATGTAGCCTGCGTAATCACACGCCAGGGGCTCAAGTCTGCTAACTTGAAATTGGTAGTTAATAACAATTTAAACTCAATTGCGTCTGCATTACGATGTATTCTGCAAAAACTTATATCGATAGGGTCGTTATGAAATAATAATTGGTTCACACTTATTCGAATACTTATTCGTGTTGTCTTTTAAAATCTACCAAGAGACTGCTGTTTAATCCCGCAATCGAGCTGAAATAAGACTAGCATTTAGTCCAATGCTAGTGTCCGGGGGGTCCAGCTTAGTTCCCTCTCATAGTGGAAATTCGCCAGCTGTTGCACATTTTTCTTACATGTCCTTATGGGCCGCAGTTACCCCTTTCCATCAAGTTGACCGGTTGCTCGTTCGCCACTGAATTGTATTAAAGGGGTCAAGTGCGAGTCGGACTCGTACGCAGGGTTCCGTACCATTTCGGTTAATTAATAAATACAAAAACTAGCTGTCTCATGTAGTTTCCCCTCGCGCGCAGTTCGCATCTCTGTAAACATTATATTATCCCGCGGAAACCTATTATTTATCCGAGATGAAAAGTAACTTATGACCCTTGGGAGTAAGGTAGCTTCTTAGTAGTGAAATAATTTTCAAAATCGGTTTAGTAGTTTAGATTTAACCCCCAACATACAAACTTTTTCTTTATAAAATATAAGTATACCTACCTAAACTATGGACATCCATCTTGCCATCAATGTTCCGGTTGTGCTCCTGCGCGCGAGGGCCCTAGGTGTCTCTTGACCATTTGGCAGAGCAGGTGACTACAGTGAAGCGATTTCCATCTGACCTCCGTGACCCTGTCCTGACCCTGTCCTGTGGGAACCTGACCAGATTCGATCAAGGTCACACATTCATTACGATGTTTTCCATCACCGTAAGAGCATCGGTTAGTATTTTATGTAACGCGGAAATAGGTCATTGGTACATGGATCGAAACCGGTACCTGTAGCTTGCGAATCGGATCCCCTAGCCATTAGGCTCTCATCTTCCGTATAATTCTTATTAATTCTTAGGTATAAAACAAAATTTATGCCATATGGTTAAATATCGTTATTCCCAAAAGAAAATACATTTCACTTAATGCGAACTTATACAACAAAAAAATACTTATTGCTACTTGTATTGGAGGATTTTTTGGACCTATGCGGCTCCAAAGATATTGCCCTGTGACCTGACAGACAGGCAGCGGAGGCTTAGCAATAGGGTAATTTTCCACTCTACGTACGGAACCCTAAAAAAAGAATTAGTGTGCAAATTAGCTGCTGGCCGATCAGACTATCAGAGGGTAAAAGCAAGCCGGCTGTAAACTCAAAAACGACTGTAAAAAGCTTTTTAATCAATATCAGCGCAGACGAAGCAGCGGACAAAAGCTAGTAGTCCATATTTTACTCGGGTTTAATTAGCTCAGATTGCCTAGTGGCTGGTGCAGAGACCTCATTGTAGTCTTCACGGAAATTACTGAATTAATTCGGAGCTGAAATTCAGCGCTGTCTGTTCCTGAACGCCGTTATGTTACATGTTTTATACATCTTGTATATCTAGTATCTTCTAACATTTATTATTCTTTAAAATTAACAATTACAAAAACCTTTCGCCGAATAGCATCAAGGACAAGTTAGGTTGACTAAAAAGCTTAGAAAATCGTCAAACTCCAGTGAACTCATGTATCTAAGTATTCAAAGAAAAAAAACAAGGAAATTGTTCTGATATCAAAACTATGGATGGATTATTTACACAGTCATGGACTGCCTGTATATAGTAGCAGAAGTAGTAATAAACTTACTTCTGTGCTGAAACTCATGTCCAACTTGCATGGTGTGAGTATTCATACAGAATCGAGTCTACAATCAGCCCAGTATTCATAGCTCGTATGGAGTTTGAACACTTCCTCTGGTCGGTAGCTACGTACTCCGTTTTAAATTGAAACGAACACTTCAGCACTTAACTTCCCTAACTAAAGGTTAGGTAGTTACGCAATTTATTTAAAATATTTATGTATGTACTTAGTTATAATTGGCTTGTGATTATTTTCAGATGTTTACAAAATTGTTGTACCTATAATTAATCACTTGAAACACAGGGTATCCTAGTTCAGATAAATTATTTATTATTATTTGCCTTTTATTTGTTTTAGATGTTACATTGAAATGTATTTTACAAAGATTTAATAATAAAACATTTTTTTTAGTTTTGTGTCTATCACGTTTATATACAGCTGAATGCATGAAAATGCGTTGTAGTACAAAACTAAACTCTAGTGGCAATGAGCAGACATCTACCTACGGTTTGCTCATTTACGTTTCATTGTGTGTAATATAAATGCAGAACGACACAGGTGTCTCACTGCGAGTACTATTTGTAACGACTGACGTGCCTCACATCTGTAATTTTAATTACAAAAGGTAGCATTATAATTACATTTACATTATACACTAGTGGACCCGGCGCGACTTCGTTCGCGTGGCGTCCTACCTACTTTCATCATCATCATCACAGCCCGTAACAGTCTACTGCAGGACTTAGGGCCTCTCCCACGAAAGGGGAGGTTATTATAATAATCTCCACGCTTGGCAGGCGGGTTGGAAATCGCAGTGTTTAAATATAATAATGGAAAATGCTGCTGCACATTTTCCAGACTACGGAGACTCTTGATCTTTTGCCTCGAAAACATTAGTCGCCTTGTACGACACCCACGAGTGTAAGGGGTTGGTGCTATTCTACTCTGCCGGACACCACACGGCCAACCTACCTACTTTACTCCATTTTTATTGCTTCTAAGCCTTTCTCTTGAATCACTCTATCTACTGTTAAAAACCGGTTTAAAATCCGTTATGCAGTTTAAAATATCTAAGCGTACTTAGGTATATAGGGACTGACGGCAGGAAGCGATTTTGTTTTATACTATGTATACATGAAAAGGTAAGGTGGTATCATAAGCCCGGGACACCAGTCGGCGGTTAATAATGCACATCGGCTTGTTTCGGCACCGTATTGAATAACAAACATGTATCGCGAATCACTAAATTAGGGCTCTTTCTTTGGGCAGCACAGATCTGTGCACTAGACCTAAAACTTCTTTCGCTCTAGTTCCTCAGTTTTGCCAACACACAGCAGCTAACGGTATCCATCTTACCAGAGACACTTTACTGTATATTCCAATACTGCTTTGTACATTTTCGGAAAATCCATCGGAACAGGATGGTTTTATCCGATGCCAAACCAATTAAAAGCCGACAGATTTATTTAAATAACTCAGTACAAACGAGCGGACAGCCCACCTGCTGGAAAAGGGCAACAGCTGCCGCCCATAACACCCACAACTATACAATGTACTGTTTCACAGCAGTGTACAGCCTCAGCTACATATTCGTAGGTACTGTACACACGAATCTAGATTCACGAGTAGTTAGGACCGTGCACCGCGCTCGTAATCAGCTGTATTCACTAGGAGCTTGTGGTCGGGAGTGTAGAGTGCCCTTTATGGCGGCAACCCGCGGGCATCCAAATTAGTTTCAGGTTAATAAATGATGCGTCCATACTGTTTTAGACTACACCGGGGATAATTTATTATGAGCCTAATTTCGGTTTACGCCCTTCGCCGCTTTGACAAATTGGTGGCTGGATTTGAATGTGTAATTAGTTTATTACAATTAACTAGCGGGCTGTAATTAGTTTATTATAATTACTTTATCCCTACCTACCCTTTTTTGTTGCTTATAAACCTTCCTCTTAAATCATTCTATCAATTTAAAAAAAACGCATTAAAATCCGTTGCATAGTTTAAAAGATCTAAGCGTACATAGATACATAGGAACAGACGGCGAGAAGCGACTATGTTTATTCTATGTATATATTGTCTCCGGCGTGACTATGGGGCAGAAAAATAATAAAAATATAGAAATGATAAAATAAACATTTATTTCGTAAGCAACAAGCGAAAATAAATAAAATTCAAAGCAAGTTATACTTATAGAAAATTATATATTAGGTGATTTTACATTATGTTTAGAAATAGGTATTTAATGTAAGTAAATATTAAGTAGGCAAATGAACACAGAGAAATACAAGTAAAATTATATCTGACAAGATTCTGGTTGAAACACTAAAGAACCCGTCCATGCGCAATGCAAGGGCTTTTATAACATCGCAGAAACAAGACAGGCGCAGCCGCGGGGCGCAGCGGTGGGGAGAACGTCCGTTGTAAACCCTGGTTTACACTCTCGCGCCGAATGCTCGAGCTTCGTACGAAAGTGTAAACTAGTTATAACGGTTACTAATAATTCGCTTTGAAATTTTGCGTTTTTAATTATCTTCCACATCATCACAGCCCATAACGGTCCACTGCAGGACTTAGGGCTTCTCCCACGAAAGGGGAGGTTATTTTCATAATCTCCACACTTTCCCGGCGGATTGGAGATCGCAGTGTTATAAATATAACAATGGATAACGCTGCTGCCCATTTTCCAGCCTACGGAGACTAGATCTTTTGCCTCATTAACATTAGCTATGTAGCTTTAAGTCCGCCTTTGTACTGTAATGTGCATAAAGTTTTAAATAAATAAATAAATAAATAAACATTAGTCGCCTTGTACGACACCCACGAGTGTAAGGGGTTGGTGCTATTCTACTATGCTGGACACCACATAGCTAATGAGTACAATGAGTACAAGTACTCGTATAATGAGTTTGTAATCCAGAAAGCGAAAGTGTTTATTCAGTGAAGGTTTACATTTTTAGACCGTACACGTATACACACGCCTACCTACACCTTGTCTACGCTACACGTTACCTAAGTGTCGGCCAAAATTAACAACAAAGACATCATCAGTTTTAGGGTTCCGTAGTAAACCAGGGAATGGACGGATGGTTTCGCCATTTCCGTCTGTCTGTCTACCGCTCAAAAGCTTCAAAGTGGATTTTTTTAAACAAGTCCCCGTCTCTGCTGAACCGTAATATCTGGATACGTGTAAAGAATTCAACATTATTATATAATGAAGTTAAAAGGAAAATTATCGCAGCTAAGTGAACTCATTCAAGTTAACGAGTAATAGTCAACCAACTTATGAAATGTAGTTGGATTAGTAAACATTTCATACATAATGAGTGGAATCAAATTTGAGCCACCTGCATTTGTAACTTTGTAATGTGTTTATAGTAAAGCCCGCTTTTGCACGCATATTATAACAGGCAACTTAGGAACCCTACACTGCACGTGGCACGCACGTATAGGGACCGGTATTTTAATAATAAATTCATAAAATATAATTTACTTATTTACTAATCGAACTACCGTGACATGTGATACGTGTCACACGATAAGTGACGTGTTTTTTAGGCGACCTGGGATTCTGCAATCTGACTCGATATGCTATCATTTTAGGTAACTTATACTAGAAAAATCCATGATCGAGAAAATTCCGACGATAACGTCCTAGTTTTAAGCGATCGGGGAAGTGACGCCAACGTATTTTGCGGTTACAGCTCCGTAAGCCGCTAACAATAATGATTCTCGTCGTTTTTGTTCAAAACTTACGGTAAAACAAAAAAACGTTAACAAATGCCGGCCGCGATTCAGCCGAGCGCTGTACTCTCGAGCTATTCACTGCACCTGCCGAGAGCTTTGTGCTGTGAGCAATGCTTCGATTTTTCAATGTACGACTACGGTCCGTGAGTTGCATTCGCCAGTTCGGTCTGGGTGTAATTGGTTTTTAGTAATAAGCGTGTTTGTTTGGTGTGGGTATCGATTTGTGCGTGTGATATGTTTAACGGGAAATTAACAATTTCATATCTACATAAAGAAAGTTTAAAAGTAAACCGAGTCAGACCCGCAAGTCAGACGTAAAGAGAGTAAATAAATAAACATGCTTGGACAATTCACATAGCGCAATCTGGCCAAAGTAAGAAAAGCTTGTGTTTTGGGTGCCAGAAACCTGATAAACGTCACTTATATATTATTAGTAACCAATAAAATTCACCATTTTAATTTCGACTCGGCGGAGAATCGAACCCGGGACCTCTGCGTGGCAGAGGCGGCTGATGGTGAAAAGGCGTCAGTACTGTAGAGAAATGTAAACTTTTGGACACTTAGAACTGTATCCCTATCATCACTAATGTGGACGGTGGCACAACATTGGTGCAATTATAGTAATTTATGCAACTGTCATATAATACCTAATTATATGTAGTTGCATACACTACGTTATCTACACTCATATTTTCATGTTAAAATTTCGTACCTATAATTTTTTCAATTTTGCTGGAAATAACTGCGAGTCAGTTCTGTTGTATCTACGCGTCGAGGATATCAAGCGGCGGGAAATTCACTTCACTACTTTCATATTTATCTAGTTATTTGCTTCAAACAAGAAAAAACATTCACAAACACAAATTACAACAATTAGAAAAAATAAATCTGTTTAGCGGGAACATAATTCCAAATGTACAGAATCACAACCACAGACTATGAACTGATCACAAATATAACAGGAACATTTTAATTTTGAATTTGTTGAAGACATTTAGGTATTCAGCCTACATTTAGCCGTGTCCCGGCGCCCGACAAAAATTTGAAAAAGAAAAGTGTTGCATAATGATTACAAAGTTATTTTTCGATACAGCTGTAATGAAAATAGTATGGGAAATGCTGTATCGAAATGTAATTTTTTTAAATTTTATAGACTGGCGTGAAAAAAGTGTATCCTTAAACAACTGTTTTCGAATATGTAATTGGAACATTACGCTATGAGTGTAGATAAAATACTTAATTGCTATTAAGCAAGCAATATATATATAGGTACAGATAGTCTCCACTTGAACCAATTTAATATTTCTGTGCGTGTGGTATTTAAGGGTATCCCCCGCCTGTTGCGTGCGTAGCCTATACAAACCTTTTCAAACCTTTTTAAAAGAAATAATGTGAAAATATGTGAAATTTTTAACATATTTCACAAAAATAATAAATTTAACTTTGAAATCTGGCCTTGTAATGTAAATTACTAAGAAGTCCCTTACTGCTAAACAAAAACAGCGATCATAAAAATTACCTAGCAAATTGCGATTAAAACCAGTCCTATGTTCTTCAATAAGGCTATATCTATCTCCATATTATAGTAAATTATAAACCAAGGGGACAAAGCAGTGTCTTCCTTCATGGGCGGCATATTGGATCCTGATTGAGCGAACCAAGGGAGTTATATAGAGTCCTGCGAGCCGCCCAAGACTAAGGGCGGCTTGCACCAAATTCTTAAACGCATTTGAGTTAATATTTAAACAAAAAAGTACATACAAAAAACTGTAAATCGTCATTCTTAAACGTGTTTGAGAATTTGGTACAAGCTGGGCTAAGACAGCTTTATCCCAGAGGTGAACTCACTCACTTTTCACATCTTCTGTGAGACAATAAATAAAGCAATTACAGTGTCTGATTTAGCAAACTCCGGAGTTAAATCAGTATTGCTTCACGACATTTTCGTGTCAATGTAAAAATATAATTTGGGACGCAAAATTATAGTAACATGAAACATATTTTTTATTTCACACTTTCCATTTGCACAATTTGAGCAGTCTAAGGTCCTGCAACCATACTGCCTCTAAAATATATTTACAAAGCCCGTATGCTAGGAGTTTTCACACGAATTTCAACATTCTAAATTCAAATCACATTACTCCCTTCCCTTGGGAGTTTCATCCAATAATATTTCCCTGCTAGTAACAAAGGCCCTGCTTCACGGTGACATTTCATGATACATAATTGGACAGTGTCGAGCAGAAGGTATGAAAAGTACATAATCTAATTCGGATCAGCGGTTAAACTATGAGCCGTAACCGTAAGAGACAGATAGAGTGACTTCCTCATTTATTATAATATGGCTCTGTATTCATACTATCTCGTTCGATTAATTCCCTTATTCATCAAGATTAGTGGACTCTTCAGAGAGTGCGAGAGAGTGGCTGTGCCTGCGGGTGACATCTGCGCCAAGCTATTTGTCTACAAGCACTATTATTTAATCAGCGAATCCAATTAACTACTGAAATGTAATTATAGTACTACTGAAACCCTAAGTCCTATTCGTTTCTAAAGAACTCATTTCGTGACGCAAAGAATGTTAAATGTATGTTGTGATTATTTTATATGGAAATGCTTCTTATTTAAATTGTTATGCCTGTCTGCAGATAGAGTTACCGAGTATGAGTATATCAAATTTTTATAGACTGTCCCTTGCATGTGTTTGCGTGTGTTTGAAAGTTGATTGTTTACAAATATCCGAAATGCGCGCGGGTGAAAGCCAGTGAGAACGGCTAGTATCTTTTAAATGCGTATATTTAAGTTTCCGACATACATCCAAGCAGAAAGATTGACGAACTAAATTCCTATATGGGTTCTGTTTTTAGACCCTAGAGATTCGGAGTCTCATAATCGTCTCGTGTAACCGAAATGCAGAACCGCAGGTGCGTTGTGACGATAAGCAGACATGCCCCATGCCTGTAATTATGTAGGCCACTTTTTCCTTCCGGAACATAACAAAGTAAGTTATAGTGCAATAAAAGGCATTATGTAGGTACTCGAGTGGGGCTTTTACTTTCGCGTTGGTTCCTCACAGATCGCATTCAAATTACGGCGATGTCTTCCATCTTTATTCGTTCAGCGGCTCAGCCGTAAAAGGCCGAAATATATCGAAAATGACAGCCAGACGCCATTTCAAATAACATTCGTAGTCATGAACGGTAACGGCATCAATGTCATTCGTATAAAAATATGGAAATCAAGTCTTTACTCATTCTGTAACTTAATAAACTGAACTACAGTAGGTTTTTTTATAACATTTGTGGTAAACAAGTTAACGCCTGCCTGCCTTAGGTACTTGCAATTTATTTATGGTATTCGCATAAGGCATTAAATATTAAATAAAAATTAATGAAAGTATACATAATATATTATATTGTTCGACACTATGGTTTCTGCACGGCGTAGGTGTTTCAAGGTGTTTTGTTTTCGTAATAACTAAATAATTCAATCAAATTTTAATCGAACCTATTAAATATTAGCGGGCCCGACACGACTACGTTCGCGTGGCGTCCTGCCCCTACTCTACCCTTTATTTTGTTGCTATAAACCTTCCTCTTGATGAAAACCGCTTTAAAACCTGTTGCGTAGTTTAAAAGGTCTAAGCGTACATTGATACAGACAGCGGGAAGCGAGTTCGATTAATACTATGTATAGAAAGATATTTAGATGTATGCAATCCATTAGTTATTAGTAGATCCACGATGCTTGAATTGATTCAGTTAGGCTTATTTTGCCGCCTTAATTAGAAATTATAGTCAGTGTAATGAACGCGTTAAGCCGCTATCCAGCGTCGAAGTAGCTCAGAAGGGCGTCTCAACACACCAGAAGTGTCGCGATGTTGTGAAGTGCTGCACCCTCATTAGACAGCCAAGCTGTACACCATATTGAGAACAAAGGGAAATACTTAATGTAAAATTTCTTTTTTTACTTTTTGCACTTATTTTTATTCTTAGCTCTGTCGTATTGTAGGTTGGAAAAGTCCTATTCCTCAGACGACAGAATAATAATAGTGACTAGAGACAGGTTAGCTCGATTAAACTCGTACCAATGGCTGCTACAATGCAGAACAATGCTTGTATAGAATAAACAAGTCTAGGATAAACAACCAACAGTTCTGCGGTTTTATGCTTGTTAAAATGGTTGTGTGAATATAATATAAAAACGTATGAAAATAATACGAATTGTAAATATTATTCGCCATAAAGAACTTCTTATCATGAAAAGTCACTACGGTTCCAAAACACTATACTATATAGTGCCACAAACTTATCTGACCTGATGGGCAAAGCTGGAACTAAGCGTCGCCATTTTGAAATGTCATGCCAACTCTAATAACAGTGACGCTACCAAGTTTGTTGCACTACAATTGTTATTACATATCTGACCCAGCGATAAAGGTCGGTGACTGGTGACGCTTCTGGCATTAACATTTCAGTCCAAATATATTTCAAAATGAAGTGCCGTCATTGTTCCAGTTACAGTTTTGGCCACCGGGTCTAAGGACCAAGAATACCAGATACGGCCAGATCAGTTTGTGTCACTATACATTATGGTCTTGATACCTTGCTCCGTACGACTGTTATTATAGTGACTTTAAAAGTTATTTTAAAGGCTATAAATATGTTAGTAATTAGGGTGCTATATTAAAGGTAGCTTCTCTCTTTGTAAACCGAAATACCTCTGAACGAACGAAGTTAGTCACTAGTTAATTATGCAAAATTAAGTAGAAACAAATTGTTTCCCAAATCCGAGTGTCGGATAGGCTCTAAATATTCTACTTGGAGAGTTTGGAGTTGTATAAGTGGCAGGGGAAGTTCAAAATGACTTTGGAATAGCCCCTCAGAGCTGCTCCTCAAGAATCATTAATTGGACCACTTTATGATGTCCTCCGAGAGTTGTTCTATGCCAATCTTGGTTGCGTAACCGTGGGGCAGTAATTATAGTTGCCTATATAGTTTCACTGTTTCTTTGAATGTCCCGAAAGAGGGAAATGTTCTGGACACACGCAAGTTCGTATGTTACAACTTGTTTGTGTGTAGTGTTAGTATTTAATATTATGGGATTAAAATATATTCGCTAAGCACACTCGCTCTGCAATTTCTAATCAATTTGATTAGTATTTGTTAGTAGTTTGGGTAAAAGCCACTGCTGCGACTCGTAGGTATATCCCGATCTAGAGCGACGACTCGAAAAGTTTTAACATTCTGGCAACTAGACGACAAGCTACTGTATTGGAAGAAATTGAAAATGAAGTTGAAACAACTGAAATACTTACAATTTGTTTAGCGGAAGAATTTGATTTTTTTGAACGACAACATTTTATTGCTTTCATAGCGAGTGCCAATCTATTTTGCTCTCAATAATTTGTTAAATTAACTCTTAAGTTTAGACTGTATGGCGCTGTCCTAATTGACAAAGGTCGTACGACCGTGGTATCGCGACGGGCGGTTTTGAGGTCTCCTATTGGTCGGGCGACGACCGGGTCGTAAGACGGTTGTCGCACATCACAGCCCATAACAGTCCACTGCAGGACTTAGAGCCTCTCCCACGAAAGAGGAGGTTATTGCTATTATCTCCACACTTGGCATCTGGGTTGGAGATCGTAGTATTGTTAATATAACATTGGAAAACGCAGCTGCCCATTTTTCATCATACGGAGACTCTAGACATTTGGCCTCGAAAACATTAGTCATCTTTTACGACACCCACAAGTGTAAGGGTTTGCTATTTTACTCTGCCAGACATCACAAGGCAATGGTCGCACGACCACTACCAAGCAGAACCACGCCTATCTCTACCCTGTCCTAATATAATAAAAATGGTTGACGCGTACGACACACCGATCCACAACCACCTGTCCAATTGCGATAGCTAATCCCCTACACTTCTAAAGCAACTCATCACTTCAACACAAACAGCGAACGATTAAAGGCCCATTTAATGCCAACCTCTTTCGGCTCGACGCCACTCAGTCCCGTTTGTACGTGGAAAGATTATCGTGGAATTTCGGGGGAAAACCGCTATAGGTAAAGAGCCCATGATTCAGGGTAATTAAAAGCCTTGCGAACAGATGTTCAGGGGCTGATAAGGCTTCGGGGGTCGCCTACGCCTGGCCAGATAACGTCGTTAGCACTTATCCGTATTTAACTGGCTGTGTGCTAGCCGTCATGTTCAGCTGTGCATTATGTGGGCCGAATTGCGGTTGTGAATTTGTCAGGTAAGGTTGACAGGTTAGTGGGGCTAGGTGCGCGTGTTTGTGCTCTGTGGTGTGTGACGAAGTAGAATGTAGCGCCATCTATTGGCGGGTGTCAGGAAAGGCGACTGATTTGATAGAAACAGACGGGACTTCCGCAATGCGCTTATTATATTCGGCTAAATTCAGTCGCCTAAATTCAGAAGCAAAAAGTGTGAGAGAAAATTAAAGCGGAATTTACTGTTCTTGGAATAAGGTTCATTTTATGTATGTAATCTCAAACCCGCCTGCTAAGCGTGAATGAATGATAAATACATTTATTATACAGGACACAATATCATATAATCCACATAAATACAATAACAATAAAAGAAGTTCAAAAACAAGATAATTTTTTTTACTCCACAACTAATGAGAAGGATACTTAAGTCCAGCAGTGGGCTGTTTTGGGCAGTTGATTATGATGATGAATATTCTATCATTTATTTAGTACTTATGTGAATCTATAACAAGAGGTCATGATCGAAGTTGTAACAGGGTAAGAGCAAGAAACGCAATACTATTTCCCACGAGTTGCGGACAAAAACTAGTACCTTTTAAAGTGTTAGGTATAAAAACTTTCGCTTCTATCTCACCCGAATTTTTGTTCAAAGCCATCGCTGTCTTTGCTGGGTACAGAGGTCGTGAGTTACATTCTATTGATATTCAGCGAAAAATAATATTCGAAATGGGAATGAAGCGATGCGTACTGTATATTTTATGCAAGAACAATTTGATTCACCATTCGAATTGGAAAACCAACAAAATATTGTATCTACAAATGTTTGTATCCATTGTTTCTACAAATGTTTGAGCCTTAATCGCCGCTACGTCCAATTCTATAGTTATTTACATACCTGCCAACTCATGATAAGAGGCTTTGACGGCTTTTTCCCGGCTTTACCGGAGACCATAGGAACTTGACACTACCCTTTTTTACACCATACGATATATTATGCTATATTGTAGCTCATAGCGGCTTAACAACTGCTCTTACGGTGAGGGAAAACATCGTGATGAAACCTGCAAATTCAGGCAACTGAATTTGTAACCATGATCCAATCTGTTCAGGTTCCCCTGGTAGCAGGGTCACGGAGGTCAGGTGGCAGTCGTTCCACTGTAATTACCTGATCGCCAAATCGACCGGTCAAGGTGAAACCCGGGCCCTCGTGCTCGATAGCATAACCGGGACATTAACGCCAAAACATGATTTTTATAGCGGTTTAACAAGTACATTCGGAGCTACTGAGCTTTTATAGCTCACATACGTAGCTCACTTATTATATATATATATATATATATATATATATATATATATATATATATCACAGACAGCGTTATATTGTTCATTGTTATGTAAACAAGAAGTTCCAAGTTCCATCAAATTGCATTAAATCTGAAAAACAACTTTATAGCACAAGTTTCGTAGCGATCTGCTACGGGCGGGGCGATGTAAACAATGTGGCTACGCCGTAGCCTCGTAGACGCTACGACAGGCAATTGCTGCTACGCCAAACATTTCGATACAGGCAGGGATGCATCAGTAATTTATAGTGTTTACATTTAGGCACATTTATAGTGTTTACAGCCGTGTGGTGTCCGGCAGAGTAGAATAGCACCAACCCCTTACATACATGGGTGTCGTACAAGGCGACTAATGTTTTCGAGGCAAAAGATCAAGAGTCTCCGTAGTCTGGAAAATGGGCAGCAGCATTTTCCATTATTATATTTAAACACTGCGATCTCCAACCCGCCTGCCAAGCGTGGAGATTATGGCAATAACCTCCCCTTTCGCGGGAGAGGCCCAAAGTCCTGCAGTAGACTGTTACGGGCTGTGATGATGATGATGATGACATTTAGGCTAGGCTAATAATGTAGATACAGTGGATAAGGAATGTATGAAGTTATCTGTAATACTGAATAGGAAATTGTAACTAATTGAAAAAAAAAACCGTTTGTGAAAACAAGATAAGATTCTTTAAAAATATACTGTTCAGAGCGTCCAAATCTCGCGTTTGTTCGATTTCGTTGTTCGTTTCATTTCAACGTTGTAGGCCCATTTTGCTTTAAAACATCTTAAACTAACATAATCCAATATCTAGTATTCTATGTACTCAACAACTGGAACTACTCTGCACTCTGAACTGTAACTATGTAGTTGGCCTTTAGACTGTTTACATGAACCTAAAGTTGCCACAGTTAAGATCGTCAATAACTTTACTGTTGTTTAAATATACCTTTTTAGGAGTCTGGGCAGACGTACGCCCGCCAAAATGCTTATACAATACAATTGTTTCTACTTTTTTAGTTATAGCTATACCTTAGGCGACGATTAAGTTGATAACTAAATGATTTAACTAATATTCCTATCAAGAAAAGCACTGCATCAACACCAATCCTTCGTGAAAACGGGTTTACTTCGTGACACCGATTTTGTGACTCCTAAATACTTTGGAATATCCACTTAGGCGTCGCCTAAGTTTAGTGCAATCAAGAATTATAGACTGTGAGGGCACCGTAGGTTATTCTACGTCATCGAGTACAAGAAAAAGTCCCATTTGTAGCGATAGTAGACGTTTAGGAGATCCATAAAACGTTTGTCTGTCCGTGCACAAACTGTCACAAAAATTTTTTTTTAGTGACCCGAACTTCGGCTTTTCGTAGCGATAATACTTCCATATTCTTTGGTGTGGGTTCTAGAAGTAAATAAAATCAGTTTGCATCTCATCCGCTTAGAAGTTTCGCTTTTCAGACAGTTTAAAATCACTTTTCTTATTGGTGACTATAATGTGTCTGGAAAGCAAAATTGCCAAGGGGATCTGAGGCTCACCGTTTATTTTTTATAAATAAAATAAATAAATAAATAATAACTCGTTTATTATCAACTAGGAACGTCACAACACAACATAAACAAAAAAGAAAAAGACATATATCACCACATAAAACTACAAATTGTTGCCATACTAAAACTGTCGACTTGGCACTGCCGTGCTGTGGCCCTCCCAGTTGATAAGGGGACCTCGCTTAGCATGAGCCGTGGTCAAAGCCGCGGCGCTGATCTTCCGCGGGTCCCGCGGAGTGAGGTCCGGACTGCTACCCTCTAGTACGTGCGTCTTTCATTGCCTACAGTCAATAGATACAATTTATGTTAAACTGTATGTGTGTGTATGTGTATAAACTATAATATAATATAATAAGAATACATTCATTCATTCATTCATGTTTTATTGATAATTGTTAATTACAAGTCAATTACAGTATACGTATGTCAAAAAAATAATAATAATGATTAATAATAAAATAATATCCAATAATACGTTACATATCTATGTCAATATCTTTAGCTCTAAAAATTCACTATAACTATAGAATGCCTGCTTGATAAGCCAATTGCGCAGCCTGCTAGTAAACATGGGCATGCTGGTGGCGGCGACGACTTCGGGCGGCAGCCGGTTGTTCACGGCCGGGCCCATCACGTGCGCCGTGCGCGCGCGCCGCGACAGTTTATGCGGGACGCTCCGCAGCCGACCTGAGTGGCGGACGTTGTGCCTATGACCCTCCCCAAGTCTCTCGTATTTATCGATATTAAGCATTACATATCTGGCCACTTCGAATATCAATAAGGACGGTAATGTCATAATACCGAGTTTAACAAAGAGAGTCTTGGCTGGTTCATCACTAGCCACACGGGCTACTATTCTCACAGCACGCTTTTGCATGCGAAAGGCTCGCTCCCACTCTGCCGCACGACCCCACAGTTCCAGACCGTACTGAGCTAGAGACTGGACCGAGGAAAAATAACATGATCGCACTACTTCAGTCGGCAAGGTCGAACTGAGTCGACTCAACGCGAAACACGCTCCTCCCAATTTTCCACATAATTTGTCGATGTGGATCTGCCAGGTTAGGCCTTGATCTATTTGAAAACCAAGCAGAGAGACAGATTCAACCTGCTCGATGGTGATCCCGTCGACATTTATTCGTACAGGCGGCTGCCTGCGACCACCGAGATTGAAATGGAGCACCTGCGTTTTGCTCAAATTTAACATTAGCCCGTTCGCTCGAAACCAGGTCACGAGACGATGGGCAACTTCGTCTAATTTTTTGTTTAGCTCGTCAATAGATGAAGCCGTGACAACCACCGCCACATCATCCGCGTATACATATACGTCTACCTCCGTCAGATAGTCCGGTAAGTCATTTAATAATATAGAGAATGCCAAATTGGACAGCGAAGACCCCTATAATAAGATAATAAGAATGTATTAATATATTATATTGTATAAATAAATGTACATAATGTGTGTACGTGTGAGGTGATATGCCTTCTGCTATGTGACACAAACAAAGCCGGATATACTCCATCTCACTCTAATGAGTCGTTTGCCCGTCATGGTGTTCATTTGCTCGCGTTATTCACCTGTTATTGTGAACCACAGATTTTTACGTTCAGTGTTCTCATTTCTATGCGATCGCGGCTCGCTGTTTGGTCGCTCTGCCTACATTTGACTATTACAGTTCGGTCGTTATGCATCGGCACGGTTGTCGAACGCAGTTTGCAAACATAGACCACTTTGTACCATTTCATATCCATTTTTCATCACGGTGAAAATTTTTAGTTAAATTGATAGACATGTAATACTTTCCCTGAGTCCGTGTCTGTGCATCGAAAGTGATGGGCACGCAAGCCTTATGCATGTCTGACGCGTGCGGTCGCGGTACGTGCTTGTCGCAGCCATCTCGCATTTGATACTGCGGTCGGACATAGTCGGACATTTGCGGTGAACAGCCAGTGGACCGTACCTGCTATAGACTAAGGAATGACGTGTTAAAACCGTGAAGATAGACTTTCCAATCGTTTTGGTATTTTGCCCATGATGCCTTGTAACGAATTTTGAATACCTAAACGTATTCGAAAATAATACCAATAGTGGTGAAAAATTTGCTATTAGCTTTCACTCGTGGCATAAAAGTTTATACTCGAAGTTTTCTAAATTAAATAGTCTGTCGAGTCAATCTGCAACCTGTACTTTTCGGCCAACAGTGAACCCAGTGATCCAGCCCGGGCATAAGTTGTGGACTTTCGTAAAAACTTCCGTACTTTTAACATTTTAAATTCTTTTTATAAATTTCTTGTTTCGTAGATTGTAGTTTCTGGACTGATTGTACATAAACCCATTACCCTGATATTCATTGTTTTTATTATTAACTGAGCCTGGCACTGTCCGTCGGACAGTGTTACGTTACAATGGGTAATATTAGTAGGATTAGCAACCTGCCCATTTGCCTAAACCTTTGTCAATGTATAGGTAGATAAATGAAAACGCCTAATTCCAATGGCAGCAGGGTCACGGAGGTCAGATGGCAGTCGCCCTACTGTGATTACCTGATCTGCCAACTCGTGGATCATGGGTCGTGGCAGACCCCGGGCCCTTGTGTGCGAGAGCATAACTGGGACATTAATGATAAGATGCTTATTATTTATTATTACATTACATTGTGTAGTTTATCTATATCTATACATAGTATAAAACAAAGTCGCTTCCCGCCGTCTGTCCCTATGTATCTTTGTATGTATTTATGCGCGCTTCAATCTTTTAAACTACACAACGGATTTTAATGCTGTTTTCAACAATAAAATAATAAAAAATAATCATCTTGGCTAACGCCAACGTCCCGGTGTGCTCTCGAGAACGAGGGCCCGGGGTCGGCCTTGACCATGATCCAGGATTTGGCAGGTCAGGTAATTACAGTGGTGCGACTGCCATCTGACCTCCATGACCCTGCTACCAGGGGAACCTGACCAGATTGGATCATGGTTACACATCCAGTCGCCTGAATGTGCAGGTTTCATCACGATGTTTTCCCTCACCGTAAGAGCATCGGTTAGTATTCAACTAATGTACATAACTCAGAAAACAGTCATTGGTACATGGCCGGAGCGGGATTCGAACCCGGGACCTCTGGCTTACGAGTCGGATACTGTAACCGCTCGGCCACCGACGCTCTCCTTTATTTACAAGACCTACCAACCCTTTTTTTATGAATAAACCTTCCTAATTATAAAAAAAGGGTTGGTAGGCGTAAAGTAGGTGTAAACGAACGAAATCGCACCGGGTCCACTAGTAAGAAATAAGAGAAGTGACCTCAAATTGCACTATTTCGATGTACCAATATCCACCATGAATGATTCAGCATCATATATCCGTCGTTTCAAAGTAAGTTTGCGACGTACAAGTATTCCCACAGAAGGTACAATTAAGAGGACCTCTCATTAGGATAACAATACGTTCAATTAACAGGCACTTTAAATGCCGTGGTGTTGTTTTTTTGTTAAATGTGATACTTAATTAACGATTGTGTTAGCTACGCGTTTGTACTGGACTTTACAGATATATTGTCTTATTCTACAAGTAAAATGTGTGATTTTAAGGATCATTTGAACTTTTTATTATTTAATTTATGAAGTTGGTTACCGTATTATTGGATTTGTCACAAAAAATTAATCACCGAACAATACCAAAAAAAAGCGTTTTAAAACCAAAAATTATTTTAAAATCACGTGATAATAACATCAATTATTTTAAAATCCAATATAAATTGCATCACCTGTTAAAATATTATTTCAGTCTTGGCTACTGAAAGTTTAACACGTGCCATTCTACGTGAGGAAAAATTCCTCTTCCGGACAAATGACACAGCTTCTTCTCCTGATGGAGATTCATACGTCCGTCTGGAGCAATCTAGGACAATGTAATCTATCCCTTATTAGTGTTACAGCGTACACTGAGGCCTGTTGGCAGTCCGCGCGCGTATGCAACGGCCTGGCTCCAGCCTTATGACGTCACGTAGACGCGTTTGTGGCTAAATACTTAGGGAAAAACAGCGGAAAGTAGCAATGAATTTCATTACGTGTACACGTTGGATGTGTTTAGATGACGTACTTGAGATAGAGTTCCATAAGAGTTTTGAGAATGAACGAATGAACGAATGAACGCAGAAATGCATTTTAATGTAACAGAAGAGGTTAGACGACCTGAGTGGTTCCGTTGCTTAACAGCCGGTCTGCCACGCAGAGGTCCCGGGTTCGATTTTCGGCCGGAATTTTAATTTCTGCGACGGGTCTGGTTGTTGCATGTATAATAAGTATGTATTTAAAAAATATATCATTTTTCTGGCACCCATATCACAAGCTTTGCTTACTCTGGGGCTAGAAGGCGCTGTGTAAATTGTCGAAGCATATTTATTTTATTTATTTATGGTAGATAAATAAATATTTTTAGATTAATAAATATTCTATGTAAAACTAGTTCTCCCGCCGCGACTTAGTTCACGTATTGGCCTACCTTATAAACCTTCCTCTTGAATCACTCTATCTATTGTTGAAACCGCATTAAAATCCGTAGTTTAAAAGATGTTAGACGGTACATATTTACAGAGGGACAGACGCAAGAAACGACTTTGTTTTATACTATGCATAGAATCACGATCTCATACTTTTCTCATGAATCTAAATGAAATGAATGCGTAAGTTTTTACCCGACTGCGGCGTAGCCCAAAAGAAAGGGCTATGTGTTTGGCCTATGTATGTATCTGTATTCCCTCGTAACTCGTTTGATTTGTCATGAAGGCGTGAGTGTAAATGAACGAATTAAAATTTTAAAAATGGAAAAAGGACTTGAGGCGCCATATTGTATGGTTAAAATTTTTTTGGTGATACCAATAAGTGGTACCAAGTGAGGTATCAAAATGAAGGTCTTAAAGCGATGATTTAAAAAAATAGTTTGGTAAGACAAATTGCATAAAACATAGAGTTACTACTAAAAATTGTATTGGGTCGAACGAATTAATACCGATCATTGAACTAAAAGTCGAAAAATGAAAAGTTGTTCAAAAACCACAAACCCCGGCTGCTAATAGTAATAAACAAGCACATTATTGTAAATAAATAGGTAAGTATATAATACAAATGTTAGTTAAAACTTATCAGGCCGGGACCTATTCTGTATTTCTATAATATACCATTACCAAGTAGCGATTCCCTATCCAATCTATTATACCAACTTGGGTCATCAAAATGGGTCCCCGCCTGCTTACAAGTTTTGATTAAACTAACATTTGCATTATATAATAGATATACTTACCTATTTGGGTTTAGATTTTTCATTTTTCGTATTCTTTATTAGGTTTTAAGGGTAAGGATTTAATATACGTATGTAGCAGTTTTTAATAGCTGTTGGAGCTTTTAGTATTTGTACTATTTTACTGTTTGATAATCTTTCACGTAAGAACTATTGAACGGATTTTGATGAAATTTGCAGTGTTCTAGGTTTATTCAGCGTTGTAGTAGAATCATGGATAAAAGCTGGTAAAGTGTAAGTAAGCCAAAGTTAACGAAAATCAACAAATAGGTCTGTCTTCTGTTTTCTTCGGACGGACAGACGACATCAAGGTATTTATTTTCCCGTTTGCATGTCCAATTACCTGCAGAGAGAACTGACCGCCCTACATTACTGTGTGTTAGGTCACTCTATAGTTGGCTGTACCTACACTATCTCAAACCTCCTATCTAATGCATTGCTAGCATATCGGGCCATTCCTAGAGCACGCCGCGTACTGAATCCGCAATGGATAAAATAAGGTTGTTCGCGTGTTGTTTTCGCTTCACTTGTACGTAGTTTTTTTTCTGTGGCTTGAGCAGGGCCTCAAATGAACCAGGCGTCCCAAATTTTTTAGAAAAAAGGAACGTATCCACACGCAACATGTACGCAATTACCTACACACAATAGCGTTTTCAGTCCCGCCGAACCTCGGTCGAAGGATATTCAATTTCCGTGCTCGTGGCGTGCCCACTCCGGGGGCGAGTTCAGACATCTTGGAGGCCGCTGACAGCGCAGTGTGCGCCGCCCCTTATGAATAAAACATCCTTGTTTAGCGACACCTCGTTGAGTGACGCAAGCACTGGCCCCCTTTCCTTTCCAGGAAGGCAGGAAGACGCGATTTTTAATTAACTTTTTATGGAAAACACAGTGTATATTCAATGATTTTATAACGGGGTGTTATGCCCCAGTATCGATGTTTTTTATATTTTGAACCAATATTATATGCATGTACTCAAATTCTAGGTAATCTTGACTGACAATGTCTGATCTTGACTGAAACCTGTACATATATTACAGTTGAACACTAACCGATGTTCATACGGTGACGAAAAACATCGTGATGAAGTCTGCACATTCAGGCAACTGAATGTGTAACCATTATGCAATCTGGTGATAAAAGGGCCAAGTGGCAGTCGCTCTCGCGTGTTTAATTTAATATTTGTCCTACTTATAATTATAATGACTTTTAATTGTACAAACCTTTATTTTAGTAATTAAGATACAGAATAATAACAGAGTGTGAGTATTTATCCAAAACCCCAGAGAAATATATGGAAAACGCTAAATTAGGTAACCAAGAGCATATTAATAAATAAATATTTATGTCTTGTAAAATATTGTTCACGAAGGTAGTGCTATTTGTTTAGGACATAGGTTATATAGTATTTAAGAGAGACTTGGCGAAGTGGAGGAGTAAGACTTGATAATCAGACCCTGGCAGAAGCCGGGACTGGTCGTTCAGATGATGATGAACTAACCAAGGTTGTAAATTATTACATATTAGAATAAATAAAGAACATGTGAATTGTGTGTCAGAATTGTAAGCTGATAATTTAAAAGCAAAGTGAGTTTTTTTAGAAAATATGTTATCTAGGATAAAGTATTATTCTAGTGGACATTATTTAATCAAACAAAAGCATATTTTAAAGATTTTAGGTATATTTTAATAAACAATGTAATCCATTATAAAATGAGGTATTTATTTAAACAACATTAGCCGAATTAAACGAGATTTTATAAAACAAACAAAGTACCATAGGAAAATAACATTTATGCAAAACCAAAAGTAATGACACAATTATCGATCACATAATCAAATATTTATCCTTAAAAAATTAAACAGTGGCATTACGTACGATTTAATAAATAACCGATTATATAAATAAATAAAACTAATACAAAAATATAAAGCAACAATAATACAATGCAATTTTGTACTTAACTCTCTGCCGGCTCTATAGCAAAAGTCCCTCTCAGTGTCACGACTGGACCTTTATACTAGCTATCTAGCTGGAAATGTCATTCTTATTCTCATTTCCGGTCTCCTAAATTTAATGATAGATAGCTTACATGTTAATTTAATGTATTACAATACTTTTAACATTATAATAAATTTATTACATAATTAATTAGGGAAGTTTCTCATAAACAGTACTTAATCTGATCAAAGAGTCACAATCGTTCAGAAATCCAGACATTTCGTTCTAAAGTTGGTAAAATGTTTATGAAAGCATTTTAAAATGTTAATTATTAATAATCACGATAGTTTACAATTTATATGTAACTTTAAATAACAATTAAAATATACTAAAATACCTTATATCTAACACGCGCGAGAGCACAAAAGAGACATTAACGTAATAACTACTTAAATTCCGGTGATCGCGTTGAGATAATGTTATCCCTAGATATAAATTGGCACTGAAATTGCGGACGATCTCGCAAAAGCTCTAGTTCTTATAACCATAACATAATGGTAAAGAAGTATTATGTACTGTATCAAAAGGCCTTGTCAAACTGACCCCACGGATAAATTCATCATTAGAGTATCTAAATCAGCCTTGTTCTGCATGTGCAAAGCCCTGATGCGCAAACGTAGCACACACCTTGGTAAACACCAGCTTCTACTTAATATTGTACAATTGCAGACATTAGATAATTTTAGAACCTGTAGCTGTGGAAGAACGACACCATAAGCATCTGTACAAATAAGTCAAATAATCCGAGCAATATAGTCTAGGCGTTTATAGGGCAAGAGGCACTATCTTGGCAATCATGCAACACCATCGTCTGCATCGTCGTTTACCACCAGGTGAGATAGCGGACTTGTTTATAATATAAAAATAAAGTAGTGCAACCAATGGATCCAATGTAAAAACTATAGAAACTTACATTGAATTTAAGACAAAGTTGAACGAATATATATTAAAAGAATGCCGTATTTAAAGAAAAAGAGGTACCTAGTTATTGTTCTTAATTCAATGCAGTGTTTATGATTAACAGTGAAGTGTTTTAATGTGCGGTAGGAACGATATACTAAATTAACTGTGTAAGTTCTTTCTCATGTAAGTGATGTTGTATCTTTTATGAGAATAAATATGTTGAAACCTAAATTTGGGATTGAACCTGTGACCTTCCCGGCACGCAGCCTCAACGCCGTCTGTGCCGTAGCGCGGTCGAGAGCCGACGCAACATTCTGTATTCACTCCATGTTTACAAGTCGCGACATAATGACTTAGGGGCGGGATATTCTGCGGTTAACAGGAAAACGTCTATTTCCAGAGACCGGAGGCATTCGCAGAATCACCCGCGGCTTTGTGTCGGCTAGATACCGTTACTGGGCGCGTCCTGCTTGTATTTTGGGCGCGGAAATTTCAAGGGCTTCCAGTGTCAGAGATAGTGGGCCATTTTTGCGGAGGGTCTTTGTCTAATTGAGTTAAGGTTAAGGTTTAAACGAAGCGTTGTAAACATGCTACGCCCACACTCACTCGCTGTCCTGGTTCGAAATTATGTGCGGCGAATTAAATTTCAGAGAAACTTTCCATTTTTCTTCTCTTAAGTAGGATTTGAGTTTTCAGAACAAGTTGTTTTAAGAAAACAAAAGTTGCGAAGTGGGTTTCAAGTTTTAATGTTTCCACGAAAAATTGTTCTGTTAAAATATAAATATATTGTGATCTGATTAGTTTACACGAAAAGGCTCGTCGTTAAGAAATCATAATCTGAATCGTCACTTTTATCCTTCGCCTTGTAAAATCTATTAATGTAGGTACATAGGTACACCTACTTGTAAGTTTATGGCAGTTACCAGCTAATGGATCTTCGGTGTATCGTTCTACTTAAGAGGCTATCATTAATAGCCCCCACTTAACATTCTAAAGTGGCCTATTTGGATTTTTCACTTAATATTAAATTTATATTCAAGTTCTATGTAACTTTTTATTAAACAATTTTCCTCAAACTTTTCTTTGGGCGGCGCTGACTATTTACGAAGAAGTCGCCCGCTTGCTCGTTATATCCATGTAAAAAAATTATGTGTGCAATTAGAGATTTACCATATTTTTCGATCCAACAAACTTATTTGTATTACTGCTTTATTATCCTCTTCTGCTTTGGCCGTGTAGTGTCCGGTAGAGTACAATAGCACCAATCTCTTACACTCGTGGGTGTCATACAAGGCAACTAATATTTTCGAGGCAAAAATCTAAGAATCTCCGTAGACTGGAAAATGGGCAGCAGCGTTTTCAATTGTTAAAATTATAGTATTGCGATCTCCAACCCGCCTGCCAAGCGTGGAGATTATGGCAATAAACTCCGCTTCCGTGGTAAAGGCCGTAAGTCCTGCAGTGGACTTTTATGGGCTGTGATTATGATGATGATGATCCTTTCCTGTATTAGCTGAATCTATTACTATATTAATACACTTTCACTACACATGTTATCGGGTTTGTTACCCCGGTTAGTATTGTTTTTTGAAAGTGTTGTGAATAACCACAAAAGTCTTAAAACCTATTTTACTATATTATTAACAGATCAAAATTTGTATGCATAATTTTTATCAATTAGGTCACTAAAGACAGAAGAGAACGCTGACATCTTAACGCCAAATTTAAGTATTTAGCCTCAATCTAGTGTTAAATGATTGAAAACAAAGGCAGGCGTTGATGCTTGAATACAGTAGATAAGGCGGTATTACCCGTCCAGGTGAACTTCTCGGACTTGGCATTGTCTTATCAAGGGTAAACCTGTGGCAGTGTTACGTATAATAAGACCAGAGAGGCTGGGAGGGTACCGTACGTTATCCTATGTCATCGAGTACAACAAAAGTTCCAATTTGTAGTGATAGTAGACGTTTAGGAGACAAAACGTTGGTCTGCCTGTGCACAGCCTGACACATTTTTTTTTATTGACTCGAGCTTCGACTTTTCGCAGCGATAATACTTACATATACCTCTTATGTGGGTTCAACCAAGAAGTTATGAGGCACCCCGTATTGTTTCCTTATAGAAAACAAACCGGTGTGTATACGTCAGCTATCACTACAAAGTGATAGCTATATACAAAGATACAAAGATAATCTACGTCGCCCTCACAGTCTGATAATGCTAGTATACGCACAGTAGACAAGATTTCGGTGGAACGTTGCGGTCTAGTTGCTCCTTTACCTCATTAAAGGTTTACAATGAAATCAGGGGAACGCTTTTAAAGGAAATCGATACCCCATTGTGTAGGGAGCCGATAAAGTTACCTGTAAGAAATTCTATGAGGCAACCACCGCTGAGCCTATCGACTGTCACGGTGTTATTGTGGGGTGGCAGCTTTGGTTTTGATCGAAACGGAGTTACGTCGAGAACAATGTGTGGAATTTATATTACGACACGCGTGTGTTTCAGAAACGAGTCCTAAGCCACTTCATTGTTTTTATCAACGTTAGCTTAGAAAACAAAATTTTATACACCATTTTAAAGATGAATGGATATGAAAGTGGGCAAGGGGTAAAACAAAATATCATAAATTTTTTTTTAGAAATTCTATACCTATTTGAAACTGACATAAAATGTATCGTAGATGATATAACAGTTATTCGCAATTATGAGTAGAAAAAGTGCGTAGAAATACTTGCTTAGAATTCCATGTACCTCTCTATGATTTTTATCAAATATTTTTACTGTTAAAAATGATACGTCCGTAGAATGATAGATAGGGAGTTATTATGTCAAGGTACTAAAATGGAATTGAGTTATTATATACCAAGTTACGCAACCGGGACATAACGGCAATATGATAACGATATACTACACATTTACAAGTTACAGCATTCAACGCGGTTTAATGCTATAACTGTAGAAAATATTTTCAAAACGAGCAGCGAACTTTGTTTCTCTCGGTTGATGTTTTAAAAACTTCTCCTTACAGGTGGCAAACTCTTTTAGTTTGACGACGCTGAGTTTGTTTCGAAACTAGTTTCGTACTGGGCTTTCAAGTTCTGTGAACTGCATCTTGGAAAATATAGCTTTATAACAATTTACAGGTTTCACACAGCGTAAGTAATGACTGTCTATGTTGGCGCTGTAGTAATCTCACGTCAACGCTACTTTGTAAATATTTTCAACGAATATATACAAAGCCTGGAGATTCGGCATTTTTAAATTAAATCATAACCTTATTTTATATGTTGCAGGAAATGTATGTAATGTAATCCGTCATTATAGACAAGTCGTAGGAAATGTATACAACTTTATTATTCCAATTTCCTAGGAATTTCATGCATTTCCTAAACAGGAAGGGAAATGTGTCAAATTCGTTTTATTGTGTATTTATCTCTTTATTCGTTTTATTTGAAAATATGTCAAAACACCGAATCTATCAAAAACGTCATTCTATCACAGAGGGTTAGATTGCGAGGAGCGAAGCGACGAGCATGTTATCTGTTGCACAGAACCAAATCTAAAATTTTTTAGAAAGGCATTTTAAAAACTGGCGCGCATTTGAAAAATGACGCTTGAAGCTATGACTCGACTTTGATAGCCGGAGCAGTGGATTTTCCCGTTTTATTGTCAATATAACCTCAAAACATACTATTTGGGAATTGGGTACAATCCTTAGGCAATACATAAATTTTCTAGGAAATGTCAATTTCTAAGTTTCACGTACACATTTCCGGTGACATATATAAAGAAACAGTGTTCGTAAACCTTTTTCTACAAATAACAAATGTAAGTGCTCCGTGAAGTAGAGCTTTAAAGCACATCGGTTTTATTATGCACAGTCTTTTACAACCTCCGTAGGCAAGCGTTATTTTTACGTTTTTCCCTTTTGTTTACATACCTTTTCTTTCCGAAGATTTTATAAGTCGCTTTCACTCAAAACACTTCAACAAGGTAGAATTTGTTAACTTCACCGAGTACTTGAGGGCTTTCTTCCACTTTTATTTAAAATTCCTTTTATCAATTTCATACGCGAGAGCCTGTTTACACTTGTAGACAGGGGCATAGCTGCCGCCGCCGTATCAATGATACGGGGCTCTCGAGCGACAGGGGCCTGTGACAAACGGGCCGAGGGGCCTTCACCGTCAAAGAAGCAATTGAAATCAAGTGATACAATCCGGTTTTATTCCCCTTTTCCATTTTTATTGACGAAAAATACAACTTAGGGCCCTCTAAGCGTACTCGCAAAAAATGCGACGGAAAATAAGACGGTAAAAATCTCATATTGTAAATCTTATATTTTGAGATCGATGGGATCCAAAGATTTAAGAAACTCCTTCCTTCCTCATTGGTGGGGGATGGGGGATGGGGGATGATCTTCAGATGGACCTTGCTAATAATAAAATCGCATTGGTAAACACGCCCTCACGATCTTCGCATTTGTCTGTTTTCAAGTTAATCATGGAAGCTTTTGATAGTCAAAATTCTAGAAATTTATTATGCAATTACGCCACAAAAGAGTAAAAAATTTCGACAACGCCATTATTGTCCATTTATTGATGTTACTTTATTATTATTAAAATTGCGCAAGGGTTTAAGGTTGAAATAACAAAAGTTTCGAGTTCACTCATTCAATAACATTAGTCATTTTTATAATAATCACGCAAGGTTTAAATATAGATAAGTCAAGGGTCAAAATATAAATATTTCGTTGATTAAAGTTATTTTATTATTAACACGCGAATTTATAAAAGCTCACTGCGCTCGACCATTAATTGTTTTTTTTTTTTTTTTATCCGGCAGACAAACAGGCATGCCACCTGATGGAAAGTGGTCACCGCCGCCTATGGACATCAGCATCACCAGAGGTGCTACCAATGCGTTGCCCGCCTCTAAAACCTCAAATATACCTCTTGAACGATCCCATGTCACAGTCCAAAGGAAACACTGTGGCTGGGAGCTCATTCCACATCCGAATCGTACGAGCGAGAAACGTTCTTAAGCTGAGACTAGGATTTAAGTTACTCATTAGCAGCAATCGGGTATCAACAAGGGCCCCTAGGCAACTATTGAGACGGGGCCCCTGTAAGGCAAGCTACGCCACTTGTAGGTATCGTGACATTTGTTGGATCGTGATACGTGATTTTTTGCAGTTGTTCATAACCTTATGGCCTCATTCATACTTTTGGAATAGTCGAAAATCACGTATCGCTTTAAGTTTCTTGATAAATCAGGAATGGGATATGAATGTCAACCTGCCGTCATATGAAATTTTGCTGTTTCTGCTCTGGGTTCCACTAATGGATTGAAGTTGGTCGATCCATGCATCCTAGGAGTTTCCTTAACCCTATATTATATAACATCGCAAAATTGCATTCAACGCTTGCGATTGTTTAAGAAAAGAGTCGTCAAAAACCACATTCCTCAATGATGGATACATCGTATGAATATTTAGTCTATCTAAGTCGAGATTATCGTTCTGTTGGACGCTTTGTATGGCGTGTTCTTGAACGACTGTTCCTGGCACTCGGTGTAATTGGAAAGATGCCTACACGGCACAAAGAAACTTTTGTATCAACCTGTTGTTCTGGCGCACTTATAGATACGTATGCCGACTGTCTGCCACTGGAACTGGGACGGATTTGGATCAGAAATTTGTGTTTCACATTGAGCTAGGAGTTTGCGAGTAGAATATCTTTTTTTTCGCTTATACGCCAGACGAACAAGCAAGCGGGCCACCTCATGGAAAGTGGTCGCTTATGAACATCAACACTACGGGAGTTACCAATGCGTTGCCCGCCTCTGAAGAGACCTCTAATATACCTCTTGAACGATCCCTCGTCACAGTCCAAAGGAAAATCTATTGACAACTATATCACTGGCGTGTTGATGACAGTTATTATGTTACTCTTAAAATACTCTAGGATTCGAGAGGAATCATTTTCGCTGTAGTGACAGCCAGCCATAATACGATTGTCGACTCTATTTGACAAGCATCACAGTGATGCTTATAGTGCTTACTTGACGTCGGGTATGTTGAAAACTTCGGTCTTCTCGATTACCGTTTACATTACCGTTCCTATAGCTATTAAAAGTTTGAGAACATTGGACTATCAATTCCACAATAACCGCTCTTTAAACTGACCAATATTGATCCAATCGATTATAATCGGCATTATCTCAGCGTCGGTGGCCGAATGATTAAGGTATCCGTAACTTGTAAGCGAGAGGAACCGGGTTCAAATCCCACTGCGGCCATGTACCAACAACTCTTTTCTGAGTTATGTACATTACTTGAATGCTAACCGATGATTGTTATTATTATCACAGCGTCTATCCCGGCTAGTGTCTAATTCGCTTTCCCACTTTTCCTCCTCCTTCTCCTTCAGCGTCCTTACAAACAAGTAGATTTTACATTCACTCCTAAATACCATCCGAAATCCGTCGCTGTTTCCGTTTACACATACGCCCAGATCCGCGCCTGCGGCTCGCGGTCCCGAGATACGACTAAGCACACACAATATGCGCGCGAACAGCGGTAATATTATTGCGGCGTGGATAACGCTGAGTACTGTTCATTTCTTAGCGTTTGGGCAAAGTTAATTACTGCCGTTATGTCGTAACTTGCTGCCCTTACTGTCGTCTCCAATGAAATATGATAAGGTTGTAATGCGAGTTCTTGGAAGAGAGATTCGCTTGTGGATGGACGGCTTTGGGCTCGGTTCGCGGCGACTTCTTGTAAAGTGCGGAGAAGTAGGTGCGGGTAAGTAGTGTAGACAGAACCACTAATTGCCAGCTTATGTTCGTGGTTGTAATGGAAATGGTTCAATCATCTTCAGGTACATAGTATAAAACAAAGTCGCTTCCCGCCGTATGTATATATACGCTTAGATATTTTAAAAGGTTCCGATTTTAATGCGGTTTTCATCAATTGATAAAGTTATTTAAGAGGAAGGTTTGTAAAAAGATAAAATGGTAGGTAGGGGTAATGTACCCTTATGGGTAGGGTAGGGGTAGGACGCCCCGCAAACGAAGTCGCGACGGGCCCGCTAGTTTGTTAGTACATTATTGAAACAAACTAGTAAATGAGTTGCTACGATATTGTGAAATATATTTGAGCAACTTTTAGTGGCATATCAGATACGAAACTGTTTTCGCTAAAATATTAAGTTTATAAAGTGTTATATTAATAGATTTATGTTACGGAAGTATCTTATCATCTTCACAAATTGTACTTAAATGTAGTTGAATTTGTTTGTAAATGCTGCGGTGTTTCTGTGTATGTGGGTCTAATACGTATATGGCCACAAGTATTTGGAGCCTTGTTGAGGCTTCGTGATTACATGCGCAAGGTTCTATATTAGTACGGAGTTAAAAGCAATTTGTGGTCTGGAGCTTAAGTACGCGAGAGCATTGATTTAATCAAATAGTCTTGCTCTGCCTTATCGCTTTCCTGAAGCTACATTGTATTCGTTACGTTTGTATGTTATGTTTGTAGTAACTTTAACAAATTATACCTACACCTAAACCTTCCTCATAAATCACTTTGTGTGTGGGTGAAACGACGGTGAAAACAGCTTCTAAATCCGTTTAGTAGTTTTTAAATGTATCGCGAATAGACAGATAGACTGACAGTCATACAGATGTGGAACTTTGTTTTATAATATGTAGTGATATAAAATGTCCTTAATGTAACTCAAATCGAATTCCAAATTAGGGGTCTGATCTACTTCGAAAATCTAACTTCCATGTGCTTTTATTGCCGAATTTATTAGAAACTTCTATGTAACTTTATGGGTAACAAAAGACATGACTTATCAATTTCGTTTTTAACCTTCGTTAAAGACGAATAAATTAGATACATATATACCCTACAAAGCGGAAAATAGCTGATGGGCAGTATTTACGGCCGACTACTGTAAGTACTTAGGTTAGCCTAGGCATGGATAAAACGGCACTACAATACAAACGGTAATTTCGTACCAAATTGACCAATGGTAGGCTGCTATATTGACTAGCCGCCCAGAGAAACGAAAACAAATGAGACTTCCTTCTTCTTTACGCTAAATTGGCCGGTTTATGTTAAAAGTAACCGGCATTTATCCTAATCGAATGCAAGCTTATATTCATTGCCAAGGGATGACTCGGCTCTAACCTGGGGTTCCGTGCAAATGTTTTAGTAAAACTACTTAGCATAATCTAATATCAGCAACTGGCAACCCTTGGCAAACTTTGCTCAAATTCTAAACTTAATTGTTGGCCACAAATCTTGTTAAGTGTTATGGATCAGATTTATCCGTAACTTACGAACATTTTAAGAATTGTAATTGGACATGACGGTCTTTCATGTTCGGACTTTCATAGCGTAGTTTGGATTTAAAAAACTTAGATCGGATACTAGGTATAATCTTTTCGTATGTTACTTGTATAAGTTCATACAAAAAATTTAACAATTTAACAATAATATACCTAGCTACAAAGCCTTGGGCAAGATGACATACAACAACAATTTTTTAACTGATTTTTTTAAAGCGGTCTTTGTCCTCTGGCCGGGTAGTTGTTGGGTTACGATCAAACAAACAGCCCCGATTTTGGACACAACTATGTTTTATTATGGAACTAGTGGACCCGGCGCGACTTCGTTCGCGTACACCAACTTTACCCCTACCTACCCTTTTTTACTTGCTTCTAAACCTTTCCTCTTAAATCACCTTATCTATTGTTGAAAACCACAATAAAATCCGTTACATAGTTTAAAAGATCTAAGCGTATATAGATACATAGGGATCTGTCCGGAAAGCGACTTTGTTTTATACTATGCGTAGATATAGACTTTGAAATTTATTTACCTTTCTTTGGCTCTACCATAGTCGGAGAAACAAAGGTGTAGTTTTAATATAATTATTGTGTTAAGTAAGCAAAGGCAAAAAGGATCATCCTCTGAGCAACAGCTGCACAGATACAGCAACTAACAAATTGCTGTCATATCGTATGTAGTATATAATGTACTTGCATCTGTTTAGATACTACTACCACTGAGTATACCATCCAGTTATTAATATTCCGCCGTCATATAGAAATAATGTGATGCGCCATCCATTTTGTAAACCCTATTCATAAAGTTTGTAATAAATGTTTTGCAAACTATGTGTGTATTGAACTATTCCTTCCGCCATATCCACCGTATGACACAGAACTAAATTTATCACATCTTCGTCATAAAACCCTTGTTGGTTGCTCTGTTGTTTACTTACCTAACATAAAACGGTTCAATGGACAAGCGAGCGAGTGATACTTTGTCCAAAGACCCTTTTTCCCTATCCAAGGTGTGGAACCCTAAAAAAGCTTTTAGGGCCCCTTTCGACTTCATGCTGATGTAATTTATTTTACGAGTTTTACTAAAGTTAGTCGTAAAAGAAGTTTATAGTGAGAAGCAGGGCTTGTGTAAAGGGTCATTTAGTTGTAGTTAGAACACTATCTTGAGGTGGTTTATCTTCGACTAACTCACTGATGTGGAGTTTATTACACGTTCGCAATGTAATATAATAGACTTTAAAACCAAAAAAGTATCTAGGCGAACGCTGCTTTGTGTCTCATAGAGTACGGATTCCGGATGCACCGTCTAGTACTAGTAAGCTGCAAAGTGAACAGACCGCTCTTGATTACCTTCACTGCTCATCAAAGATCTTTTCGGCTTATCAAAGGTTATCCCGTTGTGGGATAAGCTCGCCTTTGCATTATAAACTGTATTTATATTTCCTGTAATGTTATAAATTGGCCGTGTGGTGTCCGGCAGAGTAGAATAGCACCAACCCCTTACACTCATGGGTGTCGTACAAGGCGACTAATGTTTTCGAGGCAAAAGATCAAGTCTCCGTAGTCTGAAAAATGGGCCGCAGCATTTTCCATTGTTATATTTAAACACTGCGATCTCCAACCCGCCTGCCAAGCGTGGAGATTATTGCAATAACCTCCCCTTTAGTGGGAGAGGCCTTAAGTCCTGCAGTGGACTGTTAAGGGCTGTGATGTGTTATAAATTGATGCAATAAAGAGATTATATACATACATACATACCGCCCCAGCACGGCTAGCACAATTGTGCTTTAGTACGCGATCAGCGAGAAAAGGCGCGACATAGATACTGATCTCTCTTTCATCTTAGTATTGAGATAAGGAAACAAGCGAGCTGTGTCGTGGGCACACTTGTGCTAGCCTTATAGCATACGTTAAATTTATCCGGCCACTTCACAGCTATCTGTGCCATTGTTTTCACTCGTTACTTTTGCATATTTATAGGTATGTAATAGATTTTGTGAGCAATAAGTAGGTAATCGCTTCCCATAGTGTGGGCACTAAGGTGTCTGCTCATTTGCCACTATATATTGTATTTTATGTATTGGTATATGTAGTGTACTGTATTGCCATCTTATATGTGTATGTATATTTAGTTAGATATAATGGACATATATTATCTGCGACTACTTATCACATATATCTTTGATAGGCCTGCTGGAAGAGATTTCTTCTTAGAAATAAGTAGCGCCGTTGTGTTATCTATAACTTTATATTTTTCCTTATACTGTAATGTGTACAATAAACTGTAAAATAAATATATCTGCTTAACAGAATGATTGCGACAATACACGAAATAGCAATGGTACACATAGCTCGGCCCGCTTCCTTCGCGTTTCCTCTTTAATTGCGTCAATCGTCCAACGTTTGGCGCACACAAATTGTACTAAGGGCCTAATCAAAGACGGTAAACATTGACACAATCATTGGAAAGGTATAATACGTCAATAGTCGTTACGAACGTAACTAGAATTGGCTCTCTGCCATATTCCCAGACGGTATTATTTGTACGTAATATCTGCCCCGCATTACGGTGCCCTATTAATCAGTCTGTCCGGCGGCTACATTATCGACGATACATCATTTCCTGAATGACAATACGTATCGTTACGGCTCTAACTCGTTTTGGAACGTTTATTTTGTTTATTTATTTATTTATTGACAAAAATATTGCAATTTATGCAAGAACTCATTCTTTGAGGTTTGTTTCAATGATAACATCGCCTTTGCAGTTATACATACAATATTAATACTTATACTGTTAATACATTTTAACAATTTACGTACTTCAATAACATTATAAACTATATATACCTAACCTAAACACTTTCCCTTCATCTCCGTATAGAATATCAATATCGCATCCTACACACCTGTACACTTTACACAGCTACACAAATCCTTTCGCCTTATTCCAGTACTATGCCTAAACTACCACATCATCACATGAAACTAGGTTAATACAAAGTACCTTCACCCACTGCAAATTATTTTTATTCGTAACAACATCGCACATCGTCTCTCGCCAACACCGATTTCCACGAAGCGCGGAATCGGCTCACTCGAACCTTATACACTCGAGTCTCGAGTATACTTCGTTTGCCTTATCCTTCTAGTAAGGAGGCAGTTGATATTTGCACGTGTTTCGATTATTATTATATTGAAGAAATTCGCGGAAACGTGTTGGCAATAGACGGCTGCAAGGTATATTCTGCTACCTACTCGTAAAGCATTGTTTTGGCATGTTAAAACATTTCGAACTGAACCGTTCCTATAATTAGTAGGTAGTTGAAAATCTGTAAGATTTGACTTCCCAAATTTGTCAGCACAGTCACAAGTGACGCTAATAGAAGCGCGTTGAAATAAAATGATAATCCCATTGATTGAGCAGCACGCTTCACTGGCAAAGTACAAGTGGGGTTGCTCACTTCATCTGGAAACCTCGGCTCCACGGAGACGATCTCCCGAACACTCCCGATTTATTCGCGACACGAGGTCGTATATCTCAGAAGAATTCATTCAAATAAATACCTACGTGATGGAAATTATGATTGTGGGCAACTCGACGAATGTGTGGGTGGGTTACACTCAGCGATGTGTTAGGTTAAGTTATAATATGAGAAATCAAAGAATTGCAGTCGAGAGGGAAGTTAAAAATCGGGGTAGAATTGGGTACAAGTTATTCTTGTTTGGTTTGGTTTGGTTTGGGCAGTGATTTAACCAAATGGTAATATTACAATTATCAAATAGGCAAGTACATATACTTTCATAGCATAATCCTTAAACTGGATAGCCATAGATACATCCACATCTGAATCAATAGGTCCACATCTGGCCTATTTATCAGTCATTCCAACGTGATAGGGACAAGCCTATTGCCGTATTTTTATTACCCGACTGGAGCGAAGAAAAAGGAAGGATTGGGTTTGATAAAGTCAGGATAAATTATAGCCATTTCTATTGATACCCAACACAGTATCATACACAGTACCTTTTTTTTAGTTCACGACTTTATGTACTAAAAAAAAGACGTCACATCATATTTTTAATTTAATATGACGTCACATAGCCTATCACTGGCGGACGATTAAGATTTAAGACCCATCCAACCATACCTCAATTATCAAATGGATAACAAATGAAGATAAGTAGCATGGAAATACTGTTGCAAGAAGTTCGTACCATAGCATGGACGTACGAGGCAGGAGGTTTCGGAGGAGGTCGAGGGGACCAAGTCACAAAGCGGCTAATACGCAGTGTAATATTTAAAGGTACTTATGTACCGCTACGGGCCGTTTTCCGGTTGCAATCCCCGACCGCCCAGGAGACCTCGAAGCTTTGGTCCTACGTGTAGGCGCAGATGTTCATTTAGAGGTCGCTATTTACATAATTGAATCCGAAGGACTTAAAAAATTATTGTTCCTATCAACCAATCCCAGCTGAGCTAAACGGATTTCCTTTAAAAGCGTTTTTTTTTATTCCTCCTCCATTTTTTACGGAATCTCGAGTTTTGGAGTGCTATTGATTTTATCTTATGCAAAAAATTATGCATTTGCATAATATTACACGCAAGATTCATCATCATCATTATCTTGGCGTACGTGAGGGCCCATGGTCCGCCTTTCTGCTACTCCTGGCCCACCTCGCTCGGTTTTGGCATCCTAGGTGGTGAGCTTATTGGCACGAATATCATTCTTGACGACGTCAAGCCATCGCTTTTTGGGCCTTTCTTCTGCCCACGCAAGATTGATAGAAGTTATTTCGAAGGCCTTTGTCATAACAATGGTGATGAGGTGGCATTATTCTTCCTATGACATTTGAATTCACGCTTATGTCACATCAAAAGAACATTTGCGAGCACTTTTACTCAGGTATTAAAAAGGGTGGACACAAAGATTACAAAATGGAAGCCGCTGTTCCCGACCAATTAAATTTCCGAAAATAATTCTTCACTGTCCCCGATCAGGGCCGTTTCTAAAATTGCCCTGTCGGCTTCCACAGATAGACAATTTTATTTCTTGTAACGTCTGTCTCTTTTGTTTACATTTTTATATCGAGTATACTAAAATCTTTATTGGAGTTTGAACTTATAAAAATCAAGGACTTACTTAGATATACATTTGTAATAATAGAGCATATCATGCGAGGGAATGTCGTCTTCTGTCGTCATGTATGGATCGGAGTGTTGGCATACTAAGGTAGCAGATGAAAGGCGTGCAAGTGAGATGAGGATGATTATGCAGGAAGGGGAAGACCAGAGAAAATGAGGGTGGGTTGTGTGAAGAGGGATATCAGTGAGCGAGAGGTGAGCGTGGATATGACAGCGGATAGTGATGAATGGCGAAAGAAAACATACTCTGCCGACCCCAAATGAATGGGAGGGCAAATGATGATGATCATTCAAAGGAATACCGTAAGTAGAATGACTATTCTTTAAATAAATACGCCGCAACAAAATAATAGCGTGCTTACCTATCTAATGAATGAATTTGTCCAGATTACCTGCTGTAAATTCTTATATTAAATCTGCGTAAACATTGATGGTTTTTATTTAAACAAAGATGGAAACGGTGACCCGGGCCGGCGTACGTGTGCAAAACTATATCAAAATTCCTTGAAATATAGAGTAAAATTGAATGGAATTAACGTGTACAATTGCAGATATTTCGTAGCGATTTTCAATTAACAGAATAACACAATTTAATTACCTATGTTTGCGTTTCGCGGAAATAAGCGAAATGCGATTTTCATGCTTTAGTTATATACCGAATGAATTTCATATAACAAAGGATAACAAATTCTGATTTATAGTTAAAACCTCTAGAAAATGATATATGATTTTCCGAGAGCTAAAAAAGCTTGATAATATTGTTTTCTAAAATAACAGATACGCAGGGGTAGGCAGAGACCACAACACTCTACTTGCTACGGTCCTGACAGATCTCTCTAGCTTCTTCCATATTGATCAACCTTTTCATTCATGAATTATTACATGACTAAAATAATATCCGAGTTTATTCTACATTACTAAAAAACCCTGACTTGAATTCTTGACTTGCCGTAAAGAAATTCGATATACAGGTTCATCATGTAGATCTATCCATCGAAGCCGACAGCCGGTCCTTGCCAGGACACAGGGCTGACTGAAATCCCTTCTACACACACTTTACTACAATACTTCATAAAAACGACGGCACTGTGTAACTTTTTTTTATGTTATATGGCAGACAAACAGGCAACCGGGTCACCTGATGGAAAGTGGTCACCGCCGCCGCCCACCAATGCGTTGCCAGCCTCTGAAGAGACCTCTAATATACCTCTTGAACGATCCCATGTCATAAAGGAAACACTGTGGCTGGGAGTTCACTCCACATCCGAATCGTATGAGCGTGAAACACTGTGGCTGGGAGCTTATTCTACATCGTATCAACGAGAAACCACCTTTCAAACCTCTTGTGTTTCCCGACCGAATCCTCTTCTTGTGGTTGAACTCGGTGTGTCGAAGCGAATCTTCTTGTGGTTTGTCAATAGTTGTAAAGTATTTAGCTGTTATATTATGCGCTTTATTTTCCAATGGTGTTATGGCGTGTAGGTAAATCTTTCGATTGTAATCTAGGCAGGCGTAGAAGAACGATCAATATACCTACAGTGCGCGTGGGAGTTCGTGTCCATCGGGAATGACCGCCTAAATAATTCGAGTAGCAATTATTGAAGGCTTGATTCATCGCCATCTAACTCGCTCAAACCGTAACCGAGGAGATGGCGATGTATAATCCGTTCGTAGACAGTCCGATGGACATAAACTCGTGCGCGCTCTACGTAGCTGCCTTACAACACCGTGCGAGCTGAAACGAGTTAAACGAACCGTGTGATCTGATATGTTTTACATATCGACAATTCTGTTTTTCCAAGCATTATCTGGCCGAAAAAACGGGTCGGATTGGCGAAATTGGGAACGATTAGTTGACGGCACGCATTCCTTATCCCGAAGCAACCCGCTCTATGGGGATTTCGAACTTTTTATGGCCAACCGAGGAATGGCTCTCATGCATAATTCATGGACGTGGATCTCAATAAGTGTCACAGTGTCAACAGTGGTTGTTGAAAAAATCTAATTCCAAAGGGTTGCCCGGTTTCCAAAGCCTCAGTTACTCAGAATACTCATTTGGAAATTGTCTTGTCGACTTAATGAAGTTAATTGAGATTGAACTTTATTTTGAAACGTAAATGCGTGCTAATATTAAAGTTCGCTTGATTTTGGAAATTTGATATGAATAGATTCCCGGCTGTATTAGAGCCTAATGGTACGGTACGTGACGGCATGATGCTCATTGCTTGGAAACGTGGGCGACGCTGGTGTGGGACGCTACTTGCGTGGACACTCTGGCGCCATCCCAGGAAACTTCTACCGCAAGCAGCGCTGGTGCTGCGGCCTCTGCTGCGAGGACCTCAAACGTAGGAAATATGAAATCTTAGCCCAGGACTTGAAATTTTATTGAAATTTTATAAAGCTTAGCAAAAAGCAAAAAGTGACCGGAGAGCTGTCTCGTTCCTCGAACAGAGTTTATCATGCGTAGTTTAGAAGTTCCTTCAGACTTCAGACAGCCCACCTTCAGACTCACTCCATTTTCAGACCCTGGACATCATGTAGGACCAAATTCTTGTCAAACTAAATGGATTTATCTTGTTCAATTTGGTAGTTCCTATGGCCACCGATTCCTTCATCAGACGAGCTCTATGGGTACCATATTATTAATGAATTGTCATCCAAGTTTGTACAAAATTACAGCTCAATTGATCGACAGGAAGTGTTATTTTAGTTAGACAGAATTAGGTATGCAAGATTTGACCCGAACATAAAAGCTTGTAAAAACTGAGTTTATTTGGAGAGAGTCCGGTTTTACATATGGATTTTTTTATTACCTGACATATATAAACGGCGAACTCAGATTTCTTTCAGCTAACAAAATATATAGGACACAATTGTAAAGACTGCAAATTGTATTTCCATAATGAGAGGAAAATGCATAGGTGCCTGGGTACCGATTCTGGTACAATCAAATAGTATAATCCAGTTCTTGCCGGGATATTACTGGGACGTTACTATAACTATGTCGAAGAATCGAGTGCTCAGTCAATAATGAAGCAAAACCTGAAATAGGTAATTGGCAAATACAGGCTGTTTATATCGGAAAAGTGTGATAAATACTATTTCATTGACAATCACTGTACAAACCATTCCTATTTTTGTTGATAACATTGTAGGTTGTGTCACAAAGGCTTGTGATAGCATTTTTCTTTCACTCGCCTTTTAATGCCCGAAAGACCGCGTATCTGCTGTCAATAGTATTCCGCCGACAGAGGTTCAGACTTCAGAGTAAGGGCTGCGTATCTTATCTATACCAGCATGTCCGATACTGAAGAGCATTGTGACACAACTATTGTATTACACGCCACTCGCGTTTCAATCGAGGCAGGTGAGCGCGAGACATACGGCCGATAGGAACTTCCAAAGGCATTTAGTTGCTGGACATGGGTCTTGCGGAAACAAGTCATGGTTTTGGACAAAACTATCTTTTATTATGGAACTAATGGACTCGACGCGACTAAGCTCGTGTACACCTACTTTACCTCTACGTAACCTTTTTTTCTTGCTTCTGAACCTTCCTCTTGAAGCACTCTATGTATTGTTGAAAACTGCATTCAAATCCGTAGCGTAGTTTAAAAGATATAAGCATACATATATATATACATACATAGAAAGGTCCACAGGGTCAGAAAGCGATTTTGTTTTATACTGTGTGTGTATAGATTACAAATCGTTAATCATAAATACTTATTAAATCTTATTAATATTTTGGGCATTTTTAAGGAGTGAATAAGAAAATGAAAAGCAGATTGAGGACGATGTTTAAGTCAAAAGGTCATTTATTTGTGTAGAAATATTTTCGTGCAGTTTATATATACTTGGAATCTTATAGTGTCAGACTTAGTACTGTCAGACGCAGGCATAGTGCTAGTGTTAGAGATATATTTTTATGAATTTCTTGCATATAGCAGCCGTTGTAATAAGTAAGCATTAACTTGTTTATATTATTTTATTCGGAAAACTTACAGCAACAATAAACATATGGTATGCTTAATAATAAGGATATTCATGAGCCATTAACAAGTTCTCGCCTTAATGGTTTTACGTCCAAGTTTATGTGTATGGACATACAACAAGTTAAGCTCGAACATTATAGGTTGCCCGTTACAACCGAGTAAGTGTTCCTAAGCCGGAAAACGTCTTCCCTCCCTGTAGCAGTCGCTCATAAAATATCAGTGTAACTACGTGCTCTAACTTTTGTTCAGCACTGTGCAGTCTCGAATCACACTCAGGCGGCGAAACTTGTAGTTTTCTCCGTATGTTGGTGGTGAAATATTCACGGCGGCGCGATGTAGTGGCGGCGCTATTGAATAGTGCCGATGCCGCGCGACGCGACAACTTCTCTATCTGTTTCGTTTCCCGCCTCGAGACAATTTAACTTGACAACGTGGACGCAACAAAGCCCGCGCGCTCTATTTAGCGCGGCTCCCTCCGCCCGCGCCACTGCCGCGCCCCCTAACGTTTATTTTGCTAAATGTATGGCTAGAGCGGTCCAACTAATTCGCGGTTAATTGGAGAGTGGGGTGTAGTGAATTAGCGTCCTTCCACTTTGCATGTCATTAGTATTAGTCTATATTGCATGGCATATTATAATGTTCACCATTGATTCACCTAATAATCTACATTATCAAAGCAGTCTTTGTAGGTGCTCACATCAGCAAGCACGCATACATCAAATTTAAATTCGGGAACACGAATGGGTTTGCGAAACTTGTTCACGTCACGAACCGTACAAACAGCGCCCACTTCCAAAATCAGATCCGACGAGAAGTTAAACACCTTTAATCGGACAAACACGAAAACGGCGACAGCCATCTACGAAGATTTAGGACGCCCATAGTCGTTACCTCCGCGACGGTATTTGCGAGTTCTTTGTGCGCCCGAAACGGCTCGCGGCTCGCGGCTCGCGAGTGTAAACACGGCGGGCGGCGAGCGGGGCGGGTCCGTCACTCGCGCGGCAACAGCCGCGCGCTCCGCCCGCCATGTCGGTGCGAGCGGAGCCACGCGACCGAGATCGCTTCTCGCGACACTCGTCCCGCGCGTCCGTCGACCTGGCGCTGGCGACGTCCTCGGCGCGCGACCACTCGCTGCGCTCGGCGCATTCGCTGCGCGTGGCGCGCGCCGCCAGCGACGAGCTGGTGGTGCCGGTGCGCGCGCTGCGCTCGTCCTCGTGCCGCGCGGCTGCGGGCGCGCCGCACCGCCTGCGCCGGCACCACTCCTCCGCGGCGGAGTGCGAGCGCGCGCGCCGCAGCCGTCGGCACACGCTCGAGCTGCCTGAGAGCCGCGGGCCCAGCGTGCGCTCGCGCTCACCCGAGCCGCCGCCGCCGCCACCCGAGCCCGCCGCGCCGCCCGAGGGCGCCGGCAAGGAGGCCCGCCGGCGCCGCGTCGTCGCCGCCGTCGCCGCCTCCTTCTTCGCGCTCGCGCTGGCGTCGGTCCTCGTGGTGGTGGTGACGCTGACTCATAGCTCAGTGCTCCGCGCGCACAACCAAACGGCCAAGTACTACACGTTCTCCGTGCCGCCGCACCATCCTCTCAGTGAGCCCCGTTCATGTTGCCCCACCGTCGCCCCTCCCGCTTCGCATGCGACTGACTCCGACCCCGAGAGCCAGGGGCTGCGAACGTCGCCGAGGCGCGCCGTCTGCTCCGCGCCGTCACCACCCGCGGTACTTATCGTGCTGGACTGCCGGGGCCGCCACGACAGCCGTCAGGCGATCCTGAGCCAGTAATGGGTGAAAAGCTCATATGACTTCACGAAGTCAAATGTACTTGGTTCCCTTTGAGCGAGTACTTTCCTCGCTCTACTCACCAGCTTTAAAATTACGAGATACGAAGTCTACAAGAAGGCTTTGATAAAATTATCGAGGGTCGGGCACCGGTATCGCTTGGCCTCTGTCACATTAGGCCCCGGTACATAATACAGACCACACTTGCTACGCACGTTCGCAACCCCCTTCTGCATGATTAGTTAATGTATGTACCTATAGATGTCACGTGTTTGTGATGTTGGTAATTAATAGTATAACAGTGATTACTTTACTAAGCAATAAGATATATACAACATTGCTAAACAGTGCAGGAATGTAGGTCAGCCAGTTTACACAATACCTGCCATTAACGTAGCTCTCCGAGATGAGATTGCAAAAAAATGAAACATTTTTATGTTCCCACAGCTCTTTAGTTTTAAACTATCTTTAAAATGTTTCTGTTTAAAATTTTACGAGAATATTCAGCTGAATCGTGAAGCCTAAAAACTTAAAACATCGTGTCCATGTATTTATAAGGTGTCCGCTCATCGGTGAGTGGTCACTCATCAGGGTTACCAGACTCATTAAATATGCACAGCCACCGCTACGCTGAAAATGGCCACTTGAGCGGTGTATTTTCGCATGGGCAAGCGAGTGCATTTCAAGAGGAAGATAGGAGTGGAGCTTTAGCAAGTGACAGAAATGTTTGAAAGCTGGATAGGAAGGCTATTATGAGCAAAGTAATGGTATAATACGGCACAACATTATTTTCAAGATACGTTTGTAAACACGCTTTAATAGAAATAATGATTGAAGTGTGAATTATAATCCCGTAATTCCAATGAGCCGTGCTTACACAATGAGCTAGGGCTCTCGCATTAATCTTTTTCCCGTCAAGATTTCGACAATGCTATTATCATATTCGTAAATACTTGCGCTTTGATTTCGCTTAAAATAACAAGTCAAGTTCGTCTCTTTTATAAATCAAAAGCGAACATTTTCATCCCTCCGCAGTAATAGGAGTGTTTTAACGATGTGGATTGTGCTGTATTTGTATAATAAAGACGCGTGTATCTCCCGGAGTACTTCCACTACAAAAAAACGACAAAACTTTTACCGATATTACGTTTAGACGAAATCCTACTCTATGTTGAAGCTTATAATGTTTACACTTTCATCTGCGGCGGTATGCAAGACTAGATAATACCTAGGGAGCAGTTATTATGACGTTATCTGAAAGTGCAGTGTCAGCGTTGCCGAACATCCGTGATCTTTATCGAGTACTCGCATGTAGCTGCTAGAACGGATATACAAGTTTAAATGTACCTATTGTAAAGCAAGCAGCAAAATGGCACTACGGCAGTAAATGGATAAAAGAGATTATCCTTTCTCATAACGAATTGACTTTCTGTGAAAAGAAAGTTGTATTACTATCTTCGGAACAATTTTCTACTTTGCCCAAATTATATCATACGTCTCATCTATGCGATTATGTTTTTCGTAGTATTACGTTTGTAACTGAAGCATGTATGGAACGTTTCAGATACAAACGATACCTGGGGCTGTATTTTTAACTGTCCCCCTCGAGTCGTTCGACTTTCAATTTTGATTTTCGGTATGAAAGAATCAATTTTTTGCAACACCCAAAGCGAACGCAATGTTTTAAAAATAGGGTCATCAATAAAACAGCGTCACGCATAGAACACGATTAAAGTAGTTTCATTGTTTTCTATGGCGTCATGCATCAAAATATTGAATTTTTCACGGCAGCCTTCTGTGAAAAATATTTTAAAATATATGATAATTTACAATATAATCAAGTTAGCAGATACAGAAACTCAATACATGTATATCATTGTACATGTTGTTTTATACATCGTTAGTCAAACTTAATTTGTCTAACGATGCATCAAAACCATGTATTTTATATATACATAATCACATTTAAAAAATTAATAATCCAACATTTTAACGTTTATTTTTCAATTCTAATGTTATTGTCTGGTCGCGTACCGTGCGGGCCCAAGGGCTACCACGAGAAAATATCGCAACATATTCCTTCCTACCGCTGCAACTCCTGCCTATCAGGATTTAGACCGTCCAGCCGCACTGAGTTATGACAGGCAGCCCGGGGCTAATACTGTCTTGGGACCTGCAACAAATTTAATTAAGAACTAAGACGTGAGGCTACAGCCTACAGAATTAACCCCTGAAAAGATTTTCCTTAAAGCCTGGTTCACTACGTAGACGTACCTGTAGCATGTGAAAAGATTTTTACAGGTCCGAGAATATTTCACTGGTATTTTAGCCGGATAGGTAGGTCGGTAGGTCTCGACAGCTTCTTCATCATCTTATATACGTACCAGTCTACTCATAATCATCCGAGCGGTCAATCCCTGGCTTCTGCGCCATCTGCTTTTCTACCCTAAGGGATTCCTATCCTTGACGCTTACGAAATTTGCTCGTTAACTACGCGATCAAGTCGATTAACGCCACACATTCACCGCAGCATTTGCATTTCATTGGCTTGGAGTTCGCAGACATTCTTGTCAGCATTAGAGCACCACAGCTTTAATTAAGCTCTTGAATAGGAGACCCATGAGCTTGATAGGGATTTTAGGGTCACATCATAAGTGACTGACGTGAGCTCCCGCCATTTGGCCCAAGCTGCAGAGGCATACGGAACTTGATATCGGAATGGTTATATCCGGACTCGTGCAGCACGGATCCGAGGTTGAATTTATTTGGATGTACTGTACTCGGTGTTACATTCTTAGCTTAGGAAAAAGTACACAGCGTTATAATCGCTACTTAATTCTTTTATATCACGAATTTTTTAACAGACTAAGCCCCCTACTCTTATCCACTGCTTCTACTCATATGTTTGGACAAGCTAACATCGTCTTGAAACCCGAAACAAATTTAATACATAACGCTACGTGTTTTTTTCGTCCGGATAGGCAGAGACCTAATACAAGAAAATGTAGTGTACCACGTATATATATTTCCCCTGGTACTTACTACAAGATCGCTTAATGAAGGGATGTTTTAGCCGTGGTATTACTGTACTACTAGTGCAAAGGAAGCAAACGTATCACGGGCATACACCCGTCTTACTAATAAAAATTGTTCATCACGACTGTATCTACAAAGTTTAGGTACGTCAAAATACTTTTGTCATATGCAACAAACTTTTCTGGCCCAGTGACAACGTTACAAAATGAGTAACAGACACATAACAAACAAACAAGTTTCATGGACATTAACCCTGCGTTTTCCATGAACACCTTCTTTACTCAATTACCATATCTGACTAGTTAGTAATGATTATTGATTTTAAAAATTAAGATATGACACATTCACCAATAGTTAGAGTCACTGTCAATGCAAACAGATAACTTATTGTTTCAACAGTTCAATACAGCAAACATATCGCAAGGGGTCTAAGTTCCTCAACAGAAGTGAAATAGTTGGTAAAGTACGGGCACAACCCGTTATTGGCAAACGTTATTAAATTATTTAGTCAACAATTCGTGGAGGAAACGCAGTTGGTTCGCGACGTCGAAAGTTTAGACTGGCTACGGTATCGCTATCTTGTCGCAAACTAATATTTGTAAAGTACTTTTAGATGTCAATATCTAAAGCTTTACTTACCGGTGGGAGGGCTCTATCAAACCTGGGGAGACCGGCTGGGTACCACTGCATTATCGGCCTTATCGGCTTCGCAAAGGTGATCAGTAACCTTAATAATAAATTAAAACATTCCTAATTAATCACTCTATCTATTGGTGGAAACCGCATGAAAATGCGTTTAGTAGTTTTTGAGTTTATCGCGAACAGACAGACAGATAGACCGACGCGGCGTGGGACTTTTTTATTTTATAATATGTAGTGATGATAAAAGTCGCTTTCCGTGTATGTCTGTCTGTATGTATTTCCGCTAACTCCTCCTAAACCACGCAACGGATATTGATACGGGTTTCACCACAAATTGGAGAATTTCTTCCGGAAGGTTTATTTGTATAGTAAGTACCTATTATTGTAAAGAAAAGCCAAGAAATCCGTGCGAAGCCGGGACGGGTCGCTAGTCTATGAATTATTGTTGTTTTACGAAATTAACGATTAGGTAGCCGGTACGAAGCCAGAGGCATATCATCTTACTCCTAACAGTGACAACGCATCTGTGGTTCTGCATGTTACATGAAACCGCTACGTGCATCTATTGTTATGGGTGTAAGGAGACCATTAACCAGCCCATACAAAAAGTATCATTTGAAAGCGCCTGCCAAAAATTATAGTAGCAATTTCGACAGCATGCATTATTCTGAACATTTTTTATTGGGAACATAAGCTGAACGACAATCCCTAGAGTTATTCTTGACGCCTGAAAATCTATTCTTTAATTCTAGATTTTTAAACTTTACTAAAAACTGCAGTAACGATCATATGGCGTGGCTATGGCTAAGGGAATATAAATGTTCAAAATGAAGCATATCTACTATCAAATTCATTGCTTTTCAGTTTTTGGTCAGCACTTTCAAAATTTTTTGGTGTTTTATGGACGATGTCCTACCACTTTTCTTCAAGTGACACCTTGTAGGAGCAGTCAGGGGAATAAAGGCGGCTGTTTGCTCATTTACCATTGAGTAATAAAAAAAAAATGTTTATTCCATGTAATTTTGCGCGGGTGGAGCCGCGGACGGAAGCTAGTAATAAATTAGCCTGCGTTTATAAAAGCAAGGCTAGATTGTAACCGTGCAGACATAATTAGTTACTTTCCCAGCAGTTTTATAACGTATAAAACAATTTCATCGAACCTGGTGTTATGGGGTCGAACTTTATTTTCCTTTGTCATAATAGTGTCACGGATGTGGTAAGCTTTATTGTCCGTATGGTCGTAAACTACCACCGACGCAATATGGGATGTCTTACCTCGGTGGCGTACCGACGACAGGGGGGGAGCTAGAGTGGGGGGCCTAATTATCCATTATTAACGTATGTACGTTTGATGTACGTACGTATGTATGTTTAGTAATGTATGTGTGTTGTTTCGGCTGAAGTTATTGATGAAAGTATGTACGTTTTTTATAGTTCTTTCGAAATAGCAAAGCTCTGTGTATTTTTAACAGTAAATCTTTGTCTCATTCCTTGTGTTGAGACTATGCTCGTATGAATAGCTTTATCTTTACGACAAAATGAATTTATTCGCGTTTTTGTTTAAGTTATTAACGCGCCTTCGATACAGTTACAATGTTTTTAAATAAACAACTACGATTAAATGTAATTTCTTTATTATTCTACCTGTTTTTTTTAATTCCATTAGCCAGGCAGTTCACCGCCATCTCACCTGGCACGCATGTCTGTATAGGAACTGCCTATTAACTCTAGCCTCGAAGGCGTCCAGATTAAAATGATCAAGGAACACACTCGCAGGCAACGTGTTCCATTCCTTACCCGTACGCATTATAAAAATTGAACCAAAGCCGCTCGTGAGAATAGCTGGAAGATCAACGACAAAAGAATGAAGCGTTCGCCCGGACTACGTCCGTGATTCGTAACTCTTTACCATTGTTAAATATAAGCATCATTTTACAAAGGGATAATAACAGTCCGTGAACTGACTTACGCCGTCTCTGTTGACGTCAAACCGCGGGCCTGGCTCGCAAACGTCTAAATCTGTAGTCGGTATCAACAAATGTAACACTTTATGGTGCAGACACTAAGCCCAGAGTTATGCTGTTTTATTTAGACACGAAGAGTACACACTTGGAGATCGTAGTCGTAGTATTGCGACCGAGTGGCCCAATTGGGAAAACAATATGTTGCAATTGGGCTTGCAAATGTTGCAATGGGCTATTTTTATTGTTCCAATGGTGTTCGTGCAGGTCCTCTTACCTATAGAGGCACTTGACTCTCTTTCAGTCTTGTACGCAATATACGTTCTGTTTCCCAGTTGTGGTTTGTATTGTGTTGTTTTGAAAGGAATTGTGTTGCATCGAGTTTCAGTGAGGAATTTTTTTAAAGTTTTGTAATTGATAGTTATACGTGGTTATACTAAGGTACGAGATAAAGGAGTATTTACTACGCATTTACTATGTATTTACTAGACGAATTGATATCAGTTTTAAATATAGACGCTAAAAGGAAGAGAAAAATATAGTTTTTCAGATCTGTGGTAGGTTAATTTAGATAGAAATTAAAAAAATATATGTAAATCTAGATACATATTTCCTAAGTATTAGAATCAAAGAATATTTAAATGCCAGGATATGAGTGGAAGATAACCAATTACGTTGAATTTAAATTATTTTAAAGAAAGGTCTGGTCAAGAGAACCCTAAACCGACTTGCTTGTGTATGGATAGGTTGCTGAATGTGGAAGAAGGGATATTTTATGATGATACAAAAATATTTCAAATAGGTAAAAAGCTCCCATTAATTTTCCAAACAAAAATTATATAATGAAATACCTATCGGCAATGAATGTAAATCGCCATTATTCATTGGAAATTACCGTTAATTACCACACTGGATGGAATTTATTTTATTAATTATTTATTTTATTTTCAGTTTATTGTACACATGAAAGTTTGAGGAAAAATACAAAGTTATAGATGACACAACAGGCGCTACTTATTTCTTAAAGAAATCTCTTCCAGCAGGCCTATCAAAGAGATATGTCATAAGTAGTCGCAGATCAGACAGACGGAATTTATGCAATATCAGGTAACATGGGCTATTTAAATATACTGTATGTACGATTTCTATAGTTGTATGTACGATTTTATCGGACAGGACTCACATAGAGTTTCAAAACACTTTCACAAGCTTAAAAGTGGTAATTTCTTTTTTTGTAGTTTCCAAGTCGAACATCTTAGCGCTTACCTATCCTTCGTTCTTTCTCAAAAGTTGATATAATACACAATACATACCGTCACGCGTTTTTCTCGTAGAGGTAGGCAGAAACCATATCGTTCCCCTTGATACGGTCCTTACCGATCTCTCTCGCTTCTGGCACATTTTCACCAGCTCCACTTTTTCACCCGCAATTACGATTTCACAATCAGTCACATTTTCATATATTCGCGTTTCGACGGTCTTCGGCTTCGCGATAGAGGTCCTCAATTGGTACTACCTTTATGCTCCCTATCACGCACCAGGGGCTGTTGCAGCAGCCAAGATTTGGAACGACCTGCCTCTACCTATACGGGGGCTAGTCAGAGTCACCAAAAATACTTTTATGAAACATAGTAAATCTTGGCTGCTCTCGAAGCAGGCTCTGGTGTGTGGTTTGTGACACTGCGCAGTGAGGTGTGTGCTTTTTATTTGTGTTTCTTGTTTTTCCTTCTTTAACTTCGTGTGTGTGTAATATATTTTGAAGGGAATAGTAGGGGGTGGGACATGTGTCACGCTACCCTGATCCATAGGCCCATTTATCACCGTGTACATTTTCAATTCGTTTTTTTTTGTTATGTATTTATATATTTGTTTTCTTTTTCTTTTTAATCCTGTTACGTTTACTTTATATACATATTGGTAAGATGGTAAATAAATGATTATTTATTTATTTTATTTATTTTTGAAAACTATTACTTTTGTCGTAGTTATATTTAAGAGAGGTAGGGCCTAGCGGGGTATCCCATTCGAACTGGAGCCGCCCGACTGGGGAAATTCCTCCACCTTACAGAATACCGCAGCTAAACAATACTCTTTTAAATAGTATTGTGTTTCTGCCGGTGAGTAAGTTCTCCAGTGCTCTATGGAAGGGATTTGGGGAACCGTGGGTTTGGCAGTAGAGGGGCATTTGCCTTTTTGCTGCCAGAGCAAAGAGTTATCTAAAACATTATGGTCTATATGGTAGGCAACGCATTGGTGATACTCTTAGTGTTGCTAATGTCTATAGGCAGCGGTGACCACTTTTCATCAGGTGGCCCGCTTGCCGGTTTGCCTACCGTATGAGATAAAAACAAAAAAAGTTCATGCCTTTCTCTTGCAAAAATACATCAAAAACGGTTGATCGTCGGCATTTGACGGATCCACTCATTCTTAAGTCACAATCACGCACTGCTATTAGACATGTGTCCATAAAAAGAAAAAGTTAAATAGCCACGGCGACGCAGTACATCCCCGTCTGACACCTTTTTGGATGCAAAATCATTCAATGCACGTCCCATTGATCCTGACACAAGCACTGGAATTCTCATAGAGATTTCGGTGCTCATACCCACTGCTCACTCCATGCACAGGCAAAGCTGACCACAATTCATTCCTCAGCACTCTATTATAGGCCTTTACCAAGCCAACGAATGTGCAATATACTTTTTGGCCTAGAGCCAAAAACGTTTCGGCTATGCGTCGCAAGGAAAAGACTTGGTCCCTACATCCCATACCCTTTTTGAAACCTGCCTGTACATCTCATATTTTTCTCATCAGTTTTATTCATCACTCTTTCTATCAGACCTTTGCATACAATTTGCCGAAGACACTGAGAAGACTAATGCCGCAGTAATTTTTGCAGTCTTGTTGTAACCCTATTCCCTTATAAAACGGCACTATAAATAGAATTGCACTAGTCTTCTGGCATTCGACCGTTCGCCCAACGATGGCTGAAAAGCCGGTACAGCTGACTGGCCACCTCACCGTCTCCTGCTCTCAGCATCTCGACCAACACCCTATCATACCTTAGCGATTTTCCTACTCTCACACTTTTCATAGCGTTCATAACCTCATCCATACTTATGTAACCATTATGATTATTTTAACTCATTCATTGAATGAACCGATATAATGTGGAACTAAAGAGGGTATGTGAGTCACGGAAGTCGATAAAAACATACACGTCAGTAAATTCAGTAGCTACCTTGATAATGTCTGCGAATGTATTAGCAAGAACACTGACGTGGGTTGAAATCTCGTATTTAGCTTTTGATCGTATGCGGAACAAGTGTGGCCCTGATTGTCGGACAGTTCCGCGAAGCCGTTAAGATAAACTACCCTAGATAGAGTCTACGAACATTCGCGATACCTGGTGTGTCGAGTGTTCATGGGTTGCAGTGATCTCTTACCAGCAGGAGACCTGAATGTTCGTTCGCCTCACTATATTGTATATAAAACCTTTTTTTTTTAAACTACTTAACCGATTTTAATGAAACAAAGCTAAGAACCATCTCGATTAATTTAACATAACCCTCCTTCTCACGCATTCAGGTAAAAGGTAAAGTACCTGTTCCTGAACAGATTCGTTATTAAAAAAACATTTGTCATGGAACCGCCTCCGCACAAAATGTAATCACTGCTCACCGTTCACGTTTGACATAGCATGTCTGATTTATTCGTAAAAGGGCTCGCAATTATGGATGACAAAGACATTCTTTTGGTTTGAGACTTTTTATTAATCTCTTGTGCAATTATATGTAGAGTAGGTGTTTGCATTTTCACCGTTGTTTTTAATCTCCGACGAAAAAAGAGGGGTTTTGTAAGTTTGTGGTGTAGGTATATCTGTGGATTTGTGTGCCTGTCTATGGCACCGTAGCGCTCGAACAGATCGATCGATCTAGATGCGGTTTCCTCTATCCGAAAGCCAGTTTCATCGAGATGGTTCTTAGCATTGTTTAATTAAAATCGGTTTTGTAGTTTAGAAAATATTTGAGATTAAGTAAACTTTGTCGGGGGTTATCCGAATTTTCTCTCGGTTAGGTTATTTCATAACACATCCGAATCATTCAATTTTCTTCCCGTGGGATCTACCATGTTTTCGTTCAACTGACGCCAGGAAATTGGAGTTTGGCTTGAGGTAAAGAAACGCAACTTCCTAGGTTGTCAATTCAGTTATTATTCTCGAACTGCCTTTATAACTGCAATTCACAGCCATATGTGGCGTAATTAGATTTTTCAATGTTATAATTTAAACTTTTTTCCTTTAAACTCATATAGCTTAGGCATTTCAAAATGGACTTTAAAAATTCATTCGCTGGGTTTCATCAAAATGCGTTCAGATTTTTATCAACGAGTCTATAAAATTCTACCATGTTATGACTGATCTTAAATGAATTAATGAAAATTAAATACTTTCCCTAATCCTTTGTACCTTCTCGACGTTGCTTGTTCTATTAATTGCTCCCGCTAATTTCCAACACACATGTTACTTGTATGTTACTTAAGCCTTTACCAAACCCTAACGGGTTCAACGGTCGACCGCTGACGGGCACTTTGAACTCCTGACAGGTATTTTAAGAGCCAAAGCGAAGAGCCCTGTCGGCGGGCCTACTGAACCAAGTGACAGTAGCGGGTCACTCGAGACAGGGCTGCGTGTGAATCAAGTAACGGCTTAGTAGGTACTTGAAAAGTACTCTATAAGACATGCTTTGTGCTTGCTTTATACTATACTAGTGTACCCGGAGCGACTTCGTTCGCGTACACGTAATTTACCCCTATCTACCATTTTTTCTTGCTTATAAACTTTCCTCTTGAATCACTCTATTCTCTATAAAATTCGTTTAAAAGATCTAAGTCTACATAGGTACATATATAGATACATACGTAGATACTAGGTACAGACGGCGAGAAACGACTTTGTTTTATACTATGCATAGAAGATGAATGAATTCAATTCAATTATTAAATTTTATAGTAGAAGTAGGTACTTACCTGCACTTTTTTGTTATGTTATACCAGCTGAATGCTATATTACTTAATATGTGAGAACAACAATAACAGTTACAGCAGTAGGCACCAATAATGACAATTTTGTAGTACCTACCTACTACCAAACTACAAACTTGTTCAGTTTGACAAGGATTACGTAAGTCCATTTTAATCTGCCTTATGAAACTATGAGAATTATTAAAGACTTCACAAAGCTGACATATTCGTAAAGACAAAGCCTTATGAAATCGAGTACCTATGTCTGTATGGGCTCAAAGACTTTGTTAGAGTGACAAATTCAGTATGAGGATTAGCAATAGATACTTATTCACAAGAGCATGCACACAACGTATTTTCTACGCTTAAAAAAGAATTCCCAATCAGAGCTAAAACGTCATTAATATAATATTTAGAATTACAATACGAATGAATTTAGAATTTAACACTTTAATGAATGAATGAATGAAAAAATATTTATTGCTTATACACAAACTACACTTTGAGATTAATCGTAGTTTTTTATTTCTCAGTTTGTCCCGTTTCAAGCACTTTACAGTTCTCAGACTACATTAATAAATTGCCTTTAAAAGTAACAAATATATATTATACCTACTACTTTCCTTCCTTACTTTCTTTCCTTTACCAGCACAATTATTGCTCAATTAATGTTACTTTGCGCTCATAATACACTAGTGGTATCTTGAAATCTAGCCGCATGATATTCGCATAGTCCTAGACGATCTAAATGAACATCGAGATAAAACAAAAAATAAAACACCAAATACTATTTTATCTGAAACGTCTGGGCATCGAGTAAACATAAGAGAATTACGTAATAAACATTCTGAAAACGATTCGCTCTCCCTGTACCGTGCCTCCATTTGGCTTCAATAACAAGCCTGCGCGTTTGAGTGCAGCGATTTATGAGGATTCCGAGTTTTCGACCCGGCGGAGGTATGCGCCCAGGAATGTCCACCGGCCTGTGGTTGCCTCCCTTAAAGTCCACAGCCATGAAAATACAGCTACTTATCTCGTTTGAGGATGCTTAGCTCAGCTAGTAGGTATATAATTGCTACTGCATTTGTGGATAGAGATACGATGTTTTGGAGGTAGGTATGTGGCTTGATTTTTGTTGGGTTTAGTTGGATTAGGCTGATATTTGGGCAATATTTTTAACGAGGGGTGTCATGAGTGTGTCTGTGTATCTGTCTGTGACATTGTATCTTCTTAACAGCTAGAAACATACCTTACACCGAATATCTAATAGAAAGGTAGGGTGGTTATGGTAGTAGGTATAATCTGTTTCAGCATTTAGTGCCGATGAAGAGTGGCGCTATTGTTGTGGCGTAGTAAATTGTTTGTAGTTCCGCTGAAAAAAAATATTTAAAGAACGTTTAAATCGTTGAAAGTTGAAACGTTTTATTTTGTAAAGGAACATGCCAAAAGCGATCATAGACAAACAACTTTTTGACAATTTTATTGTTATCTTACAATACTGCGCTGGTTCAAAGAATTTTGGTAAGCGAACCTTGGCCTTCTACCTCCGACACCTGAAATTGCCAAACTTACATAGTACATACCTATCTACCATATTATGCATATTTTTTGCCTTGAGAAACGCACCGTCAGACGATCCACCATATCTCTTCCTATTTTTCCTAATCCAGAAACTTGATATCTGTAATCAGAATCATGTCCCAAAAAACCATATCAATGTCCCGTCCGCAAGGATTGGGTAGCCCAACATAAAAAGTAGATCGGCCAACCTTGTGTACCTATTTAAGTAGATATGTACATACTTTCTGTATCGCTGTGGTGTGGATATCCGACCGTATTTTCGCCTCGAGAGTTAGGGATCACTCGCAAAAATTGGTCTAAAAAGTTGCGTGATATGCTTCTACCCGCACTTTCGCTCCAGTCTCGAACTGAGTGATTCTCAGGCAAAATAAGATATTTCGAAATCCCCACGGAACACAATACAATGTTTTTAACCAAAAAAAAGCTACCCTTTGTCACTTTTCAGCTCTCCATATATTTTATCTTTACAAAAACAAAGTGATTTCGTGAACGATTTCAATTCTTTATTTTTGAAATAGCTACTTGTTATGAATAGAATATTTTTCCTGTTACTTATAAATTCACAAATGAAAATAATAAAAACTACAAGTAAAAATACTGAATATGTGAAACACTGCTATCAAATAAAATACTACAAGTTAATATAACTATGTTTAAAATAAAGTCGATTTACGCGTCTGTCTGTATTTCCGCTAGCTCCTTCTAAACTACGAAACGGATTTTGATCCGCTTTTCATCATTCGTTAGATAATTCCTTCCGAAAGGTTTATAGATAAATATAATAAAGGCCCAAAAAAGTCGTGCGACACCGCAAAGTATTTACGAAAATAAGGGTACGTCTGTATTATTCCGTAATACTTCAGGAGGCTAATATTACCACAGTCACGTAGTCATCTTTTATTCGTAGTCCGTCTTTTATTGCGACACGATAAAATCGATCGTGTGACCCGCGGAATGACCCACCTTAGCGAAATTTCCCCCAATTTTTTTCCGTCCAGCCTCCGTAATAGCCCTTACAATGGCCATTGAAATATATTAAAACTCCACGGAAACCCACCACCCAGTTTTCTGCTCGCATCCGCCCGGAAACCCAGAACTGGATTATGGAAAAACCGTTATTAAACAAACAAATACCTGTCGAAATTTCGTAATTGGGCAAAGTATTCGTTGCTCCAAGCTGCGCTAGACTACGCTCACGTTATACTTTTTGAATTCTGAAATTCTTACGAAGTAGTCGGAATACTTGCAGAGTTCTCGGAGGCCCGAATACTTTTATGAAATTCCCCCGTTTGGTGCGATTATAAAGTAAAATTGTTATTTGAGCCACCGTGGTAGTTACACTAAAGTCACCGTTGGAATACATCAGTCTAAATTCGACATGGCGGCCGGTCCTGCATAAAATTCATTTTAAGAGCGTCTCTGGGTAATAAAACATCGTGTTATTATGACGTAGGTGCCTATTAAGATGTCTGTGTGATATTTATTATGCGTCAGTTGAATCGAATATGCTGGTTCCGTAATAAATATCTGGGATAGGTCCTCCTTCTGCTCAATTCATAAGGCATAAAGGGAATGGGCAAATATCAAGCTCCTTATTAAAATGTCCGTCCAATCGCGCGCCCCCGGGCAAGGGTCCATTAATTATTTTCACGGTTATCTAGCTACAATACAGGAAAATATATCGAAGCCTACTCATAGGTAGGGTCCATCTTGATTTGCACAAAAATATCTTCAGTTGAGGGTTATAAGGACAGACTGGCTATTTCCGTCATTTTCATTTTTCAGAATAATATCGTAGAATCGTGGTGGAATAACTGGATCGTACAGTATAGGGTAGGTAACTGTTGATTTTCCAATCATGTGTCACTAGCACGTGAAATTGACAACGAACAATGAAAAACCAATTTATAGAAAGTTTAATGATCCACGTTTAAATTATTTTACATTATTTAGTATTCCATAATTTCGTTTTAACTTTATTATTTATATTTGTAACAACTATTTCTATGTAGTATTGGTGAACCATTGCATACAGATCATACAGCTTTCTATTTATAATTACAAAGTAGATATATTTCTATAAATTCGTGCCATTACATAAAGTCAGCGATGGGGTCCCAACCTCATCGGATAACATTTCGTTTTTCCTGTGTCACGCAAATCCCCCATAAATTCAGTTTTGTCAAATAAGATTAATAACTTAACCGAGTACGCGGTCAACAACTTTTAATCCACCTTCTAAGATAAAAGTATATTTATTGCTGATTTATCACTGTTTTAGTTCCTTTCCCTTTAGGGAAAGATTAAGGGAGGCACTAAAAACTTTAAGGGTTCTCCCATAGTGAGGCATTCAAATGTCTATCTATTTCAACGAGAAAAGATTTGCTTACATTATGAGACGTTTTGATAAACAAGCTGTGATTGGTACTCAATTGGTATTTTCATTTGACCATTGGTTGTTTGTTGAGTTTCATTGTATGTGGTATATTCACTTCAATTAATTATACCTATACCTTGGGGCGGACCGTTTTTTACTTTGTGCTTATAGTCTGGCAAGAAAGTCGTGAAAATTTTAGCAGAAGTACTCAGTTTGACAGTTTTTTTTTTTTATACCGCTTAGTTGATAAACAAGCTTACGGCCTGCCTGACGGTAAGCAGTCACCGCAATCTATGGACGTCTGCAATACCAGCGACCATCCTCTCGCGTTGCCGACCCCCAAAATTATTATTAATTATTAATATTTTGATAGCAGTAGTCCATTTCACGACTTTATGCCAGATTGTAAGTAGTACGTTGCGTAGCTTAACCGTAGCTTCTATTTTGACCCGGCGACCAAAACTGGAACTATGGAAAAATTGCTGCAATTCATTTTGAAATGACATGTCAATGTCAAGAAAAGCGACGCCGTCACCGAGTTCGATATGTTTGTGACACACTGTAAGCGCCACAAACATATCTGTAAACGCCACAAATATGTACAGGGTACCTACCTACATAAGATTTTTTACGAATTTGGCCGTATTACCTCCTTAATATCATCCGATACGTATTTACATTCACGCCATTTATCGATGCCGTCCCGAAATTTGCCAACAATCTCCACCCCAATGGGTATTACCATTTCAGAATCCTTCCTAGAAATACGAAAGGAGCATTCCTTCGCTTCGCCGTGTTCTGATTCCGTTTGAGCATTGTATATCCCACGGTTATTATCCAAGTTTCGAACAGGGTTTTGTCATGAGGGTATGTAAGGCGAGTAAAGCAGGTGCACGAGAATATTCCTTGCCGTTCAGTACATACTTTAAATTTTATTTCAAGTTTTAGATTTCGTATTTTGTCGAATAATAGACTGTGAGGGTGCTGTAGGGTATTCTATGTCATCGAGTACAAGAAAACGTCGATGACGTAGTATAACCTACGGCGCCCCCAAAGTCTACAATAGAATATGTACTTTTTCCTTTTCCTATGTAGCAGCAATACGAGTATACATAATTTTACATTGAAAATGTAACATGCCTTTAGTAAAGAAAATCAAAAACACATTTTGTCATTTATACACATGAATTTTTTTCTTATTTTTCATGGATCCCGTAGGAACTGTTATTCCAAAACGTTTACCGGGGCTTCCAATGAAAAATGGGATATAGCGCTCCAGTAGCAATACACAAGGAATATGTAATTTTTTAATTTCACGCCCGATGCATAAACACGCAGTCGATACTCAGCGAGCGGTACGGCAGCCTGCATTGCTTACATTGATGGATTATCTTTCTCGTAGCAAGCGGTGGGTACTCGTGCGTTCCCTTTGACTTTCAGTGTTTTCGATTAAACTGTAAGTAAACATTGTCTTTGAGTTTGGGCAAGGAATTAACAAGAAATCGGATTTAGTGGGAAGCCTCAGCTCAGCAAGTGCACGCCTCACGCCAATAAACTCGATTATGAAGATTGAACGATAATAGGATCAATTTATTCAGCTCCCGAAAAGCGGGAGTAAAAATTGAATTGACGACGTAACACGGAATGTTGAAGAAAACATAAACAAGGGCTTGTCATTGTAGTATATCAGCGCTTCATGTTTTTCAAACCAGAACTCTCAAATTGAGGCTTCAGTGTCGCATGTTGGTACGGTGAACAATATAGAGGACGTTGCCGTTCATACAAAAGGCAATCCATCAACGTTGAACACAGTATATAAGTGAGAGTAAGGACGATACAAAATAGAAATTTCGGTGACAACACCGCAAGTTAAAGCGTTTTCAGACTATTTTACTGAATTCGTTTAAACGATGGGACGTCTATAGCCATTGATGGGTATAGACGTCCCAAAGCCTAGTCTCAATTTTTCTTGCATCCATTGCTCCCTATAATCTTCTCAAATTCTTTGGTTGAATATCACTAATTTGATCATGACCTTTACTTAGTTTTTTTTATTTGTCACTTGAAGATTTCAACTTATAGGAGAACAAAAGCAAATTAAAAAAAAACTTTACCCCAACGAACAAAACCCTAGATTATATAGACTTAATAATTGTTTTATCTGGAATGAATTAGTTTGCGAAAAGGAACTAGTCGGAGGCTCTAACTCCGGGCAAGCCAAATGTCAAGCATTTTTGGTCTCGGTGGAGAATGCTGATATAAACGTCAACAGGCTGGCAGAGAAACACTCGACACTTTTCGGACACCCAGACCTCCATAAAGAAACCAGATATTGTTGAGATTAATATTCAAAACGGAAAATAACCATGTTTCACGGTGTTGTATAGCTTACCAAAATTCTAAAATTTTATTCTGTTAATCTAGATGTGTGAATACGTCTAGATTTCTACTACTAAATCTTTTCGTCTACGCAAGCAATTATGTTTACTGAGTAGGAGATTACCCATAAGCTTATGTACCGTACTATTATAATTAGGACTAAAACCTCATTTAAGTTCTCCAGCCACACCGACGGTAGCTGGCCTTAATAACGTTCTTCTTCCATCTGACCTATTTGTTATAATCAATTTCCTTAATCGTTTACGTGACTGCTTCCCCTAATATTGATAAATCCCCGATTAAGTATCGCAACTATTTATGCGTGAAGTTGTTGCATTAACTAAATATTAATAAGGATTCTTAGAAAACTTACGAAAACAAATGGTAGGTACATAATGCATCTACATCGGCAGGCTATATATACATTGCGACACGACGAGGCGTCGTAGAAATCTACGACGTTGTCCAACGCATCGCGGAATTGTCCGATGCGCTGCCGCACCGTACAAATTTGCGATGAGACGAGACGTGCTATAGCGCGCAAGCTAACTTACCGTAGCACAACTGTTTTAATATTGTTTGTGTTAGATTACAAAAGTAAAATAGTGAATAGTACGGTTATTGTACTCGTAGATATCCAGTCGACCCGTGACAATATGTAACTAGATCCAATCCAACTAATCCAGACAATACACAAAAATCAGCTATTAACTTGTGTGAGTATTAGAACTTTGTTTGTCTACTCATAATATTTATTTATTAAAACCTATATATCAGGCATGTCCTTTTTTGAAATTAATGACTTTTACCTGCGTTTTAGTTGATGTAAAATTCAGTTATACCGTGTTCCTGCGATAACCATATTTAGGACTTGATAAATTGTAGCTTAATTGTTATTCTGGCTGAAATATAGATAAGCTACAACAATGCCAAGTTATATCAAAATGCATTCCGTAGTTTTTGTGTAAACATCCACTCTCACAAACTTTCGCGTTTGCTATTATACTTTTGTAGTAGGATAAATAGAGTTTTAATTAAAAAATATGTCAATTTAAGGCTATCCCAGTCTTCAGCAAATTGTGCAAAAATGATTTTTATTTTATAAAACTAATTACGTTACAACATGATGCTGTAAGCAGGTTGTCTTTTAAAAAGGCTTCTTCCTTTGTGCGGACCGTCCCGTAACGGCGTTACTGAACTTTCTGCAATCTTGTTCCTTTTAAAATGAAGTTAGCAATATTCTATGGTTGGTAATTTGTTATTATATTTTACTTTGAAAACGTGTGGCTGACGTTGCGGCGTATGGCCTCTTTTCATTAAAAAGTACAAGCTTATAAAATTTTTTTAATTTTTTATAAAAGCACTATTTGATTAGAATTTACGCTGTATATTGAGTGATATTGCCGTGTGGTGACCTGCAGAGTTGCGGCGTATGGCTGCTTTTAATTAAAAAGACAAGCTTAAAAAAATTAATTAGTATTTTCTGAAAGCACAACTTATTCAGTATTTACGTCATACCTTTATTTAATTATGTTGCCGTTTAGTTATTGTTTTCTGTTGAGTATTTAAATATTTTTTTAAACACAGTTCTCTAACCCGCCTGTCAAGCGTGGAGGAGATAAAGATACACCAGTGGATTGTTATTGCGCTCTTAATGCGATTGTGTGTAAAAAGAGTAATGCACTGGGCGCTTTTTCTAGTACTGGGGTCCCGGGGCAAAATTTATTTCTGTAGGGTTAGTTGATAGCATAATTTATTTATATTTTAATAAGTCAGGTTAGGTTAGGTTAGGTTAGACCGTATTTTAATCTTATTTCGTATATTTTTGTTGTGATTCTTTGAAATAAATAATTTTTTATAGTTTTTTTTTAGTTAGTTTTTAGTTTCAATCGTTTAGTAAAGGTAAGACTAACTAATGGCTAACTAACTGAGCTACACAACTTTCAAAATTTAAAACGGATACGATAATTTTAGGTATTGATGTTTACCACTACGTCAAAACTAATATTATACATGATTTCTATTTTGAAACGCTTTAGTAAAGTTTATTGAAGTATAGCTACTTCGTTTCAATGAATTAGTAGATCAAACTGGAATCCCTTTACGTTTTCACTGAAGTAGCTACATTGCGGTCGATAATCATTTTGTAATTTAACTACTGTACCCTGCGCGACTTCGTTCGCGTACGCTACTTGACCCCTACCCTTGTTTATAAACTTTATTAATAAAATCACTCTATCTATTGTGGAAAACCACAATAAAATCCGTTGTGTAGTTTAAAATATTGAAGCGTACATACGGACAGACGGCGGGAAGCGACTTTGTTGTATACTATGTATAGAAAACTTGTAACAACTCTGAGGCTGTATGTGTGCGGAGTTTATTAAATATAGTCATAGCCACACCCCTATAGCCATTATACATAAGGGCTATGTTGATACTGCGATTATTTTCCACCAGATCAGCGCTTACGAAGATGGATGCGGTCAGAAGGTTGCGTCATACCGCCCATGCCGTTGTAATATCTGTGACCTGTGTACATAGGGGGGTAGGGCGGGTAAGGGGGGGGGGGGGGGGATTAACTGCACGTCCCATGTTTGTGTAAGCTATTACCTTGATCAGGGTATTTAGTACGCGGTAGAAAATTTAAAAGGCTATTCTTATAGGCAGTTAATGCTGCTATCGACGAAGTTCTAGCGAAACTTGTCTAGGTTAGAAACAATTTGGAGTATATAAATGTTGATTTGCACCGAAAAGACTAAAACATGTTTTATAGGTATAAAAACATTTTCTATGATCCAATTTTTCTTAGAGAAATATCTAAGTACTTGGAAAGGTCGTCAATATATATTTTAGGTGATGCATTTGTTTTGATCACGTAATTGTAATCAAGTAAGTTATCCATTAGTTCCATTACCTTTGATGAAATAGTATTAATACATTGGCAATGAATGTTCCCCCTAGTTAACTTGGTTATCTGTATGGAACAAAAAGAATCGACGTATTTTTGGCGCTTTCAAATGTTTAATGCAAGAAAAGATGGAATTGGCAACAATGGAATTTTGGTTAAAAAGAAGAAAAATATTTCTTGAAAAAAAGAAATAATCAATCTTATTATTCATTTAGAGTTTCCTCTTTCGAACCCTTTTAATGATATTTTTTACACGGCCAGTGACAAAAAGAAAACGTCCGAATGATGAAAAGGTAATTATCGCCAATATAATGTAGGTATAGTGGAACTCAGGTAGTTATTAAAATATTAGGTATTTAATACAGGTAGTTAATACACAACTCAGTGACTTACAAACAGACATGTGTGCGTCACCAATACTCGAACACTTACGATTTATGCACTTAGGTTTCTTAAAACGAATGTTCAAAACCTCAGGTGCGCTGTCATTTCTACTGATTTGCCTGGGGGAGGTTTCTTTTATTTTGGAATTTAGGTTGAAAAAAAGGAAAAGTATTCTTAAAAAATTAAATTATTAATCTAATTATTCATTCGTATCATTTAATGTGTCTTTCAAATCAAAATTTTAGTTAAATGTATTTTTAAGCATTTTCTTTCACGCTTTTCATCCACGTGTTGATCCATCTAATCGAGGCGAGTATCGTCTACGCGACTACTGGACAGCAACAAGTTGCAGATAAAATGGTTCCAGACACGCCCTTCAGAGATTGTGACCTGAATAAAATATCCGATTACCCCGTTCCAACTGATTTCCAGACTTAGACCTACCTACAGTATTTGTTTATCTGGAATAGATATTTTTGTTTATCTGGAAGAGTTATTTATTCTTTAGTTAGTCTGTCATTAATAGTTTTAGCGTGTAGAGCATCGGTGGCTTAATGGGTAAATGGTTCGACTCGTACCTCATGTACTGGTAACCCTATTCTGAGTTATGTACACTAGTTGAACACTAACCGATGTTCCTACGTTGAGGAAAAACATCGTGATGAAACCTGCACATTAAAGGAACTGACGACCCTGTTAACAGAGTCACGGAGGCCAGATGGCAGTAACCTAACCTAACCTAACCTAACCTGATCCTGGACCTCGGGCCCTTGCGCGCGTGAGCACAACCGGGACAGACTAATCTGTGTCTGTGTTTTATAGAAACAATGAGAATTGTTAATCCTAGAATAAAAATATACATTTCCAATTTAAATACAGAATTCTAACATAGTTTTACGTGTTATCGTCTCCTTCCAACACCTCCTACTTTGTGTGATTCTTGTTACGTAATTATAACGCAATTACAAAGGAAGACGATTTGTGGCGTTTGGGAATAGGTAGATAGATATTAGAGGGCTTAGAAACTTTCCAGTTTCGAAACAAAGGCTCGAAATTCCGTGAAACTTTTGTGTTTGCTAAAGAGCTACTACACTTCTCGTTAAAGTTAAGAAATGCTTAAACGGTGTTTTATTAAGGATTTCTGTGAAATTTATACAAAAGAGGTCAGGAATTTTTTGAAAACTTTTATCTTTGTCCATTCAAACCCATGTTCGGATATAGGTGTCAGGGTAGATGCACCATATAGAGGTCAGTATACTAGCAGTTCCTCGCTGATATACTCGATTACAGTTAGGAACATTGAAAAGTACCTGAGTGTCGTCAGAGTTTGCAGCTTTCGTATTCATCATAAGCCCACGAGTCCACAGCTGATGGAATTTCCCTAATCAGCGCCAATGCATCTCGGCTTGCCCCATTGTGAAGCGCATATTCTTATCTTAGCGGTCAATCCCTGCTTCTGTCAGGGTCCGCAGTTCTAGTAAAACTTTTCTATCCGCACTCTATGCACCGGGCCTACCATCCTACCTGCACAACCCGTTTGGTAAAAGCCGATTCGTCAGAGCCTCGTCCGTCTGTCAGCAGGAGTACCAACCCCCCACAATTATTGGATTTAAAACAAGTTATAGAATAGTTTCAATCCAGATAATGATGTAACTAGCCTTCGTGACCCCACGCGCGAGGATTTGTACGGGGCCACGGTCTTCGCAAATTTAACTTGCCACGACTCGACACGCCAAGAAGAAGATTAACTGCCAAACTCGTACAGTACCACCCTTTTAAAGACCTTGGTTGAAGATATAGGACATTATAGAGCTTTACAATGTGAGATTTTTTGTTATGTATTACTTCGGTAATAAAAATTGTGCCAAATGTATTGCAAATAGGTTGTAACATCAGGCACAGTATACAAATCAATAGCACCCTTGGCTGTTCGTATCTGGGCTAGAATTTACAGCATTATCTCGCTTCAAGTTACCGGCCCGCAGTCGTTACTTGTAGCGTCTCGGTCGCCATACAATAACGGCTGTCTATTCCACATTGTGACTGAGTGACGCGATTCAGCCCCAATACAAACAGGCCGGGAACAATGAGCGAAGTTGTGACGTAGGTACCGGTATTGTGGGGCGGCATGTGGCCTATAGCGGCTGTGTCGGCCTGAGCAGCGCCTGAACTTGCCTGGAACTTCCACAAAGGCGGCACTAGTCGCCCAGCCTACCCGCGTTTACGTCGAACTCGAGGACGTAAGTGGCCAGCGGAAACGTGCTCACTTGAGACTTCAGTTACTTGAGTACTTGAGAAGTTTTCACTCTTCTCGCCGAAATCTTGTCATGTCAACGCGTTGTGATGTGCCCGAGGTTAGTTTATATTCGGTACTCGATGATGTTTAGAGTGGTTCTGTCGTATTTCGGGTGTCGTGTGAACTGATGTCTGGAAACCGGCACAGGGTTTGAAAAGATATTCATGTGCTGAGCGGGATGTTCACGCCATCGGCTTCATAAACATCCTTCAGACATAATGAGCCTCCTCCGAGCCTACCATATAATTCGGTTATGTGCTTTTTGAATCTATCGATTCCCTATGATCTTTACTAATGTTGTCAATTCATCTTGGGAGAGAAAGTCCTGCGCTGCACTCTATCACCACCCTCCGCCCGTCAATTCTATGACATATGTGGTCCCAAATATTTGTATACTTTGAACATGTATGTTAAGAGGAAAAATAAATCAATGACTCTTTTCTCAAATGACTCTTTTCTAAGCTATGTACATTAGTTAAATGCTACTTTAGTTAATGCCCTTACGGTGAAGGAAAACATCGTGATGAAACCTGCATATTAAGGCGACTGAATGTGTAACCATGATCCAATCTGGTAAGGTTTTCCTGGTAGCAGGGTCACGAAAATCAGATGGCAGTCGCCTCATTGTAATTATCAAATCTACAAAACCCTGGTTCAAGGTCAACGCAAATCCCGGGCCCTTGTGCCCGAGAGCACAACCGGGACATTAACGCCAAGATTATTATTTTTTATTTTGTTAAGAGAGAAATTGGAAACCAATAATAAATGTGTTCAAACATTTCGCTATACCAGCATTCGAAAAGTTCAAATTAAAAATCACACGTCCACGTTCACATTTGTTACGTTGCAACAACCTGCAGCGAAACGGGATTTCACGGTATTTTCTAGGACCGAAATGCTGGCTTGTAATATTATTTGCTCACATTCGTGGCGAAAGATGGCTAAAAGCTTTTCCGATAAAAGCGGAATAACAGTGAATGTCCAAAGGTACGCTCCATTAGTTATGAAGTTTTAATTCCGGGCTCCGTAATAAAATTTATCGGTACTAATTTGTGCGTTTTTGTTTCTTTTTGCGACTTGATTTATTAAATAAGGTTCAATTAAGGTGCGCTTTTGTTCCCGCTAAGTTTGGATCGGGAATTAATTCGTGTTCGTTTTTCTTTCGTCTTAGCTGGTATGTTTAATTAGTATTTCATTAATTTTCATTAGGGAATTTCTCACACCTCAAGTAAGAAGAGTTTTTTATTTTATACTCTTTGTAAATTGTTCTAATTGTAGGCCGGGTGGTGACCGGCGGAGTAGGTGGGTGGGACAGTAAAGCGTGGAAATTATATTAATGCTCTCCACTAAGGCGAAAGAGACTCTAGTCCAGCAGTGGGCTGTTATGGGGTGTTTGGGCACATTATCTCGGAATGTCCTTTAACGCGATGCACTAGTGACCTCCCAGGTAAGAATTTTACGTATTTACGACGTCAAATTTGAGTCATTTTAGACGTAAATGACGTCATAACAGTCGTCATATGAAAAAAGCAACTGCTAAAAATACGAGTAACATGTTTAAATCGTCAGAAGTAGGTACTGCTTTCAATTAACCAAACTCCTTGTTTATTGTGTTAAATTGTATTTATTATTTTTGTGTAGGTAAAATAAAGAAAGATAGTATTGTGTAAAAAAAATTGATTTACATAATTTTGCGATTAGGTACCTATTAATCATTATTATTTTCATATAATTATAACCACTCACTACCAATCACCCATCTCTACATTCAACAAAAAAATTAACAATTCTGTTCTCATTTCTAGATATCCCTTATCCAAACAAGAGCTACTAATTCGCGGATTCATTTGTCATAAGAGGATTGTCCCTTTTAACGGTTGTTATCAGCTTTTTGCCGCGCTAATAATGGCATTAATGAAGTTGCGTTAATTCTCTAAAGAGACTGTCATAAGTGGATTCAAACAGTGAAGCTACCCAATTAGAGTAATGGAGGGCGGAGACTGTATGAACAATATATGACATAACGGGGATAATAAGCCGTAATATGCTTAACACTATATTCTGCGTAACCTTAGATTATTCAATATACTCAGCTCCAAACTAGGATATGAAGTACGAACGTCGCTCAGAATTATTGATTGTGTGATACATTTTGTCGACGCAAAAAATACTTCTTACGTTTCGTCGTTGATTCCCTTGTTATTATTTTATTACTACCTCTACGTACGTTAAAAGCGAAGTAAAGAGAGACGCAGCAAAATAATAAAAGAGTGCCTAATAATAAATGTGGGTACATGTACACGCAAGCGACGTGTCATGTCTGGCTGAGTGGAATACCTAGCAACAACTTGTTTAACAATATACAAGACCGTTCATCCTCAAAAATCTCCGAAAACAAGAAAATGTACACTAGAGTTTTCGGTTGGTTTTTTCGACACTGCGATCTAAACACGCTTAGCGTGGATCAGAGCAAATCCCTTCATTCATGTTAAAGAGGATCGAAACCAGCAGTGGACTTTTATAAGCTACTATTTTTTTCGGCCTTATGGCTTTAGGTTTAGGTAGATATTGGAGATTAAGATATCTACGTTACTGTACGAACTACGACGGAACAGAGAAGTTGGTCGCGCTATACTCACATCGTATTGCCATCTCAGCTCCGGTTGGATGGTTAATTAATTTACGCTAATCAGATTGCATGGGTAGGGAGGTGCGACACATACATCTAGGCAGATTTAGATGTATTCATACTGACATTTACGTAGAATTTACTAACTTAAGTGTGTTATGAGGGTCGCTAGATAGAAAAAACACAACTTTTCATATTTTACGCCGGATAAGAAAAGCTATTTTAATATGTTAAGAGCGTAGGTGGTCTAATGGTTAAAGGGTGCGAATGGAACCACGAGGTACCGGGTTAAAACCCCAGTTCCACCATTTACCAGTGACTCTTTTCTGAGTTATGTACATCAGTTGAACACTAACCGATGTACTGACGGTGAGAGAAAACATTCCGATGAAACCGGAAGCGAGTGAATGTGTAACCCTGTTAACAGGGTCCCGAAGATCAGATGGCGATAGCTTCACTATAATTATCTGATTAGCAAAACCCTGGAACATGGTCAAGGCGGATCTTGGGCCCTCGTGCACGAGAGCACAACCGGGACTTTAACGGCAAAATGACGAACAAAATCTACTTTCAAGAAAGTCTACAGCACCCGACAGACACATCTCTACACGATCAAAAACAACCTTTCTTTTATTTACCCATATCGAAATACAGACCAAGAAAGTTGCATAGCGGGGACGTAAGTAAGAAATATCATTATAAGTTAATATTGCTTTAGAAAAAATTTGATTCACACGAGTCTGTCATCATCCTGACTACTCGACTCGGCCCCGAGCGTTTGCAAATCGAAAAAGTTTCGGACGATTCATTCGCCATTCTGATGTGCCCCTTGAGGAAGTTCAATGAGCACAGTTTTGTTCCACATAATGACAATTCCGAATGAACGTGGATCACCATTTCTATTACTTTCGTCCGCGACGTCACTCGCGTTGACTTCGCTCGTCGCCCCATGGCTTGCCCACGGTGTATATCAGTGGTATTAAAGATTTTTTAAAGGGGTCAAATAAGACATTCATAGAAATATTACAATTTTTAACAAAATATTTTATCGACCTTTAATTAATGCATTGCATATTGATTAAAGCAAAAGCCTGCAATGTTGCGTGTATCAGATTTTGCATTTTTCCCGTTCTTCTTCCATCCGTGAGTCGTATCCTTACCATGGATTTTCGAAAATAAAATCTTCCGACAAAGTTTAGGAAAGAATTTATTTGGGCCGTCAGTTACAAACTCCGAAAAAGTTTATGCCCAGTTATTTCCTTTTGCTCCTGCTTAGAAAATAAAAGAAAATGTACCCGACCTTTGTCCACCGGCTCTCTCGCCGTCTGTACCCACAAAGTTCCGTGTAATAAAGCCTGCTATGTGTGAGCACAGCAAACAATTAGACGCCACGCAAATCCGTGAGGTGTAAATTCATTTACATTTCGCCAGACGACACCTCAGTGTTGCCCTGACAATAAATTCACACCCCAGTTTTGTTGTTGTTCGCCAAGAGGAACAAATTACGACAATTATTAAGACGTCGCCAAGTAGTGGTGTTGCAAGCCCGAAATTTCACATTTACATTCCACTGGCTAGAACGCGGATATAATTTTCTTATTCACAAAGCCTGTAATTTGAATTACATTGGGTTTCAATAAGAAGGGTTGACATTCGCGAAGGGTTTATTTAAGGATCACGTTTAAAAGCTTTGAAATACCTAACTCGTGCTTTATATGTGTTCTATAATAAGAAACTAAAGTTTATTACTTTGGCTTACCGTCATACACTAAATCTCATACATACCTATACGAAAACCTACATCTCAGTACAATATTAAAAACCTATTTGTTTTTTAATAAACAACCTAAGCACTTGTAAAGATGACACCTACGCACTCTGCAAGTCATGCGTGATCGACACCCTACCTGTCTCTTTAATGGAAAAATCTCCAATACCATGACGTAGAATATAGAAGACGTTACTTGATAACTAGCAAGGCCCGTGTTTGGCTAATTAAAGGGGACAAGACTGTAACAACTTCGGAATTCCGGTTCAAACTCCACAGTCCACTTTTGTTCAAATATTGTTCGAAAGTGACGCCCCACCGGCAAACAAATTCTATTTAAATTAATTTAGGAGTGCTAAGTTAAATTACGAACGTATTTATTGTTACTTATTTGTGTTCTTGGTGTCAGTTGAACATCATTTTTGTTTTTGATCTTGTTGTAAGTTATAACTTTTCTTACATTTACATACGTATACTCTCAGCCTTGCATGCCACAGGGGTAGGGAGAGACGAGTGCCTCAAGCTACGATCCTGATACACCTCGTATCTCTTCCACATTCATGCATCTCCTTACCAGGTTGAAGGTAACTGTAGGCTTATTCTACCGCGCACGAGGCCCCGGGGTCCGTCTTGACCATGATCCAGGATTTGGCAGATCAGGTAATTACAGTAGACCGACTGCCATCTGACCTCCGTGACCCTGCTACCAGGGGAACCAGGCCAGATTGGATCATGGTTATACATTCAGTAGCCTGAATGTGCGAGTTTCATCACGATGTTTTCCCTCACCGTAAGAGCATGGGTTAGTATTCAACTAATATACATAACTCAGAAAAGAGTTATTGGTGCCTACATGGTCGTAGTGGGATTGAAATCCTCAGAGTATATAATTGTCGGTGGTAAATAATACATCGGCTAGATCGGCTTTGTAGAGCGTACTTAAGACTGAATACGAAGCCTAAACTGGAATATCTAATTTTTACGACAACAAGTACCTACTTATAATTATGCTTAATGGCTGTTTCCTCCAAATTGGGTGGAGGCACTTTTTTACTATAAATTTTTTATACAACCCAAATTAAAATCTAGCACAATACCAAGCATCTCACACGAAAGCTCTTTGAAATGATTTTATAAGAATGCCCGTTGATAAGCTAAATTGACATAGTAGATACTAGGTAGTAGGTACTGAAAAATATATAATGAACCAGATGCAGAATTAATGTACCCTATTCCCAGGAATCCGTCTGCTAATCAGCTGTTACTGATTGATGTTGTTACTACTTTTGTCACGCGTCACTTCTTATATTACCTCAGGCTGAAGGCTGATTCATTGCGAGCCCATTATTTATTTGGCATATAAGATTATTGTTACTAATTTAGAGTGGCTTATAGAGGCTTTCTGTTGCTGAAGAAGAATAAATGTTGTAGTAAGGAAATGGATAGAGGAATAAATCATTATATCAACCGCTCCTAGCTGGTACTTGTGATTTTTACCAGTAGGGTAAATACGTAACTCTGTTGCCGACAATTCTGTTTTAAACATACAAGATTAAACATTAAACCATCGAAGCAACTTAAAAAAATGCTTCAACTTTGAGGGGAGGATTCTTTAATCTTTATACTAAGCTAAAACCTACGTCTCGAGTGATTTATTGTAAGTGGAGCCCATACAAATGCACATTACGTAGCTTGCCAACTTGACTAATTACTGTTTTAAACAGCGTAAACGGCCCACAAATTTTGAGTTTCAGACTCCTGACGGGAACGGTCAACGCGATTTTTTATCGTTAATAGCTTTAAAGTACCCATCTAGTGGTACCCGGGGGTTTCCCGCGGGAATTGAAACTTTAGTATTCTTTCGTCTGATAATTAAAGTTTTTCCTATGAGGCCGAGCCTACCCTAAACGTGAATGGCTTGACAAAAGTCGGGAACGACCGCTAAGGTAACGATGACAGAACTTGATAAATGTTAGAATATCCTACTTATGCAATACATACATACACACTCACGCCTGTATCCCTTAAAGGTAGGTAGAGACTATCGAGTGCCACAAGCTACGATTCTGACACACCTCTTTCGCCTATTCCACATTCATACATCTTTTTATGCAGTTACGCCTGGATGAGGGTACTTGTGACCTGGCCTTTTTGAAGCAGATCGTATATCTGATCAGAATATGTCCTTCTCACGCGCTCTTTACACCCTCCCATTCACATTCGCCCGATAGATACTTTTCGTCAGCCGTTTTTATCCATCCTCTCCACGTGTCCAAACCATCTCAGCATACCTCTTTCAATCCTATTCACCACATCATCCTTCAGCGTACAGCAAACTCTTAACACACTGTTCCTCATTCTATTACTAAGGCTGACCCCGCAGAGACCGCATTTCCACCGCATTTATTCGACTGTCATGTTTCTTCTGCCATAGATTCCCAACATTCACTTTCACACATAAGCGCTGATGCCAGCACACCATTGTGAATAGCCATTCGTGCCTTTTGTGAGACTGTTTGGCTACTCGCTACTGCGTGCACAGCTCCGTTGACTTTATTCCCCGCTGACACTCTCTTTCCAATCCTAATGTAATATTCACTTAAATGCGCCCAAATATTAACTGAAAAATGTAAAGTTAATCCCGGATTAGCCCACGTCGGAATTTAAGCAAGCCGAGCTTAAAGAATCAGCGTCTGTAATGATTAAAATTCATTGCGCACGGGGACGGCGAGGGGTGAAATGCCTCTGTAGTACTATAGCCGAGCGTTCCGTTCCACCCTGTGGAGGTAAACTGGGAAGACAACGTAGAATGGAACGCATGTACAGACTGTCGCGAAAGTTGTACGAAGATTTATCGCGTCGCGACCATGGCAGCACTACGGGTTAAAGCGAGCCATGGGACAATAAAAATTCAAATATGTTTATTATGGTTATTCGCTGTTTTCTTGGCAGACTACGGGGGCATTGGCATTCCTTTTAAACGTATAATCAATTTAAGCACTATAAAATGGGGTTATTTTGATATGCAGGGGCTACATTGATGAATCACTTTTCTTTGATAAGTGCTAAGATTTACAGTATTACCCCTTATCAGGGTTATCACACGTATGCCATGCTTTGTTTGATTAATAGGGAAAAGTAAGCGATCAATGCAACCCCAGGACATCAAAGTAACCCCATTTTACCAGCACCGCGTCGAGTCGGTAGTGGATGATACGCAGTGAACGAGTTAATGCTAATTCTATGCTGATGCTGTGGTGTCCGGCAGAGTAGAATAGCACTAACCCCTTACAATCGTGGGTATTGTACAAGGCGACTATTGTTTTCAAGGCAAGAGATTTAGAGTCTCTACTGGGAAATGAGCAGCAGCATTTTCCATTGTAATATTTATAACACTGCGATATCCAGCCTGCCTACCAAACGTGGAGATTATGGCAATAACCTCCCCTCTCGTGTAAGAGGCACTAAGTCCTGCAGTGGACTGTCATGGGCTGTGATGATGTTGATGAAGAACTCGATATCGTATACTCAAAAGTTTTTACACGCAATTAAAATTCCTAGCTCAAAGGCGCACACTACTTTTATTACGTTCTACCTTTAAAAGGTTAAACCTACTTCCACGCAACATAACCCTTAAAGATTGCCGCTGTGAACCGTAAAATTAATAGAGTTAAACGCACAGTTAAATTTCGCGCGCGAAGTACCCTCAAGCTTTTAGCGCTCGGCAAAGCGAAGGCGTCGAAAGTTACCCAAATTCAATTCATTTCGCATTTGCCCCACAATTATGGGGCTGCAACGTGCCTATCACCATACTCGCGAAACTCGCTATGAATGCTAACCACTTGTCTAGCACGACGAGCTTAGTCGCGCGTGATATAACTTTGTGTCTCACTTGCTTGATTTCCGACAGAAAAAGTCGGATAACTCCAAGACCAAGTTTACTTAAGCACAAATATTATCTAAACTGCAAAGCCGATTTTAATGAAACTGAGCTAAGAACCACCGCGGTTACACTGGCTCCAAATAGAGAAAAAGTCCCGTGAATGCGACTGGTTCAAAAATAGGGCTCCAGATCTCTCCAGAAGCATATTTGTTTCTTTGGAGATTCAAGGCAAATCACATTAAGCATAAAGCTTCGAAATCATAGCGATTCAGGTAAAATGGTAATTTTAAACCTGAACTAAAAGAATTTATGATTCATAAAAATTAGGACAGGCTCAAATGTTCTATTCTCAATATATATAAATCTTTATAGAAGGCCTGGCCAGGCATTAATTCTAAAATATTGATAAATCCATTCAGTTCACGTTCATATCTATAATATTTTACCTGAATCGCTATGGTCTCGAAGATTTCAACGAAGCAGTAAATTTTTTGATAAATTAATGTCTGTCGCTGTGTCGTGTATTATTTGGTAACTGTCTTGTATTCATTCCGTTTGAGATCTAGGTGTGTGTTGGTTAGTATTTGAAATTTAGGAGGATTTTATGAATGCTTTGTACACGAGTGTGTCTTCCAAACACTATAATTAGGAGTAATATCCCGTCTGGGGTTAGGCATAACTATCATTTAAGATCGCTTTGTCACTTAACAGGTAAAATGGAGGGCAAATTCCTGGGTGGTAAAACTGGTTAGTAGTGTAAAATCTATTTTAGTAACACACACAATCATTATACATTTAATCGGGTTTGTTAATTTGTAGGTATAAAAGTAGCTGCGATCGAGAAATAACTTAAAAGACATGTTCTTTGAAATTTTCAAGTTTACGAAGTGCTGAATTATACTCATTTAAATACCATAGGTAACCCATCCGACAGAAATACGTCGGAAAACCCCCGACCAAGTTTACATACAGGTACTCAAATATTCTCAAAACTACTAAACCATTTTTATTAATAATCTTAAGAACCAGGCTCGATTAAACTGATTTTCAAATAAAGACAGCATCGAAATTGCTCGTGAGCTACGATGCCACAGACAGACACACATCTCCACACATACACAGAGCCACAGATAATACCTATCTATGTCAATCGGGGGAATTTTTCGATGTTCTCTAGAATCGCTTTTCTACCTTATTCGCGATTGTACACAATATGGACTCTGCACAACTGAATTCGACACATAATACACACAGTCTTCAATAAGCCCTTTCAGGTAACTACGTAGAATATACCTCTACATAGCTCTACATAGAGATGATGAACGCAAAACTGCGAGGAGAGCAGCTTTCAACTGCAAACTCATCTTCGCCCCGCGCCAGTTGTAGGCTGTTCTGCAGTTTCAAAACTATGCTATGAGCCATAGTGGTATGGAAATACTGCAATAACCATTGTATGTACTCTACAATGCCTCGTTAATACGTATTATTTGCTCTTCATTTCTAGATAGGTACTTATGAGTATGTGATTATTAATACTATCGTTGATTATTTGAAAAAGTTTTTGTATTGAAAATTAATGTTAGATTATCTAAAGTAGTCAAATACATAGTATATAAATACTTCAGAAAATACTCTCATTTTTAAAGCTAAAATTTTATGTAAGTAGTGAACCTTACCGACCTGCAAAATTATTCACTTTATTAAAATAAATTCCGTGTATGCAACTTTGTTTTTTTTTATATTCTACGCAGTGACAAACGGACAGACAGCCCATCTGATGGTAATCGGTAATTGTCGCCCATAACGTCTACGATTCATAAATTTAGGCTGCAGGCAAAGATTTTGACATGTTGTAGGCAACGAAAATGCAGAACCGCGGGTGCGTTGTCACTGCGAGGACAACACAGTGAATTTAATTTCGGCAAAAACTATCGTCTGCGTACAGGTTTGCACATTACGTAGATTTATTACCTATGTAGGTTATTGCAGTTCCACTAAAATAATATAATTTGTAACTATCACACAATGTTATCGTATTAAATACAGTATAATTATATCTTTGCCTGCTCTACATTACCTATATAGTGGTAGTTGCGAAAAAACTCGTGAAACCATGTCGGCTAGATTCCATTCTCTACTTTTTAATCGCGAATAGTTGCCGGTTTGTAGAGTCTGCACACTATGTGCAATAAAAACCTGACCACGACGTTGATAATCTCTACCGTGCTCTACTGTATAATAGTTGGTAGCTAGCAGTCTAGTAGATCCTTGTGTCTACTGCCCATTTGTTTTCATATAGGATGTGGGCAAAGGAAATATAAAGGTAGAGCGGCTCTACTATAAGGAATTTTGCGAATAACACTGGCTGACGGTTACGTACATTTCTTATACCTATTATAAATATGACAGTTTATGTATTTTGAATGTTTGTCAGTCAATCACACCAATAAGTGTTGTATGTGGCTATAATTAAGGTCCTTTTTATCTTGGACCTTCGAACGAAATCACGGACTGAAATTAAAAGTACTTGACGGAATGGAAGGTAAATCGCTGAAAACTAACTCGTGATGAATTATTCTATTTTATTTGACATAAATGAATGAAATTTTCCAAGGATGCTTCAGATGTTTCGTGGCTTCATTTGCAGATGGGAGGATTATAATTTAATTTTCATTTCCCGGTAGTGGCGGCTTAAACCGGCACAACCGGGTTCCGTCAGCACTTAACAATTAGAACAGTAATTTGTTAATCTTCTTCCTTTCGTTCTGAAATCATTTGTTCTCAATCAATCAAAGTACAATGTCGGCAGTAAATGATGTAAGTAAATAGGCCCACAGTGAGCGGCCATGTTTCTGTAGTCATCACTGACAACACACATTGGTCAAAGACCTTCGTCTTGAGACACTACGGTAATTGTCACGAAAATATATGGCGTAGCTTCCCGAACGCTGCCCAACCGAGTTGGATTCGTCGATTTAGCTCTTTCTCGAAATTGGACCTACCTAGCTGGACTATTTGTCATAGGTATGCATAGTCGTCAACAAATTCAAGTTATGTACATTAGTTGAATGCTAACAGATGCTCTTGCGGTGAGCAAAACATCGTGATTAAATTACACATTAGGCGACTGAACGTGTAACCATGATCCAATCTGGTCATGTTCCCCTGGTAGCATGGTCACGGAGATCAGATGGCTGTCGCTCCTCTGTAATTACCTGATCGCCAAATTCGGATCACGGTTAAGGTGGACCCCGGGCCCACGTTCACGAGAGCACAACCGGGACATTAACGCCAAGATGATGAGATAGGCTAGTTCGGTTTCATAGCGCGGCCTCTCGGGCAAAACTAATTTATGTGCAATATTTACCGCCTGGTACCTACAGTCTTAGTGCCATGGTCAAGGTGGACCCTCGTGTGCGAGAGCACAACCGGGATTTTGGGTTTCGTACTAATTACAAAAACATTATTTTTGAAACTTTCCACATAAATAACGCGTAGCGGCAGCGGCCAGACAACGAACGCGCAGCATCCGCATATACACTACGCAGCGTCCGCGTCATGTTTTCTTATTTCTAAGTACTTCTGCACGGCTAGCACAAGTGTACTCTTGCACGGCATCGATACGCTATCTCTTTTGACTTAGTATTGAGAAAAGGAAACAAAGGCTTCTTCGTGGCGCGAGCTATGTCGCGATCACACTTGTGCAGCCGTGCTTTATACGTAGCTTGCAAACGTAGACACATAAACGGGCCCTAAAATGAACACTCGAACTTCCTTCCATGCAACACGCCTATAAACTTCTCGCGCAATGCACTCAATAGCTCGTTAACATGTACATAATGCTGGCTACAAACTTTCGGATAAACTACCACGGTGGGTAAACTACTACTGGGTAATGCCATCGAAATCGCAGAGTTGGAAGTTTTTCTCTAAGCAAACTGTTGACAAACAGGCCTTTGTTGGTTTGGGTCGTCGTTGGGAAACAATAGATGGGCCTTCGCTTTAAGTGTCGCGATCGACCGGTAAGCCTGAATTTGTGGATTGAGATCCTAATACAACCCCAAATAATATAGATTAGCTAAAGGGAAATGATGTTATAAGCACGGACCTAAAAAATGCTGATGCGATTCTATATTAGAGAGAAGTGAAGCATGCAATGTATGGCAGTTTTTTGACAATTTATTGTGTTGTAGGTGACCTAGACGGTCACTTAGATACAGCAGGTCTGACGATCCGCCACCATTTTGTTTGATTTTGTATCGCGCTCTCACACCAATTACGGTGTCAAAGTACGCACACATATAAATGGGCGTCCATTTTTATGCTTCAATCATGAATTTAGAGAGTATCCGTCCGTATTTTTTCACATCCGTGCTTACAAGTTGGTACGTGAATTTACGGTTGCTTTTTGTATGTGGCGGTATAATTTTCAAAGTGAAAAAAAAAACACTATTGTCGGGTAATTTTATACTTACCTAAATTAAATTAAAATCTGTCAAAATCTCTATTACACAATTCGTTTAAAAGCAAAACGAGAGTAAGCCATTTTTGTGTACACCCTTGTTCCTACGACATATTACTCCATGGTCATACGACATATTTCATTGCAGCGAGGCCGCGTAACCACTGTACGTAACCATGGCAACTAACGAGAAACTATTCGAGGGTAGGCACGCCCAAAGCGGCCGCCGAATAGCACTGGCTGGATATTATTCAAAGCGCCCCATTAGACCATCCAGCAAACATCATTAAGCATATATGATGTATATGTATATATGTATATGTCCATATATTCCTCACGATCACACTACTATTACAAATGCGAAGGTTTTGTGTTATTTCTTCATACAAATATAGGCATAGGCAGTAATACCTAACCTACTAGTCAACAGGATCAATATCTCAAAGGCTATTATATATTGATATTAGATATTGATATTCCAGGTAGGCAGGTTTGAAAGCTAGTGTGATATAAAAGCATATCGATATTCATGTCTCTAAGGGATTATGTTACGGATAACGAGAAGATCTAGTTCTATCTATCTTTTCTAATTCTAATTATATTTATCTTATTCAAATAATTGAGCGATTTTTCTCGCCTCTCCCACGAAAGGGGAGGTTTTTGCCATAATCTCTACGCTCGACAGGCGGGTAGGAGATCGCAGTGTTATAAATATAAAAATGGAAAACGCTACTGCCCGTTTTCCAGCCTACGGAGACTCTCGATCTATTGCCTCGAAAACATTAGTCGTCTTGTACGACACCCACGAGTGTAAGGGGTTGGTGCTTTTCTACTCTGCCATACTCCATACGGCCAACGGGTAATTTTTGGTTCGTCACTTTGAACAGCCTATAAATCCACTGGACTAGACGTACGTTATTTTATTACACACAGCAACATACGGTAGCATCTAACTTCACGGGTCTTCGGGTCACTTTTAACTTCCTATATCCATTAACTGCTGCCAACTCCAGTAGGAACCAGTTTATGTTAGAACCCGTCCATTTAAAGCCATTCTAGTGCATTGCACGTGAGATATTTTACGAAATCTATCCGGCGATTCTTGGATATTTTGTGCAGCCGAGGACACATCGTAACTATTTTTTCTTAAAAATTGGTGGCAGGAATGATATAGACGCGACAGTTGAAGGTGTCCCATTATTTACAGTATGCGTCTTAGACGACGAGATTCTATTAAAATTAGAAATTTCATCATTTATATAAAAAAAGAGGTAAATTTTTCAGTAGATACCTATGCGAATTCTGGTATCGATTACGTTTCTAGTATAAGTGATACATCGCAATTTTGAGAAACTTCGGAAAAGCATATAAAAATAAGTACCCGTGCGAAAAGTATGCAAATGCGTTTTTATCACTTACACTAGAAACGTACAAGAATTTGCATACTGAAAAAAAAAATTAATATTTTTTTACACCTTTAAAAATTTCAAGTAAGCTGCACAGATTAAGTTCCTAATATAAGTCTTCCTCGTCGTCTAAGACGTTCTCACAAATTTGCACACTGTGAACAAGGTTAAAATGAAACATATTTTTTCATTATTTCTTTTATTGCGCGTTCTCTATGATCAGAGTATTTGTCAAGACTAATCAAACCACCCCAAACTCGAATGGTTTACCATGCGTAATTTAGTAGCTCCTATGGCCACCTTCCGTATCCACCATCAGATCAGCTCGATGGCATCATAACATTGCATTGTAACCCAGCTTACATGAGTGTGCAAAATTTCGGTTTAATCGGAAACCGAGAAATGGGTCAAATTTAACTTGCAAGATTTAATTACGAACAGACATGGGAACATGTGAAACTAAATAAAAGGCTGTAAAAATGGGACACCTCCAACTGTGGCATCCGCCTGGTCCATGATCACCGCCGCCTGCGGACATCCGCCGCACCAGGAAGGTGCGAATGCGCTGCTGGCTTTTAAGAAAGATGTAGGCTCGTTTCTTAAATACCGCTGCAGCAATATTATTGCATAGGAAGGTCTCCGACAGGGACATTCTCGAAAAGCGTATGGTAGTTGACCGCCACTCATCCAGGGCCTCGAGTCCGCCAATTTACTTGATGCGATCGAATTGTAATTGGATCGCAATAGCAGCAAAACGGCAAATGTAGCAGAATACCAAAAACGCATCAAACTACTATTAGGCTTCAATTGTAATCCGATTACATTTAATCGCGCCATTATTACCAATAGCAGAATACCAAAAGCGTGTCAAACTACAATTAAGCTGTGATTACGATCCAATTACAATTCGTCCGCTAATTATTAAATTAGCGGGCTCGAAGCCCTGGTGCAACTTTAATTTGTGTCGGGTCGAATAGTACGGTGATAAAACTCGGCAGCAGGCACCAGCCCAAACCCTAACACTCTCCATGATATACGCAGTAAATAACAAATACAGACGAAAGTTATTTACAAACAATCACCCTATTTGTTGACAAGCAATATGGAAAGGAGTTTTTGCATTGATTTTAAATCAAGCAAAGCAAACTATACCACTTTGTTTTTCCTATTTTACTCACAAGGAAGAAAAAGTCTTTAACCGCAACTGTTTTCCTACAGGTACGAAAAAGACTTCGATCGAAACCAGTTGCGAGTTACGAAATTACGGTTTCGTAGACGGCCGAAGGGGATATATCGAGCTTGAGCACCTTTTATGAACCAGAGACCTGACTTGGTCGGTTGAATGAGTTTGTATTATTCAATCGACGTGTATTGTTTGAAGGGACCAAAGTGGGAACAAAGCTGGCGTAATTAATAGTTCAAATGTAAGTTTGCCTTTGTTTTACAGCGGCGGTTTGTTAAACTCTTGATAATGGTAGTAAATTTAGATTCTCCACTTAAATCTGTCGCCTCTTATAAAACTATGAATCAGGGAGCGCGGTAGTGCCTCCCGCCAAGTCGACCAGACAAGCATGGCCGTACACCATGTTCTCGAAGCGACTCAACGCATTTTCGAGCTCTCTATATCTTTGTTAGGGAGTGAAGAAACTGCCTGAATTTTATATTGCATTGTCTACGTCATGTAGACAGCGTATATTCCAAATTACAAGTTTCTAACTGTAACGGTTTTTAAAACATCGTGTATCGAAGTTTCAATTGGAAGTTTATAAACGGAAAAGCCTGAAATCAGCAAATATCCACCCCTGCGGGGGTGAAATGGGGGTTGACAGTTTGTATAGAAGTCCGTTATTTTCAATGAAAGAGACATTAAGGTGTACGAGTATATTTATATCTGATACAGGCGTATTGTTAAATATGAACAAATACCTGTTTAATCGTTTTTCGAAATTTCACCCCAGTAGGTTGACAATTTGTTTATAAGTCTGTAATTTTCTAGAAGTGATATGAAATTACACATTTATATAAGAATAAGAATAAAGATATAAGAATATATAAATAAAAATCATAACAAGAATAATAATTTTGATTAATTATTAATAATCTCTTCCGTAAAAATAGATGAGGTAAGGTGGAACTAAGTCTGACAGTACTTTTTTTACCAAATATTCTGCAAATTGCACCGTAGTTTTCTTTTAAGCTGAAAGAGCGAAATGTAAAGAGATTCTATTGAACTCCCTTAGTTACTAAGGGCTGATTTAACAATATTCAGATAAAACATATCAGTCTGATAAATTATTATGTGACTAAAATGGAATTGCATCATTACTCTTAATTATGTGGAATTATAGTTTATTTTAATTTGGTAGTATTTTACTTCATCGGGCAGATTAATTTTATCTGAGGATTGAAAAATCGGTCCTTAATATGATAATAAAAATGTCGTATTTGGAAAAGTCGACATGTCAAAAAAGTAACAAAAGCAAATAGTGGTCTTAGCGAAAATTATTAGCTAAAGTGCAAGAATGTACATTTTACATTAAAATTTAAATCATGTCACTACACATTCATTTCCTTTGCAACAAACTCGTGACTTCGGGAAGAATATTTGTTGGGCTTTCTAGTGTTTGTTTTATTCGGATTCGTGGTTATTTTCCTCCTAACCCAATTTATTTTGCAACATGTCCGTAAAAAGTCTGTTCTCCTTATTTTCTCCCTTATGAATGAAGCAAATAATACAGACAGGATATAATACCCATAGTAAAAATAGTAGATAATACCCGTAGATATAATAAATTCACAAGTAAGTAACAAGTTTATCAAAGCAAAATCTCAAGCTCAAGCACTTTTAATTTATTATTTTTATAAATTTTATTCTCCTCTACTATCTTTACTAAATTAGCTCACAAAATGATTAATCTCATTATAATAGTTCCATTAAAATCAGAAGGTATTAAAAGGAAATCTGAAAAAAAAACTTTCCATTGCAACGAAAAAAGAACTGAAAGCGATGGTGATTTCTTTTTTACAGCTTTCTAATCCCCTTTCCACCGATAAGCTCTATGCTTTTAAAACCTTTTAACAATAATGAATTATGATTCTTAGGCTGGTAATGGACCTATTGTACGTTAGGAAGTGATTTCTGCAAATCCTACACATCATCATCATATCAGCCGAAAGACGACCACTGCTGGGCATGGGCCTCCCCCAGAGATCTCCACAAAGGCCGGTCCTGTGAATTACGCAGCTGGTACCTGCGCTCTTTACCAGGTCGTCGGTCCACCTTGTGGGGCCCACGCTGCGTGTTCTGGTACCTGGTCGCCAGTCGAGAACTTTACGCCCCATTGGCCATCTGTTCTACGAGCTATGTGCCCTGCTCACTGCCACTTTAGCCTGGCAATCCTTTACAAAATCCACTTCATCATCGTCCTAGCGCTCATCCCGGCCTCTGCCAGAGTCCGCTTTCCTACTCATTTTTCTCCACTTCACCTAGTCTTCGGCACCCTCTCGTCGTAAACCGTTGGCTCTCACATTCGACTCAGCGACTTAACAAAATCCACTTATCCAGTCAAAAATCCTTAAATCCTACACATTACCAGTAGAAACACCGATAATAGGTACCTATCGTTAATTGAACGCCCAGTGGGATCACTTAGACCCCAAGGAAACCTCGGCAGGCGGTACTTACCGTTCTAAGTGTAACCTTCAGTATTAACAAGCAACGGCTCAACTTCTATTCAGCCACAAACAGCCATAATGCCCATTAATGTTTACGAGCACGTCATTTAATCTGATATAAAATTTATCGTCGGAGGCATTATAATAATTTCAACGCGGTCATGATGGTAAATGGGTTAACATTCCGTTTAGCGGGCACGTTTATTGTTTTAAATATAGATCGCAAGTCATAATAAGGAAAGGTACTTAAAAAGCAATACGATTGCAAAGATTGGTACAATAAAGGGGTTGATGATTATGAATGGTAATGCTGTTGTTATGTGAATTAATGAATTCGGATTGTTTCTTGAAGACTTGAGTGGTTCAGTTGGTCAACATACCGCGTCTGCCAAGCAGATGTACCGGGTTAGATTCTCGGGCAAGAAATTTTTTATGATGAATTTTAATTACTGTCACGGGTCTGGTTATGTATAGTAAGTATGTATTTAAAAGTATATAAGTAGTTTATCAGTTATCTAACACCCATAATATAAATTTCGCTTATTTTAGGACTAGATGGCGTGTAAATTTTCCAAGCATATTTATTGATTTAATTTTTAATTCTAAATAAATATTTAAAACTACTAAAAGGGTTCACTGGTTTCTAAAGGCTGAGCAGAAAATATGACTAACAAAATCACATGTGATTCGGTCTCTAAATCTGTGATTATTGTGATGAGTTATGTGTTCTGCAATTAAAGTGACAGTTACATAAACGTTCCCTAACAGAAAAACGAGTCTCCAAACACTCCGACGAAATGCTAAAGTGAATAACGCTCGACCGGGAAACGGGGGCACAATTCAATCTATCGTTCACACTCCACAGCGCTCAATTCCATGTCTACTAGTGGAGGTACAACAAGTTCATAAATTCCATTCCAGCCACCAATTGATACTGGGCCGGCCAGCCAACGCCAATGTTTGTGCAACCCTCCGTTGATTTATCGGCCCACAACCAGACGGCATGATACATAAATAATCGGGAAATGTTTCCTTTTCATACGGTCCGTTCCAGTCTGATAAAATTATTTTTTATAACGCCATTGTAGGTATTGTGCTAGGGGATTAATTTGAATGGGTGTGCTCGGAATAGATCGTTTAGGCGACGAACGGGGGGGTAATTCGGATTTTGTTTCAGAGAGGATTGTTTATTCCATAGGTAGGAAGAGACGATGTGCGTTAGTGTATAATATAGGATTGTATATTTAATTTAGCCGTGTGGTGTCCGGCAGAGTAGAATAGCACCAACCCCTTACACTCGTGGGTGTCGTACAAGGCGACTAACGTTTTTGAGGCTAAAGATCAAGAGTCTCCGTAGGCCGGAAAATGGGCAGCAGCATTTTCCATTATTATATTAATAACACTGCGATCTCCAACTCGCCTGCCAAGCGTGGAGATTATGGCAATCAACCTCCCCTTTCGTGGGAGAGGCCCTAAGTCCTGCAGTGGACTGTTATGGGCTGTGATGATGATATTTAATTGTTATGTTATAAATAAAGTGGAATGCCACCGCGTCTTCATCCGCGTAGACTTCGAGACAAACCATTTATTCGTATCTCTGTAAACAATCAACTGTCCCGAGGAAACTTATTATTTTCCTGGGATTAAAAGTTGCCTATACTGATAATGTACCATAACATTTCTTTAGTAAAAGAATTTTAAAATCTATCCAGAAGTTTTTGAGCTTATTAATTACAATCAAACAAAAATACGAAAATACGAATCTTATTATTATTGACACTAAGTATTTTATTATTATTGACATAATTATAAAATACTCTTTATAATACACACACAAAGAAAAGCTTTTATATTTCTTTTTGTGAAATCAATCGCATTTTTCTACAGGTAGGTATAAAATAAAATATTATTTACGGCTACACCTTCGCAATCTAGAGCCCAATACCCCTGCTAACAAATTCATCTCGAAAAAACTAGAAAGCGCCCTCATAAAACATAAGGGTCGATTTTCGAGGTAACGATCTATTTGTCCGCGATCGTGTAAGGAGTAGTTTACACATAACGGGATGCGGGCGATGGACGGAAGTTGTAAGGCTAGTCTTCCCCGATGCTTCGTACTTTTTAGAATATAGGAATTAGGCTTGATTACCTCGCATTGGCTTAGTGTGAGTAGCGGATGTGAGGATTCTTTTGGTGGGTCACATTTTGTTGACTTTAATGTGGCTGACTAGCGAAACTACCAAGAGGATGTAAGGCAGATCGTTTTTTTACTTCTGTAAGTACTATTGCTACAAAAAGTCAAAAGCTTGGATCGCTAAAAATATTGTTTTTTTCGCCTTTACGAAATGTGTCAGGTTGCGCATAGGCCGACCAACATTTTGTGGATCTCCTTAACCTCCACTATCGCTACAAAGTGGCATATTTCTTGTACTCCATGACGTAGGATAACCTACGGTGCCCTCACAATCGAAGTCTGTAAACCATTAAAAATTACAGCTAAACTTAGTTAATGGTAACGTCCATAGGCTGCAGTGACTGCTTATCATCAAGCTTTGCCTTAGAGGTATAAAAACAAGTTATCTACTTTTTTATTAACCCACTCAATAGACCTCACCCAGCATTATAACAACCAAATCGTTGGTTGTTTCTAAAAGTATCTATCTCCGGTCCACGTCCGCGCGTCCCCAGTCCGCACCGCGCCTAGCCCGTCGATGGGGCGGGCGGGGCGAATCTCGCGAAAGAAATAAATTGACACTAGGGGCTATTCGGTCGCAATCACGTCATAGACCTCGGCTTCGGCTTTCAAATACTCCCGGAATTACTGCCATTTGTCTTGTCCCAGGGAACTCGAGTGGATAGCCGGTAAATCCCTGGACACGGCTCGAGATACCGTGTCAGGTATTGATAGCAGTGTAGTGGCTTCACCTGACAACCGGCTTATATGAAAGTTTAAGCAAGGATTAAAGATTTTTTTATTGTAATTTAGTTAAATTTAGTATACTAAATTTAACCTAAACCTGCACATTCAGGCGACTGGATGTGTAACCATGATCCAATCTGGTCAGGTTCCCCTGACAGCAGGGTCATGGAGGTCAGATGGCAGTCGCTCCACTGTAATTACATGACCTGCCAAATCCTGGATCATGGTCAAGGCGGACCCCGGGCTCTCGTTCTCGAGAGCACAACCGGGACATTAACGCCAAAATGATATTTTTATTTTTTTAGTTAAATTTAGTATTCTATTGTTATTTATTAATTTTAAAGTTTTATTGCACTAAACTGAATACAATTGGCAGACTTAAAGCCTTTAACTACCAGTAAACCAGTGGGCCATGCGTAAAATGAGTAATTTAATTATTTTAAATTGTAAATTAATAGAATAAATTATTCTTTCTAAGTTTTCACAGCAAACGCTGCACCTATTTATTTTGTAAGGCTGATTAAGGCAGTACGTTGTCTGAAAATATTTTATAAATGTAGCTGTTGTTGAAAAATGGTTTACTTTCTCTAGAACTAACAAACATTTTTACTCAATTTATCGGTAGGAATTTAACCAGTGACGCTGAATTAAACTTAGAGAAACTTGGTAAAAATGAAATTTAAAAAGTTAAATAAGACATGAGCAACTTTAGAACGAAACGCCCTAAAAGTTAGCATTATCCCTAGAAAGGTTGGAATGCGGCCAAACAATCACATTCAGTGGGATTGGATCCGCCTGCGGATTCTATGCTAGGGCTTGAAATTTTTTAGAATAGTTGGCGTGTAGGAAATTTGTAAAAGCCAGTTTACAAATATATTATAAGAATTCACATGTAGTGATAGACAGACGGTGTCGTATAAAAAGACGGTGTTTTCTGAATTGAGAACTCAAAACGGTTTTCTGAAGAGAATATTTTTTAAATGAAATTAACTTTAAGTAAACATCTGTAGATAAACTAAACAGTTAATATTCGGACAAAGCTTCAAGATCAGTTCAAGAATTAATCCAGAATTTGTTTCGTGTTTTCCTTAATAGTCGGAAAATTGAGATCTTTTAAAACTCCTATAATTTTGCAAAAGGGTCGTTTTTTCAAATCTGAGCCTGTTATTTAAGCTTTTAACAATACACGTATTAAATTTCAACTTAAACGTCCTTATTGAAGAACACCTTTAGGCTAATTAAGTAACGCCGTTGCCAACAATTCTCTGTATTCAATGTTTGAAATTGTTACTTTTGCGATTACGTAAGATCGCTTTAATAGTTTCCGTTTATTGCAATAGAACTTTGTTAGCAACTGAACCCATGAAACGATGATACGTAATCGCAAAAGTAACAATTTCAATAATTGAAATCAGTAAATTGTTGGCAACACAGTTACGTAATTGGGTAGTGCCTAGACCTGCAGACAATATATACGAGCACAGTCGTTCAAGCAGAATTATTGCAGAGCTCCTCGTTGCAGGATCATAAATGAACCAAACACAATCTGCGGACCTAAAATAAATCCTGGAAATAGCTCGGCTGATCACGAAATATTATCTTGTACTTTTTATATTATGTTACTGCAAGTATTGCATTTTCTTGTCGTTTTCTAAGGACTGGAATAGTTTGTTGTTGTTATCCATTAAAATAAATAATACATCTATTTATAGATGTATTAAAAAAGATCAAGACGTGGTCGGCACGGGCCTGAAAAAGGAAGCATGCGACATATGACAATCTCACACACTAAACCAGGTCTAATAATCCGTCGCCATTTTGTTTGATTTTTACCACGCCGTCACTCACGCCTGTGACAGTATCAAATAACGCACTCATAAATGGGCGGGCATTTTTATGTTTCACTCATTATTTTAGAGAGTATCCGTTCGTATTTTTTTCAAGTCCGTGGTTGTCGGTATCTCAAACTGAATTAAAACGTTATTGCTTCAGCAACTGCCGTTTTCATTGTACGGAAAAGGGGGGTAGTTCAAAAATAAAAATCAACGAAGCACTCCATACCTCCGGAGTGTAATCTATTCAATAAAAGTGCGGCGGAAAGTTTGGACTGTGGCCAGAGCGGTGCGGATTGAAACTGGGCCTAGCTCTGGCCACCGGAATAAAAGCCCGTTAGACTTTATTATGAATTTAGTTTTTAGAGTTCCGCACCCGACGTTGAGTACCTCAACCAGTGGAAGGTTAATTCAATTACTTTAATCAGATTTCGGCCCTATTTTTTGAACGGTTCGCCTCAAGTCGGATTACAATTTTGATTTTCGGCATGAAAAATTTTATATCTTTATACTTGAGGCTATTATTCTCCAACGGGCTCTTATTTCTTCTATTTCTGAATTGTTTGCTTTCAGTCTTGCCATGCAATGTAATTTAACAAATATATTGAATTTTTCATGCCGAAAATCATAATTGAAAACCATTCGACTGGTAGCCAACGGTTCAAAAATTAAATAGTTTACTGCTGGACTTGAGCCTCTGCATTAGTGGAGGGTTTTGCCATAATCCCACAAATCCATGATTTGCGGTTTGCGGGTTGGGTTTCCGCTTATATGTGGTCGATATTCCACCTATTCGCACCAAACGTTTCGCTTGTGCCTACGTGTATAATGCGAGCAATTAATATAAAGGAAAGTTAGAACGGTAAAACGTTTTGCCTGCTGCTGTTTCCGTGCAATATTCTCTGGGCTTCTTTACGGCGGGTAACTAGGCATTATCCCGATATGCATGCTACACCATCACCCGCATCGTCATTTACCAACAGGTGAGAAGGCGGACAAATGCTTGCAAAAAGTATTAAAGTAAAAAAAGGAAACAGGCAGGAGAATTATGTTAAGGCCATACGTAGTTCAGTTTGGCCGATTGAATCCATACTTAGTAGGTGTTTGCAACAATTGGCAACGCTATCTTATAATCATTATAGGTGCTGTACTGTTACTGAAATAGTATCCAAAGACAGGCATCGCTGCAGCCCTGAATATTGCCACAAAGTACTAAAGCCCTTATTGCAATCTAAACTCTATTAAGTCTCGGTCACCGTATCTGATAGCACCTGTTAATAGTTGCTTACCCATTCATAGGTATCTCGATCAAAGCTCCGAGATCATCGGACTATGTAATCTATAACGTATAGGAAACGGAAATTGTTTGCAAACCATTCCGCCGGCCCCTTTTCGCGGGAAAACGCGATCCGGGCGAACGCTTCATGGCGTGGATCTGCACGAACCGCTTTAGTTAATAATTTATTTATTTATTTATTTCACAGTTTAACAGCAAATGTAACCTTTATAATGCATACGGCTAAGAAATGTAACATGTTGCCTACGAGTGTATCATTATAATCTAGACGCCTTCAAGGCTAGAGTGAATAGGCTGTTCCTAGACAGGCATGCTCCATTATCGGCCGCATCGTCACTTACCACCAGGTGAGATGGCGGTCAAATGACTGGCTCAGTCCAGTAAAAAAAAATTGTATAATTATCAACAGACCATAAAAAGTGACATCCAACAGAGTCGATTTTCCATAGGGAGACTAACGAGCAAGCAAGCAAGATGTTAAGTGAAAACCTTTGAAAATCCTCTACACGTTATCGGCCTTTGAGAAATGTGTAGGTTCACATCTTAAAGACTCCAATGTCGTAATGTAACACTAACCCGATCCATTAGTAGAAGGCCATAAAGTAATGTCAAAGACGTGCACCATATATTACGCCATTATTATAAAACGCCGAGCTGCATTTTCTGTTGAGTATTTTCAAGTCGGCAATCTCCAATGTGCCTGCTGCCAAACATGGAGATTATGGCAATACGGAGGAAACGTATGTCCAACCAGTAGACAGTTATAGTCTGTTGAAGTGTGAATCACACTGATGTAATCATGGCGGTTACCTACCGTCTGATGCATCGTCCTGATGCATCTGCAATTGCGAATTTTGGTGAAACACAACGAAATCAAAACATATTATTTAATAGTATTTCCCGTTCAAGTATTTCCGATACCATATCGACAATGCCATCAACTACACAGTAACAGTAATACATATCAATTTCTAATATCTATAAAATTTTGCACCGGATTCCACTCGCTCTGCAATCGAAATGATCTCCAGCTATCGGAGATATTTGCTATCAAGCAGTTCCATAAAGTCTCGTAACGTTCCTGTAATCCAAAACGTGCTTTGAATTGCAATATAGCTCTCAGTGGAAAATGAAAATCAACTAACACAGAAATTGTAGCTGAGCTCATCGACAATGTTGCTGCCACGTAATAAAATATCACCCATTCCCTTTGTATAGGGCTTTATGTCAATTTTTGATCTCAAGATTGTAGGAGGCCCCTGAAGTAACGTGTCCCTTGCTAACATTCTAGCTAGGGAGCGCTACCTGAAATAGGTACCTGCTATTGTGCCTTTTTTCTATCGTTTGTCACTGCATATTTACATTCCATTATAGAGAAGTGGAAAGCAAGTTGTAGTTCAATTATTATAATAGATTTATTTTGTATTCGTATTTATTCTGCCCACTTCAAAACTCACGCCTACATCCTAGAGAGGCAGCTAGTACTTTATAATTGGAGAGTTAGGATAATGAGCCTCTACTTCAGATACCTAATTCAATTACAGCAGAATAATATGAAAAAAAACAGTACAATAATTTGAACATACAGAAGAAAGAAAAAGACACAGAAAAACTTATTAAGTAGGTTAGGTGGAAAACACGTAAGACAGCACGCTCCCAACCCACTGTTTAGACTTGGACCGTCTCCGGTTTGTACGCGCTACGTTTGTATCCATCTACATAGTTAGGAATTATGACCCAAACTATGACCTCTTTTTATATTGGTGGTGGGTAGGTACGCGTGAGTGATGCCCCTAGTATTGCAAACGTCCATAGGCTGCTAGACTGCGGTGACTGCTTACCATCAGGCGGGCCGTAAGCTTGTTTGCCAACTTAGTGGTAAAAAAATAAAAAATAAGTGGGTCGATGTACTACCCTTTGTACCCACGCAGGTTCGAAATCTCTAGTAACCTACCATCTTCTTTTATACACACACTTAGATAGGCCGATGATCACAACATTACTGATTGGTTTATCCACCAATGTTTGTAATTACCCTGATCCATCAATAGGATGTCCATCGTACCTACGCGACGTAACTGTGCCAAATATAGCATCAATTTAATTAATTACACGTAACATTACGCCTAAATACACCCAGTGGTCCCTTCGGCCACCCTCGTTACTGTGTGCGTATCATGGGCTTTGTCACGCGCGAGAGAGCTACCTCTTTTGATTCATATTGAAGTAAGCGAGACACAGTGCGTGATATAAATAAATACGCGCGACAAAAACGAGTCATGCACGCAGGCTGGGGGGGTTTATTCTTAAACATTCGTAGCTTCTGATGTCTGTCAAGTCTGAGGAGTCCGCCTTGGTGAGTATCACCGCCTTATCTATTTCTCGGGTGCAATATTCCAAAAACCTTACTTACATCAAATTATCGAATTATCATTCGTCGATGACACCTCGTCGATTATTTTTAGCTGTGTTCTGGTTTGAAGGATAAGGTATTAAATAAGTTTAATATTAGTTCTAACAGTAAAAACACACCTGTGGTTCTGCATTATTGTTACATCATCATCATCACAGCTCATAACAGTTTACTACAGGACTTAGGGCCTCTCCCACGAAAAGGAAGATTATTGCCGTAATCTCCACGCTTGGCAGGCGGGATGGAGATCGCAGTGTTATAATATAACAATGGATAAAGCTACTGCCCATTTTCCAGCCTACAGATATTCTAGATCTTTTGTCTCGAAAATATTAGGCGCCTTGTACGACACCCACGACTGTAAAAGATTTGTGTTATTCTACTCTGCCGGACACCCGGCCTTGTTACATGAAACCTAATAGAGCAAGAAATCCGTCAAGCCATGCCGAAAGGAAATTATGGAGAAGCACCTAATGCCATGGGCTAACTCGGATTGCAAAGCATCGCTCGTGTTTGACGTTTATCAAAACCATTACTCTAGTACTAGTCGAACGGTTTTCAATTTAGCTTATAGGCATGAAAAATTCCATATTTCTTAAATTACATTAGCACCACCTAAAGCGAACGGTTCAAGAATTGGGAAAATCAGCATCTTGCATCTTAATTTTGAATTTTCCATGCCCAAAATCTTTATTTAAACCGGTCGGCTCAAGGCGAGCGGTTCAAAAATAGCACCTCGGATCCCAACACAACTGTAGTCGCGATTGCAACTCGAGCTTCCTTATAAACAACTTTTTAATGAAAACAGAGTCTGACATTTCCCCCGGAAGTTATCCACGCGTGAATGATTAAGTTAATCGAGAACTGGGAACTTGCATAGTGAATATGTAATGGATTAAACTCGAGAACATTAGAAATTTAACTCGATTGTGAGCCGTAAATACCAGTTTAAAAACAGAATACATCGGCAGAGGTCCGCTTTTGTGGCGGTTAATAATAAATTATGTTGTTTTAATTTATTCTCCTTTGAACTTTGCCTAACATACAGTGATGTACTTAACTACTTGCTGTTTGTATTTAACTCCGTATGTGTTTATTTTGTAACTATATTTTTACTTATATTATCAACTTTATAGGTTGATAATTTATGTAAGGGTTAAAATATAAAATTCTGCGACGAACTCGCGAATACTATGAACTACGATCGAATATTATAGGAAAAGACCCTGCAGCCTTTTTTGGAGAACTGTTATTCGCGAGCGATACTTACTAGCTGTTTTATCTTTTAAAGTCCAGCATTTATAAGCGGAACTACAAACATTAGCTTAGTATATAACTTGTCTAGAGACAACTGCGCTCCTCTTCATTAAACGTTAAAACAGTTTATAGATAGCTGTCCGAACAATATCACAAGTTGACAATTTAGTCTGGTATTGTCGATGACTCTCATTCGAAAAACAGATAGAAGGTAATAAAATATGTTAGAGAAGCACCTATACGTAAGATAGCAACGTTACGTGGGAAATAGGCACTAACCTGCCGGTATCAGGAAAGACCAGTCCCGCTGGAGGCCAAGTAGAATTCGAGAGTCAACGGCTTACGAAGTGTGGATGCAGAGCTCCGGGCGATAGAGTAGAGAGAGTAGGAAACCTGACCCTGGCAGAAGTTGGGATTGACCGCTCGGAAGATAATGATTGTCAATAGCTAAATCGGTAGAGAAACAGCTTCATGAAAGACTAGCCGTTCCCCGCGGTTTTCATCTGCGTACATTTCAATTATCCCACGAGACCATATTTGGTCCTCGTTTGCCTATTCCCTATGACACTTGGAAATAATGTAGCTTCTTATTAGTGAAAGAATTATCAAAATCGGTTAGTAATTTCGAAGACTACACCCAACATTACTCACAAACTTACAAACTTTTCCTCTTTATTAGGTATTAGGTAGATAATAATTATTATTATCTTGGCATTAATGTCCTGGTTGTGCTCTTGCATACGAGGGCCCGAGGTCCACCATGACCATGATCCAGGATTTGGCAGATCAGGTAATTACAGTGGAGCGACTGCCATCTGACTTCCGTTCATGGCATGCTGACCAGATTGAATCAGGTTAAATTTAATAATCGGTCGTCTGAAAGTGCCAGTTTCATCACGATGTTTTCCCTCACCATAAGAGCATCGGTTCGTGTTCAACTAATGTACATAACTCAGAAAAGAGTCATTGGAACATGGCTGCGGTGGGATTCAAACAGACATACCTTACCACTAGGCTATCGACGCTCATATAGGTAGATAACAATGTCACAGACTAACTCAACTTGAGACCAAATGCATCGCGCGTTTCACAGTATTTATAGTGGAATATACTTAACTGACCCGGCGACAGTGTCGCTATTGTTTGGAATTGGTACGATATTTCAATATAGCGACACTTAGTTCCAGCTTTGGCTACCGGGTCAGTTAAGTTTGTTGCACTATAAACTATAATAAGGATTCTGGTTTTATCTCTCTATTCTGAGCACTACAGTGTAAAAATTAAAAGATACTAAAAATAGGAGACAATGTCATTGTGGTAGATCTATTTACACTACCTATCGTCATTCCTTTGATATTCCTTTGATACGCACAACTAAACAGAACTTGAGCTCTTTTTTGAACCGCTCGCACCCACGCGAGTGCTCGCTTTCTAATACCTGTCTTTTCTATCTCTAGCAATTAACTAAGAATGTTAAAGAGACAAGTAGCGCACGCGAGCGCTGGCGTGGGTTCAAAAATAGGGGCCTTGGGGATCTAGTTTTGAACCGCTCGTCTCGAGTCGAACAGTAAAAACAGTTTTTTGAAATTGTAGTTTTTGGCATGAAAAGCTGTTTTTTTTTAATTACTTTTAGCAATACTGATAGCGAACGGAAAAATAGGAAAAATCAGCGTCTTGCATTAAAATAATGAATTTTGTATGCTGAAAATAATCACTGAAAACAGTTCGAATCGAGGCGAGCGATTCAATATAGATAACATAGAGCCCGTAGACGTCTTAAATTAGGCACCCATCGTCTTTTCCATAATACTGTGGAGGCTGAAGTCTATATCCATCGTTAATTCACAAGTAATCTATTTAGACCATTAAATTCTTTTAACACACCCGCAGGTGACCCTCGGGCAATTTTGTTCACTTAAAGGTGCTGGTCTCGTCTCTATTTGTTTAGGACAATTAACATCCCTCGGTGGGTGTTTAGCTCGCTTTGAATTCGGCCACTCCCCGCCTTCACAGAGTTTGCAATTAACCGGTCCTTGAAAGGGTGACGCTGACACCGCCTGTCTTGAGAGCGAAATCAGAGCATCAAAAGGGTTAACAACGGGATAAAAAAAGGTTATTTTCCTTGTTAAGAGAGTACTCAGCGACTCGCAAGCGGCTAAGCAAACATTTCTGTCTGTATTTGTTGAAGTTTGCACGAATTTGAGCTTTACTTTATTGATTTGATTAGGTAAGGATTTAATTGATTAACTTCTTCTTGATTGTGAAAAAAATTATACAAATTTTCATAACACGAGCGTAGGTAAATATTTATATTAGGTTTCATGTGGAAGAACTGAAAAGATTTTCAGGTTTTCTACATGAAAAACTGAAAATTTGTACATAATATATACATATATATATATATATATATATACCTACCGAAAACTTAAGTATAAGAAAAATCTACACGTAACTGCTATTTCATACAGAAAACGGTCACGAGATGGTGTGGCAGCGACGGTGGTAGAATAAAATAGCCAAAAAACCTGAATTCTAAAATTTCTTACAGGTACACAACTCTACAATTCCTTGACGCCTGTGGGTGTAACATGGAAAATTGGAATACTATAACTACGTTATACTTACGTTTAAGTTGGTTGGTTAACCACTAATTGCATTACTATGATTAATGTTTTATCTTAATACCCGTCCCTGACGACTAATTAATTTTCTCGCAAGCTTCAAACTAACTCCAGCGTGCTACAACATGGCCACAACTCATAATAACACTACTCACTTGTATTTAGTTCCTAACGACAGTAGAATCTCATCGCCACCTGTAAATAGACGTCGTCTAGTCCCGAGTATCTGCTGTTTGTAAGATTTGCTCCCCTCAATTGGATCCAGTATCGCTATAATTGGTTGGAGCTCTAGTGTAGGCCCCAGTTGATTGAACACGCCGCCCTAATTAGATCAGTGTTAAGTACCCGTATGGTATACCTAGTGTTATTGACACTTCCAATTATAGAGCGCCCCATAGGAGTAGGTACTCGTATTCGACCCCGTAGGTCCGCGCGTCCCGCCACATCGACACGGCAGTGCGTCGAGTCCGTCGATGAGTCGTGCCCGGTTGAGTTTGCTTGTCGTTGTTGCAGTTCGGCAGGAGAACGAGCGCTTGATGCACGACGTCATGCAGACTCCCGTCTTAAATCGCACCCAGTCGTCGGCGGCATCCCGCTGACGCCGCGCTACTCGCCCCGGCCGCGGCTGGACAGCGCGCGGCCCGCGGCGGCGCCGCCGGAGCCCGAGCCGGAGCCCGCGCCCGCGGAGCCGCCGGACGCCGCCACGTGAGCCCCCCGCCCCGACCGCCCCCCGCGGCCGCCACAGACACTACCCCAAACGTGAGCGACAGAGACGCTTAGGTAGACAGTGAATTTGTGTATTATAAATAGCGGAAGATGAAATGTTATTTGTTGAAGGATTACTTAGTTGGTAAAAGACACAATGTCAATAATCAAATGTTAGCTGTTAAGATTCGAATTGTTTAATCGTAAGTGTTAGTTTGTAAAACGCGGGGGCTGAAGGAAGAAATATAATTTGAGGCGGAGTGCCGGTTTTCGGGAGTGGAGGGTTAGAGGAACGAAACAATCGCGAGTTGATGATCAGCGAATGGGGTTGGGCAAATTGCACCCTCGTCAAACTGTTTAAAGCGCGCCGTAATGCCTGCAGAGCTACGCACGGCGCTCCAATCGGGAACAAATTACGATGATGACCAAATTAGATTTCTTTCTTTAGTCTTTAAACTAGCTTTATCGTTGATACTCGACGTGTAACGGTGCCATATTATGCACATACCTAAATAAAATGAATCTAACTTTATAAAAAGAAAGACGCCCAATTCTAAAATGTAGTAGATGCCCCGATATTATGATAACGTATTTTATGTAGTACTAACCAAATAATGAAATTTTAAATTATATCATCAAGAACATTAAGTATGTACTTTATCTAATAATTTATTAATTGTGCACAATTAATCAACTTTGCATTCAAGTAAACAGTTCTACTCGAAAATTAAACGAGATTAATCGTTGGACTGGCTTCACGGCGTTATCTAAATTGTGGAGCGCGTTGTTTTCGTATTCTATCACAATAATCCGAATCTAGTCAAAAGAGCTTTCAAAACTGCTTGAAGATATGTCTGTTAAAATAAATAAGAGCTTCTTGTGAAGTAGGTAGTTGTTGTAGATATTGTTCTTACGGGCAATTAATGGCGGAATGTTATTCTGTAGTAGATAAGTAATGTTGGTGAATGTTCCACTCGAGTGGTTTGTTTTTACGTGCAGCCGGCAGCGAAGATGTCCGTGGCTCTTCTGCACTGTAACAAGGTAATTGGTCGGGCTACTTACGTTGCCGGTCGTGCGTTATAGGGTTGGCATAGTGTATTGTAAATTATTTGCACAAACAGAGTTCATCTGAGCGGGCCGCACCCTCGTTCACTGTGGTATGTAGGTGAACTATTTTAGGCCTATCGATAGTGTGACGCTCACAGCTAGCCTAGGGTCACTCATTCGTGCATCAATCCACGGTTTAAACCCTATGTAAACAATAGCTAGCTCAATAGAGTTCAAGTACTTACGGCTTAAGGCTTGTAGAGATGCAAGTATTTTAGTAACTGAATGTTACAGATGTCTTCTGTTAAGAATGTCGCAGGGAATATTGAATTTAAAAAAAAATGTTTGCCTCAAAAGAACGAGCGGTTTTCATTTTTGTTATCGTCGTCGAGAACGAGGGGTGTGGTCAAAAGAAGAGGTCATGTCTCGAACAATACAACTTTCCGGCAGCGACCGCTGCGTCTGTCAGTTCATCTTACACTTGGCTGCTCAAAAAGTGCCCTCGCCCGCCATTATGACTCAGCCATTTTAATAAGTCAGACAAATTTAATTAGTATGCCGTTTACATTGTATTTATTCATTTGTGTGAAAGGTTGCTTCCGTTTTCGATTACACGATCGAGGGGCCTATGCACAAATCGTGATTGCAAGATTTTTTGAATTGGTTAAAAAGTCTCGTCTACATTTAAAAAAACCTAGTTACAACCACGAATAGGACTCCGCTATGATGTAAAACAATTGGTCCAGATCTGTTCAGATGCTAAAATGAAAATTTATTTGGGGTTGAAAAAACGACTTACGAACAATGCAGTTTACAAACAGCAAATAAAAAGGATACTTGTTTTGCATGAGGACAAATTCATGGTTTATGATTTTTTCCTTTATTTATGCTGTAAGACATGATTCTGCTAGAAGTGCCCTATAGTTTTTGAATGAAATATATCTTTTGATTGCGTTGACTTAGACGCTCGACCTATGAGTCTGATCTTATTGAATGACCGTATCGTTTGATTTTAACTTTAACTTGATATATTTACTCATTTCTGCGAAAAAGAATCTTGACTTTGGTCTGACATTAGCCAGCCAGTCATACAGATAGGCGGGCAACAAAGTGGTCCTATAATTAAGGCGTTCCTTTTCACCTTTAGATGTTTGGAAATGGAACCCTAAAAATAACATCCATCAGGGCAATTCTGATAAGACCCCACGTATTAAGTGTTGAGGGTGCCTTGTTATTTTTCTATTAACAAAGGAAACAGCTTTTAATTCCTGAGAACAAATATAATCGGCAACACAAACAGATGTCTTTTTATTAGAAAGAAAGCAGCAAATGTATAGGTAAGTAGTAGAAAAATTGTATTATAGACGTTTAATTTCCTAAAAGCAGCATCATAGGTTATACTTTATTATGTTTAGATGTATGTGACTACGTATCAATGTCATAACAAAAAGAAACACTTAATGTGAAAAGCGAATACAAAGTTATGGATCGTAATTTTCGGCAAGTATACACAATATTTCACAGTGTTTGCGGTGGGAAACCCTATCAGATGAACTCATGTTTAGTGCTCATGTAACAAATACGTACATATATAAATATTTAATGTGAACATGGCCGAACTCTAGAGCATTACGTTGGGAAATTTCAATGCTGATCACTTCGGAAATCCCTATGTATTACGCTACTTTGTATTTTTCTAAGAACACGCCCAATTTTGATGGTAAACCTCGCTATTTATAAAATAGGCTCTGAATAGCAGGGAATTGGGGTGGTTGCACGGGCATGAAAGGCTTGGAGGTTTTGAGATGAAAAAGTTAATTGATTGCCGTATCTTGGGTACCGATTGCTCTTTCAGAGGCAAGTCGGTAGCGAATAAAAAGAAAGGCTCTAAATGTAAATTGCGTGCCTAGTGCGAGTTGTAGCGAAATTAATTTTGCTTGCCTCGGTTGCCTATGTAATTCAGTGCAGCTTCTAACGGAAGTTTTAGTTTTTAACATATTTCATAAGAAAGCGAGGGAAAGCGACACGTGCTCAATAAAACTGAAGACCTGAGTGGTTCGGTTTGTTAACATGCCGGTCGCCACGCAGAGGTCCCGGGTTCGATTCCCGGCCGAGCAGAAATTGAAATGAACTTTAATTTCTGTTACGGGTCTGGGTGTAGCATATTTAATAAGTATGTGTTTAAAAAAATATATAAGTAGTTTGTCAGTTACCTAACACCCATAACAAAAGCTTTGCTTACTGTGGGGCTAGAAGGCGCTGTGTGAATTCGTCGAAGCATATTTATTAAACTCGCATCACGCCCACATTTGAAATATTTCAATAACCGCAACTTTTAAACTTTGTTAATATTTCACATGAGATTCGTCAGAAATCTTAGGAAAGTGTAATATGTTATTATTAAAGTGTTGATATTTCCCTATGCTAAGAGGTTTCGGAGTAAGGTCACTACGTTACTGATAGGATAAATGTATGAGCTTAGCACAATCCGCTTTACGTGCGTCAGAAATATTGTCTCCAATAATGTACCAATTTAGTCAAAAGGTGACAAGATATAGGTAGATAATGTTTTGTACTGGCAGTACTTGTGAGGACAAAGGATTTGCCTCTGCTTCAATATTTGTATCTCATGTTATAATTTGAATAAAATTGGGTAAATTATATTGAAGATTTTATGTGACTATCGTCAATTTTAACTTAAACTGATGGTTTTAAATATTGTACATAATCATACTTATACCAAACAACACTTGCCAAATATTATTAGGTTCTGTGATAGATTCTGACCAGACTTACTGACGATTAATTGTGGTTTTACGACATAGCATACATTCCACATAAAGTTGATAATCGTTACGATCTGCTTCATTGCTATCTAAAACGTTTATGTGTCGTTCCATTGTTATGGCGACTGGTTTTACTTCGTTTTGGCAATTCAAAGCTTGTTTTATTATAACTATCAGACTCATAGAATATCTAGCAGTTATACATATACCCGATTCATTTTATATGGTTACGTGCGCGTTCTGTGCAGCGTTTATAATAGACGGAATATTTATAAAAATAATAGCATTTGATCTCTATCTCACATGGTGGTAAGTAACGATACGGCTGAAGATGGAGCGTGTCTGCTTGGCTTAGAAACAGCCCATTCCCTAAGGTCAAACATACTACGTATGGAGAAGCTATGCCGGGTCGCGCTTTAGTGGAAAGCTTAGTTGAATAATCTGTTTAATGTTAACATGGAGTTTCGACCTTCACACTTTGAAGAAAATTCAAGAATCTTTTTACTCTGACCTTTTACTTATTTCATTGTTATCGCGACAGATACTTAATCAAGCTATTAAGACTCCAGTAGGGTGATAACTGAATGACAATCGTAACGTTTCTTTATTCACTTATTTTTAAAACAGCGATGAGATAAACTTTTTGTAGCTTTGAGAATAAGGTTCAAAATGAATTCTCTCTATTAAGGTCTATAAAACGAAATGATGTTCCGATTCTCGCCGGATTAGTCATTCTACAGGCTAAGGAAGTTTCCGATCCTAAAGCCGATTGTGCTACCTTTGTAATAGATAGTTGAAGAAACGTGTATTGACAATTAATGTTACGTGTTAGTGTAAAGTTCGCTCTTTAATTCAATACAGCAAATGACAGTAGCTAAGTGTTCAATAGCGGAGACGCTTGGTGCGTGTCAAGAGTATGGACAATTTTTATTTATACCACTAAAGTGGCAAACAAACATACGGCCTACCTGCCAAAGATATGACAACAAGATTGCGAAGATCAGCCTCTACCACATCTTTTCAGGGACATCTGAGGCGGTCCCTTGGGCGTCTACATTAGCGAGAGACTAAGGGCTTTCACTACCTATTGATAAGTTTTCGATATCTTATCTGACAGATATATGTGATGCCATATCGAAAGAGTTTCATGTCAGCCAGAGGAGTCCGCCTTATCTATTTCTGCCGCCAAGCAACAATGCTCTCATTGTTGTGTTCCGGTTTGATGGATAAGCTATCCAGCGCAATTTAAGGCATGAGACATTTCATCTTAGTCCACACAGGTGACTACGCACCTGCGGTTCTGCATTTTTGTGGCCTGCAACCTAAATGCTTGAATCGTAGATGTTATGACCGACAGTTACCGCTTACAATCAGGCGAGCTTTCTTCTCGTTTGTCACTGCGTAGTGTAAGAAAAAAGAAGATATCTGTCAAATAAGGTATCAAGAACTTATCAATAGATTGGGAAACAGGCCCAAAAGTAAAGATATGGCGACTATTGAACGCTTTGTACTAACCGCTATTGAACGCTTTGTGCTAATGTCAGTTTATTGTATTGAATTAAAAGGCGAATAACTGCGACCCGCACCCCTTCCCTCCCCGTGTGATACGATAAGTTACGTGTTCAAATATTATCGATTGATAAATTCTGTAAGTGTTAGCGCGTGTTGGTACTTCGCGTATTCTGTGGGACTCTACTCTCTACGTTCGTTGTTACATTGACAGTTTCGAATGTTAGTTACTTATTGTCACAATTCACACACAATTTGTATTTTATATTTATTGGAATGTTGTTTGGATTTAGACATCGGATGGATTCGTCGTAACATGCTTAGATAGTTAACACCTGGCAGAGCATATTATTTATGAGTTAGATGGCCCCTCTGACTATTTGTTGTAATTTTAAGTCGTTGGGGGTCACCTAAGTGACTGTGAACAGAAAGTTAATAAGTAAAACTTGGGTAAATATTTGTCTAAAAAAGTTACCTACAACATTTCTGATATTGTCATTACAAGATGGTACTTATTTCCATGTTTTAAACAACTGTACGTACGTATCATATCATTATATTCTCACTATGCACTTTGTGTTTTTACCTAGTTCTGAAAATGTAAAATTTGCTTTACCTATTATAATATCGTTGAAAGTATCAATACGCGTTCATAAGCCCTCTTAACATGTGGTTTGTAAATAGTGAAGGTAACTAATTACGACCTTTCTTTTGGTTTTTTAATTACAAAGACTTCTATGTTGGTTAATTACGTTGATACTGGTTGCATTATCCTTAAGTTGCCACCAACAAAGTTAAAACGTTCATTGTTAACCTACATGATATCGTGGGATCCAGTTGCGGGGACACAATATCGCGTGGTTGTCCTATAAAACCTCTAAGTAGGTATACGAAAAAACTGTTAACCTTCTTAAAATATTAGCGGGTAGGCAATGGACGTCTTAAACCAAAAACGTGACCGAATAAAATTGTTAGTGGATTTTTGACTTGAATTTGTTGTCGTAATTATAATGATGCTGATGATTTACAAGCTCCGTGTAAAGAGAATCCTAGTGTAAGTCTTCGCCATCGCTTTGCACTCAATCTTCAATGTCAATCAGTCAATGCATCGTTAAAACTGGCATTCGACTGATATAGAATCGATTCCAACTGAACAGGACCTATATTTAGTGTTAGAGGGAGATACAAAGAATTTTATAGTTGTTTGTTGTAAATGTCAGTTTAATTAATCTATTTTACAGAAAAAAATGTTTAATAAAATATCTTTATAAATATCTTGTGAGTTTTATTTATTACTTCTCCTCAGTCGTTTACTTTTGACAGGGTGGTCGTGGTTTCATGACGATGCGTCTTCTGTGGATGTCGCAGCCCTCGCGATGCGGGCCACCTGATGGATAGTGGTCACCATCGCCTATGGACATCAGCAACACCAGGGGCGCTACCTATGCGTTGTCCGCCTCTAAGGCGACCTCTAATACACCTCTTGCACGATCCCACGTCATAGTCCAAAGGAAATACAGTGGCTAGGAGCTCATTCCACATACACATTGTACGAGCGAGAAACGTTCTTTCCAATCTTCGCGTGGGCACCATTAGACCACCGTGGACTCTCCACGTAATGTGGACCTAGCTCGATGCGGGATGTGCGTTGGCAGAATTGTGCTGTGGGCACCAGATCAAATAGTTCGACATAACACTCCCGATTGTACAGCCGGTAGAACACCCACAGGGAGCCAAAGTCGCTTGTTGCGATCTTCAGCGTTACGGGAATATTGGAGTATAATATTTTGTGTGGCAAGTATTATTAAGTCTGTCCAACTCATCATCAATCAGTCAATCATGACTGTTTGCCTTCCACTTGGCCCTAGATAACGAGTCGTTCCATGGAGTTCATTCGAACAATGTTCCGAAGTATTTAAATATTCGTATTTGCACAGTCGACGGGGAGCGTCGGTGGCCTAGTAGTAACGGTATCCGACTCGGTACCGGGTTCGAATCCCACTACCGCCGTGTACCAATGATTCTTTTCTGAGTTATGTACATTAGCTTAATGCTAACCGATGCTTTTACGGTGAGAAAAAACATCGTGACAGACCTGCACATTCAGGCGACTGAATGTGTAACCTTGATCCAATCTGGACAGGTCAGGCAGTCGCTCCACTGTAATATCTGATCTGCCAAATCCTGGATAACGGTCAAGGCGGACACCGGGCCCTTGTGCACAGTCGACGATAACCTTTCCTTACACTCTCACTACAAATATACCTAACCTAACCGTGGTGACAAACCCGGTAATATGTATAGTGAAAGTGTATTGAATAGGCACTAGTATTAAAACCTTTCCTTAATTTTAAGCTCTTCCAAGATCGAGACATTCATTGGTCCGAAACACAGTCCAAGGGATCCGTAGCAGTCGCCGCCAGCACCACATTTCCAGCGCATCGTTTTTGCGCCATACATATCATCTATAACTTAGTACTTTTTTTAAATATATTTCGGCAAGCATAGTCTATCTATTGGTGTAGTTGCAAAGTCATCTACGTTGCAGCTACTTAATTATCTTTAGTAAATGTCCATGTAGGCACAATAGAGAAGCATTTCCTTTGCAGCTCCAGCCGCATATCGACAAAAAATTTGCATGACTGAAAGAAAGGGTTCCTGCATAAGTTCGATGCATAAGTTTGGTCCGAAAAGCTGAAAGTGCCAGCAAGAAAAAACATTTGATTTATAATCAGAAAAAATATGTAGGAAATAAATATATGGGAAATAGGAGCCTGAACCTGCTGGTATCGTAGGCGGCTCAAGAAGCGATGGATTGACATAGTTGAGTCGGATGTGAGAACCAACGGTTTACAACGCGAGGATGCCGAAGACCGGGAGAAGTGGAGAAGAATGAGTAGGAAAAAGGACCTAGGCAGAAAGCAGGATAAGCGCTAGGATGATGTTGATGAGGGTGGTGGTAATGCATTTAATTAGGTATGATAGATTTATTCCAATTAGTGGAGAGTATCACCATAATCTCTACGCTTTGCTGGTGGGTTGGATATCAACACCATCATCACCATCATCATCACCGCCAAGCGAAGTACATTCCGTCAGACTCCAACTTTCCAGGGTGTGCCCCTACAAATAAATAATAGCATCCGCCTGCTGGGTATGAAAGTGTCATCCAGGCTGGACTTTGTTGGATATATCGAGTCCATAGCTAAAAGTGCTGCCAAAAAATTAGGCATCCTCTCTGGGGCAAGGCGTTATTTCTCATCTGAGCAGGGGTTGCTACTATATAAAGCCCAAATTCGACCTTTCATGGAATACTGCTGTCATTGGGGTGCTGCTTGCATGGAGTACCTATGGGACGGATCTGCCAAGGTCTATCTGGCTGCTCTGGACTCTGGATAGACGCGCTAAGAAACTAATAGACAATCCCCCATTGGTGCAGGAAAATCTACAGGATCTGGATCACCGTCGCAAAGTGGCATCTCTGGCGGTTTTCTACAGACTACACTTTGGGGAATGTGCGACAGAATTACATGAGTTAGTTCCACCAGCCTCATTCCATCTTCGGGGCTCTAGGTGTCGGTCAGCGTACCATCCCTATACTGTCGATATTCCACCTATACGCACTCAGCGTTTTTCTAACTCTTTTCTGGAAATCGCTGCCTGCACATGTTTTCCCTGAGCGCTACAACTTGGGTCTCCTTAACCGGTATGCGCCATCGTAGACTGCATCTACACTTAACATCAGGCGAGATGGCAGTCAAATACCTGCCTATTTCATATAAAAAAGAATCATCATGTTGGTGAAAAATCCCGGTTGCGCTCGCGCGCGTCTCGCGAGGGTCCTAGGTCTGCGTCAAATGGTCAACTAATTCATGGAAATACTATGCCTAATACAGTAATGCTACTATAAACGGAAACATAAAGCGAGGAATACATTTGATAATGTGCGGATACTTAGGTAGGTAGTAGTCAAAAGTCGTTTCGCAAATCATCATCATTGGCCGTCATCAACCACTGCAGGATGATGTAAGTATGGCGAATAGAACCTTGCCCCGACAAACTCTTCAAATACTAAACGGCCGGTAGGACGTCTCAAACTTCGATACATGGACAGAGCCTACAAAGTAAGAAATATCTATGGCCTCATTTACTTAGCATCGATTAAAATGGCTGGGGAGAGCCAAGCTTTCGACCGCCCTGTTTGGCGGAAGACTATTATTGACGGTAAGACTTTATATGACAATGACAATGCCTGGTCTAGAGATCTAGCCGACAAACGCACGAAACGACACGAACGCGCTGAAAACTCTATTACCAACCAGAAGGATGGTACAGGATTCGTATGCGAATTAGCTACCTATTTCTTTCACACTCGTCGTACCTCACTACGAGTGTTTAATGGTTCAAAAACACGGCACCAGGGGCCTTACTTTTGAATGGCATTTTCGCATATTGAATTATTCATGCCGAAAATTACAATGAAAAACCGTTCGAATCGAGGCGAACGATTCAATAATAGATCCCCAGGGGCCTCACACGCGCTATCTACCTCTAACACACTCGTCAAATTGCTAGAGGCAGAAGAAACAAGCATTACAAGGAGAGCGCTCGCGTTAAAGCGAGCGGTTCGAAAATTGGGCTTCAGGTCGTGTTCTCATGTCTGCTCACTGTGTACTGAAGCTGTCCTTTCCGTGTTCAGAGAAAGTCCAGTAAAATCTTAGCCACTAAATTCAGTTTCCGTAATATAGATATGATAAGAGGTAGGACCAAACGTAATGCCGAGACGTCTTTTTCCATATTACGAGTATCTGTATAATGAAGGGACGTGTCGACCGACTTCAATCATTCTTGACGTACCGGAAATTAAATCATATCCAACGTTTATTCCGAAAAAATTCCTCAGTGTTATATGAGTATTTTGTTTTTATCAATAAGAAAGAAAATTTTTATTAAGACGAACGTTTAAAATGTTTCTTTTTCATGGAGTAATCATCATCATATGGAAATTTTAATGTTTTTATTACGAACCGAAAGATTTTACAGAAAATGGGCCTAAATCATATTACTACCTGTTTACGTTACAACCACGCAATTTGTAAATCAATGAAGGCATATTTTTGCACTGTGTTGAATTATTTTATTTTATTATTATGTTTAGGACAATTTGTTATTTCAAATTTCATTTAATTTAGTTATTATACCTTTGAAAAGCGTACGCATCTCGCGATTTGCTGTCGCTTACGGATCCGAGCGCTCATTGTGTAATGTATTTTTCGGAGCTCAGTATTATTCAATTCTGAACAAATCCGGGACACGTATGACATAGCGGCCAAATGCCTGGCTAGTGTAACATAAAAAATTCAGTACTTAAATGCAGATTATAAATACCTTGCAATTCTAGGTAACTCATGCTTCCATCGGGAAGCATGAATCACAGAGTCGATAGGTCTGGAAGGCGAACTGTGGAGGAGGACTATGTTTAGCAGTGGTCGTCCTGCGGCTGAGATAATGATGATAAGTAAGTATTTGTTGTTTTATTACATTATTTTTGTTATACATTTAGAGATTATTAGAGAGGAAGAGAGAAAACTGTAATATGCGACTAATTAATAGACAGCAACTTGCGACGTAATATTGTAGAATTAAAATAGCACTTGGATCAACTTGGTAAGGGTTAAATGAGAAATGGGTATAGGAAAAAATATGATAACAAAGGACATGTGTCGGCTTCTCATATGCCCTACATAATTAATTACCTAATTTCATTAGTGCTTTATTTAATTAGGTAATGTAGAGTAGGAATCTCCAACAATGGAGCTGGTATTGATGGCCCGTAAATCCTAAATGTAACTAATTGGAATATCCCAAAAATGAATTCCCTTTTTTAATCTTCCCACGTAACAAGGCAGGTTATGTTTTGCTCTGTTACGATGAGTGTGGACTAAACGGTACGGAGGACAACCCCGAGGTAGGTCGGGGCAAAGGGGCGGGCATGAAAGGCCTTGCGAAGCACATTCCACCCAGGCCTCCCCGAGAACTATGTTGGCTGTTTCGCCTCTGTATTTTACGGTAAGTACCTACTTATCTTTTCACTTAAAAAAACAATTACTGGGAGAATTTTGCAGCGTCCTATATGACTAGCTAGGTATGCTCAGTTTGTACTTCTACGGCAAGTAAAAGCATAACATACTTACAAAATCGCTGAAGTATCTCTATCAACCCGAGATAAATTACAATCTTAACTGACTAAATGTTTTCTGAGTTATGTACATTAGTTAAATGCTAACCGATGCTCTTACGGTGAGGGAAACCATCGTGATAAAACCTCTGTATATTCAGGCGACTGAATGTGTATCCATGATCCAATCTGGTCAGATTCCCCTCCCCAAGGTCCTCCCGGAGATCAAATGGCAGTCGCTTAACTGTAATTATCTGAACTGCCAAAATCCTGGGTCATGATCAAGGTGGACCCCGGGCCCCGGACGTGAGACCACAACCAGGACATTAAAGCCAAGATGATGATTATAAATTACAATCTTAACTAAAACTCACCCAAATATTGTGTCACACAGGAGAGAAAGGACACTGCAACTGCACTGAAAATAAATAACGTAATGCACTGAGGCGTCCATATTGATAAAGTCATGCCAGTAAAGCGTAAAGACCTGTCTTCTTGCGAATAAAACGAGTTGACATTTCTTGTTTCACCGGAAAATAGAGTATCGGCCACCGCTACCTTTCCTTTCCTAAGTACAACTTCAGTGACAAGGCTTACTGATGGAAAGCGGAACGATACGGCTTCAACCTTGTATTTACTCACTCTCGTGCGAAAAAAGACGGTCTATTAAGCCAAACTAGCATGTGTTTCAGTTACCGCCGAAATCTGCACTGACCATACCTAATACATAAGATTCATGTAGGTAACAATAGGTAAAATCTTGTCTTATTTGTTAAACAAAGAACACTCGTAACAAAATCACGAATTGCCGCATCAATCACGCTACGATTTCAACGAATGCTGCTGCAAATTATCCATTTATCTATATAATTTCACTGAAAATGTAAACACATTCATACTGCCATTTTGACATTCGGAAATCTATTTTGTCTATGACTTTTTCAGGAATTTTCTAACCTCAAAATAGTATCATAGTTGTTTACCAAATAAGTCAGTATGAACAAAATATAATATTATGCAGCATGTAACAGTATCGTGTTGGCCGTGTGGTATCTGGCAGAGTAGAAAAGCACCAACCTCTTTTCCTCGTGGGTGTCGAACAAGGCGAGAAATGTTTTCGAGGCTAAAGATCTAGAGTCTCCGTGGGCTTGAAAATGGGCAGCAGCGTTTTCCATTGTTATATTTAAAACACTGCGATCTACAACCCGTCTGCCAATCATGGAGATTATGGCATTAACCTCTCCTTTCGTAGGAGAGGCCCTAAGCTATGCAGCCGACTCTAATGTGATGTGATGGTGTAACAATAATATGCAACTGTTGCGACTACGTAGAAATGATTCAAACGGGCATAAGGCCCGTATTGCCCCATTGTTGATTGGTATTTGAAAAAGATATGACGGAGGTCATAATTTGCCAAAAGTGCAGTCAATCTTAGCTTCCGATTAATACAGTACCATCGAATTATCTGTTTAGTAGATAAAATCAGGACTTTATATACCATTAAGTCGCCGTCTTCTGAACTCGTAAGTTGGTGGCACTGATGTACATTAAATTAGAGTAAATCCAATTTCTTCGCAGTTTCTGCTCTGAAGTTTACGCAGTGAAGTTTAAACAAAGCTACTTCTTCTTTTACATCCACGTGTCGACATTCGCCCCACTCTATCAAGTTCCAACTTCATGAAATACTTATCATATTTCAACGCAATAAAACCACACGGCTACGATAAAAGCAAATTTGACAACTTTGGTTTGTAAAAGATACAAACCAAAATTGCATTGAGTATGCTTGAGTTTTTGACATAAGCAACTTCTCGCTAGCACAATATACCTATTGATCAATTCAACATGAATTTCAACGAAAATAAACTACATTTTGTGTATGCCTACATTTCAGGTTGCGGTTAAACTATAAATCCGTACACGAGACATTGTGTGACGAGGATAGGCCGAAACACACTCACTGTGTATGCAGGCTGCAGATAAGCCGGTATGTGCCATATTTGGTAGTAATGGATTAAAAGTGCTGGCTGCTTTGTGACGGTACAGTTTACAGTTTTAATGCTTTTAGGCCTCTTTAATCGTTACCTCGATGAAAATGGATGGTGCTGTTACACTGTAACAGGATCATGTCTGTATTAAAAAGTACTCCATATTGCTCTGAAATTTAACGTTTGTGGTATATTTAATATTTTATCGTCACAACACGTTATGTCACAGCTACGATTATAGTAAAATTTGTGGTTTTCACTGCTTTCCGTCGCATAGTTGTAAAGATTCCAACACACTTTCAGTTTTGACTTTACAATTTAAATGTGCACATTAACCCTAAATTTGACGTATATCTATATCACAATTTATAGAACTTTCTAAACAATTTAGTGACACCACTGGTGACCGGAGAGCTGGCTCGTTCCTCGGGCAACGAATTAGCATCGCTATTCACCGAGGCAACGCAGCCAGCTTTCTGGGCACCATTCCGGGGGGCAGCGGTGTGGACGATTTTTTTATTTCTAGTATATATTTTATATGTGTTAGTGAATAGGTATATGTAGTGGTAGGTATATCTATATCACAAAGCCTATTTATGTCTTGTCCGTGTGGTGTCCGGCAGAGTAGAATAACACCAACCCCTTACACTCGTAGGTGTCGTACAAGGCGACTAATGTTTTCGAGGCAAAAGATCTAGTCCCTGGAAAATGGGCAGCAGCGTTTCCCATTGTTATATTTATATCACTGCGATCTCCAACCCGCCGGCCATGCATGGAGATTATGGTAATAACCTCCTCTTTCGTGAGAGAGGCCCTTAGTCCGCAGTGGACTGTTATGGGCTGTGATGATGATCTATTTCTGACGAACCTGCCTCGCTAACCTGCCTGCGTTGACCCTGAGACTGGTTAAACGGTCTCGAGGGCCGATCGGCACCCCGGTTTTGTTATATCATTTTATTCTTACGAAAACGGATAGCTTATAATCCCACTAATATTATAAATACGAAAGTTTGTGTGTTGGTATGGACGAACGGATTCCGATGAAATTTGGTAGGTAGTTAGATTAGGGTCTGGAATAAGACAAGGCTACTTGCGGCATTTGATTACTTGCTCATGAACGGGGAACAAGGAGTATTTAAATCCACTCTCGAAGACATTTATCGTATTAGAATAAGAATAAAATAGCACATAGAATGCACACACATCAACTTATACCTAAACAATAAATATAAAAAAATACATCTTAATTTAACAAAAAAAAAGGAATACCACTTAATATATAAGCTGTATGTGTGCGCTGCAGCAACACAAAAGGGTTGTGGCTCAGCACAGTATTACCTTGAAGGGCAACACACTGATTTTCAGCCAAAACCCAGGTAATACTCGGTACCCAATGAAATATTTTTTTCAAATATCCAGGGTGTAAAGTGATCCATCTGTGTGTAGTTACATGTTCCACATTTTCAATTAGCAATCAACATTATAAACGCAAAAGCTATTACATCTGTCTGTACGTCTTCTACTTTTCAACGCCCAAAGCGCTGAACTACTTTGGATTAAAAAATTAGCAAGGTGATGGTCAGAAAACCCAAAACAGGACATGGTGGCCTATGCAAGCATTCCATAAGCTTACCATATGGTAAGTTCCGCTATCGCAAGAAGTGCTCTGGAATACCCTCCTTCTGGATTTCTAAAAGAAATAACACCATTTCTGACTTAGTTCGCGTACACCTACCTTACCCGTACCTATCCTTTTTTCTTGCTTATAAATCTTCTTCTTGAATCACTTTATCTATTATTGAAAAACGCATTAAAATCAGTTGCGTAGTTAAAAATATCTAAGCGTATATAGATACATAGTGGCAGACGACGGGAATTGACTTTATTTTATACGTCCATAGGCTGCGGTGACTGCTTTCCATCAGGTAGACCCTAAGCCTGTTTGCCACCTTAGTGGTATAAAAAAAAAGATGACATGTCATTCTAGTACATCATTATAACACTTCCATCAAAATCCGTGACATTGTTTTTTCTGTTAATGAAAATCTAACGCCACGCCGGTTCAACGTTACAAATTCACGTTTATTTATACATATTGACAAAACAATACAGGAAGATTACCTAATACGAATCCCACTAACAACCTTTCTAAGGCCAACTAATCCAAAGGCAATTGTAAACACGCTAAGCACTACGAGCCGAACTAGCGACTACACGCCCACGGCGTTTACAAATGCAAATTCCTAAGCGAGAACGGATCCAATCACGGTCCGACTCCTTGATCCGATTAAACATTCGAAAAGTGAATTTGGGCCCACCAAAGAGATGATAGAAGCTTAAATTAATATCAAACGGTGCGTGGGGCGTATAATTAATAATAATTAAATCCCCGCCCGCGCCCGCACCTGGTTTGACGCGCGCCGTCAGCAAATCCGCTTATTTCTACATTTCGTAGCCACACGTAGGCCGTAGCCACACGTAGGTACAATGTCAAACGGAATCATTAATCGGTTAGGAACTGGTGGTCGAAAAGTTATTGGGCAGTTCGATCTGGAAATTACCAGGTTTAGAAGGTAGAGAAGTAAGGTACTCCCAGAGGAGCCGCTGCTATAGCTAAGCGGTCGATACCGCTCTAAGGTCTCCCTGTAACGACACCTGACACGACACGGCAAAGCCATTCCATATCATTCATATCTAAATCGGTCGTAACCGTAAACTAATTACATATAGGTATAGTCACGGGGTGCCAATCTTGGAAACCTTGAAAATGAAACCGAAAAAGTATGAGACCTACCGCGAAGGGTATAATGGCACCCTCCAGACTATAAAACCGGCAGAGAACGCTCATGTGTACCAGCGTGGACTCGAAAGAGACTTAGGCGCCTACTAGCTAAACTCTGCCTTTAAAGTACCTAAAGCCGGGAATGCTTTTCAGGGTTCATCAAATGCTACACCCCATATAGATGATAGGCATGCATGTAAGCGAATCATGTGCACAGCGAGCTCGGATCTTGATCAACGTCGCTTTGGCAATGATATTAGTAGGCACACGTAACAAGTGGTCAGCTCGTTGCGTTACTGAAGTTCGATTAGCCTCGAAATTCGAAACAGTCACCCATCCGTGCGTTGCTTAATTTATGTTTTCGGTATGACAGACACTAGAACAGACCAGACTTTGAGAGACTTAAACTAGATATATAATAACAGAAAGACTACACTGCCTGTGTCGCCAACAAATCCGACGCATGAAGTCTCATGAAAACGGGTTTAACGCTCCAAGTAATTAGCTGGCATGGTTTCCTGGTACAATTCGAGCGAATAGTCTATTAACCTTAATAATTGAAACCGAAACTGTTTTCATACCAAACATCATCATCTGTCACGTAGTTTGCTTGTACGAAGCTGTTCTCAGCAATAGTGAAGCTTGGATTTGGGTCTTTATCACTCTAAGCACTCTTCACTCACTCACGAATATTCGGTTTACACGGCTACACACGGCAGTGGCCCAACCTATCCCGCTTTGACTTTGAACCGTTTTCGATTTGTATGCTCATCCATAGTAAATTCAGCTCATTTTATACTGGTTGTGGGGTATTCCTGCTGCATTCTGTATTTGGCAAGGTTGGGTTGGGCGGCCGAGTGGAACCAGGCGCCGTTGACCCGTAAACCGGCCGATAGGCCTCACAGAGTCAACTACTTAATTGTAACAAAGCGGATAAATTTCGTAAAATGTGAATATTGATGTTGTTCAATCTGTATAGACAGAAGAAGTGATTGGCTGACTGCGTGACTAAATAACGTACCTGTAACCAAAATCGTACAGCTTAAAATTTTTTAACGTACTTCTTAAAAATCGCTACGTGACGGATATAAAACGGGAGTGGCAATGTTTATGTAAAAAATGAAACCAAAGGCAAAGGCTCTGATTTTAAAGGCGGTTATTAATCTCTGCCGGTTTTATTTCGGGTAACTTTCGCCGTTTTCGTATTCCATTCGCCTCGATGACGTTTGTTCGTGATGATGACAGTCACCCATACGACACATAAATAGAGAGAGATCTATGGCAAAAATTTTATGTTGATATTATGTACAGCTATAGTTTTTTCTTATTTAACTTGCTTTCCCCAAGAGCGTCAGTAGCCTAATGGTTAAGGGGTCCGACTTGTACCCCGACGTACCGGGTTTGGCCCCAGTGCCGCCATGTACCAATGACTCTTTTCTATATTTAGAAACTTCTACTTCTTACTATGTTGGTACATTAGTTGCACACTAAACGATGCTCTTACGGTAAGGAAAAACATTGTGATGAAACATGGACATTCAGTGGCGGCTGAATCTGTAACCATGATCCAATCTATCCAGGTCCCTCAATTGAGAGAAGCGTCCTCTGAGCCCGTTTCATACAAACGTAGTTTGATCAAAATATTTTCAATATTAAGCTATCAAAGAAACTGAAATTTTACAGACGTGATCTACAAATTAACACACAACGAAAAATGAAGTTGAGCATGATGTGAGATCCCTTAGCTTATTTACTTTTAATTGGTAGTTCATGGACGAAACACAAAGGACGGCATTTATCCTATTGTTGGCTTGACAGTCAAGACGTCATATTCGTTGACTTATTTGGAGTGACATTAAAGCCCCGCAGTTATTAGGAAATTAGGTTAGTTGAAATCATAAAACCCTCCAAGGTTTTATAATTTCAACTTGGTACCGCTACAAACCCATCTACCTCTATGTACTCGCTTAAGTCAAAATCTCTGACACCAACGTAACTGCAACGCAACTGCTTATAGGAAACAATACTTCACAAAAACGATCAACAGGTTTTAGGATTTACAGCATAAAAAAAAGAAAATGGAAGATAATCAGCCAGTACACAACTTCAAAGGGAATCCATATAATATCAAAGAGGCAATCTCGACATCACTCATCATCATCATAACTTGACCATAAAGCTTAAAAAGTCGGCGACAGAATTGGTATTTTCTACATGAATGCATTCCGTTACCGTGACAGAAGGGTCGTCGGAGACCCTGCCTCCTCTAATATAAAACTCATAAATCATACCAATGCAAAAACAACTACCGTCTCTCCTAATATCTTTCTCAGTGTTGCTGAAATAAATCAAAAGCCGAGAAGGTTGCGCACTACAACACATAAACATAACACATACACAACACATATACATTAGTATAAAGTATAAATTGTAGTGACACTTAATACAAAGTGCTTAATAAGATAAGACGACGGATTATAAAGTAGGTGACAGGAAGGATTAGTATAATTTATTGGGGCTCCATGATAGTAAAGGGTAATTTAATGAGGACATTCGTATGCTGGCCGGGAGCTGTTTTATCTAGAAGCACCATAAATATGAACTCAATTAGTAGAAATTAAGATAGTGTGTAATTTTTTCAAAGTTTAAGGGAATTGCTAGACTAGGTAAAAATTGAATAAAAAGTGACTTTAATGACGGACCGGTTTCTTTTACTTCTAGAACCCATACAAGAGGATATGTAAGTACTATCACTATGAAAAGTCGAAGTTTGGGTAATTTTTTTTTATTTTGCTAAGTTGTGCAAGTGCAGACCAACGTTTTGTGAGTCTCCTAAACCTCTACTATCTCTACAAAGTGTTTTTTTTTTTTACTCTATGACGTAGGTCTAACCTACGGTGCCCTAGCAGACTATTATGATGTTATAGCGTAACAGTGGTACTTTATAACATCATAATTTATTACTAAAATTAACATAACATGACACAGTAAGTATACCCTTTATAGGGATCATGTTAAAGTTAATTACATACCTACACTTTGTTAATATTGAATCACATAACATGCGAGAGAAAGCGAAATTCAATAAACGCTATGACGTGTTGTTATTTTATTTGCCTTTTAATAAACACCGTTTTTGTGAATGTAAATAACAATAAATTGCCTAATATCTTTCTTCAGTGCGTAAATAGGGAAGTCGAGCGCTGTATAATCTCTTCTATTTGTGAGGAGTTGACATATTTTGAGTTTGTGATGAAGATATCCCTCTAATATCCCTCACACCTTCGAGCCAAATTGGTTGCGTACTGTGCGGTTCCAAAGGAACTTTCTCCCACGCACACTAAGGTTGTGTGGAATGAACTACCTGGAGAGGTTTTCATTTGAGAGTATAACATTGATTTTTTTACGGGGTCAGCAACGTGATGCCCCTGGTATTGCAAACGTCCACAGCCTGCGGTGACAGCTTACCATCAGGCGGGCTGTAAGCTTGTTTGTCACCTTAGTGGTATAAAAAAAAAGCTGTCTTTCAACAAAATATGACCATTTAATTCATTAAATTCTAGCCAGATGGAATCAGTTTTACGGAGGTGTGTTCAGTTAGGTGGCTTTGAATAGAGTGTCTGCACAGAATTTTAATGGTACCCATCACCTGTAGGTACCCATGAGTGAAGGGCACAAAGTAATTTTCTCATCATCCAGGAAAATTCAGACGGACAGAGTCGTTTAAAAGATCAGTTTGCTACAAAACATAAATTACGGTTGCTTAAACAAAGCTCGGACATAAAATACAAAAGAATACAAACCGAAAAAAAAACTTAATTTCACCCATCCGGTTCATCCATCCGGTTGACATAGAATACAGAAAGGTACAGAAATGATCTAAGAAAATTATTTGTTATTTGTTATTATTTTACACCATGTGATTATTAGTACGCTGATAGAGTCATTCAACGAATTGTCGAATTGTTTTTATTAGACTAGCCAGGCATTTGACCGTCATCTCACCTGATGTTAAGTGACGAAGCGACCATTAATTAACAACTTGACCATTTGACCATATGAACAGAGTGGTTAGCTAATTTGTTGTATGATTAATTGACGATGATACATATACAACATGAAAGTGTACAAAGATAGATATTATAGGCATAACTAGCGACCCGCCCAGCTTCGCACGGATGCTCTCGGAATTACTCAATTATAATATGCAGGTAGATAATAGAATAGAAAAACTTTATTGTTGAACTGTTTAGGTACATTTAGGTACCTATTATATATTACATTTGTGAGTCTCAACAGTTTGCACATTTCGGACAAACAATATTTAAAGGTAGCAAGAAGTTAATGGTAAAATTCACATCCAGTTGTGAAAGTACTTGAAAAGAAATCAAAATAACTTCATCAATATTGAAATAAATAAATAAATCATCATCATCATATCAGCCAGAAGACGCCCACTGCTGGGCATAGGCCTCCCCCAGAGATCTCCACAAAGGCCGGTCCCGTGCCTTTCGCATCCAGCTGGTACCTGCGATCTTTACCAGGTCGTCGGTCCACCTTGAAATGAGGACATCCGCAAGCGAACCAAGGTCACCGACATAGCTCTAAGGATTGCCAGACTGAAGGGGCAGGGCACATAGCTCGAAGAACAGATGGCCGATGGGGCAGTAAAGTTCTCGAGTGGCGACCACGTACCGGAAGACGCAGCTCCACACGGTGGAATCAAAATATGCAATGTCAACAATAGAGAGGTATATAATAAATCAAAATGTCAGATTCATACAAATTATTATACATACATGGCCGTGTGATGTCCGGTAAAGTAGAATAGCACCAACCCCTTAAACTCGTAGGTGTCGTACAAGGCGACTAATGTTTTCGTGGCAAAATGGGCGGCAACGTTTTCTATTGTTATATTTATAACACTGCAATATCCAACTCGCCTGCCAAGCGAGAAGATTATGGCAATAACATCCACTGTTGTGGGAGAGGCCCTAAGTCCTGCAGTGGTCAGTTATGGGCTGTGATGATGATACATAAGTAAAAAAATTCCGGAAGTAATTCTCTAAATGAAAATAAAAACCGCATAAAAATCCGTTGTGGTGTAGGGAAGTCAGCAGATAGATATACAGACAGATAGACAGACAAAACTAAGGATAAGGATATCGCAGATACATGCACAGTTTCCCTGGATGGCGATGCTGTCAGCGGAGAACGACGCCACTAAACGTTGTTTGTGGAAACACTATGGTGCGATTTCCTAAAACGCGGTGTCAAAAAGTTGGAGGCAACTCAGGCAACAGTTTGAGATACCATTAAGCCGAATCATCGTTGTAAAAACGTAATGAGAAGCCTCTTCTTAAATAACAATTCTGTGAGATCCCTACGCCTGTGGTTTCTGTCGGGAAAAACATTGGACCGCCAGTCTTCGCGGCCGACGTGAGCCAATTTAACTTTCTTTATTAACACATGCAAATCATACGCAACCTATTTTAATGGCAATTAAAATTGTGCTCAAACATTATATTTTGTTGACATGCCCGCCTATGCTGCAAAATTACTTATTCAGAAAGAGGTAGGTGGTTACTAAGAAAATCGTACTGACGCCGGATAGGTTGTTTTAATACTGTAGTAGGTACACAATAACATTTTTGACAACTTAAAATATTATTTATACATATAATAAAACAGTCAAAAAAGTATATCTGTACATTGAATATATTTATAACAAAAAAGTTTAGGTGGTGAAGAAAGCGTAATAGAATAATAATTTTTAAAATTATTGTCTGTCTGTCTTATTATACACGCTAATCTCTGGAACTACTGGACGAATTTAAATGAAACTTTTTTGTAATTTATAAATTAAGCCTGGAATTTTGGAAACTAGAACGCCTAATGTAGAACAACAATAGATCAGCTAAATTATATGAAATATGGAAATGGCGCTGAATGGATTTTGATGAGGTTTTCACAGTTTTGTAGATTGGGGTTAAACTTAAAATCTAGGGCGTGTTCCATCTAATTCGGTTAGGTAGAACTAGTGGTGGTTACTGTGATTTGATATTTAGAATAGGTTTGACTTAAATAAACCTAATGGAAATTCACAACTTTTATTTGTACTACTTAATAAATTGACAGAGCAAGCGTAAGGAAGAAACAGATAGAAAGAAGATAGGTAGGTGGAAATAAAAGAATTCTAGTTCTAAATAAATTATTTTAAAGTATCACAAAATTTTTATTATGTCGCTTAGACTTTGTTATGAGTAGTTATAGTATAGTAGGTAGTAGGTAGTTATTCTACCTAGAAGTAGCAGTACTACCTTGGTGTCTTCGTATTTCCACAGAATATTAATATTAACGTGTTTAACGTTTATTACCTACCCTGTCAGAAACTGTTCAACGGATATTGATGTACCTAAATTAATGTAAGAGGAGAGGATATAGAAAGGATTACATTACATACAATGTCTGAAACTGTTGTGCCGAAACACATCACCCTGCCCTAGTCGATATACGTTATAACTTAGGATATGCGAAGATCCACTAGATACACGTAATAACATCTCGCCTCCTCATCGTCACAACATACATACACGCCATTTCCCATAGGGGTAGGCTTATACTGTCGACGCATACAATTTGAGTCTATTGCTATTTAGTAAATTAATTTTATTTAGGAAAAAATACTAAATACGCAAATAGAATAAATTTAAATAACTTAAAAAATGGAAAAAATTTAAGCCGTGTGGAAGCGTAAGTACCTCTTATTATATTAGTAAGTATTTCTTATTATATTCGTCGGTTCAACACAACATTTTATTCATATTGTATGGTCCCTACAAAGGCAGGGCGATGAAAAATGAATAAACACTGGTTAATATAATCTCGCGCAGTATATGTTACATACAACAGTTGTTAGTATAACTTGGAAACAAATTTGCAAAAACGAAAGATCCCACTCTTACCATAAGTTAAATTAATGAAACCTAGTCAAATCATCGATATCATCTAAGGTAAATCATCACTGTATGGCAAAACCACAGTCGTTATGAAATTAAACTTTAACAAAGGAACTAAAGAAGGCAGCGGTGAAATACATACGAAACAATGACTGTCCCTATCTAGGGCCAGGCAAGTCTGAAATGAGAGCTAAAACAAAACTACGACATCAATTCGACATGAAAATAACTGGGTGCCTACACGCTCAAAGTTACCTTATTTTCTAAGAAACGAAGGTATATTTGTGATTAGGTGCCTAATTTGTAAGGGTAGGTACGCCCAAATCTCACGAACGCGCACAGAATGCACAGGTGCAGCTTTTGCGCGCCGCGTCCGAAATTCGTACGATTAAATGCAACGCGCGGCCAGCGAACGGCGCACAAGCTGTTGCTGCAACGGCTTGTGCGGGCCGCGTTCGCGAAATAGGACGCACCCTCAATTACTTGCCCAGCTTATAAAAATTACCCACTCTCAGCCTTGATAAAGTATTTCATCATGTTTCAACCTACTCGATACATCGATATTATAACTTGTTGTAGTCGGTTGGTATTAGATACCGAAATGTTTGCCTGCCTTTCGATCTAGTCGTATAACTTCTACTAATAGACCTTTTAATAGGCCTACTATTGCAATGAATACTACATAAAAACTTGTATCCAAATAGCTAGTTACATCCTTTACTATACGGCAGCATTATTTTTCAAAGCAAATATAGCAAAAGCTTTTGTAACGGTGTGTAGTCTAGGAAACATATACACAGAAGCTTTGTTACAGTAGGTTGGACTTACGGGAAAATAAATAAATCTCCCTCCTCGCATGTACGTACAATCAGATTGTTATTTGCCTCGTGTTGTTAGTATTGTTTCTGAAGTTTCGAATTACAACTTTTATTTCTTTCGTATTTAAGGTTTGGGTTAGGTTCAGTTATTCTTCTTATTTCTTCCTTTATGTACTTATTGTATAGGAAAAGGAAACTTTACCTAAGGTTTTTAAGAAGTCATTATAATTTACTACTTATTGCACTGTAGCTAACACAATTTAACTGACTTCACCCGTTACTAAAGTTGTTAAAAATTTTCAAGAAAAATACGTATATTTCTCTTTTAGGTATATTTCTTTACAGAGTGTCAAAAACAGTATCCGTGTAAAAAATAAAGTTACCTTTGTGATCATCTAAGTACAATCATCAACCTAAATCAATAAAAACAAGTGAGTTTAGTTATTTAAGCCGACTCGCCAACATATGTTCCCTGTATCGTATCGGCTTCTGAGTGCAACTCGTTAGTTACCCACAGCGTATCGTAAGGTTTCCGATGACACGACCGTGTCCGTGTTTCCGCTGTATGACTAAAATATAGTAGATTTGGCTACTATTACATATATTTTTCTAACAGTATATAGTATCTTAACCCTAAAAATAGTAGGATACTATATTTGTCGACGCAGACATAAAATGTATGATGAATGTGATATTGTGATAATTTAACTGGATATTGACTTGAATAGAAACGCACACTATTAGCGGATAGATAGATGGTTTACTTGTCGCTATAGTCATACATAAGTATATAGAATGCTTAGGTGGAAGTTAGCTGTCTATGTGACATTAAAAGTTTTTATATAATGCAGCGTTTTGATCCATTCACTTTGTGCGTAGGCGCGTACAATATTATATATAACATTTGGCAACCCCACCTTGCTAATATTATGAATGCTAAAATTTGAGCTAATCTATCATTCAAACTACTGAACGGGCCGAAGAGACTAACGAGCGAGCGGGCCACCTGAGGCCCACTTAGGCCACACATAGCCTAATTTAATCTCATATTCAAAACGGTTCTCATGGGACCTCGCTACAACTGAATTTTATGGGGGTGTCACTTAAATTCAAAATTACAAGATAAAATAGTTGTGAGCATCGGTGGCCCAGCGGTTGAGTATTTGATTCGTAAGCGTGAGGTTCGAATCCCTGACTCTTTTCTAAATTATGAACATTAGTTGAATTCTAACCGATGCTCTTACGGTGAGGGAAAACATCGTGATGAAACCTGCAAATTCAGGCAACTGAATTTGTAACCATGGTCCGATCTGGTCAGGTTCCCCTTGTAGCAGGGTCACGGCGGTCAAATAGTAGTCGCTCCACTGATCGCCAAATCCTGGATCATGGTCAAGGCGGACCCCGGGGAATCCTTCTCGAATTAACGCTAAGATGATTATATTTTTTTTAATCTTTTTTCCGCGTGACCATTTAAATGACCTCCCTAATGTACAACAGGTAAGAGAGGTCAAGCTGTATTTCTGGTTCTATTAACCGAATTAGATGAAACGTGGCCTAGATTTTAAGTTGGACCCCAAACTACAAAACTATCTAAACCAAATCAAAATCCGTTCAGTTGTTTTTCTATATTTCTTATAGTTTAGCTGGTCTATCAAGGTTCTACATCACGTGTTCCAGTTTCCATAATAAATTATATCCTATATGTTACACAGGCTTAATAGCTATACAATAAAAAAGTTTTGTTAAAATCCGTCGAGTAGTTCCGGAGATTAGCGTTTACAAACAGACAGACACAATTAAAAAAAATCTGTTACTATTTCTTTATCGCCCTAAATTATGTTTTTGTAAATGTATTCAATGTACAGACACACTATTTACTGTTATATATTGTCATATATATTGTGTATATGTATATATATTGTCATTTTACAATACATGCTGTGAACAAAACAAATTATCGTCCTGCAAATAAAAATGCGCAGCGTGGAAATTGCCATTAGGGTGCGGAAACCTGAGGACGTTATGAGCTTGAAACATGTCTAATGGCAATGAGCGTAATCTTTTATAAGAGATTGTACCACCTTAGTTAGTTAGGTATATATTTCGTATGTATGTATGTATGTATGTAATCTCTTTATTGCATCAATTTATAACATTACAGGAAATAAAAATACAGTTTCGTCGTATACAGAGTGGATTCCATATACCATATAAGGGTAAGTACTTTGGATAAATAGCGGCAAATATTTTAAAATTTAAACGCCCGGACTACTTGTATAGTAAGTTGAACTTTACTTGTCTACAGGCTATAGATCGGCTCGTATTCCTTTGGCCGGTCACAAACATGGATCTGCAGCATTTGGGGCAGCTTCCGCTATCAAGCAACAAAGTGCTGGAACAACATATCTCCTCCTTTAACATCGTTAGGATTAAAGTGTACGTTTAAGAGACACTACAGATGCTATATTTTAAAAATTCAGAAAGAGGGTATATACACACACGCACGCACGCACGCACGCACGCACGCACACACACACAAATTAACAGTATCGTAATTTTACGGTGCACCCTTCTTTGCGCGTCATGGCAGAATATCAGTGTGTTGCTCTCCCAAGCAACACTGTGCTGAGCTATGACCTTTTTGCGTTACTGCAGCATACACATGCGGCTTTAGTTAGTAATAAGTTAGTCCGGAGTTAGAAATAATATTCGTCGATCTGAATTTTTTATTTTGTTAGTTTCCAATAAGTTTATTTTTGTGTTACTTATAAGTGGTATGTGTATGTATGGAGTGCCAAATTTTTTTTTTCTATTCTATTCTATTGTATTTTCTGAATAAAGAAATATGTACTCTATTTCAACATTAATATAATAATTAAGCCGAAAATAAGGGACCACTGAGTGATGTGTGATGCCGTATCTTTCGTTTTGTACGAACAAGGGGACTACGGCATAACTGATATCTGTCACATAAGATATCTGGAAATTATCGTTAGATTGTAAACAGGCCTTATTTAAATGATAACTCATAACTTTTTTGTCTACTCTGGTTGTTTTTAACAACTTGTTATCTGCGCAGTGACTAGCTAACACATGTGTCATTTTTAAAGAAATCTATACGATCGAATAACGTCTTATAAAAGTCAATATCTTATTTTAAAGATCTTGGAACCGTTTGAACATTCATCGATCAATTAATCCATCGAACCAGTTACACGAATGATATCGTTTCCGCTCGGTATCTGTATATTTCTTACAGATGCCGAAACTGATAGTAGAATAAATGACCCGGCAAAATCGTTATAGGTATAGGGCACGGTATCCGGTATAGGCAGTATCCAAATTACTAAAGCGTATATTCGCAGAACAAATACGTGCTGGATTCGAGGGATCTTGCTGATATTAAGTCTAACTGAGACGCTGCAATTTGAGATCTAAGTACTTTTGAGTTAAGTTGACGCTTTTACCTGGACTTAAAATTTATCAGATCTGTACTATTCTGAGCCTTAGACTAGAGCCAGTCCACCTCTAAGAAATCGGTTGACGTTTATCTCATCTATTCTGCCGGCCCTAAACTTGACCGTGTGGTGTCTGGCAGAGTAGAATAGTACGGTGGTTGGTAAGGGGGTTTCCTTACACGCGTGGGTGTCGTACAAGGCGACTAATGTTTTCGAGATAAAAGATCTAGAGTCTCCGTAAGCTGGAAAATGGACAGCAGCTTTTTCCATTGTTATATTTATAATACTGCGATCTCCAACCCGCCTGCCTAGCGTGGAGATTATGGCAATAACCTCCCCTTATGTGGGAAAAGATCTAAGTCTTGCAGTGGACTGTTATGGGCTGTGATGATGATCCACTTTAAAGCTGAGCGCGACTGGTAATATTCGCGATCATTTCCACTGCACGTTTTTTACATGTCGTTTGAATACTAAGATTATTAAATATATGAATAGGGAGTATAATATAGGGGGTATATAGGGAGAATAACCAAATAATCAACCTACAGATCTTACGTTCCACAATGAGACATAGATATGCAGAGCTGATAATGGTGCATTGTCAACCATTCTAGCTTCCAAAACGATCTATTACTGTAAAAAACCTGTACTCTGTTTATAATCTACATAATAACTACATACTTCTCTGTAGGCTTCTAAAATTATCCGATAATTGAAAATCGTGCAATCAAATTACGAATTTGAGATTTGCAAACATAAGCATTATCAGTTCATTCAATACGCATGATGTAGAATATGTTATTGCTGCCATTTCAGCGAATCGTGAATAATGCATAGTGATCGTAAATAATTTATATGAAATTCAGTTTATTTGGTTGCATACTTTAATGCTTTACCTAGAAATTGAACCATATTTGTTTATAGATCAAATTATTCCATTAATAATAGGTTGGGGGAGAAAGTTTCATTTTATATGAAAATTCAAAACATTTTTTAATATAGTTTATTTACATTTAACTAAAGTATGTAGGTACCATTTTGTTCGATAACTTTTGCCATCTTAAAGGTAGGGACATGATCACATTGCTATAGAAATTATGGGCTTCTGATCAAAAAATTGCGTCAAGTAGTTTTGGCAGTCCACTCGTGATGTTAACCTGACACTGCCTAAAGCAATCTGAAGAGACCGAAACAGGTGGAAAACTGAAGGTGCAAGGTCAGGACTATACGGCGGATGCATTAACACCTCCCAGCCAAACTCTCTTAATTTTTGCTGAGTGGTTAAAGATGTGTGAGGTCTAGCGTTATCATGATGAAAAACCACACCTCTTCTGTTGATTAATTCCGGCCGCTTAATCTCAACTTCTTGCTTTAATCTTATCAGTTGTTCGCAGTAGAGTTCTGAATCGATGGTCCTGCCTGGTGGTAACAGCTCATAATGAATAATGCCCTTCCAATCCCACCACACACACACAGCATCACCTTGTTGCGAGTTAACCTGGGTTTCGCCACAGTCTGTGAAGCCTGAACAGCCTTTGACCATGACCTTTTTCGCACGTTCTTGTCGTACGTGATCCACTTTACACCACCAGTTATCAATTCCTTCAAAAATGGTTCGGTTTCATTACGTCGTAATAAAGAATCACAAATGAGTACACGGTTCATTAGGTTTCTTTCAGAGAGCTTGTGAGGTACCCAAATATCGAGCTTTTTTGTGTACCCATTTTTTTTCAAATGCGCCAAAACTGTTTTGTGGTCAATTCCCAGTTCTTCAGCTACGTCGTAACTACTGATATGCCGATCTTGCTCCACTTTTTCAAAAATAGCATCCATTTTATCCGTAACAGGGCGACAAGAGCGACGTCCATCTTTGACATCAAAATTTCCGGATTGAAAACGCTTAAACCAAATTTGTGCTACTCTCACAGACATTGCATTAGGTCCATAAACATCGCAAATTTTTTTTGCGGCTTGCGTTGCATTTTTACCTTTTTTGTAGTAAAATTTTAAAATGTATCTAATTTCTTCATTAGATTCACTCATCTTGACCGTAAGAAAAACAAATGAAAATCACGCATTTTCATAATTTGAATTTGGAATTATCTTTTTTAAAAGTTAAACTTTTAAATGATACCAAAACTAGCCAGGTACAAATAGTATAGCCAAAGAGGTTTTATTACAAGTTCATACATACTATATGCGTAAAGACTTTTTCCCCAACCTAATATTATAACGTCAAACAGTTGTAACGTAGGCATCATCATCATTGTCATCGTAAGGAATCTTCTTCTCAGTCGAAACACTCTGGACACAGTGGTCGTAGTCGTTAGGTTGGTGGCGCGCTTCACCAGTCGCCGCCATTCTTCCCTAATGGATGATTTTCTTTGGCACTCTTGGGCACTCGTGAAGGGGCGCATCAAAAAACTTACGAACTTGGTTTGTTCACCGTGTTGGAGATCTGCTGCAAGCCAGGGTGCCTTCCACGGTGCCTTGTACAACTAGTCTCTCTATATTGGTGTTATCACGCCATCACGTGTCCAAAGAACGTCAAACTTCTGATTTAGACTATCGCGCAAAAAGAATATCCTAAGGCTTTTAGTGATATCCGCACACTTTTATCACGCTAAAGTAAAAGTAGTATGACACTATGATGTAGTGACTACAATTTATCACTTTAACTAAATTTGTCCATCCAACAAATACCCAAGCTACCCAACTACACAAGGAAATTGCAGCGAAAATTTGACTATAAGTACTAGCACGCGTGGTTCGATTGGAGTGGAACACTTGTAATTGAGTAAGTACATAGGTTTAGGTCTTATTCTTTTTCAGAAAGATTGTCCGAAAATAATCCGTGTTGATCATCCGCGGAGAGCATCTGCTTTGGAAGCACGACCCAGGTCCGAATCACATTCCGAACCCTTTACGGGTTTTTCGAATATCTACATACCTTCAGATCATCCGCTCATAACGCGCACCGTGCTGAGGATGCCAATCGTTGCCACGGCGAAATAAGCGATAGATTGAAGATTGAAAGCGAGAATACTGAAGATAGGGCAAAGTAGAGTGGGCACCAGATCAAAAACTTTCTTAGAACATTCCTCATCGCACAGCCGGTAGAACACGCACAGGGAGTTTTATTTTAAATGTGTACACTTAAAATAAAACATTACAACAATAATTTAGTCCGTACTTAACATACACTGTCAATCAAGTAACCCCCACGTACAGCATCCCTCCAGAATGTGCACATGAACCCGGCAGCGTTTACTCATTTTATTTTCATTATTCAGTTCAACATTGATAGTAATGAAAGCGAACAAAACCATACGTAGGTACCAACTTTCGATACCGAGACGAAACATGAGCGATTTGACATAAATATTATGGTGCCATGACCGGAAAGACAGTTTCAAGAATTTGTGGAGCAGCATTGGCATGCGCTCTAAAGTGGGATATATTATTTGTGGAAATGTTTTCGTCAGTTATGCGGATATGATATATTATTTAGTTGAACGTTGGTAGCTGAGTGAGTGGTTGTTGTGATCCCATTTCAAGTTTACGGTAAACATAAATAATATGAAGTAACATTTTACGGGCCAACCGTAAAATATATGTATTTCACGCCTTATCGTTTTCATCTACTAAGCAACAATGCCTGTATTGTGTTAGAGAATTACAGTCACAAAATATGTCTGCTTAATCCTCACTTGATAACACACGACCTTTTCTCTAGGGAGGTCCAAATAATTAATTTCGACGGCCAACTTTTTTTAAATTCGTAACATTTTTCTTTATGCTTTAGGCAATGAGTGAATGATACAAGGAACCACCGAAATGAGCTTCAGTAGGTATATCAATGAGACGAAAAGCAAAGGTGCAGTATCGAAGTTGCGTGACAGTGAAAAAGCCAGGTAGTATTTTTGAAACGCTTGCCTCTATTCGAACTGTTCAATTTTGATTTTCGGCATGAAAAATTCGATATTTTGATGCATGGTGCTTAATCTCAGTAGTTTTGAACCGTATTCTTTCAGTGTTGCCTTTTAAAATAGAGATCCGTGAGTAGAGCCTATTGTTGCCTCGTGGCAGAAATAGAAGGCACTGGTTTGGTACCGCTCTAAAAGTATAGTATAAATTTTGGAAGTTCTATCTATTCTGACCTAGACGAAGTCTTCGTAGATCACTTTAAACGTTTAATACCACTTTTTCTACGTAAGCGGTTAAAAAGTATTAAACGAAAGTTTATCCAAAAACTCGTAGAGCGATACATACCTATAAACAATCCATGTTACAATTCCTCAGTTCATTGTAGATAGGTACATATGTAGATTTTTTTATTTACAAAAGCGATACATTTTACGGTTACGCCACATAAAAATTTATAATGCTTGTTTTACGTTAAGCACTCGATTATTGAAATCGGCTGTGACAATGACAATATCCTAAGGTCCAATATCACTGTGGATAGTGCACAGACATACCAGACTAAACACAAATCACAAATATTCCCTGTTCGCTCGCTCTACAATGATTATGAATCTTGCTATCCCGTTTATTCATCCCTTTGAATAAGTTCACGGAAAATGACGTGCGCAATGTTTTGAACGTTCGACATATTGCTCGAGGGCTTATCGACCTGACGTTTTTTTTGAAACATCGGTGTAAATTTTATAATTTCCTAATAAAATTTAAATTAAACCATTTAAAAGATTGTAATTTTGTGTGTAATTTAGTGCACATTTATGTGAAAGCGCAAAGTATGGAAATACACCTGGATTATCCTTTCACCGGTAAGTAAACATTCGTGGTCGAGGCGATCCGAAATAAATTTTAGAAATTGTGACAAAAATATGCATGGAAATAGTGTGAATTTGCATTAATTGAAATGCTTTACCTTAAAACAACATGCCATTAGAGATAGATTTAAAATTATTGGCAAATTGAGCAATATTTCGGTGTCTAAATAGGTACAAAAATATTTTGATGCTAACAGGGTCGGACTTAGTATTTATTGTATAGTATTTTATTACTCAAATCTTGTGAATAGCGGTCCACAACTTTATATGTATCAGGGTTCCATACCAAAAATGTACCTAGATGACATTTTAAATGTTCAGGCATTATATGAAACAACGGATTAATCGCGTATTTACGTTTATTTACATAAATATTTGTTTTTCTAGGTTTCCTAAAGACCAGACATGGTTATGTCTGGGTTGCAAATTGGAAGTGCTGCGTTGTAAATATTTTGAAGAACAAGATAATAAGTAGATGCAAGTCCCTTCTGTCCTGCTGCACCAGCATAATATGAATTTTTACTGAAAATAAAGAATATGCTGCTTGTTTAATATATTAATGTATCTATCCTTTTCATTATTATTATTTTTTCCATGACTATGTCCTCTAGAGGGCATCATATTAAATTTGTGAAGTCACATAGGCCAACCTGTGAACAATGAAGACGCTTTTAACTATAAGTAAGTAGGTAGGTACCTACTTAGTTTAGAAGTTATGAGGCAACAAATAAACATTAATACCGGTCAAAATCATAACCCTCCTTTTTGCTAAAGCAAGCACTGCCGATTCACGGTATGTAGATCGAGAGATCGAAAAGACGGTGGTAGGTATCAGGGCATGGCTTTGATTCACTAGACACCTTCCTTTTATTATAATGTCAATATTAAAATATATAAGGACAAGCTTAAAAATATTGCATAGTCATCTGGAGCGAACAACAAGTCAGATTTGTTTGTGTTCGTTACGAGTAGAAAGTCGTAGCAAAATATAACTCATGATGGGCTGCCTTGTTCCGTCCCTGCATTTGCATTAGTGTGTGTGTTATAGAGATGTGTGACATTTTGTCTCATATTTAAACTCTAAATGTACTCTCTGCTTCTGTATAGAAAATTTTTTCTCTATGGGATAGTGTGGCTAATGGTTAATGTGGCATGGTCTTGCGACCGTTTAGAGGCACGGTTGCCTAGGATAGCGGTGTTGTAATAAACCAATTTTCCATCGATGTAAACAAACCACTAATCGCACAGAAAAATGTACTATATTATCAATCTGTCATAAATACTTAAACTGATCTACAAATCACTATTCATGAAAATCACTATTTTGAAAATTCAAAATTCAAAATTCAAAATTCAAAATTCAAAATTCGAGTTTCTACATTCTAAATTCTAAATTATAAATTCTAATTCCCAATTCCCAAGTCCCAAGTCCCAAGTCCCAAATCGCCAGTCGCCAGTCGCCAGTCGCCAGTCGCCAGTCGCCAGTCGCCAGTCGCCAGTCGCCAGTCGCCAGTCGCCAGTTACCAGTTCCCGGAAGGCCCAAGAAAGATTGGATTGACATCATCGACATCGGATACGAAAGTCAATGGCTTACTTCTGCAGGCAGAAGCCAACAGCAGAAGCTATTGGTCGGGGAAGGAGGTTTACGGGACTGTGACGTATCCCTCGTACTCCGGCTTTTTCTCGACCGGATAATGACCATCGGTCAATAGAGTCTTGGTCGGCTTCTTCTGGGATAGCAGGCGCTTATGGCCATCAGTCGAGACGCGCGCCGATTGCTCTCCGTTTAGGAGCTCGGTGCGCAGCACCTCTAGACGCCAGAATGCCCATAACGGGACGAATTGGAAAACAAAGAACCGGAAAGCGGACGCTAGCAGAAGCCGGGAATTGCCTAAGAAATTGTGATGATTGCTAATAATAAAATAGTGACGGCACCGTTGGTTATCCTACGTCATCAAGTACATAAAATATGACACGTTGTATCAATGACTAGTAGACTCAATAAACGTTGGCCTGCCTATGCACATCGTAGTTAATGGGTAAATATTATTACGCTAATCTATAAAGGAAAAGGTAGTGTGCAGGAATGCGGACACTATCGAAGTATTAAACTTATGAACCACACAATGAAGCTATTCGAACGTATTTTAGACCAGAGACTTCGCCAGGAGTGGTCCTTGTCGGAATGCCAATATGGCTTCAGGTCGTGCTGCAGCACCATTCATCCAATCTTTACCCTCCTGGAGGACCCTTCCAGGAGTTCTACTGAAGTAGAAATTAACCTCTGCATTACGCATTTCTCGACCTGCAGAGTGCTTTCGACAATGTCCCTCGGGAGATAATCTGGTTGGCTCTGAGATCAAAGTCATAAATTAGTATTATACAGGACATGTATGCCAATACTGGAGCCGTCGTCAAAACCATCGTAGGCCATACTAATCCCTTCCCGATTACTGTAGGTGTTCATCAGCGTTCAATGCTGAACCCTTACTTCTTATGCATTGTGCTCGATACCCTCTCAGCGCAAGTTCAAGACATGCCTTCTCTGCTTATAAAGTACGCTGACGACATTGTACGCGGCAATAAATGACATCATCCGAAGGGCGCTTGTCACCGTCAACGTACATGACGATGGCATGAGGCATGACGGCATGATGCTCATTGCTTGGAAACGTGGGAGGGCGCTGGTGTGGGACGCGCTACTTGCGTAGACACTCTGGCGCCGCCCCATGTAACCTCTACCGCTCGCTGCACTGGAGCTGCGGCCTCTGCTGCTGAGGACCTCAAACGGAGGAAATATGAAAGCCTAGGCCATGACTTCATATTTCAGCCGTTTAGGCTCGAGACGTTGGGACCGTGGGGTCCTGACGCTTTGGAGCTTTTTCAAGATTTAAGCAAAAAGCTAATCCACACCACAGGCAGCTCGTTCCTCGGATAGAGGATAAGCATTACTATCCATTTCATTACTATCTAGGCATTACTATCTATTTCTATACGATGCCTGCCGACAATCCCAAATGGATGGCCGCTTCTCAATTTCGTAAATAAATCTTTCCTTATCGAACATGGTCACCGCTAAAATACGCACTTACTTTCTGCTAGATATTGTTCAAGTTTCAATACCATTAAACAGCTCCTAATGTTGGCACGGCACGCACTTGCCATTACACTTCTATCCTATCCTATAGGTGTGAGTGAAACAGAGAAGCCGTTTGGAAAAGATTTTTACAAATTCCCGCTGGAACTGGGAGAATAAGTATTGTATAGGAAATTATCGGGAATATCTAAAAATTGGCCCAAAGTCAATCATGTAAAAATTGTATGAATGGCGGGCGGCCTGCGGGTGCGTTTCCAAACGTACCGCCCACCCCGCCGCGCCTATGTGAAGGAACCTTAAACAAAATGTGTGTCCCTGAAAATGTTCAAAATTAATAAAACTTTAAAAAACCGAAGGGCAGAAGATATTGTTTTGGCATAATTTCAATATCTGAGCAAAAACAGCAGGATAAAGATGCCGAATTCTACGAAAATCAATCATATTTACATGTTTTGTTAGATTTCATAAGTTAGTACAACGCCATAGTTTTGAGTCTTGTTAGTGTTCAACTACCTCGTGTACCTTACCTAACTACATGGCGGCACTGGGGTCGAACCCAGTACTTCTCGCAGTCGGACCCCTTAATATTGAAATTTGCCCTGGGGCCTGGATTTTTACTGACGAAGCGCCCTAACTGGGACACGCGTGGTGTCATTATTCAAAATTATAGTTGTCATTCTATTGCTGGTAGTTGCCGTAAAAGCATTATAAGAATGGGTGTAGTGTCCTGTACTATGCGCATGCCAGTTAGCTGGGCCATGTTACGTAAAACTACAAATTACAAAAATTTGTATTTTTAATCTTCATGCAACGTCCATCATCATCAACAGCGCATATCCATATCACTCCACTGCTAGACGCCGCTGTCGTAACTGATAAATGGTCGTGCGACGGGTGGTTTTGAGTTCTCCTGTTAGTCGCACGATCGTTGCCAATTAGGACAGCGCCTGTGACTGGTTCAGCGTTACAGAGATGAAGGTATAGCTTACAGATTATTATTTAAATGCTAGTGAAAGCAGCGTCAAAATCCGTTGCGTTATTTAGTACAAGTTACAGGAGGACAGACGCGGAAAATTTGTAAGGGCGTATCGAAATGTAGGAATATCTAGGTGATTATCTTTCGCAGTAACGTGCATCGCGGTCTTATAAAGTCGAACATTAAATACTACTATTATAAAAGACATCGTTTAATAGTTTTCTATTTTATGGCACAGTCCTCTAAAACGCATCTACCCTTTAGGTTACATATCGGACCAGCGCAGATAAGTTTTTAAAATATAAAAAGTTTTAGTGGATACATAAAATAATGAAACAGTATCCATTTATTCCACAAACTTCTAATTATTTCTTTCAAAATTCTGTGGTTGTACTGTCAGAGTTGACAGTAGTAATTTTTTTAAATTGGCCAGTTTCATATAAGATCTCTATACTGACGGCAGTTTAGAAGTCTATGCTCAGTCTCTATTTTCAGTACAAAAAATCTGTAGAGAATGTAACTGAAGAAATACCAACCATCTAAACATGTTACCTAGTGCTGTCTGTTTGTCAGTGCGTTTGTACGCGCTAACCTCAGAAACGGCTTAACCATTTTGGGTGCGGGTTTAATAACGTATTGTGGTCCTTCACTAGACCTTCACATAAAACTTAGTATTTGTTTAATATATTATTTAAGTATTTACTTGAGTTCGTAAATTAAAAAAGTTATATCAATTTAAACACATCTTGTTCGATAAAAATGCTATAAAATAATTGTTTAGATGAATTGGCTGAAACTTTAGTCAACTAAGTAGATGTAGATGTAGACTGTTTCAGAGATTTTGACTTTGCCGATTTAAGTTGACCTCAGATCTATATTATCAATCAAAAATATTAAATAAATAAATAAATAAACTTGGACAATTTACACAGCACCATCTAGCCCCAAAGTAAGCAAAGCTTGTGTTAAGGGAGGGAGACGAGATTGTGTAGAATACTACCATAGGAAAGCGCAACCTTATACTCTTCTAAGATCTAAACTCATTCGTGAACCTGGCCTACTAGCGCAGTCTCATAACCTGTGACTCTGAGTTCCTGTTATGCTTTTGCTGAATTTGACCAAACCGAAACTATGTAACAGATTCAGCAAAATAAATCCGAACAGTAAAAGATAACCTAGAAAGTCATTACTTATGCTCAGTGCCGAACCAGTTCACCAGATATCCTTTTAAGATGATCACAGATTTATGTGTTATTATTTTCATAGGGTTTTGATAGAATGGGTTGAAGATGAGCTTTCCACTCGAACAAAGTCGCGGGCAACAGCTGATTATTAATAAGTTGGATATTTTGCCAAACTTTTTACTTTGCAATACTCAATGGTAGGTGCCACAAACTTAAACGACACGGTGACGGCGTCGCTGTTCTTGACAAACAAAATGTCATTTTTGAATGGCGACACTTAGTTCAGCTTTTGGCCACCGGGCCAGATAAGTTTGTAGCGAAATATTAATGACAATTATTTGACACAAAAAGCTCCCCCCAAACAGGGGCGATCTGTAGTTCTTAAAGGGAATACAACAGAGAACCCACGACGCGATCTGCAAACGGGTGGTCGTGACATTCCCCTTCGCCGCTGCGAAGGTCATGCATGTGATTATTATGATGATGGGCGGGTGTATTGGCTATCTTTCGGAGGTTAGGAATGCCTCTGAGCGGTGTAACTCGGGTGTAGTTTATTATTTTGTTCTTTTATTGACAATAGGCTTGCATTTGACCTCAACTCACCTGATGGAAGGCGGAAACACTATCCTTGCTAATCCTATCCGAAACTTCGTAATAAAATTTGTTGCTGGTTTCAAGACAGTACTGGGACTAGCTTGTGCTCGGGCGCATTCTATGGTCGCGCCTGAGTGTCAAAACTCAGGACCTTTGTGTAGTCGCAGCGGTAGATCCTGGCTACATAGGAGTTGTAATAATGGAAAGTCAGCCCAGCCCAGCCCGGCCCTGTCGGTAGGTATGTGCCCGGCCTTAGAATTCGTGACGCATCTTGTCAACTTAAAATTGTATGAACGCGCATCAGGCGCGCGCCGACGCGACCTGCGTTTTACTAGCGTCGCCGACGCAACCTGCGTTATCGACGCTACCCGCGTCGCCGACGCAACCTGCGTTATTGATGCGACCCGCGTCGGCGACGCTTGTTATAATCCGGGCCATACAGGTGCTACAAATTAAAGAAAGGAAGAGAGAAAATATTTATTGCACATTGATATCCTAACTGAAAACACATTTTTGACATATCTAATATGATTATAATGAAATTGTATTTACTTTTGGGAAATAAATGAAATCTAAATCTAAATCTAAATCACCAAGATGCGACTATTAGGTACGACGAAAAAAAAAAAAAAAAAAAAGTACAAAAGACATAAAATAATGCATCAAATATGTAAAGTATGTATGTATAAGTATGTATGTAAAGTATTAAAGGATGTATGACGGCACCGCTATCACTGGTAGTGCCAGAGGGAATAGCATTTCCCCACGGCACTACTGGTAGTGTCACGCGGTTGTGAAATAGGGCAGAAAGGCCTAAGAAACCAAAAAGATACACCAAACATTCAGTTACCAAGGCGACCAATTGATCAAAAAAAAATATTACAGGACGTTGCTAGAACCAATAACTCAAATTAATACGTTTCATCCTGTTATGTATTTAGAAGTTACGACACTCGCTCCGGTATTGCATTAGCGCATTACGGAGTCGTAGGCGTAAATTCTAAGGTGTCACATAAAACATGTTTCGATATTCCGAGAGAAATACTCTTTGCGACGTTATTTACGGGATGCGCTGGTAGGACCGCGGCCCCGGAGGGATATACACTCGCTTGAAATATAAGCAATAACTGCTACGGTTGTAACTCGCGCGCAGTCGTTCCTGATATTTTGTGATTGGTTACGCTTCACGTAAACGGCCTGGAGAATGCGTGTGGCATTATACATTAGAGAGAAAACCTACGTTTCATGGCACCGCTTTAGACGTAACACTGGCTTTGGAAAATTAGAGAAAATTTAAACAAAAATTTTCCCAAATTAACTAATTTTCCAGCCTTAGTAAATTTTTTCCCTATATACACAGACAGATACGTATTTCAACAGATACGCAGATGCACAGATAACTTATAAGACCCTTCTTTTTCATAAAGGGTTAAACAAGAGTGTATCCAGATGCGCAAAGGTTTTACGAGGTCCGCGGCATGCAAGCGATACTTTTATTTTTGCAAACGTTCACAAGCCCGCGTATTTGCATACATATTTTTTTCTAACGAGGCCAGTATGTGGAAATCCGAATACTTAGAAGGTAGAGGAAAACTCACGGAAACTATTTGCTGTTTTTGTATTAAAATCCATAAAAATTAGTAAAGTAGATCCACCTTCTTAATGCGGGTAGACTCAGTTTCATGTTAGAGTGAAACAATCCGGATAGGATATGTTGTTATTCTTCTAGTAAATAACATAGTAAAATATGTATTAGTGATACAAAAATACTGCCTGAAGAGGTAAATAAGTTCCCGGATATTTTGCCCGCCCTTCCTTAACTAACTACCTTCATCCTGGCAAATTTCTTTTGCTCTGTGGCCCACCCCAACCTAGCCATATCATTCCTTTAAATGTTCTTAAACCAAGAATTACAATTACTTATTTATTAAAAACGTAGGGCTTAATGAAATGACCCCGCACCATCGTAGCCAGCTATATTTGCACAGTTTTTCACTGTGTAAACACAGGCTGTGGCTTAGGCAACCGTTATGAATTATAAAAGCTTATTGTGCCCATTCCTACTGGCTTAAATCTTCAAGAGAACGCCATTTGGAGCCCTTAATACCAGTTATTTTAGCTTTACTCACTAATCACGAAATTACCGTTGGCAGGCCTTACAATTCCTTTTTATTTCTTAACGCTTAATAATTAATTTAAACGGTTACATAGTAGAAAATCAAAACCTTAATGAGCATCTTTTAAAAGGACTACAACTAACATAACTAATTTTAAAAAGTTACACTGGCCAAAGTCTGAATATCAATGTTTAAATTATCTACTTCAGTATCGGCAAAAAATAAAAAAATTACTTACTTACTTAGCTTAAAGCGTCAGTAAAAATAAATTATTATTTATAAACTGGTTTAATTGAAAAAGTTTTCGGTTTTTAATGAATTAATTACTGAATAACGCCTGTTAATTGGTACTGGCACTCGCCTAACCCTAAATAACCGTTATAACTTAACGTGTAGGACAGTGAAACAATATAATCTCATCGTCGTCATCATCATCAGAACTGTCAACCCCGGCTTCTCCAGTTCGCACAATCTTCAGCATCCTCACGTCGCAGGCCGTTGGGTTTCGTATCCTCTAACAATGAAACCTCTGCCACTTTATTATATTTGACTTTATTTTGTGAATCTAATTGAAGACAAACGAGCATTCTAAAAGTAACTAATGCCTTCACCAGGTCACACAATAGAACAAGAAAATGTACCGTAGAAGTTGTCACCTAAGCCAGGGTTTTCTGAGGGATGTAGGTCATACCGCTATTAAGCTACAGAATATTGCTTACAACTGGTTTGGACCAAACTACTGATTTAGTAAGTAAGTAAGTGAAAATCTCTTTATTTCACACACAAAAGTTATACATACGAAAAAAAGAAAAACAATTTATATGCTCGCAGAGGCGGCCTTATCGCTTTAAGCGATATCTTCCAAACAATCTTAGATTTAGCTTTACGTTCTGTAGAATGGATGGCAGTTTTAAGACCCAGTATTTCCAGAGCCCAGCTCCAACATATATTGATAGCTGTCTCTCAGAAAACGGGCCATCCTACTCATCAGCGCTCTACATAGCGTACGTAAGACGCCTTTCTGAAGTTTCTGAAGGTTTCTGGGGCTTCTGAAGGTAAGTGGGACGCTTGGATCAAGAGGAAAGGTATATATCATCTCACCTAGTCTACATAACTGTACTAAACATAGACGTGCCGTCAAACCCAATTAATAATCAAATCGTTGGACATCACGAGCGAATTATCTCTTCGCTTCATTACCCATGATGAAAGTAATCTGTTTATGATGAAATATCGTAAAATTATACTAGGTACTTAAGAGCGTCGGTCGAATGGATAGGGTATCCAACTCGTACGCGAGAGGTACCGGTTTCGAATCACATATGTACCAATAACTCTTTTCTGAGTTATTTACATTAGTTGTACACTAACCGATACTCTTACGGCGAGGGAAATTATCGTGATGAAACCTGCGAATTCAGGCAACTGAATTTGTAACCATTATCCAATCTGGTCAGGTTACCCTGGTAGCAGGGTCACGGAGGTCAGATGGTAGTCGCTCCACTGTAATTACCTGATCGCCAAATCCTGGATCATGGTTAAGGCCCTCGTTCTCGATATAACAACCGGGTCATTAACGCCAAGATGATGATTTGTGATCCAAACCCTTTGTGAACCCTTGCAATATTTAATTTTCTTCCAAGCCCTCGATTGCAGTTGCCATTTTTTCCTTAACGACGGTAAGTGGCGGTATTATTAATTTCGTAATAACTTAAGCCTTTTTGAATTAGTCCTATGAATATTAGAAGGGGCCTTTCGTTAGCAAGTTGATTACACGCAGGGCTGCGGCGAGGGGGAATTAGTCGAACAAATTAAAGCGAATTTTCAACTGGAATTAGATAACCAGCCGCCGACCTGTAGGCTAATGTATGCATAAAGAAAGTACCTGCCTGGAAAAAAGGTCTATTAAAAAATTATGACTACCTATAATACTAAAAAGGCATGAGCTTGCCATTTTGCAATACTACGCTGACGTGTCTGCATCTCGTCCTTAACGTAAATAATATTAATAAATATTTTTATTTATTTAGATACAACGCGCAGTTCGATCTCTGTAAATCATCAACTTTTCCGCGGGAAATTATTATTTTCCCGGGATAAAAAGTGAAAATTATTAGTGTAATAATTTTATAAATCGGTTACAAACTAACGAAAGGACAAAAATACAAATATGTTCTCTTTAAATTATTAGCATAGCTAAGAAATACGGTACAAAGGTAATTATTTAATAATTCACACTGTAAAATATATTGTTGGCGAGGTTTATACTCCCTATACCTACTTGTACCCTACTAACCTAAGCTACGTAGCAAGTATACTAATTTGTAACTAATTTGTACTTGAACATAAATTCTCAATGAAGTTATCTAGAAGCAAGCATTTCAACAACTCAACTTCAACAATTTCAACATTTCAATGAAGTTATCTAGAAGCAAGCATTTCAACAACTCAACTTCAACAATTTCAACATTTACATAAACTATCAGTTTCTTCGATCAAACTCAAACTCAAACTCAAAATCAACTTCATTCAGAATTCCAGATATCAAATAAGTACTCTCATTGCCGGTGGCGAAAATATTGTTAACTTTAGACTGGGCCTTATAGGAAAGCTCACTGTAACCCAAGGGCGATGGAAAGAGCTATGCTCGAAGTTTCAGGAATCAGACCGAGAGAATCAGGAATGGGGAGATCCACAAGCGAACTAAGGTCACCGAAGACCCTTCGAGGGTACCTACAATATTAGATTCGAATCTGTCAAGCCTGAAGAGTCCTAAATGGGTACCACCACGGTACCACCTCGACATCTATTTCCCTCCCCAAGAGACAATATTTGCATTGTGTACCACGGTGTTACTGCGATTCTAACGGTGCGGGCTAAAATGCTATCACATCAAATTTCTCCCCCGCCCACGTCGTTTCCATACCCCGTGCCCCCGGACCCTACTGAGCTAAATGGGCGGGATAATATTTACAAGGTACAACATCGAATCCAAGTGGATATAAGTCGAAGTCAGTAGCAGCGTGCGATGACGATAACAAAAGTTAAGCAACGTACGCCGATGCCGGTAACTGGATGGATGACCGTTCAGTAGTTCGAGACTAATCGAGACTATCGTTGGCAAAGCAAGTTTGGCCAAGGTTGGCGGAAGCTGGCTGGACAGGTTGAAAAGTCTCGAGAGCCGACTGGCACATTCCACAATTTCATTAGTAAGTTCTATGTAATAGGAGAAAATGATTGTGACGTAGTAATTAGATAATTTGGCTACTAGAAATAGTTGTCAGAATCACGTATGTATTGAAAAGGTAACAATGAAAATGTTTAGCTGAGCTTTCAATAATCCTTAAGGGTTTATTGTGCCCAATATTAAAACGTTGGAATACCACGGAACGTTGGCGTATCCGGATACCTACATAGGAAAATACATTTTTAGTGGTTTGGGGAATATGCATATGTCAGCTAAGTTCTTCGTCGTGTTTATCCATTCCAATAACATAAACAGGTAGCAAAAATGTGGAAGTAATATGGAGTTTTTATTTAAGATACGTTTCAGCTTGTGGCATAGGTATAAGACTAAGTTCCAATTATATTTACATGAGAAGATTGTGCGTATAAAGCCTTTCTATAGCGTAATAGAGATTATACAACAAGGGGATAAATAAATTAATAAAATATTTATTTCGTCAACTAAAACAATCACAATTTTATGAGTTGTAGCGGTCTCCTTTTATGTAAAGTTACGTGTCAGGAGGCCCCGTTGTTCTAAACAGAGTTAACAAAGGCAATTTAGTGGGGAATAACATGAAAAAGAACAATAAGGAACACAATTTATAATTACAATAGTTAATCTACTAATATATAAGTCACAATACCTACTTTGATTTGAATTCTAAGTTAGGAACTTGACATAATCAGGCGGGATAATGAACTATCATGGCGCCATTGTAAAGAGCCTAACCCCGAGTTTTTTGTGTGTGTGGTTTTAAAAAACATCACTTTTAGTAATTATCTTTGTGGTCTTTCCACCTCCAAAAATGGGGGGACCCTAGAGTTAACTCATCTCATCATCTTGGCGTTAATGTCCCGGTTGTGCTCTCGCGCACGAGGGCCCGGGCTCTGCCTTGACCATAATCCAGGATTTAGCATGTCAGGTAATTACAGTGGAGAGACTGCCCGGGGAACCTGACCAGATTGGATTATGGTTACACATCCAGTCGCCTGAAATGTGCAGGCTACATCACAATGTTTTTTCTCACCGTAAGAGCATCGGTCAGTCTTCAACTAATGTACGTACATATCTCAGAAAACAGTCATTGGTACATGGCCGGAGCAGGATTTGAACCCGAGACCTCCGGCTAACGAATTGGATACTGTAACTGCTCGGGCACCGACGCTCTAGAGTTAACTCAATGAGTTAAAAGCGACAGAATTGTTGTGAGTCCTAAGTGAAGCGAGGGATTCAAGCCTTGAAATAATTCATTTTATCGAATATGTAGCTGCTCCATAAATACGGCCGCGCGAATGTTCACAGAATAAATAAAGATAGTCCGAAACACGTCAACACTTTTCACACCTCCTGCTCGACAATGTCCAATTACATATCACGAAATGTCAACGTAAAGCACGGCATTATAATGGCAGGGAGGTAATATTGTACGAATCTCTTAAGGGACTAAAGTTATATTTGATTTTGTAGGTATTACCGCTTTTATTTTGGTTAGGATAATTTACCCTTGTGACAATGCATGGAGAAGCTCCGTAAACAAGGGCCAATATCGCTCGTTAGACGTTACTTTCAATTGAATAATTGCATAAAAAGCTAGCCATTTAATTAACAGGCTAATTTAACAATCCAGCTGCGACATATAAATAGATAACATCTAGGATTTACCCATTCCAACCAATCCGATTTTGTCCGATGCGTGACAATACTTACAAAAGTAGGCATTGTCACTTGGAGGACTATATTGTTAGCCTTAGCCTTACAAATACAAAGAGGGCAAGCATTGTGTTTTTTGTGGCCATCACCAATACACAGATCCACATTATCACCAAGCATCGATGAATATATAAAATTCAGTTTCCTCAACCAATTACTAAAACATCGTAAGCCTCTAAATTCTCATGAACCAATACCTAGATGCATCAGCAATCGCATTTCTCACCATATATCTGGATAAGTTGTCGAATAAACTGGAGAGTTTGACCACGGGCGACCACTCAAGCGGCTACTTAAGTAAAATTCGCACAGTAAACTTTAATGGACGTTGTTTGTTTGACACTGTCCCATTTGTCCTGATTTGGGAAGTAACAACTGTTCCAGGGAACTGTATCCTTGAGGGGAAACCTCGCTATCCATTGTATGCAGCTTCTAACAGGAATAAGAAAAGGCACACCCTGTTAAATGTTTCCACGCTGTATTTTTGTAATTCGGGTAATTTCAGATTATGTTTATGTTCAATTTTCGGCAGGATTACTTACCTAGAGGTATCTACAGATGTTGGCAGATTTTTTTTTTTTTAATTTTGTAATTTCTTCCGAAACAGATATCAGTTCAGTAGCTCTAATTTGCTGTCCTTTATAATAACTAACAACATTACTTTTGAAATTGACAACAAAAAATTTATGAGTAGGAAGGAGTCTCTCTGCTGATGCAGAGAATCATTTATAGAAATTGACAATTGTAATTCTTAACGACTCCGTAACAATATCTCACCAAATTTTAGAGTGAGGTCGAGTATAAGATTGCCTGTAACGCGATACAGGCTATCTTAATGGGCACTGGCTGCTGAGTGACTCGCGGTGACGCCGCCAAAACGCGTGAACATTTAACTAGGTCGGTCGCACATAAATTGATACACACAGCACTCCGCTCATGCCACAAAAGATGCCTAAAATTGTTTACAAACCCCACTTCGCCGCCAGCTACAAGCTCCAAGGAGGGCTCTGGAGGTCGCCGCTTAAAACGGAATTTTCCGCCTACTCTCCCATAATTTAAAAGTCGGCCCGAGACGTAAAAACTGAAATTATATTGATTCGGACGCGGTCTCCTTTCTGGCCGCTGGAACTGGCATTGTCATAAATTCTGAGATGCCGGCGAAGTTATCCTACAACCTTCACAAAAAGTCTCGAGTTTGAATTACAAAAATATACAATTTATCGATAGGAGGTCCATGCAATAAATCCTACTGACATCCCCCATTCAAAGGCTCTCACACAATATGGTTAGTACGTCATGGAGCTCTTCAGGAAAGGGGTTTAAATGCTTTTACGGGATAGGCAGCGTGTGGGTGATACTCCTGGGTCCATAGGCTTCGGCGACTGCTTACCATCAGGCAGGTCGTAAGCTTGTTTGCCAACTTAGTGGTATAAAAAGAATTATCATGACTTGTGCGAAACACGCGACCACGTACCGGAAGACGTAGCGACCCATCACAAGATGGACCGTTGGCTGGATGCGGATGGCACACAAGACCCGTCTTTGTCCTGGCCTGTGGCCTTTGGCACAAGATCTCCCGGAAATCTCTGGGGGAGGCCGATGCTCAGCAGTGGGCGTCTTCTGGCTGATATGATGATGATGACTCTCGACAATCCCTACAACTCTACTACAAAAACGAGTGTATGGCTAGAGATTATATGTAGAAATACGTTGAATCGGAAATATTCGCAGCGGTGGAAAAAATAATATTTTGCAACTTTACTCTGTACCTACTTATACAGTCTTTGACTTGAGTTGAATAAATATGTTACAAAGGCTTCTTTTGATAAGTTGTGGGAGTAGGCAGTAGTGGTACATACCAACAACAAATAATGTACAAGTACTCGCAACCTAAGTTAAGTTCTAACCTAATTTCCCAACAGAATTAAATTTTAAAATGCTTTAAAGCAGCCCCCCATGTCAGCATCCACCATCTTTCCAAAAGTTTTCTTAGAGGTATAATAGAGCAAGATCAAGGCAGAAATTCTGCGTAATTCTGTGGAGTTAAGCCAGTCCTCTCAATCAACGAAAAGGGACATACTTACCATTGATGAGCATTGGTAAGCTTTCTCCTTGATCTAAGTACCATTGTCTTCTCGCACCGCTCGCTGGTCCCGACTACGGGCGACGTGTAATTTCTAAGGATGGTCTACAATTAGTGAAATGTTATTCTTCTCATTGTGCCTCTCACATATTCCATTTGACTGTGTCCATTTAGTTTTAACTGTAAGTACCTATAGTTTTTTTTATAGTCAGGTATGTCAATGCAATCACACTTGAGAACTACAGAGGCTATTCACTCTTTCTTAAAACGCAGGGAAAACAGGTGCAGGCAGCTAGTTCCAGCCTATTGCTGTTTGCAAAGAAATAATCATTTGTTAACCGTATTACACTCGATGAAACCACTTGAAGCGTCACGGTGTTATTTTACCTAACTATGGTACTATAATTACGAATGGTATATGCTACTACAGTAGTAACCTTTTAACTAGGTAGGGTAATCTTGAAACTGATTAGATCGATTCCAAAAAAATGCAAAACACTGCTTGTGTATAGGAATATAGGGGCATGTAGGGACGATACGCTGACCTAAACCTACAATCTCAAAGACGGGTATGAAGCTGGAGGAACTAAATCATTTAATTCCATCGAGCATTCCCCAAAGTATGGCCTGTGCAAAAGCAAATTTGGGCTTTATATAGTTGAAGTCTTTGCTCAGAAAAGAAATATCGCCTTGCCCTAGATATCTCCTCTATAATTTTTAATGTGACGGAGATTGGTCTGTCGTTGGAAGGGTCGGCACGGCAATTTTTTTTTGGAGTTTTATGTTAGCGAGCTTCAGTAACCTAGGCATATTATCCAGTCTTAAATGAGAGCTGTCATGATGGATGACAACTCCAGCGCACAATTACCCAAAACAAATGCCAGTATGGCGTTGTGCTTATTCGCCTTGTTCACGTCTAGTAGACACAGAATTCAGAGCACCTCCTTTTGGCGTATGCGGGCATCGTTCATGATGATGCCAGCATGAGGACGAAGGTGAAGTTTGTGCAGTTCTTTCTCTACAATTCTGCATCGTTATTAGACTTGGTCATCTTGGCGCTAATGTCCTGGTTGTGCTCTCGCGCGCGAAAGCCCTGGTTCCGCCTTGACCATGATGCAGGATTTGGCAGATTAGGTAATTACAGTGGAGCAACTGCCATATGACCTCCGGCTCTGTTAATAGGGGAACCTGACCAGATTGGATCATGGTTACACATTCAGTCACCGTTAAGAGTATCGGTTAGTGTTAAACTAATGTACATACATAACTCATAAGAAAGTCATTGGTACAATACTACGCTACATAAGTTTTGTCGTACTTTGGGTAATATTCATTTTTTTATCAATGACAGTAATACAAGTCTTCATATGTGTAAACCAGGTACTGACATTATGTACATTGCTCCAGTATCCCTCTGGAACACAGCCGCATATCTACACAAAAGCTCCTATCGCTCCTCATCGCTCGAAAACTTGCGTTCCTTCAGTTTACATAAGGGAATAGTGAATAGTGGTGTCTCACCAATTTTTCGCTCCGAAAATTTGTGGGACACGACGCTTTTGTAAAACCGAAATCGATGCAGTTCCACGTAGGTTGTCTTACCAGCCTGGGCCTTGCACCCTCTGTTGGTTTGCCATTTAATATAAATAGAAGGTATATAAGACAGCATTATATAACATAATGTTTTAAACTATCGCGATTATTATCACACATTTAAGGGTATGTTCTGGGTTTTCTACCGCGTACTTTTGTTGACGAGTAGCAGCATTATATTACCTGATAGGACGGCCTCTCGAAATAAGTGCTAGAATTGGGTGCTGAATAACGTCACGGCCATGGAGCTTCAGTATCTTTTCATTAGTAGTTTCCCAATCGGCGGCATGTTAGGACAATAATTAATGTGTCGTAAAAATATACTAACATACCGCCGATACTAGCGACGTTATTTATCACCCATCCCTAGCAATTTATTTGAATAACGTTCTAGAAAAGCAGTCCTATTAGCAAAAAAAATTAGGTAGTACCTTGCTTGTACTTTTATCATCATCATCATCTTGGCGTTAATGTCCCGGTTGTGCTCTCGCCCACGAGGGCCCGGGGTCCGCCTTGACCATGATCCAGGATTTGGCAGGTCAGGTAATTACAGTGGAGCGACTGCCATCTGACCTCTATGACCCTGCTACCAGGGAAACCTTACCAGATTGGATCATGGTACACATTCAGTCGCCTGAATGTGTAAGTTTCATCACGATGTTTTCCCTCATCGTAAGGGCATCGGTTAGTATTCAACTAATATACATAACTCAGAAAACAGTCATTGGTACATGGCCGGAGCGGGATTCGAACCCGGGACCTCTGGCTTACGAGTCGGATACTGTAACCGCTCGGCCACCGACGCTCACAAACCTTGCTTGTACTTTAGACTGTTCTAATTCAGTAGCTAAAATCAAGCAGCTTTTTGGTAACGTAATATACGGTATCGTTTACTTAGAAATTCATTGTAAAGTGCATATTATTTACGTTATTTCTAAGACTCCAGAAGCCACGTATTCACTGGAATTCGTGTCTACCTTTTCCTCGGTAACATTTCCTACATACGGCATCTCTCTAATTCCCGACATTCAGTCCGACTCCAATGTTCCAAGTGCATATTTCAAAGACGAAATGCCTGGTGGTTGGCTGCCTATGCCTACATATTTTATTGTCTACCTTTTATGCGGAAACTATTTCAGATATTGTCAGGTTAACCCTTGTCAAGCCCGTGTGAGATTTATTTTTCTTTACCTGCGGCATTCTGTTTAAGAGCTGCTGTTATGTTGAGGTGAATAATATAAAAAACGAAATAACCCTAATGTTGTTTAGGCTACTAGAAAGTACCTAATCTTTGAGTGCTGACTGACATTATTCTTACTACATTATTCCTGTTTTGGTAGATTTTAAAGGGTAAATTCAAGTAGGTACCTACACGATGTAGGTGGGGATAAACACTATTCACGTTTCATACATTTTTGAACGAAAAACCTTAAAAGTGCCGGCCAGAAGAAAAAAATATTAGTTTCCGATAGAGCAAACAATTCCTAATATTTCTACTATGACGTAAAATCTGTACGCTTGTTGGTTCTGATTTAAAGGCTATTGGAATAACGATATTTATTACTGTCCGTCCAGTGGTACACAGTGATGGTGGCGGGCATATAGGTTTGAGGCCATAGTAAAAGAATTTAGGAATTGTATACTCTATCTGAAAATTACAATATATTTTCAGCACGACGCTTTCAGCGTTTTGGTCCAAATTGAATGATTTATTCTTTAATGTGTCCATAGTCTTCTAGAATATCAGAACTGCTATTTATCTACTAATAAATGCAATACTAAAGTATCTATATTTTGTTACTCTATTCTTCGTTTCCTGGTGTCCATAGGCTGCGGTGACTGCCTAACTAGTTTGCCACAACTTTTCATATTTTTCTACAAACAATATTTCTATATTTTTCTACAAACCAACACACATGCAAGTGCCCCCTCTTGAACCCCTCTTCCAGGCCTACCGTTACACTATTGCGGAGGAGGCTCAAGTCAAATCACTTACCGGAACTTACTACAACTTGCCCGATATTGCCTTGATTTATACTGGTCAAGTATTAAGCAAAGACCACGTAGGCCTCCCACAAGGTGGACCGACGACCTGGTAAAGATCGCAGTTACCAGCTGGATCCGGAAGGCACAGGACCGGCCTTTGTGAAGATCTCTGGGGGGGCCTATGCCCAGCAGTGGGCGTCTTCTGGCTGATATGATGATGATGATGTTTAGCAAAGTAGGAAAATACAGTGGTGTAAACCCATCGGACAGTAGCGAGTCAACTTGGCTCGCAAGCTGCCTTGCAAGTAAGTCAAATTGAATCGCTTTCTATTTTTTGTGGCAAGTGCACCGATTGTACACCTGCTCAACCCTCTACGCGGCACTTGACACTTGACTTAGATATTAATTGAACGTATTTATTGACGTTGACGTGTCGACGATTTCATTCGACGACACCATCTAGATGCTTGGCACCCAACTAAAGTACGGACATCGCGAGCCTTTTTACAGCACACGTGCAAGATGTGGAATGAGCTTCCTGTAGTCTTTCCTTTGCACTACAACATGGGTTCTTCAAAAGACATGTCTATAGGTTCCTCAAAGACCGGCACCAAATCCGCTGCCCGTAGGTTGCTAATGTCCTGGACGATAGTGGGCGCTTCCCATGAGGTGGACTAAATTCAATAAACAAAACGTTGCTTGGTCATATCGATCGAGAAATGGTACTACTCGCTGTAATGCAAACAATCACTCACCACATGCCCCTGCACTTGTACTCGCCACTCACCACTATCCTTGACCAACATTGATCTGAGGTCGTCCAGAATATAATCACGCCTCAACCGTAACCACAAAACAATAACATCAGTTTCCCTTTTTATCGCCTAGCGCTTCCTTTTCCGGGGACACGCATGTGCTACGGAAGCGCTACCGCGACGCACGCTTGCCTACCCGCTACCCGTACCCGCACCCGTACCCGCACCCGCGTCACATTGTCTCCTCAGCTTAGTGACAAGTTATCACTGACAGCGCGCAAATGGAGCCTCGCTGCGTAACCACTGAACTGATTTATGAACTCCGGGACATGGGCCCGTTTTGTTTGAGAGGTATTTTTGTGTGTTGTGTTTACTTGTGTGTACTTATGGGTACGCAGGTGTCGAATGGTGGTTTTGTTTGATTATGTCATTTAAACGTCGGGTAGATACTGTTCTAGGGATGAAGATAAAGCTAATTTATGAAGGAATCTAGAAATCTTATTACGTCTAAAAAATCATTTTTGCGTTAATTTCCCGGTTGTGCTCTCGCGCACGAGGGCCCAGGGTCTACCTTGACCATGATCCAGGATTTGGCAGAGAAGGTAATTACAGTGAAGCGGCTGCGATCTGACCTCCGTGACCTTGCTACCAGGGGAACCTGACCAGATTGGATCATGGTTACACATTCAGTCGCCTGAATGTGCAGGTTTCATCACGATGTTTCCCTCACCGGAAGAGCATCGATTCAAAACTCAGAAAAGAGTCATTGGTAGTTGGGGCAGTGGGATTCGAACCTGGTACCTCTCGCTTGCGAGTCGGATACCGTTACCACTTGGCCACCGACGCTCCTTACGACTAATCTTCATGAAACTCTACGCTGTAACTGGCTACAATAATTTTGTTGTATTACGCCACTAGTATATAAGTATTATTTTCTTATTATTCTGAATGTGAGTGTTAGCCTTATCGTGTAAATTCACGTTCTTGCTATAGACGTAGGCTGATGACACGGCCATTCCTTAAAAAATTACCTGTCTCTGGTATGATTGGACCACGATGAGTCCGTATTGATTGACAGTGGTAAAAATTATAAAATTTGGATATGGCAATATTGATTGGATAATCTGTCGTTATCAGTCTTTCTTGTAAACATTCAGTTGTTTGGTTACTATTAGCATAAACTTGTACTTTTAATTTGAATAAATTATTAATCATGCTTTATTTCCAGCACTTCCTTTTTAATTGTTTTTCCCATTATTTATTAATATTTTTCATCACCATCACAGCCCATAACAATCCACTGCAGGACTTAAGGGAATCTCCCACGAAAGGGGAGGTTATTGCCATAATCTCCACGCTTGGCAGGCGGGTTGGAGATCGCAGTGTTATAAGTATAACAATGAAAAACGCTGCTGCCCATTTTCAAGCCTAGGAGACTCTAGAACTTTTGTCTCGATAACATTAGTCGCCTTGTACGATACCCACGAGTGTAAGGGGTTGGTGCTATTTATATATATATATATAACTTTTTTTTTTTTTGTATCTCACGATGATAAACATTCCTACAGAAATCAAATGGTTTGTTATGACTTTTATGAATGACGTTCTATGACGTTTTAAAAAGCATAAGTTGCCATACAGGGATTGTAATTAAGCGATGCGGACTTATCGTGGTCTTATTCTACTTACTGCTTTGGCAATTTTTTTTAATACTTATAAGAGCCTCGCTATCCAGTGGGGCAACGTGGCCAGCCTTCTGTGCACATTTCAGCATTAAGGTAGGTATAAAACTTGCCCCAAGTCCCCACCTGGGGCAAGTTTTATACCTACTTATGTAATTTAGAGTAAGGTTTTTAGTGGTAGGTAGTTTTTAATATGTAATTCTATGTTCTTTGTGTGTAATGTTTAAGTTGTAAATAAATTGTACATAATACCTACATAAAAAAATACATTGTTCCATCGTAAATCTACTCGAATAAAGTCGCACTGGAGATTCCGTCTCTCCCCCCGTCTAATCCTAAATCTGACGTGTTATCAATGATGGGGCGTAAATTGGACATCCCTCTTGTCCCTTCGTGACATTCAACGAATTGATTTATAGAAAGCGCACACATCACAAGATCCTAATATGACCTTTATCTTCGGGATAGCGTTTCGTGTTGCCGTCTGAGAATATAAATAAAAATTGCTTGTATTAGACTTGGATCTTAGGTACGTAGGGCATGTAGCATGATATCTAAGTGTCAGGTATTTCACATTCGATAAATATTTCATTGTCACATCATTAATTTAATTTAGATGTGACATTCTACAAAAAAAATATATTTGTGTATTTTTGCAAGTTTATGTGGTATTGATGTACTACTACCTACTCTAACTCTACATTGGCGATGACATAATGAAATTCTATTTAATTTGGGAAAAAAATATATATTTTCCATCAGAATAGGAACCGCCCAACTGTGGAAGTAGATCTTACAGAACACCGCAGTCAACAATACTATTATAAACAGTAGTGTGTTCCTTCTGATGAGTAAGATATCCAGTGCTAAATGGGGAAATGGGGAACCGTGGCTTTAGCAGTGCAAGGGCCATGGTATTTGGTAACCCGGTTTTAGAGGTAGGCAAGGCGTTAGTGTTACCTAATGTTGGTAACACTAACCATGTCCATAGACACGGTGACAAGGTACCTTCCATAAGGTGGTCCACTTGTCTGTTTATTTACCGATTGACATAAAAATGCGGAAAATATTATATGATGCAGTTTTCATCAGTTGATGCCGCACTGTTTCATTCGGAATTCGAAATTTTTCTTTAGCCATAAATCTGTATATAGGTACATTCTCTTTAAAAATAATCTTCACCATCAAATAATTGTAGAAGATCGTTGACAATCAGTTTATTGGCTTTTCCATTGACTTACTACGGCTTACAGAGATTTCAGAGACATTTTTAATAGAGATTTGTGACTAGTATATAATGGATGTCATCTACTCCAATACGGTATGAGTTTAACTATTCTACAGACTTTCTTCGACCGCTGGACGTATCGCGTCACAGCCGAACAAAACAACACAGGATATTTTCACAATACTTTGACTACACATATTATCGGGTTTGTTGCCACGTTTAGTATTGTTGTGTAGAGAAAGTGTAGTGAATAACCACGAAAGTCATAAAACCTATATTTTCACAATCTCACTCACATAATAAACATAGGACCGCACACCGGACAATGGACACCTCGTAAATTTTTAAAGAAGGTAATTTTTTATTAATATAACATTATACTTGTATGTAAAATATTTTGTCTCTTTGATATGCGTGAAGTTTTAATTAAGTACATAAATTGTAGTTTACAAATTACACTCTTTCAAAACCGGCGCCATCTATACATTATTCGCCAAAGTACGGTAATCCCAGATCCGTTAGCGTCCTAATACTGTTCTTGATGAGAAGCTTGTTCTTGTTGCGTGTTGAGAAGAGTTTTCGAATAGTCACGAGATTCGCTTAGGGCGCCATCTAGCTGCAACGCGAAGTATTAGTATAGTATTCTGCAGACTCGAACAGACGAGCATCACTCGGTAACCCTGTGCGGAAACCACTTCGACATAAGGGTTGAACTAGGGTTAAATGTAACATTTTGGCAGTATTTTCAATAGAGAGCGCTGTATTTTAAAGTCGCATTACGAAAAGCTTGGCCACCCCCAGCGACTTTTAAAGCTCTAGCATTCAAGCTTACACCGATTAACTATTAAAATATCCATGGCGATTCTTTTCTTTGAATACTTCTGCAGTATATTGTCCCATAAAAGGTTCGCGATACATGAACCAACTTATTTATAACTGTTTATTGTACACAATAATTATATACAGAGAAATATAACAGTATAGAAGACACCACAGGCGCTGCTTGTTTCTAAAAAGAAATTTCTTCCAGCAGGCCTACAGAAGAGTGATGTTAGACTAAAGTAACGCAAATACGACGTGCACAATAATTGAAATATATTATATTATAATATATAGGTATATAAAGCTTGACATATTATTAAAACAAGCTATCTAAAATACATAAATATATAAGTTAAGGACTAGACAGGGAAAGATAATACTCCTTGACTCTCTTTTTAAATATAGACGGCGACTGGCTGTCACGCACATTATGTGGCAGAGAGTTCCATAGTCTCGCTATGGAATCGCATGGACAGTGAAGGAGTAAGAGGATAATAATGATTTTACATTTGACCGACAAGGCTTGTCTTGGGCCCGGAAGAAGTGGAAGGAGTTTCGGAGATATGAGGGAACAGAGGGATTATAGAGGATATTGTAAAGCATAGAAAGGACATGAGCGTTTCTGTGATAACGAATAGGGAGCTACTTGAGTTGCGATCGATAGAGAGAAATATGATCATACTTTCGTAGACCAAAAATAAACCTTATGCAGACATTCTGCAAACGCTCAAGTTTGTTTAGTAGTTCTTCTGTGGCATCCAAATAGCAAGAGTTAGCGTAATCTAGGCAACTTATGGATTGTTGTCAAAACCATCCTTTCCCGATCATCGTAGGTATTCACCAGTATTCTGTCCTTAGGTCTTCTCGTTTAGCCCTCACAGTCGAAATTTTGGAGGTGCCTTCATGGCTTTAAATACGCTTATGACATCGCACCGATTAGCAAGCGTAGGCAGGGTCTTGAGACCAGGATAAACTCGCTGAAAGAAGTGCTAGAAAACGGAGGTTTAAAGCTATACGTCGCCAAAACGGAGTGCATACCTTGCTGTTGTACGGATATTGAAATTATCTACATATAAATCAAAAGAACAATCAAATTTAAGTACGACGGATCCGTGCCGCACGAGTCTGGAGATATAAAATCCGATGCCAAGTCCCGTATCTCAGCAGCTTGGGCCAAATGGCGAGGGCTCACGGCAGCCACTTGCGACCCTAAAAATTACCTAAAATTGACTTGACCCTGTCAATCTCAAGGGGCTTATATGGGTATCTATTATATAATAGAGACTAAAATTTATTGTCCTAAGTTCTAAATATCGATTGTTCTAATATCGTTACTCTTAATGTTCATTGTCCTAATTTTTTTGATCCTAATTATCAAAAGCCCTGTTGCCGGTAGTCCTGATCGTTCGAAGTCCTGATGTTTTATTATCCTACTCCTACATAAATCAAGGTGCCTTGGAAAAATAGGATAGCAAATTGTACAATAATATTTTAAAGCATTAGGTGCCATCTTAAAAAATGCCAGGACATTTACATTTTAGGACAAAGAATATTAGAACTTCGAATTTTTAGGTCTAAACAATATTATGACAATGAACGCATTAAGATAAACAATATTTAGGACAATCGAATTTAGGAAAATCATGTTAAGGCAATCGAATTTAGGACTATAAACATTAGGACAAACAAAAGGAGACATTTACACAGGAGCATCATTAGATCTGTGATTATCTATCGCTGCAAGACATGGCCAGAGCTTACGAAGCACGTCCGCGAACTCCACGCCAACACCTGAAAATGAAGAGGCTTGCTTGTGTTGGTTTGATACGTGGGTAATTGGTGCCTGGATGCGAGAGCCAATGCTTTAGGTGCTGTCCTAATTGGCAACCGACAAATAGGAGATCTCACAACCGCCCGTCGCAAGACCATGGTCGTACGACCATTGCCAATTAGGACAACGCCTTAGGACACGAAGATGCCGAAGATTGGACAAAGTGGAGGAAAAAAGCAGGAAAGCGTACCCTGGCAGAAGTTAAGATTGACCGCTCGGATGATTATCCACCTAATCGAAATTTTAAATATAACTTACTTTATACAAGGTGACTTTAAATTAATACTTGATACCAAGGGGTATGTATGTGCTCGTAACAACAAACAAAGTTTACTATGGCACCAACTCTGAAATCGAAAAAAAACTCAGCTGCATACAAAATTGAAAACGAATTCTTCCAAAATGTGTCAAACAGTTGTTTTTTTTGTCGCGATTTCAGGGTTGATGCCACAGTAGAATTTGTCACGAGCACATGTGTACCACAGGGTATAAAGAATTAATTTCAAATCACCCTATATGCATTCTCACATCTACGCCAAAACATTACCTGTTTATTTTTCTTCGATATTTTTGTGTGGATCGTCAGTCGCTTGAAAACGTACATACGATACTCAATTTTATAGCACCATTTGTAAAGCTGACTCTGGCCTGGTGTTTCATGCTGAATAACTATTTTTGGGAGTGGTCTCCTAAGTTGGGTTTAGGTATTTTTTTATTTTTTTTTATTTACGGAGCTTTGTCCGAAGACCATGGCACTACTACAACATAATATAAATTATACTACTTAACATCCTTGAGTCTCGGCCTTTGAGGACCGACAATAATGCCTCAATATTACAAGTAAGATTAAGAATTTCTAGCTGAAACTTGAGATTTCACTTCATCGATTCCATCACTGTAAGTGCCTAAAATTAAATAGAAACCCCGTTTAATTTAGCCCATCTAATGGATCCCACTGAGAATGAAAAATTAAATATTCAACACCCTTAAAAGCATTACATTAAAATCGTTGATAGCACCAATAAATCACTTAAATGGGTGACATGAATCAAACAATAAAGTGGGATATTCGATCCCGGGCCCATCTCGGGCTTTTAAGGGGCTATTGTGCGGTGAGATGGTCTGGCATAACGTGCTATCAAATAAAAGAAAGGTGTGAAAATTCACAGGCGGGCTGGATAGGCTCCACCTCCTTAAGATGGCGGGGGACCGCCCCACGGAAACAGCCACTGGCGGGCGAGAGCGTAACAAAGTACATGCCTACAGCCTCCGGCGCCGCGTACCAGGCAACACCTATTTCCAAAAGCAATTATCACCTGACCAACACATCTGACGAGCATCCGACGGCTCTAGTTCGTGTGAAGCGTCCACTAAAGACATGTCTTGCTTGGGAATATTTTGTAGCGCATAAAAATGACGTAAAAGTATTAAAGTTTGTCTCTAAAGTATTTGTACCAATTAAGTATGGTCAATGATACACTTTTATCGATAGCATTGTCGATAAATATTTAAAAGAATAAACAATGGAAGCTACGGAAGATATATCAAGCACGTGCGAAAATGATAATAGTGCCAAAAATAATATTGCAAATTTTTTAAGCGATGTCGACAAAAAAGCGCGGTACAGTTATGAATCAGAATCCGATGAAGATAGTGAAAATGAAACAATTGATGTGATTTGTGAACACAGTGACAACAAACCAATTTGTTTTAGTGAAAAAAACTCCAAAACTTCAAGTCGTTGCTCAAACCAAGAGAGACTATGTTTTTTTGAGTCAAATCGAATATCGTTTGCACCTAAAACTTTAATATCTAATAATATAACTGTAGACAGTGATGATACCCATAATAGTACAAAAGAAATTATAAATAGTTTTAGTAATAGCAAAAGTAAAACGTTTCTCATAGACAGTATATTAGGTACTAACAATGACAATAAGAGAAAAATTGAAGCTGTGAGTGAAGAAACTGACTATAACTTTGAAGAAGCAACGGACGAACACAACGGTAAGTCCTTCACTTATCTTATCATTGTTTTCTCACTCTTTTTAGGTAAGTGGGTGGACAGTGATTTTATTATTTAGGTTAATTACTCAGTGATAAAGGAGCAGACAGCCCACCTGATAGTAAGCGACAACTGTCGCCCATAACATCTACGATTCATGCATGCAGAACCGCAAGCACATTGTCACTGTGAGGACTAAGATCAAATGCCTTATTGCGTTGTCTTCTGGTATCCTTCAAACCGGAAAACAACAATACAAACATTGTCGCTTGGCGGCACAAATAGATGAGACGGTAATACTCACCCAGGCAAACTCCTTAGATGTGACAGAGTCTTGCCTCCTGTGAGTCCCGGTCTCAGGAGTGATGGTGACTGTCTGTTGTCAGGTAAAGTAGAATATTGCACCAACCTGTACCACTCTCGATCACTGCTGTGTCGTAGGTACAAGGGGAATATCTACTAAGACCTCAATAAGTCAGGAAATAGCCTCTGGTGGTCTTCTAAGCGTGGAAATAAAGATAGACCCCTCCACTAGTATATAATAATGTACAATTTGCTTCACATCATTTGTGGTTAGCTGGAAGAAATCTCTCATAGAGATAAGATCGCCATTGTACTCATTTTTGTATGATGTATCTAATTAAGTATGTATACAATAAAGAATATAATAAATAAATACATATATACATAGAGAGTTATATGAGCGCTTTGTCATCGCATCGCATGATCAAAAGGCTGGCCAATACGTTCGTCATAGGATCAATCTCGTGTCACAGCCAGGCGAGGATGTCTTATTTGTCAATAAAATGCGAATGTATTTTCATAGCATTGAAACCCAGCAAAATATTTTTTGTAAGCCAGTTTGAAATTCTGAATTTGTAAAGGTTTGAAGAAAATGTTAAGCTCAATGCAATATGTGTATTATTAATACGATTAAAAGATTTACCGAGTTTTACTAAGCGGTGCTCTTACGGTGAGAGAAAACATCGTGATGAAACCTGCACATTCAGGCGACTGGGTTCAGATGGCAGTCGCTCTACTGTAATTATCTGATCTGCCAAAACCTGGATCATGGTCAAGGCGAATCCCGGGCCCTCGTGCGCGAGAGCACAACCTTATAAAACCTTAAACCATTATAAAAGGTTTACCGAGTGTTCATGCCAAAATAACAATATTTTAGTGCATATATCTTTGGTTTAGATATGAGAAACCGTGGTATCCTAGCGAATCTACAGATGCACCACGGGGACAGCAGTGTGGATGGGCCAGGTTGACCCAAACGTACGAGTATTAATAAAGATTAAATACACATAATCTAAAACGGTGCCAATATTCAAGGAAGGGGCAGCTAGGAACCAGAACCCGCTTGTACTGTAAAGGCTAGAAGACAGAAACGATATTATTCCCATGCTATCTACTATCACACATTCAGTGCTTTTTCCGTTCAACTTTAGAGACGTGAAATTTATGTCACTTCTTTCTTTTTATGTTTAATCACCTAAAGTTGAAGTATACATCAATTTTAGTTGCTTCCGACAACGCCACGCCGCGCCGTCGGACAAGCCGTGTCTGTGCCTTGTTAGTGCCAACATCGAAGCGTTTCCGTGACCAATTACGGAATTTGTGTGTTTCTCTGTTGCATCGGAGTTCCCGAACAAATGGAATAGTTTTGATACGGTTTTCCTTGTTTGAAAACCATTTTTGTCAAAACGCTACTTAGCTTTGTTGCGTTAATACTTAGTCGAGGGTTTTCCGACACCGTATCGTATTCGAGGTTGTTTGGTTTGCCCTTTCTTCATGTTCAAATGCAAACCTACATTTTTGGAACCGATACAAGTGTATTTTGCACCCATTAAAAATATTCTGAATAATCCATATATAGCTTGAAAACCCATCCTATAGGTTTGTTATGCTTCTCATTGACAAACGATCAGTCAGCCCACCTGATGGTAAGCGGTAATTGTGGCCCATAATATCTACGATTCATGCATTTCGTTTGTAGATGCTACAAAACATTTTAGTCGCCCACTAGCATAATACAATTACCTACCAACGAGTAACGATTTTACAAAGTACGAATTGTTGTTTTGTAACTAATCTATGTAACTTAATTTTAATAATCATCTTGGCGTCAATATTCTGGCTGTGCTTTTGTATGCGAGAACACGAGGTCCACCTTGATGATCCAGGGCTTGGCAGAGAACCTGACCAGTTTAGAAAGGTATAACTAATATATTTGACTTTGTTTCAGTATCGTCAACATCATCTGCCTGCGCGGAGCTGGCGCTTGGCGACGCGGGGCTGCTCGCAGGGCACGCGTACGCGCACTGGCTGGCTGCGCACCAGCCCTCGTCCACTTTCTTTGGTAACTATGATGTACTTTACATACATTAAAATTACGCATGCCTTTTTCCCGTAGAGACCACATTGTTCCGCTTGCTACGGTCCTGATAAATCTCCCTCGTTTCTTTCACATTCGGCGTTGATTATAGTAAGCCGTGGTGACGTGCGTCCGCGACGCGCGCATCAAAAATTAATACAATTTTGAGTTAATAGTATAACGCTACCTGCGTCGCCGACGCTTGATATAATCCGAGCCGAAAAATCTTTTCATACATGAACGTCGGTTTAGGGTACTCTCTACCTAGCATTTCTTATCATCGTTGATCGTGAATAATCGTGATTCATGATACATGTAAGTGGAAAGATGAAGACCAGGACGTACCTATACGTATGCGTCTTGGCCTCTCCTTCTGACTCTTCTATTCACTCCTGGCATATATCTATACCTTTTTTGTTAGGTATCACCTTTTATTCATCCTCTATACATACCGAAATCTTCAACGCATTACATTGTGTTTATATAACTGTTACAACTTCCAAGATCAACCTCCATCCTTCAGATCGTAGGACCTTGCCAAGACTGAGGTGTCCGCCAGGGTGAGTTTCTCTGCCTTATATGTATATACCTAGTCTTGCCATAAATATTGTAATAAAGAAAAAAAAATTCTATTGCAAATAACATTTATTACTTTTACAATGTGTTAGTTTAATACGTAAATATAAAACAATTTAAAAAAAAAAGCTTATTCGAAGTGGTCTCCATTGGCTGCAATACAGTCCTTTAAACGTTGAGGCCAGTTATCAATAGAAGCACGCACTCTTTCCATGGGAAAACTCTTCACTGCCAATAGTATGGATTGTTTTAGAGACTCCAAATAATCATGGCGTTTAGAGCAAGCCGTACTCTCTAAAACAGACCATAAATCATAATCCAGCGGATTAAGATCGGGCCACGACGACGGCCAGTCTTCAGCTCTGATGAAGTCGGAAACGTTCGATTCCAACCAAGACTGCGTGTACCGAGCTTTATGACCCGGTGCTGAGTCTTGCTGGAAGGCCCATTCTTGGTTATTGAACATGGTGTTGTTAAGGGGCCTAACTACCTTCTCAAGAATGGTATCTTGATACACTTGTTTTGATACCTTTTTCACAAAAGTATGGCTCAGTCACTCTTTCATAGCTAACACCCCACCAAACCATCACTGAAGTCGAATAATGCCCACGTTGCACTCTGTCGACTAATTGGGAAGCTTTCTTAGAGCTTTGAGCATAAATACGATCATTTTGTTTGTTAAAATGTTGCATAATTGTAAAAAAATTCTCATCCGTAAACCAAATTTTTCTGTGACCTCCTTTTGCGTATCGCTTCAGTAGTTGTTTCGATTTTACCACCCTATTCTATTTTAAATTATCAGTTAAGAAATGACCAGTACGTCTCTTATAGGCTGCAAGTCCTAAGTCATCTTTTAAAATACGCGACATGGTTCTAGGTGCTATCTTCATCTCCCGACATAAAATCTTTTGCTATCGGACAGGATTTCTTCGAATTCTTTCCCTTACTGCTTTGACCACATTTTTCATACGAACACTACATGGACGGCCAGATCTTTTTCTGTCACAAACAGAGGGGGTCTCATTGTACCTATTAATAGCCCGGTACACAAACATTTGCCTAATACCAAGCGTATGGAGAGTTTTAAAAATTGCATTTGTCTCCATACCTACTTTATGTCATGCAATCACAGCGATTCGGTTCTCTTTATCACCCCAATCCATTTTAATATCGCAAAATATTGTTCAATGTATTAGCGCCAAAATAAGAAAAGACAATGAAAAATCATATAAAAATGACAGATTCAAAATTCAAATGTAATACTTTGTTTATTTTTAATTGTAACAGTATTTATGGCCAGACTAAGTACATTCTTGCCGCGTCAAGCACCAACATTGACATGGTTGTATTCGGTTTGAAGAAGATTTCCTTATTGCCTTTCCATTTCTTAAGTCCTCACAGCAACAACGCACCTGCGGATCTGCTTTTTAGTTAAGTAGTTGCGTACCTGAAATCTAAGCGTATGAATCGTAGATGTTATGGGTGACAAATACCGGTTACCGTCAGATGAGCTCTTTGCTCGTTGGTCACTGAAAAGTATAAAAAAGTGTCAAGTTTGTCAGGAAAGAGGGAATTACAGTAATAGCGATTGCTCTAACGAAAAGAGTTGAACTCAAATGAAAGATAAAATTTATATTTTTATCGGATTTACGTAACTCTAGTAACAAACCGATACGACGGCCCATCCATGCCCACCGCAAGCAACAACAACTGACCACGGAGGAAAAACCGGTCAAGTGCGATTCGTACTCGAATACAATTGGTTTCGTACCATTCCGGATATAAATAACACAAATAAGTTCATAATAAACAATATTAATGCGAAACCTTGATACGTGAGTCTAAGTTTAGTGTTAGCACAACATACACATAATTATAAAGTTTGATGTTCCATGTTTTATCGTTAGAGCTAATATAAAATAACGCTAAATAAAAAACACCCAAAAAGTAGGTTTCTTGCATGACCTACCTCATTATTTACATTTGTTTGTTGCTGTCGTTATAGCGGCCATGGCAATACGAAAATCTCACGTGTGTACCTAATACAGTTCCAAAAAAATAGCCTTGTGATAAACAGACAGACAAACAGACAGGCAGCGGGAGCTATTTTTTACCTTTCCGGTACAGAACCAGAACTCAATAGACTGCAATCCCCATTTTGTATCAGTATTATCAGCTTCCTGACTTGCATAGCTGCTCCTTAAAATAATTATAACAAAAATTAACCTATGAAATGTGTAAACCACTACCACCGGAAGACGCCCACTGCTGGGCATAGACCTTCCCCAGAGAGCTCCACAATGGCCGGTCCTGTGCCCTACGCATCCAGCTGGTACCTGCCACACAATGTGTAAACACTGTTATCAAAATTAAATTGAGTAAAACATCTTTAACAAAAATACAAAACTCTAGGATATCTAATAGCGCTACACTGCCCCTACATAACATTCTACATACAAACTCATCTCATCTCATCATCTTTTTTACATTAATGTCCCGGTTGTGCTCTTGAGCACGAGGGCCCGGGGTCCGCCTACATATAAACACAGGTACATAACGTCACGCCTTTTTGCGATTGGGGTAGACAGAGGCCAACATTCAACAATATAAAAAATGCATTTTATACGTATCACTTTAAATATCTGTGGCAATAAATATGTATGGCTATCTCGGAACACAACAAGCAAGCGATGTCACTTGTTGGAGAAATTGGTAAGGTGGTCCTTCCTTGCCGGCTTTTCATGCTTGGTCAAACAGCATTTTCAACCTTGATTTATGAATATTTTTTAAGAAATTTAGATTAACTACTCTTATCTAAGTAGTGAGGTGCAGGAAGAAGTAAGGGACAAAAAGGCATGTTTCAAGAAATGGCAGTGCAGTAACTCACTATCGGATAAAGAAATGTACTTGGGAGCAAAGCGGCGAGCAACGGTGGCGGTGGCAAAATCGCGGTCGATCCGGCTGGCTCCTATCAGCCTGGATGGACAAAGTGTGTTGTCATAAAAGGCACCGTCCGTGCATGTTGCTCACAAGTGCAAACTCTATAAAAGACTGTTGGTGCTGTCATTTCAAGGAACTGTCTAACGAGGTCAACAACTACGTGCCACCACCACAGCTTCCTGCAAATATTGGCATGATAAGCCCAATTTCCCCTGATGAGGTGGAGAGATCTCTGGCTCGTATGTAAAACGGAAAATATTTTGGCCATGACGAAATATCCATAGAAACCTGGAAAACAATGGGGACTTAAATGGGGGGGCTTAAACGACCTTATTGTCATATTCCTCCAATTAAAACCAGACAGGGGAACTGGGCCAGATCAGAGGCAGAAAAGAAAATATAAAGACGGTCTTCCAGCCTTTCCCGAAATCATGCCTGGAAGAAAACATAAACACTAAAGATTACTTGAAAAGTGCAAATCAAATGTACCTACCACTAAAAAGTAAGTCCTAAGAAAGTAATTAGGGAGATAAAATTATCGAAAGAAGGGAAGTCACCTGGATATGACATGATAGACGCAACTCTATTGAAAAGACTACCAAAAAAAAGGAATCATGGCCATAGTCAAGATATTTAATGCCTGTCTAAGATACTCATATTTTCCAGGACAGTGGAAGATAGCGTAGAAAATGATGATATCTAATCCCGGCAAACCACCGCAAGAAGTTGACTCGTATGGTCATAAGCCTTCTATCTACTATTGGAAAGCTCCTGGAAAATAATCTTTTAAACAGGATGAAAGAACATCTCAAGGACATAATACCTAGCCACCAATTTGGTTTGAGGGAAAATCACAGCACAGTAGAGCAAGCTCATCGCATAGTTGACGTCATAAGTGGGGCACTGGAGGAAAAGCAATATTGCTCTGCAGTCTTCTTGGACATAAGCCAGGCTTTCGACAAGGTCTGGCACGAAGGCCTTCTCATCATCATCATCATCATCCTGGCGTCATGTCCCGGCTTCGTCCCCGCGCAGCACGCGAGGGCCCAGGGTCCGCCTTCCTGCTATTTCTGGCCCACCTCGCTCGGTCTTCGGCATCTCTCGTGGTGAGCTTATTGGCACGCATATCGTTCTTGACAACGTCAAGCCATCGCTTCTTGGGCCGGCCTCTCCTTCCCGTGCCCGGCGGGGGCGGCATAGCCAGACACTTGTTCCCCACATAACTTGCCGATCTGCGCAAGACGTGGCCATACCATCGAAGGCGGCACTCTTGCAGCTTATCTGCGATGTCACGGACGCCAAGGCTACCCCGAATGTGGGCGTTTCGAACCCGATCCTTCCGTGAAACTCCACACATCCACCGCAGCATCTTCATTTCCGTGACACGCAGCTCCTGCCTGTGTCGCTCTAAAAGGGGCCAAGTCTCGCTACCGTAAAGAAGAGCAGGTCTAACGATGGTAAACGAAGGCCTTCTCTATAAGGTTAAAAAGTTGTTGCCACACTCATTTTTCCATATAATAAAATCATAAAATGAAAAATGAATTAACTTAGGCTCTGTGGGTTTGTTGCCGTTTCTTTACCACGGAGGACCACCTAGGAAGCGGCGTTAACATTCCTTCCCTTCCCACACACTGTGACTTTTGGTCGTAGCGGGGCTGTGGGGCGTCTGCTATGCGCGGACTGCGGTAGGGATGGCGTAGGATAAGATAGGGGAAAAGTAGGGGTAGGGTTAGGTTAGGTTAAGGGGTAGGCCGGGGTAGGGGTGGGTAGGGTAGGCTACGGGCAGGGTAAGGGTAGGGTGGGAGCAGCTACCTATCACTGGTATTGTCGGACATGGTCCGGCCGTTGTCGGCGGGGGGTGGGTGTGCTGCGGCCATGGGGTGGCCAACATGTCACTGTGTGTTTCCTTCCTAATTTCCTACCCCCTCCTCATTGACGATTGAAAGAGATATGTAATATCCTACTCAATAAAGTCATTTTTGAATTTTTAATACTTCAACAAACGATGCTTTGAAGTGAAATGCAACAACGAACTCTCAGATTTGCAAGAAATCCAGTCAGGTGTATCACAAGGAAGTGTACTTGGACCTATATTGTATACCATCTACACTGCCGATCTTCCCGTAAAGGATAACACTACAATCGCCACATACGCGGATGATACAGCCATACTGTGCACTGATGACAACCCGGATGTGGCATCTGCCATACTTCAAAGTAATCTCGATGAATTGGAGAAATGCCTTAAGACCTGGAGAATAAGGGCAAACCACAGCAAGTCAACGCATGTGACCATTACTCTTAAAAACCTGCCCGCCAATAAAGCTAAATAATATGGAGTTCCCTCAAAAATATCACGCAAAGTATCTCGGCATGCATCTGGACCGACGACGCCTAACGTGGCAGAAACACATATGGTCCAAAAGAAAGCAACTGGACACAAAACTCCGTAAAATGTACTGACTAATTGGAAGACAGTCGCAACTGAGCCCAAAGAGTAAGTTGGCAGTCTATAAAGCCATAATGAAACCCATCTGGACCTATGGCATACAACTGTGGGGAACAGCTAGCAATAGCAACATTGAAATTTTGGAAAGATTTTAACTAAAACGCTGAGAGCAATGTTTGGCATCCCGCAACATATAAGCAACAGGTATATCTACCTCGACCTGGGAACAAAACGGTTAAGCAGATGACAATACATCATAGCACAAATTACCAAAAGAGAATTTTAAAACACCATAATGAACTTGCCCAGAAAATTAGTGGCAATGGAGGTCTTCAGTACATCAGTTGAGAAGACACAGAATACCTACCCTTAAAGACCTCAGCAGGGAGTGAGAGTGTAATATAATCACCACTCATTTTATGAAAAGTCATTCCAGACTAGAGTTTTGGTCAGACAGTGGTATGGCTTATTCTCGAAACAGATTGCCGTGGTGCAGTAAATAACATAAAAAAAATCTATAAAGGAAAAGGCAATGTGCAACTAATGAGCAACAAATGAAGCTATTCGAAAGTATTATCGACCAGATACTTTGCCAATAATGCTCCTAGTCGGAGTGCTAATACGGCTTCAGGCCGGGCTGCAGCACCATGGATCCAATCTTTGTGCTCAGGTCCTCCAGGTCTCTCACTGCAGTAGAAATCAATCCCTACATTACGCATTTCTCGACCTGCAGAGGGCTTTCGACAGTGTCCCTCGGGAGATAAACTAACGGGCTCTGAGATCAAAGTCTGTGCCTAAAGCATACATTAGTATCATGCAGGATATATATGCCATCTTGAGCCATACTTGAGCCGTCGTCAAAACCATCGTAGGCTATACTAATCCCCTCCCGATTACTGTAGGTGTTCAGCAGGATTCAGTTCTGAGCCCTTACTTGTTTTGCATTGTACTCGATGCCCTGTCAGCGGCAATTCAGGACATGCCTCCTTGGCTTATGAAGTACGCTGACAACATTGTACTGGTGAGGAAGCTTAGGCAGGATCTTGAGAATAGAGTAAACATGTGGAAGGATGTGCTAGAAATCGGTGGTTTGAAGTTTGCAGTCGACAAAACGGAGTATATGGCCAGATGCAGCGCGGATCCTGAAATCATCCGTATAGATAACGGAGCTGTCAATAGAACAGCTAAATCCAAATACCTTGGATTAATGATGCACGAATCCGGCGATATCAGACCCGATGTGAAGTCCCAAATCTCTGCAGCTTAGGCCAAATGGCCGGAACTCACGGCAGCCACCTGTGACCCTCAAATCCCTGTCAAGCTCAAAAGGCTTATATACAAGAGTATAAATAGACCTGTGATGCTCTATGGCTGCGAGACATGGCCAGCGCTGACGAAACACGTTCGCGAGCTCCACACCAATGAAATGAAAATGCTGCGGTGGATGTGCGGAGTTACGAGGCTCGATCGAGTACGTAACGAGTATATCCGTGGCATCCTTGGCGTGAGGGATATGGCAGAGAAGATTGAGGAAGCCTGCGCTGGTATGGTCACGTGTTGCGTAAACCTCTGGAATACGTGGGAAATAGGTGTCTTAACCTGCCAAGAAGCGATGGATTGCCTTCGCTGAGTCGTATTCGAGAGCCCTACGACGCGAGGATGCCGAAGACCGGGCAAAGTGGAGAAGAATGAGTCAGAAAACGGATCCTGGCAGAAGCCGGGATAAACGCTAGGATGATAATGATGACTTTTATTGACGTTTTCACTAAACTTAGGAATCGGCTAAATTCGTTTTGTTGTGAATTTAGATGTTGTTGATTGGGGTAAAAACTAGTTAAAACTAGTTAAGACGGCCATATATGGATTATTATCTACTTGATAACTGGAGGACAATCTTAGGTACCGAAACATACAATAACATAAATTCATATCAAACAGTATTGTGGGTAGGTATTATTCAATAAACCCTCGGCGCAATAACCTAACCGTCAGAAAAAGTCGGATAACCCCCGGCCAAGTTTACTTAAACTATAATATTTTCTAAACTACAAAACCGATTTTAATTAAACAAAGCTAAGAACCATTTCACCAAATAGAGAAACCCGCATTCAAATCGGTCAATCCATTCGGGAGCTACGATGCCACAGACAGGTACACAGAGGCACAGGTACCGACGTCAAACTGTGTGGGGTGTTATACACCCCTTTTTTTTTCGTTGGGGATTAAAAAGGGGAATGTTTCATGTGTGACCTATGTAACGGATAGACTGATTTCGATGCGGTTTTCTTGATTTAAAACTAGTTTAAGCGAGATAGTTCGTAGCTTATGTTTGATTGCAATTAGATTAGTTTTCTTTTTATACCTCTAAGGTGGCAAACAAGCTTACGGCTAGCCTGATGGTAAGCTGTCACCGCAACCTATGGACGTTTGCAATACCAGGGACATCACCCACGCGTTGCCCACCCCGTAAAACCCTTTTTACCCCTTTCTTGAAGAACTCCATATTGTAATCTCCAGGGAAAACCTTTAGCGCCTAGTTTCTACAATTTTTAGTGTATCTAGATTTGTTTGGGATTTCATACCTGTATCGGTTACTCGATTATGATGATTATTTAACTCAATAAAAACGATAAAACAGATAAACTACATCGGTTTATTTAGACCATCAGCCACAGCAAAACACTAATCATCAATTCCGCACTGTAATAATTAAACACGCATCAAACCCTACGATCAACCCTACGACATTGCCGCAAAAAATACTGCGCAAACAAAATGCGCACATGATCAGTTGATCACCGTGTCACCCTCCTACAGTGTTAAGTGCTTGCTCGCATGCGTGCATTGCGTGATCACGACGGGTGTTACTCTTCACACGAACCCACACGCTATTCCCATCTCGTGTGGGATTGTAATTAGATTTCTAATATCATCTGTCTTCAGTTGTGATTGGTTCTGATGAGGTAGGATGGTCGTATATTCGGCGCTTTAGTTTTGAATGGGGCTTTATTTTGACGTCACGTAATGTTTGGAAAATTGCTGGTAAAGTTTTGCGGGACTTTTCGCATCTCATATGATGGCAGAAATGAAGGTGATTAAATCCTAACAATAAATAAATGTCAATAGACTTTATCTCAATTTTCAACAAAAAAACACTCAACTTTAGAGAACTTATACATATATACAATACGACAGTATTTACCTTAACTAAAACAACGTTATTTACAAAAGAAACCTAATTACCTAATGAAAAAAATACAACAAATAGAAATGAAATCTGTATTACAAAAAGAAAACAAAATGCAAATCGCTGCCTTGCTAGGGTGTACCCAGGATGATGGCAGCGTTACCTTTTTGAATGGCTAGACTTAATTTTTGCCCTAAGTACATTGTACTTATACATAGAACAACCGCCATTTCCTTAAGAATAGGTATGTCAATCGAAATCCTCAAGGCGCAGCTAATTTGTATTTACCTTATATAAATACTAACCTATCGTTTTCTTCAAAAGGATTTGTGCTGACTTAGGTACCTTTCTTCACTGCGAAAAACCTAATATTCAAATCTACTAGCTAATTTTCAACGCGAATTTGACTGGGTCCTAGCCATGTTGATATTCCAAAAACTCCAAAAAGCCCTTTTAAGTGAAAACGTACTTTTTTATTATACTATGCAGTGACAAATGAGCAGACAGCCCACCTGATGACAAGCGGTATCTCTCGTCCATAACATCTACGATTCATACATTTATGTTGCAGGCAACAAAAATGCAGAACCGCAGGTACATTGGCACAATCATGCCTGTTTTTGCGCTGGCTACCTTATCCTTCAAACCGGAACACACCAATGCAAGCATTGTTGCTTGGCAGCAGAAATATATAAGGTGATGGTACTCACCCAGGCGGACTCCTCAGGCTTGACAGAGTCCTACCACTTAATAATTGTTTTTAATTCCTTTTCACTTAGGCCAAAACTTCACCATCAACTAATAACGAGAGTACTGTGATTTACAACAGTTGTACGAGTAGTTGCTCGGTCCCAGCAAAGAAAAGCAAAACTGTTGTTTGTCGTCACTTTTGTCACATTTGTCAACTCGACGGCATTTCGGTGGCTATAAAATTAGTAACAGAGTGCCATGTCCGGGAATCGGGGTCTACATGACTCTCTTGCTTTCTATGTCAACATCACCTATGGTAAATCTTGTAAATTCCTAAGTAGGCAGTTAAAACCAACCGCGTGTATGACAAAATAGCAATGATACTCAGAAAAATACTTCTGTGGTTTGTTTGTAAATGTGATCTTTTGTTTGTCGTATTCAAATGAGAATAAAAAAATAACATAAATCTAGCATATAGAAGTTTTTGATAAATCTAAACTTTTCGTGGAGGAAAAACTTGCTATAGACTTTTAAAATAAAAGACAGTAAAGAAATACATAACAATGCTCGGCGGTATCTAATAGCCTATTTCGGCTTCATATTTACTCAAATGGGTGCGACAGAGACGACGCTCTACCATTTATGTATTATTTACAACGCTGACATAATATGGTTGAAATCTGCAAGTATAGTTTAAAGTTTAGAAGGGTCTAGACAAAGACATTGGATAGTTGGGAATCTTCACCGCTGACACTGGCAATTTTTTTTACCTATCGCTTCGGTCGTCTACGAAACCATAGTTTCGCAACTGGTTTCGATCGAGGACTATAAACGGAACGTCGGGAGTACCCTCAACCGGTGTAAATGTAAAAGAAATACCCCAATGGGATACAGGTGTGATAGTGTGTATACAAAAGTATGTATTATTACATATTTATATTTACCATCCGTCAACATCAGTTTAATAGCCTTTCATCAATGTGATTGACTATGTACTTATTTTTGTTTTGTGTTGTCATGACGTGCAAGGAGCCGCCCTAAGGAGGACGAGCCGTGGTTCAACCTTTATAATGCGTACGGCTAAGGAATGGAACATGTTGCCTGCGAGTGTGTTCCCTGATTAATATAATATGGACACCTCCAAGGCTACAGTAAATAGGCTATTCCTAGACACACATGCCCCATCTTCAACTGCATCGTTACTCACCAGTAGGTGAAAAGGCGGTCAATTACTCGTCTAATATAAAAAAAGGAAATAGCCAAGTGCAGCCACAACCACTTCTAACAGTGCACTGTATATAGGACTTGAGCCTCTTGCACTTTAATAAAGCGGGAATTGGGACCGCTGGGGACCCTGAGATTGGACGAACAGTCGCGGCAGCAGGTTGGCACCCGGTGACGGTACATTCGTATTATTAATTATTAAACGCTGTCGCCCATTTTCCATTCTACGGACTCTAGAACTTTTGCATCGAAAACATTAGTCGCCTTGTACGATACCGACGAGTGTATGCTATTCTACTCCATTTTTATATTTACAACACTGTGATCTCCAACCCGTCCAGACCAGCAAAATCCTAATAGCATGGGAGAGGCTAAAAGTCCTGCAATGGACTGTTACGCCTAGGACATAGTCGCCTCTTACGACGCCCATAAGTAGATGGGTTGGGGTTGGCTCAACCACGACACCTCGATCATCTGCGCGTCTATGTTGTCTCCCTAGTATCTAGTAGGGCTCCTTTAGGAGTTATACAGGGTGTGCGCTAACTTATGGGGTAAATATCCCAGCTTTGTTGCCCAGTTAGCGGGTGGGTAGCTGTTGACAGTCACGTAGGTGCGAAGTCCCGACCACCGGCCGCCTGGTGGCGACGATTCGTCGAATAATACCAACCGACCGTTTAAAGGAATAATTAGTGGAATACTAGACATTTTTCACGTTCGACTTTGTACTTGTGAATTGTATGCTTATATGACAGGTACTTCAGGTTTGAATTCTAAGAGCGGCTTGCACCAAGAACTTACACACATTTAAGACTTCTTCTGTATGAAATATTGTGTTTGAATCTTAAGCTCACTTGCGATTAAGAACTTGGTGCAAACCGCCCTAAGAAAAATAAATAGTTATTTTACTATAAATATTATAGTGTTATTGTTTAAGAACTGGAGACTGTAAAAACTAGTTCATGCGGATGAAGTAGCGGGCAAAAGCTATTTTTTCTTATATGAGTAGGTTCTGTGTCAAAAGAGCGTCGGTGGCCGAGCGGTTACAGTATCCGACTCGTAAGCCAGAGGTCCCGGGTTCGAATCCCGCTCCGGCCATGTACCAATGACTGTTTTCTGAGTTATGGACATTAGTTGAATACTAACCGATGCTCTTACGGTGAGGGAAAACATCGTGATGAAACCTACACATTCAGGCGACTGGATGTGTAACCATGATCCAATCTGTCAGGTTCCCCTGGTAGCAGGGTCATGGAGGTCAGATGGCAGTCGCTCCACTATAATTACCTGACCTGCCAAATCCTGGATCATGGTCAAGGTGGACCCCGGGCCCTCGTACGCGAGAGCACAACCGGGACATTAACGCCAAGATGATAAAATAATTTCTCTGTAAGTACCTACGAATACATCAAAAACACATCATTCGATGTGAAAAGATTTCTCGTCGTTCATATATTTTTTTAAGAATAGAGAGCTTCTATAAAAATACATGAATAAAAACTTATCACTATTAGGGCTAACATCCGTAAAATGTTATTCAATTGTGGTTGTGATGTAAATTGTTTAACCTAGCTATTTGACTGGATCTTTTGCTTGTCATGTTTTAACAAGTGTTTTCTATAGTAATCGGCCCAATTTATAGATAAAAATTTAAAGAATGCGTACTCAAGCGAAGCGTCGTTGGCGTACGGGTCGGACATAAGCCGGAGGTACCGAATTCGAAACCCAGTGCCACCACATAACCAAAGACTATTTCTGTGTAATGTAAATCTAGAGAACCCGGCGTGACTTCGTTTTCATGACGTCCTACCCCAACCCTATCCTATCCTAATCCCTACCCTACACGCTACCCTGCACCTACCCTATACCTACTTTATCCCTACCTACCTTTTTTCTGCGTAATAAACCTTCTTCTTGAATCACTCTATCTATTGTTGAAAACCGCATTAAAATCTGTTGCGTAGTTTAAAACATCTAAGCGTACATATACACATAGGGACAGACGGCAGGAAGCGACTTTGTTTTATACTATGTAACGATACATAAGTTGTACACCAATCGTAAATGCGCTCGACTTTTACCCTACAAAAAAAAATTGAAGACAGTGAGGGGAAATAATCGTGAGGAAACCTGCACATTCAACAAGTGATTCAATCTGGTCAGCATATATAACTAATCACTGAGCTGCTGCCAAGAAACCTTGCTTCTGTTCTTATACTTTTTCGTTACTGGTTGAAGAATACGGTAGCAGTTACAGGCATGAGGTATGTCAGCTATAAATCACAGTACAGTCGCGTTTGATTTGAGCCTCTACATCTTGAATGATTAAAACAATACCCCACAACCACTTACAGTCAGCGACCAAAGTGACGCACCCACACCACACAGCTATAAAACATTTTCGGAAAAAAAGCGTTAAACTCAACTTGGTGACTGTACACAGCGCACGCGCACGGCAAATACTCCACCACTGTGTTTATTGCCACTTAACGGCCGGCCGCGACAATTCCGATTATACTCACCAAGACCCATCGCAGTTGGGGAAGCGCGATGACAACATAGCCTTCTCACTCACACTTACAGACTTTACATAGATGCGTGCGAGAGAGCGAAATGGTAAATTTTGTTCCCCAACTACCATGAGTCTTTGTATTCACTAGTAGTGTTGTCAGAGGATCGTCACCCCCTATTTGTTTTAAGAGAGAGCGGCTACCTCGTATCTTGTGTGAGGCTGTTTTATGATTTGTTTGACCATCTCTTTTAAATGTTTCATAACTTTGGCTGTGGGACTCAGATTAGTTTAATGAGTAATTCACGCGAAATTGTCATTGTCCTAGTGCTCAATCTTACTATTTTTCTTCCTGCACTTCGCCCGGTATTCATAGTATCCTTGCGTCGTAAGCCATTGGCTCTCATATCCAAATCAGCATATTAGAGCATTGATATGAAAATTATTTTAAAGCGTCTTAAATCTTGTTGCTAACTAATGGTAATATCCCATCATATGTATAGAAAGGTAAATGAAATAGATTCAAATCTCATTAATTATTCCCATGCGGAATCCGGTACATAAATTACATAGCCTGATAATTTCCAACAAGGAATCGAGTTCGAGCTATACAGCGTTTCACAGGGTTTGGATACTAACGCCTTCTCAATTTCCGCCGGCAAGCTGCAAGGCGTACGTACTTTTACGCTGTTGTGTTACGGTTTGCTGGGTTAGTGCTTGCAGTAGTATCTACAACTCTGCATTTTTGTTACATAGTAACCCAAGTGTTACATGCACCCATAGGTGATAGGGTCAGTTCATACTAAGACGTGACGCAACACGTCGCGGCGCGCACTTTTAAAGATAGTGATACGAAATATAACTTTATATTTTACACATTTAGAAACCTACACATTTGATTGAGATAATTCAAAAATACCCAGCGGCGTCGCGCTACACCGTGCTGCGCCTCCAAATATCTCGCGGCGTAGCGCGGCATGCAAGACCATTAGGCGCAGCCTAGAGACACTAGACGCAGCGAGGCGTCGCGCTGCCAGCGACTGCTGAATCGTGCAGTCGACGTCATTAAAATTCTAGTGGTATAAGATGACCTCTTGGGAAGATGATGATCTGCAGCTACTCTCTCACAATTTCTGTAATAACATTTAGAATCGTAATCTGATTCATACGCCTTACGAGTAACTATCATATTTTTCAATACAAACCTTTGTCCCCAGACGACAAGAACCGAAGACCACGGCGCGCGGGTCCGGAGCGGAAGCCGAGGCAGGCGTACAGCGCGAAACAACTCGAGAGACTCGAAGCCGAGTTCAAAGTCGACAAATACCTAAGCGTGTCTAAAAGAATGGAGCTATCCAAAGCTTTAGGGCTCACAGAGGTACAGATAAAAACCTGGTTCCAGAATAGACGGACGAAATGGAAGAAGCAGTTGACGTCGAGACTTAAGATAGCGCAAAGGCAAGGCTTGTTCCCTGGGCAAATGTTTGGCCATACTCCCCAAACGTACTCGCTACTAAACCCTTATGCGTACGCGCCACTCAGCTGCGTATTTACGCCGGTAACTCTGCCGTCTTCACCACCTTAAATAGCACTTAGGAGTCCTGTTATATTTGCGATGCACGGTAGCCAAAATTATGATGTGTTCGTCATTCTTCCTTCCTACAAAGCAGTGTAAGTGTGATTTTGAAAGCAATACCTAGTCAGGGTTGAGGCACCACTACTACTTAGTAGTAGTTACTAGTAGTCAACACTACTTATTCCCAAAATGTTTCTATTTAGTGGTTGCGAAGAAGGGTCCTATACTGTCAAATCTGTAAAACAAAAATTGCAAAGCATAACATAATACCAACTTACTGCGTATGAGGATATTGCTCTAATCTCCACGCTTGGCAAGCGGGTTGCATTGCAGTGTTGTAAATATAACAATCGAAAACGCTGCTGCCTATTTTCCAGTCTACGGAGTGGCTAGATTATTTGCCTCTAAAACATTAGTCGCCTTGTACGACACCCGCGAGTGTAGGGGTTGGTGCGATTCTGCTCTGCCGGACACCACACGGCAACCGACATATGACGGGCTAAAACATAATTTAACCATAAAATATCACTTTGAACGGTTTTTGACTAAAGGGTTGTGCGGATCAGATGGTATACGCCGCAAGCGGTCAAGGCACTAGAGGATGATGTTGAGCAATGTAAATGTATTTTAGAAATTCATTGAAACACCAGAAATAAATTAATCTGGGTGGATATTGTACTTATGGAAAAAAATGAACGAAAAAGCACAAAAATTCTATTTGAACATTATTACGTTGAAATAAGATTTCGTCATCCATTTTAAACTGTTTGAGAATAGGCACCACTTTTCGTAATATTCACGCTGTGTTAACTATTTTAATTGCAGTGCGAAAAACCATTAACGTTCGTAACACGCTACTTTTGACACATACTTAAGTTTGCTTGTCCTAAATTCAATATGTGTCAAATTACATTATGTGGTAGGCGGTACGTGATTTATTTATTAATCGTAGTGGAAAACGGATTTACACAGCGCATAAAGATAAACGTGTATCATTGTGCGACAATGAAATAAATTACCCATAGTACACTTGGTTCCAATTGTAAACTTTTGGATGTTACTCTAATGGAATCGTTGTAAAAAACGGCAGTCATTTTAGGTATGTAAATAAAATAAGAGGATGAGATAGGAGTTCTCGCATATCAGTTTTTATTGGTGCATATTGCAATGTTCATGTACACCTAGAATAAGTTCGAGAATCAGCTTGTTTATACTTCAAGTAATACAGGTGCACGCAACTGTAGATATAGTTAGATGTACATTAGCTAAACGGCAACGGTGTTTATTGCCCACAGAAATCTTAGTATATTGACTTATTTAATGTATTAACCACAGAAATCTAAAGAAGAATCTGTATTTATTTAAGTCAATTCATATATATATAATTAATAATATCTATCTACCCACTTACAGCAGTTGAAATGGGGAAGTTTTTTGCTTCTGGCTGAAAAGCTTCTCTTGACTAATCTTTCCTATAGGTAAATATATCTATTGTAAAAATTAGGTTGTACCTACCGAACAACTTAAGTATAATGTTGTAACAGTTTGAATTGAATAAAGTATGTAAATATTTAACTATTATAAGTAATAAAACGTTATGTGCAATATTAATATGATTTTATTTTTGTAGATCTTTTCTGATAGTAGCTATTATCAAAAACTTTACCGAGCCATCGTCGCGACGACGGGAAGGCATTATTCCTGTCTTTCGTAGATTTTAAATTGTAAATTCAAATAGGTACCTTCCTAATGTAGTCGGTGAAAACTCATCATTCACGTTTCAAACATTTATGGAACTAAAATCTAAAAGTCTCGGCCAGAAGAAAAAAATATTAGTTTCCTATCCAGCAAAATGTTTTTTACTATGACGTCAAATCTGTAAGCCCGATGTTGTAACAGTTTGAGTGGTGTAACAGTTTGAGTACACGTATCAACATCAAAGTACACATATTATGGTCAATAGCTAGAAATCCTTCGATTACATATTTGCGCCATTTGGCGTTGAAACTCTTGGGCCGTGGGGACCAGGCGCACATTCCTTATACCGGGAGTCATCTAAGCGCCTGGTCGAAGTTACGAATCACCAGAAGGCTGGCCTCTTTTTTGGTCAACGCTTAAGCTTCGCTATCCAGCGGGGCAACGCGGCCAGCCTTCTGGGGACTTTTCCGAATTCGGGGAACCTTATGGTTCTTTTTAAATATTAATAATTGTTAACATTTTTATTTAAATAAAAATTACCTAAATAGCTAGAAATCTTTATTTCCAAATACTTATTACGGTGAATCCTTATAACAAGATGACTGCAACATATTTCTTACTATCCGCGTGCGAAGTTAGTAGGTATATTGTTGTAGTTACACACTGTTATATAAAGACAGTAGCTAGTGTTATGTAAAAATATCGGCAGCTGATTTTCAATTACTTGTTACTTCCATTGCCTACTTTGGGTCGCTGAGATAGTGGAGTAAGTAATTAATAATTATCGTTACGATTATAATCCCTTCAATGCTGGAAAATTGTGGTCTTATAAACCGCGAGGTAAAGAAAATAACTAACACCCGTATTCAGAAACATTACTATGAGGTCTCACAGTGCGCGTGAAAGTACAGTATTTCAGCTTTCAAGTCCGTTAAAATGAATAAAATTTAACAATAAAGCCGTATTTAACATAGTGCGTTCGCTTAGAAAAGCGCCACCGGCAGGATTGCACATACTTCTCATCACAGAGCAAAAAAAAATTGCGAGTCTATGAAGGTGGCTAAGTTTTCAATATTTTTGCTTCGCATAGTAATGCTACTTTATGTAGACAATAATTTTTTTGTGAATACGGGTGTAATAAAGTCTATTTTGCGTTCGTTGTGTGTGTCAGCGCTCGCAGGCGGGCGGGTACGCGGCGCCGCAGTCCGCCCCGCCCAGCCCGAGCGCGGCCGCCCGCAGCGCGCCCAGCGCCCCGCCGCGCGCCCACGCCAGCGCCGCGCTGGAAACACGGTAGTAAGTGTAAGTATGTTGTATAATAATAATGATAATAATAATCATCTTGGCGTTAATATCCCGGTTGTGCTCTCGAGCACGAGGGCCCTGGGTCCGCCGGACCATGACCCAGGATTTGGCAGATCAGATAATTACAGAGGAGCGACTGCCATTTGACCTCCGTGATCCTGCTGCCATGGGAGCCTGGCCATGGTTCATGGTTGTGTATGCTGTATAATTGGAAATTTACAAGAGCCGATTAAAAAGAAAAAATAGTTTAAATATTTGTAATCGATGGCGTTGATTAGACACGATTCTCAAAAATAAAACAAAATGAAACCGTCAGATGTATAAAAATGTAGCAGGAAGGCGGACCCTGGGTCCTCGCGTGCCGCGCGGGGACGCAACCGGGATATAACGCCAAGATGTGGATGATAATGATGAGATGTATAAAAATGTAGACATTTTGCGCTTTCTTCTCAGAAAAGGTACTAAAACTAAGTTTCTTTTCATGAAACACCTTTCAGAGTAACTTCTGTTGCCAAATTCAATACTTGAGAATCCTGTCTATGCCGCGCCATCTAGTGAGGCTCGCCAATACCACACTTTTTACTTTTTAAAGTATAGATAGTTCAACTCAGTTGTGCGCGCGGCGCTATGTGTGCGTGCGCTTGTAAATATACAGCTTTCATTTATGTGGCAGTGACGCGACCACTTGGCGTGCCAATGGCGTGGCGTCATTGTGACGTGTCTGTATATGTACAAGGTTTACCCACACATAGGGCCGCGCGCACAACTGAGTTGAAATATCTGTAGCTGTCTGACAATCCCCCATTAAGCTGAAGCGGCAGTGGGTAGGACATACATATCAAAAACCGATTACCTCTGGGGTAAACAAGGCAAGCTTAGTGTGCTGTTGCTTAGTGGATGCTGGATAGAGTGCAACACTTATTGGGTAAGGCCTATGTCCAGCAGGGGTCTAGTATTTGTATAGGCTCATTATTATGGAGATATATAATTATACCTCTAACAGGATGGTATGAAATAGGCGGTTGAACTGTTGGAAATAATTTAGAAGGTTACACACGGTTATGATGAAGGCTCCTGTTAGCACTCACCCCACTTAATAGGGGCTAATCCACACGTATAAACTAAAGTAGTTTAAATTACAAGTTCTACCTCTGTTTTTGCAAAAATAATGTATACATACCCATTCTATTCTTGCGTAAAACAATCTTGTCATTACTTTCGACACGAACATCTTTTTTTTAATTCTTTAAGTTGATGAACTAAAGGACTCTACGCTTTGACTACACATATTATCGCCAGTATCGGGCTTTTCACCACGGTTAGTATTGTTTTTGACGCATGTAATCAAGATAAAAACAATTCTAACCGTAGCAACAAACCTGATAATATGGGTAGTGTAAGTGTAGTGAATAACCACTATAAAGGACTCTACCCTAAATCACCGCCCTACGCTCTATCGTTGCTCGTAATTTCTCAACAATTAATTTAAAAAACTCACTTCCAAACCGGTAGCCAGTATCTGTTGCTGCCCTGCATTTCCCTCGCTTTTTTATTGCCAATGCAGAGAGCTCTGTACAAGCACTGCGTCGAACGTGGTTTAAGCGCCATTAGCGCGTATTTTGCGAGTAAATTGAGCGATGTTAACTTTTGAGAGTTACTTTTAAGATTCTTATTTTCATGGTGAGCTTCAGGCGCTTGGGTGGTAATTTTTGTTGGCTTTTCAAAGTACGGTTGACGTGGCAACTGGTAAGGGTTCTCGGATGCTCGTTTGAAACGAAACACGTCTTCCATGTTCACTGTGTCTCCGCCGTTGTCGACCATTTGCATCACCTGGGGCGGTTGTTGGTTCTGGAAAACAGTGTTTTGTGTTATATTTCAGATACAAAGGTGCATGGCATGGTTTAGGGGTCCGAAGACTAAGTGGGAGGTTCCGGGTTTGAATCCCAGTACCGCCACTGGCCAACTTACTAATGACTCTTTTCTAAGTTATGTACATTAGTTGATCACTAACCAATGCTCTTGCGATGGGGGAAAATATTGTGGTGAAACCTGCACATTCATGCGACTGAATTCGTAACCATGTATCCAAATCGAAAATCCAATCTGATAAGGTTCCCCTGTTCATCGGGTCGCGAAGGCAGCAGTCGTTCCTCTGTAATTACCTGATCTGCCAAATGGGAAAGCATAACCGGAATATTGACGCCAAGATGATTATTATAATATTACGGACACAAAGGAGTATAGTCTGGTGTGGACTGCATTAAGCATCCTGTTAGAGTTTCTCTAAAGAATATCGTCTTCCAAGACTGTAGTGGTAGACGTATTCTCCACTATAGAAAGTTCTTGAAAGATCCCAGTGACAATAAGTGAATTGTGAAACGTGCTCCAGCGTGACATAATTTCAAGCGCGAAAGCATGCTTTTTTTGAGCAAGTGATTTTTAGTAGCATGCTCATATCAAGCATGCTTTAGTCAAACTTCATAGTGAAAAACGCATGCTACTGTTCAGCACGCTGCACGCAGCAACAAGCATGCCGAAAATTAGCATGTATAACTGGGGCATTATATGTAGACTGTAAGGGTGCCGTAGGTTACCCTACGTCATCGAGTACAAGAAAAAAAAACACTTTGTAGTGCACTCGGGCATCATGGCAGATCAACGTTTTGTGGGTCTCCTAAACGTCTTCTATCACTCCAAAGTGATTTTTTTTTTTTTTTTTTTTTTTTTATAGCTTCTCTAGATAGCTATGCACTCCAATATCTACTCACCATAGTAATACACATAAGAACTTGCAGGATGAACATTCCGAATGACAGGAACGCAATGCCCGTGAGCGATATGTCGAAGAGGTCGCCGATGCCAAGGTGATGGCTGTCTTTTTCCATCTCGTATTCTTCTACGTGCGCGTGCGGCGATGGGTGGTAGAGGGGCGGCGGGGGCGGGGGCATTGAGTATTCGAAGCCTCCACCTTGAGAATAAAAAATAATAATAATAAAAAATTAATACATAAAAATTATGAATTATGAATAAATAAATATGTTCGGACAATTCACACAACGCAATCTAGCCCTAAAGTAACTAAAGCTTGTGTTATGGGTGCTAGATATCTGATAAACTACTTATATACTTTTATATTCATACTTATTTTACATAATACACCCTCACCCGTAACAGAAATTAAAATTCATCATTTTTAATTTCTGGGGAATCAAACCCGGGACTTCTGCGTGGCAGACGGCATATTAACCTACTGAACCACACAGATCGACCACACAGGGAAGCATTGTCGGAATGAGTCATCCTCAGAAAGGTTTCGAAATTAGCCACCTACGCGGTTCTAAGTGTAAGTGTTGTTTTTTATCTGTGGTCATCGGCAAACTGGCAATCGGCAGCCCTCTCGGTAACTAGAGCGCTTACGTACTGCATCTGATCCGAATTTACATGAGCTACAGTCCGTAAGCACATAATTTTTAAACGTTTGTCCCTATTTATTCGAATACTTAAATATTGTATTATTTTGACCAGTGTGTTGAACTATGTAAGTACTTACCGTATTTAGAATTCGGAACCTCATGGTACGGCGGCTCATGTACCGCGTATCCTTGCAAATCTCCACCTGCAAACTCGTAGCCTTCTCTAGAGTGTATCTGCGGTGTAGACTGCTCAGGATAAACTGGTACAGGTGGTAATGCCGCTGGTGCAGCTGGTAATGTCGCTGGTACAGCTGGTATTGCCGCTGGTACAGTTGGTAATGCCGTTGGTTGTGGACCCATCACAGTACTAGCGACGGAATTGTTGGCCGATGCGGTAGTGGCTTCGGTAATCGCGTTGTAGTGGTTGTAAACGTCGTTCAATGCCGCTGCCCTTTTGGGAAACATGAGGAAAAAGAAAGCCTCAAAAATAAAAGAATTAGAGGAAGCCGTGAATAGGACATAGAACAGGAAAATGGATTATTTATCAGGGTGTGTTCAATTCTCGCGAATGCGGTGCGCGTGCAGTTTCGTACAATGAAATGCAACGTACTGCTCGCGGGATGTTGCAGCAACCGCATCTCGCTTGTTCACGAGATTTGGACGTACCCTTAGGTACTACTGTGGCTGTGCAGGGACGACTGATTACTAATGACTATTGAATCATTTCCGTTTCGTTGTCATTTCATATAGGTAGTAGACCACACCCTTAAAGTTTCGCCATAGGTATACGTCCGCGCGTTATAGTCAGTTCGCGGTTTTAACCCCATGGGAACGCTGTCATTTAGCTTCGGTATACACAATCATTATTTAGAGTCAATGGTAAGTTTAAATATTTTGTAATTTGAATCATCATTTGCAGAGGCCATACAAAAGACATCAACGCGCTCGAGTGCGTCCACACTGCAAGCCTTGGCGATTACGGCTTGTATAATTTATTTGAACACTGTAACGATCCTTATGTGCCATAAGTACGTTCCAGTAGATTAGTTATTACCTACATCACTATAGGTATGTGATTTTTAAAAGTATTCATATGTCGTGTTTAATGCGTAAGTTTGGGTTACTAAATAAGAGCATATAACATTAATGGCGAGTTTTATATTGGGGTGTATTGTGTTCGCTTTAGCAATTTGGAAATACCATAGAACAAATAACACAAAGCATCGTTTTCGAAATGCCTTTTTCGGGACTTCACCGACGCCGCTGTGCACATGTGGGCTATTGGCAGAAATAAGATTTATTAAGATGTTTTGGGGACGGCAATTAACTAGAAACGGCGTGAAGTTCCTTTCTTCACAGCAGGCATATTGTTCCCTAGTCTCTATTGTAATATTTTTAGTAAAAATGGTACGCGCGTTTGTCTTTATGGCACGCGAGAGCATTTCTTTACTTTTATGACCTGCGTTGTCATTAGCGTTGCGTCAATATATTTTAAATACAAAGGCGACATAGTCCCGAAAAAAAACAAAGAATTCCGACGGGCGGACCTTGTCATTCATGGAGAAATTGCGTAACACGTGTTGGTCAAATGGTTGGTTTTCTCACGCTTGAGGATGCGGGGTTGAGGGGCTAAGGGAAGAAAGACAGGAACGACAGTTGGTCTAAGGTCCCGGGACTGGATGGTTCTCCGGCGAGGGATTCTCCTGGATACGAGGAGAGCGCGCGCGCAGGCACCGCGTGATTTTTTCAAGAGTGTTGTCGAGTGCTAGAGTCGATGATCTACGTTTGATACGAGAATTGGGTATCTTTTGTATTGTGGTTTCGCAGTGTTGTCTAGCGTCCACTATTTAGTTTATACTCGGGTATGTTGGTGACTTGCGTTTTGTACGAGCTTTTGCAGTAAGTCTGATATTGAATTACCTATATATTTTAAGGTGGCTATAATTATATTTTGGTAGGGCCATAACGTAATTATACTAAAGAGTGAAAGATGAAGATAGGCATAGTTTTCTGTTATATACTGAAAGTTATTTAGTTAAATTAAACCGATCACCAGTTCCCTACTAATTCCGTTTAAAGACAATGTTTAGAATCATTAAATCCGATACATCCGTAAAATTAATTCTCAACTTCTAAATAAATAAAAATAAACTATATCTTAGAGTACACATATGGGCACAGTTCTGGTAATGTGTTCTGCACCTCTTGCCGAGCCTCTGGCACCTGTTGTGGCCGGGTGTCAATAAACGTGTCGGGGTTCTTTCTTTCTCGCGTAATGTACTCATTTTAACTCAATATGCTTTTATTGGGAATAAAATGAAAAGTTGTTTATACACGTTTACGACCCGGCCCGCTCATAGAAAACATCACTACACAGGGAACCAGGTTCGGACCGGACGTGGACCACGCTCTTGACGAGTAGGATCGGGAAACTGATTTGTGCTCCATGTACTTTGACGGTAATTTATTACCGTGGGTTTGCCACCGGATCTTGGTATGGCTCTGACCCTTGCCCGCTTAAGAATTTTGTGCTTTTAATGCTTTAACGACTTTTTTACCAGCGGACATGGAAAATCGAGTTAGTTCGATAGGTGGGCTCAGCCATAAGCGTCCCGACACCAATAGGGATACATATCGCGTGCGCGTAAATAAAATTCAAATATTAGTCTCTCGATTGTTTGCAAACAAATTAGGCCGGTGCGGAAGTACGACCAGATGATCGGAATGCGTGTGACGGTTTGATTGGAGTGTACAATAGGTCACTGGTTCGTTCGATGTCGAGGTTTCGCTGGACGCATGAGCAGGACATGTGGTCCATATGTTCATGTGTTGGCCTGGTGTGTAGGTTGGAAGGGAGCCCAGGTTTTCCTATCGGTTAGGCTATTTCCGAGACCTAAAGGTCCATATTTCACAACTCATTAGGGTCAGGTCTAAATTAGGCAAATCTCACAGTCATAGGTATAGGGGTGGCCACGAAGAAAGAAGAGGTTAACGCTCGGGAGCCGCGACGTGCGTCGATCGCCCGCCATTCATCGCTCGACAACCAGATACGACGAAGATCAGTTCTAGAGCTAAGTTAAGTTAGTTAGTCCTTAATTAATATTTTGCTTGTTTTATCTACTCATACAAATTTTAATTGTCGCTTACTTTATGTGCGGAATTGATGTTTCATTTGACTCGCGTATTTTACACGGTGCATTAATTTGACGAACCTAATTTTTTGTATTTATATAGTTGTGGTTATTTTCATATGTTTAATTTGTTCCACGGATAATTTAGACTTCATTCGTGCGCGGCTTTTAATATGTTTATCTTGGTTGCGGACTTGATCTCCCGCTAGTTGTACCATTTACTTTTCCGTTCGGTAAGATTCACCGCATCATATAACGCATTTCCTTTAAGTGAGTTTTCCTTTAATTTTGCAATATTTTATAAACTTAAAGATGTCATTTCGACATACGATTTTATCAAACACACAACGTAGAGGGTCCTTTTAATGTATCTAAAGCTAGACGATCACGATGTACGGCCAATGTATTTATGTGCAATCTACACGGCTTATAGCTAGAGACATCTCAGTCATGTAAGTAAGTAGGTTTAAATATTAGGGGCAGGGGAATGGGTGTTACAACACCCACAACAAACAACTTATAACATTTAAATATAAAACAGTAGGCCAATTAAAGCTCCTCATAAATGCTGCTGATTTAATTATTTTATTTTATTTAAGTAGGTTCCAGCAGTTACCCAGCCTAAGGACGTTTGTAATATGAGGGGTATCACGCACGTGCACGACCCCATAAAAACTTTTGACCCCTTCCTTCAAAGAAGAACTCCATGTTGTATCTGGCTAAAATCACAACTGTCTACCGGATACCTCTGACAATTCAGAGAGGTAACACTGCCAACCTTATCGGGACCCTTCCGCAAGGCAGCGATTTAAAGTGTCTTTAATTTTTTTATTTGTATACCATTTTTAATTAGTCTTAAGTGTATATATACTGTATTTAACAAAGAATAAATAAAATTTAATTTAAAAAAGAACTGAAACTTTAATCTTACTTTGCCAACCATTCCTGGTAGCTGGTTGAACCGACGTCGTACATGAAGTTGCTTCTGACGTCTTGAGAACGACGGCTGAATGCGTTGGTGCCTTGGCTTCCATCATACGGCTTCCCAATCCTGCCCTGGATGCTATCCGGGCCCATATTCTCCAGGATTTGACTGACCAGAAAGTTGCGACAGTGGTACTCGTTCATCATCTGTCTACAAATAAAAAAAGGGTATAGTTGAGAGCGCTGACCCGATTGCCAGCGCCGTGATCTGCGTGGACGAAGTAAAATAAACAATCTTGGCGTCAATATCCCGGTTGAGCCTTCTCCGTCTTGACCATGATCCAGGATTTGGCAGATCTGGTGAATGCAATACAGTGGCTGCCATCAGACCTTCGTGCGACCCTGTTAACATGGGAATCTGGCCAGATCGGATCATAATTACACAATCATTCTGTCGTGTCCCCTAAATGAACTCGCCGTAATATCATCGGTTAGTGTTCAACTATTAACCCAGAAAAAGGTCATGCGGTATTGGGAATCGAACTCAATACCCCTCGTTTACGAGTCGGACTCGCTAGCCTTTAGGACACCGACGATCTGCGTGTACGAAGGTACCTTTGATAAACTAGCACCTACCAATCACAGCTGTGCTGTCATGTGAAAACTAAACTAACTGATATACTTCATGGCTGTGATACCTACACTGGTTTAGTGGTATCCATCCAGAAAGACTCAACTGGTTTGATATTACTGCTTACATACGATCTACAAGCAAATTCTCAGTTAATAGGCTTCTAATGTAAACATTATTTATGTTTCAATGAAAAAGAATTAAAGAAGTTATCTTGTACGACCAGTGGTTCAGTTGGTCAACATGCCGGTCTATCAGGCAGCGGTCCCGAGTTCGATTCCCGGCCAATTATGAATTTTAATTGATTTTACGGGTCTAGTTGTTACATGTATAACAAGTATGTAGGTAATTAAAAAATATATATTCTCTCTAATAGTTTCTCAGTTTTCTGGCACCCATAACGCAAGCTTTGCTTATTTTGGGGCAAATGGCACTGTGTGAACTGCCCAAGCATATTTATATATTATTATCTTATTCATTACCTGTGATATGCCAAAGTGGACAGAGCTGCATCAATGGATCCATTCATGGGTAGCACTGAATCAGGTACAACTTCGCTCACGTTCCTCAGACCGTCATCGCTTGATATGAAATAAGTCGGCATGAGGTCGGTTCGTAATATATCGTTAACATTCAAGTCAGTTTCGAACATTTTGGAGCAGAATGTTACTCTACTCACTGAGAGGGAATATAATATAACGGTAAGAAGAAACATTTTGAACGCGCGTTTTGTGTGAGAGTTGAAATGTAAGTGTGTCTTCAAAGACGGACAGATTATATGGTTTGTAAAGCGGAAAATGCAGCTGCGGGTCGACTGCTATCAGGTAACATCGTAACACTTAGCTAGGTACGTTCGTAGATAAATAAATGCGAAGTAAATGGTGCATCGGTGCCTTGGTTCTTAGCTGCTTTATGAACGTAATTATAAGATATATCTAGACTCTATCCTTGGCTCGATAGGTAGGTAGATTGGTACTTACAAGATAGTTGTCGAAAGTAGGTACCCTTCCCAAGGAGTGTTCAGGCGTTACGGACCGGTATGGTTTGGCCCGCGAACGGAAAACGCCTGATTAATTAAAATTGTTATTTTTCCTCAGGCGTTTGGGGCCGCAGTTAAACATTTGTTTCAAAATGATTTTTCCCCGACTGTCCATTTGTAAGGACAGTTTTAACTGCGAGCCCAAACGCCTGGCGAAAAATTTAAATTTTGATGCATCAGTCATTTTGGCCGACGGGCCAAAACCAGGCCGGGCCGAAACAACTGAATACTCTCCCAAGGGTTCTATCTCCAAATAAAATGTCATCAAAACGAGTTATTAGTGTTAGAGGAGTGTTGTGTCCTCGCAGATTTGACACATCATGAGTCAACACTCCAAGGATAGGAGGGATAGGTACCTAAGAAATAATAGTCGAGCGTCGGCGGCCTAATGGTGAAGGAGTCAGATTCGTAAGCGAGAGATACCTATCTGTTTCGAATCCCCGTTCTACAATGTACTTACCAATTACTCTTTTTTGAGTTATCAACAGTCGGGGAAACTGAAAATTTAAAAAGTTGACATAAGTTTGGAATTTGCCGTGTTACTATTTCTGACGGGTGTGGTATGCATTATGCGATGCTTCTCGTAATAATACGAACAAATTAAGACGATCATTATTCTGTTAACATTCAGTTTCTTCGACTTTACACTGTTGAACACTGTACACTGTGTACTGTTGAACACTAACCTTACATTGAGGGAAAGCATCGTGGTGAAACCTGCACATTCAGGAGACTGAATGTGTGACCATGATCCAATCTGGTCAGGTTCCCCTGATAACAGTGTCTCCAAGGTCAGATGGCAGTCGCTCCACTGTAATTACCTAATCTGCCAAATCCTGGATCATGGTCTAGCCGGATCCACAGAACTCTACTCTACCGAGGTGGATCCAGGGCCCACGCGCGCACGAGCGCAACCGTGATACGTATTAACGCCAAGATGATTATCATTTTTAGGTAGGTACTTGAATGTCAATAAGTAGATAAAAATATAAAAAATAAGTAGTTATTAAGTAAGCAAATATCCCGGTAAATCTATATTATTACAGTCGTAAAATAAAAGCACCCATGTATTAAAGTATAAAGTGGTTTCATTCGCCCCGGGCCACTTAAACACCCCAGGGGTGCGGTAAAAGGATCTTTTGTTGGGCGTTAGATTTACAAATGGTCCAGTGTCATCGCGCTGACAGCAAACGTGAGAACAAATATTGCTCTCCCTATTGTGTGCAAAGTATTAAATTAGAATGGCATCATGGAAATAAAGCATAGGATAAATTTCTACTCACAGATTTACCTACCGTTGCTACGTACCTACACGTAGGTAGGTACGTCAGGATGCTTCCTATTTACTAACGATCGTTCTCCTAAAAATTGGCTAATGCTCATACGATCGAACGATGTCGCTTTTGTCGCGCGATGAAGTTAACAATCTGTCCTAATTGATGCATGTAAGTGATGTTATCGCGCGAGCATCGTTATACGCGAGTTATTACGTTAATCGTGCAGTGCCATCGAAATGACGTCCATGTGCAGTGTAATCATGAGTATAAATCTGTCCTTAGCCACGCGTCATCCTGCGGGCACAGCAACGCGGGTGGCATGGCGAGGGCGGAGGGACGGTACTCGACGCCGCGACGTTAAACTCGAGCTGTGGACCATCGCACGATCGTTTTCATCATCGCGAGACGAAAACGTATTGGACGATCGTGTACGATCATAGTACGATGCCTCAACACTCCTCAATGCCAATCCATCGCTTCTAGAGCCTCCCGTGGGACCGTTTTCCGTATACCAGCAGGTTTATGCACCTATTTCCCCAAGTATCCCAGGAGCTTATTTCGTATTAGAAGATTAAGGGAAGGAAAAGGGGCTATTTGAAAAACGAGTCCTATAAATAGCTAAATGCATGTAAAGTAGGTACTATTTTGCTTAAAGTGCTTACAGAAATACCGACTATACCTACAGGTGTAAGTGCGCTCTTGTTTCTCAAAGAAATGGAAGAAAAACACATTAGTCTGCTTTAACTTTATATAATACTAATAATACATGTATCTACATTTTAAAAGAACATATTCTACAATTTATCGAACGTAAAAAGGGAATCTACATTTCATCTCATTCACGTATTGTTGCAATAAATTTAAACGTACCTAACTGCATTACAGTTGCCTCACATGATTATTTTATACAATTCATCAACACTGTTCAATAAATGTAGTTTTGACTTTTTCAAGCTATGCTTTTAGAAATATTTTACAAATTAAGTATTTCTTGTCTTCAATTTAAAATATTTATAAGAAAACAGGGTCTATTTTTATATAAATAAAAAACAAATATTAATACTATTTATACACATACAGGTTTGAAATAAAAAAAAATACCCAAAGTTGCTACAAAATGCTGAATGTCACAGTTGCAAAAATTGATATAAAAATCTATCAAATAAGTTGGTTCTATGTTAAAGTTCTATATTCATAAGTAGTTAATATTATGATAAATGAGTATAGCATCGCCCACAACTTAGCATTGTCATAATCTCAACACATTCATGCAGTCAATAAGATATCCCAATTGATCTCATTGTTGTAAACTTCTTGTTCTAGCCACAACTCATAATTATCTTTAAATTCATCATCTAGTTCAATATTAGCCTCAAGTACTGAATTTATATCAGTCTCCAATGGTGTCAGATCCACATCCAGCTCTCCTCCAGTGCCGTAGCGCCTGCTGTTGAAACGATCCACACTCACTCTCAGGGCACATTCTTCATCTTGGAAGTCCCACGGTCGGGCATCAATATCATTCCCAAAAGCCCAATCATCATTCAGTCTGTGACGGACTTTTGAATAGATCGCACTAATAGTCTTCATGTTAGTTTTCCGCCATTGCCTTCCCAAATACTTTGTTTGCATTTTGAGCAATTTCAAAACATAAAACTGCATCAATGCATGTCTTACTTTGAGTGTGCGTTTAAGTATTGGTGCACTCTTGAATACCACAAGCATCATTATTCTTGCATTCTTCCATTTTGTTAGTTTATTTAAAATTCTCAACAAGTTTATGCAGGAGAAAACATTCCTCCATGAATATGGAACTGAGCAATCACCAATATCCAGACATTCCTTAGTCAGTTCAGGTTGCTCTCCAATCACACAAGTAGGGAAATCAAATATGGGTATAGTGTTCTTAGCTCCAACATAGGATAAAATGTTCTGATTGAAAAATTTAAGAACTAAGGGCATGCAATTAGCATAAACTAAATGTTGAGACATGAACTCAAACTGATAGACATGGTTCAATTTGAAATGTTTCAAAAGGAGTAGCAGAATAGCTGTAACAGCTTTTACAATAATTTCTTTGTGTCTGTTGACATCAATGCCTAGTTTCAATGATTGTAAAACTGTCATAGGCATTTCTTCTGGTAACAAGTCTGCCATGATATTTATGGAGTAAGTTTTTGCTGTAGATGTAGGTGCAGCAGCCAGAAGTATTTTTAACAAAGCAATCATGTATTGAGGCAGATTGGGAAGCATGGCTTTGTATAATGTTTCTGCTTCAGTTTCTTCCACTTCTTTCTCACCTTTGGTAAGAGGGCTGCGAGATATCTCAGTTTCTCTCTCAGCCTGTAGTTCCGAGAGACTTGTATACATATGCTTCTTCAATATATCAATGCCCTCATGGATTGGCTGAGGCAGACCAGAAATAGTAATACGGTCTCCTGGAAGGGAGTACCCGACAAATTTAATTCTCACATTGTCCAAAAACATATCAATGTCTTTTTGGCGTACTTTTGACAACCAAGGCAAACTTCTTGGTAGCGGGGGTGGAGGAGGTGGGCTTTCAAATTGCTTATAATACATGTAGTATGGCCAGTTCTGATTGGTATTCTGTTGATTCTCACTGGGTATTGACTGAAATTCCATAGAGTAATCCTCTGAACCATTGCCCGTTTCCTCTTTATCTACAAATATTTGTTCATCAGATTCATCCAGAGACGTTTGCTTCATAAAAGTCTGCCTACGGAGAGCTCTTTCATTTTCCTTCATCTTTCTTTGCCCAGGGTTTTGATTTTCCAGCATATCTGCGGCACTAGGAGGTGGAGAACTAGCCCGCATACCTTTGATTATCTCTAAGGTATCTTCGGACAATGGAGGTAAGCCATTACTTTCTCTAAGTCTTGCCTTTCTTTCCTTCAGTTCTTTAGATCCACCAAGATAGACTAGTAAAACTTTCCACAAAAGTAACAAAACCTTTTTCATTGGAAAATGTGGTGTAGTTCCAGCACAGAGATGTGTCACCATACTAAGCAACTTCACAGACAAGAGCTCCTCACCAAAGGGTTGTCCAAGTTCTTCCTTGAAATTTTTTACCAGATGAGTATATTCAGACTCTGGGTTATCTTTTTCAATTCTCATGTATTCAGTTATTAAATACAGGACTGAAAGAATGACTCGAAGGTTGGTCGAGTCTGCGAGGGATTCGGCGAGTTTGCGGGATGCTATTGCTGTACTGCTCCTGACAATTTCGAGGTTGAGGAGCTCCACGAAGGCAGCAAATGTGCCCATGTCGTAGAGCGCCATGACGTTGACACGCGCCCAGTGCGCCTGCTCGGCGTCGGACTGCATCTCGGCCCAGCAGCCCTGCGCCAGGTACAGGATGCAGCGAGTGGCCCGCATCCGAGTCTCACTCACAGCCAAATCCAAATGTTCTAACAGCTTCATCATCACTGTCCTCTGCTGCTTACTGTTCAAGCGCTGCCAACTCGGTGGAAAACTAAACTCCTCCATAATATCCTCGAACGCCTTCACGTTCAGCTGGAACTCTGGATGCTCGGTGTAACTATATAATTCCGCGATTTCGTTAGCCTGTGTATCGCAGTCGTCGTATATGAAATCCAATTCAGGGCTCTCCATGTCGTTGACACAGTCGCCTTCTTCCAAGGGGCGTCGTACATCGGGCAATTTTGCGCCCCCACGGCGGCCGTTGCCGTTCGTTCCCATCATTGAAGTTGATATTAATAGCTCACTGAACAAGTTTATTACATTTTAAAACTCAAATCTAAATCTAATTGGGTATTGATCTGAATAAATATCAATAAAATTGTAATATACAAAGAAAAGCGAGGAAAGGCAAGCACAAAGCAACAAACCCTTAGTCCCTAGAGTCCCTACCACCTACAAATAGTCAGATTGACAATTTTACATTTGATTGATAAGACATTTGTTGGACCACTAACTCAAGAAACCGAAACTGTTACAGACCCACAAAATTATCTGAACCAGTGGTAAAAACTAGAACTATGTGTCGCCATTGTGAAATGTCATTTTATTGTGAACAATAGAGCTGTCATCATTGGGTCTGTGGCACTTTTGTTTGATTGACGTTAGTTGTTCTTGGTTTTCTTTGAGGTGGGCTTGGCTCTTGGGCCTTGGGACTTTTATTGTTTGATTTAATTTTTTCTAATAGGTTCTACCTGTGGTGTTCTACATAAAATAAACTTTATTGAGTGCTACGTGATAAATACTATTTTCTTTTTAGGGTTTAAAAAGTAAGTTTCTTTAAAGATGTAAGTGGCTTCATGCATTAGAAATTTAGAACGACTGACTAATTAAACTTTGTTTATCTAATTTGCCAAAGGACTAAATATTCTCAAAATGTATTTTTTTCGGCCTTCGTTAATATTTTAGCGTTTGATGTTATTAAATGAATCACACAACTTTTCAGACAACATCATGGCTGAGTTAGCAGCGTTGTTGCAAACGGAAATTCCGGAAGGGCGTAATCATCTCACGGACAGCTATACAAATCTGGAAAGGGTGGCCGAGTACTGCGAAGCGAACTACTTCCAATCCGAAAACAAGAGGCTTGCTCTTGAGAGTACTAAAAATTACACAACGCAGTCGCTTGCGAGTGTCGCTTATCAAATAAACACTTTGGCTTACAACTTCCTGCAGCTACTGGAATTGCAAACAATGCAGTTAGCTGAAATGGAAGGCCAGATGAACCATATAGCGCAAACGGTTGCGATTCACAAAGAGAAGGTGGCACGTAGAGAAATTGGTGTGCTAACCACCAATAAAGTGACAAACAGGCAGTACAAGATTATTGCACCAGCTAATCCAGAAAAGCCAATCAAGTATGTGAGAAAGACCATTGACTACACAGGTGAGATATTTTGAATATTATTATATTCATTCTACTTGGATAATTGGTGACTAATATTATTTGTAGTCGTAAATCGTCGTCCCATTGTTTTGTTTGTCGACCTCTACTTCGTTAAGTACATCTTGGATACCACTCTGTTGTGATTTCTGACCATTTTTCTTTTTTCTCCCTGAATATATGTCCAACATGTGTGCAAAGGATAGAGAAAGGTAGAGATTGTTGGAGGAGGCCTTTGTCGAGGAACAAGCTGGTACATAAGAGCAAGCTGTTGTCAATGTGTAGTAAATTTAGATTTAAGGGAAATAAATGTAATCAGCAATAAAGGCTTATTTTAGTTTAGTTTAGTTTATGTATCCGCAATTAAAAATTAAATGTACATAATAGTACATTAATTGTAAGTCAATTCACAAGGATAAAAGTATGTATGTATGAATGTAATCTCTTTATTGCATCAATTTATAAAACATTACAGGAAATAAAAATACAGTATGTATTTTATGTTGACACATTATTACTATAAGATAATAATTTCCTTATTACCAACCCCTCCCAGCACTAGACGACATAGGGCACGGTGCCCGCTGGATCAGCGGCGCGTGTGGCACCCCGCGCGGCCGCCGCTCGGGTTCCGCGCCCAACGCCGCGGCGCCGCTGCCCGCGCCCACCACCAAACCGCCCACGCCGCCCGCCGCCATCCGGGCAGCTAATGCGGCTAACACCGGCACGCTGGGACGGGGCACTTTGGGTGAGTTTCTGTCAATGTTGAGACGTGAACTGTGGTGTTTGTGAGTCATGTTGAGTTGCCTGAGCGCAGCCATCTGATCGGCTAATGGACAGTTTGCGTGAGCTTTGGATATTTATTCCAGTTTTATATATTTAACTTGAGCCTCTATGTTGCCCATGAGCATCTGATCACCCACACTAGTAAAACCCTGGTATTTGCAAACAACCATAAATTGTAAGCTAAGCTGATGGTAAGAAGACATAGTAGATAACTGCTTACCATCAGAGGGCTAGTCTACTGCTGTGGTTTTCGAATTCGACATTATCTCTAGCCACAAATCTGTAAAATGTTTCTGCAAATGATCTTCGATTAAAGGAGTGTTGAATGTAGTTGAGAATAATTTCAGTGGCATTTTAACAGAGATTTGTGGCTAGAGATAATGTCAAGTTGGAGATGTCACAGCGTGAGAATAGGCCCCCAGGCGGGCCATGCGCCTGTTTGCCACCTTAGTGGTAATAATATACCTTAGTGGCAATATTATTATTTTTGTTATTCATTATACACTAGCAGCTGTAAGCAGCTGCATGAATATCACGATATTTCGTTCTTGTAATGTCTATCCAGTCTATTTTTAAAATAATTCACTGATAGAGCACTGATTACTGATTCCGCCAGTTCCGTTCCGAGTTCCGCCAGCACTGACAATTCTATTTGGCAAAAAACTGTGACTGGGCTTACTGTGATCTTGATAACTTCAGTGTTTAATACAAAATAATACAAAAATAAATAAGAAATCCCTTGACAAGGTTTTCTCTACTTTTTAATGTAAATATTCTTGTGTGGGCAATAAAGAATTTATCTATCTATCTATCCCCTTTCCAGGCAAGTCGTCCCGCGAGTACCGCACGCCGCCGGCGGTGGCGCCGCCGCAGGTGCCGTCGCACTACGCACCCAACTACCCGCGCCGCCCGCCCGGATACTCCACGCTGCCGGTCGCACAGCCTCAGGTACGTAGGGCCTACAGGCCGAAAGGATCCACAGGTTAACACAATCAACACAATGGGGCACATTTTCAGACGGCAGCACTCGCCTAATTATCTTCTCGATTTTGTGGACCCATCTTGCCTCGTAGTGTGGGGAACCTTACGAGACACACTAATTAAGCCTAGTTCTGTGTGACGACGTCCAACATTGCGAGCTTATTTTACCTTGTGCGGACAATGGTATGAATAATGGCAACTTTATTGTTATCATCGCACCAAGAACCGGGGTATCAAAACGTTTTGAGCTGGTTATTATCATCATCATCACCCGAGCGGGGTCAATCCCGGCTTCTGCCAGGGTCCGTTTTCCTGTTCTTTCTTCTCCACTTACTTCGTCCATTCTTATGTGCTTATCAATGCTTTAGAATAAAATATCAATAAACTCAGAACAACTTTTATAATGGTCAGGTTGGAATGGTACATCCCAACCAGCATCAGTCTCCGCCGAACTACTCACAGCAGGATCTGCATAGCAGCATGCCGCGTAAGTACTATTTTTTTGCTATTTTGTAACTTCATTTGGCTATTCTGGTGTGTGTTCTATTAGGTATGATTCACCTATATGGCAGGCATTTGTAAAGGTGTCATATAGGTGAATCATGTTTTATATTCTAGTATTAAAGGGTTTCTATATGTTTTACCAACCTAGATTGTAAGATACCCTGTACTACTAACAAAAATTAATCTCTTCTGAATGAAATAAATTGAAATTGAATTTACCTAAATTTAAGACTGGTCTCCAATATGCTCACCAAGTGTAGAGATTCAATGCTATGGATTTATTTTAGAGTATATACTATTTTATAGGGGATTGATTCCTCTATATTTGGCTTATTTGCAAGAAAAAGATGCAGTCGAAGCCTACAAAAAGAATACTACTGACTTAGGGAATGTATGCTATATTACTTTATAGTAACATTGTAATATAATGTTTCTTAACACAGCTCCTCCGTCCCCGCTGATCGGGTCCGACGGCGAGCACAGCCAGCATTCCATGAGCCTGCCGGGACAGGTAAGGCCCTTATTTGTTTTTTTTAATTTGGCGTAAGTGTTTCATAGAGTTTAATCGGCGCCTCCTTATTTGAAGTATTTTTCTTCCGAATAAGCTGCTAGAAAGCTTTCCATAGTTTAAGGTGCATACTTTCAGCCCTTTTCTGTCCATAATTTTACGAAACCAATGAAATGTTCGAAATCATAGCGTTTGGGGTAAAATTATCAATATTTTTAGGATTTATGGCGGCCTGACTTCAAAAAATTAAGAATAACATTTTCCTCCATCCTCAAATTTCTGATCCTATGCCTATTGATCGCAAAATACTTAATACAATACTTGAACATTTTACCTGAAACACGATGGTTTCGAATATTTCATTCGATTCGTCAAGTCTTGGACAGGAAAAATGACTCTTAACACTAACAAGTCCCCCCTTTGCCCCCCAGCGTCTGTCGTCATCGTCGGCGTCGGCACGCGGCGGGTCGGCGTCGCCGCCGCTGCCGCCGCCGCCCGCCGACGACGAGCTGCACCAGGAGTTCGGCCGACCGCACCACGCGCCGGTATGCTCCAACACTACTATATTACTACTATATAAGATATGACAATAACTCAGAGGGCTGAGTGTAAGTTTCGCTTCGACTTTACTTTACTATCGCGTTTGCGTTTACATGAAAATTAGGATGAAAAAATGTATAGCGCCATCTAGTGGTACGTAAATGAACAAAACTTACACTCAGCCCTCTGATCAAATAAGAAATTAAGTTGGCCGGTTTCATGAACACCATATGTACACCGATTATGGCGTAATTTTGCGGCGTCAATACAGTTCCGTTCATCCATCAGGTACGACACCAGCCAGAAATGCTTCTGCAGCTCTGTATGACCGGTCATACAAGCACGAACCAGGTAAGGCGTTGCCATCATCGGTGGTTCCGCCGTATGTACTTGTATTTTGAGCAACCAAGCCCAACGAATGGCACGGTTTTGCGGCGTCAGTACCTATGTTATTCGCAGGATTCTGTCTTTATTTCTTATTTGATCTGAGGATAATAATAACGGTACACTGACGCTGCTCCAGTGGCAACATGCTTGTAAGACTGATAACCAAGACTAAGCAACGTTCGTCGAGTCCGGTAACTGGATGAGTGACCGTTTCGTTCTTTGTCGCTAGTCGAACTTCAATCCCTCAACGAGCTCGCCACCTCCTTCGTCTCCTAATACCGTTGGCGAAGAGATGGTGACCTTCTTCCAATGGGGACCCTGAGAGTAGTTGAACGGTCTCGGGAGCCAATTGGCACCCCGTGACGGTGTAATTATATTTAATAATAACAACACAAAGAACTGAATGTACCAACGGTACAAGAAGAAATCAGTCGCTGCCTGGAGGGGTACAGGAAACGAATTAAGAATCATCCAAATAAATTGGCGTCAAAACTAATGCAAAATCCGACCTTCAAGAGGTTGAAGAGAAGGACTCCACAGGACTTGCTTACAAGAAGTGATTAAGTGGATGAGTCAGTGGGCTCATACCATTCAGGTCACCTTGACACATACATAACATCCTCGCTAAATGTTTATAGAATTGACAGATTGCAGGAAAAACAGAAAACTAAAAACAAAAAAAAAAAAAAAAAAAAAAAAACTAACGTCCCAAAAGTACGCTGGTGCGTGTCATAGGCACACTTGTGCTAGCCGTGCAAGGCCTAAGCACACCCATCCCACCCCATCAACGGCCGGATTGTGTCCGACAATACCAGACAGAACATACAATGCCTGGCAGAACCGAACCGCGAACTACCTAAAACTACAGCAAAAGTAAGCCAATGGCCCGATTTTTTAAACTGTTGCCATCCACGCGAGCGCTCGTCTTCTAATGCCTGTCTCTTCTGTCTCTAACAATTTACCACGAGTGTAAAAGAGATAGCTAGAGTATGCGAGTACTTGCGTGGATGAGAGCGGTTCAAAAATAGGGTCCCAGGTCTCCCGCTGGACCTCTTTCCTTTTCATTTTATTAAACACATTTGATTTTGTTGCAGAGCAAATTGAGCCAATATTCGTCTCACGTGCCCGCCATCGTGCCTGACGAGGAGGATTTGCCAGGATGGGTGCCCAAGAACTATATAGAGAAAGGTATTTATTTAGTTACCGTTTATTTTGTTTTTAAGGCGACGTCATCTCATCTGTGCGAATTTTGTGAAGTTTTCGTTTCGCAGCGTTTGGTTATCCATAAATAATACCGTACAAATTACAAAAATATTGTAGTCATACAGTACTTGAGGACGATAAAACTCAAATTTCAAGATACAAGGTAATATGAGTGTAATTGCTGATCTGCCAACCGAAATACTGTAATATGAACAATAGAATTACTTGATTACTCATCATCATCAGCGGCCAATCCCAGCAGAAGATAAGCCAAGGTTCGCTTTCCTGCTCTTTCCTCTCCTCTGAGCCTGGTTTGGCATCCTCGCGTTGGAAGCCATTAGCTCTCGCATCCGAATTCTGACTCAACGATGTCAATCCATCGCTTCTTGGGCCTCCCTCGGGACGTCTTTCCTGATACCGGGAGGTTTAGACACATGTTTTCCTTTTTTTTTGTGTCATCGTAACAGGCAACCAGCCACCTGATTGAAAGTGGTCACCGCTGCCTATAGACATTAGCAACTCCAGGGGTCTTGCCAATGCATTGCCCACCTTTATAATACGTTGGCAGCAAAAAGGCAAATGCCCCTTCACACATGGAACACGGGAAACCTTACTCACTGGTTAAAATAGTATTGATTGCGGTATTCTGTAAGGTGGAGGTACTTCCCCAGTCGGGCATCCCCGATTCGAACGGGATACCTCACTATGCCCTACCTCCTTAAACTCCTCATAACTTTAACTCGATTACTTACAAGCACTTTCACCCAACAGTGGTCGCCATCTACGACTATTACGCGGACAAGGAAGACGAGTTGTCCTTCCAAGAGAGCTCTGTCATCTACGTGCTGAAGAAGAACGACGATGGCTGGTGGGAAGGCGTCATGGACGGTGTCACGGGCCTGTTCCCTGGGAACTATGTGGAGCCCTGCGTATAGGGAAAGGCGTAGGCCGCTTTGGGGCTGAAATCGTCATCATCATCAACTATAACTCTTAGCAGTCGCTTAGGGGCCACTTTGGAGCTGAAATCATCATCATTAACAGCAACTCTTTACAGTCCACAGCTGGACTTTAGCCTAATGTGGGATTGAAGCCCGTTGTGGCTGAAATCAGACGAAAATGAGAGAGAACTCGGATGTGCAAGTGTGCATAAATGACATTTGCAGGATTAGGGATGACCCACGTTACACCGAGCCAGGTCCGAGATGAGTCTCAGCCGTAGCATACTATAGACTGTGTAGGTAACTCGTCCTTCTTGCTACTTTGAATTCGGTGAAGAAGCTATAAAAAATTCACTTTGTAGCGATACCAGATGTTTAGGTGACCCACAAAACGTTCTGCCCGTGCACAACTTGGTAATTGAAAAAGTTTTTCTGTACCAGGTTGTGCACAGGCCGGCTACGAAGTGGAATTATTTTTGTACTCGATGACGTAAGATAGCCTACGGCACCCTCACAGTCTACTAGTGGCACGCTATAAGTCATCCATTATTTTGAAGCTCGAAAAGAGTTCTCTCTTATTTTTATTTTGTATCTGGATCTATAACGGTTCATAGATAATGGCGTATACACGTAGAAAGCTGCACGGCTAGCGCAAGTGTTGCCGCGATACAACTCGCGCCGTGAGAGAGCGTTTGTTTCCCTCTCCCAATACTAAGATGAAAGAATGAAGCGCCTGTCCACAACGAAAAGCACTCGTAGATTGGTGTAGGCTTCCTGCTTTTTAAGTGTATATGCCCGTATACAAGTAGGTACTACAGGTCTAGCGAAGATAGTCGGGGCCTGCGCCATGGGAGCGGTCGCGCGCGATAGGTCAGATGTAACCCCCGTTCGTAGTCAGCTGAAGAGTGAATGGACCCCCTAGCATACATTAAATGTCTGGTAAGGGGGTCAGTTCTCTCTGCAGCTGACTGTACTTCTAAAGTAATCGTTATATTACAGACTCGCTAAACGTTACTGTAGGTACAAATAAATAAATTTAGATTACAACAGGCAGACGTGCGGATTTTATATGCAATTCTACCGTAAATCGCACAAATTTTGTATAACCTATAGATAGATAGCTTGACCTATTTGCGGATGGTATTTTACTACATTCTTCTTAAATTAGCAATATAATTTTCTGTGCCTATATTAAGAATAGATATAAGACCTTGTACTTTTTATAGTAACATATATATAAAGTATAAATATTGCATTTAAGTATAAGTGGTTAGATATGGGAAGAGTGGGGGACGGATACGGCCAATAAATGACTCGGTGAACGTAAAAAAAGATATCCCATACGTCATAGTTGACCCCTACCGCACCTACTGAGTTAAACCCAGAATAGTATGATAATGAATTAATTTTAGTAAATATTTATTAAGTACATTAAACAGTGTATTCTCTTTTCTATCATTTTTACGAATATCATGTTATACATAGATTTTAAGGTTAACTAGATTTAAGTATATATGAGATTAATAGAGATAAATACTAGTTATTTTGAGTAAATGCTTATATGTGTAATTTATTTATATTGTATGCCTTTAAAATGCCATATTATTCAATTCCATTGTGAAATGCTTAGGATTCCACACCTGGCCGAATTTTAGTATGTTTTATTCATCTTGAAAGTGTCTTAGTTCGGCGATTTCAGCTGCCATTTGGGTTCTGGTGTTGAGATCCTTTTAATGAACAATGACCTCCTGTATATTTCTATTTGTACATACATAAGATTTATGATTTCCGCCGATTTATATTTTGTACCCTATCTACTCGTAACATACTAACGAGCTTAACTATTGGACCACCCCATATATTTCTATTTAACTTAATAAATACTTAATCAATAAAAAATAGGTTTTCGCGGTTTGATAGCCTATACGACAATGAATACCTCAATTATTTAATTTATTTCTTCTACACGATAGGTTCATTCAGAAGCAATTTTTTTAAGTGAAATTATTAGGCAGTTTTCATACTAAAACAGCTGCAATCAGAACAGCCTATGAAATAGTCGACCTACTAAAAAAGCTAATCATATGGAAGAAATTAATTAAATACAGCGGTAGTCATTGTCTTATTGGCTATCAAACCGCGAAAACCTAATTAAAATTGATTAAGTATTTATGAAGTTAAAGACTTGTTTGTAACGCTAGAAATGTATGAGTATATATGAAAAAATATGGGATGATCCGACAGTTGGGATGTGCATGAAGACAAAATAATGTAATGTGTAAATCCATTCCATTACTGAATTGTGTTGGTTCTTATTATTTATAATTACTTTTAATTATTACATACATATTCCAAGACTATTATGTTATACATCATAGATATTATTATAAATAAATAGATAAAGTATTGTCCGTTTTTTCTTGTCTCATCATCTTGGCATCAGTCCCGGTTGTACGCTCGCGCCTCGGACTCCGCCTTCTTGCGATTTAAATGAAACAAAGCTAAGAACCATTTTTATTAAACTGACTTCCAAATAAGGAAAACCGCATCAAAAACGGTCTCTCCGTTAAGGAGCTACGATGCCACAGACCCACGTCAAACCCTTAAATGTAACAATCAATCTAATTACAAATCAATCGACCCATTAGGAACACTAGTAGAATACCAAAAATGTTACAAATTGCCATTGAGCTGCTATAGCGATCCAATGACAATTCAATTAGTAGATTAGCGGACTTGAGGCCCTGTGTTCTAGTACCCTACATACGACACCCAACAGTGGAAGGGGTTGGCGCTCTTATATCGTGGTGGTTAATTATTGACGTATATTCGAGTTTGTGTATGAGGTACCTCATCATCATCCTCGTCGGTCTACCTTGTGAGAGTCCTACCCACGCTGAGGTAACTACTGCTAATGTATTTACCACCTTTTGTTTGTTTGTATTTTGTTTAATGTAAACCACATTTTGGTTACTACCGTTATACAACATTCAAAACAACTACCAGTTGTATAGCTTTTCCACTGTCTAATCGTTTTACCCTAAAGAGGATTAAAAATTGGCAAAATTCCCTTAACAACGCACATCATTTTCAAGATTAAACTAGTTGTGACCCAACTGCAGGCTTTCGTCTAGCGTCTCTTTCAGGTTCGCGTGCCCTTGAGAGAGCACATAAAAACTGCCGGATTATATGAGACTCGCCTATTGAATAATATATACGGTATGAGATCGAATTAAAGATCAAAAATGTAAACAAATGGGTTGCCACTATATAAAAATTAACCCAAATAATGGATTATTTAAAATCATTGAAATATTGATTAAAATTATTACATTTAAAATGAAATAAAACCAAATAAATATTTTAAAATATTTTACTGAATTAAATAGGGAACATGTTTTATTTGTTACATATTTGTGCTGTTTCAATAAAATATTGTTATGGTGAGAAATTCTAAGCATTTGGTTCGTTGTTATAGTACATTATTGCAAAGGCTTGGAAAGTAAGGGATTGACCGACGCCGAGACATATTTAATTAATTTCTCAAATAATAATACATAAAATAAAATAAGATTGAAAATGGCGGCCATTTCTTTCTAATATTGGAGTTTTGTAACTAGTGTTCATGGACTAATAGTTTCCGAGTTACTTATTACGTTTTTAATAAAATCAATAAATGGGGGTAAATCGAATTGTTTCGTTTTCGAAAGTTTACTAGCCATTGTAAATAATAATAATAATAATAATATATCTTTATTTCAGGCTATTATAACCCATATAAATGATTACAAGCAATAGCTTATTATAAAATTACAAAAATATTAAATATTAATTTAGTCAATAGACATGTCAACATAATATGTATAATTTATAAATAACAATCGAAGCTTAAAAAATAAAGAAAAGCTCACAGGTCAGAAAAATAATGTCACAAAATACTATTTCCAATTTAAGTCATGGTGCACGGAAAGCCAATGTCGAAAAATACAGCAATTCATATTCTCGGACATCGCGATCAAAATACCGTTATTGGACGAACGAATTCGGCTCCAGAACCCAGCCACACGTGAGCGTATAATCGCAAAAAAGTCGGGAACCCTAGCCTCGGCAAACATACTCGACGCACTACAGAATCTGGGCAGTTTCATTAGAATGCGGAATGCGTCATTATACTGCACTCTAATCGCCCGAAGATTGCGTTTGCTGTAGTTCGTCCAAAGCTGACATGTATAGAGGCATAGACAATATGCCCTAAACAATGTCACTTTAACTGACTCACTGCACCTCGCAAACCTCCGCGCGAGCATATTGCAACGTATAGCCAGGGCCCTTCGCTCCCGCTCTATGTCCTCGTCGTCGCGGAGAGTCTCCGTCACAATGTGGCCTAAGTACCGGAACCGCTCCACCCTAGTCACTAAAGCCCCATCTAGCGTCACCGGCGGGACTCGCTCCGGACCTCCACCAGACTTGAACACCATCATAACGGTTTTTTTGGTATTATATACTAAGCCATGCTCACAGGCATAGCGCTCGCATATACCCAATAACTTTCTTAAACCGTTTATCGAGGGGCTGAGGAGCACCATGTCGTCCGCGTAGCTGAGGTTGTTCACACATGTGGAACCAAAGTGGCAGCCAATCCTAGTGCTCCTCAGCTCCTCGATTAGACCGTTCACGTAGAGGTTAAAGAGGTCCGGAGAAGTCAGGCCTCCTTGGCGTACTCCACACTTTAGTCTATAATCACTAGAGTTGGAGTCGCCCCATCTCACATTATTTATTTGGTTCTCATACCAGTACCTCAACAACTCTACTATCTGTAGTGGGAGCGTAGTCTTAGCTAGTTTATCCCATAGTAGGCTGTAATTAACTAAGTCGAAAGCTCGGCTGAGGTCTAAAAAGCAAGCGTAGACCGAGGTTCCTCTGCTATTGTAGTAGTTTACAGCATTTTTTAAGCTAAATATAGCCGAGTCTGTTGAGAGACCGCTACAAAAACCAAATTGCGCGTCATCAATGCTTAAATTTCGCTTTAGATAATGATGGATAAGTCTTTCCAGTATTTTACCAATTACAGTACCAAGAGAAATCGGCCGATAATTATTCGCACTGGACAGATCGCCCGTCCGGTTCTTTGGTACTGGAACAACCACGGTTTTCATCAATAGCGTAGGTAGATAACCTGTTCGTATACACAGGTTGAACAGTTCAGTCAAAACTCTGTATATCTCATCACCGGCATATATAATGTGGTCAATACTTAACCCGTCTACACCCGGAGACTTACCCCGTTTAATCTGACGTACGGCTGAAACAACGTCATCTCGACCGAACTGTAAAACATCTTCCGTACATGCTTCACTGCTGCAGGTGGAGAGCACACTGCCTGTAGGTCGTGGTTCTACATTGAAATGGTGTGAAAATAAGTCGGCGATCAGCTTGTTATTACTAATATTATCTATATTTGTCGGTTTGCTCTCTTTATGATCTAAACTTTTTGTTGCTTTCCAGAATTTTGTGAAATTTTTATCTGCCTGATGTGAAGCTATAATATTCATTTTAATTTTCTCCTCGTTATTTTGACACCATTTCAAAGTGTTTTTGAATTTTTTGCGACTGTTACTCATGTTTAGGTATATTTCGCCATTACTAGGCCTACCACAAGCGTTCCAGGTTTCGTAATACATCCGAGCCACCGTATGACACTGCTTTACATGATAGTTCCAGCCCAACACCTTTCGGCCGCGATTCCTCCGTGCACCATGATTCAATTCCAAACTATTCCTTGCAGCGGTTTGTAAAGTACTTATAATATCACAATATAGCTGTTCTATGGCATTTACACAATTATATTTATCGTCAATACTAACAACCGGGACTATGACATTACTCAAACCACCGCTACACAATTCGCCATATACATTAATCTCATTTACATTTCTACAACCCCATTTAATACCATACAGAGGGTCTGGGTTCTGAGAATGTACCTGTTTATTCACTACTGCATCAATTTTACAAGTCACTATGAGAGGTAGGTGATCTGACCAGTAAACACCATTTCCCACCTTCACAGAAACAACAGAGTCGCGCGCTGCTTTTGTTGCAACACAATGATCCAACCAACGACAGTTATTATTGCGAATTTCGCTTATGAACGTGTACGTGGTATTCGGGAGTAGTTCTTTATCCACGATGTGCATGGAGTTCTCATCGCAGAATGCCTGCAGCTCATTCCAGAATCTGGTACCGGGGTGCGCATTGTAGTCCCCTAGGATATAAACTGCAGCGATGTCATTATCCGCCACCAATGCAGCCACCTCGGCTAAGCAGCTTGTGTACTCAATCAGATTGTCGTCGCTGTCATTATCATAAGGCATATATATATTTATTATCAAGAACGACCTGTCCTCTACCTCTAATTTGATGGCTGCAACTCTATCGCTCGTGCCTTCAACTTTTAGTACACGGGTGAAACGGTTATTTCTCCATAATAGAGCAAGTCCACCATAAGGACGCCCTTTCAATATACCTACGGAGGTATCCACAGAAGATTTAGCGAAACATTGAAAATCGTCACTCATTTCATTTACGAATCCTAGATCATGAGGCATCAGCCAGGTTTCCTGCAATGCTATGACGTCTACAGTACGGCATAAAAATCGAATCTGTTCTACTGACCTTTTTATTGATTTGCAATTGAAACTAGCCAGAGATAAATATTCGTTAGTGGACTTATCCATTATGGGTTGTGTTAACAGCATGTGCACGACGCTCCCGGTAACGACGGTAAATTACTCCAACTGGCCAAAAACTCGGTTCTAGAAAAATGCCTAACTTTTTGGTAGGCACTTTAATTTTGAACGAGTTAAAATCTGTCTCATGCACTTGTTTTAGCATCTCCACAGACACGCATTCCTCACCCCTATCTTGAATATGCTTTTTAATGTCGGTTTCGGTAACACATTTGGCGGTACGGGATACATAGACTGCGCTGTATGTCTCAACTACTTGAAAACCCCCGGTCGTTTCTAGTGTACCACGCATGTTTAGATTTTTCGGTTTAGGTCTTTTAGTCTTTTTATAATGTACGACATTAAAAGATTCATCCATTTTATTTTGACTAGAATTTTGTCCATGATCGTTTATTCTTGTGGGTACACGTTGCAAGTTGCCAACATTCGTGTGCACATAATCACCACCCGTATTTGTAGAAGGAATACGGGCGATGTTCACCTGGCGGCTTGACGGTCTGGCCTGCACAATGTCGCGATATGTCGGTGTATGAACAATTTCTCGCTCGTCGTTCACCGGCGGCGCAGGTACCGAGTTCTTCTTAGGCGGTGTCCTTATTGGTGTACTTACATTTTTGTGTATATTCGTCATTTTTGACATGTCACTACAATTTTTATAACCAACTGCTTTATGTATCTCCGTTAGCTCAGCATTTACGTTAGTTTGCATTTTAGTCATCTCTGTTTTAATTTCGGTCATATCCCTTAGAAGACGGGTGACGTCAACATAGTCAAATGTAATGGGTGGCAACTTATTTAAGTTCTTAGCCACAAACGTCGGCTGCACGTCTGGATCAACTTCTTTCAGGACTTTAATGACATCTTTAATATTCTTCTTTTTCTTGTCGTCTCCTTTTCTTTGCACATTTCTGAGTCCATCTCCACACTTGCTAAAAAGAATATTCTTTCCTTCTTCAATTTCCGTCTCAGAATAATTCGATGAAACTATTTGGATAATGCTGAGTTCATCCAATACGTCAATTTTATTTTGCATAAAAGTAAGAAATTCGTTAATTATATTATCCGCCATAATTGGTCACTGTGAACACTGCCTAAGATTCATCGCACGACAATAACAAACAGCGGTGCGCACGCGACCGGCCGACCGCGTTGCGATCGCGGTAATGGTAATGTAAAGCACACCGAAATGTGTGCATGATGCGTAACCATTTGGTTATGCAAACCAAAGGTTTTATACCCCTGGATAGTCTCTTTGACATTGACAGTTGTGTGTTTACATTTTGGATTTTTAATTTTATCTGCAACTATAGGTTCATAGGTTTTCTTTTTCCGAAAACTCGAGTTAAATAACCAGAAAATAACATGTAATATTTGAAGTCAATAGCAATGGCGACTGGATGTGTGACCATGATCTTATCGTGTCGGGTTGCTCTGTCAACAAGGTCAGAGAGGTCACATGGCGGTCGCTCCACTGTAATTACCTGATCTGCCAAATCCTGGATAATGGCCATGCAATACGACCCCGGGCCCTCTAGCTAAGATGATTATTATTAGAAGTGAAAGCAATGGATGAAATTGTGCTGTTATAAAATCGCTGTCTGAAAGTACTTATGTATAAACTAGAGATGAAAGGGATATCCGGTTACTATCCGGTATCCGGCGTTAATTTACTATCCGGCCGGATACCGGATAGTGCGTTAATATCCGGCCGGATACCGGATAGCAAAAAATGTATGAAAGTACATAAAAGTGATTTTAGTACCTACCCGTTATTAATTTAGTAGGTAGGTTAGCAAAAAAATATTTTTTGCAAAGTTAATCTAAGGTAAATAAACTGATAATTACAAATTGCAAACTAATTATTATAAATTGGGTTAAAATACGAATTGCTTCTGCATTGAGGGGTAGCATGCGGTTTCGTTTGTCTTCTTAAGCGAGCTTAAGAGAATCTTTCATTACACTCCGGTCCATGATGCTAGGGCTAATTACCCGTATTTCGAATTTCGAAGTCGGAAGAATTGTTCAGAATAAAGTTCAAATTATTTGTATTGAACGAAGACTTGAAATCACGTAAACACATGAAGTTGCCTAATTTCCCACCCACACTCATAGCTTGCAAAGACCTGTTCAGAGACCATATATGTCCTGCCAAATATCCGGGTATCCGGCACATGGGATGGCCGGATATCCGGTATCCGGCCAAACAACTATCCGTTTCATCTCTAATATAAACAATTGGCAGTAATATCCGACATACGCTACCGATCCATGGTACAGTCAGCTGCAAAGTGAATGGATCTCCCAGCGTAATTTCATGTTATCATCATCATCTTGGCGTTTAACGCGATGGCCTGGGGTTAGTGTTCCTAAAGGAGACTGGGTACTTATGTAGAGGAAGTGGACTATGGCCAAATAACAACATAGGTATGTTATTTACGTTGAACACCCTCAAATACATCCTTGTAGAGAAGGGCATCAAAATCTGACCGGCAGTTCCGAATAAAAAACATATTGACTTAATATATTTTGTATGGGAAATGCCCAATCTATACCATAAATTAATGGGGGTATGATTACAGAAGATGCTCAACCTATAGGTTGAGCATCTTCAACTATCTTGTTATGCTGTACGATATCAAAATTGGCCCCGGCAGTTTCAAGGACCGCCAGAACCGATTTTGATGTCGTACGGCAGAAGAACAAACATAGTTAAAGGTGCTCAACCTCTTAACTATACTCCGTAACCATGTGGCTTCTGGTTCAAGGAATACGGCACTTGCCATAAAAATGAGACAAATGAATGCAAAACTGCTAGTACATATTTTGATGCCCTCTTGTATAAATATGCAGCTGAGGCACCCTAAAATAATCCATAGGTCATCACCGTAATGCTGCTAGACCACTTTTGCCCAGTCTCCTTTGATAGGCTAGGCAGCCAACGAGAACATTTTTCAATTAAATCAACGACTCGGCGTGAGCAACCCGCTTGCATCAGGGGTGATAAATTGTAAACAACCCTAGATTCAGAGCCGAAATATTGTGAATTCATGAGGGCAATGCTCTAAATTTTTTGTGAAACTACCTATACAAACGGAAGTGACTGACAGTGAGATTCAAGACACCCACGAGAAATTGAGAATATCACTGTATCTAGGATGAGTATTATTAGTAGTACTGTTGGTCGAGGCGATAAAAAAAATGCAATCATAACATTATCAAATTAGTTTATTGCCAATTGCATTAAAACTAGACCTTAATCTATTTGGAACTAAAAGTACATCTCTGCTTTATTAGCCTGCTAAGGGGTAAGCCTGTACACCAACTACTGATAAGTTCTGACATCTTATCTCACAGATATCTGTGATGCCGTATCTTCCGTTTTGTACTCACAAAAAAAGACTAACATCATAAATATCTGTCAAATAACATCTGGAACTTATCGGTAGGTTGTGAAACAGAACCTACGTTTAAGGTATTAATGACAAGTAGGTAATTAACTTAATATAATGTCAATTATTTTTATAGCCTATCAAGTAATTTTGTTATTCAATAATCCATACATAATATTTTGTAACATAGTGCTACTTTAAATTCATTATATAAGATCCAAATGGTCGTCTTATATGGGTAGCTGACTACGATACTCGCGTAAATTGGGATCAACCTAGTCACGGAGAAAGTATTATGATGTATTTATAGTTCGATGCTAAGCTATTCCTTGTCATCAAGATCCATATTTTCGGATGAAATAATGTCGGTTTCCGGTTTCGTTTCAGAGGGTGCCTCTTCTGTTTTTGCTGTTTTCTCACTACTTTCCTCTTTCACCTCCGGTTTTTCTTCTTCTTTAACTTCTTTCTTTGCTTCTTTTTCAGCTCTGTAAAAGAATAATTTAAAGTTTATAATTATCTTAGAGTAGCGCTTGGACTTTTATATGGAGTGTGATTTAAAAATGCTTCAACATACTTCGTGGGTCCATTTATAACTTCCACAACATCATCATCTTCATACTTGATGTTGACCACAGCCTCGACCTTCGCTTGGATGCTCTTCAGCGCCGAGTGGAATATCTTAGAACTGGCCTGGAATAAAGCATTAATTTAGTTAGTCGCTAAGAATTTTTTACAAAGATACATCTTCCATATGTGACATAGCATTCGCAACAACAATGACAAATCAGGAGCGTCAGTGGCCTAGTGGTTACAGGGTCCGACTCGTAAAGGAGAGGTCCCGGTTTCGAATCCCACTGTAATATTTTTAACACTGCGATCTCTAACGCATGCAAAGCGTTGGCGATTATGTCAATATCCCCACGTAACGTAGAGAAGACTCAAGTCCAGCAGTAATTTCATAAGGGTTGGTTATGATGATTTTGATCTCAATTTCATTGCTCTATTTACGTGCTTTTTGGTAGATGGTATATGCATTAGATACTTTACTATTTTTTTACCGGGACATCGACGCCAAGATGATTATTATTATTTATTATTGACAAATCACTTTCACTATTGGGAGATTGCATAACATCACATTATCCTGGCGGACTTTAGGGACATCGCTAAATGTACTGCCTGTGCGTTTGCATCTGCCATACCTACACGTACATACACAACATCATCATCTTGGCGTTAATGTCCCGGTTATGCTCTCGCGCACGAGGGCCCGGGGTCCGCCTTGACCATGATTCAGGTTTTGGCAGATCAGGTAATTACATTGGAGCGACTGCCATCTGACCTTCGTCACCGTGCTACCAGGGGAACCTGACCGGATTGGATCATGGTTACACATTCAGTCACCTGAATGTGCAGGTTTCATCACGATGTTTCCCCTCACCGTAAGAGCATCGGTTAGTTTTCATCTAATGTACATCACTCAAAAAAGAGTCATTGGTACATGGCGGCAGTGGGATTCGAACCCGGTAGGGGAAGGTGGCCTAAAACGGATGGCCCGCCTAAGACGGGTACACCACACCACACACACATTGTTAATATTGCGCTTATATTTTAGCGCTATCTAACTTTAAATTAAGACAAAGAGTTAACTCGGGTTATCTTTCATTTTGAAGTCTTTAATTACTCGGCCATCGACGCTCACATACACACACAACTAGGGAATGCAATACCGGGATACCGGGATCCCGCATACATTTTGAGGGACTAATCCCGGTCGAAAATCTTGCGGGATCCCGCTGGACTGGCGGGATTACAAAGACGCGTGGTTTATACGTGATACTGTGCGCCACTAGCTGCCCCAGCTAGTGGGCCGTGGTCTGGCTGGCTGGGCGCTGGTTATGCGATGCGATGAACACTAAGCGATGAGATGCTACACTTGCGAGCTAACTATCGAATCACCCCATATTTTTCCCTATAAGTTCATACATTTCTGTCATTACAAATCAGTTTTCGTTTTTTGCGGTTTGATAGCCAATAAGACAATGATTACCTCTGTATTTTTAATATATATAAGAGGTAATCATATATCAGTATAATATAAGTAATCAGGTAGGTATTCATTGTCTTATTGGCAATCATCACGCGAAAATCTAATTTAAATTGATTAAGTATTTCAAGAAGTCAAAGACCGATTTGTAACGCCAGAAATGTATTAGCTTATATAGAACAATAGGAGTGGTTTTATAGTTATGCTTGCAACTTGCAAGTTTATTTCCAAAATAATGTTTAATTTGCTTACGATGTTGTTTGTGGTGTGTACGTAATTATTTCAGTTTATGTTGATATTGACTAGTAGAGTATCTATAAGATCTTTATTACGATTGATTTCTGGGGTCTAAGTCCACCCTGCGGAATCCCGCAAATACCTGGATCCAGCGGGACTAAGATGGTTCAGTCCCGCAAATAAATGGATTGACATTATCTTGCGGGATTGCATTCCCTACATACAACATATTTAACAATAAAAAGAAAATGTCAATGTAACAGAGTACTCGACAATAATGCAATACCACCTATAAAATATTTATTTATTTTATTTATTTAAAAACTTTATTGCACTAAAATTATTACAATTGGCGGACTTAAAGCCATCAGGCTTTATCTACCAGTCAACCAGTAGGCCATGCGTAAAGTGAGTGAGTAGGTGCCAAAAGCGGAACAGAGAGCAAGTATACTTAATTAACTAAATAACAAATACTATTAACGAGAAAGATGATAAATAAAATATTATATATCATATCCCTACAATAAATACAATACGATACAAACAATATACCTATCATAAATACTATAGATACATATACTATATCGACACATATACTATTTACTGTTAGGCCTTTTCTCTATAAAGAATTTCTTTACTAGCTTTTTAAAGGTAAAGCGATTTTGTGATTTTCGAACATCTTCGGGAATTTCATTCCAAAGACGCGCTGCCTGGACTGTGAATGCATGACTAGAAATTAGTGCGATGAGGTGGAATATCCAGACGCAAATTACTGGAGGAACGTAGATCACGGTCATGTGCTGTATGTAAGTAATTGAATTGATCTCTTAAATAACCCGGCGAGGAAGGATTGTCAAGAATGGAAAAAAGTGTTGAGAGGATACGAGACTTTCTTCTCTCGCGGATGGTTAGCCAACCAAGCTTTTCCCTGTATTCAGAAATGTGGTCATACTTCCGAAGCCCATAGATAAATCGAATACAGTTGTTCAGTAGGCGCTCAAGCTTGTTGAGATAGGCTTCGTTCAGGTCAAGGTAGCACACGTCTGCGTAGTCTAAGATGGGCAAGACTAGGGTCTGCATCAGTAGTATTTTGGTTTTTATTGGTAAGAAAAACTTGAAAATATTGCTACTTTGACCCGATCAAACCTCTGATATCCAAGACACAGGTCTCTGACCTATGGTTTCAGACGTTTCAATGTATTTTGCCTTCATACTATGTATAAATCTCTGTTTACATACATTGTATTTTTATCGCCTGTAATGTTTCGAAATAAATGTTATCAACCTGAGTGGTTCAGGTGGTAAACATACCAGTCGCTAAGCAGAGGTCCCGGGTTCAATTTCCGGCCGAGCAGAAGTTTAAATGATGAATTTTAATTTCTGTTATGGGTCTGGGTGTAGTATATACAATAAGAATGTATTAAAGGAAAAAGTATCTAAGTAGTTTATGGGGGATGCTAGAGCCCCAAAGTAAGCAAAGTTTGTGTTATGGGGGTGTGATGATAGGGGGATGCTAGCCGCTCGATATTTATCGTGATACGTGGATTGCGATCCTGGATCACGATATTTATTTATTTATTTATTTATTCTTAGGAAAATCAACAGCTGTAGTAACATGGATTAGAAGTAAACTTAAGTATCAGAAAGCCAATTACAGATTCTCACAGATAAACACAAATTAAAATATTATCGGTTACATCATCTTATAACCGAACGCTTTTCTCCAATATAAATACTACAATAAAAAAAAAAAACAGTATAAGTATAAACTAATTCGAAAGACAATTTTCAAAACTAAAATTAACCAAAAGCCTTCTTGCCGCCGGAACACTAGTGTAAAACAAATCAACGCCGACATCCCTTACGACATTATTAAAGGAGGCACACGCACGCAGTACAAAACTATTCTGCCTATAATTTGTCGATACGATTGGAAGTCGCAGAGGGGCGGTGGATCTACATTGCCTGGCTGGTACGTTTATACCTATTCGTGATAGTAGTGGAGAACTGTCGATGGTGCTGTTAGCAATTTTGAATAGGAATATTAGATCGGCTACTTTACGCCGCTCAACAAGTGGAAGTAGGTGGTGTTTCTTGCAAAGACTAGCGTAGTTCGCAGAACTATAACTTGTCTTAGTATGATAACACAGGTAGCGGACGAATCTCGAACGAATTATCGAGTGTGTAGGGCACACGGATCGTGATACGGATCACTGGATTTCTAGAAAATCAGAAATTCACGATCCGTATCGCGATAAACATCGAGAGTCTAGCACCGAGTCAAGCTTTGATTACTTTGGAGCTAGATGGCGCTATGTGAATTTGTCCATGCATTACTTATTTGTAATAAATGATTTTTATATAAAAAAAGCGTATAATCTCGATCGAACCCTCACCGTGAGCGACGCGATCCTTGCCCTCGCTGCTGCTAGCTCCTTGGCCGAGTTCCCAGCTGTTGCCTGGGCTGTCCGTTCGGCGGTGGCGGCGGCCGTGGCCTGCGCCCTAGCAGCGGTTAGCGCCCGGCGTGCGCGTTCCAGTGACTCTTCAAGCTTCGTGCGAGCGGCCGCCTCGCGGGCGCAACCGGCTACCAACGCGCCTACGTCCACCACGCGGGACTGCCATACCACCATGCCTGTGGATAGATAAAAAATTTATTGCTAATAAAGTATCACAATACCAATCATCATATCAGCCAGACGCCCACTGCTGGGCATAGGCCTCCCCCAGAGATCTCCACAAAGGCCGGCCCTGTGCCTTCCGCATCCAGCTGGTACCTGCGATCTATACCAGGTCGTCGGTCCACCTTGCAATACTTGCACCTCGGCCTACCCACGCAACAACACAATCACAAACTCGACACAATCGAGCTAAAAAAGAGTCAATTAAAAAAGTACGAATAACATTACTGACCGGTCTCGCTGACGTCCTTGGTTTCTCCGGTGGCGGGCTTATCCTCAGAATCGCCGCCGGGCCGGTTGAACACGGGCAACAACTCGCGGTTGCCCGACGCGATTGTCGCTTCCAGTTCAGTGATCTGATAACAACATTGTAAGTATTTAGTTGGGGCAATAACGTCCACTGTAGTGGAGGGTCAAGTTCAGTGGTGGTTGATATGATACGACATGAAAGCGCTCACCATCCAGAGCGAATTCTTATATCTGCTCGCTGTGTAACCGAATCTGTCTTTCCCGTGTTGGGCTCTTCAGCCATCAGAGAAAGTGCCGTACACAAACCCATAACGATGACGCTGTTTAAATCATCTACAATAGATGTTTAAGGCCAATGATGATGATGATCATACGATAGTTATTGTGGCTGTTAATTATAAAGAATACCTTTCAAACATAATATCATGCAATATTGGTATCACTGCATAATATTATAACATAATATTAAAATGGGCGTCAGTCCCATATGCGCAGTAACGGTAACAAGCCACGAGTCACCGATGATGACTCATCCATATTTCGTCGCGTTTATCGTGAAACTTCGGTAATCATAGGTATTGGTTTACCGCGCACACCAAAAACTATTTTTATTTTATAAATAAATAAAAGTGTCGATGATAAGCGAGTGTTTTGAGAATGAAGTTTTTATCTACTATATTTTAACAAAACATGTTTCCAAATATTCAATCATGAATCACGACGTAGGATTGTAATGCACCAGCGGCAGCGCACGTTGAGCGTCAAATATTGCGACTCCATTTGAAATTGTGTAGTACGTATGTTATCAATTGATCAAAGAAAACTGTACACAAGTGAACATATTGTGCACTCACTGCGCTGAAGCAATGCCATACACACACATACTCACATTGGCAATCACGTCACTAGAAACAGGTGTAATACCCAGTGGCAGATCTTGAATCATTTCCGCCCCGGTCGCCACATCTTTGATGGTTTGCATTAGAGTTCTGCAAGAAAATTGTAATAAAATGACAATGTATCTTAATCTCATTCGTGTTAGTATTACAATAGATATTTTAGCATGTAAACTAGTTTTTATTGTAGTAATTATTACACATCAATCTATAGTAAAATTAAAAAGAGAAAAGATTTGTATGTTTGTAATTAATAAAGTCAAAAACTACTGGACCGATTTAGAAATTATTTTCTTAATACGTTATTCCCGAGCGACATAGGCTACTTTTTATCCCAGAAAAATAATAGTCCCACGGGAAAGTTGAATGTTTACAGAGATCCGAACTGCGCGCGGGTGAAAGCCGCTGGGAACGGCTAGTTTACATAATAAAGTTGTTGAAACAAGTCATGGTATAGCTGGGTAGACTTGTAATTGAAAAAAAAATCACATTGCAGCTAAATAGGCAGCTACTTTACGGGTATGAAACTTAAAAATATACAACACACAAAAATCTCAAGCAGGTACAAAAATAGAACACAAACAGCCCTTACTTGTAACTAAAGTTGTCCTTGACGCACACTTTCTCGAGCACTGTCCGTATCTGTGACCTGGACAGTTGCAGGCCGAGGCTCATGAACAGGTTTTGCAGGTCCTTCTTGTTAATGTACCCGACTCGGCTGGTGTCGAAGTAGACCATGGAGAGTAGGAGGTAAGGGTCAGCGGGGAGCTCCACCCCGCGGCTGCGGCGCCTAGGCGAATTACTACGCTCGTCGTCGCTGTGGGAGTCCTGAAATGTTGGCAACAAAGTTTTGTATTATTTGTTCGGAGGACTCAGGGATCTATCAGACAGAAGGCGGTCACGCGGTCAAGGCGGTCGCGTCCGCGATCCCTCAGGGATCCCTGAGGAATCTATCAGACAGAAGGCAGTCACGCGGTCGCGTCCGCGATCCTTCAGGGATCCCTGAGGAATCTATCAGACAGAAGGCAGTCACGCGGTTGCGTCCGCGATCCTTCAGGGATCCCTGAGGAATCTATCAGACAGAAGGCAGTCACGCAGTCGCGTCCGCGATCCCGTGACTATTTACCGCGTACCCAGACACACGGTAAGGTACTCGGAAAACATTATAACATGATCCATCATCGGCTGCAGGACATTCTGGACATAGGCCGCCAAGCGTTCAGCCTTTTCGTACGCGAAAGTCGGTACAATCCGAGTAGTCTATTAATTTGAGACTCACCTTTCTTTCACGCCGGCGAGACGACTCACGCTTCTCATCTTTTTTGTCATCCTTCTTCTCCTTATCGTCTTTCTTCTCCTCCTTCTTATCTTCCTTTTTGTCCTCTTTCTTATCGCCTTCGGCCTTCTTTTCATCTTTCTTATCTTTCTCCTCCGCTTTTTCTTTATTTTTCTCTTCTTTCACCTCGTCCGTTTTTTCGGGCAACGTGTAGAGAGTCTTGTAGATATAAAATCCGAAGTCACGCATCAGCATCTCGTTGAACAGCTCAGCGAACACGAACAACTAGACATAACACGGTAAGTTAATTTATAAATCTTTTAAGCATATGTGTTAGTTGCATTTACTGACGTACTGTGTCAAGAATGCAGTATATCAATTCGACCAGTACGACGCCGACGGTTCTAAGGAACGTTTCTCACTCGTACTATTCGGCATCCGTACCGCCGATCTCCGGTAGTATGCCGCCATTTTGATGCAATTGAGTTTAAACCAATCACAGCAAAACAGCTCTGGCTCTGGCTTGCTCCGATTGGTCCCTACTCCATTGCATCAGCAATGTGTAGAACGTCGTCTCAAAGTCTCAAACACTAACCTCAAAACTGTGCTCCTTATTGTCAGTGATCCGGTAATCCAACAATAACGAGACTGTGGCGACACTGCAGTTGAACTTGCCGCCCTTGGCACTCGCGCTGGGGTGGACCACAATGTGCGGCGAGGTTGGCAACTCGTAGCGAGTTTTAAGCGTTTGCTTCTCTTTTTCTAGCTGAAATTGCAGACAAGACTAAAGGTCAGAAGTTTTATTCGCAATAGGCTTGCATTTGACCTCATCTCAGCTGTTCGCATCAGCTGATGATGGGGTCACATGTAAGCAAAGATGAGATTAAAATTGTAGTGCCTCTAAGATACCCTAAGAAGATTCACTCTTGACTTGAAGATACAGGCAGAGAGAACTTTACTGATATAAAGATGGAAATAAAAAGTTAAAATAGTACATCTAGTATACATTGTCAAAATTTAAGATACATACCTTTTTCTGTAACTCCTCTTTGTCTTTCTCACTTAATTTCTCCTCCTTCTTCTCTACTTCCTTCTCAACAGTCTCTTTCTTATCTTCTTTCGGCGTCTCCTCGGCGGCTTTTGTATCACTATTCTTCTCATCTGCTGTTTCTTCGGTATCTTTCTTTTCCGCCTCAGACTCTTCGTCTTCGACCTCCATAATTTCCTCATTGCCATCTTTCTCTTCTTCTGCTTTCAGTAGTTTAGATAGACGCGAAACTAGTGCCGCACGTAAACCTGACGAGTCAGTAAGAAACAATTGTTGGTTGTATGTGAATATCACATTATCGAAACAACACATCAGAAAATGCTGCTATCTTTACTAGTTTCAAGAAGTCCAAGTTGGTTTGCATCAAGACTCGTTACCGTGTTGAAGATACTTAAGTACACGACATGGCATTACATGACCAACCAATACAATATCTGACAAACAAAACATTATAAAAGATCTGGAAGATTACATACCCTTGCAGCTTACAGACCGTGCGCGTAGTTCTTGTCTCAATTGTTCAACCTTAAATGACTTCAAATCGATCTTTGAGTAGTGTGTCGGTTCAGGTTTCTCCTCATCATCGTCGGTACCTTCTATGGTAATAGTGGTATTAGTAGCGTCCGCGTTATCCTGCAAATGTTAAATTATGATGAGAACTTGAACTTTCAGTCAATATCTCGTTTTATGGGTTTTCAAAAAGTAGGGTGATTAATTGCATTTTAAAGTTCAGAAAAAATTGAGTTTACTTAGAGAGATGAGAATATATTTTTTTAATTGAAGAAAAATGGGGATTCAAAACAGATACAGCGTAATGGTTAATCTATTTCAGAGAAATGATATCTGTAATATTATAAGTAGAGTGGGGTGTGAGGACATCAGCGTAGCGTTGCGGATCTTCCATCTTTTGGTAGCGCGCAGCCGGCAACATAACCAAACAAAACTGGGAACAAACAATTTGGGATTTGTCCGCTGCAGGGTCAGCCTTGGGCGCGTCGCTCGGCGCCGCCGCGGCCTCACCCGCGTCGCCCGCGCCCGCAGACTCCGACTCGTCGCCGTCGAGTTTCCTCGCAGCAGACTCGCAGGCCGCCTTATATTGTTCCTGAATGGTTGTCCACTCGATACGCGAGGGCTGCGCAGACCACACGTCTGGCAGGAACAACACCACCGTTTCGAGCCGCGACTTTCCGCCGCTGCCCTCGCGCCAGTAGTAAAACTCCACCATTCGGTACCTGCGTGGGTAATGCAGTTATAGTATACGTACTCGCAAGCGCAGCAACCCGACTGCAGACATGGACGCGGCACATCACGTACGAGAGTCGAACTAATTACTCATTAGGTAGGGTGGTACATCGATACTGCTTCCGAACACACGCCATGGTTGATGTACAAACGCCTCCATACTCTCACATATGAATGTGTGCTGTTCCATGACTAATATGGACAATATTACAACTAAACAAGACCTTCTTAGGATCAGAGAACCTCATTGTAATGTATACTGTTCAATTCTAAAAACAGTGCTTCACTACTAAAAAAAACAGTGCATGCATAATCCAAGAGCTTTCTTCCCTGTCAGCAGAAGAAAAATCTGGAAGTCAGGTGTTGGTATGAAGCGCCACCAACATCTAAAGTAAATATCTGAATGACACTTACCACTGAGTGCAAGCTGACAAATCAATGCCAGTTAAGGATTTACATGTACGTATGGCAGTTTTCACAAGAACACTCGGATCTGACTCAGGATTATCACCATCAAGGGATGGACTCCATGGTCCTCCTATAGCAAAATTTTCACCACCTTTTCCTTTTTGACCCACAAGGAACTTGATTAAACGTGTAGGATGCAAAGGCGTTTTGGCATTTCTTGATCTGTCTTTATCCTTTTCATCTGATTTTGTGAGTCCACACTTTTGATACAGAGATTCTAGTGTTGGCATGCTAATCAGCATGACCTAGAACAAAATCAATAAGTTAGCCATGGAATATTATTTTGCTGGGATAGTTTTATAAAATGTGATGTTACAAAGTAGAAACTATAAGTTAATTCTTACCTTTGCAGAAAACTTGTAGTCTGCATCTGGTGGTTCCAAGACTGAATCATTGGTAAAAGGGTTTTCAACCTCCCTGTTCATTATATGGTATCCACAAGGATTATTCAAAGAGAATGGCAGCTGAGGTGGGAAGGTTTCACCCCATTTTACATGAGCATTAAAAAAGTCAGAAGGAACATATAGGTTTGTGTATCTTTGTGACAATGTGGGCACATCCATTTTTTGTCTGCAAAATAATTAAAATAAATTACTTAGTTTCCATAATTTGATAGTGGTTCAAATGCACATGCTTTCTATTTACTTACATATCCAATGGCATGCGAGGAACTCTGACTACGTATTTTGCTGGTGATGGCTGATGTACAACTGGACGTTTTCGTGGGGGAGAATCTCTGCGGTTGCGACTATCTCTACGATCTCTTGAACGAGAACGACTCCTTGATCTTGACCTTTTCATTGGTATTCTCATGTGGTTATCCTAAAAGTAAAGAAAAAATGGGTTAGTAAGCAAATAGTAAAGCTTGATCTTTTGCCTCGAAAACATTAGTCGCCTTGTACGACACCCATGAATTGGCCGTGTGGTGTCCGGCAGAGTAGAATAGCACCAACCCTTTACAAATTTACAATAAAACAAATATATATCTTGGCGTTAATGTCCCGGTTGTGCTCTCGAGAACGAGGGCCCGGCGTCCGCCTTGACCATGATCCAGGATTTGGCAGGTCAGGTAATTACGTCCTGCACATTCAGTCGCCTGAATGTGCAGGTTTCATCACGATGTTTTCCCTCACCGTAAGAGCATCGGTTAGTATTCAACTAATGTACATAACTCAGAAAACAGTCATTGGTACATGGCCGGAGCGGGATTCAAACCCGGGACCTCTGGCTTACGAGTCGGATACTGTAACCGCTCGGCCACGGACGCTCTACAAATTTACAATGCTAGTGTTACAAACTTTACTAAGTTTTATCTAGGTATGATGTCCTAGAGCTGTTTATTTATTTAAGATATTTTCAGTGCCTAATTATGATCTAAATACCATTCCTTAAGAGAAAATTAAAACCACTATTGAATATGGTGTTTTGGTAATTTAATTTGGACTTTTCAGTCAAATGACAGCAAAACTCACTCTATCATCTCTGCGCATCATCCTATCATCTCTGCGAGGTTGCATGGCCTTTTTGTTGCCGGATGGGGGCGGTACAGCATTGTAATTGTTAGACTTTTGATTCTTATTTTGGTTAGGACCCGTCTTTGGAAGGACTTGCACACGAGTTGCATTCCATTTGAAAGGCATATTAGGATTGTAACTGGCTTCTACAAGCACTCTGTCATTTACTTTGGGTACAATTCCCTTGGCACAAACAGATGTTTGATAAAACACATCGTGGTCGACAAATCCAAAATCGTTGTGTGTTTTCGTAACAGTGCCAGTGAAGACTCGCTGCTCAGATGTCGGCTGCGACTGGTTATTCTGATTATTCTGGTAAACGCCGGGGTTCATAGCACGCGGTGTCGGGTACGCCACTACATTGCCTGGATACATCTGACCTTGAGGCATTTGGTTCATTGGCATCTGCCCAGTCATAGGCATCCCCATACCACTCTGTGCCTGCATCATTCCCGGATTGAACACTTGTTGTTGCTGGAAAGGCATCATGCCTTGCTGAGACATCATAGCATTGGGATCCATTATTTGCGGATTCATGCCGGTAATATTTGCGTTCACGTTGGACCGGGCCCAAGGCGGATTTTTAGTGCCAGTGCCGGATTGCATGGTTAAAACTAACAATAATTATTTCAAGAATAACAGTGCACAGTTCGTCCACGGTAATGTTTGCAATGATTCACACGCTTAGTACACAAACAACAAAAAACCAAATTTCAACACCATTACACAAAACGCCGAAAGAAAAGATTATGAAAATGGCGTCCTCTCAGTGTTACCATCTCTCAAAAATATTTACCCCCAAAGTAGTTATATTGAAGGTATGATTACATACACCCTAATTCAGGCACCTAGATATATGTAGAAGCTCCACTTGTTGTCCGTTACAGACAAAGAGATTGGAAAGTTAGCTACCTACACGGTTAAGTAGGGCGGTCCTTATAGACAAAACGCGTGCCACATTCCTTGACAAGCAATTTGATTGTCCGACACAAATTTGTAAACAAACTATTCAGATACGAGATAAGTTGATTTATAGGTAAAATAATTTCATATTTTGTGTTGAAGGTTTTGTTATTTTATTATATTAGTGAAGAGCATAGATAATTCTTATTACATCGAAATCGATAATATCGCTTATTACAATACATCGAACGAAAATATCGACAGAGTGGACAGCCGTTTTTATTTGATGCTCACAGAAAATGAAGGAGATTTCATGATTTTTTGTCTCTGACATGGCACGCATTTTTTGTATGAAAAAGCTATCACAGCCCTCTCTATAGACTGGCAATTTTTTTTGCTCTGTGGTTACGGACATGGTACATAGAACCACAGACATATAAAGAGAAGCAGACTTAACACAAAAATACGCACACATTGACCCATGTAAAGAATATCGTTGTCACATTCACTCCAAACTAACATTGTATAGCTTTATCCCTTTTTCTCTATCTATGGCAACAATAACTCACACATAGACAAATCCGGAGTCGTGGCAGACGCCATGTTGCTTCTGTCAAAATAAGCGACATATGGCGGGCTGACGTTTGTGCTGTAGTGTTTTGTTTTGTATTTTGTTATAAAAATCTTGAGTCACGGACTAAAATAAAATAATTATAATATTCAAAAATATGTTTAAACTAGATGTCGTACTGAAATACTTAAGATTTTCTTCAAAGTTTATCTCAAAGACGCAATTTGACATTTCAAGTACTAGTACAGTTCAAAGGGTCGGAGTCAGGATCAGGGACAAGAAAATAAAGCTGTATTGATATTTAGGTAAATACTTTCACAGAAAGTAAGGGATGGTACTTTTAACTGCTAGTTTAGCTTCACCGATAAGGCGAAAAAATAAATATGGTACCTACCTACTTTTGATTACAGGTTTCCCAAAAATGAATTTTGGATTATAAAGTTAAATAAAAAAGATTGGCAACCTAAATCAAGCAGTGTATTATGTTCGGCGCATTTTGATTCTAATTTATTATGTAGAAGAAACCACCGCATACTTCTGGTACCTGGTGCAATTCCAACAATATTTAACAATAGTAAATTACGCGCGGACGAAGTCGCGGGCACAGGCTAGTTACGATAAAGTTGTGGTCCCCCTTGTTTCTGCACGCAAAATAAGCAATAAGCATACCATACCTATTTATTTTTTTAAATATTTAAAGCTACAATGCGGCCCTGTGTTTTGTGTTTGTGTGAGTAATATTTCTTTGTAGTGTAATTGCCACGCATATAGCCGGTTATGTTAAGTCTGCTTCTCTTTATATGTCTGTGCATAGAACAAATAAGCACGCAAAAATTAAACTGACAGTATCATATCTGTAATGTGGTAATGTGCTATTAAGTCCACATTCACAATTATATTTGTGAACGTTTGTTCTATCTCCAAAATGTAGATCGGATAGGACAAATAAGCACTGAAACGACGTAATGAGAGTTTAAGCACAAAAACGTTTGCCTTCACATACTAACAATATAACACTAGTTTACATGGCTTGGCGCTCAGACCTTCCCCTTTAACAAAACAAACCTTTGACTTCAAAAATTACACCAAAAAGCAAAAAATTAACTTTTCAAGACAATACGTTATGTAGCTATTTAGGATTATTTTTATGGATGTGGCAGTCAGCTAATATTCGTGGGACAGAGTTGCGTATGAGTGTGTTTTTAATGTTTTCTCTACATGATGGGCCAGCGCTGGCTCAGTAAATGGGCCATGCGATGGTTAAATACACCTACACGACGGCGATTGTGAACTTGTGGTCTAGTAATATTTCGAGATGGACGTGGAGTATCTAAAGCGGGTTGGAGATCGCAGTGTTATAAATATATCAATGGAAAACGCTGCTGCCCATTTTCCAGCCTACGGAGTCTAGATCTTTTGCCTAGAAAAAATTAGTCGCCTTATACGACACCCACGAGTGTAAAGGGTTGATGCTATTCTACTCTGCCGGACACCACACGGCCAATATATCCTTTATCCTATTCCATTTAAATTCCCCAAAATTTGAGGGAATTTCGATATGTTGGGAACCTTTATTCTCTATGTGACTTAAAATAGCTTGAATTTAAATCCGAAAAACTAAAAAAATAACGAAAAATTAACCAATGAACGTGCGTGGCGGGAAAAGAACTCCCTCACAGACTCACATGGCGCCATTGTGAATTAAAATTTGTAAAAAACCAGAGTCGTGGCACAAAACACTATTAGTAGTGTAATAGGTACCTACCTACATGGCGTTTACCCTAATTTAGCTTTAGCTGTGCTGATATATTTATGTTTCAGAACGTTGTTCACCGAGCCTGGAGCTGGATATATCAAGGCCGACCTTGGATGTACACTGCATCAAAGAGGCAATCGTCTACAAAATACGTGGTCGCCAAATACAGTTAGGCAATCAATCACCATAAATGGCTATTAAGCAAGATAACCCTGCCGTTTGAATTCTGTGCCTGCCAGCTATACTAACCTAATGCAAACCTTAGCTAGGTAAGTAGGTAGATAGGTACCTACTTCGAATACAAAGCGGGAGTTCAAAGTTTGTGTTTGGTTAGGTGGGTAGGTACTATCCCCTTAGCTTAGTTAATTTTATTCCGGTTTGGTTCATATGCCAGTCGCCACGTAGAGGTTCCTGGTTCGATTCCGAGCAGAAATTGAAATGATTAATTTTAATTTATGTTACGGGGTGTAGTATGTATAATAAGTATGTATTAAAAAAAAGTACGATATCAGTTATCTAACACCATAGCCTCCTTCATCTTACGTAATATGTTGTAAGATGAAGGAGGCTATGGTTAAGTCCATGGAATTTGTTCAACCAAATTTTTTTTTTGTATTGTGTATTCCGATTTTATGGATAACGTAGGCTTGAGGACGTTACTCTGTTGGACACCGCACTAAATGTTATATTATTTAGGTAAACAATTCAAAGAAGCATTATTAGATAGCATTATAAAAAACAGATAATATCTTTACAAAATATATACCGTATGTAGGTTACTTAAATAAGTAAATAAAGTACAATCACCTTACCTTGTAACTGGGCATAGGTAATATAGGTGGGTACCTACTAGGTACCTACCAGGTGGAGGAACTTTCCACACCGCCTTATTAGAACCCAGACCATATACGACAAGGTCTCCCTATCCGTTGGCGTCTCAATTATTTATTTAGTTGTATCAAATTTTAAGGGTATGTTCCGGGATTCCCACCGCGTGCCTTTGTTGACGAGTAGCCCGATATTTCGATATTTAAAAAAAAATCATGTGTGATAATAAACGCGATAGTTTAAAACATTATATTATTAGTAATACCTATGTTCCTGTACTTTCTCTGTGACAGACAGTAGAGCAGTTGTTAGAAGAAACTATCGCCCACAACATTTACGATTCACGCACTTGGGTTTCATTCATATAGGTATCAAAATGCAGGTGTGTAGGTAAGGCGGCGTGGCGTACTCACTCAGGTGGACTTCTCACCTCCTCAGGGTTGACTGAGTCCATTCAATCCAGTCCAGTTTAATAAGAGCAAACGGAAGTACGTATGTCGATAAAGTTATGGATGTCGTGGTAAGGAACACAAACACCTCCATTATCTTAAGTACCTATTTATGTTAAAAAGTGACCCGGAAAACTGGGGAAAAACTAATGCCCGATTGCACTAAACTTGGCGACTCCTAAGTTGGCGCCTAAAGATAAGAGTGACTTAGTGAGTTTAGCATTTACTTATTTTTGTTTTGTTAGGAAAATTGAAAATCGACTTAGGCGTCGGCTAAAGTTTCGGGCAATCGATCATAAGACTACCTACTTTTTTAAGACAAAAGGTTCGGGCTAGCTATATTATATGTATAGATACCTATGGTTGACTGGTAGATAATGCCAGCTATTTTAGCTTTAAGTCCGTCATTGTACTTGTTGTGCTTGAAGAATAAATAAAATAATAGTTACTTATTGTAAAGTAACAATTAGGCAATTTTATAACAATTATTTCCGACTTGCCAATGATTACAATTACTACCTACTAAGTATTATAGTTGTAGTTCTGCCAAGGTACACAGGAGAGCCGCACGTAAGATAACATGGTTGAACTAAAGCCTCTTGCATGCGCGCGACATCGCCGTCAGATTGCGTCGCTGCTGTAACTGTAACATCTAGCTAGACTTATCTGCTGCTGATAAAATACCTACTACGTATTCGTCGCACTCAGTTCGCTACAATCCGCACAGAAGCGGAGACGCGTCCGGGATAACGTCGCCGCGTGTGTTCTATGTTCCCACGAGCTCAATCGCAAAACATCGCGGCTGCTTTGAAAAGTTGTGTTTTTATTTTTTTTGTGTAATTTCTAGTCCGATTTAGTTTAAAAATATAGAATTTAAAGTATACTTTTTTAAACAATCCGATCAGACATTGGGAAAAGGTAAATAGGACGTATCGTTCTCAGGCCTTAAGATATTTTGGTGCCTGGGCACGACGCCAGTGATTTTAATGTGCATCAACAATATAATGTTTTGACGCCGATTCTTTTGAATCTATTCACGTTTAAGTAGAAAAAGAACAACATCGGAATTACTTATTTACATTGTAGTCCGGTACAACCTAGTTGACAAGTTCGGTGTAGCTCTTAACTAAAACAAATAACAGAATATACTCTAAAGACAAATTCAAATAGTACTTAGTCAGCGTGCATTCAGCGAGTGATTGTTTACTGAAACATTGTATTGTAATGAGTAAACCTTGAAGTGAACGGAAAGCTAGGTTCGTGTTTTGTTATGTGGATTTGGAGATGAATGCTGAGACAGGATTGCTTCGGCAGGGTGCGGCCGAGTCCTCGCCTCAGACTCCCGCCAGGCAAAGACCTGGCGCGAAGAAGTCAATAGCTTCTAGACTTTGGGACTTCCTACAGCCACTCACCAGACTATGGGGAATCATCACTGCAATTGGTAGGTGATAGTTTTTCTCTCCGAGCTCGATTTGTTTACAATGATCATACCTATACGTTAAAATAACAAGACCACTAAATGCCCTAAGAACAGATACTTTTATATAACATTATCACACCACAGGCGACAAAAACGCATAATCGCGCATTTTAAACATGTATGTAAATCACGCCTGTCTCAGGGACTTAAATCAAGAGCCGCTGCTATCTGCTCCGGTGATCAATACTAGAACAGATTATATATTTTATTTTCGAAAGTCGATACATCTGCTTCCCATAATACCAGAATAGATACACTCGTATATTACCAGGCCGAAGCTACTTTATCACAGGAGTAGAAGGATTTGTCTAGTCTAGACCTTAAAGCTGATTAACCGACAGTCAATACGGGTTCGGCAAAGGTCGCTATACTTGTGAACTTCTAATGAACCTGACTCACCGATAGGAAACAGCTATTGAGAGTAATGGGGTAGATTTGTCGACTGAACACTGAAAATGCGTTTGATCGGAATTGTCGGCATTTTTATCGTAGGTTTGATAGAAGTGTCTGCCGACTTCCTAAGGGATTATGGAAATGGGTCGCCAGTATCTTCGGCCTCATCACTTTCTACCAGGTCTGATTATTTCATTGTTGTGTCGATGATTGTTTGTTACTCTTTCACGTAAGAACTACTGAAAGTGTGATTATCCTTAAGCATAGGTACTTGCTTGCAAAATGAGAAACGAAAGTAGAGACTTTTTAATACAACTCAAGGAAAAATTCAAGGTCGCCGATCTGGGGTTACTTACGTGGGCTCTAAAGCTGTTTGTACTATTTTTGATACACCAAAAACCTTTAATCTAAGTAATGATAGTTTTTTTTACAGCGAAATAATTTTTAAGCTATATAACTTTTCATATAATTTCATTAAATCTGAAGCTCTTTCTACTACTTATACTTCAAATACGTACTTCGTGTCAGTAAAGTTTGTGGCACTGTACCAGATATTAAAATGAAATACCTTCCGAAATAAATATAATCTACTTCTATAGAATAAATAGGTATTTACTTAGCTTTTGACTATGCCGGCAACTTCGTCACCAGTTCCGGGCCAGTTCCAGCCGAAACCATACTGAATTTCCTTATAAATGGTAGCCTATTGGTACTTATATGTTATTCTAGGCTTTAAGCTACATTACATACTTCCAATTTCATCAAAATTTGCAGTTTTTGCGTGAACAAAGACGGAGTAACAAACATCCTTACAAACATAACTTTCATTAAACGGGGCATATTCATAAAGTAAATATTTTAAAACAATTTTATATAGTTTCATTTTCATAAACGAACTATTTTTCCACGTAGACGCTTTAACCCTGGATTCTCGTAGTGAGACTATAAGGGATAATTTTTTATGCCTCGGTTAAAGAATGCTGTTGCCAACTCCTTTGTCCACTTATTTACCTCCCCCTTCAATTCCTCGTCAGGCGTCAGATCAGCTCAGGCGTGGTGGTTCAAAACATCGTTGGCCTTGCGGCGTCTGACATTGTCGTGCCCAAGCTGGCTCCCTTCTGCAGCAGTCCCCTTCTCTTGTTCAGAATTTGCCATTAAATTTTTTTTTATCTTTTACAATACACAGAAGCATTAATGGTTTCGCTGAAGATATTCGATCAAAAATAAACTTTGTGGCCTCAATACACACATGCCAATATGCCGTTATGTTTTGGAAGAAATACTAGTTTTGAGGGTGATGAGGTGTGGCGTTATTGTCATTTGAGATTCAGGGGTTACCTAATTTTCGTCCCTTGTGCAGTGCAGAAAATCATCACCTTCATGTTCATATCGCTCCAAAAACCTCTGTGGATAATGCTGCAAATTTTGCACTTGGCGGCAGACGCGTTGTTGTTGTCGTTGGAAATGGCAAAACCTTATGTACACAGCAGTGTGTCAGAAAATAGCAAAAAATACCTCTGCCCGTAACGACCCTAATACACTAGTTTACTTTCTTGACATGCCTTGTATACATATAGTAATCGGCTCTATACAAACATTCTATCCCTCTCTTTTCTTATTACGTTTATAGAGTTTAATAATAAAACTTTAATCTTCGAGTATCATCGGCCTAATAGTGAAGGGGTCCGACTCGTAAGCGAGAGGTACCGGGTTCGAATCCCAGTGCCGCGCGAGAGCGTAAGAGCATATCAGGGATAAAAAAATGATCAGACTGTTCAAATTTCATCATTCTAGGTTCTGTGGTTTCATTTCTACGATTATTTGTCAGCCACATTGTCTCTCTACTCGGATTAGTAGTAGTTATACCTACTTAGATTAAGGATTAATAAGTAGGACAGTTACATACAGCGATGAAGCATATCTGCTGTGTGATTCAGTGTTAACGATGTACGTAGCACAGTATTCTGTAGTAGGTATAGGTAAGTAACTAGTTTTAACACCAAGCATCATAGGTTAACACCATATTTTTTATACTTTTAATAAAATTTAAATACAATGCCTCGTAACTCGTTAGAACTGGAAATAGTGACACAACAAATTTAAAGATGAAATGAAAATACCATAACATTTTGCTTGTTCTCGTCTGACGCAGTAAAATATCATTTATATACATGTTTTGCTAACTATATTTACCACAAAGCTGTTGAGAACAACGTCAATGGAGTGGACTGTGTTTCTTTAGTTACATGGATATTTGCTTAGAACGTAACTACTGAGTGTGGCGTTATTTTAGATACCTAGCCACTTTACTAACTAGGTTACTAGCTAGCTCGTTCATATCTGTCCCCCGCGTTTTTAGGTTTTCCGCGGATCCTAATATTTTCCGTGACCTGATGATACTCGGAAATATATTTTATTGTCCTCCTCTTTCCGATTCCGACAGTACCTACCCACTTTCGGAGATTACCTACCAAACATTAAGCATCTGTTTTGATATTGTTTTAAGTAAGTATAGAAAATGATACATAAAATCTACATTCCTCCATCAGTTAAGTATTCGATTTTACAATGAGATGTAATCTGGTTTGTCTGATTTACCCGGAGTACCTACAACTTATTGAATTATATTGCACTTTGCCGGATTGCGTTCTCCGTCTCGTACCTATCTAAAATACGATAAAATACTAGTTATTTAAGCGGGTACCTATATAATGAGAATTCTGTCTGAGTGTTATCAATGGAAAATATTTTAGTTAGTCCTTTATCTAATTTTATATACTTTATCTTTCAATTCAAATATAGATAGTACTAACTCGTAGATGTAATCAGTTTTGATTGAATATGTTTTGATCACTTACATGGATCAAAGTTATCAACAAGTCCTAAGTATATAGATTTATTATCGCTGATATTCACAAATGACGTATCAGATGTTTACGTACCTACGTAAACTTATTCTTATGTACCTAAGGCTCGAGTTAAAAAAATATGTAAGATTTATTACCTACTTATTAGTAAGCACATAAATCTCTTTCTGCTCTCGCATCGTGTGCCGGATGTGAAAGATAACAACCTACGACGTGAGGAAACTAAAGACGTGTCGAAGTGGAGGAGGAAGAGTAGGAAGGAGGACTCTGGCATAAGCCGGTTAGCCGGGAATGTCTACCTATTACAAGTTGTGATTATGTATTCGTTAGTGTATCCGTAGATCTTGTAACGATCCTTAAATCGGAGAAATTGTAGATCAAAATTGTAGGTTAATCCACATTCCACAGTCAGTACAATATAATGTGGTTGATTGAAAAAGTACGGAGTACTGGTTCTCCCAAATTTGACCCGCCACTAGTCGACACGCAAAGAAGAAGATTGTAAAAGACAGAACAATAGAGCGTGAAAATCCGGCAAAGAGTTTTAGGTACAAATATTGGCGGGTATCCTGTCCTTTTCTCGTCACATCCATTATTATCCTAAGATCCCTAAGAAGATAAGTTGTTAAACTGGAAGTGGACTCATGTCTCAGAATTACTAATGGTCGATGGAGCTAACTGGCAAACTTAGTGTATCCCCATTTGATAGCCGTCTAGAGTATGGGAAAACTCTTTCCCATTGCGTAGCTTGCTACGTAACTTGCTATGTAACTTACTACGTAACTTGTACCTACGTACTTATAGGTACGGGAGCATAGGTAAAAGTGCCACTTCAAGTAAATGTTCCTTCGCTGACTAACATACGAGGCACTTAGTGTATCTTTAGTCAAAATCAGTTTGCTAACAGAAGGGGCATTAGCGGCAAAGCCATCGTTCTTGGCCCAAGGGTATCATTTATTTACTAAATAAACAAGTTTTCCATGAATGAATGGGGTTTTTCAAAGGCTACAGGTACTCAAAGGCCGGCACCCTTTAGGTTGCAGATCTCCTGGCCGACTATGGCCGCTTTCCATCAGGTGGACCGTCCATGTGCCTCACCAGACAATAAAATAATAAATACTATTTAAACTTTCTAGCTACTGCATAGGATTCCTACACCATTAGCGGTGTATTTGGACCGGTAATATTATACATTTATTCCCAGTCGTTCCTAGCTGTAATTAACGCGGGTAGGTGTAGCAAAGCGATGCTGGCCGGTAAGATGAGTTGGCATTACTGACTATTTAATGCCTGGCTGGCTAGTAAGTACATGCAATAACCGGATTTTTTTAAATCCCGTCTGGTATTAAGAAACTTCACGGCAAATAGATGTCGTCTCCACACCGTTAACTTATCGTAGAAACCTACTTACTATTATGTATAAGTATATCAAATACTCTCTACAGGCGTACCTAAAGCCTGAAACTAATATTTCACATTTATCCCCAGTGTTAAGCGGCGCTGGTGCACAACTGGTGGTCCTGGGATATGACGTAGCGCCGGCCTTACTGTGAGTACGTAGCTAATATAAATTTTCACCACAATACGTTTGTATTTCACACTTTCCTGTTATAGTATAATACACCTATTATAATAGGTATTAGGTTTATTAAAATTTTGGGCATCTCCTAACAGAAAGAGTAACGGCAAGGGCATACATGAATATAGTAGAAGTTTCTGTGGAGCGACTTCGAATGAAGAAAGTATTATTGTTTTTAGAATATATTTCTGAACTTATATCAATAATCATTTTCTGCGTGGGTTTAAGACCAATTAATCAACGACAAATTTTCGTTGACCTTGGTCATGGATGAGTATGATGATTGTCATAAACTCGACGCTTGGTAGGCGTTGGGATACTCATCTAAACGGAAAACGTTGCAACCCATTTTTAACCCTCAACGTAAAAAGAGAGGCGTTACAAGTTGGACGTGTGGCTTTAGAGCTTTGTGTATCTGTGTGTCTGTCCATGGCATCGTAGCTCCCGAACGGATAGATCGATTTAGATGCGATTTTCTCTATTTTAAATCCAGTTCAATCGAGATTGTTCTTAACTGTGTTCAGTAGTTTAGAAAATATTGGTTTATATGTAAACTTGGTTGGAGGTTTTCCGACTTTTCTGTCGGTTAGATAATCTGATTTACGGATTTGCAGCGTTGTCTGTTGGTTGAGGTCAGGCAGGCGGCCGGTCATAGAACATGAAGACAAAAATTCCTACAGCATGACTCCGACAGATTGTTGTGCCGATCTCACTTGGTAGGATAAGGATAAGGGGATAACGAGTATTTATGTACTAAACAATAGATAGGTATGTTTGGTGTAAGTGCGTCAAAGCGATAATTGCCTATTTAGTTATTATCATCGCTGCCTCTTCCTTACGCCAATATAATACTTACCACCCATCCATACTCAAAACCTTTTGGAGGTATGTAGGTAGGTACGTAATCGGCGTGCAATCAGAATAGGAAGTTTGTGCCATTTACAAGATGTAGGTGGCTATGGAAGGAACATTATCAACGTAAAACAAAAGAAGGCGCTAACGTTAAATGGCTCGGATGTTTTTAGCGTAAGCGGCCGTGGATGTGTTGTTTTGTAAGTAACACGCGCGCGGTAATCGCTACGCTACGCTATGTGTGTACTTATCAATGACACCTATCCTCCTGCTACTGCTCTCCCCGCCCTCGCTTGCTGGCGAATACCACAGCGATCGACGCAACAAACAATGAGGTGCCATAGCAATGTCAAGTTACCGTCGCGGTGTCCAACTGTCATCAAAATCAATGTCCAGCGTTTACGGAATAAGAAAAACGGGGAGATAGTAAGCATATTTTCCGTTCGCGATCCTTTGGTAGGGGCTGAAGTACATAGGTGTACACCAGCAAGTCGAAAACTAAAGTGCAGGTTGTTTTCGCGCTCCAGTAACAGGCGGCTAGACAACGTGGCGCCAACAGATTTAATTATCCGACTGTTACAAAGTTTTATGTTTTTTGGTCAGCGTTTCTGGTTTCCGATCGAGTAAAAGCCATTAACTCAGGTATATGTTCAATAAACTAAGTGCAGTTACATTAATTTGGGCAATATGAACCAATAACGAAGCGGTAATTATTCTGTAGGTACCTAAGGTACCAAGTACCAATAGTTACTTATTGGTGGTGATAGGCAGAGTAGAATGCAGCACCAACTCCGTCCATTGACAGGTGTTATAGGGGCATACCATCTGCTTATTTTCTCCGCAATTAAAAAATAAATCCGTAGAGGGTTTTCAACAGCGCATTCTCCAACCCGCCTGATAAGTGTGGAAAATTTATCAATGTCTAATAAGAGGCTAAGTCCTGCAGTTGACTGTTGTGGGCTGCTGATGTTGGCTGTTGAGCGAGGGCAACGTTCGCTGCCGCTGCCACCTCCTATGATAACTATTGTTTTATCTATTGTATCTAAATAAATTATTACAAAATATTAAGACTTACGGTATCTTACCCTAATTTAATAAATAAACAATTCTAAATTCCATTCAAGAAAGTCTAAATTTAAGTCCACCTTGCGCTCGCAATCATGCTCCTTAATCCGGCGGTTGTCACTTGGAACGCTTTGTTTATATCCCAGGGTGGGCGCAGTAGCCGTGCTAATCCTGGAGACGATGTGGGTGGGCGCCCTATTCGTGGACTTGCTCTGCCGGCGTGGGGAGTACGGGCTACCTCTCCGCTGCTGGGATTTCGCGCGCTGGTCGTGCGGCCGGGCGCGTGCGCCGTTCTACGCGTGCGCGGCGACCGCCATCTTCTTTGCGGATCTCACGCTGTTCGCTACTATAGCAGGTATTTCTTTCGTAAAAAAATTGCTTGCATTTGGGGCTAAGGTCGTGATAATCGGTCGTATAATATATAGAATGTAATGATAGTTCTACTATACGATTCCCTGTTTTATATCGTAAGCGTCAGAGACATGCAATTATTAGCAGAAAACACCCACACGAATTTATTAATAAGTCGAATACGAATTTATTTAAGGAATTGTACACGTTGCCTGCGAGTGTGTTCCCTGATCATTATAATCTGGACGCCTTCAAGGCTAGAGTGAATAGGCTGTTCCTAGATAGACATGCTCCATCTTCGGCCGCATCATCACTTACCAGCTGAGATGGTGGTCAGAGGCCTGGCTAGTCTCCTGGTTAAAAACAAATTCTGCTCGGGTAGGCCTCGCACTTAGAACCCTCTGCATATCCAATAAAATTTCAATCTGATCTAGGACTGAATATTTCTCAGGCGGCATGCTGTTAGTGCTGGCCGCGCTTCGTGCAGCGGTTCCATTCTCGCCTTACGCGACGCATGGGCCGCACTCGCCGCGAGCGGGCAGTTCGCTGCTCAGCCAACACGACTCGCCTTTGCCTGACGTGTTCTACAACGCCGCGCACACTGAGGACGAGAGGTCAGTTGTCTAGGAGGAGCTACGTGCTGTCTTGGCCTGACGTGTTCTACAACGCCGCGCACACTGAGGACGAGAGGTCAGTGCCTAGGAGTAGCTACATGCTGCCTTTGCCTGACGTGTTCTACAACGCCGCCCACACTGGGGACGAGAGGTCAGTGCCTAGGACTAGCTACATGATGCCTTTGTCTGACTTGTTCTACAACGCCGCGCACACTGAGGACGAGAGGTCAGTTGTCTATGAGTAGCTACATGCTGCCTTTGCCTGCCGTGTTCTACAACGCCGCGCACACTGAGGACGAGAGGTCAGTGCCTAGAAGTAGCTACATGATGCGTTTGTCTGACTTGTTCTACAACGCCGCGCACACTGAGAACGAGAGGTCAGTTGTCTAGGAGGAGCTACATGCTGCCTTTGCCTGACGCGTTCTACAACGCCGCGCACACTAGGGACGAGAGGTCAGTGCCTAGGAGTAGCTACATGATGCCTTTGTCTGACTTGTTCTACAACGCCGCGCACACTGAGGACGAGAGGTCAGTTGTCTATGAGTAGCTACATGCTGCCTTTGCCTGCCGTGTTCTACAACGCCGCGCACACTGAGGATGAGAGGTCAGTTGTCTAAGAGTAGGTGCATATTGCCTTTGCCTGCCGTGTTCTACAACGCCACGTACACTGAGGACGAGAGGTCAGTTGTCTAAGAGTAGGTGCATATTGCCTTTGCCTGCCGTGTTCTACAACGCCACATACACTGAGGACGAGAGGTCAGTTGTCTAAGAGTAGGTATATATTGCCTTTGCCTGCCGTGTTCTACAACGCCGCGCACACGAGAGGTTTGTTGCCTAAGAGTAGCTACATGCTGTCTTTTGGTAGCGCGCTGCTCAGCCAGCACGATTCGCCTATGCCTGGTTTATTCTACAATGCCGCGCAGACTGAGGAAGAGAGGTCAGTTGTCTAAGAGTAGCTAAATTCTGCTTCGGTAGATCGTTGCTCAGTCTGCACGACTCGCCGTTGCCTGACGTATTCTACAACAGACGCTGCTGTTCGATTAAACCTTTCTCAGCCAGCATTAAAAAAACTGACGAATAAATTACTGAGATCGGAGAGATCAGTCAGTAGCCTTTCAATAAGAGTACGTTACATAGCAGCGCAGCGGACAGTACGTGTCGCTGCCGACGTGTATACACCTTATCTTTCCTCGAGATAGTATGCTGTTTATGAAATTTTCCAAAATAAAAACGAAACTGAAATAAAAAATGTATATTTATCATTGAGACGAAAACATAATAAGAGATGTGGGCGACAGTTCAAAATTAGGATGGAGTCGGAACAGGAAAGCGTGGTTAAAAAAAGTCTATGCGAATGGATCAGTATTCAGTGCCAGTTTTAACTTTTGAATATTTCAGAATTTTTTTCTGAGGCTCTTTGTAAATTATCTCTAAAATGTAACTCGGTAGGGGTTCGGTATCTTATTCTATTGAAATTTCTAGACGGCAAAAGAACATTACATTTGGAGAGGATAGGTGTGAAGGTTAGGCACAATAAGGTTAGGTATACGGGGTTGAACCGCACTTAATCATTTATCAGTCTAGACACTGATGAAATACTGATATGTTTGATGTATAAATTATAACTAATGACTGATGAACTGATGTGAGTACGCTTAGCTTACTTGATTGCTAAATACGCACCGAAATCGGGGTCAGTGCGGGAAATGCAGCGTATACAAGTCCAATGTACGTGTTGTCTCGTACAAACTCTGCCTGAGGAGTGCACCTGGATGGTCACCACCCCCTTTTCTATTTCTCATGATGTATTTGGTATCATCTTAGTCCTCGCTGTGACAACGAATTTGCCGTTCAGCATTTTTGTGAATGTAATCGTAGATAATATGGGTGACAATTTCTATTGTCACTGCCATAATATCCACGCTTGGCCGGCGGGTAGATCGCAGAGTTTACAATACTCAACAGAAAACTACGTAGTGTTACCTTACCTTAGATTCCCCAGTCGAAGGGGGTCCACGAATAATTATATAATTATTTAAAATATCGACCTTTGATGTGTATTAGAGATGCTGTTAACATCGTGAGGAAACTTGCACATTCAGTCGATTGAATGTGCGAGTGTAACCATGATCCAATTTGGTCAGGCTCCCTAATAACGGGATCACGATGTACGGCAGTCGCTCTACCGTAATTACATGATGTTTAAAAATTCATATCTTTCAGGTGTGAAGAAATGAAAGTGTTGGACATTAAAACGCCGGAACGATCGCGATCTACGACGCCTAAGCCGCCTCTACTGGAACCGTGATAAGACACACAGTTAGACAAAGTTTAGCCTCTCAGTAGTTGGATGATTGGGGATCTCGGGTGAATAAGAACCAAATGCCCCGGCCACACAGAAAAGACGCAAGACGAATAGACGTCGCAGTCGCGGCACCCCTTACTTTCGTACAAAATGTATAGAAGCTTCGCCATACAGAACACACGGCAAAGACCGGGCGCGGACGCGACGCAGACACGTCTGCGCCCTATTGCAAAACATACAAAAATGATGGGTCACGGGCGCGGGAAGCCGCGTCTAGCACACAGTGCTTGCTGTCCTTGTCTTGCCTGCGTCCTTGACTGGTCCTAGAAAAGGAAGCGCGACGTTGCGACGTTCGCGCCCTGTCTTTTCTGTATGTTTTATAAATCGCATCCGTGCCCAGTCTGCGCCCCATCTGCGTCTTACGTCTTTTCTGTGTGGACGGTCGCTTAACCGGTTATTTATTAATAATTTTGTAATTTCATACGAAACATCTGTGATAGATAGTCTTGAAATAGTGTCATACTTTCTAGTGCGCGAGTATTTATATAGGAGCTAATTTTTTATTGTATCGGTGCAATGTGTATCGGAGCATTCGTAATTAAAGTGGTGTAAAGAAGAAATATATTGTTTTCTTTCACAGCTTATGTATTCTGCCTTTGACTCAACACGGCGTAGTAAGAGTACGCTGCCTTCATTATCTGAAACAGAGTAAGATAAAATTGTCAACAGTTCTACGTATGTTTATCGTAGACTACTTATGGATAACCGAGTATGACTAAGAAATGTTCTAGTAGTACAGAAGCTGACTAACTGAGAATTGGCACACAGCCGAAACAGCTGGCTAGGTCTAGCAGTGTTTGCCATAAAGGGTTCTAAATAACATATAAGTGAATAGGCATTAATAAAATATTTTTGTAAATTCTTTAGCGAATGTTACGAATATAATTTTTAACGTCCGACGAAAACAGACGGGTGTGTTAGGAGTTTGACGTGGCCTTGTGACTTTGTGTGTCTGTCTGTAGCATCGTAGCTCCGGAACGGGTGGACGGCTTTGGATGCGGTTTTCTCTCTTTGAATGCAACTTTTATCGGGATGGTTCTTAGTTTTGTTACATTAAAATTGGTTTTGTAGTTTAGAAAATAGTTGAGTTTAAGTAAACTTGGTCGTAGGTTATTCGACTTTTAGTAGATTATATTAGATTTATAGTAGAGCGAGGTAAATAAGCAAGCGGACCGTTAAATTCAGTCAAACAGTAATAATAATCAATACATAATCTAAAACAAAGTCGCTTCCCGCCGTCTGTCCATGTACCCATGTATGTATGTACGCTTAGATCTTTTAAACTACGCGATGAATTTTATAGCAGAACAGCAGATGAGCAAGCTAATATAAAAATCTAGTCTGAAACTACTGAACCGATTTCAATGATGTACTTCGGAGCCTATTCCTAAGTGACATAGGGTAGATACTTCAATTCCTTTTCTCACCGAGAAGCGAGCCAAACGGGGTTTTGAAGGAATATTAGATGAGTTTATGAGAAATACAAATAATCCATGCTACATAAATGATGTTGTTAATTGGTTTCCACATCATACTCCTAGCGATCAACTCTGGCCCCTGCCAGGGTCCGTCTTCCACGTTGTAGGAAAGCGGTTTCAGATTTACAAACACGACCACGACCACGCAGGTAAGGTTGGCTTGGGCCTATATGATAGTGGTATTAGTATGAAAGGAATGGTATTGTTATCTAAAGGGTAATAAAACAAGTGTGTCGCCATGGGTCATACAAGTAATTCGAATAAGAAATTATAAGAAATTCAATCAATTACTAAGACAGATCTTGCTTGAGAAATGCTACTACTCTGTAGATGAATTTCTTAACGAAACATATGTGACTACGCTGACTATTAAAGGGTAGCTTTTCTCTCTTGAGTTGCTGTGCCTTGACAAGGTCCATAGAGAACTATATGACTAGAATAATGTTACCGAAATGTTATTTAACAGTTGTTATTATAACCTTGATCCAATCTGGTCAGGTTCCCCTGGTAGCACGGTCATGGAGGTCAGATGGCAGTCGCTCCACTGTAATTAATAAAAAATCCTGGATTATGGTCAAGGTGAACCCCGGGCCCTCGTCCGGGACATTAATGCCACGATGATTATTTTTATTTTTTTTATAACATATTTCTGTAACCTATGGAATGCAATAAATATATTGAGTATTGAATCTCACCGCGAGAAAGCAGTTGGTGTCCATATAAGCGAATCCCGCGGCGCTGAGTCTGATGGGGCGCTGTGCCCGCATCATCATGATCAGCAGGAGCTTGCGCGTGCGCGGCGCCGCGCGCTCCCAGCGGCAGCGCCATACTGCGCCGGCTACGCGACCGCCCTGCGAGACAGCGAAGTATCAAATAAATTATTATAAACTTTATTGTACACGAAACAAGATAAAAACAATTATTACAAGACGATGTTTAGAAAGGTGGGCTTGTCTTTGTATGATATCTCTTCCAGCTAACCCTACCGGGTGGACTATAAACGGGGAAGCAATAGAAAATGTGCACCTACCATTCATTTCTATATAAGTACATTCATATTATGTATACCACCATTCATTATCATCAACTAACATCGGTCTACTACCAAAGTCAGAGGAGCAGGAGCTGGCCGACGGGACAGAGGAGTATGTTGTGCTTTGGTGTCATCCAAAACACAACATACTCTTCAGAGTATTCAGGGAGAGTGCATAGGACCATGGGTGGTGGTGAGCCCAGTACATTGTCAAATATAGGCCTCCTCCAATGAGCGACAATGCGCCATGTCCTTGGCTTGCCGCATCTAGCCTCCGGCTGCAGCCATTAGCCACTTCACCTGGCCGAAGGGTGCTCTACAATATGCCTGCCGAGTGGCACTCTCCACTCACATTCAAATGGACACATCGTAACAGTCACTTGAACTGGAGCTTCAGATATAGTAGTTACTTCAGGTTCCTCAACATGGTGGACGTTGCCCACGTGTAAAGGCCATGCCTTCTTTCTTGGCACGAAGGCTGGAGATTGCAGTGATAAAAAAATGGAACAGAAAACGATGCTGCCCATTTTCTGATCTAGGTGTTTAGCCGGTCTACTTCTAACACTTTAATCGCCTTGTCCAATACCCATACATAGAGATAAGCAGTTGATGTTATTTGTATGTATTCTCCTTTGCCATTGCATATCATTAGGTGGCTGGCTGCTTTCGAAGATAAGCCTTTGTAGCATGACTTATATGTTGATGTAGACGCATATCGAAAGAGCTAGCTTGAGTTATCTCGTGCTACGTAGGCAGGTGGGCTGTGTTGCGTTATCGGCGATTGTCACTTATTTTTAATATAAATCCAAAAATCGTGACTTGCCTCGATAGTGAGCTCGTTCCCAGCATAGCACTGGATGGCGAGCTGAATTGTCATAGCAACGAAGAAGGACAGCGACGTTATCAGCCGGATTGACTTGAAGCTCGATGCGTCTTGCTACAAGGAATAATAATCCATTTATGCTAGCATCACATCACAAAATAGAGTCGTTCTTTGAACTGTGCTAGTATGCAGGAGGCCGGTTAAGTTCCAGGGTTTAGTTTTTGAGTATTAGGTTAGACTGTATTCTCCCATATTTTCCCGCAAACATTGTTGGTCCAGTGAAATCAGGTGGCATGACATGGGGCATCTGTTATAATGTCTGTTTAGTATTCATAATATTAAGGTAGGCATCGCATCCGCTCCCCTTAGGTTGCAGATGTCCTGGACGACGGTGCCGTTCTATAAGGTGGACCGTCCTTCCGCCCGCTACCCGAGGCAATAAAAAAAAAACAAACGACAGCCGATCTTAGTGACGTAGGTACTATACAATACCCTTAGGTGTCTCTTTTATATTTATAGATTAGATGTATATCGAATAAATCATGAACTCTCTTTTAGTTTGTTCTTACCGATACTTGCACCATCACCACGCATATCGCTGCGGTGCTGGACAGAAGTTGAGTCATGAACCCGTAACGGTAGGTCTTTGAGAACTTCTCCACACACCTGCGGACGAATATTTAATCGATAAACGATCAGGTAATTAGAACGATAATATCTTGTAACGTCTATGGTTAAAATTGTTATTGTTGATATAGATGACGTAGTAAATTCCTACATACCGATTTGTATTGTTATGACAAAACATAAAATGACGTAGGTACCTTTATTTTTATCAATATGGTTGGGGATCGGGTACTCGAAAGTTCGGAGTAGCATTCACAGGATCGTTTGCACAGGATTTGGAGTTGAATATGAATCGCAGATTATGTTGATTTTGTAGAAAAAAAGCATTGCGAAAATATTGAAGCTGTAATCCGGGGATATTGCGCTAGTGACGGCGCGTCGCAATTCCCCCTGCTTACTCTTCTACTGAATGTGAATCGTCATTATTTGGCTCAGCGGGGATTTTTCCTAGAGTTGGCACAATATGCTGGCATTTACAACATTTTAGGGTTGCGTGCCTCAAAAAGTTAAGTTAGTGCCTTATAATATTCATATTTCCTAAGCATTTAGAAATTAGGACTCACAAAACCGGTGTCATAAGGTTAAGGGTGCCTTAGTGAGTTTAGTTTTCAGTTAAGGTTGATGTTGGTGCAATGCTTTTTCTTGTTAAGAAATAAATCAACTTAAGCGTTGCATAAAGCTAAGTATACGAGTACCTAATTCGGATGAGTCACTATCATACATCTATAGGTAAATAGCATAAATCAAAGAGATGATTAAAGAGTCCCTAGTCATATCACATTATTGTTTTAAAATAGTACCAAAAAACCAATTGAGAGTTTATAAAAGCGTACACATTGACCCATAAATGATTTGTGAACTTTGGCCAGACGACAAACACTAGTAACAAGTTTATCTCTATTTCTAGTATTCCTATTATGAACATCACTGTTCTTCATAAACAAGTGTATATTTTTATGAACATAGATCAATTTCTCATATATATATATTGTGACGGAATTGTCATAATGTCAATATTATTAAATAATATTGTCTAAGTGAATTTCTAGGTCTCAATTGGTAAATTGCGCGAAAAGCCCTTTTCTGCAGTACAAATACATTTGGCCAGTCGGCAGAGTCTCCACACAGCAGCATGTCATAAGTCATAATACTGTGGAAATAACTAAAATAAACCAATCTTGCTGTAGCCTCATCAGAAATATCTCGTATCTTTTTTACAGCATATGCTGCAGAACTTAGCCTTTTCGCCAATTTATCAATGTGAGGACCCCATTGTACTCTCTAGAATAAACCCTAGAAATAGTGCGGAATCAACAATAACCAAATGTTCGCCTTTCACTTGTATATAAGTGGGTACTGGTCTAACATTTGGCAAGGAGAATTTTAAACATATTGTCTTTTTGCCATTTAGTAATAAATTATTAACCGTAAACCAGTTTACTACTTCTGAAACAGCTTTGTTCACGTCGTTATATGTTAAATGTTGATATTTGTCAATGTTCCTGAATAAGTACAATGGACTGCTCAAGATGCTGAACCAAAAATAGAAGACATTGTATTAATTAAGAAGCATGATTTACTTCCAAGTCGTTGGCTCTTGGGGCGGTATATTCAAAAACATCCAGGTCAAGACAATGTAACGCGTGTGGTTACACTACGTACAAAGTCGTCGACGCTAGAAAGACCAACTTCTAAATTATGTATTCTGCCACTTAGTGAATAACATCAGCTTCAGTGCTGTTTGTTAATTATTATATTGAGAGGTTCATTTATTTTATAATTAAAAGCGACAGTTTTTAGGATAATGTTTGAAACATACAGTCGAAGATGTAAGTTTCATTTGATCATTGGACATGATCATTTTGTTCAAAGTTCTCCTTGTAAAGATTTTGTTTTTTCTAATGGATATTGTACTCTCTTATATATGTATCTGGACATTTCGGCACTTATGGCCATTGTGTGCGGCCTGATGATGACGGCCTGGCCCAACTAAGTACCTACTAGTTCGAAGGACAATTTGACACATACGAGTATTGTCAAAATGTTGTGTTCAAGTTCAAATATGGTTTACAGCACAACTACTGTGGTTTAATTTCCAAAGTAGTAAAAAATAGTTCAACCAGGTCAAGGTCTATTGATAAACAGCTTCGATTTGTTTCGATGCATACAATATTTATGCTACATTTCACCCTATGGCCGAGCCCATGCAGGTACATCAATAATAATTTAAAAGAGTGTAAGATACGAAATACTACCTGAATACCGCAAGGCGAAAATATAAGCTATGATACCTAAAGTTCCACAACACTGACATCCGTTTATTGTCCACCTAAACAAAAATGAAATATTGAAACTACTGAAAGTGACTTCAATTACTTTTTCTAAACATTTGGGAACATAATAATGTTGGGTATTGCGGCTCATTGCTACTAGAGTCCGAAATTTGAGAAAGTGATCACTTTTTATGAAGGTGTATCAAATCACGTGAAAAGCCACAACTTTCTTGACATTCATTGAATAATAAAAACGGAATCTTGGCTAAAACTGACAACAGCGTCTACACACCTAATAGTTTCGAGGAGACCAAAAAAGTGGAACAGGAAATAAAAGCATTTCTCCAATGTAATAACCTACAGAAATCCGTCGAACTATAAGGAATCTAAAATGGAAAAAAACATACTCCAGGGTTGACCTCTTGACGGCTGGGGTTTTGTGCAACCTATCAAGAAAGACAATCACCCTTTTCGCCAGTTTGTTTGGACTTGAACTTACTACTATTAAAGTCGCGGCGGGCCAGCTAGTATATAATAAATGCGTTTTTATTAAATAAATATTAACGATCCCGTTCCTTTTTCCATTCCCGTCCCGATTTCGTTTAAGCCATTTTAAACGTTCTTCACTGAAAGAGTATGGTTTAATTGGTTTAAGGAACCACATGTCACACCCAAACAAACAAACAGGGAACCGAGTTCATACGAAGCTGTTTTAGTATCCACATCATTCATTCACACCAAGAGAGGTATCCGTGTATCTGCGATATGAACTCCGGAATCCCCGTTGAACTCTCGCCAGGGCTTTATTTATGTTAAGGGTTCCGACGTTTGGCTCGGCCGCCCGGTTTCGCCCGCTTTCCTGGTTAATTCCCATTACTATTTATGGCAATCTGGCTGCTCTAGCGACGGACGGACGCCGCCGGCCACGCTGCCAAAAAGTTCGATGCACTTTGAGCTGTCTACGAAGTAAGAACTCACTTCAATATAGTGCTCAGACTGTGCGTAAATTATATCAGATGCACTGACTTGTCACAATGCCAAGTCATATCAATTTGAGCCCGGTTTTTGTACAGAGTTATTCTGTTCCGCGGGTTTAAATTGGTTGAAATATCGAAACTTTTCCTTAATTCAATTAATTCAACTTATAAAAATTATTTATTAGCAGTATCACAAACTGAGTCTTATAGAGCTACCTACCTGATGAGAAGTTGATGTTGTAGAATGCATTGTTTCAACGTTTTCTCTAGGGCATCTTCGATTTGGCTCTCCGTGTAATGTCTTCGCACGATTTCTTCTTGTGCATTTAACTCAAGCCTTTTGGAGTCGTTTTGCTTTCCCTCACATAGTTGAAAGATCGTGCGATCGTACGCCGTTTCTATGGCCTCCTGCAATATGGAGAATTGCGAACTCATGTGCAGAATCACGGATGCAATGAACGTGTCTATTGTCATTACAATGTGGCCGGTCCAGAGCAAGCCTATTGTCTCTAGGACAAATGTTGGAATGTAAGATTTGTCTGTTTGGTAACTCCACGGAATATAAATGGGCTGGGGCAGGATTCGGATCGGCCTAGGCGCTGTGTCATTCAAGCGCGCTACTTCAAACCTCCAATGTACGTCCTGAATAGCCCCATGAGCGTTTGCGTTTCCAATAGTGAGCCAGCCGAAAAAGAGGAAGGCGGCGGTCATAATTCTCGACACCCTTATGGTTTTACGGGTCTTGTCCGTGTTCTGGTAATAATTGTACATGTCTATTTCGAGGGTGGTTACGATCTCTTGCAGTTCAACGTTCTTGAATAGGAAGAGGTAGAGTTTGATGCAAGTAAGGTCGTGGGTGACGACGAAGGAGAGGCTGAACATGAACCGGTCCAGGTCCTTCTCTCCCACAAAAGGGTCGATGGTCTCCAGTCCGACGAACCCTACCACCCAGACTAGTTCTGTAATGATAGTGTAATACAAGTAAAATCCAGGGAAATTGTTGGTGTTCCCCTCTTCGGGATGATGCCACCATCCTAATCCAAGGAACCGCAGAAGCATATAATGTAAGCCGAAATATCTGCGAGGACGGTTTTTGAGGACACCCGACATGGTTTGTGCTTAATGGTTCGCGGTACAATTATGATCAAATGGAAACTCAACCGATAGAGAAATTAAATTATACCCGTAAGGTGCGTTACACCTACACTTTATTGTTACAATAAATAAGTAATGTTGGCCTATTAGATAGCTGACTGGTCTAACTATAAGACGAAGCGGAAAAACGCTGAATATAAAGCACTTATACATAAAAGGGTAAGATTGATGAGGCTTGCTTGCACTAGTTTGATAACGTGCAGCCAGTGGGATACGTGGGAAATATGTGGCGGGTATACCGCATACATCAGGAAAGAGTTTCAGCGGAAGACCTAAAAGGCAACGAATTGACATCGCCGAGTCGGATAGGAGACCCAAAGGCTCACGATGGAAGGATGCCGAAACAAAAGCGGATGTGACTGTCCTAAAAGGAACAACAGCGAATACTACGCTATCAAAGATAGTACCTAACCGCTGTTTTGTAAAATATTTAATGTAAAAACTAATAACTTGATTGGTTGTTTAAAATGAAATTTAAGAAAAAAATGTTTAAGAATTAAAATAGCGAGACAAGTACTTTGTTATAAGTTTGACGTGTGTATTTATGGCTCTGTGTATCTGGATCTGTCTGTGGCATCGTAGCTCCTGAACGGATATATCGATTTGAGTGCAGTTTTCTCTATTAAGCATTTTAATCGAGATAGTTCTTGGCTTTGTTTCATTAAAATCGGTTCTATATTATGTAAATGTATATTATGTAAACTTGGTAGGGGGTCATCCGACTTTTTCTGTTAGTTGGGTTTTTAAGACTTAGACCAACCGTGACCGTTTAAATTAAATGTCAGCTCGCCTGTTATTTACAAATCAGATCATTTGTAATTATGGACTATGCATAACCGTAAGTGTGAAAGGGGTATTTTGTAGATTATTCATTCATTGCCTATTCGATGTTGCAAGCTGTTATTAAGGGGAAACGAGCAATTTTAGGGAGAATATTAAATTATCATGATACGTTTTTCATGTCAACCTAGGGCTCTATTCGATTTATTTGAGTTATATAGGAGGATATTTCTATTTATTTGAGGATATATTTCACTTTTGTGTGTGCAATAAAGAGTTTTTATTTACTTACTATATTTTTGAACCACTCGCCTCGAGTCGAACGTTTTTCAATTTGGATTTTAGGCATAAAAAAAAAATATTATAGTTCTCCAAAGTTTCACCTTGATCGGAACAGTTTAGGAGAAAATTACATTTGGTGGTTCGTACGTCTGTCTATGTAAAAGGTGTTAAAAGGTTTGGTTTGATTTGTTAATTACAATGAAACAAAGAAAAATATAGGTATTAAATATCAGTGAAATTAGTTTTTAGAGAAAATTTTATACCATCTATGTTTGATACAAAACCTTTGAAAACAACCTTTGTTTGGCTATATGTTTTCAAGAACCAATATAAGTCAAAATTAAAATCTAGGTTACCATTCGCAAATCTACTTAAAAATCAATAATCGCAGAAGTAGTAATTACGTAAAAAAAATCTGAAACGTGTAACTCTTGATTCACGACTTATGTTATGATTGCGACTAAGAGTACTTAGTATCATATTAAAATTTAAAACAGTTCTGTGAAAACCAAGAATAGAATTGGTACCTATTAGTAAAGTAGGTAATTTTTTTTTTTTTTTTAATATTATACTGGACAGGCATTTGACCGCCATCTCACCTGTTGGTAAGTGACGATGCGGCCGAAGATGGAGCATGCCCGTCTTGGAACAGCCTATTCACTCTAGCCTTGAAGGCATCCAGATTATATTGATCAGGGAACACACTCGCAGGTAACGCGTTCCACTCCTTAGCCGAAAATATTGGAGATGAAACGGATAGTTGTATCCGGATACCGGATGTTCGGCCAGCTTACAAGCCGGATAGCCGGATATTGGTGATCTACAGAGACAATTTTCAGTAGTAGTATCTACTTACGTCTTTTATTTACAAAAAACTGCGTGATAAGTGTGCACAACCCCTACCTTATATAATTTTTACTACGATTACTATGTCTTCGCATAACTCTCAGACTCTATCCAGCAAGACATGGGTCTGTTGAAGGTTAAACACAAGGTAAATTTATTTTATCATCATCATCATTTTAAGTGCCTCGCTCTTGTCTGTGGAGCATCTAATCGCATGCCATTATATTGTCTGCTTTTGATAAGTAATTAATTATAAGTACTCAGTTTTTTATAAGTCAGTAGTTTTATTTTTATGTGGCTTTGGTATCTTGAAGGTTTGTGCCTGTAAATAATATTTCTAGACAGCGAATCCAATACTCGAAATCAGACTTTTTAAAATATAACAAAAACTGTCACGGGGCCCTAAACTATTCAACCAGTCTCCGGGTCCCAGCGGAAGACTTGGTCAACCTCGCTTCGCCAACGGTATGAGGAGGGACACCTAATGAGGGGCGAGCTTGTTGGGGTGCTGAACATACACTAGCATCAGTACCGCTCTGATTTTTTGTATTTTTTGACTTTACCCCCGTTTGCGGCATTCTTATATGTCTGTGTTGATGAAAACTGCATCAAAATCCAGACGCAGGAAGTAACTTCAATTTATATTACTTACTTGCTGACATATGTGAGTAAGGATAAGAGAGCGTCGGTGATCTAATGGTTAAAGGGTCCACTCGTAAGCAAGTTTTTTTTATACCACTAAAGTGGCAAACAAGCTTACGGAATGCCTGATGGTAAGCAGTCACCGCAGCCTATGGACGAGTTATCGGATTCGAAGTCCAATGACGCCATGTACCAACAACTCTTTTCTGAGTTATGTACGTTAGTTGAACACTAACCGATGCTCTTACTCAGGCGACTAAATGTATAACCATGAACCAATCTGACCAGGTTTCTCTGTTCACAGGATCACGGAGGTCAGATGGTAGCCACTTCACTGTAATTAGCTGATCTGCCAAATGCTGGATCATGGTCAAGACCGACCCCGGGGACCCTCGCGCGCGAGACTATAACCGGGAAATTAACGCCAAGATGATTATTGATATATTTGAAATAAGTACCAGCAATAAAGAATGATCGATTGCTTATGATATAGTCAATTCTACGATATTACTATATTACGACAAGTACATAGGTATAATAATAAAAATAATGTAATGAGCACTGAAAAGTATCTCGTTAAAATTTTCAATAAAAGTGTGTTTAAGGCGTGATGTCTTTTGTACAAAATTGACAGAAATTCCGTAACTCTCAATGGGTATCTCGTTGATGTCTATTCTATGAAGTTAAAGATCTAATGAAAATTAATTAAAAATTAAATGCAATCATGCGATAAGGCGAATGCTAGCATTGGACCACTGTAAGATATATCTCGGTTGGGCTGCGTTCGGGAAGCTATGCCATATATTTTCATTTTAATTACCGCAGTGTCTCTAGTGTGTTTTGCTAGTGATGACCTACGGAGCAGAGACGTGGCCGCTTACTTTGGGCCTTATAAGAAAACTAACTCTCTCCCAAAGGACGATGGAAAGGGCTATTGCGGTTCATTGCGATATCGAATCAGGAATGAGGAGATCCGCAAGCGAACTGAGGTTACCGATATAGCCCGAAGGATTGCCAAGCTTAAGTGGCAGGGTACATAGCTCGCAGAACAGATGGCCGAAGGGGCAGTAATGTTCTCGAGCGGTGACCACGTGCTTCGTTTTTGGAGACGAAGGCCTCCCACTAGGCGGACCGACATTCTAGTAAATACTGCAGGTACCAGATGGATGCGGAAGGCACAAGACCGGCCTTCGTGGAGATCTCTGGGGGAGGTCTATGCCCAGCAGTGGGCACCTTCCAGCTGATATGATGACACACAGATAATATGCGTATTTTTTTACCATTGATCGTATGTAAAGCCCCAAGTAATAAAACTATGTACTTTCTTCAATAAATAACAAAAAATTACTGCATAATTCACAACGGTCTTAGAACTCAAAATTGCTAAAATATTCGTGAAAACAGACGAGGTGCGCCGAATCCGCGAGCGCACTGCGCCCGTAGAGAATGCGTACGCCTAAGTATCTATGCAGGCTTTTGTATGTTGTTTAAATACATTAAAATTGTTCTTCTGGTATTCAGTTTTGCGCATCCAGTCACTGCCAGCAATTTTGCGTAGCTCTAAGATACTATGTCTATTACTTTGTTTCTCTATCGAATAACTTCGTTCCGCCCGGATCAAGTCCCTTAGAGTAGAGAAATACTGAGTATAGCTCGCCCCATCGCTGGACTAGTCTCACTGTCAGTGTGATGTCTATTTTCCCTCCGTAGGTCATACAGGGTAAGACGCACTGAAAACTTTAGTTCTCGATCATAATAGAATTCAAATAAAATTTAAATTACCACCAGCCTAATGTTGGAGCTCACTCTCTGGGTATACTTACTCTTTGCAAGCAATCTACTCCACTCCGGTAACACATGCCATTATGAAAGACAAGCTCCAGCAAGGTCGAGCTACGGCGCTCTCACGGTGCGAGTTCTGTACGTGACATGAAGCGTAAACCTCTGCATTTTTGCAGTAAAAAATATGTTCCGACGCTCTTGAATTTTTAGCCAAATTGCCAGAGGATCTAGCCACCGTTTTTGCGACGGAGCATATTATTTTCTGTTAGTAAGAATGTTGTTTGCGTCGGATTGTTGGGATTTTGATGTTTGAAATATTAGAAAAATATTCTCACTAATAGACGATAGAAGTACTGACTCGATCTAGTGAGAACGTGGTTCCTCACAAGTATTCATAATATTGGTAACCGGTAATAAGTTCGTTTTAGGAATCTGCAGTTTTATAAAAATTGAAACAGGTAGGTAGTGCAATTCGAAATACGTATTTCTAAAGTTATTATTCGATTATATATCTGATAGTAAATAGGTAAAAACTCTTTATTGCATAAATTTTACTAGACAATATACAAGAATCAGCATAATATACATGCTCTAAGAACAGCAATAATAACATTAGACGCCTACAGCAATTACTACTACTAATGTCATCAATCATGTCGTCAAAGGGTAATTGCCTTTATTTTCCTGAAGGCGTTCTTGAGTTCAATAAATACGATAGCTACTAGCTCTATTAAATTGTGAACGAAATTAGAGTTATCTACATGTTTTTTGTTTTGTCGGTACGTAGTATAATGTACTTACATATTATAGAATTATAGTCGAATTCGACATATAACTTTGTTTCTCGTGCTAGCTCACTCTGACTTAGATATAGCAACATTGCTGAAAAAATTTGTAATATCCAAACTAACATGTATCTGTAAAAGTTGACGAGAGCGACCGCTGTTGAGGTATGTATGTATGTATGTATGTATGTAAACTCTTTATTGCGTATAACTACATAAAGAACAATAACAAAAGAAAAGAAATATACATTGCATTGACGTAATTCTAGGCCATTTTCAGGTACCTAAATGAGCCTCAGTTTAGAGGCTCTAAACGAATCTCCAATTTTAGAAGGACGGAATAAGTTAAACTTCACTAACTTAACTAAGTGACGACTAACAAAGTTATTAATCTAATACGCCTTACGAGTAACGTGCTCTTAACTGGATGAGATGCTATTTTAAACCTGCTAAACCCACACCCAATTTGCAATTACATTCAAGGAGATTCGCTTTTCATTGTTTAACAAAGAAGCCGACAGTCGAAAGTACAGAGATAAAGGTTCATAGAAAATTCTAACCCAATTTCTTCAAAGGACTACTTCTACAGTCACGATTTCGGCGAGTATTTACGGATTATGATGTCCCGTGGGAGCTGGGCGAGACAAAGGAAAAGAAACAACGACGACCCAGTTTTCGTAAGCATAGGGAAACATTTCAAGACTCGCTCGATGTAAGCTTTGATACTAAAGTGCAGAGAGGAGATAGTGCTTTGCCTACGTACTAGTATTATTGTTATTGCCAACAGCCAGCTTTTTTCTAGAGATAGGTATGTAGTTCGGGTGTGGGAACACGGAATGTTTCCACTTGGTTTCACTATACATATTAAAGTTTGCTATGAATTTCTATGACAAATGACATGAACCAATGATACTGTTAAACCTACTAAGTTGGATCCTCACTGCCATGGGTGGACTCACATAAGGACATTATAGTTTTGCACGACATTCATCACATTTATCTTTTTGGGGGTCTGCAAAGAAGGAAGAAATTTCTATTTAGAGGTAGGTAGGTTACGTGCCTGTTGGGTTGTGAGCGTTGGTGGCCTAGTGGTAACGGTATCCGACTCGCAATGCGAGAGCTACCATGTTCGAGTCCTACTGCCGCCATGTACCAATGATTCATCTCTGAGTTATCTACCTACATTAATTGAATACTAACCGATGCTCTTACGGTGAGGGAAAACATCGTGACGAAACCTGCACGTCGCTCCACTGTAATTACCTGATCTGCCAAACCTGGATCATGGCCAAGGCAGACCCCGGGCCCGCGTGCGCGAGAGCACAACCGGAACATTAACGCCAAGATGATAATGATGATGACAAAATTGCGTACCTGTTGTGTTCTATCTAAACGGCTCTAAATCTAAATCGGTAAGATTTCTTGTGTACATTTTGTAAATTCTTTGAAAAGAATAAATAATTATCCAGACATATACAAAATCAAAGATTCTGCTAAGGATGTCAGACGAACATAGAGCAGATCATTGGTGTGGACGACTTTTAATTATCTTTTGAGCTTTTTTCTCTCTTATTTTTTCATTGTACTTACTCATAAATGCTTTAATATTATAGCCGGCTACTCCGGCTAGCCTATAAAAGAAAGGCAAGCAAACTCCTGTTCATAATGTCTACAATTCAGTAAACATGTTGCATGTTTTATCTTGTGAACGCGGCTCGGCAATATAAAGGATGAGCTAGGTCACGTAAAGGGCTGGTATAAATAACAAAGCAGTAGCTGTAGGCACGAACATAGGGGGTTAACATTCTTCGTACTTTTTTTATATGAGACAAGACAGGCATTTGACCGCCATCTCACCTTTAGGTAAGTAACGATGTGGCCGCAGATGGAGCATGCCCGTCTTGGAACAGCCTATTCACTCTAGCCTTGAAGGCGTCCAGATTATATTAATCAGGGAACACACTCGCAGGCAACGTGTTCCATTCCTTAGCCGTACGCTTTATAAAGGTGCGGCTCGTACGGATAGCTGGAAGATCCACGACATAAGGATGAAGCGATCGCCCGGATTGCGTCTTATACTTACACTTTACTTCGCTTACTTTCATAAGTACACTTTACCAGAAACTGAGGATCTGCATGTGGTGGCGCCATCCTCGAAATCATAATATCTTCAGCAGTCATTGGAAACTTGGACTAGGTATATAACATTTGACGCTGGGACATTAAGTTCAGTTCACCGTTTTCAAGATAGGGATTTTTCCCACGTTTTAGTAGGTACCTAAAGCTCTTCCGTATCTAATATTGTGTTTAGTTTCGCATTACCTATAGGTACCTACTTAAGTTAAATATAGGTTATCGTGATTTCAAGAATCCTGTATTTAGTTTTAGTGATAGATATATCTAGTATTTATTTTGATTTCATACTGACTGACGACTTCGCTCGTTTGGAAATTTTATTGTCGTAGATTCGTGCCACAGTACTGATATGTAAACAGAATCAGAATTTCAACTTTAGAAAGGTGGGCTATCGATAAAATTTCTACAAATTGACGTAAATGATCAAAGTTCGCTTCTATACAGGTAATTTACATCATTCTTACGATGCGACTTCGGTAGATGGCGCCAGCGATCATGTAGACTAATGTAGAGTGATGTAGAGTCGAGATTTATTTCCTACTTTTTCAACTTGTATAACTACTGAAAATGAAAAGAATGAATGTAACTTGAATACATTACAAAAGTTCTGGCTAGATATCTTGATTGTTAACTGAAATACAAGTTTCAATTACATACATTTTCGTAAAACTCAAATTTTATAACATGCGCGCGCAGGTTGGCTGGAGATATTAGCGATTTAAGCGCTGACTTCTTCACGGCGTACGTGCTAATGAAAGATGATTTTAAGTTGTGTCTGTTCGTAAAGTTAGATTTCCATATAATATAAAAATAAGACAGTAATAAATGGAATTTGCTGGTGCTCTAGATATACGATTATCTGTTAATATTACATAGGTACTCTAGATTTTTACTCTAGATAAGTAGAGCTCGTCTAAGCTGAAATGACGCGCCCCACTATCGCATTAACGCACACGAGCAAATTTAAAATATGGACGCAATACATATGCCGGTGAGACTCAAACGTAGAAGCACGCGTCGTTCGATTGAGCAGTCGACGCTTCCACACAGATGAAGTGTCGTTATTAATATTTGCACTCACACATCGAAATTAAGTAGTGGGGCGCGTCATTTCAGCTTATTACCAGGGGTATCACTAGCGGATTGCCAACTACGAAAAACCTTTAGATTATTTCATATTTCAGCAAATCAGTACGAGGTTACGTTATATAGGTTACGTAGGTTCTTAAACTATTCGTTTTCTGAAGTATAATAAGAGAGTAGGTACCAAACGCCACATCTAGTCATATTATCTTACAATAAGTATTACTATGTCGTAAAAAATGCAAAACAAATATATCCATGGGTTACTAAGCGCTACAGCCGCTTTACTGCCGCACGCACGCGCGATATCGTACGATTCTCTGAGAAACATAACCTCACAAATACTGTTAACTAACCATGCAAGCGAAAACGTTTTTTCACTCATGTCTGCGTGAACTTGGCTCACCGATTAGTAACTCTAGTGCCAGTGACAGCGACCGGACGTTCAACGAATTTTCGTAGAAAACCAAGTGCAATCCAGACTATTTTTTTTTATCAAGGTTAACTTCGTGTTTTTAAAATGGGTCAAACGTGCAAGGTTACGGTGTAAAGATCGAATTCGACACTCGTGCGTTTGACAGCAAAACTGTAATCTGTGACATCACGATTCTCGACCTGACAGTTTAGGAAGTGTCGTCACTCGTGAGTATGAGTCTTTTTATTCTACCGTTACACTATGGATTAGGCAATTCTTGTGAAAAGTTACATTATTAAAATTTACGATAAGAATAATAAAGGTATAGAAATAAATTCTTACTTCTTGTCTTATTTGTGAAAACTGCAAACTTATCTGCTGTCATGTGTGTAAAAGGCGGGTTAATTCAAATACCTAACTAAGCTATTTAGAAAATCTAACTTGTATTTGTGTTTTAATATGCTGCCGTTTTATTATAGGTTGTAATGTGTAACAGCAAGCATTTTATTATAGGTTGTCTGTTTAATAGCAAAAACTCACATTACCTATATTTATAAAACAATGTCATGTAAGCTAGTCAATGTCATCTAACAAACGTTTGTTTACTTGTAATAAATAACATAGATTCTAGCTACCTTGAATAAAAATCATCTTGGCTTTAATGTCCCGGTGTGCTCTCGAGTCGAGGGACCGGGGTCCGCCTTGACCACGATCCAGGATTCTAGCTACGTTGAATGATATGTTATATTTTCTATTTCATAAATTAAATTTAAAAGTGGAATTCGTTCAAATGTGTTCAAGTAACGAAACTACTTTAAAAAAAGTAGAGTTATGGGTAAACGGTTTTAACTAAACTTTTAAGTTAAGACTTATTTTTTATCAATTATGTTTAATTTATCATAGTTCCTATACTTCTTTGCATATTTTTGAAACTACTGTGTAGAAATAATTATAATTTATTTTTCTAAATCAGTTCTGTTAAAAACTAAAACTGATAACACGGTTCCTTAGAATATCTTCTTCTAACTTATTATAATTGACATATTTATTAAATGACATAACTACGAGTTAACTATTTCAAAATAATCATGAAATGTATGGTAACGATGACCTCACAGCGACTCTGACGTATTTATTTATTTATTTTATTTTATTTATTAGGCACATACAACAAATTACAGCCATAAAACAATATTGTGCATAATTTCTTAAGTGTAAGTCCCAGACTATTCTATCGATACCGTATCTAACGTAGGGTGAATTCGATTAAGGGCTAAAGGTCATTCTATATTTGTAGGTAGGTAAAAATGAAATAGAATGTACGAATGTGTGTTAATGGTATATTCCAGTAGCTTTCCTTCGCGCGTGCGCTTTACTTAATTAGGAATTTAAAACTAATTTGACTTTAATATTTGTTTAGCTAAACTTTAACAAATGAAGTGATAAAACATTTTAGTCATCATGCCTATCTATATTTGGAGTACAGACGCCTGCAGAGTGATTGAACCCGCAGAATATATAATATCAGTGAGGGATCCGTAACTTTGCAGGCGACAGTAAACTACAACACAACAATTACTGCTTTGCGGTAATAAATGCCGATAGTAGGTACCCAACCCATCCAGACAAACTTCGCAGAATTGACAGAGTTCTTACCGGCAGCGTTATTACAGGCATAAGACATTTCTGATCAGAAAGACATGTCAAATAAGTACAGCTACCATGTGATTTTCGATGTAAATCAACGCTTTACTGTCTCCAGCCCGCTAGAGACATGCCGTTATTAAAGAACGACATCGTTCAGTAATTAAAAACGATTGCTCCAATTGGTCATGCACAAATCGCTCTACGTAGAGCAGTCAAATTGCTTAATATTAATTAAACCTTCCATCCATATGATGCTGGCGACGTGAATGTAACTCTATCATGTTTTTAGTCAAAATGTTTCGCGTTTACTAAGAAACGAAATAACAAACTTGTATTATAACATACATTTTCTACGAGGTTCTTTCTACTTTGAATTAAATATGAAGTAGTATAGTGTTGGCATGTGGTATAATAACTGAAAGCAGTACTTGTAGATACCTGTGCACTGTGGAATTTATAATGATTAAAAATTAAGTTGTTGTTGCCTACTCGGATATACTTTAAATGACATTGTATAAAGATAATAAAACAAAATAAACCAAGACAAAGTAATAAAATCTAGACACATGTTAATCTCACTTGTTGAATGTTGACTCTACATTAACTACAATGACATGGATTCCTTGAAACATTCAACGATACGCTTATTTTCTTAGCATTTGAAAACGTTTTGATACGCTGCCTATTGTTACTCACCTCTTTTGTTGTTTAAATTGAGTTACTATTAATTTTACTGGTGGTAGGGCTCTGTCAAGCCTGAGGTGTCCTTCTGGATAGGCACTGCTGCCTTACCTATTTGGGTACGTCAGCCAAGACATTGTTGTGTGTGTGTGGGTTAAGGGTAAGTCAACGGTGTCCTAACAGTGACAATGCGCCTGTAGTACTGCATTTTTCACACGAAACCTAATGCGCTGTCCTAATTGTAATTCAGTAATTGGCAACGGTCGTGCGATCATGTTCGTGCGACGGGCGGTTTTGAGGTCTCCTATTGGTCGGGCGACCGTCATACGACCATGGTCGCGCGACCGTTGCCAATCAGGACATCGCCTAAAAGCATGATTCGTAGATGTTACGGGCAACAGTTTAACGATTTGGTCCGATAATGTTATCGCTTTCTATCAGGTGGGCTGTCTTCTCATTTGCCACTTGTCCTTAGGGTCCTCGTAATTGGGCATATGTCCAGCAATGAAGTGATACAGGTTGATGATGGTGATGGTTAATTTCAGGCAAAATGTTGCAAGCAGTGTTCGGCGCGTGGGACTACGCCATAATGGCGGGAACGATGGCAGCGTCGGTCGCCATTGGACTCTACTTCCGGTTCAGTGGTGGGAAACAGAAAACCAACGAGGTAGGTATCGATCTAACTTCGCACCTGCGATTCGAATAGGTCAATAAACTTGGTCGTTGGCAACCGCGTAAATTTCCATCAGGTGCGCTGTCCGCTGGTTTTTATACAACTAAGGTGGCCAATGGCCGCCTGTTGGTAATCATTACAATAGCCTATGGACGTGTCACTGGGAATGCTATTTATAAGTTTACAAAGCTATTCTATAAGTACAAGGAAAAAAATTTACTTGACCATACAAATGGTATCCGTGTTGGGTTTGAAAACACTATATTGATGAAGAATTTCTGGTGATCAGCAAAAGTATGTCCATTCAATCTATTCCAATTATTTCTTCAATCTACTAACTAATTCTCTCGCTATAATAATACTAAATACACAATTACCAAACATTTTGCCATTGAGCTGCGTTTGCGATACAATTAGAATAGTAAATTAGCGGACTTGAGGCACGCCTAGTTCGAAATACGATTGATCGAAATTAACTTTGTTTCCTTTATTTTTAAAACCAATACTTCGACTGGTTGTCACCACACTAACTTCGGCCGTACTCGCTGTGCAAGTTCCCACTGTTTTATATTGTTTCTTCTAAAACATGCCAATATAGGTTTCCCTAGGATATTTTCGTTCACTGCGAAGGCATGTGATGTACTAAAATCATACTTATCACTGAATCTATCACGTACCTCAAGACGCAGCGTGGGTAGACCTCCCACAAAGAGGACCGACGACCTGGTAAAGATTGCAGGTACCAGCTGGATGCGGAACGCACAGGACCGGCCTTTGTGGAGATCTCTGGGGGAGGCCTATGCCCAGCAGTGGGCGTCTTCTGGCTGATATGATGATGACTGAATCTATCTTGGAAATGTTTGTAAGTTCGCGAGTTTGTTTGTTGGGGGTAATGTCCGAAACTACTAATCCGATTTTTAAAATACTTTCTATGATTGGAAGCTACATTATTTCCGAGTGACATGAGCTACTTTTACCCCGGAAAAATAACTGCGCGCGAGTGATAACCGCAAGTGACTGGCTAGTACACAATTAACACATTTTTCACAGGAATACCTCCTCGCTGACCGAAACCTCTCAATATTCCCGGTCGCAGTCTCCCTCGTGGCTTCATTCATGTCGGCGATCACACTACTCGGCCTCTCTTCGGAGAACTACTTCTTCGGCATGCAGTTCGTGGTCATAAACTTCGCGTACGCCATCGCCACGCCGCTCATTAGCGAGTTCTACTTGCCAGTATTTTTCGGACTGCAGAAGACGAGTACATATGAGTATTTGGAGCTACGTTTCGGAAGACACATCAGAATGCTGGCGTCCCTAACCTATACGTTACAAATGGTGCTCTATAATGGGATAGTGCTGTTCGCGCCAGCTATAGTCCTGGAAGCTGTGACAGGTCTGAACAGATTGATATCGATACTGGTAGTCGGCCTCGTCTGCACATTTTACTCGACCCTGGGAGGAATGAAGGCGGTTGTGTACACGGACCTGTTCCAAATGTTTTTGATGCTCGGCGCTGTGTTCAGCGTTTTGGTGTTCAGCTCAATGCAAGTAGGGTTTACGAATATATTCAAAATTGCCCGGGAAGGAGGTCGGTTGGATTTTTCGCAGTAAGTTGAGTTCTTTATTTTACGTAATACATATATGGAACCTATTACTGAGTGATTTGAGGTGTCTGCCTACAGTGATTGTTGTTCTTATGTTACAGTTTCGGTATTGACCCGACGGAACGCAATACGTGGTGGTCTCTCATAATTGGTGGTCTTATAACATACATATCACTGTACGGCGTGAATCATACTCAGGTAATTATCAACTCGAAAGAAACTCTTAATTTAGTGATTTAGTTCAGTCTTAATACTTTCTTTACCAGCATCTCTACTACCGGAGTACACTGTAGTTTCCTAAGCGACAGGTACTTAAGACAACAGAACAGTTTTAACTTTGAATATTACAAAGTTTGTATTTTGTGTTCAGAGTTTGTGTTTTGTCCTAATGACAGAAACTTATTTTGCGATGGATGAGAAGGCTGCTTTTGCATCTATTGAAAGGGTAGGCTTATAAACCGCCCCTAACCCTTGTCATAACAACGCAGGTCCAACGGCTGTTAACAGTGAGTACGTTGGAGCGTTCAAAGGCCTGTATTTGGTGGTGCTGGCCGGTTCTCAGCATCCTCAGCGTGACCACCTGCATCAGTGGACTCGGCATCTATGCCGTCTTCAAGGACTGCGACCCACTATCTTCTGGTGCCATAAAGACTGTAAGTATATTCTACGCCTCTGGTACTTAAGAATATCACTTTGATTTTCCTTAAGGAAACTGAATAGCTTTAAATGGAAAACTAGTACTTTTAACGCATCATTCGGGTAAAGCCCTGGTCCTAATTATAATTATTATGGGATGGTTATTATTGCACGTGGAAGTCGAACCGGAATACAATAATAAACAATTATCTTGCTTATTAGCAACTAACTAAGGTGTACCACAGGGAAACATATTTTGTCCCATACAGATTCCATTTATACTGACGATACTGATAAATTCAACTTGTAGCTTATCTTAGAGCTCTATCCCGCCGTAGATATGTCTAATATTTGCCATATTTGCATTGCCGTAAGTGTAATCGTTATTTCAATTACTATATATGATTTCAGGTAGACCAACTGATGCCATATTACGTGGTAAATGCTATGAAACTTACTCCAGGGCTGGCCGGTCTCTTCGTCGCTGGTATCTTCAGCGCCTCTCTCTCCACGATATCGGCTTCCTGCAACTCCTTGGCTGCCGTCACTATCTCAGACTATGCTCTCAGGTTTCTCTTAATTTAATCCTGCTAACTTTAAAAATTTAAACTTAAGAGAGAACGGGAGCTGCTGCTACTTTCTCTTCGGTCGCATTATTATTTACCATCACCATCATCATCTATGCGTTAATCTCATTGCCGCCATGTACCAATGTACATAACTGCCACCATGTACATAACTCAGAAAAGAGTTTCTGAGTTATGTACATTAGTAGTTAGTTGAATAATAAACAATGCTCTTACGGTGAGGAAAACGGCGTGAATCGTGATGAAACCTGCACATTCAGGCGATGAATGTGTAACCACGATCCAATCTAATCAGGTTTCCCTGTTAGCAGGGTCAAGGAGGTCCCTCTACTGTCATAACTTGATCTGCCAAATTCTAAATCGTGCGCGAGAGCCTAACCGGGACATTAACACCAAGACGATAACGTACAGTTTGATAAGAAACTTAGGTTAACATTTTTCAAATCCGCCACAATCGTTATATAAACACTGAACAAGCTACGATGATCCTTGAGAAAATAACAACCATTTTTTTTTTTTTACCATTCTACATAGGCCCATAGATATAATACATATGACATACAAAATTATAATAACAATAAACGATACACTATGGGTATACCTATATTTATATTTATTTTCTTACAAAGTAATATTTTCACAATAAAGATATTTTATCTATGTCAATTACATCGTGTGACATTGAAAATTGAACGCAAATATCACTGTTATAATTTTATCTAAACGCAAGAAATGAATGAAGTCAAGGGTAATTATTGTTCACCGACAACAAATACTATCTTAAAGTACTACTTTATGTAGGTACACGACTATTTAAATTGGTCAGATTAAATAGCAAACTATACGGATAAAATCGTTGTTTTTTAACACTGCGATCTCCAATTGCCAAGCGTGGAGATTGTGGAGGTTTAAGTCCATCTGTGGATGTGATGTGTGATACCTACTTATTACATGGTACCAATATGGTACACATCACACTGTCGATTAGATCGGTGTCCTTAGCTATATAAGCTGCGTGGGCCCCTTGTTTCAAAATTTGTGGACTAGAAACCTAAATACAGTGGGAGTAATACAGTACAGTGTAAGCGAGTGATGTATTAGTTACGTACTTATAATACCTTTTTTATAATCTGTCCCCTTGGTATAGGTACTGGGGCCCTATTGTCGAAACCGCTCGCGTGCGCTTTCTATCTCTTTCACACTCGTGGTAAGTTGCTCGAGATAGAAAAGTCAAGCATTATAAGGCGAGCGCTCGCGTGGATGCGAGTGTATTCAAAAATAGGGCCACTGGTTAGAAAAAAGTTACTACGTTAGTAGGTATTTGAAACAGTGTCGCAGAGACTTGGTTGTAGAGAGTATTGTAAATTGTTACCGACTTATTTTACAGGTGGTGCTCTATCCGTTCCTCAAACATCCCGTGGCTGACGAAGCTAATAGCCTGCGGGTACGGTCTGGTGTTCCTGGCTCTAGCGTTCCTCGCTGGGCACCTAGGCGGTGTGCTCCAGGCTGCGTTGACGATCTTCGGAGCCGTTGGAGGGCCCTTACTTGGCATCTTCACGCTGGGCATGTTCACCACGTTCGTCAATGAAGCGGTAAGCGAGCTGTTTCGAGCAGGTATTAGGTTAGTGATGGGGAGGCGATAGGAGAGCCCGCGGGCCTCTATGTCGAATGCTTTATATGTTGCATATTGTATTTAAATTTCCAGAAGAATCTGTCAGAAACTTATCTCTTAAGAAAATTGCGATTCCCAGGAAGTAGAGAGGCAATTTTGTACGTATTTAATTGATAAATTATACCGAATAGTTTCTGAAAGTTATTTGATGGCGAGAACGTGTTTGATAAACTAGGCGAATAGTTGGAAGATCGACACGGAGATTCTAATTGCATGCAGATTTTATGTGCAAGACGCTCAAGTCCAGCAGTGAACTGTCATTTGCTGGTGACGTATACAGCCACCGAGTAAAAACCATGTTGTCCACTTCCAGGGCGTATGTGCAGGCCTAGTAAGCGGCATGGCGTTCACGCTGTGGATGAGTTTCGGCGGGCCCCGCCCCGCACCGGCCATGCAGTCGCTCACTGTCGCTGGCTGCGAGTCCAACACCACAGTCTGGTCGCCGCCCCCGCAGAAGGAACCGAGCGAATACTTCTATCTGTACAGACTGTCGTACCTGTGGACTAGTCCTGTAAGTTTGGTTGTACATACGACGTTTTCAGAACTGCGTCAATGTGAACGGTTTAGGGGATAACGAGCTGATTATACACTTGATGGAATGGAAAGCGGTAGCTGACGGAATGAAGCCTATAACTATAATAACAATGATTCATACATTTTAGTTACAAGAAAAATACAGAATCGCAGGTACATCAATGCGACGATTAAGCCGATGAATTATACTACGGCAACCTTATTCTTCAAGTTGTAACAAAACAATATGAGACCGGGATGGATGATAATGCGGTGTAAGCTGAGCTTGACGGATTCAAACCGTCGGATCATCATCATCATCATCATCATAACCCACTAGGTGAAATCGGCACAATGTTCTATTTGATAAGGTAATTAAAACCTTGATAGCGATGTTTAATTTGTAACATCTCCAACATCCATATTTACATTTCATTCCAAGGTGATGTAAGACAAGACAACTCTTTATTCGATTCCACATTCCATTTTTCATCCACTAATTCATTAATCCTTGTTACGCGTAAAGAAAACTGCGAAGAAAATAGTTTTGCGTGAATCACCTATACCTCTTTATCTACCACTGCCAAAACATAAAAAGCAAAAAATCCTGGCACCAGATCGGCTTCGTGTGGGTGGTGGTGGTGGGTATCCTGGTGTCGCTGGTTGTGCGGCACTCGCAGCCCTGGCAGCGCGCGGGGGCCGACCACCCGGACCCTGCCCTCTTCACTCCCTTCCTCGCAAGGAGGCTCCGAGCAAAGTACGGCAGCAAACCGTCTGTACAGGTATGTGACATAGTATCTTCTTTCGTTAGTATGAGGTACAGTCGGTTAGGGGTTGGGCGATATCTGACCCCCTACAATAGTTGTAAAAAGTAGCTTTATGCATGTAACAGATGTCATAATGAATCACGCCAATAAAGTTTTTCCACTGTCTGAGGGCTGTTTTTGGGGAAGTATGAAATAAAGTTGTTTCGTACTCCTAAATTTTACTTCCTAATTTTCATTGCGGGTTCTAAGATAGTATTTGTTTGTCCTCGGCCGTACCAAGACGGCAATTTCTCACTTGGACTGGAAATAAATAATTTGTTCAAAACGATAGTGAAAGCAGTACTACTCGTATTGTAGGTGAAGTTAATAATAAATTCCTAGCTAATTTTACTTTAGAACACCGCCAACTCAATGCGAGCAATCTTGATGACACGAGTAGCTGTTACACGTATATTTTGCGAACAATAAATTGTTGTTTCATTAAACCGTAGGGGTCAGCTGAATGCCCTAACCGACTGTTCCAACCTCTGGAGTCAGTATAAGCTAATCAATGTATGCACTGCGCCTTATGGTCTTACACGAGCATGGTTTTCACCATTTTTGTTTTTATATGGGGTTCAATAGTTGGTACCGTGATAGGAAATATTTATCTGCACAATCAGAAATCTCCAAAGGCTGGCCTATCCACGTAGGGACTCTATGTCTTCTTAAAACTATGGAGTACATTCACACACGATAGAAAACTGCTTACGGGCGGCTATTCTTGGGCATAAGCCAAAGTACATAAGTACTCAAATGTAAACAAGTAGTCGAAAAATTTTTTTTTGTTCCGTATAAATTATCTTATATTTTAGGTACCTTTTGTTGACGTCCAGTAACAAAATTTGGTACAATTTTAACAATAATCAGGCACCTAGATCGTTTGAAATAATTTTAAAACAAGTACGGTGGGTGTGTCTGTCACGATAATATTTATCATTTGTTTTGTAATAAGTATAGTGAAATATATGATGTACATAATATGCCTATATGAAGTAACTATGTCAATAAGATAATACAATATGAGTACTTAGCTGATGTAATTGAAATCAAAGTCAGTAGGTACTGGAATGACAAAGTGATATATCGAATTGTATAAGACAATGATATCAATATGGTATTATGGCGAACCAAAGGTGATTGATAACAGAGCTAATGAGCATAATTTATTAAATAAAAAGACTGGTCTAGCTTTTATTAGCGAAGACAGATAAAACCATTAAAGTGGTCGTATAGTTTTCGGAATTTGAATCACCGTTTTAATAACAAAATGGATAGATTCGTTCTATTGTACACTTCACACAATGACATATGCATACTTTCAATTATTTCAAGACACAAACCTAGTGGATGATAGTTCAACTTGTCTTCCTGAGGAGATTTTTTAATATGTTGAACCATACACTCACAACGAGCTCGCCACTAGTTAGGTGTGCTTTCTAATACCGTTATCGAAGCGAGGTTGACCAATGTTTTCCGCTGGGGACCCTGAGACTGGTTGAACAGTCTCTCAGCAAAATAAATAAATTTCGATTGTATTTACAGCCGGTTGCACAAAAAATGCTGTTCATTTACAAATTCAGTTTTATGTTTTACTTTTACTACTTACCTATTCCGCATTGACACACAAAAAAAAATATGATTTACGTAAATTTTTTACGAATTTGTAATACGCAAGTTTCGATTATCATTATCAGTCACAAAAATGTAAATAGATCGGTACCTACATATTTAAAAGGTGGTTTTTGGGCTTTTTCATTAAATATATTAGAGAGAAATTAGTTTTACGATCGAAACTCACTTAGTTTGGGTACTAGATTTCTCTGATCATTTTCATAGCCATTGTTAATATCATTGATTTGTTTCATATAGTTGGGATAAAATGTTTATCCGCTTTGCATGCATGCTTTTGAGTAGTTAGTTTTTTTCTAGATGGAAAAGATGGATGCCGCCTTTGAGCTTTAATTGGACGCTTCGGCTCTAGCTTGGATACCTATATTCTTAAGGTTTGTATAATGGGATTTTATTATTAACAATATATATATTCAGCCTTCCATAATTTCTGGAAAATATACAAATCGCCTGGTTGAATTGAATTGAATTTATGTAAGGTCATTGAACGAATCAGTTGACCTCTTAGTCGATATCCTTTAGACCGATTATCATATGAAAGTATGAATTATCATGGGATCAGGTGGTCAACAAATTCGTTGAATGACTTTTCATTACTTACATGCATTCTCAGAGGTACAAATCATAGTGTTTATCTTTGGTAAGGTTATGTAAGTTTCATTAGTTTCATTTACTCTCCATCTTCACCCATTACAAATGGACTATGTCTTATTCGTGCATAAGTCATGTATTATGTTTGCTGCGTTATTTAAACTTGAAGGTTTTTATAATATGTCCCATAGATCAGGTGTAATTGAAGGGCTAAGGGATTCGAAACAATCTTTAGTCAAACGATTGTCGTTTTTCCCCCGCACCTTAAAATCAGTTAGCAGGGATAATATCGTAAAAATACACTCATTACTCAACAAATTCAAATGTCAAAATTTTTGGCACATATTTTTTTAATTTTGAAAGTTGGTAAAATAAAAGTAGCTCGAAAATTATAACTGTATGAAATGAAAATAAATCCAAGCAAATAAAACATTTGATATATTGCTGTTAAAAGTGAATGTCTAAGCGCGAAGGTATTAAGGGAGCTCTACTCTTCTTGCCAGGATCAATCATATAGGATCGACCTTGCATTGCCCCTTGATTTCGATTGCCCTAGGCGCCGGCGCCCTGTCTAGCTCGCATATATGGTGCCTATATGGAGGGGCCGGCCCTACGAAATCGTCTTAAAATCATCTAATGTCAAATAGTCAAAAAGTATTTGCAACATCGAATCGAGCATTAACTCAATTTGGATCATCCTTAATCCGTGAAAAATAATCTTATAAATTGTATTAATGATTTTTATTTTATTTTCCAGAGCCATCTTCTCAAATCCAACGGAAACACGATTTTATAGACAATATGTGAAGTATTTAAGTACACATTAAGATTAGATGAAGTTGTGTCCATTGTGCGTGTTATCTATTTCATCGATTATTATACAGGGAGTATTAATATGTAGGGGTGAAATATGTGAATAATAAAATAAATATCAGTTCGTTCAGAAAATCGGAACCCCCTATATAACATATCGGCTTTGCACGATTGCACAATATGAGAAGCAAGACAAAGGAATGAAAGGAATGACAATAAATTAACATTAGTCGGTCGTTGCTGACTAGTTGTTATAAGAATGTAGTATGGTGCAAATAGGAATTACAATAAATTGGCGTTTTTTTTATTATGTTTTGGTCAGCTGAGTAGGTACTAGGTATTCAGTAGCTGAGCAAAATATACTAAATGTTTGTTGAATGTGTGGTGTGTCTAGAAGAGAAATATTTAAATAAAAACTAGTAATTGTGGCAGCCGGTGTACTCAAACCGAATTTTTGCTTTAATATCTATTGTGTGATTAGATGGGACAATAGTATAAAAATATGTTCCAAAAGAGTAGGTAAAGGCAATATAATGTATACTTACATATTTAGTATTAAATATACGGTGAAAGGTCTTTTTGCAACGAAAAGTATTCTATCATCTATTTACGTGAGAGGGTAACTTTTAGACAATAATTTAGACAAACAAAACGCCTGTGCCTGAACAGTAAAGCGACCTAGGCCAATGAGGTCTATTCTACGTAAAACATAGGCCTCATTGACCTAGCTATGCTGATGACGTGACGATAATAAAATATAGGTTTAAATATTACTTTTTGACTCCTAAATATAAAATATAAAAATATTGTTTATAACCTCTTCATACTTAGGAGTCGTACCTACTTATTTACTTACTTAAATTATATTGTTATTATTGTTTTGGGATATTAATGTGTTAAGTTTATGATTTTAGTATTCAGTGCATTTATTTGATGTAAACAGTTGCTTTTAAACCCATCGTTTAAGTAAAATTAAAATCAATTTCTCAATCATCTTTTCGTTAATATGTCGGGCGCGAGGGACCGGGGTCCGCCTTGACCATGATCCAGGATTGGGCATGTCAAGAAATTACAATGGAGCGACTGCCACTAAGAATAAAAAATAAGAACAATAGTGTATCTCAAAATTTGTTTTAGTACTTAAGTTCATTTATCGTTATATAATTTATTATTATACAAATTAGTATATATCATTGTGGTAGATTATACATCGCGAGGATAAAGCAGTATCATAGGTAGTTGGACTCATTACCGTTTAAATAGATCCTGAGCGCAGAGAATGACCACAAAGTTCCTATTTGTATACAATCAGTAACGTAAAACTCTACAATTACTACTCTCGAGAGTTTAAAATTCATTTATTCATCATCGGCCGCATCGTCACTTAACAAGTGAAGTGGCGGTCATTTGACCGCCTGGCTAGTCCAATTATATAAAAAATACTTCTCAGCGAAGCGAAGTAGTTATGTAGAGTTCTGAAGTGAGGGGTACAAGCTGCCCAAGACAGGATTTATCCCAGAGATGAATACTCAAATTTTCACACCTTCTCTGAGACAATAAAAAGCAGACGTATTAATTACCTATTTATTAAAATATATATATATATTTTAAACTAATTTGATTTTGAATCACAGTTTTTTTGTTTCACACTCTTAGACTCCATTGAGCCCAGTTAGACCACATCAGAAACCCATTAGAACCCCCTTAGAAACCCATTGAGAGGAATATTAAAATGAAGGGCTTAAAGAGCTAATTTCATAAATATTTTGAACTTTATGTATACCTACTTAGAAATTAGTTTGGGAAGCCGAAAGGCATATAAAGTAAAGTTATTACAAAAAGTAGTATTACGCCGAACAAATGGTATTGATCATTAAACTAAAACCCAAACCCATTAAACTAAAAAGCGGAAAATAAAAAGTAGATAAGGTACAAAAACTAAAAACCCCGACGTCTTTTAAAAAACTGAAAAGTTAAAAACAAGCCAAATGTTGCAAGTAAGCGGTCTGGGCCCCATTGTTCAAGGATACTTAATATTTATAGAATGTTAAAAGGGGCCCCGCCTGCTTTCAACTTAAACTAACATTTGTACTATATACATTATATTTATTACATACACAACATTCAGCTTGTTTTTAACCTTTTTGGATATTGTCAAGCAGGAGGTGTGAAAAGAAATATTATTTAGCTAGGATACATAAATCTATCTATAATAGCCTAGATATTATATTATTTAATTACTTATTTAACGCATTGATTGAGACATATCTGTGATAGAAAAAATGTTCTTCCATTATAATGTAGCTCAGCTCAAAATCATTATACAACAAATTGTACATAAATATTTGTTATCGATGTACCTATATTGTATGCTTTGCTGTTAATATATAGAATATCTAAAAAGCTATGTGATGTAGAATAGTAAAAAGAAACCATAATATGTAAGCTAATAATTTAAGTACAGTACTTACAAGAGCGTAAGAAATTTACGAAACCATTAAAGAAATTTTCCTTTGCAGCAAAATACCAAAATGAGTTTAATAAAGGAAGAGGGCATTAGCTATCCCTTGTCCCTTAGACCCAAAGAACTCGTCCCCAGGGTATTATTCTTAATAAAAATAAATTATGTTTGCTATAAAAACCTTTTCACATCTGCACAGGAATATTATTGTTAAGGTGGTCATGTACTTATACTCTTGTATTGTACCTAACTGTCAGACATACGAATATACGAAAGTCTACCGCAAGACTTCGTATTTCTGCCGTTTCTGGTCGAGCCTTTGGGACCGTGGGGTCCGGGTGCGAGAAAGTTGTAGAAAGAACTTTCTAAAAAACGGTCACCACTGGTGACCGGGGAGCTGGCTCGCTCCTCGGACTACGGATTAGGATCGCTATCGAACGAGGCAACGCAGCCAGCTTTTTGGGCACCATTCCGGGGGGCAGTGGGACTTTTTTATTTTTTTAAGTTAGGTTACTTTTTGTAAATATTATGTCTTACCTAATAAATGTTAATATAGTGTCAGAATATTTATTTTATGATTTTAATACAAATTTTAGGTTTGTGAATTGTACGAAACCTACCTCTCCTCTTACCTCTTAGAATTGTATGAAAAATATTCTAGCTTCTCAAATTATTAACTTTACCGACCAATACCTTTAGAAAATTGTATAACTGTGTTATATACCTGTTTTACAAAGGTTTACGTTCCTTGCACTGTTAATCTAAAATAAAAAAGATGACAAATTGCTTATTTTATTTAATCTTTTTACCTACTACCTTTACCTATAAGTAGGGTAATAGGGTTAGTCCAGGCAGAATGCGATGTAAAGGAAAGAAAGGCATTTGAAAATATACCACAAACACTGACTTGGTGGCAATAGTGGTAGATCACAGTTCGCTACAAGTGGTACTTACGACCCAAGTGGTGTTCGCTACAAGTTGTCCGAACGCACACTCAAAAGTATTTTTGCGAACTAGGTAAGTACGTAGACAAAGTAATAGTAGGAACGAGTAGAAATTAGCAAGTATAGTGTTTCAAACGATTTTAACTCGTGCAGTAGTAGATTTTTGGGTAGAACGCCTTCATTCCAGTACCTGATTGTGAGGTACCTACAGGTTTTAATTTGTGGATTTTGAAACATAATATCGCCGTAAAGTAGTAAAAGTTCTTAAGAGACAAGCAAGACAAATATTGTTTAATGTCTAGTTGTCTTAAAATCTTGGGTCAAGTTGTTGAAAAGCACTATACCGGCCAACTGTACCGCAGCAATGAGGCCAAGTCTTCCAAACGAGCTCTACCTACATAAATACGTGTAGGTACTTCTATTTCAATTGGATCTTGAAAAAACTAGCCAAATACTACTGAATTAACTTATAGGTAGCTAATTACTAAACCCTTCTAGTTCACGTTAATATCAACAACACAACACCATTTTATCTAAATCGTTATGAATTCGAAGACTTCATTGGATTAGTAAAATTTTTGATGGAATCAATGTGCCTGCCGCCATCGAGCCTTAGTTTGTATACCAGATTTTTGTCCGAATGAACGAATGAATGTGCAATCATGATCCAATTTGGTTAGGTTTCCCTTGTAACAGAGTCATGGAGGTCAGATAGCAGTCGTTCCACTGTAATTACCTGATTTGCCAAATCGTGGATTATGGTCAAGGCGGACCCCAGACCCTCGTGCGAGAGAGCACAACTGGGACATGCTAAGATGATTACTTATTGAAGTTAGCGAGAACCGATTTTTTCCTAAAGTGGCAACACTCACACCTCTGGCCCGAATAGGTTCTAAAACCTATAGCCAATGGACTTTTGTCTCACCGGTCACCAACATTTCCAAAACTAAAAGATAAACAATTTTTTTATGAAATCGGTGAGTAGATCTGATATCTATAAAATTGCATGTGAAAATTCAAAGTTGCAGTAATTTAGTCATTGCCCTAGTAAAACATACTGACGCATCTAAATATTAGTGAAGTCAACCCAGGCGACTTAAGTCGCTTGTCAGTCTTATAGTCAGTCTTTACTCTGCCAGTGCGCAGAGCAGACGTTTTTTATTATCATTTTACTTAAGCGCACATCGAGTCGTAGATCCAATGTTGATTCAAGGTTATTTACACACTATTAACACGGAGTTAGCCCATCCAATGGCGACTTTATGTATTTTTGTTCAATGTCGTAAATGCTATTAACTGAAACATTGGGTTTTATTCAAGAAAACGGGAAACACGTGTTTTAAGGCCCAAAACCGCCCTGGTATATAAGTGAGTGTTTGTTTATCACTAAAATGTATTTATTAAATTTTTTGAGTTGATGTATGAAACATTTTTAAGTAGGTAATGCACAGCAACAACAAACAATAGAATGGCACATTATGGGCACCTAACAGACTTGTAAATCTTGTTAAATTTATTGACCTCATTTGTTAAAGACTCATGCATCCGAACATCTCTAGTCAACTGAGCCTTTGGGCGCAAAATTCAAACTTTCCAAGAAACTTTTTAGTAGAGACGTCTTTGTAAAGAGCGATTACCTTTTTTTAAATCATTATTTTATAATGGTAAATTAATAGTTAATGAAATGATGTCTTCATTATATTTCCTGACAACTTATCACAAATGATATAATTTTATAAGCAAGTAGTTTTATCAATTTGCAATATCAGTTATCTGCCGAATGTCTCTCGAGTTAACTTTTATACATAAATAATCTCGATCTGATAACATAATACTTTCAGTTTATTACAGGAAAATTAAACAAAAACTTGTCCAAACTTGTTGAAATAGCAAGCTGAAAATTGGACGCTCGGTGCAGTAGGTATGCTTAAAAGTCTAAAAATCCAATATAGCTTTTTTAAATTACGGATTTTCTCCGGTTTAGATTTTTAGGAACTTTTGGAATATCAATCAGGACACTATTCTCTACATTTCCACCACTTTTCAGCTTGTTATTTCAAATGTCCTGGTCAATGTCTACTTTTAATGCACTATTATAATAAGGTTAAAATTTCGGTTTCAGGCAAAATGTCGCAAGCAGTGTTTGGCGCGTGGGACTACGCCATAATGGCGGGAACGATGGCCGCTTCGGTCGCCATTGGACTTTACTTCCGGTTCAGTGGCGGGAAACAGAAAACCAACGAGGTTAGATATAAAAAAAAACATCTTCAAATCGGATTTTGTGATGCCGCGACTTAAATGATCAAATAATATCCGTTAGGTATACATCACAACATACATTCTAGGGGACCTTCCTATTCGCCCGTACAAATCATATGTGAAAGAAGCCTCATTAATTAAGAGTGGTAACTTAACTACATAATTATTTTATGTATTTACCTACTTATGAGCAGCAATGTATGACTGATGTGTTCATGACACGGATTGAAACAATCGATAATTCGAATCACGAATGTGCTACATTGCATGCTGAATTATTTCCTTTCAGTTCCACTTTATCAACCAAAATGTCGTCTCGTTCTTATGATTTTTAACAACTTTTCACAAAACGTAAATATGTAAACAGTAGGCAGGTACTAGTTTTTGTCGGCGACTTCGTCCACGTAAAATTCTATGATGTCAGGTTCCCGTGAGAGCTACATTGAAATTCGCTATAAAGGTGAGGTGTTCCACCATGACATATAACAAATACATCTATTACCAAAGCTATATACAAGGACAGATCAGCTATTGACTTCGGTTTCCTGTTACCTTCATCAGACCCATTGTATTAAATTCCCAATCCAGATTATATATCTTTGTCCTCAGGAATTCCTCCTCGGTGACCGCAACCTCTCTATAATGCCTGTTGCGGTCTCCCTGATGGCCTCGTTCATGTCAGCCATCACCCTTCTCGGCGTATCAGCGGAGAATTACTACTACGGCATGCATTTCGTCGTGATAAACTTAACTTATGGCGGCATAGCCACACCTATAGTCAATCGGCTTTACCTACCAGTATTCTTTGAGCTTCAAAAGACGAGTACGTACGAATATTTGGAGTTACGCTTCGGTGGCTACATAAGGACGTTGACATCGCTAACTTATACTCTACAAATGGTGCTCTATAATGCGATAGTGCTCTACGCGCCGGCCATAGTGCTAGAGTCCGTAACGGGACTGAATAGAGTCATATCGATATTAGTCGTTGGACTCGTCTGCACCTTCTACTCGACTCTGGGAGGAATGAAAGCAGTGGTGTTCACTGATCTCTTGCAGGCACTGCTCATGTTTGGCGCGATCGTGAGTGTAGTTGTATTCAGCTCGATAGAAGTCGGAGGTTTTGGGCAGATATTTGTTATTGCCCGAGAAGGTGGACGCTTAGACTTCTCCAAGTGAGTTTAGAACACATTTCTCTCGTATGTACGTGTAATATTTGAGTTGGTATGTACAGTGAAAGACCATAAGTGCATTATAATTTCAAGAAAATTTTCATTTGCCGCTACAACAACATTCACAGTATGTTGTGTATCTTAAGCCAAGCCAAAATCAGTTTGCTAAAAGAGCGGTGCATTAGCTGTTCCTTATGCCCAAAGGATTCGTCCCTTACCTCCAGGGTATTTTTTATTTAAGTAATAAGTAAAAATTTAATTCATAGAATAACAGTTGAACAACTACGAGTACACTGTAGTGCAAGGAAATATATTTCTTAAGGTGGTCATGCACTTATGCGTTATACATTGCCTATTCGAATTTCATTAATAATTTGTAAAGCTTAAGTAGGTTTAAAAATACCTAATTTGAAATAATAGTGCCAAAAGTCATACAGTCATAGGGCCAAATTTTATCCTGGCGATATGTAACCTAACTCTTGTGATATTAGTATGGTATGGTAACGTATGTACAAGGAGACTAAATCCTCGTTTCTACATAATGCCATAAAGGTGCACAGAGGTACTAAACCCGTTTCTCACTTCTCCTGAGTAAATAACTCTATAAAAGTGTATACAATAAAAAATAACATCACACTTATTTTGCAGCATCAGTATTGACCCCACAGAAAGGCATACATGGTGGTCTCTCATGATAGGAGGATTGATCACATACCTGTCATTGTATGCTGTGAACCAGACACAGGTAGGTTAAAACTATAAAACCAAAGTCACAACTAAGTGAGGGCGCCGTAGGTTATCCTACGTCATCGAGTGCAAAAAAAATTCCGCTTTGTAGCGATAGTAGACGGTATAACAGACTGGAATACAAAAATGTTTTAGTGACCTAACCTTCGACTTTTCTTAGCGCCAGTACTTACATATCCTCTTGTGTGGTTTTATAAGTAAAAAAAACTAGTCGGCTTCACATCCTCTTGGTAGTTTCGCTTTTCAGACACATTTAAGTCACTTTTCTTTTTGGTGACTATAATGTGGCTGAAAAGCGAAGGTTGGGCACGGGCAGACCAACGTTTTGTGGGTCTCCTAAATGTGCAATTTTTCTTGTAGTCGATGACGTAGGATAATCTACGTCACTCTTACAGTCTATATGCCATTATTTGCCACTTTAACTAAAAGAAGGTAAATGGACTACTGATTGTTCGATTACCTTTTACAGGTTCAAAGGCTATTGTCAGTGAGCACATTAGATAGATCAAGAGCCTGCCTGTGGTGGAGTTGGCCGGTGCTGACGGTCATCAGTGCGTGCACCTGCATCAGTGGATTGGGCATTTACGCCGTGTACAGGCACTGCGATCCCATGACCGCTGGGCATATATCTGCTGTGAGTAGAGTGTATCCGCTGCCTACCCTGGGGCCCGATTTTTGAACCGCTCGCATCCACGCGAACGCTCGCCTTCGAATGCCTGTCTTTTCTATCTCTAGCAACTTAGCACGAATGTGAAATAGATAGGCGAGCGCTCGCGTGATTGCGAGCGATTCAAAAATAGGCCCCCTGGTCAAAACTCTGTAGATCGCAACTTCAGATCCTGCCGAAATAGCAGTCACAGCTGTATAAAATAGTGGTTAGCCTTACCCGTTGTGTCTCCTAAGTCCTATCATTATCATTGCAACAGCAAGATTGACATTATTGATACCTTTTAGATACCACTATCTAAATTGCTCAGTACAGGTGTGAATCAAAGTCTTCAAAATGTTCGTATATCCTTTCTCACTTGAAAGGTCTTTAAAGAGTCGTAATCTCCTCTTGACCATCACGAAACGACGGTTTTTAACACGATTTTGAGGAAGGTCTTTTCCATTTTAGCCGGATCAGCTGATGCCTTACTACGTAGTGAACGCAATGAAGTCTGCTCCTGGATTGGCGGGTCTCTTTGTAGCCGGGATCTTCAGCGCTTCTTTGTCAACCATATCGTCTTCTTGCAACTCACTCGCTGCTGTTACCCTCACTGACTACGCGAGCAGGTAGGGATCGTGCGTTTCTGATAATTAGTACAAACACACATAGCATTTTGCAACCGAGATAAAGTTATTATTTGTATAATATTAGATTATACACTAAGGGAATAAAACAGTGGCTTGCATCATAGACGGAACATTGGATCCTGAGCATAGCGAGGGAGTTATTTAGAGTCCTGAGTGAAATGAGAGGTACAAGCCGCCCAAGACTAAGCTAGCTTTGTTTCTGAGATGAACACTCTACTTTTCACACCACCTGTAAGACAATAAATAAAGCATTTACAGCGTCTGATTTAGCAAACTCCGGAGTTAAATCAGTATTGCTTCACGACATTTTCGTGTTAATGTAAAAATATAATTCATAATTACTTTATTGTACAAAGAAAAAAGAAAAATTGTGCGATTTTCGAATCAAGTAATCTCAAGCTTACGGGTTACAATGCCTGTATGCTAAGGGTTTTCATAGTATTTCATATCAACATGAAAATATAAGTGTAGATAAAATAGTGGATCCAACTGCATATAATTAGGTATTAAAACACACGTGTTATATCTACAGAGGTCGATTTTACCCTCTACCTATAAGTATAACTCGATTTTAAGCTCTTTTATCTTTAGTAGGCATATTAATTTTATGACTACTTAGGTACGTCTGGATTTTATCAGTTTTATAGCTTAATAATTTTGTAAGTAGCATGTTTTTGATGGATAGAACCAGTCATCATCGTCCGAGTGATCAATTCCGGCTTCCGCCATGGTCCGCTTTTCTACTCTTTTTCGCCCTGTTTTCGTCATCCTCACATCATAGGCCGTTCGCTCTCGCATGCGACTCAGCGATGTCGATTGTTCCTGCGGAACATTTTCCCTGATACCTACCGATGATAGGCACCTATTTCATACGCTCTCCTGGTAGGGCTTACGCAGCACGTAGCTAAATCAACGAAGCCGAGCCTCTTCAATATTATTTGTACCAAGTACGAATGTACTCCAATCGAGGTATTCGGCTGCTTGGACATAAAGCTCTTACTCTTCAAAGTTGTCTTTTTATTCGACCACCAGAGAGCCAAGTACTGGAATTGGCTGCTCATTCCTTGAAAAGTGAAGAAGTCTTAAATTGCCTCCAGTTACGTAGCTGTGTTGTAATATTCGAGCTCCAGAGAGGGGATAACTGTTGAACTACAATGGGAAACCTCGATTTCATCAAAAGCTTGAAAAATGCGTTCTGATGGCCATCTCACTAATGGGAGAGTCCACCTTTCACTACACATATTTAAAAAATACTGTTGGTAAGACTATGGGGAAAATTCTCCAGTATGGTAAGGGACTCACATACTGTGTTGTTAATTTATGTACTGATATTGGTATTTAATTAGTATATAGTCTGCCTATATTTGCATCCTCATATATAAGTATAGGTTTATATTGTTTATCGTCATATTATTTATACTCGGAATTGCCATGACCGCTCATCAAAGGTCTTCTCGGCTTATCAAAGGTTAGCTGGAAGAAATCCCGTTATGGCATAAGCTCGCCCTTGCATTATAAACTGTATTTTGATTTCCTATAATGTTATAAATTGATGCAATAAAGAGAATACATACGTATGTATCCACCACATACATATTGTGTATTGTGTTAAAGAGTTTTAATTTTATAATTTTTTCAGATGGTTCACTATAAAACCTGCTTTCGTGCCGTGGCTGACAAAACTGATATCCTGCGCATACGGCCTAATCTTTTTGGCTCTAGCGTTTATTGCTGAGCACTTAGGCGGGGTGCTGCAAGCCGCACTCACGATCTTCGGGGCGGTGGGTGGCCCTGTATTGGGTGTATTCACCCTGGGAATGTTCACCACATACGCGAACGAGGCAGTGAGTTCTTTGATAGATTAAATTTTTTATTTATTTTGATAGATTAAATTATTCTGTGATAGATTAAATTTTTTCTATATTAATTCCCACCTGGTGAAAATTTACTGTTTATATCGTCCATATACTATGAGCAGTAAGGGTCACGTTCGAAACGCCCATATCCGGGGAAGCCTTGGTGTCCGTGACATCGCAGATAAGCTGCAAGAATGCCGGCTTCGATGGTATGGCTACGTCTTGCGCAGACCAACAAGTTATGTGGGGAACAAGTGTCTGGCCATGCCGCCCCCGCCGGGCACGGAAAGAAGAGGTCAGCCCAAGAAGCGATGGCTTAACGTACTCAAAAATGAAATGCGTGCCAATAAGCTCACCACCAAGGATGCCGAAGACCGAGCGAGGTGGGCCAGGAGTAGCAGGGGCCCTCGCGTGCCGCGCGGGGGTGCAACCGGGACATAACGCAAAGTTGATGAGTAAGGGTCACGTTACGCCGAAAGTCCGGCGCGCGATCTGATTTTGAAAAGTTGGTAAGATACAATTCCTTTCCACCAATCATTTTTTTATGAACCAGGGTGCCAGTGTCGGCTTACTATCCGGCCTGGCGTTGACTCTGTGGATTAGCTTCGGCGGGCCCCGACCTCCACCAGCCCAGCTGCCAATCAGCGTGGAAGGCTGCGCGACCAACGTCACCTTGCCTCCGCCACAGATTGTGGATCCTACAGATTACTTCTACCTGTATCGGGTCTCCTATCAATGGACCAGTCCCGTGAGTTTCTTTTGACTATAAGTACATGAATTTGCAAGTGCAAGTTTTAGAAAGGCTTTCTTTTACTGAGTGTGAGACTTTGTCTAGCTTGAGTAATTAGTATGAGTGGGTACTATCACTTTAACTGCTAGGGTGGATCCCTATGGTCCACCCTTGACCCACTTCCAATAAGGCTACAATCATTTTTTTTATTTTTTAATATTCCCTAATACACTTTTTGTAATGCAACACTAATACACTTTTTTTGTCGGCGCTATACGTTAATGTTCCTAGTGAAACAGCCTGTAATGAAGGAACCACCGGGCACCTGGAGCATTCGAGAGTGCAAAGAGTGGTTATCATTAGTCGGACCAAGTTCATTCCTGGGAGCTATTGAAATGCTGGAGTTTCGATAGAAAATATGTATTAGTACTATTTGTCCTTTGGGACTATGTTAAAAATAAGACAATAAATGCATATGGCTCCATTGTAAGTAGGTCAGAGGTGGAGCATAGTTATCCACCGACATATTTCTCGGCCACTGAATTAAACAGTTTGCCATTATACGGGTAGATTTAGTAACCACTACTCTGATCGATCGCATATTTCTCAACGAAACCGTAGTCATTGTGTTATGACCCATTTTCAAAATAGCTCACTTTGAACAGAAAAGAGTTGCCACACCCGCTTCAAAAATACTCGCGATAGTAGATACTTTTTGTGTCTTAAGCATGGATAAACATGCAAACAGCGCATATGTTTTGTATTTTGAAAATAAAAACATACGAGTAAACTCTTTGCTTACATCGATGTTTTGCACTAAGTGATAAATCATTTCCACAGATCGGTTTCATATGGGTGCTGCTAGTGGGTACAGTGGTGTCGCTCATAGTGCGACATAAGCAGCCTTGGCATAGGGCAAACAAATCTCATCCCGACCCCGCCCTCTTCACCCCTCCGTTGGCTAAGAGGCTTAGAGCCAAATATCAGGACAAGGGCTCGGTTCAGGTAAGAACAAATTGACAGGAATTCATGGGAGCTCTGGCATTTTTCTTTTATTAGATTTATCGCTTGGCAAGTCTTGGGCGCACGAACTTTTCGATTCTTTTTTCTTTATTTACTATCACTATAATACACGTCTTAGCATCAATATCCCGGTTGTGCTCTAGCACAGGGGCCCGGGATGGATCCCGGGCCCCTGTCTGGATCATGATCAAGGTGGACCTTGACCATGATCCAAATCAGATATCTATTTACTAACACTATTACTTATCGTCGTTAAGTAAAAACGACGAAACGACTTATATAAGTAAGTTATATTACTTCTTACATCTTTTTATGTATTTGCATTTCTTTTTAGATGGATTTCGGGCAAGCAACCTAACATCAAACGCTTCCTACTATTTTTATGAAAGTTTACAGGTTAGTTTTAATCTCTTCCTTGATAATATTTTTATTTATTTATTAAACAGAGTCGGATTAAATTTTTTGAACTTATTAATTTGTTATAGATTAAGATTACACTTTTATACACTAGTTCCACTAAATATATTTATAAACTTTTAATTAATTTTCGACAGAATTTTAAGACCGGTTTCGTATATATTTCGTATAACATTATCAGAGATGATGTCCGAAACCGGAAATATATTTTGTGTAACTAGTGAATTAAAATGTTTTAATCTATAATAAAATGGAGTTTAATCAAGAATGCCCAACACAACATTTCAACTACATGTTAATTTTTTGTTTCAGTGCCAACTTCTTCACCTTAATAGAAATTCTGATTAGCTCAATGCTCGAGTTACAGACATGAAATGTAAGAATTATGACATCTTTGAGGTCGAGAAACGAACATTAAACCTTCTCTGTCTCTCTCTCCCCGTAATCGAAATACAGCGGAAGTCATTACTGTATTTTATTTATATTTCATAGGCATGGGTTCATGTTAATAAAATCACAGAGAAAAAAATATTAATAAAACTAAACTACCTAGTATTAAGATAAAATTTCGTACTTAAGTAATTGAATTTTGTTGATTTGTTTGAATTATATTACTATAGCTTTTGGCAAAAAATAATAAAACACCATGAATTAATTTTGATGATACTCACATCTTATTTATCAATCAAATCATCACACTTAAAATAATACATTTTTTGACCAAACACCTTATAGAGAAGCTTAATTAACTCAAGCCGACATAAATCCACCTCCACCAGGGTTTGTAAACTCCTTCAGTTTCCCTCGCAGTGAAGCATTCTGTAATTAATTACAACATAAATTGATAGAGGAAATTACTTTTGATGTATTACATTAAAAATTCAGTTTTCCAGGGTTCCTGAGAACCCTCTAAGAGGTCTATTGCTAAATCAACCGAAAAACGATCTGCAGAGAGCGTTTGACAGTATCCCTTGGGAGATAATCTGATCGGTTACAAGTACGCTGAGGCCACTGAGGCCGTTGTCAAGACCATCGTAGGCCGTACTAATTGCTTCCCGATTACCGTAGGTGTTCACCAAGTTTCAGTCCTAATGCGCTGCTAATCATCACAGCCCATAACAGTTTACTGTCGGACTTACGGCCTCTCCAATATCCTAATCCTAACACCTGGCTAAATGCGTCAATTACATTCAGAAGCCAAAAGCGTGACAGCATGTCAAAATGGAATATATTTCCCAAAGAATAACGTTCATTTTTGTATTACGCCTTTTGGAACGCGGAGCAACGATATAAGTGTTACAGAAATGAACCTTATTTTATGAGCAACATAGGCGGACCCTGGACCCTCGCATGACGCGCGGGGGCGCAACCGGGACATAACGCCCAGATGATGATGATGATTCAAATACTCAAAAACTCTTCTCAAATTCTACATGATGAGTAACACATTCCACTTTGACCTTGCTCTCAGATTTTTCCCTTCTGAATTTAGCCCAATGTAATAAGCCTATAAGCCCTTACTTGTTTTGATTCATGTCTTTTCACATTCCGAACGCGCCTTCATGGCTCATGGCATTCGCTGATGACATCGCGCTTGTGAGCAGGCTTTAGATGTTCGGTTGCGGAACCAATACACTTTTAATATCTCACATAATATTATACACTAAAGTAAAGCATAGGTACCTCTCTAAGCAGATCGTCCTCTCTTTCAGCAGCGATTCTGAGCATATCCTTAGACCGTTCCAGCAGTTGATCTTTGTCGTTGATTGTGCGTTTGAGGTTAGCTATTTCGACGCGATACGTCTCCAGTTGACTGCGACTCTGTAAGATGATGAGATGTATGAGTTTTTGAGTTCCGGTATTATTGAGCACTTAGGACCTTAGCAATAAAGTTCTGCAATCGAAACGAAAGGTCGAAAAGGAATAAAATTATGTGTAAGAATAATGATTAATTATTTGACAAGATAATTACATCTAATAGTAGTCTGCCATGTGCGGTTTGGTTACCTTTTCTGTACCGCTCCGACTGCTGCTCGGCCGAGAGTCAGGTCTTTTGTAGATTCCACCCACTTTCTGTTCCTGTTGAAGTTTGCTCACTAACCCTGCAAAAGTAGGTACCTAGCTTGATGATCGAATTCTAACAGAGAATTGTTGTGAGTGCGAAATTAAACGACAAGACCGCAACAATGCCCGCCAAATCGGCAGACTGCACATATGCTCTCATGCCATGCGAGCAATTTTGAAAGTTGCTCATTAATGAGACCATGGAGTATCACTGGTCCTATGATTTCGTTAAGGTTAACATGTTTTTTTTGTACTTCGAATGTTAGTACGCCTTCCTATAGAGTAGCTACAATATGGAGTTAAGTATAAAAAAGGGGCGAAAAGGACAAGAGTGAAATTTCTGCTATTTCAAATGTCTGTAGGTTACGGCCACTGCTTGCCGTGAAACTTATAGGCTTTAAACTGATTTTCCACCTGAGGGATGCGGAGGTACGAGGATAATATGCATAATGATATACCCCAGCGGAACACCTTGGTCATACTCGCTTCGCCAACGTTATTAGGAAGCACATCTAACGACTGGCGAGCTCGTTGCGGTGCTGAAGTTCGACTAGCTCAAAATACGAAACGGCCACCCATCCAGTTCGCGGGCTCTGCGAACCTTTGTTGTCATCTGCCTTACAAACACGCTGAACACTAGAACAGTGCCGCTCTCTAGTCCAGTGCTGCTCTTCAATTCAATACTGTCCTCGCGCATTCGGTGTAAATATATATTGACGTACAAATTTCATTCTTCGTGCCTCCTCACCCTTCCGGCAGAACAGTAGCTTTAGAGTAGACTATAGAAAAAACGCTGGATTCCCTCACCTCTGAGCGTGAGTACGGTCTGTTCGAGGTCAGCGACCCGCGAGGGCGCTCCCCCCGCCCCCGCCGCTCCCACCGCCGCCCCCGCGCTCGCCCTCAGATTCAGCTGCACATTTTCCTCCTTCAGCATTTCGCAGTAGCTGCAACAACGCAGAGCCACCGTGATGGATATTTTACCACTGGTCCACATGCTTGGCAAGCCGCTTGCAAGACTTGGCAGGCGTGTGGATGCAGCATGTCAAAATTAGGCAGAGGATCGGCGACAAGCGCTGGTAAGCCTAGGCAAGCCCAGTCAAACGCCCAATCCACATGCACGGAACTTGTGGAGGCTTGGTAAGATGTGATGAACCAGCCACGGGGCAAATTGCCGGGAGAATCCACTGATCATTACAGCCCCTAATAGTCCACTGCAGGACATAGGACCTCTCCCACGAAAGGGGAGGTTATTGCCATAATGTCTACGCTTGGCAGGCGGGTCGGAGATTGCAGTATCATAAATATAACAATGGAAAAAGCTGCTGCCCATTTTCCAGCCGACGGAAACTAGATATTTTGCCTCGAAAACATTAGTCGCCTTGTACGACACCCACGAGTTTAAGGGGTTGATGCTATCTACTTTGCCGGACACCATACGGCCATCGAATCTACTAAGCGAGTTTCATACGATGTGAATTAGCTTAGGTATTTGATTAGCTGAAACTCAAAAGATACCCCAGTCTATTAATGGTCTATTACTGCTGCCGACGCCAAATTTACTAACCTTTTCCAATAGTCCAGTTCCGTGTCAGGATCCGTTTTGGATGTGAGCGGCTTCTTGATCTGAGCCTCCAGCAACGTGGACTCCAGCTTCAGCACTTGCCCTTTCAGAGACGTTATTTCGGCGAGTGCTTTTTCATATTCCGACACTAGATGTTCGTTTCCCTGAAATACAAAGTTAGGACCGTTTTAACCTACATGTGGTTTTTATTTATATACCCAACTCTAGTTATAACCGATGAGGCAGTCCACCTGATGGAAAGTGCTAACTATCGTACATAACATCTATGACTCATGCACTATAGGTTTCGTGCACGTAAAAAAACTGCAGGTGCGTTGTCACTGTGAGGACTAAGTCGATACGGTATGCCTAATGCCTGTAATTACGTTGGCTATGTAATTACTATGGCCTCATTCGTCAAACCAAAACACAACACAACAACGCAAGCATTATTGGCAGAAATCACCGAGGCTGTCAAAGGGTCGACTAAACACGAGTGCTTGGAGGTACTCCTGGTAGTGCAACGTCCAAAGACTGCGGTAACTGCTTACAATCAGGCAGGCCGCAAGCTTGTTCGCCATTAAGATGCCGGATGCCTGATGGTATAAAACCTTGCCTTACGATCCCTAACGGAATACCGTAGCCAAACAATACCATTTTAAATTGTATTGTGTTCCTGCTAATGAGTAAGGTCGCCAGTGGTGGGGATTTCGGGAACTGTGGCTTTTGACAGTGTAGGGCTATTTTTTGCCTCTTTGCTACTAGAGCAACGTCTTATAGAGGTGGGCAACACATAGGCGATGCCGCTGGTTTTGCTAATGTCTAAGGCAGCGGTGACCACTTTCTATCAGGCCAGCTGGCTTGCCTACCGTATGGCATAAAAAAGGTAAGTGGTAAGGTAAGGTAATCGCAGCTACAGACATCTAGAAAGGCCTACCTTCTCAGCAATCTCCAGTGCGGCAATCCGCCTCTGTTGCGCTTCAACGCGGCCGAGCAGCGCACGCGCCGATACCGCCCCTTCTTCGCCTGCCCCCTCGCTATCTGTGTCCCGCTCGTACCCGCGATTTGTGTATCGCCCCTTCTCGCTCCTCTCGCCGTCTTGCTTCTCTATTATGAGGGTCATCTTCTCGTCTGTTGGGCATAAAGTTGTAGGAAGTGGTAGGCGAGAGATCAATCCTAATACATTTTTAAGCAATACATTTTTATCGTTCGTTTGCTCACTGTGGTCAGGCCCTCTGTACGTACCTTTATGGGTTAGATAATTATGTTTTCTTAAAGCGTTCTGGCATTGTCACAGAAGTAGAGTTTGAGATTTTATAACTCTTATTCGTATTACGGGATCCTTGACTATTCCTTGTAGGCTATTTAACTTTAACGTGGAGTAGATCGTGTCACTACACGAACTGCCCACTGGCAGTATCGACTGATGATGCTTCGTAACCTATGGGTCCAGTCTCAAATGATATGACATATGGAAGGGAGAGAGAGAGAGAGAGAGAGAGAGCGAAGAGCTTCAACGACTTTCTTGAGTTCTAATAGAACTAGAACTGTTCTACTAAGTTAACTGTTAGCTTCTTAGTACCAATGTACTAAGAAGCTATACTTGTATCACCTAAGTAGGTATTATAACTTACGTTTAAGTTCGTTTAATCTTGAGAGCAGCAAGCGTTTCTCTTTCTCAAGTCTGACGACAGCAGCCCTGGAAAGACTTACGCTGCCTTCTAACTTTTTTAATTCTTGGCATTTCTCGTCGAAGCGCGCTTGCCAGCGGTCTGCAGCTTGTTGAGCTCTATAACACAAATAAAATATAACGTCTTAGCAATCAATGGAAATGGATGATAAGCATGTTTTCGTCGCCACCAAGATCAAGTCGTCTGCTTAAAATAACACCAGGGATAAACTACTCTCACATTATCTCTGCACCTCGTGCAAATATGGGTGGGCCACAGTACCTATCTACTACAACTAGTCACATCATGACTCTCTCAGTCGATAGCAACAAATACGAAAATAAACCTCATGTAGGTAAGTAATTAATAAATAAGAAAGCTAATAGCCGATACGACCTCTTCCTTCGGCACCAACCTGTCTAACATTACGGAGCTTTGTCGCGCGAGATATAATTTTGTACCTCGCTTACTTCAACTCAAGTCAAAACATATACAGATACCTCGCTCTGCCTTGCGACAAAGCGCGTCACGCTACCTGGGCCGATGCACCTGAAATGTGATCCAAATCTGGACCCTACCAGCTTACCTCTTCCACTTATCCCAAAGCGCAACGGTGGAGTTGGCGTCGCGTCTCGCGGCCGCCAGCTGTGTGTGCAGCGCGGCCACGCGCGCCGTCAGCGCCGCCTCGGACGCCGAGGGCACCTGACGGCCTGACGATCTGGTGACGACCATCCACATTATTATTATCATCACCGTCTACTAGTCCACTGCTGGACATATGCCTCCTACAATGAGGCCTACGATGAAGAATAATATAGCACAAGTTTCAAACACTCGAGTTTTCGATCTTACGAGGCAGAATTAGAGAGAGAGCTCGTGTTCAATAGTGTACTAACTTTTAAAGGCGGATAATGCAAAAAGTAAGCACTACTAATATAGCAAGGATAAGGTCTCCAATCTACCCGCCAATCCCTGAAAATATGACGAAGCAATCAAGTATTTGAGTTTACTCATGTGGATGTGTTACACAACAGTAGACACATAATATGTCCTTGCGAGGAAATTGAAAATAAGAGTACCTATGCAAAACCTATCAGTCTTTCAGGTGCTAAGTAATATCCCAATAGCTGGTTAGCAGCAGTACGCACATCCGAAACACCTGGTTCTTGAGGTTCTGTGCGTCGAGGCGAGCGCGGCGCTCGCGAGCTGCCAGCGCCTTGATCTGCCGCCGCAGCATCGCGTTCTGCTTGCCCGTCAGCTGCTTCTCGCGACGGAGACGGTCTATTATCGGCTCTTGCCTGTTGAACATCAAACGGTTAATTCTTTTAACCAATTCAATGTATGTACATAATTGCTTATATGGGTGGCATTGTCGTAAATAAAATACTCATAGGTACCTTAACTTAAAGCGCACATATAGTTATAGTCAATGAAAATGAAAAATGTATTTATTGAAGTAGGATTACGTTAATTAGTCTCTTTTCAAACGTTAAATGTAACGGAAAGCAAAGGGAAAGTTGAGCGAGCTCATCCAGGTAGGGGGCGACGCATGCAGACCGATCAGCGCGTACGAGTGCTTACTTCGGCGAGACACCGGGCACCGATACACGCCACGCACATAACCGCCTAGGCGAATCATGTGCACAGCGTGCCCGGCCCCAGCCAGCCCGCATGCGCTCACACCAGCGTCAAGAAATAAAAGGTAATAAACGAGTGTAACTAGAAATTTTCGGGCAGACTTAAGAACAAAGCATATAAATAAAATTGAGACCAAATAAAATTTAGGTATTACCAAATAGCACCCGTTGTGCTGGCTACTCTAGAGTCATCCTGTAAGTCCACTGAGGAGTCGAATTTTAGCTCCAACCGTTCTGATCCCTGTTGTGAGAGAGCGTCGCTACCTTCATCCACCTCCACAATAGCGGACAAATCGAAGCTGGGATCGCTAATTGAGATCATTGTTTGCATGCTCATAACCTGCGTCTGAAATTTAAATCATATAAAACAGCTAAATTTATTTGTTAAACGCAACTTCAAATTTTATTTACTATAGGTAATTACAGTGGAGCGACTGCCATCTGACCTCAATAACCCTGTTACCATGGGAACCTGACCAGATTAGATCATGGTTACACATCCAGTCGCCTGAATGTGCAGGTTTCATCACGATGTTTTTCCCTCACCGTAAGAGCATCGGTTAGTATTCAACTAATGTACATAACGCAGAAAACAGTCATTGGTACATGGCCGGAGCGGGATTTGAACTCGGGACCTCTTGCTTACGAGTCGGATACTGTAACCGCTCGGCCACCGACGCTCGCCATGTATCCTTGAAAATACCAATTATCTAATTCAATAATTCTTTAAAAATACTAATTTTTATTAAGGTACCTTTAGGCCATGGATTACAGTTCGCATTTGTTCAATTTGTGCATCTTTTTCTGCCAATTGCTTCAAATATGAGGTTTTCTGTTCCATAAGTCTAGTACGCAATTCCATGTGCTCTTTCTGTGTGTCGTTAAGTTGTGACAGCCAATGTTCGTTTTCAGCTTTGTAAGAGTCCACCTTGAAATAATAATCATATCCATGTTGTATGTTTCTTACGACCACACGACAAAGTAAATGTGCGGACAACCCATCTTATGCGAAGCGATAATAATGTCCCCTGACATCATTAGTCATTCTTTAATCAGCATGTACAAGATCCTCTGTTCTGTCCTATCGGAAAGGGGCTTTAAAGGCACTTAAACCATGTATAAGGCATCATCATCACAGCCCTTAACAGTCCAGTGCAGGACTTAGGGCCTCTCCCACGAAAGGGGAGGTTATTGCCATAATCTCTACGCTTGGCAGGCGGGTTGGAGATCGCAGTGTTTAAATGTAACAATGGAAAATGCTGCTGCCCATTTTCCAGACTACAGAGACTCTTGATCTTTTGCCTCGAAAACATTAGTCGCCTTGTACGAGACCCATGAGTGTAAAGGGTTGGTGCTATTCTACTCTGCTGGATACCACACGGCCAAGTATATTGGCATTGTATGTATTTCAGTATATTGGTACAAGGCATATTGTTGTAAAAATAAACCGAATATTATAATCGGTGGTTAATATTTAGTAATGTAGTTAGTGGAAATTATTGCAATCCACAAAATTTAAAAACCATAATTTTGACGACACCCACCATTGAACAATAAAGCGCTGCCGTGTAAATAGCAACACCGGTTGCATTTTTCTCTATCTAATAAATACTTAAATAAAAAAATCCAAGTTTTTTCCCCCATTTACTTGAAAAGGGTACCCAATATATAGTAGATATCTACACGGATCTGATAGGGTATTTATACACACTGTAGAGTTTGACGGCACTGCGAACACTAAGCTGCTTCACGAGCAAATTTTGATGAAAGGTTATAAATGCTTATGCCAGGAATCTAACCTACAGAAGTCATATCGAAAAATTTAAGATAAACAAAGAAAGGAGTTCCATGTTTACAGAGACTTGCTAATTTTCTTAACATTATGCTTATAGGTATTTTAATATAACTTACTTCATAGCAATGTCTTTCCTCTAGTTGTGTATTCAGATGTTCCATCTTTGATAGTCTTTCAGAGGCTAATGATTTCCAGCGGTCCATTTCCTTACGGTAAGTAACTCTAGAAATTAGTGCACCTATATTAATTTATTGACATATATAGTTATGCAATATTCACTAACTTAGTCACGTTTAAAATTTACTAACACTTCCGCTTTACACCCGTCTAGTTCACTTTGTGCCTTGAAACACTTGTCTTCAAGTTCAGCTACTTTTATACTATATTTACTAATAACGTCTTTTATCGCGTCAGCGTTAGCGGTACTGTGCTCGCTTCCTCTCCTGTAAAGAATGTCACAGAGCGTAATTAGAAGCTATTACGTCAAATGATCCGAGTCATTTCTGCGATGCGCGTCTAATCAAGTGTCTAAAAAGACAAATGAGTTTAAAGTCAAGGTGCACCCTTATCTCCATCGGTAAACATCCCACGGATAAATTACGTACGTATCAAAATATATTTCAGCAATTAAAAGACTTTACCTGTCTAATTCATTTTGTAAATCAACTATTTTCAGTTGCATGTCCTCCATTGATTTTGAATATTCTTCTCTTTCATTATTTAGCAGAACTTTATATTCCGCAACAATGTCATTTTTGTCATTTTCTAATTTATTCAATGCAAGTAGAAGAGATTTAGTGTTTTCGTCAATTTCTTGTTCGGTTTTAGCAGTTATTAACGAGGCTTTCTCTTGGAGTTTCATTTTTAAATCTTGAATGGTGTTACGTAACCCTTCATGTATGGAGTTTTTCGTATTTTGATCGCGTTTAAGAGCTTGTATAGTAGATTCAAGTTTATTTTTGTCTGTTGTTAGTGCTAATGCCACATCAGTACGTTCATGTGCTATTTTCATAGCCTCCGTAACTTCTTTATCCTTCTTAGCAAGTTCAGTCCTAAGCGTTATTATATATTTGTTTAGATCTTCTATCTCTGAATTATCAACTGTTTGTATTTGTTTATCGAACATCTTTTTTTCCATGATATCTGTTTGAACAAAAACGTTTGCTACTTCGGGGAAGCTATTTCCTTGGACATCAACTAATGAAGATGGAATAATTTTAGGTGTATCTTCTTTTCGCACACCTGTCATATCTATTTCATTTATCATAGGTTTTAAAATTCGTGGCTTTGAGAGTGTTATGGTTCCAGTTCCTAAAAATTTACCAACAAATTAATTGACGAAACGACATCATGTTCTTCTTCCTAGCTCTTTTTTCCGTATTAGGTTTGAGGTACGTTTGACTACGATCCTGGATTTGGCAGATCAGGTGATTACATGAACTCATTTTACATACTTCAATATTAGAAATACCAAATTTAATTTAAATGTTATGTGATACTTACGTTTAGAACTTGAACTTGAATCATCATCCGACTGAATGTCTTCTAATTCTAAATTAGTATCAACTACCACGGAACCTCTCTTTTCTAAAACATTTGTTAAACTTGCTTTTTCGAAACCTTGATTTACTTGCAAGAGCGTTTTCTCAAGGTCATTATATCGTTTAAATAATTCTTGACGAGATATTTCTAAAGTATTGAGTTTTTTATTGCAATGTTCCATTTCCCTGGAATGTACTCCTTTCTGCCAATAGTTATATAAATGTGACACAATTCATTATATTAGTTTACAGTACCTTTTTTATTATACTCACCATCATTACATTTTGCAGTTTATGAGCACAGCTATCTTCATCCTCTAGACAGTTGTTTTTAGATAAGTCCAAAATTTGATTAAAAACACTGTGTTTCGTCATCAAACTTGAACGAAGATCTTCAATTTCATCTAGTTTATCTTCCACGTCAAGAGTTTTACGTGAAAGGTCTTCAACTTTATTGAGATAATTTTCAACAGATGTAAGAGGTAAACTGCCTTGATATTGTTGCCTCAGTACTTCCATTACTTCATACATATATCTGTAAGTACAAAAAAATAATAAAATTCAAGTTTATGTGAAAAAGTCAACATTTTGGTTTCTTACTTAAATTTGGCTTCGTATCTCATAGTGTAGACGTCAAATATCTTTTGACGGGCATTGAGCATTTCTTCCGCTTCCATTTTTAGCACCTTCTCTTTATTTAAAGCTGAAGATAATCTTTCAATCTTTTTGTGACTTTCTGATGCTTGTAGATGAGCTACTAAAACTTCCCCACTCAACCTATAAAATGATACAACAATCTTAGTATCTTAATGTGTGTAGTTGCGGTATACTTGCTATTTTGTAAAAACAAAGCTCACCTTGCTACAATAGCCTTGTTATCTCCAGTCGACTGCAAATCAAGAATTTGATGCCTAAGCATATTTATTTCCAGATCATGACTTAATTGACGCTGTTGACTATCTTGAAGCTACAAAAAGAAACAAATATTTAGTTTTCTGTTATTACCTATTTAAAAGTTAAAAGATACATGTTTTTTTATGATTGTACCTGCAAAAGAGCTATTTCTAATTGGCTCTCTACATGTTGACATTGTTCTTTTAATATTTTATTTTCTTCTGCCAATTTATAGAGCTGATCATTCATTAAATCGATATCTCCTTTTACTACAGATGACAAGCTTTCATCTCTGAAATAACAGTTTTATTTAATTCGAAATAGATAACTAATATTAGTTTTGGATTACGAATTAATTTGAATTTAATTTTTACGAAAATATTAATTTTTACAAAATATTACAGGTATGTATTTTATTAATACATACATGAGCTTGGATTGAGCTTGTTGTAATTCTGAATTTTTGGTTTCTAAACTTTCAATGTGTTTGTTTTTCTTCTCCAGTTCAACACAAAGTTGTTGTAATTGCTTAGAAACTATTGATTGTGCTATAGTTGACATAATTGTTTTTGCATTTTGCTCTTCTTTTGTAACTAAGAACACACATTAGTATCATAAGAGAAGGTAGGTATTCAACCATATATATTTGTCATAGTTATAAGTGCGACTACAATAAGAATAAGACGGGGACGGGGGTGTTGACTAATAACTACTGAAAAAAGATTTAATTTACTTTCCCGAATGCTAATTTTAATTTTTTTTTAATAGTGTTACGATTGTTAACAACGATCGGTTTATTTGTTTCTATTTGTTTTTGTTGCAAATAAAAAATTACACTGCCACAATTGCCTAATCTTACTTATTTGTAGTTGCATTATAAGTATTGCTTTCATACCATTATCTTGCAGCAACTGTGTCTGAAAGCAGCTTATTACTTCTAATTTATCTCTTTCTAATCGCGCAAATAAATCTTCACATTCATTCTTATTTTTTAACTCTTTTTCGATAATTTCCCGGTATTTAGACACAATTTCATTGTAAGCTTCATTTTGCTTCCAGAACAACTCCAGAGAAATAGAAACTCGCAGTTTATCTGTTAAATTAGCCGCAGCCAATATAAGTCTTTGTATTTGTGCTTCATAGTCGGATGTTGCTATCATAGCATTTCGCTTGCTCTCTAGATATTCATTTTTCATGTTTTCATTTAACGTTCTTATATATTTATACGACTCTTCTAAATAAGAACACTTTCTGTGAAGTGCACTTATGTTGGTTACACTGATTATTCCTGGTGACATATCACTTGTATCCTCATCATCAGTGTTGATGTTGATTTGTGATTTAAAATTTTCAATTTGTGCTTTATATTGTTCTTCTTGTAAAGTCCATTGATTTTTGTCATCTTCTGCTTGAATTGCTATTGAGGTCATTTTATCAAATAACATTTTAAATTTATTATGAAAGTATATAAGTCCGTTTCTTAAACGGTCCTCATAAATCAAATTGCCTTTAGAAACAATCTCCTCTAATTTAATTTTGTCATTGATATCTGCGTTTGTTTGGTCTTTCGCAGATATCCAAGAACCGAATTCACCTAAATTTACGTCGGAGCCAACACCCTGATTTTCCTTCGGAGTTTGTATTTTAGCTTCCACCTCATGAAGTTTTTGCTGTAACTCCAAAGATTTCTGAGATTCTTTATTCAATTGTGTCATTACTTCAAATGTTTCCTTCCTGGAATGAACGCTTTTGTCAGATTTTCTATCTACAAAAAACTAAAATATCCTACATATTTATAAGTTATTTGTTATTTTAATTACCTAGCGTCATGGAGTGCATTTAATAACGCATCTTTTCCACCTATTGCAGTTCGAAGTGCCATAACGGCTGACATATGGGGTGCTAACCAGCCAGCTGAATGTCTTGCCTCCATAGATTGAAGTATGGCATCTAAAGTTGGGCATTCTAAAGCTAAAACTCCCGACGATGTTGTACCTACAAGAAAGAGTTAGTGAAATCTATTACGAGTAATTTAAAATTAAATATACATAAACTAAACACTTCTTACTGTTATCTTTCAAAAAGTCCAACATTTCCTGGAGAGCTTTCCGCAGACCTTCATTTTCTTCAGCCAGTTCTTGCGTTTGTTTTTCCATACGTTCTAGCTGCCCCTCTTTTTCTTTTTGATCTTGTTTTAACAAAAACCTAAACCAATAACATATATTTATTTATTAAAACTTTTATTGTTTACACTAGCCACTCAATTTGTATTAAGTATATTATACCTCGTTAAAAATGAAAAGGTAAACTCACACAGTAGCCTCGCCACCGCCATCTTTAGGCATAACGTCCTTGTCATCATCGTCTTCCCTAGTTTGTAAAGCTTCATTAATTCTTTCTGAACTGCATCCAGTTGCAGATAAAAGTTGACAAAGTGTAGATATTTTAGCATTTAATGAACGGTTATCCAATTCGACAACTACAAGTTTATTTTCGAATTTTCTTAATTGCTTGATTAATTGACAGTTGTTGTGCTCTAATTCTCTAAACTTTTTCAATATGCCTTTTGTTGGCACTTTTTCATCAATCCCAATGTTCAGCTTCTGCCTAAAAATTATTATTAAGGTTGATATTGTGTCTACTCGTATATTTTCGGAAATTTATCATATAAATAACTTATACTATTGACGTCCCTTACCGCATACTTTCATTTTCGACTTGTAAATCATCAACACTTTGATTTAAAGAATTAACTTCTTCCACTAATGATTTAATTCCTTCATTTTTGAATTTCAATTGCCTTTTCTTATTTTTCAAAGTTTCCATTAAAACCTCAATACCTTCATCTGACTTAAGAAGTTGCAACTCTGATGTGACTGCTGCTAACTAACAATAAATAATTAGTTTAATAAAATGAGGTTTAGAGTAAAAGAGAAAGAACGATTTATTAGTTTACTTAATTAATTATCTTTAGAGAAAGTGTACTTTTCTTAAACCTACTTCTTTTTCTCTCGTAATCAGCATCTCCTCAGCTGCTTGAAGTGCTACTGCAAGACTTTTATTTTTAATTTTCAATTTGTTAATCATTACACGTTCTTTACTTTCGTCGCTTTCATTTCTACCATCAGATATTGAAAAGTCAGGGGTTTCTTCTAAAAGAGCTTTTATATGTTTGTTTTCGGCTTTCAGCTGTTCAATCATATTTGCCGACTGGGTTATTTCATTTGAAGCTTCTAGTAGTTTGTCTTGCATTTCTTTTATTTTAATCTCTTCTAAGCTTCTTTGTTTTGTCTAGAATACAATAAAGACAATATGTAACAAAACTAACAGTTAATGACCTACTAGATATTAAATATTTTCATCGAACTTACCTTAGGAGATGGTGACGGTTGTGTAGCTTGAATTATGCCTTCTTTAAGTTTTGTATTTTCAGTTGTCAATGCTTCAATTTCAGCTTTTTTAGTCCGTATGAGGTTCTGAAAAGTTATCATTTGGCTTTTATATCAATAGTTTCATATCTTCATTTTTTACATACAAACTAGCCATATATTATGATAGTCCAGACTGAAAACAACTGAGAATAACTTAGCGATACAAATATTGATTTTACTTAATTCCCTTTCGGCCTTCTACCGCGGCTTGGGGCAGGTTCGGCTCGCAGTGCGGATCTATGTAAATAATTAACTTTCCCGCGGGAATCTATTATTTTCCCGGAATAAAAAATAGTCTATGACACTCGGGAACAATTTAGCTCTATAACTATTATTATCAAATCAGCCTGTAACATCCCATTGCTGGGCAAAGGCTAACAGCAAAGCAAATAAATACTTTTTTAAGTTAGTCTAGTAGTATGTGAGTTTATTCATTACAAACAAATATACATAAACACAAATCTATTCTCTTTTAATATTAGTCTAGAAATCTTACTTTCCAGTGTTGTACTTTGGACTTAATTTCTTCGTATATATTTTCTTTGTTGTATTCTTTATCAAAGAGTTCTTTTCTTAGAGATTCAATCTCATCTGTTAATTGTGCATTTACTTGTTCAGACTTTGCAAGAATTTCTGTAACAACACCATCATTATTTCTTAGTTGCAATAAAATTATATATTACCCACCCCTGTCTGCCATTAGGTATATCATAATATGTGCTTCTGAAGTCAAGTATAGAAAAAATTCACTGACACCGAGTGTGACGGCGGACATTCGTTCACTGTTAAAAAAAATAAGTAGGTACCTGCATGGTACATAAGATGTTTCCGTGGCTATGTTATTATTACCTTTAAGTCTATTATTTTCGTCATTGAGAGCGAATAGCTGTTCCGTCATATTTTCAATAAGATGAGTCGCTTCAGACAATTTGTCCTTTAAAACGGACACTTTTCTTTTAAGCTCTGTATCTTCCTCTTCCAATACCTACAAATGATTAAAATAACGAAATTATAACACTAAGTAAGATGCCGATTCAGAATTCCTGTAAATAAATGAAAAGTTGTACCTACTTTAACATCACCCAGCAATTTTCTAATGTGTCTGTTTTTGGAAGTTAGCTCATTTTCTAATTGTGCAACAGCTTCCATTTCTGAAAGCGCATCACGACTGGATTCGCTATCCTTATCAGCACTACTTTTGTCGTCATCAAGCTTTGATTTCCTTTCCTCTAGCTCGGCAATGTCCGCGTACAGTTGTTGAATTATTTCTTTGTTAGCTTTAATTACTTCTTCTTGGTGTGCAATTGCTTCTATCACACTGTCAGTGCTTTTAGGTGACTCTGTAAAAGTTTATATTAAAGAAGTTAGGCATCCACAGTATTATTTTCTTCTCTATAAGAATTGTGGAATCGTAGTGACTTGTGCAAACAAGGATACAGATCGCAGTTCACAAATATTGTTCAAATAACACACTTGCTAGTAAAGTGCCCATAATTTAATTGTTTGGCTCGTTATATCCTACCTTCACTACACTATACACTCGTGTTTTTTGTTTACATTACCGCACTCGTGCAGAATCATCTGCGCTGTTTGTTCACAACTTGCATTAGCCCTAGGGAACCTGCCGGTATTAGGAAAGAGATCACGCCAGACGCGAAGGATTGACATTGCTGAGTCGGACGCGAGAAGCAGCAACTTACGACGCGAAGATGCTAAAGATCAGGCGAAGTGGAGATGGAAGAGTAGAGGTAAGCGGACCCTTATACATGCAGGGATTGGCCGCTATGTTTTACAATTTACTAGACAGACATTTGACTGCCATCTCATTTGATATTTGTTTAAATATAATACCTACTCACGATTAATCACCTTTTTTGTTCAAGACTTCTAACCGATTTGCAGCGTGGGGAGAGCTAAGCGTCGCTGAATTCAATTGGCCGACGCTGGGGCAAGGCAGGTGCCTATGAAATCTAGATAACGTGACAATACTTTCGTGCGGGAACGATTATTATTTTTTTATTTTTTTATTTAACCGTTTATTGTTTATTGTACACAAGATAAAATACACGTTATGTTATAGAAATATATGACACAACAGGCAGTGCTTATTTCTAGAAAGAAATCAATCCAATTTCTTACAGCATTCCGGCCTACAGCAACAAATTCACAGCACCGCACCACCTCCAATGCCGCGTACCCCAGAAAGCTACTTAGGTACTCACATAAGCGCTTTCCTTAACCGTAGCTAAATCAACTTGATAGATTGGTTCGTTACTTACCCACGTAAGTATTTTTTGCCTTCCCTTTGGCACTTTTCCTCTGAGCCTTTTCCAGTTGCCCAAGTAAGTTGTTAACCTGGCGTAGAAAAATCTTGCTCAGTACATTTATGCCTTATAAGGAATTTTTATTAAAACTAAAATATGGAATATTTATTTATTTGTTCATCAATGACAAGGATATTGATGAAGCGGCTAAATAGTTGGTATATAGTAGGTAGGTAAGTAGTATTTAATCATGCCTAACCCGCCAACAGGAACCAGGCTGAGAGGTCTCACCATAACTCTCCATTACCTACATAGGTAAAAAAAATAATCATCTTGATTCGAGAACGACGGCACGGGGTCCGCCTTGACCATGATCCAGGATTTGGCGATCAGGTAATTACAGTGGAGCGACTACCATCTGACCTCCGTGACCCTGCTACCAGGGGAACCTGACCAGATTGGATCATTACCTACATAGGTATCTACTATTATTAGAGGAGGCTTAATCGGACCTTGGCAAAGCCGAGATTTATCTCCAACTTGTACTCCATTACGTAGGATAACTTGCGCCCTCAGTCTTTATCGAACTTACCTGTTCACTTTTGAACTTTAGAATATCCTGAGCCAACCTAAATAACGTTTTGAGGTCAGTAAAGTTCAATTCTATATCATCTGCTTCCATCCAGGATAGATTTTCACATAATTTTTCCTTGTCTGCTTCTTTTAACTCCCGCTGAGAGAAACTCAGTATTTCCCGCCAGTCTGTGTCTACCATGGTTTTAAACTAGATTCTGATGTGCACTGTGAGATAAGTATAACTGATAAGTGTTGTACTTATGTTATAATAATTTGATATTATGTCCAAATATGTAGTGTTGAGAGTAGGGTAATCCTTTATTTGTTTGTTTGTAAGCGAGGTTGCCTAGCAACCACAGCGACAGTCCATGGACAAAGCAAAGGTAACATAATGTAAGGAGTATCGATCTTTTTTAAACTCTTGGCGCGCTAGTGGTGAAGGTCCAAATATTCTTTATCCTATTTAGGTCCAACTTTTTTGTGAAGGGATACAAAGCTTCTATGAGTAGGGCGGTAGAGCCAAGGTAGAGCTTACCCTGTAGAACGGGTCAAGATGTTTTTTTGCAAGTTCCTTTTTAATATTAAAAGTGCAAATTATTACAAAAAATATTGGAAAGTTTATCAAAGACAAATAGTAGTCAGATAAATAAGACATGTGCCGTATAGAAATGAGAATATTACACTTATGCTGTATTTTTGTTATTTCCCTTAGCTACCCCGTCATGCCCGTCTTTCTCCTATTAGAGCGCTAATTTATTTTCCAACTCTGTACCCTTACCAACATAGAGAAAAAATTTTATATACAGAAGCTTGCCATGCTGTGCTTACCATGAACTTTATAAAACTGTTCAAGTTCCGCGCAGTTCAATTGGGAAAGAGACAAGCTTATGTGACACGTATAACGGTGTCCCGTCGGTCTGCCCCCAGACCGAGCTCAGTTTTTATTTTAGCCCGTCATCCATGTTTGTTCTTGATCCGAGTTTTTCCAGATTTCCAGTCTCATTCTGTCTCCGTTTGATCCGTTTGCTCGACGCGGAATCAACGGCTCATGATTTGCTCATGATAAATGAAATTGGAGACCTAAAGAGGAGGAAAATGTTTGAAATAAGATACAAAATAAATAGAAAGATTATTTTTATTAGGTGTGATGATTTTGAACAATAGCAGTTAATGTTACATCGTAGTTGAGGTGTCAACAAAATAAAACATTTGTGCCTTTAAAAATAAATTAACAAAAGTAAATACAACAATACCATAGGTTAAATAAAACGCACTACACAAATCAAGCATCTATATAGGGCGAGAGAAACTTCACTTTGGTAAAACTTATGCGGGTTACTTTACTTTAACATTTAAGATTACATGGCTTATTCATATGTATATTATTTGTATAGCGTTGTATAAAATATTGAATATATACCGTAGAAAGTATTAAAACAAACGAATACACTTTAGATAACTTTGTAAAAATATAATTATAATACCTTACAAAATCTGAATCATGACTAGATTTTTAAAACCATTAAACGACATCAGCTTACTAAATCAATAACAGTTGGTTTTAATGTACTTTGATTAGGCTAGAAGCCAGCGTACTATGCTTATCTAATTATATAGTATTGTCAACCGTTGCCGAAAATTTACTCGCCCTATCGTTACTAACTGCATAGTTTCGGAGTATTATAGTTACTTTCAATATTATATTTTTAGTTGGTAGGTAACTAATATTTGGTAATCATTCCCAGATAATATAAATGGATTAAATGTCCGAAATAGCCAATTCACAAAATGTCTAAACTTTGATAATATTACAACTATTGATAAGGTTCAAAGTTTGACTTTTGCCGATATGTAATTTGAATAAAGAGGAAGAATTGTTAGTATAAACGGTTAGTACATAGTGTGCCAAGCTTCGATCTTTTAAAATGATGCTTTTAAAAGACGAGCTATATTACTTTCTTCTACATTTTAAATAAATAACTATACTAAACAATTTTACAGGTATATAAGTATTTTTATTATTTTTTATACAATTATACAACAACATAATCCAATAAACATACTCTTTGGGACACATACAACAACTTTGGACAAATTGATAAATGGTGATGCTGTTAGCACTTGTACCTCTATCTGTCGTTAAAGCTACACAACTATTGTTAGTGATCATGATTTTTATTGTTTGTTAAGTAATTAATAAAATTCATTGTGGTTATATAATTTCGAAAAACTTACTGGGGAGTATGGAAAATTCGAGGATTTAAAAACTGGAGTAATAACGTGCCACCAGGCGTTACCGTAGGTAATATGGTGACCAATATAATTTTTTTTACAAAATTTTATAAAAAGTCATGGTATAATTTTGGTATCATTCTTTATACACTTTAAGAAATCAGACGTGGTGGACGTGGCAATAGCACGGCCTTCCTTAAGCATATGACGTCATCGGCGCGAATGACGACGTCAACGTCACGAAGTTTCTCGGAGCGATCGTAGTCGCGCACAAACCACATTCAGAATTAGGCCTTTCAACGCATTCACTACTGAACGTTCACAGTTGAACACACTTGAAACCGAACCGAAGGTTGGAAGCGTCTTTCGGTTGGACCACACCAGACAGTACATACCGTAGCCCTACAATGATAATATTAAAGACTTGGTCAAATATCACTCAACGCATTATGACACGGTCTATTTGGACCTTATCCACTTGCATTAGGAGCGACATTCGAAACTTATGAAACATCACTCGCTCAATTATTTTTAAGATGCATAATAGCGATCATTCGAACCGCCACCTCCTTGCTACAAATCGGTACAGCGGGACGCACTGACTGGTGTGGTCCCAGCACACTGTCTATTCTGCCATGCTGATAGACCGCGGGGCTGCTGGACTGCTGTGCTGCTAGACTGCTGCGCTGTGCTGCGCTCTGCTGCGCTGCGGTTAGCGTTTGCGACGCGCAGCACACATGGCGGCGCGCCGCAGCCGCCGTAGCAGCGAGCCCTCGCGCTATCAGATGCGCTCCACGTAGTTCCCTGTGGAATTAGGTTGTTATAGTGTCAGGATATTTTTCAAAGCAACTGAGGTACCATCTATCTTATTATTTAATTTCATTTTGAAACTAGACTGTTAATAGCTACATGAAAAATACATTGCGTAGTTTATACCACAAGGTACATAATGCCAATGTTTTAAAGTCCATTCTCAGAGTATATCTGAGAGTCGATAGAAATTTAGAAAATTGCGACCATTTGTAAGCTTCATCATCACTGTTTTATTTATTATTAGTTAGTTATTGTTATAATATCCACGCTTGGCAAGCGGGTTGGAGATCAAAGAGTTGTAAATATAACAATGGAAAACACTGCTGCCCATTTTCCAGTCTATCGAGACTATATTTTATGTCTCGAAAACATTAGTCGCCTTGTACGACACCCATGAGTATAAGGGGTTGGTGCTATTCTACCCTGACGGACACCAGACCGGGAGAATGTTGACTATATTTGACATATGAGTGAGATTTGACGACCTGAATGGTTCAGTTGGATAACATCCGGACATGTTGGTTCGATTCCCGGCCGAGCAGAAATTCAAATGATGAATTTTATTTTCTGTTGTGTCTGTGTCGGGTCTGGGTGTAGTATGTATAAGTATGTATTAAAAAAAGAATCATTATGTACTTTATCAGATATCTAGCACCCATAACACAGCTTCGCTTAGTTTGGCGCTATGTGAATTGTCAAAGCATTTTCTTTTTTTATTAATTCTCCCTTGTATTAGAAAACTCCAAATGCCGTGAATGTTGCTGGAGCGGCAGAGGAAAATTTTCTTTGAAGTGGTAATGCACTTATGCTCTTCTACTGTAAAAAATCATCTTGGCGTCATGGTTGTGCTCTCGAACGAGGGCCGGAGTCTGCCTCGACCATGATCCAGGATTTGGCGATCAGGTAACTACAGTGGAGCGACTGCCATCTGCCCTCCGTGACCCTGCTACCAGGGGAACCTGACCATATTGGATCATGGTTACAAATGCAATGTATGCTCTTCTACTGTACGTAGTGTATTCCTTACCGGGGAAGGTGCCGAACCGTCCGGTGCGCTGGCTGGAGCCGACGTACCAGCCGTCGTCGCACTGCTCCAACACGTACACCGTGTCGCCCTCCGACAGCTCCAATTCGTCCGGGTTTTGAGGGCGGTACTTGTACATCGCGCGGTACCTGTTGACATAGACATAGACGTATCTTTATTTGGTCCAATAGCATATTCCAAAAACTTAAAACTAACAGGTGAAGTACTGTAACACTCGGGGATCTAAGGACTTTAAATAAAAACTGGTAACTGCTTAATTGAAGTTATATTCGTGAAAGTCTACTGAAGAATGCCACAGAATACAAAAAACACCTTACATCTAATTCAAATGGAACCCATTTGAATTCCTACCTAGCCAGTGCTATGTGTGCTCATGGAGACAGGCTAAAGACTTACGTCCTACTTGCTCCGAACTATCTAAGCCTACTGACCTTCTTGCTACATGTTTCAACCTACTTAACTGATTAAAGCCCCGGCTGCCCTAAGGGAGCAACAACCTCACCCGGAAGCCTACTTTACCTAGAGCCCATCCAGACATAAGGCCTCCGAACCCGTTCTAACCTAGGGCCTGCCCGAGCACACATGCTACAGTACATAATAAGGAAGCAGGGCGATGCGTCATCGGATAGGAGACAGGTTACGAGGTGGAGTGGTGATCTACAAATGTTTCGAAGAAAATGGTTTGTAATGTTGGTCAGTATGTATTAGTATGTTTTAAAAAAAAAAAGTATATAAGTAGTTTATCAGTTATCTAACATCCATAACACAAGCTTTGCTTACTTAGGGGCTAGATGGCGCTGTGTGAATTTGTGCAAGCATATTTATTTATCTTTACATAGTATAAAACAAAGTCACTTCCCGCCGTCTCTCCCTATGTATCTATGTACGCTTAGATATTTTAGACTACGCAACGGATTTTAATGCGGTTTTCAACAACAGATAGAGTGATTCAAAAGGAAGGTTTATAAGCAACCAAAAAGGGTAGGTAGGGGTAAAGTAGATATATGCAAACGAAGTCGCGCCGGGTCCACTAGATAAGAATAAGCATAACTTTGTGTATCGATCGATCTTAAAGCACAGCTTTAATGCCCGAAATTAATTTCAACGTATACATTTTATCAGAATTAATTATATCGAAAAGGAGATCCCGCGGGAGCTCCAAGAAGTTTTGTATCGACATCGCCGAGATCGGGCGAAATGGAAAAGAAAGAGCAAGAAAGCGGGCGCTAGTAGAAGCCGGGATTAACCGCTCGGAAGATGATGATGACGATGACGATGGCGTAGTGATAATATTGCAGGCACATAATGCCATAAAAACATAGCCCGTATAGAATTATCTTTACAGTTCCGCGTTTTACAAAAATACTAGCCAAACATAATGCATAACTAACAGACCGTATTATTTTGCACATATGTTATATTGTATTTATTACATACGGCATATCATATGTTCTTATCGTAGATTTGCGATTTAATTATCTTATGTTACTGCTATTAGTGATAACCTGTAATTGGCTATTTCTATTTATTAAAATTTTATATTCTTGTATTCAATGCTGTTTTTTTTTTTTTTATTTTTTTTTTTTTTATTTAACAGTTTATTGTACACAAGAAATACATAGCAAATAACAGGCAAAGTAAAAAATGGCACAACAGGCGCTACTTATTTCTAAAGAAATCTCTTCCAGCAGGCCTTTGGGAGTGTGATGTGATCATGAGACGCCGATAGGACGTGCACAATATTACCTATCTAAATAGGCATATACATAAGTATATCTATTCTACCTACACATATAAGTATCTATAAATACATACATATATACACGCATACATACATACATATCGACTTATAATACAATAATAATATATACTACATAATGCATAATCTATAACTTAGGAACACTCTGTGATAGATAAAACTCTTTTACACGCTTTTTGAATATGGTAATAGACTGGCTATCACGCACTTCGTGCGGAAGAGAATTCCAAAGTCTTGCAGCATGAACAGTGAAGGAGTAGGAATAGAAATCGGAATGATGGATAGGAATTGCCAATGAGGATCTTACACTGGATCGACAGGGTTTGTCTTGTGGACGGGAGAAATGGAACTGGTCACGGAGGTATGAAGGAGCAGAAGGATTGTGAAGGATATTGAAGAGGGTGGATAGGATGTGAGCATTCCTTCGCAAGCGGATAGGTAGCCATTTAAGCTGAGATCGATAGCTAGATACATGGTCATATTTACGCAGACCATAAACGAAACGGATACATAGATTTTGGAGACGTTCCAGTTTATTCAAAAGCTCCTCAGTGGCATCTAGGTAACAAGGGTCTGCGTAATCGAGAAGAGGTAAGAGAAGAGTGTGGACAAGGGAAATTTTGGTCTTTAGGGGTAAAAAACTTTGGAGGCGTTTGAGTGAATGAAGCGAGAAATGAATCTTTTTACTGACCGCATTGACGTGAGACCCCCAAGATAAGTTGGTATCTAAAACTAGACCAAGGTTTTTAGCTGTTGTGCTAAAGGGAATTGGAATCCCTTCAAAAAATATTTGAGGTACAGTAATACCCATAAGCTGCCTACTCATGTACGGACTGCCGATAAGTAGAACCTGCGATTTTTTTGGGTTTACTACTAACCCAAATGACTTAGCCCAGGAAGATATACGTATTAAATCGGCGTTCGCATTGTCAAAAGCTTCCTCAATATCGGAAATTTTAAAATGTCGGTAAACTTGCAAGTCGTCTGCATAGAGATGGAAATTAGAGGAGATGACTGACGTAACAGTGTTGATGAAGATCGAGAACAGAAGAGGAGATAGAACGCCACCCTGCGGTACACCTGCAAGGAGATTACACCAATCCGAGAAGACCTCACCGGCTGTTGGTTTTCAAAGTAAAATTTCTGGAAGAATTTTCCGTTTAGAAATAAGTAGTGCCTGTTGTGTCGTTTACAATTGTGTTTCTTCCTTTAGTTTTATTGTGTGCAATAAAGAGTTATATAAATAAAAAAAAACCAATAACTCACGGTATGGCCTCAGCGTTTGTGTCGACATACAGAGGTTCAGTGTTGTTGAGGTCCCGTCCGGGCGGCGGCCCGTAGCCGCGCTCCGCCGGCGTCGCCGCCACCTGCGCCGGACGCGCCACGTAGCCTAAGAGAGATGACAATAAAATAATAATCTTGTCGTTAATGTCTCGGGTACGCTCTCGCGAACGAGAGCCCGGGGTCCGCCTTGACCATGATACAGGATTTGGCAGATCAGGTAAGTGGAGCGATTGCCATTTGCCCTCCGTGACCTGCTACCGGGGGAACCTGGCCAGATTGGATCATGGTTATACATTAAGTCGCCTGAATGTGCTGGTTTCATCATTCTCACCGTAAGAACATCGGTTAGTGTTTAACTAATGTACATAACTTAGAAAAGAGTCATTGGTACATGGCCGCAGCGGGATTCAAACCCGGTACCCCTCGCTTACGAATAGGATACCATAACCGAGGTTCTCAGACCGCGGCATTAGTATTGATATATTACTGCCACAGTCTGCAATGTCTGCGGTGCCGGTCACACTGCTGGTGGGCGGGCGCGCAACGTGGCCACGTTTTATATGCTAGTAATAGAATGATGCGTGGTCTAATAATTTGTACTGGGATGAAGACCGAGACCGTTTTATAGCATGGGCAGCAAGGGCTGTGTAGCGACATCTATCGCTCTTTCGCTCCAATAGGGAAAACTCAACGATACTCACATTATGAGTACACGAACACAAGGTTGGCAAGCATAGAAGGCGCTGACCCATCCTACATCGCGCTAGCGAACCGATCAACCGTCGGACCCGCGGTCCCCTGATCACAACATCCGCCAGGTGGGTAATTACCCTTTCCCACCTTTTCCATCTTCACTTGCCAGCATTGGCGGCTACCATTATCCCTTTACCGCCAAAGCTGCAATGCTTGCCCGAGCTTGAAGGCCGAGAGCGTAACAAAGCTCATGGTCTATCCCATGCTGTCGACGGCTGGGGTGCTTGATGGGTCATGGTCTAACCCATGCTGTGGTCGTTGGCTGGGGGGAGGTTTGGGTCTATCCTCACCAGGCAGCGGCTGCGTGGCGGGCGGCGCGTTGGCGAGCGCGGGGCTGTTGGGCTGCGGCGTGTAGCGGTGCGCGCCCATGCTGCCGCGCGCCGAGCCGTTCAGCAGCCCGTGCGCCGCGGGGGACGCCAAAGGCTTGTCCGACGCCTGTGGCGGGGCCGCTGGCAGTTCTGGAACGACAATTTGATATTGAAAAACAATAATCATTGATATCAGGCCGATTGACCCATAAATTGCATTATTTCATCCTTTTGGCATTAGATAATGTTAATAATGTAGGATACATTCCTTTTGGAGCGGCTAGTTGTTTTATTACGATATTAGGATTTTTCACAATACTGTGACTTGTAACTTTGACTTGATGTGATTGACAATGTACAGGTTAACTCGAATAACATTTAATTCAGAACGGCACAAGTGTCCCGCGACGTAGCTCGCGAGAGAGCCTTTGTTTCCTTCTCTCGTTACTAAGGTGCAAGAGATAGCAGTATCTGTGTGGCGCGTGGTCGTATATCGCGCCCGTGAGGACACTTGTACTATCCGTGCAGTAGGGTTTGCAGTATATGAGCGACACGGAAAAATATGAAACTTGACCCTGACGTAACAGAATTTACGCGCGCGAATGGCGACAAAGGATCCTGTCTGCACCTCCTGTCCCATACCATAGGAATATGACAATGGATTAAATTATGGCTTTTCATGAATGAATAGGTGAATGAGTGAAAATACTTCATTGCATTAAAAGAGAACAATAGTTCCAAATCAGTACAAAATAACAAGCATCAACATTCACGTTGGAATGAAACAACAGCTCAACCCACCTGGCTTATTCTGACTAGGCTCCTGCAGCACCGTTACGTAGCTGTCCGGGAAGATGCCCGTCTTGTTCCCGTTCCGGCCTTCCCACCAGTTTTGGTCGATGCGTCTCGTTAGCACCACCAGCTCGCCTTTCTTCAGAGGCAGCTCCAGGTTGGTTTGCGCTGTGAAGTCGAACTTGGCGCGCGCTCGGCCTTCCACGGTGGAAGGCTTGCGCGGCGACTGGGCCGGGTCTCCTTTCAGAATCTGCGGAGGTGGATACGCCAGGTGTTAAAATGGAAATATTTAACTGTTCACCATAAGATTGAGTAGACTCGCTTTCGCTGGTTAGGTCACGTATTTCGTCCCAATGATACGTGGGAAATATGTGCCTAAACCTTCTGGTATCGAGAAAGGGATGCCGCGGGGGGGCCTGGAAGCGACCGGGCGAAGTGGAGTAAAAAAAGTAGGCAAGCGGATGCTGGCATAAGCCGGAATAGATGATGACGATGATGCTCACCAAACCACCTTCCAAATACCGGGAGGTATCAGTAGAATGGATGAAGAAGCAATGGATTGACATCGCTGAGTCGGATGCGAGAATCAACGGCTTACGACGCACGAATGCCGAAGACCCCACGAAGTGGAGAATAAAGAGTACGAAAGCAGGCCCTGACAAAAGCCGGGGTTGACTGCCAGGATGATGATGATGAATTGCTCCCTAAAATACCTACTATGTAGTTTGCATACTGTATGTATGTATGTATGTCATAATCGGACAAACCTAGCCTGCATAATGTAGGCGGAGATGAGGAATCCGGTCCGATTAGTGTTATTTTCATTTGATGCTTAACTTGTTTTAAACAGTTGCGACATCCCAATAGACAATTTAAAAACATAAGAACATTTCCGCGCTGTTTACATAATTTTGTTGTGGAGATTGTCCGAATCTACTTAATTGTAGGTCATGCATTTTGCCCTAAATACATTATATTTTCTTTCGTAAATATTTAGTGCGCTTGAATAAATTATGGTAGACAAAAAGGCAAAGGAGTCTAGGGGTTAGTCCCCGTTAGTTGGCAGGCAGGTCGGAGAACGCAGTGTTGAAAAAAAAGATTTCGACGAATTGAGAACCTCCTGTTTTGAAATCGGTTTAAAGGGCGACAGAAAACGCTTTCCATTTTCTAGTCTACAGAGGTCTTAGCTAGTCTGCCTCTATAGCGCTGTCCTAAGTAGCAACCATGGTCGTGCGACCATGGTCGTACGACAGACGTCGCCCGACCAATACGACTATATGATCGCACGACCGTTGCCAATTAGGACAGCGCCTATGACACCCGTCAATGGACGAGAATGGTGCTACATACTACTCCACTGGATACCACAAGGCGCAACATTACCACAAAGACTTATTCCGAGCACCAAGTGGCATTACTGGCGAATAATAGAACTCACCTCGACATAATTGTAGGGGAACAGTCCAACTCTCCCATGCACCTCTCCCTCGTACCAATTGGCGTCTATTTGCCTCCTCACGATGATCACGTCTCCTTTTCTGAAGCTCAGCTCCCTTGATGTCTGTCCGTTGAACGCGTACAGCGCCCGAGCTGATACCCTATCGGTCTCGTCGTATCTGTTCAGAGGTAGTATGCTCTTCTGAGACGGCGTGAAGTTATCCTGGTGACGCCTGTTCTGCATGTCTTGGAGCTCCTGTTGAGTTTTGGCCAGTCAGAATATGAAGAAAAAAGATTCAGCCTTTATTTACAAAGCATACAATTTTGTTGTATTAAACAATTTATGTTAGAATTTAAAGTTGATGATTCGAAAACCATGCGAAGCGATTATAGTAGTCTTCTCAGCGAAACTCGTACGACATATTTTTGTTTAGACTACTGTACTAGACGTCAATAATTACGAAAGTTACGATGGTTTGGTGTTTTAAAATGTGATGGTAGTTCATACCACCACGGTACACACATATCGTGTACAGGACAAGTCGGCAAATAATACACAACACCTCGGAGATGAAACTCAAGATCAAAAGTGTAAATAAATTGCCATATAAAAAATAAACCCAAGGGGTGGATTTTGTATAATCTTTGAAATATTGATAAAATTTAGGACATTCAAAATGAAATAAAATCGTATAAATATAAAAATGAAACACAATTTTAAATAATCCACGTGTTTATTTCTATAGGGGCAATTTGTTTACACTTTTGATCTTGAATTTCATCTTCGAGTTTAGTTTTGGCTTCAGAGACGCCAAACTAGGTAGATGCGTTATTTTCCGCCGACGCCAACGTCTATAAGCTGTTGTTAACTTTGCATGATACAGGTGCTCGTAATTTTAAGTAGTAGTATTCGTAATTCGTAAGTAGGTATTTAATAGAAATGAAATGGAGGAGTTAGGGCACACATCAGTCACTCATTATCTTTCACACATCACCTTCATAGAGGCATCGAATGCCTCAATGTCTTCAGGACATATTTCGTTCTCCTGAAACATTAACAATAATAATTCAGTCTTTTTTTGACAAGACACAAGCAAATAGCCGACCTGATAGGACAAATAGTACAAGTTCCTTATGCCTAGACAAATTGTAGGTAGTGTCTGTACACTAGGAAATAAGACAATAATAAAAATGTATTAAATTTTACAACAAAGACTTTATTTGAAAGACAACCAATTAGTATTATTTTGGAAATATGAAACACAACTTGGATAATATACCTAACTAACCTATACTTCTCCAGGGTCTAAGCTGTCTCTACGCATATGATCGGTGTAACGGTTAAAACGCGATAACGTAACAGAAACTTTTGATTTTCCAACTGCAAAAGTAGATATATTCGGGCCAACAGTCAATATCAGGTGATTGAGATGTCAATCCACACCTTCGATCAATGTCGATCGAAGCTCCATACACTAGAAGTACACATCAAAACAACCAACATCGCGCCAAAACAAATAAACATCACCAAAGGTACACAACGAAACAAACCATTATCAACACTTTCGAACGGTCGACTTGGAATACATAAATCCACGATAGGCAGCTCACTATTACTCAGTCAGGTATAAAACCATAGTATTGCGCAACTTTTATTTGAATTTAATTACACACTACACACGCAGAGAGAAAAACTGCGCGCGCATAACATCATGGTTGCATTTCGCGCGCGCTTCGTTGATACTGATACTACACTGCTATGGGTAAACCACAGCTTCACTATGCGAAACGAATACAGTGAACTGATCTGTGCAATTGTTACTTTCCCTCCACGCTGAGCACTGCGACTCTAATCGCTTGTGTTAGAGTTCATTTTCCAATGCAAATTGAGAACAAGAGGTCCCCGATACGAATGTTGAATGACATAGTACCGGTCATTTTGGTCAACGGTTTTCTGTTCGTTATTCGTATGCCAAGGTCGCAGGCCCGGTATGGTGTAAAAAAACTATTTGATTTTTTTTCATTCTCGCCTATGAGTTTGGTATTTGGTAGATCCTATTAGCATTACGATTCCATCAACAATGTGGTAGGTTGAGTTAGTCTTATCTCGTAAATAGTTAACATTCCACATTTATGATGAGTCCATGACGTGTTCTTGTAATTTTGCTCAGTTTAATCAATTTAATGTAAAAGAATTTATTGTAATTAGGTCGAGCTTCGGCTTCGGGCTTGCGTAAGAACAAAGGTAAATATAAATATTAGGTGTATACTATCTAAGTGCATAATTTAAAATGAATGTAATGAATTATCTATGTGTGTGAACGAGAACCTAAGAATAAAACACTTCTCATACGACACGTTTTATGCGAAATAAAAACAGTGTTCTACAATCATATGAAACGCGAACAAAGATCACACAATCATATTGGTACTTTAAAAGTTACCGAATGGACATATTATGCCAGCTTTTCCGTTTCCGGTGCAATAACAGTACGTAATGTAACCGTTATTTTTTTAAAGGCAACACGTTTACTGTTATTATGTAAATGGCCCATAATAGCATGTAACTCGTTAGCACCATTCTCTTCTATTATTATTTCCATTCATACTTTAAACACTCTGTTAACACCTGAAAAGTTACGCTCTCTTTATTCAAATTTGAATTTGGAATGAGGGAAAAAAGAAAAGTCGCAGTATTAGGCAAAGGCTGCCAAGATTTTGTAAGCGTCCGCGTGTCTCATACATTTTCATAAGTAGCGTTTGTGCCTTTCAACGAGCTAACAATTTCTCCAATTGCAGACGAGTTACACGTCCAGTGAAATCATGCTACGTCTCTCTTCTTATGGTAAACACGACTGCATTGCGATAGTTTAGCTATGCACGCACTTTCCGCTCGTGATAACCGATCTTACCGGTGTTTTCTTTGTAATTGGTCGAAAGTGGGCAATCTAATGGACTTTACCTACATATTTTGTATATTATACGGGTTACGGGTTTTATTTAGGGAGCTTGATCGATTTAAGGAAGGAAGGTAGATTGATAAAAAGGGTTATGGGTTAGTGAGAGGGATTCGTCAGAACCGTATCAAGTGGAACGTGGTCTCTGCCTACGGGAAAAGGCCTGGTGTTATGTAAGTATCTTTGTTTTGTACCTATGGGTTACGTCGCCACTTTAGTCAAGTATTTCACCCACATGTCATTTGTGGCAAAAAAGTCAAGAGCTATCTTCTTATTTTATATCTTTTATGGTAGTGACTAGTGTCGAATTACCTACCTAAATCGTTTACCCTTTTAGCCAGCTTGGATTTCCTAAAATTGTATGTCTAGCTAGCTTATTACGAAATTAATGGTAGATGATTATTGGCGTTTATGTCCCGGTTGTGCTTTCGCGTATGAGGATTCCGGGGTCCGCCTTGACCATGATCCAGGATTTGGCAGCTCAGGTAATGATAGTGGAGCGTCTGCAATCTGACCTATGTGACCCTGTGTTGGATCGGATTGGTTCATGGTTACACAATATTCATCATAATGTTTTCCCTTACCACAGCATAGGCTAGCGTTCAACTAATGTATTTAACTTAGAAAAGAGTCATTGGTACATGGCGGCACTGGGGATCGAACACGATACCTCGGAGTACGAGTCGGACCCTTTGACCATAGGCCACAGACGCTCCAAACGAAACTAATCATTACGTGTAATTTACAAGTATTTTTTAAGGTAAAACGACGCTCTACGAAACTGAACTAACCGATATGTATTATTTACTGCCGATATCTTCACTTGGCTTTAGTTTTGTGAAAGTACGTACCTACAGAAGAAATAACTATTATCCACTTAAGTGGACGCTTCTAAGTGATTTTCTCTAGTCGGAGAAAACTGAGGAAAACTCTCTCTTGTCACTAAAGACTTAGAATGGGTCAGACACATTGGGGAACATTACAATAATTGGTTTTAAACTAATTTACACACTTACTCACAAATATCTATTTGCAAATGCATTTTAGATATTTAAGTAGAATAATTTTTTGTTCGAGAATTTTCTGTTGAAAAATGAGCATTAAATGTACGCCACAAATATTTCACAAAACGACACCAAAACCTACCTAACTATGGATTTCAACAAATCAGTGTGCCAACTCACTATCTTTGTACTAGACAGCCTTACAATTGTATGAAACAGACTTTGCTGTGAAATGGTACCAACTCAATAATTTGTAGTTACGTTGCACAGCACAAATTGTCGCTCTTGCTATTTATCCTTACTAGGCCACGCATGTCGGTATTATACTGGCGTATTATACGATACAACTCCAGTAATAGGTAGGTATTTACTTTAATAATGTATCACTCTAAGTGTTTCATTATATCCTAATTATTGTACAGACATTTCAGGTCTCATGTCTTCCCGATCAGCAGAGAGCTTTCGACAGTATCTCTCGGGAGGTGATCTAGTGGGCTCTAAGATTCAAAGTGCCCGAGCCGTATATTACCATTATCCAGGACAATAATGAATCCGTTGCAAAACCACCGTAGGCCTTATAAATCCTACTAATCCTACGCTGTTCAATTAGGTTCTCTCCAGTGCCGTTACCTGTTCTGCGCTACACTTGATATCCTCTCAGTAAAAATTCCTGACATACCTCCATGGTTCAAAGAATGATAATAGCCGCTTTCCGAGCAGTGTGTTGAAAAAGGAATAAACTCTCAAATGGACTCTCATGCCCACATCCCACAGGGGCAAGGAAACTCGCGTGCCACATGCGACGAATCCGACACATCAACGTTCAACAGGAATTCAGTAGCAGATACCTTTACCGCTATATTTTAAATGGTGACCCAAAATTTTCGGAAACCAAACTACATTGACCTCATACCTCAAACTTCTAAATAACAAAACAAGGAACCGTAGAGACGGTATGGCTAAAACCGAAAACAATGACGTACTCACGTTATGCAAACTCCAGGCCAGCATATCGTTCTTGGGCCGAGCACCGTGACAACGCGCGACGTATCTCGGCGCTGAGTTCATCGCGATGAGACCGAACGATCGCGACAAACCACAGGGAGATAATATTACCGCGATGAAGACGTGTCTAGGCCCTTTATTCGTAAGTGGGTTTTAATTGTAGGCCTCGTTTAGCATCCATTTCTTCTCTCGTATTAACTGTTTTAAGTATTACCGGTACTTAACCAAGTGTTTACACCGTTTTACTTTTGAAGCGTACCTACGTACTGCAAATTTATTCAGGAAATAAATCAACGTTCCGTTCGAACAACAGCGAAACACGAAAATACAGTTCATAAATAAAAGGAAATGCCGCTGTACGCGAGTCCTAACTCGTCAATTTATTAGGTATCTATAAGGATAACGAATAATATCGATCAAACATCGGAATACGGTATTACGTCGCGTGCGTCAATCCGTTCCCGTGGTCGCCGTTGACTGTTGACTGACACGCTAATCGACTTCTGATACGATCCTTGCGTTTTACACAACTCTTGCTCTTTTATTCAGAGTTTGCCTTGGTAATTAATGTTTATGCGCTTGGTGTAGGTTGGGAAAGCTTCGGCTTGAACCTACACCTACGCTGGAATAGTTCGTGCTTTAACGGTTGCTCATACGTACAGAGTCATTTCTTTTGTAGGCATTCGTGGCAAGGAATGCACTAAAGTAATGGATGTTTACCGAACCAGATGTACGTATTTATTTATTTATGTATTACTTGTGTGTTGCCGACCCCATAAAAACATTTTACCTCTTTCTTAAAGAAGTATGCTATACTCTCTATCTATACTTAAAACCTCTCGAGGAGATTCATTTGGGGGCGTCTTCTTCTAGAACCGCACAATACCTTCGCTAATAATAAAAAAACAAAACAAGCATTTCCAACAAAGAGTTTGCACTTGTACATACTCAGATTTCCTATCAGAGTACAATCAACCAAAAACACCTAAGACAACCGCTTTCGTCATCCAAAAACCTGCCTAAACACTTAGCTATTAGAATCCACATTCCACCAACCTGTAAGTATTTGTTCCTGCGCTGTTCCCTGTAGAGCCTCTTCATGTGTTCCGCCTGCTGTCGCGCCAGCTCCCGCTCGGGAACCAGTGGCAGCGGGTCGTGCCGCACCGGGCATCGGTAGTGGATGTTGACATCGCTCTCCACGTAGCGCCTCGGGGACTCTGTTGAGGGGGTCAGATGGTTGGTTTCTTGCTTATGTGTGAACTAGGCAGATATTTGACCGCCATCTTACATGGGTAATAAGGTCGAGGGTACACTTATTGTTTTCTCATACAATTCTAAGTGCATTCTCCGAGCATAGATACATTTTTATTTTATTATTTATTTATTCCAGGCAACAAGGGCCCATGGATATAATACACAATATTAAATTTATAAAAACAAATGAATGAATACAATAGTAACAATAATATAACCTATACATAACAATATAAAAAAAACAAGGACACTCTACCCCTATTTATAACATGAGCATTATTGTCGCATTCCCTGGCTTGTAAACTCACTGTTAGAGAAAGGTACAATAATTCTCAATCAACTCATATGAACAGTTTTTTTAAACGGCAGAGCAAGTGAGTGTAGGCCTCAATTTATTTACTAAGTACTATAATGTCATATAGGAAATTCCTTGTAGTACAACTGGTAAGAAAGACTATTTAGTTAGACTAATGGGAACGGCTGGTCATTTGGTATACATAGTGATGTCTACCTGATATACCTAGGGCCCTATACATAATTACAATATCGATATTAGATATGCTATTTATAGATACCGAAGACTGCTAGCACAGTTTGGCGTTCCGATGTATTTATAGTTTAGTTATAGTTAGGTACTGTTTTTGTTTTCGTAGCAAAATTGAGCAGTTCTTATTAAATTACGTAAATTTGCTTGAGGATTTTACATTGAATTTATTGACATTTATATGATTCTGGACAATGTTTAGCGAAAATATAGGCATTTGACCGCCGTCTCACCTGTTGGCAAATGACGATGCGGCCGAAGATGGAGCATGCCCGTCTTGGAACAGCCTATTCACTCTAGCCTTGAAGGCATCTAGAGTATATTGATCAGGGATCACACTCGCAGCAATATTTATTGGAATCCAATTCAAAATTCCATAACGAAACTTGGTCAAGTTTTTAGTAACGTTCCTCTCTGTCTTTGTAAATCTGCTACCTACCTCATCATTTGTCAGAGCGACAAGATCAGAATAGAAAACCCACTGTCACATGATATTATCACAACTCTCCTTCATTGAGGCAGAGCGGATTGCATCAAACAGAATAAACACAAATTATAAGTGGGCTTGTCGTCGAGGCACGGAGATTAGATCTCCACTATTGCCACATAGTCGCAAACGAGACATTCCTCAGTTCACAATGTCATAAATAGTAGACTCAGGGCGCCGTAAGTTATCCTATGTCATCGAGTACAAGAAAAATTCCACTTTGCAGTAATAGTAGACGTTTAAGAGGTATACCCGTTGCCAAAGCGTTGGTATGCCCGTGCACAAGCTAATAGTCACCAAAAAGAAAAGTGACTTTAATGTGTCTGAAAGGCGAAACTGCCGTGAGGATGTGAGGCCGACTGGTTTCTTTACTTAAAGAACCCACACACGACTAGAAGACTAACACACTCGCTACAAAAATTTTCATTCATTCATTTTTTTTTATGAAATAGCAACGGGTCGTTCAACAGCTTGACAACCATTATTGCCAGTGTCAAAGTGCAAGGAAAACACACTGAAAAAGTTTGACCGGTTTAATAGAGCAAAAAAAAAAAAAATAACCATTGCATTACCCATCTGTGGCATTGCCACATACATAATTTGGATAACATACAAAATATACTGTGGTGTAGAGACATCACAGGACGTCACAAAACATAAATGTCGCAGTTCAGGAAAAAAAAAAATTGTTGCCTGGTTTTGCGCACCAACGTTTTGTGGGTCTCCTAAACGTCTACTATCTCGATGACGTATGGTAACCTACGGAGCCTTCACAGTCTATAGGTATAGGTAAGTACCTCGAGCAAATCTTGCGTTTGTCAAAATACAAGCACGTACGAAACGTAAGCCAAATTGGCGCAAATTGAATAAGTATATTTGTACTTTCAAACTTTCACTGTTGTTTTTAAGTTTTAATTAGTTACATACACAGTGCGTGTGTGTTTTTTAAGATAATAAAGTAATTTTTACTTCCAGTGAAAGTGGTCAGATAGTGGAAATGTTATGGCATTATAGCAATGTAATCGCCGCGATGGTGTCGATGTCGTAACATGGTGATCGGTCGTTTCGGAAGCGACGGTTGTGGCGCATTCACACTGAACGGTTCCGTGGACGAATTAGAACGATTAAGAGAATTATTGCACAAATTATTATTGCACGGAAATTATGGGCTGGAATTAAATGCTTTGTTTTAGCGTAACAATTTTGTTGCGCTATCAATTTTTAGCGAGAAATTACTAGGACTTAAACACAATCAGTATGAGTTATTATTAGTTTAAGATTTTCGTTTTGAAAGTGCCTCGTGGAAGATTAAATTAAGATAATTGAGTAGATATTTTGTGAGCAAATAACTTGCAGTGATTAAGGCGATGAGACATTTACATCAAACCATATTAAAATCACGTGCATTTATTTATTTATTTAACAAGTTTTTGTATACAAGAAAATTAAAGAGATTGTACAAATAGTGATTAGACAACAGCACTACTTATCTCTAAAAAGAAATCTCCTCCAGTAGACCTAAAAACAGAGAGATGTGACAAATATACGCAGATACGACGTGCACAACAGTAATTTTGCCAAAAGTCTCAAGCTAGCTTAGTCCAAATACTTCGGAATCAGTGTAAATGAGCCGTTACCGCGACACGTAACGCGGCGCACGCGCACAACCGGTCCACGATGACCATTGACCTGCTCAGACGAGCGTTTTTTTGTGTACATCTGTATTTGTATGTGCACATCTCCCGTGATTCGGCCAGACGCGGTCGTTACGTCCAAGATGTCAATAGGAACGTGGGATGGAGGTGGGAATAGATGACTTACATGCATACGCAGGAAGGAAAAAAATACCGAGTACAAAGTCCTGCCTGTAGTTTTTTCTGTGGCTACTGATATGTACGTATTCTGTATTTGTGCAATAAACTGTTCATTCATTCATTCATTCCTACATCAGACCGACCGGACAAACTTACACGCAAATATCCGAAAAATACTACTTCGCAAGCCAACGCAGATCAACGTACACCCAACGTAGGTATCTCGAGTGACGTGCTATTTTGTATGTCGGATTTGCTTCAAATATAATCCTTGAAATGTATTCCGTAAAAAATACGAAATTTCTTGTATTCGCGTAAACATTAATATGGACTACTTCGTCTGAAAGTAAATTATTTATTTTTAAAGTACAAATTAAAATTTTGTTTAATTGTAACAAATTAAATAATGCTAATACTAAATTATAAAATAATAATAAATTAAATAAATGAAATTTAATTTAATTTAAAAAGTCGCGCCCTGATGTTGCTGATGTCCATAGGCGGCGGTAACCACTTTCCATCACGTGGCCCGCTTGCCTGCTTGTCTGTCGTATAACATAAAAAAATCTTCGGGCAAAAAGTCGCTCGTCTGCGCAGGTCAAACACATCGCCGCCGGAAGGAGTGTCCACCCGTATTATGAAATATCGGACACGTCGCCATGGCTTTTGCGCGCGTGTTTACATTAGCGTCTCCGCACTCTCTATAAATAATGTGACGAGAACTCACATCACATAATCGGTTATTATTACATTCCAACGTAGGTATACCTATGCATGAGATTACCTGCAGGTTAGGAGATTTGTAGCCCGTTTCCGCGTCTTTTATTCAAATTTTATTAGTTAGTTCTACTTAAAATGTTCTAATTAAGTAGGTAGGTACTTTTAGTAGGTATTTCAAAAACCAAAAAGCGTATTCCATGTCACTAGAGCCGTGTTAACACGGCCCGTGTTCAAGTAACCAATAGAATTTGCGTTTTCAATACTTAAAGTGTTATTTAACTAATGCGAAAAAGACCCAAGTAGAGATCAACAAAGATATCGTCAGAAATTATTTATATAAACAAGTCAACTTTTTTCGATTTCTATGGATAATAAGTAAAAATAAGTCTATGTGTTTAGATTTTAGGGGATAATACATAACATTGCCGTGCTCTACTTTTATCTTATTCTATTGAAACGTATTTTAAATATTACAGTAAATTGTAGATAACTAACGTAAACGATGTAATTTATGGAATACTACGCATGGTTTCATGTCAATAATCAATTCGCAACGAGAGCGACCCAATGGTAGGTACCTGGTCTTTTGACTGATGGTAAGTACCGATAGGGTATGGATAGGAAACCAAAAACAATTTATTATCAGATAGCTATTATCCTTGTTCATTGACAAGACGTTGACAAAATCATTTCCGTTGTAAGTTGGTCAAAGTCAAGACAAGGAATCGTAGGACCACAATGCGGTCAGCGGTCACATGCTGACTAACCGTTATCTGTCTAAGATAACATAACCTAGATACTTTTTTACACAAAGTAGGTGCAAACTTGGATTTTTCTTGAATGAATTGAAATGAATACTAACTACAATCACAAATAAAAGGAAAAAGAGGAAGGACCATTCCACCTGTAGGTATCCGTAGGACACGTTCCCCATAGTGTTTTATAGCCGTTTTCTTGTACCGAATCCAAGTTCACGTCGTGAGCATGCAGGCATGGATCGAAAGCCCTTTACGGTACAAGCGGTACAACATATACAACCACCCACTTTCACGAAAATGCAATTCTCGGCACGTGTTCGCTGGCCGTAATGTGCGGTTTCGCGCGCCTACGTGCTGTATGCCGTAGATGGCAATTAAGTAGGTAGATTTGTTTGATAAAACCGAGGTTTGGGTTGGGTAACCCGGGGACTCTATTTTTGAACTGCTCGAATGGAGTCGAACGGTTTTCAATTTTAATTTTTGACATGAAGAATTCAATATTTTTTAATTACATGGGCTTTACCAAAATCGTACGGTTCGAAAATGGGGAAAATCAGCGTTATGCTTCAAAATAGGTATTGAATTTTTCATGCTGAAAACCAAAATTAAAAACCATTCGACGAGGTTAGCAGTTCAAAAATAGGGCCTCTGCAGTTGCTGGCTACTGGACGGACTACTTCTCGGAAAACTGGCAAAATGACATAATTCCTGAATGGTGTTATTACGAGAGTAATTGTGAACATTATATATAATATAACGTATTCTTCACAGTGCGGTAGCAGTCTTTACCAGATTCAAATCTAGCTCTCTATGAACTTCCAAATCCAATAATCGGTCAAAATTTTTACATTTTTGCCTAAAAATTAACAAAAGCTACTACTCAAGTTAACCCCACGTGAAACAGATTAAAGCTACCCTTATTAATCAAGAAAACGTCCGACTCAGTAACGTCAAAAGCATCCGCTTTCTATGCCAGTAACTTTGAGAAAAATAACAAAGTTAATTCAACTCGGAATTTCATCTCGAATTATGGCAACGATGCGAAGAGTTGTAATTTTTCCTTGTTTACTCCAGTCACGTAACCGGCGAAGAAGAGTAAAAATAAACAAAGTTTTGTAGAAATTTTCGCCGAGTGGAAAGTTGGAGGGCTCTCTAGTAGGGTCAACGGAGTTTATTGCCTAACGAGGTTCGCACCACGCCTCAGAGTTCAGACTGGACGTCGAAATGACGAGATCTTACCGACTAGCGTTCTAAACGACACAGTGAAAACTCATTTCATTTTATTACCACGTAATCGAAGGGTTAGATTAGAACTGGATAAACACGCTTATACGTTACAGAGAAAGTGAAAGAGACCGTTTATTAGATCGGAGATTTTAAACCAGGTTAATATGAAAAATTAATACTAATCTAACCTAATAATAATAACATCTAAACTCTATCTCATTAAGACAACTTAAATGACTTACTTCTACCTCGATTCCTTGAAATAACTTTATTACAAAGACCTAGTTATTGTCAAGGCAAATGAATAAATTATAAAAGAACAAGTAGGCAATAGATATCGTATCCGTACGAGTATACGCGACATATCAACATTCCCGCAGAATGGAACGACAATTAAACAAACATTCAACAAGTCAATTACATACCTAATCTACATCAGTAACAAGCCGGTTAACGTATTTGGAAGTAATTACGGCATTATTTATTTGATAGATCGGTGTAAGTCATGCGATTCGTTGAGACTTATTAAAGATTGGATACAGTTTTGTGAACATGTTTCGGAAATATGTCATCATTCTTTCTTACTATTATGAAATATTTTCGTTGCAGGTATGATATTCTAATAAATAGTAATAAGTAGGTAGCTAATATTCTCAATATGGAGAAAAAGAGCTACGTAATTTTACACGACGAAAACAGAGTCATCAGTAGTCGTTACAAACGTATAAGTATCATCTTACAAGAAATCAGATCAAATTGGAATTGGGAAAGGAATTAAGCAATGTATTTCGATACAGCACGACCTCCCTTGGCGTTTCATAATTTTGGTGCAATCAAGCGCATCGGGATTAATTTAATAATATTTTGTAGCAGATCAGAAGTTTTATTAAAATAATTTTCAATTTATGACAAAGTAATAATTCACCCTCTTAATCCCATTGCTGACTCCTATAAGTTACATTTCCGGTTATTTAATTTCTGAGAAGTTGTAGGTTTTTTTTTTTTTTAATATGTATTGTTTTGTTAAAACTTAACTATAAAATCGAATCAAATCCGGAGAAAAACTTAAGAAAATGTAAGAAAACAAACCATTGGCAGTGATCTTCTTGATCTGTTTCAATATACCCATAGCGCGCACTCACTGTAACTATACACTGGTATAGAAAAACACCTAAACGAGCACAGTGGTACTACTGTGCGATCCGTCTGTCACCGCGTCAACAACTGCGCCCGCGTCGATAGATCACTGATCCGCCGCTTGTATTGTATAACGCTGTTACTTTCGACTGGAGGGACCTCCTACTATCTCTCAGTGGAATCTCCCGCCAAAACGCACTCCGCGCCGGTTTCCGTCGCTGCGTACACGCATCCAACGCTGCGCTGTAGTGAAGTTTATAAGATATACATACATAGCTATCATTCTTGTTGGCGGTAAAAATATTAATTGATAAGATTCGCACTTCGGACTAGTGACAAATAGAGACATTAAATTTTTTTACAAACGATGATATGTAAGTTTATAAACATCCGATAATTATTTGTGAAGGTAAGCGTTACCTACTTTGAAATACGGTTGCAGTACCTATTATAACAGGATTTTGACTAAGTGTAAAAAGAAAAAAAGTAAACAATTTTATCCGGCGCAGCGTTACATGTTACATATAAAATTGTTCAACTATAACATTAACAATGGCTCTACTCACTGTACGGCAGCGGCGCGTAAACATCCGGATATTCGGTTGCTCTGTTCACCCATTCGCTAAAATCGTGAACGGTGTGACGGTCCTCTTCTCTTTTTATTTCATTTGCCGTTTCTCTGCGAATAACCCGCTCTCCATGATTATTGTCATCAACATCAGTTTCAACTAAGTTAATGAGCGATGTGGAAATGTTTGGCGGTTTACTATATTGCTTTTCATGAACGATAGTGTCCGCACTTTCATTCGTATGTGACATATGCGACTCAGGAGGTGAATCCGGCGGTTTGGGCTCTTCACGCAACTGCATAGATTTGTAATCGTCTGTTTGTTCTACATGTTCAATTACTTGTTTAGTTTGTTCGCCTTCAACAGCGACTTCTGTTACTTTACCAAATGAAACTCTCTTAGGTTCACTTGGTTCACTTTGTGATTCATATCTTGCTGTAATTGTTTGAATAATTGCATCTGCTGATAGTGGTTCCTTTCTTTCAAAAGAATCGTTGCTTATCACACTTTCAGAGTCACATTTGGATACAGAATCATTGGGGCTACTTTCCTTGGAAAAATATGAAGAGTCTTCCTTGTTATCGTCGTGATTATCATCATAGAGCAAGTTTTTCTTCACATACTTATTAAGGGCGGCTAAAGATTTAGATAAAGAACCGGTATTGGCAACATCACTAAAGAATCCATCGTCTTCGTATAATGTCTCATCATGTCTGTCCTTTCGTGAGCGTTCCTTGCTCATTTGATGACCTTCCATTTCACATACACTTCAACACAACAGATATTTCAATACATTACACACTGCTACTTTATATACACTATGACACAATGGCTACAGTGCCGACGCTAAACTGACATGATAATGAAGATAACAGCATTATCAGTCAGTTAGTTAAGTACACAACTCGAGATAATACCTTTAGATATCGAATTGAATTTATTTATTGGATCGCTGTCGCACAACAGCTAGTGAGCACGAGCCTGCGCGAACTATTTACAATCAAAAAACCAAACGGACAGGTTTTGGCGCGCCGATTGACTCCGATGACGTAAATCTTGACTCGCAATAAACACATAATCGCTGATATCAAGATCACTTTTTATATCGCGGAAACTACTATGGGGATCTTTTTTACTATCGACGAAGCCGCGGCCTTAATACATTTATGGATTAAGCTCTTCGAATAACGCACTTCGAAAGCCTGATTAACTTATTCCGAGACCACGTATGTTGACGGCGGTCAGACGAATAACTTTGTGGGGCCTTTGTTTTGAACAAAGGCTATTGTTTCTTTTTTATTCGCACAGGTAATATCAGTGTAATTGCAACGCGTGTCGGCTCTCACAAAGTTATCCGAGCCAGTGAATGATTTTAGGGAGCAAAGCGAGACGCGGAAATTGGTTATCCAACAATATCAGCGAAACTGGGTCACTCATCTGCCATAATAGCATTTCAAAAATGTCATTTTACGTACCCACGTATCTAATTTATTTAGCCATTGGCATTGTTATTATTCCCTATTACACCATGATATGAAAGTGAACAATATAAGGATAGTTTTGGTCGTTATTTACATTGTTGTATCTTATGTTGATACTTGCCTGTGTCAGAATAGCTCCCATGTGATGTTCGTCGAGGTGGATCAGGCGCTGAGTCGGTCTCTAATAGGGTGCAACAAAAAAGGGATGATAACAAAAAAAATGGACATTAAAAATGGAATAGTAAGAAATATTGACTTTTCGTTATGTAGGCAGTCAATAGCAACATCGCGTAATTTGCGTAAAACGACAGTAAAACGAACTTCATGAACAAACGATCACGCAACTAGAACACGCAAAGGATGTAGCGGAACACGACACATAACTGGCAATCAATAAATCTTTGACGAGAAAAGCATTATGTACATTTGCTCCAAAATTAAACAAACAAATGACTATGACATAATATGAAAGTTGAGAAATTAACCTTGAAATGTGACCGTGTGTCTCGATGGCGTGACGTAGGGCGCGAGGCGCGGCCAGGAGGCGGGCGGCGGGCGCGGCGGCGTGCGCGGCGGCTCGTAGCGGCTGGCCGGCCGGTGCGCCGCCGGGTTGAACGCCGCCTTGTCCAGCGCCTTGTCCAGCGCCTCGTTCTTCAGAATGGAGCTCAACTTTATAGGCTCCTTACTTACTGACCTCTTCACTTCTTTTTTAACTGGCGAGATGCGACCTCGGACTAGAGTGGTCGGGTCCGTGATCGATCTATTGTTATCGGAGCGTTTAGGGAATCGGTGCGCTGTCCAAGTACCCGACAGATGAGGAGCGATATCACGTAACTCGCTCACGTCCGGAGCTGACGAGTATATCTGGCCCAGCAGTGACATCGCTTCGAACCTCCGCCGCATGCGATCTACCTCGCCGGACCGACATTCCGAAGGCTCCTCGGCGGATCTCGATCGAGGGGCTGCTCGTCTGCGGAGCGTCGCGAGTTTTGAAATGATGTCGATGTGGGGCATGTACCGGTTGGCGGGGCGGAGCGGTACGCGGGCTACTGGGAGGGCTTTAGATCTGTCCCGGCGGAGCGGGAACCGCTCGTCGGAGGGCCAGCGGTGGGACAGCGCGCGGGCGATCTCGGGGTCGCTGCGGTGGCGGCGCAGCGCGGCGGCGGCGGAGGGTGGGTCGAAGCGGCGCGCGAGGCGGCGCACCTCGCCCGCACGCGCCAGCCTAAGGTAGGCGCGCCACCAGCGCTCCGGCTCGGGTGACGGGCTCCGACTGCGCCACACCGTCTCCTCGCTCGAGTGCCGTGCCGTGTCTGGCGTACGACGCCCGGTCACGTACACTTCCGACCGGGGCGAAGGCGATCTCGAATATAGTTCAGGTTTACTGGGTAACGAGTGAAACTTATTCTTTTCGCTTTCACCGAAAAGCTCTTTGAAATTTGTGCACGACTGCGATTGTACAATTAAGTTTTTTTGCGGTTCGATATCTTTGACTTCGGCAGGTGACAAGACTTTTGGAATAATTTTATCTTGATTATCTTTTTCGTCAGAACTTTCTCTTGCGTGGTATATGGTTTTGGCCTGAAACGGCACATTTTTTACAGATTCAAAATATTCAACTTTTTTTTTGACTTCCTCGGCGGGCCCTTTATAAATTACGGTTTTGTTTGACACATCGGAGCTTGCCGTCTCAGTTTCACTGGCAGAGGACTGATAATGAGCTTCTGACTTATCTACCGGAGAAAATATTTCAGCTGTTATTTCGTCCTCTTTCTGGACATTTATTTGAGAATCACTTTCTTTTTTTGTTTTGATAGTTTTTTCAATATTATGTTTATTGTCTTTATTTTGAGCATTATCCAGTTCTTGTTTCAGCGTCAGATGTACAGGATTTTCAAACTTATTAATTCTGTTTAGAACTTCTTTGCTAATAGTTTGTGAAATTTTTCTTTTCTCAGTTTCACTCAAACTCATTTGAATTTTGTTTACATTATTCTTCAGCTCTTTTACAGAAGTCATTGGACATGATATCGCTGCTATTGACTCCGACTTGCTTAGTTCCCTTTCTGGGATTGGTGTTGTTGGTGGCGAAATCATTGAATTACATCTGACGTGTAAAGAAGGCTTCTCTATTTCCTCTGTATCTTTCACATCGATGGTGAAATTTTCATTGTCTTTAGGTGTCTTGGATTCTAGTTCCTTGCTGTAAATGGCATTAAGCTGATCTTTTAGAGCATTTACTTGTTCCATTGATAAGCTACTCCATAAACGGCTGCCAAGACCTAGTTTTTTTCGGAGTTCTGTTAAAGTGGCATCTTGTTGTAATGTTACCACGGGTTTGATAAAAGTACGTTGTTCAGTTGTATCATCTTCATTCTTTCTATTAATATTGAAAGCAGTTTCAGCAACACTAGTTCCTCGCCACAATGGTTTGTAAGTATCTTTAGATGACAACTGATCTATATCCATAGAATCGTAATATGGGATGTGTTGAAAATGGTCTTTGAGATCTTCGACAGATTTTTCTTTAACACGTAGACCTCTATCTCTATCGAAATTCCAACGAAAATCTTTTACGTCTCTAGGATAAAATAAAACATCATTTTCGTCTTGCGCAAGTCTTAATTTACTATACAAATGGTTCAATTCTTCTTCTGCTCTTTCTATTGCTCTAATTTTCTTCCATCTATCAAAATCAATGATTTCCTCGTCTCTTCGTCGGTGACGCAAGTCGCTATTGGATGTAGCCTTTTCTAACTCTCCAACTCTTTCTAAGTAAGAGTAGTACCTATTTAGCTCCCTGAAACGTTCTGATCTAATTGTTTCATTTTGCATGTCTTGAATATATTCTTCATAATCTAGATCATCACCCTGAATGTTAGAATCACTTTTAGTTTTAAAAATGGGAGTGCTATGTTGAAGTTTTTTGTCAGCTTCACCTGCACTTCTAGTCCTTAAAACAGATTTTGTTACATTTTCTCCAGTATTTTTTACGTTCTGTATTCGCGCACTGTGTATGCGCCGACAAGATGGAGACCGGACAGAGATTGGTGAATTGGATTTACTTCTAGAACTAGCTTTAGCAACCGATTTTTTTACAACTTTTGGTGAAACAGGCCTTGATGTCTGAGAAAAGAACATTGTGGATGGTTGTTTAATTTCGTCCTCCTCTGTATTTATGTTGATTACTTCTAAATCAGGAACGTAGCGATTTTTCAGCATTGGTGAAATAGGACGAACGGTCTCAGTAAACACTATTTTTGTAGGCGATTGAGACCGACTTTTGGGCTTAGTTACAATTATTTGAGGCTTTCTAATAACTTTGGGAGAAACGGGACGAGATGTTTGGGAAAAGATGATTCTTGAAGGCGAAATGTCAATTTTTCTAGGAGGAGATTTTGGTTTCTTATGAAATACTATCGTGGGTGACTTAGGTCTGGAAGTTTGAGAGAAATACATTTTATTAACAGGTGGTTCACTTTTGCTTCTTGTAGTAGCTAGAGACGTAGTTGAGCCAAAGTCGTCGCATTTGGACAAGCTATCGAATTTACGTATTTCTTTGTGAGTTCGGCCCGGCCAGGATATTGAACGAGGGCTTTCTGCTCTTAGTGGACTGGAATATCTATCCCATACCTTAAATCTAGATAGTGACACTGGCTTTCGGTGAATTAGATAAGAATTTAGGGATTTTGGTGGAACATTGTCTAAAGGGTAAGACTGGAACATTCTTGCTTTCTGCAATACCGTTGTATTCGGCTCTTGAATAGGATAACATATACTCGGAGAACAATTTCCCCCCAAAAACAAATGTTGAAAAAATGAATCTGTCATAACTGCGTCACGAGTTCTCTTAATTTCCTTTGAACTGATGGTCTTTTTGTTCAAATTATCACATGAACCGAAATTTGACGCTTCGTTTGATGTATCACCAAATTGACTTCCTGATTCCGAATCAACAGAGGAGTTCGATATTATTTTTTTAGTAGCCTTTACTTTATTTTGAACTTTTTTGATAGCTTTATTAGCATCTTTAGCTTTTTTACTGCATGATTCATGACACGGAACACTTCTTGGTCTTATTACAACACTATCTAATAATTTCTTTTTCTTTAAATTAGTAACTATAGCTGTTTTTATTTGACTTTGTCGTTTTGGCAAAGTAGAAATATTAGTGGACGATTTCGAAATACTAGGTGTTTGGAGACCAGGCTTTGCTGTCTTTGATTCAGTTTTTGTAACTAAGCAGGGGTTTGACCTAGCACTAGATATCTTCAGTTTTTGCACTTTTTCTGCAGTACGTGTCATATCTCTGCTTTTATGAGATGATGGAATTGGTGATTTAACGGTTGATGTAACTGTTGGTTTAACAGTAGTTTTAAATGTTGTTGGATTACTTGCCCTAATAAGTGATTTAGTCTTAGCTTTGGCTAAGTCAATGCGCTCATTTCGTTTCTCTGAACTCCATAATTTATCTAAGGACGTCACTTTGTCTAGAATATTTGAAATCGGAGTTCTCCTGCCAGCACCACCCTCTATTACCACCGAGGATTGTGGCTCGCCGTACTTGGTGTGGGCGGTAGCATATTCCGTAGGCAACATGGTTCGTCTAGGCGAGCCGAAACTGCTTGTGCCTTGAGATTTGTTATCTGCACATGTGTAGCTTCTTGGTAGCACTTTACTAGTGGATACATTTCTTCTATTCACTGTTGGTGGAGCTGATGAAGACATGATTCGACCTTTAGGTTTATTCTCGGAAGCACCTTTAGAAACAGTTGAACGGTCTCTACTTATTATATGAGTGTTCTGTCTAGTTAATTTGTGACTGATTTTATCTCTAAGAAAATCGACATTAGATTGGGAATGCGTGAGACGCCTCGGAGATGTCGAAATGGGTCTTGTATTTGTGACCAATTTTAAAGTTCTGCTATTTTTTGAGGAAATCCTTCGAGGCGGGGCCGGCGGGTATTCAACGGGCTTGTTTTCAGCACAAATAAAAGAAGGTATTTGTTTTCTAAATGAAGTTTTCCCGTCCGTGTCAATGTTCGTCACTGGATAGCAGATGACCTCGTGGTGTTGCGGCGTTTTCTTGTGGACTCTGATCTTCGTCAGTGTCGATGTGATCGGAATGTACTCAATTTCCGATTCGTCTGTGGAAATTCAACCACTGTTCAGTAGCAGTCTTCCAGTGCTCGTTAAATGTGCGGCCAAACGTGATTCGGGTGCTCCTGCAATGTTTACGTGTCGCATGAAGCGCTCTTGCATTTTCTACGTGTAACAACTGTCATATAAAAACGTGCCGATGTAAAACGCGTGTTCTTAATAAGTAATAATACAGTGATTGTTTAATTTTGGAGACTACGGCTTTTACATGCATGTTTTAATTACCTTGCAATGCGCAGATCGAAGTCCCAGCACCTTTGTTATTGAGAGTAGAATTAGAGCATGCTTTCGATGCGGTTGTGATATGGACTCACCTGTGTTGGACGCCGTTATGTACTGCTACATATTAGCGTATTGTGTCCGCGGCCATAGAGCATCGTAATGGTCATTATGGCACGGCCTTGGACGAACACGTCCCGTATTGACTCACATGCCATGGAAACCATGCCTGTCGCATTATGGTATACGCACTCACCTTGACCAAGTTTAAACTTTACAGCCAATTTCGATGCAATATAAAGAAATTTTTAAATATTACCATTTTAGATAGTACACGTATGAAACTCAGTACGATAACACGCCTCGTATCTGATATACGAGTAATAAGTACGACGAAATAGTGAGACCGCAGTTATTCATTAGACACCGACACCATTTTACGTATTTTTCGCCAAACCATGCATTGTTATACGTTTCGCCAGCTTTATAGTTTGATGGTTAAACAGTTTTAAATATAGTAACGTGAAGCTAGGCAGACAATTAAATATCAATAATAACGAAACCTAAAGAAGGTTTAGAAATAAAATATTCGCTGGTACCACAAAAAAAAACTTGGACAACAGTTGAGTGCGTAATTATATTACTGATTAGTATTCTTTGCAGTATTATTATAATGCGTGCTTCTGTATTTTTTTGTGGTATTACAACATTTATTTCTACATTTAAGGCCCTGAACGCAGAAACAGTACGCGGTCAGACGCGTGGCGGGTCCGTTTGTAATCCAATGCGGATTTAGTAGCGCGAAAGATGGCCTAAAATGCCGGTAACTAAAGTAAAGATTGGATTAAACGGACTCTGTCACTTGTCAAATCATGCGCGGTTCCCGATAAGGGCCTAAAACAACTTGTAGTGCTCAGTACAACGTTTTTCTATTCACTAAATAATTAAAGCAGATTTAAAATTGTACATAAACCTGTACACTTATGTCTCATATAAGTTATAACATAAAAACTTTCATCTGATGAAATTAAACAAGAATACCTCTAGGATGCAGAATTTCAGATTTTGTAAAAATTATTTTAGTCTAAAACAAAACCTTTCTCCTATCAGATTCCTAATTTCCGGTAAATACTTAGGACTATACTATCAGTCTATCATTTTTAACTGTTACGAAATATGATAGCATTCATCTGATTTTTACCCTGTCGATCTTGTCGTAAAAATGTGCGTGTAACACAGGTCCAGTTGAAACTGTCGTATAGGTTAAACTGAGAAAATACAGTTTAAATTTAACTATCTCGGCTACACCTACAGTAAAAAGCTTAACATCTACTACGTGATCAATGAGGATTTTTACGATTTCAAAATCTACCAGACCTTGTAGCGCCAGCTACTAGAATTGCTGTAAAATTACGGATCGATTTCAGCCAATGACAGAGCTTTATTTTGACAGCAGACCTTAATTTGGTTTAATTTTGGAATCACAAACCCCTTAATCCTCTCATTCAGATTCGGATTCGACCAGCACATCTAGACCCCTATCCGCATTCAACTCATCTCCCCATCACTTCAGACTCGGTTCCGACCAGCCCACCTAGACCCCCAACCCCCTCACACCCCCTCGCCCGTACGTACCTTGCCTCGCCGGCGCTGGCGACCGGAACCCCCTCAGCGGGGGCTCCCCGCCGGCCTGCAGGCCGCGGTAGGCCGCGCGGCGCTCGGCCGGGGAGAGGGGGCCGTCGGCGTCTTCCCGACGACGGAACACCAGCGTCGAATCCGACTCGTAGCCGGACTCTTTTAGCGCCCTGGGTGATGGGAAAGATATGATTATGCAAATGTATAATCTGATGACCTGAGTGGTTCAGTTGGTTGGCCGGTCTGCCACGCAAGGGTTTCGATTTCTAGCCGAGCAGAAATTGAAATGATGAATTTTAATTTCTGTTACGGGTCTGGGTGTAGTATGTATAATAAGAATTATATTAGTTTTGTTTGATAGATATTCTGTGCTTACATTCGGCACAACGGAAATCAAAATATATGCGCTGTACATCTTGCTTATATCTCTAAGGCCGGAATACCGGGCTCGTATCCGGATTCTTTTAACAATCTAAACAATGGATAGGGAGTTGTTTAAGCAGTCTACTTGCTCGTATCATGATTCATGATATAATATACCTATGCAGCAAGCGTAACATGGGACGAGAAGGATGGTCGACCTCGTGTGAGGAGGGAAACCAATGGACATAAGCACACAAGCAAACGGAGTGTGATTCTCATTCTTTTAAATAATAAATAATAAGTTTATTTCCTCTTCACATAGGTACGAAATATACAAAAATAAGCCATGTTTTGCAATATAGCCTGCGTGAGAGACTGGTGGCTGCACTAGACACTAGGCCACTAGCCCCAAATAAAATACATTTCAGATATGTAAGTATAGATAGTTCAACTCAGTTGTGCGCGCGGCGCTATGTGTGCGTGCGCTTGTAAATATACAGCTTTCATTTATGTGGCAGTGACGCGACTACTTGGCGTGCCAATGGCGTGGCGTCATTGTGACGTGTCTGGGTTACCCACACATAGGGCCGCGCGCACAACTGAGTTGAAATATCTTTACTATGGTTAGACTAACCTGGCCATATTTGACTTTGACAGAATGGCTGATGTGAGGTCCTTCTTCTCTTTAGGAGACTGTTGGGGCAACGATGTCGTACTCGATATGTTCTGCTGCAAATTTAATTTCGGTTAGATCCTCTATTCTATTGTAATTGATTAATAATTAATGTTTTACGGTTTATTGATTCAGTTACATTGAATTTTTTATATTACTTGCCTCATTCAATTTTAGATTGATTTACGGCGTTGGCACATAGAGCGCGCTCAAAAGTCTAATACCCATCTATAGATAATGTAACACATGCTAAAACTCTTTCTGTAGGTCATTATTATATTTAAAATGCTACAATTTATATACACGAACTGTGTATCCTTAATCATGCTTTAAATAATAGTCAAGTAGTAGTTTTAGTTAAAGTAGATCAATATTTATGAATACACATTCACAGCCGTGTCCCATAAGGATAGGCAGAGACCGCCAGCTACGTTCCTGTCTGACACACACACCTCTTCCCACTATATGTATTTACAAATATATACACAAATAGGCATAGAACAACACACATTGCATTAGAAAAACACATCCATCGAGCGCATTGTGAAGAATAAAAGTAAGTCTCTACTTCGTGCCAACTTCACAAACACAAGTGCTGAAATTCAATGCGGCACTTTTCTGCAACATTTTAAGTGCTTATCATAAGATCTCATTGTAATACACTTTCCCAGTACTAAATTCTGCTGTTTTATAACACGGAAAGCAAAGGAGCTGTCAATTAAATTACTTCTACTAACATTCCGCAAGTACAAAAAGGTCCATTTTTGTACCACTTATATTAAGTTACAAAGCCGTGTTACAAACATGGACCTTATTTTATGAGCAATACATTCCACTTTGATTTGCTCTCACGCTTTTTGCTTCTGAATTAAGGCAATTGTAATCAGCGCGTGAGGAAGGACTTTGTTGTTCGATTTTATGGAGCTGAGTGTACCACGTATCTATTTCTACTCTTCCCAGGAATCGGAGACAGTGCAACAAATAGCTAAAACGTCAATGGCAGTAATTGGAACTCTTATCACACCAAACACATTTATTTATTTACAATTTCATTGTCAGAAAAGTTTACGGAGCACCGACATGCTTACCTATAAAAAGGGATAGTATTACGAATAATAATATGTTAAACAGTGTTTCTCAAGCTCAGAAATGCAAAATCAGTAACAAGTGAACAAAAACATGCTGATTCACTCTCTTCTGGTTAAATTGCTCCATGGTGTGGAGGTAGTTTGGGAGTTAGCCAAAAAGAGGGTAGTATGAGAATTACACTTCTTAACATATTATTATTCGCATGGATAGTATCATGCCACCATACACATATGCACTACTGTACAACAGTCATGCAGTTACTGGCTTACACTCTTTTGTATGGCCCGAGCGAGCAATGTCGTATAAGGGGGCAATGGAGAGTTGTCATCAAGCCACTGTTAGGAGACCACCACCGGCAGCGTTGAGGGTGACACATTAGTTCATCAGTACAGTACACGCAGACAATGTTTTTGTTTCGAATTTGGTACAAATTAATAAAAAATTAACAGATTTTCATAGGGAATCATTAATTACAATTTTGTTAAGTACATATATAATGACAGAATTTAAACTTTTCAATTATTTTTATGTAAAATCCAAAATTAGCGACCATTCTCGTCTTTTGTTAATGATCAAACCAAATTTTAATCATACAATAAGTTATAACATGTACACACAATTATAAAATAGTGAAAGTGTTTCGTACCCCGTCAAAAATGTCCATGACCTCGTCCCACCACTAGAAAAGAAAAACAAACACGTTGCGTCAACCGTGATTTCAATGATTCAGGCAGTTAGAAATGGAATGGTGAAGTGATAAATGAGCATGAGAAAAAAAAAATGTCTCTGTAGGTAATCCTCTTCGGCAGTATTGTCTAACTCATAGTCTAACATCACTACGTTGGTCACTGGCTATAGCATCTACAAAATTTGAGAGTGTAAGATTATTCAAATTCATTTGTCCACTGAGATAGCCAATAGTCCCCCAGATTGGTACCAACCAATAAATATTTTTTCAATATAAAGATTCCAGGAACTATTACCGTGGCAATTAATGTATGAAACGATATCCATTTCGATATTACAATTATCTTCGTCAATCTTTTTCCAAATATAAGTCTAACGGCCAGTTTCTCGTACGTTAATCTTTTGTTAATCATCAATTAAAGTTCGCCATCCCCATATCCCATATGGTGAGTTATAGACAGAGACGGAAGGAGTTTTAATGGATGTTTAAAACAGACAAGCGTTTCAGAAACTTGACGTAAGTCGCTCCATGCTTCCCAAAAAAGTGACTAAATATATTCCGATAATGAGAATGAAATAATGCATGAAGTTCGCCATTCGTATAAATAAAAAATTTAAAAAAATATAAATGCACCCATGATGAAATCGTGAAAAACTCAAGTAAAAAAGATGATAAAAGTACCTGTTTGGCCTCTTTTTCTACGACGGAAGACTTTCCAGGTATGTAGTTCTCTATCCTGCCCGGTTGGTTCTTGTACACCTCTTGGCTTGCTCTTGCTGATGCTAATGTGCTATACCTGAAAATTAAACACAATGTTCTATTACATTTCCTTTGTTACTTATTAAATTGAAAGTCACTTGCTGGTTCATGCTACACAAGAGCCTTTCCAATTCAAACCTCAGTCAACGGCTCTGATAAATTTTTATCACTTCAGTTTCCGATCAATAAGAGCTATGTCTGATACATATATCGTTATTTTTATCGTCTCGTTGCGACTTTTTGCGACCCCTTTAGGGACGAAATTATCATCATCACCAGCCCTAAGTGTACATTGCTGAAGTTTAGTCTCCTACGGTTGAGCCTCCATTAGTGGAGGGCACTGTCATAATTCCACACTTTCAAGACGGGTTGGAGATCGCAGTGTTAAAAACAGAAAACGTTGCTCTCCATTTTCTGGTTTAAGGAGGTAATAGATGGCCTGCCTTTGTGAGATAAGTTATCTTTTATGACACTCGTCAGTGGAAGCGGTGCTTTGCTATATAAGGTCAGTGCAATGCGTGAGAAAATATTACTGTCGCATATTATGAATCTATCTCTTACTGCTGAGTAAGTAGGCTCCAGTAGTATTCGAGCGGCAGCTTGATATTGATAAATGTTAAACGCGAGTGATGCACTTCAAGCCGAGAAAAGGCTTCTTTTTACCTTTCAGATGCTAAAAAAATATGTTGTGCTATCGCACACGAGGGCCCGAGGTCCGTTTTGACCATGATCAAGGATTTGGCAGATCAGATAGTTACAGTGGAGCGACTGCCATCTGAACTCCGTGACCCAGCTACCAGAGGAACCTGACCACATTTGATCATGGTTACACATTCAGTCGCCTGAATGTGCAGGTTTTATCACCATATTTTTCCTCACCGTAAGAGGAAACACAATCCACATTACCCCGGCTAACTCGCCTTAGAGACAGCACTTTGTCATTTATCAAAATCAAGCTGCTGTACGAGAGAGGGAGTGGTGTCCTCATTGAGTGTTTTCCGCGATTTCTAAATCCATCAGATGACGCTACTAAGAGGTAAGTTCTGTTGTCAAAATACTGCTGTGCCATTGGACTGAAACAACTACCATAAAATGGCCGATCGATTCATGCCAATGACAGAGCTTTATTTTGATGACAGAGCTCACGTCTCAGTAGCGCCATCTGGTATCGGGAAAACCTTCATTGATTGTTTTCAGATTGATGTCAGATTGAGGATTTTCGCGTTTCCAAACTCCACCAGATGGCGCTACTAGGTCTGCTGTTGAAATACAGCACTGTCATTAGTTGGAATTAATTCGTAATTATAATCAGACAGAACCTTAATTAGTAGCGCCATCTGGTGGATTTTTAAATCATGAAAACCCTCTTTCACGCGGCCTCCATTGCATAGTAACCTGAGGCCCGACTTTTGGATCGCTCGCATCGATTCAAACGGTTTCAATTTTAATTTTCGGCAATAAAATCAATATTTTTAAATCACATTGGCCACAGCGAAAGTGTACGGTGCAAAATTGGGAAAATATAGAAAATTCGAGTGATTCAAAAATAGGGCCCTGACCTGTAATAGGTAGATGACAAGTTTATATCTACTCACTTATTACTAGGCAGGTAAGGCGATGTCTGGTCCAAGGTCCTCCTCTCCTCTTGGACTGAGGCGGTCCGTCTTCTCGGGCCGGTGGTAACGTCACTGTCGTACGCGTCACTCCAAGTATTCGAGCCTAGTCGACTCAGGCCACCTTCAGGCTCGCTCAGGTATCCAGAACGAGGGTCGAAGTACGCATACTGGGATTTGTTGGTCACCCTTTGCGTAGGTTGACCTGTTACACGGAGATTGGATATGAGATTTTGACAGATGACAGGAGATGGTCGGTGGTTGATGTAATGCGGTTTGTTCGGTGCGTTGATTTTGTGGTCTCTGTTGTTTAAGAAATGTGTTCTAGGTCGTGATAGTGGGAGAGTTTTTAAGGGAATATAGTGATAATAATGTGCCTCTGAAGGTTTTGGCGTCTAATATATCCGGCATATTAATGTATCAAGTATTGACATAGTGTACTTATCAAGAAGTATGGAATTTCAATGATATTAAATTTAGATATTGTATCTCATTACAAAACTTTTTGTACTGCTTTAGCCAATCACCCCATTTCACGTGTAAAAACTGTTGGTAGGACCGGTCGATTAATGATATTACATATTAATGAATTATTTTCTAAAAAACTAAAACTAAACGCTAGTAAGTATTAATTAAGCGATACTCTAGTAATTCATTACTGGCATATTATGCCTATGTCAGTTTGAAATCATTATTTTATAAGTAATTATTATATTTGTTAGGTAGGTTTTATGAAAATTGTCGGCGGACATTCACTGACCATGGATTTGATTGACAACTCCTGACCTACCTCAACTAGCATCGCCATCGGGAAAAAATTACAAGTTGACGAAAGTCCCCTCTATAGTATTGTCGATGGCTCCCAATTCCAATATGAAGGGGTACACAAAGATAAAAGAACGCTAAAGAAACAACAATACGAATGATAAAAATACCACGGACAACTCATCAATTTGTCAACTTTTTCACGATGGCGATATGAGTGTAGGTAGGTTGGCAGTTAGCCATTATTGGCCACCTTATGGTGGCTGAATGATATCTCGCACGCAACAATGAGATGATACACCGCCTGCCATGACCAGCGGAGCGTATTTGCATAGAAAACGACATAAGTACAATTAATGCGTATTGTGAATAAGCGTTAGGTCTGCTGTAACAACTCCAGCTTGTGAGAAATGCGTTCCATGTGGTGTTATACAGCCACCGATGCAAAGACAGAGAGAGAGGTAGAATTTGGAAAATCGACAATAATCACCTAATAATCGGCGACTTTTGTACCGAATAGTCACAAAATCGTCTGAAAAAGAAAAGTGGAAATATTTTTGCAAAGGCCAGCAAATAATTAGACATCGAACCGGCCGAGCGCGGACTAAGCCAACGATGATAGGGTAGGGGACATTGTACTAGTTGCCAGTCGAAGAGTATGTAAGTATCTAGTTACTATATAGAAAGAATCAGACTATCAAAGCTTACAATTTTTCTCATGTTTTTCGGTTAATAAGGCCTGTCTGGCTTAAAAAAATATATTTTCCGGGTCGCCTTAGTCCTTCAATAAATTACAAATACGTTGAGCTTTAGCTTTCATTTGAAATATAAACAATAACTTTGCTAGTGTCACAAATTCCTTTAACCTAAAACCACATGCAAAGAGTAATTAAATTACTAAAATTGAATATTTGCTAACTAAAGACACGTATGCAAAATGATATGGCTCGATTCTATCGAGTGGCAATTTTTACAATCCCATAAATCTGATTCAACGACGACAAATTGTGCATTTCCACATATTATCAGGCAACATGCCAGTTATCACAGATACGTACTTATATTGTTATTGATATTTCATTACATAATATAAATTTAAAAATGTACGTCGATAATAGACTAAATACGTAACATCAAACTTGTAGGTACATAAATTATAGTAGAATATGCAAAGAACGAAGAATAATTTAAGTAATAATAATAAATGATAATACCACAAATAACTTACCATCGTATTTATTTTTGTGGATTGTGTCGTACATCTTTTTATACCACTTTGACGGGTCTTTCACTTCCTGGAAATAGAAGAAAATAGCACCTATATTAGTACAAAGTATAATGTAGGAATCTATAGACAAAGCATGCTTTGTATTCCTGTTTCCAGGATACATTGGCATTTCATTTGGAACAAGAGAATTTTAGGCCTTCTGGAAGAAACTTTATGGAAATAGTGCCTGTCGCATCATCTACGACTAAATGAAATCTTCCAAATTTTACGTTTATCCACAGCATGTAACCTATTTCTGGGTCAAATTTCATTGAAACCTATTCAGTTTCTAGCGTGAAAAGGATTGAGAGAATTGCAGAATTGCTTTCGAATTTATCTGTATTATTTGTTTGGATGATGATGATGATGATGATGAAGTTTTGATCCTTTGTTACTCGTGGTCTCTCGTAGTTTCTTGTAAAGACAGCTAATCAACTATCTGCATATCTATTTCTGTTTTCAAAAAATCATCTTGGCGTTAATGTCCTGGTTGTGCTCTCGTGCACGAGGAGTCCGTCTTAACCATGATCCAGGATTTGACAGAGCGACTACCATCTGTCCTCTGTGACCTTGCTACCAGGGTAACCTGACCAGATTGGATCATGGTTACACATTTAGTCGCCGGAATGTGCAAGTTTCATCACGATGTTTTCCCTCACCGTAAGAGCATCGGTTATCATTAAACTAATGTTGCTCTAACTAATGTATATCTATTTCTGCTAGAACCCTACCGAATCAAACAGTCCGAATGAGTAAACAAACAAGAAGAGCCAACTCACAGATCGGAGGGTGACCGGCATGCCTTCCTTGGTGGTGGGTCCTATGCCGTCCAATTTTCTATGCCCATCAGCCATCTTCCGCGCGCCGCGACCCTCCTCACCTTCGCTCGCGTACTCTTTTCGTAACGCATACACTGGAATGGAAGAAGGTATTCCTGCAATTCTATTCTCTTGTTTCCACGGAATTCACAGCCTTATTTGATGGGAGAACCAGAGATGCAAACGATATTTGAACGTACAGTCATACAATAAATTAGCCGACCATTTAGTCCATATTGTAGTCTGGATTAATAATTTGGTTAGTCGTGGTCAATTAATTTGTTGAATAACTGTAATACCGTTCCGACTGCTGATTAATCTGGCAATAAATTGGTGCAAGCGATATTTGACCCTACTAACTTTGAAAAAGAGGTAATAGATATTAAAGACTGTCTGAAGATCTGGAGTTGCCATGAGATAAAAATACCAGTTTTAATTTTCTTGAAGGAGGTATGTGTCAGGCAGTGAAGTGTCTTCCTGTGGCAAAGTAATGATGACAGCTTAACGACCATTTATCTACAAATCCCTGGTTTCTCATTTTAAACCCACTAAGTGCACATCTATTTTGCTTAAAAAGAGTATTCATAAAAATACACGACAAGCGCCGCACACCGCACCCAAACCAATCAGAAAGGGATTAAGTCAATTTGGCGATACAGTCAGCCAATAAGGGGAGGCTTAAGTGTAGTAAACAATGAGGTCACTGTTCGAATTAGCTTTGCATTGACCTTCCATATACCACATACCCACATAGGTTCGTATGGCCTAAATGTGCAGGTTTGATCACGATGTTATCCTCGCCGTAAGAACATGGGTTAGTATTCAACTTATGTACATAACTCAAAAAAGAATCATTGGTACATGGCGACAATGGGATCCGAAGAAAGTACCTCTCGCTTACGAGCTTAACCACTAGGCCACCGATGCACCGGGCCTATGACAATTATCAAAATATTTTATAATTACTATTAATTTAAATTTATTATTATTATATTTTTAATACCTGGATCTCCGTGAGGTGGCGAAGGCCTGTCTCTGGGCAGTCGGACGCCGTCCCGCTCCTGCTGCAGGTAACAGGCGCCGCGAGGAATCTGGCCCTCTGAAATTGTTAAATAGTACAATGTAATGAATTGACTATAATGATTTTTATAATATACAAAAGGTCACATCATTAGCAGCCCCAAAACCTCTACTTGCTACAAAAAGTTTCGAATTCGAGATGTCACCGCGCGAGTATAAGACTCTTGGGGGGCCTATATTGTCAAAGAGCAATTTCAGTGACGTTTTCATAAAATTTTTTGGCTAGAGAAAATGTCGAATATGAGATGTCACAGCGCGAGAATTAGGCGCCTGGCATTTGCAACAGAGCGACCTCTAGACACATATAACCAATAGCAATTGTTTACTTGCTCTTGATGACTTCATTTGTCAATATAGGTAATCACCTCGCAAATTTATTCGAAAGCAAACTTACAGAACTCTGACCTTTTATCAATAGTTTACGATACGAGGATACCAGCTATCCAGTTTGTAAATATTTTATCCATTTTCAGAGGGCGAGTGTTTATGTTTTTTCGCTTAGTTTCTCGTTTGTGTTAAAAACTTCCAACGTAATAGAAATACGGAAAGTTCTCGATCATAAACATCGATAATATATTTCAGAATAGTAAATGTCGGGTGATGCCCCGCGGTCTCCGTTTCACGTGTACAGAATTACTTTACTACGAGTTCCCTTTATTTTATATCAGAGAAATGTTTTTCAGAATTGGACTATTATTCCAGAGATACCCTTTAGAACTTTATCTCTTCCTTCTTCCTTCTCTAAAATTATATTTATGTGAAGGAGGCTCAAGCCCAAGACTACTGGATCGTCACTAACTCTGTCATCCTTATAATGATAAATTGTATGAAGTTTATTTATTCTGCAACTCCTGCATTATGTTTTATAAGATTTATATTTTATTCAATTCTAGTTAAAGATTTATCATCTGTAACTAGTTATGTATCCTGTGTACTCGTGTAATTTCTGATTAAATGAGATTAGATCATGATTTGTGAATTTAAATGACCTGTAAATTATTTTATCAATAAATAAATGTCTAATGTCTAAGTAATATAAACAGTTAAAGTCTGTAAAAAAAATTGTAGGTACTTATAAAGAAAGACATATGATGTGCTAATGTGATGCTGCCAAGTAAATATACTTAACATATTCTGCAAAGAAATACTATTCACGTTTACTTTCGCAGAAATGTCACACGACCAACTGGGCTATGCTAATAACGGTGCGACCCCCGTCAGTGTCATATTATTACCGATTTCTTATTCAATTCCACCAAATATAAATAAACGTCCGGCTCTCGAAGTTTTACTCCCAATTTGCCTCCGTCAAGTGGCATCGAGCGGTGCCGTATTTAATAGGGGTCCTGTACTAGAATGGATATACGTAACTCTTGCTATTACTAATTTAACTAGAGTAGGGTTCAAAATCAATACAGAATCAAATATAGAAGGGTGTTCAAATCGCTTAGGTATTGTATAATCGCCTTAATTTTTCACACAATATTTCCACCCCCTTAAAAAAATTACATAAAGTTAATAAAACCTAAAGTAAAATGTCCAGACACATTGTAAGGGACAAGCTTGCATTTTCATCAGTTTTTAATTCTTTTCAGGGAGTCTGCGTTTCGTCAGTGCGTCTACGCCTAAAGCAATTAAGGAAAGTTTCCCGCCAATTAGCCATCATTCCAGCAGTGTTTCCGTCGCATAAATTATAAACTTCCACTCGACTTTCAATGTCTTCGGTCGATGGCTGGCCACCCACCAATCCAAATAATCCTAAGTACCCTAATGAAAAGGCTTCCAAAAGTTCCAATGAAGCGGCAATTTAAAGATGGTTTAATAAACAAAATTCCAATTAATTAACGGGGCAAACAAACAACGAAGCGGTGCTCTAACGAGATAGAAATTTAATCTGTTTATCCCAAGAATACATTTTAAAGACGGCTAAAGATAAGCGGTGCCATACACGGAAATTTGGACGAGATCACATCACCTGTGTACGCGAGCTACGGTTAATGCGATATTTAAAACTGTCATTAAGCATGTTATTATGATTGTAACAGTCGTCCAAAGTAACGGAGAATAACTGTGTCTCCATGTTTAGATACCTGAATTGACATCATTTTGTTAAGTTTGTTAGCTATGCTATTAACGATGTTAAAAATTTCCCGTTCAAATTCACACTTCTTCAAAGAAAAGCGCCCTAGCTTTTTTCCGGGCTCATACATCGCCCTTTTTATACCTACACGAACTGTATTTGAAGGTTTGTGGATAGGGGATTTCAACGAGTGATTTAAATTTCAAACGAACGGAATTCCATTCTAATTTCTCGTCAAAATGGATTCTCATACCGATAAAGTACGGGATCGGGTGAATTCGTATGAATTTTTATTATAGAATTTGCATTCTGCACAGAATACATTGTTAGTATTGCCAAAACCTATATACTGAATAAGGTAAGCTTTATCAGATAAAGTTTTCAATAATGCATCCATTCTTCATTAAAATTTAAATAGATCTTTAATGGGGGTAGGTAGGTACTTACCTAAACATTCATAGAATTTAAGACTCCCTTAAAAATGAAATGAGTTTCTGAAGACGTGAGTCAATACGCAGGTCAATAATATCAGACAAATATGGTATGACTCCACTTAGAACAGCAATTGTACTGTCGCTTTAAGAAAAAAAAGAAAATGTTTGCTACCCTTGCATGCTGTCGAAATAATAATAATAATAATAATAATAATAAACCTTTTATTGTCTTCTCATTTCATGCAAATATACATTTTGTTACATGCAAATAAATAATTATTATAATATGATATTGACATAATGAATTAGGTAAAGCTAATTTCATAAATCTATCTTAATATATTTTTAATCATGTTCATAATATTTCATTTTAATTTATTATTAGTATTTATATTTATTGTTTATTTATCAATATATATTTTTTATTAAAATTTAATTATACTTTAAAAATTATTTATATATTATTATTCAAATGAGAGCCCCTCTCTAGGGTAAAGGCCTCCTCCAATTTTGACCATTTCTTTCTATCTTTTGCCTTAATTTGCCATTTGTCTCCCGCTGTTCTCTTTATATCATCTACCCATCTTCTTGACGGTCTTCCCCGTTTTCTCTTTCCTGTAGGTCCTTCCCACATTACGACTTGCTTCGTCCATCTTTTATCTTTCGTTCTAGCCAGGTGTCCAGCCCATTTCCACTTTAGTTTCATAGAGTAACGCAAAAAATCTATCAGTTTTGTTTTATCTCTAATTATGCTATTACGTATTTTATTTATTCTTCGTATTTTTAGGATCGATCTTTCCATTGCAGACTGACATGTTTTAATTTTTTCTTTCACCTGTTCTGTGAATATCCAAGTCTGAGAACTGTACGTGAGACAGGGAAGAATTGCGCTATCCATCACTTTCTTTTTCAGGGCGAGCGGAAAGTCTCCTTTAAGTATTTCCTTGTGGGCCCAGAATTTTTTCCACGATATATTTATTCTCCTATTAATTTCTTCTACGTTACTGTTTGGGTGTAGTGATACTTGTTTTCCTAGGTATATGTAGTTATCAACGTACTCTATATTTACGTCTCCAACTTTAATCGGTGTTTTGATGGAATTAGTCATTAATTTCGTTTTCTGGACGTTCATTTCTAGTCCAACGCATGCACTTTGTTTTTGAAGAGTCTGTATCATATGTTTAAGTTGCAGGCTTGATTCCGAAAATATTATTATGTCGTCAGCAAAGCGCAAGTGGCTCAAGTAGTTGTTGTTTATATAAATACCAAGACCTTTCCACTCAAGTTTTTTGAATATCATATCTAGCACTGCAATGAAAAGTTTTGGGGATAAAGGGTCGCCCTGTTTTACTCCTCTTTTTATTTTTATTTCTGGGCCACTGTTTTCTAGGCTCACTCTACTTGTGCTATTCTCATAGATGTTTTTTATGATATTACAGTAAGTTTTGCCTATTCCGTTTTCTCTTAGCGCCTCCCATATGGAAGTATGTGAAATAGAGTCGAATGCTTTTTGATAATCAATAAAGGCGAGATACAGAGGTCTTCGAAATTCTTTGTATTTCTCTATTATGTTGTCGAGGACTTGAATATGGTCAACAGTTGAGAAGCCTCGTCGGAAGCCCGCCTGCTCTACCGGCTGATTGTCATCAATTTCTGCACTTATTCGACCTAGGATACAAGAGGAAAATAATTTATATAGACACGGTAGTAGGCTTATTGGTCGATAATTGCCTATATCTTTTGGATCTCCCTTCTTGTACAGTAAAATAATATTTGATTTGGTCCATTGTTCTGGAACTCTTTGTTCTTTGTTTATGATATTAAATAGGCAAGTTATTATCGGCACTAGCAGCTTTGCTCCTAGTTTTATGGCCTCATTTGGGATTCCGTCCGGCCCTGGGCTTTTTTCTGGTTTTAACTTTTTTATCTGTCGCTCTATTTCTTCTTCATTCCAGTCCATAGCCGGTTCTTTCTGAGAGTTAAAGTGTATTTTATCAACGTGTTCTTGTCTCTCTTTCTGGTCATAGAGGTTTTTGTAGAAATTTGTTGCTATTTTGAGTATCTTATCTCTATTAGTTGCACAGGTAGAGGCATCTGTAAGACATGGTATCCATGTTTTGTGTGTACGGAGTTCCTTAAATGCACGTTTGCAGCTTCCGGTAATATTAAGATGTTTTTCTATTGTTTTTGATCTGTATCTATTGTAGTCCTTTCTTATGCTTTTGTTTGTTCTTTTGTAAATAGAGCTAAGTTGCTTTTTATCCTCAGAGGTTTTTGGTTTGATATTTTGCAGTTTATAACGTTCTTTAATTAAGTCCAATGTTTCATCGGTGAGTACTTTATTTGTTATATTTTTCGCTATTTTGTCTGTTTTCATGCTATTTAGTATGCATTTTTCTAGTTGATTGTATAAGCTTTGGCCTGAACAGTTAGCGTCAATTTCTATTATTGGAATATTTTCCTCAAGCTTTTCTAGGTAACGACTTATATCGCTTAGATTTTTGAGTGGGTTGGTAGGGCATTTATATTGTGTTCTACTTTTTTTCATTGGCGTAAGTAATATTTTTGATCTAACTAACCTATGATCTGATGAAAACATAAATTTATTTAAGACGTGCACGTCTTGGAACCGTTTTGGAAAGTTGGTTAGTATGTAATCTAATTCATTTTTCGTTTTCTGGTCTGGAGAAATACTGTCGAAATACCTGCACTCAAAGCCTACGCGAATGCACACTGCCGTCATTACTGTTACTCAAAGGATAGACTTCACCCTCACGCAAAGCAGGCGCAGCTTCTTCGATGGCAGAGAATGATGCTTTTTTTTGTATGTCATATGGTAGGCAAACAGGCAAGCGGGCCACCTGATGGAAGATGGTCACCGCTGCCTATAGACATTAGCAACACCAAGAGTATTGCCAACCTTTATAACACGTTTCTCTGACAGCAAAAAGGCAAATGCCCCTCCACTGCCAAAGCCACGGTTCCCCAAATCCCCACCCCATGGAGCACTGAAGACCTTACACACCGGCAGAAACACAATCCTATTTAAAAGAGTATTGTTTATCTGCGGTATTCTCTATGATGAATGGATGTACACACTATATTCCTACCTCTGGCCTTCTGCAGCAGTGTAACAGTGGGGTTCTGCGCCCTCGGCAGCCGGCCGGCGCCCCCCAGCGAGCTGAGCCCCGCGGCGGGGGCGCTCAGCGACGTCCGCAGCCGGCCCTGCTCGCTCTCCGACCCGCTGCCGCACCCGTTCTGGTCGCCACTCTGGAAATTTATTCGGGTATGTTTTAAACTATCGCGGTTATTACACACACTTTAAAGACATGTTCCGGGTTTTCTATCTCGTAACAAAGGTCGCGGTAGGACACCCGGAACATGTCTTTAAAATTTGTTTATGTAGTTGTCATTTTTGGATTTTGATTGAATTGAACTGTTTGACATTATCTGTGGACATCATTTATCATCGCACTGTTTGCCATCGATAGGCTTATTACACCTTGGAACCAAATTGGTGACTACTTATTAGTAATATAATGATAATGGAATATTTAAACTTGTTACTGTGTGATAGTCTTTTAGTCTTTCTTACTGTATGTGTTTGTTTATAGTGGAGAGTACAATATAGAGTTCTTCAAGAAAGGGGTGAAAAATATTTTACGGGTTCGGTAACGCGGGAGTGATACTCCTGTATAAGCTTGTTTGCCATCTTAGAGGTAAAAATATGTAAGAGCTTCGTTCTCTATAGCCTTTAATTTAGCTTGGAAAGGCACTTTCGTACGCGCCCGACTGCTACACGCGGTAATCTATATGATATCACCGCAATCCGATTTGCTTCCATACGGTAGAACCTACTGACTTCAGTGTTACATCAATAGTAGATATACATTCTAAAACCTACGATGAATTTCAAGTGTCTGTATGGCGTCGGTACAGGGTAGCGGTGCGTTTTCACTCAATTATTCAAAACTCAAACATAAAACTTATTGCTGATGCTAAAAGTTCATCACTACTGGACATAGGCCTCCCCCAATGGGCGCTCTTATCCTCGACTTGCCGCATCCAGCTTCCGCCTGCAGCCTTTCGCAAATCGTCACTCCACTGCTACTGGAGCTCTCCAGTCAGATCCTACACTACGCTTGCTGAGTCGCGGTCTCGACTAATGAACGCGTTTTTCCCAGGGGTTATCGGTCCTTCGGCAGATATGGCCGCCCACTGCCACTTCAGCGTACTAATTCGGTACGCTATGTCAGTAACTTTGGTTCTCTGTCGGATTATCGTTGCGATTTTTGTCCTTCAGGGACTCCGAACATAGGCCGTTTCATAGCACGGTGGCTGAGCGACCTTGAACTGGTGAACAAGCCATACCGTACGTATCCACGTTTCGGCACCGTACGTCATGACAGGTACTGATATAAAACTTCGTTATGTTAACGTTACTACATTCATTTCGAGCTTATTAAATCGGTTGTAATAACTATCTAGATGACTACAAATTTACCAAAACGGGCTATGCGAATTTCGCGTTGGGACTTGGGAGCGTAGGTAATGTGATTGCAGAAACGGGAAAAATTAACATAAACTGTGTTTCCATTCTATGTGTAACATTTTCTTTTCACAAATGTCTGTGGATTTATCGTAGGTATGTGCGCTTAGATCAACACAGTTCCACAGGTAAATTAATGTGATTTGTTATAGTCAAAACTTTATTTCTCGAATAATGTTGTTGTTAAAGCATTTATGCAACTTTTCGACGAGATCTGTACGTTCTTGAAATATTAATAAAAGAAGCAACTTTTCGCTCGTTTTCAATATTTCGCGGAGATGCTATCAAAGTTTTAAGAGTTTTTCCTTTGATATTACTTTGTTCCCAGAGATCAGCCTACCATTTTAAACTTTCTTAAATAATAACCTGAACTGAGGGTCCATCCTTAATATTCTATTAAGTATCTCATTTTTAATCAGATAATGGTTAACGATATTTATTTTTGGCTGATTTTATCTTTTATCTCTTAGGGACAGCTGCTATTTTAAACTTCGTCCGCGCTTACCACCCAATTTTTATTTTTAGGACTAAGCTAAATACCAAAGCAAATATCGTAGAGAAAAAGACTATCCTACTAATCTTTGCAGGTTTTAGAATGAGCTTTGCGTAGGTTTTCCTAGAGTACCCTCTGTTACTAACCGACAAATCACTCTGTCCACCTGCTTGGATCTCTGGCGGGTGGTATCTACGCTTGTTTGCAGTATGTGTGATATGTGGTAAAAAAAGAAACCGCGACACAACATAACTATAAAAGACATAGCCAGACAAGGCCCACTGAAAACCAGCGTCACGGCGACAGTCGTGGCATATGCTGAGTGTGGCCCCATTGCACTCTCTACTTGGCATAGGTAACGAGATTAGAGTATCTGTTCTTTTCTTTTTTCGTTTATGTGACTGTTTTTTAATTTTATTTTTACCTTATGAATATTTAAGAATTTCGTACCGTGTGTCTGAGTGTAATAAATGTGTTTTACTTTACTTTACATAACTTGTCTATATTATGGTGTCATAAATATCCAAAAAATTAACAGATGACTGCCAACTTGAGCATTTTTTTGAATGTTGTAACTTTTATTGTGTATCTTGACGTTAATGACGAGGTAGACGTTCGAGTTACTCTACGGATATGATGAAATTTCTTACTAAATGCCTCAGAACAATTAAATTAGTCTGAATGTTGAATACCTACTGTCATAACTGTCACTATTGTATGAAATAAAATGACTTGTTTGGGCGATTTCACGAAACGACGAAAAACACGTACAGCACAGTCGCCTCTAGAGATGGCAGACCCCAGCATTCAGTAAAACATAGATAAAACTGGCGGGGTCAGCTACGACCTCATTCGACTGTTCTGAAGTGGTTAAATATTTTAAATTCTGACCGTCCATGTCGCCTTGTTTAGTTTTACGGCATCGACATAATATTTAGTAAGCACCAATGGAGGGACCAAGCCCAACAAACAAGCTTTCGTCCTGTGTCTGTTTGCCTCTGAGATGTTTATTTTATTATTGTTAAAACAGGGAGCTTATCGGCACCCCGTGACGGTACACTAAAATTAGGTATTATAAATAAAATATTGAAAAGCCGTGACGGTATGTACGTAATAAATTTCAATAGAAAAGACAGTAGAGCACGACAATGGTAAGTATTATTCACAGATATCTAAAGAAGAATCTATATAAGTAGTGCCTTTTGTGTCGTTTATAACTGTGTATTTTTTCCTTGTATGGTTTATTGTGAATAAGAGCTAATAAAAACAAATCTCATGTTGCCGTTAACGTCCCGGTTGTGCTCTCGAGAACGAGGACCATGATCCAGGATTTGGCGATCAGGTAATGGAGCGACTACTATTTGACCTTCGTGACCCTGCTACCAGGGGAACCTGACCAGATTAGATCATGGTTACAAATTCAATGAATTTGCAGGTTTCATCACGATGTTTTCTGTCACCGCAAGAGCATCGGTTAGAATTCAACTCATGTACATAACTCAGAAAAGAGTCATTGGTACATGGCCGTAGCGGGATTCGAACCTGGTACCTCTCGCTTACGAGTTGGATACACAGCCACCCGGCTACCGATGCTCTTTAATAATAAATAAATAATAAATATATTGATTAAAATAAATAATTTTATTTATATTTCTGTGGTTAATACTTATCATTATCGTGCTCTACTTAATTGTCTTTTCCAGGGTTCCGTACCTAAATTTACCTATTATTAAACCTCCGCAACAGCTGGGTACTTAAGCTGGTAACTTTTCCACTTGGAATAAAAATAAATAAAATTTAACGAATTACATTTTGCTCTGTCATCAAAATCTTATTGTTGGTAATTGTATGGAACCCTGTACGCATGCGAGTTTGACTCGAACTTAGCCTGTTAACTTTTGAAACGTACTTCTTCTGATGTGAAAAACAAAAATCCGTACTTACCGCAAATTTACGGCGGGCGGGCGGCGTGTCCTCGAAGTGTACAGGGCGGAACGATCGGCGCGCGGGCTGCGGCGATGCGCCGGCGCTGCTCGGCTGCCAGACGGGCAGCGGCGGCGGCGGCGGCGCGCCCGGGCTGGGCGCGGGGGCGTACGTCGGGGGGGCGGGCACGTGCGCGGGGGGCGCGTGCGCGGGGGGCGCGGGGGATGAGGGCGGCGGCGTTGGAGCACCCGGACGCCACACCGCTGGGGGATGAAGAGTTGGGGTTATTGACTGTTCTTCCACACGTGTGTCGTTACCGGTTTAGCATATAGCCTACTTGTCTAAGCAACATAATTATCATTCCTGGCTTCCTGCCACGCCATCCCCCAGATCGGCTCTATGCCTCTAGCATCCAGCGGCTCCCTACGAACTTTACCAGGTCATCCGTCACTCTCCTGGGGGGCCGTCCTACGCTTCGATTTTCTAAATGTGGTCAAAGACCTTCGTCTTGAGACACTGTATGTGGTTGTCACTCGAGAACCTTTCCGACCCAGTTCTCACCGAGTACTTATATAAAATCTTTAGAATCCTGTGTATGTTTGTGGGTTTATATCCTTCAATCACGCCAAATGAAAGTTTCATCCTGAGTGTGTAAAACTATACACTGAAAACACTCTCTGCGAACTTAGTAGATTATTGCTGTGCATGCGACGGTTGACGCTAAAGACTTATTAGGTCCCTAAATGGAATAACAACACGAGTCTTCAGACTCTCAGTTCCTAAAAACCGGCGCGAGTAATCCAACACAGGGTAGTGAGTTACCTATCTACTTAAGCCACACCCGCGCCGCTAGCGAGCGCCAGCGCTGGTCGGCTGCCATAAAGATACGAACACGCCTGGGTTGCCGGGGCCGTACGGATACACGAGATACATACAAAGTAAATTATTATACATACGAGTAAATAACAAATATTAACTAAAGAATTAATTTTTAAATAAGCGTCATATTAATAACAATCATCATCATCCTAGCGGTCAACCCCAGCTCTGCCAGGATTATTTCCCTACTCTTACTTCTCCACATCGCTCGTTCTTCAGCATCCTCACGTCGTAAGGCGTTGGCTCTCACATCCCGCTCATAAACTATCGCTTCTTAAGCAGTTGGTCGCTCTACTGTAATTACCTAATCTGCCAAATCCTGGATCATGGTAACCGCGAACCCCAACCCTCGCGCGCGAGAGCACAACTGGTACATTGATGCCAAGATCCGAAGATTGGGCAAAGTGGGGAAAACAAAGTAAGAAAGCGGACACTGGCAGAAGCCGGAATTAACCGCTCGGATGATGATAATGATGATGATGATGTCTGTACAAACCAATAAGCTGCAGCTTACGTATCAAGAAAATCTTCATCAAATAGAGAAGTCATTCTCTAAACTTCCAGAAGTAACAACCTAATTCGTGTCAAGCTAATGTGTTTATTTATTATTTTCACTTTCCACAGAGCGAACCGCCGCCGCGCCGCCGCCGTTAACTAGGCATGGGTATCGAGCCGTAATCAAAATTAGATTGCCATACGCACTCCGTTGACACGGCCCGTCCTAATCAATGACCAATCCATTTAAGCTGTTCACGCCGAGTGCTTATTTTACGGCTGGCGGTAAATCACCACGAGGCAATGTTTGCGTCGGTCCGGACCAGACAGTCGCGACGTTTCATGAGACAAAGTAGGTATTTTGTTGTATTTCAGAACCTAATCTAGCTACCTACCTAAACCTAAATTTCATCCGAATCGGTTCATCTGTTTAGGCGTGAAGATATAGAGACAAACACACAAAAAGTAGTCTGTCTTATTCCAGATAAAGTCTGGATCTACCTACCTACCAAATTTCACCCAAATGTATACGATGGAGCATGCTTGCTTTTTAGGAAAGGAGTATGGCACTTGGAAGAGACGCTGAAACGTTTGTGAGGTTTATGTTACAAATAGGAAGGTACGGGCGCACCCCTCACCCTAAGAAGGGTGCACCCCAGGAGGCTCTAACAGATGTCCAATTTGATCCGATGACGCATCGCACTGCTTCCTTATTTTGTAATTATTCTTTCAGTTTTAAGTTTTTCGAGTATGTTATTGGACCAAATAAACATATCTACGGTATGTCTATATGTTATTTTTATTAAGTTTTTTTTAAAGTATGTTATTTATTTTGTCACGATTTCCATAATATTTTAACATTTACCAAGCCGAAATCTGCAAATCTACCTATAACAAAACAAAGTATCCCACCGCGATTGTTTGTTGATCTAACGAAAAATTCTGTCCAATACCGCTGAGGACGTCGTATGATACACGTATCGGTCACTGCGCAAATAGGTAACAATATTTACACGCGTCACGTTCCCGCGCTGAACGCTCTGCGGCGGTGGTGTTTTGTACAAATTAGGTTAGCGGCGGCGCGCCCCGGCCTGGCGCGACGTAATCGCTTAGCCTATTAAGCCCGTGATGTGATCACGCCCCTATATCCTCCACATATTTACGTCTACGCACTGATGTGTACACAATGCTGGTTTCATTTGCGACGGCGCGGTGCTGAGGCCGCGGCGGTGGTGGGCGATATGGGCTACGATGGGGACTTCGAAGACTTCTTTTTTAAGTAATACGACAGACAAACAGGCATGCGGGCCACCTGATGGAAAGTGGTCACCGCCGCCTATGGACATCAGCCACACGAGGGGCGCTACCAATGCGTTGTCCGCCTCTAAGAAGACCTCTAATATAAGTACCTCTTTTTTTTAAAGAGAGGTAATCGCGCTTTCTGGTCACCTGATGGTAAGTGATCACTGCCGCCCATGGACACTTGCGCGGACTTTAACAAACATTTGATTACAAAGAAACTTTTGAAATAAAAGATTACCACTAACTAAAAGGAAGAACATTGATAGAGCACGAATTTGTTCCAATAAACAACAACACGTGTTGAAAAGGAGTAGTATAGTTACGTTATTCTGAGAAGCGTTGGTGGTCTAGTGGTTAAGGGGTCCGACTTGTACCCCAAGGTACCGGTTTCGAACCCATTGCCGCCATGTACCAATAACTCTTTACCGAGTTATGTAGTTACATTAATTAAACACTATACAATACCGATTCTCTTACTGTGAGGGAAAACATCGTAATGAAACCTACTGATGATCCAATCTGGTCAGGTTCCCCTGTTAACAGGGTCACAGAGGTCAGACGGTAGTCGCTCCACCTAATCTGCCAAATCCTGGATTATGGTCTAGACAGACCTCGGCCACACGCGCGCGAGATCACAACCGGGACATTAACGCCAAGATAGCTACGTAGCTACGTTATTCTAGTCCCGTTCACAAACAAGCAATACACAACAATTAAGCGCGATTTAGGCCTTTCTTTATCGAGATTTCAAGTAATTCTTTTTTAATTAACCACTTCGATTTGTAGCTTGGTCTGCATTATAATACCTTTGGCCTCGCGGGCTACACAAAGCCCATTAGGAGTCTGTGCGCGTTCGAAATTCCAGATCACATTCCGCGCGCGGCCGGGGATTAAATCGGATCGAGATAATTGGTTATTTATCTAAAAAGCCTCGATGCCCGCGCCGCGAGACTTCAAAGCGAATGAGCGAATGCAAATAAATTAAAAGTGAGCTAAAAGCGAATTCAATTAAGGCACTACCGGGGAAAAATGCTCGCCATTTTCGTGTGTGTCCCCTCTCCGGCCAGGTGACACCTCCGCGACTGGAATTCCAGTGAGCACGTGCGGATTATTTTGGCAAAAAGAAAACCTTGTCCGAACCTATTTAGTTGGCGGCGGCAAGTTAATTAACCCAGCAATAAGTAACTGTGAAATGAAATGGCAGAAATGAAACACTACATCAGTAGAATACGTAGGATGAAATAATAACTCATGCAGAACCCCGTTGCAGGTTGGAGAAAATTAAATGCAACAGACTTGTTTTCGTTGCAAGAGCACGAGCATTTGTTAATTGGTTATTTTGCAAATACAGAGAAGCTTTTTCATCGCTCTTTATGGAATAGCGTACCTTACAATGCAGTAAATTAAAAATAAACAATCAGAACAAGGCAATAGGTCCTACGTAAGTACGTTTTGTTAAAGAGCCCGTAGAACTTTATTGCTCGAGGTCAGATTTATCAGCTAGATCTACACTACTATCGCATACTAATCGTCGAAATTGATCAAGAGCATAGACATCACAAGGCGAGCCGCTGTAAAGAAGACTTTGCGTTGTATCTGTTTATATCTTTTACCCGCGACTTTGTTCGCTTGATAATTTTTTGTATTGCCCCTACATACTTATGCCAACCTACATTTTCCTAACAATCATCATCATCATCTCAACCACAAAATATTACTGTCTAAGCCTCCCTCGAGCCTACAATTTCCAAACAATATTCCTCACATAGGTGTACGCAAAGCACTGACTACAATTTTACTTACAATTTACAAACACACCTATACAAACTTAAACCTTATATAATAGGTATGGTATATAGAAGAATAGATACCACTACAGCTTGCTGTCAAAATATGAAGTTACAAATGACATAGTAATATCGGGAGACAGCCAGACGGACGGGTGGCTGGCTGATGTTGACGGCGTGCCCGAGCACGACAATGGCCAGAAACATATTAGTTATATTCGAGTACGTATATTATATACCAACAGCTATATGTGAAAGCATCCGACCGTAAGTCGTGAAAGATTGATAGGGAGGCCTTTGCCCTGCAGAGGGACAGAAATTGTTAAAAAGAAAAATTACAATAAACACGTAATGGTCAGTTCGTATGTGAGAAGGGCACTCGAGAGTGAACAGGATACCTACTAGTAGGATACCTACTGATAATTAAGATGTATTCAATTTGATATTTTTCTGATTGAAGTAAAGACTTGTAAGTAATACGTGGAGATTTTACAACGCTTTACCCAATGTATTCAATTTACGTTTTTATTGTTTCAAAAAACCTCTACCTAATCAATCAATTCCGTTAATTTACTACGTCCACGCAGTTTTAATTAAATGTAGCTTGCTTAAATATTTCGTAATAGGCAATACAACCAGAACAAATACCTATACTACCTACTCACAAAAGTTCATAAAGTGAGTAGGGCGAGACCTCCGAACTGATGGGAAGACCGACAGATTCTATTAAATACCTGCTTAGTTTGAGTTTATAAATTAATATTACTAATTCAGTTTGTTTCTGGCAAACATTTGTGGTTTGGCGCAACACTCTACAAGAAACTTGTAGACAACAGTGTAGGGTTCAGTAGTTGCCTGTCAATATGCATGCTTAAAAGATGGCTCTTTGATACTCCTAAATACATTAAAAAGTTGAAAATGTACCTAGCTCCTATACCTACAACTTATTTTGATAATCCAACTACATACACTTTATAAACTGGTCGATTAATTTTTGTGATGTAACTACAAGTTTACGGTTTTCGTATTTTTTCCTTTACTTGTGCTACATGGCATTACTTCTTGTCAAATTTAATTACTATAGATTAACGGATAGGTTTTGATTCCTTGAGAACGTCTAAAAAAACGGAATATACACATCAGTATGTTTTGATTGCGTTGACCTAGAAGTTTGATTTTTTTACTGCTCCATGGGATTGCAGACCTGAGTATTTGGTATTATTTACAGGTGGATAACTCCTGAGAAAAAGGGTCTTGATAGACGAACGGACGGACAAAGTGATCCTACTAGGGTTCCGTTTGTTTTTTGAGGTACGGATCCCTAAAAACAGCCTGTACTACAACTACAACAAAAGTTACGTAGTTAGGTCTAGTTTTCCACGGGCATCATTGTTGATTCCGAACGCAACTGTCGAGTTTCCTCATCTCTTGCGCGGCCCTGTTAACTAATGCCGCCTTATTTAATTATGAAACTTGCCCCACAGTTCGTTCTATGCAGGTTCTAGTAGAACCGAGTAGTAAACAAGTCGGCGGATCCACGTCACGTAGACAGCGCCTAGTTTGAAGGACTGTTTTGGAAAGTTGAAGAAGAAATACAATACGGGAAAAGCTCAAAGAAAGTACAAAACTGCGCCAATTCGGTTCGGGTTACAATATTTTTCTTCGATTACAACGTATTTAGTTTAGTTTTATTTATTTATCACGTCTGAAGATAACTTTTTTTTGTACAAAAGTTTAACTTCAAATATGAAAGTATATACCTACTGATATCGATAGAAGGCACGAAAAGGCATAATATAATTTTACATTTTACTAATATAGGTATACAGTAGGTATCTTTAGGTTTAGGTATAACTTTTTATGATTTTGAATTAAAAAGTGGACCTATTAGTCCACATATTTTTTGGGTTAGATCTACTACAATAGGTAATCCCGAGGAAAGTATAAATGTACCTATATTGCAAAATATCCTTGTGCGAAGCCGAGGGAACATTACAAAGAGTATTTATCTTTAAATGTACAGAACATCACTAGTCCTTGTATGTAGCATAATTATTTACTCTAAGGTAGCACCCAGCGCGCTAAAAACACGGCAACTACAGCGATTCCTGCAGCTGGCTACACCCCCGCAATGGCATAGTATTGCAAGGCAATAGGGAGGCACCATGTCCACCCATAGGCGGTTAGCCAACGCGTCGGAGTCATAACCGTTACTTCCGTTCCGTGGTTGCAGACGCGGGGTCCTCCCAACTTTTCTCGTTACAATGTACTTGTTTGCAAGTACAACAGTTGTTTCTCGTTACCATCCAGTTGTAACTGGGTAATGCTGGTTGAATGCAATCTGCTTTCGGTGTCAGGTTACCTTATATTAGTGGTTTTTAAAACGAAATAGTGACATTTGTAGGCAGGGTTTGTTTGCAGGCTTGCTGAGCAAGTTGCAGAGCAATCGCTAGGTATTCCTGGTGAGATTTGTACCTAGGCGTCTGAATCTGAATCTGTGGGCTGACGGTCAATTCGCGTGGTCCGTAGCAATAAAATACTTATGTTGCCTACGAGTGTGTGTGAGCCCTAACAGTATAATCTGGGATGGACTTAAGGCCCGAGTGAAAAGGCCGTTTCTAGGAGGCGTGCGCCATTGTCGGCCACGTTGTCATTACCAGCTGGAGAGATGGTGGTTAAATGATTATTATTACAGTCAAAAAGTAGCATAGTAAGACTTTATCAAAATTTTGAATGTATCCTATCTAGGTATACTCAAAATCTGCGTAAAAATTGATGGGTTAGGTTAGGTTAGTAATATACCTGTACTGAACTTAGATTACACTAGCTTTGCAGCTTGGCTTGCGTGGAAGGGGGATAAAATACTTTTTAGCTTGCCTAACTTCCGCCTGTAATTTAGTCGTCCCGTTGACTTCGGCTACCGTGGTTTGGACGTAAATAAGATCAAATGAAAGCATACAATAGAGCCTCGGTAGATTTTCCTACCAGTGAGTTGCACATCTGCTGGACGAAGGTGACCATTTTCCATAAGTTCCGTCTGGGCCGTCTGTCCGTTTGCCCCCCGGGACAATAAAAAATAAACCGATGTAACAAACAATTGTTATTTCGACTCCCATCGCATGCCTATAAAAAAGCAAGAGATTAGCGAAAGAAGAGAAAGAAAACAAATAAGTTGTCAACACCCCAGCGTTTGAGCCCCGCGAAGATATTAAATTATAGTCTAACCTAAGGGATGCTAATAGGGCCATTAGTTAAAAAGGAGGAAAACTGGTAAAAACTCGAGGAGTAGACTAATGCCTCATTATGCGAGGCGACACCCCACCATTCACTTCGCGAGCGCCGTGGACACTGGCGTTTTAAAACCTTAACAGAGTAAGGTTACTACGCTACGTTTAGCTCGAACAGCGTTTAATTTTCTCAGAAAACATCTTGGTAAGACATTTTCAAGCAGGTCACTTTCAGGAGTATTCGGACACAGTCTGACACAGCTGAAAAGTTGTTAAAGTAGGTTGTACCTAAAATTTTGAGCGCGTAAGAGAGACCTTGTTAGCAATCTATACATAGTATACCTAAAACAAAGTCGCTTCCTGTCGTCTTTCCCTATGTATCTAAGTATGTGTCTTTAAAACTACGCAACTGATTTTAATGCGGTTTTCAACAATAGATAGACTGATTCAAGAGGAAGGTTTATTAGCAAGAAAAGAGGTAGGTAGGTAGGTAAAATAGGTGTGGGCGAACGAAGTCGCGCCGGGTCCACTTGTAGTAGAAGCAGGGGAGGGTCTCGGGCTGTAAATCATAGCAGAACTAGAGGAGCTTTAAAATTTAAGATTTCTGTTTAGTTTCCACTGCAATCTACAAGCGGAGAGATATGCCGGTCACGTTAAAACAAATGTTTTCTTCTATTTTAAACTGTTTTTTTTGTTTTATATTCGTATCTGTCCCAAATTGAAGGGCTGGACCTACATTGATGGAATCATCGTGCTATTGCACAAAATATTTTTTTATGATAGCATTTTTGTCATACTCATGCTGCCATGTAATAAAATACTTGAATTATTCAGGTCTTCATTTTAAGCTAGGTAGAGAAGTGTCACAGTTTTGGGCCTTTAAAGGAACTTTCCGCTCGCAAAAGTTAAGTAAGGATAAGTTCACCTTATTTTTACCTAACACGCATTTGCGACTAACCCAAGTTCGTAAGTAGCCGTAGGCGTTCATTTCACACACTGCCACCTGTAGGCCGAGCAACGAACGCGTGGACCGTGAATGGGTTACCAGCAGCATGACTCACTGCGCATAAACATGGTTACAACTTACTACAGAAGCTGCCACGTTGAAATTGACGACCTGAGTGGTTCAGTGGTCAACATGCCAGTCAGCCACGCAAGAGGTTCCGGGTTCGACTCCCGGCCGGGCAGAAATTTAAATGATGAATTTTAATTTCTGTTACGGGTCTGGGTGTTCTATGTATAATAGGTATGTATTTAAAAAAGTATATAAGTAGTATATCAGTTAGCTAGCACCCATAGTACAAGCTGTGCTTAGTTTGGGGCTAGATGGCGCTGTGTGAATTAAACTGAAAAAAAAAAAATTACGAAGAGTTTCTATATGACAACATTGATACTAGATACGATACATAGTATAAAACAAAGTCGCTTCCCGCTGCCTGTCCCTATGTATGCTTAGATCTTCTAAACTACTCAACGGATAGTAATGTGGTTTTTAACAATAGATAAAGTGATTCAAGAGGAAGGTTTATAAGCAAGAAAAAAAAAGGTAGGTAAGGATAAAGTAGGTGTAGCGAACGAAGTCGCACCGGGTTCACTAGTACATAGTATAAAATAAAGTTGCTTCTCAGTGTCTGTCACTCTATATCTATGTACGCTTAGAGCTTTTAAACTATGCAACGGATTTTAATACGGTTTTACGAGGAAGGTTTATAAGCAAGACAAATGGGTAGGAAGGGTAAAGTAGGTGTACGCGAACGAAGTCGCGCCGGGTCCACTAGTGATCTAATATGGCGCTATTCAATGTACGACTGAGATCATGTACATAGTAATGTTTAAAAATTTCTATATTTATTTTGCATCGTAGAATGAGTGATAAAATGGAATCGATGTACTCGCTATTATATATTAATATTATAAAAGAAAATATTTGTATTTTTGTTTGTAATGAATAAACTCAAAAACTCCTCAAAAAGCTTTCAAAAATTATTTTACTAACAAAACGGTAGATATATTATCACTGAGTGATATTATTTTGTCCCGGGAAAATAATAGGTTCCTGAGGGAAAGTTGATTATTTACAGGAATCCGAACAACGAGTGCAAGCCGCTGAGAACGGCTAGTCAAATAAAACGCTGAACTGATAACGCAACCAAATTTAGTTTCACGGTCGTTTTAGTTGAACCAATTAAAAAACTATTAGGGAGTATCTAGTAAAGAAGTGGGTATATCTATTTTCCCTTAGGTATATCCAGACCCTTAAAATTTGTATGCAGCTACGGTAATACATACAAATACCAAGCCCAAATCATAAATACCCACCTGCCAAGCTTGGAGATTATGGCAATAACCTCCCCTCTCGTGGGAGAGGCCTGGGAAGTCCTGCTGTGGACTGTTATGGCTAGTGATGATGATGATGTACAAATCGCAAAATTGAAGTATAAATAGACTGCCATGATATAACTAACGGCACCTAGCTATGTAGCGTAAAAGAGCAATCTGAACATAGTAAAATTCGTTCCGATTTTATTTTCACTGCCGAACAGCGTGCGATTTTGGGGACACGGCCACTATTTTCCATGAAAAATATTGCCACGTGAAAAAATACGCGGCATTTTGTTTCCACTGAAACGCACAGCAGCCGCGGTGGTCCTCAATTTTTTATATGTGGCTCGTATAGTTTCCTGACGCTATGGTCGGCTTATCGACGTGTGTGCACCAATGAGGAAAGAAAAAACTATTTTTAAGAGGAGAGGGTATAATGTCAAATAACGTGTGCAATGCATGAGATACCTTTTGACGGATGTGCCCATAAATAATCCCGCTCCGGCCATGTACCAATAATTGAATAATTGAATACTAACCGATGCTCTTACGGCGAGGGAAAACATCGTGATGAAACCTGCACATTCAGGCGACTGGATGTGTAACCATGATCCAATCTGGTCAGGTTCCCCTGGTAACAGGGTCATGGAGGTCAGATGGCAGTCGCTTCACTGTAATTACCTGACCTGCCAATTCCTGGATCATGGTCAAGGCGGACCCCGGGCCCTCGTGCGCGACAGCACAACCGGGACATTAACGCCAAGATGATGATAGTATGTACATAATATGGCGAATCGGCTGTCAATCGTTACGCTCATGGCCTGTCACCGCCATTGCAACCATAACCATAGGGCCGGTCCTCCTTAAAGAGAAAAGGGTTTCTTTCGTCATCGGTGTGCACCAATAAAAACAACGATACCTTGCAGCGTTTAACTAGAACTTCTTTGCAGTTTCAGTGAACTTACCTGGAAAGAAAAACATATTTCGTTTAGACACGATAAGAGTACATTAACCTTGACAGAGTGACTGATTGATCACACATAAATTAATAGGTTTTTTACAAGTTCATATTTCTTGCAAATACAATTTTTTACGATGGCTTCTGTCGAAACCAACGCAAGTTTTGTTGCCGGCACTCGCGAAGACAAAACCCTGAATCCAGAGACCAACCACCGATACGGCGGCCGAAAATAAAAACTCACGTGTGCCGCGATATTTTTCGTGGGCACTGTATAATAGTTACTCAAATAGCCGGGTTTCCTGTTTGCGCGGCGACCGGTGGCGGCCGGACGAACGGTTATGCAACTTGTCATCACGCCAAGAGCTCAGGTGTGGAGCCAACGGTGACCTCAGCGTGACGCGCGATTGTTGACACACCGCCACGACAACCCTGACTCACGGGGCCTACCTAGCCGCTAGCCGCTACTGAGCTTTTCGATAATTTTTTTAACACCATTGTGTGAAACGTGACGGGCAGTTACCGGAGTCTTTAATGTTTAAAGACGTTTACAAACGTACGCGTTTCGTGTTTCTTATCCTCAAGTTGCAGTGTTTGGGAAAATATTTAATGTGTGGCACGGTTATCTAAGACATTGGAACGTGTTTTGATTAGCTACATTTTTAATGGAATTACAATTTATTGTTAGTTTGCATGTATAACAATCGATCACGCATATTTATTTGTATGCTGCATGTGCTGTACACACACACAAAAATAGGCTCACTGGACAACACTTACGAAAAATCTTTTAGCTAAGGGTACTAAGAGCTCATGACAAGTTTGATATAGGTCACCCTGAGACATTATTTACCAATGTACAAACTTTCCTGACATCAAAGGGAACGTTCTCAGAGCCAAGCCTAGTAGTTTCTTCGACAAACGCATAACGAACTAAAGCTTTGTTGCGAGCGAACTTCCAATAGCCGCCCCTGTCTAAATACTGTGCGTTCACCCCTGCGCGACGTACAACAATGTGCTCTAGCAAAATGTCCTTGCCTTTGACATTTCATTGTCGGGTTCACAAAACCGGGGTATACGGCGCCGGGGCGATAGCTGCGAAATTGCAAATACATCCGTTTTTTATATACTAGTACTGACAAACGGATATAGCCCACCTGATGGAAAGATGTCGTCCATGCATCGAGGTTTCATGTTACAAAATTTCATAATGTCTATTTTCTCTTCACATAGGTTTCAACTTATAAACAATAAATATATTGTAATATACCTACAACCTGTGTGAGCGACTGGTGTCTGCACTAGGTTTAGACCTGTTTTACAGATCCTCAACCCGTTGGAGTGTAACCAGTACATGAATTTCTTTATTAACAAATGCTAGGTGCGTTGTTACTTTAAGGACATGAATGCCAGCCTCATCCTTCGAATCGGAACTGGAAAAAATTAAATAATTGTTGCTTAGCGGGAGAAACAGACATAGGCTATTGTAACTCGTCACTGAGTCTTAAGGCTTGATAGAGTATTGCTACCGGCAATCTGTGATCCGTGGCACCTTTCGCAGCAGCTTTCGTCTGCTTTATTTTTCGGGCCCTTATGAAATAGGAATATGTAGGTACAGCCAGAATAACATCGCCGTTGACACACATCTGCGGCTCTCGAATAGAACCCGCTATTTCTGTCCGTCGGCTCTCTTAATGACTCCCAGCGATATTCACACTTCAAAAATGGCCTACTATTGCGTAACGTCGTATGCTTTTAAAACGGAGAGTATTACTCATAATGATTTAATGAATGACAGTCTTGTTCACCTCAATGTTAGTTGAAAGGGAGTACCTAATTTACGGCTTGTTAGTGAGGGTAACGCAACATTAGGAGTCAAATTAATGTAATAAACTTATTTCCCGATCGGTTAGAGTAGATATAGTAGTTTTTTATAATGCTCGACAGTTCAACATATAGGAAAATCCCATCCGCTGCCCTTAGGTTATAGGTTGCAGATGTCCTGGACGAAGATCTCCGCTTCCCATGAAGTGGAACGTTTGACCGTGTGCCTCTCTAGGCAAAAATCTAGAGCAAAAATTCATAAAACATAGTAATAGGGACCGGGGTGAGCCTTGACCATGATCCAGGATTTGGCAGATCAGATAATTACAGTGGAGCGACTGCCTTCTGAGCTCCGTGATCCTGCTACCAGGGGAACTGACCATATTGGATCATGGTTACACATTTAGTCGCCTGAATTTTCAGATTTCATGACGATGTTTTACCTCACCGTAAGAGCATCGGTTAGTATTCAACTCTACATAACTCAAAAAAGAGTCATTGGTACATGCCGCAGTGGGAATCGAGAAATCCGAAGAGAGCAAAAATGTATATCCAATCATAAATATAATCTAAATCCGAAGTATTCATTGGCTTTGCAATAAAGAAAATATATGTTCGCTTTATTTTTTTTTCAAACCATACGGTTAAAATTAATATTAACGTATTCGGAAGTTTGTACTCTAAAGTTATGGGAGGAAATGTCAAATTTGTTTAACGGAAAGCCAACGTAAACATAGCACACCGGGCGGAGATACGATAGAAAAATGTGATGAATGAACGTTTAAATAATCATACAGGCCGACGGGACGGCTTTAATCTTCTATATTAGTATCATAATGATACTACAGAACTCGTCGTCTAGTCAGTTGACATATTTCGTATTTTTTTAAAAGCTTTTATTTAACTTGCAATGTTTGTAAATAAGTATGCGTGTTCTGGACAAATCTTGCAAGCCTAATTTAACCTATATCCAGGTGTTTAAATAAGCTGAAATTTGGTAGAGCTATGTGGCTGAGGCTCGAGCGCATATGTCTCCGGATACTCGCAAACTGAAGAGAGCCTTTAACCTCGCCGCCAAGTCTTGCAAAAGGACATTACGCAGGGCTCGATTCGACCACATAAGCCGGATTGGCGCAAAACTGGCCTCTTACCCTCCTGGGAGTAAGGCGTTTTGGTCTTTGGCAAAAGCGGTCGAATCTAATTTCAGCCAATCTTCGTTGCCACCGTTGCTGAAGCCAGACGGAACATTGGCCCATGCTGCTGAAGAGAAAGCGAATTTGCTTGCTTCTCTTTTCGCGGCGAATTCGCGTTTGGATACTGCAGGAAAAACACCACCTACCTCACCCCGTTCTGACTGCGTTATGGCAGAGGTACGAATACATCAGAGAGAAATTTTAAAAATCCTGCGGTGTCTGGACGTGAACAAGGCTAGTGGACCTGATGGTACACCGGCAATAGTCCTGCGTAGTTGTGCCCCTGAGTTGTCTCCTGTACTTACGCGCCTGTATCGCCTCTCACTTGAGACTGGTATTCTACCCAAGTCGTGGAAGCTTGCCAATGTGCAGCCCGTGCCCAAAAAAGGCAGCCGCGCCGACCCTGCCAACTACCGCCCTATTTCGGTCACTTCCATACTCTGTAAGATTATGGAACGTGCACTGAATAACAAACTTCTTGCGCATCTTGAAGGTAACAATCTCCTCAGCGATTACCAATACGGATTCCGCCGTGGTCGGTCTACTGGGGACCTTCTCGTGTATGCCACACAATTATGGAGTGAGGCCATTGAGAGACACGGCGAGGCCCTTGCTGTGTCTCTTGATATCTCCAAGGCCTTTGACAGAGTTTGGCATGCGGGCCTTTTAAGCAGGCTTCCTTCATTTGGTATTCCTACTGGCTTTTGCACCTGGATATCGGATTTTCTGAGTGGACGTTCTATCCGTGTAGTTATCGATGGCTACTCGTCTTATCTTCAGGCTATCGACGCGGGAGTTCCTCAGGGATCAGTACTGTCCGCGACTTTATTCTTGCTGCATATTAACAATCTGCTTGTACCAGGTACCTTTGGGTACGCAGACGACAGCACAGTAACGGATAGATATCTGTCAGAGGCAAAAGCCAGCAGGGACGATATTCAGTCTTGTCGAGAGGCTATGGTTGATCGTTTGGACAAAGCTCTCGAGGCAGTCTCTGATTGGGGTGATGCCAATCTGGTGGCGTTCAACGCAACCAAAACACAGGCGTGTTTGTTTTCCGCCAAAAGGAGTCCATTCCATTTAACTCCAACTTTTCGGGATGTTCCTGTGGAAATTACCGACAACCTACAGCTTCTTGGCGTTGAGCTATCTGCAAATCTCAACTTCGGTCAGTACATCGAATCCAAGGCTAAGACTGCAGCAAAAAAGCTTGGTGTCCTCTCGAAGGTTAGGCGGTACTTTACATCAAAGCAGTTGCTTCAGTTATATCAAGCACAAGTCCGATCCTGCATGGAGTACTGCTGCCACCTCTGGGATGGATCAGCCAAATATCAACTAGCGGCTTTGGATTCGGTTGAAAAACGTGCTAAGAAGATAATTTGTGAGCCGCAGTTGGTTGAGGCTAGGCTGCAGAGCCTCGAACATCGGCGTAGGGTTGCGCGTCTGTCGGTCTTCTACAGGTTACATTTCGGAGAGTGTGCGAAGCAGCTGCATGACCTCATTCCGCCGGCCCCTTTCCGCCATCGGGAGACGCGATCCGGGCGAGCGCTTCATCCTTATGTCGTGGATGTTCCAGCTATCCGCACGAGCCGCTTTGGCTCGACCTTTATAATGCGTACGGCTAAGGAGTGGAACGCGTTGCCTGCAAGTGTGTTTCCTGATCAATATAATCTGGATGCCTTCAAGGCTGGAGTGAATAGGCTGTTCCAAGACGGGCATGCTCCATCTTCGACCGCATCGTCACTTACCAACAGGTGAGATGGCGGTCAAATGCTTGCCTTGTAAAATATAAAAAAAAAAAAAAAAAAAAAAAAAAACTTGGTTGACAATGCATTAATATGGTACCATGGAGCTGGTCTGATGGTGGAGTCAGAACGTGGTCATAGGAACTAATGAACGCAGCAAGATAACTCCATCGTCTTTGGGCTATTTGTAATGATCGTGATAAGTAACATACTCCTATTATAATAATGAAAAAATATTAATTTGAGAACTTATTTATTAGTGTGTTCCATTCCTTAGCCGTACGCATTATAAAGGTAATATTAAGCACTTTATTAAATTCAGTTATAAAATATAAATAAAAGGTCACAAAACTCTAAATAATTGCCATAAATACACATTGTCCGTTAATCTTATTTTATTCATTCTCTCTACATAATCCATTAAAACCTTTCCCTATTTGAGTCACTACATCTTCTTTCGAAACCTTTCTTCTTTCCAGTACGTTCAAGAAAGGCCAGGTTAAGAGTACCCTAACCAACGTACCTAATCATGTATGACTAGCTGGCCCGCCGCACTTCTTTGGCTAGATGTCCTACCCTTACCCTACTCTTCCCTACCCCTACTCTATACGATAGAATAGATAGTAGCGGTAGGGGTAGGGTAGGGTAGGGGAAGGACACCACGCGAACGAAGTTGCGTCAAATAATCCCCTAGTTACTATATAATTTAAATTTAAATTAATTGCATTGAACGCGGATTACTATATAATTTAAATTTAAATTAATTCCTTGCAGTGTTCTGATCGGTACACTAGCTACAGAGTTATGAACGAGTATGCAGCACCTTTGCCATAGCTATGCCTTTCCAGGGTAATATTATGTCGTACCAATCTGTTTTTTTGTCTGATGTTGATAAAATACCTACCTTATGAAAAGTATATCAATAATTTTCAAGAGAAAACATTCAATTCGCGCTAAATCAGATAAAAATCCGGCGGTGGACTGTTATGGGCATTTGATAATTACTAATATATGTAGGTAGGTATAGGGTGTAACAGAAACGCCTCCGAAAGCACGAAACGATCATATAACTCAAAAAATATTCATGAAAATAAACCTAGACAAGCATGTTCCATCTCGGCCGCGTCGTCACTTACCATCAGGTAAGATGGTGGTCAAATGCTTGCGTAATTTAATGACCAAAGAAGTAATAGCGCAATTTAAAATGCACGATTTTTTGAGGTCATTACATATGCATGCAGACGAATTGCCATCCCGGGTGGCAACTGAGAAAATAGTTACCAAGTCGTCGCCTATGACACGAAGCGGAATTGGACAGTTGGGAAGATTTGTTACCCGAGCGACAACTGGGAAGAAAATTCCCTATTGTTACCCCGGAGGACACTGGTAGAGGAGACTAGTAAGAATAATTCATAATATCTAGACTACACCACATGGAGAAGTATGGTACAGCAAATAGCCAACATTTCAGACTAGACACGGCCTTTAGCAATGACGATGCCAACTGAGAAGAAGAGAAGACGATCACCGCTAGTAAAAGGATTACAATGTATTTATTATGTCATAATATGTTGTAATATTTTAACAGATCGAACAGAGGTTTTCGTTACACCCTGTAGGCACAGAAGCACACTACAGAGGTCTAACTAAGCATTAACAAAACCAAGCCGACCGCGACCACTGCTAGCACCAATTCAATCGTCGAAAACTCGACAGCTGTTCCGAAAATGCGAAGTTTGTGCATTATTAATGATCGGTCGACTAGCGTTCAGCAGTCGAGTTTGCGGTGGGCAGCACCAAATAGCTATTCAGTCGATGCACGGCAGAATCCCGGTTAATATCTGGATTATTCGCCGTAGCCGGCTACGTAAACCGACCGCTGCTAACAAGATGCACGACGAGGTTCTCACAGTGAATTCGAGTTCGGCAATATTGGTGGACACCGAGTTTTGATGTCAATATTAGGTTCGCTACTTGAAATTGATACGGATATTTGAATTTCGGAAATAGGTATAATTAGTTTTGTTATTGTAGTTACGTAATAATATTGTAACTTATCTTTCGATAACTTCCTACTAATCAGTTGTGTGTTTGTTAAGATTAAGAGTAGGATGATAACTATGGCTAGTAGGATTAATGATTTAGTTCTTTTTATATTAATTAGGTGCATATCTCCATAATGTTATTCCGTAGATACGTATTCGTACAGTTCAGACCGCCATGAACATATACAAATTACATCCAAGGTTCAGACAATACAACTTTTTACATTCTCAAGAACTCCTTAAATTAAATCTAACCGAATCATCGCACCGCCGGTCGGTAATGCGCGCGCGCATGTTTTATAACATTAGCCATTGATTTGATTACGCATAGCGCGGCCGGCGCCGGCGTAAGGTCGCAGGGCATCTGGCGGCTAACTGACATGTGCTCGCTATTTTTATCAGCATCATTCACAGAACTGTTGTGTTTTACAACGCCCTATACCACGGGCGTGTAACATTACGTGTTTAACATACAGTGAGCCACGAGCTTTTAATTGGTGATAAGTGCCAACTGAATTTCGAGCTCGGTTCGCGTCGGTAATAGTCTGAACTATAAACAAAGAGGATGTGTGTTGTTTGAAATTTCAATAACACTTCTTTTTATCGAGCGAGGTATTCGAGGCGAGGGTCGAATCGTCGGATATGGGTCTACAACGCGGCTTAAGACGCCAGAAAAGTATCAAACTAGTGATTCCTGGCCCCGGTCAGAGGGCCGGAATCATCTCTGAAAAGTGAAACTTAGGAAGTATTCAAACTGAACGGTCACAGGATGGATAATATTTTGACTGCTATGCAGCGATTGATGCAGTCTATGAGGTAGAGCATAATTATCTGCCTAGTCCATCAAATACCATAGACACTGGTCGATATTTCATGCATCCATTCATTACTGCAATACCGTTGTGAATGATACAAATGCCAACCTGTCGCGCCGAGGCGACTAGATGGTGGCCCATAACATAGATTGATGAATGCACCGCGTTACATTACAATACAATGTCTATCTGTTTCCCTCGCTTCATTCGGAACAAACTTTCCAAGGATACTTTATCATGGAGACCTGCCACTGCCGATGATGACTGATCTAAATGTGATTACTTGAGAAGGAGCAGTAAACATATTTTTCGCTTATTCCAACTTCGTTTAGTAACCTTTTTTAGGCCAACTTTGATTCTACTGTTCAAGTAGGTTTTATTTAGTAGATTTGTAGGTACGTATGCATTTCTTTGTAAATAACGTGTGTTTGGTAAAACAACGTTAAGCGTATAAGGATTAGCTTTGGCAGTATCTACATGTCTACGACGCACATGTGACACAAATATTATTTCAAATTTTGGTCACACCATGTTGTCCTAACTAAATTAACATATTCACAAAACAAACATATGTACACTGTTGAATTGTCGATGCAATCACGTTAAAACGGGCTGCGGGATAATAATGCTGAAAGTTTTAACCAGGTAGGCATTTTCACTCAGTGGTACCCGAGGTGCGATATTCCATTGGATCATAATGGACGTTTTGCAAAATAATATAGAATACAAATAAAAGTGAAATACTCTTGATATCAGATTTTTATTTAAATAGTGTATTTAACACACCTAATTTGATACTGTTTACCAATATGAAGAAGTGTTGAAGCTTGGGCTGATAGAATTATATGCGAACGAACTTGCAGGTAACACTCTGATTAACTCAAAATATTATAGGTAAATTAAAAAAAAATGTCTTGAAACTGGTCTAAGCGCTGTCCTAATTGGCAACGGTCGTAATGATTGTACGACGGACCTCGCTCGACCAATAGGAGACCTCAAAACCGCCCGCCGCACTAAGGTTTCGGCTGGGCATAGGTATCTGAATACATATTTTATCTGAAGGCACATTAGAAGGCACTAATAATAATTAATACCTTACGACAACAGAATACTGCGATACACAAAACAAAAAAGAAATTATATGCCAGTCTCAGCCATGAAAGTAGCTAACTTTCCAATCTTTTCGCTGCGATGTAACCAAAATCGTCATCGTAAAATTTGATTGAATAGGTACTCTTAAAATGGAGTCTAAAATGTATACTATTATAAAAGCTACTACATAATATGCCATAACTTTACGTACGTATTGTAACGCACATTATACATACGCTTCATCATCAGACATTCAAACACGAATACCTCTGTGCAAACAGATAGTTGGAATGGGACTTGGAACAGTCAAAATTAACGCTATACATGCCAGGAGTGTCTCATTCGCGTCCGTACTCAGTAGATATATAGTTTTAAACAATTCCGCTAGACATAATGATAATGAGCTTTACATAGTACACGTTTTATTTAGATCGAGGCAAACGAGTAAGATGGTCATCTGAAGGTAGATACTACCCTATTTTTTTCTAATGGGAAGGCCTCGTACGAATTTTACTTCAATAAGTGCTAGAGATGGGCGATAAATAACGTCACGGTAATATCACTGTTACTTTTCACGAAGGAACTTAAAGGACACACGGTAATAAGAACCTTACGGACCGTCAGTGTCTTTTTTTCAGTAGTTTTTATCGGCGGCATGTTAGGACAATAATGAAATGTGGCGTAAAAAGGTACAAGCATGGCACCGATACTAGTGACGTAATTTATCACCCATCGAATAAGTGTCAGACACTTATTCGTAGTGAAATTCGTGAGAGGCCACCCTACTACATAAAAATTGGGTAGTAAGTAATCACCGCCTGCCCTAGGAGTTGCAAATACGTTGCCGGCTTTTGAAACAGGTTTAGGCTCGTTTCCTGAACCTGAGCTCATTCCACAACCTAAGTGTGCCGTACTATGATTTGTATTCCCGTCATTTATATCTATAACAATATCCACAAATATCAAGAAAAATAATTTCTAAGTTTTATTTCGGTTGGGTTGCGGTTTGAAATAAGGCTGGCTTTTTAAGACGAGTGTTTTATACAGACGTAGTTTGATCATATTTTCAATATTACGTTAGCAAAACCAATGAAAATTTGTAGAGCTGATCCAGAAAGCAATATCTACTGAAGTACTATCACTGAAGTGCTGCGAGAGGATAAATAAATATTCTATGATAGAAACTGATATATCTATCTATAGCTTTCAGTGAATTGGTTAATACTTACTGTAACACTATAAAATTTATGTAAATAAATAAAATCTATCACTGTGATTTGTCAGATTTTCGGTAAAATATATCGTTTCAAAGTTGATTTGCATTCATTAGTTTAGAAATATTTATTTGAAATTGCAAACAACAGAATGTATAGACGCTCGGAATTGAAAACTCAATTACAGACCCATTCATTCATTCAGTGCTTTGTCCTGTAGCGAGAACCCTGTCGCATTTAATAACTTTGCAGTCCTGCAGTCTTTAAGTCTGATAATTCCAACATTTCCAACATCAAAACTTATTATTATTATATTAGCCTGTATAATCCCACTGCTCGGCTAACAATCAAAACTTGGTAATAAAACATTTTAACGAGCTGGATTTGTGAAATTACGAGAGCTATAAATGTAAAAGTGTGGGTTCTTTGTCAAATATAGTCGTATTATGTACCTATATAGTACAGTCAGCTGCAGAGAGAATGGCCCCTTCTGGATAATTTAATAGTATCCCATAGGAGGCTACAGATATTCTGTGAGGAGCAACAAAACATACACTAACTCATATACCAGTGAGAGTTGTGCTTATCTCCAAACCTAAAAGACATATTATTATATTTATACGCATAGCTGCAGTTCAGTTAAAAATAGATAAAAAACTGGTATCGTTAATCTAAGATAGCAAAAGATCTCTAGATAGAAAAATAACAGCAATCGCTAGCCAATATTACTTGTTTTGTTTTAAATATCCAGACCAAATGCAAAATACTGGTGCACCTTTACGTACGACTACATCCAAACAGCTGTAGTGGCTGAACTCGGATCTCTACAAATAGAGACGGCGGAATATTCTCGGAAAATGCTTCTAATAAAATACGGGTATAAAACTAAAGTGACACCGTGGAAATTGTCTGCCTATAGATATTTTGAAATACACAATTTTTAGATAAAGTCAGATAACAGATCAGATTAGTCTGCTTGCCAACTTTCGATGAAAATATTATTGTAACAAAAGATGAGACTCCTACAACCTCATGGAAGTACCCAATAGAACCTTACTCGTTCAATTCAATTCATTTATTTGATAAACATAAATTTACTCGTCAAATGTTATTAAATTCTTAAGTAGTCATTATTCTTAAAATAATGTTACAACAGAAAAAAAATATCACAATGTCTTATGTCTTATGTCTTATATCTAATATCTTAATGTCATAAGGTCAGTACACCGAATAACGTATTTTGTCCAAGGGAGTTAATTGCAAATTCAGATGTCATAAACATATTATTATTATTATCACAATTAAATTCAATACAATTCGTTTATTGGTAAAAAAAAATGTATAATGTAATAAAATTACACTTACTGTTGCGTTAATAAAATACTTGGTTAGTGCTATAGCAAGGAAACGATAGACGATTGAAATATGATTATACCAGTTAGCTGACCCCTCAGGATAAAAAAAAACCCTTCGAGCGGCTCAGGTTTGGTTACGAACATCACAGTGCAAATTATCTATGAGGTCCTGTGGTGTTTCGATAAAAAGCAGCTGTGGATACACGGAGGGGTTTTACTGGGTAGGGTCCTTTTTGGGGCAATCCCACATATCCTAGTCACTCCCCCGGGTGCAGTGACATCTTCAGAAGATTTAACAACTTTAGGTTTGGACCCCTCAGGATAAAAAAAAACCTAGCAAGCGCGTCGGGTAACAACCAAATATCACTCATTACAGTCATTACGAACTGAAACCTAGTTTCAATCGTAGCATGAACAAATAGCTCTGAACTGAACACGATATACACGTTGGTGCCTCACATCCATTGGATGTCCGGTCTGCCTTGGCACTCGATTGCCTGGCGTCGGGCACCTTGCAGACAATAACAGCACAATAGAAGCTTTTACGCGGACTGATTCTTTTGTCTGACTGCCGGGGGAGCCTTTAAGTGCATTACGTTGTCGTATAGTGCCGCCTTCGAGTATACCCGTAAGTTTTCCCTGCTTCCTTCGAGGGAATGTGTTAATTATATGCATTGTAGTGTACGACGAGTTGTTAGTACTTTTATGCCCACAACACTGATATTGACAGACTAATGATGTTGTAAATTCTTACATTATTTGTGTATAGGTAATAACTACCTAATGTTGATAGAATGAATAACTTTCGTACTTGAGTGACCGATTAAGTGTAGAGGGTTCATAGATCTAGCTTTTTCTGGGATCGCCGCGCAGACTTCGAGCCACTTCCTGGCCCATATAAAACCACATTTAAGTTGATGCGTTCCTCAATTGTTGACAAAGAAAGCAACAGGGCATACTGGGATATCTTGTTGGAAACGAACCATTCGACGGGGAAAGTACCTCCACCTTACAGAATACCGCAGCCGAATAATAGTCTAGTACTATTATTATTCATCATCATCATTATTTCAGCCGGAAGACGCCTACTGCTGGGCATAGGCCTCCCCGCAAAGGACGGTCTTGTGCCTTCCGCATCTAGTTGGTACCTGCGATCTTTACAATATCGTCTGTCCACGCTGCATCTTCCGGTACATGGTCGCCACTCGAGAACTTTCCTGCCCGAAGCGAGGCCCATTGGCCATCTGCTCTGCAATTACTATTATTATTTACTTATTAATGGCCATAGACAGCGGTGCCCACTTTCCATCATGTGGCTAGCTTGTCTGTTTGCAGTTAATTATATTCTAAGGCAAACGAGCAGTCAGCTTCTGTCACTTTATAAAAAGAAATATCTCTATGTCTATGTCTAATTGTCGCTTGTCGGTTTACTGCGACAAATAGCGACAAAGCCAGCCGGTTCGATAAATCACGCGGAAACAGGACGCAAGTATCCAGAAGTTAATATTCACATCATACGGCGAACTTTCATTGAGTTCCGCTCAACTGCCTTTTTGCTTCAAAACATTTTTCTCCATGTAAATCTCGGCGGGTAATGGGAAAAGTTGTAATAAGTATTCTTATTATATGCCATTAATATTCTGACGAGGCGACGTCGGGTGCTCGCTAATTCTATAAAAGTTCAATGAATGGGCGGTGCAGCGTCGGGTCGCTAGTTCCGGGCCGGGTGGCGGCTGCATCTTTGTTTAATTGCATACTTGCCTTGAATCCTTACTAATCCTGCTCCAACTATCTAATACTATTAAAAACGCGTAAAACGTTTGTGAGGATGGACGTTAATTACTATTCAGCGCAGAAACTAACGAATGGATTTCCGAATGCAAGCTTTTAGTGCTATACCTCTGCAACACATAAGACACATAGGTCACATATATACAAGGCCAAGAAACCTGAAAATTTTGTTCGAAAAGGGCGACGTAGAATTTTACATAAGCGAAGCCGTGGACGGAAAATAATAGGTACCTAGATATTGTATTAAGATGGTAAATAATGTGCACCGACTAGTTTCGGCTTGTTATTTACTAACACGTGTATGACAGAAAAGACGCTCTACATAGCCGAACTAACAGATGTGCATTATTTATAGTAGACATCTGTACTATTCTTCTCTGGCGAAAACAACTCGGACTACTGCCTTAGGTAAGTAATTACTATGATATATTCTAGCGATAGAGCTAACACATCCACATCCGACTGAAATACAAACACAAATAGGAAGGCCTATATAGCAAAACGACGGCGACATTTCCTGAAAAATGGCGCTCAATGAGTGATACGGCGAGCATTTTCCCATTTAAGCACTCAAATAAAAGGATTGCATACAAATGCAAGAGTTATTGTTCGGGAAAGCCTATTGTTTGAGGTTGGAGTGAGGGTCGCACAAAAATGTTTTACCCATCCTTTGACAACAGCAGTTTCGGACTATTATCGAAGGCCAAAGGGTCCGTAAGAGGATTATATAGTTCCTCTTTCTATTCAAAATGGATGTTGAAACTGCTACTCAACTATGTACTCAACTTGTTATTTTACGTCGTACCAGGAAAATGCTTTTAAAACGTTTCTTTATTTTTGTTCACAATTCATTATAGGATAACATTTTTGCCATTCGACCTTTTGATGACCTTTCAATCGTGATACTAAAAATTACACAATTAAAGCTATAAATTTAGGTTACGTTACTATGGTGGTATTGATGCTAGCATTTTTTCTTTTAAACCGAATGTTGTTATTGATATGAGCATATTTAAAGGAAAATATGCATCTAAACCATTCAAGAAACTGGTGTAGATAACGGGTCCATAAGTTGACGCTCGGCGACTGAGATGATAACTTCTAACTAGCTTTAGCCCACACCTTCTGTTACACTCGCGTATAAGGAGGATTATAAGGGTAAATTAAAGCCCTCCTGCCTATCCCTAGATCTATACCTATCCGAGTAAAAATTCAGGTCAATAAGATAAGTTTATATTTATATTTATTTTATCCCTCGATCCCTTTTACCAAAATAAACATGACCCAATGTACCTTTTATACCTAAATCTCTACTTGATTACGAAATTTCATCTAAACCTATTCAACCATTACAGTACGATTGAAGGACAAAAAACACGACGGGATACCTACACGCGATATAACATAAAATAATAAATGTTAAATGGAAACTACGTATTATTATTTCACATTCACTTAGCGCCATCACAAGCCATTAATGTCATGTCATGATAGAGGTTAAATAAGTGAGCGCGTGGTTCACTCCAATGTTAATGAAGTTATAAACGTCAATAATAACATTAATTATCGATTACAAGTTTAATTTTAAGCCCTAAATGATATGCTGTATCACTACTTAATATTTATTACTGTAGTACTTACCTACTTCTCAAACTAAACAATTGGGAACTCTCAAAGCCTCATGGTTCTATGGGCCAAATAATTTATAAAGATATAGTAAAGAATGTATGTATGTATGTACGTAAACTCTTTATTGCGTATAACTACATAAAGAACAATAACAAAAGAAAATGTGAATGTGGTTTTCATACAAATTATAGATCGACCTTTACATCGAATACTCTACTTACAACTAAAATTCAAAATTTTCTCGAAAATTTACGGAATGAATTGGAAATTTTTGCAGCAGTAGGAATACATTTCTAAAATATGTTGAGGTTCATGAATAGACAATTAGTTTAAAACAAAGTCCCCTGCTACGCCTCTGTAAACTCGTTTATCACAAAAATAATGTTTATATTTTCATACGGTTTACAGGTTCGGACACAGTGAGTCATGAAGTGTTAGGTAATTTGGTATATTCAGTACCTGTACGATGTCAAGGCGTGTTGTTAGCTGAACATAAATTATGTTTTGACTCATATGATCTACTTTGATGTGAAATATTTTAAGGGGGCGGGTACATCTTGTAGTAGGTACTACTTAAGAAATTTATAATGTAGATACAATTAAATTCACAAGTCTACAAGCATAGGATAAAACTTGAACCTGACCAGATTGGATCATGGGTCATCTGTCAGTCGCCTGAATGTGCAGGTTTCATCACAATGTTTTCCCTTATCGTAAAAGCATCGGCTAGTATTCAACTAATGTACAGAAAAGAGTCATTAGTACATGGCCGCAGTGGGATTCGAACCATGGCTGTTTCATATAATTGATATTTAATTGTGAAGCGACTGCCATCTGACATCCACAACGTAACACGTTCACGTAGTAAGCTATTGTCAGGAATTATTAAAGCCAGTTATAACATGATGAGTTGACACTATTATTTAAATTATTGGGAATTATTTATTTACAAGAACATTCTTAAGACGGACTAATCATGATGTAATACAACAACAATGTCGTAGATATAATATCGCACTTACATCACACAAATTATCAGCTCCATGTGACAAAATGGCGTAGGTTTTTTTTTCAATGAACACAAAAAAGTCCACACCAAGTGCCTCTAAGTATCTACTTATGAAAATAACGACTCAAGCTAAGAAGGTTACAGAGAAATTTGTGTAGGTAGAACACACACACTTGTGGCGAAAATTAAGAAGGTTATTTGTAATATACGTAGTTACATCGGATATACATGATTGGGAACAAATTGGTAGGCAAGTAATCAGTTTTTGGGAGAAACATTTCTTATTAGGCTGGTATGTAATTACTTTCTGAATTGGCTCTTCAAATCGGCGACTTTGAAGACTGTTGACACGAGTCAAAGCAAGCCGGTTTACAGAAATCATTTGGAAGCAAATTGTATAACACAATAATGTAAACAGTACCAAGGGTAAGCTGGTTTACTTCATAAATCAATTAACCTTAAAATGTACAAATGTACGAATGTTAAGTTGCAAAGTTACAAGATATGCCACGAAATTCTTGGGGAACTGACAAAGACAGTTAATTAGCAGTGTGGTGATCGGCAGTCTAACAAGCATACTAACAAGCAATTTAGATCGACTGGCTGTCCGAAGGGACTTTGGCTCCATGTGTGTGTTACCGACGTACAATGGGGAGTGTCCTGAGGAACTTTTTGAGCTGGTGCCCACAACACAATTGCGTGATCGCACCACCCGCCGCGGGCTGGGACTCATCTCCATTACGTAGACCTTCAAGCAGTGTCCACGCAAAGGTTTGTACGATTCGGGTGTGGCATGAGCTCCCAGCCAGTATTTCCTTTGGACTATGACATGGGATCGTTTAAGAGGTATATTAGAGGTCTCCTTAGAGGCGAGCTAGCGGGTGGCCCGCTTGCCTGTTAGTCTACCGTATAACATAAAAAAGTTGAATAAGACATTCACGCAAGTGTTTCCGTAGCGGCACTGGTCTAATGGCAGCGTGCTTGCGAGAACGATAACCAAGGTTAAGCAATCGCAATGTCTGGTAACTGGATCGGTCACCGTTTCGTACTTTGAGGCTAGTCGAACTTTAGCATCGCAACGAGCTCGCCACTCGTTAGGTATGTCTTTTAAGACCGTTGGCGAAGCGAGGTTCACCAAGGTCTTCCGCTGGGGACTCCGACACGACGGAGATCATACAACCTACCCGAATTACGCAGTAAAGCTAAATTGTAACTATAAAGCTTTATTAGAATACTTTGTCAAATGCGTAAAACTATTATGCTGAATGTAGGTATACTGAATGTTAAGAGATGTTTGAGCGCCAACGGTGGCTGCCTTGGACCATATACATGATCCACCTACTGTTATAGTTTTACGAGCAGTCTGACATTCAGATTAGGTACGTGTCGGCGGACTTCAAGGTATGGGATGAACGGATTATTAATTTAACTAAGCTCGTCATGTTATATTAGTTAACTTTACACCGGGTAGGTATTTCTACGCCATTATTAGTATAGTGTAGGTAAAACATACTTCATCACACACAGTGCAAACTATCTATGAGGTCCTGTGGTGTTTCGATAAAAAGCGGCTGTGGATACACAGAGGGGTTTAGTGGGTAGGGTAATCCCACATGTCCACGTCACTCCCCCAGGTGAAGCGATATCTAACGATTTTCATTCTACAAAAAAAAAGGTAAAGCATACTTCATTTTGGAATATACGCTTCGATAAAGTTAAATAAAACATCCTAATTGACATATTTTAAAATATATTTAGATTTATAAAAAAGAAAAACATGTCCAAAGCCGTATTTTTTCTCGGGACCAATCAGCACCTTGTCCCGACGCGTTCCGCCTAATTGTGTAATAAAATCACGCAAATAGCACCACTATATTTAGAGATCTTTGTCAAACGGCCACATCCGTTGTTTTAGTTTATGGGGGCTCGTTAAAATTGACCACTACTGCGAGTTTCAGATCACCGCTAGCTCACAAAGGAACAACCTTTAAATTTTACTGCAACCTTGTTTACTACGAAATTCTGTCATGTGCGGCGTCAGGTTTTATCGCTGCCGCTTTAATTAGCTCGTGTGTACCAGGAGGCGCAGAATTAAGAAATGGTGTTGGATTCCTGGAACGAGGCAGAAGCGATTCCTTCGCTAATTGGGGGCAAATTTGTAAAACCCAAGAACAAGAACGTTAATATTATGAGTTTCGTTTATACATATAACAACCAATTACATAGTAACGGCAACAAGTGTTAATTGCGGCGTAGATGTCAGAAACAACTAGAGATCCTTTTCAATATTTTCGAAAAAAAATAAAATTCTTCATGTAATGCTATTCGACACGGTACCCTTTAAAGATATTTGATATTTCGTACATTAACGGAATGATTACAGAAAATCAATCCGACAACAAACTGAGCAAACCCCCGAAATCAGAACAAAACGCGTCACTGCCCGATTTGCGGGTAGCCCTGAATCTTCCGCCGAGCATCATAAACGAGTGAAAGAACCGCGACAGCACATCGCAGCAGTCAACGCTGGGGGCATATTTTTATCAGTGCCCGCGCGGTTACGGCCGCGTTTCCATACCGTTCGCTTATTGGATCGGGGAAATGAGCGGCGCGGAATGGGCGCCGTGTGCGTGTATCAAATCGAATCACGTGTGCCCGTGCAGGTGACGGCGTCCCGGAAAACCGAGAAAAAACCGGATTGTACACCCGGCTATTTTGCAAATAACGGCCCAATAATACGCGACGGCGACGTTTGTGTTGATAGGTCGCGGCCGCAGTCCAATTCGACCCTTATTTGCCGTGGGCATGTCCGTCTGAACTCTGAATGGACATATTTTCTATTTTAGCTGCCGTTAGCGTTAGCTTTAGTTTGAACGACAATAGTAACAGTTACCACATTTTATCATGTGGGCGGTGTATTTGTCAATGGAATTGAAAAATAACATAACCGACAGATGCCGTAATTTTGACCCGAATTATTTTTTTAAACAAAGCTACTAGGTATCTCAACCAATCAAAGTTTTGAGTAACAACATCGAAATCGGTCTTTTGGCTCTGGGATTAAAAATGTCAATTTAAAAGAAACCCTCATTTTCGTTTCGCTACCACCAATTCCCCAAAGATTTCAGTGATAGCGTTTCAAAAGTCTCTAACCGCGGACTTTACGTTCAAATCTGTTGCATTAATGGCCGGAAGTGCATGGTTTATGATGTGATAGTGTGACGCAATATTTACTATGCGTGCACGCCGTGTCGGGACCACCAGCGAACTCTTACAGAGATAATCTTTGCGAGGACGATCTGTCTAAATTTAGCTAATTGTCTACTTAGGTATCGTTACTCAGCTCCTACTTAGTCCTACTAATATTATAAATACGAAACTTTGTAAGGAAGTTTAGATGTATGTTACTCCTTCACAGAAAAATTATTGAACGGATTTTGATTAAATTTGGCAGCAATATAGTAGGCTATAATTTATCCCGAACGGGTCTGCGACGGTATTACCAAAACGTGGGCGAAATCGCGGGCAAAAGCTAGCATAAAATAAAGTCGATTTCCGCTACTGTCTGACTGGTATCCACTAACTCCTAAACCACACAACGGATTTATATACGGTATTCGATATAATTTAGAGAAATTCCTATAATAGAGAAACTCCGAGAACACACGTGCGAAGCCGGTGCTGGTCACTAGTTGCTCATAAGAAGCTAGTGTATTTGTTACTTGCGGGACCCGATTTTCACCCGCGTGCAGCAGAACTCCGCATATTCTTCTTCTTGGCGTGTCGACTAGTGGCGGGTTAAATTTGCGAGGACCAGTACTCCGCCACAGATACAGCGTTTTCCGTGGCCGCGTACAAATTCTCGCGTGTGCAGGTGGTACACACGCAGGAAAATTTAATAAAATGTATATATAGGTACATTTTATCTACATACTTAGAATTTGAATTAAATAAGGCTCTACCTATTTTATTTTCTATGTAGAGTCTCAAATAATCGAACCTATAAGCAAAGACATCGGATTCCCAGAAAAGCTAGAACATAACATAAGTAATAGCCTAAAGAATAGCGAAAAGCCAATTGAATGTTGTTCTGATAAATTGAAAATGAAAAGAACAAAGTCACCGAACTATAAACTGATATACGAAGTGGCTCTCAGTGGAATTAATACCTATCCATCTGCACAACGTAGTAATGTGGCGTCCAATATTGATAGCAGAATTTCATATTGCGATGCATTTGAAAATAACTGATAGGTATTAAATTGTTGGTTGGTTGTTCAGCGGATAAATATTTCAGTACTAGTATCAAATTAATGCCAACTGCTAAATTGCTACAGCGAAATGTTTAGATATGTAGCAATTCTAATGAATTATACTCATCTTTGCGTTTGTGATTATATAGTTAGTCTTTTTGTATACATATTGCTGATTTTGTAGGCAAACATAATATTATAGAGGATTAGAAGCACCAACCAGGAAAAGCTTTGTCTGCAGGTACAGTATATCAGAAAATGGACAGCAGCATATTTTGCAGGGAATTTTCAATAGTTTGTAGAGTAGTAATAAAGTCCGTCTGGATGGTTGCGATGAGAGTAGAGAGGATGACTGAAAGAGATTAACGAATAATATACATGTGGCAGGCGTGAAGCTGCCGTTAGTCTATCCTGTCCCATAAAAGTCCACTGCTGGTCTCTAGCCTCCTCCATATCAGTGAAGGGTTTTGCCTTCTTCACAAGTGTAGGAGAGAAATGCTGCTGCGTATTTTCTGGCCTACGATTTTCATCGCTGCAACTCCTGTTTAGCCAGAGTCTAGAGCGGCGACCCAAATACATACAGAGTCCCTGGTGTTCTACACTGTTCCATTTGCATTTTGAAAGAGTTAATAAAATAATTATTATAGTAGGTATTATACCGTCACGGGACACTAAACAGTTTAATCAGCTTCTGGATCCCCAGCGACAGACCTTAGTCAACCTAGCTTCGCCAACGGTATTAGAAGGCACACCTACAAGTGGCGAGCTCGTTACAGTGCTGAAGTTGGACTAGTCTCAAAGTACAAAACGGTTACCCTTCCAGTTACCAGACATTGTAACATTACCTAACCTTGGTTATCGCAGGCACAGTGCCACTAGACCAGTGCCGCTTCCCGATATTTAATAACTTACAAATCCAATCATGGAATCACGCTGTGTAACTGAATCTAACGCTCATGGTCGAAGGTAGTAAAAAAAAAATTTCGACTTTTTTATTTAAGAATGTCGCAGAAGCTTCGCGGCTGGGTACGCAGCGCCCCGTCAGCACGTCTAGGGGCTGATGCCCCGTTTACGAGTCCGCCCTTTTTACGGCCATTTGGGATATGATTGTCTACACTCGTAAAACAAGTTCGCCTGTAAATGGCCCACGGTTTCGTTAGACAAAACGGTCCCAATTACGACGCCGTGGGACCGAAGGGCGCCGGAGATGATTAATGGACTTTTGTGAGTGCCCCAGATTAACATTGTTGTCATCTTCCATAGCGATGAAAGAAACTCCACCGTTAATAATCATAGGGGCGAAACTAATGAATTTTTCAGTGGTATCCGTATTAGTTGACCACAATGGAGCGCTCAGTTGTACGTGAAAACTTATAAATATTGTAATGAACACATTGCCGGGGTCATCTGCATTTCAAATGAATCACCCACGTTATCCACATAACGCGTGAACGGTCAGCTGTCCCCACACAACGTTTTACACAATCTCCAATCAAAACACGTTATGAACCCGATACGGGACACCAGTAGGTCGACACAGACACAAGCTAATGACCAAAATGTTCTCCAAATTCTATCGATTAGTGATTAATAGGGCACACAACTCAACACTGATGCCGGGAAAATCCGACATCACACAGCTGTTAGACATACACTTAATACACACAAATAAAAGGAAAATGCTGTCAACCAGAAAGAATGTATAGGTACCAGCGATTAACATAAGCATGGCACCAGAGGCCCAAGGTCAATGCGTGCCATTCTTATGCTAATTAAATTATATTTTTAATGCGCCATCATTTACACATTGTCTAGTATTTTTATTTTTCATTCTGAACATTCATGTGCTCTGTAAAGTATAGAAAAATACTATTGGTTACACCTCTTTGTGTACAGTGAATAATTACGACAATTTAAATAACATAAACCACGTAAACCACTTCATAATGAATCTCTCAATAGAATTTTACAAAGCACACAATCACGTTTAGTATATTTTACAGACGTAACACGGACACATAGCATCACACGGCAAACGGCAAACCCCACATTCAATACCTGGTGAGGCGGAGCGCGCCTTGAACGTCGGGGCGATCATGACCGTCTCTGGAAACCAATCAGATGCGTCAAACGTTACATCCACAAGCTTAGAGAGCCTAGTTTCGATCGGCTTAATGTCTAACAATCGGAAACTACAATAGGCTAGCCCATATCGAAGGATTGTTTGTGTAATTATGCGTAAAACGAATACGTTTTAGCAGCTGCCACTAACAGGAACAAGTAAAAAGTTGCATTGTATTTTTATAAAATAGGTAAAACCTTAATTAACACACTCCATTGCGATGCACTACGTCCATCAGCAAATATAAACAACTATAATAAAACCAATGCGTCTACTCTTATGACACGTCGCACGACGCCACAGAGCATCTATGCTACCTAGCAGTGGGTATCTAACTACGAAGACTGTATTAATGGAAAACCCATGCCACGGGACGGTTAAAACAATAAGAAAATACGCTATGGGGGTGAAGGCGACGTAAAGGATGTGGGTCAGAGCAGAGCGGCCGGCGCGACGGCCGCGAACGGTGCTAAGTCAATATTGAATTAACGCGTTTGGAATAATTGTGGAGAAAGCCTCTCTCGGCTGTACGAGGCTGCGAGCGCTCATCAGGCTGCCGGTAAACGCTTTGAAACCGAGTACCGAGTTAATGCTATTTCGCTAATTGACTGCTACGTAGGTGGTCGGTAAAATTAGGCACAATCAGTTATACGCGCCGTCGTCGCAGCCCACAGCGAAACCGATTGTTTATTACTCTATTCAACATCATCCTCCGGAATATAACATCGTGTTCAGCTAAATGGCAATTATGTACTTTCAGATTAATCTGACGTGCTCACGTAAACGAAATCCCTTGACGAAACGAAAATATTTTTACGAACATTTACGATATTAGATATTACATAGGTACGTGTTTAATATTCATGAAGCTCTCACTACTCTATAAAGGTCCGCCGGGTCACTCATATGCTTTGATACACATTTCATACGGTACCTTTTAAAAAAGCGATGTCATGGACTCCATGAAAGCATTTTGGGAAGTAAGCCTCTGTGCGTTAAAAGGGGACTTAGAAAGGCTGTTCTACCTACAAACAAGTTTAATCTCTTGTTATTGGGGACTTTACCACGGAGCATTATAGGCTGTTTTTGCTGTAGCAAAATAATGAAATTTTCGTTTATTACCTGACTTTATTCTGTAGCTTAAACATATATCCGCACACTATTAGCAATATAGGTAGATGGTACTTTAGATTTGGTCCGTAGCTTATAATCTACAACAATCGGCTCTCGCCGCCGCCGCCCTGGACAGGTAAACTAGCTAGAAACTCGAGCGTTTGGCGCGGGCATCGGCTGGTCCGTGAAATCGAATTGGCCCACAGTCAGAGACGAAAATAAATATGTATATAAAATCCTACTTGGTTAACCCGCATCTCCGACTCTCTAGATGTCGGGTTCAAATTCAAATAGCAAAACTTTCGTCCAAACAATAAAATATGGACATATTTCTGCAAATATGTTTCCGTGTCTCCACAAATCCGGAGATGGGATATTTTTTCAGTTGTTTTGTGTTTTTCTATCGTTTGCGTTGGTAACCTTGGCCGTTCATAGTCGCGGGGCACTAATGCGTACCGCGTCGAAGGACGGGCCCAGCCCTTCGGCCACAATGGGACTGATGTCAGTCAAATATTCAAATAGTTTCTTTGTTGTATTTAGCATAAATTAGCATTGCAAAATGTGTTGGCTATCACAATCATTATTATCAAGTTATACCGTAACTGTTTAATAGGTGTACCTGTACAGCTTAACCATTTTAAAACCTGTAAAATGTCAATAATCGAAGTGCTCCTTATTCTTATAAGTGTATGATATTGTGTTTCTTTTATAAAAAATAAAATGTTTATCTACCTAGTATCTGTCTGAATCGAACGTATTCAATCGAATGCAAATATTATTAGTGTTTAGATTACAGGATGTATTATGACTATACATGAAAGCAGTAAATAAATACTTGTTTCAATCATTATCATTCATTCAAAAGTTCAGATAAATTTCGATCCTAGTATGCGCAACCAAGTTACGTGAGTACCTAATAGTCGGTAAAATATCGCTTTCAATCTAGGAACGTAGTCTAATTTTTTATGCCACTAAGGTGGCTAATGAGCCTATGGCCTGCCTGATAACAAAACCCCTTGAACCAATAAAACAGACATTAGTCCCAACAACGTGCGAATCCAGCGCAGCACTACCAGTAGCAAACCCTGGATTTCCTCACTATCACATGTTAAGTTTGCTATGATGTAACTGCAGATGTCATCACTGGCCCCTTGCGCCCATAAAGGCAACATGGCGGCCAATATGGCGTTGGGTGCGCCCGCGCCGGCGACGCACATGACTGCGCCGCCGACAAATAGAGCCCAGATCCTGTGGTGCACTGTGTGAACCGGGCCCCACCCGCTATTATAGACAATCAGACTATCTGCCCACTGAATTTTATGGCTCGACTGTAGGTACTAAGGCATACATACGGGTCAGGCCAGCTGAAGAAGTGGGTTGGGACTTATTTTATTGTGTAAAGCGATGTCGTATAGACGCTCGTGATTTTACTTTTAAATTTTTAAACCGGGTTGTGAATAAATATTAGAATCTATATTCGATATACGATTATATTATTATTATAGTCCTATAGGTGGTAACAGTGCCCAGCAGTTTTACTATAAGGCCAAACCACATAACCAAACAATGTCAGCACTGAAAGGATTCGCACACAATAATGTACGAACAGCGAATTGAAACTTCAGCTTGTACACTACAAACTAGTAATTTGACTACCTATGAATAAAGGAACAAATACAACTTTGGGCCCGTTTAACGAGGCCCGGTAAATACATTACAGTAACCCGAGCAAACTTGTTATTGGATTACTCAGGTTTGTACGAAACGCTACGACAGTAATTAAAAATTAGTTATCAATACAGATTCGTGTCATAATGGAACTTACGCGAGCTGAAATGATAATAGGGAATTATTGTGTACTAGCAACCCGCTTCTGAGGTGAGTATATAAACTACATATATTGTGAACTATAAAAATATTCATTTACATAAGTTTCGTTTGTATATGTATAGGTAATAGTGGAGCCGGCGCGAATTCGTTCGCGTTCACCTACTTTACTTTAGGTATGCCTACCCTGTTTTTCTTGCCTAAACATTCCTGTGTTAAACCTTCCTGTTGAATCACTCTATCTATTAAAATACGTTGCGTAGTTTAAAAGATCTAAGCGTACATAGATAAATACATAGACAATTACCTACAAAAATACGTAGGAACAAACGGCGGGCAGCGACTTTGTTTAATACTATGTTTAGATAGATGTGGTTTGGTATGTAACGGATAATTTCTGACACTACTGGTTCTAAAATTATTGAAAAACAGACTAATTCTATCATTGACGATTATAACCAATAATCGCCAATTTCATGTATAACCAACCCTCAAAGCTATTTACTAATACCCTAATACCATAAAAATTTCTAAACCTAAGCGCATGGGACAATTTTTAACCGCACTGAACCATCCATCTCAACATACAAATTCATAATACATATATATTGAGCACAATATCGGATCTCCACGTCCCCTGCAGAAGCCACAAATCTCTGAAAGCAATTTAGCGTAATCCATACAAGACAGCTGAATCTTACAGAGATAGATTACCAATTTTATAGATTTCCAATTACCTCCGGCCCGCTGTGGAACCAATGAGATCTATGAATAATAAATATCGCGGTATTTCGCGTTCATTTCGCGTTACACAACTTTTCAATACGTTTTGGCGATTCATATTTTATGTATGGCTGTAATGTGGTGCGGCAAACAAGACATCTTCCAATTGGATTTTTATCTTGTTTCATTTAAAGAGGATAAGAAGCATGTATACCTATCTACTACTAATTGAAATGAAAGAATATGTTTATAATTATTATTGCTGATTTATCTGTTATATTTGTGGGATATCAATACATCATAATCAATACTCATGAATAGACTTCGAGATCAATAACGGACGGTTCCAAGAGCGCCGGATCAATGGAAAATTAGAAACATGGCTACCCACAGCCAATGCAACGCCGTAATGCGCAACTGACGTAATGCAGCTAACTCGCAGCCTAATGAATGAGAGCTGAGTCATTAAAACAACTGAGCTAAATAAAGGAAGCACTTGTAACTACCAGCATTTAGCTCATTTCCTCAGAGTTTCTGAATTGTTCACTTTGTCTGCGCCAAACAAAAAGTACCAAAAGTACCTACCCATTACGCCATTTGCAGCCGTAGCGTGGCCTACTATCTACTCAGTAATAATATTTTATACTTTTAACATTTAATTTGCCGTCTGCGTTTTAAATGGCGTCGTTACGTGCTCAAAAAGTTGATGCTCCTAAAATATAGCGCTACCTTTTTCTTGGGCCATTAATCGCTATAATAAATTGCAACGTTGAATTGTACCGTTTAACTAGGTACAAATTTAATCGTAAATATATGTCAATGTTGCGCAATAGACATAATGCAATGCTAGATGACCGGTTTGCTGGTAGCCCGCTACGACGCCGCGTTTTCCGCGGCGTGCCGGCGCGTGCCATATAAGGCGCCTCATAGGGCCCGGCAAATTGATTTACAGCTGGATGGATGCATGCCGTGGAATTGATTCCCTTCATTTCACGCCGCCAATCGGGTTTAATGCGGAGGTCTGTTGGTTGATTAGTGCAGAGAGGCTCTCGTTTCGACATCCGCAACCTCTAACCCGCCAACACGGCATACCCTAATACGTATCATCGTTGGAATTTTGATGAGTTGCTCAAGCGGCCTAGATCGGAGATTCCGTCGTGGTTCGGTTAATGATATGCGAGCACCGATTGGCTGTTTATTATCTGGTGGCCGGAGATAAACATCATTCGAGTGTTCTATCCCGGCTTCTGCCAGGGTTTGTTTTCGTACTCTTCTCCTCCACTTCGCCATCCTCGCGTCGTACGCCCTTGGCTCTCACTTGCGACTCTGACACCGCTTCTGGAGCGCCCGCAGGGCCTCTCATAATATGATATACCGGTAGATTTAGGCACGAGACGAACTGACGATCCCTTCAATCTTCCGCGTTATCTATCTCGCCAACGCTCCCGCGGATGTACTCGCGCACTCGGTTAGGTCAAATTCTAATTATTACCGGAGATTATCGAAGCCAATGCAGGCGCTGGGCGAGTCTCGGCCGTGACCCAAATGGTGGCGCCGGCTCGTATGTTTGCCTGTTTACCGAGGCCTCGCTCTAATGTCTTTCGGGACTCTTCGGCCAAATGTGTCGCTAAACCCTTGACCGGCTATCGTATTATCGTATCCACTTACTCAGCAAACAAGTACCTACACTCAGACAGAATAACGTCGATTCGACTCTACCGTAACATTAGTAGCCCATAACACCCATACCAAACATAGAATTTGTAATTTTGTGATGTGTATTTATGATATTGTTAATATCTGTGTCTTTCAATAAGTGTATTCTGAGAAAATTTACATTGAATAAAAATAATTTGAACTTGAACTTTGAACATCTATACCATAGCTACACAGATTGACTTAACATTTAATAACGGAACGATCCCAGAAATTATAAGATAACAATGTATTACTTATAATACGTAATTCTTAGATTTTGAAAATAAATAAAATTTTACAAAAATAAATTATCCTATAATTTATTCTAATCGAAGTTATCTAATTACCGAACACGCAAATGAAAAATTAAATATTGTGCATGTCCTATCGGCGTCTCCGAAGGCCTGCTGGAAGATATTTCTTGTAGTAATAAGTAGTGCCTCTTGTGCCATTTATAACTTTGTTATTACCTATGTACCTGTGCACAATAAACTGTTAAATAAATAAAAATAAGCGAACAATACTTTTCTGCTCCTTATTCTTAACCCAGCTTTCTGAGCTCGCCCGGCGAACTTGCACAGGAGTAAAATTGTGAAACTTTTATGACTAATTCAATTTTATTTTATATACCCAGTGTGATAGTGTAGGAAAGGCAAGTAGCAGCTCGTATACGCGACAGTAAAAATAACGTTAGAAATAAAAACGCTTAGATAACATTGTACTCTGGAACACGACTCGCAAACTCGTGAGCGACGCATTTACAGCTCACTGCCATAATGCACCAGGTGATCTAATTTATGACGTTGCGAGACCTATTTCGATCCTATGTGCTATAACTAGCAAACTGACGTGGACTGCAGCAATATCACACTACAGTAATATATTATAAACGGTTCAGTAACAAACATTTACTTCTTTATATTATTCAGTTTCAAACGAGCAGACAGCTCGATGATGATAAGAGGAATCTGTTGCCCATAACATCTGCGGTTCGTGTACTTAGGTTTCATGTAACAAAAATGCTGGACCGCAGGGGCGTTATCAATTTTTATATTAGACTAGACAGGCATTTGACCGCCATCTTTCTTAATCTTCATAGTAGTAGTAATTGGAAATTGTTGTCCGGAAAATTGTAAGGATACTACTCTGACGATTACTACTAGTCAAGAATTCTAGTAAATTTTTCAACTTATCACTGTAATCATCTCTATTGCAATGCAATCGCCGTAAGCAGCTGTGATAAGTGAAACGCATAAATTTCGGGTCAGCGTCGAGTTGGAATCGGGTCATCGCCCGCACTATCTGCTCCGTAATCCGATGGGTGAAAGGTGCAAGGACTGGCACAATGCAACGACTTGCGACGTATTCCTCGATGCATTCACTTTCCTATTCGTAAGTAGAAAGGTGCCGTACTTGCCTATGTCGATAAAGTTACCGATAGCCAGTATAGAGTCGGATCTTTTATCATGCGTATCGCCTAGGAGTGGAATTCCTGCCTGCATTTGAATTTCCTAGTGAATGGAAACGGAGTTTACTCTCTTCTGAATGTACCTACGCTCCACGGTTACATCATGGTCCCAAGCTAACCCATTTAAAGATAAGGGCCACTGATGCTTGAAACTTCTTATTCCCGAAAAGGTTATTAAAAGTTATAAATAAAATAATATGTAATATTTTTGGTGTAACATTTTTATTTAAGTTTCTAACTTGTAGTTTTAGGTTTGTACATAATATTGTACTGTAACTATGTATATAATTATCTAATTAATAAACATAAGATACATAAAAGCAAAGGAATAAATAATTTTTTTTTATAAATTTGCTTACGATTGCGGCAAAGTATCTAGATTAAAAAAATATGTATTATAGGTACACTAGCTGCTCATCAAACGTTACGAAACACAAACAATGTTACATTTTTATAGATAGGTAATAGTTTAGTGCTGCCAGTTTGTTGAAACAACAATGGTGGTCTACAGCCAAATCATTAGGTTGCATTGCTCGATACTTCGTGACGACATACAATACAATAGCTATTATAGTACTTAACTTTCCACTTTCCATGCGAGCTAGGGTTTTCTACATCAACCATGTTAGAAACCACAAGTGTCAACATTGTAAACATTGTTAATCAAGTATTAATCAATTCCGGTAACTGCTCTTGATAATGTCTCCCGAGTGTAGGATAGGGATTAAATTAATGTAATTTTTTTTTATTATTTCAACCAAAAACTAACAAATCTTTTTGAGTTATTTATTGGCCTCTTGTTACGTATTCAGTATTACTGTTATTTGTACAGACTAGGTACCTATCCATACCTAGCCTAGCCTAAATCATCATTTTCAAGCTATATCAACTCACTGCAGGTAAATGCAGTACAAAGTGTACTTAGTACAAAGTGTTCAGTTTAGTCGCCAAGACTGAACAGAGGTATGACAAAACCCTTCCCTAGTTTACTGCCACGGCATCTAGCGCCAATATCAGGTAGGTAGACATTTTGCCCTTTAAATCTTGTTTCCCACAACCACGGTCCAAGTACAAAGTAATCCTCCATATTGTGCCCACAGTGCTTAGAGCATAAAGTGGTATCTTGTGCCACTTTGACCTTGACCCGTCTTAGTGGGCACTCATTATTTCAAGTGCAGCTCGGCTGGCGCGCCCACGCCTTGCATGACGGACGTTATAGACGGTTTCACTTCATTTGTGCTATTATGAAGATGGATTAGCATGAAGTAACTACTGTAATCTATTCTACTAATATTATACATACAAAAGTTTGTAAGGATGTTTGAATGTTTATTACATCTACAAGAAAAAACTATTGAATGGATTTTGAGGCAATGTAACTTATGTTGCTTATAGCCATAGTCCAAAATTTATCCCGAAATTCAATGTGGTTCCCGGTCCGGTTCCGGAACGTAATAATTGAGTTTTGCGCGGTCGAAGTCGCGGGCAAGTAAGCTCTATATTCAGATATTTATTTGGCTCAAAGACACATCCAAGACTTAAAAAATCCTGTGATGGATTGGTGAGAGATACAGCCTTGTAATTATAGAGATCGGTTTCCAATAGTAAGACTATGTTTAAGCCGTAGTATACCTACGCATAATTTTGTTAGAAGTCCAAACAGATGGTTTTTTACTTTCCCATGAGCTTCTTATATTTTCTATCGATATACTATGGATCTACTATAAAATAAAAAAAAAATACACTGGTATTTAATTTTTTTACCCCGAATCAGATTAGAAGTTCCAGAGTTTAACTCTACTAAACATACTTAAACTTTCATGTGTACAATAAACTGAAAATAAAATAAATAAATAAATACATAAGTACATAATGTTACGTATTTTCCTATAGGGATAGGAGATACCACTTCGTTTCACAAATAAATACTTGGTTCCCCATATATACTACAATACTTAAATCATACTTTATGAAACATAACTAGAAATACAATATGCATAAGTATACGTTATGGTAATTTACACAAATGAAAATATTTATGCGCGTGCCAGAGTATCAGATAAGAAATGAAATGGCAATCAAATAAAGTCAGTTCAGAAAATATCATATATATTATAACTCCGAGAGAAAAATCATATCAAAGAAAACGAAGTACAAAAATGGAATTACGTTTTGATCAATCGCGAGAGTGTGAGAGCTTCATCGCCTAACCTTTCGATGTGTAAACGTTAAGTGCTTGTTTTTGGACACCCAATGGGTGAGATGAGATTTGCCTCTCAGAAGCATGTATTAAGTTACCAAAAGGTTTAAGCGCCATTTCGTGCGACCCAAAGGTATCGTTTACCCGAACAGTAGCGAGACACTGTATACGGCAATATCTATTTACACAGATGTCATTAGAGCCTTGACTCAGAAATCTATAAGATGTAGGTGAATGCCGTATTTGTCATTAAAACGAGCGACGTTTTTTTTACTCTACAACTCTAGCTTCGATCACCTACGTCTGTTATTTTAATTACTTCTACGTATATTATATAATTTATTTTATAGTTTTATTTTGGCACCGGTACACTTGGCATCTCGCTGAGATGGCTCTAGATATTGGAACACGCCTAATTAGTTACACGAATTTTACATAAATCCAATTTATAATGATGTCCACGTCGCTATTAACGCCGATTTATATGTATAATTAGCGTATTAGTATGATTAAGACGGCATCTACGCTTATCCACCTTCGGAAGGTGCGAAGGAATTTGGAGGAGACCTCGTCCTCGTGGACGGTCGTAGGCAAAGAAAACTATCCGAAACGCACGATTCTGAAGGAATTTGTACATTTTATCAATCGACAGCGGAGAAGCAGTAACATAGATAATGTCTGTAAAACTACAGCGCGCGATAAAAGATAAACAACGCAATCTGGCGACCTTCGACACCGCACCGATCCGGCGGTCGCTCACGGCTAATTCATTAACAAATCCCATGCGTAACCTACTTACGTCAGTGAGGCGACCACAATAAATCCCTGTGGTCCGGTATTCCGATCACGTGGTGCACACACACGGGCTCCCCGTACACATTAACTTGTCGTTAATTAGCGATTTGCAGTCGCCGGTTTGTTTTGGGCACACCAAACACACTGTTGTTTGTGTCAGGATGACATTTGTGCGCGAGGGGGGAAGAGACAAGAGGGGGGGTTGGGGGGGCGATATGGCGGGAACGGCTCGCGGGAAAGTGTCGCGGTGAGTGCCGCGGCGTGCGCTGCCCCGGACGGCCAGCGTGCGACTGGGCCGACTGGCGCGTGATAACGGCGGCGCCGCTATCGCTCGGGAAATCGGAAACAATGGAAACGGACGGCGGGAATGTCGCGCGCGGAAAACGCTCAAGTGCACAACTGCCGTGCAATCCCGGTGCAAAAATGCACCGCCGCCGCCGCCCGCCCACGCGAGTCCTTCAGGGTTGCTACTTGCCCCATTGTGGCTATTCGCGGCGTTTTGTTGTCGTGCGCCGCGACGCACCGTTTGTTGTGTTATGCAACGCTTATTTGTAGCTATGCAGATCTGAAGTTAGGTACCTATTTTTATTTAAGGTTATACAAGGTATAACCTTGTACGCAATTACTCTTATAAGTTTGTGACAATAGGTAAACTAAGTAAGCTTAATTTTGAGTTTAGGGAAATTACTAAAAGCTACCATCAACGAATTGTAACGCTAACATTTTTCAATGAAAGTTTTCATTTATAAATGTAGAGTCTTAGAAATTGATTTGGCAAGTACGGCAGGTGTGTAGGTAGATACAGGAACCAAAGCTAACTATTGTAATTTTTTTTTGATATTTATCCCTTTTCAACACTAACTGATGCTCTTACGTTGAGGAAAAACATCGTGAGGAAACGTGCGTGAGCGCATAACCGGGATATTGACGACAAGATGAATATTATTTCTTATCCATAAATTAAATTGAGAAATAATTTATAAAGTGGACCATTGAAGTTGGAAAGTAAGTAGGTAAGGTTAGGATACCTACAGAATGTCATTTGAGTTAGCTAAACACTCTCTTATATGAGCGTTACAGCCAGCCAGCATGTCGACGAAAATAACAGGTTTAATACTCGTAATAATATAACTTCGGACCACGGTAATAAGTGTAATCATAATGTGCCGATGATAAATACTATGTTGTTGGCGATACTCTTGGTGTTGCTAATGTCTATAGGCAGTGGTGACCACTTTCCATCAGGTGACCCGATAGCCTGTTTGCCTATCGTATGACAAAAAAAAAATATGTACATAGATGTAGTGGCACAACATTAAGCCACCACATTTTTCAATGTTTTTTATATCTACCTCTAAGGCAAAGTAAGACTAGAAGGAGTGACAAAACGCAGTAAGTCTAATTTCGTATTTTTTCACCGATCGGACTTTGATGAGGTGTTATAAAAGTGTCACTAAAGTTCTGTCAGAGTGTTCGAGGCGCCCTTTTAAATTCGCACGTCGTTCGCTGCGACAGGAAGGGCCGAAAATAAACTGGGACAAAATATCTTGAAATAGACCCGGCACCGATGGTTGCTTTGGTGACTCGGACGGCTATAGGTACCTCCCGATCGGTGAAGGGCGTAAGTGTAAGAACGAGTAAAATAATTTGCGCACGTAAAATTTAATGTAAGATTATTTTGGGGTAAACTTAAATTAAGTTTATCTCATTAGAGAACAGAAGTAGTTTATAGCACCTTTACGCAACCATTCCTACAACATGCATTCCCATTTCATCTCATTGTGGGGTAAGCCCGTCTTTGCTTTGTAAAATTATACTTTTGTCATTCCTGTACTTATTTCTTATGCAATAAAGTGTTTACATACATACATATATGTCTTTTCTTAGCCAAGCTTTGTGATTTTGTGAATACGTATAGATAGGCAAGTAGTGTTTATTGTGTACCTATTTGAATCTGATAGTTTTTTTTTGACAAATTTGATATCCTTTTTAAAGGAAACCACTTAGAAGGATTTAATCGTGGTTTTGTATTTATTATTTCTTTTCTTTACCTATGACCATACCATAATAAGTCCAGCAGTGGACTGTTATGGGCCGTTGACGAGAAGAAATAAGAAAACCTTATGATATTTTAACCAGTACACAAAAACATACGAACGAGTATATCTAAATGTGAAAGTAAAACGTTTCTCCGAGCGCTGAAGCGATTTGCAAACATACTACGCATTTTTTTAAATCTTGAGTTGCTCCTTTTAGTAGGTGGAAGTAGGAAAAGACCGAGATTTCGTTCCAGACTAATTGAGCGACGTCTCGTGTTGTCTCGTTTTATTTTACAGCGAGCTGAACTCGTATAGTTCGCCGGTTGACATTTGCTCGCCGCCGACTCGACGCGAAGGCATTTGTTTACATTTAGGTAATAAAGGCCCAATTTGAAAAAAAATATAGAGATGTTTCACCCTTACGCGAACGGATTAAGGAATATTTCATTTCAACAAGAAATTGCACTTTACAGCAAAATATCGAAACATAAACGAAATCCAAAAATTTACTTCTTAAAGGCTCCTTAGCCGATTCAACCAGTCTCAGGGCCCCCAGCGGTCAACCTAGAGAAGATGCAAAAAAGTCGAAGATCTGGTGTTAGCTGACCGAAGAGTGACCATTTTCTTATTACAGACAGGGTCTTATATGTTTAGGTACCTAGAAATCCCAGAATCTTAGCCGCTTAACAACGGACCGTATGGCCCTGCTGCTGTTCCGATAGCTGCCTTCGAGAAAAAAAGAGTTTGATTTACTGGAAAACCCACCCTATTTTTCAGATATAGTACGACTTGATCTCTTTTCCCAGCTTAAGGATTAGTGCCAGCATTAGTGGAAAGAAATTTAAAGACAATGGCGAAGTGATTGGCCAATGGAGGTTTTGGAAGAGTAAAGATGAACTTTAAAAATCTTGAACACGGGCACAAAACACCGCGTACATTGGTTTACGATTAAGGTGTTTTTTTTATTTATGAATACGGGATCTAGCGAACATCCCTCCTGGTCCATCTGAACTATATTATGCGTTAATTTATTAGAAGATAACGTTGAAAAATAAATTAAAGAACTCACAAATATTGTGTTCTAAACAGATTTTCATTGCTTTTTGATCAGCCATCGAAGCAAAACTTTTCTGTAGATAGAAAATCATAGTAGAGCGCTTCATTATCTAAAAACTGAGGTCACTCAAATTATTTCTCTTCGGCTCCAGTTACATGACTTGCTCGTTTTTCATTTATTTTTTACGTGACTGTACACGTAACTTTGGTATTTCGGTATTTTATGAATATCAAAATATACGGCGAGCCCGTGATTTAAACCACATACGCAGATATCCACGTGTACTAACGCCGCAGCCCAGCTAACCTGCATCCGATGTGCCGGAGGCTTAAAACTTGCCATCCGCAATCAAGGGCGCCTCAAAACGATGACGCAGCTAAGCATAAGTACCAATTGACTTGAACGACGTTATCTCCAGCTCCAGTAGGCCCAACTTCCGCGCCACAGTTTAGGTAGACCACAGAATCGTCCGTGGGAGAGTCCACAACAGGCAAGATTAATTAGGCCCATACCGGGATTAATACCGGGCAAACACGTAGACGGCGCGATTTACGGCGACCGGGCCCCCCGGGCGAAGGGTTACTAGATAACTGCCGCTTGTTCCTACATTGTAACCTTACCTTACCGTCTATGTTATATGCGGATCAAGGTGACCTCCAAATGAGCAAATGTGTGGCGTCTTAAAGTAATCAGATAGGAAATAAAACATACCACGATAACTTAGTGTATGGCGTTACCTATGCGGGATAATCCCGTGCGTAATCCAATTTCTTTTTATATACCACATAGGTGGCAAACAAGCTTACGGCGTAAGCAGTCACATTTGCAGGACATTTGCAATACCAGGGGCATCACCCACGCATTGCCGGCTCCGTAAAAACCTTTTCAACCCTTTCTGTGTGTATGTGATGACACTTAACGCCCTCACCCCTCAGCATTTTTAGCTTGTAACAGTTCACTGTTGTACATGAGCCACCGTAGACTGCAGTGTTGCAAATACTGGGCACAAAACGCTATTGCCCACTGTCTGGTTCACCGAGGGTCTAGTTAGTATGCCTTTAAATTACCTTCTATTATACCCGTAAATGTAACGTCAAAATATTAATTTACCGTTCCATTTTTTTGCATTTTGACACCCCTCTACTTGCTTGTTAGTCGGCGCTGGAGTTGGTGCTATACTCCAATATTTTATTTATTTTTTACTGTGCCGGACACTACACGGACTAGCGGGTAAAATACCAATAATATGTGTGGAACTCCAGATCTTATGTGATGCGTCCGAGTATTCCCACCTACGAGTATTTCTACAGCCAAGCAACACAGTTGTTTTGTTTAGTTTTAAATGATAAGAGGACAAGAGAAGGTATGGACTTGAGGCATAACAACTTAGTTCTGAATGGGACGACGGAATCCTGCACTAGGGTACCTACGGACTCCAAATGTATATAAACACCAATGGCAGCTGAGAACCTATCGCAGACAGTATTTAGGGTAGATAGGTATATCCTATACACCGCCTTATCTATCACTACTGCCAAGCAACGATACGAATATTCAATCTACACTACTATTAGCAAAGACCACAACGCACCACTAACCTAAACAAGTAGCACGACCTCTACTTCGCATCAAAATAAAAAGCAATAAAAACCGATCCAAAACAAAAAAAGCGATACATAATTAACACCAATTCCCCGTATTAATCTCAATTCCGTCACCCCTCACCGGCTGCGGCAGTAATATTTCCGAACGTCCCACTTCCTGTAGCGTAGACAACCGGGACACTCATAAGTGATTTAAGTGTACGCGTAGACGCCGCGCCCGCCCCGAGTCCGACAAGCATTTGGATGCAAATCACATCACCACTGCTCTTGTACGCAGAGCGTGTAGGCCGTGGAGGTCACATTCCAAAACAAAATACAAATATTCATTAATTTCCATTCATTTTGGGTCGTAAATAGCAAGTAACAAATATTTATTTATAGTGGTAGGTTAGATTGTATGGGTGTTGGTATCGTCTCAGAAACAGATCAGCTATTAAAGAGACCGCGAACCCGAGTCCGGCAAGGATTTGGATGCAAATAACATCACCACTGCTCTTGTACGCAGACCGGGCAGCCCGTGGAGGTCACATTAAAAAAAATTACTAATTTTCATTAATTTTTTTTTTATACCACTAAGTTGGCAAACAAGCTTATGTCTGTGGTTTGGTGCCTAATGGTAGTGGTGGCAGTAAGTAACAAATCTTTATTTATAGTGATAGGTTAGATTGTATGTGTGCTATTGTCTCAGAAACAGATCAGCTAGGATCTCCGTAAATGATAATATGGGAGTTTAATACTTCGGTATAACACCTGTCATTGAGATCTTGTAAAGATAGATGTTGGCAAACGCTGATGAAGATGACAAACAAAAAGTTACACAATAATAAAATCTAGGCGTTAATATCCCGTTTGTGCTCTCGCGCACGAGAGCCCGGGATCCGTCTTGACCATGATCCAGGATTTGGCAGGTCAGGTAACACACAAAGAGTTACACTATGTTCATCAGATAATTTATTTAATAGAAGTGTTATATGTTAATGCATATAACGATGTACATGACAGAATATCGCTTATCTGGCATGCTAAATAATTTAATCAATCAATGTTTTGATAAACATCATCCATCCGTTACATTACAGCTGTGAAATACATTAAGATTTCACAGTTGGGACCGTTTTTATGTTATCGATTAAACTTTAACCAATAACTATTATTTAATGCTGGTAATCGAACATCCATACTTAATCCAGAAACCATACACTGCCCTACTTGTTCAGTACAATAATGCTTTATGGGTTGCCCCGACACTGTAGTGCCTCGGCGATGTTTGCAGCAGTTACAACGGATGTCTTCGCAGCTCTCCTGCGAAAGCGAGTTGCGTCATTGCTGGCCAGGGTGTGGGCGGGTTGAACGATCCAATATTCAACCACTGGATGTCAGCTGTTGTCCACCAAAATAAGCAATCTGAATTTTGCTAGCCTAGAATTTTCCTAACATAGTAAGTAAATTAACTAACACATATGGAGGTAAATCTTACAGAGTCCGAAACCATTTCATTTCAGTAAACAAATATTTTACCAAATATTAGAGAAATTTCCACGTCTTGCGCTAAACGGTCTATTCACTTAGATGTAGGTAGGTATGTGTAATTCGTTTATGAATGAGTCCTCCCCGACTCCCAGAGTCAAGTGGCGAGGAGCCAAGGTCAAACGGTTTAACATTGGATTTCACATTAATAATAATAGAAGACCAATAAATCTTGGTACTCGTCTCGTTGAGTATTTAGGTTTTAGTGTGCAAGTGAAACGCTGGGCTGCACCGACGCTGTTGCCAACAATAAAATCTTAGAGAATTCTAGGTCACAACTGTTGGTATTGTGTGGAATGTTTTATGAATAAACTTTAAAGTAAATACTGAACTTACGTCTTGGCCGGGCGATTTGGTTTATAGCTTCTCTTTCATACTTGAAATCGTCAATTCATGCATGAAACATGATGACAGATACAAGTACCACAAATAATTACGTAATTAGCTCAAAAGCTGTATATATATGTCAAAATCTTTGCTCAGTACGTACACAACAGTTTTGTTATACACTAAGGCTAAGGCTTTGCCTGTCGTGAGGCATTCAACTGATATATTAACATCACCTGTGGATAAGTCAAGATGTGTTGTGCTTGTATGTGTCGATTTAATTTAGGTTTTAAGTTTGTATATACAGTTAAAAATAAACTTCTAAACTTTACCCTACAGAGTACGTTTCAATAAAAAAAGACGAAACTAGAGTATCGACAACGATAAGTATTATCCACAGAACTCTAAACAAATTGACTTACCTATACGTTTAAATAAATGATTTAGTTCAGATTTGTGTGGATAATGTTGCCAATTAAATAGAAATACTTATCGTTGTCGTCTCTACTATTGCGTTTTCTAAATTCATACATAGTTAAACGCAACACACTGAAGGATCGGCCAAAAAACATTTCCTTAATAGGGAAAAGGGCACGCTCCAGTGTAAACATGATCGATTCCCCAAGCGGAGTACCATTGATCATAGCGACAGTGCCATCACCCCGATAGCAATGATAAATAACCTCTACACACATGCATTTACTACCCAGAGAAAACTACTTAGAGACACGTATTGTCCACGGGGTAAGTGTGGGCTAAGTATAGTGCATTGTGATAACTGTTGCCGGATTTGAGCACTACGAGTAGATTTTATAACAATAGATTTAGACCAACAAAATATATGTAATAAAACATTAATCTACGTCAAACGTTATGTTTTAAACTATCGCGGTTATTATCACTCATTTTAAGGTACGCGGTTTTCGAAAATAGACTCGACGAAGAAGAAGAAGGTACGCGGTAGGAAATCCGGAACATACCATTAAAATGTATGACAAACATATCGCTAACTATATGTAGTTTCCGAGATATCTTTGAAAGTGACGATCGGACACATGGACAGATATCAGAGCGAGACCATGAGGATTTGTTTTTCAACACAAGTAGAAGTTCCATTTCAGATTACGATTGATTAATACTTTTGGCCTAGTCAAACAAAAAATCACACAAAAACGTCATGTTATTGTATCGTGTTTTCACTAGGGTTTAGGACATTTCTCGGAATGGAATCCGAGTCTGATTTATTCATTTACCAAAACGGAGCAACATCGCAATGCAGAGTTTGTACGTGATGAAAACTAGAAATCCTATCGGATTCCGCGAAGCGTTTCGAAAATAGTTGGTAACACTAAACAGGAAGCCCTAAGGCATTTTGTTGATGGAACATTTGTAATTGTGAAAGGTGATACGATAGATCCTGACTTACAAAGCACATGTGTTTATGTGACAAGAATGAAAAGAAATTCACTCTAATAAATGTAAAGCACGACAAAATAATGAAATGGTACCGAATAAGAACTAAAACGTAATAATACGAGTTTTTAAGTTTATCCGTTCACGCCTCACGTAACTCACAGCTTTAGGTTACGTAATGGTAGATAAGGGTTATAAAGACCTCTAAATCCAAATGATACCTCGTTCTTTCTTCGATAGCTTTCAGCAAAATAAAGAAAGAGGCGATAAAACGGCGACGTATATTAAAGGAACGCTGGCGCCAGTATCCAAATGCCTGTATCAGAAATTGTAAAGACGTCGCATATGAGTTATTTTCCCTCTGAAATTACACCTATAATAATGTGCAATTTCCTCAAGGTATATCGCATAAACATTTTATTGGATATGTTATTAAAGCGGTAAGAATTCAGATTTCAGCCTAATATTAATTTTCTAAATGGGTTAGAGTTTTATTAGGTACTGACTACTGAAGCCACTGAGGTGTTTATTACGTACAAATACGATATAATTTGACTTGCTTCAGTTTATCTCACACTTGCGTCCTGCCCCGGCTTCGTACGGGGTTAATTTATTATAATATGCATGGTATTGTACAGTATAATATAGGATACTATCTATACTTGAGCCCGATTTAGGTACTCTATCAAATATGTACGTACTAAACCTGCATGAAAATCCTTATTACCTGTATTTGAGAATATCCTGTTCCTACGAAGAAGGATACATGAATATGGCGAGCGACTCGAAGCAAATTATTTTGGAAACTTTGTTGGAGTATCTCTTGAAAATAGTTTTAGGTACCCTCCATATATTTGTCATTCGTGTTTTATTGTTGCGTGGATATGTAAGTAGCTATTATAAATTGCTAAAAAGAATTTGACATAATAACAAAGAAGTAGACCGCTGATATGAAGTATTTACAGTAAATAATAGAATGTGCTGCCAAACTGCTGTCTTGTAAAAAATATTGGCGAGTGCCACTGTGGTACTAATTTTAGTATCTTAGTCAGGCGGGGCGCTTCGAAGTTTCAAACAGATTTGGGTCAATTGGACATCTAACGGCGCGAGAGCGAACATGAATGGTTAGAACAACGTTTTCCGCACAGGTGGCGTTACTGTCAACGATCTACAATATCGTTCAACATTTTAATCAATGGTATGCTTATATTTACGACTTCTATACAGTGTAATGTAAAAAAGGATTTTCTTAGATGTTTTATTTCCAATTCTGTAACATTATGAACGTGATTGGATAAGAATCTTACTTACTGCAGTATAAAATATCGCAATACTAAATCTACGATTGTTATTATTTTCAAGTTCAAGTTTAATAATTGTAATGAAATCTAAAACCGGTTACCGAACTCTAAAAAAACTGAAATTCTATATGCTATTTCGGTCTCCACTACTCCACACTGTTTTTGTTAAATATATTTAATAAATAATCAAAAGCAAACCGGCTTGAATTCAAATCTATCTGGAAACACAAACGGGCGCTCAATTCAATAGATCACCATTTACTCTGTAAATATTTAGGAGGCAAACTTGGTTATTATGTCGTCTGGGGGCACAATGGCGGGTGACCCCCGCCGTGACGTCACTTCCGTGGCCAAATCGCTTCCGGCGCGCCTGCGGGCTCTTTGACATTCACTCTTTGTCGGCCCCTGCCCCGGTGAGGCAGGCAAATTATCTCCCCGTGACTCGTCCGATTGCCCACGTGGAAAACGTATCACGTCGCGTCGTCGGGCCATTCTCCTCAGACAGCAAAACGCTATTTTCACTCCAAAGCGAGCCAAAACAGCAACACTTTACGAATTGTCAAAATAAAACAGTAAAAAGGATGTAGAATACCTACATTTACATTCGTGATTTTATTTACAATATTTTTGGTCAAAACACATAATTTGTCTGAAATGCATGACGCGGTGATCCCGTTGTCCTCGTGAATTTCACACCAATAACATTAGCACAATTTTTAAAATGCAATTCACGGACATACTCGAGTACATTCTTGAGCAGATGTCCTCACATTCGTGCCAGTGCACGTAGCGTAACTTAAAATCCATATAAAAATCAGAAAGAGGTGCCTAGTGGTAATCCGCCGTGCATCTACTAGGTACTTGGTCGTAGTTTGCTAGCGAATACAATTTTCTCTAGTTCAATTTTCCCTCATTCGGTAATCATATATTAATGCGCTACGCTTCGTCAAAATAACAGACCAAACTTGCGTTAATGAAGGCAATTGTGATCGACATCCAAGAGAGGGTACCGCGTCTGCCAATTCCGTTTCCCACCGCACACCGTACAAACAAACATCCATGATCATGAATGAGATCCGCGCTTTAAAACAAATGAATGAATATTTAACAATCCAGCGGTTTATTTCGGCCCAATCCAATTTCGCGTTCAAGGAAAAGATATTATCGGAATTAAGTGTCCCGCTGTTTGTTTGATTTTCGCGTCTATGTTTGCCGACAGAGATTTCGGATATAATTTATCGTTTCACACAGCTCCTATCTAATACTTTGTTTAATGAAATAGATTATGTTCAAGTTGTACTGTATATTCTATTGACATTGCGGCGATTATTCTCATTTCAAAAAGCAAATAATGTACACAAAATAATGTGCGGCACTGATGTAACCTGACACAGAAACCGAGTTCGGAACAGGTGTTCTTAAAATATGTTTCAGTAGCGAAGAATGCACACAATCTTAAACCGAAAACATGTGGCAATCAATACGTGGGGCGTAATCTGTTTTCATTTGGGTAACACCCATCATCAGTTCTGGATCCGCCGACGTCATTGTCCAATTGTACAGTTTGACGCCAGCGGAAGGCAGTAACTTGCACTATTGCCAGACGTCAATACTCTCATCCCGGTTTTATTGCTGAATGCGAATGCCTTGGAATAAACGCAACGGCGGCGGATTTTCAACGGCCCTGGACGTAGAGAATGGCTGCGACTAGAGTGTGGCATAATGCGACCACTTCTAGGCGACGGGGATTTTGTCTGCAAGAGATGATGAGATATTCGTAGGGAAAATCTGAAGCAAGCGAAAAATATCAGTGACTAATTTACAGTTTAGGAAATGGGTATATTTTTGGACATGGAATCCATTGGAATGTATTGTTTTACCCGCACGTTTTGCGAAAATCGACAGTAACAATCTAATGTAGTTTCGGCATACCGTTATCTCATGATAACCGCAACCAAGCCCAGCAAACCAGAGTCACTCCGCGCCAACTTACGAGTCAACTTACATCCTTCTATGCTTTGTCTGAGTAAGAGTGTTTCTGCGCGGAAAATTTCCAATTTGCGCCACTAAAACTTAAGTATCTTCGGAATAGCAGGTCAGATCGCAAAAATATTATTGCGTTGTGATTCTCTCTGATAACACCGCGTGGAACAGGATATTGGTAATTCTCTGTTTTTGTTTGAGGACCAGAAGCGTTTACAAAAAATTGTAACACCATTTAAACTAAAAAAATAAATTCCTGGAATCGCGATAAAAATCGAACCAGAAATTACAAACCGAAAACCGCCAAATTTGATGGCCGAGAACTAAAAAAATAGCAAAGAATTGAAGATCAGAAAATAGCAATGATTTGGAGATAACGAAACTTCGTCAGCGTACAAGCGGCCCGTATCTTTGATATATGTTGGATACGGGTCATCCGGCGTGCCCCCAAAGTGACTCAAAGCAAGCGTACGGCTTAGCTATCGTAAAACTATTATAACTCGGAAACTATAGGTCCTAGAATACTAAAAAGAAATGATATTCTAGTACCCGTTGAGATCTACATTTCGGGTGACAGCTGTCAAACTGAAAACTATTATACACGGAAACTGTTGGTCCTGGTAATAAACAAAATACATTGGAACTTAAGTACCTGTTCATTGAACTAATCCTTCATTTCTTTCCAAAGCACAAGTTTGCCAACGATTCCATGTCCACCGGTAGTCCCACGACTACCAGGGTTTTTGTTTGGTACGCCCGAAATCCCTATCAGTTATTTACCGACAATTTGGTGGAGACTAGATTATTTTAAAAGAGGAATCTTTATAATTATTATAAATGAATATATATTTCTGCAGTAGAATGCTTTCCAGCAGTGGAATAGTATAGGCTGTTGATTATATTTTTTTCGTAGACCAAGTCCGTATTGAACTGATTTTAATGAAACATAGCTCACTAGAGCGTCGGCGTAAAACAGCATCGAAATCGGTGCATCCATTCTGACGCTGACGGAAGAATTTGATTCGATTGAATTTGATCGTGATTGAGAACGCGTTCAGACACGGAGCATGACTCTTCCTCCAATAACAACTGGATAAGTAACTACTTCAGGCAAACCTCAATACACGTGAATAATTCCATTGCATATGAAGTCAACTAGCCGACAGGGCCCGGCCGGATCTAATATATTTGGCGAACGATTTTACCGCACATATTTGGGCGCATTTATAGAGCTATCTGGGACGTTAATGGAATTGCCGGCGCTGCCCCCATCGGTGACTTGATTGGACAATTTAATTGACCGGCATTGATAATTTAGACGCGGGAGCCCTGCCCGCAGGGGAGACCGCCACGTAAATATAGATGGCGTTACAATATGTTACCTACATCATATTATGACAGAATGTTTGGTAGAGGTCGGACCCTAACCTCTCCTAAGCGTATCTACATTCTGCGGGCAAATTTAGCCACATTTAGATCACGTCGAAACTACCCAAAACCGTACCTAACCATATTCTCCTTGCTCCTGCCGGTCTGAATCCGAAGCGTATTGAAATTATTTAAACTGGCAGTCATTCAAGTCCAGAAGGCTCTCAGAGAGCGGGACAAAAGGAGTCCGTGAGCCGTGAGGTAAGGAAGGAAAGACACACTTTCGCGTTGGAGATTGTACCTAGCTTTGTTTTTGTAAAATTGATTCATTTAAAACTAGTGAACTATTGTAATACGGTGTACGGCAAGGCTGCGGTGACTGCTTTCTATCAGGCAGGCCGTAAACTTGTTTACCACTTTAGTGGTATATAAAAAATAACTAATAATAATAAAGAATCGAAAGAAATAAGTACGTAACAAAAAGAAAATAATTACCCCAGTTCACCACAGAGTTTGTCTGTCTGTTTGAAGGCGATATTCATTTAACTGTTTCTGTACGATTTTTCATTAGATTTACACGAATTAATTGAATTTGGTATATTACACGGGGCAGGCGTATCGCTAGAAGGATAGTGTAGAAAAATAATTAGCGTAAATAAAAAACAACTACCGTAGATACACAGGTAGATAATTAATCGGCAACCGAGATAGACTTTTCACAGCGACAAAAAATGTGTGACTTCTATAACCTTGGGCTTGTTAACGAGATAATAAACATGTTTAGAACCATGTTGAATATTTAAACGCTAGGATTATTGTATTGCATTGTATATCGGGCGAGAGTGTATTGAGCGCGCGAGTGTTGTTCGCGAGAACTGCGCCGCGTTGCGAACTTGCAGTGTCCCGTCACCAAAGGCCGTTTAGCACGAATATAGCTGATCCAAATATTTCCACGGGCGACGCACTTGACTCACCGCAAATGCAAATCCTCGGGGCGCCGGGGCCAAATCAATATGCGGCATACCGAAACCACTGCAATTAGCGATCGCCAGATAATTATCAAGTAATAATGCAGTGTTATTTAGACGCTCTATATGGAATTAATTAATTGTGTTGTGTTCGGTTACGAATGCAAACCCAATTATCCACGTTATCGGCGTTCTGTTTGCCTAGGTGATAAGACATTTATCTCATGTCCGCTGTGCTCGCTGCTGCCTGTCACCTGTTCGCTCGTGCATGCTTCAACTCCCTCATTATTTATGCAAACTAGGCGATAGCATGTCTCCGCCGTCGTATGATTGAACAATAAATAAACGTAACGCCTCTTTAACTATTGAATGTGCACCTTATTGGAATTGCTTTAGCTATCCTACTTATCTAGATATGGAATACCTAAATTGTATCAGTTTTGCTTGAAATTTTTGCAGTTTGCAGTTTTCATATATTCACTTTAAAAGTAAGAAAATGAATTTTAATTCCGAACAATATTCAAATGTAAATGTTACTGTTGTTGCAATAAAGTACTTACTTTACTATGGAATTTTGATTCAACATAAGTGCACAGATTTAGATTTGCGTCCAACAGAGTTATTCCCATTAGCAAATGGACGGCTTATTGAACATAAAATTGAAACTTATTGCACATAAATAAATGTTCAGCAGTATAATCGATAATATAAACTCACCTTATTGATATCAGTGTATCTTCAATGTTTGTAATCACGGTAAATCTAATAGATAGTACTAAATTGAGCAGAAAGGAAAACATTACAATAATTCTATTGCACGCCACAAAGTAAACAAACACACTCATGCAATGCAACACAAAACTTTACTCTTAAACATGGAAAATCACAAAAAGTTTTCAGTAGGAAACATTCAGCGAATTTGTTAGTAGTCATTTGTATCTCAACAACCTAAGAAAAAAATTGCCTACGGCGAACACTAAAATGATCACTGCACACAAGACCATAACGTGCGGGGATGCCGGGTCGGGCGCCGACTCACCAGAGCTACCAGCCCCCTGCTCCTTTTCCTTTGCCGTGAAATGCACAAAATCTTGCAAATGACTCGGTAACTTTTTAACGTCTTTTTCTTGCCCAGCCTCAATCACTTTTATCTTATGTTCTACAACTTTGGGTTCTTTGTACACATTCTTGCCACTCTCTCGCTCATCCTCAGTCTCAGGATCTTTAATGCCAAGCTTATTCCACCGTTCTCTAGCTTTGCATATGAATTCCTTTTCGATTCTGTTATTTACTTTTGAATCTAAATCGTCTAATACAGGCATGCTTGTAGAGGTCGTTTTTAAACTGGTCTGTCCCGGATAGTTGGTAATCTTGATCACCTTTTGTTGTTTTCGTTCTTGTCTCGCAGCCATTTGGCTCATATACTCTGAATACATCTTCTCACGTTGAATTTCTTCCTGACTACTACTAAAGAGTGACGTCATTTTGCTCTTAGACTCGTTTTCTGCGGATTGGTTATTGAACGAAATATTTCTTTTTCTAGTTATCATGTAGTTATCTTTATCTGATATTGTCTCTTCGACAAATTCTTTTTCTGATATTAAAGGTGCTCTGGGGCCTTTGCGCTCCGGAGATGCCACTTTGTTTTTCTTTTCTTCTAGACGTCTTATTTCAGCCTCTACTTCCTTTTCTTTTTGTCGAATATACTCCATTTGCTGTTCACATAAGTCTTTGGGGAGAGAAGGTCTTCTTGGGGATTTTTCTGGATTCAATATATCACGGAAATTTGTAGAAAATCGGTGCATATTTTGTATTGATGATATATCGCTTTCAATTTCTTTATTTAAATTTCCAGTGGAGTAATGAAACATTTTCCTCTCACTTTTCATAGACCTAAATGAAGTATCCGTGAAATCACTTTCGTCACTTTCGTAATAAGATGACGAATATTTTCTTGGTCTTGGTGGTGGGATAGGTTTAAAGTTGGATGAAAATTCTCCGATTGAGTTAAGTTGATCATTAAGTTTCTTTGTAAAATCGTTATTCGAGGAGATATTTTCTAAACGGTCCACACTTTTATAGTATTGTTGTTTGCTCATAGACGAATTAATATTATTCGTTACCTTTGGATCACGTATCAATGCAAGTAAGCGACTACCGGTTTGTGATTTAAAAGGTATCACAGGAGATTCTTTATCATACTCATTTTCTTTTCTTTTAGTGTTAGAATAATATTCGTTGTAACCTCTTCGATCAACATATTTTTTATGCATATCAACAAGTTCACTGGCATCTTCTTTAGTTATTACAGTATTGGTTTTTTCCATTAACATTTTTTGCGACGGCGATAAACACACGTACACAGGCTCCGTTTTTGTGGGTATTCCTGTCCAATGATCATCATGAGATTTCCTTAGTGACGAATGTCGAGGTGTAATAGGTGGTGGAACAGAATCCTTGTGTTTTGTATCTAGCGATACTGTTGCAATGGATGATACATCTGGCAACGGAAAATATGGCATTTTTGTAGATTTTTGTTCCTCAAATTTACTATCGTTTAAAAGTTCTTTTTTGCCTAAAATCGTTATATTCTGCAATCGTTGGGAAACGGATGCAAGCTCTTCTAAAATTTTATCTCCGTATGGGAAGGTGGCAATTTTTTTCACACACAAATCTCTGAGAGTCACCGGGTGCTTGGCATCAACTGGTCTCTTACTTTGTCCAGTGGTTCCTGTAACACATTCAAATATATCTTTTACATGACTTGAAAAATCATTGTTTTGTTTGATTTCTGTGTCTGCTTTATTATGTATTTCGCATGTATCATCATGCAAAATGTTAGATACATCGTTAAGGGATGAGTAATTCGGGTTATATTTAGCCGTGCATTGGGAGGAACCAACACTACTTGATGAATCTTGCCGCATAAAACTATCTTTCGCATGATTATTTGTTGTTTCTGTATCAGATGACACTTCTTTGATTAAATTATTCATAGCATCATTTAATTCTGTTCTTAGCACTGTAATTTCAGTATCATAATCTTTTTCACTTTTTTTGGGTGCGTTTAGAATATTTAAACAGGATTCTACATTCGTTTCATCTACATTATGTTGATCGCTTTCTATATCTTTAACATAAAGATTTGTTTTAATGTTGTCAGTTGATAAAACAACGATTTCATGTATATTTTGGTCCAAGCTATTATCATTTTCTGCTTTACTTTCGATCGTAATAGGTATAACTTTTACTGTATCTGCCGAATCAGGTTTACATCCAGAAACGACTTCTTCATCAGTTATCTTGTTGCTAGGAGTAAAGGTTTTCTTCAACAAGCTTTCTGTGTCTGTTACTTCAATGGTTGGTGTAATCATTCGTACCGATACATCAGTTTCCCCACCTTCATCTGTATCATCACCAAATTCATGTATGGAACTGGTACTACTTGATGAGTCCGTTAAATAAACAACTTCAGCTCCTTTCATCTGTTCCACTGTTTTCACAGACCAATCACTACGTACTTCGCTGACATCAGGTTCCTTCAGTTTTGCTCCAACTAGAAAACATTCCTGAGGAATTAGACGGCCCAAATTTTGTCTGCTTAAAGTATGAACGGATTTTGTAACAAACTTTTCTTTGACTTTAGGATTTTTACTTTCAAATACATCGTCTTCTAAATCATCATTATCATTTTTTTTCTCACTAATGTGTGAATGACGGCGTGATGTCGACGATGATTCACTACTACCTTCTTCATCAATAACATCTAACACTCTCGAAGGTCCAAGCCTGGGGGTAAGAAAATCTTCGGCCAGACCTTTTTTTCTTAATCTGTGCCTAATTTCACGGTTTATTATTTGCTCGATTTCTGTTTTGATTTCAAGTGAGTTTATGTCTGGTTGCGTCGCAAGATCTAACGTCTGTAAATATAGCCGTAAAGATTTTTCAGCTTCAGGTGTTAAAGATTTTGTTTGGTCACATTGGGCGACATTTAACGGTATAGTTGCGACTGACAAAGTACCTGTAGCAAGTTCTTTTAACTTTGGCACTTCCTTTTCTTCAAAATCATCAGTTTTTTCCCACTCTACATCAGATTCAACGTCGGACACCAATCCACTACTATCTATGATGGCTAAAGCATCATCATCGCACAAAGTTGAGTTATCGTCTGATAGCTCAACAATTTTAGGAGCATCATCGTTATCCAAACTTTTACTCTTTCCATTATTTCCTAATTTCGGTATATTTTTAGATGATTGTTCAGGAGATTCTACAACATACGATGCAGAGATATTATTACAATCTGCATTATCTACATCTTCAGTTATTGAGGAAGTCAAGCTGGCATTTGAAACGATATCACTATTATTATTCAAGTCTTGGTTTGTATTTTGCTCGTCTAACTGAACACTCGCTGAAACATTCTGTTTTTCGGTTGATTGACCGCTGGTACCGGTAACGGGGCTCTCATTATCTGGTATTGTTTGTTCCAAATCATTTCCGACTTCAGAACCTTCAGGACTACGCAAATCATCCACAGATTCGTTTAACTGTTCACTACTCTTGTTAAGATCGGGTCGATTTTTGTTTTTGCGTTTGTTTTTGTTTTTACGACGCTTCGGCCTATCGGGCATGTTTAAATAGTTATGTTAACACTGTTATCACTAGCACAACACAATTGACATCACAGCACTCGGCGTCCAATGGAAGGCGGTGGCGCGCGCCTACGAACCGGCGCGGCGCGTAGGAGTATCGGTTCCGGCGAGTCGTGTCGCGGCGAAACGGCGTCGATAGGGATTCGTGTAGTTCGGTTCCCAGGGCCGCGAAGGGCTCGCGGTACGGGGAGCGTCACGCGGGCTCGAGTTCAGCGAATGTGATTTTCTTTTCAGCGAGCGGTCGCCGGCCGTGGCAGTCGTGCGCTCGCGCCGCGATTTACTGATAATTATAAATGGGCTTGAAGTGCGCGGCCGCGCCGTGGACTTTATTTTTACGCGGAGACGTGGATACGAGTGGTGCGCGCACGGCGAACGGCGCTGCGCCACGGAGGGAGACCACGCGCGCGCCGGCGCACCGCCGCGCGCCCGCTTTATCACCAGACACTATGTAAATCGTATATTGCTAATTAATATTGCACGCACACTGCCACGCCGGCCGGGCACGGACTAACGGGAGGAACTTCAAAACAATGGCTAGTAAGGACGTTTTAGGACTCGGATGGGCCATTCGGGACGCAAACAACATGCTCAATTTCTAAGTCAGTCGGACCTTTGTACAGAGTAGGTACATACATAGTCACACTCTGCCATAAATATTTATACAATGTATTTGTTAGCTACATATAAAACTTTAACATTAAAGGAAACATCTTAAGTGACTCATAAGAACAAAACAACACAGTAATAAAAAATGGACACCATTTTTTTTTATAAATAGTAAATAGTTAGGTATTTGACAGCCACATCACCTGCTCTTAAGTGCATGCTGTCTATGGCGGAGCATATTTGTCTATTAGCAACCTATTACCTATACTACTCTTGTTTTAAAGAGACCCTAGTTGTAGCGCTCAGGGAAAAATGTGCAGGCAGCAAGTTATAGCTACTCTTTACTTGACAAAGACACGAAATTTTCGACATTATATCTAAATTTACGTAAGTAGTATAAAATTACCAATAAATAACAATCGCCATAACTCATAGATAACGTGACGTTATCCCTTGATTGCCTTGAGATTGATATTATCGCAAAGTACGCCTACTGCCGCACATTTATCTACAATATCCACTGTATATGACTGTGTATTTTCCAATACACCCCACGAGTACTAAATCTCCATTTATTACGTAAACTAAAGTGATAGTTGCCCACGGAGTAGAGGAAAAACTTAACCGTATCAGTAGGTATGTTACGTGTTAGGTACCCACTAAAAGTAGACTAACTGGCCCTAGTTCTAGACCGGGAGGCCATCTAGATTGATTGGACATTTCCACCGTGGCGACGCGTGGTCGCAATAATGATTGTCTAAGTGGTCCTCTTTGTTTGCGCAAGGTCTTTTAAAACAGACGGAAGATCTAATATCGGCGCATAGTTACTTAAAAAGAAGTAGTGAGAAACCCGGAAAACACTAATAAAATATCTGATAATAACCGAGATAAATCTAAAACGTTACGTTATCATTATATCATTGTTATACATAGACAGCATTTTATTCGGTTTCATATCCTTAACCTAAGGTGGGTGTAGTAAATTATAATACCTAAATAAGACACTACCACAGATGTTATGGGCAACGATTAGGTAACCATTCCCACCAGGGGGGCTGGTCACGATAATGGCAAAAGGGGGTCATCCTATTTAAAACTGAGATTGTAGGTACTTCTAAATAAAACGAAATATAAAACAAAGTCCATATTTACGTCTGTTATGAGTGAATATTATTATTTTCTAAACTACGGAACCGATTTTAATAAAACAACGCTAAAACTATCTCGATTAAACTGCCTTTCAAATCAAGAAAACCGCTTCAAAAACGGTCCATCTGTCCAGGAGCTACGATGCCATAGACAGACACACAGATACACACGTTAAACTTATAACACTCCCGTTTTCGTCGGCAGTTAATTAAACTTATCTAACCAAGACCGCAAGCCAGCAACGGTACGATCTAGATTAGTTGCCCACCTACACAGATTGATTTGCAGTCTATGCTTGCAGTTAAATTATCTGTTACCTAAGGCGGTTTACTCGACGCCAAAATAGCGACGCAGGGTGCCAATTAGCAGGCATCGTTTCATCGATGACTGCCTAGTCTACTTACGTACATACGTCGACGAGCTAAAAATATAAATTATACAATTTGGACACTACGTGATGGACGCGACCTCAGATTGTGAAAGCAGACAGTTTTGGATTAGACACCTACATTATAATGGATGATAAGATACTTAATACATAATATATTGTTCTCTCTAGTATATATGTATTCTCATAGCTAATAGGAGTTACAATGATGACTTGAGTCAAGCGGTAAATCTTGATTTCTAAACTATAAAGGTATTATTCTACATCGGTTTGTCTACAAATGTGGTAAACAAATCCTTTTGTTTCTATTTCTTTGGGAATGTTTATAAAAAATTTAAATGCTTACTCCTGTTACGATCCCACATACCTACGGAAGCGCGCATCGGCGTTATCTCCCAAAACTAGGGCATTGAATCAGCAGTTCACCCACTTTGGAGTTTGCCAAGCACGGCTGCATAGACAGCACACTGTACCTGGCTACAGCGGCTGTCGCCTAGAATAAGCACGTCACTCTTGGTTCATAATTTAATGCCATGTAAATTGTAATTTTTTGAAGATGCATAGACAGCACACTGTGCCTGGCTGCAGCGGCTCAGCCGCCTATAAGCACGTCACTGTTGGGTCTAATATCTACCAATTGTCCAACCAACCTACCAACCTAATTTAATATAATTGTAATTTTAAAGTATTAAATTAATTGTTAGGATATTTTTTGGTTTCTTTTGCATCCTTCGGCTGTGGCTGTGGTAATTCATCTGTTCTTGCAAACATTGCAATAATTTCCTGTTGTTTATAAAAGTTTCCAATTTTATCTGAAATGGGCGTGGGACCCTTTAAGGACCCATTGACATAAATAACAATGAAAATGCTGATGGCAGGCAAGAGCATCTTTAAGGGTTTTAAGGGAAACCAAATCTAAGTATCTACTGCAAATTACTATGACTTTTTTGTACGAAACAAAGACTAGAGAAAGCATACTGATGCAAGAACATCAATTGAACCCATTTATTTTTAGTTAAATTCTCATCTTTCCAACAATACAAATTAGTGGATAAGTAAGACGTTATCCCCACTTCCTGTGGCAATGTTTCATAATGATAAATAGAGCTGCCTACATTCGAATAAATGGGTCAAGACGAGACTCTATTCGCGAACGTAGAACTGTTTCGGTGCGGTCGTATGCCCGTGCCCATTCAGCCGTGAACCATGAATTCTGTAAATACATTTTGCTTACAATAGGTACTTGCTCGAAGCAAAGAAATAAGTCAGGTTGAGTAGCTCGCTTTTTAATCCTAACAATGGTAAAGTTTGTAGTAGTTGCTAGGTAGTTTAGATTTAGATTTATTAATTTCATCAATTAAAAGTTTACACGTCAGCATTCAAAAATACAATAGTCGGTACTGTAGTCGGCATGTTTAATTTGTTTGTATTTTTTTAAATTAGATTGACAATGGTCTAGCAATTGTGGAACCGCACTTAGGGTTATTTTTACACTGCAGTCAAAAGCAACCCATATTTCAAATTTCTATACCTACCTATATTTCGAAATATATCCCCTCATGCAAGTAGCCAAAAATCAAGTCTCCAATCAAGTGACCATTGTTGTTGGATGACGTGTGTCAAGGAATACCGATCCGTAATATTGAATCAGCTGGACACGCCACCGCTTTCGCTTCAGCCCATAAACCCGGGAAAAACATGTTTGACGTACGTCTGTATGTATAGCTACTGCACTACGTACACGCGCCATGCATTTATAACCTTCCAGTCACTCCAGAAATATCTGTGCCAGCGCCATTCCACCCGCGAACAGGCCGAAGAAAAAATACTCGCATACATTTTGCACATTAAATAAGGATACATATCGTATGCTTGCTCCCAGGATTGTAGCTAAATGGCTCTAATATGCATACGTACATGAGAAAATGTATCGCGTATTACAATTTACGTGAAAAATGTGCTCGCATTACGGAGTTACTTAGGTAACGTGGTTTTGTAAATATATTAAAAGGAAGACGAAGTGGCAATAATGTACGTATTTATATTGTACTGTGCACTCGCGGCAACTTTGTCGTGCGACTTTGCAGTTACGGTGGTGAATAATGGCAATTTACCATGGAATTGGAAACATTGAAGTGTTTGTTCAACGTAACTTTCTTTCCACTAACAAAACAACAGGAGAACACGTAAGTAGATAAAACAAACAGTATCAAAATGATTACAACGACCACATAAAGAACCGTCCCGAAATACTTTCTTTACACAATCACCGACAATAGCCTCTTCCCTCCGTGGAGGCGCCTTAGTCAATCGTCGAATTAACTACCGCGGCGCCCCCGGTGGACAATAAAACCCGCGCAGTTTGTTTGCAACCAGTGTGGAAAAACAAACGCACGGACGGGTGCGCGGTGCATGACATAATCGCCGCATAGATCCGGGCCAGTGTGCCAAAACGGCGGGCCGGCCGCGACCGCCGCCACGTTTTTTTGGCACCCATTCAAAGGGTTATAAGGTGAATGTGTCGAGTGCACGCGCGAACTGGTTGAACTAGTAACGGACGCTCCGATTTGGCAGGAGCCGACCAACTGTCAGTTGCAGTTGAAAATCTTACGCAGTATAAAATAAAGTCGCTTTTGGGTGCGGGGGACGTGGTCGGACGTCCGGAAATAATAATAACAGTAATCCAGAAGCGACTTTATTTTGTACAGCGTAAGGATTAGTATCGTATGCAACTGACAGTTCCAGCTGACAGGTCGGCTCCAGCCAAACCGGAGCGTCTGTTACTAGTGTTAGGGCGACATTTGGCCGGCGTTCGAAACGCGGCGCTTTCATTTGGGGCGCAGAAGCTGCAACCACGTGCAACTTGAAGATTTAATTTCTTTTTTTACATTAGGTGCTATGTGGCGTCCGGCAGAGTAGAATAGCACCAACTCCTTACACTCGTGGATGTCGTACAAATGTTTTCAAGGTAAAAGATCTAGTCTCCGTAGACTGGAAAATAGGCAGAGGCGTTTTAAAACCCGCCTGCCAAGCGTGGAGATAATGGCATTAACCTCCCCTTTCGTGGGAGAGGCCCTAAGTCCTGCAGTGGACTGTTATGAGCTGTGATGATGGTGGCGAACGTTGTATTACGAATTATAGCCAGTAACCGTACCCTATGGACGTTGTAATACTAGGAGTGCCAGCCGATCCCGTAAAACCTTTTCACACCCTTCTAAACGACTGCAAAACCTTTCTCCTTTAATGAGAGAAGACAGGTTTATAGGTATTCGATTGCAACGTAAATTATTCAGTTCATGAATGACTTGAAATACTGCTGAACCACATAAAATGATGGTCCAGAATGGTGGTCCATTTGTAAACAAAGGCTAAGCAATTTAAGGAAACAAAGCTTCCAGCATATCTAAGGATAGAAATGTGGCTACAATCATCCCAGCTGTCTTCAGTGAAGGAATTTAAGATCTTCTTGGAACTTATGACCGCAATAAACCCAAGAAGTGAACTAATAGACACTGGATATTGGATCCGACTGTTTTCTAGACCACCGTAGCTGGCATGAAGCGTACTATTGGCGGATTCATAGATTTTTCGCTTGGCGCTAAAAAAAGAATGCACGAGCATGACAAAGTGCTCTGAGAATTTATTGAATGGGAGCATAATGTACTGGCCTTTGTGGAAAGCGTAGAGGCGGATGGGAAAGCCAGGATCACGTTGTCAATTTTCTTGATAATTGAAAGCCTTCTGCGATGGAGTGTTTTTTTTATTAAGTTCTGATATTGCTAGATATACCATAACAATTTTTTAAAGTCGCCACGTTAAGGAAGGGCTCTACCACCTTAGTTATACAGCTATACACGTCAGCAACCGATATATCCGAAATCCTTCTTATTGAGACTTCTTTGTAGAACAATATTTGGTTCGTAACTCTTGCATGTGGCAAGTACATGTCGCGTACACCAAAGGTCCCGGTTCCTTTAGGCGACTGTGTTAGGGCTAGTTTGCTGGCCGAGGAATTTCACTTGCAAATGCGAACGTAGTAGCCTCACTGAGGGGGACATACGGATGTGTCAAGTTTATATGACACAGTACGACTTGTATGCGGAAGCTCTCCGGCGATGTGGCAAAGGTTTACGGGCATTCGGAATTCTGAATGACTCGACTCCGGTCAGGTACGACGCACGAGGGCGAGAAGCGGAATCCAAACTTGATTTTCCAACTATAATGGTGACGACGGTATACTAAAAGGTAGGTATACTCGTAAATAACGGTTTGCATCAACGTAATTTATGTCGAAGATAATATGTTATCATTGTAGAAATCGCAGGTATGAATACGTTAAATATTTCAGGGTTCTAGAAAAGTTATTATATGACGATACGCTAGGCTAACTCTAGTTTTCTATTTCGAAATGAGAGTCCTATTTGATTGCCAACACACCTAATGTCAGGTGAGTTGAGGACAATAAAAAAATAATTGTAAGTGTAGATGCAGTCGACAATGGCGCATAGGCCTGCCTGTTAGAGAGGGGTATGTTGTAAGAGGCGCTTCTACTTCGTACGCTTGACGATCACGTATTTAGACCCATATCTCAAACGGCTTTCCCAGACGTCATTCTGGAATACGGTGCAAGACGTGAGTTTAAACCTAACCCCTACATAACCCAATTATATTTTCAATACGCTAATACCCTACGTGGCAATGGGTGTTATTTGGTTTCGGAACTACGTACCTACCCTCCGTTAGGTACTCAGGTTACTAGTGACAAGGGGGCCGTTCATACTGGTCGTTTGAACAATGGCCTTGTTTCGGTGCTCAGTGCGAGGGACAATAGTGGCTACTCACGTTTCGTGGGGCTCGCCGCGCGCGCAGGCGACTTCACGGGCGGCTTGCCGCTGACCTCCGCCTGTGGCGCCTCCGCTGCAGTAAACAAAAAAAAACACAACAATGAATTGACTGTGTCGAGAAAATTTACGTACCTAATATTATAAACATAGAAATGTATGGATGTTTATTCTAGTACACGTTGGCGTGAACGTTTGTCTATAACAGAAGGAATCTTTACATTATTGTAGTCGACGTAATAGAAAAACGCTAACTTGACTCTCGGGAACTAGTTAGCTGTAATATAAGGTCTAGCACATCTGGAACCTTCCAGCGGAAACAAAAGCTACGGGAGTGCCCGACTGAAGTCACGCGTCCTCGAATTGACGTCATTAACGCTCCACAACCGCAGGAATCCGCTTAGACGCTACATTACACGCATACGGTTTTTACTGTAAAAGCCAGGCGTCTGGCTATCGCCGCTGGTTAAGTGACGATGCCACTGAATACCTATGAAGGTCGCCTGTCTAGAGACAGGCTATTCGCCTTCGAACCTACTGTAATAGCCGCGATAATAGCAATATGCGGCAACGGCAAAAGGTACGAATCCATAAATTTGCTACTGTTACCCTAAACTTCCTAGAGAGTACGCTGAATAAGGAATGGACGCCTAATAAGTATCATCTCATCATCACTGACACGATACTTTGACGGTTTTGGCATAAATTATGAGTTTGCAGGCAAGTTGTAAATCGCACTTCACAACACTAGACGCCCTTTTTCTGGTCTACAGCGATCTTAGATAGACTGCCTTGCCTATATCAATCACTACCCGTGATCCGGGCTAGTTGACTCTGTCGCACCCAACAAAGCCAATTATTACATGTTAGGACATAAATATAAGTTGTCCTCGATAATGGGGAGACAACCTTGTAAATAATAAAGTCCTAACCCAATAAAAAAATAATAAAGGTACTGGTATTAATAAAAGGAAGTATTTATGACATAAAAGGCAGTTATTGCAATTTCGTTACCTAATTACACTGTCTAAAAGGAACAAAAGGTAAAACTTTTCACATTAATATCGAATACATTTAGAAGTTGGTACACGCGTAGCAGCGTATCTAAGCCCGAGACTCATTTCCCGATGCCTCGGAGACATGAGCCCGCTATCCTTCCCAGGGATTTACTCATCAAAACTTGTTTTAAACAACGGTCGTGTGCCAACGCGATGAGTTGAACTTAACCCGACAAACTTCTAAATAGAGTCATCTCACAAAGAGCTTTCTTTACGGCAAAGGAGAAAAAGATGGTGCCGAGCAAAACAAATATGAAGTCGCGCCTTTGCAAACAATAAATTACGGCGAGGCTCGAAAGGCGGGCGTTTTGTTTGAATTTGTCTGACGTCGGTCCGCGAGACTCATTATTTACCGTGCACTTCGGGGATGGCTTGAGGTGAGCATAAACATATTTTACTACTCAGTTTACCGTCAACAAAGCGACGTAAATGACACGGAACGATAGACTAATCGTTCAAAAGTATTCTCAAAATATTATCTTATATTATCTCTTTAGGTCAAACAGCGATAACATACCAGACTCCTTTCACAGGTAAGTTTCACCAGAGCTGGCGGGGATTGAGCCTCACTGAGTAAACACCCGCCACATGCAGGGAACAAACGCACTCACCATGATTTCGGTTCCGGAGCGAGGCGGTTACGAAACGTCATCCGTGCGGGCAATCGGATATGGTCGGACAGGGTTCCAAGTTCGCTTTGTCGTTTTGGAGCAATTAAATAGAGGTATCTAAAATTAGTTGATTACGTGGGGGTTGTATGTATTGCGACGAGGCCGCTGTCGGGACGGAGTGTCCACTGCTGAGTGCGTTCGGCTCTAGTCGTCTAGTTAGTCGTGCACAGACTAATTGCGTACCAGGAAGCGCAGCGGGACGGACAGGATTTGGCACGGCTTTGTCTTCGGATTAGCCCAGCCTATAGTGTGCAGGCGATAGGCTCCGGGATTGAACGGTAGTTAACCACCGATACTACTCATAAGTTGCTATTTACTGACGGTTTATGACAACGCTATATTGTCTAGAATTTGCTAATTAAATTTCATGCCTATATAACTTTGTTACAAGAAATGTATCTATCCTCAGTGTCCTTAGAATGAATTTAATGTGCTGTATGTAATGTACTCTATAATAACCATTAAATTAAAAAGCTTATAAAATTCCAGTGGTCTCAAAAATGTTTAATCTTCGCAGTCAAGTTTTTGGAACTGTCCCAAATTATTTGGCTCCAGCCACGCAGGCAGCGCGTTGGTTACTTTAATTAAAACCATAAAAGCCCACAAAACAGTATAAATGATAATTAAAACAGGCTCGTAATTTATTGAGACTCAAAAGATTGATCTAGTTGAATAAGTAAGCCCTCGAAATGCGTACAAATTATTTGAGGCTTGATATTTTCCACGTGCATTAATCAAATACGCTCGAAAAGGAAATTTTAATACAAGTCAATAATCCACCGGCAGCCGGGCCAGAGGACCCTCGAGTAAACGATGAGTTTATTTTTCGAGTGTCCCGATTCCCGACAAAAGGATCGCTTGTTACGGGCCTCCCCTTCAGGGGAAATCAAGCAGACTCAGATCTTCAGATATTAGACGAAATTTGCAAATAACTCTGTTACCCTCGGAACGTTGGAACTTTGTTCCAATAAGACTGATCATCTGGAAGATGTTTACGATCGTAATTTGTTTTCGCTATAGGCATATCGATGGAAATCCAATAAAGTTCTCGAGCACATTTCAAGAAGATCTCATTTTCCTGTTGCGCGTATCCGGGGTTGTAGCGCCCACTTACCACTTACAGGAACACGTCGCGGGATAGACGGGTAATAAGATCAGATCACACGTGATGCTATTATTTACTGGCCTACCTCCGTACAGTATTACTGAATTAAAGGCGCTATACGGGCTGAAGCTATCAGCGCACAATTTGATTCTCGCGTTATTAAAGTTCACATCACCGGCGCTCGCGTGGACGGCGGCGCAGCGCGGCGTGGCGTGAGGGCGACTGTCGCAGGGCGAGCACCCACAATGGGCACTTTCTGTATGTAAATCACAATAAAATACCCGCTTTGTGAACTGATTGCGACACGCCGAACTAAACACCGACCGTCATCCGTCCTGCCCGCGCCGCTTTGCCGCCAAAATTAACAAAACTGAACTTTATGTTGTGTCCAGAACGCATGCACGTGTGCATGGTGTACCGCTGGCTCTCGGCTCGACTCCGTGAATCAGTATTTGGATTCAGATAATGTTTAATCGACAAAAGACAGCGATTTGCTCATCTTACGTTCCTTGAACAGTTTTCTTAATTCGATTATCTACTTAGTCATACAGTATCAACATGTCGGTTCCTTTTAAGAGTATCCCTTCAAACCTTGACCTATGAAATGAAATTACCCAATTAGATCAATGGTACCCCAACTAACGACCGACAGGGGAATAATTAGTTAGTTGCCTCTGTCGATTCGTATAATATAAATTAAAGTAGACTTTTGGTAATTGGGCCCACTCGGTCGGGCCCAGGATTTAAATTCGAAATCAATTTATAGCCTATTACCTATTTCGTATACTTGAAGGCAAGTGAAACCGCGTTAGTCAAATTGTTAGAGAAATTTAGTGGGACGCAGATGACACAAGGTCGAGACTTGTAGGTACTATTTTTTCGGAAAACAAAAACATCGTGAAGAAATCCGCGCTAGTCGAAGAAATTCGCAGGTGTGTGAAATCTACCAAATCGTCTCAGCTGGAGAGCGACTAAGGTCTCCAGGGTTCCTCTAACCAAAATTTCTGAAAAGGCGGCCTGTGCTTATAACGCGAATGACGACAGAGGCAGATAACTACAGGTACACAAACCTGAAGCTGTAATTAGAATTGCGCATACAAAGGCAGGCAGTTAGGCCCACATCCGCACCATTACCACCCGATAGACACGGCCGTGCATAAATAACCCTACTGGGTGCGACTGTGACTTTTCATCCGCAGCAACAAACGAAATTGAAAGAGACCTCAAAGGCTTGGGTATACATGTCAGTATGCGAGCCAACGCTAATGCATAGTTCCGTGCGTGTCGTGTGACTGACGCACAATATATTGTTGTAAGACTAGGTGTGGTGGATTGTCAGCCTAATTGTCCGGGACTAACTTGGCCGGTCATTGTGGATATCATCCATCACGGGGGACACTGGTGGCCATTCATGTCGCGACGTCCGACTAACCGCTCAAAAGTGGGCCGCGAATTGATTGGCGACATTGAAATATTGCTCGGGCAGACTTAAGTCGACATGTCGTATGGACGAGAGATTGGAGTACACGGCAATGGTCTCGATATGCGGTGTTACAGTGAACGACGAAGTATAAAAATTAATTAGTGTCCTGATTAATGTACAACCAAAGACTCATCACTCGTAGCCACCGCTGCAACTCCTGTTCGGTCCAATAACAGTCGATTTGAGTGAATGTGAATGATTATTAATTATTAGGTACATCAATCACTGTCAGTTTCCAAATGATATGACATGAATTGCTACGTTAATTCATCAGTAAAATTGCGATAGCCCTTTGTTCAATGTACCTACTCGTAAATAAAACGGAAATCACAGGTATCGGAAATATCTGGTTTCGGCTTACATAAGAAAAGTTAATCAAGGCGTAATGGATTATTATTAGAGAAGTTTATTAACAACAATGAAGAAGTAGAAACCTTTCAAAAGAGCTTTCAATCATGGTCGGTCTTATTGTTTTGTAGGAAACGCCCGGGGTTTGCAACTTTGCGTTTGTATGAATTTCGTGGAAGGGTTTACCTACTTCAAATCAATAAGACTATCGATCATATTATTTAGAAACAATAAATATAATCGTAGAAGTTACTAAAATTAGCAAATAACAATCTAATAATAATAAAGACTCACATAGGTATGTCAGTAAATGTCGTCATTGAAGCGTGGTTGAATCTAAAAGAAAAATCCGACATCAACAAAACATCACCGTCTAAAATAACTCAGGCATACAGGTTCATACTCTTTCGATGCACCAAAACAACAGAAACTCAGACGCCTAGACATCGTGGAGAAAAATATTTTATATTTTCATTCCAAACCAATCTGGGGGATCCACAAATATCAATTTCCAGATTGTGTCATCACGTTTACTCTTTTATGTACGGGAATTAGAATGTACGTGACGTGGCATAATATGGAGCGACCGCTGCCTATCGCGCACACTTAAAATTTAGACCTTGTTACAAAGTGGGAAAGTTCAAACTGCGATGTGTACTGTAACCAGACTACGAAAAAAATTGAACTTAAATCTTTTTGCCGACAGCTGAGTAACTATTAAACTACGAGTACTAACGCGGATGCTTCGGTAACATTCAATACAAACAACGAGACCGAATTGCATCAGAGTTCACAACAATTCAATTTGCGTGGGAACCCTCGCCAGAGCAACGTTCCTTTCCATGGAACGGCTCGCATGTAATAGAAAACCAACACAATTTGAGCTATTATCTTCGAACATACATTTTGCAATTATAGGTCAATATAGTTGGTATCAGTAGTCGCGGGTAAAATCGTCAATGGTGCAAGTTGTGCAAGTTATTTTCCTATTGTATAAGCGCGTGTGTTGTGCGTTTTCATTGGAGCGAGGAAATCGGTAGGCCAATCAAAAGGGGCGGAACTCTGCCTGTCAGAGTAACGCAATGCGTAGGCGCACCCTTACGCGTTGTTTGCTTTGAAAAGGGTCATTGTTGTGTATCCGGCGGTGGACGCGACGCATGTCGACTTTGCTATGGATCCACGTAACTAATTAAACCGTCATTGTATGTATACCTAGAAATTACCTACCTATATACCTGTATACCTATAAACTATGTACTATAAACCGGTAGTTTGTGTGGTTTTTTTATACCACTAAGGTGGCAAACAAGCTTACGGTCTGCCTGAGGGTAAGCAGTCACCGCAGCCTATGGACGTGGTGTCCGGCAGAGTAAAATGTGAAGCACCAGAGCCCCACCCATAGACGGATGTCGTAAAAGGCGACTTATGTCTCAGCAGCAATAGAAAGTGGGCAGCAGCATTTTCTGTTAAGTATTTTCAACACTGCGCTCTCCATCAAAGCTGCTACCCGCGGAGGGTATGGCCATGCCCTCCACTGATGTGGAGGAGGCCACTGATATCTAGCAGTGAACTGTTATGGTCTGTCAATGTATCAGTATCGAATGAAACTTCGTGTTATTGACAGCTTCATATTCAAGCTTAGTAGAATTGGCAATTACTGACAAATGAAATAGAAATGGGCTTTAGGAACAGTAAGCATGACTGGCACAGCTGATGCATGCAATAATGTATACCCTTTCAACTTAAACGCACTGCACCAGGCGGGTGCATCGACCTGGGCACAAATAAATAGCCCATACGCATGCCATGTGTGCTTCCAATCATTCACGGAAACTTTACTTTGTATATTTGTACGCAATATTTTCGAGAGTACTCCCGCTACTAACATTATACAAAGTATAAATTAGGTCTGTAGTGGGTATAAATAGTAGTTTACTCTGTTGATCAGAAAATGGATAGAAGCGTTTTCTGTTCTTAAAAATCCCGGAACCACTGACTAACCGGAGCTAACCATGGTCATGGTTAGCTCTTCTAATAGGAAAGCGCTATCAGTAAGTCTGAAAGCGCTTATAACTTTTATAACTACCATCTAACCCGCACAATCCTTTAGGGAAAAGCTGATTTCTGGGAAAGGTTGGCTGTTGTTTATGGACGAGAAAATTTAGCGCGAACGGATTATGACGATACTCTCCAACAAATTGGAGGAGGCTCGAGACAAATCTGTAGGTGGACCATTGGACGGGCTTATGATTATAAATACGAGTTGGATAATAGGTTTGGCAGTGGAAGGAATCAACGTGTTTTACGGGGTCGAAAATGGGCTAGTGATACCCCTGGTATTGTAAACGTCCATCCGTAAGCTTGTTTGCCACCTTAGTTATTTAAATATTATATGTATTTTGGTATCATATTCACCTTTTTCTACACAATGTTCATAATAATCAAATCAATCAATAGACACAGCGTACAGCTATTGGTACTGGCCAAATGATGCGGTACAGTTTTTTATGTAATACGGCAGACAAACAGGCAAGCGGCCCTGATGGAAAGTGGTCACCACCGCTTATGGCCATTAGCAACACCAGTAACTGCACCATGTGATACAATAATGCACACCATTTGATAAGTATAGGTAATTACAGAACATGAGAGAACTGACGTCTGAAGTAGGTTTGTAAAACAAACCTGTGACACAGATCGCCAGGCCTTCCTCCTATTTAATATTAGTTCACAAAAATGTTCAATTTAATGGTAAAGTGTCACCAATAATGCATTGTCCGCATCTAAACTCAGCCATACCAAGCGAAACAATACACGTTAAAAATTGGAAAGGAAGGAAAACATGCGTGGACTCCAAACTCGCATAGCGGACATAAATAGCGCGAATATCATATCTCTTTTTTCCGAAGAAAATGTTATTGCAATATCTTGGGCTGAGGTTTACGGGCTTTTTATCATAATTTAGTGGAAAATCAAGGCTTGGCACCCGCTGAAACTTGCAGAATCAGCGCGGGTGTTCAAAACACATAATATTATAGATAGAGGATGTTAAGAGAACATTCTTTCAAAAACAGCTAGTTTAAGGTCTGTGGTAATTTATTGGTTGCGATCATGCACAGATTACCTACAGATTTACATTCTAATCCCTTCCATGCCAGTAATTAGAATACTTAAGAAAATGAGACAGTAGCTTGAACAAATGTTACAAATCCAATGAAAGGGTCATTGGATTTGTAACATTTTTAACTGAAAATAGAGCACTCGTAGTGGACCGTACAGGCCTTGGGGAACGAGAATAAATATGAAAACAAATACGTATCTATCATCATGTCAAAACAAAACGCTCATTAATGTAGGACTATCGCAACTACTCGTAATACTTATTATATTGTTAAAACATACGTCGAAATAGGCAGGCCCAACGAGGAAAATAAAATAATGATACCTTCTACTCCTCATCTACGCGAATCGTCGGGCAAAAGCAACTAACAGTATCATGTAACAAAGATATAGCTTACACCTATTGTATTAGTTTACAGAAATAACAAGCCCACGTGTACAAAAACATACCTACGGGCAATCTCTGGAACAATTCCAAACAATTCCGAACCGATTCCAAAAAACTCTTCCGATGATAGAAAGTTACTCCACTCCTACATTATTTAGGCTAATTTTGGTTTCGAAGAAATGTCGTCTTCGCAGGAAAATCGAAAACTCTTATATTCTCGATTTTCACACGTGTTAAACAGCTATTCGTCTAAAAAGCTCAACATATTCGATATTCAAAAGACCCCTAGCGCTCCGTTCCCCTTCAGAAATTATGATTTGTGAATGCTCTCCGTGGTCCTTAGCAACACGATGTAGCCAGCCAGACGGGAACATTGGGTCCTATCCCCTACACGTGGTCGCAATTGTCTAATAAAGGCGGTGAGCACTGCCCGAGCCATGAAGCGGGCAGGGACACAGCCTTTATCATCGCAGATCTAAAATGTGACTTATTGTCGTGGGAAGATTGCAAACGGTCTGGCTTGTTCATACTTTCGTTAGGGACACACTTATCGCCATGTTGCCAGATCTCAAGAGATTTTAGAAAATATACTTATTACATCTATTCACAGTATAAAACAAATTCGCTTCCCGCCGTCTGTCCCTATGTATCTACGTACGTATGTTTAGATCTTATAAACTACGCAACTGATTTTAATGCGGTTTTCAACAATAGATAGAGTGTTTCAAGAGAAAGATTTATCTTCATCATAATATCAGACAGAAGACGCCCTCTGCTGGGCACATGCCTCCCCCAGAGATCTCCACAAAGGCCGGTCCTGTGCTTTCCGCATCCACCTGGTACCTGCGATCCTTACCAGGTCGTCGGTCCACCTTGTAGGAGGCCTACCCACGCTGCGTCTTCCGGTACGTGTTCGCCACTCGAGAACTTTACTGCCCTATTAGCCATCTGTTCTTCGAGCACATAGCCCTGCCCAATGCCACTTTAGTCTGGCAATCTTTAGAGCTATGTCGGTGACCTTGGTTCGCTTGCGGATTTCCTTATTTCTGATTCGATCGCGCAACGAGACTCCGAGCACAGCTCTTTCCATTGCCCTTTGGGTGAGCGCTTTCTTATAAGGTTTGTAAGCAAGAAAAAAAGAGTAGGTAGGGGTAAAGTAGGTGTAGGCGAACGAAGTCGCGCTGGGAAACAGAAACTCTTTGGTGAGATTTTTGGGGTGGGTAGTCTGTTGTCAGGAAGTCGTGCAATAATGAAATTATTGTGCAGTAATATGAGCCAAAAAAGCTTTACGAGCAAGTGTATGTGTGTGTTGAAAAATAACATAAGGTAAGTAGGTATTTATTTTTAACTAAGCATGATAACAGACATGTCCGTAGGTAAGTTTAAAATATCAGTCACAAAAAGCCAACGTTTGTGACAACAAGAGCAGAGCAGATATTCAGTACCGCAGGTGTGCTGTTACTATGAGGACTACGCTGAAATCTCTCATGTCTGTAATTAGACCGGCTACCCTATCCTTCAACTCGGACCACAACAACGCAAGCTTTGTAACTTGGAGGCAGTAATAGATGGGGTGCTGGTAACCAGACCCGTCCGCCTGAACACAGTCCCAAACGATGAGGTTTGGTATAATTCAGTTCAATTCAATTCTTAATACAATAGTGGACCAGGCGCGACTTCGTTCGCGTACACCTACTTTAGGTAGGGGACCTATCCTCTTCTCTTGCTAACGATCTTGAATCACTCTATCTATTGTTGGAAACCGAATTAAAATCCGTTGCGTAGTTTAAAAGATCTAAGCGTACATAGATACATAGGGACAGACGGCGGGAAGCGACTTTGTTTAAAACTAAGTATCGATAATTCGTAAAATTATACTTTACTTATACGATGGAGTGCAAGGAAAATCGAACCCTACAATCTAAGTTACCGCGAATACGTGTTTGAAGCAAGTATCAAATAGATATGACAAATTTCTCGCATGAGACGAGCACGGCTAAGTCTTAAACTGTCATTCAACATTCCACATGCATGTAGAGGAGAGATATTGGAGTTATCTCACTTCACATTTACATAGACTCAAGTTTACGACTGTGTCCTTATTCAGTTTCTATTGCCCGTTTAAACTCAATTGTATTAAGTGCATTTTATGTCGTGCGGGGTACGAGCATTACAATGTCGCTGTCGTAAAGTTTTTGAAGTAGGTGCCTGCCCAGATGGTCTATGTTTAGTGGCCTATAAAGGTCCTATCAAACTTCGTGTTCAAATGTATTTAATGTTGACGAAATGAAGCCTCCAAGCCTACTACCAACTTGTACCTATAAGTGTCCAAAGCGTCATGCCTTCAACTTATATGATACTAGTGGACCCGGCCTACCCTCTATTCTTGCTTATAAACAAACCTTTCTCTTGAATTACTCTATCTATTGTTGAAAAACGCATTAAAATCCGTTGCGCTGATTAAAAGATCTAAGCGCACATAGATACATAGGGACAGACGGCGGGAATCGACTTTGTTTTGTACTATGTGTAGAAGGGCCGATTTTTTCATCCTCAGAGTAAATTTATCTGTCCAATAAAGTAATATACTGCCAAATTAAAACAAACCGATAACCCTTCACTTATTTAAGAAGTCATGATACGATTTTGTTTTAGTCGGATAACTTAACAGACTGGTACGTTATTTTTTTTTTACCTAATTTGGCTGTTAAACAGGCATGCGGGCCACCTGATGGAAAGTAGTCACCGCCGCCTATGGGCATCAGTAACACCAGGTGCGCTACCAATGCGTTGCCCGCCTCTAAGCAGACCTATAATATACCTATACATATTTGAGATGTGAAAAATCGGCCCTAAGTGAAATAAATGGCCCCTCTGGAACGTCGCTGTAATCGGGTGAAAAGGTACAAAACATTCATAATCGCTTTCGATGTACTAACTTCCATGTGACAGCGTAGAGCCGACGCATAAATCGTTTGAATATTCTTTCCTACGCACGGTTTACGATGCCTCCGCTGTTTTATTACGCAGCCGTAAAGAGAGCAGCTTTTTAATTCAAAAGGTGCAAATGTGACGCGTACCTATGTACCTGGTAGGCTTTTATGAACGTGATTTCATTCTTCAGCGAGTTTAAGCCGCTTGCAAGGAATATTTTAGTCAGATGGCAGCAATTTAGTCGGTCTTGACGCGGGTGTCTCTGCGAATGTGCTCTAAGTCAATTTCTTTGGATAGAAGATTTCTGTGAATTATATTATGAATCGTTGCCTTGTCCTACTTTCCTTTTTCTATTGAAACGTACAGTGAACCAAATGTTTTTAATTTGTACCCCACCGATACCTTATAACTTTTTAAGTGATTACATAAATAAAATAACGCGAAAACGATGTTTGCCCAGCCTAACAAATCGGAATCGAAATTCTAGTTGCAAGATTCATTTTGAAATGATAACCTGTTAAAAATTGATTAAACGGATTTTGAGCAGTTTTTACTAAGTACGTACCTACTGGATAATTTGTCTTAGTAGGTAAAGTACAGTTCGACTTATACTTAATTATTATTAAAATGTATTTAGACAAGGTTCAAGATATCCCCATTCAACTCCGATCATGTTTCCGTACCGACCAGGTTTTCTGCACGAAGCTGTAAGCCTCTAGAAACTTAAATATGGACCAACTTGTTTTAATGGGCGTCGGTTGAACAATCTTCTTATGTTTCTTGATCCTCTTAATGTTGCAGGTTAATTTCTCTATGGCTCTCAATATCTTCTTACTGACTTTGTTAATGGTTCGTCGCTTCGGGTCGGTGTATTTTCTCGTTCGGTCCCCGCCAGTGACGGACTTGTCCTTCCCTGAGTCGGCGCTGTCGTCCGACTCTGTGGCCGACGAGTCGGACACGGGATGGAAGATGTACGGAGTGGACGAAAAACACGGCGAATTCATCTTACTACCGACTTCGGCTTCGTGAGCCGACGTTGTCGCGAGAGTGTGACAATTCGTCCACTTTAATATGAAATCCTTTATGCACGATAAAATGTATTTATATTACACTAATTTATTGTTTCTACAACTAGCAACAATAAAAAAATAACACACACAGAAATCAAGCGCACACGTAGTCCAAGACCACGGTCCTACAAAGCCATCTCCACTCAATTAGCACGGTAACTTAACAAGATCCACATAGCAACAGTCCCGAAACCCAAGCCGTCCAGGCGTAAAGGGACCGCTGGACACATTTTCAATAACCTGAGCCACTGGGACTCGCCGCGTAATGAGATCTCGACAATTTCCGAGACGACTATTCCCGAGTGGTGTCGAAGAAGTTGCGATGGAGTCAAAGGCGGGAATGACGGGCTAGCCCCCAAGACGGGTCTTGGAGTAGCCGAGCCAGCCAGCCGAGACGCCGCACCCTGCCGCACCCGAGACCTTGGACATGACGATATGTGCTACATGATCGCTCGCTATTAGGTCATAATATCCGCACAGACCCTCCTCCATTGTAAGCCTTATAAGATGTTGCGTGGCAAATATTGTACCTAATGTTGGCTGTGGAGTAGTCATGCTTTTGTTTCGTTTAGGGTTCGCAATTAGAAGGACGTAGGTGAAATGGCCGATTAGGTACACTACAACCTGACCGGCACTAATACGAACATGTTTTTGACTACTGAGGGGCGATTCTCGTGCTGTGACATTTCAAACTCGATATTTTCTCTAGCCAAACACACTATTAAAAATCACTGAAATTGTGTTAAATAGTTGAGAAAATATATTTTCAAATTATATTATCAATGGTGATATGTGGCTAGAAAAAATGTCGAATTCGAGATGTGACAGCGCTAGAATTAGGCCCTTGGGAGGCTGGGCTTTAAAACCTCACTTTAATATTTTCAAACGATGATTTATATTCGATCTACAAACGAACTGTAAGAATAATTCGTTTTTGGATTTATGTAGGTACGTAATTAATAACTACTCTAACTACTGCATAAATTAAATGTTGAGGGTGTTGGCTTACCCCAATACATAATGTGTACCTACTTACCTGCGTAAATGGGAAACATGTCAACCTATTATGCAACATAATTTATTCATAAATTAGTACCATCCTATTCAGAGAGCTTTTAGTGTGTTACGTATAGCTTAGTGCGCTTCGATTTCGGCTAAGTAATACAGCAAGTACCTAAGTGCTCAATATAGCTTCCACCGCTCTTTAGATCTCCTTTCGGAGGATCTAAGGTTGGCTAGAAGAAATCCCCTTGTGGTATAAGCCCGCCATTGTTTTGTAAAATTATATTTATATTTCTCTAACTTCTGTACTTATACCTACCTACCTATAATACATTCTTAAATAAAATCACCTGTGTCCCGTAGGAGTATCTATGCCGAAACCACATTGTTCTAGTTGCTACAATCCTGAAAAATCTCTTTCGCTTCTTCCATATTAAATCTTTGAGCGTAATGACATCAGACAATTTCCGGCCGCGCAAATTCTCTTAGACTACATTGTCTGATGTTCTTTAAATTCTAATTAGTTATTGAATTAAAATCGTTACAAAGTGACAAAGCAACGTAAAGTACCTATGTTTCAATAGAATAAGACAAAAATAGAGCACGACAACAATAGGTAAGACATTTCTTTTTTTAAATAAGCTGTACCTTTTGCGATTGTTATCTTTATGTTTATTGTGCACAATAAATGGTTTAATCAATAAATAAATAGGTATTATCCACAGAAATCTTAATAAATTTACTTATTTTTTTAGATTTTTCTTTAGATTTCTGTGGATACTACATTAAAGAAGTCAATTTATTTAGATTTCTGTGGATAATAGCTATTGTTTGTTATTTGGTTCGAATTTGAATAGTATCTGTTTCTGATCCCGTTTGGCCTAGTAATTCTATGGATGTTTACGCACTGACACGTATTCGGTCCGAATTCGATACGTGAATTCTTACTTCGAGTCGATTTTTACGGATAAATACTGAGTCGAAGTGGCCGCTGTACAAATGGTGTAGTAGCCGACTGCACGCGGCAGCATGAAGATGAAGATGAGGATGAGGATGAGGATGAGCATGGAGACGGGAGACAGGATACGCGAGACGAAGGACTAAGGACCAAGGACTAAAGACGAAATATGAAAAATGAAAAAATTCATCGAACGAAGATGTATGTATGCAATGTGAAGTTACCTACTACGTACTTCAAGAGGAGCTTAATCTCGTAGTGCAGGACATAATTTCCTGTCCGTGTTTTTCGAATATGATCCGAATTCAAACCAAATATATGTCAGTGCATAAACACCTTAATACTTACTATTGACGTGCTCTACTTTTGTCTTTTTCTATGAAACGTATCTACTTTAGGTCATCATCATCATCTTGGCGTTAATGTCCCGGTTGTGCTCTCGCGCACGAAGGCCCGGGGTCCGCCTTGACCATGATCCAGGATTTGGCAGGTCAGGCAATTACAGTGGAGCGACTGCCATCTGACCTCCATGACCCTGCTACCAGGGGAACCTGACCAGATTGGATCATGGTTACACATCCAGACGCCTGAATGTGCACTCTGCATGTGCACCTCTGACTTACGAGTCGGATACTCTAACCGCTCGGCCACCGATGCTCTTACTTTAGGTAGTTTGGACAATAAATATGTATAAAGTGTTAGCTAACTTCTAAAAGTAACTAAGTTCCTGTTCTTTTGCAAAGGATCTAGTTTTTAACAAAACTTGCTTCTTTCTATTTCTTTTTCAAGTTGGTCATTAAAGGGGTTAGAACCAGAACTCTCCAAGTCTGAATGGAAAGCAGTTACCAGAGTAGTCAAACATCAAAGTTTCGACAAACAATAGACAAACCACCGCAGCAAATACTAGACTACGGTTGTTTACCTCATTACGTTTCCTACAGTAAAATACTAAATTTAAAGGAACTGCCGGGATTGCACTTCTGGCTAGGTATACATATAATAGTAGGTTCTGATCAGATATCTGGTCTAATCAGTCATCATATAGCGGTACTGATCAGCTTTTCCTTTAAAGTTTAGACTAAACTAATAAGTATACTAAAAAGCCAAGTTTCTGGATAATATAATTACACTGACGATACATTTAATTTGAGTAGGTACATGCCTAAAACCTCTATGAGTTTTAAGAGACAAAATATGTAGCCTCTAGCGTAGACGGGGGTTTTTTATATAAATCGGTAGACAATCAAAAAAGTTGGCGGGCCACCTGATGGTTATCATCATTGCGTTGCACCTTTTTCGGCAGTAAATAGGTAAATTCTAGGCCTTACAATTGGCAAAGCCTGTGGCTTAAGAAGAAAATCTTAAAACATTACCTTTTTTCGAATTCAGTCATTCAATGTGACTCTAACAGGCCATTATTGGACTTGAGCCGCCTCCGAGATTGAATTAGATAATGCAACAGATAACAATGCTGGCGATTTCTGAACTACGGACCTAGGTAATGTAGGGTCTTGCCCTGACGCTTGCTGGTGTAATACAGTGTCGTGTGTACTTACTGTTATTGGGATTCCTGTTTAAACAACTGTTCAGCACGTTGACAGTTTTATTTTCAATTTTTATACATATAATTGGTATATTCTTGGGGTTGGCCCTTCAGGCTCTGATTGCTCATCATTCATGCCTGGAACATTAGTTAATCCTGTAAATTCTGACTACGTTGTAACTACGTTCTACAAATGTTTTGATTCGAATCGAATTTCGATTAGAGTATTGAAATGATATAGAAATGATCTCTCGTTTCCTAAATATCCAATTGGTAAAAGTAATTATGGTTTTTGGATTCACATTAGGGTGTTTATTTCGTGGCAAATATTTGATTTTGTACATAAAATATCACATTTTCCAAAGTAATGTTTACTTTTTGTTATATTATCCTTTGTACGTCATATGTTTTCATGCGGACACATTTTTTAGTCGGCGGAGATTTTAATCTTTTTTGTGCTCCTCTTATTCTAGATAATAGCTGGATCCAATTCTTCATCATGTCTTCATGGATTACATCCTTGGCTGCCTAACACGAGGTCATCCGAAAATTAATATCGACCCCTTCGGGAACTGACTGGTTGACTATAAGTACTGGTCATCAAAACTATATCTTCTTTTGTGCCAAATCGTTCTCGAACGTGTTTAATTAAAGACCCGAGCCTGCGATAGAGAGTGCAGCTGATGAGTGGGCAGAGTTCTCCCAGCCTTCGAACTAGAAAGTGAATCAGTATCATAGCTAGAAGAAGCTATTTTCATAAACTAAATGCAATACAAGTGACCGGTCAAAATATGCACGTGGCTGCAATAAATCATTATATTTGAAATTGCCTAACTAATCAGTCTGTCGGGTCAATCTGCAATCTGTATTTTTTCGGCCAGCAGTGAACTCAGTGATCCAGCCTGGACATAGATTATTCGGAGTAGACTTTCGTAGGAACTTTCGTGCTTAACCTTTTAAATTCCTTTTATAAATTTCTTGTTGTTGTAATTTGTAGTTTCTGGACTGATCCCACCCACCCACCCATTAAACCCATTACCCTGAAAATGTGTGTTTCCTTATTAACTGTACCTGGCACTGTCCGTGGGACAGTGTTACGTTACAGTAATCGATTAAAAAGGCCTTACACCCCGCCCAAGAGTTTTGAAAACAACTCAAATAATTTAAAACCAGTTAAAAAAGGTCGACAAATTTTTAACTGGTTTTAAATAGTTTGCTGCCGCGAAACAGCGGTTGCAGTAGAGGCAAATAATACTGTCTTAAGGCTGGTAATTTGTCAAAGTAGATAATCCGGTTTCACACAATTTCACAAGAGCACGAACCCGCAAGTCAGGCGAAAGGATCCGCGGCAGAAGGCGAGGTAAGTCGATAATCGCGCCTAGCAAAAAGCGCCCGAGAAGGCCACCACCGTGGCAATAAACGGCACAGTCGGGAAAGTAATTAAGCTTGGAGATAATTTTCCGCTCGGTCGCGGATAAGATAAATTTCCTCATGGCAAGTGAGCACTGCTTAAAAAAACTATTAGGACCGCGGGGGAAATAAGCGCTCTAATCTCCCGGGACGGGTTGGCCTCGCTTCCTATCAGTGGCTGCTCGTACGCAATACAGCGAGGTACGCGCTCGCCCCGCCCGCTAAATACCGTATCGACTCTTGAATCGGCCTTTTAGGCGGAATGCGGATTATAAAGCAGTCAAGAGGCACAGTTTTACGCCCCGTTAAATATAACAATGAATCGTCCTCACGATACTCGAGCAAAGTATCGAAGGCAACAAGGAAGATACGTCATTTGTGATTTGCGAATGGGTAGGCTCAATACCTACAAGCTCATAATGTTATTTTCAATAAATCGGTATACACAAAGAGTTTATTACCGTCCACGTAGCCCACACAGGTGAAGGCCTTATTATTGCCGGCATAATCTCGTCCCCTTGTTAAAACGTGCCCCAAGAGTCCGAGCCCGGATATTATTTACAAACAGATGAGCAATTCCGGAGCGTTGTATACAAGCTCGAATTTAATAAGAAACTTCCAACTGGGATACTCGTAACAAACCAATTTAAAGGGTCTGCTCCGCGAACTAAACCTTCACCATTAGAACGCCTGATCGAATCAAATGGCAAACTGTTTATTAAACTTCTGCGGCGCTAGCTTTGTTGCCGATAGCAAACTCCTAGGCGTTATTATGGTGCAATTTACTTTAATGTCCTATTCTGTGCGTGTAGAATGTAGATGCTGTGAGATCGTTTCTCCGAACGTCTTTTATGTTTTTATGTAGGCAATATAATTTCATAAATTGTTTACACTTACGTATGCCTATGTCAGATAGAAGCCCTGCTCTTTATACACACTATCTATATAACACTGAAACTAGTATTGAACAACTGTCGAAAGATCCGTGCATACAAATGGTTCCGGTGTTGTAACGATCTCCTATAATTTACTTGCACGTGGGGCTTTCGCGAAAATTAATGCGTTCACTCGACGACACAGAATAGCGAGTACCTAACAACTAATGCGACGTACAACCCGAATATGTTGGTTCATCAGTTGTGCTATACGGCATGAGCTAAATTCAACTTAACTGAATTTAGCTCTACGCTACTTTACACTATAATACACATTCATTTGTCAAGAGTATTCAGAGTGTGAGGGTCCATGGATCATGGTCAAGGCGGACCCCGGGCCCTCGTTCTCGAGAGCACAACCGGGACATTAACGCCAAGATGATTCAGAGTGTGAGGGTTATACAGCCAAAGACATACTTTTTTGTACGACTTGTTGCACGTTACTCGTCATTTAGAAATAGAGAAACATATAACTAGTGACAATAATTCATCAAATATGTTTGTACGACAAAAAAACTTAATATAGATACTTACCAATAGATCCGTAGTAGTCCTTCGTCGACTGGTATTGGCTGTAACTTGTGAACGGTCGGTCGTCCCTTTGATCAAACCCCGGACTGTAGTTGTTTTTCTGTTCGGTCGGCGTCTGTATCCGTATGACGTGTTCCTTCCTAGGCGAAGTTGCGCTGTCGTTGCCACTGGCCGGGTCTCCTTGCGAGTTGAACTCGAAACGAGCGAACTCTCTACTACTAGTATTTATCGGAGAGCTGAACTTCGTGTTTTCTTTCACTTCGCGCTCGGACCGCCGCTCACTCGTGTCCCCGGAACCGTTGAGTATTATTTTCTTTACAGTTTTCACTTCCTCAACTTCGCTTATCTTGTGTTCGGTTATCGTCGAGCGCTTCGTAACCTCCTCGTTTCTATGGAAATTATTGTCGCTGAGCGATATTGGTATGTTTTTCGCATCGTTGCCGCATGTCCCGTTCACGCCGTCAGGCCTGAGGTACTTCTCGAACGGGTCGCTGTTTCTTTTCGGTTCGAATGGGTTTTTCGAGTTTCTATCGCTTGGAAGACTTTGATTATCGTAATGGCTGAAGCTGCTATAAGAGAACGGGTCGGTGCTGTCGTTGGCAGTGGACTTGGAATTCGAAGCGCCGGACTCGTATCCGTTCATCATGTCTGGTCTACTAGCGAAGTACGGCATACTAGTAGGTCCCGTTTCCACGTATTTGGATGTGAAGAACGACGGTGATTGCAAGTTGCCGTAGTCGTTATCTTTCGATTTGTTTCTATCTAGGCTCGATATGGAGGCTCTACCGTTCGGGACGGGTAGTTTGGAAGCACTTGTATGGGAAGGTAGGGTCGTGTAGAAGGGGTTGGTGGGGTGGAATCGTGGTGGGTCGTCGATGGCGGCTCTGACTAGAGGAGTGGAGGTGAGGGTGGTTGGCAGGGAGTTCATGGAGCGGAGAGGCGACGGCGACGGCCGGTTGTGCGGCGCGGGCGCCGGCCGTATGGTGGCGTATACAGGCGCCTGCGGCGTCGCCTTTTGCCCGTCCGCGATCAGCTGAGAAGGCCCTGGAACCAAAAATACAACATTGTGTGATTTTGTAAAAAGATACAAAGCGAGAGCGGAGCTCTAGGTAAGATTTCATTTCATGCAAAAATAGAGTAGGAACACGGGTGCGTTTCACTGCAATTACGCGCTCCAATAAGGCAAAGAACGCCACATCCAGGGAGTATGACTCCTGGGAAATTCGAAACCAAACCTGTCTGATAAGGTTAAGTTATAATTTCGAGCATTTCCCTCTTACTCTTTTTCCAGCTCGACTTTAAAACGTCAGAGATAGTGTCCATATTCCCTTGTAACTCCGCCACGCTAAGCAGTTCGGTGCGATAAAACCGTCGCAAGACTCGCAAGGCGCCTTGCATATGCATGCAGACGCGCGATAAAGTAATACACGTCGCTACGGCTAAAGGAAATACCCCAGACACTACACGAGGTGCTCAGGGGGAACGTGACATCAATTCGAGTGCATTTGTGCAGGTGGCATGTTTTGCAAATTTTAATGGGATTGTGGAAGAAGTTATTCTAATTCCTTTTTAGTATATTCATGGAATTCTTGAGTTTCTTGAGCGGTCTCGCATTCTTGATATATCGTTAATAAATTGCTTTACGAAAGGTTGTCAGTCTTGTATGTTTGTCTTGTTTTTTGTTTGTCATGGTTAAATAGGTTCATTCGTTAATTTGATGAAATTAGTTACAGATATGTCTATTGTATCCTGGTTGTGTGGGGCATAAATAAAGTAAAAACAATGAAAACAACTTGTACATGATTGACATCTCATTCCCGAGTCATGTTTATTTTGTATCTTCGTATGTGCCCATATGAGAAGGCATATTTGAAGTGTCAGGCACTGCCACCGTTTTTCCGAGGCCGCCCTCGTAGTGTTTTTATCCAATAAAGCCGCGTACAAAACTTACTTTTCAACTCGCTGCCTTTGCCGATGGATCTTCTTCGCGGTGACAACTCCCTGTCTCTGGTGGAAAGAAACTTAGATTAGAACTTAAACAAAATAGACATACCTACTCACACTTTGGCAGCACTTAAGGAGAGTATGAACCTCGCTCGTTAGGACGGGAATAAATTGAAGTTGGTAGTGGTTTTCGTTAGGTCATCGTAGTATCCCTAGATACTCGTACTTTTAAGCAAACTTGAATTTAAGTATTTGTTTCAAACTAAACTTGAGTCGAAACAAATCGAAGGTACGTCGCGTGTGAGTGAAGTTTATATAATAATATTTAAATTTTAGTGTCTTCTTTCGGGTTAAATATATTAAAATGAAAACTTTTGTTCCTTAGCAACAGTAATTCATTTGAGGATATCAATAGAATCAAATGAATTTTCTATTACATACGATATGAAGATAGTCGTGTAAATCGATTATCAGGAATTATTGAGTAGCTGTAGTTTAGACGAAGTATTGTGTGATTTTTTATTTTATTTTACGCAGTGATAAACGAGCACATAGCCCACCTGATGGTACGCGGTACCTGTCACCCATAACATCTACGATTCATGCATTTAAGTTGCAGGCAACAAAAAATGCAGAACCGCAGGTGCGTTGTCACTGTGAGGACTAAGATGAAATGCCTCTTGCCTGTAATTGCGCTGGCTACCTTATCCTTCAAACCGAAACATAATAATGCAAGCATTGTTGCGGCAGAAATAGATGAGGTGGATTCCTCAGATTTGGCAGAGACCTACCAGTTGATAATGAATATTGAAAGAACGTGAAATGTGTGAACGCCGATGAAGAAGAAATGAAGAGGTTGGCAAACAGGAGAGACGAGTGGCGATTGCTCTACTGACAAGAGTTTGCTCTTAAATTGTTGATGGTGATGTACGTCGAGGGGAACTATTTTTTTTGGATCATCATCGTCTTGGCATTAATGTCCCGGTTGTGCTCTCGAGTATTTGGGCCCCAATCCGCCTTGACCATGTACCAGGATTTAGCGATCAGGTAATTACAGTGGAGCGGCTACCATCTGACCTCCGTGACCCTGCTACCAGGGGAACCTGACCAGATTGGATCATGGTTACAAATTCAGTTGCTTGAATTAGCAGGTTTCGAACCCGGTACCCCTCGCTTACGAATCAGATACTCAATTGCCCGGCCACCGACGCTCACAAGTATATTAATTTAAAGTATATGACTTTAAAATAAAGCTCTCACATTGTTGTTCCACACACATTTGTATACATTTTGCAACATTTTGCTACATCCGGTGTGTGAGCAGTAAAAACAAAGTTTCAAAATGTTTCAGATACAAAACAAAACTTTTTTAAACAAATTGAAACTATTCGCAATATGTGACAATATGGTTGGTTTTGTTGCAATTTGTTTAGGAATGTATCCAAATACATATCTAAATAAATTCACATAAAATAAAGAACAAAAGGATAGGTACCTAACGAAACTGTAGCCCGAAATATGTAGGTTGATCACTGTGGTAGCCGTCATCGCAAACACGTGCAAAAACTATAGAATTTATTTAGGTACATTCGAATACCTACACGCACAAAAACTAACAAACGGAAGTAGTATAGAGAACAAAATCCTCGTTTTACTAGTTTACCTTTAATATCAGGTAATCACCATAATAATGTCCTCCGCTAGTATCGGGCACAAACTCAAGACCTAGCTCATATATCTTCTAGTAACGAGCACACTCCACACTCGGGTCGCTGTCGACACATACTCGTACACCCGACTCTCCTAATGAAAGGTTTAACTATGAACAGTGTAATGGCTAATGATGCGCAGCAACTGATAATGTTGCTAATTACTGCTAATCATCTGACGCAGTGGGCCGGATTGTGGGTGTATTTCCGAACTCAAAGGTTATTCTGTAACAGAGGCTTGTCATCAACTAGCGTACGAGAGCGAGCATGCTCTAAGTGATAATCGAGTAACATAATAGGATATTAAGATCGTTATTACATACACAGTAATATCCCGCTTTAGCGAAGTGTAATTCCTACCAAGTAACACAATATTGCAAACTAGAGCTACGTATTTGGAAGATGTTACGCGAAATGTAAGGCTGTATTGTATTACAGCGAGGGTGAAGCCCATGTTCGGCAGTGGACGTCCAAAGACTGAGAAGATGATGATGAACATAACAATGAACATACAAATCATAACAACAACTCGTGATTGTCCACTGCTGGACCTGAGCCTTTGGAATGTCTAGAACGAACCAAAATAAATTTTCTGTCAGTCATCCAATGCAATTTGTTAAGCGATGCATCAAACACCCTGTACATCGGTAAATATACCTAATTAGCGGACGCAATTTGTAGTAAGTTTAACCATGTATTTATCAAGTTTGAATTGATTTTAGTTATTGAATGCAACAAAGCTGTTAAAAATTAAGCCCCTACTAATAAAAAGTCAAATCAATGTTTTGTTTTTAATCTTTATGGACTGAGAACAGTACCTACATTAAAAATTATGGCTAGATATTGGTCATAAAAACACAACAATAATATACATCTGACTACTGGTTGTTCACTTTAAACCATTTTCAGGGTTTTTCGTTCACGAATGTCGCTTTGCAAGCGCTTGTTGCGCTAGAAATTTCGTTAGCGCAATAAACATTCGTTGTGCGAACGTTACGCGTGCAGCGTTGGTTATCGTTTCAAGGTAGGTAAACGTAGGTTTTGGAGTGTGAAAGTGGTGCCTCTTTAGGAAAAAAATCAGCTGCTAGTCTTATGACTAGCAGCTGATTTTTATAAATGATCAAAAATCTGTTCAATTAAATGTCTAGAAATTACAATTACGTATTTTTAAATAGTTTTCTTAAATACCGTCTTTGAAGAGCTAAAATTTAAATTATTGCTAAAAACGGACGTATTTAGCATAATTTAAAATTTTGGCTACCTATAGGTAAAGGCTCTTTTTAAGAGGCGGAGAATTTTATTGACATATAACAAAGAAAAATGTATTTAGTATCAGTGAAACTAGCTTTATTGAAAAGATAATTTTATGGCATTTGTTTGAATATAATTTCGGCGATGTGGTTGCCGTGAGTGACGCGTAGATAGCTAATTCTATACACTTATCGCAACAATTGTGATCGTATTTCGCTAATAGCTCACCGAATATTGTGACGGCCACATGACTAAAATAATATTGAAACATAAATGCCATAAAGTTATCTTTCCAATAAAGCAAATTTTACTGATATTGATACTTTTTCTCTGTTTTATTTCAATTTAAAGTTCTCCGACTCTATAAAAACACCCTATACTTAGACGTTATCTGTAAAAACGTGTCTATTTAAATTGCTATTCCTAAGAAAAAACGGAACCCTAATAGGATTAATTTGTTGTCCGTCCACCAGTCAAGACCCTTTTTCTCAGGAACGTATACAATTATGTATCAACGTAGGTATCAAGCTGAAATTAGTATCAAGTAGGTACTCAGGTCTGCAATCCTTTAGAGCAGTGAAAAAATCAAACTTCTAAGTCTACGCAATCAAAAGATACAGCCGTTTATGCTCCGTAAATGCCGTATATTTTGACGCTCGCAAGGGAATGAAAACCAATAGGGTACTTCCCGTTGACCTAGAATCATGAAATTTGGCAAGAAGTAAAGCCATGTAGCACAAGTAAAGGAAAAAGGGCTAGGTGTATTTGTTACATTGTAATGTGTATTTTGTATAAAAATCCCTCTTATAAACATGTATATTGACAGGCAACTACGTAAACGTACACTGCACGTGGCCCGATACTTCTTGGCCGGGATCTGGTAATGATTCTGCTCGGAATGTTGGAAATGCGACGCGAGCAAATTTTGGACAACAACGACTCATTCGTGTAAGAAATGTAAGGTCAGGATAAATTACCATTATAATAAAGTAGGTACAAATAATGAAAATGGTTACATATCAGCCACTAGACTAGGATAAGTCAGAATTTTAAATGTAATCATAATTATTTTAACCATTTTTGTACCCATTTAAAAAAAAATTATTTTGTTTTTTTCTGGTAACTTTTTTCCTCATGCTATTCCTTCTCTCACGGGATTCCACGGATATCCCTATTTAAAATGGATAAAATCCATTAAACCGTTTTTAATCTACGACAATGCAAAGCCAGGCCTATTTTGAAATGAGTGTTTTATATATTTGTAATCTACTCTAGAATCCCTTTTATTTGACACCCCACACGGTATATATTTTTTTCTTTTTTTTATGGCGGCTACCTTGGATTTCCAAGGAGCAGTAGTACTCAAGGTGCTAACAGCGATTTTAAGATTCAGCGATGTCCAAAATCCCAGAAAAGCTTTGTTAGCATCTTGTTACATGATTTGCTTCTGACCATGACAACTAGAGCGATATTTGAAAATCTTTACCAGTCTACACTACCCACACTACATCCCCACCTCTCAGTAAGCCGTCGCACGTCCCCGACTGTTAATCGGCTAGAACACGAAAGCCCTTCATTGGAGCAGACACAAATTAGCGTAAAGCACCGAACGGAACGTCACTCACGTCAGTCCTAGTGCAGTCGAGCTAGCGCTGACAGATCCGATCATCCGATTATGATGGTCTATGTATGCGAGCGGCCAAAGGCCATGCAATGCACTCAGCATCTGAGTTTGAATATTAGGTCGTTAGTATGAATACAGTTCAAGAGCATAAAGAACAAAGGGTATTTGGTGCATTAAGCAAATTCAAAACAAAACAACAAAAAGTAGGGCCTATTAGCTGTCCCTTAATAGTCATTTAATTTTTAATTTATTAAGTTGCTATTGCTTATTATAAAGGGAAACTGACAAAGCTTCTTAAAGTTGTAATAAAAAAAAACTAAAAGCGATTGTGACATTATTTTAAAATGTGCTATGATATGCTATAAGTATCTCAGAATTATATTCAATTAGCCGACACCTGCGGTTTTCACCTACACGCTGTTCGCATATCGGTTCATATAGGTATCACATTCACCTATCAAGCTAGATGATTGGCACACGTGTACTAGATGCCCAAACATTCATTGTGACCAACAGTTCTTATATATTATTTATTTATTTATTTAACCATTTATTGTACACAAGATTTTTACAAAACTATATGACAGAATATATCAGACACAACAGGCCAACTTATTTCTATAAAGAAATTTATGTGTAATGATGTGGTATATTTTTGTATACAGCTCGACAATTGATACCACTAGAATGTTTTTATTCTCTGAAAGCTATCGTTTCAGAGAATAAAAACATTCTAATACAAAAAAATTGTGACGTCATCGCTGGGGTCCTAATCTTAAGGGAAAAATATTTTTAAGAACTGCGGGTCAAAATTATTGTCTGGGCATCTAGTAAACGTGTGCCAAATGGCTATCCTGTATATAGATTTGCAATTGTTTTGTAGCTTCTCGTTAGTGAAAGAATTTTTGAAATCGGTTCGGAAGTTTCGGAATGACCCCTAACATACAAACTTACAGAATATGTACAAACTTTTCCTCTTTACAATATTAGTATAAAAGTACCCATATGAGAATAATTACAGTCATTGTGTTAAGCACCTAAGTGCCCTATAAAGGGATAATATTAATGATTCACTGTTACAAATTAAACTAAAACATGACTAGTAAATGATATGGGCTATAGTTACCGACGCCCATTAAGCACTTAGGCTGTAGTGTAGTTAGTCATTAATTAGATATCTAGCATATCTAGGTACGTGAATCTCGCCTAGATAATAATTAATTTTATCCATCTACCTGATCTAAGCTTCGAATTATATGTAGTGGTGGAATATAATGGTCTTAAGTAAACGCACGCTAACCTCACAGAAAATAAATCTTTGATTTAAATAAATAAATAATTCATTGAAATTAGTGCACTATGTATTCTAAGAAGTTGATAAGTAGTAAATTTTTAAATAAGAGAAACTAAAAAATACATATTTTGGAAACATTATGACATCACACCGTAAATAGGTACACTACTGTACTTGAGCTTTCGCATTACTTGTATTCATCGCAATACAAAGAGACACAGAAATATTCAATACCCTGCCATAAAAATTGGCAAGGGAATACTCGCATACTGGCCCTTATTGGCCCTTAGCAATGGGACAACTTATTGTGAACGATCTATTGAGTCCTTGCGCCTCTAGGACACCCGTCAATCGTGTTGGCGCTATATTCTTTTCTGCCGGACTTCATTTCATCATTTTATATTTAAAATTGTGTAAATTCTACGGACACAGCTAGCTTTTCAAGGTAATATACTCCTCAAAATTTGACAATGAGAAATCAAAATAAGTCTGGTAGGTACCACCGCCTCATCTATTTCTGCCGCCAAGCAACAATGTTTGCATTGAAATTGAAATAATGAATTTTAATTTCTATTACGGGTCTGAGTGTTTTATATGTATAATAAATATGTATTTATAAGTAATTTATCAGTCCTCTAGTTTAGCACCCATAACACAAGCTTTGTGGCGCTGTGTGAATTGTCCAAGCATATTTATTATATATTTTTTATATTTATTGTTGCGTTCCGGTTTCAAGGTATCCAGCACAATTACAGGCAAGAAGCACATCATCTTAGTCCTCACGGTGACAAGTAAAGCACCTGCGGTTCTGCATTTTTGAAATCTAAATGCACAAACCAGGTGAGTTGTCCGCTAGTTTGTCACTCGTAGGTATATAAAAACATTTGCTTACTCATTCAAGCCGAGCCTAAGCAGCGGCCCGGCCGAGCGCAGCATGGCGTGGGCGTCGGCGTTGCTCATCCCCTTTGTCGGGCGTCCGTTGATGGACGATATGACATCTCCTTCGCGAATGCCGCTCAGAGATGCCTTCCGGCCAGGGTTCACCTGGAAGAAGAAAATTTGAATCGAGAATTAGGAAGCGAGTTTGAAAATGTGGTTATGGCTGTGCTTAGAATAGGCCCGTGCCTATGATATTGGACATAGAGCATAGATGGAGCCTTGAGCTATAGAGAATGTACACCGTCACTCTGTCACAACTCTATACAAATGTCTGATGTCCTAGAAAAAGCTAAAACATTAGGTGACGAAGGCCACCAAATTTGACAATAGCAGTGGTTATGGAGGGGCATTTGATAACTTATAGCCGTCCCTTTTGGACACGTTATATGCACCATTACAAAAGGAAACAAAATATATATTGTGACATCAGCTGTGAGTAAGCTCCTTCTACGCCTCTATCTCCAATTTCTTTGGCTCGTGCGATGCGAAGCGGCTGGTATGTCAATGTCAGTGAAATTCTATAAAATTGTCGATGCAATTATTTGTAAGAGTTAGGTCTCCATATGAATTCGTACAAAATAGAAAATACGGAATCTTACTCTGATGCTGCACTAATCGCTTTTTCTCTTGTCTATGCACAGATTTCAATAGGATTGTAGCCACTGAATACATTATTCCATATCCTTTTTAACAAAATATCGGTATAAAAACAAAGGAGTTAGCCAGAACTGTAGAACAATGTGGTCCTACCCTAGGGGAATAGGGTATGACCATAGAGTTGAAATAGAATGACGGTATGACGTTATGGATCATATGGTGTATATTAAGGTAACATTAATAAGTTATGGTGCTACAAGGATCTATTGGCACTTGGATGAGGGTGTGGGTATGAAACATCAACTCCAGACTCCAGCTGTTTGTCAAAAGGAACGCTTTACAAGATGGCGGCGTTAGTTCTGAATTTGACCACGTGAAAAATGATCCTTGTAGCACTTTATAAGCTTTTAAAGATTATTGACTGCCTCTTTCTCACAAAACTGAGCTAGTAACAGGCGGTAGGAGGGTTAGTTCTAATCTAGCGTCACAGCCTGATTGGTGTAAAAATGAACATAGGTACCGGTTTACCATGCAGAGGATACCTCTACGGTATTTTCATTTTCGGTTATGTAGAAATGATTTATTTTTGTTAGTTTTGGGATTGGGTATATTTTATAATAAGAACTAGAAAGGCATTTGACCGCCATCTCACGTCGCCACCACCACGCGGTCAAAGATGGAGCCACGACTGTCTAGGAACAGCTTATTTCAGTACTTATTGCAGTCACAACAGGGTCGTTAGCCCACCGTGGATCGTTTACCATTTGGAGTGGTCCAGCCATGACTAACCACCTCCACGACGCGAGTGTGACGCAAGCAAAGCAGGCACTTAACAACAAACGCAATGCCCACCTCGGACCCACATAAAACGGATTCGGCACATGTTCGCCACACACATATGCCCAAGATCGATTTCCGTTACGGGATGGCCATAAATTTAACAACTTCCCAGCGATTCACGAATTTATAGCGAAATTCATTTAGCGCGATAAGTTTCATTGCTTTTCAAAGGGCGGGTTTCATTTTATGTAGTTGAAGCTTTAGGTTTAATTTGTTGCAGTAGTAATTAACATTAAAACAAGACACAGTTTTGGTCTTACACAGAATGTCGGACTATTTTGCTCGAGATTCGCAACCATTTATATAGCTAGGCTACCATTTATATAAGAACAATCTTGAAAAACTAAGTCCGAGTCGGTTCATCCGTTTCCCAACCAAGCTAAAACCGCAAATAATATCACGTTAATCTCATAAGGATTTTAAAAAGAAAATAGACTAATCCCCAAGCTTAAACTTGATCTCGACAAATTCTAAGATTTCGCTCGACATACAACATCTCAAGTTCCAGAACACCTCTCTGTAACGCCAAGCTAACCGTACCGCGGTCTCGCGTCGCCGCGCGGCCGGCGAGCAGAACTTCAGCATGGCCCACTGCGATTCAGACGCTCCCCAAACACGCGACCCGTTGAGAAAGGTCACAGGATCCGTTCAATGTCATGTTGAGGTGACGCCACTTCCCTTGGGACGTCAGCCGGAGAGAGTGAAGTTCTCCACCGAAAACGTCTGTTCTCGATTTGTTTCGGACCGTTTTCTTAACACAGATTATGATGGCTTACGAAACACGCTCATCCACCAATCATTCTTACTCGACGACAAATTAACGTAATAACTCAATCTTGTATATCTACTTTTTGTTTTCCAAACAAAACTACGCTGGCCACCGCACACCAAACATCAGAAAACACACACAGCGATTATATCGTTAACACTAATTGCACAGAAAAAAGTTTTAAACGCAGCCGCTATGATACAAAGAAGATTATGATCGTTTCAAATTATACGATCGAGGTCAACTGCGGGTAGTAATGTGGTAATCTAGTAATGACAGACGAAACGCGGCGTGGAGCGCAGGGCCGGGCGCCGCTCAAGAGTCGGGGGCGAAACTAACGATACGGAGCTGGAAAGGCCAGGGCCTATAGCCAATATTATAGGCATTATATGGGCTTTATTCGAAAATGCATGCGCCTCGAGAGACACACCTATTGTTGTGCGAGGTTCCACTCGTGGGGAATATTAATCTTGCCGAGGCCCGCCCGCCGAAGCCCGTCGAGGCGGACTTGTCGTGATTTCCGAGGCGCGTGTGCGCGTGAACAGCCTGCGTGTAGTAATGGGTCAACGAACCTTATACGTAACTCTGGTGTCATCAAAACAAGCCATTGTATTCGTACAGGTTGGGTTGATCTGACCCATATCATCGTCATCTTCATAAATTTAAGAGCCTTGCTCTCAGTGGAATAAGCGCAATAGAGTGGAATCTCTATCACCCGCTTATGATTTCATTTCTTTACCCACAGCGTAGGGGCAAGAATAAACTATTTTAATACAGTTTACACCTAATTAGCCTTATACAAAATCCAATAATAATAATCTTAACGTTAATGTCCCGGCTGTGCGAGGGCCCGGGGTCCGCCTTGACCATGATCCAGGCTTTGGCAGATCAGGTAATTACAGCGGAACGACTGCGATTTGAACTCCGGGACCCATTTAAGAAACCAGATTGGATCATGGTTACAGTCTCCTGAATGTGCAGGTTTCATCGCGATATTTTCACTCACCTTAAGAACATCGGTTAGTGATCAACTAACTCAAAAAAGAGTCCTTGGTACATGGCGGCAGTGAGATTCGAGATTCGCTTACGAGTCGGGCCTCTTATCTACTAGGCCACCGAACGGTGTAATTCTTACGGACTGGCTATGCCTGGCTAGCCTAATTAAAAAAAATCATACCGTACCTAATTTAAAAAAACAACACACCCTTCAAGCGTACCTAGATTAGGACATAACCATTCACTGATGTGGAAAAGTCAGTTTCAAGTCCATCAGTGGACTGTTATGAGCTTATGATGCTTTAAAATATTTTGGACGTAAAATACTAATTTCCAGCCTACTTAAAGAATTTCCTTTAAAAGTTTCTAAGCATCGTAAGGCGTAAGGCAAATTGAATTACAACTTTTTCATTATACTCTTTTTATACATTATCTGTGATAAACAAACCGTGTTTCATCTATAAGTACCTAGAGTGCTCACGATTGTAACTAACAGAATGTAAGCGAGCAAATAAAAGCAGCGTGACTGGCCGTATCACTGGATTTTGCACTGAATATGGAGAGGTAAGGGAAGGCAAAGGAAATTCAAATTGCACAGCTCATTGTTCTGTGGCCGATAAAAGGTGAACGGTAAGAGCTTAGTCGTGTAGGAAGCGATCGCGGCTGGTAAGGTAGCTACTTAGATCAGTTTTGTTCCACTTGGTAGAAGCGGGTATCTCACATGAGGGGCTAGGTACCTATAAGCACGGCGAGCTAGCTATATTTTTGAAAAACATATTTTTCGATATACGAGTAAAATCAATTGTCTGTGTGAAAGTTTTTTTTTGTGTAATACGGCAGACAAACAGGCGTGCGGGCCACCTGATAGAAAGTGGTCACCGCCGCTAATGGACATCAGCAACACCAGGGGCGCTACCAATGCGTTGCCCGCCACTAAGGAGACCTCTAATAAACCTCTTGAACGATCCTATGTCATAGTCCAAAGGAAACACTGTGGCTGGGAGCTCATTCCACATCCGAATCGTACGAGCGAGAAACGTTCTTAAAACTTAAAGCTAAAATTTTAACTTTACCCATTTTGCTACCCATTTCACTTCCACCAAATACATGAATTTTGCGCAAGCAACGCCGCGTGTGGAAGCCAGTCGCCGATGTGGAAGATCCTTAACAAACAATTAAGATCGTTCATGCATGTGTAGGCATGTAATCTGTATCCTTTGCAAAGATATCCTCGTAATTAGAGTAAATTCTTAACATGTAATATTCCATTTGGGTCGGCGTACAGCCCGCCCACAGCGGGTGTCATTGTAATGCTTAGCTGGATCCTCTTAATGCCTCGCTGGCAGCTACAAAATGATTTTTGCTTTGTAAAGCAGTTCGCACAGTCCGAGGGGACTTAAAAATGTAAATTGGGCAATGTTTGCAACGGTCGCGAAATTCGCTAAAACTTTCTCGCGTAAACTGACAGTGTAGAGACAAGAATAAAAGTTTGGTTCGCTTATACTCCTAGTTCCAGGGGTAGCAAACGTAACAATGAAAAAACATACTCGATCTAATAGGCAGTTATACTCCATCGTAGACTGCGTCTACACCTTACATAGGCTAGAGTGAATAGGTTGTTCCTAGACAGGCATGTTCCATTTTCGGCTGCGTCGTCACTTACCACCTAGATAAGATGGCAATAAAATTCCCGGCTAGTATAATTTAAAAAATGTATGTGTGATGTAAGTTAGTAAGTAAGTAAAAATTTTTTATTGCACACACAAAAGTAAAAGATACCAAAAAGGCGCATAGGCGGCCTTATTGCTTTAAGCGATCTCTTCCAGACAACCTTAGATGTATATCAATTATTATTTAAAATCGATATATTTAACTATAACTCATTACCATTTATATCGAAATAATATGATTATTGAATATTCTGTAATAGCAGAACCGTTGTTTGGCAATAGATAAACACTGGGATAGGTAATATTGACTGCCCAATTTCAGAAACGAGCAACTTCAAGTTAAAGCCACTCAAATGACGTGACGTAAGGCCCGCGGAGACGTCCCGCGCCAGCAGCGCTTCAGTAGTATTGTAATTAAATAACACAAGTTGCAGCTTGTCTCGTTCGTTAGTGCGATTTAATCAAGAGCCTTCAAGAGTGGAGCCGCAGACGACGGCATCCACTTACTCCGCGGCTCAAACTTGGACGTAGCAACTGGCACGGCGGCGAAAGGAACGCCAAATATTTAAATAATAAGCTAAATTACACGATACGGCGAAACTTTCCAAAGCTACTTAAGTATTGATTATCAGATCAATATGAGCGATCCAGTGGAAAGGCACCGAGAAACAATTCAACCGTGCCCTGATTGGGGCGAATAATACTCGTTTATTATCCCCGACGGCTATCAACCTCCAGCAGGAATGCTTAGTTCAGATTACTTGAGAGCTCCCGAACGGTAGCGCACGGCTGACAATTATTTAATCAAATTGCGCCGCTACACGGTGTAATATGTGATAGGATATGACATGTTATCCCATTGTTTGAGAGGCGATATATCGGCACCAGCGCAAGTTGACCTTCCCGGTCCCTCGGCACCTGTCGCGAAGGGCACCGTGGGGGGTGGAGCAGGTAACCGCCGAGGGTCTGGCGCGGCTGGCCAGTCCGTAACTAAGCAGCATTGGTATGCCGCGCGCGGCCCGGCGTGACTCCGCGACGCACGTGTGTGGCGTACCGCGCGCGATCCCTACCCCATATCTACACGAATCCCATACCCAATTTATCTTATTTATTTCGAGATATTCTATACGTTTCCATCGCCACGGTGCGTATCCGGTATCAAAGGCTGTCAAGGTGGCAACAACTAATGGATTCCAGGAAAAAGATTTCGATGCTACCTAAAAATATTTGCCTCCTGACCTTCGTCAAAAACAAAGCAACAAGGTGAAACGAAACGAGCAAACTCTTTTATTTCGAAGGGAAAGTTACAAAGGTAATTTTTCGAGTTGACAAAAGGAGTTAGGGCGAAGTGTATTTACCTATGAAACATGTGCCGTCGGCTCCATAATTTATACGGAAGTTTAAAAAGGTGGTGGTACAATTAGGGACGATAAATAGGGGGGGGGGGAATAAAATGAAATTTTGCAAACACAAGAGCATTTGACACATTGTACGAGAGGCCGAGGAGAGTAATTTTGCAGTTTTATAGCGATTTTCTAAATGAGCGAGCGCGATTGTTGGACGGGCATAATTTACGCGCCAACAATCGACAAAGCGCTGTCAACCCCTGCAATCTCGGCGTAATGACGGCGGCGTGGCGGCGCCGGCGACCTTTCCACTCCCGCCGCGGCGACTGGCGCCGGGACCGTGACAACCTACGTATTCTATTCATTAGGTACACATCAAACGCTGCTATAAAAAGACGTCAGTATTGTAATGCTCATCGTCTATCTATCTTGTAAGTGCTAAGTTTCACTTGAATTTTGACGAACTAAATATGATTGCAATTACCTATTAGTATGGGTCCTTAGCCAGATATAGTATGGTCCCATCCGGCAGAAATTTCGCTTGTACATTCATAATGAAATGTGATAGTACGTAGAGGTGTTTTTTTCTCTCCCTAGCATCCCGATAGTCAGTTTTTTTTAAGAAGACTGTTACAGTTGCAATAACGTATGTTTATTCTCCATGAGGCATTTAATCATCATTAAATTTTCTACAATATTGTCTTTGAAAGTATGTAGTTACGACTAATAGTTTTCAAGTTATGCTTAGAAGAAACTAACATTTGCAAGAAGCAAATATTTTTCCATAAAAGCTCATACATTTTTGGCGTTACAAACCAGTCTATAACTTCATAAATACCTTATCGATTTTGATTAGGTTTTCGCAGTGTAATAGCTAATAAGACAATGAATAATTTAATGAATTTGTTTGTACGCCAAACAATATATTTTCTATTAGTAACGTCTTATTGGCTATCACACCGCAAAAACCTAATATGTACGTAGTGTGTTATCCATAACCGCAGAAACAAATATAATTACGTAAACGAACTGTATGTAGGTAATTATTTGTCATAGGCAAGTAAATTACTGGATAGAGGCAAGTATATTTGATCGTTGAAGTGCGTATAAACGTCACACGGCTGAACAATGCGGAGGCGTCGTAATTTCCGATTCCCTATCATCAAACGTCTATTGGGCCATCAGGCCGTAATCCCTAATCTGCTGGGCTCAGTATCTTGTTACATTAAGAGGGATTTCGTCCCTGTCAACGGCACGTAACCCCGATGCCAAGGTTAAGAAACCGTGAAAATTACGGATTACCGAACTTCTTTTATCGGTTCAAGAATGCCATCAAACGGCGTAGGCGCCCCGACCGGCGTGGCGTAATTAGGAAGGGATAGATAACTGATACCTCATCTGTTTTTATAATTTTGTTCCGGCTTTCTTGCATCGATTGGCAAAATTTGTGGAAGTAGAATAGGGGTGAATATTCAACTGGCTTAGTAATGCTCAATTGGGCTATACGTTAGGCGAACACTTAAGTTGGTGAACCTTAGGTGATAACTAAACTTAGCGAGTTTAGTTTTCACCTAAGTCAGTCTTAACTTTAATACGCAGATTTTATGACGCTTAAGTGCTTAGGAATATCATACGGCGCCAACTTAAGCACATCGGCTAAGTTTAGTGCAATCGGGCATCAGTCTCTGTTCACTTCAATTAAATGATACTTAACAATAATTTTCTATGACGCTGGTAGAAAATGTGAACAGTCCTATTTTTAGGCACTGGATATCCGTGCAAAGCACACCAAACGTTCGTTAAGCATTTCTTTTATGTATGTAGTTAATTTGTATTTTCGTTTTTATTTTAATATTGTACTGTTCCTATTGACGGTCGTACTATTGTACCTATATAATTTCGTATTAATATTATTATTGTTCTAATATGGGTGTAAAATACCTGAAATAAATGACTATTATTATTATTATTATTATAGTAAGCCTATTACAATTGATACACGTCCTAAAGGATAAATAATCATCATCTCGGCGTTAATGTTCCGGTTGCGCTCTCGCGTACAAGGGCCCGGGGTCCGCCTTGACCATGATCCAGTATTTGGTCCTAAAGGATGCAATATAATATATGGCAGTAGGTAATGCATTTTGATTTACAAAAGGATTTGTTAGCATATCATCACACCACATTTATTAGAACACAGAATCATCAACAAAATCGAAGAAGGTGCGATTAGTACATCCATCAGCACAATGAATAAACATAATCACGGTTAATACGAGTTACTGGGGTAGTGATCTAGGCAAACAGCAAACACACTAAGGAAAGTTGTTAATACAACTTAGCATATTGTGAGCGGGAGAGATGCAGAGATACGGGCCGTGCGACGGGTGCGAGTGGGATGATCGATCGTTGTTTGGTGAGCAAACACAATTCGGCACACAATCTTACTCACTTCGAGCGATCGTTGGAGGGTGTCGCTGAAGCGCTGCTGAAACGAAAACAATTCCGACCTGATAATGATGTTTAAAGGGCATATAAGTATATGTTAGGTATCCGCCTATATAGCAATCGAATACCGCGTACCTACATGCCTATACATTGACTCAAACCAATTTTAGATCGATGTAAACAAACCACTAAGCGCACAGACAAAACTCGTCAAGGGTCACTCACTTTTGTTTCAGTTTTGTAATCAAATACGTACTTAGCTACAAACCAATTATTATTTTAATTTTTACATTTGTTTACATCAGTAGAAAGTTGGTCTAAGCTGAGACAGACTATACCTACTTATCAGTAGGTACTTACTTATCAATAGGTATTTATTTAACTCAGACTTTAACAGTCTAGGAACCCCATTTTTGAACCGCTCGCCTCGATTCTAACGGTTTCCAATTTTGATTTTCGGGGTGAAATATTCAATGACGCTGATTTTTCCTATTCTTAAACCGTGAGTTATCGGTTTTGCCAACGTAATTTGAAAAATATTAAACTTCAAATGCCGAAAATTAAAGTTGAAAACCGCTTGAGGCGAACGCTTCAAAAATAGAACCCCAGGTCCAAACTTCTTCCGGCCTCGGAGCCGAGGTCATCCCCGAGACGACCCCAGGACATCTTTGCGTTTATGTCCCGGTTGAGGTCCGCATTGACATTGATCCAGGATTTGGTAGATCACATCTGTTAACCTGACCAGATTGAATCATGACTACAAATTCAGTCGCCTAAGTGAGTCTATGTCCAGACTATATGACTTGTGTAACTTTTCTGTTCCTACTGAGGCAAAGTAGTAGGTAACTTTACTGTTGTACAATTGTTTGGGTGGCATCCTTGCCTTAAGGATGGTTCTAAACAGCAAACATCACCGACAAACAACATAATATCTCGCGGGGATACCCTGGAGGGGGTTTCTTATCTGTAAATATAGATTTAGGTTTAGGGTAAGTTTGTACGTTTTTTATAGATGTGTAAATAAAGGTTAGGTTAGGTTACAGAAGAAATTACTTGATTGCGAAATAGGTTATTATAAACCTACCTACTTATTACAAAAACTATTACCCGAAAGTATTTCTAGTCCAGTAGCAAAAACCAAAATCGGTACAGTAGTTTCGAAAATTATATGTATCATTAGGTATGTTCAGTAGTCCAATTTTAGATTATTATACCTAAATTAATCAATATAGGTAATGAAGGTGCCAGGTACCACTTAGTGTAATTTAATTACATGCAAGTGACATGACAGCTTAGTCGTCATACCGACAACGCACCTGCGGTTTGCACCAATGCCAGCATTATACACGCTCCAATCAAATGTCACGGGCGACTGTTACCGCTTTCCATCATGTCGGCTGTCAGTCAAAGCTCGTTCATACATTACATTACACACCTGCATTTCACGGGGGGCGGGCTCTTCTACTTACCCGACACACTTTTTTTGCCTCATACATATTAACACATGTACAGGAAGAAGGGTTCATCGACATTTTTATTAAAATGAAACTTTTTGATATTTTAAAGGATTTGACTCTTTAAGAACCCGCCTTTCATTGATGAAGACAAAACAAACTAAAGGAAGCCCATTTCTCACAAAATCCGGCTATTAAAAATGCCTAAAGCGAATAAAAAGAGAGGAAATCGCAACGCAAGCCATCTTTCATTGGCCATTTTCTCGAATTCTGCTAATTGTCGATAAGCCCCTTTTACTCCTGTGCCCTTCATGCGAGTTATTCTCAACTTTTTTAAAAGAGATCGCAATTAAATTCTAACTTTTTTGCAACATCACTTATATTTCGAATTCTGAAAGCCATTTGGTAAAAAAGAAAGGAAAAAAAAAACGGTGTCCATATATTTTTTGCATTTCGCGCGCTTTTCCTCGCAACAATGGAATTCGAACGGATGATTTGGATGATAAATGATATTAAAGTTGGTTTAAATGAAAGTGAGTGCCATAGTAGGTTGTTAGCCGGTTTAGGGCAATCTCGCACCGTCCCGTGCAACAAATTTTAGATGGTTTTGTAAATTTAAAGAAGGGAAATTTTCCTTGTAAGATGATGACAGAAGTGGTCGTTCTGCGACTTCAGTAACGGATGAAAAGGTAGAGGCTGTAAAAAAAATGTTACACGAAGACCCAAAAACGACCTACAAACAGATAGAAGAAACCCGTAAAATACTCCACTGGACTCCTGCAGACCACTTTTCAGAAAACTTAAACTTCTGACCTTGCCCTCAATGTACATTCTCGAATTATGCGTATTTGTAAAAAATAACCCAGATTTATTCAAGATGAAGTCTGATGTATGCACGTTTTCCACACGTTTTCCCAATGATCTCGTGACTCTCCCTCACTCAACTACATGCTTTGTGAGAAATAGCCACAACATGTCCATACAAATCTACAATATGCTGCCAGATGCAGTTAAAAATATGCCTGTTCAAAAATTTTAAGCTGTGCTGAATAATTTTTTAAGTAATCACGTATTTTACAATATTGATGAATTTAAAATGTATTTAAAAAATAACCGTTGAAACTTGAATGTAAACTTCAAATAAGTGACATAAGTAATTTAATACATTTAATATTTTTTACTAATTTCAATGAATTTTGACTTATTGTTTTGACATTTCTGAAATATTTGACTTAATTTAATTTATTCTATAAGTTTGACATGGGTATTCAATTTGATTGATTTTCTTTGACATATAATTGTATTTGAATAATTTATTTTTGATATTGTTTGTGACGCTCTCTTTTCATTTTGCATGCCAATTGATTTGGCTTTATGTGTGATACTAATTACTATGTAATATCATGTTGTACGTACATATTTACCACATTTACTGCAATAAATAATTGAAATTGAAATATCATCGCCGCCCATTCATGTTTTTTCATGTTTTACACTGTCACCTACAAGTCAGGAAACCTTATTCGCGTTGGACTTGACAACCTGCCTCAAGGTTCGACTGTATCGAGTACCTATCTGAGTAGAAATACCTAAGCATAAGCTTTCACGTATTAATTATCCAGAAGCTGGATCACAAGTTCTCTATTCGTTAGCTGTTACAATTTTGGATATTTGTATTTAGTTACATAACGTCACGTCACACATTCACATTTCTGAACTCCAATATGTCAATCTAGCTCAAGCATACCCTCGAACGATAATCCTATTACTATAAAAAGTTAATCCTTGTCATTATTGGCTTAGCCAACAATCCTTGGCCAACTGAGGGCAGGTAAACTGAACAGTAGCTAGAATAACTAACTTTTCAGCGGACACGTTGAACACAAACCGAGTTATCCCCGCCGTTGCACACGACACGACGGCGGAGAAATGTCTCCTTTTACGAGCAGAATTTAATTGCAACTAATGCGATATTCCGCAGTTTTAAACCCATCATGAGCTTTGTAACTGCCTCGGTAGCGGATAAATTGATTTAAACTGCATAGTTCCTGTTTTCCTGCTCGAGTTTCATCCAATTTCAGCTTGATTGAACTACTTTCAGTTCAGTTTTGTGTAGGAAATAATTCAGAAAGGATGGAGAAGTAATTGATGATTATTTTCTGCCCTGTGGGTATAGTGTAGGCAAGAGTAAGTAAAAAAAACATCCCATCTGGTGTTTCAAAGGTTTTCATAATAACTAAATCGTTAAGACACCAAAATAAAAATGTCTCGCGTCTCATGATTGTAACATCACTAACAAGTAGCAGTGTCATAAAGTGGTCAGTATCTCACAACTCCTTTACTTTGGAACTCACAGTCTAAACATCAGAATTTTACAATGTGTTGTGTATTACTAATGAAACCATTCATAAAAAATAGTCCGTAATAGTTCCGAAATGCATAAATAATGATATTAAAATCATTGTGCAATTAATTTCTCGTGGAAAATAGCATATTTCTGCGCATTTAGTCACTCACTTGTCATATCAATATCAACTTTTCTGTGAATTTAGTTACTCCCTTGTCATATTAATATAAACTACCACGTGAAACTTGTTTCACGTGGTAGTCCACGTGAAACTTGTTTAGACTTTCGAGGGTTGGAAAGAGTCTGCTTAAAAATAGAATTATTGTGAACGTTTACGATCATTAGGGTTTAACTTTATTGCTCTAGCTTGTCATACCGTTTAGTCATACGGAAAGTACAAAGAGCGTGAGACTGGACGGTTGAGTGAAGTTATTACTGGTTAATGAAATGGGACTCGAGTCGCCACATTGCACAGAAAGTGTACCATCTGGAGAGCTTTGCCGTAATCTTCACGATGACAGGTGAATTCTTGGAGATGGCAGTGTGAGAAACACACCACAAAAGCGATAGAAATCAAGTCGGTGGAAATAGCAACAAAGGTCAGCCGAACAACCAAAGAACATAGGGTAGATAACTAAATACTCGTACAATTTCATAACACAAGAACACCGCTAGCGCGACGCCAGCCACTCTCCGATCGGCGGCAGATTGAAAGTGTTCGAAATTCAAATTGAGATTGAATTTCAATAACCTCAGGCGGAATTGTTTATTATAAAGTGTTTGTTCGAGAGAAATAACTGTTTTGCAATGTTCTGATCCAGAATTTAGCTCAGGGTTTCATTAACTGATTCGGTTTAATACAATCACATAAAATCAAGAGCCGCGCGGGTTGGGTGTACATTTCTAAAGAGGCTAATCTGGCCAATCAACCTTCCCCATTATCGAGTTTCGTGTGGTACTTTTAATCCCCGAAAATATTCTGTGCAGAAATTGAAATTTCACAGTCGTCCACAACTAGCCTGCCAAGCGTGGAGATTATGGTAAAACCCAACACTAATGTGGACAAGGCTCGGGTGTAGCCGTGGACCGTCGTGCCCACGGACAACCCGAGAAGGAACAGCATTCTAAAGCAAAGGCTTCTTTCTTTAAATAGTTAAATACCTATCCGACAAAGTGTATCCAGAATTATTTTCACTGCAGGCTCTGCAATCTGTCCAAGCACACTTGTCGTATTTGGATATGGAAATTATGTATTTAAATGAACAATTTGCAGAGGTATTATTTGAAATTCACATTTTATTTGTTCATTATATAGTACAAGATATATTTACATAGTGTAGGTACGTAGCGTGATTGATGCGGCAAGTCGTAATTTTGGGTAATGTTTGTTCACCAAATAAGACAAGTCAGTCTGGACAGATCATAGATTAACTGGTTTATTTCTGTACAGTTCATAACAACGCTCAAAACAAAGGGCATCTATAGCTTAATATTTTAAACTATCGCTGTTATTATTTTAAAGGTATGTTTCAGGTTTCCTACCGCGTACCTTCAACTCCTACTACTCAACAACAAACTCGTCAACAAAGGTACGCGGTAGGAAACTCGGAACATAGCTTTAAAATGCATCTATAGCTTGTTGTTACGCACCCTCGATATCCTGAGCGGCTGGTGTTGGTCGGCGCCACCGTGCATGCGGAAGCCCCATGGTGCCCCGCCACTGAGTTCCACCTCCCGCGTGCTCATCGCCGGCGACTCACTCCATTGCGTGTCCCGAGCACGAGCACAACAAAAACTCCCAAACAAAACTGTCAATGCACCGGCATCCACTCATCTTATCCGTGCACCGAAGCCATCGCTCAGTATCGCGATCCCATTATGCAGTCCGCTCCAATGATAGGGTGTCTGGAACAAACGATATTGAATGATTAATTTACATTTGGGATTTCCATAAATGGTAATTAGCTAGTTCATCTTTGGTGACAGTTGTTATTCGATTTCTGTTGTTCCCATTAATCGATCGGGGCGCCATGCGTCACCTGGGTGGTTTAAATTTAGATTTATTGAGATACCGGACCAGTTTAAATGCCCCATAAAGATTACGATATGGGTGGGGTGAAATAGATGATGAGCTTTGCGTTTGAATGACTTATATTTTAACGAGCAATGTGCCTAACATAAACTCTCAAGGTTTGAAAACGAACGATCTCTCATGATCTCTGTAATCTGAGCATATGATCATGGTACGATTTACTCGATGTACGATTTACGACGATATGATCATATTTTTCCTCTAACATAAGTGGGTAACCTACTTGAGTAGGTTGAGATCAAACTGGATCAATAGTAAATGTTGATTATGATTTTAACATTGTGGTACCTAAGGATGCTGGGGGAATTATGGGCCCCTATCTGGGGCTATAGGTATCTACTCTCGGTCCAAGCCACAAACGCGGCCGCTCTACAGCCAGACGGAATCGGCTTGTGCCTAGGCCGGGTTGTGCGGGTTCTATATTCTAAATTTTTCAAATTATATTGCCCTCGCTGAAAGCGAACGGTCTAAAAGTAGGGAAAATAAGCGTTACGCATTAAAATATTGTTTTTGATATTTTTCATGGCGAAAATCAAAATTCAAAACCATTTGACTCAAGGTTAGCGATTTAAAAATAGGCTCTCAGATGGCAGTCGCTGCATGTAAAAAAGCGAAAACACATACAATTTTTAATTTAAGGATTCTTATAGGAAGCCCAGTTCAGTACGTAGATCTTAAAGGCTTTCCTAGTGGGAGTGGGCCCAGGCTAGCAGAGTTACCTTCGCTATCGCTAGTCGGTAAGTCGGGATTACCGCTGGGATAGATATTGTAATAGGTATCTAAGGATTCTAGGTAACTACGTGTATCATATATATATATATAGTAAGTAAAGAGATGAATACTCAAAGTATATAGTAAATAAAATAACAAGCCAGATTAATTAAATTTGATTTTAACACGTAAACACTGTTAATAGTTTTAATTTGGACTCTGATATGTCGTAAAATTTATTAAGTCAGTAGGTACTTCTATCTAAACATGCTATTACGACTAACACAGCCCATAACCTAGGCAAAATGAAGCTGTAAAACCGTTTCGACAACACCAATTGTATTGTAAACTGGAGACTGTGCCACTAGTATCGTAAATCGCACGTGAAGCTGTGCCGAGGTCGGTGCAGCGAATTATTTTCAGGCCGTGATGCGATCACGCCCACCCGAAGGCCAGACTTCGTCGAGAAACGTGGAATTTACGAAACGTAACGCCCACAAAATTCTTTTATTACGGACTGGTAGCTATTTTTAGATGTAATTACTGTCACATTAACTACCATGATACATGAAGTCGACTGGTATTTTTGGAGTTTGTAAAATTATATGACGAAACTGCAACCGTTGATAACCACAACAGTGGACTGAAATAAAATTATGAACATATTGTCTTATAATACTACGCAATATAGGCAATTAGGTCAGTTAAAATGAAGATTTCATGGTTGAATGGCTGAAAAATAGGCAAATTGTGGATGTTGCTTCTGTGTACTACAACTCTGGTCATCCCGTTTCGGAATAGTACCGTAAAGGTTGACAAAATTGCATCCAAACTACATAAATCAATAACAATAGCCCTTCCATCCAATTTAAATCGCCCTTACATCCACTCATAAGCCATGGCGTCGGGGCGCATACACTCGCATTTATTTGCGGGGACAAACACGAAAGTATTGGCATATTGAACAAAGTAAATAAGGGCGATTTTGCTGATAAGTAGATCGAAATTGAAACTCTGCGGTTTTCCCCCGCAGTCGACTCGGCCGGCGCTGGCTGGTCAGTAAACAGCCCCTATCGATTTTGGCGAGCCGAACGGAATCTGCAGTGGTGAGATCCTGTAACTGGCAAGCAAGTCGAGTTTACGGAGGTCACCTCATGAATTCGGTTGACAGAGTGTTATTATTGAACCTACTTTTTAATTAAAGGCATTTGATTTTTTTGTATTTCAATGATAATTTGGTAATTCGGCACAACGGAACTGATTTTTAACCCCCGATGAAAAAAGAGGGGTGATAAAAGTTTGACGTGTATCTATGTGTCTGTCTGTGGCATCGTAGCTTCCAAAGAGATGGCCGTTTGGATGCGGTTTTCTCTATTTGTTTTTGTGGTGATTGATTGTTCGTAATGTGCTTTAGCCTTTTATCGCAAGTCAATTAGCGCAGACGAAGATGTGGTAGAAAGCTATATGAATAACCTAACCGAGAATAAGTCGGATTATCCCCGGCCAAGTTTACTTAAACTCAAATATTTTTTAAAGAACAGAACGACTTTAATGAAACAAAGTTAAGAACATTTCGATTAAACTGTCTTTCAAACAGGGAAAACTGCATCCAAATAGGTCCACCCGTTCGGGAGCTATGATGTAATAGACAGATACACAAAGATATACACGTCAAACTTATAAAACCAATCATTTTTCGTCGGGGCTTAAAAATAACATGATATTAAAATAAATGAAAAAATAATGAGACTGAGAATGAGTTAGTGGATCTGTTTCAATTTTTTTTTTCACGAAGCAACAAGGAAAACCGATGTTTAAACCCCAAGACTCAGTCCCATGAAAAAGGACGTAACGTACAACATACCTATCAGGTGCTGTCTGTGGTTTGTGTACAATGGAAGGGAAAGGGAGTAGGTATACCCCATCATTGGGACACGGTGACAAGTAACCGAGAGAACCGTCGTCAATACGCCGGATCCAGGGCTGTGACACCTGAATCATGTATGCGGTAGGAGGTAGACAATGCCGTATTCAGCAGGGCGCCGTGGTAAATGCCTAATTTCGTGTAGTATAGTGCCGATTTTGGAAACAGGTAGAAAGTGGCGCTGCAAGAAAAAATTGTAATATTTGGGTGTATCGCAGGGATGATATATATCTTTGATCATCATCATCATCATCATTTTGAGCGAAGCGAAATTTTTCTTTTTCTATGATATTTTTTCTACATGGATAGAGGAACCTACCCTATTTAGACTTTGGACCGTCTCCAGTTTTTACACAGATCCATAGACTGTCAGTTTAAATTGACATATTTAAATAAATGTAGGTAGTAGTGGCCGTGTGGTGTAGGTAAGGCAGAGTAGAATAGCACCAGCCCCTTGCACTCGTGGGAGTCGTACAATGCCACTAAAATTTTTTAGAGGCAAAAGATCTAGTTTGCGTAGGTTGGAAAATGGGCAGCAGCTTTTTCCATTGTTATATTATAACACTGCGATCCCCAACCCGCCTGCCAAGCTTTGAGATTATGGCAATAACCTCCCCTTTCATGGGAGAGGCCCTAAGTCCTGCAGTGGACTGTCATAGGCTGTGGTGATGAGTACTTATTAGCTTTTTTGCCCGCGACTTTGTCTACGTAAAATTCAATTACAACGTTCCGGACTCGTTCTCGCGGAAACCACGTTGAATTTCGGGAAAAACTATAGCCTATGTTATGACCTGATATTCTAGTGAAATCATCGTTTAAATCGATTAAATAGTTTGAGTTTATCCATTTACAAACAATCAAACATATTTTAAAATAATATAAGTATAGGAGATACGGGTGTGAGTATGCATGTGTGAAATACATCAGAATACGTTTTATACTTAGTAGCTGCAATAATTGCTTCTTAATAGTAATTCGTATATCATCTGAGTACGTGTCTGCTTTTTCTATTCCGGTTTCCTGTAGGATGTAACCGACAAGCCGCCAATGACCTTTTCTGCACTCGATATTCACACAACACAACACACTGTTGGCATAAGCAAATTGTGGTGTGGATCATCTACGTAACTAGCTTTTTAGCCCGAGACTTTGTCCGCGTAAAAATCGGTAGTTACATTGCGGATCCGGTCCCACGGGAACCACACTATATCGGGATAAATATATAGTAGCCTATGCTATTCTGTGCTGTAAGCTACATTACTCCAAATAAAATTTTGTAGACGTGATCCAAAAACCAAAATCCATGCTTGTGGTTTTTCAGATTTTTGTTAAAATGGATCGTTTCAAAGTTACATTGATTTCCATACAACGAAAATCTGACAAACCACAAGAATAGATATTGGTTTCTAGATTACGTATACAACTTTTTATTGGCTTTGATGGCGTAATATTAAAAATAGGATCAAAATAGGTTTGTATGAAGGTTGTAATGGTTACGTGCTCGGAGAAAACTAGCCTTACAAATACCTCTGGAAGCGCTACTGTCCTCCTTCTGGTCTAAAGACCGCCCAGCTAGCCTCTACGACACTCATGAGCGGAACAGGCTGGTGCAAGACTACTATGCCGTGCACGGCAACCACATGATAAATCTAGATAATTTCGTATTTAAAAATATACACAAGTTGTACTTTATCCATATTAAACATCAAGGTTTGCCAAGGTTAAAATCAAGCTTCGAAGTAATTCAGGCGACCCATGCTCGTTTAACCCCTCTATAATAAAAAAGTTAACACTAAACATAAAACCGCCTTAAAATACAATAACCTATTTGTATTTCAGGGCAAAATATGTTACTGATTACTTAGTAATCAACATTTAAGCGGCCCCAAGGATCAACATCGCAGTGTACTCGACTAAGAGGCTCCTACGAAATGTGTTGGTTTAGGATCCCTTACTATATCTACAATATACGAATATTAGGAGACAGTAACCCTAACCTACCCTAACATAACTGTACACGCAGACAGCCAATTTCTCCTGTTATCTCTATCTAAAGGGCTGGTGGGACTCGTAAACGAGAGGTAGCGAGTTCGATCCCCAGTGCCGCCACGTACCAATGACTTTTTCTGAGTTATGCAGATTCATTAGTTGAACATGAACCGATGCTCTTACGGTGAGTGAAAATATCGTGAGGAAACTTGAATGTAAACATGAACCAATCTGGTCAGGTTCTCCTGTTATCAGCGTCACGGAGTCGCTCTACTGTAATTACCTGATCTGTCAAAACTTGGAACATGGTCAAGGGGACCCCGGGGGACTACGCTAGATAATTACTTATTCTAAAATTCAAAGTACCATTATAAATGCGAAGGTACGGGTCTCTACATCTTCCAGCGTGATAGGAGGCAGCCCTATAAGCAGCCGATGACCTACCGGGACCAAGCGGACCTATCCAGAAAGATGTAGAATATTTTAGGGTACCTAGTTACTGTTGTTGTGTTGTACCTATATCTACATATATTGTCAACAGCTATCACAGGCAGCGCTTCATGCTTAAAATCCAGTGGTTTTAAGCAGAACTACAAACCTTCATCATCACAGCCCATAACAGTCCACTGCAGGACTTAGGGCCTCTAACACGAAAGTGGAGGATATAATCTCCATGCTTGGCAGATCGCAGTGTTGTAAATGTAACAATAGGGAAACGGTGCGCCATTTTCCAACTTACGGACACTCTAGATTTATCTTTTGCCTCGAAAACATTAGTCGCCCTGTACGACACCCGCGAGTGTAAGGGGTTGATGCTATTCTACTCTGCCGGACACCACACGGCCACTACAAATATTAGCTAAGTATATTAGACTGTAAGGGCACCGTAAGTTATCCTACGTCATCGAGAACAAGAAAATATCCACTTTGAAGCGATAGTAGAGGTTTAGGAGACCCACAAAACATTCCACCTAACCCAAACTCCAACTCTTCTTAGCGATAGTACTTGTCCTTACTTGTAAAAAGAAGAGTGACTTTAATGTGTCTTAAAAGCGAAACTGACGAGAGGATGTGAAGCACCCCGGTTTTATTTACTTCTAGAACGGCAGAAGAGGAAGAGTAACTACTAAATTAATATTTGTTCGTGCCAGATTATGCATAGGCACACCAATGTTTTGTAGGTGTCCTAAACCTTATCTATCGCTACAATGGATAAATTACGGGCGCACAGTCTATATAGCTACTCTAGAGACAGAACAGCGCCAATATTCAAAGGTACTAAATGTTTAAACAGATTACATGTTACCTGACTCCGGTTGTACCATGGTTGTCCAGTGATTGATAGGTACATTAGGTATTTGGTCCGTGAATAGACCTGCGTCAAGCCAAGTGTCAGTACAAAGACGTGCTAGCTTTTAATAGCACGCTGTCTGACTCACCCTACATTTGGTTAATCGAAGGTTAAATATAACAGCAACATGCTTCTGAACATCGGGAACGGATACCTGAGGCCTAGAATATAAAAAAAAGCATGGATGTTTTTTATTCGCTTTTTCTGCTGCACTTTCAACATTGCATGCAACGCGGTGTAGGTTCGAAGCGTGTTTCGCGGTGTTGCATTAACTACGGCTATTACTCGCTTTTGTAGGAAAGCCTTTATCAATAAATTATGTGTTGACCCTCCCTCGACCTCCGTTTTCTTGAAATAATTACCCTTGAAATTTAATGACGTTGCAGACTTAAACATTTCCCATTTTCCTCCTATTTCTACAGCAAAGTACCTTCATAATGCGTTCTGCGTAAAACTAAAACCTCTTAAGCTTTACGAGTTTAGTTCGATAAATATTATTCCCGCCCGTAAAAGGGACATACTATCCAATAAATACCTTTCGGGGCCAAAATAATACTGCGTAACATAGATTTAATAGGGCGCATGTCGCGGTTGTTGTAATTAATTAAATTGACCCTTACCCTGCGACAGAAATATCCCAAATAATCCCCTGAATACTCCAATCTCAACCCTAAATTGTACACAGTCAGTTGCTTTTACGGTGCCCGTAATATGGTCAACAATGAGATTTGTCTAAGAATTTCGTATTTTATTACATCGAACTTACCTAGTGATTCTTACAGGGTCCGCCATTAAGGGAGAGGGTTTATCCCACTCTCGTTCTCGAGCCAACTTACATTTAAGGCTATAAACATTATGGGTTTCCACATTGTTTTGTTTCAATCCCCGGGATTCATGAATTGATTATTATTGCTTTGTTACACAATTACTGACCTATAAAGCCTGTTAGAACTTAGACTTATCACTGTTTTGAGTTTAATATAATAACAAACTGAGCTGCATAGCAGTGATGCAATACTTTATTCAGCAGTAACAAGAGCAGAGGAGACTGTTGCGAGTCAGCAGGTCGACAGGGTGATTTATTCAGCTGCGTTATTGGGTTCAATGCCAGACCAGACGTAGGTAGGTAACACTGCACCGCCTTGATAAAGACGTCGTGTTACATTTTTATACCTAGAATACGTTGGTTACTAGGATTTTTTAGATAAACAATTTGTTTAAAAAGAGATCGCAATTAAATTTGGTCAAACGAGAAACAAAAAAAGAAGTGTCGATATATTTTTTGCATTTCGCGGGCTTTTCCTCGCAACAATAGAATTCGAATGTGAGCATTTTCGCGAAATGATGTTATATTATTTTAACGTTGGCTTTCAATATTATTACAGGAGATGACAGTTGGGTTAATCAAAATGCTCCACTAACTAAGCGGCAGTCAACGGTTTGGGAGTTTCGAAACGACGAACCTCCCAGCAAAGCCAAATATATTTATTTTTTGCGAGTGGCTATTTTGCGACAATTTCCTTAGACGTGTGTTTACCAACCGTATTTGATTTGTTAATTCAAAAACGTTCTGAAACGGGTTTGAGAGGGCTCTATTTGCATCATGACAATGCATCATCGCACAAACCGAATTTCACACAATCATTTTTAAAGAACACTGATATTTTAGAATTAACGCACCCGCCTTATAGCCATGACCTACTTCCGTGTAACTTCTTCCTTTGTCCGAAAGTGAAACTAGGACTTCGTGGCATTCAATTTGATAGCCCTGAGGACGCTCGAAATGATTTTACAGCAGCAGTTGAAGACCTCTCTAAAGAAGACTATCGCCTGTGCTTTAAATCGCCAGGTTTAGACGGAAGAATCGATCTATAGAGACCGATGGAGAGTATTTTGAAAACTTGTAATAAATTTTTTATTTCTAACCTTATTATTCTTTTGCACAACTTTCTTAGTCACCTAACGTATTTTATCAACGTTACAGACATCATAGTATGAGCCTTGTTTTACCTACTATTTTTCATCTATATTGGAGCTTCACATTAGCTCTGAATGTGCCCGTGACACCGGGTTGTTTATAAATTAAATTATTTAATAAACTCCAGATAAATAATCCTTACTAGCCTTACTAGTTGAATTAAGTATTTAAAATTGCATGACTAACCTAACCCAACCACTGTGGTTTCACCCACATTTCAATTATTATATATCATATGGTTTTCTGTTATCTACAAAGCTTAAAGCTTTTTCATACAATCTTAGTGGCAAAGGAAAATATTTCTTAACCTAACAAAAGCGGCGAGATTCTTTGACCTACCTACAGAGCAGAAGGCCGAATTCAAAAATAAATACAGGACAGTACGTTATCCTTTAGATTGTTGCTTACAAATTCTGAATTTAAACTCTCTTAGTATTAAATAACCAAGAGTATTGTGAAATCTGCACTATGTACTTCACACATAAACATGAAACGATACGTTCGCTTTGCACTTCAAAAAGACGTCTAATCTACAATAGAATTTCCGAGCTATTCATCAAAGTGGGGTGGGCTATATTCGCAGTATTGGATAACCGCAAAAATATTCGATGTACGATGGTAAATCTGTACCTACTCCGTAATCCACGCCTGCACCAGACGTGTGTAAAAATAGGTCACTGTGATTGCGTTAGTAAGCCATGGTACGTAAATACCGACGTTATTGCAAACCTACTCAATATGCTTACATCACTACTGGGTAAGAATTTGAGAATTCATGTTCAGATACATAACTACAGTTTTTTTATATTCTATTAAATTCCGAATGCCAATCGTTTAGAATTGTATTCCTTGTCACGGGCTATCTATATACTAAGCCGAAAGGCGTTGTTCGTTTTAAGAAAGAAAGAAAGAAATAAAACATTTACTACTTGTAGATACCACGACACGATATTTAGCTACAAAAAAAAAACCAAGAACTAGGAGCGTGTCATGGTACCTACGTGTGGTTAATATATACCAGAACATAAAACCTGGGCCAAACCAACCGAGATTCGCTGGAAACTAAAATCTTTGCTACATCGATTTCTTGACCCCAACCTCCCCTGAGAACTGTAATTTTCATGAGTATACGTTGCATGTTCTGAATGAACATACTAGTACAGTACTATTAGCCGTTCTATATGTTATAGTTAGGACTTATAGGTCCATTATACATTTATATCTAGGTAAGTCTATGTCCAGTTGTGGACATAGGAAGATATAAATACCTATAGACTAGTTAATAAAAATATTAACTTTTAGGTATATGGGTTTTATAATTTTACAAAAGAATTGTCAAATTTACCTACAATGTTGATTAAGTAAGCAAAATCTAGAATATCCACATTTTTAAAATCAACAAATTGTGCTATATTTGAAGCTTACCTAAACGAAGATGTTTTACAAACTGATAACAATTTAGGAGGACCTTCGCCGAATTTAACAAAAGTGAAACATTAACTACGCCCGTTATGATTAATTGTTTAAATTAATGTCAAAAGTTGGCGTTCGTTAGTGAGCGATACGCGACCTGTGTTATGAGACGAATGAGAGAATGTCGAGGTCGAGAAACTCAGGGAACATCCAGTGAAGGGATGAGTTATCCAACATGATATATTCAAAAGTAGGCTACCACCTACCTAATCGTACTTTTCCATATAAATTTAAATTTCTAAAATTAATTAGACGTGCTTAGCTAGAGTTTGTAAATCTTCAAGTTTTAAAAGTGTCAGTTTCAGAAATCATCCTTTCTTGGTAATTTCTTATTAATTAAAGCTCTTAAAAGAGTTAATACTTTCGTAAGTTGTTATTAATCCGGCTCATTAATTGTGATGGGGCAGCTTACAATGCGCATCTCTAGGCGTATATTAGGGCTTGTTTGTAGGAAGTCGATTTTAATCTACTTTCTTTTAATTATCCTATCGGTTTGTAACTTAGGCCCACTTGTTCCAAGCTAGGTAAGCTAGCATGGTTAACTCGGAGGTAAATGCTACCTTGGTGTTAAATTCAAATTATGTCTTGCCGGTTACCGGTTAACCCTGAGTTAAGTTTTTAACCCACCGATGTGCGAGGGTTAGCCAATTAACTCTAGCTGATGTCCATAGGCGTCGGTGACCACTTTCCATCAGGTGGCCCGCTTGTCTGTTTGTCTGCCGTATAACATAAAAAAAACTCTGGGTTAGAAATATCAAAAACGACATGTCATTTCAAATCCGACGTAAAGGAATAGACTTATAGAACGAGAGGTCGCAGTATACGAGTACACTACAATAATTCACCATTCGTTATGTAATGGTGATCTCTGGGTTAAATTTGAAGTAAGTACCAAGCTGTTCTAATGATAGATCCAATGATCAACACTGAACGGAGGAAGTACAACGTAAGCCACTGTGTTTGGTCTTGCATCCAAAAAGCATCATGAAAATAAAAATGAAAATTGCGTCCAAAAGAAAAATAAAAATTATAAAGCGCCGTGTTGTCTTATTTTTTTTAGTTTACATATTATAATATACAAGTATATAGGTATATACAAGTAGTATAGGTAACTCGACATACCGGCGGATGAGAATTTGCACCACTACAGTTAAACTGTCAGAGGCACATACCGCAGATGCCAATACCGGCCGGTATTGACAGAATTCTCAAGCCTGTAGACTACATAACATAATTGGGTCGTTACGCGCACGCACATAATACGTAGCAATAGTTACATTTATCCGATACACGGAAAACGTTTCCAATGACTGTTTGAAATAAAGAAAAACGTGTTATGGTATTTTATTCGAGTGTCGTTCTGGAGCTTCGCACATAGTGGCGAGAGGCGGGCGGAGCGCTAACGGGCCACCCGCTCATTCGCCTAGAATTTATCGCTGTCGTGCTACTAAATGCATATTCTCGGCGAATTGCCCAAGTACTTTATGGCACAGCTTTCCGCTGCAATATATTAAACGCTACACTTTTGATTTGTCGACCCCTTTATACGGAAAAGGGGACTTTTTCAAGAGACGCCGTGTGTGAAAGAAAACCGAGATGAAAGACGACGGGCTGCAAAGGGATTGATGCCGAACTGAAGGCGACTTCTCTATTGATTCATAGGTCGGCCAACCTCTAAATACATCTAAGGCTCAAAGATTCTTTAATCTATATATGCTTATAGTGCCCGTTCTGTTACTTTAACTATACCCGCAACATAGATCAAAGCCTATGCCTGCCGTCTCATACCTAAACTATATCTATCAATGCCAAAAATCAGGCCAAAGTAACATGACGTTTCAACGACTATTGCTTTTGTAAATAACATTGGATACTTCATAATTAATAATGGCTAACTAAATATTAATAGCACCTAATACAATAATTCGCATGTTTCGGAAGATGTGCCAAATGTAAAGCAATTTCCAATTTCCCCTATAAAACCACACATGCTGACACAGTTCTGTTATAATAATGATATGGCACAGTATTCATTAATAAAGTCTGTTGGTATGCAAGCAATTACACGTACAACACAGTCAGGGCGGGATCAATATGCTCCTTTACCGAGTTCGTTACAGCTGCAAGCGATCAAAGAGCACTTTATTATGCACAGATAATATTGACCACTGACCTATTCATACAAGGCTCATTGTAACTTGAAATTAATCGCCTTAGAACAAAGAGCGGATCATTTCATCAATGGAACGCATAGTTTCAGTTTCGAGTAAATTACAATCGATTCTAAATGTAGTTTGGTATGTATTTTTGGGAACAGTCAAGATAATAGTACACTAAATTATAAATGATAAGAGAGGATTATTTCATCAATGGAACTTACAGTTTCAATTTCGAGTATCCAAATTACAATCGATTTTAAATGAAGTTTGGATCTATATTTTGGGAACAGTAAAGATAATGGTACACTCTATACATCCGTTATTTCTCTTCGTATGGTATACTGGTATAACGAGTAGGTATACTCGTTTATTATTTAATATCGTAGCTTTTTACGAAAATGTTCAATCATGAAAATAATATTCATAATGAAATCACCGTGCGCGGAAATGCGGTCCGTATTTATCGCAGGACATTAATAGTCGCGGATTTACAACCTTGTGCGGGATATTCTGCTGGCAACCTAAAAAAGGTTGGCAAAACACCAATGAACATTTGTGCCATAAAATTCCGACCGTATCAATAAGCAATCGAAATTCCAAAATATGTGAATCCCTAGTATTGGTACGCAGTGACCCAAATCGAGATTTTATTTATCTAAAACGCAGCTGTGGAAATTTTACGTCATAACTTTCGAACAGATCTTTTAAATATGAGGCGCCAAATGTGTTTCGCAAACTATTCTACCATACATAAAAATAAAATATGAATAAGACAATAAACGAAATAACAAAAGGTTGGCTGTAAAAGCAAGCTATGAATACGCGAGTAAAGCTGACGATCATATCAAAAGGAATGACGCTATTTCGTGAATGTCGCACAAAACCGTTCAAGAGACATTTTAACATGGTAGGTATCTGTGTAAAAATTCGCTTGCGCAAACGTTGTGTTATTTGTATAAAATTTCAATATAATTTGGTTTGGTGTGACACGGTGTGGCGCGTGACCAGAATTCACGATAGGGGGCATGGGCTTCTCAGTAAATTTATAGCGATATAGAAGGGAAGCTTAATTCCCAAAAAAAGGCGGTAATCCTCTACGCAGCCGGGGTGTGGCAGTGAGGGCAAGGGTCAGCGAGTCAGCTGTTGCTTCAAACGAAAAGGTTGACGCAGTTAAAAGTCATGTTTTCTATGGTTCATAGTTTATTCAAACGTTGCTGTGTGTTCGTAGTATTGATCTATCTAGATAGGTACTTTACATTCATATGCGTGTATTCCAACGTTATTTTTACTAGTTTTGTAGGAGACGGCATGTTTCTGCTGATTGAAATTTTTTTTATGCTACTTAGTGACAAAAGAGCAGACAGTCCACCTGATGGTAAGCGGTAACTGACGCCCATAACATCTACGATTCATGCATTTAGGTTGGTTACAAAAAATTTGCAGAAATTTACACATCCATTGTTACTGTGAGGAGTATGATGAGTCATGCCTGTATTTGCGCTGACTACCTTTTCCTGCAAACTGGACTTGGCGGCAGAAATAGATAAGGCGGGATACTCACCGAGACGGACTCCACAGGCTTGAGCTTGACAAGAGTCCTACCACCTGATAAATTGCTTTTCATGATAAAACCATTGGAAGTAGTATCTATTTATGTTTATATGACAATTTGAGTGGAAATAATTTCAACATTCGTGAAGAAACTTCCTCTTCTTTTTACATCTAGGATTTTTATAGGATAAAACTTCCATGACTCTATCATCACACCCACCAGGTGAAATGGCGGACAAATGCTTGCCTGTTCTACGTATAAATAATTAAAAAATAATCCTTTTGGCGTTAATGTCCCGGTTGTGCTATCGCGCACGAGGATCCGGTCCGGTCCGCTTTAATCATGATCCAGGATTTGGCAGATCAGGTAATTACAGTGGAGCGACTGCCATCTGACTTTCGTGGCCCTGCTACCAGGGGCACATGGCCAGATTTGATCATGGTTACACGTAAGTACGTATCTACGCATCAACATAGGTAGAATGAGTTGTGGAGATACAATAGACGTGCTATAAATAATATGTAGACAGTTGATCTATAAAATCATCAATGTCACAGTAAAATATTCAACATTATAATACCATCTTGCGTCATGCAACACATAACTCTAACCGATAAAATTGTTATGACCTATTAAATAGTCCAGAATTAGTTAGCTTAAAAACTGGACACTGACTCATTCTAATTTATCATTTTAGATCTACAGGAGGTAATCTATTGCCACTATTGTCGTTCGAACAAGGTCAGCATTTTAGCATTAATAAGTAGGTATAGTTTTACGCGCAGATTTGACATTTTAATCTTGTTTGTTAAATACCACCAACAAACTAGATAATATATTAGCTATAAGGCCAACCAAGTAGTAATTAAACGTCGCTTTTAGGGTACAATCTAAAAACGGTGTCTACCCTCACGCACGCCGTTCACCTCATCAACAGGGTTGTGCGAAATTCATATGCGAGCCTGACTGGCTCTTTGACGACGAAACTTATCTAAATTGAGCGCGAGAATTCGCGATCTACCCGAACTTCCATCCGCGGGTAGTTCGCTCGAATACTGGGGTTAAATGGAGACAAACTTATCAAGCTGTCACACTCCTTCAGCCGAGTCTCGCGATTGCTTGCGTACTCGTAGATACACGAACAGCACATAAACGCTCCAGAGTGGCAGTGAAAAGGGTTGGGTCACAGATAGATAAGGCCCGGACAGTTGCCAACGTCATTGCCAGCTCGTAAAGCCTCCGGACCCTATTTATCGCGATCTGCTCGCAGATTTCAATTTGAAATATTTCTTCTAAATCCCACCCCGCCCAGTTGAGATTATCGGGCTATGAAAGGTCCAGCTTGAATCTCTAATAAGGCGTTCGAAGAGACCACGTCTCTGTGAGACTTTTATTTGCTACTTTCAGCAAATTATTCCACGTTTCTGAATAAAGTCGCATGCTTACATGCAAATCGAAGTCCTGTCCACACATATTTTAAATAGGTTTTATTCTAAGTGATCATAAACTTGATTCGAAGAATTTAAAAGATATAAATTTCATCAAGTGCACAAAGCTACACACAGAGATACAAATTAAACAATTTTCGTGTAAAGTTTATATTACATGTGTGCGGATTTCTTTCAAATAGTACACGAGTGACCTTATCCTCTTTTTCTAGAGTAAATTGTTTATTTTAATCGGCGAGGAAGGCGGATAACATACGGTAATGTGTTTACATTACATGTCTTGGAAAAGGATGATGAGAAATATGTAAGGTATTTAGGAAAATAACTTAAAATAACTGCGGATGATATGGTAAAGGTCTACGAAACCAAATCGAAACGTAAAACAATTACGTTAAACATAAAAGCTCCGTAAAGCAATTGAATTATATTTATCATTAAAATCAAGGGCTTTCGAAGCGACAACATTTATACAACAAGCTTTTGCCTCCGGATTGCTTCGCATAAATTTCGATAAAAATAGCCTTCGTCTATCGTCAGAACTGAAACTGTTTTTTCATGTTAAACAGCAGACGTACAGGCAAGCGGGCCACCTGATGGAAAGTGGACACCGCTGCCTATGGACATCAGCAACACCAGGAGAGTTACCAATGCGTTACGTTGTTTTGTTGCGTTGCGTTGAATGTGGTGAAACCGTACCCAACGACGGCCAGCCAGACAATCGTATTTCTCAACCACAATATTAGTAAGGATGAGGTATAATAATAAATGCATTAATTTCGTCTAGTTTCGTAGTCAAGCCCGGCAAAGGCCAGTTCGTGCAAAATTGTCGGAAGACCTTGAAACTGGGGTGGAATACTCCCCAAGACTCCATTATTACCATTAAAGTCACGTAGAGAAGCGCCGGTGCTCCGCAATGTTTACACTCCGGAGTGACAAGCGTCGCTTTGTGAAAATTAACAACTAATTAAGATTCATTAACTGTAAATTGGATGTAATAGAAGTTGGGCGCTAGTCTCATTTATAATGGGCGCCTACGGTTTGCGTTCGCCATTTAGCCAGTTTCGGATAATCGGATCGAGTGAAACAGATAAGCAGACTTAACGTTAAATGTTGGTTAATTACGCTTAATTAATGCCTGCTTAAATCATAATTCATACGATTATTGGCAACAGCTAGAGCACTATGTAATAATTATAAGTTATTTCGTTAGTATGAACACGTAATAATTGGGAACATTTGACTTGTAAATTATTATTTATCAACTATATGAATAATAATGATATATTTTTGTTGTTTGCCAACCAGGGAATATCTATTAACATACTATTTTATACAGAAAAATATGTAGCAAAGGTTGTAATGACCAGCCAGCTTTTAATAACGCGGTAGATTTAGCGCTTTTTTAAGCCATTTATGAATTGAACTTGGTTATATTAAGATTTATAATATTAAAAAAATACTCTATGTAGCATAATTTTAATCCATTTATGAATAATTCATTAACGGCTTTTTTATTATTAAATTGATTTATGGTACTTAATAAGCGGGCAACAGGCCCTAAAATATCTAATAATTAAATATCTAGATTCATTTATCTGTAAAAAAAGATTTTTAGTCCTATACGAATTAGGTACAGTTATAACTGAAATATGTTGCAGAATAGCCAATAAAAATTAAAAAAAATACTGTTTTTCCTTGTACATGGGTAACGTTTTTTATCAACAACGATAAATGATGAGCACAGACAAATAAAACAACAAGAAACACAGCTCTCATTACAATCTACAGTGAGCCTTGAGGAATTTATAAGTACTTAACCAAAACAAAACGAAAACACAATATTAAGGTACCTAATTAACTACATACCTGTACAAACAGCGGTCTACGTTTCCGGGAATCTCGTACGATATTATTTCGAGCACAGTTCTTTCGGTGGGCCAAACGTCAACACTGCACATGCATGTATGCACCCGGGCGTACAACAAACACTGGGTCGAATAAGTCTGTACCGTCGTATTATTTCAGTCCTTGCCTGCCGTGGCGTACGCGTTTTGCGGCACCATTCATGAATGGGCTAATGGGAACACATGAGCTCGGTTGGAGCTCGCAGAAGCCGGCACCAATCTGTTGTCTTTCAATACATAAACAAACTGGCGAACGGGATGAAGCTAGCCGCGCGCCGGGCCCTACTACCGGTTCGGACTGACAAATGCTGCAGAATAATGTTATTTATGTTTGAGTAGGTACTGTGTACCGTCGAACAAATATAACGGGGTTTCTAAGCGGGCAATATTTTGACTGCAATATGCGACTGTGCCAGACATTTTTTCAGCCGTATTCTGTGTAGCCTTGTTTGTTTGACTACACCGAGGTATGCACTAGCGCCAATACATTCTTGATGTTTGTACTTATTCGAGGCGACTTATAATGAAATTCTACGTAGGTAGTATCTACGAAACTCAAAGATAGCTTTTGAATAACCAAAAATGCAATGAGTGTCAGTTATTAAGTATTGAATTCTGTCTGAATTTTTATCCCGATTGTCAACTGTAGTTCTGTGCTGATGGATTAGATAATTTGTCCTAAAAGAATGTTGAAGGTAGTTTGCCGTTAGCTTTCCAAATACACATCTAGTAAAATGTTAAGAGTCTTGTAAACCATACTTTTCTATGTTTAACCCAGATTAATTAACTATTGCAGGAGATTAATTAAAAATATATTATGGCAGGTGTGCATCAATGTGTGTAGGAAGAGAGGTAGGGTATAGCGGGGAATCCCATTCGAATCGGAGCTGCCCGACTGGAGAAGTACCTCCACCTTACAGTATAGCTCAGCCAAACAATACTATTATCTATAAATAATATTGTGTTTCTGCCGGTGAGTAAGGTCTCCAGTGCTCCATGGGGTGGGCATTTGGGGAACCGTGGCTTTGGCAGTGGAGGGGCATTTGCCTTTTTGCTGCCAGAGCAACGTGTTATAGAGGTGGGCAACGCATTGGCGATACTCCTGGTGTTGCTAATGTCTATAGGCAGCGGTGACCACTTTCCAGCAGGTGGCCCGCTTACCATCATAAAAATAAAAATTGTAGGTCAGGTCAAGATTACTCTAAGCTGACGTCTATGTGGCGTTATTAAATGTGGAAGAAAGAAGCGAGAGAAATTTGTCACGACCGTAGCAAGTGGTCTGTCTCTCAATAGGTGGTCTTTGACTACCTCTACGGGATAAAAACATGATTTTACATGAATGAAATGTATCTGAAAATAAGGTGGATGCTACATAAGTACCTACCTAAACAATATTCTGCATTCTCACCATCACTATCACTATCACCATCAACATTCTAACCCGTAACAGTCCACTATTGGATTTGGGTCTCCTTTATCCAACATTCGTGTCTCGTCCACCAATGTAGAGGTTTGCTATAATTTCGAAATTTGACAGGCGTGTTACAATCATCATCACATACCTATATCACAAAAAAACTTGTAGGTGCATCACGTGCCACGTGCATCCTTTCGGAAATCATCTGTCTGGCCGGAGTAAGGTCAATACTCTACTCCATTATCTATATCAGTTTTATTTAAAATAAGAACTTGCTTCACATCCATTTATTAACAGTAAACTCGAGAACATTTTTTCAGGGCTAATAATAAATAATTAAAATACAAATCCCTTCCCCATACAGTAGTCGTGCGAGTACTCATAGTAGGGGCTACGCTAGCGGCAGTGTGACGTACTCGAAACTTCCGCGTCTGCGCCTTGGGGTCGCAGCGAGCCTCCGCAGCACTAGCCAATTTAGACACTGGCTCCTCGCAACAAAGTCTACGAACGCATTGTTACCCTAAGCAGATTACATCGGAATAGCAACAAGACAATTTCGTCTCAAGATTGACTGAATAGGGTCTAATTTTGAATGGAGGCGGCGTCACTGCAGGCGCATCACGTGCACTGCGAGGGGAATGATTGCAGTTTGGTGAACTCTCCTCTACGTTACGAGCCGCGACCCTCCGTTTAGGGTAACAAATAGGAGAGCCATCCCTCGGAACTGAGCCATTGGGGATGGCCGGTATCGACGGACCGCCGAAAGTTTTACGACCTTTGGGGTGATGTATTTGGGGCTTTCTGTGGGCAAATGTACAAGGCCGGCGAAACATGTATTTCCTTTTTACTATATTACCACACGAGGAGCATGAAAACGGAACGTGGGTGTTTCTATAACCAGTGTGGATTTGTACACTCATTAAAAATGTCTAGGCATCAAACACGTTTTTGTCAATTTAAGAATGAATATTTCTTTATATTAAGTATGTTTTTTGTAGTAGCGGACGAATTTAAATTGAAATAAAACAAGGAAAAAAGTATTTAGTATCAAGGAAACTAGCTTTATTGGAAAGATAATTTTATGGCATTTATATTTGAATACAATTTTGGCAATGTGGCTGCCTTGACTGGGTCGTAGATGGCCCAATCTGGATATCCTATTCAATATACATTTTGCGTAAAAATTGCGGACGTATTGGATTGTTGTGTTCGATAGTCTCTGGTTTATGTAGAAAAGTGAATTGACATAGTATAATGTATTAGAGTTAGATCACACAATCTAGGAAGCGAACGTGAATTTATTCGTTGATGTTAATTTCTTTACCCATACAAAATTTTGTTCGGCGATGATGCTCACGTTCGTGTGAATGATTATCTAAGTTATCTAATAAACACACGACGGCCACATAACCGAAATATACATATCAAACATAAATGCCATAAAATGATCTTCCCAAAAAGTTTCGAGAAAAACCATAACTAGTTGTGGACAAAGGCGGCCTTATCGCTGCAAGCGATCTCTACCAGGCAACCTTTGCCTAAAGAACCGCTTGATACACAGGCAAGTCAACAACATGGACTTATAAACTAGCGAACTTACACTAGCAAGTATAACTGATACGAAATACTTTTTTCTTTATATATTTCAATTTCAAATTCTCTGCCTTAAAAAAAACACCCGTGATTTGGATGACTTCAATTAACCAACTGATAAGCACCTCAAATATATTTTCCCCGAAACGCAACGCACAGAGACTCAATTTCCGAATATCTATACATACAATAAAACAGTAAAAGTAGTGTGTCTGTACAATGAATATATTAAAAAAAAAAAGGAATGTAGTAATAATAGAATCAGATTTTTTTAAATTGTTGTCTGTCTATTTGTACATGCTTATCTCCAGACAACATGGCGCGGAATGGATTTGATGGAGTTTTCACAGATTTGTAGGTTAGGGTCCAACTTAAAATCTAATGTTTTATCTAATTCGGTTGGGTAGAACCAGAGATACAGCTTGACCTCTCCGTAGTACTAGCTTTCATACATGAGGAAGGTCATTTAAAATGGTAGATCGGAAAAAATATAAACTGCCCTAAAAATATTTGCACGCGGAAGAAGTCGTGAGCAAAACCTGGTACCAAATAAAGTTTATCCAGCGGCGAGCGATTGCTATTAGTCAGAGTTTCAAATAATTAAGTTTCGTGATCTTACAGTATCCTCATTGTGAAAGCCTCAGTATTTTGCATTATTTTGATTGTTTCAGAAACGAAGCTTTATATGATAACATAAAATAAAATGAAATCCGCAACATTGCCTTCTCTATTTCACTTAATGGTAAATGATGACGATGTGCCCGAAAATGGAGCATGCATGTCCACCACCATCAAGCCTATCCACTCTAGCTTTGAAGGTGTCCAGGTTATGTATGAAGGTGTATAGATAATTTTCAAGGGACACTCAGGCATAGAGCCCAATTAAAAAAAAAAATTTAATACCACATATTTGTAAGGATTTTTTTTTATTATTTAACTAGGCAGGCATTTGACCGCCACCTCACCTTGTGATAATTGACGATGGGGCCGATGATGGAGCATGCCTGTCTAGGAACAGCCTATTCACTCTGGCCTTGAAGGCGTCTAGATTATAATTATCAGGGAACACACTCACGAGTAATGCGTTCCATTCCTTGGCCGTACGCATTATAAAAGATGAACTAAAGCACCTCGTGCGGATAGCTGGAAGATCCACAACATAAGGATGAAGCGCTCGCCCAGATCGCGTCTCCCGATGGCGGAAAGGGGCCGGTGGAATGAGGTCATGCAATTGCTTCGCACACTCCGAAATGCAACCTGTAGAAGACCGATAAATGCGCAATCCTACTCCGATGCTCGAGGCTCTGCAGCTTAGCTGCAATCAACTGCTGATCACAAATTAACTTCTTTGCACGTTTTTCCACCGAATCTAAACCAGCCAGTTGGTATTTGGCTGATTTATCTCAGAGGTGGCACCAGTACTCCATGCAAGATCGGACTTGTGCTTGATATAAATGAAGGAACTGCCTTGAAGTGAAGTACCGCTTGACCTTTGAGAGGATTCCAAGTTTTTTGGCTGCAGTCTTGGCTTTTGATTCTATGTACCGTCCACAGTTTGATAGCTCAACACCCAGGAGCTGTAGGTTGTCGGAACTACACGGATCGATTGTTCACTCACAAAATCCGATATCCAGGTGCAAAAGCCAGCAGGAATACTGTATGAGGAAAGCTTGCTTAAAAGGGCGTGCCAAACCCTGTCCAATGTCTTGGAGCCATCAAGAGACACAGCGAGGGCCTCGCTATGCTTCTCAATAGCCTCACTCCAAATAGAGTGAGTGGCATACACCAGAAGGTCCCCCCCAAAGTTGACCGACCACAGCGGAATCCGTACTGGTGATCCGTATCGGCTGAGGAGATCTTTACCTTTAAGATGCGCGAGGAGTTTCTTTTCAGTGCACGGTCCATAATCTGACAAGAGTATGGCGGTGACCGAAATAGGGCGGTAGTTGGCAGGGTCTGCGCGGCTGCTTTCTCCTCCACAGCATGCGCCAGTGTCCCGTCCGGTTTCAGCAATTGTGGTAACGACGACTGACTAAAATTGACTTATGTGGTCGAATCGAACCCTGCGTAGCGTCCATTTACAAGACTTGGACCTTGGACCTGAAGAAAGTTGAGAGTATCCGGAGTAATATGCGCTCTAGCCTCAGCCCAGGCCGAATATGCAGCCTGTTTCAGCGCTTCAGCGCGACTGCAGTCAGCACTGAACCATGGACGAGACTTGCCATTCATCGCTACGTCAAAATACGGAATAAAATATTACATTCCCTGCCGTATAACCGCGGTAACGGCTTCAGCGCAACTCGACGGATCTCCCGCCAAGGATAGGATGAAAAGAAGTGACGCATCTCATCCCAATCTGCTGATTTGTATCGCCACACCCGTCGGGGGTTACATGGACTTTGTTTGGGTGGGGAATAGACGAATACAGATTTCACCAGACAGTGGTCGGATGTAGCCAGCGGTGCGGAAACCGATACTGAGTGCCTGTCCGGATCAGTCTTCAGCAAAAAAATCTAAGCAATTGGCGGAATGGGAGTCGACATCCGGTACCCTCGTGGCGCAGTTTACTAGCGCCTCTCTCCCAGCATGATTGGTCACCTGGTATGGGAAGAGCCATTCGTGGTGGTGGCCATTGAAATTCCCCAGGATGACCAGCTGCGCCGCGCGGTTCCTCGCTTCTTCCGCCATTTCAATGAGATGGTCACATTAACGAGTCGTCTCCTGGTCCCTGCTTGGAGCGATAAACGCAGGCACACAGGATTTGCACTTGACCGGTATACACTAGAAGCCACAAAATGGACAAACCAGACCACTCAAAGCAACTGAGACGCCGAATGCAGATGTCGTCGCGAGCGTACACACAGACTCCGGCACGAGGCACAAACCTGTGCTCGAAGGTATACCCTGGGTAGCTGAGATACGCCGCGTCAGCCGGACTTCTGATCTGCGTCTCAGTGAGGAACAGTAGCTGCGGCTTTTCAGTCTCGAAGTGGTGGTGGACTGCATTGAGATTTTAGTGCAGGCCTCGGATGTTAGTGTGGTGCACTTTGAGTGGGAGGGAGTACACCCGCTGTTTAACGTTTATCCTTTTTCTGTGTTTCATGTTTAGTTTTTTATTTGAGTGATAGATTGTTTTAGGAGGATGGAAGTTAGACGAGGTGGCGCCCCGCCGACCAGCGAACATTCTCACCAATGCCATTGGCAAGGTATAGCAATTTGGGATTTTTTGTAAGATAGCGGGGCAGCCTTTTACTGGTCACTAACCAGCTACTTGGGCCCCCAACTATCTACGGTCGGCCAGCGGCGGCATCGTGATTCGGATCGGTACGGGAGTGGTGAGCAGTAGAAAAAAGGGTTGCGCAGAACGACCACAACTGTCCAGACCCATTCTCTTATAGGGCTACCCCAGGCATCGCACCGAAACACGGCTCGGCCGCTTGAGGACGCGTTAGCCTGGAGAGTGGAGCCACGGCCGCAGCCTACCACAACAGAGAGTGCTGTCCATTTTGCGCTACCCGGGGATCACGTGTAGGGTATATAGAGCTATGAAGCCCAAAAGCATTGATCCCCGAAAAAAAGGATATCTGGAAATACACAACAGAAGGGGAACAGAAGGCCCGCGTCGTACCTATATCCTGAAAGTGGAACAACCGACAGACGCGCAACCCAACGCCAATACGCAAGGCTGCAGCGTCAATTAGTTCTAGGTCTGCCTCTTTGCACGTTTGAACGGTGGCAACAGTAGGTACACCATTCAGGCTTTCACTTGTGCTTAATATCTACAACTGAAGCCACTATCAAGTTATATCAATAACATAGTACATGGTTGAGTCGTAATTGGCAATTCGGGAGTGCGCACGACTCGCCTAGGCGGTCCATACAAAATTGGCGCTACGCGACTTAGCACCTCGCCAAGTTCTTTGACATTTAAAGTGAAATGCTACCTAGCCTTCGAGACGTTACCGACATTGTATGCTGCAGTCTTGTGCATTAGATTCTATGTACTGACCGATCGATGTCTACGAGGATACCTACTTCATATATTTAGGTTCACGTAGTCCGGAAACTCCGGAAAACCGGAGTTAGATGGAATGGGTTCCGTTTGGCGGAAATTAAACATGCTTGGATTTTGGTAATATTTATATAATAAAAATACCTCATTACAAAAAAATATTTTTGAAACTTGTGTTTAAGTCTTAGAAAATCTCGATGTACCTACGTCTCTATGAATGCGGTGCTAAATATTCTTTATCAAGATTTCAATCTTTATCAATTAGAGAATATTTCATTTTCAGACTGAGAATCCATTCAGGTATTTCTCGTTCTCAGTCTAGGCCGAGAAAAAAAATACAGTCTCGGTCGACCCTTACCCCGTAGTCCAGAAAATGGGTAATAGCTTAATCTGTTGTCTCTTTTGACACCTCGATGTTCACCGCATGCCGAGCATGGAGATTATGGCAAAATTCTACACTAATGTGGAGGAAGCTCATGTATAGTAGTGTAGTGGACTGTGATGTGGCGATGTGCTGTTGATGTGATGTGATAATATGAAATGTGATGTGAACAGCGTCAAATCGCCATATCGCCATTCATTTTTCACCCCCGACGAAAAATGAAGGGAAAGTTTGATATATACATCTGTCTGTAGCATCGTAGCTACCTAACGCATGGACACATTTCGATGGGGTTTTTAAAACTTTATTATGAAAGGCTCAAAACGTTGTTTCTGATTGACATGTTTCTGTCAGGTAGGTTATTGTTTTTCTGTTCGAACGCGCTAATATCCGAAACTAAGTAAAGTAACTAAGATATTATTTTCATAAGTACTAAAATATTATTTTCATAGCTACTAAAAAAAACCAGACTTCAAACATATGTATTTGTTAAACATGCTGTGCGACACTTCTCGGATCAAACATCTACGAGGTTCACTTCATAGTTTCATACCAACATATCTGGTCAGTCCCATACAATCTAGATTTAGTAAGTATTTGGCAAAAATAGTTGTCGCAAGGATAATTTGGGTTGATTTGGAAATTAATGATAGTAAAAACGCCTTTAGATCACTTTTCGATGCACTCATCGTTTCAACAAAACAAATGTTTTACATTTTTTCTTCATTTACAATTTGCTAATTATTTCTATTGATTGCCACCTACATATATATGGTTTTAGTACTCACGAGTCTGACTTGTTAAGACAATGATAAGTTTTAGTACCGCCGATCTTACAAAGGTGGCCTACGCGTAGATTAAATAGTGTAACAAACTTATCTGACCCGGTGACAGCGTCGTTGTTAGGTAGTGTAGGGTAGGGATAGAGTAGGGTAGAGGTAGTGCATTAAATTGAAAGACGCAGACAGCCCACATTTTTTTTTATATTTCGACAAGACAGGCATTTGACCGCCATCTCACCTGATGGTAAGTGGTAACTGTAACCCATGACATCTACAATTCATACAGTTGCAGTTAACAAAAATGCAGAACCGCAGGTGCGTCGTCACTGTAAGGAACAATATGAAATGCCTCATGCCTGTAATTTCGCCGGCTACCTTATCCTTCAAACTGGAACACAACAATGCAAGCATTGTTGCTTGGCGGCAGATATAGATAAGGCGGTGGTACTCACCCAGGCGGACTCCTCAGGCTTGACAGAGTCCTACCACCTGATAAGTTACTAGTAATTCAGCGCCCTTACATATTACGCTTCCCTTTTCGCACAGACTCTATTTTGTAGATCAACATAATCAGACGCTTTTATTTGTTAGTAGTGGTAGTTTCTTATTAAAAAATCATATTGAAGTTGCAGTGAAATACATTTTATTACACACAAAACATCCATTGAATACATAGTGTTTGTAAATTGACTTAATCATTATATTATTTAAATTTGTATATGCATTACATGGCAGTATGGTTTAAAATAAGTATAAGTAGGTAAAGATTACAAAATATTAATTTTAAATTCATTTCGAAACAATGAATATAAGTAAAGGCTTTTAGGAATGATAATTTTTGTTTTTAAATAGTTTAAATATCTAATATAAAAAGACTAGGATCACAAATGTCCCGGGACATCACGATATGAGATCAATAAGGTCAATATGCAAGATCAAAATTGTTAGGTGTAACATATGATGGTTCAGTTTAAGTAAATAGCGTAGTCTTACAAATTCCCATAAATAATTAACTATGTAGATAAGTACATCCCTAAAATAAGTTTGTCATAAAATGCGAAAAAATTCTAATCTCAAAATTACAAAATATTTCTAATCGAAAATTGTCGAATAATTTCAAAATATTTGTATGTTCTTTAAATTCCTTTTAGGCTATTAAATCTCACTTATTTATCTTAATTATTGTTAAATATTTGTTTAAAAATTAACTATTAGTATACATAATAAAGTTATTTAATTATAAAATCTTTAAATTGTGCTTAGCATTCAAACACACCTGTGCAATCTACGCAATAAATGTTACAATAATTTAATACAATAAAACAAGACTACCCGTTCTCATCATATGACTAGAAAAAATACCCTGGATTCTGACGAACAGACATATAACAACAATATATGTAGTTATAATTACCAAATTTTATTTTAAGAGTAATTTTGGATGGTTTTCTTTCAGTGGTACGATACAGTAGGTATAATTAAAATTCTGACTTTAAATCTATGATATTTAAATAGAGTTGATTGTGAATCTGATTAGTTTTGTAACTGTGACAATAATCGTTTTTATCTTACGCATTATACCTATATAATATATTACTACATTTACATAAACCATAACAATTTAACAAATTATAAGACAGACGTGAAAAAGATTACAAAAGGTATGTAAAAATCGATAAGTACACTATTCACAGAGTTAAATTGGTTCCAATACCAATAGCTAGTAATAATATATTTCAGGAAATATTATAATCACAGATAAGATTATCAAAATGTGCATTAGACCGCCAGTAAGCTCATTTTTGGCTGAAATCACACATCAGCTACCTATCTTTCATTTACTTTTCAGACAATATAATAGGTCAGTGTTAATATTTACAGAAGTACTTTTCATAACATGACAAGTTCCTAGTTTAAAGTACAACTGTTTTGTATAAAGTACATCTGTTTAATTTAAAGCGCAATCGTTTCAACTGTTTCAACTGTCATATTTATTATAATTGTACGGCGTACATTACCACATTAAGAATCATATTTCTAAGCAGTTGCTAAAAGACTTGTGGGATATTCGGTAACGATCTGAGAGGCGGAGTGTAGCTATAAAATTGCAGGAAGAAAAAGGAGGCGTGTTTGTTTGGGAAACGTTAATATTTCAACTTAGGTAAATTAGGTACTTCAACTAGTAAAGCACACGCGAGTTGAATTATGAAGAGCTTCGGCGCGGAGTTATGTTACGGGGCATTGCCCGGCTGCGATTCGTCTCTCTTGAATGTGCATAGTGATATACATTCATAACGTTTACCTAAAAACACGCCTTCTTTTTGAACGCATATGGTAACTCCAGAATCCTAGTCCCTATTTTGATATGGAAAATTAAGACATATTCATTCTTTTAGACAATACAATTTGTGTACCTAACGATGCATTTACTATTATGTAGTTGCAAAGGATTTTTTCTTAAAATAATAATGTACAACGTACAATATTTTGGTAATTGAGCTGATTTTAGTTTGACACTGCCGTAAGAGCCGATCATATATCACCGTAAGGTTGTGCGACCGAGCGTATAACGAAAAAATAATTTTCTTGTAAACAATAACTTAGGTACAATAAGAGATTGTACCGATTCATAAACAACCGAATATTTTTCTTCATTGCACAAGTTCAGTAATGTGTATATTATGGCACAAGTGCAAGGAAGAATTTTCTCTTCATCTCAGCAGAGTTCAGAAAAAATTTAATAAATACACTTCTTGTACTATTAAACATGATAAATGACTTCTACTTAAACAATTTGTCACAAACGTCATTTTCATTAGTTTGTTTAAGCCAGACAATCTCTGCGTGTCGTTATTTTCCTGGGATATATGTTTTACTTAGAAATGCTTTATAGAATCATACACACGTATTGTCAGATTAAAATCAGCCAACATGTCACCAATACCAAAAAACCCGTCATCAGTATTTGTCAGCATCCTCACAAGATTTGGTAATAGCATTGTAATTTGAGATCATAAATCTTGGTACAAAAACTTAACAAGTACACAAATTCCTGTCCTGTTTAGCTTGAAGACGCTGCAGCGATTGCCGACGCCGGCCCGAGGCACATAGCATAGCATATTCTACTGAATGCTCCATTCTGAAATTAAAACGTGAAACATTAAACATTAGTTTAAAATATTTATTTAATAGACTTAGTTGCGTTCTTTAAGTCTAGACCCCTGGTGTTGCCGATGGCCATAGGCGGCAGTGACCACTTTCCATCAGGTGGCCCGCATGCCTGTTTGTCTGCCGTATTAAAAAAAGACTCCCAGGGTAAATCTGAGTAGCTCATTCTTCAACCTTATAGCAGAAACCGGGATTAACCGCTAGGATTACTATGAAGATTTATCAAAACCACCACCGAAAGAAATTGATATTTATTATAAATTTCTTTTTTTGAAATACTAATTGTTTGAATTTTCACTCCACTGTGAAAGCACCTTTACCCTGCAGTCGTCACTATTTACTTACGGCGAATAGATTAAAGTTGGTTTTTAAGATATTTATTTATGAGAAACGTCGTATGAAACTCGTGAGTAATTAATATTAGAGATGCTACAATTTTAGCTAGGTATTCTGTATTCGGCAAATGCCAAATACCAAATAAGTATTCGGTGTATACGGCTAAACTAAACACATGTCGCAGGAAAGATTGCCAGTTAACATTGAATAAAAAACCGATCATCTATCATCTCCCGATAGCAATGTGTATACTAACTGTAATACTTTTTTCGGATGCAGGCATAGTTTAGGAGCAAAAGCGCAACCATTTGCTATAAATACCTAGGTATTACAGTACGCTGAAAAACTTCTTCATCAAAACTTACTAGTACTACTGATAGTTTCATGTCATTACATAAACAGCCCAAAGATGTCCTCTGATAAATTTAGGCCCCTTTTCTGTCTTTGTAGTCTGCATAATATCCGTAAGTCAAAGGGGTCAGTGCTATTCTACTCTACAAGACTCCGCACGGCAAATAGACTGATAGAATAAAGTAAAGTGAAGAATTTGGTTAAAATTATAGTTTTTCAATAACATCGGTGCTTTTATTCATAACGACTTTTCGGCCGAATCGTCGTGGCATTTCTAGCAATTACTCGCCTTTACCTCTGGATGCAAAAACTGCACAGTGACTAAAAAGTACACATCATCATCATCATTATCATCATCATCATCATCATCATATCAGCCTGAAGACGCCCACTGCTGGACATAGGCCTCCCCCAGAGATCTCCACAAAGGCCGGTCCTGTGCTTTTCGCATCCAGCCGGTACCTGCGATCAAAAAGTACACACCTGTACATTACTTTGTCCAGCAAAATGTCAATAGCGCGATCAATATTCTGTCCAGATTTGGCACTTGTTTCCAAATATGGCAAGTTGTAATTCTTGGCAAACTCTCTGGCACGATTTTGGTTCACCAGCCTTTTCTCTTGTAAATCACATTTGTGACCACACAGAACTATGTCAGGTTCTTCACTTAAACTGTGCGTCTGAAACAGAATAATAATGATTTTAGTTATAATAAAATTGATCCATATCATACCTACTAGGGGCGGTCAAAAAGTTCGCGGAATAGTCGGATTGGCGGGTGTGTGCTTGCTCATCTTATTTTACTATACACTGCTATATTCTTCTATCTTTGTACATTTGCAGGTCCTACCCATGGACTTATCATATTCAACACAACTGAGCATTCTTCGGGTAAATCTGAGCCGAGCGAGAGGTGTAGAACAGATGCTTCTCTACTATCTTTACTATATATACCAACTTCCAGCTTAATCGGCTCGTGAGCTTAGGTTTTCATAACAAGTCCAGCATCGCCAGCCCAGCCGGCCGTGCTGGTATCCATGAGTTTTCACCACCTCATTCTCCGGGTTAGTGGGGGAGGCCCCGCTAGTCCTAAGACCAATACACTACTACAAAATTCGTGGTGCAATAGACCTTACGCCTCAGTGGCGCCATCTGAAACCGCGAAAACCTCATAGCACTGAAACTGGACTATATATAAAATCACATTTTTAGGCAATTATTTTATGTTAAATCAATAGACAAACAGTAAGTGTGATACCTCATGGAAGTGCTGCCTATATAATGGAAAGGAACATTGAGTTGCCCCTGCCTCTGAAACCCTGGCATATTGCTCTGGCAGCAAATATCCAAATTCTAGGCATGGGCCTAGAATTTGGATGGATGGAAAATGGATGGCCATTGCCAAAGCCATAGTTCCCCATGAACTGGAAACCTTATTGACCTACAGGAATAAACATACTATTTCAAATAATATTGGTTGGCAGAGTATTTTTAAGTACTTCCCCAGTCGGGCTAAATCCAAACAGGATTTCCCACAATGCCGATGAGAGACTTATCACTTGAAATAAATAACCCAACAGTGGAGTGGTGGAGACCACAAAATTCCACATTTTTATTAATGAGCAAAGACTGTGCCCAGTAGGTGAAATTTAACTGATACTACAGACATCTATTTTAAAAGTCCTTCTTTAATTATTTAAACAAACCTTGAGTTGTTCAATCCAATTTCTGACTTCCAAGAAAGATGCCTCGTTGGTGAGATCAAAAAGTAAAAGAAATCCCATAGCATCTCTGTAGAAGGCTGTGGTTAAACTTCGGAATCTGTAATACATTTAGGTAAATTATCGAATGGCCATTATATTACTAAAAAATACAATAATATTGTCTTGAATTCATGGAAAAAACAACTTACCTTATTTGAATATCATGCATCACACAAAAAAATTAAACACATAAACCAATAACAACACTCACAAGGAAAATGTAACTGAAATATCCAAGAATAAGAAACCCGTATATATCTAAAAAGTATTTTGAATTTAAAAGAGAGTTCAGACTAGATAGGGGCAATTTACAGCATTCTTATTAAACGGTAGACAAACGGATACATCTATCTATCTAACATAAAAGTAGGTACGTACATAAGTATAAGTAGAAAAGCAGAAGAATAATGCCAACACTAAGACAAACTGCTCAAAGCATAAATATGCATAAATAAAATTATAAGAGACAGACAAATCAGAAATTAAGATAATACCTTTCTTGCCCGGCTGTATCCCATAACTGCAAATGTATACGGTGCTGTCTTCCATTCTGTTGATAGATCTGAAATTTATATTTTCAATGTAATGTGTCATATTTATTACAATGGTAACGAAGAATCTAGTAAGGACATTTCAACAACAAAAATAAGAATATATGTAATATAATAAGGTCCATAACAAAATAAGCATTATAATTTGAGCTACTCTATAATGATGGTAATCAAATATCTTACAATATCTATTATTATATGAATTACTTAACACTATGAAGTTTAACTTACCACAGATTTTTCTCTAAAATCTATACCAACTGTTGATATAAATTGAGTGTGGAAAACACCATCAGTGTACTTATAGAGGAAACTAGTCTTCCCAACACCTGAGTCTCCGACGCAAAGCAGTTTTATGAGATAGTCGTAATCCATATCGACAGGACTGGTATTTGGTTGCATTTAATTGTTGTTGAGGATGCATCAGGAGAGTACAACTAACAGAACAATATGTGTATGAAACACATATTGCGATTTTTTCTTTGTTTGAAATCATGCAAGAAGTATTTGCAAACACTGATAGATAATTTGTTCAAAATTCAACTCAATTAATTTAAATAAATAATTTGAAATTTCGATCGATTTTTCTTTCACCTTTACAAGCTCAACTCAACCAAAGACTTACTACCTATCGACCAAACCACCCATTCATCAAATCAATTATCAATCACATTTCAAACAAATGTCAATCTGACTGACTATTATGGGTCAGTCTGAGAACCAGCGCTGTGTTTGGCTGCTGCCATTCATAGCATTAAGCTGAGGCTGGTCCAATTTGGTCCCATGATGCATCGCCCTGCTTCCTTATTATGTACTTAATATGTTAGTTTAAAGTTTTTTTTTAATGTGTTATTGGACCAAATAAAGATACGTCTATGTCTATGTCTATGTCTACATTAACCAGCCACCTGCGAGGAGACCACATCGGGGGCCGTATCGCCGATCTCCAATAGAACGTCACCATCTTGATCCAATAGAGTGGAATGACATCAGCCTTTGGATGTTGCAATTTTAAAGCCTATCCAGTACAGTTTGGCAAGAAAGTCATTAAAAGAATGGTTTGGGAACTACTGATCTTGCTTAAACTGACCACACTAAATTACTGTGAAATTCAAATATTTTATTCCTATCTATGATCAAACTTACTTTAGCTTTTTGTCATCAAGACATTGTTGTCGCTTTGTTGAACTTTTGTTTATACTTTTATGATTACCTATATTTATAGTTTTTTACTGTGTGATATATTTATTTTCGAAATGAAAGCGAATGCATGTAAAGGCGGCATGAGAAAAGTAATATTTAGAGTGTTCAGGAATGTATCACCGAGCTTAGAGCAGATATGTTGCTGCCCGATTTGGAAGATGTTCATGGCCGAACAGCAAAGATTACCGGTACGTAACATGTATTTGAATTCATGTAAAATTAATGTTTTGTAGTATTGTCTACATTCATTTGACGTTACAAAATGACTCGACAAATTCGGTCGGGACAAGGTCGGCGGTACGGCCCCGGGTCGTTACTATACTTTTCAATGGCATTCATTTCGTTCATTCGTGACCGATACTGAGTTAAGCTTTGTCTAAAATAGGATGATAATTTTGACAGTTTACAATAGGGATGGGATAGTGTAAAATCGTTAATGAATCGATTCGATTATGGATTATCATTCTTATAAAACTTGGAATCGATAGTTGCATGGTTGTTCTGAACGTGTTATATTAAATAAACTGTTTATTTTCTTTCGAATTAATAATTAATTAACAAGACATTAAAAACCCTTCCACAACGACGATTTCGACACGTGCGAATTTTTATTCGGCAAGTCAGCCTAATTCGTAAAATACGCGCGAGTCGAAATCGTTGTTGTGAAAGGTTTCTTCTTGTGAAATCCAAACAAAGAATAAGAGTTTAGTTACAAAAAATAAAATAATTTCCTAAATGTTAATTTTAAATGTTTAATTATTTTATTTGAATACCGATTTTCGATTATCTTTTGTTATTCGTTATTCGTGGCACTCCACTAAAGGGGCGGTACCTGTCTATGAAGTACGACATTATCCGTAGTACATTTTACCGAATGAAAACATTAAACTTCATAGGCGTGCACTAAGGACCAACAATTAGTGAGTTATCAAAATTATCATCCTATTTTAGACAAAGCATAGGCGGTACCGATTCTGTGACGTCAATCGATATTATTGGATCAAGATCGCGGCTCTCAATTGGAGTTAGGCGGTGCCACCCCAGTTGTACGTAGTACAGTAATAATAGTTTATTACCATAAGAAAATCAACAATCAAAAATCAAAATCATAAGAACACACAGGTCAAAAAATACAAGATTTTTTTAAATGAATATTTTGTATCAATAGGAAAAAAATTAAGATCTTTTAAAGTACGAGGTCACAGCCCTTATGATTTCTTTTTATTAGGTTACACACAACTGTCAACGCAAGAAAGTAAACAAAAATCAGCTGCTTCAAATGCAAAATGAAAGTACTTAATTAAGACAATTTTAAAAGACGATGTTGATTAATACAGTTAGTAGCGAAGACAAAGAAAAAGTATTGTAATGTCGAGCGACAATTCATCAAACAAAAGTCCTAAAGTTAATGTAGAGTACTGGTAGGTTAGGTAACAGCTACGTTTGTGAAGTAGTCTAATAGATGCGTTGATTTAATAGTTACAATATTGAGTTATTTCAGCGGTGTTTGTGACTATGGGGGACATTGTTTGGCGCTAGCTAAAACAATCGTAAAATCCACGCCAGGTGCATCCGTTAATTGTAGAAGAGGGCGTCAAGGTCGATCCATTTACGAGATCTCTTTATCTTTATGCTAATATATCTGCTGTTTTATTAAGATATTGATTCTATTACAGGATCATTCGAGGTAGAAGTGAATGACAAATTAGTATATTCTAAGCTGCAGACTATGGCTTTACCAGACTACGAAGAAGTGGCTCGAGTAGTAAGTGATGTGTCCCAGGGTGCGGATCCTAAACAAATAAAAGGAGAACAACCCATCAATTGCGCAATATCATAACATTTATTTATTACTAAGTTGTAACAAATTTAATAGATAATTATAACAAGTAATATTTAAAAAAATATTTGTTTCTACACTATGTTAAATAGGTAACACAATGTTGTAGTGTAGAACTAACTTTATATTATGCCAAATACTAACAATATATTAACATAAATAATTTATTTATTAAATAAAATTGTATAAGATTGCTTTTAATATTCACTAGTGGAGAATAATTCGAAAACAAATTGTTCTTTATAGTTATTATGCTTATTTTATGGCCTTATGAATTATGCTTATAATGATGAACAATAAATATAAAAACTACATACTTACGTATAATCTTCAATATAAATTCGTTTTATCACATTAAAATTCGACATTGGCAAGTAAATATAGGTAATGGTAACCTCAAATAATTGCGTGATTGTTTAAGTAGATACCTACATAATTATCTCAGTTTCCATTGGAATGTAGTATCGTTATTTTATAATTAAAATAAAGATTTATAGAATTTTATACAATTAGCTAAAAAAAATTTAAAGAACCAATTTTTGAACCTGAAATTAGAAAAATTCATATTTAAAAATTAAAAGTTAATAGTAACAACAGCATGTCATAGAAAATAGTAGGTAAATACTAATAAACAAATAGAATTTTTAATAGTGACAAAAGTACTAGTGAAGATAGACAAACCTGCTTCAAAAACATAGAAAATCAATGTTTTCAATGAATTGAGTAACATTTTAATTGGATAAAGTATTTCATAATTTCCTGCATTGCTTGCAGTCTCACCGGCTATTAGATGAAGATCCATTGCAGGATGATTTAATCTAAATTGTGATTAAAACAAAGATTAAATAATAGCATTACAATAATTGTTAGAGACATTTTAAAAAGTGATAAAAAACAGTGTGTAGTAATGTTAATATTTAGATTGCTGCAGTAGTTCAATCTATAACATTCTAAGAAGTCACTGAAAAAATTAATTACACCATTTATTCACCTGGTCGTCTCTTCAATGTTGTCAAGGGGTTCAACTAGAGATTGAGTTCTTAAATAGTGATTCTTTGAACCATCAATTGTTCCGATATAACTCAAGTAAATACCAAACCGTAATTTTCCTAAAAACTGTTCAGAGATTGTCCGTAGTGGTTCAATGGTTTTTTCACCTGTTCGCTGGTCAATGCACACCATTTGGCATCTCTGACATTCTCCTTCCACCTACAATGATAATAGGCTCGTTGAACAACCTCATAGGTGCTTGTTAAAATAAAAATCCATGAATCTCTGCACCCAACATTGCAAGAGAAATTAAGACAGAAAATAAGGAAGTGGCTTAGGGCGCATCACCATTTTCATTTTCTCAAAACAAAATCATTGTGACCTTATTATCCATAGGCCACCTCACATAGTAAAATCTTCATAGTTTTTATTTACAGTACCTGTAAAAGTGAATTGTACTAGCTGCAACTACTTTGAATTTTAGGATTTTACTATGCATTGTAGTGTACAAGTAGTGTACGCTCGGTGGCCGAGCGGTTACAGTATCCGACTCGTAAGCCAGAGGTCCCGGGTTCGAATCCCGCTCCGGCCATGTACCAATGACTGTTTTCTGAGTTATGTACATTAGTTGAATACTAACCGATGCTCTTACGGTGAGGGAAAACATCGTGATGAAACCTGCACATTCAGGCGACTGGATGGTGTAACCATGGTCCAATCTGGTCAGGTTCCCCTGGTAGCAGGGTCATGGAGGTCAGATGGCAGTCGCTCCACTGTAATTACCTGACCTGCCAAATCCTGGATCATGGTCAAGGCGGACCCCGGGCCCTCGTTCTCGAGAGCACAACCGGGACATTAACGCCAAGATGATTATTTTTTTTTATTACTATGCATTGTAGTATTCTGGTACTTATCCATCTCTACAAAGTTTAATTGGATTATGTTATAATAATAAGTGGCCCACCCCTAGGGTAAAAGGCATGAGGTGTATATGTATGATTTTAAAATTATAGTTAATACTACTTTTACATACCTTAAACTCTTGTTTACCAATAATCACTCTCTGCCACTTTTTTTCTATTAATTCCTTGTCCATATCTACAATTATATTTCCTCTAAATCTGTCAGTTAAATCATCTACACTATCTTGGAATGATGGATCATCAATTGTTTTATGTAACCATTTTACTGTTGCTTTATTTATTAGAAGGAATTGCGCTTTATTACTAAGAGACAACTGTACGTTCCCATCCTCATTGGCCTTTTTCTTTAGGAATCTGGTATCACTGTTAGATTGCTTGATAAGTCTTAAAAAGGGGATTTCTAAAGCTTCTGATAGCCAAGTTGCAGCTAAGTCACCACAGTCATTCCCATTTATAATATCTTCACAGACCTTGCTGTGACAAACTGAAATATCCTCCCTTAAGCTTCTATTTCTTGGATTTAAGGGTACTAAAAGTGGCTTTTTGTCTGAAAAAAAAGGTAAATCTTTAAAGAACTTTAAAAAATGAAATATATATATAAATATATATGTCATTATAAAATTTTGTGTCCAGCCCAAACTAACAAAACCGAAACAAATATTTGTTTTTGTTTTCACTGTTCCCCATGAGGCTCCCCCAACGAGCGCCATCGCCATTGCACCCTGGCCTCGGCTTGCCGCATTCATCGCCTACAGCCGGTTGTAGTGCCACCTAGTCAGTGCTTTCATCATTCGCCGGCCACAACTGACTGTTGTGGCCGGCGAATACTTCAGTGAAGGTATGTTAAATTCCAGTAACTTTGGTCTGCTATTAAATAACTTCATTACAAATATCATAACACATTGCCAAGTGATTCATTGGTTCAAAACATTTGTTTAAATATTGACATGTCAAGATGATTTGTCGAAGTATTCCGAAAAGTACCCACCTAGATCCTTCTGTTGATCTCACTATAAAAATGGCTTTAGGGAGGGTGTACAGATGATCAACACCTATACACCAGAGAATCCAAACTGTCTATTAAGTGTGGAGTTGTGGACATGATAAAGTTTGATACTAACCTTTGAAATTGAGGACCATAACCTTGAGTTTTAAATCTATAGTCGGTCTTATCAAACACATTTGTGTATTTTGCTTCTGTGTAAGACTAACGCCGTTATCCTTTACTATCATCCATTCTCTATCAAATTTGAAACCCTTTGGTCCTATTTTCCAGCCTGAATTGATCTTAAAAGCTGCACAGGATTTTATTGGAAATATTGATATTTCTTGTAAAGTGCATTTTTGTGAATTTATGGATTGTGCTGTATGGAAATACAGGTTTTGTTGTTCAAGTGGTATGTCTTCTATAAATAATGATGAAGTTCTGAATGAAACCTCGTTTAGAGATTTCTGAATGGCGTTGCGATTTGGTTCCACGAATTGAGTCTTTAAAAAGCATTGATGGATCATGTGAACCAATTTGTCAACATCTTTGTAGGTGTTATAGTAACCAAATGAAGCTCTTATAGAACCAGTTGGTTTATTCTTGTAAAAATCCATGTCATCTCCACATTTGTGTCCTGCCTTGTACATTTCTTTGATCTCTTTGTTGTTAGCCTTTAAATGCCTTTGACAAGATCCAGAGTTGCAAAAGCAACCTGTCCTGATGTTTATGTTAAACAAGTCTGCAAAATGCTGAAACTGAACACAACAATTTAAAAAGAAGCAGTATTTTAAATAAACACTCCATTATTATATCAACTTAATTAACACCAACTTCTGCATATCCAATGTAGCTGTCGTCTTTTCTTGTTATGTTGAAAGTTACAATACTGCCTTGCTTTGAAATATCACAAAAATTAGTATCCATGTAAAGTACAGCTGCCTTATTGCCATTTGTATGCCGTAGTTCCGTTAATTGGTGGTAGAGATCTTGGGCTAAGTAGAAGGTATGTAGAGAAATTGTATCCATGATATGATCATTGACACATTTAGGTATCAATTTGTAGAGGACATCAAAACAATGTTTTAATGAAATTATAGCTAAAAATGCAATTGTACCGTCTTCAAATCTGAAACATAAATTTTATTGTTAGCATTTAAATAATTTCAAAACTATATTTGATTAATTAATGAAAATATATCTACCTCTCATGCAAATTCGACCTTTTTACATGGTAATCTTCATTACTTAGAACAACATCGACTGTGCCACCTCCAAAATATGATTTCTGGTTTAAAACCCCACTGCTGCTATTTTTTACTAATAGAGCTCCAAGCCCTGTAGGGTACCCAAATATTTTGTAAAAAGAAAAGCATACAAAATCTGGCTGCGACTTTGACAAGTCAAGATCACTCGTGGAAACATATGATGCTGCATCCAGCATTACATACCAGTTACAGTTAATCTTACATAGGTTCCTCTTAATGTAATGATTCAATGCACCATCTTTTATGTGAGACACACAATCAATGGGATATTTATAGCCATTAAAATTACTTTGCGCTGGGTATACAAAAAGTGAATTGCCTTCATCCTTATAATTATTATTACATTTTACAGTATGTGAATCTAGTGATGCCAGAAACTCTTCATGTGGGAGATGGATTATATCAGCATTTTTATCTTGAGCTATTTCTCTTAAACCAAGAACAGATGTGTGGTTTTCTCTGAGGTAAACAAAAGAACCACAGTTCAAGACCTCTCGCTCGTCACATGCAAATTGAAATGATTCAACAACTAGTTTTAAGGATTGTGTTGTCCCAGATGTAAATATCACAGTATAAGTACTTGGATCTGTGTGAAAGTGCTCTAGTACCATACATCTTATTTGTTCTATACAGTCTCTTGTGTACTTGTCAGTATGTGGATTCATATAAACATTAGTTGCCAGGTCATTTGTTACGCTTTGCAGTAAGCTTTCAGGATACAATGCAGTGCCGGAGTTGTCCAAGTAACATCTATCTGAAACATGAGAAATATGTACAAACTTTAAAATATAAGACGCACTTAAGTTATTTGAATACCATTCAAATATTCAAATATGTCAATAACAAAATTTTATATTTTAGTTTTGTTAAAAACTGCATGTTTTTCTATAAACAGTAAAAATATAAAAAAAAAATTGATATTTTAGATTAGTTTAGAACTTACAATACCTTATTATATTTGATTTTAATTATAACCAAAAGCCCTTTAACCTTTTAAAGCTAAACTAAACTTTTCTTTTCCCATTAGGCAGAAACAACATTGCTCCAATTGCTTTGGTCCTAAGATACCCAAAGAGTGAGGCCTACTTCAAGATAGAAAAACCTTCAGACATGCTAGTCAGTTTTGGGTAAGTAAGTATTAGGAAAAGAGGTGTGAGAGGTATTGGTGTATGTATTTAAACTTTAAGGCATAAGGCTTCAGATACTTCAAAGGCACGCTATGTGCACCCCTTAGTTTGTCCATTAACATTGTTTCCCTGGACTGTTGTGAGCAACATCCATCCAGATGGACAGTCTACATGTCTGAAACTCTGTAGGCCATAAAAATAACTATTTCGTATAGATAGGTTAGGTTAGGCGAACTTATACCTTTATGACTTACCATTTAATCGTGAAAATTCCGAAATTATATCCAACATGCGGTCCCGGTCAATAATTTTGCTCAATATCGTCATCTCAAATGGCTCTTCATATGGGCAGAGTTGGGCGCCTAAAACAATCAATTTATGCACTAAACCGATTGGTGTTACAAGTAGAAACTGAACTGTGTGCCGAACCGTTTCTAATTACGAAATTACCCCTCAATTACGTTCGTGCGGTAAACGTGTAACCTTGTTTTTTACATTAGGTTCATGCAAAATAATGACGGGTCGTCTCTTTAGAATAATAACTTTTCCGAACATATTATTACATCATCTATATGTATCCGTGTTACTTAGACCTTGTTTTTGTATAGGCACGTAATATGATGTTCACTTTAAATCTTCTAATCTTATTTTGGTTGTTTGTTATTGTACCTACATTTGGAGGAACGTCAAGTCTAATCATATGACGTCAAATCAATCGACGCCAATGACCACAGACTAATGACTCAATGATGGAGGCGCTGTTGTTGGCAACAAAATGAAATTTCAAAATGGCGACATTTAGTTCCAGTTTTTGCCACCGTGTCAGATAATAGACGGTACGATTAGTTGAATCAAGGACCAATAATGTCATCGATTCAACTTTGTTGACTCCTGACAATATGTTTACAGCTTGTCAGATTGACATTACTGTAAGCGTTTATGTGGCGGCCTTTTTAAAAAAATAATTTAAATGTTTGTTTTCTAGCATGATCCCGTGATTCTACTGCACGGCCCACATTTTAGGGCAAGTGCTCCGCGTAGCACTTTGCGTAACACTTGGCCTTGCAATTACGAACTGCGTGCGATGTCTTACCATCGTTTGTCTTAGAATCTAGGATCACTAAGATCCTATAATGGTGGATGAATCGATGAAATCAAACGACGCATGGCTATTGCGAGGACGATCATGGACAAGTTCAAGAGAATATGGAGAAACCGGAACATCACAAAGGCCGCAAAGATCCGACTGGCGTTTAGCGTTAGTGTTAGGTACAAATATGTCCTATCTTGTTAGGTACAAATATGAGAAGTGGACACTGAAAAAGAACGAGAAAAAGAGGATAAACGCCTTAAAGATGTGGTGCTAGAGAAGAATAATTGGGGTGTCGTAGACGGAGTTTATAGAAATGAGTCCATCCTCCAAGGACTCGGTATCAAGCAGCGTCTATCCTCACAGACACTTTTTGAAAAGATGTCTCTGTGGAGCGCCTTGTGGTACCTATAGGGAAATGTGGAAGGCACAAGACCACGCGGATAATCACCGATGCGCTGGAGTGAAAAAGTGAAAGCTGTCGTTAATGGTACTCTTTGTGAGTCTACTAGGAAAGCACTAAGTTCCAGAAGAGTAGCGACGGATAGTGAAGGGTGATGCCAATCCTCAACCAACGACTATCCTGTCAAGAGTGTTGTCATTGTCACTTGTAACTTTCTTAAATTATGTGTTAATAAGAGGTCCTCCGTAGAGCGGGCGGGCGGATACTAATTCATTGCTGGCCTGTCAGTCATTTAACCGGGCACGCCACGCACAAAATCCGTAACAAAATCCACGTGTATGTCCCGCTGGACGCAACACTGGGAGCTGTGTAGAACCTATAAAGTAGTATCTGTTGTAGGTCCAATGTAAGTTGTGTTTGCTTCTAACTATGACCATGATCACATAACGTACATCTAGTAGTACAATACTGAATTGTGTCTCACGCTCTTCGTGACCTCATCCGTATTAACACAGTTAGAACCTAGGTAAGCGTTCGAAAAACTTCGTCAAGTCTCACGTCACACATACCACAATGTCTAAAAATAAAAGTTTTCGACGATGCCGCCGACGTGGACACTTTCCTACATTATCTACCTACGGCTGGTTCACCAGGTCAAGGTCACTCAGCGTGCTTGGGAATGCGATTTGCTTGGAGCCTCTCTGATGGAGTAAATTTGCAGTAATCCGAAGTAATTTGACAGAGAAACTAAATTACTGACATAGCAAAAATACTTATTTAATAAGTGGCAGTAGGTAGTTTGGACATATCTAATTTACATGAGGTCTAAGGACGGAGACACGTACCTAAATACTTTATTGCCTAAGCCTGCTAATATCAGGAAAAAGGCCCGGAAGCGTGAGAAGAGGTGGATTGACAATGCTGAATCACGATAGTGAACGGCTTATGACGCGAAAATGTTGGAGACTAGGTGAGGTGGAGAAGAAAAAGTAGGGCTCTGGCTGAAATAGGGTTGGACCGGGATGATGATGATGATGATGCATCTAGGAGCCTCTATATTGCATGACTATTTGGCACTGTACACACTAGGGATGTTACGGAGGTGGTTTTATCGGAACCGAAGTCGGAGTCAGAGTTTCTAAATTTGGTTTTTCGGAGTCGGAACCGGAATCGGAAGCGGAATCGGAGTCGGAGGCGGAGTTGGAGATGGTAGCGGAGAAGAAAGATGTGTTAAGGGCAGGCAATAAAATAAAATAGTAAAAACATTAATCAATCAGCCTCTTTAATTTCAATTAAAAAATAATAAACCTATATAGGTGTCACAAATAAAAATAAACACATTTAAAAGTATCGGAACCGAAGTCGGAACCGGAGGTGTAAGATCAATCGGAAGCTCTGACTTATCGGAGTCGGAGTCGAAGCTCCGTAACATCCCTAGTACACACCCAATAAATTAAAAAATTGAAGGTTACTCAGAGACCCCGTAGTTACGTGAGGTAAGTAAGCTCATGGTTTTTCATACTGTTTACTAGACAAAGCCACATACGTAGCCTTTATTTTATTATAACCTTAGCCTTGCAACTAATGAAGGTGAGATGCTAAATTAAAGGTCTTTTAGTTTATATATAGCCTTATTGACTCATATCTCTCTCTTGGACTTAGTTAATGACTTTTGTTGTTAATGATCAGTTACCCATCTATTTACATCGATAGTCTTTTTAGATATTAAACACTGCAGCAGTACCTGTCTTCGATGGTCCTTGGTTTGGCAAATATAATTTCTTCGAATTCAAATGTAATTTCTTCGGATTTATTTTATAAAAAATAATTATTTCGTGAAATTTTGTATTTATTAAATATAAAGTACTCTCTCAGTTTATCGCAAGAGCATCGATGGTCTAATGGTTAAGGTGTCCGACTCGTACCCCGAGGTACCGGATTCGAACCCCAGTGCCGCCATGTACCAAGGTGCCCCTGGTATTAGGGTCTCTGAGGTCTGATTGCAGTCGCTCCACTGTAATTACCTGATCTGCCAAATCCTGGGTTATGGTCAAACCGGACACAAGGAAGACCACAACCGGGACATTAACGCCAAGATGACCGCTCTCTCAACGTAAATACCAGGGGCGTACTACATTTTTTACGTTCTAGTTATCAATAATCGAATAGAATCATCACTGTAAACGTTATAATGAGACAAATTTAATGTGTTTGACAACCACGTGGCCACTGTTATCCAAAGTTTTAAACTTATATTACCTATAATGCGAAAGTAACTGTCTGTCTCTTACGTTTTCACGTGCACAACAAATTGGGATAAAATTTTGGCAAGGAGATAGCTAATTTGGCAAGAAGTAGGTAGCTAATAGCTTCGATCGCGGGCTGTAGCTAGTTTAATATAGGTAAATACGTGCAATAATTATTATCAGTAGTCATAATACATCATCCCCGTAACCGTATTAAGGCTACAATCGTATAATCACTAAACACAGTTCGCAATCCACACCCCAACAGCAGACTCATCATGTATCAAATGATAAACGTACCACATGTTGTATGTGTACCTAACTATTCACAAGTGAATTCATGTACGTCCCAAGAAAGCTACCTTTGACGGTTCTGCCTTACCAAATTGCGTTACGTCAATTTAATTATTGCTTTTATGGAGGGCTTTTAGTAGCTTTTAGTAGCAAGCGACAGCATGATCGACCCCTGCTAAGTGAATTGGCGTTCTGGCGTAGGAGGAGGTTCGCTTTAGTGCTTCACACTCTTTCCTTCCCCTTTGCTAGGAAGTCTAGCTATTAGGGCCCGTCTATACGTAGCCGCTTACAAATCGCGTACGCGTCGCGGCCGCCTAGTCACTGCGTAGCGCCCGAACAGGAATCGTCCTTAAATCGCGCAGCCTACCATATCGCGCGGACGATGATGCGGTGACTAGGCGGGTGCAACGCGACGACGGTGCGGGCTCGAGGTGAGCGTTGCGCGTTTGTTTGCAAATAATAAAATAAGCTTTCTGTCGATACAATAGAAACCTAGCATAAACATTTGGTACAAATCGCGCAGAAATCGCGTAGGTACGACTGTATGGGCTCTTAGGCTGACGCCATTCGACGTCATTCTGTGAGTTGAAGGTAGGTACGAGGTAAAGCATAGAACACAGAATTATCTGTGTTCTATGCGCTAAAGTTTCCGTTACGTTTCAATTTGTTTCTAACTCTTCGTTGTGTGAATGAAACGGTCCATCTTTTTATGAAACTCTCATTCTTATATGAATATTCAAAGACTCACAATCACAACTCAGAAAATTAGTCTCGTATGGTAAAAACGACCATTAGTGGACTTACTATGTAATATTGAGAATTCGGCTTGATGTAGGTATCGAAACGTGTACGTCACTAAGTTCATATTATTGGTATTTTTTTTATTTATGTTAGTGCCATGACACATGTAGGTAACATGACATAAATAAACGCGTAGTAAGTAACGAATCCAAAACCGGGTAAGTATAATTATGGTTTGATGTTTCATTGTTAAGAAGATGAGACAAAATTACAAAATTAGCAAGTTAATATGTGTTATAAGTTAGTCCGCGTAGTTTAATGCCCTCATCTCTTTGGTTCAAACTGTGTCTCAGCATGGTGATTAAGCTCGGTTCATGGAACCTTTATCGGTATTTGCACCCTTAGGGCCCTTGCAGACCATTTTTGCTGTCGCTTCACACAATCGGAAAACGTTGCGAACAGTTCGCTTTTGATGTAATTTTACTCGCAGATGTCGCTTGATGTCGTGTTCGGTGTTAATATCGTAGCTAATGTGCGATCGTGAAACACGCGTCGCGAAAGGCGCGTAAAAATATCGTGGTATGCAAGAGCCCCTGTGTGTTGAGCAAAGTATTTATCATTACCTAGATACAGAATGAGCACTCGGCGATTTAGATCAGATTAAGGGCCTCATTCAGAGACAAAACGGCTTATAACTTTAACCTCATCAGGGACAAAAGTTTTAAATAAATAAAATTACTAACAACGAATAATTAACAAGACATAGTAGGTAAGTAATATTATTTTTAAGGAAAATGCGATGTAGATACCTATGTACGCTTACGTGCATTAGTTTAATGTCTAAGCACCCGGGTCGGGTACCACAGTCCAGTTCAGTCCAGTGGTGCAATTTGTATCTCTGTCGTTTTCGATTGGTTTTCGTTTCGTACTCGTTTCGTAGTCAATTGTAAATTGGAGATTGCTGGAAAATGTGGAAAGGGATTACCAATGATTAAAGGTATCGGTAAAAAAATCCTGGTAGTTTTAAGCAAGCGTCTATGGCACCTACGTTTTATTACCTACAAGAAAAGTGATTGGTTTTTAAAATTATTAGACTCTATACGCGTTAGTAGAAGTGAAACTTTAGTAAGATTAACAATGATATTTAGACAAGGCGTAATTATTTTTAGGAACTTTTTTTGAAGATTGCTGGAGAACAAGGAAAGGGATGACCAATGATTATAGGTATCGGTATAAAAAACCGGGTTGTTTTGAGCATATCTACCGAGAAACGCCTCAGCGCCTATGGCAAATATTTTTTATTATCTACAAGAAAAGTACATTACTCTGTTCAAAGACGGCAGTAGGATATATTTCTAACGTTTTGACTTGACAACAGCTTGACAATTGTTTGTTTACTTTCTGTAGCTTTGACTTTTTTTTTTAATCGCGTTTTGTTTTTGCAACTGTTTCTTTTAGTTTACGGCCTGGCGTCCATGTAAGGGCGTCTGGTGTGTTATTGTGTATTGTTTCGTATTATAGCATAATTATTTTCCTTTTAAAATCCAATAAAGTACTTTGCTATACTATTGGTATTTCTTGCAGCACGCCATGGTGAGTGATATCTAGTGTTTGTATTACAAAGTAAAGTTTGTGTTTGTGTGTACGTGTCGCGCTTAGCAATACTAAGTTATAATATTTTTTATTAAGTAGTTATATTGTTATATATTTATTATATTATATATAGGTATTGTATTTTATGAATAGTACACAGGACAGTAATGATCGTTTTTTTTTCATGCTCATCTTCAGACTCTTTCTTGAGTGCTGGTTCAGAGCACGATGATGACACGTCGGCATGCCTTTCAGTGCATAAACAGTCAAAGGCTTTCTTTTCCATGTTCCTCTATACCACCTGTAACTTTGGATCTGAATACTAAATCTCGCACTATAGCACATATTGAAAGTAAACCTGTCCCTCCATGTGCTTCCTTTTCTTTTTTAGCTGTCACCGAGGAGGATGTTAAGAAGCATATTATTTCTATTACTTCTACAGCAGTGGGCAATGACAACCTTTGTCCCCGGATGATCTCCCTCCTTCTTCCTGAACTCGTACCAATTCTCACTTACATATTTAACCACTCATTGACTACGAGTTCTTTCCCTTTAGCCTGGAAACTAGAAAACGTTATCCCCCTTCCGAAAACTTCCAATCCCTTTTCCTTTTCTGATTTTCGTCCCATATCGCTGTTACCTTTTCTTTCCAAGAGCCTTGAACACATTATCCACAGTCAGCTCACTCAGTATCTATCATCTAACAGTCTACTTTCCACTTTTCAATCTGGCTTTCGGCCAGGTCACAGTACTGTGACAGCACTGCTAAAAGTGCTGATGACATTCGCCTTGCGATGGAGGATAAGTCTTTGACGATTTTAACTCTTCTTGACTTTAGCAGTGCTTTTAATTCTGTAGACTTTGATGATATTCTTGCCATTCTTGGCTCTCTTAACATATCTCCTGTGGTGGCGTGGTTTGAGTCTTATTCTCTATCTTATCAATACTGTTACATCTGTTATCTCTTCGAACTTCCGTCTCTACGCCGGCGACTTGCAAATTTACCACCATTTTAAATTGTCTGATATAGATTATGCTGTTGCTTGTATTAATGCTGATTTGGATAGAATATTATCTTGAGCAAAGTCGTTTGGGCTGTTAGTAAATCCGAAGAAATTTCAGACTTTGATTATCGGCAGCTCATACATGTGTAAGCGGCTTGGTTCTGTCTCTCCTATCCCCCAAATTGTTTACGATGGTATTCCAATAGCTCTGAGTAAAACAGCAAAGAATCTTGGCTTGGTTCTTGATTCCAATTTAACTTGGATATCTCACGTTAATGCGGTCAGTAATAAGATGCACTTCTCGTTCCATTCTATGAAATGCCTTCAAAGTTTCTTACCCCATAAAACAAAAATTTCACTTGTTAATACTCTTCTCCTTCCACTGCTCGACTATGCAGACTTGGATATCTCACGTTAATGCGGTCAGTAATAAGATGCACTTCTCGTTCCATTCTATGAAATGCCTTCAAAGTTTCTTACCCCATAAAACAAAAATTTCACTTGTTGATACTCTTCTCCTTCCACTGCTCGACTATGCAGATTCCTGCTACTTCGATGCCACTGAGGAACTCTTAAATACATTGGAGCGCTTACAAAACCTGTGTATCAGATTCATTTTTGGCTTGTGCAAATATGACCACATTTCAAACTATCGTTCTCAACTCAAGTGGCTCCCAATTCGCTTGCGCAGGAATGCTCATATCCTATCCACCCTCTATAACGTCCTTCATAATCCTTCCGCTCCCTCATACCTCCATGACCGATTCCACTTTTCTCCTCCACAAGACAAACCTTGTCGTTCCAGTGTTAGATCGTCGCTGGACATCCCCATCCACCATTTCGACTTCTACTTCTACTCCTTCACTGTTCATGCCGCAAGACTGTGGAATTTTCTCCCGCACGAAGTGCGCGATTGTCAATCTATAGCAATCTTTAAGAAGCGTGTAAAAGAACATTATCTTTCCTTATGTGCCATAATGTTCTACAATACCTGTATATATTTTAGTATGTATATATGTATGTCTATGTATGTGTATATACATATATGTAAATATACTATTGTGTGTATTTAGTATCTTATTTATAATTCATGTAGCTATTACTTTTTTTTATAACAATTGCGCACGTCTCATCCCCTATACTCTACCATGTCTCTCTTCTATAGGCCTGCTGGAAGAGATTTCTTGTTAGAAATAAGTAGTGCCTGTTGTGTCGTATTTAATTTTTGTAATTTCTGTATACTATATGTTGTGAGCAATAAATTGTTAAATAAATAAAAGTGACTGGTTTTCTAAATTAAACTCTATACTCGTTAGTAGAAGTGAAACTTTAGTAAGATTAACAATGATGATTAGACAAAATATAATTATTTTTAGGAATACGATTTGGCAAAATAATGACTAAATACCCTAAAGCGGGAGGTCCGCAGTCCAGTCCAGTACAGCAGAGCGTCCCTGAGAAGGGTCCCGGTACGATTCTCGGTCGGACAGAAGGTAATTTAAATCATGAATTTAAATAGTTTCAATTCTGTGCTTGACTTGGTACGCTGTATGTCCAATGGTCAATGGCAAACTAAATTGAAGTTTGCTGGAAAACGTAGCAAGGGATGACCAAATTATTAGCTAGATCGGTGCAAATTAATTTAACAACAGAATTTAACATTTTGTAATTTAAATTTAAAATTAATCTAAGCGACACATCTTGAGGTTTCGTACGGTCCTGGGTGCAAAATGCTACCTCTCTTTTCTGTGTAAACTAGCAAAAGAGTCCCAAAAGAGTAAAACTTACTGCAGCTAGAATTTAAATTTTTAAACCAGCTTCCTGAACTCCATACTTGCAGAATGGACATTAAACACCTGTCTCAATTAATAATTATTAAACTAACGTTTTAATAAATATATAAATAAAATGTGGAGCACTTTTTTAAAGTAAGTAGTGTACGTTTATGTCAAGACACTTACCTAGAGAAAGCACTATATTCCCAACACAACTGCCACTAGTCGAACGCAATCATGATGTGAGAACTATCATGTCATGGGAACTGAAGCACTGATCTATGGCGCGCACAGGGTCCGGTAGTCGGCATAACTCTGACCTCAGGTGGTACGCGTCTTGTAGTGATGACAAATGAGTTCTGGACGGTTGTATGCGCTATATTTATTGCTTCGGTTTCAGCGGCCTATTGTCTACAGGCCAGTAGTTGTGTGCAGGACTCAGTAACCGAAACAATAGGTCAACGCGTACGCTCAATGGCACGGCCGGCGTCCATGGGTGATGCAAGCAGGTTATCTCATTCGCCAACTTTAACCTGTGTATTTACAAAATTCTTATTGCGAAACAACAACAAACATTTGACAATGCTATGTTTGTTTATGTTGGCACACGCGATCGTGTTACTTGGGGCAATGCGTGCGACGTTAAACAAACGCCAAGTTTATTGATTGCGTCGGTGACAAATGGGGATTTTATTATAACACTAGTGGACTCGACGCGACTTCGGTCGTGTACACCTACTTTACCAGTACCTACACTTTTGTCTTGCTTAAACCTTTCTCTTGAAACACTCTAACTATTCTTGAAAACCGCATTAGAATCGTTTGCGTAGTTTAAAAGATCTAAGCATACATAAATAGGTACATAATAGATATATAGGGACGGCGAGAAGCGAGATAGAAGAATATAAAAGAAGAGACTATTTTTTAACGGAGATACATCTGCGTTTCACCCTATCAAACAATCAAACATCTCTTATTTATTTTATATCGTGTGGCTTTAAAAAGTTTGTACTGCTCAATTTTCAGGTTACTTCTCATCAAAAGTACGCGAAGGAATCGGCCGAAAGCAATAATATTAATCAGTACCAGAGTGGCGACTGGTTATGAATTTGATCATAATTATGTCAAAAATATACGTATGTTACGTGTCCATTACTGCTACGCTGCGCTTGTCGGCATCATCCAGGTCTACAAGCTACGAATCCTACCCAGTGCCACTGCAGAATTGCGAAAGAACTACGTCGGTCTGCTACGGATATCCTCATTTCTGAAATTATTACGTAGAGAGACACTTACGCTGTACGCTATAGTACGCTCACCTGAGTGACATTGACCTTTCCAAAGAGATCCTCAGGTACCTAATATGTCGTAAGTCGTCACTAATTTCTAAGTTAAACTTCGTCTGAAGTCACGGATGGTTGGCTGAGAAGATCTTATTCATTGACCTCTTTTTCGAATGTTGACGTCTTTATAAATGCCTACAATATAGTGAGTTACTACATTAAAATCTTTCGAGTTACTAAAACAAATTTTGCATTGAACAAAAGTTTTAATAATAACATATGATTTTTCTAAGGTAATGATTATTAACGAAAGTATTTATTTTTATTGAATATGCAGTCTAGGTACAGGCTGTCCATCTGGGTTACCGTCGTCCAGGGGTTCTCGCTCTGTGACATCTCAAATTTGACATTTTCTCTAGCCAAAAAACTGTATTATAACGTCACTGAAATTGATCTTTGACAATATTCGACTGTCGAAGATAGTATGGTTTAGCTGCAATTATTAATGGCGATATGTGGCTAGAAAATAGATTGTCAAATTCGAGATGTCACACCGCGTGAATTAGGCCCCTGGAAATCTGCATTCTAAGCGGAGCGCACGCGTTTCCATCCTTTGAGGTAGGTAAGTAAGTACCTACCTATAGACACTGTAGACCTGTAGACACTACATACTGTAGTAAACAGGTGTGTGGTTCGATTTTTGTGCTTGATACTTAATACCGTGCTGTTCACTCAACTTCGCTAACCGCAACGACAAACGAAAAGACAACGACGATGTACGTCTACTGCTAATATTTTATTATTTGAAACAGCGCGAAGAGAAGGTAATATGGATGCCATTAGGAGCTTTCGGAGTAGGTACTTTTGAGGAATGAAAATAGAAAGTGAAAGTCGAATATGCAACATGGAAAATTATAAAAAATATAAATGCGTGACCCGGCAGCCCGGCGCGACTTCGTTTGCGAGTTCTCCTACCCCTACCCTACCCTACACCTACCCAGCCTACCTACAAACTTTTTAGGACATTTATGTTAATATGTCAAATCACAACGCACTTAGCCGTTTATTTTTGTATAGGTATTAGTCCATTTCGGTCTATCATAAACACTCAGTTAACCATAAATACGCTCAAAAGCTCGTGTACATCGAAAATACACCCATTTTAGACAAAAACTATAGAAATGGCTAATAAAAACTATATTAAGTATATACCTATACTTACAACATATCGAATTATATGTTGCAAATCTTAAGATTTCGCGAACTTGACATTTACACTCCACATCAAGATTTGAGTGATCTCATAAATATTATGTTAATTTATTTACAAATAAAATATTTTGTTAATAAATACTGTGTGACTTTGTAGTAGATTTATACTTAACTCTCGACTCGCGGTAAAACAATGGAGGTAATACGAGTACAGCGTCGAGATGAAACACTGTTTATAATTACTATACATTAATTGTTTGAGTGTCTAGCCTAGAGTGTTAAGGAACATACTAATAATAAATTCATACTAACGACGGTAATTTAAACATCAATTATGAGCCTTCATGAGTCCACCTTCACCAAACTTGATTGAAATTTCTTACAATTTTATTACCTAATAAAACCTAAGCGCATGAATCGTGGTAATTATCGCAGATGTTATGGGCGACAGTTACTGCTTACCGTGCGGTGGTCTGTTTACTTTATCACTGAACCAATGGACCCGGAGCGACTTCGTTTGCGTACACCTTTTTTTTTTTACGCAAGTAATTTATTACGCACGATTCCCTCCGTAGGGACGGACGGAAGGCCTGTGTGGGACTCTCAACAGTCGCCGGTGTGCCCACTAAACCCCGCGGCGCTCCTGCATCGCCTCTAAGGAGGTGTCATGAGATTAGCCGAAGCCTTGTCATCCACGACACCTCCGGCGACCGCCCGCCGTGTACGGCGGATCCGCCATACCCCCCTTGCGAGGGGCGGCTGGGAATAGCCACTGTATCTCCACCTACATTTTTTTCTTGTTTACAAATCTTCCTCTTGAATCACTCTATCTATTGTTTAAAACCGCATTAAAATCCGTTGCGTAGTTTAAAAGATCAAAGCGTACATATATGCCTAGGGACAGATGGCGGGAAGCGACTTTGTTTTATACTATGTATTTACTTAACCTAACCATTTTCTTCAACATTCAAAAAAGGCAATGAAATGATCAAGTCAGTTCAGTGGATGACCTTAAAGGTCATTGTGCTCAGTGCATAACCAGTTCACCTGTTTCTCCATATAACCAGACAACTAAGTTAAAAATAAAACTGAACACAAACACTTTTCGAATAACTAGGTACCTATCCTACTTATTTCTTCATTATGCCTTCATTATGTATCTATATGTATTCTTGATGTTCTTTTGTTGTAAAAATATTTTGCTTAAATTCTTAGCATCGTAAGAAGAGTACGATGTACCTCTGATGTACCTATATACCCTGTAGGGTATACAGGTACATATAAAAAGAGTAAGATAAAAGCCGATTTAAACGGGACTTGATTCCTTAATAATATCTCTATAAATTGTAATTATTCTAAAAAGTATTTTTTAATTAACGGGACTCACACACGACGTATCTTTTCGATTTGTTTTCCCGACGTTTCGCTACGGTTTACACCCACCGTACGTGCGAGTCCCGTTTAATACAATATAAGTGTAAAGAACGCGAGTTTGGTTTGAAACAATTAAAAATGGCATTATCTCAAAGTGTTTAGCCAGGCCGCGCATTTTGGCGCGTGGCAAAATACCCAACTAACTTTTGCTCCTAGGCACGGTTACAAAATGCGCGAACAGAGCCGCTGCAATTAAATGTTTGGTAAGCGTCATTAACTCCATCAAATGAAAAGACGAACTACTGCCCGAAAAATTTTGACCTCTAATTTTATTTTATTGACCCGACGCGATTTCGTTCGCGTACACCTATTTTACCCCTACCTACTCTTTTTTCTTACTAACAAACCTTCCTCTTGAATCACTCTGTCTACTGTTGAAAACCGCATTAGAGTCCGTTGCCTAGTTTAAATTATCTATACGTACATATATACATATTTAGATACATAGGGGCAGACAGCGGGAAGCGACTTTGTTGCATACTATGTATAGATGTTTCCACCAATTGTGTCTACCGACAACCAGAATTTCGGGAGTGTGCATTGCGTGCTTGTATCACAGTGCCTAATTGGTCCCGGTATCGCCGACTTGACATTGACTTTGAGGTTGGGCTTGGCCGGTTATTAGCCTCATTTACGTACAGTCAACTATAAGCTACCAGCATTCCGTGATGTCTGCACGTATTTCGCAACAATCATGAGCCTTCGAAACATAATTTTTATTCAGTGTGTTGTAATAATCTTGTGCGCCGGCCGCGTTCATAACAAGAAAAGGAACATTAATACGAACACTTTAAATGGATTCAGGGATCCCAGTTCTATGATACGGCTCAATTCGTACCAGTTTATCAGGAAGTTTGGATACCCATCCAAGAGACATTCTGTGACAACCGAAGATGATTATGTATTGGATCTAATACGGATACCGAGCAACGGAGTGCCAGTGCTGTTGGTCCACGGTATAGCGGACAGCTCGGACGGCTGGGTCGTGCTGGGGCCACAGTTGTCCATGGCGTACCAGCTCGCTGCCGCCGGATTCGACGTCTGGATGTACAACGCCAGAGGAAACAAATATAGCAAGAAACACCGCAGAAAGATTCCCAAGGAGAAGTATTGGGACTTCAGCTACGAGGAAATGGGAACCAAGGACTTACCAGCTACGATCGACTATATCTTAAACAAAACGTCGCACACGAAACTTTTATACGTAGGATTCTCGCAAGGAACTACGATATTTCTCGTGATGTGTAGCATGCGACCGGATTATAACGACAAAATTGCGCACGCCGTCTTGTTGGCTCCCGTGGCGTGGGTTACCCGACTGGAGTACCCATTGATACAAGTGTTGACACAAAATCTCAGGGAGATATCGGTGTTGTTCGACACGGTTGGACTGCGTGAGTTGTTCCCATCGAAACCGATTCAGAATTTGTATCACGCGTACGTATGCAATGAACAATCACCGGCCAGAGCGCTATGTGCCTTGGAGTATTATTTTAGCTTCGGTGTTCGAGACATTGACAATTTTCCTAAAGATAAATTACCTATTGTTGCTAGTCACATATCCGCTGGAACGTCAAAGAAAACTTTTGAGCATTTTATACAAGGGGTATCTAGCAAAGGGTTTTTAAGATTTGATTATAACCGAGAGGTTAATCAAAGGCTTTACGGAAATGTCAACCCACCTGCGTATAACTTGTCCCTAGTCAGTGTCCCCGTGACACTTTTCTGTAGTGAAAGTGATCAATTTAGTACCATTTATGATGTAAAGACACTTAGAAGTAAGTTACCTAATGTTAAGGACTTTGTTATTTTAAAGAAGGAGTTAGATTTCACACATCTTGAATTTATTTACGGGAGACGGGTGAAAACATTGATAAACGATCCTGTGGTAAGATTATTTAGTGGAATTAAATAGAATATAATTGTGGAATTTGTCTGTGTTTTAATGTTCTTTATTTTTACTTGGATTTATTTTATTGTACGAGGATTGGCTTTGGAAATGGCCGAGCATACTTGTAGAACTTATGCTGCTTTAAAAAAATTGTTTTTTTCGGATAATTTATAAAAGAAAATTATACAAAATGCACGTGTCACTCGGATATTCATACACGTGATGTTCTTACATAATTAATGTCACATTCCGTAATTATGGAAATTGATCTTCTTGAGTAACTCGATCCGGTTACATTTTTATTTTATTCGTTATGTGAATATCCAAAAAATACGAACCTTATGATTTAAACTTAATTCTGACAGCAAAGTTTTGGGGTCTAGGTCTCCTGCTCACAAGTTAACTGTGTATTATGATACACTCTAGTTATGGGGCAACTTTTAAATTAAGTGACCATGATCTAAAATCATGTAAGCAATTATTGGAGTACGTAGAAACCATTTGGAAACATTAGGTTGGGCTCGAAACAAGGCAATAGGTATGTATAATGTAACCATTAAATTATGAGTAGGTACATATAAATATCTTATTCCCGTCACATACCAAATAATATGAAGAGTCTGTCTAATGGACAATTATTATTGCCGCCAAGCTACAATGCTTGCGTTGTTGTGCTCCATTTTCAAGGAAAATATATGATAATATTGGTAATCGTAGACGTTATGGAAGATAATTACCTATCCATTGGGTGGGGACTGTGAACTTCCCCCCTACCTATTTAGGTACCTCACCTTACAGAATACCTCAGCCAAAAAATATTATTTTAAATATTATGTTATTGCCGGTAAGGTCTCTAGGGTATTTTTGAAACCGCTCGCATCCATACGAGCGTTCGAGCGGTTCATAAATAGGGTCCCAGATCTCCTGGCGGGTCCCACATAACTTTTTGCGAATGCTTTATAACTTTCGCTCGCTCCTTTCGGCGTCTTCCATGAGCAAGCGAGTGACTGGCAGTGAAGAGGCATTGTATATGTCTATTTGTATCCAGAGCAACGTGTTCCGGGATTTTAGGAGTTCACAACGATTTGTTGTTGCTAATGTCCAAAGGCAACGGTGACCACATGCCATTAGGTGGCCGCTTGAATATACTTTATCAACATAATAAACCGGCCAAGTGCGAGTCAAACTAGCATTCAAAGGGTTCCGTACCGTTACCAACAACAATATTTTCATGCCCAAGTAACATAGACTTTCTTTTAATATTAACCAGCAAATTTTATTAAATTCGAAACCTTTCAGTGCGGGTCCGATTCACACTTAACCGGTTTTTAATTGTTGTTGTTATATTTTGATATTAGCATTATAATAATACAAAGTTTCGTACTTTTATGTTTTGCCGTTATTAAAAGAAGTAAAAGAAAGGAATAACATTTATTACTCATAGCACACCACGACACAATAACAGTTATATAATTGACAAAGAAAAAACATAAAACAATGACTAGTCTCCCATGCCACTGTCGGTCCCGCGGCGGCCACCATATCCAGGTATCCATTCAGCATGTGCTGCGAGGCGCAAGAAGCGTCTAACAGCGCCGTTATTATTTATTTATTTAAAACTTCATGCACATTACAGTTATACAATGGCGGAGCTTTTTCTACCAGTCAACCAGAGAGCAATTATGTGGAATTATTTTCAGGTACGGCACAGGCGTTGTACTACTTGTATGACACTTGCAGAGTGGAGTCGCCAGGGCTACAAGGATAATTTGGCACGTGGCCGAAATCAGAACTAACGTCGCCATCTTGTAAAGCGTCATTTATGACAGACAGCTGGAGTTGATGTTTGACTCCCACAACCTAACCCAAGTGCCAGATGTTCCTTGATTCCTTGTAACTCAGACGATTGCAAATTTCATTAATTTACAACTTAGCTAGACCCGCTAACTGTCACGGTTTCAAAGATACATAGCGCAGGCTTAGTAGTAGAGTTCTATTTTTATTCGATGAAACTTTCAAGTACCTGGCTGTCCAAACATTCCAGCCAGATATATAGACAGACGGACAGACAGTGGAGGTTTAGTAGTTTTTTGTGCTTGAGGTACGGAACCCTAAAAACGAATATCGAATTTGCATCATAACTTGTTTTCCTACTTAGCTTCAAGGTTAGCAATTCTTGATATTATTCTTAGGATTCCTACTTTAAACTATGTTCAAAAAGCTTTCGGTAACAGCGGGGATCATACTTGTTGTATAGGTTGGACAATTTAAATATTAAGGAGACAATTGTGGTCATCCTAGCAGGAACGCGATGGATTACCATCGCTAGACTTGCCATCATTCCGAGTTTCTGATTGGATTGGACAGTGGACCACGTGAACCTGATGGTTGTTCAAGTATCGTGTTAAGTCGGTTTGTTAATATACAAGTTTAAAGTATGTTTTTGTGCTTGTATTTTAAGTTTTATATAATCAAGATCTGGACTGGTTAAATCGTAAGTGGATACCACCGCGGCGCACCCGCAGTGCAAGCTGTTTATTTGTGGTGTTGCGTCAATGAACAGCTCATCATATTGATGGGACCGAATTTTATGCAAATTACATTTCTAACCTTTTCATTTTTTTGTTATTATTTATTGTAAGCGGAGGTTTAGTAACAGTTTAACAAGGTCCCTTGTCCACCCTACCGGTATTGAACCCCTGAAAGCATGTTTGAACCCTTTTATCGCTCTTAAAGTTAGAGCAAATAGAAAACTGCTACTTACACATACTTAATTTAAATTGCATCTATTAGTGGTCCTTACAAATAATTTTAATTACATTTAGTTCCATCTATTATTTCTTTTATTTATATGTTATGTTGTGTAAACTCTTAAATTTTAAATAAGACATCGCACACGGATGTTTTTCACAAAAATGGGACTAATATTAGAACTGCTTATTTTATGTAACTTTACGTTTACGTTTACAAACAGTGTTCTGCAGGTTTACCTTATCTTAATAAATTGATAATATAAAAGGCCTCAACTAAGGCTTTGCTCGCGTTGAACTTTTGTATGAGTCTTGAATTATATTTATGATAATGAAGATGTTGTGGTTGTGAGATCGCCAGCAGTCATCCGAAACTATTAATGTTGAAGTGTTAAAGCTCTTTTAATGTAGGGGCACGGAAGTCATAAATCACACATAAATATCCCTATTGCAGGTCGTCAAAGGCCTTCGTTTTGAGGTCTTTGACTAATGTGTGTTGCCAGTGATGACTTACGGAACTGAAACGTGGCCGCTCACTGTGGGCCTTATAAGAAAGCTCACTGTTACCCAAAGGGCAATGGAAAGAGCTATGCTCGGAGTCTCTTTGCGCGATCGAATCAGAAATGAGGAGATCCGCAAGCGAACCAAGGTCACCGACATAGCTCTAAGGATTGCCAGACTGAAGTGGCAGTGGGCAGGGCACATAGCTAGAAGAACAGATGGCCGATGGGGCAGTAAAGTTCTCGAGTGGCGACCACGTGCCGGAAGACGCAGCGTGGGTAGGCCTTCCAGAAGGTGGACTGACGACCTGGTAAGGATCGCGGGTACCAGCTGGATGCGAAAAGCACAGGACCGGCCTTTGTGGAGATCTCTGGGGGAGGCCTATGCCCAGCAGTGGGCGTCTTCTGGCTGATATGATGATTGCAGGTCTGTGTTCAGCTTTCTAGCACTTCACGAAGTTTCTCCTAACAATTGGTATGCTATAAAGATTTAATGCTTTCATACTACAAAAAAAGATGTTATCAGATCTCACGAAGAGTCAATTAGTTAACTCTTCGAAGCATAACCCTACAAACCCCATAGGTAACGGTAAAGTCTTCGTTCCAACACAACCCCACCCGCTACAACACCACAAACTTTTGCGACAACACACAGAAAGTAAACCGCGCCGCTTACAACAATCGAGAGGAACCCTTTTCAATTTTGAAGCCGTCCTCATGAGAATACAGATCCATTTAACAGCGTATGAATAACTTGGACACATTTCACATGGGCGGGCGTGTTTCTATTTCGTCCGGTGAAATATTGGAAATAAAATATGGCCGCTATCGGGTTTCCACGCGACAGGCGGAAATAAAGCCTGTCGACAAATCTGAGCGGCGGCACCTCGACGCGCCGAGTTGCCGGTAGGCCCTCAGCGGTTGTATCCACTAATACGTAGTGAGGTAACTACTTACGTTATTACTGCTTACTGGGCCATTTTCTCTTCATTCAGTGCTTCTTTCTTCACTTTTTGACCTCTCTATTTACAAACGGAATTCGTCACAGTTGCCCAATAAAGTTGTTGGCAAATGTTCGTTGCTTCCACTATAATTTTTGCATACATCAAATTTATACATTCACTACTTTAAAGTTGCAAAAGTATGCTAAAAATGCATTGACGTGTCTGAAATGTTGCACACAAACAGGAGCTCTAAAGGCTTTCTTTATGCGCGAACGAAACAGCAGACGGAATTGTGAAGATTTCACTGTTTAGAATCAAGAACTCATTAATAAATATTGAAATGACATAATAGTACCTACATTTTCGTTTACATTGAAGTGAACTAAACACGAATGCAAAATCTAATACTTACACGTCAATCTTAATGGCGGCTCGGAAGTTAGCTGTAAGTGCAATTATTCGCAGAAACAGTCAAATTGTGGTGCTTTTTTGTGGTTAATAACTTCACACTAACAACAAAGCAATTACCCTTTTTGCATAGCGCTTGCATTCACAGCGAACTTCCGATCCGTACCAACTACACTTCATGGTCTTTCGCATTAACATGAACACTTGTACAAACTATGTCCCGTGCGTCACTATATCGCAATAGTTGACGTTTTTATGTCAATAGATACCCCTTTTTAACATAATGGCGGCCTTAGCCATCAAACCGTTGAAGAATAAACAGGGCAGAACCACGTTACGGTGGGTACATAGAGAACGTAGCTTGCATCTCTACCTCTGTATATTCCATACGAATGCATTTGTAACCCACCGTTTTATAAGTAATCTTGCTATTAAGTAATTGAATTTCATCGACATCTGCAAGTGGTAAAGGGTAGGGTGGGGATTTTCAAGGCAGAGTGTAAAGACAAGACATCGCCGGCATGATCTCTCACCAACTGTAAATTTTTTCCATTTAAAGTGAATTTTTTGTAGAATTCAGTTAAAAGATTGTTCATTGCGTTTCGTTCCTGTACCTTATTAGATTGCAGCATCCTATAGACTTGATTTTTGTACGACTATATTTACAGAGATAATGAAGAACATTACCTAATTCGTCTGTCCACACGAGCGGAGCTCCAAACGAAATCTAGTTTACAATATTCATCAATTGAGTTCTGAAAAAATATAAATATAGTGAAAGTGTATCTTTATTCTTCGATCCACTTTTTCAACCCCTTTCGCACAACGAGTAAAAAAGAACGCCTCTTTTCAAAGTAGTTTTGCTTAATACTCTAAGTACTTACAAAAAAATGGCTGCCCTGTAGACCAGAATAAAAGTAGTAAAAAAGATTTTCAAATTAAAAATTTAATCGAGTCAACGTTAACGCGATTTAAAAACTATCTCATGTTTCTGAGTAAAGCTTTTTCCTTTTAATAGAGAATAATCTACGGTATCGTTGTGAGCGAGCTTCGAGCAAAGTATTTAATTTAGTTTATCTTTTTAAATTTTTGATTTTTATTACCTGGAGATTCCTGCATGATCGAAGCGAAACTTTGGCAAAGCACCTTAAGTACTTATATATTTTCGGTTGTGTATCAATGACTTCTTAGTTATGTACATTAGTTGAACACTAACCGATGCTCTTACGGTGAGGGAAAATAACGTGATGATATGTACATTCAGACGACTGAATATTCCATGATCCAACCTGGTCAGGATCCCTTGTTAACAGGGCTACGGAGGTCAGACGGCACTCTTTCAATAGTGGCGCTGTGTAAATTTGTCCAAGCATATTTATTTTTATAGTACCTGATCTGCCAAATCGTGGATTATGGTCAAGGCAGACTCTAGGCTCTCGCGCACGAGTGCACACCGGGATGTTGAGGCCAAGATTATATTTTGAACTAATAGTTTTTTATGAAAATTCTGTCACCTAAGAGAGTTAGGACGCACTTAAAATGGGTCAAACCTAAAACCATTTTCGATCGAACAAGTTCACTTTGGACAGTGTTGACAGATCTTCGCATAAAGTAAAAAAATAATTGGCAGTCTATGAAGGTAAATGAAATGAAATGAAATGAAAGAAATTTATTGATGAACAAGGACACCACATAACAACAATCACATAATTTAAATAAACAATAATCATACAATTAAAAAACACATATAACAAATTACAAAATTTATATATCGATTCGGAATTGCTGTGCTGTGGCACACCCTGTCAACAAAAGGACCTCACTCAGCATGAGCCACGACCGGAGCCGCGGCGCTGATCTTCCGCGAGACCCGCGGAGTGAGGTCTAGAACGCTGCGGTCTAAAAGTATAACTTCAGAGCAAATACACTACATAAATCTACCCTCCTAAGCTCCGAATAAACTACATATATATTACACCTATACAGTCAAAGATATTGTTATTACATAAATATTTTATAAAATAGATATATCATGTGTTATAGTTCTCTGTGATGCGCCGGGGCGGCGGGGCGCGGGGCGCAAGCACTTAGGTTACAGCCACCCGGCCCTTAGTTTTGACCAGCCACTAGTCTGTGTTCTACCGGCGTGCCGGTCAGCATACGCAACAAAATAAAATAAAATAAATATATAGGTAGAAAACTATCTAATCTTTTTGGATCTCCGCTAAGCGCTTCGTACTGCGTGCGCTTCCTGCATACAAGCACATACTGGAAAAAGGAAATACACTGAAAAAATGTGTTACAATGTTTATAGTTTAAATCAACACTATACAAGGTTAACAATAAACAGTTAAATAAATAAATAAGGTTGCATGCGTTGCGTCAGAAACGTATTTTTCGTATGATAATTAATTTGAAGGAAGTGATGTCACCAAGGTCTTTATCTTCGGAATCTTTTTCTCTTCCGACGGTCATTACGAAAGTTGTAGCTATTCGTTTCGTCGGTGTCAGACGAACTTAATCGCGACAAGTTCTCAAGGTTTACGATCACCGGGCCATAACAATTCATCGACGCAGCGCAAATAATCGTCGGAAGCTGTGGAGGGCTGTTGACCGCGCGGGCGTGGCGGCCGCATTCATTACCTGGACAAAGCAGAGGGTTTTCAACGTTAAATTGAGTGCAGAGAGGCAATTCCAAACGGGTGCCTGCCAGCGACACGGGCTCACTTTTTTAATTTTTGGCCCAACTCCGAGCCGACTGTTGTTTGTTTAACGCGCCATTCGGATGTGCGGTGTGGGTATTATGTAGGTGCCTACTCGCAGGTACCCCGCGACTAGCAGACCCGATCCAATTTCGCGGGCGAGACGCACTGCCTCACGAGCCGTGCGTTTGGAACACGCGTTATGCGACGTTGACTGCGTTTTCGGTTGTAGAGTTTGTTACATCATTTTAGACTATTTGATGTAGGTTGGTTATGTTTTTAAATTTTGCAATTATATAATTTGTGCTCGATGATAAATCTGTTTGTTCGTGCGGCCGTTAGAAGACCATTTAGTACTTATTAGTTTTTTAACTGATCGGTGAAATGTATGCATTCCACCTCTATTAAGCCCAACTTTAAATACAAAAGAATTTAAAAATAAACAAGTAGGTAGCTGCTAACCAACTACTAGCAATTACATTGTTGCACTTTGTAGACGAACATAATTCGCAAGATCGAAATTCCATTCCGTTGCACGAAATGCTTTCATATGCATTGATCGGACTGGTTTGCATCTAGTATGCTAGGTGCCGTCAAATTATCGAGAATTCGGTATTTCTTGCCAGTCCAATGTGCGACCGGCCCAAGAGCGTACATTTTATCCCGTTATCACATCAACACCCATAACTGCCTGTTTATACGTCGCCGCTTACAAATCTCGTACGCGTCGAATCCGCCTAGTCACCGCGTAGCACCCGACCAGGAATCACGCCTAAAGCGCGAAGCCTACCATAATAGCACGGACGATTACGCGGTGATTAGGCGGGCGCGACGCGACGACTGTGCGGGCGCAATGCGAGCTATGCGCGTTAGTTTATAAATAATAGAATAAGTTAAAATAAGCTTTCTGTCATTAGTGTACGAGAAACCAAAATTACATAACGTTTAAGACAAATCGCGGAGAAATCGCGTACGTCTGTATATCACAGTTAAATATTGGACTTGAGCCTACTCCTACTACTACATTATTCATGTGGCAACACGCTAATTATACCTTTTGCACGATTTTGCAAACGTCTGAAGGCTAAGGCAACTGCTTACGGTGGGTCGTAAGCTTGTTTGTAGAATTTAAAAAAACATTTGTGTCGGACATTGCCATAATCTTTACGATTGACAGACGGGTTGGAGGTCGCAGTGTTGAAAATACCCAACAAAATGTTATCCGCCACTAACTCTAAGGAAACTCAAGTCCAAAGTGGACTGTAACGATATGTAAAAGCATGGTATTAAAAAAAGATTCCCACTTATAAGAAGCTATCATTAACTAATAAAGTTTATTTTGAGTCCTTTTGATTTTTATCCCTGCTATGCGGTGCTCTGCTTCGTAACAGACGAAAATTTATATTTTTAATTTTTGTTTTGCTGGTGTGCACTTAAAATCTCGTAAAATAGGAATTCAAGCCAGAACTAGCACAACTGTTATTAGTAGGTATGTCTCCTGTAGGAACCTACTGTACGAGGTTTCATCATAAACTATGTAAAAGCACCTCTCCCTTAGAAAGTTATCTGGCCACACCGATTAGCGATACACCTACCTGCGTGACATACCGTACTCTACTCGTACCTTATCGTATCATAGCATAGGAACAACTCAACCATAACTTATGTTTCCATTTCGTACACAATCACGTCCTGTAGGTAAACATAAATGGTCTCTATGTCACGACCACGTCCTGTGTTTAAAAGCGAATATTAACCCATGTCCCGATTTCTGCCCGGAGTGATTGAATATTTCCACACGAGCGAACCACGGGTGGTTCCCAGCAAGTGATTCGAGAAATAACAACACTGTCATACCTACATGTGGTGTGTAGGTCGTATAGAAGGTATCTAATGTGATACGTTATTATATTTTTAGCTCTTTTATTGATGGATATGGAGCTCCCATTTGGCCTTTCGAGTAAATTTGTTTACTATGTTTGGTGAATAACAAAAGACTTGAAAAATAGAGATATACCTACTAGCGTTATCTAGCCCCGCGCTGTGCTATGACTTGTAAATATAAGTACTTACATATTAAAGAAACAACAGAAATAAAAATTCTTTAAATTTCTACCCGGTCGGAAGGCGAAGAACTGAAGGCCTAATGCTTAGTAGGCTACGCTAATGTCGTTAATGGCGATATTGTTGTTACTTATGCAATATAAAACTGAGACCAATGGTACAGACCAATACAATTAAGGGGGTTACTACTTTGGTTTAATTCCCAATATTTTTTTAACAGAAACGAAAACAATGTTTGAGCAAATATGTATCTATTCTGAAGTGCCTGCCAGAAATACAGAGCAATACGCAATCATGTTAAAAGCTTTACAGTTGGTGCAGGCGCTAAAGTACACAGACATCGGTCGTGCATTCGGCGTACGTTCATTAAAACCCATGTCAATAACGTTAATGCAAAAGATATTGCTCTCGGATAGTAGAGAATTTTAAGTGATCCGTTTAGGCGCTGTCCTAACTGGCAATGGTCGTACGACCATAGTCTTGCGACGGGAGGTTTTGAAATCTCCTATTGGTCGGGTGACATCCGTCATACGACCATGGTCGCACGACTGTTGCCAATTAGGACAGCGCCTTAGGATTTCAATTCTATGGGTTTATTGTTAAAATTTATGATTTATAACCAAATAACTACGGGGCTAATCTTTGCGCACTAATGAAAAAAGATGGGGAGTCAGGCCGATTGCGGTAGGCACTACCATTCGGAGACTCGCCTCCAAAATTTGTTGTAAAAAATTGGCTCCTAAATTAACGTCTATTTTTCAGCCGAATCAGCTTGGTTTTGGAAGCCAAGGTGGCTGTGAAGCCGCAGTACACGCCTTGCGTACTTTTATAACCAACAACCAGACTGTAGACGTCAAAAATGCATGAGACTTACTTATAGAAATTAAAAAACAATGTCCGGAACTTCTTCCCTATATTTGGCAGTGTTATAATTCCCCTTCCAAATTTATGTACAAAAGCAATGTTTTGAACTCAGAAGTAGGGTGTCAACAGGGAGCCCACTCGGACCAGCTATATTTAGTTTGGCAATACAACCTATTATAAAAAAAAAAAAGACTGTCACGGCTCGAGCTCCGTCTGCCAATTGAATATTCATATTAAATCTATGTAACCCTTTCTGGATGGCCTAAGGGTTAGTGCGCGTCGCGCCCAGTAGTGGAGAATACTGTGGTGTGTGGGCGTGGTTGTGCGTGTCCCCAATTTTCCGTGTATATAATTTATGTTATGAGGCTGTGCTGAGTTGACAGACTGTTTTGCTGTGACATCTGCAACATCTTGGACAAGCTGTTACCTCGGCAACGTAAGGCGTTGCCTGGTTACAAGACGCTGTCGGTATTATTCGGCTGGCTTCGGCGCAAGATGGCGCACGTCACAAGAATGAGACTGCGTCAGATTTGTCAGAATTGGATTTCATTTTGACGTGTGATTTTATTTTGATACTTTGTTTTCATATAGTACCTAGTTTTAGTTTTTTGAGATATTTTCTGTAAATATCCCCAATACCCCATGTCCAAGGATGCAAATGACGCACGGTCGAGGTTATTGGAAAATTTGATACGATGCCCCAGATGCCCTCAGCCTCTCTTCTTCAAGGGACAGAGGCCTCAACATTCACATTGGTAAGTCGCATAAAGATCGTAGCCGGAGCAAGATCGGAGCAGAGTCGCAGCGTCCAGCGTCCAGCGTGCAGCGTCCTGCGTCCTGCGTCTAGCGTCCTGCAACCAGCGTCCAGCAACCAGCGTCCAGCAACCAGCGTCCAGCAACCAACGTCCAGCGTCCAGCGTCTAGCCACCAGCCACCAGCGTCCGGCGTCCGGCGTCCGGCATCCGGCGTCCGGCATCCAGCGTCCAGCGTCCAGCGTCCAACGTCCAGCGTTCAGCGTCCAGCGCCCAGCACCCAGCTGTATATGTCATATCTATATAGGAACTAGTGTTCTAGTTCCTATAGAATCAGAGATATAACCCCTTTAAGTTTGACAGCTGTTACACGAAATGTAAATCTCGACGACTGCTATCATATCTTTTTAGGAACTAGTGTTCTAGGACCAATAGTTTCCGAGTAGAAGGATAGTAACCTTGGGCTGGACCGTGGTCAAGCCCCAGGCTAAACATAGCCAATTCTTGACCCGAGTCAAATTCAAGTATTCACGAACTAATGGCAGTAGTACTGTATAGCAGTATAGTGTATAGCAGTAGTACTGATACTGCCCACCCGCATTAATTTTCTCCTCCTCATCCAATCTTCCTCCTTTCCTTTTTTTATTAGTTTTTCGCGCCAATCAGTAAGGCGATGCACATTAATTCGTCGTCGTCCATTTCTACCCGTCAACCATTCGCGGCAAAGGCTTGATAACGATTGAATGAACATTTTAAGAATGTGTACCGGTAGGGCCCTGCCCTGACCGGCCCTGACCTTTTCTGTAGGTCTGTGCCCGCACAAAAGCAGGGCTTAAACATAAACAGGGCAAGGAGTTTATATACTGAAAAAATAGTTTGGCTAGAGACTGGGAGACTGGATATCACAAAGAGTTATATCCATAGAGTAGGCCGGACGCCGGTGGCTGGACGCTGGACGCTGGACGCTGGACGCTGGACGCTGGACGCTGGACGCTGGACGCTGGAAACTGGACGCTGGACGCTGGACGCTGAACGCTGGACGCTGGACGCTGGACGCTGGACGCTGGACGCTGGACGCTGGACGCTGGACGCTGGACGCTGGACGCTGGACGCTGGACGCTGGACGCTGGACGCTGGACGCTGGACGCTGGACGCTGGACGCTGGACGCTGGACGCTGGACGCTGGACGCTGGACGCTGGACGCTGGACGCTGGACGCTGGACGCTGGACGCTGGACGCTGGACGCTGGACGCTGGACGCTGGACGCTGGACGCTGGACGCTGGACGCTGGACGCTGGACGCTGGACGCTGGACGCTGGACGCTGGAAGTTGGAAGTTGGAACTTGGAACGAGTTTACGGACGGAGTGGAACTAGATTCATGCACGTAACTATTTGCGATAAAGACGTTCTTTCTTGTACGAAATCAGTTGCGAACATAAGTCAACATACACATACCGTGGACAGTATTACTTTTAAAATCTCATACACCTATGTCTGAAAACTGAAATAATCATATCATCAAAATCGAACCATGTTCAGCATGTGACACACGATTCACGATTCACATTGTTATCGCACCGGTTCGGCGAGATCTACTTTTCGAATAACAACTGTTAAACTTAAAGCCGTTATAACTCTGATTCTTTTGGTCCTAGAACACTAGTTTTTAAAGGAAAATTATATCACTCGTCGAGATACACATTTCAAGTGACAGTTATCAAATTGAAAACTGTTATAACTCGGGAACAATAGGTCCTAGAAGACTAGTTTTTAGAGAAATGATAGTAGATACTCGTCGAAATCTACATTTCGTAAGAGAGCCGTCAAATTTAAAACTGTCATCCGTAATGTAGATCTCGACGAGTACTATCATGTCTATATAGGAACTAGTTTTCTAAAACCAATAGAGTCAGACATATAACCCCTTTAAGGTAGACAACTGTCAACGAGTACTATCATATCTCTTTTGGAACGAGTGGACTAAGGGTCAACCATAGAGTTATATACCTTTCCCAGGTATACCAATCTCTTTGATGATAACAGATCCGCCCCGATCGGCCCGGCCCGGAAAGCTATATATGCCGATTATAAGGAGATTATATGCAAGCCTCACCTCTTTCTGACCGGTTTGAATGTTTTAACCGGATGATTTTCTATAAAAATAATATGACATTCAGGTTGAACCCGGGCCGGCCCAGCCCGGCCCTGACCGGTAGGTCTGTGCCCGGCCTTAGAACTCTTGACGCTTCTTGTCAACTTAAAATTGTATGAACGCGCATCAGGTGCGCGCCGACGCGACCTGTGTTTTACCAGCGTCGCCGACGCAACCTGCGTTATCGACGCTCCCCGCGTCACCGACGCATCCTGCGTTATCGACGCTCTCCGCGTCGCCGACGCAACCTGCGTTATTGACGCGACCCGCGTCGGCGCGCGCATTGGAAATTCATACAATTTTGACACCTGACAGTAAGGCGCGTCGGCGACGCAGGGAGCGTCGATAACGCAGATTGCGTCAATAACGCAAGCAGCGTTGCCGACGCAGGTCGCGTCGCCGACGCGACCTGCGTCTAGAACGCTACCTGCTTCGGCGCGCGGATTAGAAATACATACAATTTTGTGTTGACAGCATTTGCGTTAGCAACCAGCGTCGGCGACGCAGGGAGCGTCGACGACGCTACTTGCGTTATTGACGCTCTTTGCGTCGGCGACGCTTGTTATAATCCGGGCCTTACTGTAAATATTTTATTCCCAATAAATAAATAACTAACATAATTAGGAAAAATAAAACTATGAGAAAATTAATTGTGAGAAAGTTACGAGCGGCGATATTTTTGTCACTGCGCAGTGATAAACCTTTGTTCAAAATTTTACAGACAGCTAACAAGAACAATTCACAATTAGAATGACAAGGACCCCATAACCTCTAAGCAGTCTTATCTGGACCCTAGTATATGGTACCTACCTACGTTGGAAATTTCAATAATAATGTCAAAATTTAAATTATTTTTCAGATATTTATATTATTTGGTTACGGAACACTTGGATCGGACAGCGTTATCTAACATTAAAATAATGGGTACAATCAGCTACTTCGTGATTCTCGATAAATAGCCTTGCACAGTTATAGGCATCCAATTGTCTACGTTGTATTGCCGTAGAACAGTGTGAAATGGAAATGGAATGCCCTAACCTAGTATAGCAATTGGCACAATACCTGTTCGTGACGGGAAGACTTTGCCATGGGGAAATTATAGGCACACATCATACCTACATGTACTAACGTCAAGCCTTGATGTTGAGTAGGTATCGGAGAAAATTTGAGTTCTCGACGTTCGGTTCCAAATTATTCTTGAGCTTTAGGTTAATCACATTTTCTGTTTGTTAAAAAAAATTACCAAGGTACGCTGTAGGAAACCCAGAACATACCTACCCTTAAAATAATTACCGCGATAGTTTAAAACATGTTATTAAAAAATGTTTCTTTGTGCCAGGTTGTACACGGGCAGACAACATTTTGTGGGTCTCTTAAACCTAGACTATCGCTACAATGTGGAATTTTTGTTGTACTCTATGACGTAGGAAAATCTACGACGCCCCCGCAGTCTGTATTTATTGACCCCTGTTTGTACTAGAAAAGCATCTACCTATATTTGTACACATTTGGAACAAATAATTTACACTGCAAAACACTCGGAAGGGAGAGAGGATTAAAACTCGTCGCGCGGTAGGGTAGCAGTGCTTGTCTATAACCGGTTCCCTGCTCAATAAGTAGGCATGTCCTAATTTGTCTAACGTGATCACACAGTCCGGTGGTCGTGTGAATCTTTCGCCTAATTAACCCTTTCAGTGCTTGCTCCACTTCAAAGGTGTATAAATATAACCGGGGGCAGCCGACTGAGCCGATATGCCTGGTGCGGTAAGTGATTTAGGTTAATACGTCTCACAGTGTTCGCTTCGATAATAATAAAATGTAACATTCAATTTAGGATTTTTTTTGCGTTTTGTTTTGTTGCCGTGGCGTGTAGCCGTTTAGAAAATCAAGCATTTAGTTTATGGAGGTTGAACGAGATTTGTACTGCGGTAAGATGTCTTTTTTTTTTTTTTTTTTCGCCTAACGCAAAGGAAATGGGCACCCTCCGGTATAGCGGTTGGGAGGGAGGAGGTGAACTCTCATGAGTACCAGCCGGCCGGCCAGCTGGTTATGCACGACTCGCCAAAAAAAAAAAGACCTAGGCGCATACGTGCTAAACACCCCCTGGGAGCACCTGTAGCCGGAAGGGCCTTTCAGGTTTCATCGGATGCGACACCCCGTAGGGACGGGGTGCGCTCCGGTAAGATGTCTGTGCGTTGTCAACTTATAAGCTGCGCCCGCGTAAATTTCGGATATAGTGTGATCTAGTAGGAACTATTAAATCCTTGACCGTTATTTGAAGCTTATTAAGTTGAAAAGTTATTTTTCGATACAGCTGTAATGAAAATAGTATGGGAAATACTGTATCGAAAGTAATTTTTTAAAATTTTATAGACTAACGTGAAAAAATTGTATCCTTAAACAACTGTTTTCGAATATGTAATTGGAACATTACGCTATGAATGTAGATAAAATAATATTATATTGTCGGGTATTTGTGCCTGATTTTAAAATAATAGTTCAAAGACATTGCATTGTTTCTTTACATGTCAATTAGGCATGTCATAATTTTTGTGAACCTACTACAGTTTATAAACTTACTTACATTTTTTTTCTTTTTCAATACGAAAATAGTCAACCGTCTTAGATTTTCAAATTTTAAATTTTTAACGGCGCTGCCTTTCGATTTGTATTACTTGTGTATTCAATTTACAGCTAATAATATTGTCCTTTCTTTTTTCATTGTATGGCACCTACCCACATTATTTTTAATTGGTAAAATGTTTTATTTCGGTATAGGTGGATAAATCTAGCAATCCAATCGATGATTGTGTGGTTGCAGGGTTCTCCAAAAATTGTAACATTCTCTTTTTGTGTCCTCAAATATTACTGTTCATTTATTTGTTGTTTAGAAATACTTAATGTGTTTAAAAGTAATTGAATATTACACAAATTACTGTGTAACGTATTTCTGTTACTTTAATTGTTCTTAAGAAATACTTAATTCAAAGCCTCGCCTCCCAAAAAAAAGGGGGGGGGGGGGGGTATAAGGAATTGCGTCAACTGACGTAGCGTAGGTGCTAATTATAAACACCTCGCTAAGAATCTTCATAAATACTCTCTGTGCCCTCAAACAACGAGATGCTCTTCAGTCTTGTTTGCAAGAGCTTCTGGCAGGGACTCGTGAAGGTGACAACTTGAGTAATGACAGTTTACGTGAAAAGATGATGGAGTTATTTTCTAATGGAGAATACTCTAAAGTATCCTCTGATTACTTCAATTAATTAGTGGACACAGAGCGGAAACGGTACAGATGCGTCGCGATGGCATCATTAACAATGCTCGTGACCCTTCAATCAAGTCGGCCCTTCGCAAGGTGCCACCATCTAACCAATGCCTATTTAAAAGTGAACTGTTGACGTTCTTGAAAAAGCTGGAGTAGTTAAAAAAGCTTTTGTGGTCAAGTCCACTAACACCGGTTCTGCTTCGCAAGCTAGAGCTGTCAAGCCTGGACGTCCACCCCCCGCAGGGGCCGACTAGTGATGATGAACCCTCGCAGGATACCAGCTACGGATGCTGCGCTCCAGCGCATTATCCTAATTAAAGCCATTATAACCAACCCTCGCAGGGTTGTCGTTACCCCCAACAGGGGTCGACTAGTGATGATGGACCCTCGCAGGGTACCAGCTACGGATGCTGCGCTCCAGCGCATTATCCTCATTACAGTCATTATAATCAACCCTCGCTGGGTTGTTGTCACCCAAAGCAGGGATCGACTAGTGATGATGGACCCTCGCAGGGTACCAGCTACGGATGCTGCGCTCCAGCGCAGTATCTTAATTACAGCCATTACAATCAACCCTCGTAGGTCCATAATCATAGTGCTCACCGTAGCACGGCGCATAGCACAAGGGGATCATTTCGCCAACGTGGTGGTCGTCAATGTCCCAGCAATGCCCCATACCAGAACAAAGGCAGCAGAAACGGGCCGCCCGCGGAGACTAACACGGGCAGCAAAAAGGCGAAAATATTGACTCGTAACCGTTCAGGGTGGGATGCTTGCAACAATTCCACAGGCAATGGAAAAACATAGGACCACCGAATTTCTTGCAAATGCACAGCAAAATCCCAAGCAATAATGATTGTAGTAACTCTGTTGAAAAATCAAGGAGTATTGGAGGCAGTTCAGCGCTCCCCAAGTTTTATTTCAACAATATTTCTGGTGCCGAAAAGCGACGGTTCAATTCGCCCAATGTTCAAGTTAAAAAGGTTAAATGATTATGTACTCACGGAGCCATTCAGACTAATAAATATATCGAGCATCCCAGGCTTCCTTCAACCAGGGGATTGCTTATGCAAGATTGACCTGTCTTAGGCTTATTTTTATTTACCAGTAGCCCCGGCTCACCGCCGGTTTCTACGCCCCCGTTCGGTCTCTGCACAGCTCCGAAAGTTTTTGCTTCCATAACCATTGGATAACAAGAGTTCTGCGAGATCAAGGCCTACGAATAATCGTTTACTTAGACTTTTTCCTGGTCCACCAAGACAAGCAGACGTTACAAGAGCATGTCCAGTTACTGTTGCATCACCTGCAATATCTATATAGGATGGCAAATAAATTTCAAATTGTCATTCCACAAAAATGTAGCATATTTAGGAATATGCAAGGACCCTTGGACAAATCAGAAAGCGTTGCCAAAAGACAAAATTGTGAACATTACCAACAAAGCTCAACCTTGCAAGTTTTGTCGTCCCAAGAGGCAGATTGCGTTTCCGTGCTCTCCTACAATTACAAAAGTCCATGCTGAAAACTTTCGGCAAGAAAAGCCTCCCGTTGGAGTATCAGGACGAGTTATTATGGTGGCTTCACAATTGCCACCAATCCTCAGCTATCCATTATTCACCATCCAGGCACTTTCTCACGACACACGCCTCAGATTTGGCTTGGGGGGCACAATTGTCAGTGTCCCCATATCGGGGCTGTGGACGGAACAGGAAGAGCTATTGCATTGCAATGTGTAGGAGATGCTTACGGTAGTGAAAGTATTAGAAACTTATGGTCCGATGTTGAGTCAGACGACAATGCTTGTGCAATGCGACAAGCGAAGGGTAGTTTCGTATATTCGCAACAAAGGCGGGACAAAGTCCCCACCCTTAATGGACATAACTGTCAACCTCGGCGCGAGGAGTATACATAGCCTCATAGATACAGCGACCAAACTTCCTCTATCCAGAGTTCAGCTAATACTCACACTGGAGGTCTGGAAATGTGGGGGTGGTCAAGGAGTTTGACAGGATGAAGCGAAAATCAGAAAAAGTTGTTGCAGGGATCTTGGCGTGCATCTACAGGCAAGACTTTCCATGTAGCATGGATAAGATGGCTGATTTGGGCTATGAAATCTTCAGTGGATTCGCTAATTCGAACCGGCCGGGCCCTATCCTAGTTCTTTTTTCGCTTACTTACACCTTCATCACGGATTGTCTTATAACACAATACTTTTACATAAGTCTGTAGTGGCTACATTATGTAATGCAGAAAGTACGTAGTCCTTGAGTTCCCACATACTCGTGAAACACATATTGAATTGAAATCAATTGCCTTAAAGAAACCTATACTTCGGAAGTAACCAATTTGGGACATTGACTTCTGTGTACATACTTAAGCGAAAAAGCACCTGATGAAAACAGTCTATTCTCTGTCTCCGGACATACGGCTATATTATTACTTTTATGCACTGGTAGACGTGTCCACGATTTAACGCTATTGGCCGTTAATTCAGATCACCTCATTCAAGATAACAGCGTGATGTTATGGCCAATATTTGGTTCGAAAACCGACAACGCTAACTCCAGACGGTCAGGCTGGAAATTGTTCACAAATCCTGTTAATAGAAATTTGGACCCTGTATTTTGGATAAAAAACTTAGTGAACCTTGCAACAGACAGACGCAGGACCGCTAAATCTGCATGTCTTTTTATAACTACCAGGGGTCACAAAGGAGCTTAACGCTCAGCAATAGCCGGGTAGATCGAAACCCAACTAACAGAAGTTGGGATTTCGTTTACCCCTGGGAGCCTTCGATCTGCAGTTGCCTCGAAGAATTGGTTGGATAATGTCCCAGTCGACGAGATATCGTCTCGTGATAACTGAAGGTCGGGTTATACTTTTGCCTATTTCTACCGACGGGAGACAATGCAAACTCCTGCCAATATTAATAAGGTTACAAACTTACAAGCTTGTTTAGCCAAGTTAATTAAGGGAATTGAGAAGTAAATAACAAATTATTTTTATGTTCCATTGAGTGTTTTACTTCATTATTGAATTATTAACTAACTAACATTGAATTATTTGCCTGATCCTGTTTGAAAATAAGATGCTCATCACCCATTTAAGTTAAGTATACTTAATCATAGATTCCATAAAAAGTTTATAACCTTATATTTACTTACCTATGGAATCCAAAGCATTTTACATACCTATTCGTAATCTAGGTACCTCTATACTTACATACCTAAAGTACACCTACATATATTTAGGTACTAAACCTTCACCTTAACGTCCCCATCACCAGGCGATAACAAACACCTCTCAAACTAGTAAGCTTCAAATAACGGTCAAGGATTTAATAATGGTGTTTTACCTTAAAATAAAACACATTAAATACTTACCTTATTTGAAGCTTACAGTTTAAATTCTGCCTGGTGTTTTCGACACAATGAAGAAAGCCGACCGCGGACCGCGGCTCCTCAGGCCGGTCGCGGCTGCCTGGTGGGAACCGCCGAGCGGGGGTGATGAGCGGGACAGAGATATAAATGGAAAGAGAAAGGCAAACCGGAAACGGAAAGCGGATAGGGGCCTATCTCAAACTAGTAAGCTTCAAATAAGTTAAGTATTTAATATGTGTTTTATTTTCAGGTAAAACACCGTTATTATGAATTTCTGGATTAATTATAGTCTACATGTTATTCTAAGATATATGCTCAGACCAAATTTATACAAATATTATAAAGAGGAATTTGATTGTTTGTCGGTTTGTTTGTATGTTCTTTTATAATGGTTCACCTCAAAAACTGCTTAGGTAACCGACTTTAAAAATTCTTAGACTTATAGAAAGCTGCATTATTAGCGAGTCATCATCATCATCCTAACGTTTATCCCGGCTTCTGCTAGGGTCCGCTTTCAGACTTATTTCTTCTCCACTTTGCCCGCGGTCTTCGGCATCCTCGCCTCTTAGCCCGATGGTTTTCGAATCCCACTTAGCGACGTCAATCCATCGCTTCTTGGGTCGCCTACGAAGCCTCTTTGTAATATTAACGAGTAACATAGGCCATATTTTATCTTAGGTATAAGTTAGTTATAAAGTAAGTTATGGTAGTGTACGGGTAGAGTTGGAGTAACGCCACGCGGATGAAGTCACACAGTCGAATGAAGACGCGGATGAAGTCACACAGGCACACACGCGGATGAAGTTACACAGGCACACATTGACTACAGGCCTCATGTCAATGTCTTTATATCTTATTTGATTTGAGGATATAAGCCAGAATATTTGCAATATTTTATCAAAATTAGTAGCGTTTACAAACATCCATCCTTCCATATATATTTACAAACTTTCTGAAAGTGTTTGAAGTGTTGTCATATGATTAGGCTGCTATCGATATACAACGTACGTGTATGTCGATATCTATTTTCAAATGAAGTTATCTGCATTTTAACATGTTATTTAAAAGCTCACACGCTCTTCGTTAATTTGTGTATTTTTGTATTTTCACGAATAAATTGCGAATAAATCAGTTTAAGTGCCTCTGAAACAGCGGACCACGCAACTAATTGTTTTAAAAGCTTTTTCCATTGATGTCGGACTGCCGCTTCCGCAATATGATAAAAACTTCTGCCTGATTGAAATAACGCTTTCAGTGTGGTATTTATATAACCTTTACCTGGTATCGATAATATTTTGATACAGGTTGTACTGATAATTCTACTGAATTTACTGATGCACCTTTGCACCGGGAATGGCAAAGAGTGGGAGTTTAAGTTAAGACAGTAATGTATTTACAGATGTGTAGTTTTAATTTTAATTTTGACACTAAAAAAATCCTACTATAATATTGTAAAGGCGAAATATGAACCGCTTATCTCATATTATTTAGCTTAGCTCACCATAATAAAAAACAGGGGATTTACCGATTAATTGAAAATAGCGAACTTGTTATAATTTCGTTAAGACGATGCCGAATACGGATGCATCATAGTTTAGAAACAAATCTACACTCACTGGTAAAGGAATTGACAAACTTTAATGGAACAGAATTAACCGTTATAGTTATTTAAATTTATGCAGACGAATTCATCGAATTGTGGCATTAATTAACGCTCTGTAAGCTGAGGTGCGGGTCGAGTTTTCTGCATGCGATACCCGGTTTACCCGGGTAACACACCAGGCGAGCGCTCGCGGGTTAAGAGCCGGTGACGAGGGCACACGCTAAGCATGTTCATGAATTATTAACGGCTCGCGAATGCCGATGAGCGGCCGTAGGGAAGGGTCAATTTGGGAGACAAAAATGTCTAAAGCCAAAACTATTACGGGTCTAATGAGACCCGGATGTCGTGAAAGGGTTGATTGCGGGAGAGTTCGACTAATTCAGCGACCGGGCGGAAACTGTTTGGCTTGAGCTCGTAATGATTGCGTTCAGTGTATAAACCTTTGGATTGAATGTATTACCGCCTTGTTCTGTATATCAATGCTCAAATTAAAAAACAATACCCTTTAAGTGCAAATCTGTATCTTACGATTCATAACGTATTTAGGTTTCATTGTGTGTACCATGGGCCGGCGATGTAGCTTGTAAAGCCCGGAAAGGATCTCGAGTGGCGATCACGTATCGTCAGTCGGAGCGTAGGATGGCCCCACATGAGAGGGACGGGCGACCTTGTAAAGATAGTATGGAGCCGATAAATGCAAAAAGCACAAAATCAGTGTTGGTGGTGGGCGTTTGCAACTTAGATGTTTAGTCAAGATGTCGAAACCGCATGTGGTTTGCTGCTGTGGATATACATATTACTAGGTATACATTTGCTGTAGTTATACCGGCTACTTTATCTTAGATACGGACTACACCGAGACAACAAATTAATGTAGCTGATTGCGGAAATTGATACCTATATCTAGATTAATTCCTTAGGTTCGAGAGAGTTCTACTATCAAAATAACCATCGAATGACGTTGTACACTGCTTATTATCGATAGCTTCATTTAAAATTTTTAAAATACCTTCACTTTCTAAAGCAAAAATAAACCGAATTTTGTCGAAAACTCCCGAAGTCTGGTCTCCAGCCGACGCGATGGCACGACAAATCTGCAGGGGCGCAGTCGATGCACCTTTATTATCGAGATCGCTTTGAGTTCCCCCGAGTAGAGGTGGCAGCTAAAATTTTCTTTTTGCGTCGCGACCGTTCGCTGAGGAAATAAATGACAAGGTTTTTCGAACTTTTTGGTGGTCGCTCCTACTGACTGGTTTAAGCCACGTTGGTGGGAGGAACGCATTACGGAAGAGTTGGAAGTAGAATGTACATTCGAGGAAAGTGAGTGGAAATTAGGAAGTTGACATAATAGTATGTCTGAAGTTGGCAGTTTTACTATTTTCCGAGGTGTGGTTTGTCATTAAGCGATGTTTGTCGTAATAATACGAACAAATTAAGAATACACATGAACTGCTTAACATTCAGTTTCCTCTTCTCTACAATGATTTGGATAAACCCATTTTGTGTTGCTGTAAGCTTTATGTAGGTAATACGTAACAATATGAATTTATTATGTTTATAGATTTCGCATTTGTCTTTTTTTTTGCATTAAATTCATTAATTTTTCTTTATTTGTGTCATGTCGTGGTGTCTTGTGGCAATAAATTTTTACTCTTATTCTTAATTTGTAAACTGTCTGACCGTCATAGCAAATCTTTCATCACTAGCATAAAACACTGCTGCATAGGTAAGGTAAGGTAAGGTAGTAATTGAACAGAGCAGCAAAATAAATATTTGCAATATTTAAATGTGTCATTTAAAAATTTAAATTTATTGCCACCCATTACACACCATGTCGCCGAAATCACACAACACCTAGCCATACAGATCCTAATGGTGACCCTAACCGCCGACTATGAGGTCTTATAGCTGAACCAATGGCCTGTGAGCCCATTCGCTACACACGTTAACCAGCCGCCGTAACCGTACCTCAAGCCCGATGAAGTTACCCCTGAATTCTTAAGGTAATTGCTCTCGCGTAACATTCTAGCGGAATAGAGGAAGAGGTCGTTCGCACTGAGCGGTTTCGTCTCCAGCTTAATCGTGGGCAGTGAGCAACTTAGGGTTTGTAACAGGTAAAGCTTATTTGGGTAGTGACACGGTTATCTACAGCTTCTTTTAATACTGCTCCAAAAATATTATACACTTATCTGCAAATAACTTGAATTTAAAAAAAGGATGGATATTATAATTTAGATACATGTTTTAGATACACTTTTTTCTAGACATCTACTGAGGAAGAATTTGCGTTTAATAATTATACAAAATTTTGGTTATTAGTCACAGTTGCTTTTTTGGCAGGATGGACACTGTTGATGGTCTTCAGATACGCATTAGAAGCAATTGTCCAATGTGATTCATCGGATTGCTGTTAAACATTATGACACCACAATCGATTCAATTCCATCGATCGGAACGTGGTGGCTATTCTAAAGAATGAGTGTTTGTGTGCTAAATTGTAAGAAGTGGCATTTTTGCTACAATAAAAAAACGATCTTCGCTTACATTAGAGCAGCTACGGAACGCCAAATTACGATATTTATCTTACAATTACTCTTTTGTGAGTTATGTACCTACATTAGTTGAACACTGATAGAAAACATCGTGGCGACTGAACTGAGTTTTTGTGTTAAATTGAGTAACCGTGATCCAATCTGGTCAGGTTTCCCTGTCAACAGAGTTACGGCAGATGGCAATCGCTCCACTGTAATTTGATCCTGATCTGCCAAATCCTGGTCAAGGGACCTCGCACGCGAGTGCACAACCGGGACATTAAACCCAAGATGGCGATCCTACAAAGTTTGTTAAAATGGATGTTTGTCTCTCTCTGACGTAAAATTACTGAATGGATTTAATGAAGTGTTGTAAAACTTACATCCCATAATGACATACAGGCTGTTTATCCCAAAATTCAATGAAGTTCCCACGAGAACGGTCCACAACTGAATTACCGATTTTCACACGAACTCACGGGCAAGAGCAGCTTTTATATTAATATTGGTAAATACCTATAGATTTGTCTTTGGTACAAGTATTAATACATTACTATATCAAATACCGACGTATCAGTCGCATTCAATAAAACAACAATTACTAACATACCATTACAATTCTAGCTGCACGATTCGTACGCGTAACTTAGCACTTAATCATATGGTTTTGGTAAGCTGTTACTCGATTAGGTTATCGATTAGGCTAGGCCCCATCTGTCAATTGGGATGTCATCATCACAGGGTAATGCAATTACGTAAGCCGGCTACACGTAGGTGGTATCTGTAATGTCAGCAAATAGCTGTACGCGTGAACACTACATGGATGCAATTAATTGTTTTGCTATGTCCTGTTCTCAGGATGCCTAGGCTGCCTAGACCAAGTTTAGTGTAGGAATGTTGTGATTCTCGCAGGTCGGATTTTCCTGGGATAAAAAGTAGCCTATGTTGCTCAGTTATGATTTTTTTTAAATGGGTCCAGTAGTTTTTGAGTTTATTCATCACAAACAAATGTACAATGCTTTTCTCTTTATAATATTAGCATATATAGCATTCTTAGCAGAGTGGTGTAGCAGAAATAGGTATTTTATAAAACACTTGTCGAGGTACCTGAATGCTCATTGCAATTTAGACAGAGAATCCGCACAAATACGAGAATTAATGTAAACAGAGCATTTCATTAAAAAGCTCAATTGCAAAGAGCACGGAGCCGAGCGCACATATTCGTACATTTGACTCGGGGACGCGGCGCGTTTTAAATTATAATCTAATTTAAAATGACCGGAGCACGGGCCCTTGCCCGGCGCTTTGAGATAAATGTGTCGCCGCGGTGACGTGAAGTCCGAAACATCTGCCGGCGGGCGGCGTTGCGGTCGCGACAGAGCTCTGCCAACTCCAAGAGGAGTCCTGGGACTCCAAATATGTAATACATTTGAAATCCAAATTTTGGCGCCCACCTAGGGACCTAGCACTGCTTCTATGAGTTGCCGTGATAGTTTCTTGTTTCTAATAGATTTATCCAATTACTATTATAAAACGATATGCAAGTATTCTAATTTATGGCACCCATTGAGGGATCAAGCATGGTGTTGCAATAATCCTTTGTATTATTAGCTTTTTGTTTCATAGTTAAGTTTCTCTCTATATTCGGTGAACTTTAATCTGAAGATCATAAGATAAGTTTTCATACAAAAAATAATGGTGCCCACCGTGGGACTTATCGCTGATTATTATATGACCCAAGGTTGTAGTGATGCAATAGCTTTTAAAGCTTTCTACATTACTTGAACTATTTTTTGGTTTGTTTTTTTATTCCAAATTGTTACGCCCACCGAGACACTTGAGTAAAACGTAGAAGATAAAAGAGTACACACTATTTTACACACAATTCACCGCATATTACACGTAAATTTATAGCAGTCTTTTCTAATGTATCTGTCAGTCCCCTGTACCTTGATAAACAGTTTTAGTTCACGTCGTGCGTGAAACTAGAGCCCAGCTCTATGTCGATACTGTGGCCGCATACGGCGGAATCTATTCCCCGAGCCGACATTATCTGAGCGGACTACAATCTACGTCCTTTTGTGCCGCCACTGGCCCTGACATGTCCATTTACGATATCCTGTAATTTTCTGACTCCCGTCTACAATTATACACCGTACAACCGCCCGCTGGGAATATGATGATATGATGGGACGTTGTGGATAAAGGAACTCGTTTTGTTTCGGCGGACGGCACTATTATAAAATAGTATGTTTTGACAGGCGTCCTGTCGATGTTATGTAACTGTTTGTGGTATTTAGTTGATTATGTTTTTAATTTTATGTTTTTATTATTTATTTTATCATAAAGAAAGAGACTTAAAATAAATATTCGTGAAATAAAAAAAGTGTATTTCGATTATCTTTTTATTACAAATAAACAACAATAACGATAATAAAAACACATACATATGTCAGTGGTCTGTGACCATCAAATTTACTGGAACTACTTTCATCAGGATTTGGGAGAAGGATAAGGTTTGAGAATATTTATATTGAAAGAGTTGTATTGATTGTAATGGATTTTGATGGCGTTTTAACAGTTTTGTAGTGTGGGGTCATTGATTTATCATCTAATTTGGTTGGGTAGCACCAGAGATATAGCTTGACCTCTCCGTAGTACCAGCTTTCATAAATTAGGGATGTCACTTAAAATGATCGCTCGGGAAAAAGATAAACTGCCCTAAAAACAATATCCACGCGGACAAAGTCGCGAGTAAAAGCTAGTGTTAAATAAAAGTGTAATATTGTAAATATGTTGGTAATTTAAGTAGTTATCTACGTTAGATTCAAACTCTCAAGCAAGATGTCATGGCGTGACATGTCGCATGACACATTTAAAACCGCCCCTATTTGTTTAAAGATGTGGACAAGGCAATGCCCTAGTTTTAATTGTGTATATGTCAAATTCCACCCCGCCATTCCATATTCAGAGCTGGACAGTTGTTCCACTTACTCAAAGTTTTGATGTGTAGTGAAATGAATATTTGGAAAAGGGTCTCTCGTGCTGTAGTTAAATTTAATACCCATTCATTGTAATCTATTCATGAATTTTATGAATGGCAATAGCAAGATTATTGAAGATTATTCCTTGTATGTTCTTACTTTATTGGAAATGAAGTAAGAACTTTTCTTAAGGTAAATAATAGGTTCGTTTGTAAACTCTTTATTGCATAAACATTTTCTCTTATTAAAAGCATCATAAAATAAAAATGCAAATTTAAATAATGCAAAGGCAGGTTTATCTCATAACGGAATTCGTTTCAACCAACCCTTGGGTGAACCGTGGTAGGTAATATACCTACCATTTCCTTTTATGTCGGAGTTACATTAGATTTTGTAAAATATTTATGTTGTGTATTTGTACAGTCAGCGGTGGGAATTGACACGATACATTTAATGTACCGGCCTTTGTGGAGATCTCTGGGGGAGGCCTATACCCAGCAGTGGGCGTCTTCTGGCTGATATGATGATGATGATGATGATGATTTAATGTACCTTTGCTAGGGGGTAAATTCACTCTACACTGCAACTGGCTGTAGCACGTATTTTAAAAACAAATTTTCAGAATCGACATGTCGGGACAAACGAGAACAACACAAAAAAAGTCTATGAAAAAGACAATCGAATCCGTTGCAGATGTCACGGCGTGACATCCCGACCGGGGCTCTGTATGAGCACATATGAGTGACATGCCATTTCCTTAGCGGGACTAGCGCGCCGCACGGCCCTGTCCGCCGTTGCTATTGAGTCCGCCGGAAATGCGAAGCGAGCCGCAAACGTGTATGAGACCCTCGTCATATTTTGTTCTCGAATATACGAGTAACTCTCGCTTTGAATGTTACTAGGCTGTCTGCATATTGTCTTTGAAGGCAAACGAAACTATATATCAGTGGGAGTATTGTCTGAATTTGTGCCATCTGGATGAGTGACGGTCTACTCGACGATCTACCCGACGCTTCCTGTCGCGTACGGCCACAAAACGCGCCGCAAACAGTCGCAGTAGCTAATCTCACTTATTATGGTAGCCGACCTTATTGTTTGATACTTCAGTTAAATATATTTACATGTTGATGAAATAAAGGATCTTGAGTGTCCGACAGCCAGCCAGTCAGCCAGCTAGCCAGACTTACGGACGGATGGACGAAGAACAAAGTGATAATATATAGGTACCTAAGGGTTTCGTTTTTACCTCAAAAGGTTTATAATCCTTATCTAGTTACATTGCACAGTGTTTCTGTTACAGCCGTTATACAATCGTCCGTAAAACCCTGTTCACGAAGGCTCGTGTTTTTGGCGGATCGTCATGTAATAATATTATGACAATTCTTTTGGGCATATCATCTTATGACCTTGTTCATATATTGTCGAATCTACATTCACTGTTGTATGAAATAAAAACGGATAGTTAGGTTTACATAAGTCGTTAGGTGTTCCTAGACAGGCTTCATCATCTGCAGCATGCCTGGCTAATGTAATTATAAAAAAAGATTATGATCCGCCAAAAATCACGAATCATTATTGACGATTGATGTGGGACGCCCCTGTGTCCCATACTCGTCACCCTAATTCGCAGGTGACATCAACGCTGTTGCCGCTCCGTGCGCTCACAATGAATGAAGTTAAAAGCCGATGGTGATTGAATTGGCTTCAGATTGCCGGCCGCCGGGCGCACAGCTAATTGAGTTACCAACAAACATGTCCGAGCTCTTAGCTGCAGGTCCGTCGGTAAATTCGTTTTTTTTACAACGTCATTTAAAAACTGCCGCGTTGGGACGGCAACGTCGCTATGCCACGTTGGGCCGTTCTGTGAATAAATTGTGGATACTTCAAACTACCTGAAAATCCATCTAGAGTTTATCTTACGTAAGTTCCGTGATAGTCAGTAGAACTAGAGCTATTAGCTATGATCTGACCTTAGATTTGAAGTCTTCCTTATGACAACAGTGCCTCTTTTTAAGTGCCTCTTCCTTCGTCTTCGTCGAGTCAACTTTTGAAAACCCTAGATGCTTGCCTAGTAGTCGGCCACGGCAACAGCATTATCAGTCGCCAGGATAGTCGCAAGGGACTTAAATATTACGTGAAACAAACTACATATTTTTAATATAGGTCGGCATTTGTATGCCATCTCACCTAGCGGGAACTGCGATCCTCCCAAACAGCATGCTTGCCTAGCAGATTGTATTCTTCTGGTAATATATACGAAAGACATTGCATTAGTATAATTGAACCTGTCCTGTTGAAATCCATCCATTATAATATGTGACAGCACATAATATGTGAATAACGCACATCGGCTAGTTTCGGCTTCGTATTTACTTAGCCGCGTGCGACAGAGACAACGCTCTACGAAAAAGTACTAGCCGATGTACATTATTTACGACCGATACCAGTACTCACTCACGCCACTTGCGGATGTAATACGACTATATAGTCGTTGTATTCTTTAGACGATCGATCTCAAATAATGAATATTTAGATCACCACATTACACCACTACTACAACATCACTATCACTACAATAATATATTTTTTGTATTCAGGGCACAAAAATATCCTTTATGTTCCGAGCACATACAAAGTCAAGTACACACTTGTTATTCACCCACAAAGTTGCTCAAACAATCGCCCGCAAAGTGTCTCCCGGATACATAATTCGCGCTAACGTCATATCAAATAAAGAGACAAAAGGGGAGACGATCATTATCTCCTCGGAGAGGTGCTTCCAAAGACACTCGCATTTTTCCTTCCCCCATTTGAATAGCGAGAACCAATTATAACTTGTAAGTAATCCTCTTATCTGAAACTCTGCGAGTCGACGGTACCCGCCACTCTGGGTATAATTCACTTTATCCATATTCAATATCAGATCGCGCGACGCCCAGGCGGCGAACAAATAGAGCGATTCAAGTGAGAATTATTATTGGATGAAGCTCGCCTCTTTCCTCCTTGTCTATTTTCAGTGTCCGCCCGACTGTGATAATTTACGTGTTGTGCTCGATATTGCGTCGTAATAGCGCCTTCTTTACGATCTGTTTATTGCACCCGCGCTTTTTATGTTGCCATATTAATTAATTAATTAGTACTCACATCATTGGGAAGGCTTTTTAGGTTTATTTGTTTGATTTGTGCGTAATTATGTGGATTGTGTCGCTCCAGCAACTACAACGGTGATTTTAATTTAAAATTCAAAATCTAACATTCGTTATGTTCTCGCCTATAACGTACTTCCCGTACCGGATTATTCCCTTTTTGTCTGGTTTATATGAAGATACAATCATTTTGAAATGTGGGTAGAGCTTTACAGGTAAGTACGCAATTCAAAAATGTATTGAAATCAATGACTTCTATATACATGCGTAGAAATAACGTTTATAAATACATACATACACACTCACGCCCGTATCTCATAGGAATAGGCAGAGAGTATCGAGTGCTACAAGCTACGATCCAGTCCTAAGAAATCTATCTGATCCTGACACACCTCTTTTGCCTCGTTAATATTCATTCATATTTTCATACATTTACGCCGGTTGAGAGTACTCCTGACCTGCCCTTTTGGGAAAAGTTAATTTATTAAATCAGAATATGTCCTTTTCGGTTAGATACCCTCTGCCGACCCTTCCATTCACATTCGCACGATAGATACCTTTCGTACCGTCTGTCCTCTCCACATTGTATTGAAATACAATGTAACTAATATAAATGTTGCAATGCCCGATGAATCTTTCAGCAAAGGTCCTGATTCGGATTAAACTCAAAACACGAGTGAGGGTAACTGTAGAGGGTAAATAATTGCTTTAACGGGTAGGTGCATGTTTGCTCGGCCCCACGTTGGGCGCCACTTACGTGACCTGCATCGCTTTCCGCGCGTCCAGAAACTAATTCTCCATTATAAATAAAGTCAACCTTTTATTTCTTAATACAAAATGGACAATAAAAATTAAACTGTTACTATTTTTATCCTTTATTATCAGCAATGCCATCAAAGTGCGTACCTGTGCGTAAATCTACAAACAAATTAAGATAGTGAAAATGAAAGTTGTCATCAAGGTGCGTATGCTTCAAAATTATTTGATTTCAATTGCTGTTTGTCGTATCATGTTGAACATAGTGTACGCCGATGCCATATTCTGGAAAATTATCAATTGTTAATGCTTATGTTTTGTAGCGTACTAGCTAGCCTACTGCTCAGTTGCAGTCAACGTTTAGGATTCCGTAATTCCCTACTCATAGGCAAAAAAGAAAGACTCCGTCTGTATGTTTGTCATACTAAAACTGTAGATATTATAACAGTAAACAGGTAAACACACACATTACAGAAAACCGCAGTCAAGCAATACTATTTTAAATAAGTAGTATTGTGTTTCTATCGGTGAGGGAGAAGGTGGGTATTTTGGGTACCTGGCAGGGCATTTGCATTTATGCTGCCTGTGCAACGTTTATCAAAATTTTAGAGGTGGGTAACGTATTACCGATACCACTGACCACTAATCATCAGGTGGCCCGTTTGCCTGTTTGTCTCCCGTATAACATAAAAAAAATAGATGATGTTTTTATTTGGTGCTTGTCCTCTGACACCATACGACTATAAATTGTAGATAACGCATTTTATTTTTGCGTTTTCCAGGCAATCTAAAATTGTACATGGTCTGCTTAGCAATAATTATTCGTCTCTCACGACCCCTATTAGTATTAGGTAAACTAGTCTACTCTGCCAGATACCAGAGCAGAGACCCAGAAAATTTATAATTTGTCAACGTACTGAACCAAACGTTTCAAGACAGGTGTCTTTGAAGCCAGTTGCCCGGAGTGGCAGCGGTCTGAGGGACCTCTGCATCATCAGCAGGAAGTAGGGTCGGAGCACCTTCCCCGACACATTCCAGATTGGGACCTCGGCGCAAACGTCGCAGATCGAGCGAATCTGAAGGTTCAGGTTAGGTTAGGTTAGCCGATGGTCTTACGGTGAGGGCAAACATCGTAATCAAACTCATGTGACTGAATGTGTAACCATGATCCAATCTGGTCAGGTTCCTCTGGTAGCAAAGTCACGGAGGTTAGATAGCAGTCGCTCCGCTGTAATTACCTGATCGGCCAAATTCTGGATCATGATCAAGGCGGACCCTGGGCTCTCGTGCGCGATATAATAAACGAGATAACATGATTTTATTTTTACAAGAGCCCCTGGATTGGATTTTGATTCCTGTTGACGGATTTGTATGGGACACAAATGTAGGAACGATTCGTAAAGTAAGGAAGGATTCGTCAGCATATTAACATGAACGCAAGCTTGTGGAAATGCAGATGCAGAAGCTAGTGGAACACACTTAGTCTTCTGGCACTATCTACTCTATTCACTGAACTAACTCATTATATTTTTACTTATCTAGATACATACATTTAGAGGCGATAGTGGTGTGTAAGTTAGCAGGTGTAAGAAATAGAAATCCACTTTTATTATTTAAGTAGGTAAATAGTGCAGTAACAATAAGAATAGTTCTAAAATAAAAGTATCTACTATATAACAACTTTTACAAAAAGTAATCTTACCAAAAACATAAAGTGAAAATGGGAGCCAGGTTCAATATTGTGAGAATAATTATGTTGTGGTTGTCGACTTCACCGACACAAGAATTGAGATCATAAGTCTGCTAATTTACGAATGGCTCAATTGTATCTCAATTGGAGATTACAATGAATTTCAACACGTTTTTGGTAATCTGCTACTAATTTAAGACCAATGGTTTGCCATTGACATTCCATTGAACTGCTATCTGACTATTTTCTAGTCTGATTGTAACTCGATTGTGGATTAAATCGACAGTTTCTTGGTAGATTTTCGAAGGCAATATCAGAAAATTAATTATGACTCTTTTACCACGGTATTGATAAGTAAACGGATTGCAGAATACCCTATTCGTGTCAATCATAATGGAGTCGCAATTGAGTCTCAATCAAATGATAATAGCATGTGAGTTAAATGAATTTAGCAGACTTGGGCCCCAGGTAAGATGGCTTCAAATGCCTGCCTAGTATCTACCTACACTATAAAAAAATATTACCCCCAACCCCAACATAGAATCTTACAAACTTTTCCTCTTCATAATATAACCTTTATATTATTACAGAGATAGGTAGTAGATATCATAGTTTTATGAAGGTAGATATAAAGACAAACAACACAATATTAATTAAACGTAACCACTACTTAGTATTCATATTCTCTACTAAGTTTTAGTTATGTTCAAAAAAAATGTAGTACAAATAACAAAGCTGTTCGGAAGATACGAGGCAATAAAGAAATTTACATAGGTACAAACATACAAACAAACATACATACAAGTAACACCAGAAAAACATAACCCTTCTTTGGCAGTTGGGTAAAAATTATAGTTACCTTCATACCTAAATAGTCGCAAAGGTAGTTCGGTATAAACATAACGCTCACTATTGCCACGCACATAAATGTCAAAATTATATGAAATTCGCCGACTGAAAGTTTCTGTAAATAATGCCCTATGATATAAGTACATATCAATTGTGTAGGTCGAAATTATGTAGAAGGTAAAATGCTACCTCCACTGTGGCGTAAGTTGTCACACAGACAAGAGTACTGCAGTTAAGTTTTTCATAGATGTGATATTTCTTGTATACTCCTGCAAAGTCGTCAAGCAACCTGGGGAATATGAATATTACTGTCATCAGTTATTACAGTGCTACAAGCATCATTTGGCACATGGCCGAAATCAGAACTAACGCCGCCAACTTGTAAAGCGTCACTTTTGACAGACAGGGAGTTCGTTTTACACCAACACCCTCATCCAAGTGGCAAATGATCCTTGTACCACTGTACACTAGTACAATAAGTCTATGATAGTCTATGATAAGAGATATATAGATAAACTCTTTATTAAATACAAAAAAAAATTACTAGAATTAAATTACTGTGCGCAAAGCCGATAAACGATCTCTTTCAGATAACCATTATATCGAGAAAGAATAAAAGAATCACTTATATCAGATCAACAACACAAATAATTTAATAATCTTTCTACTTTATATAGATAGATAAAACAAAATCTGTGGCCACAATTTGCACTCCCACAAGATATGAATAGCAGATTATTGAAATAAACTATCACTGAAAGAACTCGCTAACTAACGAAACTAACAGTTGCACATATAATTAATATCTAGGTATACCTGAACATGGATTGATGTTGATGAATGATTGACCTCATTCTCTGCCGTAGAATGTAATTCAAAATTGCTTTTTCCCTGGGGTCGGTAGTGATATGAATATTTTCTAACACATCTTGAAGAGCGAATGTAATCATGTCACACTTTATTGTGATTTGACGAATCCATTGAAACTGTACTTGAACCATAACTGAAAAAGAAAATAATTTTATTCATGTATAGCAGTATTTAAAGCAATGAATAAGATATAGCTAGATGATATGCTTGTGATAATTTAGTTTGATGTATACGTAGTTCACATAAAAACTACTCAAAAGTTTTTATGACACTTTGCAGTCTTGTGGAATATATACTAGAAGATTAACATAGACTGAATCTTATCAAAAACATAAATGTGAAAATGGGAGCCAAGTTTAATAGCATGTGCGTGGTTGACGACTTTGTCGACAAAAGAATTGAAATCTAAATAGGTGCTAAGTTATGTGGGTAGATAATTTGAATAGTCGGTTATTTACACAAAGTGTTGAATAAATTGAAACTCATGATTTGACTTGGCTAGTTTTCGCATAATATGCACTCCATATGCTACTACTTTTTATATTGTAAGGTCCACATATTTAACCTTTCTGAAAGCAGGCTTACAGCCTATATACTTACAGCTGTAGGAGACTCCGTACAAAGCTATTACCACAATGAAATAAGCAAATGATATTTCGTACACAGGTGACTTTTTGAAGTCAATTCCTGGCGCCCAAAATGGTATCAGTATAATCTTTTCAGTTTCATAACCCATTAGATTGAGTATTTGCAAGAAAATCAAAAGTACAGCTGATAGCGAAGACATTGAGATGGTTAAGAAATTCATGAAAGAAATAATTCGTACTGACAACATCCACGTTTCCAGTTGTAATTTGAAAAATCGAGCCCTGTAAGAAAATTTGTTTTATTTGTTCGTATCTATACGAGAAACACATTCAGCTACAAATTTAAATTAAGCGATGTCAGTCATTTCATTGCTTTGTCACTAAGGGTGATCAGGTCCTCCGGTGGGCCAGGGTGATGCGCCACATCGACTGAATTGGGGAACCGCAGGCACAAAGGCCATGGCCCGTGCGTAGTCTATTTAAGTTGCACCAGTTTCGCCTAGACAGTTCAGATCCCTTTTGGTTGCTGCCAGGTATTATGTCACATCCGAATTTTTGGATTCAGTCTGATCTTCGAGGCTTCTCTAAGAGATAATTTTTTCTTCTCAGTTCGGTGAAAGTATTCGACAGAGCACGCGACGTATGCGCTACACAGCCAGACACGCAGTACTCTGTCACAGATAACACCAGTGACAAGGCACTTATGCGAAGCACTTCGCTGTTCGCTTCCCAGTTCGTCCCTGCCGATTTCTGGACGACATTGTTACGGGTCTGAAATTTTGTGCCGTTGTAGAGAGTGACTCACAAATATTTGGGGCTGAAATTGTGCTTGAGCGTAAGACCAGTGTGAGTTTTCTTCTAATGTTGAGAAATCTCTGCTTTGGATGACAAGTATCGTCTGCATATATGATATATGACTGCATATATCGTCGGCATAAATAAACTTCCTGCATTTGGTATCGGTATGGTCGTGAATATAGAGGTTAAACAATGTAGGGGTCAGAACAAAAGCCTGTGGTAATCTTCCTGCGATGCGAATAACCCTTGTCCTCCAGAAAATTTGTTATGTTAACAAATTGCTTTTATTTAAATTTAATTTTTTACAAGACAACGCTTTTATTGGTTAAACAAGTTACAATTTTGCACTCGGTAGCATTACCTGCTTGTTGATTTCTTTGTTGCTACCTATATGTACCGACTGTATTCTGTTATTATGCAATAAAGTATTCATCTATCTGTCTATCATTGCGAGTCTCGCCACACATGACCCACTCGGAGGTTGGAAAATCTTGCAAGCTTAAAATCTATAGTTTTACCTGTATCTTTGACCTTCTGTGCATGCGTAAAGGAAATCTTCCCTCATAGACTTAATAAGATTGTGATAATGCGGTAGGTCACCTTTTATGGTTGATAATACAAATAGTTTATATAAGAGTATTATACAATACGACATAATCTGAACCATATTTACTATGTCCATTTCTGGAAAGTAATGCGAAGCTGCGACGAGATCCAGAAAAATACCGAGACATATCAATACGTATTCAAATACGAATAAAGGGGTTCTGAAACGCAAAAAAAGGAAAATGTGGGTACTTCCTTTTAAATATTTTCAGTGAAAAGATTTTATTAAAGTAAATGTCTTAGGCCAACATCGAACTGTGTCGATCGAGATTTGTCTGAGCATATCATTTCGTCACATCGATACTGCCCCGAGTTGATGGAGCTCGATCGAAATGATATGCCCAGACAGATCTCGTTGACAGACGACGTAGAAATTGAAAAATACCGTCCGGAACATCTACTTACGCCCATTTCGGCAAAGGACCATCATATACACCAAAGCTTTTTACAAAGAAGAAGAACAACTTATGAAATTCCATTGGATCCACTATCCCTGTCGTGTAATCCATGTCCTCTTTATTGTACATTATTTTTATTCTTCTTAACAAATTATTGAAAACCATACTGAAGGATTGATTTTAAAAGACTGACTGATTTTCCGAAATTGTAATGTATTTTAAATATTTAATTTGACATATTACGTATCAGTACGAGAATATGTACTTCGAGAAATCATGATTTAATTTTATTGCTTCTGTGCTTTACATAATATTTCCTATTTTGCTGTTTAAAACATTATTTACCTAAGCTACAACTTTTAGTTTTATTTCTTTTCTTAGTTTGCAATTAAATATATACATTTTTGCATATTTGCACCTGCGTACGGTGTAGCGAGCGATTTACCCCAACTTTAACCTTTTAATTATTTTCATCCCTGCAGGCTCGTTCTGAACTAAAACTATAATTAGATGAGAACATTCACATTGCCCACATTACTTCCATGAAGGCGTCTCGTTAAACCGCTCCGTAACTTGACTCACGTAATAAGGCATGTGGCATGTAGACGGTAACAATTTCCTGGGACGTCTTGTCTTTTATTACGAACGCTTCACGTTTTCTGGGTCATAATTCCGAGGTCCCAAATAGCATGGCATTTGTCGTCGCCCCGAGCACTATCGGGTTCCAAAGCCTCCAAGGTCTCGCAGTAGCTACAATTATTGCATATCATAAATTAGAGGACATTGTTGTAATTTATTGCGTTCATGGACGATCACGGTGAGAATTTCACAGAAGTTACTGTTGGTGACCTGAGTAACGCAGTGGTCATCATGCCGCAGTGGGTCTGGTGTTCGATTTTCGGCCGGGCAGAATTTAAAATTATGTATTTTAATTTCTGTTAGGGTACGAGTGTCATATTAGCGGTCTCATTAGCCTATCCTGCGAGATCCTGGTACCCGGGAAGAATGTAGCTTCATGTGAGTGGAAGGATTTTTTCCAATTAAATTCAGTAGTTTCAGATTTTTCGCGTTCAGACGCGGCGGGGGACTTTGTTAGTTATGTCAAAAAACAGAGTCGCACATTCTTTAGTTTTGGCAATAGAATTTGATAGAATAGACGACTAGTAGGAAGAGTAATGGGATACCTTGTGGTGCGCCTCTGGCGGTTAGAAAGCTGCAGAGAACGTATATGTTGTGGCGAGATTGGGCCTATCGTTAGTATGGAAGCTAAGATAATGTTAGTGCTGTCTCAAAACACAGAGGATATTTCGGTTTCAATTCGGTTAGGTCAGGTTTGTGTTGTGCCAAAGCGCCGTCAATTTGGGGCACAACGATATGTCCAGGCAGATCTCGATCTGCCCAATTCACCTGTACCTCTTTATATCTCTATTGTATTCGTATGATTCATCATCACAGCCCGTAACAGTCCACTGCAGGACTTAAAGCCTCTCCCACGAAAGGGGAGGTTATTGCCATAATCTCCACGCTTGGCAGGCGGGTTGGAGATCGCAGTGTTTAAATATAATAATGGAAAATGCTGCTGCCCATTTCCAGACTACGGAGACTCTTGATCTTTTGCCTCAAAAACATTAGTCGCCTTGTACGACACCCATGAATGTAAGGGGTTGGTGCTATTCTACTCTACCGGACACCACACGGCCAATTCCATTCGTATGATTACGTTTTGAAAATGATTACGTTTTATGTCTGCCAGAGGTAAAAGCCAACAGGAACGACATTCAGTCTTGTCGAGAGGCCGTTGGTCGGGGGTTGATCGTTTAAACAAAGCTCTCATGGCAGTCTCATTGGGACGAAGCCAATTAATCCAAAGCAAAGACTGCAGCCAAGAAACTTGATATCCGGTTCAAGCACAAATCTCATCCTGCACGGAATACTGCTGCCACCTTTGAGATGGGTAAGCCAAACACCAACTGGCCGCTTTGTATTCTGTGGATAAACTGCAAAGAGGATAATTTGTGACCAGCAATTAATTAATGCTATGCTGTAGAGCCTTTGATGATAATTTTGTATAGATACAGCTCTATCGAATCCTTGGAGAAAATTATATACCAGCACCATAATCTGCACCAGTCTTGGTCTAATGCGCCGCGTGATTAAAACGCACCAACTACAATGACGCCATTATGGGCGACGCTTCACGCATCGACGCGTCAAATGCGACTTCAGTTTTCTGAAGTGCAGTCCGTGTTTCAGAGCAGATTTGCATTCGCGTCGTGTGCTCCCGTCCGTGGGGTCCTATTCAATTTGCCGGAGTTATAGAGACGGGGACATCGGCTCATGACTGCCCGGACCTTTTTAATTGTTAGCGGTGAAAGGGTCGCTCGTATCTTTGTCGACTGCCGACTGTGTCAATTAAAAACCATGTTTATTGGTTACCTCCATAACGCCATAGCGAGCATGTACGTGTACCTACATTACGTTCTGATGGATAAATATTTATGTCTTTTTATTCCATTTTTGACGGCGATCTAACATTTTGTAGGAGTTGCACTTAAGTTCATTAGTACGGGTGATTGTGATGATGATGATGGGTATATACTATGTTTACGAGTTTGTTATTCACAATGAAACGGAAGGGATTAGATGAAAAAATATGAATTGGTCATTACCAATGACCAATGATGATTGATCATTATCTATCAACTTAGAGACTAGTCTTAACAAGCGCCTTCGGCGCGTGCACGCTCTGCCATCTGGACGCAAATCATCAATAGTCATCCAACTAAGGCAAGGTAGGCATAACTTTTTGGGACTATCCAGAGAATCGATTACTTTGATACATTTCTGCTTTCATTTTTTGTAGACTCTAATAAAAGTTACTTCACTTGGAAAAACTCATCGTTATCTTTACAGTATTAGTTGTTTGTCTAAAACGTCGTTTTCGTTTTACAACCGCCATTTTAAGACTCTTCTTTTCCGGCGTCGGACAGCAGTGAGGGTAGTAAAGTGAAATTCAAGTGTCCACTCGCATTTCACGGCAATTGTCACTCCGCTGTAAACTGCGGGTAACGACGCTGATCCTTCCGGTGAATTCATTTGCCCCTTGTACTAATACAAAGTTTGAACACTCAAACAAATTGTCTTTAGAGCAGCGTTTGAGCCGTAAAGGGAACGTTTACAGCGGCGGGCGCAGCTGGCTGCAGTTAAATCTTGGCTTTATGTTATCGGCGCTACCGGCCCGTAATTATAACTGCTGCCACCGAATTTGTAGCAGTTTAATCTTGTATTAACTATTGCAGTTTGTGAGCGAATTGTTGCAACTGGCTTTGTGCGCGGGAGGTGTACTGTGACTGAGTGGTTCGCTTGTTATAACTTTGTATCCACCTCAGAGGATCTGTGCAAAGGAGTCGAGCGATGTAGTTGCTAGTAATGAATGCACTAATGAGGCTAACGTTAGATGTTCTAGTATTTCCCATTTTATACAAGACTTTGTCTTGTTACAAGCGACATGTACTTATGTCAAGCATAAGCGTCTACTTTCGTTTCCTCTGTAAATTGAATAAGTATTCATCATCACACCATCTAGATGCCTGGCATCCAACTAACGTACCGGCAACGCGAGCCTTCTTAGCGTGCAAGTGCAAGATGTGAAATGTGCTCCCTCATGGGCTATGGAGCCGGCACCGCATCCACTCCCTTTAGGTTTCCGTCCTGGTCGACGGTAGCCGCTTTCCATTAGAAGGATCGTCCGGCCATGTGCTCCCCTAGGCATTAAAATAAAAAAAGACATAATATATTTAAGAGTTGGACTCTTGTCGATAGAGCAATAGCCATTCTCTTCTTCTATCTGCTAACTACTTCACTGCATTGTAAGTAAAAATATCTATTACTTACCTAAATTTGCTTTCAGATTTACGTGATTTCAATTGAAACAAAACACGGTCCCAATTTCATGGAATTGACGAAGCAGAAACAAGGCGTTCCTCATCGAGATAATTGTCGTCTTAATTAGCGTGTAACGCAAAATATGTGACACGTAAAAATTACATGTCATGACATGTACGAGCCCACCTACACGTATTTCGAGGGTCGTTTTCCTCGGTCTGTAACCGCGTTAGGGGGTTGTATTTCTCTAAATTAGAAGGCTGTAATTCTATAAGACATGATTGGCCGCTAATCCCGACTAGAGTAGGTTGTTTGCTCGATTCCCCTCGTTAATCTTAATGTGCCCCGATGAGGATACCACGAGTAAATGTAGTAAGTAAGCGGGGAAGTTCTTTGTTGGTTTTTTTCCGGAAAATTTGTGATGATGTAAACCGTGTCTTAGTAATTGACCTGATATTATAAATGAGAAAGTTCCTATTTTGTTTGGGTCTTTGTTAATCACGCAAAAAGGACCTACTATGTGATTGAGCTACTTTACAAAAGTTTAATTTCTTTCTTAATTATATATCCATCTTCTTCGGCCGCATCGTCACTTACCACCAGGTGAGATGGCGGTCAAATGCCTGGCTAGTCCAAATATTAAAAAAAATACAAACACGTTTACCAGTAAAGCAGTTTTCTTTTAAATTACTGAGTTATATCGAAGTGCATTGAGAAAAAAAAACTACAAGTGGACGGAAAAAAGAATTCCTAAATTCAACACAGTCATTTTACGACTTATTATGGTGTCTTATATTCTGTGCGAGAGAATCTTAATCATGAAGGTAAGGCACTAAAGTGTATCGTTTTGTTTCTTTTGTTTGGGAAACATAACTTTTGGTAATATATACACAATTTGCAGCTTTTTCGTTTCAAAACCCTCTAACAGATGCACCGTCTAGCTCGGCTTCGTAGAGTGTAATGTGTATCGCTCTCACGTGACTAAATATGAAGCCCTCCGAAGCAAGCCAACGTGCAATATTTACAGCCAACTACACAATTTCGCCGTCGCACCACCCGCCGCGGGCTACTCATCTCCATTACGTAGACCCTTTAGTGGTGTCCACGCGAAGATTTGAAAGAAAGTCTTTTACTCTTACGATTGTTTCCTTCGGACTATGACATGGGATCGTTCAAGAGGTATATTAGAGGTCTTCCTAGTGGCGGGCAACGAATTGGTAGCGCCCCTGGTGTTGTTGATTGGCGGCGGTGATGAATTTTCATCAGGTGGCCTGCATGCCTGTTTGTCTGCCGTA